>OX422208.1:203046508-208046508 GCA_949130495.1 Sambucus nigra
AACCACCATTGACGGTAAAAACAACCCTCTAAACCATGCATAATCTCCATATGTAATAGTTTTTTTTATTAGTGCAAACAAAAAAAAATAGTTTGAGCTTTATATATATATATATATACATAACAGTGCTGGGGAAGTTTGTGCAATTTATCCTATAAGTGCTTATGCTGACTGTAGTTAGGATAGTAACAGATGAAATATCCCTTCTTTGCTCGTAATCATTATTATGGAGTACAAGCAATATTCCTCCGCAAAAACAATTTACTACACTGAATTGAGCCCATTTGGTGAGGTGGTGTGATGAGCAGAGTAAAGAGGTGGGAAAGTTTGTAACGAATACTGAAATAAGGGTTGCAATTCCTGTTAGCAGTGTGAGTTCTAGTTTCGAGTAGTAAAAAATTGTCATTTCACGGGTTGTCTTAAACACGAAAACATGTTATCGTGTCAAAAGTTGTCACCCATATTAAAATTTAGGGACTTTTCGGTAAAGGTCCAACTAATTCAAAAATGTATAAAAATAGGCACATCAAACAATTTTATAAATTTATTCTCTCTAATAAAAAGACCATTAAAATGACCAATATACTATTTAATAACTCAAATAAAATAAAAAACATCAAATTTTTAAATTTCCAACTTCAAATCTACAAGTCCAAAATTTATATGTTTGAAATCTACTCGTCGAGATCTATCTAACAACACCCATATTCGATATTTTTTGACAAAAAAAATCGAATTAGGTAAATTTATTAATTCACTAAAACCTCCATTTTTTTTCTAGTCCGGCGAAAACTCCATTTTTTCCGGCGAAAAACTTTGTTTTCTAGCTGTGGCAATGGTGCCGCTGGCGCAGACCAAAAAAATGAAAAAAAATTGACAAAGGGAGAAAGAGAAACGAGGAGAGAGAAGCAGTCCTACGAGGATTCCGACAGACTGTTCTGACGAGGATTCCGGTGGGTGGGGTGGGGTGGGGTGGGGTGGAGGTGGGGTTATTTGTTTATTTTTAGAATGAGTTTTAAATGAGTGTGAGTAAAAGTATAAATATAAATATCTCTTTAACTAAAACAAATAAAATTAAATGTTTTGTATACTCCTAGCTCTAAAGGGACCACACAAATAAGTGTTATTGTACCATAGGGACTAAATTTATAAATCTGAAAACTGAGTGTCCTATAAATCTAAATATAAGATGGAAAATGACCTTGAGTCAAATTCCCTATAAGATTTAATATATCATCAATTATCCAAAATATGCCTCTAATTGTGGGATAAAATCACAAGGCGGGATTATTTTATCCCATTTTATCCTATCCTTCCTTTCTTTTTATCTAGCGCATCAAACGAGAAAGGTCTACTCGGGGAAAACCCCCAGCGACTATCTGGCAAGATGAAACATTACTACCTCAAAGTAAGTTATTAGTTATACGGTAATGTGCAAAAAAAAAAAGGGATCAAATACCAAAAAGTCCCTCAAACATTTTTTTAATACACATTTAGTCCAAGCCTTTTTATTTTGTTCCAAAAAGTTCCTCAAACATCCATTTAACCAATATTCTCTTATTTTTAAAGTACGCGCTAGCGGCATGTTGAGGGACATTTTGGAACGAATAAAAAGGCTTGGACTAAACGAATATTAAAAAAATGTTCGAGGGACTATTTGGTATATGCCCCCCCAAAAAAAAATCAGCTGAATTATTCATGTTTTTCACAAAAATCCCCTGTATTAATTTAATTGCAAAAAAACTACCCAGAATTATGCATTTTATTGCAAAATTCTCCTAGCTAAATATCATTATTTTTTTCTTTTGCGAAGAAGTCTCTATCTAGGTTATTTGCAACAGAAGTTGAGGGGATTTTCTACATAAGATAGAATTAGATTACACCACTAACCCCTGCACTTAATCCCCTGTAACAATTTGACCCCTGATTTGTTTTTTCAATAATTTAATCCTCCATGTACATGGACCCTTCTGTCAGGATGTAAGGTTAATTCTGATGTAGTAGTCATGTTTCCTTGCACATTACTGCTAATTGGAACAAATAAATCATTTTGAGCTAAACAATGTCGTATATTGGGGTCAAAACATGTTCTAAAATCAATACTAAGTGCATTCTATATCATCATTGACCTAAATATTTTTTAATTTTTGGTTCAACTCCTGGGTCACTAGTCATTTGCAAGGCACATGACAAGTTTCGCTAGATTTAAGTGACACCGTTACAAAAAATAGAACAAAATAAATCAGGGGACAAATTACTTCAAGGAATTAAGTTTTAAGGTCGTGCCAGTGGTGTAATTCACTCTAAAAATAATTCCGGGATGTTTTTTGGCAAAACATAAGTAGTTTAGGGAGGTCTTTGTACTTTCCCCCATGTAATAAAACCTACTCTGCACCGAGAAACTTCAAGAGAAAAACAAATTCAAACAAACCTCAGATTCTAAGGTCTGTCTTGCTTGAACATTGTCATCAAAGATGCAAGCAGCAACTTCATCCTCAAGAAACACATCAGCTGCTTTGATTATGTCCTGAACAAGGAAAAGACGCACCCTGAAACCCTTATCGGACAGGATAAACTGGAAAAGATCTTCAGTGGCAGCAACAACGGCACGGATGTTAAATCCCAAAGGATTTGAACTTTTTTCTTGAGAGTTGGGGTTCTCCCCAGCTGTCTCAGAAGCCTGTTCAGCTATTGCGGCTATCTGAAACAAAATAAATAAGGGAATGTATTTTTAAAACAGGTATGGATATGAACGCAAGTCATTATAAACTGAATCTGGTATAACCTACTCACAATTTATAAACAAGTTAATCTGTTTTCAGCCTGAAACAGGAAATCAGTTAAAAGAATTTATCATAAAATTATTATAAACAGGTTAAATTACATTTACCTCCCCTGGGTAAACCATAAGAATATACTAAATCTGTTATGAAATCCTATAATGTTGCTCGCACTTTTATTGAATTATGAATTGATTCAGTTCTTACAGCATACCATCTCATTAACTGTGACTTTTGTATTTGGTAATCTCCCCTTCAATTCAACCCTATTGTTTTTAGTTGTGCTGCCTTTGCACTTGGGTTTAAACGTACTCTTGGGGATTCTTCATGTACTAGGCCTGGATAACTCGAGATATATTGAAGAAGAAGAAAATAAGGGGATGAGTGATCTTCCCCAAAACCACACTTGCGAAGTTGATCATCTTCCTCTTAGGAAACAAACTATGAAATGTCGTTGGGTTTAAATTGCCCAGTACCTACCGGATAGTTATGTTGAGCCCCTTAACATGCGATTGGTTGAAAAGGCTAAATTTAGACATATACCGTTGATTATTTAAAGAGCATTGCTCTTGTGGCGTGTCGTGGCGTAATTCTATTGTAATCTTCTCGTCTTTTGCCATTTGATCCTTGTCGGCTATCAATAAAGAATGACTTGCATCATGAACTGTAAGAGGAAGTGTATATATATTACCCTCCTGGCTACATTGTTGTCAGATGAAAGCAACTTACCTATCGACTGCGAAAGGCCTTGTATGGTTTGAACTTTGAAGCAATCTCCCCACAGTTGGCTTGATAGATTCAGTACAGAGATGTAATTGCATTTGGTTTCGCCTGCTTTACCTATGATCATTTTATCTTTGTTTGTTCATTGTTGACACCATTGTCTTGATTGCTTCTGCGGAAGCCATCATTATTTTCATTATTCACTATTTTCACTCAGATTGAAGCAATTTCCCACTTTTGGTGCTCTGCCTTCCTTTTTGTTGTCTCTCGATTATCCCTTTGTTAGTGATCTTGCGAACTCTACTATCAAGCAAAAGGAAGTTGTTTAGATGTTAATAAACAAATGTTCCTCGTAATCACTTTGAGGTTGTTTGTTGTTTGCATCATCTTAAGAATGTTCCAGATTATTGTATAAGCCTCTACTGGTAATCGCTCTGATAAGTGATCACTGCCTGTGACTATTGTACCTATGTTGGGGGCAAAATCATTAGTCAGTGGAGTAAACAAAAATTTTGTGGCTCATTCTAGTGCTGAAGTTGAGAACCGAGCAATGGCTCATAGTGCTTCGGAGATGTTACGGGCTTGTTCCCTTATATAAGATCTCAGCATTGATGTTCCTTCTTTAATACTGATGCAATGTGATAATTGGACTGATATCTTCATTGCTAGTAATCTCATTTTCCATGAGCGCACTAAACAAATTCAAGCAGCTTTCCACTTTATTCTACTATTTACATACATTCGATTGGATGGTAATACTCTCACCAATCCGTTAGCTCATACTTCTTTCAGCATCTATGCATGGACGCTCCATACGGGACATGTTTAGTACAAAAAACTCAACTACGAGGATAATGTATCTCGAATTTTATCTAAGGACAACTATGAGGATATTTATCTCGATTTTATCTAAGGAAATGCGGGTACGCAATCTATTGAAGGTGGTGGCGATCAAGTTGAAAGATGAAAGTTTGAGAGGGCTAAAATATTTGAAAAAAGGGTCACCAATATAGATTGAGAAGGGTATATGTGAGTTTAACAATGTTTATAATTTATTTTTATTTTTGGATATTAGATACATTTATGGAGGATTTAGGAGGATTTTCAGCTGTTTTGAGGCAATGAAAACTGGTTTTATTAGAAGAGGTAGAACCTTTATGGAGTTAGATGGTTGGCTCTTGAGGGGGGTCCTTTTGGTAGGTATTCTACGGGAAGCAGTTGGTGTAGATGGGAATAATGAACCATTTTCTAATGCATATGGTGTGGTTGAGACTGAAAACAAGGACTCTTGTTCATTATGCTAGCAGTTTTTATACATCACATTCGGGATTTATAACAAGGTAACAGCTTAAAGCTCAATGGGCTTATGTTAGTACTGAACCTAATTTGGTCTTATATTTTGTAGAGCATTATTAATGCAATTATAGAACAGTAAGGCACGTGTATAACTTTTTGGATGGCTGTTAGGGCATATAGTACCACTTATACTAAAGCTATTGACGAGTAGATGAAATGGTCAGGTGTTGCACATGATTGAGCATTTATGTGATGGGACTTGGTTAACATATCTGTCGTTAAATACAGATTACTAAGGTAGTGTCATTTATAAGGCACCTTTACCAGAGACTCATTTATTTTTTTCCCTATATTCCTTCTCTTATATTGACTCTTCCTCTTTTAGTATTAATAAAATTTGGCTATACGCTGGCAAGTTCTGGAGGTGCCAACCTAGTCGGGATATCTAGACGGTTCTCTTTTATAGAAGCAACTTTTATTTTTAAAAAAAAAAAAAAAACAGAGGTAGTGTACGGTTGGGGTTAATGCTCATTAGAGACTGTCCAGTCTTCTTTTTTCGGGGCGTATTAGCAGAAAAACGTAACATATTTGCCGGTGATTACATTTTTAAACGTGAGCACTTGTGAAGTGTCCAGATTACATGCCTTTATATACATATATATATATACATATATATATATATATATATATAGAGAGAGAGAGAGAGGCCCCTTCCTGTAAGGACTCCTTATGGTACAGACCCCGGTACATACCATTTTTTTAAAATAGTAAAAAAATAAATTTTTGATGAAACTTCATGGATATGATCTCCACGGTGAGAAGATCATCTCCAATTTTTTTCATCAAAAAATTCAATATAAAAACCGTTGAGATGAGGTGATATGTAAAAAAAGGGTATAAATATGCATTTTCGACCGTTGAAATGTTGGCGATCATCTCACCCACTTTTTTATTGAATTTTTTGATGAAACTTCATGGATATGATCTCGACAGTGAGAAGATCATATACGTGAAGTTTCATCAAAAAATTTAATCAATAAAGTGGTTGGCGCCGACCAAACATTTAAACGGTTGAAAATGCATATTTATACATTTTTTTTACATATCACCTAATCTCAATGGGTTTTTTATTGAATTTTTTGATGAAAAAAATTGGAGATGATCTTCTCACTGTGGAGATCAAATCCATTAAGTTTCATCAAAAAATTCACTTTTTTACTATTTTAAAAAAATGGTATGTACCGGAGTCTGCACCATAAGGGATCCTTACAGGAAACTTTCTCTGTGTGTGTGTGTATATATATATATATATAACAAGATGAACACTGATATGCGTGCAGGCAGGAGGATTTGGAATTAAAATCTGAAAAATACATACAATAAAAATAAGATGCATTCACGCAAAAGAAGTCAGTGGTGTTGTCAAACACGAACACAGGTATATCTAAGCTCAGTTAAATTAACCATAAGAGGACCAACTCATGAAGAAAAAAGCTCACCAGGCGCTCTAGCCTATTCCACCTTATGGAACCATCGTTACGGATGACAAGTTCTCTCAATATTTTTCTCATATCAGGATTTGGGTCCTCCAAAAGCCTCCCAATGACGAAAGGATATGCACTCTCAATGACTTTGAAATCAGGATCCAACACTTTTGCAGTCCCTTCAAGTGATCCCAGTGCTCTAATCACCAGGGCATAGTCCGGAGGAAGAGAGAAGTTAAACTCATACATAACATCATATAGCTCTGTCATTATGCCCTGCAATCCAATGCGATGCATTATAACAATCAAAGGTTTGTATATTTCTAAATATGCACCGCAGAAGCTTCCTTTCAAGAATATGAAGACCTCTCGTATTTAAATATGCCATGAATACATAAAGAAAAATGTCCATTGCACTCCTTTTTATCAACTGAATGAGAGAATGTCAATCATTAAAATTGATAAACAAAGTAAATAATCAACTTCATCAATAATAGGCATTTTGTGTCTGTCCTGGGTTAGAAAACTATGTGCCCTGTAATAGGAAGATTCATGGAGATGCAGCATGTTTGTGATAGTTGAGGGCATCTAGACAGAGAGGAATGCTAGGATTTTTCAAAGCTTACGATACTTTTCCTAGTTTACTTACAGTCTTATGAGCGTTGAGGGGAGGATGGTCCCTTCCAAACATCCAGAGACTGGAGGCCATTTCTTCAGTGATCCTTTCCATGATTTTCGCACTCTTCTTTTTTAGATTTTTTTCCCTTGATGTTTCTGACACAAGTTTCCGAGGAAAATCTGGGTAATAAAAAACGCTAAAAGTTGGATAAATGAAATGCAAATATTGCCTACACACCCTTAGGTTAGTTTTTTTCCTCCAATCCTCAGTAACAGACTTCCTTTCCATCCAAATAAGCAAAGGGGAAATTAGAGCAAACTCCACTGTACTTTCCTATATGTAACCGAGTCACCAACTTCATCTTTTTGACACGACACTTTACCCCCCCCCCCCCCCCCCCTCTAATGTTTGGTCTGGCTTATTGTGTGTAATAAGAGTAGTTTGAACTTTCACTTTAGTAAGAGCATATTAGTTTTTTTGTATACTCAAGTAACAGCATGCATTCTAAACAACCAAGCCCTCCTAAACCCTACCTCCCCTTAACCCCAAGGGGTAGCCTAGTGGCATGAGCTCTTACCTCACATCCCGGAGGGTCAAGAGTTCGAATCCTCTTAGGGCTACCTCCCATAGTGTGCCTTGGTGCGTGCATAACAATTAGTTAGGTGCTCTATGGGGTCTTCATACCCTAAAATAATAATAGAAAAAACTACCTCCTTTCAACTCATCGCTTCTCTTTGCATTTTTTTCAAAACAATCCCACCGATCACTATTACGGCCACGCCACTGGAATCACCACCATCACACTTTTCTCTCTTCCGCTCCACTCACCGCCTAATCACCACACACAACCACAACTCCCACACCACGAAACCACAGCCACATACAGGCCCTCGCCCATAATTACCAGACAACGACAACACCCTAACGATTTATGTATTGGCACGCAGGTTCCAAAACATGATACATTTGCATTTGAACGCAATAATATTAGTGATCCAATAAATATTTTATATTTATTCCCTCAATTTTATTAAAAACAGATTTGGGTTTTCCAGAGAGAATTTTAAAAAAGTCTATGATGCACTTATTCAGAGTGTTTATGTCAATAATTCTCATATACGAAATCTCAAAGGCAAGTGAAGAACTTGTGTCTTAAGAATATTAGAAGATATGTATTATTATAACTCTGTAATGACTCCGGTATTTAGAAAGAGCCCGTCTCATATGACAAAATGATTGCATAACCCTACCAGCATCGTACCAGATTTCAGAGGGTATGACGCATTACGTTCCTGTACCCATTCCATATACCCAAACTATCCAAGTTTTTGGTAACATTGGCCTTGCCATCATGTCATCCCGCAAACTCTCTCTCTCTCTCCCCCCCTAATAAATCGCGACAATTCACAACGGTTTATGTAGATGGAGTTCAGAAGAATTGTGAGGGTTATGGTTCATATAATTATGATTTTGTTGGTTTGGTTCATATATGTTTGTTATTAACTTCCTCTGAATCTGATTTTGGCTTTAGTGGAAATGGTGGGGGTGGTCGAACACTAAATGCTTAATTGAAATTAACAAGATTAATTTAGTTGATGTTAGATATTCGAATTAACAAAGGTAATTTAATCATTATAAATTATGTAACGGGAATGTGCAACTGATTCCCAAAAAGTGAATTTTGTAGCAAATAGACTAAAATTGAAGGGAGGTCCGTACTATCTTGCAAACGTAAGGATAACGCCTGAATTTTGTCAAAACATAAGCAGGTGAAATTTACTCATAACCTTCTTAGACTATGGCACTGGAAAATTAAGATAAACCACCAACCACAAAGAGATCTAAGGTTATATGATCATGAGTACTTCATTTTTTAATTAAATTGAACAATTCTCAACAAGTAACATATCCAATAATGGAGTTTTCAAGTCATTAAAAGATAGTATATATGAGAAGTAACTATTGAAAGATCTCACTCTAATTTAGAATCAAGTTCTAGCCATTCAATGAAGCATAAAGCAAAAACCATGAGAATATAATCTGCAACTCAAAGCTAACATATCATTTATTATGATTTAAATCATGAATAACCATCAAACTAGAAGATCATCATAGAGAAAGACCCAAAAATTAAATCGATTAAAGTGATGAGTAAAGAGTTCATATTCATTTTCTTATGGTGCATTGTTCATCAAAGGACACGGGTTACATTTGAATGATCCACTTCTATAAACATAATATTAACTTAAAATGAAATCAATCAAATCAGCAACAGAATCCTGAAGGAAAGTGGAATGAACTACTAATGCAAACCTGAAAATCCTGGGATTGTCGAGTCCCATCACCAAAGGATGCTCTCAAGGCATCTGAAACTGACTGTGTGTCAATCCCTTCAGGAATAAATCCCAGAGATAGAAAGTCATTTGCTAAACCCAGAGAGTCACGATTAACAAAGTGAACAAGCTGAAAGAAATAAAAACGTATCAATAAAAACAAAATTTTATGTACATGGCAGTCAACATCAATATGCAGGAGACGACGGAGTAATATATAAAAAAACAATTAAAAATGACTCAAAATAACATCATGTTGTGGTTAGAGACATCAACAAAAAATACATGCAAAAATATATTTTAGAAAGCCCTCCAAGCCCCCATCAATTACCAAATTCCATATACACAAAAACCCATGCAAAGCCAGTAGTCAGTCCACGTTCCACAGCCATACCAAAGTTGGGCGATATATGAGATTATAAACCTAATAGCATATTTTCAAGTACTGAAACAGATGAAACATACAATTTTGGAATAGAATAAGAATATAAGAGTTACCATCATGTACTCCAAGGACAGCCTAGTGCATAAGTTTGCATTGAAGTACAGAAACAGTAACATCAACTAATATGCATAGCATTTGTTCTTGTCCTATTCTGTGTCAATAGGTATGTGTTAGTCTGAGAATTTATCTTGGACTAGGTAGGGTTTAGGTCTAAGATCAAATGCTCGACCTAATCATGCTTGGCTTTCATCAGCACTCAAAAGTGCAGCATCTGTCTCCGGCTTCATCCCATGTGTGTTTACTGGACCTATTAAAATCTATTTTATATTAGCTTACCATTCCATCATTCCCCTCTATCATAGATTTGTTTTTAAAATCTTACTGGGTTTTGACATTGATCCTTAGGCTAATCATGGCTAAGTTTCTGATTCGGTCTTTAAAGATCCCTCAATTATAAATTTCGAGCAGAGTAGAATTTTTTTTGATTCTGCTCTCATTAATCAGTTAATTTCGGAGGAGCAATCAATCTAGGTGTGATCCATGTGATGATCGGTCACACCAGCTGAAGTGACTATTTTACCCAGTCTACTATTATAAAACCATGTGCTCGTAATAAAAACAAGAGATCAAAATTTTCCGAACTTTAGAGAGCACTCCTCTAGAATTCGCATCTCTATACCATAGTCATAAAGCTCTATCCATTGATGAGTAGAGAGTGAGAATTCTAGAGAGTTTCAACAAGCATTATAAGAAAGCTCCTTCTATTTACACTTGGGATCATTAGTGTCGACATCAACCTTCATAAATGAATAACTGGTAAAGATTGAATGCTTTGATAGCAGTATCTAAGGAAAGGGACCACTCCTCTCTGGAGCGTAGATCGTCCAAGTAGCCACAATTCTCTTGGTATATTGGATGTAGCATAAAACTTTAGGTAGACGAGTCAGGTATAAGACTATTCGTTGTAATCCTCATCTGAATTCGCGGATTTTGTAGGGTGTCCATGATTAATTTCCCCCATCGGGGTTTTCCACGTATATCCCAGTCTCCTGTTACAATGTACTCTCTTGTCAGATTTGTTGGTAAAAACCCCTTAACAGAACTGGGTTTCTCCCAGATTTTTTGCCGTATATTACTTAAAAATGCTTTAGACTAATGTAATATATTTTATCCCACCCCACTCCAAACACCTTCATCACCGTTGGTACAGGTACCCGCTTCAGTACTGTCAAAAATTTACTACCAGCAGTAGCCATTGTGAATCCATGACTTCCCCAAAACTGCCACCGTAGTACCACCACCCACAACAACCAAAACCCACATAGTACAATATCATCTCTGTTTGAACTCCGACCAAAATTATCTTTGACCCACCACTACCATAAACCTTCGTCATCAGTACAGTGGTAAAACCAAAACACCATCAAAAACCAAATATAACAAACTTTACCAAGGAAAACTGATGTGTACAGGGATATGGAGCACACATGAAGTCAAGCCGAGAATTGAAGAATATTTTAAATGTGATTTTTATGTTATTGTTAGTATTGAAATAAGGGAATATTCTTTTTCTCATAATTAGTTAGGGCATTTTGGAAAATACTCATGCTATGAAGCACGGACACTTCTCCGAAGGCCGCGTACAAGTGTCGGACACTCGAAGGACACGGACACGCAAGGGACACGGCTGGGACACGTGTCCGACACGCCACGTGGCGTGTTGGGCTTAAAAGACATTTAAAAATAGTTGCACACGCAAGGGACACGGCTGGGACACGTAAGGGACACGGCTGACATAAATATATAATAACTTTAAAAAAAAGGGGGAAGGAAACATATGTTTTTTTTTCTCCTTTTTCTCACCTGTTTATTCTTTTTTTTTTAACCTCTTGATCAATAAATTGCATTAGCCATATGCATTTTGATTGTTATTATTAGTATGGGATTTAGTATCATTGTGATGTTTGATGTGTAGAATGGATTTAATACTCTTAATGCTTATATGTTTAATGTTGTTCTTAGTATGAGATTAGTATTAATGTGATATTTCATATTTTTTATATATAAAAATAATTATAAAAAATACTTATTTAATACCGTGTCCCCGCCGTGTCGTGTCCTGATTTTTTTAGATTTGCCGTGTCGGTGTGTCCGTGTCGTGTCGGACACGACACCCGTGTCCGTGTCCGTGCTACATAGGTTATGGTGTTGAAGGAGTATTTTAGGGTCATTTGTAAAGAAGAATATTCTAGATCATGTAGTGTCATGTGAGTACTACCTTTAGTGATGTCACCCATGTGATCACATGAGTGCTAGAATATTCCCCAAGAACCTTGCTCCTTCGCAATATATATGGTGCTTACCCAATTGGGAATACCATTCAATTACCACATGAGAGAGAGAATAAGAGTTTGATTATTTCTTATTAATTCGTTGTTGTATTTTGTGATTTGCTTCCTCATCACATCAATTGGAATCAGAGCCTCGTCACTCCTAATATGTTAGTTAAGTCATGAATTCAATGGGCTACAATTGGGAGTTGGGTTGGGATCATATCATTTCCCCTACCACCGCCACCGTTCGGCATAGCCAACCCACCTATATCCACCCTATTAGTATTACCACACATCCACTACCCGGGTCGACAATTCAGCTCCTACCACCGTTCAACCATCCAAACAGATCTTCGACGAGGTGCTGCTCCGCAAACTCGGGGATGTCCCCCAGGTTAGGAGATGCCGTTTTGATGCACAAGCTGAGAGGCTCGTCGTGAATGAAGCTCGCACAACCAGCCCCACTAGTTTCAAACCACCAACCATCTCAATCAAACATAACCCCTGTTGACCGTCCTCCCTCGTAAATACCATGAAGTCAGGTTCCCATTTGATTCTGAATCTCAGCCTCCTGCCGCCACGATCCCACTGCAGCGTCGGGGCTTTTGTATGCCCCGGACACAAATCCGGATGGGAAGGTGACGCCACCATGCCCTCGTATCCCTACCATCTGATATTCACAATGGGGGAGAGTCAAATCTAAGAGGGCAGGCAATCATGGAGCCCGTTGCATCAACCACACACCGGTGAAGGCATAATCAGAGTCGGCGATCGAAATGGAGGAGAAGAGGAGGCATGTATTTATAAAACTAACCTCGGTGATGTCGCAAGCAAGGTGAGCTCAGTTGTTTATAGCGATGGAGTCAATGGGTTTGGGGATGAAATCACCTCCAGAAAAATTCACAGGGAGGCTGTGAGAGGCCTAATCGTTGTAATCAACGACCGGGAAGGTCAAGGAAGGTGCATTTATGGTTGGTGGGTACCGCAAGAGAGAGATAAGGTTAGGGTTTGTTTCGTTGGACTTGGGCTTGGGTCAAAACTTGAAGTGCTGCTGGTTGTTGAAATAGACTGGGGTTTAAAGTTGGGAAGCCTGCTGGGACTTCACCCAACCTGGGCTTTGCCTAAATTAGGCCTGCTTGAGGATGTGTTTAATCTGGGGCCATTTTTAGGAGACAAAACAGATTGGGGCTGTTGTCCCCCTCCATTAAAAGGTGCTGGGTTGAATATTTTGGACCCAAAACATGATAAAATTGATTTCCTTGGGATGGAGAATTTTGGGCAGCCTCCAATTTTTAAAATGTTGGAAATTATTTTATTTGGGCCCCAAAATTCAAGAAAAATATTTTTGCCCCAACAAAAGGAAAAAAATATTTTCCAAGTATTTGTTCACCATTGTCCGTTTAGGACGAACGAGGGTTGGAGCGACCATGTTTTGATAACAGCTGCCATAACAGTCAATGGCACAAAAGAAAACATAAAAAGCCAAGACTAAACTCTCCCAATAATATTCATTAAATAATGGGGGTGGCGCCAGATGTAATATGAAATTAACCTATGCAGGCCCTACCAACTTAGGGCAATGCTCACTATTCACTAATGATAAGAAAGATCAAAAGGGACATCAATTTAATTAGACCCTAATGACTATGGCCAACCTAAACTAATAACTATGTAGCATTAAAATGAAATACAAAATAAATTCAAAATTAATCGTCTTCTACGATCCGATCCACGCTCCATGTGTAGTGTATATATCAGATAATATATTGAGCTCCCTGTCAAGTAAATCTACTATTGCAGGAACAACTCTAGGTAAACACCTTAAAAGAAGGCATAACAAGAAGGGCTTGCAGCAAGTTTACATGAAATGACAACCAACACTCTATTATTAACAAAATCTCATTGGATATAAGCTCCGTTACATATATTGAGGCACTGCTTTCAGAATTACGGAGATATTAACCTTTAATGAAGCTTAAAGAATTGACGATAAGTTCTAAGTTGATGTGCTTCATAACTATCTTAGCAAATGAATTGCCTATTCAAAAACACAATTCATTGATGAGATTAATTTACTCCCTAATAGAACTTTAGAAGAAGTGCCTATAAATTCAATCAATAGCAGCACACCTGAACATGTTAATGAATTGTTACCATTAGGAATAAATATTTAAAAAGTTCTCACCATCTGAATAAGTCCAACGCGGTAATGGCGTGGAATATCCCCCATCATTCCAAAGTCAAAATACGCAAGAGATCCATCCTCAGTAGCAACAAGGTTTCCTGGATGAGGATCCGCATGGAAAAACCCCACCTCAAGCAATTGCCTCAACGAGCAATATACTCCCTTGGAAGACAAATAATTAGTTATAATAAACTTGACATATACTATGGACTTAAAAATAAGATAAGAAAGATATTTATCATATTAAAGAAAAACAGGAATAAAATGATGACGAACTGCTAATGTTCGATACCTGGTCAATCAGTTCCTTCCGATTTAAATAAGCCTTCTTCAGTCCGTTTTCATCTGTAAGCTTAATACCATCAACCCACTCCATTGTAAGCACCGTCTTACGGGTAAGGTTCCAGTATATTTTTGGAACTTTAACTCTGCCTGCTTTCTGATAGTCAACAGTATTACCAGCTGCACCGTTTGAACTCTTTTTATCATTTTAACTAACTATCAGAACTTGGGATCTAAAAAGACTTCTATACCTTATAAAGTTAAATAAAATAAATTCTAAACTCACAAACCGACATAAACAAAAAGATGTGACTGAACTGGAAAGGCAGCTACGTCTACACATTCTACACGCAAAAAAGTAAGATTGTTATGAGGAATAACAAAAATAAAAGAAAATTAAAAACTAACAAAACTTACCTCTAGATCTATTAGGACAAAAAGAAAATGTTAGGTATTACATTTTATCTATACTATATTAAGGGAGAGTAATAATGTTTTGGTATGTCATAAAGACTACAATACCCTTACTAAAGCACCTACATATATTTTAAAAACGTTATTTATGATGTATGATGTTGAGGAGTGTATGTCGGTTTTATAAAAACCCTTATATATATAAATAAATAAATATATATATATATATATATATATATATATAGAGAGAGAGAGAGAGAGAGGCCCCTCCTGTAAGGACTCCTTATGGTGCAAACTCCGGTACATACCATTTTTTTTAAATAGTAAAAAAATGAAATTTTTTTATGAGACTTCATGGATATGATCTCTATGGTGAGAAGATCATCTCCAATTTTTTTCATCAAAAAATTTAAGAAAAAAACTGTTGAGATGAGGTGGTATGTAAAAAAATGGTGTAAGTACGCATTTTTGACCGTTGAAATGTTGGCGATTATCTCACCCACTTTTTGATTGAAGTTTCATCAAAAAATTCAAATTCAATCAATAAAATTGTTAGCGCCGACCCAACATTTCAACGGTTGAAAATGAATATTTATACCCTTTTTTTACATCTCACATCGTCTCAACGGTTTTTTATTGCATTTTTTGATGAAAAAAATTGGAGATGATCTTCTAACCATGGACATTATATCCATGAAGTTTCATAAAAAATTCCTTTTTTTACTATTTTAAAAAAATGGTATGTACCAGGGTCTATACCATAAAGAGTCCTTACAGGAGACTTTTTGTGTGTGTATATATATATATATATATAATAAGAAGTAAAACTTATGTATGTCATAAGATCAAAAGATGATGTCATCTATATGATATTTTTTGCACTTCCTCTTTTACCCTTTAAAATTTTGACTTCCCCCTCTTTTGACACACTCTAATTTATATTCCCCCTTTCCTTCAAAATTCAAACACAAGGGCAAAATAGTATTTGACTCTATTCTCCCCTTTACCTCATTTTCCAAACCTAGCCGTCACTTTCCCCCACTTTACTCCCTCACTCCCTCTCTCCGTTTCTCTCTCTCTCTCTCGGCTTTGCGATTAACACCACCTGTTTGATTTAAGCAAGGTAATATCGATTTAATCAAGTCTCTTTTGAGTACACGATTCATACGATTCATACCTGTTTGATTCATATGAATTTATACATGTTTGATTCATACGATTCATACCTACCCTAGAGTTGTTTTATTTACGATTACTTCAGCATACGATTCATACCTGCCCTAGAGTTGCTTTATTTACTTCAGCATACCTGTTTTGGAGCATATGATTTTATTAAGATGTTTTATTCATTCTCTCAATACGATTATTCAGGTAACTCTCCCTCCTATGTGCTCGGCATTTTCTCTATTTGTATTACACGTTTGATTGGGTTTCACAATTTTTTGTTTTGATTATGGTGTTTTTCCCTTAATAGGGTTTCATATGGCGAAATTTGCACATATATATTCTAATAGTTAATTTATGTTTTGCAGTGGTATAAAGCATTTTAGACAATAGTCATTTTGGGTTCGAAATCATAGGGTAAGATCTGTCTTAAATATTGTAATGATTTTATTAGTTAAATCTCATATAGGCATTTGTATTTAACTTCTACTGATTTTGGTGTGTTTGAGAATGTTTCTCCCATCGATTGTAGAAGTTAATTACATGAAGTTTAGACATTAATTATCTCTGTAAGTTCATTGAAAAATTTATAAACACTATTTTTTGAGGTCGTCTTTTTAACTACTCCCTACACGTGTGCATGTTAAGATTTGATCATTTTTTTTTATCAATTTCTTACATTCACGGCTTGATCTTCCTGTTCATTTGGTCTTGAACAAATCTGGGAATTTGACTCTATATTGTGGTGTATGTTTATTGCCACATGTTATATATATAAACTCATTAGTTATTGTTTAACCTTTTCGTAAAAATTGGTTTTATATTTGATTGCACGATTATTTAATAGCATGATGGGTATCGTTTTGGATTGTAGGGGTTGTTAAGGTGTAGAATGCAATGGTTGAGCATACTATGTTTTCTAGATTGGATTATAGGTATTATATAGGCAATTTCAGATGGAGTTTGTTGTGGAGAAGTTTGGAGAATTGTAAAGATGAAGGGTAATGAGTTGAGTGTAAAAGGATCTAGAAGATGTGCACATTTTTTTGAAAAATAATTTTCACTGTATGTGTCACCGTATATGTCACTAATGGAAGTTGTAGCCTATCATGGATGCATTTTGAATATGAACTTCAATAAAACTCCCGGAGTCTTGTTTTTTGTGTAAAGGTCCACCACAACTGCCCTTGCTATATTTATAATTGACGCCTTTGATAAGTTCAACCTTCATTATTTTTCTCCATTATTCGTTCCACGTGCAGCAAGAAAATCGAAGTTAGAGAGGCAATGATCGTGCAAAGTTAAAAAATGAACAAATAGACATCTATGACCAAATTGGTAAGGTATGTTCCCATCTCTTATAGGGTAGCTATGAGAAGCGTCAAATGTCAAGTGATCCAATGCAATCCTCTTCCATGACTTGAGATGCAATACAGAGTACAAGTAAATCCAAATCCTATGAAGGCCTAATTATTTCTGACAATTGCAATATAAAATCAAAACGGGGATGGCAAAAGAGTGCTTAAGGGGGATACATTACTGTGTTTGAATATTAGAAATTAAGGATGAAAACGCGAAAATAAGGGAAAACGTGTTATAAGTTCTTCTACACATTTTTCCGTTCTTTCGTGTTTTATTCTGTACTATCCGGGATCCAAACATAGCAATAAATGACTGACTAATTACCTTTACTTTTCAAGCTTTCTTCTTATAAAAGTTTCGTGTTCAACAACAGTGGATGAAAATACCTGGCATTAGAATACCAAACTTCCCACCAACACAGCACTAAGGGGGACCATGAGGCTGTCATCAAACTCCGTGCTTAGAGGGTGAGATTCTGGTATTTTACATATGCTCATATTTTCTTTTTTATCGTGTTTCTTTTCAAAATCTTACATGACGTAGTTAACTTAAACAACAGTAGGAATAAAATCTTCTTATAAGAGTTGGATCACATCAATTTAACAACACTTTCTTGAGTTGAAGAATTTGGTATGTTGGTTTAGATTTTTGGGATGCAAATAGGCTTTAGAGATGTTTCTGGTATTTTGGTTTAAAAGGAGCCTATTGGCAGAGATGTTACAACTGTGGTTTGAAAAGAGAAGTTTTTCAGCTTCATTTTGCATTAACTCATTGATGATGAAAGATGAACCACTGAGCTGGAAGGTTTCAAGGCTACCAGTAACTTTAGAGCGAGAGTCCCTATTTTTTCAAAATGCACTGTTTCTTACTATTTCTTGACGTCACCCAGTGGAAACAACAAATTCTTTTACTTTGCAACCTTGAAATGTTTCCCAGATCTTTCATTTATAATTTTATCTCCTCAATAAAAGCTTTTGAGCGTGATTTGAGATTACAGATGAACGACAGTTTGGGGACGTAGAAGATCACTGATACATATGCAATACTTACTCGCCTATTGGGTTTCTCGGTTGTACCGTGGATGATTTCTTCTGTTACAATACCTCATGGTAACGAGATTACTTATGATTCCTTATTGGGATTTAATTTATATATATTCAAAGATGTAGATGGAATGTTGATAGTTAACGATGTTCGAACAACGCAGGTACATCTTACTTAAGGGAAGATCATTATACATATAATGGGCTGAGTGAGGCTAAGTTCAGCTATCAATGACGCCTGATTATAATGGTGCTTCTATTGCAGTTCCTGAGTTACAAGTCTAATAAACATGCAGAGGTCAAGCATATCGGATCTGAATCCTTCATTTGGACAATTGTTCCAGCAAAAAACCTCATACGTCGGAATGCATACAAATACGTCCTCAAAGGCACAATATGCATATGCTATGCACCTCCAAAATCGATCATGTACAATATTTTTAAATCCAACTGAAGGTAAATCGAAAACAGAACCTTTTAATGGAGTTTTTGTAGTCTCGGTATTTTCCATGTTGAGTCTTAATTTGTTGGTTACGTTGTTTAGAAGTTACTGTTGGTTATGTTATTTTGAAGTTACTGTTTTTATATACAAACACTTATGTGAAGTTATGTTCGTCTTTAATTACTTTGAGATCAAATTCGTTATGGGTTGTCTTGATAAATTTCATTTTGTCCTAAACTTCTGATTGTTTGAAAGTTTAATGATTAACACTTGATTCTACTGTTAACATGAACATGTCAGATCTTTTGTTTAGTAATTTTCTACTCAAATGAAATATGGTGCTTATGTTGATTCCTGTGAAGTCATACTATTACGTCAAGATGACTTTTATAATATCTTCATTGTCACTCTTTATTGGAAACGCGAACCGATTTCAAGAAATTACGATGTAAATGTTGAGTTCTATTTCTGCCTATTTAGAGTTCTGGGTATTAATTAATATATATTGCAGGGTAGTGGATACCATTCTGGGAATATATAGTCTGTTCATCTACTGGATGTACAGATTCTCAGTACTTTGAGGAGCTGTATAATTATTATACCACGGAAATGGCTTGGCATCTCTATGATCCGAATGCTGAGAAAGTGTTTGCGGCTCTTAGAAAAGTAGGTGTAAAATTAACTGACGTGTCAAATTTTGACACTCGGTTGAGACCTCTGTTGCGGGCCCTGAGGTGTGATCACTGGTTTGATGCCGTAGCAGTGTCAGCTGAAGTTGCAGCAGAGAAACCAAATCCCACTTTCTGAAATATGCCATAGCAGTGTCAGCTGAGGTGTGATCACTGGTTATGACTCATTTGAAGTATTTATACAAAATAAAAAGTTTATGCAGATTGGCAAATCCTCTGTCGCGGCTTTTATTACCATTGGTGTAACAGGTTGTTGCAAGTAAAGCAATGGAGTTATGAACCATAGTAGGTCCATGCTTTTAAAACGGTTGAAATTTCATTTAATCTATAAATGTAGTTGAGTATGTATACAGTGGGACATAAATGCAGCACAGTTTGGTGACTAACCCCTATAAATGCAGCGCAGTTTGGGAATATTGAAGATTTTCACGCCCTGTTAATTGGTTCCTCACTTTCTCTCTGGCGTGCGTGCGCGCACACAATCGCGCGCATCTTATTGGTAAAAACAACCATAATACAACCAAATAACTGTCAAATTTAAATACCGATGCAAATTCAGAGTGTTTAAGTATCCTCAACCCTAGGACCAGCAGTCTTTTCCTCCGCATCACGTATAGTCTTTTGCATCTATACCTCTTTTTTTAGATCTATTGAATTTTTTTCTCTATTTCACTCTCTTCCGATCTGTAATATCTACAATCACATGAACTGAACTGATCTGATTCTTCTACAGGATAGGATTTTTCAAGATGGCTTTGGGTATGACAGTGGCTTTAGTAGCAGTCTTCTTGGATGGGTTTTTAAAGATACAAGAATCAATATCATGAGCTTTCTTTCGGAAATAAGAGCAATGTTTTAGAATATTCTCATAGGTTATATCTTGCCAACTTATTTTCTGTCCCTATAACTGCATTACTGATTTATGTAGCATTATTATAAAAGGTATCATAGTTGTACGTATACTCAGGGCAAGTATACTCGCTGAAAACTAATCTTCCTTATATAGAAGGCAATGTGAGCTGCAAGGTCCAATGTGGGTTCACGAGTCCTGTCAACGGAAGCTAACAAAGTCAATAGGAATAGCGAAAGAAGAGGTGTCCTGGACAATCTGAAATGGAAAGATGTAGGCGAAATCAACCAGCTAAATAAAGTATCTTTGCGGACAACGCTGTTTCAGTGAAATCAATGAGTTAAATGATTCCCGTAATCAACCGGCTAAATGAAGTCCCAGTGGTGCAGTTACTAAGCACCAAAAAAATCTTCCACCCCTCAGTTTACATGATACGCCAAAAGTGGCCCATGAATCGAACATCACGCACCATGAATTCGGACGACCTCAAAGTGCGGTCTTTTGCGAGTACACTTTTTGTTAATTTAAATTGAAGTGTTATTAATTTGTCACTTAAAAGTAACCATTTCAGAGTACATTTTTTGTTAATGTAAATATAATGAAAACCTTTTGTTCTATGCTTGGTACATATCAATGGATGTCCCTTTTCTTTTCCAGGATTCATTGGTCCTAAACATTTAAATTTTGTTCTATGCTTTGTACATATTTGTTATTAGGATTGTTGTTGATGGAGTTTTTTTTATTTCTTACACAGGGTGGATAGTTCTATAAACGAAGTAGCTTTATCCAAATTTTTTAAATTGTAAAAAAAGGTTTTGACTTAAATTATACGCGACTTTATACTTATCAAAATTATCATACCCTAGTGTATATATCTATATATATATATATATATCATTATGGTTTATTAATGAATGAGTTATGTTGATGAGTATAAATTGTGGATACTTGTGCTTCTGATGTTTATGAGTGGTTGTGCATTAGGCTAGTCTGACTTTAGTGATTTCTTGTGGACCCAAGCGTAGTCGCACTGAAATCAATGTCGAGCTAAGCGCCAAGACTGTTGTTTTTATCAGAGGATTAGGTTATCAGGTCCTCTACACTTCTGTTTAAATAGCACAAGTGTAAAATAAACTTAGTATTAAAATGTGTGTGCTTCATACAGGCTGGTGTGAAAGAAGTGGTATTAGCAGATGACGACAAGGCAGTCCCTCGCCGTCGCCATTGGTTCGAACCATTATGAGGAAGAGATGGTTTCAAGGCAAGTACCTCCTGTGGTCTATGGATTTACCGAGGCCCTTGCTCGGGCTATGGCAGTTAGTTCAAACTGCCGAGGAAAGAGGAGTTAGTCCTTGCACTATATTACAATTCCAGAATTTAGGACCACCACCCTTCAAGGGAGGGAGATATTCCTTGGAAGCTCCCTTAGAGGTTGAGGCATGGGAGAACAAGATAGATAAGATCTTCCATATGTGGAACTGAACAGATGAGCATAATAAGGTGTCTTTATTTGTTTTCAAGTTTTAGAGTGAGGCAGATTATTAGTGCCAGATTATTAGTGGAAGATCGCCTTGTTGACTCAAGTGGAGGGTTGGGAGGGAGGGGAATATGATATGAACGAGGTTCAAGGAGTTGATTTACGAGAGGTACTTCCCAGTAAATGAGAGGAAGGAATTGGAATACCTAGAGTTGAAAGGAAGTATTTTGGTGGTCAAGTATGAGGCAATTTTATAGAGTTTGTTAAGGTTCACCCCTCGACTTGTAGACACCGTAGCCAGAATAGCAAGGAAGTTTGAAAATGGTTCAAGGTCGGGAGTCCTGAGACTAAAGAGGAGGGTAATCGGTTTAGGGTTCAGCCAAGGTCGTTCGTTCACGTGGCTTGGATCATGAAGAAGTACTATATAGACAAGAAGACTATGGCTGATAAGAGGAAGAACAGAAATGAAGGGTTAATTAGGCTGAAGACTGAGGCTGACTCCTCAGGACCACCCCATCTCAGAAGCTGAAGGAAGGCAATGC
Source organism: Sambucus nigra (assembly GCA_949130495.1). Lineage (NCBI taxonomy): Eukaryota > Viridiplantae > Streptophyta > Magnoliopsida > Dipsacales > Adoxaceae > Sambucus > Sambucus nigra. The sequence continues at coordinate 203,068,972 of OX422208.1, forward strand.
ACAAACCCAATATAAAGCTTCAGTGGTGACGTGCTATAACAGTGAAGGGACTAATTATATGTCCAAGAGCTACCTCAGGGAAATTTGTTGGCAGGGCCACATGGCAAAGGACTTCCCATTGCCCGAGTAACCTGCCAACTGAGCCGAAGACTAACCAAGAGCTCAAGCGAAAGTGTTCACCATGAATGCAGAAGGCTGGTGACGTGATAGACTACTATAATAGATGGGAACAAAATTTTCCTTTGGTGGAGTTCCTCTAAAACAACAATTATCAAGACAACATTCAGCTGGCCTTCCTACAAGGCCTTGTATGGGAGGAAGCCCCAAAAGTCACTTGTGGCCGAATGTGATCAAGGGAAGGAGAATCCTAGGACTAGAAATCATTCGAATAACTACCAAAGACTCAGAGACAACGAATGAGTGATGCAGATGTCTAAAGAAGGACCGTGAAGTTTGAGTTAGGGATTATGGTTCCCAAAAAGTTCACCTTTGAGAGGAATCACGAGGTTTGAGAAGAAGGGAAAGACGAGTTCGAGGTATGTTGCAAAACTGAGCTGGCATAGTCCAGTCATTATTAGTATGTTCTCCAAGACATATCATATTTTCTTGAGCACCGAGTTAGTGGTTGCCCAAGAGAGAGTATGAGTACAGTTGTCGCTAGAAAATTGGTCTAATACCCCGTATTTTTGAATAATTATGAATTTAATCATTTCTGGTATTTTAAATTACACGTGTGCAGTAATTTAATTAATATGAAATATTGTGTATTTAATAAATATTAATTTGTGGGAATAAGATTGATATTTATGTGATAAATTTACTAAGTGTGTTTATAGTATATAAAATACGATGAATTGTTAGTACGTCATAGTGAGTGAGAACGACGGGATTTTTTACGGTATCTCAACCGGGGCTTGTGAGTAGATTATTTTAAAGTTGAGGTAGGAAATTTATGTAGGGCGACTCGGATGGCGATTTCGAGTTCACGATTGGTTCCGAATAGAACGGAATGGTCAAAAATAAATACCCGGGGGTAGTAATTGGGTTCCGAGGGCTTTTTAGACGAGCCCGGGCTCGTGAAGGGGCATTTGGGTCATTTTAATGAAGCCTAATAAACTAATTTCGGAATTAGTGGGTTAAAATATAAAGGTTAGGTGTGTGAGGCAACCCTACCATTAGTTGCAAACCCTAAAATAGAGAAGGAAGAGAGGAGAAAGCAAGGAGAAGGCTACAGAGGCTAATTGAGAGGAAAACTCAAATGATTCTAGTATCAAATCATCACACACAAGTGAGATCAGACCCTACAATCATTCCAAGGCAAGTAATTAACTTGCTTGATATTTTACGCATGTAAATTCAGTGCATATCATAGTAGGTGATATATTTTGTTTTAGAAGACTTTTGGGGAATAATATCTATGTTAAAAGATGGGATTTTGGGTGATAAGTAGTGTAGCCATTGCTCAATACATATTCTAAAGATAAATCCAAACATAAAGATTAAATCTTGAATGAGAAAGTTGAGGAATTGCATAATATTGAATGGGAACTAAGAAAGTGCATAGTTTTTAAATAAGATGTTAAATCCCATAAGTTTAATTGTTGTTGGATTAATTTGAATGTGAAAATAAGTGTAATCATGTTTAGAATTGATAAAAACTATAAATTTGGGGTTAGATTGGTGATATATATGGGATTGTTGATGGGAAGATGATGAATCCCGACTAAGAAAGAGGGTTACAACGTCAATCTCGTTAGAAGCTCGTTCGAACGAGGTTGGTATTTCGTTTGAACGACCCTTGGGTTTGGTCATGGAGACAGATCATTTCCATACGAACGAGGAGCCGCCAGTTTTGTATTTTCTGATTTTTTTTTAATTAGTTATGAATTTTCTACGAAAGGGTGTTCGAGACCGAAATCTTTAATTGCAAATCAAATCCGGGTAAGGATGCATAGGTGTTTTAAGGTGAAAAATACTCGGGTTATGATTTATGAAATCAGGTTGGAAATCAAAAAAGAGTTGGATAACGGGCCAGTTTGAGATAGGTTTAGTATCCAGAATAAAATATAAACGTGATATATATAAATAAGTGACTACTTACGAATTTGGGAGTCGGATTTAGACTCTGAGATTTTACGCTAGTGCTTTGAGCGATAGGCACGGTTTAGCCAGATTTGTACTGATATATATATACGGGTATAGAGACAGTATATATACGAATAATAATAATAATATTTGTGTATATGATATTTATGTGAAACATACTCCTCTAGTGCTATCATGAGAGGTTGCGCGATGTGGGTGATCCCTCTAGCTAGTGAATGCAGGGTGAGTATAATCCCCAAGTCATAGCGCCGCATATGTACCCTTGTGAGGGTTGAAGTTCGAGATGAGGTAATTTTGGGTGTAGTTATGACTCACTATCAAAGGACTATGGCCGCCTCCAATACGTTTGCGATTTTACCGACTCAGTGTGAGAGTCCGACCGCCGGTAACCAGGATGATGTGAGTATGCCCTGGATGATGATAGCATTGTAGAAAGGCATCCAATGAGTAGTACTCAGGGGAAGGCATCTCATGAGTTAGTACTCGGGGGATGGTATCCAATGAGTTGACACTCGGGGAAAGGCATCTAATGAGTTAGTACTCGAGGGATGGTATCCAATGAGTTATTACTCGGAGGATGACGACTATACACGATATATGTGTGTTTATCGTAGCATCTCATTTCGTATATAATAGTGTATTTAATTGTATACGGGCTTAATATGTTAAGTGTTGATGTTTATAAATAACTGGAGTGAAGTTATAAGAATGATAAATGATGAAATGATTAATTAAGCTAATGAGAGAAATAGCTAAGAAAGGAACAATAGACAATACTCGGGTTAGAGTGGTGTATTCGTGAGGTTTACAATGGGACTAGTTAGACAGGTTAAGATGTATGCACTAGGTGTGCACATTAGTTGAGAGGTGAGGGGTATTCTCATTAGAGTGCGACACTGACTTAAATATAAAAAGTTTTACTGCATATTTATTTACTGCATCTTAATTACTTGCAACTGTTTTTTAAAAGGTTTTGGGCGTTGACCCGTATCAAATATATTTTTCAAAAACTTTTAGGTGTACAGTCACAGGGACGCCATGTATTGCATTCTAGATTAGGTTCTCTATTTTGGTATTGGTTGGGCCTGTTGCCCCTTTTCATTCAAACTAATGTATTTCAAAGTATTTTAGTCAGATGAATTTGATGTATTGGATTTTGATCCGATAGTTTATTCGGGAACTTTAACTATTTATCTTTGCTTTACACTTTATATCGTGGTTTCATTTATATTGATTACCATGTATACGATTATTGTGGTTTGGTTAATATTATTGTATGTTATGAAAAATAAAATTTGGCACCAGCTTATTTAATTAATAGGTGGTTAGTAATTTAATAATGTTTTCGACAGTGATGCTAAGAATGAACCAGATGAGACTCCTGTTTTATTTTAGTAAAGGACTGATCACCCGTGATTGAAATAGGTGGGGTGTCGCAGATGGTATCAGAGCATCAGGTTCTAGTGTCCTTAGGATCTGTGTGGACATACTACGTTTTCAGTGTTGTTTTTCTCTGATATAAAGCCCCATGCCTAGAACTGTTGATTCATTATGCGACTTACGTTCTCCTGCTACTATTGAGTATAGTTGATGCGAATCATATACGAGTTCGATTGGGCTTCGCATACCGAACCATATAGGACAACCAGGGAGGGCCGTTAGGAGGACTGCAGGAGGAGAGGGTCAGCCTCAGTCGGAGCTACACAGTATTCTGGGAATGGTGACCACGGTAGGAGTCACCACTAATATTGTTCACCGGAGCTACAGGGGGTATTCTGGGAATGGTGACCACGGTAGGAGTCACCACTAATATTATTCAGGTAGTTGACGCTGTGACAACCACCGAGGCGTAGTAGTCCCTAAGTACCGCCATAGCAGATGGTGACACAAATTCAGACTCACCCAGTGCAATCGGTAAGGGAGAGAGTCGAAGGAGCTTTTCAGAAGGGTCATCCGTAAGAATTCAGGGAAGTGTGAAAGTGTGATTGGCCAATAGAAGGAGATCATCCAAAGGCAATTGCGTAGGGTGGAATGCAGTGACACTCAGGATTAAATTTCGGGGGAAGCTTTTAGCTCATAGGAGCAGCGTTGTAGTGATGGGAGTCGGTCACCACATCCAAGAAAAGATATCATGAATATCGAGGAACTTGGGGTGCGGTTTGACCGCAAATCCTTTCGTCAGTTGTTTAAACAGAGAGGCGAAGGAAATTTCAGTACACATTGCAGGAGGGTCGGACAGTGGCCGAACATGAGTGAGAAATTACTTGTTTCACGGACTTCGTACGCGACGAGGTGGATACAGAGAATAAAAAGTGTCTTTGAGTTGATAATCGACTCAATGGTAAAATACGCCAGCATTAAGGGGGAAATCCGACTTTGACGATTGATGGTGATGTCGTCAATGTCATACTTTTGCAAGGGCAATATAAATGCTTCCATGTGAAGAGAGCTAAGAGATTGGAGAGTTTAGTAAGCAAAGCAGGAATGAATGTAATTGGTGTTAGTGAGGCACCACAGGGGATACCCAGTAGGAGACTTATTTAAATGATTCAAATCAATGGAATTCCTACCAAATGACGGTGGATTCAGTCAGGGCCAGCAGGGTTCTCCACAGAGCCAGCCAGCAAAGCCAAAGGAACGAGGGTAGCAATTGGGCCAAGGCTACCAGGCCCAAGAAAAGGACAACTCGACATGGCCAGTGGGGTCAGAGATAGGGGAATGAAACAGAGAAGTATCTTATGTGTGGAAGAATAGGGTTACATGTGTTGATCATGTTCGCAGCAAATTAGGGGACAGGAGCGGGATGCCCAGCAGGGGCAACAGTTATAGAAGTTTTTGGTTCGGTTTGGACGAGAGTATTATGTCCAGGAACCATTTGAACCGCCAGTGCTATTGACGATTGAAGGAATGAGTTTTATCCATGTGTAAATGGGATAATATTTATGTGACACGGGTGAGTCACAGTATTTTGTTAACACTAGATTCGCGTGTGAGACGGGTTTAGTGGGTGTATCGTTAGTGTTACTATTGTGTGTATACATCTCTTTGGTCCGATCTGCAGGGGAGCGGGTGCAGTCACTGAGAGGATATGTTTTAGTGACTTACTCGTTTTAGAAATACGATATGCGAGTATGATGTTAACCTAGGTATGGACTGATTAGCGAGGGTTTGAGCGATGGTGGGTCGCAGCAAGGGTATCGTGTTCGCTATTCCAGGGCCAAATGTGTGGTTTTGCGATGTCACACCTGAAAGAGGGTCGAGCTCGCGTCTATATTATATTATAGGGGAGACTTCAGAGAGTGTAGTTGTCTCGTTATATTTGATCCCAATGTCTAGGGACTTTACTGATGTGATTAAGGGTATATCGGGTTTTCTATCAAGCGGAGAGATTTAGCTCGTTATTGATTTAGCGCTGGAGACTTAGCGAGAGTGCGCAGTGTTATATGACTCCTTTAGAGATGTGGGAGTTTATGATTAGGCTTATACGAAGGGGGGGCATGATTTTTAGTGTCTCAGTTATATTCTTTGGGTTACAGAACTCGATGACCGATAATTCTAGGTTATAGTGCATCAGGGGAGTTTCTTGTTTGAGTTTCGTTTGCCGGACGTTCTACACATGAACCATCACAACCGTCAAGAGCGGGGAGACGTTGGATGCTAGGGCATCAGTTTTAAATGTTAATCATTGAACGTGTAGAGTTGAGAGCTCTTATACTATATATGGCCAGTGGAGCTGGTAGTGTTGTGTAAAAAGCGCTAGGGAACTTTTGCACCATTAGTTTATAGGTGGGGCAGTCTCGAGGAGAAATAAGTCACGATTAGTAGGGAAACTGAGTACAACCTTACTGTATAGCCATGCCGAGAGTTTGGGGCCGAGCTTGAGATAAGTATGTTACGTATGAGACGTTAGTGATAATTGTGCAGGTGTGCACAGGATATAGGGTGTATGGGCGCCCTGGTTAGTTTAATTTTCAGAATCGTCCAGAATAAGGGGGTGTGAAAAAAAATGTGTTGAATGTATGAATGTGGAGCAGGTAGAAACATAAGTGGAATGGCATGATGGACAAAACTTCGTTTGAGAAAACGAGATAGTCCGACTATGTGTATATATCAAGGAGAACTATCACAACCGAGGTGAGTTGAAAGACAGTGGAGACACATGTAAAAGATATCCTTTGACAAGGGAGGACCCCACAATTTTAGGAAGTAGAACGGAGTCTGTCTTAGTTAAATGCCTAGAGTTGCTTGCGCATAGATAAGATGTTGATTTCTACCAGACGAAAAAGAGCCATTGAAGTGCGCAGTTTTGGAGCAGACGCATGGGTCATGGTTTTGGTATATCCCAGAAAGGGGGAGTAAGATGTGCCATGTAATGTGAAATGTTGAGCATGTGGATCGGTGTTGAGTGAGACAAGGTGAAGTTATCTCCAGGTGCACCACTCGTAGATGGAAAAAGGTTGGTCTGAGGCGATCGACTAGAATGCTGTACTAAATTGGTGATTATGGTAACGGAATGAATGCGCAAGCTAATAGAGTTCATTGTTAGGTTACCAACATCGTGGGCAGGTCAAGATTTCCTTTGGGTTTGTGAAAGGGATTGACTGAGATGGAGTAGTTATTACTACCTTGGGAGTTACACTATCCAATAGTGTGCCCAACATTTCATTGAAAAGAGAAAATGAACTGGCACAAAGTGCCGCCCAATGTTGTTGTGAATCAGGTTAAGAACCTTGAGTCCCACCTCTGATAGGAAGTGTCAGGAGGCGATGGGGACGGAGTTGCGTTTTGAGCTAGACGTGTCCGTAGGCCGATGGATAGACAGGAAAGGTGACTAAAATATTAGAGAATGCGAGGAGTGCGTATTCTAAATTTTAAGGTAATTGGGAGTAGTAACTACCGCTGGTAGAGTTGCGTGTGATGATTCGTATCAGATAAGTATTTGTGAGGCGCCTTCTGAGGCTTCATACGAAGATCTTGTCATCCATCATTTGGTTGGATAGAGATGGGGAATAAGAAGCTTCTCAAACTCGAAGTGATTCATGGTCCGTCGGCAAGAATTGAGTTAATCTACGTCATTTTCGTATAGTTCAGGAATGTAGTGAAAGTATATCGCCATGAATCGAAGTTTGAAGTCTGAAATGAGTGGTAAGGGGTTGTTGCAGTGTCTCCCATGAAGGGAGTTACATGATTTGACAACAAGGGAAATTGACACATATGGAAGTGGGGCCTTTTACAATATAGAAAAAATAGAGCCAGTGGAGTATGGGCTCGTCTTTTTGAAGCATTGTTAGCAGATTCACGATAGTTTTTCGTGTCAATATATAAGCGATACCTTAAGCATAAGGGAATATATCAGTATGTATGAGTTCGAATGGACTTTTCGCTATTCTTAGGTTGTAGTGAGTAGACCTTCAGTCAAATGATACCACTGGCGTGGGTATAGTGGAAACACCAAAAAATTATTATTAGTTAACTTTGAATACGTTCGGATGCATTTTGTGTAAGAATCAGAGATAATACGCAAATATTGCGTATTTCATCTCTCAAACCTACGCATTTTAGCCCCCTCGGGTGCGTTAATCTTTATATTTAAGCCCGTTAACCAGACAACCTCGGTTTATATTGTTAACATGCTATATGAGGTATAATTGGGCTTTTGTAGGTATTTAGGTACTAAGAATGGAGTTCGGACGCATTCCGCTCAAGTTCCGTACGCAATCGCACGTTCAAGGGCAATTCGGTCAATTCACAGTTTGGGCACCTGGCCCAACATCTACACGGAAGTTGTAGCCCTCCTCGCAAGCTTCACGTGGCAGCGAACGGTGCGCGATTCTGATTCAGAACGAAGAAATTACAGCGATTTTAGCGGAAGGGAATTCCAAACCAACCAAAACAGGAGGAAGATTATGCAACCCTGCTTGATCGATCGATCGATCAATCCTTCAAATTTTGGCAATCGTGGGGAGACAGTGGGCATGACTTTCAACCATCGATCGATCGATGCCCTGTTTTCTGCAGATAATTTGCCCTTTATTTTCTTTTTCCTTTTTATTCCAACTTACTATATAACCCATTTTTGTGTAAATATCAAATATATTCAGTTTTAATTAGTTTTAGCTTAGGGTTTTGAGTTTTGAGAGCTTGGCTTCATTTCTCTTTGGGTTGACAACCATTTGGGGTGTGTATGTTGAACTTTCCACTTCCTTTACCATTAATAAACTTGTTCTTGTTTAATTCTTGCTTTGTAACTTAGTTTCATGCTTTATTAATTAGTTTACTTGCTTTATTTCTTGCTTTCCTAGTTTTAATAGTTGTAATTAGTTTAGTTCATGTATTGCCCTTAGATAAATAGGGTCGGGATTTCGTTCCGCCATTAACGGGCCCGAGCTCCGAAAATTAGGTTTTGTGCAGAATTGCATTTAATTGAACCCGCGAGTATTAAAGTCAGATTATTACGCGTTTAACTTTCCCTGTCATGCATCGTTAGTGTTTTATAGCGATAATCCGAGTTTAATCTGCGTGCCACCAATTTTCGGTTATATGTTTATTCACGCAACTTTGGCTTAAATTCCTTCTTGCGTGAAGTTTATGATTAATTGAGGATGCTCGATTAAATTGCTCTCGAGCCGGAATTCTAATTAGTAGTTGTTTCGATCCGTATGGTTGGATGACATCTCGATCCTCGCTTTTACTTTATTTAGAGTTAACTTCTCTCTTTTCTTTTATTTATAACCACCCATCACCCTTTTACACTTTTATTCCTGAATTAATAATCCAATTAAAATCTGTCGAACACTCCCTGTGGATTCGATACCCGACCTATCGCTATACTTGTATCGCAAGTGCAGTCGTAATTTAGGTTTTTGCATAAAGTTGGTGAGCCGAATATAAAACGACCGGCGCGTAGGTGACTCTCGCGCCGCGGCAAAACCCGGTCTATCAAATGGCGCCGTTGCCGGGGATGTTTTGTTATAGATTGTAATTGTCTTATTAGTTCGTAATATTCTTTCTTTTGTATTTGTATTCTTTGTTTTAACCTTTTTTGCAGGACTTGTACATTTGAGCGCCTAGAAACGCTTGAATTTTTCCCGTCGCACATTGCTTTGTGGAATTTGCCCTCTCGAGCTTTATTTTAGGGTAAGCATGTCTTATTCTAATTTTTCTGGTAATCCTAATGATAATTCTCAAAATTCCGGTAAACCTATGACTTTTGGTCAATACTTGCAATCCCAAAAAATTGCAACATCTAAAATGACATTGGTGAGTATTACAAAAGTCAAAGCTTGGATTACATCAATTTTGGGCGTGATCATTTTGATTCTGGATCGCAAGATCCTTATGATAAGAATTTTGAAACCAATTGTAATCATTTTCAAAATTCTTATGTTAATGATTTTGAGTGTAGTCCCGAGAACAATTTCCAAAACTCTCAATTCCAAGAATCCGCTCCTCGCCCTATGACTTTCGGTGAGGGATTGTGCATGCTTGAAAATGAGAGGATTGAAAACCGTTATCGGGAAGAAAATCGTTGTTGGGAACACGAGTTGGATTTACTATTTGAATCCGACGACGACTTTTCTTCCCAGACTTTTGAAGTCGAGGACCGTTTTGAATCAAATGAGGTACTTTTGCCTACTTGGGAACAAATCATTCTTGACTTGACCCATGGTATAATAGAGAATGAAAATGAGGAAGAAAGAGGCATGGTATCCATTTGCAATGAAACTCGTTTCTTCTTTGATTCTCAAAGAAGAAAGTTTCATTGTAAATGATCCTATTTCTTCCGAAATTCAATCCTCCGGCGATGATCACTCATCGCCTGAGATTGAATTTCTTTCATCCCCGTCGTTATTCTATACTGTCACACCAATTCTAGTACCGATGAATCGGTTCAAAACTTTTTAGTTCCAAACCTTTTCACCGACGAGGAGTACTCGCTCGAGCCGCATTCCATGATGGCATCTTTGCCCTCATGTGCGCCGCCTCCCATTCCAACTTTAAAATACTTGGGAGATGATTCAATTTTTCTTGGCCCACATGTGTATTTGTCGCCCCTCCTATCCAAATCCCCCATCCTCCCTCCCAAATTTTTAATTGGGGATGGTTCATCTTTTCCACCACCCACATGCCTTCCGTCGTTTGAACGGAATTCCTATTTTCCGGGAAGCATGCATGAGAGGGAAGGTCCACCATTGGTCTTCCAAAGTCAAAATGTTGTTTGGGTGGACCCTCAAAAATTCCTACTTTTAGTATATAGCTAATAATTAGAATTCCTATGTGTAGGTTGTATATACTAACTTTTTCATTTTTTATTTTCTCTTAATTTAGTCTAGTGTAATTAGTTAATCTTTTTTTATACTTTTTGTATGCTTGGTTCTAACTCTTTATGTAGGTTCAACGGACTTGAAATTGCAGAACTTGTGCGTCCCGGCATACTTTAATTAAGAAAAAAATGAAAACAGTCACAAAAAGATTTTTTCTTTATTTTACACACTCATTCTCACGCATTTGTATTTGTTTTTCTTTTTCTTTTTCTTTTTATTTTTCATTTCTTTGTGAATATGCGTGTGTGTCGCTTGTAGTATATATTTTTAATTTTTTGGTTAACATATTTGTATGTATGTGCATATTTAGTCTAATTCTTTGTTATTTTTATATATACTCTATATATGCATATTTATACTTATTTATACATTTCCCCTCCCCTTATTCCCTAAATTGCAATTGCCCCCCCCCCCCCCCCCTCATTTGAAAAAAGAGCATGCAGTAGGCATTTAACTGTGTGATCGATCGATCGATGCCCAAGGCTCGATCGATCGATCGACCAGTTAAATGCTGCGGCAGGCCTGTTTTTTCCCCTTTCTCCTTCATTTCTATTATCTCTCCTCTCCACTTTCGTGCCCTAAAATCCCCCAACCCCATTTCCTTCAATTTTCAGCCCTTGTCTACACTTTAGAGGTATAATCATTCCTATTTACTTGTTTATTTGTAGATTTTGGTTGAATTATGTCATTATTTCACTGTTTTATCCATGTGTTGACATGTTTGAATGTGTGTTGGTTGTGTCCCTGTTTTTGTTGTTCCAACTGATTTTTCTTACTGATTATTGCTATATATCCATTCATGAACACGTGTGTTGTTGCATTGTTGTTGTGTTCATGAATGGGGCTCCATTGTTGGTTCAAATGGTATTTTTCACCCTCGCCGCATATTGCGCACGCCAAGTGTTCGCTAAAATGCCCCAAACAGTTTTCAATCCATTTTTGGCGCACACTTGGGTAATTTTCACTTGTTGTCGCATGTCGACAAATTTTATCGCAATGTTGATTCTTTTTCGCTCGATTTTGCGCACGTGCACTCACCATTTCAACTCGTACACTAACTAACCATTAATTGTGCTTACAATTTTTTTTGTATTGCTTTATTATTGTTTTGTAGGTTGAAATGGCAAATCTCAAGAAATACAAGTTCACTAGGTGCGTGCCCAACCAGGGCTTCGAGGGATTTCGTTGCGAGCAGGAATGGGATTGGTTTCAGGCCTATTTTCAGACTTCAGAGAGGCCATTGGGCTATCATTTTGCCTGGAAACTTGAAGATATACCACATGAGGCGCGTGTTCTGTTGCGCCGACAGGGATGGGAGCCCTTTCTCGCTACTAATGGGCGCGTTAATGAAGAGCTCGTCAGAATGTTTTATGCGACAATAATAGAGGTGAGAGGGCAGGGGCCTACTACATTCGAGGCCATGGTCCGTGGGGTGAGGATACCGCTACGCCGTTCTGATTTGGCGGCATTTATGGGTGTGCTAGACCCCGCGGATCCTGTCAGTTTCTTGGATGGGGAAATGTTTGGTCATGCGACGTTGATTGAGGCCCTTGCGCCGGGCGAGGTATGGAAGAAGGGTGCTTTCCGTTCGGCCGCAATGGCGGACTTGCCGAGACTACTCCACTACATCAACGTCCACTTTTTCATGGTGACGAGCAACCGATCTGAGGTGTGTCACAAGCATGCGGCATTCATCTACACTATGCTTACTAATTTAGGCGATATCAGTTTGCCCAAAATCTTTTTTGAGACGATGCTCGCGACATCCAAGGAGGTGGCTTGGAGATTTTCCCTTCCTTTTTCTGCCCTCATCACGAGGATATGCACTTCACACGGTTGCCCTGAATACGACGTTGATCGCAAGCGTGTGCCACTAGGGCTTCTCACAAAAGACAACATTTCGAAGATGTTGACTCACGCGTGGGGGGAACCGGGGAACAAAAGGCAGAAGGCAGAGGCGGCTGACATGGCAGAGGAGGAGGCAAAGGTGAGACATATGGAGCAGGGTGAGGGTTCTCACGTACCACACACAGATTTGGATGCCCGCTTTGAGGCATTTCAGGCAGTGCAGGACCAGCGCTGGGAGGAGACCCAGCTTGGGTGGGCTACATGGGAGTCCCGCCTGGACCAGCAGCAGTTAGAGCTGAGACAGCAGCAGGTCGATCTGCGGCATGAGGGAGATGAGCGCCGGCAGGATAGAGCCGAGCAGAGGCAGGCGAGAGCGCAGCAGAGGCATGAGTACCGGATGGTGCAGGCGATGATGAGAGACATTTATTTGCAGCGGCATGATTCGGACGCCCCTCTACCTCCTCATTTTCAGGATCCTTCTGATCCTAGTAGTTCCGGCCACTAGGCTACTGCTGTTTTGGGACATTTTTGCATTTCTGGAACGGAAATTATGTTGTATTTTTTATTTTATTTGTATTTCTTAATTTTTAATAGTTGTAAGGTATTAAGTTGTTTTGTATCGAACTTATGAAATGAGAAATGAGAATGTAGTTTGATGTTGTTTATTGGATTTTGATGTGTGTGACCTTTCATTTTATATAATCAAAATGTTCACCATCAATTTATCTAGTATTTGCACTTCAGCCCCTCTATATTGTTGTGACTTGTGAGATAGATTATTTTAACTTAATACATCGGTACATATTCTTCCTATGCTTTGTACTAACTTGTTTTGCAGATTCATTTGGACTTGTACTTATGGAGATCGCTCCAAATTTGGTCAATATCATTCTTTTCCTATCTTTGTGTTGTGTTCTTTAATGGACGCATTAGGGACAATGCAACATTTAAGTTAGGGGGTGTGGGATATTCTATCCATTTCACTGTTTAGTCCTTGAATTTAACTACAATTTAGTTACAAAGCATGTTTTTGTTAAAAATTTGAAAATTTTCAAAAAATATTTTCTTTGTTTTTTCTCCTTTGTTGGGCATTTGGCCTTTGTTTCCGATGATAAATTTTAATAATTGCCCGATCCATTTGACAATTCAACGATGCATGTTCTCGATTTTAGAAGTTATTAGGCTTTAGTCCTCAAATCATTGATATTATGAATAACTTCATGAATTAAACTTTACCCCGTGAGCACATGCGTTTTTCTTGTTATATTGATTTGGTTTAAGATTTTTATAACCCGGTAGTCTTTTGTTGCATTGTATATACTTACACCGAGTGAGATTAGAGACTTATCTTCATTTGTGAGTGTATACACTATTCTTTCCTCTTTGAAAACGTTGCAGTCGTTGGTAATCTCTTTATTCTTTCATTGACCGTTCATTAATTGAGTTCATATATAAAATGTGTTACTTGACCATGATTTTCATATATTGTTTTGACTCGAGAATTGCATAAACTTTTTGAAATGATCATAGGCCATCTTTGTATATCACCCATATGACCTTGACCTCACCTTTTATATGTTCCCTAGTCAACCCACTTGAGCCTAAATACTAGCCTTTCGTTTCATTAAGCAAAATCCCATAACCAACTCTAAATTGGAGTTATATACCATACATATTACCTTGCATACCCTTGTTTGGATTGTTGCTTGGGATTGAATGATATTGTTGTTTTGTGGTTGCAATTTGAGCATGAAAAGAGTGAGAAAAGAAGAAAGTGTAGTGAAAAAGAGAAAGTTGAAAACAAAAGAAAAAGAAGAAAAGAAAAAGAAGTTTGTATATATTGTTTATAGTGATTCAATAATCTTTGATTACTCTTCGATTGTTATATCTAATGCTCGTTTGGAAATCAATTGTCCAATTTTGAAATTGCCCACTTTTTCCCATTATCCCGAGTTTCATCCCCAAACACCTTTGAATCCGTATATACATCTCTTTCATTTCATACCCTAGCCTAGCCTACATTACAACCCTATTAAAGTCCTATGTGATCTTAAGTAGATGTAATTCAAAGGTTTAAATAGTTTTGATAATCTGTGAAAATGCATTTCGCCTCTTTTTTTATGTGCGGTATCTTTCACTGAGATTACAGTTTTTATTTTCTATAAGCGTTCTTCAATTGTGACATGTGCGCGGCTTAGTTTCCCTTTACATTTACTCATTATGCCCGCATGTCCCGTGTGTTACCTCCTTGTTTCAAGTGAATATATTTGATTAGTGTAATGCCCGTGAGGATTGACTTATGCATGCTTTAATATTTAGTATCCGATTTATTTAAGTTTTTGCCAAATCATATTTTGCGTGTGCTCACTCCCCTCCCACATTTTAAAGTTTCAATTCATTGAGGTGCATTCGATAATGTTAATAACAACGGACTTTTCACGTGAATTCGTTTGCTATGCTAATAACATGTTGAAATCTTGTTCGTATTGTTGAGTTTGTCGCACGCATGATTGGGCATATTTTGAGGAAACTGTATGATGTTTGTGGGTTTCATCCCTGAAAACCCTCACGAGACGACACTCGTCCACTAGGACCACCTAGGAGTTTAACGGCTTATTGCATACACTAAATGCAATCAAATCGCTGCGAAAGTGGCCTTATGCTTTTATACCATATTTTTGTACTTATCCTGCTTTTGGTTTGCTTGTAGTTCTTATTGCATCCTATTTCATTGCTAGGGACTAGCAATGTGTAAGTTAGGGGGTGTGATAATATGCAAATATTGCGTATTTCATCTCTCAAACCTACGCATTTTAGCCCCCTCGGGTGCCTTAATCTCTATATTTAAGCCTGTTAACCAGACAACCTCGGTTTATATTGTTAACATGCTATATGAGGTATAATTGGGCTTTTGTAGGTATTTCGGTACTAAAAATGGAGTTCGGACACATTTCGCTCAAGTTCCGTACGCAATCGCACGTTCAAGGGTAATTCGATCAATTTACAGTTTGGGCACCTGGCCCAACATCAACACGGAAGTTGTAGCCCTCCTCGCAAGCTTCGCGTGGCCGCGAACGGTGCGCGATTCCGATTCAGAACGAAGAAGTTACGGCGATTTTAGCGGAAGGGAATTCCAAACCAACCAAAACAAGAGGAAGATTATGCAGCCCTGCTTGATCGATCGATCGATCAAAAGGATCGATCGATCGATCAAAAGATTTTGGCCATCGTGGGGCGACAGTGGGCATGACTTTCAACCATCGATTGATCGATCAAAGGGATCGATCGATCGATGCCCTGTTTTCTGTGGATATTTTGCCCTTTATTTTCTTTTTCCTTTTCTTTTTCCTTTTTATTCCAACTTACTATATAACCCATTTTTGTGTAAATATCAAATATATTCAGTTTTAATTAGTTTTAGCTTAGGGTTTTAGGTTTTGAGAGCTTGGCTTCATTTCTCTTTGGGTTGACAACCATTTGGGGTGTGTATGTTGAACTTTCCACTTCCTTTACCATTAATAAACTTGTTCTTGTTTAATTCTTGCTTTGTAACTTAGTTTCATGCTTTATTAATTAGTTTACTTGCTTTATTTCTTGCTTTCCTAGTTTAATTAGTTGTAATTAGTTTAGTTCATGTATTGCCCTTAGATAAATAGGGTCGGGATTTCGTTCCGCCATTAACGGGCCCGAGCTCCGAAAATTAGGTTTTGTACAGAATTGCGTTTAATTGAACCCGCGCATATTAAAGTCGGATTATTACGCGTTTAACTTTCTCTGTCATGCATCATTAGTGTTTATAGCGATAATCCGAGTTTAATCCGCGTGTGACCAATTTTCGGTTATATGTTTATTCACGCAACTTTGGCTTAAATTCCTTATTGCGTGAAGTTTATGATTAATTGAGGATGCTCGATTAAATTGCTCTCAAGCCGAAATTCAAATTAGTAGTTGTTTCGATCCGTATGGTTGGATGATATCTCGATCCTCGCGTTTACTTTATTTAGACTTAACTTCTCTCTTTTCTTTTATTTACAACCACCCATCACCCTTTTACACTTTTATTCCTGAATTAATAATCCAATTAAAATCTGTCGAACACTCCCTGTGGATTCGATACCCGACTAACCGCTATACTTGTATCGCAAGTGCAGTCGTAATTTAGGTTTTTGCATAGAGTTGGTGAGTCGAATATAAAACGATCGGCGCGTAGGTGACTCTCGCGCCGCGGCAAAACCCGATCTATCAAGAAGTTTTAGTACCAGGCATCCAAGTTTCGAGGATGAAATTCCTTTGCAAGGGGAGAAGTATGTAACACCCCATATTTTCTAATAATTATGAATTCAATTATTTTTGGTATTTTAAATTACACATGTGCAATAATTTAATTAAAATGAAATATTGCGTATTTAACAGATATTAATTTGTGGGAATAAGATTGATATTTATGTGGTAAATTTACTAAGTGAGTTTATAGTAAATAAAATACGATGAATTGTTAGTACGTCATAGTGAATAAGAACGACGGGATTTTTTACGATATCTAAACCGGGGCTTGTGAGTAGATTATTTTAAGGTTGAGGTAGGAAATTTACGTAGGGCGACTTGGATGGCGATTTCGAGTTCACAATGGTTGCGAATAGGACGGAATAGTCAAAAATAGGTACCCTGGGGTAGTAATTCGGTTCCGGAAGCTTTTTAGACTAGCTCGAACTCATGAAGGGGCATTTGAGTCCTTTTAACGAAGCCTAATAACCTAATTTCCGAATTAGTGGGTTGAAATATAAAGGTTAGGTCTGTGAGGCAGCCCTACCGTTAGTTGCAAACCCTAAAATAGAAAAGGAAGAGAGGAGAAAGCGAGGAGAAGGCTACAGAGGCTAATTGAGAGGAAAACTCAAGTGATTCTAGTATCAAATCATCACACACAAGAGAGATCAGACCCTATAATCATTCCAAGGCAAATAATTAACTTGCTTGATATTTTATGCATGTAAATTCAATTCATATCATAGTAGGTGATATATTGTTTTAGTAGACTTTTGGGGAATGGGTTCTATGTCAAAAGATGGGATTTTGGGTGATAAGTAGTGTAACCATTGCTCAATACATATTCTGAAGATAAATCCAAATATAAAGATTAAATCTTCAATGAGAAAGTTGAGGAATTGCATAATCTTGAATGGGAATTAAGAAAGTGCATAGTTTTTTAATAAGATGTTAAATCCATGATTTTAATTGTTGTTGGATGAATTTGAACGTGAAATAAGTGTAATTATGTTTGAAATTGATAAAAACTATAAATTTTGGGTTAGATTAGTGATATATAGGGGATAGTTGATCGGAAGATGATGAATCCCATCTAAGAAAAAGAGTTACAGCATCAATCTCGTTAAAAGCTCGTTCTAACGAGTTACGATTCTCGTTCAAACGAGGGTGGTAGTTCGTTTGAACGACCCTTGGGTTTGGTCATGGAGATAGATCTTTTCATAATGAACGCGTGGCCGTCAATTTCATATTTTTCTGATTTTTTTTAATTAGTTATGAATTTTCTACGAAAGGGTGTTCGAGACCGAAATCTTTAGTTGGAAATCAAATTCAGGTACGGATACACGGGTGTTTTAGGCTGAAAAATACTCATGTTATGATTTATCGGGTTAAAATTCCAAAAAGTGTTAGGTTACGGACCGGTTGGAGATAGGCTTAGTATCCGAAATAAAATATAAACGTGAAATATATATAAATAAGTGACTACTTATGAATTTGGGAGTCGGATTTTGACTCGAAGATTTTAGGCTAGTGCTTTGAGCGATTTGTATGGATATATATATACGGGTATAGAGACAGCATATATACGAATAAAAATAATGTGTATAATAATTATACGAAACATACCCCTCTAGTGCTATCATGGGAGGTTGCGCGATGTGGGTGATCCCCATGGCTAGTGAATGCAGGGTGAGTATAGCCCCCAGGTCATAGCGCCACACATGTGCCCCTGTGAGGGTTGAATTTCGAGGTGAGGTAATTTTGGGTATGGTTATGACTCACTATCGAAGGACTATGGTCGCCACTAATACGTTTGCGATTTTACCGAGTCGGTGTGAGAGTCCGACCGCCGGTAACCGGGATGATGTGAGTATACCCTGGATGATGATAGCATTGTAGAGAAAGGCAACCAATGAGTAGTACTCGGGAGAAGGCATCTAATGAGTTAGTATTCGGGGGATGGTATCCAATGAGTTAGCACTCGAGGGAAGGCATTTAATGAGTTATTACTCGGGGGATGGTATCCAATGAGTTATTTGTGTTTGTTACAGTATATCTATACGTATATAATAGTGTGGTTAATTATATACGGGCATAACACATTAAGAGTGAACATATGTGTGTTTATTATAGTATCTCATTTCTTATATAATAGTGTAATTAATTGTATACGGGCTTAATATGTTAAGTGTGGATGTTTATAAATAACTGGAGTAATGTTATAAGAATGCTTCCATTCCCCAAACTGTTAAAAAACAAAAATCATTTTTTTCTTTTTGTTCTTTCTTTTTCATTAGATCTCGATGAGAGGGTCTTAGGTTAGATCTGTACCAAGGTTTCAAACAAAAAGGAAATAAGATTGACACAATTTTTTCTGAAGAATTCGCCATGATATATCTGATCCATGCATAATATCATGAAAAATGGATACCCATTTTTGACTGCTACTTAGAAGGGGATTCTTATTTGTACAAATGGTACTTCGAACTTGGAACGAGCATGAAGAAATTAACGATACTTCTTTATCTTTTGAGTTGTTCTGCCTATCTTGTAAATTATTTATTTTTTGTCAATCGACGTTTCACGCAATGGAACCGTAGACAGTCAAGTGAAATCCAATCGACGAAGTTGAAAAAGCTGCTTCATGGATATCTACCTAGGGAAGGTCGAAAGCTGAAGGAAGTATAAAAGAAATAAGATCGTGCTTCGTCTTCGTTTACTACACCGGCTAATGAGAGAAATAGCTAAGAAAGGAACAATAGAAAATACTCGGGTTAGAGTGGTGTATTCGTGAGGTTTACAATAGGACTAGTTAGGCAAAGTAGTGTAACTTGGAGGGTTAAGATGTATGCCCTAGTCGTGACACCAGCTTAAATATGGGAAGTTTTACTGCATATTTATTTACTGCAACTTAATTACTTGCAACTGTTTTTTAAACGGTTTTGGGCTCTGACCCGTATCAAATCTATTTTCCAAAAACTTTTAGGTGTCCAGCCACAGGGACGCCATGGATGAATATTCTTTCCAGAGACAAGAAGCTGCAGCTGATGTGGGGGCTTGCAAGTTGCTGAGTAGTCGCGTCACTTATTGCATTCTAGATTAGGTTCTCTATTCCGATATTGGTTGGGCGTGTTGCTCCTTTTCATTCAAGCTTATGTATTTCAGAGTATTTTAGTCAGATAGATTTGATGTATTGGATTTTTACGCGATGATTTATTCGGGAACTTTATCTATTTATCTTTTACTTTACACTTTACATTGTGATTTCATTTATATTGATTACTGTGTATGGGATTATTGTGGTTTGGTTAATATTGTTGTAAGTTAATGAAAGATAAAATTTGGCACCGACTTATTTAATTAATAGGTGATTAGTAATTTAAAAATATTTCCGACAGTGATGCTAAGAATGAACCAGATGAGACTTCTGTTTTATTTAAGTAAAGGACTGATAACCCGTGATTGAAATAGGCGGGGTGTCGCAATTGGGTGGTCTCACAAAGAAATGTTGGAAGATTCTCTTCATTACATAATTTTTGGGGCATGTGTAAAAATTTGCCAATTATTGAAGACCCTAGTGAGACCGACGTACATATTAATATCAACCTTAGGGCTTAAGGCCAAGTTGTTGCCTCTTTCAATATATATATATATATATATATATATATATATACACACACACACACACACACATAAGAGAGAGAGGGGATGTGAGGACTCTAAAAGAGTGAGGTTGGAGCTGGTGGTTCCATTCAGGAAGCTGAGTGTTGTAGTTGTTGAAAGGTGAGGCTTGTGGGACCCGAGTGGAGCCTGATAATTCCATTAAAATAGCAAACTTGAACTTGTGTGGTGAGGGGATCTTATTCCCTCTTCATGCAAGTAAATCTTTCTATTCATACTGATTCTCCTACACTTAATACTAAGTTATATTGACTGATAACTCGTATGGTTGAATTAATGAATAGCATGTGTAAGACTTATCATTTTATACTACTACTTATGGTTGTACGTGTAACCAAAGCAGGTCCATTGTGCTCTTTATTCGATGTCATAACCTTATGTATTCTTTAATGACGTGGACTGAGACACGAAGTAACCGCGTGAGGTTCTTGTTCACTGTTGGCATGACCTTAGCCTCCTGCTCTGATTTTGAGGTACGGAAAAAAGACCTGACGTGAGGCTCTTACTGTGTGCTTGAGGATGGAGAGAGTGACTAGCATCACGATGACCCCTCAATGTGTCGAGCTCAGTGTATAGCACTATACGTGTGCTTAGAACAGACACTGACATCGATTTACGACTTTCACCAAGCATAAACTTGAATTATAGTTGAGGGACTTGAGAATTCATTTGTGTTCACCCGAAACTAAATTTGGCTGAGGACGAATGAGGAAAGGCAAGGGATATGAGGTGACAGTCAAATTGCAAAGCCTTGTGAAAATACAGGGTCATGAGGACCAAACATTCTAGGTCAGACCCTTGTACTGAGTTTCATTGTTATGCATAATCGTATTCACACTCAACTTATATTGAAGATTTGTTCTTGTTGAGATAATTAAGTGTATTATTAATTTCTTCTTGTTGAGATAATTGTTCCACTAATCCTTGGAATAGACATGGGTTCAAAGTTCATATACTCCCTTGAGTCACGTACGTACTTATCCATTTTTAATATCATCCTCAACTTAGGACATGGGTTAAACTTAAAAGTATAGGCCAAGCCAACTCGATATTAGCGGAGTTAACTCCGTTTCGCATGGTAGCAATCTAAAAATGTTACAGAACTACCACAAATCGTTCTAAATCGGCGAGATATATAGGTTGAATCGCTCGAGAAGCACCGAGTCACGGAGAGTTTGACCAAATTGAACTGAGTGGAAGAAAAAAAAAACACAACTGACTTTTGTTTATGGTAATAACTCCATGAGTCGTAACCCATCTCCCGCATACACATTCTCCCCACCTTTGAAAAAACTCGTCCTCGAGCGTGAGGGGAAAATTGCAAAAACTTGTGCCACCAAAATACCAAATAGTAAATTTTCAATCAAATTCAATTGTGGTGCAAGCCCAATAATTTCAGACCCTAGGAAATCAATTTTAGGCTGGTGTAAGGGGCTGAGTAGTTGTTTTCTAAATTTGGGCTGTCAAGCCCGAGTTTGTCCCCAGATAAGTAACCCAAAAACCCTGCAGCAGCTGAGATTTAACCAAATGGGCAGGTCCCTCCTTCCTTGTGGGATTCCCACGATCCAAACCCTCATTATATCTCTCTGACCCAACTATTTTAATTTCACCACAACATGGTTGTGCTTCTCTTAAGGTCACTGCTGGTCTGGACATTGTTGAGCCCAAGCCCACACAATACGGAATTTATTTTAGCCCAAATAGGCACATCCAGCCCCACTTGGGTGTACGAAACATTCTGCAAGTCGCAACTTAAGGGGAATACACCTAAAAGGTTGGATTTGCTAATCTGAAACTTACATTCTCCTTCATCAACGACGGAACACTGGTCGAGCAAATCCGACGACGACGAGTGTAGTTGAGCCCCATCCACTATTCCTTTATCGACCACATTGTAGCTTGCGACCCCCTCGCCGGAGATTACATCTAATCTGCCGACGATTTCAACCCTAGAGTCTGAACGAACAATGTCATCTAAGGAGATCTGAAATTCACATGCTCCTTCATCAACGACGGAACACTGGTCGAGCAAATCCAACAACGATGAGTGTAGTTGAGCCCCATCCACTATTCCTTTATCGACCAGATTGTAGCTTGTGACCCCCTCACCAGAGGTTTCGTCGAATCTGCCGACAATTTCAATCCTAGAGTCTGAACAAACAATGTCATCTAAGGAGATCTCACCTTGTCGCGCCTTAGCCTCCAATAGAGGGCCGACGGCAGATCCACAATCTTTGTTCTTCTTCCCTCCATGTTTTAACAACTCGTCAACGCCACCTGAGCTGTCACGGAACAAAACCTCCTTTCTAACGAGAGGTGGTTAGCAGCCTTCATCCCTTGTTCCAGTAGTAATGTCAATCAAAGAAAAATCCACAACCTGGGTCATCCCTTTTCTCCTCTTCAACCCTACTATTGTCAGCAGATGGTGGTTCCTCCTCAACCCCTATTGGCTCGATTTGCAGTGGTTCGAAGGGGACGAAAACCACTTCAAGGGCTTTGAAAACATCCCTATGGTCGGCATCGGAGAAAGCAACGAGTCACGGCGAGCCAGAGTGATGGACACCTCGCCTCTTGAACGATTGTGATCATCATGGACCAAGGTGAACGTTGAAGAGACTGAACTCATCATCTTCATCCTCCCAACTCTCTTCTTCCTCTACTGCTTTGTCGTCGGACTCATCATCGTCCTTCGCGAGGGCGTTGACTGATGGAGCAGGCTCGGTGATGAAGGAGGCTGTTGAGATAGCAGGGGTGCAAAAATCTGTGTTGTACCAACCCGAGTCCCGATCATCATTATTGATAGAGGCGGGGTGTTACGTCGAAGACGGTGAATATAATGGAGGATGACGGTGGGTTGGAGTGGTCACCGCCTCTCATTCTTACCCCATCAAATTCATGACTAAACTTCTACATCAGGAGCGAACCTGTTTGATGCAACGCGAAAGCAATTCACAATTACAACTTGATAATAAAAAAAATACTCAAAACTCTAATTCTCGTACTTCTGTGGTAATTGAATGAATTTCTTAATGGGGTGTACCGTATATATATAGAATGCTGGGGTAATATTCCTACGACATTCTATCTAAAATGGGAATGTTTTAGGCCTCAATGATACCGCAGCTAACGTCACAAAATAATGACAAAGCCATGACCTCATTGGGAACCTTCTACATTCCATTTATTACATATGGGACAAAACGCCCATACTAAATATACTAACTATCACAAATTACTAACTGCAGTAATTTTATTTACAGTTTTCCTTATTTTTACTAATAATTGAAAAATAAAATAAGGTAAGAATTACATTGCAAAATATTCTTCATTTTCGGCTCGACTCCATGCATGCGCCCCCTCCCCCCCGTACATCAAAATTTACTTACATTTGGAGGCAAAAACTATAGTGTTGAAGAGTCCCATGGTAACTCCCACTAGCTAAACTAATCAGAATTAATCAACTATCTTTGATGGATGTCTACCTAAATCAATGAAGTAACTCAAAGATCAATATAAGATTCGAAATTTAAAAAAAAAAAATTCTCAAAGATCAATATAATGTTTGCTTACCTGTGTGACGCAACATCATTAATAAGAAAAACAAAAATCAATGCAAATTACAGATCACTCATATTCCTGATAAATGAACTGATTCGATTCATTAACTCTTAAAATTCACATGAAAATTATTCAATCCAATATTTTTCACATGAAAACTAAATTTCCACACATAGTTGGTAACCATTGGGCCTCTTGTTGAGTATTGGAGTCGCAAATGGAAGGAACAACAGCTGCTATACGTCAAAAGGCTCAGTCACAGGCCCAAATTCGTAGCCTAATTGTTTCGTCCACCCCGACTAAAAGAAATCCAGAAGTGTATGAGGATAAATTTTTGAGAACACAAGTTACACAATTTAATAGATAATTCACAATAATGTAGTGACCACTATATGTCAAATCATCATAAATAATATCAATGATTGCTGACCAACTACACCTTACAATGGTCAGACCTGTCCAACCTACCAATCAACATAAGTTGGTAAGAGAATGCATTCTCGTTGAAAAAATCATGAAAGAACCCGAACTTTAATTGAACTAGAACCGATTTAACTGACAATGTATATGCATTTGTTATTACTCAACTACAATTATGGACAAATAAAACACGATAGTATAAGTGGGGACAACTTACAGGAGTAGCTACCATAGAGAGAAGCAAAGCGCTCAGCATTTTGTCCCTCTAGGATGTAGTCAATTTCTTCAAACATGTGTCTCACCTATCCATTCAAGAAAAACCTAAGCAATAGGTAAGCAAGTACATAGACAATTAGATTAAAGACAAATGTGCTATACAAAGAATGGAAATTGAGATAAGAAACTACATTTCACAATATTTCACAAATGTAAGACAATATTACTTTTGATGCTACATGTATTGAATTGTTGTCTGTGTAGAGCTAAACCCCTACACCCAACCTAACATATTCTTATCGTTAGTCTCACAAACTATTTCTTAAAGTCTAGGCATCATTACCTATCAAAAAATATGTCCAAGTGATCTGACATTCCATGTTACATGGAATGTGGACTGGTTCACTGTGTGGTAAGGGTACGAGTACATTGTACGCTACTGTGTCGGGTACGCGGTATGTTGGGGGTAAGATTAGTTAGGACAATGCTTAGGTTTGCAGTTTACTCAATTTTTATATAGTCAATTTAGGCTTTTATATTGGCCACTTAGCTTTTTGTAAATCTGCTCCGAATTTAGCAAGTCATGAGAAAACATGTAAAAAAAAATAGCTTTTGATGTATGCACAAGCAACTAAAAACAAAACAAACTCCAAATCTCTCTCTAACCAAAAATTATATTATTCAATGATTTCAATAGCTTTTCCATATCCGTATCCGCTATCTGGATGCACTATCCGTACGTATCCGTATCCGTATCCGTATCCGTATCCGCCCGGATAGTTAAAACGACTATCCATATCCGTATCCGCTCGCATACCTCGGATTAGGATAATATCTGTATCCGTTTACATTGTTTAGCCGTCGCAAAAAATAACTATTAAAATATCCAATCCAATGAAATTCAATCCAATCCAAATAAATATATAACAAAATTACTACCTCCTAACATCAACAATTATGGCTTCCATAATAATAGTAGCATTCCATAATGATATTATGGCTTAAAGCCATCCATACTTTACAAACATATAAGCTTAAAGTCATCCAAAAAAAAAATAGTAGCATTCCATAATAGTAGAAATAAATATGCACCTTTTAGATTAAATCAAATTTATTGAGAATGATAACCTCATGGACCTTTTAGTCTTCAAAACATACTAATATTTTTATTTTAATAAGTATACATTTTTATTTCGTATGTAATATACATGTTAACTTTAGTTCTCATCACAATCAAAACCATCTCTTTACTTTTTTGTTTCTCTCCTACATTTATTTATAATTAATAAAACTAATGAACCACATGAGCAAGATACAAATACAGTTACATATTTTTATTTTTATTTTGTATGTACTTGTTGTTCCTAAATTTCTGTTGCAGGAGGAGGGGATGCGCAGCGACGGAACGGCGGAGTTGATGAAAAGCGGTGGCGGGGTTGATGAGCGGTGGCGGGGTTGATGAGTCGGAGGGGGAAGTGGCGGAATGAGGGTTTTTGTGGAGTGAAATGAGGGTTTCTTTTCTCTTGTATTGTACGAAAGAGAAATGAAATAATATTAGGGTTTTTTTGTTTTGAGTGGAGCATATGTTCTTTAGTGGTTATGTGTTGTGTGTGATAGGGAGTATTTAACTTTAGTGTAACTCCATGATAATATACCCAATAAAATAATATGGCATTTTATAATATACCCAATAAAATAATAATTTTAGTGTGCTTTTGTTTTGAGTGGAGTATGTGTTTGTTTTGTTTTAGGGAATAAACGATTAAGGTTTTTTTTTAATATTATTTTATTAGTAATACTAATACTAATATTAATAGTAATATTTTAAACATATGTTTGACGGATACGGATATTCGGTAAAATGGATATCAGGTAAAATGGATACTCCGCATCGGATACGGATTATCCGTGTCGGATACTATTACTATCCGTATCCGTTTTCTCGGATATTTTTATAGAGTATCCATATTCGTATCCGTTTCCATTTTTTCGGATAAATATCCGCAAATTCGGATTCGGATATTGGACGGATGCGGATTTTCGAATATCCGTTTACAGTCCTAGCCAAGGACATGAAAGTAATTGCTAGTCAAGGAAAGATTAAAAGCAGGAAAATAAGAGAATTACCTGACTAATCATGATTAGCTAAAATTGTGGCTTAATTGAAGAAAAAAAAAAATTCTCTATCGTGTCCCCAACTCCTATAGCCCACACCATGTGATCCATAAACATTACTCTCCCCTACTCAAAAAAGACTAGTCCTCGAACTGACAGGGGTAATGTTTACTATGCGGAGGAATTTTCACAACCTTTGGTATGAGCACATCACATATCTCATCATCTCTACTAACTCGAGATTCCCCACCATGTATAATGAGAACAAGACACTGTTTCTTCTTGAGCCACTACGTTGCTCGGAACCCAAACACGCTCTATGAAGCATGGACTCAACACATAATACGTGTTTCGACACGACATGCGACACGTGATTTTTTCAAAAACTAGGATAGGATACGTATAATATATAATATATATATTTTTTTATATATATATATATATATATATATATATATATTAATGAAATAAAACATATTTTTTTCATAAAATACATTATTAGAGCATTCTTAACATGAAATTAAGAAAATGGACCATACAAAACAAAATTCAAACATACTTTAACAATAAAAATCATAAATAGAGCATAAGCACCATCAAATTAGAAAAAAAAATGAAAAAAATAATTTTGCCTGTCGTCCTACGTGTCCTGGACGTGTCCCAGCATGTCCAACCTAAAAAAAAAAAGGACTTGCGTGTCGTGTCTCCGACTCGAGTCAAAGCTAACTCGTGGCTTCCGGGAGAGTGTTTATACTTCATAGAACACGCCACAATCAAAATACTTTTAAGGCCCTAAAAGTAGGATTGGATGCCTCTGGTCGACAAAGGTGGAGTTGTTGGAACCCGCTTGACCCCTAAAACCTTAATTTATTCTTCAAGTTTAAGAGCATATTCATCACCTTCCTCGAACTTGCGATATCTCGCGTAGCTTTTATCCGGTCATGTAATCCACCGATGTAACAACTTATTTTCAATTCATCACCTCATAGAAAGGAGAAGGCATTTAATTTCTTCCAAGGCATTGAACCTAGCAAAAAAGCCACGCTCCTAATTTTTTTGGTATATAAGAAAGCATCAAGTATTTTTCATTTTAACCCCAAGACGAATTATTTAGCCCCATTTTTTAAGATTCACTTGTGTACACTCCCAGCTTTTTATTTTTTTTAGTTATTGGTCATACTGTAACAAATATGGGACAAGTGTCATTCTCTGCCGAAAAAAAGGGGTGTTATCGGCAGTTTTGGATAGTTATGAAAGTTATTACAATTTTAAAAATACGTGGGAGTGGAGCCTCACAAATCTTTGGAGATGGAACTAAAGCCAAAGAAACTAATTAGATTATTGTCCTCAGCATAACCTCGTAGTTTAGCAGCCACAAGGCGAACACACTTTTAGCCCTACAAATTCCTTTGTGCTCGAAGACTTTCTCTACAGAATCCAACCAATCCATGAACATGTTTGTATCCATTTTCTTATTGAACGTGTAAATGTTCACTTGGACATCGCAACAAACACCTTAACAAGGGGGATGTTCACTTGCAACACGAAGAACCAGCCCATATGGGCCATTCCACATTCGATTCCGGCAACACTTTAACCCATCGATCCAGTTGATGATGCTCACTTTGTTGAACGGCTTTCACCGAAAGGTGTTTGTTGATCATATCAATGCTACTTGCGCAACATTGAACAATTGAAGTTATTATGTGGTGGACTGGGTGCAGAAAAATGAGTTACGTTTTTGTGTTTTTCTAGTACAGAGTACGAGGAAGATGTCAACCCTTTTGTTTTTCTAGTACAAAGTACGAGGAAGATGTCAACCCTAGTCCCTCTTACCGCAGAAGCTCAACTCACATAAAAGTTAGTCCATAAAGATATCGCCAATCTAGTGAGGAATGACGTCGAGAATCAGTTTCACAAGATGCATGGTGTTAAATTAACCCCCATTTGTTCCGAATATGGGAAAATATTGTTTTTTTTGTAATACTCGGGAGCGTATGATGGAGGATTATCGACTTACGGGTCTCGAGGAAGGGAAAAAACAAAGGGCCTTGGTTTTGGGTGGTTATACACCTCGTACACCATTTGTGTTGGGCTTTATTGATCTCTTAGGTGTAGTAGTAGACAGCGGTCATGAAATGGCCACTGACTAAGTAGTGGCAAAACTATGGGTTGGACCCTATGTATGGGTGGGGCTAAATATGGGTTGAGCCAAATATGGGCAAGGACAACCCATTTTTTTCTATCCATGTAAGTATTATAATTCCAAGTAAATGTAAAAAAACATATTTTACTCATAATTTTTAAAGATGCACCCTATATTTGACCCATATTTTTTGTTAATGGGCTCCATATTTGACTCATAGCTTTTAAATATGAGCTCCATATTTGAGTATAGCTTTTAAATATGAGCCCTGTATTTAAATGTATGAGCTAATATGAGTTGAATTATTAGTTGGGACCCATTTTTCCACTATTATCAATGACCCTTCGCCCAACTCCTTACCACTGTAGGAGCCTCAGCCCACCAATCATGTGGATCCCATAATTGACTCATGGATCTCAGTCGAAGCTCAGTCAGTTCTACCAAGGTCAGAACATGACCTCAAGTACTCATTAGGAAGTTTATTTTGTTACAATGAGGTCAAAATCAAGTCAAATACCTTCATCACACTTCCATTGATCATCTCGAAAGTGTCAAAAATGGATCTTAGAGCTTCACCACCAAAGAACGTTCAGCAAGCCCTAGTTGAACTCACTCCTTGCTACATCTAATGCTTTAGAAGCGCTGCACCACGAGAAATTCAAATCCTTAACGAACGTACAAATCCATCAACGAACCATCCCGTCGGGAAAAGATCTACAACAATCGCTTGCTATCTAGCTAGAAAAAAAGGTAATGTATGGAAGCTTCATCTCTCTAAGCAAGAAAGATGCCTTGCTCAATCTTCCTTTTTCTGATTGAAAGTAGCAAGCCAGGGGCATGAAGGGA
Organism: Sambucus nigra; assembly: GCA_949130495.1. Classification (NCBI taxonomy): domain Eukaryota; kingdom Viridiplantae; phylum Streptophyta; class Magnoliopsida; order Dipsacales; family Adoxaceae; genus Sambucus; species Sambucus nigra. Next base: position 203,098,495 of record OX422208.1, read on the forward strand.
ATCCAAGCAGTAAGCAGAACGTCGTTTTGGAGAACTGTTGGGGAAGTCAAACTGAGACGGATAGGGGCCCCCACATTCGTGCTCGAGGTACCTTTAGCACATCAGTCTCAAGAACTTAAGGTCAGGAAAGCTCACAAATAGAGAGGCGGGCAACATTCAAGCAAACATTGTGTCACTTACCCCCAATCATCCTTGATTGAATGCCCTGATGCATTAAATCGCATTTAATGCTATTACAAACCACCACTCATAACCTGCAACTCTTTTCCTCACAATCCACCTTCATTAATGTAGCAATCAAACCTCTGGCCATCCATGTTGCCTACGTTAATTCTCACTGCCTCAAGGATAGTGCCCGCCTTCGTTAATATAGCAATCAAACCTATAGCCATCCATGTTGCCTACGTCAATTCTCACTGCCTCGAGCATAGTGCCTAGAAGACTTGGGGAAAGGTTGCAGGGATCGAATTCAAGCTATCATACAACATAAAAGAGTTTTGAGCATATTATTTCTTAAGGAAAGGACAATTTCCTTCCTTCATGGCATCACATTTGTGTCCTGGCATTTTACATAGGGCAAACTTAGTGCACGAGGCTCCCGCCACTGCGGGTTACTGGGAGGTTAGATGTATACAGCCTTACCCCTGCATATGCAGAGAGGCTGTTTCCGCGACTCGAACCTATGACCTCCAGGTCACGATGGGACAACCTTACCGTTGCTCCAGGTCCTAGCATTATACATGTATCCTAGAATTATTATCGTATATTGAGTCCTAAGTATGCTGGAAGCACCTAAAGGAGCCAATCAATTACTCCCTTAAAGCTCTCAGTCCAAAACAAAGACCTTAGGCAACCTTAAACCACCTTAGCCAAAGCCTAAGGGTGTAATGCTTGTTATAGTTATCATTAGAGAAAACATATATGAGGAAAATACATTCACAGTGGACGTAGACAACTCAAAAGACGTTTTTGGTTTTTAACCACTCTTACTGTCAAAATATCACAACTCCTCCCAAAGGATTATATTGAGAGGCAGAATTCTTGAGCAGATCCTCACCTCATTACTAATTAATCCTAATTAGCTAGAATTGAAGCTAAACATAAATAAGTTTAAAAGTATATCTATCTTATCCACAATTATTGGATGTAGGGCCATTGTATATTTTGTAATAATAGGGATTTTAAGATTCAAATTGGAAATATGTAGTATAAATCACAAGTACACACAATTATAAAGATAAATATAAACGGATCTAATAAATCATATCCAAAATTTTAAATAAGTACAAATATCACAAATAAATCTGGCATTCCAATCATGAAATAGTAACAAAAGAAAACATTTCAAAATATTTCAAACAAGTGTAATCCAATCAAAATAAACACATTATTAGTTTATTTGCATTAGTGAGCAAGAGAAAGTCTGAATAAGCTTTGGCACAACTTAAAGGCTATTAATGCTTTGACTCTGTTTTAGCCTTGAGGCATGGAGTGATCTAATGATCCACATTTCACTACAGATTAAAACCAACATATCAATCGGCTCGCGATTACTATTGGGGCTTTTACAAGAAATAATCAGCACCACCCAAGTCACACATATAGTACATTTGCATGCGCGCGCGCACACACGCGCGCACACACACACACAGGGAGGGAGGGAGGGAGGGGGAGAGAGAGAGAGAGAGAGAGAGAGAGAGAGAGAGAGATTTGTCTTACTAATTTCAGTGTTTACATAACATAAATATTGTTTTTTATGATTTGTAAGTTATAAGTTTCACATTTAACCCATATTATCTGCAAGGTACATTTCATACCAAAAAACTTTAATTAATTTGGCAGCTATAGAAAATTAAATCGACCAAAATTATTAATGCATCGAAGCCACATTCCTTACATTACAATTTGGCAGCCCAAGGCAAGATCTTGGTCCCACACTTGAGAACAGATGTCATAAAGGAGATTTAAGTTGTTAGATTGCCAATAAATTTACTACAATGGTTTTAGAAGGCTTACCATCTCATTGACTGCTACTAACAGATCCTTTCGTGCCTTGGCGAATCGCTTTAATTGACCCCCAACCAGATTGAATAACAAGGCATCCAGAACCAAAGAAAGTGACATACCAGGCCTCTGTACTTTTACAGCTACTAGCTCTCCAGAATGCAGGTGAGCTGCAATAGTTGAAACAACAAAGACCCTTTAGCTTGATATTTCATTAATAATGAAAAATAACAGGGGAAAAAAGAGACGGCAAATATTGAAACAGTGACACAACACATTTAGTGCAAAAAAGTCATAAAACTATAGACCCTCACAATATGCCCATACAGATAGTACATTATAAAGAGGGTAAGGAGGATGGTAGAGCCACAAGAGACATGTAAACTTCTCAAAGTGGCTCAAATTATCTAACCTTTATACACCTGTCCTAAAGATGCTGCAGCAATGGGTAATGGGCTGATATCAGCAAATATTCGTGAAACAGGAAAACCCAACTCGGATTCAATAGATTGAATGGCAACATGAGTTGGAAATGGGGGGATTTGATCCTGGCATAAATAGAATAGTTTTAACTGTAAGGATGATAAAACATGCAACTGTAAAGTGCTTAGAGTATAAAATTTCAAATAAAAAGGCATACATACAATATCAGACACATAATATGAGCAAAGTCATTATACCTGTAACTTAGAAAGTTCTTGGCAATATACAGGTGGCAATATATCCGGTCTTGTACTCAAAGCTTGTCCAAGCTGTAATTTCAGAGAAATTAGGTTACACTATGAAAAAATCGTCGCTGTGCAACACTTCAGGGGAAGAAGAGTTACTTGCCTTGACATAGAAAGGCCCCAAGTGAATTAAAGTTTCACGAAACTGTAAAAAAAAATATAAATTAAACAGGAATGGTATACTGTCACTAATTTCAAGGCAATTGCATATTTATGTTTCTCAGAAATTGAGAAATAAAAATGCATAATTCAGGAGGGCCTATAAAGAAACAATATATATGAGAACTTCGGGAAATATTTTAGCAATGTCATCTTAAATCAGAAGAATATAAGGTCTAGTATGCCTAAAGATAATTCGTAGTTTTTTCTTTCATTTTTTATTATTACTAGTATTTTTTTTTGTTTGTGTGTGTATGTAGGGGAGGAGGGCGGTAAGGGACAATTTCCAAACCATTGTGAAACTCCAATACGCATTACAAGAACAATAAATAAACCTGCACTTGGACAATATGAAATAACGACCTGTGTGGGTCACCATTAAATTAAGAAAAATGTTGTGCATGACTTCGCAACATGCAGTCTTAATGTCGCGTACAATAATATCCCTCAAAGGAAACTTTTGCAGGGAACTAGAGATTTATGGAAAAAAACCTAACTGACTGAAGCTGTGTTCAAATGTTATAAACTGATTGTCCTTGAGTTACCAACCCAAAATCAGTTACATTAATATTGCAACGAAGCATGAGAAGAATATACATAGGACAGGCATGGGTAAACACTCCTACAAACTATTGCGCTAAAAGTCATATGCGGCTGGTTATAATATTTTTTCACCAACTAAAAGGTTAGCAAAGATTTCGATTTGGGGGTTTATAGATGGTGTGGGTAACAACGTTGGGATAAGAATCAGCAAGAAAAGAGCCTTTTTCTGGAGCTGCTTTTGGGTGCGGTAAAGACTACCATGAAAGTAACATATGCTATTATGTGTAATACCCCGTATTTTTATGGCTTTTAAATTTAGGGATTGATTAAATTTAATTGAGATAAATTAATTTAATTTTAATCCGGAATGTTGTTTTTAATATTTACTAGCGTGACGAGAGTTAGTAATTATTGGAAATTTGTTATTTGTTGAATGTTACTGGATGAGTATAGTAATATATGAGTTTTATTTTATAATATTGTCACGTGTGAATGAAATGGCAATTATAGAAATTTAAGTCGGGACGCGCCTGTGTCGTGTCGGGACTAAATATTGATTAATAAAAGTGAATAAATTATAAGTTGCTCGTATGGTCGTTTTGAGTGCGCCAAAGTATCTGGAAGGGTCGAGATAGTCAGAAAAATGCACCCGGGGGTTTAGTTTGGGTCTCGGGGCGTTTTTAGGCCTAATTAGTACCCCGGGAGGGCGTTTCGGACATTTCGTAATTATGAATAATTAAACCCACGAATTTGCAAGGGTTATATCAGATGTTAAGTGTTATCTTTTAGGGTTAACACAACCTAAAACTAATGACGGCCATTGGAGAGGAAGAGGAGAAGCTCTCCAAGAGTTCTAGGCCAAAGAACACCTCCGATTTCACCGCCGTCACCGCCAAATAGTAGATCGCGCAACGAGGATCTTGACCACACCAAATTCTTCCACTAATCAGAGACTAAATTTCCAGGCAAGTATCTATCTTGCTTTTATCAAGTTAATGCATCCTTTTATATTAGTCTTAGGTTGATTAGAATTAGTGTTTTTGAAGAAAAATGTTAATTGAAGAAAAAAATTGCATGTTGTAGAGGTAGAGATCATATTTCTGGAAATTCATTTCACATGTAGAGGTTGAACCACGAATTTCCATGGTATTAATGATAGAAAATCTGGAAAAGAATGGAAGAAACTAAGTTAAAGGAAAAATTAGGGTTCTTGAGACTTATAAAGATTTTTACCCTTTTATCGTGTTATAGATGACGAAAATTCGCATGTGTTACGTAGAATATTGTTTATATGGGTATACAACACTTATAGTATAATTGGTTGGGAGTTTGGGACTGAAACATGATGATTTGGAGGAGTTTGGGGTAACAATTCCGTAGCTGGGTTTTCTGCAGTTTCGCCATAACTGCTTGATCGATCGATCGAGCCCAGAGCATCGATCGATCGATAGATCGATCGATCGACCCCCTTTTATCGATCAATCGACCCCTCCTGGAAACTTGCACTTTTGCTCGTGTTAGCTTAATCCGATTTTATGCAAAGTAAACCTTGATTTGGGTTGCTAGAACATAATGGGACATATGAAGGACCAGTAGGGTCAAGATAAACCCCGTTAAGTAAAACTTTAATGTGAAGGGAAATAAAGGGTAAACGGGGAGACTTTCATACTTTAGAAATCATACGTGCGTTGATTGAATAATCGAAACATCTAAGAAGTTGGAATAGAAGGCAAGTGAGGGACTACTGAAATTGTACTCAGATAAAGAGAATACTTCGAGTGACGAGAAGTGAGTTGAGAATAAATTAATTACGAGAATAAAATGAACGAGTCCGTTATACGAGATAATTGAGTAAAATGTGTAATAACGGATAATGATAATTATGGGTGGTGAGAGTACCTAATTTAATAATGTGGATGTGAATACATATTTATATATGACGGCGTGATTGATCACAGGGGTTTCCGCGCTGGGACAGTCTTATCTCGATGGGACCTTTATGGGGGATATTGACTCGTACCCTAGAGCATAAGATTCCTAGGTACAGGCTATCTGATTGATAGTTCAGACGGTCCTACGAGACGCGTGGGTATGTGCTGACCTCTTGGACTTGGAACTATGCTTCGCCTCCAGTTGTATGTGTTTGTGTTAATGCAGTTCGAGAGTGATTCCGAACTAGCATTTCCCTAAGTATGTGTGATACAGGGACTTGATAGCAGAGTATGCCAGCACCATAGTTTTTATGTGGGGTGCCGTTAGTATATATATAATTTATGAGTGATTGGTATATATATACTTGTATATGGAAGTCTAGCACCATAGATTTTATGTGGGGTGTTGTTTGTATATATATTATACGAGTAATTAATATATATACGTGTAACTATATGAGAACTTTCTACTGAGTAAAATAGTAGTTAAGTAAAGTATGAAATTCATCAACTTCACTGTAAGTATTCGGAAACATTATAACAATACGGAATTTTTCTAAATAACGTAAGAAATCTTGAAGAGATAGACTTTTCTAAAGTGAATATCATAACCTTAATTTCACGTGTTAAAACTTATGGAGAATAAGTTAGAGAGATATATGGGGTTCATTAGTACGATAGAAGTGCACACTAGATGAGAGGTGATAATTCTCAAGAGAGTGTCGCATACTAATATGACTGTTGCATTAGCCGGTAAGCATTTTAAATACTTGCTAAACTATTTTTAAAACTGTTTTACATTCGGGCTCTGACCCGTTTGCTGTATCTCTTCTCTCTTGTGTATATATATATATATATGTATTACAGGTGCCCAGCCACAGGTGCGTCTTGCTTAGGATTCTTTGGATGGAACGTGCTGTAGCTTTTGTGGGAGTTGCAGGCCATTGCTTAGACGACCTCATTGTTGACTCTACTTCTAGTTCAGCTTTATCCAGCGGGGGCATGTGTCGCCCTTTTCCATTATTTAGTTGGTATTGTCTGAGAATGTAATTCTTTTAAATTTCAGTATCTTTATTTCGGGATTTGTTACTGGCAGGATGTTCTCCTTTAGTGTTTTAAATGTTGGGATTTATGATTTATGGTTAAACTCTTGAATGTTCATTTTTATTCTTATACTAAATGTGTGACTCTTAAAATGTTAATAGTAAAAGAATTTATAATTGGATTTGATAAAATGGAAATAAGGGTTTCAAATGGTTTTGACACTTAGCTTAATTAATTAGGGTGTTTACATTGGAAAAGATTTTCATTTGCGACAGTGATGCTAAGAATGAACCAACTGTTCACCTTGATGTTAATTTAATAAAGGAGTGATCGCCCGGTATTTAATTAGGCGAAGTGTCACAAGTGGTATCAGAGCATCAGGTTCTAGTGTCCTTTAGGATCTGTACGGCTTATTATGCTTCCAGCGTTGCTTTGTTTGATATAGAGCCCTATGTTTAGGATTGTCGATTTCTTGATGAGAATTCGTTCTCCTACTATAACGTGTATACATTAGTGAATTCTTGTTTCGTTCGGATGTGTGCGTGTGCCGAGCGATGACGGATGTCAGAAGAGGACCGTTAAGCGGACATCAGGAGGCAGGGCTCAGTTGAGATTATAAAATATATCCGAGGATGATGACCGTAGTCGAGATCATCTCCATTATGGCACGGGAAGCCAAGACTAGAAAGGCGACTAAGGCGCGGCAATGATTTTCAAGTGCTGCTATGATCGAATGAGGTGCGAGAGTAAACTTACCCAACGTGTTACAAAACAGGTAGAGAACTGTCTGTGGAAATTCTAGAAATGCAGGAATTGTGTGTGTTTACCAAAGGAGGTAAAGTATCCAAAGGTTTAGATATAGGACGGAGTGTGTGTGACACCCCGCCTAATTAAATACCGGGCGATCACTCCTTTATTAAATTAAAATCAAGGTGAACAGTTGGTTCATTCTTAGCATCACTGTCGAAAAATAACTTTTCGGCAATGATTTTCAAGTGCTGCTATGATCGAATGAGGTGCGAGAGTAAACTTACCCAACGTGTTACAAAACAGGTAGAGAACTGTCTGTGGAAATCTAGAAATGCAGGAATTGTGTGTGTTTACCAAAGGAGGTAAAGTATCCAAAGGTTTAGATATAGGACGGAGTGTGTGTGACACCCCGCCTAATTAAATACCGGGCGATCACTCCTTTATTAAATTAAAATCAAGGTGAACAGTTGGTTCATTCTTAGCATCACTGTCGAAAAATAACTTTTCCAATTTAAACACCCTAATTAATTAAGCTAAGTGTCAAAACCATTTTTAGACATTACTATCCAATTTTTATTTTATAAACCAAGATTTAAATCTTTACAATAATTCAATATTAAAGAATCACACCACATTTATCCTGGAACATATAATCCAAATAATTTAAACATTCAACAACTAAATCCCAACATTTAAATCTTAAAGTAAAACATCCAGACAGCAATAAATTCCAAAGTGACAATACTATAAATAAATGAATCATAATGTCCAATAAAACAGCTGGATAATGGAAACGGACGACACATGCCCAACTGAATAAATATGATAAGAGTGGAATCAAATGAATGAAGTCGTCTAAGCAAGAGGCCTGCAACTCCCACCTACGCTGCAGCACGTTCCTTCCAAAGGATCCTATGCAAGGCGCCCCCGTGGCTGGGCACCTGTAATATATACATATACTAGGGTGTACCCGTGCCGATGGCACGATGATAAATTTGTTCCCTTGATATTTTGTACCCGTGTCGATGGCACGCGATAAATTTGTTCCGGTTATAAATACATTCCCGTTATATTTCGTGTTTTATACTTGTCGCCAATAGTGCAAATTTAAATATGATTTGTCATGCCAGATGTGTCCCCGTGCCAATGGCACAATTTTAAAATTTTCTTGAAACATATAAAGTATCAACGTGTCTACTAAATTTCATGCGTTTCAAAATGACATTACATGTGTGTGCCCATGTCAATGGCACAGTGAAAGTAAATTTTTGGTATGAATTATTTAAAAATCCGTTTTATGAAGTCGATTTTTCTTTCAAAGAGAGTTGAACGTTTAACTGTAATAAAAAAACTGAGAAATTAATTTTTTTACATAGAATTTTCATTTATATTAATACTATTGTAGACCTAAACTTGGTAAAACAAATAAATATAAAGCTATCAAATCACATTTTATGGATTTCAATTTACATAGCAAATAGTGTATAGTAAAACAAAATTAATTAGTTGCACAAAATAGTGCCTAGTAAAACAAAAATTTATCATATTCTTTTTTGTTCAAAATGGACGTTAGATTAATCTATAGCAGTAATACATTAAGCCAAATTTAATGCAAAAATAATTTATAAATTTTTGCATAAGAATAAATAGGATAGAAAACCTTCCTCATATCAGATATCTGAAACCTGTTTTTATGAAAGTTAAAAATCTCATGCAATATTAAAATTAATACACAATGCAAAAACTAATGTTAAATATGTCAGTTCTCTAACAATAAATTTGGATACACAAATGTCTTAAACTAAAATTATAAAATGTCTTAAACTAAAAATACAACATAAATTATGATTGGGGACTAAAAGTCAAGACGTATGATAAACATTATATACATAAAATATTGTTTGCCTCCAAAATATTCAAAAAGATTCCTAAATTGAGTTTCTAGGGCCTCCCAATGATGGGACCGATAAAGGGATTGATATCCTAGATTTTCAGGCAAAATACCACTACTTCTGACAAAGTTGGGTCTCTTTTGAGGATACCCATGCTTGGAGTGGGAACCTAGGTGGACAGAACAGCATTCTTAATGTCACCATATACACATTAAAATATTTATTTTTAAAAACTACAGAAATTGTTTTTAAACAAACAATAGTGAGGTGATTTGCTAAACTCAATAAATCATACAACTTGACATAGTATAAAACAATTCAAGCCAACCATATATTAAAACATGAAAAATATGATTTGTCCCATGCTACCATTGTATGCATATGCATATAATAAAAACCAAGTAGACCAACAATTAGAAGTAATAATGCTTCATAAATCACCTCATGTCCCGTGTGTATTATCTACAAAAAAGAAAAATTAAAGATGGTGAAAAAATCATAAAGATTCAATAAAAATACCCAAAAAACGAAAAAATTAAATCTAGAACAAAACCAATAAATCAAGCAGTGTATATTTTAAATTTGACAACCCTAAAAACAACTATAGAGTATTCACAGACTCAAGCTAATTGTATGTGACAGTAAAAACAATTTTAATGACCGGAAATAATTTTACGTCGTCGAAAAAAAAGAAACAACCAAATCTATAATGAACGTTTGTCGGAAAAAATGGAGTGACCGGAACAAATAAGACTATGACGGTAGGGAAAAAAATGTTTGATGGGAAAACTGGAGTTTGGTGGATTACCTTTGTAGGGAGAACAATAGATCTATAAAAATAGGATGAAAATTATTAACCCAAATAGGAAAACCCTCTCTAACACATAGTAACCTGCAAAGTGATGAACAAATTAATCTCCCAACAAAATAGAAATCTACATAACAAAATACCTGAATCATCAAAACTTTGATTTGAAACCCACCACAAACAAAGAACGAAATACCTAAACGGTATCCCGAAACCACCCTCCAAATCCCTCGAGGATCCGACAACATTCCCGGATCTCCTCGACAGTCACGTGAAGAGAAGCGTGAGAACCATGAAACTAAAACACAAATGGTGTTGCTTCTTAACAGTGTATGCCCTCAGGGGCCGCCGTGTGGTGTGGTGCTTCTTAACGAAATACCTGATATGAAGAGTGAACAAAGTAGTTTTGCTTCTAAACAGTGTATACCTGATATGGGTGCTTTTTAACACCCACTGTTATTTGTTATCCCCTGGATCAACAAAAGAAAAGTGGGGAATGGTGTTAAAAAACAGAGTAATATACGTGTTCTTTGAGATCTACAAAACCAAAAAAAAAGATCATATTTTAGTGGGGAATGGCGGAGAAGAAAGGAGGAGGGGGTTTGTGTTTTGGGGTTGAACCCCCCAAATCATGACCAGTCTCTCTCCACGTCTATTTTGAGGCTCTCTTTGGTTGCGACAATGTTAATGATTTGGATTTTTGGTCTGGGATTTTTGGTCTGGGATGTTAACTCATTGTCCGTTGGTGATGGCACGGGAGAAATCGTGTATTCATGTGAATCACCTAAGGGGAGGGTGGTGAAGCGGGTGAGGGGGCGGTGAGGATAGGGGTGAGGGGAGTTGATCCATACTTAAGTGTGCAATTAGAATAGCACACCCCAATTTGATTGGAAGGCTGTGGGAAGCCATTTAAGAAGGGGTATTCCTTGAATAGAGCAGAAATAAATTATTATGAAGAACACTCGGAGCGGAGTTGTTAGTAGTCAAGTGTGAGAGCGACTTGAGCGTACAAATAGTGATGATGTTAACATGGTCAAAAAGATCAAGAAGTGCGCATCGTGGAGGAAAGAGTACGGGTCGGAACTTTCGGCATACACCAAGGAAGGAAGGGGAGTATTACGTGTCACTTAATGTGAGACATTTCAAGGAAAAATCGATGTTTAGCGGGACGTAGTGAGTAGTCTCTACATGCACCGCCCATAGGTAAGGTTTGGTTGAAAGAGGAGAATCAACCAAAGAATTTTGTGTTTATCGACAATTCCTGAAATTGGAAGAGGTCGGTAAAGTTCTTGGATGGGTTGCCATCCTCAAAACAAGATCAAGGGTTCATCCCGAACATGTGAATTAAGTCGCCGAGAAGGAAGTGATTGATATTCCTTTGGGCTAGTTTACAATATTAACTAGTATGCCCCAGACTTCCTTTGAAAGGAAGGATCGCGCCAGTGCATGGTCCGGCGCAGTATAAATTTCTGAATCAGGATGAAATTGGTGAATCCCACCTTTGATATGGGATTTCAGAAACTAGCGGAGATAAGGTTTCGTTTCGAGTAGGATGTATCACCCTTAGCCAGGGAATAGGCGCACGATGATTAAAGATTAGTGGAGCCACGTGAAGGAGATTTTGGAATCTTGGTACGATGATTTCAGGAATGCTCTGTAGAAGCACTCGTACCTGTTTGTCGCGTACGAGGTGCTTATTAAGGTTTTGTTATGGAAGAACCTCGACTATTCTCCTTCCGTATGTTTAGAGGTGAGTAGATAATCAAAAAATTTGGTTCGGTCGAGAAAATATCCGATAACTATGGTGAAATTCCACGACTGTTTTTGGCAAACAAGAGTGGTCAAACGTTCGTATGGTTTTCTCAGAATGGGAGTTTTGTATATAAATAAATCCGAGTAGTTGTCATGTGGTGAGGTGCGGCCTCCCAGAAATAGTGAGATAATGGAAATTTATAACGTATAGGCGTGACCTATACGAATGTTGTCGGTTGGGAGCACCATGTGAAGTGTCTCCAATGAGAATGTTAAACAAACTTGCTGTGAGGAAAGGACTATAGTGATTGAACGCCGTACTATGTAGATAGTTTGCGTACTGACAAGGATATCCAGAATTGTGCTACCTAGTAGGCCTTATTTTCCGAATTTCGGGACGAAATTCCGTTATTAGGGGGGAAGTATGTAATAACCCGTATTTTTATGGCTTTTAAATTTAGGGATTTATTAAATTTAATTGAGATAAATTAATTTAATTTTAATCCGGAATGTTGTTTATAATATTTACTAGCGTGACGAGAGTTAGTAATTATTGGATATTTGTTATTTGTTGAATGTTACTGGATGAGTATAGTAATATATGAATTTTATTTTATAATATTGTCACGTGTGAATGAAATGGCAATTATGGAAATTTAAGTCGGGACGCGCCTGTGTCGTGTCGGGACTAAATGTTGATTAATAAAAGTGAATAAATTATAAGTTGCTCGTATGGTCGTTTTGAGTGCGCCAAAGTATCTGGAAGGGTCGAGATAGTCAGAAAAATGCACCCGGGGGTTTAGTTTGGGTCTCGGGGCGTTTTTAGGCCTAATTAGTACCCCGGGAGGGCGTTTCGGACATTTCGTAATTATGAATAATTAAACCCACGAATTTGCAAGGGTTATATCAGATGTTAAGTGTTATCTTTTAGGGTTAACACAACCTAAAACTAATGACGGCCATTGGAGAGGAAGAGGAGAAGCTCTCCAAGAGTTCTAGGCCAAAGAACACCTCCGATTTCACCGCCGTCACCGCCAAATGGTAGATCGCGCAACGAGGATCTTGACCACACCAAATTCTTCCACAAATCAGAGACTAAATTTCTAGGCAAGTATCTATCTTGCTCTTATCAAGTTAATGCATCCTTTTATATTAGTCTTAGGTTGATTAGAATTAGTGTTTTTGAAGAAAAATGTTAATTGAAGACAAAAATTGCATGTTGTAGAGGTAGAGATCATATTTCTGGAAATCCATTTCACATGTAGAGGTTGAACCACGAATTTCCATGGTATTAATGATAGAAAATCTGGAAAAGAATGGAAGAAACTAAGTTAAAGGAAAAATTAGGGTTCTTGAGACTTATAAAGATTTTTGCCCTTTTATCGTGTTATAGATGATGAAAATTCGCATGTGTTACGTAGGATATTGTTTATATGGGTATACAACACTTATAGTATAATTGGTTGGGAGTTTGGGACTGAAACATGATGATTTGGAGGAGTTTGGGGTAACAATTCCGTAGCTGGGTTTTCTGCAGTTTCGCCATAATTGCTTGATCGATCGATCGAGCCCAGAGCATCGATCGATCGATCGACCCCCCCTGGAAACTTGCACTTTTGCTCGTGTTAGCTTAATCCGATTTTATGCATAATAAACCTTGATTTGGGTTGCTAGAACATAATGGGACATATGAAGGACCAGTAGGGTCAAGATAAACCCCGTTAAGTAAAACTTTAATGTGAAGGGAAATAAAGGGTAAACGGGGAGACTTTCATACTTTAGAAATCATACGTGCGTTGATTGAATAATCGAAACATCTAAGAAGTTGGAATAGAAGGCGAGTGAGGGACTACTGAAATTGTACTCAGATAAAGAGAATACTTCGAGTGACGAGAAGTGAGTTGAGAATAAATTAATTACGAGAATAAAATGAACGAGTCCGTTATACGAGATAATTGAGTAAAATGTGTAATAACGGATAATGATAATTATGGGTCGTGAGAGTACCTAATTTAATAATGTGGATGTGAATACATATTTATATATGACGGTGTGATTGTGCATATATTATTTCTGTGTAAAAATCGTACCCGGGCTACTTGCTATCACGGGGGTTTCCGCGCTGGGACAGTCTTATCTCGATGGGACCTTTATGGGGGATATTGACTCGTACCCTAGAGCATAAGATTCCTAGGTACAGGCTATCTGATTGATAGTTCAGGCGGTCCTACGAGACGCGTGGGTATGTGCTGACCTCTTGGACTTGGAACTATGCTTCGCCTCCAGTTGTATGTGTTTGTGGTAATGCAGTTCGAGAGTGATTCCGAACTAGCATTTCCCTAAGTATGTGTGATACAAGGACTTGATAGCAGAGTATGCCAGCACCATAGTTTTTATGTGGGGTGCCGTTAGTATATATATAATTTATGAGTGATTGGTATATATATACTTATATATGGAAGTCTAGCACCATAGATTTTATGTGGGGTGCTGTTTGTATATATATTATACGAGTAATTAATATATATACGTGTAACTATATGAGAACTTTCTACTGAGTAAAATAGTAGTTAAGTATGAAATTCATCAACTTCACTGTAAGTATTCGGAAACATTATAACAATACGGAATTTTTCTAAATAACGTAAGAAATCTTGAAGAGATAGACTTTTCTAAAGTGAATATCATAACCTTAATTTCACGTGTTAAAACTTATGGAGAATAAGTTAGAGAGATATATGGGGTTCATTAGTACGATAGACGTGCACACTAGATGAGAGGTGAGAATTCTCAAGAGAGTGTCGCATACTAATATGACTGTTGCATTAGCCGGTAAGCATTTTAAATACTTGCTAAACTATTTTTAAAACTGTTTTACATTCGGGCTCTAACCCGTTTGCTGTATCTCTTCTCTCTTGTGTATATATATATATGTATTACAGGTGCCCAGCCACAGGGGCGTCTTGCTTAGGATTCTTTGGATGGAACTTGATGTAGCTTTTGTGGGAGTTGCAGGCCATTGCTTAGACGACCTCATTATTGACTCTACTTCTAGTTCAGCTTTATCCAGCGGGGGCATGTGTCGCCCTTTTCCATTATTTAGTTGGTATTGTCAGAGAATGTAATTCTTTTAAATTTCAGTATCTTTATTTCGGGATTTGTTACTGGCAGGATGTTTTCCTTTAGTGTTTTAAATGTTGGGATTTATGATTCATGGTTAAACTCTTGAATGTTCATTTTTATTCTTATACTAAATGTGTGACTCTTAAAATGTTAATAGTTAAAGATTTTATAATTGGATTTAATAAAATGTAAATAAGGGTTTCAAATGATTTTGACATTTGGCTTAATTAATTAGGGTGTTTAAATTGGAAAAGATTTTCATTTGCGACAGTGATGCTAAGAATGAACCAACTGTTCACCTTGATGTTAATTTAATAAAGGAGTGATCGTCCGGTATTTAATTAGGCGGGGGTGTCACATTATCCGTCTCCCTTGATAGGCTATTGGTGGATGACTGAAGCAAGAATGATACATACTTGCTCGATAAGGTTTCAAGAGCAAATGCAGATGCTGATAATAGCTGGTTGAAGGTTAAGAGGGAAGAAATAAATCGGAGATGAAGAATAAAAATTATCCCATGTACTTTCAATTTGCCATTGCAAGGGTAAAGCCACATTTTACATTTTCATAAATCATCTCTACTGCAATGCATAGACTAAACGTACATTTTGAGGCTATCGAAATTCAAAAATTACGACGTAAAAGACTCTAAAATAAGAACATTTGGTTATTTGTTCTAGGCATTTGTGCAGTGGCAGAGACGTGACTTTTTTTTTTGGGAGGGGGGGGGGGTTAAAAAACTTATATCCGAATATTTCAACCCAAAAAATTCACAAACCTGAAACTAAGTGAACAAAATAATAATAATTATGGCCAGTAATAATCAATAAAGCCAATGGAAATCTACAAATTTCAATTTGTGTTTCAGGTTAAACACAAGTATTTGTAAATTTACACAATTTTGTACATAGTATTTCAATGAAAATTGTGATTATTATAATGTAGTTATTTGTGCACAGATAATGAAGAATCAAACAATATTCACAAAAAAAAAAAAGATAAATAAAATATCATAAGGAAATTGGTGCATATATATAAAGAAACTGAGAAAAGAAAATAACTGTACCCATAGTTGTCAAAATCGTCCGATTCGCGATTCGAATCGGACGATTCGATTCGATTCAGTACCAAAACGATTCGAATCAACCTTCGAATCGCAAATGTCTAAAGAATCGGACCGAATCGGCGATTCACGATTCGAATCTTCCGATTCGGGTCCGATTCGGTCCGATTCACGATTCGGTCCGATTCACTTTTTTTTTTTTTTTTTTTTCGCGATTTTTTTACATTAAATTAATATATAGGCTCTTTATGATATATATATATTTGTTTTATGTAGGGTGTTTTAAATTAATATGTAGGCTGTTTTATGAAATATTTTTGTTTTTTACATTTTTAAGCTTAAAATGGATGAGAACATGTACTACGGTTAATTTTTGTGATATATTTTGGTATATTATCATGTGCTATGATTAGTTTTTTGTCATATTACGCTTAATTACCAATTCTATAGTGTTAAATTCCATTTACATATGTTTTACTACGTTTTTATCGTTTGGTTCCGATTCGACCGATACGATTCACGATTCGATTCACGATTCGCGATTCGGGGGGTAAACGATTCACGATACGATTCGCGATTTGACAACTATGACTGTACCGTAAGAATCTTGCAAAAGTAAACTGAGAAAAGAAAATGACAGTACAGTAAGAATCTTGCAAAAGTTCTGGGGGTTTGTATATCTTTTCTAAAAGTTCACGCACTTGCAGTTAAGGACTTCATCTAAAACCCAAATAAAATAACGAACCTAAAGTAAGGCCCATGGAACATAATAAGTACGTCCAAAGCCTTAACTCCTAAGAAAGATCTTGATTTTGAAGAGGCTGGTAAGTTTCACAATAGTAAATTCGGGGAGGGAGAAACAGTAGAGAGTGATAGGATTAGATACTTGTCCTCCCCCTCACCTTGACATCGTTTATACAATACTCTTACAGGGTTACATCATACTACGATTGCAAGAGTACCTCATAATAGAAAAGTATGTTTCACATGGAGTAGGGATATTAGGCTAGTACAAAAACTATTTGATGTTTTTATTGCTTACAGTTAAGGAGGTATTATTACCTTTTTATGTACCGTTACCAAAGAAAGAGAATAACAACTAGCACAAGCTCTCACAAAATGTATTAAGTGATTTCCCTAGGGGGAATACGTACATTTATAGTGCTTTGTGAGGGGAATATATTGGAGAAGCTTCTAGTATTTGTGAGGTCATGGATTATGTCAGTTGAGTGACATCGACCCAGTGACATCACCCGTGGCATCACCAATAGAAGGCTCTAGATATCTCTTTTAACTGACTATAATATCTAGCTTATAATAATAAAAGAAAAGCAACAAAATAATAGAGTGCAATTAAGAGATATTATAATACAATGTCCTGCACTCTCATTTCACATCATTTTTATAGTGAGACTAACCAATGCTATTGTTAGCATGGTTCAAAGTCTCGGTATCGGTCCCGGTATCGGACACCCGATTTTCAACTCGGTCGCGGTATCGGTCGCGGTATCGGGCGATACGCAAAGATACGCTATTTAGAGAGCGCAAAAAATTTCGGAAAAAATAAGATTAACAATGTGGACCAATGAGATACATTCAAACCCATCATTCAATATGCATTGCATTGTAGAATTGGTTATACTGAAGCGCGATAGAGTTGTCAGATTCAATATTGCATAGTAAACCAATAATAATATTGAAAAACAAAAATATACATTTTGTTTTTACAACAATGTATATTTTTTTACATTTTTACAAAAACGTACAAAAGAACATTGTTACAAAAATGTACATTTTTTAACAACAATGTACATTTTTTTACATTTTTACAAAAACGTACAAAAGAACATTTTTACAAAAATGTACATTTTTACAAACATGTACATTTTTTTAACAAATATGTATATTGTTTTTTACATTTTTATAAAAACGTACAAAAGAACATTATTTACAAAAAATTTCAAAAATGTACATTTTTACAAAAACGTACAAAAGGACATTTTTACAAAAATGTACATTTTTTTTAACAAAAATATATATTTTTTTACAAATATGTACATTTTTTTTAACAAAAATGTACATTTTTTTACATTTTTACAAAAAACGTACAAAATAATATTTGTACAGAAATGTACATTTTTTACAAACATAAATGTACATTATATATTTTTTGTAAAAGATTTGAATATTTTTTGTAAAAAAATAACATTTCTTTGAAAAAAGAGTTTTAGTAGTCATTTTTTTTTTAAAAGAGTACTACTTTTTAAAAGATTTATATATTTTTTTTAGTAATTTAAAAAAAAAGAGTTTTATGTTTTAAAAAATTAATGTTAATACTTTTGAAAAAGTAATACCATTTTGTAAATGTTACAATATATTTTTAACAACGAAGAAATATGGTAAAAGATAAAAGTTCTATCAAAAAATAAAACAAAATATGACAATATCGTTTGAATCGGTTGTCTCGGCCGATATCGCGGCGAGGCGTCTCGGAATCGGTTGTCTCGGGCGATATCGCGACTGTCTCGGCCGATTCAGTGTTTTTTTTAAACGTCTCTCGATATCGGATCGGTGCCCTCCGATTCCGAGTTGACTCGGCCGATACCGAGTCAACTCGGCCGATACTTTGAACCATGATTGTTAGCCACTTTCTTACTCAACCTAAGTGAGCACCAAAGGAACTAGATGGCAAGAATTAGTTTGAGAGAAAGAGCAAATTCATCTCAAACTGATTGTGCAACTGAGACTTCAGATGAGCAATTTCTTCAGGATCATCGCCATTAAAATAGCATCAGCAACAAAGAGAAGTAGAGGGATTTGACTACCTGAAGTTGATCAAATGAGTAAGGCCGAGTCGCGAAAGCCGAGAGACCCAATTACTCCAGAGAATTTTTTAAAACAAGGGCAAAGACTGTTTAAGAACATAACAGGCCTTACTACATTTGCAAACTCCTCCGAAAACATAAAACCTCTGAGGAGGAGCCTTGACTAAAGATCCCTGTTAATGATGTGAATTAGCAGAACAATCACAATTTCAACCACATGCAATATATGAATCCAGCCTTCTATTCATTTTCAATCCTTATAAGAGTCTCTTCCACCCACTACATGGGCCAAGAGCCCTTGGCAAGAAACTGAATAAATGAATATAGCGAAAGAAAAGGAAAAGGATAATAATTAAGCTAATATTAATACTTAATAATAGATAATCCCTATACACTCTCCTAAAAGTAGTCATACGAGGAACATTATAAGGGGACGGGGGCTATACAGGTTACAGCCTACGCACTCAGATTTGTAAACCCCCTCCCCTGGTTCGGAGAAAGACAAGGCGCCAAAACCAAAGTCTTTGAAGTATTTGTTTAGCACGCACATATCACTACCGTGAAGCACACGCGCTCGACAGGACTAATGTCAGGAGAGTATGTTGGTGGGGCCCTCCTTGAAGTAGGTGCTAGCTGTGACCCGCTTGGAAGACTACTATATATATAACCCTCTCCATAACACGAGATGGGGTATAAGTAGGAGCCCAAGAAAATCCTCACGACATGTGAGAAAAGAATCACCTTATAGCAATCTTGAAAATTTCCATAGGGTTAACAGTTCACGTTCCTTGTACCAATCTGTCAGCTCACAAATGTATGTAATGGAACAATAAACACCCTCCGTGGATGTAGACATAACTGTGTTCATGTGTGTATGTACGGTTTCCTTATCTATCCTCTCCCCAATCATGTTCTCACAGTAGTAGGCCCTGGTCCACATTCTCCAATGTGGGGTAAGCCTCGGCTGGATAATTTCCCTAACCTAGACTAACTAACTAACCCCCTACACCTTCCTGCCTCAAGTGTTCTGCATATGCAGACTTCTCTTTTATTATACAATATACATACCATAAAATCATAAAAATTATGCAAGCACTGACAAAAAAGAAACAATGAAATTGGAGAAATGATTGAAAGACAGATAAACTAGATAACCTACCTTCACCGAACGTTTTTTAATGTCGTGAACAAAAAAGTGCCAAATGCTTAGCTTCAACAACTGAAATGAAATAATTGCTGCTCTATACAAAGCCAAAAATGGGCCAAATCTGTAGAACATAGAAGTTTTTTTGGAGCTGTAAGTAAGAGCATGTCCAAATTCACTCTCTAGTGACTCCTTCCTCAACTTTGCATACTCTGCAGATGGCCTTTCCCCATGGACACTAGAAAAACCAGTAGAAAAGCTGCAGCACAAGTTCCAAGTTAAGGCGCAAGAATTACACAAGGCAAATGAAGAAAAAAGGGGAAAGTACTCTTAGGTCCCTCACAAACAAATTTTAAACACTAAAGGAATTTTGACAAATTTTAAACATTTAGGTCCACTAATTCTCTTCTTGTAGAAGTCCACGCTAGTGGCATAATAAGTGGACCTAATTGTAAATTGTCCTTAAATGTTTAAAAATTGTTACCAAGGGACCTAATTGTAAATTGCCCAAGAAAGAAAAGCAAAGAGTGAAAAAACAAAATAGTGCCCTAAATGACTTTGAATTGTTCATTTGACACTAAATGTGAATGGACTTATGTCAAAGACTACCAACGCATTAAAAGATCATCCGTTTTCTTACTGTTACAATATCAATTTACGGTTTAGCAGTTCATTTAATAGCTTACGAGTAAATTAGTACATATCTTTTTTTATGACAGCTTCTTATATATCGTATTTCTCTTTGCTAGGTAAGATCTGTTATTTTTAATATACAAACAGTTATCTTTTGTACACTATCTTCTCTCTTTTTCCAATTGTTGCCCTTTTGCAAGCTCGTGGCAACACAGAAGTAATCAATTTCAGTGTGCTTCCGCGCTCTAAATCTCAAAGAGAACATATAGCCAACAATTTATACAGGTATGTTACTGACTAATACGCCTAAACTCCTCTAATCTATAGGAGATATAACATCCTGATCCGTGGAGTCTCCACCACTCAAAGACAGCGTTCTAATCTCTTCCTCCTAGAATGGTCTTTCTAACCAATCTCTCTTGTCACCATCAATCAGCCTCCATTTAAAGCCTTCCACTTCAATGCTAACCCCATTCCTATTTTTTAATAACGTTTTTCAAAGAAGGCATCCCTTTCTTTACAATATCCTTTCCCCCTTCCACAATCCCACCCCCGTCTTTTTTAGTTTAGACATGAACTTTTATTGACCTTTCTCCCACTTGTAATGTAGTGAAATAAATCTTGTTGTCCCACTTTCACCCACTTGACTTCTTTTCACTCGACTCTTTTTATTCCACGAGACTACTCTTTAAAGATCAACTCCTCCAACCTATGTCTTGAAAGATTTCTTTCACCTATCAACCCCTCATACACCCCCTCCACTTTCCAGATCATCATCCATCACTTTGGTCCAGTTATATATGCATTTTTTCCAAACAAATGTCCTCAAACACCTTCTTGTTCCACTGTTTTATTGATGTGCATGGGGTTCCCCCTTTGGAAGCCGGACGGGAAGAGAGAGAAGGATTTATTTCTTTGTTATTTTTGTTATCTTTTAGGCTATGCTTAGGCTATTAGCTTTAGTATATAAAATCCCTATTTATCTAGGTTTATCTCTTAGTTAGGTGATAGAAATAAGACTCTTAGTTTATTTGTAGAGTAAATAAGGCCTTTGGCCCCATCCAATTAGAGAATGAGAGTTTAAAGATTATTTATGTGGATACATCAAGTGGTATCTTAGTCGGTCAATTGACTTTGTAGTCTCGACTAAAAACGACAAGTACAGAAGCGATGAACAAATGCGGCCCAAAATCAGGACTTGGTAACAGCCCTTATCCCCATTGCTCCGACAACCAGGATTTGGTAACAGACCTTATCCCCGACTAGGCTGACAGCCCTGCCATCGCCGGTGTGCAACTCCGGCACCCAACCACTGGCCAATCTGATGCCCCGCCCTCATAGGTGGAGCGGTTGCACCCACCACCCTTCGATTCCCCCCACAACGACTTCGGCCCTTTATCTTTTGCTTTTTTAGCCTAAGGCTGAAACCCCTGGCCCCAACAGCCTTTGCCGACCACTTTCCAGTGTCACCACCCCCTGTGACCTCCAATAAAACTTTGTTGGACCCTCTTGACATCCAACGAACACCACCCCCACCCCTGAGTGCCCCAACGACAACACCCAGGCCGCAACCCACCCCTCTGCCGGCCACCAGCGTACCAGAAACAAGCACGAACCAATATCACGTCCCAGATCTATTGGACCTAGATCTACCCTCACCAAACGAGACCTCGCCTAGCCCATCCCATACTTCTCAGCGGCCCGGAAACCCTAGATGGAGCTCTGGCTAATCGCATAAGGACCAGGTATGATGCTACGGACCCAAAAACAGCTGACAAACCCCAGGTCTCTCCTTCTAAAGCTTCATGACTTCGTCCAATCCAACCCATGCCTTCACCAGCGAACCTCTTAGTCATCGAAAGATCCCCATCGGAGGGTTAGCGACCTGCCCATCAACACACACAGCCTTCTGCATGGACGCAACAGAGCTGAACGCTTTGTTAGTCAAACCCAATTAAAAGAAAATAGTGACAACCCTAATCCCTTAAAAATTCAACCTAGCTACAAACCTACAAATCTCTTCCCCATTATGTTAAAAAAATTACATTTTAGTCCCCCAAACTTTTCAACCAATTTCCAGGCATCCCAAAACAGCCTCTGAAGTTCTTAAAGTGCTAAGTTGGGAAAATTGTAGAATAGACCCCAAAATTATATTATCTTCAGATTTAAAAAACAAAACGACTCAAATTGATTTACTGGGTTTGACAAATTTGAATTTGGTATGGATATTCAAGCAATGCGTGATTTAAGTTATGGAAATGGTTGTTTAAAGCCAATGCGACACAACTTCGCTTTCAAGCAAGGAATATATTTAAATACCTCTTCAAGTGGTCCAGGCTTCTTCGGTGCAAGCTCGAGGACGAGCCATTCGAAGAGGTGGAGAATGATGTGTACAGGGTTCCCCGTTTCAGGGGCAGCCAGCAAAAGAGAGAGGGATTTATTTTTTCATTTGTTTATGATCTTTTAGATTATCAATGAGATATTTGGTTTAGCATTAAAAGCCTTGCTTATCTAGGCTTATCTCTTAGTTAGGTGATAGAATTAGTAATCTAGTTTATTATTATTATTATTATTATTATTATTATTATTATTATTATTATTATAAATAAGGCCTTTCGTTCAATATTAATGAGAGATAAGAGAGTATAGATTATTGTTTGCGCATAATTAATTTTATGTTTCACATTTTTCAATCCAATCATGAATATATAGTTATATACCCTTCCCTGTGTCGCAAACTCCTCTCACCACTCCTTAAAGATCTTTTATATATCCTATGTTTGAGCCACATGTTCTCAAAACTAAATGAAGCCCTGTTATTAGCATCTTACGATACGCGATACATATCCCGATACAATACACGATACAAAAGTAAAACGATAGGAATCACACCTTTGTATCGCAGATGTTGTGTATCCCAAGCACATCGTTCCGTATCCCGATACAATACGCGTATCTTAAGCTACACGCCACACATAGCGATACAGAGTCCGAAATTTTCGGGCCAATTCTTCGGCAAAAAAAACTCTAATTCCAAACTCTTTTTTTGGGCTTCCAATTGTACAATTCTTTTCTCAACTTTTTTAAAGGACCGGAAAATCAAAAAAATAACAAAACGCTAAAATATTTCTAGCCATTTTCTCAACTCTTTCTCTTGTGCAATCCACTATTTCCTTCCCATTGTGTGAAACCTCCCTCCACCTTTTTTTCACTTTTGCGAATTTCATTAAGCTACTTTCATTGGATTGTTTGGCTTATATGTAACTCATATACAAAGGTTTATGTGTCATTAGATTATTTTTCCTAACGTAGTGTTAATTAATTATTGAATATAGAAGCTAACTAGTCCGACGGGGGTTGGTATGCTCACTTAGACAATGTTATTCATATTATTTAATGTCCACATTATTATGTTTATTATTTTTAAGAAAATTATATTTTTCCCAAAATTACAGGGCGCTTTAAATAGCGCATCGTTGTGTATCGCCCGATACTTGGAAGATTGGGCATCCGAGTCATAAACCGCGACCAAGATTTTGAACCATGAATCGAAAAGTTCAATTTGTTTCATTTATTCTTAAATTTTTTGTCTCTTTAATGTTGTGACATTACCACGAAATGCAAATTTCTTACCATCATGTCATAAAATTGGTTTTAAACCATAATACGTTGTATAATTGATTGAAACGGGTTATCTATGAATTTATTTAGTTTTTAGAACCTTTTTTTATTTTTTGTACAGTATCTTACGATACGTATCCCGATATGATTCACGATACGTATCCCGATTTTACAATCATTGAACGAAGCAGGTTCACATTCAAAGGGAGTTGTGTCTAGGATAAGAGGGAAATTATTAGATACCAATATAACCAAGCCTCTTGCCTCATAAACAAAAACGTATCCTCCCACTCTTGAGTGAACAAAACCCTGTCTATTCTGGAACAAGCTAAGTTCCCCTCAAATTAGTCATCTTAAGTGTTTCTCATCTTGATATCTCTCAATAATTTCTTCTAATTAAACAGTCAAAAAATCTCGCGCTTCTTGTCACCATTTCCTCATTTAATTTTTCAGAAAATCCTCTCCCATGCACCACCTGTCACCAAGAAAGATGCATATAGATCTGCAAGTTCCTCCAGAAATTATTCTCTCCATATATGTATTAAGGACCAGGAAGAACAGAAGACCCCTAACTCACGCTGACCTTGGGTTGAAGTTCAGGAAGGCAGTAAATTATTCTTAAATAATATTAGTGCACACACCACTCTAACATCCCAAATAGTGAAGATCCACCAAGACAGCCTATAGAAGAAAAACATAACCCATCACCAACCCTTACCGAAATACACTACACACCTCATATCGGTTGATTTTTTTCCTTGTTAAACCACAATATCCCGTTTTTCTCTACATAATATTTTCTTTGACAATTCTTCCTAGACACGAGACACCTAATATTCTAGCTTAAAATTATCTTTATGGCACAAAATCAACCCCTTTTACCACACAATATTCGGTTTTCTTTCCAAAGTATTTCTTCGACAACTCTTCTTTTCTTCCTACTCCTGAGCCCCTGATATACCAGCCTAAAAAATTTATTAAAAATACAAATTGTAGTCTCCGTACTTTTACGATTATTTAATTTTCGTGTGCGTAGAATTATTAATTTAATTAAGAGAAATTAAATTGAGTTTCGATAAATATTAATTAGCGAGATAAAGGATTAATATTTATTATTAGTAGTATTTACTTGCGTGTGATAAGTAAATAGATATGTGATTTATTATATGTCGCGTATGAATGAAAGCGAAGGATTATTATTATATGTCAATAGAGTGTTACGTCGGCCGATCGGTATATTTATGGGCAACGCGTACGATACGCACGTATCGGACTCGATTAATGAGATGTTAGCATATTTGTAGTTGGGTGACTCGGATGACCTTTCTGAGTGCATCAGTGATTCGAAAAGGGTCGATATAGTCCAGAATCGGTACTCGGGTGTTATGATTGGGTTTCGAGGGCTTTTTAGACATAGCAAGACTCATATAAAGGTACGGGTTAAGTGGGAAAATGGGATTAGGGTGTAATTAGGAGGTATTTATAGGTAGGGAGTGTGGATGGCATCCCACTTTTGACATTCTACACAAATGAGAGTTAAAGAGAGTTCAAGAGAAGAGAAAAGTGGAAAAAGGAAGAGAAAAGCTTGGAGAAGAGGGGAAAGAGGCTATCTCCGAATTCAACCCATCATCAAACGTAGAGAACTTCGGATTAAATCCAGAAAGGCAAGCAGCTACTCGCTTTAAATTGCAATTATATGTAGTTAATCACTTTGATGTTTAATTGGTATAAAATTCTGAGATTTAAAGAGGAAAGGTTGGAACTTTGATTTAATTGATTAAGAGATGTAGATTGAGATCTCTGATTCTGAGTTGATTATTACTTGATGTTAATCATATTAGAATTTCGATATTTATTCTGAAATATTAATGATGAGCATGTAGAACTTTGATAAGAAGGTTGAATTAATGAAAATCATATTAGGGAAAATTCTGAGTTGAATAGGATTGATGTTTGATTTGTAATCCTAAGTTTCTGATAAGTGGTTTGGGGTTAATTATATGTTATAATGCTTCTGGAACATTAGTATAATGATGTATGGGGTCAATTTTACGTTTGGGATGGTTTAGGACCTCCATTGGAGGGTTTCAAAGAAAAAAATCCGAGCAAAGAAGATGACAGGCAGTCCAGCAAACCAAACCGATTCGCTGGGGGAGCGAACTGGTTCGGTTTTATGTCCTGTCCATTTTTTGTTTGTGTGTTGTTTTAACCAGGAGCTTAGGGAATGACCGTAGGGGCTTCCGCGGTATTGTGGGATTACAGGGAAATATTTTTCAGAGTTTGGTACGTGTGATAGACCAACGAATAGCTGGATTCAGGTGAGGAGAACCGAGAATTCAAGTGAGTGATTATTTAGACGTTTAATTGGGAAGTTGGTTTAAATTTCGGGATTGGGAGGGCAGTGTACTGTGGGATATGCGTACGAGCTCGGTACTTATTTATATATACATATTAGAGTGACGTGTATATATCGGTATGTGTGTATGCTACTTGTTTATATTGAACAAAGCTACTCAGGAGGGCTATCGTAGGAGGTTGCACATAGTGGGCAGTCCATCCTGGCGTTGAACACATTAGGATAATAAAATGATCACGTTAGACCGTTATAATAATAAAATGAACACGTTAGGTGCGCACTATAGTTGAGAGGTGAGATTTTATCTCATGTGAGTACGACCGATAAATTATGAAAGTAATACACTACAAGTTTTATCGATGTAAAACAATTAATTACTTGCAAAATATTTTCTACTTTTCGAGCTTTGACCCGCAAGCAATTGTTTTCCTTGTTTTTTCTTTTTAAAACCCAGGTTTGCAGCAGCAGCAGCAGCCAGGATGGCACCAATAGATCCTTCCTTGCCGTTGCAATAGTTGTGGACGCTGCGGGATTGAGACACCTCATTCTATATAGATGGGATCTTCATCATTC
Organism: Sambucus nigra; assembly: GCA_949130495.1. NCBI lineage: Eukaryota > Viridiplantae > Streptophyta > Magnoliopsida > Dipsacales > Adoxaceae > Sambucus > Sambucus nigra. Next base: position 203,125,444 of record OX422208.1, read on the forward strand.
CAATTTTCATTTTAGGCGTGTTGCCCGTAGTTGGTTAAGAGTTTATTTTATGTGAGAGATATATTATTTATGTATTCCATTTATCAGTTTTACTCGATTGGAGTTTACTATTTGGTGATCGATGGTTTAGTCGGTTCGCTGTTTTATTTATTTATGCATGGTGATTTATTTGCTCATTTTAGTGTATGGTTTTATTCGTATTATTTTATATTGTTTGTTTGCGACTAACATGCTGAGAATGAGACCATACTGAATTTTAGTAGAGGATTGGCCACTCGATATTAGAATAGGCGGGTTGTCACACAAATAAAACCATTTTAACCACTGAGGTAGACTTCTCACTATCATAATTTATTTAAATGTAGGTGTATATTTGCATATATATAATTATATATGCATAATCATGATGGCTTCTTCACATTTTATTCAAATCTTTGTAGTGCTACCTTTGTTCACATATAATATTTAGTGTGATTTTACATAATAGTTATACTTCCTTAACATGAAAAGAAGAAATAAGTTTATCTTCCAATGCTTGCCGTTCTTATGCCGGAATAATTGTCAATTGGGTGTCCAAAATTAAGAATTTATCTAATAAATCACACAAGTATCGAAGAAATATCTAAAGAGTAATCATGAAGTATTAGTACTCGACGTGCATGTGTCTTCCTTGTAGAGATGTATGTGCTATATTGATAAACATGCAATGAATTGTGGATGGGTGCCTATATTTTCTTTTAGAGATATTAGACCCAGTTGGTTGCTCATGGTTTTGTGATATGGTATTGGTTACGAGGAGACTTTTCTCTTAAAGTGTATATTTTACTCACTAATTCCCTTCATCCCGAATGGATGTCAAAAAAACGTTCTTAAATGATTTCTTAAGGAAGAACTCATATGATTCCTCCTCCAGGCACTCTTTACAACCACTGCCCGAGCTCTACTCAAACTCCTCCAAAAAATTTACAAAAGACACGGTAGATCGTAGGAGCTCCTCTTTGAGCCATAAGTGCATAAAATTTAGCATTATGAAGCGAAGATTTATCGGATCTGTCTCAATGGCTTCCAAACACCTTAGGTTCCTTTCCCTCCACAACGTCCAAAAAATACACAACGGAGAGACATCCCACAAACCCCGCCTGTGCTTCCCCACCTCCCCACTCCTCCACGTTTCCTCAACACTAACTTAGGCATAACCCATTGAATCCCAAAGAGCTTAAAATAATGTCCCACAAACTCCCCGACACCCCACAATGCATCAATAAGTGATTTGTTGTCTCTTCCTCCCTCCTACAAAGCCAACACCGACTTACCATATGTCTACCCCTCCTCTTCAAGCCGTCCTCGTAAGAATCGCCTCTTTTGTTGTCGTCCAAGCAAAAAAAGCTACTTTGACCGGGGCTTTAGTCCTCTACACTTGCCTCCATGGAAATATCCCATCTCCCCTCTGCATGAGAAAGAATAATAACCTCATAGAAAATTTGACATGCCTACTACCCTTCCACCTCAAAGCATCCTCCCCCCCCCCCCCCCAACCCACCCTGCCCGCGCGGCCGGTACGCCTACCTTTACCAATGCCGCAAGGAAAGCATCAACCTCCTCTGATTCCCAATCTTGAAAAGGCCTCCTGAAACGCGGATTCCATACTTCCTTCCTCCACCCTTGCCACAAAATTTACTACCACACCATCCTTGTCTCTCGTTATACGAAATAGCCTTGGGAATCTCATCTCGAGAGAATCTTCCCTACACCAAACATCCCTCCAACACCTCACCCTTTGTCAATTCCCCGAAGAATCTAACAAACTCCGTCCGCCCTCCAGCTCTTCCACATTCCCACTCCGTGCGGAGAACAAATAGTACCAGTGGTCCAACCATGGATACCAATGCCAAACCTAACCTTGCAACCACCACGCGCCTCCACAAACGAGTCTCCTTTAATGGAAATCTCTACAACCATTTACCCAACAAAACCTTGTTGAAGTTCGCCAAGCTCCAGAGACTTGCTCCTGCTTCCCATTCCTGTTTACAAACCTCTTCCCAATTTACCAGACAATATTTTAAATTCTCCTCATTTCCTTTCCAAAGAAAGTTCCTCATAATCTTTTCAAGTCTTTTCCGAAAGGAAACAGGAAGTGGCAAAATCCAAAGATACATAGAAAGACTCGATATAAAGTACTCTTAATAAATGTTAATCGGCCTAAGTTGTTCAAATTGTTAAATCAGTTTCCTAATATATTTTGTTGTACATTGAATTTTGCAGTAGCTTCGTGGCGCATTATATCAGTCTCTCCTACTTCCCTCTACATATGCTCTTAAACTTCAAGTCTTTCCTGATGCTAACTAGGTCAGTAATTCTACCAATGATTGTTCTTCACTAACCACAAGGATGGAGGGACTCTATATTACATCTTTAGCAATAATTCATCTTTAGCTTCATTGCAGGAGTGAAGGGCACATGCTTCTCAATGCAGATTCATAAAGTTCTTGCGGGATTCGGGAATCATCAACTTTCTGATTTTTACCAAAAAAAAAAAATCAGACTGTTGGTGATCACTCATTTGCCGAAGACAATTATCATACAACTGACTTCTACAATTTATGATGGGTATTCTGTCATACTCCCATGCATTAGGACAACAAAAGTGCAACTAAGATTGCTCATAACTCTTTTTTTTATTTTTTTCAATGAGTGTACTAAACACATTGATCTGGATTGTCATTTTGTAGGGAAAGCTTGCACTAGATATTCCATTTAAATCCTCTGAGGGGAAACATCCATAGTGTGTCCTGGTGCGTTAGGATTGAAGGCTCTAAACGTACTCTTCGTTTTAAAAGTGTTATTTTATGCTTAGCGGTTAATTTAGAGTTTAGCGGATCCCGAATAATTTGGAAAAGGATTTGTTGAATTGAGGTTAATTTAGAGTTTAAGGGTACTCTAGTACTCTTCCTTTTGTAGGGTAGCTTTCATATATATTATATTTTCTCAAGTAATTGTTTTCTCAGATTTGTTTTTCTCAATACACAGCAGCTTTCTTTCTCTTCTCTCTTGTTTCGACTTTGCATATTATAACATTACAATAACAATGAAAGCAGCATCCGGTCTAAGGATTCACTCACGGATTTCGTTTTAAGAAGTACGACAAAAAGTAGTCATCTTGCCATCTACCAATTACAGTGTTTTTAGGGCCTCCCAACGACAAAACTTTCTGCAACCTCGCAATTGAACTGTTATTGTGAAAAGCTGCAAAACCCATTATAAAAATATTTTCAGGAATACACAAATAGTATTATGTTAACAATACGCAAAGTAAGCAATACAGAAGACACTACTATCACATGAAGAGGGAATTAGATCACCGTATTCTCAAATTTTGAATTAACTACTATATGGAGACACTCAGTTGAAATTTACCAAATCTTGTCAAATAATAATAAATAAAAAATAAATAAAAATTGGTTGCATGATGAACTAACTTTTCCAAATATATTGTTTTAATCATGTACATTTAACACATATTTGAAGAAGAGAAAATATTCAATAATCACTGGTTTCACAACTGGAAAAAAGTCATTTCCATCAAATTAAAACATATATAACAATGTTCAACACACATTTAATCATTTTCTCAAGTTCATAAACACAGAGGAAAGCCCAAACTTGTCCAAACCAAGCTAGTTTAGCAGTTCAACTCAGCACATAATTTTTGGATACCGAGAAATCCCAAAATATTCACAAGATTCTTCAAATGAGAATTATCCTTAACCATAACATAAAAGTTGCGAGGATTTTTTCTTTTTTTATCAGAAAGAAGATTTTATTGATTATAGAAGATAAAGTACAAGAGTGAAAATAAAGTAATCCCCCTATGAAAATACACTCAGAAAAAGGTCGAATTTGATTACAAAGTTGGAAAAAGATCGAAAGCCCATTAAGTTTTCGAAAAGTTATTAAAAATAAAAAAAAAAAAAAGTGGAAAAAGATGGCGAGGCGTTCCTTGCTTTCCAATTTTTCATGAAATTTCTTTGGGGAGTGGTTACAAAATGTTTTCCAAGAAAAATAAGAAAAAGTTGGAGCACATGACACATTTAATGCCGTTGTACCCATAGAATAGATTTGGGAACAAGCACAACAAGAGAATGGGCGTTCTGTCTTTTCAATTGTTGAACGTTTACAATAATCTCGTTCCTCTCACCACTTAATATCCATTACAAAATAGCATGATATTAATATGTAACCCAAACGAAATCTAGGTAAACTAATGTCAGTCTCCTATGTGGCATCCGCAAATAAATGTATCAAATCCCCAAAAAGTAATAAAGGTACTCAAAATCCTCATTGAAAAAGAGGATAGTATGGACTCCAAAGTGTAGAAGAGAAGTTGAAAAAGAGGATAGTATGGACTCTTAAGTATATGTTTTAAAATTTATTTGTATCCAATCTTATGTATTTATTTATTTTTAGTTGTTGGTTCTATTAGGACAAGTGTCATTAAAAAAAAAAAAAAGATGGTTACAGAATAGTAATGGACTGTTTTCCATGATTATAAGACCTGACTGCATCTGAATGTGTTGAAACGTAGACCACCAAGAAAGACATGAAATGGCTAGGTCTTCCGTTGGCAGAAACCCGGGCCCAATATTTCCTTATCGTTCGCGATCCACAACCACAAATGGAGGCAGCATTTTTCTCCCCCTCTACTAGTAGTAGTAGTAGTAGGTAATAATACTCGAAACCAATTCCAAAAAAAAAAAAGAGAGAGAAGAAAAAATACCTGCGGATTGCAGTGCACATGCAGCCGCGTATTTCATGGGGTGAGATTTGAAGAAACGAATGGGTTGAGACGTCATCAACCCATTAAAGATTGGTCCCGGGGATCAAAATTGGAATGCTCAAAGCAAGCAGAGAGGAGGGGACGGTCTCGACGAGTAGTGGCAGTGTTAACGGGACAAAATGAATGCAATTGGAGGCTTGGGAGCATCACACGCTCTTCCCTACGGCTCATCTCATCTCTCGTCCTGTGAATTCGATTTCCTATTTCCCACTTTTATTTACAATTTTACCTCCATAAAGGGTTAGCTACGTCGTTCGGTATATCTACATCATCCCTAGCGGTGGAGCAAGTCCACAAAGAAATTCATAAAGTTTGTAAAAATCTAATTTTATCGTAAAATAACAACATAATTTAATTTTTATTTTAAAATATCACAGTAAGGGTCACCTCCTATTTAAAGTATAAATTTTCCCTCCTTCTCATTCAAACATCTTAACTTTTTCTTTCAACTTCAAAACTTCTCTAACTTCAACTAGAGATTAATCTCATTCACGTTGGCACATTGAACAAACTAACTACTAGAAACTCACCTTTACGATTTCAACATTGAATACGTTCATTGAACAATCAAACATTATAGTATATAACTAAAATTGACAGCGGAACCGAGTGTCAACATGTGTCGCTTTCATAAGAGGACACGTGTACAATTTTAATGACTTAAATTTATTTAACCCCTTAAATCTTTTTGTATTCCACACCCTCTAATCCAGCTACAAACGAACATCATTATTCGTGGGTTTTATACAAAGATGTGCCACTCAAGGCAGGGTTTAATCGTGGGAGACGAATAGTGGGTAGTTAGGGAGACGAATAGATGTCTCATTGAAGGCGGTAATTAAAGAAACGAAGGGGACGAGAAAAATAAAGCCGAATAAATTGAGCAAAAGCTATAAATCATAATTTGATTGAGAGAGACGCGTCGGTTCACTATTTATTAGAGTCGACGATTGAGTTTTGGGTTTTAAAAAATAGGAGAGTATATGTCTTTGCTAAATTCTCAGCTGACCATCGTCGAAGAATAACCTTTCTACTATGGCGAGGTTCGTAGTCTCTCTCTCTCTCTAAGTTTGAATTGAGATCAGGGAAAGGGTTTTAAGTAGATATCTTTTCTCTTGATTGTCTTTGTTATGATGAGAAACTAGGTTTCTTCTATAGTTGTTGATTATAAAAGATATGATTGTCAAAATTCTCAGATGCAATGATCATTGGGCTGATTTGATGCTATTGATATCATAATCCTTTCACGAACACTAAAACATCTTAATAGCCTTGCTTTAGTTTAAAGTTGTTATTTTTTGCTCTTTATGTTTCATTTTATTATATTAGATCATTGAAGTACTTCTTCTCACACATTTCTTTCCGGTTCTAACTTCCTGGGTTTCAGTTTCATGGAGCATTTTATCCTTTTTTGTGATTAATTTCATGTTGGTAATCAGAGAAACGAAAGGGGCGAGAAAGAGACATATTGGATCATGGATATGAGTCCTCGAGCGTTATTTCTAATCAAGGAGATTTTTCCGATGCCTATGAAGGTCAATTATTCTTTTTTTGTTTCAATAGTTATTATCTCAGTAATTTGTATAAGATTGATGGATCCATTTACGTGATAAGTTTTTTTTAAATTACTCCCACACTTCGATTTTTGAAGTTTAAGAACATTTACCTACGTTTTACATTTACAATCTAATAATTTTATCTATAATCCGCCCACGCATCGCGTGGGCTATATACTAGTTCATTATGAACAAACGATTCTACTGAAACATATGATTGATTTTGAACCTATATATATTCTAGCTCGAGTATTCCAAATGAACGCATATTCTCCACTAACAAAATCAGTCGAACTTTAACAAAAATCAACTGAAATGATTCTCGAGACTACTGTTCGAACAAAAAATCCCAAAATGTATGCTCTCTTGTTTTTTTTTGTTTTAAAACCAATAATTGGAATTCTAAAAAGTGTTATTTATAATCATTTTGAAACAAACGATCCTACTGAGTTGGTTTTGAATCGAAGTGGTTGAATTTGTTTAGAAATGAATTTAAACAACCTAGGGTTTCATTCGGTGTAAATTATAAGAAATAAAATCACAAACTCGTCATGTTTCTGACGAATTAGGTTCTCATTTGAACTTAGCTTCATTCGTGTCTTCTACCCCGACTTTAACCCCTCTATCGTCACATTTATGCCGAATCAAACTTAGGATAATGAAATGCAATCATTCGGGGAAAAGATCACGAGATTTGATCCTTTGATCGTCACATTTATGTCGAATCAAACATGTGATAATGGAATCCATTCATTTGGGGAAAACATCGGGAGATGTAATCCCTTATTCGTTATGTTGATGTCGAGTCAGCTGTTTTATTTCGCCGTTGTTGCCCTAAATGAATGAAAAAACCTTGTTCATATATATTAGTTATTCATATCATCTATGTATGTAATATATTTTATTCAAATGTCATATATGTTTGTAATTTAGTTTATTCATGCATAGGTTGTCATGTATATAAGTTTATATATGTAAGAAGAGTACATTTTGATGTGCTCCATGTCATTTATGTCTTATTTATTTACATATCATATATGTTTGTAAATATAGTTTATTATCACCTGCTTTTTGTTTGTAATTTAGTTATTCACATGTGTTGTATGTAAGAATAGTTTATTAACATGTGCTCTATGTTTTAATGCGGGTTATCTATGGATAAAGTTATATGTTACTCCCGTTCTAAGAGGAAGCCAATTACTGCTTTTGAGAGGAAGCGCCGGGAAGAGATTCATGCTTTATCTACTGCACTGGGCCATATGGAGTATCCTGTTGAGACCACTGTTGAGGCCATGGTAGAGAGGCATGTTGAGACCACTGTAGAGGGGCATGTTGAGACCACTGTTGGGGCTGCTTCAGAGGGGGGTGTTAAGGCTACCTCAGAGGGCCATTCTGAGGCAATGTTGAGGAGGATTTGTAACACCCCGCCCGCCCGGGGAGAGTGAGCGGCGCGCCACAATAGATCAAACTAACTAAATCTACAAGTAACAAGGTATAGAGCATCTAAAATAAATTCCGCAGTATAAAAGAAACCACTAATCTCAATCTCTTCAAATTAAATACAACAAAAGGTCTCTTGAAATAATACAACTATCTAACTCGAAATAAATTGCCAATGCTTTATACATCAAATATAAATACAAATCTTCTCAACTTGTATTCTCGAATATTCTTCCCAAAATAATCCACGCTAAAATCATCCCAATTGGTCCATAGCGCTCAAATTCACGCTAACCTGTCAACTAAAAGAAAATATGGGGAAGTACACAATACAACATAAAATATGCTCAATAAATATCAGCGGTGAATAAAACGTAACAATACGAGTACAAATATTCAAATCAAATGCGAATCTCAATAGCATTTTTATCAATATAATTTCTCAACAACACATTAATCCGAGTCACCAGGCCTCACTATACTGCGCCATACTCTGTCAAGTAGCCGGAACAGGAATCTTAGCAGGTGCCCAACATCAGTGTCATATTAAAATCTCATGACAACATGCCCAACAATAATATAATGATACCACATGAATCAAAATAATTCAACAATTATTTTTCCAGATTTCAAAGAATTTAACAATTCAAATACGAGTCAATAGCCACAAGAAAACAAATGGAATAATACTCACGAGATTAAGGAGCATATTATGTAAAACCCCATTGTTGATGTAAAAAATTAGATTATCTCTAATTAATCAATCACAGATAAATAAATTAATAAGACAAAGAATTTTTAAAGTGGTTCGGCCTGATGAAAATGGCCTACGTCCACTGTATTTGTATTGCTGACTATTTATTTGGAATCTCGATGATAGGTTTACCAAGAGATCCAAAGTCCTCCTCTTATGAGGAGGTTACAATGTATTTATAGCCTTAAGGTCGTACAAATGAAAAGATAATGCGTTGTTATCTAGTAGACATATACACATGTACGATAATAATGTGCATTTAATGCACAGTTGTCTTTTAATTCTCTTGATTTGGATGATCTGCACGCTAAGTAGCTCGGACCGCCTGAGTTGCTTGATACGCTTAAGTTACTCGGAGCCTTGAGTTCCTCGAGGCTCCTAAGCTGCTCGGTATGTTGAGTTACTCGGGGCGCTTGAGTAGCTCGATGACAGTATGTTATCCGTTGGAAGTATTTGTAATTTCCACGTAGGTTAACACGTGTCTTCAAGTGAATGGTCCACGTTAGCAGATTAAATTTGGTATCAACAGAATCCCCCAATGTTTTACAGTTGAGGTTGAAGGAGAGTGTGGAATATTTTGCTTGAAAACTGCTTGGATTACGGATCTTCATGGATTTTAGGAAAATTTTATAATTCCTTTTTGAGCGTACAATATCAGACTTCATAAATATTTTGAATTTTCACGATCACTTTGATATTTGTTCCCTTTTCTTCTTTCAGCCGCCAGAAATGCAAACGTCTTTCCTTGTAATCATTATTTTTCTCTATTCCCGAGGTAAAGTATTTAAGTGTGATAGAAATCCTATCATTTTTCACTTTTCAAATTTGTATCTCTGAACTCTTCATCTTCTCTCTATCTTGTGCCTTCTTTCTTTCCATCGTTCATTGACAACTTATCTCTATTTCCTCTGTAAGATTTCCTTCATTCTTCTTTATTTTCTTTATTCACCGTGGTTTATCTTGTTGAATCGTTAGACAAATTTCGATCTGAGTTTTTAATCCCTTCGTGGGTTATCTTGGAAGAAATTTCTGGTCCTTCTGATTATTTTTCTTTGGCTGAGGGACATTGGTTCCCAAGTCTTTTTGTAGCCAAATGTGGCTTTTCTTTCCCGCCAAATCCCTTGTGTTTGGAGTTTTATCAATATTTCGATATTGTACCTGCAAGAGTAGCTCCAAATACATGGAGGATAGTTAATGGCGTACATAGGTTGAATTAACTTCATGGAACTCGTTTATGGATTCCAGAGATTATGTATTGCTACAGATGGGTTACCAGTGACAGTACTTTCTATTTAAAAACTAAGTTTTTGAATAGAGCGTTAGTTGTCAATCTTCTCGATGCCAATAGGGATTATTTTGATCATGGGGTTGTGATGAAAAATTGGCAACACCCTCCATTAAATGGAGATGATGTATACTAAGGTCCCATGTGTCCACTTTATGGCAATGGGATAGGTTGTTTTTATTTTTGAAATCTTATTTTATTTGTATTTGATAAAATGCATCACTGACATTTGATTTTGTTTGTTACAGTTGACAGTAAAAGGAAACCTCCAAAAGAAACTGAGGTTAATATAAAGTATTTGAAACTTATCTGGGGCTTGCATCAATCTGTTGCTGAGGAGCACGTTAGATCTGCTTCTTATTTGCTGCAATACAGAAGCTACACTTCGTCTTTTATTGCTCGTCCTCGTCCTGTGGTGGTTGATCTTGACCAAGTACCAACCTCTGAAACCAGTGTGGAAGGTTCTTCTTCTAACTTAAGCATTTCCATCACTGATCTAATGAAGAAGAGATGAGCTCCTGCCTTTTTTGACAAGTCTGCCTCTGCCACTGTGGAGGCAAAGAAAAGTAAACAAGATGTCCCAGAATAAGGGACATAGACTATAGATGTACCCCCTCCCACTGCTGCCAAGGAAGCTGGCGAGAAGCCCCCTGTGCCTCCGAGTAAGACTGTTGTCATCTCCCCAATAGAGATAATATCTTTAATTGAAAATGCTCCTGCTCCTCTAATGAGATTAAAAAGAAGTTCTTTTGAGAGACCTGCTGAACCGATCTCTCAACCTTCAAATGTTGAAGGTAGTGTTCCAGCTCTTGTTGCTCCGAGCTCTGCTGTGAGCTTGGTAAGATCCTGGACTGTTCCAGAATCCCAAGGTGTTGAAGACACCTTTTCTCGCGAGAAACTTACTACACTAGCTGCTCAACACATTACTTCAGTAAGTATCTTTAGCTTGACCCTTTTATTTTTTAATACTGTGTTCATGTATTGACTTAAAGTTCTTTTTTTTTCAGCTTGTGACGTGTTTCAATAGCATTTTGAAAAAGGATGAAGCTATCAGGGCTTCAAGCTCCTCGGGTGGAGTAGAATAAGCTTTTACTGGACTAACCCGATCTTTGAAGGAATCTCGTCAGAAGTACGAGGAAGACAAAATTGCTTGGGAGAAGAAATTGAAGTATGTTGAATCGAATCGAAATCAGGTTGAAACTGCCTCCAAAGAATTGGAGAAAAAATTAAAGGAGGTTGAACAGAGCAACAAGGAGCTTGAGGTCAAACTTAAATCTTCTAAGGAGAATGTTGCTAGGCTTCAAGATGTTGAGCGACACAAGACAGAGGTAGAAGAAAAGCTAAAGTCTACCGAATAGCTCCTTAGGGAGAGGACCTCCTCAGAGAAGGCAAAAAAGAAAACTGCAGTTAAAAAATCATTCAGTGCTGGTTGGGACAAAGGCTGGAACAAGGGCCCGGCTGTCATGTCTTCTCAAATGGAGTATGCCAGTGTCAAATATTTTAGGGATGGATGGGTAGCAGCCTTGAAGAAATTGAAGGTTGCTGAAACTTTTGAGTTATTCCAGGAGCATACTCATGGCCCTCCTCCCTCTCCCGGAGAAGAAGAAGAGGATGAAGCTGCTTCAGATGAATCTTCTATAATGATTGGAGATCAGGTCCCTACTGTTCCTGTTATTCGACCTTCCGATCAACTCCAATCAGCCAGTACTTCTGCCGAGCAGCTACCCCTGCCTTCCGAGCAACCAACCCTTTCATCCCAACCGTCCAACGAAGTAGTAGGAAATAAGGAGGAGGTGTAAAGTTGTTCGGGTCTTTTGTTTTATTATTTTTGTGGATGTGACCTTGAACTTTGTTTTCCCTTATCATGATGAATAAAATTTGAACTTCAGTTGTTCGTCTTAACTTTCTCTCTTACTTGTTCTGTTTGCACCCTTGTTGATTTTGTGTTTCATTTTGTCTTTGCTAGTTTGTGGCCAGGATGGAACTTTTATCAGCTCATGATTCAGAGTTGATGAAGAAATGCAATGACTATTTCAAAGTTGGTCATGCTGATTTTACTGAAGCTCAAATTATTGACATCCTCGGACCAGATGCCTCTGAACGAGCAGTTGATGCTTATCAATACTTGAAGTGCCTGATTTATCGTGCTGTAGCCAACAATGTGGCCTACTACGAAATGATTGAAGATCTTCAAGGAACGATCGAGGAACTTTAACAACAGTATAAATAATCCACTACCCTTTTGCATCAAGGATACGAGAAAAAATATCAACAATTGAGTGCTAACAAAGGGTTTGACAAATTCATATCTGCTCATGAGAAGAAGGAGAGTGTTCTGAAGCTTGAAATTGAAGAGCATAGGCATATCGCCAAGTTGTTAGAGCAGGAGAACATTGCTTTGCAGGAGGAAATAAAATAACTCAAATCTGCTGCCTCTTCCTCGGGAGCCTTGGTCCCCATTAATGATAAAGGTTTTTCCTTCTTGGAGGTAGAAAATGCTAACTTACGAAATGTGTTAGAAACTTTGAAACGAGTTGGACCCTCCACATCTACTTGTGGTAGAGCAAGATCTTCTCGTGGACGAGCAAGGGCTGGTCGAGGCAGCATTAAAGAAGCGAGAACTCAGTCTGTTTTTTAGAATCAAGTCGTTTAGTTGATGGCGAAGAACCAAGCCTTGGCATAAATGTCTAAAAAGATTCTGAATTTCACCGACCAACTCTCCACCCAGAGTTATGCTCTTTAAAGTAAAGAAATTCTTGTGAAGAAACTCCACAAGCAATTGGAGAGGTTAACTTATCAGTTTCACAAACAACCCAGAGAATTTTGGATGGCGGGTTATAATGAAGCTCTATACCATCTTGATGCTCAGATACAACAGTCGAATAATGAGGGGTACAAGCAGGGGTGGTTGAACGCTATGTGTGTGCTAAAACTGGAGAAAGAACACTACTTATGGGATTATTATGAGCGTGGATGTAACACCCCGCATTTTCATGCATTAAATATTTAATTAATTCGGGAATTGAAAATTACTTGTGAGTCGTAATTTAATTGAATTAATTAGGGAAAATTTTATTTAAATATTAATCAAGGAGTAAAGGGTTAATATTTACGGGAAGTTATTTACTAAGTGAATAGTAGTTATTTATTTAAGTCATTTCGAGTATTAATGACAGGGTATGCACTTATCTCAACCGGGAGTCAGTATAGACTAAAGGGGTGAGGGGATAAACATTTTATAAATTAATTCGGATGCCAATTCTGAGTGTACGGTTGAGTCCGGATGGGCCGAGATAGTCGGAAAAGTGTACCCGGGGGTTGTAAACGGGTCATGGGGCATTTTTAGACATAGTCGGGCCCACACGGGGGCATTTGGGTCACTTGGGCTTGGCCCATTAGGCAAAAAACGGGATTTAGGTAAATTAAGGAATTTGAAGGAATAAGAAAACGGCTGATAGAGTTTTAGAAAAAGGCTAAGTGGATTAAGGAACCCTAATAGCAGTTAAAGGCAATTTTGGAATCACTAGAGAGCCAACAAGGATCATCTTCAACCTTGGAATTCATATTCGAATCAGACACTACGAAACCTAAGGCAAGTGGATAACTTGCAATAGTATTAAATCTGTTTTTTTTTAAATTCATATTCATGTGATGTGTTTGATAAAAATTCGTTTTGGGTGTTCAGGGCATAAACATGAGGTTTTGAAAAATAATAATCTGAATTACGAATTTGAATGAGAATTCTTGTAGAAATCTGATATTATAAATTGATACATATCTGGTAGGATGATATCTGGATAAATAGAAACGAATTTGGTGAAGGGATTTGGGATGTAAATGTGTAAGGAATTAAAGATGAATATTTTCCCAAATTCAGAAATTGTAGTTAATGGACGAATTAATGATGTTGGAGGACATTCTGGAGGTCCCTAATAAGGTTTCTAACATGTAATAATGCTAAGAGGGCTTGAGGTTACTGGTAGAAGGAATTAGGGTTTGAGAATTTTTGTCCATGGCTGATTCTGTTTTCGCGAAGAAGACGAAGACCTGCTCGATCGATCGATCGAAGGTATGGGGTCAATCGATCGAAGGTCGGCAGATTTCGGCAATTCTGCCCAGTTATGTATATAAAAGAAAATTTATATAATAAATCCTTATGTAATTAATTATGGGGAAATTAATACATGGGTTTAAACCTAATTAATCATGAGTAAAGTTAATTAGGATTTGAGGAATTTTTGGTGTCACGTAATGATAAGAAAAGATTCGGGAGTCGGGAATTTAGACTCGGGTGAGGTTATTTCGGGCTACGAGAGTAAGTCCAAATTTATGGTGGGGCGACACCAAAGGTGACTAAATTAATTAATGTGCAAATTAATTAATAATTAGGGTTGGACCATAAACTCTTAATAAATTAAATAGGCTTGTGTTACGGATTTAGTACATGGTGTAGCCGGGACATTCTATATTTATATATATATACGGTGTGTGATAGTATATATATATAGTGTGTGCATTAATATCAGAGATTGAATATTACTATTATATACTCTAGTGCTATAGGGGGAGGTTGCGCGTAGTGGATGAATCCCCTAGCTTGAGTAGTAGGGTGAGTATAATCCCAGGCCATAGCGTCCGTTATATGGGTGAAGGGCATCTCACTTTCAGGAAAGGAATATGACCGCCTCCAATTAGTATGTTAAACTAAGTTAGTGAGCGAATCAAGCTTGGATAACTAGGCTACGTGAATACACCTAGTGGGATAGCACTTGGGAAAATTTATATTTTGTGAGTATTCTTACTCGGCCGAAAGTTTGTATTAAATGTTATTTCAGTATGTTTGTGAATACTGTAATATGATTAAATATATAATTAGGTAAATAATTATATAGGGGGTAATTAATACATAGTGAAAAATGTATTAGGTGTATAACAGGTGTGAATGTTATATGAAATTAAAAGGAGTAATGATTCAATTAAGTTGACGTTTATAATAACTTAAAAATCATGAATTAAGGCATACTCGGTTAGAGTAGGTATAATTCAAGGGTTAAAATAAGCATTGGGTCAGGAGCGTGGGACCTAGTAAATTAAATGGAAGCGTTAGTAGTGCACATTAGAGGAGGGGTGAGGAAGTCCTCAAGAGAGTGCGGCACTAACTAAAATATGAAGAGCATGCATATTTATTTATTACTGCAAGTTAATCATTTGTTAAATGTTTTCAAATGTTTTGGGTACTAACCCTTGCTATAAATTTTTTTAAAAACCTTTTAGGTGTCCAACCACAAGGGCGCCAAGCTTGACTCTATTCCAGGTATCCTTGCTGCAGCACATGTGGATATTGCGGGGTTTTGATAGACGCCTCCTTCTTCCATTCTTGTAGAGACTCTCTAGTAGTTATCTGAGCTTGTCTCTCACAGTTCATTTATCAGTAGTAGACTTGTTGAGATGTTTTTCTGATATTTACTTGTATTGGATATTTGAACCGATGGTTTATTTGGTTATGTGTTTTATTTGTGGATGGTTATTTTAATTAACTGTGATTGGGTATCGTTGTATGTTCCGCATGAGTTTTATTTAATTAATTGAAAGATAAAAATTGGCACCTGTCTACTTTTCTCACTTAGGTGGTTAGTAATTTAAAAAGACGACAGTGATGCTAAGAATAGACCAACTGAGAAACCTTTTCTAACTTGATTTAGGACTGATCACCCGGGATTAATTAGGCGGGGTGTCACAGATGGTATCAGAGCATCAGGTTCTAGTGTCCTTAGGATCTGTGCGGCTTTCTACGTTTCAGTGTAGCACTCGTTTGTTATAGAGCCCTATTATTAGGACTGTTGATTCATTTTCCGCTTGTGAGATGTCGTATTTCCGTTGTGTATATTTTTGTGTAAATTGTGTACTTATACAATTCAATCTATTTCAGATGCCACCGAAGAGGCAGAGAGCGGGGAGGGCTGAGGCTAGGGATGGAATCAGGGAGGCTCATCAGGAGCCACAGGTACCGCTACCACCACCCCCACCTGAGTTGATTTCCACTACTCAGGTGGCAGTGATAGTGGCCCAGGCGGTCGAAACAGCAATGAGATCTATGGCAGCTCACTTTCCACAACCCCAGGCACCGCCTCCAGTGGCACCAACAATTCAGGGTCCAGTGGGGCCACCGTCTTGGCAGCGAGTTAGGGAGACCTTTCAGAAGGGTCCCCCACCTGAATTCCGGGGTAGCACAGATGTGATAGAGGCTTGTGACTGGAAGAAGAACATTCAACGCCATCTGCGCATGCTAGAGTGTACCGAGGTACAGAAGCAGATGCTTGCTACCTTTCGTCTATCAGGGGCAGCCTTACAGTGGTGGGAGTCAGTTACCACCGCCGGGGAGCGAGACTTGATGCCGATAGCAGAGTTTTGGGTGCGGTTCGACCGCAAATACTTTCCACCAGCAGTAGAGACTGAGATGATGAAGAAATTCAGTGATTTAGTTCAGGGAGACCGATCAGTGGCAGACTACGAGGAAGAGTTCACCCGTTTGGCAAACTTTGTACCAAATGAGGTGAGCGATGAGGAGCGGAAGAAATCGAGGTTTATGGACGGCTTAGCCTGGCAAATCAGGCAACACTTGATTGGAATCCGGCGTTTGTGACGTATACAGACGTCGTTAATGCCGCACTTGTACACTGTCAGGACCATCGCTTCCATGCGAAGGGGAGCAAGCGAACAGGGGAGCCGAGCCAACAGGGCAAGGCTGTTAACTGTAGTGACACAAGTGGTACTCAGCAGCAGGCGGGTAGTCAGCAAGGGAATCAGCCTAATAAGTTTAAGCCTGGTGGTTTCCGACAGGGAGGACAGGGGTTCGGGCAGGGACAGCCGGGCCCGAATCAGCAGCAGCAGGTTCCTCAGGGCCGTCAGGGCCAAGGGAACAATGGGGGAGGCCAGCAGGGCCAACAGGGCCAACGACAAGGGGATGGTCAGAGAGGTTGTTTTGTGTGTGGCCAGCCAGAACACTTCAAGAGGGAATGCCCACAGAGGGGCAGAGGCCAACAGCAGGAGGCCCAACAGGGGCAACGGGGGCAATTACCACCAGCGGCACCAGCCCCACCCGCCCCACCTCAGCAGGGGCAGATGCACTACGGACGTGTGTATAACGTCCGGGATGTTCCTAATCCCCCGGCGCAGCAAGCACCGCCAGCAGTTGAGGGTATGTTTCTCATTCATGGTTATGAGGGTAGTATTCTCTTTGATACAAGAGCATAACATTCATTCATTAAATTAAATTTTGCTAAACGGGCCGGACTACTAAAGACCGCGGGAGGTCTTCGGATGTGTGTAAAGTCGCCAGTTGGCAGCGAGGCCATGATTCACTCGATTTGTCGGGGTGTGGACATTTTGATTGGGAGACTTAGTTTAGCAGCGGACCTACTAGTGTTAGATATTGAGGGGTATGATGTCATCTTGGGTATGGATTGGTTGGCAGGTTATTGGGCGACGGTGGATTGCTACGAAAGGACTATCGTGTTCTCCATTTCAGGGCAGGATATGTTCTTAATAGCAATGCCACTACCCGAGGGAGGGTCACGCACACACTTGTATTACATTGAGGAGGAAACCTCACAGGAGGTGGTTATTCCGTTAGATTCAATCCCAGTGGTGAGAGACTTTGAGGATGTGTTTCAGGAGATACCAAGGTTGCCACCTAGCAGGGAAATCGAATTTGTAATCGATTTAGCACCGGGGACGAGGCCAATTGCTCGGGCCCCATACCGTATGGCCCATTCAGAGATGCGTGAGCTAAGGGAGCAGATTCAGCAGCTTCTGGGTCAGGGTTTCATACGACGGAGTACATCACCGTGGGGTGCACCGGTGTTATTTGTAAAAAAGCGAGATGGCTCACTATGGTTATGCGTGGACTATAGAGAGCTGAATAAGGCCACGATACGGAATAAGTATCCGTTGCCTAGGATTGACGACCTATTTGACCAGTTGAGAGGGGCGTCTTATTTCTCTAAGGTCGACTTAAGGTCAGGATATCATCAATTACGTATCCGAGAGGAAGATGTTCCGAATACCGCTTTCCTGTCCCGGTATGGATCTTACGAGTTCAGGGTGATGCCATTCGGACTCACCAATGCACCAGCAGTGTTCATGGACCTCATGAATAGAGTATTCAGGGAGTTTCTCGATCAGTTTGTTATCGTGTTCATTGATGACATTCTGATATACTCTCATACCAAGGAGGAGCACGCAGAGCACCTACATATAGTGTTACAGACATTACGGGATCACCAACTCTACGCCAAATTAAGTAAGTGTGGATTTTGGCTACGGGAGGTTCATTTCCTTGGCCACGTGGTGTCAGACCGGGGTATTGCGGTGGATCCAAGTAAAGTATCGGTGGTGAGGGAGTGGGGACAGCCCACGACAACGACAGAAGTGCGCAGTTTTCTGGGGTTGGCCGATTATTACAGACGGTTCATCAAAGGATTCTCAAAGATTGCGGGCCCTTTGGCGAATCTTACCCGGAAAGGGGTACCTTTCACTTGGGATGATCACTGTCAATTAGCCTTCGACGTGTTAAAGGACAAGTTGACATCTGCACCCGTGCTTGCATTGCCGAAAGGAGGATTAGAGTATCGGGTTTACACTGACGCATCCTTACAGGGACTTGGAGGTGTGCTTCAGCAGGAGGAAAGGGCTATAGCTTATGCGTCCAGGAAGCTAAAGCCCCACGAGAAGAATTACCCCACTCACGACCTGGAGTTAGCAACAGTCATTTTTGCTTTGAGGATATGGAGACATTATCTCCTAGGGGAGCAGTTCACGCTATTCACGGATCACAAATCACTTCAGTATCTCTTCACTCAGAAGGATTTGAATATGAGACAGAGGCGATGGCTAGAATTCGTGAAAGACTATCAGTTTGATATTCAGTATCACCTTGGTAAGGCTAATGTGGTGGCAGATGCATTGAGTCGGAGACCGACTGGGGAAATATCAGAAGTCTAGAAAGCGAAGTGGAGAGAACTTCGATACGAGGATGATGTAGCCAGGGCTTGCATGTCAGCATTATCCATCACACTCGAGATCATTATGCGGGTTGTGGGGGCTCAAGCAGAGGATCAGACCTGCAGGGATAGGGTGAGACAGTTACTAGCTGAGGGAGCAGAGGGGTACTCGATCAGCTCGGAGGGAGGCTTACGCCATAATGGGAGGTTGATTGTACCAGAGGATGCGGAATTGAGGCACGCTGTTATGACGGAGTCTCATGGGTCGAGATTCGCAGTACATCCCGGTGGGGATAAGATGTATCAAGACATGAGGAGGCAGTATTGGTGGGCAGGGATGAAACGGGACATAGCAGAATTTGTTTCGAAATATGCCACGTGTCAACTGGTGAAAGTTGACCATCAGAGACCATCAGGGATGCTACAGCCACTTGAAATTCCTGTGTGGAAGTGGGAGAGCATCTCTATGGACTTCATTACAGGGTTACCGACATCACAGAAGGGTCACGATTCCATATGGGTTATTGTGGATCGATTGACCAAAGTGGCCCACTTCCTACCAGTTCGCACAGACTTTGAGACGATGCATTATGCACAACTATTCATAGCGAAGATTGTTAAACTGCACGGGGTACCGATTAATATTGTGTCGGATAGGGACAAAATCTTTGTGGCCCATTTTTGGCAGAGTTTTCAGGAGGTCATGGGCACGGAGTTACGTTTGAGTACAACCTATCACCCACAGACTGACGGGCAGACCGAGAGAGTCAATCAGATGTTGGAAGATATGCTCAGAATGTGTATACTAGACTTTGGGGGAGGGTGGGAGAAATATCTTCCTCTGGTAGAGTTTGCGTATAATAACTCTTACCAATTCACGATCGGCATGGCACCATTCGAGGCATTATACGGGAGACCTTGTCATTCACCCGCTTGTTGGTTAGAAGTGGGGGACAACAAACTGTTGGGGCCGGAGATTGTTCAGGAGACATCTTCCAAGATAATAGCTGATCCGAGGGAGGATTCGGATAGCTCAGGATAGGCAGAAAAGTTACGCTGATGCTTCACGGAGACACGTGGAGCTAGAGGTTGGGGATCAGGTATTGGTCAGGGTGTCCCCCATGAAAGGGGTGATGAGATTCGGCAAGAAGGGTAAGCTAGCACCGAGGTACGTGGGACCTTTCCCTATTATCGAGAGGGTGGGGCTTGTAGCCTACAGGCTGGGATTACCGGAGCATCTTCAGCGGATACACGACGTGTTCCATGTAGCATCGCTGAAGAAATATCGCAGGAGTGAGAGGACCTTCTGGCACATTCCACTCGAACAAATTGATTTACAGCCAGACATCTCATATGAGGAGAGGCCGGTGGCTATCCTAGACCGTAGCGAGCGGAAATTACGATCCAAGGTTGTTCCACTAGTTAGAGTACAGTGGGGTCATCATAACATTGATGAGTCTACCTGGGAGCGGGAGGAGGATATGCGGGAGCAATATCCAGAGCTTTTTATCACAGGTATGACCTAATTTCGGGGACGAAATTCCTTTGTAAGGGGGGGAGTATGTAACACCCCTCATTTTCATGCATTAAATATTTAATTAATTCGGGAATTAAAAATTACTTGTGAGTCGTAATTTAATTGAATTAATTAGGGAAAATTTTATTTAAATATTAATCAAGGAGTAAAGGGTTAATATTTACGGGAAGTTATTTACTAAGTGAATAGTAATTATTTATTTAAGTCATTTCGAGTATTAATGACAGGGTATGCACTTATCTCAACCGGGAGTCAGTATAGACTAAAGGGGTGAGGGGATAAACATTGTTATAAATTAATTCGGATGCCAATTCTGAGTGTACGATTGAGTCCGGATGGGCTGAGATAGTCAGAAAAGTGTACCCGGGAGTTGTAAACGGGTCACGGGGAATTTTTAGACATAGCCGGGCCCACACGGGGGCATTTGGGTCACTTGGGCTTGGCCCATTAGGCAAAAAACGGGATTTAGGTAAATTAAGGAATTTGAAGGAATAAGAAAATGGCTGATAGAGTTTTAGAAAAAGGCTAAGTGGATTAAGGAACCCTAATAGCAGTTAAAGGCAATTTTGGGATCACTAGAGAGCCAACAAGGATCATCTTCAACCTTGGAATTCATCTCCGAATCAGACACTACGAAACCTAAGGCAAGTGGATAACTTGCAATAGTATTGAATCTGTTTTTTTTTAAATTCATATTCATGTGATGTGTTTGATAAAAATTCGTTTTGGGTGTTCATGGCATAAACATGAGGTTTTGAAAAATAATAATCTGAATTACGAATTTGAATGAGAATTCTTGTAGAAATCTGATATTATAAATTGATACATATCTGGTAGGATGATATCTGGATAAATAGAAACGAATTTGGTGAAGGGATTTGGGATGTAAATGTGTAAGGAATTAAAGATCAATATTTCCCCAAATTCAGAAATTGTAGTTAATGGACGAATTAATGATGTTGGAGGACATTCTGGAGGTCCCTAATAAGGTTTCTAACATGTAATAATGCTAAGAGGGCTTGAGGTTACTGGTAGAAGGAATTAGGGTTTGAGAATTTTCGTTCATGGCTGATTCTGTTTTCTCGAAGAAGACGAAGACCTGCTCGATCGATCGATCGAAGGTCTGGGGTCGATCGATCGAAGGTCGGCAGATTTCGGCAATTCTGCCCAGTTATGTATATAAAAGAAAATTTATATAATAAATCCTTATGTAATTAATTATGGGGAAATTAATACATGGGTTTAAACCTAATTAATCATGAGTAAAGTTAATTAGGATTTGAGGAATTTTTGGTGTCACGTAATGATAAGAAAAGATTCGGGAGTCGGGAATTTAGACTCGGGTGAGGTTATTTCGGGCTACGAGAGTAAGTCCAAATTTTTTGGTGGGGGCGACACCAAAGGTGACTAAATTAATTAATGTGCAAATTAATTAATAATTAGGGTTGGACCATAAACTCTTAATAAATTAAATAGGCTTGTGTTACGGATTTAGTACATGGTGTAGCCGGGACATTCTATATTTATATATATATACGGTGTGTGATAGTATATATATATATAGTGTGTGCATTAATATCAGAGATTGAATATTACTATTATATACTCTAGTGCTATAGGGGGAGGTTGCGCGTAGTGGATGAATCCCCTAGCTTGAGGAGTAGGGTGAGTATAATCCCAGGTCATAGCGTCCGTTATATGGGTGAGGGGCATCTCACTTTCATGAAAGGAATATGACCGCCTCCAATTCGTATGTTAAACTAAGTTAGTGAGCGAATCTAACTTGGATAACTAGGCTACGTGAATACACCTAGTGGGATAGCACTTAGGAAAATTTATATTTTGTGAGTATTCTTACTCGGCCGAAAGTTTGTATTAAATGTTATTTCAGTAAGTTTGTGAATACTGTAATATGATTAAATATATAATTAGGTAAATAATTATATAGGGGGTAATTAATACATAGTGAAAAATGTATTAGGTGTATAACAGGTGTGAATGTTATATGAAATTAAAAGGAGTAATGATTCAATTAAGTTGACGTTTATAATAACTTAAAAATCATGAATTAAGGCATACTCGGTTAGAGTAGGTATAATTCAAGGGTTAAAATAAGCATTGGGTCAGGAGCGTAGGACCTAGTAAATTAAATGGAAGCGTTAGTAGTGCACATTAGAGGAGGGGTGAGGAAGTCCTCAAGAGAGTGCGACACTAACTAAAATATGAAGAGCATGCATATTTATTTATTACTGCAAATTAATCATTTGTTAAATGTTTTCAAATGTTTTGGGTACTAACCCTTGCTGTAAAAAATTTTAAAAACCTTTTAGGTGTCCAACCACAAGGGCGCCAAGCTTGACTCTATTCCAGGTATCCTTGCTGCAGCACATGTGGATGTTGCGGGGTTTTGATAGACGTCTCCTTCTTCCATTCTTGTAGAGACTCTCTAGTAGTTATCTGAGCTTGTCGCTCACGGTTCATTTATCAGTAGTAGACTTGTTGAGATGTTTTTCTGATATTTACTTGTATTGGATATTTGAACCGATGGTTTATTCGGTTAGGTGTTTTATTTGTGGATGGTTATTTTAATTAACTGTGATTGGGTATCATTGTATGTTCCGCATGAGTTTTATTTAATTAATTGAAAGATAAAAATTGGCACCAGTCTACTTTTCTCACTTAGGTGGTTAGTAATTTAAAAAGACGACAGTGATGCTAAGAATGGACCAACTGAGAAACCTTTTCTAACTTGATTTAGGACTGATCACCCGAGATTAATTAGGCGGGGTGTCACAGTGGAGTGCTCGATTTTCCCGTGCCTCCTTTTAATCTTGATATTAGTTGGATTCCCGCTCGTGCAATTCCTCAATGCCTGATTTCCAAGTATCCTGGTGATTACAGTCTTCATACAAATTTTGAGATAGCTCGTCCAGAACACTTGCTTGATCGACCATCCGTAATGAATGTCAGAATGCTGCGAGATCTAAACTTTATAAATTCCCCTTATGCATTAGATGATCCTCCAGTCGGGGTAGAACCTGTTTCAAAAGCAGAGGGAAAGAAACCAATAGAATATGATATTTGATGTAATGAATTAGACTTCACATCTTGTGTAATCTGCTTTACTTTAATGAAGAAAAAGTTTATCTTTTGCCATTTCATTTTCTTCTAAATAATTTGTAGAATGTCCTTGTCTGTTGGTTGGTAAATATATATGTATATACTATACTTATCCCATTTATTATTTGATTATAGTGACTTGTCACTCTTTGGGCCTAAGCAATGGAATGATTTTCATCCCATGTTCCTGCTTAGTTGTAGTAATCTCGTATGGATTACCTAGTTGCCTAGACAGTGGATGCCCCGGGAGGTCGTCCAGCTTCTTGCCTAGTTTGGTACCCACCAATCGGAGTTGGTGGTTATTGATTTACCGATCAACCGGAGTTGGTGGTAATGAGTTGTCGACCAACAGGAGTTGATGGTATTGAGTTCTAGACCAACCAGAGTTGGTGGTAATTGAGTTACCGACCAACCGGAGTTGGTGGTAATTGAGTTCCCGACCAACCAAAATTGGTGGTAATTGAGTTGTCGACCAACCGGAGTTGATGGTAATTGAGTTACCGACCAACTGGAGTTGGTGGTAATTGAGTTACCGACCAACCGGAGTTGGTGGTAATTAAGTTCTCGACCAACCGGAGTTGGTGGTAATGAGTTCCTGACCAACCGGAGTTGGTGGTAATTGAGTTGCCGACCTACCGAAGTTGGTGGTTGTAATTTGCTCTGAATTTGTTTGTGTAGTGTGTAGCACTAATATTCTAAAAAAATTTAACAAAGAAAGAAAAATGGGTGAAACATCATTTTATTCATATTGAAGAAACTGCATTACATAGGAATTTCAATTACTGATAGTACTTGCGCAGGTGTTCTGTATTCCATGCATTCTTGAATTCTTCTCCCTCCAAAGTTTCAATTCTGTATGTCCCCGGACGAACAACTGTAGTTACTCTGTAAGGTCCATGCCAATTGGCTTCCAGTTTGTTATGCTTTGGAATTACTTTCTTCAGCACATAATCCCCTTATTTCAAATCACACTTCTTCACCCTTTTATTGTAGAACAAAGTTATTCGTTGTTGATATGTTGTGTTCCTGATTGCTTCTTCTTCCCTGACTTCTTCGAGCATATCTAGATCTAATCTTCTCATTAAGCCACTTACAGGAGAACTGAAATTCAGTACCCTATGTGTGGGTAGACCCAATTCGGCAGG
The DNA here is from genome assembly GCA_949130495.1 of Sambucus nigra. Lineage (NCBI taxonomy): Eukaryota > Viridiplantae > Streptophyta > Magnoliopsida > Dipsacales > Adoxaceae > Sambucus > Sambucus nigra. Next base: position 203,150,117 of record OX422208.1, read on the forward strand.
TATGACAGACTCACTTCCAAATGTCAACCTGTATGGAGACTCCCCAGTTGTTATTTGTGGTGTAGTGCGATAAGCCCACAACACAAAGTGTAGCTCGTTGATCCAGTTTCCCTTTACATCATCCAGCCATTTTTTTCAAACCATTGAGTAAAGTTATGCTCGTCACTTCAGTTTGCCCATTGCTCTGAGGATGGCCTGGCATGGAATGGATTTTTAATACATTGGACTGATGACAATATGCAGCGAATTCCTCGTTGTCAAACTGGGTTCCATGGTCAGTGATGAATGTATGAGGAAGACCATATCTGCAAATAATATTCTTCCAAATAAACTGATAGACCTTGTCATATGTCATATCAATTAGAGGTTCAACTTCCACCCATTTAGTAAAATAATCCACAGCGACGACGATGTATTTGAATCTTCCCCTGATCATTGGAAGTGACCCGACCAAGTCTATCCCCCACATGGCGAATAGCCAAGGTGATGTCATGGGTGTTAACAATGCTTGAGGAGTTCTTTGGATGGAAGAGAAGCGTTGGCATTTATCGCACTTCTTAGCATAAGCAGCGCAGTCAGCCCTCATCGTTGGCCAATAATACCCCTATGTCGTTATTCTCTGCAAAAGCGTTCGACCTGCTACATGGGCTCCACAAGATCCTTCGTGAACCTCTTCAATCAAGTCCTTAACTTCAGAGGGATGGACACATCTCTGGAGTGCTGCTATAACTCCTCTTCTATAAAAAATGCCATTGGTCAATACATAATGAGCAACTTTAAACTTTAGTTTCTTAGCTGCGAGTTTATCAGGTGGCAGAATCCCTTCTTCGATATAAGCCCTGATGGGATCCATCCAGGAAGGTCCCAAGTCAAGGGCAATGACATTCATCATTAAATCTTTGTCTATGCTCCGACCAGCCAGGACTTCTATTGGGATTGTTCTTCGTAGCTCGATGCGTGTGGCTGATGCTAGCCGAGCTAGGGCATTTGCTCGTGCATTCTCCAATCTCGATATCCTAATCAACCGAACTGTAGTAAAACTCGATACAACCTCCGTTGATTTTGCATGATACTTGACCATTAATTCTCCCTTAGCTGCGTACACCCCCAAAATTTGATTTACGATTAATTGTGAATCACTGAATACAACGACCTGCTTTGCCTTCATGGTTTTGGCCAGACTTAGGCCCACGATCATAGCTTCATATTCAGCCTCGTTATTAAAAGCCTTAAATTGGAAGCGCAGAGCATACTCCATATCAATCTCATCTGGACTATTTAAAATAATTTATGCTCCACTGCCTGTAGTGCATGAAGAACCATCCACATACAGATTAAACACAGGTACTTCATTATCAAACTCTTGGTCAAACAGAGCTCCTCGATGGAATATTTGACGCTTCCTTCTGTCTTCCCCCAATACTTCTCACTGTTCGTTGATTGTCTTATCTTGATCGTCCAAAATGGAAGTTGGTCAGGGGTTAAATTTGGTGATCCCGTAACATCCATGGGTTGGTCTGTATTAAACTCCTGTTATTTGGGGGTATCAGAATGAGTAAATTCTGCGATAAACTCAGCTATTACCTGCCCCTTGAGCGACGATCTAGGTTCATAATCTATATCATATTCGCCAAGTTTTACTGCCCAGTACATCAATCTTCCTGATTTCTCTTGTTTATGCAGAGCCTGTCTCATTGGCATATCAGTATACACCACTATAGTATGGTCTTGGAAATATGGTCTCATCCTTCTGCTCGCTTCGATTAGTGTCAGTGCTAACTTTTCCAGTCTTGGATATCTGATCTCTGCTCCTCGAAAGGCCTTGTTGGTGTAGTAAACCGGTTTTTGTACTCCATCTTCCACTCTTATCAACGCCGAGCTAACTGCATTCTCTGAAACTGCCAGATACAAGTATAATCTTTCTACCATCACTGGTCTAGATAACAATGGAGGAGTCCCCTGATATTTCTTCAACTCTTGGAAGGCCTTCTCGCATTCATCATTCCACTCAAAAGTTTTTCGGAGTGCTTTGAAGAATGGGAGGCATCTGTCTGTTGCTCATGGCACAAATCTGTTGAGTGCTGCAACTCGCCCTGTGAGACTTTTCACTTCCTTCTTCATAGTTGGAGATCGCAGTTCCAGTAGGGCCTTGTTATTTTTGCGGTTCGCCTCAATACCTCGCTGGTTAATAATGTATTCGAGAAACATGCCTTCTCGCTCCCCGAATATGCACTTGGTGGGATTTAACTTCATTTGATATTTCTCTAATTGATCAAAGGTCTGACATAAGTCAACTATATGATCAGCAGTTTTCTTGCTCTTCATCAGTATATCGTCAACATAAACCTCCATATTACGACTGATTTGCTCCGCAAACACCTTGTTCATCAGCCGCTAATATGTTCCACCTGCATTTTTAAGTCCGAAAGGCATAACATTATAGCAATAAGTTCCCTTTGGGGTGATAAAAGAGGTACTCTCCCTGTCCAAAAGCTTAATTTTAATCTGGTTGTAACCAGAATAAGCATCCATGAAACTCAACAATTCGTGTCCTGAGGTAATATCCACCAGTTGATCAATTCGGGGTAAAGGAAAATGATCCTTTGGGCATGCCTTATTAAGATCAGTGAAGTCTACACACATTCTCCACTTGTTATTTTTCTTCTTTACCATCACCATATTTGCTACTTGACGTCCTCAATAAAGAAGGCTTTTTGCAGTTTCTCTACTTCCTCCTGCATAGCTTGGTTCTTTTCAGGGCTGAACACCCTCCTTCGCTGCTTTACCGGCTTGACTTCCTCGTTCACGTTGAACTTGTGGCACAAGAAACTTGGGTCTATCCCTCGCATATCTTTATGACTCTGTGCGAAAGTCTATTTACTGCGTCTTAGAAATGCTATCAGTTCTTGTTTTATTGATACATCCAATGACGCACCAATTTGGGTTGTTCGTTCTAGGTGCTCGTCGTCCAGAATGATACTTTCGGTGGCTTCCATGACCCGGCCCTTGTAATACACCGTATTTTTATGGCTTTTAAACTTAGGGATTTATTAAATTTAATTGAGATAAATTAATTTAATTTTAATCCGGAATGTTGTTTTTAATATTTACTAGCGTGACGAGAGTTAGTAATTATTGGAAATTTGTTATTTGTTGAATGTTACTGGATGAGTATAGTAATATATGAGTTTTATTTTATAATATTGTCACGTGTGAATAAAATGACAATTATGAAAATTTAAGTCGGGACGCGCCTATGTCGTGTCGGGACTAAATGTTGATTAATAAAAGTAAATAAATTAAAAGTTGCTCGTATGGTCGTTTTGAGTATGCCAAAGTATCCGGAAGGGTCGAGATAGTCAGAAAAGTGTACCCGGGGGTTTAGTTTGGGTCTCGGGGCATTTTTAGGCTTAATTAGCATCCCGGGAGGGCGTTTTGGACATTTGGTAATTATGGCTAATTAAACCCACGAATTTGCAAGGGTTATATCAGATGTCAAGTGTTATCTTCTAGGGTTAACACAATAAAAAACTAATGACGGCCATTGGAGAGGAAGAGGAGAAGCTCTCCAAGGAGTTTCTAGGCCAAGAACACCTCCGATTGCACCGCCGTCACCACCAAGTGGTAGATCGCGCAACGAGGATCTTGACCACACCAAATTCTTCCACAAATCAGAGACTAAATTTCCAGGCAAGTATCTATCTTGCTTTTATCAAGTTAATGCATCCTTTTATATTAGTCTTAGGTTGACTAGAATTAGTGTTCTTGGAGAAAAACGTTAATTGAAGACAAAAATTGCATGTTGTAGAGGTAGAGATCCTATTTCTGGAAATCCATTTCACATGTAGAGGTTGAACCACGAACTTCCATGGTATTAGCGATAGAAAATCTGGAAAAGAATGGAAGAAACTAAGTTAAAGAAAAAATTAGGGTTCTTGAGACTTATAAAGATTTTTTCCCTTTTATCTTGTTATAGATGATGAAAATTCGCATGCGTTACGTAGGATATTGTTTATATAGATATACAACACTTATAGTATAATTGGTTGGGAGTTTGGGACTAAAACATGATGATTTGGAGGAGTTTGGGGTAACAATTCCGTAGCTGGGTTTTCTGCAGTTTCGCCATAACTGCTTGATCGATCGATCGAGCCCAGAGCATCGATCGATCGATCGATCGACCCCCTTTTATCGATCGATCGACCCCTCCTGGAAACTTGCACTTTTGCTCGTGTTAGCTTAATCCGATTTTTATGCGTAGTAAACCTTGATTAGGGTTGCTAGAACATAATGGAACATAAAGAGGACCAGTAGTGTCAAGACAAACCCCGTTAAGTGGGATTTTAATATGAAGCGAAATAAAGGAGTAAACGGGGAGATATTCATACTTAGAAAATCATACGTGCATTGGTTTTAATAATCGAAATGTCTAGGAAGTTGGAGGAGAAGGCAAGTGAGGGCCTACTGAAATTGTACTTAAGTCAGGGAAATACTTCGAGAGACGAGAAGTGAGTTTAAAATGACTTAATTACGAGAATAAAATAAACTAGTCTGTTATATGAAATAATCGAGTAAAATGTGTAATAACGGATATTTAATATTATGGGTCGTGAGCACACCCAATTTACCAATGTGGATGTGTGTATATATATATATGACTGTGTGATTATGCATATATTATATCTGTGTAAAAATCATGCCCGCGCTACTTGTTATCCCTGAGGTTACCGCACTGGGACAGTCTTATCTCGATGGGACCTTTATGGGAGATATTGACTCGTACCTTAGAAGATAGATATCCTTGGTACAGGCTATCTGATCGATGGTCAGACGGTCCTAAGAGACGTGAGGGTATGTACTGACCTCTTAGAGACTTGGAATCTATGCTTCGCCTCAATGTTGTTTGTGTTTGTGTTAATACAGTTCGAGAGTGATTTCGAACTTGTATTTCCCTTAGTACGAGTGATACGGCGACTGGATAGCAGAGTATGCCAGCACCATAGATTTTATGTGGGGTGCCGTTTGTATATATATTATATGTGTAATTAATATATATACGTGTATCTATATGAGAACTTTCTACTGAGTGAAATAGTAGTTAAGTAAAGTATGAAATTCTTCGACTTCGCTATAAGTATTCGGTAACATTATAACAATACGAAATTTTTCTAAATAACGTAAGAAATCTTGAAGAGATAGACTTTTCTAAGGTGAATATCATAACCTTAATTTCAAGTGTTAAGACTTATGGAGAATAAGTTAGAGAGATATATGGGGTTCATTAGTACGATAGACGTGCACACTAGATGAGAGGTGAGAATTATCAAGAGAGTGTCGCATACTAATATGACTGTTGCATTAGCCGGTAAGCATTTTAAATACTTGCTAAACTATTTTTAAAACTGTTTTACATTCGGGCTCTGACCCGTTTGTTGTTACCTCTTCTCTCTTGTGTATATATATATATATATATATATATATAGTATTACAGGTGCCCAGCCACAGGGGCGTCATGCTTAGGATTCCTTGGATGGAACGCGCTGTAGCTTTTGTGGGAGTTGCAGGCCATTGATTAGACGACCTCATTGTTGACTCTACTTCTAGTTCAGTTTTATCCAGTGGGGGCATGTGTCGCCCTTTTCCATTATTTAGTTGGTATTGTCAAAGATTGTAATTCTTTTACTTTCAGCATCTTTATTTCGGGGTTTATTACTGTCGGGATGTTTCCCTTTTAGTGTTTTAATGTTGGGATTTATTATTGATGGGTAAACTCTTGAATGTTAATTTTTATTCTTATACTTATTGTGTGACTCTTAGAATGTAAATGGTTAAAGGTTTTATAATTGGATTTAATAAAAATGTAAATAAGGTTTTAAATGGTTTTGACACTTAGCTTAATTATTTAGGGTGTTTAAATTGGAAAAGTGGTTTTACGACAATTATGCTAAGAATGAACCAACTGTTCACCTTGATTTTAATTTAATAAAGGAGTGATCGCCCGGTATTTAATTAGGCGGGGTGTCACAGGTGGTATCAGAGCATCAGGTTCTAGTGTCCTTTAGGATCTGTGCTGCTTATTATGCTTTCAGCGTTGCTTTGTTTGATATAGAGCCCTATGTTTAGGATTGTCGATTTCTTTAATGAGATTTCGTTCTCCTGCTATAATGTGTATACATTAGTGAATTCTAATTTCGTTCGGATGTGTGCGTGTGCCGAGTGATGACGGATGTCAGAAGAGGACCGTTAAGCGGACACCAGGAGGCAGGGCTCAGTTGAGATTGTAAAATATATCCGAGAATGATGACCGTAGTCGAGGTCACCTCCATTATAGCACGGGAAGCCAAGACTAGAAAGGCGACTAAGGCGCAATAATGATTTCCAAGTGCTACTATGATCGACTGAGGTGCGAGAGTAAACTTACCCAACGTGTTACAAAACGGGTAGAGAACTGTCTGTGGAAATTCTAGAAATGCGAGAATTGTGTGTGTTTACCAAAGGAGGTAAAATATCCGAAGGTTTAGATATAGGACGAAGTGTGGCTAACTGAAAGTGAAAATTTAGAGAAAATTTTTCTCGGCTTTCGGGACGAAGTTATAATGGTGGAAGTCAACCACCAATTTTAGAAGTGTTGATCGTATGTTCCTTCCTCAACTGTTCAGGATTAGAAGCGAACGTGGTTCTGAACTCATCGCGGGAGGGCATGACAGGGGTCCATTTGTGAATATGAACCTTAACCGTTAGCGAATTTTGTTTCGGAAGATGTAGATACAAGTGGAGGAAATGACTCCAAGTGGGAGACCAACTCGTAATAATAGTTAATAACACTCAAGGAGGAAATTCTGATGGACGGCCGATTCAGAGGTTGACAATGTCGTATTTTGTCAATAAAGATGATAATGCTCCTTGTGTGGGAAGCTAAAAGAATCGAAGAATTTAGTAGAGTATAAGGCTGAATACAACGGTGGTGGTGTAGCACCACAAAAAGGGTGTGGATACACATCAGGGGACCCATTTAAATGCTTCAGATAGTTAAATTCTTACCAAGAGATGGTAAATTCAGTAAGGACTATTATAGTCAGTGACATGATCTTTAGGGCCTAAAAAGCTAAGGGAACAACCGGGATGGCCAATAGGAATCGAGTCTACTAAAGTCCGAGAGAAGGATAATCCTAACCTGGTTAGTAGGACAGGTGATAAGTGAATTATGTGTTGAGGTATTTTTTTTGTGCGGAGTGAGATCGCTCACGATAATATGTTCCGAAGTGAGAAAAAGGACAAGAATACGGTGCCTAGTAAAAGACAACGATTAAATTAATTTTTGTTTGGTTTGAGTAGACGTGTTACGTCCGGAAACCATTTGCGCAGTCAAGACGATTGACAAGGTGGAAGTATAAGTTGTATCCTCAGAGGATGCGGCGTGTTTATGTGACACGAGCGAGTCACCATATTTTGTTCATTGCTAGATTAGCATGTGAGACGAGTTTAATGCATATAATTATAAAAGTTATTATTATGTGGATATTTTTCCCTAGCGAAGCAGGATTTTTCTTTAGTGCTATTCGCGGAGGATGAATGTGTATATAAACATTGTTATGTACTTTATTGAGGTTACTCGTTGTAGTGATGCGATATGCGAGTATGATATTATCCTTGTTAAAACATTATATAAATGGTTAGTACGATAGTGGGCATTTATTGCAAGGCTATCGGAGTGGTTGCGTTAGTGCAGCATATTTTATCCTGGCGAGGCTTCACCTGCAAGAGGGTCGGACTCGCACTTATATTATCTATCCTAGAGACTTCGGAGGGGATAGTGGGCTCGAGATATTCGATACCGATGTACGTATGCACTTTATCATTATGATTTAATATGTATCGGACTTACCGTTGAGCGAAAAGATTTAATTCAGTATTATGTTGAGCACTCAAGACTTGGTAATAGGAAGAGTGCATTGTTATATCTATCCTCCAGAGATGTGGGAGTTAAGAGTTATACCCCTATTATTAGGGAAAGGAATTTTGGGAATTCCGATCGTATGTATTCGAGGTTTATAGAATGCAATTACCATCAACCAATACGGGACGATAGTGAAATTGGTGAAACGTTCTTTGTTAAGCATAATTACGGGAGGGATTGTAACTTTTTCGTCAAGGGACGGAATAAAGGGGTACATGCTATGGACGCAGGACCTAACGGATTTTGATAACCGACAATGCTAGGTAGTAGTGTATCGGGGGGGGGTTCCTTGTTTGGATTTCGCTTTGCGAGACATCCCACGCATAAAACTTAGTGTAAAGTTGGAAATAGGGAGACGTTTGGTCACTATTCCATGAGTTCGGTACCATGGTCGAAATGAGATAAAATAATTACATATGTAAGTTGGTAGTTAAATTCTAATTTAAATCCATTGGAGCCGGATTGTGTGGTAAGAAAGCATTGAAAGTTATCCCCACGAGTTGAGGGGTGGAACGATGATAAGGAGGATTTAAAATTTTTGATTTCTAGGGTGATTGAGAGTAACCAAATGTCGTAACCGCGTTCAGAACACAAGGTGAATAAAGAGTTGGAATGATTTTTATCATGGATTATCTGGAAAGAACTTTATTATACAAAAGAGATAATCTGTAATTATTTTGATAAATAGAGCGTTAGTGATTTATTTTGGTTGTTGTACCTATTTGGGAAGATTGTTGCACTTATCTGAAGAAGTTTGAGATTTGTTATTCCTCTTTTATTGTCATGGAATTTAAATACCCTATTCCTTTTATTTCGTTGAATTTAGTTAGTTCTATAGATGAGTAGCACGCCGTTCGCTCTCCCAGGGCGATCGGGGTGTTGCAAAAATGTGGGCATCTGGGTTATCTGCTGTTAAAATAGTCCGTGTTGAAGGGACGTGGTAATAGACGTGTGAAATATATGTTTGTGGGACTAGTATAACGAAGTGGAAGTGATAGAGTGGATTAAACGTCACATGAGGGACGATAATCCATACATAAGTGTGCAATTAGAATAGCACACCCTAATTTGATTGGAAGGCTGTGGGAAGCCATTTAAGAAGGGGTATTCCTTGAATGGAGCAGAATTTAATTATTATGAAGAACACTCGGAGCGGAGTTGTTAGTAGTCAAGTGTGAGAGCGACTTGAGCGTACAAATAGTGATGATGTTGACATGGTAAAAAAGATCCAGAAGTGCGCATCGCGAAGGAAAGAGCACGGGTTAGAACTTTTGGCATACACCAAGGAAGGAAGGGGAATATTACGTGTCACTTAATGTGAGACATTTCAAAGGAAAATCGATGTTTAGCGGGACATAGTGAGTAGTCTCTACATGCACCGCCCATAGGTAAGGTTTGGTTGAAAGAGGAGAATCAACCAAAGAAGTTTGTGTTTATCGACAATTCCTGAAATTGGAAGAGGTCGGTAAAGTCGGTAAAGTTCTTGGATGGGTTGCCATCCTTAAAACAAGATCAGGGGTTCATCCCGAACATGTGAATTAAGTAGCCGAGAAGGAAGTGATTGATATTCCTTTGGGCTGGTTTACAATATTAACTAGTATGCCCCAGACTTCCTTTGAAAGGAAGGATCGCGCCAATGCATGGTCCGACGCAGTAGAAATTTCTGAATCAGGATGAAATTTGTGAATCCCACCTTTGATATGGGATTTCAGGAACCAGCGGAAATAAGGTTTCGTTTCGAGTAGGATGTATCACCCTTAGCCAGGGAATAGGCGCACGGTAATTAAAGATTAGTGGAGCCACATGAAGGAGATTTTGGAATCTTGGTACGATGATTTCAGGAATGCTCTGTAGAAGCACTTGTACCTGTTTGTCCCGTACGAGGTGCTTATTAAGGTTTTGTTATGGAAAAACCTCGACTATTCTCCTTCCGTATGTTTAGAGGTGAGTAGATAATCAGAATTTTTTGGATCGGTCGAAAAAATATCCGATAACTATGGTGAAATTCCACGACTGTTTTAGGCAAACAAGAGTGGTCAAATGTTCATATGGTTTTCTCAGAATGGGAGTTTTGTATACAAATTAATCCGAGTAGTTGTCATGTGGTGAGGTGCGGCCTCCCAGAAATAGTGAGATAATGGAAATTTATAACGTATAGGCGTGATCTATGCGAATGTTATCGGTTGGGAGCACAATGTGAAGTGTCTCTAATGAGAATATTAAACAAGCTTGCTGTGAGGAAAGGACTATAGTGATTGAGCGCCGTACTATGTAGATAGTTTGCGTACTGACAAGGATATCCAGAATTGTGCTACCTGGTAGGCCTTATTTTCCGAATTTCGGGACGAAATTCCGTTATTAGGGGGGAAGTATGTAATACCCCGTATTTTTATGGCTTTTAAATTTAGGGATATATTAAATTTAATTGAGATAAATTAATTTAATTTTAATCCGGAATGTTGTTTTTAATATTTACTAGCGTGACGAGAGTTAGTAATTATTGGAAATTTGTTATTTGTTGAATGTTACTGGACGAGTATAGTAATATATGAGTTTTATTTTATAATATTGTCACGTGTGAATAAAATGACAATTATGGAAATTTAAGTCGGGACGCGCCTGTGTCGTGTCGGGACTAAATGTTGATTAATAAAAGTGAATAAATTATAAGTTGCTCGTATGGTCGTTTTGAGTATGCCAAAGTATCCGGAAGGGTCGAGATAGTCAGAAAAGTGTACCCGGGGGTTTAGTTTGGGTCTCGGGGCATTTTTAGGCTTGATTAGCACCCCGGGAGGGCGTTTTGGACATTTGGTAATTATGGGTAATTAAACCCACGAATTTGCAAGGGTTATATCAGATATAAAGTGTTATCTTCTAGGGTTAACACAATAAAAAACTAATGACGGCCATTGGAGAGGAAGAGGAGAAGCTCTCCAAGGAGTTCTAGGCCAAGAACACCTCCGATTGCACCGCCGTCACCGCCAAATGGTAGATCGCGCAACGAGGATCTTGACCACCCCAAATTCTTCCACAAATTAGAGACTTAATTTCTAGGCAAGTATCTATCTTGCTTTTATCAAGTTAATGCATCCTTTTATATTAGTCTCAGGTTGATTAGAATTAGTGTTCTTGAAGAAAAACGTTAATTGAAGACAAAAATTGCATGTTGTAGCAGTAGAGATCCTATTTCTGGAAATCCATTTCACATGTAGAGGTTGAACCACGAACTTCCATGGTATTAGCGATAGAAAATCTGGAAAAGAATGGAAGAAACTAAGTTAAAGGAAAAATTAGGGTTCTTGAGACTTATAAAGATTTTTGCCCTTTTATCTTGTTATAGAGGATGAAAATTCGCATGCGTTACGTAGGATATTGTTTATATAGATATACAACACTTATAGTATAATTGGTTGGGAGTTTGGGACAAAAACATGATGATTTGGAGGAGTTTGGGGTAACAATTCCGTAGCTGGATTTTCTGCAGTTTCGCCATAACTGCTTGATCGATCGATCAAGCCCAGTGCATCGATCGATCGATCGATCGACCCCCTTTTATCGATCGATCGACCCCTCCTGGAAACTTGCACTTTTGCTTGTGTTAGCTTAATCCGATATTTATGCTTCGTAAACCTTGATTAGGGTTGCTAGAACATAATGGAACATAAAGAGGACCAGTAGTGTCAAGACAAACCCCGTTAAGTGGGACTTTAATATGAAGCGAAATAAAGGGGTAAACGGGGAGATATTCATACTTAGAAAATCATACGTGCGTTGATTTTAATAATCGAAATGCCTAGGAAGTTGGAGGAGAAGGCAAGTGAGGGCCTACTGAAATTGTACTTAAGTAAAGGAAATACTTCGAGAGACGAGAAGTGAGTTTAAAATGACTTAATTATGAGAATAAAATAAACGAGTCCGTTATATGAAATAATCGAGTAAAATGTGTAATAACGGATAATTAATATTATGGGTCGTGAGCACACCCAATTTACCAATGTGGATGTGTGTGTATATATATATATATATGACTGTGTGATTATGCATATATTATGTCTATGTAAAAATTATGCCCGCGCTACTTGCTATCCCTGAGGTTACCGCCCTGGGACAGTCTTATCTCGATGGGACCTTTATGGGGGATATTTGTAATACCCCGTATTTTTATAGCTTTTAAAATTATGGGATTTATTAAATTTAATTGGGATAAATTAATTTAATTTTAATCCGGAACGTTGTTTTAAATATTTACTTGCGTGACGAGAGTTAGTAATTATTGGAAATTTGTTATTTGTTGAATATTACTGGATGAGTATAGTAATATATGAGATTTATTTTTATAATATTGTCACGTGTGAATAAAATGACAATTGTGGAAATTTAAGTCAGGACGCGCCTGTGTCGTGTCGGGACTAAATGTGGATTAATAAAAGTGAATATTTTATAAGTTGTTCGTATGGTCGTTTTGAGTGCGCCAACGCGGCCGGAAGGGTCGAAATAGTCAGAAAAGTGTACCCGGGGGTTTAGTTTGAGTCTCGGGGCGTTTTTAGGCCTAATTAGTACCCCGGGAGGGCGATTTGGACATTTCGCAATTATGGGTAATTAAACCTACGGATTTTATAGGGTTATATCAGATGGAAAGTGTCATCTTTTAGGTTTAACACAATGAAATACTAATGACGGCCATTGGGGAGGAAGAGGAGAAGCTCTCCAAGGAGTTCTAGGCCAAGAACACCTCCGATTGCACCGTAGTCACCACCAACGCGTAGATCGCGCGACGGGGAACACAACCACACCAAAATCATCTGCAAATCAGAACGTCGAAAATCCCAGGCAAGTGTTTATCTTGCTTATTTCGTTGGTGCATATTAGTGTAGGAGTAATTAGAATGAGTTTTTATGGAAGAAACCTAAGATATGAGTTAGGAAATCGCATGTAGTGATGAATAAAATGATAATTCTGGAAACCCTTGCCATGTAGAGGAATTACGCAAGAAATTTTGATGTTTACAAGAAGGAAATTTCTGGAAATACTTGTTAGAACCATGTTTAAGAGAATTCTAGGGTTCTTGATAATTATAATAATTTTTGGTTGGTTAATCCATGTATAATGATAGAATTCCTCATGCTTCACGTTGGAAATACCTAGTAGGTTGATATAATGTTGGTAGTACAATTTTTGAGACGTTTGGGATTGAAAAAATACTGATTTGGATGAATAAATGTGTTAGAACCCGTAACTGCAAAACTGCAGAAATCGTAATACCTGTTTGATCGATCGATCGAGCCCAGAGCTTCGATCGATCGAGCCCCAGACCTCGATCGATCGACCCCTCCTGGCAGACCCCTATTTCACTTTCTAAATTAGTTAAGTTCAATTTATTGTGAAATAATTCTTGGGCATCCTTAATAAAATGTTTTGGGAGATAGGGAAGACCAATAGGACATGTGAATAGATTTTGGGACCCTTAATGTCGGGCAAAGATTGTATTTTGGGATAATTACATAAGGGTCGGTGAATTTATGATTTAAAGAGAGAGACACGTAAGAGAGTTACTTTGGGACAAATGTGTATACCTACTGAATTTTATACTTGGGAGGATATAATCCATGAGCGTTATGTAGTAAGTGGAAAGGTTCCTCAAATTAAAGTAAGATGTGAATGGTTATACGTGATAACTAGATAATGAGAAATAAATACAAATGTCATAATTACGGGAATTGAGAATATACCCATTATTGATATGGTAATATTAGTATAGTTATATGATTGTGTATGCATATACTATCTATGTGTGAAAATCATGCCCACGCTACTTGCTATCCATGAGGTTGCCGCGCTGGGACGATCTTATCCTGTGTTGCCTTATGGGGGATATTGACTCGTACCCTTGAAGATAGATATCCTTGGTACAGGCTATCGGAATGATAGTTCAGACGGTCCTAAGAGATGCGGGTATGTACTTTCCTCTTAGAGACTTGGAATCTATGCTTCGCCTCACTTTGTTTGTGTATAGAAATCCTTGGTACAAGCTATCGCAGTGATAGTTCAGACGGTCCTAAGAGACGCAGACATATGCCATCCTCTTATAGACTTGGAATCTATGCTTCGCCTCAATATTGTTTGAGTATGTGTTAATACAATTCGAGAGTGATTCCGAATTTGTATTCCCCTTAATATGAGTGATATGGGGTTTGGATAGTAGAGTATGCCCGCACCATAGTTTTATTTGGGGTGATGTTATGATATATATATATTTTACGAGTAGTTAATATATATATGAAATTCTGAAATATGGATCTGCCTACTGTGTTTTGATATGTAGGACATGGTTGATGACTCAAATTGTAAATACTTATTTTGAGAAAGTATAATGTGAAACTGGAAAACTTTATTGATTAATAAAGTTAAAATGAGAACTTCGGTTACTAATTGAAATATTCTTTTCAAACAATTGAATCGTTAAATGTTGAATCTTGCGAATAATCTAAGATAAGTTAAACCATTGGGAAAGGATAGCGTGATATATGATGAGATAGACCACTGGGAAGGTTAGTGCGATAGGTGTGCACATTAGAAGAGAGGTGAGAATTTCTCAAGAGAGTGTCGCACTAATATGTTGTTGCATTCGCCTGTATCAATTTAAATACTTGCTAAACAATTTTTAAATCATATACACTATCGGGCTCTGACCCGTTTCTCTCTCTCTCTCTCTCTTGTATATATATATGTATGTATTACAGGTGCCCAGCCACAGGGGCGTCTTACTTAGGATCCTTTGGAAGGAACGTGCTGCAGCTTGGGTGGGAGTTGCAGGCCTGTTGTTTAGATGACTTCATCCATTTGTTCTACTCCTAGTTCAGTTTTATCCAGCAGGGGCATGTGTCGCCCTCTTTCTATTATTTAGTTGGTATTGTCAGAGATTGTAATTTTTACTTTCAGTACCTTTATTTCGGGATTTATTACTGTCAGGATGTTTTCCTTTAGTGTTGTAAATGTTGGGATTTATTATTGATGATTAAATTCGTGTATGTTCAATTCTATTTTTATTCTTAATGTGTGACTCTTTAGATGTTAATGGTTTAAGGTTTTATAATCGGATTTAATAAAATGAGATTAAGGTTTTAAATGGGTTTGACACTTAGCTTAATTAATTAGGGTGTTAATTTGGAAAAAAGTTATTTTTACGACAATGATGCTAAGAATGAACCAACTGTTCACCTTGATTTTAATTTAATAAAGGAGTGATCGCCCGGTATTTAATTAGGCGGGGTGTCACAGGTGGTATCAGAGCATCAGGTTCTATTGTCCTTAGGATCTGTACGACTTATTATGCTTTCAGCGTTGCTTTGTTTGTTATAGAGCCCTATGTTTAGGATTGTCGATTCCTTTGACGAGATTTCGTTCTCCTGCTATAATGTGTATACACTAGTGAATTCTAATTTCGTTCGGATGTGTGCGTGTGCCGAGCGATGACGGATGTCAGAAGAGGACCGTTAAGCTTACATCAGGAGGCAGGGCTCAGTTGAGATTATGAAATATATCCGAGGATGATGACCGTAGTCGAGGTCACCTCCATTATGGCACGAGAAGCCACGACTAGAAAGGCGACTAAGGTGCATCAATGATTTTCAAATGCTGTTATAGTCAAATGAGATGCGAGGGTAAAACTTACCCAACGTATTACAAAAACGTGTAGAGACTGTTAGTGGGAAATTTTAGAAACACGAAAATTGTATGTGTTTACCAAAGGAGGTAAAGTATCCAAAGGCTTAAATATAGGACGGAGTGTGGCAAACTAAAAGTGAAAATATAGAGAAAATTTTCTTGGCTTTCGGGACGAAATTATAATGGTTGGAGTCAACCACCAATTTTAGAAGTGGAATGCTATGCCTATAGGAGAACCTTAGGTACAGTGTTGACCGTATGTTCCTTCCTCAACTATTTAGGATGAGAAGCAAACGTGGTTCTGAACTCATCGCAGGAGGGCATGACAGAAGTCCATTCGCGAATATGAATCTTAACCGTTAGCAAATTTTGTATCGAAAGAGGTAGATACTAGTGGAGGAAACGACTCCAAGTGGGAGACCAACTTGTAATAATAGTTGATAATACTCGAGGAGGAAATTCTGATGGACGACCGATTCAGAGGTTGACAATGTCATATTTTGTCAATATAGATGATAACGCTTCTTTGTGGGGGAAGTTAAAGGAAATGGAAGAATTTAGTCGAGAATAAGACTGAATACAACGGTGGTGGTATAGCACCACAAAAGGATGTGGATACACATCAGGAAAACCATTTAAATGCTTAAGATAGTTAAAATTCTTACCAAGTGATGGTAAATTCAGTAAGTACTATTATAGATAGTAACATGATCTTTATGGCCTAAAAAGCTAAGGGAACAACCGGGATGGCTAACAGGAATTGAGTCTACTAAGTCCGAGAGAAGGACAATCCTAACCTGATTAGTAGGACAGGTGATGAGTGGATTATGTGTTGAGGTATTTTGGTGCGGAGTGAAATTGCTCGCGATAATATGTTCCAAAGTGAGAAAAAGGGACAAGAATACGATGTCTAGTAAAGGACGACGATTAAAAATAATTTTGGTTTGGTTTGGACAGACGTGTTACGTCCGAAAACCATTTGTTCAGTCAAGACGATTGCCAGGATGGAAGTATAAGTCGTATCCTTAGAGGATGCGGCGTGTTTATGTGACACGAGCGAGTCACCATATTTTGTTCATTGCTAGATTAGCATGTGAGACGAGCTTAATGCATATAATTATAAATGTTACCATTATGTGAATATTTTTCCCTAGTGTAGCGGGATTTTTCTTTAGTGCTATCCGCGGAGGATGAATGAGTATATTAACAGTGTTTTATACTTTATTGAGGTTACTCGTTGTAGTGATGCGATACACGAGTATGATATTATCTTTGTTAAAATGATATAAAAATGGGTAGTATGATAGTGGGCATTTATTGCAAGGCTATCGGAGTAGTTACATTAGTGCAACACGTTTTGTTTTGGCTAGGCTTTACCTGTAAGAAGGTTGGACTCGCACTTATATTATCTATCCTAGAGACTTCGGAGGAGATAGTGGGCTCGAGATATTCGATACCAATGTATGTATAGACTTTGTCAGTATGATTCGGTACGTACCGGAATTTATCGTTGAGCGAAAAGACTTGACTCGGTATTATGTTTAGCACTCCGGACTTAGTGATAGGAAGAGTGCAGTGTTATATTTATACTTAAGAGATGTGGGAGTTAAGAGTTATACCCCTAATGTTAGGAAAAGGAAATTTAGAGAATTTCGATCGTATGTATCCGAGGTTTATAAAATGAAATTACCATCAACCGATACGGTACGATAGTGAAATTGGTGAAACGTTCTTTGTTAAGCGTAATTACGGGAGGAATTGTAACTTTTCTGTCAAGGGACGGAATAAAGGGGTATATACTATGGACGGAGGACCTGACGGATTTCGATAACCGACAATGCTAGGTAGTGGTGTATCGGGGGGTTCCTTGTTTGGATTTCGCTTTGCGAGACATCCCACGCATGAAACTTAGCGTAAGGTTGGAAATAGGGAGACGTTTGGTCACTATTCCAAGAGTTCGGTACCCTGGTCGAAATGGGATCAAGTAATTATGTATGTAAGTTGGAAGTTGAATTTTGTTTTAAGGTCATTGGAGCCGGATTTTTCTGGTAGGAAAGCATTGAAAGTTATCCCCACGAGTTGAGAGGTGGAACGGTGATAAGGAGAATTTAAGAATTTTGATTTCTAGGGTGATTGAGAGTACCCAAATGTCATAACCGCGTTCAGAACACGAGGTGAATAACGAGTTGGAATGCTTTTTAGCATGGATTATCTGGAAAGAACTTTATATTATACAAAAGAGATGACCTGTAATTATTTTGATGAATAGAGCGTTAGTGATTTATTTTGGTTGTAGTACCTATTTGGGAAAATTGTTGTACTTATCTGAAGAAGGTTGAGAATTATTATTCCTCTTTTTGTCATGGAATTTGAATGCCCTATTCCTTCTATTCCGTTGAATTTAGTTAGTCCTACAGATGAGTAGCACGCCGTTCGCTCTCCCAGGGCGGTCGGAGTGTTGCAAAAATGTGGACATCTTGGTTAACTACAATTATAATAGTCCGAGTCGAAGGGACGTGGTAATAGACGTGTGAAATACATGTTGGTGGGACTAATATAACGAAGTGGAAGTGATAGAGTGGATTAAACGTCACATGAGGGGCGATAATCCATACATAAGTGTGCAATTAGAATAGCACGCCCTAAATTGATTGGAAGGCTGTGGGAAGCCATTCAAAAATTGGTATTCCTTGAATAAAGTAGAATTCAATTGTTATGAAGCACACCCGGAGCGGAGATATTATTAGTCAAGTGTGAGAGCGACTTGCGCATTCAAAGAGTAATGATGTTAGCATGGTATAAGAGATCCAGAATTGCACTTCGTGGAGAGAAGAGCACGGGTCGGAACTTTCGGCATACTCCAAGGAAGGAGGGGGAGTATTACGTGTCACTTAATGTGAGACATTTCAAGGGAAGAATCGATGTTTAGCGAGACGTAGTGAGTAGTCTCTACATGCACTGCCCATAGGTAAAGTTTGGTTGAAAGAGGAGAATCAACCAAAGAATTTTGTGTTTATCGACAATTCCTGAACTTGGAAGAGGTCGGTAATGCCGGTAAAGTTCTTGGATGAGTTGCCATCCTCAAAACAAGATCAAGGGTTTATCCCGAACATGTGAATTAGGTCGCCGAGAAGGAAGTGATTGATATTCCTTTGGGCTGGCTTACAATATTAACTAGTATGCCCCAGACTTCCTTTGAAAGGAAGGATCGCGCCAGTGCATGGTCCGACGCAGTATAAATTTCTGAATCAGGATGAGATTGGTGAATCCCACCTTTGAAATGGGATTTCAGGAACCATCGGAGATAAGATTTGTTTCGAGTAGGATGTATCACCCTTAGCCAGGGAATAAGCGCATGGTGATTAAAGATTAGTGGAGCCACGTGAAGGAAATTTTGGAATCTTGGTACGATGATTTCAAGTATGCTCTGTAGAAGCACTCGTACCTGTTTATCGCGTACGAGGTACTTATTAAGGTTTTGTTATGGAAGAACCTCGACTATTCTCCTTCCGTATGTTTAGAGGAGAGTAGATAATCAAAATTTTTGATCGGTCGAGAAAATATCCGATATCTACGATGGAATTCCACGACTGTTTTAGACAGTCATGAGTGGTCAAATGTTCGTATGATCTTCTCAGAATGGGATTTTTATGTATGAATAAATACGAGTAATTATCATGTAGTGAGGTGCGCCTCCTAACGATAGTGAGATAAGGAAATTATAACGTATAGGCGTGACCTATGCGAATGTTGTCGGGTGGGAGCACAATGTGAAGTGTCTCCAAAGAGAATGTAAAATAATGTTGCTGTGAGGAAAATGCTATAGTGACTGAGGGCCGTATTATGTAGATAGTTTGCGTACTGACAAGGATATCCAGAATTGTGCTACCTGATAGGCCTTACCTTTCGAATTTCGGGACGAAATTCCGTTATTAGGGGGGAAGTATGTAATACCCCGTATTTTTATAGCTTTTAAAATTATGGGATTTATTAAATTTAATTGGGATAAATTAATTTAATTTTAATCCGGAACGTTGTTTTAAATATTTACTAGCGTGACGAGAGTTAGTAATTATTGGAAATTTGTTATTTGTTGAATATTACTGGATGAGTATAGTAATACATGAGATTTATTTTTATAATATTGTCACGTGTGAATAAAATGACAATTGTGGAAATTTAAGTCAGGACGCGCCTGTGTCGGGTCGGGACTAAATGTGGATTAATAAAAGTGAATATTTTATAAGTTGTTTGTATGGTCGTTTTGAGTGCGCCAACGCGTCCGGAAGGGTCGAGATAGTCAGAAAAGTGCACCCGGGGGTTTAGTTTGAGTCTCGGGGCGTTTTTAGGCCTAATTAGTACCCCGGGAGGGCGTTTTGGACATTTCGCAATTATGGGTAATTAAACCTACGGATTTTATAGGGTTATATCAGATGGAAAGTGTCATCTTTTAGGGTTAACACAATGAAATACTAATGACGGCCATTGGGGAGGAAGAGGAGAAGCTCTCCAAGGAGTTCTAGGCCAAGAACACCTCCGATTGCACCACCGTCACCACCAACGCGTAGATCGCGCGATGGGGAATACAACCACACCATAATCATCTGCAAATCAGAACGTCGAAAATCCCAGGCAAGTGTTTATCTTGCTTATTTCGTTGGTGCATCTTTCATATTAGTGTAGGAGTAATTAGAATGAGTTTTTATGGAAGAAACCTAAGATATGAGTTAGGAAATCGCATGTAGTGATGAATAAACTGATAATTCTGGAAACCCTTGCCATGTAGAGGAATTACGCAAGAAATTTTGATGTTTACAAGAAGGAAATTTCTGGAAATACTTATTAGAACCATGTTTAAGAGAATTCTAGGGTTCTTGATAATTATAATAATTTTTGGTTGGTTAATCCATGTATAATGATAGAATTCCTCATGCTTCACGTTGGAAATACCTAGTAGGTTGATATAATGTTGGTAGTACAATTTTTGAGACGTTTGGGATTGAAAAATATGGATTTGGATGAAGAAATGTGTTAGAAGCCGTAACTGCAAAACTGCAGAAATCGCAATACCTACTTGATCGATCGATCGAGCCCAGAGCTTCGATCGATCGAAGGTTCGATCGATCGAGCCCCAGACCTCGATCGATCGACCCCTCCTGGCAGACCCCTATTTCACTTTCTAAATTAGTTAAGTTCAATTTATTGTGAAATAATTCTTGGGCATCCTTAATAAAATGTTTTGGGAGATAGGGAAGACCAATAGGACATGTGAATAGATTTTGGGACCCTTAATGTCGGGCAAAGATTGTATTTTGGGATAATTACATAAGGGTCGGTGAATTTATGATTTAAAGAGAGAGATACGTAAGAGAGTTACTTTGGGACAAATGTGTATACCTACTGAATTTTATACTTGGGAGGATTGAATCCATGAGCGTTATATAGTAAGTGGAAAGGTTCCTCAAATTAAAGTAAGATGTGAATGGTTATACGTGATAACTAGATAATGAGAAATAAATACAAATGTCGTAATTACGGGAATTGAGAATATACCCATTATTGATATGGTAATATTAGTATAGTTATATGATTGTGTATGCATATACTATCTATGTGTGAAAATCATGCCCACGCTACTTGCTATCCCTGAGGTTGCCGCGCTGGGACGATCTTATCCTGTGTTGCCTTATGGGGGATATTGACTTGTACCCTAGAAGATAGATATCCTTGGTACAGGCTATCGGAATGATAGTTCAGACGGTCCTAAGAGATGCGGGTATGTACTTTCCTCTTAGAGACTTGGAATCTATGCTTCGCCTCACTTTGTTTGTGTATAGAAATCCTTGGTACAAGCTATCGCAGTGATAGTTCAGACGGTCCTAAGAGACGCAGACATATGCCATCCTCTTAGAGACTTGGAATCTATGCTTCGCCTCAATATTGTTTGAGTATGTGTTAATACAATTCGAGAGTGATTCCGAATTTGTATTCCCCTTAATATGAGTGATATGGGGTTTGGATAGTAGAGTATGCCCGCACCATAGTTTTATTTGGGGTGCTGTTATGATATATATATTTTACGAGTAGTTAATATATATATGAAATTCTGAAATATGGATCTGCCTACTGTGTTTTGATATGTAGGACATGGTTGATGACTCAAATTGTAAATACTTGTTTTGAGAAAGTATAATGTGAAACTGGAAAACTTTATTGATTAATAAAGTTAAAATGAGAACTTCGGTTACTAATTGAAATATTCTTTTCAAACAATTGAATCGTTAAATGTTGAATCTTGCGAATAATCTAAGATAAGTTAAACCATTGGGAAATGATAGCGTGATATATGATGAGATAGACCACTGGGAAGGTTAGTGCGATAGGTGTGCACATTAGAAGAGAGGTGAGAATTTCTCAAGAGAGTGTCGCACTAATATGTTGTTGCATTGGCCTGTATCAATTTAAATACTTGCTAAACAATTTTTAAATCTTATACACTATCGGTCTCTAACCCGTCTCTCTCTCTCTCTCTCTCTCTCTCTCTCTCTCTCTCTCTTGTATATATATGTATGTATTACAGGTGCCCAGCCACAGGGGCGTCTTACTTAGGATCCTTTGGAAGGAATGTGCTGCAGCTTGGGTGGGAGTTGCAGGCCTGTTGTTTAGACGACTTCATCCATTTGATTCTACTCCTAGTTTAGTTTTATCCAGCTGGGGCATGTGTCGCCCTCTTTCTATTATTTAGTTGGTATTGTCAGAGATTGTAATTTTTACTTTCAGTACCTTTATTTCGGGATTTATTACTGTCAGGATGTTTTCCTTTAGTGTTGTAAATGTTGGGATTTATTATTGATGATTAAATTCGTGTATGTTCAATTATATTTTTATTCTTAATGTGTGACTCTTTAGATGTTAATGGTTTAAGGTTTTATAACCGGATTTAATAAAATGAGATTAAGGTTTTAAATGGTTTTGACACTTAGCTTAATTAATTAGGGTGTTAATTTGGAAAAAGTTATTTTTACAACAGTGATGCTAAGAATGAACCAACTGTTCACCTTGATTTTAATTTAATAAAGGAGTGATCGCCCGGTATTTAATTAGGCGGGGTGTCACAATATTGACTCGTACCCTAGAAGATAGATATCCTTGGTACAGGTTATCTGATCGATGGTCAGACGGTCCTAAGAGACGTGAGGGTATGTACTGATCTCTTAGAGACTTGGAATCTATGCTTCGCCTGAATGTTGTTTGTGTTTGTGTTAATACAGTTCGAGAGTGATTCCGAACTTGTATTTCCCTTAGTACGAGTGATACGAGGACTGAATAGCAGAGTATTCCAGCACCATAGATTTTATGTGGGGTGCCGTTTGTATATATATTATATGTGTAATTAATATATATACGTGTATCTATATGAGAACTTTCTACTGAGTGAAATAGTAGTTAAGTAAAGTATGAAATTCTTTGACTTCACTATAAGTATTCAAAAACATTATAACAATACGGAATTTTTCTAAATAACGTAAGAAATTTTGAATAGATAGACTTTTCTAAGGTGAATATCATAACCTTAATTTCACGTGTTAAGACTTATGGAGAATAAGTTAGAGTGATATATGGGGTTCATTAGTACGATAGACGTGCACACTAGATGAGAGGTGAGAATTCTCAAGAGAGTGTCGCATACTAATATGACTGTTGCATTAGCCGGTAAGCATTTTAAATACTTGCTAAACTATTTTTAAAACTGTTTTATATTCGGGCTCTGACCCGTTTGCTGTTACCTCTTCTCTCTTGTGTATATATATATATATATATATATATATATGTATTACAGGTGCCCAGCCACAGGGGCGTCATGCTTAGGATTCCTTGGATGGAACGCGCTGTAGCTTTTGTGGGAGTTGCAGTCCATTGATTAGACGACCTCATTGTTGACTCTACTTCTAGTTCAGTTTTATCCAGTGGGGGCATGTGTCACCCTTTTTCAATTATTTAGTTGGTATTGTCAGAGATTGTAATTCTTTTACTTTCAGTATCTTTATTTCGGGGTTTATTACTGTCGGGATGTTTCCCTTTTAGTGTTTTAATGTTGGGATTTATTATTGATGGGTAAACTCTTGAATGTTCATTTTTATTCTTATACTTATTGTGTGACTCTTAGAATGTAAATGGTTAAAGGTTTTATAATTGGATTTAATAAAAATGTAAATAAGGTTTTAAATGGTTTTGACACTTAGCTTAATTATTTAGGGTGTTTAAATTGGAAAAGTGGTTTTACGACAGTGATGCTAAGAACGAACCAACTGTTCACCTTGATTTTAATTTAATAAAGGAGTGATCGCCCGATATTTAATTAGGCGGGGTGTCACAGCCCTTCACGAGCTGAGACTCGTCTCTAGGGTCTAATGTTTCAATCTCTGCATCTTCTATTTCATCCGCTTGGTATGTAGTAGTCTTCTTCCTAGATTCTTCTCGTTCTTCCTGTTTGGCAGATGAATAGTAGCATTCCCGAGCTACTTTCTGGTCGCCTTTCACAATTTCCACTCCAAAATTGGTTGGGAATTTTAAACATTGAGGTACAGTAGATGGTACTGCTTTGAACTTCTTCAGACCTACCCTTCCCATGATGATATTGTAAGCAGATTGGACATTTTTATCCATTACGAAGAAGCGTACCCTTTATGTTCGATAAGTAGTCCATGTACCAATAAGCATATCCAACTTGCTCGTCCCAAGTGGAAAAACCTTTTCGCCAGTAAAACCGAGGAGGGGCCTATGATAGGGCTCTAACTGGGATAACTTCATATTCAAACTGTCAAAACATGAGTAGAACATGATATCTGCCAAGCTGCCATTATCCACCAGTACTCGCGAAATCACCAACTCCTTCATTCTCATCTTGATTACCAATGGGTCATCATGAGGATATAGTACACCTGCCTGGTCGTTCTTGGAGAAACCAATGACCAGTTTGTCGTTATTCACCTTCCTCGGGCGATCATCTTCAGTCAAGTTTATTCGTTGTATGTACGAGCAAGCTTGAGCCTTAATAAGGTAAGCTTTTCTCTCTGCAGTCAGATCTCCACCTCCTGCATCTCCACCTGTAATAACATTACATTCAAAAGATCTAAAATGGATTAAAAATACCTCACGCTCTAGCTGTCTTAGTTTTTTGGGAAGATTGGGGTCATCTTCTGGATCATCTTCGTGGTCTCCCTTCTTGTCTTCTTTTGCTCGATGAGGAGACTTAGACCTTTGCCTTCCTCGGTCACTGGTCTTTCCACCATTTTGGCGATCAACATACTTAGTCAATTTTCCTCGCCTGATGAGTGCTTCAATTTCATTCTGGAGAGCTATGCAACGTTTGGTCGTGTGACCATGGTCTTTGTGGAATTCACAATATTTAAATTTATCCCTTCTGTCAGGATCTGCTTTCATTTTCCCTGGCCAGGCTAGCTCTTCGCTGTTCTTGATCTCCTCCAGAATGTGATTTATATCTACCTTTAAAGGAGTATAATTTCCAAATTTCTTCATCTGCTCTAGTGCTTGCTTTCCTTTCGACTGTCTGTTGCCACAATTGTTCTTCTGATCCTTCTTTTCGGTTTTACCATCTTCAACCTTGGTCTCTTTAGTGTCTGTATTCTTTTTCGTAGCCATGGCTTCCTCGGCGTTCATGATTTTGGCTGCTTTTGCCATCAGTTCTGCCATGGTCCTAGGCGGATCTTTAGCCAAAGTGTAGTACAACTTATCTGGCAACAGTCCACTCATAAGAACATATAGTCTCTGGTGTAATCAATTACTTCAAGTTTCTCGTTATTGAAACGAGTAATATAGTCTCTGGTGCTTTCTCCTGCCTTCTGTCTAAGACTCAGCAAGTGTGCTACTCGTTTGACTGGCTTCGCTCCAAAACAGAAGTTCCCTATAAAGAGCTCTGCTAGTTGAAGGAAAGTTACAATCTTCTCCCGAGGAAGGTTGTTATACCATATCTGGGCTGACCCGGTGAGAGTTCCTGAAAATTCCCTACATCTCATATCATCTGGAACCGCATTGATATCGACAACAGCTAGGTATTATTCAATATGAAGGACAGGGCCAGTTTTCCATCATATTTGGGCGTCACCATAGGAGCTTTGAATTTTGATGGTGTGGAAAAATCCATAATTGCCTGTACGAATGGTGTCCCTTGGACAAAAGTTCTTTGTAGAGGATTCTTGGCCTTAGCCGTTTCCCCTAATCTGTCCTCCAACCTTTGAATAGATCCTTTCGACGCATCGTTTCCTACCTCGGGCCTATTCGTCCGAGCAACTGATCGCATTGAATTTTCCTCTTGTGATCTTTCAATACGGGCTGGTGGTCGTGACTGGGCAGAGCCTTCCCTTAGGTCGGATGGTCGTTAAGAGTTCCTCGACGCAATCTTAGGGGGACTCCTATTCCTCCTAGGGCCCAATCGATCAAAAGGAGATACTTTACTCAACCTCTCTATAGCACTAGTCCTTACTGGGGTGAGAGTGACATTTCGGTGGGAATCAGTAGCTCGTACTGATGAAGTCCGGCCTGGTTGATATGAAGGATCACTAGATCTTTCAGTACGATATGAGTCAGTACGTCTAGATTGAGAGACATCCGGGAATAACATTCGTCTAGTTCTTGAAGAAGGCAAATGGGTATTTCTCTGAACACTTCGTTGTCCTGATTGGGCCGGCACTCCACTTTGAACAGTTTGTATAAGTTGACGCATAATTTCCTCCATGGGCGTTTGCCCTTGGGCTAAATTAGCCATTATACCAGCCAGATCTTGAATATTTGGGGGAGTAGAAGGATTTGGAGGGTTCCCAGTGTTTCAATTACTGGATTTCAGATTATCAGCCATAAATGATGAATCGTTTTGGTGAAAAATGCTAAGTACAGTCGTTTCCCACAGACGGCGTCAATCTATTGATGTAAAAAACTAGATTATCTCTAATTAATCAATCACAAATAAATAAGTTAATAAGACAAAGAATTTTTAAAGTGGTTCAGCCTGATGAAAATGGCCTACGTCCACTGTATTTGTATTGCTGACTATTTATTTGGAATCTCGATGATAGGTTTGCCAAGAGATCCAAAGTCCTCCTCTTATGAGGAGGTTATAATGTATTTATAGCCTTGAGGCCGTACATATGAAAAAGATAATGCACTGTTATCTAGTAGACATATACATATGTTTGATAATAATGTGCATTTAATGCGCAACTGTCTTTTAATTCTCTTGATTTGGATGGTCTGCACGCTAAGTTGCTCGGTACGCTTAAGTTACTCGGAGCCTTGAGTTCCTCGAGGCTCCTAAGCTGCTCGGTATGTTGAGTTGCTCGGGGCGCTTGAGTAGCTCGGTGACAGTATGTTGTCCGTTGGAAGTATTTGTAATTGCCACGTAGGTTGACACGTGTCTTCAAGTGAATGATCCACATCAGCAAATTAAATTTGGTATCAACACTCATACCTTAAATCGGAAAAATAATCCAACATAATTCTGCCAGAAAAGTAAGATTACACCATCAAAATCATCCACCAAGATCCACAAATCATCTCCCAGCTCCTCATCAAAACAGTCTCAAGAACACCTCCAAAAACTAAGGTTGAATGCATAAATAAAAGGGGCTAAGTGTATATAAAAAGGAGAGGAAAAGCAAATATGTTTCCTGCATATTTTTGTGCCAAAAGATGCTTAAAAAATGGTCACCCACGACCCCTTTAAATAAGGCAAAAAGATAAGAGTTTAAACCAAAATAAACTCTCAAAAAAATTTGCAGCGCACGATTTCTGCTGGGGTCAATGGATCGACCCCTGGTGTCGATCAATCGATCGCCCAGGAAATCTGACAGTTCGGCTTAAAAAAAATTATAAGAGATAAATATATAAAAATCAATTAAAAATCCATTTTAACTCCGATTTCGAAACCGTTTGAAACTCTCATCTTTAAAAATAAAATCCAACATTTTTTAGGAAGAAAAATAATTTTATCAAAAACATTATTTTTCCTCTATATTTTGAAAATACCCCAAAAATTACGCCGGTTGTTACACTTCCCCACTAACAATGGAATTTCGCCCTCAAAATTCGCTGAAAACCTAACTCTCAAAATCAGGCCACAAATCTCCAAATTAAAATCATCACCAAAATTCCAATACCTCACATCTAATCTAAATGCCTAACACGAAACGATCATCTAAAATTCTATCTTCAATTATGCGCTACAAAAACGCAACAGACCAAAAACCCAAGGCCCGAGGGTTGACGTATGCCTAAGCTCTGATACCATTCTGTAACACCCCGCCCGCCCGGGGAGAGAGAGCGGCGCCCCAGAATCGATAAAACTAACTAAATCCACAGGTAACAAGGTATAAAGCATCTAAAATAAATTCCGCAATATAAAAGAAACCACTAATCTCAATCTTTTTAAATTAAATACAACCAAAATTCTCTCAAAATAATATAACTATCTAACTCGAAATAAATCGCCAAGGCTCTATACATAAAATATAAATACAAATCTTCTCAACTTGTATTCTCGAATATTCTTCCCAAAATAATCCACGCTAAAATCATCCCAATTGGTCCATAGCGCTCAGATCCACGCTAATTTGCCAACTAAAAGAAAATATGGGGAAGTACATAATACGATAGGAAAGATGCTCAACAAATAGTAGCGATGAATAAAACGTAACAATACGAGTACAAATATTCAAATCAAATGCGAATCTCAATAGCATTTTTATCAATATAATTTATCAACAACACATTAATCTGAGTCACCAGGCCTCGCCATACCGCGTCATACTTTATCAAGTAGCCGAAACAGGAATCTTGGCGGGTGCCCAACATCAGTGCCATATTAAAATCTCATGATAACGTACCCAACAACAATATAATGATACCACATGAATCAAAATTATTCAACAATTATTTTTCCAGATTTCAAAGAATTTAACAATTCAAATATGAGTCAATAGCCACAAGAAAACAAAAGGAATAACACTCGCGTGATTAAGGAGCATATTGTGTAAAGCCCTATACCTTAAACCGACAAAAGAATGCAACATAATTTGGCCCTGAAAATTCATATTACACCATCAAAATCATCCACAAAGATCTACAAATCATCTCCAAGCTCCTCATCAAAACAGCCCCAAGAACACCTCCAAAAACTAAGGTTGAATGCATAAATTAAAGGGGCTAAGTGTATATAAAAAGGAGAGGAAAAGCAAATATGTTTGTTGCCTATTTTTGTCCCAAAAGATGCTTCGAAAATGGTCACCCACGACCCCTTTAAATAAGGCAAAAAGATTAGAGTTTAAACCAAAACAAACTCTTAAAAAAACTTGCAGCACACGATTTCTGCTGGGGTCGATCGATCGACCCCTGGCTTCGATCAATCGATCGCCCAGGAAATCTGACAGTTCGGCTTAAAAAAATTATAAGAGATAAATATATAAAAATCCGTTTTAACTCCGATTTCAAAACCGTTTGAAACTCTCGTCTTTAAAAATAAAATCCAACATTTTTAAGCAAGAAAAATAATTTAATAAATTTTTTTATTTTTCCTCTATATTTTGAAAATACCCAAAATTACGCGGGTTGTTACAGGATCGTGTTGAGGGCAGTGATGATGCTCCTAATGTGGTTAATGAGGAGGATCGGGTTAAGGGAAATGTTAATGCTCTTGGGCCATCAGTTAACCCATCACACATTCTACACAAGTCGGTTGCCCAATATAGTAAAAAGAAGGCTGTTGAAGTCGGATCATCGTTCGTGGCATGTCGGGGCCCTAATAATCTCAGCCTTTAGAAGCATTTCAAGGACCATGTTGCCTATGGAATATGGACCGATTCTGTGGTAATCATAGTTCCCAAATTAACTACTCCAACCATTTATTTTTGAAACTTATGATTAGTATTGATATACTCTATAGTTCTATTGTAGGCTGAACAAGTGTCATTGATCCCTGGATAAAGATAAATTAATGGGGCTTTAATGATCTTAGTGAGGGGGCTCGTAGGAGGGTAGCGAGGGGAAAGCTTGATGGTTTAATCAAATACAACCATACGTATATTGATTATGTGTTGGTTTTGGCTTTCATCGAGCAATAGCATCCTGAGATCAATAACTTTCACATGCCATTTGGGGAGATGACCATCACTCTCGATGGTGTTAATCAAATTTGCAAATACCTTTATTCGGTGACCCTTTATTTAGACCACATATCGTTATTTAGGAGGAAGAGGTGATTGAAATCCCCAATGCGATTGAGTTGGTAGTTAAGTGCCTAGGCATTAGTAGAGTCGATGCGCAGCTAGAGTGCAGTGAGTCTTATGCGGTCCGGTTGAATTGGATCACCAGAAATTTTAAGGCACGAGCCAAATAAGAGAATGTTACCTCAGATGTTAAAGACCATTGTGCAAGTTCTTATATATTATACATTGTCGGATGCACTGTTTTTCTCGATAAGACCAAAAACAAAATTTATATATATTACCTCCAAGTTTTGAAAAACTTAAAAAGGGTGGGCCGGTTGGCTTGGGGCATGGGTATTCTAGCACACGTGTACATGTAGCTTAGCCTTGCATCTAGGTTAGGTATTAAGCATATGAGAGGGTGTTTGTTACTACGGCAGGTTACTACTAAATGAATTTTCTAATTTTATGTCTATCATTAATTTCATTTTTGATTGCTTGCAGTCGTGGATTTATGAGCACTTTTTTGGGTTTGGGGGCTGATACAACATGTAGTTCAACAACACAATGCCCCGAATTTTGCGTTGGGCATTGCAATCCACCTCTAAGAAGAAAGCCTTTCAAAATCTTATAAACTACCGAGAACAACCCGATGATATGTCGGGAGGGAATGTAAGTGACTTACATTTTCTTTACACTTAACTTTTGAAATATTTGTAATGTAATTATTGGTTTGTGTGTAGGTGTTTTGGGATCTTTATAAGGATGCTAGGGACGCATATTCATTCCCTGGTGTAGCTTTTACAGTGAAATCATCATATGCTTCGATGTTGTCGAGTCGTACTACCTAGAAAGATGTTTGCGATAATTCGATCAAATTTTCAAATCATTCCCCGCAATCCAATGACATCATTAGGGGACGAGAGGGGAAACAAGGATTCCCGATATATGATGAAGCTTGACATGCAAAAATGGTACCAGAAAACTGACAATACCACCTGTTATCGGAGAAGTCGCGGTCGATTTCCGTATCGTGCCCCTGGAACTGTAATGCGGACTACATGGAGTGGTTCATGACTAAGTCCCACCCGATCGTCCAGAATCCCTCTTACTGGCAGTCCAAAACAATAAAAACATCTTTGGTAAGTATTAAGTTTGTAATAGTTTTCGTACTTTACCAATTCTCATACTTACGTAAATGATTTTCACTAGGCGGACAAAGTACGTAAAGTGATGGAGATACTGAAGAAGAATATGGACGATGGCATTGCTGCAGATGTCCGTACATTTCTTAGGCGGAATGAAGAAGCGAACCAAATGCTAGCGGGGTCGCCCGATTATCATTGAGGACGTGGCTAGAAAAAAAGACTAAAAAGCATGGAGGAGACAATGAAAAAGAAAAGGTGAAGGAAAAGGTGGTTGAGGGTGAAAAAAGACAAAGAAAGTGAAGTTTTGAATTTGGTTTGGTTACATTTTTGTAACTGAGGATGGGGCACATTTGGATTTTTTAAATAATTTTGTAATAGATTATCAAAGTTGGAGTATGTAATCAATTTTGTTTGAAAATGTTATGTATGTACTCAATATCTTATCAGTGTTATTGTTTATGTTATCAATGTTAATGTTAATGTTAATGTTTATTAATATGAATATCATTTGGTTATTGTGTATTATTGAATTGATGCCTGGGTATTGGTTGTCTATAAACAAGTTGGATATAGTCTTGATTTGGATTCATTAGGCATGTGTATATCGAATAATAATAATAAGAGTACTCGGAATGTCTATAACGAACCAAACTGCTACCTTTGAAGCCTAAACCCACTGATAGGGATGATTATCCCGAACCACGATAGGAGATATTTGGTTTGAGATGATCATATGGAAATATAGTTCTTAAATCGTGATAATTATGCCGAACCAAATACATCATATGCTGGTTCGGTATAAACATCCCTATTAGTGGGATTTGGTTTCGGAGGTAACAGTTTGGTTCGTTATATACATGTCAAGTACTCTTATTAGTATTCGATATAGACATGCCGAATGAAGCCACATTAAATTAACATCCAACTTTCATCAATCCAACTGTAATACATCCAATTTTCATCCAACTTTAATACACATTGATCACATCCAACAATATAAATACATCCTACTTTAAGACAATTATCCGACAATATAAATACATCCAACTTTAATACAATTATTCGATAATATAAATACATCCAACTCTACTACAATTATCCGATAACATAAATACATCCATCTTTAATGCAATTATCCAACAACATAAATACATCCAACTTTAATATAATAACGTATACATTAAATTGACATCCAATAACATAAACAATCGATTGAAAATGATTATTAATATTTTTTAACAACTTGGCTTACATGTGCACAAAATTTACAAAACATCCCTCAGAACCTACCTAGACATTTTCTAACATATGTACAAAAAATACAACATACCCCTCATTAACAACCCTAAAAAAATATAACTAGTTGATGTCTATGGGTTGATCATTGGTTGCTACATCCTTTGGAAAAAAGATTTGAAAACTCTAATACTTGATCCACGTATTTATCAATCAAAGATTTGGCTTCGGGCAAGGAACAACTATGCTAGTGACTTGCAACCGGTGGCAACGGAAAATTGTGTTTCAACTTTAGAACGACAAAATGATTCTCGAAAACATGAGTAATTTGCACGAACATTAGATGCATTGTTAGTTCATGTTTTATAGGTAAAAAAGTGAGGCATTGCCTCTTTAATATGAGGACACACACACATTTGTAAGTCTCAGCTAAAAGGTAACCACACTCTGGCATAATCACCCAAGACTTCGGACCACACGGGCTTGTATAATCGTCTAACATATTTAGAATAAATTTCAAAAACCAACTACCAAATAAGTATACGTAGAAATCATTATTTTCCAGAATTTCATCCATCAAACCTGCCTTAATATTTTTCCATCCATCTGTTTGGGTCCCCAACCTTAGACAAGTAGCCACGCATCTAAACCCACAATGGTCGTCGGTATCCACCTCCACTGTATCTACTATAAAACCTCTGTAAAAGTCCAATATCTCCTTCAAGTACTTCCTATAAGTGGGAGAGTAGTCACGGCACCATGAGGCGGGGTGGATCAGGTGAACTCTGTAAAATCATTGTTCTTCTTAGGCCTCTAGACAACATGGTGTTCCTTCTCCACTGATTCCCTATCAAGTTCTAATCCTTAGGGATCCTTCTTGGTTGACTTCTCGTGTTTTTGCTCACAAAAAATTGGTTTTCGACCTCGCAACCGACCATTGCCTTACTTAAGCACATGCGCCTCAAATAGCCTAGCAGTGATGGGACACCTTGTGTCCTTTAATTTTCATAACATGGCCCTTTCCTCATCTATAGTTGACCTTTGTCACCTTTGTTTAAATATAATCATTCTGGACTCATAATCAATTATTTGGTGCTTTGCTAACTCGGGTACCATAGTTAATTTGTGCCAATGTCCATCCGTATCCCTCTAAAAAGTATAGCCCGACTCTCCATTCGGTAGATGACCTACTCATGAATGCAAGGTATATCGTAGGAATTGTGCACGACATGGAGGCACTATTTTAGATTTATGTCAATATTATCACACATTCCCAGATCCTCAAGAATTGGGTCAATGGCATAGTGTGAAACCCGGCCAACTAGATCATACAAAATAGGAAGATTGTGTGAGTGCTTTATTTTCTGTAAAGAATACTCAAACCCCATCATAATTTCTGTCACTTGTAACTTAATGTAGTTGTGCATGCCGACAAACACCTTATCAAAAGATAGTTGAGAACTCTCCAAGTGTCTCTTCAACTTACAGTGCGCTCCTTCACACCGATTTGTAATTCGGTTTCCCCGGTGCTTAATTATATTTGTCTACGTATAAACGAAGTTCACCCTTAAATTATACCATATGCAATTAATGTAGTTCAGAATATTGGGGTATGCAACCCAATCCACGTAAAATAAGCACCCAGATTCGTTATAATCGCTCTCTGTGGGGGATTCAACCAAATAAACACAATTTCTCTTGAATTTCTTAAAGGAATCCTCATCTAGATCTCTTTATGAGCATGGAGTTCCACATTATGGTGAAAGTTCATACCATATATATTGCCTCCGGGAAGCCCACCCACAATACATTGATGCATGAGTACTCCTGATCGGTGATGAAGACAATGGGGCATGCAAATGGATCGAATATCGATTTTAACTTGCCCAATGCCCAGCGGGAGTTCTCTTCTTTCTCCGTAACTAAAAATACAAAAGTAATATTGAACATCCGTCCATAAGATGTTATACAAACCATCTCAAATAAAGGCATCGTGTATCGATTTGTCTTGTAAGTGCAATTGACAATAATAACCAATGAAAAATACTTTGCAAATTGGATGGAATTTGGATGAGACCATAAAATGTCTTCCACCTCCATCGTAGACTCATTTGTTCTATACCAATATACATAGTGTTTGTCACTGAGCAACTTCATTGATAGTTGCATCACCATTCTACCCTCTCTTTCGTTAATCCTTAATTTCCCCTTGGCATTGTATATTGTTTTCATTATTAAAATATTACTAGAATTATGACACTTTATCGTCGTTAGAATGGCATCGGGCTTCACCCCACTCAAAGACATCTCTTAGACAATGGCTCTCCTCTGAAGTAAGACGACTGACGTATGGATGGCCAGTTAATGATTTTGATAATTGGTGGTTGTGAACTCCACTTACAACCGATAATATCCACATCCCATTGTTAAGTGGAATGCCTTTAACAGAAATGGGCAATTGCACTTCCTAGTTGTCATGTCCTTTTCTTATTTTTTTCACCCCGAGTACTTATACTTCTCAACATTCTTCCCATGATGATCACGGTACTCCCCTCCTCTCTCACATCCCATATGTAGATGTCCCTTACGCGTTGCCGAAGGTGCATCAAACTTGGTGATCATAATTACTATTTTAATCGATCGGGCTTGTGCTTAAGCCCAAGCGACCAACGCTTGACGGGTGGGAAAATACTTGAGAATAAACTATACAAATAATCTATACATTATAACCCACTTTAAAAAGTGACAAATATTGTGAGTGATAAAAATACCTAATCCGTAAATAAAGTGGCACTGAATCGACTCCTAAAGAACCATCAACCCCGTTGTCAGGTATATCGATATTGACTAATGCCCCGTCAAGCAATATGAAGTTGAAATCCATGAAGGCATCCTACATAAATAAGAACATAATTATGTTATACACATGATCAAATGAATCATACTTATGGCATTATAATAATAATAAAATGATTCATGAAAGTTAAAATTAATGAACCAATTCGTTAGGAAAGTTACAAATTAATTAAGCTAATTCAGGAAGAATATGTCGAGGAAAGTAATCAGTCTCGGGAGAGTTATAACGAACATAAGCTATTAATTTATGAAGGTGTTTTGGGATGAATGTGCTGAGAATAATTGGCAGTTTCATTATGAATGTGCCGAGATTAGTATCACCACTCGTTATATACTTGCCAAACCAACTTCATTTTAAAAAAATGGTTCGGTAGGTTCAACTCGAGTTTTATCCTTCAACTCGGGTCCCCGTTCCCGAACCACCATTCAATTTTCTGCCATTTTACATATATTTAATCCTTTAGAACAAACAGATGGTTATATGAATGGGACCCAAAAATTACCTTAAAAATATTATTTGGGGTTGTTTCATTGTCTTTTGTGGTCTGAAACTCATTAGTACCGCCTGCTATTGTTATTTGAATGTTTAAATAACAAACCCTAATTATTGGCGTGGGGATAAAGTTTATGAATGTTGATAAAGATGTTTGGAGTGGGGACCAAACTTAATGATTGCTGGTGTGTGGGCCAAATGCAATCAAAACTATTTGGTAAAAAAATTATGATTCATGGTGAATGTTGGAGTATGGAGATAAAGATGTTGGGTGGAGTGAGGTCGAGAAAAGGATAACTTGGATTATATTGAGATATTAGAGTGTTTTGGATATGGAGAAAAATGTGTGGAAAATTATTTTGGAATTATTGAGTATAATATATATATATATATATATATATATGAAGGGTGGCACTTGGTAAATATAATTATTATTTTGCCTATGGTATTTTGAAGTAATTTCTGGGGTGCCATTAGCACCCCTCTATGTTTAAGGGTATCACCGTATTCATACTAAAAAGTATTGTATCTTAACATACCATTTATTAAATATTAAATATAAGTGGACATCCACTACAATATATATTTTGCAACACTCCCCCTTTAACATACACTATTTTCACCATTCAATGAGAAAAATTGAAGGAGGAAAAATCAAAGTGAAGGAAAAATAGTATAGTTTTTCCTATCATTGAATTGGTATTGGACGCGCTTAATGTTGCCTCGTTAAAGCCTTTAACAGAAAAATGCAATGGAAAAAAATCTAGTTAAAGAAAAAAGACTACAATGCGCATATGTCCAAAATATCATGTTCCTCGATTCTCTTCTTAATAAAATACTCCCACTGATTAAGGAATTTCTCTGATGATTGAGTTGACGCATTTATATCTCACACACAATCTTCTGAAATATTGTTTTGAATTAGTTAATAGATTTGGTAGGTTGTTACTTTATTAATACCATTTTTATTCAGAAACTCGACTTCCATAAGACTTTGGTGAAGAAAGATGAACATGTCACTTAATTGGATCTATTTGACTTCAATAGCATAACTCCTTTGGAATTTATGTGTTGCATAACTCTTATTGGATTCATATGTAAAAGAACTAAAATGTGTTGGCCATATCTCACTTGATGTAGCCTCTTTTATTTAAGTTTTGCATATCATTACCTTCATAGGTAGTAGTGATAACATGTGTTGCTGGGGCAAGTCATAAGTGCTTTGATTGTTCCTTATGATGATCACATATATAACCTGCATCTATATAACTCACTAAACACAAGTTGCTAGATACAAAATATCATATAATATGATTGATATTAGTCTCGTAATTTGCAAATTAATGGTAATTGTTTCTTGCAAAGAGAGTGACTATAATTATTATGTCTAGTATTGTGTTATGTATAACCATATACTAATAATGTAAAAATGATGCAATAACAACATGCTAATATGGTACTTCTGGAGCAAATATATATTTGTCATCCTCTTTTGGATGATATGGATATTATAATATCCAAAGACAAAAGACCATAGTTATACAAAATGGCGTTCTTAATATATGCTAATGTATTGCAGGACTTTTCAATCCATTTAATTTATGGATCAGTGTTTAGCCAAAATTATTATCGATCTTAATTACCTCTAGGTCATTCATTTTTTAATTACTTATTTGGGTATTTTGTATTTCATGTGAGATATCCCTAATCATAACCTTTTAATGATATTTGTGTAATGGCACATTGATATATATGATTATTTTCATACCATTCCTTAAACAAGAATTTTCTAAGACAGTTGTACATATATCCATTTGGACTGTCCGATGTACAATGAATGCCAGTATATTAAATACGTACTTTATATCTTTGGTTCATGAAAAGAAAATCCTTTTGGGATTTTTATATGTATAATTTGTTTAAGTCCTGTATAAATAAGCAGTTATATTATCCATGAGTCCCATAGATAATATGTTTCAAAAAGTCCCAAGTTATTTAGATATTTGAAAATTAGTCACGATCATAACGGGATCGTATGTTCGTATATAATAAATTTTCGATTTCTTCAAAAAATATTGTGCCATAGGTCATGCATTTTTTTAGTGCGAGTTTATCACTTTGGTTTCTTATAAATAGCCATTTGTAACCTTAAGGTTTAACATCTAGTGGGGTTTGTACTATAGGTTCGAAAATACTCTGTTTATTTAGAGACTCGAATTGAGCCATCGTGGCATTTTCTCATTTGGGACGATATATATTTGTCGATATTTATGTATAGTACGTTCCTTTTGATTTTTGTGTAGCTGCAACATATATAATTATATCTACGATGATCATCTTTAGTGATCCCATTTTTCTCTTGTACATGTATAAAGCATAGAGATCTCATTAATATTCAGAGAAAGTGGACATTTGGTTCACAACCTTGTAACACCCCGCTTAATTAAATACCGGGTGATTAGTCCTATACCCAATTAAAACATAATTTACAGTTGGTTCATTCTTAGCATCATTGTCGAAAATATTTTCTTTTTATAATTCACCTAATATCCAACTAAGCAGTTGTTAAAATGTTTCAAGATTTTAATATAAATAAAATTTCCATTTTTAAAACATAAACCATTTCACACAATTCATTCACACAACGAATAACAACCGAGTAATATCAAAACTGAATTAAATGCAACTGGAATAAAACTCTTCAGTTTAAATATCCCAATACCATAAACCCATCAAATATTAGTTATAACAAAACCAACATAAGAACTGAATCTGCCTAGGATAGGAAAGAAATAACTAGAATCCTCTTGGGCGATGTGCCCTAAATGAAAGATCAACTACAGAGTATGAATCAATGAATATGAAAGCCGCTAAACAAAGTCCATAACTCCATAGCATCCTGTAATATCCCGTATTTTTCCGCATATTTATTTTATTATGAAATTATGGGAAATGGGGATTAATAAATTTAAAGGGAGAAAATTTAATTTGTAATTAATCCGATTTAATGGTAAGAATTACTAGCGTGACGAGAGTAAGTAGTTATCGAAAATAATATTATGCCGGGATGAAATGTACGACAGTTATGTTATAATTATTTGGGATGCGCGTATGTGACGCGTCACTAGTACGTATTTTGGGGGTTGAAAAGGTAAAATATTTTTATAACTCGAATGACTATTTTGAGTGCGTCAGAGTGTTTGGATGGGTTGAAATAGTCAGAAAATGATCGAGCGGTAAAATTGTGTTCGTATGAGGACACAGTCGTCGTGTGTTTCGCCGCCGCGATACAAAAGAACCTAAGCTACTACTACACTTGACAAGCAAGCACAGCGGTAAGTCGGGTGTCGTAAGAAATCCACAGGGAGTGATTAAATTTTAGATTTTAATTGTTTAATTACTTCAGGAATAAAAGTGGTGTAAAATAAATAAAAGAAAAGGTGATAGGGTGGTTATGGTGACAAAAGAAAAGAATAAGTTAACGCTAATTAAAGGAAAGCGAGGATCGGGATCGCATTCTACCAAACGGATCGACACAACTACTAACTAGAGTTATGGCTCGAAAGCGATCTAATCGAGCATTTACAATTAAGCATAAACATCACGCAAGAAGGAATTTAACCCAAAGTTGCGAGATAAAACATTTAACTGAAAAATGATCACACGCGGATTAAACTCGGATTGTCGCTATAAACTCTAACGTTGCGTGACAAAGAAAGATAAACGCTTAGCAATCCAACTTTGATACGCGCGGTTTCAATTAAACGCGATTTTGCACTAAACCTAGTTTTCGGAGCTCGGGGCCCGAAAATGGCGGAAATGAAATCCCGACCCTATTTATCTAAGGGTGCATGGTGAGTTAAACTAAATTATGCTAATTAGACTAAGAAAGCAAGAATTAAAACATGTAAACTAGTTAGAAAGCATTGAAACTAAATTACAAGGCAAGAGAAGAAGAACAAACTAGATTAATGGAGATGAAGTGAATAGTTCAATCTTACAAACCCATGGGTTGTCAATCCAAGAAGAAGAAGAAAGGAAATCTCCACACCAAACCCTAACTAAACTATCTAATTTAGAATATGTGTATCTAAGTATATCTATGGTCTCTTACAACAAAAACCAACTTATATAGTAAGTTGTAATAAAAGAAAAGAAGAAAGAAATAAAGGAAAATATCTGCAGGGGAAAAACAGGGGATCGATAGATCGACCCCTGTGGTCGATCGATCGACATTGTAATTCGTGGCAAAAATAATAAGGCTCGATCGATCGACCCCCAGGGTTGATCGATCGATCAAGCAAGGGCAGCCTGCAATTCTCCCTGCATTGGCATACAATCCAACGTCGCTCAAATCGCCGTAACTTTGTCGTTATGCATCGGAATCGCGCACCGTTCACGGCCACGCGAAGCTAGCGAAGAGAGCTACAACTTCCGTGTAGATGTCGGGCCAGGTGCCCAAGCTGTCAAAAGACTAAAATGCCCTTGCGCGTGCGGTTGTGTACGGAATTCGAGCGAAACGCATCCGAAGTTCACACTAAGCATCCAAATACCTACAAAAGCTCAATTAACCCCTGCAAAACACGTTAACATAGAAATCCGAGGGTTTTCCGGTTAACGAGCATAAATATAGGGATTAAGATACCCGAGGGGGCTAATAACGCGTAGGTTAACGGGTGAAATACGCAATATTTCCGCCGTATCACACCCCCTAACTTACATATTGCTAGTCCCTAGCAATGAAATAAGATGCAACACGAAGAACTAGTAAACCAACACAGGAGAGAGTACAAAAGTATGGTATAAAAGCAATAAAAAGATAAGGCCACTTTCGCGGGCGATTCGATTGCATTTAGCGTATGCAATAAGCCGTTAAACCCCTAGGTTACCCTAGTGGACGAGTGTCGTCTCGTGAGGGTTTTCAGGGATGAAACCCACAAACATTATATGGTTTACTCAAAATATGCCCAACCAAGTAAGACAAACTCATCGGTGCGAACAAGATTTCAACATGTTATTAGCATAGCAAACGAATTCGCATGAGAAGTCCGTAGTTATTAACATTATCGAATGCACCTCAATGAATTGAAACTCTAACATGTGGAAGGGGAGTGAGCATATGCAAAGCATGATTTGGCGAAAAACTTAAATAATTCGGATACTAAACATCAAAGCATGCATACATTCAATCCTCACGGGCATTACGCTCAACAAATGAAATCACTCGGAACGGGAGGTAATACACGTGACATGCGGGCATAAGGAGTAAATGTAAATGGAAACTAGGCCGCGCACATGTCACAAAAGAAGAACGCTATATATAAAATGAAAAACTGTAATCTCAATGAAAGGATACCGCACACTAAAAGAGGCGAAATGCATTTTCACAGATTATCAAAACTATTATGACTTTTAAATTAAATGCACCCTAAGATCACATAGGACTTTAATAGGGTTATGATGTAGGATGGTCTAGGGTACGAAATGAAGGAATGTCTGTACGGATTCAAAGTGTTCGGGATGAAAACTCGGGATAATGGAAAAATGCGGGCAATAGCAAAATTGGAAAACAAGTTCCAAAATGGCATTAGATATATCATCGGGGAGAGTAATCAAAGCTTATTGAACTATACAAAATATAAAACTTTCTCTTTCTTTTCTTTTCTTTTTTTTCTCATTTTTTTCTTTTGTTTTCTTTTGCTTTTTGCTTTCTCTTTTTCTTCACTTTTTTCACTACTTTCTTTTCTTTGCTTATCAAACTCTCATATGCCTAAATTGCAACCGACATCATAACAACAACATTCAATCCCAAGTATCATTCCAAACAAAGGTATGTAAGGTATATGTATGGTATATAACTCCAATTTGGAGTTGGTTATTGGATTTGGGTTATGAAACGAAAGGCTATATTTAGGCTCAAAGGGGTTAACGAGGGTAAACATATAAGGGTGAGGTCAAGGCTAATATGGGTGATATAAGAAAGAGGGCCTATGATCATTTCACAAAGTTTACGCAATTCTCGAGTCAAAACAATATATAAAAATCATGATCAAGTAACACATTTCAAGTATGGACTCAATTAATGAACGATCAATGAAAGAATAGTGAGATTACCAACGAATTCAACGTTTTCAAAGAGGAAAGAATAGTGTATAACACTCACAAAAGATGAAAGGTACGAAGCTTACTCGGTGTAAGTATATACAATGCAACAAAAGATTACCGAGTTATAAAAATCTTAAACCAAATCAATATAACAAGGAAAGTGCATATGCTCATGGGATAAAGTTTAATTCATGAAGTTATTCACAATATCAATGATTTAAGGACTAAAGTCTAATAACTTCTAAAATCGAGAACATGCATCATTGAGTTGTCTATTGGATCGGGCAATTATTGAAATTTATCATCGGAAACAAGGCAAAATGCCAAACAAAGGAGAAAAAAGAAAGAAAATATTTTTGAAAATTTTCAATTTTTTCACAAAAAGGCATACTTAGTAACTAAATGTGAGCAAATCCATGGACTACACATGAAATGGATAGAATATCCTACACCCCCTAACTTAAATTTTGCATTGTCCTCAATGCGCATTAAGAACACAACACAAAGAGAGGAAAAGAACGATAATACCCGAAATTGGAGCGATCTCCATAAGCACGAGTCCAATGAAATCTACAACACAAGTTAGTACCGAGCATAGCAAAAACAAATAACAAAAAGTTAACTAATTACACTAGACTAAATTAAAAAGGAAAGAAAAATAGGAAAGAAAGAAAATAAAAAAGCTAATTATTTACAAACTACTATTTAGGCTTCACACTAACTATACACTAGAAGTCTAAATAGTTGAGGGTCCACCCAAAAAGGGATTTGACTTTGAAAGATCAACGGTGGACCCTCCAAAGCGAACATGCCTCCCGGAAGATATGAATTCCGTTTGAACAACGGAAGGCATGTGGGTGGTGAAAAAAGTGAACCATCGCCAATTTGAAATTTTGGGCGGACGATGGGGGATTTGGATAATAAGGGGGAAAGGTACACTAGAGGTCCAAGAAAAATCGACTCATCTCCCAAAGGTTTTTCTAGTGGAATGGGAGATAGTGCACACACGGGGATAGGATCCATCGAAAACAAGTCCGGTAAAGAGTCCTCGTCGGCAAAAAGTGTAGAAATTTTAAAAGTTTCTACCGACTCATAGGAATCAAGCGGTAATTCTAATGGTTCGATCACGGAAAACGAATATGGTGATGAAACAAATTCAATCTCAATCGACTCATCGTCGGAAGGAGATTGAATTTCGGGGGAGAAAGATTCACACTCGATGAGAAATTCTCTGAAAAAGTGAGGTGAAGCACAAGTTTCCACCTCCTCGTTGTTTTGTGCATAAGAATTCATCTCATCGCAAAGTGAACCAAGTCTCATTCCAGCATCATTTAAGCCTTCCAAACCTTGGGAGTAAAGAAGAAAAGTTTCTTCCAAAGTAGGCTTCCTCGGCTCAAGAGCCTCCGACTCCTCATTTGGTTGAAACTCGTCTTCGAAAGTAATGAAATGAAAATCGTCATTGGATTCGAATAATGAATCCAACTCAAGCTCCCAATAACGATTTTCATTGCGATAAATGTTTTCAAGTCTTTCATTTTCAAGAAAATCTTGAAAATGAAAAACTTGAAAACTATCCCCAAAGTATGAATCATTAGAATAACCGTAATAACTATAATAGTAGGACATGATTACCTCGTTGGTTGTAGATGGAGAATCCGAGAAAGAAAGTGAGCAACCGCGAATCAAAGTTTCTTAGCGCTCAAATAC
Organism: Sambucus nigra; assembly: GCA_949130495.1. NCBI lineage: Eukaryota > Viridiplantae > Streptophyta > Magnoliopsida > Dipsacales > Adoxaceae > Sambucus > Sambucus nigra. Next base: position 203,193,500 of record OX422208.1, read on the forward strand.
GCTATCCTGCAAAAAAGGTTAAAATAAAGAATACAAATACAAAAGAAAAAGTACTACGAAATAATAAAACAATTACTATCTAAAACACACTCCCCGACAACGGCGCCATTTTGATCGAGCGGTAAAATTGTGTTCATGTGAGGACACAGTCGTCGTGTGTTTCGCCGCCACGATACAAAAGAACCTAAGCTACTACTACACTTGACAAGCAAGCACAGCGGTAAGTCGGGTGTCGTAAGAAATCCACAGGGAGTGATTAAATTTTAAATTTTAATTATTTAATTACTTCAGGAATAAAAGTGGTGTAAAATAATTAAAAGAAAAGGTGATAGGGTGGTTATGGTGACAAAAGAAAAGAATAAGTTAACCCTAATTAAAGGAAAGAGAGGATCAGGATCGCATTCTACCAAACGGATCGACACAACTACTAACTAGAGTTAAGGCTCGAAAGCGATCTAATCGAGCATTTACAATTAAGCATAAACATCACGCAAGAAGGAATTTAACCCAAAGTTGCGAGATAAAACATTTAACTGAAAAATGATCACACGCAGATTAAACTCGGATTGTCGCTATAAACTCTAATGTTGCGTGACAAAGAAAGATAAACGCTTAGCAATCCAACTTTGATACGCGCGGTTTCAATTAAACGCGATTTTGCACTAAACCTAGTTTTCGGAGCTCGGGGCCCGAAAATGGCGGAAATGAAATCCCGACCCTATTTATCTAAGGGTGCATGGTGAGTTAAACTAAATTATGCTAATTAGACTAAGAAAGCAAGAATTAAAACATGTAAACTAGTTAGAAAGCATTGAAACTAAATTACAAGGCAAGAGAAGAAGAACAAACTAGATTAATGGAGAGGAAGTGAATAGTTCAATCTTACAAACCCATGGGTTGTCAATCCAAGAAGAAGAAGAAAGGAAATCTCCACACCAAACCCTAACTAAACTATCTAATTTAGAATATGTGTATCTAAGTATATCTATGGTCTCTTACAATAAAAACCAACTTATATAGTAAGTTGTAATAAAAGAAAAGAAGAAAGAAATAAAGGAAAATATCTGCAGGGGAAAAATAGGGGATCGATCGATCGACCCCTGTGGTCGATCGATCAACATTGTAATTCGTGGCAAAAATAATAAGGCTCGATCGATCGACCCCCAGGGTTGATCGATCGATCAAGCAGGGGCAGCCTGCAATTCTCCCTGCATTGGCATACAATCCAACGTCGCTCAAATCGCCGTAACTTTGTCGTTATGCATCGGAATCGCGCACCGTTCACGGCCACGCGAAGCTAGAGAAGAGAGCTACAACTTCCGTGTAGATGTCGAGCCAGGTGCCCAAGCTGTCAAAAGACTAAAATGCCCTTGCGCGTGCGGTTGTGTACGGAATTCGAGCGAAACGCATCCGAAGTTCACACTAAGCATCCAAATACCTACAAAAGCTCAATTAACCCCTGCAAAACATGTTAACATAGAAATCCGAGGGTTATCCGGTTAACGAGCATAAATATAGGGATTAAGATACCCGAGGGGGCTAATAACGCGTAGGTTAACGGGTGAAATACGCAATATTTCCACCGTATCAGAAAACAATACTCGGGTATTTTATTTGGAGTCAGTGGAATTTTAGCCCAAAACGACACGGCATAGTGGTATTTTGGTCTTTTAGGATTTTTGGATAATTAAATCGATGAAAAGTGGGTTTCATTATAAGCATTGAGGGTTAGGGGTCTATCAATTTCAACTTACGTGAGAAAGAGAGAAAAAGAGAGAGAGAACCAAGGAAGAAGAAGACTACATTGGAGCCCTAAGCCAAGAACTCAAACTTTCACACCAAAAAAAATTACACCAGTGCATAGATCGTGTCAAGAGGATCAACCACATACCAATTTCAGTCCAAGAATCAGAAGTTCATTCCAAGGCAAGTGTTTATCTTGCTCCTCTTTTAGCATATATTGTTCCTGTTAATTTAGGTTTGATGATATAAATTTTGTGCAATGAAAACTTACGTTTAATTAGACTGAATTATGAAGAAACCTTATGAATTGGAGATGGGTATGCATGTAGAGGTTTTGACCTTTGTTAGACTATTAAAATCTAGGAATTTTATGTCCTAATCATGAATTATAATAAGAGTTTTCGAAAATTAAAATTATGGGTTCATATTTAAGAGACTTATTTGAAATTGAAGAGATTGTTGAATTCCAATTGAGTATATAAGGATTTGACCTTTAATTCGTATTAGAAAGTATCTTAGGGTGATTTGGAATAGTGTAGGAACATTACATTAAGATTGGGATGAGTTTGGAATGACACTGAAGTATGAAAATTTGAGAAAATCGAATTTTGGGAAGAACTGGGCCTGATTGGAATTTTCATTAGAAGACCAGTCCAAGTCGTTCGAATGAACCTTCTAACGAGATTTACAACTAACTTTCTAATGAGTTGATGAGTTTGTCAGAAGTGGGAACTTCGTTCAAACGAACTCGTTCAAACGAGAATCCTGGAACTTCTAACGAGATTCCAGAATAGGTTTTAGGGTTCTTTTCGAGTTAAAAACCATCCTAGGGTTATCCGAGTGAGTGTATTGACCTACGTGAGTAATGGGTGGCTTAAGTTCCAAAGTGTTAGTGAATTAAGGGTGTAATGGTCCTCGGGGTATTGAATTTATGTGAAAACCTATGAGAGAATGTAAGTCCTAGAGGGGCTATATATGTACGGATATCGTGGAGAGTAATGACTTTAATATTACTTACGGATTATAGTATTTGGGTTGTGTAAATACCTATTAATGTATATAAGTTGTATGCATGCTTATTACTTGGAATATCATATGTATGACATACCTAGCTACTGGATATCGAGCGGGGGTTAACGCGTTGTGGACGACCATATCTTGTGTGCCTTCGGGGATTTCTAGTCGTACCACTAGAGCATGGAACCTAGGTACGGGCTATCTGTGAGAATGATAGTGATGACAGTCGTATGGGTGTGTAAGTATGTGCGTAGCCCATCGGCTTGGGACTATGTGCGCGTCTAAATTGTGTATATGTTTTATTGGTTCTTGAGAGGTTGAACCCGTTGTCCCTTATACGTGAGCGTTGTAATGGGACTAGATAGCCGAGTATGCTTAGCACCAGGGGTTTCTTAACCATGGGTGCAATATTGATATATTTGTATGTATGCATAGTGAGATTCTCTATATGTATACTGAGTTCCTATTCTGTGTTTCATGTTGATTACTTTATTAAAGTATATTTGGGTCACCAGTTGGGAATAAATAATGTTAGGAGATTGAGTTATAACATCCTTAAACCTATTCCTAAATAATAGTAATATATTGGTTTCGAGTTATTTAGATACTGTATCCGATATAGTGGTTATCCTACATATAGGCAGGTAGAGTATCGAGACTAGTATGGGTAGTTGGACTCGCTAGGTGTGCACATTAGATGAGAGGTGAGCATCTCAAGTGAGTACGCTAAGTTAACGTGGATAATATACGTGCTAATTAAATCAATTTAAGCACTTGCTATATTTAAACGTTTTTTTAGTAGGGCTCTGACCCGTTTTTCTGCAAATCTCTTTTCTTGTTCTATTATTTTAGGTGCTCATCCACAGGGACACCAGACTTAGGAGATTCCATTCATTTGTCGAGTTGTAGCTGCTGTGGAAGGTACGGGATTTGCTAGTAGACGCTTTTGAGTATATTTCTCCTTGTCTATCAGTTATTTATTTCAGTTGAACATGTCGTCCCTCCCATTTTACATTTAGAGATTTATAGTTGTTTTATTCCATCATTAGACTTTGATCTCATATTATTTGATTATTGTATGGGATTTTGACTGGATGTGTTTATTCCAATTCCTTATTTAAATTCAGTTAGTTCTTACCTTATGCTATTGTGATGTATGGTGATGGTTGAATATTTCCTTTATTGTTGATAATTAATAGCCAGATAAAATTTTGACACCAATTTTTAAAAAATATTAGATGGTTAGTTTTTATTAAATTAAAATTTGATTTTTCATCAGTGATGCATTATCCGGACCAACTTGATATTCTGAAATTAATTAATTAAGGACTGATCACCCGATAATTATTTAGGCGGGGTGTCACACATCCATAGCTCGTCAAAATATCAATCCTTTATGGTTGGCGTCCCTGTGGCTGGACACCTAATATAGGATATACACGAGAGAAGAAAATATGCAAGAAAACGGGTCAGAGCCCGATGTAAAACTAGTTTAGAGAGCAACAAGTGAATAAATGCTATATTCACCGATTATTATATACATGTTAGATTTATCGGAATCTCTCTTGAGATTCTCATCTCTCATCTAGAGTGCGCACCTAACGTACCTTAAAATCGTACTAGTTACTATTCCCCTACTAACTAGTTCATATCAATGCCAACTAATCATAACCCATATCTTTCCCACGTATTTCTCTCGCAATACAGGTAATACATATATATCCAATTTCTCTATAACATGGATAATCCTTTTTGCAATTCAATATAATTAAGTATTCACCTACTTAATTCATTTAAGATTTTATTATCTTTTTTGTATACTTAATTCACACGGTAAACACTATTACAAGTATATGTACATTCACTCTATTATATAGATACTAAACTCCACCCCGAGGCTCAGTTGCGGTGCATGCGTACTATCCTATCATGTCCTAGTAGATCTCGTCACTGTATAAGGACCATAGGTTCAGTATCTCCCTTGAACCATAATTCATAAATCACAAACAGTGGAGGTGAACATAGTCCTAAGCCTTTAGGCTACGCAAATACCAACGCACCCAAAAGATCGTTCAATACCATTGTTCTCACTAATGGCAATCCAACCTAAGTCCTCTGTTCTAAGGCAACATGTCACAGATCCCCTTTAAGGCTCATCAGGATATAACTGCCCTCTACGCGTAAACCTCCATTCGATAGCAAGTAGGCTAGGTATGTTATACACATAAATTAAACAAACAATAGGTATACACATCAACCTATATAAAATTCGGTACGCACTCGACCAATATCATATTAGAATTTCATCCTATTCCAAGTACTCGTCGTATTTCTCGAATACTACCTGTACCTGTTAATCACGATTATCATCGTATTTTTATTATGTATTTCACTCACATAATGTCTTCCTCACTTTAATATAATTTTCTAACATTAACCCATGTCTATCACTCCCTGTTAATGTACCAAATTATTCAAATATAATTCCCCACCGTAATTTATTCAATTAACTCTCGTTAATTTCCCCCCATTTAATCCCATACATAATATCACATTTCGGGTCTTAGGTATATCCTACTGCCCTACTCTAGGTCCTATTATGTTATAATAATCATCACGACAATTTCTAACCAATGGGATTTAATCACAAATTAAAAAGGGAATAAATAACTTTTCTAGGGGAGTTCGATCGATCGACTATTTTTGTTTGATCGCTCGATCAGTTGATCGATCGACATTCTTGAGTCGATCGATTGATCGATTAAGTTTCTGCATATGTTTAGTTACGGTATTGAACATTTTAAAACATCAAAACCATCATCAATCGATACCAATCTCCTCATTATTCAACCCAAATGTTATAACATGATATATAAATGATCTCTACCAATCAAATAACCTAAAATCATAAAAAAGGTTGGATTCAAACATGTTAATTCCCTTAAATTGCAGAAATTCATATTTTATCATTTTCTCCAAGAAACTCATAATTTCTTCAACAAATGATTTTAAATTCGTGGATTAAAATATCTCTTCAACAAAAGACCTCTTAATATCACCAATTTTCAATTCTCCATTGATATTCAAATTGAACCCAGAATTTTGTTCTTAATTTAATCTACAGATCATCATGTTTATATCCTCTAAATGTGTATATCTCATATACATGCAATACCTATCCATTTCACCTATTTCATTTGATTTATCAATCAATTTTCAAACCCTATTACATAAGTTTCATGGATGTTTATAAATCCTAATCTAACATGGATAATATAAACACCAAATAGAGTAATAATTACAGTTGCCTCTTAGTGTAGGGTAGAACCTTTAGAGAAGATAATGTTAGAACCTCCTCTTCCCTTTTTTCGAAGACATTCTGGCGACTCCTCAGTGGTGGTGCAAGGTGTAGAGATGATGGTTGGCCCTTTGTTTCCACTAGATGACTCTCCCTCTCCACAAAAACCCTTTCATTTTCTCTAGATGACTTTTCACTCTCTCTCAAAAGTCCTCTCAAGTTATAAAATGAAAATGAACATTACGTAGAGTCTAAACACCCATATATAACAGGTCTCCAAGTCTATCTAAAAGATAAAAAGCGTGTATACTATTCATCTCCCAAGCCAAATGACTAATATGTCCCTTTCGGGATGTCCTTTCATCTTTCAAGTGACCCGAGACCCAAATCAAACTCTCGGGTAAAATTTCTGCCTAATTAGACCCTCCCGGACTCAACGGCGCACTCGAAATCATCATCCTAATGACTTCAAAATAATCTCATTTTATTTTCCAACTTTAGTCCTGACACGACTCATAAGCGCGTCCCGACTTAATTTCCATTATTGTCGATTTTCCATTATTGCCTTATTTGTCCCGACAACAATTATTATATTCACATATTACTTTTATATCGCTAAGTAAAATTCAAAACCATATATTACTTTTATCTCTAGTAATATTAAATTCGGATTAATTCCAATTAATTTTTCATAATTAATTCCAATTAATCCCCATTTATTTAGCTTTTAACATTTAATTAATCTTATATTCAAAGTCATTAAAATTACGGGGTGTTACAAACCTCTTATTGAGCATCATGTATAACCTTTTCTGGAGTGTTATTTGGGCATGATTTTGTTTGACAACCGTTACTAGAGAGTCAAGTACTCGAGACCTATAAGTTTTCCATGCTTCTAATGTGAAAAATATTATGAAATCATTTTTCACTTCATTTTTGTATTGAGTGATACGGAGGATTAGATGAGAGAAAGTGGAAGTATTACACGATAATTCTCGTCATTCTTCAGGAACAATTTGTACTTCAGGTGCGTTATTTATTTGTACTTCAAGTACGTTCTATCTTCCCCCTAATGGCGAGAAGAGTGTCTCATCAAAATAAAATCGTATATATATATATATATATATATATATATATATATATATATATATATATATATATATATATATATATATATATATATATATATATGTCAATGGTTCAATAGAGAGTGAATCATAAGCACCATATATATACCCCTGAGACAACAATAGTAAATATGAACATCAAAATCACTAATATTTTGTAAAAAAATCAGAGGATGTCATTTGCAATCTTAAAGGCTTATGAAAAACAATTAAGGTGACCAAAATGGTCATTGTATAATAATAAATAATTTAACCATGGAGATTTCAAGCCCATGACAAAGTATGATTCTACAAAAATATATGTATATTATAATCCCATGAGTAACGAAATGATTTTTTGCTAGTGTCAGCTTCTCGCTTCCAACACTATAACTAATGCAAAATTACGTTTCACTATTTATTTAAATATGCTACCAATGTATTCTTATGCTCATAAAATGAAGTGAATTTCTTCATGAATTACTCTCATATAACTCATCGCGTATGAATGGGCAGGTACACATAAAAACATCACATAAGTTTTTCTGGAGCCTTAGGCTCAACTATGTTGACACCTTTACTATATTTACATACTAAGTCTGAAAAAACTTTTAGTTCGTTAGAATAGCCAGAGTCGTCCATTATCTCTTAGACAAATGTCATTATAATGACAGTTCATAATTGTCAATTGCAAAATTCAATATAGACTGTGAATCGCATGAGAGTCCAAACATATAAATGTAAAACATTAAGATAATTTATGTTACGATCGAGCGTTTGATGACCAAACTTTAATAAATGTAAATACTTGAAAGAAAATATAAAATAATTATGAGATATTTAAATAATGGGATGGAGAACACAAACTTTAAGTTTGGTAACAACGAATCTTAGAGTACTTCATAATCTCAAAAGAATTTCATATGTGAGTATATAGATCATTTAGGAAAAATAATTGTAATACCGTGTAATTTTAAGTGAGTTAAATCCTTATTTAAAGTGATATTGAATTATTTATCTGTAGTGACGAGTGATGTCACTAAATTGTGTGTATTATTTGATATTGGATTAAATTGAAAACATGTTAAGACATTAATAATTATTTAATAAAATATAATTATGTTTGTTATTTGTAGATGATGTTCGGGATAATGGAAGGTTCGCTTACACCTTAAAATGTTGGGTTTTATTGTCCATAACTTAGTATAGGTCTTGGGCTAGACTTTAGAACAATTAGATTGGGTTTTGGGTTTAGTGGATTAAGGTTCATGAAGGGACTAAGCCTAATTTCGTAGGTGATTAATATATAAGGATGATTAGAGTTAAGATAAACTAATTTATACATTTGGAGGCAACCCTAGAGCTAAGGAGGAAGCATAATGAAAGGAGATGGAAGAATTGGGCTTTCCGTCTAAAGGATTCAACCCAATTGTGAATAGAGGAAAGTTTATTTAGAATAAGACTGTTCAAGTTGTATTATGATTCTATTATTCACTCGACTCTTAATTTAATATTAAAATAATTTGAATTAGACTTTGTTATGGAATTTGGATGATTATCACGATCTATAGTAAAAATTGCTAAATTGGTGTTATGGCCATTATAATTCATGTTAAAGGTTAATAATCCCTTATTAATCTTATGAAATAAACTAAAACTGGGTTGGATTGAGATTAAATCCCGACTAGAGTTCTTGATATGATACGTAATGATTAATATCTAAATTTTATTATATAAGAATTTAAAATCATTGGAGATTGGTTAGTATTGGTATTGTGACTAATATACATCGAAAAAGTAAAGTTTAGGGCTGTTTAGGGTCATCGAAATATGAAATTGGGTTCAACAATGGCGGATTTTCGCTAGAAAGAATAGGGGTTTTGGTACGAACTCGTTTAAACGACAATTTGGAGTCATTCGAAGGAACATAGTATTTCTGTTATAACAACATTAACACTTCATTCAAACGAATAATATATTATCATTCGAACGAGGAAATTGAACGACATTAAAGCAAGATTATTGTAATACCCGTGTAGTATCAAACCTTAGAATAATCAAACTCTGATATGTTAACTATATATATTGCCTTATAAGTTATATCCCCCTTATAACTTAGTCAAATTCAAAAACACTCTAAACAAAGTTGAAATTACACATGAAACTCTATAATTTTTTTATTTATATTAGTACCCTTAAGATTATAAAATAACCAAAATACCCATACAAACTTTGGAAGAGGCATAACCTGACCTCTATTTCACCTCAAACCCCAAACTTTGTATCAAATTGAACCTTTAGACCTAAAATAATTTAATTTTATAATCACATCCCCTTGAACTTTCATAAAATTACACAAACGCCCCTTAAATGGAATTTTATCACATAAAATACTTAATAAATATAAAGACTCCTATTTAGGGGCCAAAATCAAAACTAACATTTTTACACTTTCCCCTTGCTAACATATCATCCAAATCAACAGAAAATGTCAAATTTCACATTGATAATACCCTCCCCGCATGTAAAAACCTTGTGCTTAATCTTTATCTTCTTAAAAAGGAAGAATCCACCTCCCTTGTTCACCAATCAACTTCCCCTGGTCCATACTATATATGCTCCATGAATTTCAACCTTGAAACTCACCAATTGAGCATAACCAAACTTGTTTTCTTTCCATTCAAAACTAGTGACCTATGATTTTATGCACCATTCTTTATTTTTATTGTCCAAAATATTTTTTGCACTATCACAAAGCACAACCCAATCAAAGAACCTAAGCTTTTACATGTAGAATGGCATGTGTAGGCGTAAACAATTAGAACCTGCATTAAAGCTTGAGCTTTAATGGTGAAACTCCTTTCCTTAACTTTGAATGTATTTCAAAGCAAGGAATGAGTTCTTTTAATAAGCTCAGAAGCTCGAGTGCAATGTCCATTTTCAAAAACAAATAAGTTTTAAACCCCAATTTCTTAAAGGTGTTTTCGAAGCTCAAAAACTTAAAATTCAAAGTTCTCTTTAACTATAATACCTCAACCATCCAAAACAAATCCAAACTCTTCCTTGGGATAGCAGAAGCTCAACCATAAGCTTAAAAGCCATTGGCATACTCTGTAACTCCACGAATGTTTGGCCAAAATTTCTTAAAAAAACGTAGTAGTTAAAACTCGATCATTATTGAAACTCATGTGACACCATGCCTATTTTAATCACGGTTGATCAATCCTTTATCAAAATAAATTAGGATTCTCATACGGTTGATTCTCAGCATCACTGTCGAAAACCAGATTTATTACTAATAACCTATTAGGCCTGGTGTCAAATTTTAAACTCTCTAATATTTTTAACTTAAACGCACAATAAATCAATCCACATGATTAATATACACATTAATCGAATTAAATAAAACAATAACCGATAACTCTCGATATAACATTAATACAACCATATTGAATAGGCGCGAACGAAAAAGCAAAAAATAAATTAAATGACAACAGTTGGGCAACGGGTCCGAATATAACTCACAATACCTCCTGTCTAGATCACAAGGATAGAAGAGTCTAAACAATCCCTGATAGCATCCACAGTTGCTGCAGCATCATCTGACTCGAAGGAATAATCATCCAGACGTCCCTGTATCTAGATACCTAAAAGGTTTTTCAAATTTTTGCAGGCAGGTCTGAGCCCAAAACGTTTTGAAAATATTTAGCAAGTGTTTAAAATACTTTACATTTACAATATGATATCCTCCATATCTAAACTGGTGTCGCACTCACATGAGATACCCTTCACCTCTCATCTAACGGTGCACACCTAACGCATGTATTTTAAGCACCCTAGTTACGCTATCCTGCCTAACTAGCATCTCTCAGAACCTCTAAATTATTATACGCTATCTCATATCCCGCGTATAAAATATCCTAAGCTTTCGCACGAGCTTATGCATTATAAATTCTCACTTATAATTTATCCGTTTATGATAAATAACTTTCACTAGTTATTATACACTACGTTTTAGTGTTATTATTTCGTATATAATTTTCTCATATTTATATATGTATTTTACATTTTACTCTGGATTTTATACTCCTGGATGAACCAGAGATCATTTTGCATCTCATTATTTATTTTGTTTGTATATATATATATATATATATATATATATATATATATATATATATATATCTTTTCACATCTTCATATATATGTATAAGATACTATACACATCAAGTATATCCATACTTATATATCACACCCTATATAAGTATAATAACCATCCCTCAGAGTTATAACTCAATGGATGCAGTCTCTAGAATGGTATCATCTTCCAGGGAATACACACATCATCCTGGGTACCACCGATCGGGATCTCACCCCGACCTGATAAAAACATAACACAACTGTAGGAAAAGCGATCATAGTTCCTCACCTGAAAGTGAGACCGAATCATACCCAAGACGTCTCACCCATGATAAACAACCACACTGCATAAATAACTGGACGCTATGACCTGGGAAATATACTCTCCCTTCTCCTCAAGCCAGGGGATTCACCCACATCGCTTAACTTCCCATGATAGCACTAGAGGGGTATGTTCCACTTAAATATATCATACACACACATATATATTTATAATCATATAATATATTTACTGTCTCTGAACCTATATATATATATATATATATATATACCATCAAATCCGGCTATTCATGCCTATCTCCCGTGGCATTAGCGTATAATCCCGAATACACCAATTCGTATTAATTCATAAGTATACACGCACTTATTTTAATCCCATAAGTATTCACTCACTTATGATACAATTATCACATTAATTACTTCCGAATATTAGCTTATCACGTCTAGTTAGTATTCTTATTTCATCCTACTTGCACATTCGGATTCACTCATATATAATTGGTATATATATATATATATATATATATATATTCTACACGTATAAAATATATAAATAAACCCGCCGAAATAATTCCTCGAGTGTCGTTCATCCCAAACACTCTTAAAATTCATACCTTGAATTTTATTCCCACTAACACTCTTTCTTGGATCCTCTTTTATCTCCACAAAACAATTCTCCTTCCATCCTTAAAACTAAGAAAAAAATTCAAATCTGACAAAGCCGAATCGATTCGCTGTCCACCTAATCGATTCGCGTTGACCGAATCGATTCGCTCCCCAGCGAATCGATTCGAAATGGTTCAGTTTGGCTACTTTTATGAGTTTGTCATCTTTTTCAACTCCCATTTTCAATCCAACACTCACCCAACCCAATTTTGTGGTCTCCAACATCATCAACCATCAATATACTCACCTACGCATTAAAATCTACTCAACACATCAATTAAATTCATGGGATTCATATTTTTAATTAAGATTTCAACCCTATCTCAGTTAAACCTATATATCATCCAACTCTTCTAATTTCTCACCAAAATTACAACATTAACATGGATTCAAGCTTAGATTTCATATGAAGTTATTATCACATCAATTTATATGAAATCATTCCCCCAAACCCATTTTTTATACAGGAATCCCAAACTCAAAATTCATATAGTTTTCACCAACTATAATTTGAATTATAAACAGACATAAATGATTAAAGCAAGTTAAACATTTGCTTCGTTGGATAAATCCGACGACCTCATGCCAGAATTCGGCGGAGTTTGGCTCGAGTTCCCCACATTTTCTCCCCTTTTCTTCTTCCTTTATTTATTTAGTTTCTCTCTCTCGTGGCCTTATAAGAGATAAATAAGGCTTATCCCCTTATTAAACCCAAAATTGACTCGTATACTCAAATGCGAGTCCCTACTAGTCCAAAAAGTCTCCGGAATCCAAACATTACTCCCGGATACTCTATTTTGACTATTTCGACCCATTCGAGACCAATCGTGCACTCGAAATCCCCATCCGAGTCACTTATCAAAAATTCACATTTTTAAACCTAATACAACTCCGCACGTATTTTCCAAATGAAATATTATTACTTGTCGCTTTTCCCAACCGCGACATGATATAAAAATAATTCAACTCATTTACTTTTTGCCGTAAGTAAATATAACACACATCAATATTAATTCGATACTCGCCAATTAATATCTAACCCACACTTTAAATTATCTTTCACTTTAAATTCTCAAAATTTTAAATTACAACCACTCATGTAATTTAAATGTCCATAAAAGTACGGGGTATTACACCTTAATCCATGAAACCTATATATTTGGATTCCTCAAGAAAAATTAGGTTGGATAGGTTCAGGAATCATCTTAATTGGCTTAGAAAATTAGGAGATATTTAAGATCAAAGTTTTGGCAAAACCTAAGTCAACTATCGAGAGGTTGAACGTGAACTTTTCAACCAGAAACCTTGACCAAGCGCGTGAGGGCGCGTGACCAATCAAAATTTTTTGATTTTTTTTTTCAAATTTTTTATTAAAATTTTATAATCAAAATGGTATAGGGTAATACGGTGTTTAGTTAACCCTAGCTCAAATTACAGAAAACTAAGACTTTGGTTTAAAAGTATTTTCATAAAATTACAAATTGACCACTCATATTTTGTTATGTTTCGAATTTTTACCCCAACTTTTTTTCACACATTCTTTGATAAATTTTAAGCCAAAAAGTCTTTACACCATTTACCAAATATGATATTCATCCTTATATTTTAAGCTCTAAAGAATAATTATGAAATAGCCCCTGTACTTTAAAGAATACAATTTTTTATTTTTCTTTCCAATTCAATTTTATCCCCAATAATATTCACTTATAATTATGATGATGGGCAGATAATCAAGCACCTGACCTTCCCGATTATGACTCCAGTCGGTTTTAAACACATTCTCCACAGCTAAAAAGTAGATTTTTCCTTTCAATAGTAATTTCAACATATTTGATATAACTGCTATTGATATCACATTGTGATAGCCATAAATTACTCTTAGTATGTGCAGTTATGATACGACAATGCTACATATGTTAATAAATATCATTGATATTTGAATATGGATCATTTGGATCAATTTAAACCATTATCTTTAATAACTGATTTCATGAAGTTATTGCAAATGATTGAATCAGTTCACACAAGCATTTATGTGCTAAATGTCTTTGTTATAAGCATCTGTATAACTCAGGGAGTAGACTTATGTGTTATCCCATGAAACTTTTCTACTTTCCCTATAAGTCTTAGATGGTTGAGAGCCTAGATTTGTTGATACACATGTATGAGTGCAACTCAAGATAATATGCCTAACTGGTTATTTTCTTTAAAGGTTTTGGGCTGATGTTTCTAAAGTTTTCGAATTTTTATTTGGTTATACTAATATGCTTTATTTTTCTATACCAGCTAGTAAACTAATTATAATGGGATTATGCGTTTAAAAATCCTTAACTTTTTTCTCTATCTATAAGAATTATTGCTTATGCGTAATTCATAATATTTCTTTAACAGTTCAATCTATACACATCTCAAACCTTTACAGACATGTGTTTGTTATAGAATTGGTTAAAATCTACTTAGCGTACTTGTGTTGATTCCTTATTACCTCCAGATGTTCATGATAAGGAAGTCGTATCCCCTCCCTTTTTGTGATATGCGTGGATCACTCGTATGATTATATAACTATATTAAGGGAGATTAAGGAAGATGGAGCAACTAATGGCGTTTCTCTATGACATACGTCATTTTTCATTTCGGGGATAAAATATAACTCGTATACTTCACCCATGTGTTGGTGGTACAATATATGTAATACGATGCTAGTTATCGCTACAATGAATAAACTTCGATTTTTCGCCTTAACTGTAGTTTCATTGCTTTTTCACTTTCTTGTACATTCATACCAAAAATAGGGTGTGACAAGTTGGTATCAGAGAGCAATTCTAAAATGCGTTGGGTTAGACTTCTATACGGGAATACTGCGGGATATTAATTATTTTACATATTTGCTAACTTCTTTACATTCGTCACATACTAAATCTGTTTCGACGCATGAATATCTGGTATTTTGAGATAGCTCCGACAAATAGGTATGAAGATATTATAAAATAACAAGCCTTTGTCAAACTCGGCACTATGGTTCGAGGAGCAGATTATGGTTGGAGAAACTCTAGTGTTGTCGTAAAACATCTTGCATTAACTAATTGAATATTAGGTGAGGAGCAAATTATGAGAAACATGCGAGAATATGTTGATGACCCGATTATCATCCAATAAGCTATCAATCTTACCTGGAACGATATATATTCTCCACCCACTCCAAACTGAAGCCACCTCCAATGGAGAACTCTTCATCGAAGTTTCCTTTGGCTCCTCTAGTAGCTCAACCGACGATGATCCATCCGAATTCGATGACTTTGAAGTTATTCCCAACTTCAACCCATCCAAAATCGATGTTGTTGCTCCTAAATGAAGGAAAATTAACACACCTCCTCATATTAATAATATAAATAATAAGTATTATGTAGATATTATGGAAATTCTACAAACATAAGTTGAATTTAAGCTAATAGTGTGTTGTATAAAAGTAGTGTGCATAGTATATGTTTAGGTTTATAACACGGTAGTATGCTAACATAATATAAACTGTTAACTGTAGCGACTTTTTGTGTAATATAACTTAGTTAAAGTTTCTTCCATATGCTCTCTCCCTAGAGCCTTATTATTATACATCATATTTATCTCAATTATATAAATTATTATCTTTAGGATGGTTAACACTCGCACTCCTTCCACCAGAGCCCGAACTGAGCAGACCCTTATTGAAGGAATTATGAAATGCCTTTAAGAATTAACATCTCTCGCTAGGCAATAGCAAGCACTGACTCAATGCCCGGTTCAGGAAGAGGTTACAGATGAAACATGTCAAATGAATGCTCTTAAGGAATTTCTGAGGCAACGACTCCTTTCATTTTTTTGGAAAGCCTAAAGCAAGTGAGGCTGAGAAATGGATACGCCAAATTACGAAGATATTCAACGGGGTAGGAATAACTACCAATCTTCGAGTAGTTTTAGCATATTATATGTTTGAAGGTAAAGTCGATTTTTGGTGGCAAGTTGTAGCATGAGTTCATAATGTAGCTGCCCTAACCTAAGAATAGTATGAAGGAATCTTCTTCAAAAATTACTTTTTTGAGATCGAAAGAGACTAATTGATCGTGCATTTTCTGAGATTACAATAAGTTAACATGTCTGTATCCCAGTATGAAGCCGAGTTTACCGAGTTATCCCATTATACAATCGAGTATGTGAGCACTGATGCTAAGAAATGTAGGCATTTTGAGATAGGATTACACCGAAGGATTAAAAGCTTCGTCATACCTTTGAAAATTCGATACTTTTCCTAACTTCTTGAATTTGCCTCCATTGTTGAACGTAGGTGGATATATACGCCCGCACAATCCCATAAATAGGAATAACTATGTTGTTAGAACCATACCTAAACCCTAATCCAATCTTAACCCAACCCTAGTGGACACATATATTCCTAAATTCGCCATATCATTACATATCCAATGATTTGATGCCATGAGTGTCAACAGGTAATGTTCTAAGTTGTACCCACCAATGATAAGAAATTGACCTAGTACTTCCCTAAGACCCAGAGGAAAAACTCATTCCTATAATCAACGAATGTCCTATAAGGCTGGAAAAAAGCTTGAGCCAATCCTCAATCATGGGAAGAATTGTGTTATATTGCTTGTATGAAATTTGCATGACGTGGTAGAAGCTACGATACTCTTTTATAGCTATCCCAATCATGTGTTATTTTATTCTGGATTAACTCACTCATTCATCGGTCTTAAACTAGATAAAATTTTACAAATTTTATCAAAATCATTGGACACTCTTATCGAAATAGAATTACCTACCGATCAGGTAATGAAACCTACTCAAAGGTATGACAACCATAAAATTCAGCTAAGTATCGGTACAGTCTTTGTGAATTTAATAATCTTAGATATACGTGGGTTTGGCATTATTATTGAAATGGATGTGTTATCGACATACCATGATTATGTTGATTGTTATCTAAAAGGAGTATATTTTTGAAACTAATGGAACCACTCTTTTATGTTCTAAGGAATCGGTCATTCAGAACCTTCAACCTTCTAAATCCAAAGTACCAATTCCCCTTTGTATTCTAATATCTTATAATAGTTTGATGATGTTTTTCCAGAAGAATTTCCTGGAATACCACTCTCCCGAGAAACTGAGTTTACTATAGATCTTTTCCCAAATACATCCCTTATTTCGATACCTCCGTATCGAATGGCCCCTCTAAAACTTCATGAACTTTGTACCCAACTAGAAGATCTACTTAAAAAGGGTTTTTATTTGCATAAGTTCATCTCTCTTGGAAGCACCCGTTTTGTTCGTGAAAAATAGTGATGGAAGTTTTAGGTTGTGTGTGGACTACTATGGATTGAATTTAGTAGTAATTAAGAATAAGTATTCCTTACCTAGAATTGGAGATTTATTCGATCAACTTAGGGGTGAAAGAATATTTTCAAAGATAAATATGCGATTTGGTTACCATCAGTTACGAGTGAGAGAAGAGGATATTCCAAAAATCACATTTTGAACTCGTTATGAACATTTCGAATTTACTGTGATGTCTTTTGGATTAACTAATGCCCCTGCAACCTTTACGGACCTAATGCATCTGATATTCCGACCTTTCCTCAACCAGTTTGTAATCATACTTATTGATTACATTTTCATTTACTCCCCAAATCCTATATTTAGAGACGGTATTAAAAATCCAGAGGAACCACCGTTTGTATGCTGAAAGGGAAAATGTGACTTCTTGATGAAGGAAGTGAAATTTTTAGGACATATGATTTCAGAAAATGAAATCCAAGTCGACCTAGCAAAGATCGCAACCATTTTGGGGTGGAAAAACCCAATTGGTGTCACCGAGATTAAAAGTTTTCTTGGATTAGTTAGTTATTACCGCTGTTTTGTGGAAGGATTTTCCAGAGTTGCTCTTCCATTAATGAAATTACTAGAAAGGAAATACCATTTATATAGACTTCTGAGTGTGAGGCACTCCAAACTTTAAAATATAATGTGACCATGCTCCCATCCTAATCATTCCTTATAGTAACGTAAACTATAATGTATGCATCGATACCTCATTGCAATGTTTAGGTTGTGTAATGATGTAAAAAGGATAGGTAGTTGAGAATGGATCTCGTCAACTCAAGACTCATGAGTGTAATTATCCTGTGCATGATCTTAAGTTGACAGTTGCAGTTTTTGCACGATAATATGGCGTTGTTATCTGTATGGTGAAGAATTTTGAGTGTTTTTAGATAACAAAAGCTTGAAATACATGTTCACCCAAAAAGACTTTAATTTGAGATAAAGAAGTTTGATGGAATTTTTGGAAGATTACATATTTAAGTTAAACTACCATCCGAGAAAAAGAAACGTTGTAGCCGACGCCCTAAGTCATAACCCTATTGGAAGACTTAACAACCTGATTTATTATGATGTTGCTACTACCACATAGTAATATAATCTTTAGCCAACACATACTTTTTCAAAATTCACCAATATCATTGCCTACCCAAACCCTAGGAAGAATATTTTAGAACAATAAATTCAAGACCCCTTGATTATTAAACAGTAAATCGAAAGCAAGATCAAAGAGGTTTTATACGAGAAGGAGACACGTCTACGATTTAAAATTAGATTGTATATGCATAATGAGTCGTCCTTATAAGAAGAAGTGTTACATAGAGGTCATCGTTATAAATTTATCATACATACCGGAAGCTAAAAAATGTATCATGAATTAAAGAAACAAGTTTTGGTAGACAAATATGAGTAATGATAATGAGAACTTTGTTAAAAGACGTCTCACCTGTCAGCAAGTAAAAATATAATACCAGTGCCCTGGTGGACTCCTCCAACCACTTCCAATTCATGAGTGAAAATGGGATCACATCGCAATAGACTTTGTCAATGGATTGCCTCTTATTCCCCAAGGATACACTTTGTTTGGCCAATAGTAAATCGACTAACCAAGTCTGCCCATTTTCTCCAAGTAAATACTATTGATTCTTTCTAAAAACTTAGCAAACTCTACATCCGAGAAATTATTCGATTACATAAAATTCCTTTATCTATAGTATCGAACTGTGATTCTCATTTTATGGGTAGATTTTGGCAAGCACTCCAAACTGCAATGGGTACTAAACTTCATTTCAGTAACGTATATTACTCCCAGATCAACAGATAATCTAAATTCATTATCCAAACATTGAAAGATATGTTGAGAGATTGTGCTTTAGATATGCTCGATGATTGGAGTGATCACTTGTCATTAATCGAGTTTTTATATATTAACAGTTATCAATCAAGTATAAAAGCCGACCCATTTTAAGCATTGTATGGAAGATCATGTCGATCACCACTCTGTTGGATCGAATCAGGAAATAATAACCAATTTGGTCCTGAAGTAATTCAAGAAACTACCAAAAAGATACAACAGATCAAGGAAAGACTAAAGATGGCCCAAGATCAACATAAGAGTTACGCTGACCATCGTAAGAAGCCCTTAGAATTCCAAGTCTCGATAAAGTATTCCTGAAAGCTGTGACACCCCGCCTAATTAAACACCAGGTGATCAGTCCTTTATAAAATTAAAAGAGGTTTCCCATTTGATTCATTCTCAACATCACTGTCGAAAAATATATTAATTACTAACCACCTATTAGTTAATTAAGCTGGTGTCAAAATTCCTATCTTTAATTAAATAATTTAATATAAATTGCTGAAAACTAAATTAAGATATTCACACAATTAATATAGTCGCAACCATCATAATGAAATAAATAAATATTATCTTGCCGAATAAAGCATCGGCTAAAAATCCAAACCCAACTAATGGTCCAACGAATAGTAAATAAATCCGCTACAGGTTTGAAATGAATACTGAAATAAATGAAGTCTCAATAAGGCAACAGACTCAACTGAAATATTAAAATGAAATCCTGTACTAGGAATGAAGGGTGGGAGCATCTAATCAAATCCTGCAAGCCTCCATAGTGCTACAATAAACTATCCCTGGAATGGATCGTCGAGTCCGGCGTCCATGTGGTTGGACACCTAAAAGGTTTTGGAAAATATTTATAGCAAGGGTTAGAACCCAAAATATTTTGAAAACATTTTGAAAGTATTTATCACGATTTAAAAAACAGTTATTGATTACATATGTTTAGGTTAATGTACACTCTCTTGAGTTTTCTCACCTCTCAACTATTGTGCACGCCTAACGTTTTCTACCTAGCCCACCTTGCCATACTAGCCAAGCTAACTAGACCTAAGTATCTATTTGGACTATCAACACCTATAAGTCCCCGTACCGCCCATACAGTATGTTATCCTAATTACCATCTCTCTTATGTTATTGAAATCATAAGTAACATTCTCCATTTGTTATCATTTAAAAATTTAATTAAGTTTCACTACTTAATTCGTTATTTATATACACACTATCAATCTGTCTAATATCACACGTAAGTGAAATTATTCAAACGATTATATATATTTATCTCACTAATATATATAATTACAATGTCTCTCAAAAGGACCACCGTATAAAAGTAGGCATACTCTTCTATCAGTCCATGTACCTCTCGTACTAATATAAGGACTATTGGTTCGGCGTGTCTCCTCGAGCCCAAAATCAAATATTAAACAATGGAGGCGAACATAGTTCTTAACCTTTAGGCTACGTACATACCCAACGTACCCAAACGACCCGTCAGTCTCACTAATACACGGCACATAGTGAGCCCCCCCAAGTTTTATGTCCTGGGGAACAAATTTAGACCTCCCTAGATTCGGCAAGGTGGGATTACACACTGCACGGGAACCTCCGTGATAGTAAGCCGCGTATGTATGTTCACATTTAATCACCAATCATATACTAGGTATACACAACATATATACATATATATATATATATATATATATATATATAAAATCCGTAGGTATACACACAACCTAATTATCATAATTCGTACGTAGTGTTTTTCTCTCAAATACTCACCGTACCATCAATTTTTGATTAATCTCGCTATTGTTTTAATTCAAGTATTACTCTTTACTCCAAGGGTCATAGTTACCCCTTTATGAAATTCAATATCTAGCCCTATCATACACCACTGGTATATAACATAAAATCACTTAAATTCCCCGTAATTCATTCTCCGTCTCTGGAATTAATTATGCCTAAATTTAAGTATATTAAATCTCACCTTAATCCTCTCATTAAAACTAAGTCAATATCCCATCAAAAGCCTATTACAATATAATCAATCCCTCATTATATTTTAACAAGGTCCTAAATGTTTCCCCAAACAAATTTAAGGATTTCTAGGCTTAAAAAGGGAAATTTCACATTTTTGGGAAACCGAATCAATTCGCCATGAGGCCATATCGATTCGTTTTCTGAATCGATTTGCCTCTGGATTGAATCATTTCGAAATTACGCATTTCATCTTCTTTATCTATACGCAAGTGCATTTTTCACAATTTTTCTTATTCTTATCTTCATGATTATTTATCAAATCAATATCCAACCTTCTCAAACGTCATATACATTTGTTCGGTTGAATTCTAACTTAAATAAAACATTTAAACCTCATGATTCGCAACCAATAATATATCAAATCAAGTTTTCATAAAAAACCCTCGGTTTTGTGTTCTTCCACCATTTTCATCAAAAACCAGATTAAATTCGTGTAGATTATCATATATCCTCCGATTTCTTATCCTCTATAGATATTAAATCAAACTACATGCAATTCCTACCCAAACATGAGTTTTAATCATTATTTTCTTTCAAGAACATCAATTAAATCCATATCTTGGAAACCCTAACAACATGGGCAGTATAACTTCAAAGGAAATCGTAAATAAACACTTGCCTTGGTTTTGTGATCTAATTTCGTGGTTTCGATGTTGGATGGTGTGACTTGTATTCTAATCCTCCCTCGAAGATTGATGATGGTGCAAGATCACACTCCAATCTCTCAAAAACTCTCTTAGGCTTCACATATGGTTTCTCTCCTTATCTAATGGTTTCTCTGAGTTTTCTAACCTCTAAACCCTAGCCTATCCGATCTATATGTTGATAAAGAATTTGGAATTTTTTAGGACTCTTAACCCTTAATTACCAAATGACTAAACTGCCCTCGTATGGTGCCAGTTTAGTCTAAAAGTGCCCCCAGACCTAGTCAACAGCCCCGTGTATACTATTTTGACTATTTCAACCCTGCCGGAGTCTTCCGTGACCTCGAAATCATCATTCGAGTAACTCTAAATAATTATCTTATCTTAATGTCAATTTAGTCTACACCCGACTCTCGGTTGAGATAAATTCAATTAGGCTAATTTCACTCGCTATGACGCATAATAATTTCTATAAATCATTTACTATTCAGTTAATAAATTTAACACATAATATTAATCATTATCTCTTTCTCTTAATTAATATTTAATAACCACATTTTTTATTTAATTTTATTATATTACTTCACTCGCTTAATTTAAAATAAATCGAATAATTTACTGAATTAATTAAATTCCAAATATGCAGAAATACAGGGTATTCATACTTCCCCACTTAAAGGGGATTTCATCCCCGAAATTAGGTCATACCTGCGGCGCATAGATTTAGATACCGCTCTTGCATGTCATCCTCCCGCTCCCATGTGGACTCTTTAACAATGTGGTGTCCCTAGTGAACTCTGACTAATGGTACCACCATAGACCACAACTTTTATTCACTATGATCCAGAATAGACACGAGTCTCTCTTCGTACGAGACATCTGGATGCAAATCAATCTCCTAAAGTGGAATGTGCTAAAAGGCTCTCTCGCTCCTCCTGTATTTCTGTAGCGATGCCACATGGAACACGTCGTGTATCCGCTGAAGATGCTTCGATAAACACAGTCTATATCCCACTGGTCCCTTTCTCTCAATAATCGAGAAATGTCCCACATATCTCGGCGCTAGCTTCATCTTCTCACCGAACCTCATCACCCCCTTCATGGGAGACACACCTACCAATACCTGGTCACTAACCTCTAATTCTACGTGCCTTCGGTCTGCTTCGACGTAGCTCTTTTACCGATACTGAGCTATTCGAATACATCCCCAAATTAACTAGATCTTGATAGTCGTCTCCTGTATCTTCTCAGGTCCTAATAACTTATTGATCCACACCTCTAACCAGCAAGTGGGTGAACAACATGGTCACCCATAAAGTGCCTCAAACGGTGCCAAGTCGATAGTAAATTGGTAAGAGTTGTTATACGTAAACTCTACCAATGGGAGGTAACACTCCCATCCTCCCCCAAAATCTAGGATGCACATCCTCAACATGTCCTCTAGCATCTTATTCACCCTCTTAGTCTGTCCATTTGTCTGTGGGTGGTATGTGGTACTCAATTGTAAGTCAGTGCCCATGGCCTCCTACAAACTCTGCTAGAAGTGAGACACAATGATCTTGTCTCTATCACATACGATATTGACCGGTACCCCATGCAACTTAACTATTTCCACATTGAATAGCTGCGCATACTGCATCGTCTCAAAGTCGGTGCGAACTGGCAAGAAATGGGCCACCTTAGTGATCCGATCCACTATCACCCAAATGTAATCGTGACCCTTTGCGATGTCGACATTCCTCTAATAAAGTCCATCAAAATCCTATCCCACTTGCACGTAGGAATCTCCAGTGGTCGTAGCATCCTGAAGGTCTCTGGTGGTCTACCTTAACTAAGTGATCGGTAACACACTTTGAGAAAAACTGCACTATATCTCGCTTCATCCCTGCCCACCAATACTGTCTCCTCGTGTCCCGGTACATCTTATCCCCCACGGGATGTATCGTAAACCTCGATCCGTGAGACTCATACATAATCGCATGTCTCAAATCCTTATCCTCTAGCACAACTAGTCTCCTATTAAAATATTGGCCTCCCTCTGAGCTGATCGAGTAAGACTCTGCACCCCAAGCTAATAACTGGCGCACTCCGTCCTGACAGTAGTGATCCTTTGCCTATGCTTTCACTACCCGCATGATAATCTCAAGAGTAACAGCTAAAACTGACATGTACGCTCTGGCAATCTTATCATCGTGTTGAAGCTCACTCCGCTTCGCTTTCCAAACCTCCGCCAACTCCCTAGTGGGTCTTCGGCTCAATGCGTCTGCCACCATATTAGCCTTACTAAGATGATACTGTATATCAAACTGGTAGTCCTTCATGAATTCTATCCACTCCCTCTGCCTCATATTCAGATCCTTTTGTGTGAAAAGATACTAAAGTGACTTATGATTCGTGAACAATATAAACTGCTCCCCCAAAAGATAATGTCTCCATATCCTAAAAGCAAACACAACCGCTGCCAACTCCAGGTCATGTGTTGGGTAATTATTCTCGTGGGGCTTAAGCTTTCGAGATGCATGTGCTATATCCCTCTCCTCCTACTTTAATACCACCTAAGTCCCGACAAGGATGCATCCGTGTAGATTCGGTACTCCACCCACTCCTAGGCAATGCAAGTACAGGTGCTGACGTCAATTTATCCTTCAGCTCATCAAATTCTAACTGACAATGATCACTCCACAGAAACGGTACCCCCTTGAGAGTCAGGTTCTTTAACGAACCCGCAATCTTCAAAAATCCCTTAATGAATTGGCAATAATACTCCACTAACCCCAGAAAGCTGTGAAACTCTATCGGTATCATGGGCTGTCCCCATTCCCTCACCGTCGATACGTTACTCGGATCAACAAAAATACCCCTGTCAGAGACGATGTGGCCAAGAAACTCATTACACTAAAACAACTATTTGGCACATCTTGATATAAAAAATTTAGCACAACTTAAAAGTGTGCCAAATTCTGGCACGGTTTCATCACTACCGACACAATTTAAAACCGTGCCACAATTTGACACTATTTAAAAGTGTGCCAAAATTGAACACACTTAACTAAAATATAAATTCCCTAAAAAATCCTAACCCTCCCAATTTTTTGATCTCCCGCTCTCTTTCCTCTCCCATTTTCGGTCTCTCTCTCTCTCTCTCCCTCTCTCTCCCTCTCTCTCTCTCTTGTAACTCGTAGTCTTTATTTGTATGTGTGTGTATTCTAGATTATATTTCTTGTAACTCGTACTCTTTTTTTGTATGTGTGTATTCCAGATTATATTTCTTCGTATATGTGTATAATTTTGTGGTTAGTGTTGGCTTCCTCGCTGGTATATTGTGCGAGGTTTTGCCCTTGTGGCGCTTCTTGTTGGTGCTATTCAAAACTTTATTGGCTATGGTTGGGTTTGGCTCATCGTTACCTATCGAGCTCCTATTTTGCCATTATGGGCTGTGAGTTTCTCTTTCATTTTATCATTATTTTTATTAGATTATAAACTTATTTCATGATTTTGGTTTGCCTTTAGTAATTTTCTTGTTTATATTATAATCTCATTTCATTTTGGGTTGTGAGATCCTTTTTTTTCCCAACGTGTTTCTCTCTAGTGGTTAAAAAGAGTTAAGAGATCATCACTCTTTAATTCAATCCATTTTCAGCTTTTTGTGATTTGTGGAAACTTTAACTTTGAGTGACCAAACTTGAGCTTTAAAAGCATTGCATAGTCATTCATATAGGGGTCCACATATGGATCAATTGTTTGAACCTTCTCAAAATATATTATGGCTTCACACTTTTTCCAATAATGTCTGCAACTTTTGTTATTTCAAGTAATAACCGTATATTATTAGGAAAATGCTGTAGAAATTTTTCGAAGTGTTCCAAACCACCTTTTTGATCATTTGAAGCAATGCAACATTGGGCCTCAACATAACATTAAAACCAACGACTTGAGTCAATATGATCGAAATGAGGCCTCCCACTCCTATTCGGTGTCTCAGGAACAATGCAATGATATCATTGGAAATAACACCTAATATGTATTTTGTTGCACTCAACATGTTTGGTCAATTATCCCACTATTGAAAAGTAGCATCTTTTTGTTTTTCCATTGTGTTATTAATGCACGTGGTTTTCTACGATAATGTTAATGTATGTTTATTGAAAATGATTGATGATTTATACATCAAATTTCTAGTATCGCTATATGATATCCGCTTCGGTTTCCATCCACTATAATGGAGAACATATATCCAAATTTCTATAGAGGTGCAAGTTATTCCTGTACCTGGCGTGCGGGAAAATTATGCAACAAGGAAACTGAAATTAAAAAATTATAGGATGAAAATTAGTTGTTTAAGAGAGTATTTGACATAAACATTGGTGGAAGTTTCATTCTTCATGATAACCCTCCTTACCCTAATGGTAATTTACATATGGGGCATGCTTCAAATAAGATTGTGAAAGATATTAGTAATAGTTATAAGCTTCTTCAAAATTTTGAAGTTTATTACGTGCCTAGTTGGGATTGCTATGGCTTACCGATTGAGTTGAAAGTGTTATAGTCCTTAGATCAAGATGCTAGAAATGATCTGACACCTTTAAAATTGAGAGCAAAGGTTGCCAAATTTTCTAAAATGATTGTGAAGATACAAATGGCATCATTTAAGAGATTTGGAGTATATGAAGATTAGGATCATCCTTATCTAACTCGTGATCCAAAAAATGAAGCTGCTCAGATTGAAGTGTTTGGTCAGATGGCCTTTAAAGGGTATATATTTGAGGCAGAAAGTTAGTCCACTGGAGCCCCTCATTAATAACTTCTGTCGCTGAAGTTGAGTTGGAATATCCCGAGGGGAATGTTTCAAAGAGCATATATCCCATTTTCAAATTACTCAGTGCTCCAACTTCTGATGGCTTACTAGAGAAATTTATTCCAATTTGTGCCTGGCCATTTGGACTAAAACTCCATGGAATATTTTGCCTAATGCTACTATGGCAAATAATGTATGTTGTGCGTGCATACATTTTCATTACTTCTAATCCATTACTAATTATCAAAATAAGGCGTGCAACTGAATTCGCGTTATTCCGAAAATGTGGGCTTCTTTCAAATATATGTTCCTGCTGACTGGGTGGGGTTTTGAACAAACCATCTAACTTATACTTGGTGTGGTTGTACTATACCCCCAAAATTTCCCATTAAATCAATGTGGGTGGGGTGTTGGGGTGTGGGGGATCCCTCTTGGTGGCTCACAATGAGTGTGGAAAAGCCAACACTTAAACCGAAATAAACTAACTTACTAAACCTAAAAGAAGGTAATCCCATACAATCAATACCTCCTTCGATGCTTTTGGGAAGCTCACCAAATTTACAAAATGCATAGTAGTAGACACTTTCACCCGAAAATCTCAATGCATTACATCGTCACAGATGGATGAATTTGGATTTTATTCTTTAAAATTCTATGGGTCTTATTTATTTTATAGTAGTAACTTTATTCTCGAATGCATTTTGGGCAGTCACTTGTGTAATCTGACCTTAACCAATTGGTTGTTAAGAGTCCAAATCTCGAACCATATCTAGCACATGATAAGAATGTGTTAATCTCGAACCATATATAAATTAAGTCTGTTAAGTCTATTAATACTTTACTTTCCTACAAAGAGCAACTCCAATAATGCTCTATAAAAGTTATATAACAGTTATCCGGACCTTATTCGGGTCAGTAGGAGATTGATCACCAACAGATGTTTAGCAGCATGATTGATGATGGGAGTGGGTGTTCTTTAATGGGTTGCAGTGATTTACAATCTTTGACTTTGTCAATGAGCCCTGGCTCTCAGTCAAGTTGTGTGACAGTTTCTAAGCAGATCTCACCCACTGGGACTACTATTGTTGAAACTAAGAAGAGGGGCTCTGCTAAAGTCACCCCAAAACAACATGTTCATAGGAAGTCTATTGATACTTTTGGCCAGAGAACTTCACAATATAGAGGTGTTACAAGGTCAGTGATTATGTTTTGGTGTGATTTTTATTTAATGGTGTGTGATTTTAATTCAACGGTGTCTTTTACGTTTATTTTTTATTTTTAGACATATAAATGAAGTGGTATGTCATTTTTTTATGTCAATATGTATCATTTTGTTCTATCACGTGATGTTATTCAATGGTATATGTTTGGTTTCATTTATGATCTATAGGCATAGGTGGACAGGTAGATATGAAGCTCATTTATGGGATAACAGTTGCAAGAAGGAAGGGCAAACTAGAAAAGGAAGACAAGGTTAGACAGGAAATAAAAATAAAATAGAACCGAAAATGTATTTTAGTTGTTTAAACTGTGTGTTTGGAAGTGTTTCTTTACATTTCCATATATTGTCCCTTTTTTGGTTCGTGATTTGAATTATTGTTTTATTAATTCATTGCCATGCTCATGCTTGTTGGGGATATGCTATTCAAATCCCATGGAGCCCATATTTCAGTTTATCTAGGTAAAGCCTTTTGTTTTTATTGTATATCAATGTGCTCATATTTATATTGTTTATGCAACATGAGAAAATTAATATATATTATAATATGTATGCTATTTTAGGCGGTTATGATATGGAAGAGAAAGCAGCAAGAGCTTACGATTGTGTGGCGCTTAACTACTTGGGACCTTCAACTCATATCAAATTTCCGGTATGATTTGATAAAATGTTGGGTGGGTGTATTTAGTATGCTATTGTATTTCAGGTTATTGAAATATAAATACAAGTTTCAGTGATATTTTGGCGTTGGAAAACTAACAACAAGACCTGGAGTATATGAAGAACACGAGCTGCCAAGAATATGGTGCTCGCTTGAGAAGGTAAATAACATTTGAAATTAATCACTGGTTTTTGAGTTTGTTCTCACAACCTCCTTTGCTTTTATTTATTATAAGCCCTCTTTTGTAAGTTTGAGATATATTCCCCAAAGTATTGGTAAATCTATCTAAGTGTCATTTTGAGGGCCTTGTATTACATTATGTGAGCTTTAGCGATGTTTTTGTGAGTGTTTCTCAAATTGATATATAAGTGAGGGTGTAATACGAAAGTTTAAATAATAGTGAGGGTGAAAGTACAAAAATTACTCAATATTCGAACTCTTGTGCGTAAAGCTTAGTTTGCTGATCTATGTTTTCCTTATGTAGATTGTATCAGAGATATGCATGAAGATGGAATCTATAGTTTTTTTTGAAATCGACACACCGATTCTACAGGTTTGTAATTTTTTTTATGTTCACGTTCGATTGATTCATCATGTGGTTATAGTTGTCTGATTAAAGGAGCTAGAAAGATTAGAAAATATACATGTTTAATCAAAAAAATCATTTCCTTTTAGACAAATGAAAATGCTAATAGGATTTGACATTAACCTAAACTAGCCCCCAAATGGACCCGTAAGAGGCACGAACACCTCGCACGACACCAATGCAACTCATTGGAATTGACCACGTAGTCATGGGTCTCCCGGTGGAGAATATGACGATAATTTAAAAATATATAGATTAGGCTTAAAACAAGTCGATAAAGGCTGAAAACCCAAACTATCCCCCATACGCCCTGTAAGAGGCATGAACACCTTGCACGAGAGCAATGTAACTTGTAGGAACTGATCGCATATTCGCGGGTCTCCCGGTTTGAGAATATGACGATAATTTAAAAACATTTAGATTATTCTTAAAAACATGCCGTTTGAGGGTGAAAACTCAAACTATTCCTTAAACGGCCCCATAAACGGCACTAACACCTCACACGGGGCCAATGTAACTCGTAGGAACTGACTGCATAGTAACGAGACTTATGGTTTGAGAATACGATGATAATTTGAAAATATCTAGACTTTGGTTTAAAAACATACCGTTAGTGGGTGAAAACCTAAACTATACCCCAAATGACCCCGTAATAGGTACGAACACCTCGCACGGGACCAACGTAACTCGTAGGAACTGATCGCGTAGTCGCAGGTCTTCCGGTTTGAGAATATGACGATAATTTAATAATATTTAAATTATTCTTAAAAACATGTCGTTTGAGGGTGACAACTTAAACCAGTCCTTAAACGGCCCCGCAAGAGGCCCTAACACCTCCCACGGGGCCAATGTTACTCATAGAAACTGGTCGCCTAGTCACGGGACATATGGTTTGAGAATACGATTATAATTTAAAAATATCTAGACTTTAGCTTAGAAACACGCCGTTTGAGGGTGAAAACCTAAACTATCCCCTAAATAGCCCCGCAAGAGGCACAAACACCTCACACATGAACAATGTAACTCGTAGGAATTGACCGCTTAGTCACGGCTAATATGGTTTGAGAATAGGATGATAATTTGAAAATATCTAGATTAGTCTTAAAAACATGCCGTTAAAGGGTGAAAACCCAAACCAACCCCCAAACGGCCTCATAAGAGGCACGGACACCTCGCACGGGACGAATGTAACTTGTGAAAACTGACCGTGTAGTCACGGATCTCCCGATTTGAGAATATGACGGTAATTTAAAAATATTAACACTATTCTTAAAAACATGTTGTTTGAGGGTGAAAACTCAAAGCAATTCTCAAACGGCCTCGTAAGAGGCACTGACACCTCGCATGGGAGTAATGTAACTCGTAGGAGCTGGCCACGTAGTCACAAGACTTTCGATTTGAGAATACAATAATAATGTAACTCGTATATGCAAATTTTCAGCTTGAATAAGATTTTTTTTAAATTACTTAGTTACTAAAATCATCTCTTTTTTGTATCCTATTTTTTTTGTAGGATAACATTTTATCGTTAGCTTTTATCCACGTGGAACATACAAAGTCAACGGTTTACAACAAGGGGATTATTTATTTAATGTCGTTAATATTCAGGATTTTATTTTTTGTGTTATGGCCGTGCGAAATTTTATTGTTTTATTGTTAGCTTTCATAGCCGTGCGGGATTTTGTAATTTTATTGTTATATTTTATGGCCGTGCTGGCTTTACATTACGCAGGTTTTAAAATGTTCAAAAAATAGAGGAAACCCTGCCCAATTTTTTTATTTGTAAACTGTTAAGACTTGTAATATTTTGAAAATTGTATGTACATTAGTTTATCAACAACTTGCGAGATTCGCTATTAGTGAATTTTCTTGTTTTCAAATAATTAATTTTTTTTCTTTGATTCAAAAATTTTGGCACAGTTCAAAAATGTACCAAAAGTGTATCAAATTTTGGCACGATTTTGAACTGTGCCAAAAGTGTACCAAAATGTACTTCGTCTGGCACAGTTATAAAGTGTGCCACAAGTGTTCCTGTTTGGTTAAATCTGACACACTTTTAAATCATTTTAAAAAAATAACCATTTGCAACACCTCGTAATTTATGGGTTATTATTTTGATTTATTTAATCCAGTAATTAGTAATTCACTTGTGTAGTAAATTAATGAGAATTTATTAATGGTAATATTTAAAAGTAAATATATTTAAATAAGTTAACGCGTGAGAGTTAATTTTAGAAATTTATTCCGGACGGTAATTTTGAGTGCGCGGTTGAGTTCGTTAGGGTCGAAATAGTCTGAAAGGAGTGGTTATATGCATATACTGGGTATTGGGGCCTAATTAGACATATGTGAGTTCCATATAGAAAGTATGGACCTTTTTATAAGGCCCATAGGCCCAAAAATGCGAATAGGGTTTTTAATCCCAAATGTGTAAGGGTTGGGCAACATTATATCACATTAGAAGAAGAAAGAGGGAAAAAACTTAAGGGGAGAGCCAAAGAGAATAGGAACTTGGGGATTTTGGAGAGATCGCTTCAATTCCAATTCAACACCTTCATTCAAAGACTTGGATCTTCATTTTTGAGGCAAGTGGTTTAAATTGTGATTATTAAATTGCATCTATATTTTCATATTAAAAGACGTGGAATTCAATTAAATTCTAGGGTTTGTTCTTGAGCAAATTGGGGATTTATTTTAATGGGTGATATAAATTTGTAGGGGATTTGATAGTTGAGGATATTGATGATTTAATGGGTGAAATTATTAGGGCTATATTTGTTATAACAAAAGAATGGACTTAGGATGGATTTGGGGACGTTTTAATGCAGAAATCTGTATAAATTGAGGTATTTACTGTTCTAATGGTGATTATGTTCGCAATTCCCTGTAGAAAATCGCGTTTTCTAACTTTTGTTCTCTTATACGTTTTCTCCCAAAATGGCTCTAAAATGCTCAAAAACGGCATTTTAAAAATCTCGACAGATTCGTGGGGCAAATTTTAAGAAATATTTTTTTAGTTGTTATTCTGTTGGAGATTGCCTAGATTGATAGGTGTGACTAATTACCCATGGATTAATTAGAGGATTAATTAAATCGGGGAGATTAAGGTTTATGATTGAGTGATTAAAACCTTGTTAATTAAGTGGGGGGAACTTAATTGGATGAAATTGAACATCAGATTGAAAATATTGAATTTCGGGCCGAGAGAGAGAGTCCGGGAATAATTGGTAAGGTGACCCCAAAATAATGATAAATTGATTAGTGTATAATTAATTGAAATAAAGTTGGAACATAGATTTATATGTTTTAGGCTTGTATATGGGCATAGTACACCGGTAGCCTGAATTTCTAAATATATAGGGTGATGTGTAGAATATATATGATTAATAAATATTGGTGTGAATAATATTTATATGAAAGAATACCCACCCTAGTGCTATCAGAGGAGGTTGCGCGATGTGGTGAATTCCCTGGCTTGAGGAGCAGGGCGAGTATAATCCACATGTCATAACGTTCGGGTTCAGGAATGAGACGGTTTGGGTATGATTTAGTCTCATTTTCGTGGGAAACTATGGCCGCCTCCACAGCATTTGTACATTTTTCTGAAATGGGGACTTAACCGTATCAGGGTTTCGGGTGGATGAGAATACCCGATTATGATATCATCTAGAAGAGACCCGATGAGTGCCTACTCGAGGGATACTATATATCTACGACATGTATATGTGAATGTTGTAGGATTAGTACGTATATATGGTATAATTATATACGGGATGATGCAGGATGAGAATGGTATAATTAATATAACTTGTGAAATGGTTATATAGTATTGAATTGGAATTGATTTAAATAAGTTCGTGTGAATAATAACCTATAATACGTGATGCGAATCGTATAAGTGGTATAACCCGTGAGAATGTTATATGGCAATTAAATGAGAAATGACTTAAATAAGTTAATGAGATTAATAACTTATAAAGTAAACTAAACCTAATAGGGATGGAGTAGTGGGAAATCGTGGGATATATGTGACAAGACTAGTTAGAGAGGGTTAGCTAGATGGGTCATTTATAGTTTTGATAGGCGTGAACATTAGTTGAGAGGCGAGGTAAACTCAAGGGAGTGTGCGACACTAATTTAAGTATGGAGAGTATTTGGATTTTAAATTCTTACATTTAAATACACTTGCTATAAAATATTTTCAAAATCCTTTTAGGTGTCCTACCACAGGGGCGCCAGTCTTGATCCTTCCTACTTTCGAGGATTATGGGAGTAGTGTAGATGTTTTTCCAAGTTTCCACTATGTAATTATAAGTTGGGGCTATAGTGAATAGCCATAGTAAGACTGGGTGTTAGCGGTACCAGGGTGAATTATCGTTGCTAGGTATCACTTGGGATAGGGTCTAGCATATTTTTACGATAATGTATGAAAATATGTTGCATGCTAATGTACTAATATTGTTAAAAATTGAAATCCCGGGGAGTAGGGACATTTCTGATGTGATTTCGAGTGTTTGGACGGATTGTCGAGCGAGAAGATACAACTCGAGTTTTACTTTCGCACAAGGAAAACTAGGGATTATAAGGGCATGGTAGTAGGTGTTGTATTTTTACATAAGAGTGGATATGTATAATTTTATGCCGATAAAGGGGTATTGGGAATGTTATAACTATGGGATTAAAGTTATATTACGGTTTAAGTGTTGGTTAAGCACGGGTACAGGGTGTATGGACGCCCTGGTTAGTTAATCCGATTGTTACAAATAATTCACGATTAGAAGTGGGAAAGATGGGTGTAGGATATTAAGGGTAGGGGACTTGGGAGCTAGTCGATACTGGAAGTACTAGGCTTATCCGAATTTTGAGGACGAAATTTCGTTGTAAGGGGGGGAGTATGTAACAAATTGTAATTTTTGGGTTATTATTTTTATTTAATTAATTCAGTAATTAGTAATTCACATGTGTAGTAAATTAATGAGAATTAATTAATGGTAATATTTAAAAGTAAATTTATTTAAATAAGTTAACGTGTTTGTGTTAATTTTAGAAATTTATTCCGGACGATAATTTTGAGTGCGTGGTTCAGCCCGTTAGGGTCGAAATAGGGCAGAAGGAGTGGTTATATGCATGTACTGGGTATTGGGGCCTAATTAGACATATGTGAGCACCATATAGAAAGTATGAACCCTTTTTATAAGGCCCATAGGCCCAAAAACGTGAATAGGGTGTTTAACCCAAAATGTGTAAGGGTTAGGCAACATTATATCACATTAGAAGACTAAAGAGGGAAAAAGCTTAAGGGGAGAGCCAAAGAGAAGAGGAACTTGGGGATCTTGGAGAGATTTCTTCAATTCCAATTCAACACCTTCATTCAAAGCCTTGGATCTTCATTTTTGAGGCAAGTGGTTTAAATTGTGATTATTAAATTGTATCTACATTTTCATATTAAAAGAGGTGCAATTAAATTAAATTATAGGGTTTGTTCTTGAGAAAATTGGGGATTTCTTTTAATGGGAGTTATAAATCTGTAGGGGATTTGATAGTTGAGGATACTGATGATTTAATGGGTGAAATTGTTAGGGCTAAATTTGTTATAACAAAAGAATGAACTTAGGATGGATTTGGGGACGTTTTAATGCAGAAATCTATACAGAATTGAGGTATTTACTGTTCTAATGGGGATTCTGTCCAGAATGCCGTGTAGAAAATCGCGTTTTCTTACTTTTGTTCTCTGATACGTTTTCTCCAAAAATGGCTCCAAAATGCCCCAAAATGGCATTTTAAAAATCTGTGAAGATTCGTGGGGCAGATTTTAAGAAATATTTTTTTAGTTGTTATTCCGTTGGAGATTGCCTAGATTGATAGGTGTGACTAATTACCCATGGATTAATTAGAGTATTAATTAAATTGGGGAGTTAAGGTTTATGGTTGAGTGATTGAAATTTTGTTAATTAAGTGGGGGGAACTTAATTGGATGAAATTAAACATCGGATTGAAAATATTGAATTTCGGGTCGAGAGAGAGAGAGAGTACGGGCATAATTGGTAGGGTGACACTAAAATAATGATAAATTGATTAGTGTATAAATAATTGAAATAAAGTCGGAACATAGACTTACATGTTTTAGGCTTGTGTATGGACATAGTACACCAGTATCCTGAATTTCTAAATATATACGGTGGTGTGTAGTATATATATGATTTATAAATATTGATGTGAATAATATTTATAGAAAAGCATATCCACCCTAGTGCTATCAGGGGAGGTTGCACGATGTGGGTGAATCCCCTGGCTTGAGGATCATGGCGAGTATAGTCCTCAAGTCATAGCATTGGGGTTCAGGAATGAGACGCTTTGCGTATGATTAAGTCTCATTACCGTGGAAAACTATGGCCGCCTCCACAACGTTTGTACATTTTTTTGAAACGTGGAGCTAACCGTATCAGGGTTTCAGGTAGATGAGAATACCCAATTATGATAACATCTAGAGGATACCCGATGAGTGCTAACTCGGGGGATAGTATATATCTACGACATGTATATGTGAATGTTGTAGGATTAGTACATATATATGGTATAATTATATACGGGATGATGCAGGATGAGAATGGTATAATTAATTTAACTTGTGAAATGGTTATATAGTATTGAATTGGAATTGATTTAAATAAGTTCGTGTGAATAATAACTTATAATACGTGATGTGAATCGATAAAGTGGTATAATCCGTGAGCAAGTTATATGGCAATTAAATAAGAAATGACTTAAATAAGTTAATGAGATTAATAACTTATAAAGTATTCTAAACCTACTAGGGATAGAGTAGTGGGAAATCGTGGGATATATGTGACAAGACTAGTTACGGAGGGTTAGCTAGATGGGTCATTTATAGTTTCGGTAGGCGTGCACATTAGTTGAGGGGTGAGGTAAACTCAAAGGAGTGTGCGACACTAATTTAAATATGGAGAGCATTTGTATTTTAAATTCTTGCATTTAAATACACTTGCTAAATATTTTCAAATGTTTAGGGTTCTAACCCTTGCTATAAAATATTTTCAAAAACCTTTTAGGTGTCCTACCACAAGGACGCCAGTCTTGATCCTTCATAGAGGGTGCGCGGCTGCAACTTATGTGGATTGTTGCGGGATATTTCTTTAGAAGCTTTCCTCATTCTATCTTTAGATAGGGACCTTTTCAGTTGTACTATTGAGTTTGTACTTTTATATTCAGTCTTGGCATGTATCGGTATTCTTTTATACTTTCCCTTTGGGGATGGGTTGTAGTCAATATTGTTCGACAAACTCTTGTACTTACTTTGTGTCATGTCTAGTTTCCTTTCTTACAGTGGTTAATTTATTTTCCTAGTATGTTGGTTGAGTTTGATTTAATTCATAAGATAAATTTGTCATCTGCTTAATTTAAGACTTGGTGATTAGCAATTAAAAAGTTTTTGACAGTGATGATAAGCATAAACCAAATGAGATTCCTGTTTAATTTGGCATAGGATTGATCACCCGGTATTTTATTAAGCGGGTTGTCACACCATTTTGGAACACCTGATTCTGGCACAGTTCAAAATCGTGCCAGATTGCTATTTTTGGTGTAGTGATTGTACCTCCCATAGCCAAAATCCACACTTCCTAAATTTGGCCTACCGCTGGTGGTCCTGAAGTGTCCGTAGAATCCTTTGCAGATGCTCCGCGCGCTCCTCCTCAGTGCGAGAATAAACTAGAATGTCATCTATAAACACGTTCATGAACTGGTCCAAGAACTCCTTGAATACCCTTCTCATGAGATCCATGAACATTGCTGGCACATTGGTGATCCGAAACGATATCACCCTGAACTCGTACGACCCGTACCGTGACATGACATCGTTCTTGGGAACATCCTCCTCACGAATGCACAACTTGTGATATCCCGATCTCAAGTCAATCTTAAATAAATACGCATCCCCTTTCAACTGATCAAATAGGTCATCGATCTTTAGCAACGGATACTTATTCTGTATCATGACCTTATTTAACTCCCTGTAGTCTACACACAAGCGAAGCAAACCATCCTCTTCTTCACAAATAACGTTGGTTCACCCCATGACGATTAACTCCGCCGAATGAAAACCTACCCCAATAGCTGCTAAATCTGCTCCCTCAACTCCTGCATCTATGAAGGGGCCATGCGATATGGTGCCCGAGAAATCGGTCTCGTACCTGGTGCTAGGTCGATAACAAACTCGATCTCTCGTCTGGGTGGTAAACCTACCATCTCCTAAAATACATCCTCTAAATCTCTCACTATTGGAATCGAGTCTATCGGAATGACTACCTCCTGTGAGGTCTCCTGCTCAATGCATTATAGGTGGGTGCGCGACCCCCCTCGGGAAGAGGCATCACCACCAAGAATATCTTTTGACCCAAAATGGAGAACACTATGGTCCTCTCGCAACAGTCTATCGTCGCCCTGTAACTCGCCAACCAATCCATACCTAGGATAAAATTGCATCACTCCATGTCTAACACAAAAAGGTCCGTTGCTAAGCTAAGACTCCCAATTATAATGTCCACACCTCTACATACTAAGTGTATAAGTGACCTACTACCCAACAGTGACTCTACACATATAAGGTGGGTATCGACTGTCTCTAAAAGTCCGTTTTCACCTGCAAATATAGTGGCAACAAAGGAATACGACGCCCCCGTATAAAAAATAATCCTACCCTCATGCCCATGAATAGGAAACGTACCCTCAACTGCTGGCGCCGCCTGAGTTGCTGGTGGCATGGGTACGTACCGGACGTTATACAAATGCCTGTAGTGCATCTGTCCCTGCTGTTGTTATGGTGATGGGGGTGCCGATGTTGGTGCTGGAGGTAACGGAGCTTGCTGCCCCTATTGGGCACCCTACAGCTGTGCCTTCCCCAATTATGGGCAATTTTTCCTATTATGACTTTATTGGCCACGTATAAAACACTGTCCCAGAAAACGGTCTCTGCATCTTACAATGCTATCCCTAACGCTGTCCTTGATAACCCTAGCCCTACTGGCCACCTCCATTGTTACCTTGGCCCTAACATCCCTGAGGAACCTACTGCTGTTGGTTAGGGCCCTGCTGACCTTGTGTGAAACCCTGACCATCCGGTCGATAACCCGTATTATCTGAATCTTTTGGCGGAATCCCCCTGTCGAGAATCCTGCCCCTGCTGCCTATCTGCCTACTACTGCTGTGTTTCGCTAGCAGTACCCCCACCTGCTTTGCCCTGCTGGCTGGGCTCACCTCATCTCTTGCTTCCTTTCATGTGGAAGTGATGATCCTGGAAGTGTAATAATGTTGCATTGACGACATCTGTATACGTCACTATTATTGGGTTGCCGATTAAGTGTTGCCTGATCCTCCAGGCTAATCCATCCATAAACCTCGCTTTCTTTCGCTCCTCGTTGCTCGCCTCGTCTGGCAAAAAATTAACCAAAGGGGTGAACTCCTCCTGATACTCTTACACAGAGCGATCACCCTGGGTCACCTCGCTGAATTTCTTTCACAATTTGGTCTCCACTACTCGCAAAAAGTACTCGCGGTCAAACTGCATCCAAAACTCAGCAATCGTCATCATATCTCTCTCATTGATGGTGGTAACTGACTCCCACCACTGTAATGATGCTCTAACAAGTATGAAAGTAGCCAACACATACTTTTGCGTCTCACTACATTCCGCCATGCATAAGTGGCGCTGTATATTCTTCTTCTATCGACACGCCTCAACTACATCAAAGCTACCCTGAAACTCGAGCGAGTGGCCCTTCTGACACGTCTCTCTGACTCTCTGCTAAGTAGATGGCCCTGACTGGGTCTGGATCACCGGTTCCACTGGTGGCTGCGTATGGGGTTGTGGGAAATTAACGACCAAAGCTGTTATAGCTCCGTTGACCGCCTAGTCCACTATCTCAACCACCTGTTCGGTCAAGATAATCTCTGGTATTGGTTGTGGCGGCGATACCTATGGATCCTGGTGAGCCTCCCTCACATCATCCCTGGCCACTGCTCGTTCTTTCCTCGGTGGCATCTGAAAACAGATTGAATTGTACAAGTACACAATCTGTACAAAATTTAATAGTAGAAGCAAGATATCTCAAATACGTGAAGATAAAAGCAGCAGTCCTAAAAATAGGGATGTATATCAAAAGAACGACACACTGAAATCATAATAAGCCGTACAGATCCTATGAACACTAAAACCTTATGCTTTGATACCATCTTTGACACCACGCCTAATTAAATACTGGGTGATCAGTCCCTTTATCAAATTAAAAGAGGTTTCCCATTTGGTTCATTCTCAGCATCATTGTCGAAAAACATATTAATTATTAAGCACCTATTAGTTAATTAAGCCGGTGGAAAAATTCTTATCTTTCATTAAATAAATACATTCACACAATTAATATAGTCACAACCGTCATAATGAAATAAGTAAATAAATAATGTCTTGCCGAATAAACCATCGGCTAAAAATCCAAACCCCCAAATTATCAAACAAATAGTAAATAAATCCACTATAAGTCTGAAATGAGTACTGAAATAAATGAAGTCTGAATGGGGCAACATGCCCAACTAAAATACTAAAATGAAATCCTACACTAGGAATGAAGGGTAGGAGCGTTTAATCAAATCCCGCAAGCCTCCATAGTGCTGCAACAAATCGTCCCTGGAATGAATCGTCAATTTTGGCGTCCCTGTGGCTGGACACCTAAAAGGTCTTGAAAAATATTTATGGCAAGGGTTAAAACCCAAAATATTTTGAAAACATTTTACAAGTATTTATCACAATTTAAAAATCAGTGATTGATTACACGTGTTTAGGTTCACGTACACTCTCTTGAGTTTTCTCACCTCTCAACTATTGTGCATGTCTAACGTTTTCTACTTATCCCACCTAGCCATACTACACAAGCTAATTCGACCTAAGTATCTATCTGGACTATCAATACCTATAAGTCCCAGTACTGCCCATACAGTACGCTATTCGAATTACCATCTCTCGTATGTTATTGATATCATAAGTAACATTCTCCATTTGTTATCATTTAATAATTTAATTAAGTTTCACTACTTAATTCGTTATTTATATACACGCTATGAATCTGTCTACTATCACATGTAAGTTGAATTATTCAAACGATTATATGTATTTATCTCACCAATATATATAATTACGGTGTCTCTCAAAAGGAACACCGTACAAAAGTAGGCATACTCTGCTATCAGTCCATGTACCTCTCGTACTAATATAAGGACTATTGGTTCGGCTTGTCTACTCGAACGCAAAATCAAATATCAAACAATAGAGGCTAACATAGCTCTACGCCTTTGGACTACGCACATACCTAACGTATCCAAACGACGTGTCAGTCTCCCCAATACACGGCACATAGTGAGCTCCCCTAAGTTCTATGTCATGGGGAACAAATCCAGACCTCCCTGGAATCGGCAGGGTGGGAACGCACACTACGCGGGAACCTTCGTGATAGCAGATAGCGTAAGTATGTTCACATTCAATCCCCAATCATATACTAGGCATACCAAACCTATATATATATATATATATCAAATAAGTAGGTATACACACAACCTAATTATCATAATTCATACATAGTATTTTTCTCTCGAATATTCACTGTACCATCAATTTACGATTAATCTCGCTATCGTTTTAATTCGAGTATTACTCTTTACTCTAAGGGTCCCAGTTACCCTTTTATGAAATTTAGTAGTTGGCTATATCATACACTACTAGTCTATAACTAAAATCATTTAAATTCTCCATAATTCATTCTCAGTCTCTTAAATTAATTATGCCTAAATTTAAGTATATTAAATCTCGGCTTAATCCTCTCATTAAGACTAAGTCAATATCCCATCACAAGCTTACTGCAATATAACCAGTCTCTCATTATATTTTAACAACGTCCCAAAAGTTTCCCCGAACAAATTTTAGGAGTTCCTAGGCTTGAAAATGAAAATTTCACATTTTCTGGGAAACCGAATCGATTCGCCAGGAGTTATTATACACAAACTCTAACAACGGTGTCATGCCGATGTTAAATGATAAGAGTTATTATACACAAACTCTAACAACGCGAGGTATCGCTCCCATCCTCCCCTAATATTTAGGATGCACATCCTCAACATGGCCTCTAGCATCTCATTTACCCTCTCAGTCTATCCATCTGTCTGTGGGTGGTATGTGGTACTCAGTCGCAAGTTAGTGACCATGGCCTCCTGAAAACTCTACTAGAAGTGAGACACAAAGATCTTGTCTCGATCAGATACGATATTGACTGGTACCCCGTGCAGTTTAAATGTCTCCGCTATGAATAGCTGCGCATACTGCATCGTCTCAAAATTGGTGAGAACTGGTAAGAAATGGGCCACCTTAGTCAGTCGATCCACTATCACTCAAAGGGAATCGTGACCCCTCTGCGATGTCTACATTCGTCTAATAAAGTCCATCGAAATGCTTTCTCACTTCCACACGGGAATCTCCAGTGATCGTAGCATCCCAGAAGGTCTCTGTTGGTATACCTTAACTAACTAACAGGTAACACACTTCGAGACAAACTCTGATATATTTCGCTTCATCCCTTCCCACCAATACTGTCTTCTTATGTCCTGGTACATCTTATCCCCCAAGGGATTTACTGAAAACCTCGATCCGTGAGACTCAGACATAACTGCATGTATCAAATCCTCATCCTTTGGCACAACTAGTCTCCCATTAAAATGTAGGCCTCCCTCTGAGTTGATCGAGTAAGACTCCGCACACCAAGCTAATAACTGGAGCACTCTGTCTTGACAGTACTGATCCTCCGCCTATGTTTTCACTACCCGCATAATAATCTCGGGAGTGACAGCTAAAACTGACATGCACGCTCTGAAAATCTCATCATCGTGTCGAAGCTCACTCCACTTTGCTTTCCAAACCTCCGCCAACTCCCTAGTTGGTCTCTGGCTCAACGCGTCTTCCACCACGTTAGCCTTACCAGGATGATACTATATATCAAACTGGTAGTCTGAGAGAGTAGCTACAGCGGAAATATTGTGACTTCTCAAATAAAATCCAGTTTTAATTAATCCCAAATTTTAGTTAAACCCTAAATCATGCATCTAGATGATTTATCTAATAAAATAAAACATGCAGGATAAAAAAACACTTTCAAGAAAAATCCCCCAAAGGGGCAAAACCTTTTATTTCACTATAATTTGTAAGAAAACGGCTTACACGGATTACAATGAAATAAGTGCGACATACGAAATACCCTCAGGCATCGGTTTCGATGTCTCGGCTGAAATCTCCCGCAGGAACTCCAGGTGGTCAGCAATGAAGAAGAGAAACGGCTTCTCCACAAGTTTATCGGCTGGAATTTTCCCTTTCCAGGAGGGCAGCAATGAAGAAGAAAGACGGCTTCTCCACAAGGGTTGAACAATAACAAAATTGTGTTCTAGGGTTCCAAAAGATTCACAAAAGTAATTGGGATTTTTGTGTGTGAATCAAAAAGATGTTTGGCACATCAAAAATTGAAGTCTTGTTGTGTTTGTACTCTTAAAAACGTTTTCTCAAAGACTTAAAGAAATACACCAACGAAGCAGGAATATATATAGAAAATAAGAGCTGGTGGATTAAAATCTCACGGAACTGTTCGAATTTATCCCAGGCGGACCGGTCCGGCTTGGGGGAGGATCGGCCCGACCTCGGATCGGTTCTTTTAAATTTTGGCTTCTTCGGTTCGCAATCGGTCCGTGGTTTACTGGACAAAGCAAGGCGGATCGGTTTGGGTAGAGGGCGGACCGGTCCGGAGGCGGATCGGTCCGGTATAGATGCGGACCGGTCCGGCTTCCCACAAAACTAAAAAATTTTTAAAAGCCTCATTTTGCTTGAAAAAACTTCTTATTTTTATAAAAAATATTTTATAAAAGTTTCCCAATACTAAATATGAACTTTAAGGAACGTAAAAACAAAATTTTACCAAGTTCATTCTCGCAGAGGCTATGATGTTGAAGACACTTTGATATTCGGATTCGTTGATGTAAATGCGATCTTGAGTTTCTTCAACAGTGTAACGGCGTACGACATATAAAATGATAATGGACAAAAATGTCCTTACATAGTCCTTCGTGAATTCTAGCCACTGCCTCTGCCTCATATTCAGATCCTTTTGTGTGCAAAGATACTGAAGTGACTTATGATCCGTGAAAAATATAAACTACTCCCTAAAATGATAATGTCTCCATATCCTCAAAGCAAACACAACCATTGCCAACTCCAGGTCATGTGTGGGGTAATTCTTCTCATGTGGCTTAAGCTTTCGAGATGCATAAACTGTTGCCCTCTCCTCCTACTGTAATGCACCCCCAAGTCCCAGCAAGTATGCATCCGTGTAAACCCGAGACTCATCCCACTCATAGGAAATGCAAGTACAGGTGCTGAGGTCAATTTGTCCTTCATCTCATCGAATTCTAACTGACAGTGATCACTGCTATATATTTGGATTCCTCGTGAAAAATTAAATTTCATTGGTTCAGGAATCATCTTAAATGATTTGGAAAATCAGGAGATATTTGAGGTCCAAGTTTTGTCGAAACCTAAGTCAACTGTCGAGAGGTTGAAATTTCAACTAGAAGCCTTGGCCAAGTGTGATAGATTTTTTTTTTATTCTTATGTGTTGATCGTTGTTTCAACTCCTTTTCCATAAAAAAACCCTTGAACCTACAAATAAACTCAAATATGCAT
Source organism: Sambucus nigra (assembly GCA_949130495.1). Taxonomy (NCBI): domain Eukaryota; kingdom Viridiplantae; phylum Streptophyta; class Magnoliopsida; order Dipsacales; family Adoxaceae; genus Sambucus; species Sambucus nigra. The sequence continues at coordinate 203,237,698 of OX422208.1, forward strand.
AGGGTAAGTAAGGAAGCCAATCCAAATCTAAGGAGTGAAGAACCAAATATATGTGAAGACAAAAGTGTAAAATTCATTTTCGTATTATTATTTTTTATGATTTTTCAAGGGATTATTAATTAACTAACTATACTAATTTTTTTAAGTTCTAACTAAGATGTAATATCTAATTAGATAAATATGTGATAAACAAAATTGTGCTAATAGGTAAAATAACTAAGTTGGACTCATGAGGGCTTCAAAAGTCATCCCTAGAATGGGAGATTTGGCCTCAATAATCATCATCCAATACATGGAATAAACAATAAAAACATGCAAGGATTAAATCAAGAGAGGTTAAAGAAGAGTAGATCAAACCCATTTGTTTTGTTCTTGAATTGGAGCAACTCTTCAATTATAATACAAAATTCTCTCAATTACAATCCCTTGCTAATATATATTTTTTATAAAAAATAAAAAATAAAAAATAAAAAATAAAAAATAAAAAATAAAAAATAAAAAATAAAAAATAAAAAATAAAAAATAAAAAATAAAAAATAATTACAATAAACAATGGATGAATTTATAATGGACTCTTAAATAATGAGAGAGATTTGCTAAAAATGCAAATCCTCAAATTATAAAATTGTACATTAGAATTCATCCAAGGAAATAAATTCTACATCATCACTTTATGTTGAGATATTTTCTAAAAATGCAAATACTCATCATAAAGGAATGGAGAAGAAGTTACTTCCGAAAAGGATGAATACAATCACATCACTCTACATTGAGATAGTTGCTAAAAATGCAAAAATTCACTATAGAGGGGTGGAGTGAAATTCATCCAAGAGATAAATTCTACCACACCACTCTATATTGAGATATTTCCTAAAAATGAAAATACTCTCTCTAGAGGGGTGGAGGGTAATTTATCACATAAAATTAAAAACTAAAATTAGGATTCTTCTTCAATGGCACCAAGTCTTCAATTTATAGGTGAAGAAGGTTTAGGGGTAAATTGGGAAGTTGCACATAAGTGCATGTAGGAAGAGAGGTATGAGATGGTTATTTGGTAATGTACACATATGTGCATGTGTAATGGGTGAGGGAAAAATCTGATTTGCTTATGAGGGTATTTTGGTAATGCACATGAGACATTTAAACATGTGGGACTTTATTTGGTTTATTCGTCTTGGGGGCTTTGGAGCAGCTGGGTCATCCTGGACTTGAACTAGAGACCTCGCCCGTGAAGTAAATCATCGTACCTACGGTCCAACCAATTGGGAGAGAATCAATAGATTCCTTTTCGAGAGCGATTCATCCTTCTCGAATTCTGTATTCTCAAATGTGGGTTTAAAAAGTGGAAATGGGTAAATAGGTCATGGAATTGGTAGCAGCAGGCTAGGGCTCGGGTTATCGGGTCGGATTTTAGTAGTTCCGATCGAGTTCTCAGGTTCAGGTATGGGATTGGGTTTGTCGGATCGCATCCGAGTTGGAGGATTCAGGAAGGTCCGGTTTTAGGTGGCAGGGGGTTGAATAGTTCAACCCGGGTAAGGGCTGAGTTGGGATCGGGTTTGGTGGTTACGAGCATGGATTTGTGCAGCATTCGAAATGGGTTCATGACCGGAAAGTGGGTCAGGGTCGCTGCTCCGGGTAGGGAGACAAGTGGTAGTGGATGATACGGCAACAGGCTCGAGTTAGTGATGATAGATCAACAGGTTAGAGAAGGTTGAGGTGGTGGAAGTTTGGTTTGAAACTTGAGTATTTTCTGTTAATGGAGGTGAGAGAAGAGATAAGAGTGGGATGTGGAAGATGAGTTAGGGGTTGATTGGGTGTGGGTGAATGTAGATGTGTAAGGTATGTGTGAGGATGTAGGATAGTGTGTAGGTTAGGGAGGTGTATGTTAGTTATGGTGTGTGTGTAGTTGTGCGCCAAAAGAATTAAAATTATATAATTATTTACAACTAAACTAGAAAACTAAAAAATAAAATCGACTAAAAATTAAAATCCTAACCTAATAAAAATAAAATAACAACTAAACTAATAATAAAACTGACACCTATATTATTTACACACACGGACTTAGTACTATCTAAAATGACACACATACTCACAGGCACTATTATTTTTACATAAAATGGTAAAACACAAAGAAAAAATGAAATAAATAGTAAAAATGACTCAAAAATTATAAACTAATAAAAATAAAATAACACACACATGGCAATTTTAGGACAGGCTACGAGGTCTGGGCTCGGTTCGGGGATAGGGTTATTGGGCTCATTTAACTGCATTATTCCCACATTTGATGTACTTGACCACTTATTTATAGCAATTGCCTTGAATTAGGCTTGTTTGACACCGCAAATGCTTATTGACCTACAAAACGAACAAATACCAACATAAGTCCAATTTTATCGAGAATTAACAATTAAAAGCCGTCTATTTGGGGTTTATTTAAACACTTTTGGATGCTTATCAAAGCGCGTGCGCATGGCCAATAAAAAATTTCTATTTTTTTCCCCCAAAATTTTATTAAATTTTTCTGGTCAAAATAGTATTAGGTAATACAGTGTTTGGTTAACCCTAGCTCAAATTATAGAAAACCAAGGTTTTTGTTTAAAAGTATTTTCGAAAAATTATAAATTGACCCCTCATTTTATATCTTTTGAATTTTTTCCCTAACTTTTTTTCACATGTTTTTAAATTTTTTTTAAGCCATAATGCCTTCTACACCATTTTCAAAATATGACCTTAATCTCTATATTTGAAGCACTAAAGAATAATTTCAAAATATCCCATAAACTTTAAAGAATACAATATTTTCATTTTTCTTTCCAAGTCAGTTTTATTCCTAATAATATACAGTTACAACTATGTTCATTGACAGATAATCAAGCACCCGACCTTCCCGATACCAACTCCAACCGATTTTAAACACAGTCTCCATAGCTAACAAATAGGTTTTACCCTTTCGATAGTAATTTCAGCCTATTTGATATAACTGCTACTGATATCACATTGTGGTAGCAATAAAATACTCTTAGTATGTGCATGTTATGATACTGCCATGTTATATATGTTGATAAATATCATTGATATCTCAACAAGGATAATTTGGATCATTATAAATCTTTTTCTTTAATAACTGATTTCATGAGGTTATTGCAAATGATTGAATCAGTTCACCAAAGTATTTATGTGCTAAATGTCTTTGTTACAAACATCAATATTACTTAGGGTGTAGACTACTGTGTTATCCCACAAAACTTTTTTTTACTTGTCATAGGTCTCAGATGGTTGAGGGCCTAGATTTCTTACTACATACGTTTGAGTATCACTCTAGTTTGTGTGCCTAACTGATTATTTTTTCCAAAGGTTTTGGATTATTATTTGGTTATACCAATATGCTTGATTTTTTTATACGAGCTAGTAAATTGTTAATTATGGGATTATTCGTTTAAAAATCCTTGACTTTTTCCTCTATCTATAAGAATTATTGTTTATGCTTAATTCGCAATGTTTCTTCAGTAAACAGTTCAATCCATACATACCTCAAACCTCTCTTTATATATATTTGTTATAAAAATGGTTAAAATCTACTTAGCTTACTTATGCTAATTTATTATAACTCCAGATGATCTTGCATGAGGAAGTTTTACCCCCTCCTTTTTGTGATATGCACGGATCACTTGTATGCTTATATAACTATATGGAAGGAGATTAAGGAATATGGAAGCAAAGAATGACGTTTCTTGAAGACCTTTGTCATTTTTCATTTTTGGGATAAAGTGTAGCACGTACAAGTCACCCATGCGTTCGTGTTACAATATATGTAATACGATGTCAGTTATCGCTATAATGAATAGAGTTTTGTTTTCCACCTTAATTTTAGTTTCATTATTTTATTACTATCTTGTACATTCATATAAAAAACAAGGTGTAGCAATTATATTTTCTTAATTACAAGAAGTTAATTAAGGTGATTAAACTAGGATTTAGACTTGTAATCCTTATGTGTGTAAGATTATTTGCTTGGTGTATTATATACAAAAATTTCGGGTGTGTGTACTCGTGGGATACGTAGTAGAGGGGATTTCCATAAGGGGTGCGAATGATGGGTACTGGAACCCTGATGTGGACGATGAGTTGGGATTGATTACGATTACCCTGGACGCTACGTGATGAATGCTCATGATCTCTAGAATGAGATGCTATGGCCGATCATTTTATATAGTTTTGGATATGTGACTATATGACTGGTGTGATGGCATGGTGATTATTCCTTTAGAGTTGATTTAATAGTAATAGGTGTGGGACAACCTATAACTGTTCCAAGTGAAACACCCTATATAGTTGACTTATTAGAAGTCTGCACCATATAGGCTTTTCAACTAGTTTGGATATGAAGATTAAATATTTTTAGGTTCCAAGATCCCCTTCATAAGGTACTACAAAGTTCAAGTTATAGCATCTACATCTACTTCAACCTGATATTCTCACTTGATCTCCAAAAGGTATAAAATGGCACACTTTAGGACACATTTGCACACACATTGCATTAATTGTGTCATAATAATTTTTGAAATTTTTTAAAATTATTTTTAAGATTTTTAAAATAGATTTCTTAACATTTTATAAGGTACAAAAAATGAAATTTCTAAATTGTTTGGGGAGGAAACTAACATTTCAGGAAACGCTAAACCGCCTTTGTTACACACGTAATCAACTAAGTGTGAGGTTGACACCTGTATGATACCTGCTGGATTCCTGTTGGCTGCTAGTGTATTTGTTTATACTGAAACAACTAATACATATTATGGACCGTAGATTTAGTTTATTCAGTGGCCCTTTTTTAATCTGGCAATGATCCATGTGTTAACCTTTTTAACCAATCGCTTCTTGGACTTGAAACCGATTATAACAAACTATGCTTAATTTGTATGCATAATTTTCAATCATTAGATTTTGATCGAAACGGTAAAACTAATATCAACTTTCCATTTCCCTCAGCCATTCCAAAAGCTTCATATTCTGCTATATAAACGACCCTCGTCTTCTCATTTGAAGACTTTTTCCATAATAGAGAGAGAATATATATATATATATATATCACTACACCAAAACACGCCATTAGTAACATAATTTTACTGTTACTAAAAATATTAGTAACACAATTTTTCCGTTAGAAAAAAGGCGTGGGGCACGAAGGTAGTAACGGAAAATTCTGTTACTAATAGTAACGGTAAAATTCAGAATTAGTAACGGAAAATTCTGTTACTAATAGTGACGGTAAAATTCAAAATTAGTAACGGTAATATTCTGTTACTAATAGTAACGGTAAAATTCAAAATTAGGAAGAGTAAAATTCTATTACTAATATTAACGGTAAAATTCAGAATTAGTAACGGTAAAATTATGTTGCTAATAGTAACAGTAAATTACAGAATTAGTAACGGTAAAATTCTGTTAGTAATATTAATACATATTTAAAAAAAAATCAAGATCCAATATCCCTGATTATTCTTACCACACTATTTAAATCCTAAGAACATATACAAAAACAATCTACAAAAACAAGGGCATTATATTTAGCATTTTCATTTATATAAGCCTCCACTCTATATTTACAAAAGAAACTTAAACTAAATAAATGAAACATCGTAATAAAATCTCCCCGAAAGTTACATTATTTTAATAAAAGTATTTAATATAACATCCCAATACAATCATCCCTAAATGAGATATTTTTATATTATAACAAATCAAATGAAATATAAAAAAGAAGTCCGTTGTTGACTATCAACTTTCGTTCTATTATCATCGCCATCAACGCCACAACTTGCAACGCTGGAAACTTGATGAGGATCCAAAAATGACATTCTATCAAACAAAATAAAATTATCATATTAGTTATAATATCAACATTTAGTCATACAAAATTAATTTAGTACAAAAAATTATCCACCAGCAAAATTAATTGCACAAGTATCAGCACTTAAAAGTAGGACATTTCATATATAAATAAGTATGTGAACTTGAAATATCGCAATTTCACATAAGCACAAAACACATGGTTTCTAACACAAATTCAATTTTTTTTGGTACAACTAACACTGTTCACACAAACACAGAAACACTCACTCACGCTGCACACAAACATTGAACACACACTTCACACTATTCACACAAACACACTAAGATAAAAAAAATGAAATAAAATTGCTTTGTACTTCATATCCAAGCATTTAGTGTGCATTCATGAATTCTGGCTATTTTTCATAAATTCACACGATGTGAGATGTAAGGAATGTAAAAGAAAGAACTCAAGTACAAAAAAGTAAGAACTCGGTAAAATTCACTCTGGTCTTACCTCATCCAATATAATATGATCCCATTTGACGAAGTGCAAATTAGATCCCATAATACTACCGTCTTACGAATATCCTGCACACATGCCAATTTTTGTTATTTAATGATAAATTCCACTTCCACAAATGCACATAAATGACACTACATTTGTTAATGAAGACAATATCAATTTACGGTGGCAGCACACTACGAGCCCTACTAAGCTTTACTACAACTAAACTTTAATTAAACAAAAGTACATCAAAACGTAATAGTAGTCCAAGCAATACAGGCAATTGGGAAGCTTACCGCATTCTGCTCTAGAGGCAGCGTCTGAAGAAGTAATCCGAGAAGATCACCATTCAGGTCGAATCATTGCAAAACGTGATACAACCCTACTAAGCTTTACAACTTTTCTCTTTCTTTACCACCTTTGAAGCCAGCTCCAATACTAGACTCATCTCTATCCTAATCTCAACTGTTTCTACACAAACCAACTCGGACCGGTGACTTAGTGGTGAGTCATGACTCTTAGATCCTGTTAAATCTTCATCAACCCGACCCAAACTCCTTTCAGCAAATCTCTTGAACCTGCACCGTCTCCTGACACTGTGAAGATCATTTGATAAGTTAGAAACATGACGTATGTCGTAAGCTTTTAGCGGCAGTCCATTATTAGTGTCAACAAAATTTGAGTCGACTCGGGTAATCGTGACTCCATCTAGATCCGTTATTCAATATTTTTCAGCATTCAATAATCTCTCAAGAGAAGAATTTCCTGAATCTTTATCAAAGCGGCTTCTAGATATATCTCCAAGTTGCTGATTAATGCTAACTTCCCACACCAATATGAATTTTAAGTAAGAAATGAAGCTGCTATTATCAGACAATATTTGCTTTGCAGTTTGTAGTTCCCTTTCAGCCATGTCCCAATGTCGCTGCTTGCGTTATAGTTTTCCTGAAATGAAAAAAAAAACATAAAAATAAAAAGTTGTGGTCGTTTAAAACATTCATTTTCTCCAAATAATTTTTGCAGCACGGCTTAAACAGTCATCATATAAAAAAACAATAGTTTTTGTAGCACGATTTCTTAATGGGATTGCAACTTTGAATTTATTAGTCTAAAAGAAAAGTAGTTTTCCATATTTAAATTGTTTGATTTTAGGCGAAATAGTAACTCCATTTGATTTTACTCAATATTGAAAGAAAAAAATACAAACGGTTGATTGTTTTGTCTTTATCCATTTTGCACAAACTATTACAAAATATCTAACTATACTATATCACAAATCCTATTCAATCCTAAATGTGGTCTTCATAAGAATTGATGGGTCCATTCCTTGTTAGAACTACTAAATTCATAAAATTAGGCTCAAGGCAATACCTGCAGATAATGTGTTGACTCTGATTTTGTGTGCTTCAAAACCCAGCACCTTTATTAAGAATATAATCTGATAATGCAATCCAAATAATATCCACCACAAACACAACACATCTTAGTTGAAAGAGAGAGAGACAGAGAAAAAAATGCCTTTAGAGCCTCCACCTTTTCAATGAGCCTCACGTTGCGATGTTTGCAAATGCAACTTCAATACTTTTAGGATAAGGCATCACTGCCGATATTGTGGCTGAACTTTATGTGCTGACCATTCATCAGATCAAATTCCCTTACCATAATTTGGTCTTCACACAAGCGTCAGAGTTTGAGCTGATTGTTTTAATGACGCCTCTCGATCTATAGAAAATGATTCACGCGCTTATGTGGACAGAGTCAATCTTGTAACAGATTCAGTTTCAAGATTAGACATTAGTATAGTAGAAGAGTCTTGATGCAAATCAACTACCAAGCAGTTTCCTGTTGTAGGAATTTCTGAATGCAAGTGTGGAATGCCTCTATGCATTTGCGAAGCTCCAGCCCCGACTCCAACTCGATCAAGGGATGTACTTACATTGCAGAGCAAAACCACTTCCAATAATACAGTTCAGGCGAACCCAAAACCAAAGAAAGCTGACACAATTCCAAAGAGTAGAGGTTCCACATCAAATAACAAGAATAGTTTGATTTTTAAAATTGATCAAGTGGCTAACACTACCTTGGAATAATAACTTACAAATTATGAAGCTAAGGGAGAGGGTTTAAGAGAAGCAATAAAGAACGGTGACACCGCTGCTGTCAGGAAGCTTCTGAATGAGGGAGTGGATGCAAATTATTGTGACAAGCAAGGATCATCTCTGTTACATCTTGCTGCCATTTTTAATCAAACTGATATAGCTTTTGCCCTCATGGAATATGGAGCAAGTCTGGACCGCAAAAGTTCATAGGGGGAGACGCCATTAGATTGTGCTCCTGTAACCCTGCAGTATAAGATGAAAAACAAGATGGAAGAAGGCAAGAAACTCGCCCCACGTTAAATCATTTCACAGAAACATTCTCTTTCTAAATTAAGCCGTGAAAAATGACTAATTCCTTGAATGGTTATGTTGATTTAATTTCTGTAGATGTTTGTGATATATTATGGGAAATTAGCTTATGCACAATTCATACACGGTATTCAAAATGTTTTTTTTGGGTACAATGATAAAATGTGTGCTAATGAATTTTTTTATTTTTCCTTTGGTACGAAAATAAAATGATGTAGGAGCGTCTTTTATGCGCGCTTTATGTATTTATTTTTGTTTCTTGATGGTAAAAAAAAATGCAATCCAAACATTAAAATTCAATTATAAACATGGTCGAAATAAATATTTAAAATACAAGAGAACTCACTTTTGTGTCACTCTCCAAAGCAGCCTTTGCTGAGCTCATGCCTTTACCATATCTTCACGCAGAAAAGATGATAATATTAGAATTATGTGATCCTAAGTTTTTTAGAGATGTTAATTAGAACATAGTTGAGTAAACAATGAAAATTACCCTAGTATGATCCTTTCAGAAGCAATGTAGGTTAGAAAAATCGAAGCACCACCTGCGAGAAAACATACAAGCTCTATCATTTTTTCTCTCTTTAGAAAGTCCAAAGATAGAGAAGAAAATCATATCGAAAGAGGATCGTACGTGGATTCACGATTGGAATGAAATGCTGGAGTAAAGAAACAAAGGAAGAGATAGATGCAGAGATGGATGGAAGATATCCATATCTTGATGTCTCCAAGAGCGGTTTCATAACCTGCAACATGAACACTTATATCATTAAGATGGAAAAACAAAACCGTTAACATACACACATGCAAGGGTCGGGCGATTTTAGAAGGATGAGGAGTACTTCAGAATTGAGGCCTCCATACAAATCAATAAAAAATTGTTAAAAATCATTGAATAAATTGTTAAAAGTTTTTTTATGTTGGTTTTTGGAAAAGCATCATATTAAGCGGTACAGATTTATGCAACTTCTATGAAAATCTGAAAGTACTTTTTTTTAAAGTTTTTAAACTTTAATGATATCCTAAACATTGTCGAAAATTGAGGTCCCAAAGCACCTCCATACACACACACACACTTTTGGACTATTAAAATGGAAGTAGCAATATTTCTGAATTCATTCATCATTAGAGGAGATACAAATATCAAAACTGAAGGAAACATCGATACAAATAACTACGAAATCACAAGATTAAGCTCTTAGGCAAGTCACACTCTTTTGGTTAGCAGAGTACTTGCTGCTATTTGGCTTAGGTAGTTCTAGTGACCACTCATGAAGGTGTAGTTATATATATGTATATATATATATATAGATATATAGATATATACATATTCACATTAACTCTTGTGAAATCAGTAATCAAACATTGTATCAGATGTCGTCCTAGATTATAATTATACCCACCACCTCAAACCTCATACTTCAATAATTATTTTATTTTAAGTTATGATATCTTGGGGTATCCATGCCTGACTAAAATATTTTTAGGCCTCCAATCCGAACACGCTACTATCTATAGGAGGCAGTCCTAAGAGGTTTTGAACTTTTGGCCTCCATGCTGTGAGGTAAGAACAAAAAACATAAAACATAAAACATAAAACAAACAGTGACAACCTTCTTTGCACCTCCCTCAAAATCAACCATAATGAATAAAAAACAAAAAAATTAAATTGAATGATTTGTTGAAATTATAATGATAACCTGCTAATGTAATATGATTCAAATAACAGAAAATCAGCACGTCATGCACCTTTGTCTTTTTCATTTTTTTCCTTATTAAAAGAAAATTCTTGTGAACCCAACGAAAACTCGGCTCCAGCCTCGCCCCATGGGATATCCTCTAGACATAATCGCCACCATTAAAGAGGAGTGATATGGAACTGCAATAAGAGGGGAAAATTTTAATGAAGACATTCCTATAGGTTCAACAAACTCAAAAGTTAGAGTAGTTTGGGCTAGGCATTTTTACAAACACGTAGTGTGCAAAAGTTTACTATATCCACGATTCACATATAAAATAAACCTAAATCAAGGCACATATAAAGCTAGTAAAAAATCCATGATTCACATTTAGAATAAACCTAAAGAAAGGCACATATTAGGCTAGTACACTTTAGAACATATGGTTCTAACACATTAGAATCAATCAAGTAGGTGTTAATTAAAAAGAAAAAACAGAGATTGAATATGTACTACGATACATTTGTTTTGGCGAGGAGATGAGTATCTCGATTTATTTATTCATTCATCATCATCTATTGTAATATGTAGCTTTGCTTTTTCCGTTGTTTCTTCAGAAAGAGAGATGAGGGTTACCTGTTGTTGACCGGCAGAATTTATTTTGTGAACTAATTTGAAGAAGAATGATTAACCTAGTTGAAGAAGAAAGATTAGGGTTGCAGTATAAATTTTATGAGGATTGAGAAGAAGAATGGTGGGAGGAGTGTGAAATTAGGTCCTTCTTTGGGAGGGAAAAGTTGAGGGAGAAAACGTATACGGGCTTCTTTTTTTTTTTAGGGAAAAGTGTTAAAATAATTTATTCACCATTTAACTTTTTTTTTTAATTTGTAAACTCAAATTAGTAACACTTAAACTAAATCAGTAACGAAAACTTATTGTTAGAATTACTAATAGTAAAATACTGTTAGTAATGAAAAAAATGGTCTGTTACTAAAAGTTTGTTTTGGTGTAGTGTATATATATATATATATATATATATATATATATATAGAGAGAGAGAGAGAGAGAGAGAGAGAGAGAGAGAAGCTCAGAAAAAAAGAGAAAAATTATTTTCGAAAAACATAAGTGACATTTAGGTTTTTTAAAATAACAAGAAGGTTATCACCTTCATATTTTTCTAAAAACACTTATGAGAAAACCTTCGTTTTACTAGTTTCAAACACATTAGGGTTTTATTTTTTGAGAGTTGAGTTCTAGAGAGATTTTATTTCATATTTGTTATTCAAAAAATTCCTCTAAAACTAGTTTATCTTAAAAATAGCCACCACAAGTTTAGGGACTTGATTTTTTTCATGAAATAAAGGATCTAACTATAAGTTGTACATTTATGCACTATAGGTTATTAGATCTATTTCTATGAACCTTTCTTGTGTAATATTTTGGTAGAAACATCGTGTTTGTTGGATCTCTGAAAAATACTTCAAAAAGCTTTTAGATCTACATATGTTGTGGGTTTAACACTATGAATATTGGAATAATATACTCTTGCATGTTTAGATCTGATTTTTTTTATGTTTAACTTATTTTACATTTTGTGAAATTTGTTTTGTATAGATAAATAATTTATAGATCTATTTTTTTTAAAAAGATCTACGTTAGATCTAAAATATTTAAACTGGTATTATATTTAAAGTCTTAACTCAAGAGCATACATAATATCCTTTGTAATTTATAGGAATGTTTGTATAAGTGTGAGTGTGGTGTTGCATGTTCATTTAAATATCTTAGACGCACACTTTATCACTACTTCACACACTTGACATTTATAAAAGTGTACTGTTTTCTAGAGAGACCTGTGATAGGGTCAACGTAAAGAAAAACTGAAGGAATAACGAATTGCAAGTTGTTGTTGGGTCAGAAAAGGCGTGCCTAAAGGAGGTGTAGCTCTGGGAATTTTAGGTATATTTCTTTTCCATTTTGATCCTGTGATTTCATGTTTGTAGCTTGTAACTGTATTCCATTATAGTAGATTTTGTTTTGTGGCGTAGAGGTCATCGTGGATGTTTTTCCAAACTTTGAGGTTTTACCAAGTGAAAATCCCCTGTGTAAACTTCTGTGAATGCTTCTTAATACTTGCATAATATCTTCTGTCTAAAAAGTTTATTGAGATTTACAAATATTTTTCTAAAACTTGAGTTACTAAGATTCTTAGAGATTTCTAAAGTGTTTTTACACATTTTGTGTGAAATTTCTTTTCAAGCAAAATATTTTCTTCAAAGATTTTATTCTGACTCTTAACATAACATTTAACTTTGTTAAAAATCTTGGTTAAGTAATTTCAAGTCGTATCAGAGTAGTTTTAAAATTTTTTAATCCTATAACTCGTGAAACTGTTTTTAAGATTTTAAAATGGATAAAAAAATTGAGAAACTTGGTAATCTTTCCAGAACCCCAGTGTTACATGGACACAATTTTCCCTATTGGAAAATTAATATGATTGCATTTATTTAAGGCACTTTGGGTGATGAAGTTCGGGAGACTATTGAAAATGGTTATATTCACCTCATTAAACCTCTAATAGAAGGTAACACCCAAAGGGTTAAGAAACAACCCAGTGAGTTTACCAAAGAAGAAAAACAAATGTCACTATGCAATAATAAGGGTAAAAACGGTATATTCATGTCCGTGAATGATCATGAATTTAAAAAATATCTATATATACTTCATCAAAGAGGAGTGGGACACCCTTGTCACTGCCCACGGATGTGATGAGCGTGTTAAGACTGGGAAAACTCAAATGTTGGTGCAATAAATATAATACCTTTATGATGAACAAATCTGAGACCTTTGATGACTTATATATTAAGCTTACTGACATTGTCACTAAACTGCATGCAAATGGTATTATTTATGATAGAAAGGAAATAGTGCAGAAAATCCTTAGATTTCTACCTACTAAATTTGATAACAAACATTATGCTATATAAGAGATGGATGACCCCAAGCTAACTCCTGAATTATTGAGTTGCAAATCAAGAATGGTAAAATGGAGTTAAAATATAAGAACACGTGATCTCTGATGTTAAAAGATCCTCTGAATCCAATCTTGTCATCTATTCTCAAATGATTGTTCCTATGTTAAACTTGCCTGACTATGACCTAGGATTGGATGTGAATTACGATCTTGAAAGCATTGATAATCAGATAGTTCTAATGAGCAAACATTTTAAAAATATTATAAAATTTAAGAATGCTATAACAATTAAACAAAGGAAAGTTGGCCATCAAAACTTTCAAGTTTCGAGACCACATAACAGAAGTAATGACAAACAAACCTTGAACAATAGTCAGAGACCCCAAAAGGACTCAAATAATATACAAGGTCACAGATGTGGTAATATGGGACAATATGCTATCAGATGTGAATCTAAGATTAGGATTACTCCTAAGTCCCATATGTGTAAGACTTGGGACTACTTTAAGGACCCAGAGGATGATGAGCCAGAGTCATATAAAATAAATGGATCATGCATGTCTATTTTGCAAAATTATTTTCACCGATGATAAATCATGCTTACCTGATGATATTATTGTTATTGCTATACCTCATGTCTTCATGAATGAATTGTACAATGATGTTGTGATAAATAATTCCGACAAGTCTAGCATGAGCGTGAGTCAAAGTGTAAATTGTTGTGATGAATTGAATGGGTGTATGAGTTTCAAACCACAAATTAAATCGTTAGGGTACAAATCATACACTTCACTTAGTGAGTTCGTTGATGATGAATTTACCTAACATATAAGAGTTTTACTCTAAGACTCTTAAGAAGAGTTCCAAACTTTAGAAAATGGTTAAACACTTAACGGAACATGTTGAGAGCTTAAGTAATGCTATTAGGCAGAATGCTAAGAAAAACACTAATCAATGTATGGATCATGAGACTGAAACTAAAAATTAAATTTCCAAAATCAGTTAACTTTTTGGAAAAAATAATTATCCTAGAAGAAATATATAAGGCCACTTTTCTAGAACTAGAAGAATCCAAACAAAAAGTATCAATTGTTTTTAAAAAATTTACATTTTGAGACATACAATAAAATAATGAGTTGTAGCAAAATAAATTTTGAAGATAAAACAGGCCTAGAATTTAACAAAAAACCTAAAGGAGCAAAGACCAATTTTTAAAATTCACAAAATGTCTTTATTTCTTCTGTGACTTTACCAACTAAACGAGGTCAAGATTTTGAAAAATCTCAAAAAGGAATTTTGAAAGTTTATGTCTCATAAGCTGCAAGGATTATGTTTAGCCCTAAGAAGAATTCTAATAATAAGGGTAAGTATGTTTGCCCCCCATTAAAGACATTGGGCAAAACTTGAAATCTGTTATAGCTAAACCTCACTTTCAAAGTGCATCTAAACCTATTTTTAACGGATTAGAAAATAAAGTCAAGATAAACTCACATCGATATTGTAGTTATTGTGATGTCTATGGTCACTCTCTTGCTGAATGTTTTCAAAAACGTCTTTTACACACCAGTATATATGAACTTTAACTACTCTACAAAGAGTTGAAATACTTATGTTCTCCCAAGGCAAACCAATAAAAACTCTAACATTAGAAAGAAAAAGAGAAATTCTCACACTAATAGAAAATCATTCGGGAGAACCCCTTAAACCTTTTCTAAATCAAAGGCCAAGAAAAATGTTAAAACCAGGGCCATTTCGGTTAGAAAAGATGACCTGTTACCCCAACTTAGGTTCAATACAGTGATAACCGTGTTTAAAGATGAACACACTTCGGTTGGATGGTACCTTGATCTGGGGTGTTCAAAACACATGATCGGGGATGAAACTAAACTGACAAACAACACAGACTTCTTAGGAGGTAATGTCCTTTTTGGTGACGGTGTCTCATTTTTTTATCATTGGTAAAGGAACTCTCAAAAAAATGGGTCCTGCCTGTTCTTAATGATGTTCTTTTAGTAAAAGGCTTAAAAGCCAATTTGCTGAGTATATCTTAATTTTGTGACTCCGATCATACAGTTACCTTTTCTAAAACTGAATGCAAAATTTCAAACAAAGATGGTAATAACATTCTTATAGGAAACGAAACTTCTAATAACTGTTATACAATAATTCCTGGTAATGAGTCCTGTAATTTAACAAGATTAGATGACTCTGGCTTGTAGCATAATGGATTGAGTCATACTGCCAACCTACGCAGATTGAGTTCTAAAGACTTGGTTAGAGGTTTACTTAAACTCAAAATGTCTTCAAATATTATTTGTGGTCCTTGACAAATGGGAAAAATGAGTAGAGAGCCTCATAAGAAAGTTAAAGACATAATAGTATCTCAACCTCTAGAACTTATCCACATAGATCTGATGAATTCCTCTCATACTATGAGCCTTTGTGGCAACAGTTACATTCTTATCATGGTGGATGAATTTACGTCGTATACTTGGGGTTATTTTTATGAAAAATAGATCAGATACATTCCGAGAATTTTTTAAAATCCTTTTCAAAATTAAAAAATGAGAAGGATACCCAAGTACAATGTATTAGAAGTAATAGAGGAGAATAATTCAAAGAGACTGGAGTTCTAGAATATTATTTTGGTAATGGTTCTAATCATGAGTTTAGTTCACCTAAAACTCCATTGCAAAATGGTGTTGTTAAAAGGAAAACCCGAATAGTCCAAGAAATTGCTAGGGTTATGTTACATGTTAAAGGATTGCCAAAATACTTTTAAGTTGAGGCAGTCTAAATAGCTTGTCATATCATTAATCGAGTATACCTTATAAAGAATACCAAAGAGACTTTATATGGACCTTGGTACATCAAATAACCTAATCTTAAATACTTTAGAACCTTCGGGAGTGTCTGTTATATTTGCAAAGATAGAGAAAAAATTTCAAAATTTGACACCTGAAGTTATAAAGGAATTTCTTTGGGGTATTCCCGAATAGTAGAGCTTATCGCGTCTACAATTTACGTACCAAAATCCTAATGGAATCTATAAATGTAATTGTTAATGACACTAGCACATGGAGTATTGATACTTAATCAATTATCGAAGATGAGTCTGAAATCTTTTTGAAATTGGCTCTCCTTAGACAACTGATACATTGCCAACTGAAGTTCCTATACTACCAACTTGGGTTTCTAAAGATCATCCCCTAGATAAGGTAGTTAGTAACCTTAAGGAGCCTGTGCGAACAAGATCCCAACTTCAAAACATGGCTTACTTTGCATTCTTTGTTTCTCAAATAGAATAAAAAATTGTAAATGATCCCCTTCATGACCCTTACTAGATTGATGCTATGCAAGAAAAGCTAACCCAATTCAAGAATTGTGATGTGTGGTATCTTATTCGACGACCTAAAAATAAAAAGTTTATCGGTACCCGTTAGATTTTTAAAAATAAAACTGATGAATTCGGGAAAATCATTAGAAATAAGGATAAGTTGATAGCGCAAGGATACTCTCAGATAAAGGGAATAGATTTTGATGAGACTTTTGCTCCAGTGACAAGCCTCGAGTCTGTTCATCTCCTCCTTATTGTTGCGTGTCATTTGTAATTTTAACTCTTTCCAATGGATATTAAGTCCACATTGTTTAATGGTATTTTGACTAAGGAAGTATACGTAAAACAACCAAAAGGCTTTACTGATCCTTTTTCGATTGAAGAAGGCTTTGTATGGATTAAAGCAAGCCCCTAGGACCCGTTATGAATGTCTCTCAACCTTTTTAGTCAATAAATGGTTTGAGCATGGAGGCAATGATCAAACATTATTTGTCCGTAAAATAAACAAGATGGTTTAATCGCACAAATATATGTTGGTGATATTGTCTTTTGTTTAACTTCTCTTACACAAGCTAATGATTTTTCTAAAATTATGCATGGAGAATTTTAAATGTCGTTTATGGGAGAATTATAATATTTTGTAGGTTTGCAAGTTAAACAATTGACTGATGGGTTGCTTATTTCTCAAACTAAGTACGCGAATGAATTGATAAAAAAATTTGGTTTATAAAATGCTAAGATTGCACGCACTCCCATGAGTACTACAACTAAGATATCTAAAGATGAAAATTGAAAAATATTAATCCCACTCTTTATAGATGTATTATAGGAAGTTTATTATATCTCACTACTTCTAGACCAGATATTATGTATGTCATATGTGTTTGTGCACGATACCAAAATGCCCCCAAAGAATGTCATTTATTGTGTATTAAACGCATAATAAAATATGTTAATGGCACCCTTGAATATGGTATATGGTATACAAAGGACACCACTAGTTCTATTTTTGGCTATACTAATGCTGACTGGACAAGATGCTCCGATAATAGTAAGAGCACTTCCGGTGCTTTTTATTATGTTGGAAATAATATAGTTGGCTGGAGCACTAAGAAACAAAATTGTATATCCATATTAACTGCTCAATCTAAGTTCATTGCTGTTGGAAGCTATTGTGCTTAGTTGTTATGGATTAAACAGATGTTATGTGATTAAAGAAAACCATTATTGTGTGATAATCACAAGTCTATTAATATCTCGAAAAAATATGTTCAGCACTCTCGAACAAACATATTAAGATCATACATCATTTTATTCGTGAACTAGTAGAATCAAAAGAACTTATCATATAATATATGCAGACTGATAAACAAGTAGCTGATCTTTTTACTAAGCCCGTGGAAAATATAGGATTTGAATCCTTGAGAAAATTCATAGGTACTACAAAGTTCAAGTTAGAGCATTTACATTTATTTCTGCCTCGCATTCTCACTTGATCTCCAAAAGGTATAAAATGGCACAATTTGGGTCACATTTGAACATATATTGCATTAATTGTGTCATAATATTTTTTTTAGAATTATTAGAATTGTTTTAAAGATTTTTAAAATAAATTTTATTTATTATTTGGATTTAAATTGAATTTCTAAACATTTTTTAAGGTACTGAAAATGGATTTCCTAAATCGTTTGGGGGGAAACTAACATTTTAAAAACTCTAAACCGTCTTTGTTACCCGCGTAATCAACCAAGCGTGAGGTTCACACCTGTATGATACCCACTAGATTGCTCTTGGCTGCTGATGTGTTTGTTTATACTCACAGAACTTATACATATTACGGACCGTAGATCTAGTTTAATCAATGGCACTTTTTGAATCTTAAAACAATCCATGTGTTAATCTTTATAACAAATCAGTTGTCTGGACATAAAACCAGTTATAACCAGCTACGCTTAACATCTATGCATCATTTTCAACCATTGGATTTTTTTGTTGAAACAGTAAAACTGATCTCAACCTTCCATTTCCCTCAGTCGTTCCAGAAGCTTTCCTCTCCACTATATGAACGACCCTTGTCTTATAATTTTAAGTCTTTTGCCATAAAAGAGAGAATATATATATATATATATATATATATATATAGAGAGAGAGAGAGAGAGAGAGAGAGAAGCTTAGAGAGAGAACGAAAGAAAATCTCAGGAAAAAAGAGAAAAATTATTTTTGAAAAATAGAAATGAGATTTAGGTTTTTCAAAATAACAAGAAGATTCTCACCTTCATATTTCTCTAAAAACACTTATGAGAAGACCTTCATTTTATTAGTTTAAAAACATTAGGGTTTTCTTTTTTGAGACTTGAGTTTTTGAGAGATTTTATTTCATATTTGTTACTCAAAAAACTCCTCTAAAACTAGTTTCTCTTGAAAACAACCATCATAAGTTTAGGGACTAGAATTTTTTTTCATAAAATCTAGGATCTAACTATAAGTGGTACATTTATGCACTCTAGGTTGTTAGATTTGTTTCTATAAACCTTTCTCGTGTAATATTTTGGCTGACGCATCCTGTTTGTTGGATCACTGAAAAATATTTCAAAAATATTTTAGATTCATAAACGTTTGGGTTTAACACTGTGAATATCAGAATAATTTCCTCTTGCATGTTTACATTTGATTTTATTTTATGTTAAATTTATTTTACATTTTGTGAAATTTATTTTGTATATATTAATAATTTCTAGAACTATTTTTTTTAAAAGATCTAAGTCAGATCTAAAATCTTTAAATTGTTATGATTTTAAAGTCTTAACTCAACATCATATAAAACATCTTTTGTAATTTGTAGGAATGTTTCTATACGTGTGAGTGTGGTGTTACATGTTCCTTTAAATATCTTAGACCCACACTTTATCACTACTTCACACACGTCACGTTTAGAAAAGTGTGATGTTTTCTAAAGAGACCTGTAATAGAGTCGACGTGAAGAAAAACTACAAGAATAAGGAATTTCAAGTTGTTGCTGGGTCAGAAAAGGAGTACCTAAAGGAGGTGTAACTCAGAGAATTTTAGGTATAATTCTTTTTCATTTTCATCCTGTGATTGTATATTTGTAACTTGTGACTGTATTCCATTGTAGTGAATTTTATTTTGTGGCGTAGAGATCACCGTTGATATTTCCCCAGACTTTGGGGTTTTACAAGGTAAAAGTACTGTATGTAAACTTATTTGAATGCTCCTTAACACTTTCATGATATCTTCTATTTAATAAGTTTACTGAGATTTACAAATATTTTTCTAAAGCTTGAGTTACCAATATTCTTAAAGTTTTCTAAACTATTTTCACACATCTTTTGTGAAATTTATTTTTAATCAAAAAGAGTTTCTTCAAAGAGTTTGGTCAGACTCTTAACCTAACATTTAACTTTGGTTAAAAACTTGGTTAAATAATTTCATCTAGTGCGCACGAGCGATCTCTGAAAGTGATAAGTTAGGCCTTCGTTGTGTGCGAACTTTTGATGAGGCCCGTTTATGCAGTACGCATTTCAGACCGTATTGGTTTATGATAATATTGATGTAGATACTTCTTAGTGATGTTATGTAGTAGTGAAATTCAAAGAAAAAATATATGAAAATTTTCCTAAAAGTCGGTAATAAGGTAAAAGACTTAATCATAAGGAAACACGTGGGCTTGGGAGTATACACAAATGATATGTAGGGTTATTTAGGTTGGGTTAACTTAAAAGAATCAAAATGACTAAACGAATATACGTAGTCATATTGTAGTACAAATTTAATTATATTATTATACTACTTAGACTTGGTGTTAGTGTCTCCTGTTAAAAAATATCAGGACATAGGCCTCTAGTGTAGCCTCACCCTTGATCCTCTTTTCACTACTATTCTCATAGGATGTAGGTTCTGAGCTTGCATGCTCATACTTTATTGTCCTTATTATATTTATATCGATTTTACATTTGAGTCGGTTGATACTTTATGTTGGTGTTACAATGTTTTAGTAGACGGTGATAGTAGCGATGAATCTATTACTTATATTGGATTTGATATCAGAGATTTTATGGTTCATCACTTTTATGTTGAGTTACTTATTTATGCTTTCATTTATTATTTACAACATTCTTAGAATGATATTCAATTATTTTGATTCTCGTGAGATGGTATTAGGCCTGATCAATCTAATATTAGATTTTACGGGGTGTCACAGTTGGTATCAGAGCATTCTAGGGTCCAGTGTCCTAGGGATCTTGAGTGCGTCCACTCTTCATAGTGTTCTTTGATACTTTAGAGATTGTATTTAGATTTTGTACTGTATTTTCTGCATTTGTATTTATACGACTTGTTTACTATCTTTCAGATGGTGAACACACACATATGAGTAGGCAGACCACGAAAGGTCGTTAGTGTCGAGTTTAAGGCCGCGGCACCCAAGTAGCAGCTGCCGCCACTCCACCCCTGTCATAGGAACATGCTCCTGTTATTGCATTGGCCGACCCGATCACAATTATTATACATACTGTAGATGAAATTACATTCGCCTTGCAGCAGTAGCAGCCACCAAATGTCG
The DNA here is from genome assembly GCA_949130495.1 of Sambucus nigra. Classification (NCBI taxonomy): domain Eukaryota; kingdom Viridiplantae; phylum Streptophyta; class Magnoliopsida; order Dipsacales; family Adoxaceae; genus Sambucus; species Sambucus nigra. The sequence continues at coordinate 203,259,021 of OX422208.1, forward strand.
CTACACATGTGAATGTTCAGCCAAACACAACTTCATGGGAGAAGGTGATAGGAACCATTGAGAAGAGATGTCCACCGGAGTTCTCTAGATCTATCAATCCAATTATAGCATTACAATGGAGGAGTGACATTGAGGGTCATATCCATCTACTAGTGTGTATTTACTTACAGATGCAAATGCTAGCTAGTTTTTTACTTGTAGGAGATGCATTACAGGGTGGGAATTGGTTACCATTGCAGAGGAACAGTGTCAAATGACTATTTCGTAATTCTGGGAGAATTTTGAGGGGAAGTATTTCCCTTCAGCACAATATGAAGATTTTTGAGAGCTAATTTTGATAGATAGAAATAGGATGATCGTAGAGTAGCAGATTATGAACAAAAAATTACTCGATTGGTGAACTTTGCCCGAGAGATTAAAGATTTAGAGTCGAAGAAGATAAACCAATTTGTGCAAGGACTGGTATAGGGATCAGTTGCATTCTTACGAAATCTGTCGTACACGTAGATAGTGGATGTTGCATTGAGACATTGCTATATATTTTACCGAGTTTAAGAGAGAGAAGGAACCAAAAAAGAGAAGAGAGGTTATGGCCCAGGGTTGAAGTCAAAAGAGGTAGGTGAAGGAGGTTCCCAGTACTAAATAGGACCGAATCATGGGGAGCAACCCCCAAAGCGATTTAGATGAGGAGTTGATTTTCGTTACGACCAGCAGAGCCAGGGCCAACAGTGCCAAGGTTAGAGACGTCAGGATAAACCCTATGGGCAGAGACTACATGGTCGTGGTCAGGAGCGTCCTATTTGGGGGTCGTGCTATACTTATGGAGAGAGGAGCCATTCTTTTTGAAATTTCCCTAAGGGCAATCTGGCAGGACATCAGGGAAAATAAGAGGCTCTTCTAGTCCCATTTCTGTATCAAGGGGTGGCAATTCGGGTTAGTCGTGTCATTTTTGGGTCGCGTTTATTTTTATTTTAGTATATGTTTTGGGCACTCCTAAATCTATATTACGGGTTATCGGGTCAAAAATTTTCAGCTCCACCATCACCGCAGTGCCTCTGACTAAGTGGGATCTTATCTTCATTATTGACATGTGTACCATGTTCATCAGATGGATCATCCAGCACAATCGCATAAAATTGAGGGTATATTTATATATATGGGTATTATGCACGGGTTTTGTTCGACACGAGGGTGTTGCACTCATTTGTCAGTTATACATTTGAATATACCTAGTACACAATATGTACACTATTGAATAATTTGTGTATTAATAATTGGCAAGAAATTTGAATTAACTACTGAAATAACATCTCTACGAGTGAGTTAATTCATGATAAGTTTCCGCATATATATGCGCAGAATTTCATAGATATGTAAACTCTAATTAATATTTTAAAAAATAGAGGATTAAAAATTATAGAATTGCATTTATACCTATTCATTTTTCGTAATCAAATTATTCACCTCATTATAGATTAAATAGACAAAGAGTCATTTGAATGGTTGCAATTCAATGAGCATTTGATATTGTAGATTCATATACTAATATTAAAAACTTGTAGATTCATTAATGTAATACATTAAAAACTTGTAATTTATTTTATAAATCTATCAAACATTAAAAAAAATAGATATTAAAATTTTATTTTAAAACATGTTTAATGATAATATTTTTAAAGTTTACATAAAAATTTCATTAAATGAATTTATTTTTGTATTAATAAAAGCTTTATACTTAATTATTTTTGTTTAAAAAATGTCAGTTATTTATATTAAAAACATATGTTATTTAATTTTAAAAAATATAAAACATATCATATAAAAAATGATAAAATAAAATTGTTAATGTTTTCAGTTATTTATATTAAAAATGTACGTTATTTATGTTAAATATTTATTAGCTATTTTCTATAAAAAATAATAAAAACTATTAACTGTGCTTTTATTGAAAATAAATGTAAAAGGTTAATATTTTCATACCTAAAATCTGTGTTTTATTTTTAAATATTTTTATTTCATAAAACAATTTTTTATAAATTGTTGATACCAATTTCAGTCTGCTGACGTGGACCATTCACATGAAGACACGTGCCAACCTTCATGGAAATTACAAATACTTTCAACGAACAACATACTATCACCGAGCTACTCAGGCGCCCCGAGCTGCTTAATCATACCAAGCAGCTTGGGCGCCCCGAGGAACTGAGGGCTCCGAGAAACTTAAGCGTACCGAGCAACTCAGGCAGTCCGAGCTACTTAGCGTACAGAGCATCCAAATCTAGAGAATCAAAAGACAGCTGCACATTAAATGCACATTATTATCGTACAGATGTATATGTCTACTAGAAAACAGCGCATTGTCCTTTCACATGTACAGCCTCAAGGCTATAAATACATTGTAACCTCCTCATTAGAAGGGGACTCTGGATCTCTTGGTAAACCTATTATCGAGAATTCCAGGCAAACAGTCAACAATACAAAAACAGTGGACGTAGGCCATTCTCATAAGGCTGAACCACTTTAAAAATCCATTGTCTTATATTTATTTATTCATTTTTATCTGTGATTAAAATAATTAGATCGAATCTAGTTTTTTACATCAAAAGATTGGCGCCGTCTGTGGGAATGACTGTACTTAGCGTTTTTCACCAAAACAATTCATCATCAATGGCCGATAATCCGGAATCCAGTAATCGAAACACTGGGATCCCTCCAAATCCATCTATTTCCCCAAATGTTCAAGATCTGGTGGGTATAATGGCTAATTTAGCCCAAGGGCAAACAGCCATGCAGGAAACTATGCGTCAACTTATACAAATTGTTCAAGGTGGAGTGCCGACCCAATCAGGACAACGAAGTGTCCAGAAAAATACCCGTTTACCCTCTTCACGAACTAGGCGAACGCTATTCCTAGAGGAATCTCAATCTAGACGCACCGAATCATATCGTACTGAGAGATCTAATGATCCTTCTTATCAACCTGGTCGGACTTCATCAGTACGAGCTACAGATTCTCAACGAAACGTCACTTTATCCCCAGAAAGGACTAGTGCTCTAGAAAGGTTGAGTAAATTCTCTCCTTTTGATCGTTTGGGCCCTAGAAGGAATAGAAGTCCTCCTAGGATTGCGTCGAGGAACTCTCAACGACCATCCAATCTAAGGGAAGGCTCTGCCCAATCACGACCAACTGCTCGTAATGAAAGATCCCAATAGGCAAATTCAACGCGATCAGTTGCTCGAACCAATAGGCCCGATGAGGGAAACGATGCATGGAAAGGCTCTATTCAAAGGTTGCAGGACATATTAGGAGAAATGACTAAGGCCAGGAATCCTCAACAAATAACTTTTATTCAAGGGACACCATTCGTACAGGCAATTGTGGATTTTCCCACACCATCAAAGTTTAAAGCTCCTATGGTAACGCCTAAGTATGATGGAAAGACTGACCCTGTCCTTCATATAGAGCAATACCAAGCTGTTGCTGATATCTATGCAGTTCCAGACGAGATGAGATGTAGGGCATTTTCAGGAACTCTCATCGGATCAGCCCAGATATGGTACAACAACCTTCCTCGGGGAAGATCGCGACTTTCTTTCAACTAGCAGAACTCTTTATTGGGAACTTCTATTTTGGAGCAAAACCAGTCAAACGAGTAGCACACTTACTGAGTGTTAGACAGAAGGCAGGTGAAAGCACTAGGGAATATATTACTCGTTTGAATAACGAGAAACTTGAAGTAATTAATTACGAGGAGAAAACAACAATTACTGCTCTAATGAGTGGACTGTTGCCAGATAAATTATACTACACTTTAGGCTAAGATCCGCCTAGAACTATGGCAAAACTGATGGAAAAAGCAACCAAAATCATGAATATCGAGGAAGCTATGGTTGCGAAGAAGAATGCAGGCACTAAGGAGACCAAGGTTGAAGATGGTAAAACTGAAAAGAAGGATCAGAAGAACAATGGTGGCAGCAAGCAGTCGAAAGGAATGCAAGCACTGGAGCCGATGAGGAAATTTGGAAATTATACTCCTTTGAAGGTAGATATAAATCACATTTTGGAGGAGATCAAGAACAGCGAGGAGATAGCCTGGCCAGGGAAAATGAAGGCAGATCCTAACAGAAGGGACAAGACCAAATATTGCGAATTCCACAAAGATCATGGTCATACGACCAAAAGTTTCATAGCTCTCCAGAATGAAATTGAAGCACTCATCAGACGAGGAAAATTAGCTAAGTATGTTGATCACCAAAATGGTGGAAAGACCAGCGACCGAGGAAGGCAAAGGTCTAAGTCTCCTCATCGAGGAAAAGAAGACAAGAAGAGAAGTCACAAAGAAGATCCAGAAGATGACCAAAATGACCCTGATCTCCCCAAAAGACCAAGGTAACCAGAACGTGAGGTATTTTCAATCCATTTAGAATCATTTGAATGTAATGTTATTACAGGTGGAGATGCAGGAGGTGGAGATCTGACTGCGGAGAGAAAAGCTTACCTCAATGAGGCTCAAGCTTGCTCATACATTCAGCGAATAAATTTGGCTGAAGATGATCGCCCGAGGAAGGTGAATAAAGACAAATTAGTCATTAGTTTCTCTAAGAATGACCTGGCAGGTGTATTATATCCTCATGATGACCCATTGGTAATCAAGATGAGAATGAAGGAAGTGGTGATTTCACGAGTACTGGTGGATAATGGTAGCTCGACAGATATCATGTTCTATCCATGCTTTGACAGTTTGAATCTGAAGCTAGCCCAGTTGGAGCCATATCATAGACCCTCCTTGGCTTTACTGGCGAGAAGCTTTTTCCACTTGGGAAAATTAAGTTGGATATGCTTATCGGTACATGACTTGCTTGTTGAACAAAAAGAGTACGCTTTTTTGTAATGGATAAAAATGTCCAATCAGCTTATAATATCATCATGGGAAGGGTAGGTCTGAAGAAATTCGAAGCAAAACCATCTACTGTACATCAATGTTTAAAATTCCAAACCAACTTTGGAGTAGGAGTTGTGAAAGGCGACCAAAAAGTAGCTCGGGAATGCTACTATTCATTTATCGAACAGGAGGAACGTGAAGAATCAAGGAAGTAGACTACTACCTATCAAGTGGATGAAATAGAAGATGCAGATTGAAATGTTAGACCCTAGAGATGAGTCTCAGCTCGTGAAGGGCCAGGTCATGGAGGCTACCGAAAATATCATTCTGGACGACGAGCATCCAGAACGAACAACTCAAATTGGTGCATCATTGGATGTATCGATAAAATAGGAATTTATAGCATTTATAAGGCGCAGAAAGTAGACTTTTGCATGGAGTCATGAAGACATGCCAGGGATAGACCCAAGTTTCTTGTGTCACGAGCTCAACGTGAATAAGGAAATCAAGCCAGTAAAACAGCGAAGAAGAGTATTCAGTCCTGGAAAAAACCAAGCCATACAGGAAGAAGTAGAGAAGCTACAAAAAGCCTTTTTTATTGAGGTTGTCAAATATCCTGATTGGCTAGCAAATGTGGTGATGGTAAAGAAGAAAAATAACAAGTGGAGGATGTGTGTAGACTTCACTGATCTTAATAAGGCATGCTCAAAGGATCATTTTCCTTTGCCCTGAATCGATCAACTGGTGGATGCTACCTCGGGGCATGAATTGTTGAGTTTCATGGATGCTTATTCTAGTTACAACCAGATTAAAATAAAGCCTGAGGACAGGGAGAGTACCTCTTTTATCACCCCAAGGGGAACTTATTGCTATAATGTTATGCCTTCCGGACTTAAAAATACAGGTGCAACATATCAACGGCTGATGAACAAGGTGTTTGTAGAGCAAATCAGTCATAACATGGAGGTTTATGTTGACGATATGCTGACGAAGAGCAAGAAAGCTGCTGATCATCTAGTTGACCTAGGTCTGACCTTTGATCAACTAGAGAAATATCAAATGAAGCTGAATCCCACCAAATTCATATTCGGAGTACGAGAAGGCATGTTTCTCGAATATATTATTAACCAACGAGGGATTAAAATGAACCCTGAAAAGATCAAGGCTCTATTGGAGCTGCGATCTCTAACCACGAAGAAGGAAGTGCAAAGCCTCACAGGGCGAGTTGCATCACTTAATAGATTTGTGTCACGAGAAACAGACAGATGTCTCCCATTCTTCAAAACACTCCGAAGAACTTTTGAGTGGAATGATGAATGTGAGGAGGCCTTTCAAGAATTGAAGAAATATCTGGGGACACCTCCATTGTTATCTAGACCAGTGATGGGAGAAAAACTATACTTGTACCTGGCAGTTTCAGAAAATGCAATGAGCTCAGCGTTGATAAGAGTGGAGGACGGAGTACAAAAACAAGTCTATTACACCAGCAAGGCTTTCCGAGGAGAAAAAATCAGATATCCAAGGTTGGAGAAGTTGGCACTAGCACTGTTTGAAGCAAGCATAAGAATGAGGCCATACTTCCAAACCCATACTATAGTGGTGTACACCGATATGCCATTAAGACAAGCTCTGCATAAATCGGAGAAATTAGGAAGATTGATGTACTGGGCAGTAGAACTTGGTGAATATGATATAGTTTATGAGCCTAGATCGTCGCTCAAAGGGTAGGCAATAGCGAATTTTATCGCAGAGTTTACTCAGGTAGATGCCTCCGAAGAACAAGAGTTGAATACAGACCAACCTGTGGATGTTACAGGATCATCAAATTTAAATCCCGATCAACTTACGTCGGTAGACGAGCAAGAGAAGATGATCAATGAGCAGTGAGAAGTGCCGAAGGAGGACAAAAGGAAGCACCAAATGTTCCACCGAGGAACTCTGGCTGATTAAAAATTTAATGATGAAATACCTGTATGGAATTTGTATGTGGATGGCTCTTCATGCACTACAGGCAGTGGAGCAGGAATTGTTTTAAACAGTCCGGATGAGATTGATGTGTAGTATGCTCTGCGCTTTCAATTTAAGGCTTCTAATAATGAGGCCGAATATGAAGCAATGATCATGGGTCTAAGTCTAGCCAAAACCATGAAGGCAAAGCAAGTCGTTAAGTTCAGTGATTCCTAGTTAATCGTAAATCAAATTCTAGGGGTGTATGCAGCAAAAGGAGAATTAATGGTCAAGTATCATGCCAAATCAATGGAGGTTGTATCGAGTTTTACTACAGTTCAGTTGATTAGAATACCAAGATTGGAGAATGCGAGAGCAGACGCCCTAGCTCGGTTAGCATCAGCCACACGCACCGAGCTATGAAGAACAATTCTAATAGAAATCCTGGATGGTCGGAGCATAGACGAAGATCTAATGATAAACTTCATTGCCCTCTACTTGGGACCATCTTGGATGGACCCCATCAGGGCCTATATTGAAGAGGGGGCTTTGCCAACTGATAAACTCGCAGCCAAAAAACTGAAGTTTAAAGCTGCTCGTTATGTATTGACAAGTGGCATTTTATATAGACGAGCAATAATAGCAAGGCTACAAAGATGTATCCATCCCTCTGAAGTGAAAGATTTAAGCGAAGAGGTTCACGAAGGGTCCTGTGGAGCCCATGTAGCAGGTCGGACGCTTTTGCAAAGAATAACAATGCAGGGGTATTACTGGCCAACGATGAGAGCTGATTGTTTAGCTTTTGCTAAGAAGTGCGATAAATGTCAACGTTTCTTTTCCATCCGAAGAACTCCCCAAGCATTGTTAACACCCATAACGTCCCCTTGGCCATTCGCCATGTGGGGGATAAAATAGGTAGGACCACTTCCAACGACCAAGGAAAGATTCAAATACCTCGTGGTTGCTGTGGATTACTTTACCAAATGGGTGGAAGCCGAGCCTCTCATTGATATGACATACGCCAAAGTCTATCAATTTATTTGGAAGAATATTTTCTGCAGATATTACTGACCATGGAACACAGTTTGATAACAAGGAGTTTGCTGCGTATTGTCATCAATCCAATGTACTGAAGATCCACTCTACACCGGCCATCCCCAAAGCAATGGGAAAACTGAGGTGACCAACAGAATGCTACTGAATGGTTTAAAAAAATGACTGGATGATGCAAAGGGAAATTGGATTAACGAGCTACATTATGTGTTGTGGGCTTATCATACCACACCAAGAGCAGCAACAGGAGAGTCTCCATACATGCTGGCATTTGGGAGTGAGGCTGTCATACCTGCTGAATTGGGTCTACCCACGCACAGGGTGCTTAATTTCAATTCTCCTGTCAGTGATTTGATGAGAAGATTAGACCTGGATATGTTCAAAGAAGTTAGGGAAGAAGCAGCAATCAGGAATGCATCATATCAACAACGAACAACTTTGTTCTATAACAAATAGTGAAGAAGTATGATTTGAAGGAAGGGGATTATGTGCCGAAGAAAGTGATTCAAAATCATAACAAACTGGAAGTCAACTGGCATGGACCCTACAGAGTAACAAAAGTTGTTCGTCCGGGGACATACAGGATTGAAACCTTGGAAGGAGAAGAATTCAAGAATGCATGGAATGCAGAGTATCTGCGCAAGTATTATCAGTAATTGAAATTCCTATGTAATGCAGTTTCTTCAATATGAATAAAGTGATGTTTCACCCAGTTCTTTCTTTGTTGAAATTTTTTCGGAATATTAGTGATACACACCAAATTCAGAACAATTATCACCATCTCCGGTTGGTCGGGAACTCATTACCACCAACTCCGGTTGGTCAGGAAGTCAATTACCACCAACTCTGGTTGGTCGGGAATCAATTACCACCAACTTCGGTTGGTCGGGAAATCAATTACCACCAACTCCGGTTAGTCGGGAACTCATTACCACCAACTTCGGTTGGTCGGGAATCAATTACCACCAACTCCAGTTGGTCGGAAAATCAATTACCACCAACTCCGGTTGGTCGGGAAATCAATTACCACCAACTCCGGTTGGTCGGGAATCAATTACCACCAACTTCGGTTGGTTGGGAACTCAATACCATCAATTCCTGTTGGTCGGCAACTCATTACCACCAACTTCGGTTGATCGGTAAATCAATAACCACCAAATCCGGTTGGTTGGTACCAAACTAGGCAAGAAGCTGGACGACCTCCCGGGGCATCCATTGTCTAAGCAACTAGGTAATCCACACGAGATTACTACAACTAAGCAGGAACATGGGATGCAAATCATTCCATTGCTTAGGCCCAAAGAGTGACAAGTCACTATAATAATATATTCACAAATGAAGGAATAAGGACATTCTACAAATTGTTTCGAAGAAAATAAAATGGCAAAAGACTAAAAATTTCTTCGTTCAAATCAAGTAAAATTACATATGATACGAAAAATGTGATTCATTACATAAAAAATATCCTACTCTATGGGTTTCTTCAACTCTATTTTTGAAACAGGTTCTACCCTAGCTGGAGGATCGTCTAATGCATATGGAGAATTTATAAAGTTTACATCTCGCAGCATTCTAACATTCATTATAGAGGGTCGATCAAGCAAGTTCTTTGGGCAAGATATCTCAAAGTTTGCATGAAGACTGTAATCTCCGAGATACTTGGAAATCAAGCATTGAGGAATTGAACAAGCAGGAATCCAACTAATATCAAGCTTAAAAGGATGCACGGGTAAATCGAGCACCTCAGGATCATAATTATCCCATAATTAGTGACCCTGCTCCAATTTTAGCGCACACAAGGCATTCAACCACCCCTGCTTATATCCCTCATTATTTGACTGTTGCAATCGAGCATCGAGATGGAACAGAACTTCGTTATGCCCAGCCATCCAAAATTCCCTAGGCTGCTTGTGGAACAAATAAGTTAGCCTTTCAAGTTGCTCGTGGAGTTTCTTCACTATAATTTCTTTACTTTCCAGAGCAGAGCTTTGATTAGAGAGTTGTTCGGTGAAGGTCAGAATCTTCTTAGACATTTTGGCCAAGGCTTGGTTCTTCGCCATTAACTGAACGGCTTGATTTTCTAAAGTCGACTGCGTTCTCACTTCTTCAATGATGACCTGACCAGCCCTAGCTCGTCCACGAGAAGATCTTGATCTACCACGAGTAGATGTGGAGGGTCCAGCTCGTTTCAAGGTTTCTAACTCATCCCTTAAGTTAGCATTTTTTACTTCCAAAAATGAAAAACCATCATCATTTACTAGGACCAAGGCTCCCAAAGAAGAAAAAGCATATTTTAGTTGCTTTATTTCCTCTTGCAAAGTAATGTTCTCCTTCTCCAACAACTTGGCGATATGCATGTGCTCTTCAACTTCAAGCTTCAGAACACTCTCTTTCTTCTCATGAGCAGAGATGAATTTGTCATACCCTTTGTCAGCACTCAATTGTTGATATTTTTTCTCGTATCCTTGATGCAAAAGGGCAAAATATTCTTTATACTATTGTTGAAGTTCCTCGATCGTTCCTTGGAGATCCTCAATCATCTCGTAGTAGGCCACATTATTGGCAACAGCACGATCGAGCAAGCACTTCAAGTATTGGTAAGCTTCAACTGCTCGGTTAGAAGCACCTGATCCAAGGATGTCAATTATCTGGGCCTCATTAAGATCTGTATGACCAACTTTAAAATAGTCATTGCATTTCTTCATCAATTCTGTGTCGTGAGCTGATAAGAGCTCCATCCTGTCCATAAATTAGCAAAGAGAAGAAATAAAAAGAATCAATAATGATGCAGACAGAACGAGTAAAAGAGGAATTCCAGACGAACAACGAAAGTTCAAATTTTTATTCATCATAATCAAGAAAAACATAGTTCGGAGTTACATTCCAGAAAATAACAAAATAAAAGACCCGAACAACTTTACACCTTCTCCTTATTTCCTATGACTTCTTCGGAGGGTTTGGATGAAGGGGTTGGTTGCTCGGGGAGTAATGGTAGCTGCTCGGCATAAGTGCTGGCTGATTGGAGTTGCTCTAAAGGTCAAACAACAGGAACAGTAGGGACCTGATCTTCAGTCATCATAGAAGATTCATCTGAAGTAGCTTCATCTTCTTTTTCTTCTTCGCCAGGAGAGGGAAGAGGGCCATAAGTATGCTGCTGGAATAACTCAGAATTCTCAGCAGCCTTCAACTCCTGTAAGGCTACCACCCATCCATCCCTAAAATATTTGACGCTGGCATACTCCATTTGAGAAGACATGGCAGTCAGACCCTTATTCTAGCCTTTGTCCCAACCAACACTGAATGATTTTTTAACTACAGCCTTCCTATTTGCCTTCTCCGAGGAGGTCCTTTCCCTAAGGAGCTCCTCGGCAAACTTCAGCTTTTCTTCCACCTCCGTTTTATGTCACTCAGCATCTTGAAGTTTAACAACTTTTTCTTCGGAAGACTTAAGCTTAACCTCAAGCTCCCTGTTGCTCTGTTCAAACTCCTTCAACTTCTTCTCTAATTCCTTGGAAGCATTCACCACTTGATCTCTTTCTAGCTCAACGGACTTAAATTGCTTCTCCCAAGCACCTTTATCTTCCTCGTACTTATGACGAGATTCCCTCAAAGACTGGGTTAGTCCAGCAAAAGCTTCCTCTACTCCACCCGAGGATCTTGAATCCCTGCTAGCTTCATACTTCTTTAAAATGCTGTTGAAATACGTTACCAGCTGAAAAAAGAAAGAGCTTTAAGTCAATGGATGAACATAATATTAGAAAGCAAATGACTCAAGCTAACAATACTTATTGATGCAATGTGTTGAGCAGCTAGAGTAGTAATTCTCTCACGAGAAAGAGTATCTTCAATGCCTTGGACCTCTGGGACAGTCCAGGATCTTACCAAGCCCACAGCAGAGCTCGGAGGAATAAGAGTCGAAACACTACCTTCAACATTTGATGGTTGAGAGATAGGTTCAACAGGTCTCTCAGAAGAACTTTTCTTTAATCTCCTTAGAGGAGCTGGAGCATTTTCAATTAAAGATGTTGTCTTTATTGGTGATATGACAACAACATCACTCAAAGGAGAGATAGCAACAGTTTTACTTGGAACCACGGGGGGCTTCTTGCCAGCTTCCTTGGTAGCAGTAGGAGGGGGTATATCTATAGTCTTTGTCCCCTTCTGGGACACCTTGTTTACTTTTCTTTGCCTCCACAGTGGTAGAGGTAGATTTGTCAAAAAAGGCAGGAGCTCGTCTTTTCTTCATCAGATGAGTGATGGGAATATTCGATTCAGAAGAAGAACCTTCCACACTAGTCTTAGAGGCTGGTACTTTTTCAAGATCAACCACCACTGGACGAGGACGAGCAGTGAAAGATGAAGTGTAGCCTTTGTACTGCAATAAGTAAGAAGCAGATCTAATATGCTCCTCAGCAACAGATTGGTGCAAGCTCTAGATAAGTTTTAAGTGCTTTATAATAACCTCGATCTCTTTTGGAGGTTTCCTTTTACTGCCAACTGTAATAAACAAAAATTAAATGTCAGTGATGCATTTTATCAAATACAAAGAAAACAAGATTTCAAAATAAAAACAACCTATCCCATTGCCATAAAGTGGACACCTGGGACCTTGGTATACATCATCTCCATTTAGTGGAGGGTGTTGCCAATTTTTCATCACAACCCCATGATAAAAATAATCCCTATTGGCATCAGGAAGATTGACAACTAACGCTCTATTCAAAAACCTAGTTTTTAAATAGAAAGTACTGTCACTGGTAACCCATCTGTAGCAATACATAATCTCTGGAATCCCTAAACGGGTTCCATGAAGTTGATTCAACCAATGTACGCCATTAACTATCCTTCATGTGTTTGGAGCTATTCTTGCAGGTACAACATCAAAATATTGGCAAAACTCCAAGCACAAGGGATTTGGCGGGAAAGTGTGACACCCCGCCTAATTAAACCTTGGGTGATCAAGCCTTAATTTAATTTAAACAAGTTTCTTAATTGGTTCATTCTTAGCATCACTGCTGAAAGCTTTTTAAATTACTCACCACCTAAGTGAAATTAAGCTAGTGCCAAATTTTATCTTCCTTAGGCAGAATAAACAACCCAAACAAAACGATACAATTCCAACAATACTAAAACAATTCGCATAAATACTGAATACAGATAAAGTCTTGCCGAAAACCACGGCTAAGAAAACCAACTCAAAATCCAAAATCAGAATAACTGTAAAATTAAAGATTGGACAACATGTCCCAACTAAGAGTACTAAAACTCAGATCCTGCACTAGAACTGAAAAAGAGAAAACGTCTAAACAATTCCTGCAACATCCACACGTGCTACAGCTCCCAAATCCCTGGAATGAAATCATGCTGGGTGTACCTGTGGCTGGGCACCTAAAAGGTTTTTAAAAGATTTTTACATAGCAAGAGTTAGTACTAAAAAACATTTAAAAATATTTAGTAAGCAGTTATCACAATTGAGTTATTGATTACACATATTAAGACTTCGCACACTCTTTTGAGTTTCCTCACCTCTCTTCTATAGTGCACGCCTAACGATAGTACTTAGTTCACCTAGTTATACTACCCAAGTTAACTAGATCAGAATACCCCACTGCACGTATTCCCTTGCTAAGTCCCCATAACATACTCGCAGTAATTTAATAGTCCATATCTCGTATGTTATAAATGTAGATAACTGACTTACTTCTCATTATCCTTATTCTTGTAATAATTATACCACGCTGCTTAATTATTACTAAGATATTTTTAATTTATCTAATTATCTACTATCTTAAGTCAGTAGATTATGCATATGGAATACATTTTATCACACAACATGTATTAAATATTAGTTATCATTGATATATCCTTTTAACACACATAAAGGACTCTTGGTTCAGAATGATTGATCGACCCCAAGTGAGAGTTGGTTCGGAATGATCCATCGACCCCAACTATTTATATATATATACACATATTCTGGTTCAGGACTCTTTCATCGCGACACCAGTTTTAAGGTTTGGTTCGGCATTTTACATCGACCCCAAACATAAAGTAACTTTATGTTAGTTCGAAATATCTCATCGACCCTAACATAATTAATTTAGGTATAATTCTCTTAACCCAAAAATTAATATAATTTAGTAGGTACACACCCGACCTATCAAATCATGCCCGTACGTAATATATTTTACTTATATTCACCGTACTCATTAATTTATGATGTATTTCACTATCGCATTTATTCGAGTATTCACGCAACTCTAAGGGTTCTAGTTACCCCTCCCTTGATTCAGTAGTTAATCTATCTCTAACCTACTGGTATTTTTTCGGAATTGACTCTCACTCTTTTCGTAACTAAATTCTCACATTCCCGACACCCGACTCAATCGGTTACTTTCCCGTCGGTCCATTTCTTCAAATTTCACACTCAATCATTTATGAAGAAATCTCACGGTACACCTACTGGTATTTATTAGTCCCTTCATAGGTAAAATGTCATCACTAAGGTTCCCATTAAGTGACGGTAATTGAAAAGAAATTTTCACAAAATTCTCTAAAGTACAGCCGGGGTCGATCGATCATTGGGATATGGTCGATCGATCGTCTGCTCGATCGATCGACATTCAAGGGTCGATCGATCGATCGAGCAGTGACAGACCCAGATCGTCTTCTTCATGCGGGTTACACCATTTTTGTTTAACCAACTCCCATGATAATTCACCATACTTGCAACTAAGGATTTCTAATCATTCCTACATATTCTGGGATGAATACTAACGATTTAAAACAATAAAATCATTACAAATTTCGTCCAGATTAACCAAAAATCTTCCTATCATTCAAGAACCCTAAAAATACAATCTTTCCATCTTTTCATCATAAGTCCAGATTTTTAGTTCGATTTAATCATCAAGTCTTCTATGATATCAGATTATTTGGAGATAAAAAATGGTTGACATGCAATCCCTATCAATCATGGATCATATTCAAGTGTTTGCTTCCAAATAATATCATAAAAATCATGTTATTCCTAAAGCTCATATATGGGTATTACAACTCAATTTATTTTGCAAATAAGCACTTGCCTTATGTACTGTAGGGTCTGATTTCGTGGTTGTTGTTGATGATTGATGATTCTTATCCTTCAATCCTTCTTCCCAACAAGTTGGTAGTGAAATCTCCTTTGAATGCCTCCTACTTCTTTCTTTTGCCTTAGGAATTTGTCTCTCTCTTCTCTCTAATGGTTATGGTGTATTTTCCTCCTATCTAACCCTAGCCTCCAACTCTTATAATCTGACTTAGGGTTACAAAATTCGTAGGTCTCCTCTCCCTTAAATCTAAAGAGACCAAAACACCCCCGAACGGTCCCGATTTAGCCCAAAAATGACCCGACACTCAACTAGTACTCCTGGGTACACTATTTTGACTAATTTGACCCTTTCGGAATCATCTGTGTACTCTAAATTATCTTTTGAGTCTCTAAAAATATGTTTCTCATCTCACCTTCAATTTTGTCTACACGCGACACTCGGTCAAGATAATCTCAGGTACGTCCATTTAAATCGCTAGGCCGTACATATCAACTTTCCATATTTACTATTCACACTCAGTAAATTTTAATCGTCATATTAATTAGTATCTTACTCTCAATTTATGTCTAATAGCCATAATGATTAATTAATCACTTAATAATCATAATTATCATTACGTCACATTAAATTACTCTGCTCACGTAATTTAATTTAAAAATGTAATTTAAATAAAAATTCATTTTCATATTAAATTAACTATTCAAAAACACGGGGTATTACATACTTCCCCTCTTACAAAGGAATTTCGTCCTCGAAATTTAGAAAATACCTGCGATGAATAATTCTGGATAGTGTTCTCGCATATCCTCTTCCCGCTCCCAAGTAGACTCATCCATATTGTGATGTCCCCACTGTACTCGCACTAAGGGTACCACCTTGGATCGTAGTTTGCGCTCATTATAATCCAGAATAGCCACGGGTCTTTCCTCATACGAGACATCTGGCTGCAAGCCGATCTCCTCCAGTGGAATGTGCCAGAAGGCTCTCTGACTTCTCTTATATTTCTTCAGCGACGCCACATGGAATACATCGTGTATTCGCTGAAGATGCTTGGGAAGTCCCAATCTATAAGCTAATGGTCCCACCCTCTCAATGATAGGAAACGGTCCCACATATCTCGGTGCTAACTTCCCCTTCTTGCCGAACCTCATAATCCCCATTCATAGGAGATACCTGAATTAACACCTGGTCGCCCACATCTAGTTCCACGTATCTCCTACCAGCGTCAGCATAACCCTTCTGCCTATCCTGAGCTATTCGAATATTTCCTCGAATCAATTCTATTTTGGAAGAAGTTTCCTGTATCATCTCTGGTCCCAATAGCTTTTTATCCCCCACCTCTAACCAACAGGCGGGCGAACGACAAGGCCTCCCATAAAGTGACTCGAATGGGGACATACCGATAGTGAATTGGTAAGAATTGTTATATGCAAATTCTACCAAAGGAAGGTATTGCTCCCATCCTCCCCCAAAATCTAGGACGCACATCCTTAACATATCCTCTAACATCTGGTTTACCCTTTCAGTCTGACCGTCTGTTTGCGGGTGATATGCCGTACTCAACCACAAGTCGGTGCCCATGGCCTCCTGAAAACTCTGCCAGAAATGTGACACAAATATTTTGTCTCTGTCAGACACAATATTAATAGGAACTCCATGCAGCGTAACAATCTCTGAAATGAATAGCTGCACATACCGCATCGTATCATAGTCCTATGAACCGGCAAGAAATGAGCTACCTTAGTCAGCCGATCCACTATCACCCATATGGAATCGTGACCTTTCTGCGACGTTGGTAACCCATTAATAAAATCCATCGATATACTCTCCCACTTCCACACGGGAATCTCCAGTGGTTGTAGCATCCCCGAAGGTCTCTGATGGTCAACTTTTATAAGCTGACATGTAACACACCTTGAGACAAACTCTAAAATGTCTCGTTTCATACCTGACCACCAATATATTCATCGCATGTCTTGGTACATTTTGTCCCCACCTGGATTTACCGAAAACTTTGACCCGTGCGACTCCGTCATTATGGCATGCCTCAAATCATCCTCCTCGGGTACTATCAGTCTACCATTAAACCGTAGTCCGCCCTCTGAGCTGATAGAGTAGGACTCCGCCCCCTCGGCCAGTAACTGTCGTACTTTGTCCTGAAAAAACGGGTCCTCGACCTGTGCCCTCTCTACCCGCATAACACTCTTGGGAGTGATATCTAAAACTGCCATGTATGCTCTAGCTATCTCATCCTCGTATCGAAGTTCACTCCGCTTCGCCTTCCAGATTTCTGCTAGCTTTCCGGTAGGTCTTCTGCATAACGCATCCGCCACCACGTTATCTTTACCAGGATAATATTGTATATCAAACTGGTAGTCCTTCACGAATTCAAGCCACCTCCTTTGCCTAATGTTTAGATCCTTCGGAGTGAAAAAATACTGAAGTGACTTATGATCCGTGAACAGAGTGAACTGCTCACCTAGAAGATAATGTCTCCATATCCTCAATGCAAAAACAACTGTTGCTAACTCGAGGTCATGGGTGGGGTAATTCTTCTCATGTGGCTTAAGCTTTCGGGATGCATAAGCTATAGCTTTCTCTTCTCGCTGTAACACACCCCCAAGCCCTTGTAAGGATGCATCAGTATAGACTCGATACTCCATTTCACTTCTAGGCAAGGCAAGAACGGGTGCTAATGTCAACTTGTCCTTTATCTCATCAAACACTAACTGATAACAGTCATTCCATACGAAGGGCACTCCCTTCCGAGTCATGTTCGTCAAAGGACCGGTAATTTTTTAGAACCCCTTGATGAAGCGACAATAATAACTGGACAACCCCAAAAAACTGTGAATTTCGATCGGTGTCATGGGTTGTCCCCACTCCCTCACTGCCGATACCTTACTCGGGTCAACAACAATGCCTCTGTCGGATACAATGTGGCCTAGGAACTGAACCTCTCGAAGCCAAAATCCACACTTCTCAAATTTGGCGTACAACTGATGGTCCTGTAATGTCTGTAGAACCATTCGTAAATGTTCGGTGTGTTCCTCCTCCGTACGAGAGTAGATTAGAATGTCGTCTATGAATACAATCACAAACTGATCCAAAAACTCTCTGAATACCCTGTTCATGAGATCTATGAATACTACAGGCGCATTAGTGAGCCCAAACGGCATTACCCTGAACTCGTATGACTGGTACCGCGACAGGAAAGCGGTCTTAGGTACATCCTCTTCACGAATGCGCAATTGGTGGTAACCCGACCTCAAATCGATCTTTGAGAAGTACGCAGCCCTTCTCAACTGATCAAACAAGTCGTCAATCCTCGGTAATGGATACTTATTATGTATCGTCACTTTGTTAGCTCCTTGTAATCTACACACAGACGAAGTGAACCATACCTTTTCTTTAGGAAAAACACCGGCGCACCCCATGGCAATGTACTCCATAGAATGAAGCCCTGTCCTAAAAGCTGCTGAATCTGTTCTCTCAGCTCTCGTATCTCTGAAGGAGCCATGCGATACGGTGCTCTGGAAATCGGTCTTGTCCCCGGTGCTAGGTCAATAACGAACTCTATCTCCCTGCTGGGTGGTAACCCTGGTATCTCTTGAAAGACATCCTCGAAATCCCTCACAACTGGGATTGAGTCCAGAGAAACGATAACCCCATGTGAGGTCTCCTCCTCAATATAATATAAATGAGTGCGCGATCCTCCCTCGGGGAGGGGCATTGCCACAAGGAACATCTCCTGTCCCGGGATGGAAAACACGATAGTCCTCTTGTAGCAATCTACCATTTCCCTATAACGCGCCAACCAATCCATGCCTAGGATGACGTCATAACCCTCCATATCCAGCACTAGGAGGTCCGCCGCTAGACTCAATCTCCCGACCATAATGTCCACACCCTTACAAATCGAATGTATAAGGGACCTACTACCCATTGGTGACTCTACGCAAATAAGATGAGTGTCAGCTGTCGCTAAGAGGCTGGCTGCCAATGCAAATCTAGTGGCAATAAACGAATGCATTGCCCCCGTGTCAAACAAAATACTACCCTCGAGTCCATGGATAGGAAACATACCCGCGACTGCTGGCGGTGCTGGATGAAATGGAATGTCACGGACGTTGAACACACGCCCGTAGTGCATCTGGCCTGGTTGCGGGGTCTGTGCTGTTGCTGGGGCTAACGGAGCCTGCTGCCCCTGTTGGGCACCCTGTGGTTGTGCCCTGTCTTGCTGTGAACAATTCCTACTCTTGTGGCCCTGCTGGCCACAAGTGAAACACTGACCCTGAAACTGCCTCTGCCCTTGGCCCTGATATTGGCCCTGTCAACATCGGCCTTGCTGACCTCCCCCTTAGTTCCCTTGGCCCTGTCGGCCCTGAGGAACTGGCTGCTGGGGACCCTGCTAGCCCTGTCTATCAAAGCGATGCCTCCCAATGTTTAAACTTCTTGGCAGAGTTCCCCTGTCGGGAATCCTGCCCTAGCTGGCCCACTTTTTGCTGCTGTGGTGTGCTGCTGCCACCACTTCCATCCACTTTGCCCGGTTGGCTAGGCTCACCCCTCTTGTTTCCCTTCGGATGAAAGCGGTGATTCTGACAGTGTAGTAGAGCGACATTGACGACATCTGTGTAAGTTACCAACGTTGAATTTTTGATCAAATGCTGTATGATTCTCCAGGTCAAGCCATCCATAAATTTTAACTTCTTCCGCTCCTCATTGCTCACCTCATTTGGCATAAAGTTAGCCAAGCGGGTAAACTCCTCCTCATAATCAGCAACTGAGCAATCACCCTGAACCACCTCACTGAATTTCTGCCTCATCTCTGACTCTACTGCTGGAGGAAAATACTTGCGGTCAAACCGCTTCCAAAACTCAGAAATTGCCATAGTGTCCCTTTCCTCTGTGGTGGTAACTGACTCCCACCACTGTAAGGCCGCTCCCGACAGACGGAAAGTGGCTAGCATTTGTTTCTGTACCTCGTTGCACTCTAGCATGCGCAAGTGGCGCTGGATATTTTTCTTCCAGTTTCACGCCTCCACTACATCGGTACTACCATGGAACTCAGGTGGATGCCCTTTCTGAAATGTCTCTCTGACTCGCTGCCAAGTTAAGGGCCCTTCTGGGGCCTGAACTACCGGTGCCACGGGAGGTGGTACTTGGGGCTGAGGGAAATGGGCTGCCATTGCCCTCATCGCTGTCTCGACTACCTAAGCCACTATCACTGCAACCTGAGTAGTGGAAATCAACTCGGGTGGGGGTGGGGGTAGCGGCACCTGTGGCTCCTGATGAGCCTCCCTCGCCTCATCTCTGGCTTCAGCCCTCTTCGCTCGCTGTCTCCTCGGTGGCATCTGAAATTAGATCAAATTGTATAAGTACACAATTTATACAAAATTGCAAGAGAAGATGTACGATATCCCAAAAGCGAAAAGTGAATCAACAGTCCTAATAGTAAGGCTCTAATACAATCAAACGTTACGCGGAAACATAGTAAGCCGTACAGATCCTATGGATACTAGAACCTGATGCTCTGATACCATCTGTGACACCCTGCCTAATTAAACCTTGGGTGATCAAGCCTTAATTTAATTTAAACAGGTTTCTTAAATGGTTCATTCTTAGCATCACTGTCGAAAGCTTTTTAAATTACTAACCACCTAAGTGAAATTAAGCTAGTGCCAAATTTTATCTTCCTTAAGCAGAATAAACAACCCAAACAAAACGATACAATTTCAACAGTACTAAAACAATTCGCATAAATACTGAATACTGATAAAGTCTTGCCGAAAACCACGGCTAAGAAAACCAACTCAAAATCCAAAATCAGAATAACCGTAAAAGTAAATATTGGACAACATGTCCCAACTAAAAGTACTAAAACTGAGATCCTGCACTAGAAATGAAAAAGATAAAATGTCTAAACAATTCCTGCAACATCCACACGTGCTGCAGCTCCCAAATCCATGGAATGAAATCATGCTGGGTGTCCCTGTGGCTGGGCACCTAAAAGGTTTTTAAAAAAAATTTACATAGCAAGAGTTAGTACTAAAAAACATTTAAAAATATTTTGCAAGCAGTTATCAAAATTGAGTTATTGATTACACATATTAAGACTTCGCACACTCTTTTGAGTTTCCTCACCTCTCTTCTATAGTGCACGCCTAACGATAGTACTTAGTTCACCTAGTTATACTACCCAAGTTAAATAGATCAGAATACCCCACTGCACGTATTCCCTTGCTAAGTCCCCATAACATACTCGCAGTAATTTAATAGTCCATATCTCGTATGTTATAAACGTAGATAACTGACTTACTTCTCATTGTCCTTATTCTTGTAATAATTATATCACGCTGCTTAATTATTACTAAGATATTTTCAATTTATCTAATTAGCTACTATCTTAAGTCAGTAGATTATGCATATGGAATACATTTTATCACACAACATGTATTAAATATTAGTTATCATTGATATATCCTTTTAACACACATAAAGGACTCTTGGTTCGGAATGATTCATCGACCCCAAGTGAGAGTTGGTTCGGAATGATCCATCGATCCTAACTATTTATATATATATACACATATTCTAGTTCGGGACTCTTTCATCGCGACACCAGTTTTAAGGTTTGGTTCGGCATTTTACATCGACCCCAAACATACAGTAACTTTATGTTAGTTCGGAATATCTCATCGACCCTAACATAATTAATTTAGGTATAATTCTCTTAACCCAAAAATTAATATAATTTAGTAGGTACACACCCGACCTATCAAATCATTCCCGTACGTAATATATTTTACTTATATTCACCGTACTCATTAATTTACGATTTATTTCACTATCGCATTTATTCGAGTATTCACGCAACTCTAAGGGTTCTAGTTACCCCTCCCTTGATTCAGTAGTTAATCTATCTCTAACCTACTGGTATTTTTTCTGAATTGACTCTCACTCTTTCCGTAACTAAATTCTCACATTCGCGACACCCGACCCAATCGGTTACTTTCCCGTCGGTCCATTTCTCCAAATTTCACACTCAATCATTTATGAAAAAATCTCATGGTACACCTACCGGTATTTATTAAGTCCCTTCATTGGTAAAATGTCATCACTAAGGTTCCCATTAAGTGACGGTAATTGAAAAGGAATTTCCACAAAATTCTCTAAAGTACAGTCGGGGTCGATCGATCGATGGGATATGGTCGATCGATCGACTGCTCGATCGATCGACATTCAAGGGTCGATCTATCGATCGAGCAGTGACAGACCCAGATCGCCTTTTTCATGCGGGTTATACCATTTTTGTTTAACCAACTCCCATGATAATTCACCATACTTGCAACTAACGATTTCTAATCATTCCTACATATTCTGGGATGATTACTAACGATTTAAAACAACAAAATCATTACAAATTTTGTCCAGATTAACTAAAAATCTTCCTATCATTCAAGAACCCTAAAAATACAATCTTTCCATCTTTTCATCATAAGTCCAGATTTTTAGTTCGATTTAATCATCAAGTCTTCTATGATATCAGATTATTTGGAGATCTAAAACGTTCTACATGCAATCCCTATCAATCATGGATCATATTCAAGTGTTTACTTCCCAAAAATATCTTAAAAATCATGTTCTTCCTAAAGCTCATATATGGGTATTATAACTCAATTTATTTTGCCAATAAGCACTTGCCTTATGTACTGTAGGGTCTGATTTCGTGGTTGTTATTGATGATTGATTATTCTTATCCTTCAATCCTTCTTCCCAACAAGTTGGTAGCGAAATCTCCTTTGAATGCCTCCTACTTCTTTCTTTTGCCTTAGGAATTTGTATCTCTCTTCTCTCTAATGGTTATGGTGTATTTCCCTCCTCTTTAACCCTAGCCTCCAACTCTTATAATCTGACTTAGGGTTACAAAATTCGTAAGTCTCCTCACCCTTAAATCTAAAGAGACCCAAACGCCCCCGAACGATCCCGGTTTAGCCCAAAAATGACCCGACACTCAACTAGTACCCCCGGCCGGGTACACTATTTTGACCCTTTCGGAATCATCTGTGGACTCTAAATTATCTTTTGAGTCTCTAAAAATATGTTTCTCATCTCATCTTCAATTTTGTCTACACGCGACACTCGGTCGAGATAATCTCAGGTACGTCCATTTAAATCGCCAGGCCGTACATATCAACTTTCAATATTTACTATTCACACTTAGTTAATTTTAATCGTCATATTAATTTGTATCTTACTCTCAATTTATGTCTAATAGCCATAATGATTAATTAATCACTTAATAATCATAATTATCATTACGTCACATTAAATTACTCTGCTCACGTAATTTAATTTTAAAACGTAATTTAAATAAAAATGCATTTTCATATTAAATTAACTATTCAAAAACACGGGGTATTACAGAAAGAAAATCCACATTCGGCTACAAAAAGACTGAGGAACCAATGCCCCTCAGCCAAAGAAAAATAATCAGAAGGTTCAGAAAGTTCTTCCAAAATAACCCACGAAGGGATTGAAAACTCAGACCGAAATTTGTCTAACGATTCAACAGGATAAACCATGGCGAATAAAGAAAATAAAAAGGAAGGAAGAAAATCTTATAGAGAAAATAGAGATCAGTTGTCAATGAATGTGGAAAGAACGAAGGCACAAGACAGAGAAAAGATGAAGAGTTCAAAGATACAAATTTGAAAAGTGAAAGAAGACAGGATTTCTGCCGCGCTTAAATACTTTACCTCGGGAATAGAGAAAGGCAATGATTACAAGGAAAGATGTTTGCATTTCCGGTGGCTAAAAGAAGAAAATGGCACAAATATCGAAGTGGTCATGAAAATTCAAAATATTTATGAAGCCTGATACTTATGCGCTCAAAAATGAGTTATATACAACGAAAATTTTCCTAAAATCCATAAAGACCAATAATCTAAGCAGTTCCCAAGTAAAATGTTCCACACTTTTCTTCAACCTCAAATTGTGAAACATTGGGGGATTCTGCTGATACCAATTTCAGTCTGCTGACGTGGACCATTCACTTGAAGACAGTGCCAACCTTCATGGCAATTACAAATACTTCCAATGAACAATATACTGTCACCGAGCTACTCAGGCGCCCCGAGCTGCTTAATCATACCGAGCAGCTTGGGCGCCCCGAGGAACTGGGGGCTCCGAGCAACTTAAGCGTATCGAGCAACTCAGGCCGTCCGAGCTACTTAGCATACAGAGGATCCAAATCTAGAGAATCAAAAGACAGCTACGCATTAAATGCACATTATTATCGTACATATGTATATGTCTACTAGAAAATAACGCATTTTCCTTTCACATGTACAACCTCAAGGCTATAAATACATTGTAACCTCCTCATTAGAAGGGGACTCTGGATCTCTTGGTAAACCTATGATCGAGAATTCCAGGCAAACAGTCAGCAATACAAAAACAGTGGACGTAGGCCATTCTCATAAGGCTGAACCACTTTAAAAATCCATTATCTTATATTTATTTATTCATTTTTTTATATGTGATTAAAATAATTAGATCGAATCTAATTTTTTACATCAACATAAATAAATAACTTCAAGAGACTGTACATGTTTCATAAAAACTTAAGTGTTCTCTATAATTAAAACGTTAAAAAGGTGTTTTTATAAAAAAATTGTTTTTAATTTATTTTAAAAATAGTTTTTAAATTTTAGAACTTTTTAAACCATTTTTCTATAAATAAAAACATTAAAAACTGTTTAAAAAACTCTTTTGCTTAGTAAAAAACTATTTTTTTATATTAGTGCAAGTGACCAAATTTTTTTTTACTGTTTAATAAGGTCAAACAAGTAAGTTTATATGTTAAAATGGGGCCAAAGTGCTAAATTTGGAAAAATTCATTAACTTTAACGATTTTCTTTAATGGAAGTGCTTATTAGAAGTAAGTTAGAGACATTAAGGGCTCAATAGGTACAAAAACTATATTAAGGATTGAATATAAACATTTAACAAACATTAAGGGCTAATTATGTAATTTATCCTATCTTTTTGCAGGGCACTTTTATTTGGGCCGCTATCCTATCTTTTTGCAGGGCACTTTTATTTGAACCCCCGTTCTATTTATAGAGACCCCACCCTTATCAAACCCACATATATGGGTATGGTGGAAATGCAATTAATACACCATATCTCCTGGTGTGTACATAATAAAATGCCAAAATAGGCTTTTACCTATCTAAACCTATTTCAGACAACATACCCTCAAATCCTCTTCTTAGCTCCTTCAACTTCACAAATATCCATTCCGTCTCTAGCCATTTTAAGCACAACCAAACCCATTGCAAATATCCTCCCAACTCCAACCATTTCAGACACACAAATAAAAAATGAGAGTCATCGATTGTAGATCTATTTGGGATTTTGAAGTTATTTTTTCTCACATCTTCAGATCTGACGATTTGCATGGTGTCTCTCTCTCTCTCTCTCTCTCTCTCTCTCTCTCTCTCTATATATATATATATATATATATATATATAACACTGTAAGGACATATTTTCATAGGTCCGTTATCAATTTATTATGTCATATACCGCTACACCGTCGAAGAGCATTCAAGAGACATCTACATCAAAGACGGATCCGAATTACTCAAGTTCTTCATCATTCAAGACTCCGCGAAGTTTACTTTGGTAAGGTTATGTGTTAAATACCTTAACTTTTCACTTAGAACTTTTGGGATATTTTTTATAAAATATTTTTCTAATGATTTTATTTTCGGACACCTTTCCGTAGAAAAATCATAACTAATTCATAAAAAATCAGAATGATACGAAACTGGCGGCCACGCGTTCGTATCAAAATTTTCTACAGGCCCGGGTGAAATCTCGCTTGATAGGTCATTAGAATGACCTTCAATTGTCGTTCAAACGATATAGCATGTCGTTAGATCTCGTTCGAACGACTTTTGTCCTTCGTTCGAGCGACTTGCTGATCTCGTTCGAACGAGCTCTGTTTTTTAGGCGGCGCAATTTTCTATTAAATCTCATTATTTGGTTCCATTTTCATTAAGAAGTCACAGCGTTTTGACGAACAGAAATACTGCGAAAGCAAAATCCTTTTTGGCTTCTTCCTTTAGGGTTTTAATCCCTTTTTGTTTTCAATTCACAAAACTCCCATATGCTTTAGTGAATTGTTTTGGTGTTGAAGAACACATCTCGCTACTGTTTATCATTGTGGGGAGAGCTCTACAACCGTAGAGCTGCGTGCTATTGTGGAGGGAGTCCTTATAAAGATCACACTTGTGGAGAAGCCGTTTCTCTTCTTCATTGCTGGCCACCTAGAGTTCCTGCGGGAGATTTCAGCCGAGACATCGAAATCGACACCTGCGGGTATTTCGTATGTCACCCTATTTAATTGTAATCCCTGTAAGCTGTTTTCTTACAAATTATAGTGAAATAAAAGGTTTTGCCCCGTTGGAGGATTTTTCCTGAATTTGTTTATTTTATCCTACATGCTTTATTTTATTGGATAAATCATCTAGATGTTTTAGGGTTTAACTAAAATTTGGGATTAATTAAAATTGGATGTTATTTGAGAAGTCTCAATATTTCCGCTGTAGCGATCCTACAAATTGGTATCAGAGCTTATTTAAGCGATCTCCACTTCACAAACTCTCTATTTAGGCTCGTAGGTATTGATATAACAAACCCATTTGTATAGATTTGTATGTATAATGGAATTGTTGGGTGTTACTTAATAAAAGATGCCTTCATTTTTTAAGATGTTTTGTTTATTTTTTCTTGTACCCATTTCTATAGATATGTTCAATACTCGTTATGTTCTTTATATGGTATGAAATTGATGTTTCTCATGTGAACTCTAACTCCCAAGTCGGTAACTCTACTTTCTAGTGGCATGTAATAATTTTTGTTGTGCAATCACTTATTAGGTTGTCTAATATAGTAGGATGAAAGTTAATGAAAGACAATAAAAGTTTGCAAGCTTAAACATCTTTGGCTTTTTTTTGCACTACATGCACTAGATATTTCTTCCGAGATTACCCAACAGGCCATTACTAATTAAGCGAATAACCCAATGACAAAATAAAATGGTTACTAAATGAACTTCTCAAATTCTAAAGAATAGGGTTCGAGCTGATAAAAATATATCCTTCACAAAGAGGAACGCTTTTCTTATAATTTGTGTGAACTAGCAGGCGACATGATTTGAATTTAGGAACATCTCAAAGACATTCTATGCTACATTCAACCCATATTCTTATGATATAGCAACACATAAATTTGAAATAGAGGTCTTCAAACATCTTCATTTTGCAAGGAAATAAGATTACAATGCTTCCGTAACAACATGTATTTGTGAACCTGAATGGAGTTTAATATGGAATAAGATCTTAGTCTAGGATAATTTTTCATGTGTTTCCAGTAAAAGTTAAATTACTATATTTTCACTCGTTGTTACCACACCTTCAATGATTTCATGTATTTTCTCAACGCGTATATTTCACCAATTAAGTCTGTTGAAGACAACATTTATTGTTAGTAATACTAAAAATTTAATATTAATTGTTTCTCAAATGAATATGTACTTGAAAAAATAACTAAAAATAGATTATAATAAAAAAATCCATACTCAAATGTTGACAAATATTTACCGAAGAACTTGCTACCAGAGAAAGTCCGAACACCTTTTGCTATAATTGTTTCCTTGTAAAAAGAAACACAAATGTAAGAGAACAAATTAAATTATTTATAAAACACATTACAATAATGGTTGTGGACTTTTCCATACATATGCCAACATGGATTATAAATAAGTTAATCGCACAAGATATGATCAAATCTCCATTTGGTTGTTGCAAATAATTATCAAATTTTATATTAAATTAAAATAAAAAAGGATATACGTCAACGAAGTAATAGAACATTTTTATAATCTCATAAAAAAAAACAAGTGCCATCATGTGAGAACATGCCTTTGACGATCCTCATTTGCATTTTAGGGGTATCTGATAATGGATAAGCAATAAGTTTATCCCACTTATTAATCAAATCGCTCACGACATATACCCATCGCTCGACATCCGGGTATCGATGATATTCCCACCATTGAAGAATGTGTGGCATTGGATCTCCTTCTTTAAGAGTAGCTTTTATGAAATGATTATTACCATACAACACGATTGGCACTATATTTGCAACTTCATCGATTGGTCCTATCCTTAGTGATAAATAAATGATAATTTGTTATAGAGAATAAACACGAAGAACACAGTTGAATTATGTGGCAAACAAGCAACCCATCCGTGACAACATTTGAAAACCCGTTAATGACTTGTTCTACAATCTTCAGATTAAACTCATTTAAAAGTGATTCGTGGTAGTCCTCACCAGTCACCCTAGGGTTATAACTAGTCTTTTTTCTCCTCATATTCAGTTTTTTAGGGGATTACGATTTGTGATGAATGTTGGGTTTGTCACTCATCTTTTGTCTTCTTATATTCAAGTGCTCATGGATCCCTTTTATATTGTATATCTTATTTTAATGAGGCTTTGTCTGTCTTTTTTTCTTGGCATTCCCTTAGATAATTTATTCTTCGAATGAGGTTCCATATTAGTGGATATTGGATTACTGACCTGTTAAAGATACGATGAATTAAATATACCAGTTTAATTTTTCTGAAAAAAAAAACTCTTAATAAATTACTTACCTCCCATAGGTATTATGGAATCATACAGTTTTGCTCCTCAGTTGCACTAGAGAATGGTCCCCTCAACAACGCTAGTTTCATGTCACAATTAAATGATTTCCCTCGAATGTCCATTGATTGTCATTGAGCTTCCTCCAATGCTAGTGGATGGATGATAATGGGATGCCCTTACTTTCACGCTGATATTGTACAATCTTATGGACACACAAGGAATACCATATGTGTGCTTTAACACTTAACCACAACTAAACACGTTAATACCCACATTAAGACCCATCTATCTTTCTTCAAACTGATCTCAAGTGGAGTGCTTAAAACAAACTCGCTTAACAGATTAAAATCAATAATATGATGTGCATGCACATTCGAGTCTGAAGATCTATCAAATGAAGCTTTAACAATTATATGCTGAGATATAAGGAGATAATCTATCATTTTTAAGTTAGTTATGAGGTTTCCATGTTCTATACCCAAATATCTCTTTATTAATGCATGTTGTGATTGAACTCTATTAGTTGCGAGATTGTTGAAATTCATTACATTATTTGTCCAATATGCTATAAACCTCTCTTTGAAGACTGCAAGTTATGTATCATCAATACAGTCGAGGAGGCCACAGAATTGAGCATAATGTGATTTAAAATTATGACGTGTGGCATAAAATAACTCTTTCGTGTTTTCCTTTATCACTGCATTAAAGTCTTGTAAAACAAAGTTCCCACTCCAACATTGTTTAAAATAGTCTTTTGCCATGTGTTTCAACGTTCTTTAATATATGTTATGTGCAAAGCAAATGTGTTATTTCAGGAAATGTTTTATTCTGCGACATTTATCAAGGCCAACTCTCTATTTGTGACAATTATAGAAAGGGTTGGAGACTGGTGTGAAATATCCTTTAAATAACCTAATGCACATGTAAAATTATTTTCCTTCTCCAATTTAAGATATGCGTGAAAAATAATAAAAGTCTTGTTCGTATAGGTAACACCAACTATCTCTAATAATGACATCTCTTGCATGTTGGTCTTGTACATACGATCCATCAATAGCACTTTCAGGAAGCATTTTGCAAAGGATGTCGAATATGGATGTGCAAAGAATATATCTAAGACCTCACTTTGTTCAGACCTCTCCAATGATATTCCATGTAATTTTTAGTATCTAATATTTTTCATCATTTATTGCATTTCTGTTCTCCCTTGCTTCTTAATAATCTGGTTCTTTGCTTTATTAAGATTGTATATTATCTCAATAGTTGATGCATTATGTGGGTCCTTTTCTAAGCACTCTAAGGATCTCTCTTGGTTTAACCCTGTATATGCTCATATCATACACTATCTCCACCTCCAGTCTAGACCGTCTCCCGATATATGAAAGATCTTCAAATGTGGTATCTTTATCTAGTGGATAATTATGAGTGTCGCATACAACATTAAATTTTCCCTAATCATCATCTAATAATTTCACCCCTTAAGACAAAATGGAAAAATGCACATTTTGGTTTGAGTTCTTCTAATTTGCTTATTTCTGTTGTTATTTTTCACTGATACATAATTATTAACAGTCTTCAGGTTATGTTTGTACTCGCCTCCCATTTCATAGCCATACAATACTCGTCGACATCGACCGTACTTTGGATTATCCGATTTTTCAATGCACATAACTATTCCACAAGTTTTTCTAACAGATTTACACCACTCGGTTAACTTATCTCATGAATAAAATGCCTACACATCATATACACAAATATTAAATATCTTGCAATACATAATTAGAATTAATATTATTGTCATAATTAAGTGCAACCTTTTCGGTAATAAAAATGAGATACGTGACACCCCATAATATTTAAAAATAGATTGATGAGTTCTAACATAAACAATAGACGAGCGAAAACAATTATGTACCATTTTAAGCATGCATGAAAATAAATAAACTGAAATCCATACTGGGTAACCACAATGAAAGTTATGCCATAATTCTGATAATGTCATAATAAGCCAAAAGAAAAATACACTAATTGTATCATGTAAACCAACTCCTAACCATATGAAGTGTACAAATACAAGTATGCATCTCTCAAAGTATAACAGAAAAATAATTGAAATGATATAACTGGCACGCATGCTAGGGACATCTACATCCTAGAAAAGAACTGTGATAATAAGGATGAAGTGATAGCGTTAATATCGATTAAGGCTGCGGGACAGGCAACCTCGGCCCTGAAATGTTAAATTCACGGGGGTTAGCAACAAGTTTAAAGAGAATAAGAGTATGACCAAAGTTGGAATAAATCATAACTATGCTTCTTCCTCTATTATTTTAATATCTTTAAGATATACCCACCCATTAATCCTAATATCACATGCATCTAAGGTTACCAACCCAACTCAACCTATGTTTAAGTTTTATTCTTCACATATTAAAATAACCAACGAATTCTAAATATCATTACACTAATCAATGTCGAGTGTATAAAACATTTAAGATAATCTCATAGTATAAGAATCACATAAGTAAGCCAAGTAATTAAGGTCTATCCCTATTTCCCTCGGGAATCATTATCGCGTGTCGTTGTTAATTTATAAAAAAAATAAGTACACAGGCTATTATAGAATAGCGAGAGTAAATACGGGTCTAACCCACGGAGATTTGTCAATTTCTTCATTCAAAATAATTATTACTGTCCAACACGATGAAATTTGTTAAGAAATGAGATGAAATATAAAACTAAGCTAATACAAATAAAAAGTGCAACAACGAAATATTTAATCAAGTGTGCAAGAAAACTAGGAGGTTGAATCCATTTATCACATTTAACTAATATTATGCAACAATTTAAGCTTGTCATGCCCGATTTTATGACTCAAATTAAACCGGCCCTCTTCGCGTTTAATTCAAAAAACAACACGGTTTAGTTCACAATAAAATTTAACGTCTCAAAATTTAGATGGCTAAAATCCGTATTCCCTTATAAATTTCACTTTTAAATTTCAAAGTATGGTCTTTAAGCATGGACTATTAATTAATTTAATAATTAAATTGTTAATTTGTAAGCATATACCAAATAATTTTACAAATGCAACCCATACTGCTCCTGAGCATAACTCAAAAATTTTCCCGATCATGCCTCGAGAATCCATGTACTACCAATCCCATGCTCGATCATCTATGCCATAAAATAAGCTCCCTAGGAAGTCTAGGGGACTAGGAACACCCATATACTTTTTCGAGTTCCAGATCACTCCCTATATGCGTTCTTGACGAAAAATCCAATGTGGTAGCAGTAGACATTAACTGACATAAGACGCTAAAGTCACCTTGTTCCCAAAATTTCTCAAAACTTCCCAACAACATACTTCAACCTTGTTTTCAGCCTTTCACGAATTAGCCAAAGTAGTAAGTTAGGGTGTGACAAACCCTCTCCCACTCGAATTAACGATGTCCTCATCGAAAGTGATTTCAAGTTGCGGTTAACCGAACTTTCAAACTGCCATAGCTGAGTATCTTTCCCCCACATAGATTCTTTCACTGCCTTCCCTTTCCATTTAACAAGGTAGAAATTCTTCTATCCTTTTTACTTTCTCTCTCGGTTCGATGGTCCAGAATTCTTTCGATAACCTCAAAATATTGCTGTCTGAATGTAGGAGGTGCCCTAGTCCGACTTGAACGACTAGGGTG
Organism: Sambucus nigra; assembly: GCA_949130495.1. Classification (NCBI taxonomy): domain Eukaryota; kingdom Viridiplantae; phylum Streptophyta; class Magnoliopsida; order Dipsacales; family Adoxaceae; genus Sambucus; species Sambucus nigra. The sequence goes on from OX422208.1 coordinate 203,291,405, forward strand.
AAACTTGTCTTCATTGAACTTTTTCAAAAATCTCACATGAAAAATAAGGTGCAATATCAAACATTTTGGCAATTCCAACTGGTATGCTATGTCACCCCGTACAATTAAATACTGGGTGATCAGTCTTTTATTCAATTTAAAACAAAGTGTTCGACTGGTTTATTCTTAGCATCACTGTCGAAAAATATTTAACATTAAAAATCACCCAATAAATAATTGAGTTAGTGCCAAAATATTTTCCATTTTAAGTTATACCCAAAGAATACATTAATAATTTATAAGTTATTAAAACATCAATTATTTACCATTCATAGGAATATAATAAATACTGGATAACTCAACTGCTGAAATAAATAAGACTGGATAAAATATTCTAGTTAAAGTCCCAAGTCAATAAATTGTAAAATACTTAATTCAACTGAAATGAACTATTAAAATAAACTGAGTACAATCTCTCTAATAAAACGATTGAGAATGGGCGACACATGCCCTAAATGAAATGTCTGAACATAACTGGAAGAAATGATAGAGGCATCTAAATGCAAGGACCTGCGACTCCCATAACCGCTGGAGCTCGCTAAACGATCCAAGCGTCTAAGTCTGGTAACCCTGTGGCTGGGCACCTGATATAATACATATATATAGCAAAAGAGAGAAGAATAGCAAGAGACAGGTCAGAGGTCGAGTTGTAAAAATATTTATTTAGCAAGTATTTAAAACTGTGATAATGCAAGTATTATGTGCATGATAGTTTTGAACTCTAACATGAGTTTCTCACCTCTCCACTATTGTGCATGCCTAACGTACATCTACTCTAACCTGGTTATATATAACACTCCCAACTAGGTCATAGACTTATATTTCTAATTATATCTCATAAGGGTATCTGGTATCCCCCCTACAATACGTTATTAAAATAGTTTATCTCGGATAACTACATTTCATTTTCACCGTTATACAAATTCATCTTCTACCTAGCTACGATTATTTTATTTATCAACATTATGATATCTACTAGCTTCACACCATAGAATTATTCACAAGCACATATATATAGTCACAACATCCTTATACATATATATACTAATCCTGCACCCTTAGGTTAAGACCACTTGGCGCAATGCATACTCTGTTATCATGTCCCGATGCATCGCTCACTGCATGATGGACTGTTGGTTCAATCTCTCGCGAACCATAAAATTCAAATCAAAATTATTGGAGACGAACATAATCTCCAGCCAAATGGGTCACGCACATACCTACGCTCCCATTCAACCGTCGAAACTATCCTACATCTCAAATAGCACGTAACCAAGTTCATATGTTATGGGTACAAATAAAATATCCCCCCAATGGGCACACAGGATAATACAGTCCACTACGCGAAAACCTCCTCCTGATAGCAAGAAATGTAGGTATGCTATACACAAAAAAAAAACATATAATAGGCACTCTCGCATCCTATTAAAATCAATGGGTATTCACCCAACCCGTACATATATTTTCCATACGTAGTATTCTCTTATTACTACTTATAATATAATTATTTTGATTACTCTATCTCGAAATTTTCAAGGTTAACTTACCGTTCCAATACTTAAAGTATTATTTTCCCAAATACTTTCCAACGATTATGCACTGTGCTAGATTCATCAAAATAATAGTTTTTCTCACTCAAATTAATTGTTTAACTCGAATTGGACTGAAATAGGATTTTCCAAATTTTTGGACATGTCGTTCGAACCAGGTCTGATGTCGTTTGAACGACATCTCGCGAGAACCAGTCTCATTTGAACCAGGCTCAATCTCGTTCGAACGAGATTGAGCAGTTCCCCTCCCCAACAGACCTATTACATTTTTCACCATTAACAGTTACGTTTTCACCAGATTTTCAGCTCTAAAACCTATAAATTTCAACCCAAACATCAATCAATCAATCAATTCAAATCATCTTCCTAACATCTATATATGATTTTTAACACTCTAACATCATTAAATCATTACTAATCATCAATCAAATTCAAAATCCCCAATTCAATTATCAAGAACCCTAGTTCTCAAATTCATATGCTTAATTCTAAATTAAAACCCAGATTTATTCAGAATATTACCATAAATTCTTGGACATAATCCTATCTATATGAGGGATTCAAACTCTTATCAAATTAGTCCTAATTTAAGATTAATTATCCCAAGTTTTCATCAATTTTAACTTCATAGCAATGGGGTAATTCCTTATTCTGCCATGAACATAATTATTGCTTAAGAAAGCAAGTAATAAACACTTGCATCGATTTTGATGTTCTGATTCGCTGATGAAATTGGTATAAGCTTTTTCCTCGTCTTTCGATCTACGCTTTGGTGGGATTTGGGGTGTGAGTTCTTGAGTTTTGCACCAAGAACACCTATAAGTTCCCTCCCTTCTTCCTCTGTGGTTCTCTCTTTCTCTCTCGAAGGTTTAAGAACTGACATACACCCTCTCAATCGCGTACACTCTATTTTATTTTTTAAATTTTCATCCATAATATTTCCTCAAAAATCCAAAGAATAAAAATACCTCTACGGGGTGCCGGTTAAGCCTAAAAATATTTCGGAGTTCAAGCAAAATACCCGAGTAGAATTTTCTGACTATCTTGACCCTTTCAGACTCAATGGCGCACTCGAAATGACCATATGAGTTACTTAAAAATAACTTATCTTTTTATTCCATTCAATTAGTCCCGACACGACTCACATGCGCGTCCTGACTTAAAATACCAAACTGTCATATTTCACACTCTCGACAATTTATAAAATTTCATAATTTTGTTTTACGTATTCACACATGCTAGTTAATATTTCTTTTAATTTAGATTAATTAACAATTAATTTCTCACATTTTAATTTAATTAATCCCATAATTACTTAATATCATAAAAATACGGGGTGTTACATACTTCCCCCCTAATAACGGAATTTCATCCCGAAATTCGAAAGATAAAGCATACGTGGTAAGAATAGGTCTGGATATTTCTCGCGCATATCCTCCTCCCGCTCCCAAGTAGACTTCTTTACATTATGATGCTCCCACTGAACCCGCACAAGTGGGACTACCTTTGACCTCAATCTCCTCTCGCTACGGTCTAAGATAGCCACAGGTCTCTCCTCATAAGAACTGTCAGGCTACAAGTCTATCTCCTTTATCGGAATATGAGTGTGGGCCAACTCATCCTGAAGATAGTGCCTTAATGATAAAATGTTGAACACATCATGAATACGATACAAGTGCTTCTGTAACGCAAGTCTGTATGCCACCGGTACGATCCTCTCGACAATGGGAAATGTTCTCACATACCTCGGAGCCAATTTCCCTTTCTTCTCGAACCTCATCACTCCTTTCATAGGAGATTCTCGCAGTAAAACCTGGTCCACCACGTTAAACTCCCTGAAGGACCACTTGGCATCGTCGTAGGTTTTCTGCCTGTCCTGGGCTACTCGAATACGGCTTCATCATCTCAATCCTGGCAGACGTGTCTTGAATCACCTCTAGCCCGAGTATCTTATTGTCCCCCACCTCTAGCCAATAAGAGGGAGAACGACAAGGTGTACTATACAACGCCTCAAGTGGGGCCATGACGATCGTAAGCTGATAGGGGTTATTATAAGTGAACTCCACCAGTGGGAGGTACGACTCCCAACCCCCTCCAAAATTAAGGACACACATGCGTAACATATCCTCTCGCATCTAATTAGTATGCTCAGTATGCCTATCTGTCTGCGGGTGATAAGTCGTACTCAACCGAACTCGGTACCCATAGCCTCCTGAAAGCTCTCCCAGAAGCGTGACACAAAAATCTTATCACTGTCGAACACGATATCCAGGGGCCCACATGCAACTTCACTATCTCGATAATAAATAACTGGGCATACTGTCCCATAGTGTAGTCCGTCTGTACCGGCAGAAAATGAGCTACCTTGGTAACCCGATCCCCACTACCCATATAGAATCATGACCCCTCTATGATGTAAGCAACCTAGTGATGAAATCCATGGAAATTCTCTCTCATTTCCACATAGGGATTTTTAGCGGCTGAAGTAACCCTAATGGTTTCTGATGGTCCACCTTTACCAACTGACAGGTGGCACACTTGGACACGAACTCCCCAATGTCCTTATTTATCCCACTCCACCAGTATTGTCGCCTCATATTCTGGTACATCTTATCCCCTCCAGGATGTATCATAAATCGAGATCCATGAGACTCTGACATCACTACAGGATGTAAGTCCTCCCCCTCTGGGACTATTAATCTCCCATTAAATCGCAAACCCCCATCTGAACTCACTGAATAGGACTCTCCACCCTCCGCTAGGAGTCATACAATCTTATCCTAGTAGATAGGATCGACGTCTTGGTCCTGGATCACTCTCGTGACTATCTCTGGAGTGATTGTCATGATGGACATAAAGGATCAGACCACTGCATCCTGATGTCCCAAATCTTTCGATTTCGCACCTTTCACACTTCCGCCACCTCACCTATTGGCCTATGGATCAACGCATCAGCAACTACGTTAGCCTTCCCCAGGTGGTAATGTATCTCAAACTGGTAATCTTTCATAAACTCCAGCCACCTGCGCTGATGCATGTTCAACTCCCGCTGAGTGAAAAATTACTGCAGTGACTTGTGGTCTGTGAACATGCAAAAATTCTCCCCCAACAAGTAGTGTCTCTAAATTCATAAGGCAAATATGATCGATGCTAGCTCTAAGTCGTGGGTAGGGTAATTCCTCTCGTGAGGTTTGATCTTGCGAGAGGCATAAGCTATAGCCTGCTCCTCCTGCTGAAGTACTCCACCAAGACCCTGTCGGGAAGCGTCAATATAAACGAGGTACTCCACTCTTGGCCTAAGTAAAGCAAGAACTGGCGTTAAAGTTAACTTATCCTTTAGCTCATCGAAATCCAACTGACAAGAACCATCCCATATGTACGGTACCCCCTTACGAGTCAAATTTGTCAATGGGCCCGCAATCTTCGAAAACCCATGGATGAGCCGTCTATAATACTTGGCTAACCCCAAGAAGCTACGCACCTCCGTCAGTGTCATGGGATGTCCCCACTCCCTCACCGCTGATACTTTTATCGGGTGCACTAATATCCCCAACTCTGACACAATGTGCCCTAGAAACTGCACCTCTCGTAACCAGAATACGCACTTCTCATACTTAGCATACAACTGATGCTCTCATAGAGTCTGAAGAAACCTTCTCAAGTGCTTGGCATGCTCCTCCTCAGCCTGGGAGTAAATCAGAATGTCATCGATGAAGACAATAACAAACTAATCCAGGAACTCTCTGAACACCCTGTTAATTAAGTCCATGAACACGGCTGGAGGATTGGTCAGCCCAAACGGCATAACCTGGAACTCGTCATACCCATATATCGTCAAGAAAGTAGTATTCGACACATCTTTCTCCCTAATGCGTAGCTGATGATACCCGGATCTCAAGTCTACCTTTGAGAAGTAGACTGCTCCCCTCAGCTGGTCAAATAAGTCATTGATGCGAGGCAACGGATATTTATTCTGTATCGTGGCTTTATTAAGCTCATGATAATCAATACAAAGTCGTAAGGACCCATTCCTATTCTTTATAAATAGAACTGGAGCACCCTAGGGTGAGGTACTCCTATGGATGAAACCTTATCCGAACAGTGCTTTATCTGGTCCCGTAACTCCCTCATCTCAGTTGGAGACATATGGTAGGGTGCAGGGGCTATCGATCGAGTGCTCGACATAAAATCTATAACGAAATCTATCTCTCGGCTAGGCGGTAGTCCCGGTATATCCTGGAACACATCAAAAAACTCGCGGACTACACGAATCGAATCAATGGGAATCACTATCTTTTTAGAGGTCTCCTCCTCTAAGTAATACAAATGGGTGGATGACCCTCGCTCGGGGAGAGTCATCACCACTATGAAAATCTCCTGACCCGGGATAGAAAAACTCATGCTCTTACTGAAACAGTCTATCATAGCTCTATAAGCAGCAAGCCAATCCATGCCAATAATGGCGTCATGCTTGTGCATATCTAAGACTAGCATATCTGCAGGTAAAATCAAACTCTCAATCTCTATACCTACTCCCCGGCATATAAAGAAAATCAATGACCCATTACCCAGTTATGAGTCTACACATGTCACTGTACTCTCTACCGTATCTAACAACCCCATGGCCCGTGCAAAATTAGTGGCTAGAAAGCAGTATGATGCTCGAGTGTCAAATAAAATGCTCCCCATAGTACCATGGATAACAAATGTACCCTCAACTGTGGGTGGCGCCTGAGGTGCTACTGTGTGGTGGACGTTATAAACACATCCACAATGTAACTGTCCCTGCTGAATCGGGGGTGCGGACAAAGTTGGGACTGGATCTACTACTGGTAGGGCGGCGGAAAAAATGGGTCTCTAGGGCTCCTGCTACTGGGGAAACTTGCCCTTTTGGGGAAATCCTATTTCCTAAGGCCAGTCTCGCCACAAGAAAAATATCTTCCACTAAAGTTACCTCCCTTCTGCCCTTGTTGGCCTCGCCCTGTTAGTAGTTGCCACCTCTACCTTGGCCTTGGTGGCTGTGATGCTGGCCCTGCCTGTAGCCTCCCTGACCATGCCTGAATCCACCCGCTTTAAACCTCTTAGCAGAATCTCCCGACTGGGAACCCTGCTCACCCTGCCTCTACTGTTGCTGAGCTACCAGTGCCCCATTGGCACTACCCCCACCTGTACTTCCCTGGTGGGTAGTCTCACCTCCTCGATCGTTCCCCTTGGCATGGAAAAGGTTGTCCTGACAATGTAGCAATGCAGCATTAAGTACGTCTGTATAGGACTGCAAAGATAGATTACCCAGAAGGTAGTGACAGATCCTACAGGTTAGGCCGTCCATAAACATATGTATCTTCTTCTATTCAGTAGGTACCTCACTAGGTACCAAATTAACCAGTCTAGTGAATTCCTCCTTAAATTCTGTAACTATGTTCCCCTTCCGAGTGACGCCGAGTAATTTTTGTCTCACCTCGGTCTGAATGGAGGAAGGAAGATACTTGCAGTCTAACCGCACCCAAAAACTCTGAATCGTCATATTGTCCCTCTCCTCTAAGGTGGTAGTGGGCTCCCACCACTGTAAGGCTGCCCCAAGCAGCTTGAAGGTAGCCAACAACTGTCTCTGAATATCCGTGCACTCATACATGCGAAGATGCCTCTGGATGTATTTCTTTCATTGGCTCGCGATAACAACGTCAAAACTGCCCGAGAACTCTGGGGGATGTGCCTTTTAAAAGGCATCCCTACCTATCTCCCATGCAGTGGGAAACTGAACTGGAACTGGCGCCACTGCCTGAACCTGGGGTGGGGCCTGCTACACCATCGCTAAAGCTACATTCACTGCCTGAGCAACTATGGCGGCAACCTCGGTTGCGTTCATTATTCCCTGAGCCCGAGCTGCTGGCTACTCTGGTCGGGCCTGTCTGTCTCGTGGTGCACGTCGAGGAGGCATCTGAGACAAGAGAAATTTTATTATTCCACAGTTATTATTAAATCTCAAATAGATGAAGGTGTAATCGCATAAATAAGAGTAGAACAGTCCTAAATATAGGGCTCTATATCAAAGGACGCTAAGCTAAAAGCATAATAGGCAGTACAAATTCGAAAGGACTCAAGAACCTGATGCTCTGATACCACCTGTTACACCCCGCCCAATTAAATACCGGGTGATCAGTCATTTATTCAATTTAAGACAAAGTGTTCGATTGGTTCATTCTTAGCATCACTATCGAAAAATATTTAACATTAATAATCACCCAATAAATAATTAAGTTAGTGCCAAAACATTTTCCATTTTAAGTTATACCCAAAGAATACATTAATAATTTATAAGTTATTAAAACATCAACTATTTACCATTCACGGGAACATAATAAATACTGGATAACTCAATTGCTGAAATAAATAAGACTGGATAAAACATTCCAGTTAAAGTCTCGAGTCAATAAACCGTAAAATGCTCAATTAAACTGAAATGAACTATTAAAATAAAGTGAGTACAATCTCTCTAATAAAACGAATGAGAATGGGCGACACATGCCCTAAATGAAATGTCTGAACATAATAGAAGGAAATGATAGAGGCATCTAAATGCAAGGACCTGCAATTCCCACAACCGCTGCAGCTCGCTAAACGATTCAGGCGTTTAAGTATGGTAACCTTGTGGTTGGGCACCTGATATAATACATATATATAACAAAAGAGAGAAGAGTAACAAGAGCCGGTCAGAGCCCGAGTTGTAAAAATATATGTTTAGCAAGTATTTAAAACTGCGATAATGCAAGTATTATGTGCATGATAGTTTCAAACTCTCACATTAGTTTCTCACCTGTCTCCTATTGTGCACGCCTAATGTACATCTACTCTAACCTAGTTATCTATAACACTCCCAAATAGGTCATAGACTTATATTTATAATTATATCTCATAAGGGTACCCCGTATCGCCCATACAATACGTTATTAAAATAGTTTATCTCAGATAACTACATTTCATTTTCACCATTATACAAATTCATCCTTTACCTAGCTACAATTATTTTATTTATCAACATTACGATATCTACTAGCTACCATATAATTATTCACAGGTACATATATATAGTCACAACATCCTTATACATATATATACTAATCCTGCACCCTTAGGTTAAGACCACTTGGCGCAATGCATACTCTGTTATCATGTCCCGATGCATCGCTCACTGCATGATGGACTGTTGGTTCAATCTCTCGCGAACCATAAAATTCAAATCACAATTATTGGAGACGAACATAATCTCCAGCCAAATGGGTCACGCACATACCTACGCTCCCATTCAACCGTCGAAACTATCCTACATCTCAAATAGCACGTAACCAAGTTCATATGTTGTGGGTACAAATAAAATATCCCCCCAATGGGCACACAGGATAATACAGTCCACTACGCGAAAACCTCCTCCTGATAGCAAGCAATGTAGGTATGCTATACACAAAAAAAAACATATAATAGGCACTCTCGCATCCTATTAAAATCAATGGGTATTCACCCAACCCGTACATATATTTTCCATACGTAGTATTCTCTTATTACTACTTATAATATTTTTTATTTCGATTACACTCTCTCGAAATTTCCAAGGTTAACTTACCGTTCCAATACATAAAAATATTATTTTCCCAAATACTTTCCAACGATTCTGCACTATGCCATATTCATCAAAATAATAGTTTTTCTCACTCAAATTAACTGTTTAACTCGAATTAGACTGAAATAGGATTTTCCAAATTTTTGAACCTGTCGTTCGAACCAGGTCTGATGTGGTTTGAACGACATCTCACGAGAACCAATCTCGTTCTAACCAGGCTCAATATCGTTCGAACGATATTGAGAAGTTCCCCTCCCCAACAGACCTGTTATGTTTTCTGCCATTAATAGTTACATTTTCACCAGATTTTCAGCTCTAAAACCTCCAAATTTCAGCCCAAACATCAATCAATAAATTCCAATCATATTCCTAACATATATATATGATTTCTAACACTATAATATCGTTAAATCATTACTAATCATCAATCAAATTCGAAATCCCCAATTCAATTATCAAGAACCCCAGTTCTCAAATTCATATGCATAATTCTAAATTAAAACCCAAATTTATTCAGAATATTATCGTAAATTCTTGGACAGAATCCTATCTATATGAGGGATTCAAACTCTTATCAAATTAGTCCTAATTTAAGATTAATTCTCCCAAGTTTTCATCAATTTTAACTTCATAGCAATGGGGTAATTCCTTATTCTACCATGAACATAATTATTGCTAAAGAAATCAAGTAATAAACACTTGCCTCGATTTTGATGTTGTGATTCGTTGATGAAATTGGTATAAGTTTGTTCCTCGTCTTCCAATCTACGCTTTAGTGGGATTTGTGGTGTGAGTTCTTGAGTTTTGGATCAAGAACACCTATAAGTTCCCTCCTTCTTCCTTTGTGGTTCTCTCTTTCTCTCTCGAAGGTTTAGAAACTGACAAACACCCTCTCACCCATTTACACTCTATTTTATTTTCTTAATTTTCGTCCATATTATTTTCTCAAAAATTCAAAGGACAAAAATACCCCTGCGAGGTGCCGGTTAAGCCTAAAAATATTTCGGAGTAAAAATAAAATACCCGAGTAGAGTTTTACTCAATGGAGCACTCGAAATGACCGTACGAGTTACTTAAAAATAACTTATCTTTTTATTCCATTCTATTAGTCCTGACACGACTCACATGCGCGTCCTAACTTAAAATACCAAACTATCATATTTCGCTCTCGAAAATTTATAAAATTTCATAATTCCATATTACGTATTCACACAGTAATATTCAATAAATCTCAACAATAAGTATTAACCCTTGGCACACTAGTTAATATTTATTTTAATTCGGATTAATTTACAATTAATTTCTCACATTTTAATTTAGTTAATCCAACAATAATAATTAATCCCATAATTATTTAATATCATAAAAATACGGGGTGTTACATATGTTAACCTTACAATGTTCCTTGTTATTTTGAACGGACCATCATACTGCTGTATAAGTCCCTTGTGTTATGTCTTTCGACTCACTTTTTTCCAAACTCGTGGAGTGAGTTTTATCTTCACCTTGTCACCGATGTCAAACTCCATTGGCCTCCTGCTTTCATCCACCTATTTTTTCATTATTCGTATTGGTTTGGCTAAAATATCCTTGGCCTCCTCAGCTATTTCCTATTTACCATGCACATAACGATAAGCTGTTGTACTCCTTCCATACGATTGCTATTTAGCCACCTTATGTTGAGTTAGGGGTTGTTGTCCAGTTGCAAGTTCAAACGGACTTTGCCCCATAGTTGAACTTTGATGAAGGTTGTAACAAAACTATGCAACATCAAGTAACTCAACCCAATTTTACTGGTTGGAAGTTACATAATATCATAAATACTCCTCTAGTAAAGCATTAGTCCTCTCGGCCTAACCATCCGTACGAGGATGATTTGCAGTAGAAAACTTCAATTGAAACCCCAATAATTAGAATAAAGTAGTCTAAAACCACTTAGTAAATCTTTCATAACGATCACTGGTAACATTAACAGGCAACCCCACCACTTAACTACATGTCTGAAAAACAAGTTTGCCACAACATCCGTAAAACACACCTTTGGAGTGGAATAAACATGGAATGTTTGGAAAATCGATCAATAATCACCATGACCGTGGTGAAATCCTACACCCTCGGTAACCCGCTGATAAAGTCCATAGACACGCTCTCCCAAGGCCTGGTTGGAATAGGGAGAGGTTCTAAGGTACCTGTTGTTTTCTTTCTTTCCGTCTTATCCTGTTGGCAAAACCAAACATGTTCAAACATAAAGATCAACATCAGCTTCCATACGGGGCCAATAGTAACTTTAAAAAAGTAGGGCAAGTGTTCGATATTCCCCCGAATGTCTTGCATACAATGCATCGTGTGTTTCTTTGAGTAAAATTTCCCTAATTCTCCCGAACTTGGGTAGATAAGGCCAGTGACCCTTTACATATAGAACTTCATACTCTACCCAAAACATTCGAGTAATCCCTTCCTTTACTTGATACGGTAATTGGCTAGTAATGGGATCAGCCTTTGTCAACTCCCATATTTGCAATGGCAAATCACCGCCAACTTCAGAGAGCACAACAAGCATTGTCACATCTATCGTACTAAATTTAGTAACACCTTTCAAACTCGGCTTCCTACTCAATGCATCCGCAACTTGGTTTGCACTCCCGGGCTTGTACTGTATCGTGTAATTGAACATGGACATAAAATCTTACCATCAATCATCCTTTGGGGTCATTTTATTCATAGAATTAAAGTAACTCGTAGCTTGATCTCATGTATGGCCCCACAAGGTACTACACCAAAAATGCCAATCTGGCACGCTTAGGGAAGGAGATTCTGGCACTGTTTAAAACCGTGCCAGATTCTGGCACGGTTTTATCATAATCTGGCACGATTTGAAATAGTGCTAAAATCTGGCACGGTTTTTAACTGTGCCAAATATGGGTACGCTTTGTTAAAAAAATAACCCCCCAAAATTTGGAGTGGGGACTAAATTTTCAAGACATTCCAATCCCCCCTCTCTCTCTCTCTCTCTCCCGCTCGCTCTCCTTCCCGGCTCGCTCTCTCTCCCGGCTTCCTCATCGCTCTCCTTCCTGGCTCGCTCTCCCTCCTCGTCGCTGCTACTGCTCATCTCCGTCGCTGCTACTGCTCATCTCCTTCCCGGCTCGCTCTCCCTCCTCGTCTCTTCTACTGCTCCTCGTCGCTTAAGGTATTACATCTCTCTCTCTCTCTCTCTCTCTCTATATATATATATATATATATATATATATAGATAGATTTAGGGATTGCGATTTAGGGATTTAGGGTTGCGATTTAGGGATTGCGATTCAGGGATTGCGATTTAGGGTTACCGATTTGCGATTTAGGGATTGCGATTTAGGGTTACCGATTTTCGGTACCCGATTTAGGGGTGCTGATATATATATATATATACATATATATATATATATATACATATATATATATATATATATATATATATATATATATATATATATCAGTAATATCAGTATCATATAGTTGTATATTTTCCTTTTTATAGCCCTGTGTCTCGTTGATGAGTTAATTGTCTGTGTGTGTAGATTTAGAGCTGGAAGGGTGGAAATGAAATAAAAATGGGATTATTTCACTAAAACTTTAGGAAAAAAAGTGAGAATTAAATGTATATAGAGAAATTTAGAATTAGAATTAGAATTAATTGTCAAAACGCGTATGTGTGTGTGTGTGTGTGTGTGTTTATATATGTTTGTATATTGTCATTTTAACACCTTAGCGTCTCATCAATGAATTGTTTGTTTATGTATATATGTGTGCATGCACATAGTGTGTGTACGTGAAGGTGGAAGGGAAGAAGTGCACTAAAGATCAGCTTTTGATTGGTATGAATATGTATATTTACACATGCATGTATATACATGTATTTATACACTTTAAATTTATTAGCTCTATGTTTGGTTGATGAAATAGTGCCAAACTTTGTTGCAAAACGTCGCCGGAATGTTGTTGTGAGCAAGGCCAAGGAATTACAAGTAATGTAACTTTCACATGCAGAATCCCACTAACCCGCTACTGGACAGGTAAAACTCTAGTATTATATTTTACTTCTAATAAGATATATAGTTTTATATATGTGCAGTACTTTATTTATGCGTGTCCTTTACTGTATATATGGTTATGGGGTTTAACACTTTTTTTTTTAAAATTACGTCTTTTAATATTAGAAGTTTTGTTATGGAAGTAAAATTAAAGTTACGTGATCTTATGCTATTAATCGAGACGTAATTGGCTCAACTATGAGAAACTCTATAAGAATATTTACTTATTACTTGAAGTCACAAAACAAAAAATTTTAGTTGTGTGAGCATTCCCACATCATCAGACCTCTTCCAATGATAGGAGTTCTAATGAATGGAGTTAGAATAACATCTGTTAGTTTTTCAAAATTATGCCTATTGATAGTAATTATGCCTTAAACTATTGAGATTTAGTACAAACAATTGAAGTCCATATTGACATAGGAGAATAGCTTATTATGGACACCTCGCACGAGACCAATGTAACTTGTAGGAACTGACCGCATCGTCCCGGGGCTCCCGGTTTGAGAGTATGACGATAATTTGCAAAAATAACACTTAGAGTTAAAAACAGACCGTTAAAGGGTGAAAACCCAAACCAGCCCTCAAACGTCCCCGTAGGAGGCACGAACACCTCGCACGGGACCAATGTAACTTGTAGGAACTGACCGCGTAGTCCCGGGTCTCTCGGTTTGAGAGTATGACGATAATTTGCAAAAATCACACTTAGACTTAAAAACGGGACGTTAAAGGGTGAAACGCAAACCAGGCCCGAAACATCCCCGTGGGAGGCACGAACGCCTCGCACGGGACCATTGTAACTTGTAGGAACTGACCGCGTAATCCCGGGTCTCCCGGTTAGAGAGTATGACGATAATTTGCAAAAATCACACTTAGACTTGAAAACATGCCATTAAAGGGTGTAAACCCAAACCATCCCCCATACGTCCCCGTAGGAGGCACGAACACCTCGCACGGGACCAATGTAACTTGTAGAACTGATCGCGTCATCCCGGGTCTCCCGGTTTGAGAGTATGACGAAAATTTGTAAAAATCACACTTAGACTTGAAAAAACAGGCCGTTAAAGGGTGAAAACCCCAACCAGACCTCAAACGACCCCGTAGGAGGCACGAACACCTCGCACGGGAACAATGTAACTTGTAGGAACTGACCGCGTAGTCCCGGTCGGGTCTCTCGGTTTGAGAGTATGACGATAATTTGTGAAAATCATACTTAGACTTGAAAACGGGTCGTTAATGGGTGAAAACGCAAACCAGCCCCCAAACGACCCCGTAGGAGGCACGAACGCCTCGCACGGGACCATTGTAACTTGTAGGAATTGACCGCGTAATCCCGGATCTCCCGGTTAGAGAGTATGACGATAATTTGCAAAAATTACACTTAGACTTGAAAACAGGCCGTTAAAGGGTGTAAACCCAAACCAGCCAGGCCCGAAACATCCCCGTAGGAGGCACGAACACCTCGCATGGGACCAATGTAACTTGTAGGAACTGATCGCGTCGTCCCGGGTCTCCCGGTTAGAGAGTATGACGATAATTTGCAAAAATCACACTTAGACTTGAAAACAGGCCATTAAAGGGTGAAAGCCCAAACCAGCCCCCAAACGTCCCCGTAGGAGGCACGAACACCTCGCATGGGACCAATGTAACTTGTAGGAACTGACCGCGTAGTCCCGTGTCTACCGGTTTGAGAGTATGATGATAATTTGCCAAAATCACACTTAGACTTGAAAACAAGCCGTTAAAGGGTGAAAACCCGAACCAGCCCCCAAACGACCCCGTAGGAGGCACGAACACCTCGCACGGGACCATTGTAACATGTAGGAACTGACCGCGTAGTCCCGGGTCTCCCGGTTAGAGAGTATGACAATAATTTGCGAAAATCACACTTAGACTTGAAAACAGGCCGTTAATGGGTGAAAACCCAAACCAGCCCCCAAACGTCCCCGTAGGAGGCACGAACACCTCGCATGGGACCAATGTAACTTGTAGGAACTGATCGCGTCGTCCCGGGTCTCCCGGTTAGAGAGTATGACGATAATTTTCCAAAATCACACTTAGACTTGAAAACAGGTCGTTAATGGGTGAAAACCCAAACCAACCCCCAAACGACCCCGTAGGAGGCACGAACACCTCGCACGGGACCATTGTAACTTGTAGGAACTGACCCCGTAGTCACGGGTCTCCCGGTTTGAGAGTATGACGATAATTTGCCAAAATCACACTTAGACTTGAAAACAGGCCGTTAAAGGGTGAAAACCCAAACCAGCCCCCAAACGACCCCGTAGGAGGCACGAACACCTCGCACGGGAACAATATAACTTGTAGGAACTGACCGCATAGTCCCGGGTCTCCCGGTTAGAGAGTATGATGATAATTTGCCAAAATCACACTTAGACTTGAAAACAGGCCGTTAATGGGTGAAAACCCAAACCAGCCCGCAAACGACCCCGTAGGAGGCACGAACACCTCGTACGGGACCATTGTAACTTGTAGGAACTGACCGCGTAGTCCCGGGTCTCCCGGTTTGAGAGTATGACGATAATTTGCCAAAATCACACTTAGACTTGAAAACAGGCCGTTAAAGGGTGTAAACCCAAACTAGCCCCCAAACGTCCCCGTAGGAGGCACGAACACCTCGCACGGGACCATTGTAACATGTAGGAACTGACCGCGTAGTCCCGGGTGTCCCGGTTAGAGAGTATGACGATAATTTGCAAAAATCACACTTCGATTTGAAAACAGGCCGTTAAAGGGTGAAAACCCAAACCAACTTCCAAACGACCCCGTAGGAGGCACGAACACCTCGCATGGGACCAATGTAACTTGTAGGAATTGGCCGCGTAGTCCCGGGTCTCTCGATTAGAGAGTATGACGATAATTTGTGAAAACCACACTTAGACATGAAAATAGGCCGTTAATGGGTGAAAACCCAAACCAACCCCCAAACGACCCCGTAGGAGGCACGAACACCTCGCACGGGACCATTGTAACTTGTAGGAACTGACCGCGTAGTCCCGGGTCTCCCGGTTTGAGAGTATGACGACAATTTGCCAAAATCGCACTTAGACTTGAAAACAGGCCCTTAAAGGGTGTAAACCCAAACCAGCCCCCAAACGTCCCCGTAGGAGGCACGAACACCTCGCACGGGACCAATGTAACTTGTAGGAACTGATCGCATCGTCCCGGGTCTCCCGATTTGAGAGTATGATGATAATTTGCCAAAATCACACTTAGAGTTGAAAACATGCCGTTAAATGGTGAAAACCCAAACCAGCCCCCAAACGACCCCGTAGGAGGCACGAACACCTCGCATGGGACCAATGTAACTTGTAGGAACTGCCGCGTAGTCCCGTGTCTACCGGTTTGAGAGTATGATGATAATTTGCCAAAATCACACTTAGACTTGAAAACAAGCCGTTAAAGGGTGAAAACCCGAACCAGCCCCCAAACGACCCCGTAGGAGGCACGAACACCTCACACGGGACCATTGTAACATGTAGGAACTGACCGCGTAGTCCCGGTTAGAGAGTATGATGATAATTTGCAAAAATCACACTTCGACTTGAAAACAGGCCGTTAATGGGTGAAAACCCAAACCAGCCCCCAAACGTCCTCGTAGGAGGCACGAACACCTCGCACGGGACCAATGTAACTTGTAGGAACTGACCGCGTCGTCCCGGGTCTCCCGGTTAGAGCGTATGACGATAATTTTCCAAAATCACACATAGACTTGAAAACAGGTCGTTAATGGGTGAAAACCCAAACCAACCCCCAAACGACCCCGTAGGAGGCACGAACACCTCGCACGGGACCATTGTAACATGTAGGAACTGACCGCGTAGTCCTGGGTCTCCCGGTTTGAGAGTATGATGATAATTTGCCAAAATCACACTTAGACTTGAAAACAGGCCGTTAAAGGGTGAAAACCCAAACCAGCCCTCAAACGACCCCGTAGGAGGCACGGACACCTCGCACGGGAACAATATAACTTGTAGGAATTGATCGCGTAGTCCCGGGTCTCCCGGTTAGAGAGTATGACGATAATTTGCCAAAATCACACTTAGACTTGAAAACAGGCCATTAATGGGTGAAAACCCAAACCAGCCCCCAAACGACCCCGTAGGAGGCACGAACACCTCGCACGGGACCATTGTAACTTGTAGGAACTGACCGCGTAGTCCCGGATCTCCCAGTTTGAGAGTATGACGATAATTTGCCAAAATCACACTTAGACTTGAAAACAGACCGTTAAAGGGTGTAAACCCAAACCAGCTAGGCCCGAAACATCCCCGTAGGAGGCACGAACACCTCGCACGGGACCAATGTAACTTGTAGGAACTGATCGCGTCGTCCCGGGTCTCCCGGTTAGAGAGTATGACGATAATTTGCAAAAATCACACTTAGACTTGAAAACAGGCCATTAAAGGGTGAAAGCCCAAACCAGCCCCCAAACGTCCCCGTAGGAGGCACGAACAGCACGCATGGGACCAATGTAACTTGTAGGAACTGACCGCATAGTCCCGTGTCTACCGGTTTGAGAGTATGATGATAATTTGCCAAAATCACACTTAGACTTGAAAACAAGTCGTTAAAGGGTGAAAACCCGAACCAGCCCCCAAACGACCCCGTAGGAGGCACGAACACCTCGCACGGGACCATTGAAACATGTAGTAACTGACCGCGTAGTCCCGGGTCTCCCGGTTAGAGAGTATGACGATAATTTACGAAAACCACACTTAGACTTGAAAACAGGCCGTTAATGGGTGAAAACCCAAACCAGCCCCCAAACGTCCCCGTAGGAGGCACGAACACCTCGCACGGGACCAATGTAACTTGTAGGAACTGACCGCGTAGTCCCGGGTCTCCCGGTTAGAGAGTATGATGATAATTTTCCAAAATCACACTTAGACTTGAAAACAGGTCGTTAATGGGTGAAAACCCAAACCAGCCCCCAAACGACCCCGTAGGAGGCACGAACACCTCGCACGGGACCATTGTAACTTGTAGGAACTGACCGCGTAGTCACGGGTCTCCCGGTTTGAGAGTATGACGATAATTTGCCAAAATCACACTTAGACTTGAAAACAGGCCGTTAAAGGGTGAAAACCCAAACCAGCCCCCAAACGACCCCGTAGGAGGCACGAACACCTCGCACGGGAACAATATAACTTTTAGGAACTGACCGCATAGTCCCGGGTTTCCCGGTTACAGAGTATGATGATAATTTGCCAAAATCACACTTAGACTTGAAAACAGGCCGTTAATGGGTGAAAGCCCAAACCAGCCCCCAAACGACCCGTTAGGAGGCACGAACACCTCGCACGGGACCATTGTAACTTGTAGAAACTGACCGCGTAGTCCTGGGTCTCCCGGATTGAGAGTATGACGATAATTTGCCAAAATCACACTTAGACTTGAAAACAGGCCGTTAAAGGGTGTAAACCCAAACTAGCCCCCAAACGTCCCCGTAGGAGGCACGAACACCTCGCACGGGACCAATGTACCTTGTAGGAACTGATCGCGTCGTCCCGGGTCTCCCGGTTTGAGAGTATGACGATAATTTGTAAAAATCACACTTAGACTTGAAAACAGGCCGTTAAAGGGTGAAAACCCAAACCAACTTCCAAACGACCCCGTAGGAGGCACGAACACCTCGCATGGGACCAATGTAACTTGTAGGAACTGGTCGCGTAGTCCCGGGTCTCTCGATTAGAGAGTATGACGATAATTTGTGAAAATCACACTTAGACTTGAAAACAGGCCGTTAATGTGTGTAAACCCAAACTAGCCCCCAAACGTCCCCGTAGGAGGCACGAACACCTCGCACGGGACCAATGTACCTTGTAGGAACTGATCGCGTCGTCCCGGGTCTCCCGGTTTGAGAGTATGGCGATAATTTGTAAAAATCACACTTAGACTTGAAAACAGGCCGTTAAAGGGTGAAAACCCAAACCAACTTCCAAACGACCCCGTAGGAGGCACGAACACCTCGCATGGGACCAATGTAACTTGTAGGAACTGATCGCGTCGTCCCGGGTCTCCCGGTTAGAGAGTATGACGATAATTTGCAAAAATCACACTTAGACTTGAAAACAGGCCGTTAAAGGGTGAAAGCCCAAACCAGCCCCCAAACGACCCCGTAGGAGGCACGAACACCTCGCATGGGACCAATGTAACTTGTAGGAACTGACCGCGTAGTCCCGTGTCTACCGGTTTGAGAGTATGATGATAATTTACCAAAATCACACTTAGACTTGAAAACAAGCCGTTAAAGGGTGAAAACCCGAACCAGCCCCCAAACGACCCCGTAGGAGGCACGAACACCTCGTACGGGACCATTGTAACATGTAGGAACTGACCGCGTAGTCCCGGGTGTCCCGGTTAGAGAGTATGACGATAATTTGCAAAAATCACACTTCGATTTGAAAACAGGCCGTTAATGGGTGAAAACCCAAACCAGCCCCCAAACGTCCCCGTAGGAGGCACGAACACCTCACACGGGACCAATGTAACTTGTAGGAACTGACCGCGTCGTCCCGGGTCTCCCGGTTAGAGAGTATGACGATAATTTTCCAAAATCACACTTAGACTTGAAAACAGGTCGTTAATGGGTGAAAACCCAAACCAACCCCCAAACGACCCCGTAGGAGGCACGAACACCTCGCACGGGACCATTGTAACTTGTAGGAACTGACCCCGTAGTCACGGGTCTCCCGGTTTGAGAGTATGACGATAATTTGCCAAAATCACACTTAGACTTGAAAACAGGCCGTTAAAGGGTGAAAACCCAAACCAGCCCCCAAACGACCCCGTAGGAGGCACGAACACCTCGCACGGGAACAATATAACTTGTAGGAACTGACCGCATAGTCCCGGGTCTCCCGGTTAGAGAGTATGATGATAATTTGCCAAAATCACACTTAGACTTGAAAACAGGCCGTTAATGGGTGAAAACCCAAACCAGCCCGCAAACGACCCCGTAGGAGGCACGAACACCTCGTACGGGACCATTGTAACTTGTAGGAACTGACCGCGTAGTCCCGGGTCTCCCGGTTTGAGAGTATGACGATAATTTGCCAAAATCACACTTAGACTTGAAAACAGGCCGTTAAAGGGTGTAAACCCAAACTAGCCCCCAAACGTCCCCGTAGGAGGCACGAACACCTCGCACGGGACCATTGTAACATGTAGGAACTGACCGCGTAGTCCCGGGTGTCCCGGTTAGAGAGTATGACGATAATTTGCAAAAATCACACTTCGATTTGAAAACAGGCCGTTAAAGGGTGAAAACCCAAACCAACTTCCAAACGACCCCGTAGGAGGCACGAACACCTCGCATGGGACCAATGTAACTTGTAGGAATTGGCCGCGTAGTCCCGGGTCTCTCGATTAGAGAGTATGACGATAATTTGTGAAAACCACACTTAGACATGAAAATAGGCCGTTAATGGGTGAAAACCCAAACCAACCCCCAAACGACCCCGTAGGAGGCACGAACACCTCGCACGGGACCATTGTAACTTGTAGGAACTGACCGCGTAGTCCCGGGTCTCCCGGTTTGAGAGTATGACGACAATTTGCCAAAATCACAGTTAGACTTGAAAACAGGCCGTTAAAGGGTGTAAACCCAAACCAGCCCCCAAACGTCCCCATAGGAGGCACGAACACCTCGCACGGGACCAATGTAACTTGTAGGAACTGATCGCATCGTCCCGGGTCTCCCGATTTGAGAGTATGATGATAATTTGCCAAAATCACACTTAGAGTTGAAAACATGCCGTTAAATGGTGAAAACCCAAACCAGCCCCCAAACGACCCCGTAGGAGGCACGAACACCTCGCATGGGACCAATGTAACTTGTAGGAACTGCCGCGTAGTCCCGTGTCTACCGGTTTGAGAGTATGATGATAATTTGCCAAAATCACACTTAGACTTGAAAACAAGCCGTTAAAGGGTGAAAACCCGAACCAGCCCCCAAACGACCCCGTAGGAGGCACGAACACCTCACACGGGACCATTGTAACATGTAGGAACTGACCGCGTAGTCCCGGTTAGAGAGTATGATGATAATTTGCAAAAATCACACTTCGACTTGAAAACAGGCCGTTAATGGGTGAAAACCCAAACCAGCCCCCAAACGTCCTCGTAGGAGGCACGAACACCTCGCACGGGACCAATGTAACTTGTAGGAACTGACCGCGTCGTCCCGGGTCTCCCGGTTAGAGCGTATGACGATAATTTTCCAAAATCACACATAGACTTGAAAACAGGTCGTTAATGGGTGAAAACCCAAACCAACCCCCAAACGACCCCGTAGGAGGCACGAACACCTCGCACGGGACCATTGTAACATGTAGGAACTGACCGCGTAGTCCTGGGTCTCCCGGTTTGAGAGTATGATGATAATTTGCCAAAATCACACTTAGACTTGAAAACAGGCCGTTAAAGGGTGAAAACCCAAACCAGCCCTCAAACGACCCCGTAGGAGGCACGGACACCTCGCACGGGAACAATATAACTTGTAGGAATTGATCGCGTAGTCCCGGGTCTCCCGGTTAGAGAGTATGACGATAATTTGCCAAAATCACACTTAGACTTGAAAACAGGCCATTAATGGGTGAAAACCCAAACCAGCCCCCAAACGACCCCGTAGGAGGCACGAACACCTCGCACGGGACCATTGTAACTTGTAGGAACTGACCGCGTAGTCCCGGATCTCCCAGTTTGAGAGTATGACGATAATTTGCCAAAATCACACTTAGACTTGAAAACAGACCGTTAAAGGGTGTAAACCCAAACCAGCTAGGCCCGAAACATCCCCGTAGGAGGCACGAACACCTCGCACGGGACCAATGTAACTTGTAGGAACTGATCGCGTCGTCCCGGGTCTCCCGGTTAGAGAGTATGACGATAATTTGCAAAAATCACACTTAGACTTGAAAACAGGCCATTAAAGGGTGAAAGCCCAAACCAGCCCCCAAACGTCCCCGTAGGAGGCACGAACAGCACGCATGGGACCAATGTAACTTGTAGGAACTGACCGCATAGTCCCGTGTCTACCGGTTTGAGAGTATGATGATAATTTGCCAAAATCACACTTAGACTTGAAAACAAGTCGTTAAAGGGTGAAAACCCGAACCAGCCCCCAAACGACCCCGTAGGAGGCACGAACACCTCGCACGGGACCATTGAAACATGTAGTAACTGACCGCGTAGTCCCGGGTCTCCCGGTTAGAGAGTATGACGATAATTTACGAAAACCACACTTAGACTTGAAAACAGGCCGTT
This sequence comes from Sambucus nigra, assembly GCA_949130495.1. Taxonomy (NCBI): domain Eukaryota; kingdom Viridiplantae; phylum Streptophyta; class Magnoliopsida; order Dipsacales; family Adoxaceae; genus Sambucus; species Sambucus nigra. Next base: position 203,313,973 of record OX422208.1, read on the forward strand.
AATGGGTGAAAACCCAAACCAGCCCCCAAACGTCCCCGTAGGAGGCACGAACACCTCGCACGGGACCAATGTAACTTGTAGGAACTGACCGCGTAGTCCCGGGTCTCCCGGTTAGAGAGTATGACGATAATTTTCCAAAATCACACTTAGACTTGAAAACAGGTCGTTAATGGGTGAAAACCCAAACCAACCCCCAAACGACCCCGTAGGAGGCACGAACACCTCGCACGGGACCATTGTAACTTGTAGGAACTGACCCCGTAGTCACGGGTCTCCCGGTTTGAGAGTATGACGATAATTTGCCAAAATCACACTTAGACTTGAAAACAGGCCGTTAAAGGGTGAAAACCCAAACCAGCCCCCAAACGACCCCGTAGGAGGCACGAACACCTCGCACGGGAACAATATAACTTGTAGGAACTGACCGCATAGTCCCGGGTCTCCCGGTTAGAGAGTATGATGATAATTTGCCAAAATCACACTTAGACTTGAAAACAGGCCGTTAATGGGTGAAAACCCAAACCAGCCCGCAAACGACCCCGTAGGAGGCACGAACACCTCGTACGGGACCATTGTAACTTGTAGGAACTGACCGCGTAGTCCCGGGTCTCCCGGTTTGAGAGTATGACGATAATTTGCCAAAATCACACTTAGACTTGAAAACAGGCCGTTAAAGGGTGTAAACCCAAACTAGCCCCCAAACGTCCCCGTAGGAGGCACGAACACCTCGCACGGGACCATTGTAACATGTAGGAACTGACCGCGTAGTCCCGGGTGTCCCGGTTAGAGAGTATGACGATAATTTGCAAAAATCACACTTCGATTTGAAAACAGGCCGTTAAAGGGTGAAAACCCAAACCAACTTCCAAACGACCCCGTAGGAGGCACGAACACCTCGCATGGGACCAATGTAACTTGTAGGAATTGGCCGCGTAGTCCCGGGTCTCTCGATTAGAGAGTATGACGATAATTTGTGAAAACCACACTTAGACATGAAAATAGGCCGTTAATGGGTGAAAACCCAAACCAACCCCCAAACGACCCCGTAGGAGGCACGAACACCTCGCACGGGACCATTGTAACTTGTAGGAACTGACCGCGTAGTCCCGGGTCTCCCGGTTTGAGAGTATGACGACAATTTGCCAAAATCGCACTTAGACTTGAAAACAGGCCCTTAAAGGGTGTAAACCCAAACCAGCCCCCAAACGTCCCCGTAGGAGGCACGAACACCTCGCACGGGACCAATGTAACTTGTAGGAACTGATCGCATCGTCCCGGGTCTCCCGATTTGAGAGTATGATGATAATTTGCCAAAATCACACTTAGAGTTGAAAACATGCCGTTAAATGGTGAAAACCCAAACCAGCCCCCAAACGACCCCGTAGGAGGCACGAACACCTCGCATGGGACCAATGTAACTTGTAGGAACTGCCGCGTAGTCCCGTGTCTACCGGTTTGAGAGTATGATGATAATTTGCCAAAATCACACTTAGACTTGAAAACAAGCCGTTAAAGGGTGAAAACCCGAACCAGCCCCCAAACGACCCCGTAGGAGGCACGAACACCTCACACGGGACCATTGTAACATGTAGGAACTGACCGCGTAGTCCCGGTTAGAGAGTATGATGATAATTTGCAAAAATCACACTTCGACTTGAAAACAGGCCGTTAATGGGTGAAAACCCAAACCAGCCCCCAAACGTCCTCGTAGGAGGCACGAACACCTCGCACGGGACCAATGTAACTTGTAGGAACTGACCGCGTCGTCCCGGGTCTCCCGGTTAGAGCGTATGACGATAATTTTCCAAAATCACACATAGACTTGAAAACAGGTCGTTAATGGGTGAAAACCCAAACCAACCCCCAAACGACCCCGTAGGAGGCACGAACACCTCGCACGGGACCATTGTAACATGTAGGAACTGACCGCGTAGTCCTGGGTCTCCCGGTTTGAGAGTATGATGATAATTTGCCAAAATCACACTTAGACTTGAAAACAGGCCGTTAAAGGGTGAAAACCCAAACCAGCCCTCAAACGACCCCGTAGGAGGCACGGACACCTCGCACGGGAACAATATAACTTGTAGGAATTGATCGCGTAGTCCCGGGTCTCCCGGTTAGAGAGTATGACGATAATTTGCCAAAATCACACTTAGACTTGAAAACAGGCCATTAATGGGTGAAAACCCAAACCAGCCCCCAAACGACCCCGTAGGAGGCACGAACACCTCGCACGGGACCATTGTAACTTGTAGGAACTGACCGCGTAGTCCCGGATCTCCCAGTTTGAGAGTATGACGATAATTTGCCAAAATCACACTTAGACTTGAAAACAGACCGTTAAAGGGTGTAAACCCAAACCAGCTAGGCCCGAAACATCCCCGTAGGAGGCACGAACACCTCGCACGGGACCAATGTAACTTGTAGGAACTGATCGCGTCGTCCCGGGTCTCCCGGTTAGAGAGTATGACGATAATTTGCAAAAATCACACTTAGACTTGAAAACAGGCCATTAAAGGGTGAAAGCCCAAACCAGCCCCCAAACGTCCCCGTAGGAGGCACGAACAGCACGCATGGGACCAATGTAACTTGTAGGAACTGACCGCATAGTCCCGTGTCTACCGGTTTGAGAGTATGATGATAATTTGCCAAAATCACACTTAGACTTGAAAACAAGTCGTTAAAGGGTGAAAACCCGAACCAGCCCCCAAACGACCCCGTAGGAGGCACGAACACCTCGCACGGGACCATTGAAACATGTAGTAACTGACCGCGTAGTCCCGGGTCTCCCGGTTAGAGAGTATGACGATAATTTACGAAAACCACACTTAGACTTGAAAACAGGCCGTTAATGGGTGAAAACCCAAACCAGCCCCCAAACGTCCCCGTAGGAGGCACGAACACCTCGCACGGGACCAATGTAACTTGTAGGAACTGACCGCGTAGTCCCGGGTCTCCCGGTTAGAGAGTATGATGATAATTTTCCAAAATCACACTTAGACTTGAAAACAGGTCGTTAATGGGTGAAAACCCAAACCAGCCCCCAAACGACCCCGTAGGAGGCACGAACACCTCGCACGGGACCATTGTAACTTGTAGGAACTGACCGCGTAGTCACGGGTCTCCCGGTTTGAGAGTATGACGATAATTTGCCAAAATCACACTTAGACTTGAAAACAGGCCGTTAAAGGGTGAAAACCCAAACCAGCCCCCAAACGACCCCGTAGGAGGCACGAACACCTCGCACGGGAACAATATAACTTTTAGGAACTGACCGCATAGTCCCGGGTTTCCCGGTTACAGAGTATGATGATAATTTGCCAAAATCACACTTAGACTTGAAAACAGGCCGTTAATGGGTGAAAGCCCAAACCAGCCCCCAAACGACCCGTTAGGAGGCACGAACACCTCGCACGGGACCATTGTAACTTGTAGAAACTGACCGCGTAGTCCTGGGTCTCCCGGATTGAGAGTATGACGATAATTTGCCAAAATCACACTTAGACTTGAAAACAGGCCGTTAAAGGGTGTAAACCCAAACTAGCCCCCAAACGTCCCCGTAGGAGGCACGAACACCTCGCACGGGACCAATGTACCTTGTAGGAACTGATCGCGTCGTCCCGGGTCTCCCGGTTTGAGAGTATGACGATAATTTGTAAAAATCACACTTAGACTTGAAAACAGGCCGTTAAAGGGTGAAAACCCAAACCAACTTCCAAACGACCCCGTAGGAGGCACGAACACCTCGCATGGGACCAATGTAACTTGTAGGAACTGGTCGCGTAGTCCCGGGTCTCTCGATTAGAGAGTATGACGATAATTTGTGAAAATCACACTTAGACTTGAAAACAGGCCGTTAATGTGTGTATACCCAAACTAGCCCCCAAACGTCCCCGTAGGAGGCACGAACACCTCGCACGGGACCAATGTACCTTGTAGGAACTGATCGCGTCGTCCCGGGTCTCCCGGTTTGAGAGTATGACGATAATTTGTAAAAATCACACTTAGACTTGAAAACAGGCCGTTAAAGGGTGAAAACCCAAACCAACTTCCAAACGACCCCGTAGGAGGCACGAACACCTCGCATGGGACCAATGTAACTTGTAGGAACTGGCCGCGTAGTCCCGGGTCTCTCGATTAGAGAGTATGACGATAATTTGTGAAAATCACACTTAGACTTGAAAACAGGCCGTTAATGGGTGAAAACCCAAACCAGCCCCCAAATGACCCCGTAGGAGGCACGAACACCTCGCATGGGACCAATGTAACTTGTAGGAACTGACCGCGTAGTCCCGTGTCTACCGGTTTGAGAGTATGATGATAATTTACCAAAATCACACTTAGACTTGAAAACAAGCCGTTAAAGGGTGAAAACCCGAACCAGCCCCCAAACGACCCCGTAGGAGGCACGAACACCTCGTACGGGACCATTGTAACATGTAGGAACTGACCGCGTAGTCCCGGGTGTCCCGGTTAGAGAGTATGACGATAATTTTCCAAAATCACACATAGACTTGAAAACAGGTCATTAATGGGTGGAAACCCAAACCAACCCCCAAACGACCCCGTAGGAGGCACGAACACCTCGCACAGGACCATTGTAACATGTAGGAACTGACCGCGTAGTCCCGGGTCTCCCGATTTGAGAGTATGATGATAATTTGCCAAAATCACACTTAGACTTGAAAACAGGCCATTAAAGGGTGAAAACCCAAACCAGCCCCCAAACGACCCCGTAGGAGGCACGGACACCTGGCACGGGAACAATATAACTTATCGGAACTGATCACGTAGTCCCGGGTCTCCCGGTTAGAGAGTATGACGATAATTTGCCAAAATCACACTTAGACTTGAAAACAGGCCGTTAAAGGGTGTAAACCCAAACCAGCCCCCAAACGTCCCCGTAGGAGGCACGAACACCTCGCACGGGACCAATGTAACTTGTAGGAACTGATCGCGTTGTCCCGGGTCTCCCGGTTTGAGAGTATGACGATAATTTGCCAAAATCACACTTAGACTTGAAAACAGGCCGTTAAAGGGTGTAAACCCAAACCAGCCCCAAAACGTCCCCGTAGGAGGCACGAACACCTCGCACGGGACCAATGTAACTTGTAGGAACTGATCGCGTTGTCCCGGGTCTCCCGGTTTGAGAGTATGACGATAATTTGTAAAAATCACACTTAGACTTTAAAACAGGCCGTTAAAGGGTGAAAACCCAAACCAGCTTCCAAACGACCCCGTAGGAGGCACGAACACCTCGCATGAGGCCAATGTAACTTGTAGGAACTGACCGCGTAGTCCCGGGTCTCTCGATTAGAGAGTATGACGATAATTTGCGAAAATCACCTTTAGACTAGAAAACAGGTCGTTAATGGGTGAAAACCCAAACCAGCCCCCAAACGACCCCGTAGGAGGCACGAACACCTCGCACGGGACCATTGTAACTTGTAGGAACTGACCGCATAGTCCCGGGTCTCCCGGTTTGAGAGTATGACGATAATTTGCCAAAATCACACTTAGACTTGAAAACAGGCCGTTAAAGGGTGAAAACCCAAACCAGCCCCCAAACGACCCCGTAGGAGGCACGGACACCTCACACGGGAACAATATAACTTGTAGGAACTGATCGCGTAGTCCCGGGTCTCTCGGTTAGAGAGTATGACGATAATTTGCCAAAATCACACTTAGACTTGAAAACAGGCCGTTAATGGGTGAAAACCCAAACCAGCCCCCAAACGACCCCGTAGGAGGCACGAACACCTCGCACGGGACCATTGTAACTTGTAGGAACTGACCGCGTAGTCACGGGTCTCCCGGTTTGAGAGTATGACGATAATTTGCCAAAATCACACTTAGACTTTAAAACAGGCCGTTAAAGGGTGTAAGCCCAAACGTCCCCGTAGGAGGCACGAACACCTCGCACGGGACCAATGTAACTTGTAGGAACTGATCGCATCGTCCCGGGTCTCCCGATTTGAGAGTATGATGATAATTTGCCAAAATCACACTTAGAGTTGAAAACATGCCGTTAAATGGTGAAAACCCAAACCAGCCCCCAAACGACCCCGTAGGAGGCACGAACACCTCGCATGGGACCAATGTAACTTGTAGGAACTGCCGCGTAGTCCCGTGTCTACCGGTTTGAGAGTATGATGATAATTTGCCAAAATCACACTTAGACTTGAAAACAAGCCGTTAAAGGGTGAAAACCCGAACCAGCCCCCAAACGACCCCGTAGGAGGCACGAACACCTCACACGGGACCATTGTAACATGTAGGAACTGACCGCGTAGTCCCGGTTAGAGAGTATGATGATAATTTGCAAAAATCACACTTCGACTTGAAAACAGGCCGTTAATGGGTGAAAACCCAAACTAGCCCCCAAACGTCCTCGTAGGAGGCACGAACACCTCGCACGGGACCAATGTAACTTGTAGGAACTGACCGCGTCGTCCCGGGTCTCCCGGTTAGAGCGTATGACGATAATTTTCCAAAATCACACATAGACTTGAAAACAGGTCGTTAATGGGTGAAAACCCAAACCAACCACCAAACGACCCCGTAGGAGGCACGAACACCTCGCACGGGACCATTGTAACATGTAGGAACTGACCGCGTAGTCCTGGGTCTCCCGGTTTGAGAGTATGATGATAATTTGCCAAAATCACACTTAGACTTGAAAACAGGCCGTTAAAGGGTGAAAACCCAAACCAGCCCTCAAACGACCCCGTAGGAGGCACGGACACCTCGCACGGGAACAATATAACTTGTAGGAATTGATCGCGTAGTCCCGGGTCTCCCGGTTAGAGAGTATGACGATAATTTGCCAAAATCACACTTAGACTTGAAAACAGGCCATTAATGGGTGAAAACCCAAACCAGCCCCCAAACGACCCCGTAGGAGGCACGAACACCTCGCACGGGACCATTGTAACTTGTAGGAACTGACCGCGTAGTCCCGGATCTCCCAGTTTGAGAGTATGACGATAATTTGCCAAAATCACACTTAGACTTGAAAACAGACCGTTAAAGGGTGTAAACCCAAACCAGCTAGGCCCGAAACATCCCCGTAGGAGGCACGAACACCTCGCACGGGACCAATGTAACTTGTAGGAACTGATCGCGTCGTCCCGGGTCTCCCGGTTAGAGAGTATGACGATAATTTGCAAAAATCACACTTAGACTTGAAAACAGGCCATTAAAGGGTGAAAGCCCAAACCAGCCCCCAAACGTCCCCGTAGGAGGCACGAACAGCACGCATGGGACCAATGTAACTTGTAGGAACTGACCGCATAGTCCCGTGTCTACCGGTTTGAGAGTATGATGATAATTTGCCAAAATCACACTTAGACTTGAAAACAAGTCGTTAAAGGGTGAAAACCCGAACCAGCCCCCAAACGACCCCGTAGGAGGCACGAACACCTCGCACGGGACCATTGAAACATGTAGTAACTGACCGCGTAGTCCCGGGTCTCCCGGTTAGAGAGTATGACGATAATTTACGAAAACCACACTTAGACTTGAAAACAGGCCGTTAATGGGTGAAAACCCAAACCAGCCCCCAAACGTCCCCGTAGGAGGCACGAACACCTCGCACGGGACCAATGTAACTTGTAGGAACTGACCGCGTAGTCCCGGGTCTCCCGGTTAGAGAGTATGATGATAATTTTCCAAAATCACACTTAGACTTGAAAACAGGTCGTTAATGGGTGAAAACCCAAACCAGCCCCCAAACGACCCCGTAGGAGGCACGAACACCTCGCACGGGACCATTGTAACTTGTAGGAACTGACCGCGTAGTCACGGGTCTCCCGGTTTGAGAGTATGACGATAATTTGCCAAAATCACACTTAGACTTGAAAACAGGCCGTTAAAGGGTGAAAACCCAAACCAGCCCCCAAACGACCCCGTAGGAGGCACGAACACCTCGCACGGGAACAATATAACTTTTAGGAACTGACCGCATAGTCCCGGGTTTCCCGGTTACAGAGTATGATGATAATTTGCCAAAATCACACTTAGACTTGAAAACAGGCCGTTAATGGGTGAAAGCCCAAACCAGCCCCCAAACGACCCGTTAGGAGGCACGAACACCTCGCACGGGACCATTGTAACTTGTAGAAACTGACCGCGTAGTCCTGGGTCTCCCGGATTGAGAGTATGACGATAATTTGCCAAAATCACACTTAGACTTGAAAACAGGCCGTTAAAGGGTGTAAACCCAAACTAGCCCCCAAACGTCCCCGTAGGAGGCACGAACACCTCGCACGGGACCAATGTACCTTGTAGGAACTGATCGCGTCGTCCCGGGTCTCCCGGTTTGAGAGTATGACGATAATTTGTAAAAATCACACTTAGACTTGAAAACAGGCCGTTAAAGGGTGAAAACCCAAACCAACTTCCAAACGACCCCGTAGGAGGCACGAACACCTCGCATGGGACCAATGTAACTTGTAGGAACTGGTCGCGTAGTCCCGGGTCTCTCGATTAGAGAGTATGACGATAATTTGTGAAAATCACACTTAGACTTGAAAACAGGCCGTTAATGTGTGTATACCCAAACTAGCCCCCAAACGTCCCCGTAGGAGGCACGAACACCTCGCACGGGACCAATGTACCTTGTAGGAACTGATCGCGTCGTCCCGGGTCTCCCGGTTTGAGAGTATGACGATAATTTGTAAAAATCACACTTAGACTTGAAAACAGGCCGTTAAAGGGTGAAAACCCAAACCAACTTCCAAACGACCCCGTAGGAGGCACGAACACCTCGCATGGGACCAATGTAACTTGTAGGAACTGGCCGCGTAGTCCCGGGTCTCTCGATTAGAGAGTATGACGATAATTTGTGAAAATCACACTTAGACTTGAAAACAGGCCGTTAATGGGTGAAAACCCAAACCAGCCCCCAAATGACCCCGTAGGAGGCACGAACACCTCGCATGGGACCAATGTAACTTGTAGGAACTGACCGCGTAGTCCCGTGTCTACCGGTTTGAGAGTATGATGATAATTTACCAAAATCACACTTAGACTTGAAAACAAGCCGTTAAAGGGTGAAAACCCGAACCAGCCCCCAAACGACCCCGTAGGAGGCACGAACACCTCGTACGGGACCATTGTAACATGTAGGAACTGACCGCGTAGTCCCAGGTGTCCCGGTTAGAGAGTATGACGATAATTTTCCAAAATCACACATAGACTTGAAAACAGGTCATTAATGGGTGGAAACCCAAACCAACCCCCAAACGACCCCGTAGGAGGCACGAACACCTCGCACAGGACCATTGTAACATGTAGGAACTGACCGCGTAGTCCCGGGTCTCCCGATTTGAGAGTATGATGATAATTTGCCAAAATCACACTTAGACTTGAAAACAGGCCGTTAAAGGGTGAAAACCCAAACCAGCCCCCAAACGACCCCGTAGGAGGCACGGACACCTGGCACGGGAACAATATAACTTATCGGAACTGATCACGTAGTCCCGGGTCTCCCGGTTAGAGAGTATGACGATAATTTGCCAAAATCACACTTAGACTTGAAAACAGGCCGTTAAAGGGTGTAAACCCAAACCAGCCCCCAAACGTCCCCGTAGGAGGCACGAACACCTCGCACGGGACCAATGTAACTTGTAGGAACTGATCGCGTTGTCCCGGGTCTCCCGGTTTGAGAGTATGACGATAATTTGCCAAAATCACACTTAGACTTGAAAACAGGCCGTTAAAGGGTGTAAACCCAAACCAGCCCCAAAACGTCCCCGTAGGAGGCACGAACACCTCGCACGGGACCAATGTAACTTGTAGGAACTGATCGCGTTGTCCCGGGTCTCCCGGTTTGAGAGTATGACGATAATTTGTAAAAATCACACTTAGACTTTAAAACAGGCCGTTAAAGGGTGAAAACCCAAACCAGCTTCCAAACGACCCCGTAGGAGGCACGAACACCTCGCATGGGGCCAATGTAACTTGTAGGAACTGACCGCGTAGTCCCGGGTCTCTCGATTAGAGAGTATGACGATAATTTGCGAAAATCACCTTTAGACTAGAAAACAGGTCGTTAATGGGTGAAAACCCAAACCAGCCCCCAAACGACCCCGTAGGAGGCACGAACACCTCGCACGGGACCATTGTAACTTGTAGGAACTGACCGCATAGTCCCGGGTCTCCCGGTTTGAGAGTATGACGATAATTTGCCAAAATCACACTTAGACTTGAAAACAGGCCGTTAAAGGGTGAAAACCCAAACCAGCCCCCAAACGACCCCGTAGGAGGCACGGACACCTCACACGGGAACAATATAACTTGTAGGAACTGATCGCGTAGTCCCGGGTCTCTCGGTTAGAGAGTATGACGATAATTTGCCAAAATCACACTTAGACTTGAAAACAGGCCGTTAATGGGTGAAAACCCAAACCAGCCCCCAAACGACCCCGTAGGAGGCACGAACACCTCGCACGGGACCATTGTAACTTGTAGGAACTGACCGCGTAGTCACGGGTCTCCCGGTTTGAGAGTATGACGATAATTTGCCAAAATCACACTTAGACTTTAAAACAGGCCGTTAAAGGGTGTAAGCCCAAACGTCCCCGTAGGAGGCACGAACACCTCGCACGGGACCAATGTAACTTGTAGGAACTGATCGCATCGTCCCGGGTCTCCCGGTTTGAGAGTATGACGATAATTTGCCAAAATAACACTTAGAGTTGAAAATATGTCGTTAATGGGTGAAAACCCAAACCAGCCCCCAAACGACCCCGTAGGAGGCACGAACACCTCGCATGGGACCAATGTAACTTGTAGGAACTGACCGTGTAGTCCCGTGTCTACCGGTTTGAGAGTATGATGATAATTTGCCAAAATCACACTTAGACTTGAAAACAAGCCGTTAAAGGGTGAAAACCCGAACCAGCCCCCAAACGACCCCGTAGGAGGCACGAACACCTCGCACGGGACCATTGTAACATGTAGGAACTGACCGCGTAGTCCCGGGTCTCCCGGTTAGAGAGTATGACGATAATTTGCGAAAATCACACTTAGACTTAAAAACAGGCCGTTAATGGGTGAAAACCCAAACCAGCCCCCAAACGTCCCCGTAGGAGGCACGAACACCTCGCACGGGACCAATGTAACTTGTAGGAACTGACCGCGTCGTCCCGGGTCTCCCGGTTAGAGAGTATGATGATAATTTTCCAAAATCACACATAGACTTGAAAACAGGCCGTTAATGGGTGAAAACCCAAACCAGCCCCCAAACGACCCCGTAGGAGGCACGAACACCTCGCACGGGACCATTGTAACATGTAGGAACTGACCGCGTAGTCCCGGGTCTCCCGGTTTGAGAGTATGACGATAATTTGCCAAAATCACACTTAGACTTGAAAATAGGCCGTTAAAGGGTGAAAACCCAAACCAGCCCACAAACGACCCCGTAGGAGGCACGGACACCTCGCACGGGAACAATATAACTTGTAGGAACTGGTCGCGTAGTCCCGGGTCTCCCGGTTAGAGAGTATGACGATAATTTTCCAAAATCACACTTAGACTTGAAAACAGGCCGTTAATGGGTGAAAACCCAAACCAGCCCCCAAACGACCCCGTAGGAGGCACGAACACCTCGTACGGGACCATTGTAACTTGTAGGAACTGACCGCGTAGTCCCGGGTCTCCCGGTTTGAGAGTATGACGATAATTTGCCAAAATCACACTTAGACTTGAAAACAGGCCGTTAAAGGGTGTAAACCCAAACTAGCCCCCAAACGTCCCCGTAGGAGGCACGAACACCTCGCACGGGACCAATGTAACTTGTAGGAACTGATCGCGTCGTCCCGGGTCTCCCGGTTTGAGAGTATGACGATAATTTGTAAAAATCACACTTAGACTTGAAAACAGGCCGTTAAAGGGTGAAAACCCAAACCAGCTCCCAAACGACCCTGTAGGAGCCACGAACACCTCGTATGGGACCAATGTAACTTGTAGTAACTGACCGCGTAGTCCCGGGTCTCTCGATTAGAGAGTATGACAATAATTTGCGAAAATCACACTTAGACTTGAAAACAGGCCGTTAATGGGTGAAAACCCAAAGCAGCCCCCAAACGACCCCGTAGGCGGCACGAACACCTCGCACGGGACCATTGTAACTTGTAGGAACTGACCGCGTAGTCCCGGGTCTCCCGGTTTGAGAGTATGATGATAATTTTCCAAAATCACACTTAGACTTGAAAACAGGCCGTTAATGGGTGAAAACCCAAACCAGCCCTCAAACGACCCCGTAGGAGGCACGAACACCTCGCACGGGACCATTGTAACTTGTAGGAACTGACCGCGTAGTCCTGGGTCTCCCGGTTTGAGAGTATGACGATAATTTGCCAAAATCACACTTAGACTTGAAAACAGGTCGTTAAAGGGTGAAAACCCAAACCTGCCCCCAAACGACCCCGTAGGAGTCACGAACACCTCGCACGGGAACAATTTAACTTGTAGGAACTGACCGCGTAGTCCCGGGTCTCCCGGTTAGAGAGTATGACCATAATTTGCGAAAATCACACTTAAACTTAAAAACAGGCCGTTAAAGGGTAAAAATGCAAACAATCCCCCAAACGACCCCGTAGGAGGCACGAACACCTCGCACGGGACCATTGAAACTTGTAGGAACTGACCGCGTAGTCCCCGGTCTACCGGTTTTAGAGTATGACGATAATTTGCGAAAATGACACTTAGACTTGAAAACAGGTCGTTAATGGGTGAAAACCCAAACCAGCCCCCAAACGACCCCATAGGAGGCACGAACACCTCGCACGGGACCGTTGTAACATGTAGGAACTGCCCGCGTAGTCCCGGGTCTCCCGGTTTGAGAGTATGACGATAATTTGCAAAAATCAGACTTAGACTTGAAAACAGGCCGTTAAAGGGTGAAAACCCAAACCAGCCCCCAAACGACCCCGTAGGAGGCACGAACACCTCGCACGGGAACAATTTAACTTGGAGGAACTGACCGCGTAGTCCCGGGTCTCCCGGTTAGAGAGTATGACCATAATTTGCGAAAATCACACTTAAACTTAAAAACAGGCCGTTAAAGGGTAAAAATGCAAACAAGCCCCCAAACGACCCCGTAGGAGGCACGAACACCTCGCACGGGACCATTGAAACTTGTAGGAACTGACCGCGTAGTCCCGGGTCTACCGGTTTTAGAGTATGATGATAATTTGCGAAAATGACACTTAGACTTGAAAACAGGCCGTTAAAGAGCGAAAACCCAAACCAGCCCCCAAACGACCCCGTAGGAGGCACGAACACCTCGCACGGGACCGTTGTAACTTTTAGGAACTGACCGCGTAGTCCCGGGTCTCCCGGTTTGAGAGTATGACGATAATTTGCAAAAATCAGACTTAGACTTGAAAACAGGCCGTTAAAGGGTGAAAACCCAAACCAGCACCCAAACGATCCCGTAGGATGCACGAACACCTCGCACTGAACCAATGTAACTTGTAGGAAATAACTGCGTCGTCCCGGGTCCCCCGGTTAGAGAGTGACGATAATTTGCTAAAATCACACTTAGACTTGAAAACAGGCCGTTAATGGGTGAAAACCCAAACCAGCCCCCAAACGACCCCGTAGGAGGCACGAACACCTCGCACGGGACCATTGTAACTTGTAGGAACTGACCGCGTAGTCCCGGGTCTCCCGGTTTGAGAGTATGACGTTAATTTACAAAAATCAGACTTAGAGTTGAAAACAGGCCGTTAAAGGGTGAAAACCCGAACCAACCCCCAAACGACCCCGTAGGAGGTACGAACACCTCGCTCGGGACCAATGTAACTTGTAGGAACTGATCGCGTAGTCCCGGGTCACTCGATTTGAGAGTATGACGATAATTTGTAAAAATCACACTTTCTTGAAATCAACCCGTTAAAGGATGAAAACCCAAACCAGCCCTCAAACGTCCCGGTAGGAGGCACGAACACCTCGCACGGGACCAATGTAACTTGTAGGAACTGACCGCGTAGTCCTGGGTCTCTCAGTTTGAGAGTATGACGATAATTTGCAAAAATCACACTTAGACTTGAAAACGGGCCGTTAAAGGGTGAAAACACAAACCAGGCCCGAAACATCCCCGTGGGAGGCACGAACGCCTCGCACGGGACCATTGTAACTTGTAGGAACTGACCGCGTAATCCCGGGTCTCCCGGTTAGAGAGTATGACGATAATTTGCAAAAATCACACTTAGACTTGAAAATAGGGTTTTAAAGGGTGTAAACCCAAACCAGCCCCCAAACGTCCCCGTAGGAGGCACGAACACCTCGCACGGGACCAATGTAACTTGTAGGAACTGATCGCGTCGTCCTGGGTCTCCCGGTTTGAGAGTATGACGATAATTTTTAAAAATCACACTTAGACTTGAAAACAGGCCGTTAAAGGGTGAAAACCCAAACCAGCCCCCAAACGACCCCGTAGGAGGCACGAACTCCTCGCATGGGACCAATGTAACTTGTAGGAACTGACCGCGTAGTCCCGTGTCTCTTGGTTTGAGAGTATGACGATAATTTGCCAAAATCACACTTTCTTGAAATCAGCCTGTTAAAGGGTGAAAATCCAAACCAGCCCCCAAATGACCCCGTAGGAGGCACGAATACCTTGCACGGGACGAATGTAACTTGTAGAAACTGACCGCATAGTCCCGGGTCTTCCGATTTGAGAGTATGACGATAATTTGTAAAAATAACACTTAGACTTGAAAATAGGTCGTTAAAGGGTGAAAATCCAAACCAACCCCCAAACGATCCCGTAGGAGGCACGAACACCTCGCACGGGACCAATGTAACTTATAGGAACTGACCGCGTCGTCCCGGGTCTCCCGGTTTGAGAGTATGATGATAATTTGCAAAAATCACACTTATACTTGAAAACAGGCCGTTAAAGGGTGAAAACCCAAACTAGCTCCCAAACGACCCCGTAGGAGGCACGAACACCTCGCACGGGAACAATGTAACTTGTAGGAACTGACCGCGTAGTCGTATATGCAATTTTTCTTCTTGTATATGCAATTCTTTTTCTTGAATATGATTTTTTTTAAAATGACTTGGTTACTAATATTGTATCTTTTTTGTGTCTTATTTTTTTTGTAGGATGACATTCAATCGTTAGCTTTTATCCACTTGGAACGCACGAAGAAGTCAATGCTTTACAACAGGGGGATTGTGTATTTAGTGTCGTTAATATTCAGGATTCTATTTTTTGTGTTATGGCCGAGCAGGCTTCAGTAGTTTTATGGTTTATTTTTATGGTCGTGCTGACTATAGTAGTTTTATTGTTGACTTTTATGGCCGTGCGGGCCTTTATATGGGCAGATTTTATGTTAGCAGGTTTTGGAATGCTCAAAAAATAGAGGAAACTCTGTCCAATTTTTTTTGATATGGGAACTATTAACTCTTGTAATTTTTTGAAGTTATTGTCGACTTTTATGGTCATGTGTTGATTTATATTGGTATTATCTCTTGTAATTTTTTGAAGTTTGTATGCACATTAGTTTATCAACAACCTGCGATATTCATAATTTGTGAATTTTCTTGATTTTGTTTTTGCAAATAATAAATATTTTTCCTACTGAATTTGGAATTTGCAGATTTTCCAGATTTGGTTCTTATTATTATTTTTTTTAATCAACTGAAAAATCTGGCACAGTTTTAAACCGTGCCAAAACCGTGCCAATGCATAAAAAATGAGAACGCTTATAAAACAATCTGGCACGCTTTTTAACCGTGCCAAAAGCGTGCCAGAAAATAGATAATTTGGCACGGTTTTGGCGTGTGCCAAAAGCGTGACAGATTTAACATCTGGCACGGTTTAAAAGCGTGCCAAAAGCGTGCCAGATTAAAAAACTGGCACAGTTTAAAAGCGTGCTAAAAACGTGCCAGTTTGGAAAATCTGGCACGGTTTTAAACCGCGCCAGAAAATCTGGCACGCCTGATTCTGGCACGGTTTAAAACCGTGCCAGATTGCGTCTGTCACGGTTTAAAACCGTGCCAGTTTCTTGTTTACGTAAAAAAATAAAAAGTCCCAAGTATAAAACTTCATGTATGATTCCATAAGGCCAACAATAAGAAGTTTTACCAAACAAAATTAAGGAATAATCCTAACACATTTGGTCCCCACTGGTAACTAATGTTGGCATTTGGTTAAAAAAACAAGATCCGTTTAAGAGACCACAATCAATTGCATGTTAGTAAAACCTAAGGTAGGACAACCTAGGTTCTTCCAAATCGATAATTAGGAAGGCAAATTAGTCGGCTGAGTCGACCATACAATCGTAAGACTAAACTACTAGTAGGCCAAGATTACACAGTCAATAATTAATGTATTAATCTAGAAGACCAAATAGTCGAAGTTTTATTAAAAATGACAAAGAAATATTACAAAGCCAACAAAATGAAGTAACAATAAAATATCAACTGTCTAAGCCTTGTCAGAGGGGTGTTTGCTCAATACTTTCTCCATTCCAGCAGGTGAAAAGGAGTAACG
Source organism: Sambucus nigra (assembly GCA_949130495.1). Taxonomy (NCBI): domain Eukaryota; kingdom Viridiplantae; phylum Streptophyta; class Magnoliopsida; order Dipsacales; family Adoxaceae; genus Sambucus; species Sambucus nigra. The sequence goes on from OX422208.1 coordinate 203,330,486, forward strand.
ATTGTGCTTAGGTCCCTCAGCCTTGCTTGGCCATTAGAACTTTACCTATTCACTAGATGCAATCGTCGACTGAGAGTATCATCCCTATCTAGATCGTAGTCCCTAAGGTATTTTCTGATCAATCTCCTCAGCATATCATCTAGAGCGATCCAAGAGGTAACCAACTTAAAAGGAGGATTAGGATAGCCCAAGCGTTCGGGATCATGCCAATACCATAGCTTATCATCTTTTGATAATTTTATCATAGTGAGGACTTTGATCCAACCCCACTTATAACCTTCTTTGCGGGACTGATCAAACTCTTCAATCTTGTGCGTCAGAGCCTCATCATAACTATCCATCCATAATATACGAGTTTATTTATGAAGGTGATAAGTAAGATGATCAACCTTCTTACTTAATCTCTTGATGGTGGCCGACTGATTCTTCATAAGATTTGCCTGGTCAACCAAGGTTTTCTTAGTTCTCTCTTACTTCACTGATCGATGAACCCCAACCACTTGTTGAGAAGACTGACCTCCCCCTTTGGATTTCCTCAACTTCTCCACCTCTTCCATGAAGCGTTTATTCTCATGTTCCAAAAAGGAGGCACCTTAGCTTTGATCGGCCATATCCGACTTCTTAAGTCCTTCCAACTCATCACGTAATAAATTATTCTCTAATTTAAAAAGACTATATACCTCCCGAGCACTCTTTAGATCCGATTGTAACGCACACTCCTTTTACAGTATGTCGAAGATAAATCTTGTAGTTTTTGATCAAATCTATTGGCACTCCATAGAATAACAAAATTCTTCCCGTACTCAGCATAAAACTAGAAACCACATCCTCATGATCTCCCTGGAGTTTGAGAATCATCTCATTAGATGAGGCGTTGGTCGCAACAGCTTGATGAAATAGTCCGTGCATGCCGAGATAAGCCTATTTGACTTGAAACATGCAAACCGAGAAGTTCCTCAATATCTTCCTTATCTATTTCTTCATAACCAACATCGAACAATTGGTTACTCCTCTGGTAAAGTTCTCTTTCAGTGATGACTAAACGGGCCATCATGGCGTTAAACTGAAATCAGTTTGATGGTACATAAGTAACAACTGAATAAAAGAGAAAGCATTCCAAAGTATTCCAGATGACGATAAAAAGGTAAAATTTCATTTCATTATACATGTAAAGATATTACAACTGAGGAAATTGGGTAAATACAATAAATGTTCACAAAGAAAAACTATTAAAGTCCTTATAACTACGAAGGCATTTTTAATTCCTTCTCCTTATCAACATTATTTCACCTTTTGGTCAGTGTGCCAGCACCACCTAGCCTTTGATCACCGTGAATTCCTCCACCTCATTATCATCATCAACCTCCTCTTTAATTTATGGAGGAGTACCTGGGTTATGATGGAAAAATAACTCTGAACATGTAGTTGTGATGATGTGAGTTAAAGCAGCATCCCATCCCTCCTTAAATAAGGAGTTCTTCAGGTACTTGACCTGGATAATAGCAGTAGAAAATGCCTTGTCCCATCCTCTAGTGTAGGCATATTTCTTGTGATTTTTGGCCTTGACCTTCATCTCAGCAACCCGCACCTTGGCCTGGTCGGCCTCCTTCTTAGCATTTTTGGTAGCCAGCTCTACCTAAGTCTTCCCCTCCTCCAACTTCTTAATGGTATCACCCATTTTCTTCTTGTCAGCCTCGTGGGCACAATGTAATACCCCGTATTTTTATGCTATATTAATTTGGGGATTTATTAAATTTAATGTGAGTTAATTATTAAATAAAAATTCGGAAATTAATTATGTTATAATTATTAACGTGACGAGAGTTAGTAATTGTGGGAAATTGTTGAATATTACTCATGAGCAAAGTAATATGTAATATTGGTTATATTGAATGTCACGAGTGAATAAAATGACAATTTTGGAAATTTGAGTCGGGACGCGCCCGTGTCGCGTCAGGACTAAATATTGATAAATAAAAAGGAATATTTTATAAGTTGACCATATGGTCGTTTTGAGTGCGCCAACGCGTCCGGAAGGGTCAAGATAGTCAGAAAAGTGTACCCGGGGGTTTAGTTTGGGTCTCGGGGCATTTTTAGGCCTAATTAGTAACCCGGGAAGGCATTTTGGTCATTTTACGTTTTTGGGTAATTAAACCCACGAAAATTAGAGGGGCTATATCTGATATTGAGGTTGTCACCTAGGGTTAGAATTCCCAAAACCTAGAACGGCCATTGGAGAAGAGAGGAGAGAGCTTTCAAGCAAATTCAAGGCCCAAAACTCAACGGTTTGCACCGCCGCCGCCACCAACGCGTAGATCGGGAGAAGGGGAACGCAACCACACAAAAATCAGCCGCAATCCATACTTCTGAAAATCCCAGGCAAGTGTTTATCTTGCTTATTTCGTTGGTACAATTTCCATATTAGTTTAGGAATGATTAGGGATGAAATATATGGAAGAAAACCCAATTTGTGATAGGAAAATCCATGTAGTATTGGTTCATATGATGATTCTGGAAACCCTTGCCATGTAGAGGAAATTAACCACGAAATTTTGAAGATTATAAGAAGGAAATTCTGGATAAAATTTGTTAGAAACCTCTTTAAGAAAATTTTAGGGTTCTTGATAATTAGATAAAGTTTTGGGTTGATAATCCATGTTTAAATGATAAAAATGTACATGCCTTACGTTAGAAACATCTGGTATATTGTTATAATGTTAGTAGTAGAATTTTTGGGACGTTTGGGTTTGGAAAATATGGATTTGGATGAAGAAAAGTGGTAGAACCCGTAACTGCATTTCTGCAGAAATCGAAATACCTGTTTGATCGATCGATCGAGCCTAGAGCTTCGATCGATCGAGCCCCAAACCTCGATCGATCGACCCCTCCTGGAAGACTCCTATTTTCCCCTATTAAATGAGTTAAATTTAATTTATCATGAAATAATTCTTGGGCATCCTTAATATAATGCTTTGGGAGATAGGGGAGACCAGTAGGTTATATGAATGAATTTTGGAGATACTTAATGTGGACTAAGAATTACATTTTGGGATAATTAATTATAAATCGATTAATTTATGTATTGAAGGGTAAGGTGCGTAGCAGAGATACGTTGGAACATAATAAGGACACCTACTGAATTTTATACATGTGAGGATAGAGTTCACGAGTGTCGCGAAATGAGTTGGAGAAACCCTTCGAGTTAAGGTTCGTGACGAACCCTTATAAGAATACTTAATGTGAAAATTAAGGATAAATATTGTAATTATGGGTGATGAGAGAAACCTATATTGATATAATAATAAGTGGTATATTTATATGGTTGTGTATGCATATATTATATACGTGTGAAAAACGTACCCGCGCTACTTGCTATCCCTGAGGTTACCGCGCTGGGACAGTCTTATCTCGATGGGACCTTTATGAGGGATATTGACTTGTACCCTAGAAGATAGATATCCTTGGTACAAGCTATCAGACCGATAGTTCAGACGGTCCTAAGAGACGTGAGGGTATGTACTGACCTCTTAGAGACTTGGAATCTATACTTCGCCTCAATCTTGTTCGTGTATATATGTTGATACAGTTCGAGAGTGATTCCGAACCTGTATATCCCTTAGTGTGAGCGATGCGGGGATTGGATAGCAGAGTATGCCTGCACCATAGTTTGTATGTTGGTGCCGTTAGAATGTATATATTATATGAGTGCTTAATATATATATCTGAAATTTGGGAAATTTAAACTGTTGCTGTGATATGATAAGTGAGAAATAATTCTGGACTATAAATCGGAAATACTTGTTTGAAAAGTATAATATGACACAGGGAAACTTTATAAATTAATGAAGCTAAAACGGGAGTTGTGCTACTAATTGGAAGTATCTTTTTAAACTAAGATATTATTTGGTTTTTGAAATCTTATGAGTAATTTGAGATAAACTAAATTATTGGAAAGGTTAGTGTGATAAAATGATAGGATAAACCGTTGGGAATGTTAGTGCGATAGGTGTGCACATTAGAAGAGATGTGAGAATTTCTCAAGAGAGTGTCGTACTAATATGTTGTTGCATTGGGTTGTATCAATTTAAATACTTGCTAAACGAATTTTAAATCATACACACTATCGGGCTCTGACCCGTTTCTTTTTCTCTCTCTCTCTCTTGTATATATATGTATGTATTACAGGTGCCCAGCCACAGGGGCGTCTTGCTTAGGATCTATTGGAAGGAAAGCACTGTAGCTTAGGTGGGAGTTGCAGGTCTCTTGATTAGATGACTTCGTTCATTCGGATCCACACTTAGTACTTTCATCTAGTTGGGCATGTGTAGCTCTTTCCATTATTCCGTTGTTATAGGACATTTGTATTTTAGTTATTTCCAGTATTGTTACTATGGGATTTATTCAGTTTGGATGTGTGACTTTAGATTTCATATGTTGACATTCGATTGACGAATGTATTAAATTAATTGGACTATGTTGCAGAATTTAAATGTGGTGTGATTCTTACTTATTGAATGTGGTTAAATAAGATAAATAAATAATTTTTCTTTAAATAAAATTTGGAAAGTTATGTATGAAAATGGTTTTGACACTTAGCTTAATTACTTAGGGTGTTAAATTGGAAAATTTATTTTTATCGACAGTGATGCTGAGAATGAACCAAGTGTTTACCTTGATTTAATTTAATAAAGGAGTGATCGCTCGGTATTTAATTAGGCGGGGTGTCACACACAATTAACAACATCCAAGGACTACTGCATACCATTAAAGGTTGTTTCCATATTATAGGAAGACTCTTTTAATTTGGCATTCCTCCTCAACAACTAATTGTAGTTAACCACGAACTGTAAAAACCAACATTCAAAGAAGAGCATTAGTAATAAATAATAATAAATGTGATAAATAAGAAAACAACAAGTGGTATTCTTAAGATCCAGATTATGGTTGGCCCGATCAACCAGTCTTGCATGAGTAAGGGAGGATGTTGCAGTCTCATTGGCCGGAATAACTTCTATCCCAATCAAACCCCGAGCTAGCCATGAGTTCACAATAATAGACTCGGCAGTGAATTTGCCCTTATCGACGGCCTTTTTCAGCCAACTCTAAAATGGGGGTTGGACCGCTCTTCATCCTTTTAAATTGGGGCTCTTAATTTTTTCTCGGAGAGATTTCCACGACAATGGGTTAATTGGAGCCCTCGACATCAGACTTCTTTTCAGTAGTAAGGGGATACTTGGATCCAACTAGGAGGTTGGCGATCTTCTTATTCACCATCTCTACAGAATTGACATCGGGTGGAAGAAAGGATATGCCCAGAGAATTAAAGGATAGTGAAGAGATCACCGTTGAAAAATTCCCCTCTTCTTGTCGGGAGAATTCAGATTTAACACCAAAATAGGATGAAACAGGGTCTTCTAAGCTGATAGGAGTTGTTGAAATGTCTTCTGTAGGGCCAACAATAAAAGAGGTGATATAACTATAGTATCCGAGAAAAAATGAAGCTGAATGAGTATGATCTTCACTAATCCTATGTTGAATAGACCAAATGATTTGGAGGTCGCCAAAGTTGACTTCGACCACACGGGGGATTTTTTTCTTCCTTTTCTCTGAAAAACAGAGTGATAGTATTATACAATTATTTATAAAATCCAAGGAAGATCTAAAAAGGAAACTACGTAAGTGTGTGTGTGAGAGGACTTAAATGCAAAGAACATGGTAAAAGATGGCCCTACCACGTTTTTAGGTTTTAAAAATTAGGTTTAAGGTTTGTGATTTGGGTAAAAAGATGAAGGGTGACAAGATGAGGGTAACTTTGCCCATAAAAATTTCAGGGGTAAAGTCAAATTTCAGGTAATGGGTGTTTTTTAAATGGAGGATTGAAGTCGCCAAATTCTTGGGGGTTATGTTTAATTTTTCAACTTTGAGGGGATCAAGTACAGATATGCCATTAACTAAATGGGGTAAATGAAAAACCCTTCTTTTTCCATAATAAATTTTGCTATGGAAAATTTCCCATGGCAAATCCTAGAATTTTCCAAGTGGGGCTATTTGATAGTATTTATTTCACAAGTGACAAATCATGTTTTTAAAACTCTACACTTTTTAAAACTGTTTTTTTTATTAAAGTAACAAAAGTTATATTTTTTAACCATTTTAAAACTATATTTTTTAACTTTCTTATTTTTATTTATAAAAAAGTATTTTTTCACTCTATTAAAACTGTCTTTAACAAAACTTGATATACAAAAAATAGTTTTTAACAAAGAGTTAATTACACTTTGCCCTATGAACTTTATCCCTATTTTCACATACCACCCAAAATTTTAATTTCTATACTTAACCCCCTAAACTTCAAAAATGAGTTTAAGTAATCACAAAACCCTAACGGTGTTAAAAATTCGAATGGAAGTTGGTACTAGAAAATGAGGTAAATTCAGTCCAAGTTAGTATAAATATTTTAAAAGCATAAATTACATAAAAATATCTACAAAGGCTTATAATTATTGAAAAACATTTTTATTTTTTGAACATTCTGAAAAATATTTTTAAAATCATAAAATTATAATTTTTTGAGAAATTATAAAAAAACATTCAAAAATTCAAGAAATATTGAACGAGAGACCTCATCCAGCCACTCTTCTGCAGCGTCGGGGCCAGGAGCCCCGTTAAAGGCTGGTGGGTGAAACCTCTTTAACTCCTTCATAATGGAGGCCAAAGTAGTGCTCTTAACCGCCCCATTATGGTTGGCCCTCTGTTGCTGCAAGAGAGATTCTGCAGGCTGATGCACGGCATGTTCCATGCGTCTAAGCTCACTGTACCCTGATCTGCTAGCCCCACCACAACGTGTAGTCATCTAAATGAGAAAGAATAGTTCAATACACTAGGATACGAAATGAAAGCGATAGCGGAATCGATTAACTTAAAGCAGTAACTGAAGCGGTAACTACAACAGAACGTATAAAGGAATCATACTACGAAAGCATAAACACTCCATCACACCCGAGAATCCTATTGCTCTGATACCACTTGTAACGCCCCAACCCGGGCTTGGGTCAGTTCCGAGTTAACCCGCACCGAGTCAAGGATTTAAAAGGAGTGTAAAGTACGATTTTATTATTTAAGAAAAATCTTTTAATTGCACCATTTCAAAAGGATCAATTATTATCGATTTCAATTTAAGAAACAAGCGATGACTTTAAGTAACTAGGTTAATTAACAAGCTTTATTTATGAAAATTTGTTGAATCCATCAATGTTTGATAAATGATAAATAAATCATGATTGTCCCTGTATTAATACAACACTTGGCATAAGGCCCAAATAAAATAATCTAAAATTCTACAAATCCAATGATTCAAAAAGATAAGTTTTTATATGATGGTAGAGCTCTAACGACGACTATTTCCCTCAGGGTTCTTACCAGCATCTTTGCCACTCGATGTACCTGAGGTGGGGTGGGGTTTTTAACATAAAAGACAGGGGTAAGTGAACGCTCATCAAGGCGAGAAATACTAAGCTATACGTTTTTTCTGAAAATACTATACATATAACATGTATTTCAGACAATTCCGAAAACGTTTAACAATTTAGCTAGTATTAATACAATTACTATGTCGTGCACCTAAGCGATGTGCTCATACTCACACTTAACCCCGTATGCCACCTTTTACCAGGTCTAGAGACTATTTAATCATATTTTATTACTTAGTCTCCACTTTATCCCTTTCATTATTTTGTCTTATATACTTTCCTTAAGCACAACCAAGTTAATTTTCCTTTCCATTATCTTTTTCAAAATCCTCCAATAACTACATACTTTAACGAGCTCTACACTGTCGACTATGCTACCATATGCTCTGGTGAGTGATTTTAGGTCTTTCACCCTAGGGCTCAAGGCCCTTCTTAATTATTTATCGGTTTCATTCGAGTCCATATTAATGTGTTTTAACATTTTTACCAATGTCCACATTATTCTTCTACTTTCACCATTTTCATGCCATTTCATTCATTCACCCACTTTTTCACAAAATAGATCAACAAGATCAAATGAGGAAGTTCAACCATTAGGACCCTCTAATTTTACCAAAATTAGCTTTTTACCCTTTCTTTACCGGAATCTTGTGAAAAACGTATTTTTTCCATTATGGCATCACAAATCATCATTTCATGTCCAAAATCACACTTTATCCTTTTTCTTCCAAGAAAATCCCATTGCTTTACATTTCCTTCAAAAAATGTATTTTATCTCATAAAGACCATTTTCTCTAAGATGTCTACTTTACCCTCATACACATATGTTATACTAAATGTCATTTCTTCTTCATTTCACAATGATTTTATAACATATTTGGGGATAACATTTCCAACTTCTATATTTCATCAAGAAATCCATTTTTAATTCCATATATTATGTTTATATGTCACTTTTCAACATACTACAATATTATAGACATTTTTGAGAGGATTTCAAGCCTAAAAATCCTCAAATATGCAACTTAAACATGATTTTAGCACGGAATACACTTTTGTGCTTACTTCCTCCTATTTTAAGATGAAAAATACCACTTGTTCAAAAATGCATTTATACGTAGTTTTCTCAAAATTCTCTTTTTTTTTGCAAGAAAACCTTTTAAACGTACAAGAAAATGTTTTTACAAAATAAATCATTCTAGCATGCATCCTAATTGCTTTTAAACTTAAAAACACTTGGAGGAAAAACCTACCTTTGATTTGAAGAGGAAAAACTAAAGGGCGTGACTTGAAATCTTCATAAAAAACTCTAAAACTCCAACTTCTTCAAGAGAGCTCCAACAATGGCTTCTTCTACCCATTTTCTTCTTCAACTAGACTTGAAATGGGTGTGTTAGCCTTGAAAAATCTTGAAAAATGCTTGGGGTGGAAGGGAAAACCTTAGAAAATAGTGGAAATGGGTGAGGAGTGGGAGAGTATAGTTTAGAGAAAGAGACACAAAGCTCCAAAAATCTGATGAAAAATGGCTTCTCCATTATCTTCTCCACTGTTTAAACCCACAAACACTTAACTCATTTACTAATGGTTAAACTCACATTTCGATCTGAGCCATCGAGAGCTCGACAACTCAATAAATCTAACCCCCCACATTGTGACCACACATTAAAATGTGCAAAAAATTTAGATTTTCGTCCATTTAGCTTCAAGCTTGTTATTCTTCTAGGTTACTTTCTTAAGGACATAATCTCCTTCTTTGAGGTTAGTGGGCTTGACCATTTTATTATAAAAGCGAGCAGTTCTGTGATGGTATGCAACGTTTATTTGGGCAGCATCTTCTCGAATCTAGTCATCGCATCAAATCACTAGTTGGATAATCCAAATTTAGCACCCTGTGAGTTAGCAAACCTATTTCGGCTGGAACCATAGCTTCAGCTCCAAATGCAAGCATGTAAGGTGTTTCACCAGTTGTTGTTCTCGGCGTGGTTCTGTATGCCCAAAGAACATAATGTAACTCATTAATCCAGTTGCCCTTAGCAGCATCAAGACTCTTCTTAAGCCCATTGAGAAAATTCCTATTTGTTACTTCTGTTTGACCATTACTTTGAGGATGGCCTGGTGCATAATGGATTTTCTAGATTTTAGACTGAATACAATATGCTTCAAACTCATCGTTATCGAATTGAATCCCATGATCCGTAATGATGGCATACGATAGCCCATATCTTCATATAATATTTTTCCAAATGAACTGATACACCTTCTCATAAGGCATCTCTACCAATGGTTCTGCTTCCACCCAATTGGTGAAGTAATCAACAACAACGACCAAATATTTGAACCTTCCTTTGGTTTATGTAAGTCGACCTATGTCTTGACCTTCCTGAGGGAAACGAGGTCCAGTGTACTCTTGACCCTCAGGAATAGGGCCAAATTACCAATTCTTCACTATCAAATCGTGATCCCAATAGTCCTTATTAGAATCAGACAGGTTCACAACAAGTGCTCTGTTTGATAATCTCATCTTCAAGTAATAAATATATTCATTTATATTCCCCCAACTGTAATAGTACATCAATTCCTTTATTCCTCGATTTATCCCATATGGCTCATTAATGCGGTTTACTTTACGACTCTCTAGGTGTTTGGGGCCACTTGATCATGGACTACATCAAAATATTGACAAAATTCCAAAAATAAATTATTAAGGGAAATGTGACCTCACACTCAGCAATAAATATCGTAGGGATCTAATGGAACTCTTCTAACACATAAAGGTCATAAGGACTTATTAACAACTCTGTTTTTACCTAGGAAGGGATTCTATGGGTGGTCCAAAAGATCTCCAACGAACTCTCATCTACAGTATGCACCATATTTGTAGCAAAGAAAAAAGAAATATAAAGAGGGAGAGATTCTTATAATGAATAAGACGCCAAGAAAGGACATCTATCATAAATGGTGAAAGAAATGCTTAAAAGAGAGGAAAGGGATTTGAAATAAGTGAACAAAGTATGGAACTGACGTTTTATAAAACTCAGTGATGTCTTCCGAGCTGCACGAAATGGTATGATGAATTGTACTCACCGCTTTATCTTTTAACGGTGTGTCAGTTCACAAGGAACAAAATTACCAGCGTGCGCCTAGACGGTTCATAATTTTTGCCATTATTTAAAAATTGCTATTGCCTCAAGGAATGAAATCAAACATTTGTGAACTTCTAGAGATCAACGAATAATTTGTATGGTGTCTAAAATTGGTACGGTGTTTATGATGACCCTTAGCTTAGTTATACCAATAATTATTTACCACATATACAAAATAAGATATTATGAGCTAGAGAGTTATGAGAGGCAATGAAGAAGAAAAAGGTTTTTATGTGATTCATCCTAATGAGGTGCCTACATCCTCAGGTAGTAGGTAACTAAGGATTAGGGTTGATTACAAGCTCTCAATAAATATCTAGGGTTGAATATGTCATTTTTCACCTGTCCCTCATTTGAGGGGTGTAGTAGGCTATTTATAATAGTGGAAGGAGAAAATGCGAAATACCTTTATACATCAGGTATTTACACCCATTTATAATATGGATAACAACTAAGCGTGAGCCAACATGTCCTCATATGCACATAGTTGATTGTGGATATTCCCACGTGTGCATGTCTTACTTTGTTGATGGTTTTCATTCCTGAAGGTGGTTGGACATTTTATCGACTGATGGAGATAAAAAGTGAACCACAACAATATCATGGGTATAGGCCCACTGGATGATGATAGGTGTCACATTCTCATTAGTCCACATCATAATCTTATTTTAGGTTACAACATATGTAAGGACATTTTTTTCAATTGAGTTAATTTGTATGTATTGGCTTAGTTACAGACAAAACACTTTAAGCGATAGGTTTGAAGTTATATTTGTGACCTTTCAAGCCTATGACATGTTTGTTGAAGATGTAGCGGTTAAGGGAAAGATAATACATCATCATGTTGTGTTTCGTGCCATCTTTTGTCATCAACGTTCCAAGGATCTCTCAGGTATGAATGCTTATATTATGTTGAGCCTTGGAAATTTCATTTTTGGGTGTTAGGATTTTTTAAATTGTTCTTAAAATGACATTATATTTTTCAGAGAATCATATTTAAATTTTTTGCATGCCGCTAAAACGACTTTACATATGTTGTTCGAATAAGATATGTATCCTCATTCGAACGAACTTAAAATAAGGTTCTAATGAGGCAAATTTTTTATTTACTCGCCCTCTTTGGAATCTCGTTTTAAGTGTCGTTCTTACTCGATCGAACGAGAAAGGCTATGTCATTCGAATGAGTTTGTACCTCATTTGAAGGACCGAACGCAAATTTCAAAAAAATTTATTTTTTCTAGGCATTTTTTTCTAACTCCCCACTACTTCTTGATATCCATTTAATTAGTGTGGGATAGCATATTTTAATTTGACTTTTCAATCCTTTTAGAGTGAGATAACTTTACAAAAGTCCAAGAGAGTTTTTGTTTATGATTCGTGATTTATCTTTCAAAACAAAAAAAAACAAGTTCACACCCTATGAGTTTAAATCCAAGATTCTACATACATATATGTTTTGACATCAAATTTTTGGCATCGTGTTCATTCCATACATTGCTACGAATTGTTTATTGCGGAGGATTCCATGCTCGCAGGTTCACATATGGTGGACTCCCTATGCGTGGCAGTTGTTGTGCCCTATCGGTGAACTTTAAAGCATAGGTGGACTCCTGCGTGTCACTAAACAGAGGTTAAAGGAACGAAGAGCGTCAAGGGTTGCGAGGTCATTGAGTCATTATGTAAGTCTTCGGTCGTGTCCTTTTTGTAATTCCGTACTTAGTGGACTTTGTGGCTGGGCTGTCCGAGATTTTTTTCATTTGAGTTTTCCTCATACATCGGGCGTAGTGGTTGTTTATTTTATCTTTCAATTCACACCTAGATGCATGCTTACTTAAAAGATAAAATTAGTTTAATCACAAATTGTTTTATTTGTGTGTTTAATTAATTTGGCTAATTTTGTGTATTATAGTTTAATTTTGAATTAATCTTGTTTAAGTAAAAATTTAATTTGAATAATTAATTTTTAAATTTGGTTTATGTAAATTTCAGAACTATCCCATTCAAATAGGGTGTTCTAAGATCGGTATCTGAGCGGGTTCATTAAATTATCGTGTTAGATCCTTTTAGGCTTGAATATGAAAAATTTATCATTTTTGAGGTTTCTTGGTTTTGATGGTTCTAACAATGCATACTTGAAAATGCATAAGAGGTCCGCACTTAAGTCGTTAGATGAGTGGGTTTGGTAAACAGTTGTTAGAGGGTTGTCCCCACCAACGTGTTTAGTAGGATAAGTTCATGTTCCTAAACTCGTCGAAAGATGTAGTGAGGATGAGCATAGGTTAGCAAATAACAATTTGCGTGGTTTAAATGCTCTTTTTAGTGCGGTAACTTCGGAGGAGTTCCATTATATTATGACATGTGAAACGTCTAAAGAGGCTTGGGACACACTATAACTAACCCATTAGGTTCAAGTGTTGTTAAGGTTTCAAAACTCCAAAACCTCACCACTCAGTTTGAAACCATTAAAATGGCGGGGAGCGAATCCTTTGATGAGTTTTATGTTAGATTATCTGATATTGTGAACTCTTCTTTTAACTTGGGAGAGAAAATACCTGAAACCCGTGTTATCAAGAAAATCTTAAGGTCCTTACCTGAATGATTTTATCCTAAATTAACAGTATTAAACTCCTTAGGCACCTCCGACTCTACGAAAGTTAAGGAACTTGCAGGTGATCTTAAAACCTATGAACTCGACATGTTTACCTCAAAAAATCCTATGAAAGGTAAAGGCATTGCCTTGAAAGCCAAGAAGGAGGAAACACAAGTCTCGAATGATGAGTCTGATATCGACTCCAATGATATGGCTATGTTTGCTAAGAAGTTCAAAAAAATTCTTAAGTTTAATAAAGAGAAATTTAAAAATGATTATAAGAAATTTGAGAAGTCTAAGTACAAAAAGGCTGATAAACTCCCTAAGAATCGTAATGATAATCTTAAGAGGGATAATTCAACGAGGGGTATGGCCATAGGGCAGCTGAGTGTCCTACTAAACTAAGGAAGGAGAGCAAGAAACCTAATGCCTACAATACCACCCTTAGTGATAGTGATCCGGAAGAAGGACCCGATTCCCCCATTGAGCGCAACTTCACCGCATTAATGTTGAGTCGTGTGAGCTTTGATGAGAAATCTTCCCATGAAGATAGTTCTTTACATGACACTTCCAAGGCCATCTTTGTGAATCCCAAGTGTGTGATGGTAGAGAGAGTGGAGAAGAAAGTGAGAATAAAGAAGAGGAGGATGATGATGAGGAGAGTTAACTCCAGTTTGCCTTTCGTAAGTTGTATGCGAAATCGTTGAAATTAAAAAGCACAAACTTGAAGTCGGAAGATTGTGTCATAAGTAATGATGAAGGTGTTTTAATTGAAGAGTTTAGGTCACATGCGAGGAATCTTCGAGAGAAGCTAGAGGATGTTAAAGGTGAGAGAGATAGTCTTTGAGGTTTAATGAAGGTTATGAAGAAAGATCTTCTTGAGTTTGAAGAAACTAGGAGTTTACTTGAGTCTAGGATCGTGGATCTTGAAGATAAATTGAGAGACCTGAGTCGTATCAAGTTTGATTTGGAGTCTAGGTCCAAAAAATTATATAAGACGTTAGGCACCGTCTAAATTAAAAATGGCAAATGTGGTATTGGCTTGGATACTCAAAATGCTTCCGCTAATAAAGCCAAAATAATGATTTTGTGAGAGTCAACTGTTGATAGGAATATTAAAAGAGGTCAACTCTTAGGTGACATTCCACATGTCTTTACTTGCACACATTTTCATAAGAATGGTCACCTCAGGCATTTTGTTTGAATCTTAAAAATGGTCTTAAGAAGTCTAAACCTAGAGTCACCAAGGTTTCCAAAGCTCAAGAACATCACATTTCACCTATGTGGGTTAGGAAATCCGATTTAGAGGCTTTACATGATAGACTTATTGATTCTCAAATGCATTCACATGATACATTTCATGCTAAATCTTGTGGTTTAATGTGTTTGCATAATTACATACACTAGTTTTTGTACTTCGTGATATACTTGTTTGCTAGTTGTATGTGTTTTGAGTCTTTTATATTTTTTATTGAGTCTTATTGAAATATACAAAAAAATATTGTTTGTCTTTTAATTTGTCCTTGTTTTAATATTAATTTTAAAAATCCAAAAACTCAAAAAATTTATTTTGTTTATGTGTACTTTAGTTTTACACATTTTGTGTGACATATCCTTGTATTTGAATCATATATCATTTCACGTATCCATGCGTCTAGAACTTTTGGTTATGAATTTCAATGATTAAATTGTTCTTTATCATGCTTGCATGGAGTAGTTTGACTTTGATTTTCTTAACGAATTCTCTTTGTATATGCCTCCTCACACACATGCACGAGCTATTTTTAACTTTAACTTCACATGTTATATTTAAGTTAAGTGAGATGTTCTCCCATCAATCTTGTCATCTACATATCTTTAGACTATGGAGGAATTGTGCATGTAAGAACCATTGCCCGTGAGTTTATTGTTTATTGAAAATTTCGAGTGTGCACGTGAAAGGGCTATGGAGGGAGAAAATCTCCTTTGCGGGAAAGCCACCGTTGGCAAGACCTCAAAAATTCAGAGGCAAAAGAAAAGAATAAATTGCCAAGGCCATATTTTAATATTGATCCCCAAAATTGATATCTTCAAAAGATTTGAGATAAAAATGATATTTGATAAGTTTGGAGGGTGTTTTCGTTGATAATCAAAGGGTATGCACAATCAATCCTAGTTATACTTAAACGTCATGGCGCTATTGATTTGTTGAATCATCAAAATTATAGGCTTGTGTACATTGTGATTTTTTTTCTTTGAGTTCACTTTATCTTGTCACGTGAGGCTAAATCTAAGTTTGATAAAGTTTTGCGATCAAATAGAACTCCTTGAACATGTTTAAGTGATATGGTCATAATTCTTTTATATCTAGTTCACACCCCTTTACTCCATTTACCACATGTTTATTTGACACATTTATGCCATATGAGTGTGGAAAACTTATCGTGTTTAGTGTCTTATGTGGTGTTTATACCTATATATGTGATTATGCTTCATTGATATATTTTTCATATTTATATATATGGTATCATTTGTTTTGAGTCTTTGCTTTTACATCTAGTCCTTGTATGTTATTTGTTCGTATCAGTATCTATCTTGTTACGACTTTTCATTAGTATCCCATGCTTATCTTAGTACATTCTACTTGGTATCATTTTGCTATCGCATCATATTTGGTATTAATTGTTCTTGTGTTACCAAGTTGCTTTGTTGTTACTTGTATCACTATACACCATTGTATAATATACTTGTTTTCCTTTATGCTTGTCCCTTGTTTCATTTAGAGGGAGAATTGGTTTAATTGGGGATAAATTAATTATTTTATGTACTTTAATCTTGTCTATTTCTGAACCAAAAGGGGGAGAAATGGTAGCTAACTCTTTTGATTTAGGGGATATCTGTTACTTGGTAGGAAACGTCCTTTCTTATGTAGATATTGTTAGACAAAGGGGGAGGATTTTCTTATACAATTTATATTGTTATATTTTCTATGGGTTTTATGGTGTGTTTAAGTGTGCAGATTTTCTTATACAATTTATATTATTATATTCTTTTGGGTTGGAATTGAGTCTTTTAAATGAGCTTGACGACCCATAAGTTTTTTTTTATTTTTGGTTCTTTCCTTAAATAGCCAAAGGGAGAAATTTGTAAGGAAAAATTACCAAGTCAGTCAATTTGTATCCTTTGGCTTAATTTCGAATAAAACACTTTGAGTCATAGGGTTGAAGTTGTGTTTGTGATCTTTTAAGCCTATGATGTGTTTGTTGAAAATATTGAGGCTACCGGAAAGAGAATACATCATGATGTCATGTTTCGTGACATGTTTCGCCATCAACGTTCCAAGGATCTCTCAGGTATGAATGCTTACATTATGTTGAGCCTTGGAATTTTCATTATTAAGTGTTAGGAGTTTTTAAATGTTCTTAAAATGACTTTATGTTTTTTAAAGAATCATATTTTAATTTTTTGCATGCCGTTAGAATGACTTTACATATGTCGTTCGAACGAACTTCAAATGAGGTTCTAACGAGGCAAATTTTCGATTTACTCGCCCTCTCTGGAATATCGTTAAAAGTGTCGTTCTTACTCGTTCGAACGAGAAAGGCTATGTCGTTCGAACGAGTTTGTACCTCGTTTGAACGACGGGGCGCAAATTTCAAAAAATTTAATTTTTCTACCTATTTTTTCCCTAACTCCCACTACCTCTTTCCATCCATTTAAGTAGTGAGGGATAACAGTTTTTAATGTGACGTTTCCATACTTTTAGAGTGAGATAAATTTATAAAAGTCCAAGAGATTTTTTGTTTATGATTCATGATTTATCTTTCAAAACAAAAAAAAACAAGTTTACACCCAATCAGTTTAGATCCAATAATCTATATACATATATGTTTTGAGATCAAGTTTTTGGCACCATGCTCATTCCCTACATTTCTATGAATTGTTTCTTAAGGAGGATTCCGTGCTGCTTGGTTCACATACGGTGGGCTCCGTATGCGTTACAGTTACTGTGTCTGATCGATGGACTCCGAGGCGTAGGTGGACTTCTGCTTGTCACTAAGGAGAGGTTGAAGTAACGAAGAGCGTTAGGGCTTAAAGTTCCTCGCAGAAATCATGTTGGTCAGAGCGTCTGAGTTGATCGGGGAAGTAGAGTTCCTCATTGCAGTATGGTTCCTCGGAGCCAAGGTATTGTTCGGAAGTGTTTGTTGTTGCCACGCAGATTGCCACGTGTCTTCACTCAATTGAGCCATGTACGCAGACTAAATTTGGTATCAACAGAAGCCCCCAATGTTTCACAGTTCGAAATTTGAGGAGTGTGGAACATTCTTTCTCGAAATATGGCGGTTTTAAATGGTCATCCTGAAATTTAGGAGTATTTTCTTTTATATTTATTTCTCCTTCCAAATTTGTAGAATCGGACTTTTTGAATTTTTATAACCGCTTCGATTCCCACGCCCTTTTTATCTTTTTAGCCACCGGTAACGTAACCGTCTCTTTTTGCAATCATTACTTTTACCCTTTCCCAAGGCAAAGTATTTAAACGTTGCAGAAAATCCCATTGTCTTCTACTTTTTCATTCTTATCTATTTGAGTTTTCCATTGTTTCTCTCTCCCGTGCGTTCATCTCTTTCATCATCTGTTGTCAACAGACTCATCCCTTTCCTGTAAGATTTTCTTCTTTCTCTTTGATTTCCTTCTTTCATCATGGTTTATCCTGTAGAATCGATTGATAAGTTTCGCTCTGATTTCTCTATTCCCTCATGGGTTATTTTGGAAGAGCTTTCTGAGCCTTCAAACTATTTTCGTTTGGCTGAGGGACATTGGTTCCCCAGTCTCTTTGTCGCTGAATGTGGCTTTTCTTTTCCCCCAAACCCTTTATGTCTGGAATTCTGTCAATATTTTGACGTGGTTCCTGCAAGAATAGCCCCCAATACGTGGAGAATAGTTAACGGAGTTTATAGATTAAATCAAATTCATGGAACTCGTATAGGAATTCCTGAAATTATGTTTTGTTATAGATGGGTTGTGGGTGATAATACTTTTTATTTAAAAACTAGGTTTTTAAATAGAGCTTTAGTGGTCAATCTCCCAGATGCCAATAGGGACTACTTTGAGCACGGGGTTGTTATGAAAAATTGGCAACACCCTCTATTAACTGGAGCTGATGTTTACCAGGGTCCCAGATGTCCTCCCTATGGCAATGGGATAGGTTGTCTTTATTTTATTTTCAAAATTCTGCTTCCTTTGTGTTTGATAAAATGTGTCACTGATATTTTAATTTTGATTTATTTGCAGTTGAAAGCAAAAGAAAATCTCCAAAAGAAACAGACGTTAACATAAGGCATTTAAAACTTATCTGGAGTTTGCATCAGACTGTTGCCGACGAGCATATTAGGTCAGCTTCATATTTGATGCAGTATAAGAGTTACACCTCCTCTTTTACTGCTCATCCGGTGATAAGCGACGCAGAACCAATACCGGCCTCTACAAGCTCTTCGCCTGAGTCACATATTCCCTTGAGTGAAAGGATGAAGAAAAGAAGACCTCCCACCCTTTTTGAGAAATCTGCCTCTGGTGCTGGAGATGCAAAGAAAAGTAAGCTTGATGTCCCAGGAGAGGGGACAAAGAAAATTGATGCACCTCTTTCGGCTGCTCCTGTGAAGGTAGTCGAGAAGCCCCCAGTGGCCCCGAGCAAGGTTGCTGCCCCAAGCGAGGTGATTGTCATTTCTCCGACTAAGACTTACATCGTTAGTCGAGAACGTTGATGCTCCTTTAAGGAGGCTGAAGAAAATCTCCTCTATCAATTTGGCTGAATCCATCTCTCAGCCCCCGACTAGTGGTGTTCCCACTTTTGTTGCCCCGAGCTCTGCTATGAACTCGGTAAAGACTTGGATTATTCCCGAGATCCAAGGTATTGAAGAAAACATTTATGGGGACATGGTTACCACATTAGCAACTCATCATATTGCTTCTGTAAGTCCTATAGTCTTAAATTTTCATTCTTTTCTTTTTGTATCTGTGCACTGACTTGCTTTTATTTTCCCAGTTGGTGACCTGTTTTAATACAATTTTGAAGAAGGAGGAAGTTATTAAAGCTTCAAGCTCCTCGTCTGGTGTAGAGGAAGCTTTGGTGGGCCTGACGCAGTCTCTGAAGGATTCTCGTCAGAAATATGATGATGATAAAGCTATTTGGGAGAAGAAGCTTAATTCCATGGAACAGGAGAAGGATCAGGTTGTCGAGGTCTCAAAGGGGTTGGAGAAGAAAATAAAGGATTTGGAGGAGAAGAATAAGGAGCTCGAAGGGAAGCTCAAATATGCTGGGGAGCTTGAAATTAAGCTCAAAACTGCTGAGGAAGAGTTGGGTCAACTTCGGGAAGTGAGTCGTCAAAAGGAGGAAGTTGAGAATAAATTGAAGGCTGCTGATGATATTCTTTTCGAGAAGCTTTCCTCGGAGAAGACAAAAAGGAAATTGGCTGTCAAAAAATCCTTTAGCGTCGGCTGGGATAAAGGGTGGAATAAAGGTTTGGCTGCCATGATGTCGCAAGTGGAATATGACAGCCTCAAATACTTTAGAGATGGATGGGTCGCTGCTCTGCAAGAGATGAAAGTTGATGAAAATTCTGAACTATTTAAGCGACACATCCCGGGCCCCCCTCCAACTCCTGAAGAAGAAGAAGAGGATGAAGCTGCCTCTGAGGAATCTTCCATGGTGATGGGAGATCAAATTTCTCATCCCCCAGCTATCCAGCCCACTGGCGAGGAACTTCAACTACCCGTTACTTCATCCGACCAACCTCCAGCACTTCCCGAGCAAACCTCTGTTCTATCCGAGCAACTTACCTCCTCGTCCCAGCCTCCCGAGAAAGTTTTAGGAGACAAGGAAAAGGTGTAGAGTTGTTCGGATTTCTCTCTATTTTATTTTTCTTTGTCAAATGTAATTCTGAACTTTGTACTTCTCCTTTATGATGTAATAAAATTTGAACTTTTGCTTATGCATACCGTTGATTCTCTTCTTCATGCTCTGTTTTAACTCTTATTGATTCTTGCTTTCTCTTCCTTTACTAGTTTATGGCCAGGATGGACTTATTATCTGCTCACGATACAAAATTATTAAAGCAATGCAATGAGTATTTCAAAGTTGGTCATTCAGACATGAGTGCAGCTCAAATCATTGACATCCTCGATCAAGGTGCTTCAGAGCAAGCAATTGAAGCCTATCAGTATTTGAAGTGCCTGCTCGACCGTTCAGTGGCTAACAACGTAGCATACTATGATATGATTGAAGATCTCTAGGTCACTCTTGAAGAACTTCAGCAAAAATATAAGGAATCTACCGCCCTTTTGCACGAAGGATACGAGAAGAAGTATCAGCAAATCAGTGTTGATAAGGGATACGATAAACTGTTTGCTTCTTACGATGTAAGGGAGAGAACTTTGAAGGCTGAGGTCGAAGAGCACATACAGATAGCTGAATTATTAGAGCAGGAAAACAATGACCTGCAAAGAGAGGTGTCTCAGTTGAAGTCTACAGCTTCCACCTCAAACTCTTTGGTCCCTGTGAACGACGAGGGATTCTCTTTCTTGGAGGTCGAAAATGCCAACCTGAGGGATGAATTAGAAACCTTGAAGAGAGTTGGCCCTTCTACATCTACTCGAGGATGAGCAAGAGCTCCTCGGGAACGAGCAAGAGCTGCTCGGATTACTGTCGAGGAACAGATAACTCAATCTACTCTGGAGAACCAGTCCTTTCAACTGATGGCAAAGAACCAGGCATTAGTTGAAATGTCTAAGAAGATCAGGAATCTGGACGAGCAACTTTCTGCGCAGAAGTCTGCCCTGGAGAATAAAGAACTCTTTATAAAAAGTCTCCACGAGCAAGCGGAAAGATTGACATATCAATTCCACAAGCAGCCCAGAGAATTCTGGATGGTTGGCTACAATGAGGCTCTCTACCATTTGGATGATCGTATCTAAAATGCAAATAATGAGGGTTACAAACAGGGATGGTTGAATACCTTAGGTGTACTGCAACTGGAACAGGGTCATTACCTGTGGGATTACCATAATCCTGGGCTGCTCGACCTACCAGTGCCACCATTCAAGCTTGACATGAGTTGGATCCCTGCTCGGGCCATCCCTCGGTGTTTGATTTCCAAATACCTTGGCGATTACAATCTCCATTCCAATGTTTAGATATCTCGTCCCGAGCACCTACTCGATCGACCATCTGTGATGAACATCAGGATGCTTAAAGATCTTAACTTCATAAATTCCCCTTATGCTTTGAATGATCCACCTGCTGGCGAGGAACCT
The DNA here is from genome assembly GCA_949130495.1 of Sambucus nigra. Taxonomy (NCBI): domain Eukaryota; kingdom Viridiplantae; phylum Streptophyta; class Magnoliopsida; order Dipsacales; family Adoxaceae; genus Sambucus; species Sambucus nigra. The sequence goes on from OX422208.1 coordinate 203,351,980, forward strand.
GTTTCAAAAGCAAAGGGGAAGAAACCAATAGAATAGGAATCTTGATGTAATAAATTTGTATTTCATTCTTGATGTATTTTGTTCTACATTTAATGAAATAATTTTATTTACAAATCTTGACTGCCATTGCCTTGTGGTTGTAAAACACTTTATATATGTATATCTGTTAAAAAGATATCAACATTGTGTTATTTGTCGATCAACTTATTGTCGACTAGTTTGAATTTGTGGTAATCATTTGACAACTAACCAAACTTAATGATGTTTTGTTTCTCGACCAATTTGGTAGTAATTTCAAAAGTTACGAGTATAAAAAATTTTGCTCGATCACTTTCTTGTACTCATAAAATGTTTCCGACTAACCAAAGTCGGTAAATTTTTCTTCTCGACCAATTACAATTAGTGGGTTTTTATTCCCGAACAACCATAGTTAGTGAATTTTTTCTTACCGACCAACTTTGGCACTTTTTGGAATAGTTTTTCTTCCTAACCAACCTTAGTTGGCATTTTTAGGAATAGTTTTGCTTCCTAACCAACCTTAGTTGGCATTTTTAGGAATAGTTTTGCTTCCTAACCAACCTTAGTTGGCATTTTTAGGAATAGATTTACTTCCTAACCAACCTTAGTTGGCATTTTTAGGAATAGATTTACTTCCCGACCAACCTTAGTTGGCGTTTTCGGGAATAGATTTACTTCCTAACCAACCTTAGTTGGCATTTTTAGGAATAGATTTACTTCCCGACCAACCTTAGTTGGCGTTTTCGGGAATAGATTTACTTCCTAACCAACCTTAGTTGGCATTTTTAGGAATAGATTTACTTCCCGACCAACCTTAGTCGGCGTTTTCGGGAATAGATTTACTTCCTAACCAACCTTAGTTGGCATTTTTAGGAATAGATTTACTTCCCGACCAACCTTAGTTGGCATTTTTGGGAATAGATTTCTAAGTAGTCTGAGTAGTACTTTTGCTTGCTGAATGCGTAGCACGAGTATTCCGCGAAAAATTTCCAACAAAAGGAGAGAATTGGGCAGAATATTGTCACTTTATTCATACTAATGAAAATGTTTGAGAGTTTACATCACTGATAATACTTGCGCAAGTGTTCTGCATTCCATGCATTCTTAAACTCCTACCCTTGTAAAGTTGATATTCTGTAGGTTCCTGGTCGAACAACTTCTGTAACTCGGTAAGGTCCATGCCAGTTTGCTTCCAATTTGTTGTGCTTTTGAATCACTTTCTTTAGCACATAGTCTCCTTCTTTTAAGTCGCACTTCTTTACTCTCTTGTTGTAGAACAAAGCTGTTCGTTGTTGGTAAGCAGCATTCCTGATGGCTGCTTCTTCTCTAACTTCCTCGAGCATGTCTAAATCCAATCTTCTCATTAAGTTGCTGACAGGGGAATTAAAATTCAGTACTCTGTGTGTCGGAAGACCCAACTCGGCAGGTATAACGGCTTCACTTCCAAATGCCAGCATATATGGAGATTCCCCTGTTGCTGCTCGGGGAGTAGTTCGGTAAGCCCATTGATACGCCGCAAATATTGCGTATTTCACCCGTTAACCTACGCGTTATTAGCCCCCTCGGGTATCTTAATCCCTATATTTATGCTCGTTAACCAGACAACCTCGGATTTCTATGTTAACATGTTTTGCAGGGGTTAATTGGGCTTTTGTAGGTATTTGGATGCTTAGTATGAAGTTCGGACGCTTTCCGAAAATCTTTTGTCGACTATTGCAGCTTCGGGGGCATTTTAGTAATTCCATCATTCGGGTTTGAATCCCGAGCTCTTCACTAAAGTTGAATCCCTTTGATTTCTCTTCGCGTGGCCGCCGACGGTGCATGATTCCGAGTTGTATCGATGGAGTTATGGCATTTTTAGGATGGTTTTGACATGAAAAGTACACTCAAGGTCACATTCAAGGGCATTTTAGTCATTTCATATTTTGGTTTTTTGGCCCAATGTCTTCTTGGATGTTGTAGTCCTCTGAGTTATCTTCGCGTAGCCTCCGACCGTGCCTCATTCCGAGCTATAACGAAGAAATGGCGGCATTTTCCGTAAAACAGGACAAAGCTGCAGAATTGCAGACCTGTAGGGGCGAATCGATTCGCCCCAAAACCGAATCGATTCGCCCCTGCTGCAGAATTGCAGTTTGAAATTCCCCTGTTTCCGAATCGATTCGGACCATTTCCGAATCGATTCGGCTACAGTAAAAGTCCGAAAATCTGTATTTTTAAGTTGGTTTTTGGTTGGGTATAAGTGTGTAAACATTGTATTAAGTTGGGGAAACGTTTTTAGGTTAGTTTTAGTTAGGGTTTGGTGGGTTTTGGGAGCTCTTCTTCTTCCTCATTTGGTGTGACAACTTTTGGGTGTTGTAAGTTGGATTTTCATTACACCTACCATTAATATAGTTGATTTCTTGATTTATTTCCATTGATGTCATTTATATCTCTTGCCTAGATTAATTTATTTCTTGCTTAATTAGTTTATTGCTTTGTTAATTAGTTTAATTCATTATGTACCCTTAGATAAATAGGGTCGGGATTTCATTTCCGCCATTTTCGGGTTTGGACCTCGAAAATTAGGTTTTGTGTAAAATTGCGTTTAATTGAAACCGCGTGTATTAAAGTGGGATTGTTATGCGTTTAACTTTATTTGTCATGCAACTTTAGTGTTTATAGCGACAATCCGAATTTAATCCGCGTGTGACCATTTTCAGTTAAATGTTTAATCTCGCAACTTTGGGTTAAATTCCTTCTTGTGTGATGTTTATGCTTAATTGAATATGCTCGATTAATTGCTTTCGAACCGTAATTCTAATTAGTAGTTGTTTAGCCCGTGTGGTGGAATGCGATCCCGATCCTCGCTTTCCTTTAATTTAGCATTAACTTATTCTTTTCTTTTGTCACCATAACCACCCTATCACCTTTTCATTTGTTTATTTTACACTTTTATTCCTGAAGTAATTAAACAATTAAAATCTAAAATTTAATCACTCCCTGTGGATTTCTTACGACACCCGACTTACCGCTGTGCTTGCTTGTCAAGTGTAGTAGTAGCTTAGGTTCTTTTGTTTTGAGTAGGCGAAACGAAAACAACGATTGTGCACTTACACGCACACACTTTTTCCGCTCGACCAAAATGGCGCCGTTGCCGGGGAGTGTGTTTTAGATTGTAATTGCTTTATTATTTCGTAGTAATTTTCCTTTTGTATTTGTATTCTTTGTTTTAACCTTTTTTGAAGGATTTGCATACTTGAGCGCTAAGAAACTTTGATTCGTGGTTGCTCACTTTCTTGGTCGGATTCTCCATCTGCAAACAACGAGGTAATCATGTCCTACTATTATAGTTATAGCGGTCATTCTAATGATTCTTACTTTGGGGATAGTTTTCAAGTTTTCCATTTTCAAGATTTTCTTGAAAATGAAAGACTTGAAAACTTTTATCGGAATGAAAATCGTTATTGGGAGCTTGAGTTGGATTCATTATTCGAATCCAATGACGATTCTTATTTCATTACTTTCGAAGACGAGTTTCAACCAAATGAGGAGTCCGAGGCTCTTGAGCCGAGGAAGCCTACTTTGGAAGAAACTTTTCTTCTTTACTCCCAAGGTTTGGAAAGCTTAAATGATGCTGGAATGAGACTTGGTTCACTTTGCGATGAGATGAATTCTTTTGCACAAAACAACGAGGAGGTGGAAACTTGTGTTTTACCTCACTTTTTCAGAGAATTTCTCATCGAATGTGAATCTTTCTCCTCTGAAATTCAATCTCCTTCCGACGATGAGTCGATTGAGATTGAATTTGTTTCATCACCATTTACGTTTTTCGTCATTGAACCATTAGAATTTCCGGTTGATTCCTATGAGTCGGTAGAAACTTTTACAACTTCTACACTTTTTGCCGACGAGGACTCTTTACCGGACTTGTTTTCGATGGATCCTATCCCCGTGTGTGCACTATCTCCCATTCCACTTGAAAAATTTTTGGGAGATGAGTCGACTTTTCTTGGATCTCTAGTGTTCTTATCCCCCTTGTTATCCAAATCCCCCATCGTCCTCCTAAAATTTCAAATTGGCGATGGTTCATTTTTTTCACCACCCACATGCCTTCCGTTGTTCAAACGGAATTCATATCTTCCGGGAGGCATGTTCACTTTGGAGGGTCCACCGTTGATCTTTCAAAGTCAAATCCCTTTTTGGGTGGACCCTCAACTATTTAGACTTCTAGTGTATAGTTAGTGTGTAGCCTAAATAGTAGGTTGTAAATAGTTAGCTTTTTAATTTTATTTCTTTCCTATTTTTCTTTCCTTTTAATTTAGTCTAGTGTAATTAGTTAACTTTTTGTTATTTGTTTTTGCTATGCTCGGTACTAACTTGTTTTGTAGATTCCTTTGGACTCGCGCTTATGGAGATCGCTCCAATTTTGGGTAATATCGTTCTTTTCCTCTCTTTGTGTTGTGTTCTTAATGCGCATTGAGGACAATGCAACATTTAAGTTAGGGGGTGTAGGATATTCTATCCATTTCATGTGTAGTCCATGGATTTGCTCACATTTAGTTACTGAGTATGCTTTTTTGTGAAAAATTTGAAAATTTTCAAAAATATTTTCTTTCTTTTTTCTCCTTTGTTGGGCATTTTGCCTTGTTTCCAGTGATAAATTTCAATAATTGCCCGATCCAATAGACAACTCAATGATGCATGTTCTCGATTTTAGAAGTTATTGGACTTTAGTCCTCAAATCATTGATATTGTGAATAACTTCATGAATTAAACTTTATCCCATGAGCATATGCACTTTCCTGGTTATATGGATTTGGTTTAAGATTTTTATAACTCGGTAATCTTTTGTTGCATTGTATATACTTACACCGAGTAAGCTTTGTACCTTTCGTCATTTGTGAGTGTTATACACTATTCTTTTTTCATTGAAAACGTTGAATTCGTTGGTAATCTCTCTATTCTTTCATTTGATCGTTCATTAATTGAGTTCATACTTGAAATGTGTTACTTGAGCATGATTTTCATATATTGTTTTGACTCGAGAATTGCGTATACTTTGTGAAATGATCATAGGCAATCTTTGTTATATCACCCATATTAGCCTTGGCCTCACCATATATGTTTCCCTAGTCAACCCCTTTGAGCCTAAATAGTAGCCTTTCGTTTCATTACCCAAAATCCCATAACCAACTCCAAATTGGAGTTTTAAGCCATACATACACCTTACATACATTTGTTTGGAATGTTACTTGGGATTGAATGTTGTTGTTGTATTGCGATTGCAATTTTAGGCATATGAGAGTATGATAAGCAAAGAAAAGAAAGTAGTGAAAAAAGTGAAGAAAAAGAGAAAGCAAAAAGCAATAGAAAACAAAAGAGAAAAATGAGAAAAAGAAGAAAAGAAAAGAAAGAGAAAGTTGTATTTGTTGCGTATAGTTCAATAAGCTTTGATTACTCTCCAAATGATACATTTAATGCTTGTTTTGGAACTTGTTTTTCCAATTTTGTTATTGCACGCATTCTCTCATTATCCCGAGTTTTCATCCCGAACACTTTGAATCCGTACATACATTCCTTCATTTCGTACCCTAGCCTATCCTACATTACAACTCTATTACAAGTCCTATGTGATCTTAGGTTGATGTAATTCAAAAGTTTAAATAGTTTTGATAATCTGTGAAAATGCATTTCGCCTCTTTTAGTGAGTGGTATCTTTCATTGAGATTGCAAGTTTTTCATTTCCTATATAGCGTTCCTCATTTGTGACATGTGTGTGGCCTAGTTTCCATTTACATTTACTCTTTATGCCCGCATGTCACGTGTATTACCTCCCATTCCGAGTGATTTCATTTGTTGAGCGTAATGCCCGTGAGGATTAAATATATGCTTGCTTTGATTAGTATCCGATTTATATAATTTTTTCGCCAAATCACACTATGCATGTGCTCTCCCCCTCCCACTTTTAAAGTTTCAATTCTATGAGGTGCATTCAACTTGTTAATAACAACGGACTTTAGCTTGAATTCGTTCAATATGCTAATAACATGTTTGAAATCTTTTTCGTTGTTATTGAGTTTGTCGCATGTTTGGTTGGGCATATTTTGAGGAAACCATATGATGTTTGTGGGTTTCATCCCTGAAAACCCTCACGAGACGACACTCGTCCACTAGGGTAACCTAGGGGTTTAACGGCTTATTGCATACGCTAAATGCAATCGAATCGCCCGCGAAAGTGGCCTTATGCTTTTATACCATACTTTTTTACTTTTCCTGCTTTTGGTTTACTTGTTGTTCTTGTTGTTTCCTATTTCATTGCTAGGGACTAGCAATGTGTAAGTTAGGGGGTGTGATACGCCGCAAATATTGCGTATTTCACCCGTTAACCTACGCGTTATTAGCCCCCTCGGGTATCTTAATCCCTATATTTATGCTCGTTAACCAGACAACCTCGGATTTCTATGTTAACATGTTTTTCAGGGGTTAATTGGGCTTTTGTAGGTATTTGGATGCTTAGTATGAAGTTCGGGCGCTTTCCGGAAATCTTTTGTCGACTATTGCAGCTTCGGGGCCATTTTAGTAATTCCATCATTCGGGTTTGAATCCCGAGCTCTTCACGGAAGTTGAAGCCCTTTGATTTCTCTTCGCGTGGCCGCCGACGGTGCATGATTCCGAGTTGTATCGATGGAGTTATGGCATTTTTAGGATGGTTTTGACATGAAAAGTACACTCAAGGTCACATTCAAGGGCATTTTAGTCATTTCATATTTTGGTTTTTTGGCCCAATGTCTTCTTGGATGTTGTAGTCCTCTGAGTTATCTTCGCGTAGCCTCCGACCGTGCCTCATTCCGAGCTATAACGAAGAAATGGCGGCATTTTCCGTAAAACAGGACAAAGCTGCAGAATTGCAGACCTGTAGGGGCGAATCGATTCGCCCCAAAACCGAATCGATTCGCCCCTGCTGCAGAATTGCAGTTTGAAATTCCCCTGTTTCCGAATCGATTCGGACCATTTCCGAATCGATTCGGCTACAGTAAAAGTCCGAAAATTTGTATTTTTAAGTTGGTTTTTGGTTGGGTATAAGTGTGTAAACATTGTATTAAGTTGGGGGAACGTTTTTAGGTTAGTTTTAGTTAGGGTTTGGTGGGTTTTGGGAGCTCTTCTTCTTCCTCATTTGGTGTGACAACTTTTGGGTGTTGTAAGTTGGATTTTCATTACACCTACCATTAATATAGTTGATTTCTTGATTTATTTCCATTGATGTCATTTATATCTCTTGCCTAGATTAATTTATTTCTTGCTTAATTAGTTTATTGCTTTGTTAATTAGTTTAATTCATTATGTACCCTTAGATAAATAGGGTCGGGATTTCATTTCCGCCATTTTCGGGTTTGGACCTCGAAAATTAGGTTTTGTGTAAAATTGCGTTTAATTGAAACCGCGTGTATTAAAGTGGGATTGTTATGCGTTTAACTTTATTTGTCATGCAACTTTAGTGTTTATAGCGACAATCCGAATTTAATCCGCGTGTGACCATTTTCAGTTAAATGTTTAATCTCGCAACTTTGGGTTAAATTCCTTCTTGTGTGATGTTTATGCTTAATTGAATATGCTCGATTAATTGCTTTCGAACCGTAATTCTAATTAGTAGTTGTTTAGCCCGTGTGGTGGAATGCGATCCCGATCCTCGCTTTCCTTTAATTTAGCATTAACTTATTCTTTTCTTTTGTCACCATAACCACCCTATCACCTTTTCATTTGTTTATTTTACACTTTTATTCCTGAAGTAATTAAACAATTAAAATCTAAAATTTAATCACTCCCTGTGGATTTCTTACGACACCCGACTTACCGCTGTGCTTGCTTGTCAAGTGTAGTAGTAGCTTAGGTTCTTTTGTTTTGAGTAGGCGAAACGAAAACAACGATTGTGCACTTACACGCGCACACTTTTTCCGCTCGACCACCCATAGTACTGATTGTAGCTCGTTGATCCAATTTGCTTTCACGTCATTCAGTCTTTTCTTCAAGCCATTCAGTAGCGTTCTGTTTGTTACTTCAGTTTGTCCATTGCTTTGGGGATGGCCTGGTGACGAGTGGATCTTCAAGATATTTGACTGATGACAATAGGCAGTGAACTCCTCATTGTCAAATTATGTTCCATGGTCGGTAATGAATGCATGGGGAAGACCATATCTACAGATGACATTTTTCCAAATAAATTGATACACCTTCTCGTACGTCATGTCGACAAGAGGCTCAGCTTCTACCCACTTAGTAAAATAATCCACTGCGACGACGAGATATTTAAATCTTCCTCTGGTTGTTGGGAGTGGTCCGACCAAGTCAATTCCCCACATGACAAATGGCCAAGGGGAAGTAATGGGTGTCAACAACGCTTGGGGAGTTCTTCGAATGGAGGAGAAACGCTGACACTTGTCACATTTCTTAGCATAGGCTATACAATCAGCCCTCATCATTGGCCAGTAGTATCCTTGGGTCATCACCCTTTGCAAAAGAGTCCGACCTGCTACATGGGCTCCATATGACCCTTCATGGATCTCTTCAATCAAGTCTTTCACCTCGGTGGGATGCACACATCTTTGCAAACCTGCTATAATTCCTCGTCTGTACAGAATACCATTATTCAGTACATAACGAGCAGCTTTAAACTTCAGTTTTTTGGCTGCAAGTTTGTCAGTTGGTAATTCTCCCTCCTCAATATATGCCCTGATGGAATCCATCCAGGATGGTCATAAATCAAGGGTAATAAAGTTCATCATCAGATCTTCATCTATACTCCGACCAGCTAAAGCTTTAATTGGGATTGTTCTTCGTAGCTCGGTACGAGTAGCTGATGCTAATCGAGCTAAGGTGTCTGCTCTCGCATTCTCCATTCTTGGTATTCTGACCAGCGGAATAGCAGTAAATTTCGACACCAGTTCCTTTGCCTTTGCATGATATCTGATCATTAATTCTCCTTTGGCTGCATATACTCCCATCATTTGATTTATGACCAATTACGAGTCACTGAAGACAATAACTTGTTCTGCCCCCATAGTTTTTGCCAAACTAAGACCTACAATCATGGCTTCATATTCAGCCGCATTATTCGAAGCTTTGAATTGGAAACGTAGGGCGTATTCCATGTCGACCTCGTCCGGACTGTTCAAAACTATCCCTGCACCATATCCTGTAATGCAAGATGAACCATCCACAAACAGACTCCATATAGGTAACTCGTCTTCAAATTTCTGATCTGACAGAGTTCCTTGGTGGAAAATTTATTTCTTCCTTTCACTATCTCCTGATATTTCTTGATGTCCGTCGATCATCTTTTCTTGCCCTTTTACCAACCTAAGTTGGTCTGGGCTTGAATTTGATGATTCTGTAACATTTACTTGCCCTTTTACCAAGCTAAGTTGGTCTGGGCTTGCATTTGATGATCCTGTAACATCTACTTGCCCTTTTACCAAGCTAAGTTGGTCTGGGCTTGCATTTGATGATCCTGTAACATCCACAGGTTGATCAGTGAGCAAAGTTTGCTCCTCGGGGGTATCAAGATAGGTGAACTTTGCTATAAAATCTGCTACCGCTTGCCCTTTTAGCGATGATCTGGGTTCATAAACTATATCATATTCACCGAGTTCTATTGCCCAGCACATCAATCTTTGTGATTTTTCTGGTTTATGAAGGGCTTGCCTCAATGGCATATCATTATATACTACTATAGTATGAGCCTGGAAGTATGGCTTCATTCTTCTACTTGCCTCGATCAATGCTAGTGCCAATTTTTCCAGCTTTGGATATTTGATATCTGCTCCTCGGAAGGCCTTACTTGTGTAGTAGATCGGTTTTTGTACTCCATTCTCCATTCTTATCAATGCCGAACTAACTGCATTCTCTGACACTACCAGGTACAAGTACAATTTTTCTCCCATCACTGGCCTGGACAATAGTGGAGGTGCTCCTAGATATTTCTTCAAGTCTTGAAAATCTTTCACACATTCATCATTCCACTCAAAAGTCTTTCGGAGCGTTTTGAAGAATGGGAGACATCTGTCAGTTGCTCGCGATACAAATCTGTTGAGTGCTGCTACTCATCCTGTAAGACTTTGCACTTCTTTCTTCGTCATTGGGGATCTCGTCCCTAACACAGTTTTGATCTTTTCAGGGTTTGCTTCAATACCTCGTTGATTAACAATGTACCCGAGAAACATGCCTTCTCGTACTCCGAATATGCACTTCGTCGAGTTCAGCTTCATTTGATATTTATCCAACTGATCAAAGGTTTGGCCTAAGTCAAGTAGATGATCGGAAGATTTCTTGCTCTTTGTCAGCATATCGTCAACATAGACTTCCATATTGCAACTGATTTATTTTGCAAACACTTTGTTCATCAGTCGTTGATATGTTGCACCTGCATTTTTCAAACCAAAAGGCATAACATTATAACAATAAGTTCCCCTAGGGGTAATGAAAGAAGTACTCTCCCTATCTTCAGGTTTCATTTTAATCTGATTGCAACTAGAATAAGCATCCATGAAGCTCAGCAGCTCGTGTCTCGAGGTAGCATCCACTAGTTGATCAATTCGGGGCAGCTGAAAGTGATCCTTTGGGCATGCTTTGTTGAGGTCGGTGAAGTCTACACACATCCTCCATTTGTTGTTCTTCTTTTTCACCATCACCACATTTGCTAACCTGTCTGGATATTTAACATCTTCAATAAAGCAAGCTTTTTAGAGCTTCTCGACTTCCTCCTGTATTGCTTGATTCTTCTCGGGACTGAATACTCTTCTTCTCTGCTTCACAGGCTTGATCTCCTTATTCACATTGAGTTCGTGACATAAAAAATTTGGGTCTATCCCGGTCATATCCTCATGACTCCACGCAAAAGTTAGCTTTCTGCTTCTTAGGAAATTTATCAATTCCTGTTTTAGTGAGGCTTCCAACGACGAACCTACTTGAGTAGTTCGTTCAGGGTGTTCGTCGTCCAGAATGATGTTTTCAGTAGCTTCCACCACTTGACCCTTCACGAGTTGTGACTCGTCTCTAGGATCCAATGTTTCAATTTATGCACCTTCCTCCACTTGATAGGTAATAGTGTTTTTCCTTGATTCCTCCAGTTCCTCTTGCTCGGCGGATGATTAATAGCATTCCCGAGCTACTTTCTGATCACCTTTCACAACTCCTACTCCAAAATTTATTAGAAATTTTAGGCATTGATGTACCGTAGATGGTACAGCCTCGAACTTCTTCAATCCTACTCTTCCCATGATGATATTGTACGCTGATTGAACATTCTTATCCATCACGAAGAAGCGTATTCTTTCTGTTCGACAAGCAGGCCATGTACCAATGAATATATCCAACATGATCGTCCCAAGTGGAAAAACTTTCTCACCAGAAAAACCCAGGAGGGGTCTGTGATAAGGCTCCAGTTGAGATAGTTTTAGATTTAAACTGTCGAAGCACGAGTAGAACATGATGTCTGCCGAGCTACCATTATCTACAAGTACTCTTGGAATTATTACTTCCTTCATCCTCATTTTGATCACCAATGGGTCATCATGAGGATATAGAACACCTGCGAGGTCGTTCTTTGAGAAACCAATGACCAATTTTTCTTTGTTTACCTTTCTCGGGCGATCCTCCTCAGCTAGATTTATTCGTTGAATGTATGAGCAAGCTTGAGCCTCACAGAGGTAAGCTTTTCTCTCTGCAGTAAGGTCTCCTCCTCCTGCATCTCCACCTGTAATAACATTACAATCAAATGACCCAAAACGTATTAAAAATACCTCACGTTCTGGCTGCCCTGGTCTCTTGGAAAGATCGGGGTCATCGTCTGGATCAACTTCATGGTCTCTTTTCTTGTTCTCCTCTGCTCGACGAGGAGATCTAGACCTCTCTCTTGTTCGGTCGCTATTTTTTCTTTCATTTCTATGATCAACATACTTTGTTAGTTTTCCTCGTCTGATGAGTGTTTCAATCTCATTCTGAAGAGCTATGCAATTTTTGGTCATATGGCCATGATCTTTGTGAAACTCGTAATATTTTGCCTTATTCCTCCTGTCAGGGTCTGCCTTCATTTTCTCTGGCCAGTTTAATTCCTCGTTGTTCTTGATTTCTTCTAGAACATGGTTGATGTCTTTCTTCAAAGGAGTATAATTATCAAATTTCTTCAATACTTCCCATGACGACCTTGTTTTTGAGTGTTTGTCACTACCATTGTTCTTATGCTCTTTCTTCTTAGCTTTATCACCTTCCACCTTGGTTTCTTTGGCATCCATATTCTTCTTCGCAGCCATAGCCTCCTCGGCATTCATAATCTTGGCCGCTTTTCCCATCAGTTCTGACATGGTTCTAGGTGGATCTTTGGCCAAAGTGTAGTACAACTTGTTGGGTAGCAGCCCACTCATCAAGGCGGTAATCGTTGTCTTTTCCTCATAATCAATGACTTCGAGTTGCTCGTTATTAAAACGAGTTATATAATCTTTGGTACTCTCACCAGCTTTTTGTCTAACACTTAACAAATGAGCTACTCGTTTAACTGGCTTTGCCCCAAAATAGAAATCCCAATGAATAACTCGGCCAGTTGAAAAAAAGTTGAGATCTTACCCCGAGGAAGATTATTATACCATATTTGAGCAGATCCGGTAAGAGTTCCCGAAAATGCTCTGCATCTCATCTCATCTGGAACAGCATAGATGTCGGCTGCAGCTTGGTATTATTCTTTATGAAGGACAGGGTCGGTCTTTCCGTCATATTTGGGGGTCACAACAGGTGCTTTGAACTTTGGTGGTGTGGGAAAATCTACAATGGCCTGGACAAAACGTGTTCCTTGAACAAAAATTCATTATAGAGGGTTCTTGGCTTTAGCCATTTCCCCTAATCTATCCTTCAGCCTCTGAATAGAGCCTTTCCACGCATCATTTCCTTCCTCAGGCCTGTTGGTTCGAGCAACTGATCGCGTTGATGTGGCTTCCTGGGATCTATCTTGACGAGCAGCTGGTCGCGACTGGGCAAATCCTTCCCTTAAGTCTGATGGTCGTCGAAAACTCCTCGATGCGGCTTTAGGAGGACTTTTGCTCCTCCTACGACCTAATCGATCAAAAGGAGATACCCTGCTTAATCTTTCTAGCGCACTAGTCCTTTCTGGAGAGAGAGTGATACGTTGTTCAGTATCTGTGGCTCGTACCGACGAAGTTCGTCCAGGTTGATAAGAAAAATCTTCAGACTCCTCAATACGATATGAATCGGTACGCCTAGTACGCGAAGAAAGTAAACGGGTATTTCTTTGAATACTTCGCGGTCCTGAATGGGTCGGTGCACCGCCATGGAGGGTTTGTATGAGTTGTCGCATAGTTTCTTGCATGGCTGTCTGGCCTTGGGCCAGATTTATCATTATTCCAGCCAGATCTGGAATATTTGGCGGAGCAGATGGATTTGGAGGGCTTCCAACATTTCGATTGCTGGGTTCTGGATTATCATCCATTTGTAATGAATTGTTTTTGTTGAAAAATGATATTACCAGTCGTTTCCCACAGACGGCGCCAATCTGTTGATGTAAAAAATTAGATTATATCTAATTTTTTAATCACGGATAAAATAAAGTGAGACAAAGAAATTTTAAAGTGGTTCAGCCTTATAAGAATGGCCTACGTCCACTGTTTCTGTTATTACTGACTGTTTGGAAATTCTCGATTACAAGTTTTATCAAGAAATTTCGGGCCCCTTACAATGAGGATGATATAATGTATTTACAACCCTCAGGCTGTACATGTGAAAGGGTAATACATTCAATGCCCCTTAAGCGTATACATCTGTATGATAATAATAATAAGCATTTAATACGCAGTCAATCTATTGGTTATCCTGCTATTAATGCTTTGTTCGAGGTGCAGCTCGGACCGCCTAAGCTGCTCGGACCGCCTAAGTAACTCGGTACTCATAAGTTGCTCGGTGTATTAAAGTTCCTCGGAGAACTCTTGTTGGTCGGAGCATCTGAGTTGATCGGGGAAGTAGAGTTCCTCGTTGCAGTATGGTTCCTTGGAGTCAAGGTGTTATTCGGAAGTGTTTGTTGTTGCCACGCAGATTGCCACGTGTCTTCACTCAATTGAGCCATGTCAGCAGACTAAATTTGGTATCAACAATGATGTATAGTGGTTCAGCCAATCTGGCCTACGTCCACCGTGAGTGTGTGATCCATTAAATTTGGGCACTAATGGTTTAGGATACAATGCATATAACCTCCCTTTTCTACTGTGTATACAAACAGAGTTTCAGCTAGGGTTACAATTATCGATCCCTTTACAAGGTTGAAGGTAACAAGTATATATAGGGATTGGGGGAGTAGTGTACCCCCCAAGCATGCATTGAGCATGTGAATGATGATCTAGCCAACCCCCTGTTGACACCTGGCTGGGCCACTTGTAGGTAATGATGATATGATATTCCCTCACGTGAGGGAATGATATTGTTATAACGGTTTAGTCCACGTGCTACATGAGTCCCACACGCATTGTCCCACGCGTCTCCTGAATCTCATGCCATGATGGTGTCACCTTCGGCTTACAGTGACAAGCCGAGGCTGGGATTGATGTTGACCTATTAGGTCCTGACTGCTGGATGTAAGATCTTTTTATTGTCGGCCTCCATAGGGTCGTCTAGTCGCTTGGTCGTCCAAACAGCCCCCAAGTCGAGGCTTCTATCTCCACCAGCTTAGGCTGATTTGTGTCATCTATATACTTAATAGTGGGATTAGCCTCCATAGGGTCGTTCGGTCATCTGAACTTTGTTGCCAATGATGGGGTCGGCCAGTCTGACCCCTATCAGGGGTAGAAGTATGTCTGAGCCCTTATCCTAGACGAGGCTACCATCATCCTGGTCGAGGGTATATTTTGGTATATCAGTCACCCCTTAGACCTTAGTCATCGATGCTGTCAAGGTGGATGAGGGGTAATAATGTCTTTGGATATTGAGTTGATGAGTGGCCAGGATGATGAGTGACACTTGTCAAGTTGATTGACGTCTTATCAGGTGTCAATCATCGTTTTTGTGTTCCACAGAAATGACGGTTGCACATCACATTTGGGACTTTGTGCCCTAATGATGATTCTCCTCATGGGTTGTGCCCCTCATTGGTTATTGGGCCCAATAATGAAAAGTATTTAAACATTTTGGAAATACGTTCTTCTACTTCTTCTTCATGCGCATGCTCTCTCTCTAGTTTTAGCATCTTAAATGCCATTTCTTCCTTTTCTCTAGTGTTCCAAGCTTTGTTCAGCTTCGATCTTCACCCGAGGTAACTTCTCTACCATCCTTTCCCTTTTATCCTCCATTTTCTTTGGTTTCTGCTTTGGGTATTTTCTGCACATTTTCTCGGGTGGTTTTATATTTTTCCGGCGTGTGAACCCGCCATCCACTGGTGGTTGTAGGGCTAGACATCGGGTAATAGGCTTTCCCTGGTTCCTCCCTCACCGTTTAACGGTGGTTCTGTCTTGAATTTTAGCATTTTGAGGTTCTCTGGTGACTTTTCGGTCTTCTTCTTCGATGAACCTTGTTCTTTCTATTCTTGGGTCTTCATCCATAAAACCTTTCATTTCACTAGGTTCACTCCAAAAGTAAACTTGGTCAACTATTTAACTTGTTTGAGAAAAATCCTCAAGTGTAGGGTTTTCCTCTTAATGCTCCAAAGGCTTTACAATTAAGCGGAGGAGTTTCCAACTATGAGAGACAGGTGTTTTACAGAGATTAGGAGAATAGAAGAAGAGAACGAGTCTAGACGTAGGGCTGACCCTGTCTGGGTACGACCCATTTTCCCAATTCCATTAACTACAGTTTTACCATCACCCTCCGAGCCCTTAGGGTCGTCCTATAATCCATCTGAGAGCCAGAGTCCAAGAGAAGTTATGGATAAAAGATCCAGAGCGTCCTCTTCTTTTGGTGCTGATGACCCCTCAAGCCTTAACCCTCACGAACAGGTTGAGGGAACAGTTAATCCTAAAGCTGTCCCCGTTACTACTATGTCCCCCATTGAATTCCAAGTCACTTTTTCAGGTGGCCCCCCACACTTTGACAACGAATAGGCCAACGGATCTGGGGACGAGGGTAGTGGGGTAGAGGGCAAAAATGAGAGCTCAAATGTTAAGGAAGAGGTTGAAACTTCAACAGCCTCGTCTTATGTCTCGTCTGTCAAGGATTGTGATCTCTTAGTATGGAGACATTCCTTTGGTGTAAAGCCCAATGTAATTATGAGGATCCCAAATGAAGATGAGAAGGTTTTCCAGGGGAGAAATGGAAAAGTCACCATGTTCGAACAGATGTTTAGGGTCGGCGTTAGGTTACCTCTTCTTCCTGCTATAGTTGGCATACTCTCTACTCTTGGGGTTGCTTCTAACTATCATCCTCGGCTACATCTCCCTTTGGAAGAACACATTCACTAACGAGCCATTGGTTGGTCTGTTCCTGGACTGTTATAATATAACCTCTTCATCCAAACAAGTGGATACTTCCATCTAGGGGCTAGGAGGTCTGACAAGAAACTTCTCCACGTTGCATAAACTTCAAATCACGACTCGAAGAAGAGATTTTTCTTTATTTATAGGGATTGGGAATTCCCCGTCGGGGTTGATCCTCCAAAAGATATCCCGCGGGTTCCTTGTGCATGGTCCAACCCCTCCATGAGAGTGCGATTCTCAAATTTGAAGATTTAATGACCCCTCGTCTCCTCAAAGAAGCTGGTCTGAGGGTCGGCCCTTTGACAGAATTATGTGAGTTGCTTTTTATTTCAATTTTTCGAAGTGTTCCCTCGTTATCGTTACTTGTATCTGACATGTCGTCTTACCTTTGCAGTTTGTCCACCAGGCATACCTGATTCACTTTGGGAAATATCGTCTCTAAGTCTACTGGTTGGTCTTAAGAAGAAAGGCATACAGCCTCAGCAAGAACAGAATAAAGCAACTGAAGTGGGGCCAACGAATGTGGGGTCGACCCCTATGGACTCACAGAAGAGGAAAAAGAGAGACATTCCTGCTGAGGGTCGGCGTGATGACACTATGAGGATGAGGACGGATGTCGTAGATACGTGCACTGAGGGGACGAGTTCCTCCTCCTCTCTAGATGACTTATGGTCATCCAACCTGACCGTGTTAAAGGCCGACACCTCCTCTATTATTTCCCACAGGAAGGCAGCCATATTCTCTGCCCCGTCCTCGTCTAATTACGACTTTTTGGCTAAGATGCCCCCACCCAAAGTCTATGACTTTGGGCTTCACAATCTGGCCCAGGTACTTTTATCACATCCCTTTTGCTTACAATTCAATAAATATCAACTGTAACCTAGTCTAACTTTGCTCTCGTCCTTTTCAGTCTGTCCGCGCCTTTACCTCGAAAATAAAATAGATGGTCGTGAACTATCCAAAATTTTAAGAGGCTGAGAGGGAAATTCAAAATGAGGCCGACTTGACGACTCAACTGGAAAACGTGAAGAAGGAGCTGGAGGATGTGAAGGCCAACCATCTAAGGGTTCTTGAAGAGCTTAACAGAGAGCATACTAAGCAGCTGAGGCAAAAGGATGAGCTTCTGTTGGCCAAAGACAAGGCTTTGACCACTCAGTAAACACAATTCAAGTTAGATTTTGATTCAGTTGTTTATAGGGCTGGGATTATTGCTGTGGAGGCATACAAAGTCTCTGATGAGTTCCAAGGCTTCGGCCTTGAGTACTTGGAGAGGGGAATTAAGACGGCATGTCGGTGGGTCGTCTTCAAGTTTTTCGATGCAGTTTCAGCCATTCGCCATGCCTTGGAGGTTGTAGATCTGGAAGACCCGTTAATAACCGAGGTTCTATCCTATGTGGAGTTTCGGACAGCTATTGAGGTAACTTGTACATCGGAGGGTCGGCCTGTCGCTGAGGATACCGTTTTGGAGGATGCTGGGGTTCTACCCTCTGAGACAGCTCCATAGGGTGGTCGTCGGTGGCATGTACCCTCTCTCTGTAACGTTGTTTTTTCTAGTATTCTTTTTACCTTTATTTTGGACACTTTGGGTATCATCCCCTCATTATATTGTAACTTCTTATATGTTTAATGAGAATACTCTTCTTTTCCATTTGTGTCTTTCTGTCTGCTATTTTTACAGTAACTTGTACCAACCATCTTCCAAGTCCTCCCTCGTCTTTATTGAGAGTGAATGAAGGGTCGTCCCTACCCTTCACCCTCATTATAGACGAGGGTGGTTATCCACGAAATTAATGGTGTTTTCAAATACAAGTCCTCCCTCGTCTTTTTTAGAGTGAATGGAGGGTCGTCCCTACCATTCACCCTCATCATAGCCGAGGGTGGTTATTCACCAGATTAATGGTGTTTTCAAATATAAGTCCTCCCTCGTCTTTCTTGAGGGTGAATGGAGGGTCGTCCCTACCATTCACCATCATCCTAGCCGAGGGAGGTTAACCACCAAATTAATGATGTTTTCAAACATAAGTCCTCTCTCGTCTTTATTGAGGGTGAATGGAGGGTCGACCCTACCATTCACCATTATCCTAGCTGAGGGAGGTTAACCACCAAATTAATGATGTTTTCAAACATAAGTCCTCCCTCATCTTTCTTGAGAGTGAATGGAGGGTCGTCCCTTCCATTCACCCTCATCATAGTCGAGGGTGGTTATTCACCAGATTAATGGTGTTTTCAAATATAAGTCCTCCCTCGTCTTTCTTGAGGGTGAATGGAGGGTCGTCCCTACCATTGACCATCATCCTAGCCGAGGGAGGTTAACCACCAAATTAATAATGTTTTCAAATATAAGTCCTCCCTGCTCTTCGGTGATACGACAGGATAGATGGGGACAACCCCATCCATATGTTGTCAATAACGTCGAAGGGCGTTTAGTTCTCAAAACGTCATTAATTTGGTGGCTCGCCTCCTCGGCTAGGATGAGGGTGAATGGAGGGTTGTCCCTACCATTCACCATCATCCTATCCGAGGGAGGTTAACCACCAAATTATTGATGTTTTCAAACATAAGTCCTCCCTCGTCTTTCTTGAGAGTGAATGTAGGGTCGTCCCTACCATTCACCCTCATCCTAGTCGAGGGAGGTGAGCCACCAAATTAATGATGTTTTGAGAACTAAACGCCCTTCGACGTTACTGACAACATATGGATGGGGTTGTCCCCATCTATCCAGTCATATCACCGAAGAGCATTTAAGCCTAATTCACCACAAATGGTGTTTTGTAGTTTAACATGGATTTCTTCAATAAATATCTAACTTGACAAACAACGAGATGAGGGGACAATAGAATATTCTCATTTCATTTCGAATGTTCTTTGAAGCAATACATTCAATACAATTATGAGAAAATAGGACATCAACTACAACATTGGTAGTATTTCTTCAAATGATCCATGTTCTAAGGGTTTGAAAAGGGCTCCCCTTCAAGGTTATCTAGCCTATAGGTTCCTGGGACAACTTCATCGGTGACCCTGTATGGGCCATGCCAGTTTAGGTGGAGCTTGTTAGTTTTTTGCCATGTCTTTTTGAGGACTAGGTCCCCCACAACTATAGGCCTTTGCTTTACCCTCTGATTGTAAAACCTGGTTGTCCTCTACTGGTAGGTGGTTTGTCTTATCTCAGCATTTTCTCTTCTTTCCTCAATCAAGTCTAGATCGAGTCTCCTTTCTTCCATATTTCTCTGAGGATCATACATTAGAACTCTGTGAGTAGGAAACCCAATTTCAGTGGGGATGATGGCTTCTGCGCCATATGCCAACATGAAAGGGGTTCCTCAGTAGGAGTTTTTGTTGTCGTCCTGTAGGCCCACAGTACAACATATACCTCCTCAACCCATCTTCCTTTTGCCTCTTTGAGTTTTTTTTAATCCCGTCTAGGATTGTTCGGTTTGTAACCTCAGTTTGCCCATTAGCTTGAGGTCGGCCTGGGGTAGAGAAGAACTATTTGATCCCAACTCTTTCGCAGTATTTCTCTAGGGAAACATTCTTGAACTGAGTCCCGTTATCTGAGATGAGGATGTTGGGGAGACCATACCTGCATATAATGTTCTTCCAGATGAACTAGAAGGTCTTTTGCTCGGTGATCGTGATCATTGGCTCCGCTTCCACCCATTTTGAAAAATAATCGATCACTACGATCAAGTATCAATAGTTATTAACAGCCCTAGGCAAGGGTCCTACCAAATTAATTCCCCAGACTACAAATGGCCACGGGGATGTAATGGAGGTAAGAGATTTATGGGGCTGGTGCGGTATGGTGGCGAACCTCTGACATTTATCACACTTCTTCACATATGACGTAACATCTTTCGCCAAGGTCGGCCACCAGTATCCCTGGGTGACTATCCTCTTAGCTAACAACCTACCCCCAATGTGACGTGAACAAGATCCCTCATGCACATCTTGCAAGATATATAGAACCTCAGAGGGGTGAAAACACCTGAGCAAAGGGAGCAAAAACCCTTTTTTGTACAAAGTGTCTCCAATGACAGTTAATTTTGCAGCTTTGTAACTCAATTTCTTCCTTTCTTGTTTTACTTATGGCATCTCCCCCTCTTTAATGTATCTGATTAGAGGGTCCATCCATGAATCCTCCCTATTTATATTTAAGCAAGAGCCAAGTGTTCCATCTACATCTTCAATCATTGGCCGAAGCAGAATTTCCACTGGAATTATTCTCCTGATATATGTCCCAGTTGCTGAGGCTAGTCTAGCAAGTGCGTCAGCTCGACCATTATCCAGTCGAGGTATCCTCTTCAATTTTACTTCTTTGAATCTTTTCAACAGTGACTTTACTCTCTCAACATATTTATCCATTCTCTCATCTTTAGCCTCGTATGCTCTTAGTATCTGATTCACTACCGATCTTGAATCACTATGGACCAAGATCTGGACAACATTAAGAGACCAAGCCAAGGAGAGGCCTGCTATCAGGGCCTCATATTCTGACTCGCTGTTAGAGTCTTTGAAGTTGAAACTCAGTGCATATTCGATGTCATTGCCATCGGGTGCTGATAAAAAAAACACAATAGTCCAATCAATCTTTGTGCCTCGTGACATGACCAGCAACGTTGTTGCCATATAAGCAATAGCCATGAATGAAACGAACAGCGTGGATTTTAATATGTTAATTCTTAGTTTAAATTTTAGGGGTTACCTTTTGTAGCCTTGTTTGCTAATAGTTGTTTTTATTGCTTCCTTATGGATTGATTTTGGGGCATCCTTTCGGTCCATGGGAATTTTCTTTTTGTCTTTCAATAGCTTAGTTTTCTTCAAGAATGGTTGCATTTTTAGTATACTTATTTACATTTTACATAATCATCCTACTTAGTCTCATTACGTGTAGTCAGGTTTCATTTTAGAATGTGATGAAAGAGGTGCATGATTAAGGAAATCCTTGAACCTCTTTTAGAACTGATAGAAAGTAACATTTTCTTTTGGGTTAAGTTTATACTTTTCATTGCAAACTGGTTAGCTGAGTAAATTTATTAATATATACTACTATGAACTCTAAAAAGAGAGATAGTAAGTTTAGCTGAGTGAATTATTAAGAATATCAAATATTATAGATTAAAAGAGCTTTCCACTTCTGCTCTCGCAGGAGGACCCATCAACAAATAGATTCCACATAGCCTGTTCCTCTGAGAAATTTCCCTCAAAGAGGGATCCCTGTCAAAAGAAGTATATTCCCTCTTCATTTCAGTAACTTTTTCTCTAGCGGCTTTTGTCTCAGCCTTGTCTGTGGACGAGTTAACAATTCTGCCTTGTTGGATATCTGTCTTCTCGAGGTTCTTATTTTCAGCCTCGGCCTCTTCCCAAGTAAATTCAGCCATGAAATTTGCTGATGATTGTCCCTTGATGGCCATCCTAGGTTGATACACAATATCAAACTCTCCCATCTCTATAGCCCAGGCCATTACCTCCCCAATTTCTCTGGCTTGTGTATAACCTGCCTAAGAGGGGAATCAGTGAGGATGACCATCATATAGGACTGGAAGTACGGCTTCATCTTACTTGAGCATGAATTAAGGTATAGGTTAAATTTTTTGCTCTGCCCCTTGAAGTGCTTTACTATTGAAATACATCGACTTCTGCACTCCGTCTTCTTCTCTCACAATAGCAGCGCTGATGGCTGACTCTGAGATGGCTAGGTACATGTACAATCTTTCGCCTTGCACTGCATGCGATAAAAGTAAAGGGTACCCTAGGTAGGACTTTAGCTCTTTAAAAGCCTTGTCGCACTCTTCGTTTCACTTAAAAGCCTTTCTGAGAACTTTGAAAAATGGTAGACACTTGTCTGTGGCTCTGGATATGAACCTATTCAAAGTTGCCATACGTCCTGTAAGCCTCTGAACGTCTTTAATGGTCTTGGGGTTCATTTCAAGAAGAGCCTTTATCTTCTCAGGATTGGCCTGATACCCCTTTGATTGACGATGAATCCCAAGAATTTTCCTGCTTCGACCCCAAATACGCACTTGGCTCGGTTGAGCTTCATCCGGTACTTATCCATCGAGTCAAAGGTCCTCTCAAGGTAGGTCACATGATCCTTATCCTTCAAGCTCTTGGTCAACATGTCATCAACATAGACCTCCATAGACTTGCCGATTTGGTCTTCGAATATTTTATTCACAAGGCGCTGATACGTTGCCCCCGCATTCTTCAGGACAAAGGGCATGACCCTATAATAGTATGTTCCCTTGTCAGTAATGAAAGCTATTTTTTCTGAGTGCTTAGGGTTCATGATGATCTGGTTATAGCCCGAATATGCATCCATAAAGCTCATTAGCTCATGGCCTGCAGTAGCGTTCGCCATCTGATCGATGCGGGAAAGAGGGAAATTGTCTTTGGGGCAATATTTTTTTAGGTCAGTAAAGTCTACACACATCCTTAATTTCCCATTTTCTTTGGGGACTATGACCGCGTTAGACAGCCATTCGGGGTAGATGACCTCTCTGATAAATTCAGCCTCTTCGAGCTTCTTGACCTCATCCCTTATAACTTCATATTTTTCCCGAGAATAAATTCTCCTCTTCGGCTTTATCGGCTTGGCATCATCTATCACGTTAAGCTTATGACACATGATTTTAGGGTCGATTCCCGGCATGTCTGCAAGACTCTATGCAAAGACGTTATGTCTTCTCCTCAGCAACTTGATGAGCTATTTTTTAATATCTGGCTTTAGAGCTTTGCTAACTTGGACAGTTTTTTCTGGCTCATCCTCATTGAGGATGATGGATTCTACCTCTTTCGTGGCTTCTCCTTTCTTTAACTTTATATCGTCCCTGGGGTCAAGGGTATCAATATTGTAAGTAGTTGTTACCTTCTTGTGTTCCTCTCTTTCCTCGGAAGAGTTGAAGTAGCATTCTCGTGTTGTCGTCTGGTCTCCTTGAACTTCCCCTATCCCATAAGGAGTCGAGAATTTTATCATCTAGTGAACCGTGAAAGGCACGACCTTAAATTCCTCGAGGGCTACTTATCCCAGTATAATGTTGTAGGTTGAGAAGACATTTTCATCCATCACAAAAAAGTTTACCTTCTTGGTGAGCCATCTCGGGCACTCGTCTCCCATTCTTATATCAACCTCATACATTTACAGGGGATGAACCTTTTCCCCACTGAAACCAATCAAGGGATGATGATATGGGATGAACCTATCTCGTTGAGTCCCAAGGCTTTAAAATATGTCCAAAACATCACATTTGCATAACTGCCCCCATCTACTAAGATCCTCGACACCTCACATCCGTGTACCCTGGTGGTGATGACGAGAGGGTCATTATATGGGGATAAAAGGACCTTGGAATCCAACCTTGAGAAGCCCACTATCAGAGTATCCATGTCAACTTTCTTCTTTTTTTCAGGCTTGTCTTCGATAGAGGTTAAGTGCACAAATTCAGCTTTCGTGACTGCCTTTGCCTCAGCTACATGGGCCTTCCTGTCGGCGACTTATGATCCTCCTCCAGCTAGGCCCTCGAAGATCATTCCAACACCGAACAAAATCATATTAAACCTTTTCACGGGGCCATGGTCATCCTTCGGTGGAAGGTCAGGATCTTCATCATCCTCTGAGGGGTCGTCACATTTGTCGGGGGGATTTTCTCTGCCTTTATCACTTCTTTTCTTCCTAGGGTCGGCCCCACGACTGCTCTTAAAGGCACCCATGTCCATGTACTTTTTTAACTTCCCTTCTTTTAACATTTTTTCAATCTCATTTTTCAGAGCAAAACACTTATCGGTCAAATGGCCATGGTCTTCGTGGAATTCACACCACAGGTTTTTGTTCCTCTTGTGGGGTGGTGCTCTCAACTTTTTGAGCCATTTTAAGGATCGATCGCTCTTTATCTCATTCAGAATATGTTCGTAGCTGACCATCAGAGGGGTGTAATCTGCAAACTTGTCATCTGCTAGTCTTTTCTTCCCCTTCTTATTCTTTTATTGGTATTTACCTCCACCAGTACCTCCTTTTTCATGCTCGTATTTAGTGACTATTGCCTCTTCGGCATTCATCACCTTCCTCGCTATTTCCAGCATCTCAGCCATTGACTTCGGGGGGTCTTCAGCAAGCTTCCACAATAGCTTTCCCTTTTAGAGTCCTCCAATGAGGGCCGTTATGGCTATACTTTCTTCGTAGTCTTCGACCTCTAACGTTTCTTTATTAAACCTGGCTATGTAGTCTCTGAGGCTCTCGTTCTTCCCCTGCTTAACATAGAGTAGGTGGGTGGTCTTCTTCTATGGCCTCACTTTGAAGCAAAAGTTATGGATGAACCGGTCTGCTAGCTGCTTAAAACTTTCAATAGAGTTCTTCGAAAGAGAGGTATACCAGATATGTGCGGCCCTGATCAACGTGCTGGAAAAAGATCGGCACCTCATCTTATCTGAGATAAAGTATATATCTACCACTAATTAGTACATCTTAATATAATTGACTGGGTTGGTACTCCCGTCATACCTAGGGGTGACCACTGGTGGCTTAAACTTGGATGGCGTTGGGAAGTTAACTATCTTCGCCATAAAGGGTGAGCCTATGGAATATCCTCTTTGAAGAGGGTCTCGGCTTTTCAGGATATCACCAATTTTATCCTCCAGCCTCTGAATCGAGTCATTCCACGACCTCACAGGGTCGTCTCGGTCGATGTTATCCCTGGACACTTCTCTGGGGTGAATTGAGGGCTTTACTGCAGCCGACCTTCGCCGGTTGTTCACTTCTCCTTGACCATAGTCTCATCCATGGGGTCGACGCTCGTGGGATAGACCATCTACTGCCTCTCTTCTGGACCTTGCGAGACTTCTCGATCTGGACAATCTTTCCCTCGGGTCATTGAATGGGCCCAGCCTCTCAAAGGTTGACCCTCTGCTCAGACGGTCGAAAGCTGAGCCTCTCGGGAGATCATCAGGATTTTGCCTCCAACACCTCCCTCAGCTCTCCTGGATCGGTCGTACAGTATTGTTGGAGACCTCATACGGCTCCCAGCAATATATGGGAGCCTCTTCCACTTCCACTTCCACATCTATGACAACCCTGCTTTTTATATCTAATTCGGTTAGCTACGCCCAATTAAATTAAAGCGGAGCGTCAATATGTTGGCATTAGAAACAAAATTTAAATAAATGCAGTAAAGTAAACATGTACACTCTCATATGTGTAACCAAATTATATAACAACAACTATAACAAGTGAAACCAACTCAAAACTATTAACTGCAATAATCCATCAGTAATCTCAAACTGAAATATGAAATACCAATACATGCGGCCCAACACAAAACGGGAAAGAATAATACAACAATTATCTCAAATACCAAGTATAAACAACGTGATATTAATCTCTAATACCACCCTCAAGAAAAGGGAAACAAGCGATATAAATTAAAATAGAATAACTCCACAGCTACAGGAATCCTAAGATTAATATGATCTCATCAAGCTCCATAGTCTATTATCCATCGGGACGAGAACCTGTCATATATTATATATATAGGAGAGGAGCAAGAAGCAAGATGGACGAACGTCAAAGCAAGAAAACAAGCTATAAGATTATAAGATGTACTTACAATGAAAGCACACTAGTCATTACTCGTCTCCAGTAATTAAGTTGTTCAATTACCCAACCAATGTTCCTGTGTCGTGACTACCCAGCCCAAACTCGAGTAACGTGTAGTCTCATATCGTATCATGATTAATCATTATTAATCTCATTTTAGTATTTAACGTATCCAAATATTTCCTTCAAGTATCATATCAAATGCATCGATTCGGGATATTATTTTAAGACACAAGCATAATATCTCACACAACAAGTCATATCGGGTCACTATCGTTACCCGGGGGAACAATTCGTAACACTAGGCCTACACACGAATACTCCCCAATATTACGTGGTAAGGGAAATCGTACTAAGTCCTAAATCACATGGCGTTTCAAGGTCTTTCTAACCGACCCGCATTACAACCATGTGTCCGGTTCCGGTGGTTTATCTCCGACACGGCACTCGAGCGGAACCTAACCGGATCAATCACAAAAAAATCGCATTCAACATGTGCCTACGTCGACCGGAGGACTAGTTTAGTGTATACTCGACAATAGACATGTAAAACAATTTCACGCTTATGTACATATACAATCGTGTCAAAACTCTTACTCAAGTTATACAATAGTCATTATTTATAATATAACATAATTTACATCTTTAATTTACTAATTCAACAACAAATCATTTCAAGATTATATATCCCTAATAATCTTAAGTATGTGATCAAGTTAGGATATTAGGCATAATACCACAATTATCTTACTAACAACATGAAAAATATTATCACTCTTATTTCAACAACATGCTGCCCAGAATTTAAAATGCAGATTCGAGGCTCTTCCGATCCGTTTTTGGAAAAACTGAAAACTACAAAGGTGTTCGGAACGTGATTTTCCATAAGGACACGTGGGCACGTTTCCATAGCCTACATAAAACAGACCCAAAACTAATATATAATATTCGTCCCTGTTTTCGACAACTTTTTGCCCAGAATTTTAAAACGCCAATTTGAGATTTTTTCGATCCATTTTTGGAAAAACTTAAAACTACAAAGTTGTTCGGAAACGTGGTTTTCTACAAGGACACATGAGCACGCTACCGTAGCCTGCATAAAACAGACCCGAAACTAATATATACAGTTTGGACATGTTCACGACAACTTTCTGCGCATAATTTTAAAACGCCGATTTGAGACTTTTCCGATCCGTTTTCGGAAAAACTTAAAACTACAAAGTTGTTCAGAATATGATTTTCTACCGGGCAACGCGGGCGAAAATCCATTTTTAGAAACAAAACAACTCAAAACAGCTTTTAATATGACGATTTACTTAATTTCATAGATTTCTAAAATTCAAGAGGTTGTTCTACATCTCAATCCCTATAATGATATTATTGCATTTTAATCTACATGGATGATGATCCTAATACATTGCATATCATTTTTAACATCAATTTCATATTAATTTAGGGATCCAAATACATGTTCATGTGAAATTTCATTATAGATACATAATATACACATATAGGTTATTAACTTGCCTTGGATTGTATGGAGAAGTTGAATCTTCTTGAAATCCTCTTGAAATCCTCTTAACTTTCTTCTCTTCTTACTCTCTCTCTCTACCAAACCCTAGCCCCCATTGTGAAATGATAAAATGAAGATTTCTTCTCTTCTTTTCTATTTATACCTAGGGTTAGTTTATTTACAAAAAGGCCATTTCCCCAAATTTAACTCTCTCGATTCTTTTACGCGTTAATTCGCTTCTAATATTTAAGTCGCACATTCGTATCTCAATGAATTCATTTTAACTTTTCATTTCCAATCATTTTGAATAAATATACTAACATAGTTTCATTTCCAAACATTTCGAATATATACACTGGATTTTTTTTTTCCAATTTCAATTCAATCAAAAATGCGAGGTATTACATTCTCCCCCTCTACGAATGGGATTTCGTCCTCGAAATCCAAATTAAAGAAAATCAATTCAAGTCAAGTAAGGTAGTTTCGCACATACCTTCCATGAAGAGATATGGGTGACTAATTCGCAAGTTATCCTCTCTCTCCCAAGTGGCCTCAGACTCATCATGATTACTCCACATAACACGAACAAGAGGAATAACTTTTGACCTCAACTGCTGCTCACGACGATCTCGGATCCTGACCGGCCTCTCCTTATAGCTCCCATTGGGCTGCAGCTTAACCCTATCTAACTCTATGTGTAGGTGTGCGTCCTCGGGACATAAGAGCTTCCTCAACATGGATACATAAAAAATATCGTGTACCCGCTGGAGCTGGTAGGGTTGGGCTAAACAGTAGGCAACTGATCCCACCCTACCCAACACTGTAAACGAACCCACGTATCGCGTTAAAAGCTTCCTTTTGGCACCAAAACGAACAACGCCTCTCATGGGCGAGACCCACAATAGCACTTGGTCCCCAACAGCGAACTCTAACTTCCTCTGCCTTATGTTAACATAAGTCTTTTAACGATCTTGCGCGGTCTTCATCCGTGCATAAATCAAGTCAACCTTCTCTGAGGTCTCCCTAACAATATTCGGACCCAGCATCCGGTGCTCTCCGAACTCCAACCAATATGTAGGGGATCGACAAGGCCTGTCGTAAAAATCCTCATATGGTTCTATGACAATAGTTTGTTTGATAACTATTATTGTATGCGAACTCCACCAGTCCTAAATGTGTATCCTAACCACCTTTGAAGTCCAACATACAAAATCATAGCATGTCCTCCAAAATTTTGTTTACCCGCTCCGTCTGACCATCAAACTGAGGGTGAAACGCAATACTTAAAAGTCAACTGAACTCCCATCGCCTCCTGAAGACCACCCCAAAAGTGCGAGATGAAGACACTGCCACGATCGGACACGATATCACGCGGTACCCCATGCAACTTCACAATCTCATTAATAAAAATCATGGCATACTATGCTACCGTATAATCCGTCATCACTAGAAGGAAAGAACCACCTTGCAGTCTGTCGATGATGACCCAAATTGAATCATGACCGCGCTGCGATCTTGGCAACCCAATAATGAAATCCATGGAGATACTTTCCCATTTCTAATTGTACAACCGAAGTCTCACCACAAAGCCTAACATAACTTAACTACTAAGTTAATCCAAAAATCAATACCCCCAAGTCCTGACTTGTTAAGTTTCATGCGTGGAGTGTCTCGCAAGTGAAATCCAAACAAGGAACCCCTTCGATATACTACTGTCAGCTTGTCGAGATAAGGAATTTGTCAACTCAAGACCCCTAGTGGTACAAGAATCATCTAACTCCAAAAAAATACTTATCTCTAGACTCAATGGTTCATCACACAAAAAATAATCCAACTTCGCCTATTCAATACAGATGTCACTATTCATCAATCATGCCTCGATACTCCACTCAGAATCGACTAACCGATGGTACTGAAAGATCAAAAGCCAACTTTACTCCGAGTTATCAATAACACTTGCCTTGCACTTATATTGATGGTGAGTTAACCGATATGGCAACCCTTAGGATCCACTAAGGTTGCACATGTGCATAAGCATACAACTTATATGCACGTGCGAATATTTATCCATCTTTCCAAGTCTAGACTTAGGTAAATAATATCAACAAGGTTCATACTCTCTCGAACAAGACAACACCGACAAAGTTGCATTCTCGGCGGTCAACGATCCCTCACACAAAGGTTTTGAACTAACCCAAGATGCAATATTCGCCCTTGCACACCCCCACTTCTCACGGTTTGGTAGCTCTAACCCAAGGTTATAGACCCTCGTTAGATTCGACATACCACTCTTTTGTTAAAAACACGTATAGGAATTCAACTTATCCGATAGGATTTTCCTTGGAGTGTGAGTATATTAGAATTTTCTCGCCGAACATGAAATGAAATTGGTTCTTCAAACCACGAATAAGGCGTGTACATTTTCCAAGCAACGAGGTATGACTAAAAAATTTCCACTTATCCTACCAAATCAGAATATAGGATTTGGCACACTCACCATCCGAAAACTCATCTTCCAGCACACCAACGCTACCTAATCTTTATGAAGAACGGTGTGCTATCCAACATGTCAAAGGTCGTAAATATAAGGTACCATGTACGTTCACGTACTGTGACCCCAATTAACACTCAGTAATCCACACATAACTGAAGTAGAAATTAAATATCTTACGAACCCATTCGCGGGGGTTTGCCCAAGAGTAGACACCCTCCTTACAAAACTTCTCAACAACGGTCGAAACACTCTCTTGTTATCCCCCTACAGTGGAGGTTATGACAACCATTTAAATGAATGGTACGACATTTGGAATCCCAAAATGTCTCAATCCTTGCCATTAATGACGACACTCAGTTGGTAACACTATCATCAGTGAATCGAAAACTGACCGAGCTATACACGACTCTACTATTATCAAAATACCATTAAGACCATTCTATGACTATTCACTAGTATAGACATCACCAAAATCAAACATCTTACACATGATTTCGGAACGCGTCTTTAATCACACACGATCTAAGTAAACATCATGTCACTAACTACTCACTCGTGCTATAATTCACATTAATACATAACGAGGGCCATAATATAGCCACATTCCCATATCTGATGGATTCAAAATCAAGCACCACCATTATCACGATGCAACAAATTAGTACCCCAATCACCGGGTGATAACATAAAATCAAACTCGTGGATATATCACCAACTCAAGCAATCACACTCGCATAAAATGAAACTCCTATTGAACACTCCCTCGTGATGTTCTCACTCGACGAATCGTCCCTAGAGATTCGCTACTCATCGTAGGGTTCACAACTGGTAACTCCAACTCAAGTCAATCCCTTAGCACACCCATATTCATGTTCCTCTCTCGACATCTTTTAACAAATATATCGGTGCTACAAAGTAAGATAACCACATCTTATCGAACACCAATTCTAATCTAGGGATTTACGAATAACACTGAACTCCATTCATTGCCAAATACGAAAATAAAACTACTAAAAAAGATACTGAACTTATCCAATGTCAATCCACGTATGAACTTGCGATACGGACTTCCTCATCCATAGTGTCCATGGCCAAGATATCGTAACATTACTGATACATTCTCACAAACTTGTTCGGGATAACTTGCTGAAACATTCTACTCTGAACAAGTGAGTACCCAACCCACTAATATATCTCGTGCATGACCGAACACACACTTAATCGTCCTTAAGTTGATTCCATTATGGATTTTATACGATTAGAACACTAAAAAACACTATGCCACCCCAATGCGACATCTATCGCTTGTGTGGACAACGTGTAGGTTTACATGTCTACCAAACTTCCCTGATACCAACATAATATTTCAAGGATAATCACTTATCCATTCCAGATTCAAACTCATGAATCTCCCATTGAACATCATCAAACAGATGGATCTAGTTCGAGCTTTTCACAAGTATGATAACACTCTTGCGTAAACCAAAATTGGACCCCTCAGGTCATCCTTTGATGGTGTGGGACATACACCTATTTGGAGTAGTCCTCTCTCAAATCACAACCCTTCCTTTACATGTTCATGAGTAATAATATACCCTTACTATCACAAGACTTACTTCGTTAACCATTCACTTATTAATACGTCATCGAATGCCTCAACAGTCTGTCCATTACGGGTGGAGCGCGATAATTTCTTCTCAGAAAAATGTCACAACAACAACTGGACCACATCATTTTGAGGTGTGCCATATCTAAAGCTCTACCCTTCCACATTGGAAAGAACTTCAGACAACTACACGCTCAAGTGGTACCAACAACTCATGGTACTACAGGGTGGGCTATAACTTATACCAACTTTCTTACAGCCATAAGAGCGACGATATTCAAAGTTGATAATGCACAGCAAATATACGGGTGTTTCCTCCCCCTAAAGCACCAAAATTCAACTCAATCATTGAGTTCAACATTGATTTTCTCACCTACTGGTGGGCGATGAAACTACGATAGTTGCACGCGAATTGCGGTCTCTTAAAATTCTTGGACCCTTTGCCCTCCCAGTGTCCACGTCTCATCAAATCACCATCTTTAAAGATAGTAAGTGAACACGTATCCTAAAAAAAATTATTCAAGTGGAGCACTAGTCATAATTACAACAAGTACTCACACACAGACCTCACGCGTACTATCTTGTGGTCGATCGAAGATTCACCTCATGCGTGGGACGTCTCACGAATGAAATCTAAACAAGGAACCCTCCCTATACACAAGGCTAGCTCCGAATACCCCGTCAAAATCATAGCGTGAGGATCTTCCAAGTCATCGAATACAATACCTAATCGTAAGGCTCTACGTATCAAGGAAACGATGCGCGAAAAACGTAATGAACGCCCTCAGAACCCTAAAGGCTCTAAAAGTGTGCTCTGATACCAACTGTGACAACCTTGCTTTTTATATCTAATTCGGTTAGCTACGCCCAATTAAATTAAAGTGGAGCGTCAATATGTTGGCATTAGAAATAAAATTTAAATAAACGCAGTAAAGTAAACATGTACACTCTCATATATCTAACCAAATCATATAATAACAACTATAACAAGTGAAACCTACTCATAACTATTAACTGCAATAATCCATTAGTAATCTCAATGTGACAAGTCTTATCTCGATGGGACCTTTATGGGGGATATTGACTTGTACCCTAGAAGATAGATATCCTTGGTACAGGCTATCGATGTGATAGTTCAGACGGTCCTAAGAGACGCAGGCATGTGCCATCCTCTTAGAGACTTGGAATCTATTCTTTGCCTCAATATTGTTTGTGTATTTATGTTAATACAATTCGAGAGTGATTCCGATTGTATTCCCCTTAATATGAGTGATATGGGGTTTTGGATAGTAAAGTATGCCCGCACCATAGTTTATTTGGGGTGTTGTTATTATATATATATATATATATATATATATATATATATATATATATATTATACGAGTAGTTAATATATATATGGAATTCTGAAATTCGGAAACTACCTACTGTGAATTGATATGTAGGATATGGTTGATGACTCAAATTGTAAATACTTGTTTTGAGAAAGTATAATATGACACTGGAAAACTTTATTGACTAATAAAGTTAAAGCGAGAACTTTGGTTATTAATTGAAATATTCTTTTCAAACAATTGTATCGTTAAATTTTGAATCCTACGTAATACCTAAGATAAGTTAAATCATTGGGGAAAGATAGCGTGTTATATGATGAGATAAACCATTAGGAGGGTTAGTGAGATAGGAGTGCACATTAGAAGAGAGGTGAGAATTTCGCAAGAGAGTATCGCATTAATATGTTGTTGCATTGGCCTGTATCAATTTAAATACTTGCTAAACGTATTTTAAATCAAAAACACTTTCGGGCTCTGACCCGTTTTCTCTCTCTCTCTCGCTCTCTCTTGTATATATATGTATGTATTACAGGTGCCCAGCCACAGGGGCGTCTTGCTTAGGATCTCTTGGAAGGAACGCGCTGCAGGTTAGGTGGGAGTTGCAGGTCTCTTAATTAGACGACTTCGTTCATTCGGATCCACTCTTAGTACTTTCATTTAGTTGGGCATGTGTAGCCCTTTCCATTATTTCTTTGTTATTGGGACATTTGTATTTCAGTTATTTCCAGTATTGTTACTATGGATTTATTCAGTTTAGTTATGTGATTTTAGATTTCGTATGCTGACATTCGATTGACGAATGTATTCTATTAATTGGTTTATGTTGCAGAATTTAATGTGGTGTGATTCTTACTTATTGAATGTTGTTAATAAAATAAATAAATATTTTTCTTTAAATAAAATTTGGAAAGTTATGTATGAAAATGGTTTTAACACTTAGCTTAATTATTTAGGGTGTTAAATTGGAAAATTTATTTTTATCGACAGTGATGCTGAGAATGAACCAACTGTTCACCTTGATTTAATTTAATAAAGGAGTGATCGCCCGGTATTTAATTAGGCGGGGTGTCACAATATGCATGAGATTCTAGGGTTTGAATGTATTACATTAATAAATTGGAACATATTCAAACCTCATCAAATTTAGGGAGGACTCAATTAAAATGATGCTAAATCAATCATAATTATTTCCTAAATAGGTTAATTGTGAATTACCTTGATTTAAATCATCTAAATCAGATTCTAAACAGTTAGATGAGGTCTTTATTCAAACGAATAGGCATAATATACAACAAAATCAGTTATATAATTATTCAAAATAAATTTATCTCCAAATTAATGTAGAAGCAGGGCTCCAATCTTCTAGATTCCTCTATTTTCCCTTTAGCCTTTTTCTCTCCAGGCTTTTAGATCACTAAATCGTGTTTTGTGTTAAATGAACCTCCTGATGGCTCAATTCTTAAAAACGAAATTGGATTTGGCCCAAAAAGAAAGCCATAAGTAAGTTGCACAAATTAATCCTTAACTAGTCTAAAAATCCCCCAATCCATTACACTAACGTAATAGTCAAAAAATACCTTATTGTAAGTTAAAACCCATTATTTAAAAGGATACAAACCCTTATAATCCATAATCATTGTGAATATTATTAAAAAATACCACGCCTACAAAATATTTGCCAATTTAGTCAAAATATACTTAAATCATATTTAATTGGTTTGATGTAACATGGCATTATAATTGACTACTTCATAGTCATTGGGACCTAACACCAAGGAGATAATCCTGTGACACCTCGCCTAATAAAATAGGGGGTAATCAGTCATATATCAAATTAATCAGGATTCTCAAATGGTTTCATTCTCAGCATCACCGTCGAAAACCAAATAATTACTAATAACCTATTAGGCCCGGCGTCAAATTTTAAACTTTATAATCTTTTTAACCTAAACGCACAAGTAAATCCATTCATACAAATATATGAATAATAACTGAAATGAATAAATAATAACCGACAACTCTCGGTAAAATATTTATACAACCAAATCGAATTAGCGTAAAATAAAAATGTCGTAAATAAATGAAAAGAAAACAATTGGGCAACAGGCCCGCATATTACTCCCGGTACCTTCTATCTAGATCACAAGGAGAGAAGCGTCTAAACAATTTCTTTCCAACATCCACAACTACGACAACATTGTCTGAATCGAAAGAATAGTCATCCAGGCATCCCTCTGTCTGGACACCTAAAAAGTGTAACAAAAGAAAAGAAAAAGAAAAATAGATACGGGACAGAGCTCGAGTTTTGAAAAATATTTTAGCAAGTGCTTAACATACTTTAATATTTATAATATGATACTCTCCATATTTAAACTGGTGTCGCACTCACATGAGATCCCCCTCATCTCTCATCTAACAGTGCACACCTAACGCATGTATTTTTAAGCACCCCGCCTAACTAATCTCTTACAACAACTAAATCATCATACGCTATATCAACAGCCCGCATATATAATATCCTAAGCTATCGCCCGAGCTTATACATTACAATCTCTCACTCGTAATATATCCTTACATTAGGAATAACCTTCACCAATTATTACACTATTCACATCTTAGTCTTCCTATCTCGTACATAATATTCTCAGCTTTATATACGTATATCATATATTTTATTCCGTATTGTATATTCCCGGATGATCCAAAATTTATCTCATATTCCACTCTTTTATTTTGTCCATATATATATGTATTCACATATCATATATATACAGTATACTATACACATAAAGTACATCCATTCTTATATATCACACACTATATAGGTACAATAACCATCCCTTAGAGCTATAACTCAATGTATGCAGTCTCTACAATGCTATCATCCTCCGAGGAGAACACACATTGACCTGGGAAATCGGGACGGGATCTGACACCTACCCAAATCCAAACCACAACGTATGGCAAGCAGTCATAGTTCCTCACAAAAAATGAGAACGAAACATACCCACCACGTCTCACCCCTGATAAAGAGCCACGCATGCATAAATAACTGGACGCTATGACCAGGGGACTATACGCTCCCTGCTCCTCAAGCCAGGGGCCTCACCCACATTGCACAACTTCCCATGATAGCACTAAAGGGGTATTCTTCACATAAATATATCATTCACACAGATATATTCATAATCATATAATATATATACTGTCTTTATACCCATATATATGCATCACATCAAATCCGGCTTTGATGCCTATCTCTCATGGCATTAGCCTAAAATCCCGGATATATCAATTCGTATAAAATCAAAAGCATACACACAACTTATTTTAATCCCATAAGTATTCTCTCACTTATGAAAGAACATTACCTTCATTTCTTCCGAATATTAGCTTATATATATATATATATATATCCTACACGAATAATATATATATAAATCCGCCGAATTAATTTACCGAGTGTCACTCATCCCAAACAATCCTTAAATTCATACCCCGGATCTTATTCACACTAATCCGAGATTTATACATCACTCTTTTCATCACTTAGAAGTCCTCACACTCAGTATAGGATCCCCTATTATTTATCTTCAAAAGGAATTCGTCTTCAATCCCGTTAGGCCAGGAAAAAACTCTTAAATTTTTCTGCCAAAACCGAACCGAACCCATGGCCCCCAAATCGAGCCGATCCGATTCCAAATAAACGAACCGAACCGCATCGGGACCGGTTCTATGTGAACAGTTTTTGTCCTCTACGAGTTCATCTTCTTCTACACCTCCAAAAATCACTCCAACACTCATCCAACCCAATTTTTGTGGATTCAAACATCACCCAACATCCATATAAGCATCTACACACTTAGATATACTCAATACACTAATTAATTAATGGGATTCATTAACTTTCTCAAGAATTTAAACCCTAATTCCATTAAACCCACCATTTTCATTTCTTCCGATTTCTCACCAAAAATTACACCATTTATATGGATTCAAGCTTAGATTTCATATGGATTAATTAACACATCAATTTATATGAAATCCTTTCCAAAAACCCCATTTTTATGCAAGAATCCCAAACCCAAAATAACTATAATATGAATAATAAACACACTTAAATCATTAACGCAAGTTAAACACTTTCCTAGTTGGATAAATCCGACGATCTCATGCTGGAATCCTCCGGAGCATAGCCGAAAATCTCCTCTCTCTTCTCCCTTTTCTTCCTTATTTCTCTTCTTCATTCTTTCTTTCCTTTCTCTCTTTCTCTCGTGCCCTTATAAGAGAGAAATATGGGTTATTTCCTTATTAAACCCAAAATCGACTCGTATGCATAAATGTGAGTTCCTACTAATCCAAAAGTCTCTGGAACCCAAACACTACCCTCGGGTGTTCTATTCTGACTATCTCGGCCCTTTTCAGACCAACCCTGCACTCAAAATCTCCATTCGAGTCACTTATAAAAAATTCACGTCTTAAACCCAACACATCTCCACACGTGTTTTTCGCATAAAATAACATCAGCTATCGCTTTTATTCACATGCGATATGAAATATAATTAGTCCATCTCATTTACTTTAAATTATCAAATTATTAAATTACACCCACTCATGTAATTTAATTATCCACAAATGTACAGGGTCTTACATTCTCCCCCCTTATAAGGAAATTTTGTCCTCGAAATTCGGACAAGAATGGTACCAAAACTTAGGATCCATAACAACACAATATCCTCTAGTAGTACCCAAAATCAAATCACACATCGATAATGGACGGTCACTCTACTATTTACCCGCTAAGGGACCCAACTGTATAAAGGCTTATTCACTATAACCCCAGCTTCACGACAAGCTTGTTCAATTCTCTTCATACTGATATACTTCATCAGTCATAAGCTCTCACCTCAATAATGGTACATCACACATTGTGCTTAAATGACATCCGAATAAGACGAGCCTATGCATCACTGGCCCTATTACCTCAATATTATTGGAAGTCCACACATCACTAAGTGCCAGCTTCCCGTGTCCATCCCAACACAAATCTCCCATCCTGAGAGAAACCACAAGAACACCGGACCACTCATGTCAGTCCTTCAAATCCCTCTCATATACTCATTGGGCTATATGTGACACGACTTACACAAAACAAAACATTATCCCCACTACTACCCAAAAATCCATATCGGAGGTTGGGTTCAAGTATCTTCATCCTAATTCACAATAATATTGGGCGACAACTCGCACTGGTGCAATCATTCTTTACCAACCTGTTTCCCCATTCCGTAACTAGAATATTCGGCTTGATATAAAAAATTTGGTTTATCATCTTGAACCAACTTATTTCCATCTATGAGTGGTGCACCCAGAGATAATCTCACTATGTCTCACCTTACACCAATTCCCACTTATGATGCAATTCAAGGAGTTGAATATGCTGAAGATGAACACGGGGTTGATCATACACATGGGAATGGAGATAAATTTGTACAAGACCCTTTATCACTTTCTGGTGGTCCAATTACAAGACTTAGAGCCAAACATTTTAAGGAAGAACTTATTGGGCTGATCCAAGAGAAGTGGGATGATTCTGAAAAGATGGAGACCAAGATGGGCCTAAATAATAATCAAGGCTTAGTCCATGTCATTAAAGTAATCTGGGGAGATAATTATCATGCAAAAATGTGACCATCATGTTCACACCATAAATGGGCATGAATTTATCTATTTTCAAGGTTAATAAACGGGGGATGAATCTAGTCTTGGTTGGTAATCTTTAAATACATTGAACTTAGTCATTTAGTCATATTTTCTTGTTTTCCAAGTCCAAGTGTCCTAAAGACGTGGGAACTTGTTTACTTTGACAATTGTGTTGTTTTAATGTTGTATTTATTTTATTTCCTCTTCTTGGAGGGTTGTTCTAAGTATAAATGAGGGGAGCTACGAATTTTGTAATCACCTTTTGACATAAACTAATATTATTGTGAGGTAATTTTGTTCCTCTAGGTTTTTAAGAAAACTTTCTAAACTTATCAAGTTAATCTTGTGGCGTTCAAACAACCAAACTTATCACCTTGATTCGTGAGAGATTCTTGGGTTTCTTGGTGTGGCGTTTTAATCCTTTGTAGTCTTGGTTCTTATCTTACTAGGTAACGGGTCAAGGCTCAACAAACTTTATTTATACGATCTTGGGTTCTTTAACCATCATTGTTATTGGGTTTCATCATAATTGTTGGTGGGGTTCATATCATTTGGTATCTAAACCTATTTCTTAGGCAAGTTTGACTATTATTTTTTATTTTTTATTTTTTTCTTGTTTCCTCCTTTAGAAAAAAAAAAGGAAAAGAAGGGTTTTAAGAGGTGAGAAACAAGATTAAACACAAAAATTGTATGCGCTCTTTTATTTTTGTATTGCTGAAACCTTAGAAACTGTGTGATTCATTCATTTTTTTTCTCCCACAATCATATTCCTTACCTTGTGATGAGTTTTGGTCGCTCCTCAATCTGAATTGCTGGTGGTTAATTTGAATTTGTTTATTGAGTTTGATTAAGAACTAAAGAGGACCCAAAAGAGTGGAAAAAGGTAAGAGAGTGTGAGATCATAAGAAGCCATTTTGAGTGAAAACACGAGTGTGAGTGAAACACGCGAGGGAGTGCTTGTGAGGTTTCTAATCTTTTTGCAGATTCTAAACATGTCCAATATTCAAGAAGAAGACGCAACAGAAGAAGTTCAATAATCAGCCGTTCTGAACCTTCAAATGCAAGCATTGATAGGGGAGATGAGGCGTATGTTGAGGGCTAAATTAGAACCTATTCAAGAGAGGTTGGATAGGGTTAAAGCGGGAGCACCTAGGGGTAGCAACAAGACATTCCCAATAGGCAACAAGGCAGGTGTGTTCCATGGGGAAATATTGAGGAATAAGTAGAGTTGGAGGAGTTTGATGTACCAAATGTGAATCGGGGCAGGTTTGGGCGTGGTTATGAGAATAAAGATGTTAGGATGGCTAGATCTAAGAGGGATAATGATTCAAGAAACATAAAGATTAAAATCCCAACTTTCCAAGGTAAAAATGATCCTGAAGCTTATTTAGAGTGGGAAACTAAAATGGAGATGGTGTTTGATTGTCACAACTATTCAGAGATGAAGAAGGT
Organism: Sambucus nigra; assembly: GCA_949130495.1. Classification (NCBI taxonomy): domain Eukaryota; kingdom Viridiplantae; phylum Streptophyta; class Magnoliopsida; order Dipsacales; family Adoxaceae; genus Sambucus; species Sambucus nigra. The sequence goes on from OX422208.1 coordinate 203,392,125, forward strand.
TAAATTAGCTACAATTGAATTCGCCGATTATGCCATTATTTGGTGGGATCAATTACTAATTAATAGGAGGAGGAATAGATAGCCACCCGTCGACACTTGGGAGGGGATGAAAATGCTTATGAGGAGGTGATTTGTACCCAACCACTACTATAGGGTTTGTTTAAAAAATTGCAGAGATTAACTCAAGGTTCCAAGTTTGTGGATGAGTATTACAAGGAGATTGAGGTAGCTATGATTCGAGCTAATGTGGAAGAGGATCGGAAAGCCACCATGGCTAGGTTTTTGCATGGTTTAAACCGTGAGATTATTGATATAGTCGAGTTGTAGCATTATGTTGAGTTATCGAATATAGTGCATCAAGCCATAAAGGTGGAGGAATAACTCAAGCGGAAGGAGTTAACAAGGAAGGGACAATTTATGTCTACCAACAACACATGGAAGACAGCCCCTCAAAGGGATGAGAGTCAACAAAATAAGCCCAAATTTAAACCCTTTAAGAATGTCAAGTTAGCGATAGCCACAACTTCAGGTAACACCGATACTTCTACTTCTAAAACACGTGATATTAAGTGTTTTAAATGTCAGGGATGACGTCACATAGCCAGCCAATGTGTAAACAAAAGGGCGATGGTGATCAATGCGCAAGGAGAGCTTGAGTCGAAGAATGATGAAGTAGATGATGACATGCCACCTTTGGAAGACATTGATGAAGAGCAAAATGCTGCTATTGGAGATTTATTAGTAGCAAGGCAAGTTCTCAATATGCAGTTTAAGGAGGAAGAATGTAACCAATGGGAGAACTTGTTCCATACTAGATGTTTTGTAAATAAAAAAGTTTGCAGCATTATTATTAATGAGGGGAGTTTCACAAATGTGGACAGCACTGATTTAGTGGAGAAATTGGCATTATACCCTTGAAACAGCCCCGTCCTTACCGACTTCAGTGGCTGAATGAATGTGGTGAAATTAAGGTGATGAGGCAAGTGTTAGTGGCGTTATCCATTGGCAAATATGAGGATGAGCTGCTTTGTGATGTGGTTCCTATGAACGCATGTCATTTATTGTTAGGGAGGCAATGGAAGTTTGACTGAAAGGTAACGCATAACGGGTTCACGAATAAGTATTCTTTTACTCTTAAAAATCAATCTATCACTCTTGTGCCATTAACACCAAAAGAGGTTATGGAGGACCAACTGCAGTTGCAAAGGTCAAACAAAAAGAAGAGAGAAAAGGAAAGGAAGGCCGAAGTTGAGAAAAAAGAAAATGAGAAAAAAAAAGTTGAGAAAAAAGAAATTGAGAGAAAAAAGTTGAAAAAAAAATCTGAAAATAAAGAAAGATGGAAAAAATTCAATTACATTGTAAAAAAAAGTGAGATCAAGAGAGCATTATTTTCACATCAACCTCTTATCGTACACATGTACAAGGAGGCTCTTTTATGTGCTAATAATTTGGTCGATTCATTACCGAGCAATATTGTTTCTCTTTTGCAGGAGTTTGAAGATGTCTTTCCCGAAGAGGTACCTCATGGCTTGCCTCCAAATAGAGCAATTGAACATCAAATTGATTTAATACATGGTGCATCACTTCCAAACCGACCTGCCTTTAGGACCAATCCAGAAGAAACAAAGGAGCTTTAGAGGCAAGTAAGTGAATTAATGGAGAAAGGGTATGTGGGGGAAAGCACGAGTCCTTGTACGGTTCCTGTGTTGCTAGTTCCTAAAAAGGATGGGACATGGAGGATGTGTGTTGATTGTCAAGCAATCAACAACATAACGGTAAAGTATCGTCATCAATTTCCTATATTAGATGATATGCTGGATGAATTTCACGGTTCTTGTGTTTTTACAAAAATTAATCTTAAGAGTGGATATCATCAGATTAGAATGAAAGAAGGTGATGAATGGAAAATTTCCTTTAACACTAAATATGGCTTGTATGAGTGGTTAGTAATGCCTTTTGGTTTAACTATGCTCCCAGTACTTTTATGCGTTTGATGAACCATGTTTTGCGTGCATTTATTGGTAGATTTCTAATTGTATATTTTGACGATATCCTAATTTATAGTAAAAGCTTGGAAGAATGTGTAGTACATTTGAAATCTCTTTTAGATGTGGTAAGGAAAGAAAAGTTATTTGCTAACCTCAAAAAGTGCACCTTTTGCACGGATAAGCTTGTGTTTTTTGGCTTTGTTGTTAGTGATAAAGGAATTGAAGTGGATTAGGAAAAGGTGAAAGCAATCCAAGAGTGGCCAACGCCTATAACAATCAACCAAGTGAGGAGTTTTCACGACCTAGCTAGATTTTATAGAGGATTTGTGCGTGATTTTAGTAGCTTGGCCGCCCCTTTCACTGAAGTCATCAAGAAAAATGTGCCATTTAATTAGGAAAAGGAACAAGAACAGGCATTTAATCTGATCAAAGAAAAGTTAACTAATGCACATTTGCTTGTTTTACCTAACTTTACTAAAACATTTGAAATTGAGCGTGATGCTTCAGGAATAGGTATTGGAGTTGTTTTGATGCAAGAAGGTCGTCCAGTCGCCCATTTTAGTGAAAAGTTGAGTGGTGCAGCCCTAAACTATCCCACTTATGATAAGGAGATGTATGCTCTGGTGAGGAATTTGGAAAATTGGCATCACTATCTATGGCCAAAGGAATTTGTGATTCACACAGATCATAAATCCTTGAAGCATTTGAAGGGACAACAAAAGTTGAACAAACATCATGCCAAGTGGGTGGAATTCGTTGAAACATTTCCTTATGTGATCAAATACAAGCAAGGTAAGGAAAATGTGGTAGTTGATGCATTATCCAGAAGGTATGCTTTACTTTCCATCTTAGACACAAAATTTCTTGGTTTTGAATACATTAAGGATTTGTATAAGAAAGATTCTGATTTTAGTGATGTGTTCAATGCATGTCAAAAAGTGGCATTTAAATTTTTTTATAGGCATGATGGATTTTTGTTTTGAGAAAATAAATTATGTGTGCCTATGTGTTCTTTGCGTGAATTGCTTGTGAGAGAAGCTCATGGTGGTGGTTTAATGGGTCATTTTGGTGTAGCTAAGACTTTAGGACTTTTACAAGATTATTTTTTTAGCCTCATATGAAACGTGATGTGGAATGAATTTGTGAGAAACGTATCACTTGTAAATAGGCCAAGTCAAAGTTGAACCCCCATGATTTGTACACCCTTTGCCTATACCTAATGAACCTTGGACTGATATTTCTATGGATTTTATTTTGGGTTTACTTATGACTAAGAGGGGGAGAGATTCAGTTTTTGTGGTGGTAGATAGGTTCTCTAAGATGGAACACTTCATTGCATGTCATAAAACTGATGATGCATCGCATATAGCTGATTTATTTTTTAAAGAAATTATTAAGTTACATGCATGCCTAGGACCATTGTTTCTGATAGGGATGTAAAGTTTTTGAGTTACTTTTGGAAGACTTTATGGGGAAAGTTGGGAACCAAGTTATTATTTTCTACTACTTGTCATCCACAAACTGATGGCCAAACTGAAGTAGTGAACAAAACATTGTCTTATTTATTCCGTGCTATCATTAAGAAAAATTTGAAAGTATGGGAGGATTGTTTGCCACATGTTGAATTTGCTTATAATAGAAGTATACATTCTACAACTAAATTTTCACCATTTGAAATTGTGTGTGGGTTTAATTAATTATCACCTTTGGATTTAATTCCTTTACCTTTGAGTGAACAAGTAAACTTAGATGGCAAAAAGAAGGCTGAATTTGTAAAGAAGATTCATGAAAAGGCTCGAATGAACATTGAAAGGAGGACTGAACAATATGTCCATCAATCCAACAAGGGACAAAAGAAGGTAGTGTTTAAACCAGGAGATTGGGTTTGGTTGCACTTAAGGAAGGAACGTTTTCCAAGTAAACGATGTTCAAAACTCCCACCTCGGGGTGATGGACCATTTCAAGTTTTGGAACGCATCAATGACAATGCATATAGGCTTGACTTACCAGGTGAGTGCGATGTTAGTACAAGATTTAATGTTGTTTATTTATCTCCTTTTGATGCAGGTGATGATTTGAGGACAAATCCTTCTCAAGAGGGGGAGAATGATGCAATTCAAGGAGATGAATATGCTGAAGATGAGCGCGGGGTTGATCATACACATGGGAGTGGAGATAAATTTGTATAAGACCCTTTGTCACTTTCTAGTGGTATAATTACAAGACTTAGAGCCAAACATTTTAAGGAAGCACTTATTGGGCTGATCCAAGGGAAGTGGGTTGATTCTGAAAATATGGAGACCAGGATGGGCCCAAATGATAATCAAGGCTTAGTCCATGTCATTAAATCGATTTGGGGAGCTAATTGTCATGCAAAAACGTGACCATCTATTCACATCATAAATGGACATTAATTTATCTATTTTCAAGGTTAATAAATGGGGGATGAATCTAGTCTTGGCTATTTATCTTTAAATACACTGAACGTAGTCATTTAGTCATATTTTGTTGTTTTCCAAGTCCAAGTGGCCTAAAAACGTGGGAACATGTTTACTTTGACAATTGTGTTTGTTAATGTTGTATTTATTTCATTTCCTACTTTTGGAGGGTTGTTCCAAGTATAAATGAGGGGAGCTATGAATTTTGTAATCACCTTTTGACATAAACTAATATTATTGTGAGGTAATTTTGTTCCTCTTGGTTCTTAAGAATACTTTCTGAACTTATCATGTTAATCTAGTGGCGTTCAAACAACCAAACTATTCACCTTGATTCGTGAGAGATTCTTGGGTTTCTTGGTGTGGCGTTTTAATCCTTTGTAGTCTTGGTTCTTATCTTACTAAGTAACGAGTCAAGGCTCAACAAACTTTGTTAATACGATCTTCGGTTCTTTAACCATCATTGTTATTGGGTTTCATCACAATTGTTGGTGGGGTTCATATCAACTTATAACGTCTCACATATTAGGTGGTACTTATACTTCCCTTCTTCCTCTGGGGTGTACCAAAAGTCTCGTCCCTTGAACTTTTGCCACAAGGTGAACTTCTGGGCCCATTTATCTCATAGAGATAAACATTCTGTTTATGTGCAAGCCACTCTCACCGTTTAACTGAGTAGGAATCCGCTCAAATTTCCCATAATAGTTGGATTTCCTCTCATCAAGAGATATCCTTTAAATGGATTCCCACAGCCTTTTAACTCATCTCAGGTGTGCCAACTCTCATAGCACACATATATTTAGATTATCGTCATTCTCGCATGACGTTCAATCCATCATGACATGCCAGCTTGTTTATAACTGCCCCACAGTCATATATTCCACACATCTATTTCCACGCTCATCTATCTTGGACGATTCAAAATCAACTAACTAGGGCGCCAATACACCTTGTAATCAGTGCATATTGGCACAACATTGAAAACGTCACACACTTTCCTCAAAACTAGCCTCACATTCTCGACGTGGATATAACACATGAGTATTCTCAATCACACATAAATCAAAATTTATTTCTTCTTTACACTGTTCCACCCTTCAACTCGTGGTGAGAGATAAAAATTCTCAGTGCTCTCTCACAGCACTACTGGCTCCACATGCCCTATACTACATAATAGCTCTCAGTTCAGAGTGCTTTCTCTATACTTCCATTGATTTTCAAAACTGATGCCCTAGCATCCATCAACATCTCTCTACTCACGACGTTTATCAAGATCCATGTGTATCTCATCACGCAATAACACTCTAATAAGGAATTTTCCCCAATACTCTATCACTAATCATTGGCGGTAATAAAACTCCATAAACCTCAAACACATTACCAGGACTCTCCAAAAATCCTGCCCCTAGGCATATGAATATAAATCTCAACTCCCTCGTCTCTAAAGGAGTGATATAACAATGCACTCTCCCTATCACCAAGTTTTGAGCGCTACATATAGTGATGAGCTAAATCTCTCCACTCGACAGTAAATCCACTATACCTTAAATCACATCAATAAAGTCCCTACACACCGGGATCAAATATCTTGAGACAACCAGACTCTCCAAAGTCTCTATCATAATATAATATAATATAAATGCGAGCTCAACCCTCTTTCAGGTGAGACATTGCCAAAACTACAGTTCCTGCCCTGGCACAGCAACCACGATAACCTTGCAATATCAGCCCACTATTGTTCTAACCAGTCTAAACATCATAATAGTATAAGATGCCACTAAAATAAGTATTTTCAATCAAATATATACCACTATGAATACACCCGCTTCCCCATGGATGAAACCAAAAAAAAACCCGATATACCACGAAAAATATATAAATATAATAATGTTATCGATATACACACTAAACTCATATCACACGCGAATATAGTGATAATCGAGATAACGTGACTCGCTCCTGCCACCCAAAGCATACCTCATACAACCGAGGTTAAAATTGATATCAGTTACCTTGCCAAAAGCCCTGGCTAGGGGTGTGCACGGGTCGGTTCGGTTCGGTTTTGGACCGCAATTCAGACCGAACCGATCGGTTCGGTTTTGGAAAAAATCAGACCGAAACCGAACCGACGATGAAAAAAACCGCCGGTTTCGGTTCACATCGGTTTCGGTTCGGTTCGGTTTTGGTTCGGTTTTAACCGATTTTCAGTTTTGGTCGGTTTTTTGTAGGTCGGTTTTCGGTTTTGGTCGGTTTTGGAGGTTGGTTAATGGTGTTTGGATATAAAAATAAAAGATATTTAATATATAATATTGATGTCGGTTCGGTTCGGTTCGAATCGGTTTTTTCTTTGTCTAAACCGACAACCGAACCGATATTGTCGGTTTTTTAAATCCTTAAACCGCAAACCGAACCGGGCTAAAAAAAACGCCGGTTTCGGTTCGGTTCGGGTTGGTTCGGTTCGGTTTTCGGTTCGGTCGGTTGTTTTGCACACCCCTAGCCCTGGCTGCTTAAATAATTCCCGAACATAACACGCCTGTCCCAACCGAACCAAAAACTATTTTAATCATTGCCCTTGCTAAGCATCATACTCTTGTCCATTTTTCTCGCTTCGGGTAAAAATCAATGCATGTGGTTATACTCTCCACATAAAAATACTTCTTTATATAATCCACTTATCTTTGGCCACGCTGGCCATATTAGGGTTATCTTCCTCTCGGACCCTGGTAGCCTTGACCCTGACGGCCACCTTCATTGTTCCATTGGTTCCGCTGACCCTAAGGAACACACTACTGGTCTAACCAGTCCCAACTGAATCCACCGTCACTCGGTAGGAATTTAACTATGTGAATCATTCACATGGGTCCCATGACGAGTCTCCCCCTACGATGTTTCACTAGAACCGTTACATCCAGTCTTACTCCTTGACTAAATCATCCAACGCTTTTAAATCCCTTCACAAAGAAGCATTAATAAACTCATTGTCAAAACACGACATAGTCTCCATCTGCTTCGACCTTACAAGCAGAATTTCCCCTTAAATGCTGGTGACTCCTCTCGTGAGTCCATTACCCACTTTAAAGACTTTTTTCTCCATTGCACCGAATGTGGTGATTTACCCCACCATTATAACACTGCTCCCACGAGCCAAGAAAAATCTTACCCCAATAACTTTTGGGTATACTACTCCCTGTTATATGCCAAAGCCTTTGGGTATCTTACATCCATTGGCTAACGCGCACAATCTCCACATTTACCAAAATTCCATCGGGTGGTACTCTTCAAAGACCCCTCCGACTCTCTTCCATTTTAACCACACTGGGTGAGTCTAGTTCGGCACCCCTTCTGCTATAGCGGTACTTGAAAAATATATATTGAACCCTTGTAGTCCTTACAACCCCAACTTCTCGAGCAACAACAGGGGTGACCTCTACTATGGTCATCATCCCCAAAATATCCTATAACTCCATCTGAGCCTCGCCTCTTGCTGCCGTCCCAATGGACCTCACTGGTCGTCCTTCGCAAGCTAGCCTACGAAACACACGTGAATGCATATAAGATTCACTATAATCATACACTATAGCAGGAGAACGAAATCTCACCTCGAGAATCAACAATCCTAAACATAGGGATCTATATCAAATAGAAAGTAACTCTGGAAAAATAGTACGTCTGCACAGATTCCTAAGTACACTAGAACCTGATGCTCAGATACCACCAGTGATACCCCGTCTAATAAAATACCGAGTCATCAGTACTATATCAAATTAATCAGGAATATCAAATGGTTTCATTATCAGCATCACTGTCGAAAATCAATTAATTACTAATAACCTATTAGGCCTGGCATCAAATTTTAAACTTTCTAATCTTTTAACCTAAACACACAAGTAAATCCATTCATACAAAGATATGAATAATAACTGAAATGAATAAATAATAACCGATAACTATCGGTAAAACATTTATACAACCAAATCGAATAGGCGTAAAATAAAAATATCATAAATAAATGAAAAGACAGCAATTGGGCAACATGCCCGCATATTCCTCCCAGTACCTCCTATCTAGATCACAAGAAGAAAAGCGTCTAAACAATTTCCTGCCAACATCCACAGCTGCGGCAGCAACGTCTGACTTGAAAGAATAGTCATCCAGATGTCCCTGTGTCTGGACACCTAAAAAGTATAACAAAAGAAAAGAAAAAGAAAAATAGATACGGGTAAGAGCCCGAGTTTTGAAAAATATTTTAGCAAGTGCTTAACATACATTAATATTTATAAAATTATACTCTCCATATTTAAACTGGTGTCGCACTCACATGAGATCCCCCTCATATCTCATTTAACAGTGCACACCTAACGCATGTATTTTTAAACCACCCTAGTTAAGCTACCCCGCCTAACTAATCTCTTATAACAACTAAATCATCATACGCTATCTCAACAGCCCGCGTATATAATATCATAAGCTATCGTCCGAGCTTATACATTATAATCTCTCACTTGTAATTTATCCTTACATTAGGAATAGCCTTCACTAATTATTACACTATTCACATCTTAGTGTTATTGTCTTGTATATAATATTCTCATCTTTATATACGTATATCATATATTTTATTCCTTATTTTATACTCCCGGATGATCCATAATTTATCTCACATTCCATTATTTTATTTTGTCCATATATATATGTATTCACCTCTCATATATATACAATAGACTATACACATCAAGTATATCCATACTTATATATCACACACTATATAAATATAATAACCATCCCTTAGAGCTATAACTCAATGGATGTAGTCTCTACAATGTTATCATCCTCCGAGGAGAACACACATCGACCCGAGAAATCGGGACGGGATCTGAAACCGACCCAAATCCAAACCACAACGTATGGGAAGCGGTCATAGTTCCTCACCAAAAATGAGAACGAAACATACCCACCACGTCTCACCTCTGATAAAGAGCCACGCGTGCATAAATAACTGGACGCTATGACCTGGGGACTATACGCTCCCTTCTCCTCAAGCTAGGGGCCTCACCCATATCGTGCAACTTCCCATGATAGCACTAGAGGGGTATGTTTCACATAAATATATCATTCACACACAGATATATTCATAATCATATGATATATATACTGTCTCTATACCCGTATATACACATCACATCAAATCCGGCTATGATGCCTATCGCTCATGGCATTAGCCTAAAATCCTAAATATACCAATTCGTATAAAATCAAAAGTATACACACAACTTATTTTAATCCCATAAGTATTCTCTCACTTATGAAAGAACATCACCTTTATTTCTTCCGAATATTAGCTTCTCACGTCTACTTAGTATTCTAATTTCATCCTACTCGCACATTCAGATTTACTCCCATACAATAGGCATACATATATATATAATTATCCTATACGAATAATATATATATATATAAATCCGCCGAATTATTTTACCAAGTGTCACTCATCCCAAACACTCCTTAAATTTATACCCCTGATCTTATTCACACTAACCCAAGATTTATACATCACTCTTTTCATCACTTAGATGTCCTCACACTCAATATAGGATCCCCTATTATTTATCTTCAAAAGGAATTCGTCTTCAATCCCTTTAGGCTAGGAAAAAACTCTTAAATTTTTCTGCCAAAATCGAACCGAACCCATGGCCCCAAAACCGAACATATCCAGTTTTAAACAAATGAACCGAATTGCATTCGGACTGGTTCTACGTGAATAATTTTTGTCCTCTACGAGTTCATCTTCTTCTACACCTCTAAAAATCACTCCAACACTCGTCCAACCCAATTTTTATGGATTCTAACGTCACTCAACATCCATATAAGCATCTACACACTTAGATATACTCAATACACCAATTGATTAATGGGATTCATCAACTTTCTCAAGAATTTAAACCCTCCATTTTCATTTCTTCCAATTTCTCACCAAAAATTACACCATTTACATGGATTCAAGCTTGGATTTCATATGGAGTAATTAACACATCAATTTATATGAAATCCTTCCAAAAACCCCATTTTTATGCAAGAATCCCAAACCCAAAATCTTATAGTTTTCACATGAACAATAAACACACTTAAATCATTAAAGCAAGTTAAACACTTATCTGGTTGGATAAATCCGATGATCTCATGTCGGAATCCTCCAGAGCATGGACGAAAATCTCCTCTCTCTTCTCCCTTTTCTTCCTTCTTTGTCTTTTTTCATTTTTATTTCCTTTCTCTCTTTCTCTCGTGCCCTTATAAGAGAGAAATAAGCGTAATTTCTTTATTAAACCCAAAATTGACTCGTATACATAAATGTGAGTCCCTACTAATCCAAAAAGTCCCCGGAATCCAAATACTACCCCCGGGTACTCTATTCTAACTATCTCGGCCCTTCTGAGACCAACCGTGCACTCAAAATCTCCATCTGAGTCACTTATAAAAAATTCACGTCTTAACCCTAACACATCTCCACACGTGTTTTCCGCATAAAATAACATCACTTGTCACTTTTATTCACCTGCGACATGAAATATAATTAGTCCATCTTATTTACTTTAAATTCTCAAATTATTAAATTACACCCACTCATGTAATTTAATTATCCATAAATGTACGGGTATTCCAAATTCAAATAAGGAAACCCTCGATACATAACCCCAGACCATTCCACGGTCTCCCATAATACGCACTCACGTTCAAAATATTTATTAATATTTTACGTCTCTTAATTCTCGATCTATTTTTATATGCGTATAAGTATGTTGTGATATCAAACGTCACTCAAGCACATATATACATAGGGGGTGGGCACTACATTCCTCCCCCTTATTCAAGGAATTTCATCCTCAAAATTTGAAATATACCTAGCTGAAAAAACTCTAAATACCTCGTACGCATGTCCTCCTTGCACTCCCAGGTGGACTCGTCCTCACTATGATACCCCCACTGAACTCTCATTATCAGAATAACCTTCGTTTGTGGAGTCTTCTCTTTCCGGTCAAGGATACGCTGGGGTCTCTCCTCGTAACCAGCATTTTGCTATAAATCAAGCCTATGGAGATCTATGTGTTGATATTCATATGCATTCCACACGTGGATACGTGAAAAATGGCAGGTACCCTCTCAAATTGATAGAACAACGTCAAACGATAGGCACCATGCCACTCTCTCAATAATCATTAAGGGGCTTTTGTATCAGGGAACCAACTTTCCCTTTGCTCCAAATCTAACCAGCGCTTTTATAGGGATACTCTCAACAATACATGATCCCCCACTTGAATATCCAATTTACTCCTCCTCTTATCAGGATAACCTTTATAAAGATCCTGAACTGTCTTCGTTCTCGTCCGAATAAGTGCCATATTTTCAAAGGTGTCCTGGTGCAAATATCCTCTGATCCTCTGATCCTACTCAATAACTAGGTGAACGATGCGGTCGTTAGCATAATATTTCGTACGTATCCATCCCAATCGTCTTTTGGTTGCTATAATTATAGGCCAACTCAATAAGTGACAAAGGATTTGCAACCTAGTGGAGTCTTGGCCAAAGGATTTGCAAGTCGTATGAGGTAATTGTTGGTATAACTAAATGCGAATGGTATATTTCAATGCAAATGCATTTGAATAGTAACAGTAGGTGGAATATTATTCTACTTTCCACTTACCTGGAAAAGTGGTCGCAAAAGTTGTGTCAGAGGCTTGGGAGTGCTGGGGAACTATCATGGGATTGCCATAGGATGGACTTGAGGTGTTACGCAATAATGCACCTCAATGATGAGGGTTAAGAAACCTTGGGCAGTCATTTATCTTCAAACTGTGGTCTATTATGTGCATAAGAATTGGCAAAACCCTGCTATTGTGATCTCTGAGCTTGGTTGAGGAAACCTGTTGGAACGACTAGTCCTTATAGGAGTAAAAAAGGATGAATGGGATATGTAATATTACTATGGCCTTTTATGAATACCATTGGAGGTCTTGGGGACCAAGTAACGATTTATCTGAGGTCAGAGGTCAACCTTGGGACCTTTGTTCTTGATTGAGGGTGGTCCAGGAGACTAAGAGTCTTCCATATATAAAGTGTTAAATAGGGTATCATTAGTATCCCTTATGGGTAAGGTCATAAATAGAGAGTGAGATGTCTGTCATAAATAAATAGTGGTGGGAAGGAGTTAACACGTGGCTTTGGACATGTATCAGGGGTTTATAGCATTGATGTGATTGAGGGGATTAAAGCGTATGATCATATAGGCTAAAGGAGATAGTACTCTAGGCCCTCGAGCTATAAAAGAGGCCCTTAGGCCAGGTTAAATCCTTCCCCACTTACTTCAAATATCTATTCTCTATCTAGAATTCCTTTCAGTTAACAAATTTTTTTCCCAACAATTTACGTCGAAAATATTTCTCATTCAAAGGTCTTATACCCAAAGCTCTTGTCTATTATGGGTCCTAACATTTCTTTTCCCTCCACTGTGGAGCCAAAAGCTAAGACTTCTGACCGTCTCCCTACTATATTTGTTCCCTCAGTACAAAGGTGATTGGTATGAGGGGGTTTACAATGCTGACTTTGTTGGTGGGATTCATACTACTTCATCGATCAAAAATAAGGACCTAATGAATATACGAAAGAATGACCAAATCTTGAATTCTATCATTCTGAGGGCTACAAGGCCTGATGAGGGGTCATGTTCAATGGTTGCCTAACACGTATTCTTCAACAAATGCTTTCTCTAGTATAGGGCTAAATTTCCACTGCCACTGCTCGTAGTGAGGATCACGAAGGCTATTAGGATACCCATTTCTCAATTGGTGGCCAACTCATAGAGATCCCTAATGGCCACAGTGGACTTTATCAAATATAAGAATGATGTTACTCTAACCCAATTTTTTTAATTGTACAGTGTTCAGTAATTAGACCCTAAGGCCATCATTGTGGCCTTTGTAAAGTATAAGCATAATGCCCTTAAAAACTCGAAGTAAAAGTTCTTCATCGTTAGGGGAACTTAGACAACCCCAGACTCTACTGAACCCATTGGTTGCCCTACCCTTCGTTGTACTCCTTCGATTGTGGGTAAGATAAAGTTTACCTTTGCTTTAGTACTTGGGTTGATCTCTAATATGAGTCATAACACTTTCTCCCTCTTTTGAAGTGGTTATTAAAACCTCTTAGTAGGAATTAGATGGATTATTGAGGCTCGGAAGTTGGCCTCTACTCCCTTTAAGATATTTATCACAACCAAGTGTCTCTTCAATTATAGATTAGGATCTGATCCCAAGCCTCTAATATAAGTAGGAATCCCTGAGGTCCCCAAGACCCTGGTATGGGATAAGTTGGGATCTAAGGCTTGTTTTAGTGCCCCGAAAAATAAAGGCATGTACTGAGGTATCCATTAAGGTTTTGAGGGATTTGAGGGTGAAGAAGACCTACCTAAGGGTTAGGCTGACCCACCAAGAGATTATGGGGTTCCCAACTAGGCTAATAGTCCTATCCTACTTCAGTCCGACTGTTCCTGTAAGTAGTTTTACCTTTTATTTCTTCTGTTGTTGCCTTTATTCCTAGTTTCCTGATAGCTAACTCTAATTTGTTTCTAATCCAAAAGATGAATAGGAAGAGCAAAGTATAGTCATGAGGATTAGAAAAGAAAATCATACTAAGATTATGGTCAGCAATAAGAAAAGTTCCAAGAACACCAAACATCTGAAGTTCATCACCTCAATGAACATTATAATTCTCGGGGTTAAGCTGGTGGACGAGATGATCCTGCGGTATGGTTTTACTAAGGTCTAGGTGCTAGGGACTATGAAAACCATGCTCTTATTACAAGAAAATTTGGGGTAGTTAGGACCTTCGGGGCAACCTAGAGTGATCCTTCTATTCCAAGGGACTTGCAACCTTTGGTCTCACAAAAGGGAGCTACAGTTAGGGTGGTACTTCGTCAGGAGGAGGCGATTGAAGAAGGCAGTTGAGGTGCCTAGTAAGTCAGAGGTTCTAGTTGTTACTGAGTGGAAGAATATGTTACCCGTTGTGGTGGAGAGCTATTCAAGGCCTCCATCAATTGAGGGGAGGAAATCTTATGCCTCAGTTGTGAACGTCCTTCACTCGTTGGCCAAAACGAACAGATCCGACATAGGGGCCACCTTTAGGGGTAGAGCAACCCCTGCCAACGCTGAGGAGTTAGCTCACTTGATGGGCAAGTTGTCCTCACATTTCTCTAACTTTTTCCTTATCTATTTTATTTTTTGTCCCTTGTTCTCATATCTCTTTTCTCTTATAGGCTCAACATTTGACAAAGGACATTTTGGAGGATGCTCTTAATGGCAACATAGCATGGAAAAAGGCCATGGATATAGAAGGAAATTCAGACCTCACCCGGATGCATCTGGATCAAATGATCAATAAGCACAGGCTGCAGGTAGAGGCTCTAAACAAAGATAGGGATGTCTTAAGGCATGGGTTAGTTCTTTAGAGAACGAGAAGCACCTGAACAAAAAAACTCTTAGAGCTTAATGAGTACATTTCTTGTATAATTTATACCCAAATCCAGTTCTCATTAGACCCTTTGTATCATAAATAAAGAGCATTTAGAGTCATTTTTGTTATTTAGAAGAGAATTTTAAGTTTGCAAAAATTCGAGTTAATAATGCAATTTTAGCAACTCGAGGGGTAAAATTATAATTTTTGAAACTTTATGGTCCTAAAAGTAATTTTTAAATGTTTACTTAGGCAATATGAAGTTCTCCGTGAAATTTAGTTAAATTTCGAGTTAAAATGAGTGAGATATACGAATTTTGGGGTCTAAAATGCAAATAAGGATAATTCTTTAATTTCCTATACTTTTATCACCCTAAATTTGAATTAATTATTTTTATTTTTCATTTTTATCGGCACCTCGAGATTTTGGAAAAATAAGTGAGTTATTTTGCAAAATTTGTTAGGATATGACGCGCACGACACAACCGACGTAGTTGTACAAAAATATTTTTATAAATTCGCTTGAGTATCCATTGGGGTCATGCCACAGCTTTTAGAAAGTTCTTTAAAAGACTCACAACTTTCTAGTTCAAGAGAATTTGAAATTATGAAGTTTTCAAGGTGCAAAATCAGTTAAAAAAATCTTATGTGAATGGTGATGAAAAGGTAAAGTTAAAATGAAAAAATAACGTCATGCAAATGCGCGCCAAAGCACACGCAGAATAACCCAGTGAACCATGTGTGTCCCACCAAGCCAACTCACCTCCTTTTCTTAGTCAACACGTGACATCTTTCTTCACAAATGTCCATTAGCTTTATGAAAATTTCAAGGAAGTGCGGACCACATCTTCACACAAGTACGGGGATTTTTGGGGATTTTTAAGTGTGGACAAACTTTTTGTCTTCCATTCAACTCAAAATCAACATTAATAACCAAAAATCAAAATACCGAGATTCCTTTTGGAGTGCTTCTATCATCATCATTTTCATCCCATGTCGAATTCCTTAAACTTTGGCCTATAAAAAAAGACTGTTATTAGCTCATGAAAAAAACAATTCGGACATAACACAATTTTAGTGAGGGAGATAAATTTTTAGAGAATATTTTTAGGGGAACAAAAAATATTAAACCTTTGTATTTTGTTATGCTCCTAAGACAATTTATGTGTAAGTTTGAGACGAACTTTTCTTGTTTTGACAATCAAATATTAGGACTACAATTTTCTAAGGTGATTATTATTAACGAGAATTAGTATTTCATATCGCAATTTTTGTGTTTTCAATATTATGCTAGTTTAATTCAATTGCTAGTATGGGTGAAATATACCACCATTACTTAGTGTATGTTTTAAATGGTTTAATTCGCTTAAATTCCCTACCTATTATAGAAACATTTTAAAAAATTTGTATTCATTAAAATAGTCACGATAGTGATATTTTGAACCTTTGAAATTAATTATTTTATTCATATCCTTTAATTATTTGTACTTACGTTTGATTTATTATGCCTACGTTAAATTTTTTGATAGTCTATGCTTATGTTTGACATTTAATGCTTTAGGGTGATACTTTTAAGGGTATAGGGATTTTTGGCATCTAAAAAGAGATATAAAAATATTTATTTAAACTTTTATGTTTTCATCATCCGAAATTTACGCAACGAGAGTCGGTAGTTTTTTTAGTTATACAAGGGAATTGCGAGTTACAATAATTAATCATAAGCTAGTAAAAACAGTAAACATATCCGAAATTCTAGTAATCTCTCCATACTTGTTACATATTTTGTGTTTGCGCTACTTATTTATTCTTTTTTATTTTATTTCGAAATCTTATTTTTACACCCAATATTGTCTAGTTGTAAAGTCGATAATTATAACGAATTGACAAAATCTTCATGGGATCGACTCGACCCGTACTTACACTCTCTATATTACAATAGGCCTTGCACTTGTTATTTTTATAATTTAACAACATATTTTTTGGTTGTCGCGTGAGATTTTTTGGCCAAGGTTGAGGAGCTACATGCCCTTGGTCATATTGAGCTCAAGGTGACAGTGGAGGCTTTCCAAGGCCGGGAGATTGAGCTCTAAAGCTTTCAAGAGAAACTTCTATAAGTTGATGGTGAGGTGGAGCTTTTGAGTAATCATTCAAAGGCCCAACTGTTATGAAGGACCAGATGACCTCCAAAGGACAAGATATGCAAAAGAACTGTCGCCCCCCGACTTAGCTAAGTTAAAATTATATTTTTTTTAATTATAGAGATAAATTCCCATTAAATAATATTGTGCTTAAAATTTCTCAAATAAAATAGCACAAGATTTATTTTTTCTTTTCAAAGACATGGTTAGATTAAAACATAGCTACCTTTACATATAACTTACAAGTACTAAACAAATTCACTCACATAAGTTTCTTGGTTTAATATTCACCCAAAAAACTTGTTGATATTCACCCCACGTTATATATCTTCACTCCCCCGTTTAACGTCCTCACTTGGCAGTGAACTCCAAACGATAGGCATACCTAAAACATAATATTGTAGGGGTGTAAGCAATAAAAGCTTAGTGAATGACCATATACACACACATACCACACATATAAACAATTTGAATAACCATTTTTATTTTCTAATGTTATAACCCAACAGGAATTATGAAACTCTCGTAAGCCTGGACCCGCCACTAGGGGTGTTCGCGGTCCGATCCGATCCGTTTTTTAATAAATTTAAGGATCGGATCGATTAAACCGGTCCTAAAAATAAAAGGACCAAGTTCGGACTGATTAAACCGGTTTTTCGTGCTTAGTCGGTCCGATTTTTTGTATGGTCAGTCCGGTTAAACTTGTCGGTCCTAATGTTATTGAAATAATCTTTTTAAAAAATAAAAAACTTCCCAAATTATATCATAAAAACTTCCCAAATTTTACGATAAAACTACCCAAATACAGTTGTAAAGCCCACCTTCATTTTTAACATTACTTTTATTTTATATATATTACATGTACATATTTATTTTATTGTGTGAAATTAATAAGAGTGTGTGTGTGTGTGTGTGTGTGTCACCAAAAAAAAACAGAACAAAATACCTGAGTGGAGCTTCTTAAGCACAAGCTGGAAGTGCTTCTTAAGAACAAGCACAGTTGTGCGTCGCTGCCAGCGGAATACCTAAGTGTAGGGGTGTTAAAATACCTGAGTGAAGTCGCTGCCAGCGACGGCCCATGGCTGTGAGAGGGTAGCAGCAGCGGCACAGAGCTATGAGTCGCAAGGGTCCACGGGAAGCAGCAGCGGCGCACGCCGTCTAGATCTAGGGTTTATGGAGCTCGGGTATTGTCCCGGTGTTCCATTTTCGTGAGGTGAGAAAATGGCAACAGAGAGAGAGCAAAGAAGGAGAAGAGAAATATAAATGTGTGTTGTGCGTGTGTTTGTTTAGATGTAGGGTTTTCTTTCCTTTCTTTTTTTATTTTAGACGAGCGTACCCTCTAGTAAGGGCCCTTACTAACTTGTGTGTGCATGCGTGTTATTACTAATATGTATATAGAAATATAATTAAATACATATATATTATAGTAATCGGTACGGGTCGGTCCAGACCGGGTATTTATTAAGGGAGACCGAGGACCGGACCGGTTAGACCGGTCTGTAAAAAAAACTGGACCGAACCGATTAAAAAAAATTCGGTAAAATTATAACGGTCTGGTTCGATTCGCAGGTCCATTTAGTTTTCTGAACACCCCTACCCGCCACAGTCCAATTAATCCACCACAATTAAGGGGGACCACCATATCCCTTCATTAGGCCCAAGTACACAAATCTTTAAGTTGGATTAACGTGACCGCCACATTCTGTAGGACCCACCACAATCCTTAACATTAGATAAAGGACCCATCATAGTCCATAACATTAGATAACTTCGCTTAACATTTTTAATCATATGCATATATTTCATAAAAAACACATCACTCCATAAGCATTCCAACACATGTATTTAACTACACATTTCCATATGAAAATATAAACATTTATATCTCATAGGGCAGGTCACTCACCTTGTAGTAGGTACTAAGACAAATACCAAAACTCTTTCCTTAGTATGGTGATATTAGCCACTTTCCACCTAACAATTCAGCATCATTAGTATTTGAATACACCAAATAATATTAAACCCAATAATACATCACATAATTTGTTCAATCTGAAATAACGAAAAGGGAACTAAATATGATACTTCACATTTCTATGATTCTCTATTCATTAGGGTTCTAACACAATTTACGGAACTAAATTAAGAATTCTCTATACAAAGTTATGCCCGTTTTATTACGACCTTTTCCAAATTGTTTCTGCAAAAAATAACAACAAATCTTCAACTTCAACACAACCCCAAAGCCAAATCATGAGGTATTTTATTCTAGTATTTTAGTATGTTATACTCATATATGTTCTCTAACATCTCCAATAGTAATTTCTTGATTCCAATATGTATTCAATGCTTTATGCCATTTTTAACACAACGGGGTCAGAATGGGACATTAAAGCAAAACCTAACATGATTAAGCATACATACTCTCCACCTTGGGCATAAATTGTGTAAACATATACTAAACATGTTTTTAACATATACACACATCATATACATGAATTTTTTACATTAAAAAGGCTAAACGTGATTTAAATCTATGACTTTAAAGTTAATATTTACGATCCTAGCACAAGTTCTCGTGTAGATTCTTAAGCCATCCTTGTTTTAACACAAATTTGGCAATATGGATATCATTCATATCTTTATCAAAATAAGAACCAAAAACATACAAAGTGTAAAACTCACTCATGTGATCAACTTTAACAAAGAGGTAATTACCTTATAAGATTACCTCGATTTATTGTAAATTTTCAAAGAAATTTCTTCCTTAAACCTTCATTTCTCTCTCCTTAGGCAAAAACCTTCAAACCTTCTCATTTCCCATGAGAAAGAAGGTTTATATCAGATTTTGAATCAGCAATTACGCTCTAAGGAGTCCAATAGCAATTATCCTTGTCCTTACGTACGCTTAGTTGGAGAAAAGGTCCAATCAAACAATTTCACTAATGACAGATTTGTCCCGCATTGGTAAAATCATCATAACTCACTGTTACGGAACCTAATTTACTTCAAATTTTGCCTACGTGTAGATAACTTATATATCTACAACTTTCATACTTTTGTTTTCCCAAAATCATAAAATTAGTATACCTGATTTGGGGTCGAACAGGAAACTAGCAATTTACCGACAATCTCAAAACTTTCACATTTGGCGACCAAACATTGCCAATTTCGCACCAACATCCTAGTTTAATTTTATAAAGATAATGATCCATTAAAAAATATTTTATGATGCATTTGACCACATAACTGATCATATGTTCTAAACATGTTATCCCCGATCATAAGCTCGATTAGCATCTAATGTAAACAACATATATATCACATAAGTATGCATCCCCTAAACATGATAATTAACACGTTTAACACCCGCTACCAACTTATAACTCATATATTATAATGAATCATGTAATTAACATTCTTAATCACGTTTTAGGGCCTTACAATTCTACCCCTCTTATAAAAAATTTGTCCCCGAAATGTAACACATAAGAAACTTACCAAACAAATGAGGATATTATTTCTTTATGTGATTCTCTCCTTCCCAGGTGTAATACTCCACATTCTGACTTCTCCACATTACCTTAACTAATGGAATGGTTTTATTACGCAACACTTGCTCCTTTCGATCTAAAATGTCAATCGTTTTTTTCACGTAGGTTAAGTCATCTTGAAGCTCCATCGGTTGTGAAATAAACATATGTGAAGGATCGGCCATATACTTACGTAACATTGATATATGAAAAACTTCATGTATCCGAGACAATTCTAGTTGTAATGCCACTTTATAAGTTACAGCTCCAACCCATTTCACTATCTCATAAGGGCCAATGTACCTAGGACTTAATTTTCCCTTCTTCCCAGATTTCATAACCCCTTTCCAAGGAGAAACACGTAGGAATACTCGATCACCTTCCTCAAATTTTAATTCTTTCCTTTGATTGTTTACATAACTGTTCTGTCTAGTTTGCGCCACCTTCAAGTGATTATGAATAATATTATCTTCTCAACAGTCTGTTGCACAATTTATGGCCCAAGTAGTTCTCTTTCTTCTACTTCAGTCCAACATACAGGAGTCCTGTAGTTTCTCCCGTACAAAGCTTCATAAGGAGCCATATCAATACTCGAACGATAATTATTATTATAAGCAAACTCAACTAGTGACAAGTGTTCATCCCAACATCCCTTGTACTCCAATACATAAATTCATAACATATCCTCAAGTGTCTGGATCGTTCTTTTTGACTGCCCATCAGTTTGAGGATGAAAAGTTGTACTAAACTTCAATTTAGTCCCCAAAGCCTATTATAAACTAGGCCAAAAGTGAGAAGTAAACTTAGTATCTCGATCAAAATTAATAAAAATAGGTGCACCGTGCAATCTAATAATCTCATCCACATATATCTTAGTATATCTATCCATGGAGTAAGTAGTTTTAACAAGAAGAAATGTGCAGATTTAGTTAATCTATCAATGACAACCCAAATAGAATCAAACCCTCGTGATGATTTTGGTAAACCTATAATGAAATCTGTAGTAACATGTTCTTATTTCCAATCAGGAATAGGTAAGGGCTTTAATAAACCACTAGGCTTCTGATGCTCTGCCTTCACTTGTTGGAAAAATAGACATTTAGCAACAAAATCTATAATGTCATGTTTCATTCCCGGCCATCAATAATATTGTTTCAAATCTCTATAAAGTTTTGTGCTTCCTGGATGCATAGCATATCCTCTCTCTCTCTCTCTCTCTCTCTCTCTCTCTCTCTCTCTCTCTCTCACGTGACCCTCTAGGGTTGTATGACGACTAAACCTACCTCCACCTTGGAGGTAGAAGACCATCCTCCAGATCTTTGTCCCCCAAATATCAATCCTTATTCTCTCCCTAACCTTTCTTCCAATCCTACTAATTTTAAATCTTTCACTGAAGTTGTTGGATCTTCAAAAACCCCATCTAATGCTCTACACGAAGTTACTTCCTACAAGGGAGAACCACTCTCTGGTCCTTTTAAACACTCTCTGGTGGGAAAGTTTACCCATGGTCACCCCCCTGGATGATATAAAGAAGATGTTAACTTCAATGAATTTAAAGGCAGCTTTTAATGTTGGTTTGATTGATCAAAAGCATGTTATGATCGGGATTTTCCATAAATAAGATTTCCATTGACTTTGGATAAGATCCCATGGTATGTTCAGAGATATCCCATAAGAGTCTTTAAATGGACAAATGACTTTCACCCAGAATATGAAACTACTATAGTTCCTATATGGGTAACCTTGCCTTTACTGCCGCTTCATTTATATTATAATTAGAGTATTTTCCATTTGTAGTGCTACTGGTATTCCAATGAAGATGGATAGTGCTACAGCATCTCTTGGCAGACCTAATTTAGCTAGGGTTTTCATTGAAGTTGATTTAAAGAGGCCTCTCCCTCTAGACGAATTTGGATTGTAAATAAAGAAACCAAAGTGGGATTCTGGCAATAATTTGAATACAAGGATATTCCTCCTTATTGTTTTCACTGTGCTAAAAGGGGTCACAAGATAGAAGAATGTCTTTTTATAAAAGAAAATCGGGTGAAAGATCCCAATAAGAGTTCCCAAAACGTTAAGAATAAGGAAGGTAAAGACTGGGTGATCAAAGCTTTCCATACTAATAAAACTGAAAGAGTCCCAATGGTGGAAGTAAAACAATCTCAAAAATCTAATCAAGACAGATGTACAAAAGTGATTGAAAATTCAAAAGAGGTGCAACATAAGATCACATAATTTTTTAAGAATAAATCTCATCATATTAAGGTTATGCCATACACCAATGTTGATTTAGTAAGGGTCCCTAATGATTCTCATAAGGGCATGAGGGATCAGGACCTTCCAAATGAAGAGGTGGCAGTTTCAAGGGCAGTAGAAGAAGTAGAAGAAGATGTAATTCAAGAAGAAGAAGAAGAAGATGTAATTCAAGAAGAAGAAGAAGAAGAAGAAGAAGAAGAAGAAGAAGAAGAAGAAGAAGATGATGATGATGATGATGATGATGATGATGATGATGATGAAGCAGATGATGAGGTGGAAGAGGAGGGTAAAATTTAAGAAAAGTTTTTTTCAAAGTCTACGTTCAATATTCCTGGGAAAATTCCCAATTCTTATCGATATCTGGAAGCTTCAAATGATCAAAAAAAGTTCAGTGCTAAGGCAAGGATATAAGGTAACAAAAAATCAAACTCGGGAAGTACAAAGAACAGATACCCTATTTTTAATCGAGGCTCTAAAGTTGAAATAAGTATCTTTTCAAATAAAAACATCCCGCAAAAGTTTCCCTCCACAAACTCTCCAAATCATAAGTTCTCTCATTTGGAACATTAGATGGCTCTCAATAAAGGGGGCTCTAAAAAGAATTAAGAGACTCTTAAGGATTCACAAAGTTTCTGTATTAGTCCTAGAACCAAAGTTAGAGAAGAATAAAATTAAAAGTTTTCGAATAAGACTTGGCATTAACATTTCTTTCTCTAACTCCAATGTAAAATTTGGTGCTTTGTTAGATTTCATTTCTGATATGGAGTAGTGCCTTAATATGTATTTCTTCATAAATGATACTAAGTTGTTTGCTAGTTTCATCTATGCTAAGAATACTATGATTGAAAGGCGTAAGTTATGGGATTTCCTTGGTCAAAGTTTCACATCAAATCCTTGGCTCATTGGTGGAGATTTTAATGTGGGGAAAAGGCTGGAGGTAATGATGTTGATTGAAGTGCAGCCATGGAGTTTTTAGAAGCTATGGAGGTAAATAAAATGATTGACTTGGGTTTCAAGGGCTCTAACTATACCTGGTTCAACAAAAGAGAAGGTCTGGATAGAATTTAGTGCAGGCTTGATAAGATTTTTTGTAACCTTGATGCTCAAAACATAAGGGTTTGGGAAGTTCAACATCTCAATAGACATATGTCAAATCAGTGTTCTTTGTTGCTTGCCTTTAGCAACCCTTCTAATATTCGAATTAAATCTTTTAAGTTCCAAAAATTCTGGATGGAAAAAACAGAGATCTACGATATAGTGGAGCAGGCCTGGAATTCTACTAATCATAACAATACTTTTGTTTCAGTAGGATACAAATTTAAAGCTCTTTGGTCTCCTTTATCTAGATGGAGTGGACAAGGTTTTGGAGATATGTTCTAAGAAGCTAGGAATGTTGAAGATTATCTGCTAGCTATGGAACTTGCATTTGATAGAGATCCCACTGAATTAAACAGAGAAAATCTTTCTCTAGCTCAGGCTAATAGCATTAAGAAACTGGAAATGGAAAATCTTTTATGGAGTCAAAAAGCAAGGGAGAAGTGTTTGAAAGAAGGTGATAAGAACACTTCATATTTTCATAGCTCAGTGAAAGTAACTAGAAGACACATAGTGATATTAGATATCAAAGATCAGTATAGGGTGCATCAGAAGAATGAGAAAGATATTCAAAGGGCTGCAATTAATTTTTTTGATCTTTAATTTAGACAAGAAGATATGCCTACCATCTCTATGCAAGATCTTTTTTTGGAGGTTATCCTTACTTTAATAACTCCATAAATAAACAATTCCTTATCTTCCATACCTGATTGTTTTAAAATTTTAGAAGTGGTTGAACAGTTAAATCCCAATAGCTGCCCAGGTCCAGATGGCTTTAACGGATTCTTTTTTGTTAGATTTTGGGAAATTATTAAAAAAGAAGTGGTTGCTGCAGTCCAAAGTTTCTTTTTAGGTATGCCTGTGCCTAGCAATATTACTTCAACATTGATTTCTTTTATTCTTAAATGCCAATCTCCAAAAAAAATTTCAGACTTCAGACCTATAAGTCTTGTAAACTTCATTACCAAAATTATATCCAAGATCCTCTCTAACAGATTAATTGAGGTATTGCCTCTGATCATTTCTCACAACCAAAATGGTTTCTTGAAGGGGAGAGATATGATTGAGAATGCTATGTTGGCTCAATAATTGGTGTCAATGATCAATTCTAAAAACTATGGAGGGAATGTGGTTATAAAATTGATTCTAGCTAAAGCATATGAGAGAGTCTCTTGGATGTTTATAATCCTTATTTTAAGGAAATTTGGATTCTCTGAATAGTGGATTGATATGATATGTATATTACTGTATAATTGTTGGTTTTTAGTGCTTATTAATGTAAATTCTTGTGGATTTTTCAAGTCTTCTAGAGGTTTGAGGCAAGCAGATCCTCTCTCTCCAAGTTTGTTCATTATTATGGCAGAAGCTCTTTGTAGAAACCTTAACAAGCTAATTCCTCAATTACATGGTTTCAAAATGCCAATTGGATGACCCAAGTTTAATCATCTTGCTTACGCTGATGATGTTATCATTTTCTCATCTGGTGCAAGCTCAGATTTAAAGAAGATCTTGGAGGTTATTAAAAATTTTGAAAGGGCTGCTGGTAAAAAAATCAATTTTTCCAAATCTCAAATATTTGTATCTAAAAGGTTTACTCTAGCAAGGGCAAGGAAAATCATCACAACCACTAGTTTTACTAACAAAAAATTTCCTATTTTATACCTTGGTTGTCCTTTGTTTGCAGGTAGAAAGAAGATTTGCAATTTTGACCACCTTATTTAGAAAATCATAAATACTCTCACTTGATGGAAATCAAGGATGCTAACTATGGGAGAAAAGTTGGTCCTTCTTAAAAGTGTTCTATATGCCATTCCTATTCACGCTATTGTTTCTTTCAACCCTCCCAAAAAAGTGTTTCAAATAATATAATCCATTTTTGCTAGATTTTTTTGGTGTTCTTCAGAAGCTAAAGTAAAGCATCATTGATGTAAATGGATGGATATAGCTAAGCCTATCAAAGAAGGTGGTCTCAGAGTCAGGAGTTTGAGTGACATCAGCAATGCTATAGTTGTGAAGCTTTAGTGGAAATTCAGGTCCACTGAATCTCTGTGGTCAAAATTCATCAAGGTAAAGTACTGTAGAAAAAACCATCCTATGTTAGTAACTCCAAAATCTTTCACAAACACCTGGGGTAGGATGAGCTGCATTAGAGACACTGCTGAAATTCATATAAAGTGGAATTTAAGATTGGGAGACATTGATTTTTCTTGGGACAGTTGGCTGGACTCCGGGCCGATTAGTTATTTCTTTAATATTTCCAGGAATACTAAAGTAAAAGAGTTTTGGAAAGAAGATAGATCTTGGTATTGTGACAAGTTACATTCGTTTCTGCCTCTACACTTAGTTAATCACATCAAGCAGACTCCAATTTGGAATGAAGACAAAGACGAGTTGGTGTGGACTGCATCTCATTCAGGTGCCTTCTCTTTTTCTTCTGCTTGGGAATCTTTAGAATGCATAGTGCTCATATGTTGTAATCCAAATTCATTTGGGATCCTTCTATCCCCCAAAGATGTCGGTACTGGTTTGGAAAATTCTCAAAGGAATTTTGCCTACAGATGAATATATCAAAAAGGTTGGTATTAGAGGCCCTTCAAAATGCTCTTGTTGCAAAGTTCATCATGAAGAATCAATTGAACACCTCTTTTCTTCTAGTCAAATGGATATTAAGGTGTGGAATCTCTTTAATTCAAAGTATAGGATAATTGGTCAAGAGGGTTCCATAAGGCAGAGATTGATTGCTTGGTGGTTGTCTTCAAAATCTTCTTCAAATCCAATCTTTAAATTAATTCCAATTCTGATTTGTTGGTTTGAATGGATTCAAAGAAATAGAGCCAGATTTGTTAGTTCTTCCATGTTCATTAATACTATCATTCATAACATTCAGGTAACTTCTGAAATTTGTTTTAAAGGCCTAAAAATTCCTAAAAACAAATTCATCTTGGTGCACTGGACTCTTCCTCCTAAAGGAGTTTTGAAGTTAAATGTTGATGGAAGTTCTCTGGGCAATCCTGGAAAAAGTGGTGTTGGTGGTATTCTTAGGAATCACATGGGTGAAGTTTTATGGCTTTTCTACAAATATTTAGGTGACTCTTCAAGTTTAGAAGCTGAGGTTGCGGCTTTAGTTCATGGCCTTACCCACTATCAAGACCTTAAATATTATGAGATTATTATTAAATATGATTCTAAGGTTTTAATAGAAGCTCTTCACAACAAGTCCTCCGGTCCGTGGCAAATAAAAAGCCAAGTGATTTAAGTTTTATATATAGCCTCTAATCTCCAGTGCAAGTTCTTTCATATTCAAAAAGAGGCAAATTTTGCAGAAAATTTCTTGTCCAAAATGGGAAGTTCTCATAATAAGTCTTTTATGTCTTATAGTATCTCCTTCCTAAGTATTTCAAAGGTATCTTAAGATTAGATAAGATGCAAACTCCTTACATTAGAACTGTTTCTTAAGTTGATTTTAGTTTATAAGCCATGGTAAGGGCTCTTCTCACCCCTATTTATAAATAAATCTCTATTCATATAAAAAAAATAAAGAACAACAGGCTTCCTCTAAAATTGTTCTCCTCAAATCAGGCACATGAGGCACACACAATCGGCTATTATACATAACAATGTCACCATCACGAATAGATAATTCATTTGCTTTAATCTTTTTCATATTGTCTCTAACTCTCTCCAATTCTATATCTCCTGTCCATGCTTATCTTATCAAGTCTATCAGCATAAGTCTAAAATTTAAATGTGCTAGTATTCCACAAGACTCATTTAAAGTTAATTCCACCCCCATTAAAGCTAACTGTCTCAGCAGGTCAACTCGAACACAATAAATACAAGATACTCTGCCTAAAGATTTTCTACTCAAAGCATCACCAACAACATTAGCCTTACCCGGATGGTGATGTATTATGCAATCATAATCCTTTATAAGTTCCGTCCACCTCCTTTGCCTCAATTTCAAGTCTTTTTGAGTAAATAAGTATTTTAAACTCTGATGGTCAGTAAAAATTTCACAACTAACATCATATAAGTAATGCCTTCAAATGTTTAGTGCAAAAACTATTATGGCCAACTCAAGATCGTGTATAGGGTAATTGCGTTCATGTATCTTTAACTGTAGAGAAGCAAAAGCAATTACCCTTCCATGCTGCATTAACACACAACCAAGTCCTTGATACGAGGCATCACTATAAATAATTAAACCTTCTGTACCCATTGGAATAGTAAATACTGGAGCTGATGTCAACTTACCCTTTAAATTTACAAAGCTTTTCTCATAATCATTGTTGATGTAAAAAATTAGATCATATCTAATTATTTAATCACAGATAAAATAAATGAAACAAAGAGTTTTTAAAGTGGTTTAGCCTTATAAGAATGGCCTACGTCCACTGTTATGTTATTGCTGAGTGTTTGGGAATTCTCGATTACAAGTTCTATCCAGAAATTCCGATCCCCCTACAATGAGGATTGTACAATGTATTTATAGCCCTGAGGCTGTAATGTGAAAGGGTAATACATTAAATGATGTACATATGAAAGGGTAATACATTCAATGCCCCTTAAGCGTGTGCATCTGAATGATAAGCATTTAATAAACAGTCAAACTGTTGGTTATCCAACTATTAATGCTTTGTTCGAGGTGCAGCTCGGACCGCCTGAGTTGCTCGGACCGCCTGAGCTTCTCGGTACTCAAGAGTTCCTCGGAGAGTTCTTGTTTCTCGGAGCGTATGAGTTCCCCGGGGAAGCACTGTTCCTCGTTGTAGTCTTGTTCCTCGGAGCGTATGAGTTCCTCGGAAGTGTTTGTTGTTGCCACGTGTCTTGCCATGTGTCTTCACTCAATTGAGCCATGTCAGCAGACTAAATTTGGTATCAACAGAAGTCCCCAATGTTTTATAGTTCGAACTTTGAGGAGTGTGGAACATTTTTTCTCGGAATATGGCAGTTTTAAATGGTCATCCTGAAATTTAGGAGTCTTTTGTATTTATTTCTCCTTCCATCTTCGTAGAACCAGGCTTTTTGAATTTTTCTACTCGCTTTGATTCCCGCGCCCTTTTTATCTTTTTAGCCGCCGGTAACGTAACCGTCTCTTTTTGTAATCATTACTTTTTCCTTTTCCCAAGGCAGAGTATTTAAGCGTCACAGACAATCCCATCGTCTTCTACTTTTTCAAATTTGTATCTTCGAATTTTCCATTGTCTTACTTTCTTGTGCGTTCATCCTTTTTATCGTTCGTTGTCAACAGATCCACTCTTTTTCTGTAAGATCTTCTTCCTTCTTCTTCATTTCCTTTATTCATCATGGTTTACCCTGTTGAATCTCTTGATAAGTTTCGCTCTGATTTTTCTATTCCCTCCTGGGTTGTTTTGGAAGAGCTTTCTGAGCCTTCTGACTATTTTCGTTTGGCTGAGGGACATTGGTTCCCCAGTCTCTTTATTGCTGAGTGTGGATTTTCTTTTCCACCCAATCCCTTATGTCTGGAATTCTGTCAATACTTTGACGTTGTTCCTGCAAGAATAGCCCCCAATACATGGAGAATAGTTAATGGGGTTCATAGGTTAAATCAAATCCATGGAACTCGCATAGGAATTCTAGAAATCATGTTTTGTTATAGATGGACAGTTGGTGATAACACCTTTTATTTAAAAACTAGATTTTTAAATAGGGCCTTAGTGGTCAATCTCGCGGATGCCAATAGGGACTATTTTGAGCATGGGATTGTTATAAAAAATTGGCAACATGCTCCTTTATCTGGAGATGAAGTGTATCAGGGTCCCAGATGCCCTCCCTATGGCAATGGGATAGGTTATTTTTATTTCATTTTACTTATTTTGAAATCATGCTTCTTCTGTGTTTGATAAAATGTGCCACTGATATTTTAATGTTTATTTATTTGCAGTTGATAGCAAAAGAAAGTGTCCAAAAGAAGCAGATGTTAACATAAGACATTTGAAACTTATCTGGAGTTTGCATCAGTCTGCTGCCGACGAGCACATTAGGTCAGCTTCGTATCTGCTGCAGTACAAGAGCTACACAACTTCTTTTACTGCTCGTCCGGTAATAAGCGACGCAGAGCCAGTACCAGCCTCTACCAGTTCTTCGCCTGAGTCACACGTTCCTTTAAGTGAAAGGATGAAGAAGAGAAGACCTCCCACTCTCTTCTAGAATCCTGCCTCTAGTGCTGGAGAGGCAAAAAGAAGTAAGATTGACGTCCCATAAGGGACAAAGAAAGTTGATGCACCTTCCTCGACTGCCCCTGTGAAGGTTGTAGAGAAGCCCCAGTGGCCCCGAGCAAGTCTGCTGCTCCAGGAGAAGTGATTGTAATATCACCGACCAAGAGTTCTTCCTTGGTTGAATCTATTCTTGCTCCCCCGATGAAGCTGAAGAAGAGCTCCTCGGTCAATTTGGCTGACACCATCACTCAGCCCCCAGCTACTGGAACTGGTGTTCCTACTTTTGTTCCCCCGAGCTCTGCCATGAGCTCGGTGAAGACTTGGATCATTCCCGAGATCCAAGGTGTTGAAGAGAACCTTTCTCGGGACATGGTTACATCATTGGTTGTTCGCCATATTGCTTCTGTAAGTCTTGTTACTTTGAACTTTTCATTTTTCCCTTGCTATATCTGTCTCTGACTTGCTTTCGTTTTCTTTTCACAGTTGGTGAGCTGCTTCAACACAATTTTGAAGAAAGACGAAGCTATTAAAGCTTAAAGCTCCTCATCTGGTGTGGAGGAAACTCTGGTGGGCCTGAGGCAGTCTTTGGAAGATTCTCGTCTGAAGTACGATGCTGACAAGGCTATCTGGGAGAAGAAACTTACCTCCACCGAGAAGGAGAAGGCTCAAGTTGTTGAAATCTCCAAGGGGTTGGAGAAGAAAATGAATGCTTTGGAGAAGAAGAATAAAGAGCTTGAAGGAAAGCTCAAGAATGCTGAGGAGTTTGAAGATAAACTCAAGGTTGCTGAGGAAGAATTAATCCAACTTCGGGAAGTAAGTCGGCAGAAGGAGGAGGTTGAGAATAAATTGAAGACTGCTGAAAACCTTCTGTCCGAGAAGCTTTCCTCGGAGAAGTTAAAGAGAAAATTGGTTGTGAAGAAGTCTTTCAGCGCTGGCTAGGACAAGGGGTGGAACAAAGGCTTGGCTGCCATGATGTCGCAAGTCGAATATGGCAGCCTAAAATATTTTAGAGATGGGTGGGTCGCAGCTCTTCAGGTGATGAAGGTTGATGAAACTTCTGAGCTCTTCCAGCGACACATCCCTGGTCCCCCTCCAACTCCTGAAGATGAAGAAGAGGACGAAGATGCCTCCGAAGAGTCATCTATGGTGATGGTAGATCATCCCCCAGCCATCCAGCCTGCTACCGAGGAACTTCAGCAGCTCGCTACTTCCTCCGAGCAACCTCCAACACTTCCCTACTATCTGCTCCATCCGAGCAACCTACCTCCTCGTCCCAACCTCCCGAGAAAGTTTTGGGAGACAAGGAAAAGGTGTAGATTTGTTCGGGTTTATCTCTATTTTATTTTTCCTTTGTCAAATGTAACCATGAACATGTAACTCTGAATTTTGTGATATAATAAAACTTGAACTTGTGTTTATTCATACTGTTGTCTCTTTTTCATGCTCTATTTTTTATTATTGATTACTGCTTTTTCTTCCTCTACTAGTTTCTGGCCAGGATGGAATTACTGTCTGCTCATGATACAAAGTTGTTGCGGTAATGCAATGAATACTTTAAGGCTGGTCACACAGATCTGAGTACAGCACAAATCGTCGACATCCTCGGCCAAGATGCTTCGGAACAGGCAGTTGAAGCTTACCAATATTTGAAGTGTCTGCTTGATCGTGCGGTGGCCAATAATGTGGATTATTATGATATGATCGAGGATCTCCAAGCCACTCTTGAAGACCTTTAGCAACAATATAAATAATCCACTGTCCTCTTGCACGAGGGGTACGAGAAGAAGTACCAGCAGATCATTGCCGACAAGGGATACGACAAACTTTTTATTGGCTACGATGTGAGGGAGAGAACTCTGAGGGGTGAGGTTGAGGAGTGCAGACAAATAGCTGAATTATTAGAGCAAGAGAACAACAACCTGCAAAGAGAGTTGTCACAGTTGAAGTCTGCAGGTTCCACTTTAAAAGCTTTGATCCCAGTGACTGATGAGGGATTCTCGTTCTTGGAGGTCGAGAACGCCAACTCGAGGGATGAATTGGAGACCTTGAAGAGAGTTGGCCCCTCTACATCTTCTCGTGGACGAGCAAGATATGCGCGGATTCATGTCGAGGAACAGAGGACTCAATGTGCCTTAGAGAACCAGGCCTTCCAATTAATGACGAAGAACCAGGCGTTGGCTGAAATGTCAAAGAAGATCAGGGACCTGGAAGAGTAGCATTCTACGCAGAAGTTTGTCCTGGAGAATAAAGAACTCTTTATCAAAAACCTCCACGAGCAGCTGGAAAGATTGACCTATCAATTTCACAAACAGCCCAGGGAGTTCTGGATGGCTGGGTACAACGAGACTCTCTACCACTTGGACGATCGTATCTAGAATGCCAATAATGAGGGCTACAAGCAGGGCTGGTTGAATGCCTTAGGTGTATTGCAACTCGAACAGGGTCATTACCTGTGGGACTACCACGATCCTGGGCTGCTCGACCTACCCGTGCCACCATTCAAATTGGATATGAGTTGGATCCCTGCTCGGGCCATTCCTCGATGCTTGATTTCCAAATATCTCGGCGACTACAATCTCCATTCAAATGTCGAGATATCTCGTCCCGAGCACCTCCTAGATTGACCATCCGTGATGAATATCAGGATGTTAAAAGATTTGAACTTTATAAATTCTCCTCTTGCTTTAAATGATCCGCCTGCTGGCGAGGAACCTGTTTCAAAAGCAGAGGGGAAAATACCAATATAATAGGAATATCGATGTAATAAATTTGTATACATTTCATTCTCAATGTAATTTATTTTTGGATTTAATAAAAGACTTTTATTTTTGTTCGCAATCTTAATTACTATTGTCTTGTAATTATAAAATACTTTACATCTGTGCATGTGTATCTGCTAAAAAGATAATAATATTGTGTAGTTTGTCGACCAACTTATTGTCGACTAGCTTGAATTTGTGGTAGTCATTTAGCAAAAATGAAGTTTTGTTTCTCGACCAATCTTGATAATAATTAAAAAGTTATGAGTATAAAAAATGTTGCTCGATCACTTTCTCGTTTTCATAAAATGTTTCCGACCAACCAAGGTCGGTAAATTTTCCTTTTCGACCAACTACAGTGTAACACCCCGCCTAATTAAATACCGGGTGACCAGTCCCATACCAAATTAAAACAGAATATACAGTTGGCTCATTCTTAGCATCACTGTCGAAAACATTTACAACTCACCCAATACCCAATTAAGCTGGTGTTAAAAACTTTCCAAATTTAAATTTCAACAAAACCATTTTAGTTTAAGAATAACACAACACATTTTATTCTACAACACTGATAACCCAATAAATAACACAAAAGAATTTAAATGCAATTGGAATAAACATTCCCAAATAATATTAATCCATTACAGTAATCCCATCAATAACAACTGTATTAAAAATACCCGAATACAATAGTATTTGACCTCGATAGAAAAGATAACTGAAATCCTTTGGGCGACATGCCCTAACTAAGAATACTGTGAATCAAATGAAGATAGGCGTCTAAGCAAAACTCCATAAATCCATAGCCTGTCAAATCCGCTAAGGTTGGCGTCCCTGTTGCTGGACACCTGATATAGAGATACAATAGAAGAGAAAATATGCAAGGAAACGGGTCAGAGCCCGAATGTGTAGATGATTTTTAAAACAGCAAATATTTAAAAAGTGCAATAAAGCATTTATTATGTACATGTTAGATCCAACTCTCACTTGCTATTCTCACCTCTCAACTAGAGTGCACACTTAACGTTTCCTAATAACCTCTTAGTTAATGGTTCCTCTTTTCTAGTCTCCCTAATAAAATTCCATTCCCATATCATAATCCCCGTATGTCCCATACCATACGTCACATTATTATTCATTTACACTTCTCCTTTATATGATTAGTTTCTCATTAACATGAATCATTACTCATCAATATGAATCGTTTCTCATTAACATGAATCATTACTCATTAATATGAATCGTTTCTCATTAACATGAGTTAAGCTTTTCAATTCTATAAGCGTAAACATTCATTAACTTAATTCCATTATCTTTCTCTATTCACCGTTATCTACAATTATCACCGTAGATAGATTTAACCATAATATATCCATTTAATCATTTAATCCATTATATATATATTCATATATAATACGGCACCCCGAGTCACAGCTGCGGTGCAATGCATTACTCTGCTATCATGTCCCATCATCGCAGGTCGCCGAATAGGGGACTAAAGGTTCGGTAAGAATCCACGAACCACAAACAACAACAAACAAATTGGAGGCGAACATAGTTCTCGTATCCATGGGTCACGCACATACCTACGTACCCACAGTCAGCAGACTTATCAACTCCCCGATAAGTCTTTCATAGACCTATGTTCTCGAGCGACAAATCAAAGATCCCATGGATTCATCAGGATATGACTGCCCTCACGCGCAAACCTCCCACTGATAGCAAGTAAGCTAGGTATGTCATACACATAAATCATCAATCAATCCAATAGGTATTATCATACCTATAATATAATACCAATAAGGTAATATCACTACCCTAAGATATTTCTCATACGTAGCATTATATCTCTTTTAAATTCCACGTATCATATCTTTACTTCATAATTTAATTATCCTCGCATCCTATAATATCTCTCCACTCCCGACGTCGTTAAGGTTCATGCGCGGAGAGTCTCGCAAAGCGAAATCCAAACAAGGAACCCCTCCAATACATTACTACTTAACTTTGTCGATCGAGGAGGTCCGACAACTTCAACTATGCGATCGGGATAACATCATACCTTCTTTCAACCAAATGTGTTCTAAACTACCATCTCACAAGATTCAAATAGGATTTTCATCATCTTATATTCAGTAAGAAGTCACTAATATCCTACTAGTCCATAACATTATTTCTCCCGAACTACTACGAGTTTAGTTCTCTTTTTAATTAAGGTTAAAACCGATAGTTTCAAATCTCTTATAAACACATCTTCTTTCACCTAGGATTAAACCCTCTTGTAAACTTAAGGATACCCAGGTGTTATATTAAAGCACCCCTACTGGTCCTATCTTAAATCCTCATACATCCCCATTTGGAATTTAACAAATGAATCTAGCAACCGAAATTCCATTCAATATAATTTTCATCATTTAAATCACTTAAATCCAAATCAAATTAATTCAAATCTTATCAAGGGTTTACTGATATTTTCTAAGTCCCATAATATCCAAATAATAATCACCAAAGATCCACAAAAAGGTTTGGGATAAGAATCAACGTTTAAAAAGAAACAACTTTACATATTCTGAGGAGGTCGATCGATCGAAGGCAGGGGTCGATCGATCGATCGATCCCTCAGGTCACAGCCTGGTTTTCTGCATTTCAGCAACTACGGGTTTAGCAACTTATGATCATTTATACCTTCATCTAAACATCCCAAATGACTTATAATATTTACTACATGATATATCAACATATATGAACGATTTCCAATACTCTAAACATCCTAGAATCACCAAGGGATTGGATTAAAAATCATGTTTATCTCCTTATTTTCAGAAAATTTATCAACATATCATCTTCAAGAACACATGAATGGTTGTCATAGTTTCTTCAACAGATTCATGACTATTTCGTGGATTATTATCAACCTAAAACATGAGTTTAATTCCTATATCATTTCAGTTTCCAGAAATCCATTTAATACTCCATTATTTCTTCCAAACATGAATAATCTTCTCTTTTCATACTATTCTAACATGGACAATATACGAACTTAAATTGCCATTATCAAACACTTGCCTTTACTGAAGGTCTGATCCTTTGGTGTAGTATATCTCAGTTGGTTGTCCCTTCTCCGGTCAAACTCCGGTGGTGGTTGGTGGTGGTGAACCTTGGTTCTTGTTCTTCTCCTTCCCAAGTAGACTTTTCCCTTCCCAAGCACTCTTTCACTCTCTCTAGGAAGATGGCTTCACTAATTTGTGAAGAGGAGATGAATAACCCACATACACTTAATCTACCAATACTTATAATAGGACAAACCCGAAATCACTATTCATCCCCCCTAGAAAAATGACCAAAATGCCCTTCCGGGTTGTCTATTCATTTCCAAATGACCCGAGACTCAAAATTAACATCCAAATAGACTTTTTTGTCTATTTCGAACCTTCCGGACGCAACGACGCAGTCGAAATGACTATTAGATCGATAGAAAATAAATTTCCTTTTTAATTTAATAAACTAGTCCCGACACGTCCCATACCGCGTCTGACTAAAAATATAAATTACCGAATTTATATCATACAGTCATATCAATGACATCACATTCATATATTACCTAAATATCTTTAAGTAATATTCAGAATCATCCATTTTAATATCCACCGTCCGGATAAAACCCAAATGAATTAATTAATAATAAAATCCAATTAATCCATTAATTTAAAATATAACCCATTTTAAAAGTCATTTAAAATTACGGGGTATTACATACAGTTAGTGGGTTTTTATCCCCGACCAGCCATAGTTAGTGGATTTTTTCTCTACGAGCCACTTTGGTACTTTTTGAAATAATTTTACCTCCCGACCAACTCAAATTGGCATTTTCGAGAATATATTTACTTCCTAACCGACATAAGTTGGCATTTTTAGGAATATATTTACTTCCCGAGGAACATATAGAGTTACTTCCCGTAGGAATACAAGTTTTACTTCCCGGAGGAATACAAGTAGCTTTACTTCCCGGAGGAATACAAGTAGCTTTACTTCCCGGAGGAATACAGCTAGCTTTACTTCCCGGAGGAATACAGCTAGCTTTACTTCCCGGAGGAATACAGGTAGCTTTACTTCCCGGAGGAATATAGGTAGCTTTACTTCCTGAAGGAATATAGGTAGCTTTACTTCCCGGAGGAATATAGGTTTCTCGACCAACCTTAGTTGGCGTTTTCGAGAATAAATTTGAGTAGTCCGAGTTTTGCTGAGTAGTGTGTAGCACTAGCACTCCCCGAAAAACTTTCAATAAAAGGAGAGAATATCCATCACTGATAATATTTGCGCAGGTGCTCTGCGTTCCATGCAGTTTTAAATTCCTCCCCTTCTAAAGTTGCTATTCGGTAAGTTCCTGGTCGAACAACTTCTGTAACTCGGTATGGTCCATGCCAGTTTGCCTCCAGTTTATTGTGCTTTTTAATCACTTTCTTCAGCACATAGTCTCCTTCTTTCAGGTCGCACTTCTTCACCCTCTTGTTGTAGAACAAAGATGTTCGCTGCTGGTAAGTAGCATTTCTAATGGCTGCTTCTTCTCTAACTTCCTCGAGCATGTTTAAATCCAACCTTCTCATTAAGTAGCTGACAGGGGAATTGAAATTCAGTACCCTGTGTGTTGGGAGGCCCAACTCGGCAGGTATAACAACTTCACTTCCAAACGCCAGCATATATGGTGATTCTCCAATTACTACTCGGGGAGTAGTTCGGTAAGCCCATAGTACTGATTGTAGCTCGTTGATCCAATTTGTTTTCGCATCATCCAGTCTTTTGTTCAAGCCATTCAGTAGCGTTCTGTTTGTCACTTCAGTTTGTCCATTGCTTTGAGGATGGCCTGGTGCTGAGTGGATCTTCAAAATATTTTACTGATGACAATAGGAAGCGGACTCCTCGTTGTCAAATTGTGTTCCATGGTCTGTGATGAAGGCATGAGGAAGACCATATCGACAAATGATGTTCTTCCAAACAAATTTGTACACCTTGTCGTACGTCATATCGATGAGAGGCTCAGCTTCTACCCATTTAGTAAAATAATCCACTGCGACGACGAGGTATTTGAACCTTCCTCTGGTCGTTGGCAGTGGCCCGACCAAATCTATTCCCCACATGGCAAATGGCCAAGGGGAAGTGATGGGTGTCAACAATGCTTGTGGAGTTCTTCGGATGGAGGAAAAGCATTGGCACTTATCACATTTCTTGGCATAGGCTATATAATCAGCCCTCATCGTCGGCCAGTAGTATCCCTGCGTCATCACCCTTTGCAAAAGCGTCCGACCTGCTACATGGGATCCACAAGACCCTTCATGGATCTCTTTAATTAAATCTTTCACCTCGGTGGGATGCACACATCTCTGCAAACCTGCCATAATTCCTCGTCTATATAAAATACCGTTAGTTAATACATACCGAGCAGCTTTAAACTTCAATTTCTTGGCTGCGAGCTTGTCAATTGGTAATTATCCCTCTTCAATATATGCCCTGATAGGATCCATCCAAGATGGTCCTAAATCAAGGGTGATAAAGTTCATCGTCAAATCTTCATCTATACTCTGACCAGCTAAAACTTTAATTGGGATTGTTCTTCATAGCTCGGTACGAGTAGCTGATGCTAATCGAGCTAGGGCGTCTGCTCTCGCATTCTCCATTCTTCGTATTCTGACAAGCCGAATAGCAGCAAATTCTGACATCGGCTGCCTTTGCATGATAATTGATCATTAATTCTCCTTTGACTGCATATACTCCCATCATTTGGTTTACGATCAATTGAGAATCACTGAAAACAATAACCTGATGCGCCTCCATAATTTTTGCCAAATTAAGACCTGCAATCATGGCCTCATACTCAGCCTCATTATTGGAAGCTTTGAATTAGAAACGTAGGGCGTATTCCATGTCGACCTCGTTCGGAGTGCTCAAAACGATCCCTGCCCCACAGCCTGTTGTGCAAGATGAGCCATCTACATATAGCCTCCATATAGGTAACTCGTCTTCAAATTTCTGATCTGTCAGAGTTCCTCGGTGAAATATTTATTGCTTCCTTTCATCTTCCCCTGATATTTCTCGCTCTTCGTTGATCATCTTTTCTTACCCTTTTACCAACCGGAGTTGGTCTAAGCCCGAATTTGATGATCCTGTAACCTCCACTTGCCCTTTTACCAATCGGAGTTGGTCTGAGCTTGTGTTTGTTGATCCTGTAACATCCACAGGTTGATCAGCGAGTAACTTTTGCTCCTCGGGGGTATCAGGATGGGTGAACTCTGCTATAAAATCCGCTACAGCTTGCCCTTTAAGAGATGATCTGGGTTCATAGACTATATCGTATTCACCGAGCTCTATTGCCCAGTACATCAATCTCCCTGATTTTTCTGGTTTATGAAGGGCTTGCCTCAATGGCATATCAGTATATACTACTATGGTATGAGCCTGGAAGTATGGCCTCATTCTCCTACTCGCCTCAATCAGCGCCAGTGCTAAATTTTCCAGCCTTGGATATCTGATCTCTGCTCCTCGGAAGGCCTTACTCGTATAATAAATTAGTTTTTGCACTCCATTCTCCACTCTGATCAACGCCGAGCTAACTGCATTCTCGGACACTGCAAGATATAAGTATAATTTTTCTCCCATCACTGGCCTGGACAACAGTGGAGGTGCTCCCAAGTATTTCTTCAAGTCTTGAAAAGCCTTCTCACATTCATCATTCCACTCAAAAGTCTTTCGGAGTGTCTTGAAGAATGGGAGACATCGATCAGTTGCTCGTGATACAAATCTGTTGAGTGCTGCTACTCGTCATGTAAGACTTTGCACCTCTTTCTTCGTCGTTGGAGATCGCAGCCCTAGCAGAGCTTTGATCTTTTCAGGATTCGCCTCAATGCCTCGTTGATTGACAATGTACCCGAGGAACATGCCTTCTCGTACTCCAAATGTGCACTTCGTCGGGTTCAGCTTCATTTGATATTTATCCAGTTGATCAAAAGTCTGACTTAAGTCAACTAGATGATCGGCAGCTTTCTTGCTCTTTATCAGCATATCGTCAACATAGACTTCCACATTGCAACTGATTTGTTCAGCAAAGACCTTGTTCATCAGCCGCTGATATGTCGCACCTGCATTTTTCAAACCAAAAGGCATAATATTATAACAATAAGTTTCCCTAGGGGTAATGAAAGAAGTACTATCCCTGTCTTCAGGTTTCATTTTAATCTGATTGTAACCAGAATAAGCATCCATGAAGCTCAGCAGTTCGTGTCCTGAGGTAGCATCCACCAGTTGATCAATTCGGGGCAATGGAAAGTGATCCTTTGGGCATGCTTTGTTGAGGTCGATGAAGTCTACACACATCCTCCACTTGTTGTTTTTATTCTTTACCATCACCACATTGGCTAACCAGTCTGGATATTTAACATCTTCAATAAAGAAAGCTTTCTGGAGCTTCTCGACTTCCTCCTGTATAACTTGATTCTTCTCGGGACTGAACACTCTTCTTCTCTGCTTCACTGGCTTGATCTCCTTATTCACATTGAGCTCGTGACATAAGAAATTTGAGTCAATCCCAGGCATATCTTCATGACTCCACGCAAAAGTTTGCTTTCTGCTTCTAAGGAAAGTTATCAATTCTTGTTTTAGTGAGGTTTCCAACGACGAACCTACTTGAGTAGTACGTTCAGGGTGCTCGTCATCCAGAATGATGTTTTCAGTAGCTTCCACCACTTGACCCTTCACGAGTTGCGACTCATCTCTAGGATCCAATGTTTCAATTTCTGCACCTTCATCCACTTGATAGGTAGTAGTCTTTCTCCTTGATTCTTCCAGTTCCTCTTGCTCGGCGGATGAATAATAGCATTCCCGAGCTACTTTCTGATCACCTTTCACAACTCCTATTCCAAAATTTGTTGGAAATTTTAGGCATTGATGCACTGTAGATGGTACAGCCTCGAACTTCTTCAATCCTACTCTTCCCATGATGATATTGTATGATGATTGAACATTCTTATCCATCACGAAGAAGCGTATTCTTTCTGTTCGACAAGCAGGCCATGTACCAATGAATATATCCAACTTGATCGTCCCAAGTGGAAATACTTTCTCGCCAGCAAAACCGATGAGGGGTCTATGATAAGGCTCCAATTGAGATAGCTTTAGATTTAAACTATCAAAGCACGAGTAGAACATGATGTCTGCCGAGCTACCATTGTCGACCACTACTCTTGAAATTATTACTTCCTTCATTCTCATCTTGATCACCAATGGGTCATCATGAGGATATAAAACTCCTGCGAGGTCATTCTTTGAAAAATCAATGACTAATTTCTCTTTGTTCACCTTTCTCGGGCGATCCTCCTCAGCTAGATTTATTCGTTGAATGTACGAGCAAGCTTGAGCCTCACAGAGGTAAGATTTTCTCTCTGCAGTAAGGTCTCCTCCTCCTGCATCTCCACCTGTTATAACATTACAGTCAAATGACCCAAAGCGTATTGAAAATACCTCACGTTCTGGCTGCCTTGGTCTCTTGGGAAGATCGGGGTCGTCTTCTGGATCAACTTCATGGTTTCTTTTCTTATTCTCCTCTGCTCGATGAGGAGATCTAGACCTCTCTCTTGTTCGGTCGTTGTTTCTTCTTTCGCTTCCACGATCGACATACTTTGACAGCTTTCCTCGTCTGATGAGTGTTTCAATCTCATTTTGAAGAGCTATGTAATTTTTGGTCATATGGCCATGATCTTTATGAAACTCGCAATACTTCGCCTTATTACTCTTGTCAGGGTCTGCCTTCATTTTCTCTGGCCAGTTTAATTTCTCGTTGTTCTTGATTTCCTCTAGAACATGGTTGATATCCTTCTTCAAAGGAGTATAATTATCAAATTTCTTCATTACGTCCCATACCGACCTAGTTTTTGAATGTTTGTCATTACCATTGTTCTTATGCTCTTTCTTCTTAGCTTTATCACCTTCCACCTTGGTTTCTTTGGCATCCATATTCTTCTTCGCAGCCATAGCCTCCTCGGCATTCACAATCTTTGACGCTTTTCCCATCAGATCTAACATGGTTCTACGTGGATCCTTGGCCAAAGTGTAGTACAACTTGTTGGGCAGTAGTCCACTCATCAAAGCAGTAATCGTTGTCTTCTCCTCATAATTAACGACTTCAAGTTTCTCGTTATTAAAACGAGTTATATTATCTCTGATACTTTCACCAGCTTTTTATCTAACACTTAGCAAATGTGCTACTCGTTTAACTGGCTTTGCCCCAAAACAGAAATTCCCAATGAATAACTCGGCCAGTTGAAGAAAGGTTGAGATCTTACCCCGAGGAAGATTATTATACCATATTTAAGCAGATCCGGTAAGAGTTCCCGAGAATGCTCTGCATCTCATCTCATCTGGAACAGCATAGATGTCGGCTGCAGCTTGGTATTGTTCTATATGAAGGATAGGGTCAGTCTTTCCATCATATTTGGGGGTCACAACAGGTGCTTTGAACTTTGTTGGTGTTGGAAAATCTACAATGGCCTGGACAAAAGGTGTTCCTCGAACAAAGGTTCATTGTAGAGGGTTCTCGGCCTTAGCCATTTCCCCTAATCTATCCTCCAGCCTCTGAATAGATCCTTTCCACGCATCATTTCCTTCCTCGGGCCTGTTGGTTCGAGCAACTGATCGCGTTGATGTGGCTTCCTGGGATCTATCTCGACGAGCAGCTGGTCGCAATTGGGCAGATCCTTCCCTTAAATCTGATGGTCGTCGAAAACTCCTCGATGGGGCTCTAGGAGGACTTTTACTCCTTCTAGGTCCTAATCGATTAAAAGGCGATACCCTGCTTAATCTTTCTAGCGCACTGGTCCTTTCTGGGGAGAGAGTGATACGTTGTTCAGTATCTGTGGCTCGCATTGACGAAGTTCGTCCAGGTTGATAAGAAAAATCTTCAGACTCCTCGTTGCGATATGAATTGGTACGCCTAGTATGCGAAAAAGGCGCACGGGTATTTCTTTAAATACTTCGTGGTCCTGAATGGGTTGGTGCACCGCCATGGAGGGTTTGTATGGGTTGTCGCATAGTTTCTTGCATGACGGTCTGGCCCTGAGCCAGATTTGTCATTATTCCAGCCAGATCTGGAATATTTGGCGGAGCAGATGGATTTGGAGGGCTTCCAGCGTTTCGATTGTTGGATTCTAGAATATCAGCCATTTGTGATGAATTGTTTTTTATGAAAAACGATGTTACCTGTAGTTTCCCACAGACGGCGCCAATCTGTTGATGTAAAAAATTAGATCATATCTAATTATTTAATCACAGATAAAATAAATGAAACAAAGAGTTTTTAAAGTGGTTCAGCCTTACAAGAATGGCCTACGTCCACTGTTATGTTATTGCTGAGTGTTTGGGAATTCTCGATTATAAGT
The DNA here is from genome assembly GCA_949130495.1 of Sambucus nigra. NCBI lineage: Eukaryota > Viridiplantae > Streptophyta > Magnoliopsida > Dipsacales > Adoxaceae > Sambucus > Sambucus nigra. Next base: position 203,435,429 of record OX422208.1, read on the forward strand.
TCTATCCAGAAATTCTGGTCCCCCTACAATGAGGATTGTACAATGTATTTATAGCCCATGAGGCTGTAATGTGAAAGGGTAATACATTAAATGATGTACATATGAAAGGGTAATACATTTAATGCCCCTTAAGCGTGTGCGTCTGAATGATAAGCATTTAATGAACAGTCAAACTGTTGGTTATCCAGCTATTAATGCTTTGTTCGAGGTGCAGCTCGGACCGCCTGAGCTTCTCGGTACTCAAGAGTTCCTCGGAGAGTTCTTGTTTCTCGGAGCGTATGAGTTCCTCGGGGAAGCAGTGTTCCTCGTTGTAGTCTTGTTCCTCGAAGCGTATGAGTTCCTCGGAAGTATTTGTTGTTGCCACGTGTCTTTCCATGTGTCTTCACTCAATTAAGCCCTGTCAGCAGACTAAATTTGGTATCAACAATCATCATTCCATATAAACCTGTTCTCCATTCTAGTAAGCTTAGTCAATTGTAATGCAATAGAAGAAAACCCCTATATAAATCTACTATAATATCCAGCCAATACCAGAAAACTATGTACCTCTGTCATACTAGTTGGTCTTTCCCAATTCATTATTGCTTCCACCTTCTTAGGATCAACAAAAATGCCATCAGCAGAAATAACATGCCCCAAAAATACTACTTTATCTAGATAAAATTCACATTTAGAAAATTTAGCATATGACTGCCTCCCTCGCAAGGTCTGTAAAATATTATGCAGATGATGTTCATGCTCCTCCGTACTATGAGAATATAACAAAATATCATGAATGAAGACAATAACAAAATAATCCACGTATGGGTGAAATATACTGTTCATAAAGTCCATGAATACGGCTGGTGCATTTGTTAATCCAAATGGCGTGATAAGAAATTCATAATGGCTATACCTATAACGAAAAGCAGTTTTAGATATATCGCAGTCTCTTACTTTCAATTGATGATATCCGGACCTGAGATCAATCTTAGAAAATACTTTGGCGCCTTGTAACTGATCAAACAATTCATTAATGCAGGGTAGTTGATATTTATTATGGATCGTCGCCTTGTTCAACTGAAGATAATCAATGCGCAATCTCATGCTTCCATCTTTCTTATTTACAAACAACACTGGGGCTCCCCACGGTGATACATTAGGCCTTATAAAACCACTGTCTAACAAATTTTGTGACTGTATTTTTAGCTCTTTTTATTCTTCTAGTGTCATACGATATGGTGCAACAGATATCAGTGCGATGTCTGGTACTAACTCAATCACAAATTCTACCTCACGATCTGGTGATAACGCTAGAAGTTCTTATGGAAAGAAATCTGCAAACTCATTAACTATTGATATATCTGATAGTTTTCCATCCTCTTGTAGTGTGTCCACCGCATAAGCAAGATAACCCTGACACCCCTTTCTTAGCAGTTTATATGATTTTATAGCATAAATAAAACATGTTGGAGTGACATTTCGGTCCCCTATAAATTTAAATTCAGGTTCACCCGGTAACCGAAACACTACTTCCTTTCTAAAGAAGTCTATACATAAATGATACGAATCCAACCAATCCATACCCAGTATCACATCAAAGTCATGCATCTCGAGAGATAATAAGTCAACCAACAACTCCTTTTCACCTATTCGTAGCACACACTCCCTACACACCCTATCAATAAAAAACACTCCCCCCACATGAGTAATGATAGCTAAGCCAGAATCTAATGATGATAATGGTTTATTAAGATGCAAAAGATAAAGCAAAGACACAAAATAATGTGTAGAACCAAAATCTATCAACACATGAGCATCTTTATCATAAATCGGAAGTGTACATGTCACTACATTCAGTGTAGATTGTGCATTTTTCCGCGTCAATGCAAAGACTCTGCCTTAACCTTGGCCTTTAGACATACCTCATCTACCTCACATGTGTAAATTTTATGTAGAGCTCCTACCTCATACCGTAACACTCCCAACTGATGATGTAGCTCCCATTATTGGACAATTCTTCCACACGTGCCCTGATTGATGACAATGGAAACATAAAGGTGTTATCTCATCTATTGTACATTCCCGTGACATATGCCCTTGGCCACCACATTTATAACAAAACATAGCCCTTGGTCTCAACACAAATGCATTTTTTAACTGACTAATCCCAGTCCTTCCACTTCGAGCTTGAAATTTTCCACGTGCACTTCTGCTATTTTTAAATCCCTGACCTCTAGATACTCCTCGTACTACATTCTGAATTAAGGTTCCCGTCTCCCATCCACGTGATTTAGTACCATCGTGTCTAGTTTTCTTCGAGTGTTCTGCTTGTATTTCTCTCATTGACTTTTCTAACACCATAGCTTTATCTACCAAGTCCACGTAATTTGTGATCTTCATATTAGCAACCATGGTTTTTGTATCCACATCCAACCCAGTTTGAAACTGATCACATTTACGTTCTTCTGTCCTCACCAAATCAGGTGCAAATCTAGATAAAGATATAAATAAAGTCCCATACTCAATCACTGTTCAAATCCCCTGCTTAGCATGATAAATTCTTCCTCTTTTTCCTTCCTATAAAGCCTTGGGAAATATTTTTCAAATAACACATTCAAAAACCTCCCCCGTGTAATTGGTGGAGGATTTGTTGGCACCACTCCCTCGATCGTAGTAAGTAACCTCTCTGTAGCATCCCACCATAACTTTGCATCATCCTTTAACCTGAAGGTTACTAACAAAACCTTTTGTTCATCTTGCACTTCCATCACCTTGAATATTGTTTCCATCTTTCTCATCCACCCCTCTGCCACTACCGGATTAGTAGTTCCAATAAATACTAAAGGATTTAACTTCATGAACCTCTCATGCAATTTATCCTTATCTCCACCAGGTACTCCACCTCTCGCTTGTTCCACTAGTTATGCCACATCACGCAATATTCTTCCCACATCGTCAATAGGTTGTTGTTACACCTCTGGTTCATCCACTCAATATGTCCATGCCCTTCCTGACTATTAGGAACAGAGTATGCCTCACCTTATGCTCTATCATGCATCTCATGTGGATCCATCACTTACTGCAATACAAATAACTTGAACAAAATACAATAGCACCAGTTTAACATTAATATTGTTAGTCAAAATCCTAACCAATAACAAACTCACTTTATATTGCCCACTGCTGATCTAGACCCTCACACCCTGTCCATAACCTAATAACCATGCTCTGATACCAAGTTATCGCGTCCCGACTTAATTAAGTTAAAATCATCTTTTAATTATAGAGATAAATTCCCATTAAACAATATTGTACTTGAAATCTCTCAAAAAAGATAACACAATAATTTTTTTCGTTTTAAAGGCATGGTTAGATGAAACCATAATTACCTTTGAATATAACTTACAAGTACCAAACAAATTCACTCACATAAGTTTCTTAGTTTAATATTTACCCACAAATTTTGTTGATATTCAACTCACGTTATTTATCTTCCACTCCCCCGTTTAACATCCCAACTTGGCACTGAACTCCAAACGATAGGCATACTTGAAACATAACATTATAGGAGTGTAAAAACTTAGTGAAAGACCATATATACACACACATACTACACATATAACAAATTTGAATAACCATTTTATTTTCTAATGTTATAACCCAACAGGAATTGTGAAACTCTTGCAAGCCTAGACCCGCCACAATCCAATTAACCCACATACCTTTAAGTTGGATTAAAGGGACCGCCACATCCCGTAGAACCCACCATAACCCTTAACATTATATAAAGGACCCGCCACAATCCATAACATTAGATAACTTCGCTTAACATTTTTAATCATATGCATATGTTTTATAAAAACCACATCACTCCATAAGCATTCTAACACATGTATTTAATTACACATTTCCATATAAAAATATAAACATTTATATTTCATAGGGAGGGTTACTCACCTTAAAGTAGGTACTAAGATTAATACCAAAACTATTTCCTTGGTATGGTGATATTAGCCACTTCCCCACCTAACAATTCAACATCATTAGTATTTGAATACACCAAATAACATTAAACACGGTAATACATCATATCATTTGGTCAATATGAAATAATTAAAAAGGAAACTAATATGATACTTCTGTGACACCCCGACTAATTAAATACCGGGTAGCTACTTCTTTATTAAATCAATACAAAATGTCAAGTTGATTCAGTTAATAGCATCACTGTTGAAAACATTTTAAAGATTACTAACCACCTAGTATTTAAAAAGTAAGTTGCCAAATTTTAATTTAAGTCTGATTAACATGCAATAAAAGAAAAATGGAGGAACAACATAATCCATTCACCATAACTAAGTAATGAAATAACCAACAAATAATAATAAGAAGTCCGGAGGAAAACTCCTCACAACAATCCCACAACTGAAAGATAATAAGACAAGTCTGAATCCTGAATTAATTACATGCCCGAAGTCTGAGTAACTGAAATAAATGAAATGTCTCTAAAAGAAATGGGCGACATGCCCTACAACTGATAAATGCTGAATATAGAGTCAAGATATATGAAGCGTCTACAAGCAAGGTCCTGTAACTTCCACAAACAGCTACAGCTCGTCACCTGAATGAGAATCCTAAGCATGGTGTCCTTGTGGCTGGGCACCTAAAATGGTTTTTACAAAAATAGATTTGAAAGCAAATGGGTCAGAGCCCGAAAGTGGAAATCATTTTAAAAATAGCAAGTGTTTTAATAACATTTAAAACAATGAATGTAAAATACATGTTAGGACGTGCTCTCACGTGAAATACTCACCTCTCGTCTAACCGTGCACTCCTAACGTTCCTGTACCCATTCATGTGACATCCATATCTAACCAAACCATATGCTAAGCATTCACACATCTTAGATATCTCAATATTAATAAAGGTATACTCTACATCCTTATACCATTATTACAATTTTATATATATTTTAACTCTCCCGATAATATAGAGTTTAAACTGCCGACACGTCACACGTCATAGTTCTTATACTTAAAACCTATCTTAAATAGATTATTAAGTTCCTATTATTCCCACCTATAACATCGTCGTTCCTAAGGTCCTTACTTCTGCCCCGAACCTCATTTCATCAACTATTCAAATTTACACTTTTAACCCAAATATTATCTCACTTATCGAATTTCATTAGATTTAGAATAAATCCTCAAATTGAATTCTAATTAAGGTCCAAATTTCATAGCCATGCCTACTGGTCTTCCTTAAGTTTAAGGGTATTCATAAGGTCTCCAATAATATTTTCCAAGGGTTAACATCATTAAAAATTAAATAGGGAAAACTTTACTCATTCTGGGAAGGTCGATCGATCGACCTTTTCCTTCGATCGACTGATGAATGTCGATCGATCGAACGCACCAGGTAGGCTACGGACTGCTTCGATTTGCAGTTTTCAAATCATCCCAAAACACCATTAACAAGCATGAAACTCTAAGATAACGTTATAATATCATCATACAATCATCCTACAACAGTATTAACGTTCTAAAACCAATAATTCATCATTTAAGGGCTTTGTTTAGATCAAAACTTCATCAAGAATTCCAGATTTCTATTTCTTTCAAGAACATTAATAAACTTCTTCTAAAATCCGTTTTTAGATCATCAATGGTTCTGTTTTGAATACATAATTCGTCCAGAATGTTTCTACATGCAATTCCTACCATAGTTCATAGTTTTAATCCTCAAATTCATGGGTTTAATCAATCTTCCAAGATACATTTGATGATTATCCTAAACATGGAAAAACATAGCATTGAATCAATTATAATTAAACCACTTGCCTCTAATCTTTCTCTGAATTTGATGTTGAATCTTGAAGGCTGAGTTGTTCTCTCTCTCTCTCTCTGCAGAATTCTCTTATCTCTCTCTCTCTACAAGTTCTTCTTCTAAGGATGATGACAATGGAGGGGGGGGTTGGTTTTTGGCAAGTTAGAACTATTTCTTAACTTCTCCCGTAGCCCATTAAGTCCCTTAGTGTAGTTAGTGGGTTTAGTGGATAAAGAATAAGTCAGATTTTTATTTCTAATTTTCGTGGGTTTTAATTCCCAAATTTCCGAAATTACCAAACTGCCCTTTTAAGTTATCGGTATGGCCCAATAATGCCCCGGAACCCAAACTTAACCCCCGGCTAGTGTTTTCTGACTATTTCGACCCTTCCGGACACGTTGGCGCACTCAAAATGACCATACGGTTAATAGAAATAAAATTCACTTTTTAATTAAATAATTACTTTCGCAACGCGACTGTCACACGCTTCTCAACAAAATTTCCCAAATTGCCGTATTTCAATCTCGCGACAATTTCAATAGTTACAATATTCGTATATTTCCATATATACACATTATAATCAAATACTAACTCACATCTCGTTAATATTTTATCCGGATTAATTCTCAATTAATTCACATTTAATTTAATTAATCCCATAAATAAATATCATAAAAATACGGGGTATTACATACTTCCCCCCTAATAACAGAATTTCGTCCCAAAATTCGGAACTAGAAAGTACCTGGTAAGAACAACTCTGGATAACGTTCGCGCATCTCATCCTCGCGCTCCCATGTGGACTCCTCGACATTATGATGTCGCCACTGAACACGCACTAACGGGACTATCTTTGACCGCAGTTTCCGCTCACTTCGGTCCAAAATAGCAATCGGCCCCTCCTCGTAGGAGCTATCAGGCTGGAGATCTATGTCCTCCAAAGCAATGTGAGAATGAGCCAAATCGTCTCTAAGATATCTCCTTAGCGAGGAAATATGAAATACATCGTGAATCCTATGCAAATGCTCCGGTAACCCAAGTCTATACGCAACCGGTCCAATCCGCTCAATAATAGGAAATGGTCCCACATATCTCAGTGGCAGCTTCCCTTTCTTCCCGAAACGCATAATCCCCTTCATAGGAGATACTCTGAGCAAAACCTGGTCCCCCACTTGGAACTCTCTGAAGAACCTTTTCGCATCAGCATAGCTCTTCTGCCGATCTTGAGCTACCCGAATGCGACTCCGAATCAATTCTATCCTCGCCGAAGTATCCTGAATCACTTCCGGCCCAAGTAGTTTGTTGCCCCCCACCTCCAACCAACATGCTGGGGAACGAAAAGGTCTACCGTACAACGCCTCAAATGGAGCCATGCCAATAGTGAACTGGTAGGAGTTGTTGTAAGCAAACTCCACCAGTGGAAGATACTGCTCCCATCCACCATCGAAATCAATGATGCACATACGTAGCATGTCCTCCAACATCTGGTTTGTATGCTCGGTTTGCCCATCGGTCTGCGGATGATAAGTCGTACTCAACCACAATTCCGTGCCCATGGCCTCCTGAAAACTTTCCCAAAACCGTGAAATAAATATATTGTCTCGGTCAGACACGATATTTAGGGGCACACCGTGAAGTCTCACTATCTCTGTAATAAAGAGCTGGGCATACTGTCCCGTAGTGTAGTCTGTCCTTACGGGCAGAAAATGAGCGACTTTGGTCAACCTGTCCACAATTACCCAAATGGAGTCGTGACCTCTCTGTGACGTAGGCAACCCCGTGATAAAGTCCATGGAGATGCTCTCCAACATCCACATCGGGACCTCTAATGGTTGTAGAAGTCCTGTCGGTCTCTGATGGTCCACTTTTACCAGCTGACAAGTGGCGCATTTAGAAACAAACACGGTAATATCTCTCTTCATCCCGCTCCACCAATACTGACGTCTCATGTCCTGGTACATTTTGTCCCCATCGGGATGTACCGCGAACCGTGAGCCGTGCAACTCTGCCATCACCTCGTGTCGCAATTCCTCCCCTTCCGGCACTACCAGTCTCCCATTGAAGCGTAATCCCCCATCTGAGCTAACGGTATAGGACTCGGCTCCCTCTGTTAATAATCGAACTATCTGCTCCTGACAGAACGAGTCATCTGCTTGTGCCTTTACTACTTTCGTGACAATCTGCGGCGTAACAGTCGTCACTGACATGAATGATCGGGCCACTGCATCCTGGTGTCCCAACTCCTTCCACTTTGCCTTTCACACCCCTGCCACCTCATCTACTGGCCTACGGCTCAACGCGTCTGCTACCACATTAGCCTTCCCCGGGTGATATTGGAGATTAAACTGATAGTCTTTCACAAACTCAAGCCACCTTCGCTGCCTCATATTCAGCTCCTTCTGCGTGAATAGGTACTGTAGGGACTTGTGGTCTGTGAACAATCGAAACTTCTCCCCCAAAAGATAATGTCTCCAAATCCGAAGGGCAAATACCACTGCCGCTAACTCCAAGTCATGGGTTGGGTAATTCTTCTCGTGAGGCTTAAGCTTACGGGAAGCATAAGCTATGCCCTGACTCTCCTGCTGCAGTACACCTCCAAGTCCTTGTAAGGACGCATCGGTGTAAACAAGATACTCAACTCCTGGTCTCGGCAATGCTAACACAGGTGCTGAAGTTAACTTGTCCTTCAACTCATCGAATGCCAACTGACAGGCATCACTCCAAATGAACGGCACACCTTTACGCGTCAGATGTGTCATGGGACCCGCTATCTTGGAGAAACCCCGAATAAACCTCTTGTAGTATCCTGCTAAGCCCAAGAAACTACGGATCTCAGTCGGTGTCGTGGGCTGTCCCCACTCCCTCACCGCGGATACCTTCCCCGGATCAACAGATATCCCTAAACACCCTATTCATCAAGTCCATAAACACGGCTGGAGAGTTGGTCAAACCAAAAGGCATAACTCGAAACTCGTAGGAACCATATCTCGTTAAGAAAGCAGTCTTCGAGACGTCCTCCTCCCTGATACGCAACTGATGGTAACCAGATCGCAAATCAATCTTCGAGAAGAAGGAAGCTCCTCTCAACTGGTCGAATAAGTCATCGATTCGGGGCAAAGGATACTTATTCCGTATCGTGATCTTATTCAACTCCCGGTAATCCACACACAATCTCAACGATCCATCCCTCTTCTTAACGAACAACACAGGGGCACCCCACGGGGAAGTACTCCTCCGGATGAACCCCTGACCCAACAACTGCTCAATCTGATCCCGTAACTCTCTCATCTCAGCTGGAGCCATACGGTAAGGTGCGCGGGCAATAGGCCGAGTGCCCGGCGTCAAATCAATCACGAAATCTATCTCTCTACTCGGAGGTAATCCAGGTATATCCTGAAATACATCGGCAAACTCTCAAACAATCGGAATCGAATCAAGTGGTATCACCACTTCCTTAGAGGTCTCCTCCTCTATGTAGTACAAATGAGTGGACGATCCTCCCTCAGGATGAGGCATCGCCACTAAAAACATCTCCTGCCCGAGAATGGCAAAGATAATACTCCTACTAAAACAGTCAATCATGGCTTGGTACGCTACTAGCCAATCCATACCAATAATGGCATCATACTTGGTCATCTCTAACACTAACATATCTGCGGGTAAAGTAAACCTCCCGATCTCTATATCCACATCTCTACACATAAGCGAAATCATGGAACCCCTACTCAATGGTGAGTCTACATAAGCAGCGGTGCTCTCTGCGGTGTCTAACAACCCAATGGTGCGTGCAAATCTCATAGCAATAAAACAGTGTGTAGACCCCGTGTCAAATAAAATGCGCCCCAGAGTCCCCTGAATAGAGAACATACCCTCAATAGCTGGCGGATTCTGTGGCGCTGCGGCCTGCTGAAGCTGATACACTCTCCCATACTGAAGTTGTCCCTGCTGAACTGGGATCGCTGGAATGGGTGGTAATGCTGCCATCTGCGGTGGTGCTGGGAGGGCGGCGGGAAACATAGGCCTCTGTGGCTCGTGTCGAGCACCCTGCTGCTGCTGCTGCTGCTGCTGCTGTGGGGGCCCTTCCCTTATCAGGACAATCCTGACGTTTGTGGCCAATCTTACCACAAATGAAACACTTCCCCGGGAAGTTTCCCCCTCGCTGTCCCTGCTGCCCTCGGCCCTGGTGGTCGTTACCATTTCTGCCCTGACCTTGCTGGCCCTGCTGAAACTGCGGTTGTTGACCATTTTGACCCTACTGGCCCTGATGGCCGTTATGACCCTGTTGGCCATTCCGAAATCCTCCCTGACCGTTCCTGAAACCCCCTGATCGGAATCTCTTATGATCCCCCTGCTGGGAACCCTGATCACTCTGCCTATACTGACCCTGAGCTGATTGTGCCCCGCTGGCACCATTTCCCCCTGTCCTGCCCTGATGGCTGGACTCTCCTGATCGCTTCCCCTCTGTCAAGTGAAAGCGGTGGTCCTGGCAATGGAGCAATGCAGCGTTAACCACGTCAGAATAAGTGGCCAACGAGAGGTTCCCCGATAAATGCTGACGGATCCTCCAAGTCAATCCATCTATGAATTTCTGAATCTTCTTCTCTTCCGTAGGTATCTCATCCGGTACAATGTTCAGCAAATTTGTGAATTCGGCCTCATACTCGGCCACAGTCTTACCCTCCTGTCTAAGGCTCATCAACTTCCTCCTCATTTCCGTGTGAACAGCTGACGGAAAATATTTGCGGTCGAACCGCACCCAGAACTCCTGTATAGTGAGAGTATCTCTCTCCTCTGCGGTGGTAATAGACTCCCACCACTGCAATTCAGCTCCCACTAGCTTGAAAGTAGCTAGTATCTGCCTCTGTACATCGGTGCACTCATACATCCTCAAGTGCCTCTGAATATTCTTCCTCCACTGACTAGATACCACAACATCGGAGCTACCTGCGAACTCCGGAGGGTGTGCTTTCTGAAAAGCATCTCGAACTCGTTCCCAAGCAGATGGGAATGCATATGCCTGAACTGGCGCGGCTACCGGCGCCTGGGGTGGTGCCTGCTGTACAACGACGAGAGCGGCTTTTACCTCTTGGGCTACAATGGCTGCAACCTCGGCGGCATTCATGGTGCCCTGTACTGGAGCTGGCTGTGGCTCGGGCTGTGCATCCCTAGGAATTCATTGCGCACGTCGTGGAGGCATCTGAAATGAGACTAAAGTTTATAAGTTCGCAGTTATAAACTTAAAATAGCTGAAGAGCGAAGCATACATAAAAGAATACAACAGTCCTAAAATATAGGGCTCCATATCAAAGAAAGCTCAGCGGAAACATAATAAGCCGTACAGATCCTAAAGGACACTAGAACCTGATGCTCTGATACCACCTGTGACACCCCGACTAATTAAATACCGGGTAGCTACTCCTTTATTAAATCAATACAAAATGTCAAGTTGATTCAGTTAATAGCATCACTGTCGAAAACATTTTAAAGATTACTAACCACCTAGTATTTAAAAAGTAAGTTGCTAAATTTTAATTTAAGTGTGATTAACATGCAATAAAAGAATAATGGAGGAACAACATAATCCATTCACCATAACGAAGTAATGAAATAACCAACAAATAATAATAAGAAGTCCGGAGGAAAACTCCTCACAACAATCCCACAACTGAAAGATAATAAGACAAGTCTGAATCCTGAATTAATTACATGCCCGAAGTCTGAGTAACTGAAATAAATGAAATGTATCTAAAAGAAATGGGCGACATGCCCTACAACTGATAAATGCTGAATATAGAGTCAAGATATATGAAGCGTCTACAAGCAAGGTCCTGTAACTTCCACAAACAGCTACAGCTCGTCACCTGAATGAGAATCCTAAGCATGGTGTCCTTGTGGCTGGGCACCTAAAATGGTTTTTACAAAAATAGATTTGAAAGCAAATGGGTCAGAACCCGAAAGTGGAAATCATTTTAAAAACAGCAAGTGTTTTAATAACATTTAAAACAATGAATGTAAAATACATGTTAGGACGTGCTCTCACGTGAAATACTCACCTCTCGTCTAGCCGTGCACTCCTAACGTTCCTGTACCCATTCATGTGACATCCATATCTAACCAAACCATATGCTAAGCATTCACACATCTTAGATATCTCAATATTAATAAAGGTAAACTCTACATCCTTATACCATTATTACAATTTTATATATATTTTAAGTCTCCCGATAATATAGAGTTTAAACTGCCGACACGTCACACGTCATAATTCTTATACTTAAAACCTATCTTAAATAGATTATTAAGTTCCTATTATTCCCACCTATAACATCGTCATTCCTAAGGTCCTTACTTCTGCACCGAACCTCATTTCATCAACTATTCAAATTTGCACTTTTAACCCAAATATTATCTCACTTATCGAATTTCATTAGATTTAGAATAAATCCTCAAATTGAATTCTAATTAAGGTCCAAATTTCATAGCCATGCCTACTGGTCTTCCTTAAGTTTAAGGGTATTCATAAGGTCTCCAATAATATTTTCCAAGGGTTAACATCATTAAAAATTAAATAGGGAAAACTTTACTCATTCTGGGAAGGTCGATCGATCGACCTTTTCCTTCGATCGATCGATGGTGGTCGATCGATTGACTGATGAATGTCGATCGATCGAACGCACCAGGTAGGCTACGGACTGCTTCGATTTGCAGTTTTCAAATCATCCCAAAACACCATTAACAAGCATGAAACTCTAAGATAACGTTATAATATCATCATGCAATCATCCTACAACAGTATTAACGTTCTAAAACCAATAATTCATCATTTAAGGGCTTTGTTTAGATCAAAACTTCATCAAGAATTCCAGATTTCTATTTCTTTCAAGAACATTAATAAACTTTTTCTAAAATCCGTTTTAGATCATCAATGGTTCTATTTTGAATACATAATTCATCCAAAATGTTTCTACATGCAATTCCTACCATAGTTCATAGTTTTAATCCTCAAATTCATGGGTCTAATCAATCTTCCAAGATACATTTGATGATTATACATGGAAAAATATAGCATTGAATCAATTATAATTAAACCACTTGCCTCTAATCTTTCTCTGAATTTGATGTTGAATCTTGAAGGCTGAGTTGTTCTCTCTCTCTCTCTCTGCAGAATTCTCTTCTCTCTCTCTCTCTACAAGTTCTTCTTCTAAGGATGATGACAATGGAGGTGGGGGTTGGTTTTTGGCAAGTTAGAACTATTTCTTAACTTCTCCCATAGCCCATTAAGTCCCTTGATGTAGTTAGTGGGTTTAGTGGATAAAGAATAAGTCAGATTTTTATTTCTAATTTTCGTGGGTTTTAATTTTCAAATTTTCGAAATTACCAAACTGCCCTTTTAAGTTACCGGTATGGCTCAATAATGCCCCGGGACCCAAACTTAACCCCCGGCTAGTGTTTTCTGACTATTTCGACCCTTCCGGACACGTTGGCGCACTCAAAATGACCATACGGTTAATAGAAATAAAATTCACTTTTTAATTAAATAATTACTTTCGTGACGCGACTGTCACACACGTCTCAACAAAATTTCCCCAATTGTCGTATTTCAATCTCGCGACAATTTCAATAGTTATAATATTCGTATATTGCCATATATACACATTATAATCAAATACTAACTCACATCGCGTTAATATTTTATCCGGATTAATTCTCAATTAATTCACATTTAATTTAATTAATCCCATAAATAAATATCATAAAAATACGGGGTATTACATACTTCCCCCCTAATAACAGAATTTCGTCCCGAAATTCGGAACTAGAAAGTACCTGGTAAGAACAACTCTGGATAACGTTCGCGCATCTCATCCTCGCGCTCCCATGTGGACTCCTCGACATTATGATGTCGCCACTGAACACGCACTAACGGGACTATCTTTTACCGCAGTTTCCGCTCACTTCGGTCCAAAATAGCAATCGGCCCCTCCTCGTAGGAGCTATCAGGCTGGAGATCTATGTCCTCCAAAGCAATGTGAGAATGAGCCAAATCGTCTCTAAGATATCTCCTTAGCGAGGAAATATGAAATACATCGTGAATCCTATGCAACTGCTCCGATAACCCAAGTCTATACGCAACCGGTCCAATCCGCTCAATAATAGGAAATGGTCCCACATATCTCGGTGGCAGCTTCCCTTTTTTCCCGAAACGCATAATCCCCTTCATAGGAGATACTCTCAGCAAAACCTGGTCCCCCACTTGGAACTCTCTGAAGAACCTCTTCGCATCAGCATAGCTCTTCTGCCGATCTTGAGCTACCCGAATGCGACTCCGAATCAATTCTATCCTCGCCGAAGTATCCTGAATCACTTCCGGCCCAAGTAGTTTGTTGTCCCCCACCTCCAACCAACATGCTGGGGAACGAAAAGGTCTACCGTACAACGCCTCAAATGGAGCCATGCCAATAGTGAACTGGTAGGAGTTGTTGTATGCAAACTCCACCAGTGGAAGATACTGCTCCCATCCACCATCGAAATCAATGATGCACATACGTAGCATGTCCTCCAACATCTGGATTGTATGCTCGGTTTGCCCATCGATCTGAGGATGATAAGTCGTACTCAACCGCAATTCCGTGCCCATGGCCTCCTGAAAACTTTCCCAAAACCGTGAAATAAATATCTTCTCTCGGTCAGACACGATATTTAGGGGCACACCGTGAAGTCTCACTATCTCTGTAATAAAGAGCTGGGCATACTGTCCCGTAGTGTAGTCTGTCCTTACGGGCAGAAAATGAGCGACTTTGGTCAACCTGTCCACAATTACCCAAATGGAGTCGTGACCTCTCTGTGACGTAGGCAACCCCGTGATAAAGTCCATGGAGATGCTCTCCAACATCCACATCGGGACCTCTAATGGCTGTAGAAGTCCTGTCGGTCTCTGATGGTCCACTTTTACCAGCTGACAAGTGGCGCATTTAGAAACAAACACGACAATATCTCTCTTCATCCCGCTCCACCAATACTGACGTCTCATGTCCTGGTACATTTTGTCCCCATCGGGATGTACCGCGAACCGTGAGCCGTGCGACTCTGCCATCACCTCGTGTCGCAATTCCTCCCCTTCCGGCACTACCAGTCTCCCATTGAAGCGTAATCCCCCATCTGAGCTAACGGTATAGGACTCGGCTCCCTCTGTTAATAATCGAACTATCTGCTCCTGACAGAACGAGTCATCTGCTTGTGCCTTTACTACTTTCGTGACAATCTGCGGCGTAACAGTCGTCACTGACATGAATGATCGGGCCACTGCATCCTGGTGTCCCAACTCCTTCCACTTTGCCTTCCACACCCCTGCCACCTCATCTACTGGCCTACGGCTCAACGCGTCTGCTACCACATTAGCCTTCCCCGGGTGATATTGGATATCAAACTGATAGTATTTCACAAACTCAAGCCACCTTCGCTGCCTCATATTCAGCTCCTTCTGCGTGAATAGGTACTGTAGGGACTTGTGGTCTGTGAACAATCGAAACTTCTCCCCCAAAAGATATTGTCTCCAAATCCGAAGGGCAAATACCACTGTCGCTAACTCCAAGTCATGGGTTGGGTAATTCTTCTCGTGAGGCTTAAGCTTACGGGAAGCATAAGCTATGGCCTGACTCTCCTGCTGCAGTACACCTCCAAGTCCTTGTAAGGACGCATCGGTGTAAACAAGATACTCAACTCCTGGTCTCGGCAATGCTAACACAGGTGCTGAAGTTAACTTGTCCTTCAACTCATCGAATGCCAACTGACAGGCATCACTCCAAATGAACGGCACACCTTTACGCGTCAGATGTGTCATGGGACCCGCTATCTTGGAGAAACCCCGAATAAACCTCCTGTAGTATCCTGCTAAGCCCAAGAAACTACGGATCTCAGTCGGTGTCGTGGGCTGTCCCCACTCCCTCACCGCGGATACCTTCCCCGGATCAACAGATATCCCCCGGTAGGAAATAATATGCCCCAAAAACTGAACCTCTTTCAGCCAAAACCCGCACTTCTCATACTTTGCATACAGCTCGTTCTGACGTAGCGTCTGCAAAACCTGCCTCAAATGCTCGGCGTGCTCCTCCTCTGTCTGGGGGTAAACCAGAATATCATCAATGAAGACAATGACGAACTGATCTAGGAACTCTCTAAACACCCTATTCATCAAGTCCATAAACACGGCTGGAGCGTTGGTCAAACCAAAAGGCATAACCCGAAACTCGTAGGAACCATATCTCGTTAAGAAAGCAGTCTTCGAGACGTCCTCCTCCCTGATACGCAACTGATGATAACCAGATCGCAAATCAATCTTCGAGAAGAAGGAAGCTCCTCTCAACTGGTCGAATAAGTCATCGATTCGGGGCAACGGATACATATTTCGTATCGTGATCTTATTCAACTCCCGGTAATCCACACACAATCTCAACGATCTATCCCTCTTCTTAACGAACAACACAGGGGCACCCCACGGCGAAGTACTCCTCCGGATGAACCCCTGACCCAACAACTGCTCAATCTGATCCCGTAACTCTCTCATCTCAGCTGGAGCCATACGGTAAGGTGCGCGGGTAATAGGCCGAGTGCCCAGCGTCAAATCAATCACGAAATCTATCTCTCTACTCGGAGGTAATCCAGGTATATCTTGAAATACATCGGTAAACTCTCGAACAATCGGAATCGAATCAAGTGGTATCACCACTTCCTTAGAGGTCTCCTCCTCTATGTAGTACAAATGAGTGGACGATCCTCCCTCAGGACGAGGCATCGCTACTAAAAACATCTCCTGCCCGGGAATGGCAAAGATAATACTCCTACTAAAACAATCAATCATGGATCGGTACGCTACTATCCAATCCATACCAATAATGGCATCATACTCGATCATCTCTAACACTAACATATCTGCGGGTAAAGTAAACCTCCCGATCTCTATACCCACATCTCTACACATAAGCGAAATCATGGAACCCCTACTCAATGGTGAGTCTACATAAGGAGCGGTGCTCTCTGCGGTGTCTAACAACCCAATGGTGCGTGCAAATCACATAGCAATAAAACAGTGTGTAGCCCCCGTGTCAAATAAAATGAGCCCCAGAGTCCCCTGAATAGAGAACATACCCTCAATAGCTGGCGGATTCTGTGGGGCTGCGGCCTGCTGAAGCTGATACACTCTCCCATACTGAAGCTGTCCCTGCTGAACTGGGACCGTTGGAATGGGTGGTAATGCTGGCATCTGCGGTGGTGCTGGGAGGGCGGCGGGAAACATAGGCCTCTGTGGCTCGTGGCGAGCACCCTGCTGCTGCTGCTGCTGCTGTGGGGGCCCTTCCCTTATCAGGACAATCCTGACGTTTGTGGCCAATCTTACCACAAATGAAACACTTCCCCGGGAAGTTTCCCCCTCGCTGTCCCTACTGCCCTCGGCCCTGGTGGCCGTTACCATTTCTGCCCTGACCTTGCTGGCCCTGTTGAAACTGCGGTTGTTGACCATTTTGACCCTGCTGGCCCTGATGGCCGTTATGACCCTGCTGGCCATTCCGGAATCCCCCCTGACCGTTCCTGAAACCCCCTGATCAGAATCTCTTATGATCCCCCTGCTGGGAACCCTGATCACTCTGCCTATACTGACCCTGAGCTGATTGTGCCCCGCTGGCACCATTTCCCCCTGTCCTGCCCTGATGGCTGGACTCTCCTGATCGCTTCCCCTCTGTCAAGTGAAAGCGGTGGTCCTGGCAATGGAGCAATGCAGCGTTAACCACGTCAGAATAAGTGGCCAACGAGAGGTTCCCCAATAAATGCTGACGGATCCTCCAAGTCAATCCATCTATGAATTTCTGAATCTTCTTCTCTTCCGTAGGTATCTCATCCGGTACAATGTTCAGCAAATTTGTGAATTCGGCCTCATACTCGGCCACAGTCTTACCCTCCTGTCTAAGGCTCATCAACTTCCTCCTCATTTCCGTGTGAACAGCTGACGGAAAATATTTGCGGTCGAACCGCACCCAGAACTCCTGTATAGTGAGAGTATCTCTCTCCTCTGCGGTGGTAATAGACTCCCACCACTGCAATGCAGCTCCCACTAGCTTGAAAGTAGCTAGTATCTGCCTATGTACATCGGTGCACTCATACATCCTCAAGTGCCTCTGAATATTCTTCCTCCACTAACTAGATACCACAACATCGGAGCTACCTGCGAACTCCGGAGGGTGTGCTTTCTGAAAAGCATCTCGAACTCGTTCCCAAGCAGATGGGAATGCATATGCCTGAACTGGCGCGGCTACCAGCGCCTGGGGTGGTGCCTGCTGTACAACGACGAGAGCGGCATTTATCGCTTGGGCTACAATGGCTGCAACCTCGGCGGCATTCATGGTGCCCTGTACTGGAGCTGGCTGTGGCTCGGGCTGTGCATCCCTAGGAATTCGCTGCGCACGTCGTGGAGGCATCTGAAATGAGACTAAAGTTTATAAGTTCGCAGTTATAAACTTAAAATAGCTGAAGAGCGAAGCATACATAAAAGAATACAACAGTCCTAAAATATAGGGCTCTATATCAAAGAAAGCTCAGCGAAAACATAATAAGCCGTACAGATCCTAAAGGACACTAGAACCTGATGCTCTGATACCACCTGTGACACCCCGACTAATTAAATACCGGGTAGCTACTCCTTTATTAAATCAATACAAAATGTCAAGTTGATTCAGTTAATAGCATCACTGTCGAAAACATTTTAAAGATTACTAACCACCTAGTATTTAAAAAGTAAGTTGCCAAATTTTAATTTAAGTGTGATTAACATGCAATAAAAGAATAATGGAGGAACAACATAATCCATTCACCATAACGAAGTAATGAAATAACCAACAAATAATAATAAGAAGTTCGGAGGAAAACTCCTCACAACAATCCCACAACTGAAAGATAATAAGACAAGTCTGAATCCTGAATTAATTACATGCCCGAAGTCTGAGTAACTGAAATAAATGAAATGTATCTAAAAGAAATGGGCGACATGCCCTACAACTGATAAATGCTGAATATAGAGTCAAGATATATGAAGCGTCTACAAGCAAGGTCCTGTAACTTCCACAAACAGCTACAGCTCGTCACCTGAATGAGAATCCTAAGCATGGTGTCCTTGTGGCTGGGCACCTAAAATGGTTTTTACAAAAATAGATTTGAAAGCAAATGGGTCAGAGCCCGAAAGTGGAAATCATTTAAAAAACAGCAAGTGTTTTAATAACATTTAAAACAATGAATGTAAAATACATGTTAGGACGTGCTCTCACGTGAAATACTCACCTCTCGTCTAACCGTGCACTCCTAACGTTCCTGTACCCATTCATGTGACATCCATATCTAACCAAACCGTAATAAGTTCTACCCCTTACTATTCGATCCCCATATTACATTCTAGCGTTATCAATTTAAAAAGGGAGCTTTACTTAAACTCAGATTCTCCGTTTGTAATACAATTCACTATCAGTTAACCCGTTATGTTTTCTCAAAACATTACCATAATTATATTCACAATAACAACGTGAAAGTTCCCATTATCTACGTGTATATTATTCACGTCATAAATATACAATACAAGCACCTCGAGACTAAGCTGCGGTGTACCCATACTCTGCTATCCATCCCGGTACATCATGTATATAAGGATTACGTATTCCGAATCTCTCAGGAATCGTTCTCAGATAACAACATCACAAATAATGGAGGCGAACACAGTCACATCACATGGGCCACGCACATACCTGCGCTCCCAGGATCAGCAGACTTATTAACATCCCAATAAGTCCTTCTCTGACCTATGTTCATCGAGGTACCAGTCTAAATCCGGGCAACACAAGGATTAGAGGGCCCTAAGCGAACGTAAACCTCCCGTGATAGCAAGTATGGTAGGTATGTCATACACATAAAATCATATGTTAAGCATTCACACATCTTAGATATCTCAATATTAATAAAGGTATACTCTACATCCTTATACCGTTATTACAATTTTATATATATTTTAAGTCTCCCGATAATATAGAGTTTAAACTGCCGACACGTCACACGTCATAGTTCTTATACTTAAAACCTATCTTAAATAGATTATTAAGTTCCTATTATTCCCACCTATAACATCGTCATTCCTAAGGTCCTTACTTCTGCCCCGAACCTCATTTCATCAACTATTCAAATTTACACTTTTAACCCAAATATTATCTCACTTGTCGAATTTCATTAGATTTAGAATAAATCCTCAAATTGAATTCTAATTAAGGTCCAAATTTCATAGCCATGCCTACTGGTCTTCCTTAAGTTTAAGGGTATTCATAAGGTCTCCAATAATATTTTCCAAGTGTTAACATCATTAAAAATTAAATAGGGAAAACTTTACTCATTTTGGGAAGGTCGATCGATCGACCTTTTCTATCGATCGACTGATGAATGTCGATCGATCGAACGCACCATGTAGGCTACGGACTGCTTCGATTTGCAGTTTTCAAATCATCCCAAAACACCATTAACAAGCATGAAACTCTAAGATAACGTTATAATATCATCATACAATCATCCTACAACAGTATTAACATTCTAAAACCAATAATTCATCATTTAAGGGCTTTGTTTAGATCAAAACTTCATCAAGAATTCCAGATTTCTATTTCTTTCAAGAACATTAATAAACTTCTTCTAAAATCCGTTTTTAGATCATCAATGGTTCTGTTTTGAATACATAATTCGTCCAGAATGTTTCTACATGCAATTCCTACCATAGTTCATAGTTTTAATCCTCAAATTCATGGGTCTAATCAATCTTCCAAGATACATTTGATGATTATCCTAAACATGGAAAAACATAGCATTGAATCAATTATAATTAAACCACTTGCCTCTAATCTTTCTCTGAATTTGATGTTGAATGTTGAAGGCTGAGTTGTTCTCTCTCTCTCTCTCTGCGGAATTCTCTTCTCTCTCTCTCTCTACAAGTTCTTCTTCTAAGGATGATGACAATGGAGGGGGGGGGGGGGGGGGGGGGTTTGGCAAGTTAGAACTATTTCTTAACTTCTCCCGTAGCCCATTAAGTCCCTTAGTGTAGTTAGTGGGTTTAGTGGATAAAGAATAAGTCAGATTTTTATTTCTAATTTTCGTGGGTTTTAATTCCCAAATTTCCGAAATTACCAAACTGCCCTTTTAAGTTATCGGTATGGCCCAATAATGCCCCGGGACCCAAACTTAACCCCCGACTAGTGTTTTCTGACTATTTCGACCCTTCCGGACACGTTGGCGCACTCAAAATGACCATACGGTTAATAGAAATAAAATTCACTTTTTAATTAAATAATTACTTTCGCGACGCGACTGTCACACGCGTCTCAACAAAATTTCCCAAATTGCCGTATTTCAATCTCGCGACAATTTCAATAGTTACAATATTCGTATATTGCCATATATACACATTATAATCAAATACTAACTCACATCTCGTTAATATTTTATCCAGATTAATTCTCAATTAATTCACATTTAATTTAATTAATCCCATAAATATATATCATAAAAATACGGGGTATTACAACTTCATATTTCTATGACACCCTATTAATTAGGGTTCTAACACAATTTACGGAGCTAAATTACGAATTCTCTAGACGAAGTTATGCCCATTTTATTACGACCTTTTCCAAATCGTTTCTGCAGAAAAACAACAACAAAACTTCAACACAATCCCCAAGCCAAACCAAAAGATCTTTTATTCTAATATTTGAATATGTTATAATCATATATGTTATCTAACATCTCCAACTGGAATTTTTTTATTCTAATAAGTATTTAATGATTTATGCCCTTTTTAACACAATTGGGCCGGAATAGGACATTAAAACAAAACCTAACATGATTAAGCATACATACTGTACACCTCGGGCATCAATAGTGGAAACATATACTAAACATGTTTTTAAAATATACACACATCATATACACAATTTTCCTAAATTCAAAAGATCCGAAAGAAGGTGATTAAAATCTAGGACTTTAAAGTTAACATTTACGATCCTAGCACGTGTTCTCGTGTATGTTCTTAAGCCATCCTTGTTTTAACACAATTCGACAATATGAGTATCATTCAAATATTTATCAAAATAAGAAACAAAGACATACGAAGTGTAAAATTCATTCAGGTGATTAACTTTAACAAAAAGGTAATTACCTTATAAGATCTCCTCGATTTATGGTAAATTTTCAAAGAAATTTTTTCCTTAAACCTTCCTTTCTCTCTCCTTAGGTAAAAAACCTTCAAACCTTCTCTTTTCCCATGAGTAATAAGGTTTATATCAGATTTTGAATCAGAAAATACGTTCTCAGGGGTCCAATAGCAATTATCCTTGTGCTTACGTACGATTGGTTGGACAAAAGGTCCAATCAAACAATGACACTAATGACAGATTTATCCCACATTGGTAAAATCATCATAACTTGCTGTTACGAACCCCGATTTACTTCAACTTTGTCCCTACGTGTAGATAACTTATATATATACAACTTTCATATTTTTTGTTCTCCCGAAATCATAAAATTAGTATGCCTAATTTGGGCTCGAACAGGAAAGTAACAATTTACCAACAATCTCAAAACTTTCACATCTGGCGACCAAACATTGTCAATTTCGCATCAACACCCTAGTTTAATTTTATAAACATAATGATGCATTAAAAATATAGTTTATTAAGCATTTAACCACATAACTAATCATATGCTCTAAACATGTTGTCCCCGATCATAAGCTTGATTAGCATCTAATGTAAACAACATAATGTCACATGAGTATGAATCCCCTAAAAATGATAATTAACATGTTTAACACCCACAACTAACTTAATACTCATAAATTATACTTAATCATATAATTAACATTCCTAATCACGTTTTAGGGCCTTACAAGAACTATGTTGAGGCTCTAGTGAAGCATAAAGAGCTTCAAGGGAAAATTCACACTATAATGCATAACCAATTAGATGCATATATTTAATGTGAGGATTTTAAGAAGTTTCATTTATAAAATTTCACTTCTAGTTTTAGAGCTTGCAAGGCAAAGGTCCGGGTACTCTTTCTTAATATGGACGTTTTCGACTTGTTTGCCGAAGCCCCACAGACTAGTGAAGAGAGCTCAAGTAATTGAAGTAACATTGAAGATAACACTAATGAAGCCTCTGCTTCCCAAGCCCAAGAAGTTGGAACCACTTCTCTGACCTCATTAAGCCCCTTCAAAAGTGAAGCTCCTGTGGATCCCAACAGTCTCAAGCCTTGAAAGGCTTTTTATATAACTTTTGTTTGTATGAACTGCTTGTCGACCGTGGGGTGTGCTTTGTAATCCAACCCCCTATTTTTAATGAAAGAGTAGTTCTGGAACCATAAGACTTTGAATTTTTGTACTGCTCTACTTTACTTCAGTCTTTCCTTTATACTTGCTTTACTTTTTACTTTGCTAAGGAATTTTTGCACTGTTTGAGGTTGTCTGAGGTCTGCCAGCGCGTAACATACCCTTAGCCCCCAAGATATCATAGTAAAGCAAAACAACCTTGGGTTATAAATTTGTTGAAGTAGATCCGTGGATTTTAAGACCTGAACCCACGAACTTGTAAAGTTTCAAAAGTCCAGACCGAGGTTTTGTAATGGGTCATTAGACCTTATAACCATTGATTTTTTAGGACTGAAGGCCTAGGTCTTTTTGAACACTTTGCCCACCATTTTTTGGGTATAAAGGTTGAAAGATAAAAACATAAAAGGTTATAAAACATAGATTTAAATTTCGCGCTTGAAATTAGTATCACCAAGCCTTGGGATGGAATAAATAGTTCTGTTGAGGGTCTTGAGACCTTAGAATTTAGATTTATTTTCAACCTTAAGCCCCCCAATGGATCCTGATATCCATAGGCTTAGAAAATTTAATACCTGAAGTCCCACAAAGGGCATTAGCTCATTAAACTTAGGTAAATATGAAATCTGTCATCCTTATAAGCGTCGTAAGACCTTTGGATTTAGAAAAAAATGAAATATAAAGTCCTTATAAGGGTCCTAAGGCCTCCGAACTTCAATTTTTTTTTGTCTGAATTAGGCTGAAGAGCCATTGGACCTTAGGCCCCCCTGTGGAGGCAATGCTGGGTCTTGGGACCTCTGAACCTTCGATTTTTGGACAATTTTTTTCATTCGAACACTTAGCCCTAAAGAAAATTTTGAAAAAGTTAGAAGTTTTACCTAAGCTTTATTTTAAAAGAGATACTTGACCCTTGGATTTTTAAAGAACGAGGTTTAAGAAAATGTTTTACTTAAGTTTTTTGCATTTTTTGAAAACATAATATAGGAGCGCACAAACTCTTTGGATTGGATGCTTGTAAGTCTTTGGACCTTAGTGAGCTTAAATGGGATCAAATGTGAAAACCTTTATTATTCCTACCTTTGACAATTGGTGTGAGGATTCGTGAACCTTAGCCAATTGTGGAGTAGTGATATGAGCTGACTTTTATAGGTTTTCAGACCTTAGTCAGTTTGAATGGAACCAAGGATGAACATTCCAGTGATTCTTTTAGTCTTTTCTGGGTCCTTGCACCTTTGACTGTGATTTTTAGGTCATTTAGACCAATAAAATGTAGTCCTTTTTGGGTCCTAAGACCTTTGACTATTAGTCTTACGCCAATGCTAGAGTATTTGAAACTTGAAGTTTGGGTCTTGAAGCCTTAGCTTAAAACTAGAGCTAATGACGAAATCCTTTCAACTCTTTATTTGGGTCTTCACACCTCGGTTTAAGTTTTAAGTCAAGGCTAAAATCCTAGAAACTCGATTTGTGGGTCTTTGGACCTTAGGTGTTAGATCCAAGGATGAACTCCTTATAACTCTTAAAGAATACTTATACTGAATACATCATGGGTAATAAAAAGATTATTTTTATTTCATTTGAGCATCAAATACATCATTTGTAATACTTTTCGAGGTGATCTACAGTCTTCATACTTCATAATTGGCAATACTTTAGCCTTTATATTTTAGCTTCTACTTCATTGGTTACAAGGGTGGTTACCTTCTTCTTGAGGGTCTGAATCCTTATAGTTCATCATATCTACACTCAGGCTCTCTAAAGGTAGCTTAGACATCATTGGTGGAGTAGGGACGACCTCTGACACAATTTTGAGACACCTCTACAATCTTACTGGGACCTTCGTTTGACTCCGATAGGTATCAAGCGGCCCTTTTCTAGCTTTCATGGAGGTGATGTAGCGCTCCTAGGCTATCTTTTGATCCCCAAAGACCTCACCTACCCCTATGTTGGTTAGGGACTTCGTCAATATCCTTCGCATTGAGATAACAACTTCCAATTCATTGACTTATGGTCTGCCCATTATCATGTCCACTACTATGAACTTGTTCCAGACAGTTTTACAGTAACCTTTGGAACCAAGGGGTAGGGGGAGGGTAATATACCCCAATAAATAGGTCCATTCCTTATAAAATTCGGTGAGAGAAGTGATGATAGGTTGCATGTGTGAAAAATGTTGTGTGCAATATTGATTCGTAATTTTCAATTAAGACTTGTTTAATTGGATGTCTAAATTTACTCAAACCAAATACCAATTAAATTAGCCCCTAAACATGCATCTACATGCCAATTCAAATCTCAAATCTCAAAATTAATTAGCACACTTATTAATTTAATACCGCCCCGAGTCTATCGTCCGACTCTAATTAAATTAATCAACACACTCATTAATTTAATACCTCCCCGTCTCTATCGTCCGACTCTAATTAAATTAATTACACACTCATTAATTAAATACCTCCTCGAGTCTACAATCCGACTCTAATTAAATTAATTAACACACTTATTAATTTAATATCTTCCCGAGTCTATCGTCCGACTCTAATTAAAT
This sequence comes from Sambucus nigra, assembly GCA_949130495.1. Taxonomy (NCBI): domain Eukaryota; kingdom Viridiplantae; phylum Streptophyta; class Magnoliopsida; order Dipsacales; family Adoxaceae; genus Sambucus; species Sambucus nigra. The sequence continues at coordinate 203,461,177 of OX422208.1, forward strand.
TAATTACACACTTATTAATTTAATACCTCCCCGAGTATACATTCTGACTCTAATTAAATTAATTAACACACTTATTAATTTAATACCTCCCCGAGTCTACAATCCGACTTTTTATTTAATTAATTTACGCACTTATTAATCAACACAAATCTGAGTCTGTGGTCCGACTCTAATATAATTAGCTTACACATTAATTAATTCATACCAAACTGAGTCTGCAGTCCGTCTCCCAATTAATTAATTTACACATTAATTAATTTATCCCAAATTCTGGGTCTACAACCCGACCTAAACTAATTAATTACAACATCAATTACTTTAATACTTTTTCGAGTCTACCCTCCGACTCTACCTTCATTAATTATCACATCCATTAATTTAATAACTTGGTGTCACCCAACCATTATCCCCAGACTCACTTACTTGGCCCGTAACTTAATATTTTCCGAGTCTATGTTCCGACTCCAAATTAATTACTCTCTCTCAATAATTAATTTAATACTATGATGTCACTTAACCAACATACCCGAACTCGCTCACTTGGTCCATTTTACATCTCATAATTTCATTTCCATATATTCGCCCATAATGTGTCACACATTCATCTCCATAATTTCCTAATTATATTTACCTATAATTATCAACATACCTGGACTCGCCCACTTGGTCCGTATCTCACTATTTTGGAATAAAATTTCTCAAATCCATCCATAAAGTTCCCCACATAAATTCATCCTAGTCCCAATTACTTTCTCCCATAATTGCTAGGAATATTTGTTTTATAATTATTTATCACTCATTAATGTATGAAACTTAACTTTCAATTAAAATTTCCCTTTATATAACAAACTGGCCGAATTGCCCAGGTTTCGGCATCATCGATCGATCGTTCGAGTGTTCGTCCTCTCCAGCCCACTGTCAGCCATCGACGAAACTTAAAGTTTTGATACTCGATCTAAACCCTTACCCAAATACAAATAACATATCCTCCATATAGGAAAATGGTCTAAACATCCCACAGACCTTAATTCATCATCAATATCCATTTATTCCAACATTTTCCCCATTTAGGTATTATCCGGGTTTCAAATCTCCAATACGAATTTCATTCATATTAACAGCAATTAACCATTTACTCTTACTGGTTTTAACGTACGATTCATTCCTCTACATTCTAGAATCATAAACACGATCAATCTCCTCCTTAATCCCATTAAGGTATATCAATTTTCAAAATCCCAATTTAAATTTTGGTTACACACCCAAAACGAATTTTGATTTACACATCACTATGATATGAATTGATTATCATCAATTTAGGAATCACAACAGTTAACCACTTGCCTGAAATTGTTCGTGGTGTCTAATCCGTTGATTTAGTCCCTTAATTTGGCTTTAATATCCCCAAATTGGCTCTTGATTTGCTTTCCCCCAATTTCCCTCGCAAGCCCTAGGCTTAGAGTTAAGTTGAATGCCGTTCCCTAATCTCTCAATTAGGTTAAAAACATCCAATCCCGTTTTTGGCCATGTAGGTCTAATTACAAAGGCTCAACTCACCCCGTATGGGCCCGGCTATGCCCAAAAATACCCCGAGACCTAATTACTACCCCCGGGTACTCTTTTCTGACTATCTCGATCCATCCGGACTCAACCGCGCACTCGGAATTGCCATTCGAAATACTTTTCGAAATTTCCAAATTTCGACCTCAAAATGTGACACACGGGATTTTGAACCATTAAACTTAAAAGTCGCCAATTATAAATAATTCGGCTCACTCAATTAAATTCTCCAACTCATGAATTTAAGTTTCTCCAAATTTAAATATTTTTATAACTCCCAAAAATAATTAAATATTTAATCCTCAAAATTACGGGGTGTTACATACTCCCCCCCTTACAAAGGAATTTCGTCCTCGAAATTCAGATGAGCGTAATGTTCCAAACTTCGCATATTACTCTCTAGTCATGTGTCTCCAAGCCCGTTGTATCTATCCCATCCGCTTCTGACCATACATTATACAAGTATGCATTTAGATTACCCAGGGCGCCCATACACCCTATACCCTTACTTAACCGCACAAAATTTGCCTTAATTAACCCGGGTGCCCATACACCCTATCCCCCGCGCTCTACCGCACGAAAGTTACCTGACTATGTTAGTCGTGACCCGTAATATAACTTCGAACCCGTAGTCATATCACACACACACATATATATATATATATATATATATATATATATATATATATATATATATATATATATATATATATATATATATATATATATATATACATATATATATTTACTGCCCGGGTACCCAACCCATGTGCTAACGTCCAAACATCTCCCCATTAATACTTGTCTCTCAACACAAAAGTATATACGCTTACCCTCATGCTACCAAAGACAACATAAAATACCGCGCCCTTACTATCACTAGTCCTTGCACAAAATAAACCCTGAGCTATCTCTCTTTGCTCGAAAATAAATCTAATCACCCTGATTCACTTCAGTAAACATCCCCACTTATCGGGATAAAATGTGAGAATACAAGACCTCACTATGTGCTATCGCACACGCAATACAACATATATATCCACATATATATAGGCTATACGCCCTCTCCGGTGATACCTAGTACCAACCATACCCTGGTGTCGCGAACACCAAAATTTTTACACCACTATCCACCATAGTTAAATTTCATCGCTATCCAACCGATTTTTAGGAAATGTTATCAACCCTACTCCCATAATTCTTGAAAGTAGTAATTCCTCGCATAATTCAAACCTTCACTCAGTGTACTCCACTCTCCCGTGAAGAAAAAACCAAGGAAACTCTGCTACCCCGCGAAAAGTTTATCCACATACTATGGCTGCTACCGCCAACGCACCCACTAAATTCGACTCACCTGTGAACTCTAGTGAAAAATAATTCTTATTCCATGACATCCTCCTTGTCACTCAAAAATATACCCCACGCCCATAGGGTAAAAATAATTACTTCCATACTCCAGCTGCAACAGCTGATCCTCGGGTTCCGGAGAATCTTCTCCCTGCCTGAATGCGCCCATGACCTGCTTTAGTGGCTGTACATCCAGGACCTCGTCTTGTAGTTGACCCCTGCCTCGCTTAAGGCAATATCTCTTCATGTGTCTCGCTTTCCCCATAAACGAAACACCTTCTAATACATTCACCCTTCCACTGGTCCCTTCCATGCCGACCTTGTTGAAATTCCTGGCCATCCTACCGATAGCCTCCAGTTCTAAATCGTTTGACATGATTTACCTGCCGGAAATCCTGCCCCTGATCTCCCCCAGTCTGCTGTTGGGATACCCCACTGGTATTGTTCCCCCCTACCTTATCCGACTGGCTAGTTCCCACTCCCCTCCCGCTCCCTTTCGCGTGGAAGCGATATTCTCGATAGTGTCGGAGTGCTGCGTTAACGACATCAGTATAAACTACTAATGCGTATTTACCAATTAAATGGTGTTTGATTCTCCAGACTAACCCATCCATAAACCTTGCTTTCTTTATCCTTTCCTCGCTTACCTCATCCGGTACAAAATTTACCAACGAGTGAATTCTTCCTCATAATCGGCCACTGAACGGTCTCCTAGAGTCACCTCACAAAATTTTCTCCTCATTTCGGTCTCAACCACTGGAGGAAAAATGCGTGCGGTCGAACCACACCCTAAAACTCTGCAATAGCTAGTGTGTCCCTTTCCTCACTGTGGTGATCGACTCCCACCACTGTGGCGCTGCTCCCACTAAACTAAAAGTGGTTAGCATTTGCTTCCGCACCTCATCGCAATCTCCCATGCGTAGGTGACGCTGGATATCTCTCTTCCTTAACACACTAGCACTACATCTGAACCCCCTCGCAACTCTAGTGGGTTCCCACTAAAAATAACCTCTTTTTCTTGCTTCCACCCCGACGCCCCCGCGTGAGTCTGAACATCCGGCGCCACTAACACTTGTGGCTGATCTCGTGGAAAGTACCCTGTCGTTGCGACCACCGTCGCTTCAACTCCCTGTGCCACTATTTCAGTTACCTGTGCTGCCAAAATCATCTCTGGCAGTTGTTGTGGTAACTCTTGCTCCTGACGAGCCTCCCTCGTCTCATCTCCCCCTGTTGCCCTAACTGCTCTCTCTCTCCTGGACGTCATCTGGAATGAGAATCGAATTTGTATGAGTTCACTCTCAAATATAAATTTCGCAGAAGAACGTAAATGTGCATACGTATAAGAATACAACAATACTATGATAGGGCTCTATATCAAATATTGCTAAGCCGAAACGTGAAAAGCCGCACAGATCCAAAGGACACTAGAACCTGATGCTCTGATACCATCTGTGACACCCCGCCTAATAAAATACCGGGTGATCAGTCCTATACCAAATTAAAATAGGAATCCCAGTTGGATCATCCTTAGCATCACTATCGAAAACCTTTTTAAAACTTACTAACCACCTAGTATTCCAAAAGCTGGTGCTAATTTTAACTTTTTATTTAAACAAAACAGTACATGCAGAAATAAATATAAACCATTCACACAACTGAATAAAACTCAACTGAATAATTAATTACACAACTTGCCAAATAAACCACCGGCCACCAAAGAAATAATCCAATACAAATATCCAACACCGGAATAAAATAAGTATGAAAATTGAACTGAAAGTCTGGGCGACATGCCCTAAATAAAACTGAAACTGATAAGCGATTCCTACTCTAGGAATGAATGAATGATGCGTCTAATCCAAACTCCTGCTAGCATCCACATATGCCGCAGCTCCGTGTCCCTGGAATAGAATATCAATCATGGCGTCCCTGTGCCTGGACACCTAAAAGGTTTTGAAAATAGTTTTATAGCAAGGGTTAGAACCCAAAACATTTTGAAAATATTTAGCAAGTGAATTAAATGCAGTAATTTAAAATGCATGAATGCGCTTCATATTTAAGTTAGTGTCGCACTCACTTGTGGACATTCTCACCCCTCCACTATTGTGTACACCTACCGGTTACCTTAACCCCACCTAGTTGTACTATTCCGTCCAACTAGTCCTGGTATAACCTCCCCTTGCCATACTACTCTAACCCGAGTATAATAATTTCTTGAATTATAAGTTATCTCACAATTAACTTAATTAATTCCTCTTAACTAGGAGCACATAACCGTGTCACAAGTTATATAAAGTAAATACATCACACACTGTATTATTACCCGTATATAATATTTCTACTATTATATACGTACCTTTACCACAACATCCACACATATAACATACGTGTATCCATCCCTTCGAGTATACCATCGCCGGATGATTCACTCTAAAATGCTATCTTACTAGGTGTGCTCACAAAACATAGTTTCCCAAGTTGGAATCGCTCACCAACTTGGCCCAAAATATAAACGTAGTGGAGGCGGTCATATTCCTTCCCTGAAAGTGAGATAAATCCCTCATCCATATATACCGGACGCTATGACCCGGGGATATACTCGCCCTACTCCTCAAGCTAGGGGATTCACCCACATCGCGCAACCTCCCTTGATAGCATTAGAGTATATAAATTGAATAAATATCTAGTCACTGATATTTAATCTCACACACAATATATACACGTATATATATACTATCACTACACCGTATATATATAATATAAACCCCGACTTTACCGTGTACTCAAAATCCCGTACACTGCCTGTAATTTCCTGAGTCTGTGGCCCGACTCAACACAATTAATTTTCTCACTTAATAATTTAACCTCTTCCCGAGTCTATTGTCCGACTCTAATGTAATTAATTCACGCCTCAATTAATATAATACTTTCCCCGAGTCTATGGTCCGACTCTAATTAAATTAATTAACACACCCATTAAGTGACCGAGTCTATCGTCCAACTCTAATTAAATTAATTAGCACACTTATTAATTTAATACCGCCCCGAGTCTATCGTCCGACTCTAATTAAATTAATTAACACACTCATTAATTTAATACCTCCCCGAGTCTATCGTCCGGCTCTAATTAAATTAATTACACACTTATTAATTTAATACCTCCCCGAGTCTACAATCCCACTCTAATTAAAGTAATTAACACACTTATTAATTTAATACCTTCCCGAGTCTATCATCCGACTCTAATTAAATTAATTACACACTTATTAATTTAATACCTCCCCGAGTCTACAATCCGACTCTAATTAAATTAATTAACACACTTATTAATTTAATACCTCCCCGAGTCTACAATCCGATTTTTTATTTAATTAATTTACGCACTTATTAATCAACACAAATCCGAGTCTGTGGTCCGACTCTAATATAACTAGCTTACACATTAATTAATTCATACCAAACTGTGTCTGCGGTCTGTCTCCCAATTAATTAATTTACACATTAATTAATTTATCCCAAATCCCGGGTAGGCCTGTAAATTGAGCGTCCGAGGCCCGAAGCTCGCCCGTTCGGCCCGCTATATTCGGGCCGAGCTTTATTTGAGTTTGAGCCGAGCCGAGCCTGAGCCAAAATTTCAAGCCCGAATGAATTTCGGGCCGAGCTTGAGCCGAACCTCGCCAAGCCCGAATTGGGCCCGAAGCCCGAACTTCATATTTATAAATAAATAAATAAATAAATAAATAAATAAATAAATAAATAATTTATATAATATAACATATTTATGTTAACATTGTTTAATTAGGTTTCGTTCTTTTATTTCATTTACGACTTTAAAAAAAAAATCATTTGTCATAATACATTAGATTACATGTGATTTTCAATTTTGTGATTTTATTGTTATTCTCATTATGGGTATTTGATTTAATAATTGCTCAAGTCACAATAGGCTTTTGTTAGTGATCAAATTTTTCTAAATGTATGAAATTTAATAAGCATTTGTAGGTTTTCACTCTTATTTTCCTCATTTTAATTTAATACATTTCATAATTATATATTTTATTTCATGAAATATCAATTAGATTTTAATGTGTAATTATGTCCATGATGGAAATACAAGAAAAAAAATTAATTCAAACTTTTTTAACAAAAAAAATTAAAATCGGGCCTGCCCAAAATCGGGCCCGAAGCCCGTAATATATATGAGCCGAGTTCGGGCCTAGGTGGCAAAAAGTAATTCGGGCCGAGCTCGGGCTTGAGCATGGGTAAGTGAGTTCGGGCCGAGCCTGAGCAACCCCAAGCCCGGCTCACCCAGCCCTAATCCCGGGTCTACAACCCGACCCTAAACTAATTAATTACAACATCAATTAGTTTAATACTTTTTCGAGTCTACCCTCCGACTCTACCTTCATTAATTATCACATCCATTAATTTAATAACTTGGTGTCACCCAACCATTATCCCCGGACTCACCTACTTGGCCCGTAACTTAATATTTCCCGAGTCTATGTTCCGACTCCAAACTAATTACTCTCTCTCAATAATTAATTTAATACTTTGATGTCACTTAATCAACATACCCGGACTCGCTCACTTGGTCCATTTTACATCTCATAATTTTATTCCCACATATTCGCCAACAATGTGTCGTACATTCATCTCCATAATTTCCTAATTATATTTACCTATAATTACCAACATACCCGGACTCGCCCACTTGGTCCGTATCTCACTATTTTGGAATAAAATTTCTCAAATCCATCCATAAAGTTCCCCACATAAATTCATCCTAGTCCCATAACTTTCTCCCATAATTGCTAGGAATATTTGTTTCATAATTATTTATCACTCATTAATGTATGAAACTTAACTTTCAATTAAAATTTCCCTTTATATAACAAACTGGCCGAACTGCCCAGGTTTCGGCATCATCGATCGATCGTTCGAGTGTTCGTCCTCTCCAGCCCACTGTCAGCCATGGACGAAACTTAAAGTTTTGATACTCGATCTAAACCCTTACCCAAATACAAATAACATATCCTCCATATAGGAAAAGGGTCTAAACATCCCACAGACCTTAATTCATCATCAATATCCATTTATCCCAACGTTTTCCCGATTTGGGTATTATTCGGGTTTCAAATCTCCAATACGAATTTCATTCATATTAACAATAATTAACCATTTACTCTTACTGGTTTTAACATACGATTCATTCCTCTACATTCTAGAATCATAAACACGATCAATCTCCCCCTTTATCCCATTAAGGTATATCAATTTCCAAAAACCCAATTTAAATTTTGGTTACACACCCAAAACGAATTTTGATTTACACATCACTATGATATGAATTGATTATCATCAATTTAGGAATCACAACAGTTAACCACTTGCCTGGAATTATTCGTAGTGTGTGATCCGTTGGTGTAGTCCCTTAATTTGGCTCCAATATCCCCAAATTGGCTCTTGATTTGCTTTCCCCCAATTTCCCTCTCAAGCCCTAGGCTTAGAGTTGAGTTAACTGTCGTTCCCCAATATCTCAATTAGGTTAAAAACATCCAATCCCGTTTTTGGTCATGTGGGTCTAATTAAAAATGCCCAACTCACCCCGTATGGGCCCAGCTATGCCCAAAAATACCCCGAGACCCAATTACTTCTGACTATCTCGACCCATCCGGACGCAATCGCACACTCAAAATTGCCATCCGAAATACTTTTCGAAATTTCCAAATTTCGACCTCAAAATGTGACACGCGAGATTTTGAACCATTAAACTTAAAAGTCGCCAATTATAAATAATTAGGCTCGCTCAATTAAATTCTCCAACTAGTGAATTTAAGTTTCTCCAAATTTAAATATTTTTACAACTCCCAAAAATAATTAAATATTTAATCCTCAAAATTACGGGGTGTTACAGGGTAATCTATAAATTGTGAAATTGAGAAATTGAGAATTAATGCCTAGATAAAAATGAGTATTAAAATTTGTGGTGACATAATGTGTCAGGGACCGACAGTTTAAACGGGTCAGAGGACGATTTATGTTGTGTCGTGTGTGGAACCTTGTCATGGTGCGGGGTCGACAGTTTAAACGGATCAGAGGCCATTTGACAAGGGGAAGTGTTACACTTTGATGGATTACCACCTAGGGTGGGAGGACCGTCATAATAAGAAGTGAAAACAATAATAAAATTTGGTTAATTTAATTAAATTAACATCGTGGGACTTAAGAATTTAAAGTCATATTGGTGTGCCTTTTAAATGGGGATCTTTGCGGGTAGTTAATGATTTATATTTATCACGTTTAATTATCTCCTTTAATTTAAAATCCTCTATTTTGATATTTATTACGTATAATGCTACTGTTTGGATACAATGATTCTATTTGAGGGGAGTAGTGTGTATTCATGCTCTAACCTCGTGCGTTGACTAACTTTTACAGGATAAGTTTTGGAAAAGCTGCATAGGATTATCGAAGTTTATCATTTGGAGGTGCAACTGGAGTTTATTCGTTTTATTGCTTTATTTAGTTAGACTTTCTCTTCAGTCGTATTTCATTATGAGACTTCATTTGGGTTTTTATTGGGCCATTCGGTTCCAAAGTTGTCAGAGGTTGCTGTTGAATTATTCACAAATCTTTATTATTCAGATTTTATTTAATCATTATTAAAGATTGGATCCATTCGGAGTTTTAGAATGTGATGGATCTTTTATCGCTCGGTTGTTTATGATCATTTGGGATTGATTCAATTATTTAACTTATGGACTGATTTATTATGTCTCATATATATCTCATGCTAAGAATGATATTTATTTAGTTCGCGCCCAGCATAGTTCTGCGGCGGTGGCTGGCCACCCCGTCTGTCGAATTTTGCGGGGTGTGATAAGAATATTTTTGAAAACTGAGTTAACACCTTTCTACCTTGGTTTTTGCGTCGGAAATATACTAACATGAACACTCAGTTTTACCCCATGGACAATGACGACACTCACAGCTAATGATTTAATAAAAGTTTCTCTCTCATGACCGACATAAGGATGAGCTTTCTATTCCCTAAAACAAGCGGCACACATCTTTTTTTCTTTTTAAAAGAACCCCACACCCACTGCTTTTAACCAAGTGCTAAGAGGAACAAACAGGCCTAAGGCCTAGTCCCATCAGGGTGGCTTGTCTTAATTAAACTCATATACGAGTTTCCATGAAAAAAATTAAGGTATATTTGTCTATACATTAACGTTTAATTTAATTATTTTTTAAGATCCTAATCATCAAAACATTATACACAATCAATTAATCGTTCAACTACGTTCATGCAAATTTTAACAATAAATTATAACTATCGTTATCACTGGAAACTATTGTAATTTTGAAAGCATGGGTTAGTCTCATTTTAATGATATGAATTAATGATTACGTATTTCATTGTTGTTTATTTTCAAAAAAAAAATATAACTATCGTTTAATTATTAATTAAACATTAAATTTATTTCCAATAACTTTGAAAATTTATTACATTAATTACATTCAACATAACGACTCATAAATAATATTAATTGCTCAAAATAAAATTCGTTTTTTTTTTTAATTAAATAGTTTATTATTCATTAATAAATTCTCTTGAATCATAGGATATTAATCTTTCCCTCTAACAAAAAGAATTTCATCCTCGAAATTCACAAAAACTAACATGTATTTGCCTCAAAATGATGGGGATATTGCCCTCTCCTTGTCTATTGTTTCTCCCAAGTGAACTCATCCTCTATATGGAGATCTGACTAAAAATGAAATAATGAGATATCCTTAGTCCTCAAAATTTGGACTCTACGATCTGAGATATGGGTTGTCTCCTTTGTGTACGAAACATAGACATCTAACTTTATATCATTTAAGTTTTTTTTTTGCTGATAATACTCCCACCCTACAAGAATCTATGAAACATTGATACATGAACCATATGGTGCACCTGGGCTAAATGGTCTGGAAGCCCTAAACGAGAAGCGAGTGACCCTACACGATCCGTGATCCTAAATTTCCCAACATACGTCGGGGTTAACTTGCCCTTCTTCCTAAAATGCATTACCCCCTCAATGTAGGACACTTTGAGAAATACTTGATCGTCACCCTGAAACTTCGTATCATTACGATCCAATTTCATATAACTCTTTTGTCTACTCTGGGATATCTTGGTCTAATCCTGAATCATCGTAATAGTATTCGTCATCCCCTTAATAAACTCGGGCCCCAGTAAGCTCGTTTCTCTCGAATCCAACCAACATACCGGTGACCCAATACGATCGTGCATTCAACTCCTCATAAGGTGCCATATTAATTGATTTTTGATATCTGTCGTTTGTAGGCGAACTCAACTAAAAGTAAATTTGCCTCCTAACTATCCTATAAATCTAACGCGCATGCTCGAAGCATATCCTTATAAGTCTGGTTCCCTCGTTACATCTTCCTATCTGTTTGAGAATGGTATGATGTATTCAATTGCAACTTTATGGCCATAACCTTTTGGAAGTTTCCGCCAAAGTGGGATACGAAAGTCGAATATCTTACTGAGTTGACCGATAATGGTACTCCATGCAATCCAATAGTCTCCACCACATATAAATGTGCATACTCCTATGTCGTGGAATTCATACAAACAAGAAAGAAAAGTGCCTCTTTCGCCAAACGATCCTTTATAACCCAAATAGAATCATTATGCCTTGGCATCAAAGGCAACCCGATGATGAAATCCATCGAAATATTGTCCCACTTTCACTCCTGAATGGCTAAGTGTAAAATATTCCATGACATTCGTTGATGACTCACTTTTACCACCTGACTAGTGCTATATTAGGACATAAACGTAGCAACGTCCCTCTTCACCACAAAACACCAATATTGTCTCCTCAAATTTTAGGACACCTTATTCTAACCTAATGTATCGAAAACTATGAAACCCTTGCATAATGAATAAACACCATTCTTATCCTGGCCGCATAACCAACCTCCCCTTGCACCGCAATCCACCGTTTGAACCAATGGTGTAAAGAGGTACACCGTTGGCCCAAAAATTTTGGCCACTCTTCCCTTTCAAAACACATTATTTATCTTTGCTCCAACCTCCCCTATAAGAATGTTGGTATTAAAGGTGATCATCCCTACAAACACATTAGTTAACTCACTAGTCACCTGAATGGAACCCACATTAATCAGTTGAAGTGAATACAAACCGCCACTAGGTTTGTCGACTCAAAGTATATGCCACCACATTGGCCTTTCTTGGGCAATGCTAAATCGTAAATTGGCAGTCCTTAATAAACTTGAATCATCATTGTTGTCGCATGTTAAAATCATTATGCATGAACACATACTGAAGTCTCTTGCGATCTCAAAAGTGTCTAGACTTCTCGTGCCATAAATAACGTCTCCAAATGTGTAGTGAAACCACTACGATTCCTAACTCCAAATCACGAGTTAGATAGTTACCCTCATGGGGTTTTACCCTTTGTAATGCATAGGCAATAAAAATATTCTCCTGCAACAACCCTCCACCTAACCCTTTTAAGGAAGTATCGTTGTATACCAAGTACTCAACCCCACTTCTAGGTAGGGCCAAAACTGGAGTCAAAGTCAACTTGTCCTTGAGAGTGTCAATGACATGTAGACACACCTCTGTCCAAACGAATTGAATTCGTTCGGAGTCAACTCAGCAACAGTCCCGCAATCTTTAAAAATTCTCGAATAAACCTTCGATAATACTCGTCCAATCCCAAAATGCTACGAACCTCTGTAAATATCATGGGTTGTCCCTAATACAAATGGTCAAAACCTTCTTCAGATATACTGATAATCTCGACTCCTAAACTACATTGCCCATAAATTTCATCCCTCATTTCCAAAACTCACATTTATGTGATTTTGCATAAAAATTGTTCTCCCGCGAAATATAAAGTGAAAATCGTCAAATATTCGGCATGCTCCCCCTTGTCCCACGAATATATCAAGATGTCACCAATGGGGATGATGATAAACTGACCTACATACAGCCGGAACTCCCAGTTCATCAAGTCTATGAACACGGTGGGGCATTTATTAACCCAAATGATACGATTTTGAACTCGTAAGAACCATTACGAGTAAAAAATATAGTATTTGGTACATCCTCCTCATGTACACTTAACGTGTGGTACTTCGAACGTAAATAAATCTTTGAGAAGAAATGAAACGCCCTAAAGTTGATCAAATAGATTGTTGATCCTTGACAAATGATACTTGTTCCTCACTATTACCTTATTCAACTACCGATTGTTAACACACAAACGTAGTTAACCATATTGCTTTTCCACAAAAAGGATTGAAACTCCCCATGGCAATGCATTATGATGAATGAACCCTTATTGTATTCGTTCTTTGATTTACTCTCTCAACTCCTTCATTTTTATAAGAGTCATATGATATGATTCCTTGGTAGTTATGTCACATCGGGAGCCAAAACAATCACAAAATAAATCTCTTGGGTTGATGGCAATCCTGACACCTCCTCAAACACGTCTAAAAAGTCTCTAACGATCGAAATCGAATCTAGCCAAATGGTAGGTGATACGGCGGAAATATTGCGTATTTCACCCGTTAACCTACGCGTTATTAGCCCCCTCGGGTATCTTATTCCCTATATTTATGCTCGTTAACCAGACAACCCTCGGATTTCTATGATAACATGTTTCGCAGGTGTTAATTGAGCTTTTGTAGGTATTTGGATGCTAAGTGTGAAGTCCGGATGCGTTTCGCTCGATTTCCGTACACAACCGCACGCGCAAGGGCATTTTAGTCTTTTGACAGCTTGGGCACCTGGCCCGACATCTACACGGAAGTTGTAGCTCTCCTCGCTAGCTTCGCGTGGCCGCGAACGGTGCGCGATTCCGATGCATAACGACAAAGTTACGGCGATTGGAGCGACGTTGGATTGTATGCCAAAACAGGGAGGATTGCAGGCTGCCCTGCTTGGTCGATCTATCGACCATAAGGGTCGATCGATCGACTCTTCTTATTTTTGCCACGAATTATACTGTCGATCGATCGACCAAAGGGGTCGATCGATCGATCCCCTGTTTTCCCCTGCAGATATTTTCCTTTATTTCTTTCTTCTTTTCTTTTCTTACAACTTACTATATAAGTTGGTTTTTGTTGTAATAAGAAAAGAACTTATATTCTGAATTAGATAGGGTAGTTAGGGTTTGGTGTGGAGATTTCCTTTCTTCTTCTTCTTGGATTGACAACCCATGGGTTTGTAAGATTGAACTATTCACTTCCTCTCCATTTATATAGTTTGTTCTTCTTCTTCTCTTGCCTTGTAATTTAGTTTCAATGCTTTCTAACTAGTTTACATGCTTTAATTCTTGCTTTCTTAGTCTAATTAGCATAATTTAGTTTAACTCACCATGCACCCTTAGATAAATAGGGTCGGGATTTCATTTCCGCCATTTTCGGGCCCCGAGCTCCGAAAATTAGGTTTAGTGCAAAATCGCGTTTAATTGAAACCGCGCGTATCAAAGTTGGATTGCTAAGCGTTTATCTTTCTTTGTCATGCAACGTTAGAGTTTATAGCGACAATCCGAGTTTAATCCGCGTGCGACCATTTTTCAATTAAATGTTTAATCTCGCAACTTTGGCTTAAATTCCTTATTGTGTGATGTTTATGCTTAATTGGATATGCTCGATTAGATTGCTTTCGAGCCTTAACTCTAGTTAGTAGTTGTTTCGATCCGTTTGGTAGAATGCGATCCCGATCCTCGCTTTACTTTAATTTAGCGTAACTTCTCATTTTCTTTAGTCACCATAACCACCTATCACCTTTTACACTTTTATTCCTGAAGTAATTAAACAATTAACATCTGAAATTTAATAACTCCCTGTGGATTCTCGATACCCGACTTACCGCTTTACTTGCTTGTCAAGTGTAGCCGTAGCTTAGGTTCTTTTGCATGTCGAGCGGGAGCCGAAATCAACGATAGTGTCCCTACACGAGCACTCGGTTCCCCTCGCGTCAAATTGGCGCCGTTGCCGGGGAATTGTTGTTTTAGATAGTAATTGTTTTATGATTTCGTAGTACTTTTCCTTTTCTATTTGTATTCTTTCTCTTAACCTTTCTTGCAGGATTTGCATACTTTGAGCGCTAAGAAACTTTCATTCGCGGTTGCTCACTTTCTTTCTTGGATTCTCCATCTTTCAACAACGAGGTAACCATGTCTTTCTTTTATAGTAATTACGGTTATTCTAATGATTCATACTTTGGGGATAGTTTTCAAGATTTTCTTGAAACTGAAAGACTTGAAAACATTTATCGAAATGAAAATCGTCATTGGGAGCTCGAGTTGGATTTATTATTCGAATCCAATGACGATCTTCATCTCATTACTTTCGAAGATGAATTTCAACCAAATGAGGAATCCGAGGATCTAGAGCCGAGGAAGCCTACTTTGGATGAGACTTTTCTTCTTTACTCCCAAGGTTTGGAAAGCTTAAATAATGCTGGAATGAGACTTGGTGAACTTTGCGATGAGATTAATTCTTTTCCACAAAACAACGAGGAGGTGGAAACTAGTGTTTCACCTCAATTTTTCAAAGAATTTCTCATCGAGTGTGCATCTCTCTCCCTCGAAATTCAATCTCCTTCCGACGATGAGTCGATTGAGATTGAATTTGTTTCATCACCATATTCGTTTTCCGTGATCGAACCATTAGAATTACCGGTCGATTCCTGTGAGTCGGTAGAAATTAAAACTTCTACACTTTTTGCCGACGAGGACTCTTTACCGGACTTGTTGTCGATGGTTGTTGTCCCGATGTGTGCACCATCTCCCATTTCCTTTGCAAAACCTTTGGGAGATGAATCGACTTTTCTTGAACCTCAAGTGTACTTTGCCCCCTTGCTATCCAAATCCCCCATCGTCCGCCTAGAATTTCAAATTGGCGATGGTTCATTTCTTTCACCGCCCACATGCCTTCCGTTGTTCAAACGGGATTCCTATTTTCCGGGAGGCATGCATGCTCGGGAGGGTCCACCGTTGATCCTCCAAAGTCAAATCGTGTTTTGGATGGACCCCCAAAAATTTCAACTTTTAGTGTATAGTTAATTGCACATCCCAAGTGTAGGTTGTATATACTAACTTCTTTCTTTTTGTTTTTCTTGATTTTAGCCTAGTGTAATTAGCTAAACTCCTTTTATTTCTTTTCGTATGCTTGGTTCTAACTCTTTTGTAGGTTCAACGGACTTGAATTTGCGGAGATATGCGCCCCGGCACACATTTGTTAAGAAAATAATCAAAAATCACAAAAATATATATATTTTTTTTTCCCTTTGATATTCACACACGCATCCTCATGCAATTGCATTTGTTTTTATTTTTCTTTTATTTTATTTTTCATTTGTTGTCATGATTATGCGTGTGCGTTGCTCGTGTACATATTTTTATTTTCTTTCATTTTTATTTTTTGTATTTTCTTTAGCATAGGCTTTTCTAGTGTGTATATTTATGCCTATGTGTATTTTTTATTTTTATTTTATTTTTATTTTTATTTTTTTATTTTTATTTCATATTTTTATGTGTATATATATATATATATATACTATATTTAAAGTTATTTTCTTTTTTTTTACCCCATATTTATCCCCAAATTGCATTTCCCCCCCCCCCCCCCCCCCCACTTTAAATTGCTAATGCAGTGAGGTTTTTCTGCTTGGTCGATCGATCGACCCTTGGGAGTCGATCGATCGATCGACCAGGTTTAAGCCAAGTTCTGCCTTATTTTTTCCCCTTTCTTCTTATTTCTCTCCTCTCGTCTTAATACGATTTGTGCCCTAAATATTTCCCTACACCAAATTTCTTCATTTTTCTTCCAATTTCTGCACATTCAGGTATAATATTAACTTGTTCTACATGAATTTGTAGTTTTTGTTAGGATTGTGTCACAAATGCATGTTTAAACCCTAGGTTGACACATTGGTTGAATTTTGGTGATTTCCCCTGATTTCGATTTGTTCCAACTGAATTTATGCATGATTCTTGTTATATATCCACTCATGAACATGTTTTGATTGCTGCATTGTTGGTTGTTCATGAGTGGGGTGGTTTTGTTGGTTCAAACTTGGCATTTCTCACCCTTGACGCACATTGCGCGCGCCAAGTGTTCACCAAAATGCCCAAAATAGTTTTCAATGCATTTTTTGGCGCACACTTGGGTGATTTTTACTAGTTGTCGTACTCCGACATATTTTAGCGCAATGTTGCACTTTGTTACCTCGGTTTTGCGCACTCGCACCCCATTTCAACTCGTACACTAAACTAACCATTAATTGCGCTTACAATATTTTTTGTATTGCTTAATTCTTGTTTTGTAGGTTGAAATGGCACAATCAAAGAAATATAACTCCACTGTGTGCATGCCCACCTTGGGTTTCGAGGGTTTCCGTTGCAAGAAGGAACGGGAATGGTTTCAGGCCTATTTTGAGACTGCTCAGAGGCCGTTGGCCTACAATTATGCCTGGAAGCTTGAGGATTTGCCGAGTGAGGCGCGTGTTATTCTGAGGCGCCAGGGATGGGAGACTTTTCTCGCCACTAATGGGCGCATTAATGAAGAATTGGTAAGAATATTTTATGCGACATTAGTGGTGGTGAATGGTGATGGGCCGACCACTTTCGAGGCCATGGTTCGAGGGGTGAGGGTACCTTTCCGCTTATCAGATTTGGCCGCCTTCATGCATGTACCGAACCCCGATAACGCTGTCAGTTTAACCGATGGGGATGTTTTTGGTTTGACGACATTGATAGAGAGCCTTGCACCGGGTGAAGAATGGAAAAGAATGGCTTTTCGTTCGGCTGCAATGGAGGACCTACCGAGGCTACTTCACTACATCAATGTCCACTGCTTTATGGTGACGAGCAACCGATCTGAGGTGCGTCACAAGCACGCCGCATTTATCTACGCACTGATTAATAATTTGGGCAATATCAGTTTGCCCAACATATTTCTGGATATGATGTGCGCTACTGCCAAGGAGAGAGCCAAGACATTTTCCCTCCCTTTTCCTGCCCTCATCACTAAGATTTGTATTTCTCACGGTTGCCCAGAGTTAATCGCCGACCGCAAACACGATCCACTCGGGCTTCTAACACAGGCCAACATCACAAGAATGCTGAAGCGCGAGTGGGGGCAACCGGCGACGAAGAGGCAGAGGGCAGAGGTTACTGACGATATGGCCGAGGAGGAGGAGATTAGAGAGATGAAGACTGGTGAGGGTTCTCACGTGCCACATACAGAGGATGATGCCCGCTTTGCGGCATACCAGGCAGTGCAGGACCAGCGCTGGGAGGAGACCCAGCTCAGGTGGGCGACTTGGGAGTCGCGCCTGGACCAGTTGCAGGCCGATCAGCGGCAGCAGTGGGCTCAGCAGCAGGCTCATCAGGAGCAGTTTCAGGCCGAGCAGCGGCAGGAGTGGTCTGTGCAGAGGCAAGCCAGGGCACAGAGTAGACAGGAGTACCGGATGATGCAGCGGATGATGAGAGATCTTTATCTGCAGCGCAGTGATTCCGACGCGCCAGTGCCTCCTCATTTTCAGGACCCCTCCGATCCTAGTGGTTCTGGCCACTAGGCTGTTGTTGTGCTGGGTTTCATTTTTTGTATTTTGGGATCGGATAGTATTGTACTTTTTATTTTTATTTTTATTTTTATTTTTATTTCTTTTATTTCAGAAGTTGTAATGTATTAAGTAATTTTGTATTGAACTTATGAAATGAGAAATGAAATGTAGTTTGTGGTTGTTTATTGGATTTTGATGTGTGTGACCTTCCATTTTATAAAATCAAAAAGTTCACCATCAATTTATCTAGTATTTGCACTTCAGCCCCTCTATATTATTGTGACTTGTGACATAGATTCTCTTCACTTGATACATCGGTACATATTCTTCATATGCTTTGTACTAACTTGTTTTGCAGCTTCATTTGGACTTGTACTTATGGAGATCGCTCCACGTGTGGGTAATATCATTCTTTTCCTAGCTTTGTGTTGTGTTCTTTAATGGACGCATTGGGGACAATGCAACATTTAAGTTAGGGGGTGTAGGATAGTCTATCCATTTTGCTGTTTAGTCCTTGGATTTGATTACAATTTAGTTACAAAGCATGCTTTTTTGTTAAAATTTGAAAATTTTCAAAAATATTTTCTTTTTTTTTTTTCTCCTTTGTTGGGCATTTTGCCCTTGTTTCCGATGATAAACTTTAATAATTGCCCGATCAAATTGACAATTCAACTATGCATGTTCTCGATTTTAGAAGTTATTAGATTCTAGTCCCTAAATCATTAATATTATGAATAACTTCATGATTTAAACTTTATCCGTGAACATATGCACCATTCTTGTTATATTGAATTGGCTTAAGATTTTTATAACTCGGTATGCTTTTGCTGCATTGTATATACTTACACCGAGTGAGATTAGAGACTTATCTTCATTTGTGAGTGTATACACTATTCTTTTCTCATTGAAAACGTTACAGTCGTTGGTAATCTCTTTATTCTTTCATTGACCGTTCATTAACTGAGTTCATCATTGAAATGTGTTACTTGAGCATGATTTTCATATGTTATTTTGACTCGCGAATTGCGTATACTTTGTGAAATGATCATAGGCCCTCTTTGATATATCACCCATATGACCTTGACCTCACCTTTATATGTTCCCTAGTCAACCCACTTGAGCCTATATACTAGCCTTTCTTTTCATTACCCAAAAATCCCATATCCAACTCCAAATTGGAGTTTTAAGCCATATATATTACCTTACATACCCTTGTTTGGATTGTTGCTTGGAATTGAATGTTATTATTGTTGTGTGGTTGCAATTTGAGTATGAAAAGAGTAAGAAGTGTCAGAAAAAGAAAGTAGTGAAAAGAGAAAGCAAAAAAGCAAAGAAAACAAAAAAAAAAAAAAAGGAAGAAAAGAAAAAGAAAGAGAAAGTTGTAAATATTGTTTGTAGTGTTTCAATAAGCTTTGATTACTCTCTCGATTGTTATATCTATGCTCGTTTGGACATTCTTGTCCAACTTTTGATATTGCCCACTTTTTACATTATTCTGAGTTTCATCCCGTACACTTTGAATCCGTACATACATTCCTTCGTTTCGCACCCTAGCCATACCTACATCATAACCCTATTAAAGTCCTATGTGATCTTAGGGTGCATTTAATTTAAAAGTCATAATAGTTTTGATAATCTGTGAAAATGCATTTCGACTCTTTTAGTGTGCGGTATCCTTTCACTGAGATTGCAATTTTTATTTCCTATATAGCGTTCCTCATTCGTGACATGTGCGCGGCCTAGTTTCCATTTACATTTACTCTTTATGCCCGCATGTCCCGTGTATTACCTCCCTTTTCATAGTGAATTCATTTGTTGAGCGTAAGACCCGTGAGGATTGAATGTATGCATGCTTTGATATTTAGTATCCGAATTATTTAAGTTTTTCGCCAAATCATACCTTGCATATGCTCACTCCCCTCCCACATGTTAGAGTTTCAATTCATTGAGGTGCATTCGATAATGTTAATAACTACGGACTTCTCATGCGAATTCGTTTGCTATGCTAATAACATGTTGAAATCTTGTTCGCACTGATGAGTTTGTCTTACTTGATTGGGCATATTTTGAGGAAACTTTATGATGTTTGTGGGTTTCATCACTGAAAACCCTCACGAGACGACACTCGTCCACTAGGGTAACCTAGGGGTTTAATGGCTTATTGCATATGCTAAATGCAATCGAATCGCCCGCGAAAGTGGCCTTATCTTTTCTATTGCTTTTATACCATACTTTTGTACTCTCTCCTGTGTTGGTTTACTAGTTCTTCTTGTTGCATCTTATTTCATTGCTAGGGACTAGCAATGTGTAAGTTAGGGGGTGTGATACGGCGGAAATATTGCGTATTTCACCCGTTAACCTACGCGTTATTAGCCCCCTCGGGTATCTTATTCCCTATATTTATGATCGTTAACCAGACAACCCTCGGATTTCTATGATAACATGTTTCGCAGGTGTTAATTGAGCTTTTGTAGGTATTTGGATGCTAAGTGTGAAGTCCGGATGCGTTTCGCTCGATTTTCGTACACAACCGCACGCGCAAGGGCATTTTAGTCTTTTGACAGCTTGGGCACCTGGCCCGACATCTACACGGAAGTTGTAGCTCTCCTCGCTAGCTTCGCGTGGCCGCGAACGGTGCGCGATTCCGATGCATAACGACAAAGTTACGGCGATTGGAGCGACGTTGGATTGTATGCCAAAACAGGGAGGATTGCAGGCTGCCCTGCTTGGTCGATCTATCGACCATAAGGGTCGATCGATCGACTCTTCTTATTTTTGCCACGAATTATACTGTCGATCGATCGACCAAAGGGGTCGATCGATCGATCCCCTGTTTCCCCCTGCAGATATTTTCCTTTATTTCTTTCTTCTTTTCTTTTCTTACAACTTACTATATAAGTTGGTTTTTGTTGTAATAAGAAAAGAACTTATATTCTGAATTAGATAGGGTAGTTAGGGTTTGGTGTGGAGATTTCCTTTCTTCTTCTTCTTGGATTGACAACCCATGGGTTTGTAAGATTGAACTATTCACTTCCTCTCCATTTATATAGTTTGTTATTCTTCTTCTCTTGCCT
This sequence comes from Sambucus nigra, assembly GCA_949130495.1. Lineage (NCBI taxonomy): Eukaryota > Viridiplantae > Streptophyta > Magnoliopsida > Dipsacales > Adoxaceae > Sambucus > Sambucus nigra. The sequence continues at coordinate 203,482,786 of OX422208.1, forward strand.
TGTAATTTAGTTTCAATGCTTTCTAACTAGTTTACATGCTTTAATTCTTGCTTTCTTAGTCTAATTAGCATAATTTAGTTTAACTCACCATGCACCCTTAGATAAATAGGGTCGGGATTTCATTTCCGCCATTTTCGGGCCCCGAGCTCCGAAAACTAGGTTTAGTGCAAAATCGCGTTTAATTGAAACCGCGCGTATCAAAGTTGGATTGTTAAGCGTTTATCTTTCTTTGTCATGCAACGTTAGAGTTTATAGCGACAATCCGAGTTTAATCCGCGTGCGACCATTTTTCAATTAAATGTTTAATCTCGCAACTTTGGCTTAAATTCCTTATTGTGTGATGTTTATGCTTAATTGGATATGCTCGATTAGATTGCTTTCGAGCCTTAACTCTAGTTAGTAGTTGTTTCGATCCGTTTGGTAGAATGCGATCCCGATCCTCGCTTTACTTTAATTTAGCGTAACTTCTCATTTTCTTTAGTCACCATAACCACCTATCACCTTTTACACTTTTATTCCTGAAGTAATTAAACAATTAACATCTGAAATTTAATAACTCCCTGTGGATTCTCGATACCCGACTTACCGCTTTACTTGCTTGTCAAGTGTAGCCGTAGCTTAGGTTCTTTTGCATGTCGAGCGGGAGCCGAAATCAACGATAGTGTCCCTACACGAGCACTCGGTTCCCCTCGCGTCAGTAGGCACCTCTGACATTTCCTCATTATTATAATATAAGTGCGTAATGGCACCACCCTCTGACACAACCATAGTCACAATATACATCTCATGACTAAAAAATGTGAGAAGGGATAGTTCGACCCCTATGATATACATCGCAAATCAATTTATACTCAAGATCACATCACGAGAGTGGGTGTATCAAACTAACAAATCAGCCTCAAAATAACATCTACCAATATATACTTCCACATCATCATAAATCTAAAAAATATAGATAGATACGTCTAACGGAGTAACTATCGATAAAGATCCATCATAATGTCTAGGATGCAAAATAATATTCCCCACAAGACTACATGATACGAATGAATGTGTGGCATCGGTGTAAAATAAAACTATATCTAAAGTTCTGAAACATAAATCATAATGTAAATGGTTTGGGCCTACCCTTATCCCTCCAATCGGGACTACAAAATCTGAGAAGCTATACCATACTAAACTACTGCTGCGCAACCGTTGATGAAAGTAATGCTGCTACCGAATGTGGCTCCATTGCTTAATCCTGTTATTATTGGGGCCGAAGACATGTTAAAATTGCCTCTGAAGCCACTCTAGTGCACATGCTCCTCGCTTGGATAACCTTGATGTTATTGCCCCTTAATCTCGTCAATGGGGTAACCTCAAAATTCGCTTCCTTTTCTTCCACATATAAACTATACTACCTCAAATGGGGTTGTATCCATCCCTAAATATCCATAGGTTCGAAAGACCTTCTCTCAATATTTCTACTTCCCGTAATGATCAGGGTTGTAGGCTTAGGTACCGCGGGTGGCATCTCATGTTTGGGTGTCACCATGCTCTCTTAGACTAACTAGCTGATCAACTCTGACAAACATTTGTTTCCTTTAAAGTAATATTGCCCTTGGGCATCAGGGACGTAATTCCTAGTATAATGAGCGCTTATAGTGTGGGGCTATGAAATCGGCCTACCCCACAGGCTCAGGATAAACGAAAATATCCTCCTAAGAAACTTTTAAATATAAGATGGGCATCCCCTCGGTAATTAAACATAAATGATAGTACAAGGAAAGGTACGTATCAAATAATGTTGCGCATAAGTTTAAGAGAACCTATAACCCTAAAGGCCTAAGACCATGCTCTGATACCAATTATAATACCCCGTGTAATTAAACATTTAGGTTGATCAATTATAAATAAAATTATAAAGAGTATTTAAAATAAATCAAATACCATTCTCAGCATGAAAAGATCAAACGAAACAATAACACAAGTAATTTAGAAGTGGTATGAAAATCCTCAACACAAACTCATAATGTCCACGATCCAAAACTATAAATAATGTTGTTTACACATTAATACATAAATACAATTCCAAAAGAGTCCTTGAATAATACAAACCAACCAAGCCTCAACATACAAACTAATACATCCCAAAATAAACTAGATCGAAAAAAAATATGATAACTTGAGAAGATAGAGATCCATAATGTCTTTGGAGCTGATACCCTGAGTAAGAGGGATAAATAACACATTTTGATTGGGTCCGAAAAGCTAAGTGGGAGATCCAGTCCTAGCACATGGGTTCCACATAAAAAGAGGGGTTAAAACCTTGACAAGTAACTTAGCTGCGCAACTCAAAACAGTTATATGCATAGATGATAAAGTCACAGTTTAATAATTTAATGAGTGACCCAACCTATAAACGTAGTCTCACAATGAATTATAATTATCTCATTTCATATCATTAATTAATCATATACAGTAACTAATTGATAAGTAACTGACATGTGCCATTTCCTCTCGGCCATCTCAAATACATGCGGTACGCCAAATTTAAATAATCATATGTATTAGAATTAATCTCAATTGCTCTCATTAACCAATTAAGCTCATTAATAAATTAATACGTAACCGACATGCGCCCTTCCTCTCGGTCATCTCATAAATATGCGGTACGCCAAATTTAAATAATCACATTTCACGCCGTAACGCCACCTAATATTCACATGGCCGAGAATACACATAACACAATAATTTATAAACATAACGTATCACGTCCTGACACCACCTATTATTCGCATGGTCAGGATTCACATATCATAATAAACCATAAACATCACGTTTTACGCCCTGACACCATCTGTTATTCACATGGTCGGGATTCAAATATCATAATAAACCATAAACATCACATTTTACCCTCTGACGCCATCGGTTATTCGCATGGACGGGAATTTACATAACATAATATTGAGGTATTCTTTCACGGTACCCATCCATTCATTTCCATTTAACATGTTTAATAAATATTGACATTTTAACACGTAATTATCTCTTCGAGAGACCTATTCAAACCTCAATTATCCCAGTTACCCCACCTCGGTTGTACTATTTTTATTTATTATATATATTTTAAATGATTTTTATAAAGAGCAAAAGGGATAAACAACGTGCAAGTGATTTTTTGTAACGAAAAACATAAGGTTAAAAGTTTATAATTTTATTAATGATTTGAGTCATCACTACAACCCGTCTTTAAACTCCATGCGTGGAGTGTCTCACCAAAGTGAAATCCAAGCAAGGAACCCCTCGATACACTTACGTTTAAATATGGTAGTTGTTAATACAGTTTATTTAAGGTTTATTATGCAAGAGTAGGACAAGAATTTAAATGTCTACTCGTGAAATCTTCGAATTAATATATTACTACTATTCAACAACCAAACCAAATCATAATTGATTCTCGTACTCCTTCTAATGTCTACATAGCAAAATGTGCATCAACAATAACATGGTCTCAAACATGGGTTCATATTGAGTTACATAAAATGGACACATAATTATTTTACATGGGTATCTTACATCACAAGGGGTCCATTAAAGTGTTCAATTGTTCCAAGTCATTTATAATATATTTATATTGGTTATTATAGCATGAATAAGAGCTGATTCGTATCAAATATTGTATATTTCCGCCCGTTATCTTTATGCATTCTAGCATTTTTACAGTCCTAATGCCTATATTTATGCTTATTAATCAGACAACCTTGAATTTGGATATATATATGTTTTGCAGGGATTAACTGTGCTTTTATAGGTATTGGAACGCTAAAAGTGAGGATCCGTTACATTTCAGAGAAGTTCTATCATCGGATATTACTTCAAGGGCATTTTAGTCAATTCACATTTCTTATCCAGCTCGTGGAAATTCCACGAATGCATAGTTCATTAAGTTAGCATCACGTGGCCGTAAACGGTGCGTCGTTTGGAGTTCGGACAAAGAAGATATGCCCGTTTCCGTTATTGACCTTTTCCCCCTCTTCATGTACCAAGCTTGGCTGAGAAACAGAGTACCCATCGACCGCGGTTTCATATTTTGCCATGGGAAGGAGACAGTGGGCTTATGCCTGAAGGACCGATCGACCGCGCCCCTGCGATCGGTCGATCGGTTATGCCAGATATTTTGAGATCTTTCCTTTTTATTCTCTTTTTCCTTTATTTCTTTTGTAACTTACTATAAATAGAATTTTTTGTTGTAAGATATTAAGTAGTTTAGATAGTTTTAGTTAGGGTTTAGGAGTTGAGAGCTCATTTCTTCTTCCTCATTTGGTGTGACAACATTTGGGTTTGTAAGATTGATATTTTCTTATTCCCTCACCATTAATATAGTTGTATTTCATTCTTTCTTGCTTTGATAATTACGTTTACAAGCTTTGTTAATTAGTTTACTTGCTTTCTTTAATCGCTTTCTAGGTAGATTAATCGCGTTTATTTACCGTTTTCCATTTATCGCATTTTTAACATGCTTTCTAGCTAATTTAAATTAGGTTGTGTTTGAATGGAACTCACTCAGGTTAACGCGTTTCTTTGCTTGGTGATAGTGTTTACGGGTGTATTTTTGGTGCGTTGTCCTAGTTATTATGCCTAGGAGATTTGACGGGGAATATCGTGTATGTCCCGTGCTTACGACCTTTCGCGCGTAATTTCTGGGATATTTGTTTACGCCAAAATCTTATTAGGCTTTTATGCGGATTTAGGGGCGTGACAACCCTTGATTTAATTAACTGTCGAAACGAGACGCATTCGTAATAACTCGTCGACTTATGTAACCATTTTATACAAATTAACTTGCGTGAGGGATATTCGACGCAACCAATAGTTTTACCGCTTTGTTAATCTAGTTTATTTTCCCTTGCCTAATTAAACATTTCCCTTTTATGAATTTTTTCCTTTTTAGTTTGTAATCATCTTTTACACTTTTATTTCGGAGCACTAAATCTCATAAATTCTAGCATATCGTCCCTGTGGATTTTTGATACCCGACTTACCGTTGTGCTTGCCTTGCAAGTGTAGTAATAATTTAGGTTTGTTTCTATAGTCGCGGCGAGACAGAAAACAACGACTGTGCACTTACACTCGCAGACTTCTCGCGCGCTATCAAAATGGCGTCGTTGCCGGGGATGAAAAAGATGTGAAAAAGTGATGAAAAAGAGAATGCAAAAAGCAAAAGAAAATAAAAGTAAAAATGAGAAAAAGAAGAAAAGAAAGAGAAAGTTGTAAATTGTGTATAGTGTTCAATAAGCTTTGATTACTCTCCCCGATGATATATCTAATGCCGTTTTGGAACTTGTTTTTCTAATTTTGATATATCCCACATTTTCCCATTATCCCGAGTTTTCATTCCGAACACTTTGAATCCGTATATACATTCCTTCATTTCGTACCCTAAACTAACCTACATTACAACCCTAGTAAAGTCCTATGTGATCTTAGGTTGATGTAATTTAAAAGTCATAATAGTTTTGATAATTTGTGAAAATGCATTTCGCCTCTTTTAGTGTGCGGTATCCTTTCATTGAGATTACAGTTTTTCAGTTTATATATAGCGTTCTTCATTTGTGACATATGTGCAGCCTAGTTTCCATTCACATTTACTCTTTAGCCCCCATGTTCCGTGTGTTACCTCCCTTGTTTCGAGTGAATTCGCTTAATGAGTGTAATGCCCGTGAGGATTGAATATATGCTTGCTTTAATATTTATCCGATTTATATAAGTTCTTGCCAAATCACACTTTGCGTGTGCTCGCTCCCCCTCCTACATTTTAAGGTTTCAATTATATGAGGTGCATTCTATAATGTTAATGATTTGGACTTTTGTTTGAATTCGTTCAATGTGCTAATAATGCGTATGAAATCCTTTTCATTATTGCTGGGCTTGTCGCATGTTGGTTTGGGCATATTTTGAGGAAACCATTTGATGTTTGTGGGTATCATCCCTGAAAACCCTCACGAGACGACACTCGTCCACTAGGTGACCTAGGGGTTTAACGTCTTATTGCATATGCTAAATGCAATCGTGTTCCCTACGAAAGTGGCATTTATATTTTGATGCATATATATGTCTTGTACCGCCTTCTGTGGACTAGTTTTGTTTGTTTCATTACTAGGGACTAGCAATGTTTAAGTTAGGGGTGTGATTCGTATCAAATATTGCATATTTCTGTCCGTTATCTTTATGCATTCTAATGCTTTTACGATCTTTAATGCCTATATTTACGCTCATTAACCAGACAACATTGGATTTGGATATATATACATGTTTTGCAGGGGTTAATTGTGCTTTTGTAGGTATTGTAACGCTAAAAGTGAGGATCCGTTGCATTTCGGTGAAGTTCCGTCGCTGGACGCTACTTCATGAGCATTTCAGTCGATTCACATTTCTTATCCAGCTCATGGAAATTCCATAGATGCGTAGTTCGTTGAGTTAGCATCGCGTGGCCGCAAACGGTGCGTCGTTTGGAGTTCGAACGAAGAAGCTATGCTCGTTTCCATTATTAGACTTTTCTCCCTCATCATGGACCAAGCTTGGCTGAAAAACAGAGTACCGGTCGACCGCGTCCCTGGGATCGATCGATTGCTGTTTCATATTTTGCCGTGGGAAGGAGACAGTGGGCTTATGCCCTACGACCGGTCGACCAGTTATGCCAGATATTTTGAGATCTTTCCTTTTTCTTTTTTTTTTCCTTTATTTCTTTTGTAACTTACTATAAATAGACTTTTTTTGTAATATCAGATATTAAGTAGTTTAAATAGTTTTAGTTAGGGTTTGGGAGTTGAGAGCTCATTTCTTCTTCCTCATTTGATGTGACAACATTTGGGTTTGTAAGATTGATCTTTTCTTATTCCCTCTCCATTAATATAGTTGTATTTCATTATTTATTGCTTTGATAATTAGGTTTACAAGTTTTGTTAATTAGTTTACTTGCTTTCTTTAATCGCTTTCTAGGTAGATTTATCGTGTTTATTTACCGCTTTCCATTTATCGCGTTTTTAACATGCTTTCTAGGTAATTTAAATTAGGTTGTGTTTGAATGGAACTCACTCGGGTTAACTTGTTGCTTTGTTTGGTGATAGTGTTTACGGGTGTATTTCGGGTGCGTTGTCCTAGTTATTACGCCTAGGAGATTTGACGGGGCATATCATGTATGTCCCGTGCTTACGACCTTTCACGCGTAATTTTTGAGATATTTATTGACGCCAAAATCTTATTAGGCTTTTATGCGGATTTAGGGGCGTGACAACCCTTGATTTAATTAACTGTCGAAACGAGACACATTCGTAATAACTCGTCGACCCATGTAACCATTTTATACAAATTAACTCGGGTGAGGGATATTCGACGCAACCTATAGTTTTCTCGTTTTGTTAATCTAATTTATTTTCCCTTGCCTAGTTACACATTTCCCTTTTATGCATCTTTTCCTTTTTAGTTTGTAATAATCTTTTACACTTTTATTTCGGAGCACTAAATCTCATAAATTCTAGCATATCGTTCCTGTGGATTTTGGATACCCGACTTACCGTTGTGCTTGCCTCGCAGGTGTAGTAGTAATTTAGGTTTGTTTGTATAGTCGTGGCGAGACAGAAAACAACGACTGTGCACTTACACGCGCACACTTCTCGCGCGCTATCATGAGCCTCTTAACAATTCTTATGATTTTGGACATACATATCAAAAGTAATACTCTTAAAGCGTAAAGTACAACCCTGCTAAGCAAATGGATTTTCAGAAGCTTTTAGTTATAAACTAAGTTTGCCTCATCAATTCTCATATCTTAGATTGTCAATATCTCCAAACGGGGTCCCAAAAACATCATTTTCATGCATTGGGGTCAATAGTTAATTTTTGTAAACTAATAGGCTCAACATATATTTTAATGGTATGAAACTATTTAAATCCACATAATTTAGGATTACACAATTTCCTAAGGGTCACCAAAAAATTTTAACACTAAAATTTAGTTTAGGTGAATTTAATAAATACACACATAAAAAGAGAGTAGTAGAAAGTTACTTGCCCTTGAAAGTGTGTCCCAAAATTAGCACCTGAATTGATGTCAAAGTCCCATATAAAGCTCCCTCGAAAAAGGTTTCGAAATACTCATTTGATATATATATATATATATATATATATATATATATATATATATATATATATATATAAGTTTGGGGTCAAATTAATGAATGATGTAACTTTGGTTGTCTTTTATTAAACCCACTGCCGACTTTTATAATAAGAGGGATATAGAATTTCTACCTAGATTTCAGGAGTGTGACCCCACCCCATCGTCAACTCAAAAATTAAAATCAGTCATCGCCTCTCATAATTTATTCTTGTTTCCCCAAATCGTAAGCCATTATTGGAGACAAAAGAATGCTTTTGAAAATTGAGTTAACATATTTCTACCTTAATGTTTGCACCGGAAATATACTAACAGGAACACTCAGTTTTACACCATGGACAATGCCTACGCTCACAGCTAATGGTTTAGTAACAGTGTCTCTCTCATAACTGACATAAGGAAGAATTTTCTATTCCCTAAAACAAGCGACACACACTTTTCTTTTTCTTTTTAAAAGAACCCTGCACCTACTGCCTTTAACCAATTGCCGAGAGGAACAAACAGACCTAAGGCCTAGGCCCATCAGGGAGGCTTGTCTCAATTATATTAATATACGAATTTAAAAAAAAAATAAGGTATATTAGTTTATACATTAATGTTTTATCTAAATATTGTTTAAGATCTTAATCATCAAGATATTATACTCAATCAATTAATAGTTCAACTACTTTCATGCAAATTTTAACAATAAATTATAACTATGAGAACATGCCCATCGTACCTTTGTTATTTCGATGAGATGGTTAATTAGTATTTTTTTTTTTAGTTCATGAATTGTTCGAAGGACAATTAACAAGAAAGTATAACGAGAGACCACACCGTCTTGATGGAAGTGAGTCGGGGATTTGATGATTGGGATCAAGATTTTTATAGAGACGTTGTGAGTATTGATTGTTATTATATTAGAATTTTAGAATGACTATCACAATTATGTTTAGTGCACTTGGAGCGGTTATACGAGCAACTGAGTTTCCCATTCCTTCCACAGTTTTATATTTGTATTTTTGGTTTATACACATATTGGATTTATTAAAGCAATTTGGATTATTTGAGATGCATGGGATGTTGTAGAAGCTCTTTTCACTTTATTTTTATTAAAAAAGAAAAAGTTGTATATATTTCATTTATTGTAAAATGAAATAGTTCTATATTTTATTTTCACTCCAAGTTTGTAAAAGGGGACTTTGATTATTAATGAGAAAGTAATCTTTGTATTTTTATGACAACTATATATTAGTTCTTTATTTACAAAGGTCATTTTATGGTTTCGCAAGTTAAATGTTTTATTATGATAGTTTTTTAAAAAAAGCTCACTTTTGGCACGAGAGGCCATCCGGGTCGGATTCCTTCGGCGCGAGCTCAGGCCTCGTAGTCGGAATGAGGGGAAGAAAAAGGAATAAATAAGACTCTCTCTCTCTCTCTTCCTTTTTTGGCCTTGCACGTGAGGGTGATTCGAGGACATGGAGATCCTATTTCCGCCACTCATGTCGACGTCTTCGTGATCCAACCTCAGATATGAAATTGGCTACCGTCAAATGGGAGTAACACGAAGAGATAGAGTCGCCAACCTATTTTGCTCAAAACAGACAAAAGAATGTTATCTCCTTGAGAGAACGACATCAAGGTCAAACTAATGCATACGAAAATAAGTGATTCGAAGGTCCGGGGACTAAGTTACGGAAATGGGAAAGTGTTAAGCACCCATTCTTCCCTTTCGGTCTCTAACGGACTATGTTAATCTTCTAATTTTTCTCCATGACGTGTGTGTACATGTGTATAATATAAGTACCTGAGAACGGAATTATTCAACTCGCATCATAGGATGGACAGAGCGAATTCATCCGAAGGAGTGTACCCGAAAATAATAGTTAAGAATTGATATAAGTGTTCGTTGAATCACAAATCGCTATAGAATAGCGAATGTGCACGTCGGACGAGACACAAAGATGTAGGAGTCTAAGACTCCTGAAAATAGATATAATATAATATGAAAGATATAAAATGAAAGGAGAATGGCCCAAGACGCCTACGTAGAACAATGGGCATCGCGGGGTTTGACCCATAATTCCAAGTGTATGACTCCTATTGTGTGTGTCTTTGAGAAAAATGTATGTAAATCTGAGAAAATGAAAGTCCTACCTTTGGACTTTGTGAATTAACCCTCTTTTTGTCTTTTGGGTTTTTTTATGAAAATAAGTTGTGTGCAAAACTACTAATAAAAAATGAAAACTATTTGATGTGTGATGATAAAACAAAACCAAATTTATCACAAAATGAGAATAAAGTGAATAATAACACTTAAATGAATAAAACTATAAAAGAGTGAGGGATAAACCTCCTTGATAGATCTTTGTTGCTGAATTTAGAATGGAAGTATGCTGATTTTTGAAGTGGCAAAAGGGTCATTTGGTAACATGAGGTGTAAGACTAAGTTAGGTAAAGAAGTGAGGTGAGGTAATGTTGGAAAATGGACTTTTTGGGAAAAGGAAAGGCTCTGAATTCGACGAGAATATTTATTGACTGCTGAAAGAAACCACTTTCCAAGGATGATGAAGACCTTCCATATCCCATACACCTTTGTCTTCTCATTTTTACCCCCATGCTCCATACCTACTATTTAAGGATGATGAAGACCATTTTGAAAGAGATCTCAAATTCAGTTTTTAAGCTTTGTGTGATAAAATTCTCTACACCCCTCTATATTGAGTATTTGCATTTTTAGCAAATATCTCAATATAGAGGTGTGTAGTGAAATTTATCTCTAGGATAAATTCAACCCGGGTGTAACAGTTAGGTAATGTTAACGAACCAAACACTCATGCATATGATCATATTGGAACTCATTAACTTCAAAAGCCTCTGGGCGAAAAATCTCGTATTTGTCATATGCGCTTACAGAACAGTGGTGACGAGGATGACGGGTTCCACACACTTTTTCCTAACTTAAGGCTTTGAATCCGTGATATCGATTGAGTTAGAAAAGCATTGTTTGAGGGTGCACTATTTCAATAAAGATAAGAATGATGAACGATTCTGAACCAACTTGGATCTCCTCGATGAACATAAGGACAAGGCATCATTAAGGGTGGTAGTGAAACAACAAAAGGCATCTCAGTATCATAATCGAATGGTTCATAATAGTTCCTTTTAATTTGTCAATCTCGTCCTCATAAAACCAATGAAGTCGAACAAAAATCCCAGCCATTGAAAGCTAGATGATTCGTCTCGAATATTACATTTATTTACCCTTTTTACTTATGCATCTTCGCCCCCTCGGGCACCGTATTACCTATTTTATGCTCGTTAACTAAAAAATCTCTTTTATGTAAGTTTATATGCTTTGTGAGGATTAATTGAGCTTTTACAGGTATTGAAGTGCTTAGCGTGAAGTTTGGTTGCATTTCGGGAAAGTTCCATCGTAAAGTGCACATTCAGGAGAATTTTAATCATTTTATCTTTTGGGTTTATGGCCCAATATCTTCATGGAATTTGTATCCCTATGATCTAACTTCGCTTTACCTCCGACTGTACTTAATTCTGATTTATAACGAATAAGTTATAGCATTTTTTGTATGTTGATCCGGAAAGAAGAATAAAGACCTGAAGTGGCGAATCGATTCGTCCATATGGGAACAAGCGATTCGGATTGGACCAAAATCGAATTTCCCCTATGCCCGAATCGATTCAGCCCTTAACCAAAATTGATTCGACACCAGATTTTAACTTTTTTATCTACAAGTTTGCCCTTAGGGTTTTGTTTAAATAGATTTTTACTCTCATTTGTTTGGGGGGGCCATATTTGTAGTTTAGATTATAGTTTTGGGAGTTAAGAACTCTTTCTTAGGGTTTCATTCCCTTATTTGTAAGTACCCATTTTAATCAATTTCTTCCATTTATATATGTTGTTATAATTCCATTTCTTAATTTCTAGCTTTATTAACTTAGTTTTATTGATTTGTTATTTAGTTGTTGTTAGTTTAATTCTTATTTTCATTTGTTAATTAGTTTTATATATTATTTTATTATGCGTAGTTGTTAGTTTTAAGGTTGGGTGCATATTTTCACCCATTAACAGTTTTTGTTCAGGTGAGAAATAGATGAATGAGGATATACCCGTTTCCATACAGAGTTACATAACCCTCTGTCAAGTCTTTTAAAAATGCCTTCATTACCTTCTCTACTGTTCCACCATGTGTATTTGGATACTTTATAACTAAAATCCAATAAAGAATTCCTTGATAATATACAATTGAAGTCCTCTACTTCCAAAATATCCAAGTCATTTCCACCACATTTTTCTTCTCCATTTGAAATAATGTTCAAGTCTCCTATGATAGGTGAGGCAGAGATTCATTACCTTAATAGATTTGATCCGAAGAGTCCAAAAGGTCCAGACATAGGCTCTATAATAGCCACATACGGAATTTTATGACTTTTAAGTAAACTTTTGATTCTCCTTATAGTGGGATTATTTGAGATACCCCTAACATTCCAGCCTAAAAGGTTCAACATTGAGAAATATCAAAAGCAAAGTTTTTTCTGCATTTTTTTAGTATTTTTACCATCAATGGGAGGGAAAGAATAAAGAATACCTGATGCTAGATTGTTGAATTTCGATTTATCTCTTCTTACTTTATCATTTTCAATTTTCTTGCCAATACAAAAGGAGAATATTTTGAGTTCTTCAAGGAAAATATGTCCACTGCCAAGCTCATCTGAATCAGATAATGAATAGACCTATGCACACTTGCTTTTATCGTAGTCTGAGCTAATTTGACCTTATACAGTCTGCCCTTTTGGGAAAGAGGTGTGTTTTTAATTTAATAGTACAATCATTACTTGATCCGGCTTTAGGACTTCTGCATAATGAATTCTTTCGTACAACCAAATATTTACTAGAATTATCATCAAAAATCAAATTAGTTCCTTATCCCGAGGTTAAGTCTATAAATGCGAAGCTTTCTTATTCTGCCGACCCGTATGTACATCATTTGAAATATCAACACCATAACCAACATGACATAGTAGCATCTAGTTGAGAGTAATTCTACATTGTTAATAATAGAAGAGAAATTAATTTTGCAACACATACTATTTTGGGCCATGCTACTTCATCATTGTTTTCAATTTTCACCCCCAAAAGCTTAGTTTAAACCCCTAACAAGTATACATAATTAATAATTCTAACTTGAATGGCATAAATAACTTGTAGTAGAATATATTTTTTCTTATTTTTAAAAAAATCCCCAAAGATTTTATTTTTGATAAATTTAAAAAAAAAAGACAAAAAGATTTTCTTTTAATAATTTTTTTGAAAAACACTAAAAGAATTTGTATTTTGTTTACACCTTTTATGGATGGACATTTAAGATATCCATAGTCACAACTTCCTTTCCATACTCCACGTGACTTTTTGAAGTGATTTGAGATGCTATATCATTTCATTCATGTGCTTTACATTGTTTGGAGTCATTGAGATGTGATTAATGATATCTTTCTACATGTTTGACTCCTTATCTCCTTTAATGCACACATGCACGATTTTATTTAAATTTGTGCCTATCTGTCACATGTTGGTTTGCGTGTTTTCATCTCAATTCTACTTATACAACGAACCAAATGCGATAAAATGAGAATAATAACAGTAGTGCATGTAATATCTGTTGCTCGTGAGGAATTTGTTTCAATATATATATATATATATATATATATATATATATATATATATATATATATATATGGGAAAAAACGTGGAAGGGCTACGAAAGGTAATCATGATATCCTTTGCGATTAAGCTACCGTTTCAATCGGGTCAAAATAGTATGGCATTGAAAACAGTAGCCAAGACCCAAATAATTGAAAATAGCCAAAAAAGTGTGTCATTGAGAAAAGTAGCCAAAGCCAAACTAGTTTAGATAATATGATCATTCACAAGAAAAGAAATATCATTATATGATCATCACTACATTTGAGGGAGTTTGGCTGAATTTGTATCTCAATGGGTTTGCACTTTCTTAAAAATCTCGAAAAAGCGTTAAATAATTTTGGGCGTTATTGGTGTGAAAATCACTTTGAACTTTGATTTGTTGATTAGATTGATTCAATTTCTTATAATTTCACCATTTGCACACCTATGGAAGACGTTGAGCTCATTCGTTAGGAATGTCCAAAATTTATCGTACACATATGTTATGATTATTTGCATTGATTTTCCTATTTTTTCACATCCCTTTATTTACGCTATCACTGACTTGGTTATTTTCGTGTTCTTTCATGGTGTGATTATTTGTTGTATATTTTGTGTAAGAAAAATTTGAAAAATTCAAAAAGAAAAGTGTATTACCTTGTGACATTCTCCATATGCATTACTTTGTGTTCTTCTTATTTGTCTATTTGGGAACATCATAAAAAGGGGGAGAACGAATTATGACAGAGATGTTTTGCTTGCTTGTTGTGTTGTGCTTGCTTGTTTGATTTAATAATGATTTGCTTGAGCTTAATTGATATTGATTTTTTGCTTATCATTATATTTCAAACTTTTGCGCGTCATGGGTATTTGTTTCTTGTCTCATGTGTGAAGGTACAAAATTGAGGATTATGTTTTACACACCCTGATTTTGACAAAGAAATGTTGGATATTTGAAGCTTCGAAGATGTTGAAGATTTTTGGGGATATTAGATTGTATGTCTCATATTTTTGTTGGGTAGCATAATTCGGATTTTTTATGTATGTACCCGCATAGACATAGGGGGAGATTTGTAAGGACGTGTTTTATAAATGTCCGTATAGAATCTAAGAATTCCCATTTAGTCCTAGATCACGGTTAGTATGTCATATACCGTTACATCTCAGCTTGTCTTCACATGTTTTACCTTGACGCCCATCATCCGAATCGTGAGCTACCCGCATCATCTACATGCACCCATCAATGTCTACGTGCGTCGTGCATCTTCAACCGACTTTTTATCCCACTAACTCCACTACGCTAAAAGGTAAAATGATTAATTGGAGTTATTAACGGTCATGTAATTATTTGGGATATCTTTATAAAATGTTTTTATCAAAATTGAGGCGTTTTTCTAAGTAAAAAATTATTTTTTAAGAGCTGTAGGCGGGACTTTTCAAGAAAATATTTTTCGCTTGTGTCGTTCAAACGACATTGATAAGTTGTTCGAATGACTTCTTCTAATGAAAACACACGTCATTTTAAGCGTACATCAAATGCACCCGTACTGTTTTAGATTTTTTGTGTCGTTTGTAACGACATGCAGATGTCATTCGAACGACATGCAAATGTCATTCGAACGACTTAAAACGACTTCTTCTGCCTTAACTTTTTATTCAGCCTATTATACTTGCTACGAAGTCAGGTTTTCCAAGTCTTTCAAAACTCCGTTTTTGCATATTTGGTGCATCAAAAAACTTCAATTTTTAGGTTTTAAATCCTTTTTGATATACTATAAAATTCCCAAATCATTTATGTGAATAACTGGTGACTTGATTATTCATCTTACTCATCTGGAGTAAACATTGTGGAGAAGAAGGCTATCTCTCCATTGCTGACCATCTTGGAGCTTTTGCGAGATCTTTTGCTGAAAACTACGAACCGACACCTGAGGATATTTTGTTATGTATTGTAAGTTGGATATTTACAGTTTATAGAGAAATAAAAGGTTTTGCCCCTGCTGGGGATTTTTTCTCAAATCTATTACGTGGTTGTTTGGCTGTGCATGCTAGATAATTCGTATTAATTTGTAATCACAATTATATGCATGTTTTAGGGGTTTAATTAAAATTTGGGCATAAAATTAGAATTTAATTAAACAAGTTTATTCATTGATTACAAGTGCACTCTCACAAATCACCCATGCCACTATGCTCAACAACTCACTCACGTTGTGCCAAGAAAATGACTAAATTATGTCATTTTTAACGGTCAAAATGGAAGGAAGAGTCTTGTTAAATCGGTTAAGTTAGTTTGAACGTTTACTTGACACATTTTTCTAGTCAATGGATCATTTTGAAAGAATCATGATAGTTTAGGGGAAAATGAGTAATTTAGGTCTTCATTTGACAAGGGGTGGCAAAACGGGTCAACGGATCGTGTTTTCACACGACCCGACACGACACAATAAGAATTCAGTGGAACCGAAGATGACACGATTTGATAGCATGTTTTTTTCTCTAACTAGAACACGACACGATAACACGGTAAGTAAATATGATTCAATTTGACACGATTAGACTTAACCCCACACGATTCGATTGGACATGATTAGACTAGTTAGTGAGGAATTAAAAAATAGTAGGTTGATAATGAGTTTAAATGAGGTCGATCGATAGTGACTTTACATAGGTCTATATCGTGTTCCAACTGGGTCACTATCGGGTCAATTTTGTGATATAAATTGGACACGAATACAATACAATCCAATAATAAATTAAAAAATTCATATCCGAACCCGACTCGAATACGAAAGTCCACGGTAATTTCGTGTAAATTTTGATTTCGTTTGGTATTATGCTTGCTGTCGAAAATGACGGGCCTGGTTTAAGGGCTCGACACCTGCTGTAAAATTGTAATGGCAAATCAGCAACAAACATCGGGTCGGCCATGGATCCTGGAAGCCATTCCTCTCATGGTGCTCATTCTAGTCGTTGCTCACGTCCTCGCGCTTGTACTCACACTAACCTCACTCATACTTTCTTATGCTTCTGCTTGCATTTTTACTTCCATCTAAATTTTTTTACTTTCCTGTATATGAATAGGTGTACTGGATTTACAGGTTAGCTACTGAGAGACAGCCTCAAAGAAGAAAGGAACACTAGAACTAGTTCAATTTACACAAATGCTAAAGGTAAAACCCTAACTACTACTTATGGTGCTACAATTTAAATGTTTTCTTTCTTATTTAGCGTTCTTGTAGAGACTTTTGAAAGCAATCAAGATTTGCATGACTTGGTTTATGTTTGTGAATAAGCAATTCAAAACAAGACATGTTTGGCCATCCTTGTTGCGCCAAATTCTCATTATGTTCTATAGCATTCGCACAAATTGTGTGGGAGAAAGTGGCGGACCCGGGATTTTTGGGCCGGGGGTGCGGGATTTTTTTTCAAATGCCAGGGGTTCGGGGGAGATTTTTTTTTGGGTTAGTTTTACTTGTTTTGCAAATTTTAACCCTAAAAAACTTGTGATTAATATTGACTAATTTTTTGCCCCTACGTAATAAACCGACATTTTTTAACAACTACTAACTAAAATTAAAGTTTAATACAAATTTCAACAACAACTAATTTTGGGAAAAAATTAAAATTTCAACAATTAAAATAATTTCAGCAACAACAACCAATTAAAATTGACAACCAATTTCAGCATACTAACAACTAAACTAATTAAAATTAACTAATATTTTTACTTGTCTGCAATTTTTTTTTAAATACCTCGACAATATATTACCCTAAATCTGGAATGGCAATTAAAATATTTCAACATAATCATTTAACATCAGCCATTAAACTTATTTAATAACAAATATATTTAAGAAATTTAACTTTAAAGTTTAAACTAATTCCTTAAAAAACTAATTTAATATTTAACATTTAAAGGTTTAAACATTAAAGTTTTAAACAATTATTCATTCAAACATATATATTGAACTAGAAATAAAATACCTGCTATTAGGCTAGAACAGGAGGCAGGCCCGGGGGGAACCTAGAACAGGAGGTAGGCTCGGGGGGAACCTGGGGAGTGGTCCCCTCACAACCCCGGATCCGGACAGTCCGCCCCAACCTCCACTCGGTCGGAGATAACATTGTTGTCGAGAGCCAGCGGTAGAAGGAGAGGAGCGGAGCGGAGGGGGGAGGGGGGATGGATCTACCGCCGACGGTCACGGAGTTAGAAGGAGAGGGGCGGAGATGCGAGAGCTTGAGAGACAAATAGGGAAGAAGAGAGAGAGGGGGATGGCTTTGCTGAAGAGAAGAAATGGTTCGTGAGGGTTTTTTCAAACGAAGAAGCGTGTGTTTTATTTAGAAGTTGTTACGTTTCGCCCCGCAGTTTTTAAAACAACAAAAACCCAATGCCTTTCACTTCAGAAAATTACACTTAGGTCCAAAAGATTTTTTTTTTTTGCATATTTCTCGTAAAATGTCCCAAAAATCTGTGGGTGCGGCCGCCCACCCTCCGGACTCTTTAGGTCCGCCCATGGTGGGAGAGATTACTCATTATCATCATTAGGATACAAGTATACTTTCTAAGGAACTAGTCTCTAGCGGGGAAGGATAAATTTTCAACCATATACACATCATTAGCTAATAGTTATTTTACAAATAAAAAACCTTGCACATCAGTTAAGATAATTCGATTTAAGAAGTACGATTAAGTTTGTACAAGGAAATAGAGGATACATGTTTGGCACAATGTTACCTAGAACGTGCATCGCTTCGGTGTGTGGCGAGGCTAGGCGGTAAGTTAGGAATGGGCCTAATTTGGGAGTTAACTTAGAATTATCATTTAAATAATTTTGGGTAGCATGTAATGTGTACCTATATATAACATCTAAAGACACTTACTCATATTTTTATTTCTAAATTAGTTTTTTTATTTTTGGCACTTAGCATATGACTACTTAGGGCCCGTTTGGTTATGTTTTTGAAAACTGTTTTATGTGTTTAAAACCCAAAACGGGTAGAATGTGTTTTGGCAACCTGTTTTGTAAAACTTGTTTTAAAACTATTTTTCAAAAATTTGTCTTTAAAACATTATTTTCATTTTCATTTTTCATCATCAAGCACAACCCGCCACCCGTCCTAAACCACCACCAATTATCACCACCCACCCCCACCAACCCCCAACCATTACCACCACCCCCATGTGCCACCACCCACCATCACCCGCTCTCGCCCACCACCACCCTCACCACCCACCCCGACCACCACTAACATCTACCACCACCACCCACTCCAAACCACCAACCATCACCACCACCACCACCACCACCACCACATGCCCCAACCCTCCACTCTTCAACCCATCACCACCCCTAACCTTATATGTATGTGTGTTTGATTTTTTAAAATTGATTTTATGATGTGATCCGAGGGATATTTTAGTTATTTTTGGCTACATATATTAGTTAATCATAGTTTCTTCTTATGTTGCATTTTATTTTATTTCATTTCATATTGTATTGGTCTATTTAGAGGATGGGCTTTAGGTGAACACTTGAGTATTAAGCTTATTGTATAGATGGGCATAAGTCCCACATTGGTTACTTACTCCTTTAGTGCTCACTTCCCTATCCTATAAATAGACCACTCCTCTTCCTCATTTGGGTACTTGAACTTTGGAGTAAAAGTTTAGTTATATTTCTCTCTCTAAATTGGTGTAGTGCCTTTAGAGTTGCCATTAGATGTGTGGTTACGCCAATTGGTATCAGAGTGAGGTGTCGCTCCCCCATTTGTGTGTGAAATGTCACCACATTTTTTTTTTCATTTAAATCGTTTTCCACATTTTAATGGCTCCCCAAAAGGCAACACTTGATGAAAGACTTATCCAAATGCAAGAACAAATGAGAGAAGAAATGACCTCCCTCACAGGGTAACACATGGCCAACCTCACCCAACACATGTCATCTCTTTTTCAAAACCCTACCCTAACCCCATACCCAAACACCCCCCAAGACCCATCTTCATCTTCCCTTACATAAACCCTAACCCTAACTCCACCACCACCCTAACACCCACCCACCCACTAATATTTCACCACCAACCTTACATCACCCTCCTGCCGCCACCAGCCCCCTGCTGCCTCCTGCCGCTGTCACTTTTCCGATCGCCGGAAAATTTTCAAACTCCTCCAAATTCCCCCAAACTTCTCTCACGCCCTCTTCTTATCCCGATCTACAACTTCCCTCAAAGACCTCACCCCAAAATATCCCTAAAACAGCCTCTACCGCCCATTTTTCCTTCGGCTCCGACGAATTTGGCCCCCTTCCCCCACCCCCTTCCGGTGGTCTGATCAACGATCCGACTTCGGATTCATATTTTCCACCCCCGGGCGACCCACCCCCTTTATTTTTATCCCATTTGGCCAACTCCGGTCACCGGACCGCCGAAACTCCGGCCAACCAGGTTGGGGCAGCCCGCCAATCCTCCCAAATCCCTTTTTTTTCACCTTTTTAACCCGAATAACTCCTGAATTATCTCATCCACCTAATTCTAGGGTTTTACCCCTTCCCACCCACTTACCACCTCTCTCACCTCCTCACCCATTTTTTAACTCTCCTCCAACCATTAATACCCCACAAATTTCAAAATTTCAGTCCCCACCCTATCCTAACCTATTTTTATCCCTCACCCCTCTAAAATCCCAACTCTATACCCACAACCCCACCCAACTTCACCCCCCACCCTCCATGTATGCCTCCACCCCCTACCATGACCCATTTTTGGAGTTTTACCCTCGATTTGCCCCCAAGGTTGACATGGGTTTGATCTTATTTGGATATGATGCTGGTTTTATGGTGGAAAACTATCATCGGATGTTTTTGGCCTCGATGCTCCACCACTTTTCAAGCCGATATTCGGGTCGAGTTAGAAGACGACTTCCATGGCATGCGGCGGAGCCCATGGAGGATGGGTTCCTTTTGGTGGCGTTCCCTCACACGCTCGAGGACGAGCTTTTTGGAAGACGGGGATAATGATGTGATCCGAGGGATATTTTGGTAATATCCTCTTTTATTTTTGGCTACATATATTAGTTAATCATAGTTTCTTCTTATGTTGCATTTTATTTCATATTGTATTGGTCTATTTAGAGGATGGGCTTTAGGTGAACACTTGAGTATTAGGCTTATTGTATAGATGGGCATAAGTCCCACATTGGTTAGTTACTCCTTTAGTGCTCACCTCCCTATCCTATAAATAGACCACTCCTCTTCATCATTTGGGGACTTGAACTTTGGAGTAAAAGCTTAGTTATATTTCTCTCTCTAAATTGGTGTGGTGCCTTTAGAGGTGCCATTAGACGTGTGGTTACGTCATTTTAAATAAAAGTTTACCAACCGTTTACTAATATTTAAAATTTTCACAAAATTGGTTTATAAAACTATTCTCAAAAACAGTTTTTAAAATCAACTTTCAGAAACAAAAACTAAATAGGCCCTTAGTTTTTTGTAAAACTGCTTAGAATGGAGTAATTGAGATCATATATTCATTTTCTACTCTTTAAAGCAAAAGTAAGATGCATTTGGCATGCTAAAGTACCCCAATGGGCACGCGAGATTTGGAACACTACTGTATTAGGGCCGGTAACAATAATTTGACAATATGCCTACACCCACAAGTATTTTTGTGATTCTTATTGGTCCTCGAGTACAATTGATTTGGGTAATGTAACAACCTATTTGCACTAAGAAAGACTGCATATTAAAATATGGCTTGTAGCTTTATTTATAGGCCAAAAATTATAATTCTATGAAAACTATTAATGTTGTGGATATGCTTGAGTTAGGATAAGATTTCAATTCCATCTTGAGCTAGGGTTTCAAATTCTCTAAATAGCCTACTACTTGAATCGTGCTTCATGATGTTGTGTAGTTAGTACATTGTGCGAATAGTGGTGGTTGAAACTTGCTTCTTTTGGTACGTGTAGAGCTAGCCTACTACTTGAATCATGCTTCCCGATGTTGTGTAGTTAGTTGGTGCATTGAGCGAATATTGGTGGTTGAAATTTGCTTTTTGGTATGTGTGATCTTTCCATTGGCGTATGGTAGTATACATTTTCGCCAATCAGTGATGCAATGGGCGCGTCTTTTGAACTAATCACAACTATTTTAACCACTTTGCACGTCTCACAAGTTTCTCCATAATGCCCTGAAGACACCCCTTACGTTCGGAATTTTCTCATCTTTCAATCTTCTTGTTTTCTTCACATTTCTTCTATTTTTTTCGTCCGCCCACCCCAACGTCTATACAAAGGATTGCGTATGGGTAATATTGAAACAACCCTTTCCAGTAGTATCGCTGTTGTTTTTTTTGCAGCTTTGTTACTATGTGGTATGGTTCAGCAACTACCCCGATCGAATTGACCATGTACAATATATATAAGGAACAACTCACAAAGTTTAAATCTGGATACAACATACCAATCACGTGAGAGCCTTAGTGAGAATAAGGACAATCGGTTCAATGTAAAGATTGGAATATTATGATTGCCCGAGGGGTTAGATTCCACTTAACCCCACCCCCTCGTCCCCAGAATCCTTGTCCTTGACTGGGTCTCAAAGAGAAGCCGATTCAACGTAAGTTTTAGGTGGGTGTTCGGATCGTGCTTAGACCTTTTCGCCGCCGACAGAGGTGGTAAACATTGATGATGTAGGGTTTTTGACTTTCGACGACGATTGTGGGGGTGTAATGGAGGGTTGTTATGGGGATTTGACCCTTCGTTTGGTTTAAGAGGTGGGACATTAATTTGGTTTGGACATGATTTTGATTGGGCACCATTGTCGGTTTGTAATAATGAAGGAGAGGTAGAGAAGAAGTGGGGCAGGGTTGGTGCTATAGGCAGGGGATCGGGGATTTTGGTGATGGTAAATTTCAATATTCAGTTGCAATCCTCTTGAGATTTTTGATCCTTATCAGGTGGAGAATTGATGGGAGGGTAGGATGGCCCATCCAAATGTTTTGCGTTGTTGTCATCGAGGTGTTTTCCGAGAGCACTCCAGGTACGCATGTGGTGAGAGGTGATTTTGACTCCGTTATCAGACACGACCAAATGTTTTAACAAGTGTTTTAGTGTTTTAAGTGTTCTAAAAGGCGCGCCTAGGCTCCACCTAGGCGCACCTAGGGTTGAGGCTTGGGCGAAACGCCCTGCCTTATTCTTGGTAAAAGGCTTAAGGCGCACCTTTTTTTTAAAACAAAAACGCTTTAGTGAAATGATATCGCCTTTTAAAGACTTTTTTTTAAAAATCGGACCAATGTCTCATTCAAAACAATCAAAAGATAAATGGTATCCCAAACCTATGCCTTTTGTCCAAAACATTTTTTATTTTATTTTTTTTCTTAGTATTTAAAAAAATAGTACTTTACTTTACATATATCCAGACATATTTTTAGGTATGTACCATTTTAGTATTTTTTAATAGCCTTGTTATAGTTAAAATGTTAAAATATATTAAAAAAGGTCTAAACGCGTTTTCACGCATTTTTACGCCTAAGGCCCGCCCAGGCTTCTAAGGCTTAAAGTTTGCCTCCACGCCTCGGTTACGCCCCGCGTTTTTTAGAACCTTTCATATGAAGGTAACGAGAAAGAGGCCCTTTTTCTCTTTTGTAAATTATTAGAGATGGCAAAAGGAGGATAAGGTTTTGGAGCAAAGTGCTGCGACATGCTAAAAAGAGGTTTGCAAACGAGCTCAAGAAGTTAAATGAGTCCATTAATTACGAGGGGAGTGGGAAGAAGAGGGGGAGAGACTAGATGGATGAGTGGGGGAGGTTGTCCCTATTTATCATCTTTGCAATGAAGATTCAAATTATTTCTTGGAATGTTAAGGGGTTGAACGACTCTGAGAAGACAAGTGTAACCAACTATTCCTCTTATGCGGTGGCTTCCGAGTGGTGTTTGTTTACAAAAGACTAAAATTGGTCCATGTTCGTGCGAGTGGCTTGTGTTTGTGTGGAGGGAGGTGTATCAAATGTTGTTTGGATGCGTATGACCGATCGAGGGAATTTCATTATTATGTGGGTAACAAACGAAATATTGCCAAGGTTGAGGGTGTAGTAGCAACCCAAGGGTGGCTCACCCCCACCTATGTCCCAATACTACATCACGTTCCACCCGTCTTTTAACAAGAATATCCAATAAAAATAATAATAATATTGTTTGTGTACATCTAAATGATCCATCAAGGATTCGTAATTGCGAGGTGTCTCGCAACAATATGTAGTGCACATAATGCTTAATGATGTATGAAGAAAATTTCTAAATTCTCCAATTTATTTCCCAATATCAAATTATTATTATTTCGAATAAAAACCTAGGGTCTTCTTCGAACGAGAGCCAGGTTTCTCGAACAATATTTTGAACTAAGCATGGCAATATTTTGGACTATTGCTTAAGATATTAGACGTTTGCTAACCAAGTGCATTAATATTTGAGAGCTCAACTTATAATCAACCCAACCTAAAAATGAGGAGTATAAGACAGCTGTAAGGGTCCAACACTAGTAAAAGATCACAATTTATCATATATGATTATATTATCAAATAATACTCAACGTGTAAACGCAGCATGTACATTCCCGACAAATGACTAATATTTTCAAGCCTTTACAATTTTTTAGCTCCCATTTGTGAGACTCTAACAAGAAATAAATTTCTATTAAGTATTTTCAAACAATTTTGCAAAGGTAATAAATCTCAAGAACTAGTTGCATGTAAATTCTACAATAAGAAAAATAAAAAAATAAGAAAGTATAACCATGCTGGAAGAAGAATAGCAAGTTCCCTTGCCTTATTTAATGTGTTCACAACACTCAAACTTGTGTGCTCTTTGGTTGAATCCAATCTATCAAATTGCAAAACAAACACCGCTACCTCCTCCTCTTTGGATGCGAGGATTCTGAATATGTTCACTTGCAAGCACTTAAATTCAAGAAATCTCAAGCGAATGAGTGAAACTAGAGAGACATTTCTATTCATACAAAGGAATTGTGATTTTACAGTGGAAACAAACTTAGATGAGACTAATTTCATCATATACGCAACTATCTTAAATCTATATTCCTGGAGAGAGGTAAATCTGAATAACATCTCATAATCTGACATGTACTAAAATGTCTTATTTCTTCTTTTTGTTACATCATTTTGACTTTTGTTGAGGTCTCCTTGATGTGGATAATCGGAACACTATTCCAATTTCTGATGATTATTCCTTGAAATCCTCAAGGAAGTAAATCTCACCAGTTTGATGTTTCTTATACTTTTTTCCCCACCTGTTTCATTTATACACGAGTTAGTCCTATCCATCCATACATTGATTGATCAGCAATAAACGCAATGAAGTTTACTCGAAACCTAATCTCACTTTGGCATTCCTTGAACACATCAATCAGCATGAACCTATCCCAACGGTTGATGACTCTCTTTTGGCAAGAATGAGCCTTTCCCGGTCATTTACATCAAAATTCATAGACTGAAAGTGCCTCTACTTTTTGTGAGCTCACTTGCCCATTTTCAACCAGTATTTGATCTACTTTAAATTAGTATGATCTAAGCGTAATTGCCCCAAAAATTATGTTTGGTGCATTAATGAAGATTTTTTGTGATCGAATCAACATTTTTACTCATATAAATAAGGTCATTACATAAATGAGCAGTAGCTAACACTTCTACGAGAAACCTAATTGACTCAAGAAATAAAGAAAAGAAATTATACATATGAAGATATAACAAAGAAGATTTTGTTCACTTCAATGGTGTATCATTAAAGAAGATTTTGTTATCTTTAATGGTAGATCATTTTTTTCTAATTATTTTTAATTATTTTTTATCAGAAACAAAGTTTTTATTGCAGAATAACATTGAGTACAAACCAGAGTGGACCAGCAGTCCACATAAAAAGCAGAAACAAAGAAAAACATAATTACCATACAAGAAAAAACAAGCTCCTGCTCCAGCCACAAGGTAGAAATCAACATCACTTCCACTAGGTATTTGTAGAGCATATTATACCAAACTCTCCAACTATTTGTTATGATTATTGTTGGCTCGATACCTTTGGAAACCTTTGAAGATGATGTCCATAGAGACATTAAATATTTAACTCTTTGGAACAAATTCTTCTTTTGAAGAGGCTTTCTATTAAAAAATTCTACCCTTCGTTTCTCCCCATATCCTCCAATCCATTGCTAGGCAAATGCATCTCCACATAACATTCCGTTTCCCTTTTTTGCTATTTAAGGAGATCTCCATTAAGTTTTAGGAACACCTTGTCTACAAATATCTAGAATAATTGTAGTGCAAAAGCAAATCATCGGCATTCTCACGACTCCTTTTACAGAGGATGCACCACAAAGGAGAAAGACAAGATTCGAGCCTTCTATGTTGAATCAAATCATAGGTATTCAACCTATTATATGCAACAAGCCATGCAAAAATACTTACTTTCAAAGGAATAACACCTTTCCAAATTTTTTATTAAGGTTATAAAGAAGGAAAGAGTAGGGAAATCCACTAAGATATATATTAAAATAAATTTACAGGAGAACCCGAAAGAGTCACCCACCCAAACTCTCTTATCAGGAGTGTTTTTGGAAATGGGATTTCTCTCAATAACGTCAAGAAGAGAGATGAAATCAAGGAAGTCACTATCGTCAGGTTCCTTCTAAAAGTTATAGTTCAAGATAAGTTGAAAGGAGATTTTAAAATAATTGATGATTCAAGAGATCCATGAGGCTGTTATAGTCTTGTCTTGGGAACAAGGAGCAAAGGTTTGAATCCCTAATTTATAGGTCTTCTCAAAATTTAATATTTTCCCCATCCCCACTATAAGCTGAATATGTTTGAGGTGTGATTCCAAACCTTGAGAGATGGATCTCCATCATGGTTCAAAGTCTCGGTATCGGTCCCGGTATCGGACACCCGATTTTCAACTCGGTATCGAGCGATACACAAAGATACGCTATTTAGAGAGCGCAAAAAATTCTGGAAAAAATATAGAAAATTTTAAAAAAATAAGATTAACAAAGTGGACCAATGATGTACATTCAAACCCATCATTCAATATGCATTGCATTGTAGAATTGGTTAAACTGAAGCGCGACAGAGTTGTCAGATTCAATATTGCATAGTAAACCAATAATAATATTGAAAAACAATCTAATGCCATATAAACTTAGATAAAAAATTTGTATGGAAGATAAATAGGAATGATTACAATGTTTCATCATTTTCATCTCCCTATCTAATTGCGGTATCGATTATACGGATTTGGATAGGGGTAATTTCTTTCAGTTGCGTAAGGAAAGAAATATGAACCATATTGCTGCTCAGATGGCTGGGATGACCGGCTAGATGATCCATAATTTGGAAATTGTGGTTGACGATCTCCCGGTTGACTACCGCGATGATAATATCCAAAACCTCACCATATTGTGTCCCATTATATCCATAATAATCACCACCTGTTGTGTCGCTACCAGTAGATCCATAATGGTCTCTATAACGATCATAGTAACCACCTGTATTAGTACTAGTAGATTTTGGAAGTTGTGCCGGACCATAATTATCTGTGCCACTCCCACTCCCAGAGATACTATGTCTTCCACCGCGGTTTACATGATCTGTCATTAAACCCATTGCCCGTAGTTGATCATCAAGACGTTGCTGATCATATCCGCTTGAATACTCGTTACTATTAGGGAATCTCGTCAAATTGTCTAAATGCCTCCGTTGTTCACTGATTCCCGGGCGATAACCATGATCTGCCTTGCGTGGCATAGTAGTTTTCATCTCCTTGTGTGCCCATGTCATACCACCATCATGCTATGTACCAGCATTGTAAGAACCACCCCGTTGGTGGCTACCACCAACTCCACTCCTTTGTCGGCTACCACTCGTTGTTCCCCTACTAACATCTCCCCTGCCACCACCTTGATCATCATCATCATCATCATCATCATCATCGTCGTCGTCATCTTCATGATTATCAAAAGTATTAGCAATATCTTGCCAACTATCATCACCACCATGATGATCATCAGAACTGGAAAGAACACTGACCGATGCCGGTTGATTGTGACCCCCCTGTCGTCCTTCCCCTTCGCTTTGTTGAATACCTTCATCCAACCAGTCTAAATCATCGGCTGGTAAGACCCCTTCATCATTCTCTCGGGTCCACTCATCCTAGATGTCATCCTCCTCAAATATTAAATTCAAGTCTATCGGATTGTAAAAATCTTCGGTCTCTTGCATGTACATCAAATTCCTAACTTAAGTCGCAAATTGTAATGCACATACACCAATTTATGCAATTTTTTTGTTGCCAATCGGCTGCGAAGTTTTGTATGGATGAGAGATCATGTGCTTCAATTTCTCTCACAGCCCGAAGATGAGCATGTTTGACTCAGTACTTTGATAGCAATGCGCCTAAGATTGGGTGCATCCTCACCGTAATTCTTTCACCACTCTGCTGGAAGAGAAGATTTGACCGCTTGCTTGGTAAGATTTGAGCCAAACTCCCCTCTCCTATCCGTAAAGAGTTTAACCTAAAAGGCAAACAAATCAATTTAGAAACAATCCATATATGAAATAAATATACTCGATGGAAACAAATGTGATACCTCATTTATTGCCAATGCCTGTTTTTGTACGCCTGGCTCTAGCCTTTTGATGACCTCTTTTAGTCCGGCTCTTATTTCGGGATGGTTTGAAAAATTGGATGAATACTGAAACACCGGATTTAAGAAATATCCCGCGGCATGCAAGTGTCGGTGCAATTGTCTCTCCCATCTTCCATCGATCACCTGCCAATACTTCCAGTTTTTGACACTCGCCTGGATTGCTAGTTTTGCTTTATCCACCCCTTCGTAAATGATAGAGAGTGTAGGCTTTTTATCTTGATCTACTATCTTCAAAAGCAATACTAAGGGCTCCATAATCTTGGCAACTTCGGCAGCCGATCTGCCAGAATTAAATCCGACACTTTAGTGGCCGCACTCCTTCGGGTCCTTTCACGGTTGTATTCACGCCATTCATTCGTGGTACACATTCGCTTCAACTCAGACGGATAGCGAATGAGACTCTCAAGGGCAATAAACTCGATAGCGAATCTCGTAATGCATGGCCTTAATAACTCCCTATCTCTGGTATACTCCTTCATTAAATTCACAACTTTATGGCTGTTATATATGAACGAGGTAATTAATTTGGCATCATTCAATACCGACTTGATTGACTTCATATTCCCAATTTCCTCTAGCATCAAATCAAGACAATGTGCTGCACAAGGTGACCAAAATAAGTGTCTCCTTTTCGCCATAAATAACGCGCCAGCCGCCTTAAATTTTGGCTCGTTATCAGTGACAACATGTACGACGTGAGCCTCGCCAATTTCCTCCACAACTTTATACATAAGGGAAAAAGTATAATCCGCCGACTTGATTTGGTTAGTTGTGTCAACAAAAGTGTGAAATATCATATTACGATCACAGTATACCATGAAGTTTATGACAGGCTTCTTCGTCCTTGAACTCCACCCGTCACACATGATTGTGCAACCATACTCGGGCCATTTCTCCTTTAGAGTTGCTATGTACGCATCCACCTCTTCTACCTCCTCATCCAAGTAAACACCTCCAATCTGATAACCACTTGATAACCACTTGGACCTTTAATCCCTGGACCCTCCGTAGCAATCGTATCAATCATATGTTAATAGGCAGGTCCACTATCAGCAGCATGAAACGGGATGACATTAAAATGAAAGAACTTGCTAATAGCCCTCCCAACATTCTTCACTCCACCTTTAGAGAACATGGATTTCACAGTTTTCTAAGTAGACTTTCTCGACCTAAACATGGAAGGGTCCATCCCTCGAGCAGGCAATTCAACCCCCAGTTTCAATGACCACGATCGTGACACGTGCGGTCGCTTAAGCCCAGATGTGGATGGCCTTGGCTCGGAAACTGAATGTCTATGTTGTTCTCCTGCCATTCTTCGATTTTCTTTCATAGTAGCCTTTAACTGTGCTAATTCTAAACAGGTGATATCATCTTCATTAACGTCATCTTTATCTTTGTCATCTTTATCTTCACTGGCATCATCTTCATTATAGTATTGGGTTTGCTCTCGCAAATTCTCTACTTGTTTCTCCTTCTTCCTCTTCTCAAGGGCCCGTTGCTTTATACCATCTGCAAGATTTTTTTTAATATTAGTTGCTATCTCTCTAAGAACATGGCGACGCGGTTCGACATTACCTTGCACTCCCGCCAAGTGTTCTTTTAGTCTGGTGACACCACCACTAACGACCTTATTACAGTAATTGCAAGCAATCTTCTTCTTATTTCCCCCGACAGCAGTTCCATGCTCCCACCCAATATCTAGTTTAGGAGCCATTCTACAAAATAAAAATGATACAAATGTTATTTTTTGTTCAAAATAAAAAAGATACAAAATAAAAAAGATACAAATTTTATTATGTTATTTTGTTCAAAGTTATTAAAAAATAACTCTACTAAAAAATTAAATCTACTTTTATTTTTTAGTAGAGTACTTTTTCTTAAAGGATGCAAATGCTATATTTTAAGGTTCTAAAAAACGCGAGGCGTGACCGAGGCGTGGAGGCCAAGCCTTAAGCCTTAGAAGCCTAGGCGGGCCTTGGCGTAAAAAGGCGTTTAGGCATTTTTTTAATATATTTTAATATTTTTTTACTATGACAAGGCTATTTAAAATACTAAATTAGTACATACCTTAAAAACATGTCTAAATATTTGTAAATTAAAAATACTATTTTTTAAAATAAAATAAAAAAATAAAAAATTGCGTCTTTTCACGCCTTATCCCCAAAAAACGCGCGTTTTTTCACGCCTTGCCCCAAAAAACATTGACCATCGTTGACCACGCCTTGATCCACGCCTAGGGCCAAAACTTGGCGTATCTAAAAAGCCTCGCGCCTAGGCGCGTTTTTTAGAACACTGCTATATTTTACAAGAGCTAATGTTGTAAAAAATAACTATACTAAAAAAAAACTCTACTTTTATTTTTTTATTATGTTATTTTTTTCAAAGTTTGTACAAAATAACTCAACTAAAAAAATAACTATACTAAAAAATAACATATGCATCCTTTTAAAAAAAATAGCTCTTTTGTTTACAAATGTTAACTATAATAAAAAAAATATAGTTTAGATTTAAAAAAAAAAAAATAACTCTATTGTTTACAAATATTAACTATAATAAAAAAAATATACACCATTTAAACCATTCTTTTAAAAATATTTTAAAATAACTCTTTTGTTTACAAATATTTTTTTTACAAAAATACACTCTTTTAAACATTCTTTTAAAAATATTCTTTTAAACATAAAAAAAATATTTAAACATTCTCATAAAAGATTGTATAAAAAACCAAAATTGTATAAAAAAACATTTAAACATTCTTTTAAAAATACGTTTAAAACATTTAAACCCTTAACTAATATAAACCATTATAAAAACGTGTAAACCATAACCTTTTAAACCATTTCAAACCCAAAATAATACCAGCCTCCTAAACCTAAGAAAAGAACGAACGAAACAGGGAAGAGAGAGAGAAGTTTGGGTCGGTGGTGCCTGAGCTGGAATTCGTCTTCTCCGGCGGTTCGTTTGCACTTTAACATGGAAGAGAGAAGTTTTGGTCGGCGGGTTAAAGATGGTTTGTAGCTAGGTAAAAGTGGGTTTGTAGCTGGGTTAAAGAGAGAAGTTTTATAGCTCAAATTTTGACAGCATTCGTGACTTGCTTTTGTCCCAATCAGCTGTAAAAGGTATGCGTTTTCTACTTTCCCTTTTATTTTCAAGATTCTTTGCTTTTTTTTCCGAGATTTTCACTTTTTCCACTGTTTTTTCTAAATATCACCCGAGATTCTTTAACTCGGCCGATATATTGGGCCATCATCTCGGACCGGCCGATATATCGGCGAGTCAAGCCGATACGGTACGTTTCTGTTATTTTTTCATATCGTGACCCAGTATGGTCTCGTCTACCTCCGATCCCGAGTCAACTCGGCCGATTCCGAGTTGACTCGGCCGAGACTTTGAACCATGATCTCCATGGGCTATGTTGAGATCCTTTATCCATCATCGTAGCATCCTGATTGTTCTCATGGACCCCATACTTGCTCCTAATTATGGACACCCAAAGGGATCTTTCTCCAAGGGATATCTCCATAACCACTTCCCCTAGGAGAGCTAAGATTCTCTTTCTTAAGTTTCCTAATACAACCCTCCTTTCTTTGTAGGTTTACAAACAACTTCCCAAGAGACAAGATGTTCCTTTTCCCTCCCTGCTTCCCTCCCAAAAGAAATCACTCATTAATTTTTTCCAACTTTTTTGAAATGTGGACAGGGATTTTTCAAAAGAGATAAGAAATATATGGGATGACTCTCCAAGACTAAGTGGACTAATGTTAGTCTACCCCCTTTAGAAAGGCTTTTCCCCTTCCACTCTTCCAATCATTTGTTTTCTATTTCCAACATCAATTTCCAAAAAGAGGTTGATCTTGGGTTGCCCCCCAAGGGCAAACCCCAATACTCCATAGACCATGATCCAACCTCACAAGTAGTTTTAATGGCAAGGTTAGACAGGTTTTCCTCGTCAACATTGGTGGCCACAATAGGCCATGGTTTTCCAAATATTTCAACAATTTCCACAAGGTTTCCAAAATTTGCTTTGTCAATATTATTGAAAAAAATTGTGTCGTCGGCAAATTGCAAACGGGGGACAAATTTTCTCCTTCCCTATATTAAAGCCTTCAACCAATTGAGTCATTTGAGGCGACTCAAGGTATCCGCCACAAGAATCAATAGAAGAGGGGAAAGTGGGTCAGCTTGTCTAATGCCACTAGAGACAATATATTTGCCTCTTGGGCTTCCAATTATCCTTATAGAAAAGTTAGCAGAAGTTAAACATCCCTTTATCAATTTTCTTAATCTATGGTTGATCATTACTCATTAGTGAATATGTACTAGCAGTCTAAGACTAACAGTGAAGAGACCATCCACCAATGCACCATAATAAATTAACTATTCAAATTCACAAGGTCTTTCCGTACCAACTCCTTTGACCTATACTACAGTTAAAGCACCTAAAGGAGATGCTGGTTTCTTTTTAGTTAGTAATGGAACATTCAGGATAATAATACATACTTATAAAAACAAGCAGAATATCCATCTAAATTTAACTTAAAAACGCAAATTAAATTCCTTTTAATGATAGGTATTCTTAAAATAATTATTTATCATAACTGCCAAAACTACTGATGAAGTCTCTAACTGTGGCCATTGCTACTCTCGTAACATCTCCTAGTTAAGTTTACGTCACTTAGTTACTTAGCCTCCCCATTTGTTGGAATCCTTGCAATAAATTGCAGATATGATTTGTGACTCCCATATTTACAATTTAACTAGTGTTGAAATACAGCGTATCAATATTTCTTTTGGAACAATTTTATCAAAGAGATTGGTAAGGTGAAGGCTTTTTGTAAGTCATGGTCTCGTTGGCACGGAGTGGATTGCTTGTGGAGATAAATCGAAAGAGAAGTGCTGTTGGAGATCTGCGGTTTTGGGTATTGGGTGCTGTATTTGGTTAATAGCACTTTTGACGTAAGGAGGTGGCAAGGGAAAGTTGTCTTAAAATACATTTTATGGCATCCTTATTGTCTTCATCATCAAAATCTTTAAGAATTAAAATGTCTCATCGATAGCTTTTAAGTTGAAGATAGTGCTTGCTTTGGTCGTTTGAATGCTGATTTTCGCATCTGTTCTTCAACTTCAGACTCAGTTTTTCTGTTTCTTCTATTATTATTGTCTTCCCTTTTGTTGATGCTGTACTGATGGACTGATTGACTACTGGTGCACCTGCCATATTTGTACGTTTGCCAATTCATTATTAACCCTTTCATTGCGTTTCTGTTAAAAATGCGATGAAATATAGCTTGGTTGTTGTTTAGGTGTTATTCAGTTTTTCTTCCAGTGCTTTACGTAGCCACAGTGGAACACTCCCTTAGTCTTTTTATCTGCTCTCCCTTTTTCTTGTTAGTGTTTCACTGAATTCCCTTTTCCTTTTCAGTTCTGCTTTGTCCTTTGAGAAGTCAATTTGGTACATGTAGTTTTTCGTCATTTACACTGATTTGCCTATTATTTATATTGTAATTCAGGCAATAGAGATTAAAGGACTGGTAGACAATAAATGGCGTAGATAAGGACTTAGATTTCTCCATCAGAAACAGTTTCTACTAAGCATTTCCAATCTATTCAAAAGAGCAATCATGTTTGGAATATGACCCCCAAGTCCTCCAACCATTTTAGTATTCAGTAAGTCTTTCATCACTACCAGGCATGGTTCAAAGTCAAGGCCGATACCGCGACGATACGGCCGAGTTGACTAGGTATCGGTGCCCACCGATCCGATTCCGAGTTACGTGTTGAGTTTTCAATTATTGATGTTAATCGATCCTATATCGGTAATTTCTCGGTAGTATCGGTGATATAGCAGTATAATCGGCCCATATCGACGATATCGCAGTAGAATCGACCCATATCGGCAATATCGCGATGGAATCGGCGATATCACAATAGTATTGACCCATATCGGTGATATATCGGCTGAGATGACATAAGTTACTAAGAATCAATCTCTCTTTGTCTAGTGTTGTGTTGGTAAGCGTGTTTTTTTGGGGGGTTTACAAAATGCTAATTGTTTTTTTAATTTAGTGTGCTGTGTGTGTGGGTTATTTGGTCAACGTGTGGATTTAATTTAGTGCGTTGTATATATGCCATTTTTTTTTAAAGAATGCAAATGATCCAAATGTTATTTGTTATTATTTTTTATAATAATGTTCCCAATGTTATATTTTAATATGTTATTATTTATAAAAAAACGTAAATGTTATTCTTTTACAAACAAATATACAACTGTAATTATTGTAAAAATAATATTTGTATCCTCTAAGCATTTGTAAAAATAATATTTGCATTCTTTATGTAAAAATAACATCTGCAACACAAGTAAAAAAGAAATATTTGCATCCCTTTTGTAAAAAAATAACAATTCCATCAATTTAAAAAAAACATTTGCAACCCAACAACAAAAAAAAAAAAACGTTTACATTCCTTTTATAAAAAAATAACATTTGCATCATTTTTTGTAAGAAAATAACATTCGCATCCTTTTTGTAAAAAACGATTGTAAAAAAATGTAGTGTTTTGTCAAAATCACTATCCGTGTCCTCTTTGTAAAAAAATAACAATACTAAAAAAGAAACATTTCTATCATTTTTAGAAGAATATAACATACTTAAAAAACACATTTGTATCCTTACTAAAAATAATACTAAGAATATAATAGTTGTATCCTCTTTGTAAAAAAAAAATTATCCTTTTACTAAAAAAGTAACATTTGTTTTTCTTTGTAAAAACATAGGTGAAAAAAACATTGATTTATTATGGAACATTGAATCTGCAAGTTCGCAGCATGTCAATATAATCAATTGTACAATGTTATGCATATTAAAGGATAGTTTGAAACTTATCTGATTGGTCCACATTGTTAATCGTATTTTTTTAAAATTTTCTAGATTTTTTTTTGGAATTTTTTGCGCTCTCTAAATAGTGTATCTTTGCGTATCGCCTGATACCGTGCCCGATACCGCGATCGAGTTGAAAATCGAGTGGCCTATACCGGGACCGATACCGAGACTTTGAACCATGCTACCAGGATAGTGCGAGACTCTTCTCTCCTAACATGTCTTGCATGAGCAATGGGCATAGTATGATATTGGTGCTGAAGCACATTGAACATAAAGCTCGAAATATAGAACCTAGCCATCTCCTCAGCTGTCACTCGATTGTTTGTCCCACAATATCTGGGCAAGATATAGTGAGCAAATACTTATATTTGAGGTATTCAGCACAATATAACGATAACACAATATAACGATAACATATTTGTGTCCAGAATGAACATGAACCCTAGTCATAGTTATTTAGGTGAATCTTGATTAGTAGGAATAAAATCTTGATTGTTCTTAATGCAAACTTATCACACAAGAATACCATATTATCTTGAAAAATTCCGGACGGGGAAAAAATTATGACTCTTGACTTGCTCATATAACTCGCTTGCTTGTCTCCTCCAAGAACGCCTTTATTGAATTGATCCTTGGGGAATTCACCAATCCGCTGACTTGAATCGCACCCACGCCTCTGGTAGCACTGCCTTGTTGAGCAAAGATCTTTGGATTTTTAATGTGGGGACTTAAAACCTCGGCTTGATTCAAAGAATATTTGAAAAAAAAACTTTCAAAATATTATTTCTAAATTTTAAACTACAAACATCAAATAGCCATAACTATGCATGCATCAAAATTGTAGCCACATATATACGGGCCTAGGCGGTGTAGTGTTGAGGCGGATTTTTTGAACACCAAATCTCAAGGGCATGAATACTCCCACTCAAGTAGATGTATATCGTACACAAAAAATTAACACTCCCTCTCATGTTAAAGCATGTTGAACAAACATGCCCAACTTGAAATAAAATGGCCCAAATGCAACACTAGTAGAACAAAAGTTCATATGAAGCACAATATCGACCTTGCAGATTAACACTAGATGCGTTGTACAACATAGCCAATCCACACTAACATATACACTAACGTGAAGAATTCTAAAAAAACAAGACAATTGAGGACAACTTCATATACATTACTTTTTTATTTTTGAATTAAATTAAAAGAACAAATTTTATGACAAATGAACCTAATATCTCGTTGCTGTAATGCGTAACTTGTAATTTAAGCATAAAAATAAATTGAAGAAAAATAAGTTAGTAAGCATGTTAGTGTCTGGACTTGTAATTGATGTAAAATTGTAAATTATATGGGGGTATATTTGTACTTTTCCTCTTGATGTAACATTTGTCCTATTTTGCTGCGTAAATAGTGTAGTTAGTTTTAGTAGGATCTAAAAGGTACCATTAACATTACATAACCCATGACCTCACTAATGATGGAACCTTCCCGATATGATTAGCACTCATTGGGAGTATTCCTCTCTCAAAGGCCTATATGTATATGTAAACACTCCTTTATGGGGTTATTCGTTTAGAACTTTTTGTTAGATTTTGTGCTAGTTATTCTATTCTTTGGTGCCATTGACGCGTGTCATGGCATTGGTATGTAAGCGCTATCTCGATCCATTATTGTGTGATCGTAAATGGTCGCACAACCAATGACCCATAAGAAAGGATAGCAACCCGACATTGAGCGTCAAATCGTCCAACTCGAGGATTTTCTTGAACTCTCATTGGGCAGGTTAGCTACCTCACCACAACCCTTTTATCCCCAAACCCCACCATCACCCCATATCAATAACCTTCACTCCATCGCCCCTTCGCTAAGTGTTCTACCGTAGTTTGCCCCAACCTGTTACCACAGTAAAAAAACATGCCGGTTGATATCGCGGTCTCTAGAGGGTGCAACTCACCTTTCTAGCCATTGCAACTACCCTCGGAGGGTTTGCGGCCTTAGGCAACCTCCTCAGACCTCCGTGGGTAAAAAATCTAGGCTTTCTCACCTTGCAACCATCTTTGGAATTCGTCACGCCTCCCATAACAACTTGGCAACTAATAAAAAGAGATCAAAGGACCACTGAAACCTTCGCAAGACACTCAAAAAATGTTTTGGAGCCTCCAAATGTTGTTTTGATGGCGAGTCGATCAACCATTAAGCTGCCAATTGTGCCTCGTGATTGTGACTCCACCCGACGATTCCAATCCCACTTGTGATATTACCACTTCCCTATTCGGTTGCTGCCTCCGAAACTAGCATAAACAACTTCCTCCATCGAAATGGCCGATCATGTTTGAGATTTAATTGCACTAAATGCGAGTACGGACCCCTAAAAGGGTTAAAAGAAAAAGGGAAACCATCATTAATTCCTTACCACGACGTCCAATGCTTCAGACAAGCTACAATCCCTTGACAACCCTAATGGGAGCCTCACCCCCCCGAACTATTGGTTCGTCTCATGGAGCAACGCACATGCTTCATTTGTTGCAAACATGGTCATGGCCGTGTGCCCTAGCGGCCCCACCTCGACCCGAGGTTATTGAGGAGCAATGTTTAAAAAACGCGAGTTGGAGGCGGGGTGAGGAAATTAATTATAACAAATAAAAAATATGGAAAATTCTAAATAATAAATAAACGACGTCTTCTTTTATTCGAAACGCTTCGTGATCTTCTATCAATTATGTGTATTTAGGTAGCCAGATAGCGATGGAGATCAACAATATGCTGCTATGAGAGATGCAATCGATGATGATACATGTGGTGCTTTCTCCGTCTCCCGCCACGAGCCGCTCACCATTTGGATCGGTAGCAGAACTAAAGCAAAGTAGCGACGTCACCATGTTTTAGAGCTGCACGCGATTATGCCGACGCTTATGAATGCTCACTCACATAGCTAGCCTCTGATTCAATCAAGAGTTCGATGGACTGGGTTTAACACCTTTCTTGTTGATTGAAGTCTTCGAAGCTTCCATGAGCTTGAAACCATCAGTCCCTTCTTTCTTCAATCCTTCCCCCCTTCCCCCCCTTTCCTTCTTTTCTTTCTTTTATTTTTTATTTTTTTATTAACAATATGAAGAGAACACATCAGGGTCTTTGAGGTGCAAGCCTCAAATTTAAAATAAATATCAATAAAATATTATAAAAACAACTCCAATAAATCACACATAGATAATGTAATATAACAATTTTCACCAAAAAGATACATATTAAAATCACTAGCACTAAAATAGTTCTAATATCACCAAGATAAATTAACGAATCATCATCAAATAATTAATTATTTAGTATATGTTGTTGATTAATAATTGTGTACATAAGAATATTTAAATACAATTTATTGATTATTATATACATATAATATAATGTAGATTAGGGTGTGGAAGTGTAAAAGTAAAGAAATTAACTACACAACAACAACATGAAAATGTAGGGAGTTCTTTTATTTCTCTCTCTAGTTTCTCAATATCAAATGGGCAAAAGTCCTACAAATGAGAGCCTTTAGGCTATTTATACTAAAGATACAAAAGGAAAGAACAAGACAAAAGAAATCTAAAATGGACGTCCTTGTCCTATGCTCCTGCATCACTCTCCCCCTCCTTGAGAAGACTCCATATACGTCGTATATTGATAATAGATATCGGGGTCGATGTGCTGGAGGGTGGCTTTGGTGATCCAAGAATCTTTCGCCTTCGGACGACCAACCCAACGAACTAAATTTCGTGTATAATCACCCGAAGAAGAAGGCACAAACTCAGAGGCAAGAATCCCCTCAATGCGATCTACATGAGAACGAACCGAGTGGCCTGTGGTCGAAGGAATGGGAATGGGTGGAGCATGAGTGCCTCAAACTGGAGAAAGGTCTGCCATGTTAAACGTGCGGTGCTCCTCAGGAAGATCGACCTCATAGGCATTCGTCCCACAAGCTCTAATAATCGGAAAAGGGCCAAAACGCCGCATAACAAT
The DNA here is from genome assembly GCA_949130495.1 of Sambucus nigra. NCBI lineage: Eukaryota > Viridiplantae > Streptophyta > Magnoliopsida > Dipsacales > Adoxaceae > Sambucus > Sambucus nigra. Next base: position 203,522,233 of record OX422208.1, read on the forward strand.
TTTGGTACCCTTGCTCTGTTGACGTGCGTTCTGGAGGTATACCATGACAAGATCACCCGGAAGGAAGGAGACAAACCGGCGGTGCTCATCGACTGCCTCTTTATAAGAGGTATACATAAACTGTAATCGAGTACGAACATCGGCCTGTATTGATGTCAGGCGAGCGGCAAACTCCTCAGCGGAAGGGAAATATAGGCACTATCGGTGGAAGCTCGGTGAGATCAACGGGCATAGAAGGAGATTGCCCCAAGACAATCTGAAACGGAGAAAGACCAGTGGATCGGTTGACGACGTTGTTGAAGGCAAACTCACCCTGTGAGATCACTGCGTCTCACCTACGGGGATGCTCGGAAGACAGACACCGTAATAGGTCACCCACACTACGGTTGACTACCTCAGTCTGGCCATCCGTCTGGGGATGAAAAGCTGTCGAAAACTGTAACTCGGTCCGTAAAAGCCGCCAAAGTGTACGCCAGAAATGCCCCGTCTCTGTCTGAAGTGATGCTACGAGGGACCCCATGAAGACGAACAATCTCTCAGAAATACATGGAAACAACATGAGACGCATCTGTGTTGCGAGAGCAAGGGATGAAGTGAGACATTTTGGAGAACCTATTCACCACAACAAGAATGGAATCATGACCCCGAGAAGTATGGGGCAACCCTACTGTAAAATCCATCGACACGTCCTGCCATGGCCCTCTGGAATCGACAATGGAGTGTGTAGTCCCGCATTAGTGTGCTGGCCCTTGGCTGTCTGGCAAGTGTAGCAACGCTTGATGAAAGCGTTGGTATCCCTCCTCATCGTCGGCCAGTAAAATCGGCCCCTCAGCATCGCGTGAGTACACGCCTGTCCCAGATGACTAAACCGCCCCCATGGACCTCAGAAATGATCTTCTCCCGTAGGGATGAAGATGGAATGCATAGGGCCATACCTCGGTGGAGGAACCCATCCTGTAATAGATACTCGCCGGAGGCTCCATCTTCGCAGCTGGGCCCAAACCCTACATCCATCGGGTAAAGATCACGGACCTCAACGAATCCAAAAACTTGACTCCGCAGAGTCACCAACGCATGTGCCCTCCTGCTAAGAGCGTTTGCCACTTGGCTCCCCTTCCCCGATTTATACTGCAAGTGAAAAGTGTAGCGCTGGAGGTAGGCGGTTCACTTGGCATGCCGGTCACTAACACGCCGCTGACTATGTAAGAAACGGAGGGCCTCATGATCCGATTTGATGAAAAACTCCTTATGAAGGAGATAGGGTGACCAAAATTTCACGGCTTTGAACACGATATAGAACTCAAGGTCGTAAGTCGAATAATGGAGGGCGGCACCCGTCAATTTCTGACTAAAAAAGGCAATAGGCTTTCAATTCTGGCTCAAAACAGCACCAACCTCTGTCTTGCAAGCATCACAAGACAACTCAAATAACTGATCAAAATCGGGCAAGGCTAGGATAGGAGCCGTCGTCATCAACTCCTTGATGCGTTTAAAGGCAACATCCGCCTCTGGTATCCATCTGAATTCAGTACTCGAAGAGGTACTCATCAAATCTGTAATAAGAGCCATAACTGTACTGAATCCAACAATAAAGCGCCTATAAAAACCCGCCAAGCCATGGAAGCTGGGCACCTGAGAGACCGACGTGAGTGGGGGCCAATCCACGACCGCCTGAACTTTGACATCGTCCACCCTGATGCCGTCACCTGAAACCACATACCCCAGAAAAGTCACTGATGGTACCATAAAAGCGCACTTCTTCAACATAAGGAAAAAACGCTCAGTTCGAAGGACCTCTAATACTTGAGCCACGTGGTCTAAGTGCTTCTCCTTCGATCGAATGTAGATCAAAATATCTTCAAAATAAACAATCACAAATTTGCCCATGAAAGGGCGCAGAATCTGTGTCATCACTCACATGAAGGTCGAAGGAGTATTGGAGAGGCCAAAAGGCATCACCGTCCACTCATATAGCCCATCCTTCGTCTTGAAGGCAGTATTCCATTCATCCCCCGGTTTCATACGGATTTGGTGGTATCCGCTCTTCAAATCCAACTTGGAGAATATCGTCACTCCATGAAGTTGGTCCAATATATCCTCGAGCCGTGGAATTGGAAATCGATACTTCACCGTGATTTTATTAATGGCACAACTATCGACGCACATTCGCCAACTCCCGTCCTTCTTAGGTGCTAAAAGTGCCGGAATCGCGCAAGGAGACATGCTCTCTCGCATATACCCCTTGTCACATAACTCGGTGACCTGACGTTGTAGCTCTGCATGCTTTGTGGGGGACATGCGATAATGAGGAAGGTTGAGGAGCTGCGCCCCTGGAATGAAGTCAATCGCATGCTGGATGTCTCGAAGGGGAGGAAGATCGTCTGGGGGAGTACACACATCACTATAATGATCCAGTAAATGCCGAACACACGGCGGGACAGATGCCTCCGGAGTGGTGATGGGGCTAATAAGAGCATAACACATCGCCGTCTCTGTGGCCTTGGTGGCTAACTCCTCATGAGAAACAAGTAGGGCTGAGGGTCGAGTCATCGGAAACGGTCGCATGGGGCGAAGAAGAAAGCTCCGTTCCCAATGTGTAAAAGAGTAAGTGTTGGCTCGCCCATCATGCATGCTACTATGGTCAAACTGTCATGGCCTCCCCAAAAGCAAGTGGCATACCCGCATGTCGACTACGGTGCACATAACCTCGTCATGGTAGGAATGGGAAGAATACCCAAGGAGGGGCAACCTTTATATACGGAATTGGTTTTTTTAAGAGATATGAATGTTAGGGTTTCTTGGGATTGGCAAAAATAGGGTTTAAGGCTGATTTTCTGTAGTAGAAATTGGTTAGGGTTTGTAATTGAATGAATCTTAGGACAAATTTCTGTTTTAGGATCATGTTTGGGTTGATTCGTGTGAGTACTATAGTTGGCGCAAATTTTTTTTTGGTCCAAACCCTTAGTCGGCGCCTTGATTTGAGCCGGTTGGACCTGTCGATAACCACCAGGGGCTGAACTAGGGTTTTCGGCTTGTGGTGGCTGTTCTGATTCTGTTAGGGTGCAATCGGTTGTCGGGGTTGGACTGCTGGTTGATCTGGGCATCGCCGGGGCAACACAGGTGGAATTCTGGTTTATGGTTGGTGAGATAGGGTTTCCGATGGGTTAAATGTCTGTTCGGATCTGTCATGGGGGTTTCGGCCACCAGTTTTGATCATAGTAGGAAGAGGGGTCTTTGGGTTAGGGTTAGATTGAAAATCATCTGGATGATCCCAATTGGAGTTCCAATCCTTGATAAACATGGCTGATCCAAGAACAAACCGAGCTCTGATACTAATTTGATGTAGATTAGGGTGCGGAAGCGTAAAAGTAAAGAAATTAACTACACAACAACAACAACAACAACATGAAAATGTAGGGAGTTCTTTTATTTCTCTCTCTAGTTTCTCGATATCAAATGGGCAGAAGTCCTACAAATGAGAGCCTTTAGGCTATTTATACTAAAGATACAAAAGGGTAAAAAAAGAACAAGACAAAAGAAATCTAAAAAGGACGTCCTTGTCCTATGTTCCGGCATCATAATAAGAATACATATATATATATATATATTTATATATATAATATTAACATATATTAAATACAATATATTAATATTGATCAATATATATACCTAAATCAATAAATACATTCTTGTATCATCATTAAGTAATTAATTATTCAGTTTATATTGATTAATAATTCTGTATGAAAAAACTATTTGAAAATAATTGTATCAAATAAATAATCAAATTAATACACACACACATACATACATGCACACACACATACATACATATATATAACGTAAATGATGCCAAATGGGAGCAAGAAGGAAGTAGCTCTCGTCTAAACTATCTCAAATCAATATATCTCAAAATGGAAGAATGCTTTAAACGAGGCTACAAAAGAGTTTATAGGTAGGAGGTAACTTGGGCTCTAAGCTATAGAACTAATTACAATTATGTCCCTAGATGCCCCTTGTCCTTCCCACCTCTAAATACTAACAAAAGAAAATACAAGAAAAATATAATGCAATACTAGAAAAAATAAAAGATTAAAAAATGACGAAATGTACTTATTCACATCTCTCTCCCCCCATTGAAAGAGTTCGTCCTCGAACTCAGAGGGGAAGACCTTCAGTGTCACCATCGAGAACAGTAATGAGGGCATGTTGGGGTTGAGCCTCCTCCGTCTCCTCGAGATACTCAGGGTCGCCATAAGCTAGAATAGTGCGACGCCGTGGAAGAGAACAATTCGAAGCTTTATGGCCAATTACCCCACAATTGTAACATTTGAATGTTACAGGGTGAGAGGGTGCAGGAGGTGGAATAGTGGAGTTGGGGGCAACCGAAGTAGGTGGGGACACGGGAGTACTAGAGACAACAGAGGCTGGAGGAGCCGTAGTGGAGCGGCCACGAGGTGGAGGGGCAGTTTGCTGGAAGGACTTTACTTTAGTGGCGTACTCGACCCCCTTCGCAAAGGAGGTGACATCACGTAAAACAAGATCTCGCTGAATATAACTCTGCAGCCCGTGGATATATCGACTAATTCACTATTCCTCACTTTCACCGAGACGGGCACGCGTACAAAGAAGCAGTAAATGCTTCGTGTAGTCAAAAACTGAAGTGTTCTGCTTGATAGACTTTACCCGAAGGAAGAGGTTACGTACGTAGGTGGAGGGAACAAAGGCGGCCATCAACTGTGCCCGGAGCTCAATCCAAGACTGGACAGGAGGGAGGCCTTCAAGGGCACGACGTTGCTCCAGATCATTCCACCATACACTGACGTAGCCTTGGAACTTGGTCGCTGCTAGTAGAACGCATCGGGGACCCTTCAGTCGCTTTTACTAAAAAATTCGCTTGATCGCGGCGAGCCAATCAATAACGACGCCGGACTGAAGGTGGCCATCGAACATTGGGACATCCACCCGAATATCACCTTGCATACTCTTCGACAATAACTGGAGGGCCAAGCGTGTGATGATATCGCCACCCTGTAGGGTCTCATCACCCTCATCTAGGTCATCGTGGCCTAGCGGAGGCTCATCAATCTGGGCTCTCTGGCGCTGTCTTCGAGGCGGTGGATGAGGAGGATCAGGAGCTGGTGGTGGTGCTTCTAGAGGAACTGGTGGAAGGGGAGGAATATACGGTGGAACAGTCTCCATAGGCGGCGGAGGAGGTGGAGCGGGGGCCAAAGGCTGGGGGTAGGGGCAGTGCTCCATCTGGTGCCCTTCTGGTAGCACAAAAAGCAATGCCTCTCTATGATAGGCACATATGGGGTAACCTTTGGACTCAATGAGTCAAAAGGGGATATATTGGTACGTCACTCGGTGGGTGGGGGAGACTCAATGTGTGGAAGAGAGGGGGTCGGGGTGAGGGTGGATCCTCATGTGGAGGGAGGAAGACCAGTCCACTTCCGCATCCGCTTAAAGAAATCAACACGGGCATAATGGGCTAAGCGTGCATTCCACACAGAATGGGGGTGAGGGACATGTCTCGAGTGCCCCGTGGGTGGGGAGGTGTGGAGCATAGGTGGGGGCAGAAGCGTGTGGAAGACAATATAGGATGGATGAGGGTCAATAGTGGTGGGTGTGACCGGTGGCATGGATAGAAGATGATGGGGCTCAAGGTGCCTTTGTGGGTGGTGACGAGCATAGGTTGTAAGGTGTTGGAGGGTGGGGTCATGATGAGGGGTGATGGGATAGGCTTGGTGAGTTCGTGAGGGTAAATGGGTTGATATAAGAACTCGAGGTGGGGGAAGATGAGGGGATGAGAGATGATGGTGGTGTAATGGCAATTCGAGTGGTGGTGGAGGGTTCTTGAGTGAGTTTTGATAATTTTAGAGGGTGGGGCTATGTTGATTTAGGGTTTCAATTGGTGGTGCATGTGCTTGAGGGATTCCAAACACAAGAGGGTAGTTGGGGAGATTAGGATTTGTGTTTATGGTTTCTTGGGCATGATTTCTTGATCAAAATCCTTATCAATGACCACTATGAGGTCATCTAGTACCGGAATCATGTCATTTGGACTTGTTTGCTAGTTGGTTGAATCTTTGACTATTGGAATAAAGTCGGAACATCTTGGAACACCATCGGTTGGTGGCAACTGGGTCGGATTTGACCCCTTTGTGTGACGGAGGTCACGGATGATTTCTGCGATTGTTGGAGAGTTTGTTCTGACCAATGGATGAGGGGATTGACCCCTGATTGGAGCATACTACCTCGGGGAGGGGCGGTTTTGGTTAATCGGGGTTGGGCGACCCCCGGTTGTTTTGATATGATAGATTTGGTTTCGGATCGGGGCAGATGTGGTTGGATAGTGGAAATCGACTGGGATTTGAAAAGTCTGCTGCACCGGCGAGTAAGTTTCAGCGGCGGTCGGTGGTTGATAGTTGGTGGTCGGCGCCGGAGGACCTGGACAGGGGCGACCGACCTGCTTGGAGAGGTCCCGCCTTGATGTACGGTGGTCAACAGTGGCCAAAAGAGAAAGGGGAGCAGTTGGCGGCCATGGTGGAACCCTACTACCAGTGGTGGTTCCGGTTTGTGTATAGTGGTGATTAGAATTTTTGCGGGGTTTGAATTTTTTTGTGGTAGATGTGTGGAATGAATCGAATTTTACGAGGGCGGCCCGTGGTGGAAGACGAGCGTTGAAGTCATCCATATGAGCTACTGACCGGTGGAGAACATCCTCAATACGCTCATTAGAAGTCTCCACGGGGGCATACTTTGTTCTTGGACCCATCTTGACGTTGTTTACGAGTTTTTGTTTTTTTTACAACAACAACGGGTAGAATCAACGAGGCTCTGATACCAATTGACGCCAAATGGGAGCAAGAAGGAAGTACCTCTCGTCTAAACTCTCTCAAATCAATGTATCTTAAATTCAAATGAGGCTACAAAAGAGTATTCATAGGTAGGAGGTAGCTGGGGCTTTAAGCTATAGAACTAATTACAATTATGTTCCTAGATGCCCCTTGTACTTCGCACCTCTAAATACTAACAAAAGAAAATACAAGAAAAATACAATGCAATACTAGAAAGAATAAAAAACTAAAAAGATGACGAAATTGTCCTTATTCACATCAATATATATATATATACACACATTAAAATAACCAAAAAACAGAGTTCGTGATAGAATATATTTTTTTTTCCTCGTGTCTCAATGAGGCAAGACGTTGAGCTGTAAGCCTCTTTTTGGTCTTCGAGGCTTGAGCCTCAAGTCGATGGCCTCGCCTGTAGTGATTTGTTTAAACATCGGTGAGGCGTAGCTTGCCGAGCGAGGCAACTTTTCGCACTTGGGCCGTTGATGTTTCCTCATAGGAGGGTGATTAGGATGAGCCCAAAAACAACTTGGTGCACTTGTAAGTTGTATCACATGGGCGCCGCTTTCCGATTGGTGGAGAAGTTTCTACATGGTGATATACGGGTAGACGTACCCACTATGGTCATCTTGACCCGACCCAAGTCCGTTTGTGAATTGGATGGACTCGATTGAGAAAGTATTTGAGTATAAAGGATCGTCGGAGTTGAATGTGTGCGACTTTGGCCACCAAGCTTCAACTCTCACCCATTGGAGCTTGGCCCGATATGAGTGATCACCCACGATCGGTATTTCACCTGACCACTTACGAGCGTCACCTCTTTGTGCATTTAGGGTCTTCTGCAAACCTCTAAGAAAGCAAACTTCTACCACATAGCATGGAACCTTTGCACCAGTGCCACAATATGATATTCACACACCAATAAACGTAATTGACCACTTAGCAACACACTACAACTGACAAATGATGATCGAACCACACTAAGGTCTAAGAAGAGGTGTAAACACCAACCAACAAAAGAATGTGCTATTATTCATTAACAAATGCAAACAAACAACCACCACAGAGATTCTGACGAGGTGTAAATACCATTTAACAAGGGATTGTGCCAAAACTCACAAAATAGGTAACTGAACCTCTTAAGGTTTAACAAAGTGGCAAACACACATCAATAAGGAGTAATGGCGTAGAACGGGGAAGTGAGGAAAGTGCTAGAATACCACATTAAATAACCAACATCAAAGCAATATATAACAATCTGTGGCCTTTCGATTTGTTGCCATACGGATTCTCTAATATTTAACATGGCGTGTTGAGAATATCATATCTTAAATTGGGAAAATCAATGTGTGGCAAAGTTATATGTAAGCATGGGATCTGCGTCATCCAAACAACCCCTTCTAACTATAACTACTTTTTGGGTCGCTCCTGTTAATTACTCATTAATTTTTGCCAGCTGTGATCTATTTACAAATTAATTTACATGTTCGTGCCTCCTTAAGGTTTTTCTTTTATCATTGTCTTTTTGCTCATGGCATGTAGTTGTGCTAGTTATAAGAAGTTGGATATAATATAAGTACTTCTGCTGTTGTTTCGTTACTGTCTGTATGTATAGGAAATGGATTTTAGAGAGAATGGTTTATTGAGGGTAGCAACTACCATAATGGTTTCCACCATTGAGAGAGAAGAACATGGGTGGTGGTGGCACTGCAAATGGGATTGTGGTGGTGGTGGGGGTGGGTGTGGGTGGGGGGGGGAGAGAGAGCATGGAATAGAGAGAGAAATGACATGGCATGAGCTCAACCAACTTTTCGTAAGTTTTTCAAACGAGACAGAAGATTAAAATTGCATTATTTAATTTACCTTAGGTTGAATTTGCAATTTTTAAAAGTATGAGCGTGGATATCAAATTATACACGGGCACGGGCAATACTAGTGTGTATATATATAATATATATATATATATATATATATATATATAGAGAGAGAGAGAGAGAGAGAGAGAGAGAGAGAGAGAGAGAGAGATGAAGGCATCCCTACATCACATTCTATACATCACACCTAGTTCTAGGCCCTAAGAAACTTTTTTTCCAATTTTTTTATTTTACACATGTTCAAAAATTAGGTCAAAATACAATTTCTAGTTATTTTAAAAAAATTCAGAGAGAGAGAGAGAGAGAGAGAGAGAGAGAGTCTTATACACATGAAGTATACATACTTGCTAGTGCAAACCTATTTTTCTAAAATATTAAAAAATTATTTTTGAGTTGAATTTTTTTATATAGTATTTAAACAGTCAAGGGACCCGTATAAAAAAAATCAGCTCAAAATAACTCGTTTTGCTATTTTAAAAAAATCGGTCAAATTATTTTTTTTTAAGTAGCAAAAAACGTTATTTTGAGTTGATTTTTTTTATATGGGTCCCTTGAAATGTTTAAATACCATATAAAAATTCAAGTCAATTTTTTTTTTTATTATTTAAAAAAAATCGGTATATATATTTGGTATTTATACTTGATATGTATATTTGGTATGTATTGGAGCTATATATATATATAGAGAGAGCCAGACTCTGCAACATACCTCATTAAACATACTTATGAACATACTTATTTTTTTAAAATAGTAAAAAACATAATTTTGAGTTGATATTTTTTATGTGTTCATGATATATCAGTGTGCCCCTGTAAAAATATTCAGCTCAAAATAATGTGTTTTGTTATTTTTAAAAAATAGGTAAAAAAACAGACAGTTTTAAAGGCTAAAAATTGTCAGTTTTTTTACCTATTTTTAAAAAATAACAAAGTACATTATTTTCAGTTGATTTTTTATAGGGGCACACTGAAATCTCATGAACCCATATAAAAAATATCATCTCAAAATTATTTTTTTTACTATTTTACAAAATGGGTATGTTCATAGGTATGTTGCTAGGAGGTATGTTGGAGAGCCTGACTCTCTCCTTCATCACCCATACATCAAACCTAATTCTAGGCGCTAAAAAATATTTTTTTTCAAGTTTTTTATTATACACATGGAGTTAACATTCCAATCAACGCATGTTCAAAAAATTTAGGTCAAAATACAATTTCTAGCTATTTTTAAAAATTCAACAAAAAACTGCTGAACATACTTTATTTTGCGCCAACAGAATTTTGTGAATTTTTTAAAAATAGCTAGAAAATTTGTCTTAATTTTTTGAACATGTGTTGATTAAAAGGTTAATTTCATTAGACAAATAAAAAATTTGATTATTTTTTCTTAGGCCCTAGAACTAGGTGTGATGTATGGAATGTGATGCAGAAGAGCCTTCCTCCCTCTCTCTCTCTCTCTCTCTATATATATATATATATATACTAGTATTGCCCGTGCCGATGGCACGGAAAAAAAAAATTAAAAAAAAAATCAAAATATTTTTTTTAATAAAAAATAAATTAATAATAATAATAATATATGCAAGTATGCATGCATGCATGTGTACGTATGCAAGCATGTATGCATGCAACCCATAAAATGTCATGCATGAAAATATCATCCATGTCCTGTTATATATATATTGTCCATGCCTGTGCCCAGGGGCGGATGGACATAGGGCCCAAGGGGGCGGCGACTCCGGTTCAGTTTAAAAAAAAATAAAAAAATAAAGGTTTTTTTTGGTAAAACCTCAAACTTCAAGGTATACCTCTAATTATTTACAAAACTATAGTTTAATCTGAATTTTTTTGTATATGTAGTCTCAAATTTCTATAATTTGCAATTTTTTGTAGTCTGAATTTTTTTTTATGCCCGTAATAGCAATCAGCCTAATTTTTTGTAATCTGTAATTTTTTTTATATATCTTTAATCTTTAATTTTTTGTATTTTTATATGCCCTTAATGTGTTATGTGTAGTTTTTTTTTAAATATGTAGTTTAATATGTGGTGATATATGTAGTCTGGAATATATGTTTTTTTTTTAAAATAGGAAGTCATGGAATTTTTTTTTAAACGTAAAAGAGAAGACAACACACAAACCGTATCCAAAACTGAGGTTCAATCATCTCCCAATGCGGGATTCGATAATCTTCTCCATCAAGCTATAATTTGTATAAAACTCGAAATAAAGCTATAATTTGTAGTTATTTGGGCATTATAAAGCTATAATTTGTATAAAACTTGAAATAACCCAAAAAAAATCGCCTCGGGGGCTCCCACCCCCCGGCACCACTTGAAACTTTCGTCCTGATTGAACAAAAATCTTGGATCCGCTGCTACCTGTGCCGATGACACGAAAAACACACACATGCCCCCCCCCCCCCCCATCCCATTTTTAAAAAACAGAAAAAAACAAAAAAAACCTTTTATAAAAAAAAAAAAAAAAAAATTGCCCAAAAATGTCATGCATGAAAATATAATGCACAAAATATCATACATACCCCTATAATAGTATATATCTATTATATAAAGTAGCTTATGGATGATAAAAAAAGATATATGTACGGGGGTTTAACGATGGGTGGGGATGGGGTGGGGGGGCACGGGCTGTGGGGGGGTATCGTCGTGGATAAAAAAATATATATATATGATATTTTTGCATTTCATGCCCCATGCATGAAATGTCATGCAAAAAGTTTTTTTTCTTGTTTTTTTAAAAGGGGGGTTTTAACGATGGGTGGGTGGGGCACGTGCTGGGGGGTGGGGTGGGGGGGGGGCGTATCGTCGTGCCATCGGCATGGGCACGCACACTCGTATATATATATATATATATATATATATATATATATATATATATATATATATATATATATATATGCGCAGTACTCTGCCCAGTTTTAGCTGATTATTTTTCTTTCAAATTGTTACTTCTTTGGCATCTTTCTTTAAGGTATTATGTAAGTTGTGCTAGTTGATTACACATTATCACGCTGCTTGGTTTAGCTGAGATTTTGAATTTGAAAGCACGGATTCTAAAAATTTGAATAATTCTTCTAGTTATTGAGAAGTAGATATTTTCTTCTTGCATCGTTTCCCATTATGACAGCGTGTACTTGCAATCTTGTTGTTGAGTGTGTCACTTTATGGAGATGAACTAAATGAGTACTATTTTTACTCGCAGGAAATGTAATGGACCCCAGGGATTAGATCCTTTACAATGTTATAATGTTGCTTGTAAGATGTCATATCTTGGCACCCACCAACTTGGATGATACTTTTTGTTCTGCTATGCGACGTGTCTTATTGGTGGTCGAGTGGATGTTTAACTCCCTATATCTGTTGATAACAATGTATCTGGTTGTTAATCAAAGGGGCTTGCCCGATGGTTACTGTAGGACCTTTGGCTAGCAAGGGTCATGCGTTCTCCCCCCTAAGGAGGCTTTAACTCGTGGCAAAAAAAGAAGTTATCTGGTTGTTTCTCTGATTGTAATGATCATTGGAGTGCTGCACGTTTTTCGGTTTGGAAGATGCTGCGATGGTATACTTGAAACATCCTCCAGTACTGAGTTTTGTTTTTCTCAAGGATGATAACCGAAAATATATTTTAGGGACAATTACTTTTTAGATAACTAGCATTAACTCGTACGAGCAAGTGTTAAAAGTTAATTGAAATTATAAAATCTATTAAGCAAAATGTTCATAGGGCCTATATTTATGGGAGACTATATTAATGACAGTACAGCTATGGTGCTACACAAGTCTCCTAGGGTGAAGTCTGACAGGATAACATATTTTACTAATACAATTCAATCATGACATGACATGATTGATTAAAATGTTTGTTTACATTTATTAGTACTCAAAATTAGTTGTCAAGTCCAAAGCAACGTAACATAATTAAAACACGATTAAACTGAATCGTCATCCCTATTTTGTGAGAGTCGAGAAGTGTAGGAACTTAATACTAGATAATTTATATGATTTGTAACAGTGAACCTTTTTTTTTATAAATAATTTGTAAAAGAGTACTGAAATGCATAAAACTAATAATGCAAGTTTTACGAATGTTGGATTGGGCCAGGTTTGAACTTCTCATGCTAGTTCTCGGGGCTTCCTATCCCTTACAATTATGGCCGTAAAACAATGGATTCATTTAAGCTTTTTTTTTTTTTTGTCATAATTGGATTTTCATGGTGGGGCTTGGGCCCTATTAGGCGTTTGATGTCATGGCCCGAGAATTTGACAAAATATAGACATATCGACTACCCTTTCCCTGAAATGACGTTGGCCCACCTATGTTGCTTGGAGAACAAAACGCATAATCTCAATCTTGTCCAAGTTTTTGGCCACTCGCGCCATTTGCTAGTTGGTCAAGGAAAGGTCGCGTTTGCCCTTTATGCGCACGTGTCTACCTTGCTTGCCTCCCTTCTAGGGGTGTCAATTTTAGAAACGACATGAAAATATGAAATGAAATGACACGAAATTAATACGATATTTTGCGTTCGTTTTGTGTTCATGTTTGGATTTTTTTGACACGAAGTCATGTTGTGTTCATGTCAAAATTACGAGCCTTGTTAGTTGTGTTATCATGTCTTGTGGTGTTAGTCGTGTTTTGTTCGGATTTTTGTGTCTATTTATGTTTAATTTAGGGCAAAATTATGAAATCGTGGTAGTCTATATCACGTCATGTTCTATTTGGATCGTGTTCATATTAGATAAAAAAATATGAAGTCGTGTCGTGTTTGTGTCCAAAAACTCAAGTCATGTCGTGTTGACCCATGACCCGAACAAAAAAAAAACACGAATTACCCACCCTACTACTCCCGTCGCATTATGTTATATAAATGAGGTCGCTAGATGGCTTAGTTCATTCCCAATATGGCAGTTTGCCTTAGACGGCTTTTGATATGGGTCGTTAAAGCCTTTTGTAAATATGGATTTACCTTTCAATTATTCATCATCCACTTTTGAAATACTGAAGATTTTACACATAAATAGGAAAATCTTAAAACAAGTGTGAAGTCTTCGTTCTCTAGTGTTGTTGAGGCTCTCATTCAATTGGGTGAATTCGGTTTCTGTGAATTCCTTTCTGCTTCATCCCTACACTCTTTCCTCTGTTCATAATGCCTCCACATGGCCTAAACCCAAGGTTCTTGTGCTACATAGTGCTTTCTATATTTTAAGAAGAGAACTCTTGTCCATTTTCTCGCGCTTCCCCATTGCTACTACCACTATGTGCTTTGATTCAATTCGATTGATTCTAGAAATTGTCAACGGGGCGGGTTTGGGTCAGGGGATACCCTTCCCTCCTCGCTCGCTTCAAACCCAACCCGATTTTCCCACCCCCGCCCCGTTTAAAAAGCAACCCCCCTTGAACCCGCCTGAAACTCGAGAAATATTTAAAAACTAATTTATATAATCTTTTTCATATTGATTTGAAATAAGCATTATAATGGATTGCTTTTTTTTTGAGTTTTGTTTTACGTGAAAAACACGTTTATATAAAATGTACCAATTTATATAAAAATTTATATAATCTTTTACATTCCTTTTGAACATCTTTACAATCTGCTTTACAAATAAATCAAAAGTACTAAATGTTATAAATATGTATCTAGTGGATGTTCACTTGCATTCCACAGTTAAGGGATCTTTTGTGATGCCTTATTTGTATTATAAGTAGGGATGATACCCCTTGAGTATTGAGTTCAATTGATTGAAATTTTTTCTCTCTCTCTCTCTATGTTTCTCTCTATCCCTTTTATTTTACATGTTTTCAACAAAAAATGTTTTCATATATTAGGTGAAACTTTTGACATCTCTCGACTTTGGTATTTTAAGAATCAAAGGAAAAAAAATCTTTATTGGTGCTTTGTCAGCGATGAAAATTTGAAGAGAAATCTATTTATGAGTTAAAAAGCAAAATAAGCTCATTTTCAAGTCCTCTCATCGAAAGGTGGTACCTTTTGTTGTTCTTCTACATACATGCTAGGTAAGTATTGACAATTTAAGTGGATATGCATGATAACTATTTTATTAGTTATAATATATCTTTATTTGTGAATGACGTATTTATAGATTGACCATATTCTTTTGGGTTCCAGAGAGTTCATTTATCAAACTTTGCTTATTTACAGTTCAACTCATAAATTTGTGAGAATTCCTTTATGACTTCTATGTTTGTTAATAAGTTACAATAAAATATAATTTAAAACAAAATCTGAAGTTTGGATTATTTTTATAATAAGCAAGACAATAAATGCTCCATAATGATTATTTATAGTTTGGACATGAATTTTCTAACTATTTTACCCTTTATCAAACTTGAAAGTTTGGATATAATTAAGTAAGGTTTTCAAAGTCTCTAAATATTTAATATTGGGACATGATGTTCCTTATTTACAAATGGGACCCGAACTTCCCTGATAATTATTTCAATTTGGGATATGAACCTCTTGAATTATTTAGACCTAAAGTCTCAAAGAAAATATATCACAATCAAACCTGAAGTTTTGATTGTCTAATTGAATGGGTATGGGCTGGAAGTCCCCCAATCATCATTGATTTGCGACCTATAATCCCTAATCATTATTGTGATCAGAAGTTCACAAATTATTAGTTGTGATTGAGATATAGTTTTTTCAAATTATTATACATAAATTTGAGACCCGAAGTTCTCAAGTTTAGGCGTGTGCACGAACCCGAATAGACCAAATGAGTCGAAAAAACCAAACCGGATCGGATCCACTTTTGAGTTTTTTTTTGACTCGATCTTAAAATGTAAAGATTATTCGATTCGGTCTCGGTCTTGGGTCGTAAAAAGCGGGTTTGGCCCGCCCCGACTCGATATATATATATATATATATAGAGTTTGGTCATAGTTCGTAGAGAAAGGGAAGAGAAAATAAGAATTGGGAGGGCTTAGGTCATGTTGTTGTGTGTATAATGCCTGAGTTATTAAATTAAATATATATATATATATATATATATATATATACACATATATTTAATTTAATAACTCACGCATTATACACACAACAACATGACCTAAGCCCTCCCAATTCTTATTTTCTCTTCCCTTTCTCTACGAACTATGACCAAACTCTTCCCTTCCCTCATCTCGTCTCACTCTCCTCCGGCAGCAAACCAGGCCGCCCGTCGACTCTTCCCTTCCCTCATCTTGTCTCACTCTCCTCCGACTCCGGCAGCAAACCAATCGATCGAATAACTTTTGTTTGAGTTATGGAGAGTGGAGTTAATCTGAGGGTTTTCATCGATGGTAATGCAATTTATCTCTATGTATTGTATAAGTCTCGATTTAGATGTTAGATATGAAGAATTTATGTATCGAGTTGTTGAAAATTAGTACTTTCTTCAAGGATATGTGTATACCTAACTCTTTATTTGGGAAATTACTTTTTCGATTTGTTTGTTACTGGAAAATGAAACCAATTTGTGTTTCCCCCTTGTTCATTTTAATCAGAGTTCTTTTATACACACACACACACACACACACACACACACACACACAAATATATGTAAATATATTTTTAACCTAGCCTTAGATGAATGTGTGGAAGTCTTATTCTACATTGCTTGTTGGTATAGAAGACTGTACTTTGTGCATTGTTATTCCTATATAAATGCGCGTGCATGTATTTCTTAGATTTAGAGAATATTGTGATGGTATGTGCATTTATGAGTATAAAAGCTTATGTCTATGAATCTTAGCATATGTTTTCCATCTATGGCCCGATTTTTACTCAAAATTGCTATTATTAAGTTGGATTATCTTTAATTTTTGTAATTGTTTTTGGTAAGAAACAAAGAATTTCGATAAAATTAGTACAAAATAAAGGGGGATAGAGGTGCAACTCAAAGACCCAATTTAGCGACTATCTACCTTCGTTCTCTTATCTTTATTGATCTGGCTTAAAGTATGAATGGCAGAAAAAGTGAGCAGGAAAGGCTTGCTAATTGAACAGATAAAGTAGCCTAAAAAAATGTTTTTTGATTTTTTTTAATTACATTATCGTTTTTGAGTCTTTTTCTATTATTGATTTATTGTGAACTTTTGATTGTGCTGTTTTTTTTTAAAAACATGCTCCTCGTGTCTAACACTTAGATTCATGTTTGAAGCTTTCGCCAAGTCTTACCCCACCCTTTTCTCTTGGTGGTCTGCTTCTTTCCAAGGCTAAGGTTGATGCTTCTGCCCAGCGTGGTGGTTCTTCTGTACCCACCCATGTTGGGGCATCGTTTGGGGGTCCATCGTCTTCTCCTAGTGAAACTCCTATGCTGGACTTGGTACCTTTTGCTGGCGAGGGAGCTTTACCGACCGTTGAGGCTTTTTCAGTCGAGGATGCCATTGAGGCTTCTGAGACAATAAGCCTGCCCCCAACGGTTCCTACTGTTATGGCCTCCATGGTTGCTCCCATTCTCGCTCCCACTACTGCAGAGGTACTTCGTTATTTTTCTCTGCATTTCTCAACCTTTCAAACTTCACCTATAATGGCGGCTTAACACTGAAAACACTTGTTAAGATTTTCCATAAACTCCACCTATAACGGTGACTTAACAACGAAAACACTTGCTAAGATTTTTCATAAACTCCACCTATATCAGTGACTTAACAATGAAAACACTTGTTAAGATTTTTCATAAACTCCACCTATATCGGTGACTTAACAATGAAAACACTTGTTAAGATTTTCCATAAACTCCACCTATATCGGTGACTTAACAATGAAAAAACTTGTTAAGATTTTTTTCTTTATCTCATTATTTCTTCCACCTATTCTCAGGTTGCATGGGAGAGTTCCACACCATTTCTTTCGCCCATCGCTTCGCCCCATCGAGAACTCGTTATCTCAGAAGATTCTAGTCACAACGATCAAGGTTCCACGACTGGCGCTGCTGCTGAGAGCGAATCTGGTTGTGAGCTCCCTCTGCCCGACTTAGCTCCTCACACCTTTTGCCTCATGGTCCTTCAGCGTTCCCCTCAAATTCCTGCCAGCCATCGCTTGGTAGTTGAGCAGCTTGCAAGCCAACATCCTGAGACTTTTACTGTGGATTACCTGCATTCAAACATCCCCGTGATGAGCTATAGGCTTCAGGGCATGGCGATCGTTATTGCTGATATCGTCAGCACTCCCATTTCAAACGTTACCAGAGCCCTCCTAAACCAATTCCTCGGTTATCTAAGGGAGTTGGGTTATGATGGCTTTCGTTTTGACTGGGTTATTGTGCACTTAAAAGTCAGCGACTGGATAGTTAGAGGGAGCTGCTGCAGAAACATCGAGAGGATCAACGGGCTGAGGAGGTTAAGTTGGCTGAGCTAGCACCTCTGCTTGAAGATGTTAATAAGGAGGTATAAGATGTCGAAGAAACTCTGCGGCTAGTAAAGTTGAAACGAGAGAAACTCCTCATCGAACGTACACAAGCGCAAACGAGATTGGAGGTTTCTATAAATGCCCAACAGTCTTGCCTAGCAGCTTCTTCGGGCCTTCCTGGAGATTTTTTTCTCTCCTCCAGATATGTGTTTCCTCTTAGGTCAATGAATTATTGTAAACATTTTCCTTTTCTTCTTCTTATGTAATTCTTGGGCAATAGCTCCCCATTTTGTAATACCCCAAAGTTTATGAATGAATGAAAAAAAGATATATGGTTTCCCATGTCATTTCTTTGTGCTACAACTGTTTGCGTATATTATGAAGTTCTGTAATTCTTTCATCTCCACTCGAGTTATAATAAAAATAACTTGTATATTTATAACAACAACTAGATACATCAGTTGTCCAAACTTAATTGCTTACACATGATAGACTTTCAACCATTTATTGTTAATCTTGAATGGCTTGTCTTCTTCCATCTTAGATTAAGCAATAACCTGAATCGTGAGCTTCTTTTATAATGAAAGGTCCCTCCCAATTCGCTGCAAATTTAGGTAGGGGAAGCCCCCTGATGTGTTTTACTGTTGCTTTCAAAATGAGGTCTCCCTCCACGAACTTCCTTGGTCTCACCAAGTTATCATATGCCTAGGAGAGATATTTTGTATACATTTAAAGTGCTGTATCGCGTTATCTCTATGTTCATCCAACGCTTCCAATTGCACGTGTCTATTTTGAGGGAGCATGCTACTTCGCAAGGCATATTGAGGAGAGGGAACTTCTAACTCTACCGAAAGAATCGCCTCAGCTCCATAAATAAGGGAGAACGGAGTATACCCTGTGGGCTTCCTCTTAGTTGTTCGATAGTCCCACAACACAGCTGGTATCTTGTCATCCCATGATCCTAGAAAATCCTTCATCATTTTAGCCAAAATATTAACCAAGGTTTTGTTAGTTGCCTCGGCTTGACCGTTTCCCTTTGGGTATGACACCGTTGAAGTATGATGAACAATGGAGTACTTGTCTGTGAGCATTGTTACCTCTCAATTGACAAAAAGGGTTCCGTTATCTGAGAGAATAACCTTTGGAATCCCAAAAAGGCAAATGATGTATTCTCCGATGAAGTTGCCACCACCCCTGCTGTTACCCTCCTTAGTGGTATCGCTTCGGCCCACTTTGTAAAGCACTCTGTTGCTACTAGTATCCATATCTTCCCCCTAAAAGAAGGATGTATTGACCCTACCAGGTCGAATGCCCAAGTGTGAAAAGGATAAGGCGTTACCAGAGAGTGTAGGTCCACCGATGGGGCATGGATCATATTTCCATGAAGTTGGCAAACCTTGCATTTTCGAACGAACTCAGCAGAGTCTTTCTCCATTATTGGCCAATAATACCCCAACGTCATCAACTGGTCATATAACTTGGCCCCTCCTATGTGAGCTGTATCGTGCACCTGTTTGAGGACTTCGGCTACTTCTTCCTTCGTGATGCAACGCAATGGCCTGTTAAAGTAGCCCCTTCAATAAAGCTGCCCCTCTTGAACGTAGAAACTCGGGGATCTTCGCTTAAGTCCCATCACATCAATCTTCTCAATCAGGACAACTCGATCTTTAATGAAGTCAATATAAGGTTACCTCCAGTCTGGTTGAGCTTCAACGAAATGACATTCAGCTATCTCGAAGAATAACTGGCACTTAGCGCATTTCCATTATACCTCTCCTGCGTCCTGCATTATAGGCCAGAAATAACCCTCCCTTTGAATTCTCCTGTAAAGAGGCATCTCAGTTGTTTTATAGTGCTCTTTATGTGTTTTCTTCAACCTCCTCTCTGCTTTTTTTGGGCCGATGCATCTTAATAACCATCCCCCTGCATTTCTGAAGTAAAGATTTCCCCGGTTTATAAAGTATTGGGCTAGTTCCCTCATCTCCATCGCTCCTTCCCCAGATTCCAGTTACTTTTTAATCTCTCCCCTCCAGTCATCGTCCTCCTTTATCGGCAGAATTGACTGTACCACCAAAGGAGCCGTTCTTCATTGAATCACGATTGTAGTTGTATCATTCCTCATGACTATTTTCTGGGCGATGGTGGCATAGGATTCTAGATGTCGGTTCATCGTTAGGGGATATCTCTCGATCTTTTTTTGATGGAACTGACTAAGGATCCTCTGAATGATTATTCGGTATGGTGCCAGGCTTATGTGTTTCAATGCATATACTCCATTCACTTGTTGAATCACCAAGTTCGAATCCCCTTTGATACAAAGTGAACGAATCCCACTTCGAAGGGCCTCTAGCAACCCAAGCACTAACGCTTCATACTCTACTTCATTGTTGGAATAAGGGAAATCTAATTTGTAGGACAAACAAATCTCCTTCATTCCTTTTGAAAGAATAACCCCTGCCCCTCATTTCTTTTCTGCCGAAGATCCATCAAATTGCATCATCCATTCTTCATCACTTGCATCCAAGTAATTGGCCTGCAAGTCGTCTCCTGTAATACTTTCTTTAGGTGGCTCAAACGTTCTAGAAGGGAAGATTGCCAACAGGTCAGCGTACGCTTGGCTCTTGATCGCGCGAGGGACCAGACACTTCAAGTCATATTCTGAGAGGATGAGGAACCACCTAGCTGCCCTACCAATCAATATAGTTCTTGCCAACAAATACTTAATAGGATCACATCTAGTTATAATATGAATTATAAAAGATAGCATATAATGTCTAAGTTTTTGTGCTACAAAGACTAAGGCTAAACAATGCCTTTTCAAGCTACTATATCTGACCTCTGGCCCATTTATGATTCTGCTGAGGTAGTAGACTGGCCGTTCTTGCCCGTCAATCTCTTGTGCCAGAAAAGCTCCAACGGACCTCGTGGTGGATGTGAGGTATAGCTGCAACGGTATTCCCACCATTGGGGGAACCATGGTCTGTGGTGAAACGAGCAGCTTTTTCAGTCTAGTGATAGACTCCTGGGGAACCTCCTCCAACTTGAATTTTGTGTTCTTTCGCAAAAGCTGCATCAACGGGTGCGTCATTTCGGCCAATCCTGGTACAAATCTCCTAAGGTAAGAAACTTTACCCAGGAAAATCTTCAGTTCCTTCGCCGTTCTTGGATTGGGTATCTCCAAGATTGCTCGCTGTTTGTCTTGGTCCATCTATACTCCCTGCCGTTCAACCACAAAACTCAAAAAATTTTCACTGGTTACTCCAAAGACGCATTTTAGTGGGTTCATCTTTAGTTTATACTTTTTGCACCAAGCGAACACCTTCCTCAAATCGCTTAAATGGGATTCTTCCTTCTTCGACTTTGGGACACCCCATCTAATTAAATACCGGGTAGCTACTCCTTTGTCAAATTAATACAGAATATCCAGTTGGATCAGTCTTAGCATCACTGTCGAAAAACTTTTAATTAATTACTAGCCACCTAATATTTAAAAAGAGAGATGTCAAATTTTGTTAATTAAGCCAACACTTAAGCAAGAATTTATTTAATAAAACATCAATCGCATAACCAATCTCATATAAATGCTCAACGAGAAGAAATCAAATAAGTCTGGAGTAAACACTCCAATAATAAAGAAGCCAGAGTAAATAATGTCCCAATACAAGAGTCTGAAAGAAAAATAAACCAAAAACTGAAATACTTAAAGTCTGCAACTATAACCTCTAAAGAAGAATGGGCAACATTCCCTAACTGATACAAATGACTCTGAAGGAATCAAGGATAAAATGAGATCGTCTACTACCAAGATCCTGTAACTTCCACAGCAGCTACAACACGCCCTATAAATGGAACTCCTATGCTTGGCGTCCCTGTGGCTGGGCACCTAAAAGGTTTTTACAAAAAAAAAAAATAGATTTGGAGGAAAACGGGTCAGAGCCCGATGTGAAAACAGTTTAAAAGTTTAACAAGTGTTTAAATTACAATTAAACATCACATATTATAAACACGTTAGTTGCGTACTCTCACATGATTTTCTTACCTCTCAACTATTGTGCACGCCTAACGTATGCCTGTAACCCATCCTAGTTATGCCACTATCTAACTAGTTTGTACCACTCCTGCCTTCGCATTCTAATATAGAGTAATTACACGTAACTCCCAAATAAGCCATATTTATAACCCAGGTTCACATTCATTAAATTACTTATCTCAAGATTTAATTAAATTCTCATTCTTAACCCATTCAAAATATCTTAGTTATTCACATCTACTAAGCAACACAACTGAACAATCTCAAGGTCATGAATACACATCCGTAATAATATCTCATTCGAAATTAAGGCACTCCATAAGGATAGAACCTACGATGCCCTCATACTCTGCTATCGAATCCCGGTACATCACGTACGTGAGGATCACAAGTTCCGAATCACTCAGGAACCGTCTAAATACAAATCACACAGATTGGAGGCAAACATAGTTCACATACCCATGGGTCACGCACATACCTACGCTCCTATGGTCAGCTGACTTATCAACTCACAAATAAGTCATTCACAGCCCTATGTCCTTAAAGTACCAGTCTAAATCCCCCCGAAGGCACACAAGGATAAGAGGGTCCTTTTTCAAAACATAACTAACCTCCCGTGATAGCAAGTATGGTAGGTATGTCATACACATAAGAAATCCATACACTAGACATTCAAACAACCTAAGTAATCATATATCAATATATATGTTCACACTTTTCATCTAGTTAATCTCATACGTAGCAAGTTTACCCGGAACATTACACATAATATACATTTCATTTGATAACTCTCTCGCCGTATCAATTTGAGTACTTAAACATATCTCAAAAGGTTACCAGGTCTCTTATTGGTTTCTAATGTCATCTCAGTACTTGAAACCCCTCCGTTGTTGCCTGTAATCTTATATCATCATTAATTCCCGATATAGTTTCAATTCGAATGCTTTATAATCGTACTTCACTCGGTAGGCCCTCGTAAGCAATATCAATTAATTCCATAAGTTATAACATTCTCCGATAATAACTAAGACCCCACCGACTTTATCTAAGGCCCAAAATATAATATTAATCACCCTAATAACCAACATCAGCTTTGGAATAATCATTAAACCTTAAAGATAAACCATTGTAAAAAATCAGAAGGGGTCGATCGATCAATGGTTCGATCGATCGACATTCTTGAGTCGATCGATCGATCAAGCAGGTATCAACCCAGAAATTCTTAACAGTTACGGGTTATCCACTTTTTACCCCTCAAACTCTTCATTCTAACGTCCAAAACTCAGAACTAAATATACTAATCAACCTACTAACATGTTTACATCATTCCCCACATTTTAGATTCATCAAATCAACCTATAACATCAATTACTTGAATTAAAATACCCAATTTACATATAAAAACCTAGTTTTCCTATTTCTTCAAGAACATCACATAATTCGATCAAATTTCATAATTCTCTACCCATAAATCATAAATTTGTGGTTGTTATCATCTCCAACATTTACTACATGCAAGTCCTATCCAGATTATGATTTTAAACCTTTCAAATCCATTCAATTTTCGTTTTTCATGATAAATCTTCAAATATATAAAAACATGTAAACTATATGCTTTGAATATTTGCAAGATGAATCACTTTCCTGAAAATACCGATTCTGATCCGTTGATAACATTATTGGTTGTTTCCCCTTCTCTTTCCGGTCACAATTTCCGTCCAAAATGGTGGGGGTGGGTGGTGGTTTTGGTTTGGAAACCCTTTGGCAACTTCCCTCTAAATCACGTAACCCACTCTCTTGTTTCTGGCTGATAATAGCCCTAATGGATTTTCTAATAAAATATAAATAAACTCTAAAATTCGTGGGTCTTAATTCCTTAATTTTTAAACCTACCAAAATATCCTCCCGGGTTGTCGGTTAGGCCTAAAAATGCCACGGGACCCAAACTAAACCCCCGGCTAGTGTTTTCTGACTATCTCGAACCTTCCGGACACGTTGGCGCACTCAAAAAGCTCTAAAGATGACACACAAATAAAATACTTTTAAATCCATTAAATTGGGTCCTGACATGACTGACACGCGCGTCCCAACTAAATTACTGAAACTGCCGTATTTTTACCTCTCGACAATTTTTAATAAATTCAATGATTACATATTGCCATAATCACTCAATAATATTCAACAACATATTAATAACCAAATACTAACTCTCGTCTTGCTAACATTTAAATCCGAATTAATTTTCCAATTAATTATCCCATAATTAAAACAATTCCATTTAATTAACCTCATAATTAGAAGCCATAAAAATACGGGGTATTACATACTTCCCCCCTAATAACGGAATTTCGTTCCGAAATTCGGAAAAGTAAGGCATACCTGGAAAAATTAGGTATCCTCGAGTACTCAAAACAAAATATAAAGAAAGGCCCAATCACTAAAGCCCTCGCTTCACAACAAGCTTGTTTAACAGTCTTGATATTTTATCAGATTACACTTCAATAAATTCACGTCACGTTGTGCTCTTACTAAACAACATTCGAATGAAAATAGCATATACATCATTGGCCGCATTATCTCAATATTATTGTGCGCCCGCACCTCAATACGTATTAACTCCCGCGTTTATCAAAACACCAAACTCCCATCGTGGAAGAAATTAATAACACATCTGACTACTCTTGCCCATTCTTTGAATCTCTGTTCCCGGCATTGTGACTTTTACACAAGGGAAAACCATTTCAGCCGGTTGGTGTTACACGAAACATTTGTAAACACCTTATCCACTATACGGGTGCTTACCCCCAACTCTACCATTAGGTAAAATCTTCTCCCCATTACTACAATATACCTCACTTACTAGGTATTCCCATTTTGGAAATGAAATGATCGCACTGAATCCAAAACTGCTTTCATACAGTTCCACCAGTTGTCAGTCACCTTGCGCCTACTCCTCGGGCTATAGGTGATACAACCTTCTTCGAATGAAACGTTATCTCCACTACTTCCTGATACCCCACATTGAAGGTGGATTTCAGGTATCTCATCCTAGTTCTGAATAATACTGCGTAGAACTACGTACTGGCATGTTCACTATCTAATAGTGTAAATCACCCAAGGATATACAATTTATCTCCTTCTGGACAAACTGTCCCACATATTCGAAAGAACTCGTTAATTATCTTTAAGTTGGCAACCCCTCAAGGAAATTTTCTAATTTGACTCTTCCATCACTGGAATCGTCGGCTTGATACAAAATTATTTGGTTGATCATCTTACCCCAACCAATCTACTACTTACTATACCCCTTTTGATGCCGACTTTCACGTATACTTCTTCCCGTTAAGTGATACTTACTAACCCCCTTCTTCCCTCGACCTATAGCAAAATTTTTGACCCGTGCACCTTTCACCACGTTGTGCACATCTGGACTCTTATACTTTATCAACATCCTTACTCTATTTACGCGTAAGCCACCCTCAACATTCGATTAGGTGGAACTTCGCTCCAAATTGTCCATAATAGTTAACTATTTGCCTTCTCAAGAGACACTCCCTTTTTAAATGGCTTCCCACTACCTTTCAACCAATTTTGGAGGTGTTATTCTGATTGCACAAGAATCAATAGATTGTCGTCCTTCTCACGATGCTTAATTCACTCTACCACTTCCATTTCGTCATATTAATCCCATAAGTAATAATTTCATCCGTCTATGTCTCTTCTTCTGGCGATTACTACATTAGTAAACTAAGATGTCTACACCCCTTATAACCCATGCATACGGGTTTAAAAGTCATATACGCTTCATACGTACTCCAAACTCTTTATTGCCCCTGCATTTGTAATGTGGCTATACCACTTGGGCATTCTCAATCATCCCCGAATTAGAAATCCTAAGTCCTCCTTAATCTCATTGCATCCTTCAACCCGCCGTAATGAAACCAAAGTTTTAAGTATTTCCTCAACACATCATTGGCTATACTGGCCTTATATCTTAATTTACCCTTTTAACTTCCAGTTATAACTACATACTACCATAACGATCGAGGTACCCAAATCATGGACGAATGGCCAAACATCTCCTTACTACCAACCGTACGCTAAGTTTCATGCATGGGGTGTCTCGCAAAGCGAAATCCAAATTAGGAACCCCCCCGATACACTAATTCCTAGCATTATCGGTCATCGGGATCCGTTAAGCCCTCAGTCCATAATATGTACCCCTATATTCCCATCTCTTAACAACAAAGTTACATCTCCTTCCGTAATGACACTTAAACAAGGAAATCCTTCCGAATGACACTTTCTCTTGACATTGATGGTAATTACATTTCATATAAATCATGCAAATATAATCGGGGATCTCAAAATCCCGTCCCCAGACACACAACTATGAGTTTAAACTCCCAAATCTCTAAGGGGTGATAAAATAATGCACTCTTCTTATTACGACATCCTGAGCGTTATTTATAATAACCAGCTAAACCTTTTCGCTGACTAGTAAACCAATTACTTACGAATCATATCAATTAAATCCCTACGCATACTGGGATTAAATATCCGAGACCATTATACCTTTGAAATCACAACAATATATATATACACACACATATACAAAAGTACAATTACGAGCCCGACCCTCTCACAGATGGGGCCTCTCCAGAACGAAACATTCTACCCCAAGGTAGTAACCCCGATAAACTTTCAATACCATCACACTATCGGTATAATCATATATAAAACCATAATTAGGATAATATCATACTCGTATAACACATCACTAAAGTGAGTAATTTCAATAAAGTATATACCGCTATCAATATACCCATTCATCCTCCGTGGATGACGATAAAGGTAACCCCACACTATCAGGGAAAGTATTCACATAAATAATAAAATAGTCGATACTCACTAAACTCGACTCTCAAACAAAAATAACAATAATAACAATTGTAGCAACTCGTTCATATCACAAACAACATGCAATATCATCTGAGGATATAACTCATACTTCTATCCTGATAATCGTCCTGGCTGCTCAAATGGTTCCTGGACTTAACACACCTGCCCGTACCAAATCGAATATTTCAATAACTGTTGCCTTTGCCAGGCACAATACCTTGATTTCTACACTTGCATTGGGAAACATATATAATGTATGGGTTTCACTCCACACAAAATACCTCTACACATACTCCACTTATCTTCGGTCACACTGACCATGTTAAGGTGGTCCCTCTCTCGGACATTGGTAGTCTCGGCTCTGATGACTACCTCCATTGTTCCCCTAGCTTGATGGACCTAAGGAACACGCTACTAGTTTCCACATCTCTTACTGAAATCACCATCGCTCGGTAATAATTCAGCTATCCGAATCATTTTAACGAGTTCTCCGTTTGGTCTTCCCCTTGTGGTGTTTCTCCAACACCATCTTCCCAGTCTTACTTTATAGAAATTCCTCGACTCTTGTATCTCCCCACCCAAGGGAACGTTTTACCTCCAAATTAACACTACGCGACATTATTACCATCTGCATTGACCGTCCAAGCAGAATTCCCCAGAAGAGCTAACAATTCTTCTAGTATGTAAATTCTCCCTTTAATATCCTCTTCTCCATTTCACCTACTTCACCCGGTGTAAGGTTCGCTACATAATTAAATTTCTCATCACCAAGTGACCTTTATCCGGCACTCTTGTGTGAGTTCAGAACCACATTCGCCTTTTACCCTGAACATCCGATGAAGGAACTTATGGTCAAACCATACGTGTACGCCTTCTCTCGACGTCACATTCCACTTCTAAGTGTGGTGATTGCCTCTCACCATTGAAACTCCGCTCTTACGAGTCAAGAAAAATTTTCCCCAAATTTTCACTCTCGATTGGCTGCACCCCGACATATGCCCAAGCCTTTGGATATATTACGTTCGTTTGGCTAGCACATGCCATCTCCGCATTTCGAGTATTTCCACTACTAGTTCTCTTCAATGTTTCACCTAACTCTTTCTCTCCCATTCCAACCTTGTTGGGCGAGTCTCATTTGACCCCACTTTCTACTATAGTTGTGCCTGAAAGTCACAAGTCGCGCCTCGACCGTCTGTACCGTCCTGGACTTTCGTGCCATAATATGGGTGACTTCAACTACGGTCATCCTTCTTTAATAACTTAAATAACCTCAACTGATCTTTTGCCTCCTACTGTTCGCCCCACTGTTTTCGCCTGATGTACTACATTATTCGGCACACGAACACACCCGATTGTAAATAAGATTCACTGTCATTACATCATAGCAGGAGAACGAAATCTTACTAAAGAAATCAACAATCCTAAAAATAGGGCTCTATATCAAAGAAAGCTATGCTGGAAGCATAATAAGCCGCACAGATCCTAAAGGACACTAGAACCTGATGCTCTGATACCACCTGTGACACCCCATCTAATTAAATACCGGGTAGCTACTCCTTTATCAAATTAATACAGAATATCCAGTTGGTTCAGTCTTAGCATCACTGTCGAAAAACTTTTAATTAATTACTAGCCACCTAATATTTAAAAAGAGAGATGTCAAATTTTGTTAATTAAGCCAACACTTAAGCAAGAATTTATTTAATAAAACATCAATCGCATAACCAATCTCATATAAATGCTCAACGAGAAGAAATCAAATAAGTCTGGAGTAAACACTCCAATAATAAAGAAGCCAGAGGAAATAATGTCCCAATACAAGAGTCTGAAAGAAAAATAAACCAAAAACTGAAATACTTAAAGTCTGCAACTATAACCTCTAAATAAGAATGGGCAACATGCCCTAACTGATACAAATGACTCTGAAGGAATCAAGGATAAAATGAGATCGTCTACTACCAAGATCCTGTAACTTCCACAACAGCTACAACACGCCCTATAAATGGAACTCCTATGCTTGGCGTCCCTGTGGTTGGGCACCTAAAAGGTTTTTACAAAAAAAAATAGATTTGGAGGAAAACGGGTCAGAGCCCGATGTGAAAACAGTTTAAAAGTTTAACAAGTGTTTAAATTACAATTAAACACCACATATTATAAACACGTTAGTTGCGTACTCTCACATGATTTTCTTACCTCTCAACTATTGTGCACGCCTAACGTATGCCTGTAACCCATCCTAGTTATGCCACTATCTAACTAGTTTGTACCACTCCTGCCTTCGCATTCTAATATAGAGTAATTACACGTAACTCCCAAATAAGCCATATTTATAACCCAGGTTCACATTCATTAAATTACTTATCTCAAGATTTAATTAAATTCTCATTCTTAACCCATTCAAAATATCTTAGTTATTCACATCTACTAAGCAACACAACTGAACAATCTCAAGGTCATGAATACACATCCGTAATAATATCTCATTCGAAATTAAGGCACTCCATAAGGATAGAACCTACGATGCCCTCATACTCTGCTATCGAATCCCGGTACATCATGTACGTGAGGATCACAAGTTCCGAATCACTCAGGAACCGTCTAAATACAAATCACACATATTGAAGGCAAACATAGTTCACATACCCATGGGTCACGCACATACCTACGCTCCTATGGTTAGCTGACTTATCAACTCACAAATAAGTCATTCACAACCCTATGTCCTTAAAGTACCAGCCTAAATCCCCCCGAAGGCACACAAGGATAAGAGGGCCCTTTTCCAAAACATAACTAACCTCCCGTGATAGCAAGTATGGTAGGTATGTCATACACATAAGAAATCCATACACTAGGCATTCAAACAACCTAAGTAATCATATATCAATATAGATGTTCACACTTTTCATCTAGTTAATCTCATACGTAGCAAGTTTACCCGGAACATTACACATAATATACTTTTCATTTGATAACTCTCTCGCCGTATCAATTTGAGTACTTAAACATATCTCAAAAGGTTACCAGGTCTCTTATTGGTTTCTAATGTCATCTCAGTACTTGAAACCCCTCCGTTGCTGCCTGTAATCTTATATCATCATTAATTCCCGATATAGTTTCAATTCGAATGCTTTTATAATCGTACTTCACTTGGTAGGCCCTCGTAAGAAATATCAATTAATTCCATAAGTTATAACATTCTCCGATAATAACTAAGACCCGACCGACTTTATCTAAGTCCCAAAATATAATATTAATCACCCTAATAACCAACATCAGCTTTGGAATAATCATTAAACCTTAAAGAGAAACCATTGTAAAAAATCAGAAGGGGTCGATCGATCGAAGAAAAGGGGTCGATCGATCAATGGTTCGATCGATCGACATTCTTGAGTCGATCGATCGATCAAGCAGGTATCAACCCAGAAATTCTTAACAGTTATGGGTTATCCACTTTTTACCCCTCAAACTCTTCATTCTAACGTCCAAAACTCAGAACTAAATATACTAATCAACCTACTAACATGTTTACATCATTCCCCACATTTTAGATTCATCAAATCAACCTATAACATCAATTACTTGAATTAAAATACCCAATTTACATATAAAAACCTAGTTTTCCTATTTCTTCAAGAACATCATATAATTCGATCAAATTTCATAATTCTCTACCCATAAATCATAAATTCGTGGTTGTTATCATCTCCAACATTTACTACATGCAAGTCCTATCCAGATTATGATTTTAAACCTTTCAGATCCATTCAATTTTCGTTTTTCATGATAAATCTTCAAATATATAAAAACATATAAACTATATGCTTTGAATATTTGCAAGATGAATCACTTGCCTGAAAATACCGATTCTGATCCGTTGATGACATTATTGGTTGTTTCCCCTTCTCTTTTCGGTCACAATTCCCGTCCAAAATGGTGGGGGTGGGTGGTGGTTTTGGTTTGAAAACCCTTTGGCAACTTCCCTCTAACTCACGTAGCCCACTCTCTTGTTTCTGGCTGATAATAGAGCTAATAGATTTTCTAATAAAATATAAATAAACTCTAAAATTCGTGGGTCTTAATTCCTTAATTTTTAAAACTACCAAAATACCCTCCCGGGTTGTCGGTTAGGCCTAAAAATGCCCCGGGACCCAAACTAAACCCCCGGCTAGTGTTTTCTGACTATCTCGAACCTTACGGACACGTTGGCGCACTCAAAAAGCTCATAAAGATGACACAAAAATAAAATACTTTTAAATCCATTAAATTGGGTCCTGACACGACTGACATGACCGAAACTGCCATATTTTCAACTTACGACCAGTTTTAATAAATTCAGTGATTACATATTACCATAATCACTCAGTAATATTCAACAACATATTAATAACCAAATACTAACTCTCGTCTCGCTAGCATTTAAATCCGAATTAATTTTCCAATTAATTATCCCATAATTAAAACAATTCCATTTAATTAACCTCATAATTAGAAGCCATAAAAATACGGGGTATTACAGAATTGATGACCAAATCATCCACATAAAATTCCACAAACTTGTGAAAGAAGTCATGGAAGATGGCCATCATTGTTCTTTGATAAGTAGCCCCGACATTCTTGAGTCCAAACGGCATTACTTTGTAGATGAAGTTGCCCAACGGGGTTCTAAACGCCGTTTTCTCTACATCCTTATTTAATTTTTGTCTTTCTTACCCACTGGAAC
The DNA here is from genome assembly GCA_949130495.1 of Sambucus nigra. Taxonomy (NCBI): domain Eukaryota; kingdom Viridiplantae; phylum Streptophyta; class Magnoliopsida; order Dipsacales; family Adoxaceae; genus Sambucus; species Sambucus nigra. The sequence continues at coordinate 203,553,988 of OX422208.1, forward strand.
AATGCTAGACAACCAAAGTGGGTGTTGTATCGATTTAATGAACCCTGACGTCAGTAAGTGTTGGACCTCTTCCTTGATCTTCAAGTCTAGCTCAGGCTTGTACGTTCTCATTGCTTGTTTCACTAGAATAGCTGAAGGCATCACGTTCAACTTGTGGCAGCTTACTTCCTCATCTATCCCATCCATCTCTGTTTACTTCCACACAAAAATGTCTATGAAATCCCTAATTACCTCAACCGAAGCCTCTCGTTTCTCTTTACGGAGATCTTTCGAGATAAAAATAGGCCTTGGATCCTCCCCTTCTTTCGCCAGGTTCAACTGCTCCAACTCTTGTGCCTATGGCTTCGGTTGATCTGCCATGTAATCTAGTTCCTCGACGACTTCTTCCACAAATTCTTGTATGTTGGAGTTGTCTATCACTATACATTGTCCCCATTGATCTATTAGAAAACACTCATATATCAGGTCAACCTCATTATCAGTTTCTTCGGCCGCTCGTTTACACCATTATAACCGATAAACCATATTTCCTTCTTCGGTAACTACTTTTTTGCACTGTCTACTGGTAGTCACCACTGCCTTCCTCTTCTTCTCTCTAGAAGCCTCAGCAAGTCTTCCTCCTAAAAATCGACTCAACACGCTTTGTCGTTGAACCTCATGTTCCATTGGGCCCGCTCTAGGCCTCATCCTATCTTTGATCTGCTTCGAAATTCTTTGGGGCCGAGGGGACACCTGATGGGTTTCTTAGGCCATCGCTCCTTTACTGCTTGCAACCTCTTTATTCTGCTCGTTCAAAGGCCTCATCCTTTCTCTGATCGAGGGAACCCATGCTCCCTCCATTCTTCTCGTTAGGACCCGAACATCCTCCTCCAATTCTGTGTAAAATGCCGCATCTACCAGGTGAGGTTCCTCGATAGCAAAGGGCCTCTTCATAGCCCTAATGGTCACCTCCGTTCCCTTGATATTCACCTTGGCACATTAGTATATGTCGAAGGAACTAGCCCTTGGTTATGCATCCACACTCTTCCTATCAGCAGATGGTAGGAAGTTGCACTCTCTATTACGTGGAACTTGATATGGGAACTCAGATTTCTCATCACAATCCCAACACTCACGTACCCAATAGACTTGGAAGACTAGTTGTCATAACCCGAAATCACCAAAGGTATGGGGACTAACCTTTCCTCCGGAATATTAGCTTCGTGGAAAGAGTTGATTGACATGATATTGATGGAAGCTACCCCATCCATAAGGGTCCTTGCAAAACTAACCCTGTTAACGCTGGCGGTCACATATAATGGCCTGTTGTGAGGGAACCTTACGACCTATTCTGCATCGCTAAAAGTTACCTCTGACAGAAACCTCTTTACCAACATGGCAATGGGTCCCTTCCATCTCAGCGACTGCGTTATTCCTCGCAATGTCAAGGATGGCCTGGGTTATTTCCAATATACTCTCCTTTGGTATCCCTACTTGGTCGAAGAACCAGGTGAACTTTGGGAATTTTGACATGCACAGTATTCTACGACTTGGTCTGCTTCCTCACCTTTAATGCTGTATACGTCCTCCACGTCTTTAGCGCTTGCTTCCTCTTAAGATAACACTACGTTAGCCATTCCCTTAGTACAATCTTCCAAAGCTTCTTCAAACTCCCCCTGCTTCGTCGTTAGATCTCTTTCCCCTCTCTCTGCCTCCTCATTATAGGTGACACGACTCAGAATGTGTCTCTAAAGTGTGTACTCTCTAGGCTCAAGTGCAAGCCTGTCGTTCAAGTAATAATCCGACAAGTCGGGTATCGATCCTCAGGGAAAAAGGACAACGGAGTTGTGACGACGGGATAAGACGGAGGAATCCTAAGGATGACTCTAAAAAGAAAGGAAAAGATTTATTTTGGTTTTTGGGATTGATTAAACTAAATGCAAGTATGAAATTATGATGAGATATGCAACTAACTAAATTATCTGAATGAGGAATGAGGAATTAAATTGAAATTGCTAAACTTAAATGATGAGAAAATAGGATGGGAATACAATCCCCCAACCCTAGTGTAGTGTAGTGACAACGTCAATCATAAATTTATCCGATTAATTCAAACCCGGAATTTAGTACTCCCAAGCATTATGTATACGAGGTTCAAGCCCGCGTCATACCTAATCTGAGGATGAGTAAATCGGTATCGGGATAATTGCATTCAAATTGTACTATAAATCATCACGAGTACCCAGAGGCAAACGAGATATAAAGATCCACAATTATTATGTAATTATGCGATACGATCAAAATTAATCATTAAATTCATAGGATTAACGTTATACACATACACTAACACATCAGGTTGGGTTCATGCATCCCAACCTTTAAAACCTAGCCGAACATGTTAAATGGACTAACGCATGAAAGAATAACGTTGCATGTGTATGAATTCATGATAAAACTAGATCTAAACATGTAAATATATATGATGAATGCAACAATAATTTAAATCAACTACGGAAAATACGCATGCAAGAACAATAACAAGAATCTTGAATTAAACGTGAAAAGCAAACCCAAAACAGTGAAATCTTGAAGCAATATAATCTCTTGATGTTCCTAGATGTTTCTCCTTCTTCTTCTCTATCAAAAACTGAGTAAAACTACTCCCAATGGTTGCTCCTAAGATGTGACCTACGTTCCCTACAATATTGGAGTGTTTAAAACCTAATAGGAGACTTGGGAACAAATCAGCATAAAAGGCAAAATTCGCGTATCAGGTACCCCGAATCGGTTCGGGTGTACCTGCGAACCGGTTCGCCCCCCCGAACCGGTTCAGGTTGGGGTTCGCGAATGTGTGCTGGCCTGGAGTTCAACACTTCGAATTTTTCTGACTTTTCTCTTCTTTTCTTGGATTTTTTTTCAACTTCAACTGAGCATAACTTTTCAACCGTAGCTCGGATTTGGGTGCTGTTTCTTCCAGTGTTCTCGTTGTTCCGAGCTATTCAACTTTCCAGTTGGCTTCTTCTTCCGGATCGGGCTGAAAAATTACCGAATTGCCCTTGAACTTGCCTTCTTAGCTTTTCTTGCACTGTCTTGCTTCCTCTTTTGCACTGCTTGCATAATTAACCTGTAAAACCAATAAGAGAAGCACGAAACACGAAATACTCGCCACGAAGGTTAGTAGCATAAATGTGAATCAGATCCCTATATGTTACATCACTCGGGTTAACAAATGTACTGAAATTAGGGGAATAAATATACAATATTTATGCCCAATCAATAGGCTACCACCAGATTGGCCCCATGCGCTAGGAGTTGGTTGTTGTTAACATTTTTCGAAGGGATTTGCAACGTTCCTTCCTTAACATACTTGTTGATGATTCTTCTTAGCATGAAACAGCTCTCCGTTGGATGTTGGATCTTTCGATGAATCTGGCAATATTTGGGATCCGCCTTTGTTGCAGCGTCGGGTTCCCCAATGGGAATTTCCTTTCGTTCGTACACCGTTACTACTTGGACCATTGCGTTGTAACATATAACAACCTCGTCTACTGTACAAGGAAATGGTGGTGGGTCCTCCCTGTCTCTTTCAAACTTCCTCTTATTGTCCCTTTTCGCCACCTTGCCCCATCTGTTCCTTCGGTGTATCCCACCCGTGGGGACTGAGACCTCCCTCCTACGGGTTGTATCGGATGCTTGAACATCATGGGCACCACCACTGGATTTGGTCGCACTACCAACGAGATATTCCTTGCTGCTTTTAGGAACGCGACAAAAGTCCCCTCGCGAGTCTCATTAATAAGATGGCTGATGTACTCAGGAAGCAGTCTCTCCATGCAGATCTACAGTAACTTGGACTCTTTGGACTCCTGCCTCACATCGAGGGACCTTTCCCTGAACCTTCGAACGTAATCCACCACTTCTTCCCCGGGTCGTTGCTTCTCCCTCCCCAGTTGGGTCAAAGTAAACTCATCTTCCGCCAGAAAGAACTTCTGAACGAACAAAACGTGCATCTCCTCCCATGTGGAAACACTCATGGGAGCTAAGTGAGAATACCAAATGTATGCTATATCGGTTAGGGATTTATAAAATTCCCTCAACTTGAGTTTCTTATTATTGCAATGCGCCCCCAATTGTTAAACGAAGCGTTTAATATGTTCTTTCGAGTTTCCACCCTTTCCTGTGTATTTTTCAAAAATAGGAGTAATATAATCTTTTGGGTAGGGCTCATCGTTGAATTCCTGGGGGTAAGGCGTCCGAAAGTCATCGTAGATCGAAGCTACCTCGCTCGCAGATTGCGAGGAGGCTTGCATAAACATCATCATCTCTTTCTGCATTTCTTTCTTCATCTATTCCATAGGTGATGCTGTTGAAACGCCTATCAGCGGGACCATGGACTGAGTGCCCGTTGTAGCTGGAGAAATCATCACAATTGGGGCCGTTGATACTCCTGGGGTTCCTACCGTTGGATTTACAACAGAGGGTATACTTACTGGGACCGTTCCCGTTATGACTGCACTTCGTGGGGCCGTTGGGGCTGCCCCTGGTGTCACGAAGGAGTTGGATTCAAATCCTCCTAACACCGTTGAAGCTACTGGAGTTTGCAAAAACTCATAGAATTTATTCATGAAGAGTGCCACTTGGGATGGTCCCAACCCAGCGCTCGTTGAAGCCTGTGCCCCCACTGGGACACTTGTCGTTGCTTGGACTGGAGGTACCTCTAGTCGAGGGACTCCATCCCTTGAAGCCTCCAGCTCTCACCGCCTATTCTTCATTGTGTTGAATGTCATCAAAGTTAAGCCTTAGATTAACATTATCCTGTGCAATACTTCTTGCTTAGAAGGATGCCTCCACAGCAGAGTCACCAAATGTAAGAGGGTAGTTTAGATTAGATGGAGGCATAACCCCTTTTGAGTACAGTAATGATAAGTTAAACGACAACACTATTGATTAGCCACAGGACATACAAACATGACTCAATGAAGATAGATTCAGTTTGAACTCATAAATCTCTCGTGTATAGCTCAGAAGGTAGTAACGAACTTAGAAGCAACTTTGCTTAGAGGGAGAGAAAAAATGATCACCCTAGATACACCTTGGCAGGCAACCAAACACTCTTACCACCTTCAATGATATCTTTCATAATAAATGACAATGGTGGGTGAGTAAAAAATCTCTGGTTTGTAAAAAATTTCTCCAGTAATAACTTCTGGATTCTCAATAAGAACATGATCTCTCCCCAGAGGTGGTTGGGGTCCTCCCACACTACCCCCGAGGCAACTTAGTCATTAATGCTTGTGAAAGACATCCCTCATACTTTATATCGCAAACATTAAATACCCGATGCACTAGTTATCTCCACGTCATAAGAATTAAATTCCATGACATGCCTTTTGCCTAACCACTGCGTGTCAGGGGGCTGTCGTCACAGAGGTGGCCTACTAACTGTCTTGACATCCCCAAATACCATGGTGGTTTACTCAAGTGCAGGTATGACATTGCTTAGCTGGTTAGTGACATCAGATAAAGTGGATGTGACATTAAGTAGAGGGTTGTTTGGCTCACAACTTAATGCCCGATGGAACTCAAGGATTCTCCCCCCGAGGTTCCACGGTCAGGGTCCTTCGATGTTTTACCAGGTGTATCTAAGATGGTCAAGATAAGCCCCAATGGCGCCTCACTTCTCAATCCTCCAAACCAAATCCCTCTAAAGTTCCCACGGCGAGGTCATTCGATAGAGCATGAAATCTCTCCCAGGCCCTGCTAAGCCTGGTCTCCCGTGAGTACCGATCGACCTCACACAAAATCATTATACTCATTACATCTTTACAATCGTTATAGCTCATAGTCAATATAAGCAAAAGATACAACAAGACTAAGTTAATCAACTGGACTAAAGGTCGAGCTTTTTCGATCAGTTTCCTCGCTAGAAGGTCCCTCTGGGCTGCCACGCTGAGTTGCCACGCTGAGCTGTCGCGCTGAGCTGACTTAATCCCAAACACTGTTGTTAATGGGGGGATTATCTCTAATCTCAGGATTACCTTCAACCCCCTTTTGCAGCTTTCTATTTCGTGATGATTCGACGAACATGACTATCTTAGTCGGAGATTTTTAGGGATAACTCCCCTCCACCCAAGGTACCCTATGGCCCACAAATAGTTTCTCTGCTTCCCAAGCCAAGTCCTACACTTGCACACACATCACGTTGGAACACATGAAAACCTAAAATATGTAGATGATTAGGCATAAATTCTTCTAAATTTATCCCTTTAATTTAGTTACTTTTAGCACCTCAAACAACGTAATCGATTTGACTTTATCTCATAATCTTGCTACTGACTTATCCTAAAGAGTACACCGAGTTTCTGGTATTTCGTATTGATTTTACAGGTACTTGATGTCAATTAGAGAAAGAAAGAAACCAGAAGAATCGAGAAAGAAAAGACGGGAAGTTCGAAAGGAAAAATTGTAATTTCTACCGAAAATTCGGATGAGGTACCTAAAGAGAAGTTGAAGATATCAAGTTCATGAGCACTTAGGAAGAAACGACACCTCAATCGGAGTTCCGGTGTGAAAGTTATGAGCAGTCAAATCTGAAAGAAAAAAGTCAAAGGAAGCACGAACCGATTCGGTCCGGACCGGTCCGCAATGTCAAATTCCAGAGAACCCCGGACCGAAGACGAACCGAAGCTGAAAGAAATTAAAAGAACCGATCCTCCCTAGATCGATTCACCCAAGAATTAAAAGAACCGATTCGGATTCCAGGCAGACCGAACCGCGGGAGGATCGGATCGGTCCGACTGCCGAGTTTTAATTCTTTAAACTTCCTCTACTGGAGAGTCCTAGTGCAGCTAAAACTCCTGGAGTTTTGTAGGGTATTTAAACCCATTTTTTTTATCATTCTTAGTACGGAGAATTTAGCTAATTTTCCATTCTTTTCAGAAAACCCTAGTTTGGAGATAGCGTAGTATTTTAATTCCAAGATTGAAGATTATTCAGATTTCAATGATTACCAGTAATTGTAGTTAATGCTTTGTGTGCTTTGGTAAGATTAGTGAGTAAATTCCTCTGTCTAATTACCTGTTTACATCATTCTTCAAATTGTCCTTAGTTTAATCATGATTTCCTGCAATTCTAAAATTATTTTCATTAAGTTCATCATGGTAGGCTAGACTTTTAAAGGTCGGGATGCATGAACCCAACCTGGTGTGGTAGTTGTATGTACCTAAAATTAATCCTCTAAATTTAATGGTTTGATGATGACCATATTGCATAGAAACACGACAATTGTAGATCTTTAGATCTCGTTTGCTTCCGGGTAACCGGGATGCTTTAGAATACAATTCGAGTGTGACTATTAAAATACCGATTTACTCGTCCTCTGATTAAGTATGATGCGGGCTTGAACCTCATATACGTAATGCTTCGGAGTACTAAATTCTGGGTCTAATTAATCATTTAAATTTATGATTAGTTTAATATCATTAATACACTAGGGTTGGAGGATTGTATTCCCATCCTGTTTTTCTCATCATATAGTTTAAAGTTTTAAATCATTCTTCAGCAGTATTTTAGGTAATTTAGAATAGTTGCATTCTTTCATAATTTCATAATTGCATCTAGTGTAGTTATTCCCAAAACCAATCATCTTTTCTTTTCTTTTAAGAGTCAAAGTTAGAATTTCTTCATCCATCCAACGTCGTTACAATTCCATTGTCCTATTTCCCTGTGGATACGATCCCGACTTATCGTGTTTATTACTAACGCGACAGGCTTGCACTTGAGCCTAGAGAGTACGCACTTCTGAGACACATTCTTAGTCGCGTCAAGTTTTTGGCACCGTTACCGGGGATTTAGGTAGACTTAGGATTAGATCGAGTCAATCTAAACTTTGACCAAAATTTCCAAAAATCCAAAAACATATAAAAATTCAGAAAGCTCAAAAAGATTCATCACCATCTCTCATAAGCTATTAATGCAAAATTCTGAACTCACTCTAACTCCCCAGAATACTCCAACCCACATTCACGAAAACCCGATTGTTGAGTACGATCCTGATAGCCCCCACACTCCTAACGCTCCACAGTTCTGGGCTCCACCTCCCACACTGTCACACTCAATCTCAAATAACATGCCGTTTTCCTTCTTAGGACACACTTCAGAGAGCACTCATAGTATACCAAGCGAGGATATCGAATCTTTGAGAGAGAGAGAGACATGTCACAACACGATAGTGATGCTGCCGACGAGGTAGAGGCCCCATATCGCCCTTTGAGAGACGTCTTATATCCCGAGCGCACTGTCACTTCGGGATGCATTTTACTCCCGTAAAATGCGGGACAATTTCGCTTTAGGAATGGGATGATCCAGATACTTCCCACTTACAATGGAATGGATTCAAAAAAGCCATATGCCCACATCTTGGAATTTGAGGAGGCATGCGAGACTCTTAGCGATCAAACTTGCACAAAAGATGTGCTCCGCCTCAAACTCTTCCCATTCTCGCTAAAGGATAAGGCTAAATCATGGCTATGGTCGTTACCTCCAAATTCGATTTCATCATGGAACGAATTACAATCCAAGTTTCTCGAGAAGTTCTTTCCGCCACATCGAATGAACTCCATCAAGGCTCAAATTCAAACATTCCGACAATTAGAAAATGAGTCATTCGAATGATGCTATGAGCGTTTCAATGAGTTAATTTCCTCGTGTCCCCATCATGGTTTTGATAAAACAAAAATCATTTCCTTTATACATAATGGGATGAACATTAACTCCAAGCAACTCGTTGAAACCATGGGTAGTGGTCCGTTTGTCGACTTAGGCGCCCATGATGCTGAGCTTCACCTGAGGTATGTCGCCGAGACTACCCAATCCCGGGATACATCTGACCCTAATTCTCAAAATTGAAGTCGTCAAGTGACCACCACTCCATCGGCGTCCGACCTATTTCATGTAGAAAAGAATTCTATAGCGGACAGTCTACTCGATATGCTTGAGAAAGGATTGCGAGACGTACGTGAGGTATTGGGAAGAGGACCAATTGGATCCATCCCAAACCCTGTTGAGAAGGTGTGTGCAATTTTTGAGGTGGGTCATTCAACTATGGAATGCCCGACTATACCCGCCTATAAAGTGATGCTTCAAGAACAAGTTAGTGGCATAGGAGGCTTTAAGGGTAATTTCGGTGTCCCGCACGGGAATTCTTATAACCCTTCATGGAAAAACCACCCTGGTTTTAGCTATGGGAAATAACATGCTGCGATGAATCCTAATTCACATGTTGCCCCTCCTCCACCACCGCACTTTCAACAAGCTCTACACATGCAAGGACATGTGCAAGCACCACCACCTCAAGGAGCATACATCCCTCCACCGCGAAAAAGTCTCGAGGATACGATCAACCACTTTATCAATACCCAAACTGCAACTAATTCTAGGCATGAGCGTATGATGAACGACATGAATGCGAACATCTCACAGTTGCAATCATCGTTGAGTATCCAAGAGAAGGGCAAGTTTCCTGCCCAGGGCCAAAGACCGCCTCAAGCTCAAACTAGTGTTAGCTCCACCTCGACAGAACATCAGGAGAAATGTCAAGCTGTGACCACTCTTCGTAGTGGGAGAGTCGTTGATTTATCACCTCCTCCACACGATGCAACTAAAGACAAGGAGATTTTGCCCGGCACGAAAGAGGCCGAAGATGTCCCCTTGAATGAGAGTGAGAAAGAAGACACTAGTGAGCCCGAGGTAGTAGTGAAATGACCCATCGTGGCACCGTTTCCTCAAAAGTTGATTCCTTCCCATAAAGGAAATCCCCATAATGAAGTGCTAGACGTGATAAAGCAAGTAAAGATGAATTTACCTTTCCTCGATGCCATTAAGCAAATTCCAAATTATGCAAAAGTCATTTAAGACTTGTTGACAGTAAATAGGAGGATGAAGGTAAAGAAAAAGGTCTTTCTGGAATAGAACATGAGCTCCATCCTACTCAATGATCTCCCACCCCAGTTCAAAGATCCCGATGTACCCACCATTTCCTGCATCATTGGAGAAAATAAAATTTAGAAAGCCTTACTTGATATGGGAGAAAGTGTTAATATCCTCCCTTACGCCATCTATAGGCAACTTGATTTGGGCGACCTCAAGCCCACAAAGGTCACTCTCCAATTAGCGGATCGAACCGTGAAGATCCCACGAGGCATAGTTGAGGACGTGATCGTCCAAGTTGACACTTTCTACTTCTCGGTAGACTTTGTTATTTAGGACACGAAGCCCTTATTTACCTCAAGCAACCGTGTTCCCATCATCCTTGGGCGCCTGTTCTTAGCTAAGGCTAACGTAATCATCAATACTTGGAATGGGCGAATGCAACTCACTTTTGGGAACATGACTTTAAAGACTAACATCTTCCATATCGCCCAACATACGGGGGAAGAAGATGATCTTCACGCGGTGAACCTAATAGACGAGATCGTAGAGGAGTATTTTGAGGAAAATTATTGTGGAGATGCCTTAGGGTCCTGTTCAGTGTCGAGTCACGAGAGTGATGAGACGTACACCACATTCGAGAGGGAGGTTGAGGAGTTGAGAGAATTATTTGATGAGAGAGCGTCGGACGAGGACGCGAGAGATGTAAGTTGGGTTTCGAGATTCGAGGAATTGCCACCGAGGGACACACGCATGGTTCCCTCTAACGAAAAATTTCCAACCCTCGAGTTGAAGAAACTCCCCTCCCATATTAAATATGCATACCTAGGAGAGGATGAGACATTTCCTGTTGTTGTCTCCCCTAGCCTAGACGAAGAGCAGGAGGGTAAATTGCTAAAGATTCTGAGGAAGCACCAAGATGATTTTGGTTGGTGCATTGCTGATTTGAAAGGAATAAGTCCCTTAATTTTCACCCACAAGATCCATATCGAAGAGGATATCAAGCCCTCGAGAGAAATGCAAAGAAGGCTAAACCCTAATATGGAAGAAGTGGTAAGGACCGAAATAATTAAGTTATTGGATGCCGGGATTATCTACCCAATCTCGGATAGCAAGTGGGTGATCCCTATTCAAGTTGTCCCGAAGATGTCAGGCATGACAGTGATTGAGAATGCTAAGGGAGAACTAGTTCCCCAACGTACCACCACCGGGTGGCGCGTTTTCATTAATTACCGGAAACTCAATGCGGGAACTAGGAAAGACCATTTCCCCTTGACATTTATTGATCAAATGCTTGAGAGAGTAGCGGGCCACCATTACTATTGCTTCCTTGATGGTTATTTCGGATATAACCAAATTGAAGTAGATGTACTTGACCAGGAGAAAACAACCTTCACTTGCCCTTTTGGTACGTTTGCCTACAAACGTATGCCATTCGGCTTGTGTAATGCACTCGCAACCTTTCAAAGGTGCATGTTGAGCTTATTTAGCTACATGATCGAGAGAGGCCTTGAAGTGTTCATGGACGATTTCAGCATTTTTGGCACCTCTTTCGATCTTTGTCTTGAAAAACTGGAAAAGGTACTTGCCCGGTGTGTAGAAAAGAACTTTATGCTGAATTGGGAGAAATGCCACTTCATGGTCACCAAGGGAATAGTTCTTGGCCACATAGTTTCATCCAAGGGGATAGAAGTTGATAGATCTAAGATAGATGTCATAGCCGATCTACCCCCACCAAAATAGCTCAAAGACGTGCGCTCCTTCTTGGGCCACGCGAGGTTTTATCGAAGGTTCATTAAGAACTTTAGCGCCATCGCTAGACCCTTAAACAACCTACTTATGAAGGACAACCCATTCGAGTGGACGGAAGCATGCCAAAGCGCTTTTGAAAAACTGAAAACCATGCTTGTGTCCGCTCCCATCATGCAACTTCCGGATTGGTCTTTACCATTCGAACTTATGTGTGATGCTAGCGATTATACGATAGGGGCTGTTTTGGGCCAAAGAAAAGACAAACAGACTCATGTCATCTACTACGCTGGCCGGACTCTTACCGGAACACAACTCAATTACTCCACTACCGAGAAGGAGTTTCTACGGTCTTCTTTGCTCTTGACAAATTTTGGTCTTAACTTATCGGTTCTCCCATTACTTGCTTCGCCGACCACGCGACATTGAAATACTTACTTGCAAAGAAAGATGCAAAGCCGCGCCTCATAAGGTGGATCCTACTCCTACTAGAGTTTAATCTCTCCATTAAAGATAAGAAAGGAGTAGAAAATGTCATTGCCTACCACTTATCACGGCTTCGTCCAACGTACCTAGTGATCCCATACCCATAGACGAATACTTTTTGAATGAGCAACTCTTTGCTACCTCTTCTTTGCCCTGGTTTGCGGATATAGTGAACTACCTTGTCACGGGAGTCGTCCCTCCCGACTGGACACTACACGATAAGAAGAGGTTTATTACTTGGTCGCGCATGTTTTTCTATGACGATCCCTTCCTGTTTAAATATTATGCCGACCAAATCATCCGATGATGCGTACCGGATGACGAGATCCCGAATGTCATCCAATTCTGTCATTCGAAAGTTGTGGAGGCCACTTTTTGATGAAAAAGACGGCCGCTAAAATTCTACAATGCGGCCTCTATTGGCCCATAATATTCCGGGATGTGAACGATGCTTGTAAATCTTGCAATAGGTGCCAACGGATGGGAGCTATTACCCGAGGAGACATGATGCCTCATACCCCCATACTCATTATTGAGATCTTCGACTGTTGGGGTATTGACTTCATGGGCCCTTTCCCCCCATCCTTTGGTTTCCTATACATCCTTGTCGCGGTAGACTACATTTCTAAATGGGTGGAAGCTATAGCTACCAAGACAAATGACAACAAAGTGGTGATTAAGTTCCTGCAGGAACACATACTTTCCCGCTTCGGTGATCCGAAAGCGATAATTAGTGATAATGGCACGCACTTTTGTAATAGGCCATTCGCGAAGCTCATGAGAAAGTATGGTGTCGTTCACAAGGTTGGAATGACTTATCACCCACAAACGAATGGGCAGGGCGAACTAGAAAATCGGGAAATCAAAAACATTCTCAAAAAGACTGTCAATCCTACTCGGAAAGATTGGTCACTTAGATTGAACGATTCACTATGGGCCTATCGTACCGCATACAAAAATTCGCTCGGCATGTACCCTTTCCGCTTTGTGTATGACAAACCTTGCCATCTTCCTGTGGAATTAGAGCACAAGGCGTATTGGGCAATTAAAGAGTTAAACTATGCCATGGATAAGGCCGGTGAAGCTCGCAAACTTCAAATAAATGAGTTAGAAGAGATACGCAATGATGCGTATGAGAACGCTAAAATCTCCAACGAAAGTATGAAACTCGCTCACGATAGCATCATTCGACGCAAAGAGTTTCTTCCCGGATAAAAAGCGCTTCTCTATAGATCTCGGCTTCATCTCTTTCCAGGCAAGTTGCGGTCACGATGTTCTGGCCCGTTCGTTGTAAAGAATGTTTTCCCTCACGGAGCTATTGAGTTAGACGATTTAAAAGGGGGAAATACATTCAAAGTAAATGGAAAACGCCTAAAGCCATATCTAGAGGCGTGTGTGGAAGAAGTTGACACCGTTTGGTTATCGGACCCCATTTACGGGGTAGAGTGAGCTACTACAGTGAGGTCGCCGCACCCCCGACGCGTATGGGGTGAATTCTTGTGTGTAGTAGACGAGATTCGCGTGAGTAGCAAGAGTCCATAGGATTAAGGTACATTCAGGCGAGAGCATTTACATGTTTCGGGAAATTGAGAGTTGCGTTGACCATAAACATCGAGAGAATTTTGAGTCCAAATTGATAGGGAGCATGATGAGAATTGAAAACTTTCGGAGGAGAGCGATCGCAATTAAGTTAGGGGGAAACCCAGCCCAATGCAGGAAGGCGGATCGGTTCCTTTATTTTTGGGCCGGATCGGTTCCTTTATTTTATAGCCGGATCGATCCGGCAATTGAAAGGTTCAAAAATTAAAGGACCAGACCGGTCCGGCCCCCAGGCGGATCGATCCTCTTTCTGCAGAATTTTTTTTCCCCCTATTCCCTAGGTGCACCCCCTTCTCCCCAATCCCTTCCCTTCCCTCCCAATTCGTTTCCCCATACCCAACCCTTCCATTTCCCTCCCAAATACACCCCCCTTTCCCTCCATTTCCCACACCCTACCCACCCCTCCCGTATAATTAACAACCTATAAACTCCACTTTATTCACACCTTCAACCACCTCACTCCTCTCTTCTCTCTCCCTAAATTTATCGAAAATCCACAGAGACGAGTTGTTAGAATTTATATGATTTAATACTCCGAAATAAAAGTGTAAAAGATGATTACAAACTAAAAAGGAAAAGATGCATAAAAGGAAAGATTAATCTAGGTAATGGTATTGAAACTAGATTATGAAAGCGAGTAAAACTATAGGTTGCGTCGAATATCGCTCACCCGAGTTAATTAATATAAAATGGTTACATGGGTCGTCGAGTTATTACCAATGCGTCTCATTTTGACAATTAATTAAACCAAGGGTTGTCACGCCCTAAATCATCATAAAAGCCTACTAAGATTTTAGCGTCAACAAATATCCTGAAAATTACGCGCGAAAGGTCGTAAGCACGGGACATACATGATATGCCCCGTCAAATCTCCTAGGCGTAATAACTAGGACAACGCACCCGAAATAGACCCGTAAACACTATCACCAAAGCAAAGTAACTCGTCAACTCGAGTGAGTTCCATTAAAACACAACCTAATTTAAATTAGCTAGAAAGCATGTTAAAAATGCGGTAAATGAAAGCGTGTAAATAAACGCGGTAAATCTACACTAGAAAGCAAGTAATCAAAGCAAGTAAATAAATCATGTAAACCTAAATTAGAAAGCTTGGAAATTAACTAGAAAGCAAGAAATGAAGAAATACAAACTATATTAATGGAGAGGATGATGATTTCAATCCAAGAACAATTGAAGAAGAACTCTTCAAAACGCTCAAAACCTAAGTTATTCTAACCTAAAAACGTTTTATCTATTGAATATGTTCTTATTACAACAAAAATTGCTTTATATAGTAAGTGGGAGTAAAAGAAAAGAAGAAAGGAAACAAATGCAAAATATCTGCAGAAAACAGGGCATCGATCGATCGATGATTTTGGTCGATCGATCGATCAATGCCAAATTTCGAAAATTCATAATGGTCGATTGATTGACCAAAATCGTCGATCGATCGATCAAGAAGGGGTGAGCCAAGCAGCAGCTTCTGCATTCTTTTCTCCTCTTTTCTCCTCCTCTTTTGCTTTCCTTGTTTTTCCCTCCACTGAAATCGCCGTAACTTCTTCGTTAAGAATCGGAATCGCACACCGTTCGCGGCCACGCGAAGCTAGCGAGGAGGGCTACAATTACATCAAGATGTTGGTCCAGGTTACCAATCTATAAAATGGCTAAAATGCTCTTGAACGTGCGATTGTGTACGAAACTTCACAGGAATGCGTCCAAACTCCATACTTAGTACCTAAATACCTACAAAAGCCCAATTATACCTCATATAGCATGTTAACAATATAAACCGAGGTTGTATGGTTAACGAGCTTAAATATAGAGATTAAGGCACCCGAGGGGGCTAAAATGCGTAGGTTCGGAGGATGAAATACGCAATATTTGCGTATCATCAGACCCCCTAACTTACA
This sequence comes from Sambucus nigra, assembly GCA_949130495.1. Taxonomy (NCBI): domain Eukaryota; kingdom Viridiplantae; phylum Streptophyta; class Magnoliopsida; order Dipsacales; family Adoxaceae; genus Sambucus; species Sambucus nigra. The sequence goes on from OX422208.1 coordinate 203,569,635, forward strand.
CATTGCTAGTCCCTATCAATGAAATAGGATGCAACAAGAACTACAAGAAAACCGAAAGTAGGAGATAGTACAAAAGTATTTTATAAAAGAAAAAGGCCACTTTCGCGAGCGATTCAATTTCATTTAGCGTATGCAATAAGCCGTTAAATCCCTAGGTCACCCTAGTGGACGAGTGTCGTCTCGTGAGGGTTTTCAGGGATGATACCAACAAACATCACATGGTTTACTCAAAATATGTCCAACCCAACATGCGACAAGCCCAACAAAAGCAAAAAGGATTTCATACACATTATTAGCACATTGAATGAATTCAAACAAAAGTCCAGATCATTAACATTATAGAATGCACCTCATAGAATTGAAACCTTAAAATGTGGGAGGGGGAGCGAGCACATGCGAAGTGTGATTTGGCAAAAACTTATATAAATCGGATACTAAATTAACGCGAGCATACATTCAATCCTCACGGGCATTACGCTCATCAAGTGAATTCACTCGAAACAGCGAGGTAACACACGGAACATGCGGGCTAAAGAGTAAATGGAAATGGAAACTAGGCCGCACACATGTCACAAATGAAGAACGCTATATATAAACTGAAAAACAGTAATCTCAATGAAAGGATACCGCACACTAAAAGAGGCGAAATGCATTTTCACAGATTATCAAAACTACTATGACTTTTAAATTATATCAACCTAAGATCACATAGGACTTTAATAGGGTTATAATGTAGGTACGGCTAGGGTACGAAACGAAGGAATGTATGTACGGATTCAACGTGTTCGGGATGAAAACTCGGGATAATGGGAAAATGTGGGCAATATCAAAATTGGAAAACAAGTTCCAAAACGGCATTAGATATATCATCAGGGAGAGTAATCAAAGCTTATTAAACACTATACAACATTTACAACTTTCTCTTTCTTTTTCTTTTCTTCCTTTCCTCATTTTTCTTTTGTTTTCTTTTGCTTTTTGCTTTCTCTTTTTCTTCACTTTTTTCACTACTTTCTTCTTTACTTATCAAACGCTCATATGCCTAAATTGCAACCGACATCATAACATCATTCAATCCCAAGAAACATTACAAACAAAGGTACGAAAAGTGTATGTATGGGCTAAAACTCCAATTTAGAGTTGGTTATGGGAATGGGGTTATGAAACGAAAGGCTATATTTAGGCTCAAAAGGGTTAACAAGGGTAAACGTATAAGGGTGAGGTCAAGGCTAATATGAGTGGTATAACAAAGAGGGCCTATGATCATTTCCAAAAGTTTACGCAATTCTCAAATCAAAACAATATATGAAAATCATGCTCAAGTAACACATTTCAAGTATGAACTCAATTAATGAACGGTCAAATGAAATAATAGTGAGATTACCAACGAATTCAACGTTTTCAATGAGAAATGAATAGTGTATACACTCACAAACGACGAAAGGTACAAAGGTTACTTGGTGTAAGTATATACAATGCAACAAAAGATTACCAAGTTATGAAAATCTTAAACCAAATCAATATAGCAATAAAAGTGCATGTGCTCATGGGATTAAAGTTTAATTCATGAAGTTATTTATAATATCAATAAGTGAGACTAAAGTCTAATAACTTCTAAAATCGAGAACATGCATCATTGGGCTGTCTATTGGATCGGGCAATTATTGAAATTTATCATCGGAAACAAAGTCAAAAAGCCCAAAAAAGGAGAAAAAAGAAAGAAAATCTTTTTGAAATTTTTAATTTTTCAAAGAAAAGCCTACTAAGTAACTAACATGTGAGCAAGAATATGCACTAAAAATAGAAATGGATAGAATATCCCACACCCCCTAACTTAAAACTTGACATTGTCCTCAATGTAAATTAAGAACCAAGTCAAAAAGAGGAAAAGAGCGATATTACCCAAAATTGGAGCGATCCCCATAAGAACAAGTCCAAAGAATCTACAAAAAAAGTTAGTACCAAGCATAGCTGAAACAAATAATAAAAAGTTAACTAATTACACTAGACTAAAATAAAAAGAAAGAAAGAATAAAAAGCTAACTATATACAACCTACTATTTAGGCTTCACACTAACTGTACACTAGAAGTCTAAATAGCTGAGGGTCCACCGTGAAAACGATTTGACTTTGGAGGATAACCGGTGTACCCTCACATACAAGCATGCCCTCTGAAAAATATGGATTCTGTTTGAACAACGAAAGGCATGTGTAAGGCAGAAGAAATGAACCATCTCCAATTAAAAGTTTTGGTGGGACGATGGGGGGTTTGGATTGCACGGGTGACAAAAACAAGTGGGGACCGAGAAAAGCTGAATATCCTCCCAAAGATTTTGAAGTTGGAATGGGAGGCGGCGCACACAAAGGCAAAGATGCGATCGTGGAGGGCGACTCGAGCAAGTACTCCTCATCGGCGATAGGGTTTAAAACATTAAAGTTCGAAACCGAATCATCGGGTACTTGTGACGGCGTGGTAATAGAGAATGAAAATGTGGATGAAAGAAATTCAAACTCATGAGATGAATCATCATCGCATGAAGTTTGAGTTTCGAAGGAAATAATATCATTTTCAATGAAATGTTCTTCTTTGGGGGTCAAAGAAGAAATCATTTCATTGCAAATAGATATTACGTCATTATCATCCTCACTTTCAATATCTATTATGCAATGGGCAAAGTCTAGAATGGCTTGTTCCAAAGTAGGCACAAGTACCTCATTTGGTTCAAAACATTCCTCGACCTCGAAAGTCTCGGAAGCAAAATCGTCGTCGAATTCAAAATATAAATCCAACTCATGTTCCCACGAACGATTTTCTTCCCGATAACGATTTTCAAGTTTCTCATTTTCATACATACGCAAGCCCTCACCGAATGTCATGGGTCGAGGTGCGGATGCATGAAAATGGGAACTTTGAAAATTACCATCAGATTTAAACTTAAACTCATTATTATAGGAATTTTGAAAACTATTCGAATTCGTTTCAAAATTCCTATTATAAGGAGGTAAAGGCCCAAAATCATTATCATCATCATCGAAATTCTAATAACCCAAAATTTGACTCTCGTTATACTCGCCCAAAGTCATATTTGAATTTGTTATACTTTGGGATTCTAAGTATTGACCGAAAGTCATAGGTCTGCGAGAATTATGAGGATTATAACAAGGATTACAGAAAGAATTGGAATAAGACATGCTTACCCCAAAAATGGCTAGAATGGAAAATTCCACAAAGTAGGTGTGCGCGGGGAAAATTCGAGCATTTCTAAGTGCTCAAATGCAGAAGTCCTGCAAAATATTAGCAAACAATACAAATAGAAAGAAAATACTATGAAACACTAAATCAAATAAAGTCAAAAACAAACGCATCCCCGGCAACGACGCCATTTTGATAGCACGCGAGAGGTGTGCGCATGTAAAGTGCACAGTGTTTGTTTTCGTCTCGACGCGACTATACAAACAAACCTAAATTACTACTACACTTGCGAGGCCAACACAACGGTAAGTCGGGTATCGAAAATCCATAGAGACAAGTTGTTATAATTTATATAATTTAATACTCCGAAATAAAAGTGTAAAAGATGATTACAAACTACAAAGGAAAAGATGCATAAAAGGAAAGATTAATCTAGGCAATGGTATTGAAACTAGATTATGAAAGCGAGTAAAACTATAGGTTGCGTCGAATATCCCTCACCCGAGTTAATTAGTATAAAATGGTTACATGGGTCGACGAGTTATTACAAATGCGTCTTGTTTTGACAGTTAATTAAACCAAGGGTTGTCACGACCTAAATCATCATAAAAGCCTAATAAGATTTTGGCATCAACAAATATCCCAGAAATTACGCGCGAATGGTCGTAAGCACGGGACATACATGATATGCCTCGTCAAATCTCCTAGGCGTAATAACTAGGACAACACACCCGAAATAGACCCATAAACACCATCACCAAAACAAAGCAACTCGTCAACTCGAGTGAGTTCCATTCAAACACAACCTAATTTAAATTAGCTAGAAAGCATGTTAAAAATGCGGTAAATGAAAGCGTGTAAATAAACGCGGTAAATCTACACTAGAAAGCAAGTAATCGAAGCATGTAAATAAAGCATGTAAACCTAAATTAGAAAGCTTGTAAATTAACTAGAAAGCAAGAAATGAAGAAATACAAACTATAATAATGGAGAGGATGATGAATAGTGCAACATTCAATCCAAAAGGTTGTCAATCCAAGAACAATTGAAGAAGAACTATTCAAAACCCTCAAAACTTAAGCTATTCTAACCTAAAAACGTTTAATCTACTGAATATGTTCTTATTACAACAAAAATTGCTTTATATAGTAAGTGGGAATAAAAGAAAAAAAGAAAGGAAACAAATGCAAAATATCTGCAGAAAACAGGGCATCGATCGATCGATCAAGGCCAAATTTCAGCAATTCAGAATGGTCGATCGATCAAGCAGGGGTGAGCCAAGCAGCAACTTCTGCATTATTTTCTCCTCTTTTCTCCTCCTCTTTTGCTTTCCTTATTTTTCCCTCCACTGAAATCGCCGTAACTTCTTCGTTAAGAATCGGAATCGCACACCGTTCGCGGCCACGCGAAGCTAGCGAGGAGGGATACAACTTCCATGAAGATGTTGGGCCAGTGCCCAATCTATAAAATGACTAAAATGCCCTTGAACGTGCGATTGCATACGGAACTTCACCGGAATGCGTCCGAACTCCATACTTAGTACCTAAATACCTACAAAAGCCCAATTATACCTCATATAGAATGTTAACAATATAAACCGATGTTATCTGGTTAACGGGCTTAAATATAGAGATTAAGGCACCCGAGGGGGCTAAAATGCGTAGGTTCGGAGGATGAAATACGTAATATTTGCGTATCATCGACAGGTCTTCCCAATTCTGTCACCGCCCTCTTCATGCCTAGGGGTTGGCGCCGATTCCTCAATCAACCATACGGTGCGGTTTGGGCAGCCGATGTCCGATCTTTCTATGGCTCCCTTGTTCGGACGGGCCAATTTGAGTCTCAAGCATATGTTGACGGCACCGTTATCCCTTTTCTGTTGGCCCTTCTCACGGCCAAGTTGGCTGAATACGACGTTCCCGATGTTCAAGATTTCACCTACCCAAGGAATGTCGCCCCGGTCGCCAAAGAACTCATTATGGAGCGCATTGCTCCCGATGTTACATGGAGGGGGCAAACTGTTGTTGTTGGACGTCTTAATGAGAAATCATGCCTTACCTTCTAATTAGTGTGTGCCAACATTTTGCAAACGTCCAACGACTCAACGATGCGTCCTCGTCAGGCCACATTGACCTATCACCTTTTCGATCCCAACACTTCAATCAACCTGCCGCGCAGCTTATACGCCGACATCATGGTCGCGACCCTGGATGAGAAACGTGTAGCACCACTTCCATATGCACGTTTGATTACCTCCATCCTCAAGGATGCTGGCATTGAGGCACCGCTTGATCGTACTCGCCTCCCCGGTCCGTTTGGACAGGGAACCCGCACGCGAAGCGCCAAATTGCTAGCCATCCTCCGGGCGAGGCGAGGAAGTGATGACGAGGACGATGCTACCTCGAGTGAAGACGAGGAAGAGGAAGCAGAAGAATTCGGTGCTGATGTAGAGATGGGTGACGTAGGAGAGGATAAAGAGTCAGCCGAATAAGACGACGATCCGGATTTTGAATGGGCGGGTAGCGACCTCACTAATCGCATGTCGGCCCTTGAGATGAGATTCAACAGCTTTTTGATCGACTACCGTCGCGATACCAGCATGATGTTTCGTTTCCAAGCGAACATGTACTGATGCCAAGGGGATCCCAATGAGCCATTGCCATCCTACTTCTATGACCCCGACGCGCCCAGCTCTTCCCAACCACCTCCCCAATGACGCTTTGTTTGGTTGTGATAGTTTTTAGTTATTTTCTTTATCCACATGCTGTATGCTCTTTGCTGTTTTTGTCCCACAATCCTGTTTTATAAAAATCTGCATTTTCTCCATTTGTTTGTTTTATTTATCGCACTTCTTATTTTGCCTTGTTTATATTTTAGTACTTTTTGCTTGAGGACAATGCAAAAGTCTAAGTTGGGAGGGGGGGTTCACAAGTGCGTATTCTAAAACTTCACAAATTTTCAAAAATGCCCAAAAAACTCAAAAAAATCATAAAATTTTGAAAAATCCAAAAATATTTTTGTTCAAAATAAATAAAAATTGGAATTCAAAATTTTCAAAAATATCATTGAAAGTCGGATTAAAGTCTCAAGTTGTAGAATTCAACATACATAAAGCCGAAATTGACCAAAAATGGAAATTGAGCGAAAATTGACGACTTAACGAATAAGTGTGGAGATTAACAAACTCGGCGAGATTTGAGCCTTTCATATCTTTGTGAAATTTATAAATCAATCCGAGTTAATTGTTAACTCAAAGTTCTTTTCAGCGCCTAAAAAGTCGTCGTGGATCTCAATCCTTTCATTTTGATCGGTTATGGAAAACGCGTGTGACATTGCCTTAAAAAGCGCGCTACAAATCTCTAAATTAAATTCATCTCGAAATGCATATGGTAAATTAATAAGTAATTCGGACAATGAAGTAGGCCCTCGTTTGTCATCCAAAAAGTTTAGCCATAAAAAATTGTGAAAAATTATTCCTTTTGTAACCCAAAATTGAGCCGAATAATTTTTTCTTTCGCTTGACAACCCGAAAAACCCAAGTAGCCTGGAATTGCGAAAAGAGAATATTCAATAAAGTCCAAAAAGTGCATAAAAAGGGAAAAGAAAAAATAGATATGCTCAACAAAAATAGCAAGAAAAGAAAAGAAGTGAAAAATAGAAAAATAGAGAAAAAGATGAGCAATAGCCCGGAAAAAGCACAAATGGCCATCTTAAATGACTTTTCCAATTCCAACCTCCCCTGCCATTTCCATTTTACCCAATATACCTTAAAATCCGAAAAAGTCCTAACCGAGTCCGAATTGCAAAATTGGTTACCGCGTGGAGAGACAATACACCAAAAGATAATAAAAGATATAATGCATGAATAAGAGGCAATGTTCCCGTTTTTAAAACCGTATCCCATTGATGAGATCCTATCACCATAAAATTTCCGTCTTTCTACTTATATGCGTGACTTTGTGTCCATTACATTTACTCTTTTTATCACACATACCAAGAGAATAGCCATAATCCGAGAGATTCATTTGTGAGAGCATTCCGTGAGAATTTGAAATCAAAACGAATTTTCAGGTAAGTAACGTAATGATCAATCGGTGGAAATTGGCGGTTAAATTTCCGGTCTCGCACACACGCACTATGATTTGAGACTATTGAGCATGACTTGATGATGACTATTTTCTGGGAAAGTTTGAATTATACAATTTTTACGTATTTCGAAAGTTCTTTGAGTCGAATTTATTGGGTATATTCACTCCAAACCCTCACGAGACACAACTCGTCCTACTAGGGTAACCTAGGGGTTTAACGGCTTGTTGCATACGCTAAATGCAATCGCTTACCCGCAAAAAAGGTATTCTATCCCAATAAAATGATTTTCAAGAGTTGAGCCTTGCTAGGATTCTTTTACATTGCTCGGGACACGCAAAGTTCAAAGTTAGGGGGTTTGATTAGGCATAAATTCTTCCAAATTTATCCCTTTAATTTAGTTACTTTTAGCACCTCGAACAACGTAATCAATTTGACTTTATCTCATAATCTTGCTACTGACTTATCCTAACGAGTACACTGAGTTTCTGGTATTTCGTATTGATTTTATAGGTATTTGATGTCAATTAAAGAAAGAAAGAAACCGAAAGAATCGAGAAAGAAAATAAGGAAAGTTCAAAGGGAAAAATTGTAATTTCTACTCGGAATTCGGATGAGGTACCTAAAGAGAAGTTGAAGATATCAAGTTCATGAGAACGTAGGAAGAAACGGTACCTCAATCGGAGTCCCGGTGTGAAAGTTATGAGCAGTCAAATCTGAAGGAAAAAAGTCAAAGGAAGCACGGACCGATTCGGTCTGGACCGGTCCACAATGTCAAATTCCAGAGAACCCCGGACCAAAGATGAACCGAAGCTAAAAGAAATTAAAAGAACTTATCCGGATTCCAAGCAGACCGAACCGCGGGAGGACCAGACCGGTCCACTGTTGAGTTTTAATTTTTTAAACTTCCTCTAACGGAGAGTCCTAGTGCAGCTAAAACTCCTGGAGTTTTGTAGGGTATTTAAACCCGTTTTATTATCATTCTTAGTACGAAGAATTTAGCTAATTTTCCATTCTTTTCAGAAACACCCTAGTTTGGAGATAGCGTAGTATTTTAATTCCAAGTTTAAAGATTGTCAGATTTCAGTGATTACCAATAATTGTAGTTAATGCTTTGTGAGCTTTTGTGAGATTAGTGAGTAAATTCCTCTGTCTAATTTCCGGTTTACATCATTCTTCAAATTGTCCTTAGTTTAATCATGATTTTCTGCAATTCCAAAATTGTTTTCATTAAGTTCATCATGGTAGGCTAGACTTTTAAAGGTCTGGATGCATGAACCCAACCTGATGTGGTAGTTGTATGTACCTAAAATTAATCCTCTAAATTTAATGGTTTGATTATGATCGTATTGCATAGAAATACGACAATTGTAAATAATTATATCTCATTTGCTACCCGGAATGCTTTAGAATACAATTCGAGTGTAACTATTAAAATACCGATTTACTCGTCCTCTGATTAAGTATGATGCGGGCTTGAACCTCATATACGTAACGCTTGGGAGTACTAAATTCTGGGTCTAATTAATCATTTAAATTTACGATTAGTTTTATATCTTGAATACACTAGGGTTGGAGGATTGTATTCCCGTCCTGTTTTTCTCATCATATAGTTTAAAGTTTTAAATCATTCTTCAGCAGTATTTTAGGTAATTTAGAATAGTTGCATTCTTTCATAATTTCATAATTGCATCTAGTGTAGTTATTCCCAAAACTAATCATCTTTTCTTTTCTTTTTAGAGTCAAAGTTAGGATATCTTCGTCCATCCAACGTCGTTACAATTCCATTGTCCTATTTCCCTGTGGATACGATCCCGACTTACCGGGTTTATTACTAACGCGACAGGCTTGCACTTGAGCCTAGAGAGTACGCACTTCTGAGACACATTCTTAGTCGCGTTAGTAGACTTTTATCTTTTCGCTACACGAGTACGTAGACACAATACCGAGTCCTTCTTGTGAGCACAATCCTTGATAATATGTCTTATGATATATTGCCCCCACACAGATGCATTCATCTCTCACCTCTCTCACACTCTCTCTTTGCACTGTAAATGAGATATAAAATTATATCAAAGTCTTGATCTATTGTGCACCACCATACAATCATGTAAATGCGTATAGACACTATACACAATCAAACTATGTAGGCTTTGATCCCAAGTCTTCTTGGGTACATAGGTCAAATACCGTGTCACTCTCGTGAGCACGAGCCTAAAAAACTTATCTCTCGATATACTGTCACAACAGATATGCATCCATATCTCACCTTTCCTTTCTATATCTTTTTTTATGGAAGAGGGACAGTACCCCCACACGTATTATTGATAATAAGATAAATAGCCTCTCTTAAGTGGCACTTATAAGCTCAAAACAAATTTAAAAAATAAAAGACCTTTGGGGAGACAATAACCAAAGGGAAAAGATTAAGAATAAAATTTGGGACATTATCTTAAACCCATTATAAAGGACCTAACAGACTTAGGAAGACTTATAAAGAGACCTAATATAATTACATCCAATTAAATCCAATTTTCAAGCATCTCGAACCATCATAGGAAATAATTATCATATGAAATAACCACCTGACCTCTATCATTTCTAATAATTCTCCCATAGCCACTAGGCCCTGGATTCCCTTTAGAAGAACGATCCACATTAAGCTTGAACCATCTTTTAGGAGGAGGATTCCATTTAATTAATTAGTCACATTCAACTTATGTCTAAAAGATAAATCAAACACCTTGATTTTTCCATCAAAATATTGATAATAATTTTTAAAACTAACACCTTTACATATATTAGAGATGAAAAATATTGAATGAGAGAAAATATTTTGATTTTTAAATGGAATATCCTCAAAAGAAGAAGAGTTTATACCTTTACAAATCTCCTAGCACACCACAACAGGTATGACCTTACCAAGAAACTTTAAATAATCCAGAGGCCCTACTTTAATCCACAAACTCAAGAGCAAAGTAGTTATATAAGGTCTTTTAAAATTAATTCCTATCAAGTCTGAGAAGTAATACCACACTCTCTTAACCATATGAAAGTTTAAAAATAGATGCTGAGTAGATTCAACACTATTTAGGCAGGCTTTGCCTTTATGTACTATTTTTGTTCCCAATGTTTGGAAATTATTATCAAGAGGAAGACAATTGTTAAGAATTCTCCATATGCTTATAGATATTTTTTTGGAAGATTTTGATCCCAAATATTTTCAAAAACTTTAGAAGTTGGGGTATTGTTCTTAACCACATCAGAAGCTGAAGAAAATGAGAAAGTACTTGAGTTGGATGGCTTCCAAATCCATTAGTCTGATATTTTCTCCATAAAACACAAGCATAGGTCTTCAATCCTCTCCATGATTTTCTAAGATAAAGACCCTCCATTAGATTGATGTTTCCATGATATGTATTTATTTTTCATGTAAGTCATACAAAGGCAATCTTCAAAGCTAAATTTCCAAACCAATCTCGAGGTTGATGCTTTCGCAATGAGATTGAAATCTTTGAAGCCCATACAACCTTCATTTTTATCCTTGCATAACCACTTCCAACCTTTCCAATGGTATTTGCACCCTTGAGCTTCATTACCTCCCTAAAAGAATTTACTTAGCTTATTATGAATCTTACGAAAAACTGCTTCAAGAGGATGTATGGATGCTAGTAGTTGTAACACCCCGCGTTTTTATTAATTAATTCGAAAATTAGAGAAAAAATAAATTTTGGATTTAATTATTTTTAATAATTAAATATATTGGTTTTTATATTCAAAATTCGGAAAGTTAGATTACAAGACTCCTAATATGAGTATATATAAGTCTTGGACTGTTTAGAAGAGTCTTCAAAACATAAAACTCTTTAAGAGTCCTCAAATCATAAAAATCTCTCGAAAAAAATATATAAAAATATTTAACTGCCTGATTGTGCTGAAATTTTTTGTGCAACTTCCACTCGTCGTCAACTACTTTGCCCCCAACTTTCAGCTAATTCCAACGGTCCTATCGTTCGAAAGTTTTTTTAGTGTTTGTATTTAATTAGAACTCTTTTTTTGATCAAACTCTTAATCCTTTATATATCACAAAAAATTCATGACTTGGCACTTCAAATCACTTTTTCATCAGCTTTTCAACAAGAAGGCCGCTCCAAAATTATTCCCTTTCATCTATAAACTTTAGCCCCAAACTTAATCAAGTGTTTGACTCAATATTTGAAGGCTTAATTGGTGTTTTCTCAAGATTGTTCAAGAACGACTCTTTGCTAATTTTTCGAGAGGAATCCAACTGTCAAATCAGATCTTCTTCATCTAAATCATAGGCATGAATAATCTATTTAGTTCCTTTAGTATTATGCGTCTTAAGTGTCGCCTAAACCCTTAATCACGTGTTTTGTTAAAATCAATTAGTAACTTAATTAGAGAAAGTGGAAACTAATTTTGGGACTGTTTTTATGAAACTTTTAAATATGAATTAATATTTGAAACCCTTGGGTGCATTGGTTAGATTATTGGGATTTTATGATTTTGGGTGTAGGTTCTCATGTAGAATTTTTTGGGATTATTTATATGTTATTTGGGACACGTACGCAATTATAAAAAAATAGATGAGTTATGAAAGAGAACGATTATGTCATATTGAAGATTATTACATGTTAATTAATTTAACATTATTGAATGGAATTAATCATTTTGAAATCAACGACGGTGTTAGTAATTGATTTAAAGTAAATTGGGACCCTTATGATTAAATTGCTATGTTGTGCATATTGAATTGTGTTTTGTGTGATTTGTTTTAGTCACTTTTGCCATCGCGGGGATGAGGGGCTCGTGGGTAGTATATTGCTCACCTCTATTATAGGATGCTTACTAGGTATGGGACTAGTGGGTAGGCCTTAGTTATAATTTATGCTTGCTGTGTATGAGACTAGTAAGTGTAGCTTCGCCGGGTTTTATATTCCGGGGTGGGGGCATATTCTTATGCTTTATCATCATTATGCTAGCCTAGGCATGAGACTAAAATGTGATATATGTTAGTAATTTATCCTATATGTAGGATAGGACGTATGTGTACTTTGGGGACCCTTGGGTATGGGATTAATGGATATTTTTGAGGATCTCACATCGAAAAAGGGTGGGGTAATTTGATAATTGAGAACCTGAGAAGATGAGAATTAATGCCTAAGATAATAACATGTATTAAAATTGGTGGTGACATAATGTGTGGGGATCGATAGTTTAAACGGGTCAGCTTGCATTTATGTCGTGTCTTGTGTGAAACCTTGTCATATTGCACGGTCGATAGTTTAAACGGATCAACTGGATATTGACAAGGGGAAGTGTAAAACTTTGGTTGGAGTACTACCCGTGACGGGAGGACCACTAGAATTAATATTATAATAAATTGAGGCGAATGATAAATTGGGTTAATTTAATTAAATTAACAACTTGGGGATTAATTATTTAAAATCATATTGGTGTGCATTGTGAATAACAATTACTGAGGGTAGTTAGTGACTTTTGCTATCGCGTTTAATTATATTCCGTTTAATTAAAATATTTTATTGTGATATTTATCGTGTATAATGCTACTGTCTGGGTTCACGAACTCTATTTAAGGGAAGTAGTGTGTATTCATACTCAGGGCTCTGACCTCGTGCGTTGACTAACCTTTTCAGGAATAAGTCTGGAGAAGCTCCATAGGATTATTTGGAGACTTTCTTGGAGGTGCAGCTGGAGTTATTTACTTTATGCGTAATAGTTTAGTTTACTTTTCTTTTCCTTGGTATTTACATTGAGACACAGTTTATGGTTTTTCTTGAGCCATTTGGTTCCAAAGTTCTTATGGGTTTTATTCATATTATTCTTTATGAAGTCAGTTGGAGATTATTAAGTTTATATTATTGGAGATTGGATTATTATTTGGAGTTTTAGCACGTGATGGCTATCTTATCGCACAGTTGGTTATTATCTTTTGGGATTGATTCAATTATTAATATTGTGGATTGTTTTATTTATGTCTCATATCTGTCTCATGCTAAGAATGATATTTTATTTACTCGTGCCCGACTTAGTTTTAGTGGCGGCCAACGCCAGAATTTAGCGGGGTGTGACAGATAGTCTCAGAGCATGGTCTTAGGTCTCATAGGTTGTGAATCCATTTAGCTTCCATGTTATCGATCTTTGATTCCCTTTATTGATTCGTACTCCTTAAGGTAGAGGGTTTAGCATACGTGTTAGATGTGTTTCTTGGAGATATATAATTTTGTGTTAAGGACGTTGTAGGCATTGAGTTTAGAATTAGTAAGATTGATGTGAGGATCCTTAGAGTTGATTTTGGAGACGTTAATTATTTGGAAGATCATTAGTATAAATATGTCTCATATCGATGCATAGTTATATATATATATGTTCGTGGGGTAGGTGCGCATAGGATTGGGTGTATGGGTGCCCAATTATGGCATTCAATGAGTAGGCGTATGTGAGCCTTATTTTATGTTTCGTGATTTACGTTTGATGTTTATGCTTCGTCTAATTTCGAGGAAGAAATTCCTTTGCTAGTGGGTAAGTATGTAACACCCGTGTTTTTATTAATTAATTCAAAAATTAGAGAAAAATAAAATTTTGGTTTTAATTATTTTTAATAATTAAATATGTTTGTTTTTATATTCGGAATTCGGAAATCTAGATTACAAACTCCTAATATGAGTATATATAAGTCTTGGGCCGTTTAGAAGAGTCCTCAAAAGATAAAACTCTCTAAGAGTCCTCAAATCATAAAACTCTCTAGAAAAAATATAAAAATATTCTACCGTCTGATCGAGCTGAAATTTTGCAACTTTCCCTCGTCGTCAGCTACTAGGCCCCCAAATTTCAACCAATTCCAATAGTCCGATCGTCTGAAATGTTTTTCAGTATTTGTATCTGATTAAAACTCTTTTCTTAATCAAACTCTTAATTCTTTACATATCACAACAAATTTGTGGCTTGGCTTTTCAAATCACTTTTTTCATAAACTTTTCAACCAGAAGACCTGTCCAAAATTATTTCCTTTCATCTATAAACTTTAGACCAAAACTCAATCAAGTGTTTGATTTAATAATTGAAGGCTTGATTGGTGTTTTCTCAAGATTGTTAAGGAACGAATCTTTGCTAATTTTTCAAGAGGAATCCAATTGTCAACTAAGATATTCTTCATCTAAATCATAGGTATGAATAATTTATTCCTTTCCTTTATTATTATGCGTCTTAAGTGCCGCCTCAACCCTTAATCACGTGTTTTGTTAAAATCAATTACTAACTTAATTAGAGAAAGTGGACACTAATTTTGGGACTGTTTTTATGAAACTTTTAAATAAGAATTAATCTTTGAAACCCTTGGTTGTGTAGGTTAGATTATTGTTTTTTTTATAGTTTTGGGTGTAGGTTCTCATGTCGAATTTTTGGGGATTATTTATATGTTAATTGGGACGCGTACACAATTATAAAAAAATAGATGATTTATGAAAGAGAACGATTAGGTCATATTGAAGATTATTGCATGTTAATTAATTTAACATTATTGAATGGAATTAATCGTGTTGAAATCAACGACGGTGTTAGTAATTGATTTAAAGTAAATTGGGACCCTTATGATTAAATTGCTATGTTGTGCATATTGAATTGTGTTTTGTGTGATTTGGTTTAGTCACTTTTGCCATCGCGGGGGCGAGAGACTTGTGGGTAGTATATTGCTCACCTCTATTATAAGATGCTTACTTGGTATGGGACTAGTGGGTAGGCCTTGGTTATAATTTATGCTTGCTAGGTATGGGACTAGTTAGTGTAGATTCGTCGGGTTTTATATTCCGGGGTGGGGGAAGATTCTTACGCTTTACCGTCATTATGCTAGCCTAGGCATGAGACTAGGACGTGATATATATTAGTAATTCATCCTATATGTAGGATTAGACGTATGTGTACTTTGGGGACCCTTAGGTATGGGATTAATGGGTATTTTTGAGGATCTCACATTGAAAAAGGGTGGGGTTATTTTATAATTGAGAATCTGAGAAGATGAGAATTAATGCCTAAGATAATAACATGTATTAAAATTGGTGGTGACATAATGTGTGGGGATCGATAGTTTAAACGGGTTAGCTTGCATTTATGTCGTGTCTTGTGTGGAACCTTGTCATATTGCAGGGTCGATAGTTTAAACGGATCAGCTGGACATTGACAAGGGGAAGTGTAAAACTTTGGTTGGAGTACCACCCGTGACGGGAGGACCACTAGAATTAATATTATAATAAATTGAGGCGAATGATAAATTGGGTTAATTTAATTAAATTAACAACTTGGGGATTAATTATTTAAAATCATATTGGTGTGCATTGTGAATAACAATTACTGAGGGTAGTTAGTGACTTTTGCTATCGCGTTTAATTATATTCCGTTTAATTAAAATATTTTATTGTGATATTTATCGTGTATAATGCTACTGTCTGGGTTCACGGACCCTATTTGGGGGGAGTAGTGTGTATTCATACTCAGGGCTCTGACCTCGTGCGTTGACTAACCTTTTCAGGAATAAGTCTGGAGAAGCTGCATAGGATTATTTGGAGACTTTCTTGGAGGTGCAGCTGGAGTTATTTACTTTATGCGTATTAGTTTAGTTTACTTTTCTTTCCTTGGTATTTACATTGAGACACAATTTATGGTTTTGATTCGGCCTTTTGGTTCCTAAGTTGTTTGGGTTTTATTCATATATTTCTTTATGGAGTCAGTTGGAGATTATTCAGTTTTATATTATTGGAGATTGGATTATTATTTGGAGTTTTAGCATGTGATGGCTATCTTATCACACAGTTGATTATTATCTTTTGGGATTGATTCAATTATTAATCTTGTGGATTGTTTTATTTATGTCTCATATCTGTCTCATGCAAAGAATGATATTTTATTTACTCGCGCCCGACTTAGTTTTGGTGGCGGCCGATGCCCGAATTTAGCGGGGTGTGACAGTAGATTGGTTGGAATAGATGAAAGAACATGTTGAATAAGGATATACTCATCCCCACTTGAGAGAATTTTTGATTTCCAACCTTCTATTTTATCTCAGATAATCAATTAAGTTGTCATAGTATTTGACCTTGTTTCTGACTTTAAACAGAGGGAGTCATAGGTATTTTATGGGAGATATTTGAAATATACACCCGTTTAATTGGAAATTTTTAACCTTGATTCTTAATGGATATTTTGAATTAATAGTGAAGCCGCTCTTATGTATATTTCTCTTATGTAATTTGAATCAAAAGTGAAGCTTCTCTTACTCCTGCTTCTCAATGAATATTTTATATCTCAAACCTCAAAAGAGATAATAAACCATCTTAAAGTCGAGCTCTTTTACACACTTAGATACATACTAATGACCACCGGTTACACAAGAATGGAGTCATACACAATTGCTCTTATGTATTCTCACCGATTTAAGTGATATTATAACACCTCTGACTGATACCATTTAATACTTAAGCACTTATCCACTTTGAGGGGTTCTCAACCTAAGGTCTCTAAAATAAGTAAAAAGTAATCAATTAATGTTAAGAGCAATAATTAGCATACAAAGAAGCATAAAGAATAAGTGGGGTGCCTAATACTTTCCCTACTCGTAATCTGATTCTTGAAACCACACAACAAGAATATCTGGACCAACTACAGACTTAAACCTGCCTAAAGATTATCCCAAAAGGGCTAACTCGAATATTTTGTTTGTTTTTATGTAAAAAAATTGGCAACTTTAAACAAACCAATCGTACCCATTATCGCACGGAATACTTTTAGGCCTAAGCTTAAAACCAATGTTCTAAAAAACGCGCCTAGGAATGCCTAGGCGTGGGGATTTTTATAAATGCGAAGATTTGGCCCTAGGTGTGTAATGACGAGCGGTCAATGCTGGTCAACATTTTTTTGGGCGTAAGGCAAGAAAAAATGCACATTTTTTGGGGGTAAGGCGTGAAAAAACGAGCGATTTTTTTTAACACAAAACAAAGTCATTTTGTTCCATATATTAAAAGGGGTGATTACATGATGAGTAATTGTGTAGGATGCATATGGAAAAGGGATCCCAATTGAAAATATTCAGACATATTTTTAAGGTATGTACCATTTTAGTATTTTTAATATCTTTGTTATAATTAAAAAATATTAAAAAATATTAAAAAAATGCCTAAACGGACGCCTTTTATGCAAAAGGCCCGCCTAGGCTTCTAAGGCTTAAGGTTTGGCCTCCACGCCTCAGTCACCCTCTGTATTTTTTAGAACCTTTCTTAAAACCATGGGTGTACGACTCAAACTAGACATGGCGTCAAACATCTTCTAGGGGCATGTCAATGACCCACGCCGAACCGATAACCCGTCCTTAGGAGGGGGTACTCTCGGACATCCACGTTCAACACACAAGTTCCCCGTGGGCGTACCAACTTCTCAAGGCCCACAACACCACACCATAGAGTCTCTCAATCAAAGGAACCACAAGTTCTCCTTCCTCACACATATCCAAGTGCTCCAAATCAACATCTATCTTTGTCCTCCCCGCTCTCGACATAAAGCTAGTGTGTAAATGTGAATAATATATCAGAAACTAAATCCTAGACGCATTGGTGGTCAAGTATGGGATTGGAATAGAGGTGCTCAGGGCTTGTGTACGAGAACATGATGTGCATGGAGGTGACGACATTGACTTTTTCGAACGGGAACTCTCTCCGGGTATACTCGGTAGTCTAGACAACACTCTTTTACGTGCATGTGTTTTTGAACGATCCCTAGTAGCATAAATAGGGTAGAAAAAACACACAATAAAAATGGCAACGAGTCCAAAGAGTGTATGGGAAACCTAAGAAAAGTGCCTAAATCCTAAAAATGTCAACCTCGAACTCAAATCAAATACCTGGAATGATGAAGTCAAACTAGATAGACTCTAGAAAAGTAAATCAATAAACATAATAGATAATGATGACTTACACGAGTGAAACCTAGATGAAATAAAGAAGATATGAAAATATGGGGTTTTAAGATAAGAATTCACCAATCCAACACCAAATCTCTATAGAAACGATCAAGGACCGGTAAAAATGTGATCTTGGTTAATTTTAAGCTAGGGTTTATGCTATAGAGGATTTTGGAATGTAAAATGACCAAATGAACTAAAAGCCCTATTTCAAATGCCAAAAATCGTACACATGGGGAAAGTTCATCTGTGCGAGCGGATTGCCATGTGTACGACTCCAAATCTCAATTGTGTTATTGGATTTGGGCAGTGTACTGTCCAGGGAGTAAAAATCCCAAAAAGACACAGTATAGGAACCCAAAACAAAATCTCTCAAAAATATGTTATCAATGAATGTAGAAACATGTAAAACCATTTATGTATGACATGTAATTTTTTTTTTAAGATAAAATGTGAAAAATCAAATACTCTCTCTCTCTCTCTCACACACACACACACACACACACACACACACATATATATACACACACAAATGCAATCTCTAAAATGAAAACGTGTGGTAGTGATTAGGCATTACATGATAAACATGACTTAACAAACAAATTTCCTTTGAATCTTGATTAATACCATAGTTTGATAACATATTCAAGTCAAATATTAATCAATTCAACGCATAATGTTCAATTCCTATCAAATAAAATTCAATTCCATATCAAATAAAATCAAACAACGTTTTATTTCAATCAAGGTATGATTTATGAGCAAATACGATTTACAAAATCAAACGAATACATATAACCAAGTCATAAGAATTACAAATGGTGCTTAATTTTATCGTTATATAAATATCCTTTCATGATATCATCAAATGGTAGTTTGTAACCATTAATCTCCCTCAAGCATATGTTGTTAGAATTTTTTCATGCCAAACTAAGATAATAATTTCGTTTGAAATAAGTTATAGCCCTATCTTGTTTTTAATATCAGTTAAGCATTTGGCTTGTGGCTCTTTTCGACATATTGGATTTTGCCGTTATTTGGCATTTCACACATCTATATGATACCTACCCAGTAATACTCAAATTAGAATTGGGTGTAATCACTCTATTGGTGGCGCTTATCAACAGATATAAAATTATCATTTTTTAACTCCAAAAAGTATGAAAAACACATAATTTTCACACATTGACCATAAAAACATTTCAAAAAAAAAAAGAGTTCTCAGGATTTTATCATGAATATGTCAAACACAATGAGAAAAACACATAAATATAGCCATGCACATAAAGTGATATGCAAATCTAAGAGTAGTGTGAAATCAACACCAAAGATTTCAACAAATTTGACTATCATGATTCATCAGGTGCATTCTGACCTATCATTAACATTATCAACTTTTGAAATTAAAAGGGTTAAAATCCATGTTTCAATCATCATTCAAGTTAATTTATTCATCTAATCTTATTAATCAAAGGACTTAGTCACATATTCACAAAAAATGAAGTAAAAAAACATTTTTGGAATTTTTGATAAAAGAATGGTACAATATCTACAACATATTGTATAAAGAATGCAACATACAAAAAGTGAATTTAAATGAACAAATGCATGAAATTTCTTACCAAACATGAAAAAAAATATCCAAATATGACTTTTCAAGACTCACCCACAAGATTTGACCCCAACAAATAGAGGAGTACCTAGGGGGGACCTACAATAATCAGACCCTAGACATCTAATGGATTCTACATCTAATGGATCCATGGGAGGACCTAAAATGAATTCCCTATTGCAAATATTCTTTTGAGGGACCTCAACATCTACCTTTTTCCAAGGAGTCTTCCTAGGCATGCCACTTTATTGCGGTTTTATTCTTAAAACCATGTATAATGTTTACTTTTCAGTAAAGATTTGTGAGTTCATTTTGAAATAAGAATCATGGTTAATATAATGTCTTATATTTATTATTTAAATATATTATAGACATGTCGGTGAATTGTACTTAGTAGGAATTCCAGCGAGTTAGTTTTGACTTGATCACGGGAGATTAGAACTTCAATTCTAGTGCTATTGAGAAATTCATAACCTAGATAGGGGTTGACGCCCTATCATAATGGTTGGGGTATAATCCTATTAGTTTATGTTAAACTATGGGAACCTGGTTGAAGGTTCGAGAATTTTTTTGATAGTTTGAAGTAGGATTATGACCCGTGCATCCAGGAATGCATTGAACAAGACCATTAGTGAGATTTTAAGTCTAAGGGTTGCCTTGAGTAAACAAGTGATCTCACACCATTTGTAAAGGGTTAATAAATTCTAAATATAGAGTATTATAATATTTGGAATGCTTGTATAGTTATTAATTTGACTATTATGAGTGCGGTTTAATTTTATATTGGGTCAATACATCCTCGCAAATTGGGCAATCATTGTGTAAGTAGGTCTAAAATCATAATTCAGATGAATTCTCATCCAACAGACATCTTGGATTGTGATACCCCATTTATAGACTTATATGTTTTGTTTCCACCAGTAAAACCTAGCCAATGTATTATTATATAATCCTAGTGGAGTAGCAAATAAGTTAGGTCTGAGAATCAAAGAATTGATCAAATGTGGGTTAAAATTGAATAACATCAAATTTATTTGAACAACGGATATTAGTGGCTTAATGTAGGGAATCATATTATGTACTATGATCAACTTTGGATATAATACCTCTTTATATTTGAGTGATTTTAGAGATGATTAAATCGGAGTACATACATGATTATTTAGTGGAGTTAATCGTAATTAAATAAAGTAAATAATTACGATTATTGTATTTGAGATTTTTGAGTATTTATTTGAAAGAATATTTAAGGATTTGTCTTGGGTCCCTAGTATAGTCCAATACCCAATTAGTAGGCCTAAAACTCTCTATAAGTCCAATTTGACTAAAGCTCATGGCCTATACCTATTTATATTGGTATAAGCTTGGGTTTTAGGTGAATGATCCGTTATGAAGGGTTAGGAAGGGAGAGAAAAATAATATTCACATTTTTATGAAAGGGTAAGGAGAGAGAAAGTGATGTCTCTCATATTTCACCATAGTGTCATTTCCAAGAGTGTCCACACACAAGGTTTACTTTGGGTGGATTATATGCTAGAATATTCAAGATGTTCAGAGCATTCTAATAAGGTTTTTAAAGACCTTGTAGGGATAAAAGATATACATAATCTTCAACCTATTTCTTCTTATACGAATCACAACATGATTCTTTATGGTAATGAATTCTTGAAACCCTAAGTTTATTCTTTAAACCTAGTTCTTGATTTCTTTTAAACCCATTATTAATCAAATATCTTAGGACTAAAATTTTTTCATGTTTTAAATATCAATCCGGATATGTTTAACGAACACCACTCATATTCCTTGGCATCCACCTCACATTCATTATAGGATTCTTATGCCTATTCCTTGGAATTTGAGCCTATGTCTAGGTCTAGGACTTTCCATCAGCCCTCACTCATACCTTTGACTAAAAAGTCAACTCTCTTCATCAATTCACCAATCTATCGCCTTAATTCATTAATAAGATCCCTAATAAACAATTTCCCCCTATTGTCCAAGAACTTTCGATTTTTTTTCAAGCACCTACAATCTTGATTGGTGTGACCTAGTATCTTACAAAAGGTGCAATAAGGAACCTTCTTTCTCAAAATGTTTTTGGCTCCATGAGGTCTTATATCAACTCTTTCAAGTTTCTTCCTCTTGAAATAAAAATGAGAAATGTGATTCAAATTCCCATAAAATGAGCAACCACCTCATTTTTTTTCATAAATTTGAACTTAGGAACAATTTCCTTCCTTTTTATCACAGGAATTTGTTCCCGAGTCTTCTTTTCAACATTATAAACTTTAATTTTTTGTTTTTAAAATTGCAACTTTCTCATTTGATGGTTCTACATAACCAATGCCATCTTTATCGTTTTTTATTTGAGCATGAATGATTGACATGTTATCTAGAACACAAGTTCTCTCATGCATCTCAATTTTTAATTTTTGACATATTGCAATTCAAGCTTCACTTTTTCAAAATTAATTTTCAAATTTCAATTTGAAGCCCTATTTCTTCTTTCTCCTTCAAAATGGTCTCATTTTGTTTTTTCAAAGAATCACATTCTTTTTCAAAACATCAACTCTTTCTTTGAGTTCTAAACATTCAAATTTAACACTTTCCATCTTTATCATCATGTTCACATTGAAAATTTTTCATTTTGTTTCAAAGATTGATGTTCGATTTTGTCAACTTTAATGGTTCTTGGTAGAGTTCATCAAAGGCGTCATGTATAGTGAACTTAATGATCACCATCCTCAAGTGATCTTAGAATAGAGTTGCGTGGACCCATGTCACTACATGACGAAGAATCACTAAATGACCTATTACTAGAAGTTTTGATCCTATTATCCTCACCACACTCTCTAATGTAATCATATCACCACTAGCATTTTCACTCTCATCGAGTGTCACCATGAAAGATATTTCACTACCACTTTCCTCACTTCTCTACTTAGATTCACTATCGGAGTCACTCATTCTAGCCTTGTAGACCTTTTTCTTCTTGTTTACTTCTTTGGTCTTGTCTTATTTTCTCAAATGCGTTGGTCACACATTGATATGGTGTACCACACTTATATAACCATATTAATGGTCATTATACTTATCCCTATGTCTCTTGGAATCACTCTTCTCACCCTAAGAAACATGTTTAGAGTACTTGTATGGTTTAAGTTAAACTTTTCTACCATTTTTAAAAACTTTTTATTGTTCTTGTAGAATTTGCTAGCCTTTTCACAAAAAGATCCATGCCCACCTCAATAATTTGTTTAGATTTTTCTTAACTCTTGCACAACACACTCTCCTTAGATTCTACTACAAAAGATAAGTCCTTATTAGGTTTTGACACATCTACATTCTCTTTTTGGTCACAAATTTGAAGTTAACCAACTATTTATTCTAATCTACATGTGTCATTGTCCGTAATCTCATTTAGGATGGCTACCTTGATAATAAATCTAGAGGATAGAGTCTTAAGAAACTTCTTGATGACTTTGTTTTTTGTAATTTTCTCTCTAAAATTAAAAGAGGCCTTTACTACTTTGGCTAACCTAGTGCAATAATCACTAAAACTCTCCTTCCGCTCATACGCATCGTACTGAATTCGTTACAATATTTTGTAACTTAGATTGCTTCATAGTGAAGTTCCCTCATGTGTCACATGAAATATTTTCCAAGCCACCTTAGCCAACATACAATTAAGAATACTACTATATTCTTAAGTACTTACGGACACAAACAAAGCATTAAGGTAATTGAATTTTAGTTACAATACATAAGCTCCACATTGGTCCATAACACTCTTTCCTTTTTCACTCTCACTCTATCCTCTTTAATCGTATGATAGGTTCAACCATCTTACACACTAATCCACACTCTCTCGTATTTAGATCTTAAGTGAGTTAACATTTTAACCTTCTAATGGCAATAATTCAATCCATTAAAATATGGTGGCTTATTTGTGGAGCTACTATCTCTATATTGATGCATCATAAAACACAAAACAAGATTTACTCACAAGCACAATAGATTTATGAGTAACAAACACAATGAAATACACAACAGTTCAAGGTCAAACTCTTAGAACATAATTGAAAACATGATCAGCACTTTGATACTAATTGAGGGTGTGTATGTTCAATACAAGTGTTCTACTCTAAATAAACTTGGGGGTGGGGTGAATATTTTTAAATATAATTATGCCCAATTTTCGCCAATTTCAATTTTCTTTTTAATTCTAAACAACCTAGCATATGTAACAACTAAGTTAAATCATATTAGGTATGTGGATCAATAAATTTTAGTTTCAGTTAGGAAATATGGATCAATTCACTAAATTAAAACATCCTAATCACAATTTTATGGACTAAACTAGATTTAGGTGAGATCTATGTGTATTGTGTGATGTAAATGAATAAAACAACATACACAACACACAAGCAATCCATAACTCGTATTTTATGAGGAAAAGTCCCCACCATGGGGTAAAAAACCTCGATGCACTCTAATCTCTTATTCAACTTGAAAAGGTTTTTGAACATCTTCTTTACAATATATTTTACAAATAAATAAAAAGTACCAAATGTTATAAAATACATATTTAGTGGATGTCCAGTTGCAATTCACAATTATTAAGGGGTATTTTGTGATACCTTATTTTTTACTATAAGCAGGGATAATACCCCCTGAATATTAAGTCCAATGGAGTGAAAAGTTTTCTCTCCCCTTAAATTCGCTATCCGTCCCTTTTATTTTAGAACGCGTTATTAGTGCAAATGCTTCCATATATTGAGTGTCATCTCTCAATTTTGGTATTTTAAACATCAAAGGAAAAAAATATTTATTGGTGCTTTATGAGTGATGAAAATTTGAAGAGAAATCTATTTGGTGCTTTGTGAGATGTAAAGCCAAGTAAACACCTTTTCAAGTTCTGTCGTCATAAGGGGATACCTTTTCTTTGTCTTCAACATACATGCTAGGTAAGTATTAGAAATTTAACTGAATATGCATGATAATGATTTTATTAGTTGTATTATACCTTTATTTGTGAATGATATATTTATAGACTGACCATATTCTCATGGGGTCCTAAGACTTCTTTTGTTAAACTTTGATTTTTTTTTCACATTGACGCATTTCAATCCAAAAACCTTTATATATTTATAGTTCGACTCATAAAGGTTTGAGAATTCCTTCATATATCCTATGTTTGTTTATAAGTTACAATAAAACACAATTTAAATCATAATCTAAAGTTTTGATTATTTCTATAATATGGGTATGGATAATAAATGCTCCATAAGGATTATTTATACTTTGGACCTGATGTTCCAAATTTTTTTATCCCTTATCAAACTTGAAGTTTGGATAGATTTGGGTAAGGTTTTCAAAGTCTCTAAATATTTATTGTTAAGACCTGATGTTACTTATTTACAAATAGATCTAAACTTCCCTGATAATTATTACATTTTGGAATATGAAACTTTTGAATTATTTAGACCTAAATTATAAATAAAAACATATCACAATCAAACATGAAGTATTGATTGTATAATTGAATGGGTATGTACTGTAAGTCCCTGAATCATCATTAATTTACGAACTATAATTGTTAATCATTATTATGACCGAGAGTTCACAAATTATTAGTTGTGATTGAGATATCGTTTTTTCAAATTATTTCAAATAATTTGTGACCTGAAGTTCTAAAGTTATTTAAAATATTTGGACCAAAAATTCCACAAAATGTACCATTAATAAAAACTAGAAGTTTTGATTATTTATGGGGTATGAATATTGAAATTTCTCAAAATAATTATTCATAAATTGGACCTGAAGCTCCAAAATATATTTTTATTATTAGGATTAGTTTTAAAATAAATTAAATATTAAAACATTACTTTTCAACCGCTTGGATTTTCATTTTCTTTATTAAATGAAATATCCTTTACATGATCTTTTCAGGATTAATGGTCACTTCACTATCCCATTAATGGTTTCACCATTAAATCTTTGTCTCTTAACCTTTCAATTCTTTTAAGTATTAACTTACCTTTTAATTGCATTTAATTTTAAGTCCTTTTCACATAACAATAGTTTACAATACATTGGAGTCTTGGTAATGTTTAGAGAATGTGAAAAATAAGCCCCTCTTTATTAAAAGGTAAATTGTATAATTATTGTTCAAAGTTGATATATACATTTGATACAAGTTTGAAAGATTATCTAATATTTTTACCCCTAATCAAACTTGAATTTTTCATACAAAAGGGTAGATAATTTGATGTATTTGGATATTAATAATATTGAACCCGAAGTTCAATTATTTGTGTAGAACCAGAAGTTCTCACACACAAATTATATGACTTAAAGTATTATATTTCACATAATTTTCACTAATCGCTTTGTGAAATATTTTAATTTAGAACTTGAAGTCCTTGAGGATGTGTATGTTCAATACGAGCGTACTACTCTAAATAAATCTAGAGTGTGTGTGTGGTGGGGGATGGGGGGGGGGGGGGGTGAATAGATTTAACCACAATTATGCCCAAATTTTGCTAATTTTAATTTTCTTTCCAATTTTAAACAAACTAGCACATATAACAACTAGATTAAATCTTATTAGGCACGTGGATTAATAAATTTTAGTTTGAATTAGGAAATCTAGGTCAATTCACTAGATGCAAACATCCTAATCACAATTTTATGGATTAAACTAGATCTTGGTGATATTTGTATAGTATGCGATGTAAATGAAGAGAATAACCATGACACCTCGTAAATATAAACTAGATTGATCAGTTCTAAAATCAAAAATATAGAAGTCTAAAAAATTGAATATCCTTCTAAGCATAACTGAAAAATAAAACTAAAACATAAAGATAATTACTTACTACAACTATAAGAGTAAATCCATATAACCTCTAATACCATAGCCATAACAAAAATAAACTCCACACTGAAAAAGTAATACGCTCTCAACGTAAACCCAATCACAAAAAAGAATAACAACTATTATAAATTCAATATGGTTGAATGAAAATATAAATAATAGAGTGAACATGCAGCCTCGATACCTACATCCTAGATGAGCAACAAATAAAAAAGGAAGTACGAAGATGAATCAGGGTTGAGGCGACAATGGTAGTTTAGGTCCTAAAAACATAATCAACAACAGGGTAAATAACAAGTCCATCTCAAGTCTAATATCCATATGAGTATGAACCCGACAAGTACAATAAATTTGGACTAATATCCTTATAAGTATGATCCCGACACGTACAAGAAATTTGGACTAATATCCATATAAGTACGATCCCGAAATGTACAAGAAATTTGGACTAAGAACCATATAAGAAAGGTTCCCCACGAGTACTCACACATGGTATGCTTACACATAAAAGAACATAATAACATACATAATATATCGCAGATTAATAAGTTATAACCCGAATTCCTAAATTAATTTATCTCATTTGAACAGAGACATTCTTCTTGTTCGAACGAAGACCCTCTTCTTATTCGAACGAGATCTGTCCAGTTGTTCGAACGACATGCTTTAGTCTTTCAAACGAAAAATTCCAGTTCACTTTAAAGAGTTACAATATCTTTCGAACGAACCATAAAATCTGGTTTGAACGATATATTAAGCTCGTTCAAATGAAAAGCATGCCATCATCTTCTCCAAGTCTCCAAAATCAGCCATTAATGACCAAAAATACTAAATTTCAATCCTCTAAGCACACCAATCCCATTCTCCTTCAGGTATAAGTTAACTAACTATATAACCAACCTATATTTATGAGTTTTCATCAATTTAACATGGTTATGAGGATAATTTTTCAAATTTGAAAGTATAAATCGTAGTTCTTTAAGTTACCCAATTGAGTTCAGATTTAATTCAAATAGCGTAATAAACATGGGGCTTTTCAATGACTTATTATTGGGAATCTATATGTAACAAAAATCTTCCATAAATTAATCCAGGGATTAAACACTATTTTTCTTATTCAATGAATAAAGGATTAAGGGTTAAATTCGTAGATTAATTAGATTACTAAATTAGTCCAAATTAGAACTCTAAATATATATTTAACAGATTCAAATGGGTAATCATCATTATAACTCAAACTCTAAATTAAATCTCTAGTCTAAGTACACTTGCCTTAGAGTTTTAGGATGAATGCAAGCTGAAGACCTCCAAATTCTCCTCTCCTCTCGAGTGCTTCCTCTCTCTAGTTTTAGGGTTCCTCTATCTAGCCTCTAGGATGAATTATGCTAATCCTAATGATCCCTTAGCTCTCTTAACCACGAAATTAGCTATAGGCCAATATAAACCTCAACCCAATGTGACCAAATACTAATCTAATAGGACAACAACCTTACCCAAGCCATATACCAACCCATAGGGCTAAAACTAATTACTTTAAATATCAAATGAACATTCTAAATGTCTCAAACGTCCTTCCAAATTACGAAAAAAATAACCAATTATTTTATCCGATACAAGTCCAAAAATTAATTATTAAATTATTTATTTATTTAACATGACATGATATTGTAGGAAACTACTTCACGAATTGTGGAACCCAACATTGAAGGGATAATCCAAACAAGGAAACCCTCGATACCAAATTCCTGACCATTCCATAGTCACCCATAGTATACAATCATTTCAAATATTTAATTAATGACTTATCGCGTACTAAGTCCAATTTCAATGAAATTGAATTATATAACACATGCAATTATAAATAGAGACATCACATGTCACTATAGGCAAATATAATAATTTAAAATTTGATTTAAATGCATATAAAAATAAGGGGCGTTACAACAACACACAATATACAAGCAATCCATAACTCATATTTTATGAGGAAAACCTCCACTATGGGTTAAAAAATCTCGACGCACTCTAGTCTCTTATTTAACTTTAAAAGGGTTTATACAAGGCAAGAAAATACCTCTCTCTCATACACCCACGAGAAGTTATATATGAACTTTGAAATTTCCCCCATTGACAATAAGATATCCATCCTAAGATCAATAAAATGAACGAGGAAATAATTTCTCCTCTTTAGAGTCACATCATGCATTGATCTTCCCAATAGAATAAGATACCTCCCCTTTTAGATCTAGGAGTGTTGATCACCAATTTAAATGTAGAATGATATTTAATGAACTTTGGGTACATGGATCTGAATTAAATCACTCTCAATTTCTTCTCAATCCATGGATCAAGCATAAATTTATTTTTTTACTTAATTCGGTGGGAGCAAATGAATTTGAAAATAAAGAGACAAAAAGCTCTCAACCTCGAAAATACTCTCTAAGATGTACATGAGTAATGGGGATTTTAATTTTTTTTAGAAAATCAGGGAACAAGACCTCTTTATTTGGATTTTTTAAAATCAAGCTTCTTCGTGCAGATGTGTAAAATTCCCACCGTGCGCACAATTTTATGTAGTGTTAAAAAGATATGCATAAAACGTGTTGTCATGCTCATGGGGAAAAATAATGTCACGTGCACGAGTTTAGGCAGTGTGTGAACCAAGCCAAAAAAGAGCATGACCATGCGCTTGGGTCCAAATTGGTTCCGTGTGAATGGTTTAAAGCAGATTTAACAAAATTTCAAATAAAAATACTTTTGAAAAAATTGATCTTTTACCAAAGGAATACCCAACCCATATAATGATTCAAAAACACTTGTTCAGATAAAAAAAACACATTTAAAAAAAAATGTGTAAATGTGTGCATAGCCAACGACGTTCAATCATAAAACAGTAAAAGGACACATCTTCAATTCGACGATGTAAGTCTTGTGAAGTCGAGATGACTTTGTATATCTTCAAAGTTCAGATGTTCATGAAGTTTAAATGAACTAGCCTCACTCTCTAATCTAACATTTCACCACATATCAAACTTATATAATGACTCATAACTCAAATGCTTTGACGTGGAATTAGCCAACTTTTATTGAATTACAAATGGTTACATTTCAAGTCCTAGGTTTTAGTTTAATAGTTTATATGAACTCGAAGATTCATACGCATATGACATAAAATAGAACCTAGAGTTATATAACATTATATTAAACTATAGTCGTGACGCAATAAAAAAACGAAGTTATAAATTTCTATCCTAGGAACCTGAAGTTCCAAAATACTAGATTTACAACCGAAGTTCTAAACATTAACTCAATGAACGTGTCGTGTAAATCGAGAACTTGAAGTTCTATTTAGTTTTTGAACCAATAACAATCATAATTATTTTGATGGTCATAATTATATTAGAAACCTAAAGTTTTCTAATTCCGAGCCTGAAGTCTCTAACCTATGGTCAAGAACATAAATTTTTGATACATTCGCTAAGAACCCTAAGTTCTAACTTTAGTTGATCAATTTCTCATTCTTTAGTTTTATACCTTGATTCGTAAAGTTAAGATCTTTAACATTGAATCACCATAATAATGATCTGCAATACATGATTTGTCATGATCCAAATCCATAAAAAATCATGATTTTTAGACATATATTTCTTTTGCTGACTTCTCACAAACCTAACGATATTTATCTTGAAATTTTAAATTCTTTTGAAATTAAGTTCTCAGATCCATTATTTCCGATAAACTTGAAGTTCTTTTTATCTAACTCATCTTTTGAATATTTCATTATCATTTTATGAGAAATAGTTTTTTTTTAAAATAATTACATTTATTTAGATTTGGTTAACAAATAAATATTATTATACCTCTCTCTATATATTTTTACTCACTTTACCCACTTATTGACAATTTTAAATTATCATTATATAATAATAGTTGCCTGACAGACAATCAACAACTCGCACTATTCTGAAAAACCAAAAGTTTTTTCAAACTTATTATGTATTATAATTAAGGTTTCAACCATAATTGGAGATGCTAAAATTATTGAAGTCTTGAGAATAACTTATGTAGTGATGTTATGTGATACCCGCCCATTCATATGAAATGATTTATACGAAAGCAATTCTTGAAGAAATTCGCTTCGTTTTATGGGCATTAGAATAAATGGATTCGATATTAAAATAAATAGAGAAAAATCCTTTTCACATTCCTTTTAGTGTTTGAATCTAGAAGCTTAAACTAGAAAAACCCATTGCATTATTCATGGGGTTACACTATACAACATTTATTGTTATACAATTTCACTTTTTCATGAGCATGGTTACACTATTTGATATTATAGAGTGATCATTTGGTCACCTTAATTTTTTTCATAAGCTTTAATAGTTGTATACGATATCTTGACCTATATAGTGATTTTTATAAGCGTTTTTCATTGATCCATATATGAAGTATTATTATCATAAGGCTATGTATATTATGCTTGTGATATTCCCTTTTTTGAACCATTGATAAAATAGTGTTTATTATTTTTTTGCGACATTTTATTTTGACGAGATACTCTTCCCGTCGTTAGGGGGAGGAAATAACATACCTGAAGTACAAATTATTCCTAAAGAATGGTCCGCTCCTGATGAATGACGAGAATTTTCATAGAATACTTCAACTTAGTCTCATCTAATCCCATGCATCCTCAATTTGAAAATGAAGGGAAAAAAGAAAATGAAACATCAAATGATTATAAAATTCAAAATATTTAATGTTGCCAAATGGACTAGTTGCAAACGTGCTAGCTAAAATAATTATCCCAGTGTGACAAAATAAATTCGGAAGCAAATAAATTTATTGCACGCCAGAACTGTGACAAACCTATATGTACTAACTACTTAACTAGCCTGTAGTGGACGTAAAATAAAATCATGCGCATATAATGCTCTAGACGATATTATGAACAAAAGATCCACTTTCTCTAAAACCCTAGAAGAGGTTATTTTTTATGAAAGGGCACAAGACCCTGAAGTATGTAAAGAGGTACCTAATATTAAATGAGATCTCTATGTTTTATACGTATACCACATCAATATAAGATTGCCAAATATGATCATCAATGACTTAAATATATATGTTGCAGCTACACAAAAATCAAAGGACAATGGTAATATAAATCCACGTACTATAAATGAGTGTCGAAGAAGAATATATTGGCCAAAATGAGAAAGTGAATTGGCGGCATAATTCAAGTCTTTTAATATATGTTGTGTATTTGGACCTATAGAAAAAACCAAATAAGTTGTTAACCCAGAAGGTTACGAGTGGGTGTTTATAAGAAAGCGAAGAGATAAACTTGCTAAAAAGGGCACAACTTATGGCACAGTTTCCCGATAAAACCGAAAATTCATTATATATGAACATACCATCCCGTTATGATCGTAAATACTTTTCAGATATCTGTCAATTTTAGAAATTTCTGAAATATGTTACATATGAGACTTATAAATTACAACATCTTATTTATACGAGACATAGACAAAAAATATATATAAAAATACTAGAAGGATTTTATTTACCTGAAGTAAAGCTAAGGAAAACGTTCTCAATTAGAATAAAACACCATCATTGTATAACTTAAAGCAATCCAGAAGGATATAAGTACAACCGTCTTAGTAAATAATTGTTCAAGGTATGAAAATCACTATATATGCCAATGCACCATTATTCAATTACTCTTAAAATGATGTGCTCCTGAAGAGCTGAATAGAAATGCAAAATATCCAAATAGGAAATTAAAATTGAATGACCTTGGAGTAATTAGTTATCGTCTTAGTCTGAATATAAAGAATAATTTTGGTTAAACACTTATCCATCAGTTAAATTAATTGAAAAGTCATGCAATGCTTTAGCATATATTAAGCACACCATTTTAGTATACCCATAATGTTCGATTTTTGGATATTAAAATATTCATATAATCCTAAAGATGATGACAAATATAACTTTGGTCCAGAAGTGCCATATTTATATTTTATTATTTCATTGTTAAGTTTGGCCCCAAAGTACTATACTTGTATGTTATTAGTATATTGCTATGAGTATTACAATGGATGATATCGGACATAGTTTTCACAGTCAATCTTTTGGAGGTAAACTATTACCGTTAACTTGCATGATACCAGGCATCGTATTCACAGCCAATCTCTTGGAAATAAATAATTACCATTGACTTGCAAGCACGGGACTAATATCAAATATATTATACGATATGTTAGTGGAATTATTGGTGTGATACTTATAAATATAATGATCCATATCTAGTTTGTTATCTAAATGCAGGTTATCTCTATGACCCTTCCAAATAACAATCAAGTCACTTATGACTTGTCACCAACGACACATTACCACCACCACCTATGAAATTAATGATGCATGTATAACTCAAATACAAATAAGTTACATCAAGGGCATATGACAAACATATTTTGGTTTTCCAATATACATGAACTCTAAAAGGGTCATATAAATGAAGTCAAATAGACCCGATAAAATGACATGTTCACCCCTCTTCACCAAAGTTAAGCTTCGAAAGAAAATTGAGATTGAAGTAACATCCTATATAATCTTTTCAATAAGACAATGTCGAAAGTTACATTATAGAAGCTTGTGTATGAGATTATTATGCATCGACTCAATCATCAGTTAAATATCACAGTGAGGGGGAGTATCCAATTAGGTGGAGCATCTTATCAGTGGGAAAAATATGATATTTATGAGCATATGCATGCTATACTCTTTTTTCTTTAACTAGTTTTTTCCCATTGGGTTTTTCTGTTGAATGTTTTAATGAGGCAACACTAAGTGCGTCCAACAACGATTCAATGATCACAAAAGTTGTACTCATTTCCTTCACTTTGGATGTTTGCCACTCAATTTTTCCTTAGTAAAGTTATAATGAGACAACAATTACTGAATAGTAGACATCGTGTACATCTAAGGGGGAGTGTTATAAAATGTGTATTTAGTGGATGTCCACTTGTATTACACAATTATTAAGAGGTCTTTTAGGATGCCTTATTTTGTACTATAAATGGGGATGATACCCCTTGACTATTAAGTCTAATGGAATGAAAAGTTTCCTCTCCCTATAAATTTTCTCTTCGTGCCTTTTATTTTACAACAACAAAAAATTTTTAGCATCTTTTTTACATTTTTTTTCATATCAATTTCATATAAAAAGTACCAAAATCTAAAAAATGATATGAGAACTATTTCATGAAAAGCTAAAAAAATTACTGTGAAAAATTGTTTCATCAACAAATTCATAAATATTTTATGAAAAGATAGAAAAAGAAAAAAAATAACCCGAGGATTTAGGAAATAAGTCAGAAAATAAGATCCAAACGGTAAGAAGTGAGTCCGTGAGGAGATCCAACTAGTAAGGAGATGGGATAAACGACTAAGGAGTTTTGAGGTGAAGAGATGCGATGAGTGACCAATGAGTTTTGAGGTGAGGAAATGAGATGAGGGATAATTTTTTTTAATGTTAGATGAGATATAAGAGTGCCTTTGGCGATTTGAGGTGTATAGTCATCCAACGGAGTCTCACCAGTCAACTGGAGAAGATGACTAGAGGAGATATCCGGATGTAGGAGGAAGTTGTAGAAGAAGAACGAGTAAAGAGGAGAGGAGAGAGAGAGAAACCTAAGGAATGTTCAAATGTTAAATAAAACCCTTAAACTATCACTATATATAAGGCTCTATTTGTAAAATATCTTGAAAAGGGTTGGGTTTGAGGATTTTATACATAAAAACCGACCCCGACCAATCCTAATTTTTTTTATATTTTAACCCTGAACCTAACCCTGCTCCATTTATTAACCCCCAAATTCACCCCATTAAGATCAGGGCGGATTGGGTACCACAAAAACTTGCCCATGGCTATCCCTACTATTGGCGGTTAGGGTTGTAGATATTCAAAATTTAGTTAAACGTTGAAGACAAGGGGTCAAAATGTTGTGTTTCAAAAACTTGAAAAAATATGTTGATGGGAAGGGGGAAAATCAGCATAGTAGCTCCACTGGGCCGCTATTGCGGTGGCACAGGGAGGATGTTATGGGATTTCTGTTTTTTTTTTGTTGTGGATTGCAATGGATATAGTAAATTAAATTTTAAGGAATCTTTTGGGGACTTTGGAGTGCTATATATATATATATATATTTAGAGTGTAGTTATTTATTTAGGTCAAATGGTAGAGGTTATGTTGGTATGAGTACGGTTAGTGGTATAGTGTTAGGTGGGGTGACATATGATTTTACATATATTTGTAAATGAAATTTTGGGGTATAATTATTCGGCTATGGGAATATTCACGAGTAAATATGTTTATATATGTAGACTTAGTCTTGTGATGGGGATAATTTAATAATAATTTAGATGCATACATGTGTGACACCTCGCCCAATTAAATACCGGGTGATCAGTCCTTTATAAAATTTAAAACAGAATGTCCAGTTGGTTCATTCTTAGTATCACTGTCAAAAAATAATATTCTTTATTAATCACCTAATAATTAATTAAGCTAGTGTCAAAACATTTTAACCATTTAAAAACGTTACTTAATTTAAACCATTTAACTTATTCACCATTCACATGAATAAATAAATGATGAATAAAACACCATCTAACTGAATATAATAAAATGGAATAATCGACCGAGTTAAACAAAATCCAAACCATCAATCATAATAATACTAAATCCAACTGAAACTGAAATACTGAAAGGAAATGAGTACACTGTCTCTCGGACATAAATAAAATGAGGATGGGCGACACATGCCCTAACTGAGAAGCCAAAATCAAAGAACTGAAATCATAGACGTGGAGGCGTCTAAATACGAGGACCTGCAACTCCTACAATAGCAGCAACACGTTAAAGGAGCCAACAGTCTATGCTTAGCGCCCTTGTGTCTGGACACCAAAAATAATTTCACAAAGAAAAGAGATTTTGCAAGAGACGAGTCAGAGCCTGAGTGTAAAATATTTTAAAACAGTTTATCAAGTATTTAAAGATGCAGTAAAATAAATATAATACACATGTTAACTTTTTGAACACTCTCTTAAGATTCTCACCTCTCAACTGCTATGCACGCCTAACAGACCTATTAATCGTTCTAAGCATAATTGTCACCTAACTAGATTATAGACATAATCCTTCTAGCTTACCAACCGTAGTAATAACCCGTGTATCCAAAATACTATTATTATTCAATGTTCTTGTATTTATTAACCTGAGTAATAGTTTCACAATAAAGTTAAGTATTCACATGCTTACCTTACTGAAGAATTCCTTATTTATTCTTATCTACAAATTTCACGCAATCGATAATATCACAAGTATATAACATATCCATCACTATATATAATATATATACTAATACGGAACCCCTAGACTCAGCTATGGTGCGTGCATACTCTGCTATCGAGCCCTGGTATATCTCATACTCAATCAAGGATAATAGGCTCAGTATCTCTCTCGAACCATATATACAAATCACACACATTTGGAGGCGAACATAGTCCTAAGCCTTTGGGTTACGCACATACCTACACACCCAAATGACCGTTTAATACCATTGTTCACACAAATGGCAATCCAACCTAAGTCCGATGTTCTGAGGCAAAATTCTAAATCCGCCCGAAGGCTCCTCAAGATAAGACTGTCACCTTCAAAACCTTCCGCGATAGCAAGCAGCGTAGGTATTTCATACACAAAATAAATCACTCATATAATAGGCATTCGTCTCACCTATATATATATATATATATATATATATATATATATATATATATATATATATATATATATATATATATATATATATATATATTTATTTATATATATATTCATAACATAGGTATAGGTATACTCACGTCCCATATCATAATTCTCATACGTAGTATATTATTATCCCAAATATCCTACGTTTACTTAGTGTGACAACCCGCGATCCGAGATAAGGGGTGGCCAGCCCGATACTCAAACGTAACAGGGATCATGGATGGATATCATTCCCAGCATCACAAATATAAACTGAGTATATGGGAAAACCACCCAATAAATCAGAAAACGGGTTGCCAAAAAGTGTAAAATTTTAAAAATGCGGTTATGAAAATTTAAACTAAACAACCCAATCTGACAAGCAAGTGGAATTCCAAAAGATAATATATAAAGTAACTAAAACGAATGTACACAAATGGACCGAATAAGCTGTCGGTCCACAGCTACATAAGACAACGTACAACAATATAAATATCTTACATAGTTCCACCATTAATCAAATACAAATGTTTGGGCCACACGCCCGAGGGACAAGACCCGATCATAACTAGAATAACAAGAATGAAAGCGTCTAATACAACATCCTGTAATAACCCGCAAAATCTTACAGCTCGTCGAAAGTGCAGGGAACTTGGGAAAGTCAAGTCGGGCGTCCTTGCGGTGGAGCACCTGAGCGGATACAAGAATATATATACAACAAGGAAAGTAAACCGGTCAGGGCCGGGTTCTATATGATTACCAGAAGAATAAAAAGCATGATAGACATGAATAGTTACACATGAATGATGAGGACAGTAAAATGACATGCTATCTAAAATTACAAGCAGGAATTTAAGGTAACGCAATTTAATTTAAAACCCTTCCCTATTAACACAATTTCCATTTCCTACAGACGTTCATTATTAGGAATAAAACCATATATTTGGTTAAGTCAAGAAGTTATAATTTCTATTCATTAATTAAAACTTCCCATTTTATCTTTCCATTCCTTATTAGGAATATCAATTACATCAAGTGCTCTTTATGGCACTTATATTATTCCCGTGCTCTTCCTGGCACATATTCATGCTCTTTATGGCATTTAACAACCATCAAGTCAAACTTGATGAAAATATAGTTATATTCATATACATATAACGATATCTAAGACCGCCCGTCCGGGTTTCCCCACTGTGCGCGCTCCTAAATGACCATCATCTTCCAGGGCCTAACATAAGACAACCTGGGCACCTATCGGAACACGTCGGGAAGCGGCCATGAGCCTGCGTGGTAGCCAAGACCACACCTGGAATCTCCCTACCCCCGCAGAAAAATATACAACCATAAGCGCTCCCATGGCCTAGGGCTATATCCACCCTGCATTCATTAGCCAGGGGGCTTCACCTCACGAGCGAACTTCCCTTATGATGTCATTTAGAGAGGTGTGTAACAGTAAATTAACATTTACATTTATCATCATTTTATTTCCAAAAATCCATTTCCATTAATCATGTGATTGGTTCTTTTTATTAAACCTAATATCATTAAACAACGGGGTTCATTCTAAATTGAACCTATTATCTTTAAACACCTATGGGTTCATTTTATGCGAACCTAATTCCCATCGAATTTTATCATCTATTCCTCAAATTACAATCCCCGATTAATTCTCCAAATGATCATTACGATCCTATAAATCTCCAAGGCCTATGTAACTGGACAAGCCCTTCTAATCTCCAAGTTAGAGTACCTAACTTCCAAACTTCTAAGAGTTTGAATAAAAGAAGTAATGCCTTAACATTACTTTAAACCTCCCCGAAACAAACCCCAGATGAACCCACTTCTAGTCCAGGGTGACGACCAAACTCCATAGTTACTCTAGGACTCTAAGTTGACTTCTTTAAAGAAGTTTCCTAGGTCCTAATCCTAAAGAATAAGGATGAAAATCAAAAGGAAAAAGACCCCAAAACTGCTGGAACCGAATCGATTCGCCCCAAGGGCCGAATCGATTCGCCCCGGCGAATCGATTCGCTCTGAAAGCGAATCGGTTCGGACAACAAAATTGAGTTTCTGCAAATGCCGAATCGATTTGGTCTTAATCCGAATCGATTCGGACAACAAAACCGGGGACTCTGCATCTATGCGAATCGATTCGCCCAAGGGGCCGAATCGATTCGCCCCTGCGGAAAGGCCAAGAATGGCTATGGAGTTTTGAGCTCCAAATTTCCTTAAACCCAAAACCAATCAAACCCAAATCATTTTGCTGAAATTTCTACACCATGCATGTATCTATCTAACATTATCAACTACAATCATCATCCAAATCCATTTCTAAGGGCTAAATACCCAAAATTCCACCAAAACCCTAACATTTCTAAATCATAAATATCAATGCAATTTATTCTACTTAAATCATAAACTTGCAAGTAGATTACTTGCCTCAAGTGTAAGAATCCGATTTGGTGAAGAAGCAAGCACAATCCAAGCTCAAATTTCTCTTTTTCTCCAAAGCTCTCTTCCTCTCTCTTTCTCTCTTGTGTAAAATGGAAGAATGGGAATAGGGGTGGGGAATTAAAACTGGGCTTAACTCCCATGAGCCCACTTAAGTGACTAATACGTGATAAAAATATACGCGACTACATTATTTAAGCCAAAACCAGTCAAAAGTCCCCAAAATGCCAAAATACAATCTGACACTTATTTTGACTGTCATACACCTACCAGGACTAACTACACTAACCAAATTATCATATGAGAATGTTATAACTCATTTTACTCCCGGTTTCATAATAAACCCAAAATATCATTTTAAATATTTATGACATTATAAATCACCACATGAACATTTTATCTACTCACGGGGTAACTATGCAACATTCTAGTAAATATTAGCCTTGACGTAACAATTTAATATTTACCCAACATCTACCATTTTATAATTAATTTCTACTCAGTGTAAATAAATATAAAATGGGCTATCAAAAGAGAGGGTTATTACACTTAGATGACAGTTTCACTCTATATCATATGCTCTCGAGTATTCCTCACCACTCAAAGTGTACCCTTTATTCTACCCATAATATCAGTAGGTAACTCACTATGTCCCACTGGTCTGAATCATCATTGTCCTCAAATTCCCGTAACTCGAATTAATCTCTAAATTAGGTAATCCTCTCACGTTAATCCAATTACATTCATCCTAAATAAACCATTATGAGATCAAGCCTAATACCCAACCAAGGCCTACTGGTCCTCTCACGTATGCCCAAGTAATTTAAAATAATTCCCAAGAATAAATTCCAATTAAATTTCTAATTATAATTAACAAAAGGAGAAAACTGGGCAAAACAGGACAGCCGAATCGATTCGATGCGGATCGAATCGATTCGCCTTGCCGAATCGATTCAGCTTTGACCGAATTGATTCGCCCCTAGAAGTCTGTAAAATCTGC
Source organism: Sambucus nigra (assembly GCA_949130495.1). Lineage (NCBI taxonomy): Eukaryota > Viridiplantae > Streptophyta > Magnoliopsida > Dipsacales > Adoxaceae > Sambucus > Sambucus nigra. Next base: position 203,609,649 of record OX422208.1, read on the forward strand.
ACTTATGTTCTTACGAGTTTCATCAATTTCCAACTCCAAATCTTGATTTTAATCATCCCAAACACCAATTCAACATTACCAAAAGTTATACTAACACATATAAGGAAGTTATAATGATTACAGATCACAATTTCATCAAAGACAACAATTTATATGGGTTTAATTCAAGAATAACCATTATGAACCCTTGGTTGTCATCTTCTTCAATAACTTCCATAAAAATCAGTTTTGTTCATAAATTTAAATCAAATTTCATGGGTAATCATCTACCTATCATGGGGAATCAATCCTACATAATTTTCAGTCTTCAATGATGATTTAATTTCTCCAATTTCATCAATTTCACATATGATTCATAATCAATTTCAACCTACACTAACATGGGTTATATTATTGCTCTAATTAAGTAAGATTTAAACACTTGACTTTTGTAAGTAGGTCTAATCCATTGAAGAAGACAATGGATTAGTGTTCCTCCTCCGATCTATAATCCGGTGGTGGTGGTGGTGCTAAGCGATGGTTCTAGCCTTAGACTCTCCTTCCTCTTCCTCCTATGGCCCCTCTGTGACTTTATTCTAATTCTCACGTAGTTTAATCCAACTCCCTTTTTACCAATCAGATATAACCCTATGGAATTTCGTAGGTACTATTCACCCAAAAATGCAAATTACCAAAATGCCCTCCTGGTATCCCGGTTTGGCCTAAAATTTCCCCGGGACCTAAACTAAACCCCCGGGTATATCTTTCTAACTATATGGACCCTTCTAGACACATTGGTTCACTCTAAATGACAATATGGGTGACTTATAAATAATTTACTTTTTATGCCATTAATTTAGTTCCGACACGACTAACACGCGCGTCCTGTCTTAATTACCGTAATTATCGTATTTCTCACTCGTGACAATTCTTATAAATTCACAATCATATTCACAATGATATATTACTTTATTCACTCAGTAATATTCAATATAATCACTAATAAATACTAACCCTTATCTCGCTAGTTAATATTTATTTAATTCGGATTAATTATCAATTAATTTTCTCATATTTAATTTAATTAATCCAATATTTAAAAAGCATTAAAAATACGGGGTGTTGCAACATGTTGGGATGTCGAATGTGATTTATAATTCAAATATGCATGCTTTGATGGGTATGTTTAGGTTGATACATATTAATTGTATACGCGCATAGGTATTCATGGGACTCAGAAATAGTTATGAGACTGTGACACCCCGACTAATTAAATACCGGGTAGCTACTCCTTTATTAAATTAATACAAAATGTAAAGTTGGTCCAGTTAACAGCATCACTGTCGAAAACATTTTAATCATTACTAACCACATAGTATTTAAAAAGTAAGATGTCAAATTTTAAATTAAGTTTGATTAACATACAATAAAAGAATTATGAAAGAATATCATAACCATACACCATAAAGTCTCAATAAAGTAACCAACAAATAATAATAAGTCCGGAGGAAAACTCCTCACAACAATCCCACCACTGAAATAAATAAAACAGTATATCCTGAATTAATTACATGCCAACAATCTGAATAACTGAAATATGAAATGTCTCTAATAGAAATGGGCGACATGCCCTACAAATGATGAAAACTGAATAGAGTCAAGACAAAAGAAGCGTCTACTAGCAAGGCCCTGTAACTTCCACAAACAGCTACAGCTCGTCACCTGAATGGAAATCCTATGCATGGTGTCCTTGTGGCTGGGCACCTAAAAGGTTTTTACAAAAAATAGATTTGAAAGCAAACGGGTCAGATCCCGAAAGTGGAGAGTATTTTGAAAACAACAAGTGCTTTAATAACATTAAAACAAAGAATGCAAAATACATGTTAGGACGTGCTCTCACATGAAATACTCACCTCTCGACTAATCGTGCACTCCTAACGTACAGTACCCATCTAAGTGGTATTTATATCTAACTAAACCGACATAAGTTCTAACCCATCTACTCGATTCACAGTATGAATTCCCAATGTTATCACTTGAATAGATAACTTTACTTAAACTCGGATTCTCAATTATTAGCATTACCATTTACTGGAGGTTATCCCCTTATTTATCTTCTCAAAGAGTTACTATAAATTATTCTCATAATTAAACATGACAAGTCTGTTCATTTAACCGTATATCATTCACATCATAAATATACAATACAAGCACCCCGAGACTAAGTTGCGGTGCACACATACTCTGCTATCCATCCCGGTACATCACGTACATAAGGATCACGCATTTCGAATCTTTCAGGAATCGTTCTCAAATAACAACAATCACAACCAATGGAGGCGAACACAGTCACATCACATGGGTCACGCACATACCTACGCTCCCATGATCAGCAGAATTATTAACTTCCCAATAAGTCCTTCTTTGACCTATGTCCTCGAGGTATCAATCTATATCCCCCCGTAGGCACACAAAGAATAGATGGCCCTAAGTGAACGCAAACCTCCCGTGATAGCAAGTATGGTAGGTATGTCATACACATAAAATCATATACATATACTAAGCATACACACGTCTTAGTAATTACCATAATTTTATTAGTGGTATACTTTTCATTCTCATACCAACTTATAATGTTACACACTTCACATATCCCCGGTTAATACAAATATTTAAGCCGTCACTTGTTCTCACATCGTAATAGTCACTCACGTCCTAATCCACAATTTTCATTTGGTTCAAATCACACTTCTATGTTTTACTCCTCAATATATCCCAAATATCCCGACTATATCAATTAGTCATCAAGGGAATGTTATCTCTACAATTAAACCAGGTTACGGGACATTAGAAATCAAATCAATCCAAAAAGGCCAATCTGTCAACTCGTTAGAAGTCTCGTTCGAACGACCTCGTTCGAACGAAGTGGGCATCTAACGAGATCTCGTTCGAACGAAAGGCATCGAACGAACATCCCACTCGTTAGAAGTCAAACTGTCAACTCGTTAGAAGCTCGTTCGAACGACCTGGGCATGCCTTCTAACGAGGTGACAGTTTCGAGCCCAGAATTCTCCTATTTCGCTTTTCCCAATTTTCTTCACCTCTAATCTCATCTAAACATCATTCCAACAGTAGTTCAAGGTTTCTAATCATTCCTAAACATACTTAAGTCATATTTTAACATATTTATGGGGTCAATTCATCCTAAACAACACCCAATTATCAAATCTCCTAATTTTCCCCCAAACCTCATGAGTATGAACCCTAGAAAATTAAAGTCATCAATATCCATAATTAAATCCGTTTTTGTAACATGAAAGATGCATTTCTAACAGTATAATCACCCAAACACAATTCTACGTACAATCTCTTTATCAAAACATGAGTTTCAAATTTCAAATTTCATGGGTTTTTGTCATTCTCCCAAAACAATGCAATTATATAAATTTCTACGCATGGAAGAAGCATTCGTTGTAAATAACGTAATTAAACCACTTGCCTTGGATATTTCTCTGAATTTGGTGTTGAATTGATGAAGGTTGTTCTCTCATTTTTCTCCCAAGGTTGAAGGTTGAAGATGGAGGTTGTGTTTCTCTTTTTGGGGACTTCTCCTAACCTATCCTAAAACTCCCGTTGCCCTCAACTCAGTTAATTGCTGGTAATGGGTTAGTGGGTTCTGAAATTCCCTATTTTAAACTCTCAAAATTCGTTGGTCATAAATCCCCAAATTTCAAAATTACCAAAATACCCTTTTAAGTTGCCGGTATGGCCTAAAAATGCCCCGGGACCCAAACTAAACCCCCGGCTAGTGTTTTCTGACTATTTCGACCCTTCCGGATGCGTTGGCGCACTCAAAATGACCATACGGTTGATAAAAATAAATTTTACTTTTTAATTAAAAAAATTTATATTCCTGACGCGACTGTCACACGCGTCCCAACAAAATTTCAAAATTGAATTGCCGTATTTCTATCTCAGGACAAATTCAATATTTTCAATATTCATATAACGTCATATGTACACATTATAGTCAAATACCAACCCACATCTCGTTAGTATTTTATCCGGATTAATTCTCAATTAATACACATTTAATTTAATTAATCCCATAAATAATTATCAATAAAAGTACGGGGTATTACAGAGACTAGTTCGGGGATACATCTATATATGTTAGAATTAATTAGGAGGTGTAGATAATGGATTAATAAATATTAAATTTCACTAGTTGCGGGTTAATCAGGGTGAATATATAATGATTAATAATATATGATTATTATATGTTCTTTAATGATTGATTGTTTTAGAGTAGTTTTGCTCGTTGAATGGTTCAATATGGGGCCTGAGTTGATTTATTACTCGGCCATAACAAGTTTAAGGCTTGGTTTATCCATGTAATCAATAGAACGGTGTGAGTTAGTTGAATATTCTAACTCGGCAAGTTGGGGAATAATGGGAGAGACAATCAAATTCTCCAGGTCTCTTAACATCTATCCTATTAAGCATAGAAACATGTGCCTCCACAAATGCCACAACCCTTGGTGTTGCCAATTCTAATAGTAAACTAGACGGTAATCCCACAAAATTAGGTAATTGCCTAGGGGAGTTAGGAGAAGTAAGATTGTGGATATCATACATGAAATACATGGACCAATGGTTTGGGGTGCAAACCCCAGTTTATAGGAAGCCATATCCTGAGTGTGGATGTAGATATTCCATAATGGAGATGATCAAAGCCGAGAAGTCGGATGTAAATAACTTTGACTTATTTGTATCTTCTTTAGACTTAATATATGGGTTCAAATAGCCTACTAATAATACGATTAGTCATATCAAACATTTGTTTATAAAAGTTTAGATAAATGGAATTCTTATAAATAAAATATTGGTAAATAACGACTAGCAATTAATATACTGCCATATACCATTCTTTCCAAAATAAATAAAAAAAATCACCAAATTGGTCGAGACTCAAATAATGATCCCAATTTTTTTGGTGATTAAAAGTCAACCAAATATATATTTCCAATTGATATTGAATTGGCATAAGAAAATCCAAAACTGGTTTCTTCATTATTAAAGGCAAACCAAGACTTAATACATTACTAGATTGGGACTGGATTCACTCTAACAAATGTATTCCTTCTTTTATGCATCAGAAACTGATTTTGATGAAAGAGAGGTCTCAGATGAGGCTTGGTATGAGTTAGTTTTTGGTCTAATGGGAGTAGATGAATGAAACAAAATAGTTGTTTAATGGATCGTACATCCATTGATATTGATAAGGCCAATGAAATTTTGACCATTGTGTTGTGCCAATTTAGAGATTTAGAATTGAGTAACAAAATTGGTGAAGAAAAGACCGTTAATTGGATTGATTATGTCTTCGAGGAGGATGGGGAGGATGAAAATATTCAAGATATGTATGAATTAGTAATCTCACAAATAGGATATGATAATATAATAGTGAATTAATCGGGTCCCTTTATAGAAATCAATTTGGGAACAGAGAAAAATAAGAGAGTTACCTACATTAGCGTCAACCTAAGCAACGAAGACCAATAGTTAGTTATAGACCATTTACATCAGTACAAGACCTGTTTTGCTTGGTAATGTGATGATATATTTGGTGTAGATAGGAAATTAGTGTAACACAGACTACCAATCAAAGAAGGCTATAAACCTTATAAGAAATTGCTAAGACAAATGACTTCAGAAGTCATAACCAAGATATAAGAAGAAATATAGAGGTTATTAAAGGTTATATTCATTTGAACTGCCAAGTATGTTGAATGGATCTATAATATATTTCTAGTAATTAAGAAAAATGAGAAATTGAGGGTGTGCATTTATTTTAGAAATCTAAATCTATAATATGAATACCCAATACTAGTGGTAGATGTATTAGTTAATAGGCCGGATGGTCATGCTATCATGTCTATGATGGACGGTCACTCTGGTATAATATGCATAGCTGAAGAAGATATGCATAAAACTTCTTTTAGGTGCCCTGGTAATTTGGGAACTTCAGAAAGGATAAAAATTCCATTTAGTTTATAAATGCAGGAGCCACATACCAAATGGGAATGCAAACCATTTTCCATGATATGGTTGGCAACTTTTGGATTGTTATATTGATGATTTAATCATTAAGTTAAAATTGGTAATTTATCATACAACACACCTTACAAATCTTTTGAAAGGATGAGGATTTATTAACTTAAAATGAATCCTTTGAAAGGTGCCTTTGGAGTTTCTGCAGGAAATTTCTTGGGGTATTTTATACACTAAAAGGGAATAAAGGTTAATCGTAACAAAATTAAAGCCATATTTAAAAGCATAGTTACCATAAATAAGAAAGAATTACAAAGTTTTTTGGGTTAAGTAAATTTCCTTCGTAGATTTATATCTAATGCAATAGGAAAAATTAAAGTGTTTTCTCCTTTCTTGAAGCTAAAAGACCAAGACGAGCTAGATTGGAATGAGGGGCATGAGCAAGCTTTCCAAGCACTCGAGAGATAGCTAGTTAAGACACATGTTTTGATACCTCCAAGAGAAGACAAGCCACTGAAATAGTACATTTTTACCTCTGATGCATCAATTGGAGTTCTATTGGCTCAAGATAATGAGAAGTATAAGGAATAAGTTGCGCATCACCTTGGTAGATTTCTAAATGACTATGGATGTAGATATTCCATAATGGAAAATCTATGTTTGCCTTTGTATTTTGCTAATATGAAGATAAGATATGATCAATTTCTTAGAGAGGTGTTTGTCACTTCCATATTTGATTTTTTCAAATATATGTTGACTAGAAATATTTTAGGCAATAAAATTGGTAAGTGGGTGATAACTTTATCTGAGTTTTGATTATATTATGTACCTTAAAGGGAATTGAAGGGCCAAGCTTTGGATGATTTCTTAGCAGATCATCCATGTGGGGATGGGCCATAAGGGCTATATAAGATAGGGTACTTATATCTAAATCCTTGTAAATTATGGTTCGGTGGTTTAAAGACTGAAATAATGTCAGGAATATGGGTAATAATTGAATCCCATGAACATATTAAAACCAAATATTGATACAGGTTGGAAGAAAATACTTGTTCTAATAATCAAGTGTAGTTTGAGGTTGTGATAATGGGCCTGCAGATCTTTTAAAGTTGCAATGCTTCTGTGATAAATTTTTTTTATGATTCCTAACTAGTCATAAGACAGTTAATTAATAAATACAAATGTGTTCATGATGGTTTAACTTTATACAACCAAGTGGATTTAAACTTATTATATAATTTTGATGAAGTCACACTGAATTAAGTTCCTAGGTTTCTAAATGAAGAAGCCAATGAAATGGCTCAAAAGCCTTCAGGTTTTAAGCTTAATGAAAATTTCGAAGCAAAGTTAAAGCTTAGTGCCATTGATGGTTTGTTACCATTGTTGCATAACATGTGTCCCTAGGTTAAAATTGAGAATATTAAAATATAAGAGATTGGATTAATCCATTAATTGAATATCTGACCCAAATATCAAAAGTCACTACACCAAATATCGAGAATTATCACAGTAGATTTATCACATCCTAAATCATGACCCTTTCCAAAATATCGTGACCAATGATGTGACCATGTTAAAGAGTGACATCAATAAGGAGAAGTTCATGATCTGGAGTCATTACCAGAGGGCTCATAGTCCAAAACCGCGGTTACAATCTTTATACTTTGACCATGGGGAAGGCAATCCATAAAAAAACTATCAAAATTGTTTTATTACTGGCCAGTTCATTTGTTGGACAAGACTAGGTGTTGAATATTGTTTTCTTTTTGAAAAAATTTATAATATTTTAATTATATGGGACATTTGTTTGTTTTTAGTCTATTTTTACTGAATGATCGAGTCGAATGAATTTTATTTGAATTTTTCTTGGGTTTAATGAATTTGCTTTAATTATAAACTGAGAGTTATTGTATCCAACATGAGATTCATTTCAACCTATTTATATAGGTGACTTCAATTTTGAAGACTACCTAATGGCTTTCCCATAATACAAAGAATGAATGGGAGAAAGTCATAGAGTATCTAATAATCATGTAAACAACATTTAGGAATTTATTAATTATGCATATAGAAATTTTAATTGTGATAAGATTCAGTGTTGGTACAACCATTTTATAAATGAAAAATTTAAGCCTTTTGAAGACGTTGAATTGTATTTACTAATATGGGGTATGGTGTGTGACTATAAGATATGGACATTCCATGAGGAAAAGAATGTACCATATGTTCCAGAAGAATTATCATTATATAATCGCATGATGGAACCCTACCGTGTGGAAGTGGTGAACGATTCGCCAATACAACGTACTTTGACCGACCTAATTGATGATGCTTACGGATTCCACCACCATAAAAATTGTCAGCCTATGGATACAGGTAATATGCACTATGGCTAAGTCAATGAACAAATTTATGCTGAATTACCCGAAGATCGAGAATACATATGGTTGAAAGCCGATGAGGAGTGTTCTCATAATTTTCTACACTTTCAAAACATTTCACATATACTTTCATAAATAAAAAGAGACACCCTAGATTTGGATTGTGGGTTAGACCCCAACCTTGTACATCTTACGAACTACGTGGACTTTGATGCCATTTTTGGAAACGTAGGCATACCAAAGTTTTTTTGGGATTCAAGTCCTTTGTTACTTACCATTTCGAATATTTTGAAGTCTCGTTTGTAGGCCTAGTTGGAGAAGGAAAATTTTGAAGTCTTGTTTTGTGGAAGGAAACAATGACTTTATTGGATTTCGATGAAGGTATTGCGATGTTATTATCATATTTACGCAAGAATGCATTGCATTATTATTTATGTTGAACAAGATTTTTTTAGAAAGTTAATTTAGGTTGTATAATTATTTTTTGATTTATGGATCGCATAGTGGCTAAATATTTATTTATAGAGATGTAAACATGTTTGGAAAATGTACAGTTTTTTGTGATGCATATTTTTTTTTTAATTTGGTCATAGTTTTGGATCGTGACCAAAATTCTGGCCATTTAAAATTATAAAATATATAGTCATGGTCACACTAGGGGGTCACAGTTTGGGACCGTGACCAAAAATAACGTTCCTTTAAATTATCACACTGGGGTCACATTTTTGGACTATGACCCACAAGTTTCTCACTCTTAATATGGTCACGGTCTAAAATTGTGACCTATAGGCCTTGTTCACGGTTCAAAATCGTGATCATCTGTCTATTTTGGTGTAGTTAATGATAGGGCTGTAAGATTAAGACCAACCAATTATATGGTGTATTTTTTAAAATTATTCAAAAGGGGTGTTGATGTAATGATGCTAGAATGCCTAAGTAATGATGAAGGTTTAACAACCACAACACAATTCCATAAAGGAATTTGTGTGTGTGTGTGTGGGGGGGGGGGGGGGGGGGCATCAAGATGGTTGTAAGATGAGATGGTTGTTAAGAATACATTGATTTTATTGGCCTTCAACATTAAAAGATTGTATTGATTTGGTAAAAGGATGTTAAAAATACCAATACATTGGTACTTTGAAATATGTGCCTATTATAGATCTATAATATGTAGTGAATCCATAGCCATTTAGAGGACGAGCTATTGATGGCATTGGCAAAATTTACCCTCCAATATCCAAACTCCATAATTTTTTTAGTAGCAACACACTACTTTACCAAATGGGTATAAACTTATATTTTAAATTCAATTATCTATAATGAGTAGGTATATTTATTGCAAGACATTGTATATAGGTTTGGGGTCCCATAAACCATAATCTCAGACAATGCAGACATCTTTGAATCAGAGATGGTGATAGAATTTACTTTAAAGTTAGGAATAACTTTGACAAAAGTGGAACCTTATTGTACTTAACCTCGGATAAAGTATTTAAGAATATCTTAAGCAAAGTGATTGAGAAAATTCAAAGGGATTGACATAATTTGTTGCTAGAAGTTTTAAAGGCTTATAGGACCCCTAAAAGGTTAAGTATGGGGGGTACTCCATATCCCTTAACCTATGGGTGTGATGTTGTTTTACCAGTTAAAATCACTATCAAATCATTAAGAGAGGCATCTGAAGATGATTTAACAATAAAAGGTTATGACCAAGCTATGCACATGGAATTAGAAACATAAATGAGGATAGGGTCAGTGCCTTAAACAATATATTGGTTCAAAAGAAGAAAATAGTTGATATATAAGAAATTAAAGAAAAATACCTTTAATGAAGGGTACATACTTGGTTTGGAAGACCATTTTGCCTTTGGGATCCAAAGATCCAACTTATGAAAAATGGTCCCCAAAGTGGGAAGGACCATTCTAAATCTATAGAGAATTCAAGGTTGGATCATACCATTTAAAAGACATTCACATGAGAAAATCAAAAGCTAGGTTTCTAAAGCCATATTATCTAACCATTTAGGAAGCAAGGAAATAAGAACAAAATGTATAATTTCATTAAATATCAGAAAATTTACTTACCAATGAAAATGTTTGAATACAAAGGACCTAAAATTAGTCCAAAAGTTCCCATAAGAAATCATTTTTTATTTTAATTCTAACCTCTCTATCATCAAGTTGAGTTGCATCATTGGTTGAGACCCTCATCTCACTTACAAACTGGACCATTATCTACTGACAATCCTCCTCTTCCATGATGACTACATTCAATACAACATTCCCTCTAACCAGCTGTCTTTTTAAGTCCTCCTTATTAGAAAGGAGGTCAATCTTTCTTCTTCGAATAGTTCCTAAGTTCTAGAAACCCTTGGTAGCTTCAACTCTTTGGCTTAAGAAATTAACTCTGTCTGTAGATACGACATTCTCCTTGGACTCTTCCTGAGTCATGGTGGTGAGGTAATATGGAAGTGAGCGAACCCCAACATTTAATTCCTTCACAACACTCTCTTCTAAGCCAACGAATTCGAAGACACATGAGCAAGATACCTTAATCCCACTGACAAAGGTAAAGTAACTTAAGTCTTAAAATGGAAATTTGACAAAGCTACGAAGCAACTTCAAAGCTTGTGGAGCTTCCATTTGCCAATATATGGGGTTGGTTGAACTTGGATGAGATGTTCCAACTGTTGTTATACACTGCTAGAAATAACTTCTCGAGATTGAATTGGTGCCTGGACATAATCTTCTAAAGTTGTCGATAAAAGGCAATGACCTTTGTTGATGTCATCAAGCTAGGAACACTCTCAGTTGGAGGATTGACCTCCGCCTCATGATTTATTTCTCTCAACGATGAAACATTTGGACCGGAGCATCTTTAAAAACTGATGCAATAGAAGGTGACTCTGTACCATTGTCAGCAAGGATGGAATCCTCCACAGGCTCTTTTCCTTTTAGAACTGAGATCTCGATTGTCTTGTCTTCAAAGGTAGAAGTGGGGATAAAAGATTCAATAGTATTTAGGATTTTTTCTTCCTCGAGAACTAGATTTAAAGTGGGGTCAGTGGTTGGGACAAGATCAACAATTGGTTCACTTCTGGGTTTATTAATTGGGGATGCTAGATGAGGTGTTCTAGGATCTCCAATCAGGATATACTCATCCAAATTAACCGTGGAACCATCCGAACCTATAGTAAGGAAAAATAAATTAGAAGTCAAATTTGTTGGTGTAATAATTCCAAAGTGCTAAGATTTTATTCAATAGAGAAGACATTGTCATACATGTTAACCGAACTTGGTGCACGGGATTTTTTGCTATTGTTTTCATACATTTTTTCTTATGGATGATGAATATAGTAGAAATGAGTGGCTCAGTAGTCCCAATGGTACATGATGAAGTGCTAGTTGTATAGTTAGATGAGGACCTTGACCTAGCTGGTTGAATAAGAGGAACTTATTCATCTTCCTCCCTAGCATTCCTTAAGAATTCCTCCTCTAAAGCCTCTCTTTCCCTAGGGGTTAATTTCCTCTTTAGTGAAGAATCATAATCTTTAGGAATTGGAGATTTTACAAGAAAAAGGGAATGACTTTGTTAAATCCTTAAAAGCTTTGAAGCCTATAAGAGTACGAGAAGAAACAAAAGCTTTCCCAAAAAAAGGGGGCTTTGAAAGCTTTGTGGTTGCTTGTAATGGTTTTAAGAAAACTTGGATAGAGTTGGACCACCAATCAATAAAAATCTTAGCCAATCCTGCATTAAACTCAACTCCATCTATACTAAAGGTATCTCGAACCTTATGGTAGTCAGTCATGCCTTTAAAAAAAGATGACTTCAAAAGTTAAGAGTGCCTAGCAAACACATGAAGATTGGCACGGTGCTTTATTTTGGATGAGAATAAATTGATAGCAGAAAAATTTCCTTGTAAATTGGGAACACAAGTATATTATCCCATAATATTGGCAACTAAGAAAGACTATTTTAGTATTACTTTTTAGGACTTAACACGGAATACATGCCTTGACAACCAAAATAAAATAGAACAAAAATACTCTTTATCAGTTACACTTGGAGTGTTTTTCATGTTTGCATGCATAAACGTGGAATATTCCAAATGGATATTTCCATTTTTTAGTGTCCATGGAATGTCAACTAATGACATGTGTGAATGGACTTCCTCTGCTAAAGAATTGAGCCTAACCAGTTGACAAACATCTAATACAGTGGGACCTGGCATCCCAAAGTTGAATTTGAAGGAATTAAATGTTAAATTCTAAAAGCAAATGGCACCATAAATAATGAATGGGACAAGTTCAATATCGATTAAACTAAGTTCAATAATATAAAAAATGCTAGATTTCTCCATCTCTGTTAGTTTGTGGGCCAACATCCGATGCACCCATTTGGACCAGTTATCTTTATCCAACTTTTTAGGCCAAACCCTAAACCTAAATATAGGTGGTGTTTGGAGATTATTAGAGTTTTGGATGAGGAGAATATGGTCCCTAAATCTAGGATAGTAAGGAGACACGGGCACTGGAAGCTCCTTTATGAGGACAAATATTGGTGAGTGATTTCCCATATGAAGATTTGATGTGGCAAATAATTCTCCTAATAATTATAAAAGTGTTGGTCACTAGCCTATTAACGGTCGAACACAAGATATCCGTTGGTGTTTGAGGAGCTAGATGCCATTAATGGTGAAGGTTTTGAAGAAAGAGAAAATAGTCGTGAAAACTCAAAGTATGCTTAAAGAAGTATAGTTCATGGTAAAGGAGGAGGATAAGAAGACGAGAAGTGAAATTAAATAGCTTGGTGTCACCATTTTAAATGCAAAAAGAAAGCCAAGCATATACTGACACGTGTTTATAAGGACACCTATTCTGAAAATGTGAAATAGTGGGGTAATGGAGAGACAAAAAGGGGCCTCTAGTGGACCCATAAATCAATAGGCATTCCTAGTTATTTCTTTGGTTGTTTAATATCCCAAGAAACCAAAATCAAATATTGGAAGTCCCAAAGGAGCCAAATATTTTTGTTGAAAAGAATTGTACGACTTACCTAGTTCCTAAAACATCCTTATTCCAATCGACAACAAAACTATTATTTGGACTCTTCTACATATGCAATGAGATTTTGTGGGACCACTACCAATTACTAAACATGCATGCAGAATATACCATAATTACAATTTAATTTGGTCTATAAGTACAAAAACGGTTACAAGTACATGAAACATACCAAATTTGATTAAAACATAGGATATTCACTAAGTGGTTTAATAAATATTATACCTTGGTGACAAAATTGGTTTAATTAAATATTAAATTACCCAAACAAAAGATAATTCATGAATTATATCCAACATATTTGTTTTATTGCAGACCATCAATAAAACATTCAAACAAGATAATATCCTTTCTTTGATACTTAGAATGTCAAAGGTTAAAAAAGCATGAAAGGAAATACAACATTATACTCCTGGAGACTGTAGTAGTGAGGTAAGGTATAAGTCACAAAATGGTGGAAAATATTCCACAAATAATCGAGATGATTTTCTTCTAACTTTAGATAAGGCTTAATTTGGGCCAGTTTCAAGAGCAGTAACTCGTGAGACTAAAAATTATGCACAACCTCTTAAGCTAGGTAGTGACAAAAAAAAATTCGTGACAAATACAATTATTTATCATTTCCATTAAGAGTGATAAATGTTTTTCCCAATTAATCACCGCCTTGGGCAGTGACAAATTTAAGTTACTTGGTTTATCACTGTTAATAGAAGTGAAAAAGTTTGTCCTTAGTATATATCACCGCAAATAGGAGTGTGTAATACCTCGTGTAATTTAACACTTAGGTTGATCAAGTCTAAATATAAAATCATACGGGATAGCAAAAACAAAATAATATCATTCTCAACATGAAGAGATCAAATAAAAAAAATGGACAAAAATTTTGAACCGATGAGAAGATCCTCAAGTATAACTCATAATGTCCAATAACCAAATTTATAAAATAATGTTGTCTCAACAATAATACACAAATACAATCCCCGAAGATTCTATAAATATTACAAGCCATCTAAGTCTCAACATACAACTAGACATCTCAATATAAGCTAGACTAAAAGATAGATGATACCCTGAGAGATGTATATCACGCACTGACTAGATCGAAAGAAAATCTAAGTGTGAGGTACATACCTAGCACCTAGTTTACACAAAAGGGGGGGGGGGGGGTTAAAACCCTACAAGTAACTTAGCTACGCAACTCAAAGCAGTTATATGCATAGATGATAAAGTCACAGTTTAATAATTTAATGAACGACCCAACCCATATACGTAGTCTCACAATATATTAGAATTTTCTCATTTCATATAATTAATTACTCATTCTTATTAACTAATCAATAAGTAACCGACATGCACCCCTTCCTCTCGGCCATCTCAAATACATGCGGTATGCTAAGTTGAAGTAACGCGTTAATTTGAATTACTTTCATTAACCAACCATGCTCATAATTAATTACCACGTAAACGGCATGCGCCCCTTCATCTCGGCCATCTCATAAACATGCGATATGCCAAATTTAAATAATCACATTTCACGCCCTGATACTATCTGGTATTCGCATGGTTGCCACTTGGTATTCACATAACTGGGAATTATCATATCATAATAAACCATAAACATCACGTTTTACGCCCTGACGCCACTTGGTATTTGCATGGACAGGAAATAACTATCATAATATCGGGGTGTCCCTCTATGATACCCCACCCATTCATTTCAATTTAACATGTTCAATTAATATTGACATTTTAACACGTAATTATTCACTCCGAGAAAACTACTCCAACCTCAATTATCCTCAGTTACCCCGACTCGGCTCTATTATTTAGGATTCATTATCTATATGTTAAACGATTTTATGGAGAGCTAAAGGGACACACATTATGCAAGTGATTCTTTGTAATGAAAAGTGTAAAATTGAAAGTTTATAATTTTATTACTGATTTAAGCCATCACAACAACCCGTCTCTAAACTTTGTGCATGTGACATATCACCGAAGTGAAATCAACCCTCCTGATACACTAATGTTTAGATAGAGTAGTTGCTAAGACAAATTATTTAAGGCTTATTATACAAGAGCAAGTCATTTAAGCCGTCACGACAACTCGTCTCTAAACTTCGATCGCGGGACGTCTCACCAAAGTGAGATCCAAACAAGGAACCCTCCCAAATACACTTATGTTTAGATAAAGTAGTTGGAAAGACAATTTTTTTATGTTTATTATGTAAGAGTAGGGCAAGAATATAAATGTCTATTAGTGAATCTCCGAATTAATCCACACTACTATTCAACAACCAACAATCACAATAAATTCTTGTACTCCTTCTAATGTCTACATCATAGAACGCACGTCAACAATAGCATGGTTTTAAACATGGGTTCATATTGAGTTCTTACATAACAGGGACACGTAATTATTTTACGTGAGTATGTTACACCATAAGGGGTCCATTAAAGTGCATCAATTGTCCCAAGTCATTTACAATATTCTCATATTGGTCATTATAACATGAATAAAGTCTCGCAATAATTCTCATCGATTTGGAGCATACATATCAAAAGTACTACTTCTAAAGCGTAAGGTATAACCCTACTGAGCAATTGAACTTTCAGAATATTTTACTTCTAAATAAATTTCACATCGTCTATTCTCATATCGCAGATTATCAAATTCTACCAACGAGGGGTCCCACTCTAAAATTGTCATTTTCATGCGTTGGGATCAATAATTAATTTTCTCAAACTAATAGGCTCAACATGAATTTTTAGGAATATACAACCATTTAGATTCTCATAATATCACATAAATTATAATTGCACACTTTTCTAAAGGTCACTGGGTCAATAATTTATTTTTGCAAATTAATAAGCTTGACATGAATGTTTAGGTCAGTAACACTACTTAAATTCACATAACATTACATAAATTAGAAATGTACACTTTTTTAGAGGTCACTAAAAAATTTTATCACAAAATTTTAGTTTAGATGAAATCAGCAAATACACACATAAAAAGAGAGGAGTGAAAAATTACTTACCTCCGAAAATATGTTCCGAATTACTTTTCGAGTTGATGGTGAAATTCTCTTTGGAAACCTCCTTGAAATATCTCTAAACCTTGTGCTTATTTGTTATGTTGGCCGCGGTATTTAAGGCAAAGTTCCTTTTTAAAAGAATTCGCACATGGTCGCCGACGGTTGTTCTCACAGGGAAGATGTCGGCTACTTACTTCCTTTTCGAAAGAATTGAGGTAAGAGATTTGAAAGGCATGGCAGGGGAAAAAGGGGACAAATGAAACAGGGTTCTCATACTTCCCTATGCACTGTAATAGGGGTTGTCGTTCGAAACACCTAGCAGTCAAACTCCCTTTTTACTTCTTTCCCAGAGTCATCTATATGAATGCACCCGCACACTTCCCTATATCCCGTTAATATTCCCAAGTCAAAGATAGAAATTACTCTCACACAAATTACGGACCCAAAGGTTACCAGCCAACCAGATTTTAAGGAACCTAAAAAAAAAATAAGAGGATCAAACATAATGATGACCCAACAGCATGTTTGAAAAAACTCTCTCACTAGAAAAACTCTTAGTTTTAAAAAACTCTACTCACCATGCATGGTGTACATGCTAACCATATTGACCCCTCCCCCCACCGTCGGCCACCGGCAACTCAAAAGAAGAAGAAAACCTTCTTTTGAGAAGTACAAAGAAACACAAGGACAACGATGAGTCATTTGTTGATATGGAATTGGAGAACTATAAAGATGCTATGATTACTCAAAATAATAATGAGGCTACTACTTGTAATAGGGATGGAGCTAGCTCTGATATGATCATAGAAGAAATTCTTAACATGCTTACAACATAAAAAACCACAATCCTCAACTGTGATGAAAATGATAAAACCAAAAAGACGCTTTCGTATAAGGATGTGGTGGGTAAGAAACCAAACTCAGATATTCTTTTTGTTGACATTAATTGTTTGTGGTCTGATGATGACATGGAGGCCTCTCATGAGAGTAGTTGCCACTCCATGGACCTCAACTCAAATCCAGTTGAAGAGGAAGATGATCCACTGTACCCAGTCGTCTCTATACCAAAAAACATGTGGGGAAACTTCAAAAGAAATGGAGTGACAACGTCATCGTGAGCTTGCTTGGTAAGAACATTGGCTACAAATTACTCAATGCAAGAGTCCATTCCCTGTGGAACTTACAAGGTGACTATAAAGTCATGGACTTGGAGGAAGGGCATTTCGTATTTAGGTTCATGATGAAAGAGGATTACCACAACGTCTTGACTGGAGGCCCATGGGTAATCATTAACCAATATATAATAGTTAGAAGATGGGTGCCAAACTTCAACCCTCTTGAGTCTAACCTTGTCTACAGCTTTGTGGGTAAGACTTCCCAGACTTCCTACTGAATGGTTTGATGAAAGAGCGATTTTCCAAATAGGTAGCAAACTTGGGAGATCAATCAAGATGAATTTTAACTCTGTATCATCAACTAGGGGAAAATATGCCAGAATCTGTGTTGAAGTTGACATTGCAAAATCGTTGGTCCCATGTTATTAATTGGATGGTCATAAATATAGAGTGGAATATGAATTCCTCCCCTATATCTGCTTCAAATGCGAAAAAATTGGACACAAAATCTAGTATTGCCCACTCCATGCACCAAATCATACTCTAGTTAAATCACTAGAAAGCTCTCCTGCTATTAATGTGGAAAAGGCCCCGGCTATGGCTACTGATAACAGTCATTTCTCTAGCATTTTTAGTGGAGATGGTGATGTTAATATTATTGTCGGCGTAGAAAAAAAGCAAGACCATTTTGGTCCATGGATTTTGGTTCAACGAAACAGGAGAAATAGTAACGAGAAAGCAAAAAAAAATCAACTGGAACCAGGGATCTCTTAGCCAGGACAAATAACAGATATGCAATCCTCAATAGTGATGGATGTGACTAGGGTCAAATGCACACTAACAATCAGTCTGGTAAAGGATCAGTTGCTACTACTAGCTCACAGACGAAGGGACATGTAGTAAGGAATCAAAATGCAAGCCACATGAATAATCAGAAAGGTATGGACTTTAGGAAAACCAACAGCGTAAAAAGTGGATGGTACAGAGAGTCAGTAGCAAAAAGGAAAAACTGGGATGTGGATAAATTTGCAGGCTCTAGTCCAGCGTGTGATGTACCTACAGAAAAGAACATCCCTGCTTAGACGGCACATAGGGCCATGGGGAAAAGTCCTGGAGTTAACTCCATAAGTCTAAACTCGGACACTACTAGTATAATGACAAGTGAGGAAGACAATATTACTGTGGGGGTCATTATTAATAAAATCCCCTCATACCAAAATCTAGAACCATAAAACTCTAACAATAATACTGCAAAGAACTCTGAAACTTAACCCCAGGATAACCACACTTCGAAAAGGATACCTGCTAACCAAATCGATAATGGACCTTCCATTTCCTCTAGCCTTGTTAGGGGACGTTCAAATCCAAAACCTGACACTAAACTCGAGAGGAGTCTTGCTTAATTTAGTGGGGAATATAGAGGACGCAACCATCTTCCAAGCAAATTGGAAGATCTCTGAAGCCAAGATCATAATCAGCACACTGGAGTAGACGTGGGAAAATGAAGAGATAGTCACAACGATTGTGGAGGAAAAATTCAGGGACATGCTATTGCACCAAGAAATTTCTAATAGGTGTATGCGGACGATTAATGATATGGACTCGCTCATCCAACTCATGCCCTCAATGTTTGCGATTATCTGGAATTGTCGAGGGGAGAGAAAACCCCTATTCAAACCCACCATTATCGAGCTGAAAAGAATTTATAATCCGAATATTGTGGTTATACACTAAATGCATATCCTTATTGGTAATTTGGTTAGTTTTTTTTATAATCCTGGATTTACTAACAGGGAGGTTTCTGAACCAGTTGGCAGGACCGGGGGTATTTGGGTTACCTGGAACCCAAATTATATTAAGGTGGAAACCCTCTCTATTACTAGACAAGCTATCCACCTCATGGTTACCAAAACAAATTATGAAGATTGGATTTTTTCTGCGATTTATGCAAGCCCAGAGCCACGCCTACGCAGAATTTTGTGGGATAACCTGTATGTCATTTCTGAAAATATTAACGTCCCTTGACTGGTTGCCGACGATTTCAACGACCATGTGGACGAGTCTAAAAAAAAGTTTTGGTAAGTAGACAAAGGACAGTAAAAGCAATACCTTTCTTGAAAATATCAACAAATGCAAGCTTACAGACCTGGGATGCTTGGGGCCCAAGCTGACCTGGACAAATCAGGAAGGTTATGGCTAATACCCTCATCAGACTAGACAGAGGTCTTGCGAATGCGGAGTGGAAGCTTAAATTCCCTAAAGCTTGTGTTGAGAACATCCCCCGCACTGCCTCTGCCCAATGCCCTATCATGATCAGATTTGAAGGTATGACTTCTAACCATATCATCCCTAAACTATTTAGACTTTTGGAGTGCTGGTTTGAGAGAGATGATTTTAATGATCTCATTAACATTAACTGGAACAACACTGCTAGCCTTGACACTAATATCCATATCTGTATGAAAAATATAAAAATTAAGAATAATACCATCTTTGGTAATATTTTCAAAAATAAGAAACGTATTCTTAGACGACAGTAATACCCCATATTTTTATGGCTTTTAAAATTGGGGATTTATTAAATTTAAGTTGAGGTATTAATTTAATATTAATCCGGAACTTATTTTTTTTATATTTACTAGCATGATGTGAGTTGGTAATTATTGGAAATTTGTTGAATATTACTAGATGAGTAAAGTAATATATGAGATTTATTTTATTAAAATGGTCACCAGTGAATAAAATGGCAATTATGGAAATTTAATTCAGGACGCGCCTGTGTCGTGTCAGGACTAAAATATTATTATTAAAGTGAATAGATTCTAAGTCGTCCGTGTAGTCATTTTGAGCGCGCCAAAGTGTCCGGAAGGGTCGAGATAGTCAGAAAAGTGTACTCGGGGGTTTAGTTTGGGTCTCGGGGCATTTTTAGGCCTGATTGTCATCCGAGGAGGGTATTTTAGACATTTTATATTTTTGGGTAATTAAACCCACGAATTTTCTTAGTATTTATTAGCCATTTATAGTTGTCTCTTGGCATTAACAAACACAAAGCCTAAGCCATCCATTAGAGAAGAAGGTTAAGTGATTAGAGAGGAAGGTGAAGAGATTTGAGAAGAAGGTGAAGAGTCTTCAAGCAATCCAAGGCCTAGAACTCACCCGATTTCGTCGCCACTACCACCAAAACGTATATCGCATGATGAGGAACGCAACCATATATTTTTCATTAATAAATCAAACCCTTGAATCCAAGGTAAGTATCTATCTTGCTAAATTACAAGTTAATATACCTTCCATGTTAGTCTAGGAATGAAAATCATATGTTTTAATGGAAAAATTATATATTTTGGAAGAGAATTTATATGTGTTGTAGGGAGAACCCATGTAGTCTAAAATCTTGATCATATGTAGAGGATTACCCATGAATTTATTATGATATTTGGGAAGGAAATCTTGATTAAAATAGAGGGTGGTGATTATTCATGCAAAATTTGGTTTTATGAAGAGATTTGAGATTAAACCCCTTTTTGATTGATTCGTTGAGGATTTATTGATGTTGTTACGTTAGAACTTGTTTATGTACATTGGTTATATACTTGGATTACTTTTATGGGAGTTTGGGATGAAATTATAGAGGTTTGGAGGGGTTAGAATGATTGAACCCGTAGGTTAAAATTTGCAGCAAACTGGGCAAGAACTGCTTGATCGATCGATCGACCCCATTCCTTGATCGATCGACCCCTCCTAGAAAACTGCATATTTTTCCCCTTTTTGTTTAGTCTAGTTAAAATGCTTAGGAACCCTTGATTAACATTGATAGAGTATAATGGGTTATGAAGATGACCAGTAGGGTTTAAGTAGACTCCGTTGAGTGAAAATTAATATGAGATGAAATTTTGGGTTAACGGGGAGTTATTTATACATTGGGAATTATGCGTACGTTAACTAAAAGATTAAGACTCATGAAAGATTTAGACTAGAAGGTAAGTGAGGGTATACCTACTGATATTTATACTTAGTGAGAGAGAATACTTCGAGAGATAAGAAGTAAGTATGAAGTAAATAATAAATGAGAATAAAAGAGACGAATCCGTTATGAGAAATAATTGAGTAAAATTTGTGTTGAGAACGGATAATAATAATTATGGTTCGTGGGCGAACCTAATTTGGATAATGTGAATATTTATATATATGACTGTGTGATTGTGCATATATTATGTATCTGTGTAAAAATCATACCCGGGCTACTTGCTATCACAGAGGTTTTCGCGTTGGGACAGTCTTATCTCGATTGGACCTTTATGGGGGATATTGACTTGTACCCTAGAATATAGGAATCCTTGGTACAGGCTATCCGATCGATAGTCAGACGGTCCTAAGATACGTGAGACCTCTTAGTGACTTGGAACTATGCTTCGCCTCCATTTGTATGTGTATTGTGTTAATACAGTTTGAGAGTGATTCCGAACTAGTATTTCCCTTAGTGTGAGTGATACAGGGACTTGATTGCAGAGTATGCCAACACCATAGATTTATGTGGGGTGCCGATGGTATATATATATATATATATATATATATATATATATATATATATGGAAACTTTACACTGTGGGTATAAGCAGTTATGTAATGAATAAATGCTTCAACTTGATAACAAGTGTTCGTGAATTTTGTAACGATAATGAGTGGTTCTAAGTAATGTAAGAAAATGGAAGATAATGATTTCCTAATGTAAATATCATAACCTCGCTTTTCACATGATAAAACCTATTGGAGAATAAGATAGGAAACTGATGAAATTTATTAGTAGGTAGTCGTGCACACTAAATGAGAGGTGAGAATTTTCAAGAGAGTGTCGCTTACTAACATGGTTGTGATATTAGCCGGTAAACATTTTAAATACTTGCTAAACTATTTTTAAAACTATTTTACACTCGGGCTTTGATCCGTTTTCTGTCATCTCTTTCTCTTTTGTATATATATGTATGTATTACAGGTGCCCAGCCACAGGGGCATCATGCTTAGGTTCTTTGGATTGGACGTGCTGCAGCTTATGTGAGAGTTGTAGGCCCTTACTTTAGACGACTTTGTCATTGAATCAGTTGCTACTTTAGATCTTCATAGTTAGGGCATGTGTCGCCCGATTTCCTATTCCAGTTGGATTTGTCAGAGATTTGTGATGTTTCCAACGTTCAGTACTCCTCGGGAGTTAACTCTTGTCAGAATGATTTCATTTATAGTTCATAATCTGGTTTGGTTTATCTAGATAGTTTAAATGGTAGTGTAGTTATCCTTTTATTTATGTGACTCTCAAACTGTTATTATTAAAAAGCTTTTCATATTGGTATTTAATAAAGGAAAAATGAGGTTTTAAATGGTTTTGACACTTAGCTTAATTATTTAGGGTGTTCAAATTGGAAATATTATTTTGCGACAGTGATGCTGAGAATGAACCAACCGTTCACCTAGTTTTTAATTTAATAAAGGACTGATCACCCGGTATTTAATTAGGCGGGGTGTTACAGGTGGTATGAGAGTATCAGGTTCTAGTGTCCTTTAGGGTTCGTACGGCTTGCTATACTTTCAGCTGAGCGTTACTTTCTTTGATATAGAGCCCTATGATTAGGATTGTTGATTTCTATCGTAAGATTCAGTTCTCCTGCCATAACGTATATATTAGTGAATCTTATTTGCGTTCGAACGTGTTCGTACAAGAAGTATGGCAGATGAGGGCCATTGGACGAATAGCGGAGATCGTACTTAGGAGGTTATGAAGTATGTTCGAGGATGATGATCGTAGTCGAGGTCACCCCTAGTATGGCACGAGAGGCCAGGACTGTAAAGACGGTTATGACGCAGCCTACAAATTCCAAGTGCTGCTATAGTCGAAGGTGATGCCAAATTAGACTCACCCAATGTAGTACGCTTAGGAGAGGGTCAAATGAAAAATTGAGGAGAGTCATCAGTAGAAGTTCTAAAAATACGGGAATTGGGTGTATTACCCAGCGAAGGCAATATATTCAAAGGCTTGGACATATAGTGGAGTGTGGTTAACTAACTGAAAATTTGGGGTAAAATTTTTCTTGACTCATCAGAGGAAAGTTATAATAGTGGGAGTCAACAACCACCGCCCGCGAATGAGGGTATGTTTTCTATCTATGGAATTATGGGGAGCATAATGATTGTTATTAGGACCTCACATTCATTTGTAGCTATTAGAATTGCGTGGACCATAGGGTTACTAAACTTGGCCATTGGCACTATTATTTATGTATACTCACCGATGGGTAGTGGGACGCCTATTATTTTCTTGTATATATCAAAATGTGAGTTTAATTTTATCGGGGATTTACTTGTTATAGACATGTCTGAGTAGGATGTGATTATCGTCATGGATTGACTTGTTGTATATGAGACTAAGAATGATTGTTATAGCCAGCATATTGTCTTTGACAAGAGAGTGAATAAGTAGACTTTTATATAAATAGATAAAACTTTTTGGGATGTTCTATACTATAGACTAAGGACCTGAGGAGTTTTGATGACCAACTATTTTAGGTAGTAGTGTATCAGGGGGGGTTCCTTGTTTGGATTTCGCTCTGCGAGACACTCCACGCATGAAACTAAAGAACGTTGGGAGTCGAAGTAAGTTAGGACTTTAGAATATGAGTTTATAACCTTTGCCATTATACATGTATATATATGTATATATTTATATTAATCAGAGAGTTATGAGTTGTAGCATGATTTGAGGCAAATGAAATCGCCAAATGAGAATGTCGAAATCATAGAAATACGGATTATAGACTAAATAGTCAGTTAATTACGGGTAACCTTACAGAGGACTCACATTCATTTAGACCTTATGATGGAATGTACACACATTGGGTGTATGGGAGCCCTGGATGGTTTGATTGTAGTATTTTCCATGTTTGTGTCACAGTAAGTATTCTTGAGGTTAATGAAAGTAGAAGTTGTGACTTCCAGATTTAGTTGTTTGATGACTTAGGATCGTTAGTCCCCATAATTTTTCCATGAGGATGGTATAGTACGGATTGGGTAAAGTTTAACTCAAGATAATTTAAACTAAATGGTAAGGCTTGGAGTATAACATTAGTGGGAGTATTCGGTAATGTACTGTATAAGTGGTATGACGGAAATTACATGAGATGTGAGATTAATAACCGGAGTTGTCCTTACCAGTTACGCTTTATTTTTCCGAATTTCGGGACGAAATTCCGTTATTAGGGGGGAAGTATGTAATACCCCGTATTTTTATGGCTTTTAAAATTGAGGATTTATTAAATTTAAGTTGAGGATACGGGGACTTGATTGCATAGTATGCCAACACCATAGATTTATGTGAGGTGCCGATAGTATATATATATATATATATATATATATATATGGAAACTTTACACTGTGGGTATAAGTAGTTATGTAATGAATAAATGCTTCAACTTTATAACAAGTGTTCGTGAATTTTGTAACGATAATGAGTGGTTCTAAGTAATGTTTGAAAATGGAAGATAATGATTTCCTAATGTAAATATCATAACCTCGCTTTTCACATGATAAAACCTATTGGAGAATAAGATAGGGAAACTGATGAAATTTATTAGTACGGTAGTCGTGCACACTAGATGAGATGTGAGAATTTTCAAGAGAGTGTCGCTTACTAACATGGTTGTGATATTAGCCGGTAAGCATTTTTAATACTTGCTAAACTATTTTTAAAACTGTTTTACACTCGGGCTCTAACCCGTTTTCTGTCATTTCTTTCTCTTTTGTATATATATGTATGTATTACAGGTGCCCAGCCACAGGGGCGTCATGCTTAGGTTCTTTGGATTGGACGTGCTGCAGCTTATGTGGGAGTTGCAGGCCCTTGATTTAGACGACTTCGTCATTGAATCAGTTCCTACTTTAGACCTTCATAGTTACGGCATGTGTCGCCTTATTTCCTATTCCAGTTGGATTTGTCAGAGATTTGTGATGTTTCCAGCGTTCAGTACTCCTCGGGAGTTAACTCTTGTCAGAATGATTTCATTTATAGTTCATAATTTGGTTTGGTTTATCTAAATGGTTTAAATGGTAGTGTAGTTATTGTTATCCTTTTATTTATGTGACTCTCAAACTGTTAATCTTAAAAAGGTTTGCATATTGGTATTTAATAAAGGAAAAATGAGGTTTTTAATGGTTTTGACACTTAGCATAATTATTTAGGGTATTCAAATTGGAAATATTATTTTGCGACAGTGATGCTGAGAATGAACCAACGTTCACCTGGTTTTTTATTTAATAAAGGACTGATCACCCGGTATTTAATTAGGCGGGGTGTTATAACGGCTTAGTGGAATTCAGGAAGCCCATGAAAGGTGTTATTACCCTAACATTTCTATTCTTTAAAATAACCTCCGTTATGAGTTTAACACCTTACTTAGACACGAGGAAAATTTATGAAACAAACGTCGAGGATTTTATGGCTTAACGAGGGTGATAGAAATACCAAATTCTTCCATACTTCCACTATTATTCGACATAGACAAAATAGTATTAAGAAACTTAACATTAATGGGGAGTCGACTGAAAATGGTACTATCATCTCTAACCACATCAATGACTATTTTGAGAACTTTTTAAAAGCTAAATTTACTTACGACATCCAAAGTCAGATGCGTAATCTTGATAATATAAGCCTTGTGGAAGATGACAACTTGTTCCTAACTACCCCACTTTTAATGGGAGAGGTTAGGAAAGCATTTTTTAGTATAAAAGGCCTTAAATCTCTTAGCCCGGAGGGCATACAACCACTTTTTTATCAGCATTTTTGGAAAATCATTGCTACTAATATTTTCACTTTTTACCAAGAATGTTTTCGGGAGTATTCCTTTCCAAAAGATCTTAATAACAGTTACATAATGCTTATTCCCCAAATCGATTACCCGGAGAACATAACTCAATTCAAACCTGTCACACTATGTAATGTTTCTTACAAAATTCTTGCCAAAATTATTGTGGACATACTTAGACCCGTCCTGTGTCGTAACATTAGTCCCCACTAGGAAATATTCCTTCCTGGAAGACATGCCCCGTATAATGTTATTATCACCTAAGAGATTATTATCACCCTTATGAATTTAAAAGGTAAAAAGGGGGGTTTTATTCTGAAAATTGATCTTGAAAAAGCATATGATAGAGTGGATTGGGACTTTCTTGAGGGGGTCCTAATTTGGTTCAATATTGACAAAGATTTTTGCAACCTCATCATGAGTTGTGTGAGAAACACCACCACCTCTATTCTCTGGAATGGTACCCCTCCCTAGTTTTAACCCTACTAGAGGTCTCCGCCAAGGAGACCGGATATCACCTTATCTTTTCGTTATGTGCATGGATTATCTTTCCGCTATGATTTTGGAAAAAGTCAAATGCAATAAGTGGAAAGGTATTAGGGCGTCCGCTGCGGGCCCACCCATCACCCACCTCTTCTTTGCTGACGACCTTATCCTTTTCACGGAGAATGATAACCTTTCTTATGAAGTTATCATTTATACTCTTGAGGAATTTTGCCATATCTCCGGTCAAAAAATTAATTACACTAAATCTAAAGTGTTTGCTTCTCCCAATATCCCTAAAAGCGAGGCCTGGAATGCTAGCCACATATTTGGTATGAGCTTTACCAATGATTTGTGCATACCTTGGTAATAGACTTATATATGGTAGAATGAATAACTCACATTTTAATTACATCATTGATAAAGTTCAAAAAAGACTCATGGGGTGGAAATCTAAACTACTCTCTCGCGCGGGTAGGAAAACTCTTATACATCATGTGACATCCACCATCCCTAACTATAACATTCAAAATGTCATGCTCCCGGTTAAAATTTGCAATGATATTGATAGAATTAATAGAAATTTTTTCTGGGGTGAGGATAACAAGAAATAAAAGATCCACCTAATTAGCTGGGATACAGTTTGTAGACCCAAAATTAATGGAGGCCTGGGTTTGAGGAAGAGTCGTCTTAATAAACAAGCTTTTGTTGCTAAACTTGGATGGAAACTTGCGAATAATGACAATTCCATTTGGGTTGAGGTCTTAAGAAGTAAATATAAAATAAACCAAAATCCTAGATTGTGGAAAAAAAGAAATGCTTCTTCACACATTTAAAGAAGTATCATTAAATATCGTGAAACTCTGTCCAATAAAGTCAAATGTAATGTCGGTAATGGTAAAAACATCAACATTCTTAAAGAATGGTGGGTTGGGAACAAAGTCATCAATCCTACTGAACAACCTAGAAACTTAGACAACTTCATTGTTGACATGCTCACTGGGGAGAACGGGATGTTAATGCTATTGATAATTCTTTCAATTTGACAACCAAAATGATATTATGAATATCCCCCTTCCCCGTACTTACTCTCACGAGGACAAAACCTGTTGGTCTCTGAGTAAAAATGAAAAATTCACCATAAGTTCTTGCTATAAATTCCTTATGGAGAAATATGATGAACACCAACCTTGGGAGACTTGGAGAAAGCTGTGGAAACTAAATATCCCCCCAAAACTCACCACCTTTTTATGGCCCATTCTCCATGGCAAGCTCCTCACCAATGAACATCGGTTATGTAGAGGTCTTACATCCAATGGAGATTCCCCACGGTGTGGGTTACTAGAGGACACCATTCATCTTCTAAAGGAATGCAAAAATTCTAGGGAGATATGGAGCATGCTCGGTTTCGATCAATCTCTTGACCTCAATTTTGCGGGTAATGTAAATTACTGGATCATCCTAAATATTTGGGGTGAGTCCAAAAATGAAAGGTACAAAAGCTTTATTATTACTTTATGGATCATTTGGAAATCCATAAATAACCTCATATTTAATATTATTGATGATTTTCCACAAACAATTGCCCATTTGATTGTGATTTATGCAAATTACGTTTTTGAAGCCCAGACTTGTAAACGAGCAAAAGTTTGTGGAGAAAACTGTACTTTATTAGTTATTGATCCGATTTATAATGCAAGTTAGTTCATCATCCACACTGACGGTGGCTTTGAACATAGGAGTGCTATCGGCTCATTTGGAGGGGTTATCAGGAATGAAGATGGCGATTGGATCATGGGCTTTGCGCGAAAATTTCAACGCACCCCCTTCGCGTGGAACTGGAAGGGAGTTTTAATGGGCTGCACATAGCACTAAAAAAGAAATGGAAAAGGGTCTGCCTGAAGAATGACTATCTTGAAGCCATCATTATCATTAAGCAGGAGGGAACACTCAACCATCCATTGGCTAATATCATTGAAGACTGCAAGGTCCTTGTTAAAGACCTGAAGGCAAACATCGTGCATATACCAAGGGCAAGCAACTTCATGGCGGATTGTATTGTGAAAGTTGTGAGAGAGGCGGAAAGCTTGTACAAGGAATATGACGAAGCCCCTGAAGAGCTGCTTAGTATGGTGGATAGAGAGATGGAGGAAGAAGGCTTCTTCTTTGTTTAAGTGTTTCTCCATTGTTTTCTGTTGTCTTTCTGATTTCCTATTCTCACAAAAAAAATGAACCAAGAACAACTCAACATTCTTTCTCTCTTAAAAGATGGCGCTGCATTTCGACTCTCCATTTCTAAAACCTAGGCTGCCCAAATGATGAGGTACTCCTAAAAATCAGGGACGATTACCCCACACACCTTACCAAATCCTTATATGCGTGTGCTGATCGAGACTCCCTTAAACCTACTAAAGCCCCAATAAAACTCTTCTACATAAATAGGCCCATTAACTCAAATGGACACACTAACCCATTACTCTAAATATATCAAGTAGGCGCACAAAAAATAAAATAAGAAATAACTATAATTTTAATTAATTAAAGCAAATATCAATACAAATTATAATTTTACTTCCATAAATTTCATAAACTCACAGCATGAGTTTAATTTATCAAAAATGCCATGTAAATAAATTTCATTTCTTCAAAATACATACGGATGCCCTTTTTATTTAATAATGTTTTGATTAGTTAATTATATTGTAAAAAATAACGGGGTATTACATAGTGATAAATTTTGTTCATAATATTTGTCAATGCTAATGGATGTAATAAAATTTGTCTTTAAGAATAGTTTGTCACTACTATTGGCCATGATAAATTATGTTCTCAATTAGTCACTCCTCACGAAAATTATAAATTATTAGACTAAAAATAACACACTCACTTAAAACTATCCTCGTTCTTCTCTCCCTCACACTCTAACCCCTCGTTCTCACTTAAAATTGGTGTCCCTCTCATCTTTTATCCCTCCTGCTCTAACCAGATCGTCCTCTCTCCTTGTTGTCCCCTTGTCGCACTTCCTCTCTCCCTGGTGTCCCTTTGCCGCTAATGTTGCTCGTCCTCATGTAACAACCCATATTTTTGGGAATATTTAAGTTACACGTGTACTCATAATTTAATTAAATCGAGAAATAAATTGAATAAATATTAATTAGCGAATACTGGATTAATATTTATGTGTTATTATATTTACTTTTGTGATAACTAAATGAAACTTTATTATTTTATATTACGTCATATGTGGGTAAAAATGACGGGTTGATAGGATCTTATTCAGGATGTGCGTGTGGGTCGTGTTGGGAATAAGATGGTAAATTGATGATAGGTGACTCATATGGTGATTTCGAGTGGATGGTTAATCTGGGATGGGACGAGATAGTCAGAATTAGGTACTCGGGGGTTGTAATCGGGTTTCGAGGACTTTTTAAGTTATATGGGACCCATACGTATTCGAGTCATTTAAATGTTATTATTTAACCTAATTTCGGGATAAGGTGAAGATAAAAGGGTTGTAGAGAAGGGGGACAACCATATATCATTCGAAATGATCTTAGCATGAGAGAAGCAAGAGGATATGGGGAATTTAGGATAAAATTCTAGAACACCATGCTAGGAGGAGATTAAACAATTTGGGGGCTTGGATCATTGAGGGTTGAGGATATCAAGGAGCAAGATCAGACTTCTATAATTAGGGGAAAGTGTTTAAATTGATTTGATATTATATGTTATGTTTTAATTCATATCATGATTGGTGAAAAATTAATATGGACTTTTAGGTGGGATTTACCTGTCAAAATGGGTTTTGGAAAAAGGATATTATGGATAGTGGTTGATGATTATTCCATATGAAATTGGTGAAATAAGTCCTATAAAATAGATAGATTCTTGATAAAGAATTCTAAAATTGATTTAATTATAGAGATGTTCTTAAATTGGAAATCTGGAAATTTGGGTGATAAACATTGAATTAAAGGGTGGATTAATTAAGATTAATTTGATATCAAACCCCATGATTGGGATGGACATTTGATGAATTGAATCAAGGTTACATATAACCCTACGGTGTATATTGATAGGGTAGGATTAAATTGTGATGGGATGGATTTTTGGAATCATATTGGTTGTGAAATTGAATGGAAGTTTGTACAAAAAATGATTGACTATCCTGGTCTATTCCCAGGGGCAAACCAGTTTGCCCCCATAGCCGAATCGGTTTGGCTGCCCTACTCAGCCTGGGTTGGGTATTGTGATGTGTTATTGATTTAGTTAGGACCCGGGTTAAATTGAAAGGTCCGTAGAGGATGTTTAGGAGTTATGGTATCTCTGGAATATAGTATTACCTTGAGGTTAGTGTGAATAAAATCGAGGTACAAATTTAGAAGTGTTTAGGATGAACAACACTCGAAAATATATTAATGGATTCGAATGGGAATTTCAGATGGAATTGGGATATGGGTTGGATTGAGATAGACTTAGTGTCCAGAATAAATTATAATTGTGATATATAAATAAGTAAGTGAGTACTTATGAACTTAAGAGTCGGATTTAGACTCAGGAAAGTTAAGCTAGTCCTACGAGTGACATACACCGTTAGCCGATTTTTTTTATTATATATATACGGGTATAAAGACAATAAATATATATATATATATATATATATATATATATATATATATATATATATATATATATATATATATATGTGTGTGTGTGTGTGTGTGTGTGTGTGTGTGTGTGAATATATCTATGTGTGATTGGTATATGTGAAACATATCACTCTAGTGGGATGCTATCGGTGGAGGTTGCGCGTCGTGGGCGATTTCTCCTGGCGAATCCCAACAGGTGTAGTATCGGTCTCCAAGTTCATAGGTCTGTGCATGCCCACTCTATGTGAGGTTGGAGTCCAAGTGGAGTAATGTGGTATTGCTATGACCCACTGACTTAAGATTATGACCGCCTCCAGTTACATTTGGTATTTGGGTTTGGTGGTGTGATTCTGACCCGGTGACCCAGGTTGATTTGTGTATGACCTGGAGCTTGATAGCATACTAGAGATTCGAATCCAATGACTTATTACTCCAAGGGATTGCGGTTATATAGTAAGTAATACATATGTATGTATACTTGTTGTGATATGAAGATGCGTATATTATTGTGAAGAAAAATATGTATATGGGCATACGACATTAAAGTGTGAATATTGAATTAATAACTAATGAAAGTTTTTTGAAGTGAATTGATTAATTATAGTTGAGAATTATAATTATAAAGTGGACGTGGAAGATAAGTGAGAATTGAAAGTGAAATAAAGTATACATATGATATAGGATAATGTATGGGATTAAGATTAGTGTTGAGACTAGTTTGGCTGGGTAGCGTAACTAGGTTGTTTAAAATACATGCGTTAGATGTGCACTATAGATGAAGGGTGAGGGTTATCTCATAGGAGTGTGACACTAGTTTAAATATGAAATATTAGAGTGCATATTTATTAATGTATTTTAAACACTTGCATAATGTTTTTAAAACTTTTAAGTGCTTAGCCATAGGGATGCCTGGATTTACCATCCTTCTAATCAGACGATGTTGCAACAACTGTGGATGTTTGCAGGGATTGATTAGATGCTTATGTCGTTGAGATCTAGATAGGAATTACTTCAGAGTTATTCCGGGCATGTCACCCAGTTAGTTGGTATATATTTTATTCAGATGTTTTCCTTTCAGTCAGTGGGATTATTGTATTGTGATTTTTTACTGAGAGTTATCAGTTAATTAATTTATCCAGTGAGTTTGAGTTTATTTATTTGCACGGTTGGTTATGTGAATGGAAATCTTGTGGAAGAAAGTTAATAAGTTTTAAAATTTGACATCGGGCCTAATAGTGCATTATTAATTAAAAGAAATTCGACAGTGATGCTAAGAATGAACCATATGAGATTCCTGTTTTATTTTAGTAAAGGCTCATCACCCATTATTAGAATGAGCAGGGTGTCACACCTCACTCCCTTAGTGGTTATGACACACATTTTTAAATTGGAAAATATGTTTAAACTGATATATTATTGTCGAATTTACTTAAGGTAGAGTTTTTGAGAGCACAAAATGATAGTCCAAGTGTAATTCGTTGTTAAAATGTTTTTGATTTATGTAATCATATTAAAATTTGATTGGTTTTATTGTCTAGTTTAAGGACTAGAAACGTCATCTTTAACTACAGGTACTATACAACAAATTGCAGAGAACTCAAGGTAACGAAATTTTATTTTGCTAATAATTTTTTTATGTTTAACAAACACAGTTGTCGAAACATATTATGTGCATTCAAAATATTATATATGATACCTTCGATTGGTTCTCCATGAGAAAATTGTAGTCTGGGCAGTGTCTGGATACCAAACTATGCTCATATATTTATGGTTTAAAATTGAGTTTTGCCCTATACGATAATTTCTCAACACATAAAGTGAGTGTTTGGTGCTCGCAATTGATTGCATATTGTGTTTATGGTTTAAAATTGATTGTTTGTTTGTTTAGATTCTGTTTGGGGTTGGAAAACATTAAATACAATTGCAGGATGTTAAAAAATGTTTATTTTAGGGCTTCTTTGAAATGAATTTTCTTTTAGATGATTGAGTATATTTTAAAATTCAGTGGATATTGTTTCATTTTATTGTCCATTATAATTTTTTTGTTATCTGGGGTCCCTATACTACTTGAACTGGATTTGAACTCATTTTAGTAGATATATAACCATATTTTTTGCAAAAATAGAGAAAGCGTAAGATAATCCTTTATCACCCTCAAATTTTAATTCTATGGGTGTTATTTGCTAGTTTAATTATTAG
Source organism: Sambucus nigra (assembly GCA_949130495.1). NCBI lineage: Eukaryota > Viridiplantae > Streptophyta > Magnoliopsida > Dipsacales > Adoxaceae > Sambucus > Sambucus nigra. Next base: position 203,643,460 of record OX422208.1, read on the forward strand.
TTATTTCATATTCAAAGATTTTTTTTATTAAAATATCATTATACTATGGATGGAACATATTATGGCAGTGCTTATATCCCAAACAATATACTAGTTTGTTGTTTCTAAAACTGTATGATGGATATTTATCTCTCTATTCATGATAATCTATAAAAAAAAGTTGGAGATGGTTTATTTATATCCAGATTTAGTTTTAGCTTGAGGTATATATATATATATATATTAATTTTTTGTTTTTTCTCATTTCTCTGCATTTGTATGCAGGTTCAGCTACATACATTCACCAATTTGTTTCGGTGATTCACAATTTACACTGAAGATAGTTGACATTTTATGGGTATGTTTTATTGTAACTCTATTTGGTTATTTTAAGTAATTTTAACGGCATCATAACTGACATTTCTTACTTGCCCTTCAGGTGTTTGACAAAATGTGGAAAATGGATCAATTTTAAGGACTCTCGGTTTAAGAATAAGACGATAATTTATCAATATGTACACGTAGGCTTAAAAACATGTCGTAAAAGGGCAAAAGTGTAAAACAACCATAAAATAGCCCCCCCGTAAGAGGCACAAAAACCTCACATGGGATCAATATAACTCGTAAGAATGGACCGCGTAGCCATGAGAATCCCGGTTTGAGAATATGACGATAATTTACAAATATACAGAATTAGGCTTAAAAACATGCCATTAAAAGGTGAAAATGCAAAACAGACACCAAACGATCCTGTAAGAGGCACAAACACCTCGCACAGGACCAATGTAACTCGTAGAAAATGACCACGTAGTCATTGAACTTCCGATTTAAGAATATGGCGTTAATTTGCAAATTTTTAGACATAGCCTTAAAAACATGTTATTAAGTGTTTAAACCATAAGAACCCCGAAACGGCCCCGTAACACACACGAACACCTCGAACGGGACCAATGTAACTCGTAAGAACTGGCCGTATAGTCACGAGACTCTCGGTTTGAGAATATGACAATAGTTTGTAAATATCTAGACTGAGTCTTAAAAACATTTTGATAAAGGGAGAAAACCTAAAATAACCCCTAAAAGGCCTTATAAGAGACACGAACATCTCACACCGGACCAATGTAACTCATAGGAACTAAGCACGTAGTCATGGGTCTCACGGTTTGATAATGAGATGATAATTTGCCAATATCTAGACTTAGGCTTAAACATATGCTGTTAAAGTGCCAAAACGCAAAACAACCACCAAATGGCCCCGTAAGAGGCACAAACACCTCAGACGGGACAAATGTAATTCGTAAAAACTGATTGATAGTCACGGAACTCCCCATTAGAGAATATGGTGATAATTTGAAAATATTTAGAATTAGGCTTAACAAAATGCCGTTAACATGCAAAAAACAAAACAACCACCAAATAATCCTGTATGAGACATAAACACCTCGCATAAGACAATGTAACTGGTAGAAATTGACCACGTAGTCACGAGACTCCCGATTTTAGAATATAATGCTAATTTGTAAATTTTTAGATTTAGCCTTAAAATATGGTGTTAAAGGTTTAAACCCCAAGAGAGTCCCCAAACAACCCTATAAGAGACACGAGCACCTCAGACGGAATTAATGTAATTTTTAAGAACTGGTCACATAGTCACGCGTCTCTCAGTTTGAGAATATGAGGATAATTTGTAAATATGTAGACTTAGGCTTAAAAACATGTCGTTAAAGGGCAAAAACCCAAAATAACTCGTAAACGTCCACGTAAAAGACACGAACATCATGCACGGTACCAATGTAACTCGTAAGAACTGACTGCATAAATGGGACTCCCGGTTTGAGAATATGATGATCATTTGCAAAAAATAGACTTAGGCTTAAAACATGTCGTTAAAGGGAAAATACCCAAAATAGCCCCAAATGACTTCGTGAAAGACACAGACACCTCACATGAGACCAATGCAACTCTTAGTAACTGACCACATAGTCATGGGACTCTAGTTTGAGAATATGACAGTAGTTTGCAGATATCTAGATTTAGGCTTAAAACATGCCATTACCGGGTGAAAACCCTAAGAAGCCCCCAACCATCCCCATAAGAGGTACAAACACCTCACACGAGATTAATATAACTTGTAGGAACTGACCGCATAGTCACGCGACTCTCAATTCAAGAATAGAATGATAATTTGCAAATCTCTAAACTTAGGCTAAAAAAATATGCCATTAGAGGTTTAAAACCCAAAACAACCCCCAAACGACCCCTTAAGATAGTTGAATACCTCGCATGGGACCAATATAACTTGTAGGAACTGACCGCATAGTCATGAGACTCCCAATTTTAGAATATGATGACAATTTGTAAATATTTAGACTTAGGCTTAAAAACATGTCATTAAAGAGAAAAAACCCAGAATAGCACCCAAAAGGCCATGTAAAAGAGATGAACACCTCACACGGGACCAATGTAACTAACCACATAGTCACGGGACTCTCGATTTAAGAATATGATGATAACTTGAAAATATCTGGACTTGGGCTTAGAAATATGTCGTGAAAGGGAGAAAACCCAAACAACCCCCAAACGGCCCCGTAAAAGACATAAACACCTCGCATAAGACCAATGTAACTCATAGGAACTAACTACATAGTCACGGGACTTACGGTTTGATAATATGATGATAATTTGTAAATATTTGGACCTAGACGCTAAAACATGTCGTCATAGGGAAAAATCCTAAATATCTCCCAAATGGCCCCGTAAGAGGCACGAACACCTTGCACGGGGCCAATATAACTCATAAGAACTAATCACGTAGTCAAGTGGACTCTCGGTTTTAGAAAATGACAAAAAATTTCAAACATTTGGACTTGGGATTAAAAACATGCTGTTAGAGGTTTAAAATCCAAAATAATCCCCAGTCGGCCCATAAGAGACATGAACAACTCGCACGAGACGAATGTAACTAGTAGGAAGTGACTGAATAGTCACAGGACACCTAGTTTGAGAATATGATGATAATTTATAAATTTCTACACATAGGCTTAAAAATATGTCGTTAAAGGGTGAAAATACAAAATATCCACCAAACGGCCCGTAAGAGGAAAAAACACCTCGCACGGGACCAATGTAACTCATTAGAACTGACCTTTTAACCACGTGACTCTTAGTTTGAGAATATGGTGATAATTTTCCAATATCTATACTTAAGCTTAAAAACATGACGTTAAAGGGCAAAAGTGCAAAACAACCACCAAAATGGCCCCATTAGAGACATACACATCGGACGGGCCAATATAACTCGTAAGAACTGACTGCATAGTCACGAGACTCTCGGTTTTAGAATATGACGATAATTTGTAAATGTATAGAGTTAGGCTTAAAAACATGTTGTTAAAGAGTGAAAATCCAAAACAATCCCCAAACGGCTCCATCAAAGAACCAAACCTTACATGGGATCGATGTAACTCATGGGCCTGACCGCATAATCATGGGACTCCCAATTTGAGAATTTGACGATAATTTGTAAATATTTGGTCTTGGCCGTTAAAGGACAAAAACCCCAAACCATTCCCAAACGGCCTCGTAAGAGACACAAACACCTTGCATGAGACCAATGTAACTCGTAGGGACTGACTGTATAGTCACGAAACTCTCAGTTTGAGAATATGATGAGAATTCGCAAATATTTAGACTTAGGCTTAAAAACATGCCATTGTAGGGTGAAATCCCTAAACAACCCCCAAATGGCCCCGTAAGAGGCACGAACACCTCGCACAGGACCAATGTAACTAGTAGGAATGAATCACGGAGTCACACGACTCCTGATTTGAAAATATGATGATAATTTGTAAATCTCTAGACTTGGGATTAAAAATTAACTGTTAGAGTTTTTGTGCCAAAAATGGCCCCTAAACAACCCCGCAAGAAACATGAACACCTCGCATCGGACTAGCATAACTCATAGGAACTGACTTCATATACGGGGGACTCTAGGTTTGAGAATAAGAGGATAATTTGTAAATATCTAGCCTTAGGTTTAAAAACCTACCGATAAAGGGCAAAAACCCAAAATAACCTCCAAATAACGCCGTAAAAGGCACGAACACCTTGCACGGGACCAATAAAACTCGTAGTAACTTTGCCGCATAGTCACGGGACTCCCGATTTGAGAATATGATGATATTTTTTTAAATATAAAGACTTAGACTTAAAAACATCTCGTTAAAGGGAAAAAACCCAAAATAGCCCCAAAAAGGCACCGTTAGAGATACGAACACTTCACATGAGACCCATGTAAGTCATAGAAACTGACCACGTATTCACGAGACCCCCAGTTTGAAAAAAAAGATTATAATTTGTCAATATCTATACTTAGTCTTAAAAACATGGCAATAAAGGGAGAAAATGAAATAACCACCAAACATCCTCACAAGAGATGCGAACACTTCGAACGGGACCAATGTAACTTGTAGGAACTGACAGTATAGTCACGGGACTCCCAATTTGAGAATATGATGATAATTTAAAAAAATTTAGACTTTGAATTAAAAACATGGCGTTTAAGGTTGAAGACCCATAACCGACCCTATACAGCCCCGTAAGATATACGAACACCATGTAACTTGTAGAAATTGATCACGTAGTCATGAGAGTCCCATTTTGATAACAAGATGATAATTTTCCAATATATAGACTTAGGCTTAAAAACATGTCGTTATAGGGAGAAAATGCAAACAACCACCAAACAACCCCGTAAGAGGCACGAACACATTTCACGGGACCAATGTAACTCGCATGAACTGATCACATAGTCACTAAACTCCCAGTTCGAGAATATGACACAAAACACCCACCAAATGGCCCCGTAAGAGGAACTAACACCTCCCACGGGACCAATGCAAGTCGTAGGAATTGATCGCGTATTCACGAGACTCCCAATTTGAGAATATGATGATAATTTGTAAACATATAGACTTAGTCTTGAAAACATGTCATTAGAGGGAAAAAACACAAAACAACCATCAAATGGCCCCCATAATAGACACACATACCAATGTAACTTGTAGGAACTAACTGCATAGTCACCGGACTCCTAATTTAAAAATATGATGATAATTTGCAAATATTTAGACTTAGTCTTAAAACATGTCATTAAAGGGAAAAACATAAAACAACCATCAAATAGCCTCGTAAGAGGCATGAACACCTCACACGAGACCATTGTAACTTGTAGGGACTGATCGCGTATTCACGGGACTCTCGGTTTGAGAATATAACAATAATTTACAAATATTTAGACTTAAGCTTAAAAACATTCTATTATAGGGGAAAAAGCCCAAAATAGCCCTAAATGGACTCTATAAGATACATAAACACCTCACACGGGATCAGTGTAACTCCGAGGAACTGACTGCATAGTCACTGGCCTCCTGGCTTAAGAATATGACAATAATTTGCAAATATCTACACTTAAGATTGAAAACATATCAGTAAATGGCGAAAATATAAAACAACCACCAAACGGCCCCGTAAGAGGCACGAACATCTCGCATGGGACCAGTGTAACTCATAGGAATTGACTGCATAGTCACGGATCTCCCGGTTTGATTATATAAGGATAATCTACAAATATCTAGACTTGGGCTTAAAAATATGTCGTTAAAGGGAGAAAACCCAAAACGTCCCTAAATGGCCTTGTTAGAGATACGCCTACCTCACACAAGACCAATATAACTCGTAGGAACTAATCGCACAGTCACAACATTCTCGGTTTGAGAATATGATGATAATTTACAAATACCTAGACTTTGTCTTAAAACGTATCGTTTAAGGGAAAAAATACAAAACAACCATCAAACAGCCTCGTAAGAGACATGGACATCTCGCATGGGACGAACGTAACTTGCAGTAATTGATCGTGTAGTCACGGGACCCTCAGTTTGAGAGTATGATAATAACTTGTAAATATTTAGACTTAGGGTTTAAAGCATGTCATTATTGGGTGAAAATCCTAAACACCCCAAACGATCCCTTAAAAGACACAAACACCTCATACGAGACCAATGTAACTAGTGGGAATTGATCACGTAGTCACTAGACTCTCGGTTCGAGAATATGATAATAATTTACAAATTTCTACATTTGGGCTTATAAACATGTTGTTAAAGGGTGAGAACACAAAATAAAGACCAAACGGCCCCGTAAAAGGAACGAACACCTCACACGGGAGCAATGTAACTCATAAAAACTGAACGCGTTGTCGTGGAACAACTAGTTTGAGAAAATGATAATAATTTTCAAATCTGAATACTTAGGCTTGAAAACTTGTCGTTAGAGGGTGAAAGTGCAAAACAACCACCAAATGGCCCCGGAAGAGGCACGAACAACTAGCACGTGACGAATGTAACTCATAGGAACTAACTATAATCTCATTTTACTCTTAGGAACTGATTACTATACAAATTTTATTTTACCATAGTCTTATTTTACTATACAGATGATTCCCGAATACTTTCAATACGTTGTTGTAGGGAACTTGATTAGGTATTCTCATTTCTCATCCCTATCCAAGTATGTTGCGTAATGTTAAAACCTGGACATGACTCTGGTGGAACTACTTTAATGTTGAAATTTACATTTAAATATATTAATATATTAAATCGGTGGAAGGGATTGAAATTGATAGATTATTGTTGCACCATTGAATGTAATTATGATGATTAAACAAGTTGGTTTTTATGTATAAACAAAGGAGACTCCACATATTTTTTTTAAAATTTTAACTAGTTATCGATATTATTAACTAATATATTTATATATTTTATTTTAATATACAAATTTTATTTTACTATAATCTTATTTGGAGGCGAGGGTGCATTTGGTATTGTAATGGAGGTGGGTGGCAGTTGGGTTTTATATTTAATTTGTTCAAATAAAGATTATCTAATGACTTCAAATAAATTATCAACTTTTAAATCAACTTTATCTCCAAATGATAATAATTACATTTGAATGTTTGCAGTTATACACATGGCATACTCGACATACATAGTATTCAGAGGCGAAGTCCATGTGTATACGCTTCATGGCAGGCAACACACTCACAAGTCAATGGATACCAAGGAGTCACATGTAAAGGATTTTACTTCATTAAACTTGATTAGTGGGAGTACTCCAAGTATAATAGTGATATTGTTACCATATCAATCCCCCCATGGTTCGTATACCTCGACTTCACAAAGCATATGAGCTTTACTACCTATAGGAGATACATTATTTATGTTAGTTTATTTTTGTTTCGATTTTCATTTTGTATTTGACGTCCGGGATGGGTTTATTTAATTTTCTTAAACTTGTATGATGCATGAAATAGGCTTATGTAATATTACTCTTGATGTTATATTTAAGTTTAAACAAGTTTTATGTCTATAAGATATTTGGAATGTTCGAAAAACAAACAAAATTCTACCTATTTTTTTAGACTCATATGATGCCTGAAATGGATTTATGTGATATTATTCTTGATGTTAATTTAGGTTCATGCATACAAAATATCAGGAATGTCTGAAATATAAAGGAAATTATGCTAATTGTCTAAAAAATATATAAAATAACTTGTCACTGCTAAATGTAGTGACAAACATCAAATTTGTCATTATTGTCAGCAGTGACAAACATCAATTTGTCATCGCTATTAGTGATGATAAACTTATCACCGTTGTCAGCAATGACAAATATTGAATTTGTCACTCTAACAGCAATGGCAAGCATCATATTTGCCATTTTTACCAGTGGTGACAAAATGGGTGGGGTTATTGCCTTTATATTTTATACCTCTGTAGGGATGACAAAGACTGTTTGTCACTGATTTGAGCCGTGAAAAATATGATTTATCACCCCCTAAATTGTGAGAATAAATAGCAGTGACAAAAGTCATTTGTTACTGCTAATGCCAGTGACAAAAATCCTATTTTGTTGTAGTGCATGATGACACCCTATTCTACCTTTGGTCTTCAAAAGGTTCTTAGGCCCCACAACTACCCTCGGGAAAGAACAGAGGTCCCACTACTGACCTCTGACCTCAGATAAATCATTACTTGGTCCCCAATACCTCGGTTACTCTCATGGATAGGCAACAGTAATGCAACAAACCTCAATTACACTTCCTTCCTCCTAGAAGGGCCATTTGTTCTAGAACATAATCTCATAGACCACAATATGAGGGTTCCATCATGATTAATGCTCATAGAGAACCTTAAACAAAAGATAAATGACTTTTCAAAGCTGACTAACCCTCAACACTTATGTGAACCATTATGTAAAACCTTAAGGTCAAATTATAGCAAGTCTATGGTATTTTCAGACTCCTTGGACCTCCAGTTGAGCTTTATCAACCGGTTTAGAGGGTAGGTGGAAGGATGAACACTAAATTAATAATCAGTAACCCTTAGAGGAGTCCATCAGTTACTTCCTAAGGTTCTTTTGATTGGTGACAAAGGTCGCATGACCTCAGACTCTCTTAACGAGAGCTTAAGATGCCTCTTTGACTGTAATAACTCTTCTAAAATATGATAAAAAAACAAAGCACCTTTTAAGTGGATATATGACCCTGATCTGAGGTCTAAATCACTTTCAATCATTGTCTCAAACTTTGACACTTTCTTTCCTCTTTCCCATCTGAGATCTAGATGGCAGAATCTATGGGTTTGAGGTTATATACGATTTCAACATCCATCAACTCACATCCTATAAAGTGGTTCCCTGAGCATTTGATATATTCTCAATGAATTTCATGTTGAAATTCAAAAGGAGAGTTTGATTTTGGGGTAAGTAATTGAAGATATTGTTCAAAGCCAAAACTTGTCTCATTTGTGTTTTGTTTCCTAACTATTGTCACTTTCTACTGATATAGTGAGAAAGAGTGTATAGTCAGTTAGCGCATTGTGTGATTGTAAGTCATTAGTTCCTATTTGTAAAATCTAACATAGTGCGTTTACCATTCATCTTAGACTGAGACCCCCCCCCCCCACCGGATTTCTTCCTCGTATGACTTGGAGTTAGGTAATTGTTGTACTTGTTTCGATTTTAGATTAACCACTTAATATTGATGATAAAATTTGGTGTAAATTTGTTCAATAATTTTGCCATATAAACCTAGTTGTCTTATTTTTTCCCAAAATAAATTAAAAGGAAAATATTGTCCCTATTACGACATAATTTTAATTTGGGTACCTTCGTTCCATCTCGTATTTGAGTACCCACTTTCATAACCAACCCTTTCTATTCATTAAGGTTATCAAGATTTCTATTTATAAAAGAGTCATGAATAAAATACTAGCATGTTCAATATATTAACTTATTTATTTGATAATATATTGAATTTTTCATGTATATTAGTGGGTGTCAAAATTGTTTATGACCTCAGACCCAATAGGTGCTCCCCTCTGGACCTTAGGCACGTAAAAGGGGAGAAATGTTAAAGTGTCAGACAAGTATTTAAAATGGTTCGTACCTTAGTTGAAGATAATATGTCCATTGCCAAAGGGTGATATATTGTTTATTAGATCATAAAAGAGTTATTACAATACAAAATACCTCTTGAGATTTGGTCAAAAGAGTCTAAGGTCCTTGCAACCTTTGTCAACAATTTGAAGGCCCTTTCAAAGTAGTTGATAGACTTCTCTAAGGGTTCCTGAGTTTATTTAAGTCTAAACAAGGTATATAAAGTAAAAGAAGCTGGAAATGAACCAGGCTATGGAACTACTTACAACAATGGGTTGGATTAAACACTTATATATGCTAGAACTCTTAGTTCTCTGAACTATTATCACTTGAATGTGCCTTCATAGTTTTTACAACCTCTTATTTATATGAAAACTCTTGGAGTGTGAATGAGTGTATTGCCACAGCATGGATATGATCTCTTATGAGATTTGACGGTGTCAGCAAGGTGGTAGAGTGTTGGCCAAAGGTTTTACAAGTGGTATGAGATAGTTATTGAGTGAATTAAATATGCTTGGAAGCCTTCATTGTAAGTGGGCTTGAGTGGTGGCAGTAGGTGAAACATTGTTTTGCTTTTAACCTACCCGTCAGACTGGTTGCATGAGCTTTATCGAAGGTCTAGGACTGCCATGGGATTGATATGGGTTTATCTTGAGATATTTTGCAATGGTATACTCCTATGATTATGGTTGGTGACTTGGGAAGTCATTTCTCTTGAGACTGAGGTCTGCTCAAAGTGTCAAAGATGGTAAAACTCTAGTGATGGGTCTTAGATCTTGATTTAAAAGACATATTGGAATGAATGACCATTCTACAAGGAGGAAGAGGTGACTGAGGTCTGCTAAAATATTATGGCCTTTTCTTAAGATTACCTTAGGTCTTAATCACTAAGCAATGGTATGTATAAGGTCAGAGGTTAGCCTTAGGACCTTTGTTCTCTTTTGAGGGTAGTCGAGGGGTATGATAGCCTTTAAAATACTAACGGTTAAATAAATATCATCAATATCCACTTATTACTTCTTGTAATTCCAACGGGCAACACTTATCTATAACGCAAGTTGGGGGTAAGTTCGTAACTAACCGCTAAGATTCTCATCATAATTAGATAGCATTGGGAAGAAGCTTGCAACTGGCTAGGAGCATTAATGGGATGTTCCTTGGGATAAAGAGACTGAAGTGTGAGGCCTTAGGGGATATAAAAGAGCACCTTGGGTTGGCTTCAATACTTTACCAATCACTATAGATGTATTCTTTCTCTATAACTCTTAGAGTAAACAACTTCGTTCTTTCCATCCATGTCTACCAAAATATTTCCCCTTCTATGGACTTGGGCCCAAAGCCTCTATCTTTTATTAGCCCTCGCGTCTCCCCTCCTTTGATCGAGGATAAGGGAGTTGAGGCCTCTAGACACCTCCCCACTTGGACCACCCCTTCTGGTATTATGGTGATCACTTACCTGGGGGACAACGACCTTAATTTCTCTGGTAGGTCCCATTCGGCTTCTCATATTATAGAGCAAGACTTGGTAGACATACGGAAGAACTATAGAAATCTAGACTCTGTTACTTCAAGGGATGTTAAGCTTGATGAAAGGTCCTGTTCGATAGTCTCCTAGTATGTGGGCTTTCGTGAATGCTTCCTTTAATATAGGGTTAGGTTCCCTTTGTCCCTGTCAGCGGTTAGGATCTTAGAATACATTCGGATAAACCCTTCTCGACTAGTGGCCAACTTTTAGAGGTCTATGATGGCCACGGTCTTGGACTTTAGGGAATTGAGTGGCGACAACATGATGTTACTTTGTCCTAATTCTTCAAGTTGTATAGGGTCTAGGATTAAAAGAAAGACAATGATAAGGGGTTGAAGTACTTGTCTCTAAAGGCCATTGTGGTATTTGCTAAGGAAAAGAAAAATTCTCCTAAGAACTGGAGGGATATATTCTTCTTTATTTGGGGAGCTTGGGGTGCCCTAGACCCTTTTGAGACAATTGGTTGCCTTGCCCTCTAGTGTACTCCTCCGACCATAAGTAAGTTGATGTTTAACTCTACTTTTACTCTTGAGTTTATCTACTCAAATGTGCCATTAGTTTTGATAATATCTTTTCTTTGTAGTGGATGTTGATCCCGCTCAGGAGGATGTGATTAGGATAATTGAGGACAAAAAATTGGCCTCCACCCATTTTGAAATCCTTTTTATAGCCAAACATTTTTTTCAATAGTGGGATGGGAACTTATACCAAGCCTTTGACCCCTAGGGGTGATTATGTAGTCCCCAAGATCATTATTGGAGAGGTATTAGGGTCTGATCCCTTCACCATGGCACATCACAAGAGGAAAATTATTGTCAGAGTCTCTTCTAAGGTTCATGGGTCATCTAAGGGTAAGTATGACTAGCCCCTAGATAAGGATAAGCTCTCCCTAGTGTTAAATAAGTTCTCCCCTCGGCTAAGGAGGATATCCTGCTGGACTCTGATTATTCTCCCAGTAAGTTACTTGATTTTCTTTCCCTCTATTATCCTTATTTTTGGTTCTTTAATAGGTTACTCTGATTTATTATTGATACATTTAATGAATGGGAGGAACGGAGGATGGCTAAGCAATTTCCCAAAGAAATCCCTACGGAGGCCATGGTTATCAAGAAAAAGCAGTCCAAGACCACCAAACATTTGAAGCTCAGTACATCGATGGATCTTCAAATCCCTGGTGTCAAACTGGTGGAGGAGGCAACCCTAAGGTCTGGCTCAGGTGAGGCCTTAGTGCTTAAGTCCGCGACCAAACCCTACCCTTGCTACAAGCATTATCGAGGGTAGTAGAACCTCCAGGGCATCCTAGAGTCGTTCTTTTATTCCAGGAGACTTGTAGTCCATGGACTCAAAATTCGATGAAGCCAAAGAGAAGGTGGTTCCCACTTATTAAGAGGGGAATGAAAAGTGTTGTTGAGGTACCCAACTGGTCTAAGTGTTCCACTACTGTTGAGGGGGATGTTTGTTATTCCATGGGGTGGAAAGGTAATCAAGGCCTCCGTATGATGAGGAGATGAACTCCTATGCTCTGGTTATGGACTCCCTTCATTAAATGTCCAAGATAAACTTCTTAAAAATTGTGACCACATTAAGGAGCGAGGGGCCTCTGCTAACGCCTAAGGGTCGATTCACCTCCTTAGAAATGTATTTTTTACCTTTCTATTGACTTTTCCTTAGAATTTTTTCTCTCTATACTTTGTTCTCGTACTTTTCCTTCTCTTTATGGTCCTAACATCTTATGAAGGCACTCTTAAAAGATTTTATTGACGGTAGCATAGGGAAGAACGAAGATTTGGAGATGATAACTGGATGGGAACACATCCTGTTGGATTTGAACCAATTCATCAACATTTAATGATTGAATGTGGCTTCCTTATAGGGTGATCCACAAGTTGAAAGTATTTTCACTATAGAAGAACAACTTCTCAGTGATAAGACCCTCAAGGCCAATGTTTCCCCTTGGAAGCAGCCCGGGACTCCTTAGCCCAAGTTGATGAGACTAGTGCTTTTGGCTCAATTTGAGCATCAGGTGGTAGTGGAGGCTTTCCGAGATCAATCCATTTAACCTGAAAGTGCTCATGAGAATCTTTCAAGGTTGAGAAGGATATGGATATCCTGAAGCAAACGGTCAAAGATCTTAATGTCGTGAAGGATTAATTGACTTCCAAGGGTCAGGAGCTGTAGAAGGGCTATGCTAAGGTACTAGTGAGTACACCTAGCTACAAAGGATGATTCACACCATGGTAAAGATAAATATGGATGCTTATATCGAGTTTGAGCCTTTCAAGAAGTTTCTTTTCTATAATTACAACTCTGGGTTTGAGGCTTGCAAGGCTAAGGTCCAGAAACTCTTTCCTAATATGGACATCTCTGGTCTATTTATTGAAGCCCCTCATCTCGGTGATAAGAGATCAAATGATGAGAGAAACAGTGGTAATTACTCCGATGAAGCCTTTGTTTCCCAGTTCCAAGAAGAATAAAAATCTCTGAAAAAAGACTCCACCTCTCAACCTCAGTCAAGCCATTCAAAGAAATAAAATGAAGCCTATGTGAAGGAAACCTTTGGCAATCCCCAATCTTAAGAAGTGTAATTTTTTATTTTTATTTTGAACTATTCTGGGTCATGGGAATTTCGATGTAAACCTATGATACTTATCATTTTAATGAAAATGGATTGGTTTTCAGAAATTTGGACTTTTGTATTGCTTTACTTTAATTCATACTTGTTGCAATGCTTCTCTTTACTTCATACTTTCTTTATTTTTGGTTTGCTAAGGAATTTTTTCACAACATTCATTTATCTGAGGTCTTCCAGTAGGTAGTATTCCCTTATTATCCCCCCCCCCCAAAGATTTATCGGTAAGGCAAAGTAACACGAGTATCAAATTTTCTAAAGTAGATCTGAGGATCCCAAGGTCTCTGCCATATACTTGTGTAGTTTCTGAAGTCTAAACTAAGGTTCTGAAATGGGTCATAAGAACTTAGAACCATAAGATCCTTAGTATTTGTACTTTTTTAAGACTGAAGGCCCAAAATATTTGTACAAACACTTAGCCCACCAAATTGTTTGGGAATAAAGACTAAAAATAAATCTGTTAAATTTCACAAGACCTTGGATTTAAAATTCAGACTTGAAAAGGGTCCTAAGACATATGAAACATGATTTTCTAAGGATGAAAACTTTTTAATAGAAAAATTAGTTCAAATGAGGGTCCTTAGAACTTTTAATTTTTTTCAACCTCAAGCCCCTCGATGGATCCCAAGACCTTTGAACTTAAATGTTTTTTAAACTAAAGCCCCACAATAGTCCCTAAGACCTCTGTACTTATAGGTTTTCTCAACCTTAATCCCCCTAATGAATCCTGGGACCTTTGGGCTTAGGTGTTTTACAAGTTGAAGTCCCACAAAGGGTCCTAAGACCTCTAGATTTAGTTTTTAGAAATTCTAAGGTACCACGATGGGTCATAAGACCTATGGACGTGTAAACTTTAACACATGAAGCCCCTAATGGGGCGTAATACCTCTAAACTTAGGAGTTGTAAATTTTTAGGTATATCATGGCTAATAAGACCTATGGACCTTTTTCTACTTGGATGGAAGACTTGTGGCATAATTTTAAGGTCCTACGAAGGGTCTTAAGACCTCTAAACCTTTGCTTATAGAGTTAGGACCATGCACTTTATGAAAAATAGAATTTTGGACAATGTTTTACATGCAAACACTTAGCCCCCCCCCCCCCCCCCCCCCACACACACACACACACACACAAATTTTTTTAAACAAAAGTTTTTCTAAGTCTCAAATTTTTATCTGTGGTATAAAAAAGGACTTTTAAAGTTAGTCTTTTTACAAAAAATGGGGCTGGGGAAAATAAGTTACTAAGTATTTTGCATTTTTGTGTAATTTTGTGTTTTTGAAAACATTTTTTGGTGCAAAGAGGGTCCTTTTTGGTTGACTATTATGGGTCTTTACACCGTAGTCAATTCGCATGGAATCAGGGATGAAAGCCTGGCTATTCCTTTGGTCTTTTTTGGGTCTTCTTACTTTTATTGTTTATTTCTAGCCAAGGATCAAAGCCTTGCAACTCTTGTTAAGCCACTGAGGACCTTGGTGACTTTGGGAGTTAATGATTGAAGCATTAAAACTCCATGATTCTTTGACTGGGGGTATATGGACCTCAGTTATTAGTTTAGAGCTAAGAACTAAAGCCTTTTAGTTTAATTAGAATATGGTATTGAGACATCAGAGGTAGAAAAATAGTTCTTTTCATTTTATTCAAGTAACATAATACATCATTGATAGTACTTTTTGAGGTGATCAATGTTCCAAGTGTGTGGAAGTTCACATCCATCCATGTCTTTAAGGTAATAACACACCAACCTTGATATTTTGGTTACCACATAGGGACCTTCCCACTTTGGGCCTAACTTCTCTTTATTTAGATTTATGGTTGCAAGAGTGACCTCTCATGGAACCAAGTCCCCCACCTTGAACTCTATGTGGCACACTTTTTTTGTTGAAATAGGAGGTTGTTCTGTGCTTGTATGGAACCATTAAGATTAATGTAGCTTCCTTAGTTTCTTTTAACTCATATAAAGTCCCCATGAGGCCTTTATCATTAGCCCCTAGTTTGAATTGAGCTACCCTTAATGTAGGAACCTCAAACTCTGTTGGGATAACTGTCTCAATGACAAAGGTTAGGGATAATGGGGTTTCTCCCGTTGGACCTTTGATTGTGGATTGCAAGCCTATAAGAAGCTTAGTAGATCCTCATCCTATAACCCCTTAGCCTTATCTAACTTTTTCTTCAAGCTGTGCAAGATAGTTCTTTTGGTTACCTCAACTTGTCCCCCGGCCTGAGGGTGACATGGAGATGAGTAGTGATTTTTTATGCCATAGTCTAATAAAAACTCCCTAAATAACGGGTTGCCAAATTTCTTTCCATTTTTAGAGATGATGGCTCGAGGTAAACCAAACCTGCAAATGATGTTTTTATAAATGAAGTTAGTAGTATTCTTCTCCATAATGGTGGAAAAGGGTTCAACCTCATCCCATTTGGTGATGTAATCAATGGACATAATAGTGAACTTATTTTGACCTTTACTGAGGGTCAAAACCCACTAAATCCACTCCCCATTGAGAAAAAGGATAGGAACTTAGCATCGGATCCATCTTCCTGGCTAGTCGTTTTGGAATAAAAATGAACCTCTGACATTTGTCACAACTCTGGACCAAATCCTTGGCTTCCTTCCCCAATGTTAGACATAAGTAACCTTGCCTCAAGACCTTTTGGATTAAGGTCTTTAGGCATGTATAGGCACCATAGTCACCCTTTTGGAGGTCTCTGAGGACATTACTAGCTCATGACCGTCTAAGGCATCACTGAGGTGCTTGGTAATACCCATTCTTGAGCAATACCTCATTTTCCATGTAATATCTGGAAGCTAAGGATTTCATTTATCTGCCTTGAAAATTATCTTCAGAAAATATTCCATCCCCAAGGTAGACCTTGATGGGAGTGGTCTAGTCTCAGCTTTAATCGACCTCTGTAGAGTTAATCTGGAGCTGAGTGATACTTGGCTAGTCTAAGGTGACAAGTAGGAGCCTTGGATCTATTTCATTCGATGAGGCCACTCGTGTAAGATGGACAACCTCTGAATTATCTGCCTATGGGACCCTTTTGATGCAAAATTTAGGTATCTTCTTGATGAGTTGCTTCACAATTGCTAAATACCCCGCCATCTTCTCAACTTTGGCCTCATATACATTAGTGACCTAGTTGACCAATAGTTGAGAGTCACTAATATCCTTTAATTGTTATTCTTTAAAATGGATGTCTAGGACTAAGATTGTCACCAAGGCTTCATACTCCGCATTATTATTAAAGACTTTGAATTTAAAACAGAGAGAAAGAGAGATTGTATCTCCCCGGAGTGCTAGATGAATTCCATATCCATTACCTGATTTGTCTGAGGAGCCATCCACATATAAGACCCATGAACAATATTTGTGATATCTCTCTTATAATAATGATTGTATAATTTTTTGGGGAATTGTTATGACCTCTTCTCCAGAGCTCTTAGACACTTCTTCCACTTCTTTTATGTTGTTAAACTTTGTAGTGAAGTCATCTAAGGCCTGACCCTTGATGGCACTTCGTGGTTCATACTTTACATAAAACTCACCTGACTCCATAAACCACTTAACAATCCTTAATAAGCTATCAGGCTTATGGAGGATTTGCCAGAGGAGTTGATCGGTCATGACCCCAATGATGTGTAATTGGTAGTAAGGCATCAGGCCTTTGGCTAAAGTGATGAGGAAAAAATCCAACTTTTCCATTCTTAGACACTTGCTTTTATCCCCCTTTAGAGCTCGTCTAATATAATAAATGGGGTACTAAACCCCAAACTCCTCTTGAAATAAGTTGGCCTAATAGTGGTTGGTGAGGAAGTAAGGTATGAGTACAAATCTTCCCCAATGATGGTTCGAGACAGCAGAGGTGGGAAACACAGGTAATTTTCGAGGTTCTAGAAGGTTTCTTCAGCCTCACGAGTCCATTTAAAGGCCTTCTTTAGTATTTTGAAAAAGGGAAGGCACTTATCTGTGGACTTTGAGATACACCGATTGAGCGAAACCTTACTGAGATGGTAAAAGACATATTTCATCTTTCCTTACTAGAGAGAGGCTATGGCATACCTTGCTGACATGGCATCCTCTACATTCATAAATTCTCATGCTCTTTTTCGAGCATCTCTATCATGGATTTTGGGTTTTTTGCTGGAAGACCTCAGTAAATCTTCTGAAGTGAGTCCTAAGATAAAGTCATCCATGAAAATTATGTCATTTATATCATATACTTGGAGTAATATCTTAACATACTCCCTGAGGGCTTCACCAGTATTTTTTTTAAATGGAGGAGGGATGTAAAAAGCTTCCTCATCTTTTGAGCTCCAATAAAAAGGTTGACAAAGGACCTTGCAAACTCAGTAAAGCTCCCAATGGTCCCTGATTGCAACTTGGGAAACCAATGCATTGTTATTTCCCTTCTAGTAGTGGGAAAAGATCTACATAAGACCTCATATGGGGTATGTAGGAGCATGAGTGATTTATAAGTTTTTAGGTGATCAATGGGGTCTTTGTACCCATCTAATAATTCAATAGTAGGCATCTTCCATTTTGGGGGAAAAGCATAATGCTTAATGTCATTGGAAAATGGATATAATGTCTTTTGGAGAGCCAAATCAATGGTGTTGGGAGTTTTCGTCTAGCACTGATTTAGGAAATTTCCAAATCGGTCTTGCATCTTCTTGATCTCATTATTCCAGGGCCTAGCCACCCTGAAACCACCGTGGTATTGATCTCTGGCAAGTGATTGCCTATCCCTAATAAGAATTTGGATTACTGATCATCGAGGTCCCTAGGTACTCTCTAGATCATTATCTCACTCTAATCGGGGTTTGTGTTTATTCCCAGTACCACTATGTTCCAATGCAAACTGGTTCCTCTACCATTAGGGATAAAGGAAGTCTACTGACAATGGTAGCTAACTCCTCTTAGAGCTCCTTTTTGTCGAGCTTCCATTTCTTTGAAGGAACTAACAAAACGATATTGTTTGGCATCTTGAAGAGACCAAGATGTGTATTTGAAAGAAATGGAACTTTTCGTTTCCATAAAGGGCACTAAATTGGTTGTGTGTTAAAATCGTATATAACCTCAGACCCAACAAGTGCTCCCCTCTAGACCTCCGAAAGGTAAAAAGGCAGAAGCATTAAAGTGTCTAGCAAGTATTTAAAGTGGTTTGGACCTTAATTGAGGATTCTACGTCCACTGTCAATGGGTGATATATTATTTATTAGATCATAAAAGAGTTATTATGATCCATGGGACCTCTTGAGCTTTTGTTAAGAGAGTCTGAAGTCCTCGCAGCCTTTGCCAATAATTCAAATAACCATAGGAAATAACTAATAGACTTCTCTAAGGGTTTTTGAGTATTGATTTAGGGATCAATAAGGTATACATAATATAAGATAGCTGAAAATGAACTAGACTATGGATATCTACATATAATAAAGGGTTGAGAGAGTATTGAACAAGGAGTAAACACTTATAAATGCTAAAACTCTTAGTTCTATGGAATTATGATCACTTGAACACGCCTTCAACCTATCCCCAAACTCCTATTTATATAAAAACTCATAAAGAGATAATGAGTGGATATCACATCACGGTGTGATGTGCTCTAAGGTCTGATGGTGTCACCAAAGTGGTGGAATGTTGTCTAAAATTTTTATCGGTAGTGTGAGGTAGTTGTCGAGTACAATAAATGCATATGGTAGCCTTCAATGCAAGTGGGATTGAGTGGTGGAGGTAGGTGAAATAGTGTTATGCATTTTACCTACCCATCGTACTGGTTGCAAGAGTTTTGCTAGAGGTCAAGGAGGCATGGTATTTCCATAGGTTAATCTTGAGATTCTTGGCAATGGTACACCTCTATGTTCAGGGTTAGGTGACCTTGGGAGGTCATTTATCTTCAGACTCAGGTCTTCTTTGATCGTCAGACATGGCTAAACTCTGGTGTTGTGGTTTCTGATCTTGGTTGAAGAGACATATTGGAACGACTAATCATTCTAGGCGGATGAAGAGGTGAGTGAGGTTTGGTACAATACTATAACCTTTTCTTGGGAGCGAGAGAGCTCTTGGGGACCAAGCAATGGTTTGTCTAAGGTCATACGTCAGCCTTAGGATATATGTTCTTATCTGAGGGTACTCGAGGGGTCTAAGAGCCTTTGAATAGGGTATCGTCATATAGAAATTTCACAATTTTAATACTATAATATTTCATTTCTAAATTTGACCAACATTTTCCTTTTCAAGATATAAGTGTGATACCCTGTATATTCTAGTAATTAGTTATTTATCAATTGTGGGAATAAATTAATAAATATGTAATTAATTATTACTTGAGTGAATTGGTAGTAATAAAAATGCATATTTAGATGATGATTAAATTTTGCATGTTATGTGATTTATTTGGATCACAGGTTACATTTAATTAATGTGTGTAGTTAATTAAATAAGATTTGACTATATGCGGTTATGCATAAAATAAGTATGATTATATTTTATTTTACGTTGCAAGGTATTGCCATGAGTTTTGAGGTACTACTGTTTGGATCAGAATCTGGAGTGACACGGAGGCTCGAATATTTATTTTTATCATTTTAAGTTGGTCGCAAGGGGTAGTTCTATCCTTGAGCTAAGTTTTAGACTAATCTAGGTAGTATTTTAGGATCATTTGGAGCCCTAAAATTAGGTATATTATAGACCTACAAATTTAAGGACTAATTAGGAGAGTTAGATCCCATTAATCAAATACTTTACATAAGAGAAACAAACCCTAGCAGCTATAATCCTTTGGGAGAGCGTAAGGAGAATTTTGGGAGATGAAGAACAAGGATCGATGCGTAGAGATTCATCGTTCGTATATTTCGAGCAATAAATCTCTTACTTTATCAAGTATAATCTATAAGTTGTTTATAGTTTTATGTTGCATAGTTTATTATAGTATTTAGATGCATGTTTAGGATTGAAATCAAATATCTTAATCATGTTATATTAATGGGTTAATTGGGATTAACCCTAAATTAATTCTGATTTCAAAGACTTAAACTTTAAGGAGAAACCTTAAATTGAATTGCTTTGGAATATGTTTTTGTGAGGAACTCATGTTTATAATTGATTTTCGTATGTTAATTGAATCCCCGTGTTAATTTAAGGGTTAGATATGATATTACATGTTAATTTAGAATTCCATTGTATGTAAAAGATGAAACTTGGTTTCATTTGGAGAATTGTATAATTGAACCCTTATTCATGTTTGATTGATGATAAGCCATTTGGAAACATATTGGGATAATAAATATGAGTTTCTGAGCTGGATATCCAAGTTTGAGGTTGTAATGAAGCTTTAGGCCATAACCAGTGGGGGTAGATGTTATACACCTTTTTGGGACGAAGGGATGCCAAACAGTGGGGTCGGCTCGATCCTTCCCTGGACCCAACTCCATCTGCTCCTGATACACTATAAAAAATATAACTTTTAAGCAGATTCAATTTGGAGTTTTGTTGGACATAATTTTGTGAGTTATGTTATAAAAATGATAAAGTTATAAGTTTTAAATGTTAATAAACTAAGCGAATAGAAAGATGTTTTAAAGTAGGGTTTGAGATAGTATACACCTTTAATTTAATGGTACAATCCATCATTGGGGATTGAGATGATTTGGGATACACTAAAGAGTTACCCAATATCCTATATTTTTATATATCGTGTCATTTATATATACCAGCGTATTACCCGTGCTTGATGGCATGAAGAAAATTTTCCAAAGTATTAAGTCATGTATAATTTAAGACAAAAAGATTTTTTTTATAACACAAATAATTGTAAATATTTTAAAAAGTTACCTATCGCCCTTATGGATCCATCGACAAATAAAAATGCGATCTATGTTAAAACGTTCTAAAGTATTGAATATAATTTAAGTCAAAAGTATTTTTACAACACATGAGTGTAAACAATTTAGAAAATTTGGGCATAATTTTCTTTGTTTGTTGGACTATCCACCCTGTCTAAGAAATAAAAAGTACTACAACAACAAAACTAATAGTTCGTCCTAAACATCGTATAAACAAAATCACTAATTCAAACCAATTCATGAAAATAACACCAATACTTAAGTTGAAAAGATTTATTATATAACATAAATAATTGTAAACAATTTAAAATAAAAATGTACAGAGTTTCCTCTATTATTAGGACTATCCACCCTGTTTAAAAAATAAAAACATAACCTAACAATATTATTCAAAGAGACCCCATTTTTCAGTCAAAATAAAATATCCCTAGTCCGTTATGTATCGCCCTTATGGGTCCATCGACAAATCAAAGTGCGATATATATTGATACTCTATTCCATTGAAAATCATCACTGCCCTGTCACATCATACTTACAACACAGTCCTACAAAACCAAAAGATTGGACAACAACTAGAATTTATATAATCACCCACACCCAAATAACTGTTATGGAACAATTCTTCCTAATAGTCAAAGTAGATCAAAGATGAATCAATTTAATCTTTGGAGAAAATTAATATAAGTATCCAAGACAATTTTAAATAGCTGATAGTAACAAAAGTAAAAACCAATTGAAGCAAAAACTAACTAAGATGAATGAAAATCACAAATTGTCCTTCTTAGAGAAGACAAAATGGCCCGTGTATATTCCCTCGTGTTTATAAACTATATGTAGGACGAAACTGCTCACGACAACTTGTATGTATCCCTATGTCTCTCATACTTCCCACATGTTCATAAAACTGTCTCCACAGTTGAGAACCTAAAATTAGCAAAAATAAAAGATCAATAATAAAATCAGATTTTATAAAAAGTATTAACTCCTGCTAGAAACAACTATAACACCATCAACATGAGCACTAAACCAACAACAACAATAGCAACATCAACATAAATATAAACATAAACATAAACATAAACATTAACAACAATTCATAGTGTTAAAAAATGATTCAGTGTTCAAAACTAATTCCATATATAAAGTCACAAACTTGAGTAAACACATATTAATCATAATACTCCACGGAATAAACAAAATACTCTAGAGTCAATGAATTAAACACATACTAATTTCTACTTTCTTTAAGTCAAGTGATGGAACTAAATTCCCATATAATCTAGACCTCAATATTAAGAGAATAGACAAATATTTTATCTTCAACTAATGGTCTCAATGTTGTAGCACACAGAGTTAAAACACTAAACCATTCGCTAATCCATCTTGATATACTTGTGGTATGCTTGAGAAATTATATATACATTCATATATTCATTATTTGTTTCATAGTTGATGTAGGCCTCCACCACTACATCAATTAAATCACTGTATGTATTGTCTTTCCACATCTATTATACTTCACTTATTTTAAAACCATCAATACTATTATTCTTGGAGATTTTCAACTGTTTAATCGATGAATTACATCAACCTCTTTAAATACATAATAAATTTGTATAACATTACACATATATTAGCAACAGTGGCTAGCAAAGTATCTACCATTTCCAAACCAAGCACCAAATACAAAACATAATGCATTATGAATCAACAAAAATGAATATATACATAAATATATGTGATCACCTCCATAAAGACCTATTCTAGAGAAGAGTAATATTGATTATGATTGCAAACTTAATAGTAAGTTCTGTAATAACCCTGAGGAGAACTAAAGCAGATTGGTGTGATGGCGTATGAGTTGATGCTATAGGTTGTGCATAACTAATTCTTGGCCTTGAATCTATTGGTGGTATTCTGTAAGAGAAGTATCATTAGTAAGAGAAATAACTTAATCTACATCAATTTCTAAGGTTTCATTCATCTCAACAGTTGTCTCAACAAATACTGGTTTAACTTCCACCTCACAGACTTTAGAGATATCCTCAACTTCTTCTACGACCACATTAGTAGTAGGAATGATTGGAACATGTTCTACTTCATTTATGGGGTTATCTAATCCTTACCCATTAATGATGTTTTTGGATACCCTGTGATATTAAGGCAACTTAGATGGTTCTCTAGTTTTTGACCTTCCCCTTTTTTCCACCTGATTAGTCTTAGGAGCTTGTTATTTTGACCCTCAGTTTGGATTTTTTTTATTACTCTGCATTCGGTCGCCTAATACCAAAGAATGTGGAAGTGGCTACACTTATCTGGTAGTTTATCATAAATTACCTCTTGTACAAAATTGAAGTCCTTCCTCTTAATTAAAATAATGGTCAAATTTCTTATAAACTGTGGACTGGTCGATCTTGATCGTGGTTTCCAAAAATCTATATATTTTAAATATAATTATTGGTCTCTAATTGACAGTATCAAACCCAGGAAAATTAACCCAAACATTTGGCAGTTGTTGGCTTCAAATTCGAAGGTTTAAAATAAGTGTACCATCTGAAAAGATTCCATACCTTCATTGTTCCTTCGCCTCTAGAGATGTCACCGGATCACCACCATCTCTAGGTTCTAATCATTCATTGTACTCGTTCAAATTAGCATTGCTAAACTCAGGTTGTGAATGAACCTCCATCCAAACTCCCATTCCGAACTCTAAAACATAAAACCATTCATTACCTGCTAAAAGTCATATCTTAATATGTTGAAAATTAAACTTGTTTTTTGAAAATAAAATAATTGAGCTTTATTAGTTTGTATTTTTGGGTTAATGTTTGGGTTGACTAATTAGTTAGTATCGGGCCTCCATAAAGTTAGATCCATTAAGAGTGATATTTTCCAAAGAACATTCTAGATCCCTCTTGTGTATTTTGGAGAGTGTAAGAAATAGTAGATTAGTGGAGATAGATGTAGAAGGTTCTAGAGATTCAATCTTGACCCTTGATGTAAATTTAATCTCCCCCATTCATTTGAGTTGGAGGATAGTATAAATAGGGGTGTTGTCTCCACATTTTGTATCAAGCAAAATTTAGTGAGTTCTAATAAAAGAGTTCCTTTCACCAAATAGTTCTCCACTCTTTTTCATATATTTTGCTCCCTCTCCTAAATATATAAACAACCTCTTCCAACATAATAATCATAATGCAGTTCATGGAAGTTCCTATTTGCAAGCATTAAATTTAAATGATGCAATGTTTATTAATTCACACTATTAAGACAATAAGTTTAATAAAAATAAGGGAGTACAATTAGGATATATGACATCATATTCCCATGTATGAATGTCAATTTATTATATCGTCTGCAAAATTCTACACAATAAAAAATAGTAATCAAACACCATTCACTCGAAAGAACTCTACCAAATAACTAATATAATCTTTACACCAATAACTGATATAATCTTTACACCATTCACTCGAAAGAACTGTACTAAATAACTGATATAATCTTTACACCAATAACTGAAATAATTAATATAATCTTTACACCAAATAACTGATATAATCATTACACTAATAACTGATATAATCTTTATGGACTTGACGTTAAAATGTGAAACTTGAATTAGATCAGTTAATTCTATATTGAAACTTGGTGTAAACACTTCAAGAAAAAGGACTTTTCCTGATAATTATATTGTGGCATTTGTCAAAAGTGTCAGGAAAAATACATTTGACGGAATTTTCGATCAAGTGCCGAAAATTTAGGGGGGGGGGTAATCTAAGTGCTGATAAAATGCAGGAATTATTGTAAAATGCTGAGAAATTTACGTTATATTTTATAAACTTTTTAAGAAAAAATAACTGGAACGGTATAGTTTGAATAATAGTATGCATAATATTTCGTGAAAAAAATAGCACCTTATTCTTTTCTCTATCCCACGCATTTTTTTGCTCCCCCAAATTTACACTTCCACCTAAACGACCTACCAGATGCCTCCAAAAACATAGAATTGAAAAACCAATCCTCAAGTTTTGAGGGATCTCTACTATTCTTCGAAATCAATCGATTTGTTCTCGGTTGAAATATGGAGCATGTCACTGGTAGAACACCGAAGCTGTTGAGGTTTCACTTCTTCCTCTCTCTCCCCCTTTATGGTTTGATCAATGACAAAAACTAAATATTGATTAAATTTATGGCAGCTTGATTGACTTGAGGTGTCATTCTTGTTATTTTATTTGATTTGTGTTTTCGATTATATTTGTTTCTATATTTTCGTTAATGTTATTTATGCATGCTGTTTATGTATGTGTCAAACATATAAATTTCTATTCACCATTGAAAACAAAAGATTGTTTCCTTTTCTTTACTAATTTACTTATGCTTGAATTACAATTTTGTTTTGGGTTTATTTTGTGAGAAAATATCCAATTGTTTTCATTAATGTCAATTTATTATTCTAGGGCTGAGATTGTATTGACATTTTGTTTATATTCCCATAGATATATATAAGACTTGTGAGATTCTGGAAATATGATCTTTTTTCTCAAGACCATTTAGCCTTGAATCCACTTCTTGTTAAGACCCTTCAATTCGAAATTCAGGAATTTTTTTCTTTTTTAGTGTTGTTTTAAGATATATCTCCTTGCTAAATAAGAGGAAAAAAAATGATAAGACATCAAGTTCTGTGAGGGATCAAGTCTTAGAGAATGGTTCTCATGGGTTGGTTTTAATGGATCAAATCTAAAAAATGGTTCTTAAGGACTTCAATTATTAAAAAAAGTGCTTGGAGGAGATGGGTGAAATTTGACACCATTATAAAGGATGGTGTTAAAGGCACCCCAGAAATTTCTCCCCAGCACCATTGTATTGTATCTTAAACTAAACCTACCTGATGTACAATGCTTTTTATGCATTATGTGGTGTTGGGGGATAATTTTTTGGGGTGCATTTAACACTAGTAAATTATAAATGTGATGTGAAGAGGTACAAATGCGACTATTTTTAGATTCTTTATTATTTTAATGATACTGTTTATATTCATTAGATTCTATATTTTTATTAATGTTGTGTTACCTTATTACATTTAATAACTTTTTAAGCTCCACACACGGGTGTATCATGATTGTAAAGTGTATTTATTATTAAATCCAAATTGTATGTATAAATGTGATCATATCCTTTTCAACCCCATCAGTTTGTGAAGCACCAAGACAATTATATAGTCATTTTGATAAATATGACTTTTGTTTGACAACTACAAAGCACGTATGCGGGCGCGACACGGTGCAGGTGCTGCGATTCGAAAACTCTTTAAAAAGTAAGATTCGGGTGCGATGAGAAATAAATTTATAATATAAAACTGTATTATATTGTTCCTTTATTGTATATAGATGATACATTAAGTTTTGTACATATTAATAACTACATTCAATTGTCTGCAACACAAGTATAATTGACCATATGTTAGTGATAATATCATTTGCGAAAAATATTTTTAATTCCAATACTTAATTTCATCGATCTTAAAATCTAGACACGCGTTGAACTTTTCGAATGTCGCATATATAAATCATTTTGGAACTATTATTTAGTTTCACTGCCTTGAGGAGAAGATGTTGAAATGTCGAATCTCTCATTATCTCGGGCCAACTCTCAACCCCTCTCCTTATCAAAATTCCATCCAATCTGGAATATATATCCTCATATAAAAGGGCATTGATCCGAGAAATGCAACTAAGCTTGGTTGAGCATTGAAAAAGCAGGATTCTTATAGAATCCATGAAGAATTTGGAATCTGTTATTAAGTTTAATTTAAAAAAATTACTTGCGGGGAGTGCGAATCGGGTGAGAATTGCACCCAATTTGGGTGCTATTCGGATTCATTTACCTTTTTGATCAGTGCATCAGAGTTTGACAACATTGATGGTCTTACCTAGGAGTTGACAATTTTTGATGTCGCACATTTTAGCCAACCTTATTATGATACCACAAGGTGACACAATTAATAAAGGAGCTCATTTTAAATTCATTATTACAAAAAAATAGTACTCATATCCAAACAAAACAACACAATGAAGAGACGAGTAACCTCGATTTCCACCCTTAGTTTTAAAATGAGTATCTTCTATATTTATTGATGTTATTATGTATAATTGATATGGAATAGCTTTGTGGTAACTTGTAATACTAATGAACCCTCTTGGATTTTACAAGGTATTTTTATTTAATTGTTTGCTCTCATATATTTAAGTTCACGTTGTAAGTCACTGAATATTAATGTTTGGGAGTAGAACTCCTTATAAGAATTTTCCAACCCCACCACTCCAACCTTCAAACCCCTTTTCCATTTATCTGTTTTTAATTATGAACACTAATTGTTTATGATGAGATAACAATAATTATTATCGGGATATTTTTTCAATTATACGAATTTAGGGGAGATTTATGTTATGAAGATGTGGTATATAATCCTTTTGTCTCCACTCACCTATTTTTCGTACATGTGATAGATGGTTCCCCATAGAGGTCAAGACCATGGGTACGGTTTGTTGCAATTCTAGGTAATGTAAAATGCTGAAGTATAACCAAACTAGTTATCAACTCCGCGCGAGGCACGATATTTTGTTAGTCCTTGTAGTAGATTGCTTGTATTACATATTTAGACATATAAAATCATAATGGAAACAAAAGTAATCTTACCCATGATGGGGTATTTGAAATTGAATTCTACATATCATAATGTTTATTTCAAACATAGAACTGTTTAATAGTTGGCATTAGTCTTCCCTGACACATGTTATCACAATAGTGGTCCTGCAATGAAAGATAAGAATGCTATATAAAGACACCAAGTTATGGGGAAGGTGGGAAAACATTACAAAACTATTTTTTTTAGAATCAAAGAATTTCATAACTCAAATATATGAAAATACATTTATAAAACTATAATGAAAATCTATGAGGTCTAGATCTCCAGGAAGGAGTCCTAAGATTATATTGTAAAGCATTATTTTCCTTTATACTTAGTACCGTGAAAAGATAGATATTATCTTCATTAATACCATTCAATTCAATATCCATCACTTTAGTCATTGAATTAACATCTTGAAAAGTGTCATCTTTGACCACAAAAGGAATTATCTGTGAGTTAATTCGAGCATTCTCAATGTTTTGGGGGTTTAACTCAGAACTTTGCTTGTTATTTGTCTTTCTAGCTTGAATTGGGGTAAATTCTTCTTCAACGGTGGTATTTTAATGACTTTTAAAATGGATTATATTTTAAATTAATGGATTAATTGAATTTTATTATTAATTAATTCATTTGGATTTTATCCGAATTGTGGATATTAAAATGTGTGATTCTGAATATTACTTAAAGATATTTAGGTAATATATGAATGTGATGATTATTGATAAATACTGTGAGATATAAATTCGATAAATTGGATTTTTAGTCGGACGCGGTATGGGACGTGTCGGGACTAATTTAAATTAAAAAGGAAATTTATTTTCTATCAACCTTATAGTCATTTTGACTGCGTCGTTGCATTCAGAAGGTTTGAAATAGTCAGAAAAGTCTATTTGGATGTTAGTTTTGGGTCTCGGGTCATTTGGAAATGAATATACAACCCAAAAGGGAATTTTAGTCATTTTTATAGGGGGTGAATAGTGATTTCGGATTTTTTCCTATTATAAGTATTTGAAGATTAAGTGTACGTGGGTTATTCATCTCCTCTACACAAAATAGAGAAGTCATCTTCCTAGAGAGAGTGAAAGGTTGCTTTGGAAGAGAAGAGTTTACTAGGGAAGGAGAAGAACTAAGAACCAAGGGTCACCCCACCAACCACCACCGGAGGTTGACCGGAGAAGGGAGAACCACCTGAGATATACTACACCAAAGGATCAGATCTTCAGCAGAGGCAAGTGTTTGATAATGGCAATCTAAGTTTGTATATTGTCCATGTTAGAATAGTTATTAAAAGAGATGATTTTCCATGTTTGGAAGAAATAATGGAGTTGTTAAATGGATTTCTGGAAACTGAAAATATATAGGAATCAAAATCATGTTGTAGGTAGTTAGTAATCCACGAAATAATCATGAATCTGTTGAAGAAATTCTGAAAACCATTGATGTGTTCTTGAAGATAATATGTTGATAATTTCCTGGAAAAAGGTGGATATAAACATGCTTTTAATTCAATCTCTTTATAATTCTAGGATGTTTAAAGTATTAGAAATCATTCATATATGTTGATATATCATGTAGTAAGGATTATAAGTTATTTGGGATGTTAATATGAAGGTTTGAATGATTAAAAATGGCTAAACCCATAGTAGCAGAAATGCAGAAAATCTGGGTTGTAAGCTGAGTGATAGATCGATCGACCCCCTGCCTTCGATCGATCGACCTGTAATACCCCGTATTTTCATGGCTTTAAAATTTAAGGATTTATTAAATTTAATTGAGATAAATTAATTTAATTTTAATCCGAAATGTTGTTTTAAATATTTACTAGCGTGACAAGAGTTAGTAATTATTGGGAATATATTATTTGTTGCATATTACTGGATGAGTATAGTAATATATGAGATTTATTTTTATAATATTGTCACGTGTAAATAAAATGACAATTGTGGAAATTTAAGTCGGGACGCGCCTGTGTCGTGTCGGGACTAAATGTGGATTAATAAAAGTGAATATTTTATAGGTTGTTCGTATGGTCGTTTTGAGTGCGCCAACGCGTTCGGAAGGGTCGAGATAGTCAGAAAAGTATACCCGGGGGTTTGATTTGGGTCTCGGGGCATTTTTAGGCCTAATTAGTACCCCGGGAGGGCATTTTAGTCATTTTGTATTTTTGGGTAATTAAACCCACGAAAATTAAAGGGGTTATATCAGATGGTTAGGTTATCTCCTAGGGTTAGATAACTCAAAACACTAGAACGGCAATTGGAGAGGAGAGGAGAGAGCTCTCAAGGCATTCCAAGGCTCAAAACTCACCCGTTTGCACCGCCGCCACCGCCAACGCGTAGATCGCGAGACGGGGAACGCAACCACACCAAATTCAACACCAAACCAGATTTTTGAAAATCCCAGGCAAGTGTTTATCTTGTTTATTTCGTTGATGCATCATCCATATTAGTTTAGGAGTTATTAGGATGAGATTTATGGAAGAAAAACCCAATTTGAGATGGGAAATTTTCATGTAGTG
The DNA here is from genome assembly GCA_949130495.1 of Sambucus nigra. Lineage (NCBI taxonomy): Eukaryota > Viridiplantae > Streptophyta > Magnoliopsida > Dipsacales > Adoxaceae > Sambucus > Sambucus nigra. Next base: position 203,674,149 of record OX422208.1, read on the forward strand.
ATGATTTATATGATATTCTGGAAACCCTTTGTCATGTAAAGGATTAAGAGTTTGATTAAGAAAAGAGTTCTAATCAGATACAAACACTAAAAAAAAAAATTATTCTGGACGATCGGACCGTTGGAATTGGATGAAATTTTACAAAGAATTAGTTGAAGACGAGAGGAAGCTACAAAAAAAAATTCAACTCGATCGGACCGTTCAATATTTTTTAATATTTTTAGTAGATAACATTCATTAAGGAACCAAAGAATTGCTTCTAAGATTGTACCCCTCTTTGCTTGCAGTAGAAAGTCTCTATTTGGCCTCAATTTTTCTTCTTCTTTTGATTTAGTTTTTGGATAAGACCATTTGGAAGTCCTCAAATTATGATCGAGAAGAAAACCTCTACAAAGGAGAGAAATAAATAGCATAAATAATAGCATGGGTGATAGCATGTCCGATGCCATAATTAAGAACATAATAAACCGCCTTAAGCATTTTTATCCTATATAAGATGTTCACTCGTAGAAGTTATAGCCAATTCCTCATTATTTCCTCATCCATCAAGTTAGCCCATGAATTATGTAGGAAAGTTTGATAAAAAGGCAATGTTTGGGGAATGAGTATTAATCTGAGTTGGAGTTCAAGACATAGTAGTGACAACACATGGGGATGCATTGTGTGTAACATATTCCACATTGTTGATGACAATACCAAATTCTAAAGTGTATTCAACAGATATGACAGTCGGATTACTAATCCCAGTTGAAGTTTCAACCATAATAGGGATTGTATTGTGCATTTATGAGAAATATTATGTGTTTGTTCTAGCATATGGTCTAAGTATACTCTTATCATCTCTTGTTCCTTTGATTATGGCATTGTGAATTATTTTTTTTCTTAACACAAAGGATTAAAAAGTTACATTATCGATTTATTAGATATTTCAATGTATAAATCACGAGGTGATACAGGGCACATATATGGAATGATAGACACACCATTAGAAAAAGGAACCAAATATGTTATGTGCTTGTTTGTTAAATTAATTATCATATCCTTGTTTGGTCATATTGTAGTACATTATTACTTTATATGCTATGAGATTATTTGTTCATTTATTCAACAAATCCTTATTGTGGGGTCATATTGGAGAACATATTTACCTTGTACATCACAAGTTTGTTAGTTCAGTCACCAAATTCGTGTTTATGATGGGAAATCATCTTTTTAACATGTTTCGTTCTATTTTTTTCCTAGGTGCATCATTATAGAATATTATGGATAAAAATATACTTAGTGGATTTGATGTATAAAACACTAGTAATTCTAATATTTAATCTAGACTTTTGACTTTTTGGTCCCTTAACGATGCTTGATGGGTTATCAACTCAACGACGCTTGTTGCTAATAATTGGCTAAATTGGGGTCGTGTTATCTTAAACCTTAGTTAAATCCATTTTTCTGGGGGGTGAGGTATGGGTGACCTTACCCTCTGTTATAATTGCATAATTTTTGTTAGAGGATAAAAATTTAGGCTTGATATCCCACCCCTAGCATGTCTAAGGTACAAGTAGGATTAATGCTCATGCCAGGGGGATTAAGTCTAATTATTCTGACGGGCTAAATGCAAAACAATGTTTTTTTTAATTATAGATGTTAAAATGTTATAGTTTTTTTTTACATCCAAAGCAACAACTAATGTTTGGCATTGCATGCTTATTATATATTATAATTTTGATTCAAATGTTTGTCATTCACATTCCCATGATATCAAACTGCTAAAAAGTTTCAGGTTTTTAGTGCCACGCCAATAGGTCTTATAATGCATAATCAGTGATAAAAATTTTCCAAATCAAACCCCATGAGGTTACCATCCTAGTCTCAATTAACTAGTTGGGATTCATTAAGTTTAAGCTAAAATCCCACAGTTTCTTGGCTAGTTCTGCATCTTCAGCCAGAGGGCTCGGCTTGGATCTGTTGCAATCCAAAAAATATGCACCACTAACCACTTTAACTTGTGTATGGAATGCCACGTAGCATGTACCACGCCAATAGGTCTTCTAATGCATAATCTATGATAAAAAATTTCCAAATCAAACCCCATGAGGTTATCATCCCATTCTTAATTAACTACTTAGGATTCATCAATTTTAAGCTAAAATCCCACAGTTTCTTGGCCAATTGTGCATCTTCATCCAGAGAGCTCGGCTTGGATCTATTTCTATCCGAAAAATATGCACGACTAACCACCTTAACTTGTGGATGGAATGCCACGTAGCATGTAGTTATTCCTCCGCGTGGAACATTTTTCAAAAAAAATTTACCAATCATATTAACCACACCATCGATAAATCCACAGTAACGAAAAAGATTTGTGGGAATTCATCCTAGATGAAGTGAATTAGCAGTTATATCGACTCCTTCTTCCTTTAACCGCTTTGCTAGATCATAAGCATGAAATATGTTAGCAAGCTTTGACTGTCCATAAGCATATAATCTCTTGTAACTTCATTCATCATTGATTTTATCAAAACGAATTCCTTCATGGTACATAAACTCATGACCCACTGACAAAAAGTTTACAATCCTTCCTTCTTTATGGCTTTCAATTGTTGTCTTTTTCATGGTCTCTAATAAAAGGTTTGTCAAAAGAAACTACCGATGGGTTAGTTGCAAATTTTAGCTCTATGTTGTCTTTGGAAAGCATAAATGGAGGACCTATAACCCCTGAATTGTTAATGAGGAGGTTCAAGGGAAGACCCGATAAATTATATTCAGATACAAAATTCATTACTAATGCCATTGGGCTAAGATCTAACTCCATAAAATTAATTTTTGCATTAGGGATTTACTTAAATATCGTCTCTCTAATATTTCTACCAGTATATGTATTTGTCATTGCCATGACTACATGCACACCACCCAGGGTAAGGACCCGTGTAGTCTATGTGCTAATACCACTTTATGCTCTTGTAACAATTACAGTGAGGGTGGTTCCATCGAGTTCTTTAGCATCAATATCGTCAGCACTTTTTGCCAATAGACTGTAAATCTTCTTTCTCTTCAAGTCGTGCTTGAAGATATATTTATATTATACCTCTAATACGATATCATTAGAGGTATTAATGAGTCTTTATGTATTAATGATATTTTTTATTGTATAAAATTCTCAGAATCTCTCCCTTAGTCTTTTCAATTATCTCCCTTAATCTTCTATCATCTATTAAATTTCTTGACCTTTCCCATACTTCACCATTTCAACTACCCCAGTAAAAAAATGGCATTTAGCCACATAAATAAAAACAACACATATCTTCAAACCCATGTCATTGGTTTGTCCTCCCTGTAGCCCATGGTTTCTCTTACAGGAGTCTAACCCCACATCTTCCAAAACCCTTGCACAATCAAGCCTAAGAACTATCAAAAGTAGCAGAAGTAATAGATCCAAATCCCTTCGAGTGTTTTATCTCTTTCGGGTTCTCCCAAATCTCCCGTGGATTTTGGAATAAAGACTAGGAATTCTTAGGTGGTTTGATTTGTTTTTTATTTTTCATTTTATTTTTTAACAAGTCTTTGGTTTTTCCTCCCTATAGCCCATGGCTTCTCTTACTAGAGTCCAACCCTACATCTTCCCTATGGGGAACTAGTTTAATGAAGTGTTTGCACTAATGCATGTAAATACTAGCAATTTGCATAAATGAACTTGCTACTTTCTGCATCGATTGTATTGTTCTGGAATTTCTGAGTTATTTGTAGTTGGATAAAGTAAGGCAACCAAAAATAAGTTACGTCAATGGTGTTATTATTTTTCAATTATTTCAACTTACAGTAGGGAAGTCAAGATTTGGGAGCCTTCTTTCACTTGGCCATTCACTGGGGAAAACAGACAGGTTGTACATGAAAGGCCCTAGAGGACATGGTGCAGTTGAAGTAGTTATTTCTGGCATTGTAGGTATATCACTATTATTTTCTACTATATTTAGTGGATATCATGAAAGGAATATCATGCATAGTATTTCGAAATGGATTCTAATATGCTTTTACTTTGTACAATTTAAGATGTGGGACTTATTTATGATGCGACAAACTGCCACATCAGTCATTAAAAAAAATTGTACGATTTTTCTATGTAAGTAGCATTTTTCAAGAGCTAAGATGGGTACTTCCTTAATGCAAATTGATATATAGCACTCATATCAAGTTATCATATATTGAATCTTAGTTGTGTCATGTCAGATCAAAGCAAGTAGGAAACAGGCCCATGCTCACCAGCTCAACCATCAAAGGGATGGTTTGGTCTTGGCACAATTATATATAGAGCAACATCTATTGCACGAGTAGCATCAAAGCATGCCTATGCAGCTGTTGCTGCCACACGGACACCATTTCCCTAGGAGCATATTGCTCATGATCTTTTGTTTAAGGTTAGATCCAAACTAAGTAGCTCACATCCACCGATGCTAAAAGAAAACGCATTTGCATTTTCTTAGCTAAAAAAACACCTCGAAAACAAAAAGAACACAGTTCTTCGACACAACCATCTTCTTCAAAACCCAATTGTAAGAATAATCTTGGACAAGGAAAAGATATTTACATGTAAAGGGTAGCCCATTTTCCCTTTACTTTTGTAGCTTCTTTGGGTTAATTACATCATCATATATGTGTAGATGCTTTTTAAAGGACGAAATTAATTCCATAACCAATTAAACCTTCCATTTTTTTACCTATTCACATCTAATAGAAACTAGAGAGATGAAGGCGGAGTTAGCAGGGTTCTTGAACTTCTCAAAAACCCTATTGATTAGTGTATGCTGGAAAATGTGGGCCCTTATGTTTCCACAAAAAACTTTAAAATGTTGCCAAGCGTTAACCGCATTTGTAAATTTATCCTTATATGAATGTTATATTTTGGTTCCTTTGTGTTTGAGCCTTACACCATATGAAGAGTATTATCCAAGTACGGTCATAATATGATGCAAAATAATTTTTTTATCTCAAACAAATACGATTGATTTAAAACACGACATGACTAATTCGACTAATAATTATAATATGTAATTAAACATGATAATACAAAAAAAAAGATGAATAAAAATCAGAATAAGTCAACATCATGTTACGATTAAGATGTGTCATGATCTTCACATAAACATGACACAAAAAGACATATCGTTTTAGTTTTATGCCAATTTCGAATAATTTTATTTTATCGTGCATAAAATTGTGACCCTACTTTTAGGTCCCTTATTTTGTTCTCATTCACCATAAACTATTAAGCACAATATTGTAGGTTATCTATTTCCAATTTAAAGATGATTATTTAATCGATGTAAGAGGTTACTAATTTAATATTATATCGATGTTGAACAGGTTACCGTTGGCTTTCAAAGATTGGCGATGCAAGGAGTTATACCCATATAAGGAACATGTTTGGTGAGAGGTGAAGGTAAAGTCAAATGATACCATGATTTGTGATAAATTAATTGAAAATTTTGAATTCTTTACGTACAAGTTACTATGTATGGTTTGTCTTGTCAATCACACCAAAGTCATTAACAACTTAAAATCATAACTTTGAAAATGATAAAACATAATTTAAGTTAAAATCATGTGTAGTAGATGACTTGTTTTTCTATACATTGTAATTATATAAGAGAACATTGATTCCCCTGATGAATTCAAAAAAAATATGCATGAAGAAGGCTGGAAAGATATGGAATAATTGGAAATCAGAGGTGAAGAAACATTATCGTGACTTTGATAGCGACGAAGACAGATTGAAATATTGTCCACCTAGAGTAAAGCTAGAGCAGTGGTCGTAACTTGTTAAGTATTGGGGAACGCGTGAGGAAATGGTATGAATGTATTACTTTATACATTCAAGTTAAACATATATTTTAAATATATTTTTGTAACCGAAAACGAGTCAAAGAAATTATCGAATTCGTAAGAAGAAAAGAACACCACATACTTTCGGAAGAAAGAGTCAGATGAATGTTGCTCATAAGGTATTTTATAAAATATTTTGATTGTGACTATTATTTTATGTTATCAAACTTATTTATGTAACGACCTACGAGTCATTGGGTTTATGCAGATGGAGGTTGATCAAGGGAAAAAGGTTTTATTGGTTGATATTTACATCAAAACACACGAGAGGAGCAATGGATCAGCCATCGATAAGGATTCCACTAAAGTAATGGCACAAAAATTTCATCCATGTTTCCTTCTTTCTTATAAAATCTCATTGACGTCATTTTACTTATTAATCAAAATTCTTATACTGTTTATCAACCATTATAAAAGGCAACATGCAGGAGACTGTGTCATATCGTTAGAAGCATAATATATATCATACACGGATGAGGATTAAATTAACAATTAAATAAGTTTATTGTGTAAGGACATTTATGTGTGTTATCAATTTGTATGTCGTATACCGCTACACCGTCGAAGAAGTTCAATACCACATTCACATCAAGACGGATCCGAATAATCAAGGTTATTCAACATTCAAGTCTCCACGGGATTTACTTTGGTAAAGTTTTGTTTTGGAGTACCTTAATAATGCACTTAGAGTATTGGGAATATTTTTTACAAAATATTTTCTAAGTGTTGGAGCGGAACTTTGAATATTTTTCTTCAAGAAATATAATTTTTGGAGTTTTTGAGGCGGCACATTTATCGAGAAAATGAGAAGAAAATAATTTAAAAAAACAGATGTCATTCGAACAACATCGTTTGTCGCTCAAACGAGACCTGATGTCGCTCGATACTTCAAACGACACCGTCTCTCGTTGGAACGACACCACCACCTTAAGTGCTCTATAAATTTGAATTTCCAACTCCGTTTTTCATAAGAAGTCTTTCATATTTTTCATTCTGCAAACACTGCATATCAGAATACTTTGGCTTCTTCATTTAAGGCTTAAAACCTTTTGTTTTCAATTCACAAAATCCCAGAACAACCGTGCTATTGTTCAACGTCTGTGGATAAGGCATCTCCATATCTGATCGGTGGACACCGACCGTAGATCTCTGCATATGGACGAGGAGAAGACGACGAACCGACACCTGCGAGTTTTTTACTGTCACTCGTAGCTTTGAAGGTTTGACGAAGACACCGTGTGTTACACTTGTGGATGATTATCAGGTTGTATGTAAGTCAATGGTCTTGTAAACTTTTCAAAATGTTAAAAAGTTTTACCCGAAAAGGTTTTTTTTCCTGAATTTTTCGTCTTTGTTTTATATGCATGATTTGGATGATTTAATGCTTTATGACACTTAGATGCATGCATAGGGGTTTAATTAAAATTAAATTTGGTTTGTTCAAATTTAGACACCTAATTAAAATAAGTGTGTTTGATTCCATTGAAGAATTTAAAAATGGATTGATATTGCATTTACAACTTGGTATCAGAGCAGGTTTCACTATTTTATTGTGAATTCCAATTTTTTGCAAAAAATTTGTAATATTAATCTTTTTTTGAAAAATTTAATTTTGTCGCAAGCTTTTCAATGGATCGCTTATATAATCGGGTGCCCATATTTGACGGTGATAATTATACCTATTGGAAAGCACGCATGCAATATGTTTTTAAAGCCATAGATGAGCGAGTTTGATTGTTGGTTTAAAATGGTTGGACTTATCCCATTGTGACTGTTGATAATGTCACCTTTTTAAAACCTATGTCAAACTGGATTGAGGACGATTATAAATTGACTAACTTTAATTCCCATAGTTTGAGTGCTATTTCTGGAGACGTCACTACCGACGAATTCCACCGTATTATGACGTTCACCACGTCTAAAGAGGGATGGGATGTTTTAAAATTTACACACGAAGGTACAACCGCTGTTAAAGAGTCAAAATTTAAAAATCTAGCCACCCAATTTGAAACCATTACTATGTTAGAGTCTCAGACTTTTGATGAGCTTTACGCACGTTTGTCGGACATTGTCAACACTTGTTTTAATTTGGGTGAGGTAATTGATAACACGCGGGTTGTGAAAAGGATTTTGAGATCCTTTCCAAAACGTTTTATTCCGAAAGTCACTGTTTTAAACTCAATGGAAAATTTTAGCACACTTGGTTGCCCCGAGACTGCTGCTCGTGTTAGTGAACAAACGAATGCTTCTTCAATTCATGTTTATTACTAATTTAAAGGATTTTAAATGGCACAATATATTTTTGATTCCTTGGGGAGTTTATGTATACTTAATATTGGATTGTTGGTTTATTTGGTTGTATATAGTCTTAAAAATTTTAGGATATCTTAAAAACAAATAAAACTGTGTCGATTTTTTTTCCAGAAATATATAGTTGATGACATATTCACCTTGTTTGTAGAAAGAACCATCAAAGAAGAAAAGGAAGAACCATCAACCACGACAAATGGTCTCACATAATGCACTTCCAAAAATTGTAGACCTTATTACTTTCGGACTTCCAAAAGTGGTTGTGGCACGTGGATTCATTGTGGCAAGGGCCCTTCAACAAAAGTAGGGGGCACACCACTTGGTGAAAACTTTTTAGAAGTATATATTGAGAAAATATTTGTAACAAATGAACCATTGCCTAGACCTTATGAAAACAAGTCTACTATTGGAGATGCATATCATTCAACCGTAGCGTGGCATATTGATAATGTACTAATTTCTAATTTTATTTTTTTAATTAAAATGATAAAGAATAAATATCAATGACTAAGAATTGACTTTTTTATTTGTAGGTCGAAGAGGATGTTTGACTTTTATTAACAAGGATTGTACATTATAAATTTTTTTTTTCGCTTCATGTTTCCCCGCTTTTTCTTATTGGACATGCAATACATTTTATTTTGTGGATGGATAATTGTTCCAAGCTCAATTATGTTTATTTATGATGAATGATATTTGTTTTAATTTGATTACCGCCCTCTTAATTTAATGTTATGGTAGTGTATTTGCACATAAATACAATACTTGTTATCAATAATTTTTTTAACACTTGTTCCCAATCATATATTGCAAAATAACATCAACATTTTATTTAATGCCGCTATTATCATTCTCGGCATTTTTTAGTGTCGCCAAAAGCGTATTAAACATTTAATAGGTGTTGCAAAAGGTTATTCCCAATATTTTTTAATGCCGCAAAAAGGTTATTACCAGCATTAATATAAATGCCCCCAAAAGTTTTTTTATAGCAATTTACATAATGCTGCTAAAAAATGCCGCTAGATTTTCGCGGCATTTTTAAAAATATCGTTGTTCTTTTACCACATTGGCTATTACTGCACTTGTGGAAGTGCCACAAAAAGTGTTCCCGACATTTTTAGTACTTTTCTCGGCATTTAATTTGTGCCGAAAAAAATAATATTCCTGTAGTATAAAGACGTAAAGAAGTCCATAACTGATAATGGACTGGTGTAAAGAAGTAAAGAACTCTACCAAAATGTGTAACTCTAATAACTTATCATAGTTACACATTTTGATGCAAACCAACCTCCACAAATATAGAATTAACTGATTACATTGCATACCTACCAAGATACTTAACTTACTAACAACCAATAACAAAGTGAAGAACTAAATGAAACAATAATTTGAACATGGATGATACTTGAAAATCCTATAAATTAGAACAAACTAGTATAAATTAGAACAAAATAATAAGAGAAATTAGAACTACAAAAGGAATACCCACGAAAAACCCAAACTCCATTAAACTCCAAAAGGAATCCCCATGAAATTAGAACTCCAAAAGGTCTAAAATATACAAATATTTCTATCAAATATAAAGAAAATAGTCCTACTCCAAGACCTCTAAAAAAACTATCGGAGATAAATAAATATGCAAGCCAAATACAGTATAGCATTCAACTGAATCACCAGCCAAACCACGACCTTCTTACAAACATCTCACCTCATCCTAATCGCAACCACTTATTAGTATGCATTAGACCTATACATGAAAATTAAATATTATAGAGAAGTAATATGAAATTTTAGCTACTGTAATAACAATTTAAATACATGAAAAATTTTAACACAATAGGTAGAAGTTAGAACTTGACCACCACCATTATCATTTACCCCAACTCTCATGCTCCATTTTTATAAAAAATAATAATCATAAAAGAAAAAAATATCAATGAAATCCTATTGACACTTTCCTAACAAAAACGACACATAATCCACAATGTGACCAACCTAATACACATTTTCTTCTTAGTAATAAATTAAATTTCATCAGGAGCAATCCATAATGTACGACATTATGAATAACGGAGAAAAATTAATGAAATAGGGTAAGGTAGATAAATTTGATGGAAGACATCATCACATGTAATACCCGTATAAACTCACTTAAGAAATGAATGGATTGTTTTTAATACCTAACTCTACTGCACATAATAATAAAACCAATATAAGTAATAATTGAAATGAATAACTACTTGTTGAGGGTCAATAACTATAGTTCAAAAGAATTGCTTCAATAACTAAGTAGTGCCAAATCAGTTAAGAAAGCCACAGAAGCATACGATCGTATTTTTATGAGTCTCAGTATGAAAGAATACTCTAGGTTCCTCATCAACATTTATATTTGTAATCCTTATGAAAGGGTTTAACAACTATGGTCTCCCATTGTGAAAATTTTTGGTAAATAGTTAAATATATATATGTGAAATTAGATAGAAAGTCCTGATAAGTCCGTTCATATAGAATCGTAGTCATCTCAACATTTTTCAGTACATTCAATCTTCACAGTCTTAAATATCTAGCACTTGGAAGTGATAATACATGTTCATATTCCTACCTAGCCATAGACATACATAGAAAATACTGATAATACACAGAAAACACATAAAATACTTAGTATTATGGTGTCCTGGATACAATCAGTTCCACAGTCATACAAATGGCATCCAATAAATACTGATAATAAATCACATCATCATATAAAATGTATTTAATTATTTTTCTCAAACGATCAAAGTTATCGTTTCAGCAAATTGTCGAACAAAAAATATACAACATCTCAAACCTCAAATTCTAAATGAAAACCAAATGGTAGTTATAAAGAAAGAAAACTTATCAAATAATAAAAGGCCTAAAAATCAAATATATCCATTATATTATCAAATAAACCTTATAAACAAACGTATTTTTCCACTAATATCTATATGGTTAAAAACTTACAAAAACATAGCATTATAATATGGTTGGAATGACACAAATGGATGACAAATTTATAAAAAGAGGGAAAATCCTCCATACCTTTGAATCAATGTTAAAGATAAATCCATGGGGTGAGACATTTGTAATCGAACAATGAAAAATAATAATTTGAGTATAAATAAATCAAACCACGAAGATATCTTGATCAAAAAGTTTATCTTAACCCACGATTTAGATACTCTAAGATATAAAACATTTCAACCTCAAGATACAAAACCAAAATCCCAAGAGAGAGATGTGCGTACCCCATTTCGAACCCTGCTTTGGCCATGAGCTTTGCTTCTTTCGACCTCAGATTTCTACTCAACTCGACCTGAGAAACAAAACCCAAAATAAATGAGAAACCCAATTAGTACATGCAAAAAAATGAAACGCAAATGGAAGCCCTAAAAAAACTAAACATAAAATTATATCTACAAATGGAAACCCTAAAAAAACTAAACATCATATCTAGGTGTTAAAATGGAGTTATAATCAGATTTGGGTATGGGTTTTGATGGGGTTTCAAGGGGGAAGTGAAAAATGGGATATATATATATATATATATATATATATATATATATATATATATATATATATATATATATATATATATATATATAGAGAGAGAGAGAGAGAGAGAGAGAGAGAGAGTTCTAGTGCTTAAGAAAGGAGGCGAGAGAAAGAGAGAACATGTGGCTCTGATCCAAAAAGCAAAAAAGTACGAGAAATAAAAAGCAGATGAAAAATTTGAAATAAATGGAGGATGATGATCTTGACCCATAATTTTGTAAAAATGTGTAAGGAGGTGGAACCAATCTTCACCGTTAAAATGTGTAGGGTATGGATTGCCAAAATACCAAATTTTAGTTTACAATTCAATTAATCGAATGATCAATTAATATAATTTTAATCGAGCACTGTTTTAAACATATGTTGTGATTAAACCAATTTTATCTTACCCTAAGCATGTATATAGATAATATTTTCAAGATTAAAATAAATAGATCACACACAACGCCACGATGTACGAGAAAAACCCACAATGGGGAAAACCTCAGATGACCTAGCTTATGAAAATTCACTCTGATATAGGATTTATAGAATAGTAACATAAAGACTTACTTCACTTGAGTCGACGCCTTCAAGCCTTGATGCAATCTTCACTACTTAAACCTTATTCATAGTGACACCACATGAATCCACCCACGATATTCACAATGTGCGTGCCTCAAGCATCTCAGTGTCCATCAATATTTGGCAAGAAAATCATCACCAACAAGCATGAAATACGCCAAATGAAACTAATCTTCATATGATGAAGAGTAAAAGTTCTAGGTTAAAATAATTTGATATCTCAAACTAATATATCCTGTAGATTTTTGGATCTCAAAACATGGGTGTAAATAGGGTTATAAGAGGCTTAGGTTTTCTCTTTATAAAACAACTTTGTAAACCCTTCAAGTTAAAAGTCTATTTATAGTGTACACTTGAAGGGTTTGAACGAGATATAAAAATGGTTAAAAATCCTTCAACCCTTTAACTTTTAAATATCAAAACTTTTGAAACCCTTCAACTTTTGAAACCATTTATAGTGTACTCTTTTAAAAGTCTAGTGATAAATACTTTTAGTATCATTTATGCCTTGGCTTGGGACATGTGTTGGTATTTCACTTATGATGAGGGATGATGTATTTATTGCATGTGAGAGTTGACAGGTTGGCATGTTCAATTTAAATGAGTTGCATTATTAGAACTGTTGATATTTAAGATATTTCTTGCAACTTTAGGATACTGACCCAAGTCATATAAACTATTTTCTAGTCATTCTTAGGCAGGATTTGTAGGGCTGAGTAGATTTAGACTTATCACTCCACTTGCTTTCTAGTCATTTACTTGATTCTTAGGATATGTTATTATTTTATTTTAGTACTTTAGTCAGTTTATTCATTCAATATATTAGACGGAACTTGTGTCCCAGTTATTTCTATTACGTTGGTTTATTTGGGAGTGGTGACTAGTTTTATTATTGTTGAATAATTGAGTATTTATTCCAGTTTTTTTATCGTTTAGTTATCACATGTTGTGGGATGGACATAAATTCATTTAAATTTTATTTTTATTTTCATGTTGATGCTGAGAATGATATATATTCATTAACTTTCCCTATCTTTGGCATATTGAAATGACCAACCAGTATGTGAGAAATATGGGGTCTTACAATAATTGGGCACTAAAATTACTGTAAAGATATACGCATATTAATCAATCTTTCTTTCATTAATATATAAGAGCAATTTTTCGCTTGTTTACACCATATTTACCATGCTAATGAATCAATGACATTTTGAAAATAAATAGGAATGTAATTCCACGATTAAATTGGCCAAAGAGAATGTAACCGCATCATACATTCAAGGACACTTGAGTGCTTAAGGAGGATACACATGGAAATTAGTGCATAAAAGTAGTTGCCAAAAATAAGCGGCCACATATGCGGGTACACACAATTCATGGGAGTCTAAAAGAAACTACCCAACACTTATTTGACAAAAGGAGTTTCAATTCAGAGGACTATAAATAAACAATTGGAGGACATAATTAGACGAGGATGAAAAATCACTTTACTTCACTTTTATTTTACTAAGTTTATTATACCAATTATTTTGACTTTTATTGGTGCATATCTTCTTCGAACTACTTTGTAAGGTTAGACTTAGTAGTTATTTTATGTACCTTTTAATTTTTGATTCAGTTTAGCTTTTAATTTTCAATTCAACTTCATGTTTCTAGCATTTAAGTTTGCTTACTTTACTATTGAATTATATAGTTTCCTTTAATTTTGAAATTCACTTTTGTTCTTTATTTAATTTACTGTTTTCTTATTATAACTTGCCTGTTTTGAATTCGTAGTCTATTTTAGTTCTAAAATAAAGAAACCAACAACTTAACACTTAACAAAAAGTGTTCTTAATTGAATAATTCAAATGTAGCATAATTGTCTCATTATTTGTTAACTAATTATAAATATTTTTTGTTGGAAAGACTCATAATCCTTGCCTGGCACGCTCATAAATTTCTCATAAATCAAGCCACCGAAATACCTATAATATGTTCAATTAATATAATTTCACCAACTAAGAAAAATATTCATTTACACATAATTTTTGTAATCTCTTCAGTTCGAGTCATATAGTCTCTATATAAATAATCATGAATCATCATCCATTAACTAATTTAAACAATCCCTTTCATAACAATAATTTCATAATCATCTTTATTAAAATTCTTAAACTTTTATATTAGTTGCCACATGAAATAAAACAATATGAAACCCTAAATTATCTCTAACACATTTTACCAAGTTAATTAGTGTTTTAATTAATTATGTAGCCTGAATACATTAATGGGAAGAGTAGAATATGACCGTATTTTTTAGAGGACATTTCCCAAAAGAAGTAGTTTAGAAAAGTCCCCAAGCTTTGACAATCCACTTTGCCTTTTGAGTGAATCTTAAATCCCTCTTAAAAATACCCGCTTGAGTTCTTGACTTTGATCTCTAATTGATTTTGATTTTTTTTGGAAAGATCTTGAATTATGATTTTTAAAAGAAAGAGTTTTGGGGTTGTATTTTGTATTATAAGATTTCTTGAGAAAAAGTTTTCTGATATAATTTTTGGTGTATACTGCCCTACTGGATGGAAGTAACATTTTATACAAAAAGGGTCCTCATTCATACAAGAAGTACCTCGTTAAAACGAGACCTTGTTCAAACCGAAACTCAATATATTAATTTCGTTTAAAACAATTTTTTAGCCAAATATAATTATTTATTTTACACATTTTTTTCATTTTCGCCTAACCATAATTTATCCACCAAGTTGACCCACTCAACCAAATTACCCTTATGGTTCCTCCTAAACCCACCATCATATTAAGGCCCAAATTGACATAAAGCCTAAAATAAATAATGGAAACTCGGTTCATATAAATATAATTAAGTTAAAATCTAATTTTAAGTAATTCGCCCAATTAATTATTCAACTAATGCATACAATATAATTATTCACCTAATTAAATCGCATCAATTATTTTTTAATTCTAAATTAAATTGATAACATTTATGTTAACTCTTTTTAATTTCCAATGACGTCGTTTTTTATCTTTAGAAAAATATGGGATATTACAGATATAATATTATGTTACAAACCTATCACTGATCGGTCAAGTCTGTTTATTACTATGTACTATAAGCTTTAATTCTATTGGGGGCATAATTACCTCTTCTTCTGTGTAAATAAACTTTATACACCAACTCATCTACAATGTAAAATACAACACTAATGGAAAATAATAAAGTAATACAAGTATTATGCCCATAATTCATTCTCATCAAATTGAGAAATTGAATTTTTAATAAATAAAAAATTGAATAACATCCATAACAAAATTATATGACTACTTCTCTAACAATTTCCCACTTGGATCAATATTTAAGTGTAACACCTTATAATTTATGGGTTATTATTTTTAATTAATTAATTCGGTAATTAGTAATTCACTTGTGTCGTAAATTAATGAGAATATTTAAAAGTAAATATATTCAAATAAGTTAACGGGTGAGAGTTAATTTTAAAAATTTATTTGAGTGCTCGGTTGAGTCCGTTAGGGTCAAAATAGTCCGAAATGAGTGGACATATGTATATAATGGGCTCGGGTCTTAATTAGACATGTTTGACCCCCCAACTAGTGAGTTTGGACACTTTTTTGGAAGCCCATAGGCCCCAAAAACGGGATTTAAGCCTTTTACCCTAATTAGGTAAGGGTAAGACAACCTAAAGTCATTTTAGAGGATAAAGTGTGGAGAGCTTGAGAGGAAATCCATTAGAAGAATTTGGAGATTTTGGAAGGAACTTCGAGAACAAGAAGAAACACTTGGATTCAATTAATCTCCCTCATCGAAGACCTTGATCTACATTGAGGCAAGTGGTTTAATTTGCAAATTGCTAATGTGTATTTACTTATTCATATTATAGGAGGTGAGACTCAATTAAAATGTTAGGGTTGTATTCATTAAAATTGGGGATTCTTTTATTTGAAGTTATAAATCTATAGAGGGGCTAAGATTTAATGTAATTGATGATATGGTTAGGGTTAGATTGAATATGATATAAGTACGGAATTAGGATGAATTTGGGGACGTTTTGAGGCAGAAATCTGTTCAGAATAGAGGTTGAAATCTTGTTACTGGCGGACTGGGTTTTTTTAGCAAAAGAGAGGGAAGGAGAAGTACCAGGGTCGTTTTAACGACCTGGTAATTCGTTCAAATGAGATCCACTATCGTTCGAACGACAGGGATCTTCGTTTGAACCACCTATTAGGCCTGCCAAATTTCTGCAATCCCCCTGATTCAAACCTGTTGTGTTGGAGATTTATAGTTCCTGCCTTAACTGAATTATGAAATTAAGTATTGAGTTAGGGTTTCATTTAGGAATACCTAACCGTGAAATTGATTAGACTTGATTGCATGAAATTGAAGATGTAAGTTCATGATTTAGCATATTGTAATCTTGTTATTTAAGTGATTAGACTTGATTGCATGAAATTGAAGAGCGGATTAAAACAATTGAATTTCGGGCCGAGAGATAGAGAGTCCGGGTATACTTGAGAGATAGAGAGTCCAGGTATACTTGGAAGGGATGCACCAAAATAATGGGAATTAATTAGTGTGCAATTAATAAAAATGAAGTCGGACCCTAGACTTAAATGTTTTAGGCTTGGGTATGGGCATAATACTCCGATAACCTGGATTTCTATATATATGTTGGTGTGTAGTACATATATATAGTAAAGCCATACCAATATTAATGTTATCATATGAGGTTGCGCGATGTGCGTGAGTCCCCTGACTAGCGAATGCAAGGTGAGTATATTCCTAAGGCCATAGCATCCGTATTTAGGGGTAGGACCGTTACCGTATGGAGTGGACACTTTCGGGAGGAACTATGGTCGCCTCCTATGCGTTCGGTGATAGCATTTATATCCAACATGCGTGTGAATGTTGAGATATGGATACATATATATAGTGCAGAATTATATACGGATATATACATGGTGTGAAATGTATAAATAATATAATTCGTGAAATGGTTATATGGTATCAAGTTGGATATGGATATAAATAAGTTAGTGTGAAATTTAACTTATAACTCGTATACATTATGTGAATTGTAATATGGACATAACTCGTGACAATATTATAGGGCATCAAATGGGGAATGATTTAAATAATTTAACATGATTAATAACCTATAAAATGTATACTATAGTCACTCGGGTTGGAATAGTGGGAAATGGATAGATATATGAGACAAGACTAGTTATGGAGGATTAGCTAGATGGGTCATATAGAGTTTCATTAGGCATGCACATTAGTTGAGGGGTGAGGTGTACTCAAGGGAGTGTGCGACACTAACTTAAATATGAATAGCATTTGCATTTTAATTTCTTGCATTTAAATACACTTGCTAAATATTTTCAAATGTTTTGGGTTCTAACCCTTGCTATAAAATATTTTCAAAAACCTTTTAGGTGTCCTACCCCAAGGGCGCCATGCCTGATCCTTCCTACAGGGTGTGCAGCTATAGCTTATGTGGATTGTTGCGGGATCTTTGTTTATAAGCTTGCCTCATTCTATCATTAGATAGGGACTTTTTCAGTTGTACTATTGAGTTTGTACTTCTATATTCAGTTTTGGCATGTATCGATATTCTTTTATACTTGCACTTTGTGGACTGTTTGTAGTCGACGTTGCTCGACAAACACTTGTACTTATTTTGTGGCATGTTTAGTTTCTTTCTTGTAATAGTTAATTTTGTTTCCTAGTATGCTGATTGGGTTTGATTTAATTCATAAGATAAAATTTGACATCAGCTTAATTTAAGACTAGGTGTTTAGTAATTACAAAGTTTTTCGACAATGATGCTAAGAATTAACTAGATGGGATTCCTATTTATTTTGGTATAGGACTGATCACCGATATTTTATCAAGAGGGGTATCATAGATGGTATCATAGCATCAGATTCTAGTGTCCTTAGGATCTGTGCGGCTTTTCACGTTTCAGCGTAACATTCTTTGATATAGAGCCTTATTACAGGATTGCTGTATTCCTTCACGTATGCGATTTACGTTCTCCTGCTATAGGGTATAGTTTATGTGATTCATATACAGTTTCGATCGAGCGTGGTAGATCGAACATTATAGAACAACCAATATGGGATATTAGAAGGATTATAGGAATGAGGAGTCAACAGAAGCCATGGTGTATTCTAGAAATAATGACGCGATAGGAGTCACCATGATAATTGTTCGAATAATTGAAGTTGGAGAAATCGCTGGGGTGCAGGAGTTTCCCCAAGAACCATTAGGAAGGACGATGGTGCAAAGTTAAAGCCCCGAGTGTAGACGACAAGGGGTGAGGGTCGAAGAAAATTTTATTTCAGAAGAACAATCTGCCAGGATTCGAGGGAGGTGCGGAAGAGTGATTTAGGATTGGGTAGAGAACATCCAATTGGGATTTCATGTGGGGTAGTGTAGTGTCACTCAAGTCAAAATTTTGAGCAAGGAAGTTTTCTCTTAGGAGCAGTATGGGGTGACGGGAGCTAGTCACCCCACCCATGGAGAGATACCGTGAATAACGAAGCATGTGGGGTGCGAATTACAGGTTAATTGAGAGACAAGGGAAATTTTGATAATCTTTCCAAAAGGGTTAGACAGTGACCTAATGGGAAGGAAAGTTGATAAAATTCACAAATTTCGTAACTGATGAGAGGGATACGAAGAATCAAATAGGGTTTGTAAGTTAAGATCACACCCATTGGGTAGAATGTACAAGCATGGCTAGGATATCTGGCTAGGATGACTGGTGTCGTTGTCGTCAAAGTTGTACAATTATAATTGGTATCAATGCTCTCTCTCTCTCGAGAGGATCTACGAGAGTTGGAGAATCTATCGAAGAGTGATTTTGGATTTTTCGTGCTAGTAAGGTTCCAAGGGAAGGAATACCCAGTATGGGACCCAGACTAATGATCGAGGTCAATGAAACCTCTACCGAGTGATGGTGGGTTTACTTAAGGCCATCAACGTGTAAAGGACAACCCCGACATGTCCGGTGGGGCCAGAGAAAGGGGAAGGACACAGAGAGGTGTCTTGGTTGTAAAAGAGTGGATGGATTTAGTCCGCGATGAGTCAGGGGATAGGAGCTAGATGCCTAGTAGGGGTAACTGTTGGAGAAGTTTTTGGTTTGGGTAGGGCGAGGGTGTTATGTCTAATGACCATTGAGCCGGTAGTGTTGTGGGCAACTGAAACTACAAGTTTTATTTCGAAATGATTGGGGTATGTTTTGTGTGATGCAAGCGGGTTACAGTAATGTATTAGTACTAGATTCGCGTGAGAAAGGGATTTAGTGGAAGTATCGTTAATATCACTAGTATGCGTATTTTTATCATGGAGTAGAGGGGTACTCTTCGGTTCCACCAGAAAGGAATGGGTGGGGTACATTGAGACGATATATTTCTTGAGGACTAGATCCTTTGAGAGGTGATAATTGAGGTATGGATTTATCTTGGGTACAGATGCGTTTGCAATGGTGGGCGATCATAGCAAGGCTATCGTGTTCGTTGTTTCAATACCGATTGGATATGTTCTTAAGATGTCTCACCTAGAAGAGGGATGAGCCGCAGCCATATCTTGTGAAGTAAACTCCATAGAGTACAGTTGTCTGGTTATATTGGATCCCGGTGCGTAAGGACTTTTACTGATGAGATTCAAGGGATGTAGGGTTACCATGAAGCGAAGAGATTTAGCTCGTTATTAATATTTAGCGCTAAGGGATTAGTGGTAGTACGAACGCAGTAGTATATGACTCCTTTTGAGACGCGGGAGTTCATGATAGACTTGTGAGTATATGGGAAAGGTTTGAGAGTCCCATGGGTATGCTTTGGCATCTGTGGAAATCAAGGACTGACGATGTTGAGGAATTTTACATTGTGGAAAAAGTTCTTTTGGGCTTTGCTAGGAAGTGTTATACGTATAAGCCTGGATAAAATGTCAAAAGTGTGGATACGTTATTGGATTTCGATCATTGGATTTAATGATAATTAGCGAACGTGTGGAGAAAATACGTTGAGTGGAAAGCCACTAAGTGATAGGGCTAGTGGAGCCTAAATGTGTTGTGAAATAAACACTGTAAAGTTTTGATACCACAAGTTGCTATGTTATGCATATTGAGATGTGTTTTGTGTGATTTATTTTAGCCATTTTTGCCATCACAGGGACCCTTAGGTATGGGATTAAGGGGGTATTTTGAGGATCTCACATTGATAATAAAGGTGGGGTAATGTCGGGGAGAACTGAATAGTGATGAGTAAAGTCATCGAAAGTATTTGGAGGATATAGCCACGCCGAGAAATGGGGGGGGGGGGGGGAATTGAGACAAATATGGTTACGTAAGTGATGTCGTAGGTTTGTGCAATTATGCACGAGATATAGGGTGTATGGGCACCCTGGGAGGAAACAGAGCCTCTATCGTGCAAATACTTAGTAGATTCGGGAAAAAGACGTAAATGCGATGACGTTGGGTATATTCGGAGGAATGGGAATAAGTTGTCCCCCGAATTATGAAATGATTAAGCATGGGTGTGTTTGGAAGTGACAGTGAGTGCGTCACAACCGATGGTGTGCTATCACTAGGATTCGTGAGTGAGATGAATATTAGTGGACGTTTTGGCCGTAATATATATATATATATATATATATACATACATACATAAGTACCGTGGGATAATGGGTATTCTTTGGTGTTAACCACGTGAGGGTGGGGGTTACACGAAGAGGATGGTTGCATTATACGAGAGATTTCTACTTTCGAGGATTATGGGAGTAGTGTAGATGTTTTTTCAAGTTTCAACTGTGTAGATATAGTTGAGGCTATAGTGGATAGCTATGGTAAGATTGGATGTTAGCGGTACCAAGGTATGAATTATTGTTGTTAGGTATCACTTGAGATAGGGTCTAGCGTATATATACGGTAATATATGATAAAATGTGTTACATGCTAATGT
This sequence comes from Sambucus nigra, assembly GCA_949130495.1. Taxonomy (NCBI): domain Eukaryota; kingdom Viridiplantae; phylum Streptophyta; class Magnoliopsida; order Dipsacales; family Adoxaceae; genus Sambucus; species Sambucus nigra. Next base: position 203,695,458 of record OX422208.1, read on the forward strand.
AATAATATTGTTAAAATTAAAATCCCGGGGAGTAGGGACATTTCTGATGTGATTTCGAGTGGTTGGACTTATTGTCAAGCGGGAAGATATAGCTCGGGTTTTACTTTCGCGCAAGGAAACTAGTGATAGTAAGGGCACGATAGTAGGTGTCCTTTTACATAAAAGTGGATATGTATAAATTTATGCCGAGAGAGGGGTATTTGGAATGTTATAACTGTGGGATTGAAGTTATATTACGGTTTAAGTGTTGGTAAAAGCCGGGTTCATTTCGTGCGGTTAAGCACGAGTACAGGGTGTATGGGCGCCCTACTTAATTAATCCGATTCTTACAAATAATTCGTGATTAGAAGTGGGAAATATGGGTGTAGGACCTAGGGTAGGCGACTTGGAAGCTAGTCGATACTAGAAGTACTAGGCTTATCCGAATTTCGGGGACGAAATTCCCTTGTAAGGGAGAAGTATGTAACACCTCGTAATTTTTGGGTTATTATTTTGAATTAATTAATTCGACAATTAGTAATTCACTTGTGCCGTAAATTAATGAGAATTAATTAATGGAAATATTTAAAAGTGAATATATTTAAATAAGTTAACGGGTGAGAGTTAATTTTAGAAATTTATTTGAGCATGCGGTTGAGTTTGTTAGGGTCGAAATAGTTCGAAATGAATGGCCATATGTATAGAATGGGTCTTGGGTATTAATTAGACATGTTTGAGCCCCAAATAGTGAGTTTGGACCCTTTTTAGGACCCCCATAAGCACAAAAACGGGATTTAAGCTTTTTACCCTAATTAGGTAAGGGTAAGACAACCTAAAGTCATTTTAGAGGATTAAGTGTGGAGAGCTTGAGAGGAAAGCCATTAGAAGAATTTGGGGATTTTGGAAGGAACTTCAAGAACAAGAAGAAACTTTTAGATTCAATCAATCTCCCTCATCCAAGACATTGATCTACATTGAAGCAAGTGGTTTAATTTGCAAATTGTTAATGTGTATTTACTTATTCATATTAAAGGAGGTGAGACTCAATTAAAATGTTAGGGTTGTATTCATTAGAAATTGGTAATTCTTTAATTTGAAGTTATAAATATGTAGAGGGGCTAAGATTTGATGTAATTGATGTTCTAATTGATGAAATGGTTAGGGTTAGATTGAATATGATATAAGTAAGGAATTAGGATGAACCTGGGGAAGTTTTGAGGCAGAAATCTTTTCAGAATAGAGGTTGAAATCTTGTTAATGGTGGACTGGATTTTTTAGCAGAAAAGAGAGAAGGAGAAATACTAGGGTCGTTCGAACGACCTGATAATTCATTCAAACGAGATCCACTATCGTTCGAACGATAGGGCTCTTCGTTTGAACCACCTGTTAGGCCTGCCAGATTTCTGCAATTCCCCTGATTCAGACCTGTTGTGTTGGAGATTTACAGTTCCTGCCCTAACTGAATTATGAAATTGAGTATTGAATTAGGATTTAATTTGGGAATACCTAACCTTGAAATTGAGTAGCCTTGATTGCATGAAATTGGAGATGTAAGTTCATTATTTAGCATATTCTAATCTTATTGTTTAGGTGATTAGACTTGATTGCATGAAATTGAAGGGCAGATTAAAACTATTGAATTTCGAGCCGAGAGATAGAGAGTCCGGGTATACTTGAAATGGATGCACCAAAATAATGGGAATTAATAAAAATGAAGTCAGACCATAGACTTAAATGTTTTAGGCTTGGGTATGGACATAATACTCCAATAGACTGGATATATATATATAGTAAAGCCATACCAATATTAATGCTATCATAGGAGGTTGCGCGATGTGGGTGAGTCCCCTGACTAGCGAGTGTAGGGTGAGTATATTTCTCAGGCCATAGCGTCCGTATTTAGGGGTGGGACCGTTACAGTATGGAGCGGACACTTTCGGGGGGAACCATGGTCGCCTCCAATGCGTTCGATGATAACATTTATATCCGACATGCATGTGAATATTGAGATATAGATACGTATATGTAGTGCAGAATTATATACGGATATATACATGGTGTGAAATGTATAAATAATATAATTTGTCAAATAGTTATATGGTATCAAGTTGGATATGGATATAAATAAGTTAGTGTGAAATATAGCTTATAACTCGTATACATGATGTGAATTGTAATAGGGATATAACTCGTGAGAAAGTTATAGGGCATTAAAAGGGAAATGATTTAAATAAGTTAACATAATTAATAACCTATAAAATGTATACTATACTCACTCGGGTTGAAAAAGTGGGAAATAGTGAGATACATGAGACAAGACTAGTTACGGAGGATTATCTAGATGGGTCATATAGAGTTTCGTTAAACTTGCACATTATTTGAGGGGTGAGGTGTACTCAAGGGAGTGTGTGACACTAACTTAAATATGAAGAGCATTTACTTTTTAATTTCTTGCATTTAAATACACTTGCTAAATTTTTTCAAATGTTTTGGGTTCTGACCCTTGCTATAAAATATTTTCAAAAACCTTTTAGGTGTCCTACCACATGGGCACCATGCCTGATCCTTCCTACAGGATGCGCAATGCAACTTATGTGGATTGCTGCGGGATCTTTGTTTAGACGCTTGCCTCATTCTATCTTTAGATAGGGACTTTTCAGTTGTACTATTGAGTTTGTACTTATATATTCAGTTTTGGCATGTATCGCTATTCTTCTATACTTGCACTTTGTGGATTGCTTGTAGTCGATGTTGCTCGACAAACACTTGTACTTATTTTATGGCATGTTTAGTTTCTTTCTTGTAATAGTTAATTTGGTTTCCTAGTATGTTGGTTGAGTTTGATTTAATTCATAAGATAAAATTTGACATCAACTTAATTTAAGACTAGGTGTTTCGTAATTTAAAAGTTTATCGACAGTGATGCTAAGAATGAACCAGATGAGATTTCGATTTAATTTGGTATATGACTGATCACCCGGTATTTTATTAAGTGGGGTGTCACATTATGTTGATATGGATCTAACTCTCATACCTTCTAAAGTCTTCAAGTAAACTCTTCGCCGTTGTTTAAAGTCTTTAAGTAAAACCTTCGTGAAAGGGTCAACCATGTCATCTTTTGGATGAAATCTTAGTAAGTGTGACATTGCCTTGTTGCACTATTCACGTATGTGATGATATTTTCGCATAATTTATTTACCTCTCTTATGAATCTTGGGTCCCTTCAAGTTAACAACTGTATTTCAATCATTATAATCATTATAATAATTAATTTTACCAAAGGCACCCCTATTAATTCACAAGTCATTCCTGATCCACAAGCGCATTCCTGATCCACACCACTTTCTTGGTTGTCTCAAAGACCATGACAAAATTCGACTTTTACGATAGAATCAACAATACAAGAATGATTGATGATCTTATAACTGATAATGCCCATATATGGATATACACATATCTCGAGGTAAATTTTCCTCTAATGATACTTTTCAAGAGGATCCATAAGTGCTTGATATATAGATTTCATAGTGCATGCTTAAATGTTGCCTCAATTGAGCGATTTAAATGATGATTCGTTGAATCCGAGCATCCTTATGCTACGATTATCATACATATTAATTAAGTGTGCCCGGGGGTTCACGTTGGAACGTCCGTGTCATGGAATCATACTATATATAATCTCGATACCGACGACCATCTCGGTGAAAGGATTATGCTTGAAATTAGTGACTCAATTATGGGTGAGGGCTCTTTGAAGCTACTAAGGGAACGCATATGTCTCTCGAATACGAATATCAAATCTTATCATCCTCTCACCTCTATCTTGATGTTCAAAAAGATAATTGATAGATTGGGCATTTATGATGTTTTCACTATTACAGGAAATGATGGGGCTAAGAAAAGATATGCCCATAAACGACGAAAAATGTATAATAAACTTGATACAACCAATTAATGCAAAATTACCCATATTTATTGAAAAGAATAATGAAAGGTTAGACAATTTATATACCGTACGTTCATATGAAAGGAGATGAGATCTTGTTTATTAATGGTGAGGGGTTCGTGGGTGTTAGATAATGCTATATAGCAATCGAAAATTTGGGGTACATGAATGATAATCCAACTCCCTTAGTTTTGTAGGCCATATGTGCAACCACGTAAGGTAGAATTGTGACTCAACTCATAAATGAAATCACATGCAATATTTATTAATAGTGAGGGGTTCATCGAAATCTTTACTAGTGGGATTCAAGGCAATCGTATTGATTTTGTAATATAGAAATCAAGGACGACCTATGATCTAGTTTCTACCAATGACGTCGTCCTTATCATTTAATAACGTGTCGCATAGTTAGTTACTCTAATTGTGCACGTGTTATGTCTCTCCTTATTTATTTAAAGAAAACAATAATAAGAATAAGAATAAAGAATATGATCAAATATCAAAAAGTCCCTCAAACATTTTTTAATATACACTTAGTCGAAGTCTTTTATTTTATACCAAAAAGTCCATTATTCTCTTATCTTTAAAGGTCCGCGTCAGCGGCATAGTATAGCTTTTTTGGCACGGTGAAGGACTTTTTGATACAAAATAAAAAGACTTGGACTAAATGTGTATTAAAAAAAATTTGAGAAAATATTTGATATATCGCCCATAAGAATAAAGATAATTAAATTTCATTAATTATGAAGAGACCATATAATTTATGTAGAGCTTTAGAAAATTATTCTAAGTGAGAAAGATACAAAGAATCATATACGAAAACCCAAAGTGCCCTAATCCCCACATTCAAATTACACGATACGCACACTATGCGATCGAAATCCAGCTGTGGACAGGGGAAAAGGGGTGTCTCGTAGTTTGGTGGAATATGTAGGGGTAGGGCTTATATACCACGTGTACGGCTACAGCCATCCGGGTGGGGCTCCAAAGTTGTAAACCAAACACACGGCATTTACATAGTAGAGTGAAGAGAGAGAGAGCGCGAGAGAGGATGTGCCCAATCAAGCAGAAGGAGAAGCAGAAACAAAAGCAGCGTAGGTCCGTGGGTGAAGAGAACCCAAAAGGCAGCGGTAGCACAGGCTCCAGAGGAGGAGGAGAGTGGATAGAGGAAGCTATCAATGGCGGATCTTTGAAACACGTAGACCTTGAGACGGGTTCAAACGGATGGGCCTCTCCTCCAGGCGATCTCTTCTCTCTCCGTTCCCATAACTATCTAACCAAAAAACACAAGTCCCCATCCGGGTCATGGCTCCTGAAACCAGCTGGCGTGGATTGGCTCCGATCCACCACAAAACTGGAGCACATACTTTCACGCAGCGACAATCGCGTGATGAACGCCCTCAACAAATCCCAATCCCAATCCCTGAAAGCCTTCGTAGTGGCTGTGAATCTCCAGGTTCCCGGCAGAGACCAACACAGCGCTGTCTTCTATTACGCAACAGAAGATCCCATCCCATCGGGATCCCTCCTCCACCGCTTCATTCACGGGGACGATTCATTCCGCAATCAGAGGTTCAAGATTGTCAACCGCATCGTCAAAGGACCCTGGATTGTCAAAACCGCTGTCGGTAACTATTCCGCTTGCTTGCTCGGTAAGGCCTTAAATTGCCACTACCACAGGGGTCACAATTATCTCGAGATTGACGTTGATATTGGAAGCTCCGCTATTGCCACCGCCATTTTGCATTTAGCTTTGGGTTATGTCACGGCGGTCACCATTGACATGGGATTTCTGGTCGAGGCCCAGACAGAAGATGAGTTGCCGGAGAAGTTGTTCGGCGCGGTTCGGGTTTGCCAGATGGAGATGTCATCCGCCACTTTCGTTGAAACTGACAAATCAGCGGCTACTGCCACTCACAATACTTTTCATCGCCCAATTAGAGTTCAGAGCGATGATCAAATTTGTAACTACCTCATATGATTTATTAACTGCGGTAAGACTTTGTTTTCGGTTTCATCATGGGTAGGTAGTTCACCCTTTTTTCCATGCTGCTACTTGTGGATAATAACTCTTGCCAATTTCTCAATTTTCTGTTTCTCTCTCTTTCCCCTACACTTACTATTACCAGACAGACCATTATTTTCTCTACCTTTTTCTTTATTTTAGACGGTGTCTAGTCTAGTGTGTGTCCACACACAAGTGATATAGGTGTTTTGGAATCTTCTTCATCAGTTACTAGTGTTTGCCGTTGTTTTTTCAAGGTTGATTTCCGGGATTCATCATGTTGCGTGGGGACAACATACTGTCAAAATCCCAGATTTTTGGTCGTGGTTTTGAAAAAAGAGGTGTGAAAGCGTCTTATACTACGCATTTTGCAACTTTTCCCCCTTTTAAAACTACAAAAACGCACTTCGAAAATAAGACATACACTAGCACGCTCTTTAACAATACCACACCAAATTAACTAAACTCACAATGGGACACTTGCACGCTCTTAACCATACCACACCAAATAAAGATGAAATTAACTAAACTCACAATGAGACACATGGATTAACTATGAACGAGTTATTAGTTAATACATGCTATGAACGAGTTATTAGTTAATACATGGATTTTTAATAGTTTTGCGCATAGTAGTGACACCTCCGGAAAAGACTTGATAATATCTCCATGGTTTTGGTGTTCACTCTTTTCACATATTAAGATTCATGAATTTAATTAAATAAAAAGTATTGTCTAATCTTTCCTTAATATAAATTTAGTCATAATGAATCTTATTAAACTAATGTTTCTTATTGTGTTTAATTTGAGCTAACGTGTTAAGTATTTAATGGGTAATAATGACATAACAGAATCCGATAAAACATAAAGCAAAAAGAAAGAAAAGACCAAAACCAACCTATGCTCAAACACTGCTTCGACGAGAGTTAAATGTTAAATATCCTAGCCATCAATGTCGTTTTCTTATTGTTTGTCTTGCATCAATAGTTAGCATTAATAAAAGTGATGAATGTCAAATACCACTTTGACATCATCTTAATGCAAAAATCCATTTCAATTAAAGAGTAATAAAAGGCTCCAGTTGTCTAAGTGCAAACCTGCCAAACTCACATCCTCCAAAGGCATTAAAATCATTTGAACTAAACACACTTGAACATCCACTCTCCATAAACTGCAAGAGTACCAACATCAATCAAACGCTGTTATGAACAAAATACATGAACCTTGTGTTGGAAAGTATTCGAAACATACAAAACCCTACCAAAACCCAAGAGAATGTGTTTCACCATGGAACTCATAAGACTCGGGCTTGACATATGGGAAATATATGTGTATATGTGTGCGTATATCTTATTATCTATACACATGTTGGTGTTCTCTTAGCCCTCCAAACCATGAATTTTTTTTCTCAATTTTTCACTTTTTTTAAATATATATATATATTTACATGTGGCTCCTTTTACACTCTCTTCCTATGTTTTCGTTTCAAACTCACACACAGGTGCCTTCCATATGTTATTTCCAAAGCCCACTTAGTGGACAGTCAAGTATGGATTATAATTACCACCTTACCTAGTTGTTATTTTACTGTTGTTATCACAGTTGTTGTATAGTAGCACTTATCAGAGTAGTTGTAGGATATGACCTTAGGTATGGAGAACAGTTATCAGAGTAGTTGGAGAGTCATCAGTGTATCTTTTTTTCATGTATATATTCTTGTATCTTTGTATCAAAATATACAACATATCAATATTCAATCTCTTTATTGATTTTCTACATGATATCAGAGCAGGATCCTTAACAGGCCTGCCTTTGTGATTGTTTCTTATTTCTTATTCTTTCTTTCTGCATTCTACATAAGAATGGCGGAAGATAATCCTTTGTCTGACGCTGATAGCTCTCTAGTTCCTCTTACAAGTTTTCATAAAGTTGATGTCAACCCAAACCAGTGACTATGTTTGGTGTTGCTAAATGAATTCAACTATCTTCCATGGTCTAGAGCTGTTACACTTGCTCTTGGAGGAAGGTCCAAACTTGCGTTTACCAATGGGAATTTACAGATTCCTGAAACTTCTTCTCCTTCGTATAAAGCATGGTTATGCAAGGACCAACTTGTGATGTCATGGCTTCTTAACTCCATGGAACCTAAGGTTGCTGAATTTTTCAGTTTCTCTGAGCCATCTCATCATCTTTAGGAAGCAGTTAAAGAGATGTATGGTAATCAAAACAACTCAGCTCGAGTCTTTCAGCTTAAGAGGGACATTACTAGTCTCCAACAAGAAGGAAAACATTTTGTTCAGCACCTTGGTAGCATAAAGAGCATGTGGAACGAGCTTGATATGTATCGACCACACACTATTGATGCAACTGTGTTGTTAAAAAGAGTTGAAGAAGATAAGATCTTTCAACTATTGGCAAGCTTAGGTTCTGACTATGAGGACCTTCGTAGTCACATCTTAATGAGCAATGAGCTTCCATCTTTTGTTAATGTCTGCGCTACTATTCAGCGAGAAGAAGTTCGAAGAAAGGTTATGAATATGGAGATAAGGGCTAGTGTCTTTGAAGCTAGAGCCTTTGTGACCAACCACAAGCACTCTGAAGAAAAGGTGTACAAGGGCGTGAGACCAGACCTAAAATGCACATATTGCAACTCTGTTGGGCATGTGAGAGATCGATGTTGGATTCTACATCTTAAGTTGAAACCAAAGTTTGAAAGAGACCACAAGTTTTCAAAAGATTATAAGGGTTCCGAGAAGGGTCCTCAAACTCACTATCATAAAGCAAACCATGCAGCTTCTGTTTCTACTGATTAGTTGTTGAACTTCACTGCAAATCTAGTTGCCTTAATTAATGAGTTTGCAGCCTATCTCCAACAAAAGAAGAAATGAGGTACTGAAAATGAAGGGATGACTTGTGCTTATCAGAATAATGACAATTCGGCTGCACTTCTTAGTAAATTTACAGCGTTCTTAGCAGAAGCTGAAGGTGTATCTCATGAAGAGATTCCAGGTATTTTGAATTCTTTTAAAACTGCTCTTAATGTCAGTCTCATGCATGATTTTTGGATTATAGATTCAGTTGCCACTGATCACATGACAAACCAAACCAAACCAAAAACTTATATGATTTTGAGAAACTGTCAAAACCATCTCAAGTCTCTGTTGCCAATGGAAGCGGTGTTCCAATTCTAGGTAAAGGGAAGATAAAACTTATATCAGAAAAAGTTGAGTCCACAGCTTCATATGTTCCATCGTTTCCTTTTCAACTATTGTCTATTGGAAGAATTACAAACTCTCTACATTGTATTGCAATCTTCTCTCCCCACAATGTTATCTTTCAGGATCTAGTAACCAAGAAGTTGATTGGTGAAGGTTTCTACCTAAATGGATTGTATTACCTCTCAAAGGATTTTGAATTTCCAAAAGGGTTTCCAGTCTAGCTCAAGACCATCAGTTATGGCATCAATGTCTAGCACATCCATCTGAACGTGTTTTGTCCATTTTGCAACCCAATTTATGTAAAACTTCTCTCAACTGTGAAACTTGTCACTTGTCAAAATTTGCTAGACTTTCTTTTAAGTCTTCTATGTCTAGAGCTAGTAAACTTTTTGAAATTGTACACTGATGTTTGGGGTCCATTACCACAAGAATCCTTTGATGGTTACAAGTATTTTGTTATCTTCGTTGATTTCTCTGGAATTACCTGGTTGTATCTGTTGAAATTCAAAAGTGAAGTAGTGACTGTTTTCAAAGATTTCCACAATATTGCCATAAATCAATTCTCATCTCAAATTCACATTCTAAGATCAGATAATGGCACTGAATACATGCCCAATAATATCACGTCACGATACTTGAGCAAACATGGCATTATACATCAAATAAGTTGTGTAGGTACACCCTAACAAAATGGGATAGCTGAGCGAAAAATAGGGATCTACTTGAAAAAACCAGAGCACTTATGTTTCAAATGAACGATCCAAAAAAATTTTGGTCTCAAGGAGTTCTTACTTCCACCTACCTCTTAAACAGGCTACCTAGTAGTGTCTTGGATTCAAAATCACCTTATGAGGTCTTGAAGGGTAAAAAACTTGACCTCTCACATATAAGGATTTTTGGATGTACATGTTTTTTTCACATTCAAGCACCTCACCGAGACAAGTTGGATCCTAAGGCTGTCAAATATGTTTTTATGTGGTATTCTTTTATTCAAAAGTGCTACAAATGTTACAATCCCAGCACTGGGAAGCTACTTGTCTCAAGAGATGTTAGGTTTGATGAAACCAAACCATACTTCAGCAAGCCATTAGAGTCGGATATTGAGGGGGAGAATTTTCTTGATTTCTTTCTCTTACCAAATCCAGCTGCAAGTAGGGATTGTATTCCTTTAGTGTCTATTAACACAGATGCATTTGTTAACGCAAATGACAACTTGATAGTTGAAGAGCTAGAAGCTTCAGAAGCACAAGTGGACTCTAACGATGCCTCCACCTCAACTGAAGTCGCATAACCTGTTTTAACTTCAGCTCCACCCAAAAGAAATTCAACTCGTGATCGGCGTCAACCATTGAGGCTGAAAGAGTATGTGACTTACACTGCAAGGTATCCAGTCGATAAATTCATAAACTACAGCAAAGTGTCATCCTCTTATGCGTCTTTCCTCAGTAGGTTATCAAATGAGAGTGAGCCAAGAAATTTTCAAGAGGCTAACCTCCAAATTGTGTAGAGAAAAGCAATGCAAGAAGAACTACAAGCATTGGATGAGAATAAAACCTAGAGTATAGTCAAACTTCCACAAGGAAAAAATGTGGTAGGTAGCATGTGGATTTATAAGACAAAGTTTCACTCTAATGGTTCGATTGAAAGACACAAGGAAAGATTGGTGGCTCGAGGATTTACTCAAACGTTTGGAGTATATTATAAGGAGACATTTGCTCCAGTTGCCATGATGAACACTGTGAGGGTTCTATTGTCTGTTGCTGTTAATCAAGAGTGGCCCTTTGTATCAAATGGATGTTAAAAATGCTTTCTTGCATAGAGACCTGGAAGAAGAAGTATACATGCAACTACATCCCGGTCACCCATAAGCAAATAAGTCTCCCCTTATGTGCAAACTTCACAAGTCCATCTATGGATTGAAACAATCCCCTCGTTCCTGGTATGACAAGTTAAGCTCAGTACTAGAAGTAGCTGGTTTCAAAAGAAGCAATGTTGATTCATCTCTCTTTGTTCGTAATGAATCAGCTGGAAGATTGGTGGTTCTCATCTATGTAGATGATATTATCATCACGTGTGATAATATTGACGAAATCGACACTCTTAAGTATTCTCTTCGTCAAAAGTTTGCAATTAAAGACTTAGGAGTGTTGAAATACTTTCTTGGGATTGAGATGGCAACTTCTAGTAAGGGTCTGTTGTTGAATCAAAGAAAATATATACTTGATTTTCTCCAAGAAGCTGAGATGATGGACAACAAACCAATTAGAACTCCTCTTGACAACAAACTCAGGTTAAATTTGGAAGGACAACCAGTCAGCAACATAAGTTATTATCAAAGATTAGTTGGAAAGCTTATTTATCTAACTATTATAAGACCTAACATTTCATATGATGTAAGTCTGGTGAGTCAGTTCATGCATGCCCCAACTTTGAAACACTTGCAGGTTGTCAATAGGATTCTTAGGTATCTCAAGGGTTTCACTGGTCAAGTGATTCTCATGAAAAAAAATGGCCACACCCAGATTATGGGTTTCACTGATGCTGATTGGGCAGGAAATCATTTAGACATAAAATCTACCACAGGATACTGTCTTTTGTTGGAGGAAACCTTGTCACTTGGAAAAGTAAGAAACAAAATGTCATTGCTCGCTCAAGTGCAGAGGCTAAGTATAGGGCGGTGGCTTCCACTGCCTGTGAACTTATATGGTTAAAAGGTCTCCTTTCAGATTTAGGATTTCAGGAGTGTCAACCTATGTATATATTTTGTGACAATCAGGCAGCTGTGACATTGCCTCCAATCCAGTGTTTCATGAATGAACAAAGCACATTGAAGTTGACTGTCACTATGTTCGTGAACAAGTTCAATCTAAAGTGATTTAAACTGCTTATACTCCCAGTCATGATCAACTGGCCGACATCTTCACAAAGGCCTTAGCCTCAGCACAGTTTCAACGACTTCTTTCCAAGCTTGGATCAATCAACATCCTTGATCTAGCTTGAGGGGGAGTATTGGACAGTCAAATATGGGTTGTAATTACCACCTTTCCTAGTTGTTATTTTACTGTTGTTATCATACCTGTTGTATAGTAGCAGTTATCAGAGTAGTTGTTGTAGGATATGACCTTAGGTATAGAGAGCAATTATCAGAGTAGTTGGAGAGTCATCAGTGTATCTTTTTTCCATGTATATATTCTTGTATCTTTGTATCAAAATATACAACATATCAATATTCAATCTCTTTATTGATTTTGTACACCACTACTTTTAACTGCTTACCCACGTATTACAAACCACCCACTCCTTCTCAATGTCTTTTTAACTCAAAACCGCCCACATTCTTTGTACTCAAAATCGTCCACCTCATTCCCTACCATTGCCACACCATCACCTTTACCTTGTTTTTTTCATTAACTCACAATTCTATAGTTTTGAAAAAGACCATGTACAAGCTGCTACATTGACACAAAACTATTTGGTTAACAATCCACTGAGCATCAATCCTCTTTTGTACGTTCAATCCTTTATCTCACAGTGTCTCTGCGTTATTTTTTTACGTGCATACGTGTGTTTTTGTTCTCTTGGGTTGAGACCTGTTATGTATATATCAAAGTTAACATATACGATAATTTAAGTTGTCTCTGTGTGCACTATTTTCTTACTAGAATCACCAACACAATACTTTAAGTTGTGTGGGGTACACTTACCACAATAACTTGCCACTTCCAGTGGACGGACTACCAAACATTCTCTTCCCTCTAATATTTGTGTGCATAATTTCCTCTTGATATGGTCGATATGTTGAGTACCCAAAATATTTCTGTACCAACACATTTTGTTGTGCAACATTAATGAGGAGAAGAAAAAAATATTGGTGCCTCATGCAAAAATTTACCTTAGTTTGCCGTAGTAAGAAAACATATAAGCAAAAGAGAAAAACATATAACATATTTGTTAAGCAATGCAAACTGCTTATAAGAAACGTCATTAATTGTGGGCAACATGCCATAACAAGAATAGAAAGCTACAAATATGCTATCTTGCCTTAGTTTGCATCTTCTTATATATACCTCTGTAGTTCTTTGCCTCCCCATTCTCCTAACACTTGATCCTAAATTTTTAGATTTTTTATTTTTTCAAAACAAATAAATATACATGTGAAATATAAGAATTCCCACATGTTAAATTAACTTTGCCCTCTCTTTTTGAAATCCTGCTTAAATCTTATACGCCTTCTCAACCTTCCATTTCCACCTTTTGTTTCCATCCCTCTTCATTGGCCATACTTTAACTATCTATTTGAACGTGTATAGGGAAGTTTCATTGGGGTTTATTTCTATTTGAACGTTTCCAATACAGGGCCAGTAAATGTCTCATTCTACCTCCATTATGTCTCTCCATCTCTAAACTTTTTATGACTTCTACACATATATTCTTTTCGGTTGATTTTCAATCTCCAATCAACCTGAAGATCGAAATCCTTTCTCCTATCGTAGTTAATGTTAGACATAATGCTAAACTAAAATGCATGAAGCGTTTCTCTGAGTTTTGTGCATAAATATGTATCTCTAGACCACCTGAAGATTAAGACCTTATTTAAAATATCATGTTAGTTTTCATTTTTCAGTTGCAATCTGATATTTAAAAGTTTAGAGGAAGAAGATACATAAAAACAAATGGGATTGTGTATCCCATTTGTAATATGATAAATAAAAGTTTAGAGGAAGATGATTATATACATAAAACTTTCTAAAGGTATCAAAATACGTAAACATCAATTTTCATGTATGTAGAGGCATAAAAGTAAACTTGCTAATTTAGGTTTTTATATCTACGGAATCGAGTTTGTTTTATCAAATTGCGCCTCCTTATCTGCTTAATAAAGAAGATTGATTATTTTCGACTTGTACTAAAAGAACTATTATAAGTTTGTATAATATTACTCCTGAAATCCATTTTTATTCGATGCAAATCATTTTTATATGCTGGAAATAATTTTATATTGCTGAAAATTATTTTTTAACTCCTAGAAATAATTTTTATTTGTTGAAAATTATTTCTTAGTTGCTGAAAATTATATTTATATGTTGGAAATAACTTATTATTGAAATCCATTTTTTATTTGCTGAAAAATCATTTTTATAAGCTGGCTGTAAAATCATTTTTTATTCTTAGAAATAATTTTTATTGGCTTAGAAAAAATTATTTATGTCGGAAGTCTTTTTTATTTACTCGAAATTAAATTTATATGCTAAAAAATACTTTTATATTGCTGAAAATCATTTTTTAATTGCTTGAATCATATTTTTTTTATTGGAAATAACTTATTGTTTTCAAAAATTATTTTTCATTTGTTGGAAATCATTTTTTATTCCTAGAAATAAATTTTATTTGGTGGAAATATTTTTTATCTACGAATATCATTTTTAATTTGCTGAAAATCATTTTTTATTCCTATAAATAATTTTTATTTACTGAAAATAATTTATTACTGCTGAAATTCATTTTTTATTTGCTGGAAATTATTTTTTTATGCTAAAAATAATTTTATATTGCTGAAAATAATTTGTAACTCCCAAAAATAATTTTTATTTACTGAAAAAATTTATTATTGTTGAAAATTATTTTTTATTTGCTAGAAATTATATTTATATGCTCGAAATAATTTATTACTACTAAAATTCATTTTTTATTTGCAAGAAATTACTTCGATAAGCGAAGATATTTTTATATGTTGTAAAATCATTTTTTTATTCCAAGAAATAATTATTATTTGCTGGAAATTAAATTTATATGCTGAAAATACTTTTATTCCTTGAATGAAAAATGATTCAAGGAGGTGTACTAGTTGCTTCTGGATGTGAATGACAACATCGAGTTATAGGTTCTTGAATATAGCCCTATTTTATAGAGGTTTTTTCAGCATATAAATTTAATTTTCAGTAAATAAAAAAAGATTTTCAACAATAATAATTTTTTTCAGCAAATAAAATTTATTTTTATTAATAAAAAAATAATTTTACAGCAATATAAAAATATTTCTAGCAAATAAAAAATGAATTTAAGTAGTAATAAATTATTTTGAGAATATAAATATAAATTTCAGTAAATAAAAAATATTTTTCAACAATAAATTTTTTTTTCCAGTAAATAAAAATTAGTTCTAGGAGTTCAAAATAATTTTTAGCAATATAAAATTATTTCCAGTATAAAAAAATAATTCGCAGCAAATAAAAAATGGATTTCAACATTAATAAATAATTACTAGAAAATAAAAAATATTTTTAGGAATAAAAAATGATTTTCAAAAGTAATAATTTTTTTCAAGGAAAAAATTTATTTTTAGGCATGTAAAAAAATTTAGAATGTGGTAATTTATTTATGTCATTGACGCAATTTATTATATGATTAAAAGTTAATGGCATGAGGCGTTGTAACTAATTGATCAGTATTATCGTTTAATATTTATGTTCTTAATTTATTTCATTGTTATTTTTATTGTACTATAAATAAGTGTGGTATTTTATTTATGCCATTGACGCATGTTGATTTCCAAAAATGATCGATCGCATTTTTATAATCACAGGATAAAATGAAGATAAACAAGCGAAGCAAACACACAACAAACAAGAATTTTAAAGTGATTCGGCTATGAGAAAAGACTACGTCCACTGATGGTATTATTTCTGGTGGTTATAATAGCTCAGTATGTGGGTGTTATTATGCTTGATTTCATTCTCCTATGAAGCTATGAGAGATCATGTATTTATAGTGGTTAGGAGTCCAGGAGATATAATGCCTTTATATATTAAGGCATTTACATATGTATATAATAAATATGACTGTTGATATTCACGGGTACAATAACTGTTGATAACTCCACACAAATGGCTTTTGATATTCTTAATGGTTCATATTCTTTAAGTTGGTAGGTCGGTGGTCGACCAACTGTCTCAGGAACCGACCAAGTAAGTAAGTACTATGAAGATCACCACGTAGGAGAACATGTGTCCATTTCTCATTAGTCCTCGTAGCTAAACAATTTTTCCATACAACAAAAGCCCCTAATGCTCCATGCTTGATGATTTAGGGAAAGGGTGGAGTATTTATTCTAAAAATTTGCTCGGAGCCTAAAAACGGTGGAGGTTGGCTGCTGACCTTTTAGTGTATCGGTACAGTGGCATTTATGTAGATAGTTTGAAAAATTATGAACTGCCAAAAGGTACTCAGGTTGCTCTTCCCATGATGTTCCTTTTGCTGGGATGAATAAGGCCGAGGAAAAAGCCCCTTGAAATGACTTCTAAAAGCTTTATTTTTTTCTTGTAATGATTGTTTCCGTTTAACACAATCCTAATACTGTCCCGCTGAAGCTATATACATTTTTATCTTTATTTAAGCTTGTGATTAGCTTTTTTAATAAGCTTGCCGACTAGGTAATCTGCTTAGATGTTAAATACTTGATTCATGGTTGAATCTGTTTGTAATGCCTTAGATTCAACTAATGCACTTAGATAAAACTGTGACTAGTTTTGTTGAACTAAATTTTTGTATTAGTTATCAGTGGCGACCAAGTGTGTTAGGAATGTATAGTTATTCTTGTGTTTAACCCAGTCGGGTTAAACTTCTTGTTTTTATACATGAAGTTTTACAGACTTCCTGTTCTTGACTTGTTAAAGACGAAGTCATACATGGAGTTTAATATTAGGATCTTGTCCATGCGTTACTAAAGTGTGGTCGGATCTTATCGCCCATTAGACTACTGTAATACCCCGTGATTTTAGTGACTTTTAAAATGAATTATATTTTAAATTAATGGATTAATTGGATTTTATTATTAATTAATTCATTCGGGTTTTATCCGGACTGTGGATATTAAAATGGATGATTCTGAATATTACTTAAAGATATTTAGGTAATATATGAATGTGATTTCATTGATATAACGGTGTGATATAATTTCGGTAATTTGGATTTTTTAGTTAGACACGGTATGGGACGTGTCGGGACTAATTTATTAAATTAAAAAGGAAATTTATTTTCTATCGTCCTTATAGTCATTTCGACTGCGCCATTGCGTCCGAAAGGTTTGAAATAGTCAGAAAAGTCTATTTGGATGTTAATTTTGAGTCTCGGGTCATTTGGAAATGAATAGACAACCCGAAAGGGCATTTTGGTCATTTTTCTAGGGGGGATGAATAGTGATTTCGGGTTTTGTCCTATTATAAGTATTGGTAGATTAAGTGTATGGGGGTTATTCATCTCCTCTACACAAAGTAGAGAAGCCATCTTCCTAGAGAGAGTAAAAGGGTGCTTGGGAAGAGAGGAGTTCACTTGGGAAGGAGAAGAACAAGAACCAAGGTTCACCACCACCAACCACCACCGGAGGTTGACCGGAGAAGGGACAACCAACTGAGATATACTACACCAAAGGATCAGACCTTCAGTAAAGGCAAGTGTTTGATAATGGCAATTTAAGTTCGTATATTGTCCATGTTAGAATAGTTATGAAAAGAGAAGATTATTCATGTTTGGAAGAAATAATGGAGTGATTAAATGGATTTCTAGAAACTGAAATGATATAGGAATTAAATTCATGTTGTAGGATGAAAATAATCACGAAATAATCATATATCTATGGAAGAAAAATCTGAAAACCATTGAAGTGTTCTTGAAGTTAATATGTTGATGATTTTCTGGAAAATGAGGAGATAAACATGCTTTTTAATCCAATCCCTTGATGATTCTAGGATGTTTAGAGTATTGGAAATCGTTCATATATGTTGATATATCATGTAGTAAACATTATAAGTCATTTGGGATGTTTAGATGAAGGTTTAAATGATCTTAAGTTGCTAAACCCGTAGTTGCAGAAAATGCAGAAAACCAGGCTTGGACTGAGGGATCGATCGATCGACCCCTGCCTTCGATTGATCGACCTCCCCAGAATATGTAAAGTTGTTTCTTTTTAAATGTTGATTCTTATCCCAAACCTTGTGTGGATCTTTAGTGATTAGTATTTGGATATTATGGGACTTAGAAAATATCAGTAAACCCTTGATAAGATTTGAATTAATTTGATTTGGATTCAAGTGATTAAAATGATGAAAATTATATTAAATGGAATTTCGGTTGCTAGATTCATTTGTTAAATTCCAAATGGGGAGGTATGAGGATTAAAGATAGGACCAGTAGGGATGATTTAATATAACACCTGGGTATCCTTAAGTTTACAAGAGGGTTTAATCCTAAGTGAAAGAATATGTGTTTATAATAGATTTGGAACTATCGGTTTTAACCCTAATTGAAAGGAGAGTTTAATTCGTAATAATTCGGGATAAATAATGTTATGGACCAGTAGGATATTAGTGACTTCATACTGAATATATGTTGAGGAAAAACCTATTTGAATCTTGTGTATTGAGTGAGGGTAGCCTTAGGGTTACAATTTGAACATCAAGGACTGAGTTTAAGCTCATTATTGATTTCGCAAGGACGGAGTGTAATACAAGAGCGTAGTGGTATGTCTCCTGGATAGAGATGGGAGTTTAGAACACATTTGGTTGAAAGAAGGTATGAGGTTATCCCGATCGCATAGTTGAAGTTGTCGGACCTCCTCGATCGACAAAGTTAAGTAGTAGTGTATTGGAGGGGTTGCTTGTTTGGATTTCGGTTTGCGAGACGCTCCGCGCATGAACCTTAACGACGTCAGGAGTGGAGAGATGTTATAGGATGCGAGGATAATTAAATTATGAAGTAAAGATATGATATTTTAATGCTACGTATGGGAAATATCTTAGGGTAGTGATATTACCTTATTGATATTATGTTATAGGTATGATAATACCTATTTGATTGATTAATGATTTATGTGTATGACATACCTAGCTTACTTGCTATCGGTGGGAGGTTTGCGCGTGAGGGCAGTCATATCCTGATGAATCCATGGGATCTTTGATTTGTCGCTCGAGAACATAGGTCTATGAAAGACTTATCGGGGAGTTGATAAGTTCGCTGACTGTGGGTACGTAGGTATGTGCGTGACCCATGGATACGAGAACTATGTTCGCCTCCAATTTGTTTGTTGTTGTTTGTGGTTCGAGGAATCCTTACCGAACCTTTTGTCTCTTATTCGGCGACCAACGATATTGGGACATGATAGCAGAGTAATGCATTGCACCGCAGCTGTGACTCGGGGTGCCGTATTATATATGAATATATATATATATATAATGGATGAAATGAACGAATGGATATTTATTATGGTTAAATCTATCTACGGTGATAATTGTAGATAACGGTGAATAGAGAAAGATAATGGAATTAAGTTAATGAATGTTTATTCTTAAAGAATTGAAAAGCTTAATTCATATTAATGAGAAATGATTCATGTTAATGAGAAACTAATCATATAAAGGAGAAATGTAAATGAATAATAATGTGACGTATGGTATGGGACATACGAGGATTATGATATGGGAATGGAATTATATTATGGAATTGGTAGAGGAACCATTAACTAGGGAGTTAATAGGAAATGTTAAATGTGCACTCTAGTTGAGATGTGAGAATAACAAGTGAGAGTTGGATCTAACATGTACATAATAAATGCTTTATTGCACTTGTTAAATACTTGCTGTTTTAAAAATTATCTACACATTCGGGCTCTGACCCGTTTCGTTGCATATTTTCTCTTCTATTGTATCTTCTATATCAGGTGTCCAGCAACAGGGACGCCAACCTGAGAGGATTACGACGAGCTATGGAGTTATGGAGTATTGCTTAGACGCTTATCATCTTTTTGATTCACAGTATTCTTAGTTAGGGCATGTCGCCTAAAGGATTCAATTATCTTTTCTATCGGGGTTAAATACTTTTGTATTTGTGTCTTTTTAATACATTTGAGATTGTTGGGATTATTGTAATGGAATTATATTATATGGGAATGTTTATTCCAATTGCATTTAAATTCTTTTGTGTTATTTATTTGGTTATCAGTGCTGTAGAATAAAATGTGTTGTGTTATTCTTAAACTGGAAATGGATTTTGTTAAATTAAAATTTGGAAAGTTTTTAACACCAGCTTAATTGAGTATTGGGTGAGTTGTAAATGTTTTCGACAGTGATGCTAAGAATGAGCCAACTGTATATTCTGTTTTAATTTGGTATGGGACTGGCCACCTGGTATTTAATTAGGCGGGGTGTTACAACTACAATATATTTCCTAGATTTGATGAACTTCGTGTTCTTGATCTGTCTGAAGATGAGGTCATATATGAAGTTTGATTTTGGCTGTGTAGTTGAGGTGCTTTGTTGAGATGTCTTCGGGTGTAGACTAACTTTTACTGGTTCTTACTTGACTAATGATTCAGTGAATTCGTTCAAGTCAACATATCTACAGAGTCCCCCAGTCGGGTTTATAAAGAGAAGACTGAATGATAATAATGCCTGATCATCCGTTGGGACTCTGTTGCAATATAATGCAGATTATATTGAGCAATTGAAACGAGATGACCAAATAATAAGCATGCCCGAGCATCTGAACTGAATCGCAAATATAATGCTGACTAATGGATGAACACGTTGTCATTAGTCGAGGTTGAATCAAATAAGAATGATCATGCGTAACAATCCGTTGGGGCTAAATTGTGATGATTCACATAATATAAATTGCATCGATTATCCATCAAAGCTAGTGAGAAATACAAAGAAATAATGAAAATGCTGACCATCCGTTCGGGGCGTTTAAATAATGCCCAAGTATCAAGAGAAATAATGGAAGGACCGAGTAGATATTACGAATGATCCATTTGTTGAGACCGAATGTAGATAGGGATTATCCTGACCAACCATTTTTAGGAATAAAATACAACTTGTGTGGTAGATATCTTCGGAATTAAATATATGACAATAAATATTTTGCCGATCCTCTACTAAGATGAATCTTGAATATGCATAACCATCCTTCTGGCTAAGAATCAGAGTCAGACAATTAATAATGAAGTTGGAGAAATATCAATGCCTGAGTATCCGTCGGTTATAATAAATAATCTTGCCTAATCATTATCGGGTCTTTAAAGTGTTGTAGCGTTCTCGACCATCTCTTGAAACTAAATCAAACATAAATTATAACGAGATTTATCTATTCAGCCAAACAATATATTTCATGTATCTGCTCGAACATCGGGCAATAAAAATTTCAAAACATAAAATAATAAGTTTTATGCTGAATATGTGTCAAATGAGAAGATTTTTGTCAAATATCTATTAGATGTAAGACGTAGGGTTTAATTCATAATTTTTACAAAATTATTTGAACTCAAAGCAAATACTCAAATATAAGTTTTTGGTTTCAAAAATTTATTCCCACACACAAAGCTGTGGAGTATAGAAAGTTGGTGTAAGAAAGCAAAAGCATTTAACATAAAAGGTTTTATTTTAATAAAGTTAAACAGGTCTGAGACCCAAGCATTGGGTTTGATACCCACCAAGCGTCCCAAAAAAGTTTTGTCCGTGTTTAATCTTTTAATGCTGACCAGTGATGATGGTGATTTACCAACTTTCACCCAAATTTGTTTTTCATAAAAAAAGAAATTGAAAAGGGTATCTGTGACAACCCGCTATCCGAAATAAAGGGTGGCCATCTCTATACCCCGATGAAACAGGAAACATGGATAGATATCATTCTCAGCATCACAGTAAACATACAAAGTATACGGAATAACCACACCATATTCCAGAAAACGGGTAATCAAAATTTTTAGTTTTGAAATTTAAAGAAAAATTTTCAACAACCCATAATAGAAAAGAGGGTGGAAACTCCCACAAGCATATATATAGTCCAACAATAGTAAGGAAAGGACCAAATGAAACATCGGTCAATAGAATTTATACAATACACAATAGGTCACAGGTGTTACATAATACATCCATTATACAATTACAACGGTTTGGGCCATACGCCCGAATAAAGACTGATCATAACTAGATAACAAAATGGAGGCGTCTACACAAATATCCCGTGATACCCGCAAAATATCACGGCTCCTCAAAAGACAAAGGGATGGGATGGTCATTACGGGCGACCTTGCGGCGGAACACCTGGACGAATAAAGAATATACATACACAACAAGAAAACGAAGAACCGGTCAGAGGCCGGTTTGATATGATCACTAGATAAATGACAGGTATGACAATAATGTACAAGTAAGCATGGATGATATTCTAGCATGGTAACATCATAGGAAAACTAAGACAGATAGATGTTTATTAAAATGAAATCCAATTATACAAGAATTAAAAGTACTTATAAGCCTTTTTCATCTTTTCTCATTTTCAATTCCATCTTCTTACAATTCCTTATCAGGATTTGCATTTATTACCATGTGCTCTTTATGGCACTTATCTCAATAGTATGCTCTTTGTGGCATATCCTTTTCTCTTTATGGCATTAATGTTCCATCGAGTCCAACTCGATAATATAATAGTTATAAATATAAATATAACGATTCTAAGACCGCCCGTCCGGGTTTCCCCACTGTGCGCGTCCCTAAATAACCATCATCTTCCAGGGCCTAACATAAGACAACCTGGGATCCTATCGCAAACGTCGGGAAGAGGCCATATGCCTGCGGGGTAGTCAAGACCACACCCAGAATCTCCTACTCATCGCAGAAAAATATAAACAAACGCTCATATGGCCTAGGACTATATCCACCCTGCATTCACTAGCCAGGGGGCTTCACCTCACACACGGACTTCCCTTAAGATGGTATTTAGAGAGGTGTGTAACATCCATTTTATTTATTTCCATTACATGATTTTGTAAATTATCATTTACGTTATTCATGTTACATCTTACCAAATGCATTATGATTATGGAATTCACATCATCCTAATAACCTCGAAGAATATTTAACTCCCAAGTTATTTCTCCCAAATGTCCCTTTTTGGACCATATCCCAAACCATCAATCAAGATCTAGTGCACATTGACTCCTAAAGTCTCCAAAATTTACTTTAAGATTTACTAGCTTCATATAGATTGATACGAAAAAGAAAAGCCTGAACATTGCTTTAAATTCTCCCCTTGAAATAAACCCTAGATGAACCCCTTCGAGTCTAGGGAGTCGACCCAACTCAACTAATACTCTAAAATCCTATGTTTACTTCATTCAAGAAGGCCCCTACTCACTAATCCTAAAGAAAAGGGTTTAAAATTGGAAAAAGAAAAATTTGAAAAAGTGCAAGGTTTCCGAATCGATTCGGGGCCTAGACGAATCGATTCGGCCAGGAGATGTGGGATTCTGCATTTGCCGAATCTATTCGCCCAGAAGGCCGAATCGATTCGCCCAGGAAAACTGGGTTTCTGCATAGATGCCGAATCGATTCGGACCAAGCCGAATCGGTTCGGTTCACTAGACCTGAGCACTGGACCTAAGCGAATCGATTCGCCCAGAGGGCCGAATCGATTCGGGCCTGCGATTTTGCCAAGAATGGCTATGGAGTATTAGACTCCAATCTCTACCCCAACTCAAATATCCTCAAACCAAACTCATTTATCATCACCAATATATCATCAATACTACTAATGACCACCTTAAACCTCATCAATCATCCGAATCATTTTTGAATGGATTAAAACCCACAAATACATAAGAAAACCCTAAAATAGCTAAACCATAATCAATACATCATTATCATAACAAATCATTTATCTCAAACCACAAATAGAAAGTAAGAAACTTGCCTTGATTCAGAAATTGCAGATTTTCTTGGTGTAGAGCAAGAATCCCTCTCAATCTGCAACCTCTTTCTCTTCTTCTCTCTAGTTCTCTCTAGGCTTAGGAAATAGAAATTAGGGAAATTAGAAGACTTAGTGAGTTTAAGTCGTGGCTTAAGACAAAAGTCCCACTTAATTAACCAATAGTGCGATAAATAATACGCAAATGCATATTTAAGGCATAAGCAGTCAAAAATGCCCAAAACCTCAAAATACAATATGGTACATTATTTGACTATCTCGAACGTTCCGGATTCAACTACAGCCTCCGAAGTATTATTTGGACCTTTTATAATTCAATTTAAGTTCCGGTCTCTTTATTAAGCCAAATATCATTTTAATTCAAATGATATAATAAAACATAACATGACAATATTCACCCACAGTTACAATGCATGTGCAAACTCATAGTGAACATTAGCTTTTCTTCATTAAATTAGCATTCAAATCATAACCCAACGCTTATATCTAATTACCATACCTAGTAATTAATATAAAATACGTTCTCATAAGCGAGGGTTATTACATACTCCCCCCCTTATGAGGGAATTTTGTCCCCAAAATTCAAGCGTACCTTATGAGAAGAGATGTGGATACCTCTCCCGCATGTCATTCTTACGCTCCCATGTTGATTCTTTAGCATTATGGTGACTCCATTGAACTCGCACCAAGGGCAAAACACGAGATCTCAATCTACGCTCCCCATACTCTAATATTGCAACCGGTTGTTCTTTATATGAAACATCGGGTTGCAAATCAATATCCTCGAAAGGAATGTGCCATAGCGCACCTTCACACCTTCCATATTTCTTTAGGGAGGAAACATGGAACACATCATGAATTTGTTGCAATGGTTCCGGTAAAGCAAGTTGATATGCCACGGGACCCACCTTTGCAATAACTGGAAATGGTCCAACAAAGCGCGGCGCCAGTTTCCCCTTTTTACCGAAACACTTTATTCCTTTCATGGGCGACACTCTAACCAAAACTTGGTCCCCGACCTCCAGTTCCATGTGCCGACGACCCGCATCGGCATAGCTCTTTTGACGATCTTGGGCTATCCGAATGCGATTTCGAATCAACTCAATCTTTGAGGAAGTATCTTGGATCATTTCAGGCCCAAGAAATTTATTATCACCCACCTCCAACCAACAAGCTGGTGATCTACACGACCTTCCATACAAAGACTCGTAAGGTGCCATCCCAATTGTGAATTGGTAAGAGTTGTTATAGGCAAACTCAACCAATGGGAGATATTGTTCCCAACCCCCTTTGAAGTCAAGCATACACATGCGAAGCATATCCTCTAACATTTGATTTACCCTTTCAGTTTGTCTGTCTGTTTGAGGATGGTATGACGTGCTTAACCTCAATTCGGTCCCCATCGCTTCTTGGAAACTCCTCCAAAAGTGGGAAACGAAAATTTTGTCTCTATCGGAGACAATATTCAAGGGCACCCCATGGAGTCTCACCACCTCCTCGATGAATAAGCGAGCATACCGAGCGGTGTCATAATCTGTCCGTACAGGTAGGAAGTGTGCCGACTTTGTCAATCGGTCGACAATTACCCAAATAGAATCACACCCACTTTGCGATCTCGGCAAGCCCATGATAGAATCCATCGATATACTTTCCCATTTCCACACGGGGATCTCTAGTGGTTGCAACAAACCGGTCGGTTTCTGATGATCGATTTTGACCAGTTGACAAGTAGTGCATTGGGATACAAATTCCGAAATATCCCTCTTCATACCCGACCACCAGTACTGACGGCGCATATCCTGATACATTTTATCCCCACTAGGATGAACTGTAAACCGAGACCCATGAGATTCATCCATCACTGCCTGCCTCAAATCTCCTTCCTCCGAGACGATGAGTCTTCCATGGAAGCGCAACCCACCCTAGGAACCAATCGAGTAGGACTCTGCTCCCTCGGACAGCAATCGACGAATATGGTCTTGACACTCCTTATCCTTTCCTTGAGCTTCTACCACCCTTGCCACAATGGTAGGAGTAACAGTTATTACCGACATGAATGCCCTCACCATCGCATCCTCCTGACTGAGTTCCTTCCATTTAGCTTTCCAAACCTCAGCTAATGCTCCATTAGGCTTCCTACTCAAGGCGTCCGTTACCACGTTGGCCTTACCCGGATGATAGTGAATATCAAATTGGTAATCTTTCACGAACTCTAACCGTCGGCGCTGTCTCATATTCAAGTCCCTCTGTGAAAACAAATATTGCAGCGATTTGTGGTCCGTGAAAAGACTAAACTTCTCTCCCAAGAGATAATGCCTCCATATCTTTAAGGCAAAAACAACTGCGGCTAGTTCTAGGTCATGCACCGGATAGTTTCTTTCATGGGGCTTCAACTTACGGGAAGCATAAGCGATAGCCCGTCTCTCTTGCTGAAGTACACCTCCCAATCCTTGAAGAGATGCATCGGTGAAGACTAGATATTCCAATCCTGGTTTTGGCAAAGCAAGGACCGGAGCCGATGTCAATCTATCTTTAAGTTCATCAAATGCATCTTGGCAAGAATCATCCCAGATAAAGCTCACCCTTTCCGGGTCAAGTTAGTCAAAGGGCTAGCAATCTTAGAAAAACCCTTGATGAACCGACGGTAATAACCCGCCAATCCCAGAAAACTATGAACTTCGGTAGGTGTCGTGGGTTGACTCCACTCCCTCACCGCAGCTACCTTGCCTGGATCCACTGATACACCCTGGGACGTCACCACATGACCCAAAAACTGCACTTCCTGCAACCAAAAGCCACACTTCTCGAACTTGGCGTACAGTTGATGGTCTCGTAGTCTCTGTAGGACCAACCTCAAGTGCATAGCATGATCAGACTCCGTTCGAGAATAGACTAAAATGTCATCGATGAACACAATAACAAATTGGTCCAGGAAATCCCGAAAGACCCTATTCATGAGATCCATAAATACAGCCGGGGCATTGATTAGTCCAAAGGGCATGACCAAAAATTCATAGGATCCGTACCTCGTAAGAAAAGCTGTTTTGGACACGTCCTCCTCCCGTATCCTCAATTGATGATACCCCGTCCTCAAATCGATTTTTGAGAAGTACATCGCTCCTCGAAGTTGATCAAACAAGTCATCGATACGAGGTAAAGGGTATTTATTTCGGATGGTGACCTTATTCAATTCTCTATAGTCCACACATAACCGGAGAGAACCATCTCTTTTCTTAACGAACAACACTGGAGCACCCCATGGCGAGGTACTACGCCTAATAAACCCCTGCTCCAACAACTTTTGAATCTGATCTCTCAACTCCCTCATCTCCACAGGAGCCATTCGATAAGGAGCTTTAGCAATCGGTCGAGTTCCCGGCATTAAATCAATTACAAACTCTATTTCCCGACTTGGAGGTAATCCCGGTATCTCTCAAAAAACATCTTCAAAATCTCTAACAATTGGAAGAGAATTTAGGGGAATCAAAACATCCTTAGATGCATCTTCCGCAATACAATATAAATAAGCACTCGTACTCCCTTCCAAGCAAGGCATAACAACCAGGAACATTTCTTGTCCCGGAACTGCAAAGACTATGCTTTTCCCATAACAATTTACTATCGCGCGGTATTTCACTAGCCAATCCATACCCAATATTACATCGTACCCGACCATATCAAGGACGAGCAAGTCGGCCTCAAAACACAAGTTACCAATATTAATCCCTATGTTTTTACAAACAAAGAAAATCAGGGAACCATCACCCATAGAGGATTCAACGCTAGTGAAAGTACTTTCAGTAGATTTAATCAAACCCGTGGTCTGGGCAAAACTTTTAGAAATAAAGGAGTGTGTAGCACCCGTATCAAATAGTACTCGACCCATATGCCCATGAATGAAAAACTTACCCTCGATCGCTGGCGGTGCCGGAGGAGCTGGAGGAAGCATAGCCTCCTGAATATGGTAAACCCACCCATACTGCAACTGCCCTTGCTGAGGAGGAGCTATCTGATTAGGCGCCTGGGGCGGAAACTGTACATACGGCTGTTGTGGGGCCATAGGAAGATGCCCTCCAACCAACTGAGGACACGCCCTTTTATAATGGCTCAACTCCCCACACTGAAAACATTTATTAGCCGCATTCTCCTGATTCCTACCTTGATTGTTTTGAAATTGCCCCGCACCTCGGCCCTGCTGGCCCCTACCTCCATTTCCACCTCTACCTCCCTGTTATTGTTGTCCGCCTTGACCCGGCCTATTATTATTGTTGTTGCCACTAGCATTAAACCCACCGAAATGTTGACGCTTGGACAAATTCCCTTACTGAGGATCCCTCTCTTTCTGCTTGTTCCCCGAGGATTGAGACGAAGAAGATGTCCCCCCTCCGCTCCCATTTCCTCCAGGTCTCACCACTTGCCCCATTGCTGCAACCTTCTTATTATTTTGCACAAATAATCTATGTTCTTGACAGTGAAGTAAAGCAGCATTCATCACATCTCCAAAGGTTACCAAGGATAGATTTCCAAGAAAATGTTGTTTTATTCACCAGTGCAACCCTCCTACAAATTTGGAGATCCTCTTTGCTTCCGGAGTCACTTCATCCGGTATAAAGATTTCTAATCGGGTAAATTACTCTTCATACTCGGCTACCGATCTCTCCCCTTGTACTAAATCTTAAAGTTTCCTCTGCATCTCCCTTTTAACTGCAGGAGGGAAATACTTTCCATCAAACAGAGTCCAAAAATCGGTGATTGACATTGTATCCCTTTGTTTGGGCGTCGTCATTGACTCCCACCAGTGTAAGGCCGACCCGACGAGCTTAAAGGTAACGAGGATTTGCTTTCTCTCCTCACCACATTCCACCATCCTAAGATGGCGCTGCATATCCTTCTTCCACTGGTTTGCCTTTATAACGTCAGAACCTCCCTCAAATTCTGGGGGATGACCCTTTAGGAAAGATTCTCTTACCCGTTCCCACTGAGAAGGTCCCGTAGGAACTAGTACTTCTTGTCCTCTCGCTTGAGCTTGTGGCATTTGTTGTGCCACTGCGGTCATCGCTGCATTAACAGCTTGGGCCACGATATTTGCCACATCAGCGGCACTAATATTCCCCGGTGGCAGCGGTGGAGGACCAACCTCATCCTCAACTCTATTGCGTCTAGCGGGACGTCCTCTCTTTGGCGGCATCTGAGATAGAGAAGAGATAGAGTTAGAATATAATATAAAACAATCTATCTAGCAGAAGATCGCGTGCGTAAGCAACAAGAAAATCCTAACATTAAGCTCTATATCAAAGAACGCTACGGTAGAACGTGACAAGTCCGCATAGATCCTAAAGATTCTAGAACCTGATGCTCTGATACCATCTGTGACAACCCACTATCCGAAATAAAGGGTGGCCAGCCCTATACCCCGATGAAACAGGAAACATGGATAGATATCATTCTCAGCATCACAGTAAACATACAAAGTATACGGAATAACCACACCATATTCCAGAAAACGGGTAATCAAAAATTTTAGTTTTGAAATTTAAAGAAAACATTTTCAACAACCCATAATAGAAAAAAGGGTGGAAACTCCCACAAGCATATATATAGTCCAACAATAGTAAGGAAAGGATCGAATGAAACATCGGTCAATAGAATTTATACAATACACAATAGGTAACAGGTGTTACATAATACATCCATTATACAATTACAACGGTTTGGGCCACACGCCCGAATAAAGACTGATCATAACTAGATAACAAAATGGAGGTGTCTACACAAATATCCCGTGATACCCGCAATATATCACGGCTCCTCAAAAGACAAAGGGATGGGATGGTCATTACGGGCGACCTTGCAGCGGAACACCTGGACGAATAAAGAATATACATACACAACAAGAAAACGAAGAACCGGTCAGAGGCCGGTTTGATATGATCACTAGATACATGACAGGTATGACAATAATGTACAAGTAAGCATGGATGATATTCTAGCATGGTAACATCATAGTAAAACTAAGACAGATAGATGTTTATTAAAATGAAATCCAATTATACAAGAATTAAAAGTACTTATAAGCCTTTTTCATCTTTTCTCATTTTCAATTCCATCTTCTTACAATTCCTTATCAGGATTTGCATTTATTACCATGTGCTCTTTATGGCACTTATCTCAATAGTATGCTCTTTGTGGCATATCCTTTTCTCTTTATGGCATTAATGTTCCATCGAGTCCAACTCGATAATATAATAGTTATAAATATAAATATAACGATTCTAAGACCGCCCGTCCTGGTTTCCCCACGGTGCGCGTCCCTAAATAACCATCATCTTCCAGGGCCTAACATAAGACAACCTGGGATCCTATCGCAAACGTCGGGAAGAGGCCATATGCCTGCGGGGTAGTCAAGACCACACCCAGAATCTCCTACCCATCGCAGAAAAATATAAAACAAACGCTCATATGGCCTAGGACTATATCCACCCTGCATTCACTAGCCAGGGGGCTTCACCTCACGCACGGACTTCCCTTAAGATGGTATTTAGAGAGGTGTGTAACATCCATTTTATTTATTTCCATTACATGATTTTTTAAATTATCATTTACGTTATTCATGTTACATCTTACCAAATGCATTATGATTATGGAATTCACATCATCCTAATAACCTCGAAGAATATTTAACTCCCAAGTTATTTCTCCCAAATGTCCCTTTTTGGACCTTATCCCAAACCATCAATCAATATCTAGTGCACATTAACTCCTAAAGTCTCCAAAATTTACTTTAAGATTTACTAGCTTCATATAGAATGATACGAAAAAGAAAAGCCTGAACATTGCTTTAAATTCTCCCCTTGAAATAAACCCTAGATGAACCCCTTCGAGTCTAGGGAGTCGACCCAACTCAACTAATACTCTAAAATCCTATGTTTACTTCATTCAAGAAGGCCCCTACTCACTAATCCTAAAGAAAAGGGTTTAAAATTGGAAAAAGAAAAATTTGAAAAAGTGCAAGGTTTCCGAATCGATTCGGGGCCTAGCCGAATCGATTCGGCCAGGAGATGTGGGATTCTGCATTTGCCGAATCTATTCGCCCAGAAGGCCGAATCGATTCGCCCAGGAAAACTGGGTTTCTGCATAGATGCCGAATCGATTCGGACCAAGCCCAATCGGTTCGGTTCACTAGACCTGAGCACTGGACCTAAGCGAATCGATTCACCCAGAGGGCCGAATCGATTTGGGCTTGTGATTTTGCCAATAATGGATATGGAGTCTTAGACTCCAATCTCTACCCCAACTCAAATCTCCTCAAACCAAACTCATTTATCATCACCAATATATCATCAATACTACTAATGACCACCTTAAACCTCATCAATCATCCCAATCATTTTTGAATGGATCAAAACCCTCAAATACATAATAAAACCCTAAAATAGCTAAACCATAATCAATACATCATTATCATAACAAATCATTTATCTCAAACAACAAATAGCAAGTAAGAAACTTGCCTTGATTCAGAAATTGCAGATTTTCTTGGTGTAGAGCAAGAATCCCTCTCAATCTTCAACCTCTTTCTCTTCCTCTCTCTAGTTCTCTCTAGGCTTAGGAAATAAAAATTAGGTAAATTAGAAGACTTAGTGAGTTTAAGTCGTGGCTTAAGACAAAAGTCCCACTTAATTAACCAATAGTGCGATAAATAATACGCAAATGCATATTTAAGGCATAAGCAGTCAAAAATGCCCAAAACCTCAAAATAAAATATGGTACATTATTTGACTATCTCGAACGTTCCGGATTCAACTACAGCCTCCGAATTATTATTTGGACCTTTTATAATTCAATTTAAGTTCCGGTCTCTTTATTAAGCCAAATATCATTTTAATTCAAATGATATAATAAAACATAACATGACAATATTCACCCACAGTTACAATGCATGTGCAAACTCATAGTGAACATTAGCTTTTCTTCATTAAATTAGCATTCAAATCATAACCCAACGCTTATATCTAATTACCATACCTAGTAATTAATATAAAATACGTTCTCATAAGCGAGGGTTATTACAGTATCAAAAGTTGGTCGACCCTATTCGTGGGTTCCATATCTGAGATCTCTAGTCGACTTGGTGAGTATCCGGGTCGGAGGGGAAAGATGCTGAGATAGAATATGACAAAAAATATATCTCGAAATGATCTATTCATCATGTAGTTTCGCCGATCAGAAAAGGCTGGTGGATTTTGATTGGTTCACTGAGAGGCCATGATCTTCATGGTCGGAGAGTGAAAAATCCGATGAGTATGAAAATCATTAAGGACCCATTTGGTAATCCAATTCCAAGGTTTGGAATTGGAATTGGAATTGAAAGGTCAATTTCAATTCTGTGGAATTTAAATTGACTTTCCAATTTCAATTCCGAGCTTTTGAATTGAGTTGCCAAACGACCTAAGTTCTTTAGGAGAGTGCCAAACGAACCCTAAGTTCTTTAGGAGAGGAGACTCTCTACTGCTTTTTTTTTTGTTGAGTTCCACAAGTGTGTGGCCTTTGGATGTTGATGATTAAAACCACTTCACACATGAGCACCGACCAACAAGGGGTGATAGCCACTAGGTCACAGGTCGGCTGAGAAATGCCACTAGGTCGCTGGTCGTCGAGGTTAAAGAAATGATCGGAGGAGGGGATGCGAATGACCCTGTTTGTGTAAATGTTCGCCGATCAAAGATAGAGTATGTTGTTCAAAATTCTAACTGTAAATTTTTGAAACTGCAACCGACCCTATTTTCAACTTGGATTTACAATTTTAACCGACTCTCTCTCTCTCTTAATCAGAAATGACCGCTTGAGAAATTACAACCGACCTTGTTTATGTAAATTTTCGTCAATCACCTCTATTGTCTGCGATCCGATGCTGATGATGTCTCCGGTAGGATGTAGCAGAGTCGCGTGAGATTGGGTTGGATCAACAATAATAAATCTAAAGAGAAAGAGCATTACGAAGAGATTTATTAAACCAAGATTTTGTTTTTTTTCTTTAGTTAAGAATCTATTTGAAGAAAATCATCAGATATATTTGCAAATATATGACCAACGCCCTAGAGGAGAGAGAACTGTTTGAATGGTTATCTCCTGTAGAAAATTTGAGATATAGGAATCAAGATATCTGATGGAACCCAATAAATAAATAGGTTTTTACGGTTTATTTCTTGGACTATTAATTTTGGACAAAAAAATTGGTGAATCAAATTTTAAATGATTAGGTCCAACATATAAATACCTCCAATTTAAAAAAAATCATAAACCTAATCGGCTATTGGAGTTTTCTCTTTAACTAACGACTATTCTCCGAAATCGGAAATAACATCAATCTTATGCTTTGATCGTCTGTCCTATAATCGATTACAGTATTCTTAATCGATTCTACCTGTATCACTTGGCTCTATATTTGTAAGTTTATCTTTATCAGGAGTTGGTTTTTCTATTTTCGATCGATTACAATTAGTATATGTCCTTTGTTTTTATTCAAGAGACTCATTGTAATATTTATTCATGTGATTGAATAGCTTTTTATATGTTATCTATGTATATGTTTTGATTTTGTGTTTTTTATGCATTTATGTTTGGATTCTTCATATATAAGTTATATTTATCAATATTTGTAATTGTTAGTTGAATGTGCTGAATGAATATTATTGATGTTTCATTCTAATTTTAAGAGTCCTTGATTTTAATTTGGTATTGAATCACTTATTGATATAGGTCCGCGCCAGCGAAAATAACCAGTTCGATATCAGTTTTCAAAGTACACGCGGTGTTTATAAAGTACACATGATTGATTTTTTGAAAATATGTGTGTGCTTTATTGCTTCATGTATAGGTTTTTAAATAGTGTCTATAATTTTATATTAATTATAAATAAATATTTTGATATTTCATGCATTAAATTATTGCACACATTTTTAGAATTGTTGACCTTGAAGTAAATGTTTTTCGTCTCTGTTTTACTGGAGGACATTATGGTAAGTAGTGTAATAGCAAGGTGTTCTTATTTGGATAATATGGCTTGTATTGAAATATTTGAAGATAGCTCATTAGATTTCATATGCAATGAGTTGTGTATTAGGTTTACTAATTTGAGAAGTTGTAGTTTTTCATTGAGGTATTCATTTGGTGATGAATGTCGGTTCATGTTGGTTTGTGACAACGATGTTTGTTGTATGCTGCGGTCCCAATTGATCGTGAAAGCTAATTTTATTTGGATATATGTCATTGATTCATTACCATTTCCATGTAATACATGTCGTGAACGGGTTGAATGCTCTAATCAAATTTTTGAAGGGGTTGACTGCAGTAATACAAGTTCTGAGAGGGTTGACAGTGGTGATACAAATACACAGATGTTAGAGTCTTTATCATCAGGCACTGCAAATGATTTTAATAGTTGCATTGAAAATGACTTTTATCTTGGAGGTGTGGAGCCAAGTAAGTCGAAAGTCTATCTTTCAAATGATTGGAAGACTTATATAAGTCATGAGCAACAGTGTTTTGAAGGAAGGGTAGTGGAGTTTCGGGATAAATTACGAAAGTATGCCGTTGAGGTTGGGTTCAAGTATGTGTATTTGAAGAATGATAAAACTCGAGTGACGGCTGAATGCTCTAAAAAGACTACTGAGAATTTCATGTGGAGAATTCATGCTTCATTATCTACAATAAATGGATACTTTTACATACGTGCAATGAATAATGAGCATTCATGTAGAGGTGTCTTTCGTAGTCCGTCAGCCAAAATGATAGCCTCCAAGCTGGTTTCAATATTGGTAGCTGATGATCTTAGAGATAACCCGCTATTGAGACCAATTGATGTAGTTAGAGATATGAAGAAGAATTATGGTCTTGATATAGCTTATCAACATGCATGGCATGCGAAAGAGATGGCTGCTGTTGATATACATGGTGATGAAAAGGTTTCTTATGCATTAATGAATAATTATCGTGACCTTCTATTGCAGTATAATCCTGGGTCGCATTGCATCCTTGACGTGGAACATGAGAGTAAAAAATTCAAGTGAATATTTGTAATGTTTAGAGGATGTATTTATGGATTTCAATGTTGCAGACCTATTTTATTTCTTGATGGTCCCTTTTTGAAGAGCCGTTATCGTGGAACAGTACTATCAGCTACTGCGAGGAATGGGAACAATGGTAAATTAATTGTAAATATTTTATTTTGTGTATTGCATTGACATTTGTTTGTTCCATTCCATATCATCAAAATACAAGCATAAAAATATAAAATACCTTTGAAGGTCTTTGTTTTAGTTCACGTGTACTTTTCATTTTTCTGCGTGTATTTTCATGATATGTCTTATTATGTGTAATACTAAGTAAATTACATGCATAGTACATGTCAAGTACACGTGAATATTTTTGTTAAGTTCACGTGTACTTTTCATTTTTATGCGTGTACTTTGATGATGATGATGTTGTGTGTAATACTAAGTAAAGTACACACATTTTACATGTCAAGTACACGTGAATGTTTTTGTTAATTTCGCGTGTACTTTTCATTTTTATGCGTGTACTTTGATGATGATGTTATGTTGAATACAAACCAAAGTACACGCATAGTACATGTCAAGTACACGTGAATGTTTTTCTTAATTTCACGTGTACTTTTTATTTTTATGCGTATACTTTGATGATAGGTATTGTTATTTAGAAATAATAAAGCAAAGTACATGTTAAAAATGTAAAATACCTATGCATGTTTTAGTTTAGTTCACATGTACTTTACATTTTTATGCGTGTATGTTGATATTAGTGTTGTTAATAATAAAGCCAAGCAAAAGATTGGAAAGTAAACATGCATGACTTTTTATCTTTATCATGTGTACGGTACATTTTTATGTTTTGTCTTGTTATTTACAAACAATTTAAATTAAACACATAATATATTTCCCATGTGTTTTAGGGTCTGCGCCAGCAGCATCAATTTACAAAGTGTTGACATGGATATGTTATTTATTTTAATTTTGATATATTTTTATATTTCAGGACATTTTCCTGTTGCATATGCTGTTGTTGATTCTGAAATCGAAGATAACTGGATGTGGTTTCTTGTCAATTTGCATAGTGAAGTAGTTGAGCAATATCGAAACATAACATTTATATCAGATCGAAACAATGGATTACTTGAAGCTATTTCGAGGGTCTTCTCGTTGTTTTCACATTCCTACTGTATACATCATTTACAAGGGAATATGAAAAAGAAAATTCGTGGGAATTGTGCTGGATTTTGAAAGAAAATTGTTAAAGATTTTTTGTCTTGTGCATATGCTGTCTCAGTAGATGTATTTCACAAGAATATTGATGCATTGAAGAAGGAATGATGAGCTGCTATTGCCGATTTCATTGATAGTTTGTCTCCCAAGAATTGGTCATGTGCATATTTCCCTGGTAAACGGTACGGTGACATGGCATCTAGTGTTGCGGAGTCATTCAATTCATGGATATTGGAGGAAAGGCATTTACTAGTAATGAATATGCTTGATAAATTGAGAGTGAAGATTATGAATTTCAATGCAAACAAACTTGTTGAGTCGACACTTGGACAAATGAGCTATGTCATTTTTTTCAAAAATTACTGAATGAAAATTGGAATAAAAGCCGACATTGGACTATTAGTCGCTTAAGTCAAAATGTATTTGAAGTTCATTCAGAAGTGCGAGCAATAGTTGACTTAGGAGAAAGGACTTGTTTTTGTAAGAGTTGGCAGATTAGATGTTTTCCACGTTCTCATGCTGTTTGTGTTGTGCGGAGGAAAGGGATCAGTATTTATGATTATATTGAGGAGTACTATAAGGTATCTTTCTACAAAAAATCATAATCGATACCTATAGTTCCTTTTCCTGATTTGATTTCCTTAAATATTCCTATTCCTAAAAATCCATCTGTCCTTCCACCAATGACTAAGAGACCGACAGTCAGGCCAAGAAATAAGAGAATAAAGTCTTCTGGTGAGATCACAGTAAGGGAAGTTACTTGCTCGAGGTGTAGTAAAACGGGTCATTACAGGTCTACTTGTAAGGAACCCATTTGACTATTTTTAAAATTGTTGAATTCATTCATTTTAACCATTTGATTAAATAAATTAATTAATAAATCATTTGTTTCACATAAATGAATGTAATTTATTTTTAAGTCTTATTTTTTAGATTGTTTTTTGTGCTACTGTACACATATTTTTCATAAAACATACGTGATCATTTTTCCTGATGTTCACATGTACTTTACCTTTGTACACGCATGTTATGTACAGTACACGCGCATTTGATGTCCAAAGAAATTTTATCAATGTGTGTACTTGATGAAATATGCGTGTACTTTATTAAGTACACATAGAATACATAAAGTACACGCATTTAAAAATGGATTTGGTCAGTTCAATATGCGTGTACTTTATAAAAGATGCGTGTCCTTTATTAATGTACATGCATGAAGTACCCGCATAATATAAATATAATATGCTTGTACTTGATGAAATGTGCATTTACTTTATGAAGTACACACATTGATAATTAAAGTACACGCATTTAAATATAAGTGTACATGCATGTTTTAGCAAAGTACACGCATATTGATATGACAAAAATTTAATTCAATATACGTGTACTTTATGTATTCTGCATGTAATTTTATCAACTAGACGTATATAAATGCATGTACTATTTGGAAAATGATTTTGGACATTACAATGTGCTTGTACTTTATAAAAGACATTTGGGTCACTCATATTCTTGAACTCCTATGGGTATTGTGGTCCGCGCCAGCGGTATTATTATACAAGTATTTCAATAGGCGTGTACTTTATAGGCTATGCTTGTACTTTATAAAGATGCGTATACTTTATTAAGTACACATAGAGTACATAAAGTACACACATTTAAAAATGGATTTGGTCATTTCAATATGCGTGTACTTTATTAATGACATTTAATTGAGATTAACTTGATGAAATATGCGTGTACTCTATGATGTACATGCATGAAGTACACGCACAATATAAATGTAATATTATACTATATTTATGAAGTACACGCATTGATAATTAAAGTACACGCATTTAAATATAAGTGTAGTTAATAAAGTACACTTATTAAGTACACGCATCTTAAATATAAGTACATGCATTTAAATATAAGTGCACTTAATAAAGTAGACTTATAAGTACACGCATTTAAATATGGAAAATGATATTGGGACTGAATTTTTTATCGAAAGTGGAATTACCGAATGAGGTGGAGGGTTTCTATTGGTTCTTTTGTGGGGGCCACGCCAGTGGGACCAAAGAACAAACCAATAACACGCCGCCACGTGTAATTTCGGTAAAAAATTATATCAAAAATTCTGTTACAATAGAAGGACTCTTTAAATATTTATGAAGTACACGCATTGATAATTAAAGTACACGCATTTAAATATAAGTGTACTTAATAAAGTACACTTATTAAGTACACGCATTTATGATGTACATGCATGAAGTACACGCATAATATAAATATAATATTATATACATTATGAAGTACACGCATTAATAATTATAGTACACGCATTGATAATTAAAGTAACGCATAATATAAATATAATATGCGTGTACTTGATGAAATGTGCGTTTACTTTATGAAGTACACGCATTGATAATTAAAGTATACACATTTAAATATAAGTGTACATGCATGTTTTAGCAAAGTACACGCATATTGATATGACAAAAATCTAATTCAATATACTTGTACTTTATGTATTCTGCATGTAATTTTATAAAGTAGACGTATATAAATTCATGTACTATTTGGAAAATGGTTTTGGACATTACAATGTGCTTGTACTTTATAAAAGACATTTGGGTCACTCATATTCTTAAACTCCTATGTGTATTATTGTCCGCGCCAGCGGCATTATTATACAAGTATTTCAATAGGCGTGTACTTTATAGACTATGCGTGTACTTTATAAAGTAGACGTGTAATATATAGAGTACACGCATTTATAAAATATTTTGGGACAATATCTTGTTTGTGCTTTAAAAAATTTGCGCGTATTATAATTTATAATACACACAATCATATTTTGACATACCAATTTTTTTACATGAAATGATATTAATGTTTACATTTTTTACAATACACGTGATCATTTTTATAAGGGTTCACGTGTACTTTACTATATTCGGTGTATGGCATAACTGAGAACACATGCATGAAAGAAATAAAAATTTTATTAAAAATAAAAAAACAAAGTACAATTTTTTCAAATAACGAAAGCTGAAAAAACTAAAGAAGGCTTCTATTAGGGATGTTTGTCAAAGGCATCAGGGTGTCAGGAAGAGAGTCAATTAAATTCGACCAGTGTCGAATTTCTTCTTCTATGACAGCTACAAGGCCATCATGGAGAGCCTTCTTCTCCTTCAGCTTGGTAATTTTCATGGGAACTTCTTGTGTATAGAAAGACATGAG
This sequence comes from Sambucus nigra, assembly GCA_949130495.1. Taxonomy (NCBI): domain Eukaryota; kingdom Viridiplantae; phylum Streptophyta; class Magnoliopsida; order Dipsacales; family Adoxaceae; genus Sambucus; species Sambucus nigra. The sequence continues at coordinate 203,734,878 of OX422208.1, forward strand.
GTCTTCATGTGTTTGAGGACGGTCCTCATCCACATCAAATAAATCTATGGGATAGGGTGGAAGTCCAGAATAGCCTTCCCTCACATATGTTTGAAACTGCTCAAAGGCAGTTTCATATGAGGAAATATTTTCCTCAATTTGCCTTATTTTTTTTTATTCCTTTCATCTCTCTCAAGAGTTTCTCACAAGTTTTCTGCTGGAATAGCCATGATGTTATCTTTAGCCTAGATGTAATGGTTAAGAAAGGAACAAATATTACTCTATTATAGGAAATGTTAAAGCTATTTATTTCTTGACCAGAAGTAGTTGGGAAGTAAGTAGTTGAGCTTAATAAATTAATTTTGGTTATTGTGTCCTGAATGAATTCTTCAAAGTAGTTTTCAATTAAAATAATAAAAAATTATTATATCAACGAGTGCGTGTACTTTAGTAAAAATGCGTGTACTTTGAAGAATTCATTGGTGTACTTGGTAATTATCACTTGTGCATTGTTTACACCAAAACAATGCACCTGCTTGTACATTGTTTCATAACACTCAGGTGCATTGTTTGTCTAAACCTTACGTGGATTGTGGTCCGCGCCAGTAGAAAAAAACCATTTTGGTGTAATAAATATTGTAAACAATTACAAATATAACACAAAATAAATTACAAATATGTCATTGTATTTGAATCACAATTTATAGAAGTTTTTCTCCTTTCGGGGGAAGAAATATTTTGATAGAAGAGTTTCCCCAAGTACATATGCCCTTTGTTTTAGCATGTCAGGGTCTTGAAACAATTTTTGCATTTCCTTGTTTCTGCTTATTTGTTCAATGTAGTACATGTAGAACACCCCACAGTCAACCCTGAAATTAAAAATAAAACAAATATACAAATTAGTATGATGTGAATGAAATTTTTTGAAAAGATTCAAATTAGTATTTTTTAGAAATGAAGTTTTTCTTACCCATTATATTGTTTAGGGCATTCATGGGCTCTTATTAGGTCAAATTTGAGTCACTTTCCAGCAAGAAATCTACTGTCTTTTTTTCTTGCTCTGTCAATGGATCATCATCCAATGTAAACTCATTTGGTGTACCTTCATCAAACTTCCTCTGAATTTTGAAACCATTGTTTTTCATTGTTTCTGCTTCAGTCTTCAATAGGCACAGTGTTTTTTGGAAGACAGAAAACTGTTAAGAAGACAAATATTTAGTGTATACAAATAAAAGAGTATATGAATATTAAAGAGTGAAAAGTACACGCATAATATTAAAGTACACGCATATTTTATTTTTTCATATCACATGTATTTTAAAATATGATGCGTGTACTTTGCCTAATGAGTTAAAAGTACACGCATAATATTAAAGTACACGCATATTTTATTTTTTCATATCATGTGTATTTTAAAATATGATGCGTGTACTTTGCCTAATGAGTTAAAAGTACACGCATAATATTAAAGTATACGTAACTTGTATTGGTTCATTTCACATGTATTTTAAAATATGATGCGCATACTTTGATAATATGGGTAATTATGTGCAACTAATACAAAGTACATGCATTATATTATACACGTGTACACGTGTATAATATAAGGACAAGTAACATTACTAATTAAGTTTAGTTTAGGCACTAATCAATTTTTTTTGCATCATAGAAGAATATTGTGTTTTTTCCCTTATCGTTCGGTCGAAGGGAATCCATGTGGACCACTTTATTTTCTTTTTTGTATATCGCAAGTAATGTGAAATGTCCTACACTATGTCGGTACAATGAACAAATTATTACAAGTGCCTAAGTATTCAAATAAATCTCTGTATAACTCCCCCTTCTTATTGACTTCATTTGTGCTACAAGCTTCTATCTGAATAAAAATTATAGACATTGTGTTAATAAAAAAAACTGAAATTTTGTTTCTCAAAACTTTCGGTTTAATTGTACTTACCCAACAATAATCAGAAAAAGTGTGTGAGTAGGAGAATCCTTCCTCTGACAATTTTAACCTCAATACTTCACTAAAGGCAAGTATTATCTGTTTCACACAATATAAAATGGTGAGGAAATAATAATGTTGAAATTTAATGGATGTCTAATATTTGGACTACATACTTGGCTTGAAATTTCTTGATTGTTGAGGACTTCAACAAAATCTTCCCATGGGACATACAGAACCAGCCCTTGGAAAATAAATTTCCTGCATTTTTTATAATCAATAAGAATTGTATAATAATAATAACCTTATTCTTTTGCCCCCAAAAAATAGAAATTAGCTAAGTGATAAATCATAAAATAATAAACTTTACCCTGGCTCAGCCTTTTGAATAAACTCTTCAATCTTTTTCTTCGATGCTTCATCGAGATATTTGTATACTTCGATTGCTTCAAGCTTGAAGTGAGTTTCTTTCATTTGTTCAGCTATTGTTAGACGGCCTTTTCTCAGCTTTGACTCTTTTTGTTTCTTAATTGGTTCATGCTTTTCGATTTCGCTGTCATCTTTTCTTTTCTTCTTCCCTCTAGTAAGAGGTCCTTTTGTTTTGGATATTTTGGGGGTGCCCTGAACTGTCTTTGAGGCTAGTTCAATCTTCAAACTCGAAATTTCGTCCATGAGTTGTTTATTAATGTTTTCCTGATATATTTAACAAGGAATGTTGGATTGTAAGCATTTTTTTAAACAATGATTCATTTTATCTTACGTGTATTTTATAAAGTACACGCCTGTATTCTAATACATGCGTGTATTTTATAATATACATGCATCTATTATAAAATACGTGTATATTATAAAATTTATAATATATACGTGTACTTTTAACATAATTTACGTTTACTTTAGAATGTAAAGCGTGTACTATATATCTATTGTATTTTATAGATACCTGGTCAGTTTTTTTCAATTATGATTCTTCAAGCATTTTCTTCAACTCTGAAATTTCGTCATTAAGGATTTTATTATTGTTTTCCTGTTATACAAAAAGAATGTTATATTATAAGCAATACTTGAATAAAACTGCATTATTTTTAATAAAATAATGCATGTACTCTGCATTATTTCTAATATCAAATAAAACTGCATTAAAAATAGTATGAAATAAAACTGCGTGTACTTTGGGAAAACTGCATGTACTTTAAACGTGTACTTTAGGAAAACTGCGTGTACTTTAGGAAAACTGCATTAAAAATACTATGAAATAAAACTGCGTGTATTTTGGGAAAATTGCGTGTACTTTGGGAAAACTGCGTGTTCTTTAGGAAAACTGCGTGTACTTTAAACGTGTACTTTAGAAAAACTGCCTGTACTTTAGGAAAACTGCGTGTACTCTGCATTCAAAAGTACCTATTAAGTTCTTTTCAATTCCGACTCCTCAAGATTCTGCCTCAATGTCATCTTTTCTATGTTAGCATCTTTTCATTGTTGCAATGTATCATCATACTTTTTTTTAGATCTTCATTACTCAGAGACAGATATCCATTTTTTTGTTCCAAAATTCGTGTTGATTCTGCCTATTTTTTCAATGATTCATCCAATTCTTTAATTCTATCTGAGCCACTCATTGTGACTTGATCAAGCTTTTCTTTTAAAGAATTCTTTAACTCAACTAGTTGGGCATTTTCTACCTCCAACTTATTTAATAACTCTTTTTCCTTCAAAAGGTTGGAATTCTTCACCTTTAACTTCTTCATTTCCTCATGGGCTTCAAAAAGTGAATCACGATCTACCTGCGACTGTACATTCAAAATGGCACTCTCCACCTCCAAAGAGGTCACCTTCTTAAGTGCACTAATAATGTCTTCAGCTGCTTTAGATTATTGGTTATTTTTTTCCAACAATTCCCTTTTCAAAATACAATTTGTTCCTCCAAATTAACCTTTGGTTGATCTTTTCCCTTCTTTTTCTTTGGAGTCACAATGTTTTTAAGGGGAATATTCCAACCATGTGAAAACTCATTGTCATTAATATCTTCAGCAACTTTTTTTGATGATGAATCAGCATGTATAGGACTTTCTGTAGATATGTTCAAAGAGTAACTTGGCCCTTCAAACTGAGATTCCTTTTGTACAGGACTGTCCTTACAAGCTGGTTTATTTGTAGCCTGCTTCAAAGTTGCTGTTGCGATGTCATTCTTCACAAACCATTGTTTCAAAGACGACAATTTCCACTTCAGGAAGTTTGGAGTATTTTCTTTAAATTCTTCAACAGGAGAAATAATTTCAAATTTCTCACATGCCAAATACTGTGATCATACAAAAAAAAATGAATTTAATACTTGTATTACCTAGGGATTCATAATGGAAAGTACAAGTGATTTGTTCAAAATACACGCAAAATTAAACATTTACTTTACAAATTTTACAATTGTATATTGAAAGTACACTTGATTTTTACAAATTTAACGTGTACTTTGTCAATATAAGTTCACGTGTACTTTCTAAAGTACATTTATAATATTGAAAAAAATATAACAAGAGTATTTTGAAAGTACACTAGTTATATTTACAAAACATAGTACACATGTACTTTGTAAAATACAAGTGTATTTTCACGTGATATAAGACGTGTATTTTCAAAATACATGTGATTAAGACGTGTATTTTCAAAATACACGTGATATAAGATGTGTATTTTCAACAAACACGTTAAATATCAAGTGTATTTTGAAAGAACAAGAGAAAATATCACATGTATTTTAGAAATACACATAAAAATATACGTGTATTTTCAAAATATCACGTGTATTTTCAAAATACACGTGAGTATTGGTATGTAAATTTTGAAATATCAGGATGTTTTTTTGCTCACCAGTAGGAAAATGACACATCCAGTAACTGTGTTAGGTTTTGAACTTGCTGATTTATCAAGTGAATGTATGATAAATTGATGCACAGCAGATGCCAAATCATACTTATTCATTTCCTCAATATCGTCGATGTATTTCAACCAAAATTCTCCAAGGGTGAAGTTTGAGTTGGAGAAAAACAACGTGTTCAAGAAGTGGAGACACACAATTTTAACAAAATCAGTAATTCCTTCATCTGTCTCCAATTCAACTGATTTCTTCAAACCATTCAATATTTCTGACTTTCCTCTTCTTTTTGTGAAGTATCGTGCTTGTAATCCAGATTTTTGAGCAATATTCGGTACCTTTTTCAGTTCTATTGATTTTAAACCCTCAACCAGGGGTATGCCAAATATTTCACTTATATCTATTGGCATTATTGGAATCCTACTCTTCATACGGGAACTTTTGGTTTCTATTTTTGTACAGCTCGATAATTGATAAAATATTTTTATCCGTCTTCTTGTGGTCCACTTCTACTACTTTCTTACTGTAGTAGGCATTGAAAAACTCCCAAAATGGGGTCTTCTTAAGAAGTTCAATATGACTATTGTTTATTTTATTTTTAATCTGATGCAAATCATAGAGAAAGCTAATAATATTTGACCGATATTGGTCATTCTTCTTTGCAAGACGTTTAGATTTCAATGCCACACGAGAACTAGAACTGGAACTAGATGAAGAACTATCATCAGAACTGATATTTTTTTGTTTCTTTCCTCTTCTTGCCTTCATCTTCATCCCCATTATATTGATCTATAAACAAATTTTAAATTACTAACCTATAATGATATGCACAAAAAATAAAATACATGCGAATTAGAATAAAACATAGACTAAAACAATAAAATGCAAGAACATTTAACAAAAGTACATGCAATATTCTCACAAATAATTTATACAAGTCTCAACAAAATATATGCTAAAGGCGATAATATATATTGTCAGTTTCATGGTAATACCTAACAGAGGTTGTTCGAAAAGTCAAAAACCAATATTCTCTACTCCTAACATATTCAGTAAAGAAGTGATACAATAGTTGAATGCCAAAAGCTCCAACATTATCAAAACCCCTTAAGCAATACTTCTCAATTCATTTAGCTAAATCCTTCGCTTTTGATTCAGTTACTTGAAGCTGTTGCACATCAAAAGTGCAGTAAATGTCTTCATCGTAGTGGTAGAAACCAAGTAACCTTTTAGCCCTATCATTGATGCGAAGGAGAAAATGAATTTCTTCATCATTATTACTATTGACTGTCAATGTGAAAGGTTTTGTATTGTTAAAATCTTCGAACGTGCAAGCAGCAGTTTTGTAGTTGAACATGCTTGATCGTATGATTCCTAAATCAAAACACAACAATACAAAATAGTACACTCATAATACACATTAGTACATGGATATTGGATTGAACAAATTGAATTTTTTGCCTATACTTTCGACAAACTACATGCAAAAAATGAAAAAGTACACGCAATAATAGAGATTATTACCTAATAACATATCATTCAAATGCAGCTGGCGCGGACCCAAAACACTCCTATATATTAACAAAATAATAATACTTCTTACAAACTCATGGAATATCATTCAAATGCCGCTAGCACGGACCAAAATAACATAGGATTGATCAAATATGGATTTGAAATAAATATTTTATAGAGTACACGTATAAAACATAAAAGTACACGCAAAATGAATTGAGAAATTCAATTTCAATGTGCGTATACTCTGTGTATTTTACGTGTACTTTTTAATAGTACACATAAAATACACATAGTACACGCAACAGGGCTTGTACATGTACATATTCCAATCATGTATATATTCCTAGTCCTTGATAAATCCTCGATAAATGATGTATACAGGAGGAAAAGTACAATAATGAAATACATATATCTAACATGCAAAAAGTGTGTTTTGCAATTAAAATGAGGCAAACAAATATATGATGAAATACATATCATGAAGAAGAAGAATGTGATTTCATCAGTCCATCATTCTACAAATTTATACATATGAGAACACAAAATACACAAGGATAAAAAGGTGATAAGAGAATGTATACATACTTGTTAGTGGTGTTTGGAAGAATTTGATTTCGAATGTAAAATGTAGAACCGTAACGATTAGGGTTTGATCGAAGAGAGCTAGGGTTTTGATCGAACAGAGTTTTTAGAGATTCGATCAGGAGTATTTATATGTTGTTGTTGACCAATATTTGATTGAGAAATAGATTCGTTTTGGGGTTTTGATCGAATAGATGGTACGATTAAGGTTTTGATTAAAGAGAGAATACAGTGTTTTTGGCGCTTCGATTTCTGAATAGTGCGTGTTTGTTTTAATTTTGGGGTATTTATATGTTGGACCTAATCGTTTAAAATTTGTTGGGCCTGGTTTTTTTGTCCAAAATTTTCAGTCCAAGGACTAGACCGTAAAAGCCCCATAAATAAACATGTTCGGCACTGAAATGCTCATGAGAGTCCATACTTTTAAGGACTCGTACAAAACTTATGATTATGAAATCCAATGTTTTGCCCATTCCCAAATAAAAATTGATAACAAAGTTAGTGAATATAATTGTATGAAAATCATGATTGAACAAAAAGATGCGCGTAAAAATATAATTAGTTATACGTAAAGAAAGAAAAAACTTATCTCTTGACAGGGCTTCGTGTGAATCATTGATTTGTAAACACAAATCTTCATATTTTTTCACGAGAAGGAAAGACTTGTCGTGTCGTTCCCACAGAAGATGCCAATCTGTTGATGTTTAAAAATAGTCGATCACCTTTTTTATAATCACAGATAAAATGAAGATAAACAAGCTAAGCAAACACACAACAAACAAGATTTTTAAAGTGGTTCGGCTATGAGCAAAGACTACGTCCATTGTTGGTATTATTTTTGGTGGTTACACTAGCTCAGTATGGGGGCGTGATTGTGTTAGATTTCATTCTCCTATGGAGCTATGGGAGATCATGTGTTTATAGTAGTTAGGAGTCCAAGAGATGGAATTCCTTTATATACTATACTCAGGAATTTACATCTGTATGCGATAAATATGACTATTGATATTCACGAGTATGATGAGTGTTGGTGACTCCACACAAATGGATTTTGATATTCTTGATGGTTCATATTCTTTAGGTTGGTTGGTTGGTTGGCCGACCAACAGTCTCGGGAGCCGACAAAGTAAGTAAGTACTATGAAGATCGCCATGTAGAAGAACATGTGTCCATTTCTCATTGGTTCATGTAGTTGAACAATTTTTTCATACAACAACACACTTTATTATAGAAATTAATTAGCATGAGACATTGCAAGTAATTGATCAAAAAGGGTATTACGTGCACGAGCATGTGTTAAGCGTTTTGATCTAATCGTTTATATATCGCACGGTTCAAACTTTATGTATATAAGTATTCATCTTATTATTTTTTTATGAGTATTATTTTTGTTAATTAATTATATATATTTTTAATATTTATGTACGTAAATTATTTCATCACGCGAATTTTATTTTAATATAGAAAAGTATGGTACTTTATTTATGTTATTGACACAGTTTATTGTGTGAATAAAATTTAAAGGCATGGGACATTGCATGTGAAAGCAAAAGAACAAAATTTCATAAACCATAAATGAAAACAAAACAAGTGTGTGAAAATAAAAATAGAATAAATCAACACAATTTAAAAAAAAAATTAGTACAATGCAAGAAGATAACCTATATATGTGTATAAAACGGATTTATCTTGTTCAGAAAATGTAACAACCCCCATGTTCTCACGTAAAGGCTGGCCAGGCATGAAGGCTGAAGATGGGGCTTATCGATCAATTAATACCATTCTCAGTACAACGTAACAAAAGTATAGTTATTTTAAAAAGGTCGATACATTAAACCTTATGAATATCTTACTGACAATAATTTAAACTCAAACCAACACCAACTAAATAATAAATCCAACAACAAGTAAAAATCACAACTCCAACATAATGTAAATAAATTAATAAATCTTGGGCTTATGCCGTTACAATTGTTTCCAAATAGAATAACTGGACTCTGGCAGAAAAGCGCCTAAGCTAGAGTTAATAAATCTGAAAAGCTGCTAAGCACGAGAGATTGTAAGGCAACAATAGTCCTGCTATCCCTGTCAGAAAATAACATGGGGAAAAATATTTAAATTTGGGTAAGAGCCCGAGGTGTGCAAGAATTGACTTAATTAATTTATGATGCAATAATACAGTCGATGCAAAATAAATATTCCCCCTTTGTCGCTCACATGCGTTTAACACATCACCCCTCATCTAAGTGTGATATTATTCGCATCCCAATACGTCCCAAATAATGATTATGACATCGTCTCAAGTTTATAAAAGTGGACATAGGGATACTTAATTCTTTAAATGTAATCACTACACTCAATTTCCAACACCCATTTATCCCAGTCTCATAAGTTTTATATATTTAAGGCATAAATATCTATTATGCATTATAGAGTCAAAATATAATTATTTTCCACATTCTTAGATAATTTAATTTATTCCATTCAAGTCCGGTTAATTTTTCATATATGTCCTTTCATATATTTGACACACAAATTCATCTACCATTGGTGTCTAATTCGTTCCCTATCGACAAATCCAGAGGAATCCCTTATCCTAAGTGGACATCACAAAATATAAATAAATTGGGGGCGGTCCCTATGCAGGACACCTGTACACGGCACAGACCCAGTGGTGACACAGAAACGGTCAACGTCAACACCTACCTCTCGTAGATGGGTGCCTCCACGTAATATCTATATGACCTACACATTGTCAAGACCATCTATGCCGATGTGTGGTATGCGATCCGAGCGCGTGAACCCCTGAGCTGATAGGATAGTCCACGAATATTTGTATGTCCACACAAGTACATAATAGTACATATTATTATCTCATATAATATGTATAGGCAAATACTCCATAATTACCATATAAATCCCACATAAAGTCCACAGTATTTTCATTTCTTAATAATTTATCATCTAGTGAATTATTAATTCCACACCATAGAATAATTACTTAACCAACTTGTAATTTTGTAATTTTCCCTATTTAAATGTGGCCACCTCCGTATTTTTAATAAATTCTTTATTTTCCTAAACCCAGTCCGACTCACTTACTTGGACTCATAAAAATACTCACAACCAAAATCCCAGGCCCAATACCCTCATTAATGTTAATATTCCTCATTAATATTATTGTTCTTAAAACTTCCATTTAACTTTCCTCTAATTAAATTCCCCTTTCTAACTCATATATAATAAACTAAACCCCTTTGACTCATATATAGTAGACCCACCCAAATTTCAGCAAAACAACCCAAATTCAGGCCCAAACCCAAAAAGAACGAAGTCCAAAAAGCCACACACGTCGCTCGAATGAGGCAAGGGGTCGTTCGCGCGACATGATATGTCATTCGAACGACATATATCTTCGTTCGAACGACCCCTCATCTCCTACCTCCCGCTGGTTCACCAATTCTTTTTCCCAAATTTACTTTTCAATCCCAAGAACAGTTACGAATATTCAGAGTTTTTAACCCAGGATTTATATTTTCGAACCCAAAAACAAACCCAAAAATGATATAGAAAAATCCCCCCAAAAAGTAGTATCTATTAAGGATTTTAATGTTCAAATTATTCTCCAAATTCAGTGTTATCTAACTCAAAATAAGGGCCATTTGTTATGATATTCATATCATGATTTCAGTCCAAATTTAACAGTAATTTCCTTTACATTAATTTATCAAGATGTCCCTAATTAACTATCAAACCCTAAGGAATCTACCATCAACATTTAGATTCTCGATACCGAAATTTATGGAACAATTTCTACATTAAATTTAGCCCTCTACATGCATTATTCATCATCAAATCAATCATGCTTAAACCTAAATCCCAAAAATTTTAGGGGTCGTTACATGCATTAAGAAATATATTGAAAACCATAAATTAAGCAAGAAAATTTTTGCCTTAAAGATTCGTAGATGGAAGTCCTTGAATTTCCTTTGATTCCTTGCCTCTTTTCCTCCCTTTTGGTTTATCTCCTCTTCTCTCTTGATAGCAGTCACGTTTAGGTTTTTCGAATAATGGTGGGGGAGTGGTTTACCCGCACTTAAACACTAATTAAATCTAAATCCTGAGTCGGGCTCAAAACCCAACTTTTGGATCCCCAAATGGGCTAGAATCCATAACACAATTAGTCCAAAAGTTCCCCAATTGATATACCTATGACGCAGGACCGTATCTAAATATTTAAAACATTAAACGGGGTCTCTAACACTTCCCAAAATGCGTCCCAATTATTTTTATTTCACTTAGACATTTTATTATGTTAAAACGACACGCGCCCATAAATTTATTTATGTGTGATTCATTTTTCACTAGCATGTCCATTATGTCAAATTGGGTTTTGTATTTATATAACCATGAATAAATGTCTATTTTAAATTTAAATTTTACTCATCCATATTTAAATTCATCCGATTTAAATTTTTCTCCAAATTAATATTAAATTATTAAATTTAAATTGGTCAAAATATTTTATTCTTAAATTACGAGGTATTACATTCTCCTTCCCTTATAACGAAATTATGTCCTCGGAATTCACTAAAGCCCAACCTTATATTTTTATCAGCTTTATAACCCAAGTTTTGTGCTCAATTAATCCATACCCATATCCCATGAGATAAAAGAAAAGGCTCACCCATGCCTATCATAACATTGTTGGGGTGTTCATATATTCTACATTATATGTACACACACATAACATTAACAAAAATGGATGGCACATATACATCTAATTTGTACCATTCATGCTAAGCATATCCATACACCAAGTAAACCACCATATATGTATATGAGAAAGAACATAATGATATTAGTATTCGACTTCCCTCAACTCCTGAGTTTTGCCAATTTCGTGCGTGGAACGTCTCGCAAGCGAAATCCAAACAAGGAACCCTACCAATACATTACTATACGACTTAGTCAAATATTGAAATCCATCGGCCCAAGATTTAAAAGAAAATGGAAATAAATATAAATGTACACAGTAATCATGTAAATTCTAACTTTTGCCCATTGTCAACTAAAGTCTCATATCGCCAAAGGGATACACTAAATCCCAACAAATTAAACCATTTAGTTATACTAAGAACAATAACACAAAATGTCCTAGGGTTTAACATCTCCCAGCTCATGACATTAACTACTTTTATACATGGGATGTCTCGTAAGCGAAATCCAAACAAGATACCCCCCGATATACTATTGTATAGAGTTATCGGTCACTGAGATCCATCAGTCTAGGACCCAAGTCTATAATGTGCTAAATTAATTCACAAGGCTCTCCAAGCCCTATAGTCGCCCATTTAACCATATTTAAACTCAAGGTGTCCCAATTCCTTCAATATTTTCTGCTGTGAAAATAAACATTAATTCCCGATAAATTTCCAATATGACAGTACCAAGAACAATAACAAAAAATATCCTAGAATCCAATATCTTTCAACTCCCGACATTTACTACTTTCGTGCGTGGGATGTCTCGCGAATGAAATCCAAACAAGGAACCTTCTCGATACAGTACTACTTAGGTCTCTCGATCATTGAGATCTGTTGATCCAACACCTAAGTCTATCAATTTTTAAATTAATTTATATGGCTTCACAAACCTACTAATTCCCATAAAGGCTATCACTATCCATTTCCAATGACATCATCATTATAATAACATTATTTATAATTGTACACCTAATCATGTAATCGGGACTACCACTTGTCCTAATACTCCCAAAGGAACCAAATACTTCTAAAATACGAATTCCTTTCGCTTTGCATACTCGTAACATAATTAGGAATGTTTCATCAGTGGATAATTATCTTACTATGACACACCTTAACAATTACGCCTAAAATAATCATAAGCCTCCCTGTAGGCATTCCTATACATCTACTTACCAACCAAAGATTGTCCCTTCTCATCCACGATGAAGAAATGTAAAACACTATCCCAAATATGAAGTCCAACTTCTCCAATGTACCAACAAGGCCCGAATGAACACTATTTCCACATATCCAACAAAACATATCCTACATACTCTAAAATAGGGGAATACACATCCTTTATCCCTCATAATATCACTAGTCCTTATCTTCCCAATTAAATTTTTCTGTAACCCAATGCCCATCTCACTGTGCATCCTAGCCTTGTCGGACCTACTTGTTCTCACCATCGAAAACCCTTGATCTACTACATAGACTACTCAATTGGAACCCCTAAACTATCGTGTCCTTTAACAATTACGACCACCTATCTTACCATGCTGACATGATATAAAAATTAAATCTCATCTTCACCTTTTTCTTCATTTTTATTTTCAAAAATGTGTGGGAAATATCCCCTCAAGCTTCCCCCGAAACTAATCCTTAAATAATTTATCCCGCTCTTCTAGAGTAGTGATGGACCTTTACTACCATAACGACGCTCCTACTAGTCTGAACGAACTAACTTATTCTTGTGTACTATCGTGAACTATCACCTTCCTATATTTCTCTGAATGTATTCCCTTCAATTTTTAATCACCAGATTGCCCGGACTTCTCGCAATTCTAATAAGTGACCTACACTAAGGTCTCTATGGACCTCTCTCCAAAACTGACCCTTTTTTGAACGGGTAATAATGACTCGCAAAGAATACAATGATTACTAATCATAGGGCTCTACATCAAAGAAAGCAATGCAAAATGTAACGAGCTCAAACACAGATCCTAAGGACACTAGAACCATGCTCTGATACCAAGTGTAACAACCCCCATTTTCACACGTAAAGGCTGGCCAGGTACAATACGTCGAAGATGGGGCTTGTCGATCAATTAATACCATTCTCAGAACAACGTAACAAAAATATAGTTATTTTAAAAAGGTGGTTATTTTAAACCTTACGAATATCTCATTGACAATAATTTAAACTCGAACCAACACCAACTAAATAATAAATCCAACAATAAGTAAAAATCATAACTCCATCATAATGTAAATAAATTAATAAATCTCGAGCTTATGCCCTTATAATTGTTTCCATCTAGATTCAATAAATTTGCAAAGTTGCTAAGATCGAGAGATCGCAAAGGCTAGTACAATAATAGTCCTGCTATCCCTGTCTAAAAATAACATGGGGGGAAAACATTTAAATTTGGGTCAGAGTCCGAGGTGTGCAAGAATTAACTTAATTAATTTATGATGCAATAGTACAGTCGATGCAAAATAAATATTCCCCCTTCGTCACTCACATGCTTTTAACACATCACCCCTTATCTAAGTGTGATATTATTCGCATTGAAATACGTCCCAAGTAATGATTATGACATCGTCTCAAATTTATAAAAGTGGATATATTGATACTTAATTATTTAAATGTAATCACTACACTCAATTGCCAACACCCATTTATCCCACTCTCTTAAGTTTTATACATTTAAGGCATAAACATCTATTATGCATTATAGGGTCAAAATTATAGACTTTGTTCATATTGTGAGACGATTAAATTTATCACATTACTATCCGGGTAATTATTTATATATGTCCCTTCTTATACACACAAAGGCATCTACCATTGGTGTCTAATTGGGACTCTATCGGCAAGTCAAGAGGAATCTCTTATCCTAAGCGTACATCACAAAACACACACAAGTTAGGGGCAGTGTAACACCCCGCATTTTTAGAGATAATTAAATTTCATAAATGGATGTAATTTGGGAATTTAAGGAATTATTATGAATAATAATTTTTGGATTTTATGAGTATTAGATAATTTTAGAGGTGTGTTTTATTTACTTTTGGGATTAAGTAAATAAGTTGGGTTATTTTATTACATGTCGCGGTTGAGTAAAGCGACAAAGGATACTATTTTAAATTGGAAAACCAGTAGTAAGAGGTGTTGATCCTAATTAGTGATTTGTAGTTAAGTGACTCGGATGGAGATTTTGAGTGCGTGGTTGGTTTCAGAACGGTCGAAATAGTTAGAATAGAGTATCCGGGGGGTAGTGTTTAGATTCTGGTGATTTTTGAACCAGTAGGGACTCGTAATTGAGTAAACGAGTCATTTTTGGGTTTATTAGGGATAAACCCCATTTTTCTTGCCCTATAAGACATGAGAGTGAGAGAGAAAGGAAAGGAAAAGAGAGAAAAGAAGAAGAGAAGAAAGAAAGGAAGGAAGAAAAGGAGAGGAAAAAAAGGAGATTCTGACCAAACTCCGCGGGATTCGACTCGAGGTCGTCGGATTTTATCCACGGGGCAAGTGTTTACTTGCTTTATTTCCTTTTTAGCATAAATCTCATATTAAAATTTGGTAATAACAAATTGGACAATTTTGGGTTGGGTTTTCGGGAGTTGAATGAGTAAACCCTAAATAATAGCCAATTTGAGAAACTTAGGATTTAATTTAAAATTTGTTGTTAATTCTTGGTTCTAGGAGGACTAGAACCTATTTTCTTGGAGTATATATAGTTGGTTGAGGTTGGTTAATGGTGGGGGAGTAGATAGAAACCTTTGTTGTGTGTTAATTGCCAAAACAAGGGCTCTGGAGAAGAAGCTGCCTTGTTCGATCGATCGATCGACGGCCAAGGGTCAATCGATCGATCCTACAGATATTTTGGCAATTTCGACTGGTTTAAATTATATGGGATAAATTCCCAAATTTTTGGTTTTTAGGTTGTTTATTTGAGGAAATATATATCCAATTAGGGTAATGTATTCCTAGTCATTTAAGGGATTTTATTTAGACTAGGACGGTGCAAAGATGGTGTGGCACCTAATGTATGGTTTTGAGGACAAATATTGTGGGAATAGATATTTGGAATTCCTAAAAATAGTGTGGGGATTTCTAAAGTGCGATTTGAGTGAGGCGTAAGACCTTAGGTTAATTGAAGGTAAGATTCAGGGCTTACTAATTTAAGGGTGTTTAGGGATGAATATTACTCGGGATAGTTTCGGCGGGTAATTAGGTATATATAATTGTGCGCATAGAAAATGTAATTATATACCAATTATGGTCGAGTAATTCCTCCGAGGCGACGGGATGGAATTTGGGATATAGGTTTAGGATGATTGAGCGGTTATCCGATACGTCTATTGACGACTATTAGTATAGGTAATGCGATACCTATGGGACTAAATAAGTTAGAGAATACATATATATAAATCCTTAAATGCGATTAAGGTACGAGTCATATTTCAAGTGAGAGAATACTTAACAGTTTAGTATTTTAAGTGTGCGAATACTTATATACTATTACGAATGGGAACATTCGGGATTATTGGCTATCGCTATGAGAGTTTGGCAATTATAACCCTATATATATATATATATATATATATATATATATATATATACTGGGAAGAGATATTATAAATATATATATACGAAAGTTGTTAAAGTATATATATGAGATGATATGAATAAATATATCTGCGTGTGATTGGTATATTTATATCTTAGAGGCTGGTTCCACGGGCTTTCCTTTGGCGTAAGGTTGGAATAGCCAGGTTATATATATTTTCTTTAGTGCGATCCAGGGAGGTTGCGCGATGTGGGTGAATCCCCTTGCTTGAGGAGCAGGGAAAGTATATCCCCAGGTCATCTTATCCCGCGTTCGAGTGCGATGTGTGTTCTCCACTTGCAGAGGGAACATGTCTGCCTCCACCATTGTGTATATTTTACCATGACCATTGAGTAAGTCTGGCTTGGTACCATGGTACAGTGAGTACACCCGAATTTGAATCGGCACTATGAGACTGCATCCTCGAGTTATAGCTCGATGGGATGGTTATTATGCATGGGATATGTATAATTATATACTAGTTGCGTATAGTATATTTTTTATATATTGTTGATACCAAAATTCATATGCTGATATGGACAAATAATACAAAGACACGTGTCAATCTACGTGGCACAATAGCAATGAGGAAGCTCATTTCCCCGACCAACTCATGTTCTCTCCGAGCAACAAGGATACACCGAGGAGCTCTATCACTTCGAGAAACTCCAGCGCTCCGAGGAACTCTTAAGTAACGAGCAACTAAGGCGGTCCGAGCTGCATCTCGGCCCCAGCATTTATTTCCAGATAATCAACAGTTTAACTATTCATTGAATGCTTATTATCTTAACGCACACGCTGCATTAAATGTATTACCCTTTCATATGTATATCATTCAATGTATCAACCCTTTCATGTACAACCTAAGGGCTATAAATACCATGTATCACCCTCATTCAAGGGGACCGGAATTTCTTGATAGAGCTTGTAATCGAGAATTTCCAAAACACTCAGCAATAACATAGCAGTGGACGTAAGCCATTCTTATAAGGCTGAACCACTTTAAAAATAGCAATGAGGAAGCTCATTTCCTCGACCAACTCATGTTCTCTTCGAGCAACAAGGATACACTGAGGAGCTCTATCACTCCGAGAAACTCCAGCGCTCCGAGGAACTCTTGAGTAATGAGCAACTAAGGCGGTCCGAGCTGCATCTCGGCCCCAGCATTGATTGCCAGATAATCAACAGTTCAACTATTCATTGAATCCTTATTATCTTGACGCACACGCTGCATTAAATGTATTACCCTTTCATATGTATATCATTCAATGTATCAACCCTTTCATGTACAGCCTAAGGGCTATAAATACCATGTATCACCCTCATTCAAGGGGACCGGAATTTCTTGATAGAGCTTGTAATCGAGAATTTCCAAAACACTCAGCAATAACATAACAGGGGACGTAGTCCATTCTTATAAGGCTGAACCACTTTAAAAATATTCTGTCATTTATTTATCCGTGATTAAATAATTAGAGCGATCTAATTTTTTACATCAACAGATTGGCGCCGTCTGTGGGAACCGATTGTTATTATCGTTTTTCACCAAAACTCATTCATCATCAATGGCGGATAATCCAGAATCTAGCAATCGAAACGCTAGAAATACTGGAAATCCTCCAAATTCCTCTGCACCTCCAGATCTGGCCGGGATTATGACGAATCTGTCTTAAGGACAAACCGCCATGCAAGAAACAATGAGGCAACTCATACAAACCCTTCATGGCGGTGCACCTGGACGTTCAGGACAACGAAGTGGTCAGAGGCAAACTTATTTACTTTCTTCACGATCCAGGCGTACTGAGTCATATCGTAATGAGGAGTCTGATGATTTCTCTTATCAACCTGGGCGAACTTCGTCAATAAGGGCTAAAGATACTGATCAACGTATAACTCTCTCTCCAGAAAGACCCAGTGCCTTAGAAAGACTGAGTAGGGTGTCTCCTTTCAGTCGATTAGGCCCTAGGAGGAATAGGAGTCCACCTAAGACCATGTCGAGGAGTTTTCGACAACCATCAGATCTAAAAGAAGGATCAGCACAATCACGACCAGTTGCTCGTCAAGATAAATCTCAGGAGGCTACTTTAGAACGATCCATTGCTCGAACCAATAGGCCCGAGGAAGGAAATGAAGCGTGGAAAGGATCCCTTCAGCGTTTGGAGGATAGATTTGGAGAAATGGCTAAGACGAAGAATCCCCTACAACGAACTTTTGTTCAAGGAACACCTTTTGTCCAGGCCATTGTGAATTTTCCTACACCGCCAAAGTTTAAAGCACCAGTAGTGACCCCCAAATATGATGGAAAGACAGATCCTATTCTTCATATAGAGCAATATCATGCTGCCGCCGATATCTATGCTGTCCCTGATGAGATGAGATGCAGAGCGTTCTCAGGAACTCTTACTGGAGCAGCCCAGATATGGTACAACAATCTTCCTCGGGGTAAGATTTCAACTTTCTTTCAGTTGGCCGAGTTGTTCATCGGCAATTTCTATTTTGGAGCAAAGCCAGTAAAACGAGTAGCACACTTGTTAAGTGTTAGACAAAAATCTGGTGAGAGTACTAGAGATTACATAACTCGTTTCAATAACGAGAAGCTGGAGGTCATAGATTACGAAGAGAAGACATCAATCACCGCCTTGATGAGTGGGTTGTTGCCTAATAAGTTGTATTACACTTTGGCGAAAGATCCACCTAAAACTATGTCAGAATTGATGGTAAAAGCGGCCAAAATCATGAATGCCGAGGAAGCTATGGCTGCAAAGAAGAATATAGATAAAGACACCAAGGTGGAAGTCGACAAGTCTAAAAATAAAGAGCATAAGGGCAATGGCGGTGATAAAAGCTCCAGAAATAATAAGTCATCATGGGAAGTCCTGAAGAAATACGACAATTATACTCCTTTGAAAATGGGTATTCATCATGTCTTGGAAGAAATCAAGAACAACGAGGAGGTAAAATGGCCAAAGAAACTGAGGTCAGACCCTGATTCGAGGAGTAAGGATAAATATTGCGAGTTTCATAAAGATCATGGTCACATGACCAAAAATTGCATAGCTCTTCAGAACGAGATTGAAACACTCATCCGAAGAGGAAAGCTAGCAAAATATGTTGATCGGGGAGGTGAAAGAAAAAATAACGACCGAGCTAGAGAGAGATCTAGATCTCCTCGTCGAGCAGAGGAGAAAAAGAAGAGAAACCATGAAGATGATCCAGAGGATGACCCCGATCTTCCCAAGAAACCAAGGCAGCCAGAACGAGAGGTATTTTCCATACGTTTTGGATCATTTGATTGTAATGTTATTACAGGAGGAGATGCAGGAGGAGGAGACCTTACTGCAGAAAGAAAGGCTTACCTTGGAGAGGCTCAAGCTTGCTCATATATTCAGCGAATAAATTTGGCTGAGGAAGATCGTCCGAGGAAGGTAAACAAAGAGAAGCTGGTCATTGGTTTTTCAAAAAATGACCTGGCGGGTGTTCTTTACCCTCACGACGACCCTTTGGTGATCAAAATGAGGAAGAAAGAAGTAGTGATTTCAAGGGTGTTGGTAGACAATGGTAGTTCGGCAGACATCATGTACTATTCATACTTTGACAGCTTGAATTTAAAATTATCTCAACTGGAACCTTATCACAGACCCCTTCTGGGTTTTGCTGGCGAGAAGGTTTTTCCACTTGGAACGATCAAGTTGGATATATTCATTGGAACTTGGCCTGCTTGCCGAACAAAAAGAATACGCTTCTTTGTGATGGATAAAAATGTGCAGTCAGCTTACAACATCATCATGGGAAGAGTTGGTTTGAAGAAGTTTGAGGTAGTTCCATCTACAGTACATCAGTGCTTAAAATTCCCAACAAACTTCAGAGTAGGAGTTGTGAAAGGTGATCAAAAAGTAGCTCGGGAGTGCTATTATTCATCTGCCGAACAAGAGGAGCTTGAAGAATCAAGGAAAAAGATTACTACCTACCAGGTGGAAGAAGATACAGAGATTGAAACTCTCGATCCCAGAGATGAATCCCAGCTTGTAAAAGGACAAGTGGTGGAATCTACAGAAGATGTTATTCTGGACGACGAGCACCCTGAACGAGTAACCCAGATAGGTTCATCGTTGGATGCTTCAATAAAACAAGAATTGATAACTTTCTTGAGAAACAGAAAGAAAACTTTTGCGTGGAGTCATGAAGACATGCCAGGAATAGATCCAAACTTCTTATGTCATGAGCTCAATGTGAATAAGGAGATCAAGCCTGTAAAGCAGAGAAGAAGGGTATTTAGCCCCGAGAAGAATCAAGCTATTCAAGAGGAGGTCGACAAGCTCCATAAAGCCCAATTCATTGAAGATGTGAAGTATTCGGATTGGTTGGCAAATGTGGTGATGGTAAAGAAAAAAACAATAAATGGAGAATGTGTGTTGATTTCACTGATCTCAACAAGGCTTTCCCAAAGGATCACTTCCCATTGCCCAGAATTGACCAACTAGTGGATGCTACCTCGGGGCACGAGCTACTCAGTTTCATGGATGCTTACTCTGGATATAACCAGATCAAAATGAAACCTGAAGACAGGGAAAGCACTTCTTTTATTACCCCTAAGGGAACTTATTGTTATAATGTTATGCCTTTTGGTTTGAAAAATGCATGAGCGACATACCAGCGGCTGATGAATAAGGTTTTTGCCAAACAAATCAGTTGCAATATGTAGGTCTATGTCGACGATATGCTGACAAAGAGAAAGAAAGCTGCTGGTCATCTGGTTGACTTAGGTCAGACCTTTGATCAACTGGATAAATACCAGATGAAGCTCAACCCGACAAAGTGCACCTTTGGAGTACGAGAAGGAATGTTCCTCGGGTACATCGTCAACCAGCGAGGCATTGAGGCAAATCCAGCAAAGATCAAAGCTCTCTTAGGGCTGCGATCTCCAACGACGAAGAAAGAAGTGCAGAGTCTTACAGGACGAGTCGCAGCGCTAAATAGATTTGTATCTCGAGCAACTGATAGGTGCCTTCCATTCTTCAAAACACTCTGAAAAACTTTCGAGTGGAATGATGAATGTGAAAAAGCCTTTCAAGACTTAAAGAAATATCTAGGAACACCGCCACTGCTGTCCAGACCAGTAATGGGAGAAAAGTTGTACTTATACCTGGCAGTATCAGAGAATGCAGTCAGCTCGGCATTGATCAGATTGGAGAATGGAGTCCAGAAGCCAATTTATTACACAAGTAAGGCTTTCCGAGGTGCAGAGATCAGGTTCCCAAATATAGAAAAATTGGCATTGGCATTAATTGAGGCAAGTAGAAGAATGAGGCCATATATCCAGGCCCATACCATCATCGTGTATACTGACATGCCATTAAGACAAGCCCTTCATAAGCCAGAAAAGTCTGGGAGACTGATGTACTGGGCAATAGAGCTCGGTGAATATGATATTGTGTATGAACCTAGATCATCTTTAAAAGGGCAAGCTGAAGCAGACTTTATAGCAGAGTTTACATATCCTGATACCCCCGAGGAACAAAAGTTGCTCGCTGACCAACCTGTGGATGTTACAGGACCAACAGACATAAGCTCAGACCAACTCCGGTTGGTAAAAGGGCTTGTGGATGTAGAAAGATCATCAGATTCAAACCCAGACCAACTCCGGTTGGTAAAAGGGCGAGAAGAGATGGTCGACGAGGAGCGAAAAATACCAGGGGAGGATGAAACAAAACAGCAAATATTTCATCCAGGAACACTGTTAGATAAGAATTTTGAAGACGAGTTACCTACGTGGAGATTGTATGTGGATGGGTCATCTTGTACAACCAGTTGTGGAGCAGGGATTGTTCTAAACACCCCAGACGAGATTGACATGGAATATGCTTTACGATTCCAATTCAAAGCTTCCAATAATGAGGCTGAGTATGAAGCCTTGATAGCAGGTCTTAATTTAGCAAAGGTTATGGAAGCGTAACAAGTGATGGTATTCAGTGATTCTCAATTAATTGTGAATCAGATGATGGGAACGTATGCAGTTAAAGGAGAATTAATGGTCAAGTATCACGCAAAGGCGATGGAGTTGTTGGCAGAATTTGATGCCATTCAGTTGATCAGAATACCAAGAATGGAGAATGTGCAAGCAAACGCACTGGCCCGATTAGCATCAGCTACTCGTACCGAGTTACGAAGAACGATACCAATTGAGGTGTTAGAAAGTCGAAGCATAGATGAAAGCTTGACGATGAATGTTATTTCCCTTGATTTAGGACCATCTTGGATGGATCCCATTAGGGCATATGTCGAGGAAGGAGAATTACCGGAGGATAAGATCACTGCCAAGAAATTGAAGTTTAAAGCTGCTCGGTATGTACTAACGAATGGTGTTTTATATAGACGAGAAATTATGGCAGGTTTGCAAAGATGTGTACATCCCTCCGAGGTGAAAGAATTGATTGAAGAGATCCATGAAGGGTCCTGTGGAGCCCATGTAGCAGGTCGAACACTTTTACAAAGAGTGATGATGCAGGGATTTTACTGGCCGATGATGAGGGCTGATTGTATAGCATATGCCAAGAGGTGTGACAAGTGCCAACGTTTTTCCTCCATCCGACGAACTCCACAAGCATTGTTGACACCCATAACTTCTCCTTGGCCATTTGCCATGTGGGGAATTGATTTAGTTGGACCACTGCCAACGACCCGAGGAAGATTCAAGTACCTCGTCGTTGCAGTGGATTATTTTACTAAGTGGGTAGAAGCTGAGCCACTTATTGATATGACATACGAGAAGGTGTACCAGTTTGTTTGGAAGAATATCATCTGCCGATATGGTCTCCCTCATGCCTTCATTACAGACCATGGAACACAATTTGATAACGAGGAGTTTGCCGCCTATTGTCATCAATCAAACATTTTGAAGGTTCATTCAGCACTAGGCCACCCTCAAAGCAATGGGCAGACTGAAGTGATGAACAGAACATTACTAAATGGTTTGAAGAAGAGGCTAAATGAGGATAAAGCAAATTGGATTAATGAGCTACAGTCAGTATTCTGGGCTTACCGAACAACTACCCGAGCAGCAACTGGAGAGTCCCCATATATGCTGGCATTTGGAAGTGAGGCTGTTATACCTGCCGAGTTGGGTCTACCAACACATAGAGTGCTGAATTTCAATTCCCCAGTCAGTGACTTGATGAGAAGATTAGATTTGGACATGCTCGAGGAGGTTAGAGAAGAAGCAGCCATTAGGAATGCTGCATATCAATAACGAACAGCTCTGTTTTACAACAAGAGGGTAAAAAAATGCGATTTAAAAGAAGGAGATTACGTGCTAAAGAAGGTCATTCAGAAGCACAATAAATTGGAAGCAAATTGGCATGGGCCTTATCGAGTTACATAAGTTGTTCGACCAGGAACTTACCGAATATCAACTCTAGAAGGAGAGGAATTCAAGAATGCATGGAATGTTGAACACCTACGCAAGTATTATCAGTAATGTAAAATGTAAAGCAGTTCTATCAATATGAATAAAACGATGATGTTTCACCATCTTCTCTCCTTTTATTGAAAGTTTTTCGGGGAATACTAGTATTGTACACTACGCTGCTCGACAGCAAAAAGAAGATGATAGTTCAGACCCACGACCAACTTCGATTGCTAAAAGGGCGAGAACAAACTATACTCCTTTGGTTAGGAGGCGTGCACTTGCGTGATCAACTTTGGTTGGTAAAAGAGCTTGTGGACAAGATAGTTCGAAAGAACCTGATAGTTCGAGCGTGATCAACTTCGGTTGGTAAAATAGCGAGAACAAATTATACTCCTTTGGTTAGGAGGCGTACACTTGCGTGATCAACTTCAGTTGGTAAAAGAGCTTGTGGATAAGATAGTTCGAAAGAACCTAACAGTTTGGACCCACGACCAACTTCGGTTGGTAATAGGGCGAGAACAAAATATACTCCTTTTGTTAGGAGGCAATAGTTCAAACCCACGACCAACTTTGGTTGGTAAAAGGGCAAGAACAACATTCTTAAAATGCCATTCTAGGTTGATTAAGAAACAAATATGCTCTCAAATGCCAATTTATGTTGGTCGGGAGGCAAGATTATTGCAGAAAAATACAATAAGTTCTTTGAAGAACAAAATATTCCAAAATGAACCAAGTATAATTGGTCGGGGATAAAAACCCACTAATTGTAGTTGGTCGACGAGGATAATTTATCGACCTTGGTTGGTCGAACACATTTTAAAGACAAAAAGTTACCAAGTATGGTTGGTCGGAGATAAAAACCCACTAATCATAGTTGATCAACAAGCATAATTTAACAACCTTAGTTGTTTAGAAAAATTTTAAACATTTTTATACTCATTACTTTATTATTAAGTGATCGACCAACATTTTTGACACTTGTAATTTTTATTACTAGATTGGTCGATGAACCATAAAGAATTGTTATGCAATCACAAATATAAAAGTGTTAGACAAGTACAAAACAATAGCAATACAGATTTCCAGAGAAAAAATGAAAGTCTTTCATTAAAATTCAAAATAAATTACAAGTTACATATGTGTGCTAAATATTACATTGAAAATCCTATTCTATTGGTTTTTTCCCCTCAGCCTTCGATATAGGTTCCTCGCCAGCAGGAGGATCATTTAATGTCTAAGGAGAATTGATAAAATTCAAGTCCTTCAACATTCTGACATTCATTACTGAAGGAGTATCCAAGAGATGCTCGGGACGAGATACTTCAATTTGAGAATGAAGATTATAGTCACCAAGATATTTTGAAATTAATCTCCGAGGAATGGCACGAGCTGGGATCCATTCCATATCCAATTTATAGGGTGGTACAGGCAAGTCTAGTAGCCCCGGAGTATGATAATCCCAAAGGTAGTGCCCCTGTTCGAGCTTCAGCACACCCAGGGCGTTCAGCCATCCCTGCTTATAACCTTCATTATTGGCATTTTCAATGTGAGTATCCAAGTGATAAAGGGCCTCATTATAGCCTGCATTCCAGAATTCGCGAGGTTGTTTATGGAATTGGAAAGTTAATCTTTCTAACTGCTCATGAAGGTTCCTGGCAAAAACATCCTTATTATTCAAAGCAGACTTCGTCGCAGTAAGTTGATCTTCCAAAGTCAGGATTTTCTTGGACATTTCAGATAAAGCCCGATCTTTTGCGTTCAACTGGTACGCTTGAGTTTCCAATGTTGACAGAGTACGAGCTTCTTCAATACTACGAGGAGTTCTTGATCAACCCCGAGCAGCTGGAGTGCTTCGTTCCTCGTTAACATCCTGGGCAGCTCTTCCTCGCCCACGAGAACCTCTTCCTCGTCCCCGAGCAGTAGCAGAAATACCAGACCTTCTTAAAATATCCAATTCTTGCCTTAATTTGGCATTCTCAACCTCTAAGAATGAGAACCCTTCGTCGGAGACTGGTACCAAGGCAGTGGAAGATGAAGCTGCAGACTTATACTGTGCCAACTCTGTCTGCAAATTATTGTTCTCTTGTTCCAGCAGCTCGGCGATCTGTCTGCAGGCCTCAACTTCACCTTTTAGGGTCCTCTCCCTGATATCATACCCAGTAAGGAGCTTGTCGTAGCCCTTCTCGACAGAAAGCTGTTGATATTTCTTTTCATACCCTTCATGTAACAAGGCATTTGATTCCTTGTACTGAGTCTGAAGATCTTCTAGGGTATATTGGAGCTCCTCGATCATGTCATAGTAAGCCACGTTATTGGCCACTGCTCTATCAAGTAAGTCCTTCAAGTACCGATAAGCTTCGATTGCTTGCTCTGAGGCACCATGTCCAAGGATATCGGCAATTTCGGATGCACTTAGGTCTGTATGACCAGCATTATAATATTCATGGCATTGTTGCATCAACTTTGTGTCATTAGCAGACAAAAGATCCATCCTGGACAGAAACTAACAGAGAAAGAAAAAGAAAATCAAGACAGAGTGCAGATAAAGAGGAGACAATCATGTGGAAGAAAAGAACTCAGATTTTATTAGATCATAAAGCAAAGTTACAAAGATCTGAAATACAAAGTATAAGTAAGAAGAAAAACAGAAATATAGTACCGAATAACTTCACACCTTTTCCTTGTCTCCCAAGACTTTCTCGGGAGACTGGGACGAGGAGCTTGGTTGCTCGGTGGGAACACTGATTTGATCGGCTGGAGTTGGGATTTGTTCAAGAGGAGCAGGCAAAGAAGAAATCTCCTCAGCAGATGTCTGGTTGGGTTGAGGAGCAAGGATTTGATCACCCACAATCATTGAAGATTCTTCAGATGCAGCTTCGTCTTCATCTTCGTCTTCAATAACTGGAAGAGGACCAGGGAGATGTCGTTGAAATAGCTCGGAGTCCTCGCTCACTTTCAATTCCTGCAAGGCAGCAACCCAACCATCATGGAAGTATTTCAAACTTCCATAATTCACCTGGGTCATCATTGCTGCCACCCCCTATCCCATCCTTTATCCCAACCAGTTCGAAAGGATTTCTTCACAGATGTTTTTCTCTTCATCTTCTCCGAGGAGAGCTTCTCGGATAGAAGGTCCTCGGAGGCTTTCAGCTTGGCCTCCAACTCCTCCTTCTGACGATTTGCTTCTTCCTCAGCTGATTTCTGCTTATTTTCAAGCTCCCCGAAAGTAGTGAGCTTCTCGGAGTATTTCTTGTTCTCCCTCTCCAAGTCCTTCACCTTGTTTCCCAACTACACCTTTTCTGCTTCAGATGCAGCCAATTTCTTCTCCCATACACCTTTATCCTCGTCATACTTCTGACGGGATTCCTTCAGAGATTGGGCCAAACCCTGGAATGCATCCTCTACTCCAGACGAGGAGCTTGAAGCCTTGAGTGCTTCATCTTTCTTCACAATGGTGTTAAAACAACTCACCAGCTGAAAAAAGAATGTAGTGATGAGTTAGTACCGAGATACATATATTGATAGAAGGAAAAAATCAAGATAAAAAGAAACTTACTGAAGCAATGTGACGAGTAGCTAGGGATGTCAGCATATCCCTAGGCATGTTTTCCTCAATGCCTTGAACTTCAGGAATAATCCAAGTTTTTACCGAGCTCATTGCAAAGCTCGGGGGAATGATGGTTGGAACACCAGCTCCACTAGTTTGGGGCTGGGGAATGGCTTCAAAAAAACTAACCGAGGAGGATTTCTTCAATCTCCTCAGTGGAACTTCAGCAGTTTCAGCCAAAGAACCCTTGGTGGGGGAAATAGTGATCACTTCCACCGAAGTACTTTTCTTGTTCGGAGCCATTGGAGGCTTCTTGGCAGCCTTCTGAACAGTAGCAGAAGGAACAACATCAATTTTCTTGGTCCCCTTTGGTACTTCAGCCTTGTTACTCTTTCCATCCCCGGCAGATGAAGTCTCCTCGAAGATAGCAGGAACTCTTCTCTTGCCCATCTTCTGACTTAGAGGAATGTGAGATTCTGGTGAAGATTCCTCGGAAGCTGGCGATGGTTCACTAATACTGACCACAGGATGAGCAGTGAAGGAGGATGTGTAGCTCCTGTACTGCAGCAAATATGAAGCAGACCTGATATGCTCGTCTGCAACTCTTCGATGCAAACTCCAGATATGTTTTAAATGCTTGATATTAACTTCTGTTTCTTTTGGAGTTTTTCTCTTGCTGTCAACTGCAAATAAAAACATAGTGAAATATTAGTCATACATTTTGTCAAACACAATGAAATCATAATTTCAAAAAACAAAATAAGATGAAAATAACCTATCCCATTGCCATATGGGGGGCATCTAGGACCCTCATATACTGCATCTCCAACCAAAGGGGCATGTTGCCAATTTTTTATAACTACCCCATGTTCAAAATAATCCCTGTTTACATCAGGGAGATTGACTACTAAGGCCCTATTCAAAAACCTAGTTTTTAAATAAAAACGTTGTCTAAAACAGCCCATCTGTAACAGTACATAATCTCAGGAATTCCTATACGAGTTCCATGAGTTTGATTTAACCTATATACCCCATTAACTATTCTCCATGTGTTGGGGGCTATTTTTGCAGGGACAACGTCGAAGTACTGACAAAACTCTAAACACAACAGATTTGGTGGAAAAGAAAATCCGCATTCAGCAATAAATAAGCTAGGGAACCAGTGTCCCTCAGCCAAATCAAAATAACCTGAAGGCTCAGAAAGAACCTCCAAAGTTACCCAAGAAGGAATAGAGAAGTCAGAGCGGAACTTCTCAAGAGATTCGATAATGTAAACCATGATGAATAAAAGAAGAAGGAAGAAGAGCTTACAGGGAAAAAGGAGATCTGTTGACAAACGAAGGAGGAAATGAACACACAAGAGAGAGAAAAGCTTTAGAAAACTCGAAAGCAGAAATTGAAAAGGTAGAAGACGATGGGATTGTCTCTGAAGTTTAAATACCTTGCCTTGGAAAACGGCGAAAGAAATGATTACAGAAAGGAAACTATTACGCTACCGGCGGCTAAAAGGACAAAAAATGCACGAAGATCGAAGTGCTTTTAAAAAATACAAAAAGGCGGATTCTGCGAATTTGGAAGGAAATTTAAATACGAAGAAAAAGTTCCTAAAACACAGGAAGGTCATTTAATATTGCCATATACTGAGAAATAATGTTCCATACTCCTCAAAGTTCGAAATATGAAACATTGGGGGCTTCTGTTGATACCAAAATTAATATGCTGATATGGACGAATAATACGAAGACACGTGTCAATCTACGTGGCACAATAGCAACGAGGAATCTCATTTCCCCGACCAACTCATGTTCTCTCCGAGCAACAAGGATACACCGAGGAGCTCTATCACTCCGAGAAACTCCAGCGCTCCGAGGAACTCTTGAGTAACGAGCAACTAAGGCGGTCCGAGCTGCATATCGGCCCCAGCATTGATTGCCAGATAATCAACAGTTTAACTATTCATTGAATGCTTATTATCTTGACGCACACGCTGCATTAAATGTATTACCCTTTCATATGTATATCATTCAATGTATCAACCCTTTCATGTACAGCCTAAGGGCTATAAATACCATGTATCACCCTCATTCAAGGGGACCGGAATTTCTTGATAGAGCTTGTAATCGAGAATTTCCAAAACACTCAGCAATAACATAACAGTGGACGTAGGCCATTCTTATAAGGCTGAACCACTTTAAAAATATTCTGTCTCATTTATTTATCCGTGATTAAATAATTAGAGCGATCTAATTTTTTACATCAACATATATGAAGGTGAATAATCATATATAGTAAATGTATATAAGAATGGAAATAATGATTAGATTTATTCCTTTCTGGTAAATGTATATATATTCGTATTTATGTGATGTGACACCCCGACTAATTAAATACCGGGTTGCTACTCCTTTACTCAATTTAATAAAAAATGTCAAGTTGGTTCAGTTACTAGCATCACTGTCAAAAACATTTTTAAACAATTACTAGCCTCCTAATATTTATAAAGTGACTTGTCAAATTATACTAAATTAAATTAACATGCAACCAATTAAATTATTAGCTAACAATACCACAATCACATCATAATCACAACAGAATAATAATGGAATAATAAATGAGTCTGGAGTAACACTCCTCTGAATAATCCAAATACTGAATAAAAACCAAATACAAAGTCTGAATAGTTAAATAACTCCAAAACTGAAATGAAACTGAAAGTGTGAAAAAGCTATCTCTAAATGGAAAGGGGCGACATGCCCTAGTAGATAAATGACTCCGAAATAGAATCAGTGTAGAATGTGGAGGCGTCTACTATCGAGATCCTGTAACTTCCATAGCAGCTACAACAAGTCAATGGAATGGAACTCCTATGCTTGGTGTCCCTGTGGCTGGTCACCTAAAAGGTTTTACAAGAAAAATAGATTTGAAAGCAAACGGGTCAGAGCCCGAGGTGAAAACGGTTAAAAAATAACAAGTGTTTAATTGCATTAAATAGTGAATATTATATACATGATAGTTACGTGCTCTCACATGAGTTCATCACCCCTAAACTAATGTGCACGCCTAACGTATATCCTTATCCCGTCCTAGTTATGTCGTTCACTATATAGTCTGTACCACGCCCTGTCCTCACATTACTAATATAGGGGTTTATTAACATCGTTCTAACTTATCCTGTATGTAATTCACCTATTTTACTAATAAGATTAATTTATAACAATTACGATAGAAAATTCTCATTTTAAATTCCATTCAAAATGTCTCAATAATTTATATTCACAATTTAACAGAGAGACCATTATAATCAATAGTACATTATTCTCAGCACAAATATACAAATAGGGCATCCCTAGGCTAAGCTGCGGTGCACACATACTCTGCTATCAAATCTCGGTACATCACGTACATAAGGACCATGTGTTCTGAATCTCTCAGGAACCGTTTCAATAAGAAAAATCACACATATTGGAGGCGAACATAGTTCACCTACCCATGGGTCACGTACATACTTATGCTCCCATAGTCAGCTGACTTATTAACTCACAAATAAGTCATTCACAACCCTATGTCCTTGATGTACCAATCTAAATCCCCCCGTAGGCACACAAATATTAGATGGCCCTGTTTCGAAAGCTAACCTCCCGTGATAGCAAGTATGGTAAGTATGTCATACATATAATAATCCATATACTAAGCATTTGCACAACTTAGATAACTTAGAATATTATTAAAGGTATGTTCTCAGCCCTATACCATTAATCCAATTTGTACACTCTCATACTTTCGGGTGATATATAATATATTCCGCCAATATGTCTCACATCGTATAGTTTCAAGTACTTAAAACCTAACCAAAAAGGTTACTAAGTCTCCTATTATTCCCACATATTAATTCAATACTCTTAAGGTACATATCTCAGTCTCTAACCTTAAATTATCAACTATATAGATTTAATTCATTTTCTCGTAATCTCTAATAGGACCTCATTCGTCGGACCCTAGTAAGTCTAACATAAAGTCCCAATTCAATTCTAATATAATTCGGGCCCCATATACCCCTATTGGTCTTCATTAAATCTAAATGTGTTCACAAGGTCCCCACCGATAACTTTCAAGGGTCGGAGTTCAATAAATTCAAAAAGGAGAAAAATATCACGATTTCTGGGGTCTAATATAATCCGGGTCCCATATACCCCTGCTGATCGATCGATCCAGTCGATCGATTGACTATGAATGTCGATCGATCGATCGAACAGTTACAACCCACGTTTTTATGCGTTTTTAGCCCTAGTTTCATCTCCAATCTCCGTTAAATGAATCCATTCTCCAAAGTAAATGTAATACATGTTATACCATCGTAATTACCACCTTTCTAATGTTCCAGAACAATCAAATCATCTCAAGAACAACATATATATCGACATATTCATCAAAATTTTCATGTTCAACCCTAGATTAGTTTCTTCCAATTCAAGACAACCTAAAACTAAATTTTAATTCGGGATTTCTATTACTAAGGTTCTGATTTCAATCTTTATTAGTTCCAGAATTTAATTACATGCAAATTCTACCCATATTCAAGATTTACTTCTCCCAATTCATGAAATTATTAATCTTTCAAGTCTAGCCTTCAATTCTAATCTACATGGATAATATATTTGCTGAAACTTAATGAAATCAAATCACTTGCCTTATAATTGGTCTTCTAATATGCTGGTGATGTTAAAGTCTGGTTCTCTCCCTTTCTTCGATCACAATTTTCGTCAAAAAGTGGTGGTGGGTGGTGGTTATGACTTGTAACCCTCCTGTAACCTCTCCTCTTTCTCACGTTGCCCACTTCTTTATTTTTGGTTGATAATGGCCCTAATGGACCTCATATTAGCTACTAAATAAACCCTAAAATTCGTGGGGTCCAAATCCCTTAAAATTTAAAATGACTAAAATACCCTCCCGGGTTGCCGATTTGGCCTAAAAATGCCCCGGGACCCAAACTAAACCCCCGGCTAGTGTTTTCAGACTATTTCGACCCCTACGGACATGTTGAAACAATCAAAATGACCATACGGTTGATAAAATTATAATTTTATTTTAAATCCAATTAAATTAATTCCTGACGTGACTGACACGCGCGTCCCAACTAAATTTCCCGAATTGTTGTATTTATGACTTGCGAAAATTTTAATAAATTCAATAATCATATGTTACCACATATATCCAGTAATATTCAACATTATCATCATAATCAAATACCAACTCACGTCTCTCTAGTATTTAAATCCGGATTAATTTCTAATTAATTCCCATTTAATTTAATTAATTCCATTAAATAAAATCAATAAAATTACGGGGTATTACATGTGAAGCATAGGTTCTATTGATAACTTAATGTTTATATATATATATATATATATATATATGAGTTACATATATACGTTGCGTGCTGAGGGCTTAATGGATCTCGACGAACAACATTGCCAAGTAGTAGTGTATCGGGGGGGTTCCTTGTTTGGATTTCACTTCACGAGACACCCCACGCACGAATTTAGCACAGTGTTGGGAATGGGGAGAAGTTTAGCCCTTAGTACTCAGGTTAATTAAGATTTTTAGAGTTTTGGTGAAAAGGATTAGTTAGACATGGTAGCTTAACTAGGTTGTCTCTTTGGTATACAATAGGAGTGCACTATTAGAAGAGGGGTGATGGGTATCCCAAGGGAGTGCGATACAAATTTAAATATGGGATAAATCATATTTTAAAAATAAAGTATTTATGCACTTGCAAAATATTTTCACAACTTGGGCTCTGACCCGTTTTTCTCTATTTTCCATCCCTTGCTATATATATATATATAGGAAACTTATGTATGTCATAAGTTACCATTGTGATGTCATCAATGTTAAATTTTTGCACTCCCTATTTTATCCCTCAAATTTTTAATTTCTCACTCTTTTCTCACACTCAACTCTGCCTTTCCCTTTTTTTCAAAATTCAAAAATAAGGGCATAATTGTATTTGCACAACTTTCACACTTTCCTACCCCATTACCCCTTCCCCGTCGTTTTTATTTTTCTCCCCCAAATAACTCTCTTCCTCCCTCTATCCCTTTGTCTCTCTTGGCTACTACGAGTCTCAACCGCCGATGACTTTAACCCGGAACCCGCTGCCCCTCTGCCGACTTCGAACCACCTGCGACACCGGAGACTAACTATACCCGTGATCCTCCAACCTAAAATCGACCTGCTTACCTCTGACCCGAACTCCGAATCCAAACGCCGATGAGACCAGACCCAGAAACTGATGACGATTCCGATTGATGTATTCAGATCTGGCGAACCCAATATTTATATGAGAACAACAACAACAACGATAAGAACAACAATGAAGAATCGCCCAGGTAATTTTTTTTTTGCTTTTCATCGATTTGTTCTTTCTGTTTTCTAATCGTTTTGTTCTTGAAGTTTTTGAGATGTACGAACAAGAACAATAATAAGGTATTTTTTTTCTGTACGACTTTTCATCATTTTGTTATTTTCTTTTTCTAATCTGTTTGTTCTTGAAGTTCTGAATCTGGGGTAGGAACCGTGGCCAGATCCGAAAATCGGTGACGATTCCGATTGTTGTATTCAGATCCGGCGAACCCAATTTTATTTAAGAACAACAACAACAACAGCGATAAGAACAACAACGAAGAATAGTCCAGGTATTTTTTTTTGCTTTTCATCGATTTGTTCCTTCCTTTTTCTAATCGTTTTGTTCTTAAAGTTTTTGAGATGTACGAGCCCCCTCCCGCCCCTGGTAACCCCCCTCCCCTCTCCCCCCTTCCCCAAGAACACACACACACACATGCACAAACACACACACACGCACATATAATCACACACACACGCACATAGAAACACACACACACATACACACACAGAAACACACGCACACAGAAACACACGCACACACACACACAGAAACACACGCACACAGAAACACACACACACACACACACGCACATACACATCGTTTTGGGGATCTGTTTTTTTAATTTTTTTGTTAGTTTGTTCTTCAACAGGGGGATGGATCTGATTTTTTTATTTTATTTTTTGTTAGTTTGTTCTTCAGAAGGTATTTCGGGGTTGATGGTATTATGCGATTTGGGGATGATGGTTGGTAATCTGCAATTTGGGGATGATGGTATTTTTCAACTAGTATTCTGCGATTTGGAGATCTGATTTTTTGTGGTTTGTTGTTCATTAATTAATTTCTTTCATTAATTAATTTTTTATTTGTTAATTTGTTGACGATATGCATGCATGTTTGAATTAGTGGAAAGAAGTTGTCATTACAAATTAAATCAGGGCCAGGGTGTCGAGAAACTCTAAAAAATGCTAGCAGGGCCAACGAGTTGTCATTACAAATTAAAGAATTGGAGTTGAATTAGTCTTGCGTTTGTTCATTTCATATTTTTGTTCGTAATAATATAATTGTGAAAGTATTATTTTTGTTGGATTTTTTTAACAGGGTGGATAGTCCGATATACAAAGGAAATTTTGTCCAATTTTTAAAAAAATATTTACACTTTCGTATCACTTTTATGCATTTTAGTTTTGTTTGATGAATTTGGGCTATTTGAATACATTTGGATTTGTTGTTATCCCTCAAGTAGGGTGGATAGTCCAATAAACAAAGGAGACTATGTCCATTTTTTTTAAAAATTGACACTTCGTTTACTTGAGGCACAATGTGAATTCGAAATATTTTTTTTAACCTAATACAAACACTTTTGAATAAAACACTGCCCAATAAAAACACTACCGAATAAACAAAATAATTTCGTATTGTGTGACATTTTAATTTGGTCATGTTTATGTCTTTGTTAAAAAAAAAAGATTTCACAACGGGACCAAATTAAAATCATGTTGTGAAATCTTTTTTTTATAAACACTTTGTTTGGAAATATTTTTTTTGTTTAAATTGTTTTTTTAATTCGATAGTGTTTTTGTTAACATTTTTTTGCTCGAGTGTTGGAGAAAGATGGAGAGGGTTCTTATTATAGGATTAAGGTTAGTTTTTTCATTTAATAGTTTTTTATCAAATGCGATATTTTATATTGATTTTTTGTGGTGTAAGTGTTTTATTTGTTTTGATAAAAACATTTATTATTTTGGCATAATTTTTTTTGTGTTTAATGAGATCGTGTTTAACAAAGTTGTGTTGTAAATAAAATAAGTTATAGTGTTGAACAAACTAAAAATGACGTCGTCCAAAATATACACGACACGACATGATTTATTAATGTTTACCTATCTCGAACACGACCCAATGTTTTTGAACCAAAAACGAACTTGATCAAAATAAACACGACACGACATGAGATTTTATTACCAATCATGAACACTACCATTTTGAAGGATAGTTTTATAAATAAATGATATTATGGCCATTTTTTTAAATTACACTTTGTTTTGTCGGGGAACGAAATTTTCGTCGTTTTGTAACTATGCACTTTGAAAATTTTGTCGTTTCGCGATTACGTACTTTGAAATTTTTTGAAAATGTGCCTTCAGGAACGTGCATATGACACGACGCGATAACACGACACGAAACGATAATACAACACAAAATGATAACATGACGTGATACGAAATGAAATTGACACGGTCTTTCGTGTTCGAGTTGTGTTAAGATTTGTGTTTTTGGACCTGTTATAAAGTCGCGTCGTGTTCGTGTCCAATTTCTGCCATGAAATTGACCCGATAAAGATACGATAGTGACCCAATTAAGAACACGATATAGATTTTATGGAGATCCACTATCGACAAAATTTAGACTCATTATCAATCCACTATTTCGATCCATTATTTTTTTAATTCCTCAACAAATGGTTTAATCGTTCCCATCATGTCGTGTTGGGTCGTATCTTATCGTGCTATCCCGATGTGTTTTATTTTTAATGTGCCATGTTTGACTTATTTATACAAGATTCAAAAATTACCCAATTACTTTAAGCCAATAGGTTCAAACTATAGGTTATTTAAAAAATGGTTTATCTATTGCGAGCTATATATGACGTATGGTCCTATCAATGACGTACACTTTCAAAAATTAGCATCATGACTTCGGGCCTCTCCCGTGTTTTGAACCCGAGACCAACAGTAGCTTTGGCAAGGCATTTGCCATCGTACTAGGGCATGACTTTATGCTTTTTAAAATTATCAGCGTGCCTATAGGCACGGGCATACCCTAGTGTGTGTGTATATATATATATTAGGTGTCTAGACACATGGGCACCTGGATGATGATTCCTTCGAGTCAGACGTTTGCTGCAGCAGCTGTGGATGCATTAAGGTTTCTTGTAGACGCTTCTATCCTTGAGATCTAGATAGGAGGTACTGTAGAAACATTCGGGCTTATAGACCAATTGTATTTATTTATTTTTCCCACCTTTTTGTGCGACCTTTGATTTGACTGTATTATATTAAACCGAGTGTTCGGTTATTTTATTTCTTTTCAGTTTCATTTATAACTATGTGAATGTTTTATTTGAATAGTTTAATTAAAAAGATTAGTGAATTAAAATTTTGATGCCATCCTAATAGGTTATTAGTAATTAATTTGTTTTTTGTTAGTGATGCTGAGAATGAACCATATGAGACTCCTGTTTTAATTTGGTACAGTAGTGATCACCCGGTATTTTATTAGGCGGGGTGTCACAGGCGGTCCCTACGCATGGTCAACATCAACACCTACCTCCTCGTAGATAGCGCCTCCACGTAGTACCTATATGACCTACAAACCCGTCTAGCCTACTTGTGCCGACGTGTGGTACCCGGTCCGAACGCAAGAACCCCCAAGCGTCGTCCACGAACATTGGTATGTCCACACAAATACATATAAGTACATATTCTTATTTCATATAATATGTATAGGTAATTACTCCATTATTACCATAAAAATCCCACATAAAGTCCACCATATTTTTATTTATTAATAATTTATCATCTAGTGAATTATTAATTCCACTCCATAGAATAAATACTTAACCCACTAGTAATTTGTAATTTTCCCTGTTTAATGTGGGAAACTCCGTATTTTTAATAATTTTTTTATTTTTCCTAACCCGGTTCCACTCACTCACGTGGAATCATGAAAATACTCACAACCAAAATCTCAGGCCCAATACCCTCATTAATGTTAAGGTTCCTCATTAATATTCTTGTTCATAAACTTCCATTTAACTTTCCTCTAATTAAATTCCCTTTTTTAACTCATATATAATAAACTAAACCCCTTTAACTCATATATAGTAGATCCACCCAAATTTCAGCAAAACTATCCAAACTCATGCCCAAACCCAAAAAGAACGAATTCTAAAAAGCTACACATGTCTCTCGAATGAGGCATTGGGTCGTTCGCGTGACATAATATGTCGTTCGAATGACAAGTGTCATCGTTCGAATGACACGTGTCATCGTTCGAATGACCCTCATCTCCTGGTTCACTAATTTTTTCCCTAGATTCACTTTTCAATCCTAAGAACAGTTACGAATAATCAGAGTTTTAAACCCAGAATTTATATTTTCGAACCCAAAAACAAACCCATAAATGATATACTAAACCCCCAAAAGAAAGTAGTATCTATTAAGGATTTTAATGTTCGAATCATTCTCCAAATTTTAGTCCTATCTAACTCAAAATAAGGGGAATTTGTTATGAGATTCATATCACGATTTTCGTCCAAAATTAACAGTAATTTCCCCTACATTAATTTATCAAGATTTCCCCAATTAACTATCAGACCCTAAGGACTCTACCATCAATATTCAGATTCTCGATTCCTAAATTTCTTGAACAATTTCTACATTAAATTTAGTCCTCTACATAGATTATTCATCATCAACTCAATCATACTTAAACCTAAATCCCAGAAATTTAAGGGGTCATTACATGCATCAAGAAATATATTGAAAAGTATAAATTAAGCAAGAGAATTCTTACCTTAAAGATTCATAGAAGAAAGTCCTTGAATTTCCTTTGATACCTTGCCTCTTTTCCTCATCCCTTTTGGTTTCTCTCCTCTTCTCTCTTGATAGTAGTCACGTTTAGGTTTTCTGAATAATGGTGGGGTAGTGGTTTACCCCCACTTAAACACTAATTAAACCTAAATCCCAAGTTGGGCTCAAAACCCAACTTTTGGAGCCCCAAATGGGCCCGAATCCTTAACTCAATTAGCCTAAAAGTTCCCCAACTCATATACCTATGATCCAGGACCATTTATAAATATTTAAAACACTAAACCGAGTCTCTAACGCTTTTCAAAACGCGTTCCAAATATCTTTATTTCACTTAGACATTTTATTATATTAAAACGACACGCGCCCATAAATTTATTTATGTGTGATTCATTTTTAACTAGCAAGCCCAATATGTCAAATTGGGTTTTGTATTTATATAACCATGAATAAATGTCTATTTTTAATTTAAATTTTACTCATATAGATTTAAATTCATTCGATTTAATTTATTCTCCAAATTAATATTAAATTATTAAATTTAAATGAGTTGAAATATTTTATTCTAAAATTACGGGGTATTACAAAAAACATTATAAATTATACAATCTTTATCTATGTATATTCGAGGAGTGAGTAACATACTAAAATTAATGTAGAAAAAAACATTGCAAAAACATATTAATATTTGTAGGAATACAAAATGAATTTAAATAGTAAAAATTATTTTCACCATATAAAAATTATTTACAGGAATAAAAAATATTTTTCAGCAAATTAAAATTGATATCCGAAGATGAAAAGTATTTCTAGGAAATAAAAATTATTTCTAGGAATAGAAAATGATTTCCAGCTAACAAAAAATAATTTTCAAAAACAATAAATTATTTTCAGCAAATAAAATATGTTAAAGTAACTAAAACATGATTTTCAGCAATATAAAAGTATTTCCAGCATATAAATTTAATTTCTAGAAAATAAAAAATCTTTCGATAGTAACAGTTTTTTTTTTCAGAAAATAGAAATTATTTTTAGTAATAAAAAAATGATTTTTGCATAAATATAAAAATATTTCCATCTTATAAAATGATTTTCAGCAAATAGAAAGTGACTTTCAGACGTAATAGGTTATTTCCATCATATAAATATAATTTCCAGCAAATAGGAAATGATTTTTGACAATAATATTTTTTTTCCAGCAATAAAAAATTTATTTCTAGGAGTTAAAAGATGATTTTCAACAATATAAAATTATTTTCATCATATAAAAATGATTTGCAGCAAATAAAAAATGGATTTCAAGAGTAATATTATAGAAACTTATAATAGTTCTTTTAGTGCAAGTTTTAAATAACCAATCTTCTCTATTAAGTAGATAAGGAGGCTCAATTTGATAAAACAAACTCGATTCCGTAAATATTAAAACCTAAATTAGCAAGTTTACTTTTATGCAAAAAGAATATCCCATGGTTTCCTCTACATACATGAAAATTGATTTCTACGTATTTTGGTATCTTCAGAAAGTTTATATGTATATAATATTCTTCCTCTACACTTTTAAATATCATATTGCAAATGGGATACACAATCCCATTTGTTTTTATATATCCTCTTCCTTCAAACTTTTAAATATCATATTGAAAATAACTGAAAAATGAAAAACAACATGATATTTAAATAAGGTCTTAATCTTCAGGTGGACTGGAGATACATATTTATGCACAAAACTCAGAGAAAAGCTTCATGCAATTTAGGCTCACATTATGTCTAACAGTTTAACAATGAAAAAGTAAGAGTTTAAAACTTCAACTTACTAAGGTTGACAAATATTCATGGGATTCTTGAGTGAAAGATCCACATTGCCCCAATCTATGGGGAAACAAAGGAAACTATTGGAGGGGAAAAATGAATAAAAAAATGTAGTAGTTGTCGGCCTAGAATTTTTTTAGAATGTAAAAGCATACCACAACATTGACTCTTATAAACAAATATTCAA
The DNA here is from genome assembly GCA_949130495.1 of Sambucus nigra. NCBI lineage: Eukaryota > Viridiplantae > Streptophyta > Magnoliopsida > Dipsacales > Adoxaceae > Sambucus > Sambucus nigra. The sequence goes on from OX422208.1 coordinate 203,775,078, forward strand.
GCGTATAACTCAACATATGACGTGGCCGTAGCAAGCCCAATTTTTTTTAAAAGTGTAAAAGCATCCCACAACACAGACTCTCATAAACACATGCGATAGGAGAAAGGATTTCGATCTTCAGGTTAGTTGCAAAAACATACCACAACACAAAATCTCATAAACACTTGTGATAGTAGAATGAATTTCGATCCTCAGGTTGATTGGAGATCGAAAATCAATAAAAAAGAATATATGTGTAGAAGCTTGTAACAACCCGAGATTTTGGGACGATAATTTATTTATTTTGGGGAGAAATAAATTTTATTTTAATTGGAGAATAATTAAATGGGCATTTGAGGTCAAAATTTAAAGATGCTGAAGAGTGTTTCGAATGGAAATTCTGAGGGTGTAGTTATTTCAGGAAGGGTCGAAAAAGTCAAAATGACTGTACTTGGGATCTATTGGGGTTCCAAAATATTTTAAGTTCGTTTGACTCAAATTAAAGTTACCGAGTCATTTAAAGTGTGTATTATCATTTAAAGTTGTATATTTTGGATATAAGGCTTATTAAGCCTATGGGAGATCAAATCTCCTTAGAAAGAAAGAGAGAAATATAGAGAAGAAAAAAAGAAGAGAAAAAGAGGAGAAAAGTTGGGAGGTTTCGGCCAATCCGTGACTGCGAGGAGGATTCAGACCTTACGAACTTGAGTCAAGTGATTAAACTTGGTAAATAATTATTATGTATCATTTATTTCATGAATTGTGGATTTAAATTGTGAACTTTGGGTTAAATATGTAAAACCTAGATTTTGGGAAAATCTTAGATTTGTTGTGAATAAAATGGATTGGAGGTTAGAAATTAGTTGAGGTGTGTTATTTGATGAGTATTAGGATTATATATATGTTTGGATTGATGAGGAAGGGTTAAAAGATGATTAAAATGAATTTTGGGTATATTGGGTTTATGGAGAAAATAACCCATTCGTAGCTTACTGACCAAACCGAATCGATTCGCCCCTTCTGAATCAATTCGGTAGGAAGCAGACTTACACGTCTTTGGAGTCGAATCGATTCGCTGGGGCCGAATCAATTTTCTGTGAGACCGAATCGATTCGGAGGGGCCGAATCGATTCGGAAATGGGGCAGTTTTGGGGATGTTTTTCTAGGGCGAGTTTCATCCCATTTCATGTGAGGTTATCGATTGGGAATCTCTATATGAGTTATGATAAGTGTGTTTTGGAGAGTTTTAGGGGGTTTCCCATATGAAGATTTATTGGAGTCATATTGACTTAATTTGAGAAAATACCTATTAGAGAGTATAATATCGACTAAGTGGGGAAGCCCACTATCATTGGGGATTCTGTGTGGAGATAATTATGGGTTTATAAGCAAGAATTAGGATGCACTTAATGATAATGGATTTTAGTATTAAATACCAAATTGGGATAGATTGAAAGGTTCACATGATTGATTGAACCATATTATAGATTGAGAATTTTAAATGCTAATTGATGTGCATACGGATATAGAAAATATCCTTAACACTAATTAACTTGGGAGATGTTTCACATAATTGAGAAATGTTGATCGAGGTGCATTAGGATATAGAGAATATCCTCAACGTAAATAGAATTGAGAGACAATTCACATAAATAGAGTTGATGTGTGAGCTTAAAGTGAGAAATAGTATAGTGTATACTAAGTGGGGAAGTTATGTGAGTTATTGACGATTAGTATATTGAGAGTAAAATATACTAAATAATGATGTTATTTCAGTTACGCCTAAGAGCGTACTATGAGTATGTAAACAGTATGATATATATACCTTATATGATGGTATATATTTATATGATGCGATGATGTATGCATATCTTATGTGAATGATATATATATATATATATATATATATATATATAAGTGAAGCATACCCCCTCCTTGCTATCATTGGGAAGTTGCAGGATGAGGGTGAGCACCCTGGCTCGAGGAGCAGGGTGTGGATATTCCCTAGGTCATAGTCGTCCATTTTATTTATGTGATTATGTTTTGGGGGTGAGAAGTCGTGGGTATGTGTCGTTCTCACTTGCCGGTTAGGAACTATGATCGCTTCGCGGACGTTGTGTGTGTGTGTTGGTCACGATGTCAGTGATATTGAGTCCGACCGCTGGTCCCCGGGATGGTATATGAGTGATGGCCTGGAAGATGATAGCATTGAGAGACTGCGTCCTCGAGTTATAGCTCGTTGGAATGGTTATTATTATACTGGTGTGCTTAGAACTATGGGTATTAAGGGATTAACGGACCTCAACGACCAACGTTACCAATGAGTAGTCTATCGGGGGGTTCCTTGTTTGGATTTCGCTTGCGAGACGCCCCACGCACAAAATGCAGTGTAATGTTGGGAGTGAGGAGAAGTTAGTCCTTAGTTCTCATATTTACATATATTATATGTATCTCGACGATCGAAAGTGCCAAGGAGTAGTGTATCGGGGGGGGGGTCCTTGTTTGGATTTCGCTTTGCGAGACATCCCACGCACGAAACGCCGTGCACTGTTGAGAATTGATAATAATAAATTAAAAAAATTGAGTAATAAGAATCTGGGGTTATATGCATCATGCATTGAGGGCATAATGAATCTTGATAATCAATACTGCCAAGGAGTAGTGTATCGGGGGGGGGGGGTTCCTTGTTTGGATTTCACTTGTGAGACATCCCACGCACGAAACACAGTGCAGTATTGAGAATTGGGAGAAGTTTAGTCCTTAGCACTTGGATGCTAATAACTCATATATATATTTATGTATATATATTGCTGGCATAATTGGAAAATGAGAAATTCTAGTAAAAGGAAATGTTTATGTAAACTTTATATGTTAAGTTAGCGGACGAATAATTGAGGCCGATAATATTAGAAATTGAAGGATTAAGTTTAGGTGGAATTTAGACAAGTATAAATTAGGATTAAGTTAGATTACTTTTACCTTAGGTAGATTTGGGCAATTAATTGGAGATCATGTGCATACGTTTAGTTGCGCGCTATAGTTGAGGGGTGAGTTGGATTTTATAGAGAGTGTGACTCCACTTTAATCATATCATAATGAATTTATAATTATTATACATTTTAATGCACTTGCTATAAAAAAAATTTACACCTGGGGTTCTGACCCGTTTATATTTCTTTTGCTGTGCATATATATTGTATTATTCTAGGTGTTCCTCCGCAAGGACGCTATTGATGTTTATCCATCCAGTGTATTCGTGGAGCTGTGACAATAGCGAACTGTTGCAGCATTTTGTTAAAGTCGATTCCGATCTTTTATGTATCTAGATTAGGATTCAGTTTATATATAGGGTGTATACCCAAGTGTTGTAGAGTAGCACTTTTATATTTTCCTTCTCAGATTATTGTATTGTCTGTGACCCGACAGCATATTCGAGTATTTTACTTTGTACATTGTGTTGTACTCTTTTATATATTATTTTGAGCATGTGTGTGTCTCTCACCATATTTAGATGTTATGTTGTTGGTGTTAAATAAATTGTTTTAAATTTTTTGACACCCTCTTTTTGTAGTAATGGGTGATTAGCCGAGTTTATTTTAGAATCGTCAGTAGATTCGGAGAATGATCCACTTGAGATTCCTAATTATTTTAGTATAGGGCTGGCCACCCGTTATTATTTTAAGCGAGTTGTCACAGGAGGTATCAGAGCATCAGGTTCTCGTGTCTTTAGGATCTGTGTGGGTTACTGCAATCGTCCGTAAGCGTTCTTAATGTAGAGGCTTATTATTAGGACTGCTGTGTTCATACGTCCATATTTCTTCTGTGATGAGAAAACATTTGAAAGGCGTTCTGATACAATTGTTCTTGTTTTAGATGCCACCGAAGAGAGGTCGTTCAGTCAGAGAAAATAAAGGGGATGAGAGTGTGGAACCCCAATTGTCTCCCAGGACTATGACTACAGATGAACTTGGCAATATTGTGGCACAAGCAGTAACTGCTGCCATTTCTACGATGACACAACAACCTGTCGCTCAAGCAGTCCAAACCCATTTCGGACCATATTTGTGGGAAGGAGTTCGGGAAGATTTTAGTAAGGGGCATCCTCCAGAGTTTTCAGGGAGAGTTGATGCAATGGATGCAAGTCAATGGAAGAATAGTATGCAGGAGCACCTCCGTATGGTTAAGTATAGTGAGGTGCAGAAGCAATTTAGCCACCTTTAAGTTGAAGGGTGCAACTGTCCAATGGTGGGAATATGTCACCACATATGAACATAGAGATACATTGCCTATAAAAGACTTTTAGGAACTCTTTGATAGAAGGTATTTTCCTTCCTCGATTCAAAAGGAATTGAGGAGGAAACGGATGGATGTGTTTCAAGGTAATAGAACGGTGGAAAAATATGAAGAAGAATTTACTCAATGTGAAAAATTAGTACCTGATGAGGTAAATACGAAAGAGGAGCGTATATCGAAGTTTATACGAGGGTTAGATTGGAGAATTCAACAGCATTTGTTAGAGAGCCTAGCGTTAGAGACTTTCATCGAGGTAGTGAATGTGGCACTGTTACCATGTCATAAATATCATCTTCGTTCGCAAGGGGGTAAGAACTTTGGAGAGTCGAGTTCATCAAGTAGGTCTGGTGAAGAGAGTGCCAGTAATGCCAGAGGGTATAAGCAGGATTGTCGAGGGTCGCAACGGCATTTTGTTTCTCAAGATGGGTCGAGAGGATTTGCGAGTAGATGTTTCTTTTGTAAAGAATTTGGTCATAGGAAGAAAGATTGTTCCAAAAGAGGTAATGGACCACGTTTTGAAGAAGTTTTGGAGGTACAACCCTTACAGCAGATTCGAGGTCATTTAAGTCCAGGGGACTTTGTGTGGGAGCCCAATGATGAGGAGGGGCAATCGGACTAGAGAGGGATGATGTAAGCTATTTTATGAATAGGATTATTACTATATGAAGTTTTGGGAATATCGTATGGGAGATAGTTATGAGAGGGTAGTGCTATAACCCTATTATGTATGGAATGACCCGAAGGGCAATTTTGAGCAAGTTAGGCTCTTATATAATTATCTTTTGAGAGAATAGATTATTTTGTGATGTGCTCAAAGAGAGCTATAATCTTGCTATGAATATAAGAATTGTTATTGTGTATTGGGTAATAATGATAAAGCTACTTTTTTTTGTCATGTTAGACTTATATAATTATTGTATTCCAGTTATGGAAGAGCCTAGTGAATGGCAATATATTAATATGATGTGAGAGATTATTTCTGGAAAGGATTCAGAATTTAGTGGATTGTTGTTGAGCGAGAGATTTTAGCTCATAATTATGCTAATTTTGTGAGCTACATGTTGAATATGTGTATGATGATTGTTAAAACCTTGCGTTATGGGCATGAGATATTTTATTTAAATGACGAAAGACATAAACTGTTTTCAAAATCAAACTTTTTATAGGCTTTTGGGCCATATCAAAATGATTTATGCAAAAATATTTTTAAACTCTAGTCCGGATCTAACAAACTCTCAATCCCCGATGTCGCTACATATTAGTGTATTAGTAGGGTTCATTGTTTGGATTTCTCTTGCGAGACCTCCCCTGCATGAAAGTGACGAATGTCAGGAATTGAGAGGAGTTATATCCTTGGACCATTAATTTTTTTTTATATTATTAGTATGCTAATATAATTTAATATATTTCTAGTTATGGTATTATTGAGACAAGTGAAGCCTAATTATGTTTATACGAGTAGAGCTCGAATAAAGGGTGCATGGCCCCCCTAGTAGTTATAATTGGTTTTATAATAAATTAAAATAATTCATCATGAGAAGTGGGAGGTTTGGGTATAGTGTTAGGGAGGATAAGTGTAGTAGGAACTAGTTGAGCTTTGGAGTATTTAGGCTTATCTTAGTTTCAAGGACGAAATACTTGTAAGTGGGGAAGTTTGTAACAACCCGAGATTTTGGGATGATAATTTATTTATTTTTGGGAGAAATAAATTTTATTTTAATTGGAGAAAAATTAAATGGGCATTTGAGGTCAAAATTTAAAGATGCTGGAGAGTGTTTCGAATGGAAATTGTGAGGGTGTAGTTGTTTCAGGAAGGATCGAGAAAGACAAAATGACTGTACTTGGGGTTTATTTGGGTTCCGAAATACTTTAAGTTCGTTTGACTCGAATTAAAATTACCGAGTCATTTAAAGTGTGTATTATCATTTAAAGTTGTGTATTTTGGAGATAAGGCTTATTAAGCCTACGGGAGATCAAATATCCTTAGAAAGAAAGAGAAAGAAAGAGAGAAATAGAGAGAAGAAGAAAAGAAGAGAAAAATAGGAGAAAAGTTGGGAGGTTCCGGCCAATCCGTGACTGTGAGGAGGATTCAGACCCTACGAACTTGAGGCAAGTGATTAAACTTGCTAAATAATTATTGTATATCATTTATTTCATGATTTGTGGATTTAAATTGTGAACTTTGGGTTAAATATGTAAAACCTAGATTTTGGGAAAATCTTAGATTTGTTGTGTATAAAATGGATTGGAGGTTAAAAATTAGTTGAGGTGTGTTATTTGATGAGTATTAGGATTATATATATGTTTGGATTGATGAGGAAGGGTTAGAAGATGATTAAAATGATTTTTGGGTATATTGGGTTTATGGAGAAAACAACCCATTCGTAGCTTGGTGACCAAACCGAATCGATTCGCCCCTTCCGAATCGATTCGGTAGGAAGCAGACTTACAGGTATTTGGGGTCGAATCGATTCGCTGGGGCCGAATCGATTCGCTGTGAGACCGAATCGATTCGGAAATGGGGCAGTTTTGGGGATGTTTTTCTAGGGTGAGTTTCATCCCATTTCATTTGAGGTTATCGATTGGTAATCTCTATATGAGTTATGAGATAAGTGTTTTGGAGAGTTTTAGGGAGTTTCCCATATGAAGATTTATTGGAGTCATATTGACTTAATTTGAGAAAAGACCTATTAGGGAGTATAATATCGACTAAGTGGGGAAGCCCACTATCATTGGGGATTCTGTGTGGAGATAATTATGGGTTTATAAGCGAGAATTAGGATACGCTTAATGATAATGGATTTTAGTATTAAATCCCAAATTAGGATAGATTGAAAGGTTCACAAGATTGATTGAACCATATTATGGATTGATAATTTTAAATGCTAATTGATGTGCATATGGATATAGAAAATATCCTTAACGCTAATTAACTTGGGAGATGTTTCACATAAATGAGAAATGCTAATCGACGTGCATTAGGATATAGAGAATACCCTCAATGTAAATAGAATTGAGAGACAAATCACATAAATTGAAGTGATGTGTGAACATCAAGTGAGAAATAGTATAGTGTATAATAAGTGGGGAAGTTATGTGAGTTATTGACGATTAGTATATCGAGAGTAAAATATACTAAATAATGATGTTATTTCAGTTACGCCTAAGAGCATACTATGAGTATGTAAACAGTGTGATATATATACCTTATATGATGGGTTGATGTGTGTATATATATATATATATATATATATATATATATATAAGTGAAGCATACCCCCTCCTTGCTGTCATTGGGAAGTTGCGCGATGAGGGTGAGCACCCTGGCTTGAGGAGCAGGGTGTGGATATTCCCTAGGTCATAGATGTCCATTTTATTTATGTGATTATATTTTGTGGGTTAGAAGTCGTGGGCATGTTTCGTTCTCATTTACCGGTTAGGAACTATGACCGCTTCTCAGACGTTGTGTGTGTGTGTTGGTCGCGTTGTCGGTGATATTGAGTCCGACCGCTGGTCCCCAGGATGGTATATGAGTGATGCCTTGGAAGATGATAGCATTAAGAGACTGCATCCTCGAGTTATAGCTCTTGGGATGGTTACTATTATTATACTGGTGTGCTTAGTACTTTGGGTATTGAGGGATTAACAGACCTCAACGACCAACATTGCCAAGGAGTAGTGTATCGGGGGGCGGGGGGGTTCCTTATTTGGATTTCTCTTGCGAGACGTCCCACGCATGAAACGCAGTGTAATGTTGGGAGTGAGGAGAAGTTAGTCCTTAGTGCTCATATTTACATATATGGTATGTATCTCGACGATCGACAGTGCCAAGGAGTAGTGTATTAGGGGGGTTCCTTGTTTGGATTTCTCTTTGCGAGACGTCCCACGCACGAAACGCCGTGCGCTATTAAGAATTAGGAATAATAAATTAAAAAAATTGAGTAATAAGAATCTGGGGTTATATGCATCATGCATTGAGGGCATAATGAATCTTGATAATCAATACTGCCAAGGAGTAGTGTATCGGGGCGTTCCTTGTTTGGATTTCGCTTGCGAGACGTCCCACGCACGAAACGCAGTGCAGTATTGAGAATTGGGAGAAGTTTAGTCCTTAGCACTTGGATGCTAATAACTCATATATATATATATATATATATATATATATATATATATATATATATATATATACGTATATATATTGTTGGCATAATTGGAAAATGAGAAATTCTAGTAAAAGGAAATGTTTATGTAAACTTTATATGTTAAGCTAGCGGACGAATAATTGAGACCGATAATATTAGAAATTGAAGGATTAAGGTTAGGTGGAATTTAGACGAGTATCAATTAGGATTAAGTTATATTTACTTTGCCCTTAGGTAGATTTGGGCAATTAATTGGAGATCATGTGCATACGTTTAATTGCGCGCTATAGTTGAGCGGTGAGTTGGATTTTATGGAGAGTGCGACTCCACTTTAATCATGTCATAATGCATTTGTAATTATTATGCATTTTAATGCACTTGCTATAAAATGTTTTCACACCTTAGGTTCTGACCCGTTTATATTTCTTTTTCTGTGCATATATATTGTATTATTCTAGGTGTTCCTCCGCAAGGACGCCATTGATGTTTATCCATCCAGTGTATTCGTGGAGCTGTGACAGTAGCGGACTGTTGCGACATTTTGTTGTATTCTATTCCTATCTTTTATGTATCTAGATTATAATTCAGTTTGTATATCGGGTTTATACCTAAGTGTTGTAGAGTAGCACTTTTATATTTTCCTTCTTAGATTATTGTATTGTTTGTGACCCGATAGAATATTTAGGTATTTTACTTCGTACATTGTGTTGTACTCTTTTATATATTATTTTGAGCATGTGCGTGTCTCTCATAATATTTAGATGTTATGTTGTTGGTGTTAAATAAAATGTTTTAAATTTTTTGACACCCTCTTTTTGTAGTAATGGGTGGTTAGCCGAGTTTATTTTAGAATCGTCAGTAGATGCTGAGAATGATCCACTTGAGATTCCTGATTATTTTAGTACAGGGCTAGACACCCATTATTATTTTAAGTGGGTTGTCACAAAGCTATTAAAAGTTTAGTGATGGAGAGACATAGTGTAACAACCCTCATTTTCTCACGTAAAGGCTGACCAAGCACGATACGCCGAAGATGGGGCTTGTCGATTAATTAATACCATTCTCAGCACCAACATAAAAACGAATTCTATAATAAAGACCCATGGTTTTATTTTAAATCAACATTTCCATAATAAGTATGTAAAATCAAATCAACATAGTGTGCATGCTAAGTCTGACATAAAAGTAAGTACCACAACCCAACATAATGTAAATAAATAAATCTCAGGCTTATGCCCATACAAATGTCTCAAATGAATACGTATGATTGGAAAAGAACATAAGCTAGAGTCAATAATCTGAAAAGCTGCTAAACACAAGAGATCGCAAGGCTGGTACATCAACTGTCCCACTATCCCTGTCTAGAAACAACTTGTGAGGGGGCATTTAAATTTGTGTCAGAGCCCGAGGTGTGCAAGAATTAACTTAATTACTTTAAGATGCAATAATACAGTTGATGCAAAATAAATATTTCCCTTTCGTTACTTGCACGCGTTTAACACCTCACCCCTCATCTAAGTGTGAAAGTATTCGCCTCCCAATACGTCCCAAGTAATAATTATGATATCGTGTCAAATTTATAATAATGGATTTATCGATAATTAAATATTGAAGTGTAACAACTACATTTAATTGCCAACACCCATTTATCACAGTCTCATAAGTTTCACATATAAGGCATACACATCTATTATGCATTATAGGGTCAAAATTATTGATATTGTCCATATTCTTAGACAATTAAATTTATCACATTACAGTCCGTGTAATTATTTATATATGTCCTTTCATATAATTAACACACAAAGGCATCTACCGTTGGTGTCTAGTTCATACTCTATCAGTGAGTCCGGAGGAATCTCTTATCCTAAGTGGACATCACAAAACATACACAAGTTGGGGGCAGTTCCTATACAGGAGACATGATCACGGCTCATACCCAACAGTGACACAAGCTGGGTCAGCGTTGACACCTACCTCCTCGTAGATGGAGCCTCCACATAGTACCTATATGTCTAACACAACGTGAAGGCCACCTGTGCCGATGTGTGGTACCCGCTCTAAACGTACGAACCCCCAAGCCGTTATGACAATCCATGAATATTGGTATGTCCATACAAATACATATAAGTACATACTATTATCTCATTTAAAATATATAGGTAATTTCTCCATAATTACCATAGAAATCCCACATAAAGTCCACCATCTTTTTACTTATTAAAAATTTACTATCTCGTGAATTATTAATTACACTCCATTAAATAATTACTTAACCAACTAGTTAATTATACTTTTCCTTGTTTAATGTGGGTACATTTGTATTTTTTTAATAAATTCTTTATTATCCCAAACCCGGTTCCACTCACTCACTTGGACTCATAAAAATACTTATAACCAAACCCTAGGCCCAATACCCTCATTAATGTTAATATTCCTTAATACCCAATCTCCCAATACCCTAGGTATTAAACTCCCATCTAACTTTTCTCTAATTAAATCCCAAAAATAATCCCAAAAGAAATTCAGGAAAAGGAACGAAGGTGTCAGATTTAGATAACTACTCTATAACTACCATTGAACCCCTCCTAAAGTTCACAACATTTTCATTTATTAATAATTTACCATCCAGCGAATTATTAATTCCATTTCATAGAATTTTTTCTAGCCATTGAATTAAATGTAATTTCCCCAAATTAAATGTGCCATATTCGTTTTTTTAATAAATTCCACGTTAACTCATACACGGGCCCATTAATTCACATGGCCTCTGAATTAAATCCTTAGCTAAAATCCCAGGCCAAAACACAAAAAGGACAAACTTCCAAACACTCCTTAACGTCACTCGAACGAGATGCGGGGTCGTTCGCGCGGGATCACATGTTGCTCGAATGAGGCCCACACCGTTCGAATGACCCTTTCATCTTCTTCACCCACTGATCTCCATTTTGTTCCTTCCAGCTTCCATCTCAAACCCCAGAACATATATTAAATCCCATAAATGCATATACAAAAACAAAATACTCAACCTAAAAATCAAACCCAAAATCCATGTAATCAAACCCAAAATTAATGTCTGTTAAGGGTCTTAATCGATTCAAACATTCTCCAGATTTTGATCCTATTTAATTCATAATACGGGGGCATCTATCATGAGATTTATATCAAAATTCAGTCTGTGAATTTAGCAGTGACACCCTCTACATCAATTACTCAAATATCCATAAATTACTATCAACATCCTAAGGAATCTACCATCAATTTTCAGATTTCGATACCTAAATTTCTAGGAAAAATTCTATATTAAATTCAGTCCTCTACATGCACAGAATATTTTTTATCATCAAAGTAATCAGATCAAACCTAAATCCCAGAAAGTCATTATGATGCATCAAGAAAATACATTGGAAACTTAAATTAAGCAAAGAGAATTCTTTCCTGTTTATAGTGATGGGTGATTTCTTCCTTGAATTCTCTGTTCTTCCTCCTCTTAGGCCTTTGTTCCTCTCTCTCTTGAAGTGAGGCTACTAGGTTTAGGTTATCATTAGCAGCGGAGAGTTATTTATCTTCCTCCTAATCTTATACTTGACCCAATTCTCGAGTTGGACAAATAACCCCAGTTTTGGACCCCCAAATGAGCTTGAATCCATACCCAGACTATCCTAATAACCTCCTAACTTATATATCTACACCCGAGGACCATTTCTAAAGGTCTAAAACACCTAAACGAGCCTTTAACGTTTCCCTATTATTTTTATATCACTTAGATATTTTTATTATGTTCTAACGACAAGTGCCAGTAAAGTTATTTATGTGTGATTTATTTTTCAATAGTAAGCCCATTATGTCTAATTTAGTATTATATTTATATAATCATGAATAAATATTTATTTAAATTTAATTTTTTTATTGGTTTAATTTAAATTCTCCCAATTAATTTATTATCAAAATAATTCTGAAATTATTAAATTTATTTATGTCGAAATTTTTTATTCTGAAATTACGGGGTATTACATTCTCCTCCCCTTATAACGAAATGTCGTCCTCAAAATTCGCTAAAGCCTAACCTTATGTTTTTATCCGCGTTATTAACCTTATTTTTACACCCAATAAGTCCATATCCATATCCCATGGGATAAAAAATGGCTCACCCATGCCTATCATAACATCACAGGGGTGTTCATATATTTTACATTATATGTACACACAGATGCATTAACCAAGGCGAATGACATATATACATATAATTTATACCATTCATACCAAGCATATCCATAAATTAAGCATACCACCACACATGTATATGAAAAAGAAGATAATGATTTTAGTATCCGACTTCCTTCAACTTTTGACTTTAGCCAATTTCGTGCGTGGGGTGTCTCACAAGTGAAATCCAAACAAGAAACCCTCTTGATACACTATTGTACGCCTTAGTCAGTTATTGAGATCCATCGGCCCATGATTAAAAGAAAATGGAGATAAAATAAATGTGCTTAGTAATCATGTAAATACCAACTGTTGCCCATTGCCAAATAATGTCTCATATTGCCTAACAGACACCTAAAATACCAATAAATTAACCCGTTTAATTATACTCTGAACATTAACCCAAAATGTCCTACGGTCTAACATCTCTCAGCTCCCGACATTTTCTACTTTCATGCGTGGGATGTCTCGCAAGAGAAATCCAAACAAGGAACCCTTCCGATACACTAGTGTATAGAATTGTCGGTCGCTGAGACCCATTAGTCCAGGACCCAAGTCTATAATGTGCTCAATTAGTTTATAAGGCTCCCCTAGCCCTACCGTCGCCCATTTAACCATATTAGGACTCAAGGTGCCACATTTATTTTAGTATTTTCTTCAGTGAAAATAAACATTAATGCCCGATAAGTTTCCAATATGACAATACCAAGCTCAATAACAAAAATGTCCTAGAATCCAAAATCTCTCAACTCTCGACATTTACTATTTATCGTGCGTGGGACATCTCGCGAGAAAAATCCAAACAAGGAACCCTCCTAATACACTACTACGTTGCTCTATCGTTTATTGAGATCTGTCGGTCCCGGACCTAAGTGTATTAATGTGTTTAAATCAATTTATATGGCTTCACAAACATACTCATTCCAGTAAAGGTTATCACTGTCCATTTTGACATCATAATTATAATAATATTATTTATAATTGTACAAATCATCATGTAATCGGGACTACCGCTAGTCCTAATACTCCCAAAGGAACCAAATATTTCTAAAATAAGAATTCTTTTTGCTTTGAATACTCTTAACATAATTAGGAACGTTTTATTACTGGATAATTATATTACTATAACATAGCTTAACAATTACCCCTAAAATAAGCATAAGCCTCCCCGTAGGAATTTTTATACGTCTACTTACCAACCAAAGATTGCCCCTTCTCACCCATGGTGAACCAACGTAAAACATTATCCCAAATACAAAGTCCAGCTTCTCTAATGTACTAACAAGGCCCGAATGAACACTAAGTCCACATATCCAACAAAACATATCGTACATATTCCGAAGTAGTGAAAAACCACATCCTTTGTCCCTGATACTATCACTAGTCCCTATCTCCACAATTAAATTCATTTGTAACCCGATGCCCATCTCAGTTTGGGTCCTGCCTTTGTAGGCCTTACTTGTTCTAACCATCGAAAACCTATATCTATTACATAAAATACTCAATTGAAACCCCTCAAACTGTCGAGTCCGTTAACAATTACGACCACCTATCTGTCCATGTTGTTACGATATAAAAATTAAATCTCTTTGTCACCTTTTTCTTCATTTATGATTAAAAAAATGTGTGGGAAAATATCCCCTCGAACGTCCCCCGAAACTAATCACTAACTAATTGGTCCCGCTCTTTCAGCGTAGTGATGGACCGTTACTACCATAACGCTTCTCCTACTAGTCTGAATGAACTAACTTCTTCTTGTGTACTATTGGGCACTATCATCTTCCTTTATTTCTATAAATTTACCCCTTTCAATTTTTAGTCACCAGATTGGCGAAACTTCTAGCAATTCTACTAAGTGACCGACACTAAGGTCTCTATGGATCTTTCTCCAAAACTGACCCTTTCTTGAAGGTATAATAATGACTCGCAAAGAATACAACGACTCCTAATCATAGGACTCTACATCAAAGAACACAACACAGAACGTAACGAACTCAAACATAGATCTTAAGGACACTAGAACCGTGCTCTGATACAAACGGTAACAACTCTCATTTTCTCACGTAAAGGCTGGCCAGGCATGATACGCCGAAGATGGGGCTTGTCGATCAATTAATACCATTCTCAGCACCAAAGTAAAAATAAATTCTATAATAAAGGCCCATGGTTTTATTTTAAATCAACATTTCCACGATATGTATGTAAAACAAACCGACATAAAGTGCATGATAAGTCTGACATAAAAGTAAGTACCACAACCTAACATAATGTGAATAATTAAATATCGGGCTTATGCCCATAAAAATGTCTCAAAGGAAGAACTATGACTGGAAAATAACCTAAGCTACAGTCAATAATATGAAAAGCTTCTAAACACGAGAGATCGCAAGGCAGGTATAACAATTGTTTTGCTATCCTTGTCTAGAAACAACCTGGGGGGTGGGGAAATATTTAAATTTGAGTCAGAGCCCGAGGTATGCATGAATTAACTTAATTACTTTAATATGTAATAATACAGTTTATGCAAAATAAATATTCCCCTTTCGTCACTCGCATGTGTTTATCACCTTACCCCTCATCTAAGTGTGATATTATTCGCATCCCAAGTAATAAATATGACATCATATCAAATTTATAATAATGGATTTATTGATCATTAAATATTTAAGTGTAACAACTATATTTAATTTCCAACACCCATCTAACCCAGTCTCATAAGTTTCACATATAAGTCATAAACATCTATTATGCATTATAGGGTCAAAATTATAGATATTGTTCATATTCTTAGACAATTAAATTTATCATTTTACAATTAGGGTAATTATTTATATATGTCCTTTCACATATTTGACACATAAGGCATCTACCGTTGGTGTTTAATTCGTACTCTATCAACAAGTTTGGATGAATCTTTTATCCTAAGCGAACATCACAAAACACATAAAAGTTAGGGGCGGTCTCTACGCAGTATACCTGTTCACGGTCCATACCCAGAAGTGACACAAGCTGGGTTAGAGTCAACACCTACCTCCTTGTAGATGGCGCCTCCACGTAGTACCTATATGACCTACACAACGTCAAGCCCACATGTGTCGACGTGTGGTATCCGGTCTGAATGTACAAACCCCCAAGCCGATAGGACAGTCCACAAACATTGGTATGTCCACACAAATACATATAAGTACATATTATTATCTCATATAATATGTACAACTAATTACTCCATAATTACCATAGAAATCCCACATAAAGTCCACCATATTTTTATTTATTAACAATTTACCATCTAGTGAATTATTAATTCCACTCCATAGAATAATTACCTAACCAACTAGTTAATTGTAATTTTCCCTGTTTAATGTGGGTACATTTGTATTTTTTTAATAAATTCTTTGTTGTCCCAAACCCGATTTCACTCACTCACATGGACTCATAAAAATACTTATAACCAAACCCTAGGACCAATACCCTCATTAATGTTAATATTCATTAATACCCAATCTCCCAATACCGTAGGTATTAAACTTCCATATAACTTTCTCTAATTAAATCCCAAAAATAATCCCAAAAGAAATTCAGGAAAAGGAACGAAGATATCAGATTTAGGTAACTACTCCATAATTACCATTGAACCCCTCCTAAAGTTACCAAACATTTTCATTTATTTATAATTTACCATCTAGTGAATTATTAATTCCATTTCATAGAAATTTTTCTAGCCATTTAATTAAATATAATTTTCCCAAATTAAATGTGGGATATTCGCATTTTTAATAAATTCCACATTAACTCATACACGGTCCCATTAACTTGCATGCCCCCCTCATTAAATTCGAAGCTAAAATCCGAGGCCAAAACACAGAGGACGAATTTCCAAACACCCCCGTCGCTCGAACGGGTGTGGGTTCGTTCGCGTGACATCACATGTCGCTCGAACGAGGGCCCACGTCATTCGAACGACCCCTTCGTCTTCTTCACCCCGCTGTTCTACATTTCTATTCCTTCCAGGTTCCATCTCAAACCCTGGAACATATATCAATTACCATAAACGCATATACCAAAGGCAAATACTCAACCCAAAAATCAAACTCAAAATCCATGTATTGAAACCCTGAATTAATGTCTGTTAAGCGTCTTAATCGATTGAAACATTATCCAGATTTTAATCCTATTTAATTCATAATATGGGGGCATTTATCATGAGATTTATATCAAAATTCAGTCCGTGAATTTAACAGTGACATCCTCTACATCAATTACTCAAACATCCCCAAATAACTATCGAAACCCTAAGGAATCTTCCATCAATGTCAAGATTTGAATAACTAAATTTCTGGGACAAATTCCATATTAAATTCATTCCTCTACATGCACATAATATTTATTCATCATCAAATTAATCAGATCAAACCTAAATTTCAGAAATTTAAGGGTCATTATGATCCATCAAGAAAATACATTGGAAACTTAAATTAAGCAAGAAAATTCTTGCATGTTTATAGTGATGGGTGATTTCTTCCTTGAATTCTTTGTTCTTCCTCCTCTTAGGCCTTTGTTCCTCTCTCTCTTAAAATGGGACTACTAGGGTCAGGTTATGATTAGTAGTGGTGAGTTATTTCTCTTCCTCCTAATATTATATTTTACTCAATTCCCGAGTTGAACATATAATCCCATTTTTGGACCCCCAAATGGGACGAAATCCATACACAGACTAGCCCAATAACCTCCCAACTTATATAACTACACCATGGGATCATTTATAAATGACTAAAACACCTAAATGAGCCGTTAAAGATTCCCAAAATGCATCCCAATTATTTCTACTTCACCTAGACATTTTTATTATGTTCCATCGACACGCGCCCGTAAATTTATTTATGTGTGATTTATTTTTCACCAGGAAGCCCATTATGTCCAATTTAGTATTATATTTATATAATCATGAATCAATGTTTATTTTAAATTTAAATTTTTTTACTCGTTTAATTTAAATCCTCCAAATTTAATTTATCCTCAAAATAAATTTGAAATTATTAAATTTATTTATATCGTAATAGTTTTTTCTGAAATAACGGGGCTTTACACATGGTGGAGGTTGAATGTGACACTTACTGGTCCTATATAGGAAACGTTTAAACATAAATGAACCCGAATGAAACTTCCCTATATAGGTTCAAATAGAGATTTAAAGTATGGCTATTGAAGAGGGATGGAAACAAACGGTGGAAATGGATGGTTGAGAAGGCGTATAAGATTTTAATGGGATTTCAAAAAGAGAGGAAGAAGTTAATTTAAAATGTGGGAATTCTTATATTGCACACGTATATTTATTTGATCTGAGAAACTAAAAAATCTTAAAATTTAGGACCAAGTGTTAGGAGAATGGGGAGGCAAAGGACTACATAGGTATATATAAGAAGATGCAAACTAAGTCAAGATAGCCTATTTGTCATTTTATATTCTTGCAACGGCATTGTGACACCCCGCCTAATAAAATACCGGGCGATCACCCCTATATCAAATTAAAACAGGAGTCTCATATGGTTCATTCTTAGCATCACTGTTGAAAACCAATTTAATTACTAATATCATATTAGGTCGGCGTCAATTTTTTTTATTTAACTAATCTTTTTAACCAAACCATTCAAATAAAACAATTACAACAGTTTATATGCAGCAACTGAAATGAAATAAAATAAAATAATCCAACACTCGGTACAATAATACAACCAAATCTAATGCCGCACTAAAAGGCGAGAAAAGAATAAATGAGTACAGTTGGGCCATAAGCCTGAATGTTTCTACAATACCACCTATCGATATATCAATGATAGAAGCGTCTAATATAAACCTGCTTGCATCCACAACTTCTGCATCAAACGTCTGACTCGATAGAATCATCATCCAAGCATCCCTTTGTCTGGACACCTATAAATATATATAGATATAGCAAGAGGGGAAAATAGAGAAACGGGTCAGAGCCCGTGTTTTGAAAACATTTTAGCAAGTGCTTAAACTCCATATTTTAAAGATATGTTATTTCTCATATTTAAACTGGTATCGTTCTCACATGAGATACACCACACCCCTCTTCTAACAGTGCATAACTATCGCATACCTTTTTAAACAACTTAGTTAAGCTACCCTGCCTAACTAATGCAATTACCTATCTTCTAATAATCCTCATCAATTCGAGTACTAAGGACTAAACTTCTCCCCATTCCCAACATTACATTGGTGCGTGGGGTGTCTCGCGAAGAGAAATCCAAACAAGGAACCCCCCCGATACACTACTACGTGACAATGTTGATCATCGGGATACATTAGGCCTTGAGTACATACCATATTTGTACCATCCCGTGTTTATTAATAGTTCTCATTAGAACTTAAGATTCATGTTCATATAAGCCCGGATATTCATTTACCGGAAGTAATATCACACTTTATTCATTATTTTCACTTTATGCAAAGTTTGATTGTATGATATCTCATCTCATATATATAAACAATATACTATACACAACAAGTATATTAATCATCCACTGAACTATAATAGAAGTGTCAGTCATTCTCATTTACTAAGCATCCGTGGATTATCTCAATTACACATATATGTTAATCACAATACATATATCCATATCCGGCACCCATAGGCTTAACAGCGGTGCACACATACTCTGCTATCCAATCCAAGTACATCTCATACTAAAGGATCACATGTTCCACATCACTCAAGAACTGCATCAATACAAATCACACATATTGGAGGCGAACATAGTTCATGTACCAACGGGTCACGCACATACCTACGCTCCCATATCTAGCAAACTTATCAACTCACAAATAAGCCCTTCACAGTCCTATGTTCTTGAGGTACCAAATCTAAATCCCCCTAAAGGCAACACAGGATAAGATTGTCCTCTTTCGAACGCCAACCTCCCGTGATAGCAAGTATGGTAGGTATGTCATACACATAATAAACATTAATATAGGTACACATTCCACCTATATAAATATATCATCAGTTAGGTATTCACACAACCATATTATAATGATAGGTATTTATCTCTCCTATACATAATTCCCCCTAGGTAATTATTTAACCCATGTATATAATAACATCGGGGCATACGCACCACCCATATAATAATCCTCTTACGTAGTATATTTATATCTCGAATATCCTACGCATTTATTAATTTTTTTGACTAATCTCAAATATTTAATTTCCGAGCTTTTCTCACCGCACAATGATAATATCAACAACCCCGATATATTCATTCGTCTCATAATATATATACTTTAACAACATCGTATATATATTATTTATATCCCTTCTCCATATACTATGGCTCTAATTTTCAAACTCTTATAACGATAGCCAATAACCTCGAACATTCTCATTGTCAATAATATAAGCCGTCACACAATTAAAACACTACCCCAATATGTATTCCCTTATTTAATATTCAAATCACACCTAAATATCTCTTTAAGTATTATTCTTCACGAACACCCCTATTTGGGTAAATCTTGGATTTTACTTTCAACTAACTCAAAGTACACGCCTGTGACAACCCGCACTCCGAAATAAGGGGCGGCCAGCCCGATACTCCGATATATACGGTAATCATGGACGGAAATCATTTTCAGCACCACATATATAGTAAGAGTAACCGAGAAAACCACCCAATAATTCAGAAAACGGGTTGTCAAAATAATTTGCATTTTAAAAGTTAAGTTAAGAAAAATAATTTAAACAACCCATTCTAGAACAATAGTGGAATTCAAAGAAACATGACTAATATACACCAAAAACCACAATATACAAAGACAAGAACCGAATATGCTGTCGATTCACAGCTACACAAAAGTAATCCCATCAGTTAGATGTTATGCTATACATTCATTATACAATTACAAGATTGGGCTACTCGCCCGAGTGAAAGACCCGATCATAACTTGATATCAAAAGAATGACGGCGTCTAACAAAACATCCTGTAATATCCGCAATTTCATACAGCTCCTTAAAAGCAAAAGAGTAGGAATATCAACACGGGCGTCCTTGCGGAGGAGCACCTGGGCGGATACAATAACAAGTACACCATAGAAAAAAAAAAGAACGGGTCAGGACCCGGTTTATATATAGTTCCCAGATGAACAAAAAGCATGCTAGATATGAATAGTAACATATGGGTACAGAAATCAGCACTCTAACAACCTAAGCATGGATCATAAGAAACAAGTGAGAATGACATAATTAAATGAAACTAAGCAAGAAGATGAAATTATGCAAGATTAAATTAAAAACTAAATTAAAAGCTTGTATTTCCCCAAATTCCACTTTAAACCAGTTTCAGTTCCTTAACAGGAATATACTAACATTATCTTCTTATTTCATTTCAATTCCCATTCCTTAGCAAGAATGTAATTGACATAATATCATATAGTGGAATTATACAACCATCAAGTCCCACTTGAGATTTAGAAAAGCTATATTCTTATGCATATAACGATTCTAAGACCGCCCCTCCGAGTTTCCCCACTGGGCGCGGCCCTAAATGACTATCATCTTCCAGGGGCCCATCAAACAAGGCAGCCTGGGTACCTAACGCACGTCGGGAAGTGGCCATATGCCTGCGAGTGAGTCATAACCACACCCGAAATTACTTCACTAGCGCAGAAAAAATACATATAATAAACCCGCATATGGCCGAGGAATATAGTCTCCCTGCATTCACTAGCCAAGGAACATCACCTCATGCGCGAGATTCCCTTATGATAGCATTTAGAGAGGTGTGTTTAAGTAAATTAGAATTTACTATAAAAACCATACTTTTCATTTTTCCTTTACAATTACATGTTTCATTTATTTGAAACCGTTATTATAGGATAGTTCATTACTCATCCTAGGTTGTGCCTCGAATAAATCTCCAAGGGATCATATTCACTTCCCCCAAACATAAGATTTAACCTAACTCAAATTAAGCCCCTAAAGTCTCCAAGTATGGGCCTACAATATCCATCCATATTATTTGGATGCACAAGGAAAAGTGATGCCTTAACATCACTAGGACAACCCTTCCCCCGGACTTAACCCCAAGTGAAACCATTCAACACTAGGGTGACAACCAACTCAACTAGGACTCTATAAGACAAGGTTTACTTCATTCAAGAAGAGTCCTAAGTTCCTAGAGGAAGAAAGAAGAATAAAGGATGAAAGTAGGAAATTAGTTTAGAAAACAGGGGACCGGTCGACCGATCCCAAGACAGCGGTCGACCGCGTCTCAAATTTTAGCTTTAGAAAGAAAGCAGAAATTCCATTTCGGATGGACCGGTCGACCTGTGGTATTCATGCCTTTGAAAGAAAGAAGTGTGCCTTCCTCCGAAGGCCCGGTCGACCGGTCTGAGATACGCGGTCGACCGGTCATCGCAGACCTAGCCCCCATTTTCCTAATCTCTTCTAACCCCCAAAAATACACAACCAAACCAAAGTCATCCAAATACATAATGTGATACCCAAAGATCATAAATGCTCCCAACAACATTTTTCCACCTCAATCAACAATCTATCTCTACCAAAGGTGTTTATACCCACAAATCCAACCAAAAACCACAACATTTATACATCAAAACTATACATATCTACCCATACTAATTATTCATCTTAAACTATATAATAGCAAGTAGAAAACTTGCCTTGGGGCTTCACCAACAAGCTTGGTTGAAGAAGAAAACGAGATCAAGCCACAAATCTTCAAGATTTCTCTCTTTTCTCCAATCTTCCACTCACTCTCTCTCACTCTAGGGCTAGAACACTTAGGGTAATAAGAGGAATTGAAAGACTTAAGGGAGAAACTAAATGTGGCTTAAGTTTAAAAGTCTCCAACCAATAAGTAAAAATACCGCAATAGCTAAGTTCTAATACGCAATATGCCAAAACCAGTCAAAAGTGCCCAAAATCTCAAAATACAATATGGCACACATTTTGACTGTCTCACACCTCCCGGAACTAACTACACCCTCCAAATTATCATTTGGAGATTTTATAAGCCAAATTAAGTTCCGGTTCCATTTTAATTCAAACTGCCATATTAATTTCATGACAAAATAAAACACCACATGGTAACAACTACTTACACACATGGCAATTATGCAACTTATTTGTAAATATTAACTTATTTCATCAAATTAATACTTACCCACATGCAACATTTAATATATGCAACTAAACCACATAGGAAATAAATATAAAATGGGCTCCCAAAAGCGAGGGTTGTTACATACTCCCCCCCTTATGAGGGAATTTTGCCCCCAAAATTCAAGCGTACCCTGGATAAAGAGATGCGGATACTTTTCCCGCATATCATCCTCACGCTCCCAAGTAGATTCATCGATACTGTGATGACTCCATTGTACTCTAACCAAGGGCACCACACGAGATCTCAGCCTACGTTCCCCATGCTCCAAAATGGCCACGGGTTGCCCTTCATAAGAAATATCGGGTTGTAACTCTATATCCTCGAAAGGAATGTGCCAAAGGGCACCATCACACCTCTTATACTTCTTCAAGGAGGAGATGTGGAAAACATTGTGAATCTGTTGCAACGGTTCAGGTAGGGCAATCTGATACGCCACGGGGCCTACTTTAGCAAGTACAGGAAAAGGCCCAACGAAACGTGGTGCAAGCTTCCCTTTCTTTCCGAAACGCTTAACGCCTTTCATAGGCGACACCCGTACCAACACTTGGTCTCCAACTTCTCACTCCACATGCCTTCTCCCCGCATCGGTATAGCTCTTTTGTCTGTCTTGGGCTATCCGAATACGATCTCGAATAAGCTCGATCTTTGAAGAAGTATCCCGAATCATTTCAGGTCCAAGAAACTTGTTATCTCCCACTTCTAACCAACACGTGGGGGATCTACAAGGCCTACCATACAAGGCTTCATAGGGCGCCATCCCAATAGTGAACTGGTATGAGTTATTATAAGCAAATTCAACCAAAGGGAGATATTGCTCCCAACTACCCTTGAAATCAAGCATGCACATACGGAGCATATCCTCCAACATTTGGTTAACCCTTTCGGTCTGGCCATCTGTTTAGGGATGATAAGAAGTACTTAATTTCAATTCGGTTCCCATGGCCTCTTGGAAACTTTGCCAAATGCGGGAAACAAAAATATTATCTCTGTCGAAAATAATATTCAAGGGCACCCCATGCAATCTAACAATCTCTTCAATGAACAATCGAGCGTAACGAGCGGTATTATAATCAGTACGAACGGGAAGGAAATGCGCCGACTTTGTCAAGCGATCCACGATAACCCAAATAGAATCGTGACCCTTTTGTGATGTTGGCAAACCGGTTATAAAATCCATTGAGATGCTCTCCCATTTCCAAACAGGAATTTCCAACGGCTGCAACAGACCTGCCGGTAGCTGATGATCAACTTTAACTAACTGACAAGTAGTGAATTGAGATACAAACTCCGAAATATCTCGTTTCATACCCGGCCACCAATATTGACGGCGCATATCTTGATACATTTTATCATTTCCCGGATGTACCGAAAATTTAGAGCCGTGAGATTCCGCCATCACAGCCTGTCGCAAATCTCTATCCTTCGGAACAATAAGCCTTCCATGAAAGCGTAATCCACCCTCAGAACTTACCGAGTAGGACTCCGCTCCCCCAGTCAATAACTGGAGAATGTGGTCTTGACATTCTTTATCTCTGCCTTGGTCTTCCACCACCCGTGCCACAATCGTCGGAGTAACAGTCATCACGGACATAAACGCCCTAGCAATCGCATCCTCATGACTGAGTTCCTTCCATTTAGCTTTCCACACATCAGCTAATTCACCCTCGGGTCTCCTACTCAGGGCATCTGCCACCACGTTCGCCTTGCCCGGATGATAATAAATATCAAATTGGTAATCTTTCACGAACTCCAACCATCTTCGCTGCCGCATATTCAGATATTTCTGAGAAAATAAATATTGCAACGACTTATGGTCCGTGAAAAGACTAAACTTCTCCCCGAGAAGATAGTGCCTCCAAATCTTTAAGGCAAAGACAACGGCGGCTAATTCCAAGTCATGCACCAGATAATTTCTTTCATGAGGCTTGAGTTTTCTAGAAGCATAAGCAATAGCTTGTCGCTCCTGCTGAAGCACAC
This sequence comes from Sambucus nigra, assembly GCA_949130495.1. NCBI lineage: Eukaryota > Viridiplantae > Streptophyta > Magnoliopsida > Dipsacales > Adoxaceae > Sambucus > Sambucus nigra. The sequence goes on from OX422208.1 coordinate 203,799,881, forward strand.
CTCCCAAACCTTGTATAGATGCATCGGTGAAGACCAAATATTCCAACCCTGGCTTGGGTAAAGCGAGGACTGGAACCGAAGTCAATCTATCTTTAAGCTCATCGAACGCAGCTTGACAGGCTTCATCCCACACAAATCTAACCCCTTTCCGGGTCAAATTTATCAAAGGACTAGCAATCTTAGAAAATCCCTTAATAAATCGGCGGTAATAGCCCGCCAAACCTAGAAAACTGCGTATCTCTGCAGGCGTCGTGGGATGAGCCCACTCCCTCACCGCAACAACTTTACTTGGGTCCACCGATATCCCTTGAGAAGAAACAACGTGACCCAAAAATTGCACTTCCCGCAACCAAAAGCCACACTTCTCAAACTTGGCGTACAATTGGTGATCCCTCAACCTTTGCAGGACCAACCCCAAATGAGTAGCATGGTCATCTTTCGTTTGAGAATACACGAGGATGTCATCTATAAACACAATGACAAATTGGTCCAGGAAGTCACGAAATACTCTATTCATAAGATCCATGAACACTGCGGGGGCATTGGTTAGCCCAAAAGGCATAACCAAAAATTCATAAGACCCGTACCTCGTCAGAAAAGCAGTTTTGGATACATCTTGCTCACGTATCCTCAACTGGTGATACCCCGTTCTCAAGTCTATCTTAGAGAAGTAGGTTGCTCCCCTGAGCTGATCAAACAAGTCATCTATGCGAGGCAAAGGGTATTTGTTCCGGATAGTGACCTTGTTCAACTCTCTATAGTCAACACACAACCGGAGAGAACCATCTCTTTTCTTCACGAATAACACAGGAGCACCCCATGGCGATGTGCTATGCTTGATAAACCCCTATTCCAACAACTGCTGAATCTGCTCTCTTATCTCCCTCATCTCCACAGGAGCCATACGATAAGGAGTTCGCGCAATCGGTCGAGTTCCCGACGCTAAGTCAATAACAAACTCAATCTCTCTATTAGGAGGCAAACCCGGTATCTCCCGAAAAATGTCCTCAAAGTCTCGAACGACAGGAATAGAATCTAAGGTAACAACTACATGCCGAGAATTCTCATCCGCAATACAATATAAATAAGTACCAGAATCTCCCTCTAAACGAGGCATAACCACCAGGAACATATCTTGTCCCGGAACGGCGAAGACTATACTCTTCCCGTAACAATTTACTATAGCATGATACTTAAAAAGCCAATCCATGCCCAAAATAACATCATACCCGACCATGTCTAGGACGAATAAGTCGGCCTCAAAACACAAATTACCAAGAGTGATCCCTATGCATTTACAAACAAAGAAAATAAGGGAACCGTCACCCATAGAGGACTCCACACTAGAAAAGGTACTTTCCGCAGATTTTATCAACTCTGTGGACTGAGCAAAACTTCTGGAAATAAAAGAATGCGTCGCACCCGTATCAAACAGAACACGACCCATGTGTCCCTGAATAAGGAATTTACCCTCTATAGCTGGCGGCGCTGGCTGAATAGGAGGAAGCATGGCATCCTGAATGTGGTAGACTCTCCCATACTGTAGTTGGCCCTGCTGCAGAGGGACAACTGGATTCGGTGCTTGTGGAGGGAACTGTACATAAGGCTGCTGAGGAACTCGTGGAGGTTGTCCCCTAATCACCTGAGGACAATCTCTCTTAAAGTGACCAGCTTCTCCACATTGAAAACATTTCCCCACCATATTCTCCTGACCTCGACCTCTGTTATTTTTTAACTGCCCAAAACCTTGGCCCGGTTGGCCCCTACCTCCCTAGCCACCTCGACCCGCTTGCTGTGGTACAACACCACCTTGCCTGTTAGCATTTCCACTAACATTAAACCCCCCAGAGCATTGTCTTTTTGACCCATCCCCTTGCTGAGGATCCCTTTCTCGTTGCTTGTTACCCGCTGGTTGGGAAGAAGGAAAAGCTCCTCCTCCATTCCCACTCACCCCGGGCTTCCCTACTTGCCTAACCCCTGAAGCTTTCTTGCTATTCTGAATAAACAACCGATGCCCCTGATAATGAAGCAATGCAACATTCATCACTTCACCAAAAGTTTGTAAAGCCGGATTACCCACCAAATGCTGTCGGATTCTTCAGTTTAGACCTCCCATGAATTTTAAGACTTTCCTTTCCTCCGGGGTTACCTCTTCTAGCACAAAACTAGCTAGTTGGGTAAACTCCTCCTCATATTCGGCCACCGATCGTTCTCCCTGAACTAGATCTTGAAGTTTCCTCCTCATCTCCCTCTAAATCGCGGGAGGAAAATATTTTCGGTCGTACAAAACCCAGAAATCAGTAATGGACATAGTATCCCTCTGTTCTGGCGTAGTCATCGACTCCCACCAATGTAACGCTGCCCCAAGCAACTTGAAAGTAGAAAGGACTTGCTTCTTCTCCTCACTACAGTCCACCATTCATAAATGGCATTGCATATCCTTCTTCCATTGATTTGCTCGAACAACGTCGGAACCTCCGTCAAACTCTGGGGGATGGCCCTTTAAAAAGGACTCCCTTACTCTTTCCCACGGAGAAGGTCCCGTAGGGGCTTGAGCATCCAGTGCCCGTTGTTGAGCTGTTGGCATCTGTTGAGTTACTGCGGTCATGGCGGCATTAACTGCATGAGCCACGATATTGGCTACGTCAGTAGCATTAAAAGTTCCTTGGGGCGGTGGAGGACCAACATCCTCTTCTACAACTCTATTGCGTCTCGTAGGGAGACCTCTCTTAGGCGGCATCTGAGATGAAGGGACAATAGAGTTAGAATACAATTCACAATAATCTATTTCACAGAAGATTGCAATTATAAGCAGCAAAGCAGTCTTATCATTAGGCTCTATATCAAAGAACGCTACGGTAGATCGTGACAAGTCCACATAGATCCTAGTACTCTAGAACCCAGTGCTCTGATACCATCTGTGACAACCCGCACTCTGAAATAAGGGGTGGCCAGCCCGATACTCCGATATATACGGTAATCATGGACGAAAATCATTCTCAGCACCACATATATAGTAAGAGTAACCGAGAAAACCACCCAATAATTCAGAAAACGGGTTGTCAAAACAATTTGCATTTTAAAAGTTAAGTTAAGAAAAACAATTTAAACAACCCATTCTAGAACAATAGTGGAATTCAAAGGAACATGACTAATATACACCAAAAACCACAATATACAAAGACAAGAACCGAATATGCTGTCGGTTCACAGCTACACAAAAGTAATCCCATCAGTTAGATGTTATGCTATACATTCATTATACAATTACAAGATTGGGCCACTCGCCCGAGTGAAAGACCCGATCATAACTAGATATCAAAAGAATGACGACGTCTAACAAAACATCCTGTAATATCCGCAATTTCATACAGCTCCTTAAAAGCAAAAGAGTAGGAATATCAACACGGGCGTCCTTGCGGAGGAGCACCTGGGCGGATACAATAACAAGTACAACATAGAAAAAAAAAAGAACGGGTCAGGACCCGGTTTATATATAGTTCCCAGATGAACAAAAAGCATGCTAGATATGAATAGTAACATATGGGTACAGAAATCAGCACTCTAACAACCTAAGCATGGATCATAAGAAACAAGTGAGAATGAAATAATTAAATGAAACTAAGCAAGAAGATGAAATTATGCAAGATTAAATTAAAAACTAAATTAAGAGCTTGTATTTCCCCAAATTCCACTTTAAACCAGTTTCAGTTCCTTAACAGGAATATACTAACATTATCTTCTTATTTCATTTTAATTCCCCTTCCTTAGCAAGAATGTAATTGACATAATATCATATAATGGAATTATACAACCCTCAAGTCCCACTTGAGATTTAGAAAAGCTATATTCTTATGCATATAACGATTCTAAGACCGCCCCTCCGAGTTTCCCCACTGGGCGCGCCCCTTAAATGACTATCATCTTCCAGGGGCCCATCAAACAAGGCAGCCTGGGTACCTAACGCACGTCGGGAAGTGGCCATATGCCTGCGAGTGAGTCATAACCACACTCGGAATTACTTCACTAGCGCAGAAAAAATACATATAATAAACTCGCATATGGCCGAGGACTATAGTCTCCCTGCATTCACTAGCCAAGGAACGTCACCTCATGCGCGAGCTTCCCTTATGATAACATTTAGAGAGGTGTGTTTAAGTAAATTAGAATTTACTATAAAAACCATACTTTTCATTTTTCCTTTACAATTACATGTTTCATTTATTTGAAACCGTTATTATAGGATAGTTCATTACTCATCCTAGGTTATGGCTCGAATAAATCTCCAAGGGATCATATTCACTTCCCCCAAACATAAGATTTAACCTAACTCAAATTAAGCCCCTAAAGTCTCCAAGTATGGGCCTACAATATCCATCCATATTATTTGGATGCACAAGGAAAAGTGATGCCTTAACATCACTAGGACAACCGTTCCCCCGGACTTAACCCCAAGTGAAACCATTCAACACTAGGGTGACAACCAACTCAACTAGGACTCTATAAGCCAAGGTTTACTTCATTCAAGAAGAGTCCTAAGTTCCTAGAGGAAGAAAGAAGAATAAAGGATGAAAGTAGGAAATTAGTTTAGAAAACAGGGGACCGGTCGACCGATCCCAAGACAGCGGTCGATCGTGTCTCAAAGTTTAGCTTTAGAAAGAAAGCAGAAAGTCCATTTCGGATGGACCGGTCGACCTGTGGTATAACCGCGGTCGACCGCGACCTTAATTCATGCCTTTGAAAAAAAGAAGTGTGCCTTCCTCCGAAGGCCCGGTCGACCGGTCTGAGATACGCGGTCGACCGGTCATCGCAGACCTAGCCCCCATTTTCCTAATCTCTTCTAACCCCCAAAAATCCACAACCAAACCAAAGTCATCCAAATACATAATGTGATACCCAAAGATCATAAATGCTCCCAACAACATTTTTCCACCTCAATCAACAATCTATCTCTACCAAAGGTGTTTATACCCACAAATCCAACCAAAAACAACAACATTAATACATCAAAACTATACATATCTACCCATACTAAATATTCATCTTAAACTATATAATAGCAAGTTGAAAACTTGCCTTGGGGCTTCACTAACAAGCTTGTTTGAAGAAGAAAACGAGATCAAGCCACAAATCTTCAAGATTTCTCTCTTTTCTCCAATCTTCCACTCACTCTCTCTCACTCTAGGGCTAGAACACTTAGGGTAATAAGAGGAATTGAAAGACTTAAGGGAGAAACTAAACGTGGCTTAAGTTTAAAAGTCTCCAACCAATAAGTAAAAATACCGCAATAGTTAAGTTCTAATACGCAATATGCCAAAACCAGTCAAAAGTGCCCAAAATCTCAAAATACAATATGGCACACATTTTGACTGTCTCGCACCTCCCGGAACTAACTACACCCTCCAAATGATCATTTGGAGATTTTATAAGCCAAATTAAGTTCCGGTTCCATTTTAATTCAAACTGCCATATTAATTTCATGACAAAATAAAACACCACATGGTAACAACTACTTACACACATGGCAATTATGCAACTTATTTGTAAATATTAACTTATTTCATCAAATTAATACTTACCCACATGCAACATTTAATATATGCAACTACACCACATAGGAAATAAATATAAAATGGGCTCCCAAAAGCGAGGGTTGTTACAACGCCTTACTAAAAAAAATATTTAGAAGTCCCCACACTAATTTTAGGAACCCCAAATATTTATCTCCAAACAATTCTATCCTTTATTTTTCCAATTTTCGGTTTGATTTCCGAGTTAATGATTAACCCCAGAACTGCTTTCTTAGAAAAATCATATCAAATCGAAAAAATATCAGAAAAATATGCGGTCAATGTCCACACGACCTATAAAAAAGATCTACGACTTTCGTGTTCTGACCGAGAGCTGAATCGGCCGTCTTCTAAGCCAAAACAGTCCGGAAGTGATGCTAGTCACTATTCACCTTCTTCTCCAAAAATCCAAACCTCCATTAAAGCATCTCCAAGCTTTTTATCTTCTCTCTCATCATCATTCAACCTCAAACAACCATAAATACACATATAAAAAGGGTTCTAATCATCCTAGAAACCATTTTTAACAATTAATTTCAATAAATTCCAAGTTTCTCAAATTGACTATTAATCAAGTTATATCCGTTTTAATCTTTCGAAAACCCGTTTGATTCACAAAATTTCAACCAAAAAATATTTAGTTATATACCAACTGCAATATGAGAAATTAACACACTTAATCATAAAGCAAGTTAAACACTTGCCTATTGGATTAAATGGGATGACCCCGAGTCGAATCCCGTGAATTTTGGTCAGAAATCTCTTCTTTTCTTCTCTTTTCTTTCTTCTCTTCTCTCTCTCTCTCTCTCTCTCTCTCTCTCTCTTAGGGCTGATATTTGGGGGAAATAAGGGCTTTTCCCTTATTAAACCCGAAATTGGGTGTATACCCAATTGTTAAATGACTCGTGTACTCATTTACGAGTCCCTACTAGTCTAAAAATGCCTAGAACCCAAATACTACCCCCGGGTACTGTATTTTGACTATCTCGGTCATTTCGAACCCAATGACGGAGTCGAAATCTCCATCAGAGTCACTTAACTAATATTCACTATTTTGACCCAACACGTTCAATACGCGTGTTTTCCAATTTAAAAAATTTTCCTTTGTTGCTTTACCCAACTGCGACATGTAATTTAAAAAAATAATCCACTCATATACTTAGTCTCATAAGAAAATATAATCCATGTAAATATTAGTCCGACACTTGAAAAGTAATATTTACTATTCACTTTATAACATTGAATTTATTTAATTTCACTCATTAATCCCAGAATTACTATTCACAATAATTCTTCAAATTACCAAATTACATCCACAGTGTAATTTAAATATCTTTAAAAATACGAGGTATTACATACTTCCCCCCTTACAACAAAATTTCTTCCTCGAAATTAAGATATATCCCGTACCGCTATTCTAGGATCGGTATAGACATTACGTCCTAGTTTACCCAAATTTAGATATAGCCTAACACAATGGTCTCCCACTATATTCCAGCCATCTCAAGGCGTATGCTCATATATATATATATAGTCTCCTTATCTCTATATATTTACACAAATCTTGCACCCTTTTATTAAGACGACTTGGCGCAAAGTATTTATTATTAATACCATATCTACTAGTCTCACACCGTAGAAATATTCACAAATCCATATGTATACATATAGGCATATCATCCATATACATATATATATATATATATATATACTAATCCTGCACCCCCGGGTTATCACCCATTAGTGCTCGTAATTATAATATCACATAATAGGCATACACACATCTTATTAAGATTCATAAGTATGCTCCCAACCTATTTGTATAGTTACCATATGTACTTTCTTCTCATTGTTATGTATTGTATAAATATTCAAATTACTATCTCTCTCGTAATCGTCAAGGTACATTCCATACACCGAATAATTAAAGCATTAACTCTAATATACTCTTCCGAAATTTGGTACTACATACACTCCTTCTTTTCTTGGAGTATGCTAACCATACAGTCACGCGCAAGCCACTCTTCAATACTCGTCTGAGTAAGATTTTTCTTTACTTTCTCACAGTAATTTGTTATCCTTTTCGTCAAGAGGTACCTTTTAAATGACTTTCCACAGCCTTTCAACCCATCTAGGGCGTGCTAGCTCTCGTTACACATAAATGCTTGAATTATCGTCATTCTCACACGACATTCAATACGTCATGCCATTTACCTTGTTTATAGCTACCCCTCAGGCATATATTCTACACATTTATGTTTACGTCCTTCTATCTCAGAAATTTTTGGAATTAACTAACCAGGGTACCCATACCCCCTATCATTCATGCATATATGCACCACCATTGTAAACGTCTAACACATAGCAATGGATCCCATTTCCTTAGCCTGGTACTAACACCTGGGTATCCCTTAACTCGAATAATTTGAAATTTAATTCTCCCGATACCTGTAAATTCAATCCTTCTCAAGATTATTCCATCGATCTTCTTATGTTTATCTCACAATAGTCTTCTTATATCAGTGCCGATAGTCTTATTGCCCTTACTTCGTGGCAGTCTTAAGTTGGTGTTTCCCACACACGTAATATGAGTACTATTGTAACTATATCCCTAGTGCCCAAGACCTCTCTCGATTTTCGAAATTTTCTCGGTTTCATGCATGGGACGTCTCGCAAAGCGAAATCCAAACACGAAACCCTCCCGTTACACTACTTCCTCGCATCGTCGATCATCAAGATATAACAGTCTAAGGGACACCAACGGGACATTCTAAATCCTATTCGTTAATCTACTAATTTACTTTTACCACAAAATCCTTCCATGTTGTCCAAATGGAAAGTCCAACTAATTAGGGCACCTACTCTCTGCAAAAGCATTATTAATATCACACCCAAAACATATTTGCTCTCAATTTGCCTTCTATTCAAAGCCTAGCTATAAGTCTCAAATTGATTTCCTTTACCATACCTTACCCACATACTTGCGGTGAGAGAAACATTTCCAGTGCCTTTACACAACACTTTTATTTTTCTTTAGCCCCTAATCATCACATGACTCTTAGCCAAGTTCATCCAACCAACATCCTGTATTTTATAACATCTGTCCACTCCCGACGTCGTTTAGGTTCAGGGTGGAGTGTCTTGTTAGATTCAAATATGTAATCGGGATAATCCCATCCCATCTATCAATAAAATATTGTCAGAACTCTCAATTCTGTCAAGGAGCCATACCACAAGCGCTTGCACTAACACTAAGTCCTTTGTACGAACAACAACAAGCTTAACTCCCTGCTTAACTATAAATCCTGCATACCTTAAATTCTATCTATAAGGTCCCCATGTACTCAAATCATGGTAATGAAACATCTCCTCATCGAAGTTCCATCTAAACATATAATCAAGGCGAGAGCTCATCCAGAATTTATCTCGCATTCCATTCTTTATTATATCCATATATATATATGTTTCACATCTCATATAAATATATATACAATATACTATACACATCAAGTATATACATACTTATATATCATACACTATATAAGTATAATAATCATCCCTCAGAGCTATAACTCAATTGATGCAGTCTCTCAATGCTATCATCTTCCAGGGAATTAATTACACTTCTGATTCGTCACTTTTATTGTATTTTATACCCCGTTAATTTGTACATTCTAGCATTCCCGTGCATGTACTTCTCGGTTCTTATGCTCATTTATTAACTAACCCCTGAATTCATCATATATACTTTGTATGTGTCTTTATTGAGATTTTATAGGTCTCGGGAATGCATATTGGGAAGTTTGGTTTTGATCCGGAGAAGTTCCGTAGACACTTGCACAGTCAGGGGCATTTTGGTAATTTCATCACTCGGGTTTTGATCCCGATTTCTTCATGGAAGTTGTAGACCTTCTTCTTATCTTCGCGTGGCCTCCGACGGTGCTTGAATCCGATCACGAACGAAGAAGTTACGGAAGTTTCAGTGAAACATGGGAGAAATGCCAAAGTAGTGCAACCTTCCTTTTTGAGCAAGCCCGAATCGATTTGCAATTAAGCCAAATCGATTCGGATTCAGACAGGGCATCATCTATACACTTCCGAATCGATTCAGATTTGGCATCGAATCGATTCGGCCCTGCACTTCCAGTTTTCTTCTTATTACTAGTTTTCCATTTTGGTTGGATTTTGGGGTATATCCCTTGTTTTTCCTACTTTGTAGAGATAGATTACTTTTGTTAGATATTTGGATATATAGAAAAACACCCTCTTCTCTCTCCTAGGTCAAGTTCATTTATGGTTTTTGCCCACTTGTAAAGCTTTGATTAGTAGTTGAATTGTGGTTATTAATGCAAGAAAGGTTCATTTACTTCTTCTCTACTTGTTCTACTAGCTTAAATTTGCATTTAAATCCATCTATTGTATTGGTTGGTGTTTAAACTAGATAACTAACTTAATTATGTTATTAACTAGCATGTGTAGTTTAGTTTCAATTATGAGTAGCTAGACTTATGATTGGGGATCATAATCCCACCTTGGATGCTTGAACTCCATATTTAGGGTTTGGTTTATAATTGTTCCAATGGAACTTCATGTGTTGGTATTGGAGTATCATAGTTTCTTAACTTCTCTTGTCATGAAAGGGTTAGTGTTTGAAGCTTTACTACAAACCCAACCCATCTAGCAATAACTAACTAACCCCTAATCCTCCATTGTTGAGTTTAGTCTCTATATGGTTGATGTTCGGACTTAATTAGTTATGCTCGATTAGAATTAATTTAAGCCAAGACCTATAATCCCCTTTTTTGTGAATCCGAGGTGGTAGAATGATCCTTGATCCCTTCAATATCTTGAACTCAAGCTTACCTTAGTTCTTTTCATAGTTCCGTAATTATTAATTAATTAACTGTTCATCAATAGCATGTTAGTTTAGAGATTACCCTCAATCACTTTTCCAAACTATTAAATCATCTTTTACACTTTAACTTTTGTGACGTTTAGAGAATCCCTTTAACCTAATCCTATTCTCTTAGGAGTGTTTCAATCGCTGTGGATCACGATTCCGTATTTACCGAATATTACTTGTTGCGATAGATTTGCTCTTGAATCATGAGCTTTATTTAGAGCGCACCAAGTTTTTGGCGCCGTTGCCGGGGATTGGAAACTATCTTAGGTTTTAGAAATACTCTTTACACTATCGTTCCCTGTGGTCACCGTGACATCACGGTTTCCAAAAATCAATCAAAAATTCTATAAATGCATGACGCGAGTAGTAGCAATTTAAATCCTATTCGTGAACCCTCGTCGTCTAGTGAACCTTCGGATTATTGGAGACCTTTACCATCAATTTCTCGTTCTAGTTCGGTTTTGTCTTCTTCTTATACCTAGGCCCACTCCGATCCCACAACCATGGCCGATAATGTTAGTGAGCACGGAAGTTAGGGGGTTGCACCCGAGCCCCGTATAGGACCATGCGTGATTACATGCAACCCGAGAGGACCACCTCTCCATCTTGTATCATTTTTCCCAACAATTCCGCGCAATTCCATTTTCGTAATGGAATGATTCAATTACTTCCTACTTTCCACGGCATGGACAGTGAACAACCGTACCTTCATATTAGAGAGTTTGAGGAGGTGTGTGTTACTTTTAGGGATCAAAACTGTCCTCTAGATGTCACACGACTCAAACTCTTCCCGTTTTCCTTAAAAGACAAGGTCAAAACTTGGCTTTGGCCTTTAGCTCCTAATTCCATCGGGAGTTAGCGCGAAATGCAAGCGCAGTTTTTGAAGAAATTCTTTCCAACTCATCGCACCAACTCCTTAAAGGGTCAAATCCAAACCTTCGCTCAAACCGAAGGTGAGTCATTCGAGAGATGTTGGGAGAGATTTAATGAGGTACTTCATAAATGCCCACATCACGGGTTCGAAAAGTGGAGACTAATCTCATTTTTCCACAATGGGATTAACCTCAATGCAAAACAAATGGTGGAGACAATGTGCTCCGGTGAGTTCTTTGGTTTAGATCCCGATGATGCGTGGGCACATTTCAAATATTGTGACGAGACCACCCAAGCGTGGGACACTTCGGACCCTAGCAAAACCAATGCGCGTTCATCCAATCCACCTTCCTCTAACCATGGGATATATCACCTTGCCGAAGGAGATGATATGTCATTAAGAGTAGCCTAACTTTCTAAGCGTATCGAGGCAATGGATGCCAAAGCTCGGGAACCATCCCATCCTTCTCCCTCACATGTAGAGGAGTCTTGTGCCATTTGCGACATTGAAGATCACTCAACGAGGGATTGTCTAACAATTCCGGCATATAAAGTGATGCTTCACGATCAAGCCAACGCGATGGACACTTACAAGAAACAGTTCATGACTCCTTTAGGTGAGGGCTATAATCCTTCGTGGAGAAACCACTCAAGTTTCTCCTACGGGCAGCCCCAACAATCTCAAAATCCACCTCCCCCGAATTATCGAAATCTTCCCCCACCTCACAATTTTCAGCAACCATATAATCAAGCTCCTCCACCCCAATCTCAAATGAAAGGTCCCCCTCAGGGACCACCTCCTCCGGTTATACCATTGTATGCTCACCCGAACAAGAGGAGCCTCGAAGAGACTCTTCAATCTTTCATAACCTCTCAACAAGCCACGAATTCTAGGCTTGAAAAAGAAATATCCAAGTTAGCTTCTGCATTGAGTATCCAAGAAAAGGAAAAATTCCCTTCCCAACCTCAAAAGGCCATGGGGAAAAATAGTCTCACTAACACTTTGAATCCCCCTCCTGATAGTGCAAAAGCTGTGACCGTTCTAAGGAGCGGGAAAGTCATTGAAAAAACCACCCCTCCATATGTCCCTACAGTCGTTAAGGAAGTTTCACCCGTCCCATTAGAGGTCGAAGATGCCTCCTTAAAGCAGAGAGAAGGAAAATCCCCGTTGGAACCGGATGTGGTTTCGAAGCTTCCTATCCCCGTACCTTACCCTCAAAGGCTCCTCCCGCAAAAAGGGATTGTTAATAATGCGGACATACTAGAAATGTTCAAACAAGTCAAGATTAAAATACCTCTTTTGGATGCAATCAAACAAGTCCCTGCTTATGCTAAGTTCTTAAAGGACTTAATCACTGTTAAGCGGAAGTTGTTTGTGAGGAAGAAAGCCTTTTTGGCCGAAAACATATGCTCGATAATTCAATCTGAATTACCACCCAAATATAAAGATCCCGGTTGTCCCACCATTTCGTGCGTGATAGGGGACTTTAAGATCGAGCAAGCTTTGCTAGACCTAGGAGCGAGTGTCAATTTGTTACCATACCATGTCTATGAACAGCTCGGTCTAGGGAACCTCAAGCCCACGAAAATAACCCTCCAATTAGCAGATCGCTCCGTTAAGGTTCCGAGGGGTGTTGTGGAAGATGTTATAATACAAGTTGACAAATTCTATTTTCCCGTGGACTTTGTAGTGTTGGACACCCATCCTACTTCTCCTAGTAGTAGAACTACCCCCATTATCCTTGGTCGTCCTTTCCTAGCCACATCCAATTCGTTAATTAATGCTAGGAATGGCCAAATGAACCTAACATTTGGAAATATGACTTTGGAAATGAACATCTTCAATGTTTCGAATCAAATGGGAGATGATGATGATGAGGTCCATGAAGTGGACTTTTTAGAGGAGGTGGTTTAGGAGCATTTTGATGCTACATTTTTTTCGAACCCCTTAGAGGGATGTCTTGTGAACCCGAGTTACTTGGAGAATAGCTATTCTCCATATGATGAAGAGGTCAAGTTCATGAGGTTGTTGTTAGACGAGGACGAGAGAGTTGATGAGGTTAATTGGTGTACCGCTTTTGAGGACTTACCCCCTCGTGATTCGTATGATGTTCCCTCGGATGTGCGATTCCCCAAACTTGAATTAACGCAATTACCTTCCGAGTTAAAATATGCTTATTTAGGCAAAAATAAGACATATCCTGTTATTGTCTCATCTAGCCTCGAGGCGGGTGAAGAACAAAGGCTGATAGACTTGTTAAGGAGATACAAGGGTGCGTTTGGTGGACAATAGCAGATTTGATGGGGATTAGTCCCTTAATTTGCACTCACAAAAGTAATCTAGAAGAGGATGCAAAACCCTCTCGTGAGATGCAAAGGAGATTGAATCCAGTGATGAAGGAAGTTGTGAAGGCGGAAGTGATTAAGATTTTAGATGCTGATATCATATATCCGTTATCTGATAGCAAATGGGTCAGTCCAATTCACGTAGTTCCAAAGAAATCTGGTGTCACTGTTATAGAAAACACGAAAGGGGAATTGATTACTAAACACACCACCACTGGGTGGCGTGTGTGCATCGACTATAGAAAACTTAATGCAATGACATTGAAGGATCATTATCCCCTTCCATTCATTGACCAAATGTTGGAACGCGTGTCCAGTCATCCTTACTATTGTTTTCTCGATGGGTACTTGGGTTACAACCAAATCGAACTTGATTTCAAAGATCAGGACAAAACTACCTTCACATGCCCTTTTGGGATATTTGCTTACAAAAGGATGTCCTTCGGGTTATGTAATGCGCCTGCTACATTCCGAAGGTGCATGTTGAGCATTTTTAGCGATATGGTAGAACGTGGTCTAGAGGTGTTCATGGACGATTTCAGCGTCTTTGGCAACTCCTATGACCATTGTCTTTCCATACTAGAGAAGGTTTTGTCTAGATGTGTCGAGAAAAAGCTCGTGTTAAACTGGGAGAAGTTCCATTTTATGGTCACTAAGGGGATTGTCTTAGGTCACATCGTCTCCTCAGATGGTATTGAGGTAGATAAGGCAAAGGTTGAGGTCATTGCCAACCTACCCGCCCCTAAATCTCTGAAAGATGTAAGGTCTTTCCTTGGGCATTCAGGATTTTATAGTCATTTCATAAAGGACTTTATCTCGATTGCTAGACCCTTGTGCAGTCTCCTTTCCAAGGAAACCCCGTTCGAATGGAGCAATGGGTGTCAAGCAGCTTTTGAGACTTTGAAAAGTATGCTTACCACCGCTCCCATAATTCAAGCTCCTGATTGGACCCTACCCTTCGAATTAATGTGTGACGCTACCGACTTGGCGGTTGGGGCTGTTTTAGGACAGAGAAGTGACAAGAAGCCCCATGTCATTTACTATGCAAGTTAAACTCTTAACGGTTCTCAATCGAACTATTCAACCACCGAGAAAGAGTTATTAGCAGTTGTCTACGCTTTGGATAAATTCCGAGCATACCTCGTGGGATCCCCCATAGTTTGTTTTACGGATCATGCGTCACTCAAATACCTTCTGTCTGAGAAGGATGCCAAGCCGCGCTTAATAAGGTGGGTGCTCTTACTCCAAGAGTTTAATTTAACTATTAAAGATAAAAAAGGAGTAGAAAATGTTATCGCGAATCACTTGTCGTGTTTAACGTTTGAGGCACCCAAGGACCAACTCCCCATTGTTGAATTCTTTCCGGATGAACAGCTGTTCTCCACTTCCTCTTTGCCGTGGTTCGCTGATATTGTGAAGTACCTCGTGACGGGTTCAATTCCATCTCATTGGACCCCTCAAGAGAAGAGGAAATTCTTTAGTTGGGTGCATAGGTTCTTTTTCGATGATCCGTATTTGTTTAAGTATTGCCCCGACCAGATCATCCGAAAATGTGTCCTGGATGATGAGATAGAGAGCGTAATTCGATTCTCCCACACGGAGGCATGTGGGGGCCACTTTTCTTCCAAGAAAACCGCTGCAAAAATATTACAATGCGGACTTTATTGGCTCACACTTTTGAAGGATGCACACGAATTCTGCATTTCGTGTGATCGTTGCCAGAAATTAGGCTCTATAACCCGTCGAAACATGATGCCAATGCCCCCCATTTTAGAAATTAAAGTCTTTGACTGTTGGGGAATTGATTTCATGGGCCCATTCCCACCGTCTTTTGGTAATCTTTACATCCTTGTGACCGTCGATTACGTATCCAAGTGTGTAGAAGTCATTGCGTCCAAAACCAATGATCATAGGGTGGTGTTGAAGTTCCTTAAGGAACACATACTTTCGCGTTTCGGAACTCCGAAAGCGATCATAAGCGATAACGGAACTCATTTTGTAATTCTACGTTTGCTAATCTTATGCGAAAGTATGGGGTAGCTCATAAAGTTGGAACTACCTACCACCCGCAAACAAGTGGCCAAGCTGAATTAGCCAATCGAGAGATAAAGCACATCCTAGAGAAGACGGTCAATCCCGACCGCAAGGATTGGTCTCTTCGGCTTCTTGACGCATTATGGGCATATCGTACGTCCTACAAAACTTCCTTGGGTATGTCGCCCTTTAGACTAGTGTATGGCAAACCATGTCATTTACCAGTTGATATCGAACACAAAGCCTACTGGGCGATTAAAAAATTGTATTTTGATCTAGACAAGGCCAATAATAAGCGAATGCTCCAACTCAATGAGTTGGAAGAACTCCGGAATGATTCGTATGAGAGAGCGAGAATCTATAAGCAAAGGGTGAAAGAAAGGCACGACAAGAACATATCCCGTAAAACATTTCACCCTCTTCAAAAAGTACTCTTATACGATTCTAGGTTACATTTGTTTCCGGGGAAGCTAAGGTCTAGGTGGACGGGTCTGTTTGTTGTTAAGACCGTCTATCATCACAGTGCAATTGAGGTTGAGAACCCATCTGATGGGAAGTTGTTGAAGGTCAATGGTCAGCGTCTCAAGCCTTTCCTAGAACCATTTGACCCATGTTCGGACATAATTCCATTGTCTGACCCCGTTTAGGGGGCTCCATAGGACTTCGGAATCATATATTTTTTGTGCCGAGCATCCCCCGGCATGTGTGGGGTGCAATATTTTTGTCCCGGACCCTTTGCACATATTAATCACCATCTTTAGGGTCCAATAATCTACTTATTAGAAGCCCAATCCTTTTACCCAAGTGTGAATGGTGAAACAGCAAAGCAGAAAGTTGAAACTCAATATACGAATCGATTCGGTTAGTCACCGAATCGATTCGACCCTTCCCAGTATCCAGTTAAGAGTTTGCAAATCGATTCGGGTTAATGCCAAATCGATTCGGCAAACGAAAAGTGTCAGGTCTCTACTTCCGAATCAATTCATCCATGACGAATCGATTCGCTCTTAGACAGTGTGGAATTCGAGAGTAGCGAATCGATTCGGTTAACTACCGAATCAATTCGGTTCACCAGGTCACTTAAAACTCCTCATTTGTTTTAATTCCACTTCTCATTCTCTCTTCTCCCTTAACCGAAGAACTCCAACTCTCCCATATCATTTCCCTTCTTCTATTCATTTTCACCCTCATGGCTTCCTGATCCAAGGCATCCTCATCCAAGGTAACTAATTCAACCCTATTAAATTGATTTCAAATCTTATTTAATGTTCTTGGTATGAAAGTAGGGTTAAATGGAGTGTGGTAAAAATCCACATTTTCTGCATGATGCTCCATATTTTCTCATTGTTTATGATATGAATTCAACAAATACAACTTGTTTATGTTGCTTTGACGATTCAGTTGTATTTGTTGGGGTTGTTTCACATTCAAAAAGCTATTTTCACCATACTTTCCATACATTGCACACTAAGTGTTCGATAAAATGCCTCTGTGGAGATTTTGTACGCTAATGCTCTATCTTCGCACCTTTTATCGTACATTCATGTTGAATTGTCCGTGTTTGAGTGTGGTGTGCGTCGGTTACGTCTACTCGACCAATTTTTCCTAACGCGCACCCTCCGAACCTAGTTTCCCCAAATTTCACGATTACTTTGATTTTATGCATCGCACTTATGGTGTGTGTATTGAATTAATGTTTTGTAGGTTCCTAATGTAACCAAGCCATAATCTAGTGTTGTTACGGGACGGGGAGGGGAAGGTTTTGAAACTTTTTGTTCCAAGGATGAGAGGGAGTGGTATCGGGACATGTTCAAAACCAGTCGCCCGATTGCTATTGAGAAGGAAGTGATTTTAGATGAGATGTCGGCTTCTATAAGACGATATTTAGTCAAATTCAATTAGGAGGCCCATCTGGCCATGAGAGGGGAGGTCAATGAGGACCACGTGCGCCGTTTTTATGCTTCTCTAGTATCTTTGCGCGGCGGCATGTATGAAGCGTATGTGAGAGGGAGGCGGATTACTATTTCTAAGACCATCTTGGCTGCGCACCTTAGCGGGACTTCTAACCCCGAGCTCTATCATTAACCGGTCCTTGCAGATGGGCCTCAGCTTCCACAACAGGTACTCATTGCGCGTCTCGCACCCGGCAAGATTTGGGCGGGGGGAGACTTTCCCCACTTCGGGCATGCCCGATGTACATCGTATCCTCCATCTCATCGCCGTTAATTCCATCATTCCAACTCAGACCAAAGATGTCCTCCGTTACAAGCAGTCCCTCTTCTTCTATAGTCTTTTAGGGGATGAAATGGTCATTAGTCTTCCCGCCCTCATGTTGCATCAAATAGTGAACGCTGCCTATAGCGAGAAGGGAACCACAACTCTTCCTTATGCGCGACTGATTTCCCGGATTTGCGAGGATGCCGGGTGTGAGGTGTTAGGCAGCGACAAGATACCTAGGATGGCCAAGGTGTTTAATGATAAGACCATTGCTAAAAGCTTGGGGCAGGATTATTGGGAGAGGAGGAAAAAGCGTATGTTAGATGCTCCTGATGCTCCTAATGCTCCTGATGCCCCTATGCCTGATATTCCGGATGTGCCTCATCCAGTCCCACCTCCTGTGCCACCTACTGATGACCCCATTACATATCTTGGGGTGCGGATGGATGAGTTGCAGGCTGATTTTATCGAGTTTCGGGGCACCTATATGACAAACTTGGCATCGTTCCGGGCTGACTATCAGCGAGATACTTCCATGATTGCCCGGGAACAGATGGATTTGTTTGCTCTTATTCATGGGGGCGAGGCTGCTGTGCCTCCATACCTTCATGATCCCTACGCCCCTCATGACCCCAATGCGCTCGAACACTCGAGCCGCCATCCGAACCATATGTAGGGCGCTGTCATCCCGCTTTCTCTGCTGCCGACTTTTGGGTTTATAACATTTTAGTTGTGTATTGGTGTGGGGAAGAGAGAGTACATTTAGTGTATTTTCTAATTTTGGTTTTTCTGCCCCATGTATACAACTTGTGATTATTAATGAAATTACTCATTTTCATTTTCATATTTGTTCTTGTATATATCTCTTTTGTATATATTGTTGTTTTTGGTACTAACATGTAACAGGCATGCCGTTGCGCGTTTCTCGAGTTACTCCTTACGGGGTAACAACTTTCTACCCCTTTTCCCTTTTTATCCCTACTAACATTGGGGACGATGTTTCATTTAAGTTAGTGGGTATGGATTACATTTGTGATACCGGTTATCATGTTAGTATTTATTTATTTATTTAAAAAAAATTAAAAAAAATTTAAAAAAAAATCTTTTTCTCTCTCATATCTACTATGATTACTTATATGATCGGCTTATCCTATTGTATAGCTATGAAGCATGCTTCGAGTTATTGATTTATTAGCCTTTAGCCCGTTATTGTTTGTACTGTGAATAGCATCATAAAATTAAACTGTGAGGCTTTGATTATGTACACAAATAATTATTTATGATTTGGTTTAAAGCGTTTCAAATTCGTTATTTTAAGGCGCATGCTATACCTTTACAAAAGTGAAAATTGAGACTTATCGTCATTTGTGAGCGTATACATCCACTCTATCTCTTTCTTGTCAATGAACTCGTTGTCAATCTCATTTTCTTTTCATTTGATTGCATATTAATTGATTTATCACTTAAGCATGATTTTCAATGGTGTTGAGTCCCGCGAATCACATGAAACTTTAGGAAAGGATTATAGGCCCTCGTTGTTGTTTAACCCATATGACCTTAACCTTACCCCTTAAATGTTTTCCCTAGTCAACCCCCTTGAGCCTTATTATTCCTTTCGTTTCGTCCCCAAATCCCTTGTCCAACTCCACATTGGAGTCCTAAACCCTCATTTACTCCTCCCATACATTGAATAGGGATTGTTCCCGGGATTGAATGATGTTGTTTATATGGATTGCAATCAAGCTATGAGTGGTATAAAAAAAGAAGAAAAGAAAAAGTTAAAAAAAAAGAAAGAAAAGAAACCTAGAATAAAATGGGTCCTAGTTAATTCCCATTTCACCATGTGCATGAAAATCAAAGTCTCACTCTCATGAATACCTTGCTTTTGGAATTTGATTTCGATTCCTAAATTGCCCATTAAATCCATTATCCCGTGCGTTATTCCCAAATCTCCTTTGATTATAGACACATCCCTTTCTTTTCCTAACCCTAACCTAGCCTAAATTCTATACCCTAAAAGTCCTATTTAATTCTAGGGTGATGTGATTCAAAGGTAGAACATTAGCGATAATCTGTTTAAATGCTTTTCTCTTGGTTAATATGCGATATCCTTTCATGAGATTGTATTTTTCACTTTTATATTGCGTTCTTCATTGATGACATGTGTGTGGCCTAGTTTCCCTTTACAATTACTCTTTATGCCCGCATGTACCGTGTGTGTTACATCCCATTTCTGAGTGTTTCATTTGTTGAGTGTAACAACCGGAGAGAACTTGAGTATGCATGCCTTAGCATTTACATGGATTTTGAAAGTTTTGCCAAATCTAAATTACCACATGTGTCCGCTTATTTCGCATTTCCATGGTTTCAATTTTTATTGAAGTTATTTGTTTAATGCCTATAATTGTCGTCTTTTGTGTGAGCTTTGTTCACTTTGTTGATAGATTGTGCTTCTTAGATATTTGTTGAGCTACGCATTGGTCTTTGCCGTATCATAGTATGAGTTGATTTGATGTTTGTGGGTGTCATCCCTGGAAACCCTCACGAGACCTCCCTCGTCCCATAGGGCCACCTAGGGGTTTTTAAACGGCTTATTGCATATGCTAAATGCAATCGTTCGCCCGCGAAAGTGGCATTTTTCCTTCTATGTACATATTTCTTCTACTTTGGTTGCATTGTTGGCACTTGTTTCTTCATACTTCATTGCTCGGTACTAGCAATGTATAAGTTAGGGGGTGTGATTCGTCACTTTTATTGTATTCTATACCTCGTTAATTTGTACATTCTAGCATTCTCGTGCATGTATTTCTCGATTCTTATACTCATTTATTGACTAACCCCTGAATTCATCATATATACTTTGTATGTGTCTTTATTAAGCTTTTATAGGTCTCGGGAATGCATATTGGGAAGTTTGGTTTTGATCCGGGAAGTTTCGTAGACACTTGAACAGTCGGGGGCATTTTGGTAATTTCAGCACTCGGGTTTTGATCCCGATTTCTTCACGGAAGTTGTAGACCTTCTTCTTATCTTCACGTGGCCTCCGACGGTGCTTTAATCCGATCTCGAACGAAGAAGTTACGGAAGTTTCAGTGAAACATGGGAGAAATAATGCCAAAGTAGTGCAACTTTCCTTTTTGAGCAGGCCCGAATCGATTCGCAATTAAGTCGAATCGATTCGGATTCAGACAGGGCAACATCTCTACACTTCCGAATCGATTCGGAATCGGAACCGAATCGATTCGGCCCTGAACTTCCAGCTTTCATCTTATTACTAGTTTGTCATTTTGGTTGGATTTTGGGGTATATCCCTTGTTTTTCCTAGTTTGTAGAGATAGATTACTTTTGTTAGATATT
Source organism: Sambucus nigra (assembly GCA_949130495.1). Lineage (NCBI taxonomy): Eukaryota > Viridiplantae > Streptophyta > Magnoliopsida > Dipsacales > Adoxaceae > Sambucus > Sambucus nigra. The sequence goes on from OX422208.1 coordinate 203,821,181, forward strand.
TGGATATATAGAAAAACACTCTCTTCTCTCTCATAGGTCAAGTTAATTTATGGTTTTTACCCACTTGTAAAGCTTTGATTACTAGTTGAATTGTGGTTATTAATGCAAGAAAGGTTCATTTACTTCTTCTCTACTTGTTCTACTAGCTTAAATTTGCATTTAATTCCATCTCTTGTATTGGTTGGTGTTTAAACTAGATAACTAACTTAATTATGTTATTAACTAGCATGTGTAGTTTAGTTTCAATTATGAGTAGCTAGACTTATGATTGGGGATCATAATCCCACCTTGGATGCTTGAACTCCATATTTAGGGTTTGGTTTATAATTGTTCTAATGGAACTTCATGTGTGGATATTGGAGTATCATAGTTTATTAACTTCTCTTGTCATGCAAGGGTTATTGTTTGAAGCTTTACTACAAACCCAACCCATCTAGCAATAACTAACTAACTAACCCCTAATCCTCCATTGTTGAGTTTAGTCTCTATATGGTTGATGTTCGGACTTAATTAGTTATGCTCGATTAGAATTAATTTCAACCAAGCCCTATAATCCCCTTCTTTGTGAATCCGAGGTGGGAGAATGATCCTCAATCCCTTCAATATCTTGAACTCAAGATTATCTTAGTTCTTTTCATAGTTTCGTAATTATTAATTAATTAACTGTTCAACAATAGCATATTAGTTTAGAGATTACCCTCAATCACTTTTCCAAACTATTAAATCATCTTTTACACATTAACTTTTGTGATGTTTAGAGAATCCCTTTAACCTAATCCTGTTCTCTTAGGAGTGTTTCAATCCCTGTGGATCACGATTTCGTACTTACCGGATATTACTTGTTGCGATAGATTTGCACTTGAATCATAAGCTTTATTTAGAGCGCACCAAGTTTTTGGCGCCGTTGCCGGGGATTGGCAACTATCTTAGGTTTTAGAAATACTCTTTAGACTATCGTTCCATGTGGTCACCGTGACATCACGGTTTCCAAAAATCAATCCAAAATTCTATAAATGCATGACGCGAGTAGTAGCAATTTAAATCCTATTCGTGAACCCTCGTCGTCTAGTGAACCTTCGGATCATTGGAGACCTTTACCATCAATTCCTCGTTCTAGTTCGGTCTCATCTTCTTCTTATACCTGGGCCCACTCCGATTCCACAACCATGGCCGGCAATGTTAGTGAGCACGGAAGTCAGGGGGTTTCACCCGAGCCCCCGTATAGGACCATGCGTGATTACATGCAACCCGAGAGGACCACCTCTCCGTCTTGTATCATTTTTCGCTACAATGCTGTGCAATTCCATTTTCATAATGGAATGATTTAATTACTTCCTACTTTCCACGGCATGGATAGTGAACAACCGTACCTTCATGTTAGAGAGTTTGAGGAGGTGTGCGCTACTTTTAGCAATCAAAACTGTCCTCTAGATGTCACACGACTCAAACTCTTCCCGTTTTCCTTAAAAGACAAGGTCAAAACTTAGCTTTGGCCTTTAGCTCCTAATTCCATTGGGAGTTAGCGCGAAATGTAAGCGCAGTTTTTGAAGAAATTCTTTCCAAATCATCGCACCAACTCCTTAAAGGGTCAAATCCAAACCTTCGCTCAAACCGAAGGTGAGTTGTTCGAGAGATGTTGGGAGAGATTTAATGAGGTACTTCATAAATGCCCACATCACGGGTTCGAAAAGTGAAGATTAATCTCATTTTTCCACAATGGGCTTAACCTCAATGCAAAACAAATGGTGGAGACAATGTGCTCCGGTGAGTTCTTTGGTTTAGATCCCGATGATGCGTGGGCACATTTCAAATATTGTGCCGAGACCACCCAAGCGTGGGACACTTCGGACCCTAGCAAAATCAATGCGCGTTCATCCAATCCACCTTCCTCTAGCCATGGGATATATCACCTAGCCGAAGGAGATGATATGTCATTAAGAGTAGCCTAACTTTCTAAGCGTATCGAGGCAATGGATGCCAAAGCTCGGGAACCATCCCATCCTTCTCCCTCACATGTAGAGGAGTCTTGTGCCATTTGCGACGTTGAAGATCACTCAACGAGGGATTGTCCAACAATTCTGGCATATAAAGTGATGCTTCACGATCAAGCCAACACGATGGCCACTTACAAGAAACAGTTCATGACTCTTTTAGGTGATGGCTATAATCCTTCATGGATAAACCACCCAAGTTTCTCCTACGGACAGCCCCAACAATCTAAAAATCCACCTCCCCTGAATTATCAAAATCTTCCCCCACCTCACAATTTTTAGCAACCATATAATCAAGTTCCTCCACCCCAATATCAAATGCAAGGTCCCCCTCAGGGACCACCTCCTCCGGTTATACCATTGTATCTTCACCCGAACAAGAGGAGCCTCAAAGAGACTCTTCAATTTTTCATAACCTCACAACAAGCCATGAATTCTAGGCTTGAAAAATAAATCTCAAAGTTGGCTTCGGCATTGAGTGTCCAAGAAAAGGGAAAATTACCTTCCCAACCTCAAAAGGCCATGGGGCAAAATAGTGTCACTAACACTTTGAATCCCTCTCCTGATAGTGCAAAAGCTGTGACCGTTCTAAGGAGCGGGAAAGTCATTGAAAAAACCACCCCTCCATGTGTCCCCACCGTCGTTAAGGAAGTTTCGCCCGACCCATTAGTGGTCGAAGTTGCCTCCTTAAAGCAGAGAGAAAGAAAAGCCCCGTTGGAACCGGATGTGTTTTCGAAGCTTCCTATCCCCGTACCTTACCCTCAAAGGCTCCTCCCGCAAAAAGGATTGTTAATAATGCGGACATACTAGAAATGTTCAAACAAGTCAAGATTAACATACCTCTTTTGGATGCAATCAAACAAGTACCTTCTTATGCTAAGTTATTAAAGGACTTAATCACTGTTAAGCGGAAGTTGTTTGTGAGGAAGAAAGCCTTTTTGGCCGAAAACATATGCTTGATAATTCAATCTGAATTACCACCCAAATATAAAGATCCCGGTTGTCCCACCATTTCGTGTGTGATAGGGGACTTTAAGATCGAGCAAGCTTTGCTAGACCTAGGAGCGAGTGTCAATTTGTTACCATACCATGTCTATGAACAGCTCGGTCTAGGGAACCTCAAGCCCACGAAAATAACCCTCCAATTAGCGGATCACTCCGTTAAGGTTCCGAGGGGTGTTGTGGAAGATGTTATAATACAAGTTGACAAATTCTATTTTCCCGTGGACTTTGTGGTGTTGGACACCCATCCTACTTCTCCTAGTAGTAGAACTACCCCCATTATCCTTGGTCGTCCTTTCCTAGCCACATCCAATGCGTTAATTAATGCTAGGAATGGCCAAATGAACCTAACATTTGGAAATATGACTTTGGAAATGAACATCTTCAATGTTTCGAATCAAATGGGAGATGATGATGATGAGGTCCATGAAGTGGACTTTTTAGAGGAGGTGGTTCAGGTGCATTTTGATGCTACATTTTTTTCGGACCCCTTAGAGGGATGTCTTGTGAACCCGAGTTACTTGGAGAATAGCTATTCTCCATATGATGAAGAGGTCAAGTTCATGAGCTTATTGTTAGACGAGGACGAGTGAGTTGATGAGGTTAATTGGTGTACCGCTTTTGAGGACTTAACCCCTCGTGATTCGTATGATGTTCCCTCGGATGTGCGATTCCCCAAACTTGAATTAACGCAATTGCCTTCCGAGTTAAAATATGCTTATTTAGGCAAAAATGAGACATATCTCGTTGTTGTCTCATCTAGCCTCGAGGCGGGTGAAGAACAAAGGCTGATAGACTTGTTAAGGAGATACAAGGGTGCGTTTGGGTGGACAATAGCAGATTTGAAGGGAATTAGTCCCTTAATTTGCACTCACAAAAGTAATCTAGAAGAGGATGCAAAACCCTCTCGTGAGATGCAAAGGAGATTGAATCCAATGATGAAGGAAGTTGTGAGGGCGGAAGTGATTAAGCTTTTAGATGCTGATATCATATATTCGATATCTGATAGCAAATGGGTCAGTCCAATTCACGTAGTTCCAAAGAAATCTGGTGTCACCGTTGTAGAAAACATGAAAGGGGAATTGATCACTAAACGCACCACCACTGGGTGGCGTGTGTGCATCGACTATAGAAAACTTAATGCAATGACATTGAAGGATCATTTTCCCCTTCCATTCATTGACCAAATGTTGGAACGCGTGTCCGGCCATCCTTATTATTGTTTTCTTGATGGGTACTCGGGTTACAACCAAATCGAACTTGATCTCAAGGATCATGACAAAACTACCTTCACATGCCCTTTTGGGACATTTGCTTACAAATGGATGTCCTTCGGGTTATGTAATGCGCCTGCTACATTCCAAAGGTGCATGTTGAGCATGTTTAGCGATATGGTAGAACGTGGTCTAGAGGTGTTCATGGACGATTTTAGCGTCTTTGGTAACTCCTATGACCATTGTCTTTCCATACTAGAGAAGGTTTTGTCTAGATGTGTCGAGAAAAAGCTCGTGTTAAACTGGGAGAAGTTCCATTTTATGGTCACTAAGGGGATTGTCTTAGGTCACATCGTCTCCTCAGATGGTATTGAGGTAGACAAGGCAAAGGTTGAGGTCACTGCCAACCTACCCGCCTCTAAATCTCTGAAAGATGTAAGGTCTTTCCTTGGGCATGCATGATTTTATCGTCTTTTCATAAAGGACTTTAGCTCGATTGCTAGACCCTTGTGCAGTCTCCTTTCCAAGGAAACCCCGTTTGAATGGAGCGATGGGTGTCAAGCAGCTTTTGAGACTTTGAAAAGTATGCTTACCACCGCTCCCATAATTCAAGCTCCTGATTGGACCCTACCCTTCGAATTACTCTGTGACGCTGGCGACTGCACTGGGTAATTTAAGTTTAGCACCATTCTCTACTATAGCGGTACATAGATAATTATAACTAATATTCTATAGTAGTCATTGCAGCAATCCATGACAATGCCATAAGAAAAATGATCTTTACCGCGGTCCTCATATCCAACATCAACTTACAGCTCTAACTAAGCCCCACCACCTGCTGCCCTCATAATGGACTTCCATGGTCGCCCTTTGTCAATCATCACACGAATCCCGATTGAGCGCACAAAAGATTTACTATAATCTTACATAATGGCAGGAGAACGAAATCTCACAAAAGGATATCAGAAATCCTAATCATAAGGCTCTATATCAAATCAAAAGCAACGCTGAAAGCGTAGTACGTCCGCACAGATTCCTAAGGACACTAGAACCCGATGCTCCGATACCACCTGTGACACCCCGCCTTATAAAATACCGGGCGATCACTCCAATATCAAATTAAAACAGGAGTCTCATATGGTTCATTCTTAGCATCACTGTCAAAAACCAATTAAATTACTAATATCCTATTAGGTCGGCGTCAAAATCTTTTTAACCAAACCATTCAAATAAAATAATTACAACAGTTTATATGCAGCAACTGAAATGAAATAAAATAAAATAACCGAACACTCAGTACAAAAATACAACCAAATCGAATGCCTCACTAAAAGGCGATAAAAGAATAAATGAGTACAGTTGAGCCATAATACCGAATGTTTCTACAATACCTCCTATCTAGATCTCAATGATAGAAGCGTCTAATATAAACCTGCTTGCATCCACGGCTGTTGCAGCAAACGTCTGACTCGAAAGAATCATCATCCAGGCGTCCCTGTGTCTGGACACCTATATATATATATAGATATATCAAGAGGGTAAAATAGAGAAACGGGTCAGAGCCCGAGTTTTGAAAACATTTTAGCAAATGCTTAAAATCCATATTTTAAAAATATGTTATTTCTCATATTTAAACTGGTATCGCTCTCACATGAGATACACCTCACCCCTCTTCTAACAGTGCATAACTATCGCATACCTTTTTAAACAACCTAGTTAAACTACCCTGCCTAACTAATGTAATTACCTATCTTCTAATAATCCTCATCAATTCGAGTACTAAGGACTAAACTTCTCCCCATTCCTAACATTACATTGGTGCGTGGGGTGTCTCGCGAAGCTAAATCCAAATAAGGAACCTCCCCGATACACTACTACATGACAATGTTGATCATCGGGATCCATTAGGCCTAGAGTACATACCATATTTATACCATCCTGTATTTATTAATAGTTCTCATTAGAACCTAAGATTCATGTTCATATAAGTCCGGATATTCATTTACCGGAAGTAATATCACACTTTATTCATTCTTTTCACTTTATGAAAGGTTAGATTATATGATATCTCATCTCATATATATAAACAATATACTATACACAACAAGTATATTAATCATCCACCGAACTATGATATAAGTGTCTTAGTCATTCTCATTTACTAAGCATCCGTGGATTATCTCAATTACACATATATGTCAATCACAATACATATATCCATATCCGGCACCCATAGGCTTAACAGCGGTGCACACATACTCTGCTATCCAATCCAAGTACATCTCATACTAAAGGATCACATGTTCCACATCACTCAGGAACTGTATCAATACAAATCACACATATTGGAGGCGAACATAGTTCACGTACCTACGGGTCACACACATACCTACGCTCCCATATCCAGCAGACTTATCAACTCACAAATAAGCCCTTCACAGTCCTATGTTCTTGAGGTACCAAATCTAAATCCCCCGAAGGCAACACAGGATAAGATTGTCCTCTTTTGAACGTCAACCTCCCGTGATAGCAAGTATGTTAGGTATGTCATACACATAATAAACAATAATATAGGTACACATACCACCGATATAAATATATCATCAGTTAGGTATTCACACAACCATATTATAATGATAGATATTTATCTCACCTATACATAATTCCCCATATGTAATTATTTAACCCATGTATATAATAACATCAAGGCATACGCACCACCCATATAATAATCCCCATACGTAGTATATTTATATCTCGAATATCCTACGCATTCATCAATTTTTTTGTCTAAACTCCAATATTTTATTTTCCGAGCTTTTCTCACCGCACAATGATAATATCAACAACCCCAATATATTCATTTGTCTCATAATATATATACTTTAACGACATCGTATATATATTATTTATATCCCTTCTCAATATACTATGGCTATAATTTTCAAACTCTTATAACGATAGCCAATAACCTCGAACATTCTCATTCTCAATAATATAAGTCGTCACACAAGTAAAACACTACCCTAATATGTATTCCCTTATTTAATATTCAAATCACACCTAAATATCTCTTTAAGTATTATTCTTCACGAACACCCCTATTTGGGTAAATCTTGGATTTTACTTTCAAATAACTTAAAGTACACGCCTTACTAAAAAAAATATTTAGAAGTCCCCACACTATTTTTAGGAACCCTAAATATTTATCTCCAAACAATTCTAGCCTTTATTTTTCCAATTTTCGATTTGATTTCCGAGTTAATGATTAACCCCGGAACTGCTTTCTTAGAAAAATCATATCAAATTTAAAAAAAATCTGAAAAATACACGGTTAGGCCCACACGACCGTATCGAAAAGATCTACAACTTCCATGTTTTGACCGAGAGATGAATCGGCCGTCTTCCAAGACAAAACTGTTCGGAAGTGACGCTGGTCACTATTCACCTTCTTCTCCAAAAATACAAACCTCCATTAAAGAATCTCCAAGCTTTTTATCTCCTCTCTCATCATCATTCAACCTCAAACAACCATAAATACACAAATAAAAAGGGTTCTAATCATCCTAGAAACCATTTTCAACAATTAATTTCAATAAATTCCAAGTTTTTCAAATTGGCTATTAATCGAGTTATATCCGTTTTAATATTTCGAAAACCCGTTTAATCCACGAAATTTCAACCCAAAAATCTTTAGTTATATACTAACTACAATATGAGAAATTAACACACTTAATCACTTGCCTAGTGGATTAAATCCGAAGATGCCGAGTCGAATCCCACGAATTTTGGCGAAAAATCTCTTCTTTTCTTCTCTTTTCTTTCTTCTCTTCTTTCTCTCTCTCTTAGGGTTGATATTTAGGGAAAATAAGGGCTTTTACCGTATTAAACCCGAAATTGGGTGTATACCCAATTGTTAAATGACTCGTGTACTCATTTACGAGTCCCTACTAGTCCAAAAATGCCCGGAACCCAAATACTACCCACGGATACTCTATTTTGACTATCTCGGCCATTCTGAACCCAATGGCGGAGTCGAAATATCCATCCGAGTCACTTAACTAAAATTCACTATTTTGACCCAACACGTTCAATACGCGTGTTTTCCAATTTAAAATATTTTCCTTTGTCGCTTTACCTAACTGCGACATGTAATTAAAAAAAATAATCCACTCATATACTTAGTCTCGTAAGAAAATGTAATCCATGTAAAGATTAGTCCGACACTTGAAAACTAATATTTACTATTCACTTTATAACATTGAATTTATTTAATTTCACTCATTAATCCCAGAATTACTATTCATAATAATTCTTCAAATTACCAAATTACATCCATAGTGTAATTTAAATATCTTTAAAAGTACGGGGTATTACAGGCATGTTGCCCACGATTAATGACGTTTCTTATATGCAATAAGTATTGTTTGAAAAATATGTTATATGTTTTTCTCTTCTGCTTATATGTTTTCTTGCTATGGCAAACTAAGGTAAATTTTTGCATGAGGCACCAATATATTTTTTCTTCTGCTCATTAATGTTGCGCAACGAAATGTGTTGGTACAGAAATATTTTGGGTACTCAACATATTGGCCATATCAAGAGGAAATTATGCAGACAATGTTAGAGGGATAGGAATGTTTGGCAGTCCGGCCACTGGAAGTGGCAAGTCATTATAGTAAGTGTACCCCACACAACTTAAAGTATTGTATTGGTGATTCTAGTAAGAAAATAACGCACGTAGAAACAACTTAAATCATTGTATCTATTGACTTCGATATATACAAAACCCACCTCTCACATATACATAACGCGTCTAAGAATATGATCAAAATAACACAGAGACACCGTGAGGTAAATGATGGAACGTACGAAAAATGATTGATGCTCAACGGATTATTGACCAAACATGTCCTTATCAATGTAGCATCTTGTACCTGGTCTTCTTCAGAACTGTAGAATTCTGAGTTAATGAAAAGAGCAGGGTTAAGGTGATGGTGTGGCAATGGTAGCAATGAAATGGGTGATTTTGAGTGCAAGAATGTGAGTGATTTTGAGTTAAAAAGACATTGAGAAGGAGTGGGTGGTTTGTAATGCGTGCTAACCAGTTAAAAGTAATGGGCTTATGAAATAACAGGCGGAAGGAACCTGTGCGTGAGTTTGAAACGAAAAACATGGTAAGAGAGCTCAAAAGGAGCCATACATGTGTATATATATTGTGGGTACCTCGATTTGTCACTTGGGCCTAGACGAGAAGCCTAATCAAACGCGGCCCAGAGTCCAAAGTCCCCGCGCTTCAACCAATTTAGTTTTAACCATGTCAGTTCCTAAAATCTCTCTTCAGAGATATTCTAGGGATTGTGGGCTAACGTGGGGGAGCCCCACTCCTCCACTCTCCGAAATAACATGTATATAACAAACCCTTCGCCTGAGGCAAAGGGCATGCATTATTATTCCTGTAAAACACTCCCCGGAGTAAAGAGAAATAATATTGAGAGTATCACCGTGGATGTAGGCATTCTTGCTGAACCACGTAAATTTTTTATTGTGTGATTGCCATTCCTTACGTTCTTTATTTGTTCTGGTGATTGCCATTTCTTGTTATTTTGTGCTGAACTTAATTGTCACCATAATTGGCGCTGTCTGTGAGAAACGTTTATCTTCCTTTAAGAAATCCCTCACCAACAAAGAATTTAGAATGTCTGGTCATAGTAGCAATGCCCCTCATGCGTGGGATATCCAAGAGCAGCCTGCCCCTCGCAAGATCAGATCTGAAGTTCGATGTTCAAATCATAGGGCTCACCTAGAATGATAAGCCTCAGAAGAAAGTCAAGGACTATCCAGGTCCACGCAGATCTCCAGGTTGATCGATGCCTATGAGGCCAGGCTCCAAGAGCAAGGGGAGGCCGCTCACAAACAAGAAGCTGAGAATGCTCGCCTTAAAAGAATATTAGAAAGGATGGAGAAAGAACTCCATCGTAGCATAAGGCAATGTCAATATCGCACTCCTAGACCTCAGGCGAGAAAGTCTCACAGCCGAGGAAGGATCCCTAGGCATGGATCTCAGAGATTCGAGGAACACAGGTCAGATGATGACTTACTTGAGCAACAACAACTTGCTCGCCTTCATAGGAGTCCAGCTCAAGGAAACGATGATATACGAAATTTTGTCCGGAGGGAAATGGACCAGCACCCAACACATTGGGGTGCCAGATCGACCAGAGAGCTAGCTAGGCAAGCTCTCAAGACCCAGATGAAATGCGCTTTCTCAAGGGAGATAGAGGAAGAAGAAGCCCCCAAGAAGTTCGTAATTCCTAGATTCAAGATCTACGACGAAAAGACTGGCCCTATCGATCATGTTAGGCAGTACAGGCAGGCCATGACTCTTTGAACCATAAGGATGCACTAATGTGTCGGGTCTTTCCTTCGAGCATGCACGATGTGGCCCAAAAGTGGTTCGAGAGACTCCCTCATAGGTCCATCAGGAGCTTCGAGTCCCTGGTAGAGCTCTTCACAGCTCGCTTCATCACCAGCAACTCCTATCCAAAGAGGATGGATGCTTTGTTGACAATGAAGAAAATGCCTTAAGAAAGCCTCAGGGACTATGCGAAAAGATATTGGGATCTGTTCAATAAGGTCAAGGACTGCTTGGAGCAGGTCGTCGTGGTATCCTTTAAAATTGGCCTACCCAGCTCCTGCCTCTTGTACCAATCCCTTACTAAGAAGGAGGCCACAACTATTGATGACCTAATGGCTCGTATTAAAAAGTACGCCAAAGTCGAGGATATTACCCGCCTTAGTGCAGGGGAAAATGGTCGCGCCAAGTTCGTCGGCAAGAGTGGCGATAAAGCTGAGAATCAGAAGAAAGGAAGTAAGAATGGGGGAAAAGGTGGTTCCAAGAAAGGGAATAAAAGCGATGCCTCGAAAGCATTTCAGGCAGTGAACACTATCTTTAAAGAACCAATCTATAAGATCCTAGAAAAAATCAAGGATGAACCATTAGTCAAATGGCCTAGAAAGATGGGAAGAGAGCCCTCAAAGAGAAATAACGCGCTGAGGTGCACTTTTCACAAGGAAGGAGGGCACAAAACTGAGCACTGCAAAGCTCTTAAGTCTCACCTTGAAGAGTTAGCCCAGACTGGGCACCTGAACGAGTTTGTGGAGAAGAAGGCAGAGAAGGTTGCTGCCAACGGAGACACAAGGCCCAATAACGTGCTCGAGGAGGATGCTGTCCATGACTTCGCATCGATTCATAGGGCATTGGATCTGAAGCAGATTCAACGAAATTTAGCCCGTATGGAAGTGAAAAAGCTTACGACAGTAATGCAAGATTTTCAAATCGATCCAGCAAAAACACAGGCAGGAAAGCGTCAGCGAGCAGATGACGTCAACTACAATAAACACATAGTATCCATGGATAAAGACTTAGTGGGAGTGAGAACATCATGACGCCTTTATCATTACACTCAGGATAGCAAACTATGATGTCGACAGGTTACTCATCGACCAGGGAAGCTCATCCGAAGTAATGTATCTCGACCTGTTCAGGAAATTAAAGTTAAACGTCGTTGACTTAAAGGAAGCCACTATCCCGTAGTTGGCTTCGCTAGAAAAGTGACTATCCCTTTGGGAAAGATTGTACTGCCAGTGAGGGCAGGAAGTGTCTCCAAGATGATTAAGTTTTTGGTAGTCGACATTGACTCGCCCTACCATGCTATCCTCGGCAGAGGGTGTCTACATGTGATGAAGGCCGTTCCCTCGACCTACCATCAGAAACTCAAGTACGAGACTGAGTGAGGAGTAATGGAGATGCACAGAGATCAAGCGATGGCAAGAAGGTGCTTTATATCAGCCATCCACCTAAAACCGGAGAAGAAGGTCGAGAAGGCCAAAGATAAGGTTGAGGAACAAGAAGGTTTGATACCTTAAAAATAACAAATAAAGTATGGAAGACCCGGAGTGGAGGAGACCAGGCTCCTCCCCTCTGAGCTGGTCATTAAAAACCTAAAAGAGGTCGCAGTCGGTGGCAGCGAAGAAGACATGATGTTCTTGATTGGAGCCTCTCTCATAGATTGAGAAAAGAAGGAATTGATGGTACTTTTGAGGAAAAATCTGGATGTTTTCGCGTGGAAACTTTACGAGCTACTTGGAATTGACCTTAGTATGGTTTGTCATCGATTACACGTCAACCCGACTTTCAGGCCTATCACGCAGAAGGCACGACGAACTGCACCCAAAAAGGCCAAGGTTGTAGAGAAAGAAGTGGAGAAGCTGCTGGATGCAAGATCCATATGGGAAGTTCAATTCCCTAAATAGTTGTCCAAGCCAGTAGTGGTTCCAAAGAGCAATGCGAAATGGAGAGTTTGTATTGATTTCACTGAGCTTAATAGGGCATGCCTTAAGGACAATTTCCCTCTCCCGAAGATCGACCAGTTGGTGGATACCACAGCAGCTCATGAAAGAATGAGTTTCCTAGACGCATACTTGGGGTACCACCAGATTCCTCTATACGTACCAGACCAAGACAAGATAATGTTCATCACCACCGTCAGATTATATTATTACAAAGTTATGACCTTTGGGCTAAAAAATGCAGGAGCAACTACCCGCGGCTGGTCACCAAGATGTTTAAAGACGAAATGGGAGATACCATGAAAGTCTACATTGACGATATGCTCGTCAAGAGCAGGAAGAAAGAAGACCACCTCTAAGACCTATCAAGGACCTTCAAAATTCTCAGGAAATACCAAATGAAGCTCAATGTAAGCAAGTGTTCCTTCGGTGTCCAGTTAGGAAAATTTCTCGGGTACTTGGTTAGCGAGAGAGGCATTGAAGCCAACTTGGACCAGATTGATGCAATCAATAAGGTGCAGCCTCCCCGCACGATAAGAGACGTATAGAACCTCACAGTCATGCTCGCCACCTTGAATTGGTTCATCTCGAAGTCATTCGAAAAGTCTCAGCCATTCTTCCAGCTATTGAAGAAAAGCAAAACAGTGGAGTGGAACCAAGATTGCTCGAAAGCATTAGAGGATCTCAAAGCTTATCTCAGCAAACCACCCTTTCTCGTAATACCTCAAGATAATGATTCCTTGTACTTATACCTTGCAGTGTGCAGCCACGCTATCAGCTCTGCACTAGTATGCAAAAGAACGGGAATCCAGCACCCAATCTACTACCCGAGCAAGACCCTTTTAGATGCCGAGCAGCGATACCTACCATTAAAAATGCTCTCATTTGCACTAATGGTAGCCACGAGGAAATTAAATCACAACTTCGAATCTCACTCTATCATCGTCCTTACATCACACCCCCTTAAAGCAGTCCTGCGAAAGGCAGATATATCCAGCAGACTATCAAAGTGGTCGGTCGAGCTCGAGTAATTTGACATCCAGTTTCAACCAAGGAATGCAAGCAAGGGGTAGGTCCTCGCCAACTTCATCGCAAAATTTACAGGAGATCATCCTTGCGACCAACTTCAATCCGTGGGTCAAAGAGAAGATCACTCGACACAAGTTGTTTGGCGACTGTTTGTTGATGGAGCCTCCAATTCCAAGGGGGCAGAAGTAGGCATTGTGCTCATTACCCCAGAAGATATAATCCTTGAGCAAGGAATCAGTCTTGGATTTGAAGCCTCCAATAATGAAGTAGAATATGAAGCATTAATAGCAGGCCTGCAAAAGGCACAGGCGTTGGGAGCAAAGCAATTCCAGGTGTTCAGCAACTCATAACTGGTCCCCAATTAGAAAAGAGGAGACTTCAACGTGAGGGATAAGAGAATGGTAGCCTACCTCGCCTTAGTAAAGAAATTAATGCCTAACTTTGATCAAGTCAGTGTCCAGCAGTTTCCCAGAGGAAAAAACAGTCATGATGATGCCCTAGCGGCCTTGAGCTCAGTAATTAACTCTGACTTAAAGAGAACAATTCTTATCGACTTTCTCTCCCAACCGAACATCAACCAGAGCAACGAGCTACCAGACATGGGCCATGTTCTCTAGATTGAACCAGCACCCAGTTGAATGGACCCCTCGAGGGACTATTTGAAATATGGTGCGCTACCAGACGATAAGAAGGCCGCTCATCAGATAAGAGTCAAAGTTTCCCGCTTTCACTTATCTCCTTAGGGCAAGCTATATAAAAGTTCTTTCACCGGCCTTTACCTCCAGTGTGTTCACCTAAAGGATGTCGAGCAAGTTCTGCATGAGCTTCATGAAGGAATCTGTGGGAGCCATATTGGGGGCAAATCGCTGTCTTTTTGAGCAATGAAGGAAGGCTACTGGTAGCCATACATGTAGAAAGATTCTGGGGTATATGCTCGCAGGTGCGAGAAATGTCAACTACATGCTCCTATGGCTCACCAACCTGCCAGTGACCTAAAATCACTCACTAGCCCCTATCCTTTCATCCAGTGGGGAATGGACATCATGGGCCCTCTTCCTACCGCTGTCGATAACCACAAGTATCTGTAGGTCGCGACATAGTACTTCACTAAATGGATTGAGGCAGAGCCACTGGCAAACATCAGAGATGCAGATATGATGAGATTCATATGGAAGAACATAGTTACTCATTTTTGGATTCCTAATACCATCATGACTGATAACGAAACACAGTTTGAGAGTGACCTCTTCCATAGTTTCTACAGCGACCATGGGATCAGGCACTATTTTAGCTCGGTAGCATACCCTTAGAGCAATGAACAAGCGGAAGCTTCTAATAAAATAGTGATTGATGGAGTGACGAAGCGATTAGAGCGAGCCAAAGGGGCATGGGTGAGCGAGCTGCCACATATTCTATGGGCTTACCGCACTACCCCACAAAGAGCAACTGGGGAAACACCATTCTCAATAACGTATGGTATGGAGGCAATAATTACCTTGGAAGCTAGATTCCCCACCATGAGGTCTGCCCTGGTCGACCATGGCCAGAACGATGCAGCATTACTCGCTAAACTTGACCTGGCTGAAGAGTGAAGAGAACTAGCTCTAGTGAAACTAGCCTGCTATCAACAACAGCTAGCAAAGAACTATAACAAAAAATATAATCCAAGATCATTCTAGGTTGGGAACTACGTCCTAAGGAAAGTTCTTGGAAGAGTAAAACCATCAGATGGGAAGCTAGGTCCAAACTGGGAGGGACCATTCAAGGTGACAAGAGACAACCTGCAAGGAGCCTATCACTTAGAAATACTGGAGGGCAGGGAGATACCCCGAGCTTACAACGCAGCCAAATTAAAGAAATTCTACTTCTAGTTTTCTATATTGGTTTTTTATTACAATATTGAAATTGGAAATTCATTTTTCATTCTTTTGTGGTTAATAAAAGATTATTTGGCAGTGGCATTCTATGAAGTGTTATTTTTTTATGATGAACTTTATAACGTGCACATCCTTTCCAAGTGACAGACGTCCTACTCAACATATAAAAGCAGAGTGTTACCCTCCTCAGGTTTTCATTATGAAACACGAACAACCTCCCAACATTGCCCGTGGCAATACATGAATCCCTACAGGGGACCCTTAGGCATCCCGACCAACTCAGGTTGGTCGCCAAATAAGGTTTGGCTAAAAAACCTACTCGGATAGAACATCCAGTGCTAGGTGTGTCCTCGCCACTGCCACACTTAGGCCTAAGTGGGCGTGACGACACAACCTAAAAGGTAAAGTGGGGCAGAATGGTATCTTATAAGCATACTGGACTGGGACGACATTCACTCGATAAAATAACTCTAGTCGGTTAAGAAGAGCCCAAGATAGTTAAAAAATCAATGAAGTAGAAACCACAATACACATGTTAAGTCGGCGAATCTCCCAAAACGTAAATATTTTATTACTTGATTACATTTACAAAGAGGTACATTGAAATCCTAATGAGGATTAGGCCTCTGAGAAAGATAATCAGCTACTTGCGCTCTTCGGTCGTCGTTCGGGTGAGGAACTAATTCTTCCTCGACCTCATTTGCATTTGGCTCCAGTAGCTTCCTGGGGATAGCATCT
Source organism: Sambucus nigra (assembly GCA_949130495.1). Lineage (NCBI taxonomy): Eukaryota > Viridiplantae > Streptophyta > Magnoliopsida > Dipsacales > Adoxaceae > Sambucus > Sambucus nigra. Next base: position 203,837,384 of record OX422208.1, read on the forward strand.
ATAGGGACCCACTGGTCGTCCCTCCTGAAAGGGATATGCATCAGAGTCGAAGAGGAGATCTCATGACGATACTAGAGCACTGAGTTCCTGGGGACCTTTAACTCCATGAGAGCATTCAACCATCCCCTAATAAAGGATAGATCTTCAAACTTAGCCAACCTCATCAAAGCATCTGTCCAACCCCGATCATAACCATGAGCCCATACCCGCCGAGGACTTTTCTTGAACAGATGACTCAGCAGCGTAATATCTCTTTGGAGACCGGCAGCTATCACATATGCCAGGTGAACATATCCTCGAATCTCGTTAATCTCCCCAGTTGAACCATGGACATGTGTACCAGCTTTTCGTCCAGCTGATAAAGAGGAATCACGTAGGACCTGAGGAGAAATACTAGGCACATTCTCCCTAAGTCGTAAGACTTCTCGCCTCAGAGTTTTGTTCTCTTGTTGAAGCAGTTCGCCAACTTGATTAAACTCCGAGGCATCCAGGATCCTTACCTTCAGAGCATCCACCTCTTCTTGTACATAAGCGCCTATTTCCTCCATCTCTTGGATCCTATCCTTCATCTTGGCAACGAGCTCTGACTGGTCCTTATAATCCTTATTCATTGACCAAAGGGATTTACAAATCTTTAGGAAATCCTTACGAACTTGATTGATGGCATCGGGACCAATAATCTTTCCCACTTGATAAGTAGTAGGTATATATTCATCAACATCAATCAGCTACAAGCGATACAAGCATTAAAGAGAAAAGAAATCAGTATGCCAGAAGGAAAGAGATTTCATTTCATTAAAGAAAAGGTTCTAAGTACATCAATAAAAGAAAGGAAAGAACAGGAAAAGTAAACAATACAAGAAGTTCCCTAAGAAAAGCTAGCTGGCAACCTCAGTCTTCTCTAAGGTCGCTGGTTGCTTCCCCTTATCTCCAGCAGCCCCAGGCGCACCTCCCTCAGACGGAGCAGTTGCTATTCCCTGGTTGAGGGTCACTTCAACAGCCGTAGTCTGGGCAACAGGAACACCTACACCGACAGCAAGAGCAGGTGCCTCATCCATAATGGGCTTAGGGCCAGGATCGTGCTCGTCAAAAAGTGGGGAGTTGATATCCACCTTGGCAGCCAGGAGAGCCTTGTTCCAACCCTTATTGAAGTTCAAACGGCTTATATAGCCAATCTGAACATCATCATCCTCATACGCAATGATCCATCCAGCATTGTACAAGCTCTCCTTAAGGGTGGTAGCCTCGGATTCCACCTTCTTCACCTTTTTTGTGAGCACCCTGTTCTCCTCCACCACGACCAGCTTACTCAAGCACACTAAGTCATAGGACTTCCTCAACTCCTCGATCCTTGGTCTCCACCTCCTTTGCTCGATTGGCCTCAATAAGGGAAAGATCAGAAGACTTTTGGGAAGCATCAACAGTCTTCAAGTTGTCCTCTAGCTCGACATTCTTCCTCACCAGCTCATCGCCTTTACGGTAGAGGATAACGAAATTGGTCACAAATTGCAGAGAAGAGAAACATTAGTACGAGAAGTATTGAACAGAGTATTGCAAAAGAAGGGAAGAAAAAGCAGACTTACCAAGGCTAGCCTCTGACTCGCCTTTAGAGCTAACTGACGAGTTCCCATCGCCTTCTAATGATCAGTCGGTAAAATTACACTTTCGAGCAGCGCAGGGGCCGGCTGAGGAGACAGGGCAACAGAAGCCCCCTTAGGCAAAGCAGATACGGGCACAATAGCTTGCCCTACCTTTGTCCTTAACTCCTCTATCCTCTTCTCCTCTTCCCTCTCTTTTCTCTCCGTCTCATCTCTCTTTCTCTCCTCCACCTTCCTCTTCTCCTCCTCCTTCTTTCTCTCCCTCTCTCTCAGCATATCCTCCTCTTTCTTCTTCTTCTCCTGCTCATGAGAAGCAGATTGAGAACCAGTGGTAGCATCCCCACTGCCAGACTTCTGCTTCTTCGACCGGCGAGACGGAGGCACATCATCATCATTATCATCTCGGATTAAATTATTCCTTAGAGGAGCCATGTCTTCCTCGCTAGAACTACTTGATTCACCCGAAGACTCTTAAACTCCTGAACTCTTGTTCGAACTGGAAGATTCTTCACCGTCAAAACTCTCCTCACTAGAAGTACATTTAACACTGCCCCTATTGTCACCCTCACTCTCCTCACCAGAGCTGCTCTCATCCTCATCCAACTGGATTGGGTGGGCAATAACCTCTTCTGAGGTGTCTAGCTCAGGGATGCTATCCATAGGTCACGCTATAAAATTGGACCCAACGTTCTTGTATTCCAGAAGGAACACCGCTGATTGAGGGTGTTCACCGTCAGCCAAGATCTCCTTGAGTTTCCAAGCTTTGACCAACTCAGCAACTTAGATCTCACTAAGAGCAGGCTTCGAGTTCTTTGTCTTTGCTGAAAAAGAAAAAGAGAGATATGAGAAAAACATGCATAAACAGAGGATCAATGGGCAAAACAAAATCTATGTGTACCTATAAATTCCTTCCCATAAAAGGGAATCACAAATCTACCAGACCTCGACCCTTCATCATGGGGAGAAAACTGCCAATTTTTGGCAATAAACCCCTCATGCCAGTAGTCCTTATGGGAATCAGGTAAATTCACTACCAATACCCTATCAGGACTCCTGACCTTAAGGTAAAGAAGGCTAGAGTTTTTACGAGAAAAAGAATAGCAGAAGCAGATTTTAGCAGGCCCTAAATTAGTGCCATATAACTGATTTATTCTATGCACACCATTGACAATTTTCCTGACATTGGGCGAGCACTCTGCAGGAACTATATTAAAGTAACCAAAAAAGTGCAAAAGCAAATTATTTGGGGGAAAGGTAAGACCCCCTGGTACAGTAAGAGAACATGAATCCAGTGACCAGCCTCAATTTCTCTGACATTATGAGGGATAGGGGCACATTCAATATCTACCCAGTTTGGAATATTATAGTATTTCCTAAATTCAGCTATCGACCTATTGCCTATTTTATCCATTGAAAAAGAAAAACTTGGGACTTACGAAGTGAGAAAGACTTACGGAGTAAGAGTCAGCTTGGGACGAGGAAAAGTCACAAGCAGGGACGATGGGAAGATGTGAAAAAAGCTTGAAGATGGAAGACGAGACATGGGGGCAATAAGAGCTACAGTAAAAGCTTGGCGAAATTGAGAGAAAATGGGGAAGTTTGAAGCGACGTTCAGGGAATGGCTGTTTCTAAGTAATTTAAACCTTCCTAATCATGATGCACTGGTAATAAGGCGATATGCCGCCTAAATCAATTCCAGAAAGGCGCTTCAGCCGCAAGAATGTTGTACTATTCACAAAAGTGCCATTAAGACTAATTATTTAAAATTATTGAGCCTAAATTGTGAACCAAAAATTTTAGGGGCAATTGTGGGTACCTCGATTTGTCACTTGGGCCTAGACAAGAAGCCCAATCAAATGCGGACCAGAGTCCAAAGGCCCCGTGCTTCAACTAATTTAGTTCTGATCCTGTCAGTTCCTAAAATCTCTCTTCAGAGATATTCTAGGGATTATGGGCTATTATGGGGGAGCCCCACTCCTCCACTCTCCGAAATAACATGTATATAACAAACCCTCCGCCCGAGGCAAAGGGCATGCATTATTATTCCTATAAAACACTCCCTGAAGTAAAGGGAAATAATATTGAGAGCACCACCGTGGACGTAGGCATTCTTGTTGAACCACATAAATTTTGTATTGTGTGATTGTCATTCCTTACGTTCTTTATTTGTTCTGGTGATTGCCTGTTCTTGTTATTTTGTGTTGAACTTAATTGTCACCACACACACACACACACACACACACATATATATATATATATATATATATATATATATATATATATATATATATATATATATATATATATATATATATATATGTAAAGTGAAAAATTGAGAAAAAGGGAATTCATGGTTTGGAGGGCTAGGAGAACATCTATATGTGTATAATATAATAAGATATGGGGGGAAAAGAGGAGAAAGTAATACCTTTTTACGGCCGAGAACAAGTTTGTCGGAGGGATTTTCAATGGGAAAAATTTGCTTTTCATGTTTCGTTTATGAGGGAAGGTTTGTTTTTGTCCTGTTTTTGTTTTATTTTTCAATCTTTCAATTGGGGTAAATGTTAGATGATACTACTCTGTCGTAAATTAAGAGTCCATTATTTCATTTTGAGTTTTCCTAAATTAAGGGTCCATTTTTCTTTTTTAAACATAATCAACGAACTAAGTTACACGATGTTGAGTGCATCATTAATATATACAAAATAAAAACTTGGACTCTTAATTTGGGATATGGGAGCATAGGGGATAATGGCTTTCAACTCTAAAAGTCGGCACTTACTATGTGTTTAGAGTCAATAAGAGGATCATTATTCCAATGAGTACTTCTACACCAACACACAAAATCGACACATTTGGTGCAACATACTAACGTTTCGCACTCGCATTGGCTCATGTACAGGGACGACAACGGTCGTGCTCAAACACGAGCCAGAGCGGGTGTGAATGTGTCACACCATATATATCTATTTTATGTGTCTGCCTATAATTATCCTATTCCAATAGATATAGCCTATAGGTGTGGAAATTGTCATGTTTTGTGTGTTATTCCATGTATGTCGGTATTAGTTAATTTGATGAATTTTAACGCTAATGATGTTTTGCCACACTTGCACTATCTTCAAAGCATTAGGACATTTTGGTACCCACTAAAGTGGGTATTATGAGGGTCCCCATGTGAATCACCCTTTTATGGGAATTGGATTTCTTCGGGACACGTGATTGAAAGGTGAAAGGGTTATGTAATGCAACGTTAATTTATTTTTAAAGTCTTTCGAGTGGTTGAGCTTTTTAAATCCTTTGGTGTTGGAGATTAAATGATAAAGATTCATTCTTATGCAACATCATTCCTAAAAGCATCTTAATAAAAAGTTATCGCGACATTCCAAATGACACGCAATGGTCTGTCACAATAAATGGAATGCGAACCTTGGGGCGCTTATTCTTCACCCGATGTGGCAAAAAGTAGGCAAAGTAGCAACATTATTACCACAATTTTGACTCAATGGTATTACGCCAAGACTGCATATTTTGATAAAACCATTTTGTTACATAAGATGGTTTTATCATGTTAACCAATTATAATATTTATAGGCCTTTTGAAATTATTATTATATTATTTCTTTATAAGTTGTTATATAATATCTTCTATTTTTACAAGGTTTCATATAAGGATTTGAGAAGTATTTGGTGTCCAGTCGGTTGAATTTAGAGTTCATTCAACTCTCTAACTCATCAATTCTAGCTCACTAATTCAGATGTTTATAGAATAAAGTTGAGTGATTTTGGCATGGAAATTAAATGTTAAATGGTGGGTTTTAGCAATCAATAGTTAGGCGTTAAGTCATATATTTAGAATTCTAGAGAGTTAACTCAAAAATTGCATTATTATGCGAAATAAATTTATAATTACCTAATTTGAAAAGGGTAAGTCGAGATAAATAGCATTATGGTTCAAAGACAACTCATATTTGTGTACAACACTCAACTTTTAATATTTCCACAAAATGTATGACACTTAGGTTTTGATCAACACTTTTTTATTTTTGAGATAAAAATGAAAACATTATTACCTATTTATTTCATATTAATCTTACTAATAGTTTTAAAAGACTAAACATTTGTATTCCTCACAAATTAAGACGTGGCAGGCATTTGACATTACTATATTGTGCTCACAATGACAAAAATGTATTACCCTTAGTTTTAGATGATACCTTTTATATATTCAATATTAAAAATAAAATTACCAATGCTATACATTTTCATCTTACTTTTAATACTTTGAAAGAAAAATTATGTCGAAGGGGACAAATAACTAAATTTCTTGTCAAACAAAACATCCACACGGTTGACAAATGATGGATTGTAACTTATTGCATTGTGATTAAACCTAAAAAAGTTCGAGGCACAAGAGCCCAATATGGTTAAAACAGAGACATTGAGTCCCATAAGACGACCTCTAGTCTTTTTGGAAAACCTTCTTCATTAATAAATCTATCTGCATACAAGGTTAGTATTAGATTTTTTTTTAAAGAGTATCTCGAAAACATGTATCCAATCATAATATAATTGAAGGTAAAAAAACTGTAATATTATTTGATTTAAGATTAACCCAATAAGAGGGGAAGAAAAAAGGGTTATTTGACGAAAAGTCCCTTGTTATTTTTGTAAATAAAATTTAGTCAACTTTTTTATTTTATTAAAAATAGTCATTCACCATATAAAACAATCACAAACTCCATTTCTTTCTCTTATCTTAAACCCTAACAATTTTTTTTTAGAAAAAATAGATAAGAGTTTTTTTTGGAATATAAAATAAATGAGGTGGACAATGTGCAAAGCGTACTTAGCTCATATGGACTAAACATTAATTGTCACATCCCAAGAAAGTATGTAAAGTGTAAAAACTTAAAAACATGAAAGAATATCTTACATAAAGTGAGAAATACCTCACCTAAATCTGTAAATTCGATGGCAAACATATTAAATATATATTATTTATTATATTCAGATTTAATCTTGATTCCGAAGTTTTAAATTTTAACAAATGTAGGCATCAAGAAAAAATTGTGATGTTTGTACCAAAAGATGGTACTTTTTGGTTGATAACAATTAAATCGTTGTTTGTTGTGTCCAATATAATAGTTTTGCTAAGGTTGTTAGATATAATCACTTGTATCATATGGTCTTAATAATTGTCCAACATCAGTCTGAATTTGATACACTCCCTTCGTCTTAAATTACTGACATCATAAATATGTAATCCACTTGGAAAATCGATTAACTAAATTTTACAATGTTTAATTGACCTTACTAGCTTGCGGAGATTTTGGTGTCAATATAATTTTCTCTGCACTATTATAAAAGGTTTGGTCGGCCTTTTCGACTATAAGGAAAAAAAGAACAACACGGACGGGTCCTATTTATGCAAAAACCAACTACATTTTCCACTAAAATCTTGCTCAGTTGGTCGGGGGTGAATTAATATACACTAGCACCTTATCCTGTTTCTCTTATTCTTTCAAAAGCCAACCGACACAACGATTAGCTTATCGTAGTACAACATCATGTAAAATCATTTTTAAGAATAACATAATGTTAATCAGTAATACATTAATTTGATTAAATTTTTATATAGAAATGTTCTTAATAAAAGGACCTTGGATCTTCATGATTATCACATATAAGCATTATGTGGAACATAAAATGTGTTAAAATAACATACCTCCATAATTGTCATAATTAAAAATATTGACAGAACAGTCAACCTTAACGATGTCTGATCGGACTAAATTTCGGAACACAACTTCATCTTGTATATTTAAAGAACATAATCCAATTCCAACGCATTACAATGGTCAGATCTCTCAGTATCGCCAAAAAGGTATTTGGAAATTTACTTTCCTTGAGAATTTAGATTTCTCTCCCTTTCCTATAAATTCATTATGTTGTCATTTTAGAGTGCCTGAATGATGAAATTAAGTCACTTATTTATAGGCAGGGACAATACCTAAATCTCCAGTAGTCACTTAATATCAACCTTCCATCAAGGTAGATGCCCAAGAGTCCTTTTGACTCTTGGTAATTGGAGCACCCTTTTATTAACCAAAGTGACTCTTAAAATTAGTATAATTATGGAGCACATAATGAAAAATTATACAAAATAATTCTAACACATCATCCTTCATGTGTCTCATTAGTTCCTTGTTGTCCTCTATAATATTCATATACAGGTGATTAGTTGCCTCCTCCTTATTGACAAGCCAAACCGCCGTTTGAGAATCAGTTTCAATTTGGATATTATACTGCTTTTTTTCATGAGCCAGATTTAGGCTATGGTAAATGCCCTCTAACTCAGCTTGAAGTGGGCATCCCAACCCTTTCATTTTTCCCAGAAAACTGATGATCCACCGTCCACGAGCATCTCTTGCTAACCCACCACAAGATCCTTTTCCATTGCCTCGTCTCAATTCCTATTCCTATTTATTTTTATTCCACCTAAAACGGGAAACACCCAAGAAATTAGAAAGATTCTACTCACCCATTCTTGATTGCTAGTCTATGTCAAGCTTTCACCTAAGATGCACAATCAAGTACGGGGATGCTCTTTTTCTTTCAAAAGTGTACAAGTTACGAGCTGTCCAAATGTTCCACATACAAGAGACAAAAAGCAAGTGACAACTTCAATCATTGCAATTCCAAATATTACTGACAAGCCATTCATGAAAATTAAAGTACGTCACGTTTCCCTCACTACATGGCACCCATGAAAAATGTGATCAATATCCTCAATATTGTGACAAGTGTCACACTCCGCATTACTAGTGAGACCCCTAACAATTTTATGTTGGGTTTTTTCCATGTAAGATTTACTAAATAAAAGTCTTGAGTTTTTGCAGAGTTTTTAATTTTCAAATATTTTTCCAAGCCTCATAAGGAGGATGTTCAAATCTAAGTCAACAATTGAGAGGAAGAAAGACGTAATGGAGAATATCCCATATTCATTTGTTCCCTAATTAGGTCTATCAACCCTAGAAATAACTTTAGAAGTCACTATAGGAATATGAGTACTAGCAAGACTTAATGGAAAACCATGCTTCTATTATGGTTTAAAGTCCTAAGTTCTTAATGATGGTATTTATAGCTTTTTATTGAAAACTCTAATGGGGAATAAATAATTCGTCTGGGCTTTTTAAGCATGGTATTTGGTTGATTATACGTATTATTAACTCGTCACCAATTTAACAGCACCCCATACAATTCGTGATAAAATTATTTTTCCTCAAAGAAAGGTAATTTTTAGGGACAAAATTACTTTTGTCCAAATTTTTTTGTCACTAATAAGACATTATTTTATAGTATAATTTGTCAAATCATGAACTTTACACCTATAAACACCACATAACTCTCATTTTCTTTATTTAGAGCACTGTCATTTTAAAAAGCTACATTTATACTGATGATAATTTTTTAAAAGGAATTTAGTCATGTACAAAATGATATTTTTGTGAATCCTATATAAAGTGGCAAACAAAAACTTCAAGAAAATTTAACTAAAATAAAAATTATGCAAAATATTTGTAATTTGTTGTTTGACGAACACAAATTCTAAAAAGTAAGTACATACAATTTTACTAGTTTCATATTATTATTATTTTTTTATAGAAATGAGTGTCTAAGATCTAGAAATTATTAAAAAATTCAACCTCAACAAAAAGTAAGAACATTTGTCAATTATCAATACAAATATCCCAAATAATCAAAAAATTGAAAAAAATAAAAATTAATGAAAAACAACTTAAGTCAATCGATTTTTTGGAAAACATTTGATATAAACAATATTCTCTCTTTCCCAAAATTTTATGGACTTTTTTATTTGTTGCATTTTGCGGGAAATTGCATAATTTTTTCGTAAGGGATGCTATGCTATTTTTTTATCTTCTTTGCACTTTTTTTCGTTTTCTTTGATTATTTCGATTTTAGCCTCCATGAATTATTCTCTTGGGTTTGTTGGAACATGTCTCGCCTCATGACGGACAAGCATACAAAGTCATCAAAATTATTGGGGTAGTGTTGGGTGATGATGGACTCTTACATCCTAATATTTATTTATGTGAGAGGGTAACTCTATAGTTTAGCGGGATGAGGCATAAATTCTTCTGATTTATCCCTTTAATTTAGAGGCTTTTATCACCTCTGGCGTTGTAAAATTCGTGATACTAACATCTTCTACAAATAACCCGAGTTTTATGTATTTCTCATAAATTTTGCAGGTATTTAATGAATGGGAGAAAGAAAAAAATTGGAAGAAAAGAAAAGAAAAGAAGAAAAGTCAAAAGGGCAAAAGAGATATTTGTACCTGGAATCCAGACAAGGACCCAAAATGAAAGTTGAAGACCTCGACTCTACAAGCACGTGGGAAGAAACGATGTCCGAATCCGAGTCCCGGAGCAAAAGTTATGAGCCTTGAAAAATGGAGATAATCATGAGAAAATGAAGAGAAATTGATCCAAGGACCTAGACCGATCCGGATTTCATCATAAACGAAAAAATCCGGCCCCTTGAAGTAAACTATATAAATTTTATGAAACGGACCAATCCGGATTCTATAAAAAATGAACCGGTCCGAACCCTTAAACTCACTGTATACCCTGCGTAAAGCGGACTGATCCGATATAATAAAGAAACGAATCGATCCGGTATACATCGGACCGAACCGAAATATCAGGCTGGACCGGTCCGGAGGTTGAATTATGTAATTATCCAGTTTTTTAGCTAGAGTCTTGCATCGCTAAAACTCTTGTAATTTCATAGATTATTTATTCAAAATGACTCCCAAACATGTGATAGCTTCTTTTTACATAGTTTTAGAGAGAGAAAGTAGAGAAGAACCCTAGAAGTTCACAAATTTCAGTTGTTAATTCTCAATTACAATTTCTGGAGTGAAGTTATTTCTTTCTCTTCTCTATTATTTGATTTCAATAATTCTTGCATAATTAGTTTACTCCCAGTAGGTATTACATCTTTATTCTTATTTAGAATTAATTTCATCATAAGTTCAGTTGCATGCACCTTAGAAACCCTAGTTTTTGTTAATTGCACCATGTTAGGATTGACTTTTAGGGGTTAGGATGCATGAACCCAACCCGACGTGGTTTGTGTGTGTGTAAACTTAGTTCCCTGAATTAAGTAAATGATCAATTCATGTTGTGTGGTGATCACAATTGTTGTAGTACTTTTGATCTCGTTTGCCCTAGGTAACCGGGATGCTTAAGAGTTCAATGTGAGTGTGGCTACTATGACACCACTTTATTCTTACTTTTGATTATGTATGATGCGGTCTATTACCCTCATGTATGTAATCCTTGAGATTAATAAAGACTATATTTATTCAATTATTTAATTCATAACTAGTTTTATAGTTGGTAAACGTACTAGGGTCGAGGGATTGCATTCTAACCTATTTTTCCCATTCATACTTAGTAAATCATAATTAGCTTACTCTTGCATGTTTTGTTTCATAATTAGTTTAATTAACTTGCATTTAGTTGATAGAAATTTTCTCACTTCGATCATCTTTTTTGTTTCTTTTTAAAGTCGGGTTAGGATTGACCGTCTTACCGTTCGTCATTACGAGTATTCGTTATATTTCCCTGTGGATTCAACTCCCTCTTACCGGGTTTATTACTTTCGCGATAGGCTTGCACTTGAGCCTATATAAGCACGCACTTTAGACACATATGTGGTCTCGTCAAGTTTTTAGTGCCATTGCTGGGGAATTAGGTAGACTGTAGGTTAGACCGAGTTAATCTAAAACTTTGACAAAAAAATCTTTAAAATCCAAAAAAAATCAGAAAATATAAAAAAAAAAATCCAAAAAGATACAACATTTCTCATAGTCCCTTCATGCAAAATCTGCAACAAAATCCTCAATCAAATCTAAATCGCATTTACGAGAATCCGTTAGTTGTGTACGATCCTGATAGCCCACAATGTACCTCAGTTTTGGGTTCCACAACCTACACCGCCAAACTCCATAGCAAGTCACACTTCGAGTTACCCATCACGTTATACTTTCACAACGAGTGAGGATACCGAGTCACTTAAAGAGAGAGACATGTCTGATCAAGCTAATCATGGTACAGGTGAGGGAGAGGCACCGTATCATCCTTTGGGAGAATTCTTATATCCCGAGCGATCAGTCAATCCGGGATGAATTCTACTCCCGTACAATGTAGGGCAATTTCACTTTAGGAATGAGATGATCCAAATACTTCCCACTTATCATGTAATGGAGTTGGAGAAACCATATCTCCACATTCATGAGTTCAAGGAGGCGTGTGAGACTTTCGGCGATCAAACATACAAAAAAAAAGTGATATGCCTCAAGCCTTTTCCTTTATCTCTAAAGGATAAAGCTAAGACTTGGCTATGGTCTTTATATCCAAACTCGATTACGTCATGGAATGAGTTGCAATCAAAATTTCTCAAAAAGTTTATCCCTACGAATCGAACGGACTCCATTAAGGATTAAATTCAAACTTATCGACAATTAGAAAATGAGCCGTTTGATCGATGTCATGAGAGTTTTAACGATTTAGTCACTTACTTCCCTTACCATGGCCTTGGTAAATAACAACTTATTAATTTCGTTCATAATGGGTTGAATATCAACTCCAAGCAACTCGTTGAAACTATGTGTGATGGACCCTTTTTCGAGCTAGATGCTAATGATGCCGAGATCCACCTTAAGTATGTCATCGAGACTACTCAAGCGTGGGACACTTCTGATACTAATGCCTAAAATTGGCCTCGACAAGCGTCCACCAGTCCTTCTGCGTCCGGTCTGTACCACAGACAAAGATACTTTATTAGACCATCGACTGGACCAATTTGAGAGGATCATGAGGGAAATGCTCGATGTATGGGTAAGAGAAGCAACCAACTCCATCCACACCCCCATATAAAAGGTGTGTGCTATTTGTGAGGTGGGACATTCGATAGAGGAATGCTCGACGATACCCCCTTACAAAGTTATGCTTCAGGAGCAAGTGAGTGGAGTAGGAGGATTTAAGGGTCGGTGCCCCATACAGAAATTCTTACAACCCTTCATGGAAAAACCATCCTGGTTTTAGCTACGGGCAACAACATGATGCATTTAATCCTAATTCACACGTTGCCCCCCCTCCACCCCCACACTTTCAACAAGCCCCACATATGCAAGGGCATATGCAAGCACCACCTCCTAGACAGTATATCACTCCACCGCAGAGAAGTCTTGAGGATACGATACACCAATTCCCCAATTCCCAAAATGCAACCAATGCTAAGTATGATTGCATGTTCACCGACATAAATGCGAACATCTCCAAGTTGGAATCATCGTTGAGTATCCATGAGAAGGGTAAGTTTTTGGACCAGGTCCTCAAGGTCAAACTAGTGTTAGATCTACATCCATAGAGAATCAAGGGCAATGTCAAGACATCCCCACTCTACATAGTGGGAGATTTGTTGATTTATCACCACCCCCACATGACATGCCTAAGGACAAGGAGGTTTCGCCTGGAACGAAAGAGGCCGAAGATGCCCCCTTGAAGGAGAGTGAAAATGACGACACTAGTGAGCCTGAAGTCATAGTGAAACCACCCATCACCGCACCATTTCCTCAACGGTTGGTTCCTCCTCAAAAAGGAAACCCACCCCCGTAATGATGTGTTAGAGGTCTTTAAGCAAGTCAAGTTGAATTTACCTTTTCTTGATGCCATAAAGAGAATTATGGCCTACGCTAAAGTTCTTAAGGACTTATTGACGGTGAAAAGAAGCTAAAGGTAAAGAAGAACATGTTGCTAGCAAAAAATGTGAGCTTCGTTTTACTCAATGATCTGCCACCAAAGTTCAAAGATCCGGGTGCACCTACCATTTCCAACATCATCGGAGAGAACAAAATTAAAAATGCCTTATTAGATTTAGGGGCGAGTGTCAACATTCTCCCTTATTCCATTTATAGGCAGCTTGATTTGGGTGACCTCAAGTCCACAAAGATCACTCTCCAACATGAGGATCGTACCGTGAAGATACCAATAGGTATTATCGAGGACGTGATAGTCCAAGTTGACACCTTCTACTTCCCGATAGATTTTGTCATTTAGGAGACAAAGCCCTCCTTCACCTCAAGCAACCATGTTCCCATTATCCTTGGCCTCCCATTCTTAGCTACGGCTAACGCCTTGATTAACACTCAAAATGGGAAAATGTAACTCACTTTTGGGAACATGACCTTAGAGACGAACATCTTCAACATCACCCAACATGTGGGTGATGAGGACGATTATCACGCGGTGGATCTTATTGAGGAGACCGTAGAGGAGCACATAAAGGAAAATTTCAGTGGATATGCTTTAAAAGCGTGCCTTATATCGAGTAGTGAGAGTGAGGGCATGTACACCGACTTTGAGAGGGATATAGAGGAGTTGAGAGAGATATTAAACGAGAGAGCGTCGAATGAATACGTGAGAGATATAAGCTGGGTTTCTTGATTTGAGGAACTACCACCGAGGGAGTCGCGCACGGTCCCCTTCGATGAAAAATTTCCTACCCTCGAATTAAATAAACTACCCTCCAATGTAAAATATGATTATTTAGGAGAGGATGAGACATTTCCTATTGTTGTCTCCTCTAGCCTAGATAAAGAGCAAGAGGGAGAATTAATGGAAATTTTGAGTAAGCACAAAAGTGCTTTTGGTTGGTACATAATAGATTTGAAAGGTATAAGTCCCTTGATTTGTACCCATAAAATCCACCTCGAGGAGGACGTGAAGACCTCGAGGGAAATGAAAAGAAGATTGTACCCTATTATGAAAGAGGTAGTGCAAGCTGAAATTATTATGTTGTTGGATATCGGGATCATCTACCCAATATTGAATAGTAAATGGGTGAGTCCTATACACGTTGTCCTGAAAAAATTGGGTATGACTGTGGTTGAGAATTCCATGGGTGAGCTAATTCCCCAGCGTACCACCACCAGGTGGCACATTTGCATTGATTACCAAAAACTCAATACAGGCACTAGGAAAGACCATTTCCCCTTACCAATCATCTACCAAATGCTAGAGAGAGTATCGGGACACCCATAATATTGCTTCCTTGATGGTTATTCTGGATATGACCAAATTGATGTATATGTACTTAACTAAGAGAAAAAGACTTTCACATGTCCTTTTGGCACGTTTGCCTATAAATGTATGCCATCTGGATTATGAAATGCACCCGCGACTTTTCAAAGGTGTATGTTGGGTCTCTTTAGCGACATGATTGAAAGAGGACTTGAAGTTTTTATAGATGACTTCAGCATTTTCGGCACCTCTTTTGATCTTTACTTAAGGAATCTTGAGAAAGTACTTGTCCGGTGTGTGGAAAAGAACTTGGTGCTGAATTGGGAGAAATGCCATTTTATGGTCTTCAAAGGAATAGATGTTGGCCACATCGTGTCGTCCAAAGGAATTGAAGTAGATAGGTATAAAATTGATGTCATAGTGAGTTACCCCCATCGAAATCACGAGAATATGTGCATTCTTTTTTGGGCAACGAGGGGTTTTATAGAAGGTTATCAAGGACTTTAGCGCCATTGCTAAACCCTTGAGTAACCTTCTTATGAAAGACAACCCATTTGAGTGGAATGAATCATAACAACGTGCTTTGGATAAATTGAAAAGCATGCTTATCTCCGCTCCCATCATTCAAGCTTCGGATTGGGCCCTACCATTCGAGCTCATGTGTGATGCAAGTGATTTTGTGATAGGGGCTATTTTGGGCTAAAGGAAAGACAAGAAAGCTCATGTCATCTACTAATCTAGCCGAACTTTAATCAAACCACAACTCAAATACTCCACCATAAAGGAAGAATTTCTAGGGGTAGTGTTTTCCCTAGATAAATTTTTCTTGTACCTCATTGGTTCCCCCATCACATGCTTCACCGACCACGCGGCTCTAAAATATATCCTTACTAAGAACGATGTGAATCCATGCCTCATAAGGTGGATCCTACTCCTACAAGAGTTTAATCTCTCTATTAAAGACAATTAAGGAGTAGAAAACGTCATTGCCGATCATTTTTCCTAGCTTTCGTCCGATGTGCCTAATGATCCCTTACCCATAGACGAATACTTTCTGGATGAACGGTTATTTGCTACCTCTTCTCTCCCCTAGTTTGCGGACATGGTTAATTATCTTGTCACGGGAGTCGTCCCTCCCGATTGGACACCTCAAGAGAAGAAGATGTTTATTACTTGGTCAAGCATGTTTTTCTATGACGATCCATTCCTCTTTAAATATTATGAGGACCAAATCATCCGACGATGTGTACCGGATGATGAGATACCAAAAGTCATCCAATTCTGTCATTCAGAAGCTTGTGGAGGTCATTTATCAACAACAAAAAAAACGGTCGCTAAAATCCTTCAAAGCGGCCTCTATTGTTCCCCAATGTTCCAGGATGTTATCAATTATTGCAAATCCTGCGATAGGTGTCAACAGATGGAAGACATTACCTGAAAAGACATGATGCCACTAATCCCCGTACTCATTATTGAGATTTTTTATTACTGGGGTATTGACTTCATGGTCCCTTTTCCCTCGTCCTTTGGATTCCAATACATCCTCATTGCGGTAGACTACATTTCTAAATGGGTGGAAGCTATAGCTACCAAAATAAATGGCAACAAATTGGTGATAAAGTTCTTGTAAGAACACATACTCGTTTTGGTGTTTCGAAGGTGATAATTAGTGATAACGGTAAGTATTTTTGCAATAAGTCGTTTGAGAAGCTTATGAGAAAGTATGGGGTCGTCCACGAGGTTGGAACGACTTATCACCCACAAACGAATGGGAAAGCCGAGTTGGCAAATCGTGAGATCAAAAACATCCTTGATAAGACCGTCGATCCTAACTGGAAAGATTGGTCCCTTCGATTGAATGATTCGTTATGTTCTTATCGCACCACATACAAGAACCCCCTCAGGATGTAGCCCTTTATCTTTGTGTATGGCAAGCCTTGACATCTCCCCACGGAGCTAGAACACAAGGCTTATTGGGACATTAAGAGGTTGAACTACAACTTGGAAAAAGTCGGTGAAGCTCACTAGCTTTAATTGAATTAGAGATAAGCAACGATGTATATGAGAACGCTAAGATATCCAAAGAACAGATGAAAATTGCACATGATAAGATTATCCGACGCAAGGAGTTTCATTACGGACAAAAAATGCTTCTCTATAACTCTAGGCTTCATTTTTTTTGGGTAGATTGCGGTCTGGATGGACTGGCCCATTCATCGTGAAGAAGGTATTCCCCCACGGAGTGGTGGAACTAGAAGATCCAAAGGGGGAAATACATTCAAAGTTAACGGGCAACGCCAAAAGCCATATTTAGAGGTGTGAGTGGATGAAGTTGACACCATTTGGTTGTCAGACCCCATTTACGAGGTTGAGAGAGCTATAATAGAGAGGTCATCGCACTCCCAACACATATGGGGTGAATTCTTGTGTATAGTAGCTGTGAGTCGGTTAGGGTAGTTAGAGTCCGTAAGTTACGTCACGAGAGGTTAGGGATAGGAACGCCAACACACATTCTGAGAAAGCGTATAACATTTTGAGTAAGTGTTGGGTGATTTTAGGTCAATCATGCATAGAATTAATGGTATGAACATCCAAGGTTTGAGAGAGATAAACATTCAAAGCTAGGGGGAAATCAACCTTTTATGGAATATAATCGATCCAGTCCTGGGGATTAGGATCGGTTTGTTTTTAGGAAATTCAAAAATAAAAAAGCCGCAGATAGGTCCGATCCTGGGAACTCGAATCGGTCCGATTTCTATAATTTCTTATCTTCCCTAGGTTCACCCCCCTTTTCACCCGATCTCTCCCAAATCGTCACCTACCACTCTACCTATCCATTTTCCCTCCAAACCCATCCCCCCTTCCCTTCCAAACCTTTTCAATCCAAAAACAACCACCCACATCCTCTCCCCCCTCTATAAATACAACCCCTTTTCACCCTTTTCCACCACCACTCTCTCATCACACTCTTACTATCTCCCTCTCAATATCCCATACACTCAATTTTCCTTCTGTCAACATGGACAACCAATCCCTTCCCCAAAAATATAACTCTATTGAGGTTCTCAGTGATAGCTGGGTCACACACCGCTCCCTTCAAGAACGAGTATGGTGTGAGCGCTTCTTTAGCCCATCTCGCAAACTACACATGGAGCGCGCAGTGCTCCGGCCCGAGATGCCCAATTTCGTCACCAATCTTTTTATGGAAAAGGGTTGGTGTCGCTTCCTCAATGAGCCATACGAGCCAGTGTGGGCACCCCAAGTACGAACTTTTTATGGGTCCCTAGTTCGAACTGGGCATAACGTCTCTAAGGCGTATGTGGGCAGCATTCGTGTACTATTCTCCTTGGACATTCTCATCCAGAAATTAGCTACAAAAGACGTTCCAAGCCCTTTCCCATACACATATCCCAACCACCTCCCTCCCCTTGAGAAGGACATATGCATGTCTCGCATTACTCCCGACACACCATGGGCTACCGAGACATTCTTGGTGGGTCGGCTAAGAAACAAGGCGCGCCTCACCTTTCAAATTATGTGCGCAAATATACTCTAAACTTCCAATGACTCGGCCATGTACCCGCGTCAAGCAACCCTTATTTATCACCTCTTTGACCCCAACACCCCGATCCACCTGGGCCAAACCATATATAAAGACATTTTTTATGCGGTCATGGACGAAAATGGTAAAACCCCTCTCTTGTATGCCCAAATTATCATGTTCATCCTAGCGGACGCCGACATTGAGCCTCCAACCTATTTTCCTCGCCTTCCCAACCCGATTGGGTATGGCACGTGTACAAAAAGTCAGATGAAATAGGAGATTCTATGGGAACGAAGGGCTGCTCGAGATGAATTGGATGCGGATAAGAGTGATGATGATGAGGGTGATGATGATGAGAGCGACAAGGAAGAGGTGGAGGCTGCAGATATTGAGATGGGGGAAGGTGAGTAGGAGTATGATGAGGACGCTGATTCAGATTTTGAGCCAGCAGGTTCAGATTTTGACAGACGCCTTTCATCGATGGAGACGCGCTTAGATGAGTTCCTCATGAAATACCCGTGCAACACTAGAATGATGCATCACCTTCAAGATGATATGTATCGTATGTCTATGGGTATGCCACCACTGGCATAGTTTTCAATTTGCTATATGACCCAAATGCGCCCAGTAGTTCCCACCCACCGCCCTAGTGAAGCCATTGTTTAGTGTTTTTGATGTGTTGGTTGTGTTTGTGCTATCTTTGTGTTGGTTCTAACAACTTTTTTTTTTCCTATCCTCTTATAACACATGCTTGTTCTTAATATAAAAATTCTGCATTTTTCACTGTTTGTTCGTTTGATTTCTTCGCACTTTTAATTCGCTCTTAGTTGGATTTTTGTTCTTTTTGCTTGAGGGCAATGCAAAAGTCTAAGTTAGGGGGGGTGACAAGTGTGTATTTCTAAAACTTCACAAATCTTTAAAATTCTCCCCAAAAAATTAGAAAATTTTAAAAATTTCCCCAAAAATTGAAATTTTTTGGAAAAGTCAAAAATAATTTTCTTCAAAATAAATAAAAATTGGAATTTAAAAGCTTCACAAATTTTTTGCCTCAAATTGTAAAAATCAAATGCACAAAGCTGAAATTAATCAAAGATGAAAATTGAGCAAAAATTGATGACTTAACGAATAAGTGTGGAGATTAACCAACCCGGTGAGAATTCGAGCCTATCACTTTTTAAATTTTTTTAAATCAATATGCGTTAACTCAACGTTCATTTCAGCATTTTAAAAAGTCATTAAGGATCTCAATACCTTTGCTTTGAATGGTTACGAGAAATGTGTGAGATGTTGTCTTGAAAAGCACGTTAGAGATATCTCTAAACCTAAATTAATCTCAAGACACGTATGGTAAAGCATTTAGCAATTTAGACAATGAAGTAGGACCTCGTTTGACACCCAAAAATACTGACCAGAAAAAGTAATGAAAATTTCATCCCCCTTTTCAACCCCAATTAAGCCTAATAAATGTTTTCCTTTCGTTTGACAACCCGAAAAATCCAATTGGCCCAGAATTGTGAAAAATGAAAAAGTCAGAAATTAAATCCAAACAGTGTAATAAAAAGGGGCAAGGAAAATATAAGTATGCTCAACAAAAATATGAAGAAAAAGAAAATTGTAAAATAAAAAAAAAAATAGAAAATGAAGAGAAAATGAGCAAAGGCCTGAAAAAGCGCTAACGGACATAATAAGGACATTTTCCAATCCCAAACTTTCTGACCATTCTCATATTACCTAATACACCTTATATAACCCGATGAAGAGATCTTTTCACCTCAAATATTCCATTTTTCAATTTTGTGTGACTGAGAGATGGAGTGACTGAGAGATGATGTTTCCCATTTCCCAAAAACTATAACCCGATGAAGAGATCTTTTCACCTCAAATATTCCGCTTTTCAATTTTGTGTGCGTGACCTTGTGTCAAATGCATTTCCTCCTTATATCACGCATATCGAGAGAAAATAGCCACATTCCAAGTGATTCGTTTATGAGATTATCCCGTGAGCATTTGAATGAAAATGAATTTTTGGAAAAGTAACATAATGATCAATCGGTGGAAATTTGTAGTTTGATTTTCGGCTTCGCACACACACACACACACACACACTATAACTTGAGACTTGTGAATATGATTTTAAGGTGACTATTTTTTCGGGGAGTTTAAATTGTCCAATTTTTAGATATTTTGAATTTTCTTGAGTCGAAAATGAATTTTGTGGGTATATTCACTCCAAAACCCCATGAGACACAACTCGTTCTACTAGGGTAACCTAGGGGTTTAAAGGCTTGTTGCATATACAATCGTTTGACCGCGAAAGAGGTATTTTATCCCTATTTAGAGTTTGACCATGCTTTTGATTCTTTTACATTGTTCGAGACGATCAAAGTTCTAAGTTAGGGGGTTGGATTAGGCATAAATTCTTCCGATTTATCTCTTATCTGTGATACTAACATCTTTTAACAATTATCCCGAGTTTTGTGTATTTCTCATAAATTTTACAGGTATTTAATGCATGAGATAAAGAAAGAAACCGAAAAAAAAGAAAAGAAGAAAAGTCAAAAGGGAAAAAGAGTAATTCATATCTAGAATCTGGATGAGGACCCAAAATGAAAGTTGAAGACCTCAAGTTTACAAGCATCTAGGAAGAAACGGTGTCCAAATCTGAGTCCTGGAGTAAAAGTTATGAGCCTTGAAAGATGCAAGATAATCGTGAGAAACTGATGAACAAATGAAGATAAATTGATCCAAGGACCCGTACCGATCCGAATTTCATCATAAATGAACCGATCCGACCCCTTGAAGTCGACTGTATAAATTTTACGAAGCGGATCGATTCGGATTCTATAAAAAATGAACCGGACTGGACCCTTAAACTTATGGTATACCCTGCGTAAAGCGGACCGATCCAATATAACAAAGAAAGGAATCGATCCGATAGACACAGGACCGAACTGAAATATCAGGCCGAACTGGTTCGAAGGTTAAATTATGTAATTATCCAATTTTCTAGCTAGAGTGTTACATGGCTAAAACTCTTGTAATTTCATAGGGTATTTATTCAAAATGACTCGCAAACATATGAGAGTTATTTTTACATAGTTTTAGAGAAATAAAGTAGAGAAGAACCCTAGAAGCTCACAAATTTCAGTTGTTAATTCTCAATTACAATTTCTGCAGTAAAGTTGATTTCTTTGTCTTCTCTATTGTTTGATTTCAATAATTCTTGCATAATTAGCTTATTCCCAGTAGGTATTACATCTTTATTCTTCTTTAGAAGTAATTTCATCATGAGGTCAGTTGCATGCACCATAGAAACCCTAGTTTTTTTTATTTGCACCATGTTAGGCTAGACTTTTAGGGGTTGGGATGCATGAACCCAACCCGATATGGTTTGCGTGTGTGAAAAATTAGTTCCCTAAATTCAGTAAATTATCAATTCATGTTGTGTGGTGATCACAACCATTGTAGGACTTTTGATCTTGTTTGCCCTAGGTAACCAGGATTCTTAAGAGTGCAATGCGCGTGTAGCTACTACGACACCGTTTTATTCTTACTTTTGCTATGTATGATGTGGGCTAGTACCCTCATGTATGTAATGCTTGAGATTAATAAAGACTATATTTTATCAATTAGTTAATTCATAACTAGTTTTATAGTCGGTAAAAGTACTAGGGTCGGGGGATTGCATTCTAACCTATTTTTCCCATTCATACTTAGTAAATCATAATTAGCTTACTCTTGCATGTTTCGATTCATTATTAGTTTAATTAACTGGCATTTAGTTGATAGAAATTTTCCCACTTCGATCATATTTTTCGTTTCTTTTTAGAGTCGGATTAGGGTTGACCGTCTTACCGTTCGTCGTCGCGAGTATTCATCTTATTTCCCTATGGATTAGACCCCGTCTTATCGGGTTTATTACTTATGCGATAGGCTTGCACTTGAGCCTATATAAGCACACACTTTAGACCCATTTGTGGTTGCGTCAGCTGTGAAGGTCCGTCACCCTCCTTCCTAATTTATGGAAATGCCTAGTTTGTTACTGAAAATGGGATTAGAGGAGGTTATAGGAAGCGTTGAAGGTTTAATAAGAGACCGAGGGGGGGGGGGGGTGTTTGACGATTTTTTTCAGCGGGGGTTGATGATGAATTTCTGACCTTTAAAGGTAAATTCTTTGGTGGAGAGACCATTGAATGGATATCTTGTGGGGGTGGTTAGGAGGGGTTGATATTGAGAAATGGGAAGAAAGTTCAAATTAAAAATCGGAAACGATAACTAGAAGAAATGATATATGCATGCGCTAATAAAACTCATATGCATAAAAATGAATGTGAAAAAGTAAATAAAAATATAAAGTAACATAAGAGGCACAAGGATATGTTATTGTAGGGTTTTCAAAAACTAATTTCAACTTATTGGAATATAAAACTGAGATCAAAGAAACATGGATCTAAGATTCAATCATTCTTTGGGTTGCAAAACTTTTACCGAGAGGTGTATATTATTACACCATTGGAGTTCTTGTTAGGAAACTTAAATATGAGAATGGTTAAGATTATTTGATGTGGGCTTGTTTACTTTGATTGCCATAGATATTTTTTCACATGATCCAAGAATAAGTAGGATTTATCTGTGGTCATACCTTGAGAAATCTTTAAGAAGCCTTAAGATATATATCTTTCTTCTCCCTCTTTTCTAGACGACCTCTCTCTCTCTCTCTCTCTCTCTCTCTCTCTCTCTCTCTTAGTGTAACAACTTGTATATTTTAACATTATGGTTTATCACTTATTAACATTAAAATATATAACTTGTAAAAACAATTTAAATATCATTCTTGACATGCATGGAAACAAAATAACCAAGTAATAATATAGGAACACGATATGATAAAACCTCAAATATATAAGTTATAAGATGCATAATCGACTAAGATAGAGTACGATATAACTCTGCACTACACCACCGAACTCAAAGTACCCCAACACAAAGTTTCAATCTACAACCCATTTAAAATAAAATATACATGCCAAAGTCCTCTCCGAATAATGTATGTCGACTAAGTCCATAATACAATACTCATATAACTAAAATAAAGGAAAGAACATCATGGAGACAAACCTACATCGATGCTCCTGTTGATGATGTATGGCGAGGATAAAATCAAAGATATGTTTTATATGGAGAGAGATCCACACGTGAGGACTAACCCTAGCCCCTAAAAGGTTACAACGAATAAAAAGGTCAAAACCCAAAAAGTCACCAAAGCTAAATGCGTTATATATACAAGTCTCTGATAGGTTGCGCCTGCATTTTTTATTCCAAATGGTATAACTATGTAGCAATAGAGGCCAATGGTAGTGATGAAAGATGTCTTCTACTAGTCGGGCTTGAATAGAAGGATTTCGTGAAGCCTAAAATAAGCGTCTAGGAAACTCATTTGTTCATGGCTAGATGTAGCATCAACTAACTAGTTGATCTTTAGTATAGGAAGAATGTCATCGGGACAATCATTATTTAACTCAGTGAAGTTTATACAGACTCTCCACTTTCCGTTACTCTTTTTGACCACGACTATATTTGAAAGCCATTTTGGGAATTGAACTTCTTTGATGGACCTTGCTGTGACACGCCGCTTCATTAAATTCCGGTTGATTAGGCCTTTATCAAATTAAATCAGGATTTACATATGGATCATTCTTAGCATCACTGTCGCAACATTATTAATTACTAACCACATATTCTTTAATTAAGCCGATGTCAAATTTTATCTTATGACTTAATCCAAAACCAACACGTGTGATAAGAATTTGAATAACCAACGCAATATAAGAGAATCTAATCATGCCACAAATACCAAACAAAAGTGTTAGCCAAATAACATCGATTATACAAGCAATCCAACAAAAGTCCAAAGTATGTAAAGTGTAGCAAATACATGCTAAACCAAAAGTATCGAGTACAAGCCTGTGTCAACATGCCCAAAGTACAATTAGGACCATCCCTATCTAGAAGAGAATGAAACAGGCATCTAAGGCAATATCTTACAGCACCCACATATACCACAACTATGTACCCTGCATGAAGATCAAGCCTGGCGTCCATGTGGTAGGACATCTAAAAGGTTTTGAAAATATTTTACAGCAAGGGTTAGAACCCAAAACATTTGAAAATATTTAGTAAGTGAATTTAATTGCAGTAAATTAAAATGCATGAATACTTTTCATTTTAAATTAGTGCCGCACCCTCTCTTCAGGACACCTCACCCCTCGACTAGTGTGCACGCCTAACGTACCTATACATGACCCATATAACTATATACCCCATAACTAGTCTTATCATATATATATATATATATATATATATATATATATATATATATATATATATATATATATCCTACTCTTCCCACTACTCTATCCCGAGTGAGTTTAGTATACGAGTTATAAGTTATTAATCACACTAACTTATTTAAATCAATTCTCATTTGATACAATATAACAATCTCACAAGCTATATAATTAATACAATTCTAATTATGTATTTACCCGTATATAACTGTACCATAGATACGTAAACATACTACAATATTCACACATACATGTCGTAGATATATAACTATCCCCCCGAGTAGGCACTCAATGGGTGTTCTCTATATGCTATCATTCTCGGGTATAGTCATCCACCTGGAATCCTAACACGGTTAGCTCCCCATATCAGAAAATATAATAAACGCTGTGGAGGCGATCATACTTTCCCATGGTAGTGAGATCGAATCAGACATAATGGGTCTCACTCCTGAACTCGAAAGCTATGACTTGGGGACAATACTCGCCCTGCATTCTCTAGCCAGGGGATTCACCCACATTGCGCAACCTCCCATGATAGCACTAGAACGGGTATGCTTTCTTATAATTATTATTCACCCAAATATTTATAAATTATATATATATACACACATCACCGCATATATATATTAAATCCATGCTAATTAATTTCATTAACTTGGTGTCACTCTACCAAATATACCCGTACTATCTCGCTTGGTCCGAAATTCAAAATTCCCCATCCATTATTCGATTTCTTTCAATTAATATTACCTATTTAATTTACAAGGTTTCAAATTACTCAATCATAAACCTCAATTCTTTAATTGGATTTATCCTCTATTAATTCAGGCTTAAATTCTACAAATTCAAACCCTAAATTATAACCCCAAAATTCAGATTCATCTAAAATAGGAACACTCATCACAAATTTACAATCAGGTCTGAATCAGGGGAGGGGAAAAATTTGTCAGAATCAATCAGGTTGTTCAAGTGACCAGCCATGTCGTTCGAACGACACTGGCTATCGTTTGAACGAGACACTAGGTCGTTTGAACGACCCTGGTGTTCTCTCTCCTATTTTGTTTCCCAAAAAAACCAGTCCGACATTAAAGATTTAAAACCTTCAATTTTGTACAGAGTATACCCCCAAAACCTTCCAAGATTCATCCTAAATCCGCCCATTTGATTTTCTCAATCTAATTACATCATCTACATAAATTGGGGGAGCCAAAATCCACATATTCTTATCATATCTATAGATTTTTAAATCATAATCATGAAATCCCCAAATTCTAATATGGAACTAACCCTAACATATTATTCAATCACACCTTCTATAATATGAATAGAAAAATACAATTAATTAAATGCAAGTTAAACCACTTGCGTTAGGGTTTGTAGAATCAAATCCTTTGATGAAGATGATGGATTAATTCAAGGGTGTCCTCTCTTGTTCTTGGATTAATCTCCCAAAATCTCCTATAGTTGCTCTCTTCTTTGGATCTCCTTAATTTAGTCTTCTAAAAATGAATTAAAGTTCCCTCACCCTTTAACAATTAGGGCTATTAACTCTAATCCCTTTTTGGGCTTATGGGCCATGTAATAAAAGGCACAATCACTTATTTGGGAGCTCAAATGTGTCTATAAAAGTCCTAAAACCCATATTATACCTATGGCCACTCATTTCAGACTATTTCGACCCTACCGGACTCAACCGTGTGCTCAAAATTTCCATCCGAAGAATTATTTTTAAAATTTAACTTTCACCCATTAACTAACTTAAATTCACTCACTATTTAAATAATACTAATTAATTAATTCTTATCAATTTAAGACACTTAGTAATTTAATAATTACCGAATTAATTAATTAAAATAAAAGTCCAAAAATTATGAGGTGTTACACTTGACTCCAGAAGTTTTCATAATTCCTCTTCCACTACCTTTGCCTTTTTCGGGGATGTTTATTGTTCCTTCTGTGTGATTAGCGAGAATACTGTATCTACGTGAAGTCGGTGGCACAATACTTTTGGATCAATGCGAGGAATATCATATGGATGCCAGGCGAACACATTTTAGTTCTTCTTAAGGAAAGAAACAAGTTATTCTCTTTCTTGATCATTGAGTGAACTGTAGATTAAAAAATTATATTCTAGGTCGGAGTCGTCTAATATGACTTCTTGTAACGGTTCCATAACTCTGTATATGGGGGCCACCCTTCTGCCTTCTACCCTCGATCTTTCATACTTAAGCTGATAATTGGAGAGGATATCTCATTACATATTCTCCACCTTACCTTTCTTCTTCTATTATTTAGATCTGATGGCAATGATAAATCATTGGTGAGCGAAGGCTTGATTTCCATGTATCACCATTAACCCCCGGTCAATAATGTATTTGAGCTTATGATAATAAGTGGATGGGACTACCTTTATTGCATGGAGACATATTTGTCCCAAAATCGGATTGTATAGTGGCTCAATGCCTACGATCAGAAACTCTATCAATTTTGATATGTGTAGGAGAGCTGTGGTACCGGGTTCTATGAATATGTGTAAATGGGTGAGCATGACCCACTCTAATGGAAACTTTTCTATAAAGTAACAATATTTTCAAAATAAGAGCAAAGACAAAACAATCTTTTCTAATATAATAATATTGTTTTGATTACAAGAATGAGCAACTAATGATTGAATACAACTTTTCAATAACGAGTAAAGGACTGAACACACTTGAGATCAATGATTCTTTAAGAGTGGAGATATAAACACCTTAATATCTAGGATAGAGCAGGGAGAGAATATCTTAGTGGGAGTTTGTGCACCATAATACTGCTAGTTATGTTGTCGTCAATAGTTGTGCTCCTAGTGCTCTATTTATAGTAAATATTCTAGGGCATACGAGGCACTTGCACGCCCAAAAACATTCATTTAAGAAAAATATCTGAAAACATTTTTATATTTATTACTATTTATCATTGTCTACCACAATCTATTTGTTGCGGTGTAATACCTGGTGTAAAAGTGATCTTGTCGACCATGATGCCAAAAAGTACTATTTTGTCTGTTTATCAAAGTTTCTAGATGAAAAGTTTAAAAACTTGCGAGTGACCTCAAGGGTCACTTGCCATTTGTAGTGTTAAAAATTTCTTACGAGCAAGTCTCAGGTGAATACTCACTATTTTACTTATGAATTGTGTGTAATGTGTATGTGTGAGTACGAGCGACCTCTTAGGTCACTCTCCTCAATATTCTCTATTTCCCAATATATCCTCGTGGTTGATCCTTAGCTTGCTTAATAAGACTAACCTCTCAGCCTGTAAACCAAAATTCTCAAAGGGTCCCAACTAGCCATCTGCTCGAGCCCTGCGTGCTCCCTAAGGCTACTTTCGAAGTAAACCTATTAAAGACAACAAAACTATGTGTTAATTAGGGAAGTTCCCGTCCACTTATTTTTGTTATGCTTGAGTGACTGCTAGTGATTAACTTCATAATGCAGACAAGGGGATGCTCATGTACTTTCTCTTATTTGAGAGATCTGTGACTTAGGGTTGCTCACACAACCTCCTTTCTAGCATTGCTTGTGTAACTTATAGAATGCAGAGGTATTACTCGTGTACTTGTTCCTCTTGTGGCTTGGAAGTTGATTGCACAATATCCTTTCATGGGCACTACTCAGCTGAGGGGTTGCTCATGTAACTCTCTATATTGTCCCACTGGTGCAGAAGTCTCTCATCACTAAAGCAAAATACTAATTTTGTGACTGCCTTATTGTGACTACTAATGGGGGTGACAAACTTATCACTCCCGGGAGCATTCACAAAATTATTTTTAACTACCATTAGGAGTGACAAAATCTTTGGGTAATAAAAATTTGAGTCAATTATTTTATCACTGCTAATGACACGTAAATCTCACCATATAATTAATTTATGACTGCTATAAGCAGTCACAAACTTATAACTTCCACAAGCAGTCACAAATTTATTAGTAGGCTTAAGTTTCTTATGAGCAATCACAAAATTGTAACTTCTATGAAGAGTCATAAACTGAATTTGTAACTCTTATTAGCAGTCACAAATTTATAAGTGCTTAATTTGTGATCGCTTTTAAGGGTCACCATTTTTTTTGCCAAAGTTTAATTTAATTCCTCTCTTTCCTCTCACCTTTTCAAGCTCCCGTTCCCCCCTTTGCCTCCTCTCTCTTCGCGCTCCCCACTCTCTCCATTTTCAATCTCTCTCTCTCTCTCTCTCTCTCTCTCTCTCTCTCTCTTTACAAAAAATTTTCCCTAGGTTTCATTGGGTAAATTTCTTTATTTAATCTATTTTCTTAATGTTGATTTTTGAAGGTTTTGGGAAACGATCCCAATATATTCATATATGTTTTGTCAAATCATTAGTTCATTCTCATTTTTTCATTCTCATTTGATACGTTTTCTCATTCTCGTTTGATACGTTTTTTCATTCTTGCATTTTTGGACTTACAGTTTGGAGGACTAACGGTGTTGAGTTTTTGCATATTGAGGTTTAATCGCAAGAGCCTACACCAACGTGGTGAATTCTGTCTTCTCCAATGGGTTTCTCTAGAGGTATGAGCTAACCTTTGGGCAACTTAATCTTTTTGCAACTCAAGCATAGTTTTTGATACGCTTACCCATTAGTTTGAGTTTTAACCTCACCCCATAAATTTATTCTTCGCACTGCCAGTCTTGCTCCTGAGAGGCATACTTGCTAGGTCAAGTTCTGACCATGTCTCGGTGATTTTTCATTAGGGTCCCGTTATCTAAAAAGTTCACCATTTATCCAAATAAGATCACGCATGTATGGACGTATAATACCCAAAAGAAAGGAAGACTTTGACATAGGGTATTCTGTTGAAGTAGTGGCCAACCTCAAATTAGTTAAGTGTTTATCCTTGCAACAGTTGCTCCACCAAGGTGTTTTATCCGTCGAGGTGTTTATCCACTTTCGCTTGGACATGTATAGCTCCGTGATGGAATTGATCTTTTAAACATCGAAGTTCAATATCTATCATCTTCATGACTTCTTCAATATCCAAATTAATTTCCTTAATACTTTCTATTTGTTGTAATATCAACATATATTTAGAAAATGTGAATTTGAGGTATATTATGAGATATTTGGTGTAAAACGTGAGTTGAATACACGGGTAACTTATGTTCATGTAGTATTAGTTATGCCAATATGTGTTGACGTTTGCTTATTGATTTTAATTTGATTGGTAGTCTTGTAGTCATAGGTTATCATAGGTGTGTGGGTGTGTACGCATACAGTTATAGAGGGGCATCATATTTTTGCTTAAGTGAATGAAGAGAGTGAGTGTGGGTGTGAGCGCATACATTTTGGGACTAAAGTTTTTAAGACGTCCTTTTTAGATCCTTGGAGTGATGGCAGGTGACCTCTTTATCCAACATATCTGTTGGAACATTTTTGAGTTTAGTATTCATT
Organism: Sambucus nigra; assembly: GCA_949130495.1. Lineage (NCBI taxonomy): Eukaryota > Viridiplantae > Streptophyta > Magnoliopsida > Dipsacales > Adoxaceae > Sambucus > Sambucus nigra. Next base: position 203,867,433 of record OX422208.1, read on the forward strand.
ATATTAAAATCTGGTAGACATGAATTGTATCTGTTGTACCAATTAAGTATTGTTCAGTAGCATGGTCTAACATTTGCAATGCAATTTCAACCCGGTGATCTCTTAGGTTTCCCCCCTTTATTCTTCCCAATTTACCTATTATTTTAAATCATTTAGAAAAAATGTTCAAGAACACTAATCCTTTTTAACAAGCTTATTTCATTTTGTTAACTAAAAGTCCTAGTCATATCGTTGAAGTCCTCTAGCAAACATATGAGACTACCCATCACTAAGTTAAAATACAATATAAAAAATGTACAAGACACACAAGGAGCCATTTGATCTCTCAAACTTAAAATCATTATGTGAGACCATGAGAACTACAAAGGTTCGTGTGTCCTTATTTGAAGACGCCTCTATATGATTATCACAACTAGTAAGTGTTCTAAAACTTCCTTTTCTTTTTCCTCTATCATTGTCATTTACCTTAACATTACTAATTAGAATTTTTAGCCAAATCTTCTGATTAATGAATGTATGCAATAAGGCTAATAAACAAATATCATATCTGGGAGCATACTTGCATAGATAATGGAGTAGTTTTTATGATAGCCGTTGGAGTGTCTAAATTAACTTCTAAAGTACTTGTATATTAATAATTGTAAAGACATTTTAAAAACATATAGCAGGTATAAAATGACACTGTTTCCAAAACAGATTGTGTAAATGTGTAAATTTGGCATTAATAGGAGTATTCCCTTATGTATATGATGGTAAATGTGTAAATACTAAACTGGTGAAGACATAATATGAGTAATATATAGATATTCATAAGTCCAAATTCCAATTACTAATGTGGTTAACATGTAAGAGAATTCCAATTAGAATACTAATCCTACTAAACATGGGATTAGTCGACATTTATACATTTGCATATGAAGGTAATGGTTAATTGTTAATCATTATGTATTAGTCTTCATTATTTGGTCATTTCTATTAAAGGGTACACCATATGATTCTAGATGTACAATCCTTGAAAAAAGAAAGAGGACCCCATTTGTTACTAATTAAACCAACAATACAATAAATAAGAGAAGGACATAAAAGTTTAAAGACTACATTTTTTAGACAAAACAACCGATACTTCTTCATTTTGGCATTCTCAGAGGAGGACTCCATTTGTCAATTTTTTGCATTCCCGTCATCAGATTAGGAAGATTTTCATAGTATTCAAAGATCTTTTGATCAACCTCAATAGCTCAAAATTGGGGAACTGGTCCTCCTTTCCTTATCATTCGACGATCAAACAAACATACAAATATGAGAATTTTGAGCGCAGTAAGAGTGACGACCAGTTTTATTAGCAGCAATTCCATCACCTCTTGTTTTTGTTTCAACTCACCTAAGTTTCCAACTTCAACTCCAATTCCAACCAAAAGGTCCTCCTCCTCATTATGCATTTCCATTGTTTCTCTATCCCTCAATACTCAACCCTCTCCCTCTCCTGACGATATTCGACCCCTGGGCGTGTTTCCTTTTTTCCTTATATTTCTTTATGTTTGTCTTCCATTCCAACAACTACAAGTTTTATCTTTGGCAATGCCACTATTAATACTCTACTTTAAGACTCCATATTTCTTATATTCCTTACTCCTTAACACACAACAAACACAAGATAATTTTGTGATGCTCTTTTCAATGCATTCGTGTGGAAACAAACTTGTGTCTCTAAACAAAAAATTAACCATACTCAGGTATAACTTCCCCTAGTAGCTTCACTATTCACATGACCACACTTTTGCGCACCACACCCAACCAAATAAAAAAATATAACAAAGATAAAAAAAACATACATAAGCCACAAGTAAACATGAATACAAACAAATTTGACATAATTCAGAAAAAGTTACCCTTGCTTACATCTAGCCACTTAACAATTCCATTATCTGAGATTTTTGTAAAACTGATAAGAGCTATGCACACTTCCAATTGAATCTCAACTATTTCCAAGCCTAATGTGTAGATGTGGAAACAATTAAAATAAACACCATTTAATTAGTGGATTTCTCTCTCAAATTTTCATTCATTCTCAAAATATTGGTTAAGAATCTGCTACATAGTTAGCTTCCCTGTAGTAATAGTTAAAGTTAATGTCCACCTCAACAAATTAATTTTGAATGTCTTTGATTATGCTTTTAATTTTCCAAGGGACTTTCCATGTTTTCAATTTTAAGATATCTATAAGAACTTTAGAATATGATTCTAACTCGACATGGCTGAAGCCCCTCACCTTGTATAGCTGAAGATAAATCTTAATAGAACTAGTCTCTTTAAAAATATTGCTGTTAACTCCCACATGATTTGAAAAGTCCCAAATAAATTTATCATACTCATCCCTTAAGACTCGCCACAACCACATGTACTTAGATTACCTTTAGATGACCAATCTATATTTTGTTTGAATCTTCAATGAGAATCTTTGGACCAATAAACATATTTAGAGACTTTACTGAAATCTTTGGCATACTCAGTATGAAATAAGTGAGCTAAATATTTGAAATCATTCAATTCAGTTTGGACTTCCAGTGACACGTATATTATCAAAATCGTGTAAGTTAGGACACACGCGCGTGTAAAGCAATATAAGAAGACTGAAGGTATTGTTGACAACTCTTGTTAGGTTGGTGTTGATTTTGTTATGAAATTATTAGTGTTGATTTTGTTATGGAATTGTTCGATCATTCATCATATGTTCTTTAATGTTAACAGTTCTACATGGAATTGTTCGATTATTCACCATGTGTCCCAACTTTTATGTTGTTCTTTAATGGTATTCTGCATAATTTTATTACTCAGATGTATCTTATCATCTTAAACACCTTTACTTCTATATAAAATTTCTTAAACCTCAAGATTGCAAGATGTACTTTCTTTGTATTCTGTATAATATTACTCAGATGTTTTCTTCATAATTCGGCATAATGCTATTCTACATAATTTTGTTCCTCAAGTTGTTACTTTCCAAATTCAAAATGTACTTGCTTGGTATGCCACTTGGAGGTTACGTGGAGAATTGGAGTTAGACAAAAAAGTGAATCAGGGTAGGAAAAGAAAGCATGAGAAAAAAAAAAGAGAAGGTACATGCTTTTTCCTGGACAATATCATATTCGCGTCTTGTTAATAATTATTGACCATAGTGGACTTCCTAGATTTAGAATGAATTCTAAATTGTATATTTTCATTCATGTCCAATTGTATGATTTCAAGGGATGTAATAAACTTGTATGATGTTAAGGGATATAATAAACTTGTATGATGTTAATTTTGGTTGATATGTAGGTGGCACAAAGACATGTGAATATTAACTTGTGTTTTATCCAGAGCAGGTACACTGCAAGTATGCCTCTTTTAATTTTTGGTAACAATATGCAACTTCATGTTATTTTAGGCTTGGAAATGTTTGGTTGAGTAAGTTTAATCTATTAATTTACTATTCGAGCTCTATCTTTTCTGCAGGCATATACTAAGCACTGGACGCTCATGATTTTTTTTGGCAAAGCTCCTACGGTTCATAAGGATGCAGTTGTGGCTAATAACACTTCCATTTTTTAGTTTATTTTTTATTCGATGATAATTTTGTATTTGGCGCCCGAGATGGGTATATTTGATGTTAAATTAGGTTTAAACAAGTTTTATATGCACATGATATTTGAAATGTCCAAAATATTATGGAATTTGTCAAATTTTTTAAGACTTGTATGATGCCGGCATTAATTTTTTTAGATTTGTTACATGTTCATGGAATTTAATCTACTCCTCTAGTTTAGTTCACTTTTTTTATTCTACTATTTTTTAAAACATAAAAATCTTTGTAACTGCTCTAAGCAGTGACACATTTAACAAATTGAACATTTATAATTGCTAATAGCAGTCACAAATTTATCACTACTGCCAATTTTGTAACCGTTGTTAGCAGTTATGAATATAATATTTATGACTACTGTTAGAAGTCAAAAATTCAATATTTCTAACTACCGACAACAGTTATAAATATTATATTTGTAACAGCTGACAACAGTTACAAACAATAGTTACAAATTGGGGTCTCCAGGGTTATAAAAATTTGTGACTGTTGTTAGGAGTTATAATTTTTCTTTCGTCACCCCCTAAATTATGATGGTAAATAGCAGTTATAAAGGTCATTTGTGACTACTAGAAGAACTCACAAATATCCTATTTTGGTGTAGTGCATCTATTTGGAAAGGAAGAGTTGTGCACGAAACATTATATTAGTTTTTTAAAACAATCTTTGTCATCATTACTTTTAGTATCGCATTTCATGCTCTGACATGCTCAACTAGTGGGACATACCTTTATGTACCTTGAGGAGCCACGTGTTATGTTAGGGAAAGCACTCGCGATTCCGTAATCATCACCCTATTTTTTGAATTTATGGCGCCATTTTGTATTTCCAAAGCATAAATACTCATAAACCCTTCTTCAAAGACTTTACCTTCACTTTTACTGGTTTTAGAGAGAGAAATTTTTTAGCGTTCTTCATTTCCCCTATCTCTATCAAGTTAAATCTGTCTTTCGTTCACCATCATTTCATTGTAATGGCATATTCTCCTTCTAATGTTTCGTTCATCGCTACCACCTATGTTACTAAAATGTTGATGGATTTTTTACCATACCAATTTCTATGGCAACCTCTGCCAAAACTAGGACCATCGTTGTTTCCACCGTCTTTCTTGATGCCTCTTCCATAGCCTCTACCACCGGTGGTAGTGCTTAGATTAATAAAGTCCATTAAAAATACTTGGAGGCCCAATCAAAGATAGATTTCACCGCTTATAGGCGTGCTTTATTTTTCATTAAATATGATCCTTTTATGACTTCACTCAATGCCTTTGAGGATGTCTTTGTTACAGTAGTAGACAAGAAATCTCTATTAGGGCTTCCAAAGTCTTGAGGATACCCTAGTTGTTTTTTTTGATAATATATTGAGGAACCGAGTGGATAGGGGCCATTTTCCCTTCTCCAACATCAATTTTGATGTTTGTGGTAAATCCCTCGGGGAGTGGGAGGCCTAGGTTCGTTATATAATGTTTGTGGATAGCTATAACAAGAATATCAAGGGGTTAGGTCTAGGAAGAATGTTGGAAAGCATGAAGAGTTGTACGATGATTAAGAGTACGAGCGCTCTCAACATCATGGGATCTCGCCGGAGTATAGAAACCCACACCTTTGGCATTGGTTGGGGAGATTTATCCATTACTTTAGAGGATATAGGTGAACTCACGGGCATGCCTATTTTGGTGAACCATGTCTTTCCTGATGGTTATGAAGGTGCTGAATAAAAGGCCTTATGCGAGTAGTTTCACAAGTCATTAGTGGAATGTATTCATTACGTGTGGATTATTTTCACAAGAATGAGTAAGAATTATTTGCCAAATGGCCAGGGTTTCTTCAGAGACTTTGAACCATTGTCTAAAGCTAAAGCCAAAGCCAAGATTCCCAAGAGTTATAACGGTCCTAAATCGAAAGCCAAAGGTCATCTTGCTGGATTCTTTGTCACTTTCTGGTCCAAAATTTTATTTCAAGGGAGGCCCAATGATTCTCCCAATGAGCTATTATTCTGTTTGGCTGTTGGACTCGCTCATGTTAGAAATGTGCCACTCGCAGCTCTAAATTTAGGCATAATGTATAATTGGTTAGACCAAACACACGTTGATATGGACTCAAAGATGATATAATGTGTTCACTTTGTCAATTATTTTATTCTAATGAGATTCTTACTCGAACGGTTCCCAAATTAGGACCAAAAACCTTGTTCATTACATATCAGTACTGCTCAAAATTCTAGACAACATAGAAAGACTCCCAATAATTCAATTATCCCCTTATTGGATAATATTGATGAGTTTTTCATCCATCCTTATGCGAGGAGACTGGGAGGGATATGTACTTAGAACTTCTTTCCCTCTTCTTTGCTAATCTTTTAATTCTCCCATGAGTACTGAGACTGTGAAGGATTTCCCATATGTGTTTGTTATGGCATTCATTTTACCTTGCATTATTCCATATTTAACTGAGCTAGGGCAAGGGTTTGAATTTTATCACTCCAAGTGGATACGGATCAAGTCACCTTTTCCCCTAACTTCCCCACTAATTAACTATATCAGGAGTCATATTCGAATTTTACTCCCGAGGGCATAGTTCGTAGGACTCCTATGTTTGGGAATTTCCCCATGTCTACTCGTGACTATATTCAACCTTATATTAATTGTTCCTAGTTTTTATGAAGGCCATATGAGTTTGTGCTTTAGGCAAAGACAATCTTTTTTAAATTTTCTCAATTTTATTTTGCACCAAGTATGTGAACCGAATTTTATCTTCTTAATCCTAAGAATGCATCCAGTGAGATTAAGAAAATATAGTAAAGTAAGTTCACAACGCCGATGTATGAGGAAACCACTAAGGTAAAAAACCTTGGACGACCTAGACCAGAGAATCACTATGATACGAAAGTTACAAAGGATGAATACAGTCTTACTCAACTATTCGATCCCCACAAGCCTTGACTCCTCTTCTTCTATTCTATCGAGCATCTACAACGCAACGTAGGAATCCACCCATGCAAGTGTCCATAACACACGAGTCCACGTATGCCTCGATATCCGCTGATACATCCTCAGCAACTGTCGATCAGCAAGTACGGAGTCCACCGCACGAAAATAGTTTGTTCAATGAGGAAGAACATAACCAATGATACAAACCAATATCTCTATAACATAAGGAATGTGTAAACTCGGATCTTGAAACAAGGAAGGATGTTTTTTCTTTGGAAAAACTTTGGAAACAATATGCAAGAAACATATTTGTTTCTGTTCAGTTATTCACACACATTTTTCTAAGTCAAGGATGACTTAAATAATAAAATACAATTTTTGAGGCAGCGCGTTGTTCGAGCGAAAGCATGATGTCGTTCGAACAAATACTGCATCTCTTTAGAATAAGAAAACAATCTCGTTTGAACGTTATAAATATCTCATTTGAATAATGCATTAAGTTGTTTAAACCATAATAAATGCAAGACTAAGTTCATACAACTCTAAACACGATTTAAATCAGAAAAGGTTTTATAAAAATCATTTTTTAAATAAAATAACATCCTTGAAAAGTATTCAGAGAACTATAAACCATTGTGAATTCATTCCTGAGAGAATCTTAAAAATCCATATGAAGACTTTAAACGTGCACCAAAACTGTGGCATGATCTATCTTTGAAGCTTGGCTGCTATGTCTTCAATAAAACGTCATAGGCTTAAGGGAATCATGGCACATAAAGTCTATCCTATTACTCAAAGTGGTTTTTATCCAGAATAATGCCAAAACATACAAATTGCCACTATTTGTAAAGTTGTCCTTACAAATCTCCCCCTTTGGCTATTGTGGGAGAAAACCAAAATAGGGAAATGCTAAGTCGAGTCGTCAGGCCGAATAACCTATGTCCCATCCCATAAACCCAAAAATAAAAAATACAGGACATAGACTCCAATATGTAGGACCGGTAAGCATGAGCTGTCTGAATGTGATATAGCCGAAAAATCTAAATTTTTGAATAATCATTACACACACGAGACAAACAAATACCAATTAAAGTATGGACGAATAAAATGATATATAGACAATATGATCAAATCTTCCCTTATATCACATATCTATGTCTCCCCCTTTTTATCTGAAATAGAAAACTAGTGGGACAAATAAACAGAGAAAGACATATCTAGCATGAGTATAACATGTGAAGCATATCTAGATAAACATAAGTAATTGCCTAATGAAATATCAAAATATGACAAAGTATAGCTAGTAAACAGTCACATGAATAAATCATCACAATAACAAATGATGTGACTAAACAGAATATCATCCAACAATGTAGTGTAATAATTAAATATGAATAATCCAAGTCGACTGCATATAAACTATCCACAAATAATTGAGAATTACCATAACAGAATAACATAAGTATATGAAGCAAAAAAGTACTATCACTAATAAAAAAATTGAATTTAAGCAGGTCGATCGAACAATGATGAAGGTCGTTCAAAGGACAGAAGGATCTCGCTTGAAGTGAAATGAATCTTGCTTCTAATGACGCAAAACAGTAAGCTCTCACGTGAAGCTCATTTGAAGGGACCTATCTAATGACCTTCTAATGACCCAACAATGTAAGTCATAACCATATCGTGCGAACCTCGCTGGGACCATAATTTGAATGACATGACAGAGTCCTACAAATGATTTTGACTTCTCTTTCTAATGACAACGAAATTTCTCGATTCTAACTTAGAAAAATATGCAAAATCAGGTAGGAATGATGTTTCACAGATATAAAGATCTGACACTGTAAAAATAGGTAAAACATGACTCAAAAACATAAACGAGTTACACTTTAACACGGTATCGATGTGCCTAAACATGGAATGGAATGAATGGGTGTAACTAACACAAATGAATCATAATTTAAACACAAAGATATGTTCAAGAATCTCTCATTAATCACTAAATATCATCAAACTGTGGTTTATCCACATGTGACAATTATAAAGTGAACTTAATGAACTAAACAAACATCGTGCACACAAGTCCAGAATTTTAACGTTTCTACCAAACAATAGCATCATAACACGGTTTTTTCAACCTTGGACTTAATGTGCAAACCCGTTGATCATTAATTAAACTCCCTCAAACATAAATGACAATTCTTTGCTATTCCATTTTTCTTTTGAGGTTCTGATTTCTCTTTTAAGAGATTTCCATTTGGCAACATATGATCCTTTGAATGCCTTAATTTTTTTTCTTGGGATCTTTTAAACAGTGGCTTTCACGACGAGTTCATATGCCACTCGCAGCCCTTTCCCGTGAACACTCATCATTTTCGAATAAGCAATACAAATCCTCACGGGCAATGTTTCTTATATGCACAACTCCCCCAAGTCTAATATGCGCGTAAATGACAAGATTGAGAGGATAACGTCTCACCAAACTCAAATATGCATTGGAAGTCAAACATTCAAATAAACTCATCCATGCGTGCAATGGCATATACATAGTCGAATTTAAATGCAAATCACATTCGAAACAACCCCATTAAACACAAATTTCCTAGCTACATGGAAATATGATGTGAAGGGGGGGGGGGGGGTCCAAGCACACCAATATGCCATATTAGAAATGCAAGCTCAAGACACAAAAAATGAAAATCTTTTTATGTTATTAAAAATATTTTGACCCCAAAACAAAATCTTTTTGTATTTTCAAAATATATGAAACCAAAATTATTTTGGTATTTTTCAATAAGACTCAATAAAAGAAAAATAAAATACAAAATATACACATGCCATAGCACTAGAAAATATATATATCATGAAGCAAAATTAGCGTATGAAAAAATAGCTAACACGATCATCCGTAAGATCTAGACTGTGGAGAATCACGTGGAATCAAACGAGAATCATGAAGTCTAATTCCTAATGACTCTAACTCCGATTTCCTAACTCAATTAGGTCTGTAATGACGCATGTGGGTTTTGGGAAACGAAATGACTTTATTCTTAAACTTTCTAGGATCATTCTTAAGTTCGTAGAAAAAATGTTTAAGGTGACCCTTCCTACCGTAATGGGTGAAAGTGTAGATACGATAAGGAATGTTACCTAAATCTGGTTATCTCCTAACGTTCCTAGTTGTCTCTCTCACACGTGTGTTGTTGGCTATGGGAATGGGAGCAATACAATCATCGAAGCCAATTCCACACCTATCATCTTTGATTTGGACAGTGCCTAACATCCTATCCAACTTTTTTGACCTAAGCTCTAAATCGAACTTAACCTTACTTGATTCTCTCAATCTCTCCTCACGATATCTAATCCTAGACTCGAGTAAACGTATAGACTCCTCAAACTCTATAATATCCTTCTCTATGGCCTCCTTCAAACCATAAAGACTATCTCTCTCACCCTTAACATACTATAGTTTCTCTTGAAGAGTCTTCTCCCGTGCCCTAAGATCTTAATCATTGCATCATTATTTTATACGACACGTTCTTTTAACCTAGATTGCAACTTCAAGTTAGCCTTCTTCACCCTCATCGTTTCCTCATTAAATTCATGGAAGGAAACTTGTAACTCACTCTCCTCTATCTCTTCATCCTCTCTCACTTCACCCTCACTCACTTTGGTTTCAATCACTATGGCCTCAAAAGTGTCATTCACATGAGTATCTTCAGAAGAAGGTTTATCGTCGTCGCTCACATGACAAATTATGAACGCAGTGTAGTTGCACTCAATGGGGTAATCCTCTCCCTCTTTCAGATCACCATCACTAAGGGTGATGTTAAATGCTATCAGTTTCTTTCCCTCCTTCTTAAGTCTAGTGGGGCACTCCGCTACCCTATAGCCATAACCCTCACAACCATAACACCTATCCGACTCATCTCTCTTATCATTATCACTCCGGTTCTTAGGGACGTGATTGACCTTATTATTATTATTTTTCTCAAACCGTTTAACATATTTTTATTGCTTTTGGAATTTGAGAATTTTTTTGAACTTCTTTGCCAACAGGGCCACATCTATAAATTCAGTGTTAGAGTCATCATCTGAAACTTTAGTTTCCTCCTTTCGATCTTTCAAAGCAATGCCCTTTTCTTTCTTCGGAACTTGCTTGGAGGTAAACATGTCAAGCTCATAAGTTTGTAGGTCACCTATAAGATCTTCTAGTTTCGTCGAGTGAAGCATAACCAAAGAGTTTAAAATGATCACCTTTGGATGAAATTTTTCAGGCAACAACCTTAAGATTTTCTTTATAACTCGGTTGTCGGGTATCTTTTCTCCCAAGTTAAACGACAAGTTGAAAATATTGGACAACCTAGCGTAAAACTCATCAAACGTCTCACTTTCTAACATTTTAATCATTTCAAACAAACTGGTGAGGGTTTGGAGTTTAGAATCCCTAACAGTGTTACTTCTCTCGTGGGTAAGTGCAAGTACAACCCGAGACTCTTTAGACGTCTCACACATCATAATACAACTATACTCTTTCGGGGTGATAGACGAGGAAATAACATTTAAACCCTTAGAATTATATTATGCAAGTTTTTGTTTGGCCTCAGTTCTTGACTCAACAGGTTTTAAATGAGCGGCCTATCCCTCTCTTGTGACTAGAGGAGTCGACCCCTTTTTAGCTGCGAACCACACACGTTCATCTATGGACTTAAGCACACTTCATTCTCATTTTCCAGTAATCATAGTTTGTCCCATCAAACATTTTAGAATTCATACCTAAAGACACATGGGCTAACTCAGATGACAACCTAGTGTTCTATCTCTGTGATGAATTTGAGGAGGCCCTTATGTCTATGTGCTTTAAGCAAAGATAATGATTTTCAAATTTTCTCAATTTTACTTTGCACCAAGTATTTGAACCAAATTTTATCTTCTTAGTCCTATACATGAATCTAATGAGATAAATCAGATAAGTTAAAACAAGTTCACAACGCCAATGTACGAGGAAACCACTAAGGTAAAAAAACTCTGATGACCCAGGACAGACAATCACTATCATACGAAAATTACAAAGGAAGAATATAATCTTACTCAACAAATCGATCCCCGCAAGCCATGACGCCTCTTCTTCTCTTCTACCTCTCCCCCAAAGTGCAACGTAGGAAACCTCCCACAAAAGTGTCCATAAAATATGAGTCCACGTATGCCTCGTTATCCACCAATAGAACCTCAGCAACCATCAATCAGCAAGTACGAAGTCAACCGCATAAACATAGTTTGTTTAATAAGGAAAAATAAAAGTAGTGGTGCAAACCAAGATCTTTATAAGATATAGAATATGTAAACTCAAATCTTGAAACAAGGAAGGATGTTTTTACTTTCGAAAATACTGGAAACAATATGCAGACAACGTATTTCTTTCTGTTCAGTTCTGCACACATATTTTTTTGAGTCAAGGAAATTTTAAATAATAAAACATAATTTTTGAGGTGGCTCATCGTTCGAACGAAAACAAGTTTTTATTAGAACAAAACTTTATCTCATTAGAATGAGAAAATAATCTCATTTGAACGATATAACGATATCGTTTAAATGATGTATAAAGTCATTCGAACCATAATGTCCATGAAAACACGAAGACTATCTCTCTCACCCTCAACGCACTCTAGTTTCTCTCGAAGAGTCTTTTGCCATTGTAGAGGGGTCTTGAAGGTAATCCTGAGATTAGGGATAATTCCCTAATTGGCAATAGTGTTTGAGATTAAAGCAACCGAGGCAGCTCAAGCGTGGAAACTCAGCGAGGCAGCTTAGCGTGGCAACTCATACTTTAGCTTTTTGTGTTAGTTATATTGTATCTTTGTTTATATTGACTGTAAGCTATAATGGTTGTAATGATATAATGAGAATAATAATGAATTTTAGTGTGAGGTCAAACGGTACTGGCGAGAGACCAGGCTTGGCAGGGCCTGGGAGAGATTTCATGCTCTATCGAATGACCTCGCCGTGGGAACTTTAGAGGGACTTGGTTTGGAGGATTGAGAAGTGAGTCACCATTGGGGCTCATCCAAACCATCTTAGATACACCTGGTAAAACACCAAAGAACCCTGACCGTGGAACCTCAGGCGGAGCAGCTTGGAGTTCCATCGGGCATTGAGTTGTGAACTAAACAGCCCTCTACTTAATGTCACATCTACTGTAGGTGATGCCACTAGACAACTAAATAATATCAGATATGCACTTGAGTAAACCATCGTGGTATTTAGGGCTGTCAGGCAGTTGGTGATCCACCTCTGTGACAACAGCGTCCTAACACACAGTGGTTAGGCAAAAGGTATGTTTTGGCATTTAATATTTATAACGTGGAGACAGCTAGTGCATCAAGTATTTAATGTTTGTGACATAAAGTATGAGGGAGGTCTTTCATAAGCATTGATGACTGAGTTGCCTCGGGGGTGGTGTGGGGGGCTATTTAAGGACGCCAACCACCTTTGAGGGGAGGATCGATCTTTTGAAGAGTTTAAGAAGATTATTACTAGAGAGAATACACATCAGAGAGAGTTATTACAAACCAGAGGTCGTATTCATCCACCATTGTCAGTTATTAAGAAGCTTTAATACTTGATAGAGATTCTGGTAGGTGGTTGGTGTGTTTGGCTGCCTGCCAAAGCGTATTTAGGGTGCTTACTTCTCTCTCCCTCTAGATAAGTTACTTCTAAGTTTCCTTACTACTTTTCTGAGTTATACACGAGATATTTGTGAGTTTAAACTAAGTCTTATCTTAATTGAGTTTGTGTTTGCTTGTTCTACCACTAATCCAAGGTCTTGGGCTAATTAACTTATCATTACCATACTTAAAAGGGGTTACGCCTCCATCTACAATCTAAAGTACCCTCTTACATTTGGAGACTCTTACTGAGCTACAACGAAAGTGCGATAACTGTCAGCTGTTCTTCGAAACGACTGAATGTCATTTCATTGAAGCTCAAGCAGACAGGAGGAATCCCTATATTGACTTCATCCAATATGGAGTTGTCCCAAAGGAGAAAATGGATGCGATGGGACTAAAGAGAAGGCCCATAAGGTTCTACGTTCAGAAGGGGTAGCTTTATCGAAGGGGATACTTTAACAGGCTATTGTGTTGCATCACTAAGGAAGAAGCAACTGAAGTCCTCAAACAAGCGCATGATCCAGCTCACATAGGAGGGGCCAAGTTGTATGATCAACTAATGACGTTGGGATATTATTGGCCAATAATGGAGAAAGACTCTGCTGATTTTGTTCAAAAATGCAAATCTTGCCAACTGCATGGAAACATGATCCATGCCCCATCGGTAGACATACACTCTCTGGCAACACCCTATCAGTTTCACACTTGGGCGTTTGACCTAGTAGGGGCAATACATCCTTCTATAAAGGGAAGATATGGATACTAGTAGCAATGGAGTGCTTTATAAAGTGGGCTGAAATGATACCACTCAAAAGGGCAATGGCTGGGGTGGTGAGCAACTTCATCAGAGAATATATCATTTGCCATTTTAGGATACCAAAGGTCATTCTCTCAGATAACGGGACTCCCTTCGTTAATTCAGAAGTAACAATGCTCACAGATAAGTACTCCATTATTCATCATACTTCAACGGTGGCGTACCCAAAGGGAAATGGTCAAGCCGAAGTGACTAACAAAATATTGGTTAATATTTTGGCTAAGATGATGGAGGACTTCCCTGGATTGTGGGATGAGAAGATACCAGTTGTATTGTGGGCCTATCAGACAACCAAGCAGAAGCCCACATGATACACTCCGTTCTCTCTTGTTTATGGGGATGAGGCAATCCTTTCAGTGGAGTTAGAAGTTCCCTCTGCTCGATATGCCTTGAGAAGTAGCATGCTCCTATACATGTGAAGTTGGAAGCGTTGGATGAACACAGAGATAATGCGATGCAACACTTTCAAATGTATACAAAGCAGCTCTCCCGGGCATATGATAACTTGGTAAGACCAAGGAAGTTCGTGGAGGGAGACCTCATTTTGAAAGCAGCAATAAAGCACATCAGGGGGATTCCTCTACCAAAGTTTGCAACGAACTGGGATAGACCTTTCGTTATAAAAGAAGCTCATGACTCAGGATATTGCTTAATTTCTAGGATGGAGGAAGATAAGCCATTAAAGATTAATAATAAGTGGTTGAGAGTTTACCATGTGTAGGCAATTAAGTTTGAACCATTGTTGTAACTAGCTGTTGTTATGAATATACAAGTTTTATTTGTAACTTGAATAGAATGAAAGAATTGTAGAAAGGTAGAAATTTATAACATACGCAAGCAGTCATAACACAAAGAGATTAATTGGAAAACATACATTTTTCATTCATTAAACGTTAGGGCATAATAAAATTGGGAGCTACTGCCCAAACATAACATAAAAAGAAGAAGAGTGAGGATATACACAAGAGTTCATTAGCCTAAGAGGAACCATAGATCCGAAAAAGAGAAAAAATCTCCAGGAAGGCCCGAAGAAGCTGTTGTGCAGGACTGTTGGGCATTGATAGAAACCTCCAACCTCGTTTGCACTTTTGTACATTTGATAAGGATTTTTTCTCGTTTCAGCTTGACTATTTGCAAAGCTTCTTCGGCGTCCTCTACCTCCTTATCCATGACTTTTAGAAGAGGTGCTAATTTGGCTAGCCTAGCCCCCTCAGCCCACTGCTCCTCCTGATGTTTTCGCAATAGTTCCCTCTAGCTGATCAATTGTTGACTCTTTAAAGTCTTTAAATGCGTTATAAGCCAGCCAAACCAGAGACCGTCATGACCCAACTCTCTCAGATAGCCCAGGAATTCATTAAGGAGGGGTCTGGTAACGTTTGCTGTCGGAGTACTGGCAATTTCAGCAACAGCAGTAGCCATGCCTTGAAGCCTATAACTCATGACATAGATGCTTAAATGTACACAATCCACCGTGATGGTTTTAGTATAATGGTTCATAAGTTGCTTAATCACTAAACGATGGTTGGCAGGCGTTTGGGGGGAACGTTGAAGCACCATCAGGCAGAAGGCGTGAGGAGTCAGGTCGGGGAGAGGAAGTTCACACCTAGATTCGGTCTCCGCTGTAGCACCGATCGTGGAACCTCGATCATCGTGGCCAGAATCTTCTGAGATAGTAGGTTCCCGATGGGGTGAGCCAATAGGCGAAAGAACTAGTGTAGAATCCTCCCGTGCAACCTGATAAGTGGTAGAAGAATCTTAACAAGTGTTTTCATTGTTAAGTCACCGATATAGGTGGAGTTTATGAAAAATCTTAAACAAGCATTTTCGTTGTTAAGTCACCGTTATAGGTGGAGTTTATGAAAAATCTTAACAAGTGTTTTCATTGTTAAGTCACCGAAATAGGTAGAGTTTATGAAAAATCTTAACAAGCATTTTCGTTGCTAAGTCACCGTTATAGGTGGAGTTTATGAAAAATCTTAACAAGTGTTTTCATTGTTAAGTCACCAATATAGGTGGAGTTTATGAAAAATCTTAACAAGCGTTTTCGTTGTTAAGTCACTGTTATAGGTGGAGTTTATGAAAATTCTTAACAAGCATTTTCATTGTTAAGTCACCATATAGGTGGAGTTTGCAAAAATTCTTTAACAAAAATGCAGAGAATTAACAAAATACCTCTGTCATGGCAGGAGCCAGAACGGAAATCACTATGGCGACCATAGGGGCAGAAATCGTTGGAGGCGGGCTCATTACCTCAGAAGCCACAACGGGCCCCCTGGTTGCAGAAGCCTCAACGGTTGGCAAAACTCCCTCACCAACATAAGATACCAAAGCCAGCATGGACGATCCACTGGGAGAAGATGATGGACTCCCAAATGAGGCCCCAACATGGATGGGTACAGAAGAACCACCACGCTGGGCAGAAGCATCGACCTTGGCCTTATATGCGTGCAGACCACCAAGAGAAGAGGGTGGAGCAAGATCGGGAGAAAGCTACAATAATGAAGCTAGGCATTAGAAAGGAGGAATAAGTACAGAAAAAGAGAGAAATACCTCTAGGCATTACTTACCTCAGTTATGGCACTAAATAGGGGAATGGTGGTCAGAGGTCTCGTCAGCACTGTTGGAAGAAGAATGTTGGCTAACAACGAGGACACTTCAACCTAGGTCACCCAACATCCCAAAGTTTAGCATGATAAATGAAATAATAGGGTGAAAGAGAAAGGACATTAGACCAAACAAGCTATGGATGGAATATTACGTCGGGGTCACTTTTTGCAGCTGGAACGATGGGTAGAAGAACCTCAGGTGGAGGAGATAAGTCTAAAGGGACTGGGGGAGTTGTCTCAAGTTACAAAGAGATGTCCATAGACTCAACAACATCACCCCCCATGGCAACATCCCTCTTACGTTATGAGGCCGAATGACGGGAATAAGTAAGTCCGGTCATGGGGGAACGGGGAGGAGCCACATCGGTTTGAGAGATACTGAAATGTCCCCCCATGAAAGGTCTCACGGAGGACTAGGGAGATTGGTCCTTTCTTCTCCATCCCTTTGCACCAAAGTTATCAAGAAAAAAATAAGCAAACGCAGCTTGCCTTAAGCAAAGGGGGAAATGAGAATAAAATAAGTATATATACCTCAGATCCGGAAGGAGAACGAGAAGATATAACCATTGGCGAATAAGAAGGGGAGACAACAACAGAGGGGGCATGAGAGAAATGCACCTTCGGAGTTTGTTTTCTCTGGGACTTGGTACCCATAGTTTTCTTCCTTATCCCCGCTGCACCAATACCAGTACCTCAAAGAACCCTTGAACCTTTTTTCTCCTTGCCGTTAGCTCCGTGGGATCAACCACGATCATGGGAAAAGTAATCGAAGGAGGAACGACAATAGCGCGCCATTTAAACTCAGCGTCTATCTGATCTATCTCAGCTTGAGCTTCCCTCCTCAACCTTTTGGCCCCTTCTGCAGACATGGGAGGAGGAACGGAGGCTATGGGGAAAGCTGCCACGGGAGTTTGGGACTTAGATTTTGGTCTTGATGTTAATGAAATCCCTCTTTTGGCCTTTTTTTCTTTCTTGGCAGGTAGTTGAGAAGGCCCTTCACCAGTGGCAGCTTCGGTTGAAGGGGCAGTTTTTTTCGCGGCTGCAACGGTCATGGGTTTGGGCATGGCATTAGGGATCAGGGAAAAAAGTGGAGGAAGATTGGTGGGACGTACCTTGGGGGTTCTACTTAGAGGGAACTCAATCCCAATAATGAAGTTGCCCTTTAACCCCAGCTCCAATGCAGAAATGGAAAGAACTGGAGGATACACGGGATCTCCCTTGATGAACTCAGCAATTTCAGCCAGTTATTTAGGCCAGTACTTTATGGCAAATAGAGGGGTCACGTACCCTTGTCTAGTGATGCTGGGAATGGTGACTCGCCCAGCCATTGCAGAACATATTCCCCATGCCATAGTTAAAGAAAATAGGGAACATGCCTTGCTAAAGGAAACCTTGGGGTTTAATGATTAAAAAACTGGGCGAGGAGCCCCCTGATGAAAACCAAATTGGCAACTGCATCGGTTGGGATTGTAGTGCTCGCTAGTATACCCTCACTCGGTGTAAGAAGGCAGGTACCATGGGGAAAATATAAGAACCACAACTAGCGAGGGATCTTCAATATCTACGCCTACCTCCACCACCCTTGCTTCATGCTAAAAAAAATCACAAGTATGGATGAAGATATCCCCTTCGTAGGGCCTCATTACAAAGTTTTCAGGATGATCAATAACAGAGATCAACTCCTTTCGGCTTTGTTTCTTATGATAGACAAAGGCGCGTGGAGGTAGGATTATTTCCCCCGAAGGGGGTCGGTTGGCCTTGGCTACTATGGTAGGGAAACGAACGTAGAGGAAGCTTGTCAGGAGGACACAATTGGTAAAATTGGCCAAGTAATAACGACCAAGAGATCATTACATGTCAAAGAGAGCCCTATCAAGACATGTGTATAGGGACCCCAATGCGATTGTAGCAAGAGGAAGCTTGATACCTCGGGCCAAGCGAAGGGATATATTCGTTAGAAAGAAACGGGAAAGAATGACAAGGATATAGGTAGGAAGTTCCAGCGGTGTACCTTGTCCAGAGGCCTATGTAGAAGAACTACGTGTAGCAGAATCCTTGAAGAAATAATTGATGAGTGGAGAGAAAGTGGACTTATTCGACGAACCGATGCAACTTCGGCATATACGATCCAGCTCCAAACGATCAGTAGTCTCTTGGGCATCTAGAGCCTCATCAACATAGGGCTCATGGCCTATTGCTTCAAGGCCTAAGTGCTCACACTCATCTTCCAACATTATCGAGAACTCACCCCACACATCAATGAATGTATGAGTGGTAACGTTCCAGCGAGACACCAGAATAGGAAGGGCAGCATTATTCTTGGAGAGAGTGAACTCACCAAACCACTTAGCCCATTAAAACCCTATTTTGGTTAGCGTATCAACATGGGAACTCTGCATATTGTAGTTGCACACAGCAAAGTGAGAAGGAGAACCGCCGGGCACTTTGAAATCAATGTGGGACCACGGTAAGTCCCCTTGCTCCAGACGAAATTGAAGAGTACCCTCGGGAGGAAGAAAGCCCCAGTTAACAACATCTTCATCTTCATCACCAAGTGTTAAGTCATCACACTTAGCGTTGAAAATGCAAGTTTTGCAAAGTCCAAGAAAATCATCACCTTGTCCAAAAATAGGGGATCGATGGTAAAATCTCAGTTGTTCCTGGCGGGCAACATCCGGGGCGGTGGCAGTAGTGGAGATAGCAGGCGGAGCACTGGTGGCAGATATGGTGGGGTTGCTTGAGGACGCCATAGCAGATAATGATGAAGTAAAAGAAAAGTTCTGAGAAAGAAGGGTTTGAGAACGAGAGTGGAAGAGCGCAACCACAGGTGGTGGTATAGAAGATAAGAGAGGAAAGTAGTTAGGTAAGAACTTAACCGCAATAGAGTTCTCACAGACTTTCTCTCTCTAAATCGAATGGAAGCTTGAAGAAGATGAAGGAAAAGTAAGAGAACATTGGGTTAAGTGTTTGAATATAGCCGTTTGAAATTTATGAGTTTGCCTTTTAAGTTTCCCACCATCGCACGTGAAAGGCCGCCTATAATCATTTCAAATAAACACGTGGTACTTGGGGAAGTGCTTTGACAGTCGAAAAGGCAGCACCATGTCGTTAATGAAGGGACACGTGGAGAAAAGAAAACGTTGCCTTCTTAAGCAAGTTTGAGTTTTGGTGCCAAATTTTATTTTGTCAGGCATATCCAATCAACTCCTAACGAAGAAGATGTCCCAACGGTTAAAAAAACCACGATGTCCCCTCGTCACAGGGTCAAGAATTGTTTAACTATGACTCGGCTACATTGGGGAGAATTTATGTTTTTTCGAACATAGCGGAACCTTACAAGGGCGAATTTTACTTCCCCAGAGACAAAACCAGTATACGAGAGGGTTAGTAGGCCTCTTGGGAGAATTTTAAATAATAAAGCTAGAACGGTTGAGGCTTAGCATCTGGAAAAAGTGGCAATGTCCCTTCGCCCAAGAACCAATGATTTATGGCACTTCGTCTCAGGTACATCGAGGAGAATTTTATATTTTCCAGGATATTATAACGCTACGATTCTAATGAGGGAAATAAGGCTAGAATTTTTTCACACAGAGAAGGTTCATCGGATTGAGAAGTTTCGTGCAGACATTTCTTATTCCAACAAATCTCCCCACGAAGGGGCAAATGTAGAGGGGGCTTGAAGGTAATCCTGAGATTAGGGATAATTCCCTAATTGGCAATAGTGTTTGAGATTAAAGCAACCGAGGCAGGTCAAGCGTGGAAACTCAGCGAGGCAGCTTAGCGTGGCAACTCATACTTTAGTTTTTTTTTTAGTAAAATTGTATCTTTGTTTATATTGACTGTAATCTATAACGGTTGTAATGATATAACAAGAATAATAATGAATTTTAGTATGAGGTCAAACAGTACTCGCGAGAGACCAGGCTTGGCAGGGCCTGGGAAAGCTTTCACGCTCTATTGAATGACCTTGATGTGGGAACTTTAGAGGGACTTCGTTTGGAGGATTGAGAAGTGAGGCACCATTGGGGTTTGTCCCAACCATCTTAGATACACTTGGTAAAACACCGAAGAACCCTGACCGTGAAACCTCGGGCGGAACAACTTGGAGTTGCATCGGGCGTTGAATTGTGAACCAAACAACCCTCTACTTAATGTCACATCTACTGTAGGTGATGTCACCAGCTAGCTAAACAATATCAGACATGCACTTAAGTAAACCACAGTGGTATTTTGGGCTGTCAGGAAGTTGGTGAGCCACCTCTGTGACAACAACCTCCTGACACACAATGGTTAGGCAAAAGGCATGTCTTGGTATTTAATATTTATGACATGGAGACAGCTAGTGCATCAGGTATTTAATGTTTGTGACATAAAGTATGAGGGAGGTCTTTCACAAGCATTGATGACTAAGTTGCCTCGGGGGTGGTGTGGGGGGCTATTTAAGGACCCTAACCACCTTTGAGGGGAGGATCAATCTTTTGAAGAGTTTAAAAAGATTATTACTAGAGAGAATACACATCAGAGAGAGTTATTACAAACCATAGGTCGTATTCATCCACCATTGCCAGTTATTAAGAAGCTTTAATACTTGATAAAGATTCTGGTAGGTGGTTGGTGTGTTTGTCTGCCTGCCAAGGCGTATCTAGGGTGCTTACTTATCTCTCCCTCTAGATAAGTTACTTTTAAGTTTCCTTACTACTATTCTGAGTTATAAACGAGAGATTTGTGAGTTTAAACTAAGTCTTATCTTCATTGAGTTTGTGTTTGCGTGTTCTATCACTAATCCAAGGTCTTGGGATAATTAACTTATCATTACCATAATCAAAAGGGGTTACGCCTCCATCTACAATCTAAAGTACCCTCTTACACCCATGCCATCGTCAATCAATGAATCGTTATTTTCTATGTCACGTTCTTTCAACTTACCATGCGACTTCAAGTTTTCCTTCTTCACCTTCATCATTTCTTCGTATAATTCATGGAAGGAAACTCGCAACTCAATTTTTTGACCATCCTCAGTCACTTTACCCTCACTTGCTTGGGACTCATAAACTCTGGCCTCGTAGGTGTCATTTACATGAGTATCTTCATGAGAAGATTTATCTTCATTGCTCATATGATAAACCTTGAACGTGGTGTAGTTAAGCTCAATGGGGGTATCCTATCCCTCTTCCAGTTCACTATCACTAAGGGGGGCTGATTAAGGGTGAAAAGTAGCGTCATGTCAGAACACTAATCGTTGTTTTCTGCTCACCGCCTTAATACAAAAACCTAAATTACGACTGCACTCGCGACAAAAGTATAGTGGTAAGTCGGGTATCAAAAATCCACAGAGACGAGTTGGTAGAATTTATAGGATTTAATACTCCTAAAATAAAAGTGTAAAAGGTGATAGGTTGGAAATAAAGAAAATGGAAAAATTAAGAAGTCAAGTCTAAACTAGAATTAATAAAACGAGAGTAGGGATCGTGTCCCCACCATGGGCTAAAAAACTAATAATTAGAATTTCGGTTCGAAAACATTTAATCGAGCATTTTCAATTAAGTATAAACATCACACAATAAGGAATTTAACCCAAAGTTACGAGATTAAACATTTAACAGAAAATGGTCACAAGCATCTTAAATTTGGATTACTGCTATAAACACTAACGTTGCGTGGCAAAGAAAGTTAAACGCATAATAATCCGACTTTAATACGCGAGGTTTCAATTAAATGCAATTTTACACAAAAACCTAACTTTCGGAGCTCAACGCCCATTAATGGCGGAAACGCAATCCCAACCCGTTATCTACTCACTACACATGAATAAAACTAATTTAACAACTAATTAACTAAGCAAACAAGTAATTAATACACTAAAACAAGTTATCTAGGCATGTAAATAATTAAGAAAGCAAGAAACAAGCTAAAACAAGTTGAATAAATGAGGAAGAAGATGAATATTGCTTACAACAATCCAAATGGTACAAACCCTAGGAGAGAGAAGCTCCACCCAACAAATCCCATATTCTAACCAAAAAATAAAAATATCTCCTCTAAGAAAAGCCCCAAACATTCTATTAATACCCCAAAATAAACCCCCAAGAAAACCAACCCCAAAAAACCAAAATAAGAAAATTTTCCTCCATATCTGATGGGACCGGTCGACCTCTACTTTGGGACCGGTCGACCGCACTTTTGGAATTTGCCTTGGGCTGGAAACAACCCACTTTTTCCTCCGAACCAATTTTGACGCGTTGCACGGAAACGGCCATAACTCCCTCATACGGAATCAAAATTAGGCGTGGTCAGAACTGACGCGAAGCTAATTCAATTATCTGCGTGATTCTGTTTTGAAACCCTCAAAATTATTTAGTATGAAATTACCAAAATGCCCTTGAAGTAGAAGAAAATATCTAAACCTTCCGAAAATGGGCATAACTTCCACATACGGAGTCAGAATGACGCACGGTTAGTGTCCACGGAAAGATAATTTGATGATCTACATGTTGGTAACTTCATTCCATAAAAAATAGTGAGTTTGAAAAGATTAAATTGCCCTTGAAGTAGCCTTCAACGACGAAACTTCTCCGAAATGCAACCGAACCTCACTTTTAGCGCTCCAATACCTACAAAAGCACAAATAACCACTGAAAAGCATGCATATATCCAAATCCAAGGTTGTCTGGTTAATGAGCATAATTATAGGCATTTAGGACCGTAAAAGTGCTAGAATGCATAAAGATAATGGGCGGAAATATGCAATATTCGATACGAATCACACTCCCTAACTTAAACATTACTAGTCCCTAGTGATGAAACAAACAAAACTAGTCCATAGAAGGAAATACAAAACACATATATGCATCGAAATATAATTGCCACTTTCGTAGGGAAGACGATTGCATTTAGCATATGCAATAAGCCGTTAAACCCCTAGGTTACCCTAGTGGACGAGTGTCGTCTCGTGAGGATTTTCAGGGATGATACCCACAAACATCATATGGTTTCCTCAAAATATGCCCAAACCAACATGCGATAAGCCCAACAAAAGAGAAAAAGATTTCATATGCATTTTTAGCAAAGTGAATGAAGTCACACAAAAGTCCGAATCATTAACATTATAGAATGCACCTCATAGAATTGAAACCTTAAAATGTGGGAGGGGAGCGAGCACATGAAAAGTGTGATTTGGCAAAAATTTAAATAAATCAGATACTAAATTAACACAAGCATATATTCAATCCTCACGGGCATTACACTCATCAAGAGAAATCACTCGAAATAGGGAGGTAACACACGAGACATGTGGGCATAAAGAGTAAATGTAAATGGAAACTAGGCCGCACACATGTCACAGATGAAGAACGCTATATATAAAATGAAAAATGTAATCTCAATGAAAGGATACCGCTCATTAAAGGAGGTGAAATGCATTTTCACAGATTATCACAACTATTTCAACTTTTGAATTACATCAACTTAAGATCACATAGGACTTTAATAGGGTTATAATGTAGGTTAGGCTAGGGTACGAAATGAAAGGATGTATATACCGATTCAAAGTGTTCGGGATGAAAACTACGGATAATGGGAAAATGCGGGCAATATTAAAATTGGAAAATAACTTCCAAAAAGGCATTAGATATATCATCGGGGAGAGTAATCAAAGCTTATTAAACTATATACTACATTTACAAACTTCTCTTTCCTTTTCTTTTCTTCTTTTTCTCATTTTGTCATTTATTTTCTTTTGTTTTTTGCTTTCTCTTTTTCTTCACTTTTTTCACTATTTTCTTTTCTTTACTTGTCAAACTCTCATATGCCTAAATTGCAACCGACATCAAAACAACAACATTCAATCCCAAGTAACATTCCAAACAAAGGTATGGAAAGTGTTTTATGGTATACAACTCCAATTTAGAATTGGTTATGGGAATGGGGTTATGAAACGAAAGGCTATATTTAGGCTCAACGGGGTTAACGAGGGTAAACATATAAGGGTGAGGTCAAGGCTAATATGGGTGATATAACAAATAATGCCTATAATCATTTCACAAAGTTTACACAATTCTCGAGTCAAAACAATATATGAAAATCATGATCAAGTAACACAATTCAAGTATGAACTCAATTAATGAACGATCAAATGAAAGAATAGACAGATTACCAACGAATTCAACGTTTTTAATGAGAAAAGAATAGTGTTGTAATACCCCATATTTTTATGCTATATTAATTTGGGGATTTATTAAATTTAATGTGAGTTAATTATTTAATATAAATCCGAAAATTAATTATGTTATAATTATTAAAGTGATGTGAGTTAGTAATAATGGGAAACTTGTTGAATATTACTAATGAGTAAAGTAATATAATGTTGGTTCTATTAAATGTCAAGAGTGAATAGAATGACAATTTTAAAATTTGAGTCGAGATGCGCCCGTGTCGCGTCGGGACTAAATATTGATTAATAAAACTGAATATATTATAAGTCACCCATATGGTCATTTCGAGTGAGTCAAAATGTTCGGAAGGGTTGAAATAGTCAGAAAAGTGTACCCGGGGGTTTATTTTGGACCTCGGGGCATTTTTAGGCTTAATTAGTACCCCGGGACGGCATTTTGGACATTTTACATTTTTGGGTAATTAAACCCACGAAATTTCAAGGGTTATATCAGATGTCTAAGGTTACCTTCTAGGGTTAAAACAACTCAAAACTTTAGAACGGCCATAGGAGAGGGAAGGAGGAAGCTTTCCAAGCAATCCACGGCCAAAAAGTCACCTGATTGCACCGCCACACCACCAACGCGTTGATCGCGCGACGGGGAACGCAACCACACCAAAATCGTCCGTAAATCAGAATTTTGAAAATCCCAGGCAAGTATTTATCTTGCTTATTTTCGTTAATGCATCATTCATGTTAGCCTAGGGTGATTAGGATGAGTTTTATAGAAGAAAACCCATGTTGGAGATAGGAAAACCGCATGTAGTTATGATTTGATTGATAATCTGGAAACCCCTTCATATGTAGAGGCTCAACCATGAATTTATGGTGCATTAGGAGTAGAATTTCTGGGAAAAGACTGATTAGAACCATGTTAAAGAGATTTCTAGGGTTCTTGAGATTTACATGAATTTTGGCCTGTTAATCCATGGTTATTAATGAAAATTTGCATGCTTTACGTAGGAGATGTATGATATGGGTTTATACTCTTAGTAGTACAATTTTTTGGGCGATTGGGAATGAAAAATATGGATTTGGATGAGGTTGTGTGTTATAACCCGTAACTGGTTAACTGCAGGATTCGCCATACCTACTTGATCGATCGATCGAGCCAAGAGCTTCGATCGATCGAGCCCCTGCCCTCGATCAATCGACCCCTCCTGGAAAACTTAAATTCCCCTTTTAAAATTGTTGAATTGATTCTAAATCACGAATACTCCTTAGACACCCTTATTAAAATATTTTGGGAGATAAAGATGACCAGTAGGATTTATTAATGATTAAGAGACCTTTAATGTAAGGCAAAATTTATATTTTTGGGGTGTTTATATATAAGGGACGATGGAATTTTTTATTAAAGGGAGAGATACGTAAAATGGTTACGATGGAAAATAGATGAATACCTACTGAATTTTACACTTGGGAGGATAGAGTCCATGAGTGTTACGTAGTAAGTTGGAATAATCCCTCGAATTAAAGTTAGAGATGAACCGTTATACGTGATAACAAATAATGGGAAAATAAGGATAAATATCGTGATTGTGGGTTATGGGATGAACCTAAATTGATATGATAAAAGTAGTATATTTATATGACTGTGTATGCATATATTATATACATGTGAAAATCATGCCCGCGCTACTTGCTATCCCTGAGGTTACCGCGCTGGGACAGTCTTATCTCGATGGGACCTTTATGGGGAATATTGACTCGTACCCTAGAAGATAGATATCCTTGGTACAGGCTATCTGATCGATGGTCAGACGGTCCTAAGAGACGTGAGGGTATGTGCTGACCTCTTAGAGACTTATACAGTTCAAGAGTGATTCCGAACTTGTATTTCCCTTAGTACGAGTGATACAGGGATTGGATAGCAGAGTATGCCCGCACCATAATTTTTATGTGGGGTGCTGTTAGAATATATTATACGAGTATTTAATATGTAAATGAAATTCTAAAATTTGGAACTGCCTACTGTGTTATGGTAAGTAAGAAATAAATCTTGACTTCAATTTGGAAATACTTGTTTTGAAAAGTATAATGGGACATTGGGAAACTTTATTAGTAAATAAGGTTTAATTGAGAACTTTGTGATCAAATGAAATTATCCTCTTAAACAATTATATTGTTTAGTTTTAAATCTTACGAGTAACCTAAGATAAGTTAAACCATTGGGAAGATTAGTGTAATATAAGATAAGATAAACCGTTGGGAAGGTTAGTGCGATAGGTGTGCACATTAGAAGAGAGGTGAGAATTTCTCAAGAGAGTGTCGCACTAATATGTTGTTGCATTGGCCTGTAAACATTTTAAATACTTGCTAAACAAATTTTAAATCATTTACAATATCAGGCTATGTCCCGTTTCTATTTCTCTTTCTCTCTTGTATATATATGTATATATTACAGGTGCCCAACCACAGGGGCGTTTGGCGTAGGATCCTTTGGAAGGAACGCGATGAAGCTTAGGTGGGAGTTGCAAGCCTCTTGCTTAGACGACTTCATTCATTTGATTCCACTCTTAGCTTATTTACTCAGTGGGCATGTGTCGCCCGTTTCCATTATCTAGTTGTTTTATTGGACATTGTGATTCATTTCTAGTATTGTTACCTTGGGATTTATTACTGTCGGGATGTTTTACATTAAGTTTTAAATGTTGGGATTTAGTTGTTAAATGTTTAAATTATTTGGAATATATGTGCCAGGTTAATTGTGGTGTGATTATTTAATACTTAATTGTTGTAAATATTTAAATCTTGGTTTACAAAATCAAATTTGGAATGGAATGTCTAAAAATGGTTTTGACACTTAGCTTAATTAATTAGGGTGTTTAAATTGGAAAAGTTATTTTTACGACAGTGATGCTAAGAATGAACCAACTGTTCACCTTGATTTTAATTTAATAAAGGAGTGATCGCCCGGTATTTAATTAGGCGAGGTGTCAGATGTGGTATCAGAGCATCAGGTTCTAGTGTCCATAGGATCTGTACGTCTTATTTCGCTTTCAGCTTTACATTTTTGCTATAGAGCCCTATTTTAGGATTGTTGTATTCTTGCTTTTACATTTACATCTTCAGCTATTTGATATTTGATAATAACTGTAGACTAATAAATTTCTTCACGTTTCAGATGCCTCCGAGACGTGCACCAAAGGATAGGCGTGCCCAACCCGAGTAGCCAGCAGCTCCGACACAGGGTACTATTAATGCCAATGAGGTAGCCGCTATTGTTGCTCAGGCGGTGAATGCCACGCTAGCGGTGGTACAGCAGGCTCCACCCCAAATTCAGGCAGTGGCGCCAGTGCCTGCACAGCTTCCATCTGCATGGGAGCGGTTTAGGGATGCCTTTCAGAAGGCGCATCCCCCTGAGTTCTTTGGTAGTTCAAATATCATCATCGTCAGCCAATGGAAGAAAGATATCCAGTGGCATCTTCGTATGTATGAGTGCATAGACATGCAGAAACAGTTGTTGGCTTCCTTTAAGCTGGTGGGGGTCGCTTTGCAGTGGTGGGAGTATACCACCACCTTGGAGGAGAGGGATACGATCCCGATTCAGGTATTCTGGGAGCGGTTTGAGCGCAAGTACTTTTTGCCCGCCGTGCAGACTGGGATGAGGCAGAAATTACTGAACTTGAAACAGAAGAATTATACCGTTGCTGAGTATGAAGAGGAGTTCACGAGACTTCTCTCCATAGTGCCAGATGAGGAACCCACTGAGGGTAAGAAAATAATGTTGTTTATGGACGGGTTAGCTTGGAGGATCCGTCAGCACCTTATAGGGAATCTATCTCTGAGTACTTTCACTGATGTACTCAATGCTGCTTTACTACATTGCCAGGATCACCGCTTCCATCTACAGGGAAGAAAGAGAGCAGGAGAGTCCGGCCAGCAGGGCAGGACTGTGGGTAGTAGTGCTAGTGGAGCACCGACATCTCAAGGACAGACTCATCAGCACGAGCAGAGTTCCCATCAGGGGGGACCCTGCTAAGAGATTCCGTTCAGGTGATTCCAGACAGGGATTTGGGGGTTATAGGCAGGGCCAGCCTAATCAGCAGGGCCAACAAGGCCAACACTAACAGTAGCAGGGTCAGCAGCAGGGCCAACCGGGCC
This sequence comes from Sambucus nigra, assembly GCA_949130495.1. NCBI lineage: Eukaryota > Viridiplantae > Streptophyta > Magnoliopsida > Dipsacales > Adoxaceae > Sambucus > Sambucus nigra. The sequence goes on from OX422208.1 coordinate 203,896,391, forward strand.
AACAGCGTTTTCATCAGGGCCAACAGGGCCAGTGGCGGGGTGGTAACGGCCAACAAGGTCGTGGTCAGTAAGGTCAGAGGGGAGGTAACTTCATAGGCCGATGTTTCGGGTGCGGCAAGAATGGCCATAGGCGCCAGGATTATCCAGAGGGAGAGAGGACCCCACAGCAGCAGGGTGCCCGTAATGAGCAACAGAGGCCACTTTTTCCAGCTGCCCTCCCATCACCAGCCCAGGTACCATCCCTACCAGCCGTTCCAGTAGCTCCAGTGCAGCAGGGGCAGTTACAGTATGGAAGTGTTTATAACGTCCACCAGGCAGTAGCTCCACAGGCACCACCCGCGATTGAGGGTATGTTTCCTAACCATGGTACTATGGGTCGGCTTTTGTTTGATACTGGGGCGACACATTATTTTATAGCTACGCATTTTGCGAAGGCTTTAGGGTTATTAGCCACAGCAGAGAGCACTATAACGTGTGTAGACTCACCATTGGGGAATGGTTCGCTTATTTTCTTTATATGCCGAGGTGTGGGGGTAGAGATTGGTAGCTTGGTGTTACCTGTAGACATGTTAGTCTTAGATATGCATGAGCATGACATTATTATCGGTATGGATTGGCTCGCTGTTTACAGGGCCATGATAGATTATTTTGGTGGGTGTATTATTTTTGCCATTCCGGGGCAAGAGATGTTTGTAGTGGCGATGCCTCGCCCAGAATGAGGCTCGACCGCTCATTTGTATTACATAGAGGAGGATACCTCTAAGGAGGTTGTGATTCCCTTAGACTCGATTCCATTTGTTCGTGAGTATTGTGATGTATTTCAGGAGATACCAGGCCTACCCCCAGTCGAGAGATAGACTTTGTCATAGATTTATTACCGGATACTAGACTGATTGCATGCGCTCCATACCGTATGGCTCCGGTTGAGATGTGAGAGTTACGAGATCAGATAGAGCAGCTGTTAGGTCAGGGCTTCATTCGCAGGAGTACCTCACCTCGGGGCACCCCAGTCTTGTTTGTGAATAAGATAAATGGTTCACTGATGCTATGTGTGGACTACCGGGAGTTGAATAAGGTCACGATATGAAATAAGTATCCGTTGCCTCGAATCGATGATCTGTTCGACCAGTTGAGGGGAGCAACTTTCTTTTCGAAGATAGATCTGAGGTCGGGGTACCATCAGCTACGTATTAGGGAGCAGGATGTTTCAAAGACTGCTTTCTTGACGAGATATGGGTCCTATGAGTTCAGGGTGATGCCATTTGGCCTCACAAATGCTCTAGATGTGTTCATGGACTTAATGAACCGAGTGTTCAGAGAGTTCCTGGATCAGTTTGCCATCGTCTTCATAGATGACATATTGATATATTCACACTCCGAGGAGAAGCATGCCGAGCACTTGAGACAGGTTCTTCCGACTCTACGAGAGCATCAGTTGTATGCTAAGTACGAGAAGTACGGATTCTAGTTGCGAGAAGTACAGTTCTTGGGGCATGTTGTTTCTGAGCAGGGGATAGGAGTTGACCCGAGTAAAGTGTCAGCGGTGAGGGAGTGGGGACAGCCCACGACACCGACGGAAGTACGGAGTTTCTTAGGGTTAGCCGGATATTACAGGAGATTCATTCGGGGATTCTCCAAAATAGCGGGTCCATTGACGAACCTGACTCGCAAAGGGGTTCCATATGTTTGGGATGATGCTTGCCAATTGGATTTCAATGAGCTGAAAGACAAGCTTACTTCAGCACCGGTCCTTGCATTATCGAAGCCGCGTGTGGAGTACCTGGTTTACACCGATGCCTCTTTACGGGGACTTGGGGGAGTACTTCAGCAGGAAAAGAAGGCTATAACTTTTGCCTCCAGCAAGCTTAAGCCGCATGAGAAGAATTACCCCACCCACGACCTGGAGTTAGCAGCGATCGTTTTTGTATTGAGGATATGGAGGCACTATTTATTGGGGGAGAAATTCTGATTGTTCACAGACCACAAGTCACTGCAGTACCTATTCACTCAGCGAGAGCTAAATATGCGTCAGCACAAATGGTTAGAGTTTGTGAAGGACTATCAGTTCGACATACAGTACCATCCGGGGAAGGCCAACGTAGTTGCTGATGCGTTGAGCCGTAGACCGGTAGACGAGGTAGCGGACATCTGGAAAGCAAAGTGGAAGGAGTTAGGCCACCAGGACGCAGTAGCCCGTTCCTTCATATCTGTTATGACAGTGACACCCGAGATTGTTACGAGGGTGATACAGGCACAGATCACAGACCCGTTTTGCCAAGAGCAGATTGTACGACTTTTAGCTGACGGTGCTGAGTCCTATTCTGTTAGTTCTGATGGGGGTTTGAGGTTTAATGGGAGATTGGTGGTTCTAGAAGGACCAGAATTACGTCATGCAGTGATGACCCAGTCTCACGGGTCCCGATTTACGGTACATCTTGGAGGAGATAAGATGTACCAGGATATGAGGCGGAAATACTGGTGGAGTGGGATGAAAAAAGACATTGATGAGTTCGTGTCCAAGTGTTCTACCTGCCAGCTGGTAAAGGTGGACCATCAGAAACCGTCAGGGTTTCTTCAGCCATTAGAAGTACTCGCGTGGAAGTGGGAGAGTATTTCCATGGATTTTATTACATGGTTACCTACATCACAGCGGGGACACGACTCTATCTGGGTGATTGTAGATCATTTGACCAAGGTGGCTCATTTTCTGTCGGTGAGGACAGACTACACCACGGGTCAATATGCTCAGTTGTTCATTGCTGAGATTGTCAGATTACATGGGGTGCCCCTGAATATTGTGTCAGATAGAGACAAGATTTTCGTGTCGTATTTATGGGAGAGCTTTTAGGAGGCTATGGGTACTGAGTTGAGGTTGAGTTCAGTTTATCACCCACAGATAGATGGACAGACAAAGCGTACTAATTAGATGTTGGAGGATATGCTACGCATGTGTGTTCTGGATTTTGGAGGAGGTTGGGAGAAACATCTTCCCCTAGTAGAGTTTGCTTATAATAACTCTTATCAGTTCACGATTGGCATGGCTCCATTTGAGGCTTTGTATGGATGGCGTTGTCGTTCCCCAACTTGTTAGCTCGAGGTGGCGGATAACAAGTTTCTAGAACCAGAGGTAATTCGGGAAACCTCCGCGAGGATTGAGATGATCATGAGTCGCATTCGAGTAGCCCAGGACAGGCAGAAGAGCTACGCCGATGCAAAACGGTTCTTCCGGGAGTTTAATGTGGGGGACCAAGTGTTACTACGTGTATCTCCTATGAAAGGAGTGATGAGGTTCGGGAAGAAATGGAAATTGGACCCGAGGTACGTGGGACCTGATTCGTATCGAATATTGTATATTTCCGCCCGTTATCCTTATGCATTCTAGCTCTTTTATGTTCTTTAATGCCTATATTTATGCTCATTAACCAGACAACCTTGGAGTTGGATAGATACATGTTTTGCAGGGGTTAATTGTGCTTTTGTAGGTATTGGAATGCTAAAAGTGAGGTTCGGTTGCATTTCGGAGAAGTTTTATCGATGGACGCTACTTCAAGGGCTTTTTAGTCAATTCACATTTCTTATTCGGCTCTTGGAAATTCCACGGATGCGTAGTTCATTGAGTTAGCATCGCGTGGCCGCAAACGGTGCGTCGTTTGGAGTTCGGACGAAGAAGCTAGGCTCGTTTCCGTAATGGACCTTTTCCCCCTCATCATGGACCAAATGCAGCCTGAAAACAGAGTACCGGTCGACCGCGTACAAGGGACCGGTCGACCGCGGTTTCAACTTTTGCCGTGGGAAGGAGACAGTATGCTTTGGCTTACGGGGCCGGTCGACCGCGCCCCTGCGACCGGTCGACCGGTAGTGCCAGATATTTTGGGCTCTTTCCTCTTTCTTTCCTTTTTCCCTTATCTTTTCCCACTTACTATATAAACCCATTTTTGGTTTTATTTCAGATATACACGATTTTAGGTTAGTTTAGCTTAGGGTTTGGGGTTTTTGCTTGGTTCTTCTTCATTTCTCTTTGGTTTGACACCCCATTTGGATTGTAAGTTGACTATTCATCTCCCCTACCATTTGAATATAGTTGTATTTCTTCATTTCTTGCTTTCTAGTTAATTTACAAGCTTTATAATTTAGGTTTTCTTGCTTTATTTACACGCTTTGATTTACACGCTTTCTAGTATAGATTTACCGCGTTTATTACCGCTTTCCATTTATCGCGTTTTTAACATGCTTTCTAGGTAACTTAAATTAGGTTGTGTTTGAATTGAACTCACTCGGGTTGACGCGTTGCTTTGCTTTGGTGATGGAGTTTACGGGTCTATTTCGGGTGTGTTGTCCTAGTTATTACGCCTAGGAGATTTGACGGGGCATATCATGTATGTCCCGTGCTTACGACCTTTCGCGCGTAATTTCCGAGATATTTGTTGACGCCAAAATCTTATTAGGCTTTTATGACGATTTAGGGCGTAACAACCCTTGATTTAATTAACTGTCGAAACGAGATGCATTTGTAATAACTCGTCGACCCATGTGACCATTTTATGCTAATTAACTCGGGTGAGGGATATTCGACGCAACCTATAGTTTTACCCGCTTTCATAATCTAGTTTCAATACCATTGCCTAGAATAATCTTTTCCTTTATGCATCTTTTCTTTTAGTTTGTAATCATCTTTTACACTTTTATTTTAGGAGTATTAAATCACTTAAATTCTAACATCTCGTCTCTGCGGATTTTCGATACCCGACTTACCGCCGTGCTTGCCTCGCAAGTGTAGTAGTAACTTAGGTTTTTGTATTGAGTTGGCGAAACGAAAACAACGATTGTGCACTGTACACGCGCACACTTTTCGCACCCGATCAAAATGGCGCCGTTGCCGGGGATGAGTTTGTTTTAGACTTTATTTGATTTAGTATTTCATAGTATTTTCTTTCTATTTGTATTATTTGCTAACTTTTTGCAGGACTTCCACATTTGAGCACTTAGAAACGCTCGAATTCTTTCCGCGCGCACCTACTTTGTGGAATTCGCCACTTGAGCCATTTTTGGGGTAAGCATGTCTTATTCCAATTCTTTCGGTAATCCTTGTTATAATTCTCAAAATTCTCGCAAACCTATGAGTTTCGGTGAATACTTAGAATCCCAAAGTATAACAAATTCAAATATGACTTTGGGCGAGTATAACGAAAGTCAAAACTTAGGTTATTGGAATTTTGATGATGATGATAATGATTTTGGGCCTTTACCTCCTTATAATAGGAATTTTGAAACGAATTGCAATAGTTTTCAAAATTCCTATAATAATGAGTTTTCGTTTAAGTCCGATGGTAATTTTCAAAGTTCCCATTCTAATGCATCCGCACCTCGACCTATGACATTCGGTGAGGGCTTGCGTATGTATGAAAATGAGAAAATTGAAAATCGCTATCGGGAAGAAAATCGTTCATGGGAACATGAGTTGGATTTATTATTTGAGTCCGACGACGATTTTGCTTCCGAGACTTTTGAAGTCGAGGAATGTTTTGAACCAAATGAGGTACTTGTGCCTACTTTGGAACAAGCCATTCTAGACTTTGCCCATTGCGTAATAGATATTGAAAGTGAGGATGATAATGACGTAATATCTATTTGCAATGAAATGATTTCTTCTTTGGCCCCCAAAGAAGAACATTTCATTGAAAATGATATTATTTCCTTTGAAATTCCAACTTCATGTGATGATGATTCATCTCATGAGTTTGAATTTCTTTCATCCCCATTTTCATTGTCTATTACCCCACCGGAACAAGTACCCGATGATTCGGTTTCGAACTTTAATGTTTTAAACCCTATCGCCGATGAGGAGTACTTGCTCGAGTCGCCCTCCACGATCGCATCTTTGCCTTTGTGTGCGCCGCCTCCCATTCCAACTTCAAAATCATTGGGAGGATTTTCAGATTTTCTCGGTCCCCACTTGTTTTTGTCACCCGCCTTATCCAAATCCCCCATCCTCCCTCCCAAAATTTTAATTGGGGATGGTTCCTTTCTTCCGCCTTATACATGCCTTCCGTTGTTAAAACGGAATTCCTATTTTTCGGGAGGCATGCATGTATGTGAGGGTACACCGGTTATCCTCCAAAGTCAAATCGTTCTTATGGTGGACCCTCACCTATTTAGACTTCTAGTGTACAGTTAGTGTGAAGTCTAAATAGTAGGTTGTATATAGTTAGCTTTTTATTTTTTCTTTTTATTTTTTTTCCTTCCTTTTTAATTTAGTCTAATGTAATTAGTTAACTTTTTATTATTTGTTTTTGCTATGCTCGGTACTAACTTGTTTTGTAGATTCTTTGGACTTGCTCTTATGGGAATCGCTCCACTTTTGGGTAATATCGCTCTTTTCCTCTCTTTAACTTGGTTCTTAATTTACATTGAGGACAATCTCTTTAACTTGGTTCTTAATTTACATCGCTCTTTTCCTCTCTTTAAGTTAGGGGGTGTGGGATATTCTATCCATTTCTTATTTTAGTCCATGTTTTTGCTCACATGTTAGTTACTTAGTATGCTTTTCTTAGAAAAATTAAAAATTTCAAAAAGATTTTCTTTCTTTTTTCTCCCTTTTTGGGCATTTTGCCTTTGTTTCCGATGATAAATTTCAATAATTGCCCGATCCAATAGACAACCCAATGATGCATGTTCTCGATTTTAGAAGTTATTAGACTTTAGTCTCGATTATTGATATTATGAATAACTTCATGAATTAAACTTTAATCCCATGAGCACATGCACTTTTATTGTTATATTGATTTGGTTTAAGATTTTTATAACTCGATAATCTTTTGTTGCATTGTATATACTTACACCGAATAAGCTTTGTACCTTTCGTCGTTTGTGAGTGTATACACTATTCTTTTCTCATTGAAAATGTTGAATTCGTCGGTAATCTCACTATTCTTTCATTTGACCGTTCATTAATTGAGTTCATACTTGAAATGTGTTACTTGAGCATGATTTTCATATATTATTTTGACTCGAGAATTGCGTAAACTTTGTGAAATGATCATAGGCATTCTTTATTATATCACCCATATTAGCCATGACCTCACCCTTATATGTTTACCCTCGTTAACCCCTTTGAGCCTAAATATAGCCTTTCGTTTCATAACCCCATTCCCATAACCAACTCTAAATTGGAGTTTTAACCATACATACACTTTCCATACCTTTGTTTGGAATGTTACTTGGGATTGAATGATGTTGTTATGATGTCGGTTGCAATTTAGGCATATGAGAGTTTGATAAGTAAAGAAAAGAAAGTAGTGAAAAAAGTGAAGAAAAAGAGAAAGCAAAAAGCAAAAGAAAACAAAAGAGAAAATGAGAAAAAGAAGAAAAGAAAAAGAAAGAGAAAGTTGTAAATGTTGTATATAGTTCAATAAGCTTTGATTACTCTCCCCGATGATATATCTAATGTCGTTTTGGAACTCGTTTTCCAATTTTGATATTGCCCGCATTATCCCATTATCCCGAGTTTTCATTCCGAACACTTTGAATTCGTACATATATTCCTTCGTTTCGTACCTTAGCCATACCTACATTATAATCCTATTAAAGTCCTATGTGATCTTAGGTTGATGTAATTTAAAAGTCATAATAGATGTGATAATCTGTGAAAATGCATTTTGCCTCTTTTAGTGTGTTGTATCCTTTCATTGAGATTACAGTTTTTCAGTTTATACATAGCGTTCTTCTTTTGTGACATGTGTGCGGCCTAGTGTCCATTTACATTTACTCTTTAGCCCGCATGTCCCGTGTGTTACCTCCCTGTTTCGAGTGAATTCGCTTGATGAGTGTAATGCCCGTGAGGATTGAATATATGCTTGCTTTAATGATTATCCGGTTTATATAAGTTTTTCGCCAATTCACACTTTGCATGTGCTCGCTCCCCTCCCACATTTTAAGGTTTCAATTCTATGAGGTGCATTCTATAATGTTAATGATTCGGACTTTTGTGTGAATTCATCCACTTTGCTAATAATGCGTATGAAATCCTTTTCGCCATTGTTGGGCTTGTCGCATGTTGGGTTGGGCATATTTTGAGGAGACATGTGATGTTTGTGGGTATCATCCCTGAAAACCCTCACGAGACGACACTCGTCCACTAGGGTAACCTAGGGGTTTAACGGCTTATTGCATATGCTAAATGCAATCGTGTTCCCTACGAAAGTGGCAATTATATTTCGATGCATATATACGTTTTGTACCGCCCTCTGTGGTTTGGTTTTCTTTGTTTCATTACTAGGGACTAGCAATGTGTAAGTTAGGGGGTGTGATTCGTATCGAATATTGTATATTTTCGCCCGTTATCCTTATGCATTCTAGCTCTTTTATGTTCCTTAATGCCTATATTTATCCTCATTAACCAGACAACCTTGGAGTTGGATAGATACATGTTTTGCAGGGGTTAATTGTGCTTTTGTAGGTATTGGAATGTTAAAAGTGAGGTTCGGTTGCATTTCGGAGAAGTTTTATCGATGGACGCTACTTCAAGGGCTTTTTAGTCAATTCACATTTCTTATTCGGCTCTTGGAAATTCCACGGATGCGTAGTTCATTGAGTTAGCATCGCGTGGCCGCAAACGGTGCGTCGTTTGGAGTTCGGACGAAGAAGCTAGGCTCGTTTCCGTAATGGACCTTTTCCCCCTCATCATGGACCAAATGCAGCCTGAAAACAGAGTACCGGTCGACCGCGTACAAGGGACCGGTCGACCGCGGTTTCAACTTTTACCGTGGGAAGGAGACAGTATGCTTTGGGTTACGGGGCCGGTCGACCGCGCCCCTGCGACCGGTCGACCGGTAGTGCCAGATATTTTGGGCTCTTTCCTCTTTCTTTCCTTTTTCCCTTATCTTTTCCCACTTACTATATAAACCCATTTTTGGTTTTATTTCAGATATACACGATTTTAGGTTAGTTTAGCTTAGGGTTTGGGGTTTTTGCTTGGTTCTTCTTCATTTCTCTTTGGTTTGACACCCCATTTGGATTGTAAGTTGACTATTCATCTCCCCTACCATTTGAATATAGTTGTATTTCTTCATTTCTTGCTTTCTAGTTAATTTACAAGCTTTATAATTTAGGTTTTCTTGCTTTATTTACACGCTTTGATTTACACGCTTTCTAGTATAGATTTACCGCGTTTATTACCGCTTTCCATTTATCGCGTTTTTAACATGCTTTCTAGGTAACTTAAATTAGGTTGTGTTTGAATTGAACTCACTCGGGTTGACGCGTTGCTTTGCTTTGGTGATGGAGTTTACGGGTCTATTTCGGGTGTGTTGTCCTAGTTATTACGCCTAGGAGATTTGACGGGGCATATCATGTATGTCCCGTGCTTACGACCTTTCGCGCGTAATTTCCGAGATATTTGTTGACGCCAAAATCTTATTAGGCTTTTATGACGATTTAGGGCGTAACAACCCTTGATTTAATTAACTGTCGAAACGAGATGCATTTGTAATAACTCGTCGACCCATGTGACCATTTTATGCTAATTAACTCGGGTGAGGGATATTCGACGCAACCTATAGTTTTACCCGCTTTCATAATCTAGTTTCAATACCATTGCCTAGAATAATCTTTTCCTTTATGCATCTTTTCTTTTAGTTTGTAATCATCTTTTACACTTTTATTTTAGGAGTATTAAATCACTTAAATTCTAACATCTCGTCTCTGCGGATTTTCGATACCCGACTTACCGCCGTGCTTGCCTCGCAAGTGTAGTAGTAACTTAGGTTTTTGTATTGAGTTGGCGAAACGAAAACAACGATTGTGCACTGTACACGCGCACACTTTTCGCACCCGATCAAAATGGCGCCGTTGCCGGGGATGAGTTTGTTTTAGACTTTATTTGATTTAGTATTTCATAGTATTTTCTTTCTATTTGTATTATTTGCTAACTTTTTGCAGGACTTCCACATTTGAGCACTTAGAAACGCTCGAATTCTTTCCGCGCGCACCTACTTTGTGGAATTCGCCACTTGAGCCATTTTTGGGGTAAGCATGTCTTATTCCAATTCTTTCGGTAATCCTTGTTATAATTCTCAAAATTCTCGCAAACCTATGAGTTTCGGTGAATACTTAGAATCCCAAAGTATAACAAATTCAAATATGACTTTGGGCGAGTATAACGAAAGTCAAAACTTAGGTTATTGGAATTTTGATGATGATGATAATGATTTTGGGCCTTTACCTCCTTATAATAGGAATTTTGAAACGAATTGCAATAGTTTTCAAAATTCCTATAATAATGAGTTTTTGTTTAAGTCCGATGGTAATTTTCAAAGTTCCCATTCTAATGCATCCGCACCTCGACCTATGACATTCGGTGAGGGCTTGCGTATGTATGAAAATGAGAAAATTGAAAATCGCTATCGGGAAGAAAATCGTTCATGGGAACATGAGTTGGATTTATTATTTGAGTCCGACGACGATTTTGCTTCCGAGACTTTTGAAGTCGAGGAATGTTTTGAACCAAATGAGGTACTTGTGCCTACTTTGGAACAAGCCATTCTAGACTTTGCCCATTGCGTAATAGATATTGAAAGTGAGGATGATAATGACGTAATATCTATTTGCAATGAAATGATTTCTTCTTTGGCCCCCAAAGAAGAACATTTCATTGAAAATGATATTATTTCCTTTGAAATTCCAACTTCATGTGATGATGATTCATCTCATGAGTTTGAATTTCTTTCATCCCCATTTTCATTGTCTATTACCCCACCGGAACAAGTACCCGATGATTCGGTTTCGAACTTTAATGTTTTAAACCCTATCGCCGATGAGGAGTACTTGCTCGAGTCGCCCTCCACGATCGCATCTTTGCCTTTGTGTGCGCCGCCTCCCATTCCAACTTCAAAATCATTGGGAGGATTTTCAGATTTTCTCGGTCCCCACTTGTTTTTGTCACCCGCCTTATCCAAATCCCCCATCCTCCCTCCCAAAATTTTAATTGGGGATGGTTCCTTTCTTCCGCCTTATACATGCCTTCCGTTGTTAAAACGGAATTCCTATTTTTTGGGAGGCATGCATGTATGTGAGGGTACACCGGTTATCCTCCAAAGTCAAATCGTTCTTACGAGGAGAGACCGGTGGCTATCCTAGACCATAGCGAGAGGAGATTGAGGTCGAAGGTAGTTGCACTTGTACGGGTCCAGTGGGAGCATCATAATGTGGAGGAATCCACTTGGGAGTGTGAGGCAGATATGCGTGAGAGATACCCAGATTTATTCTTACCAGGTATGCCTTAGTTTCCAAATTTCGGGACGAAATTCCATTATTAGGGGGAAAGTATGTAATACCCCGTATTTTTATGCTATATTAATTTGGGGATTTATTAAATTTAATGTGAGTTAATTATTTAATATAAATCCGAAAATTAATTATGTTGTAATTATTAACGTGATGTGAGTTAGTAATTATGGGAAACTTGTTGAATATTACTAATGAGTAAAGTAATATAATGTTGGTTCTATTAAATGTCAAGAGTGAATAGAATGACAATTTTGGAAATTTGAGTCGGGACGTGCCTGTGTCGCGTCGGGACTAAATATTGATTAATAAAAGTGAATATATTATAAGTCACCCGTATGCTCATTTTGAGTGCGTCAAAGTGTTCGGAAGGGTCGAGATAGTCAGAAAAGTGTACCCGGGGGTTTAGTTTGGACCTCGGGGCATTTTTAGGGTTAATTAGAACCCCGGGAGGGCATTTAGGACATTTTACATTTTTGGGTAATTAAACCCACGAACTTTCAAAGGTTATATAAGATGTCTAAGGTTAACTTCTAGGTTTAAAACAACTCAAAACTTTAGAACGGCCATAGGAGAGGGAAGGAGGAAGCTTTCCAAGCAATCCAAGGCCAAAAAGTCACCCGATTGCACCGCCACCACCACCAATGCGTAGATCGCGCGACGGGGAACCCAACCGCACCAAAATCGTCCACAAATCAGAATTCTGAAAATCCCAGGCAAGTATTTATCTTGCTTATTTTCGTTAATTCATCATTCATGTTAGCCTAGGGTGATTAGGATGAGTTTTATAGAAGAAAACCCATGTTGGAGATAGGAAAACTGCATGTAGTTATGATTTGATTGATAATCTGGAAACCCCTTCATATGTAGAGGCTTAACCAAGAATTTATGATGCATTAGGAGTAGAATTTCTGGGAAAAGACTGATTAGAACCATGTTAAAGAGATTTCTAGGGTTCTTGAGATTTACATGAATTTTGGCCTGTTAATCCATGGTTACTAATGGAAATTTGCATGCTTTATGTAGGAGATGTATGATATGGGTTTATACTCTTAGTAGTACAAATTTTGGGGCGATTGGGAATGAAAAATCTGGATTTGGATGAGGTTGTGTGTTAGAACCCGTAACTGGTTAACTGCAGAATTCGTCATACCTGCTTGATCGATCGATCGAGCCAAGAGCTTCGATCGATCGAGCCCCTGCCCTCGATCGATCGACCCCTCCTGGAAAACTTAAATTCCCCTTTTAAAATTGTTGAATTGATTCTAAATTAAGAATACTCCTTAAACACCCTTATTAAAATATTTTGGGAGATAAAGATGACCAGTAGGATTTATTAATGATTAAGAGACCTTTAATGTAAGGAAAAAATTATATTTTTGGGGTGTTTATATATAAGGGACGATGAAATTTTGTATTAAAGGGAGAGATACGTAAAATGGTTACGATGGAAAATAGATGAATACCTACTGAATTTTACACTTGGGAGGATAGAGTCCATGAGTGTTACGTAGTAAGTTGGAATAATCCCTCGAATTAAAGTTAGAGATGAACCGTTATACATGATAACAAATAATGGGAAAATAAGGATAAATGTCGTGATTGTGGGTTATGAGATGAACCTAAATTGATATGATAAAAGTAGTATATTTATATGACTGTGTATGCATATATTATATACATGTGAAAATCATGCCCACGCTACTTGCTATCCCTGAGGTTACCGCGCTGGGACAGTCTTATCTCGATGGGACCTTTATGGGGGATATTGACTCGTACCCTAGAAGATAGATATCCTTGGTATAGGCTATCTGATCGATGGTAAGACGGTCCTAAGAGACGTGAGGGTATATGCTGACCTCTTAGAGACTTGGAATCTCTGCTTCGCCTCAATATTGTTTGTGTATGTGTTAATACAGTTCGAGAGTGATTTCGAACTTGTATTTCCCTTCATACGAGTGATACGGGGATTGGATAGCAGAGTATGCCCGCACCATAATTTTTATGTGGAGTGCTGTTAGAATATATTATACGAGTATTTAATATGTATATGAAATTTTGAAATTTGGAACTGCCTACTGTGTTATGGTAAGTAAGAAATAAATCTTGACTTCAAATGAAATTTGTGATCAAATGAAATTATCCTCTTAAACAATTATATTGTTCAGTTTTAAATCTTACGAGTAACCTAAGATAAGTTAAACCATTGGGAAGATTAGTGCGATATAAGATAAGATAAACCGTTCGGAAGGTTATTGCGATAGGTGTGCACATTAGAAGAGAGGTGAGAATTTCTCAAGAGAGTGTCGCAGTAATATGTTGTTGCATTGGCCTGTAAACATTTTAAATACTTGCTAAACAAATTTTAAATCATTTACACTATCGGGCTCTGACCCGTTTCTATTTCTCTTTCTCTCTTGTATATATATGTATATATTACAGGTGCCCAGCCACAGGGGCGTTTTGCGTAGGATCCTTTGGAAGGAACGCGCTGCAGCTTAGGTGGGAGTTGCAGGCCTCTTGCTTAGATGACTTCATTCATTTGATTCCACTCTTAGCTTATTTATTCAGTGGGCATGTGTCGCCCGTTTCCATTATCTAGTTGTTTTATTGGACATTGTGATTCATTTACTTCTAGTATTGTTACCTTGGGATTTATTACTGTCTGGATGTTTTACATTAAGTTTTAAATGTTGGGATTTAGTTGTTGAATGTTTAAATTATTTGGATTATATGTTCCAGGTTAATTGTGGTGTGATTCTTTAATACTGAATTGTTGTAAATATTTAAATCTGGGTTTATAAAATAAAATTTGGAAAGTAATGTCTAAAAATGGTTTTGACACTTAGCTTAATTAATTAGGGTGTTTAAATTGGAAAAATTATTTTTACGACAGTGATGCTAAGAATGAACCAACTGTTCACCTTGATTTTAATTTAATAAAGCAGTGATCGCCCGGTATTTAATTAGACGGGGTGTCACAAGTTTATAAACTCACAAACGACGAAAGGTACAAAGCTTCATCGGTGTAAGTATATAAAATGCAACAAAAGATTACTGAGTTATAAAAATCATAAACCAAATCAATATAACCATAAAACTGCATGTGCTCATGGGATTAAAGTTTAATTCATGAAGTTATTCATAATATCAATAATCGAGACCAAAGTCTAATAACTTCTAAAATCGAGAACATGCATCATTGGGCTGTCTATTGGATCGGGCAATTATTGAAATTTATCATCGAAAACAAAAGCAAAATGCCCAAAAAAGGAGAAAAAAGAAAGAAAATCTTTTTGAAAATTTTAATTTTTCTAATAAAAACATACTAAGTAACTAAAATGTGAGCAAAAACATGGACTAAATAAAGAAATGGATAGAATATCCCACACCCCCTAACTTAAAACTTGACATTGTCCTCAATGTAAATTGAGAACCAAGTCAAAGATAGGAAAATAGCGATATTACCCAAAATTGGAGCAATCCCCATAAAAACAAGTCCAAAGAATCTACAAAACAAGTTAGTACCAATCATAGCAAAAACAAATAACAAAAAGTTAACTAATTACACTAGACTAAATTAAAAAGGAAAGAAAAATAAAAATAAAGAATAAAAAGCTAACTATATACAACCTACTATTTAGACTTCACACTAACTGTACACTAGAAGTCTAAATAGCTAAGGGTCCACCATAAGAACGATTTGACTTTGGAGGATAATCGGTGTACCCTCACATACAAGCATGCCCTTCGAAAAATATGGATTTCTTTTGAACAACGGAAGGCATGTGTAAGGCATAAGAAAGGAACCATCTCCAATTAGAAGTTTTGGTGGGATGATGGGGGGTTTGGATTGAACGGGTGACAAAAACAAGTGGGGACCGAGAAAAGCCGAATATCCTCGTAAGTATTTCGAAGTTGGAATGGGAGGCGGCACACACAAAGGCAAAGACGTGATCGTGGAGGGCAACTCGAGCAAGTACTCCTCATCGGCGATAGGATTTAAAACATTAAAGTTTGAAACCGAATCATCGGGTACTTGTTCCGGTGGGATAATAGAGAATGAAAATTGGGATGAATGAAATTCAAACTCATGAGATGAATCAGCATCGCATGAAGTTGGAATTTCAAAGGAAATAATATCATTTTCAATGAAATTTTCTTCTTTGGGGGCCTAAGAAGAAATCATTTCATTGCAAATAGATATTACGTCATTTTCATTCTCACTTTCAATATCTATTACGCAATGGGCAAAGTCTAGAATGGCTTGTTCCAAAGTAGGCACAAGTACCTCATTTGGTTCAAAACATTCGTCGACCTCGAAAGTCTCAGAAGAAAAATCGTCGTTGGACTCAAATAATAAATCCAACTCATATTCCCACGAACGATTTTCTTCCTGATAATGAGTTTAAAGTTTCTCATTTTCATAGATACGCAAACCCTCACCGAATGTCATGGGCCTAGGTGCGGATCCATGAAAATGGGAACTTTGAAAATTACCATCGGACTTAAACGAAAACTCATTATTATAGGAATTTTGAAAAATATTCGAATTCGTTTCAAAATTCCTATTATAAGCAGGTAAAGGCCCAAAATCATTATCATCATCATCGAAATTCCAATAACCCAAATTTTGACTTTCGTTATACTCTCCCAAAGTCATATTTGAATTTGTTTTACTTTGGGATGCTAAGTATTCACCGAAAGTTATAGGCCTAGAATTTTGAGAATTATAACAAGGATTACCAAAGAATTGGAATAAGACATGCTTACCCCAAAAAATGGCTCGAATGGCGGATTCCACAAAGTAAGTGCGCGCGGGAAAGATTCGAGCGTTTCTAAGTGCTCAAATGTGGAAGTCTTGCAAAATATTAGCAAATAATACAAATAGAAAGAAAATACTATGAAATACTAAATTAAATAAAGTCTAAAATAAACTCATCCCCGGGCGATGACGCCATTTTGATTAAGGGTGAAAAGTAGCGTCGTGTCAGAACACTAATCGTTGTTTTCTGTTCACCGCCTTAATACAAAAACCTAAATTACGACTGCACTCGCGACACAAGTATAGTGGTAAGTCGGGTATCAAAAATCCACAGAGACGAGTTGGTAGAATTTATAGGATTTAATACTCCTAAAATAAAAGTGTAAAAGGTGATAGGTTGGAAATAAAGAAAATGGAAAAATTAAGAAGTCAAGTCTAAACTAGAATTAATAAAACGAGAGTAGGGATCGTGTCCCCACCATGGGCTAAACAACTAATAATTAGAATTTCGGTTCGAAAACATTTAATCGAGCATTTTCAATTAAGTATAAACATCACACAATAAGGAATTTAACCCAAAGTTACGAGATTAAACATTTAACAGAAAATGGTTACAAGCATCTTAAATTTGGATTACTGCTATAAACACTAACGTTGCGTGGCAAAGAAAGTTAAACGCATAATAATCCGACTTTAATACGCGAGGTTTCATTTAAATGCAATTTTACACAAAAACCTAACTTTCGGAGCTCAACGCCCATTAATG
The DNA here is from genome assembly GCA_949130495.1 of Sambucus nigra. Classification (NCBI taxonomy): domain Eukaryota; kingdom Viridiplantae; phylum Streptophyta; class Magnoliopsida; order Dipsacales; family Adoxaceae; genus Sambucus; species Sambucus nigra. Next base: position 203,913,202 of record OX422208.1, read on the forward strand.
GCGGAAACGCAATCCCAACCCGTTATCTACTCACTACACATGAATAAAACTAATTTAACAACTAATTAACTAAGCAAACAAGAAATTAATACACTAAAACAAGTTATCTAGGCATGTAAATAATTAAGAAAGCAAGAAACAAGCTAAAACAAGTTGAATAAATGAGGAAGAAGATGAATATTGCTTACAACAATCCAAATGGTACAAACCCTAGGAGAGAGAAGCTCCACCCAACAAATCCCATATTCTAACCAAAAAATAAAAATATCTCCTCTAAGAAAAGCCCCAAACATTCTATTAATACCCCAAAATAAACCCCCAAGAAAACCAACCCAAAAAAACCAAAATAAGACAATTTTCCTCCATATCTGATGGGACCGGTCGACCTCTACTTTGGGACCGGTCGACCGCACTTTTGGAATTTGCCTTGGGCTGGAAACAACCCACTTTTTCCTCCGAACCAATTTTGACGCGTTGCACGGAAACGGCCATACCTCCCTCATACGGAATCAAAATTAGGCGTGGTCGGAACTGACGCGAAGCTAATTCAATTATCTGCGTGATTCTGTTTTGAAACTCTCAAAATTATTTAGTATGAAATTACCAAAATGTCCTTGAAGTAGAAGAAAATATCAAAACCTTCCGAAAATGGGCATAACTTCCACATACGGAGTCAGAATGACGCACGGTTAGTGTCCACGGAAAGATAATTTGATGATCTACATGTTGGTAACTTCATTCCATAAAAATTAGTGAGTTTGAAAAGATTAAATTGCCCTTGAAGTAGCCTTCAACGATGAAACTTCTCCGAAATGCAACCGAACCTCACTTTTAGCGTTCCAATACCCACAAAAGCATAAATAACCACTGCAAAGCATGCATATATCCAAATCCAAGGTTGTCTGATTAATGAGCATAATTATAGGCATTTAGGACCGTAAAAGTGCTAGAATGCATAAAGATAATTGGCGAAAATTTGTATTATTCGATACGAATCAGTGGCATTATACACAATCGGTTTCTTTCCCTCCTTCTTAAGTCTAGTGGGGCACTCCGCTACCCTATGTCCATAACCCTCATAACCAAAACACCTATCCGACTCATCCCTCATGTCATTCTCACTTCGATTCTTTGGGACGTGATTGACCTTGTTGTTCTTGAATTTCTCAAGTATTTGGGCATCTTTCGATTACTTTTGGAACTTAAAGAAACTGTAATACCCCGTGTTTTTATGGATATCTATTTATGGGATTTATTGAATTAAATGTGAATTAATTGGGAATTAATCCGGATAAAATACTAACGAGATGTGAGTTGGTATTTGATTATAATGTGTATATATGGCTATCTATGAATATTGGAAACATTGAAATTGTCGCGAGATTGAAATACGGCAATTTGGGAAATTTTGTTGGGACGCGCGTGACAGTCGCGTCAAAAATTTAATTATTTGAATTAAAAAGCGAATTTTATTTTTATCACCCGTATGGTCATTTTGAGTGCGTCAACGCGTCCGGAAGGGTCAAAATAGTCAGAAAACACTAGCCGGGGGTTAAGTTTGGGTCCCGGGGCATTATTGGGCCATACCGGTAACTTATAAGGGCATTTTTGTAATTTCAGAAATTGGGTAATTAAAACCCACGAAAATTAGAGTTAAAATCTGACTTAGTATTAACCCACTAAGCCATGTTCCAACCCCAATTTAGGTAGTGGGCTACGGGAGAAGTTAGAAACCATAATGATTGGCAAAAAAACCAACCCCACCTCCATTAACACCTTGAGAAGAACTTGTAGAGAGAGAGAGAGGAAGATAATAATTCTGCAGAGAGAGAGAGAAGACAATTCAGCCTTCAAGATTCAACCTCAAATCCAGAGAAAGATTAGAGGCAAGTGGTTTAATTACAATTAATTTAATGCTATGCTTTTCCATGTTTAGGAATTATCGAAATTGATCTTGGAAGATGATATAGACCCATGAATTGGAAGTTAAAAACTATGAATTATGTTAGGGACTGCATGTAGTAACAATCTGGACGAATTATGAATTCAAAATTATGACCCTTGATGATTCAAAAACGGATTTAAGAATAGGTTTATGTATGTTTTGGGATGATTTGAAAACTGCAAAACGAAGCAGTCCGTAACCATACCTGGTGCGTTCGATCGATAGATGTTCTTCAGTCGATCGATCGGCCACCATCGATCGATCGAAGGTAAAGGTCGATCGATCGACCTTCCCAGAATGAGTAAAGTTTTTCCCTATTTAAATTTTAATGGTGGTAACCCTTGGAAAATATTATTGGAGACCTTATGAATATCTTAAACGTAAGGAAGACCAGTAGGCATGATTATGAAACTTGGACCTTAATTAGAATTCAATTTGAGGAATTATTCTAAACTAATGAAATTCGATAAGTGAGTTAATATTTGGGTTAATAGTGTAAATTTGAATAATTGGATGAAATGAGGTTTGGGGCAGAAGTAAGGACCTTAGGAATAAAGATGTTATACGTGGGAATAATAGGAACCTAATAATCTATTTTAGATAGGTTTTTAGTATAAGAAACTACGACGTGAGACGTGTCGACAGTTTAACTTTTATATTATCGGGAGACGTAAAATATACAAATTTGGAATAATGGTATAAGGATGTAGAGTATACCTTTATTAATATTGAATTATCTAAGATGTGTGAATGATTAGTATATGATTTTTATATGTATGACATACCTACCATACTTGCTATCACGGGAGGTTACGTTCGCTTAGGGCCTTCTTATCCTTGTGTTGCCAGGATTTAGATTGGTACCTCGAGGACATAGTTCAAGAGAACGACTTATTTGTGAGTTAATAAGCCAGCTGACTATGGAGCGTAGGTATGTACGTTACCATGGATATGTTGAATTATGTTCGCCTTCATTTATGTGTGTGATGTTTATTCCAACAATTCCTGAGAGATTCGGAATTTGTAATCCTTATGTACGTGATGTACCGGGATGGATAGCAGAGTATGTGTGCACCGCAGCTTAGCCTCGGGGTGCTTGTATTGTATATGTATGATGTGAAAATATACGGTTAAATGAAAAGGAATCTACTATGTTAAATTGTGAATATAGTTATGGTAGCATTATGAAAAGATAAAAGGGGAATGTTATAAAAAAATGGCTTTGTTAATAATTGGGAATCCGAGATTTAGAGTAGAACTCTCTATTTTAAATGTCAAGGTTAGAATTAAAACGTGAACGGAGTAGGAGTGTTAGAAACTCTTTTGAACTAGATAGTTATGAGAAAACATAAGAATGGGTACAGGAACGTTAGGAGTGCACAGTTAGATGAGAGGTGAGTATTTCATGTTTGAGCACGTCCTAACATATATTTTGCATTTATTGTTTTAATTGTTATTAAAGCACTTGCTGTTTTTAAAATACTCTCCACTTTCGGGCTCTGACCCGTTTGCTTTCAAATCTATTTTTGTAAAAACCATTTTAGGTGCCCAGCCACAAGGACACCATGCTTTGGATCCTTATTCAGGTGACGAGCTGTAGCTGTTTGTGGAAGTTACAGGACTTTGCTTGTAGACGCTTCATCTATCTTTACTCTATATTCAGCATTTATCATTTGTAGGGCATGTCGCCCATTTCTTTTAGGGACATTTCATTTATTTCAGTTATTGAGACCTTGGTTGTATTTATTCAGGATTCAGACTTGTCTTATTATTTTCAGTTGTGGGATTGTTGTGAGGAGTTTTCCTCTAGACTTATTACTATTTGTGGTTATTTCATTACTTCGTTATGGTGATTGGATTCATGTTGTTCTTCCATTATTCTTTTATTGCATGTTAATTAGACTTAACTTAAGATTTGGCAACATACTTTTTAAATACTAGGTAGTTAGTAATCATTAAAATGTTTTCGACAGTGATGCTATTAACTGAACCAACTTGGCATTTTGTATTGATTAAATAAAGGAGTAGCTACCCGGTATTTAATTAGTCGGGGTGTCACAGGTGGTATCAGAGCATCAGGTTCTAGTGTCCTTTAGGATCTGTACGGCTTATTATGTTTCCTCTGAGCTTTCTTTGATATAGAGCCCTATGTCTAGGATTGTTGATATCTTTGATGAGATTTCGTTCTCCTGTTTTAATACATATGGTAGTGAATCTTATTTGCGATCGGGTGTATTCGTGTGCCGAACAATGCAGTACGTTAGGCGAAGACAGTTGGGTGAACAGCAGGAGGCAAACATATATTTAGGTTAATTGATTTATTTAAAGAAGGACGACCGTAGTTGAAGTCACCGATATTATGGCACAGAAGTCCTGGAAGATATAGAAGGCTAAGGCGCGACTTGAGACTTACGGGTACGGCTATAGTAGGAATGGGGTCAAATTAGACACATCCAACAAGGTTGGAATGGGAGAGAAAGAATTAAATGTAATATTGAAGAGAACCAGCAGTAGCAATACTCGAAGGGCGAAGACAGCATGTGCTAGCCAAACGAACACAATGTATCCAAAGGCTTGGACTTGTGTCGGAGTATGGACAATCGAGAGTGAAAATTTGAGGAAAATTTTACTTGTCTCGTGAGAACGGAGTTTCAATGGGGAGAAACAATCCCCACACTTATAAGTGGGATATGACGTCGAGAGAAGGCGTACACGAATGATTTGACTATAAGTTCATTGATCAAAGGTTTAGGATAAAAACTGAATGTCGTTCTGAACTCACACGAGAGGTCCGGACAGAGGTCGCTCTGTGAGAAGAAATAAAAATTATTTAGTGAACCCTACACCGGGTAAAGTAGGTGAAACGGAGAAGGGGATATTAAAGGGAGAATTTACATAGAAGAATTGCTAGTCCTTCTGGCAAGATCCTGCTTGGACGGTTAAAGCATATAGTATGGGCGCAATGTTAATTTGGAGGTAAACAACCCCGGGTGGGGATATACCAGGATCGAGAACTTTATATAAAATAAGACTGGGGAAAAAAACTGGTGTTGGAGAAGCACCACAATGGGAAGACCCAATGGAGAAACCGTTAAAATAATTCGATAGCGTAATTACTACCGAGCGATAGTAATTTCAGTAAGAGAGGTGGAAAATTAGTAGCATGTCCTTTAGGGCCGTCAAAACTAAGGGAACAACATAGATAGTCGTCTGAGTCGAGACTACCAACGTCCGAGAGATGGACCACCTTAACATGATTTGTGAAACAAAAGATAAGTGGAGTATGTGTATAGGTATTTCTGTGGGGAGTAAAACCCGGGCGTTATAGATTTTTTTCCCGATACGAGAGTAGGGATCAAGGTATTATGCTTGGCGAGGGCAACAGTTATTGAAATATTCAGTTTGGGACAACATGTGTGGTAAGTCCAGAAACCATTTGAGCAGCCGGGACGATTGATAAGATAGAAGTATGAGTTACATCCTCAGATGATGATGCATGCCAATTGTGGCATGAATGAGTTGCTACATTTGTCAAAATTGTTACTTTCACTTGAGATTTGAGTTTAGTGAGTATATCAGTAATTTTATTATTTTTTTTAGAACATTTTCCCTGATAGTGTGGGGGTTACTTTTATTGTCATCCGCGGAGGATGAATGGGTATATTAATAGCGGTTTATAATTTATTGAAATTACTCGTTTTAGTGTTGTATTACACGAGTATGTTATGATATTATTTATGGTTTTATATATGAGTATACCGATAGTGTGCTGGTATTACAAGTTTATTGGGATTGCCACCTTGGGGCAGCATGTTTTGTTCTGGCGAGGCCCCATCTGTGAGAGGGCCGGACTCGCAATTGTACTTTTGTATATAGGTATATATACATATATATGAATATGTTGTGATTTCAAAAAGGTATAATGGTCTTGGATATTTAATCCCAGTATGCGGAGGGATTTCATTATTATGAGTCGCATGTAGTTGATCTACTGGTCAACAAAGAGTTAGTTGGTTTTTATAATTAACGATAGAGAGGTAGTAACAAAAAGAGTGCATTGTTTTATTCCCCGTTGGAGATTTGGGAGTTTATACTCATAGCTGTGTGTCTGGGAACGAGATTTTAAGAACCCCGATTTTAGTTACATGGTGTATATGGAATGTGATTACCATCAGTGTCAAGAGAAAGTGTCATTCGAAAGGAGTTCCTTGTTTAAGTGTCATTGTGACAGAATATAACTTTGTTGAGAAACGAGAGTGTAGGGGTACATATTATGGACAGGGCTTAACGGATTCCAATGACCAACAATGTTAGGTAGTAGTGTATCGGGGGGGTTCCTTGTTTGGATTTCGCTTTGCAAGACACCCCACGCATGAAACTTAGCGTAAGATTGGTAGTAAGGAGAAGTGTGGCCATTCGTTCATGAATTGGATACCTCTATCGATATGGAAGTACGTAGTTATAACGGGAAGTTACGAGGAGGAAATTATGTAGTAAGGCCATTAGAGCCAGTTGTTAGTAAATTACGATAAGTACTAATAATGTTGGTTTTGTCACGGCGTGTGGAATAACGCATTGAGGATAAGGAGGATTTAGGATTTCTAATTCAGAGGCGATTGAGAACGCCCAAGTGGTATAGCACCGTTGTATTCTTAGTGACAATAAAGAGTTTGGGATTTGGATGAAGCGTATATAATGTTTAAAAACTAGATGGTTGGGTTATAAGGGGTGTAGACATCTTGATTTGCTAAAGTGTAAATCGAAGGAAGAGGGAACATAGACTGGTAAGGCTATTACTTATGAGATTAAACGTCATAAGAAAAGGTGTAAGTGAATATCATGTGTAGTCAGTATAACACGTACAAATTTGGAGAAAAGGTAGTAGAAAGCCATTTAATAAAAGGATATCTCTTGAGAAGGCGAATAAATTATTATGAGCAATTTGGAGTAGAATTCCGATCAATCGAATGCTGAGGGTAACTCAAATAAATAGAATGAGGATGTCAATCGGGTATAAATTCCAGATATGCACAAAGTGGTGAAAAGTGTAAAGGTCCAAACTTTTGGTATTCGTCGGGAGAATAAGATCATTAAGTATCATTTAACGGGGGAAAGTTTTATGTAAATCTCGGCATTGAAAGAGGTATAGTAAGTAGTAGAACAATTGGGGTTAGATGATTAACCAGATAATTTTGTATCAAGACGACGACTCCAAAGATGGGAGGGTCAAGTTGGAGAATTTTCTCGAGAGGTAGCCAACTTATTGATAAGTAATGAGTTCCTTCGATTATGTGGGACATGTTGTACAAAAAGAGAGAAATTGTTATATACTTGTGGTGATTTACACTAGTAGATAGTGAACACGCCGGTACGTGGTTCGACGTAGTATTATATAGAACTGGGATGAAATGCAATGAAACCCACATTTAGGTGGGGTGACAATAAGTAGTGGTAAATAACGATCCAAACTGAGGGTTGTATCACCTATAACCCGAGGTACAGGCGTAAGGTGACTAACGACTGATGGATTGTATGAAAGAAATTTTAGATTCATTGCAATATTTTTAAATTCCAAACCGAGTATAACTAGTGAGGTATATTGAAGTCATGAGGAGCAGATATTACCTAATGGTAGAGTTGACAAAAAAGCACCCATATCTATTTTATAGTGAATAAGGTGCCTACAATTATTTTGTGCAACACCAACCGGCTGTAGTAGTTTCCCTTATGTAAAGGTCACAACGTCGGGAATAGAGATTCAAAGAGTGGGCAAGAGTAGTCAAATGTGTTATTGATTCCTTCCAGAATGGGTGTTTCATGTTTTGATAAACGCGGGAGTTAGTGCGTAGTGAGGTGCGGACTCATAATGATATTGAGATAATATAACCAATGAAGTATAAGGTATTTTTATTCGAATGTTGTTTAATAAGAGCACAACGCGACGTGCATTTATCGAAGATTATTCTGATAAGGTATCAAGTATGTTAAACAAGCCTATTGTGAAGCGAGGGTTTTACTGATTTGGGCTTTTCTTAATAATTGTTTTGAATACTGGAGAATACCAAATCTTTCCAGGCGTGTCTTACTTTTTCGAATTTCGGGACGAAATTCTGTTATTAGGGGGGAAGTATGTAATACCCCGTATTTTTATGGATATCTATTTATGGGATTTATTGAATTAAATGTGAATTAATTAAGAATTAATCCGGATAAAATACTAACGAGATGTGAGTTCGTATTTGATTATAATGTGTATATATGGCTATATATGAATATTGGAAACATTGAAATTGTCGCGAGATTGAAATACGACAATTTGGGAAATTTTGTTAGGACGCGCGTGACAGTCGCGTCAGAAATTTAATTATTTGAATTAAAAAGTGAATTTTATTTTTATCACCCTTATGGTCATTTTGAGTTCGCCAACGCGTCCGAAAGGGTCGAAATAGTCCGAAAACACTAGCCGGGGGTTAAGTTTGGGTCCCGGGGCATTATTGGGCCATACCGGTAACTTATAAGGGCATTTTGGTAATTTCAGAAATTGGGTAATTAAAACCCACGAAAATTAGAGTTAAAATATGACTTAGTATTAACCCACTAAGCCATGTTCCAACCCCAATTTAGGTAGTGGGATACGGGAGAAGTTAGAAACCATAAAGATTGGCAAAAAAACCAACCCCACCTCAATTAACACCTTGAGAAGAACTTGTAGAGAGAGAGAGAGGAAGAGAAGAATTCTGCAGAGAGAGAGAGAAGACAATTCATCCTTCAAGATTCAACCTCAAATCCAGAGAAATATTAGAGGCAAGTGGTTTAATTACAATTGATTTAATGCTATGCTTTTCCATGTTTAGGAATTATCGAAATTGATCTTGGAAGATGATATAAACCCATGAATTGGAAGTTAAAAACTATGAATTATGTTAGGGACTGCATGTAGTAACAATCTGGACGAATTATGAATTCAAAATTATGACCCTTGATGATTCAAAAATGGATTTAAGAAGAGGTTTATGAATGTTCTTGAAAGAATTTGAAAACTAGGGTTCTTGATGAAGATTGATCCATATATAGTCCTTGGTTGATGAATGATTGGTTTTAAAATGTTAACAATGTTGAAGGATGGTTGTATGATGATACTATAACGCTACATTAGAGTTGCATGCATTAAAAGTATGTTTTGGGATGATTTGAAAACTGCAAAATGAAGCAGTCCGTAACCATACCTGGTGCGTTCGATCGATCGATGTTCTTCAGTCGATCGATCGACCACCATCGATCGATCGAAGGTAAAGGTCGATCGATCGACCTTCCCAGAATGAGTAAAGTTTTTCCCTATTTAAATTTTAATGGTGGTAACCCTTGGAAAATATTATTGGAGACCTTATGAATACCTTAAACGTAAGGAAGACCAGTAGGCATGATTATGAAACTTGGACCTTAATTAGATTTCAATTTGAGGAATTATTCTAAACTAATGAAATTCGATAAGTGAGTTAATATTTGGGTTAATAGTGTAAATTTGAATAATTGGATGAAATGAGGTTTGGGGCAGAAGTAAGGACCTTAGGAATAAAGATGTTATACATGGGAATAATAGGAACCTAATAATCTATTTTAGATAGGTTTTTAGTATAAGAAACTACGACGTGAGACGTGTCGACAGTTTAACTTTTATATTATCGGGAGACGTAAAATATACAAATTTGGAAAAATGGTATAAGGATGTAGAGTATACCTTTATTAATATTGAATTATCTAAGATGTGTGAATGCTTAGTATATGATTTTTATATGTATGACATACCTACCATACTTGCTATCACGGGAGGTTACGTTCGCTTAGGGCCTTCTTATCCTTGTGTTGCCCGGATTTAGATTGGTACCTCGAGGACATAGTTCAAGAGAACGACTTATTTGTGAGTTAATAAGCCAGCTGACTATGGAGCGTAGGTATGTACGTGACCATGGATATGTTGAACTATGTTCGCCTCCATTTATGTGTGTGATGTGTATTCCAACAATTCCTGAGAGATTCGGAATTTGTAATCCTTATGTACGTGATGTACCGGGATGGATAGCAGAGTATGTGTGCATCGCAGCATAGCCTCGGGGTGCTTGTATTGTATATGTATGATGTGAAAAGATACGGTTAAATGAAAAGGAATCTACTATGTTAAATTGTGAATATAGTTGTGGTAGCATTATGAAAAGATAAAAGGGGACTCTTATAAAAAAATGGCTTTGTTAATAATTGGGAATCCGAGATTTAAAGTAGAACTCTCTATTTTAAATGTCAAGGTTAGAATTAAAACGTGAATGGAGTAGGAGTGTTAGAAACTCTTTTGAACTAGATAGTTATGAGAAAACATAAGAATGGGTACAGGAACGTTAGGAGTGCACAGTTAGACGAGAGGTGAGTATTTCATGTGAGAGCACGTCCTAACATGTATTTTGCATTTATTGTTTTAATTGTTATTAAAGCACTTGTTGTTTTTAAAATACTCTCCACTTTCGGGCTCTGACCTGTTTGCTTTCAAATCTATTTTTGTAAAAACCATTTTAGGTGCCCAGCCACAAGGACACCATGCTTAGGATCCTTATTCTGGTGACGAGCTGTAGCTGTTTGTGGAAGTTACAGGACTTTGCTTGTAGACACTTCATCTATCTTGACTCTATATTCAGCATTTATTAGTTGTAGGGCATGTCGCCCATTTCTTTTAGGGACATTTCATTTATTTCAGTTATTCAGACCTTGGTTTGTATTTATTCAGGATTCAGACTTGTCTTATTATTTTCAGTTGTGGGATTGTTGTGAGGATTTTTCCTCCGGACTTATTACTATTTGTGGTTATTTCATTACTTCGTTATGGTGATTGGATTCATGTTGTTCTTCCATTATTCTTTTATTGCATGTTAATCAGACTTAACTTAAGATTTGGAAACTTACTTTTTAAATACTAGGTAGTTAGTAATCATTAAAATATTTTCGACAGTGATGCTATTAACTGAACCAACTTGGCATTTTGTATTGATTTAATAAAGGAGTAGCTACCCGGTATTTAATTAGTCGGGGTGTCACAGAAACTTTTGAACTTCTTTGCCAACATGGTGTGACACCCCGACTAATTAAATACCGGGTAGCTACTCCTTTATTAAATTAATTCAAAATGCCAAGTTGGTCCAGTTAATAGCATCACTGTTGAAAACATTTTAATGATTACTAACCACCTAGTATGTAAAAAGTAAGTGCCAAATTTTAATTAAAGTCTGATTAATATGCAACAAGTGTAATAAGGATAATAACACCATTCACCATAATGAAGTAAATAGAATAACCATCACAAAACGTAAATAAAGTATGGAGGAAAAACTCCTCACTACAAATCCCACAACTGATAAGTAAACTGAATACTAAATCAATACATGCCAAAGTCTGAAAACTGTAATGGAAATGTAACTCTAATAGAAATGGGCAACATGCCCTACAACTGATAGATAATAAATCTGGAATCCATGTGATAGAGGCGTCTACAAGCAAATCCCTGTAGCTTCCACAAACAGCTACAACTCGTCACCTGAATGAGTATCCTATGCATGGTGTCCTTGTGGCTGGGCACCTAAAATGGTTTTAAAAAGAAAAATAGATTTGAAAAGCAAACGGGTCAGAGCCCGAATGTGGAGTTATATTTTAAAAACCTGCAAGTGCTTTAAAAACATTTAAAACATTAAATGCAAAGTACATGTTAGGACGTGCACTCACCTGATATTCTCACCTCTCGTCTAACTGTGCACTCCTAACGTAAGTACCCATCTATAACGACACAAATCACTAGCTAAGTACCATCATATCTAGCTAGACTGTCATAGGTCCTACCCTTATTACTCGGTTCTATTAACATAATAACGCTCGTAATTAAGTAGGGGTTTAATGTAAACTCAGATGCTCAATATGCAATATATATATAACTATCAGTTAACTCGTTATATTTCTCGAAACAATACCGTAATTATATTCACAACAATAACATGAAGGTTCCCATTAATTAAATGTATATTATTCACATCATAAATATACAATACAAGCACCCCGAGAACTAAGCTGCGGTGCACACATACTCTGCTATCCATCCCGGTACACCACGTACATAAGGATTACGTATTCCGAATCTCTCAGGAATAGTTCACAGATAACAACATCACAAATAATGGAGGCGAACACAGTCACATCACGTGGGTTACGCACATACCTACGCTCCCACGATCAGCGGACTTATTAATATACCAATAATTCTTTCTATGACCTATGTTCATCAAGTTAACCAGTCTAAATCCGGGCAACACAAGGATTTGAGGGCCCTAAGCGAACGCAAACCTCCCGTGATAGCAAGTATGGTAGGTATGTCATACACACAATTCATATACCAATACTAAGTAAACACACATCTTAGTAATCCCCTAGTTTAATCGTAGTACATATCGCTTTCTCGTACTAACTTATAATTATCACAATTTATACGATTCCGGTTTATGATCATATGCGCCATAATTTACTCTCGTAGTAGTAGACACTCACGTCTCAACCCAAACCGTCCATTTAATTTAACTCTCGTATATAATTTCCTTCTCCTAAATACCCAAAATTCCCCATTCTATCATTACATCATCATCGGAATGTTATCTATATCCTCGAACAAGTTTATGGGACTCCAAAAATCAAAACAGTCCAAAAAGGCCCAGACTTCCAGCTAGTTAGAAGTCTCATTCGAACGAGACTGTTCGAACGAGATTCCACTGTCAGCTCGTTAGAAGTCTCGTTCGAACGAGGCTGTTCGAACGAGATCCAGTTCGTTCGAACGAACTGTGCCTTCTAACGATATCTCGTTCGAACGAGATATCGAACGAAACTGCCCCTCATTAGAAGTGATTGGTCAACTCGTTAGAAGCTCGTTAGAAGCTCGTTCGAACGAGTTCGTTCGAACGACCTGGGGAGGGGCTTCTAACGACCTTCCAGCTTTGTCCCAGATTTCTTTAAATTTCGTTTTTCACCATTCTTACTCCTCAAATCTTCTCCAAAGTTCGTTCCAACACTGTTTTAAGTTCTCTAATCATCCTAAAACATGCTAAGGTCATATACTAACATCTTTTAAGGCATTAATGCATCCTAAACATCATTAAATCACAAGATTCTATATTTTTCCCCAATTCTTTTCAAGAACACAAACCCTAACATTTTAAATCATGAATTAACCCAATATAAATCCGTTTAATTTCTTCCAATCACAAATATCATGAGAATAATCATCTACCTATCATTCTACATGCAATTCTCCTCAAGATTTTCCGATTCTAAGTTCTAAACTACATGGGTTTTCATATTTCACCAAGAACAAACATAAAATTTGAATTGTCTAACATGGAAAGAACATTCTCAGAAATTAAATGAAATTAAGTCACTTGCCTTGAGTTTATCTCTAATTTAGATGTTGGTTTCCTCTCTCTTTCTGCAGAATTCCCTCTCTCCAAGCTTCTTCTCCAATGGTGGCTAAAGGTGGCTAGGGTTTGCTTTGGGAAGATATTAGAAAACCTAATTCTAATAACCTACGTAGCTAGTTGGGTTAATATGGGTTGGTTAGTGGCTTAGTGGGTCAATACCCAATCAGATTAAAACTCCCAATTTTCATCACTTTTAATTCTCCAAAAATACAAAATTACTAAAATGCCCTTTATGTTGCCGGTATGGCCTAAAGATACCCCGGGACCCAAACTAAACCCCCGGCTAGTGTTTTCTGACTATCTCGACCCTTCCGGACGCGTTGGCGCACTCAAAACGACCATATGGATAATATAAATAAAAATCACTATTTATGATTAAAATATTACACCGTGACGCGGCGGTCTCACGCGTCTCAACAAAATTTCTAAAATGCCGTATATAAATCTCACGACAAACTTTCATAATTCAATATTCATATAAAAACATGTATGAACATAATCAAATACCAACTCGCATCTCGCTAGTATTTTTAACCCGGATTAATTTCCAATTAATTCACATTTAAATAATTAATCCCAAAAATAAATATAACCAAAAGTACGGGGTATTACATACTTCCCCCCTAATAACTGAATTTCGTCCCGAAATTCGAAACTAGAAAGTACCAGCTAAAAATAACTCTGGATAACGATCGCGCATCTCATCCTCGCGCTCCCATGTGGACTCCTCGACATTGTGATGTCGCCACTGAACACGCACTAATGGTACTATCTTTGACCGCAGTTTCCTCTCGCTTCGGTCCAAAATAGCAATCGGCCCCTCCTCGTAGGAGCTATCAGGCTGGAGATCGATGTCCTCCATAGCAATGTGAGAATGAGCCAAATTATCTCTAAGGTATTTCCTCAGCGAGGAAATATGGAACACATCGTGAATCTGATGCAAATGCTCCGATAACCCAAGTCTATACGCAACCGGTCCGATCCGCTCAATAATAAGAAACGACCCCACATACCTTGGTGTCAATTTCCCCTTCTTCCCGAAATGCATAATCCCCTTCATAGGAGATACTCTGAGCAAAACCTGGTCCCCCCCTTGGAACTCTCTGAAAAATCTCTTCGCATCAGCATAACTCTTCTGCCTGTCTTGAGCTACCCGAATGCGACTCCGAATCAACTCAATCCTTGCCGAAGTATCCTGAATCACTTTCGGTCCAAGTAGTTTGTTGTCCCCCACCTCTAATCAACATGCTGGGGAACGACAAGGCCTACCGTACAATGCCTCAAACGGAGCCATGCCAATAGTGAACTGATAGGAGTTGTTGTAAGCAAACTCCACTAGTGGAAGGTACTGTTCCCATCCACCCCCAAAGTCAATAATGCAAATGCATAGCATGTCCTCCAACATCTGATTTGTGCCCTCTGTCTGCCCATCGGTCTGCGGATGATAAGCCGTACTCAACCGCAATTCCTTGCTCATGGCCTCCTGGAAACTCTCCCAAAACCGCGAAACAAATATCTTGTCTCTGTCAGACACGATATTTAGGGGTACACCGTGAAGTCTCACAATCTCTGAAATGAAGAGCTGGACATACTGTCCCGTAGTGTAGTCAGTCCTTACGGGTAAAAAGTGAGCGACTTTGGACAACCTGTCCACAATTACCCAAACGGAGTCGTGACCCTTTTGCGACGTAGGCAACCCCGTGATAAAGTCCATGGATATACTCTCCCACATCCACACTGGGACCTCCAATGGTTGTAGCAATCCTGCCAGTCTCTGATGATCCACTTTTACAAGCTGACAAGTGGCGCATTTCGAAACAAACTCAGCGATATCTCTCTTCATACCGCTCCACTAATACTGCCGTCTCATGTCCTGGTACATTTTGTCCCCTCCGGGATGTACCGCGAACCGTGAGCCGTGCGACTCTGCCATCACCTCGTGTCGTAATTTCTCCCCTTCTGGAACTACCAATCTCCCATTGAAGCGTAATCCCCCGTCTGAGCTGACGGTATAAGACTCGACTCCCTCTGCTAGTAGTCAGACTATCTGCTCCTGACAGAATGAGTCATTAGCCTGTGCCCGTACTACCTTTGTGACAATCTGCGGTGTAACAGTCATCACAGACATGAAAGATCGGGCCACTGCATCCTGGTGTCCCAATTCCTTCCACTTAGCCTTCCACACCTCTGCCACCTCATCTGCTGGCCTACGGCTCAACGCGTCTGCCACCACGTTAGCCTTACCCGGGTGGTACTGGATGTCGAACTGGTAGTCTTTCATAAACTCAAGCCACCTCCTTTGCCGCATGTTCAACTCCTTCTGCGTGAACAGGTACTGTAGGGACTTGTGATCCGTGAACAGTTGGAACTTCTCCCCCAAAAGATAGTGCCTCCAAATTCGTAGGGCAAATACCACTGCCGCCAACTCCAAATCATGCGTGGGGTAATTCTTCTCATGAGTCTTAAGCTTACGGGAAGCATAAGCTATGGCCTGTCTCTCCTGCTGTAATACACCTCCAAGCCCTTGCAAAGACGCATCGGTGTAAACCAAATACTCAACTCCCGATCTCGGTAATGCTAACACAGGTGTTGAGGTCAATTTGTCCTTCAATTCATCGAATGCCAACTGACATGCATCACTCCAGATGTATGGCACACCCTTACGAGTCAGATGTGTCAAAGGACCTGCTATCTCCGAGAAACCCCGAATAAACCTCCTGTAGTATCCTGCTAGACCCAAGAAACTACGAATCTCCGTTGGTGTCGTGGGTTGTCCCCACTCCCTCACCGCGGATACTTTCCCCGGAACAACAGATATTCCCCGGTCGGAAATTATGTGTCCCAAAAACTGTACCTCCTTCAGCCAAAACCCGCACTTCTCATATTTTGCATACAACTCGTTCTGACGAAGTGTCTGCAAAACCTTCCTCAAATGCTCGGCGTGCTCCTCCTCTGTCTGGGAGTAAAACAGAATTTCATCAATGAAGACAATGACAAACTGATATAGGAAATCCCTGAACACTCTGTTCATCAAGTCCATAAACACAGCTGGAGCGTTGGTCAAACCAAAAGGCATAACCCGAAACTCGTAAGAACCATATCTCGACAAGAACGCAGTCTTCGAGACATCCTCCTCCCTGATACGCAACTGATGGTATCCCGATCTCAAATCAATCTTCGAGAAGAAAGAAGCTCCTCTCAACTGGTCGAATAAGTCATCGATTCGAGGCAACGGATACTTATTCCGTATCGTGACCTTATTCAATTCTCGGTAGTCCACACACAATCTCAGTGAACCGTCCTTCTTCTTTACAAACAAAACTGGAGCGCCCGAAGGTGAGGTACTCCTGCGAATAAAGCCCTGACCTAACAGCTGCTCTATCTGATCCCGTAACTCCCTCATCTCAGCTGGAGCCATACGGTACGGTGCGTGTGCTATAGGTCTCATACCCGGTAGCAAATCTATAACAAAGTCTATCTCTCGACTGGGTGGTAAGCCTGGTATCTCCTGAAACACATCTGAATACTCCCTGACGACTGGAATCGAATCTAAAGGAATCATAACCTCCTTAGAGGTATCCTCCTCTAGGTAGTACAAATGAGCGATTGAGCCTCCCTCTGGGCGAGGCATCGCCACTACGAACATCTCTTGCCCCGGAATGGCAAAAACAATGCTCCCGCAGAAGCAATCAATCATGGCCCTATAAGCTACGAGCCAATCCATATCGATGATCACATCGTGAACATGCATATCTAATACCAACATATCTGCAGGTAATACCAGACTACCAATCCCTACTCCCACTCCCCGGCACATAAAGAAAATAAGTGACCCACTCCCCAATGGTGAGTCGACACATGTCACTGTGCTCTCTGCCGTAGCTAACAATCCTAAAGCTTTCGCGAAGTGTGTAGCTATAAAAGAATGTGTAGCACCCGTATCAAACAATACTCGACCCATAGTGCCATGGATAGGAAACGTACCCTCAATCACGGGCGGTGCCTGTGGAACTGCATCCTGGTGGACGTTATAGACACGTTCATACTGTAGCTGCCCTTGTTGAGCTGGGACTGCTGGAATGGGTGGCAATTCTGCCATCTGTGGCGGTGCGGGGAGAGCGGCGGGAAACATAGGCCTCTGTGGCTCCTGGTGAGCACCCTGCTGCTGCTGCTGTGGGGCCCTGCCCCTATCAGGATAATCCTGCCGCTTATGGCCAGTCTTGCCACAAACAAAACACTTCCCTGGGAAGTTACCTCCTCTCTGCCCCTGCTGTCCCCGGCCCTGGTGGCCGTTACCGTTCCTCCCTTGGCCCTGCTGGCCCTGGTGAAACTGCTGCCCATTCTGCCCCTGTTGGGCCTGATGGCCGTTTGGACCCTGATGGCCCTGACGGAAACCTCCCTGTCCCTGTCTGTAGTTCCCTGACCGGAACCTCTTATTATCCCCCTGCTGGGAGCCCTGCTCATTCTGTCTCTGCCCCTGACCAGATTGTGCCCCGCTGGCACCATGACCTCCGGTCCTGCCCTGATGGCTAGACTCCCCCGACCTCTTGCCCTTAGCCATATGAAAGCGGTGGTCCTGGCAGTGTAACAATGCAGCGTTAACCACATCAGAATACGTGGCCAACGAAAAGTTCCCTAACAGATGCTGATGGATCCTCCATGTCAACCCGTCGGTGAACTTCTCAATCTTCTTCTTCTCTGTTGGTATCTCACCTGGAACGATATTCAACAGATTCGTGAACTCGGCCTCATACTCGGCCACGATCTTACCCTCCTGCCTCAGATTCATCAGCTTCCTCCTCATTTCCGTATGAACAGCCGACGGAAAGTACTTGCGGTCAAACCGCACCCAGAAGTCCTGAATAGTGAGAGTATCCCTCTCCTCCATGGTGGTAATAGACTCCCACCACTGCAGTGCAGATCCAACTAGCTTGAAAGTAGCTAGCACCTGCTTCTGGACGTCCGTGCACTCATACATCCTCAAGTGCCTCTGCATATCCTTCCTCCATTGGCTCGAGACTACCACATCTGAGCTACCTGCAAACTCTGGCGGATGCGCTTTCTGAAAATCGTCACGTACACGTTCCCAAGCAGACGGGAATGCATTTGTCTATACTGGCGCGGCAACCGGCGCCTGAGGTGGTGCCTGCTGAACAACGACAATTGTGGCATTTACCGCTTGGGCTACTATAGCTGCAATCTCAGCGGCGTTCATCATGCCCTGAACTGGAGCGGGCTGGGGTTCGGGCGTTGCATCCCTGGGAACTCGTCGTGCACGTTGTGGAGGCATCTGAAATAAGAACAAAGTTTATAAGTTCACTGTTTATAAACTTAAAATAGCTGAAGAACGAAGCATACACAAAAAGAGTACAACAGTCCTAAAATATAGGGCTCTATATCAAAGAAACTTAGCGGAAACATAATAAGCCGTCAGATCCTAAAGGACACTAGAACCTGATGCTCTGATACCACCTGTGACACCCCGACTAATTAAATACCGGGTAGCTACTCCTTTATTAAATTAATTCAAAATGCCAAGTTGGTCCAGTTAATAGCATCACTGTCGAAAACATTTTAATGATTACTAACCACCTAGTATTTAAAAAGTAAGTGCAAAATTTTAATTAAAGTCTGATTAATATGCAACAAGTGTAATAAGGATAATAACACCATTCACCATAATGAAGTAAATAGAATAAACATCACAAAACTTAAATAAAGTCTGGAGGAAAAACTCCTCACAACAAATCCCACAACTGATAAGTAAACTGAATACTAAATCAATACATGCCAAAGTCTGAAAACTGTAATGGAAATGTAACTCTAATAGAAATGGGCAACATGCCCTACAACTGATAGATAATGAATCTGGAATCCAAGTGATAGAGGCATCTACAAGCAAATCCCTGTAGCTTCCACAAACATCTACAACTCGTCACCTGAATGAGTATCCTATGCATGGTGTCCTTGTGGCTGGGCACCTAAAATGGTTTTACAAAGAAAAATAGATTTGAAAAGCAAACGGGTCAGAGCCCGAATGTGGAGTTATATTTTAAAAACCTGCAAGTGCTTTAAAAACATTTAGAATATTAAATGCAAAGTACATGTTAGGACGTGCACTCACCTGATATTCTCACCTCTCGTCTAACTGTGCACTCCTAACGTAAGTACCCATCTATAACGACACAAATCAGTAGCTAAGTACCATCATATCTAGCTAGACTGTCATAGGTCCTACCCTTATTACTCGGTTCTATTAACATAATAACGCTCGTAATTAAGTAGGGGTTTAACGTAAACTCAGATGCTCAATATGCAATATATATAACTATCAGTTAACTCGTTATATTTCTCGAAACAATACCGTAATTATATTCACAACAATAACATGAAGGTTCCCATTAATTAAGTGTATATTATTCACATCATAAATATACAATACAAGCACCCCGAGAACTAAGATGCGGTGCACACATACTCTGCTATCCATCCCGGTACATCACGTACATAAGGATTATGTATTCCGAATCTCTCAGGAATAGTTCACAGATAACAACATCACAAATAATGGAGGCGAACACAGTCACATCACGTGGGTCACGCACATACCTACGCTCCCACGATCAGCGGACTTATTAATATCCCAATAAGTCTTTGTATGACCTATGTTCATCAAGGTAACCAGTCTAAATCCGGGAAACACAAGGATTTGAGGGCCCTAAGCGAACGCAAACCTCCCGTGATAGCAAGTATGGTAGGTATGTCATACACACAATTCATATACCAATACTAAGTAAACACACATCTTAGTAATCCTGTAGTTTAATCGTAGTACATATCGCTTTCTCGTACTAACTTATAATTATCACAATTTATACGATTCCGGTTTATGATCATACGCGCCATAATTTACTCTCGTAGTAGTAGACACTCACGTCTCAACCCAAACCGTCCATTTAATTTAACTCTCGTATATAATTTCCTTCTCCTAAATACCCAAAAGTCCTCATTCTATCATTACATCATCATCGGAATGTTATCTATATCCTCGAACAAGTTTACGGGACTCCAAAAATCAAAACAGTCCAAAAAGGCCCAGACTGCCAGCTCGTTAGAAGTCTCATTCGAACGAGACTGTTTGAACGAGATTCCACTGTCAGCTCGTTAGAAGTCTCGTTCGAACGAGGCTGTTCGAACGAGATCCAGTTCGTTCGAACGAACTGTGCCTTCTAACGATATCTCATTCGAACGAGATATCGAACGAAACTGCCCGTCGTTAGAAGTGACTGGTCAACTCGTTAGAAACTCGTTCGAACGAGTTCGTTCGAACGACCTGGGGAGGGGCTTCTAACGACCTTCCAGCTTTGTCCCAGATTTCTTTAAATTTCGTTTTTCACCATTCTTACTCCTCAAATCTTCTCCAAAGTTCGTTCCAACACTGTTTTAAGTTCTCTAATCATCCTAAAACATGCTAAGGTCATATACTAACATCTTTTAAGGCATTAATGCATCCTAAACATCATTAAATCACAAGATTCTATATTTTTCCCCAATTCTTTTCAAGAACACAAACCCTAACATTTTAAATCATGAATTAACCCAATATAAATCCGTTTAATTTCTTCCAATCACAAATATCATGAGAATAATCATCTACCTATCATTCTACATGCAATTCTCCTCAAGATTTTCAGATTCTAAGTTCTAAACTACATGGGTTTTCATATTTCACCAAGAACAAACATAAAATTTGAATTGTCTAACATGGAAAGAACATTCTCAGAAATTAAATGAAATTAAGTCACTTGCCTTGAGTTTATCTCTGATTTAGATGTTGGTTTCCTCTCTCTTTCTGCAGAATTCCCTCTCTCCAAGCTTCTTCTCCAATGGTGGCTAAAGGTGGCTAGGGTTTGCTTTGGGAAGATATTAGAAAACCTAATTCTAATAACCTACATAGCTAGTTGGGTTAATATGGGTTGGTTAGTGGCTTAGTGGGTCAATACCCAATCAGATTAAAACTCCCAATTTTCGTCACTTTTAATTCTCCAAAAAATAAAAAATTACTAAAATGCCCTTTATGTTGCCGGTATGGCCTAAAGATACCCCGGGACCCAAACTAAACCCCCGGCTAGTGTTTTCTGACTATCTCGACCCTTCCGGACGCGTTGGCGCACTCAAAACGACCATACGGATAATAGAAAGAAAAATCACTATTTATGATTAAAATATTACACCGTGACGCGGCGGTCTCACGCGTCTCAACAAAATTTCTAAAATGCCGTATATAAATCTCACGACAAACTTTCATAATTCAATATTCATATAAAAACATGTATGCACATAATCAAATACCAACTCGCATCTCGCTAGTATTTTTAACCCGGATTAATTTCCAATTAATTCACATTTAAATAATTAATACCAAAAATAAATATAACCAAAAGTACGGGGTATTACACGTGGCTACATCTTCAAAATCGGTGTCGGATTCATCATCCTCCAAAACTTTTGTTTCTTCCTTTCAAACTTTCAAAGTGATTCCTATTTCTTTCTTTGGAACTTTCTTGGAGTTAAACATGTCAAGCTCATAATTTTGTAGGTCACCTATAAGCTCTTTTAGTTTTTTTGAGTCAAGTAAACCCAAGGAGTTCAAAACGGTCACCCTTTGATTAAATATACTAGGCAAAGACCTTAAGATTTTCTTTATGACTCGATTGTCGGGTTTTTTCTCTCCTAAGTTAAATGATGAGTAGCCAATATGGGATAATCTAGTGTAAAACTCATCAAACGTCTCACTCTACAATAACTTAATCATCTCAAATTGGGTAATGAAGTTTTGTAGCTTAGACGCCCTAACTGTGTTAGTTCTGTCGTGAGTAAGTGCAAGTACATTCTATGCCTCTTTCGATATTTCACACATCATAATACAATTATACTCTTCCGGTGTGACAAACGAAGAAATAGTATTTAAACCTTTGGAATTATATTGTGGAAGTCTATGTTCGACTTCGGTCCATGACTTTAACAGGTTTTAAATGTGTGGCCTCAACCTCTCTTGTGATTGGTGGTGTCCACCCTTTTTCTACCACTAACTAAACACGCTCATCTATGGCCTTAAGTTTACTCTTTATATGCATCTTCCAATAAGCATAATTAGACCCGTCAAAATTGGTGTTCTAAAACATTCATAAATACCAAAATTCATACCTAAAGACACGTGGGATCACTCACACAGTAAAATAGTGTTTCTAGCTCTGATACCAATTTATAAAAATGAAGGCGGTCCTTTTATGTATGTCTTTTAGGTGAAAATAATTTTTCTTTTCAAAACCCTTTTTCTAATTTATATTAAGCACCAATTTTGTGAACTAAACTATTTAAGCCAATTTTATCTTCTTAACCCTAAACATGCATCTAGTGTGATTAAGCAAGATAGATTTGAGAATGCTTACAAAATACGTCGATGTACGAGGAAACCACAATGGGAAAAAACCTTGGGCAACCTAAACCAGGCAAACACTATGATACGGTTTTATAAAGGAAGGTTTCAGTTTTACGCAACAACTCGATCCCTACGAGCCTTGACTCCTTCTTCTTTTCTTCAACCTCTCCTCCACAGTGCAATGCAGGAGTCCACCTACGCCAGGTCCACAACACATGAGTCCACGCTTGCCTCGGTATCCACCGATACAACCAACAACCATCAATCAGCAAGTACGAAGTCCATCGCACAAAACCAATTCTTCGAATGATGAAGAATGAAACCGTGGTGCAAATACAATATCTCTATGACATAAGGTATGTAAACTCGAATCTTGTAAACATGAAGGATGTTTTTAACTTTGAAAACCTTTGTTAAAAAAGTGCAGAAAAACGTATGGGTTCTGTGTAATTCTGTATGTTCTGCACACTATTTTTTGGAGCAAAAAGACATCTTAAATAATAAACTTGAGGCTGTGAGTTATTAGAACGAAATTAGCATATCGTTAGAACAAATAAGGCATATCATTAGAACGAGAAATCCATGTCATTTGAATGACATTAACATGTCGTTTGAATGACTGTTAAAGTCGTTTGAACCATCCAAACAAGAGGTAATGTTTCATATGACTCTAAACACGATATATCTTAGAAAAACTTATTTTAAAAACATTTTAAAATCATTTTAATAAAATAACATCCTTAAAAAATATTTACCGAGTATCCATAAACAAATAAACATCCATACTTGAGAAAATCTCAGAAAGCCAAATGAAAACGTGAAACGTGCACCAAAATTACAACATGATTTATCTTTGAAGCTTGGCCGCTACATCTTCAACACAATGTCATAGACTTAATGGGAATCGTGACAAGATAAAATCTATCTATGACTCAAAGTGGTTTTTGTCCAGAATAATGCCAATACATACAAATTGACACTATTTAGAAATTTGTCCTTACACTTACCATGTTTCTTTATTTTCGAGTGAGAACTACGAGTGCTTCTATAACTTTGGAGCCTCATGTACTAAATTGTTGCACATTTTGTTGTTAATTTTCTTATATTTTTCAAATATTTGCCCAGATGCTCAATATTGTTTCTTTATATTTTTGGTGACAAATATATTCAGCACAAATTAACAAATAAAAGCAATCAGCAGAATAAATAATGAATCGAAAAGAATGACAGTCACACACAACACAGGATGTACATGGTTCGGTAAGAAGGCCTACGTCCATGGTGGTGCTCTCTGTATATTATTTCTCTTTGCTCTGGGGAGTGTTTTATAGAAAATAATGCATTCCCTTTGCCCCGGGCGGAGGGTTTGTTATATACATGTTATTTCGAAGATTAGAGGAGTAGGAATACTCCACATTAGCCCACCATACTTAAAGTATCGCTGGAGAGAGATTTTAGGAACTGACTGGGTCAAAAACTGAATTGGTTGAGGCGCGGGGCCTTCAAACTTTGGGCCTTGTTTAATTGGGCTACTCGTCTGGGCCAAAGTGGCAGATCGAGGTACCCACAATATTCAAGTTAACATTTTGAGTGCTCCTATGCCTGTGGAGTCTTAGGTACTAAATTATTGTATCTTTTGAGTATTTGATTATACTTTGCAAATAATGGCTCGATTTCTTTGAGCATCATTCAGAGACCTTTACTAGCCGTTCCATTTAAAATATTGAGGATATCTCTATTGCTAATTTGAAGATACTTGCCATCCACATTCGAAAGTTCACATCCATTCCTTCGAGCGAGATCACTACTCCCCTTGTGCGCTCTTTTCTTGTTATCATCAAAGACTTGGAGGGTTTTTACCACTTTAAGCTCGATTGGCTGGATAGTGTTGCTCGCAATCTCAATCATCCTACTGTGAAAAGGTTAATAAAGGTTCAAACTTCTGAAAATGACCAAGTCAAGCAGTGTCAAGCGCAAGAAAATGATTTAAGAAACCAAATCAAGTCTCTTGAACTTGAGTTGAGCAATGTCCTATCTGATAGCGAGGAGAGTTCTGCTTATATATCTAAGATTAAAGAAGACATGAAGCGAGAGGTTGGTGATTTCTGGGAGGGTTTTCATAGGAGAGAGAACCTCAATTTCCTTATACTAGGTGACTAGACTTTTGTATTGCTTGCCTTAATTTTATATTTTTTTGGGTGAACATTTGTAACATTGTCTACTCCTCGAGCTGGCTATTTTTTTTAAATGGATTATCAATTGTTGTTGTTTATCTTGTGCATTTACTTTGCACTTTTTTCATTGCCTTCGAGAAAATGATATTAGTCTATGAAATAACTTGTGCGTTTACTATGAACTCTTTTATTTCTTTTAAGAAAATAAAATCGGTATGTGAGATGTTGTTTTTCCCTTATATTGTGAGATTATCTGCTCGTAAAATTTTATACTTTTTGTAAAATACTATGCGAGTAAGTAAGTATTGGTAAAATGGAGTATTTTCTGTTATTCTTTGGGAACTTATAGCTATGCTCACTGTGTTCTTATTTTAAGCTATGCAATTAGAATTAGGAAAGTATATCCCCTCAGAATATTGCAAGCAAATATACACTTATTGGATAAAGAAAATGTGTTTTCTTATACTCAGAAAATTCCGAGGTGTCTTTCTCGCTGTATTTTGTCATTTATTTTTTTAAGTGGACATTATATTGAAAATATATCCCCTTAAAATATGGCGAGCAATGCCCTTTTTTTAAAGACTATCTTTTCCTTTATATTGTGGTAATCCTGGGACTAGTCTGCTCGTTATATTTTGTTAACAAAAATTAGCGTGTAATCATAACTTTGGGATGTATCCCCTCGCATAATTTTGCAAGAAGATTAAAATACTTGATGGTTATATAATGCAAACCCATATAAGTAGTATAAACGCAATTATAAAACTTTGAAGAAGACTTGCCATAACCAAACATGAGCCATTACTTTCATTCTATCAAACTTGATATTTTCATATACTGCTCATACAAAAGGGTTTCTTTTTCATACATGAAACTTTTAATTTAATAAACAAGAAAAGAGGTAGATAATGGGATACCTCAAGCGTAGTACTTCTTAAACCATTTGCAATTGATCAAGTGGATATAATCACTCACAGGCTCTGAAATCTGGCAGTATCCTGACTTGCCGACTCCTCTAACCATGAATGGTCCTTCCCAATTAGGATTGAACTTGGAGGCCGACATGATCCTTAAGTGATGAGTGAATGATTGAAGAACTAATTCTCCCACTTGGAATTCCCTTGTCTTAACTAAGTTTCATAGGTCAAAAGTTATTGGGTGTAGACTATGAAGTTCTCCATATCTTTATCCCTAAGCACATCCAATGCCTCCAATTGCACATGCCTTGGGTTTGGTAGCAAATCATAATTTAAAGCCATTATCACAGAGGGTACTTCCAATTCCATTGGTAGGACAACTTTTGTTCCATAAACCAACAAAAAGGAATGAACCTTATTGGCTTCCTTTCTAGAGCTTTGTAGGCCCATAAAACCATTATCAAATTTTCATCCCATGTTCTAGGGTGACCCTCTAGCAGTTTCTTCAAAATGTTGATAAGGGTTTTGTTGGTTGCCTCTACCTGTCCATTCCCTTTTGGATATGAAATAGTTGAACTATTGTGGATGATCTTATACTTATTTGTGATCAGTACTATCTCCTTACATACAAATAATTTTTCTTTATCTGTAAGGATGAACTTTGGAATGCCAAACCTATAGATAATGTACTCACGAATGAACTGAATAACTACTTGAGTAGTTATACTCCTCAGATGGATTGTCTTACCAGATAAAATGCCCAAATGTGGATCTATTAAGTGTGACATCCCGACTAATTAAATACCGGGTAGCTACTCCTTTATTAAATTAAACCAAAATGCTAAGTTGGCTCAGTTAATAGCATCACTGTCGAAAACATTTTATTATTACTAACCACCTAGTATTTAAAAAGCAAGTTGCCAAATTTTAATTAAAGTCTGATTAACATGCAACAAGTGTAATGAAGAATAATAACACCATTCACCATAACGAAGTAAATAGAATAACCATCACATAATGTAAATAAAGTCTGGAGGAAAAACTCCTCACTACAATACCACAAACTGAAATAACTAAACTGAATACTGAAACAATACATGCCAAAGTCCGAAAAACTGTAATGGAAAGATGTCTCTAATAGAAATGGGCAACATGCCCTACAACTGATAGATACTGAATCTGGAATCCAAATGATAGAAGCGTCTAAAAGCAAATCCCTGTAGCTTCCACAAACAACTACAGCTCGTCACCTGAATGAGTATCCTATGCATGGTGTCCTTGTGGCTAGGCACCTAAAATGGTTTTACAAGTAAAATAGATTTGAAAGCAAACGGGTCAGAGCCCGAATGTGGAGATATTTTAAAAACCTGCAAGTTCTTTAAAAACATTTAAAACATTAAATGCAAAGTACATGTTAGGACGTGCACTCACATGAAATTCTCACCTCTCGTCTAACTGTGCACTCCTAACGTAAGTACCCATCTAAAACGACACTAACCACTACCTAAGTAACATCATATCTAGCTAGACTGTCATAGGTTCTACCCTTATTATTCGGTTCCCATTAACGTTATAACGCTCGCAATTAAATAGGGGTTTAACGTAAACTTAGATGCTCAATATGCAATATATCTCACTATCAGCTAACCCGTTATGTTTTTCTCAAAATAATACCATAATTATATTCACAACATTAACATGAAGGTTCCCATTAATTAAGTGTATATTATTCACATCATAAATATACAATACAAGCACCCCGAGAACTAAGCTGCGGTGCACACATACTCTGCTATCCATCCCGGTACATCACGTACATAAGGATCACATATTCCGAATCTCTCAAGAATAGTTCACAGATAACAACATCACAAATAATGGAGGCGAACACAGTCACATCACATGGGTCACGCACATACCTACGCTCCCACGATCAGCGGACTTATTAACATCCCAATAAGTCTTTCTCTGACCTATGTTCATCGAGGTAACCAGTCTAAATCCGGGAAACACAAGGATTAGAGGGCCCTAAGCGAACGCAAACCTCCCGTTATAGCAAGTATGGTAGGTATGTCATACACACAAATCATATAGCAATACTAAGTAAACACGCATCTTAGTAATCACCGTAATTAATTGTAGTACATATCGCATTCTCGTACCAACTTAATATATATATAACTTATATAATCCCGGTTCACATTTATACGCACCATAATTTATTCTTACGTCGTAGTAGGCACTCACGTCTCAGCTCATATTTTCTTTTAGGTTCAAACTACACTTCTAGGTTTGACTCCTCATTATATCCCAAACATCCCAAATATACCAATTACTCATCAAGGAAAGGCTATCACTACCTATACACAAGGTTACGGGGCACTCGGGATCAAAAGAGATTAAAAAGCCTAAACTGTCAACTCGTTCGAAGTCTCGTTCGAACGAGGCTGTTTGAACGAGGGTTCGTTCGAACGAACTGGGTCTTCTAACGAGATCTCGTTCGAACGAAAACTTAGAACGAACATCAGAATAATCATCTACCTACCATTCTACATGCAATTTCTCTTCAAGATTTCAAGTTCTAAGTTCCAAAATACATGGGTTCTCATATCACTCCAAGAACAATTTAATCTTTATTAAATTCCTACGCATGGAAAAAGCATTCTCTGAAATTAAACGAAATCAAATCACTTGCCTTGAGTTTATCTCTGATTTTGATGTTGATTTGCTGAAGTTATCTCTCTCTCTCTCTGCAGAATTCCCTCTCTACAAGCTTTCTTCTCCAAACGTGGCTATGGTGGCTAGGGTTTTCTTTGGGAAGTTTTGGAACCTAATCTAATAACCCCCGTAGCTTATTGGGTCATTAAGGGTTGGTTAGTGGGTTTAGTGGGTCAATTCCCAATCAGATAAAGACTCCTAATTTTCGCCACTTTTAATTCCCAAAAATACAAAATTACCAAAATACCCTTTATGTTGCCGGTATGGCCTAAAAATACTCCGGGACCCAAACTAAACCCCCGTCTAGTGTTTTCTGACTATCTCGACCCTTCCGAACGCGTTGGCGCACTCAAAATGACCATACGGTTAATATATTTTAAATTCACTTTTATAAATAAAATACTTATATTCTGACGCAACTATCTCACGCGTCCCAATAAAATGTCCAATTTGCCGTATATCAACCTCACGACAAATTTCATAATTCAATATTCATATATCATCATATATACTCAATATAGTCAAATACCAACTCACATCTCACTAGTATTTTATCCGGATTATTTCCCAATTAATTTTCATTTAATTAATTAATCCCAAAATTAAATATTGCCAAAAATACGAGGTATTACATACTCCCCCCCCCCCCTAATAACATAATTTCGTCCCGAAATTCGAAACTAGAAAGTACCTGGTAAGAACAACTCTGGATAATGTTCTCGCATCTCATCCTCGCGTTCCCATGTGGACTCCTCGACATTATGATGTCGCCACTGAACACGTACTAACGGGACTATCTTTGACCGCAGTTTCCGCTCACTTCGGTCCAAAATAGCAATTGGCCCCTCCTCGTAGGAGCTATCGGGTTGGAGATCGATGTCCTCCAAAGCAATATTAGAATGAGCCAAATTGTCTCTAAGATATTTCCTTAGCGAGGAAATATGAAATACATCGTGAATCCGATGTAAATGTTCCGGTAATCCAAGCCTATACGCAACTGGTCCAATCCGCTCAATAATAGGAAATGGTCCCACATATCTCGGTGCCAACTTCCCTTTCTTCCCGAAATGCATAATCCCCTTCATAGGAGATACTCTGAGCAAAACCTGGTCCCCTACTTGGAACTCCCTGAAAAATCTCTTCGCATCAGCATAGCTCTTCTGCCTGTCCTGAGCTACCCGAATGCGACTTCGAATCACTTCTATCCTCGCCGAAGTATCCTGAATCACTTCCGACCCTAGTTTGTTGTCCCCCACCTCCAACCAACATACTGGGGAACGACAAGGTCTACCGTACAATGCCTCAAACGGAGCCATGCCAATAGTGAACTGATAGGAGTTGTTGTAAGCAAACTCCACCAGTGGAAGGTACTGCTCCCATCCACCCCCAATGTCAATAATGCACATGCGTAGTATGTCCTCTAACATCTGATTTGTGCGCTCGGTCTGCCCATCGGTCTGCGGATGATAAACCGTACTCAACCGCAATTCCGTGCCCATGGCCTCCCGAAAACTCTCCCAAAACCGCGAAACAAATATCTTGTCTCTATCAGACACGATATTTAGGGGCACACCATGAAGTCTCACAATCTCTGAAATGAAGAGCTGGGCATACTGTCCCGTAGTGTAGTCAGTCCTTACGGGTAAAAAGTGAGCGACTTTGGCCAACCTGTCCACAATTACCCAAATGGAGTCATGACCCCTCTGCGACGTAGGCAACCCCGTAATAAAGTCCATGGATATGCTCTCCCATATCCACATCGGGACCTCCAACGGTTGTAGCAATCCTGCCGGTCTCTGATGATCCACTTTTACAAGATGACAAGTGGCACATTTCGAAACAAACTCAGCGATATCTCTCTCCATACCGCTCCACCAATACTGGCGTCTCATGTCTTGGTACATCTTGTCCCCTCCGGGATGTACCGCGAACCGTGAGCCGTGCGACTCTGCCATCACATCGTGTCGCAATTCCTCCCCTTTCAGAACCACCAATCTCCCATTGAAGCGTAATCCCCCATCTGAGCTAACGGTATAGGACTCTGCTCCCTCTGCTAGTAATCGAACAATCTGCTCCTGACAGAACGAGTCATTAGCCTGTGCCCGTACTACCTTCGTGACAATCTACGGTGTAACAGTCATCACAGACATGAAAGATCGGGCCACTGCATCCTGGTGTCCCAATTCCTTCCACTTGGCCTTCCATACCTCTGCCACTTCATCTGCTGGCCTACGGCTCAATGCGTCTGCCACCACGTTAGCCTTACCCGGGTGATACTGGATATCGAACTGGTAGTCCTTCACAAACTCAAGCCACTTCCTTTGCCGCATGTTCAACTCCTTCTGCGTGAACAGGTACTGTAGGGACTTGTGGTCCGTAAACAATTGGAACTTCTCCCCCAAAATATAGTGCCTCCAAATCCGTAGAGCAAATACCACTGCTGCCAACTCCAAATCATGCGTGGGGTAATTCTTCTCATGAGGCTTAAGCTTACGGGAAGCATAAGCTATGTCCTATCTCTCCTGCTGCAATACACCTCCAAGTCCTTGTAAAGACGCATCGGTGTAAACCAAATATTCAACTCCCGGTCTCGGCAATGCTAACACAGGTGCTAAGGTTAACTTATCCTTCAATTCATCAAATGCCAACTGACAGGCATCACTCCAGATGAATGGCACACCCTTACGAGTCAGATGTGTCAAAGGACCTGCTATCTTCGAGAAACCCCGAATAAACCTCCTGTAGTATCCTGCTAGACCCAAGAAACTACGAATCTCCATTGGTGTCATGGGATGTCCCCACTCCCTCACCGCAGATACCTTCCCCGGATCAACAGATATTCCCCGGTCGGAAATAATGTGTCCCAAAAACTGGACCTCCTTTAACCAAAACCCGCACTTCTCAAACTTTGCATACAACTCGTTCTGACGAAGTGTCTGCAAAACTTGCCTCAAATGCTCGGCGTGCTCCTCCTCTGTCTGGGAGTAAACCAGAATATCATCGATGAAGACAATGACAAACTGATCTAGGAAATCCCTGAACACTCTGTTCATCAAGTCCATAAACACAGCTGGAGCGTTGGTTAAACCAAAAGGCATAACCCAAAACTCGTAAGAACCATATCTCGACAAGAACGCAGTCTTCGAGACATCCTCCTCCCTAATACGCAAATGATGGTATCCCGATCTCAAATCAATCTTTGAGAAGAAAGAAGCTCCTATCAACTGGTCAAATAGGTCATTGATTCGAGGCAACGGATACTTATTCCGTATCGTGACCTTATTCAACTCTCGGTAGTCCACACACAATCTCAGTAAACCGTCCCTCTTCTTCACAAACAAAACTGGGGCGCCCCAAGGTGAGGTACTCCTGCGAATAAAGCCCTGACCTAACAGCTGCTCTATCTGATCTCGTAGCTCTCGCATCTCAGCTGGAGCCATACGGTACGGTGCGCGTGCTATAGGTCCCGTACCTGGTAATAGGTCTATAACAAGGTCTATCTCTCGATTGGGGGGTAGGCCTGGTATCTCCTGAAACACATCTGAATACTCCCTAACAACTGGGATCGAATCTAAAGGAATCACTACCTCCTTAGAGGTATCCTCCTCAATGTAATACAGATGAGCGGTCGATCCTCCCTCTGGGCAAGGCATCGCCACAACAAACATATCTTGCCCCGGAATGGAAAAAACAATGCTCCCGCTGAAGCAATCAATCATGGACTTATAAGCTACAAGCCGATCCATACCGATAATCACATCGTGCACACGCATATCTAATACCAACATGTCTGCAGGTAATACCAAACCACCAATCTCTACCCCCACTCCTCGACATATAAAGAAAATAAGTGACCCACTCCCCAATGGTGAGTCGACACACGTCACTGTGCTCTCTACCGTAGCTAACAATCCTAAATCTTTCGCGAAGTGTGTAGCTACCCGACCCATAGTGCCATGGATAGGAAACGTACCCTCAATTGCGGGCGGTGCTTGTGGAACTGCTACCTGGTGGACGTTATAGACACGTCCATACTGTAGCTGCCCCTGCTGAGCTGGGACTGCTGGAATGGGTGGCAATGCTGCCATCTGTGGCGGTGCGGGGAGAGCGGCGGGAAACATAGGCCTCTGTGGCTCCTAGCGAGCACCCTGCTACTGCTGTTGTGGGGCCCTGCCCCTATCAGGACAATCCTGTCGTTTATGGCCAGCCTTGCCATAAACAAAACACTTCCCTGGGAAGTTCCCTCCTCTCTGCCCCTGCGGTCCCCGGCCCTGGTGGGCCGTTACCGTTCCTCCCTTGGCCCTACTGGCCCTGCTGAAATTGCTGCCCATTCTGCCCCTGTTGGCCCTGATGGCCGATTGGACCCTGATGGCCCTGACGGAAACCTCCCTGTCCGTGCCTGTAATTCCCTGATCTGAACCTCTTCTGATCCCCCTGCTGGGAACCCTGCTCACCCTGTCTCTTCCCCTGAACAAATTGTGCCCCACCGGTACCATGTCCTCCAGTCCTGCCCTGATGGCTAGACTCTCCGGATCTCTTGCCCTCAGCCATATGAAAGCGGTGATCCTGGCAGTGTAACAAAGCAGCGTTAACCACATCAGAATAAGTGGACAACAAAAGGTTCCCTAACAGATGCTGACGGATCCTCCATGTCAACCCGTCGGTGAATGTCTCAATCTTCTTCTTTTTTATCGGTATCTCATCTGGAACGATATTCAACAGATTCGTGAACTCGACCTCATATTCGGCCACGGTCTTACCCCCCTACTTGAGATTCATCAGTTTCCTCCTCATTTCCGTATGAACAGCTGACGGAAAGTAATTGCGGTCGAACCGCACCCACAAGTCCTGAATAGTGAGAGTATCCCTCTCCTCTATG
The DNA here is from genome assembly GCA_949130495.1 of Sambucus nigra. Classification (NCBI taxonomy): domain Eukaryota; kingdom Viridiplantae; phylum Streptophyta; class Magnoliopsida; order Dipsacales; family Adoxaceae; genus Sambucus; species Sambucus nigra. The sequence goes on from OX422208.1 coordinate 203,946,772, forward strand.
GTGGTAATAGACTCCCACCACTACAGTGTAGATCCAACTAGCTAGAAAGTAGCTAGCACCTGCTTCTAAACGTCCGTGCACTCATACATCCTTAAGTGCCTCTGCATATCCTTTCTCCACTGGCTCGAGACTACCACATCTGAGCTACCTACAAACTCTGGCGGATGCGCTTTCTTAAAAGCATCACGTACACGTTCCCAAGCAGACGGGAATGCATTTGCCTGTACTGGCGCGGTAACCGGCGCCTGAGGTGGTGCCTGCTGAACTACGACAATTGCGGCATTTATCGCTTGGGCTACTATAGCTGCAACCTCAGCGGCGTTCATCATGCCCTGAACTAGAGCGGGCTGGGGTTCGGGCGTTGCATCCCTGGGAACTCATCGTGCACGTCGTGGAGGCATCTGAAATAAGAATGAAGTTTATAAGTTCGCTGTTTATAAACTTAAAATAGCTGAAGAACGAAGCATACACAGAAAGAGTACAACAGTCCTAAAATATAGGGCTCTATATCAAATAAACTTAGCGGAAACATAATAGCCGTACAGATCCTAAAGGACACTAGAACCTGATGCTCTGATACCACCTGTGACACCCCGACTAATTAAATACTAGGTAGCTACTCCTTCATTAAATTAAAACAAAATGCCAAGTTGGCTCAGTTAATAGCATCACTGTCGAAAACATTTTATTATTACTAACCACCTAGTATTTAAAAAGTAAGTTGCCAAATTTTAATTAAAGTCTGATTAACATGAAACAAGTGTAATGAAGAATAATAGCACCATTCACCATAACGAAGTAAATAGAATAACCATCACATAATGTAAATAAAGTCTGGAGGAAAAACTCCTCACTACAATACCACAAACTGAAATAACTAAACTGAATACTGAAACAATACATGCCAAAGTCCGAAAAACTGTAATGGAAAGATGTCTCTAATAGAAATGGGCAACATGCCCTACAACTGATAGATACTGAATCTGGAATCCAAATGATAGAAGCGTCTAAAAGCAAATCCCTGTAGCTTCCACAAACAACTACAGCTCGTCACCTGAATGAGTATCCTATGCATGGTGTCCTTGTGGCTGGGCACCTAAAATGGTTTTACAAGTAAAATAGATTTGAAAGCAAACGGGTCAGAGCCTGAATGTGGAGATATTTTAAAAACCTGCAAGTGCTTTAAAAACATTTAAAACATTAAATGCAAAGTACATGTTAGGACGTGCACTCACATGAAATTCTCACCTCTCGTCTAACTGTGCACTCCTAACGTAAGTACCCATCTAAAACGACACTAACCACTAGCTAAGTAACATCATATCTAGCTAGACGGTCACAGGTTCTACCCTTATTACTCAGTTCCCATTAACATTATAACGCTCGCAATTAAATAGGGGGTTAACGTAAACTTACATGCTCAATATGCAATATATCTCACTATCAGCTAACATGTTATGTTTTTCTCAAAATAATACCGTAATTATATTCACAACATTAACATGAAGGTTCCCATTAATTAAGTGTATATTATTCACATCATAAATATACAATACAAGCACCCCGAGAACTAAGCTGCGGTGCACACATACTCTGCTATCCATCCCTGTACATCACGTACATAAGGATCACATATTCCGAATCTCTCAGGAATAGTTCACAGATAACAACATCACAAATAATGGAGGCGAACACAGTCACATCACATGGGTCACGCACATACCTACGCTCCCACGATCAGCAGACTTATTAACATCCCAATAAGTCTTTCTCTGACCTATGTTCATCGAGGTAACCAGTCTAAATCCGGGCAACACAAGGATTAGAGGGCCCTAAGCGAACGCAAACCTCCCGTGACAGCAAGTATGGTAGGTATGTCATACACACAAATCATATACCAATACTAAGTAAACACGCATCTTTGTAATCACCGTAATTAACTGTAGTACATATCGCATTCTCGTACCAACTTAATATATATATATAACTTATATAATCTCGGTTCACATTTATACGCGCCATAATTTATTCTTACGTCGTAGTAGGCACTCATGTCTTAGCTCATATTTTCCTTTAGGTTCAAACTACACTTCTAGGTTTGACTCCTCATTATATCCCAAACATCCCAAATATACCAATTACTCATCAAGGGAAGGCTATCACTACCTATACACGAGGTTACGGGGCACTCGGGATCAAAACAGGCTAAAAAGCCTAAACTGTCAACTCGTTCGAAGTCTCGTTCGAACGAGGCTGTTCGAACGAGAGTTCGTTCGAACGAACTGGGTCTTCTAACGAGATCTCGTTCGAACGAAAACTTAGAACGAACATCACTCTCGTTAGAACCCAGACTTTCAACTCGTTAGAAGCTCATTCGAATGAGCTCGTTCGAACGACCTGGGTAGGTCTTCTAATGAGTGGCCAGTTTCAAGCCCAGAAATTCCTATCTTGTTTTTCACCATTTTTATCTCTTCAAAACTCATCTAAACATCAAACCAACGATTGTTTAAGGTCTCTAATCATCCCTAAACGTACCTAGGTCACATACTAACATATTTTAAGGAATCAATCCATCCTAAACATCATTAAATTCTAAAGTCTCTACACTTTTCCCCAAATTTTCAAGAATATGAACCCTAGAATTTATACTCATAAATATACCCAATTAAATACGTTTTAATTTCCTCCAATATCTAATGTCATCAGAATAATCATCTACCTACCATTCTACATGCAATTTCTCTTCAAGATTTCAAGTTCTAAGTTCCAAAATACATGGGTTCTCATATCACTCCAAGAACAATTTAATCTTTATTAAATTCCTACGCATGGAAAAAGCATTCTCTGAAATTAAACGAAATCAAATCACTTGCCTTGAGCTTATCTCTGATTTTGATGTTGATTTGCTGAAGTTATCTCTCTCTCTCTCTGCAGAATTCCCTCTCTACAAGCTTTCTTCTCCAAAGGTGGCTATGGTGGCTAGGGTTTTCTTTGCGAAGTTTTGGAACCTAATCTAATAACCCCCGTAGCTTATTGGGTCAATTCCCAATCAGATAAAGACTCCTAATTTTCGTCACTTTTAATTCCCAAAAATACAAAATTACCAAAATACCCTTTATGTTGCCGGTATGGCCTAAAAATACTTCGGGACCCAAACTAAACCCACGGCTAGTCTTTTCTGACTATCTCGACCCTTCCGGACGCGTTGGAGCACTCAAAATGACCATACGGTTAATATATTTTAAATTCACTTTTATAAATAAAATACTTATATTCTGACGCAACTATCTCACGCGTCCCAATAAAATGTCCAATTTTCCGTATATCAACCTCACGACAAATTTCATAATTCAATATCCATATATCATCATATATACTCAATATAGTCAAATACCAACTCACATCTTGCTAGTATTTTATCCGGATTAATTCCCAATTAATTCTCATTTAATTAATTAATCCCAAAAATAAATATTACCAAAAATACGGGGTATTACATTAAGGAGGAGCCAAACTCTGTAGGCTTATGAATAGGACATGTACCATGTTCCCAGGCACTCGACACACTCAAAATCTCTTCAAAAAATTAATGAAATTTGCTTCCATCATAGGCTAATATTATCCGAGAGTCATTAGTTGATCACATAACTTTGGTCCACCCGTATGCAAGGGTTCATTAGCTTCCTTCAAGAACTTTGCCACTTCTTCCTTGGAAACACACTTCAAAGATTTCTTATTATATCATTTATTGTGCAATTCTCCTTTGACTAAGTAAAAACGAGGGACCCATTTTTTAAGTAAATCTCATCTACTCGCTCAACAGGCAACTCTCCATATTTAAACTAGGCTATGTAAGGATTACTTTAATTATCCAACTCTTCCATGAAGCGAGGCTCTACTGTCTTGTCAAATTGGATTTGGCATTTTAGACAGCCTTGCTGCAGTCGAGCAGCACATGCATTTCTACTGGACCAGTAGTAACCTCCTCACTGTAAAGCTTATAAAGTGGAATATGTAATACCCTGTATTTATGAATATTCTATTTAATTAAATTGGAAAATTAAATGAGAAATACGGCTTAATTTAAACTACGTAAGAGGAGTAATTTAATGATATTTATTAAGAATTTTAATTATAGTATATTAATCGAGAGATAGTTACCGATTTATATTGCCTCATTATATTTACTTAGTGCGAGTAGTAAATAGTTACTTAACGCATGTAGACCGTTTTGGGGCGAGAACGAGTAATATATTGTTAAGTGACTGAAATGATAATTTAGAGGTCACGGTTAACCCCGGAAGTGTCAAAATAGTCAAAATAGTATACCCAGGGGTACTAGTTGGGTCCCGAGATATTTTTGGGCTAAGCCGGGACCGTTCAGGGGCGTTTTAGTCTTTTAAATTATAGGAGTGAGAAGACCTACGAATTTAATAACTCTAAGTCAGATTATAAGAGTTGGAGGATAGGGTTAGAGAGAAGAAAAAACACACCATAGCCATTACAGAGAAGAGAGAAACAATTCTCAAGGCAAAAGGAAGAATTGGGAAGGATTCAAAGGAGATTTTCACCACAAACTTGTGGGGAAGGAAGATTGAAGGAGAAAAACAATAAATTATCAACAACAATCACAAAATCAAAACCCCTCTATCAAGGCAAGTGTTTATTGCAAATCAAATTCAAGTTATAATACCCATGTGTAGGGAGTTTTAAGAATTGGTTAATTCTATTGAAAAACCATGAATTAAATGTTTGAATTGATCACATGTTTGGGTAGGATTGCATGTAGAATGAATCCCTAAGTAAAGTTAAAATTAAATTTGATTATATTTGATGATTAACATAAAATCTTTATGAGTTTTTGGTTAAAGAACATGAATCTTGAATGACTTAGGGTTTAATTGATGAACACAAGATGTCAATCTGTCAGAATTTTTGATACAACTTTAAACGTATTCCATTTGAGTTATACTTCTAATTATAGTGTGAACCATACATTACTAGAAAGTTATTTCTCTTAGCTATCCAATGAACTTGGAATCAGGTCAATCGGAGTTATGTAGAGGGAGTAATAGGCATATTACTACAGGGTGTTTAATCTGCCAGCATAGTAATCTGCCAGACGTTTGACGTGACTTTAAACATGTACAATTTGAGTTGTACTAACAATTAGAGTGTTAATCATAAATTTATGGAAAGGTATAACTCTTAGCTTTTCAATGAACTTGGAATCAGGTAAATCGGAGTTCTGTAGAGGGAGAAATCGAAGTTTTACTAGAAGGCGTTTAATCTGCCAGAAAATTTTATGATTCGTTAGGCTGCGAGAAAATGTAAGATATTTAGTTTTAAGCCTCAAATGCCTAAAATTTTATCGGGGAAGTGTTTGGGACCTTGATGAAATATATTTTTGGAATAATGTTATGGAAGTAGGTCTATGATTGAGCATTGAACTTTAATTTTGTTAGAGAATTAAAGTGGAGATTCATAGGCTTGATTGTGACGTATTCTAATTCGAGATGATAAGAATATAATTACGAAAAAGCATGAGCGAGCTTAAATTTATTGGGTCAATATGTTAACAAGGGTAGCTACTGAATTGATATTACGTTAGGGGTAACTAGGGCCCTTAGATTGTTGTGAATACTCAAATAAATGCGATTAATGAGATAAATCGTACAATGAACATTGTACGGTAAATATAAGAGAATAAAATATTACGTACAAACATGGTTGATAGGTCGGGCGTGTACCTACTGAATTATATTAACTTTTAGGTTAAGAGAAGTATACCTAAATTAACTATGTTAGGGTCGATGATATATTCCGAACTAACATAGGGTTATTATATAATTGGGGTCGATGTATCATTCTAAACCAAATTTTACTTGGGGTCGATGAATCATTCCGAACCAAGAGTCCTTTATGTATGTAAAAAGGACAAATAGTAATGACTGATATTTAATATATATTGTGTGTGAAATATATATTTAATGATATTCTACTTCTGTGTATTAGTATATTGATATATACTTAAATTAACTATGTTAGGGTCGATGAGACATTCCGAACTAACGTAGGGTTATTTTATGTTTGGGGTCGATGTAAAATGTCGAACCAAACCTTTGAACTGGTGATTATAATATTAGTGTTGATAGTATATGTTATGTGTAAGAAATATATAACTTATGGTTTTCCTACTTATGTGCGATAATAAGTATGCTTAATTCTGTATTGGGATCGATGATGTTCTAGACCAATACATGAAGGATCGATTTGGGGTCGATGATTTTCAGAACCAAATCGATGATAATTATTGGTATCAACGGAAGGTCTGAACCAACATATGCATTACATTTACCTTGGGGTCGAGGGATTTCCGGACCAATGTAAATGATAGGATTTTTGGGGTCGATGATTTTGCCGGACCAATTTCCCTTATAGTATATATTGTGTGTGAAATATATACCTATTAATATTCTACTTATGAGTGATAGTAGATCCATAGATGTTATATATTGAGATATACATCAAAAGGGAAAATTAAGTAGGGAGAAACTTAATTTTAAGAGTTAACGTTAGATTGGGGAAATCTATGGAGAAATTAAGTAGTGAGACTTAATTATGATATATGCGGCATGGGTAACATGCGATAAGAATTTATAATGAAGCAAGGCATGTACTTGGGACGACTGTTAGGATGTTATGATTTGGTTTTGAGTATTAGAAGATGCAGTGATATTTAAGGTCTTTAGTCTTAATACCAGCCTTATCCTAATTTCGAGGACGAAATTCCTTTGCATGGGGGGAAGTATGTAATAACCTGTATTTCTGAATATTCTATTTATTTAAATTGGAAAATTAAATGAGAAATACGGCTTAATTTAAATTACGTAAGAGGAGTAATTTAATGATATTTATTAAGAATTGTAATTATAGTATATTAATCGAGAGATAGTTACCGATTTATATTGCCTCATTATATTTACTTAGTGAGAGTATTAAATAGTTACTTAACGCATGTAGACCGTTTTGGGGCGAGAACGAGTAATATATTGTTAAGTGACTCAAATGACAATTTAGAGGTCACGGTTAACCCCGGAAGGGTCAAAATGGTCAAAATAGTATACCCAGGGGTACTAGTTGGGTCCCGAGATATTTTTGGGCTAAGCCGGGACCTTTCAGGGGCGTTTTAGTCTTTTAAATTATAGGAGTGAGAAGACCTACGAATTTAATAACACTAAGTCAGATTATAAGAGTTGGAGGCTAGGGTTAGAGAGAAGAAAAAACACACCATAGCCATTAGAGAGAAGAGAGAAACAATTCTCAAGGCAAAAGGAAGAATTGGGAAGGATTCAAAGGAGATTTTCACCACAAACTTGTGGGGAAGGAAGATTGAAGGAGAAAAACAATAAATCATCAACAACAATCACAAAATTAGAACCCCTCTATCAAGGCAAGTGTTTATTGCAAATCAAATTCAAGTTATAATACCCATGTGTAGGGAGTTTTAAGAATTAGTTAATTCTATTGAAAAACCATGAATTAAATATTTGAATTGATCACATGTTTGGGTAGGATTGCATGTAGAATGAATCCCTAAGTAAAGTTAAAATGAAATTTGATTATATTTGATTATTAACATAAAATCTTTATGAGTTCTTGGTTAAAGAACATGAATCTTGAATGACTTAGGGTTTAATTGATGAACACAAGATGTCAATCTCTCAGAATTTTTTATACAACTTTAAACGTATTCCATTTGAGTTATACTTCGAATTATAGTGTTAGCCATACGTTACTAGAAATTTATTTCTCTTAGCTATTAAATGAACTTGGAATCAGGTCAATCGGAGTTCTGTAGAGGGAGTAATAAACATATTACTACAGGGTGTTTAATCTGCCAGCATAGTAATCTGCCAGACGTTTGACGTGACTTTAAACATGTACGATTTGAGTTGTACTTAGAATTAGAGTGTGAATCATATATGTATGGAAAGGTATATCTCTTAGATTTCCAATTAACTTGGAATCAGGTCAATCGGAGTTCTGTAGAGGGAGAAATGGAAGTTTTACTAGAAGGTGTTTAATCTGCCAGAAAATTTTATGATTCGTTAGGCTGCGAGAAAATGTAAGATATTTAATTTTAAGCCTCAAATGCCTAAAATTTTATCGGGGGAGTGTTTGGGACCTTGATGAAATATATTTTTGGAATAATTTTATGGAATTAGGTCTATGATTGAGCATTGAACTTTAATTTTGTGAGAGAATTAAAGTGGAGATTCATAGGCTTGATTGTGACGTATTCTAATTCGAGATGATAAGAATATAATTACGAAAAAGCATGAGCGAGCTTAACTTTATTGGGTCAATATGTTAACAAGGGTAGCTACTGAATTGATATTACGTTAGGGGTAACTAGGGCCCTTAGATTGTTGTGAATAATCAAATAAATGCGATTAATGAGATAAATCGTACAATGAATATTGTACGGTAAATATAAGAGAATAAAATATTACGTACGAACATGGTTGATAGGTCGGGCGTGTACCTACTGAATTGTATGAAATTTTAGGTTAAGATAAGTATACCTAAATTAACTATGTTAGGGTCGATGAGATATTCCGAACTAACATAGGGTTATTATATAATTGGGGTCGATGTATCATTCCGAACCAATTTTTACTTGGGGTCGATGAATCATTCCGAACCAAGAGTCCTTTATGTATGTAAAAAGGACAAATAGTAATGAATGATATTTAATATATATTGTGTGTGAAATATGTATTTAATGATATTCTACTTCTGTGTATTAGTAGATTGATATATACGTAAATTAACTATGTTAGGATCGATGAGACATTCCGAACTAACATAGGGTTATTTTATGTTTGGGGTCGATGTAAAATGCCGAACCAAACCTTTGAACTGGTGGTGTGATGAAAGAGTCCGAGCCAGAATTTGTGTATATAAATAATTGGGGTCGATGTATCATTCCGAACCAATTCTTACTTGGGATCGATGAATCATTCCGAACCAGGAGTTCTTTATGTGTGTAAAAAGGACAAATAGTAATGACTGATATTTAGTATATATTATGTGTGAAATATATACACTTAATGATATTATACCGTTGTGAATAAGTAGATGAATATGATGTGTTTAATGTTACGTATCAAATTGGTAAGTTAAGTAGTGAAACTTAATTACGGAATGTATCTTTAGATAGAGAATATCTAATTAGTAACTTAAGTAGTGAAACTTAATTACATAAGTGGAAAGATAACAATTGTGAGAATCCTAGAAATTTAGTAGTGAAACTAAATAGCTTTGAAGCATAACATAGGTGAAATGTTATTTGAGTATTAATTAACCTTTGCGAGATGTTATTGAAATGAATGCACGGTATGGGCGATGTGGGAACTTAAGCTTAAATAAGTTCAGATGATTACTTAGACCTAATTAACTTGGGGAATATGGCTAGGTAGTCTAGGTGTAGAAAGTTAGGTGTGCACAATAGATGAGAAGTGAGTGAACTCAAGAGAGTGTACGAAAACCTAACATGTGTAATCAATAATCGCATTTTATATTGTGATAAACGCTTGCTAAATATTTTCAAAATGTTTTGAGTACTAACTCTTGCTATAAAATATTATCAAACCCTTTTAGGTGTCCAGCCACAGGGACGCCATGGATGATGATTCTATTCCAGGGACTCGCAGCTGTAGCACAATGGATGCTTACAGGATTTTGACTAGATGATATCTCTCATTCAGATCTAGTACAGGATGTCACATTATTCCATGTATGGACTTGTAGTCCGGTATCAGTCTCAGATGTTAGTTTCAGATTAGTAGTTGTTCTATTGTTGTTTAGCATTTTTAGCCGATGGTTTATTCGGTAATACTTTTGCGCTGTTGTACTTATACTTTGTTGGTTTGGGTTTCAGCATGGTATTTGCTTTACTATTTTCCGCATGGTTGATTTATCTGTTTTAAGAAAGATAAAATTTGGCACCGGTCTAATTATACTTAGGGGATTAGTAATTAAAAGGTTTTCGGAAGTGATGCTAAGAATGAACCATTTGAGAAAACTGTTTTAATTTAATAAAGGCCTGATCACCCGATGTTTAATTAGGCGGGGTGTCACAGAATATTCGGGCAACCACAAATGCGTTGCATGCATTGTTTGCAGCTTCTCTTGGGCTTATTCTTCTCCCACGCACCTTGCTAAGTATCCATCAGGACCTTTGAAATAGAGAGTGCCTTAGATCATGTAGAAATTTTCTAGACCTATTAACTTCATTTTCCTTTCATTGTTTTAAGTTGAATGACTATTGAGGCTCTTAATAGAGATCTCACTATTGTAGGCATTGTTCGTCTCCAAACAGTGATTGTAGTATCTGCCTTATCCATCTCCAACTTTTGAGCACTTTTATCTAGAGCATCAGGATGCATGTTCATCATCCTAGGATGCCTCTCTATCTTGATGGCTAGAAATTGATTCAATAGATGCTGGATGATTGCTCAGTAAGGAGCAAGGTTGGCATGTTTGAGACAAAGTTCCCATTTACTTGTTTAACTACTAGTTTGAATCCCCTCATACACACAAAACTCTATCTCCTATTCTCAAAGCTTCTAGTAATCCAAGTACGAGTGCTTCAAACTCTATTTCATTATTCAAGCACTTAAAGTCTAGCTTATAGGAAATAGTGATTTTTCTCTAGTATTGGAGAGGATGAATTTTTCCCCTCCATAACTTTGTGCACATGAACCATCGAATTCCATTTTCCATTTCTTTAACCAATCAAGCTTGAAATCTATCCCCTATTAACTCCTCTCTCAGAGGCTAAAAAAGTTGGCTTGGGAAGTTGGCTAAAAGGTCAGCTAAAGATTGACTTTTTATAGCTTTGGGTTCAAGACACTTCATATCATATTCTGATAATATAAGAAACCACCTGGATGATTTCTCTACCAAAATGGTTCTTGTGAGCATGTACATGATATGATCACACTTAGTGATGATATGCGCTGTAAATATGATCATGTAGTGCCTTAACTTTTGAACCATAAACACTAAGGCCAAACAATGCCTTTCTATGCTTGTGTACCTGGAATCAGTCCCAAATATCACTCGAGACAAGTAATACACATGCCTTTCATTCCCTTCTTTCTCCTGGGCAAGAAAATCCCCAGTTTATCCTTGTCTTCCAAACTTTTAAAAGGTCAGTAACCTAATAGGGAGGTGGAGGTGGTATTAGTGTACTCGAGGAGATAGGAAGCCTAATAGGGATGCTTGCCATCGGGTAGTCTATCCTTGTCTTCCAAACTTTTAAAAGGTCAGTAACCTTTATTTAGTGGAGCAAAGGTTCTTTGTTCTTATCTCGAGATGCACAAAGATATAATACAAATTCATTGATAAGAAGACCAAGTAATAAGAATGAAAATGCAATAACTTTTAGCTAATATTAATTAACAACCTATATGATCCTCCCCCTAGTTACGGACGAAAGGGACTTTGCACTTATCGCCCTCAGGAAGGGGAGGATGTTGCCAGTTTTTAGCAATGAAACCCTAATCCCAATAATCTTTATTGGAATCAGAAGATTCACTACCAAGATCATGTTTGCCTTCTGTACCTTTAGATACATAAGACCATCAGTAGTATGCGACTAAGAATAACAGAACCTTATCTCATGGACCCCCAGACTGGTTCCATACAACTCATTAATTTTATGACTCCATTCACTATTTTTCTAGGTATTGGGAGCACATTGAGCATGAATGACATCAAAATAATCAAAAAAAATTTAGAAATAAGCGATTTTGGGGGGAATTTTAAACCCCTTAGACCACAACAGGGTGTGTTCCAATGCCCCTCATCAATGTCTCTAATATTTCGGGCATAGGGGAATAGTTGATTTCTACCTACTCCGGTATAGAGTATTTCTCTCTAAACTCCTCTATAGTTTTACCATCGATAGTATCCTCTGAACATAGAAATTCAAAAGGACAACATGGATGTAAGACTTACATGAAAGGAACAGAGGATAAAGCTCCAAAAAAAAGAGGAACTAGCAGGAGACCTTTGAGAAAATTTTGCAAAGAAGGACTAGAGCGCATAAGTGACGGTTGCATACAGGTGAAATTTGTTAGAACTTTGTGCAAAAATGATGAGGTACAGTTCCCCAAGAGGATTTTAGCCCTTTAAATCTCTGGTCGGACTAATGTGCACCTATCGTCTCAAGGTTATCAAAAGTTTGCATCCATGTCACTTCCAACTCTTCCCGGACGAGCATACCCTCGATAATTCTCAAATATTACAAGAAGGACATGCCGGTTTTGAAAAAGTTCTAGGACTTGGGCCTTGAACTCACTCAAAATCTATTGGCCAAACATCTTATCCCAAAGATTTTAGGGGTAATTGTGAGGGATTATTTAACTCAAGTCAAATACTTCAATTGACCAGTCCAATACGCAGAACGGACAGCTCGGCCCAACTGACATTAGTTATTTTATCGAGATATGATGTGTGTGCTTATTGAGATATTGATCGTTATGAAGAAACGATAATATGTGTTTGATAAGATGCAAATATAAATCACAAGTATGATATATATATGAATAATATATGCATAAAATAGGAAAAAGATGAAAATGTGAAAAAAGGAATCGAGTCTCAGGTTTTATCCCGAAACGCCTACGTAGCCTATAAAGTCATCAAAGTCCACGTAGTTTGCATGCATCTTGAGGGTGGGGTTTATAGCATAAATTCAAATGGGAGTTTATTGAATATGTGTGTGTAGAAAATATATTTTTAGTTTTGAGAAAATGTGATGATGAATCTCGTCGGAATTTATGGGTGTAACCTTATTTTTCTTTATTTTTTTAATAGAAAATAGGTTATATTCAATACTACTAATAAAGAATTGAAGATTAATATGCGCATGATCTAAAATAAAATCTAAATTAATAATTTATGTAACTAATGCGCAAATGAAGGAGTTTAAAGAGAGATAAAGATGTTTGGACCTTCTTTAGAGACTTAAAGCTTGACCTTGATCCTTGTTGAGCTCCCCTGTAAGTTGGGATGAATGTAGGATGAGAGATAAGGGGATTTTTGCTAAATTGGGTATGATAGTGATTGAAATAAAAGGCGGTGAAGAATTTCACACAAGGAAACTTCGCTGATTGGAGAAGAATATTGCTTAGATCACTGAAATTGATGGTTCTGAGGTGCCTTAGGAGTTAGTCCTTTCTCTCATTATACAGGGTAGGGGGCTTCCAATACGTAGGTGACCCAAGACACACTGTCGATAGGCAGGGAAATGGACCTGCCAATTGGCAGTCTTGTGAATTTTTTTGGAAAAATAGTCGTACAATGCAATCCATAAATCCAAATTATGCACTGGGCATACCATTAGAAAGGTAATTCAGAGATATTTGAAGAATCCTCTAGTCTCCCAGGTCTGGGAGTTGACTTTGGGTCAAATAGGGCTGGGAAACGCTTGTCGATCATTTGGACAGGAGATCATCGGACGATAATGGACCGTTCATACAAACAATAAGTCCAAATAGTGCATGGGGTGAACCATTGGAAAGGTCATGCAAGCTCCTTCAATGTTCCACAGAGCTTTTCTTGGTTTAGATAGTTAACTTTGATCAAACAGGGCCCGAAAGTGCCCGGTGGCATTTTGGAGTAAAACAGATCGTTCGTCCATATCGTAAGGTTAATTCGTGCTTGGGGCGAACCATTAGAAAGTGTATTCAGTGCCCTTCAAATATTCTTTCAATCTCATTTGAGCTAAAGAGCTGACTTTTGTCAAATGTAGCCCGAGAGTGTCCAGTGGCCTCTGGATCAGTTTTTGAGGGAAAACGGATCGTTCTCTTAAACGATTGTGTTATTTTGTGCATGAGGTGGACCTTTGGAAAGGGGTTTTAGTGACCTTCAAAGATTCATTGAGATTTTTCTCTGAAGATGAAGGTGATTGGGGTCAAATCAGGGCCTGGGAGCGCACAGTGGCCTCTAGGTCAGTTTTCAGTAGTAAAATGGTCCATTCTCCTGAACCATTATGCAAATTTGTGCACGAGGTGGGCCGTTGGAAAGGAGATTTAGTTCCCTTTGAAGATTCATTCAGATTTTTCTCTGATAATGGAGTTGATCGGAGTCAAATGGGGCCCGGGAGGTCTCAATGGCCTCTAGATTGGTACTCGGAGTATAACCTAGGGTTTGTGTTGAATGTGGAGGTACTAGGGACCTAAGGAGAGACTTCAAAGGGTAATATATTATCGTGTCTATAGATCCCCTTGACGATTGAGCTTGGAACAAGTTAAATTCGCCGAATAGACAGCACATGATGTTTTGGGAAAGAGGTCAATCCTGTTAACCTAAAGGGACGAGGATGGCCGTTTTAGCGGGGAGAGGTCAATTCTGGGTACCTGAGGTAATGTTGGGGATGGACGATTCTTTTGGGAAGAGGTCAATTCTTACGACCTAAGGTTGTGCCGACCAAGTCTGAGGGCGGAGGTAAATTCTGAGGACCTTAAGTGAAGGTGACCAATTCTGAGGACCTTAAGTTATGTCGACCAATTTTGTGGGTCGTGGTCAATTCTGAGGACCTAAAGTTGTGTCGACCAATTATGCGGGTCGAGGTCAATTCTGAGGACCTTAAGTAGGGGCGACCAATTTTGAGGGTCGAGGTCAATTCTGAGGACTTTAAGTAGAGGTGACTAATTCTGAGGGCCGAGGCCAATTCTGAGGGCCTTAAGTAGGGGCAGCCAATTTTGAAGGTCGACTTTAATTATGAGAACATTAAGTAGAGGCAACTAATTCTGAGGGTCGAGGTCAATTCTAAGGACCATAAGTATAGGCGAACAATTCTATGGATCGAGTTCAATTCTAAGGACCTTAAGTCTGGGAAACCAATTATGAGGGTCGGGGTCAATTCTGAAGATCTTAAGTAGAGGCGACCAATTCTGAGGGTCGAGGTCAATTTTAAGGACCTTAAGTGGAGGCGACCAATTCTGAGGGTCGAGGACACTTCTGAGGACATTAAGTAAAGACATGGGGAATAGCTCTCCTAGGGAATTTTAAATTTACCTTTTTCAGACTCCACTAGGGAAGAGATACCAGTTTGGGGATTAGGAAGAAGTTTACGTAGTCCTTTTGGGCAAGCATTTTGATTTCTGCTGAGGATTTCAGGAATCCATGGGGGAATATGTTTCTTGGAGACGTCACTGGGGAGAGAAGTCCAGTTAGGGTAGTTGCTTGGTGAAATTGGAATTTTTTTGGGAAAGAGTTTAATTCGCCAATTCTTGTTGTGGAAACATGAAGGATATTATGTAATCTTGTTGGGGAAGTATGAGGTTTTGGGATTCCGCTGCGGAGCTGTAGCGGGCTTTTGGAAATGCGGGTGCGCTACTTTTTAAGGTTTTAAGCTCGGGATATAACATGATTTTAATCCAGTTGGGGATTTGGGAGCTTAAAAAATTATTTTCTTGGTGGATAAGTGTTCCACTATTTATTTGGCAAGTTTAGGAATTTTCCAGGAAATTTTTGGATTTTTATGGCAGTTTTCTGGGATTTTTTTGGTACAAAATTTCAGGAGGTTACCGATCGGAGGGTAGGAGGAGTTTCCAATCGACGGTGTTACGATATTCTGGGATTCCATGGAAAGGGTAATAGGAAGGTGCCGACTGGTGGATATTAGGGGTTCAGCAGCTGCTGGGGATTGATTACGAAGGTTTTCAAATAGAGGTGGATCGTATGCTAAGGGTGACGTTAGAAGCGCTATAGGGGGACTTTGGTAGGATTGCTGAATCTATCTTGAGGATGTAGGTGACCTTTTACCCTTGGGGGAGCTGGGGGATTGTGGGTATGCAGGTGTAGATGAGATGTTTTGTGTACATCTGGTACCTAAGAGATAGGATTGTGGGACATATGAGGTGACATCCAATTCTAGTTCTTTCCCTTAGAGATTTTCTTTCAAGTTCATCGTTGATTATGGAAGATTTGTGTTTGACCATATTGCATGCTTGATGTGGCGGCATTGCGCCTGAAAAGAGACTCAAAGGGAAAAAATATATGCATATTTTGTTTGATTATCTTGATTTAGTGGCTTACTCTACATGCATATTCATTTTCTGTTGAGTTTTTATTATGAGAAAAAATAGGAGATTGTGTTTTTGGAATAAAGAGAGTCCTTAGAGGCATTTTGTTGGAATATTTTTTTGAATAGAGGAAGACCTTGGCGACTCAGTTGGAATAAGGATTATGGGAATAGAAAGTTGGGTTGTAAAGTGGGGGTATATCGCCTTCATTAGATTGTGATGAATCTGGTGTGTTGAAGAGACTGTGCTGATGCTGAAGTTGTTTCTTTGGGCCTTACTTTGAGGCTAGTGCTATTGACCGGGGATATGATGGTGGACCCTCAACTAGCTGCCATTACAGCATGGATGTCATATTTTCTCAATCCTACAATAGTGATACTAGAAGAGACCCTGAATGGTCTAGATGCTTGGCGGTAAGGCCAATCTCATTTCTTGAGAGGAAGCCTTATTATGTTGTTCATGTGGATGTCTAAGAGATTTCGTTTGGCGGTCCCGCTGAATATTCCTTGGCAGCTGTGCCGAATTTCTTCACTTGTTATTTCATAAGCTTTGGCCCATCCATAGTGAACTGGGTAGAGTTGTTTCTTGAGTACGAAGCTCGAAGTCTGCACTAGTCGGTACCCTAGTGGGGAGAGTTGCATCCCATTCTGGAACAGGGGGAATGCCGTTATTTTCGGTTAGGTGGTCTCTAATAGATTCTATTTCCCCTGGAGGCTCCTGCGTCAATTCGAATGGAAGCAAATTATGCCTTCCCACACCCTGGATTTCATTCCTGTAGAGGATTTGACTGATGGCTTGCGCAAGTGATTGGCCTCTTTGTGGGAGAATCGTCGGACGTCAACCCATCCTTACCAATCTGTTAGCAGGGTTTGACATGTTTCTAAAGACTATTGTGAAATGGTTGTGGAAGAGGGTAATGGCTAAGATCTTATCAAAGGAGGCCAAACTGATATTGTTCGTCATGTTTGACACTATTGTGGGGGCATAGTGGTTTTCTCCAGGATGGTCCAGGATTATCGCTCCATGGAGCGCCTTCAGCGTACTATCCAAGCAGGGGAAGTTTGGGGGCCTCAAGGAGCAGATGATGATGGGGTTAGGTCCTCCGACAACTATGGATAATGTCCTTGTGAATATGTGTTTATTTTTTTTTGAATATTTTTTATGACTGGGATGTGTTTGGTTGTTTTTGGTTTGTGGGAATAAATTAGGATGGTTTGGTAAGTTTGTTTTTACGAGTAATTTGATGGTGGGGATAGTTGTTTGACTCCCTACACTAATATTTTATGAAATTATGTCGATTTTAATTAGATTGTTGTACTCCTGATGAGTTTTACATTTTAATTATTTGTACCAGTCGCTAAGGCAATCATAATCCTTTTGTTCATGTAAATGAGAAAATGAATTGTCATGCTCGGAAGTGTGAAAAGAATAGCATTTTATGAAAAAGAAGGAGACCATTCCCATGTAAAGCGTATGAGATGCCTACGTACATTCTGGGGTTTTGAAAAAAATTCGAGTCTCATTTTCGAAAGCAAAAGGGTTTCTAGAGGACCAGGCCCCACAAAGTTCTGAGTAGAGGGAAATGATCTTTTTTAGAATATAAGGGGGATGAGAGGAGTCGTAATGCACCGAGACATAGGACTAGGGGTATAATTTCTTGAGACAATCCAGGTTAACTAGACACGCCATCTGTTCCCCGTCAAGGTCAATGAGCATAGTGGCGCCACTAGACATGATCATCTTCACGATATAGGGGCAACTTTAGTTTGGCTTGAATTTTCCTCTAGGGTACCAGATGGATTCTATGATTTCTTTGAGGGATAAATCCCCTTCTCAGACACACGGTCCTTGACTCTCTTATTGAACGATAGCTCTTTCCGACTATGGTACCCTTGTATATGAGATAGAGCCTTTAGCCTCCTTTCATCTAAGAGTGGTAACTCGTCAAAACAGCTCTAATTCCAGTCTTCTTCGTTGACTTTTCTTTCAAGCATGACGCACAATGAAGGTATTTCTAGTTCAATGGGTATAACTACTTCCATGTTGTATACCAGAGAGTAAAGGGTAGCCCCAGTAGATGTTCAGAATGAAGTACGGTAGCCCCAAAGGGCGTAAGGTATTTGATTGGCCCAATCTTATAACACTCAGTCATCTTATTGATGATTGCTTTAAGGTTCTTCTTAACGACTTTAATTTCATCATTGGTTTGTGATCGGTAGGGAGATGATTTGTCTCTCTGAATACCATATTCATCAAGAAATTATGTGTCCTCTGCCTCAAAATGTAAACTGTTATCTGACACTAACTCATGTGGAACCCCATATCGACAGATGATGTTCTTTGGGATGAACTTGGTTACCTTTTTGGCATTCAACACTGCGTATGACTCATCTTCGACCTATTTGGTGAAGTAATCAATGGCAACCAGGATGAACTCGTGCCTATTGGAAGATTTGGGTGTGACTTTCCCTATGACATCGATGCCCCATGTGGAGAACGACCAGGGAGAAGTCATATTATACAACTCTCGCGGAGGTAAGTGCTGGAGATTGGAAAACGGTTGTCATTTAATGGATCTCCTAACATAGGCGGTGCAATCTTGAACAATAGTAATCCAATTATAACCCTATTGAATAATCTTCTTGGTGAGTATATGGACATTCATGTGGGATTCGCATTATCCGTTATGGATCTTCTATATCATTTGTTCAATGCCAGTCCCTGTGATGCAGTGTAAGTGGGTTCCATCAAAGTTTCTCTTGAATAGTGCTTTATCGTAGACAATGTACTTGGTATACATATTGAGAAGGGTAGCACGATCTTTCTTGTTGGCATCTTGGGGGAACCTATCATTTGAGAAGGTACCAAATATCATTCTACCAGGACTTGGACATAGCAGAATCCTCTTTTGTGACGAGCTCAATATGGTAGCAATGGGTTGGTTTAGCTTGTTTTTGGACTAGGAAGGGGGCATCATTATTCCATCGGGCATGTCGACCATGGAGGCTAAGGTATCAAGGGCATTTGTCAAGCTATTCCTTGCTCGGGGCAAGTGGTGGAAGGTGATATCTAGGAACTTGGAGGCTATATGTTCTAGGTGGGTATGGAAGGGTAAGATCTTCTCATCTTTGACTTTCCATCTTCTAAGGACTTGGTTGATGATAAGGGAAGAATCCCCATAAATATCTAGGCATTGGATACCTTTCTTAAGAGAGACTTTGAGGCCTACGGTGCATGCCTTGTATTCGGTCATGTTGTCAGTGTAGTAAAAATCTAATTTGATGGCAATGGGAGTGTGGGAGTCATCAGGGGCGATCATGAGTATCCTAATTCCATATCCTTTTCTATTAGCAGCACTGTCAAAGAACATTTGCCATCGGAGGTCTTCCTAAGAGGTGTAAAGGATATCTTCATTAGAGAATTCAAAATTCCAAACGTCGGTTTCTTCCACGGGGTACACGGAAATGTAGTTAAAGATGGCTCTTACTTTCATGGCTTTCTACGTGACATACACAATATCGAGCTCGACTAACAGCATCAACCATCGGGCCATTCATCTAGATGGGGAAGGTTTCTCATGCAGGTATTTGATAGGATGAATTCGGTACACAAGTCTGATGGGAAAAGTGAGCATGTAGTGCTGTAATTATTGAATGACTTAGATAAGGGCGACACATGCTTTCTCCAAGGCAGTGTAGTTGATTTTGTACCGGGCCAATTTTTAATTGGTGTAGTAAATGGATCTTTCTTTACAACATTCTTCAAGGTATTGGGCTAGCAAAGCCCCAGCTGCGGTGTCTGTTATGGTCTAGTATAGGAATGGATGGAGACTAGGCTGCGGTGGAATGAGTACCGGAGGTCGAGTAAGGTAAATCTTGATTTGGTAAAAGGCTTCCTTACAAGCTTCATTCCAAACTTTAGTTGAGTCTTTTCGTAAGAGTTTGAAGATATATTCATAAATAGAAGTCAACTAGCTGATGAACTAGCTGATATACTGTAATTTTCCCAGGAATCCACAGACTTCCTTCTCCATTCGGGGTGGTGGAATTTTGAGTATGTCTTTCATTTTGGTAGGGTGTGCTTGAATTCCCTTCTCTCTAACCATGAATCCTAGAATTTTTCCCTTGGTGACGTCAAAGACACATTTCTGTGGATTAAGCCGTATTTGGTGTTGTCGTAGCCGTTCGAAGAACTTCTGAAGGGTGGGAACATGAACTTCTCGAGTTTTAGACTTAATGATCATATCTTCCACCTAGACCTCGACCATTTTGTGTATCACATCATGCAAGATGGTTGTGGCAACCCTTTGGTAGGTAAATTCTTTATTTTTGAGCTCGAATGGCATGACTGTGTAACAAAGGGTTCCCCAAGGGGTGATGAATGCGATCTTTTCTTGATACTTGATCTGATTGTATCCAGTAAACCCATCGACGAACGATTTGAGAGCGTGACTAGCCCTGTTGTACACAATTATATCGATATTGGGTAGTGAGTAATCGTCTTTCGTAGAGGCTTTATTCAAATCTCGATAGTTGACTCACATGCGGACTTTTCCTCTAAATTTTATCACGGGTAAAATATTGGCTAAACATGTGGGATATTCGATCACCCGAATGAAGCCTATGTTCAATTTTTTGACCACCTCCTCTTTAACCTTGAACAACCATTCGGTGCAAAGCTTTCACAATTTTTGTTTGACCGGTTTACATTTTGGGAGAGTTGAAATCTTGAGTTGGGCGATCTTAGGATCGATGTCGCGCATGTCATCATAGGACCATGCAAAGAGGCATACAAATTACTTTAGCATCCCTTCGAGTTGCACGTGCTCATGATCGTTAAGGGTGGACCCTATCCTAATATCGCACTGTTGGCTACTAGAACCGAGATTTATAATAAAGTTTCATCTTCATTAATTTAAATGGGGATATGTTATTTGTTATTAACCTTTTTAAGATCATTTAAGAATTGTTCATTTAAAAAAGTATCATCGTCAATACTTCAATTAAAATCAAGATAATTAATGTAAGGCACAACAAGATACTCAAAATCATCATTTATTTCATTCTCGAGAAAAATAGCGTTGAGAACCTTGTTGAAGGAGGTCTCGATTACATTGTTATGAGAAAAGGGAGGAATAATAAAAAAGGAAGAGATAGGATAAACGTCTAGGTTGGGTTGCATTTCATCAGGTGGAACTGGTATAACATTCTAACTGAAGAGGGGTTTATCATTAGCTCTCATCAGAATGGAAAGATCTAATGATGTAGCGCTTGAGTGGATCATGCAGAGTCTCAGCCCAAGTGTCTGCAGATTGAATCAGTCCTTCGAGTGATTTCCCTCGAAAACCTCGATAATCGATATAGTCTTCTCAACCAGTGGTTGCACATGATGTTAGGAACTTTCGGCCAATGAGTAAGTGTCTTGAAAGAAAATCTCCATTCCTGGCTTCATCTTCTTACCCACATAATCATACCATGGTTCGGGAAAACCACAAAAGGGAAAGTTTTCACCCTCTTTGACGAATCTTCCGTTCAAGGAAACTCCCAAAATAGTCTTGGCACTTTCTAACCTTTACTTCGACCGAGGTTGGTGGAGCATTCTGAGTTCTTCTGATGATGGTTGATAACCTAGGCTACATAAAGGAAATGCCTTCTTCAGGACTACGGGTTCTAGTATCCCCTAATGTCATCATCCCTACCCAATCTGGGTATGAAGTGCATATTCTTGAATATCTATATCACGTTAACATTGCCACAAGGGTTGTGCTCTAGACAGATTCGATCTTTGAAATTATCCCCTGTTAGGAGTGGAAGTGGTTCGATTTAGAAAATATACATAAGCATGTCATTCTCCCCATGATGTATTTCCAGTACTCGATTGTTGGTTCTTGCATTCTCAGTATTATCATTGTTACCCAAGATGGTGATGACCTGCTCCTTGGAGAAGAACTTTAGTTTTTGATGGAGAGAGGAATACACCTCCTTGATGTTATGAAGCCACAGTCGACCAAGAAATAGGTTGAAACAAGCAGGTATGTCGATAACTTGGAACTCAGTAACGGTATTATAGGGCCATCCCCTATTATGTGTGTTATAGATCCCATCACCTCTCGGCGTGTGTTATCATAGGCACTCACCGTGACGAATGTTAGAGTAAGGTCTCTAACTTTCAAACCCACGCAGTTTAAGGTTCTTAATGGGAAAATATTAAGTGTTGATTCATTGTCGACGAGTGAAAGTGGGGTTATCTTCCCCATTTCCTCAACGGAGATGTTGAGAGTTACGATTTGGACAAAACTTTGGGATTTCTTCTTCAGAGAAGGACATTATTCTAATAGAGGTTAAGCCTCCGACTAGGTTCATGTCTTCTTCTTGCATGGCAGAAGGAGGGACTGTGGCCCAATGAGAAATTTCATCAAAGCATTTCGGTGTAGCTGGGAAGACATGAAGAGCCCCCACGAGGTGATGTTAGCCTGAGTTTTCTTTAATTGGTCGAGGATATTTCTCTCCACAATGGTCATTTCTAGCATGGGAAGTTCCTTGATGACTCCTTTTTCCTTATTTGTCCTTGCTAATTGAGGATTCAGACTTTGGTGGTGTGTCCCATATGTTGTTATATAGTTCACGGAGGAGGGGAAGAACAGAAATCCCATTTCTTCATATACTTTGGGATGTTCATTCACTCTATTGATTTCTCCTAGTAGATCTTCAAACGATATCATCCCATACATACTGGTCATTGGGCTAACATTTTTCTGGTTTGTTTCTTCATCTGAGCTATCAAACTCGTCCCCCCATCTGGTGGCAGCGATGTCATCTTGCCATGAGAAGTCAATGCATTCCACAACTTCCATGACTTCTTCATATAAGTCCTCCCACTTAACAGGGAGATGTATAAGTGATGGGACCAATCACCCTTATAGCTTTGAAGCATCAAGTAGCTCAGAGATACAACAAATCTAATTGGTCTGTCAGAATATGTCTACCATAATCTGGACTACATCATCTAAACTGACTTCGTCAATGGGTACTACCAAATTGTCTGACCCTCGAGCCTATTTTTGGGCTTCCATGAATAGGATGCCAAACTTTTGATAGTCAATGGCCATTTCAGATGGCAATTTCAGCCCAAACTTGAGAATCTGGTTCAGTACCGCTGATAATTCCATATCTTAACCCCCAGAACGAGTACGAATAGCAATGCATGCTTTTGTAAGGAGTGATAGTGTTTGGTCGGCAAAACATGTAAGGTGTAGAAGAAAATATGGGCAAACTTTCAGGGGTTTATGTAAAGATATGGGTATAATGGGAGATTTACTGGGTACCATCTGAGTAGATAGGTAAAATTCCGAATCATTTTTTAGAAAGATGGCATTTGTATGATTTGGGAGTGGATTGTGAGTGGTGTTAGTTTTAAGATTGGCTGGTGGGGCGATAACACTCCTGTCAATTAGACATTGGATTACATTCTGGAGATGGAAGCACTGATCACTAGTATGGCCGACATTTTAATAGAAATCACAATGAACGTCGGGTTTGAAATTTTTAGGAAGTGGGTTTGGTAATGGACGAGGGCCCAGCGACTTGATGAGATTTTAGCTCAATAGAGTTTGGTAGACTTTAGATAATGGAGAATGAAGCTCGATCTATTGTTTTCTGATTGGGTTAGCATGGCTTTCTGGTGCCCAAGAAGTAGCAGTTATGGATGGTCAAGACTGTAGCAGGCTTCTTATATTTTCTTGGTGTGAACTGTTCGGATACTTTCTTTGGCTCGTCGTCTGTCTTATAAATACTTTTTTTGATCTCCATTCCTGCTTCTTGGAGGGCTCAGAAATATGGGTAATATTTTCCTCCCATCATTGCTCGAACATGGGGTAAGAAATCTTTCTTCACAATGCTAACTTGCTCTTCTTCGAAAGGCCGACTGGTTATAGTGACAGCTTTATACCTCTATGTTGCTACAAAATTACTGATAGTTTCTCTAGGATTCTTCTTCAGAAGTTCTAAATCATGATGTGTAACCTCTAACTCCTCGTTGTACTTCTACTGCGATATGAATTCACAAGTAATATCCTCCCAACTGCGAATTCTAGACTCCACGAGGGATATGAACCAACAAAGAGCACTATCTTTTAGAGTCCGCTTGAACATCTGGGCCATTATTTCCTCAGAGGAACCTAGGAGAGTCATGGCTCAGTGATGGATTTGAAGATGAATAATTTATGGGCCACTACCCCCAAACTTCTCATTGTTGGGCATCTTGAATTTTTTCGATAGCCTTACTTTAGGGTAGGGAGACATATGGTGTAATCCATGTAGTTCCTGAAGATTTGGACTTGGTCAGACTTCTTGGTTAATAGCTTAAGGTCCTACTTGACCTTGTTCAACTCTTCTTCCTTCGAATCGACAGGTACTGGCTAGTTAGCCCCTAGCTGGGCAAGATTCTACATAAGGAGCTGAACTGGCAGTGTCCCATTAATAGGAGGGGTGCGTGGAGTGTGTGGATATTATTCAAGGACCCAAATAGGCTCAGGTGTGGACGAACCCATACCACGATGAAAGAGGACATTGGGCTCCTCGAGAACTGGGACTCAATTTTTCTGCATCTCATGAACCTCGGTTTAAAGGTTATCAATCTTGGCGATAAGTTGGACTAGGACCGTCATCAAATTCGGCTACACATTTGGTACTTAGTTTTCATTCTCCACAGAGAGTGGGTGAAGGTGGATTCCAGACTCAAAGGAAGTAGCGGGATAATTTACGGAGCTTCGGGGCAATTTGATGGAAGATCGAAGCCAATAGGGAGCTAGGCCAAGGGTCGAGTATGCGATCGACCTGAGAGGTAAAACGAATCGAATTTATTTTTGAAAGAGAAAAGGAAGAATCTTCTTTTTTAGAACAGAGAAAAATGTTTTTGGACATTTTTTTGGAAAGAAGGACAATATGTTTTTGGTATTTTTTGGATAAAAGGAGGGAAAAATGTTTTTGACACTTTTGATAACAAAGGAGGAAAAATGAAGGAATGGTCTCATCATGATTTTATTTATTATGTTTTTACTTGTATTAGGTTTACCTAAATGCAAAAAGAAATGCCGGATGGGATTCGAGCTTGAGAAAATTTGGTTTGAAAAATATGTAAAACATGGTTTGACTTGTTTCTAGGCTCATGGACAGGGCCCGTCTTGGAAAAAGATGAAATCGCGGGAAAATTTGGGTGGCATGCCGACCCAACATTTTGGCAGAGTTTTGGGTAGTAACCACCAAACTATATATGAGTGCCCTAGGTTTGACGCCTTTACGAGGGATTGGCATTATTGGGTTAGTGGAAAGGTTCCCCCCTTTGGCATGTTTTCCACGAAATACGTCTTGCTTTTGAGGGAAATCGATACGTGTGGACAAGCCATTTGATATACCAGAGTGTATGTGAATTGCCTCACTATATACCTCGTGGGGAGAGTACATATAAGAGAGAATTTGATATACTCGACGTATGTGAACAAGTTCCTTGCTATACACCTATCGTCATGACTTCAAGTGGTACAATGCGAGGGGAGCCATTCGATATATGCTAAAGATACTTGGCCAATGAAAAGTGAGAGTCATTTTGCTTATGCTAATTATACGCTGAAGATACCTGGCCAACGAAAAGTGAGAGTCATTTTGCTTATGCTGATTACAATATGTTGGACCAATGCCCATCACAAAGTGACCCCCCAACACGGGAAAAAAAATGGTCAATAGACATGCTCTTGGTGATGTAGTGTGCAAAATGCATGATTCTTGATTAGTATATTATGAGAGAGTAATTTATTTGGCATGATGAGCAATATACTATTAAGGAAGAATGCACAAGTATCTAGCATGGAGCAAGAAGATTATACTAAGGATGGATACTTTAGAGTGAGTGATGTGTGAAAATCTACAAGTGAGTGTGTGGTAGTGAACCTAAGCATGGATCAACTACAAGTTGTGGTTGGTAAGTGAGCATTGATAAGTTTAATAAGGAAGGTGTGTGCTAGTGACACCTAAGCATGGATATTCTAAGTGGTGTGTGCAACATGTGGATATAAGTGAACTTATATACAAGTGTAAGTAGTGTGAGGTGTACATGGATAGTATTTACAAGTGTGTGAGTGAGGAGCGATATAAGGAGAAGGTGGATATATACAGGAAAAAACAGAGGAGAAAAAAAGGTAACAAAAATGTAGGTGCATACGAACACAAGCAGAAAATGATAACACCTAAAGTCTAGACCTCTTATGAAAAGTCATTCCTCAGCGGAGTCGCCACTGTGGACATCCCAAGATATTCTCCTCATCGAGCACTCTCGAAGGACAAGGAGTGAGGTTAAAGGTCACACGCCCCCTCGCTACATCGGGGGTTTCTTTGACCATCTTCGATTTTGGGGAGATGTAAAGAGATAGAGTCGCCAACCTATTTTGCACAAATAGGCAAACGAACATGTTATCACCTCGAAAGAGCGGCATAAATGGCAAACTGATGCTTGTGAAATGAATAGTTCAGAGGTTTGGGGAAAAAGTTATGGAATTGGAAGGTGTTAGGAACCCATCCCGCCCTTTCGGTCTCTCTTGGGCTTCTGTTACTATTTTCTTTAATTTTTCAGTGAATTGTGTGCGGGTGTATATATAAGTGGTGATCGAAATTGCTCGGCTCACATCATGGAAAAGATGGAATGAGGTCATCCATAGGAATGTTATGATGAAACGATAAGATGTGTTAGATAAGATGCAATTATGAATCACAAGTATGATATATATGAATAATATATGGATAAAATAGGAAAAAGATGAAAATATGAAAATAGGACTCGAGTCTCGGGTTTTATCTTGAAATTCCTATGTATCAAAGTCCATGTAGTTCGCATGCGGCGTGAGGGTAGGGTTTATCCCATAAATTCAAATGGGAGTTTATTATATGCGTGTGTGTGTATAGAAAAATATTTTTAGTTTTGAGCAAATGTGATAATGAATCTCGTCAGAATTTATGGATGTCTCTAAAATAAAAGATAAATTAAGAATTTATGTAACTAATGCAAAAATGAAGGAATTTAAAGAGAGAGAAAGATGTTTGGACCTTCTTTGGATACTTGAATCTTTACCTTGATCCTTATGAGCTTCCTTGCAAGTTGGAATGAATGTATGATGAGATAGAAGGGGATTTTTTCTAAATTGGGTATGAAAGTGATGGTAATGAAAGGTGTATAAGAATTTCACACAAGGAAACTTATTTGATAGCAGAAGAATGTTGTTGAGATCACTGAAATTGATAATTCTGAGATTCCTTGAGAGTGAGCTCATGCTCTCCTTATATAGGGTAGGGGGACTTCTGATCGTCATAGTCATTGTCTTGCTAATTGGAAGGTGTCCCTAGACACATTGCCGCTAGGTAGGAAAATGGACCTGCCAATTGGAAGTCTCATGCAGATTTTTCTGGAAAGACGGTCGTAGAGCACAATCTGTAAATCCAAATCGTGCACGGGGCATACTGTCAGAAAGGTAATTCAGAGACCTTTAAGAATCCTTGGGTCATTCCCGAGTTTAGGAGACGACTTTTTGTCAGAAGGGGCTCAGAAGTGTCCACTGTTCCTTTGGACAAGAGATCGTCAGGCGACGATGGACCGTTCATCCAAAGCATAAGTTCGAATCATGTATGGGTTGGCCATTGGAAAGGTACAAGGCTCTTCGATGTTAAAAAAATCTTCACTTGGTTCAGAGAGTTAGCAATTGTCAAATGGGTCTCGGTTGAGCCCAATGAGCTTTCGGAGTAAAATGGATCATTCGTCCATACCATAAGGATGATTCGTGCTTAGGGGGAACCGTTGGAAAGGGTATTTAGTGAACTTTGGAGATTCATTCAGTCTCGTTTGAGCTAAAGAGTTTATTTTGGTCAAATGGAGCTCGAGAGTGCCTGGTGGCCTCCGAATTAGTTTTTGAGGGAAAATGGATCGTTCGTCCAAACAATTATACCATTTCACACACCGGCCAGACTGTTGGAAAGGAATTTCAGTACCCTTCAAATATTCATTCAGCTTTCATTTTGATGATGAAAATGATTGGGGTCAAATTGGGGCTCGAGAGCACCCGGTGGCCTCCAAATTGGTTTTTGATAGTAAAATGGTATGTTGACCCGAACCATTATGCCGATTTATGGACGGGGTGGACCGTTGGAAAGGGGATTCAGTTCCCTTCAAAGATTTATTGAGATTTTACTCTGACAAGGGAGTTGACTAGAATCAAACGGAGTCCGGGAGTGCCCGATAGCCTTTAGATTAGTACTCAAAGTGTAACATAGGATTTATTTTGAATGGGGAGGTGCTAGGGACCTAAGGACCTAGAATGTGGTGTCGACATAACTATTTTTATCATTGTAATTGCAACTAATTTTATCATCGTAACTGTATTCAACTTACTAAGTGTAACTGTATCTATTTTCGTCATTCAAACTGTATCTAACTTAATAGTGCATTTGTACTTATCTTTATAAAACGTAACTGTAAATATTTTCATCATTGTAAAAGTTATCGTCATATTAAATATATCTAAATAAATGAATAAAAAATTGAATTTGTTTTAATTATTATAATAATTATCATCATATTAAATGTCTCTAAATAAATGCTTAAGTAACTCTATATGATGTGACTATTGCAATTGTTCATAAATTAATAAGTGTAACTATATTTGTTTTCATCACTGTAACTATTTTTAACTTAATATTATAATCGTGTCTATTTTCATCAATGTAATAGTATTTAACTAAATAAATGTAATTATATATGTTCTCCATATTGTAACTGTATTTAACTGAATATGTATAACTATGTCTGTATTAACTAATGTAATTGTATCTAACTTAGTAAATGTAACTGTAGATGTTATCACTATTGTAACTCTATCCAAATCAATAAGTAAAGCTGCATATGTTTTAACTATAACGACAACATATAAATTAATAAGTGTAATTGTATCTGTTTTCATCATTACATAAAATTGATAACCATAACCTTATTTTTCAATTATTGTAAATATTTTTAAATCAATAATTGTATTTTTCAATCATTGAAACTACTTTCCTCATTGTAACTGTATCTTACTCAATAAGTATACACAATACACTTACTAAAGTAACTTTTCTTACATTAAACTTATATATATATATATATATATATATATATATATATATATATATATATATATATATATGTATGTATTATGGGGACCATAATTACACCAGCATGTGCTTAGCACGAGCCTCCAGGCTTCTTCTACGCCAAGTTATAGAAAAGTCCAAATCGCAGGGGACTACCATGTATCCATTATTTGGAAGGGCTGGAGTTGATAAGGATAGGTCCGGACTTTTAGGGATAACTATTGGAAAAGCTTAGGACTCTCCTAAGCTTCTCTATAAATGTAAAACCTCTCCCGATTGAGTGGGACATGGGATATTGTATCGTTTAATAGTGCTACAACTCTGCCGACTAGTTCTCTAAGTTAATAAAAGAACAAACCACAAACCCCATGGATATAGGCACATTGATGAACCATGTATATCTTTCTTAGTGTGCTTTTGATTTGTCTCCTTAATATTTCTCTCAATTTGGATTGTGCCCATTGAATATAAACATTGTAGGAAATCATCACCTACACCCATCTATGGGAAATGATTTGAGTTCTTTGCTACTAGATAAATTTATGGGATGTTTCACTAACCTAACCAAGATCATATGAATGTCAATGACAAAAAGGGTCATCAATAGCATAGTTATGGTGACCTAGAGGGTTATCCTCTTGACTATGATAGCCATGACAATTGGGAGGGTCACCAATTAACCCTTCCCTCTTAGAGTTTTAATTTCGATATTGGTGAGTATTATCAATACTCTAATGCTCGTTATTGTCGTTAAGAAGATAAAATAGTGGACGGTAAGGAGCTTGTACGATACAACTAAATCTCAAGTCTTATTAATAACTATGAGAATCGCCTCTGAGATGAAAGGGTTTCCAACAGGCTCTAACAAGAATAGAACATCGTGCTCCAATAATGCATAAAGAAGTTATAAAAAGAGGCCCGTAAAGATAAGCATAAGCATGGTTGTCGCTCTGGAATTCCTAGTCCTCAAGCGAGCATAGATCACTACCGAGGAAGGAGCAATCAATAATAGAAGGAATGTTCTCCTCATCGAAGGTTTCTTGAAAGGAGACCATGCCTTAATCATCGGTGAGGAGATAGAGAGCTCTGTGACTTTGTCATAAGGGAGGTAAAGAGACACTAAACCCATCAAGGGGCTCTCACTACCAAGAAGATAGCTAAAAGAACACTCGTATCCTGATAAAATGACATTTTAATCCACATAAGAGTTTGATCCTCCCAAGAAGTTTTCTCCCCCACAATTTTAGATTTATAATGGGAGGACTGATCCCATTAATCGCTTAAGGCAATATCGCTAGGCGATGATGCCATGGAATACTAAGGAGGATTAATGTCCTAGATATTCCCCTCTAGTCTTGAAGACACCGCCCAACAGTGGTTTGAAAAGCTGCCACATTGATCAATAGACTCCTTTAAGCAACTAGATGAGTCATTCACTTCTGATGATGACGGATTCATGCTAGAAGGTATTGGGAGGTGTACAATGAGGTAGAGGACTGCATTCAGCAAGTCGTAGTGGCATCCTTCAAAATTGGTTTATTGAGCAGTTCCATGCTTTACCAATCCCTCACCAAGTGGGAGTCCATCACAATTAATGACCTCATGGAAAAGATCAAAAAATATGCCAAGGTTGAAATACGATGACTTGATTTGGTCAGGACAAAAAGCAACAAAAGAAATCCAAAAATGGGGATAAGGAAAGGGAAAACAAGAAAGGAAGGAGAAATAAAAATGGGAAGATAAAAGAAGTCGAGAAGAAGGATCCTGAAAAATTATTCAAGGAAGTTAACACAGTGTTCTTTGAACTGATCTTCAAGATCTTTTATAAGATTAGAGGTCGATAGTATTTTAAATGGACTGAGAAAATGTTCAACGATCCGAAGAAGTGGAACCAAGCACTGAAATCTACATATCACAAAGATCACTATCAAAAGGCCAAAAACTTTAAGGCCCTCAAGTCTCACCTCGAGGAACTAGTCCAGGTTGGGCAACTAAATAACTTCTTAGAGAAGAAGGAAGGCAGGATGCAGTCTATGCGTGGCCAGATACCATACAACATCCTGAACGATGCATGGGACATGAATTTACAGTAATATATGGGGGGCCAAGACCAGATAACATCTTGGATGAATGTTTGGGTCATATATTAGTGGTGATTCATAGTGCGTCAAACTCAAACCAAATTAAGGGGAACACCTTTAAGATGGAAGTTAAGAAGCTTAAAGTGATAACATAAGCCTTTAAGATAATACTAGATAAGCCCATTACGAGAAAACGCGGACGACCTAAAGATATTGATTATACGAAGAATATCATTTTCATTGATGATAATTTGGTCAGAGTAAAGACTTCCCATCACGACGCTCCTATAATCACACTTAATGTTGCTAACTGGGATGTGAGAAATATTTTAGTGGATCAGAGGAGCTCCTCAAAAGTGATGTAGCTGAATATGTTCAATCAGTTGAACCCGTGTATAGTAGACCTACATGAAGACACTGTTCATCTTATCGGATTTGCAGGAAGGATGACTTTACCTATGGGAAAGGTACTTCTCCTTGTCCAAGTGGCAGGAATCTCTATGCTTTATTGAGTTCCGCATGATAGATATAGATTCCCATACAACGCTATCATAGGCAGAGGGTGGTATCACCCCATGATAGTTGTACCATCTACCTACCACCAGAAGATAAAATGCATCACTGATAAGGGAGTTATGGAGATATGAGGGAGTCAATCCTTGTACAAAAAGTGTTTCATAGTTTCCATTTAACCTAAGCGGGAGAATAAAAAGAAAAACCAATAGTTTTATAGGAGGTATCCATGCCCTTCATATAACATCAAAATTATGGGCGACCTAGTATTGAGGAAACTAGAGATGCCCCCGCTGATCATCATATGGAACCCCTTCAAGAGGTAGAGTTTGACGACATTCAACCTGAAAAAATTTCTTGATAGAAGTTCAGTAATGGAAGAAGAGAAGAAATATTTAGTTGCTCTCCTTAAAAGCAGCCAAGATGTATTTTCCTCGAGACCATATGACATGTCAGGGATAAATCCGAATGTGATATGTCATAAGTTCAAAATGGATCCACTACATCCACCAGTGAATCAAAAGGCCTGATGCACTGAACCTGAGAAAGCCAAAGTTATTGAGAAAGAAATGTCTATAGAAAATTATAGTCATGAAGAAAAGAAATGGGAAATAAAGAGTCTGCATAGATTTCACTAACCTACCCAAAGGATAATTATTTTTGCCCAAGATATATCTGTTGGTCGATGATACCTCTAAGCATGAACATATGAGGTTACTCGATGCCTACTCAGGGTACCATTGAATCCCAATGTTCGCCCCTGACTAGGATAAGACGTCCTTAATCACCACATTGTGGTTGTATTGCTCTAGGGTGATACCATTCCGATTCCCAAGGCTTGGGACAAGGATGTTCAATGATCAATTAGGAGACATGTTAGAGGTATACACAGACGACATGTTTGTGAAAAAAAGTGGGATCACCTTACAGACTTGATAAGAACTTTTGAAGTCCCTCCTTACCATATGATGAAACTCAATGCGACGAAGTGCTCCTTTAGGGTATAATCGAGAAAGTTCCTTAGAAACCTAGTTAGTCAAAGAGGTATGGAGGAAAATCCCAATCAGATAGAATCCATCAGAAACGTGACCCCCCCCCCCCCCCCCGAAAAAAACAATTGTGCGCAAGGTACAAAAATTAAATGGAATGTTATCCGCTTTCAACCGCTTCATATCCACATCCTCAAAGAAGTACCGAACTTTCCTTTAAGAAATTAGGAAAGAAAGGATGGAAGTATGGAATGACAAATTCACTATAGCACTTGAAGAAATAAATAAATATTTGAGCAAACCACCACTGTTGAGCATTACAAACTATGAGGTCCATTTGTACTTATATCTGGCAGTGTCCAATGGCACTGTAAGTTTAACCTTGGTATGTGAGAAGAATAGGGGTCAGAATCCGATTTATTATATAAGAAAAACATTTCTCAATCTTGAACAAATATACCTTCCATTAGAAAACTTGCATATGCACTGGTGATAGTCTCCTAAAAGTTAAAACATTACTTTGAGGCCCACGTTATCATTATTTTAACCTCCTTCCCTCTTAAAGCATTTCTTAGGAAATAAGACCTATCTGGACAGATGTCCAAGTGGTCGGTAGAACTTGGGGGGTTTGATATACAGTTTTAGCTTAGAACCTCAGTCAAAGGGCAAGTCATAGAAGACTTCATCATTTAGTTTTTCAGTGCCCAAGAACTAGTAGAAACTGGCAACGAAAGTAAAGAATTTACCCTACAACTAATCAAAGAAGGTGATAAATGGGTACTGTATGATGATGAGCCTCAAATTTTATGGGGGAGGAGTACAGATAGTACTTATATCCATAAAAAAAATTCTCGTGTAGGCAATTTGCTTGGGATTCGAACCCTCTAACAAAGAAGATGATTATGAAGCCTTTCTCAGTGAATTACGAAAAACATTCTCCCAAGGAGCCTGTCACTTTGATGTCTTTTTCAACTCAATAATGGTATTAAATTAGATATCAGGTGACTACATCGCTGGGGAAGAGCGCATGTTCACATACCTTAAGTAAGCCCATCACTTGGATGACCAATTTAAGCATGTATAAGTGCAACAATTCTTAAGATGGAACAATAGTCTCGCTGATTCGCTGGCCACACTCGCTTCAGTTGTTGTTATCGATAAAGGAAAGTTTTCCATTCAGGTTATGGTCTTCAACAAGACCCCAAGCATGATGGATCCAATCTTGCACTACTTAAAGGAAGATACTTTGTCAATTGAAAACAAGGAAGTAAATAAAATATGGTTGAAATTAGATTGCTTCCACTTAGTGACAGATCAGCAGCTTTATCGATCCTCTTTTTTGGCCCTTACCTCTATTGCGTGAACCCAGACAACATTGAGCATACCCTATACAAGCTCTATCGGGGGGATATGTGGGAGCCATGTAGGGGGCATGTCGCTAGTGTTTAGTTAAATGAAAGAAGGGTATTAGTGGTCGTATATGCAAAAGGATGTAGTTGCCTATATTAAAAAATGAAATAACTGTCAACTATTCTCGCCGTTAGTACATCTATCGGACAGTGACCTCAAGTTCCGCATAAGTCTTTGCCCTTTTTCCCAGCGGGAACTTGACATCATCGGCCCATTTTCCTTCATATATAGCAGTAGGAAATATCTAATTGTCATCACAAACTACTTCTCATTGATGGGGAACCTTTGGTAAATAGTCAGGATATCGATATGACCAAGTTTATGTGGAAGAACATCATAACACGATTTGGCAGCCCTCGAATTATCATCACAGATAACGAAACTCAGTTCAAGAGCAGCCTCTTTCAAAGCTTATGTAATGAGAACAATATTAGGCACTACTACAAGCCAGTGGCCTACCCTCAAAGCAATGGGCAGGCAAAATCAAAAAGCGATTAGATAAAGCTAAGGGTGTGAGGGCCGACCAACTCCCCCACGTTCTCTAAGAATTCCGAACAATGCCTACGAGATCAATGGGGGAAATACCATTTTCCTTAGATTATGGGATGGAGGAGGTCATCCCACTTGAAGCAGGTCTACCAACCATGAAGTCGACTTCAGTCAATTAAGATTTCAAAAATAAGGAAGTCAGATCAGAGCCTGACTGATTAGACATAAATTCTTCACATTTATCCCCTTAATTTCGGTATTTTTATGATCCCGTGTGGTGTAAATAGATTGGATTTGTCTCATATTTATGATAATAACCCTTTTTGGCAAGTATTTCGTATTTTGTGTATCTCATATGTGTTTTATTGGTATTTCATGTAAGAAAGATGGGAAAGAGAACTCAAAATAGTGAAAGAAACCAAGAATCGGGTAGTTGAAGGGCATGTTTGTAATTTTTCAACCTTATTTTGGAGGTGGGGACAAGTATAAAGGGTAAGATCTTTCAATTACAAGAGCAGTGGAAAAAATGGCACCCCAATCCGAGCTACGCTGAAGACATTATGCCCATTTGAAGATTGAGAAAGAAATCCATAAATCCAAATGAAAAAGAGGCCCAAAGCCAACAACTTCCCCAGAACCGGTTCACCCAGAACCCGAATCGGTTCGCCCATTTTTTGCGCTTCAGATCGGTTACAAAATTAGTCACGTTTGCTAAGTGTGACAAATTGCCAGATACAGGATTTTTATTTGGTCCTTATCTTTTAGCCAAAAGAGTTTTGTATTTTGGGGATTCTCCTAAACGACCTCTAGCCTATATATTTAGTCATTAGGACTCTTTTTATTAATATTTCATTTATGTAAAAGCTCCATAACAAGTAGGAACATCTAGGAGAAGAATTTACATATTTTGCACCTTTAATTCAAGAGCTTTTCGAGTTTTTCTTCAAGCTTTGATTTCTTCTCGCATGGTTGTGTTCTTCAATCTTGGTAACTTTTATTTCTACACTTTTATTATTATTTCTCATGTTTCATCTCTTTTTCCAAGAAATTATGAGTTCATGCAACATTGATAATGTAGTTTTCATTAATTTCACCATGTTAGGCTAGGTTTTTAATGGTTGGGATACATGAACTCAACCTGATGTGGTAGTTGCATGTGTATAAAATTAATGCTCTAAATTTAATGATTTGAATATGATCGTATTGCGTAGAAACGTGATAATTGTAGATCTTTGGATCTCGTTTGGTTCAGGGTAACCGGGATGCTTCAGAATACAATTCGAGTGTAACT
Organism: Sambucus nigra; assembly: GCA_949130495.1. Taxonomy (NCBI): domain Eukaryota; kingdom Viridiplantae; phylum Streptophyta; class Magnoliopsida; order Dipsacales; family Adoxaceae; genus Sambucus; species Sambucus nigra. Next base: position 203,982,820 of record OX422208.1, read on the forward strand.
ATCGCAATACCGATTTACTCGTCCTCTAATTAAGTATGGTGCGGGCTTGAACCTCATATATGTAATGCTTGGGAGTACTAAATTATGGGTCTAATTACTCACTTAAATTTGTGATTAGTTTTATACCATCAATACTCTAGGGTTGAGGGATTGTATTCCTGACCTGTTTTTCTCATCATATAGTTCAAGTTTTAGTTTAATCATCATCAGTATTTTAGGTAATTTAGAGTAATTGCATTCCATTCATTCTTTAGTTCATTAGATAATCATTTTCAAAATTGCATCTAGTTGTAGCTTCTTCACAATCCAAATCATCTTTTTATTTCTTTTTAGAGTCAAGTTGGGGTTAAGAGTCTTACCTTTGTCATCACGTTCACTCGTCCTAGTTCCGTGAGGATTCGATACCGATACTAGCTACTATACTCCACAAGAGTGTAGTTATAGTTTAGTTTTTTTTTGTATTGTGGTCGGAAGCCGATAACAACGACTAGCGTATTTACCCGGACGCTCAGTTTCCAACACGATCAAAATGGCGCCGTTACCGGGGAATTAGGTAGACTTAGGTATATATCAAGTTAATCTAAACTTTGACCATTAAAAAAAAAAATGATGAGTATTACGAGGGAGAAGCTAGATGAGAGCGAATGGAAAGATATAATAGATGAATTCCTTTGTAGTAACCATCCCTCCACATCACAGAAGCCTTCGGAGGAGAGTGAGAGAGAGTATTCGGATAATGAGGAAGAAAGAGCATTAGGAGGTATGAGCCTAGAAGACTTTGAGAACAAATTTGGGCCAGTGGATGAGCGATTCACTATCGAAGTCCAATCTCTATTGGACTCATTTTTTCACTTAGAAGAGAGCGCATGGAAAGATAGGATGGATGATTTCCTTCTTTGTGACCATCCACCCATGCCACTGGAGTTCTTTGATGCCATAAAGGCCATGGTTAGAGTATCGTCCGATTTAGATCTTGATCCATGCATTACCAAGTTTAGGGACAATCTAGGCCATTCCAAAATTCACTTTGATATTCTATCCAAGTCGGCCCATTTGAGCTACAAGGTGATTGAGCACCTCGTTGACTTCACTCACCTCATTCATCATATGCCTCGAGGTGTTCATTTTTTCTATTGGGTCGACTCTGAATTGCTCCGACTTTTAGTTTGCGATGGGAGGAAGACGAGCGAGACAAGAAGAGCACCATTCCCCGCGCAAGGGGGCGGGTGAGCCTATATAGAGAGATGAGAGGTCGTCGCACCCCCAACGCGTATGGGGTGATTTTTGTTGTATTTTTGAGTCATGTATGAGTGTCATATAGTGTCGTGTTGCATTTTAATAATTTTTTTGTTTTATTTGTCGCACTTGTTCTTTTTCTTCTTTCGATTTTTGTCCTTTTGATTGAGGACAATGCAAAAGTCTAAGTTAGGGGGGTCACTAGTGCGTCTTTCTAAAACCTCAAAATTTTAAAAAATGCCCAAAAATTTCCAAATAAAAATCATAAAATTTTGAAAAATCCAAAAATATTTTGCTTCAAAATAAATAAATAATGAAATTTAAATTTTTCAAAAATATCACCTTTATTCTATTTGAAGTCTCAGATTGTTAAATCCCTATTGCACTAAGTCGAAATTGACCAAAGATGAAAATTGTGCGAAAATTGATGACTTAACGAATAGGTGTGGAGATTAACAAAACCCGGTGAGATTTTGAGCCTATCGGTTTTTTAGAGCATTTTAAATCAATCCGATTTAATGATTAACTCAAAGTTCATTTCAGTGTTTTAAAAAGTCGTTGATGATATTGGTTATGGGAAATGGAATGTTGCCTCAAAAAGAGCGATACAAATCTCTGAATTAAATTAATCTCGAGACGCATATGGTAAATTAATAAGTAATTCGGACAATGAAGTAGGCCATCGTTTGTTACCCAAAAACATAAGCCATAAAAAGATGTGAAAAATTATCCCTTTGATAACCCAATTGAGCCGAATAAAATTTATCCTTTTTGTTTGGTAACCCGAAAAACCCAAGTAGCCCGGAATTGCAAAAATGGAATATTCATTAAAGTCCGGAAAGTGCATAAGAAGGGGCAAGAAAAAGAATATAAATGCTCAACAAAAATAGCAAGAAAAGAAAAGAAGTGAAAAATAGAAAAAATAGAGAAAAGGAATAGAAAATGAGCAAAAGCCTGAAAAATCACTAAGGAACATCATAAGAAAAAATTTCCTTTCCTAACCATTTCCATGTTACCCAATACACCTATAGACCGAAAAAGTCCTAACCTAGTCCGGATTGATAAATTAATTATCGCGTGGAGAGCTAAGACACCATAAGATAATAAAAGAGATTACATGTGTGAAAAAGAGGCGATGTTCCCATTCTCCAATGACCATATTCCGATGATGAGATCTATTCACCATATATTTTCTCCTTTCAATTTGTGCGCGTGACTTTGCATCCATTATATTTACTCTTTATATCCCGCACATCGAGAGAATAGACACAATCCGAGAGATTCGTTTGAGAGAGCATCTCGTGAGCAATTGAATCAAAACGAATTTTTGAAAAGTAACGTAATGATCAATCGGTGGAAGTTAGCGGTTCAATTTTTGGCTTCGCACACACACACACACACACACTATGACTTGAGACTTGTAAATATGACTTTAACGTGACTGTTTTTGGGGAGTTTAAATTGTACAATTTTTAAATATTTTGATTTTTCTTTGATTCAATAAAGAATTTTGTGGGTACATTCACTGCAAACCCTCAGGAGACACCACTCGTCCTACTAGGGTAACCAAGGGGTTTAAAGGCTTATTCCATACGCTAAATGCAATCGCTTGCCCGCGAAAAAGGTATTATATCCCAATAAAGTTTTTAAAACGTCCTTAACTCATACTCTCATTCTTTTACACTGCTCGAGACGCGCAAAGTTCTAAGTTAGAGGGGTTTGATTAGGCATAAATTCTTCACATTTATCCCATTAATTTCGGTAGTTTTATGATCCCGTGCGGTGTAAATATCTTGGATTTTTCTCATATTTATGGTACTAACCCTATTTGGCAAGTATTTAGTATTTTGTGTATCTCTTATGTGTTTTACAGGTATTTCATGCAAGAAAGATGGAAAAGAGAACTCAAAATAGTGAAAGAAACCAAGAATCGAGGAGTTGAAGGGAATTTTCATAATTTTGTAGCCTTATTCTGGAGGTGGGTCCAAGTAAAAAGTTGAATATCTTTCAATTACAAGAGTACTGGAAAAAACGGTACCCCAATCCAAGCTATGGTGAAGAAGTTATGCCCATTTGAAGATTGAGAAAGAAATCCAGAAATCCAAATGAAAAAGAGGCCCAAAACCAGCAAGTTCCCCAGAATCAGTTCACCCAGAACCCGAACCGGTTCGCCCATTTGTCACGCTTTAGACCCGTTACAAAACTAGTCACGCTTTCTAAGTGTGACAAATTTCCAGATACAGGATTTTTATTTTGTCCTTCTCTTTTTGCCAAAAGAGGTTTGTATTTTGGGGACTCTTCTGAACGACCTCTAGCCTATATATTTAGTCATTAGGATTCTTTTTATTAATATTTCATATATGTAAAAGCTCCATAACAAGTAGAAACATCTAGGAGAAGAATTTACATATTTTTCACCTTTAATTCAAGAGCTTTTCGAGTTTTTCTTCAAGCTTTGATTTCTTCTCGCATGGTTGTGTTCTTCAATCTTGGTAACTTTTATTAGTTACGTGTGTATAAAATTAATCCTCTAAATTTAATGATTTGATTATGACGGTATTGCATAGAAATGCAACAATTATAGATCTTTGGATCTCGTTTGCTTCAGGGTAACCAGGATGCTTCAGAATGCAATTCGAGTGTAACTATCGCAATACCGATTTACTCATCCTCTGATTAAGTATGGTGTGGTCTTGAACCTCATATACGTAATTTTTGGGAGTACTAAATTCTGGGTCTAATTAATCACTTAAATTTACGATTAGTTTTATACTATCAATACTCTAAGGTTGAGGGATTGTATTCCCGACCTATTTTTCTCATCATATAGTTCAAGTTTTAGTTTAATCATCATCAGTATTTTAGGTAATTTAGAGTAATTGCATTCTATTCATTCTTTAGTTCATTAGTTAATCATTTTCAAAATTGCATCTAGTTGTATCTATTTCACAATCCAAATCATCTTTTTATTTCTTTTTAGAGTCAAGTTGTGTTAATAGTCTTACCTTTGTCGTCACGTTCACTCGTCCTAGTTCCCTGAGGATTCGATACCCAGACTAGCCACTATACTCCACAAGAGTGTAATTATAGTTTACGTTTTGTTTTGTATTATGGTCGAAAGCCGATAACAACGACTAGCGTATTTACACGGACGCTCAGTTTCCAACACGATCATTGACTTAGCTGATGAAAATGGAGAATTAGATGTTGTAAAACTTGCCTCCTAGAAACAACAGTTGGATAAGTAATACAATAGGGAGTAAAGACGATGAGCTTCAAGGTCAGGGACTACATTCTTAGAAAGATCGTGGGTAGCACCAAAAAGCCCTCAGACGGGAAACTTGGGCCCAACTCAAAAGGTCCATTTGAAGTCATCTGAGAAGAATTAAAGGGAGCCTACCACTTAGAAATAAGTGAGGGATTATAGATTCCCTAAGCTTGTAATGTAGCCAATTTAATGAATTTTTTCTTTTAAATTTCACTTCTTTCAATTTCGAAGTATTTTAAAAAAGTTCTTTTAGAATTCTCGAACTTATATCTGTGCATTATTCCAAGTGCCAGGAAGATGGGTATTTAATAAAGAAGATAAATGAGTTAAATGAGTTCTCTTTAACATTTCACTTATCACTGTGATTGTAGACACCCCATCCTAGTACCCTCTAAATACCTTCTCAGGTTCCTAACACTTCTCCTCCCACCATAAGACCCTGGGTCCTACTCTAAACCCTGATCCATAAGCCATCGAGTAATTTCGATACCTGTTTAAATCTGGTTAACTTGTCATATTAAGCGAAGCTCATTTAATTCTCATAGAACTCTGAATCCCCTTTCCAACCGCACATATAGTGTGCGAATTGACCTTACGGTTCGCATGTACTCACCTTTTTGCTCCAAACCCTGATCTAAAGGCCATCGAGCACTCTCAACCCCCATTTGACTTTGGTCCGCTCACAAACTTGAGGGAATCTCATAGAAATCTCATAGGTCTCTAAATCCCAATTCTAACGGTTTATACCGTGCGTGAATTGGCCTTATGATTCGCACGTACTCACATTTTTGCTCGAAAACCTAATCTAGAAGTCGTCGGGCGCTCCTCTGCCCCGTTTAACTTTGGTAAACTCTCTAGATCGAGTAAAGCTCATTTACTTCTCATAGGTCTCTGAATTCCCATTCCAACAGTCTATATTGTGCGCAAATTGGCCTTACGATTCGTGCGTACTTCCCTTTTTATTCCGAGAAGCCCCGTCCAAATGCCATCAGGTGATTTCAAGTCCCGTTTGACTTTTGATCCTGGTAGTAGTTCAATGTATTTTTATAGTTCTCAGAATAACCTTTCTAAAAGTCCTAGACGTGCGCGATTCGGACTTACAGTTTGCATTTCAAGCCCATTTTTTGAAAAAGTCCTTTTTGAATTGCCTATGGGTACCCCAAACCTCTTGCCCATTGGAAGGGGTCTACTTTACTTCACTAGTAATCCAAGTTATGCCGATAGGTAGGCCGTGACCTATACTGATCATCACCCCTCGGAAACACTAATTTTTATGCTATTTATGCAGGCTATGACCTCATTCCAAAAGACCCCCTTTTTAGCATTCAGAAACATTCCCTTGAAATCAGTGCGTTGTTATTCCAAAAAATCCAATTTTTCAACTTTCCATTCATCTTTCTTACCTCACTTTTGTACCCTCTATGGCCACCTAGCTCACCCTTACTTAACCACCATTCCACCACCCTAACATTGGCCTCATCTTCTCCAAAAATCACTATTTCCAATTCATTTATTGGTTGTTGTTTACTTACTTTGATTCTATCTTTAATATCTTTTAGTCTTACTCCATTATCTCACATTAACAAATATCCATTTTTATTATTAGTATCCACATAATATATTTTCACAAAATCAAAAAGATAAAAAATAAGGTTTACTTAAAAACTCCCAAAGTAGGATTTCCTCACCCTTTTTACACTTTTACATTTGATCACATTTTCTTCAAAAACAATTAAAGAGGATTCCTAAATTTGGGTTTATGGGTTAAACCCCAGCCTTATGACATGTCAAACTACGTGGACTTTAATGCCTATTATGACTACGTAGGCATCCCGAATCATTATCGGGATTCGAGTCATATTTTGCTCATTGTGTTACTTTGTTTATACTTCATATTTAGTATTATTGTGCATATTCGCACGCCTATGCATTAGTGTTTCCACTGAACATGCACGTTCATTTTCTCATTGTGAATTTTGTTTTGGAAGGAATTAACATCATATTTTGTATTATTTTCATTTCTTTTGTATACTCCTTAGGATGACTCCTCTCTGTCCTCCCCATGACGTGAGTAAGATGATACCTTTTTATTGCTTATTTTCACATCGCACACATTGTACACATGAGTGTGACACCCCGCCTAATAAAATACCAGGCGATCACTCCTATATCAAATTAAAACAGGAGTCGCATATGGATCATTCTCACCAGCACTGTCGAAAACCAAATTAATTACTAACAACCTATTAGGCTAGCGTCAAAATTTTACTTAACTAATCTTTTTAAACAAACTATACAAATAAAACATTAACACAATTTATATAAATGGAACTAAAAAGAAATAAAATAACCGAACACTCGGTAACAATAATACAACCCAATTGAATTACGCACAGAAATGTGGTAAAAGAATAAATAAAAGCAGTTGGGTTATTAGCTCGAATGTTTATACAATACCTCTTATCTAGATTACAAGGATAGAAGCATCTATAGAAAACCTGCATGCATCCACAGTTGCCGCAACACACGTCTGACTCGAAGGAATTATCATCCAGGCATCCCTGTGTTTGGACACCTATATATATAATATATAGCAAGAGAGGAAAAAATATAGAAACGGGTCAGAGCCCGAGCTGTGAAAATATTTTGCAAGTGCATAAATGATTTATTTAGAAAAATATGCTTTATCTCATATTTAAATTGGCATCGCACTCCCATGAGATACCCCCTCACCTCTCTTCTAATAGTGTACACCTAGCGTATCCCTATAAACATCCTAGTCAAGCTACACTACCTACCTAATCCATCACCCTCAAACTATAGAAATTCTAAACAACCCAAGTACTAAGGGCTCAAATTATCCTTAGTCTCAACACTATGCCATATTCGTGCGTGGTGTGTCTCGCAAAGCGAAATCCAAACAAGGAACCCCCCGATACACTACTACTTGGCAAGGTCAATCGTCGAGATCCATTAGACCCTCAGTACACGAAAGATATACATATATATATATATATATATATATATATATATATATATATATATACACAGATAGAATTATATTCATTATCATGCTCATCTTTAACTTTCATACTTACTTTTATATACGTATCATGTTACACTTCCGGATATATCTCCCGGAATGAGAATTCATTTTTTTTCATTTTATATTCATTTTATCTCTTTACTCTCATAGAGATATAGTATCTTGTTCTCATCCACAAGTAATGTACTATAACACAAGTACAATAACCATCCCAACGAGCTATAACTCGAGGATGCGGTCTCTCAATGATATCATCTTCCAGGGCATCACTCACATACCATCCTATGGACCAACGGTGGGACTCAATATCACTGACATCGCGGCCAACACACGCACACAACGTCTGGAAAGCGGTCATAGTTCCTCCCCGGCAATGAGACAAAACATACCAACCACATCTCACCCCTAATAAAAATCACACAATATCACAATGGACTCTATGACCTGGGTAATATCCACACCCTGCTCCTCGATCCAGGGTGCTCACCCTCATCGCGCAACTTCCCAATGATAGCATTAGAGGGGGTATGCTTCACATATATTTATACCATCCACACATAGATATATATACATAACCGTATCATATAATATATATACTTTACTCACATAGTATATATATAATCCACATAGTTCCTTAAACAAATATAACTAGCCATAATTTCCAATCACACATAGCGATGACCAATAATCCCAAAGATTCTAATAATTAATACTATTCGAGTATTCTCACACTCACGATACTAAACCCAAAAGTATCCCCTCGATTGATAAATAACGTGTACCTTATTCACACTTAAGGATTTATACAATTTCACCAACTATACCCATTCACACTAAGTAAATATGCGTTTTTCCAAATTCATCCTAATAGTCTCGCGGGAGGTACTCAACCACAATTGTTATGATTATGTTTTCTACGCGCATAATTATATCTATACACGCTTGCTGAATGATTTTCTCGAATGCCTCTTGTCTCAAAATATTAATAAAATCCCTACCCCGGATCGTACTCTATATTAGTCAGAGGTTTTCCTATCCTCAAATAATTTTCTAGGAGTCCTAATATCCCATTTAGAAACTCCTATAAAAATCTCCAAAACCATAATTTAAGTCTCCCTAAACTTAAAAGGAGAAAACCTAAAAAATGTGCCAGGACCGAATCGATTCAGCCTGTCCGAATCAATTCGAAATGGTTCTACTTTCAAACTGTCTCTTACCGAATCGATTCGACCTGTCCGAATCGATTCGGCTGGTCCAAAATCCCCAAATCTTCTTAGGTTTTATATATACCCCAAAAACCCAAAACTTAATTAAATCTCCATTTTTGTTGTTTCTAATCTCATCCAACAACTCTATAAACATCTAATCTATGTTTTACAACTAACACATCAATTAATTTGGGGTATTAAACCATTTCTCTTAAATTTAAACCCTAAACCATAAAAACCACAACTTATCATTTTGACCTATTTCTTCACTCCATTACATGGATTAATCACTAGAAATCATTAAGAGTTTACATTACATCAATATGTAAACTCATATTAAAATTTTACCAAATTCATTTTAAGGGTTCTAACCCAAAATCATATAGTTTACCAACTATAATATGAAATGAATGCACAAAATGAAATAAAGCAAGTATACACTTGCCTGGAGGATGAAATCCGACGACCTCGATTCGAATTCGGCGAAGTTTGGATGAAATCCCCCATTTCTCTCTTCTTTTCTCCTCTTCCTTCTTTCTCTCTTTCTTTTCTCTCTTTTTCTTTCTTTCTCTTCGTCTCTCTCGTGACTTATAAGAGAGAAAATAAGGGTTTATCCCTTATTAACCCAAAAATGACTCGTTTACTCAATTGTGAGTCCCTATTAATCCAAAAATTCCAGAAACTCAATTACGACCCCCGGATACTCTTTTCTGACTATCTCCACCATTCCGAGACCAACCGCTCAATCGGAATTTCCATCCGAGGTACTTGACCGCAATTCACTATTTCAACCCAACACAACTTAATGCGGTATTTCCATTAAAATATTCCTCTGTCGCTTTACCCGGCTGCGACATATAATTAAAATACTCCGACCTACTTACTTAATCCCAAAAGTAAATATTACACCCATCGAAAATCATCTAATCTTTGAAAACTCCAAAAATTTATTATTCACGAAAATTCTTAAATTCTCAAATTACACTTAATTATTGAATTTAATTTCCCATAAAAGTGCGGGGTATTACATACTCCCCCCCCCCCCCCCCCCCCCTCACAATGGAATTTCGTCCTCGAAATTCATATATAACCAATACTACCGACACTAACCTAAGATCGTGAATCACTCCACATCCTAATACCTCAAAGTGGAATGGCTCTAACCCAATAGCTCTCAACCGTACTCAATAAGAACTCACCTCTAACAAGGTTTATACTATACTATACTACCATCTTAGCATACTATTCAACTCTATATACTACGTCCCTTCTATCTCAGGCGGTATATAAAACCAACTTACTAAGGTGCCCATACACATTTTTAACCCGTGCCTCTCCGCACAACTAACACAAACATCCGATATGTACACACTTTCTAACCAATGGACCCTATTTCCTCGGCGTAATACTCATACATAGGTCTTCCTAACCCGCAAAATCCAATTTTACTCAAGGTTAACCAACCAATATTTCTATATCGGCGCCACTAACTCCACTGGCTTCACTGCCCAAAAATTCTAAGATCGAAGCGTTTCCTACCTACGAGAAATAGTACTATCCTAAATTGTGTCCCTGGTGCCCAAGACCTTTCTCAACCCCCAACATTTTCTCGGTTTCATGCATGGGACGTCTCGCAGAGCGAAATCCAAACAAGGAACCCTCCCGTTATACTACTCCCTCGCATCGTCGGTCATCGAGATATAACGGCCTAAGGCACACCAACGGGATGTCCTAAATCCTACCTTGCTAACCTATTAACGCATTTCTACTATTCTATCCTTCCACCTATATGAAAAGGAAATCTAACTAACCGAGGAGCCAACTCTCTGCAAAATCATTACGAAAATTATACCAAAAAGATACTTCCTCTACAATTTAGCTTTTCATTAAGGCTTGACTATACTCCTTAAATTAATTTCTCAACGTTCTACTTCACCCACCCACTTGTGGTGAGAGGACCACTTTAGTGTCTTTCCATAGCACAATATTTCAATAATCATACCATTATCATACGACGCATAGTCTATAGTGTTTCATCCACATTATATGGCTTATCGACAAAACCAACATTTTACATCCTATAACATCTCTCCACTCCCGACGTCATTAAGGTTCATGCGTGGAGCGTCTCGCTAGCGAAATCCAAACAAGGAACCCCCCGATACACTACTACTTGGAAAGGTCGATCGTCGAGATGCATTAGACCCTCAGTACACGAAAGATATATATATATATATATATATATATATATATATACACATCGAATTATATTCATTATCATGCTCATCTTTAACTTTTATACTCACTTTTATATACGTATCATGTTACACTTCCGGATATATCTCCCGGAATGAGAATTCATTATTTTTCATTTTATATTCATTTTATCTCTTTACTCTCATAGAGATATAATATCTTGTTCTCATACATAAGTAATGTACTATCACACAGGTACAATAACCATCCCAACGAGCTATAACTCGAGGATGCGGTCTCTTAATGCTATCATCTTCCAGGGCATCACTCACATACCATCCTCAGGACCAGCGGTCGGACTCAATATCACCGACATCGTGGCTAACACATGCACACAACGTCTAGGAAGCGGTCATAGTTCCTCCCCGGCAATGAGACGAAACATACCCACCACATCTCACCCCTAATAAAAATCACATAATATCACAATGGACGCTATGACCTGGGGAATATCCACACCCTGCTTCTCGAGCCAGGGTGCTCACCCTCATCGCGCAACTTCCCAATGATAGTATTCGAGGAGGTATGCTTCATATATATATATATATATATATATATACCATCCACACATAGATATATATACATAACTGTATCATATAATATATATACTTTACTCACATAGTATATATATAATCCACATAGTTCCTTAAACAAATATAACTGGCCATAATTGCCAATCACACATAGCGATGACCAATAATACCAAAGATTCTCATAATTAATACTATTCGAGTATTCTCACACTCACGATACTAAACCCAAAAGTATCCCCTCGATTGATAAATAACGTGTACCTTATTCACACTTAAGGATTTATACAATTTCACCAACTATACCCATTCACACTAAGTAAATATGCGTTTTTCCAAATTCATCCTAATAGTCTCGCGGGAGGTACTCAACCACAATTATTATGATTATGTTTTCTAAGCGCATAATTATATATATACACGCTTGCCGAATGATTTTCTCGAATGCCTCTTGTCTCAAAATATTAATAAAATCCCTACCCCGGATCGTACTCTATATTAGTCAGAGGTTTTCCTATCCTCAAATCATCTTCTCGAAGTCCTAACATCCCATTTATAAACTCCTATAAAAATCTCCAAAACCATAATTTAAGTCTCCCTAAACTTAAAAGGAGAAAACCTCAAAAATGTGCCAGGACCGAATCGATTCGGCCTGTCCGAATCGATTCGCTTGCCACCGAATCGATTCAGCCTGTCCAAATTGATTTTAAATGGTTCTACTTTCAAACTGTCTCTTACTGAATTGATTCGGCCTGTCTGAATCGATTTGGTTGGTCTGAAATCCCGAAATCTGCATAGGTTTTATATATATCCCAAAAACCCAAAACTCAATTCGATCTCCATTTTTGTTGTTTCTAATTTCATCCAACAACTCCCTAAACATATAATCTATGTTTTAAAACTAACACATCAATTAATTTGGGGTATTAAACCATTTCTCTTCAATTTAAACCCTAAACCATAAAACCCCAACTTATCATTTTAACCCATTTCTTCACTCCATTGCATGGATTAATCACTAGAAATCATTAAGAGTTTACATTACATGAATATGTAAACTCATGTTCAAATTTACCAAATTTATTTTAAGGGTTCTAACCCAAAATCATATAGTTTACCAACTATAATATGAAATAAATTCACAAAATGAAATAAAGCAAGTATACACTTGCCTGGAGGATGAAATCCGACGACCTCAAGTCGAATTTGGCGGAGTTTGGATGAAATCTCCCATTTCTCTCTTCTTTTCTCCTCTTCCTTCCTTTTCTCTTTCTTTTCTCTCTTTTTCTTTCTTTCTCTTCCTCTCTCTCGTGACTTATAAGAGAGAAAATAAGGGTTTATCCCTTATTAACCCAAAAATGACTCATTTACTCAATTGCGAGTCTCTATTAATCCAAAAATTCTCGAAACTCAATTATGACCCCCGAATACTCTATTCTGACTATCTCGGCCATTCCGAGACCAACCGTGCAATCGGAATTTCCATCTGAGGTACTTGATCGCAATTCACTATTTCAACCTAACACAACGTAATGCGGTATTTCCATTAAAATATTATCCTTTGTCACTCTACCCGACTGCGACATATAATTAAAATACTCCGACTTACTTACTTAATCCCAAAAGTAAATATTACACCCATCAAAAATCATCTAATCCTTGAAAACTCCAAAAATTTACTGTTCACGAAAATTCTTAAATTCCCAAATTACACTTAATTATTGAATTTAATTTCCCATAAAAGTGTGGGGTATTACAATGAGTCACACCTTGGAGAAAAAAGAACATCATTATAGCCCATGAGAGATCGAAAGGGCGAAATGAGTGCCTATATAATGTAACTGTTGTAACTCTATATATAACATTGTAACTATATGTATATTAATGTAACTCATTGTAGAAAGTTAAAACTATACAAATAAATTGTAACCGTGTTTAACTGTATTGTCTATTAAAATAATTTTGAAATTGTATTTGTTATTTTTTAACTGTATTAATTTTCATGTAACTGAATAAATTTTTCTGAAAGTGTATTTATATTATACAATTGTATGTAAATTTTTGAAAATCTATCTATATTTTTGTGACTATATAATTTTTTTAACTATATCTATATTGTTTTATAATCATGTCTACTTATTTGTAGCTGTTGAAAATTTCTTAATGTAAATGTCTGTTGAAAATTGTTTAATGTAACAGTTTGACTGTGTATATTAATGTAAGTGATTATGAAAAATTATAATCGTAACTAAACTGTTTGTTATAATGAAATTTGTAATTGTATCTAATTTTTGTAACTGTAGTTATTTTTTTGTAACCGTATCTATTTTTTCTAGTAACTATAACTATTTTTTGTAATTGTCTTTATTTTTTTGTAAACGTATTTATGTTATAGTATATATTTATCTATTTTTCTTTCTAACTATATCTATTTTTCCTTATAACCGTATCTATATTAGTAGATGTGCTTATCGTTTTAATTTGTATCCACGCATCCGTAATTGTATTTATGGATTTGTAACTTTATCTATGCATTTGTAATTCTATCCATATTTTTGTAATTAAAAATGTTTGTAATGTTTTTTATATAAGTTTATTTGTAATATTTTGGTATTAGTATGTCATTTTATATTTCATACTAGGAATTGCATAACTTCAAACTTCAAGTTAGAAAGATGCAATATATTTTTCTTAATGTACCAATCTAAATAAAATTGTAACTCTATATGTAACATTCTAAATACATGTATATTAATGTAATTAATTGTAGAAAATTAAAACTGTAACGATAAGATTGAATTATTTATTTATTTATTTATTTAACTGGAGTGTGTGTCAAAACGATGTTGGTAACTATAATTGTTAATCTGGTAATCGTATCAATGTGTTCGTGTAACTATATCTATTATTCTCTGTCTATATTTATATTACTTAATTGTATGTTAAGTTTTATAAATGTATCCATACTTCTTAGAAATGTATCTATACTCTTGAAACTATATTTAAATTTTTTTAACTCTCTTGTTTTTTAACTGAGTCTATATTTTTGTTTTGTAACTGTATCTATTTTCTTTTGTAAATATTAAAAATTTCTTAATGTGACTGTGTATTGAAAATTATTTAATGTAACAATTTAATTATGTATTTTAATTTAAGTGATTATTGAAAATTAAAATTGTAATTGAACTTTTTGTTATAATGAAATTTATAATTGTATCTATTTTTTGTAACTATATCTATTTTTTTATTACTGTATCAATTTTTTGTAACTGTATCTTTTTTTTTGTAACTGTATTTATGTTATAGTTTTTTTTATCTATTTTTCTTTCTAATTATATCTATTTTGTAACTGTATCTATATTACTAGCTTTATTTATTTATAACAATCTCAATACGTATTTCTCAATAAATAATTACGTTCCTATTTCAACTTAGTTCAAAATATGTATGTTTTTTATACTTAATATACAACATATATATAGTAACCTTTTTATTTCCATTCAAGTACAATGGATGACATTTTGATTTGAATGTGACTATATAACAAGATCTCAATAATGCTACTCGCTGAGTCGACAATAAAAGTTCAAGATATAGTGCATATTTTAGGGTCAAGACATATTGGTTTGACCGAACACATGTACTTGACATACTCACTTTCGAGACACTCAAACTGCGTTGTTAAATCCGATAATGATATTTGTGAAATGTTTGTCACATTATCAATTAAAGGAATAAAAATCATTGATTTTGAAATTAGAGATGGTTTTAACCATGAAACAACTTAAGTTGGGAGTACCCCTAAAATTGATAGTGTTTGTCTTTGGAAATTCCCTACTAGGAAATTTGAACAAAAATAAATACAAAGAAACAGACTTGTTGGATAACTTTTCAACAACTAGTACATCAAGTTTGTTATCTGGAAGTTGGTCTAGTGGCATTACTGATGTAATCTAGGAATTCATTAGTGGGACTGATCAATTCAGAATTGCATTATAAAAATACTCAATTGAGTTTGAATTCCACTACATATATCTCAAAAATGAAAGGACCGCAACTACAACAGTTTATGCCGACAGAGATACAACTCGTTGTAAGTGGATAATACATGCATCACTCGAGCAACCAAACATATTTTCTACATAAGAACTTTTGAGAAAGTATATACATGTTCACTATTAATACATACAATAAATAATCCTAGAATAAATTCTGATATTATTGTTGGCATTATAGTTGACCAAGTCAATGATATACCATTTCTTAGCCCAACTCATGTCATGCACCATTTGAAAGTCTACCAAGAATATGATATTTCTTACCATGATGCTTACAAGGCTGTGAAAAAATCATGTTCATAAACTTTTGGTAACAAATCTCTATCCTATAATAAGTTGAGGTGGCTTATTGATCTGTTCAGAGTTCTCTAATCTCGAAAGTATATTGGAAATTGATTACAATCCAATGACAAATCTATTTAAACATCTATTTGTCACTTTCAATGCTTGCATTGAAGGATTCAAGTTTTTTCGTCCACTTCTCTTCCTTGATGAAACATTCTTAAAAGGATATTATAAGGGAACACTACTTGCAACAACAACAAAGGATGGAAATCAAGGTATATTAATTAGTTTTATTAAAATATTTTACAAAATTAGTTTTATTTGATTTGATATTAAACATGTATACTTACTAATGTAACTCATATTTCAATATTAAAATAAATATGTTTCCTTTAGCAATGTATATTATTGATCCTGATACCACTGCCAAATAGAGTTGATTCTTAAGGGAACTATATAAAGTCATTGGAAATAAAGTAAAATTGAATTTTATATCCGATAAACATGATGGATCAAAGAGTCAGTTCCCAATGTATTCCCAAGATCGTACCACTTCTATTCTATACAACATATGAAGCTTAACCTAAAAAATGAACTATCACGAGGACATGTGACAAATCCATTCCAAAAGTCCATGGTCTAGGAGGGTGGTGAAACTGGGGTCTGAAAAGAACTGGAATGGGTGAGGCGTGACCCACTCCAATGGACTCTGTCTTCAAGGTCTTCAAAGTCTCAAGAGCAGCTGTATGAGTAAACCTTATATTTCTGGTAAAAATAGAGTGAATGCTATGACCTCTTACTGTAAGAAAAAGAAATTCAAAAATAATATTGGTAACTTGGAGAGAAAAATCTCCTGATAATAATGGTTGTAATGACGGGAGTGAAGAGACAAGAACTTATCACTTAGAGAGAGAGAGAGAGCAAGGAAATAATACTAGGTTTGGTGTAATTTTGGGTATTGATTTAACTTGAGTTTCTATTGTGATGAGACCTTACCAAAGGTTTCTACTTATAGGTCAATACTAGGGCTGATTTAGGCCTCTTGGGACGCCAAAAATGAAAGAGAATCTGAGGGATAAGGTTTGTAATGTAATTTTTGTCCCTATATATCTATATCCACCTATCCCCTCTGATAGGCAACACCTGGATGAAACCAAAGTCAAAAAGTAAATATGTCTCCTAATGGTGACAAACTATATGATTTGGTAAATATCATTTCAAACGGTAACTTGTTGTATAAACTTTGTAAAACTTGAGAGTGGCCTTGAGGGTCACCCTCTCTAAAATTGTTTTATAAAAAGTTCTTTCATTTGTGAGCACCCTTTTGGCTACTCACTCCTTTTATATCTATGTGCGGGTTGTACAAGTGCTCGAGTGACTCTTAGGGGTCTCTCTCCTAGTATTCTCTCTATCTTAAGGTGCCAAGTGGTTGAGCTTGCCCAATAAATTTTGTCTCTCAGCCACCAAACTAAAACTCCCAAGAGATCCCAATTGGCTTGCTTGAGCCCTACTTACTCAACTAGACCACCTGTACAAGAAAATAAAAACTAGTACTTTCATTATAAAAAGTAAACAATTCTTAGGACGAGGGGCTACTCGTGATGGACCCCCTCGCTCCCAGTCATTTCCTTTTCTCGCATTACTTTTGGGTAGAGGGGTCACTCAAGGTGATTCCCCACACCCTAACTCCTTTTTACCTTATTTCACAACTTATGAAATGAGGAGGAGCCGTCTATGGTTATCTTTGGCAGATGGGTCACTTGTCTTGGACCCCCTCGTCATAAATTACTTTTAACATTGATTGTGGTTGAGGGGCCACTCGTGGTACACCCCCTCATCATTAACTATTATTGTTACATTTTTCTTAGTCGAGGGTCCACTCGTGGTGGGTGGACTCCCTCATCATAAACTATCATTTTCACTAGTCTTGGTAGAGGCTCCACTCGAAGTGGACCTCCTCCTCATAAGATATTTCTTCTGTCAATTTTGGCAAACGGGGACACTCATGGTAGACCCCCTCGCCCTTGAGGTATTGGTCCTTACTGCACGTGATATCCATCTAAACATGGTTTATAAGTTCAAAAAGTATGCTTATGCTCCTACAAGGGAGCTTTGTGATCAATATTTTGCAGAATTAAAATGCTATGGAGGAAATTCAATTGTTAACTTTTTAAATGACACACCTTTGAAATACTAGTGTAATGCCAACTTTGAAGGAAAAAAATATGGGGAAATGTAATCTAATGCTGTTAAGTCCTTCAATACGTGGATAAGGGAAGCTCGTCATTTTCTTATAACCCAATTGGTTGATCATATAAGGATAAAAATAATGGATCTAAGAGAAACAAGAATGGAATCAACTGTGAAGTAGACTTATGTTTTGTGTGCAAATATGGATAAAAAATACAACAACTTGTATTGGAATTGAGACTATAGTTTTTCTCACGTTCAAGTTCATCTATCTCAAAGGTCCACTGTTAACCATCATCAAAATAGATAACCGTGTTATTGTGAGTTGTGGCAAAGACATGATTTCCCTTGTTCTTGTAACAACCCAGGTTTTCGAGCGACTATTTTATACTATTTTGCCCAATGGGCTAATTTTTATAAAATAGGGAATGTTGGAGTAAATATTATTTCCCGTGAGACTTAGGGATAATATTTACTATGTTCTGACTATTTACCGTTATGAGAAGGTAAATAGTGTTATATTGTGTATTTTGCGTCGTTATATGAAAAACGACGGTTATGACCTATATTTAAATCGGGTATCATTAATGAATTTAAAATAAAAATTGGAACGTAAAAATAGTTCACACTTTCCCGAATGCCAAAATAGGGGGTGCGGTCGTTTTTAGAACAGTCGAGATAGTCGAGCGGAGTGCCCAGTTGTAATTTTAAGATTCGGGCATTTTTGAGGGGTTATGACCCAATTAAGTGGTTACGAGTCATTTTAATGGTGTATTAGTAATTATGAGGGCATTTGTATTTTAAGACCCGTATAAGTCCCCCACCCCTTTTTCTTTCTTCATTTGTGTTAGAAGCCAAAGGAGAGAGAGAGAGAGAGAGAGAAGAGAGAGTTGGGAGAAATGGAGAGATAGAGAGAGAAATGAAGATTTGGACCGGATTTCCGTTGCTACCAGAAGAGGATCAGAGACTATGAACCCCGAGGCAAGTTTCTTACTTGCTAGATGTGATTTAATGTGATAAATTGCATGTATAGTTAGGTTTTGGAGATTTAACCCATAAATGGGTATTTGTTGATTTTGATGTTTAAACCTTTAAATCTTAGTTTTAATTGGATTTGAGGAGTATATATTAGTTATAAATGGTGTAGGATTGATTTAGGTTGAATTGTTGTTGTTGATGTTGGGAGAAATCAAAGTTTTGGGGTTTTGGGATTTTAGGGTTCTTATACCCCGTAGCCCGATTTGGGCAAAATCTCAGGACCGAATCGATTCGGCCCTAAGGGAGAATCGATTCGGATAAGGAGAGGGTTACAGGTCTTGCAGACCGAATCGATTCGGGTTAAAACCGAATCGATTCGGCAATTGCAGAAAGCCAGTTTTTGCTCACCGAATCGATTCGGCTATTTAGCGAATCGATTCGGTTCCCCTGTTTTTGTGAGATTTTCTTATTTTTATTTTTAGCCCTTTTTCTTTTAGGTCCAAGGTTTAGGAACCTTCCTTTGGGAAGTAATTAAGAGTCCTAGAGGGTGGTTTTGGGTAGACTAATGCCCTAGGATTTAATGGGATATTTAGGCTTACCCGAGGGCTAAGTTGCATAGGTTGATATCCGAATGATTTAGGAGATTAACCTAGAGATGAAATTGGAAGTTAAATATTATGTTGAGCTTTTGGGAGACACTCCATTATGGAGACTCACTTTGAGGGTTTCTGAATTATATAAACTATTCGAGGCTATTTTGAGGTTAGTGGCACTTTGGGTCTTAGGCCATTAATAATATATGACTTAATAAGAATGAAATGCACCTTCTAAGACTTGGTGCTAAATGGCTAAATGGATGATTTTTGGAAATGTAAAATATGAGTTTTCAAAAATGGAAAAAGTAATGTTTTTCATAAATGTTAATTTATGGATACACACCTCTCTAAATCGCTATCATAAGGGAAGTTGCGCGCGTTGTGGTGAAGCCCCCTGGCTAATGATGCAGGGTGGATATAGTCCCTAGGCCATGTGAGCGTTTATTTATATATATTTTTCTGCGCTGGTTAGGAGATTCCGGGTGTGGTCTTGACTATCCCGCAGGCACATGGTCGCTTCCCGATGTTTCGATAGGATCCCAGGTTGTCTTGGAGGCCCTGGAAGATGATAGCCATTTAGGGGTGCGCACAGTGGGGAAACCCGGACGGGCGGTCTTAGAATCGTTATATATATATATATATATTAATATGACTATTCTAAATCAAGTTGGACTTGATGCATGATGGAAGTGCCATAAAGAGCACGATGTAAGGCCATAAAGAGCCTATGATGATGATCATATTCCTGATAAGGAAGATATTTTTACAAAGTGAATAATTGTGATAAATGCCACTAGGGCATGAAAAGTATGATTATATTTCCTAATAAGGAACAAATTCATGAAATGAATTAGTTTTTGATGAAAGTAATTTGGTAAACATTTGATAAAGTGTTGTACCATTTATATGTATACTCCTAAAGAAAGAATTAGGAATTGTGCCATTAGTTGATGGATGGGTTTTATGTTATATTTTTCTTTGAGTAGCTGTAGATGTGACCTCCCACACTTATGCACACACATACATTTGTTGATTATTTTCGTGCTCAGGGTCTAATGTATCTCGACGATCAACCTTGCCTAAGTAGTAGTGTATCGGGGGGGTTCCTTGTTTGGATTTCGCTTTGCGAGACACCCCACGCACGAATAAGGGCATAGTGTTGAAACTGGGGAGAAGTTAGCCTTCTGTTCTTTCTATAACCTGAGCATCATTTATATTGCGCTAGGTTGCTGCTAGATTGAGAGGTGAGGAATATTATTGTTATCTGCGAGAGAATTACGCACTTAACTGTCATGCATTTTAGTCGCATGGTAATCATATCAAACCGGGCCCTGATCGGTATCTATATTTCTTTTGCTGCATATTCCTTGTCGTTACAGGTGCGCTTCCGCATGGACATCTGTATTTACATATTCTATTCCAGTTGTCATGGAGCTACAGCATATTGCGGATGTTGTAGGATACTCGTAGTAGACGCTCCTTTCTTCTGTACTCTAGTTATGTTCAGTACTTTTATTCGGGCGTGTTTGCCCAAGGTATTGCACTCTTTTATTATATTGTAAATATTGATTGTAATACTTAATGTATTATTTGTATTGGTCTGTGCACTGACAGCTTATTCGGTGATTACTTATTGTATTGTCATACTTTATTCTTCGATTTTTGATACCCACCATTTTTACAAATGGGATTGTCTAAGTGTTTCTCTTTTACTTTTAAATTTTTTTATATGACAATCCGTTTTCTAAAATGATTGGTGGTTATCTCATACTATTATGTTAATCGACAGTGATGCTAAGAATGTACCATCTATGATTCCTGTGATTATTGGAGTATTGGGCTGGCCACCTATTATTTTAGTAGGCGGGTTGTCACAGATAGTATCAGAGCATTACGTTCTAGAGTCCTTAGGAATCTGTGCTGGTGTTTTACGTCTTCTGCGTTCCTCTCTGTTTGATGTAGAGCCTTAGGAATAAGGTCATTGAATTCTCTGGTGAGATTTCGTTCTCCTGCTATGGTACAAGAACCCCGAAGATCTTCTGCGCGTTCGTGTGAGACTTGTAAGTTGTTAGATGAAGGGCGTTAAGGAAGGCCGTTGTGAAGGCATCATAAGATGGGATTACTGTAAGCTGTAGGTTGTGGTCGGGATTAAGGACCACTTTGGAGGTCTCTCCCTTTGCCGCATTATTATATAATGCTGCCGTGACTACTAAGTACGGTGAAAATAGTTTTCCCAAATACCGTTGTCGGTAGAGAGTGGTACTATGGTTGGGACCCCGACCAATGTCCATTCGGAGTTGAGAGGTTCTTTATCAGGACCACATGTTGAAAGTTCGGTTGGATAGAGGAAGTGTAACCTCGTTCGGTGAGAGCGTGAGGCCCGAGATTTTGGCCTAGAGTTGGGTATAGGAGTGCCCAGGTGTGAGGATTTGAGGAAAACCTTTCACCCTTAGGAGTAAGGTTGAAGTGGAGGATAAGATAGTCGCCTCTTTATGGTGGGGCAGAATGTTTTTCCCATAGAGAGTTCCTTTCAGTGGAAATGCTAGGCTCGTAAGTAAGTATTGGAAACACTTTTGGAGAAGCAGTGTTCATGAGACCCCATTGGTGGACATCCACCCGGGGAAGACTCGTGGAGCTAAGGTTGGGGAAGCTGGTAGAATGTTCTCCTTGCTGAAGAAGTCAAGGGAACTATGCGTTCTGATCTTTTCGATTGAAGATAACCGGCAGGAATGGGACTCCTTGTTGAGTTATTGATGGGAATAGTTTGGTTCGGGTAAGACTAGAATGACGTGTCTTAGAACTATCGGTAGTAGCCAAGGAGGTTGGCTAGTATATTGGTGGAATTTCCAACTAGGGTGCGATTGGTGCATTCCTTAGGTAAGATGGAGTAGTATGGTGTTAGTCCTAGATTCGGGTGTGCATATCGAGCTGGTGATAGCATTGGCATATTTTTTATATAAAATAAGCATATCTATGTGACTTCCATGATAGGGGAGTTCTGTATTTTCCTTCTCACTCGTTATGGGGCGAGTGGTGATATATGTGGTATTTGCTACTTGTATTATATATTATACGAGTAGAGATATTCTTAGATTGGTTGGGGTGATAGCAAGCGAACATATCACGAGGCTATCCTAGTTCTAGTTCTAGGAGGAGGACTAGTTGTTCTATAATATATCTCCTGGATACGGGTTGAGACTTTATAGAGGTGGTTTACGTTATGTAGATAGTTTCCTTTATTTTTGTTTTTATTTTGTTTGCTTTGCTTGTGTATGCTATTGCCTTACCTCCATGACCGGCTAGTTAAGGTGACTGTGTGGAGGGGTTCCTTGTTTGGATTTCGCTTCGGCGAGACGCTCCACGCATGAACCTTAACGACGTTGGGAGTGGAGAGATGTGCATTTTCTTTTCTGCTTTTTTTTTTCTTTCTTTTCTTTTCTGTTGGTTAAGTGCTGGGTTGGAAGGTTTAGCCAAAAATCACGTATATGAGTGATTAAGGGCTAAGTTCATGTGCGATATATGAGCACTATGATAGTCTTCCTCTGACTAACGTGGGGGAAGACTAAGATTATGGATGTCCGATAGGGACTTATGGTTGTGCCTTAATGAGAAGGCCATTTGTGTAGAGGTATGTGTGTCTCTTGGGGTAAAGTGTTGGCGGCATCTTACTGAAAGTACATGCCTCAGTCGATAGTTATAGTAGGACGTAGATGATTATATGTAGTAGTAGAGTTTCGAATTAGGATTTCGTCGATCCCGATCATGTGTCTTCGACCGTTACTTCTCAACGACCGACAATGCGAGGTAGTAGTGTAACGGGAGGGTTCCTTGTTTGGATTTCGCTTCAGCGAGACGTCCCACGCATGAAACCGACCTAATGTTGGAAGTTGGGAAAGGTCTTGGACACTAGGGATATATTTAGTATTATACTTATACGACTAGGTTAGGATAGATAGATTGACCTTAGGATTCTTAGAACGCTAGGCCCTTAGGGCATGCGGCGTTATTTTAGGAAGATGGTTGGGAGTTGACCACAATAGGTTGTGGGTTAACACTAAGTAGGATTTGGTCCCTAGACGAGAAGTATGGGATTTCGAGCTCGTTAGAATGTTAGGCCATTAGTGGTGAGGCCTCTCGTAGATAGAGGGTTACATGGGTAACCTACCTTTGGAGGAGTTGAAGTATAAGCTGACTTTTCTCCTGCACTCGTGTTGTTATGATTGAGAGTGGATTTAACAAACGAGTCTTGACCAGGAACGGGATGTACTAATATGAGAGCATGGACCTTTTGTTCGTGTGTCTCACATTTTTACAACGTGTCATCCCACGCTTGATTTAAAGTTCATGGCGGTAGTATTTGCCTTAAGGACTCAGAGGCATTTCTCCTAGGCAGGAATTTGGGTCTTTTCACGAATAACAAGTTTGTGACCGTGAAGGACTATCGTTAAGATATTCCCTTTCGCTAAGGCGATGCGAACGGGAGTAGTATAGGCGCCGAGTAGATACCGTCTTAGAGTTTATTCATGGCATGGAATGCCAAGTGGAGTGAGCTTCACCAAGGGGACGCTATTGTAAGAGCGTTCAGGTCCATGATTGACCCTTTCACCTACTAGTATGTAGGGAGTAGTGTGGAACGAGGACGGGTATATCCGCGGACATTTTTATCGAATTGTCGATGATGCAACGGTCATGATTCTAGTTGAGGCAACTGTGGATCATTTGATCAATCGCTGCTTGCTCGATGGAAATGGGCAGACTAAGCGGGAGAAGTACGTCCAACTCTTCTTAATAGGAGTTTTAGATCAGTATGCGGTTCCTATCAAACGGTAGTGAACCGAGATGAGACATTCGTGTTAAGGTACAGATAAGGTTTCCACGGAGAAATGGGAACCGTTGGGATATGGGGTATATCCTACCACCCGTATGTAGAAGGGTGGATTTGATTTAAAGGAGAGATCGGAGTAGTAGCTTTTATGGATCAAATTTCCGTGCAATAGTTCGTATCGTTTCCGATAAACGTTAGGCCGTGTGTAGCCTAGTATAGTTGGCAGTGTGCCTCGTCTACTCATTGGAATGGAAACAGCGAATAGTGTATTCCTGGGATTGGGAGTGGTCCGGGAACCTTCCTTTAGGTTGGGCTCAGTGAGCAAGTAGACTTTTGAGGGTTACACCAAAGCGAATAAGAGTAAGTAGTGTTGGGGTTAACGATTACAAGTTAGTGTAGTTATTCCCTAGTAAGGGTGTAACGTGTTTCGGAAAGTAAGGCAATTCGTGCCGAGATTGTATGGGTATCTTCTCCCGTAGTAGAAGGGTAGAATCGATAGTTCCTGAGGAACGATTTGTCGCTATGTTATAGCATGATGTTGTGGGCTAAGATCGATAGCGATGACCTTAGTCTGAGTCCTATGGGGACATCTCTATTCAGGGGTTTGCTAGTATGATAGCACGGTTTTGGTATAGTATACCCTTTTTATGTTTATGGGTTACGCCTGAATTTTGAGGGAAAAATTCCCCTTTAAGGGGGGGAGTATGTAACAACCCAGGTTTTCGAGCGACTATTTTATACTATTTTGCCCAATGGGCTAATTTTTATAAAATAGGGAATGTTGGAGTAAATATTATTTCCCGTGAGACTTAGGGATAATATTTACTATGTTCTGACTATTTACCGTTATGAGAAGGTAAATAGTGTTATATTGTGTATTTTGCGTCGTTATATGAAAAACGACGGTTATGACCTATATTTAAATCGGGTATCATTAATGAATTTAAAATAAAAATTGGAACGTAAAAATAGTTCACACTTTCCCGAATGCCAAAATAGGGGGTGCGGTCGTTTTTAGAACAGTCGAGATAGTCGAGCTGAGTGCCCAGTTGTAATTTTAAGATTCGGGCATTTTTGAGGGGTTATGACCCAATTAAGTGGTTACGAGTCATTTTAATGGTGTATTAGTAATTATGAGGGCATTTGTATTTTAAGACCCGTATAAGTCCCCCACCCCTTTTTCTTTCTTCATTTGTGTTAGAAGCCAAAGGAGAGAGAGAGAGAGAGGAGAGAGTTGGGAGAAATGGAGAGATAGAGAGAGAAATGAAGATTTGGACCGGATTTCCGTTTCTACCGGAAGAGGATCAGAGACTATGAACCCCGAGGCAAGTTTCTTACTTGCTAGATGTGATTTAATGTGATAAATTGCATGTATAGTTAGGTTTTGGAGATTTAACCCATAAATGGGTATTTGTTGATTTTGATGTTTAAACCTTTAAATCTTAGTTTTAATTGGATGTGAGGAGTATATATTAGTTATAAATGGTGTAGGATTGATTTAGGTTGAATTGTTGTTGTTGATGTTGGGAGAAATCAAAGTTTTGGGGTTTTGGGATTTTAGGGTTCTTATAGCCCGTAGCCCGATTTGGGAAAAATCTCAGGACCGAATCGATTCGTCCCTAGGGGCGAATCGATTCGGGTAAGGAGAGGGTTACAGGTCTTGCAGACCGAATCGATTCGGGTTAAAACCGAATCGATTCGGCAATTGCAGAAAGCCAGTTTTTGCTCACCGAATCAATTCGGCTATTTACCGAATCGATTCGCTAGGGCGAATCGATTCGGCCCAAGGGGCGAATCGATTCGGTTCCCCTGTTTTTGTGAGATTTTCTTATTTTTATTTTTAGCCCTTTTTCTTTTAGGTCCAAGGTTTAGGAACCTTCCTTTGGGAAGTAATTAAGAGTCCTAGAGGGTGGTTTTGGGTAGACTAATGCCCTAGGATTTAATGGGATATTTAGGCTTACCCGAGGGCTAAGTTGCGTAGGTTGATATCCGAATGATTTAGGAGATTAACCTAGAGATGAAATTGGAAGTTAAATATTATGTTGAGCTTTGGGGAGACACTCCATTATGGAGACTCACTTTGAGGGTTTCTGAATTATATAAACTATTCGAGGCTATTTTGAGGTTAGTGGCACTTTGGGTCTTAGGCCATTAATAATATATGACTTAATAAGAATGAAATGCAGCTTCTAAGACTTGGTGCTAAATGGCTAAATGGATGATTTTTGGAAATGTAAAATATGAGTTTTCAAAAATGGAAAAAGTAATGTTTTTCATAAATGTTAATTTATGGATACACACCTCTCTAAATCGCTATCATAAGGGAAGTTGCGCGCGTTGTGGTGAAGCCCCCTGGCTAATGATGCAGGGTGGATATAGTCCCTAGGCCATGTGAGCGTTTGTTTATATATATTTTTCTGCGCTGGTTAGGAGATTCCGGGTGTGGTCTTGACTATCCCGCAGGCACATAGTCGCTTCCCGATGTTTCGATAGGATCCCAGGTTGTCTTGCAGGCCCTGGAAGATGATAGCCATTTAGGGGCGCGCACAGTGGGGAAACCCGGACGGGCGGTCTTAGAATCGTTATATATATATATATTAATATGACTATTCTAAATCAAGTTGGACTTGATGCATGATGGAAGTTCCATAAAGAGCACGATGTAAGGCCATAAAGAGCCTATGATGATGATCATATTCCTGATAAGGAAGATATTTTTACAAAGTGAATAATTGTGATAAATGCCACTAGGGCATGAAAAGTATGATTATATTTCCTAATAAGGAACAAATTCATGAAATGAATTAGTTTTCGATGAAAGTAATTTGGTAAACATTTGATAAAGTGTTATACCATTTATATGTATACTCCTAAAGAAAGAATTAGGAATTGTGCCATTAGTTGATCGATGGGTTTTATGTTATATTTTTCTTTGAGTAGCTGTAGATGTGACCTCCCACACTTATGCACACACATACATTTGTTGATTATTTTCGTGCTCAGGGTCTAATGTATCTCGACGATCAACCTTGCCTAAGTAGTAGTGTATCGGGGGGGTTCCTTGTTTGGATTTCGCTTTGCGAGACACCCCACGCACGAATAAGGGCATAGTGTTGAGGCTGGGGAGAAGTTAGCCTTCTGTTCTTTCTATAACATGAGCATCATTTATATTGCGCTAGGTTGCTGCTAGATTGAGAGGTGAGGAATATTATTGTTATCTGCGAGAGAATTACGCACTTAACTGTCATGCATTTTAGTCACATGGTAATCATATCAAACCGGGCCCTGACCGGTATCTATATTTCTTTTGCTGCATATTCCTTGCCGTTACAGGTGCGCTTCCGCATGGACATCTGTATTTACATATTCTATTCCAGTTGTCATGGAGCTACAGCATATTGCGGATGTTGTAGGATACTCGTAGTAGACGTTCCTTTCTTCTGTACTCTAGTTATGTTCAGTACTTTTATTAGGGCGTGTTTGCCCAAGGTATTGCACTCTTTTATTATATTGTAAATATTGATTGTAATACTTAATGTATTATTTGTATTGGTCTGTGCACCGACAGCTTATTCGGTGATTACTTATTGTATTGTCATACTTTATTCTTCGATTTTTGATACCCACCGTTTTTACAAATGGGATTGTCTAAGTGTTTCTCTTTTACTTTTAAATTTTTTTATATGACAATCCGTTTTCTAAAATGATTGGTGGTTATCTCATACTATTATGTTAATCGACAGTGATGGTAAGAATGGACCATCTATGATTCCTGTGATTATTGGAGTATTGGGCTAGCCACCTATTATTTTAGTAGGCGGGTTGTCACAGTTCTCATGTTATAGATGCATTATGTAATAGTGGTCAAGACATGACCAAATTTATAGAGTTGTATTTTCATACATCTTACTATTAAATGTCCTACTACCTCCAATTTTTTTTGTACCTACCGTATAAAAGATGCATCATTAAGTCAATGTATCAAAAATTCCTCCAATAACAAAAAATAGTTGGTCGTCCCAAGAAAAATATGTACAAAAATAAAGGAGAGGCGAGAAGTAGAATAAATTGTAGCAGGTGTGATATATAGGGAACCATAACAAAAAAACTTGTAAAGTGGTGATTGATTAATTGTAATTTTATTGCCAAAATTTGACATGAATGAGAATAATTTACTTTCCATCTGCTAAATATGCTACTACATCTATTGTCCGAATATTTTTTTTAGAAAAGTCTATATAGATACACAATTGTAACTGTATTTTGTTCTTTGCATAAGTTTAACTTACTTTTTACGCATGTGTCAGTGAATTATCTACATTACATATATAAGTTTAACTGTATTTGAATTTATAATTGTAACTATATGTACATGTATAAGTGTAAATGTACTTATAACTACGTTAAATAATGTATATTACTGAATCTTACTGTACATACATTAATTAATATAATTGGACATGTAATTATAACTTTACCTATGTCTACATTACCAATTATTACTAAATGTAAATCTATATACAATGTCTACATTACAATTGGTATTGTATCAAAATTAAATAATTGAACTATATGTGTAATTATAAGTGTAACAATACATAAAACTCATCATTGTTACCTGTATCCGTATTGTGAGTGTATTTGTGTGAACTTTTATAGGTGTAAATGTAAATGTAATAACGTAAGTGTAATTGCATCTAAATGTAACTATACAAAAAATAATAAATATACTTGAATATATATTCATCACTGTAATTGTGTGTACATGTAAATTATCAAATATAACTATATGTAAATTATGAAATTACATGGGTAATTGTATCTACCATTTGTAAATAACAATATTATAATTGTAATTGTATGCACTTATAATTACAAGTGCAACTATATGAAAATTATAAATGTATTCGTAATTGTAACTGTATGAACATTTATAAATATAAATGTTATTATATGTACATTAATAAATATAGATTACTAATTCTTACTGTATATACAATATCTACATTACAAGTTTGTTGTATGTACATCAATTAATGTAACTGTATATCTAATTAATGGTGTAACTATATATGAATTATTGAATGTAAATATATTTGTAATCTCAGTGTAACTGTCTGAACAATTATAGGTATAATTGTAAATATAATAATATTAGTGTAACTTCATATAAATCAAGTAGTGTAACTGTATATAAAGAATTACACACACACACACACACACACACACACACACACACACACACATACATATATATATATATATATAAACAATTATAAATACATATACATTTACGAAAATTTTATTCATAAAATAAAAAATTAAGTAAGTCTAAATGAATTTTTACACTGTGTAATCGAAATATCTTTTACACCTATAAGTGTAACTATATTTGTATTGATAAGTGTAATTATATATATATATATATATATATATATATATATATATATATATATATATATATATATATAAGTGTAAATGTAAGTTTTCTACATTAATTAATGTAAATTAGTAAATGTTCCTATATGTACATTATTTAATGTAACTGTATATGTAATTACGAGTTTAACTGTATCTGCATTACTAAGTGTTATTATGTGTAACTCTATATACAACATACAACATACACATTACAATTGTTATTAGTGTAACTGTATATGTGATTGCAAGTGTAACTATATATAACTTACTAAATGTCACTATATCCATATTCTCAACGTAATTGAATGAACACTTATATATGGAAATTGAAATGTAATGACACTAGTGTAACTGCATATAAATGTAACTTTATGGAAATCAACAAATGTAGCTTATTAAATTACTAAATAACAAGGTTAATTATTTGTACTATTTCTAAATTACTAAATTACAAGTCTAATTCTATGTACTTATAATTACAACTGTAATTATACGTAAATTACTAAACGCAATTGTATATGTATTAATAAGTGTAACTGTATGTACATTTGTAAGTGTAAATGTACCTATTTTCATCATTGAATGTTTTTGTTGCCCAGATTATACTCAAGAGGGGGGGTTAATTGAGTTTTTACAAACTTTAAGTCAAATTAATATTTTAGAAAAATAGTAAATTTAAATCACTTAAACAAATTTCAGATTAATAAATCTATAAAGAATAAATTCAATAATATCAAATAAATGCAATCAACTGATTATAAACAGCTAGAAATGCAGATTTTAACACACTAGGAATATTAATTTAATTTTCGTATTTAATATTAAGTGATATTCTGAAATTAATTATTTAGTTCAAAAAATAATTAATTTAATCTCAAAATTAATTTAGTCAAATTTCGGAATTAATTTATTTGCAAGATAGTGTGCTGAAAATATTAACTCAAGCAAGCATGTGCAAATAAATAAATAAAAGTGCGGAAAATAAATGACACCGAAATTTAACGTGGTTCGGCCAAATCCAGGCCTACGTCCACGCGCCTAGAGCCCCCGACTCCTTTGCGCTTCACTAAACCTGATCCACTTGCGGGTAGGATCAAACCACCGCGTATAACTGTTTGCAAGCTAACTCCGAGCTTTAAACCCCGTGGCCCACTTGCGGGTAGGAACCGATCACCGGTACAAGCCGAAACTTCAACAAAGCTTCACAACAAATCTGAATTTTTGTAGTACAAGGTAAAATACTGAAACTCCTTAAAATACAATTTGTAATCTGAGTTTCTCCTTCTTTAATGAGACTTCAATAAATGATGTTGAAGTAGGCACAAGTCTTCTTCTTCAATGATTGAGCAGATGATAAAATTAATTGCTCTCTTGAATGTGTAGCTGAGTAGTAAAATAAATGCTCTCAATAATATTTCAAGTCTTGCTTATATTCTCATTCAAGTCTGGTTTTTCTTCAATGCAGCACTTGAAAGCTTTAAATGTGTCTTCCAAAAACTAGCTGGTAGACACAAGCATTTTGAGCATTAATTGTTCCTGATTTTGCTGAGAGTAGGTAGCAGAAAAATCTGCAACTCTGATATGCAAATCTTTACTTTTATCTTCTCCATAAAAATATAGCTGATGTAGCATGGAAGTGGTATTCTGAAAAATATATGTCATTGAAAGCAGCTAGGAAGGTGCCCATATATTTTCTGCAAAAAGATTGTTAGTCCAAGAGATAAAATACACATCAGATATATTAACGTGTAACCATTGTGTAAAGATTATAACTGGTGTGTTTAAGATCATTCTTCTGTCAAGAAGATAAATGGGACACAGTAAGTACATGTACTGCTCAGTCACAGGCTTTGCAAGAATGTGTATGTAAATATATATATGAAAGGTGTACATATATATATTGTACAAAAAAAATATTTCCCACACTGATATAAAAAGTTTCCGAAAAGATCTAAAAATTTCTGACTGATATATAAAAAATTATTTGCGAACAGATATTTATAATGCTAATTTCGGACAGAAAAATATAAAGGATTTCCAAATAAAATTTTGGACCAAGAAATATATATATATAAAAGGTTTCCGAACTGATATATATATAAAATAATTCTCGAACTGATATGTATATATAAAACACTTTCCGAACTGATATAAATAAAAAATAATTTTTGACTAACAGATATATAATAAAAAACTTTCTCGAACTCATATATATAATAAAAAGCTTTCTTGAACTCATATAAAAAAAAACTTTATCGTAATATGAGCGTGGTGATAGAACTACTACTGTAGGAGAGAGAGAGAGTACACTTTTTAGACCAGAAGACGAGCTATCATGCAACCACGAAGGAAAGCTAACCAAGTGAGATAAAAGATGTAATTACTCAACTTCCAGTACAATGGCCGAAAATTGGTATATCATATACTATTAGTATGGTCAAATCCAAGTCATCTAAAAAACAGGAGGTTTCGGTAAGGCTCTTCATAAAATAAGCATGTCTAAATTTAAGGAATGATTGAACAAAGGTCCAATCGCCTAAGGCCTAGAAGTATACCTAGTCTTCAACTAGTGTACAAAGCTATGGTTTGCTAACATTAATTAGCTATAGGTACTATAGCCGAAAGTTACAAGAGCAAGTCTATGAAGTTCCTAAGGTTTAAAAAATAAACCAAAGTGGTCAAGTCACAAAAGGACGAATAGGTAAAGGTTCCAAGAAAGGTCTTTAACAGATCAATTCTCAAAGCTCACAAGGGTACAACTAAAGCTAGTAGGATGAGACCTAAGGTAAGGCATGGGATCTAACTCTTCAATTAAGTACACGCATGTGTAAAAAAAATTTAACCGATATTTTAATTTCGAAAAATTATTTTTCTAATTTAAAATTAATTTTTATTAATAAATTCTGAAAATGATTTTAATACTAAGAAATTCATTTTAAACAAAACTTACACCAATTTTATTAAAAAAACATTTTCAACAAAAATAATATAATTTCATTTTTAGAAAAGAATGTTTCGGCTCATAATTAATTAGACACACAATAAAAACCATAGATCAAGAAATATGCATGTGTGCCTAAAGTGTCAAGTGCAAATGTGCACCACACATGAATACCTTTTCTCAGATATGTCATTGAGTAGCGTCGAGGTGTACAGAGTCATAAAAATAAAACTCGACCATAAACATATATAACTCACTCAGAATAGATATGTAATAAATATATGTATATCATGGTATATGAACAAGATTATACAAAAAATAAATATCTATAGAATAACCTAATAGAATGTGTTTGGAATCATCAAAATCAATATATTAAGTTAAACTAAAATGTTCATTAATTAAACTAATTTAATTAATTAGGGACAAATAACATTTTCGTTAACAATCTCCCCCTTTTTGATGATGACAAACAATGATCCATAAAATGTATGAATTAAGCACAAATGAGTGAATCAAACATACTTCTCCCCCTTTGACATTATCAAAAAGACATTTCATATAAATTCAGTGACACGGGTAAAATACGAAGCTCCCCCTATAAACAATAATTCAAGCATGGGATTCAACCAAAAATTGTAAGGGACATATGTGGATACCGTGAATTTTCATTAAGCACATATTCAACATATTATTCTCACATAACATGTATTTGATTCAAGAGATAAAAATATCATCAAATAATGCATAAGTCACAAAAAAATGATAAATGATACCAAGTTGTTGTAGTCACGCACAAATCATGCGTTGCACACAATAGTTCCTCGGAACAACTTTTTACACAAAAAAAAGGAATCACAACTCAATGTTCTCAAATAATGCAATTATGAGAGATATATCAATTAGCATAATTAACTCTCTCACTAATGTAATAAAATTGCAATGTATAAATTTTCAATAGGCACAATATCAATTGTTGTATAAATCATCATGATATAAACTTTTAAGTGCACAACAAATAAGCATTTCATAACTCGATGTTTTCAAATAATTTGAATTAATCACATAACATGAGTTAGAAATAGCGGCAAAAAAATATAGCATTTTTCTCAAGCTTTGCCATTTCAAGATACGAGCTAAAATTCTCGAATTATTCAATCATATTGCAAAAAAAATTATCAAGCATTTTTCCATGAATAATTTCCAATAAACATTTATCTCCCCCTAAGGGATACCAATGAAGGCATATATGCATATAACAAATTTAAGTGCATCTTTTCATGAAATAAAATAATTTCAGCATTTATTTCCATAAGATCAAAAAGTCTCACAAATGATATCAATTGT
The DNA here is from genome assembly GCA_949130495.1 of Sambucus nigra. Lineage (NCBI taxonomy): Eukaryota > Viridiplantae > Streptophyta > Magnoliopsida > Dipsacales > Adoxaceae > Sambucus > Sambucus nigra. The sequence goes on from OX422208.1 coordinate 204,017,005, forward strand.
TGATCATGTGGTTTCTCAATTCAAACAAAAAAAATTCATCGTGAATAAATATTCCAACAATGACATTAATCATGTAGTATGCAATAAAACTAACTCATAGAGATTAATATGACCATATCATCAAAATCAACAAGTGAATGTTACAATATTAACATGTATCACACATAACTAATATACTAAAATGTACTCAAATGACATTTTCGTTTCAGATTTATATTCAATAAAATCATGAATTAATCCAATATTATTCACAAATATATGTCCAGGTATATAATACATAAAGATTATGAATTTTCACTTAAAAAAAATTATCATCAAAATCAGGTGTATGTGTCATATAACATAAAATCATCAAGAATAATAAATATACAAATTTACATGTGAATAATAAATTATCAGCAAGCTCATATGATATAACAAATATTCTATGCATGGAAATATATCATAAAATAAATCATCAACAAATATATGATTTTAAATTCATGAATAGTGTTCCTTACCACCTTACCAATACCAAAGATATATTCAAGAAACTTCTTCCAAGTGTGGCATTTCCAACATTAGGCAATGATACTTGAAATATGTAATATGACCAAATCATATGCCTTGAAAATCCACATTCCATCTCAAAATGCAACCTACACAACTTTAAAGATTTTCTCTTTTCCATCCAAGAATGTGTTAGGTCCATAAAGCAATATAAAATAAAAAAATTCAGAATTCATTTTCTTATAAAAAAAAAACAAGCGTAGTCATAATAAGAGATAATCATCAAGAGCAATAACGATACGCAACTTATGATATACAAGAATGTACATAACAAATAATAATCATCAATGATAATTTTATCATGTACTAAAATAAAATTTTCATTAATCCATATACAAAGAAATAATTTAACATCCATAGTAAGTTTTGACTTAATAAAAGTATTCACATTTTCAACCATTTGAGATTAATATGAAATAAATCAAATTATAAGTCATTAATCACTACAAAAATATTTTCAAGTAATGAATGGTGTCTATTTCAAATAAGCATATAGACATGACAATAATCATAGAGAAAAATAATCAAATTATTAATCATTAATGAACATATAAGATATGAAAATAATATATCACAATATTCAACAATAAAAAAATAATACTAATTTTATTTTCAAAAAAAATTGTGTTCATGTTCCAATACCGGTTTTGCTCCTAAAAACTTTATCTTTTGGAACCCAATATGTGTGGGGTTGATAAGGATTAACATACATAGTTGTTTCCTTTGGAATCCAAGCTAATTTTGTATTCTTGTACTTTCTTTTTCTAAAATGACAAAATTTGGAATAGTGTGTATGTCTACCACAATATGTGCATAAAGAGTTAGGATGACTAGATGAGGCTCCGTTTTTAAATACACTAGAATAACTCTTTTTCTCATTTTGTTCATCATATCCTATACCATTATTATTAAAACGAATTCTTTGATTTTCTATAATTTTATAAAAATATTCATTTCCTTTAGTAAAGGTATCTAAAGATTTCTTTAAATAATCAATCTCTCTTTTTAAATCATTATTTTCAATTTCAAGAGGGTGAGTAACATTTACAGATTTATCCTTTTTAAAAGTTTTAATCTCATTTTTCAATGATTCATTTTCTAATTTCAAATCATCAAAATCATTTGACATAGAATCATAGTTAGTTGAAAGTAATGAATGAGACTTCTTAAGATCAATATATTTCTTTTTAAGTTCTTCAAAACTTTCACATAATTCATCAAAAACATTTTGTAATACCTCATAATCATCGACACTATCATCATCACTATCACTAGAGTTAGGATTAGAGTCTACCTCCTCATTATTATTTGCCATGAGACAAGTAGCATTTGTCTCCTCACTGCTTGATTCATCAATATTAGCATATAGGCAAGGATTGAATTCTTCCTTTAAAACAAAGCTTGAAATGCACGGTTGAGTATGTGTCCATTTTCTTCTAACATAATGAAACAATGAATAACTACAAGACATCAAACATTTTAGCATACAAATAATAAAAATGTAGAGTGCAGCATTTAAAATAAATACAGAAAAGTTTGCCATGATCTTTAACTCTAAGATTGTTAGATCTAAAAAGTAAGAAGAGCACTAGCTCTGATACCAATTGTTGCCCAGATTATACTCAAGAGGGGGGGTGAATTGAGTTTTTACAAACTTTAAGTCAAATTAATATTTTAGAAAAATAGTAAATTTAAATCACTTAAACAAATTTCAGATTAATAAATCTATAAAGAATAAATTCAATAATATCAAATAAATGCAATCAACTGATTATAAACAACTAGAAATGAAGATTTTAACACACTAGGAATATTAATTTAATTTTCGTATTTAATATTAAGTGATATTCTGAAATTAATTATTTAGTTCAAAAAATAATTATTTTAATCTCAAAATTAATTTAGTCAAATTTCGGAATTAATTTATTTGCAAGATAGTGTGCTGAAAATATTAACTCAAGCAAGCATGTGCAAATAAATAAATAAAAGTGCGGAAAATAAATGACACCGAAATTTAACGTGGTTCGGCCAAATCCCGGCCTACGTCCACGCGCTTAGAGCCCCCGACTCCTTTGCGCTTCACTAAACCTGATCCACTTGCGGGTAGGATCAAACCACCGCGTACAACTGTTTGCAAGCTAACTCCGAGCTTCAAACCCCGTGGCCCACTTGCGGGTAGGAACCAATCACCGGTACAAGCCGAAGCTTCAACAAAGCTTCACAACAAATCTGAATTTTTGTAGTACAAGGTAAAATACTGAAACTCCTTAAAATACAATTTGTAATCTGAGTTTCTCCTTCTTTAATGAGACTTCAATAAATGATGTTGAAGTAGGCACAAGTCTTCTTCTTCAATGATTGAGCAGATGATAAAATTAATTTCTCTCTTGAATGTGTAGCTGAGTAGTAAAATAAATGCTCTCAATAATATTTCAAGTCGTGCTTATATTCTCATTCAAGTCTGGTTTTTCTTTAATGCAACACTTGAAAGCTTTAAATGTGTCTTCCAAAAACTAGCTGGTGGACACAAGCATTTTGAGCATTAATTGCTCCTGATTTTGTTGAGAGTAGGTAGCAGAAAAATCTGCAACTCTGATATGCAAATCTTTACTTTTATCTTCTCCATAAAAATATAGCTGATGTAGCATGGAAGTGGTATTCTGAAAAATATATGTCATTGAAAGCAGCTAGGAAGGTGCCCATATATTTTCTGCAAAAAGATTGTTAGTCCAAGAGATAAAATACACATCAGATATATTAATGTGTAACCATTGTGTAAAGAGTATAACTGGTGTGTTTAAGATCATTCTTCTGTCAAGAAGATAAATGGGACACAGTAAGTACATGTACTGCTCAGTCACAGGCTTTGCAAGAATGTGTATGTAAATATATATATGAAAAGTGTACATATATATATTGTACAAAAAAAATATTTCCCACACTGATATAAAAAGTTTTCGAAAAGATCTAAAAATTTCTGACTAATATATAAAAAATTATTTGCGAACAGATATTTATAATGCTAATTTTGGACTGAAAAATATAAAGGATTTCCAAATAAAATTTCGGACCAAGAAATATATATATATAAAAGGTTTCCGAACTGATATATATAAAAAATAATTCCCGAACTGATATGTATATATAAAACACTTTCCGAACTGATATAAATAAAAAATAATTTTTGACTGACAGATATATAATAAAGAACTTTCTCGAACTCATATATATAATAAAAAGCTTTCTTGAACTCATATAAAAAAAACTTTATCGTAATATGAGCGTGGTGATAGAACTACTACTGTAGGAGAGAGAGAGAGTACACTTTTTAGACCAGAAGCCGAGCTGTCATGCAACCACGAAGGAAAGCTAACCAAGTGAGATAAAAGATGTAATTACTCAACTTCCAGTACAATGGCCGAAAATTGGTATATCATATACTATTAGTATGGTCAAATCCAAGTCATCTAAAAAACAGGAGGTTTCGGTAAGGCTCTTCATAAAATAAGCAGGTCTAAATTTAAGGAATGATTGAATAAAGGTCCAATCTCCTAAGGCCTAGAAGTATACCTAGTCTTCAACTAGTGTACAAAGCTATGGTTTGCTAACATTAATTAGCTATAGGTACTATAGCCGAAAGTTACAAGAGCAAGTCTATGAAGTTCCTAAGGTTTAAAAAATAAACCAAAGTGGTCAAGTCACAAAAGGACGAATAGGTAAAGGTTCCAAGAAAGGTCTTTAACAGATCAATTTTCAAAGCTCAGAAGGGTACAACTAAAGCTAGTAGGATGAGACCTAAGGTAAGGCATGGGATCTAACTCTTCAATTAAGTACAGCCAAGTGTAAAAAAATTTAACCGATATCTTAATTTCGAAAAATTATTTTTCTAAGTTAAAATTATTTTTTATTAATAAATTCTGAAAATGATTTTAATACTAAGAAATTCATTTTAAACAAAACTTACACCAATTTTATTAAAAAACATTTTCAACAACAATAATATAATTTCATTTTTAGAAAAGAATGTTTCGGCTCATAATTAATTAGACACACAATAAAAACCATAGATCAAGAAATATGCATGTGTGCCTAAAGTGTCAAGTGCAAATGTGCACCACACATGAATACCTTTTCTCAGATATGTCATTGAGTAGCGTCGAGGTGTACAGAGTCATAAAAATAAAACTCGGCCATAAACATATATAACTCACTCAGAATAGATATGTAATAAATATATGTATATCATGGTATATGAACAAGATTATACAAAAAATAAATATCTATAGAATAACCTAATAGAATGTGTTTGGAATCATCAAAATCAATGTATTAAGTTAAACTAAACTGTTCATTAATTAAACTAATTTAATTAATTAGGGACAAATAACATTTCGTTAACAGTTTTCATCACTGCAACTGTATGTAACTTAATATACACATCTATATGTATTTTATACACTTATATATACACATGTGAATATATAAATACATATTTTAATTTATGAAAGCAAATGCATTTATTTTGGAATGCTAAAAAAGTTAAAAGATGATTTTCATTAAATGATGGGAGCAGTGAAGTGACAACACACACAAAATAATAAACATCACAACACGTATTTAATACATAAAATGATTTTTTCATAGGAAAATGTTTGAATCCATATCTGAAACATCAGCGTATCAACTTGTAATTATAAGTACATAAAACTTTACTTTATAAGTGTAAATGTAACTGTATCAATTTGTAAGTATAAAGGTAAAATTGTATTTACATTAGCTAATATAGATTATTAAGTGTTATTATATATACATTTATTAAAGTCTAACCGTAAATGTTTTCACCATTTTAACTATACCTAGTTTAATAAGTAGAAATATATCTATTTTCATCATTGTAATTGTTTCTAATTTAATAAGTGTAACTATATCACTTTTCATCATTGTAATTCTATGTAACTTAATATACGTAAATGTATGTGTTTTAGACACCTATACATACACATGCGAATAAATAAATACATGTTCATGGACGTAAAATATATCGATTATGGAATACTAAAAAACTTAATGATGAATCTCATTACATAATGTGAGCAGTGAAGTAACAACACCAACAAAATATTGTATTTTTTTTCATCATTGTAACTATATGTAAAATAATATACGTAAATGTAATTGTTTTATAAACTTATATATGCACATGTTAATATATAAATACATATGTTTATATATTTAAATAACTACATTTATTTTATAACACTAAAAAAGTGATGAGTTTCACTACAAAATATTACTGAATCTACATTAATTAATGTGACTGTATATATATATATATATATATATATATATATATATATATATATATATATATATATATATATATACTTTCTTAGGTGATACTTAGTGTAAATCTATTGTAATATCAACATTATAAGTTTTATTGTATCTATACGAACAGTTACATATACATGATATATAAAAAAAATACAAAAATAAAAACATTTACTATACAAAACCAAATTATTTGTTCATCATTTCATTCTCTTGTTGAGATTCTTCCTCCGCTAATGGGAACGTTTCTATTGAGACCAAGACTATAGTTCTAGGAAAATCGTGAAGCAACTTATGTATAATTTCTACTTTGCAATCTAACATAGTTTCTCGCTTGAATTTCTATTCAAGATTTAAATTCTTTGATAGTTTGTATATGTAGTAACAAACAACAATCCCACAATCAGATCTATTTTTATAAAAATAAAAATAAATTTATAAAAAATAGTATAAAGCGAACAAAAATTTAACAATTATTTCAAATAAATAAATTTACAATCCAAATCTCCGTTGAGAAGAAGTCATTTCAATCAAAGGAAGCTTGAACTCATCATTGCCTTTTATTTTCTTTAGAGGCAACTTCCTATGTTTAGCAAAATCCTCAACAAATTTTTTCTGCAAATATATATTAAAATAATTAACAAAATAATATATATATATATATATATAGATATATATATATACACACACACACACACACACACACACACACACACACACACACTGAAATGAATTGTTTAACTATAAATTATTCGTACCAATTTTTCCGCATCAATCAAATAGTAATTTGTAACTCCACCTTTTGGATAAAGGGAGTTCAGATGCGTCCATTTTCCTTTGATAATTTCAAATACCAACAAATACCAATGGCCATGTATTTTATCACTTTCACTTCCAGTACATCCCATAGGAAAATGTAAAAACCTATAATTTGGTATTGCTTCAAGTAGATATTTATCGAGCTATATTTCTCTATCACTATAATTGAAATCCCTCAAAGATTTTATGTCATTCGCTTTGCTTGCATTATTTCTTTTTATGTTCTCCACATCTTGAAAGCATCGATGACCTGATACAAATACAAAACACCACATTCAAATAAAATAAGTAATTACTTATTTTAAATAATTACATATTATTACACAAAAAATAACTTACATAATTTGAAATTGAACGTTGATATAAAAATTCCTCAATATCTTCAAAAGTTATAGGTGCATGATTACTTGCACACCAAATAAGCGCACTGTTTTACAAAAAACAAATTATAGTATGACATTTAATTAAAAGAAAATAAAAAAATATCGTAATAAACCAACCTATATCCTTGCTTCTCTTGTACACTATTGATGAAATCCCTATCATCGTTGCAAAACTCTTGACAATCACCTTCTTCTCATCTAGCTTCCAAGTTATAACAACTATAGCATAAACTTTTTAACGATTTTATCTTCTACCTTCTTTTTCAATTTTTCACTTTCAACACTTTCACCTTTTTCTTTATCCTTCTATATACATGACAAAAATTTCTTGTTTTGTTGATTCAGGGACAAATATTTGTTAGTGGATGCACTATAAAAAACTTTAACTTCTTTTTGAAATATCATTACTTTATTCTTTAATTTGGCATGTTCCTCGTGCTCAAGTTTCTTTTTATGTGCAAACTCTATCTCAATATTCAATACTTCAATAGTCTCATCTTTATCTTAAGAAAACTATCAAAATCTTCCATCCCATTACTTAAATTCTCGATGCAATTCTTTATTTCTTGAATTTCCTTCTTTATTTTCAAGTTGTCCGCGTGTTTAAATAAATGAATCAAAAATTATTATAAATAAAAAATATGTCAAGTACATACCATTTTTCAGTACAATTGTCTTCTTTCTCTTATTGTCAAAATTGTTATTTGTTCCAACCAACTAGTCTCCAACTGAAGCTTTAGATTTCTTAATTTCACTTGTAATTGATTTTTTTTTTTGTAAAACAACCACTTTTAATCAATACATAACAATTAACTACTTAGGATATAAAAAACACTTACTAAAAACATAACAATAATATTTATAACTCGTTAAAGAATCGTAACAAATACTTATATTGGCCAATAATACTCAACTCTTTAAATATGCTACAAATAATTTAATATTCTTATAAAGAGTTACATTTAAATATATTAGAATCATACTCTTATAAAATTGAACATATACAAATGTAACATAACACAAATAACTAGTTACCCAAAGCATACAAGATTTATAGTACATATTAGTAATCACACCAAAATAAAAGTTAAAATTCTATAGACACCTCATTTATAATAAAATGTATTCCTGTAACACATATAAACTAATAAAAAGTGACTGATGAACAAAATCATTAGTAAAATAACAAATATTATTATATGTAATAAAAAAAAAGACATATAATCAATGTAAGTTTGAGTCAGTTGGCTTAATTGTTCTTTTCTCTGACTTGATTCAATTTTGATGTTGTTCAATTCTGTTACTAACAACTCTTTTTCACATTTGCATCTAAATGTAACTATATAAAAAATAATAAATATATTTGAATATATATGCACCACTGTAATTTTGTGTACATATAAATTATCAAATATAACTATATGTAAATTATTAAATTACATGGGTAATTGTATGTACCATTTGTAAATAACAATATTATAATTGTAATTGTATGCACTTGTAATTACAAGTGCAACTATATGAAAATTATAAATGTATTCATAATTGTAACTGTATGTACATTTATAAATATAAATGTAATTATATGTACATTAATAAATATAGATTACTAATTCTTACTGTATATACAATATCTACATTACAATTTTATTGTATGTACATTAGTTAATGTAACTGTATATCTAATTACTGGTGTAACTATATATAAATTTCTGAATGTAAACATATGTAACAACCCACTTAAAATAATAATGGGTGGCCAGCCCTATACTACCTTAAATCAGGAATCTCATATGGCTCAGTCTCAACATCAACTGACAATACTAAAATAAATAAGGCTAACTACCCGAAGCTATCAAAAGCGGATGCCAAATTAAATAAAACATGCTACTAACAACAACCTAACCATATAAATATCTACCAAAGGTAAAACATACACAAGTACCATGATAAATGAAGTGCTAAAATAAAGTGAAATGAGTACATAAGGACAATTATACCCAAATAAGCTCTCGGGTCACAGACAGTACAACATCCATGGGAAGAAGTATAAACAAATATAAATAACTCTAAAGTATAATCCCGATGTACAAAATGAATCCTATCTAGATTCACAAAGAAATAAGAGGCGACTACAATCTCAATCCTGCAACAGTCCGCACTTGTTACGGCTCCCACGACTCTGGATAGGAGGGCATCCGGCATCCATGCGGTAGGACACTTGTAGTCATATATACATATAGTAGGAGAGAAATATAAACGGGTCAGATCCCGAGGTGTAAAAAATATTTAGCAAGTGTGTTAACCATGCATAACAAATATCAATGCACTTATTTCATAAATAAAGTGGAGTCGCACTCTCGTGAAACCCCAAACTCACCTCTCATCTAACAACGCGCACCTATTCGCGTCCTGAATCTTAATTAAGTTACCCCACCCATAAAGACAACCTAACATACAATAGGCACGGCCTATACCCGCAAAACCTTCCGTTCTAACATAATCCAAGAATCCTTCCCATTCTAATCACACTTAAATATATATACACATATATGCCATACTAGGCTTAATTGATTGCGATTTATTAACTTATACCAGTTATAATTTTTAATACGTTACCCATTAACATTAGGTTTCAATAATATAATTTAATTTCTAACTAACATGCATACACTTTAATAAGGACAAAACTTCTCTCTACTCTCAACATTGCATTACATTTCGTGCGTGGGGCGTCTCGCAAAGCGAAATCCAAACAAGGACCCCCCCCCCAATACACTACTCCTTGACAATGTCGATCGTAGGGATCCATTATGTCATCCACACCAATCATACTACTGCTACATACAAGTAAAAAGGACAAAATTTCTCTCTACTCTCAACATGTCGCTATGTTTCATGCGTGGGGCGTCTCGCAAAGCGAAATCCAAACAAGGAACCCCCCGATACACTACTCCTTGACAATGTCGATCGTAGGGATTCATTATTTCATACACACCAATCATACTACTGCTACATACAAGTAAAAAGGACAAAACTTCTCTCTACTCTCAACATGGCGCTACGTTTCGTGCATGGGGCGTCTCGCAAAGCGAAATCCAAATAAGGAACCCCCCGATACACTACTCCTTAACAATGTTGATCGTAGGGATCCGTTATGTCAACCACACAAATCTATTACTACAACTACTAAAATTTGGATTACTATCTAAGATTAACCCCAAAATCTCCACTAAATCCTTGGGTTGATATAACCAAAATTTTCCTTAAGTGCGATACATCAACCCCCAACAATCTGGTACACCATAATCACCCAAGATGTACACCATAGAAATTTCATATCCTTTTAACCTATATGATATAATAAATATATGTATATATATATATATATATATATATATATATATATATATATATATATATATATATATATATATATATATATATATATATATATATATAACTATTCATTCTCATAGCCACGTGTACATAACATATATAATGTACAATGGCCATACACATAATACAACCGGCTATATAATGCCAATATACTGCACCATGATATCATCTTCTAGGGTGTGACACCCCGACTAATTAAATACCGGGTAGCTACTCCTTTATTCAAATTAATACAAAATATCAAGTTGGTTCAGTTCATAGCATCACTGTCGAAAACGTTTATTTAAATAATTACTAGCCACCTAATATTTTAAAAAGTGAGATGTCAATTTTAATTTACTTAGATTAACATGCAACCAATTAAATTATGAGCTAAAGGTAACACAATCACATCACAGTCATAATATAATAATAATGGAATAAAAATGAATCTGGAGGAAGACTCCTCAGAATAATCCAAATACTGAATAAAACCAAATACAAAGTCTGAATAATTAATTAATTAATTGCAACACTAAAATAAACTGAGTATGATAAAACTGTCTCTAAAAGAAGTGGGTCAACATGCCCTAACAACTGAAGAAATATGAAATGGAGTCAATGTAGAAAGTGGAGGTGTCTACTATTGAGGTCATGTAACTTCCACAGCACCTACAACAAGTCACTGGAATGAAACTCCTAAGCTTGGCGTCCCTGTGACTGGGCACCTAAAAGGTTTTTACAAGAAAATAGATTTGAAAGAAAATGGGTCAGATCCCGAGGTGAAAACAGTTTAAAATATAGAAAGTTTTTAATGGCATTAAACGGTGAATATAAAATACATGTTAGTTACGTGCACTCACATGAGTTCCTCACCTCTTAACTAATTGTGCACTCCTAACGTATTAGTAACCCGTCCTAGTTATGTCACTAACTACTAGTCTATTTCATCACCTGACTTTACGATATAATATAAGGGTCGATACCAGACATTTAAATATAAACTGTGAGTCTTCCTTTTAATTTCTCAGATTTACCTAATATAATTATTATATGAATTTCCCATTTTTAACTCTACTAAAAATGTCCCAAGTATTCACATTTACACTTTAATAAAAAGTCTATTTTAATTACCAGTATATTAACCTCAACATAATTATACAATAAGGGCACCCCTAGGCTAAGCTTCAGTGCACACATACTCTGCTATCGAATCCCGGTACATGACGTACATAAGGACAACGTATTCCGAATCTCTCAAGAACCGTTTCAATAAGCAACAATCACATATAATGGAGGCAAACATAGTTCACATACCCATGAGTCATGCACATACTTACGCTCCCATGGTCAGTTGACTTATTAACTCACAAATAAGTCATTCACAGCCCTATGTCCTTAAGGTACCAATCTAAATCCTCCTGTAGGCACACAAGGATTAGAAGGCCCAGTTCGAAAGCCGACCTCCTGGGATAGAAAGTATAGTAGGTATGTTATACACATGAGTCCATATACTAAGCAATCACACCACTTAGATATCTTAAAATATTAAATAAGGTATATTCTACATTCCTATACCGTTATTCCAATTAGTACATCTTTAAGTCTCCGAATAATATATAATATAGACTGTCGACACATCTCACGTCGTAGTTTCAAGTACCTAAAGCCTAACTCACAAGGTTACTGAGTCTCATATTATTCCCATGTTTAAATCCACTATTCTTAAGGTCCGCATTTCATCCATTAACCTTATGTTATCCAACTATCTAAAACTTACTCATCAATTCTCAATCTCAAATAGTATCACACTCGTCGAGCCTTATTAAATTTAATATAATTCCCAATTTGACTTCTAATTATAATTCGAGTCTCACAAATATGCCTACTGGTCTTCCTTGAATCTAAGAGTATTCACAAAGTCCCCCCCAATAATTCCCTAGGGTCGAAATTGTTAAAATCCAACAAAGCAAAAATATAACTAATTCTGGGAAGGTCGATCGATCGACCTGGGAGTATCGATCGATCGAATGCACCAGATAGGCTACACCCTGCTTCGTTTTTCAATCCAAAACTTCATTACAGGGAATAAAAATCTAATCTAACATTATAGGCTCATCATACAACCAAAATACATCATTGTTAACGTTCGAAAATCTTTTAATCATCAACCATTGGCATTATATGGATCAAAACTTCAATTAAAGCCATTGTTTTCTATTTTCTTCAAGAACATTGATAAATATCCTCTTTAATTCGTTTTTAAATCATCAAAAGTTATATTTGGGGTACTGAACTCGTGCAAAACAGATCTACATATAATTCCTAACCAAAGTTCAGACTTTTACATCAAATTCATTGGGTTTTTTCATCAAATCTTTCCAGGCAATCATAAATTTCTACACTAAGCATGGAGGAAATATTCATTGAACTAATGAAATCAAATCACTTGCCTTAAGTTTGATGTTCTGATTCATTGCTAGTGTTCAAAGGCTGGTTCTCTCTTCTTTCCGGTCACAATTTCGTTCCAAAATGGTGGTGGTGGGTGGTGGTTTTGGTTTGGAAACCCTTCTTCAACTTCTCTCTAACTCACGTAGCCCACTCTCTTGTTTTTGGCTGATAATGGCCTTAATGTCTTTTCTAATATATATAGTTGAACTCTAAAATTCGTAGGTCTAATTCCTTAATTTTTAAAATTATCAAAATACCCTTCGGATTGCCCGTTTGGCCTAAAAATGCCCCGGGACCCAAACTAAACTCCCAACTAGTATTTTTTGACTATATTGACCCTTTCGGACACGTTGGCGCAATAAAAATGACCATATGGTTGATAAAAATATAGTTTACTTTTTAAATCTAATTAAATTGATTTCTGATGCGACTAACACGCGCGTCCCAACTTAATTTCCCAAATTGTCGTATTTATAACTCTTGACAAATTTTAATACTTTCAATACTCATATATTACCATATCTACTCAGTAATATTCAACATTATCATCATAATCAAATACCAACTCGCGTCTCGCTAGTATTTAAATCTGGATTAATTTCCAATTAATTTTCATTTAATTTAATTAATCCATTAAATAAAAATCACTAAAATTACGGGGTATTACATACTTCCCCCTAATAACAGAATTTTGTCCCGAAATTCGGACCTAAAGTATACCTGGAAAAAATAACTCTGGATAACGCTCGCGCATCTCATTATCGCGCTCCCATGTGGACTCCTCGGCGTTATGATGCTGCCACTGAACACGTACTAACGGTACTATCTTCGACCTCAGTTTCCTCTCGTTGTGGTCCAGAATAACAATCGGCCCCTCGTAGGAACTATCAGGATGAAGATCGATATCATCTAAAGCAATATGGGTATGGGCCAAATCGTCCCTAAAATATCTCCTTAACGAGGAAATATGGAACACGTCATGAATCCTATGCAAGTGTTTCGATAACCCAAGTCTATACGCTACTGGACCAATCCGCTCGATGATAGGAAATGGGCCCACGTATCTAGGTGCCAATTTCCCTTTCTTCCCGAAACGCATAATCCCCTCTATCGGAGATACTCTGACTAGCACCTGGTCCCCCATCTTGAACTCTCTAAAGAATCTTTTGGCATCGGCATAACTTTTTTATCGGTCTTGAGCCACCCGAATATGGTTCCGTATAATCTCTATCCTCGCCGAGGTATTCTGAATCACCTTCGTCCCAATAAGCTTGTTATCCCCCACCTCTAACCAACATGTTGGGGGAACGACAAGGTCGACCGTACAACGCCTCGAATGGAGCCATGCCAATAGTGAACTAGTAGGAGTTATTATAGGAAAACTCCACCAGTAGAAGGTACTGCTCCCAACCACCTCCAAAATCTAGGATGCACATGCGCAACATGTCTTCCGACATCTGATTCGTCCGCTCTGTTTGCCCATCTATCTACGGGTGATATGCCGTACTCAGTCGTAACTTCCTACCCATGGCTTCCTAGAAACTCTCCCAAAATTGCGAAACAAAAATCTTGTCTTTGTCAGACACGATATTGAGAGGCACCCCGTAGAGTCTCACTATCTCCGCTCTGAAAATGTGGGCATACTGTCCCGTAGTGTAGTCTGTCCGGGTTGGTAGAAAATGAGCAACTTTGGTCAATCTATCCACGATTACCCATATGGAGTCGTGACCCCTCTGCGAAGTAGGTAACCCCATGATAAAGTCCATGGAAATGCTCTCCCATTTACAGATAGGAACCTCTAACGGCTATAGAAGTCCTGTCGGCTCTAATGGTCCACCTTTACTAGCTGACAAGTGGCACATTTAGAAACAAACTCGACAATATCTCTCTTCATCCCGCTCCACCAGTACTGTCGACTCATATCCTGGTACATCTTATCCTCACCAAGATGTACCACGAATCGCGAACCATGCGACTTTATCATAACCTCGTGCCGCATGTCTTCCCCTTCAGGAACAAACAGTCTCCCATTGAAGCGTAAGCCCCCGTCTGAATCAACGATATAGGACTCAGCTCCCTCTGCTAGTAGTCGAACTATCTTCTCTTGACAAAACGTGTCATTTTCCTGGGCCTGTATCACTCTCGTAACAATCTAGGGTGTAACGGTCATTACCGACATGAATGATCGGGCCACTGCATCCTGGTGTCCCAACTCTTTCCACTTTTCTATCCACACTTCGTCCACCTCACCTACTGGTCTACATCTCAACGCGTCTGCTACCACGTTAGCCTTCCCTGGGTGATATTGGATATCGAATTGATAATCCTTCACGAACTCAAACCACCTACGTTGACGCATATTTAGTTCCTTCTACGTGAAGAGGTATTGTAGGGACTTATGGTCTGTGAATAAATGAAATTTCTCCCCCAGGAGATAGTGTCTCCAAATTCGAAGAGCAAATACGACTGCCACTAACTCCAAATCATGGGTGGGGTAATTCTTCTTATGAGGCTTAAGCTTACGAGAAGCATAAGCTATGGCCTGACTCTCCTGTTGTAGTACACCTCCAAGTCCATGTAAGTACGTATCGGTGTAGACTAGATACTCAACTCCCGGCCTGGGAAATGCTGACACTAGCACTGAGGTCAACTTGTCCTTCAACTCATCGAATGCCAACTGACAGGAATCTCTCTAGATGAATGGCACCCCTTTGCGAGTCAGATGTGTCAAAGGACCTGCTATCTTTGAGAAAACCTCAAATAAACCTCCTGTGGTATCCTGCTAGGCCCAAGAAACTACGTATATCAGTCAGTGTCACGGGATGTCCCCACTCCCTCACCGCTGATACCTTCCCCGGATCAACCGGTATCCCCCTGTCTAAAATGATATGCCCCAAAATTTGAACCTCCTTCAGCCAAAACCCACACTTCTCATACTTTGCATATAACTCGTTCTAACGTAGCGTCTGCAAAACCTACCTCAAGTGCTCGGTGTGTTCCTCCTCTGTCTGGGAGTAAACCAGAATGTCATCCATAAATACGATGACGAACTGGTCTAGGAACTCTCTGAATACTCTATTAATCACATCCATAAACACGGCTGGGGCATTGGTTAGGCTAAAAGGCATAACACGAAACTCGTAGGAACTATATCTCGTCAAGAAGGCCGTCTTCGAGACGTCATGTTTCCCTGACATGCAACTGATGGTATCCTGATCTCAAGTAAAACTTTGAGGAAAAGGAGTCTCCTCTCCACTGGTTGAATAAGTTATCGATTCTTGGCGATGGATATTTACTCCGGATTGTGACTTTATTCAACTCTTTAAAATTAACATACAACCGTAAATATCTAACCCTCATAAGTAACATGTGAGCACCCTCAGCGAGATGCTCCAATAGCTGCCCAGTTTGGACTTACATCTCCGAAGGTTCGATAGGGTTAGATTAAATCAGCCTAATAATCGTAGCCATAATCCTCCTTGTCACTTCAAATCACTCACGAGCTAAGAAATTTGATAACACTTAAGTTATCATTTCATTTGCAAATGAAAATTTGGGTACTAATCCTTGTACTGAAAGTCAAACCTTCTCATCTCCCGACGTTCACTAGGTTTCATGCGTGGGATGTCTCGCAAAGGGAAATCGAAACAAGGAACCCTCCCGATACACTACTAACTAGTGTTGTTGGTCAATGAGCTTTGGTGACATCGGTATTTGACTAGTACCTATTTTCCTTACTTCTTGCTAAGAAGTTAACTTACCTCCACTCATGATACGCGAGGCTACACTCGACACAGTACTCCTACTATATTGGCGTTAGACTCGATTGCATACTACGAAATAGTACCCACTCTTAGAAATATTTTAACAAATCTCGAATTTTCTTAATAGACATCTCTACCCAGCGGAATTAAATATAACCAGACGATGTCTTTACGAAGTCTTTATATATCACCATAAGAAATATATAAATATAAATATAACTTTTCCTCCACTCAAGTGACACTTAGTACAATTTATAATGAACGCCATACTATAACTATAATGGTTTATTAACACTCAAACTGTTGTAGCTAATTCAAAATATAACAGGATAAGAATGCATTTTACACTCACGTTTTCCAATGCATAGGAATAAACTACAACACATTTAAGTTATTAGAGATTCCCCCCCCCCCTTTTTTTTAAAGGATATCATTAATAATGAAGTATCGTACCTCCAAACGCATGTGGCAGTTGTGGTATAAATGGCATAACCGCATATCGGGCTTTATAGACACATCCATACTATACTCCTTAATGTTGTTGTGGTGCCTGAGATGTTGGGGTAACCATCCAGGCTTCATTATGTTGGGCATCCTGCCCCGACACTTTATCTGGTCGCGGGTAGTCCCTCCACCGGTTACCCTGTTGTTCACACTTATGACACTGACCCTGAAACCCTTCCCTTTTTAAGACTTGTTGTCCTTGCTGATTAGGACAAGGTTTATTACAAGCCAAATCTGGGCCGACCCGATGCATATGGACATTTCTCCCACATTTAAAACACCTCTTGGTGGTAGTTCTCTTCTCCTGGCTTGGTTGGATCTGGCGAGTTTGGCCCTTTTCGCCATTTCTATTGCCCCCCTAGCGACGACCCTAAGACACTTGTCGCTGCTGTGGTGGTATTTCCCTTTTGTTGCTAACCTTAGCAATAACATTTTGATCAACTTCTCTCATTCTTTTGCCCCGCATAAGCTGCACGCTGTTATTTTGGTACTGCAATATTGCGGCAGTCACTAGCTGTGCCACTATATTTGCTGTTTCAGTGATTTTCTCTCTTTCTTGGTGTACCTGGGGTACTTGTTGTTCTTGTCCAGCATTCGTTCCCTCATCAGTTTTTTTTTGTACTTCCCTCAAGAGCGACATCTGAAATTTAACAGATTTATATTAGTCCATCGACCATACATAACATTCTAACAGAAGAACGTAGTCTATAAAACGAAATCAAGGAGTGCAACAATCATAATAATAGGGCTCTATCTCAAAGGACGTTACGCGGACACATAACAAGCCGTACAGATCCTAAGGACACTAGAACCTGATGCTCTGATACCATGAGCACCTGTGACACCCCGACTAATTAAATACTGGGTAGCTACTCCTTTATTCAAATTAATACAAAATATCAAGTTGGTTCAGTTCATAGCATCACTGTCGAAAACGTTTATTTAAATAATTACTAGCCACCTAATATTTTAAAAAGTGAGATGTCAATTTTAATTTACTTAGATTAACATGCAACCAATTAAATTATGAGCTAAAGGTAACACAATCATGTCACAGTCACAATAGAATAATAATGGAATAAAAATGAATCTGGAGGAACACTCCTCAGAATAATCCAAATACTGAATAAAGCCAAATACAAAGTCTGAATAATTAATTAATTAATTAATTCTAACACTAAAATAAACTGAGTATGATAAAACTGTCTCTAAAAGAAGTGGGGCGACATGCCCTAACAACTGAAGAAATATGAAATGGAGTCAATGTAGAAAGTGGAGGCGTCTACTATCGAGGTCCTGTAACTTCCACAGCAGCTACAGCACATCACTGGAATGAAACTCCTAAGCTTGGCGTCCCTATGGCTGGGCAACTAAAAGGTTTTTACAAGAAAATAGATTTGAAAGAAAGCGGGTCAGAGCCCGAGGTGAAAACAGTTTAAAATATAACAAGTGTTTAATAACATTATACGGTGAATATAAAATACATGTTAGTTACGTGCACTAACATGAGTTCCTCACCTCTTAACTAATTGTGCACTCCTAACGTATCAGTAACCCGTCCTAGTTATGTCACTAACTACTAGTCTATTTCATCACCTGACTTTACGATATAATATAAGGGTCGATACCATACATTTAAATATAAATTGTGAGTCTTCTTTTTTATTTCTCAGATTTACCTAATACAATTATTATATGAATTTCCCATTTTTAACTCTATGAAAAATGTCCCAAGTATTCACATTTACACTTTAATAAAAAGTCTATTTCAATTACCAGTATATTAACCTCAACATAAATATACAATAAGGGCACACCTAGGCTAAGCTGCGCTGCACACATACTCTGCTATAGAATCCCGGTACATCACGTACATAAGGACAACGTATTCCGAATCTCTCAAGAACCGTTTCAATAAGATACAATCACACATAATGGAGGCGAACATAGTTCACATACCCATGGGTCACGCACATACCTACGCTCCCATGGTTAGCTGACTTATTAACTTACAAATAAGTCATTCACAGCCCTATGTCCTTAAGGTAATCCCCCCGTAGGCACACAAGGATTAGATGGCCCAGTTCCAATGCCGAACTCCTGTGATAGCAAGTATGGTAGGTATGTTATACACATAAGTCCATATACTAAGCAATCACACCACTTAGATATCTTAAAATATTAAATAAGGTATATTCTACATTCCTATACCGCTATTCCAATTTTTACATCTTTAAGTCTCCGAATAATATATAATATAGACCGCCGACACATCTCACGTCGTAGTTTCAAGTACGTAAAGCCTAACCCACAAGGTTACCGAGTCTCCTATTATTCCCATGTTTAAATCCACTATTCTTAAGGTCCTCATCTCTGCCATTAACCTTATGTTATCCAACTATCTAAAACTTACTCATCAATTCTCAATCTCAAATAGTATCACACTCGTCGAGCCTTATTAAATTTAATATAATTCCTAATTTGACTTCTAATTGTAATTCGAGTCTAAAAAATATTCCTACTGGTTTTCCTTGAATTTAAGAGTATTCACAAAGTCCCCACCAATAATTCCCTAGGGTCAAAATTGTTAAAATCCAACAAAGGAAAAATATAACTGATTCTGGGAAGGTCGATCGATCGACCTGGGAGTATTGATCGATCGATGGTGGTCGATCGATCAACCTGGGAGTATCGATCGATTAATCGCACCAGATAGGCTACGGCCTGCTTCGTTTTTCAATCCAAAACTTGTCCCAAAACTTCATTACATGGTATGAAAATCTAATCTAACGTTATAGGCTCATCATACAACCAAAATACATCATTGTTAACATTCCAAAACCTTTTAATCATCAATCATTGGCATTATATGGATCAAAACTTCAATAAAAACCCTTGTTTTCTATTTTCTTCAAGAACATTGATAAATATCCTCTTTAATTCGTTTTTAATTCATCAAAAGTTATATTTGGGATACTGAATTCGTCCAGAACAGATCTACATATAATTTCTAACCAAAGTTCAGAGTTTTACATCAAATTCATTGGGTTTTTTCATCAAATCTTTCAAGGCAATCATAAATTTCTACACTAAGCATGGAGGAAATATTCATTGAACTAATGAAACCAAATCACTTGCCTTAAGTTTGATGTTCTGATTCGTTACTGGTGTTCAAAGGCTGGTTCTCTCTTCTTTTCGATCACAATTTCGTTCCAAAATGGTGGTGGTGGGTGGTGGTTTTGGTTTGGAAACCCTTCTTCAACTTCTCTCTAACTCACGTAGCCCACTTTCTTGTTTTGGCTAATAATGGCCTTAATGTCTTTTTTAATAATATATAATTAAACTCTAAAATTCGTGGGTCCTAATTCCTTAATTTTTAAAATTATCAAAATACCCTTCTGGGTTGCCGGATTGGCCTAAAAATGTCCCGGGACCCAAACTAAACCTCCGGCTAGTGTTTTCTGATTATCTCTACCCTTTCGAACACGTTGGCGAACTCAAAATGACCATACGGTTGATAAAAATATAATTTACTTTTTAAATCTAATTAAATTGATTTCTTATGCGACTAACACACGCGTCCCAATTTAATTTCTCAAATTGTCGTATTTATAACTCTTGACAAATTTTAATACTTTCAATACTTATATATTACCATACATACTCAGTAATATTCAACATTATCATCATAATCAAATACCAACTCGCGTCTCGCTAGTATTTAAATCCGTATTAATTTCCAATTAATTCTCATTTAATTTAATTAATCCATTAAATAAAAATCACTAAAATTACGGGGTATTACACATGGCATCACTCATATACCATCTTGGGGACCACGGTCGGACTCAATATCACCGACATCGTGGCCAACACACACACACACACGACGTCCGGGAAGCGGTCATAGTTCCTAACCAACAATGAGACGAAACATACCCACCACATCTCATCCCAAAAAAAATGTATATCACATAATAACAAAATGGACGCTATGACCCGGGGAATATCCACACTCTGCTCCTCGAGCCAGGTTGCTCACCCTCATCGCGCTACTTCCCAATGATAGCATGTGTGGGGTATGCTTCACCATACAAGTATATATATCATTCACATACACAATATATATACATCTATATGATTACATCATATAATTAAACCATCACATGCGGTTTAGATATTCACAACATGAGTATACACATATATCCATATCTATACAAATATATATATATCCACATATCCACATATATATACACACTATCTCTCGTCCGTATGTATAAGATTTATAAACTCGGCTATAAGCATACATAATCCTCAATATACTAGCTGTCGTCCCAAACACATTTAACTTACCTCGATATATGAATATGATCCCTCACTTGAAGCATATTCACCTATTTTCCCTTATGATATGAAAAATCTTCCAATATATATTCAACATTAAGGTTATCACCCCAAAGTTTAACACATATAATTTTCACTATACATCCCATAAACATCCGAATGCACATCGATATCTTTAATGATAATCCCGACTATAAGTGTACACATAACTAATAGTCCTCAAACCACAATCTCAATCCTCAATTCATGTCATAATACTTTCAATTATTGGAATCCCAATTGTTACCTCACATAATCACCATTTGTAAGCCTCAAGCTCGAAACTACATTTACTTTATGATCTCATCATATATTGGGATACCCATACGTGCCAATATATATAGGCTAGTCCGACGATAAGTATACTCACAACTATTTGTCGGCAACAAGTTAAATCACCCTCACTTTCGATTTCGGTTCAATGTCTCATAATGAACCCTTCACATTAAACATTTACAATTTATTCCCATCACTAAGAATACGTGGACTCTCATCCATCTCGGTCCCCCAATCATATCTAGGCTCTTTTATGATCTTTGAATAGAACTCCCGTTCTTAAGAAATTCCCACTCTACACTAATACAACCAACCCCAATAAGCATGTGCATATGTCTCCAAAATGGTTCGATATGTCCCCACCATTATATCATATGAAAAACCCCTTGTAAGTATCCAAAACATAATTCTTTCATCATATAAGAAGGTTTCTTATAGACAAACCCAAACAAAAGGGGGTAACAATCATTCTAGAAAAATTCCACAAAACAACCCTGTTTTCGAATCGATTCGGCCTGGCTCGAATTGAATCGGTCTCAAGGGCAAATAGATTCGCTCCAACTGTGAATCGATTCGGTCCAAAGGCCTGGGACTCTGTATCAAGCCGAATCGATTCGCCTTGGGTCCAAATCGATTCGGTTATGCAGACCTGTCACTTTTGCCAAAGCCGAATCGATTCGCTTAGGGGGCGAATCGATTCGGGTCTGCAGAACCTAGAAGGTCTCTTCTTCTTCACAAAACCCACGAACTTTAAACCCTAAAATTATCACTTCTAACCCTTAAACCTTCATCATAACATGATTCTAAGCCAATAAATCAACCTAAAGTTGATCCCAATCATTTCTACACCATCAACCCATATATAAATATCAATTTCAAGATTTAAACCACAAAATCTAGGTTTTGATATTAATACCCAAATTCCAATTATTTTATCCACAGATTATGAAATGAAATACACAAATGAAATATTTAGCAAGATTAAACACTTGCCTGAGAATTGTAGAGGTTAGATCGTCCGCGAAACAACGCATTGGACCGGAATCTCCAAGCTTTCTCCTCTCTCTCTTCCTTTCTTCTTCTTTCTCTCTTCTCACAAATGAGAAGGGCTGAAATCGTAAGCCTTTAAATATCTTAAAACATAATTCCCAGTTTTAAATGTCAATACACACTTTAAATGACTCGTTTACTCCAATTCGAGTCAAACATACTTAAAATTATTCAGTAACCGAAATAAAACCCAAGGACAGTCATTTCGACTATCTCGACCCATCCGGAACCAATGGTGCACTCAGAATTATCATTCGGAATACTTTGTAACGTCCTCTATTTTTGGACTTAAATTTTCAAATTTTAAAATTCTCCAGTTTAAATAAATTTTATTTCTCCCGAAATTTTAAATTTCTCGGTCCCAAAATCATGGGGTGTTACAATATATTTGTAATCTCAGTGTATGAACAATTATAAGTGTAAATGTAAACATAATAATATTAGTGTAACTTCATATAAATCAAGTAGTGTAACTGTATATAAAGAATTACACACACACACACACACACACACACACACACACACACACACACACACACAAAACACACACACACACACACACACACACACACACACATATATATATATATATATATAAACAATTATAAATACGTATACATTTGTGTAAATTATATTCATAAAATAAAAAATTAAGTAAGTCTAAATGAATTTTTACACTGTGTAATCGAAATATCTTTTACACCTATAAGTGTAACTATATTTGTATTGATAAGTGTAATTATATATACATATATAGGTGTAAATGTAAGTTTTCTACATTAATTATTGTAAATTAGTAAATGTTCCTATATGTACATTATTTAATGTAATTGTATATGTAATTACGAGTTTAACTGTATCTGCATTACTAAGTGTTATTATGTGTAACTCTATATACAACATACAACATACACATTACAATTATTATTAGTGTAACTGTATATGTGATTGCAAGTGTAACTATATATAACTTACTAAATGTAACTAAATCCATATTCTCAACGTAATTGAATGAACACTTATATATGGAAATCAAAATGTAATGACACTAGTGTAACTGCATATAAATGTAACTTTATGGAAATCAACAAATGTAGCTTATTAAATTACTAAATTACAAGGTTAATTATTTGTATTATTTCTAAATTACTAAATTACAAGTGTAATTCTATATACTTATAATTACAATTGTAATTATACATAAATTACTAAACGTAATTGTATATGTATTAATAAGTGTAACTGTACGTACATTTATAAGTGTAAATGTACCTATTTTCATCATTGAATGTTTTCATCACTGTAACTGTATGTAACTTAATATACATATCTATATGTATTATATACACTTATATATACACATGTGAATATATAAATACATATTTTAATTTATGTAAGCAAACACATTTATTTTGGAATACTAAAAAAGTTAAAGATGATTTTCATTAAATGATGGGAGCAGTGAAGTGACAACACACACAAAATAATAAACATCACAACACGTATTTAATACATAAAATGATTTTTTCATAGGAAAATGTTTGAATCCATATCTGAAACATCAGCGTATCAACTTGTAATATAAGTACATAGAACTTTACTTTATAAGTGTAAATGTAACTATATCAATTTGTAAGTATAAAGGTAAAATTGTATTTACATTAACTAATATAGATCATTAAGTGTTATTATATATACATTTATTAAAGTCTAACCGTAAATGTTTTCACCATTTTAACTATACCTAGTTTAATAAGTATAAATATATCTATTTTCATCATTGTAATTGTTTCTAATTTAATAAGTGTAACTATATCTCTTTTTATCATTGCAATTTATGTAACTTAATATACATAAATGTATGTGTTTTACACACTTATACATACACATGTGAATAAATAAATACATGTTCATGGACGTAAAATATATCTATTTTGGAATACTAAAAAACTTAATGATGAATCTCATTACATAATATGAGCGGTGAAGTGACAACACAAACAAAATAATGTAATTGTTTTCATCATTGTAACTATATGTAAAATAATATACGTAAATGTAATTGTTTTAAAAACTTATATATGCACATGTTAATATATAAATACATATGTTTATATATTTAAAGAACTACATTTATTTTAGAACACTAAAAAAGTGATGAGTTTCATTACAAAATATTACTGAATCCGCATTGATTAATGTGACTGTATATGTAATTAAAAATGTATATATATATATATATATATATATATGTGTGTGTGTGTGTGTGTGTGTATGTATATATACTTTCTTAGGTGATACTCAGTGTAAATCTATTGTAATATCAACATTATAAGTTTTATTGTATCTATACGAATAGTTACATATGCATGATATATAAAAAAAAGTTACAAAAATAAAAACATTTACTATACAAAACCAAATTATTTGTTCATCTTTTCATTCTATTGTTGAGATTCTTGCTCCGCTAATGGAAACATTTCAATTGAGACCAAGTCTATAGTTCTTGGAAAATCGTGAAGCAACTTATGTATAATTTCTACTTTGCAATCTAACATAGTTTCTCGCTTGAATTTCTATTCAAGCTTTAAATTCTTAGATAGTTTGTATATGTAGTAACAAACAACAATCCCACAATCAGATCTATTTTTAGAAAAATAAAAATAAATTTATAAAAAATAGTATAAAGCGGACAAAAAATTAACAATTATTTCAAATAAATAAATGTACAATCCAAATCTCTGTTGAAAATAAGTCATTTCAATCAAAGGAAGCTTTAACTCATCATTGCCTTTTACTTTTTTTTAGAGACAACTTCCTATGTTTAGCAAAATCCTCAACAATTTTTTTCTACAAATATATATTAAAATAATTAACAAAATAATACACACACACACACACACACACACACACACACTAAAATGAATTGTTTAACTATAAATTATTCGTACCAATTTTTTCGCATCAATCAAATAGTAATTTGTAACTCCACCTTTTGGATAAAGGGAGTTCAGATGCGTCCATTTTCCTTTAATAATTTCAAATACCAACAAAGACCAATGGCCATGTATTTTATCACCTTCACTTCCAGTACAACCCATAGGAAAATGTAAAAACCTATAATTTGGTATTGCTTCAAGTAGATATTTATCGAGCTATATTTCTCTATCACTGTAATCGAAATACCTCAAAGAATTTTGCAATGTAGTTAAGGTGTGATAAATAAATAAAAAGTAATTTATTCCAAAATTTAAAAGTATGGAGCTTAGTCCCTTCTTATTCATGTATAACAGTGGAAAAAATACAAAGATTCTATGTCATTCGCTTTGCTTGCATTATTTCTTTTTACGTTCTCCACATCTTGAATGCATCGATGACCTGATACAAATACAAAACAACACATTCAAACAAAATAAGTAATTACTTATTTTATATAATTGTATATTATTACACAAAAAGTAACTTACATAATTTGAAATTGAACGTTGATATAAAAATTCCTCAATATCTTCAAAAGTTATAGCTGCACGATTACTTGCACACCAAATTAGCGCACTGTTTTACAAAAAATAAATTATCGTATGACATTTAATTAAAAGAAAATAAAAAAATATCGTAATAAACCAACCTATATCCTTGCTTCTCTGATACTTTATTGATGAAATCCCTATCATCGTTGCAAAACTCTTGACAATCACCTCCTTCTCGTCTAGCTTCCAAGTTATAACAACTGTAGCATAAACTTTTTAACGATTTTATATTCTACATTCTTTTTCAATTTTTCACTTTCAACACTTTCACCTTTTTCTTTATCCTTCTATATACATGACAAAAATTTCTTGTTTTGTTGATTCAGGGACAAATATTTCTTAGTGGATGCACTATAAAAAACTTTAACTTCTTTTTGAAGTCTCATTACTTTATTCTTTAATTTGGCATATTCCTCGTGCTCAATTTTCTTTTTATGTGCAAACTCTATCTCAATATTCAATACTTCAATTGTCGCATCTTTATCTTAAGAAAACTATCCAAATCTTCCATCTCATTACTTAAATTCTCGATGCAATTCGTTATTTCTTGAATTTCCTTCTTTATTTTCAAGTTGTCAGCATGTTTAAATAAATGAATCAAAAACTTATTATAAATAAAAAATATGTCAAGTTCATACCATTTTTTTAGTACAATTGTCTTATTGTCAAAATTGTTATTTGTTCCAACCAACTAGTCTCCAACTGAAGCTTTAGATTTCTTAATTTCACTTGTAATTGATTTTTTTTTTTGTAAAACAACCACTTTTAATCAATACATAACAATTAACTGCTTAGGATATAAAAAACAGTTACTAAAAACATAACAATAATATTTATAACAAGTTAAAGAATCGTAACAAATACTTATATTGGCCAATAATACTCAACTCTTTAAATATGCTACAAATAATTTAATATTTTTATAAAGAGTTACATTTAAATATGTTAGAATCACACTCTTATAAAGTTGAACATATACAAATGTAACGTAACACAAATAACTAGTTACCCAAAGCATACAAGATTTATAGTACATATTAGTAGATACACCAAAATAAAAGTTAAAACTCTATAGACACCTCATTTATAATAAAATGTATTCCTGTAACGCATATAAACTAATAAAAAGTGATTGATGAACAAAATCATTAGTATAATAACAAATATTATTATATGTAATAAAAAAAAGACATATAATCAATGTAAGTTTGAGTCAGTTGGCTTAATTGTTCTTTCCTCTGACTTGATTCAATTTTGATGTTGTTCAATTTTGTTACTAACAACTCTTTTTCACATAATGCATTTTCAAAATTATTTTTCCATATTCCAATTTTCTTCTCCAAAGTTTCTTTGTCTACATGCAATCAAAACAATTAAGGATTAGTAAAATTATAATAAAACAAAATCAAATTGTAACACCTAAAAACTTAAGATAATACATTTGGTAAATTTGACAAAACCAACATTATTTGTTGAGTTTCTCATTCTTTTAAAATTTGTAATGAAATAGTCATAACGCTTATAATCTTAAAACTATAATTAAAAACACTACACATAAATAAACCTATATTGAATATTACCTTAATTCATGTGATTATACCTCTCTTCATCACTAGAATTTTTTTCTATCAAACTTAAAATTTATCCTCCATGAACCGCTTCTCTATACACTGTAACATAAAAACATGACACTTCAACACTAAAAGAGATGTGATAATGTACTTCCGGTAATGACTGTAAGTATATACACATCTATGTATCTATATACCTATATAAAAATTGTAGACCAAATTGTTATTGACATGTGGCAAGTAATAAAGACTCTTTAATGAAACCCTTAAACCCTCATTCTCTCTTCTCTCTCCTCTCATTATACCTCAAAACCGTGCTCCTTTTCAAAGAGCATTTTTGCTTCCGTTGAAGTCCTTTTTGGAATTCTTAAATCTGCAATTAATGTCAAATGGATGAATCCACCATTTCCTCCAAAGCTTTTGTAATTCCCAAACAAAATCTCAGTGTGCACGCACCAATTCCTTGAAAACCCAAGAGACCCAAACAAATACACCTCACTCTGATCAATCTCCATTAAACTTTACATATTTCTTCAAAACCCACCAACTACGTCTTAAATAGAGTCCATGTCTATTCCCATTCATCTCCATTAATCCTTACGTATTCTTTTGGTAAGATTCTCTTTAAATCGTCCATATGTTTATTCTCTAATATGAGAAATTTTCTCGGTTTGAATGATGCAAACCAGGAGATGTTTCAGAAGATACTGTGAAGACTGTGGGTGAACCATTAATAACGACTTCTTCCTTTTTGAAGGTTTCTAAAGATGGGATGAAGATTGGAAGGACTACGGAACTTCCCAACCCATAAGAGGTTATTGATCAATTAGATGGAAAGACAATTACGGCATCACCGCTTGAGTACGATGTAAAGCATGAAGATGTGGAGTCTTTGTTTTCTTAGTTTGCTAAGGTTAACAGTGTGAGATTGCCCCGTCATGTTGCAGACAAGCGGCTGAGATTTGATGATAGTTTTTTAACTACCAGAAAATTTATTTATCCGAATGTTGTTGTCTTAATCTGATCAACCAATGTGTGCATTGATGTCTTAATCTGATCAGCATGTTTATAGTTTTGAACTTTGCAGGAGAATGCCTCCATTTCTAATAAGATGAAACCCATATATAGATGTTTCGTCCATGCATAGTAAGTAAATGGCGTACCACTTTTCTTCTACATATGTTCGAATTCTTTTATATCACTGTTATATATATATATATATATATATATATATATATATATATATATATATATATACGGATATACGGCCACGCATCGCGTGGCCTTCATGCTAGTATATTTATAAAATTGTAGTCTTAACCCTTTTTATAGCGCCACTTGTCAACAACATTTAATGTTTATAAAACATAATATTTTTAAGCTATCTGAGATATGCTATGTGGCCACCTATTACGCGCTCTAAATAAATATTTTGTTTATGCAAATCTCTACTCCTCCCTCACTCTTCATCTGTACAATCTTCTTTTCCAAAAAAATAAATGACTATTATGACCTCATAATAAATTCTTTCTAGGCCCTGTCTATTTAACTCCCTATCTCTTCATTTTTGTGTTTTTCCATCACAAAACGATGGAGATGTACATTAACATTGGTATTTTGCATCTCATCAACAAAACCAAATGAGAACTATGGTAATCTCCTATTTGTTTTCTCTATAAATGTTTCAATTGGATGATATAAAATGGTTTTTTTTGGTAAAAGTAAAAAAAGATTACATTAAGCAGCAAGTTGTAAGATATACTTACAGTTCCAAATCCAACGAAAAAAGAAAGATGTCTAAAACCCAAATCTACAATAAAAACCCCACTCTAACATTTCAAACTAAAAAAACAACTTAAATAAAACCTTGTATTTCAACCTTGAAGAATCGATATATATATATATATATATATATATAGAGAGAGAGAGAGAGAGAGAGTATTTCACGCATCTCTTTGTGTAGCACAACTACGAAGGTATGAAAACCATTCTCCTTACTCTTCAATTTCCTGTAAGTTTTAGTTCTTGTTCGAAATTTGCTATTTTTACTGTTGATTAGTTGATATATGTTGTAATTCTAACCCACCAAGGATGTACATGGAAACACACACCGCCAATTAAAACAAAGATAAAAATGATTTCTACTCAAACATCTCAGATAGTTTTCACCTATCGCAAGGGAAAACATTGAGAAATTTCCCCTTTAGTAAATTGCCCAATATTTGATGACTGGTGAATCGACTTTGCTCTTCAGGCACTCTCTTGGAAAGTGAGGGACCTAGACATAGCTGCCGGGTTAGCCTGCAAAACCGGAGATATTGGGTTAAAGATTGTTATTGTTTTTCCCATTTTTTAATAATTGTCGCATTTTGTAGTTTTTTTCGTGGATAGCGTTATACCATGTAAACTGTATATACCCTATAATTTATAAAGTTTAGATTTGATAGTTTTTATATTGCTAAGCATTGACCATTTGTTTCTCTCACACTCGAAGATCTGAACTAAACATGCTAATTATTGAGGAATGAGGATAATTTCTTATTCCCTTCATTAATAGAGTTAATTTTCTTCTACTATAATGTGTTCTTTCTATAGCATTTGATTGTATTTATATAGAATTTATTTTATTACAGAAATATATTGAGTTCTCCATTTGATGAGGTTTCTGTTTTCTAGAGTCTTTAATAAAAGATCAGATTTAGTTAAAATTAGGAGCTTCTTTACTTTTTGGTGCAATGTGTACTACTAAAGGTTCTGAATCATGTCTACTCACGTTTTTTCCTTATGTATGGGCAGGGGCGAAGCCAGGAATATATTTTGGTGGGGACCACAAAAATACCGGGGGTTCGGGGGCGGGAGCCCCCGAGATTTATTTTTAGGGTTATTTACATTTTATGCAATATTTTTACCAACAATATAATAATTGCACCACATACAAGATATCAACCGTAAGTATTTTTTTTCCCAACAATATCATATATATTCACCATCAAAATATAATAATTACACCACATACAAGATACAATTATTAACAAAAATAGAGGTACGACATTATAAACTAATTGTTGGAATATAATACAAAAATACTAGCAAAAATATAAAGAGATGCATCAAAATTGCACACGACGTTCTTTCAAATCCCGAAATCCATCTATGATTGATTCTGCACTAAACTGTGTCGCAATGTCTTTTTCAATGTAGATAATAAGAGAATTTGTAAGATAATCATTCTCCATCTTGTTTCGAAGCTCGGATTTGACATGACTCATTGCTGAAAATGCACGTTCGGTAGTTGCAGTTGATATCGGAAGAGTTAAGACAAGCCTAATCAATCTATCAATTAGTGGATAAAAAATCGACTTTCTTGTTTTCACCAACCAGTGACATATATCAGAAAGAGTGTTTAGCTTTTGAAATTCCGAATGTTGGAGAACATCAACCTCATAGTGCTTCAATTGCATTTTTAAGTCATCTCTTTCATGCGCACTGAAGTCTTCGGGATAAAACTCATCAACAAGCTTGCAGATATCATCAACATTAAAAGTAGTATGCCCATTTTGAGGATCTAATGAAGAGCTAAGAACAAGTAGCCTCACCGTATGATCACTAAATCTGTAATTTAGCTCATGCAATTGAGAATCAATTGTAGCATTAAATATGTCAATCCGATAATGCTCAGTAATTGTAAAATTATCTTGTTGATGACGAGCTCGTCCCCGCCTATCAAGTGTAATACCCCGTATTTTCTGCGTTATTTATTTTTGGGGATTAATTGAATTAAATGTTTATTAATTGGAAATTAATCCGGATAATAATATTAACGAGATGTGAGTTAGTATTTTATTATAATGTGCATACTTGGCATTATATGAATATTGGTAATATTGATATTGTCGTGAGATATAAATACGGCAATTTGGGAATTTTACTTGACGCGTGTGACCGCCACGTCATGATATTGTGCTACATAATTGAAAAGTGAATTTTAGTTCCATTAACCGTATGGTCGTTTTGAGTGCGCCAACGCGTCCGGAAGGGTCGAGATAGTCAGAAAACACTAGCCGGAAGTTTAGTTTGGGTCCCGGGATATTTGTGGGCCATACCGACATCTTAAGGGGTAATTTGGTAATTTGTATTTTTGGGAATTAAAAAGTGACGAAAATGGAATTAATAAGCTGACTATTTCCTTAACCCACTTAACCCACTAACCCCACTATATGTCATTATGGGCTACGGGAGAAGTTGATATAGCAATTCAACTCCCACAAACCATTTCACACCTCCATTCTCCATTATCTTCAACCTTGGGAAAAGCTTGAGAGAGAGAGAGAGAAGGGAACCTTGAGAAGAACTTGAGAGAAAGAGAGAAGGGAAGAATTCTGCAGAAAAGAGAGAGAAGGAACAACTTTGTCACAAAGATTCTACACCAAATTCTGAGATAATTAAGGCAAGTGATTTAAACCCTTTTAATTCAAGATATGTTTCCATGTTTAGGAATTTTCGAAATTGATTTTTGGAGTTAAATTAGACCCATGAATTGAAAGATAAAAGCCATGATTTATGTAGGATTTGCATGTAGTATATTCTGGACGAAATTATATGTTGAAAACAGAACCTTGATGATCAAAAGGTAGAATTAGAAGAAACTTAATGATGTTCTTGAATGGAAGAAATCTGGGAAATTTTTGATGTAGTTTTAATCCAAAGTAAGCCTTTAAATGATGAATTATGGGATTTAGAATGTTATTACTGATATAGAATGTTAGTATAACGTTATAGTGACCTTATCTTGAAGTTTCATGCTTAAAAATGGTGAATTGGGACGAAACTGTAAATGCAAAACGAAGCAGTCCGTAACGGACCTGTGTAATCGATCGATCGACATTCATCAGTCGATCGATCAACCACAATCGATCGATCGAAGGTCAAGGTCGATCGATCGACCTTCCCAGAATGAATAAAGTTTTCCTTAATTGAATTTTAATGATGATAACCCTTGGATAATTTTGTTGGAGACATTGTGATTACCCTTAAACTCTAAGGAAGACCAGTAGGCATGATTATGAGATTGGACTTTAATCAGAATTTAATTTGAGGAATTATTCTAAATTAATGAAATTCGTTATGTGAGTTAATATTTGGCTTAATAGTACAAATTTGAATAATTTGATGAAATATGGTTTGGGGCAGAAGTAAGGACCTTAGGTATAGCGATGTTATATGAGGGAATCATGGAAACTTAATAGTCTATTCGAGACAGGTTTTAAGTTTAAAATATTATGACGTGAGACGTGTCGACTATTTAATTTATATATTGTCCGGATACTTGAAATATATGAATTGGGAATAATGGTATAATGATGTAGAGAATACCCTTATTAATATTGAAATATCTAAGATGTGTGAATGCTTAGTATATAATCTTATGTGTATGACATACCTACCATACTTGCTATCACGGAGGTTACGTTCGCTTAGGACCTTCTTATCCTTGTGTTGCCCGGATTTAGATTGGTGCCTAGAGGACATAGTTCAAGAGAATGACTTATTTGTGAGTTAATAAGCCAGCTGACTATGGAGCGTAGGTATGTACGTGACCATGGATATGATTGAATTATGTTCGCCTCCATTTATGTGTGTGGTGTTGATTCCAACAATTCCTGAGAGATTCGGAATTTGTAATCCTTATGTACGTGATGTACCGGGATGGATAGCAGAGTATGTGTGCACCGCAGCTTAGCCTTTGGGTGCTTGTATTGTATATTTATGATGTGAAAATATACGGTTAATCGAGAAGGAATTTACTATAATAAATTGTGAGTATAATTATGGTAATGTTTTGAAAGATAAAAAGAGATCTTTTTGGTATTGTTAATAATTGTGAATCCGGGAATTAAAGTAGAACTCTCTATTTAATTATTAAGGTTGGAAATTTAACGAGAACCGAGTAGAAGTGTTAGAAACTCTTTAGATAGTTATGAGATAACACACGAATGGGTACAGGAACGTTAGGAGTGCACAGTTAGACGAGAGGTGAGTATATCATGTGAGAGCACGTCCTAACATGTACTTTGCATATACTGTTTTAAATGTTTTTAAAGCACTTGCAGGTTTTTAAAATATCTCCACATTCGGGCTCTGACCCGTTTGCTTTCAAATCTATCTTTTTGTAAAACCATTTTAGGTGCCCAGTCACAAGGTCACCATGCATAGGATTTCCATTCTGATGACGAGCTGTAGCTGCTTGTGGAAGCTACAGGGACTTGCTTTTAGACGCTTATATCATTTGGACTCCTTATTCATTATTCCTCAGTTGTAGGGCATGTCGCCCAAGTTCTATTAGATACATTTCCATTTCAGTTTTCAGACGTTGGCATGTATTCATTTCAGTATTCAGTATTTAATTACTTACTTCAGTTGTGAGATTGTATTATGAGGAGTTTTTCCTCCAGTTTTATTTATAGCATGTTACGGTTACTCTATTACTTCATTATGGTGAATGGTGTTATTATTTCTTCATTATACTTGCATGTTAATCAGACTTTAAATTAAAATTTGGCACTTACTTTTTAAATACTAGGTGGTTAGTAATAATAAAACGTTTTCGACAGTGATGCTGTTAACTGAGCCAACTTGGCATTTTGAATTAATTTTATAAAGGAGTAGCTACCCGGTGTTTAATTAGTCGGGGTGTCACAGGTGGTATCAGAGCATCAGGTTCTAGTGTCCTTTAGGATCTGAACGGCTTATTATGTTTTCCGCTGAGCTTTCTTTGATATAGAGCCCTATATTTTAGGACTGTTGTGTTCTTTTGTTTATGCTACGTTCTTCAGCTATTTTAAAGTTTATAACTGTGAACTTATAGACTTTATTATTATTTCAGAATGCCTCCACGACGTGCACCACGAGTTCCCAGGAATGCGGCGCCAGAACCACAGCCCGTACCGGTTCAGGGCATGATGAACGCCGCTGAGGTTGCAGCTATTGTAGCCCAAGAGGTAAATGCCGCCATTGCCGTTGTTCAGCAGGCACCGCCTCAGGCGCCGGTTGCCGCGCCAGTTCAGGCAACTTCATTCCCGTCTACTTGGGAGCGCGTACGTGACGCTTTTCAGAAAGCGCATCCGCCAGAGTTTGCAGGCAGCTCAGATGTAGTAGTCTCGAGCCAATGGAGGAAGGATATACAGCGGCACTTAAGGATGTATGAGTGCACGGATGTTCAGAAGCAGGTGCTAGCTACTTTTAAGCTAGTTGGATCTGCATTGCAGTGGTGGGAGTCTATTACCACCGTAGAGGAGAGGGATACTCTCACTATTCATGTGTTTTGGGTGCGGTTCGACCGCAAGTACTTTCCGTCAGCAGTTCACACGGAAATGAGGAGGAGATTGATGAGTTTGAAGCAGGATGGCAAGACAGTGGCCGAGTATGAGGCCGAGTTCACTAATCTTTTGAATATCGTTCCTGATGAGATACCGTCAGAGAAGAAGAAGATTGAGAAATTTACCGACGGGTTGACATGGAGGATCCGTCAGCATCTGTTAGGGAACCTTTCGTTGGCCACGTATTCTGATGTGGTTAACGCTGCATTGTTACATTCCCAGGACCACCGTTTTCATATGGCCGAGGGCAAGAGATCGGGGGAGTCTAGCCATCAGGGCAGGACTAGAGGACATGGTACCGGTGGGGCACAATCCTTTCAGGGGCAGAGACAGGTAGAGCAGGATTCTCAGCAGGGGGATCAAAAGTGGTTCCGTTCAGGAGGTTTCAGGAACGGTCAGGGAGGATTCCGAAATGGCCAGCAGGGTCATAACGGTCATCAGGGCCAGCAGGGTCAAAATGGCCATCATCAGCAGTTTCAGCAGGGCCAGCAGGGCCAAGGGAGGAATGATAACGGCCACCAGGGCCGGGGACAGCAAGGGCAGAGGGGAGGGAACTTCCCGGGGAAATGTTTCATTTGTGGTAAGATTGGCCACAAACGTCAGGAGTGTCCTGATAAGGGCCGGGCCCCACAGCAGCAGCAGCAGGGTGCTCGACAGGAGCCACAGAGGCCACTCTTTCCACCAGCCCTCCCAGCTCCAGCTCAGATCATTCCAGCAGTTCCTGTGCAGCAGGGGCAGCTACAGTATGGACGTGTTTACAACGTCCACCAGGCTGCAGTTCCACAGGCACCGCCCGCGATTGAGGGTACGTTTCCTATCCATGGCACTATGGGTCGGGTATTATTTGATACGGGTGCTACACATTGTTTTATAGCTACACACTTCGCAAAGGCGTTAGGATTGTTAGCCACAGCGGAGAGCACAGTTACGTGTGTCGACTCACCTTTGGGGAATGGGTCACTTATATTCTTTATATGTCGGGGAGTGGGGGTAGAGATTGGTGGTTTGGTATTACCTGCGGACATGTTGGTACTAGATATGCATGTTCACGATGTTATTATCGGTATGGACTGGCTCGCTGATCATAGAGCAATGATTGATTGCTTTGGTGGGAGCATTGTTTTTGCCATTCCGGGGCAAGAGATGTTTGTTGTGGCGATGCCTCGCCCAGAGGGAGGCTCGACCGCTCATTTATATTACATTGAGGAGGATACCTCTAAGGAGGTTGTAATTCCTTTAGATTCGATCCCAGTCGTCAGGGAGTATTCTGATGTGTTTCAGGAGATACCAGGCCTACCCCCCAGTCGAGAGATAGATTTCGTTATAGACTTGTTACCCGATACGAGACCTATAGCACGAGCACCGTACCGTATGGTTCCAGCTGAGATGAGGGAGTTACGGGATCAGATTGAGCAGTTGTTGGGTCAGGGGTTTATTCGGAGGAGTACTTCACCGTGGGGGGCCCCTGTGTTGTTCGTAAAGAAGAGGGATGGTTCACTGAGGTTGTGTGTGGACTACCAGGAGTTAAACAAGGTCACGATACGGAACAAGTATCCGTTGCCTCGAATCGATGACCTATTTGACCAATTGAGAGGAGCTTCTTACTTCTCAAAGATTGATTTGCGATCTGGTTACCATCAGTTGCGTATTAGGGAGGAGGACGTCTCGAAGACTGCGTTCTTATCGAGATATGGTTCCTACGAGTTTCGGGTTATACCATTTGGTTTGACCAACGCTCCAGCAGTATTTATGGACTTGATGAATAGGGTGTTCAGGGATTTCCTAGACCAGTTTGTCATTGTCTTCATCGATGATATTTTGGTTTACTCCCAGACAGAGGAGGAGCATGCCGAGCACTTGAGGCTAGTTTTACAGACACTGCGCCAGAATGAGTTATATGCAAAATATGAGAAGTGCGGGTTTTGGCTGAAGGAGGTTCAGTTTTTGGGGCATATTATTTCCGACCGGGGAATATCGGTTGATCCGGGGAAGGTATCCGCGGTGAGGGAGTGGGGACAGCCCACGACACCGACAGAGATCCGTAGTTTCTTGGGCCTAGCAGGTTACTACAGGAGGTTTATTCGGGGTTTCTCCACGATAGCGGGTCCCATGACACACCTAACCCGTAAAGGTGTGCCATTCATTTGGAGTGATGCCTGTCAGTTGGCATTTGATGAGCTGAAGGACAAGTTAACCCTAGCACCTGTGTTAGCATTGCCGAGACCGGGAGTTGAGTACCTTGTTTACACCGATGCGTCCTTACAAGGACTTGGAGGTGTACTGCAGCAGGAGAGTCAGGCCATAGCTTATGCTTCCCGTAAGCTTAAGCCTCACGAGAAGAATTACCCTACCCATGACTTGGAGTTACCGGCAGTGGTATTTGCCCTTCGTATTTGGAGACATTACCTGTTGGGGGAGAAATTTCGATTGTTCACGGACCACAAGTCCCTTCAGTACCTATTCACGCAGAAGGAGTTGAATATGCGGCAACGGAGGTGGCTTGAATTCGTGAAGGATTATCAGTTCGATATCCAGTATCACCCGGGGAAGGCTAACGTGGTGGCAGACGCGTTGAGTCGTAGACCGGTAGATGAGGTGGCAGATGTGTGGAAGGCCAAGTGGAAAGAATTGGGACACCAGGATGCAGTGGCCCGATCATTCATGTCTGTGATGACTGTTACACCGCAGATTGTCACGAAGGTGGTGAAGGCACAGGCAAATGACTCGTTCTGTCAGGAGCAGATAGTTCGATTATTAGTAGAGGGAGCTGAATCCTATACCGTTAGCTCAGACGGGGGATTACGCTTCAATGGGAGATTGGTGGTTCCAGAAGGGGAGGAATTGCGGCATGAGGTGATGGCAGAGTCGCACGGCTCACGGTTCGCGGTACATCCCGGAGGGGACAAAATGTACCAAGACATGAGACGTCAGTATTGGTGGAGCGGGATGAAGAGAGATATTGCCGAGTTTGTCTCAAAATGCGCCACTTGTCAGCTCGTAAAAGTGGATCATCAGAGACCGACAGGACTGTTACAGCCATTAGAGGTCCCGATGTGGATGTGGGAGAGCATCTCTATGGACTTTATCACGGGGTTGCCTACATCGCAGAGAGGGCATGAATCCATTTGGGTGATTGTGGACAGGTTGTCGAAGGTCGCTCATTTTCTACCCGTCAGGACAGATTACACTGCGGGACAGTATGCCCAGCTCTTTATTTCAGAGATAGTGAGACTTCACGGGGTGCCCTTAAATATCGTGTCTGACCGAGACAAGGTATTTATTTCACGGTTTTGGGAAAGTTTTCAGCAGGCCATGGGCACGGAATTGCGATTGAGTACGGCGTATCACCCGCAGACCGATGGACAGACCGAGCTCACAAATCAGATGTTGGAGGACATGCTACGTATGTGTACCATTGACTTTGAGGGTGGATGGGAGCAGTATCTTCCACTGGTGGAGTTTGCTTACAACAACTCCTATCAGTTCACCATTGGCATGGCTCCATTTGAGGCATTGTACGGTAGACCTTGTCGTTCCCCAGCATGCTGGTTGGAGGTGGGGGACAACAAACTACTTGGACCGGAAGTGATTCAGGATACCTCGGCAAGGATAGAATTGATTCGCAGTCGCATTCGAGTGGCTCAGGACAGACAGAAGAGTTATGCTGAACATAGCTAACTACCCAACAATAAAAAAGAGGGTGCCAAAAAAATTTAAAATGTATAATACAATAACCATCCAACAACATAATAACTACTAAATAATAAGATGTACACACACATGCTAAGAAAAAAGAGAATAGTTCTATAGTACAGCAAAAATACACAAAAGGAAATACCCGAATATGCTGTCGGGTCACAGACAATACAACAACTGAGAAAAGAAATATAAAGTACTACAACCACAACTCTTGGGTGTGAACCCGATGTACAACCTGAATCCTAATCTAGATATACAAAAGATAGGAAACAGCTATATCAAAATTTCGTAATAGTCCGTAACCGCTACAACTCCATGCATACACTGGATAGGAAACATCATTGGCGTCCTTGCGGAGAAACACCTAAAATAATACAATATATATAGCAATAGGAAAATATAAACGGGTCAGAGCTCGAGGTGTGAAAATATTTTAGCAAGTGCATTAAAATGCATAATAATTATTAATGCACTATAACATGATTAAAGTGGAGTCGCACTCTCCAGAAAATCCAACTCACCCCCTCAACTAGAGCGCGCACCTAAACGTATGCACATTGTCCTCAAATTATTGCCCAACGCTCTCTAAGGACAATTCAATCTAACCTACACCAAATCCAAAATCATGTAACCCATCATCTAAAACATAACCATCAACTTCCGATTCTACCGTAACCCAAATATGCATTAAACTTATTTAATAAATAAATATACTTATACAAAACTCTTACTAGAATTTATCGGATTCTAGTTATTAACTTCCACGAGTTATTAGCATCTAAATGCTAAGGACTAAACTTCTCCCAACTCTTAACATTGCACTGCGTTTCGTGCGTGGGATATCTCGCAAAACGAAATCCAAATAAGGAACCCCCCCGATACACTACTCCTTCACAATGTTGATCGTCGAGATTCATTATGCCCTCAATGCACGACGCATATAACATCAACTACTCATTTAAAATATTTCCCTAGTTTATTCTCATAAAGCATTGTCTCACTATAACATATAAAAATGAGTAGTAAGGACTAAACTTATCCCTATTCCCAATATTTCACCGTGTTTCATGCGTGGGACGTCTCGTAAGCAAAATCCAAACAAGGAACCCCCCCGATACACTACTCCTTGACAATGTTGGTCGTTGAGGTCCATTATGCCCTCGTTACCCCACACATAACTACGAATACATATTAGGAGTAATGATCCCTAATCAATAAATAAGATAATGCTCCGAACCTTTAGGGTTTATAACTTTACTCTAGTTACAAAGCACAATCGTTCAATCCCAACAACTAAGTACACATAACACACTTAGCGTACATATTAATATCCAAAATCCAATCACTTACGGATATACAAAATACTTCACAATGCTATCATCTTCTAGGAATTACTCACTTTATCCTGGGTTACCATATATCGGATTATTATCACACCGCCATAGTAATAAAATAAATTACAACGTATAGGAAGTGGTCATAGCTCCTAATCAGAAAGTGAGAACGAATCATAACCAAGACTTCTCACCCCCAAATAAAATCACACAAATAATAATGGACGACTATGACCTGGGGACTATACGCACCCTGTTCCTCAAGCCAGGTGCCTCACCCACATCGTGCAACTTTCCATGATAGCACTGGAGGGTATGCTCACACAATAATATATATATATATATATATATATAATCACATCGTATAAATGAAAACCATCACACAAGGTATTTATGTCATGCCATATAGGTATACATACTCATTTTATGCTCGTATGTATAAAAGAAGTAAACCCATATATAAGTATATAACTCTCGTTATACTAGCCGTTGATACTCGCATACTTCCCATTTTATATACACAATACGGTCCCTCCCTTAAGCTCATCCCTCAGACCAATGAGTATGAAAAGTCTCCCAATTCAATAAACATTAAGGATACCCTCTATATCCGAATGCACACCAATCAACAATAATAATCTCCAAATGAAAACCTCGAGGCTATGAGGATTCCCCACTAAATCGATACGAAAAGTCAAACTCTTACTCTCTCGCAATAACTCAATACAACCCCATGACTACAACGCGAAATGAGTGCTTGTGTAAGGGCACGGTCGTTGTTTTTGTTTCACCGCGGTAATGCAAAAACCAAAG
Organism: Sambucus nigra; assembly: GCA_949130495.1. Lineage (NCBI taxonomy): Eukaryota > Viridiplantae > Streptophyta > Magnoliopsida > Dipsacales > Adoxaceae > Sambucus > Sambucus nigra. Next base: position 204,058,216 of record OX422208.1, read on the forward strand.
TTATGACTACACTTGCGAGGCAAGCACAACGGTAAGTCGGGTATCGAAAATCCACAGGGACGAGATGCTAGAATTTATATGATTTAATACTTCTGAATAAAAGGGAAAAAGGTGATTACAAACTAAAAAGGAAAAGATTCATAAAAGGAAAATATTAATCTAGGCGAGTGTAAATTAAACTAGACTAACAAAGCGGTAAAAACTATAGGTTGCGTCGAATATCCCTCACCCGAGTTAATTTGTATAAAATGGGTACATGGGTCAATGAGTTATTACGAATGCGTCTCATTTCGACCGTTAATTGAATCAAGGGTTCTCCCGCCCCTAAATCCACATAAAAGCCTAATAAGATTTTAGCGTGAACAAATACCCCAGAAATTACGCACGAAAGGTCGTAAGCACGGGACATACATGATATGCCCTGTCAAATCTCCTAGGCGCAATAACTAGGACAATTCACTCGAAATAGACCCGTAAACACCATCACCAAATCCGAGCAACGCGTCAACCCGAGTGAGTTCAATTCAAACAGAACCTAATTTAAATTAGCTAGAAAGCATGTTAAAAACGCGATAAATAAAGCAGTAAAGAAACGCGGTAAATCTACACTAGAAAGCAATTAAATCAAAGCATGTAAATAAAGCATGTAAACCTAATTAAGAAAGAAAGAATTAATGAAAAACAACTATATTAATGGAGAGGGAAGATAAAAGTACAATCTTACAAACCCAAATGTTGTCACACCATATGAGGAAGAAGAAAAGAGCTCTAACTCCCAAACCTTAAGCTAAACTATCCTAAAATCTATTCTAAAACTTTTTTTGATTATTACAACAAAAAACCTTTATATAGTAAGTGAAATTAAATTAGAAAAGAAAAGAGAAAAGAAAAGAAAATGCCAAAATATCAACTAGAAACAGCGAATCGATCGATCGATCGATGCCAAAAATATCAGCCCACTGTCTCCCAACAAATTGCAAAAACTGAAGGATCGATCAATCGATCCCTTTGAATGATCGATCGATCAAGCAGGTATGAAGCTCCTGCCTCTTATTTTGATGTGCTTGCATTTCCCGTCCACTAGAATCGCCGTAACTTCTTCATTCTGAATCAGAATCGCGCACCTGTAACAACCCGTCCTTTTTGGAGACCATTAAATTCCCTAATTAAATATAAATTGGCAATTTGGAGAATTTCTCGAAATAGTGATTTTTGGGATTTTCGAGGATTTAATAATTTTCGAAGGATCTTATAAATTATTTTGGGACTATATAGGTCGAAGTAATTTAATTATATGTCGCCGTGGAGTATAGCGACACGAGGTAAGATTTTTAATGGGAAAACCTGCATTTATTTATTTTGGGTTGGAATAGTGATTTGCGGTCAAGTACCTCGGATGGGAATTTCGACTGCGCCATAATTCTCAGAATGTCCGAGATAGTCGGAAAAGAGTGTCCGATGGACGAAAATGAGTTTCGGGTAATTTTAGAGGTAAAAGTAACTCGTAATTGAGTAAACGAGTCGTTTTTGGGTTTTAAGGGTTTAAAACCCTTTTCTCTTATAAAAAGAGGGAGAGAGGGAAAGAAAAGAGAAAGAAAGAAAGGAAAGAGAGGGAAGAGAGAGAGAGGAAGGAGAAAAGGGAGATTTGGGCCAAACTCAGTCGGATTCGACTCGAGGTCGTCGGATTTTATCCACGAGGCAAGTGTTTACTTGCTTTATTTCATTTTGTGCAATCCTCTCATATCACTTTTGGTATAAACATGATTTTAGGGTTAGAACCCTTAAAATAAATTGGGTAAAAGTTGATTATGAGTTTACACATTGATGTAGTGTAAACTCTTAATGATTTTTAGTATCAAAACTATGTTAATGGAGTATAAAATGGGTTGAAATGCTAAGTTGGGGTTTTTATGGTTTTAGGGTTTAAAACTAAGAGAAATGAATTAATACCCCAAAATAATTGATGTGTTAGTTGTAAAACATAGATTAGATGTTAATTGAGTTGTTGGGTGAGGTTAGAACTAACAAAAATGGAGAAACATGGAGTTTGGGATTTTGGTAGGGATAATGAATAGTAACCCATAAGCTTGTGGGGTTATTTTGACTAGGAAAAGTATTGATTTAGCTTTTGTCCAAAATACGAAAGTTGTAGATCTTTTCGATACGGTCGCGTGGGCGCCGACCGCATATTTTTCTGATTTTTCTACGATTTGATATGATTTTTACAAGATGACATCTCCGGGTTGAAAGTACCAACTCGGAAATCAAATCGGGAATTGGAAAAATAAAGGCTAGAAATTATTGTGTAGACGTTTGGGATGATTTTTGGTGTAGAGTAGAAACCATGAAAATGAATTTGGATTGATTTTTGGGTATTTTGGAGTTTGAGAAATCGCCCAAACTGTGACCCTCGAACAGGCCGAATCGATTCGGGTACAGGCCGAATCGATTCGCCTAAGGGGAATTGGGTTTCTGCAATGGGCCGAATCGATTCGGGTACAGACCGAATCAATTCGCCATTTACAGACCTATTTGCAGAATACTTTCCGAATCGATTCGGATTGAGAACCGAATCGATTCGCCCATCCGAATCGATTCGCAAAAGGGGCGAATCGATTCGCTTAGGCCAGAATTTATAGTTTTCTCCCTTTAAGAGTATGGGGAGTTGAATTACCATTTAGGATTTTTATGGGGAATCCTAAATAAGGGTTTTGAAGATAAATAAACCTTTAAGAGATGATTGAGGTAATTAGTATTGAACAAAGTAAGAAATACTTTGGATTTAGAATCATGCAACTATGAATGCATGATTACGATTCCTGGAGGGAATCTTTGGGATATTTGGTCATCGCTAGATGATATAGGCCACTATGGCCGTTTATAGATATATTATAGGAAGAATATGTAGGATATATATATACTGTGTGTTTTAGGTATATATATATATGGTGATGGAAATGATTTTGAAAATATATAAATGAATATTTTCAAAATGGAAAAATAAATGATTTTCATAATTAATAAAATTGAGGATACACACCTCTCTAAATCGCTATCATAAGGGAAGTTGCGTTCGTATGGTGAAGCCCCCTGGCTAATGATGCAGGGTGGATATAGTCCTAGGCCATGGGAGCGCTTATGGTTGTTTATTTTTCTGTGCTGGGTAGGAAGATTCCGGGTGTGGTCTTGGCTCCCACGCAGGCTCATGGCCGCTTCCCGACGTTTTCGATAGGATCCCAGGTTGTCTTGGAGGCCCTGGAAGATGATAGCCATTTAGGGGCGCGCACAGTGGAGAAATTCGGACGGGCGGTCTTAGAACGCGTTTATTAAAGCAGTTCATATTAATGGATTTGCTTTAATTACATTTCCTGGATATAGGAAGGGAAATGGGTTATATATAAAGTGGCTTCGGTAACACTTCCCGGATGGAAGAAGGGATGTGGAAGCATATGTTTTGATCAAAGCATTTTTATGATAATGAAAATGTCTTTGAATACATTTCCTGAGTATAAAAAGGGAAATGGGATATTTTGATAAGGAAAAGCATTTTTATGTTAATAAAATTGGCTTTCAAAAAGTATATGATTTGTTAAAGCAATTCATGATAATGAATTGGCTTCTATAAATTACATTTCCTGGATATGAGAAGGGAAATGGAAGTTTTTGAAATGAAAAGGATAAGTATTTATAAATACTTTATGTATCAAGTAATCCTCAGTCCGGGAGATATTTATATTATTCGGAAGTATATTGTAGATGTATGTATATGTATAAATTGGGTGCCGAGGGTCTAATGAATCCCGACGATCGACCGTGCCGCATAGTAGTGTATCGGGGGGGGGGGGGTTCCTTGTTTGGATTTCGCTTTGCGAGACACCCCACGCACGAATATGGCACTGTGTTGAGACTGGGGAGAAGTTTAATCCTTAGTGCTCTTATATTATTATATGTTATGATATATATATATTATATATATTTTTGTACTGAGGGACTGGCGGATCTCAAAGATCGACCTTGCTGCATAGTAGTGTATCGGAGGGGTTCCTTGTTTGGATTTCGCTTCGCGAGACACCCCACGCACGAACATGGCATAGCGTCGAGATTAAAGTGAATTTTGGCCCTTAGTACATTTGTTTGACTATCTAGGTTAGATAGTGGTTGGGTATTAGATTAGTTTAGCAGGGTAGCTTGACTAGAAAGTTTAAGGGATGCGCTAGGTGTGCACTGTTAGAGGAGAGGTGAGGGGTATCTCACGAGAGTGCGATACCAATTTAAATATGAGATAAAACTATTTTTCTAAAAATAAAGCATTTATGCACTTGCAAAATATTTTCTAAACATTCGGGCTCTGACCCGTTTGTCTACTCTCCTTTCTTTCTCTATACTATGTATATATAGGTGTCTAGACACAGGGACGCCTCGATGGAAACTCTTTCGAGTCAGACGCCTGCTGCAGCAGCTGTGGATGCTTGCAGGTTATCGGTAGACGTTTCTTTCCTTGTACTCTAGATAGGAGATATTGTATAAACACTCGAGCCAAAGGCTCAATTGCATTTATTTATCCTTTCAGTACAACATTCGATATGGTTGTATTATTTGGACCGAGTGTTCGGTTATTTTAGTTCCTTTCTTTTTCATTTCAGTTCATTACGCATTTAATTGTGGATGTTTTAATTTGTGCGCTAAAAAGAGTAGTTAGATAAAAGTTTTTTTTTACGGCCACCTAATAGGATATTAGTAATTAAATGGATTTTCGACAGTGATGTTAAGGATGATCCATTTGTGACTCCTGTTTTAATTTAATATTGGAGTGATCGTCCGGTATCTTATTAGGCGGGTCATTACAGCACCATTTGTAGCCACGCGAAGCTTGCAATGAGGGATACAACTTCTGTGAAGATGATGGGCCAGGTGCCCAAGCTATGAAAAGACTAAAATGCCCTTGAACATGCAATCGTGTTCGAAAATCGAGCGGAATGCGTCCGAACTTCACACTTGGCATCCAAATACCTATAAAAGCTCAATTAACCCATGCAAAATATGTTAACGTAGAAATCTGAGGTTTTTTGGTTAAAGAGAAAAAATATATTGAAGAAGATACCCGAGGGGGAAAAATGCATCGGTTCGGATGATGAAATATGCAATATTTGTGTATCATCACCCCACATTACATCTAAGCATCTGCTCTTATTTCCTTAATGAGAGAGGAACCACACACTCAATTCCATTATGAAATAGACCCCTAACATCTGCTCACCTTCCTAAGGTCATCAATCCCTTGATATAATCACTTAACCCATTATGATACAATAACTAAGAGGGTCCATAAATATAAATCCAAAAGAAAGAATGTAAACATAAAATCCCAAACTTGGACCAAAAATAGAGGACCGGTCGACCATCCCCTGACTGTCGGTCGATCGTAGTTTTCAATTTTTACTATAAAAGAAGGCAGTAGACTTTTTCCTTAAGGCGCAGTTGACCGCCCCCTGGTCGCGGTCGACCGGCCATATCGGATACATCGGCCAACTTCCATTTTGGATGAATTCCAACTTTCCAAAACCCCCAAAATTCCAACTTGTAATCACCAATCTTCAACCCAATTATGTTACTAACATTAAAACTCATCAAATATATAATCCCAACTAATTTACTACCTCAAACCCATCATATACATCATCAAATGTAAGATTTAACCCCAAAATCTAGGTTTTAACATATTTAACCCAAAATCTATAAATTTATCTGCAAGTCATGAAATAAATTACACACATGAATTATTTAGCAAGTTTAATCACTTGCCTCAAAGTTGTAGAGATTGAATCTTCCTCAAAATTGTAGATTTTGGCCGGAATTCCCAAGCTTAAGGCTTTTCTCCTATTTTCTCTCTTCCTTTCTTCTTCTTCTTCTTCTTCTTCTTCTTCTTCTTCTTCTTCTTCTTCTTCTTATTATTATTATTATTATTATTATTATTATTATTATTATTATTATTATTATTATTATTATTATTATTATTATTATTATTATTATTATTATTATTATTATTATTATTATTATTATTATTATTATTATTATTATTATTATTATTATTATTATTATTATTATCTCTCTCTCTCTCTCTCTCTCTCTGGGGCTTTCTCTCAATCTCTCAAATGAGATTGTTATCTCCCGTAGATTTTTAAGCCTTAACTCCAAAATACCCAACTTTAGATGATAATACACACTTTAAATTACTCGATTACTCCAATTCGAGCAAAACGAACTTAAAAATACTTCGGAACCCAAATAAGACCCAAGTACAATCATTTTGACTATCTCGACCCATCCAAGATCAATCGCACACTCAAAATCGTCATTCAAAATACTTTCTAACATCCTCAAATTTGACCTCAATTATCAATTTAATAATTCTCCAATTTAAATAAATATTTATTTCTCCCAAATTAATTAAATTATCAGTCCAAGAATCACGAGGTATTACAGAGCGTTGCTTCCATTATAACCCAACATTATCTACAAATATAATAAAAGTTAAATGTATATCTATAATAATAGATGCATAATTTCAAAGTTCAATAAGAAAATATAACTAACAAATTATATTTTTTCCATATATTACAATCTGCCTATTCATGGTAAGACTTTAACAAAAGTTCAATGTGTCTGATCTCCATCCATTCTGTATTTGTTTTTTAAATACTATGGATTTTTTCACGTGGCCAATTAGGACGAAGCGTATCTATAATGGATGCATATATGTCAACAACATGAACTCGAAATCTCATCCTCTTCAGCATATTGGCAAGATTGAGTTTGACGTGCATATGTCGTGAGACATCATAGTCTTCGTTAATGCTCTTTGTATGTATTTCTATCCATAATGGGTGAATTTTTTTTCTGCCTTCCCTAACAGTGTTAGCTAGGTCAGTGGTCTATCAGGATTATGTATGAAATATATATTTTGTACAGCTTCATCCCAGCATTGTGGCATGGAAAATACAATACGATCGAACAAGTACTCTTGCTGGAAATGAACTCCACGGTTTACAAGGTAGTTAAATTGTTCGATCTTCCTATTCCCATACCAATAAATCGGAGTATCCATTTTATGAGGCTCATTAATGAAAGATGTACATGTACGGTCCAACTACAACCTTTCCCACTCTTGTTGCCATTTACTAGCACCCTAACTATTTTTTCCTGAAAAAAATGAACGAGGGTGTGATTATAATTCCTGTAAATGATGGCTTTAATGAGTCATTAATGAGTTATTATGTAGGAGGGCGTGAATATGATTTCTATAAATTATATCTCTAATGAATCATCAACCGTTAATTTATTAGGTTTTGAATACCTACTTTTGTCATTTAAGTCAACAATCCCTAAAATCAACCCTAAAATTAACCCTTACAAACATTACCCCTACAATTAATAGATTATGCATTTTTGGGACTTAATTTTAATGGAGATGTATATTTTTATATTTTAGCCCTAAAATTAATCGTAAAATTAATCCTGAATTTAACATCAATATTATTGGAGATGTATATTCTTATATTTCAGCCCTAAACTTAAATGAACAATATCCATTAAATTAAAATTTTCCCTAGTTTGAAACTTAAACCAACAATATCTATTAAATTAAAATTTGTCCTGGTTTGAAACGAAAACCAACAAAATCCATAAAATTAAAATTTGTCGTAGTTTGAAACTTAAACCAACAATATCCATTAAATTAAAATTTTCCCTACTTTGAAACTTAAACCAACAGTATACATTAAATTAAAATTTTCCCTAGTTTGAAACTTAAACCAATATTAGTCATATTTTTTTTCTATAATACACACACACATGCACATTTACAGTATACACAATATAGAATACACAGCTTCATATATATACACAATACAAACAATGATAATGCATACACAGCTACATACATATACAAAATTAGTGTCCACTTTCTCTAATTAAGTACTAATTGATTTATCAAAAACACATGATTAAGGGTGTAAGAGAGTAGTCTAATTTTGGGGAAATACCCGATTTTTGTACGTGTTTGACTTGAGCAACTTCGGTTGCGCCTACGTATCCGTTATGCTCAGAATCAAAGTCAGCGTAGTTCGTGGGTTCGTACTATTCGCCGGAAAACTCATTGTGGTGATTTTTCGGAGAGATGGGAGGTGGTGCCACTCTTCTCAAAGAACTCATCTCAAAACTCTCTCTAAAACCTCATAAGATAAGAAAATCACCCTCCTCTTCCAATAAGATCTCCCTCAAATGTATGGGGGTGGGGCTTATATATAGCAAAACCCACCCAAGTGGGTCGCCACATGTCAATTAACTCGTGGTGACACATGTCCTATTTTAAGTGGCATGTGTCCCATAACATATGTCAAAACTCTCAATACTAGAACATTGTCTAGTTAATATGTAAATAACACACAAATACGCGTGATATGTCCGACGCGCATAATAATACCTCAGTCGCATAAACACATGGACTTTTGTCAATATTAATCATCTCTAATCTCATTTAATAATTTAATAAGAGGCTTATCATTAAGCCCCTCCTACATTTGCCCCCTCGTACATATAGTTGATATATTGATACATGTCTGAAATATATCGACTGTATGTACGAAATAATTTTAGTCAGTTTTCATATTTTCGATCGACCTGTGGATCGTGGTAATTATTTCATATCTCATTTCATCTTGATGATGTACTTTTACCTCATATATCACATTTTATGATATAATGCAATCTCATATTTCATATCTCAGTTATATGATATACATCAATTTTATATCTCATATCTTAAATCCCATTTTGCAGCTTTGATCTCATAGGTTATTCCGAAGGACCTCGTTTATCATTATTTTCATACGAATGATATACACCGAGTGTTGCCCCCATTCCTATTTAAATGATCATGCATCCACATTTTTATTGCGATTGTTTGTAACTCTGCTTTGGTAAAGAGTAATATCATGAACACATAATAACTACCTTAGCATTCTCTTTCGCCATTCTCAACCAAGCTTGGTGAAAGTATTATTATGGTTTACATAATAACTACTTAGTCGTTCTCAAGTTTGGTGAAAGTATTATTATGGTTTACATAATAACTACTTCATCATTATCTTTTAGCATTCTCAACTACGCTTGGTGAAAGTATTATTATGGTTTACATAATAACTACTTCATTGTTCTAAATTAATCTTTTAGTTCATGCACATGTTTTTGATTTATTTCATTCTCGATGAGGTTTCTTGGGCGTGTACATAATATTGACTTGCTCAAATTACCACTTTTTAATGTATTTCGCAAACTCACACCTACGAGGTGACTTAATGGTGAGAACACACTTGTCAAGGTTTCTCGTAAACTCCACCGTTAGGGGTGACTTAACAATGAAAACACACTTGTTAAGGTTTTTCACAAACTCCACCGTTAGAGGTGACTTAATAATGAAAACATACTTGTTAAGGTTTTTCGCAAACTCCACCGTTAGAGGTGACTTAACAATGAAAACACACTTGTTAAGTTTTTTTCGCAAACTCCATCGTTAGAGGTGACTTAACAATGAAAACACATTTGTTAAGGCTTTTCGCAAACTCCACCATTAGAGGTGACTTAACAATGAAAACATACTTGTTAAGGTTTTTCGCAAACTCCACCGTTAGAGGTGACTTAACAATGAAAACATACTTGTTAAGGTTTTTCGCAAACTCCACCGTTAGAGGTGACTAACAATGAAAACACACTTGTTAAGGTTTTTCGCAAACTCCACCGTTAGAGGTGACTTAACAATGAAAACATACTTGTTAAGGTTTTTCGCAAACTCCACCGTTAGAGGTGACTTAACAATGAAAACACACTTGTTAAGGTTTTTCGCAAAGTCCACCGTATAACGGTGACTTAACAACGAAAACGCTTGTTAAGATTTTTTTTTTATATATAGTCTCCACCTTATAACGGTGACTTAACAACGAAAACGCTTGTTAAGATTTTTATATAATCTCCACCTTATAACGGTGACTTAACAACGAAAACCCTTGTTTAAGATTTTTATATATAATCTCCACCTTATAACGGTGACTTAACAACGAAAACGCTTGTTAAGATTTTTATATATAATCTCTACCTTATAACGGTGACTTAACAACGAAAACGCTTGTTAAGATTTTTATATAATCTCCGCCTTATAACGGTGACTTAACAACGAAAACGCTTGTTAAGATTTTTATATATAATCTCCACCTTATAACGGTGACTTAACAACGAAAATGCTTGTTTAAGATTTTTATATATAATCTCCACCTTATAACGGTGACTTAACAACGAAAACGCTTGTTAAGATTTTTATATAATCTCCACCTTATAACGGTGACTTAACAACGAAAACGCTTGTTAAGATTTTTATATATAATCTCCACCTTATAACGGTGACTTAACAACGAAAAACGCTTGTTAAGATTTTTATATAATCTCCACCTTATAACGGTGACTTAACAACGAAAACGCTTGTTAAGATTTTTATATATAGTCTCCACCTTATAACGGTGACTTAACAACGAAAATGCTTGTTAAGATTTTTATATAATCTCACTGTTTTTTATATCTCTTCTCAAGTTACTCGCAAAGTTCTCGTAATATGATGTCATATATGAAGGATGACTATGACTTTGTCGATTTCTGAGTGACTAGTAATTAACCCGCTTGAACTCTTTGCGAAAGAAACTGAAGAAGCTTTTGTAATGACCTGCTTGGATGTTACTATACTCTGAAGGTTCATCAATCTAACCTTGTTGCGGATGATGTCGAAGAAGCTTTAGACTACAAGCTACGTTACATCATAATATCCATTTGCCCCCTTTATTTTATTTTATCTTAAGATAAAATAAAATAAAATAAAATACATATATCCTTTACAATTCCCACCCGAAAAAAATGAAAGCAACCTAATTATTACATTTCATGGGGTGTATCTCAAACTGTCGAATCTTTGAACAATGATTTGATATTTGTGTCGCTCAATATCTACTCGTTCAGAAGCCTCTGCAAAATAATATCTTTCTGACACAATAATATAATATTGCAAAGGGTTAGTAAAACTCAGGAAATATCCAAGTACAATTCTCATCATGCCCCCTTTATTTTATTTTTATTTTATTTGATATAATAAAATTTAAATAAAGTCCGGGGATATTTGTGTAATGAATCGTGACCACCCATACTCGTAGGTGTATCGTGGACAATTTAATGTCGTTTAAGCACACATCCTTTCAAACTCACGAATGTGTAAAATATCAAGGTGAATTCTGAATTGTGAAACATACTCAAGTTGTTTCGTAAATGATTCATAATGTATGAATATGATGTACAAATTCAGGTTATTATTTGCAACTGTCATAAAATACTCGAAGCTTCATTATGCTTCCTCTATAAAAAAAAATCTATATGCCAGATTTAATGATTTTAAAGCTTCTCAAATCATCATCATAACTCATGAATTTGGCATATCAGTTTCGGTAGTACCATATGGCAAGGATATATATATATATATATATATATATATATATATATATATATATATATATATATATATATATATATATATATATATATATATATCAAAATAAAATACACGTTTGTACTGTGCTTCATAATCAAGAAAGTACATATGCGTTTAAGTTCTCAGCTTCGTCTCATGTATATTTACAGACATAAAGTGTAAACAAACTAAATCATGCTTTATAATGTGCCCACATAGATGCAGTTTATATACTTACCCATATATTAATGTGCTTGGCAAGAACAATTTATCCCGAGAATTTTTTCTTTCATTCTCAGATTTGATATTGACAATTTGATTGTATCGCAAAAAGTCACTATTAATCATCTCTAATCTCATTTAATAATTTAATGAGAGGCTTATCATTTTTTTTTTAGAAATACACTAATGAAAAATTGTATATGTATTTACAACGAAACTCCATTCAGGTCTCTTGGATAAAAGCTATTCAAAAGAAAATTTTTATCCCATTATTTACTAAATATATACTCATAAATGTTTTTGGCACACCTAGTTCGTTCCAACAGATGTTATAATCGAGGAAACACGCAAGTCCAAATAGCGTGGACTGTCAAATACCCTTTCGCTTTAGCATGTGGGTCAAAGACATGGTACATTATCGCAACCAACTGCTTCCGTGGTGACTTGCTTTCTCTTTTTTTATTTATTTAACGGTACCACGCTCATATTATCAATCATATAAACATATGACTATTTTCTAATTTTGTACGGGAGACAATACTTATTAAGTATATTCACACTTTTTTAGGACATCAATTTTTTTTTTGACATGTGTGATAACGAAGGAAACATCCCAACATATGCCATGCCCGAAGAACCATAAGTTGTAATGGTTAATTTATATCTGGATCTTTTACACTTAACTCATAGTTGGACCATATTCAACATATCCCCCCCCCCCCTTTTTTTTTTAAAGCGAGGGACCATAACTGGTATCATTGACCGCACTTATGGTTAGGTCCCATTTGGTCCTTCAGATGGACCTCAAACCCAAAATCAAAGAACATTCAAAGAAAAATCATAAAAAGATGGACCTCAAACCTATATGCCGGTTCTACTCTACCCACGAATAAGATCAGATCACCCATATGGTGATCAGGCTTTGAGTTTTTTTTTTTTTTTTTTTTTTTTGAACAGGTGCTTCGGTTTGACGGTTTTTTCTTTCCAGTTGGAGCTTCATCGGGTATATGTTCCTAGAAGTAAGCTCCGACCGTTTCTACCCGAGGTCCATCGGATTTTTAAGCTGTGGCGGTGATATTTAGTATTTCAAGATCCCCCGATGGTTCTTCAGTTTGTAGCTCCCACGGAGGTTCGTCACATCTCAAGATGCCACGGTGGTTTTGTCAAGGTTTTGTGGGATTTCAAGTTCCCACGGTGGTTTTGTTGATTTGGGTAGTATCAAAGGTTTCCCACCAGTTCGAGTTTCTTCGGAGCAAGCTCCATCGGTTTCTGACCGAGGTCTGCCAGTTTTTTTTAAGCTCCCACGAAGGTTTATTTTTTTCCAGATCCCACGGTTCCAAGTTCTAACGACGATTCTCACTTTTTTTTTTTCTGCCAAACAAATTTCAACCGGAGCTTCTTCCTGTTCAACCATGCTATAACATTTGTCTGACTCAATAATCAACATCTTCGTTATTTTGTTTTATAGTCTGACATGCAACACGTAACAGAGTTTTCCTTTGTATATTTTGTACAGTTTATCAAATACTTCTACAACTATTGGACAAACTCTATTCTGTCACGCCAGTAACCTTCTTAAAATGAGTGAGACGTTTTCGTGCTATCAGTACAACTTTATGAATGACTAGACATATATTTGACTACTCTCAGCCCATAAGCCATGCCCTAGTGACATGTTAGGTGTACTATTTATGTCAGATCAATCTTTTAGCAGGACATTAGCCACACTTTAGTGACATGTTTGGTGTATTTCAACGTCTATTTATGAAAGGCCCTCATAAATGCCAACAATCTCTAAACGTGTAAGAGCTATAAAATAATATATACAAAAAATCTGAGAAGTTATACTTCCACTTCCCTCGAGTTTTTAAAAGCAACTACAACTCAATATATCAGAAAACTTCAGCATTTCTCCTGAAATAATAATATTCTATTAACCAAGCAAAATCGTGTTTTGTGATTAACAGTAGGTATAGTAGTTTATACCTTACAATCAAAGCAATCAATATACGCATATGTTATGAAAAATCACAGCTAACATATTAATATATGTATACCACATGCTTTTTTTTTTAATGTAAAGCAACATTTAAGATAGTAAGATGCATAAATCAGGTTTCTTATCTGAAACGAGGTTTAATTTCTCTCATAGAATGTTGAAGAGGAGAATTAATTCTGCCAACCTCTTTTCTCCATCTCCATCCACGTTTCCGACCACGAATGAGGCGTTACACAATAAAAATCATGAATACCTCCCCAGCGGAGTCGCCAAATGTAAGAGAGTAGTCTAATTTTGGGGAAATACCCGATTTTTGTACGTGTTTGACTTGAGCAACTTCGGTTGCGCCTACGTATCCGTTATGCTCGGAATCAAAGTCAGCGTAGTTCGTGGGTTCGTACTATTCGCCGGAAAACTCATTGTGGTGATTTTTCGGAGAGATGGGAGGTGGTTCCACTCTTCTCAAAGAACTCATCTCAAAACTCTCTCTAAAACCTCATAAGATAAGAAAATCACCCTCCTCTTCCAAGAAGATCTCCCTCAAATGTATGGGGGTGGGGCTTATTTATAGCAAAACCCACCCAAGTGGGTCGCCACATGTTAATTAACTCGTGGTGACACATATCCTATTTTAAGTGGCATGTGTCCCATAACATATGTCAAAACTCTCAATACCAGAATATTGTCTAGTTAATATGTAAATAACACACAAATACGCGTGATATGTCCAACGCGCATAATAATACCTCAGTCGCATAAACACATGGACTTTTGTCAATATTAATCATCTCTAATCTCATTTAATAATTTAATGAGAGGCTTATGATTAAGCCCCTCCTACAAAGGGTTTGAGCGACACTTAAGACGCATAATACCAAAGGAAGAGAATAGAGTATTAATTCCTAGAATAAATCGTTTGTAAATTATGAATAGATGGTTGGATTCCTCTCGAAAAATTAGCAAAGAGTCATTCTTGAACAATCTTGAGAAGACACTAATTAAGCCTTCAAATATTGAGTCAAACACTTTATTAAGTTTGGGGCTAAAGTTTGTAGATGAAGGGGAATGATTTTAGAGAGGTCTTCTAGTTGAAAAGTTGATGCAAAAGTGATTTGAAAAGAAAAGCCATGACTTTGTTGTGATATATAAAGGATTAAGAGTTTGATTAAGAAAAGAGCTCTATTCATATACAAACACTGAAAAAACATTTCGGACGATCGGACCGTTGGAATTAGCTGAAATTTGGGGGCGGATTAGCTGAAGACGAGAGGAAGCTGTAAAAAAAGTTCAGCTCAATCGGATGGTCAAATATATATATATATATATATATATATATATATATATATATATATATATATATATTTATAGAGTTTTATGTTTTGATGACTCTTCTAAACGCCGCAAGACTTATATATACTCATATTAGGAGTCTCATAATCTGGCTTTCCGAATTATGAATATAAAAACCAATATTTTTAATTATTAAAAAGAATTAATCCAAAATTTTATTTTTCTCTTATTTCTGAATTAGTCAAATAATTAATTAATAAAAGCACGGGGTGTTACTTTTCACTACGGACGCACTCACCTAAGTGCTCAGGGCAGATCACAAGGGGAGGACTAGGGGATGAGCTATCATATGGGGAAGGCGAGGATCATCGGGATAGATACGATCAATATCGGGTTGTCTCGTAAGGTGGACACCCATGACGATAAGCTAGAAAGGTTGGGGGCGACGGCCCTAGATATGTACGCCTTCATGAAGCGTCAGTGGCGATCAGCCTCCGATAAGGAAACCTCCGATAAGTGCAAGGGAAAGGGCAAGGTGAAGGGTAAGGGGAAGGAGGTAGACAAGGACACCACTACTAAATCACCGATACGCATTAACTCCCCAATACACACGGACTCGTCGCCCTTATATGATCCATTTCCCATATTGACCCCCGTCAAATGACCTATGTCAACAATCGGTTGGTTGAGTGTGTTTTTAATAGGTGTATTTAGTGGCACGCCGATAGTGAAGGGGTTGAGCGACCCGAGCACCCCCCGAGTATTGTGGTTCAATGACGCGTCATGCAAGACTTTGAGGTAAAGGTATTCGTCACGTATATTTTGATCAAAAAGGGGAATTCACCTTTGTGCTTGTAAGAACAATGCGGCATTTGGAAAATTGATGGTTGTCTCAATTTATATGATGTGTGGCCTTCCTTTATCCTCTAATCTACTGTAAACCCTTCTCTATGACATTATTTATTTTTATTTTATTTGGATATTGGATATTATTTCTATTTTTTTTATTTAGTTATGGAAATTCAAATGCTGGTTTGGTTTTTGTTATGGATATTTATATTGGTTATTGAATATTGAATGCTGTTTAATGTATATGCTGTTTGGACAAGTTAAAATTTTCTATAAAAGGTACAAATATACTACTGGGCAATGGTAGTGGCCATACTGCCCAATATTTTTTTTCAAATCTGCCCAGATTTGTCACAGTCAAAGTTCGTGACAATTTTTTATTTGTCATGGAATTTGATCATGACAAGTTTTTCTTTGTCACGAACTTATCATGATCAAAGTTCGTGTCAAATTCACAAACTTGTCACGGACTTTGACCCTGACAAATGTCCTTATCACCCTCAAACTTGTCATGGTCAAAGACCGTGGCATGTTTGACTTGTTAAGATTTTTGATCGTGTATTGGCCTCCGTATCATGCCATTCTGGGCGGAGACTAGTTGCACGTTATGAAAGTCGTACCATTTTCCTACCATGATATTCTCAAGTGTATCACCATATGGGGCATGGTCGAGATTCATGGCGACCTAGCCACTGGAAGGAAATGCTTTATCACACCCACTCACCCTTGGAAGGAGAAAAAGAAGGAGTCAAAGGACAACCCAGAGGAAGCCCAAGATTAGTCTCCACCCTCTAAATAATAACTAAGGTATGACCAATCAGGGGTGGAAGAGAACATGGTCCATCCTATTGATAGGGTCATTGAAATAGTGGAGGAAGTTGGTGCAGATGACAACTTACTGGATAAAAAGTTTATGATCAGAACCGTGCTTGCCAATCATGAAAAGAGAGAGTTGATTTTCTTCTTAAGAAGAAATCTGGATGTTTTTTCCTGGGATCCATATGATCTACCTATATTTCATGATGACGTAGCCTGCTACCATCTACATGTTGACCTAACCTTCAAGTTAATCACTCAGAATGCATGCTAAACAACCGATCACTCATCTTCTGGATGTAGGATCCATTAGGAAGTTCAGTTCCCCAAATGGTTGGCCATCTCAGTGGAAGTAAAGATAAACAATGATAACTGGAGAGTCTGCATTGATTTCATAGACCTCAACGGAGCCTACCCCAAGGACAATTTCACACTGCCCAAGATTGATCAGTTAGTTAACGCCATGATAGCTCACGAGAGGATGAGTTTTCTGGACGCCTATTCAGGGTACCAATAAATTCCACTGTTTGTCCACGACCAAGACAAAACATCCTTCGTAACGCCAGTGGGTCTATAATGCTATAAGGTCATGCCGTTTAACCTAAAGAACTAGTGGCAACTTACCAGAGGCTAGTCGTGAAGATGTTCAAGTAGCATATGGGAGACACCATGGAAGTCTACATCGATGACATACTAGTCAAGATCAAGAACAAAGATGACTACCTCACAGACTTAGCCAAAGCCTTTGAAATCCTCAAGAAGTACCGGATGAAACTTAACACAAGCAAGTATTCATTCTATCTCCAATTAGGAAAATTTCGGGGTTATTTAGTTAGAAAAAGAGGAATTGAGGCCAACCCAGACCAAATTGGTGTGATCAACAAGGTCCATCCCCCAAGGAGTGTGAGAAATATTCAAATACCTACTAGAATGCTCGCAACACTCAATCTCTTTATCTCCAGGTCCTCGGAACATTTTCGACCATTATTTTAACTATTAAAGAAGGATAAATGCATCATGTGGAATGATAACTGCTCAAGAGATTTAGAGGACATAAAGTCCTACCTTAGCAAACCAACCCTGCTGGTGATCCTTGATGACAGAGATCCCTTGTACCTATAGCTCATAGTATCATACCACGTTACTAGCTCGACTCTGGTATATGAAAAGGAGGGATGATAGTACCCTATTGATTACGCTATCAAGATGCTCTTGGATGCAGAGCAACGCTATTTACCCTTGGAAGATCTAGCTTACACATTAGTGGTTGCCTCTAGGAAGCCGAAACACTTCTTTGATGCCCACTTAATAAAAATGATCAGTTAATTACCCCTCAAGGTTGTTCTTCAAAGGCCGACCTCTCTGGATGACTCTTAAAGTGGTCGATCAAGCTCAGAAGGTTCGATATTCACTTTCAACTAAGAAAAAATATTAAAGGACCAGTCTTGGACAATTTCATCGTCGAATTCATGGGGGATAAGCCCATTGACCAACATATAATGGAGCAATCAACAAATGAGGAAGCACATTCCAAGGACCAGACCCTTTACGTTGATGTAGCCTCAAATTCTATGGGGACAAGAGTAGGGATCATCCTCATCACACTAGAAGATGCTATCATCGTGTAAGGAATCAGGTTGAGATTTGAAGCCTCCAATAATGAAACCGAATACGAAGCACTGGTAGCCAGCCTGCGCAAGGCCCAACTGCTAGGAAAAGTGCCTCAATGGGTTCAATGTTTCCAAAATGGTCTCTAAACATGTGAGCGAAGATTTCAATGCAAAAGATGTCCGAATGGCAGCTTACCTTGTCGTGGTGAGAAATCTTATGGTAGTATTTGAGAAAGTTCACATTCAGCAATTCTCCTAGGGAAAAAATAGTCATGCTGATGTCTTTGCAGTCCTAAGATTTGTAGTGGTAGTCAAGCAGGTCCTCATCATAGAAAGAGCCCCTAGTTGGATAGATTCCATCATTACTGCCTACTGGCAGATGGACATTCTACTCGATGATAGGAAACCAGCTCTCCAAATAAGAGTAAAGGAAGATATTTCCACCTTGACTCAGAGGGAAAACTCTACAAAAGATCCTTCACAGGCCCTTACCTCCACTGTGTCCATTCACAAGACACCGAACAAGTTCTTAATGAGCTTCATGATTGCATTTATGGGGGTCACATAGGAAGAAGATCTTTGGCATGCCGAGTAATCAAAGAAGGCTACTGGTAGCCACACATGAAAAGGGATGCGAGTATCTATGTTCGATGATGTAAAAAATGCCAAAACTTCTGCCCCATAGTTCATCAACCAACTAGCGACCCGAAATCCTTGACTAGTCCTTGGCCATTTGCATAATGGGGATTGGACATTTTGGGACCATTACCTATTGCAACTGGGAATCACAAGTATCTGCTTGTTGGCATAGACTACTTCACCAAGTGGGTAGAGGCAGAACCACTAGTAAACATCTATGACACTGACATGATAAGATTAATCTAAAAGATCATCAAAACACGCTTTGGAGTACCAAGAGCTGTCAACACCGATAACAGTACACAGTTTGAAAGAAGTTTCTTTCAAATCTTATGTGATAAGCATAACATCAGGCATAATTTCAATTATGTGACGTACCCCAAGAGAAACGGTCTGGAATAAGCATTTAATAAAATAATGTCCTAAGAAAGGCTTGAAAGAGCAAAGGGTGCCTAGGTGGACGAGCTCCCTCATGTCTTTTGGGTCTACTGTACCACACTTATAAGACCTATTGGGGAAACACCCTTCGCGCTCACATATGGAATGGAATCCATTATCATGCTTGAAGTAGGTATCCCAGTTATGAGAACCAACTTGGCTGATCAAGGTCTAAACGACGATGCCTTGTGCACTAAACTTGACTTAGTGGATGAACTAAGAGAACATGCCATGATCAAACTCTCTTCATACTATCAACAAATGGCAAAGCAATAGAATAAGAGAGTCAATATGAGGAAATTCTCAGTAGGTGATTATGTCCTAAGGAAAGTCCTTGGAAGTGCAGTAAGACCATCAGATGGCAAACTCGGACCAAATTGGGAAAGACCTTTCAAGGTAATTAAGGACGACTATCAAGGAGATTATCGCTTGGAAACTCTGGAGGGTAGGGAGATACAGAGAGCATGGAATGTGGCCAATATCTAGAAGTTCTACTTTTGGTCTTTTTAGTCTTTTTTAGCATATCTAGTTTATGAATTTTTTTATTTCAAACTTATGTTGCTCTAAAATTATCATTCAATAAATAAAGGCACATTGGCTCTCACACTTTGCATTTGCATATTGATTGTCTCAATTTTACGTTATGTATCTCAATATTATACACCATTTCCAGGCAATAGCTCCAGCCTCACAACGCTAAGTAGAATCACACATGGTAATAGTAAGCGGCTCAACCTTCTTCAACTAAAGAACTTCCTCGCGTAGAAAATAACTCCCTTGGATTACAATAGGTTATTCAACTTATTTTAATTAAGGAATATCCTCATGCAGAGCAAGGTTCATAAAAATTAAAATAAGCTATTGAGTTTATTTTAATAATTGGAATCCTCAGGTCTTTGTTATAAATTAAACATAAAAGACCTCATGAATTACCCAGAAGATAATAAAATACCTATAACGGATCCTTAGAAAAAAAGTTAACCTAGTTTCTTCACCAACTATGTTGGTTACTGGAAACTTGATCGGGTAGATGGCCCATTAACGAGGTGCATTCTTGCCATCATTTCACCTAAGCCTAAGGTTGGTCGCTAAACAGTTAATAATTATCTTTTATTCATGACACTTGACAATTTAACATGCATATGGTATTAATTACATGTAAAAGTTACAAAAGTGTGTGAAAAAGTCACAAGTTTTTTATGGGGGACAATCCTTGAAATCCACTATTTGTCTTCGTCAACCATCATTCGATTTGGGGACAAAATCATCTTCTCTGTCATAATTCACCTCGAAGCCATTAAGAAACTGATGAGGGATGGCATCCAGAGGAACCCATTGCTCATCCCTCCTAAAGGGAGGTTGACTATACATAGGGCAGTCCACCTGGTAGATGTAATATAGTTAAGAGTCCTTGGTTTCTCTGAGCAATTTAATGGCGTTCATCCACCCATGCTTGTACACCACAACATGTTCCTCCTGCAGTAGCATGGGGGCATCCTTCTAGCCTTCGTCATAACTAGTTGCCTATGTAGCTCGTGGATCCATCCTAAATAAAATCTTGAGCCTCTTAATGTCTCTTTGCTGGATGGAGATAATGACATTTTTCCCCTGAAGTTCCTCCTCTAGATCGAAGATATTTTCTTCAAGGCGTCATCTCGGCTTAAATTAGTTCACCGACATTGCCTACATGTTTCCTCATATCAAGATGGGCCTTTAGATCTATTATCTCCTCCTATACAGAAGAGTCGATATCCTCTATGTCCCGAAGGTTATCCTCCATCTTGACGATCACCTCCGTTTGTTCCTTGCATGCTTCTATTATAGACTTTAAAGCCTTGCAAACTTTAATGACTCACTCTAGGGCCCAAAATCTTTTTCAGATTCTTAGAGGAAGATGAAACATCCTCGACAACAATCCATAAGAATTAAAAACAAACATAGAATATACGGAAAATTGTTAAGAAAAAATGGAATTCTTTCGTTGATTACCAAAAGAGATTAAAATACTTGAACACAAGGAAAATGAGCCTAATCTATAAATCTCTACTCCTTCACCTTCTCGGTTGATTCAGGAGCCTTACCCTTGCCCGCTAGATGCTCAGTCTTCTTGTTGATGGCCTCAGTTTGGTCATAGGCATCCTTAGTATGATCGTACATAGGACCAGTAGCCACCATCTCTTCAACAACTAGGGGATGACCTAAATTGTACCTCCTAGAGAGTTCAGAGTTAGAAGGAAGCCCTATTGCAGTAAGTTCTTGGTCCTAACCCTTCTGGAAGATCGCCTTTTGATCATAGGCTATTTGGATTTCAACATCGTCGAATGCGGCATTCTATCCTAGCTCATAGCTGGCGTCCTTGATAGAAGGGATATCATCCTCTAATTGTTTTCACCTTCACGGTGAGCCCATCTCTCTGTATGATCAACTGGCTCTTAGTCATCTTCGTTGAGGATATTACTTAATGGTGGACTTCTTCTCCAGTTCATAGGCTGCCCTTTTATCCTGAAGCTTCTTAACAGATTCAGTTGACTCCAATACCTTCTTGTCCTGATCGGCATGACCATCGAAGAAAGTAGAAAATTCTGCTAGGAACTGCAAAATAAAAATGATAAGATACATAAATACTAAAAAAATAAATCATCCTCAAAGAAAAATAAAGAGAGAGGAATATTTACCAGAGCCAGAGCCTGGGCAGAGTAAACAGGAAGCTATCGATGCCAAGCTTCATTGACCTCTCAGGATGGGTAGCAAGAACTACCCCTTTTATCAGGTTAAGGGCAATAAATGGGTTGACAACCACACTTTCGGCTAAAGAGATTATGAAAAGGGAGGGGACATTGGTTGGAGCCTCAATGGCCCTTGTTCTAAGGCTACCAGATTTACGATACTCCCCCTCAGACTTCTTTAGGGACTTGAGCCTGGTAGAAAGAAACATCTGATCATCATCATTATCACCTCCAAGCAATAGTCTTTTCCTAGGAGTAGCCATTTAATCTTATTCCTCTTCTTCAGAGGTGAAGGACTTAAGGACTGTGGGTTCGGAACGACCAAAACCCTTGTTCGGATAAAAAATCTCATGTATGTCATCCATAGGGGGAGTAATAAATATGGAGGGGGTATTGGTGTACTCGAGGAGATAGGCAGTCAACCGGGGATGCTCTCCATTAAGTAATCTATTCTTGATCTTCCAAACTTTTAATAGGACATAAACCTTTATTTGGTGGAACGAAAGTTCTTTGTTCTTATCTCGAGCTGCTAAAAAATAGAACACATA
Source organism: Sambucus nigra (assembly GCA_949130495.1). Classification (NCBI taxonomy): domain Eukaryota; kingdom Viridiplantae; phylum Streptophyta; class Magnoliopsida; order Dipsacales; family Adoxaceae; genus Sambucus; species Sambucus nigra. The sequence goes on from OX422208.1 coordinate 204,080,913, forward strand.
TTCATTAACAAGAAGACCAAGTAGTAAGAACGAAAATGCAATAATTTATAGGCAAGACTAATTAACAACCTATATGATCCTCCCCTAGTTAGGTATGACAGGGCCTTTGTACTTTTCTCCCTTGGGAAGTGAAGGATGTTGCCAGCTTCTGGCAATGAAACCCTGATCCCAATAATCTTTATTGGAATCAAGAAGATTCACTACTAGGATCATGTTCGGCTTCTATGTCTTTAGATACAAAAGACCATTAGTAGTGTGCAATCGAGAATAGCATAACCTGATCTCATGGACCCCCAAACTAATTCCATGATCTCCATTCACTATTCTCAAGTATTGGGAGCACAATGAGCAGGAATGACGTCAAAATAATCAAAAAATTCAAGAAATAAATGATTTTGGGGTAAGGTTAAACCCCCTTGGACCACAACCATGGTGGGTATCCAGTGCCCCTTAGCCATTTCTCTGACATTTTTGGGCGGGCAGGGGGGGGGGGGGGCACAATCGATTTCATCCCAGTCCGATATAGAGTATTTCTCTCTAAACTCCTCTACAGTTATACCATCGATAATATCCATTGAACATAGAAATTTAAAAAGGGAACATGGATGGAAGACTTATACAAAAGGAGTAGAGGATAAAGCCGTGAAAAAGTAAGGAACTAGTAGAAGAGCTTTGAGAAAATTTTGCGAAGGAGTAGAGCACAAAAGTGACCGTTGCTTACAGCTGAACTTCATTTGAGCATTGTGCAAAAATGATAAGGAAAGGTTCCCCAAGAGTAATTTGGCGCCCCAGGTCTCTCATCGAACTAACGCGCCCCTACTATTTCAAGGTTATCACAAGTTTTCATCCATGTCACTTCCAACTCTTCTCGTACGAGCGTACCTTCGATAATTCTCAAATATTACTAGAGTGTCATGCCGATTTTAAAACAGGTACATGCCTTGGGCCTTGAACTCACTCAAAATCTATTAACCCAACATCTTAGCCCAAATATTTTAGGGTTAATTATGGGGGCTTATTTAACTTAAGCCAAGTACTTTAGCCGACTAGCCCAGTATGCAGAATGGACTACCCGACCCAAATGACAATAGTTATTTTATATTTGTGTATTTGACATGTGGTGAAAAGCATGTGGATAGACTCGAATCGGTTACCAACAATCTCGAAAGAGATATTCAGGGACACCTATGAGTTATCTATAAGCTGGTTGAGTAATTTATAAAATTCAATCACTTAATTTTACAACTATAAAATGTAAACCCCGACCCGAGGAAAAGCGATGTAACTTCATTTATTTGAGAGATACTAATAAGAATACATTAACCTCTCAGTGGATGTAGGCAAGTTGCCGAATCACGTATCTTTGGTGTTGTGTGTCTGATCATTTACTTTCTCATCTCAATATTGCTTTCTAGATTTCTTATTGTGATAATTCTTGGACTCACAATAACTACAATAAAATACATAATGCTACTTTTTGCGTTTTATATAAGTTAAACTTGCGCAAATGACTCCATTTTTTTTAATAATACTCTTCTCCATCTCAGTCTGATCAATTTGCTTCCTCTGATGATAATTTCATTGATTAAAATAAAACCTACTTCGACCTTGACCATTGTAGAAATGATATGTTCTTTGCTTCTATCTGCTAACTTAATTCCATATTCTAATTTCTCTCCAATAGCTTCACTCTTTCATTGTACATGCTACTTTTAGCTATTTTTTTCGAAGCCTATATATAAATCTTCAATTTTATGGCTTTTGATTTCACTCTACTCCTTTAATTCCCAGTTTTTTTAACTCTTCTTCTTTCACGTCACCGATTCTTTGGATTTTTTCATCTTTGATATCAATTATTTTCTTTGTGATAGTTTCCAACTCAGAATCACAAAAATCTGAAATGAATCTTTTTAAACTACTAAAAAATTCTTCTTTCTTTTTACAAAAAAATTCATGATCATGTACAACTTTTTCATCAATAATCTTTATATTATCTATTTTATTATGTTTGTCTCTATAACCCTTTTAATGTCTTCAATTTCATTTACTAAATAACAACACTGAAGTTCCTTATCCCTCAACGTTATAACCTTTTCTTAAAGCTATATTTTCAATGAATTAATGTGACCCTTTTCTTATTCCAGTCTAGCAACCTTTTCACTAAATTCATTCTCTAATATTAAAATTTAATTCCTCAACTCTTTCTTTTCCTCCTCTGACTTTCTCAAAATTTCTTCATTAATCTTGGACATAGATTCAAGCATAGATTCCAAATTAATTTTTTATCCATCAAAGCCTTCGTTGGATAAGCTCATATCATTCCTCAAACAATCTATCAAACTCTAAAAATCTATTTTCTATTCTCGAATAACTTTCATCTCGCCCTCTATTTTCATTCAAATGCATTCATCAATTTTCGAATCCATTTCACAACCCGTCTCTTCCTTTCATTATCAATAATATCAAAATTTTACCATTGCAAAATCTCTCTCATACTCGAGATAATTAATTCTTTTCCCCAACTTTTCCTCCTCCAACATTATAGTATCTATTTTCGATAAAGCTTCTTTAATCCTTTCAATCATTGAGTTCCTTAGAGATGCAGCAGTAGATAATACAATATCATTCACATCCATAATTAGTAAACTACACATTGGACATAATGCACTTTGAATATCACTATCAACATTCTCTCTTCTTGAATCTTCATTATAATCCAAATTTGCATCAACCTAATCATCAGATAATAAATTAGAACACAACTAAACGATACTAATTTTCTAGAGCATTAGTTATTAGTAAGTTCATCATTATTGTATAAAGGGTCTCCAAACTGCTTACAACCTTCCGTATTCCTTTCTTCATTTTTCTGTATATCATGAGTTTATTCACATCTCTACACAACTAATGTATCTTACATAATATTTGTTTGGCTTAATGGTTTGAGGGATTAGAACATTATTTTGAGACTATCAACAATAAAAATTTCACCTGCCAACTAATCATTGTTATCATTTGTCTCGTAGCTATCATATTGGCCAAATTCTCTATTTGCATCATATTCACCATTACCACTACATCCCCACCTTTTTCATCACCTTCACCCCATCTATCATTACTCGCTCTCTGTTCAACATCATTTCTCCTATTGACATACAAAGAAACATACCTATTTTTAAAATAATGAACATAATTGGTTTAAACCTCTCTACTTTTTTCAACACCCCCTAACTCACCACCACCAACACCTTTAATATCTGGAAGTGTTGATTTGTTCTTACACTTTCGCCACCCAAGTTCACCGATTCATCCATACATAAAGTCTTCTTTGACCTTAATTTCAACTGAATTCTTTTATCACTTTCAAGATCCTTGATTTTCTTAATGGGACTATCAGCCTCCACAACCAGATCTTCAAACTTATTCATTCTCTTTTAGTTTCCCTTAGATTTCTTCAAATTCAATTTTTTGAACCTCTAAAAGTATTCTCACCAATAACAACATCTCCTAATGATAAAATTACATGTAGTTTAATTTATAATGTCAATATAAATAAATAAATAAATGACTTGACTCAATTTTAAATATTATCATTTTGTTTATACCCGATCATGAGGCAACATCCATAAGTTAGTAGTGATTACAAACGATGAACGTAGAAAGTATTCCATTGAAGAAAACGTGACTCGTCAGTTGGATTTTTTCTTTAAAAAGAGTCATGCTCATAAATCCAACACTATAAACATTAATTTCCAGCTATTAAAATAATATTGATGAAAGTATGGCTAAAAATTTAAAAACTGTAACTTAAATTATCTATTACAAATGTAGATGTATTAATTTTTCTAATTTTAAAAGCATTCCAACATTGTAACTATATTTAACTTTATATGTGTAACTGCATATGTCTTCGTAATTGTAATTGTATCCAACTTGATAACTGTAATTGTACTTGTTTTATCATTGTAACTGGAACTAATTTCATCATCGTAACCGTATTCAACTTACTAAGTGTAACTGTATCTGTTTTCATCATTCAACTATATCTAACTTAATGAGTGCATCTGTATTTATCTTTATAAATTGTGACTGTAAATATTTTCATAATTCTAAAAGTTATCATCATATTAAATCTATCTAAATAAATGAATATAAAATTCTATTTGTTTTAATCATTACAATAATTATCATCAGATTAAATGTGTCTAAATAATAATTGTAACCGTGTATCTATATTTATCTTTATAAAATGTAACTGTAATAATTCTATTTGTGTTAATCATTATAACAATTCTATTTGTTTTAAGTAACTCTATATGGTTTTACTATTGCAACAATTCATAAATTAATAAGTGTAATTATAATTATTTTCATCACTGCAACTGTTTTTAACTTAATATTATAACCGTGTCTGTTTTCATCAGTGTAACTATATCTAACTAAATAAATTTAACTATATATGTTCTCAATATTGTAACTGTATTTAACTGAATATGTATAACTATATCTCTTTTAACTGATGTAATTGTATCTAACTTAATAAATGTAATTGTATATGTTTTCACTATTGTAACTCTATCCAAATTAATAAGTACAACTGCATCTGTTTTAACTACAACGACAATATATAAATAAACAAGTGTAATTGTATCTATTTTCACCATTACATATAAATTAATAATCGTAACCTTATTTTTTCATTATTGTAATTACATGTAAATTAATAATTGTATTTTTTTAGTCATTGAAACTACTTTCCTCATTGTAATTGTATTTTACTTAATAAATATATACAATACACTTACTTATGTAACTGTACCTACATTAAACTAATATACATATACACACAAACACACACACACACACACACACACACACATACATATATATATATATATATATATATATATATATATATATATATATATATATATATATATATATATATATATATAATGCTCTTGTGCATACCGGTCGCCTTTTTAAGACTGCGGACCGGACACGTGTCATCTGGCGGTGAGCATATAAATTATAGGCACACTCTCTCTCTTTTCTGGGCTCACCGCCAGGTGACACATGTCCGGTCCGCACTCTTAAAATGCGGACTGGTATGCACAAGAGTAGTACTGTATGTATATATATATATATATATATATATATATATATATATATATATATATAGAGAGAGAGAGAGAGAGAGAGAGAGAGAGAGAGAGAGAGAGAGAGAGAGTGAGAGAGAGAGAGAGGGAGGTACTCTAGTGGACCTAAAAACCAAACTTTTTAATGAACCTAATAAAACATTAGAAAAACCAATTAATTGTAATTCCTACGTTGTATTTGGTCCATGCCAGCGGCACCCGAGACCATTCCGTTGTAATGACACGAGAACCCTTACCCCCACCCACCCACCCCAACCTTCCACCACCAACATGCACAGAAAGGGAACCTTATGTTAGTAAGGATACCATTGCACTTTTTCCAATGTTATTGATTGAAATATCAACCAACTGGGGAATATGTTCTACACTAACCGCACAACCTTCTGGTTCGACCATAACTGCAAAGCATGCAGTCAAATATCCAGTTCCTGAACCAACGTCTAAAGCATGCATGCCAATCAGCAAATTTTTTTCCAATAGCTGAAGAAGACATGTGACAACAACCACTTACCAGACCAACATGGGGGGGGGGGGGGTAAAACAATATTCGATCGACACGCGTGTCAATTGTCGCTGGCACAGACCAATTACAATAAAGAATTAAGTTTTTTTTATGTTTTTTTAGGTTCACTAGAGAACCTCCCTTATATATATATATATATATATATATATATATATATATATATATGTATGTATATATATGTATTGGGGACCATAATTGGCAGGTTCTTAGCACGAGCATCCAGGCTTCTTCTACCTCAATTTACTAAAGAGTCCAAATCACAGGGGACTACCACGGATCCATTATTTAAATGGGCTAAAGTTGATAAAGGACATGTCTAAACTTTTAGGGATAGCTATTGACGGAGCTTAGGACTCTCCTAAGCTTCTTTATAAATGTAAAACCTCTCCCCATTGAGTGGGGCATGCAATATTGTATCATCTAACAATGATACAACTCTTACGACTAGTTCTCTAAGTTAATAAAAGAACATACCCCAAACCCCGTGGACATAGGCACATTGCCTAACCACATATATCTTGCGTAGTGTGCTTTTGATTTTTCTCCTTGATATTTATCTCAATTTGGATTGTGTGCATTAAATATAAAACATTGTAGGAAATCATCATCTACAATTGGCCCCATCTGTGGAAAATGATCTGGGTTCTTTCCCACAAGATAAATTCCTAGGATGTATCACTAACCTAACCAAGAGCATATGAATGTCAATGACCAGGAGGGTCATCAACAACAAAGTTATGGGCACCCAGGGAGTTATCCTCTTGACCATGGAACCCACAATGAGTAGGAGGATCACCAATTAAGCCCTCCCTTTTGGAGTTCTAGATCTGAGATTGGTGAGTATTATCAATACTCAAATGCTCGTTATTTCCTTAGGAAGATAAAATAGTGAACAATGATGAGCTTGAACGATACAACCAGATATCAAGTCTCATTAATAACTATGAGAAGCACCTTCGAGATGAAAGGGCTAACAAGAGGCTCTAATAAGAGTAGAACGACGTGTTTCAGCAGTGCCTAGAGTAGTATACAAAGAGGCCCATGTGACACCCCGCCTAATTAATCCCGGGTGATCAGTCCTAAATCAAGTTAGAACAGGTTTCTCATTTGGTCCATTCTTAGCATCACTGACGTCTGTTTTAATTACTAACCACCTAAGTGAGAAAAGTAGACTGGTGCCAATTTATCTTTCATTATTTAACAAACACCCATGCGGGAAATAAAACTATATAACAATCACAGATAACTGAATTAATCATTCACAAGTAAAAAATATAATTGACCGAATAAACCAACGGTCCAAATAATAAATCCCAAAAAGATAAGAATAAACTCTCAACAAGTCTAATACAAATAAATGGAAAGTGAGCGACATGCTCGAATACTAATCATGAACTTCTACATTTAAGGATGAAGAATGAGGCGTCTATCAAAACCCCGCAACATCCACACATGCTGCAGCAACGGATCCCTGGAATATAGTCAAGGCTGGCGTCCCTATGGTTGGACACCTAAAAGGTTTTTAAAAGTTTTTAAAGCAAGGGTTAGTACCCAAAACATTTAAAAAAAAACATATGGAGTCGTGACCCCTGTGCGATCCACAATAACCCTTAGTCAACCGATCCACAATAACCCATATGTGGTCGTGACCCCTCTGCGATACAGGTAACCCTGTGATGAAGTCCATGGAGATGCTCTCCCACTTCCACACGGGAATTTCTAAGGCTGTATCATCCCTGATGGTCTCTGGTGGTCAACTTTCACAAGCTGACACGTGGCACATTTCGAAACAAACTCCGCTATGTCCCGTTTCATTCCTGCCCACCAATACTGACTCCTCATATCTTGGTACATTTTATCCCCACCGGGATGTACCGCAAATTTCGAACCATGGGATTTTGTCATAACAGCGTGCTTCAAATCCTCATCCTCTGGCACCATTAACCTCCCATTAAAGCGTAGGTCTCCTTCTGAGCTAATCGAGTAACCCTCTGCTCCCTCAGCTAACAACTGGCCCACCCTATCCCTGCAAATCTGATCCTCCGCCTGAGCCTTCACAACTCGCATAATGATCTCGGGTGTGATGGATAAAGCTGACTTGCAAGCCTTGGCTACGTCATCCTCATATTGGAGCTCTCTCCACTTCGCTTTCCATACCTCTGATATCTCCCCAGTCGGTCTTCGGCTCAATGCGTCTGCTACCACATTGGCCTTACCAAGATGATACTGAATATCAAACTGGTAGTCCTTCACGAATTCTAGCCACCGTCTCTGTCTCATATTCAGATCCTTCTGTGTGAAGAGATACTGAAGTGACTTGTGATCCGTGAATAGAGTAAACTGCTCTCCTAGAAGATAATGCCTCCATATCCTCAAAGCAAAAATGACTGCTGCCAACTCTAGGTCGTGAGTGGGGTAATTCCTCTCGTGGGGCTTTAGCTTCCTGGAAGCATAAGCTATAGCCCTTTTCTCCTGCTGGAGTACACCCCCAAGACCCCGTAAGGATGCGTCTGTGTAAACCCGATACTCTAGCCCTCCCTTTGGCAATGCAAGCACGGGCGCAGATGTCAACTTGTCCTTTATCTCGTCGAATGCTAATTGACAACTATCATCCCACTTGAAAGGTACTCCTTTTCGAGTCAGATTCGTCAAAGGTCCTGCAATCTTAGAGAATCCTTTAATGAATCGCCTGTAGTAACCGGCCAAACCCAGAAAAATGCGCACCTCGGTCGGTGTCGTGGGCTGTCCCCACTCCCTCACCGCCGACACCTTATTCGGATCCACCGCAATACCCTAATCTGACACGACGTGACCAAGGAACTGTTCCTCCCGAAGCCAGAATCCACACTTCCCTAATTTGGCATAGAGCTGATGATCCCTCAGTGTCTGCAAAACCATGCGCAAATGCTCTGCGTGCTCCTCCTCGGTGCGCGAGTAGATTAGGATGTCATCAATGAACACGATGACAAACTGATCTAAGTACTCTCTGAAAACCCTGTTCATGAGGTCCATGAACACTGCTGGTGCATTGGTGAGCCCGAAGGGCATCACCCTGAACTCATATGATCCATACCGCGACAAGAAAGCGGTCTTAGGAACATCCCCCTCTCGGATACGCAGTTGATGATACCCTGACCTCAAGTCGACCTTGGAGAAGTAAGACGCCCCTCTCAATTGGTCAAATAAATCATCGATCCGAGGCAACGGATATTTATTCCGTATCGTCACCTTGTTCAGCTCCCTATAATCCACTCACAAGAGGAGTGAACCATCTCGCTTCTTCACAAACAATACCGGCGCACCCCACGGCGATGTACTCCGCCGAATAAAACCCTGACCCAGTAGTTGCTGAATCTGTTCCCTCAATTCCCGCATCTCTGAAGGGGCCATTCGGTAAGGTGCCCGCGCAATCGGCCTCGTCCCCGGAGCCAAATCGATAACAAATTCAATTTCTCTGCTGGGTGGTAATCCTGGTATTTCCTGGAATACATCCTCAAAGTCCCTCACTACAGGTATAGAGTCTAAAGGAACTACCACTTCCTGTGAGGTTTCCTCCTCAATGTAATATAAATGAGCGATCGAGCCTCCCTCTGGGCGAGGCATCGCCACAACAAACATCTCTTGTCCCGGAATGGCAAAAATAATTCTCCCACCGATGCAATCAATCATGTCTCTATAGTCAGCGAGCCAATCCATACCGATAATCACATCGTGAACATGCATATCTAATACCAACATGTCCGCAGGTAATACCAAACCACCAATCTCCACCCCCACTCCCCGACATATAAAGAATATAAGCGACCCATTCCCCAATGGTGAGTCGACACACGTAACAGTGCTCTCCGCGGTGGCTAACAACCCTAAAGCCTTCGCGAAATGTGTAGCTATAAAGCAATGTGTAGCCCCCGTATCAAACAATACCCAACCCATAGTGCCATGGATAGAAAACGTACCCTCGATCGCGGGCGGCGCCTGCTGTGATGGGGGATTAGGAACATCTCAAACGTTATACACACGTCCGTAGTGCATCTGCCCCTGCTGCTGTGGGGCGGGCGGGGCTGGCGCTGCTGGCGGCATCTGACCCTGTTGACCCTGCTGGGCACCCTGCTGCTGGCCTCTACCCCTCTGCGGGCACTCCCTCTTGAAGTGTCCTGGCTGGCCACAGGAGAAACAGCGTTTCTGGTCATCACCCTGTCATTGGCCCTGCTGGCCCTGACGTTGCTGCCCCGGGTGGCCTCCCCCATTGTTCCCTTGACCCTGTCGGCCCTGAGGAATCTGCTGTTGCTGATTAGGGCCTGGTTGCCCCTGCCTGAACCCCTGTCCTCCCGGTCGGAACCCATCAGTCTTAAACTTCTTAGCCTGATTCCCTTGCTGAATGATAACCTGCTGCTGTGTGCCACTCGTCTCACTACTAGTGACCGCCTTGCCCTGCTGGCTCGGCTCACCTGCCTTCTTGTTCCCCTTAGTATGGAAACGATGATCCTGGCAATGTACAAGTGCAGGATTAACAACATCTGTATAAGTCACTAACGCCGGATTTCCAATCAAGTGTTTCCTGATTCTCCAGGCTAGGCCATCCATGAACTTTGACTTCTTCCGCTCCTCATCGCTCACCTCATTTGGCACAAAGTTTGCCAAACGGGTGAACTCCTCCTCATATTCTGCTACTGACCTGTCCCCCTGTACCAACTCGCTGAATTTCTTTCTCATCTCAGACTCTACTGCTGGAGGGAAGTACTTGCGGTCGAACCGCACCCAGAATTCAGAAATCGGCATCGAATCCCGCTCCTCAGCGGTGGTTACGAACTCCCACCACTGTAAGGCTCCCCTGACAGACGAAAGGTAGCCATCATCTGTTTCTGCACTTCTGTACCCTCTAACATGCGCATATGGCGCTGGATGTTCTTCTTCCAGTCACAAGCCTCGACCACATTGGTGCTACCTCGAAACTCAGGTGGGTGACCCTTCTGAAAGGTCTCCCTTACTCGCTGCCAAGATGGTGGCCCCACTGGAGCCTGAACTGCTGGAGCCAATGGAGGCGGTGCCTGGGGCTGTGGAAAATGAGCTGCCATAGCCCACATCGCTGTCTCAACCGCTTGGGCCACTATCATTGCCACCTGAGTGGTAGAAATCAACTCGGGTGGTGGTGGTGGTGGCGGTACCTGTGGCTCCTGGCGAGCCTCCCTCACCTCATCTCTAGCCTCAGCCCTCTCCGCTCTCTGTCTCTTTGGAGGCATCTGAAATAGATTGAATTGTATAAGTACACAATTTATACAAAAACTAATAGCAGGAATACGATATCTCACAAGTGGAAAATATAATCAACAGTCCTAACAATAGGGCTCTATAACAACCGAACGCTACGCTGAAACGTAGAAAGCCATACAGATCCTAAGGACACTAGAACCTGATGCTCTGATACCATCTGTGACACCCCGCCTAATTAATCCCGGGTGATCAGTCCTAAATCAAGTTAGAACAGGTTTCTCATTTGGTCCATTCTTAGCATCACTGACGTCTGTTTTAATTACTAACCACCTAAGTGAGAAAAGTAGACTGGTGCCAATTTATCTTTCATTATTTAACAAACACCCATGTGGGAAATAAAACTATATAACAATCACAGATAACTGAATTAATCATTCACAAGTAAAAAATATAATTGACCGAATAAACCAACGGTCCAAATAATAAATCCCAAAAAGATAAGAATAAACTCTCAACAAGTCTAATACAAATAAATGGAAAGTGAGCAACATGCTAGAATACTAATCATGAACTTCTACATTTAAGGATGAAGAATGAGGCGTCTATCAAAACCCCGCAACATCCACACATGCTGCAGCAACGAATCCCTGGAATATAGTCAAGGCTGGCGTCCCTGTGGTTGGACACCTAAAAGGTTTTTAAAAGTTTTTATAGCAAGGGTTAGTACCCAAAACATTTAAAAAAAACATTTAACAAATGATTAACTTGCAGTAATAAATAAATATGCATGCTCTTCATATTTTTAGTTAATAACGCACTCTCTTGAGGACTTCCTTACCCTTCCTCCATTATACCCTATGAATGCTTTAATTAAATTACCTAGTTACTCATCTCATGACTAGATAGTTAACAAAGTTCCTATATACCCACCCTACTCTAACTGAGTATGTAGTGATTTTGATATATAAGTTATTGGTAACTTCAACTTAACTAAATCACTTCCCTTTTTATATTCATATAACTTCTACACTTGTTATACCTGTGAAATAACTCACTTTTCATTAATATATTTCGTATATAATTAATTATAAAATTATATACTTATAATCATATTCCAGCATTCACAATCATACTGTAATATATATAATAACTTGCAACCTCCCGAGTAAAATACTCCCGGAATGTAAATTCTATAAAGTGCTATCCCACTAGGTATAATCACATAGCCTAGTTATCCCAAGTCATAATTTTCACACCAACTTGATAAAAATAAATAATTGGAGGCGGTCATATTCCTTCCCTGAAAGTGAGTTGTCCCTCACCCATATAACGGACGCTATGACCTCGGGAATATACTCACCCAACTCCTCAAGGTAGGGAATTCATCCACTACGCGCAACCTCCCCCTATAGCACCATAGTAATAAATATCTAATCACTGATATTAATTGAGCACACCATATATATATATACTAACGCCTCCATATATATAAATATAAAAATCCCGGCTATACCGTTCACTAAAATCCGTAACATAAGCCTATTAAAATTATTAAGAGTTTATGGTCCAACTCTAAGCATTAATTAAATTGCACTTTAATAAATTTAGTTATTGTTGGTGTCGCCCCCACCATAAATTTGGACTTACTCCCGTAGCCCAAAATAAATTTACCCGAGTCACAATTCCCGACTCTAATTTATTCGCCTCAAACCCTAATTAATCTATCTACAATTAATTAGATTCAACTCATGTATTTAATTTCTCAATAATTAATTACATAAGGTTTTTTATATAAATATTCCCTCTTATATAACTAACTGGCAGAACTGCCAGATTCTGGCGACCGTCGATCGATCGACCCAGACCGTCGATCGATCGATCGAACAGGTCTTCGTCTTCTTCGCGAAGACAGGGCAGCCATGGACGGATTTTCTTAAACCCTAATCTCTCCTAACATGAGTTTTAAACCTTCTTAACACCAGAGTACACTAGAAACCTTATTAGGATAACCCAGAAAGACTACAACAACCATCAATTCGTCCATAAAATTCATAAATTTTTGGGGAAAATCCATCTTTTTCCTTAAACACACTTTTACTCGAAATTTCTTCATCAAATTCGTTCTAATATATCTGGAAATCATTCTAACAGATACACATCAATAATCCATATCAGATTTTTACATAACTCCTCATAATTTCGGCCAAAACAGATTCATGTTTTCTTTAGAATTATCAAAGCCCCATGTTTATACCATGAACTCCAAAACGAATTTTAAATTCATAACAGCACACAAATATGAATTGAAAAACAGTTTTCATGCTATTGCAAGTTATTCACTTGCCTTAGGTTTCGTAGTGTCTGAATATGGGATGGATTCCAAGGTTGAAGATGACCTTGTTGGTTCTTTGAGATCCCCAAATTGGCTTTGGCTGCTGCTAGGGTTTCCTAACCCTTTAATTCCTTTCTCTCCTTAAGCATAGCCAGTCCTTATTTCTTTTTATTAAGTTAATTAATCCATTCCCTTTTTTTGACTAATGGGCCAAGCCCAAGTGACCAAAATGCCCCCGAGTGGGCCCGACTATGTCTAAAAGCGTCCCGTGACCCGTTTACTACCCCTGGGTACACTTTTCCGACTATCTCGGCCCATCCGGACTCAACTGTACACTCAGAATTTGCATCAGAAGTAATTTATAAAAATACTTATCCCCCACCCAATATAGTCTATACCGACTTCCGGATGTGATAAGTACATATCTCGTCATTAATACTCGAAGCGACGAAATTACATTATTACTATACACTCAATAAATTATTTTCCCTAAATATTAACCATTCAATCCCAGATTAATATTTATATATTATTCTATCATAATTAATTCATTAAATTACAACACACTAGTAATTTAGAATTTCCGAATTAATTAAATTTTAAATGTACCAAAAATACGGGGTATTACAGCCCATAAAGAGAAGCTCAAGCATGGATTTCTCTCATGAACTCCTAGTCCTCTGGCGAGTAGAGCTCGCATCCAGAGAAGGAGTAATCAACAGCAAAAGGAATGTTTTCCTCATCGAAAATCTCTTAAAGGGAGACCACGCCTCGATCATCAGTGAGGAGACAAAGAGTTCTGTGACTTTATCATAAGGGTGGTAAAGAGACACCCGACCCATCAAGGGAATCTTACTACCAAGGAGATCGCTAAAAGATCACTTGTCTGCTTGATGAAATCACCTTTTAGTTTATCCATAGAAGAGTTTGATCATCCCAAGAAGTTTTCTCCCCTCTAATTCAAGATTTACAATAGGAAGGTTGATCCCACCGATCACGTCAGTTAATATCGCCACGCGATGATGCCGTGGAATACTAAAAAAGGATTAATGTGCCTGATATTCCCCTCCAGTCTTGAAGACACTGCCCAAAAGTGGTCTGAAATCTGCCACACCGATTAATAGCCTCCTTTAAGCAACTGGTTGAGTCCTTCATAACCAAATTCATTACGGGCAGTACGTATCCCAAGTATATGGATTCACTTATGATGATGAAGAAATCGTCGTAGGAAACATTCAGTAAATATGCTAGAAGGTAGTGTGAGGTGTACAACAAGGTAGAGAACTGCATCAAGTAAGTCTTAGTGTTATCCTTCAAAATTGGTCTGATGAGCAGTTCTATGCTTTACCAATCCCTCACCAAGTGGGAGGCCATCACAATCGATGACCTCATGGAAAGGATACAAAAATATTCCAAGGTTGAAGATACGGTGACTAGACTTGGTCAGGACAAAGAGAAACAAAAGCAATCCAAAAATGGGGATAAGGAAGTGGAAAATAAGAAAGGAGGAGGAAAGAAAAATGGGAAGATAAAAGGTGATGAGAAGAAGGATCGCAAAAAATTATTCAAGGCAATTAACATGGTGTTCTTTGAACTGATCTACAAGATATTTTATAAGATCAGAGGTCAATAATATTTCAAATGGACTGAGAAGATATTCATTGATTCGAAAAAGAGGAACCAAGCACTGAAATCTTCACGCCATAAAGATCACGGTCAAAAGACCAAAAACTATAAGGCACTGAACTCTCATCTCAAGGAACTATCCAGGATAGGCATCCAAATAACTTCTTAAAGCAAAAGGAAGGTATGACGCAACTTATGCACGGCCAGATACCATACAATGTCCTTAACAATGACATGAAACACAAATTTACAGTAATATATTGGGGCCCAATATGAGATAACGTCTTAGACGAATGTTTGGGCCCATGAATTCGCGGTGATTAATGTGCATAAAACTCAAACCCAAACCAAATCAAGGGGAACACCCTTAGGATGGAAGTTAAGAAGCTCACAGTAATTATATAAGCCATTCAGATCGATTTGTTTAGGCCCATAATAAGCAAATGCCAATGACCAGAAGATATCGATTATACGAAGCAAATCATTTTCATTCACGATAATTTGGTCGGACTAAAGACTCCTATCATGACGCTCTCATAATCACTCTTAGAGTTGCTAACTAGGACGTGAACAAGCTGTTGGTGGATTAAGGGAGTTCATAGGAAGTGATGTAGCGGAAGATGTTCAAGCATTTAAACTTATGTATATAAGACCTACAGAAAGCCACTGTTCATTTAGTCAGATTTACATGAAGGATAACCATGACTCTAGTGTGACACCTAACCTAATTAAATACAGGGTGATCAATCCTTTATTAAATTAAATCAAAGTGTCCGGTTGGTTCATTCTTAGCATCGTTGTCGAAAAGTAATTTTTTTTTATTAATGACCTAATAAATAATTAAGCTAAGTGTTAGGACATTTAATTCTATAGATTAAGTCCTATCGTTAAGATTTAATATACGAAACCATTTTCATGAACACAGATAAGAATATTAAATACCAAATCATCCAAGTGGAATAAACAAGATAGATTAATACATCCAAATAAAGTATCTGAAATCGAAGGACAATGAATTAATTGAAACAAGCTTAACTAAGACTGAATACTGAAATATTAAAGAGTACAAATTTCGCTGAACTGAATAAAACTGGAAATGGGCGGCACATGCCCCGTCTAAAATGACTAAGCGAAGAGTTGTGATGTCAAGGATGGAGTCGTCTACTGTAGAGACCTGCAACTCCCACACTAGCTGCAGCACGTCAACAGTCTAAAGATCTAAGTCTGACGCCCCTATGGCTGGCCACCTGTAATACATATATATATATATATATATGTATGTGAAAGAAGAGATACCAAGAAATAGGTCAGAGCCCGAGTGTAAAATATCTTTAAAATAGGTTAGCAAGTATATAAAATGCTCACCAGTTGATATTACATACATGTTAGTGCCTCGACACTCACTTAGGAATTCTCACCTCTAAACTAATGTGCACGCCTAATGTACTACTGAATTACAATATAGTTTAACCCAGTCTCCACTTATCAATCCTAATTCATGCTATCGCACAACTACAATTTATATATGATAACTTTTCTTATGAATTCACCAAGTTGGCTATGTACATCACAATATAGCTTTAAGTTCCCACACACTTAATTCGTTTAATACCAATTATTTAATTTTATCTACTTACAAGCACAGTAGATGAATCACAGGTATATATATAGTCATCACTCATATAATATATATACTGATCGGTCACCCCATATAAAATCTATGGTGATGGCATACTCTGTTATCAAGTCCCCATATCTCTCGTACAAAAGGAACATACTAGTTCGGAATCACTCTCGAACTGTATTAACACAAAACACACATATTAGAGGCGAAGCATAGTTCCAAGTCACTAAGAGGTCAACACATACCCTCACGTCTCTTAGGATCTTCTGACTATCATTCTCAGATAGCCTGTACCAAGGATGCTATGTTCTAGGGCACAAGTCAATATCCCCCATAAAGGTCACATCGAGATAAGATTGTTCGGGGGCGGAAACCTCCGTGATAGCAAGCAGTGTGGGTATGATTACACACAGATATTCACATACTATATATATACAAACGTTGATATATATATATATTTACATTATTCAGACAGGTACACCCATGATCCATATCATATTCTAACCACACGTGGCACATAATGCCCAAATCCTACGTATAATTAATTCATACTTTTATTTTCTCAATTTACCACAAGTTCTTAAGTACTTCTCGGCTCTCAAAGGATATAATTTTGATATCTATAAAGTCAGTAGTTGTACATGCTCTACCTTCCTGATCTAAGTCATCCTTAATTCTCACAAGACCTGATTTAGCGTATACATGATTTCTACTCCAATTTATACCCTCGTTACCCCATGGTTAAATCTCATATAATAAGCATACTACCCGATCCTTGCCCACAACCCTATTGGTCCTTCTCAAGTCCCATTATGATATTTAGATTATGTCGAAGGGTCCTTATACATTGGGGTTGGATTAACATTTAAAAAGAAAAGAAGATTCAATTTCTAGGAGGAGCCGACCGATCGAAGGAAAGAGTTGATCGATCGATCGAGCAGTTATTGGGCCATAAATTCTGCAAACAATACCTATGGGTTTCCTCAATTTCCATCCTCAAATCCTCCATTAATTGTCCCAGACTCCCAAATAATCAAACCAAAAGTTGTACTAACTTAATACCTGATTTTTAACCTAAAACAATTACAAATTCATCAAGGGTCATCAATTTAAGGGATTAATTCAAGCTAATTCATCAAGAACCCTATTTTTATCATCATGTTCAATATCCTCATAAATGTTTTGCAGATTTCAATCTCTATTGGGCATCAATTTCGTAGTTATTATTCTACATATATCAAGATAGTTTTCCTAACATGGCTTTTCCTCAAATTTGTAATATAATTCTCCTAACAACATTATTTTTACATAAGGACATGAAATTATATCTCCTATACTAGAATGGATGTATTATCAACTCAAGAACAACAAGTTAGATATTTGCCTCAAGAATATAAGTCTGAATCTCTGAGATTTGATGATGTGGTTGTGTTCTCCTTCTTTCGATCTACACTTCGGCGGTGTTTGTGGTGAAAACGTTGCAACTATGGTGGCTCTAGCCTTGGGGAGCTCCTCACCTTACTCTTCTAATGGACTTTATGATATATGCAGGTTCTCACCCTAGAATAAAACCTCTAACACCTTATATACTTCTCTAATTTTCGTAGGTAATTAAATCCTAAAAATAGAAATGACCAAAATGCCCTCCCGGGATGCCGATTAAGCCTAAAACCGTCTCGAGACCCAAACTAAACCCCCGGATACACTTATTTGACTATCACGACCCTTCCGAACACATTGGCGCACTCAAAATGACAATACATGTGACTTAGAATTAATTCAGTTTTTATTTCATTAAATTAGTCCCCACATGATTGACACGCACGTCCCGACTTAATTTCCATAACTATCGTATTTTTCACTCACGACAACTTTAATATTTTATAATCATATATTACTTTAGTCACTAAGTAATATTCAACATAATTATCACCAATAAATACTAACTCTCATCACGCTAGTAATTATTAAATTAAATCGAGATTAGTTATAAATAAATTTCATTATAATAAAATACGTTCAAAAATACGGGGTATTACATAATTCCCCCCTAATAACAAAATTTCATCCCAAAATTTAGATACAACCGCTACTAAGACTGAGGATCTTGTAACATCACATCCTCCAATACTCAAAATCAACTACAAAGTAGGGCTCGATCACTATAACCCCCTACTTCACAGCAAGCTTGTTTAACACTCTTGATACTTTATCAGTCATAGGGTCACACTGCAATAACAACACCATAAATTGCACTCCCACCAAACGACATTTGAATAAGACGAGACTATACATCATTGGCCCCATTATCTCAATTTTATTTGGTGGTCGCACCTCACTATGTGCCAACTTCCCATATTCATCCAAACACAAAACTCCCATCCTGAGAAAATAAACCATATGAACATCTGATCACTCTTATCAGTCCTTCAAATCCTAGTTCCTGGCGATGTAACTCTTACTACAGCCAAAATTCACCTAAGACAGTTTGTGGTTATTCCACTTTAGTCATCAGCCTCTAACTCTCGACCAATCCAAAGTTTTGATTATTTGCTCATCTCTAAACAACTAGAGGGAGAATGGTTAAGGTTTTTTCGCACAAAATCTTAAATATTGTCCACAATAGAGAGGCATGAGTGCTTACACAAAGCTCTTCTATAAGATAATATCTTCTCCCAATTAAAGTACTATACTTAACTTACCAGCTATATTTGTTACGGAAATGAAATGACCACAATGAGTCCAAAATTACTTTCATATAACTCAACTAGTCATTAATCACCTTTCACCTACTCCTCAGCTATAGGTGATACAACCTGCTTAAAATGAAATTTCATCCCCACTTCTTCCGAAAATCCCGTATTGAAGGTGGGGTTCAAGGATCCCATCCTAGTTCAGAACAATACCGGGTAGGACCATGTACCCGCGCGATCCTTTTTTTCAAAGAAATACTGGGGCACACTATCTAATGGTGTAAATCACCCCAAAAGAATAGAAATTACCTTCTTTTTGGTCACTTGTTCCACATATTCAAAGGAACTCGTGACCTTATCTTGAGGTTAGTAACCCATCAAAGAAATATACCAACTCCACCATTTTTTTCCATTATTGGAATCATCGGCTTATTACAAAATTTTCTAGTTGATCATCTTGCTCCAATCAATTTCTATCTATAAGTGGTGCATGCGGAGACTACTCACTATGTCCGTCTCAACACCGATTTCCACTTGTAATATCTCACATTAAGTGGTACTTAATACTCCCCTTATTTCCTCGGTGCATATCAAAAGTTTCGACCCGTGCACTTTTCACCACGATGTGCACTTTTGGACTTTTTTATACCTTACGGACATCATCATTCTATCTACATGCAAGTCACTCTCAACATTTGACTAGGTAAAACTCCGATCCAAGTTTTCCATAATAGTTAAATTTTTACTCTTCTCAAGGAATACCCCTTTTTAAATGGCTTCCCACAGCCTTTTAACCAAATTCGGGTGTGCTACTCTGATCGCAACGTATATATGGATTATCGTCCTTCTCACACGATGCTTAATCCACTCTACCATTTATACTTCGTTATATTTGTCCCATAGGCATTTATTTCACACATCTATTCCCATGCTCCTTTAACCCGGACGATTCTGACATCAGCTAACCAGGATGCCCATGCACCCTATAAACTGTGCATACTGGCATAAACATCACATACGCTTTACACATAACACTCAATTCTTTATTGCCCCTGTATTCATAATGTGGTTATAACACTTGGGTATTCTCAATAACCCCAGAAATCAGAATTTTTAAATCCTCCTTAACATCGTTCCACCCTTCAACTCGTGGCGATAAAACAACATTTTCAATGCTTCCTCACCAGACAACCGACTTCACTGGCCTTAAATCATAATTTAACTTTCAACTTACAGTTATAACTACATACTTTTGTAACGACCGAGGTACCAAACTCATGGATTAATGACCAAACGTCTCCCTACTTCCAACCTTACGCTAAGTTTCATGCGTGGGATGTCTCGTAAAGTGAAATCTAAATAAGGAACCCCCCGATACACTACTACCTAGCATTGTCGGTTATCGAAATCCGTTAGGCCCTCCATCCATAACATGTACCCCTATATTGTCGTCTCTTGACATAAAGGTTACATCTCCTCGTGCAATTACATTTAAGTGAGGAACTCCCCCTCCCCCAAAGGCACTATCACTCAACATTGGTGGTAATCACATTCCATTAACCTCCTACACATACAATCGGTACACACAAAATCTTTTCCCCAGACATATAAATATAAGTCTTAACTCTCACGTCTCTAAAGGAGTGATGTAACAATGCGCTCTTCCTATCACCAAGTCCTGAGCATTAAAAATAATAACTAGCTAAATCTTTTCACTCAAAAGTAAACCCAATACACTCTGAATCATATCAATAAAGTCCCTACACACACCGGGATTGAATATCTCGAGACCACTATACCTTTTGAAGTCTCTATAATATATAATATAAATGCAAACCCGACCCTCTCGTAGGTGAGGTTTCACCAGAATAAAACATTCTGCACTAGAGAAGCAACTCCGATAGACTTGCGATATCCGCCCACTATCGGTCTAATCATTACTATAAAACCATACTTAGGAGAATATCATACTCGTATAACACATCACTAAAACGAGTAATCTCAATAAGGTATATACCACTATCAATAAACACATTCATCCTCCGCGGATAACACTAATGATAATCCCGCTATACCAGGAACACAATCACATAATAGCGACGTTATCGATATACGCACTAACTCGTCTCACATGTGAATCTAGCAATAATCAAAATGTAGTGACTCACTCGTGTGACATCAAACACGCCTTATCCTCCGAGGATAAAACTCATACTTCTACCTTGCCAATCTCCCTGGCTTCTCAAATGATTTTTGGACATAACTCGCATGTCCGAACCAAATTGAAAACTATATTAACCATTGTCCTTTCTAGGTACCATGCCCTTGTCCCTTTACACGCTTTGGGAAACATTTAACGCATGTGGTTTTACTCTCCACAAAATTCCTCTACACATAATTTACTTATCTCCGGTCCTATTGACCATATTAGGGTCTCCCTTTTCTTGGACTCTATTAGTCTCAACTTTGATGGCTACCCCCGTGCTTTCCTTAGTTCCGTTGGTGCTAAGGAATCCATTGTTGGTCGCAGCAATCCTGACTGAATTCACCGTCACTTAGTAAGAATTCGGCTATCCGAATTATTTAAATGGGTCCCCTGATGGATCTCCCCCTTGTGGTGTTTCACTAACAGTGTTTCATCCAGTCCTACTCTTTGAATAAATATTTCAATTCCTCTATCTCCCTTCACAAATAAGTGTTAACATCTCTACTGACAAATCGTGGCATTGTCACTATATGGATCTACCGTCCAATAGAATTACCCTAAAGTGTTGTTAACTTTTCTTACGAATCGATCTCCCTATTAAATTCCTCTTCTCCATTTGTATTTACTTCATCCAGTACAAGATTTGGGAAATAATTAAATTCATTTTCACACATGGACCTCTGTCTGGCCTTCCTGTGATGAGTTCAAAACAACATTCACGTCTTATCCTGAACAACTGATGAAAGACCTTGCGGTCAAATCGTAAACCGTACCTAAGATTATTCCATTGATATAAGATTGCACTTCTAAATGTGATGGTTGAATCCCACCATTATAACTTTTCTGCGACGAGTCAAGAAAAAATTTACCCTAAATTTTCACTTCCGATTAACCACACTCCTCCATATGCCCAAGCCTTTGGATATTTTCCCCCATTGGCTAGCACACACAATCTCTGCATTTTTAGAATTTCCACTGATGGTTCTCTTCAATGTTTCATCTGACTCTCTCCCAATCCAACCACGTTGGGATGAGTCTAATTTGGCACCACTTTTTGCTATAGCGGTACTTGAAAACCATATGCCACGCCCTAGACATTTTTACCGTACTAGCTTCCTATACCAGAATAAGGGTGACCTCGACTACGATCATAATCATCGAGCACACTCTGCAACCTCAACTGAGCCATGCCTCATGTTGTTCGCCCAACAACCCTCGTCCATCATACTTCATTGTTCGGTGCACGAACACACCCGAATGCAAATAAGATTCACTAATATATTCATTATAACAGGAGAACGGAATCTGACCATAGAAGTCAACAATCCTAACATAGGGCTCTATATCAAAGAAAGTTACGCTGGAAGCATAATAAGCCGTATAGATCCTAAAGGACTCTAGAACCTGATGCTCTGATACCCCTTATGACAACCCGCCTAATTAAATACCGATTGATCAGTCCTTTATTAAATTAAATCAAAGTGTCCGGTTGGTTCATTCTTAGCATCACTGTCATAAAACATTTTTCTTTATTAATCACCTAATAAATAATTAAGCTAAGTGTCAAAACATTTAATTCTATTGATTAAGTCCTATCGTTATGATTTAATATACAAAACCATTTTCATGAACACAGATAAGAATATTAAATACCAAACCATCCGAGTGGAATAAACAAGCTAGATTAATCCATGCAAATAAATTATCCCAAATCGAAGGAAAATGAATTAATTAAAACAGTCCCACCTAAGACTGAATACTGAAATAATAAAGAGTACAAATTTTGCTGAACTAAATAAAACTGCAAATGGGCGACACATGCCCCATCTAAAATGACTAAGTGAAGAGCTGTGAGATATCAGGGATGAAGTCATAAATGCAAAGACCTGCAACTCACACACTAGCTACAACACGTCAACAATCCAAAGATCTAAGTCTAATGCCCCTGTGGTTGGGCACCTGTAATATATATATATATATATATATATATATATACAAGATAAAGGAGAGATAATAGGAAACGGGTCAGAGCCCGAGTGTAAAATAGCTTTAAAATAGTTTAGCAAGTATATAAAATGATCACCAATTGATATTACATATATGTTAGTGCCTCAACACTCATTTGTGAATTTTCACCTCTCAACTAATGTGCACGCCTAACGTACTACTGAATTACACTAGATGAAGCAAACCCAATTCCCTAGTTTAACCCAATCTCACTTTATCAATCCTAATTCATGAGATCGCACAACTATAATTTATATATGATAACTTTTCTTATGAATTCACAAAGTCGGCTATGTACATCACAATATATCTTTAAGTTCCCAGACACTTCATTCTTTTAATACCAGTTATTCAATTCTATCTACTTACAAGCACAGTAGATGAATCATAGGTATATATATAGTCATCACTCATATAATACATATACTAATCATACACCCCACATAAAATCATGGTGCTGGCATACTCTTCTATCAAGTCCCCGTATCTCTCGTACAAAATGGAAATACTAGTTCGAAATCACTCTCGAACTATATTAACACAAAACACACATATTGGAGGTGAAGCATAGTACCAAGTCACTAAGAGGTCAGCACATACCCTCACATCTCTTAGGACCGTATGACTATCATTCCCAGATATCATGTACCTAAGATGATATTTTCTAGGGCACAAGTCAATATCCCCCATAAAGGTCACATCGAGATAAGATTGTGCCGACGCAGAAACCTCCGTGATAGTAAGTAGCACGGGTATGATTACACACAGATATTCACATTCTATATATATAAAAATGTTCATATATATATATATATATATATATATATATATATATATATATATATATATATACATTATTCAGATAGGTACACCCACGACCCATATCATATTCTAACCACATATGGCGCGTAACGCCCAAATCCTATGTATAATTAATTCATACTTTTATTTCCTGAATTTACCATAAGTTCTTAAGTACTTCTCGCTCTCGAAGGATATCATTTTGATATATATAAAGTCAGTAGGTGTACACTCTCTACCCTACTGCTCTAAGTCATCCTTAATTCTCACAAGATCTAATTTCGCATATGCATGATATCTACTCCAATTTATACCCTCGTGACCCCATGGTTAAATCTCATATAAGAATCGTACTACCCGAGCCTTGCCCACAACCCTACTGGTCTTTATCAAGTCCCATTATGATATTAATATTATGTCTAAGGGTCCTCATACATTGGGGTTGGATTAACATTTAAAAAGAAAAGAAGATTCAATTTCTAGGAGGAGTCGATCGATCGATTGAGTAGTTATTGGCCTAGAAATTCTGCAAATAATACCTACGAGTTTCCTCAATTTCCATCCTCAAATTCTCCATTAATTCATCCCAGACTCCCAAACAATCAAACCAAAAGTTGTACTAACCTAAGTACGTTATTTTCAACGTAAAATAATTACAAATTCATCAAGGTTCATCAATTTAAGGGATTAATTTAAGTTAATTCACCAAGAACCCTATTTTTATCATCATGTTCAATATCCTCATAAATGTTCAAGATTTCAATATCTACTGCGCATCAATTTCGTAGTTAATCTTCTACATATATCAAGATAGTTGTCCTAACATGGCTTTTCCTCAAATTTGTAATATAATTCTCCCAACAACATTATTTTTACATAAGAACATGAAATTATATCTCCTATGCTATCATGGGTGTATTATCAACTCAAGAACACCAAGTTAGATACTTGCTTCAAGAATATAAGTCTGAATCTCTAAGATTTGATGATGTGGTTGTGTTATCCTTCCTCCGATCTACACTTCGACGGTGTTTGTGGTGAAAACGTTGCAACTATGGTGGCTCTAGCCTTGGGGAGCTCCTCACCTTACTCTTCTAATGGCCTTTATGATATATGCAGGTTCTCACCCTAGAATACAACCTCTAACACCTTATATACTTCTCTAATTTTCGTAGGTAATTAAATCCTAAAAATAGAAATTACCAAAATGCACTCCCGGGATGCCGGTTAGGCCTAAAATCGTCCCGATACTCAAACTAAACCCCCCGAGTACACTTTTTTGGCTATCTCAACCCTTTCGGACACATTGGCGCACTTAAAATCACAATACGAGCGACTTATAATTAATTCACTATTTATTTTATTAAATTAGTCTCGACACGACTGACATGCGCGTCCCGACTTAATTTCCATAACTCTCATATTTTTCACTCACGACAACTTTAATATTTTATAATCATATATTACTTTACTCACTAAGTAATATTCAACATAATTATCACCAATAAATACTTACTCTCATCACGCTAGTAATTATTTAATTAAATTCGGATTAATTATTAGTAAATTTACTCCATTTAAATTAGTTAATCCCAATCCCATAATCAAAATAAAGTACATTAAAAAATACAGGGTATTACATCTGGGAAATGTAGTTATCCCCATTCGGGAGGGAGGAATCTCTATACTTTATTGAGTCCCTTATGATAGATATAAATTCCCCATACAACGCTATCTTAAGTAGACTGTGGTTGCACCCCATGATGGTTATACCATCTAGCTACCACCTGATGATAAAATGCATTATTGATAAGGGAGTTATGGATATACGAGGCAGTCAAGCCTTGTCTAGAAAGTGTTTCATATATTTTTTCCGACTTAAAGAGGATAAGAAGAAGAAAAAACTATAGAGACATAGGAGGTATACAAGTCCTCCTAATAACATCAAAAGTATAGGCAACCTAGTATTGAGGAAACCAGAGTTTCCCCCACCGACCACGTTGTGGAACCCCTTCAAGAGATAGAGTTTGATGCTGAAAAAAGGTCATGATCAATAGTTCACTCATGGAAGAGAAGAAGAAATAGTTGGTTTCTCTCCTTAAAAGAAAGAAAAATGTATTTTCCTTGAGACCATTTGACATGCCAGGTATAGATCCGAATGTGATGTGTCATAAATTCCACATGGATCCACTACATCCACTCACTATAAGAAAAACACTCATTTATGTCAGTTTAAAAATTAACATTATGTCAATTAAAGTTTAAATGGCACAAATGTTTATATTTATGTCAATTTTAATTTAATGGTTAATTTTTATGTCAGTTATTGTTGATGTAAAAAATTATATTAGATCTAATTTTTTAATCACAGATAAATAAAATGAGACAAAGAACTTTTAAAGTGGTTCAGCCTTATAAGAATGGCCTACGTCCACTGTTTTTGTTATTGATGATTGTTTGGGAATTCTCGATTACAAGTTCAATCAAGAAATTCTGGTCCCCTTACAATGAGGGTAATACAATGTATTTATATCCCTAAGGCTATAATGTGAAAGGGTAATACATTCAATGTTGTACATGTGAAAGGGTAATACATTCAATGCCCCCTTAAGTGTATACATCTGAATGATAAGCATTTAATGAATAGTCAAACTGTTGGTTATCCTGCTATTAATGCTTTGTTTGAAGTGCAGCTTGGACCGCCTAAGGTCCTAGATAATCAAAAGTTCCTCGGTACTCAAAAGTTCCTCGGAGAGTTCTTGTAGCTCGGAGCGTCTGAGTTCCTCGGGGAAGCAGTGTTCCTCATTGTAGTATGGTTCCTCGGAGCGTCTGAGTTCCTCGAAAGTGTTTGTTGTTGCCACGTAGATTGCCACGTGTCTTCATTCAATTGGGCCATGTCAGCAGACTAAATTTGGTATCAACAGAAGCCCCCAATGTTTCATAGTTCGAAATTTGAGGAGTGTGGAACATTCTTTCTCGTAATATGGTAGTTTTAAATGGTCCTCCTGATTTTTAGGAGTGTTTCCTTTGTATTTATTTTTCCTTCCAAATTCATAGAATCAGGCTTTTTTGAATTTTTATAACCACCTCGATCTCCGCATACTTTTTGTCCTTCTAGCCTCCGGTAGCGTAATCGTTTCTTTTTATAATCATTAACTTTATCGTTTCCCAAGATAAGGTATTTAAACGTCACAGACAATCCCATCGTCTTCTACTTTTTCAAATTTGTATCTTCGAGTTTTCCATTGTCTTACTCTCTTGTGCATTCATCCTTTTCATCGTTCGTTGTCAACAAATCCACTCTTTTTCTGTAAGATCTTCTTCCTTCTTCTTCATTTCCTTTATTCATCATGGTTTACCTTATTGAATCTCTTGATAAATTTCGTTCTGATTTTTCTATTCCTTCATGGGTTGTTCTGGAGGAACTTTCTGAACCTTCCTATTATTTCCGTTTGGCTGAGGGACATTGGTTCCCCAGTCTCTTTATTGCTGAATGTGACTTTTCTTTTTCACCTAATCCTTTATGTCTGGAAATCTGTCAATATTTTGACGTTGTTCCTGCAAGAATAGCCCCCAATACATGGAGACTAGGTAATGGGGTTCATAGACTAAATCAAATTCATGGAACTCGCATAGGAATTCCAGAAATCATGTTTTGTTATAGATGGGCTGTAGGCGATAATACTTTTTATTTAAAAACTAGATTTTTAAATAGGGCTTTAGTGATCAATCTCCCGGATGCCAATAGGGACTATTTTGAGCACGGAGTTGTTAGAAAAAATTGGCAACATGTTCCTTTATCTGGAGATGAAGTGTATCAGGGTCCCAGATGTCCTCCCTATGGCAATGGGATAGGTTATTTTTATTTTATTTTATTTATTTTGAGATTATGCTTCCTTTATGTTTGATAAAATGTGTCACTGATATTTTAATGTTTATTTATTTTCTATTGACAGTAAAATAAAGTGTCCAAAAGAGGCAGACGTTAATATAAGGCACTTGAAACTTATCTGGAGTTTGCATCAGACTGTTGCCGACGAGCATATTAGGTCAGCTTCATATCTACTTCAGTACAAGAGTTACACATCCTCTTTTACTGTTCGTCCGGTGATAACCTACGCAGAACCAGTACCAGCCTCTACCAGTTCTTTGCCTGAATCACATATTCCTTTGAGTGAAAGGATGAAGAAAAGAAGACCTCCCACCCTTTTTGAGAAACCTGCCTCTGGTGCTGGAGAGGCAAAAAGAAGTAAACATGATGTCCCAGAAGGGACAAAGAAAATTGATGTAGTCCCTCTGGCTGGTCCTGTGAAGGTTGCCGAGAAGCCCCCAGTGGCCCTGAGCAAGGCTGCTGCTCCAGGCGAGGTGATTGTCATATCACCGACCAAGAGTTCCTCCTTGGTCGAAACTATTCCTGTTCCCCCGAGGAAGCTGAAGAAGAGATCCTCGATCAATTTGGCTGAAACCATCGCTCAGCCCCCAACTACTGGAACTGGTGTTCCTACTTTTGTTCCCCCGAACTCTGCCATGAGCTCGGTGAAGACTTGGATCATTCCCGAGATCCAAGGTATTGAAGAAAACCTTTCTCAGGATATGGTTACCTCATTGGATGCTCGCCATATTGCTTCTATAAGTCTTATTGTTTTGAACTTTTCATCTTTCCCTTGTTATATTTGTCTCTAACTTGCTTTCGTTTTCTTTTCACAGTTGGTGAGTTGTTTTAACACAATTTTGAAGAAAGATGAAGCTATTAAAGCTTCAAGCTCCTCGTCTGGTGTAGAGGATGCTTTGATGGGCTTGGGGCAGTCTCTGAAATATTCTCGCCAGAAATATTCTGATGATAAGGCAACTTGGGAGAAGAAGCTTGCTTCGACCGAGCAGGAAAAAGCTCAGGTTATTGAGGTCTCCAAGGAGTTGGAGAAAAAATTAAATAGTTTGGAGGAGAAGAATAAAGAGCTTGAAGGGAAGCTCAAGAACGCTGAGGAGTTTGAAGATAAACTCAAGGTTACTGAGGAGGAGTTAAGTCGACTTCGGGAAGTAAGTCGTCAGAAGGAGGAGGTTGAGAATAAATTGAAAGCTTCTGATAACCTTCTTTCCGAGAATCTTTCCTTGGAGAAGACAAAAAAGAAGTTGGATGTGAAGAAATCTTTTAGCGCGGGCTGGGATAAGGGGTGGAACAAAGGCTTGGCTGCCATGATGTCGCAAGTCGAATATGGTAGCCTAAAATACTTTAGAGATGGGTGGGTCGCAGCTCTTCAGGAGAAGAAGGTTGACGAAACTTCTGAACTCTTCCAGCGACACATCCCTGGTCCCCCTCCAACTCCTGAAGATGAAGAAGAGGACGAATCTGCCTCTGAGGATTCTTCCATGGTGATGGGAGATCAAGTTTCTCATCCCCCAGCCATCCAGCCTACTAACTAGGAACTTCAGCAACTCGTTACTTCATCCGAGAAACTGCCAGCGCTCCCCGAGCAACTCTCTATTCTCTCCGAGCAACCTACCTCCTCGTCCCAGCCTCTTGAGAAAGTTTTGGGAGACAAGGAAAAGGTGTAGAGTTGTTCGGGTTTCTCTCTATTTTATTTTTCTTGGTCAAATGTAACTTCTGAACATGTAACTCTGAACCTTGTACTTGTGACCTTTGTAATGTAATACAATTTGAACTTTTGTTTATGCATACTGTTATTTCTCTTCTTCATGCTCTGTTTGTACTCTTATTGATTATTTCTTTTTCTTCCTCTACTAGTTTCTGGCCAGGATGGAATTATTGTCTGCTCATGATACAAAGCTGTTATGGCAATGCAATGAATACTTTAAGGCTGGTCTCACTGATCTGAGTGCAGCATAAATAGTCGACATCCTCGGTCAAGATGCTTCGGAACAGGCAGTTGAAGTTTACCAATATTTTAAGTGTCTGCTTGATCGTGCGGTGGCCAATAATGTAGCTTATTATGATATGATTGAGGATTTCCAAGGCACTCTTGAAAACCTTCAGCAACAATATAAGGAATCCACTGCCCTTTTGCACGAGGGGTACGAGAAGAAGTATCAGCAAATCATTACCGACAAGGGATACGAGAAGCATTTTGCTGCTTATGACGTGCGGGAGAGAATGTTGAAAGCCGAGGTTGAGGAGCACAGGCAAATAGCCGAGTTGCTGGAGCAAGAAAATAATAACTTGCAAAGAGAAGTATCTCAATTAAAATCTGTTGCTTCCACCTCAAATGCTTTGATCCCAGTGACTGACGAGGGATTCTCGTTCTTAGAGGTCGAGAACACCAACTTGAGGGATGAGTTGGAAACCTTGAAAAGAGCCGGCCCTTCTACATCTTCTCGTGGATGAGCAAGAGCTCCTCGGGGACGAGAAAGAGCTGCTCAGATTCCTATCGAGGAACAGAGGACTCAATCTTCTTTAGAGAACCAGGCCTTCCAGCTGATGGCGAAGAACCAGGCATTGGCTGAGATGTCTAAGAAAATCAGGGACCTGGAAGAGCAGCTTTCTGCACAGAAGTCTGTCTTAGAGAATAAAGAACTTTTGATCAAAAATCTCCACGAGCAGCTGGAAAGATTGACATATCAATTCCACAAGCAGCCCAGGGAGTTCTGGATGGCTGGCTACAACGAGGCTCTCTATCACTTGGACGATCGTATCCAGAATGCAAATAATGAGGGCTACAAACAGGGATAGCTGAATGCCTTAGGTGTGCTGCAACTCGAACAGGGTCATTACCTGTGGTATTACTATGATCCTGGGCTGCTCGACCTACCATTGCCACCATTCAAGCTTGATATGAGTTGGATCCCTGCTCGGGCCATCCCTCGATGTCTGATTTCCAAATACCTCGGCGATTACAATCTCCACTCCAATGTCGAGATATCTCATCCAGAGCATCTACTAGATCGACCCTCTGTGATGAATATCAGGATGTTAAAAGATCTTAACTTCATAAATTCTCCACTTACTTTAAATGATCCGCCTGCTGGCGAGGAACCTGTTTCAAAAGCATAGGGGAAAAAACCAATAGAGTAGGAATATTGATGTAATAAATTTGTATTTCATTCCTGATGTATTTTGTTCTACATTTAATGAAATAATTTTATTTGCAAATCTTGACTGCTATTGTTTTGTAACACTTTACATTTGTGCATGTGTATCGGTTAAAAAGATAATAATATTGTATTATTTGTCGATCAACTTATTGTCGAGTAGTTTGAATTTGTGATAGTCATTTGGCAAAAATGATATTTTATTTCTCGACCAACTTAGTAATAATTTAAAAAGTTACGAGTATCAAAAATTTTGCTCGATCACTTTCTCGTATTCATAAAATGTTTCTGACCAACCAAGGTCGATAAATTTTCCTTTTCGACCAACTACAGTTAGTGGGTTTTTATTCCCGACTAGCCATAGTTAGTGGATTTTTCCTCTGGGAGCAACTTTGGCACTATCTGGAATAACTTTACCTCCCGACCAACCTTAGTTGGCGTTTTCGAGAATATATTTACTTCCTAACCAACATAGGTTGGCATTTTTAGGAATACTTTTACTTCCCGAGGAATACATTTACTTCCTAACCAATATAAGTTGGCATTTTTAGGAATACATAGTTTTACTTCCCGTAGGAATACATTTACTTCCTAACTAACATAAGTTGGCATTTTTAGGAATACATAGTTTTACTTCCCTTAGGAATACATTTACTTCCTAACCAACATAAGTTGGCATTTTTAGGAATACATAGTTTTACTTCCCGGAGGAATACATTTACTTCCTAACCAACATAAGTTGGCATTTTTAGGAATACATAGTTTTACTTCCCGTAGGAATACATTTGTTTCCCGACCAACCTTAGTTGGCATTTTCGAGAATAAATTTCAGTAGTCCGAGTTTTTCCGAGTAGTGTGTAGCACTAGTATTCCCCGAAATACTTTCAACAAAAGGAGAGAATTTGGCAAAATATTTTCATTTTATTCATACTGATGGAACTGCGTTACATGAGAATATACATCACTGATAATACTTGCGCAGGTGCTCTGCGTTCCATGCATTCTTAAACTCCTCCCCCTCTAAAGTTGCTATTCGGTAAGTTCCTGGTCGAACAACTTCTGTAACTCGGTATGGTCCATGCCAATTTGCCTCCAGTTTGTTGTGCTTTTGAATCACTTTCTTTAGTACATAGTCTCCTTCTTTCAGGTCGCACTTCTTTACCCTCTTATTGTAGAATAAAGCTGTTCGTTGTTGGTATGCAGCATTCTTGATGGCTGCTTCTTCTCTAACTTCCTCGAGCATGTCTAAATCCAATCTTCTCATTAAGTCGCTGACAGGGGAATTGAAATTCAGTACCCTGTGTGTTAGGAGGCCCAACTCGACAGGTATAACAGCTTCACTTCCAAACTCCAGCATATATGGTGATTCTCCTGTTGCTGTTCGAGGAGTAGTATGATAAGCCCATAGTACTGATTGTAGCTCGTTGATCCAATTTGCTTTTGCATCATCTAGTCTTTTCTTCAAGCCATTCAGCAGCGTTCTATTTGTCACTTCAGTTTGTCCATTGCTTTGAGGATTGCCTGGTGCTGAGTGGATCTTTAAAATATTTGACTGATGACAATAGGCAGCGAACTCCTCGTTGTCAAATTGAGTTCCATGGTCTGTGATGGAGGCATGAGGAAGACCATATCGACAAATGATGTTCTTCCAAATAAATTGGTACACCTTGTCGTACGTCATATCAATGAGAGGCTCAGCTTCAAGCCATTTAGTAAAATAATCCACTGCGACGACGGGGTATTTGAACCTTCCTCTGGTCGTTGGCAGTGGCCCGACCAAATCTATTCCCCACATGGCAAATGGCCAAGAAGAAGTGATGGGTGTCAACAATGCTTGAGGAGTTCTTCGGATGGAGGAAAAGCACTGGCACTTATCACATTTCTTGGCATAGGCTATACAATAAACCCTCATCGTCGGCCAATAGTATCCCTGCGTCATCACCCTTTGCAAAAGCGTCCGACCTGCTACATAGGCTCTACAAGACCCTTCATGGATTTCTTCAATCAATTCTTTCACCTCGGAGGGATGTACACATCTTTGCAAACCTGCCATAATTCCTCGTCTATATAGAATACCGTTAGTTAATACATACCGAGCAGCTTTAAACTTCAATTTCTTGGCTGCGAGCTTGTCAATTGGTAATTCTCCCTCCTCAATATATGCCTTGATGGGATCCATCCAAGATGGTCCTAAATCAAGGGTAATGAAATTCATCATCATATCTTCGTCTATGCTTCGACTAGCCAACACTTCAATTGGGATTGTTCTTCGTAGCTCGATACGAGTAGCTGATGCTAATCGAGCTAGGGCATCTGCTCTTGCATTCTCCATTCTTGGTATTCTGACCAGTTGAATAGCAGTAAATTCTGATACCAACTCCATCACCTTTGCATGATACTTGATCATTAATTCTCCTTTGGCTTCATATATTTCCAACATTTGATTTACGATCAATTGAGAATCACTGAAGACGATAACCTGCTGCGCCTCCATAATTTTTGCCAAATTAAGACCTGCAATCATGGCCTCATACTCAGCCTCATTATTGGAAGCTTTGAATTGGAAACGTAGGGCGTATTCCATGTCAACCTCGTCCGGACTGCTCAAAACTATCCCTGCGCCACATCCTGTAGTGCAAGATGAACCATCCACATACAGACTCCATATAGGTAACTCGTCTTCAAATTTCTGATCTGACAGAGTTCCTCGGTGGAAAATTTGTTGCTTCCTTTCACCGTCTCCTGATTTTTCTTGTTGTTCGTCAATCATCTTTTCTTGCCCTTTTACCAACCTGAGTTGGTCTGGGCTTGAATTTGATGATCCTGTAACATCTACTTGCCCTTTTACAAAGCTAAGTTGGTCTGGGCTTGCATTTGATGATCCTGTAACATCCACAGGTTGATCAGCGAGCAACTTTTGTTCCTCGGAGGTATCAGGATAGGTGAACTCTACTATAAAATCTGCTACCGCTTGCCCTTTTAGCGATGACCTAGGTTCATAGACTATATCATATTCACCGAGTTCTATTACCCAGCACATCAAGCTCCCTGATTGTTCTGGTTTATGAAGGGCTTGCCTCAACGGCATATCAGTATATACGACTATAGTATGAGCTTGAAAGTATGGCTTCATTCTTCTACTTGCCTCGATCAATGCTAGTGCCAATTTTCCAGCCTTGGATATCTGATCTCTGCTCCTCGGAAGGCCTTACTTATATAGTAGATTGGTTTTTGCACTCCATTCTCCACTTTGATCAACGCCGAGCTAACTGCATTCTCCGATACTGCTAGATACAAGTATAATTTTTCTCCCATCACCGGCCTGGACAACAGTGGAGGTGCTCCCAGATATTTCTTCAAGTCTTGAAAGCCCTTCTCACATTCATCATTCCACTCAAAAGTCTTTCGGAGCGTTTTGAAGAATGGGAGACATCTATCAGTTGCTCGCGATACAAATCTATTGAGTGCTTCTACTCGTCCTGTAAGACTTTGCACCTCTTTCTTCATCGTTGGAGATCATAGCCCTAATAGATCTTTGATCTTTTCAGGATTTGCCTCAATGCCTTGTTGATTGACAATGTACCCGAGAAACATACCTTATCGTACTCCAAATATGCACTTAGTCGGGTTCAGCTTCATTTGATATTTATTCAGTTGATCAAAAGTCTGACTTAAGTCAACTAGATGATCGCCAACTTTCTTGCTCTTTGTCAGCATATCGTCAACATAGACTTCCATATTGCAACTGATTTGTTTAGCAAAGACCTTGTTCATCAGCCGCTGATATGTCGCACCTGCATTTTTCAAACCAAAAGGCATAACATTATAATAATAAGTTCCCCTAGGGGTAATGAAAGAAGTACTCTCCATGTCTTCAGGTTTCATTTTAATCTGATTGTAGCCAGAATAAGCATCCATGAAGCTCAGCAGCTCGTGTTCCGAGGTAGCATCCACTAGTTGATCAATTCAGGGCAGTGGAAAGTGATCCTTTGGGCATGCTTTGTTGAGGTCGGTGAAGTCTACACACATCCTCCATTTGTTGTTCTTCTTTTTCATCATCACCACATTTGCTAACCAGTCTGGATATTTGACATCTTCAATGAAGCAAGCTTTTTGGAGCTTCTCGACTTCCTCTTGTATAGCTTGATTCTTCTCGGGACTGAATACTCTTCTTCTCTGCTTTACAGGCTTGATCTCCTTATTCACATTGAGCTTGTGACATAAGAAATTTGGGTCTATCCCGGGCATATCCTCATGACTCCACGCAAAAGTTTACTTTCTGCTTCTTAGGAAAGTTATCAATTCCTATTTTAGTGAGGCTTCCAACGACGAACCTACTTGAGTAATTCGTTCAGGGTGCTCGTCGTCCAGAATGATGTTTTCAGTAGCTTCCACCACTTGACCCTTCACGAGTTGCGACTCATCTCTAGGATCCAATGTCTCAATTTCTGCACCTTCATCCACTTGATAGGTAGTAGTCTTTTTCCTTGATTGCTCCAGGTCCTCTTGCTCGGTGGATGAATAATAGCATTCCCGAGCTACTTTTTGATCACCTTTCACAACTCCTACTCAAAAATTTATTGGAAATTTTAGGCATTGATGTACCGTAGATGGTACAGCCTCGAACTTCTTCAATCCTACTCTTCCCATGATGATATTGTATGATGATT
Source organism: Sambucus nigra (assembly GCA_949130495.1). Taxonomy (NCBI): domain Eukaryota; kingdom Viridiplantae; phylum Streptophyta; class Magnoliopsida; order Dipsacales; family Adoxaceae; genus Sambucus; species Sambucus nigra. Next base: position 204,116,809 of record OX422208.1, read on the forward strand.
GAACATTCTTATCCATCACGAAGAAGCGTATTCTTTCTGTTCGACAAGAAGTCCATGTACTAATGAATATATCCAATTTGATCGTCCCAAGTGGAAATAATTTCTCGCCAGCAAAACCGAGGAGGGGTCTATGATAAGGCTCGAGTTGAGATAGCTTTAGATTTAAACTGTCGAAGCACGAGTAGAATATGATGTCTGCCGAGCTACCATTGTCGACCAGTACTCTTGAAATCATTACCTCCTTCATCCTTATTTTGATCACCAATGGGTCATCATGAGGATATAGAACACCTGCGAGGTCATTCTTTGAGAAGCCAATGACCAATTTCTCTTTGTTTACCTTTCTCGGGCAATCCTCTTCAGCTAAATTTATTCGTTGAATGTATGAGCAAGCTTGAGCCTCGCAGAGATAAGTTTTTCTTTCTGCAGTAAGGTCTCCTCCTCCTGCATCTCCACCTATAATAACATTACAATCAAATGACCCAAAGCGTATTGAAAATACCTCACATTCATAATCTTGGACGCTTTTCCCATCAGGTCTGACATGGTTCTAGGTGGATCTTTAGCTAAAGTGTAGTACAACTTGTTGGGCAGTAGTCCACTCATCAAGGCGGTAATCGTTGTCTTTTCCTCATAATCAATGACTTTGAGTTTATCATTATGAAAACGAGTTATATAATCTCTGGTACTCTCACCAGCCTTTTGTCTAACACTTAACAAATGCACTACTCGTTTAACTGGCTTTGCCCCAAAACAGAAATTCCCAATGAATAACTCGGCCAGTTGAAGAAAAGTTGAGATCTTACCCCGAGGAAGATTATTATACCATATTTGAGCAGACCCGGTAAGAGTTCCCGAGAATGCTCTGCATCTCATCTCATTTGGAATAGCATAGATGTCGGCTGCAGCTTGGTATTGTTCTATATGAAGGACAGGGTTAGTCTTTCCATCATATTTGGGGGTCACAACAGGTGCTTTGAACTTTTATGGTGTTGGAAAATCTACAATGGCCTGGACAAAAGGTGTTCCTCGAATAAAGGTTCATTGTAGAGGGTTCTTAGCCTTAGCCATTTCCCCTAATCTATCCTCTAGCCTCTGAATAGAGCCTTTCCATGCATCATTTCCTTCCTCGGGCCTATTGGTTCGAGCAACTGATCGCGTTGATGTGGCTTCCTGGTATATCTTGACGAGCAGCTGGTCGCGACTGGGCAGATCCTTCCCTTAAGTCCGATGGTCGTTGAAAACTCCTCAATGCAGCCTTAGGAGGACTTTTACTCCTTCTAGGTCCTAATCGATCAAAAGGTGATACCCTGCTTAACCTCTCTAGCGCACTAGTCCTTTTTGGAGAGAGAGTGATACGTTGTTCAGTATCTGTGGCTCGCACTGACGAAGTTCATCCAGGTTGATAAGAAAAATCTTCAGACTCCTCATTACGATATGAATCAGTACGTCTAGTATGTGAAGAAGGTGCACGGGTGTTTCTTTGAATACTTCGCAGTCCTGAATGGGTTGGTGCACCGCCATGGAGGGTTGGTATGAGTTGTCGCATGGTTTCTTGCATGACTGTCTGGCCTTGAGCCAGATTTGTCATTATTCCAGCCAGATCTGGAATATTTGGCGGAGCGAATGGATTTGGAGGGCTTCTAGCGTTTCGATTGCTGGATTCTGGAATATCAGCCATTTGTGATGAATTATTTTTGATGGAAAATGATATTACCAGTCGTTTCCCATAGACGGCGCCAATCCGTTGATGTAAAAAATTAGATTATATCTAATTATTTAATCACAAATAAAATAAATAAGACAAAGAAGTTTTAAAGTGGTTCATCCTTATAAGAATGGACTACATCCACTGTTTCTGTTATTGATGACTGTTTGGGAATTCTCGATTACAAGTTCAATCAAGAAATTTCAGTCCCCTTACAATGAGGGTAATATAATGTATTTATAGCCCTAAGGCTGTAATGTGAAAGGGTAATACATTCAATGCTGTACATGTGAAAGGGTAATACATTCAATGCCCCCTTAAGTGTATACATCCGAATGATAAGCATTTAATGAACAGTCAAACTGTTGGTTATCCTACTACTAATGCTTTGTTCGAGGTACTTCTCAGACCGCCTAAGCTGCTCGGACCGCCTAAGGTTCTCGGTAATCAAAAGTTCCTCGATACTCAAAAGTTCCTCGGAGAGTTCTTATAGGTCAGAGCATCTGAGTTCCTCAGGGAAGCAGTGTTCCTCGTTGTAGTATGGTTCCTTGGAGCGTCTGAGTTCCTCAGAAGTGTTTGTTGTTACCATGTAGATTGCCACGTGTCTTCACTTAATTGGGCCATGTCAGCAGACTAAATTTGGTATCAACAGTTATAATTAACTTGATGTAAAAAAAGAAATATTTATGTTAATTTTGTATAGAACTGTGATATACCTATTTTAGTTTTATCCCTTGCAAATCTAAAACTGAGATAAATGATAAAAAAAAAGAAGCGCGCTAATTCCCGCTAGGCTGAAAAATTGGGCTAAAAAGTCCCTTTGCAAAAGAAAAGGAACGGGGTCTTCTCATTTCCTTTCTCAACTCTCTCACACTGTGCCACTCCCATGTGACACCCCGACTAATTAAATACCGGGTAGCTACTCCTTTATAAAATCAATTCAAAATGCCAAGTTGGCTCAGTTAATAGCATCACTGTCGAAAACATTTTATTATTACTAACCACCTAGTATTTAAAAAGCAAGTTGCCAAATTTTAATTTAAGTCTGATTAACATGCAACAATTGTAATGAAGAAGTAAATAACACCATTCCATACTGAAGTAAAACGAATAACCATCACAATAGAGTAAATAAAGTCTGGAGGAAAACTCCTCACTACAATCCCATAACTGAAATGAATAACCGAAACTGAAATAAAACATGCTAAAGTCTGAAAACTGAAATATAAAAGATGTCTCTAAAGAAATGGGCAACATGCCCTACAACTGATAGATGGTGACTCTGGAATCCAAAAGATAGAAGCGTCTATAAGCAAATCCCTGTAGCTTCCACAAACAGCTACAGCTCGTCACCTGAATGAGAATCCTATGCTTGGTGTCCCTGTGGCTGGGCACCTAAAATGGTTTTACAAGAAAAAGATTTGAAAAGCAAACGGGTCAGAGCCCGAATGTGGAGTTATATTTTAAAAACCTGCAAGTGCTTTAAAAACATTTAAAACATTAAATGCAAAGTACATGTTAGGACGTACACTCGCATGATATTCTCACCTCTCGTCTAACTGTGCACTCCTAACGTAAATACCCATCTATAACGACCCATACTACTAGCTAAGTGACAACATAACTAGCTAGACTGCCAAAGGTCCTACCTATATTACTCGGTTCCATTAACATATAACGCTCGTAATTAGATAGGGATTTAACGTAAACTCAGATATTCAATATACAATATATATAACTATCAGTTAACTCATTATTTTTCTCGAAACAATACCGTAATATATTTTACAACATTAACATGAGGATTCTCATTAATTAAATGTATATTAATCACATCGTAATTATACAATACAAGCACCCAGAGAACTAAACTGCGGTGCACACATACTCTGCTATCCATCCTAGTACATCACGTACATAAGGATCACATATCCCAAATCTCTCAGGAATAGTTCAGATAACACAAATCACAAATAGTGGAGGCGAACACAGTCACCATCACGTGGGTCACGCACATAACTACGCTCCCACGGTCAGCGGACTTATTAATATCCCAATAAGTCTTACTATGACCTATGTTCATCAAGGTACCAGTCTATATCCCCCCCGTAGGCACACAAGGATTAGAGGGTCCTAAGCGAACGCAACCTCCCGTGATAGCAAGTATGGTAGGTATGTCATACACACAATCCATATACCAATACTAAGTAAACACACGTCTTAGTAATACCATATTTTATTCGTAGTACATATCGCATTCTCGTACTAACTATAATTATCACAATTAGTACTATACCAGTTTGTAATTATACGCGCCATAATTCATCCTCACATCATAGTAGACACTCACATCTCAACCCAAATGGTTCATTGAATATAGCTCTAGTGTATAATACTCCTCTCAATAACTCAAAAGTCCCAAATCTATCCTCACATCAATAAAGGAAGGTCTTTAATATCCTCGAACAAGTTTACGGGACTCTAAAAAATCAAAACAGTCCAAAAAGGATCAAACTGTCAACTCGTTAGAAGTCTCGTTCGAACGAGACTTCGAACGAGTTTGGACTGTCAGGTCGTTAGAAGTCTCGTTCGAACGAGGCTGTTCGAACGAGATCCCAGTTCGTTCGAATGAACTGACCCTTCTAACGATATCTCGTTCGAACGAGATATCGAACGAAAATCCCTACTCGTTAATAACGACTGGTCAACTCGTTAGAAGCTCGTTCGAACGAGTTCGTTCGAACGACCTAGGGGCTGCTTCTAACGAGCTACCAGTTTCGGCCCAGATTTTTCCCCAATTCGTTTTTCACCATATTTACTCCTCAAACCTCTTCTAAAATTCGTTCCTACAATATATTGAGTTCTCTAATCATCCTCAAACATGCCAAGGTGCTATACTAACATCATTAAAGGGTTTAATACCTTCTAAACATCATTAAATCACAAGGTTTCTACATAAATTCCCAATTTTCTTCAAGAACATAAACCCTAGATTCTTCTCATCAAAATTTCCCAGATTTTAATCCGTTTATACATTACATAGATATGAAATCTCTGAATCAAATCTTCAAACAATGTTTCTACATGCAAACCTATCCCAAAATTTAAACAACAATCTTCCAATTTCATGGGTTTTCTTTTAACTCTTATATAAGATTGATTAACAATGTTTCTAACATGGAAAAAGCATTCACTGCATAAGGAATGTAATTTAAATCACTTGCCTTGGTTTGATTCCGGATTTGATGTTGATTTGATGAAGAATTTCTGCAGAATTTCTTCTCTCCAAGCTTCCTCTCTAATGGTGGCTTAAGGTGGCTAGGGTTTGATTTGGGGAAAGTTGTAAACCTAAAGATAACCTACGTAGCTTTCTAGGTTAATATGGTTTGGTTAATGGGCTTAATGGGTTAAATCCACATCAGATTTACATCTCTAATTTTCGTCAATTTTAATTCCTAAAAATGTAAAATTACCAAAATACCCTTTAAGTTACTGGTATGGCCTAAAAATACCCCGGGACCCAAACTATACCCCCGGCTAGTGTTTTCTGACTATCTCGACCCTTCCGGACGCGTTGGCGCACTCAAAACGACCATACAGATTATAGATTTTAAATTCACTTTTATTAACAAAATATTATACCGTGACGCGGCGGTCCCACGCGTCTCAACAAAATTTCTAAAATGCCGTATATAAATCTCACGACAAATTTTATAATACCAAATACATATATAATCATATATGCACATAATCAAATACCAATTCGCATCTCATTAGTATTTTTATCCCGGATTAATTTCCAATTAATACGCATTTAATTAATTAATCCCAAAAATAAATATAGTCAAAAGTACGAGGTATTACATACTTCCCCCCTAATAACTGAATTTCGTCCCGAAATTCGAAACTAGAAAGTACTTGCTAAAAATAAATCCGGATAACGTTCGCGCATCTCATCCTCGCGCTCCCATGTGGACTCCTCGACATTGTGATGTCGCCACTGAACACGCACTAACGGGACTATCTTTGACCGCAGTTTCCTCTCGCTTCGGTCCAAAATAGCAATTGGCCCCTCCTCGTAGGAGCTATCCGGATGGATATCGATGTCCTCCACAGCAATGTGAGAATGAGCCAAATCATCTCTAAGGTATTTCCTCAGCAAGGAAATATGGAACACGTCGTGAATCCGATGCAAGTGCTCCGGTAGTCCAAGTCTATACGCAACTGGTCCGATCCGCTCAATAATAGGAAACGGCCCCACATGCCTTGGTGCCAACTTCCCCTTCTTCCCGAATTGCATAATCCCCTTCATTGGAGATACCCTGAGCAAAATCTGGTCCCCTACTTGGAACTCCCTGAAAAACCTCATCGCATCAGCATAACTCTTCTGCCTGTCTTGAGCTACCCGAATGCGACTCCGAATCAACTCAATCCTTGCCGAAGTATCCTAGATCACTTCCGACCCAAGTAGTTTGTTGTCCCCCACTTCTAGCCAACATGATGGGGAACGACAAGGCCTACCGTACAATGCCTCAAACGGAGCCATGCCAATCGTGAACTGATAGGAGTTGTTGTAAGCAAACTCCACCAGTGGAAGGTACTGCTCCCATCCACCCCCGAAGTCAATAATGCACATGCGTAGCATGTCCTCCAACATCTGATTGGTGCGCTCTGTCTGCCCATCGGTCTGCGGATGATAAGCCGTACTCAACCGCAATTCCGTGGCCATTGCCTCCTGGAAACTTTCCCAAAACCTCGAAACAAATATCTTGTCTCTGTCAGACACTATATTTAGGGGCACACCGTGAAGTCTCACAATCTCTGAAATGAAGAGCTGGGCATACTGTCCCGTAGTGTAGTCAGTCCTTACGGGTAAGAAGTGAGCGACCTTGGACAACCTGTCCACAATTACCCAAACGGAGTCGTGACCCCTCTGCGACGTAGGCAACCCCGTGACAAAATCCATGGATATGCTCTCCCACATCCACACCGGAACCTCCAACGGCTGTAGCAATCCTGCTGGTCTCTGATAATCCACTTTTACAAGCTGACAAGTGGCGCATTTCGAGACAAACTCAGCGATATCTCTCTTCATACCGCTCCACCAATATTGTCGTCTCATGTCTTGGTACATTTTGTCCCCTCCGGGATGTACCACGAACCGTGAGCCGTGTGACTCTGCCATCACCTCGTGTCGCAATTCCTCCCCTTCCGGAACTACCAATCTCCCATTAAAGCGTAATCCCCCATCTGAGCTAACGGTATAGGATTCGGCTCCCTCTGCCAGTAATCGAACTATCTGCTCCTGACAAAACGAGTCATTAGCCTGTGCCCGTACTATCCTCGTGATAATCTGCGGTGTAACGGTCATTACAGACATGAAAGATCGGGCCACTGCATCCTGGTGTCCCAACTCCTTCCACTTAGCTTTCCACACCTCTGCCACCTCATCTGCTGGCCTGCGGCTCAACGCGTCTGCTACCACGTTAGCCTTACCCGGGTGGTACTGGATGTCGAACTGGTAGTCCTTCACAAATTCAAGCCACCTACGCTGCCGCATATTCAATTCCTTCTGCGTGAACAGATACTGTAGTGACTTGTGGTCCGTGAACAGCTGAAACTTCTCCCCCAAAAGATAGTGCCTCCAAATTCGTAAGGCAAATACTACCGCTGCCAACTCCAAATCATGCGTGGGGTAATTCTTCTCATGAGGCTTAAGCTTACGGGAAGCATAAGCTATGGCCTGTCTCTCCTGCTGCAATACACCTCCCAGTCCTTGCAAAGACGCGTCGGTGTAAACCAAATACTCAACTCCCGGTCTCGGCAATGCTAACACAGGTGCTGAGGTCAACTTGTCCTTCAATTCATCGAATGCCAACTGACAGGCATCACTCCAGATGTATGGCACACCCTTACAAGTAAGATGTGTCAAAGGACCTGCTATCTCTGAGAAACCCCGAATAAATCTCCTGTAGTATCCTGCTAGACCCAAGAAACTATGAATCTCTGTTGGTGTCGTGGGCTGTCCCCACTCCCTCACCGCTGATACCTTCCCCGGATCGACAGATATTCCCTGGTCGGAAATAATGTGACCCAAGAACTGGACTTCCTTCAGCCAAAACCCGCACTTCTCGTATTTTGCATACAGCTCGTTCTGACGAAGTGTCTGCAAAACCTGCCTCAAATGCTCGGCGTGCTCCTCCTCTGTCTGAGAGTAAACCAGAATATCATCAATGAAGACAATGACAAACTGGTCTAGGAAATCCCTGAACACTCTGTTCATCAAGTCCATAAACACTGCTGGAGCGTTGGTCAAGCCGAAAGGCATAACCCGAAATTCGTAAGAACCATATCTCGACAAGAACGCAGTCTTCGAGACATCCTCCTCCTTGATACGCAACTGATGGTATCCCGACCTCAAGTCAATCTTCGAGAAGAAAGAAGCTCCTCTCAACTGGTCGAACAAGTCATCGATTCGAGGCAACGGATACTTATTCCGTATCGTGACCTTATTCAACTCTCGGTAGTCCACGCACAATCTCAGTGAACCATCCCTCTTCTTCACAAACAAAACTGGAGCGCCCCAAGGTGAGGTACTCCTGCGAATAAAGCCCTGCCCTAACAGCTGCTCTATCTGATCCCGTAGCTCTCGCATCTCAGCTGGAGCCATACGGTACGGTGCACGTGCTATAGGTCTCGTACCCGGTAGAAAATCTATAACGAAGTCTATCTCCCGACTGGGCGGTAAGCCTGGTATCTCCTGAAACACATCTGAATACTCCCTGGCAACCGGGATCGAATCTAAAGGAATCACAACCTCCTTAGAGGTATCCTCCTCAATGTAATACAGATGAGCGGTCGATCCTCCATCTGGGCGAGGCATCGCTACTATAAACATCTCTTGCCCCGGAATGGCAAAAACAATGCTCCCGCTGAAGCAATCAATCATGGCCCTATATGCTACGAGCCAATCCATACCGATGATCACATCGTAAACATGCATGTCTAACACTAACATGTCTGCAGGTAATACCAAGCCACCAATCTCTACCCCCACTCCCCGGCATATAAAGAATAAGTGACCCACTCCCTAATGGTGAGTCGACACACGTCACTGTGCTCTCTGCCGTAGCTAACAACCCTAAAGCTTTTGTGACACCCCGACTAATTAAATACCGGGTAGCTACTCCTTTATTAAATTAATTCAAAATGTCAAGTTAGCTCAGTTAATAGCATCACTGTCGAAAACATTTTATTATTACTAACCACCTAGTATTTAAAAAGTAAGTTGCCAAATTTTAATTAAAGTCTGATTAACATGCGATAAGTGTAATGAAGAAATCATAACGCCATACACCATAATGAAGTAATAGAATAACCGTAACATGATATAAATAAAACTGGAGGAAAAACTCCTCATAATATAATCCCACAACTGACATAAATAATGAAATACTAAACACTGAAAAGAATACATGCCAAAGTCTGAAAAACTGAAATGGAAATGTATCTAATAGAACTTGGGAAACATGCCCTACAACCGAGGAATAAGGAATAAGGAATCCAAATGATATAAGCGTCTAAAAGCAAATCCCTGTAACTTCCACAAGCAGCTACAGCTCGTCATCCGAATGAGAATCCTATGCATGGTGACCTTGTGGCTGGGCACCTAAAAATGGTTTTACAAAAAAAAATAGATTTGAAAGCAAACGGGTCAGAGCCCGAATGTGGAGATATTTTAAAAACCTGCAAGTACTTTAAAAACATTTAAAACAGTATATGCAAAATACATGTTAGGACGTGCTCTCACATGAGATACTCACCTCTCTTCTACTGTGCACTCCTAACGTTCCTGTACCCATTCATGTGTTATCTCATAACTATCTAAGAGTTTCTACACTATTACTTGGTTCACGTTAAATTTCCAACCTTAATAATAAAATAGAGAGTTCTACTTTAATTCCCGGATTCACAATTATTAACAATACCATTTATAGATAAAAGTTCCCTGTTTATCTTTTCAAAACATTAACATAATTATACTCACGATTTAACATCTTAAATTCCTTCTCATATAACCGTATATTTTTCACATCATAAATATACAATACAAGCACCCAAAGGCTAAGCTGCGGTGCACACATACTCTGCTATCCATCCCGGTACATCACGTACATAAGGATTACAAATTCCGAATCTCTCAAGAATTGTTGGAATCAACACCACACACATAAATGGAGGCGAACATAATCCACATATCCATGGTCACGCACATACCTACGCTCCATGGTCAGCTGGCTTATTAACTCACAAATAAGTCGTTCTCTTGAACTATGTCCTCGAGGCACCAATCTAAATCCGGGCAACACAAGGATAAGAAGGTCCTAAGCGAACGTAACCTCCGTGATAGCAAGTATGGTAGGTATGTCATACACATAAGATTATATAGTAAGCATTCACACATCTTAGATATCTCGATAATAATAAGGGTATACTCTACATCATTATACCATTATTCCCAATTCATATATTGCAAGTATCCCGATAATATATAAATTAAATAGTCGACACGTCTCACGTCGTAATTTTCTTAAACTTAAACTTATCTCAAATAGACTATTAAGTTCCAATAATTCTCACATATAACATCATAATACTTAAGGTCTTTACTTCTGCCCCAAACTTTATTTCATCAAATTATTCAAATTTGTACTATTAACCCAAATATTATCTCACGTAACGAATCTCATTAATTTAGAATAATTCCTCAAATTAAATTCCAATTAAAGTCCAATCTCATAATCATGTCTACTGGTCTTCCCTAAAGTTAAGGGTAATCACAATGTCTCCAATAATATTAATCAAGGGTTAACACCATTAAAATCCAATTAAGGAAAACTTTAGTCATTCTGGGAAGGTCGATCGATCGACCTTGACCTTCGATCGATCGATTGTGGTCGATCGATCGACTGATGAATGTCGATCGATCGATTACACAGGTCTGTTACGGGCTGCTTCGTTTTGCAGTTACAGTTTCGACCCAAAACTCCATTTTTAAGCATGAAACTCCAAGATAAGGTTACTATAACATGATACTAACATCCTACAACGGTTTTAACATTCTAAGTCTCATAATTCATCATTTAAAAGCTTAGTTTAGATCAAAACTACATCAAACTATTTTCCAGAATTCTTCCATTCAAGAACATTATGAAATTCCTTCTAATTCCACTTTTAGATCATCATAGGTTCTGTTTATCACATATAAATTCGTCCAGAATATACTACATGCAATTCCTACATAAATCATGGCTTTTAACTTTCAATTCATGGGTCTAATTTGTCTCCAAAAATCAATTTCGAAAATTCCTAAACATGGAAACATATCTTGAATTAAAGGAGTTTAAATCACTTGCCTTAATTTATCTCAGAATTTGGTGTTGAATCTTGATAGCCCAGTTGTTCTCCCTCTCACTTTCTGCAGAATTCTCTTCCTTCTCTCTCTCTTTCAAGCTCTTCTCAAGGTTTCCTTCTCTCTCTCTCTCTCTCAAGCTTTTCCCAAGGTTGAAGATAATGGAATATGGAGGTGAGTAATGGTTTGTGGAAGTTGGAATGCTATATCAACTTCTCCCGTAGCCCATAATGACATATAGTGGGGTTAGTGGTTTAAGTGGGTTGAGAAATAGTCAGATTTTTAATTCCCATTTTCGTCACTTTTTAATTCCCCAAAAATGCAATTTACCAAAATACCCCTTATGATGCCGGTATGGCCCACAATTATCCCGGGACCCAAACTAAACTTTCGGCTAGTGTTTTCTGACTATCTCGACCCTTCCGGACGCGTTGGCGCACTCAAAATGACCATATGGTTAATGGAAATAAAATTCACTTTTTAATTATATAACACAATACCATGACGTGGCGGTCACACGCGTCAAGCAAAATTCCCAAATTGCCGTATTTATATCCCACGAAAATTTCAATATTACCAATATTCATATAATGCCAAGTATGCACATTATAATAAAATACTAACTCACATCTCGTTAATATTATTATCCGGATTAATTTCCAATTAATAAGCATTTAATTCAATTAATCCCCAAAAATAAATATCGCAGAAAATACGGGGTATTACATACTTCCCCCTTAATAACTAAATTTCGTCCCGAAATTCGGAACTAGAAAGTACCTGGTAAGAATAACTCTGGATAACGTTCGCGCATCTCATCCTCGCGCTCCCATGTGGACTCCTCGACATTATGATGTCGCCACTGAACACGCACTAACGGAACTATCTTTGACCGCAGTTTCTGCTCACTTCGGTCCAAAATAGCTATCGGCCCCTCCTCGTAGGAGCTATCCGGCTGGAGATCAATGTCTTCCACAGCAATGAGAGAATGAGCCAAATCATCTCTAAGGTATTTCCTAAGCGAGGAAATATGAAACACATCGTGAATCCGATGTAAATGCTCCGGTAACCCAAGTCTATAAGCAACTGGTCCGATCCGCTCAATAATAGGAAATGGTCCCACATATCTCGGTGCCAACTTCCCTTTCTTCCCGAAATGCATAATCCCCTTCATAGGAGATACTCTGAGCAAAACCTGGTCCCCCACTTGGAACTCTCTGAAGAATCTCTTCGCATCAACATAACTCTTCTGTCTGTCCTGAGCCACCCGAATGCGACTGCGAATCAATTATATCCTTGCCGAAGTATCCTGAATCACTTCCGGCCCAAGTAGTTTGTTGTCCCCCACCTCCAACCAACATGCTGGGGAACGACAAGGTCTACCGTATAATGCCTCAAATGGTGCCATGCCAATGGTGAACTGATAGGAGTTGTTGTAAGGAAACTCCACCAGTGGAAGATACTGCTCCCATCCACCCTCAAAGTCAATGGTGCACATACATAGCATGTCCTCCAACATCTGATTTGTGTGCTCAGTCTGCCCATCGGTCTGTGGGTGATACGCCGTACTCAACCGCAATTCCGTGCCCATGGCCTACTCAAAACTCTCCCAAAACCGTGAAACAAATATCTTGTCTCGATCAGACACGATATTTAAGGGCACACCGTGAAGTCTCACTATCTCTGCAATAAAGAGTTGGGCATACTGTCCTGTAGTGTAGTCTGTCCTGACGGGTAGAAAATGAGCGACTTTTGACAACCTGTCCACAATCACCCAAATGGAGTCGTGCCCTCTCTGCGACGTAGGCAACCCTGTGATAAAATCCATAGAGATACTCTACCACATCCACATCGGGACCTCTAATGGCTGTAGCAGTCCTGCCGGTCTCTGATGATCCACTTTTACGAGCTGACAAGTGGCGCATTTTGAGACAAACTTGGCAATATCTCTCTTCATCCCGCTCCACCAATACTGACGTCTCATGTCTTGGTACATTTTGTCCCCTCCAGGATGTACCGCGAACCGTGAGCCGTGCGACTCTGCCATCACCTCATGCCGCAATTCCTCCCCTTCCGGAACCACCAATCTCCCATTGAAGCGTAATCCCCCGTCCGAGCTAACGGTATAGGATTCGGCTCCTTCTGCTAATAATCGAACTATCTGTTCCTGACAGAACGAGTCATTTGCCTGTGCCTTCACCACTTTCGTGACAATCTGCGGTGTAACAGTCATCACAGACATGAATGATCGGGCCACTGCATCCTGGTGTCCCAATTCCTTCCACTTGGCCTTCCACACATCTGCCACCTCATCTACCGGTTTACGGCTCAACGCATCTGCCACCACGTTAGCCTTCCCCGGGTGATACTGGATATCGAATTGATAATCTTTCACGAATTCAAGCCACCTCCATTGCCGCATATTCAGCTCCTTCTGCGTGAATAGGTACTGTAGGGACTTGTGATCCGTGAACAATCGAAACTTCTCCCCCAAAAGGTAATGTCTCCAAATACGAAGAGCAAACACCACTGCCGCTAACTCCAAGTCATGGGTAGGGTAATTCTTCTCGTGAGGCTTAAGCTTACGGGAAGCATAAGCTATGGCCTGACTCTCCTGCTGTAGTACCCCTCCCAGTCCTTGTAAGGACGCATCGGTGTAAACAAGGTACTCAACTCCCGGTCTCGGCAATGCTAACACAGGTGCTGAGGTTAACTTGTCCTTCAACTCATCAAATGCCAACTGACAGGCATCACTCCAAATGAACGGCACACCTTTACGGGTTAGGTATGTCATGGGACCCGCTATCATGGAGAAACCCCGAATAAACCTCCTGTAGTATCCTGCTAGGCCCAAGAAACTACGGATCTCTGTCGGTGTCGTGGGCTGTCCCCACTCCCTCACCGCGGATACCTTCCCCGGATCAACCGATATTCCCCGGTCGGAAATAATATGCCCCAAAAACTGAACCTCCTTCAGCCAAAACCCGCACTTCTCATATTTTGAATACAACTCATTCTGGCGCAGTGTCTGCAGAACTAGTCTCAAGTGCTCGGCATGCTCCTCCTCTGTCTGGGAGTAAACCAAAATATCATCGATGAAGACAATGACAAACTGGTCTAGGAAATCCCTGAACACCCTATTCATCAAGTCCATAAATGCTGCTGGAGCGTTGGTCAAACCAAATGGCATAACCCGAAACTCATAGGAACCATATCTCGATAAGAACGCAGTCTTCGAGACGTCCTCCTCCCTGATACGCAACTGATGGTATCCAGATCGCAAATCAATCTTTGAGAAGTAAGAAGCTCCTCTCAACTGGTCAAATAGGTCATCGATTCGAGGAAACGGATACTTGTTCCGTATCGTGACCTTGTTTAACTCCCGGTAGTCCACACACAACCTCAGTGAACCATCCCTCTTCTTCACGAACAACACAGGGGCACCCCACGGTGAAGTACTCCTCCGAATAAACCCCTGACCCAATAACTGTTCAATCTGATCCCGTAAATCCCTCATCTCAGCTGGAGCCATACGGTACGGTGCACGTGCTATAGGTCTCGTATCTGGTAACAAGTCTATAACGAAATCTATCTCTCGACTGGGGGGTAGGCCTGGTATCTCCTGAAACACATCAGAATACTCCCTGACAACTAGGATCGACTCTAAAGGAATCACAACCTCCTTAGAGGTATCCTCCTCAATGTAATATAAATGCGCGATCGAGCCTCCCTCTGGGCGAGGCATCGCCACAACAAACATCTCTTGCCCCGGAATGGCAAAAACAATGCTCCCACCAAAGCAATCAATCATGGCTCTATGATCAGCGAGCCAGTCCATACCGATAATAACATCGTGAACATGCATATCTAGTACCAACATGTCCATAGGTAATACCAAACCACCAATCTCTACCCCCACTCCCCGACATATAAAGAATATAAGTGACCCATTCCCCAAAGGTGAGTCGACACACGTAACTGTGCTCTCCGCTGTGGCTAACAATCCTAACGCCTTTGCGAAGTGTGTAGCTATAAAACAATGTGTAGCACCCGTATCAAATAACACCCGACCCATAGTGCCATGGATAGGAAACGTACCCTCAATCGCGGGCGGTGCCTGTGGAACTGCAGCCTGGTGGACGTTGTAGACACGTCCATACTGTAGCTGCCCCTGCTGAACTGGGACTGCTGGAATAATCTGAGCTGGAGCTGGGAGGGCTGGCGGAAAGAGTGGCCTCTGTGGCTCATGTCGAGCACCCTGCTGCTGCTGCTGTGGGGCCCGGCCCTTATCAGGACACTCCTGACGTTTGTGGCCAATCTTACCACAAATGAAACATTTCCCTGGGAAGTTCCCTCCCCTATGCCCTTGCTGTCCCCGGCCCTGGTGGCCATTACCATTCCTCCCTTGGCCCTGTTGGCCCTGCTGAAACTGCTGATGTTGACCATTTTGACCCTGCTGGCCATTCCGAAATCCTCCCTGACCGTTCCTGAAACCTCCTGAACGGAACCTCTTTTGATCCCCCTGCTGAGAACCCTGTTCTACCTGTCTCTGCCCCTAAAAAGATTGTGCCCCACTGGCACCATGTCCTCCAGTCCTGCCCTGATGGCTAGACTCTCCCGATCTCTTGCCCTCGGCCATATGAAAGCGGTGATCCTGGCAGTGTAATAGAGCAGCGTTAACCACATCAGAATAAGTGGCCAACGAAAGGTTCCCTAACAGATGCTGACGGATCCTCCATGTCAACCCGTCAGTAAATTTCTCAATCTTCTTCTTCTCTGTCGGTATCTCATCAGGAACGATATTCAACAGATTAGTGAACTCGGCCTCATACTCGGCCACGGTCTTTCCCTCCTGCCTCAGACTCATCAATCTCCTCCTCATTTTCGTATGAACAGCTGACGGAAAGTACTTGCGGTCAAACCGCACCCAGAACTCATGTATAGTGAGAGTATCCCTCTCCTCTACGGTGGTAATAGACTCCCACCACTGCAATGCAGATCCAACTAGCTTAAAAGTAGCTAGCACCTACTTCTGAACATCCGTGCACTCATACATCCTTAAGTGCCTCTGTATATCTTTCCTCCACTGACTCGAGACTACTACATCTGAGCTACCCGCAAACTCTGGCGGATGCGCTTTCTGAAAAGCGTCACGTACACGTTCCCAAGCAGACGGGAATGAAGTTGCCTGAACTGGCGCGGCAACCGGCGCCTGAGGCGGTGCCTGCTGAACAACGGCAATGGAGGCATTTACCGCTTGGGCTACAATAGCTGCAACCTCAGCGGCGTTCATCATGCCCTGAACCGGTGCGGGTTGTGGTTCTGGCGCCGCATTCCTGGGAACTCGTGGTGCACGTCGTGGAGGCATTCTGAAATAAGAATAAAGTCTATAAGTTCGCAGTTATAAACTTAAAACAGCTGAAGAACGTAGCATAAACAAAGAATACAACAGTCCTAAAATATAGGGCTCTACATCAAAGAAAGCTTAGCGGAAACATAATAAGCCGTTCAGATCCTAAAGGACACTAGAACCTGATGCTCTGATACCACCTGTGACACCCCGACTAATTAAATACCGGGTAGCTACTCCTTTATTAAATTAATTCAAAATGTCAAGTTAGCTCAGTTAATAGCATCACTGTCGAAAACATTTTATTATTACTAACCACCTAGTATTTAAAAAGTAAGTTGCCAAATTTTAATTAAAGTCTGATTAACATGCGATAAGTGTAATGAAGAAATCATAACGCCATACACCATAATGAAGTAATAGAATAACCGTAACATGATATAAATAAAACTGGAGGAAAAACTCCTCATAATATAATCCCACAACTGACATAAATAATGAAATACTAAATACTGAAAAGAATACATGCCAAAGTCTGAAAAACTGAAATGGAAATGTATCTAATAGAACTTGGGCAACATGCCCTACAACCGAGGAATAAGGAATAAGGAATCCAAATGATATAAGCGTCTAAAAGCAAATCCCTGTAACTTCCACAAGCAGCTACAGCTCGTCATCCGAATGAGAATCCTATGCATGGTGACCTTGTGGCTGGGCACCTAAAAATGGTTTTACAAAAAAAAATAGATTTGAAAGCAAACGGGTCAGAGCCCGAATGTGGAGATATTTTAAAAACCTGCAAGTGCTTTAAAAACATTTAAAACAGTATATGCAAAATACATGTTAGGACGTGCTCTCACATGAGATACTCACCTCTCTTCTACTGTGCACTCCTAACGTTCCTGTACCCATTCATGTGTTATCTCATAACTATCTAAGAGTTTCTACACTATTACTTGGTTCACGTTAAATTTCCAACCTTAATAATAAAATAGAGAGTTCTACTTTAATTCCCGGATTCACAATTATTAACAATACCATTTATAGATAAAAGTTCCCTGTTTATCTTTTCAAAACATTAACATAATTATACTCACGATTTAACATCTTAAATTCCTTCTCATATAACCGTATATTTTTCACATCATAAATATACAATACAAGCACCCAAAGGCTAAGCTGCGGTGCACACATACTCTGCTATCCATCCCGGTACATCACGTACATAAGGATTACAAATTCCGAATCTCTCAGGAATTGTTGGAATCAACACCACACACATAAATGGAGGCGAAAATAATCCACATATCCATGGTCACGCACATACCTACGCTCCATGGTCAGCTGGCTTATTAACTCACAAATAAGTCGTTCTCTTGAACTATGTCCTCGAGGCACCAATCTAAATCCGGGCAACACAAGGATAAGAAGGTCCTAAGCGAACGTAACCTCCGTGATAGCAAGTATGGTAGGTATGTCATACACATAAGATTATATACTAAGCATTCACACATCTTAGATATCTCGATAATAATAAGGGTATACTCTACATCATTATACCATTATTCCCAATTCATATATTGCAAGTATCCCGATAATATATAAATTAAATAGTCGACACGTCTCACGTCGTAATTTTCTTAAACTTAAACTTATCTCAAATAGACTATTAAGTTCCCATAATTCTCACATATAACATCATAATACTTAAGGTCTTTACTTCTGCCCCAAACTTTATTTCATCAAATTATTCAAATTTGTACTATTAACCCAAATATTATCTCACGTAACGAATCTCATTAATTTAGAATAATTCCTCAAATTAAATTCCAATTAAAGTCCAATCTCATAATCATGTCTACTGGTCTTCCCTAAAGTTAAGGGTAATCACAATGTCTCCAATAATATTAATCAAGGGTTAACACCATTAAAATCCAATTAAGGAAAACTTTAGTCATTCTGGGAAGGTCGATCGATCGACCTTGACCTTCGATCGATCGATTGTGGTCGATCGATCGACTGATGAATGTCGATCGATCGATTACACAGGTCTGTTACGGGCTGCTTCGTTTTGCAGTTACAGTTTCGACCCAAAACTCCATTTTTAAGCATGAAACTCCAAGATAAGGTTACTATAACATGATACTAACATCCTACAACGGTTTTAACATTCTAAGTCTCATAATTCATCATTTAAAAGCTTAGTTTAGATCAAAACTACATCAAACTATTTTCCAGAATTCTTCCATTCAAGAACATTATGAAATTCCTTCTAATTCCACTTTTAGATCATCATAGGTTCTGTTTATCACATATAAATTCGTCCAGAATATACTACATGCAATTCCTACATAAATCATGGCTTTTAACTTTCAATTCATGGGTCTAATTTGTCTCCAAAAATCAATTTCGAAAATTCCTAAACATGGAAACATATCTTGAATTAAAGGAGTTTAAATCACTTGCCTTAATTTATCTCAGAATTTGGTGTTGAATCTTGATAGCCCAGTTGTTCTCCCTCTCACTTTCTGCAGAATTCTCTTCCTTCTCTCTCTCTTTCAAGCTCTTATCAAGGTTTCCTTCTCTCTCTCTCTCTCTCAAGCTTTTCCCAAGGTTGAAGATAATGGAATATGGAGGTGAGTAATGGTTTGTGGAAGTTGGAATGCTATATCAACTTCTCTCGTAGCCCATAATGACATATAGTGGGGTTAGTGGTTTAAGTGGGTTGAGAAATAGTCAGATTTTTAATTCCCATTTTCGTCACTTTTTAATTCCCCAAAAATGCAATTTACCAAAATACCCCTTATGATGCCGGTATGGCCCACAATTATCCCGGGACCCAAACTAAACTTTCGGCTAGTGTTTTCTGACTATCTCGACCCTTCCGGACGCGTTGGCGCACTCAAAATGACCATACGGTTAATGGAAATAAAATTCACTTTTTAATTATATAACACAATACCATGACGTGGCGGTCACACGCGTCAAGCAAAATTCCCAAATTGCCGTATTTATATCCCACGAAAATTTCAATATTACCAATATTCATATAATGCCAAGTATGCACATTATAATAAAATACTAACTCACATCTCGTTAATATTATTATCCGGATTAATTTCCAATTAATAAGCATTTAATTCAATTAATCCCCAAAAATAAATATCGCAGAAAATACGGGGTATTACAGCTTTCGCGAAGTGTGTAGCTATGAAACAATGTGTAGCACCCGTATCAAATAACACCCGACCCATAGTGCCATGGATAGGAAACGTACCCTCGATCGCGGGCGGTGCCTGTGGAACTGCAGCCTGGTGAACGTTGTAGACACGTCCATACTGTAGCTGCCCCTACTGAGCTGGGACTGCTGGAATGGGTGGCAATGCTGCCATCTGTAGCGGTGCGGGAAGAGCGGCGGGAAACATAGGTCTCTGTGGCTCCTGGCGAGCACCCTGCTGCTGCTGCTGTGGGGACCTGCCCCTATCAGGACAATCCTGCTTCTTATGGCCAGTCTTGCCACAAGTAAAGCACTTCCCTGGGAAGTTCCCTTCCCTCTGCCCCTGCTGTCCCCGGCCCTGGTGGCCGTTACCGTTCCTCCCTTGGCCCTGCTGGCCCTGATGGAACTGCTGCCCATTCTGCCCCTGCTGGCCCTGATGGCCATTTGGGCCCTGACGGAAACCTCCCTGACCCTGCCTGTAGTTCCCTGACCGGAACCTCTTATTATCCCCCTGCTGGGTACCCTTCTCATTCTGTCTCTGCCCCTGACCGGTTTGTGCCCCGCTGGCACTATGTCCTCCAATCCTGCCCTGATGGCTAGACTCCCCCGACCGCTTGCCCTCGGCCATATGAAAACGGTGGTCCTGGCAGTGCAATAATGCAGCGTTAACCACATCAGAATACGTGGCCAACGATAGGTTCCCTAGAAGATGCTGACGGATCCTCCAATTCAACCCGTCGATGAACTTGTCTATCTTCTTCTTCTCTGTTGGAATCTCGTCTGGAACAATGTTCAACAGGTTAGTGAACTCGGCCTCATACTCGGCCACTGTCTTGCCCTCCTGCTTCAAACTCATCAGTTTCCTCCTCATCTCTGTATGAACTGCGGACGGAAAGTACTTGCGGTCAAACCGCACCCAGAACTCCTGAATCGTAAGGGTATCCCTCTCCTCCGCGGTGGTAATAGACTCCCACCACTGTAGTGCAGATCCCACTAGCTTGAAAGTGGCTAGCACCTATTTCTGAACATCAGTGCACTCATGCATCCTCAAATGCCTCTGTATGTCCTTCCTCCATTGGCTCGAGACTACCACGTCTGAGCTACCTGCAAACTCTGGCGGATGCGCTTTCTGAAAAGCGTCTCGTACACGCTCCCAAGCAGACAGGAATGCATTAACCTGCGCTGGCGCGGCAACCGGTGCCTGAGGCGGTGCCTGCTGAATCACGGCAATCGCGGCATTTACCGCTTGGGCTACTATAGCAGCAACCTCAGCGGCGTTCATCATGCCCTGAACTGGAGCAGGCTGGGGTTCGGGCATTGCATTCCTGGGAACTCGTCGTGCACGTCGTGGAGGCATCTAAAATAAGAACAAAGTTTATAAGTTTGCAGTTTATAAACTTAAAGTAGCTGAAGAACGAAGCATACACAAAAAGAGTACAACAGTCCTAAAATATAGGGCTCTATATCAAAGAAACGTAGCGGAAACATAATAGCCGTACAGATCCTAAAGGACACTAGAACCTGATGCTCTGATACCACTTGTGACACCCCGACTAATTAAATACCGGGTAGCTACTCCTTTATAAAATCAATTCAAAATGCCAAGTTGGCTCAGTTAATAGCATCACTGTCGAAAACATTTTATTATTACTAACCACCTAGTATTTAAAAAGCAAGTTGCCAAATTTTAATTTAAGTCTGATTAACATGCAACAATTGTAATGAAGAAGTAAATAACACCATTCCATACTGAAGTAAAACGAATAACCATCACAATAGAGTAAATAAAGTCTGGAGGAAAACTCCTCACTACAATCCCATAACTGAAATGAATAACCGAAACTGAAATAAAACATGCTAAAGTCTGAAAATTGAAATATAAAAGATTTCTCTAAAGAAATGGGCTACATGCCCTACAACTGATAGATGGTGACTCTGGAATCCAAAAGATAGAAGCGTCTATAAGAAAATCCCTGTAGCTTCCACAAACAGCTACAGCTCGTCACCTGAATGAGAATCCTATGCTTGGTGTCCCTATGGCTGGGCACCTAAAATTGTTTTATAAGAAAAAGATTTGAAAAGCAAACGGGTCAGAGCCCGAATGTGGAGTTATATTTTAAAAACCTGCAAGTGCTTTAAAAATATTTAAAACATTAAATGCAAAGTACATGTTAGGACGTACACTCGCATGATATTCTCACCTCTCGTCTAACTGTGCACTCCTAACGTAAATACCCATCTATAACGACCCATACTACTAGCTAAGTGACAACATAACTAGCTAGACTGCCAAAGGTCCTACCTATATTACTCGGTTCCATTAACATATAACGCTCGTAATTAGATAGGGATTTAACGTAAACTCAGATATTCAATATACAATATATATAACTATCAGTTAACTCATTATTTTTTTCGAAACAATACCGTAATATATTTTACAACATTAACATGAGGATTCTCATTAATTAAATGTATATTAATCACATCGTAATTATACAATACAAGCACCCAGAGAACTAAACTGCGGTGCACACATACTCTGCTATCCATCCCGGTACATCACGTACATAAGGATCACATATCCCGAATCTCTCAGGAATAGTTCAGATAACACAAATCACAAATAGTGGAGGCGAACACAGTCACCATCACGTGGGTCACGCACATACCTACGCTCCCATGGTCAGCGGACTTATTAATATCCCAATAAGTCTTACTATGACCTATGTTCATCAAGGTACCAGCCTATATCCCCCCCCGTAGGCACACAAGGATTAGAGGGTCCTAAGCGAACGCAACCTCCCGTGATAGCAAGTATGGTAGGTATGTCATACACACAATCCATATACCAATACTAAGTAAACACATGTCTTAGTAATACCATATTTTATTCGTAGTACATATCGTATTCTCGTACTAACTATAATTATCACAATTCGTACTATACCGGTTTGTAATTATACGCGCCATAATTCATCCTCACATCGTAGTAGACACTCACATCTCAACCCAAATGGTTCATTGAATATAGCTCTAGTGTATAATAGTCCTCTCAATAACTCAAAAGTCCCAAATCTATCCTCACATCAATAAAGGAAGGTCTTCTATATCCTCGAACAAGTTTACGGGACTCTAAAAAATCAAAACAGTCCAAAAAGGATCAAACTGTCAACTCGTTAGAAGTATCGTTCGAACGAGACTTCGAACGAGTTTGGACTGTCAGGTCGTTAGAAGTCTCGTTCGAACGAGGCTGTTCGAACGAGATCCCAGTTCGTTCGAACGAACTGACCCTTCTAACGATATTTCGTTCGAACGAGATATCGAACGAAAATCCCTACTCGTTAATAACGACTGGTCAACTCGTTAGAAGCTCGTTCGAACGAGTTCGTTCGAACGACCTGGGGTCTGCTTCTAACGAGCTACCAGTTTCGGCCCAGATTTTTCCCCAATTCGTTTTTCAGCATTTTTACTCCTCAAACCTCTTCTAAAATTCGTTCCTACAATATATTGAGTTCTCTAATCATCCTCAAACATGCCAAGGTGCTATACTAACATCATTAAAGGGTTTAATACCTTCTAAACATCATTAAATCACAAGGTTTCTACATAAATTCCCAATTTTCTTCAAGAACATAAACCCTAGATTCTTCTCATCAAAATTTCCCAGATTTTAATCCGTTTATACATTACATAGATATGAAATCTCTGAATCAAATCTTCAAACAATGTTTCTACATGCAAACCTATCCCAAAATTTAAACAACAATCTTCCAATTTCATGGGTTTTCTTTTAACTCTTATATAAGATTGATTAACAATGTTTCTAACATGGAAAAAGCATTCACTGCATAAGGAATGTAATTTAAATCACTTGCCTTGGTTTGATTCCGGATTTGATGTTGATTTGATGAAGAATTTCTGCAGAATTTCTTCTCTCCAAGCTTCCTCTCAAATGGTGGCTTAAGGTGGCTAGGGTTTGATTTGGGGAAAGTTGTAAACCTAAAGATAACCTACGTAGCTTTCTAGGTTAATATGGTTTGGTTAATGGGCTTAATGGTTTAAATCCACATCAGATTTACATCTCTAATTTTCGTCACTTTTAATTCCTAAAAATGTAAAATTACCAAAATACCCTTTAAGTTACTGGTATGGCCTAAAAATACCCCGGGACCTAAACTATACCCCCGGCTAGTGTTTTCTGACTATCTCGACCCTTCCGGACGCGTTGGCGCACTCAAAATGACCATACAGATTATAGCTTTTAAATTCACTTTTATTAACAAAATATTATACCGTGACGTGGCGGTCCCACGCGTCTCAACAAAATTTTTAAAATGACGTATATAAATCTCACGACAAATTTTATAATACCAAATACATATATAATCATATATGCACATAATCAAATACCAATTCGCATCTCATTAGTATTTTTATCCCGGATTAATTTCCAATTAATACGCATTTAATTAATTAATCCCAAAAATAAATATAGTCAAAATTACGGGGTATTACATCCCAGTCCCAATCCCACTCTCCAACTCTCCTAATATCGCTCCCATATCTAGTTATCTACTCCCCCCCACCCCCCGACGATGCTCCAACATCTCTTTGTATTTCAATCAAGTCCCGACGGCGGCAGAGGTTTATGTTTGCATTCAAGTCCCGTTTTGATCCAGTTTCCATAGAAGCCTACGTAGCTAATAAATCAGACTACATATAGTTTATTCTACAATATTGCTAGGGTTTATATATGTGAATTTGTTGTGATTGTTATGTAATAGGTTAGGTTCTAATAAAGTTTTATAGTTACTAGGTTTTTTCCAGATTGTGCGATTTGTTTATGTCCATTTGAGCTTGTATTTACACACAGGTTTTCTTCAAATTGTGCGATTTGTTTATTTGTATGATTTTATTAACCCTAGTGAATCTACCAACAACTGTTTTATGTTTCTTCTGTTGCTATCAAAACATTCTTTGATCTTTATGACTCTCATTGTTTTCTATATAATAATTGTTAAGAAACTTTCTTGATCTAATAGGTGCTGAAGATTTATAACTACTATGATTTTTTGCAAATCATATTGTGTGATTTGTTTATTCGAACTTGAGATTGCATTTACATTAAGGGTTTTCTCCGATTTTGTTGATATTAGTAATGAATATGGTTTGATTTGTGTGATTTTTTGTTTTTGTTTATCTACATTTACAATTTCATATGGAGAGAAACACATATGCATATATTTAGGGGTTCCCTGTATTTGGTATAACTTTGTTCTTATTTGAAACAACCATGGAGGCATTGGAGCTGGAGAAACAAAATGTGTAAACATTCACACTCAATATTTAATATGGGCCTTGATTATAATGGATTTTCACATAACACTCTAACTTTAATGTTTTGGCCAAATAACTTTCTTTCAACTTGATAATATTTCCATCTTATTCTGACCTTATATATTGTCAGTCACTATTTATTTATATGAGGCCAAATTAATTATAGGTTATCTTGATAGATTTCATTTGTTCATCCAGGCTTCAGATTCTCTGAAAGCTTGGTGTTGATTAAGACTTATTTCTATCTACTAATATACGTTGCGTTGAGAAATAAAATTTAATGCATATGATTAAAATACTATACTTGCTTTAAGAAGGAAAGCCTATACTTAGTTTATGAATTTGGAGTTCCATATAGCACCAATTGACATGAAATTAGGAATTCTATATTGAACCATCTTATTCTTTTTGTTTTTGTGATAATTGAGTTTTTTATGTTGAATATATCAGATCTAAAGATAATTTTTAGCTTAGTAAGTTCTATAATTCATGGGAATACAATTTTAGCTTTACAAATCTTTATTTTTTTTCATTTCTCCTAATTTTCTTTCAATGCTTATCTTTAGAGTACAAGACTTGGGAGCACTTTGCGGAGCTTGGCGATCAGTATGAGGTGTACAACACAATATGAATGAAGTCTTCCATCATTATGACTGCATCCGTATTATTTTCATTCACTTCTCAGTCTGCAAGAGAGGTGTGGTGTATCCATGTGAATTTGTTGTGATTGTTATGTAATAGGTTAGGTTCTATCTTTATTTGTTGAAGTTTTATAGTTACTAGGGTTTTTGCAAATCAGATTGCGCAATTTGTTTATGTCCGTTTGAGCTTGCATTTACACACAAGTTTTCTTCAATTTTGTTGTCAACAATAATGAATATGGCTTTATTTGTATGATTCTCTTAACCCTAGTGAATCTACTAACATATGTTTTATGTTTCTTAACCCTTTATTTGTTGAAGTTTTATAGTTACTAGGGTTTTTTGCAAATCAGATTGTGCGATTTATTTATGTCCATTTGAGCTTGCATTTACACATAGGTTTTCTTCAATTTTGTTGTCAATAGTAATGAATATGGCTTTATTTGTATGATTTTCTTAACCCTAGTGAATCTACCAACATATGTTTTATGTTTCTTGTATTTCTCTCAAAACATTCTTTCATCTTCATGAATTTTATTGTCTTATATATAATAATGGTTAAGAAACTTTCTTGATCTAGTAGGTGCTGAAGTTTTATAATTCCAATGGTTTTTTGCAAATCAGATTGTGTGATTTGTTTATTCGAACTTGAGCTTGCAATTACATTAAGGGTTTTCTCCGATTTTGTTGATATTAGTAATGAATATGGTTTGATTTGTGTGATTTTTGTTTTGGTTTATGTAGACAATTTGATATGGAGAGAAACACACATGCATATATTTAGGGGTTCCCTATATTTGGTATAACTTTGTTCTTATTTGACATAACCATGGAGGCATTGGAGCTGGAGAAACAAAATGTGTAAACCTTCACACTCAATATTTAATATGGGTCTTGATTATAATGGATTTTCACATAACACTCTAACTTTAAAGTTTTGGCCAAATAACTTTCTTTCAACTTGATAATATTTCCATCTTATTATGACCTTATATATTGTTAGTCATTATTTATTTATATGACACCAAATTGATTGTAGGCTATGAAGCACGGACACTCTCCCAGAAACCAACGTGTCGTATCGTACAACGTGTCGGACATCGATGAAGCACGAACACTCTCCCAGAAGTCACGAGCCAACTTTGACTCAAGTGATGGTGATTGGGCTTTATTTATGATTCTTAAGGTCAAAGTGTGTTTGAATTTTGTTTTGTATGGTCCATTTTCTTAATTTCATGCTAATAATGCTCTAATAATGTATTTTATAAAGAAAATCTAATTTATTTCATTAATTTATATTTACATATGTGTTATATATTGTACGTATCATAGCGTGTCGTATCCTAGTTTTTGGATCAATCACGTGTCGCGTGTCGAAACACATGTTTCTTGTCCATGCTTAATAGATTATAGGTTATCTTGATAGATTTCATTTGTTCATTCAGGCTTCAGATTCTCTGAAAGCTTGGTGTTGATTAAGATTTATTTCTATTGACTAATATACGCTGAGTTGAGAAATGAAATATAATGCATATGATTAAAATACTATACTTGCTTCAAGAAGGAAAGCCTATACTTAGTTTATGAATTTGGAGTTCCATATAGCACTAATTGACATGAATTTAGGAATTCTATATTGAACCATCTTGTGATGCTTGAGTTTTTGATGTTGAATATATCAAATCTCAAGATAATTTTTAGCTTAGTAAGTTCTATATTTCATGGGAATACAATTTTAGCTTTATAAATCTTTATTTTCTTTCATTTCTCCTAATTTTCTTTCAATGCTTATCTTTAGAGTACAAGATTTGGGAACACTTTACAGATCTTGGCGATCACTGTGAGGTGTAAAACACAGTATGAATGAAGTATTTCATTATTATGACTTCATCTGTATTATTTTCATTCACTTCTCAGTCTGCAAGAGAGGTGTGGTGTATGTATGAAAAATATTTTGGTTGACTGTTGAAGATCTGTGATGTTTCGATGTTAATACCAATTACAATCCGTGAAAAATAACAATTCAAGGAGATTCTATAAAAGCTCTACTATTTAGTTGTGTTTAGCTGTAGAGACTCCATTACATTTGTTTCTTATGTTTAATTTGTGATGTTGACTAAGAGGATTGAATACAAATGCTTTTTTAAATGTTTATTTCATAATACGTAAATCCTCAAGGCCAAAATTATGGTATATTAATCACGATAATTCATACCATTAGATGCACTTTACAGATATCGTTCTTTACCAATTTTATATCGTTGGCAAAGTAATGGCCTCGGATGTCAGTGTGACACCCCGACTAATTAAATACCGGGTAGCTACTCCTTTATTAAAATTAATACAAATGCCAAGTTGGTTCAGTTAATAGCATCACTGTCGAAAACATTTTAATGATTACTAACCACCTAGTATTTAAAAAACGAGTTGCCAATTTTAAATTAAATCTGATTAACATGAAGTAAGTGAAGAATAAAAGAATAACATAACCATGCACAATAAAGTCCCAATAGTGAAATCAACAAGTAATAAAGAGTCTGGAGGAAATACTCCTCACAACAATCCCATAACTGAAATAATAAAACAAGTCTGAATCCTGAATTAATTACATGACAAAAGTATGAACAACTGACATATGAAATGTCACTAATGGAAGTGGGCGACATGCCCTACAAATGATAAAAATGAACATGGAGTCAAGGCTAGAAAAGAGGTGTCTACTGTCAAATCCCTGTAACTTCCACAACAGCTACAACTCGTCACCTGAATAGAATTCCTATGCATGGTGTCCTTGTCGCTGGGCACCTAAAAAGGTTTTTACAAAAATATATTTGAAAGCAAACGGGTCAGAGCCCGAAAGTGGAGAGTATTTTAAAAACAGCAAGTGCTTTAATAACATTTAAAATAATGAATGCAAAATACATGTTAGGACGTGCTCTCACATGAAATACTCACCTCTCGTCTAACTGTTCACTCCTAACGTTCCCGTACCCATTCATGTGTTTCTCATATCTATCTAGTTCAAAAGAGTTTCTAACATATCTACTCGGTTCACGTTTTAATTACAACCTCAACAATTAAATAGAGAGTTCTACTTTAATTCTCGGATTCCCAATTATTAACAAAACCATTTATTGGTATATATCCCATTTTTATCTTTTCATAACGTTACAATAATCATACTCACAATTAAACATGACAATTCTTTTCAATTTACCGTATATTATTCTCAACATAAATATACAATACTAACACCCCAAGACTAACCTGCGGTGCACACATACTCTGCTATCCATCCCGGTATATCACGTACATAAGGATCACAAATTCCGAATCTCTCAGGAATCGTTCTCATATTATAGCAAATCACAAACAATAGAGGCGAACAGAGTCACATCACAAGGGTCACGCACATACCTACGCTCCCATGATCAACAGACTTATTAACATCTCAATAAGTCCTTCTCTTACCTATGTCCTCGAGGTACCAATCTATATCCCCCCGTAGGCACACAAAGATTAGATGGTCCTAAACGAACGCAAACCTCCCGTGATAGCAAGTATGGTAGGTATGTGATACACATAAGTTATATACTAAGCATTCACACAACTTAGATGTCTCAATATTAATAAAGGTATATTCTACATCCTTATACCATTATTCCAATTTTATACATTTTAAGTCTTCCGATAATACATAATGTAGACTGTCGACACATCTCACGTCATAGTTTCTTATACTTAAGACCTATCTCAAAGGGATTATTAAGTTTCCTATTATTCCCACATATAACATCATTATTCTTAAGGTCCTTAATTCTGCCCGAAACCTCATTTCATCACATCATTCAAATTTACTCTTTTAACCCTAATATTATCTCACTCATCGAATTTCATTAGATTTTAGAATAATTTCTCAAATTGAATTTTAATTAAGGTCCAAATTTTATAACCATACCTACTGGTCTCCCTTAAGTCTAAGAATAATCATAAAGTCTCCAATAATAATTTTCTAAGGGTTAACATCATTAAAATTTAACTAGGGAAAATTTTACTCATTCTGGGAAGGTCGATCGATCGACCTTGAACATGGATCGATCGATGGTGGTCGATCGATCGACTGGTGAATGTCGATTGCACCAGATAGGCTACGGACTGCTTCGTTTTGCAGTCTTAAAATCGTCCCAAAATTCCATTATAATGCATGAAACTCTAATCTAACGTTATAATATCATCATACAACCATCCTACAACATTGTTAACGTTCTAAAACCAATAAATCATCAACCAAGGGCTTTATTTGGATCAAAACTTCATCAAGAACCCTAGTTTTCTATTTCTTTCAAGAACACTAATAATTCGCTTCTAAAATCCGTTTTTAGATCATCAAGGGTTATATTTTGAATTCATAATTCGTCCAGAATATGTCTACATGCAAATCCTAACATGGTTTATAGTTTTAATCCTCAAATTCATGGGTTTGTATCAATCTTCCAAGACAAATTCGATAATTACCCTAAACATGGAAGAACATATCATTGAATCAATTGTAATTAAATCACTTGCCTTAATCGTTCTTCAAATTGTTGTAGATGAAGATGATAGAAGATGATGGTTGATATCCACTCTCTCTCTCTCTCTCTCTCTCTCTCTACAATTTCTTCTCCAAAGATGACAAAATGGAGGTGGAGGTTTATTTTTGGACTTTTAACTTCTTTTCTAAACTTCTCCCGTAGCCCACTACTTAGTTTAGTGCTGATAATGGGTTGGTGGGTTTAATGATAAATCATAATTAAACTCTAATTTTCGTGGGTTTTAATTACCAAAATTCTGAAATTACCAAATTACCCTTTTGGGTTGCCGGTTTGGCCTAAAAATGCCCCGGGACCTAAACTAAACCCCCGGCTAGTGTTTTCTGACTATTTCGACCCTTTCGGACTCGTTGACGCACTCAAAATGACCATACGATTGATAAAAATAAAATTCACTTTTTAATTCAAATAATTACATTCCTGACGCGACTATCACGTGCGTCCCAACTAAATTTTCCAAATTGTCGTATTTCAGCTTCGCGACAATTTTAATATTTTCAATATTCATATATTGTCATATATACACATTATAATCAAATACCAACTCACATTTCGTTAGTATTTTATCCTGATTAGTTCTCAATTAATTCACATTTAATTTAATTAATCCCATAAATAAATATTGATAAAAATGCGAGGTATTACAGTCTGCCCCTTAACGTGGTTCATAGTATTACAACTTGAATTTTATTGTACTTGTAGTGTTATATATTTGCTTCACGGTAGTTATCCCTATATTAATAAATGGTGATTCATAATTTATGTGTAATAAAGGTTTGTTATTTTAATTTCATTTGGGAGTGTGGCTTTTTATACTAATTGTGTTAGGATGTATGTATTCAAGCTGACTTTTGACTTTAATTCATTTGGGTGTGTGGATTTTCATACAAATTGCGTGGGATTTAGTCTGCATTCTTACATTAATAATAGCTTCATTCGTAAATGATTCTATGAATACTATTAGGTTAATTATGATTTGAGTTTAGAGCACTGGTGGATTGTGGGATTTAATTTATATATTTTTGTTATATCAGTCAATAGCTTTTTATGCGGTATTACCTTGATTTTTGTTTTTTTGTCAGATTTGCGGATATCATAGTACATTCACTAGGCAGTAAACTAATTGTGGATCTGAAGGCGCATCTCGCTAAGGGTTCCAGCGAGGTGTCAAAGGCAAAGCGACAATATGGTTATGAAGGTGCGTAAATAGTGGGTTTCAATCTTTTGTTCCTAAACTTATTTTATTAGTAGAAAAAATGCCTTCACATATGGTTTTAATTAAAGATCACTTCAGTGTTGAATTTGGATCAGTTCAGTGTTTAATTGCTTTAATTATCGTGCAGCTCCCATTTGGTGCTGACCATGTCATGTGTGGTACTTCTACATTTCAGGTTGCAATAACACATGAGTTTATCAAATTAATGTTCACATCATATTTTTCATTAAAAACTGTGTAAGCTTTTCATTTTATGACATTTCACCACATTGTGCCTGTGACATTCTCTACTATTGTACATGTAACTCATTTTTTGGTGTTTCTGCAGATGACAACGGTGTATTTGATGGTGGTTATTTTGCTGGCCTACACAGATAACTAAGGATTTACATTTGATACTTTATATTTGACTAAAGTTATTTTAGTCCATATAATTTACAAATTTTTTGAACTCAAAATGAGTTGGAAGTTGATCAACATTGGGTGGTGATGCATTTAAAATTTGGGTTGTGATGCAGTTAAAAGTTGATCAACATTGAGAAACTCCTATTTTGTTAACCCCTGTTTTTTACTACTCACATAAAAGCCTAAAGTTTTGATCTTCAAAAACCGATTGATGATGTAACCAAACAACATGGAACATCTCAGTATCTCAGAAAATGAGTCTCTGTAACCATATTTGTACATATTGAATTGCCAATTACCTAACTGTAGTTATGATAGGTGCAATGGGGGTTGTGGGAGCAGTGTTTGGTGATGCTGAGTTTAGAAAAAGGGCGTGTGGGATTTTGAGTGGGTGAGGTGATGAGAAAAGGTGTGAGAGGAGTTGGTGGAAAAATCGCACAGGGCAGTAAGGTGCTGACAACAGGGTAGGAAGATGACTGTGTGGATTACGGGGGGACGTGGGTGCTGTGGGTTAAAAAAGGTGATGGTTTTAGGCGGGTATAGGATCCGTGGGTTTGTGAGTGCATAGCAGGTCATGGGGTGTGGAATTGTGAGGGGCGGTGAGGATTGGATAGAGGGTTATGGTGGCATGGGTTTGGGGATGCGTGGGTTTAGGATGCATAACATGTAGGAGTTGACTTACTGATTAAGGACACCCTATTTCAGAGGGTTCAATCCTTCACCAATCTAGAATCTCCTGGTCAGACCAATCAACATTCATACTCATTCTTCCCAACGAAAATCTATCAAGTGAAGTCAAATGTGATAATTCTATTCCTCCAATTAGGAATAGAATATGTTGCTTATTCATTCTTCCACAAAAGCTAAGGACTTATTCATTATGAATATGTTGCTTCTCATAGACAAAAGGAGGAGATAACATCTTTGTATATGCATGGTCGTGCTTACTTTTTGGATTAGTTTGAAGGAGAGAAACACAAGATTTTTTCTAAGATAATAAAATCGAGAAGGTGGGTATTTAGGAAAACATCAATTTTACATCGACTTCTTGAGCGTATTTGTCTCCACTTTTGGGGGGTTTACTTTATCCTTTTTTTACTATGTCTTGAATTGGAATGATTTCCTATAGTCTTT
Source organism: Sambucus nigra (assembly GCA_949130495.1). Lineage (NCBI taxonomy): Eukaryota > Viridiplantae > Streptophyta > Magnoliopsida > Dipsacales > Adoxaceae > Sambucus > Sambucus nigra. The sequence goes on from OX422208.1 coordinate 204,149,824, forward strand.
TAGGGTTTTGTGGCTACTCTTTTTTGCTCATGTGTATTCTCAATCTGGACAGTTTGTCCTCCAAGTGAAGCTACTTTTGGTCTTGATAAAAAGGTATAATATTCTTAAATCAATTGATAAAATAGAGAGAATAATATAATCATAGTATTGCCAAATTTGATAATTTTCTCCCAATTAGAATGATTTTATTTTGACTATCGTACGCTTATGTTGAAACTACTTCCACCTGTTGAGAGATGACTTGGGTACAAGTCATATTAATAGAGAGTTTCCATGGCTTGGACAATGGTCTTCCATTTTTGTTGCTTATTTGTTTTTTTAATTATATGGCCCACTCTACTGGAATAAACCCTTAAATTGAATTATCTAATTTTCACTATTGATTATTATTGTTGTATTGGGTATACTTCACTTGTAGGATAAGGTCATAAACATGTAATCTTTGGTGATTGATTAATAAAGTCTTAATTGCATTTCTTTAATACGATCCATTAACTAAATAATTATCATATTTTGTCCTCAGATGTCCCCTTAGCCAGAAAATGTACCAGGCTATTTGTCACACAGACGCTTGTATACTATATGGCTTCAGCAACATACGGTAAGAGTGCTTATTACTTCTGTAGAATAATTGTCGATTGGGTTGCCAAGGTTTGTGGTAAAGATGACTAATAAAACGTAAGTGTTGTTTTTTAGACTATTATATTTTTCAGTCTACTTTTTTAATGATCCATGAACTTCCACATTTTCTCAATTTTAAAGTCAGAGAAAACTTCCAGCTGAATTACAATTTATCAATTAAATCATGGTTCAGATATGATTATATTTGAAAGTTACATTTATGGAAAAGATGCAAGGTGTGTAGTGTATCATATGCATTTTGTCAGCTAGGATAGCCATAGAGCGAATCCCATTACAACTCTAATGCCATATGTGACCTAGTTAGTTTGGTACGTAATAATTATTGAAGTCCCATTACATATTTTGATTATCATGACATTCCTCCACTATTTCAGATTGATACATCTTTTGGAATTCACTAATGAGATCTTCTTGACCTTGCTCCACAATCCGGGTGTGTATAGCTGCTGCAATTTATCTCCAATATACCCCCATCCAAGTTTTCATTGTTTGACTAAAATCAGTGGTCTCCCTTACCGTGCATCAAAGCATACATGACCTTCTATTCTTCAATCACTAGGTATATATGTTTCAAAGTTTGATGCATCTTTAAAAATCACTGGTAAATTATCCCACTGCATGTACATAAATCACCAATTAATATGATTGAGTATATAATACATTTATTAATAAAAAATGATTCTTTCAGTTAGTCCAATTAAAATACCCAATTGTAAATAATGAAAAATCATTGCGGAGAGCTAATTACAGTCCACTGTAGTTAAAACACCTTTTATAATCAAAACCATATGTATATAATTAATGTTCAATTGCTTTTTAGTTTCATGGTTGATATGACTATCAACATGGCCTAATAATTATTACCAGGAGGATGAGGAGACCCCTAACGGCTGGCTACTTGGACTGGACAACATGAACATGATACTGAGAGAGTCATATTCTACTACTACTTATAATAACAGCTTAGAGGCAACCGCAATATACTGCATTTATCTCTCATCCAGTTTCTCCTCTTTCTAATCTTCAAACCTTGGCACTGAGGTACATTTATTTACATGCATTTATTCTTGTGTATATGTATGTATACACATTTGTAATGGTGTAATCACATTTATGAGAAGGTCTAAAAAGATATTTTTAATGATTATGACATTAAAACGCACTCAATAATTAAAAAACAGATTAGATTTATAGTTAAAATTAATCTGATAAACTTAGCCTGTATTTCATGTAATTTCCTTGAGTCTTTATTGCAACTTTGGTATTGAGCTATATGGTTATATGCATCTGATCAACTTTAAAAAAGATTGATCTCTAGTCATGGATTCCTTAAGATTGATCTCTACTTCGCTAGCTGGTCTAATTCTTTGCTAGGAGGGGAAATATAACAGAGATCACGTGACTTTTGACAACTAGAAGGCATCCCCACCTATGTGAAAGGGGGAACACAGTTGCCCAAGGTTGGCTGCAGATATGACGTAGCAGCAGTAGATGGACTAGCTAGCTAAGTAGATGTACCAGCTATACATGTCCCTTCTTTTAGGATTGAAAAGTGATTTGGCGAGATAAAATCCATTGATCTAAGCTTCGATGGCCTGCTAATAACCTTATACCCATGTCGAATTTAGGAAATGCTAGAAGGCATGTTTCTCATAATAGGCAAAATATCAGACCTAGTGTGCAGAGTGTCTTCATTAGATTTACCTTCAAAAATTGTAGTTGTACCTTCAATCAGAGTAGTTGAGATAGCTGACTTTTGTTTTAATACACCATCGTGTAATGAGGGAGCCTTGAGGCTTGGACCAACCCACGATTCAACGTGGGATTTATTATTATTTTTGTTTCTATCTAATACTGTTAATAATAGAACATGTGGAGTATAAAGTTTGAACACGAATAATTGGTGTATTAAAATGAACATTTGAATCGATGTATTTAATAGGTGTCACTACAACAAAAAACATTACAACCCCTGGGATGACAAAAAGACATTATTTCTCCTTGGGAAATTAAGCTATGTAAACCTCTCCTAATACACTCAACTAACAAGATAAATAGAATAGGAGATAGAGAATCTCTTTGTCTCAATCCCCTTATAGGATTGAAATGACTATAAGAACTACCATTTACAATAACTGAGACCCATGTGGATGGAATGCATCTCCAGACCATATCAATAACCACCTCATCAAAACAAAAAGCTCTTAGAGTTTTAAGAAAAAACATCCAAGAAACTTTTTCATAAGCTTTGTGCATATCCAATTTGAAAATCACATGGCCCCCTGTGATATTTATATCAATAAGCTGCATCATATCCTGAAAAAGTAGAATATTGTGGATAATTCCTCTACCCTGGACAAAACTAGTTTGAAATGGAGAAATAATATTAGGAAGGAAAGTGGATAACCTAGAGTTAAGGATTTTGGAAATGATTTTATAGGAGAAGATGCAAAGACTAATTGGTCTAAAGTCTTTGCATGTTTGAGGATTAGATGATTTAGGAATACGTCAAATCAATGAAGAGTTCTAAGTTTTTGGAATTTCCCCACCAACAAAAGAAAGACTAGATGGCTAGAATTAGATGAAGTTTTACAATATCCCAATAATCAGTAAAGAAGTGGCCATTAAATCCATCTATACCGGCAGAATTATTAGCATCAAGATCTTTAATAGCAGACCAAATCTCTTCTTCCTCTGGAATTTTAAAATTTGAAGATTCATGTCTTAATTGACAAGCTTAGGGATGTACTTTGCGAGGTTGATACTGCTACAAGGACCTGCAAAAATTAAATTATCAAAATAAGATTGTGGTAGCAATTTCATCTTGATTTGAAACCTCCCTGTCATCCTTATTCTTGATAGAGTGAATTCGCTATCTTCTTCTATTTTGGTTAACTTAAGCATGCTAGAAATTTGTGTTTCTATCACCCTCAGAATCCATTGACACTTTGGTTTTTGAAACCAAAAATTCTCCTCATTTGCTAAGGCTTTATTAAGAGAAGATTTAATTTTTGAAATAGTACTCCTATTAGAGGGACTTGGACTTTCTTCTATAATTATTTATGCTTGGAGAAGATTATCCTCCAGGAAGAGCTATATATAATAATTCAAATAACAAAATTAACTAACAAAATGATGTGTACAAAAAAACATTTGTCTTCGTGGGTTTATTTGAAAAACTGATCAGTGCACTTCATGACACATCACTTAAGCCACTTAATTTACTTTTATGTGTGTGTATTTGTGCATGCGCACGCGCTCGAGAGAGTCTCCATTAATAATTGATAAAAAAAAATCTAAAACTATATTGAAGTTAGAGCATCCCACCAGCTGATTAGTATCGCTATGAATTAACAAGTCACCATGGACAAGTTGACCATCATGTAGTTTTCCAATCGCATCAAAAATCTGAATTGCAATATCATTGATTCTTTCTTCAACAACAACCTTGGATCTAAAGTCGAGGAAAATGTCGATAGAGGGACCCGACACACATTCGAGCATTTGGGATGTAGCACAGGGTCTACTACATAGATCACCGAAGTACAAACACCAAGTCATATAGCCTTTGTCATGCACCGAGCCTCCTGTTCGAGCAGTTGGATCAAGAAAACATGCATCGGGGCATTACTTCATGAGTTTTATTAGGAAAACAAATGCACTATGTTTTGTATACTTTATTCATCAAACTTTTTTTGGGCTAAAAACTCCCCATTGAGATTTTTTTGGGCTAAAACCCCCCCAAAGGTGTTAGGCGTGCAACTTATTTCAGAACTTCTGAGCTGTTCAAAATCGGATCTGATTTCCTAATTTTGGAACAATATATACACTTTTCAATTTCCAAAACTCCAAGGAAAAAAATTGAATCAGACATCATTTTAAAAATTCTGTTTTCCCTAATTTTTGTCTAGTGTTAGTATAATAAGGGAATACTCCTTAAGAATATTCTCCCATTATTTAGGGGTGTTTTAGTAATGGTTACATTTTGGCTATGTTGGGAACCAATTATTGAGACTTTACGTATAGTCTTGTAATCCCTCATTTGAGTATAGTTAATAAAGACTTCAGAGATTTGTTTTGTGAGTGTATCTAAGTCTTACACTGCCGTTTGATTCAAAGTATTTTACCTAGTAGATGATGATGGAGAAATCTTCTCCCTTACTTTGATAGAGACACGGTTTAATTTGTCTTGGGTCTAGCTTGAAGGGGCGCTCTACCTCAGGAAAACATTTTATAGAGGATGAAGTGGTGGATGGAGATGTAATCTTCTTTGAATTACAAAGGAAGATTCCTTCTTGTTCAAACCAGCAGAGATGGTTCTTGTTTGTAAGTTGGAATACCTGTGTGATCATAGCTTCCTTTATTCCATAATCTTGAAATTAGTTATTTTTTTAAGGGTGCTACACTTTATGTGGTTAACTCTCATCTCCGTGGTCATTTAAGGTCAGAGTGACTGTTGTTGTGAGGATTTAGAAGTAACAACTTTTACTCCATTCAAGAAGAAATATTGAAGTTGCTTATATTCAATGTTAATCAGACTCAACACATGTCATACAAAGGTCTTGCAATATTAGGTAGTCCTGACTCAAGAGTATCTAGGCATGGATTAGCCTAAACTACAAACGAGGACCAATCCTCACTTGGACAAACACTGTAACATTCTTTATACTCTGGAAAACCTATAGAAGTTTTTCAAAACCAAAAAAGCTGCATGAATAGAATAGTAGAAAGCTTGATTCAAATCGAGTTAAATCTATACTATATACTGTGTCTATTACATGTTTTCATATCGTGTCTAATACACAACCTCTTTCACTATAACAACATCCATAACTTAACGAAAAAGAACATATTTAAATTGGGAAAAGAGGAAATAAAGTTTGAATAGATATGCCACTTAGAGGATTATTTATAGGGATGAGACAAAAAAACTTTGTATCTTCATAGTGAACATCATGATCTTAAAAAGTTGAAAAACATGTTGCCATTAGGATTCGTTCCTTTCAACTTCAACCTTGTAGCTTAAGAAAAACTGAACTAAACGAATCATAATAATTTATTTATAGTTGTTGAGTTTATCGGTAACATTGGGCAAAATCAATACAGGAGGTGACCAAACTAAAGATGAATCAAGAACACGGTAAGGGAGTGTTTTGAAGTTGTCACCCATTTCAAAAATTCCTATGTCATGCCCTCCAATATTTCCTTTGGTGTATTCTTCGTTGTTGTCACTAAAGTATATCGTATTTGTTTTGTACTCTGGATAATCAATTGTAGTGAAACACAAACTGTTGTTAAGACCTAAGAACAAGGTGTTCCCACTTAAATCATCCATCCCCTTCCAAACTTTTTTCTCTTGGTCTAGTTTATAATCTTCAAATTTTGTGGTTCTATAGAAACAATAAGTAGAAGTGTTCTGGTTCTCGTCTCGAACACCACACTTTATGTGCCTCAAAATAAACAATAATTCATTATGAATTATTTCCAAGTATTTGTAATGAGATCACAAGAGCATACGAATTTCATAAGATAAGAACTGACCATCTCTTCCATGCTCAAGGTATACTACATGGGCTACATACTACTCTAGTTTCAGGTATAGATGTTTTAATTTTATGCATTCTTTGAAAAAACATCTTCGTATGTAATCACGAGCATGAGTAGGAGTAATGATAGAGTGACCCTCATTCCTTACCCCCTAATAGGGCCAAAAAACAATTTTGTGAGAGATTTTAGATAAAGGAAAATCAGTTATCCAATGATGGTTTATAGGAGCTCTATCCAGTCTTTCAAACAACATTACTCCATTAGAACACTTTTCCCAGGTGAATTTGCAACCATTGTAGCCCATATCTTGAAGGTAACTATTTTGAATACAGTCCATCATGTCACTAGCAGCTCCCACATCAATAGGATTTCCTCCTACCTTTTCTTTTGCAGAGCATACTGTATTGAAATCACCTCCAAATAAGAGAGGAATGTTTGCATGAATAGTGGCAGTATCCTCAATAAACTCCCATAAATATCTGCGATCCACTCTATTGCACTTAGCATAAATCACTCTTATACCAACTTGTTGATGTTTCTGATTAGTTTCAACTAGATACTGATTAGCTCCTTGAACTTCTATATTGGTTAATTGAAGATAGTTTTCCTGATCCTCCCGACTAAGGACAGATACATCATTTGTGGAATTTATTCGATTGATAGCCATATTGCTAGAATCCGGAATCTTCCCTTTTTCTAAGTTAAAAAAATCATTTGTATGCTCTTTTTAAACAGTAGTTAATCCATTGGGGACTACATTCTTATTTTTCTTCTTCTTGTAAATTAAGTTGCTAGTTTTGAAGCATGGTTTCAAAGGAGTATCTTCCTTACCATACCCCTTATGTCCTCCAACTTTATAGTCTTCATTACGATGCCTTACTTTTAGACAATCAGAACAATAACTAGGAGTAAGATCATATAAAACTAATGTTGTGTACTATAAAATGTTTATTAACAATTTTGATGTGAATTTGTAGTCATCATCCATTTAATATGTACAGGTAAAGGTCAATAGTATTGCAAGCGGTCGAGTTGTTTTACTAAATTGTGTGCTTAGAAGAATAGTTTGTAACTAAGAGCTTTTAAGAATTCGTCTTTAAAGCTTCAGTGTAAGGCGTTGCTATCTCAGGTATTCCTTTATTTTTTGTAGTATTTAAATGGCATTAATCGTCTCAATAAGCCTGGAGTAAAACATTTAAAAACATAAGAAAAAAAAGAAGAAATCCAAAGAAAAATTAAGTCCCAAGGACTTTAAGAAACGACTAAGGCAACAACTAACTATAGGCTCAACAAAAGTAAAAGGACTACTAGATCTAGCTCTAAAGGCTTCTCAAACTCCAAATCCAAAAGTTCTAAATGATCAGTCTATAATTTCTAAAGTGTGAAGATTTATTTTCTAAATGTCTATAATATCAAAGTTGCGATGTATCATGTTGGATGTTACATGAACACTACAAAGGGCAGCTCGGTGACTATTATTGTGTGGTAGCCTAGTTTGCAGGGCTTCCCTATCCGGGGTACAAATGCGTCCGCGGGGGCTTTAAATTTGCATAAACATATATACATGTCTAGAAAACGTCCATCTTTTGGTCATGAAGATAATATGCCCAACATTATATGGTGGAAGACAGGTACAAAAGCATTTGAATGAGTTCATAACAGACTTATCAATCGTGTGTCGCGTGTATCTGACACAGCACATACATATCATAGACACATTATGTTTTTATGTTTAAGTTCATGAATTTTGGGTTATTTTAAATAACATAATGTAGCTCTAAATTTTATTTGTGTTAAACAGTTAAATGTACTTATGTTTATTGAGCATGCGACGTTGAGTTATTATCTTACGAGTTTGGTATTTGTCCCTTTCTTTCGATAAGATCTTTACCATATCTTCCAATACTGATTCTTTTTTTAATCTTGTAAATGTATCTATGAAGAAAGGGTGAAACGGGCTGAAGATAAGAGTGCAAAGCATCAATGTGGAAATTCAGAAAAATAAGTCACGGGATACGGGATTCAACGCTTAGCTGATCCCACAATCACTTCAAGAAGCATACGACAAAAAGTTAAGTTCCAATTGGTAAGATTCTAATTATACAAAAGTGGTTACATTACATTACATTAAATTATATTTCATCAATCTGTACTCTATTTTGAAAGTAGATTTTTTTTACATGTATTAGATGCATATTGGAGTGTTTGGGCCTACTTCAGGGAAAAGTGTTTGGGCCTTTAAAATATTATTCTTTCCATTTTTACCCATTTTTTTATTTGTTCGATTTTACCAACTCAAGATAAACCCGATAATAAATGGGGTAGAACGGGCCAGATAACAAATGGGGCAGAATGAACCAGTAACCCAATGACTGAAATCAGACCAACAGCAGAAAAACCAAGCACTACCAAGTGAAACCAAACGGACCAAGAACTGCGAAGTGAAAATTTACCTAGCACTTCCAAGTGAAAAGGGACCAAGCACTGTCAAGTGTTGATTCAAAGATGGCCGCAACTACCTTTTGTAGGAGAATTCTTAAAAGATTGCCCTGTATTTCAATTTTACATTTTGTTGGATTGGTTGTTACCCTTTGGGTGGATAGTCCAATAAACAAAGGAAACTCTGTCCATTTTTTTTTAAAATTGAGATTTTTTTTATTTGAGGCACAATGTAATTTTCTTTAATGAATATTGTATATTTCAAGTTATATATGAATTTGTTTGATGAAATCTAGACTATTTGAATGTTGTTCGACCATTTATTATCTCTTTACAAGGGTTGATTTAACCATAAATAATAGTTGTTTATTGATGGAGTAATGATTTTTTTTTTAATTTTTGTATCAACATTTATGTCAGTTTTGATAAAACTCTCATAGAAATTACTAAAACTGACATAAATGTGATGTTATTTATGTGAGTTTTTTATGAAAATGTGATTTAAAACATGGTGAATACCGTAGTTTTTATGTGTGTTCTTAAAAATTGAGATAAATGTGATCTTATTTATGTCAGTTTTACGAACATTTATGTCAGGGCTTTATATGTCAGTTTTGAAAAATTCTAAAACTGACATAAATGGTCATTTATGTCAGTTTTTGACTGACAAAAATGATCATTTTTCTTGTAGTGACTAGTGACTTAAAAAGCGCGACGCACTGCGCCTGAGAGAGACAAAGTTATTGAGGAGGAAGTGTAGAAACTTCTTGGAGGTGCAATCCATAAAGGAATTTCAATTATCCAAGCGTCTGTCAAACCTTATAGGGTGATGTCATTTGAATTAAAGAACACCAGGGTGACCTACTAGAGGCTTGTGACAAAGATGTTCAAGGATTAGTTAGGAGACACGGTGGAGGCATACATAGACGACATGCTTTTGAAAAAAAAGTGGAATAACCTCACAAACCTGACAAGAACTTTTGAAGTTATTCCTTACTATATGATGAAACTCAACGCGATGAAGTCTATCTTTGGGGTATAATCGAGAAAGTTCCTAAGAAACCTAGTTAGTCAAAGATGTATCAAGAAAAACCCCGATCATATTAAAGCCATCAGAAAGGTGAACCCCTCCCCCCAGAAAAAAAAAATGTGTGAGGTACGAAAATTGAATGGAATGTTATCCGCTTTCAACTGCTTCATATCCAGATCCGCAAAGAAGTATCGACCTTTCTTTTAATAACATAGGAAAGCAAGGAAGGAAGTATGGAGTGAAAAATGCACTAAGGCACTTGAAGAAATAATGAAATATTTGAGAAAACCACCCCTGTTGTATTACTTGAAGAAGTAAAAAAATATTTGTACTTATATCTATAAGTGTCCAATGGAATTATAAGTTTAACCTTGGTTTGTGATAAGAATGGGGGTCAAACTCTGATTTATTATACAAGAAAAACATTGCTCAATCCTGAAAAAATATACCTACCATTAGAAAAGCTTGTATATGCGCTGGTGATATTCTCCCGAAAGTTAAAACATTACTTTGAGGCACACACTATCATTTTTATAACGTCCTTCCCTCTTGGACAGATGTCCAAGTGGTCGGTAGAACTCGGAGGTTTGATATCCAGTTTTAGCCTAAAACCTCATTCAAAGGGAAAGTCATGGAAGACTTCATCGGAAAATTTTCCAGTAACCAAGAACCAATAGAGACTAGCTGGGAAAGTAAAGAATATGTCCTACAACTGATCGAAGAAGGTGATAAATGGGTAATGTATGATGACGAGCCTCAAATTTTAAATGGGAGGGAGTTCAAATAGTACTATTATCCCCAAAGAAAAAAAATTCTCGAGTAGGAAATTCTCTTGGGATTCTAAGTCTCCAACAACGAAGCTGAGTATGAAGCCTTGCTAGACGGATTACGAAAAGCACTCTCCAAAAGAGCCCATCATCTTGATGTCTTCTGCGACTCAAGAATGGTATTAAATACGATATCAATGGACTACATCGCTAGGGAAGAGTTCTCGTCTGCATATCTTAAAGAAACCTATCACTTTATTGCCCAATTCAAGCATGTATAGGTGCAACAATTCTTAAGAGGGAACAATAGTCTTGCTGACGCACTGGACACACTCACTTTAGCTGTTAAGGAGGATATGAAATGGACAATTGAAGTAGAATACCTAAACAAAACAAGTATCAATAATGAAGTTTTTTCCAAGAAAGTTATAATCATCAACAAGACCCCGATCAGGATGCATCCAATCATGCACTACTTAAAGGAAGATGACTTGTCAGTTGAAAAAAGAAGTAAATAAAATATGGGTTAATTCTTTTTCTTCCACTTAGTGATAGAAGAAAAGATTTAGCGATGCTCTTTTTAGAACCTTACCTCCATTGCGTGAACCCAGACTCTTTTTAGAACCTTACCTCCATTGCGTGAACCCAAACAATGTCGAGCAGACCCTTTATGAGCTCCATGAGGGGATATATGGGAGCCACGCAAGGGCATGTCTCTAGTGTTTAGGAAAATAAAAGAAGGATACTGGTGGCCATATAAGCAAAAGGACGCACTTGTCAATATTAAAAAATGCAAGTACTATCATCTCTTCTAGCCATTGGCACATCAATCGACCAGCGACCTCAAGTCCCTCATAAGTCTTTGGCCTTTTTTCCAGTGGGGAATTTACATCATCGACCTGTTGACCCTCACATATAGCAGTAGAACATATATATTGGTCATCACATACTACTTCTCGTTGATGGGGAACCTTTGGCAAATAGTCGAGATATCAATATGACCAAGTTTATATAGAAGAACATCACAATATAATTTGGCATCCCTCGAATTATTATCACAGATAACGGAACTCAGTTCGAGAGCATCCTCTTTCAAAGCTTCTATAACGATCCCAATATTAGGTATTACTAAAACTCAATGGCCTACCCTCAAATCAAGGGGTAGGTGGAAGCCTCCAATAAGAAAGTCCTTAACGAAATCAAAAAGCATTTAGAGAAAGCTAAAGGCTCCTGGGTTGACCAACTCCCTAACGTTATCTAGGCTTTTTGAATAATGCCTAAGCAATCAACGGGGGAAACAAACTTTTCCATGGATTATGGGATAGAGGAGGTCATCCCACTTGCAACAGGTATACCAACCATGAAGTCCACCTTAGTCGATCAAGATTATGAAAACGAGGCAATGAGATCAAATCTTGACTTAGCCAATGAAAATAAACAATTAGATCTTGTAAAACTTTACTCCTACCAATAATAATTGTATAAGTAATACAACAAGGGATAAAGGCGAGGAGCTTCAAGGTTAGGGACTACGTGCTTAAAAATATCATGGGTAACGCCTAAAAGCGCTTAGATGGGAAACTTGGGCCCAATTGGGAAGGCCCATTTAAACTCATCCGAGATGACTTAAAGGGAGCCTACCACTTAGAAATGAGGGAGGGAAGATAAGTTTCCTAATCTTGGAATTCAGTCAATTTATAAAAGTTTTTCTTTTAAATTTCACTTATTTTATTTTTGAAGTATTTTTAAGAAGTTTTTTTAGACTTCTCGCACTTATATATCTGTGCATTATTCCAAGGGGTGGGAAGATGGGTATTTAATAAAGAAGATCAATGAGTTGAATGATTTCTCTTTAACATATTACTTATTACTATGATTGTAAACACCCCATTATAGCACCCTCTAAATACCTCATTAAGTACCTAACACTTCTCCTCCCACCATAAGACCCTAGGTCCTACTCTAGACCCTGATCTAGAGGCCATCGAGAAATTTTTATCCCCGTTTGACTTTGGTCAGCTCGCCATCATGAGCGAATCTCATTTCACTCTCATAGAGATCTGAATCCCCTTTCCAAGGGTCCATACCGTGTGCGAATCGACCTTACGGTTCGTGAGTACTCACTTTTTTGCTCCAAACCCTGATCTAAAGGCCACCGAGCACTCTCGAGCCCCATTTGACTTTGTTCAAATCACCAACTCGATTGGATCTCATAGAACTCTTATAGGTCTCTAAATCCCAACTCCAACACTCCATACCATGCATGAATTGGCCTTACGATTCGTGCGTACTGACCTTTTTTTCTCGAAACCCTAATCTAGAAGCCATCAGGCACTCCCATGCCCCTTTTAACTTTGGTAAACTATCCAACTCTACGAAAGATCATTTCATTCTCATAGGTTTCTGAATTCTCATTATAACGGTCCATATCGTGCGTGAACAGGCCTTACGATTCGTGCATACTAGCCTTTTTACTCTGAGAAACCCCGTCCAAAGGCCATCGAGTGCTTTCAAGCCTTGTTTGACTTTGATCCTCTCTTGAACCCGATAGTGGATCAATAGATTTTTATAGGTCTCTGAATACCCTTTCTAAAATTCTGTTTGTGTGCGATTCGAACTTATGGTTTGCATTTTAGGCTCTTTTTTCGAAAAAGTCCCTTTCAAACTACCTATTGGCACCCCAGACCCCTTGCCTATATTCAAGGGTGTACTTTACTTCACTAGTAAGACATGGGTATGCCGATAGGTAGGCCATGTCCTACACTAATCAGAATCCCTCAGAAACCCTTTTTTTTTACTATTTATCGAGGCCATGACCTCATTCCCAAAGGCCCCCTTTTGAGCAATAAGAAATATTCCCTCGAAATCAGTGCGCTGTCATTCAAAAAGATCTAATTTTTCAACATTCATTTCATATTTATTACCTCACTTTCATACCATCTTTGGACACATAACTCACCCCTACTTCACCACTATTCCACCACCCTAAAATCAACCTACTTTTCTCCCAAAATCAGTAGATAATTCATCAAGGAGGTCTACACCTACTCTTTTCTAATTCATTTATTTATTGTTGTTTACTTACTTTGCTTCCATCTTTAATATCTTTTAGTCTTAATCCATTATCTCACATTAACTAATATCCCTTTTTATTATTAGTATTAACATAATATATCTTAACAAAATCAAAAAGATAAAAAAGAAGGTTTACTTATAAAGTCCCAAAGTAGGATTTCCTCACCTTTTCTACACTTTTACACTTGATCACATTTGTTTATAAAATAATTAAAGGGGAGTACTAAATTTGGGTTTATGGGTTAACCCCCACCATTATGATATGTCGAATTATATGGACTTAAATGCCTATTATGGCTACATAGGCATCCCCAATCATTATCGAGATTTGAGTCCTATTTTTCTCATTCTGTTACGTTGTTTATACCTCATATTTGGTATTATTGTGTGTATTCACACGCCTATTCATTAATGTTTCCACTGAACATGCACGTTCACTTTCTCCTAGTGAATTTTGATTTGATAGGAACTAACATCATATTTTCTATTATTTTCCTTTATTTCGTATACTCCTTAGGATGACTCCACTATATCCTCCCCATGATTTGAGTATGATGATACCTTTTTCTCCCTTATTTTTCACATTGCACACATTATACACATGAGTCACACCTTGGAGGCCCATGAGAGATTAAAAGGGCAAAATGTTCCAACAAACCCTTAAAGAAGGTGCCTTAGGTGGTTCATGTCCCTTAAAGAATATAGAATTCATTTCTGGGAAGATGTAGCTAGAGATTTCATGACTCGGTAAAAGTATAGTGAAGAGCTGAAAGTTACACGTCGAGACCTGGAACTGCTGAAGCAAAACCCGGGTGAATCAGTTAGCAATTTTATTAAAAGGTAGATAATGAAAGCAGCTACTATGACAAAGAGAAGATCAATGGAAGAGTAGGTAAGCATTGTGAAGAATAACTTCTTACCCCATATTCGAGCTTTAATGGGAGGTCAGTACTACCCTCATTTCAGAGCCCTCTAGTAGGCTGGGGTAGAAATTAAAGAAGGGTCACAAATTAGAAAGATGAATCTAAACTAAAAATGCTGACTGGGAACTTTCTTACCTCGAAAGTATGGTAAGCTAACCATCACCTTAGTCTTAACCACAAACAACATCTCCCAACCTTTTACCTCTTGGACACCCGAAAGTTTCCCTGATCTAGCCAAAAAAGAATATACCAAACTTCATGCCCCTTTGTCAAAATTTTATCAAGACCTTCTTAATAGAAACCTCATTAAACCTCTGAAACCCTAACCATTGCTAGACCCCCTTCCCCAAAATCTTAAGTATAACACCCATTGAGATTTCCACCAAATTATTGGACACACCATTGATTAATGTTTCCATCTAAAGAATGTTATTCAAAGCCTCGTAGATAGGTGGATCATTGCCCTACTATCCAATGTAAAACCCAATACAACTCAGAATCTCATCCCAGCACACTGAACTGGGGTGAATGCCATCCTCACAGAAGAAAACCCAAAATTCTACACTTTCACTAGAATCAAGCCCTTCGAAACTCCCAGTCCACCTACCATCTCACCCAAAGCCCTAAAAATCCATCCTTTTTTTTATCATACAACCTGAGAATCCCACTAACCAAGATCTATCTCTCCTCACTAGGGCCTGCATTATCATTTGTACCCATTTCGAAGGAGGAGACATGGAACTAACCACAATTTTATATCAGATTCAGGAATTTGGGCTGAAATTGCCCTTAGAGATAACCATCAACCACAAAAAGATCAGTGCCTTATTCATGAAAACTTGAAAGTGGGCTCGACAATCCGATGAATGGTTTGTACCCGCGAAAGAGTTCGATTTATACAACATTGTGCAGGTTATGTCTGATAAATTTGTCAAGAAGTGAGAAGTATGCAATATCTCTGAACTATATGATTTTGAAACTGGAAGGATATCTAGTCCATTATTTTCAATACATCCATGATGAATGGGAAGATCTGTATGATGAGGCCATAGAGGTTGTGGAGTGCACTGACTTCTCATGAAATGATGACATTATTTCCACAGGATGGGGTGACGACTTCGACAACTCGAGCAATGAACTAGAGGGTGAGGGCTTCCCCTTTTGGGGATTTTTTGAACCGTGGTACGACCTTATAGAGGAAAAAATGAAATTGAGGCTGGAGATCTTCTTTGAAGATGAAGTCACTTGGGGATAAAAAAATGGAAGCATGAGCTGCAGACTCTAACCATCAAAGTTATGGAAAAAATCAAGAAATTCGAGGGTAGTGACACCGATGAAATGTTTGACCTGAATACACTGGGTCTATATCTCTGCATGATCCACCTGGGAGCTGAGGCATTTGACCCATACAAAAAGATCATCGTTGTTGATGCACCACTCCTCAACTGGCACGCTTTCCCTGACAAGCCTGCCTAAATCAATCTGAACCCTGTTGTTTATCACCTCCAAGAAACACCTGAATCTACTGCCTTTTCTTTTATTTTTGATGTAATTATTAATGAGGCCTCCTTTGATGAGCTCTTCACCATTGTATTTACTAATTTTTTTTTCAATGAAATGAATGATGATTACGGGTATCTTGTAGTGCCTTACATTAATTTCCTTGATTCTAATCAAATAAATGATGAAGATAATTTATTAAATGAACAATTCTTAAATAATATCAATAAGGAAAAAGCTAGACAACATAACCTCATTCAAACTAATTATGATCAGACTATTTTTATCAATCTCAGTTCTAGTAGCCAACCCCGTCAGATTAGGATAGAGCCCACATTGAACGAGCATGAGTGATCATAATTGGAAGATCTTTTAAAATAATTTTTGGATGTCTTCGCATGAACTAATGACGACATGCTTGGTATTGACTTGAAAATAGCACATCACAAGACTCCCGCCTTCCCAGAAAGAAAACTTATTAAGCCAAAACTAAAAAATCTCTAGATAGAGTGGTCCCTCAAAGTCAATGATGATGTGGTGAAACAACTAAATGTAGGCTTCATTCATGTGGTTTAATATCCTATATGGCTTGGAAACATCGTCCCCAATCCAAAATCGAGAGGGAAAGTCCACATGTGCATCAAATATCAAGGTTTCAACAAGGCATCCCCAAAGGATGATTCCTAGCTTCGACATTATCATCGATAAAATCGCTATTCATGCCCTCAAGTCATTTTTCGACGGTTTTGTCGGGTATAATTAGTTTAAGATGCATCTTGACCATTACAAAAAAACCACCATCATCACCCCGTGGGGAACCTTTTGCTACACAGTCATATCATTCGATCTAAAAATTGCTAGGGCTACCCACCAAAGGGCATCTAAAACCATTTTACACAATCTTATCCATAAATTAGTTGATGTCTATATTGAAGATATGATCATCAAGTCCATGACTTGATAAGGTCATATTCCTGTCCTGAGAAAATTCTTTGAGCAACTATAACGACACCAGATGCATCTCAATCCATAAAAATGCGTATTCGGTGTCACAAAGGACAAACTCCTTATATTCATGGTCCATGAAAATAGGATCAAGGCAAACACCACCATGTTAAAAGAAATACTCTAGAAGCCACCACCTTTGATGAAGAAAGAATTATGTGGATTTCTCGGTAAGATCCAATACATTAGTGGATTCATCAACCAATTAACCTCTAACTGCGAGACCATTTTAAAGTTTCTCCTCCATCAAATGGTCTCCCCCTCCTCATATACCTAACTGTCACTAACACCGCAATAGGTCCTATGCTAGCCCAATATATCGAAGAATTTCGTAAGGAGAGAGCCATCTACTATGATAATAACAGACTAGTTGGGTATGAGGTGAACTACAAAGCATTAGAAAAGGCATGTGTAATCTTAGTCCGGGTCACACAGAAGCTCTAACACTATATGCTAGAATTTTCTATCAAACTCGTGTCTCGAATGGATCCAATAAAATATCTATTGGAGAAGATCTCCTTGTCTAACCGCATGGCCCACTGACTGATGTTACTAGATGAATTTGACATCACATATGTCGCGCAGAAAGCCATAAAAGGAAGAGCCATTTTAGATTACCTTGACAAAATCCTATGGAAGGAAATGAGGTTTGAATTTTTGAATTTCCATATGAAAACATCATCTGCACCTCTCACGAGGATCTCAGATGGTTGATGTTCTTTGATAGAGCCACTAACAGGAAAGGATACAATAGTGGGATACTTGTTATTCCCTTGAAGATTCTCAATCAAATTGGACTTCCCTTGCACCAATAACATGGTGAAATACGAAGCATGTATAGTATAGCTCAAGATCACCCTCGAGATAGGAATCAAATGCATTAATATCTATGAAGACTCATCCCTCATCGTGGGGAAGATCCTCAGGAAATGGAAAGTCAATGATGAGAAGATCCTACCCTTCCATGCTCACCTATAAGATATTGCCTTCTAATTTGAAGATGTCACCTTCCAATACCTCCCTCGCTGGAGAAATAGCCTAGCTGATGCAATAGCTACCTTAGCCTCTATAGACGACATGCCTGAGGGTATAACAATGGATACCTTTTTAATCCAGAAATAGGCATCACCCACTCACTATTACCACATTGATCTCGTTACAAAAGAAGATTCGGGCATGATAGGATTATGGTATTATGACATTTGGTGCCTCCTCAAGCATGGCAGGTATCCTCGACATGATGTCAAGAAAGACCATGCGACCTTTCTAGTTTGGCTTCTTAATAAATCATTTGTGACAAGATGCTCTTCAAAAGGAATTTCAATGGAACCCACTTGCATTGCATATCAGGGGCTAAGATTGAAGGCTGCCAAATATCTACAGTAGGAAATGTGGTCTCCACATGAATGTCCACATGGTTTCCAAGATAATCATCCGTTAAGGATACTACTGGACCACCATGGTGTAATACTGCACTGCTTACATTTGAGGATGCCTTAAATTCCAACAGTTTGCCAACCTTCAGCACTTGCCTCCTCGGGAGTTATATAACATGACTTCTCCCTGGCCTTTCTCCACATTGGGCATAGACATCATCGGGAAAGTCACTCGCAAGACATCAAACGGGAATGAATTCATCCTAGTCAACATCGATTACTTCACAAAATGGGTTAAAGCTAAGTCATATGCGGTGTTGAATTAAAAAAAATAACTATATTTATAAGAAAGAACATTATCTTCCGCTACAAAGTTCCCCACAAACTGGTGTCAGATAATGGGCTCCATTTTGAAGCTGAGGTCACATAACTAATTGAAGAGTATGGAATCCAAGGTTACAAGTCCTCTCCTTACCATTCTCAAACCAATGCGGCTGTCGAAGCCACCAACGAAATTCTCAAGACCATCATTTGTAAGATGATCGAAATCCATAGAGATTGGGTCGACCCGGCCCCAATGCTCTCTGGGGCTACTATACCTCCATCAAAACACACCCACTGTGGATACACCTTACTCTCTGGTATATGGCATGGAGATCGCGCTACCTGTCGAACTTGAAATACCTTCCCAACGAGTTATGCTCAAAAGTTAATTCAGTGAAGAGGATTGGTAGCAAAATCGTTACGACAAACTTGTTCTCTTAGATAAAAGGAAGTTGAAAGCCTTCTATCATAAACAAGGGTACCATCATCATATTGTGCGATCATTCAATAAAAAAGGTCAAGTAAACAGATCTACTAATGCAATACAATTAAAATATACTACATGAGGGACCTATGGGGAGCACCCCGAAGTCCAAGTAAACAGAGTTACCAACGCAATACAATTAAAATATACTTACCTGTAAAACGCCCTCAAAATACGAAACTGCTCTCAGCCTACCGTAATAAAGTGGGAATGTGATCTTATGCCCAATGTAATTTGTAGAAATAGTATAAAAACGAACAACATCAAGAAATACTCACACTCTCCAACCACATGCATGTGAAAATATGTATATATCTATATATGTATACCTTTAAAAATACACACCCAATGTATTAACCGTTTTACTTTCAAAAAATCTTACTTATCCAGATTAATTTACCTTAATCTAGTAAAGACTTCCTTTAGTCATACTTAGCATTTCTCACTTTATTTATCACTCCTGGTTCAACACTTTAAACCATTAGACTTGATTTATTCGGACCCATTCCTTTAGCGGAATTTAACCCTTTCATTAATTTCAACACACTTTAGTAATTTCATTGAAAATCGCCATTTCAATACACTCATCGAACGTGTTAAAAATTACTTATTTAATCTTTGAAAAATCCTTTTTACAAAACAATCTTCTGTTAAACATGGGTTTAATCATTGATTAACCACCCAATTACCCACTTTCTTTAACCTTTTTTCTTATCTTATGGGATTAGTAGATTTATGCATTAACTTTTCCATTTAACCTTTACCGAAACAATTATTACATTCATTCAAGTTAGGTTGTATTAACACATTTACCACACAACCCATTTCTTAATATGTTCCATATTTCATTTAACTTTCTCTCAGAATCTTCCTATACTCCATACTTACATGGGCTTCGGGATCTTCTTCCTTTATCCCGGTGTCATCCGAGTTCCTTTATGTGTTTTAATAGTTTACAAATGTCCACATTATTCCACTTTCCTTTTTACCCACCCAAAGCCAAAACCCAAGACTTTACTGCCCCATCTTGTGTTACACCTTGAAATTTACCATTTCATGTTCTTTATACTTTAACCTTGATTTTTATTCCAAAAATCATATTTATTTAGGACCACTTTGTGTAACACCATTTCCAACCTTTTATTTCATAAAATATTCCACTTTAAGTAAAATTGCCATTTTATCCTGTTGTTTCCAGAATCACCTTTTACTCCATTTCATAAGTTATAATTTCACGCAAAAACACTATTAAGTTATATAACCAACTTCTTAAGTGTTTTAACCCTTTAACAACTTTTTGCACTTGGAGTAATCTCTTTACTTGATTGGAAACACTTTTACACCTTTAATTCCCTTTTAACTCTATAAGTGTTAATATTTCACAATAGTAAGTTACACTGGCTAAATATTCCATGTTTACCCATTAACACTTAATTAATGTTTTTTTTATCAACATTTCCCAAGAACACATTTCTTTATTTCTTGATTCAAGAAATACATTCACACTTAAGACTACTTTTATAAGAATATTGTCATTTCTTTTATTTAACATGTAGTCCTTTAACATCATCCACATTGTGTCTTTTAGTCCCACTTACACATACTTTAAAGACTACAATCCCAACCTTTATTATTTCTTGTTTCAACCCAACAAAATATTCTTTAAACTTGTTTATACATTCTATATCACATTCCTACAAGTTTATATGCATGAAAAGATTGATTTTGAACTAAAAAATCCTACTACATGGTTTAAACATATTTTCACTAAATATTTACCAAGTAAACATTTATTCCCAAACATTTTATTTCATAAAATGTTTAACACCAATACTTCTAGAAAGGCACACTTTCATCAAGTGCCATATTTCAATATTCCAAAACATTGAAATATTTACTAATTCTTTAATTTCAACAAAATATCATTATTCAACAAAATCACATTATTTGCAAACATTTTATCCCATAAAATGTTCTTCATTAAAATTACTTGAAAATACACCATTTTAATAAAACATCACCTTTTGTTATTTCTAACCTTGAAATAATTATCCACCCTTTATTTTTAACCAAGTAATCTTTTCTCATATTTTTATTCCATAAAAATGTTTATTATCTTCTTACACAATAAATATACCATTAAACTAAATACACCCAACTCAAATAGTCTAAATACAATACTACAATGTAAAAATGACATTACTACACTAAGAGTAAGGTTACCCACCTCTAATGGCTCAAATGGTGGTGTTGGTGTAGGAGGAATAACCCCAACTTCAAAGGTCGCCTCAAGGGATTATCAAATGCTTCCTCCTAAGCTCTAATTCAAGACCCACTTCATCTTCTCCAAGTATACCCCCCCCCCCCCAAATACAACACCAAAATTCGTATCTCTGTCTTGATCATGGTGAAAACGGGTGTTTTTGGTTCAAATATGAAAGACGACATCTTGAAACTGGGTTGGGTGGTGGTATAAGGTGGAGGAGTGGTGGTCTACTATGGAAGAGTGGAGGTTTGGTGGTGGGTGGTGCTCAAAAACCACCCACCTCTTCCATTTCTCTCTCCCCCCCCCCTCTCTCTCTCTCTCTCTCTCTCTCGCTCGCTCGCTCTCTCTCTCTCTCTATCTCTCTCATTCTATCTTCTCCCTACAATACTAAACCTTAATAAAACCTAAAAAAACCCTTATAAAACACCCCTTAAGCCCAAAAATCCTATTTTGGCCTTGTTGAGCTGATTTGGGTTCGACAAAACACCAAATCAATAGCCCAAAATGTGACAGCGCACAAGGGCATCTGCTATAAAATTCTCAACTCACGTTAGTCGAACGACAAGTCTATATCGCTCTAATGACTTCTCTTGTCACTCGATCCACGGTTCACCCGACCTTCGAGCAACCTGCTACTTTAAGTCAGTAGCACGTCGTGAGAAACCTTCCATATCGCGACCTTAAAGATGTCACTCGAATGACCTCCCAAGTCATTCGAACGACCCTGATTCTTTCTTTTTATTTTTGTCCAATTTTGTACCGAAAATTCTTCCATATTTATACTTAAAGTCTTCAATTATTACCACAATATAATTTTATTAATTTAAAGGGGCGGGACATTACAAACTTCCCTCCTTGGAGAATTTCGTCCCCAAAATTCTTGTTCCATTAATCCTCAACTCATGGGGTCCCCCAACCTTTATTCTAAGTCACAAAATATTCTAAGGTAAATTATCGATCTCCTCAACACTAATGTCACCAAATATTTAGCATTCCACATGCCTTAATGATCACCATTTTGTTAACTAAAACGCTACATACCCATCCCCGAGTCTCCACTCGCCTTATGATCAAGTCCAAACCATTCCTGGAACTACCTATGCTAGTATCTTAGGCATACCGGTGCCTTTACAAGAAAATTATTTTTAGCGATCAACATTCACCCAAAGCAATTCATGATATAATCATCAGTCGTATATTTCACCAAAGTCAATTTCTAGCTTAGCACCGCACATCCGTCATGTCACAAATTCCCAAGTTAACCTAACTATATAACTCTTAAGAATTTTCCAATAACCATACTAGGTTATCTTTTGCTCCATGGAAGAATAAATCCATCAAATCATTATTGTACGCTCGATCACACCGTCTGTTGCATCACTCTGATGAACCTAACACTAACTAGGCGTCTCATCCTTGAGTACTCACTAGAGTATAACCCTAATCCATTCATCGTGGAAAAGAAACATTATGTGACAAGTTTTTCCTTAATTTCCAACACTATATTCTATCCTCAAATGATTAACCCGCTCTTCACAATCTGAGCCACTGATTGCAAAGCCAGCTAGTCTAAGATCCACTTGTTTAAGAGGGATTGATACTACGAACCAACCGAGTGATCGAAATCATAGACACCCATACATAAAACTTTATGCAATAGAAATATTACTTCAGATGAGCACACCAAGTTACCAAGATGCATTGACAAAACCTGGTTCACCGCGCTCTCTCGGGCCTAACCATGATGTACCAAGACATGGAACCAATCTGAGTCACCAAGTAGGTTAGAACACTAAATTATATTGCCAAACCGAGAGGAACACACTTGTGTCAGAGAGACAAGCAACCGTCCAGCGAATTTTTCCCATAGGCATTTGATTCTGATTCATGGAAGCGAACTTACACCATTTCCTTGAAGCCATACTGCTTATTCACAAAAATCTCACCGAGTACCACTTTCGGCCATGTAACCTGGCCCGGGTCACTAGTCGTGACAAGTCGAATCATAACCATTCATTCTCATATATTAGCACAATTTATGAGTCAGTAGTCCTCTAGGAAGTTAATCCCTGACTTCCCTCCTTGGGAGCAAGGACCTACCTTTCACATCCTTCGCGTCGATGCACCATTTCGATTGAGGGATACCTCATGCCTTATCTACATCGATCTCATTCTATAACTAATGATGACGTCACCAACCTATTACACCTAGGTTATTTGTTGATTAACATATTGCGATCGAGATCCTAAACTCCCATATTCATTACTTAGTCAAATAAGGCACTCACCTAACCGTGTCCCTTTGACCATAAGGTTACCATCAATTCACCTTATCCTTTCTATACACACGGGATCTTTTTGACGACCACACCCGCCATCATTTGTACCCTAAGGGCAATTAATATCACACTGAGATATATCTTTAAACCCATACTAGCTTGGAAAGATGTGCCAATTTCTAATCCTTACATTAACAAGGCTATTCTAGCCTATACTGTCAACACATTGGCATAATAATCATGTTTCAATGCAGCACAATTTTAATAGCCATTTGCAAGCCCCCACATGGAGTCATCACTCTAAGTCTCGAATACATTTCCTAGTACATCCCGAAATCGAGCATTACCATACCCCAAGCCATTCCATGACATCCGAGCATTACTCATGAAGGGATACAACTACGTTTCTAACTTAGGGATTACACCACCCATTTATGTCGATTGGAAAACCATACCCGGCACTTACACTATATGACTGTTAATCTGGGATCATCACCTGACCCTCAACTGAATCATTACTAAGAATCCTATTGCCTCTTCTTGCTGGAATTAATTGGTCTCCTAAGAACACCAAACACATTTCATGTGAAAGCCCCAAATTTAATGAGATTTCATTGTCTATATCATTATCATCTTAGGTGCACCCTTCAAACCTTTTGATACCCACATCGATATTACTTGGTGCTCGCAATAAACTAGTCCACGAGCTTTTAGCCATAGTGCGCCTTAATCCTCAAACACCTCAAGAAATAACAAAATTCGATTCATCCTCAATGATGCCACACACAAATTTTCCCCATGACACCTCAGAGTGCTTATGAATCACTCACACACTAGGATTACCTCGCACCTAGGCATTTCCTCGGTGGCTAAAACGAGTTTCAACACTTAGATACTAACTTTACCTTTAATCCAAATGGTTGTGACTATAAGTCACATACTAACCATAATTAGTGCCACTACGGGTCATGGTAGGATACAGGACATCGCCTGCAACCTATAAACCTCAAGGTCTGCCTCACCAAATCCTCAATGACTGTTTGAATATGGCAACCTAAATTTCCTAACTATGCTATTATCATATCAAGTGAAAACCTACGTGTTAACACGACTATATAACTCTAGGAAGGATACGGGCATCGAGTATTCCCTAAAATCATCGAGGCTCACACCACAAACACCACAAGAGATCCTATTTCCTCAATTCCATATTACCACCCAAAATACATTTAAACCTAAGTCCTCAACTAAGGAACTAATATGTTCTCACCATAATTCAATACTTCTTAATGCCATACAATTATTTAGTCTCCGAGCATGAGATACACAACTTTTACCACTAGGTTGCCATGAATGTTCCTCCTTCTTGCCACTAACAATGCTACTCACATCATCAAAATTATAGTATGATATATCTCACACGGATGACCGCGGTGTTGCTACTAATCGCCTAAACTAACTCATGTGTATACCAAAATTCTTTCAATTGAATTTTCCTAATACATCACCGACGTTAACTGCCCATAAGAGCCGTACCTAAGGGTTGTACATTTCCCCTTTCAATCGCAAACCATTTGTACCAAATCGAGAC
The DNA here is from genome assembly GCA_949130495.1 of Sambucus nigra. NCBI lineage: Eukaryota > Viridiplantae > Streptophyta > Magnoliopsida > Dipsacales > Adoxaceae > Sambucus > Sambucus nigra. Next base: position 204,175,072 of record OX422208.1, read on the forward strand.
ACCCAAACCATCCGCGTCTACCATTGATTATATGAAACTCATGCCACTTTCCATTTGGGCGTCATTTCACTCTATTGATACATCAATTGATTCTATGTCACCAAAATTTAACACATGCACCTCATACTAATAACCACGGTGTCACCACTATAGGCTTGCATGGACACCCGTAGATTATTACAATTCTAATCAGAAATGCGGAAGTGATTAGTAATCATCAATCTAATTGTGTGCCACTTTCCACTAATCTAACTTGTCGTGCAAACCTCCTAGACTTTACCATCGAGGACACGAACTAAACCGTCGTCAAACAAACGGCACCGTCCCAAACCACAGTGATGCCGAACTCACTACGTCACACCCGAAAGGAACCTTTAACCTAGATCTCCGATACCATTTATTATGCCCCAACCTGGATTTATGGCTTACCCGTGAGCCAACCCAAGAATTAGGTGTGAAGTGCAATGGAACTACATATATAATGTTGCTAGTCCAATTTTATTTAGTTAACATTTCACTTGTTAGCATGTAATTCCAGTTTCAAGATAAACTACGTGAGAGACCCATGGGGAGCACCCCAAAGTCCAAGTAAACAAAACTACTAACGCAATACAATTAAAATATACTTACCTCTAAAACGCCCTCAAAATAAGAAACCACTCCCAACCTGTCGTAACAAAGCGGGGATGTGAGCTTATGCCCAGTGAGATTTATACAAATAGTATAGAAATGAACGACAGAAAAGAATACTCACATGCTAAAACCAAATGCATGAGAAAATATGTATATATCTACATATGCATACCTTTGAAAATATACATCCAATGTATTAGTCGTTTTACTTTCGAAGAATCTTACTTATCCAGATTAATTTACCTTAATCGAGTAAAGACTTCCTTAACTCATACTTAACATTTATCACTTTATTTAACACACTCAATTCAACACTTGAAACCATTACACTTGATTTGTTCGGACCCATTCCTTTACTAGAATTTTACCCTTTCATTAATTTTAACATGCTTTAGTATTTTAATTGAAAATTGCCATTTCAATACATGCATTCACCGTGTTAGAAAATACTAATTTAATGTTTGGAAAATCCTTTTTATAACATATTCTTATGTTGAATATGGGTTTAACCATTTAGATTCCTTAACCACCCAATTATCCACTTTCTTTAACCTTTTTCCTTCTCTTATAGATATTAGTAGATTTACGCATTAACTTGTCCATTTCACCTTTATCGGAACATTTATTACATTCATTCAAGTTAGGTTGTATTAAAACATTTATCACACAACCCATTTCTTGATATGTTTCATATTTCATTTAACTTTCTCTCGGAATCTTCCTATACCGCATACTTACAAGGGCTCCGCACCGACGACTATGTGCACCATATGCTCTGGCCAGTGATTTAGGGATTTTCACCCAAGGGCTTTGGGACCTTCTTGATTTATCCTGGTGTCATCCGAGTTCCTTTATGTGTTTTAACATTTTACAAATGTCCACATTATTCCACTTTCCTTTTTACCCGGTCGAAGCCAAAACTCGAGACTTTACAGCCCCATGTTGTGATACACCTTGAAATTTACCATTTCATGTCCTTTATACTTTAACCTTAATTTTTATTCCAAAAATCATATTTATTTAGGATCACTTTGTGTAACACTATTTCCAACCTTTTTATTTCATAAATGTTCCACTTTAAGTAAAATTACCCTTTTACGTTGTTATTTCCAAAGTCGCCTTTAACTCCATTTCACAAGTTATAATTTCACCTAAAAACACTATTAAGTTATACGCCCAACTTCTTAAGTGTATTTTACCCCTTAACATCTCTTTACACTTGGAGTAATCTCTTTACTTTATGAAAACACTTTTACAGCTTTAATTCCCTTTTAATTCTCTAAGTGTTAATATTTCATAACGATAGTAAGTTACATTCACTAACTATTTCATGTTTACCCATTAACACTTAATTAATGCTTTTTATCAACATTTCTCAAGCACACATTTCTTTACTTCTTCATTCACGAAATACGTTCACATTTAAGACTATTTTTATAAGAAAATTACCACTTCTTCTATTTAACATGTAGTCCTTTAACTCCATACACATTATGTCTTTGTCCCACTTACACATATTTTGAAGACTAAAATCCCAACTTTTATTATTTCTTGATTAAACCCAACAAAGACTTCTTTAAACTTATTTATACATTCTATGTCAAATTCCCACAAGTTTATATGCATGAGAAGATTGATTTTGAACTCAAAAATCCTACTATATGGTATAGACATATTTTCACCATATATTTACTAAGTAAACATTTATTCCCAAATATTTTATTTCATAAAATTATTAACACCAATACTTCTAGAAATGCCCACTTTCATCAAATGCCATTTTTCAATATTCCGAAATATTAAAATATTTACCAATTCTTTAATTTCAATAAAATCACATTATTTGCAAACATTTATTCCATAAAAAAAATTCATCAAAATTACTAAAAAAAACATAATTTTAATAAAACAACAACTTTTATCATTTCTAACCTTAGAATAAATATCCACCTTTTATTTTTAACAAAATAACATTTTTCTCAACATTTTTATTCCATAAAAATATTTATTATCTTCTTACACAGCAAATATACCATTAAACTAAATACACCCTACTCAAATAGTCTAAATACAAGACTACAATGTAAAAATGACATTCTTACAAGGTGGTGTTGGTGTAGGAGGAGTAACCCCCGCCTTCAAAGGTGGCTTCAAGGGGTAACCGGATGTTTCCTCCTAAGCTCCAATTCAAGACCCACTTCATCTTCTCCACGGAAACCCCCCAAATACACTCCAAAATTCATAGCTCTATCTTGACCATGGTGGAAATGGATGTTTTTTTTGTTCAACTGTGGAAGAAGACATCTTGAAAGTGGTGGTCTAAGGTGGAGGAGTGGTGGTTTGGTGGTGGTCTAAGGTGAAAGAATGGTGGTTTGGTGGTGAGTAGTTGTGGAAGACCACTGACCTCTTCAATTTATCTCTCACTCTCTCTCCTTCCATCTTCTCTTAACAATACTAAAACCACAATAACCTCCAAATAACCCTTATAAAACACCACTTAAGCCCAAAAATCCCATTTTACCCTTGTTGAACTAATCTGGGCTCGACAACACACCAAATTAATGACCCAAAATGTGACAGCGCATAAGAGCATTTATACTATTACTATAAAATGAAATATAAAGAATTTATTCTCCTCAACGGAGATGATACCCACGTAGGATGTGAGAAATCATCTGACTTGGCTCTCCACATAAGATCTATAACGAAGACAATGCCCATCTCAGCGACCCTACTTCCATAGCCCCTTCATCTACAAACTACATTCAATTGTGTCGATACAAATGCAAATGGTAACTATTCACGTAATCTGTGGAAATATAGAGTGCCCATTCTTCTTCAAAGTACATTTAATCATTACAAATGAAAACGCAACTTCCTTAATTAAATATACAGCTTATATCCTAAAAATAAATGACATACAACTACATCTAGTCATAATCGGCATACAACTACAATACAAGCATAATCGAATATGTCGACTCATTTGGGAATAATAGATATATCTTTGTAGAGAAGAGGAATTGTAAGACCAACTCTCTGGTTGGAATATGAAAGATAGTTCATGCAAGCTCATTTGGAGCAGTGGATGCAATAGAAGATTTTGGAATCTCAGATTTTGTTGAAGAAGCATCAATACAAGTAAGATTATTTTTAATGTTGCAATGGTTGATTAGGCAAAAATTCTTCCCAATTTATCCCTTAATTTAGTTACTTTTAGCACCTCGAACAACGTAATTGATTTGAATTTATCTCATAATCTTGCTACTGACTTATCCTAACGAGTACACTGAGTTTTTGGTATTTCGTATTGATTTTACAGGTATTTGATGTCAAGAAACGAAAGAAACAAATCGAAAAAATCGAGAAAGACAAGAAGGAAAGTCAAAAGGGCAAAAGTGTAATTTTTACCTGGAATTCGGATGAGGCACTTAAAGAGAAGTTGACGATATCACTTTCTTGAGCACATAGGAAGAAACGGAATCTCAATCGGAGTCCCGGAACAAAAGATATGAGCAGTCAAAGTTGAGAAAAAAAGTCAAACAGGCAGACCGGTCCGCCCCTACCACGGACTGGTCCGATGTGCCTTACTCCAAAAGACCCCGGATCGAAAGCAAACCGAAGAAGGGTGAAAAATAAAAGAACCGGTCCGCCAAAAAATAAAAGGAACCGATCTGCATGGGAGGCAGATCGATCCACCTAAGGCCCGGACCGGTCCGGCTATCGAGATCTTGAAATCTTATCTTCTCCTAAGAAGAGTCCTAGTGCAGCTGAAACTCCTGAATTCTTGTAGGGTATAAAAACCCGTTTTATTATCATTATTTGCACGGAGAATTTTAGTTAATTTTCCATTCTTTTTCAGAAACCATAGTTCAAATACAATTTACAGTTTCAATTCCAATAGTGAAGATTATTCAGAAATTATTTAATTAAAACTTTTCTTAATTGCTGCTGTTACTCCTTAAGTGATATTAGTGAGTTATTTCCTCTCTTCTATTCCTTTCTACATCAATTCACAAGTTTTCCTTAGATTAATCATGGTTTTTTGCACATCAAATAATGTTTTCATTATTTTCAGCATGCTAGGCTAGATTTTCTAAGGCCGGGATACATGAACCCAGCCTGATGTGTTAGTTGTATGTGTATAATATTAATCCTCTGAATTTAGTGATTGATTACGACTGTATTGCATAGGAACACAACAATTGTAGATCTTTAGATCTCGTTTGCCCCTGAGTAACCGGGATGCTTTAGAATGCAATTCGAGTGTCACTATCGTGATACCGATTTACTCGTCCTCGGATTAAGTATGATTCGGGCTTGAACCTCATATACGTAATGCTTGGGAGTACTAAATTCTGGGTCTAATTAATCAGTTAAATTTATGATTAGTATTTTACCGGCAATACACTAGGGTTAGTGGATTGTATTCCCGTCATGTTTTTCTCATTATATAGTTAAAGTTTTAATTCATTCTTCATCAGTATTTTAGGTAATTTAGTATAATTACATCTTTTCATAATTTCATCTAGTTTAATTATTCCCAAAATCAAATCATTTTTCTTTTTCCTTTAGAGTCAAAGTTAGGATTCCTTCGTCTTTTCCCGTCGTCACAACTCTGTTGTCCTATTTTTCTGTGGATACGATCCCGACTTACCGGGTTTATTACTAACGCTACAGGCTTGCACTTGAGCCTAGAGTGAACGCACATTAGAGACACTTTCTGAGTCGCGTCAAGTTTTTGCGGCGTTGTCGGGGATCTAGATAGACTTAGGATTAGATCGAGTCAATCTAAAGCTTTGACCAAAAAAATTCAGAAATCCAAAAACATAAGAAAAATTAAAAAAGCACAAAAAGATTCACCACCATCTCTCATAAGCTATTAATGCAAAATTCTGAACTCACTCCCACACCCCATAATACTCCAACCAGCATTCACGAAAATCCAATCATTGAGTACAACCCCGATAGCCCTCACACTCCTAACGCCCCACAATTCTGGATTCCACCTACCACACCGTCACACACAATCTCCAATAACACTTCGTTTTCCTTCTTAGGACACACCTCTGAGTACACTTCGAGCACACCAAGTGAGAGCACCGAGTCGTTAAGTGAGAGAGAGATGTGACAACACAGTAATGCACCTACCGATGAGTAAGAGGCCCCGTACCGCCCACTCAGAGAATTTTTATATCCCGAGTGCACTGTCACTTCGGGATGCATTATACTCCCGTATATTGTCGGGCAATTTCGCTTTAAAAACGGGATGATCCAGATGTTACCCCACTACCATGGTATGGATTCTCGAAAGCCATACCTTCACATTAGGTAATTTAAGGATGTGTGCGATACTCTCAATGATTAAACTTGCACACAAGAGGTAATCCGCCTCACACTCTTCCTCTTCTCGTTCAAAGATAAAGCTAAGACCTGGCTGTGGTCTTTACCCCCGAGCTCGATTCCATCTTGGAACGAGTTGCAGTCTAGATTTCTCAAGAGATTCTTTCCACCACATCGAACAATCTCCATAAAGGCTCAAATTCAATCGTTCAGGAAATCTTAAAATGAGCCATTTCATCGATGTTACGAGCGTTTCAATGAGTTAGTTACTTCATGTCCCCATCATGGATTTGATTCAACGCAAATCATTTCTTTTCTCTATAATGGGCTGAACCTTAACTCCAAGCAACTCATTGAAACCATGGGTAGTGGTTCGTTTGTCGACTTAGACACCCACGATGCTGAGCTTCACCTGCGGTATGTCGCCGAGACTAACCAATCCTGGGATACATCTGACCCTAATGCTCCAAATCGAAATCGTTAAGTGACCACCACTCCATCGCCGTTCGGCTTATTTCATATAGAAAAGAGTTCTATAGCGGACAGTCGGATCTATATACTTGAGAAATAAGTGCGAGAACTATATGGGATATGCGGAAGAGGACCAACTGGATCCATACTAAACCCTGTTGAAAAGGTGTGTGCTATTTGTGAGGCGGGTCATTCAACTGATGAATGCCCGACTATACCCGCATACAAAGTGATGCTTCAAGAGCAAGTTAGTGGTATAGGAGGATTTGAGGGTAATTTCGGTGCTCCGCATGGGAATTCTTACAACCCTTCATAGAAAAACTGTCCTGGTTTTAGCTATGGGAAACAACATGTTACGATGAACCTTACTTCCCATGTTGCCCCTCCTCCACCACAACACTTTCAGCAAGCCCCACACATGTAAGGACATGTGCAAGCGCCACCACCTCAAGGAGATTATATCCCGCATCCGCGGAGAACTCTCGAGGATACCATGAATCAATTTATCAAAAGACAGACTGCAACCAATGCCAGATATGATTGCTTGATTAGCGACATAAATACAAGTCTGTCAAAGATACAATCCTCGTTGAGTGTTCAAGAGAAGGGCAAGTTTTCTGCCCAAGGCCAAAGACCTCCCCAAGGTCAAACTAGTGTTAGATCCACCTCTACTGAACATCAGGAGAAATGTCAAGATATGACCACTCTTCATAGTGGGAGAGTCGTTGATTTATCACCTCCCCCACACGATACATCGAAAGAGAAGGAGATTTCGCCCGACACGAAAGAGGCCGAAGATGTCCCCTTGAATGAGAGTGACAAAAAGACACTAGTGAGCCCGAGGTAGTAGTGAAACCACCCACCGCGGCATCATTTCCTCAAAGGTTTATTCCTTCCCATAAAGGAAACCCACGTGATGACGTGCTAGAAGTGCTAAAGCAAGTAAAGCTGAACTTACCTTTCCTTGATGCCATTAAGAAAATTCGAGCTTATGCAAAAGTCATCAAAGACTTATTGACGGTAAACAGAAAGATGAAGGTAAAGAAGAATATCTTTCTAGCACAGAACGTGAGATCCATTCTACAGAACGATCTCCCACCTAAATTTAAAGATCCCGGTTCACCCACCATTTCCTGCATCATTGGAGAAAACAAGATCGAAAAAGCCTTACTTGATTTGGGAGAAAGTGTAAATATACTCCCTTACTCCATCTATAGGCAACTTGACTTGGGCGACCTCGAGCCCACAAAGGTCACTCTCCAATTAGCAGATCGAACCGTGAAGATCCCAGGAGGTATAGTCGAGGACGTGATCGTCCAAGTTGACACTTTCTACTTCCCGGTAGACTTTGTCATTTGGGACACGGAGCCCTCCTTCAACTCAAGCAACCATGTTCCCATCATCCTTGGGCGCTCTTTCTTATCTACGGATAACGCAATCATCAATACTCGGAATGGGTGAATGCAACTCACCTTTGGGAACATGACCTTATATACCAACATCTTCCACATAGCTAAACATGCAGGGGAGGAAGATGATCTTCACGCAGTGAGCTTCATAAATGAGATAGTAGAGGACTACTTTGAGGAGAATTATTACGGTGACGCCTTAGGGTCTTGTCTAGTGTCGAGCCACGAGAGTGAGGGGACGTACATCGACTTAGAGAGGGAGGTTAGGGAGTTGAGAGAATTACTCGATGAGAGAGCGTCGGACGAGGACGCGAGAGATGTTAATTGGGTTTTTATATTCGAGGAGTTACCACTGAGGGATACACGCATGGTGCCCTTCGACGAAAAATTTCCAACCCTTGAATTGAAGAAACTTCCCTCCCATATTAAATATGCATACCTAGGAGAGGATGAAACATTTCTTGTTGTTGTCTCCTCTAGCCTAAACGATGAGCAGGAGGGTAAACTGTTGAAAATTCTGAGGAAGCACCAAAGTGCTTTTGGTTGGTGCATTGGTGATTTGAAGGGGATAAGTCCTTTAATTTGCACTCACAAGATCCATCTCGAAGAGGATGTCAGACTCTCAAGAGAAATGCAAAGAAGGCTAAATCCCAACATGAAAGAAGTAGTGAGAACCGAGATTATCAAGTTATTGGATGCCCAAATTATCTACCCAATCTCGAATAGCAAGTGGGTGAGACCCATTTAAGTCATCCCGAAGAAGTCGAGCATGACAGTGATTGAGAATGCTAAGGGAGAGCTAGTTCCCCAATGTACCACCACCGGGTGGCTCGTTTACATTGATTACCAGAAACTCAATGCGGGAACTAGGAAAGAACATTTCCCCTTGCCATTTACTGATCAAATGCTTGAGAGAGTAGCGGGCCACCCTTACTATTGCTTCCTTGATGGTTATTCAGGTTATAACCAGATTGAGGTAGATGTACTTAACCAAGAGAAAACGACTTTCACTTGCCCTTTTGGTACGTTTGCCTACAAACGTATGCCATTAAACTTGTGTAATGCACCCACGACCTTTCAAAGGTTCATGTTAAGCCTATTTAGCGACATGGTCGAGAGAGGACTCTAAGTGTTCATGGACGATTTCAGCATTTTTGGCACCTCTTTCTATCGTTGTTTAGAAAAGCTGGAAAAAGTACTTGCCCGGTGTGTGGAAAAGAACTTAGTGCTGAATTGGTAGAAATGCCATTTTATGGTCACTGAGGGAATAGTTCTTGGCCACATAGTATCATCCAAGGGGATAGAAGTAGATAGGGCGAAAATAGATGTCATAGCTGATTTTCCCCCTCCAAAATTGCTTAAGGACGTGCGCTATTTCTTGGGCCACGCGGGGTTTTATCGACATTTCATTAAGGACTTTAGAGCCATCTCTAGACCCTTAAGCAACCTAATCATGAAGTACACCCCATTCGAGTGGACGGAAGCAAGCCAAAGCTCTTTTAAAAAACTAAAAACAATGCTTGTGTCCGCTCCCATCATGCAAGTTCCGGATTGGTCCTTACTATTCGAACTTATGTGTGATGCTAGCGATTATGCGATAGGGGTTGTTTTGGGCCAAAGACAATATAAGCAAGCTTATGTCATCTACTACGCTAGACGGACTCTTACTGAACCACAACTTAACTATTCTACCATGAAGAAGGAGTTGCTAGCGGTAGTCTTTGCCCTTGATAAATTCCAGTCATACCTTATTGGTTCTCCCATTACTTGCTTCACCGACCACGCGGCATTGAAATACTTACTCTCAAAGAAAGATGCCAAGCAGCGCCTCATCAGGTGGATCCTACTCCTACAAGAGTTTAATCTCTCCATTAAAGATAAAAAAGGGGTAGAAAACGTCGTTTTCGACCACTTATCACGGCTTTCGTCCGGCGTACCTAGTGATCCCATACCCATAGACGAATACATTTCGGATGAAAAACTTTTTGCTACCTCTTATTTTCCCTAGTTTGCGGATATAGGTGAAACAGCTTGTCACGGGAGCCGTCCCTCCCGACTGGACACTGCAAGATAAGAAGAGTTTTCTGCCTTGGATGCACATGTTCTTCTATGATGATCCCTTCCTGTTTAAATATTGCGCCGACCAAATCATCCGGCGTTGTGTACCGGATGACGAGATCCCCAAGCTCATCCAGTTTTGTAATTCAGAAGCTTGTGGAGGCCACTTTTCGACGAAAAAAACGGCCGCTAAAATTATTCAATGCGGCCTCTATTGGCCCACAATCTTCCGGGATGTGAACGATGCTTGCAAATCTTGCAATAGGTGCTAACGGATGGGAGCCATTACCCGACGAGACATGATGCCTCTTACCCTCATACTCATCATTGAGATCTTCGACTGTTGGGGTATTGGCTTCATGGGTCCTTTCCCCCCGTCCTTTGGTTTCCTATACATCCTTGTCGCGGTAGACTATGTTTTAAATGGGTAGAAGCTATAGCTACGAAGACAAATGACAACAAAGTGATGATAAAATTCCTGCAGGAACACATACTTTTTCGCTTTGGTGCACCAAAAGTGATAATCAGCGATAATGGCACGCACTTTTGTAATAGGCCATTCGCGAAGCTAATGATAAAGTATGGAGTCGTTCACAAAGTTGGAACGACTTATCACCCACAAACGAATGGGTAGGCCGAACTAGCAAATCGGGAAATCATGAACATTTTTTAAAAGACCGTCAATCCTTCCCGAAAAGATTGGTCACTTAGATTGAACGATTCGCTATGGGCCTATCGTACCACCTATAAAAATCAACTCAGCATGTCCCGTTTCCGCTTTGTGTATGGAAAACCTTGCCATCTTCCCGTTGAATTAGAGCACAAGGTGTATTGGGCGATTAATCAATTGAATTATGCAATGGATAAGGCCGATGAAGCTCGCAAGCTTCAACTAAATGAGTTAGAAGAACTACACAATGATGTGTATGAGAATGCTAAAATTTCCAAAGAAAGGATGAAACTCGCTCACGATAGCATCATTCGACGTAAAGAGTTTCTTCCCGGGAAAAAAGTTCTTCTCTATAACTCTTGACTTCATCTCTTTTCGGGCAAGTTGCGGTCACGATGGTCTGGCCCGTTCGTTGTGAAGAATGTTTTCCCTCACGGACCTGTTGAATTAGACGATTTAAAAGATGGAAATACATTCAAAGTGAATGAACAATGCCTAAAGCCATATCTAGAGGCATGTGTGTAAGAAGTCGACACCATTTGGTTAACAGACCTCGTTTATGGGGTAGAGTGAGATGTTACAGCAAGGTCGTCGCACCCTCGACGCGTATGGGGTGAGAGTGTGTGTAGTGAGAGTCGTGTGTGTATTGAGCATCGATAGGATTAGGGTACACATTCGGGAAAGAGCATTTGCATGTTTCGGGAACATTCAGTCAAGTCGCGTTGACCATTGGTATCGACAGGTTTTTAATCCAAAATTGATCGGGAGTATGTTGTGAAAGTGAAATTTTTTGGAGAAGAGCGTTCGAAACCAAGTTAGGGGGAAATATAGCTCAAATACACGAGCCGAGCCGGTTCCTTTATTTTAGGGCCAGACCGGTCCGCCCCGGACCGATTCCTTTAATTTTAAGGTGGACCGGTCCGCTAGTCGAATTTGCCTGAACAATAAAGGACCAGACCGGTCCCATCCCCAGGCGGACCGATCCGCCTTTTGCAGGTCTATTTTTTTTCGCTTCCCTAGATTCACCCCCCCCTCTCCCCAATCCCATTCATGCCCTCCAATTCGTTTCCCGAACTACCAACCCTAACCTTTCCCTCCCAAATTCACCCCCTTTTCCGTCCAACCCTTTTCCCTCCAAATCCAACCCTTACCCCCACCCTTTCACCTATAAATACACACCCAAACCCTCCCTTCCCTCCACACCTTCAACCAAACTCCCCTCTTCTCCCTCCCTAATTTTCCAAGAAATAATATCTCTCATTATCATGGCCCAAAGAGCTGCCCCCACCAAGTACGACTCCATCAACATCCTCCCCTCCGATCATGGCGAATTCCGTTCCTGGCAAGAGGAACATTGGTGCCATCGGTTTTTTGGCCCGGATCGCAAACTCCATATGGAGCGCGCTGTCTAATGGGTCGGGCTGCCCAACTCTGTCATCGCCCTATTCATGGCTAGGTGTTGGTGCCGATTCCTCAACGAACCCTATCCAATGGTTTGGGCGGCCGAGGTCCGATCATTTTATGGTACCCTTATTCGGACGGGCCAATTCGAGGCTCAAGCGTACGTGGATGGTACCACCATTCCATTTTCATTGGATATTTTCACGGCTAAGTTGGCTGAATACGATGTTTCGGACGTCCAAGAATTCACCTATCCACGGAACGTCTCCCCGGTCGCCAAAGATGTGATCATGGAACGTATTGCACCGGATGTAGCTTGGACGGGGCAAACCATCACCATTGGACGCCTTAATCAGAAGGCGCGCCTCAATTTTCAAATTGTATGCGCGCCTCAATTTTCAAATTGTATGCGCCAACATCTTGCAAACGTCCAACGACTCCACGATGCGGCCCCGTTAGGCCACATTGACCTATCACCTATTTGATCCACACACTTCCATCCACTTGGCCCGAACCTTATACACAGACATCATCACTACGACCTTGGATGAGAAAGGTGCTTCCCCACTGCCCTATGCCCGTTTGATCACTTCTATCATCAAGGACGCTGGCATTGCGGAACCGCTCGACCGAATTCGCCTTTTCGGTCCTTTTGGACAAGGGACCCGCACAAAGAGTGCCAAACAACTAGCTGTCCTATGGGCACGGTGGGGAAGTGATAGTGAAGAAGAGGCTGCCTCGAGCGAGAGCGGCAAAGAAGAAGAAGAGGCCGCTGGTACGGATGTCGAAATGGGGGATGTCGGTCCGGATGAAGAGTTGACGGACGAAGAAGATGACCCGGATTTTGAGTGGGAGGGTAGCGACCTCACCAACCGAATGGCGGCACTTGAGACGAACATCGACAACTTTTTGATCGATTACCATCACGATACGAGCTTGATACTCCGTTTCCAAGCAGACATATATCGATGCTAAGGGGATCCCAACGAGCCATTGCCTCCCTATTTCTATGACCCCTATGGCCCCGATGCGCTCGGTTCCTCCCAACCCCCGCCCCATTGAAGCTTGATGTGGTTATGACAGTTTTTATTTATTTTTCCTATTCACATGTTTGTATGCTTTTCCTTGTAATTGTACCACAGTCTTGTTTGCTATAAAATCTGTATTTTTCCCCATTGGTTTGTTTTATTTATCGCACTTATTATTTTGCCTTGTTTAGATTTTAGTCCTTTTTTCTTGAGGACAATGCAAAAGTCTAAGTTAGGGGGGGGGGGGGGGGTCACAAGTGCGTATTTTTAAAACTTCACGAATTTTCTAAAATGCCCAGAAATTTCCAAAAAAAATCATAAAATTTTTAAAAACCCAAAAATATTTTTTCAAAATAAATAAAAATTAGAATTCAAATTTTCGAAAAATACCATTCAAAGTCGGTTTAAAGTCTCATGTTGTAAAAATTCAACATACACAAAGCTGAAATTGACTAAAGATGGAAATTGAAAGAAAATTGACGACTTAACGAATAAGTGTGGAGATTAACAAACCCAGTGAGATTCGAGCCTATCACTTTTTGTGAGTTTTTAAATCAATCCGAGTTAATTGTTAACTCAAAGTTCTTTTCAGCACCTAAAAATTCATCGAGGATCTCAACCCATTTATTTTGATCGGTTATACAAAACGTGTGTGATATTGCTTTGAAAAACGTGCCAAAAGTGATCTATAAACTTAAATTCATCTCAAAACGCATTTGGTAACGCAATTGGTATTTTGGACAATGAAGTAGGCCCTCGTTTGTCACCCAAAAATATTGGCCAGAAAAAGATGCGATAAATCACCCCTTTTGCAACCCAAATTGAGCCGAATAAATTTTTCCTTTCGTTTGACAACCCAAAAAACCCAAATATACCAGAATTGTGAAAAATGGAAAAAATTAGAATTTAAGTCCAAAAGTGCATAAAAGGGGGCAAGAAAAAAATAGATATGCTCAACAAAAATAGCAAGAAAAGAAAAGAAGTGAAAAGCATGAAAAAATAGAAAAAGAAGAAAAAAATGAGCAATAGCCCGGAAAAAGCACAAATGGAAATCATAAATGACTTTTCCAATTCCAACCTTTCCTACCATTTTCATTTTACCCCATATACCTTAAACCCCTAAAAAGTCATAATCGAGTCTAAATTGCGAAATTGGTTACCGCGTGGAAATACACCAAAAGATAATAAAGGAGATTAAATGCGTGAATAAGAGGCAATGTTCCCGTTTTTAAAACCGTAATCCGTTGATGAGATCCTTTTACTATAAAATTTCCATTTTTCTACTTGTATGCGTGAGTTTGCGTCCATTACATTTACTCTTTATATCACGCATACCGAGAGAATAGCCACATTCCGAGTGATACGTTTGAGAGAGCATTCTGTGAGAAATCAAAATCAAAACGAATTTTTGGGTAAGTAACGTAATGATCAATCATTGAAGATTGGTTGTTATATTTCTGGCTTCGCACACACGCATTACGGTTTGAGACTTGTAAATATGACTTGATGATGACTATTTTCTGGAGAAGTTTGAATTGTACAATTTTTAGGTATTTTGAATTTTTCTTTGAGTCGAATTTTGTGGGTATATTCAATGCAAACCCTCACGAGACACAGCTCGTCCAACTAGGGTAACCTAGGGGTTTAAAGGCTGGTTGCATACGCTAAATATAATTGCTTGCCCGTGAAAAAGGTATTCTATCCTAATAAAATGTTTTTCAAGAGTTATGCCGTGCTAGGATTCTTTTACATTGCTCGGGACGCGCAAAGTTCTAAGTTAGGGGGGTTTGATTAGGCAAAAATTCTTCCCAATTTATCCCTTAATTTAGTTACTTTTAGCACCTCGAACAACGTAATCGATTTGACTTTATCTCATAATCTTGCTACTGACTTATCCTAACTAGTACACCGAGTTTCTGGTATTTCGTATTGATTTTACAGGTATTTGATGTCAAGAAACGAAAGAAAGAAATCGGAAGAATCGAGAAAGACAAGAAGGAAAGTCAAAAGAGGAAAAGTGTAATTTTTACCCAGAATTCGGATGAGGCACCTAAAGAGAAGTTGAAGATATCACTTTCTTGAGCATATAGGAAGAAATGACATCTCAATCGGAGTCTCGGAACAAAAGATATGAGCAGTCAAAGTTGAGAAAAAAGTCAAACAAGCAGACCGGTCCGCCCCTACCACGGACCGGTCCGCTGTGCCTTACTCCAGAAGACCCCGGATCGAAAGCAAACCGAAGAAGGGTGAAAAATAAAAGAACCGGTCCGCCAGAAAATAAAAGGAACCATTCCACATGGGAGGCAGACCGAATCGCCTAAGGCCCGGACCGGTCCCGCTATCGAGATCTTAAAATCTTATCTTCTCCTTAGAAGAGTCCTAGTGCAGCTGAAACTCCTGAATTCTTATAGGGTATAAAAACCCGTTTTATTATCATTATTTGCACGGAGAATTTTAGTTAATTTTCCATTCTTTTTCAAAAACCGTAGTTTAGATACAATTTACAGTTTCAATTCCAATAGTGAAGATTATTCAGAAATTATTTGATTACAAGTTTTCTTAATTGTTGTTGTTACTGCTTAAGTGAGATTAGTGAGTTATTTCCTCTTTTCAATTCCTTTCTACATCAATTCACAAGTTTTCCTTAGATTAATCATGGTTTTCTGCACATCAAACACTGTTTTTATTATTTTCAGCATGCAAGGCTTGATTTTCTAAGGCCGGGATGCATGAACCCAGTCTTATGTGTTAGTTGTATGTGTATAATATTAACCCTCTGAATTTAGTGATTGATTACGACCGTATTTCATAGGAACCCAACAATTGTAGATCTTTAGATCTCGTTTTCCTCTGGGTAACGGGGATGCTTTAGAATGAAATTCGAGTGTCACTATCGTGATACCGATTTACTCGTCCTCATATTAAGTATGACGCGGGCGTGAACCTCGTATACGTAATGCTTGGGAGTACTAAATTTTGGGTCTAATTAATCAGTTTAGTTTATGATTAGTATTTTATCGGCAATACACTAGGGTTGGGGGATTGTATTCCCGTCCTGTTTTTCTCATTATATAGTTAAAGTTTTAATTCTTTCTTCATCAGTATTTTAGGTAATTTAGTATAATTGCATCTTTTCATAATTTCATAATTGCATCTAGTTTAATCATTCCCAAAATCAAATCATTTTTCCTTTTCCTTTAGAGTCAAAGTTAGGATTCCTTCGTCTTTTCCCGTCGTCACAACTCTTTTGTCCTATTTCCCTGTGGATACAATCCCGACTTACCGGGTTTATTACTAACGCGACAGGCTTGCACTTGAGCCTAGAGTGAACGCACATCAGAGACACTTTCTGAGTCGCGTCAATGGTATAAAATAAAATAGAGTTGCAAGTATGATATTATATCTGTATGTTTGATAGAAAATTTAATTGAGTGTAAGTATAGTTCTACGTAATTTATGGATTTGAATAAACAAATAATTTACTGTTATTACTGTTTGTTCAAATCTTTAAGGATTTTTAGTATAGTAAGTTACGCAATATATAGTAATAAGTATAGTCAGTTACGCAATATATTACGTAGAACTCATATATTACGCAAACAGTAAATGTACGCAATAATTTACGCAATATACTTATATAGTAAGTTACTCAATATATAGTAAGTTACGCAATATACTACGTAATATATGGATTTGAATAAACAAATGTGCGTAACAAACAGTAAATATTATATCTAGTGTAAGTATAGTTCTATGTAAAATAGAGTTACGCACATTTACTGTTTGTTAAAAATCCTTAAAGATTTAGGAAAATATGTCTTCAACTATTTTGGGTAGGGTTTGTTGTTATCACAACAAACTCCTACCCATAAAGGCTCATATGTTCCTAGAGTTTCCTTCGTGTTTTATGATAATATTCGCTTGGCAGTTTTTTTTAAAGAATGCCATGGTCTTGGAGGAATTGATTGTTACTTTCGAAGTTGATGCACGCTGTGAAGAATTTGATCAATGTATTTGGTTATGATTTACTACTATTTTAGAATGGCTAGCTGGTGCATTTATTCCAAGTACACATAGAGTACATACTACAAGTTGTGATTTTGGTGGATGAACTTTTGAATTTTTCTATTTTGTAAAAACGGCACTGGTAAATTTCATGTTGAAGTACGGAAAAAATATTGTGTGGACTCATTACGTTGCTTGAATGTTGAAATGAAGTGTTATATCTAAATGTTCGGTTTGTCGTAAACTTGATTTTGTGACACAATTTCTCGATGTTTTGTTATCATAATAGTTGGAGTTGTACATGATTTTATCTTTTTTTAGGTATACACATCCTAGGTTTTGTATTATCATAGGCATAGAAAAGTTAAAACTCTCAAGTTCTCAACCTCCTAATCAAATTACTCACAGCTTGGTCACCGGTCGTTAATGTGGTTGAGGTACTTTCAGCCATTATATGTACATCTATGTTTGTCATTTAAATATATGTTTCTCATTTAAGTTCTAACCAAATATCTGATCATACTACTAATGTTGCTAATACATATATTCATTTGTTGATACAATTGTTTGTTTGTTTATGTATGCATTTGTTAAGGATTGTTATCTTGTTGTTATAAATTATGTGCATAATATGATTGAGCATCACTTTCAATATATGGTTCATGTCTATATAAAATATATTCATTTATTGGTATGGGCTTTCAATCTGTGGTTCAACTTGATTTTAACCATAAATTTTTAATTTGTACAATTTGGTGTTGTTTTTACAATCTATAAGTTACTATGCTTTTTTAATACTTCTAACCCCAAAACCACCTCAGTTTAAAAATACAAATTTTATCGTCTTTTCCTATGATATTTTTATTGATCATACCACAAATCCTATTAGTACAGTGTAGAATATGAGGCTAAAATCCAAAATTCATACTAGATTGAGGTATCTTTCAAATTTCTTTGCATCTTTTGATTGCTTTTGAAACTTAATAAATTTTTTAAATTTCTTTGCCAATAAAGAAACATCCTCAAAATCAAAATAGGAATCGAAATTCGAAACTTTAATTTCCTCCTTCCTGGTTTTCAAAGAAATACCGTTTTCTTTCTTAGACACTTGCTTGGAGGTAATCATATCGATTTCAAAGGTTTGTAAGTCACCTAAAATCTCTTATGGTTTCGTCGACTCTAACCTACCCAAGGAGTTTAAAATGGTCACTTTCGCAATAAACCTACTAGGCAAAGACCTAAGGATTTTCTTAATGACACGGTTGTCGAGAATTTTCTCACACAGGTTAAACGACGAGTTGATAATATTTGACAACCTAGCATAAAACTCATCAAAAGTCACACTCTCTAACATCCTAATGGTCTCAAACTGTGTAGTGAGATTTTTAAGTTTTGATGCCCTAACAGTGCTAGTGCCCTCGTGAGTGAGTGCCAAAATATCCCAAGCCTCTTTTGATGTTTCACAAGTCACAATTCTGTTATATTCATCCTAGGTGACGCGTGAAGCAATAACGTGCAGACCCTTAGACTTATATTGTGCAAGTCTTTGTTCAGTTTCGGTCCATGACTAAACAGGCTTTAAACTAATGACCTCACCTACAATAGTGACAGGGGGTGTCCAACCTTTCTCAACTGCTAGCCATACACGCTCATTAATAGATTTTAATGCACATCTCATTTCCATCTTCCAATAAGTGTAATTAGTGCCATCAAAAACAGGAGTTCGAGAAAATTCGTTATATCCAAAATTCATCTTTGAAAACACACGGGATCACAAAACAAATAAAATATGTTTTCTAGATCTAATACCAATTTGTAAGTGCCCAATATGTGTGTTTTAAGCAAAACCAATTTTCTCCGAAAATTATCCAACTTTTAAGGTGCACTAAACCAAGTTGTGAAAACTCAATTCTTACTTTAAACCAATTTTATCTTGATTAATCCTAAACATGCATCTAGTGATTAAAGCAAGTAAAATAAAGTAAAGAATACTCACAATGCCAGATGTACAAGGAAAGAACCCAAAACGGGAAAACAACCTCGGACGGCCTAAGCCAGACAATCACTATGAACAATGGTTTTAGAAAGACAGATTAGCCTTACTCAATGACTCGATCCCCACGGGTCTTGACGCTCCTTTAGATCTTCAACCATTCTTCAATAGTTCCCACGCAGAAATTCCATCTTCCATGATACCTATCAACAATACACGTGTCCACGTATGTCTCGGTGTCCACCGATTGACTTTTATTCGTCTACGATGTCGAACAAGAAGTCCTTCTCTTTTCTTCATCGCAAAACCCTGATGTTCATGGTAGAACAAACTTCTTGGTTCCGCAAGATCACTAAAACATATAAGAATGATATCTCGGATCTTTGCAAACTCTAACGGTGTTTTTATGCCTTTTAAACCTTAGAAAACATGTGCAAACAAGTTTCTGGTTTGAATACTGTTTTTTTTAATGCACATTACCGAAACTCTGATGAAACCAGGCTTTGAATAATATTTAAATACCACCTTGAAAAATGTGTCGTTCGAATGCCAATGCCACATCGTTCGCTCGACATAGGCATCTCGTTCGAATGAGATCCTTATGCCATTTGAACGACGCTGCGAAGGTTTAACTTTGTTGACTTTATGTTCAAAATGTCTCTTCGAATAGAGATCCAAATTAGTCAAACTCTATTTCGAACTCATCAAAATAAAACGTAGTGTAAACCATTTAAAATATTTTTCTTTATAAAAATACCTCCTTATCTTTTATAAAAATAATTTCGAGCACCATTAATTATACGCATTCATACCCGAGTGATCTCGGAATGCATTTAACTTGAAGACGAGTAAACATGCACCAATTAAACTTCGGGATGATTAATTTTTTTAAGATTTGCCGCAACGTCTTCAATTTCCTTAATACGTCATAGACCAAGTGGGATCGTGAGAACATAAAAATCTCCCTATGACATATTACAAACACAGTTTTGTTCACGAAATTAAGTCAAAACAATGTAGGGACTCAATTGGAAATTTATGTCCTTACAAATATCCCCCTTTGACTATTCCGGAACAAAACTAAACCAGTGAAATTCCTAAGCCAGGCCTTCAAGCCGTATGACGCATAAATCCCATCCCATAAACCCAAAATCAAAAATACAGGACACGGACTAGTATATGTAGCACCGACGAGCATAAACTATCTGAATGTGATGTAGACTTGAAATCTCGAAACGCTGAAGCATGCCTACACACATGAAACAGTCAAACAAATATCTAGTGAAGTATGGAGGAACAAATGAAACCAATATATATATATACAAATGATACCAAACAATAATAGATACCAATATGAATAATCTCTGAAAAATCATTTGTTAACCAATTTGAGCAGCAAACTGATACCAATGTGTACTACCAATATGAGATACCGATTTGTAAACATATGTAAACCAAAACATGCGCAAATTTCCCCCTACATCACATACATATCTCCCCCTGTTTGTCTCGAATTGACAATCTGGTGAAAGGATAAACCAATCAAATTATCTAGCATAAGAATATAAATCAATTTGAATCAATGTGAAATCGCTAGATAATCATGAAACAACTAACTAAATATGATTAAGAAATGACAAATCAGTAGCTAGTAAACCAAAGAATAACACAAAGAATATAGCAATCTAACCAGGTGTGATAAACGAACTATATGCAAAAATATAATTTAGAACTAATAAATCCTGCATTTAAACCAGTCAGTCCAGAAACACTTCCAGCAGTACAAAAAATATACCAATTTAAACCAGAGGACTGCAAACCAATCAGAAGCCAGAAAACAACCTATCGTTCGAACGAGCCAGGGACGTCGCTCAAACGAGTTAAGGACATCGCTTGAACGAAGGACCAATGTCGTTCGCGATACATAGAGATGTCGTTTGAATGACTTCTCGCGACCTGTCAGAATTTCCCAGATTCCCATAAATATTATATAATATTGCCTAGTGAAAACATTTATACAAAAAATTCCAGGAAGGTCCTGACAACAGCAAAACAGTGTTAAAACAGTATGCTTTTAACACAAAACACAAAAACTCATAAAAACTAAAAATGTGAGTTACATGTAAACATAGTACCGATGTGCTCAAACATGGATATGGAATGAATGGGTGTGAAACTACAACAAATGAGTCACAATTCCAACACATCGAAACGATCAGGAAGCTCTAATTGATAGCGATAAATCATCAAACTTTATCATAGCCATATGACAATTAAAGTGTGAGCTTAATGAACCAAACATACTACATGCACACAAATCCATAATTTTGATGATTCTACAAACAATAGTATCAAATTGTAATGTTTCAACATTAGGACTAGTTGTGCAAACCCGTTTAAAATTTTAATCCATCCAAACTCCCTCAATAATATCATATTTTCTTTGGAATGAACTAAACTAATTTGACCATTTTCCTACCATATTGCATTTTCTTTTGGGATCTTTTAAACGCTGGCTTTCACGACGAGTTAATTTTGAACTCTCGTAGCCCTTTCTCGTGAATCACTCATCATTTTTTAATTCAAATGCGCATGGTAAACGGTTCTTACATGCACACTTATCCTTAAGTCTACTTACACATAGATGACAAGATTGAGATAAGAACGCCTCACCAAATTCAAATATACAAGAGAAGTCAAGCATCCATATAAACTCATGCATGTGTACGATGTTGGCTTATATACAAAGTCGAATCAAATTGCATATCAACTTCGAAACAACCCCATATAAAAAATGGTTAAGATCATTCTAAGCATCGATAATAATGACCAAATGGCCTAGCCACATGGACAATGAAACGATTCGGAGGGGGGAGTCCAAGCACACCAATATGCCACATCAAACATGTAAAATCAAAAACAAAAATCGAAAATCTTTTTGGCTTTTCATATTTTGACTCAAATAAAAGCAAAATCTTTTTGGGTTTTCAAAAGTTTTCTCAAAAACAAAATCTTTTTGGATTTTTCAAAAAAAAAATTAAAACACTAAATCTCTTTGTATTTTTTCAATAGGACTCAAACAAATGAAAACTATAATAAAAATGATAAACATCTCATAGTACTAGCAATGAATATATCATGAAGCAAACTAGCATATGACAAACAAGAAAACATTATCATCCTTTAGATTTAGCATGGGAAGAATCAAGTGCACCCAAACGATAATCATGAAGATTTATTCCTAAAGCCACTAAATCCGATTTCCTAACCCAA
Source organism: Sambucus nigra (assembly GCA_949130495.1). Lineage (NCBI taxonomy): Eukaryota > Viridiplantae > Streptophyta > Magnoliopsida > Dipsacales > Adoxaceae > Sambucus > Sambucus nigra. Next base: position 204,197,356 of record OX422208.1, read on the forward strand.
GTAGGTGTAAAACGACGCATGTGGGTTTTGGGAACCGGGGCAACTTTATTCCTAAACTTCCTAGGAGCTTGTCTAAGGTCATAAAAACAATTCCTAAGATGACCTTTCCTACCACAAAACGTGTAAGTGCAGCGGTGGTGGGAATGATTACCTATATGTGGACCTTTTCTAACCTTCCTAGTGTTTCTCACACGTGCTGGGGGAATGGGAACAACTTTCTCACCAGAACCTATACCTCCCCTATCTCCCTTAATTTGGACGGCGCCTAGAATCTTATCTAACTTCTCTGACCTAGCCTCCAAATCAAACTTGACTCAAGAAGAGTCTCTCAATCTCTCCTCCAACTTGTGAATCCTAGACTCGAGCAAACGCCTAGACTCCTCAAACTCTAAAATCACCTTTTTCAAGGACTCCACCAAACCACGGAGATTATATCTCTCTTTCTCCACAAACTCTATTTTCTCCCTAAAATTATTCTCTCGTGCCCTAAGATCCTCAATCAAACTATCATTATTTTCTATGGCACGCTCATTCAACTTAGCTTTCAATTTAGAGTTAGCCTTTTTCACCTTCACTGTTTCGGCATACAACTCATTAAACGCATTTTACAACTCTTTCACATCTACCTCCTCCTCGTCCACTCTCTTTATCCTCACTAACATAAGATTCACTCAAAACCTCCTCGAAAGTGTCATGCACATGAGAATCATCATCGCTCACATGATATGCCATGAACGCAACAAAGTTACGATCAATGGGGGAACTCTCTCCCTCTTCCGGATCACTATCACTTAAGGTGGCATTATAGACAATGGGTTGCTTGCCCTCTTCTTTCTTAAGTCAAGTGGGACACTCCTTAACTTTGTGACCGTACCCCTCACACCGAAAACACTTATCCGACTCATCCCTCTTAGGCTTCTCAAACTTACCCTTAGAGGTGGGATTTACTTTGTTGTTCTTCAATTTTTCAAATTTCTTGGCATCTTTCGATTGCTTTTGAAATTTAATAAATTTTTTAATTTTCTTTTCCAACAAAGCAACATCCTCAAAATCGAAATCGAAATCGAAATCCTAAAATTTAATTTCCTCCTTCCGGGTTTTCAAAGAAATACCCTTTTCTTTCTTAGGCACTTGCTTGGAGGTAATCATATCGATTTCATAGGTTCATAAGTCACGTACAATCTCTTTTAGTTTCATCGACTCTAACCTACCCAAGGAGTTCAAAATGGTCACTTTTGCATCAAACCTACTAGGCAACTACATAAGGATTTTTTTAATGACACGGTTGTCGGGAATTTTCTCACCTAGGTTAAACGACGAGTTGACAATATTTGACAATCTAGCATAAAACTCATCAAAAGTCTCACTCTCTAACATCTTAATGGTCTCAAACTGTGTAGTGAGCTTTTTAAGTTTTGACTCCCTAACCGTCCTAGTGCCCTCGTGAGTGAGTGCTAAAATATCCCAAGCCTCTTTTGATGTTTCACAAGTCATAATTCTATTATATTCATCCCGTGTGACCTATGAAGCAATAACATGAAGACCCTTAGAATTATATTCTGCAAGTCTTTGTTCAGTTTCGGTCCATGACTCAACAGGCTTTAAACTAGTGGCCTCACCTACAATAGTGAGAGGGGGTGTCCAACCTTTCTCAACTACTATCCATACACGCTCATTAATAGATTTTAATGCACATTTCAGTCTCATCTTCCAATAAGTGTAATTAGTGCCATAAAAAAAAAGAGTTCGAGAAAATTCGTTATATAAAAAATTCATCTTTGAAAACACACGGGATCAGAAAACAAATAAAATATGTTTTCTACCTCTAATACCAATTTTAAAGTGCCCAATATGTGTGTTTTAACCAAAACCAATTTTCTCCGAAAATTATCCAACTTTTAATAGGCACCAAACCAAGTTGTGAAAACCCAATCTTACTTTAAACCAATTTTTTCTTGATTAATTCTAAACATGCATCTAGTGATTAAAGAAAGTAAAATAGAGTAAAGAATACTCACAACGCCGGATGTACGAGGAAAGAAAGAACCCAAAATGGGAAAATAACCTCGGACGACCCAAGCTAGACAATCACTATGAACAATGGTTTTACAAAGACAGGTTAGACTTACTCAATTACTCGATCCCCACGGGTCTTGACACTCCTTTTGATCTTCAACCGTTCTTCAATAGTGCCCACATAGAAATTCCGTCTTCCACGATACCTTTCCATAACACACATGTCAACGTATATTCATCTACGATGTCGAACAAGAAGTCCTTCTCTTTTCTTCACCGCAAAACCCTTACGTTGAATGGTAGAACAAACTTCTGGGTGCCGAAAGATCACTAAAACATATAAGAATGATATCTCGGATCTATGCAAACTCTAAGGATGTGTTTATGCCTTTTAAACCTTAGAAAACATGTGCAAATAAACTTCTAGTTCGAATACTGTTTTTCCAGAATGCACACTATCGAAACTCTGATGAAACCATGCTTTAAATAAGATTTAAACACTGCCTCGAAAAACATGTCGTTTGAATGGCAATGCCACATCGTTCGCACGACAAAGGTATCTCATTCAAATGAGATCCTTATGCCTTTTGAACGACACTGCGAAGGTTTGACTTTGTTGACTTTATGTTCAAAACATCTCTTCAAATAGAGATCCAAATTAGTCAAACTCTATTTCGAGCTCATCAGAATAAAACATAGTGTAAACCATTTAAAACACTTTAAAACATTTTTCTTTCTAAAAATAGCTCCTTATCTTTTATAAAAATAATTCCGCGCACCATTAATTATACACATTCATACCCGAGTGATCTCGGAATGCATTTAACTTGAAGACGAGTAAACATGCACCAATTAAACTTCGGCATGATTAATTTTTTGAAGCTTTTCCGCAACGTCTTCAATTTTTTTAATACGTCATAGACTAAGTGGTATCGTGACAACATAAAAATCTCCCTATGACATATTACAAACACAGTTTTGTTCACAGAATTAAGTCAAAACAATACAGGGACTCAATTGAAAATTTATGTCGTTACAGTAATATGTCATATAATCTTCATTCGTTGGTTCAAAACATGTCTTCCATTGGGCATCTTAGTTGGACTCCTTACAATCTAAGGAACCGAGGTAGTACTCCCCCAAAGAAACGGAAGACACTTACGTCTCGAACAAAAGTAGTAGAAAACGGAGATGTCATAATAACAACAATTGCTGATGACTCATCAAATATGACTAATCAACCGAGTAACTATTGTGGATATAACATTACATTTGTAGACCATGCTTTGGAATCCTAACATTAGGTAAATGTATCAGGTTAGTCATTTATTAACTGTACATAATAGTAACACGTTTCTATATGATGAATAAATATTTTTTGTTTTATTAATATAATTAATGACTATTATATGTATCTAGGGATTATAGGGAAAACAACATGAACTAAGCGTACGAATCGAAGTAAGCCTCATTTAAATAGAATGCCGAAAAGTAATTATGGTATTAGTAAGCGATCATTGAAAAACTCATAAAAAATTATGGATTTAGTTCAAATATTGTTTAATAAATTTGATAATATAACGATTTTATAGGGAAGTTTAAAAAGCAGGGGATTTCGGTGGTCCAAGTTCAGTTTGTGACAATTGTAGTGCAATTCTATGGTACGAAGAGAGAAGTGATAAGAACCGTACTTCGGCATCCCCTAAATTCTCATTGTGTTGCCAAGAAGGAAAGATCATCCTACCCATTATGAATGCAGCACCACAGATTTTGAATAATCTGCTAATTTCTAAAAATGATGGGCGTCATCTAAATTCAAGGACAACATTAGAGCATACAATTCAATGTCCGCCTTTACCTCTATTGGAGCTAAAGTTGATAATAAAATAAATAGTGGTATTGTTCCATATATCTATCGCATAAGCAGGTAAAACCATCATTTGTTTGGTTCATTGCTTCCAGTTGTAGGTGAAAGACCTAAGTTTACACAATTATATATTTATGACACAGAGAAAGAGTTGGGCAATCTAATGAAATCATTAAGAGGAGATAGGTGAAAAACAAAATTGGATGCAAAAGTAATTTCTAAATTACTATCAATGCTTGATGAGCGTTTTCAGCATTCAAATGTCGTGCCTGTGAGAATAAGGTTGATTAGAAATCGTTGCAAAGACCCATCGATTTACAATATGCCTATCACTTCTGAAATAGCAACACTTATTATTGGGGACTTTACTGAGGAAAATGTTATGAGAGATATTATTGTTGATCATAAGTCAAATGGGTTGCAAAGAATTAGCGATCTTCATCCATCCTTTATGGCTATGCAATACCTAAACCGCCCTACGGATAGAAAACTCAGACAATAGAGGGATGTCCATTAAATGTAGGAAGTGTTTGTCATCCTCGATCATTATACGACCGAGGGCATCAGAAGCCTGGACACAGTGGCTGATGAGGCTATCACTAATATTCAACTGAGAGAGTCGAGAAGTTAAAGCATTATCTGAGGAAATGGGGATACCACGCTCACTAGCTTCAGATTTGTTAGACCTCCTACGGGAAGGGTCTGCAGGTGCCTTCCACTTCTTTGTAGTGTCGGCAGGGGCCTTAACCTTCTTTACTTGGGTAGGAGGGGGTGAATTCTTTCCATAATTATTTTCCAGCAGCTTCGTGATACTTGGTGCAGACATGTTCTAGAGATCATCTGAAACACCTTCTGGTCTCTCTGCAAAAAGAAAAACCTCAGAGTTATCATATCAAATACATTAAAGGTAAGAGAGTTAACTTAGCATAAAAAAGTTTTATTCTAGAGAACTTACAAAGCTCGGCCAATGGGCCATATCTAAGACCTTTCTGAGATAAATAGTAAGGGGTCACCAAATGCTCGTACTTAACGAGATTGCCATCGTCACCCTGACTACGAAGGTCCTCAACACTCTTACGGTTCTCTTGGCTATGCACAGGGTTGGTTTTGGCCGAGATAGAGACCTTGGACCAACTTAGGGGAGTTCTTGGGTCAGATGTTCCACAAGCCTCGTTAGGGCCAAACTCCCAAGCCCCTGATGCAAAGAAGAACCAAGGCTTCTAATTGTGGTTAGAAGTCTGGGTCACCAATAACATATTATCCTTAGACTTCCTAGCTAAGAAGTGGTAGTAGCTAGGATGATTTCTTACAGATGAGGGTATATAAAAATCTAAGAAAATCCTAACTGGAAGGTCAGTGTGATGAACTACCTTGCAAAGGACGATAGTCCCAACTAAGACCCTCCAAGCGTTGGGGGAAAGCTGAGAAGGTGCAATATTTGTATAAGAGAGGACAACTCAGGTATTAGGGTGAATTAGAAGATAAAAGCAGAGTTTGAACACCTGCTTATAGATGTAGAACTCTCCCTCACGGCCATCGAAGTCCCTCTTGTCCTTCAGAGGTTTCCTCAAAGATACAAAAGAGGGAATGTAATACTGATATCGTAAGAGGAGAAGGTCGTATTTAGTGACAAAACTCTCAAGTCCATCAACTTTAGAAGTGCCAAGTTCACTCCCTTCATCATTATCATTATCATCAACAGTATGAGCCTGAACCTCCGAAAGGCATCAGGAAAAGCCGATAGAGGAAAAGCCTCAATTAAACCATGAAAAACAACAGTTGGGTCTAAGATATCTACAGATGAAGACCTACGAGAAGTTCTAGCCTCTCGATGAGATGAGGAATGGTCTTAAACCTTTGCTTCCTCAGAGACTACACTTCCCTTAGGGGAAAAATGCGTAGCCTCATGGAAAGATTCTACGGACTCAGCATCCTCATAGATGGACATAGGATCTGAAGAAGATGACTCAGACATTGGCACAGGAACCTCTATAGGCTCAGGGTATATGACAACTAATGGTGGAGGAAAAATAGGTTTGAGTGGAAAATCCTTGGCCCTACGAGCCTCTTCCTGGGCTAACTCTATCTGCTGAATCTTTTCAAAGGTCCTCTCATGCAGAGTTGGGAACTCTTCAATAAGTTTATACAAAAGTCGGAGCATTCAGCAGATATCACTACACTAGGGAGAGAAAGATCAATGGGCAAATAGGTAAACAACTTATGCTACCTAAATCAAAGATCAGAGTTTGGAATTCTAAAGGTTTTCACCAAGAACAATAAAAAGTTAGGTGATCGGGGAAGATGATCGAAAGGCAGAAAAGAGGGGGCTTTTGCTAGAACAACCTCACAGAAGCCTGAAATAACTCTAAAAATACCTAACCCCACCAATCCTAGCCTAATAACCACCAAACAGTGGTGGTCTTCCTCACTGAAAACCAAAAAACCAATCGAAAATTATGAAATGTGCAAACAAACTTATAAAATTGAAAGTAAGGAACAAAGATGGTTGCCTGAGCAATGAAGGATGGAGAAGTAAGGGTTACAAACCCAAAGTGATCGAAGAACTAGAGAAATAGTGGATGTTTGGCTATGGAAGGTGAGAGGGAAATTTTGCAGCAATAGTACCAAGGCGGGAGAACTGATAAGAAGAAAGAGAAATAAGGAAAGAGAAAGCATTTTAAACCTTCCCCAATGATATGGCTCATCTCCCAAGGCACTTATCATTGCACTAGAAATCCTAAAAGGCACCGTTAGAGCTGCCATAACTTGGGGAAAATGCTAGCCATTTCAAAGAGTGACATGTTCCCAAAGAAACACTCCAAACTCCCAAACACCAAAAGCCTCCCTTCATTAACCTTACTCATGTAACCCTCAGCCACCTACTCACATAGGAGACTAAGGGCTAGGGGTGATTAATATGCCTAAAGTGTACCCTCGTACTCAGGGTCATTAACCTCAACTTACCTCACAGTTGAGTTGCCGGGATGCACATAATAGCTATAAAAAAGGTCATCCTCCTCAAGGTTGGCTCCATATTATACAACCTTGATTGGGCAGCAGCCGAGGTCTGCAACCTCTTATGGGTTCAAGCTATTGACATCAGCATCTTATGGGTTCAACCTCAGCTGGGCAGCAGCCAATACTGGATCCAACCTCATACCTAACCTCAGCTAATCATTTAGGCTGAGGTTATACTTATGATTGGCCGGACAAAGTAACTATCAGACTTCCCAATATCGTACTCGGCTAAGTCGAGGTTACAACAAATGATATCATAAGTCCGAACACACGCAAGCACATGGAAGACTTGGAACACATGAGAAATTTAGTTATAACCAAATCATTCCCCTCACGTGAGGGAATATTTGGTCATCATTCCTTACATGTGGCACAACCATGTGTCCATCTATGATTAGTGTATTCAACGCTCACATGCTCATGGCATGCTTGCGGGGTACACTACACCCCCCAAGCACTATAAATACATGTCTTCTCCTACCTTGGAAGAGGATAATAAAGTACAAGCCTAGCCAAAGCTCTGTTTGTATATACAGTAGAGAGAGAAAGTGAGAAATTGTATCACATGCCATTAGTGTCCTCATACTAGTGAAACTTACTCACACACTCATAGTGGATGTAGGCCAAATTGGTTGAACCACTTGTATACCAGTGTTTCTCCTCCTCTCCTCACCTCCTTCTACTAGATATTTACTCTTGTGCTGCCATTGTTATGGCTAGCTTAAGCTTATCAACACCTCATACTGGTGGTGTTATTTACAACATCATCATTTTGGCACCATCTGTGGGAACGAGAAGCTAAATCTCTTCCTTCTTAAAGCTTGGCCTTATCGAATACTGCTTGACCTCATCGGATACTCTGGTGGTGCACCGCTCCTCCTCCATCGTGTGGAGTTGTTTCACCATTGAAAGAGATCCTTAAAGGTATCAAGCTCTCTAGTGTTTTCATTTACAAGCTCTCTTGTCTTTTTCTACGGCACCAGAGTTACCACCTCCACCACCTGGTGTTGGAGGGCCTAGTTTCAGCCAAGCGCATCCCCAGTCCGAGATGGCTGAGGTGGTGTCAGCCTTGATGTCCTTAGTCTCTACTCAATAAGCAATGCAGGAGCAGTTTTCTCAACTCAGCTAGAATATGTTGATGAGACCACTTGGGGTCTCACTTGAGATGATTACTCTGGAAACTGTTCAGGGAAAGCATGAGGCCATGTGATCACCCCAGGCACTATAAAAAGGCCTACCTCCTCCTCAATGGCGGAGGGATGTTGCTGACCCTAGGCGTTTACGCCTAGGGAGGCAATAAAACCATTGTTCGAAGGATAGGTATAACGATATAGAGGTAGAGGATGCTCTAGCTGATTTTTGGGAGCCATATTAGGTCTCAAACAACACTTTACGTCCTATCCAGTAGAGCCGAGTTTAAGGTGAAAGATGATACTGCGATGCCCGTCAAAGTGGTTCAGCTTTTGATCGATTAAGCAGAGGGTCAGCCTTCGAAAGACTCAGTCCAGTTAATGACCTACGAGAAAGGCTGTCCAGGTCAAAAAGCATTGTTATATCATAAAGAGAACGTGGAGACTGTCGGCCCCATCATGGATGACCCCCACATGGACAAGACTTTGGTCGGGGAAGGTCAACAACCGACGCTGTGCAGCAGTTGGGGAACCCTCAATCCACCCTTTGGAGGTGGTTGGGGATAACCTCGACTAGGACGATGTTGCTAAGCCTTAGAACGATTATATTCAAAGGCTGGAAGAGAAGATATTGGATCTCATAAAAAATGAGACCGATTATAGAGGGGGTACTGATTTGTCACTTTTATTGTATTTTATACCCCGTTAATTTGTACATTCTAGCATTCCCGTGCATGTATTTCCCGGTTCTTATACTCATTTATTGACTAACCCCTGAATTCATCATATATACTTTGTATGTGTCTTTATTGAGCTTTTATAGGTCTCGGGAATGCATTTTGGGAAGTTTGGTTTTGATCCGGAAAAGTTTCGTCGACACTTGCACAGTCGGGGGAATTTTGGTAATTTCAGTACTCGGGTTTTGATCCCGCTTTCTTCACGGAAGTTGTAGACCTACTTCTTATCTTCGCGTGGCCTCCGACGGTGCTTGAATCCGACCTCGAACGAAGAAGTTACGGCAGTTTCGGTGAAGCATGGGACAACTAATGCCTATATAGGCAACTCTTCTTCTTGCAGCAGGCCCGAATCGATTCGCCATTACTACCGAATCGATTCGGTTACTTGCAGGGGCAATTCTCTACACTTCCGAATCGATTCGGATTTGGCACCGAATCGATTCGTCCCTTCATTTCCAGCTTTCCTCTTATTACTAGTTTGCCATTTTGGTTGGATTTTTGGGGGATTTATCCCTTGTTTGTCCTCTTTGGTAGAGAGATTACTTTGGTTAGATATTTGGTGATAGATAAAAACACTCTCTTCTCTCTCCTAGGTCAAGTTCATTTATGGTTTTCACCAACTTGTAAAGCCTTGATTACTAGTTGAATTGTGGGTATTAATGCAAGAAAGGTTCATTTACTTCATCTCTACTTGTTCCACTAGCTTTAATTTGCATTTAATTCCATCCTTTGTATTGGTTTGTGTTTCAACTAGATAACTAATTTAAGTATGTTGTTAACTAGCATGTGTAGTTTAGTTTTAATTATGAGTAGCTAGACTTGTGATTGGGGATCAAAATCCCACCTTGGATGCTTGAACTTAATATTTAGGGTTTGGTTTATAATTGTTCTAATGGAACTTCATGTGTTGGTATTGGAGTATCATAGCTTCTTAATTCCTCTTGTCATGCAAGGGCTAGTGTTTGAAGCTTTACTACAAACCCAACCCATCCAGCAATAATTAATTAACCCCTAATCCTCCATTGTTGAGTTTAGTCTCTACATGGTTAATGTTCGGACTTAATTAGTTATGCTCTATTAGAATTAATTTCAACCAAGAACTATAATCCCCTTCTTTGTGAATCCGAGGTGGGAGAATGATCCTCGATCCCTCTAATTTCTTGAACTCAAGGTTATCTTAGTTCTTTTCATTAGTTCCATAATTATCAATTAATCAACAGATCATCAATAGAATGTTAGTTTAGAGATCACTCTCAATCACATTTCCAAACTATTAAATAATCTTTTACACTTTAACCTGTGTGACGTTTAGAGAATCTATTTACCCCAATTCTGTTCTCTTAGGAGTGTTTCAATCCTTGTGGATCACGATTCCGTACTTACCGGTTATTACTTGTTGCGATAGATTTGCACTTGAATCACAAGCCATTTTTTGGGCGCACCAAGTTTTTGACGCCGTTGCCGGGGATTGGCAACTATCTTAGGGTTTAGAAATTCCCATTACACTATCGTTCCCTGTGGTCACCGTGACAACACGGTTTCCAAAAATCAATCCAAAAGCACTTGTAAATGCAAGACGAGAGTAGTAGCAATTTAAATCCTGTTCGTGAACCCTCGTCTAGTGAGCCCTCGGACTATTGGAGACCTTTACCATCAGTTACTCGTTCTAGTTCGATCTCATCTTCTTCGTACACTTGGGCTCACTCCGATCCCACAACAATGGCCGAAAATATAAGTGAGCACGGTAGTCAAGGGGTTGCACCCAACCCCCCTTATAGGACTATGCGTGATTATTTACAACCGGAGAGTACCACCTCTTCGTCTTGTATCATTTTTCCTTACAATGCCGTGCAATTCCATTTTCGTAATGGAATGATTCAATTACTTCCTACTTTCCACGGCATGGAAAGTGAACAACCATACCTTCATGTGAGAGTGTTTGAAGAGGTGTGCGCTACTTTTAGCGATCAAAACTGCCCTTTAGATGTCACACGACTCAAACTCTTCCCATTTTCCTTAAAGGACAAAGCCAAAACTTGGCTTTGGTCCTTGGCTCCTAATTCCATCGGGAGTTGGCGCGAAATGCAAGCGCAATTTTTGAAGAAATTCTTTCCTACTCATCGCACCAACTCTTTAAAGGGTCAAATCCAAACCTTCGCTCAAGCCGAAGGTGAATCATTTGAGAGATGTTGGGAGAGATTTAATGACGTACTTCATAAGTGCCCACATCACGGGTTCGAAAAGTGGAGATTAATCTCCTTTTTCCACAATGGCCTTACCCTCAATGCAAAACAAATGGTGGAGACAATGTGCTCCGGCGAGTTTTTTGGTTTGGATCCGGATGATGCGTGGGCACATTTCAAATATTGTGCCGAGACCACCTAAGCAAAACCAATGCCCGGTCATCCAATCCACCTTCCTCTAGCCATTGGATATATCACCTTGCCGAAGGAGATGATATGTCATTAAGAGTAGCCCAACTTTCTAAGCGTATCGAGGCAATGGATGCCAAAGCTCGGGAACCATCCCATCCTTCTCCCTCACATGTAGAGGAGTCTTGTGCCATTTGCGACGTTGACGATCACTCAACAAGGGATTGTCCAACAATCCCGGCATATAAAGTGATGCTTCATGATCAAGCCAACGCGATGGCCACTTACAAGAAAAAATACATAACTCCTTTAGGTGAGGGCTATAATCCTTCGTGGAGAAACCATATGGGTTTCTCTTATGGGCAGCCCCAACATTCTCAAAATCCACCTCCCCCGAATTATCAAAATCATCCCCCACCTCATAATTTTCAGCAACCATATAATCAAGTTCCTCCACCCCAAGCTCAAATGCAAGGTCCCCCTCAGGGACCTCCTCCTCCGGTTATACCATTGTATGCTCACCCGAACAAGAGGAGCCTCGAAGAGACTCTTTAATATTTCATAACCTCTCAACAAGCCACGAATTCTAGGCTTGAAAAGGAAATCTCCAAGTTGACCTCGGCTTTAAGTATCCAAGAGAAGGGAAAATTCCCTTCTCAACCTCAAAAGGCATTGGGGAAAAATAGTGTCAATGACACTTTGAATCCTCCTCCTGATTGTGCTAAGGCGGTGACCGTTCTACGGAGCGGGAAAGTCGTTGATAAGCCCACCCCTCCTAGTGTCCCCACCGTCATTAAGAAGGTTTCGCCCGACCCATTAGAGGTCGAAGGTGCCTCCTTAGGACAGAGAGAGGGGAAAGCCCCGTTAGAGTCGGATGTGGTTTTGAAACTTCCTAGACCCGTGCCTTACCCTCAAAGGCTCCTGTCGCAAAAGGGGAATGTTAATAAAGCTGACATACTAGAGATGTTCAAACAGGTAAAAATTAACATCCCTCTTTTAGATGAAATCAAGCAAGTCCCCGCTTATGCTAAGTTCTTAAAGGACTTAATAACTATTAAGCGAAAATTGTTTGTAAGGAAGAAAGCCTTCTTGGCCGAAAACATTAGCTCAATAATTCAATCTGAATTACCACCTAAATATAAAGATCCCGGATGTCCCACCATTTCATGTGTGATAGGGGACTTTAAAATTGAGCAGGATTTGCTAGACCTAGGAGCAAGTGTAAATTTGTTACCTTACCATGTCTATGAACAACTCGGTCTAGGGGACCTCAAGCCCACAAAAATTACCCTCCAATTAGCGGATCGATCCGTTAAGGTTCCGAGGGGTGTAGTAGAAGATGTCATAATACAGGTTGACAAATTCTACTTTCCTGTGGACTTTGTGGTGCTTGACACCCATCCTACTTCTACTAGCGGTAGAACTACCCCCATTATCCTCGGTCGTCCTTTCCTGGCCACTTCCAATGCATTAATTAATACTAGGAATGGCCAAATGAACCTGACATTTGGGAATATGACCTTGGAAATGAACATCTTCAATGTTTCGAACCATGTGGGAGATTATGATGATGAAGTCCATGAGGTGGAATTTCTAGAGGAGGTGGTATAAGAGCATTTTGATGCTACGTATTTATCGGACCCCTTAGAGGGATGTCTTGTGAACCCGATTTACTTAGAGAATAGCTATTCTCCTTATGATGAAGAGGTCAAGTTTATGAGCTTGTTGTTAGATGAGGATGAGAGTGTTGATGATGTTAATTGGTGTAGTGTTTTTGAGGACTTACCCCCTCGTGATTCGAATGAAGTTCCCTCGGATGTGCGATTCCCCAAACTTGAGTTAAAGCAATTGCCTTTCGAGTTAAAATATGCTTACTTAGGCGAAAATGAGACATATCCCGTTGTTGTCTCATCAAGCCTCGAGGCGGGTGAAGAACAAAGGCTGATAGACTTGTTAAGGAGATACAAGGGTGCATTTGGGTGGACAATTGCAGATTTGAAGGTAATTAGTCCCTTGATTTGCACTCACAAAATTAATCTTGAAGAGGATGCAAAACCCTCTCGTGAGATGCAACGGAGATTGAATCCGGTGATGAAGGAAGTTGTGAGAGCGGAGGTAATTAAGCTTTTAGATGATAATATCATATATCCGATATCCGATAGCAAGTGGGTCAGTCCAATTCACGTGGTTCCAAAGAAATCAGGAGTCACCGTTGTAGAAAACATGAAAGGGGAATTGATCACTAAACCCACCACCACTGGGTGGTGTGTATGCATCGACTATAGAAAACTTAATGCAATGACATTAAAGGATCATTTCCCCCTTCCATTCATTGACCAAATGTTGGAACGCGTGTCCGGCCATCCGTATTATTGTTTTCTCGATGGGTACTCGGGTTACAACCAAATCGAACTTGATCTCAAGGATCAGGACAAAACTACCTTCACATGCCCTTTTGGGACTTTTGCTATAAAAGGATGTCCTTCGGGTTATGTAATGCACCTGCTACGTTCCAAAGGTGCATGTTGAGCATGTTTAGTGATATGGTAGAGCGTGGTCTCTGGTGTTCATGGACGACTTCAGCGTCTTTGGCAACTCCTATGACCATTGTCTTTCTATGCTAGAGAAGGTTTTGTCTAGATGTGTGGAGAAAAAGCTCGTGTTAAACTGGGAGAAGTTCCATTTTATGGTCACTAAGGGTATTGTCTTAGGTCACATCGTCTCCTCAGATGGTATTTAGGTAGACAAGGCAAAGGTTGAGGTCATTGCCAACTTACCCGCCCCTAAATCTCTGAAAGATGTAAGGTCTTTCCTTGGGCATGCAGGATTATATCGCCGTTTCATCAAGGACTTTAGCTCGATTGCTAGACCCTTGTGTAATCTCCTCTCCAAGGAAACCCCTTTCGAATGGAGCGATGAGTGTCAAGCAGCTTTTGAGACTTTGAAAAGTATGCTTACCACCGCTCCCATAATCCAAGCTCCTGATTGGACCCTACCTTTCGAATTGATGTGTGAAGCAAGCGACTTCGCGGTTGGGGCTGTTTTAGGTCAGAGAAGTGACAAGAAACCCCATGTAATTTACTATGTGAGTCGAACTCTTAACGGTGCTCAGTTGAACTATTCGACCACTGAGAAAGAGTTATTAGCGGTCGTCTATGCGTTAGATAAGTTCCGGGCATACCTCGTGGGATCGCCCATAGTTTGTTTTATGGATCATGCGGCACTCAAATACCTTCTGTCTAAGAAGGACGCCAAGCCGCGCTTGATTAGGTGGGTTCTCTTACTCCAGGAGTTTAATATGACTATTAAAGATAAAAAAAGGAGTTGAAAATGTTTTCGCGGATCACTTGTTGTGTTTAACGTTTGAGGCACCCAAGGACCAACTCCTCATTACTGAATTCTTTCCGGATGAACAGATGTTCTCCACTTCCTCTCTGCCGTGGTTCGCTGATATCGTGAACTACCTCGTGACGGGTTCGATTCCATCTCATTGGACCCCTCAAGAGAAGAGGAAATTCTTTAGTTGGGTGAGGAGATTCTTTTTCGATGATCCGTATCTATTCAAATATTGCCCCGACCAGATCATCTAGAGATGTGTCCCGGATGATGAGTATGAGAGCGTAATTCATTTCTCCCACACGGAGGCATGTGGGGGCCACTTTTCTTCCAAGAAAACCGCCGCAAAAATCTTGCAATGCGGGCTTTATTGGCCCACACTTTTTAAGGATGCACATGAATTTTGTATTTCGTGTGATCGTTGCCAAATATTAGGTGCTATAACCCGTCGAAACGTGATGCCAATGTCCCCCATTCTAGAACTTGAAGTCTTTGACTGTTGGGGAATTAATTTCATGGGCCCATTCCCGCCGTCTTTTGGTAACCTTTACATCCTAGTGGCTGTAGATTATGTATCAAAGTGGGTCGAGGCCATTGCGTCCAAAACCAATGACCATCGGGTGGTGTTGAAGTTCCTAAAGGAACACATGCTTTCGCGTTTCGGAACTCTGAAGGCGATCATTAGCGACAACGGAACGCATTTTTGTAATACTCCGTTCGCTACTCTTATGCGAAAGTATGGGGTAACTCATAAAGTTGCAACTACCTACCACCCGCAAACCAATGGCCAAGCTGAATTGGCCAATCGAGAGATCAAGCACATCCTAGAGAAGACGGTCAATACCGACCGCAAGGATTGGTCTCTTCGGCTTCCTGACGCTTTACGGGCGTATCGTATGGCCTACAAGACCTCCTTAGGTATGTCGCCCTTTAGACTTGTGTACGTCAAGCCATGCCATTTACCAGTAGAAATCGAGCACAAGGCCTATTGGGCGATCAAGAAATTCAATTTTGATCTAGACAAGGCCGGAAAGAAGCGAATACTCCAACTCAATGAGTTGGATGAACTCCGGAACGATTCGTACGAGAGCGCGAGAATTTATAAGCAAAGGGTGAAAGAGAGGCGCGACAAGCACATACTCCGAAAAAAAATTCACCCTCTTCAAAAAGTTCTTTTATACGACTCTAGGTTGCATTTGTTCCCGGGTAAGCTAAGGTCTCGATGGACGAGTCCGTTTGTCGTTAAGACCGTCCATCATCACGGTGCAATTGAGATTGAGAACCCATCTGATGGGAAGTTGTTCAAGGTCAATGGTCAGCGTCTCAAGCCTTTCCTAGAACCATTTGACCCATGTTCGGACACGATTCCATTGTCCGACCCGTTTTCGGGGCTTTATAGGACGTCGGAATTGTGAGTTTTTATGTCGAGCATCCCCCGGCATGTGTGGGGTGCAAAAAAAATTTTCCCAGGCCCTTTGTACATATATAACTTCATCATTAGGGTCCAAAAATACCACCTTTAGCAGCCCAATCCAACCATCCACCAAAAATCCATGTTTCAGCAATGCAGAAACTGAAATCCCAGAAGCCGAATCGATTCGGTTTTCCACCGAATCGATTCGCCCCACTCCAGTAGCCAGCTTTGGGTTTGCGAATTGATTCACAATTCTGGCGAATCGATTCGGTAAATTAAAATTATCAGGTCTCCATCTGCGAATCGATTCGGTTATCCACCGAATCGATTCGGCCCCCTTCCAGTGTTGAGTTCGAGAAATGCGAATCGATTCGGTTAAACACCGAATCGATTCGGTTCCCCTGTCACTTAAAGTCCCTTATTTGTTTTAGGCATTCTCTTCTCATTTCTCTTTTCTCCCATTGCCTACGAAATCTTCCCTCTCCCTTAACATTTCCCTTCCTCCATTCACATTCAATCCATGGCTTCTTCATCCAAAGCTTCCTCATCTAAGGTAACTACTTCATTCCTCCCTATTCAAATTCAATTCTTATTTAGTGTTCTTGGTATAGAAAGTAGGGTTATTTGGGATATTTTAAAAATTCAAATTTTATGCCAAATGCTCCATATTCTCTCATTATTTGTGGTATAAATCCAACAAATACAACACATTTATGATGCTTTGATGATTCATTTGTATTTGTTGGGGTTATTTCACATTAAACATATCATTTTCACCCTACTTTCTGTACATTGCACACTATGTGTTTGATAAATTTCCGCTGTGAAGATTGTGTGCGTTAATGCTCTATATTCGCACCTTTTGTCGAACATTCTTGTTGAATTGTCTTTGTTTGAGTATGGTGTGCGTCGGTTACGTCTACTTGACCATTTTTCCCAACGCACACCATCCGAACCTAGTATCCCCAATTTTCACGAACACTTTGATTTTATGCATTACACTAATTGTGTATGTATCAAATTGACTTGCCTTGTAGGTTCCTTCGATCTCCAAACCAACCTCCTATGTGGTTACTGGACGGGGAGGGGTTGGTTTTGACTCCTTCCGTTCCAAGGAAGAGATGCAATGGTACCGGGCTATATTCAAAACCAGTCGCTCGATTGCTATTGAAAAGGAAGTGATTGTTGAGGAGATGCCCGCTTCTGTGCGGCGTTTTTTGGCCAAATTCAATTGGGAGGCCCATCTGGCCATGAGAGGAGAGTCAATGAGGACCACGTTCGCTGTTTCTACGCTTCTCTGGTATCTATGTGCGGCGGCGCATATGAGGCATATGTGAGGGGGAGGAAGATCACTATCTCTAAGACGATCTTGGCTACACACCTTAGCGGGGCGTCTGACCCCGAGCTATATCACTACCCGGTTCTTGCAGACGCGCCTTAGCTTCTGCAAGACCTACTCATTACGCGTCTTGCACCCGATAAGATTTGGGCGGGAGAAACTTTCCCCACTTCGGGCATGCCCGATATACACCGTATCCTCCATCTCATCGCAGTTAACTCCATCATCCCCACGTAGACCAAGGCGGTCCTTCGCTACAAGCACGCCCTCTTCCTTTATAGTCTCTTATCGGATGACATGGTCATCAACTTACCCGCCCTCATATTGCACCAAATTGTGAATGTTGCCTACAGCGAGAAGGGAACCACAACTTTTCCCTTCGTGTGTCTGATTTCCCAGAATTGTAGGAATGAAGGGTGTGAGGTTTTGGGCAGCGACAAGATCCCGAGGCTTCCCAAGGTGTTCAATGATAAGACTATCGTGAAGATCTTGGGATAGGACTATTGGGAGAGGCGAAAGAAGCGTGCCTTTGATGCGCCGGATGCCCCTGTTGCCCCTGACGCTGCGGATGCTCCTATGCTGGATATTCCGGAAGTACCTCATCCCGTCCCACCGCCAGCCCCATCTACTGTAGACCCCATCGCATATCTCTGGGTGTGGATGGATGAGTTATAGGCTGACTTCTCCGAGTTTCAGGGCACGTATATGTCTAACTTTGCATCGTTCCGGGCCGATTTTTCTGCTTATCGGGGCGCGTACGAGCGCGATATATCCATGATTACTCGGGCGCAGATGGATTTATTTTCACACCTCCGTGGGGGCAAGGCTGTTGTGCCTCCGTACCTCTATGACCCTTATGCCCCTCCCGCACCCGAATCTCCGCGCCGCCATCCGAACGATATGTAGGCCGCGGTCATCTTGTTTTCTCTGCTGCTGAATTTTTGGGTGGTTGTTCATTTTGATTGTTGGGTGTGTACTTTAGTAGTTGTGTTAGTATGGGGAGGAGAGAGTACAATTGTTGTATTTTATAATTTTGGTTTTATTTTGCCCCATGTACACAACTCTTAATTATTAATGAAGTTACGCATTTTCAGTTTCATATTTGTTCTTGTATATATCTCTTTTGTATATATTATTGTTTGTGGTACTAACTTGTAACAGGCATGCCGCTGCGCGGTTCTCGAGTTACTCCTTACGGGGTGACTATTTTCATACCCCTTTTCCCTTTTTATCCCTACTAACATTGGGGACAATGTTTCATTCAAGTTAGGGGGTGTGGTATACCATTGTGATGCCGGTTATCATGTTAGTAGTAAAAAAAAAAAAAAAAATTAATCTACTATGATTACTTATATGATCGACATATCCTATTGTATAGCTATGAAGCATGCTTTGAGTCATTGATTTATTACCCTTTAGCCCATTATTGTTTGCATTGTGAATAGCATCATAAAATTAAACTGTGAAGCTTTGAGCATATACACAAATAATTATTTATGATTTGGTTTAAAAGTGTTTCAAATTCGTTATTCTAAGGCGCATGTTATACCCTTACAAAAGTGAAAATTGAGACTTATCATCATTTGTGAGCGTATACACCCACTCTATCTCTTTCTTGTCGATGAACTCGTTGACGATCTCATTTTCTTTTCATTTGATTGCATACTAACTGATTTATCACTTGAGCATGATTTTCAATGGTGTTGAGTTCCGCGAATCACATGAAACTCTAGGAAAGGATTATAGGCCCTTGTTGTTTAACCCATATGACCTTGACCTTTCCCTTAAATGTTTCCCCTAGTCAACCCCCTTGAATCTTATTATTCCTTTCATTTCAACCCCAAACCCCTTGTCCAACTCTGCATTGGAGTCCTAAACCCTTATTTACTCCTCCCGTACCTTGATTAGGGATTGTTCCCGGGATTGAATGATGTTGTTTATATGGATTGCAATCAAGCTATGTGAAATCAAAGAAAATAAAATCAAAGAAAATCAAAGAAAAGAAAATCAAAGAAAATCAAAGCATAAGTATCGAATAAAATGGGTCCTTGTTGTTTCCCATTTCCCCATGTGCATGAATATCAAGGTCTCACTCTCATGAATACATTGCTTGTGGAATTTAATTTCGATTCCTAAGTTGCCCATTAAATCCATTATCCCGCGCGATATTCCCGAATCTCCTTTGATCCTACACACATCCCTTTCTTTTCCTAACCCTAACCTAGCCTAAATTTTATACCCCCAAAAGTCCTATTTGATCTTAGGGTGATGTGATTCAAAAATCGAACATTAGCGATAATCTGTTTAAATGCTTTTCTCTTGGTTAATATGAGATATCCTTTCATGAGATTGTATTTTTCACTTTTATATTACGTTCTTCATTGATGACATGTGTGTGGCCTAGTTTCCCTTTACAATTACTCTTTATGCCCGCATGTCCCGTGTGTGTTACGTTCCATTTCTAAGTGTTTCATTTGTTGAGTGTAACAACCGGAGAGAACTTGAGTATGCATGCCTTAGCTTTTATATATGGATTTTGAAAGTTTTGCCAAATCTAAATTACCAAATGTGTCCGCTTATTTCGCATTCCCATGGTTTCGATTTTTATTTGAAGTTATTTGTTTGATGCCGATAATTGCCATCTTTTGTGTGAGCTTCGTTCACTTTGTTGATAAATTGTGCTTCTTAGATATTTGTTGAGCTACGCATTGGATTTTGCAGTATCATAGTATGAGTTGATTTGATGTTTGTGGGTGTCATCCCTGGAAACCCTCACGAGACCTCACTCGTCCCCTAGGGCCACCTAGGGGTTTAAAAACGGCTTATTGCATACGCTAAATGCAATCGTTCGCCTACGAAAGTGGCATTTTTTTCCTTCGTTGTACATATTTCTTATATTTTGGTTGCATTGTTGGCCCTTGTTTCTTCATACTTCATTGCTCGGGACTAGCAATGTATAAGTTAGGGGGTGTGATTCGTCACTTTTATTGTATTTTATACCCCGTTAATTTGTACATTCTAGCATTCCCATGCATGTATTTCCCGGTTCTTATACTCATTTATTGACTAACCCCTGAATTCATCATATATACTTTGTATGTGTCTTTATTGAGCTTTTATAGGTCTCGGGAATGCATTTTGGGAAGTTTGGTTTTGATCCGGAAAAGTTCCATTGACACTTGCACAGTTGGGGGCATTTTGGTAATTTCAGCACTCGGGTTTTAATCCCGCTTTCTTCACGGAAGTTGTATACCTACTTCTTATCTTCGCGTGGCCTCCGACGGTGCTTGAATCCGACCTCGAACGAAGAAGTTACGGAAGTTTCGATGAAGCATGGGACAACTAATGCCTATATAGGCAACTCTTCTTCTTGCAGCAGGCCCGAATCGATTCGCCATTACTACCGAATCGATTCGGTTACTTGCAGGGGAAATTCTCTACACTTCTGAATCGATTCGGCCCTGCATTTCCAGCTTTCCTCTTATTACTAGTTTGCCATTTTGGTTGGATTTTTGGGGGATTTATCCCTTGTTTTTACTCTTTGGTAGAGAGATTACTTTGGTTAGATATTTGGTGATAGATAAAAACACTCTCTTCTCTCTCCTAGGTCAAGTTCATTTATGGTTTTCACCAACTTGTAAAGCCTTGATTACTAGTTGAATTGTGGGTATTAATGCAAGAAAGGTTCATTTACTTCATCTCTACTTGTTCCACTAGCTTTAATTTGCATTTAATTCCATCCTTTGTATTGGTTTGTGTTTCAACTAGATAACTAATTTAAGTATGTTGTTAACTATAATGTGTAGTTTAATTTTAATTATGAGTAGCTAGACTTGTGATTGGGGATCAAAATCCCACCTTGGATGCTTGAACTTAATATTTAGGGTTTGGTTTATAATTGTTCTAATGGAACTTCATGTGTTGGTATTGGAGTATCATAGCTTCTTAATTCCTCTTGTCATGCAAGGGCTAGTGTTTGAAGCTTTACTACAAACCCAACCCATCCAGCAATAATTAATTAACCCCTAATCCTCCATTGTTGAGTTTAGTCTCTACATGGTTGATGTTCGGACTTAATTAGTTATGCTCTATTAGAATTAATTTCAACCAAGCACTATAATCCCCTTCTTTGTGAATTCGAGGTGGGAGAATGATCCTCGATCCCTTTAATTTCTTGAACTCAAGCTTATCTTATTTCTTTTCATTAGTTCCGTAATTATCAATTAATCAACTGATCATCAATAGAATGTTAGTTTAGAGATAACTCTCAATCACATTTCCAAACTATTAAATCATCTTTTACACTTTAACCTTTGTGACGTTTAGAGAATCTCTTTACCCCAATCTGTTCTCTTAGGAGTGTTTCAATCCCAGTGGATCACGATTCCGTACTTACCGATTATTACTTGTTGCGATAGATTTGCACTTGAATCACAAGCCATTTTTTGGGCGCACCACTCAGAGGGTTCACCATATGTGGTAAGGATTATCAACTTCCCAACCCCTGCCAAATTTAAACCTCTAGTGGCGTCTTCCAAGTACGATGGAAGTACCAACCCAGTCAATCATATTGAAATGTTTCAGTCTACAACAGATATTTATTCAATCTCTGATGAGATGAGGTGTTAAGCTTTCTCAAGCAATCTAACTGGAGCTTCACATATCTGGTTCACTTATCTTCCTAAAAATTCAATTGAGAGTTTTAAAGGTTTGGCTGAGCAGTTCATTCACAACTTCTATTTTGGGTTAAATCCTCAAAATAAGATGACCCATTTGCTTTATGTAAAGCCAGGGAAGAAGGAAAGCCTCAGAGACTATATCATGAGGTTCAACAACGAAAAGTTAAAGGTAGAGGACTATGAGGAGAGTATAGCCATGACAACCCTTATTAGAGGACTTCATAAGGGAACGCTACTCTTGAAGCTTGCTAAAGACCCTCCTAAGTCTATGGCTGAGCTGTTGGCAAAAATTGGAAAGGTAATGAACGCGGAAGAAGCAATGGATGCGAAATACAAGGATGAAAATGGAAGTAGTAGTGGGAAGTTCCAGAAGAAAAAGGATAGAAAGAAGAGGGTTGTGAATGATAAGTTTGCAGACTATAATCCTTTAACTGTAAGCTATGAACACATCCTAAATGAGATAAAGAATGACAGGTCTCTAAGATGGCCAAAGAAGGTGAGGGCTCTTCCACATAAGAGAAATAAGAATTTATGGTGAGAGTTGCATCAAGATCACGACCATCTAACTGAAAAATGGTTTGCCCTGAAGGACGAGATTGAAAAAATACTAAAGTCTGGAAATCTGAGAAAGTACGTGGACACAAGAGCTTGAAAGAATGGCCTAGCCGACCCCAAAAAGAAAACAAATGATAAATGCCGGGAAGACACCCCTGCCAGGAAAGATGATGACGATGATGACCCTGACCTCCCACCAAAGGATGACAATGTCCTAGTAAAGAGAGTCAACATGATCTCTTTTGGTGTGAGCACTATCTGCAGGGGACTAGTAGAGGGTGGATCAGAGGTAGCTGATCGCAAGGCTCATTTGGCAGAGGCTAAAGCAGTGACAAAAGCTGAGGTTATGAACTTGGATTCAACAGAGGTTAAAATTGAGAAAAAAATAAGGTAGATATGGACACACTCGTGGTCGGCTTCTCGCTACTTGATTTTAAGGGTATCTTAGCTCCCCACGATGACCCTATAGTCATCACCAAAAGGGTGCATGGATGTGAATTTAAGATGATCCTTGTGGATAGGGGTAATTGTGCGGACGTTATGTTTTGGCCCTATTTCAAGAGCTTCGGTCTCAGCCGAGCAAGGCTTGTCTCTTATCATCACCCTTTGATTGGCTTCAACGGGGAGAAGGTCCATCCATTAGGAATGTATTAAATGGACGTGAGAATGCGAGATGAATGGCCTAAGAGGTTGACCAGAAAAATCAACTTCTTTGTGATGGAAGAAAATGTCTTCTCAGCTTACAACCTCATCATGGGACGAGTGGACCTCAAGGAATTTGAGGTCGTGCCTTCAACGGTTCACCAAATGCTAAAATTCTCAACTCCCTATGGAGTAGGGGAAATAAAAGGTGACCAAACGTCGGCACCTGAATGATGCTTCAACTCTGCATAAGAGAGAGGCTCATAAGAGGGCAATAACCACTTACAACATTGACACCCTTGATCCCAGATACTAAACAAAGATCAAAAAGGGAGAGTCTGCAAATGAGGTAGAATCCATCATCCTCAATGAGGACGAGCTAGAAAAAACCATCCAAGTCGGCAAAGCCCTAAAATTTAAGATCAAGGAGAAGCTAGTGAAGCTGTTAAGGAACACACAAAGTATCTTTGTCTAGAGCCATAAAAACATGACAGGTATTGATCCTGAGATTATGTGTCATAAACTCAATGTTGTAGAGTATTCTAAGCCCGTTAAGTAGAGAATAATGATATACTCAAGAGAGAATTATGAAGTCATCAGAGATGACGTTCGAAAGCTTGAAGAGGCCGAGTTTATTAGAGAAGTTATATACCCTGAGTGGATATCTAATGCTATCATAGTGCCTAAAGCTAATGGGAAGTGGAGGATTTGTGTAGACTTCACTGATTTAAACAAGTCTTGCCCAAAGGAAAGTTTTCCCCTGCCTCTTATAGATCAGATGGCGGATGCCACAGCAGGACATGACTTCATAATCTTCATGGACTCGGATGAATATCCTGGGTATAATTAGATTTTCACGGAATCGGCTGACTTAGAGAAGAAATCCTTTATTAGAGACAAGGGGACCTATTACTACTGTTACGACCCTGACCTAAAAATACTAGGGAACGAGTGTCTTGACATGACACCAAGGCATCCAATATTCTGGTCTTAAAATTTTTCTCTTAAAATATATGTAGCGAAAGTATAATCACATGGTTATGAATCTTAAAATACTAAAAGTGAAGGAATTACATCATCAGAGCTTTCTAAAGGGAACTTCATTTGTATTAAAATATCAACGAGTTACAACTTGACACAAAGAGCTAAACATGCTCTATCAAATTAAACAAACGTATACTTAAGGTAACAAAAAGAGCTTTAAAAGCTAAATCTTCAACATGGTCCTTTTTCGTTCCATCCACGAGCTTAATTATGTCCTGAAAAATGGTTATTTATATAACGTCAGCTAAAAGCCGAATGAGATTCAATCTCCAAACATTCTAGGGGTTTTTAGAAAATTGATACCTATTCAATTTAGAACATAAGGCATATACATAGAGATAGGAATTTCCAGTAATATATGTAAATTAAATGACAATATATATATATATATATATATTCAGAATAAACAGTTCAGAATAAAGGAGATAAAACAATTGACCATATTTCAATTATTCAGTTTTAGTGGCCATGTACGCTCTAATACCCATATAGATAGTGTTACCAAATGTTTCCACACGATAACATCACAAATAAAGAATCATCATTTCTGGAACAACGCCTTGTTTAGGGCACACCAGCGACAAACCAGCTGGGAAGGTACCACCCAAATATTTCCACCCGGTAGTCAAGGCCAATATAGTAAGAGAGTTAACATAGGCCGAATCAATAATTTCATAATTCAAATCAGATGTTTATATGGAGAGATATAAACATGTAACAAACGACGGAATCATCGGAATCAGATGCATTTTGAGAATAAAAGCATTTCACAAAATATAAATAGTTTGCATAATATAATATAATCAAAATGCGCAAGAAATTGCATAGAGTACTCACCTAAAATAGAGGCTCGAAAATACAGATATTTCGTCTCGGATCACACGTTAATCTAATAAATACAATAAAGATTTAGTTATGTACTCTAAATAAACCCAATTCTAAATATTTTGTTTTAATCCTAAAATAACTTGCTATAAAAGGTTACTAAATCCATTTTCTCAATTTTTAATATTCATTCATCGTATTTAAAGAATTCAATTCATAGTTCTTCCTAATTAGTCGGTTCCCAGTAGAGATGGAGGGTCACAGGGGCACCACTTAAATACCATCTCATCTAGACATAACATTTTTGGATTTATTCGCAGTAGAGATGGAGGGTCACAGGGGAACCACTTAAATACCATCTCAACTAGACAGAATTTCACCGGGATTGACTTTGCTTAAATGAGATTCCATAATAATGAGAAATTACTTATAAAAATCATTTTAAAAAGGCGTATATATATTTTTAAAAAAGTTGATATATTTTGAAAATAAAATCAATCTAGATTGTTTCCAAATTTTAAGTTTTGATTAGTGGAGCATTTAGTGTATTTTCCCAGCATAACTACTAAGTAAAGCTATAAATCACAAAATTAAAACTATAAAAATGCATTACAACATTTAAATAAAATCATACCTACGAAACGAATTCTTTCTTCAAAATTATAGAACTCCTTCTTAAGATATTTCCCAAGCTATCACTCTTTCTTACTATAATTCTCAAGGAATTGGTGTGAGTTATAAATGAACCCTAAGGCCCTATTTATAGGTTTCCAAAACTATTACGGTGTTGACACGTGTCTAGGTGATCAAGCATTTACGGAGGCAAGTCATCGTTTGGGTGTCGCATTCCGGGGTGGTCTTGCAATCTTAACATCCCCAAATGATGACAAGTGTTTTTGATTTCTCTCTAAAGACGACATGTGTAAGGTGGAGGTGACCAACACGTGGTGGAAAGGTGATAAGGGTATAAGGGTCATTTCACACTTGAAGAGTATTTTGGTAATTCAGACTATATATTTTCAATATTTCTTAGAGGTCTTTGAAAATATTTTATTTACAAAATGTCCCTTTTATATTTTTATTTTAGTCCCTAAGGTTTCATAAAATTATATTTTCTTCCTGAAAACTTATTATTTACCTTAATATATGTCATAAGAATTCGATTTGATCTAATTTATAGTTGATTCTTCATATTTAAAAATGGGGTTTGTTATGTTGATAGCCAATAAAACCACATATCTAATAATATTACATTTATAAGATAATAAGTAACACATGAGTGTAAAAATGAACTATATATATGAGCATATAAAAGTGGGGTCATTATATCCTTCCTTCCTTATAAAAAGTTTGGTCCCCAAACTTAACTCATATTAATTTACAAATAAGTATGGATATCTCTCCTTTATTTCATCTTCCCGCTCCCATGTTTCTTCTTCAACTGAATGATTACGCCATAATACTTTGACTAGTGGAATTATCTTGGTTCGTAATATTTGATCTTTATGGTCTAAAATTTCTACTGGATGCTCAATGTATGACAAATCTTCTCTAACTTGAAGAGGTTCGTGACTTAAGATATGGGTTGGATCTGGGACATATTTCTTTATCATTGATACGTGAAACACATTATTTACACTAGAGAGTTTAGGTGGTAAGGCTATTTTATACGCAACAGCTCCTATCCTTTCAAGGATTTCAAAAGGTCCTATGTATCTTGGGTTCAACTTCCCTTTCTTCCCAAATCATATTACTCCCTTTGCATGCGATACTCACAAGAACACATAATCTCCTTTTTGGAATTCTAACTGTCGGTGTCGATTATCAACATAACTCTTCTGAAGACTTTGAGTGGTTCGAAGTCGGTCTTGTATTAATTTCACCTTCTCTGTTGTGAACTGAATCAATTCTGGCCACAATAATTTTCTTTCCCCAACTTCTACCCAACATGTAGGGGAACGACACCTTCTACCATAGAGTGCCTTATACGGATCCATTTGAATACTTGCTTGATAACTATTATTATACGCAAATTCCACTAACGGTAACTGATCATCCCAATTCCCTTTTAAATCAAGTGCACATGCCCTAAGCATATCCTCTAAGGTTGAGATAGTTCTCTTCGATTGTCCATCCGTTTGAGGATGAAAAGCGGTACTGAAATTCATTTTTGTTCCCATGGATCCATGTAGGCTTTTCTAGAAGTGATACACAAATCTAGGGTCATGGTCAGAAACAATTGAAATTAGGGTTCCATGAAGTCTAATAACTTCACGTACGTACAACTTAGCTAACTTTTCTAAAGAATGGGTAATTTTAATGGCAAGAAAATGAGCAGATTTAGTTAGCCTATCATTAATTACCCAAATAGAATCATTACCATTTGCACTCCTTGGAAAACCTATCACAAAATCCATAGTGATATGTTCCCATTTCCACTCTAGGATAGGTAGGGTTTGTAGTAATGTTGATGGTTTTTGATGTTCATCTTTTACTTATTGACAAACCAAACACTGAGATACAAATTTCGCTATGTCCCTTTTTATGTTATTCCACCAAAACAGTTATCGAAGATCTCTATAGATCTTAGTATTTTTGGGATGAAAGGTGAATCTCGAGTAATGAGTTTCTTCTAAAATTTGCCTCTTCAGTTGGGCATCACGTGGAACACACACTCTATTTCCAAACCTCAATTTATCATCCCATATCGCAATTTCCATTCTCTTCCCTTCAATAACCTCTTCTCTAATCTTCTTCAGTTGTGGGTCATTTACTTGTGCAATTTTTATCATTTCCAATAATATGGGTTATATTTGTAAGTTTGCAATTATTCCGCCTTTATTATAAATATGAATATTGATTTCCACATTTCTTAAATCCTTCAATAGAGCCTCCTGGTTTGTAATAAGACATGCTAAATTTGGTGTAGACTTCCTACTTAAAGCGTGAACTACTACATTAGCTTTCCCTGGGTGATAATGAATATTCAAATCATAATCCTTCAACAATTCTAACCACCTCCTTTATCTCATGTTCAATTCTTTTTGAGTAAATATATATTTCAAACTCTTATGATCAGTATAAATCTCACAAGTCTCACCATATAAATAGTGTCTCCAGATCTTAAGAGCAAAAATTACAGCTGCTAATTCTAGGTCATGAGTTGGATAATTCTGCTCATATGGTTTTAACTGTCTTGAGGCATAAGCAACTACTTTTCCATTTTTCATTAACACATATCCTAAACCATTTTTATAAGCATCATTATAAATCACCAATCCTTTCGTACCTGAAGGAATAGTCAAAATTGGGGCAGTCACTAATCGATTCTTAAGTTCTTGAAAACTTGTATTGGCTTCCTCAGACCATTCATATTTTACCTTCTTTTGTGTTAACCTAGATAGAGGTTTGGCAATGCTAGAAAATCCTTCAACAAATCTTCGATAATAACCTGGTAATCCAAAGAAACTACGAATCTCACTCACATTAATTGGTCTTGGCCAATCTAATATAGCCTCATTCTTTTGAGGGTCAACTGACACTCCCTCTTTGGATATGACATGTTCTAGAAAAGAAACACTAGGTATCCAAAACTCACACTTCTTTAATTTTTCATATAATTTCTCTTTCCTAAGAATTTGTAATATTATCTCTAAATGCTTCTCATGTTCTTCAATACTCTTAGAATAAATCAGGATGTCATTCAATGAAAACAACAACACATTGATCCAAATATTTCCTAAACACTCTATTTATCATATCCATAAAAGCAAATGGTGCATTAGTTAGTCTAAATGGCATTACAAGAAATTCATAGTGACCATATCTAGTAAGAAAAGATGATTTTGAAATATCATCATCCTTAATCTTCAATTGATGATAGCCTGACCAAAGGTCAATCTTAGAGAATACTTGTGCACCTTATAATTGATCAAAGAAGTCGTCTATACGAGGTAAGGGGTATTTATTCTTAATGGTTACCTTATTCAGTTCATGATAATCTATACATATTCTCATTGTCCCATCCTTCTTTTTCACAAATAACACTTGAGCACCCCAAGGCGATATACTTGGTCTGATAAAACCCGTGTCTAAAATGTCTTCTAATTGCACTTTTAACTCTCTTAATTCTAAAGGTGCCATATGATATGGTGGTTTTGAGATTGGTATAGTTCCAAGAATAAGGACAATGGTAAATTCTATTTCTCTATTAGGAGGTAGGCCTAGTAAATCATCTGGAAAAACATCCGTAAATTTCTTAGCGATAGGAATATCTTCTAAGCTAGGCCCTATTTTCTGCAAACTGGCAACAGTTGAAAGAAATCCTTGACATCCCTTCTTAAGAAAACTATAGGCTTGCATTACAGAAATAATACACATCGGAGATATGATGCCAGTTCCTTCAAAACTAAATTTTGGTTGGTGAGGGATTTTGAAAGTAATCCACCTTAGCATGATATGATTCTAACTAGTCCATCCCCAAAATGACTTCAAAATCTCTAATGTCTAAAACTATCAAATCAAAAAATAGTTTATGACTATCAATGTCTATGGGGCAAGCCTTGCATACTAATTTACCCATCAATAACACACCCAAAGGAGTAGAAATGTGTATGTTATGATTCAAGGGTTCAAGCAATTTATGAAAGCGATTTAATACATGTATGAATACAAACGAATGGGTAGAACCGGGATCTATCAAAGCTTTAAAAGGTTGTGCACATATAGAAAGTGTACCCGACACTACCGCATTGGAAGCTTGGGTATCAAAAAAGTGCAAAAACTCTACCCTGTCTGCCTTGATCCTTGTTTGCACTTGAAGGCTTTATCGGAACCCTTGTTGGGTTTGGGCAGTCTTTTATCTGATGTCCTTTTTGTTCACATTTAAAACGAGCTCCTGAATCCTTGTAACAAGGTTGTCCTCCATGCATCTTTCCACATTGTTCACATATCTGGTTATTATACTGTTTGTTATCACTAGATCCCCCAACATTGGATGTGTTCCTAAAGAAATTTCTATTATTTGGGTTTTTTTTCTTTTTGTTCCCCAAACCTCCTCTTGCCATCGCTAATTTGATTGTACTCCTCACCATCCTTCTCAGCTATTGTAGCCCTAGTCACGACATCAATATATGATGTTAATTTCAGGATGGAAATTCGACTATGAATATTCAACCTTAACCCACGCTCAAACTTTTTCGCTCTTAAAACATCAGTTGCTACAACATGACGTGCAATACGGGATAACTCAGTAAACTTTGCCTCATATTGACTAACCGTCATATTCCCTTGCACCAGACTCATGACGTTAGATGCCATTTCGTCTTTCACCTTTTTTGGAAAATATTTCTGATAAACGATTACTAAGAAAGCATTCCAACCTATGTAAGTATTCCTTTCCTCGTGTATTCTCTTAGTCATTCTCCAACAATGTTCGGCCTCCCCTTCTAACATAAATGTTACAAATGATACCCTTTGTTCATTGGTACACTTAAGAACATCGAGTATCTTTTCCATCTGCATCACCCAACTTTCTGCTTCGATGGGGTTAGGATTACCTTTAAAAGATGGAGGATTCAACTTCTTGAACTGTTCAATAGTACATCTACTTAGTTCAAGATTCTTTGGTACTCCATTGTTCACCTGCTGCTCCACAATCTTTGTTAGAGTTTCAATTGCCCTGTATGCACCTTCCAGTGCATCTATACTCGAATCAATAGTTCCCATTGATGATCTTCTCTTGGTCATTTTCTATAGTCATGGCCAAACGTAAGATCTACTATACTATATCAATATTGAAAACTAAAAGACCAATTATAAATAATATAACACATTGGGAGGGTTATCACATAAATAAAAAATTTAATACTATCTCCTAAGGATGGAAACGTGAAATCCATAAACGTTTGAAATCTATCTCCAGTAGTCTACGGGTTCATAACCTATGCTCTGATACCACCTCTGTCATGACCCCGACCCAAAAATAGTAGGGAACGAGTGTCTTGACATGCCACCAAGGCATCCAATATTCTGGCCTTAAAATTTTTATCTTAAAATATATATAGCGGAAGTATAATCACATGGTTATGAATCGTAAAATACTGAAAGTGAAGGAATTACATCATCAGAGCTTTCTAAAGGGAACTTCATTTGTATTAAAATATCAACGAGTTACAACTTGACACAAAGAGCTAAACATGCTCTATCTAATTAAACAAACTTCTACTTAAGGTAACAAAAAGAGCTTTAAAAGCTAAATCTTCAACATGGTCCTTTTTCGTTCCATCCACGAGCTTAATTATGTCCTGAAAAATGGTTATTTATACAACGTCAGCTAAAAGACGAATGAGATTCAATCTCCAAACATTCCAGGGGGTTTTAGAAAATTGATACCTATTCAATTTAAAACATAAGGCATATACATAGAGATAGGAATTTCTAGTAATATATATAAATTAAATGAATATATATATATATATATATATATATAAAATAAACAGTTAAGAACAAAGCAGATAAAATAATTGACCATATGCCAATTATTCAGTTTTAGTGGCCATGTACGCTCTAATAACCAGACAGATAGTGTTACCAATTGTTTCCACCCGATAACATCACAGACAGAGAATCATGATTTCTGGAACAACGCCTTGTTTAGGGCACACTAGCGATAAACCAGCTGGGAAGGTACCACCCAAATATTTCCACCTGGTAATCAAGGCCAATATAGTAAGAGAGTTTCCATAGGCTGAATAAATAATTTCACAATTCAAATCAGATGTTTATATGGAGAGATATAAACATGTAACAAACGACGGAATCATCGGTATCAGATGGTTTTTGAGAATAAAAGAATTTCACAAAATATACATTGTTTTCATAATATAATATAATCAAAATGCGCAAGAAATTGCATAGAGTACTCACTTAAAATAGAGGCTCAAAAATATAGATATTGAGTCTTGGATCAGACGTTAATCTAATAAATACAATAAAGGTTTAATTATATACTCTAAATAAACCCAATTCTAAATATTGTGTTTTAATTATAAAATAACTTATTGTAAAAGGTTACTAAAACCATTTTCTCAATTTTTAATATGCATTCATCGTATTTAAAGAATTCAATTAATTGTTCTTCCGAATCAGTCGGTTCCTAATAGAGATGGAGGGTCATAGGGGCACCACTTAAATACCAATTTATTCGCAGTAGAGATGGAGGGTCATAGGGGCACCACTTAAATACCATATCAGCTAGACAGAATTTCACCGGGATTGACTTTGCTTGAATGAGATTCCATAATAACGAGCAATTACTTACAAAAATCATTTTAAAAAGGCGTATATATATTTTCAAACAAGTTGATATATTTTGAAAATAAAATCAATCTAGATTGTTTCCAAATTTTAATTTTTGATTAGTGGAGCCTTTGGTGTATTTTCCCATCATAACTACTAAGTAAAGCTATAAAGCACGAAAATAAAACTATAAAAATGCATTACAACATTTAAATAAAATAATACCTACGAAACGAATTCTTTCTTCAAAATTATAGAACTCCTTCTTAAGATATTTCCCAAGCTATCACTCTTTCTTACTATAATTCTCAAGGAATTGGTGTGAGTTATAAATGAACCCTAAGGCCCTATTTATAGGTTTCCAAAAGTGTTACGATGTTGACACGTGTCTAGGTGATCAAGCATTTACGGTGGCAAGTCAATCGTTTGGGTGTCGTATTCTGGGGTGGTCTTGCAATATTAACATCACCAAATGATTACAAGTGTTTTAGCTTTCTCTCTAAAGACGACATGTGTAAGGTGGAGGTGACCAACACTTGGTGAAAAGGTGATAAGGGTATAAGGGCCATTTTACACATGAAGGGTATTTTGGTAATTTCACATTATATATTTTCAATATTTCTTAGAGGTCCTTAAAAATATTTTATTTATAAAATTGCCCTTTTATTTTTTTATTTTAGTCCCTAAAGTTTCTTAAAATTATATTTTCTTCCTCAAAACGTATTATTTACCGTAATATATGTCATAAGACTTCGATTTGATCCAATTTACAGTTGATTCTTCATATTTAAAAATGGGGTTTGTTATATTGATAGCCAATAATACCACATATCTAATAATACAACATTTATAAGATAATAAGTAACACCTGAGTGTAAAAATGAACTATATATATGAGCATATAAAAGTGGGGTCATTACACATGCTCTTCGGACTGAAGAATGCAGGGGGCACTTACCAACGTCTTGTAAATAAGATGTTCGAGGATTAGATAGGCAAAACCATGGAAGTATACGTTGACGACATGTTGACGAAGAGTCTGAGGGACGACACTCATGTGGTTAACCTCGAAAGAACTTTTGATACCATGGACAAATACAAAAAGAAGCTCAACCCGACCAAATGTGTCTTTAGGGTCGGAGCTGGAATTTTTTTGGGCTTCATCGCCAACCAAATAGGAATAGAGGCTACCCTGAGAGGATCAAGGCTTTGCTGGAAATGAAGACACCTAGAAACATCAAATACATTCAAAGGCTAACCGGACGAGTGGGTGCACTTAACAGGTTCATCTCTAAAGCTACAGATAAATGTCTTCCTTTTTTCAAAGTTCTTAGAAAAGTCTTCGAATGGAATGAGGAATGTGAAAAAGATTTTAAAGATCTTAAGTCCTAACTCAGATCTCCTCTACTCCTATCTTGGCCAATTCATGGTGAGAAGTTGAATGTATATTTAGCTATCTTAGAGTCAGCCATCAGTGATGTAATAGTAAGAGAAGATGATGGAGTGAAGAGATAGTGCACTTCAATAGCAAGGAACTCCAAGGGTCTGAACAGAAGTACCCTCGGATGGAAAAGTTAGTCTATGCTTTGATACATGCTTCTAGGAAAATAAAGCCATACTTCCAAGCCCATTCCATGGTTATCCTCACTGATTCCTCACTCAGATAGGTCCTCCACAGGCCTAAGAAGTCAGGAAGGCTAATGACCTGGACAATTGAGTTGGGGGAGTATGATATTGTTTATCAACCCAGGGTTACCACCAAGGGACACGCACTCGCAGATTTTATGGCCGAGTTTACCTGGGATGAGGTCAAGGTTAGGAAGAGTCATGAGGCTGCAGATGAGCCAGTAGAGAGAAACGTCGGATGAACTTCGAACGAGGCCGAGATAAATATATCCAAACAAAGAGAAACTGAGAATAAAGAAGAGAGATACCTCTTCAAGCAGGGGACCCTATCAGAGGGAAGATTCTCTTAAAAAAATCTGGAACCTCTTTGTTGATGGGTCGTCCTGCGAAAATGGAAGTGGAGCATGGATGATAGTGTCGGCACTAGATGGTATAGATATTGAGTATGCATTGCGGTTCAACTTTAAAGCCTCTAACAACAAGTCAGAGTATGAGGAATTAATAAAAGGTCTCTCTTTGGAAAAATCCCTCAGCGTCAGCCATCTCCTAATCCACAGTGACTCAAAATTGGTCATGAACCAAATCCTGGGGGTACATGAAGCCAAAGATGAAAGGATCGCCAAATATCATAAGAGGGTGAGATCGATGCTACAAAGCTTCAAGCAAGTAAAGATGAATGGGGTACCTCAGCTAGATAATAACCGGGCTGATGCACTCGCAAGGTTGGCTTCAATAACAAGAACAAACATAAGGAGAACAGTACTAGTTGAGATTCTGCTCAAGCCGACCATCAAAGAGGAAGAGGTTGCTTGACCTTGCCTAAATCTGAGTATGGGATCCTTATGGATGGATCCTCTTATCAGATACATCAGAGAAGGAGAACTTCCAAAGTCAAAGTTAGAAAGGAGAAAGCTAAGGTTTAGAGCTGCTAAATTCTCCATTGTGGGAGTTTTCCTATATAAGAAGGGATTCCTACTCCCTCTTCTCAGATGTGTTCACTCTTAAGAGGTTCCATACACCTTGAAAGATGTGCATGAAGGCTCTTGTTCAAGTCGCATTGGAGGAAGGTCGTTGGATAAAAGGAAAATCATTTAGGGGTATTGGTGGCCAACCTTGGCCAAAGATGCAGCTGCATATGTGAAGATATGTGATAAGTGATAGAGGTTCTCCACCATCCCCCATCAGCCTCACCAACCTCTGATTTCTATTAGCTCCCCTTGGCCATTTTCAGTATGGGGCATTGATTTGATAGGACCCTTGCCAAGGGCTATAAAAAACAATCGGTACTTAATTATGGTGATTGACTACTTCTCTAAATGGGTAGAAGCTGAGCTAATGATCATAATCACTGAGCACAAGACCTTCCAGTTCATCTGGAAAAACATCATATGCATGTATGGGATCCCAAACACCCTCCTCTCAGACAATGGAACCCAATTCAAGAATGTTTCCTTAGAGAAGTACTGTGAAAGAGTAGGGATAAAGAAATTTTTCTCTTCTCCTGGCCGAGCCCAGGTAAATGGTCAAACTGAGGTCACAAATCAAAAAATCCTTGATGGGATAAAAAAGAAGTTGGAATAGGCCAAAGGAAGATGGATATGAGAGGTATATGATGTGCTTTGGTCTTACAGGATGGCATTGAGGACACCCACAGGGGAAACTCCATTTTTGTTAGCCCATGGATCAGAGGCTATCATCCCCACAGAGATAGGGATTCCCACTCATTGAGTTCAGACATATGACCCTAATAGGAATGGGGAAAAGATAAGACTTGATCTTGATTTGGTAGAGGAAAGAAGAGAGGATGTAGTGATAAGCCGGGGATCCTATTAGCAGAGAACTGTGAGATTCTAGAATCAATGTGTAAAGTCAAGGTCGATAGCTGTGGGAGACCTAGTCCTGAAGAAGACATGGAAGAAAATCAATAAGCTCCATCCCAATTGGCATGGTCCTTATATGGTAATTAACGAGGTTGTACCAGGTACCTATCGGCAAGAGAATCTTAAAGGAGAACCTATCTCCAACCCTTGAAATGCTGACCACTTGAAAAAATATTACTTATAATGTTGCAATTATTTTATCCTTTTGTAATACATGTATCAACTTATACAAAGAATGTCAATGAGAAAATAGCAATGCTATGTTGATGCTTTTGCTCTAATGTATATATATTTAACATCGTTTATTTGGTGAAATCGTGAGGTAAACCATCATTAACTTGGTGACCTCATACCTTCAACATCATTCATTTGGTGAAATTATGAGGTGAAACATCATTAACTTGGTGACCTCAGACCTTTAACATCATTCATTTGGTGAAATTATGAGGTGAAACAACATTAAATTGGTGACATCATACCTTCAACATCATTCATTTGGTGAAATTATGAGGTGAAACATCATTAACTTGGTGACCTCATACCTTCAACATCATTCATTTGGTGAAATTATAAAGTGAAACATCATTAACTTGGTCACCTCAGACCTTCAACATCATTCATTTGGTGAAATTATGAAGTGAAACATCATTAAATTGGTGACCTCAGACTTTTAACATCATTCATTTGGTGATATTATGAGGTGAAACATCATTAACTTGGTGACCTCAGACCTTTAACATCATTCACTTGATAAATTATTAGGTGAAACATCATTAACTTGGTGACCTCGGACCTTTAACATCATTCATTTGATGAAATTATGAGGTGAAACACTATTAACTTGGTGACCTCAGACGTTTAATTACAAGTGTCTGTTGTTAGTTGCTTTTATTCCCATCATTCAATTGTTATGATATGGTGGATAAGTGAAACATCATAAACATAGAATAGTAAAGAAATAAGTAAAGAACGTGGAATTTTATTCATCTGAATCATAAATATTACATCATTTGAAAAGAAGATGTTATAGTTCATACAAAAAAGGGATTACATATAAGCTTCACAAAAATGGCAGACATGAAGGTAAGACACTCAGACCTCAGTCTGTACCCCGGCTCCGATCGACCCATCAATAGTAGGGTTAGTTTGCTAAAGGTTTGGATTGCTAACTTCAACCTCATCATCATGAGTGCCATTATCGGTCTCAGTAAACTTTAGTTGGCTGGTAAAGTCGAGACCAATAAAGTCCTCAATCGATAGACTTTCATAGTTATCCTGTTTTATAGCAGCCCATCGACTGGTTGACTTAATGCCTCTCTCTATAAACTCAAGGATGAAGCTAACAAACTCATTTGAGGTTTGATACTCCTTGATGATCATCTTTGAAGCATCTTCCATAGAAGCCTTAATAGAAGCAAAACCTTTTGATTGAAGGCTCTTATCCTTTGCCTTCAGAGTCAGGGTATGGTCTTCCTTAAGCTTAGTAATCTAGTCATCTCTCTCCTTCAAATCTTTCTTCAAGTTAGCAATCTCCGTCTAGAAGTCGTCCTCAGCCTTCTCAGTATCCCTAACCTTCTAGATCAGAGGTAGCCTCTTTAATGTATAGACGGTCAGGCGATGAAGAGAGAGGGCACTCTACAAAAAGAAGAATCATACATATTAGTAATAGTGAATAGCTAAAAGAGAGGTAACACAAAAGTTGTGAGTAAATACCTGAACCTCCCTATGGACAGAAAACTCAGCCAATAGAGGAACGTCTATTGAATGCAGGAAGTGTTTGTCACCCTCGATCATTATACGGATGAGGGCATCAGAAGCTTGGACACTGTGGTCGATAAGGCTGTCACCAATCTTCAGCTGAGAGAGCCGAATGACTAAAGCATCCTCTGAGGAAATGGGGATACCACGCTCAGTAGCTTGAGATTTGTTAGACCTCATACGAGAAGGGTCTGCAGGTGCCTTCCTCTTCTTTGTAGTGTCAGTAGGGGCCTTCCCCTTCTTTGCTTGGTGCATTCTTGCCATCACGCTTTTGTAGCAACTTCATGATACTTGGTGCAGACATGTTCCAAAGATCATCTGAAATGCCTTCTGGTCTCCCTGTAAAAAGAAAAACTTCAAAGTTATGAGCTCAAATATATTAAAGGTATGATACTTAACTTGGCATAAAAAAGTTTTATTCTAGAGAACTTATGAAGCTCGGCCTATGGGCCACCTCCAAGACCTATCTGAGATAAATAGTAAGGCATCATTAAATGCTCGTACTTAACGAGATTGCCATCTTCGCCCTGACTACGAAGGTCTTCAACACTTGCACGGTTCTCTTAGCTCAGCCAAGGGTCAGTTTTGGCTGAGATAGAGACCTTGGCCCACCTTAAGGGAGTTATTCGGTCAAATGTTCCACAAGCCTCATTAGGGTCAAACTACCAGTCCCCTGAGGCAAACAAGAACCGAGGCTTCCAGTTATGGTTAGAAGTCTTGTCTCCAATAACATCTTCTTCTCAGACTTCTTGGCTACTAAGTGGTAGTAGCCAAGATGATTTCTAGCAGATAGCAAGCTAAAAAAAACTAACTGTAAGGTCGGTGCGATGAAATACCTTCCAAAGGATGATAGCCCCAACTAAGACCCTCCAAGCATTGGGAGAAAGCTGATAAAGAGCAATATTGATATAAGAGAGGACATCTCGAATAGTGGGGTGAATTGGAAGATAGAAATCGAGTTTGAACATATGCACATAGATGCAGAGCTCTCCTTTAAGGGCATCGAAGGCCCTCTCGTCCTTAAGAGGTTTCCTCAATGTTACAAAATAGGGAATTTCATATAGATATTGGAAGAGGAGGAGGTCGTATTCAGTGATAGAACTCTCAGGTCCATCAAATTTAGAAGTGTTAAGTTCACTCCCTTTATCATCATCGTTATCATCAACACTCTGAGCTTGAGCCTCGGGAGGGGCACCAGGAAAAGCCGTTAGAGGAACGACCTCAATTAGACCATGAAAAGATAAAATTAGCTCTAAGATCTCTACGGATGAAGACCTACTAGAAGTGCTAGCCTCTCGGTGAGATGAGGAATGGTCCAAAACCCTTTCTTCCTCAGAGACTACACTTCCCTTGGGGGATTAGTCCATAGCCTCTTAGAAAGAGTCTATGAACTCAGCAGCATTAGTGGTGGATATAGGGTCTGAAGAAGATGACTCAAACATTGGCACAGTAACCTCAGCAGGTTTAGGGTATATGATAACTAATAGTGGAGGAAAGATAGGTCTGGGTGGAAACGCCTCAGCCCTACGAGCCTATTCTTAGGCTAACTCTATTTGCTTAATCTTTTAAAAGGTCCTATCACACAGAGTTGGGAACTCTTTAATAAGTTTATACAAAGGTCTGAGCATTCGGTAAAAGACACTACACTTGGGGGAGAAAGTCTAAAGGGCAAACAGGTAAACAACTTATGCTACCTAAATCAAAGATCAAAGTTTGGAATTATAAAGGTTTTCACCAAGAACGCTCAAAAGTTGGGTGACCGGGGAAGATGACCAGAAGGCAAAAAAGAGGGGGGTTTTCCTAAACCACCTCGCAGAAGCCTGGAATAACTCTAAAAACATCTAACCCCACCAATCCTAGCCTAATAACCAGCAAACAGTGGTGGTCTTCCTCTCCGAAAACCAAAAAACCAACCGAAAATTATAAAATGTGCAAACAAACCTAGAAAATTGAAAGCAAGGAACAAAGATGGTTACCTGAAAAATGAAGGATGGAGAAGTAAGGGTTACAAAACCAAAGTGATCGGAGATCCATAGAAACAGTGGATATTTGGCTATAAAAGGTGAGAGAGAAATTTTGCACCAAGAGTGCAAAGGTGGGAGAAATGAGAAGAAGAAAAAGAAATGAGGAAAAAGAAAGGGTTTTAAACCTTCTCCAATGATATGGCTCAGATCCCAAGGCACTCATCATTGCCCTAGAAATCCTAAAAGGCACCGTCAGAGCTACCATACCTTAGGGAAAATGCTATCCACTTCAAAAAGTGACATGTGTCCCAAGAACCACTCTAAACCTCAAAACACCAAAAATGTCCTTTCATTAACTTGAGTCATGTACCCCTGAGCCACCTACTCACACAGGAGACTAAGGGCTAGGTGTGATTGATAAGACCAAAGTGTACCCTCGTACTCAGGATCACTAACCTCGGCTAACCTCACAACCGAGTTTCTAGGAAGAACACAACAACCATCATAAAGGTCATCCTCCTCAAGGTTGGCTCCATATTGTACAACCTCGGTTGGGGAGCAATCGAGGTTTGTAACCTCTTATGGGTTCAAGCTATTGCCATCAGTATCTTATGGGTTCAACCTCGGTTGGGAAGCAACCGACACTAGATCCAACCTCATACCTAACCGCGACTAATCATTCTGGCCGAGATCATACATATGATTGGCAGGACAAAGCAACTATCAAACTTCCCAACATCATACTCGGCTAGGCCGAGGTTACACCAAATGATGTCACAAGTCCGAACACACGCAAGCATATGGAAAAGTTGGAACACGTGAGAAAATCAGTTATAATCAAATCATTCCCCTCGTATGAAGGAATATTTTGTCAGCATTCCTTACATGTGGCACAACCAAGTGTCCATCTATGATTAGTGTATTCAATGCACACATGATCATGGCATACTTGGGGGGTACACTACACCCCATAAGCACTATAAATACAGGTCTTCTAATACCTTGGAAGAGGATAAGAAATTTCAACCCTAGCCAAAGCTCTGTTTGTATAGAAAATAGAGAGAGAAAGTGAGAAATTATATCACGGGACATTAGTGCCCTCATTTTAGTGAAGCTTACTCACACACTCACAATGGATGGAGGCCACATTGGCTAAACCACTTATATACCAGTATTTCTCCTCCTCTCCTCACCTTATTCTACTAGATATTTACTCTTGTGCTGCCATTGTTATTGCTAGATTGAGCTTATCAACACCTCATACTGGTGGTGGTGTTTACAGCACCATCAATGCATATACATGCATATAACAAGAAAGGTTATGATGGGTAAAGACAAACCCACCATGATTAAGGGCTGAGCTTTATAAAGGGTTAAAAGATGTTGTTCTTGAAGGATATTTGACGTTATCGTCTGTAGGGAAACGTATTTTCCTTCCATCAAGTTTCATTGGAGGTCCACGTTATATGGCTCAGAATTTCCATGAAGCTATGGCTATTTCTAGATTCTTTGGTAATCCCGATTTGTTCATCACATTCACAGCAAATTCTAAATGACCCAAAATCACAAAGTTTCTCGAACTCATTCCTGTCCAGAAGCCTGATGATAGACCAGATATTATCACAAGAGTTTTTAAAATTAAACTTATGCTCTAATGAAGGTTTACTCTAAGGAAAACACTTTGGCAAAGTAATGGCACGTACGTATTGTATATTAATAAGTAATGATCATTATTTGAAAATCAAACTATATATTTAACTATAACAACATATTATTTTTATCACAGTTATCTACACAATTGAATTTCAGAAAAGAGGATGGCCACATGCCCACGTATTTTTATTCCTACATGCAGACGCAAAATAACAAACATCAGGTGATATTGATAAGATCATTTTTGTTTATCTACTTGATTATAAAAGCGATCCAGTTGGATACGCATCTGCTTCACAATTCATGATGCATGGACCATGTGGGTACGCAAATCCCCGTTTGCCTTGTATGGCAAATGGATGTTGCTCCAAAAAATTTCCAAAAAAAATCACAAGGATGACAAAATTTGATGAAAATGGATTTCCCATTTATAGACGTAGAGATGATAGGATATTTACAGAGAAGATTGGAATCAAACTTGACAACACATTCGTAGTTTCACACAATATTGACTTGGTCATCAAATACCAAGGTCACATTAATATTGAATGGGGCAATAAATCAAGGGCGATCAAGTACCTTTTCAAGTACATAAATAAAGGACCTGACAAAAACATAGTGGAGTTGATGGAATCAATTGCCCAAAATAGTGATAATTATATTGACGAAATGGTAGAGATTGATGAAATTAAGACATTTTCGATTGTCGTTACTTATATGCATGTGAAGCTTACTAGAGAATTTATCAATTTCATGTACAATATCGAAGCATTGGCATTGAGCGTTTGATATTCCATCTGTCGGACAAGCAGGTTGCCACTTTTAAAGATTCTAACAATCTAGATATTTTCATTGAAAGGGTAGATATTGAGAACAGTATGTTTACACAGTGGATGCAAACAAATTGTATCCACGAGGATGTGAGGGAGTTAACGTATGCTGAATTTCCATCTAAATGGGCTTAGGACTCACAGGCAAAGGAATGATTTAGAAGGAAAAATTTAGGCACATGCCTAGGTCGTATAGTTTATGCTCATCCAACCTCTGGTGAAAAATTTTACCTTCCTATGCTCCTCAATGTTGTTCGTGGAGCAAGAGATTATGATGAGGTGAAGTCGATGAATGGAATTGTTTATCCAATATGCAAAGCTGTATGCTACGCTCTTGGTCTTTTAGAAGATGACTAAGAATGGCACGACGCTCTAGAACAAGA
This sequence comes from Sambucus nigra, assembly GCA_949130495.1. Taxonomy (NCBI): domain Eukaryota; kingdom Viridiplantae; phylum Streptophyta; class Magnoliopsida; order Dipsacales; family Adoxaceae; genus Sambucus; species Sambucus nigra. The sequence goes on from OX422208.1 coordinate 204,239,723, forward strand.
TTCACAATGGGATACTGGTAATCAATTGCATGACCTATTCACTATAATGTTTCTTTTCTGTGAAGTTTTTGATCCGAAAAGGCTTCGGGATGATAATTGGGAGGTTCTATCAGAAGATTTTCTTCATCGTCAGAGAAAAATCTTAGGCCTCCCTGATCTTATTCTTAGTGAAAATCAAATATAGAATGATGCTCTTCATGAAATTTAACAAATTTTGGTCAGAAATGGGAAATGATTAAAATATTTCTCATAAATGCCACTATCGAATTCTACACTTATTCGAGAAACGGATAATAGGCACTTAAGAGAGGAACTTTCATATGATGTGAACTCTTTGGCAAGGGACCATGCTAAAATGTTCAACACATTTAATGATGAGTAATTGGATGTCTATAATCATGTTATACGATTCGTCTATGAAAGCAAAGGAGGATTTTACTTTATAAATAGGGCAGGTGGTACAGGAAAAATATTTTTGTACAAAACAATTCTTGCATGATTGCGTTCAGAGGGAAAAGTGGTTCTGGCTATTGCATCATCTGGAATTGCATCGTTATTGCTACCCGGTGGAAGAACCGCACATTCAAGATTTAAGATTCCTATTGATATTCATGCAGAGTCAACATGCGATATTCATCAACGAACTCATCTTGCAGAGCTCAATAGGAAAACAAGCTTAATTATTTGGGATGAGGCTCCTATGAACCATCGTCATTATTTTGAAGCGGTTGACAAAACATTAAGAGACATAATGTGGTTCGATAACAACAATTCTTCTGAACAAGCTTTTGGTGGAATTACAGTTCTTCTTAGTGGAGATTTTCGTCAAACCCTGCGTGTTGTTCATAAGGGAAGTAGAGAAGATATTGTAAATGCATCAATTAACAAATCAAATATCTGGAGTTTGTGCCATGTATTCAACCTATCAAAAAACATGCGGATAGAAGATTCGACTTCTTTCAGAGATTGAGTCCTAGCATTAGCTGATGGGAAATTGTAAACAGAATCATTTGGAGATGAATAATACCCGTCATGGGTAAAAATACCTAATGCCAACCTTATTCCCCATTCGGATAGCCAATTGTCGATATTATTTCAAGTGCTTACCCTGATTTAGCCAATAGATATAGTGATCCATATTACATCAAGGGTCGAGCTGTTCTTACTCCTACAAACCATATGGTTGACAACATCAATGCTTACGTACTTAATGTCATTCCCAGAGTTACTAAATCATATTCCATCTCAGACTGAATATCTAAGGCTGCAGGGGACATACGTGACCAAGATGTTCTTTTCCCTGTTGAATGTTTAAATAGGTTGAACTTTGCTAGAGTCCCAGGTCATACCTTGGACCTAAAGATAGGTTCACCTATTTTGCTAATGAGAAGTATAAACCAAAGTGCCGGACTTTGCAATGGGACAAGATTGATCATTACACAATTATATCCATTGGTCATTGAGGCTATAATTATCACAGGCTCAAATATAGACACAAAAGTTTTCATTCCACGAATAATAATGTCTGCAATGGACTCTAAGTGGCTATTTATTCTAAGAAGACGTCAATTTACAGTTTGGTTTGCTTTCTCTATGACAATAAAAAAAAGACAAGGACAAACTCTCGATCAAGTTTCGATATACTTCCCAAAGCCTATTTTCAATCATGGTCAACTGTATGTAGATATATCTAGAGTAACTTCAAGCATCGATCTAAAATTATTCATAAATAATGAATACCAAATTGATAGCCATTACACAAAAAATGTTGTGTACGATGAGGTTCTTTCATCTATATCTATAGGTATATTTTCTTAATGCAGTATGTTGATGTAAAAAATTAGATTGCTTCTAATTATTTAATCACGGATAAATATAAATGAGACACAAAATTTTAAAGTGGTTCAGCCTTATAAGAATGGCCTACGTCCACTGTTTCTGCTATTGCCAAATGTTTTGGAGTTCTCGATATGTAATTCTATCAAGAAAATACGGTCCCCTTGAATGAGGGTGATACAATGTATTTATAGCCCTTGGGTTGTACATGTGAAAGGGTAAACAATTAATGCCCTTTAAGAATATACATCTGTATGATAAGCATTCAATGAATAGTTGAACTGTTGATTATATGGCAATCAATGCTGTGGCCGAGATGCAGCTCGGACCGCCTTAGTTGCTCGTCGTTCAGGGGTTCCTCGAAGTGTTGGAGTTCCTCGGAGTGCACTTGCTACTCGGAGTGAGTATGACTTAGTCGGGGAAATAAACTTCCTCGTTGCTATTGTGCCACGTAGGTCGACACGTGTCTTCTTATTATTCGTCTATATCAGCATATTAATTTTGGTATCAACAGAAGCCCCCAATGTTTCATATTTCGAACTTTGAGGATTATGGAACATTCTTTCTCGGTATATGGCAATATTAAATGACCTTCCTGGTTTTTAGGAGCATTTTCTCCGTGTTCGAATGTCTTCCAAATTCGCAGAATCCGCCTTTTTGAATTTTTATAAGCGCTTCGATCTTCGCGCACTTTTTGTCCTTTTAGCCGCCGGTAGCGTAATAATTTCTTTTTGTAATCATTTCTTTCGCCATTTCCCAAGGCAAAGTATTTATGCTTCATTGGCAATCCCATCATCTTTTACCTTTTCCAATTTCTGCTTTCGAGTTTTCCATAGTCTTTCTCTCTCTTGTGCGTTCATCCCTTTCTTCGTTTGTTGTCAACAGATCTCCTTTTTCCTGTAAGATCTTCTTCCTTCTTCTTCCTTTCTTTTATTCACCCTGGTTTATGTTATTGAATCTCTTGAGAAATTCCGTTCTGATTTTTCTATTCCATCGTGGGTAACTTTGGAGGATCTTTCTGAGCCTTTAGATTATTTTCGTTTGGCTGAGGGACACTGGTTCCCCAGCCTCTTTATTGCTAAATGTGGATTTTCTTTTCCACCAAACCCTTTGTGCTTAGAGTTCTGTCATTATTTCGATGTTGTCCCTGCAAAAATAGCCCCCAACACGTGGAGAATAGTTAATGGGGTGTATAGGTTAAATCAAACTCACGGAACCCGTATAGGAATTCCTGAGATTATGTATTGTTATAGATGGGCTGTTCTAGATAATATTTTTTTATTTAAAAACTAGATTTTTGAATAGGGCCTTAGTAGTCAACCTCTCTGATGCTAATAGGGATTATTTTGAACATGGGGTAGTTATCAAAAATTGGCAAAATGCCCCTTTGATTGGGGATGAAGTATATCAAGGTCCCAGATGCCCTCCATATGGCAATGGAATAGGTTATTTTCATTTTATTTTATTTCTGAAATTATGATTTCATTATGTTTGGTAAAATGTGTGATTGATATTTCACTATGTATTTGTTTGCAGTTGACAGCAAAAGAAAAACTCCAAAAGAAGCTGACGTTAATATCAAGCATTTGAAACTTATTTGGAGTTTCCATCAGAAAGTTGCAGATGAGCACATCAGGTCTGCTTCATATTTGTTGCAGTACAGGAGCTATACATCATCCTTTACTGCTCGTCCCGTGGTCAGCACTAGTGATCCAGTGTCAATTCCCGAGGACTCTTCTCCAGAATCACATATTCCTCTGAGTCAGAAAATGGGCAAAAGAAGAGTTCCTGCTCTCTTTGAGGAGACTAGCTCTGCTGGAGATGGGAAAAGAAACAAAACTGATGTCCAAAAGGGGACAAAGAAAATAGATGCTGCTCCTTCTGTTGCTCCTCAAAAGGTTGCCGAGAAGCCCCCATTGGCTCCTAAGAAGGATGCACCTGTGGAAATGATAACCATCTCCCCAACCAAGAGCTCTTCTTTGGTTGAAACCATTCCCCCAACTATTATTCCTTCGAGCTCTGCTATGAGCTCGGTGAAAACTTGGACTATTCCTGAAGTCCAAGGAATTGAGGAGAATATGTCTAGGGATGTTCTTACATCCCTGGCTACTCGTCACATTGCTTCAGTAAGTTTCTCTTATTCTGAATCTTCTTTCTTTCCATCAATATATGTATCTCTGTGATGACTTATCATTATCTTCTTTTTTCAGCTGGTGAGTTGTTTTAACACCATTGTGAAGAAGGATGAAGCAATCAAGGCTTCTAGTTCCTCGTCTGGAGTGGAGGATGCTTTGTTGGGGTTAACCAAATCTTTAAAGGATTCTCGTCAAAAGTATGACGAGGATAGGGCTGAATGGGAGAAGAAGTTGGCTGCAGTTGAGGCAGAAAAGGTGCAGCTGGAAAATAAAGTGAAAGATTTGGAGGGAGAGAAAAAGAAGTATGACGAGAAGCTCAAGAGCTTTGGAGAGCTTGAAGACAAGATAAAAATGGCAAAAGAAGAATTGTCCCTTCTGCGAGAAGTGAACCACCAGAAGGAAGAGGTGGAAGCTAAGTTGAAGGCCACCGAGGATCTTCTATCCGAGAAGCTCTCCTCGGAGAAAATGAAAAGAAAATTGGTGGTGAAAAAATCTTTCCGCACCGGTTGGGATAAAGGATGGGACAGGGGGTAGCAGCAATGATGACTTAGGTGCAGTATGGGAGTTTGAAATACTTCCGAGATGGTTGGGTGGCTGCCCTGCAAGAGTTGAAGGTTAATGAGGACTCAGAACTGTTTCAACAGCATCTCCCTGGTCCTCCCCCAATTATTGAAGATGAATAAGAGGACGAAGCTGCCTCCGAAGAATCATTAATGGTAGTGGGTGATCCCATCCTTACCCAGCCTGCTGACGAGGAGCTTTCATCTCTGCCTGCTCCTCCTGAACAAGTTCCAGCTCCATTCGACCAACTCATTGTTCCCACCGAGCAACCGAGCTCCTCATCCCAGCCTCCCGAGAAAGTCTTGGGAGACAAGGAAAAGGTGTGAAGTTGTTCGGCATTTATTTTATTTTCTTTTTTTGTCAAGTGTAACCAAGATCTTTGTAACTCTGCACTATGATCTAATAAAATTTGAGTTTTCCCTTCTATACGATTGTATCTTTTCTATCTGTACTCTGTCTTGATCTTCTTTTTGATGATTACTTTTTCTTTCTCTGCTAGTTTCTGGCCAGGATGGATCTGCTATCTGCTAATGATACAAAGATGATGCAGCAATGTCATGAATATTATAAGGCTGGTCACACAGAACTGAGTGCATCAGAAGTTGTCGACATCCTTGGTCATGATGCTTCAGAGCAGGCAGTCGAAGCTTATCAGTACTTGAAATGCTTACTTAACCGAGCTGTGGCCAATAATGTGTCTTATTATGAAATGATTGAAGACTTGCAAGGTACTCTCGATGAACTTCAGCAGTAGTATAAAGAGTCTTCAGCTCTTTTGCATGAAGGGTGAGAAGAAACTCAAACAACTTGGTGAAAAAGGCTACGACAAGATGCTTGCTAGCTATGAAGTGAGAGAGAAAACATTGAAAGCATATATTGAAGGGCACAGGAAAATCGCTGAGCTATTGGAACATGAAAACAACAATCTGCAAAAAGAACTAGCTCAGCTGAGGACTGCTGCTTCATCTTCCACTGCCTTGGTACCGGTCACCGATGAAGGATTCTCATTTTTAGAAGTGGAAAATGCCAAGTTACGAGAAGAGTTAGAGGCTTTGAGAAGATCTGGGCCTTCTACTGCTATTCGGGGACGAGGAAGAGGTTCTCGTGGACGAGGAAGAGTTGCTCAGAATGTTGTCGAGGAACCAATTTCTCGACCTGCTCGGGGAGGATCAAGAGTTCTACGTCGTACTGTTGAAGAAGCTCGTACTCAATCAGCATTGGAAAACCAAGCATTCCAATTGATGGAAAAAAATCAAGCTTTGTCTGACATGTCAAAGAAAATTAGAGAACTGGAATAACAACTCTCTTCAAAGAAATCAGTGTTGGAGACTAATGAACTTTTCATCCAGAGTCTTCACGAGAAGCTTGAAAGGTTAATATTTCAATTTCACAAACAGCCCAGGGAGTTCTGGATGGATGGATACAACGAAGCATTATTCCATTTAGATGATCGTATCCATAATGCCCATAATGAGGGCTACAAGCAAGGTTGGCTGAATGCCTTGGGCATGCTGAAGCTCGAACAAGGACACTACCTGTGGGACTAATATGATCCTGGGGTACTTGACTTACCTGTTCCACCGTATAATTTGGACATGGAATGGATCCCAGCTCGTGCCATTCCTCGGAGCTTAATTGCAAAATACCTCGGTGACTACAATATTCATTCTCAGATCGAGGTATCTCGTCCCGAACATCTACTGGACACACCTTCAATAATGAACGTCAGAATGCTTCGAGATATTAACTTCATTAATTCTCTCCTTTGCCTGGAAGATCCTCCCGCTGGCGAGGAGCCTATTTCAAAAGCAAAAGGGAAAAGACCAGTAGAATAGGAAATTCTGATGTAATAATTAGTACACAATTTAATATCAATGTAATAAATTTGTGTAATTCATTTTGAATTTAATGAAAGAGTTTCATTTTTGTTTGCAAATTTGTATTGCTATTGTTTTGTATTTGTCAAACACTTTATATTTGTGCTTGCATAACAATATTGTGTGGTTCATCGACTAACTTAGTAATAAAAAATTACAAGTATTAGTAATATTGCTCGATCACTTAGTAACAAAATAATGAGTATAAAAATGTTTAAAAATTTTCCAACCAACCAAGGTTGTTAAATTGTGCTTCGTCGACCAATTATAGTTAGTGGATTTTTATCCCCGACCAACCATACTTGGTAATTTTTTGTCTTTTTCATAAAATGTGTCCGACCAACCAAGGTCGATAAATTCTCCTTGTCGACCAACTACAGTTAGTGGGTTTTTATCCCCGACCAACCATACTTGGTTCAGTTTGGAATATTTTGTTCTTCGAGGAACTTTTGTATTTTCTAATCTTACCTCCCGACCAACATAAGTTGGCATTTGAGAGCATATCTTGTTTCCTAACCAATCGAGATTGGCATTTTTAGGAGTATTTTGCTTCCTAGCCAAATACGTTGGCATTTTTAGGAATGTTGTTCTCGCCCTTTTACCAACCGGGGTTGGTCTGAGTTCAAACTATCATGTCCACTTGCCCTTTTACCAAAATTGGTCTGAGCCAGTATCAGCCTCCTAACCAAAGGAGTATGGTTTCCTAACCAACCGGAGCTGGTATTTTTAGGAATGTCGTGTTCTCGCCCTTTTACCAATCGGAATTGGTCTGAGTTCGAACTATCATGTCCACCCGCCCTTTTACCAACCGGAGTTGGTCCGAGCTAGTGTACGCCTCCTAACCAAAGGAGTATGGTTTATTCTCGCCCTTTTACCAACCGGAGTTGGTCTGAGCTTGAACTATCATGTTCTCGCCCTTTTACCAACCGGAGTTGGTCTGAGCTTGAACTATCGTGTTGTTTTTACTGCCGAGCAGCGTAGTGTTACACACTAGTATTCCTCGAAAAACTTTCAATAAAAGGAGAGAAGATGGAGAAATATCATCATTTTATTCATATTGATGGAATTGCTTTACATTTTACATCACTGATAATACTTGCGTAGGTGTTCAACATTCCATGCATTCTTAAATTCCTCTCCTTCTAGAGTAGCTATTCGGTAAGTTCCTGGTCGAACAACTTTTGTAACTCGGTAAGGTCCATGCCAGTTTTCTTCCAACTTATTGTGTTTCTAAATGACCTTCTTTAGCACATAATATCCTTCTTTTAAGTCGCATTTCTTCACCCTCTTGTTGTAGAACAGGGTTGTTCGTTGTTGGTAAGCAGCATTCCTAATGGTTGCCTCTTCTCTAACCTCCTCGAGCATGTCTAGATCTAATCTCCTCATTAATTCGCTGACTGGGGAATTGAAATTCAGCACTCTGTGTGTTAGGAGACCCAACTCGGCAGGTATTACGGCCTCACTTCCAAACGCCAGCATATATGGTGATTCTCCAGTTGCTGCTCGGGGAGTTGTTCGGTAAGCCCACAATACTGACTGTAGCTCATTAATCCAATTAGCTTTAGCTTCACTTAGCCTCTTCTTCAAACCATTTAGTAATTTTCTGTTCATCACTTCAGTCTGTCCATTGCTTTGAGGATGGCCTGGTGCTGAATGAATCTTCAAAATGTTTGACTGATGACAATAGGCGGCAAACTCCTCTTTATCGAATTGTGTTCCATGGTCTGTGATGAAAGCATGAGGGAGACCATATCGGCAGATTATGTTTTTCCAAACGAACTGGTATACCTTCTCGTATGTCATATCAATAAGTGGCTCGGCTTCTACCCACTTAGTAAAATAATCCACTGCTACGACGAGGTACTTGAACCTTCCTCGGGTCGTTGGCAGTGGTCCCACCAAATCCATTCCCCACATGGCAAGTGGCCATGGGGAAGTTATGGGTGTTAACAATGCTTGTGGAGTTCTTCGGATGGAAGAAAAATGTTGGCATTTATCACATCTTTTGGCATAGGCTATACAATCAGCCCTCATCGTTGGCCAGTAGTACCCCTGCATCATCACTCTTTGTAAAAGTGTCCGACCTGCTATATGTGCTCCACAAGACCCTTCATGGATCTTTTCAATCAATTTCTTCACCTCGGAAGGATGTACACATCTCTGCAAACCTACCATAATTCCTCGTCTATACAAAACACCATTAGTTAGTACATACCGAGCAACTTTAAACTTCAATTTCTTTGCAGAGAGCTTATCCTCCGGCAATTCTCCCTCCTCAATATATGCCCTGATGGGATCCATCCAAGATGGTCCTAAATCAAGGGTAATAATGTTCATCGCCAAGTCTTCATCTATGCTCCAACTTTTTAATACTTCAATTGGTATCGTTCTTCGTAGCTCGGTACGAGTAGCTGATGCTAGTCGGGCCAGTACGTCTGCTCGTGCATTCTCCAGTCTTGGTATTCGGATCAACTGAATGGCATCAAATTCTACCAATAACTCCATCACCTTTGCATGATACTTGACCATTAATTCTCCTTTAACTGCATATATTCCTATCATCTGATTCACAATTAATTGAGAATCACTGAATACCATCACTTGTTGCGCTTCCATAATCTTTGCTAAATTAAGACCTGCTATCATGGCCTCATACTCAGCCTCATTATTAGAAGCTTTGAATTGGAATCGCAGGGCGTATTCCATGTCGACCTCATCTGGAGTGCTCAGAACTATTCCCGCGCCACATCCTGCAGTGCAAGATGAGCCATCTACATATAGCCTCCATATAGGTAACTCGTCAGCGAATTTCTTATCTGACAAAGTTCCTCGGTGAAATATTTGTTGTTTCCTTTCATCCTCCCCTGGTATTTCTCGCTATTCGCCGACCATCTCTTCTCGCCCTTTTACCAACCGGAGTTGGTCTGAGCTTGAATTTGATGATCCTTCTACATCCAGAAGCCCTTTTACCAACCGGAGTTGGTCTGAGCTGGTGTTTGTTGATCCTGTAACATGCACAGGTTGATCAGCGAGAACTTTTGTTCCTCGGGGGTATCAGGATATGTAAACTCTGCGATAAAATCTTCTATAGCCTGTCCTTTTAATGATGATCTGGGTTCATACATAATATCATATTCACCGAGCTCTATTGCCCAATACATCAGTCTCCCTGATTTTTCTGTCTTATGAAGGACTTGTCTCAATGGCATGTCGGTATACACTACGATGGTATGGGCCTGGAAATATGGCCTCATTCTTCTACTTGCCTCAATTAATGCCAATGCCAATTTTTTCAGCTTTAGGTACCTGATCTCTGCACCTCGGAAAGCCTTACTTGTGTAATAAATTTGCTTCTGGACTCCATTATCCATTCTGATCAATGCCGAGCTGACTGCATTCTCTGATACTGCTAGGTATAAGTACAACTTTTCTCCCATTACTGGCCTGGACAATAGTGGAGGTGCTCCCAAATATTTCTTCAAGTCTTGAAATGCTTTTTCACATTCATCATTCCACTTGAAAGTTTTTTGAAGTGTTTTGAAGAATGGGAGGCATCTATCAGTTGCTCGGGATACAAATCTGTTAAGCGTAGCAACTCGTCCTGTAATACTCTGCACCTCTTTCTTCGTCGTTGGAGATCGCAACCCTAAAAGAGCTTTGATCTTTTCTGGATTCACCTCAATGCCTCGCTGGCTGACAATGTAGCCGAGGAACATTCCTTCTCGTACTCCAAATGTGCACTTCATCGGGTTGAGCTTCATTTGGTATTTATCCAGTTGATCAAAGGTCTGACCTAAGTCAACTAGATGATCAGCATCTTTCTTGCTCTTTGTCAGCATATCATCGACATAGACCTCCATATTGCAACTGATTTGTTCGGCAAAAACCTTGTTTATCAGCCACTGGTATGTCGCTCCTGCATTTTTCCAACCAAAAGGCATAACATTATAACAATAAGTTCCCCTAGGGGTGATAAAAGAAGTACTTTCCCTGTCTTCAGGTTTCATTTTGATCTGGTTGTAGCCAGAGTAAGCATCCATGAAGCTGAGCAGCTCGTGTCCCGAGGTAGCATCCACTAGTTGATCAATTCTGGGCAATGGAAAGTGATCCTTTGGGCATGCCTTGTTGAGATCGGTGAAATCAACACACATTCTCCATTTATTGTTTTTTTTTACCATCACCACATTTTCTAACCAGTCTGGATATTTCACATCTTCAATGAATTGGGCTTTCTGGAGCTTCTCGACCTCCTCTTGTATAGCTTGATTCTTCTCGGGACTAAATACTCTTCTTCTCTGCTTTACAAGTTTGATCTCCTTATTCGCATTGAGCTCATGGCATAAAAAGTTTGGATCTATTCCTGGCATGTCTTCATGACTCCATGCAAAAGTTTTCTTTCTGTTTCTCAAGAAAGTTATCAACTCCTGTTTTATTGAAGCATCCAACGTCGAACCTATCTGGGTTATTCGTTCAGGGTGCTTGTCGTCCAGAATAACATTTTCTGTAGATTCCACCACCTGTCATTTTACAAGTTGGGATTCATCTCTGGGATCCAGTGTTTCAATTTCTGTACCTTCATCCACCTGGTAAGTAGTAGTCTTTTTCCTTGACTCTTCAATCTCCTCTTGCTCGGCAGATGAATAATAGCATTCCCGAGCTACTTTTTGATCACCTTTCACAACTCCTACTCCAAAATTTATTGGAAATTTTAGGCACTGATGTACTGTAGATGGAACTCCTTCGAACTTCTTCAAACCAACTCTTCCCATGATGATGTTGTAAGCTGATTGCACATTCTTATCCATCACAAAGAAGCGTATTCTTTCTGTTCGACAAGCAGGCCAAGTTCCAATGAATATATCCAACTTGATCGTCCCAAGTGGAAAAACTTTCTCGCCAGCAAAACCCAGGAGAGGTCTGTGATAAGGCTCCAATTGAGATAATTTAAATTTAAACGGTCAAAGCACGAGTAGAACATGATGTCTGCCGAACTACCATTATCTACCAGAACCCTTGAAATAACTACTTCTTTCATCCTCATTTTGATCACCAAAGGGTCGTCGTGAGGGTAAAGAACACCTGCAAGGTCATTTTTTGAAAAACCAATGACCAGCTTCTCTTTGTTTATCTTCCTCGGGCGATCTTCCTCAGCCAAATTTATCCGTTGAATGTATGAGCAAGCCTGAGCCTCACCGAGGTAAGCTTTTCTTTCTGCAGTAAGATCTCCTCCTCCTGCATCTCCGCCTGTAATAACATTACAATCAAATGTTCCAAAACGTATTGAAAATACCTCGCGTTCTGGTTGCCTTGGCCTTTTGGGAAGATCGGGGTCATCCTCTGTATCATCTTCATGGTTTCTTTTCCTATTTTCTTCTGCCCGACGAGGAGATCTAGACCTCTCTCTTGCTCGGTTTTCATTTCCTCTTTCATTTCTACGATCAACATACTTTGACAACTTTCCTCATCTAATGAGTGTTTCAATCTCATTCTGGAGGGCTATGAAATTTTTAGTCATATGACCATGATCCTTATGAAACTCGTAATATTTATCTTTATTTCTTTTGTCAGGGTCCGACCTCAATTTCTTTGGCCACCTTACCTCTTCGTTATTCTTGATTTCTTCCAAGACATGATTAATACCCATTTTCAAAGGAGTATAATTATCGAATTTCTTCAGGACTTCCCATGACGACTTATTATTCTTGGAATGCTTGTCACCACCATTGCCCTTATGCTATTTCTTCTTAGATTTGTCGTCTTCCACCTTGGTTTCTTTATCCATATTCTTCTTCGCAGCCATAGCCTCCTCGGCATTCATGATTTTGGCCGCTTTTGCCATCAACTCTAACATAGTTGTAGGTGGATCTTTGGCCAAAGTGTAATACAATTTGTTAGGCAACAACCCACTCATCAAGGCGGTGATTGCTGTCTTTTCTTCATAATCTATGACTTCCAGCTTCTCGTTATTGAAACGAGTTATGTAATCTCTAGTACTCTCACCAGATTTTTGTCTAACACTTAACAAGTGTGATACTCGTTTTACTGGCTTTGCTCCAAAATAGAAATTACCGATGAACAACTCGGCCAATTGAAAGAAAGTTGAAATCTTACCCCGAGGAAGATTGTTGTACCATATCTGGGCAGATCCAGTAAGAGTTCCTGAGAATGCTCTGCATCTCATCTCGTCGGGGACGACATAGATGTCGGCAGCAGCTTGATATTGCTCTATGTGCAGAACAGGATCTGTCTTTCCATCATATTTGGGGGTCACCACAGGTTCTTTAAATTTCGACGGTGTAGGAAAATCCACAATGGCCTGTACGAAAGGTGTCCCTTGAACAAAAGTTCGTTGTAGGGGGTTATTCGCCTTAGACATTTCTCCCAATCTATCCTCCAACCGCTGGATGGAACCTTTCCATGCATCATTTCCTTCCTCTGGCTTATTAGTTCGAGCAATTAATTGTTCTGACATGGCATCCTGAGATCTATCTTGACGAGCAACTGGGCGTGATTGTGCTGATCCTTCTCTTAGATCTGATGGTTGTCGAAAACTCCTCGACATGGTTTTAGGTGGACTCCTATTCCTCCTAGGGCCTAATCGACTGAAAGGAGACACCCTACTCAGTCTTTCCAAAGCACTGGGTCTCTCTGGAGAGAGAGTGATACGTTGCTCAGTAACTGTAGCCCGTATTGATGAAATTCGCCCAGGTTGATAAGAGAAATCATCAGATTCCTCATTACGATACGCATCTGTATGCCTGGATCGTGAAGACGGTAAATAGGTTTGCCTCTGACCACTTCGTTGTCCCGAATGTGCAGGTGCACCGCCATGAAGGGTCTGTATGAGTTGCCGCATTGTCTCTTGCATGGCGGTTTGTTCTTGAGCCAGATTCATCATAATTCCAACCAGATCTGGAGGTACAGAGGGATTTGGAGGATTTCCAGCATTTCCAGCGTTTCGATTGCTGGATTCTGGATTATCTGCCATTGATGATGAATGATTTTTGGTGAAAAACGATAACAACAGTCGATTCCCACAGATGACGCCAATCTGTTGATGTAAAAAATTAGATTGCTTCTAATTATTTAATCACAGATAAATATAAATGAGACACAGAATTTTAAAGTGGTTCAGCCTTATAAGAATGGCCTACGTCCACTGTTTCTGTTATTGCCAAATGTTATGGAGTTCTCGATATGTAATTCTATCAAGAAAATCCGGTCCCCTTGAATGAGGGTGATACAATGTATTTATAGCCCTTGGGTTGTACATGTGAAAGGGTAAACAATTAATGCCCTTTAAGAATATACGTCTGTATGATAAGCATTCAATGAATAGTTGAACTGTTGATTATCTGGCAATCAATGTTGTGGCCGAGATGCAGCTCGGACCACCTTAGTTGCTCGTCGTTCAGGGGTTCCTCGGAGTGTTGGAGTTCCTCGGAGTGCACTTGCTGCTCGGAGTGAGTATGACTTAGTCGGGGAAATAAACTTCCTCGTTGCTATTGTGCCACGTAGGTCGACACGTGTCTTCTTATTATTCGTCTATATCAGCATATTAATTTTGGTATCAACACAATATATATTTAATATTCTTAATCCTTTTACTTATGATTCTACTCCTTTATTTCATTTACAAATAATTTTTTCCTTATACAACTTTTCAGAAACATGAAACAAGTTACAATACTTGAAGATCTTTCCTTAGGTAGAGATGATTGGACCATCTTTGTACGTTTTGTATGAAAATGGGAATCCAAATGGGAATCCAAGGCTCAAAATGGCGATAGGCAAAAACTATCAGATGACTTTCTCTTAGTTGATGAGCATGTATATAATTTATAGCGTATAAATTTATTTACTTTTATGTCACTCCAAATAACATTTTCTTAATTATTTTTTTTCATTTAATTATATCCTTTTTTCCTTCTCCGGGTGACTCGATACATGCAGTAATGTAAAGATACTTACTTTATAAATTAGGCAATTCATTGGAGCTTGGAAAAGTCTACACAATAACTAATTTCAGAGTTATGGAGACCAAGCATAGCTACAGGATCTCATCCCACAATCTAATGATTGAATTCATTCCATCTTCAAGGTTTATACATTCTGGAGATGCTAATCTTCTAATTTCGACTTACCACTTCTAATTTCTTGAATTTGATGATTTGGCATCCAAATTGGGCAATGACACATACCTCACGGGTATATTATCTTCATTACTCATTATTCATTTAACAATATACGTCAAACGCATTTATTTTATATCTAATCACTAATTATATGTTCAAATGTGTTGGGACTTTTGAAATCAATATCACTGGTTGAGGATCAGCCTACTAGGGGCACTATAGTTAAAAAAAAAGGGTTTTAAAGCATGAAACTCGAAGGTAGAATTTTCTTACTTAAAAAATATTCACTTTAATCAATTTCAATATATAATAAGCATAATTCATTAACCACATACCGTATTATATAGTGGGCAGATGATTTTCGTTACTCCGTGGGCCGACAAAACTGCGCTAATAACTGAAGATATGTGCAATTAATTCAAAGATCATTTGATTGTAGTCATAATCTCAACCACAGCCAAACAATTTAGATGTACTTCAACTATATTTTTTATGTAATTCTATTTATCACTACTCTCGATTTTAAATAAATTAATTTTAAAAACATATCACTTTTATTTCATAGGGAATTTTTCGCTGTCAGCAACAAACGCATCCAAGGTTTATATAAATCCGGATGTTCAAGAAACTAAAGATTTTATGTCCAAGTACTGTTTACTTATTCTCAATTTAATTACAATACCAATATATATCATTTATCTTATATCTAAAATATGCTCATTAGAACTTGAACATGATTCAATTATTGTTAGTTCGTGCCACATAAATGGAACAACGGTATTCTTTAATTCATCTTTAATAAAATATAATCTTCCTTTATCTAGTTCTATATTAATACCAAAAGGTGACGATCAATAAATTTATTAAAATTCTCAATAATTGTCTTCTTATTTCATTAATCTTAAATTTCACCTTAATTTCATTACATTCATAATGGAAATCGATCTTTATTCTGTGAAACTGATCCGACAGGGTCCAACACTTCACGTCTTCAAATGGAAGGGGATTGTAAACCCATTGAAGACATCTTGGCCCTTCGTTTTGACTCATAAAATGAGGTATCCTTCTATAATTATATAATTAATAATCCTCCTTCATTATCTCTTAATATAATATGTTTTGCAGGTTCTATACATCATTTGCCATGCAATAAACACAGGTGTAGATGAACATATTGGGTGGTATTATCCAACATGCAACCATTGCAACAAGAAACTCAAACATAATATCACTTCCTTCTTCTATGAATCATGCAACAATGACATTATCATTCTATCTCCTAGGTAATATATTCTTACAAGTTATTTTTTTTCCCTATTCAATCAAACATTATTTTACATAATTCAATCCTCCATATATAGGTACAAAGTGTAAATCAATGTCATGGATGAAACTGCTTCTACCATTTTTGTCCTTTTCAACAAAGAAACAGAAACTTTAATCAAAGTCCAATGTTCCGAGCTTGGAAATGTCAACCATGACATTAGCGTATGTTTTTATTAATAATTAATAATATTCTCCCACAATATTCATTTTACAATATTTTTTCACATATACTTCTTATTATTTTATCCAGGTCACCAATGATCCAATACCACTTGCAATCACAAGGATCATCGATACCTCACACAAATTCCGCCTCAATCTCAATAACTACAACTTATTCCATGGTTATGAAAACTTTACCGTTTCAAGAACTTTAGAAGACACATTTACCGGAGATATTTCAAATAGTTATACATCCATTCATAATGTATTTTACACATAGTCATTCAATTATATGTAATATATTTTTTTAACATCTAATCCTATCTATTTTACATAATAGGAAAAAATGCAAACCATTCCCAATCATTCCCCTATCATTATCACAGACAGTGACATCAACATTGTTGCATTTAACCATTCATATCCACTCTCTACTACATCAAATAAATTAAATCCTTCCATTGACATTGAATCCAAGCATATCGGTAAAAGGAGGCGTTCGGGCAGGTAATTTCAATTCATTATCTTTTATACTTCTATTCAAATTTTTACTTTACTATTTGTAAGCGGGTAATTTAGATAAAATGGAGGCGTAACCCCTTTGAAGTATAGTAATGATAAGTTAATTAGCCAAAACATTGAATTAGTGATAGAACATGCAAGCACAAACCTAATGAAGATAGAACTCAGTTTAAACTCACAAATCTCTCCTGTATAACTCAAAAAGTAGTAATGAACTTAGAAGTAACTTAGCTAGAGGGAGAGAGAAGTAAGCACCCTAGATACACCTTGGCTGGAAGCCAAACACGCCAACCACCCTCAAGAATCTCTATCAAGTATTAAAATCTTTGTAATAAATGACAATGGTGAGTGAATAAAACCTATGGCTTGTAATAACTCTCTCCCTGATGTGTATTCTCTCTAGTAATAACTTCTTCAACTCTCAAAAGATCATCCTCTCCTTAAGGGTGGTTGGGGTCCTTAAATACCGCCCCACACCATCCCCGAGGCAAATAAGTCATTAAAGACTATGAAAGCCATCCCTCATACTTTATGTCATAGCATTAAATGCCTGATGCACTAGTTGTTTCCACATCATAAACATTAAATGCCAGACATGCCTTTTGCCTAACCACTGTGTGTCAGGGGGGCCGTTGTCGCAGAGGTGGCTCACCAACTGCCTGACAACCCTAAATACCACGGTGGTTTACTCAAGTGTAGGTATGACATTGTTTAGTTGGCTAGTGACATCACCTATAGTAGATGTGATATTAAGTAGAGGGTTGTTTGGTTCACAACTCAACGCCCACGGTCAGGGTCCTTTGATGTTTTACCAGGTGTATCTAAGATGGTCAGGACAAGCCCCAATGGTGCCTCACTTCTTAATCCTCCAAACCAAGTACCTATAAATTTCCCACAATGAGGTCATTCGATAGAGCATAAAAGCTCTCCCAGGCCCTGCCAAGCCTGGTCTATCGCGAGTACCGTTTGACCTCATATTAAAACTCATTATTATTCTTGTTACGCAATAACAAATATTATAGCTTACAGTCAATATAAACAAAGATACATTATGACTAATACACTAAGCTAAAATACAAGTTGTCACTCTGAGCTGCCTCGCTTGAGCTGCCGCACTGAGTTTCTATGGTGCCATAATCCCCAAAACACTGTTGCTAATGTGGAATTGCCTCTAATCTCAAAATTACCTTCAAGCCTCCTATACATTTGACCCTTCGTGGAGAGGTTTGTTGGAGTAAGAAATGTTTGCACAAAACTTCTCAAACCGATGAACCTTGCCTTCGTGAAAAAAATTTGGCCTCCTTTCCTTCATTAGAACCGCAGCGTTATAATCTCTAAGAAAAAGTAAAAATTTCCCCGATGTACCTGAGTCGAAGAGCCACGACTTATTGGGGCTTGAACGAAGGGACATCGCAACTTTTTCCCTATACTGAGCTTCAATTGTTCTAGCTTTTATTATTTGAAATTCTCCCGAAAGTCCTGCTAACCTTGTCAAATACTCGTTCTAATTCTTGGCAAGTGAGATTCTCCCTTCTAATGCCTCACTATGTTTGAAAAAGCCAAAATTCTCCCTGATGTAGCTGAGTCACCATTTGAACAATGTTTGAACTTCTGACGAGGGGATATCGTAGCTTTTTGAACCGTTGGGACATCTGTTTCGTTGGGAGTTATTAGATATGTTTGACAAACATTCTGGAGCCAAAAATCAAACTTACTGGAGAAGGCAAACCCTTTTGTTCCCTAGGAGTCGCTTCGTAAGTGAGGTGTCACTGTCTTTTCAACTGTCAGAACACTTCCCGAAGTGCCACGTGTTCATTTGAAATGATTATAGGGGGCTGTGCACGTGCGATGGAGGGAAACTTAAAAGACATGCCTTAAAAGCTTCAAACGTCTCTTATTATTTCAAAACCCTTATCTTTCCTTCATCTTAATCAAGCCCCCGTATTTTTTAGAGAGAGAAAAACTGTGCGAAAACCTCCATTGTTGTCCAGTTCTTTACTCACTCTCCCCCCTCTCTCTCATCTGTTGTGCCATCGCCTGTGGTTGTGCTGCTCCCTCTTTGTTCGTAGCCCTTCCTACTCAGCTATACCATTCATCGCCACTCTACTATGGCTTCTTCAAGAACTTCTAAGGTTTCCACCACCACTCATCCAGGCTCCCCCTCTGTCATTGTTGGTGCTGTTGCTGCCCCTAACGGCGCTGCCCTGAATGCTACTTGTCAAGAGCAATTACACTTCGATCGTCGGGCGCCTATCTTCGATAAGGATGATAAATTTTCTGATGCATACAAGACTTTCAATTTCTCATCCAAATTCGACCCCTTACTGTTGGGTGATGAGGAAATGAATTCATCAAAGTGGGGCTATCTACCCCCAGAGGGGACTCTGAGTTTTAATTTGGACCGTGGTGACTTCCCCTACTCCCAGATTGACTTTGAAGCACCCGGGGGGGGGGGGGGCACTAGCCCATTTCAGTGCCTGGCATACACATATGCAGAGTTTTTATGCTGATGCTCTTGCCAAGATTGGGCTTCATCAAGCCTACTGGTTTGGGGAGTTCACCCTCTCTAAGCACAATGCGGCATTACAAGTACTAATTTCCAGATGGAATATCACAACTCACACCTTTTTTTCGTGTGGAGGGGGGGAGTTCACCGTTGCACTGGAGGACGTCCGTGAACTCCTTGGGTTTGAGCCCATGGGTGAGTTCACCTACCACGATGAGGCTCTCGATACCGAAGAGGCTTCTGTCGAGTTGAGCTGGATCGAAGCTACCGCAGTTCCACCGGTTCCTCGATCAAAGACACATTTACCCCCTTATCAACTATTTTTTCGAAGCTACGATGCCGAAGGATGTCAGTGCTGTAACGGGCCGAGGTAGAGGTACATCCTTGTAACTACCAGCCCACATACTTGTACTTCTTTCACACTTCTTCCTAACCAAGAAACCCAACGATCGGCCCAGGAGGGATCTAATAAATATTTCCATTCGTTTGGACAGGGGGTTCAACCTTACCCTAGTCTCCATCGCTTTGGGGTCCCTCTACACCTGGTTGGATTGAACCCAGATAGACATGGCACGATTACTAAGCCATTATAAGTTGGCCAATTTTGCCAACACCCTTTTGACGGGCTTTCTTTACACCCGCTTTTTTGCTATTATTGCCAAGTTAATTTCTTTGCCTGTGAGCCAAGGAATCAAGCCCCCACGCCTCCTGTGTTTCCATAAGAAAAAAAGTAGAAAGGATATAATGGAAGTTTTTGATCTTCTAGACTCCTTTGTGATGAGGCCCTATAGTGAGTCTTCGTTTGCCCATAGTTGAGATTTCTTTCCTTCTGCAGCCACAACGGTCAAGTTCATCCCAATTGTAGAAGATCCTTCGCAAGACGTGGTGCTTCTATTTACCCCGAGGTTTCTTCCCTCCTATACTAAATGGGGATACACCTCAGAGCCCTACAACCCTGATAAATGTAGTAGGCAGTTAGGGTTTGATTAGGGAGTCCCTCGACTTGTGTTTCAACACAGCCATGCAAAGGCCACTTTCGCTGAAGCCTGCACCTTCTATACTGTAGCAGCGGTGCTTAGTGTGGCGTCTACCATCGATGGTCGAGTGACCCTTCCTAGTGCCACTAGTAAGGGAGACGTATACACCTTTTTCGCCACTAAGTTCCATTTGGGGAAACTGGAAATGATCCGTGAGTACATTCAGTCCCCTCCTCAATATTCCTCGGTCCTTTTTTTCTTCTTCTACTGAACTGGGTCTTAAGGGGAACTCTGTGCTTGGGGTTGAATTTCCTTTGAGTACAACGATTAAAGAGTCTCCCCAAGAGCTACCCCCTCATCGCCTAATGATTCCCACTGCCACCCTGAAGTCCAAGGCCGCTGTAATCCCTAAACAGGCTGCCCCTTCAACCGAAGCCATAATAGGCGAAGGACCTTTTCAGCCACATGCCAAGAAAGCTAAGAAGTCCAAGTCCTCAAATCATAAGCCTCAGGCTCAAGCACAAACTCCCTTGGAGGCATTTCATATTGCCTCTGTTCCCCCTCCCATGTTTCCCAGAGATGGCTGAAGAGCTGAGGAAGCAGGTACAAGCTGAGGTGGATAAGATACATGCTGAGTTTCAATGGCGCGCTATCGTCGTTACTCCTTCGGCTGCTTTTCCCACGATCGTGGTTAATCCCCGTGTGCCACCGATAAAAAGGAGAAGAAGGTCGAGAGTACCTGAAAGTGGTGGTGCAACGAGGTCAAGGAGGAAAATGCTGGGAACCAAGCCCCAAAAGAAATAGATACTTGAGAAACCTCCATCCCCAGCTTTTTCTAGTGCTGCCTCCTTGCCACCTTCACCAGTGGTTATACCTTCTCGCTCTTCTTATGGATCTGAGGTATGTTGTGCATTCTTGATTTCTTATTCCCCTTCTCTTAAGGTGTGTTGCATCTTCTCATTTCTTAACAAGAAAATGTTTTAGTGCAGGTAATTGGAGAAGATAGGCCTAATCCTCCCAGTCCCCCCATTCCCCCTATAAGCCTCTTTGTGGGGAGGGGGCATTACGGTATCTCTCAAGCTAATATACCCCATACTCGTTCCCCCATAACAGGACTTACCTAGTCACGGATATTATCCTACCAACGGGATAAAGAAACTACTACGAGGGTTATCGTCATTGAGTGTGCTGAGCTGCCTAGTTAACTAGAGGGAACTACTGCAGCCTCCTCTGAGTTACCATTGGAGCAGGAGGACCCTATGCCCCTCGTTGTGATTGAGGAGAGTGCCTTGCAGGTAAATTTCTTACCAAGCCTTACATATTTTATTTGTCCCCTTGTTCTATTTATTATTTCTAATATGTTGGACCATTTTAGGTGGAAGTGGCATCACTGATAGCTAACATTCTCCTTCCTCCTCCATTATCAAGGCCCCTTAGTGCAGTTCCTCTTTCTGGTGCCATAACGGGGGTAAGTAATGCTTAGATGTATTTCCCTCTTTTTTTAGTATCAATTTGTCTTTCCTAACACTTAGCTTTATTGCTGTAACTTTCCCCAAGTCTCTCTCTGCCCTTTGCCCTTAGTGGCCTTTTGCCCTCTAAGGCCACGGTTGATGCTATTACTCTCGTCGGGGCATCTCTTGAAGATCCAACGTCTTCTTCCGATGATGCGCCTGTGTTGGCTTTAGTACCTTATGTTGGCGAGGGAAGTTTTCCAACCATTGAAGCTTCTCCAGCCAAGGGCCCCGTTGAAGCTACTGAGGCAATGAGCCCGCCTCCAACAGCTTCTACCATGAGGTCCCCCGTGGTGACTTTCATTCTCGCTCCTACTACTGCTGAGGTACTTTACTAACTTCTCTGTATTTGACAGTTTCTTGAACTTCACCTATGTAACTGAATTAACAACGGAAACACTTGTTAAGGTTTTTCCAAAAACTACACCTATATCGGTGGCTTAACAATGAAAACACTTGTTAAGATTTTTTCAAAAACTCGTCCTATATCGGTGACTCAACAACGAAAACACTTGTTAAGATGTTTCCAAAAATTCCACCTATATCGGTGACTTAACAATGAAAACATTTGTTAAGATTTTTCCAAAAACTCCACCTATATTGGTGACTTAACAATGAAAACACTTGTTAAGACTTTTTCCAAAAACTCCACCGATATCAGTGACTTAATAACGAAAACACTTGCTAAGATTTTTCCAAAAATTCCACCTATATCGGTGACTTAACAACGAAAACACTTGTTAATATTTTTCCAAAAACTCCATCTATATTGGAGTCTTAACAACGAAAGCACTTGTTAAGATTTTTTCATAACCCCATATTTCCTTTGACTGTTCTCGGGTTGAAAGAGAGGATTCTCCGCCAGTTCCTTTGCCTATTGGCTCGCCCCATCGAGAACCTGTTGTTTTGAAAGATTCCAGCCATAACGACCAAGTTTCTACAACTGGTGTCGCTGTCGACAGCGAATCTGGGTGCCAGCTTCCTCTACCTGAACTATCTCCTCACGCCTTCTGCCTGATGGTGCTCTAACATTCTCCTTAAATGCCTCCCAATCATCATTTGGTAGTGTATGAACTTGCGAACCATCATCCTGAAACATTCACAGTGGATTTCCTTCGTTCGAACATCTCAGTTATGAGCTACAAGCTTCAGGGTATGGCCACCGTTGTTGCTGAAATTGTCAATACTCCAATTGCGAGCATTACCAGACCCCTCCTTAACCAATTTCTCAGTTTTCTGAAGGAGTTAGGTCGCGACGGCTTTTGTTTTGATTGTCTCATCATGCATTTGAAGACCTTGAAGATCCAATGATTGGACAGCCAGAGGGAACTCTTGTGAAAACATCAGGAGGACCAGCGGGTCGAGGAAGATAAGCTAGCCGAGCTAGCACCTCTTTTGGAAACCATTGACAAAGAGGTGGGGGACCCCGAGGAAGCTCTACACGCAACAAAGTTGAAATGAGATAAACTCCTCATCAATCGCACACAAGCGCAAACCAGACGGGAGGTTTCTATGAATGCCCAACGGTCTTGTCAAGCATCTTCTTCGGGCCTCCCTAGAGACTTTTTCTCTTACCCATACCTATGGTTTCTACTAGGCCCATGAGTTTTTGTATATATTTTTCTTTTGTTCTTCTTCTCATGTAATTCTTGGGTAATAGCTCCCAATTTTGTAATGCCCCAAAGTTTATGAATGAACAAAGATATCAATTTTCTCATGGCATTTCTTTGTGTTACAACTGTTTACATAGATTGTGAAGTGTGAAGTTCTGTAATTCTTTCATCTTTGCTTAAGTTATAATAAAAAGAACTTGTATACTCATTATAAAAAGAACATGTATATTCATAATCAGCTAGATACATCGGTGGCCCAAACATAATTGCTTACACATGATAAACCTTCAACCATTTATTGTTGATTTTGAATGGTTTGTCTTCTTCCATCTTAGGAATTAAGAAATAACCTGACTCATGAGCTTCCTTCACAATGAAAGGTCCTTCCTAATTTGCTTCAAACTTGGGTAGATGAAGCCCCCTGATGTGTTTCACTACTACTTTCAATACGAGGTCTCCTCCCACGAACTTCATTGGTCTCACTAAGTTATCAAATGCCCAGGACAGATGTTTCGTATACATTTGAAAGTGTTGCATCGCATTATCTCTATGTAAGTCCAACGATTCCAACTGCATATGTCTATGTTGGGGGAGCATGCTACTTCACAAGGCATATCGAGCAGAGGGGACTTCTAACTCCATTGGAAGAATCACCTTGGCCCCATAAATAATAGAGAACGATGTATACCCTGTGGGATTCCTCTTAGTCATTTGATAGGCCCATAAAATTGCGTGTATCTTATTGTCCCACAACCCTTGGAAAACCTCCATCATTTTAGCCAAGATATTGACCAAAGTTTTGTTGGTCGCTTCGGCTTGACCGCTTCCCTTTGGGTATGCCACCGTCGAAGTGTGATGGACAATGGAGCATTTATCTTTGAGCATCGTTACTTCTGAATTAACGAAAGGGGTTCCATTATCTAAAAGGATAACCTTTGGGATCCCAAAATGACAAATGATGTATTCTCTGATGAAGTTTCTCACTACCCCCATTGTTGCCCTTCTTAGTGGTATCGCCTCAGCCCACTTTGTGAAGAACTCCGTTGCTACTAGTATACATATCTTCCCTCTCGAAGAGGGGTTTATTGCCCCTACCAGGTCGAACGCCTAAGTGTGAAAAGGATAAGGCATTTCCAGGGAGTGTAAGCTCACTGACGGGGTATGGATCATATTTTCATGAAGTTGGCAGGCCTTCCACCTTCGAACGAACTCAACCAAGTCTTTCTCCATCGTTGGCTAATAGTATCCTAAAGTCATCAACTGGTCATATAACTTGGCCCCTCCTATATGAGCTAGATCATGCGCCTGCTTGAGGACCTCGGTTTCTTCTTCCTTCGTGATGCAACGCAACTACCTGTTGAAGTATCCACTTTGATAAAGCTACCCCTCTTGCATGTAGAATCTCGGGGCCCTTCTCCAGAGTCCCATCGCATTAATTTTATCTATTCAGATAACTCCATCTTTAACGAAGTCAATATAGGGCTGTCTCTAGTCAGGTTAAGCCTCCACGAAGTGAGATTCAATTTTCTAGAAGAATAACTGGTATTTGTCGCACTTCTATTGTAGCTCTGTCGCATACTGTTTCATCTTAGGCAAAAAATACCCCTCCCTTTGCATTATTCGGTATAGGGGTATCTCAGTCGTTTCGCAGTGTGCTTCATGTGTTTTCTTCAATCTTTACTCTGCCTCTTTTGGACCAATGCATCTCGACAACCATCCTCCTACATTTCTGAAGTAAAGGTTTTCCCTGGATTGTAAAGTACTTGGCCAAATCTCTGAGTCCCATCGTTCCTTCAACAGCCTCCAGTTGCCTCTTAATCTCTCCCATCTAGCCCCCATCCTCTTTTATTGGTAGAATTGACTGTACCATCAAATAAGCTATTCTTCGGTGGATCATGACGGTAGTTGTATCGCTCTTCATGACCATTTTCTAGGCAATAGTGGCATAGGCATCTGGATGATGATTCATCATTCTGGGTTGTCTCTTGATCTTGGTCTGATGGAACTTGCAGAGGAGCCTCTGAATGATTGTTCTTTATGGTTCCAGGCTCATATGTTTCAACTCATACTCTCTATTCACTTGCTTAACCACCAAGTTTGAATACCCCTTGATGCAAAGTGAACGGATCCCCCTCTGAAGAGCCACTAGCAATCCCAACACCAATGCTTCATATTCTGCCTCGTTGTTAGAACAAGGTAAATCTAACTTATAGGAAAGGAAAATATCCTCCATTTCCCTTGAGAGATAACCCCTGCTCCTCCTTTCTTTTTCGCCGAAGATCAATTGAACTGAATTGTCCATTCCTCATCCGTTGCGTCTAGGTGGTTGTGAAATAGCGTTGCCAAAGCCGTTTATGAAAATAAACTATTTAAGCAACTCCGAAAGTTTGTTGAAGAAACTCTTTACTTAAAATCAAAACTATTTTGAACACAAGATGTGTTAACAAAATTATGTACGAGATATGGACAAGATTTGATAACAGGTTTTCGTAAACAGTTTAAAATATTTTAAACTCAGCACACTATTAGAAAGGGATGAGAAGATGTAGAAATATTGATACTCAGATTTTTAACGTGGTAAAACCTCACCAACTGAGGAAACATCCACGACTCCCTCTACGGAGTAAAATGAAAAAAAAATCCACTAAAACAAATATTTGAGTTACAATCTATTTAACTAACATGCACACAAACAAATCTATACAAGTTTAGGAATATACCCTCTGGCGTCCTCAAACTTCTCTGCAGATCTTGTTTGTTGATGTAGTCCTCTCAGGTTGTACACTCCTCCTTTGTTTCAGCACTTTACGTCGACTTTAGTTCACCAGATCTTACAGCCAACACTTTAAGTGTTTGTAGTGTGAAGATGTATTGTGAAAAGGTGTTCTAAACCACATGCATGAACACACACACCCTTAATAGTTACAAACAGTCCTAGTAAATTACAGTTTACTATATGCTGTGAACTTTCTTTTTCTTTCTTTCTCACAAAACATAAAACCTTTTTGACCTTTCAATAAATCCCAGAATCCACGGATATCTTTCTTCAAAATCGGTAAAGATCTTAATCAATCTCAGTTTTGAAAAGATTTTCGAGATTGAAAACCTCCAAGTGCGATTCTAATACTAGGTCAAGGTTTAGTTTTGCAAGCAGTAAGAAATAGAAAGCATGTATTGTTGATTCGAAGTATGAAAACGTCTTTATCAAAAGAAATCAACAATATACTTCTCTGGATGAGAAATAATGTGTATCTACGTGTTTTGTAACTTCAAACACTTCAGATCTGTGATTTCTATTGAAACAGAAACCAGATCTGAAATAAAAAGTTTAAGTTGAACAGTAAGATTCGATGAACACAAGGAACAGCAAAACAAACACAACTCATACACTCAAACCCTCAAGAACACTGGAAAGGTGTTTTTGGTTTAGGTGTTTGATTTTGGCTGGAGAAGAGGTAACGAAGTTAGGGTTTCTAGGGTTTCAATCTAGGGTTTCAAACTCTCTCTCTTCTCTCTTTTTTTTTTCTCTCACTTCTCTCTCTTCTCTCTCTACTCTCTCTTCTCTCAGAGGAAAACGAAATGGCCAAAAATCTTCGAAGTCTGAGAAGATGAGGGTTTATATAGGGGGCTGAGAAGGTTCCAGACGTTCGAGTGAAAACAACGGCTGTGATCAAGTCAATTCTTCTTGACTTTGATCCAAGGGTTAACAGCAAGCGGTGGTTAAACAAGCTGTGATAGGTGGAGATGTTTACACAGGGATTACCAAAGATCGCATGCAGACCCTAGATAAGAATTGATCCAAGGGCTCAGGTGTGACGCGAAGTTTGTGTCTACAAAGAAACACAAATGTAGGCAATCAGAAGGCTGCACGTGTTGGCCAGCAATTGGAAACAAACGCGCGTCCCAAACTTAATTACATGCACACCCTGGAGTCTCTAGCGCTTTCGGTTTCTACCCAGGTAAACAATCAGCCCAAAAACAGTACAAAATAAAATTGCAGTTTGACCCCAAAACTTTTAAAACCAAATTTTATTTATAAAAATATATTTGAAAAAATGTTTAAAAAATCCCAAAAAATTATTAAAAACCAAATTAAGGGATTTAAACTCACTCAACCCAAGAACACATATAAAAGTGCAATATGCAATGTAGTGTGGGTGTTCTAAGTGTGTGAGTGATGGCTATAAGTTCAGGATCATTACAACTTTTAAATATGAAGTCCAATCCAACTTCTGAAGCTCTTTGGTTTCTAGGATTGACATAATTTTGTCACTATTTCCAAACTAGATGAGCTCTTATACAGTATAGACTCAAGTGAGTCAAGGGTATAAGGGCTTCAATCTCCCCCTTTGGAAATATGAGACAAAATCTCCTTTGAGTCAACTCAACTCGTAGGGCGACAACAAAAAACTTATACCTATAAAGGTTCTATCTACCCAAATCCTAGAAAGCAAAAAATTACATAACTCAACTATATACAGTTTAACATCCTATTATTACAATGAAGAATGACTGTACAAGAAGAATACCTGCAAAAAATTACTAAGATCAAGCTTTTTAGTATATGCAGTAGACTCAAATTTCTCCCCCATTTTGTCTCAAATGGACAAAGGGAAGGAACTTGGCAAACATAACAGGTATTTACTCAGCACAAATCATACCAATAGATTTTCTTAAAGAAACGAATCTATTAAAATCAAGAGGTTTAGTGAACATGTCTGCAAGTTGTAGATCAGTAGGGAGATAGTTAATTTCTAATTCCTTGGATTCCACCAACTCACGAATAAAATGATGTCTTATTTTAATGTGTTTAGTTCGCGAGTGTTGAACTGGGTTCTTAGAAATGTTAATCGCACTTTGATTATCACAATAGAGATGAAGTGTGGGTTCTAGAATACCATAATCACTTAGCATTTGTTTAAGCCATAACAATTGGGCACAACAGCTACCGGCGGCTATGTATTCAGATTCAGCAGTCGAGAGAGATGTGCAGTTCTGTTTTTTACTACTCCATCCTACCAAGTTATTACCAATATAACAACATGCGCCTGAAGTGCTTTTACTATCATCAGTACACCCAGCCCAGTCAGCATCAGTGTACCCAATAATAGTGCTAGATGTGTCATTCGTGTACCAAATTCCTAAATTGAGAGTGCCTTTAACATATTTAATTATGCGTTTAACAGCGTTTAAATGACTCTCCTTGGGGTTGTTTTGATAACGCGCACAAACACAAACAGCATACATGATATCAGGACGCGAGGCAGTCAGATATAGTAATGTGCCAATCATACTACGATATAAGGTAGAGTCTACAGATTTTCCATTTTCATCTTTAGATAATTTCTCTGTAGTACTCATAGGCGTTTTAGCACTCTTAGCACTCTCGAGGCCAAATTTCTTAACTATCTCTAATGCGTACTTAGTCTGCGAAAGAAACAAGCCATCTGGTTGTTGTTTGACTTGGAGACCTAGGAAGAACTGTAACTCCCCCATAAGGGACATCTGAAATTCCTTACTCATAATTTCAGCAAAAGATTTTACTTCTGAGGTAGAAGTGGATCCAAATATGATATCGTCTACATAGACTTGAGCAATAGTAACGTGTTTGCCAAACTGTTTGACAAATAAGGTTTGGTCATTTCCACCTCTTTTGAAACCTTTGTTCAGCAGAAAACTGGACAGTCGTTCATACCAAGCTCTAGGAGCTTGCTTAAGACCATATAAAGCCTTTTTCAACCGAAATACATGAGTAGGATAATTAGGGTCAATGAACCCTTTAGGTTGTTCTACATAGGTTTCTTCGGCAAGTATTCCATTAAGGAACGCAGATTTAACATCCATTTGATATAATGTAAAATGCATGTGACAAGCTATAGCAAGAAGCAGACGAACTGATTCTAAACGAGTAACAGGAGCAAACGTCTCATTAAAATCAAGTCCTTCTATTTGGGAGTAACCTTGAGCAACTAGTCTAGCTTTATTTCTAATTATCATTCCATTTTCATCAGTTTTATTTTTGAAAATCCAACGAGTACCAATAACCTTTTTGTGATCAGGACGTGGAACAAGAAACCAAACATCATGAATGACAAATTGTAAAAGTTCATCTTGCATAGCAGAAATCCAGTGAGAGTCATTCAATGCCTCATTTACATTCTTTGGTTCCAAGAGAGAAACAAAGCAAGCATAGAGAGCATAATTTCTAAGTTGGGATCTTGTACGTACTGGTTCACCAGGGTTACCAACTATGTTGTTTATGGGATGATCTTTAGAAACCCAGTTAGGTACTTCAGGTGACTCAATAGGTAATGAATTATCTATTTCAGAAGAGTCATTTTCTAAAATATTTGACGATTCTTCTTCTATAGTTAATTCACTAGTCTTGCTTTCTACAGTAGTGTCACTAACAATTACATTTATGGATTCCATTAAGGTCTTAGTGCGAAGATTATACACTCGATAAGCTCTACTGTTAGGTGAATAACCTAAGAATATGGCTTTATCTCCTCTACTCTCAAATTTGGATAAGTGTTCCCTATCTTTGCAAACATAGCAGGTACTACCAAAGGTTCTAAGGTACTTAAGATTAGGCTTCTTATTGTACCAAAGTTCATAAGAGGTTTGTTTCGAATTCTTTCTAAGATAGACCCTATTAATAAGATGGCAGGCTGTACGAATAGATTCTACCCAAAAATACTTAGGTAAATTCTTAGCATGGAGCATGACACGTGCCATCTCTTGAAGAGTTCGATTCTTTCTCTCAGCTATACCATTTTGTTGAGGGGTCTTAGGAGCACTGAACTCATGCTTGTAACCATTATAGTCACAATATTCTACAATACCAGTGTCTTTGAATTCACCACCTCTATCACTTCGAATTCTATTCACTTGAGTGTCTTTTTCATTCTCAATCCGTAAGAGAATCTTTAAAAAAGTTTGAAAGGTATCGGATTTTTGTTTTAAGAAAGCTACCCAAGTGAATCTAGTGAAGTCATCAACCATAACTAGAATATAACTGTGTCCACAAAGACTAACAGTTTGAGAAGGACCCATTAGGTCCATATGGATGAGTTCTAAGGGATTAGAGGTAAGGATATCTTTAACCCTTTTATGAGGTGCTTTAACAATTTTTCCTTCTTGACAGGGACCACAGACAATGTTATGAATAGGTTTAATTTTTGGTATTCCTCTAACTATCTGCTGAGAAGACAATTTACTCAAATTTTCGTAATTAATGTGACCCATTCTGTTATGCCATATCTCGTTGTCATCCATTCTGGCAACACTACAGATTTCAGAACTAGACATGACAGTATAACAATTGTCAGGGGTCCTGAATCCTGTAATTAAGCATTCTCCCTTTTCATTTAAAATCTTGCAATTGTTCTTTGAAAAGGTAACAGTGTAGTTTGAGTCACAGAATTGTGAAATGCTAAGTAAATTAGCCTTAAGACCTTTAACTAAGAGAACATTTTCAAGAAGAGGAAGTCCTTTTTCCTTAAGGGTTCCTTTGCCTATGATCTGGGATGATATACCATCACCAAAAACAACTTTTCCACCATCAAAATGGGTTTTATTTAAAAGTTTTGTATCATCACCTGTCATATGCTTGGAACATCCAGAATCCAAGTACCAACCAGAAGATGTAAGTTCAGCTTTTAGAGCAGAAACAACAATGTTACACTTCATCTGCGGTGTTAGATCATCTTTTCTAACCCAAATTGCCCTGGTTTTTAGTTTGCGCTTGTTTGCTCTTATTTGATAAAATTTGCGAGCATTAGATTTTTGTTGAAAAACATTTTGCGCATGATTTTGAATAAATTTGAATTCTTGAGCATTTGATTTAGAAAAGGTTCTGGTAATTCTTCTAGTAAATGTCCTTTTAGGTTTAGTCCTTCTATTCCTATAGTTAGAGTTTTTGTCTGGTGGCCTGGGAAGGACATAATTGTTACGACTCCTCCTAGAATAGTTAAAGTTATGATACATAGGAGTGTTGTACATAGGTTTAATCAGTCTCCTAGCATAGCAATTATCGAAAGAGTGACCATATATATCACAATAGGAGCAATAAAGATTGCTCAAAATAGGGTTTTCCTTAGGAAGGTCTCTAATCAAAGATTTTGAGAAATTTTGAGGCTGAATTTTATTCCTAGGTAGCACAGATTTGAAAGCAGGTTCACTTTTCCTAATAGGGGGGCAAACATATTTTCCCTTTGGTAAACTTTCATGCTTAGAGCAACTTGCATCTTTAGTGTTAGTGTTTTGATGGTCAAACTTAGTTTTTAGAGAATGAAAGTCTGGACATGTTTCAATAGGTCTTTTGCCTCCTGACACAAACTTGATAGGTTCAACATGTTTAGTTTGTGTCTTCAAATTGGGACAAAACCCTATTCCAGTTCTATCATCAGAATTGGTTTTAGATTCAGCAACGAATTCCTCAAAACATTTAGAATTGTTTTCAAATTTGGTAAATTTTTTGAAAACAGTTGCTGTCTTTTCTTTTGTTTGTTCCAATTCTAATAATGTCCCTTTGTATTTTTTCTCCAGAATTTCATTAGCTTCAGTCAAATTTTTCAGTTTTTCATCAAACACTTTAACTTCACTGTCATGAGTCATGCATTGCGTAGTATACTCTTCAGCATTCAGTTTTACCATTAGGCTTAGATCCTCTAGCTTTTTGGTAAGATCTTTAACAATCTTTTCTAGTCTAGTGCTTTTCTTTAGAGTTTTAGTATATAGAGTGTGGATGTCTGGGAGATCATCATTATCCGAGTCACTAAGTGAAGTGTGTGAAGTGACCCCTAAGGTTTCATTTCTTAAACTCACGCACCCATTGACATCAGCAGTATCGATTTCCCTTTGACTCACACACCCCGAGGAGGAGGTATTAATGTTCTCAGTAAGTAAAGCATCTAAACCAGTTAAAGTATGATTCAAAGCAACAGAACTAGAATTACTAAACTCATCCTCACTATCAAGCATAGGCATATCATCATTGTATATGATTTTGGCAAAGAAGGCTAAACAAGGATCAAAACCATCAGATGTTTCAAGTTCCTCATTTTCAGAATCACTTGAGTCATCCCAGGTTTTGCAGATATTGGCTCTAGAGTGTTTGTTTTGGGCATTTAAATTAACTCTACAGTCTTGAGCAATGTGTCCTAGTTTACCACATCTATAGCATTCAGTCTTCTTGAGGTCTCTGTGAGGTCTTGTGTTGTCCTTGTTTTGTTTGTCATGAGGTTTCTCATGAGATCTGTGATTTGAAGGAGTGGTATAATTAGACTTGCCCTGTCTATTTGCAACACTGTTTCTAAATTTAACAATTTTCTTAAATTGTTTTGTCATTAGGGCAATCTGATTATCTAGACTTTCTAAGTCACAGTCCTCATCAGAATCATTACTAGAGGTGTTTAACTCAGGCTTAATCATCTTAGAGGTAAAGCTAAGATTGGAATTTGTATGTTTCCTATTAGTGTGAGTCAATTGTTTCTTAAACTCCAATTCCATTTCCACAGTTCTTAATTTACTACTGAGTAATTCAGGAGTGAGATTTACATCACACATCTCCTCAATAGCATATCTTTTATTGTCAAATTTCTGTGGCAATGATCTCAGAATTTTAGAGACAATTTCCTGTCTATCATAAGTTATACCATTGGCATGAAGTTTAGTGACAATATCAGTAAGGTTCATATAGAAATCATCGAAAGACTCAGATTCAGACATGATTAAGGTATTATACTGTTGGATTAACATCTGAGTCTTAGCAGCTTTTACCTTAGAGTCTCCTTCATGTGCAGTAATCAAAGTATCCCATGCTTCCTTGGAAGTGGTACAAGATGAGATTCTCTTGAACTCATGTTCGTTAATAGACATAAATATAGCGTTCTTGCCTTTGTTATTATTTCGAGAAACCTGTTTCTCTTCTTGAGTAAACTCACTCAATATTTTCTTAATCCTTTCATTGCTTCCGTCAGTGGCTGGTTTAGTTGGATAAAAGTATCCGTTTTCAATGATATCCCAGACATCATCTCCCAGTGTTCCTTGAATAAAAGCAATCATTCTTACTTTCCAGTAAGAGAAATTGGTTCCATCAAAGACTGGAGGTCTGGTCAAGTTACCATATCTTTCGTTTTTCTCGTCCATAATGATTTTGAGAAAACAGTTTCAGAAACTCAGGATCTTTTTGAAAAAGTACACCAAAAGCTCTGATACCAATTGAAATAGCGTTGCCAAAGCCGTTTATGAAAATAAACTATTTAAGCAACTCCGAAAGTTTGTTGAAGAAACTCTTTACTTAAAATCAAAACTATTTTGAACACAAGATGTGTTAACAAAATTATGTACGAGATATGGACAAGATTTGATAACAGGTTTTCGTAAACAGTTTAAAATATTTTAAACTCAGCACACTATTAGAAAGGGATGAGAAGATGTAGAAATATTGATACTCAGATTTTTAACGTGGTAAAACCTCACCAACTGAGGAAACATCCACGACTCCCTCTACGGAGTAAAATGAAAAAAAAATCCACTAAAACAAATATTTGAGTTACAATCTATTTAACTAACATGCACACAAACAAATCTATACAAGTTTAGGAATATACCCTCTGGCGTCCTCAAACTTCTCTGCAGATCTTGTTTGTTGATGTAGTCCTCTCAGGTTGTACACTCCTCCTTTGTTTCAGCACTTTACGTCGACTTTAGTTCACCAGATCTTACAGCCAACACTTTAAGTGTTTGTAGTGTGAAGATGTATTGTGAAAAGGTGTTCTAAACCACATGCATGAACACACACACCCTTAATAGTTACAAACAGTCCTAGTAAATTACAGTTTACTATATGCTGTGAACTTTCTTTTTCTTTCTTTCTCACAAAACATAAAACCTTTTTGACCTTTCAATAAATCCCAGAATCCACGGATATCTTTCTTCAAAATCGGTAAAGATCTTAATCAATCTCAGTTTTGAAAAGATTTTCGAGATTGAAAACCTCCAAGTGCGATTCTAATACTAGGTCAAGGTTTAGTTTTGCAAGCAGTAAGAAATAGAAAGCATGTATTGTTGATTCGAAGTATGAAAACGTCTTTATCAAAAGAAATCAACAATATACTTCTCTGGATGAGAAATAATGTGTATCTACGTGTTTTGTAACTTCAAACACTTCAGATCTGTGATTTCTATTGAAACAGAAACCAGATCTGAAATAAAAAGTTTAAGTTGAACAGTAAGATTCGATGAACACAAGGAACAGCAAAACAAACACAACTCATACACTCAAACCCTCTGGAACACTGGAAAGGTGTTTTTGGTTTAGGTGTTTGATTTTGGCTGGAGAAGAGGTAACGAAGTTAGGGTTTCTAGGGTTTCAATCTAGGGTTTCAAACTCTCTCTCTTCTCTCTTTTTTTTTTCTCTCACTTCTCTCTCTTCTCTCTCTACTCTCTCTTCTCTCAGAGGAAAACGAAATGGCCAAAAATCTTCGAAGTCTGAGAAGATGAGGGTTTATATAGGGGGCTGAGAAGGTTCCAGACGTTCGAGTGAAAACAACGGCTGTGATCAAGTCAATTCTTCTTGACTTTGATCCAAGGGTTAACAGCAAGCGGTGGTTAAACAAGCTGTGATAGGTGGAGATGTTTACACAGGGATTACCAAAGATCGCATGCAGACCCTAGATAAGAATTGATCCAAGGGCTCAGGTGTGACGCGAAGTTTGTGTCTACAAAGAAACACAAATGTAGGCAATCAGAAGGCTGCACGTGTTGGCCAGCAATTGGAAACAAACGCGCGTCCCAAACTTAATTACATGCACACCCTGGAGTCTCTAGCGCTTTCGGTTTCTACCCAGGTAAACAATCAGCCCAAAAACAGTACAAAATAAAATTGCAGTTTGACCCCAAAACTTTTAAAACCAAATTTTATTTATAAAAATATATTTGAAAAAATGTTTAAAAAATCCCAAAAAATTATTAAAAACTAAATTAAGGGATTTAAACTCACTCAACCCAAGAACACATATAAAAGTGCAATATGCAATGTAGTGTGGGTGTTCTAAGTGTGTGAGTGATGGCTATAAGTTCAGGATCATTACAACTTTTAAATATGAAGTCCAATCCAACTTCTGAAGCTCTTTGGTTTCTAGGATTGACATAATTTTGTCACTATTTCCAAACTAGATGAGCTCTTATACAGTATAGACTCAAGTGAGTCAAGGGTATAAGGGCTTCAGGTTGGCCTTCAAATCATCTCCTGGAATATTTTCTTTGGGTGGCTCAAACGTTCCTGAGGGTAAAATATCCAATAGATTAGCGTATACCTGGATTTTGATTACAAGAGGAACCACGCACTTCAAGTCATATTCAGATAGGATGAGGAACCACCTAGCTGCCCTACCAATCAAAATCGTTCATGCTAGCAAATACTTAATAGGATCATATATGAATTGTAAAAGACAATATATAATGCCTAAGTTTTTTCGTTACAAAGACTAAGGCTAAACAATTCCTTTCTAAGTTGTTATATCTGACTTATGGCCCATGGATGATCCTGCTGAGGTAGTAAACTGTCCGTTCTTGCCCGTCAATCTCTTGTTCCATCAAAGCTCCCACGGACCTCATGGTGGATTTAAGGTACAGCTACAACGGTATTCCTACCTTTGGGGGAACCATGGTCTATGGTTAAACGAGTAATTTCTTCAGCCCGTCTGGAGACTCCTGGTGAACCTCTTCCCACCCGAACTTCGTATTCTTTCACAATAGTTGCATCAACAGATGTGTTATTTCGACTAACCCAGGCATAAATCTCCTAAGGTAGGAAACTTTATCAAGGAAACTCTTCAGCTCCCTTATCGTTCTTAGGCATGGCATTTCCAAAATCGCCCGCTGCTTGTCCTGGTCGATCTGCACCCCTTGTGGATCAACCACAAAGCCTAGGAATTTCCACTTGTCACTCCAAAACCACACTTAAATGGGTTTATCTTCAATTTATATTTTTTGCAACGGGAAAACACCTTCCTCAAATTGCTCAGATGGGCCCCACATAAAATTCCACAAATTTATGAAAGAAATCATGAAAAATGGCCATCATTGTTCTTTGGTAAGTCGCCCCAGCGTTCTTAAGTCCAAACGGAATCACCTTGTACATGAAGTTGCCAAGAGGGGTTCTGAACGATGTTTTCTCTACATCTATGGGGCCCATCCTGAACTGGTTGTACCCTACATACCCATCCATGAAGTTGTACATCTCATGACCTGCTGTTGCATCTTTCAAGCTATCAATGAAGGGTAGAGGGAACTCCTCTTTGCGGCAAGCTCTGTTCAAATCCCTGAAGTCCACGCATATCCTTATTTGGTTTTTATCTTTCTTCCCCACTGAGATAATAATGGATAGACAGAGTGGGTACTGTATCGGTGTGATGAACCCTGTCGTTAGTAAGCGTTAAATATCTTCCTTGATCTTCAAATCTAGCTCAGGATTGTACGTTCTCATCGCTTGTTTCACTGGAATGGTTGAAGGCATTACTTCCTCATCCATCCCCTCCATCTTCATGTATTTCCACGCAAATACATCTATAAACTCCCGGATCAACTCAACCAAGGCCTCTAATTTCTCCATACTAAGATCCTTTGATATGAAGATGGTCCTTGGGTCTTCCCCTTCTTTTTATAAGTTCAACTTCTCTAGTTACTGTGCTTGCGGTTTTGATTGATCTATCATGTAATCTTGTTCCTCAGCGATTTCCTCCACCAATTCCTGTATACTGGAGTTGTCTATCACTATGCATTGCCCCTGTTGATCCACAAGAAAGCATTCATATATCGGGTCAACCTCATCATCAGTTTCCTCAGGCGCCTACTCACACCGTTACAATCGATACACCACCTTTCCTTCCTCGATAACGACCTTCTTGCATTATCTTTTGTAGTGGTAACGACCTTCCTCTTTTTCTCTCTAGAAGCCTCGGCCACTCTTTCTCCTGAGAACTGGCTCAGCACGTTTTTCCGTTGGACCTCATCCTCCATCGGATCCACTCTGGGCATTAATATGTCTTTGAGCTGCTTCGAGATGCTTTGGGGCTGAAGGACCACCTGGTGAGCTTCCTCGGCTATTTCCCGTGTGATGCTTGAAACCTCCTTCTTCTGCTAGTTCAAGGTACCCATCCTTTCTCTGATCAAGGGAACCCATGCTCCCTACATTCTTCTCATCATGACCCGGACATCTTCCTCTAACTCTGTGTAAAATGTTACGTCCACCAAGTGAGCATCCTCAATAGCGAAGGGCCTCTTCATATCCCTAATGGTCACCTATGTTCCCTTGATATTCGCTTTAACACACTGGTGGTACATTGAGGTAACTAGCCCTTGGTTGTGCATCCATAATCTTCCTATCAGCAGATGGTTGGAAGTTGCACTCTACATCACGTGGAATTTGACATGGGAACTCAGATTTCCCATTACAATCCCAACATTAATGTACCCAATGGATTTGGAAGATTGGTTATCATACCCATAAATGACCAAAGGCATGGGGACCAAACTTTCTTCTGGAATATTGGCTGAATGGAAGGAGTTGATTGGCATGATATTGATGGAGGCTCCCCATCCATAAGAGTCCTTACGAAGCTGACTCCGTTGACGCTAGCAGTTACATATATCGGCTTGTTATGAGGGAACCTTACAGCCCTATCTGCATCGCCGAAGGTTACTTCTCACCAACCTGGCCATGGGTCCCTTCCATCTCAGCGAAGGAACTACGTTTTTCCTCGCAATATCGAGTATTTCCTGGGTTATCTCCAACCTACTCTCCTTCGGTAGCCCCACATGGTCGAAGAACCAGATGAACTTTGGGGATTTCAAAACTGTACAGTATTCTAGAACTCGGTCTACTTCCTCACCTTCAACACCGTTAGATCCTCCACATTCTTGGCGCTTGCTTTGTTATAAGCCAACACTACATTAACAATTCCCCTTGTACAATCTTATAGAGCCTTTTCATACTCTTCTTTCTTCATTTTTGACTCTCTTTCTCCTCTCTCAGCCTCTTCATCATAGGCGACCATAAGATTGGCCCTATGTGCTGGCAGTGGGTTGTTGTTGATGTTCTATGGATGGATTTGCAACGTCCTTGCCTTCACGTACTTATTGATGATTCTCCTCAGTGTGAAACAACTCTCGGTTGGATGCTGGATCCTCTGATGAACCTAGCAATACTCTCGATTTGCCTTCATTGTCGCATCGAGCTCCCCAATGAGAATGCCCTTGGGCTTATAGACCATTCCCCCTTAGACCATCGCATTATAATAGCTGAAAGCTTCTTCCACTGTACAAGGCAATGGTGGTGGGTCCTCCCTGTCCCTTCCGAACTTCCTTTTATTATCCTTCCTCGGTGCCTTGCCCCTATATCCCCCCTCGGTGTACCCTACCTGTGGGTGATGAGACCCCCCCCCCGCAGGTTGTATCGGCTACCTAAACATCATGGGCACCACCATCGGATTGGGCCTTACCACCAAAGAGATATTTCTCACTACTTTTAAGAACGTCGCAAAAGTCCCCTCGTGCGTCTCGTTGATAAGATGGCAGATGTACTCAGGAAGCAACCCCTCAGTGCAGATTTGCAATAACTTCGATTCTTTGGCCTCCTCCCTCACGTCAAGGGATCTTTCTCAGAACCTTCGAACATAGGCCACCACTTCTTCCCCAAGTCTTTGCTTCTCCCAACCCAGTTGGGTCAAAGTAAACTCATCTTCTACCAGAAAGAACTTTTGGACAAATAATACATGCATCTCCTCCCATGTAAAAATGATGTTAGGGGCCAAATGGGAATACCAGGTGTATGCTTTGTCGGTTAAGGATTTGGAAAACTCCCTCAACCTAAGCTTCTTATTATTGCAATTCGTTCCCAAGTTTTCAACAAAGCGCTTAATATGCTCCTTCGGGTTCCCACCATTCCCTATGTATTTTTTAAAGAAAGGAGGAATATAGTCCTTTGGATAGGGCTCATCGTTGTATTCCTGAGGATAAGGTATTCGAAAATCATCATAAACCGAAGATGCCTCGCCAGCAAATTGCGAGGAAGCTTGCATGAACTTAAGCATCTCTTTCTGTATCTCTTTCCTTATTTCCTCCATGGGTGATGCTACTGGGGCAACAACCAACGGGACCATGGGCTGAGTGACCGTTGCAGCTGGAGCAGTCATCATAGTTGGGGTCGTTGAAACTCCTGAGGTTCCCACGACTGTATTCACAATAGAGGGCATGCTTGCTGGGACAGTTCCCGTTACACCTGCACCTGGTTGGGCCGTTGGGACTGCCCACGGTGTTACGAAAGCATTGGCTTCCAATCCTCCCAGTATTGTAGAAGCTACTGGAGTTTGAAAAATCTCGTAAAACTTACTCATGAAGAGTGCCACCTGAGTGGGTCCCAACCCCGCAGTCGTGGAAGCTTATGTCACCCCCAGAATGCCTGTCATCACCTGAACTGGAGGTACCTCTATCCGAGGAGCTGAACCCCTTAGAGCCACCAGTTCTCTCGTAGCTTGTTCTTCATTGTGTTGGATGTCATCAAAGTTGAGCCTTCGATTAACATTATCTTGCACCACACTCCCTACTTAGAAGAATGCCTCCCCAGCAAAGTCGCCAAATGTAAGAAGGCACTTTAGATAAAATGGAGGCGTAACCCCTTTGAAGTATAGTAATGATAAGTTAATTAGCCAAAACTTTGGATTAGTGATAGAACATGCAAGCACAAACCTAATGAAGATAAGACTCAGTTTAAACTCACAAATCTCTCATGTATAACTCAAAAAGTAGTAATGAACTTAGAAGTAACTTAGCTAGAGGGAGAGAGAAGTAAGCACCCTAGATACACCTTAGCAGACCGCCAAACATGCCAACCACCGTCAAGAATCTCTATCAAGTATTAAAATCTTTGTAATAAATGACACTGGTGAGTGAATAAGACCTCTGGCTTGTAATAACTCTCTCCCTGATGTGTATTCTCTCTAGTAATAACTTCTTCAACTCTCAAAAGATCATCCTATCCTTAAGGGTGGTTGGGGTCCTTAAATACCGCCCCACACCATCCCCGAGGCAAATAAGTCATTAAAGACTATGAAAGGCATCCCTCATACTTTATGTCATAGCATTAAATGCCAGATGCACTAGTTGTTTCCACATCATAAACATTAAATGCCAAGACATGCCTTTTGCCTAACCACTGTGTGTCAGGGGGGCCGTTGTCGCAGAGGTGGCTCACCAACTGCCTGACAGCCCTAAATACCACGGTGGTTAACTCAAGTGTAGGTCTGACATTGTTTAGCTGGTTAGTGACAT
The DNA here is from genome assembly GCA_949130495.1 of Sambucus nigra. Taxonomy (NCBI): domain Eukaryota; kingdom Viridiplantae; phylum Streptophyta; class Magnoliopsida; order Dipsacales; family Adoxaceae; genus Sambucus; species Sambucus nigra. The sequence continues at coordinate 204,280,221 of OX422208.1, forward strand.
CACCTATAATAGATGTGATATTAAGTACGGGATGTTTGGTTCACAACTCAACGCCTGATGGAACTCTGCCCAAGGTTCCACGATCAGGGTCCTTCGGTGTTTTACCAGGTGTATCTCAGATGGTCAGGACAAGCCCTAACGGTGCCTCACTTCTTAATCCTCCAAACCAAGTCCCTCTAAAATTCCCACAATGAGGTCATTCGATAGAGCATGAAAGCTCTCTCAGGCCCTACCAAGCCTGGTCTCTCGCGAGTACCATTTGACCTCACATTAAAACTCACTATTATTATCGTTACACAATTACAATCGTTATAGCTTACAGTCAATATAAACAAAGATACAATATGACTAATACAATAAGCTAAAATATAAGTTGTCACGCTGAGCTGCCTCGCATGAGCTGCCGGGCTGAGCTGTCACGGTGCCATAATCCCCAAAACACTGTTGCTAATGTGGAATTACCTCTAATCTCAAAATTACCTTCAAGCCCCCTCTACACTATTATCATATTCTGCTAACATATCTTTTCCATTATTTGCAGGAACGTTGACCAAAGGAAAAAGAGTATGCTTTAGCTTATATTTCACCAGTCCAATCTTCATCAGCATTTTATACCTTTTACTAATACTTTTGGTTCCCCTTTTATTGTTTGTCTTTACGTCATTCATGACTTTCAGTTTCAAATTTATTGGATTCCTCTTAGTAGTTTATTATTGCACATTACAATGTTTTTATCTAAATGCTTTCTGGCATCTAATGTTTTTATTACATGAGCATTCAAACTTGGTAATAACTCATTTCAATCTTCTTAATGGGATTAATTTTTGTTTCTTATTGTGGCTGTTAACACTTTAGTTTTATATACTGCCTGAACTTTTGTGTTCGGAATTATAATTCTTCATTCCAATATTAATTTCTCATTATAGTTTTGACTTCTCATGATTAATTAATTACTATTTTCAGATAGCTAGGATTCGTATAAGATAAAAACACTGATCTATTGTTTCAGTTTTGTTACTGAAGAACAAATAACAAGTAGATTACGAATCTACTCACACTTCTACCCTTTTTGCTTTCTCTTTTTTTTTCAAGTTATAATATTTCGTACACATGTTTTTGTTCCAATGAGAGTTTCTTTATGTTCTCATCGAAGATACTAACTATGGTGCCAAAGATATCAACGGTGGTGGGTTTTTTTGATAGAAAATTTTATGTTTAGCAGGTGAGAAATGATATATTAACGTGGGTTCGTTTTCAAAGGTTTAGGTTATAAACCCCTGTTTTACGATTGTAATGGTATGGTGTCTTCAATCGACTAATGGTACATGTTTGATAATTATAAACGATTTCATTTTCTATAAAACATGTACTTTTTCTCTCAAACAATTGGTTCCTATTTTACTTCAATTTTTATCCTCGAGTAAATATCACCAGGCCTTTTTAGCTCAAATTTTCAGTTTCTTTATAGTAGAGGATCGTGTTTTAAGGACTGGTGTAGAATTAATATCGAAAATGGAAGTGGACAACTTGTGGGACACTATTGCAGTCTTTTATTAAGGATTGTGTGAGTTTCATGTCGTATGGTGTGGAGCTTGATTTAAATGATGTTTCCAAGAAATACTTAGACTGACTTTTGACTGAGTTTTTGGAAGGGGGTTTGGTAAAGCTTATTAGTACATCTATCCACGGTGTTAATCAAGCGATGGTAGTGGCTGCAAATATGGCAGTGTTCGAACACGAACATGATTTATTTTTTGTCATGCTTATCAGCTTTTTGAATTTGCCTTGAGAATGGCGGAGAGTACAAAAGGTTGATTTTTTCATGATCTTGATGAGAATGTGAATTGGATGCATATGACCCTCCACAAAACGAGAATAAATATGTCAATGAAGTGATAATTTTTCTCAAAACTCTGTGTTCAATGTCTTAACATGTATTGTTTGTTCAGGTTCTTAAAAGGTTTTTAAATGACGTTCTTTCTCACATATCAGAGTTGGTTGTTGGGGATCTAATGGAAGAAACATCTAAAATGTTTGGTTTAAATTCTATCATGGGTATCCCTGCAGATATTTGCATTTCTTCTATGCAGAGCACAGTAAATGAAGCGTATGATCAGTTTAGAAGAGAATAAAAACATAATTGAATAGTTGGTTTTTGACAGGTTGTGTAGGGGGAAATTTTGGTTATATATTCTAAGAAAATAGTTGTTGGAGTTCTAACACTTTTCTGGGCTTTTTGCCACAACAAACTTGGCGAATATGGTCGTGACCCCCACAAGATAGCCCATTCTAAAATCTCAAAATTCGTGTGACCTCCATCATTATAGAGATGCCCGTTATTACAGCATAAATAGGGGCAATAGGGTTTTTGAGCCAATACTGCACACAAATTCCATTTCAAACACTTCATGATTTTGAGAGTTTTGACAGCTAAAGATTATTGTACTCTGTCTCACATTTTGAGAGTTTTTACAGTGGCATATGCCCTGTTTTGGTTCGTCTTTTAAGCAGTAAATTTTGATAATGTCTGTTCATCTTGCAAAGACGTAACATTCAATTACCATCTATTTAGATGTCCGAATTTTTACTGTAAATTTCTCTTCGTATTTAAGGCTTAAATTTTGTTTAGATTACTACACGAAAATTATATATGACATTGGGACTTTTTTAATTTTTATTATCTTTCGACAGTTCTATGTTTCTTATAGTAAAAGAAGGTTCCATTATGCCATGGATGGAGGTGTTATCCACAAGTTTACTAAACAATGTAAGATATTTTTTGCTAATGGATCTTATTTTGAAACGGTCTGATTAAGAGTACGATGAAATCCTCTTGCTAATTCAGAGATTAATGTGATGCTATCACTTGGGCCTTCATCCAACTTTGTTGTGATATCAGGTTCTATGCAAGTGAATACTGGTGAAATGAAAGATGTGATTCCTGAAAACAAAGTTCAGGAGAGGCCTCACGCTTCTAACGGGACCTATCTAAAACAATCTGGTGCTTCAAATAATAGTAGCAATCACTCCTAATAAGTTTGAACGCATAACTTGAGATGATGAATTTTGTGGGGAAGTTTAAGTTTAGTTTTGATTATGAAATTGTTACATGGTTCAAGGTAAATGCAGAATAAGAACTGCAGTTGACTTGATTTTGGGGCTATTTAGTCCATCCGGTTACTCGAGTTCACCACATTCATTATCTTATTTTATTTTAACTTTTTTTAAAAAAAATTAAACTCTATTTCTTAACTATCCCTTCATTTACCCAACATTCTAGCAAGGCATACACGTCTTGCAGGTATGTTCTATGACCACATAAACCTTTTTTATGCTTTCTAAATTTTTTAATTTTGCTATAAATTTACATCCACATGGTCAGCGTAGTCTTACACGATGTTGTTATATGCAGGGAATCATGATGATGAGTTTTGGGTTCTTCTGGTCGCTGCCTGATCTTCCGAAGCCATTTTGGTGCTAACCAACTTCGTACATAAGCCATGGGTCATGGTCACTACTGCTCAACTATATGGAGTTTCTGAATTTCAAAAATTTAAATTTTGATCTTGGTTTTCCAAAATTGTTCATTTCTAATTTGTTTTTCTCATGTGCTGATCAGAAATTCTGAAGTTGCAAGTGCCTTATAAGGTGGATCTGGTGGTGTAATGTTGCATTTTGGTCATTTAAATTGCGACTGTTTAAAGTGCAGTGGAAAACAGTACAAACTTTAGTGTTCACCTTTTTTGTTTATCACTTCTTAGAGTTGTGTGTAATGAGACCACTTTGTATGATGTATATTATTATTTATGTATGCAATTGTTGGTAATTGTGCATTTTTGATATAAAATTTTTGCACAAGAAGATTGAGCAGTTTGGTTGACCCGTGGTTCAACTGTATATTTTATGATAGGTACTTTATAATTTTTCATTGACATTCATTTGATCTCATTTCAAATTGTACAAAGTTAATGTTGCTTGGTATTGTTGTTGAGTATTGGTATTGTTGATGATTTTTTTCTTATTTCTTAAACAGGCTAGATATAACCATAAACAAATAATATTTTGTCAAATTTTTTTAAATTGTTTACAATTTTGGGTTGTAAAATATTTTATTAGGTAATACATACCTACCACGGTGTATGTATGTATGTTAAAATACTTTCAAAATTTTCCCAATTGTTTTAAATTAATAGGTTTGTATCATTAATTATTTAAAAAATTGTTTATCTATTGGGAACTAAATACTATATATGATCTTATCTGCGATGTACATTTTCAAATATTAGCATCGTGCTTCAGGCACGACTTTATTATTTTTCATAGTTCAAGTAGAAATCATATTCAATTTTGCTACTCTTCATATATTCCAATTTTTGTTCAATGTTTAATGCACACAAATTTTTTGAAACAATGAATACGACTATTGCGCTATTTTTGAAATAATCAACCGCGCATCGTGCGGGTTTACACCTAGTCTGATCTAAAATTCTCGACTCACGTCGCTCGAACGACAAGTCTATATCGCTCGAATGACTTCTCTTGTCACTCGATCCATCGTTCATGCAACCTTCGCGTGACTTGCTACTGCAAGTCAGTAGCAACTCACGAGAAGCCCTGTATCTTGTGACATGTATCGCGGCCTTAAAGATGCCGCTATAACGACCTTCGAAGTCGTTCGAACGACCCTGATTCTTTATTTTTATTTTTCTCCAATTTTTTACCCACAATTCTTCTATATTTATACTTAACTCCTCTTCAATTATTGTCACAATATAATTTAATTAATTTACTAGGGTGAAACACTACAGATGGCACGTCCAGTTAATTTGGACCATTTTAAGAAATTTTAACCCTACTCCTAACTCTCGTTATGCTATGACTCTTCACACCTCCCTTCTATTCTAAAAATATCTCTTCCCCCTTCTACTCAAAACTACGTAGGCCCTAATCCTCTTAAAAAACACCTTTTTCAAAAAAGAGAAATTTCAAATTTTTCAAACCCCACAGAGGTACATAGGCAGCCGATAAGGCACCCTTGGGCGTGGTCCTTTCTCTATCATAAATTGTTATTCTTTTCTCCCTCTGAAAGTGGCAGTCTCCCTCTTCATTTAAACAAACAAATGGATTGTGTATGCCTTAGCGATCGGTATAGATAGTTCAAACAAAAGATATCATCAAAGGCACAACAAAATGCATCAAAATTATTATCACCTTTTATTAAAAAAATAGACTATGGAAATTACATGAAACATCAGGAATATGAACGAATAACAACCAACACTCTTACAAGCTTCACAAACAAAAAACCTCGAAACCTACACAAACCCACATATTACTAACACCCCATCATATTCAAGACCTACTTTAAGATACCGGACAGACCAACCTCATCGTCATTTCCTGTCCCTGATTGACCCCAAGAATCCCAATCCTGATTACAATTTCATATCTGCTCCATGCCATGGTATATCTTAATCAAATTGTACCTTCCTTCAAAGTGTTAGACATCACAATCCACCTTTGTCCAGTCTCCTCAGCACAAATATTCATAATCACCCACTTCTAGAACCACTTCAAATAATCCTCGAATATGACCCTAGCCACCTACACAGATTGAGACGAATGGGTAGACGATCGATGGCACTGCCACAAAGGCCCCAAAACCATTATCAGTGACTCAGTCACATCTTCGAAAGAAGTTAGTTATAAGGGAAGAAACGATCTTCCCCTAACCCAATTGATGTCAAAGTGGTAATGGAAAATAGAAAGAAGTCTGGAGAAGGCCCACTAATCGCACATACCGATAATCACCCAATTGCAGGACAACCTGCAGAATGCCCAACCATGGTACGGACTAGTGAGACTCCTGGCCCCATGCTCTATGAGACAATTCAACAAATTTACTATGGATAGGACAAAGCTGAAGAAAAATGGGGAAAATTTGAGAATGCCCATCAAAGGGTACTCAGTAGGGGGCGCCAGATGCAGTCTCTCAAACAACCACATGAGTAGCATAATTGGGCTCCCCCATAAGAAATTCCCTCGACCTTATTTCCAAGCATCTACTACATTCAAAGTCACTTCCAGTATTACAACAACTGGATTACAATGATAGGACTTCTATAAAATTATTGTGTCCACCTGAGGGTTAGCCGTCAGGTCACCTATCACTAAAAGTAGCCTGGTAGTCAATCTCAAGGCCATAGCACTAGCAAAGCCATTATTTTTATAATCTATTTGACATGCTGATTTAAACTGTTGGGAGAACAATACTTGCTTCTTGCACTAGTGGTTGGGCAACCAATGGCAAGATGTGGAGAAACTCGACTAATGATACCCTAGGGCAACATGACAAGTATGGCATGGTTGACACCCAACATCGAAGAAAACTCTAGAGCAAAAACAATTCTCTTTAAGATACCAAAATTGCAGCATTACTTCCAAGAGATTTTAATCTAGAGGATGGTTAGGCCACAAGGAGACAGGGCTCAAGTTAAAAGCTTCGTACTTGACATTGTACAGGCACATGGACTCCAAACCTTCGAGATAAGTCGCAAACGTTCCAGTTATAGAAAGCTCAATTTCAAAGGAAGAAGAAAGTTACAAAAGAGAGAATATTGAATTGTGGTGATGAAAAAAAAACTCCAAGACACCATATATGCCTAAAAGTACCAATAAAGAACAAGAAGTCCGACCTGCTGCCATCACCATTGTTCCTAAGAACTCTTAAGTACAGAAAAAGTGCAATAAAAGCTAGAAAAGTTATTTGGACTTGGCACATATGTCGATAGGAAGGTTAAGGAGTATGCCATAAGTACCCCCTATTTTAAGAAATTTTCCACATTCCTCTATTTCATATATAAAGTATTTTCTTTATTAAAAAAATCATTGTTAAAAAGCTTTTATGAGTTTCTTCTATTTGCTCTATCTTATCTTAGCAATAAATAAAACCTTAGCAGAAAATTAAAGTTCATGTACACTAGGTCATTTAATCCAAGATAAATAAAAAAAAATGAAAAATGCATCTTATATATACTTATTAGAATGGTTACATTTTTCCAGACATAAAGAGATCAAAAAAGGCAAAAAAGGACAGAAAAAAAATCATGATAAATTCGAACGCGGCCTGATCCTCCAAAAAACAACAACAACTACTAAACCACCAAATCAAGTGCCTCAATGAATGTTCTTCCCTCGATGACGAGCATTAGATCCCCAACTCCCTGAACTGGAGCTCTCCTCGGAGGTGGATAGTGGCATCATGCAAGACCTGGCCGATTTCCTCACATAGTCGGACACCGGCGCCATCCAATCTCAAAAGTCCTACAGCCAGGATGTCGATACACGAAAAGTCTGCAAAAGAACCAATACACTGAAAGAAAGCAAGTCAAAAATAAAAAGAGTAAAGTTAGAAGAATAAATATGAAACAGAAAAAGAAGTCATACATCTCTCCGGAGAATCTCCCTAGAAAGACCCGTAACACCATTTATCTCCTCTTGAGGGTGATGAGGCACCTAAACCACATGCCCACCGCCCACCCGAATATAGTATGAAGGGATGGAAATATGCTAAATAGGAACCTCCTCTGCTGTCGCTACATCACCCCTTGTGCTATTGACCGACACCACCAGCACACCAGTACCTTTCCTTGATCCCCCTATTGGTGGAGCCATAACCCCCACATTATAAATAGATGACGATATCAACCAATTGGTCATGAAGTCAAGATAATCCTATCCTAACCTCGTGTTCGTATAGAGCGTATAGAGTTCGCCCTCTATTGCCACCACCCTTGCCTCCTTCGGCATTTCCTTCTCCTGCCTCATGAACTCCAGGGGCACTAGTAGTGGGACCTCCACCACACCCTGCATCACTTGCGTTATGACCCTCTCCCCTAGGTACCAGACGTACTTGAACTCATGCGCTAATAATATTCCCATCTGGGCATGCTCGCTGGTAGTCCTTGCAGCCCTCGAAGAGAAACGCCAAGGGAAAAATGTCACATGTTTCCCAAGAAAAGTTTAGTCATATACTAAGTGCAAACAAAGTATAAATCCATAGAAAATAGGAAAACCAAAGCCTAACCTGGTCACTCATCAAGGCATTTAATTTCACTTAGACATCCTTCAAAACCAAAGACTGGTTTGATCTCTTGTTCGACTTCTTTCACCTATACATCCTTGATAAATTCCCCATCTCATTCGCATTTTAAGATATCAATCCAACATTGTGCCCAGTCATCACATAGAACCTCGTCTACTAAAATCAATAAGGAATGTCAAAAAGAATAAAAAGGTAAGAACAATTAGAAAATAAAAGGAAGAAGAATCTAAAGATTACCTCCAGAAGATACGTGGGCCCTGTAAACGTCTATCGGCTACACCGACTAAAAGCATCAAGAGAAGCATAAAGAGACACCAACGTAAAAGCTCCCCCAGTCATACAGATGGATCTCTGAGATGATACTCAAGGAGGTAAGAAACCACAAGTGGACAGCATCACCGTTTATAGCCATCACAAACCCTCCCACTAAAAGTAAATTAAACAAGCGGGTTGCCTGCTTCATCTGCCACTCGTTAGTGTCCTCGATTTTCCGAGGCAATAAGGTGTCCTCATAATCAATATACAAATAGAATCCCCAAATATAATCCTCCCAATTTCTCCTAAGGTAGCCCCAAATGTAACCTTAAAAACATGCAAGGTCCGGTCTACCACTATCTATTGACCCGCACACTCCATCCCTATTAACTGGTGAACATCCAGATACAAAATCGTCATCTTCCCCACACCCAAATTGAATGTATGGGTGGTTTCCTACTATCTTTCTCCTATAGAACTTAATACCTCTATAGAATGATGTTACTTATCCAAAGCCCCAGTCAGAGGGCCAAACCCAAATGCCTCTACCATCGACTTCACTTCCTGAGGGAGTTTTTCCCACACTTTCTTCATCCCTGTTGAACTACGGGAGTGAATACTCAATGAATCAATGTCGACCTACGTAAAAATCAAGAAAACCCTTTAGCATCCCAAGGATAAGGTGAAAAAGAAGATAGAAAGAATGAAAAAAAAAATTAAGCACTTACATAGCCATTCAGGATCTTCACCCTCGTATAATGGTGATTCACAGGCTCTCGCAATAGAACCTTATCATCAAGGACAGGCTTAAAACTATCATAGGCATTATCTCACCTTAGTAACAGCGCCTTAGCCTTAAACCATTCCAAACCTTCCCATTTATCAATGTCCATCCAGACATTATCCATTGCACCCTCCATGAGTTCTTTCAAATAAATAGGCTCAAAACTAATTGCTAGAGAAAGAAATAAAGAGGTTCATTTGAATCAAGGTGTGGAAAAATGAGGAGGGCCGCCACCCTTTATAAGGAACTAGTGGTATATCGATCAACAGTCTCCTAGAGATGACTATAGGTAGTGATCCTTCACCTCCCTCAGGAAGCTTAGGATTCCGTTCCCTATGCCAATAGGCGCCCCTATGGCTATGCCTATTGACAGTCCCCTTAAAATTTCATCACAAGAATTTTTAAAAAATAAAAAAATTATCCGAAAAAATTATAAATATTCTTGAAAAATCCCCATAAGGTCGAATGCATCATGGCTCTAAGAAAAATCATTAAAACGAACAAAAATACTTATAAAGACCTTATCACCAACATACAACCCAGCATAACCAAAATCAAAGTGCGCCAACACTCGCAATACCAACACCTTCCTTAGCAGAGTCAGAATTGAAGAACGCTCCCTATCATTACTCTTTAGGTCCATAGAATTGACCTAGGTCTACAAAATTAACCTCGACCATCTAAATTGATCATCTCGACCCGTTAGGTTCAACAAAATTGACTTAGGTTTTCATAATCAACCTCGACCATCTGAATCTGTCATCCTAACTATTTAGGTCTGCAAAATCAACATTAACCCTTCAATTGGTCATTTCAACTATTTAGGTCTGCAAAATTGACTTAAGTCCATAGAACTGACCTTATCCCTTTGAATCAATCACCTCAACTCTTTAGGTTTGAAAAATCGACCTCAACCCTTTAAATTTGTCACCTTCAAATTCCTAGTAGGGTCCTTGACCATCCAAAACCCTTAAACATCGATGAGGTGTCTAACTTTTGACAACCTTCACTTATTAAAAGATCTTCCATTGAGGGGATCTATAGGCACCCCACCCTAGTACCCTCTAAATACCTCCTCAGGTCCTTAACACTTCTCGTCCCACCATAACACCCTAGGTCCTACTCCAAACCCTGATTCAGAGGAAATCAAGCACTCCCAATCCTCATTTGACTTTCGTCAACTCTCAATCTTGATCGAAGCTCATTAAACTCTCATAGGGCTATGAATTATCTTTCTAATAGTTCATACCGTTCTTGAATCAATCTTATAGTTTGCGCGTACTCACCTTTGTGCTCCAAAACCTGATCTAGAGGCCATCAAGTGCTCCCGATCCTCGTTTGATTTTAGTTGACTCACTAGCTTGAGTGAAGCTCATTTCACTCTTTTAGGGCACTGAATCCCCTTTCCATTAGTCCATACCGGGCATTAATTGGCCTTACGATTTGCGTGTACTCACCTTTTTGCTCTAAACTCTATTCTAGATGTTATTGGGCGTCCCGTGACACGTTTGACTTTCGTTAACTCTCCAACTCGAGTAAAGCTCATTGAATTTTTATAGGTCTCTGAATACCCTTTCTAACGGTCAACACTGTGCACAAATTGGTCTTACGGTTCGTGTGTACGTGCCTTTTTACTTCGAGAACCCTTGTCAAAAGACCATCGGGTGCTTCCATTGCCCATTTGACTTTGGCTAACTTTCGAACCCGGGAGTGGCATAATGAATCTTATAGGGATCTAAATACACTTTCAAATGGTCCTAGACATGCATGATTCAAACTTATGATTTGTATTTTATGTTCGTTTTTCAAAAAAGTCCTTTTCGAACTAACTATAGGAACCTCAGACCCCCTACCTATAGGCAGGTGTGTACTTTACTTCGACATTAAGCCAGTGATATGCCAGTAGGCAGGACAGGGTCTATGCATATTGCCCCCCTAAAACCCTAATTTTTTACTATTTAAGGAGGCAATGACCTCACTTCCAAGGACCCTATTTGAGTAATTAGAAACATTCACTCAAAATCAGTGGACTGTCATTCCAAAAAATCCAATTTTCCAATATTCCTTTCATCTTTCTTACCTCACTTTCATGCCACCCTTGGAAACCTACCTTACCCTTACTTCACCACCATTCCTCCACCCTAAAATCAACCTACTCCTCTCCAAAACTGAGTAGCAAATTCATCTAGGAGGTCTACTGCTACTCTTTTTTAATTCATTTATTTAATGTTGTTTAATTAATTTGCTTCCATTTTTTATATATTTTTGTCTTACTCTATTATCTCACATCAAATAATATCCCTTTTTATTATAGGTATTCACATAATATATTTTCACAAAATCAAAAAAACAAAAAAGAGGGTTTACTTATAAACTACAAAAGTAAGATTTCCTCACCTTTTCTACACTTTTACACTTGAGCACATTTTCTTCAAAAATAATTAAAGAGGATTTATAAATTTGGGTTTATGGGTTAAACCCCACCCTTATGTTATGTCGAAATATGTGGACTCAGATTCCTATTATGGCTGAGCAGGCGTCCTGAGTCATTATCAGGATTCGAGTACTATTGCTCTCATTGTCTTACTTTGGTTATACATCATATTTAGTATTATTGCATGTATTCACTTTACTACACATTAATGTTTCCACCCAACACGCATGTTCACTTTCTCATAATGAATTGTTATTCAGTAAGAACTAGTATCATATTTTCTATTACTTTCCTTTCTTTCGTATTCTCCTTAGGATGACTCCTCTCCATCCTCCCCATGATATGAGTAGGATGATTCCTTTTTCCTGCTTATTTTCACATCACACACATTATACACATAAGTCACATCTGGGAGAAAAAAGGAGAACATCATTATAGCCCGTGAGAGGCCGAAAGGGAGAAATGGGTGCCTAACATCTTTCCATTCCATAACTTAGTACCCAGACCCTCGACTCATTTGGTTTCATGTACATCAGTTTGTCTTTTGATTCCACTCTTTCTGGGATGGATACATTCTTTTGCCTATTTTGAGAAAAATGGGTTGGCGAGTCCATTTTTTACATTCCCCCCCCCCCCCCCTTTGATTATGATAGATTTATATTCATGGTAGCCTGCAAAGCTTGCACGAGTGGAAGAAAGAGGATTCCTATCCTCGAATCCCCACAAACGAGGAGAGAGAGATTTCTCCATTTTCTCTCCCTCCTATTTCAGGTCTAGCCCGCACTGGAATAATCCTCCCTCAATGTCCACAATGATAATTTCCTTATCTTAAATGTCTTATTTTAGGACTAACTAATTGAATGACCATAAACAAACTCTAAATAAAGGTCTGCCTATAAGACTAAGTGGCCAGTCGGACAATATAAAGAGTTTTGGCAAATAATAAAACATCTACATTTGCTTACATTTGATGAAAGGCCTAGCGAGAAACCCTGGACAACAATGACTAACTGGGCTATTAATATTCTTGTTGGGGAACGACCCCATAAATAGGTGCATTGTTGTTTTTCTTGTTCCAAACCTAAGTTTTGTTGTGATGACATCACCTAAAGGTAAGACCAGAAGACCACACATTATAGAGGGAAGAAAAATGTAAAAATTTCCATTAACACTTGAAGTTATTATAAGGAAATTGGAAAAGGGCAAACATATAAGAAAAAATGGAAAGTATGGCTTGATTAATTGTGCGACCGGATGGCTCATCCGTTGAACTCCTAACTTCAGTAGGTGTAACATCCAACGTGTAAGACTCACCCTATCGACCAGGTGATGAGGTCGATAGAGTTCATAATCTCCATTAAGGTCGTAGTCGTTAAGGTACTTCCTTACTAGGATAATTGGAATGGTGTCCTTGGTATCCCAAACAAACCAATATTATAAGGAGGGTTTTCTCATCAAAGAAGATTGGGTCATACCAATACCATAACTCAACATCCGATGAGATCTTTGACACTTTGAGGGAATTAAGCCAACCTTTGTAGCCAATATTCCGAGCATCATTTAGGGCAGAATCCATACTGAAAAGGGCCTCATAATAACCATCCACCATACCCAGTGAGGCTATTTATAGAACTAGAGTGTGAGACGGTCAATCTTCTCGGTTAGACTTTTGATGGTTTATACTTTAGTAAGAAAAGTCTTTTTGGTCTTCTCTAGCTCTTTTGCTAGATGACCTTCCTTCTGCCTTTGGGAGGAGGATTCGACCTTGACAATTATAACTTTGTCATTCAAAGCCTTTTAATTTTTCTCTAGCTCATCTCTCAGTTGGGAATTCTTTTCTTCTAAAAAGGAAGAAGCCTCTCTAGCTCATTCACTTGTTCTAGACTTATTAAGTCTTTTAAGTTAAACCCTCAAGTCATTATTCTCCTTGTTAAGAGTAATGATGACCTCCCTAGCACCCACCAGACTAGTGTGCATAATGAAATTCCTTCTCAAATGAGAAAACTCAATGGCGGCCAGTGTCTTATCAAGTCCACTCTCTCTACTCAAGTCAGAAAACTTATATTCAAAATTGACCTTCATATTGGATAACGACTACTTTTAGCAGTGAAAATTATGTCATGGAAAGAGACATTGTCTACAACCACATAATGGAAGAGGCGATGAAGATCCAAGTATGACTTTTTTCTTTATTAGGTAAGTCAAGCCCTAATTGTTGGTTAATATCATTTTCCTCATCATCCTCATCAAGGCTAACAATGAACAGTCTTCTACATCTTTCCTGATAATCATTCTGAGCAGCGACAATGCTACAAGTCTTAAGTTAAACTATATAAATAAGGGATCGAATATATAAACTTATCAAAAAAATACTTGCATAAATCAGAGAAAATGACAACGGTGGAATCAAACCATGAATTTCATTAAAAAAGACTACAAATGGGGCATGCCTCCACATTATTCGGGAATAAAAAAAATATCTAATTAAGGCCTTAAGGGACTGTCTTGCCAACCTTATCCTTCTCAATAACCTACTAGGAATCCATGGCCTCACTTTGATCGGTGCTAACTTGTACCAAATCGGTAACCTTATCCTCTCTAAATGTCAAGTCATCATCATCCTCAAACTCTTCCCTGAATTAAGGAAGTGAACCTGGATGGTGATCACAGAAGAGGTCTAAGTCCTCACTAATGCCGACCTTAACAAGATACTCATCCAAATTGTTCTTAAAAAAACATTTTTAACGTATGAAATCCCCATCTCGGCGTTGGCGAAGGCTTTATTCCATTCGCGAGTAAAGGCATCACCCTTGGTCTTCACCACACCAGCAAAACCCTCCTCTGATTTGGGCTTAACCTCAATAGCTTGTGTTTTGGTAAGGTAGGCCTCAGCCATAACATCCTTGAAATCCTTTTTTCCTATTTGGCAGCAGCCACCAGCACAGCTGAATCATCAATCTTCTTCTAAAGATTGACCTTTTCAGCCTCCAGGCTCTTAACCTTCTCATTGTGCTTCTATTTATCGATTGCTTGGGTAGCATTCAATAACTAAGTTACCACTAAATATTTTCCCAACTCTTCAAATGTGACCTCTACGTCAACAAAGGACTCCTTTAGACGATCACTTCTCTCCAATAGTTGATCATAATCAATCAAGAACTGTAAAACAACGGGAAAAAATATGTGAACAATACAAGTTAGAAACGAACACAGAAGAGAGATATAAGGATGATCAACTTACATGGGAGAGTTGGTAATTATCATACTCCAATATCCTATAATGGGGTAAAGAAGAGGTAGTTTATCTATCTACAGAGAAAACCCTACACTAAATTAAGTCTCGAGGTAGGTCTGGGTGAGTAACAACAGACTAGGAAATATTGTTGCCCTTATCAGCAGTCTTTTTTGCCATATTGTCCAATTGGGGAAGAGGAAGGTAATCCTTATTTTATTTCTTTTACAAAGGCTCATGATCCTTTGAGGGGAAATTCTCGATGTCTATGGGGATATCAAAACCCCTAACATAATTTTTCTTTCTCACCAACTGAGCGAGATCTTTCTCTTTGCTCAATGAGAGAGCAAGGGGAGGAGATCTGGTACCAACATTCGAGGCGATTAGGTTGACAACCTTCCTCTTTTCCATGGCAGTAAGATAAATAATATAAGGAACTAACAAAATATCCATTGTCTTAAAGGGCGATGATGTTCCTTCCTCGTATGATCCCTCTATTTTTAAGTTTTCGGAAGTTAGAGCTTCTAGGTTATACAAGGAAATGGGGATGATCACTGTTCGTTGTACTAGCCTTGCATCATAAGAGGAGGTGAAACTCTTATAGCCGAGAAATAATTCCACCAACTTGGGATGACCAATAGTTTCAGTCCTCTGTTAGATAGCCCGAGTTATTCGAAGATAAAAAAAATTAATGTCACTTTTGTGAGCATTTTCTTCTTGTTTTTGGTTTAAAGGACCACAATTTAGGGGGAAAGTGACCCCACATTCAACAATAAAAATTAAAGGAAACCAATGGCCTTCAAGAAAGGCACAAAGGTCATAGGGACCTTTAACTAATCCTATAGTTACCCATTGGACGATTTGATGATCAAGTTTGGATTTTTTCACGGTGTTTTTGTCAATAACGTATACCATGGTTAAAAATGACAACTTAATTAAAGAAATGGAATAAACAGAGAAACAGATTGAAATGAAGTGGAGAGTTTTAAAAGTTCTTACAAACGAATGAAGATAGTGAAAAGCCCTTCTTTGGGGTTTGAAGGTTTTTAAAATGAACAAGAAAATAAGGAAATAGAGGGAAACATTATTTTGCAGTGAAAAATGGCCTCATGCTTCCCAAAAAAATGTAATAATCACAGGTGCTTGTGATGTTTATCGAAGAGATGATTCATCGCAGAAAAAGAGGCTTTATTTACTAGCATGCCCTTGGGGCATCTAAGGGACATAGATTCTCCAATTTTGAGGGCTTTGATTAAATTTCCCTCCGACCAACTAACAAAGATTCCAAGAAGTATTCAACTTTCGATGAAAGAATACTACTATTTTCTTAGCTATGAAGACTTGTCAAGATCAACAATTAACTTAGATATAACAAATCCCATTGAAGTCAAAGCCACCCTGAGCTTTGCGAAAAATTATGGGGACTATAATTACGCCATCATTAGTGTCCAGGCTTCTTACACCCCAAGTTATTGAAGAGTCCAAATCACGGGGTACTACCATGTATCCATCATTTAGAACGACTGAAGTTGATAAAAGATAGGTCAGAACTTTTAGGGATAGCCATTGGCGAAGCTAAGGACTCTCTTAAGATTTTTTATAAATGTAAACCCACTCCCCATTGAGTGGGGCATGAAATATTATGTAATCAAGCAATACTACAACTTTGTTGATTAGTTCTCTGAATTAATAAAATAACACACCCCAAACCCCATGGATGTAGGCACATTACCGAACCACGTATATCTTGCGTTGTATGTTTTTATCCTTCTCCTTGAATACTTCTCTCTCTCTCTCTCTCTCTCTCTCTCTCTCTATAGAGAGAGAGAGAGAGAGAGAGAGAGTACAGATAAATATTATTTCACAAAAAAGATAAAAAAAAATACAATTATTCTCATCATTATAACTGTATATAACTTAGTAAGTGTAATTATAACTACTTTCATCATTGTAAATTTATATGTGTAATTGTATATGTTTTCATCATTCAAACTATAATTAACGTAATAACTGCATTTGTATTTATCTTAATAAAATGTAACTGTATATATTTTCATCATTGTAAACGTTAGCATCATATTTAATCTATCTAAATAAATGAATATAAAATTCTATTTGTTTTAATCATTATACGATTATTATTGTATTAAACATATCTAAATAAATGCTTAAGTAATAAATTAATATGTGTAAGTGTTTTTGTTTTTATCATTACAGTTATTTTCATCATTTCAACTATTTTTAACTTAATAATTATAATTGTATCTCTTTTCATCAATGTAAATGTATATGTTTTCAATATTATAATTGTATTTAACTTAATATGTGAAACTATATGTGTATTAACTAATGCAATTATTTCTAACTTAATAAATATAATAGTATATGTTTTCAGTATTATAACTCTATCCAAATTAATGAGTGTAGCTGAATATGTTTTAAGTTCTGCAACATTATATAAATTAACAATTGTAAATTTATTTGTTTTCACCATTATATACAAATTAACGACTATAACCATATTTTTTCATTATTCTAATTGTATGTAAATTAATAACTATATTAGTTTAGTCATTAAAACTACTTTCCTCATACAATACACTTATTAATATAACTTTACTTATCACACCCTTCCTTAATTAAGTTAAAATCATCTTTATAACGCATATAAATTCCCTTACACAATAATTTAATTTTAATCTCTTCAAAAATAACACACAATTTTTTTCCAAAGGCATGTTTATATGAAAACATAACTACCTTTATTTATAACTTACTAAGTACAAAACAAGAACATC
Organism: Sambucus nigra; assembly: GCA_949130495.1. Taxonomy (NCBI): domain Eukaryota; kingdom Viridiplantae; phylum Streptophyta; class Magnoliopsida; order Dipsacales; family Adoxaceae; genus Sambucus; species Sambucus nigra. Next base: position 204,297,828 of record OX422208.1, read on the forward strand.
GTTACTTTTACATATAACTTATGAAGTATAAAACAACTATACATAAAAAGGTTTCTTAATTTAATATATTCAAAAAGGTTGTTGATAACCAATCCCTATTACATATCCTTCACTCTCCCATTTTAAACTCCTAGCTTGGCCGTGAACTCCAAGCGATAGCCATACCTGAATCAAGACATTATAGGACTATAAACTATCAAAACTAAGTGAATGTGCTTATACACATACCACACATATAACAAGTTTAAATAAATATTTTAAATCATATAACCCAAGTACAAATTGAGAACTCTCGTAAGCATGGACCCGCCACAGTCCAATTAACCCACTGCAGTGTATAGGGACCACCACATCCCTTTGTTTTGGCCCGAGTACACAAAATCTTAATTTTAATTCTCTAATTAAAACGAGACCTCCATGTCCCGTAGGACCAACCACAGTCAATATAATTAGATAACTTCACTTAATATCACTAATAATATTCATATTTATCATAAACATCACATCATTATATGAGCATCCTAGCACAAGTATTTAAGCTATATATTTCCATGTAAAAGTATAAGAATCTACAATTCATAGAACGGGTCACTCACCTCAAAGTAAGTAATTAAAGTAGCATGAATCTAATTCTTTGGTATGGTAGGGTATACACCCCATCCTAGGACCCCCTAAGCACCTTCTTAGGTCCCTAACACCCACTCACCCTAGGTCATACTTCGGGTACTGATCTGGAGGCCACCGAGCTCTCCCGAACCCCACTTGATTCTAGTCAACTTTCCCTTCTGAGTATAAGCTCAATGAATCTTTGTAGGGCTTTGTATCACTTTTCCAATGGTCCTCCCATGTGATAATGGGCCTTATAGTTCAGACGAACAGTTTATTTTACCTCGAAAACTAATCTGGAGGCCACCGGGCGCTCTCGGGGCCGATTTGACTATAGTTCACTTTCTTGCCTGAGAAAAAGATCAATGAATCTTCAAGGGCTCTGAATCCCCTTTCAAATGGTCCACCCCGTGCATGAATCGACCTTACGGTTCGGATGAATTGTCCATTTTACCCCAAAAATTGATCTAGAGGCCATTGGGTGCTCTCAAGCCCTACATGACCCCAGTCAAATCTATAGATTGAATGAAGGTGAATGAATCATTAAAGGGATATGAATACCCTTTCCAACGGTCCTCCCCCTGCACGAATCAGCCTTACGGTATGAACGAACGACCCATTTTACTTCATAGAGTCACCGAGTGCTTTCAGGACCCATTTGACCTTAGTCAGCTCTTCGAACCAAAAAAAAAAACTAAATGAAATCTTGAAAGGCTCTAAATACCGTTTCCAACGGTCTGCCTTGTGCTCGAATCAATCTTATGATTCAGACGAACAATCCGTTTGTGACACCCCGCCTAATTAAATACCGGGCGATCACTCCTTTATTAAATTAAAATCAAGGTGAACAGTTGGTTCATTCTTAGCATCACTGTCGTAAAAATAAACTTTTCCAGATTAACACCCTAATTAATTAAGCTAGGTGTCAAAACCATTTTTAACCTTTCTAACCAAATTGTATTTTTAAAGAAAAGCTTATTTAATTAGTTATTAACCACATTTTCAATAAGTAAGAATCATACAATAATCATCTTGGAACATAATACAATTAATTCAAACATTCAACATTCAAATCCCAACATTTAAAACCTAAAGTAAAACATTCATGCTGGAATAAATCCCAAGGTAACCGTACTAGAAATAACTGAAATACAAATGTCCCAATAAAACAGATAAATAGTGGAAAGGGCGACACATGCCCAATAAATAAGAATGATAGATGTGGAATCAAGTAAGCGAAGTCGTCTATGCAAGTGGCCTGCAACTCCCACCTAAGCTGCAACACGTTCTTTCAAGGGATCCTAAGCAAGACGCCCCTGTGGCTGGGCACCTGTAATACATACATATATATACAAGAGAGAGAAAGAGAAAAAGAAACGGGTCAGAGCCCGATAGTGTGTTTGATTTAAAATACGTTTAGCAAGTATTTAAATTGATACAGGCCAAAGCAACAACATATTAGTGCGACACTCTCTTGAGAAATTCTCACCTCTCTTCTAATGTGCACACCTATCGCACTAACCTTCCCAACGGTTTGTCTTATCATTTATCGCACTAATCTTCCCAGTGATTTAACTTATCTTAGATTACTTGTAAGATTTTAGAACCGAACCGTGTAAATGTTTAAAAAGGAGGATTTCACTTAATAACAATACTCTCATTTTTACTTTATTTATTAACAAAGCTTCCCATTGTTATATTATACTTTTCAAACAAGTATTTCCTATTTACGACATTATATCAGTCTTACTTACCATAACACAATAGGTAGTACCAAATTTCATAATTTCATATATATATTAACTACTCGTATAATATATATATATAATAACAACACCCCAAATAAAACTATGGTGCGAGCATACTCTGCTATCCAATCCCCGTATCGATCACACTAAGGGAAATACAAGATCGGAATCACTCTCGAACTGTATCAACATATAAACACAAACAAGATTGAGGCGAAGTATAGATTCCAAGTCTCTAAGAGGTCATTACATACCCTCACGTCTCTTAGGACCATCTGAACTATCGATTCGATAGCCTGTACCAAGGATATCTATCTCCTAGGGTACAAATCAATATCCCCCATAAGGCAACTCAGGATAAGATCGTCCCAGCGCGGTAACCTCAGGGATAGCAAGTAGCGCGGGCATGGTTTTCACATGTATATAATATATGCATACACAATCATATAAATATACCACTTTTATTATATTAATATAGGTTCCTCTCATCACCCATAATTACCACATTTGTCCTTAATTTTCTCATTATTAGTATTACGTATAAGAGTTCGTTTCTAACTTTAACTCGAAGGGTTTTCTCATCTGAATACGTAACATGCATGGACTCTATCCTCATAAGTATAAAATTCAGTAAGGGTCCTTTCTATGTTCCAACGTAACTCTCTTACGCAACTCTCCCGTTAATTCATAAATTCATCAACCCTTAAGTAATTATCCCACATGTACAATTCACGTCTCATATTAAGAATCCCAAAATTATTCATATGCCCTACTGGTCCTCCATATCTCCCAAATCATTTTATTAAGGATGCCCAAGAATTATTTCACATTAAATTGACTTTCAACTAATTAATAAGGGGAAACATGAGTCTGCCAGGAGGGGTCGATCGATCGAGGTTTGGGGATCGATCGATCGAACCTTCGATCGATCGAAGCTCTAGGCTCGATCGATCGATCAAGCATGTCTTTCGATTTCTGCAGAATTGCAGTTACGGGTTCTACCACCTATCTTCATCCAAATCCATCTTTTCCAATCCCAAACGTCCCAAAATTCTACTACTAACATTATAACAATATACCAGATGTTTCTAACGTAAGACATGTACATTTCTATCATTTAAACATGGATTATCAACCCAAAATTTTATCTAATTATCAGGAACCCTAAAATTTTCTTAAACAGGTTTCTAACAAATTTTCTCCAGAATTTCCTTCTTATAATCATCAAAATTTCATGGTTAATTTCCTCTACATGGCAAGGGTTTCCAGAATCATCATATAAACCAATACTACATGGATTTTCCTATCACAAATTGGGTTTTCTTCCATTAAAACTCAACCTAATTACTTCTAAACTAATATGAAAGATGCATCAACGAAATAAGTAAGATAAACACTTGCCTGGGATTTTTGGTATTCTGATTTACGGCTGATTTTTGTGTGGTTGCGTTCCTCGTCTCGCGATCTACGCGTTGGTGGCGGCGGCGACGGCGCAAACCGTTGAGTTTTGAGCCTTGAAATTGCTTGAGAGCTCTCTCCTCTCTTCTCCAATGGACGTTCTAGGTTTTGGGAATTCTAAGCCTAGGTGACAACCTCAATATCAGATATAGTCCCTCTAATTTTCGTGGGCTTACTTACCCAAAAATGTAAAATGACCAAAATGCCCTCCCGGGTTACTAATTAGGCCTAAAAACACCCCGAGACCCAAACTACACCCCCGGGTACACTTTTCTGACTATCTCGACCCTTCCGAACGCGTTGGCGCACTTAAAACGACCATACGGACAACTTATAAAATATTCACTTTTTATTTATCAAATTTTAGTCCCGACGCGACACGAGCACGTCCCGATTTAAATTTCCGAAATTGTCATTTAATTCACTCATGACATTCAATATAACCAATATCATATATATTACTTTGCTCATTAGTAATATTCAATAAATTTCCCATAATTACTAACTCTCTTCACGTTAAGAATTATAACATAATTAATTTCCGAATTTTTATTAAATAATTAACTCATATTAAATTTAATAAATCCCCAAATTAATATAGCATAAAATTACGGGGTATTACATACTTCCCCCTTAATAACGGAATTTCGTCCTGAAATTCGGAAAATAAGGCATACCTGTTAAGAACAAGTCCGGATATCTCTCGCGCATATCTGCCTCGCGCTCCCAAGTGGATTCCTCCACATTGTGGTGCTCCCACTGGACCCGTACAAGTGAAACTATCTTTGACCTCAATCTCCTCTCACTATAGTCTAGGCTAGCCACCGGTCTCTCCTCGTAAGAGCAGTCAGGCTGTAAGTCTATCTCATCTATCGCGATGTGAGTATGGGCCATATCATCCCGAAGATACCGTCTTAACGACGAGATGTGGAATACATCGTGAATATGATGTAAATGCTTTGGCAGTCCCAACCTGTATGCAACCGACCCAATCCTCTCGATGATGGGAAATGGTCCCACGTACCTCGGAGCCAACTTCCCCTTCTTCCCGAACCTCATCACTCCCTTCATAGGAGATACACGCAATAACACTTGGCCCCCCACACTAAACTCTCGGAAGAACTGTTTCGCATCGGCATAGCTCTTCTGCCTGTCCTGGGCTACCCGAATGCGACTCCTGATCATTTCAATCCTCGCGGAGGTCTCCTGAATCACCTCTGGTCCTAGCAACTTGTTATCCCCCACTTAGAGCCAACAAGCTGGGGAACGACAAGGCCTACCATACAAAGCCTCAAATGGAGCCATACCAATCGTAAACTGATAGGAGTTATTATAAGCGAACTCTACTAGTGGAAGATGTGGCTCCCAACCTCCTCCAAAATCAAGAACACACATGCGTAGCATATCCTCCAACATCTGATTAGTACGCTCTGTCTGTCGGTGGTAAGCTGAACTCAACCTCAACTCGGTACCCATAGCCTCCTGAAAGCTTTCCCAGAAACATGACACGAAATCTTATCCCTATCTGACATAATATTCAGGGGCACCCCATGTAATCTGACAACCTCAATAATGAACAACTGAGCATACTGACCCGTGGTATAGTCTGTCTGCACCGACAGAAAATGATCCGCCTTGGTCAAACGGTCTACAATCACCCAAATAAAATCGTGGCCCCGCTGTGATGTAGGCAACCCTGTAATAAAATCCATGGAAATACTCTCCCACTTCCACGCGGGTACTTTCAATGGCTGGAGCAATCCTGACGGTTTCTGATGGTCCACCTTCACCAGCTGGCAGGTAGAACACTTAGACACGAACTCAGCAATGTCCTTCTTCATCCCACTCCACCAGTATTGCCTCCTCATATCCTGGTACATCTTATCTCCTTCAGGATGTATTGCAAATCGGGACCCGTGAGACTGGGTCATCACTGCATGACGTAATTCTGCTCCTTCTGGAACCACCAATCTCCCATTAAACCTCAAACCCCCATCAGAACTAACAGAATAAGACTCAGCACCCTCGGCTAAAAGTCGTACAATCTGCTCCTGGCAAAACAGGTCTGTGGTCTGGGCCTGTATTACCCTCATAACAATCTCGGGTGTGATTGTCATAACAGATATGAAGGAATGGGCTACTGCGTCCTGGTGGCCTAACTCCTTCCACTTTATTTTCCAGACATCCGCTACCTCATCTACCGGTCTACGGCTCAACTCATAAGCAACTACGTTGGCTTTCCCCGGATGATACTGTATGTCAAACTGATAGTCCTTCACAAACTCTAACCATCTGCGCTGTCGCATATTCAGCTATCGCTGAGTGAATAGGTACTGCAGTGACTTGTGGTCTGTGAACAAGCGAAATTTCTCCCCCAATAAGTAGTGTCTCCATATCCTCAATGAAAAAACGACCGATGCTAACTCCAGGTCGTGGGTGGGGCAATTCTTCTCATGCGGCTTAAGCTTGCGGGAGGCAAAAGCTATAACCTTCTCCTCCTGCTGAGGTACTCCCCCAAGTCCCCGTAAGGACGCATCGGTGTAAACCAAGTACTCCACACCCGACATCGGTAACGCAAGGACTGGTGCTGAAGTAAGCTTGTCTTTCAGCTCGTCGAAAGCCAACTGACAAGCATCATCCCAAACATATGGTACCCCCTTGCGAGTCAGATTGGTTAGTGGACCCGCTATTTTGGAGAATCCTCGAATAAATCTCCTGTAGTAACCAGCTAACCCCAAGAAACTACGCACTTCCATCGGTGTCGTGGGCTGTCCCCACTCCCTCTCCGCTGACACTTTACTCGGGTCAACTGCTATCCCCTGCTCAGAAACAACATGCCCCAAGAACTGTACCTCTCGCAACTAGAATCCGCACTTCTCGTACTTAGCATACAACTGATGATCTCGTAGAGTCTGAAGAACCTACCTCAAGTGCTCGGCATGCTCCTCCTCGGAGTGTGATATTAAGATGTCATCTATGAAGACGATGACAAACTGATCCAAGAACTCTCTAAATACTCGGTTCATCAAGTCCATGAAAACGGCTGGAGAATTTATGAGTCCGAACGGTATCACCCTGAACTCATAGGACCCATATCTCGTCAAGAAGGCAGTCTTTGAAACATCCTTCTCTCTAATACGCAACTGATGGTACCCCGACCTCAGATCTATCTTCGAAAAGAAAGTTGCTCCCCTCAACTAGTCGAACAAATCATCAATTCGAGGCAATGGATACTTATTTCGTATCGTGACCTTGTTCAACTCCCAGTAGTCCACACACAACCTCAGTGAACCATCTCTCTTCTTCACAAACAAAACTGGAATTCCCCAAGGTGAGGTACTCCTACGAATGAATCCCTGTCCTAATAGTTGCTTTATCTGATCTCGTAGCTCTCGCATCTCTGCCGGAGCCATACGGTACGGTGCGCGTGCTATAGGTCTCGTATCTGGCAATAAATCTATAACAAAGTCTATCTCACGACTGGGGGGTAGGCCTGGTATCTCCTGAAACACATCGGAATACTCCCTGACAACTGGGATCGAATCTAACGGAATCACAACCTCCTTAGAGGTATCCTCCTCTATGTAATACAAATGAGCGGTCGAACCTCCCTCTGGGCGAGGCATCGCCACTACAAATATCTCTTGCCCCGGAGTGGCAAAAACAATGCTTCCATCGAAGCAATAATCATGGCTCTATAAGCTGCGAGCCAATCCATACCAATAATCACATCATGCTCATGCATCTCTAAGACTAACATGTCTGCAGGTAACACCAAACTACCAATCTCTACCCCCACTCCCCGGAATATAAAGAAAATAAGTGACCCACTCCCCAGTGGTGAGCTTACACACGTCACTGTGCTCTCTGCTGTGGCTAACAACCCTAAGGCCTTCTCAAAATGAGTAGCTATAAAACAATGTGTTGTTCCAGTAACAAACAAAATTCGACCCAAAGTTTCATGGATAGAAAACATACCCCAAATCGCGGGTGGTGCCTGTGGAGATGCTGCCTGGGGGACGTTATATACACGTCCATACTGTAACTGCCCCTGCTGCACTGGAGCTGTTGGAAAAGGTGGTGGAGCTGGTTTCTGTGGTTTATTGCTAGCACATTCTTGTCATGGGGCCCTATTCTTCTCTGGGCAATCCTAAGGCCTATGGCCATTTCTGCCACATTGGAAGCACCTCCCTCAAAACTTCTTCACTTCATTACTTTGTTGACTAGTCTCGCTTTTTCCCTAGTCTTGCTGGCCTTGATGGAAAACTTGTGAAAATACTTTTTTAGGGTGAGGACAATCCCTCCACATGTGACCCGGCTGTACACATTTATAGCAGAGTCCTGAAAGTTCTCTCTGGTTGGGTTGAAGTTCCTTTCCAAACTGATCCGGGCAAGTTCGACGTTCATGACCGTCCATAACGCATTTAAAACACCTCTTCGTGACTTCACTCGGCCCCCGGTTTTGTTGACCCTGACGCTTTTGGGCTTCTCCGCACAATTGGTTCCCTTCGTGGCTTTTACTGGCCTGAGGAGCTTGTTGTCGTGATTTTTGTATCTTCACGCACTTGTTATTACCAGTCACGACAGACTGACTGTACTCTCTAGATCTTTTGCCCCCCATGAGCTGTGTGTTGCGTTCTTGATACTGTAAAACTGCAGTGGTAACTGCCTGTGCCACAATACCTGCTAACTCGGCGGTTGATACCACCTGAGGTGTGAGTCGATCCTGCTCGTTGACTCCCTTAACCGTTCTAGCGAGTTCTTCTTGACGGTCCATCTGAAAATTTAAATAAATTTGGATGAGTTCATCATTCAAATAAACAAATCGCAGAAGAACGAATTTCCAATGTATAGAGATGAACACAAAATTCCTAGTATTAGGGCTCTATATCAAAGAAAGCAAAGCTGAAAGCATAATAAGCCGCACAGATCCTAAAGGACACTAGAACCTGATGCTCTGATACCACCTGTGACACCCCGCCTAATTAAATACCGGGCGATCACTCCTTTATTAAATTAAAATTAAGGTGAACAGTTGGTTCATTCTTAGCATCACTGTCGTAAAAATAAACTTTTCCAAATTAACACCCTAATTAATTAAGCTAAGTGTCAAAACCCTTTTTAACCTTTCTAACCAAATTGTATTTTTAAAGAAAAGCTTATTTAATTAGTTATTAACCACATTTTCAATAAGTAAGAATCATACAACAATCATCCTGGAACATAATCCAATTAATTCAAACATTCAACATTCAAATCCCAACATTTAAAACCTAAAGTAAAACATTCATGCTGGAATAAATCCTAAGGTAACCGTACTAGAAATAACTGAAATACAAATGTCCCAATAAAACAGATAAATAGTGGAAAGGGCGACACATGCCCAATAAATAAGAATGATAGATGTGGAATCAAGTAAGCGAAGTCGTCTATGCAAGTGGCCTGCAACTCCCACCTAAGCTGCAGCACGTTCCTTTCAAGGGATCCTAAGCAAGACGCCCCTGTGGCTGGGCACCTGTAATACATACATATATATACAAGAGAGAGAAAGATAAAAACAAACGGGTCAGAGCCCGATAGTGTGTTTGATTTAAAATACGTTTAGCAAGTATTTAAATTGATACAGGCCAATGCAACAACATATTAGTGCGACACTCTCTTGAGAAATTCTCACCTCTCTTCTAATGTGCACACCTATCGCACTAACCTTCCCAACGGTTTGTCTTATCATTTATCGCACTAATCTTCCCAGTGATTTAACTTATCTTAGATTACTTGTAAGATTTCAGAACCGAACCGTGTAAATGTTTAAAAAGGAGGATTTCGCTTAATAACAATACTCTCATTTTTACTTTATTTATTAACAAAGCTTCCCAGTGTTATATTACACTTTTCAAACAAGTATTTCCGATTTACGACATTATATCAGTCTTACTTACCATAACAAAATAGGTAGTACCAAATTTCATAATTTCATATATATATTAACTACTCGTATAATATATATATAATAACAACACCCCAAATAAAACTATGGTGCGGGCATACTCTGCTATCCAATACCCATATCGATCACACTAAGGGAAATACAAGATCGGAATCACTCTCGAACTGTATCAACATATAAACACAAACAAGATTGAGGCGAAGTATAGATTCCATGTCTCTAAGAGGTCAGTACATACCCTCACGTCTCTTAGGACCATCTGAACTATCGATTCGATAGCCTGTACCAAGGATATCTATCTCCTAGGGTACAAATCAATATCCCCCATAAGGCAACACAGGATAAGATCGTCCCAGCGCGGTAACCTCAGGGATAGCAAGTAGCGCGGGCATGGTTTTCACATGTATATAATATATGCATACACAATCATATAAATATACCACTTTTATCATATTAATATAGGTTCCTCTCATCACCCATAATTACCACATTTGTCCTTAATTTTCTCATTATTAGTATTACGTATAAGAGTTCGTTTCTAACTTTAACTCGAAGGGTTTTCTCATCTGAATACGTAACATGCATGGACTCTATTTTCCCAAGTATAAAATTCAGTAAGGGTCCTTTCTATGTTCCAACGTAACTCTCTTACGCAACTCTCCCGTTAATTCATAAATTCATCAACCCTTAAGTAATTATCCCACATGTACAATTCTCGTCTCATATTAAGAATCCCAAAACTATTCATATGCCCTACTGGTCCTCCATATCTCCCAAATCATTTTATTAAGGATGCCTGTTGATACCAAAATTAATATGCTGATGTGGACGAATAATACGAAGACACGTGTCAATCTACATGGCACAATAGTAGCGAGGAAGTTAATTCCTTCAACCATTTCATATTCTCTCCGAGCAACGAGGAAGACACCCCGAGGAACTCTATCATCCCGAGATACTACATGCGCTCCGAGGAACTCTTGATCAACGAGCAACTAAGGCGGTTCGAGCTGCATCTCGGCCGTATCATTAATTACCAGACAGACATCTGTTCAACTATTCATTGAATGTTTATATTCTTGACGCCCACGCTACATTAAATGTATTACCCTTTCATATGTATTTCATTTAATGTACCGAACCTTTCATGTACAGCCTAAGGGATATAAATACCTTGTATCATCCTCATTCATGGAGGACCAGAACTTCTTGAGAGAACTTGTAATCAAGAATTCTGAAAACACTCAGCAATAACATAACAGTGGACGTAGGCTTTATTCCTAGCCGAACCACTTTAAAAATCTTTGTCTTATTTATTTATCTGTGATTGAATAATTAGAGCAATCTAGTTTTTTTACATCAACAGATTGGCGCCGTCTGTGGGAAACGACTGTTACTATCGTTTTTCATAAAAAATCATTTGTCATCAATGGCAGATAATCCAGAATCCAGTAATCGAAACGCTGGAAATACTGGAAATCCTCCAAATCCATCTACATCTCCAGATCTGGCCAGAATTATGACAAATCTGGCTCAAGAACAAATCGCCATGCAAGAATCTATGAGGCAACTCCTTCAAACTCTTCAAGGCGGTGCACCTACTTATTCAGGGAAAAGGAGTGATCGTGGGCAATCGCGATCCAGACGTACTGGGTCATATTGCAATGGAGAATCTAATGATTCTTCTTATCAACCTGGGCGAACTTCATCAATACGGGCTACAGATACAGATCAACCTATATCTCTCTCTCCGGAGAGAACCAGTGCCTTGGAAAGATTAAGCCGGGTATCTCCTTTTAGTCGGTTAGGACCAAGGAGAAACATGAGTCCACCTAGAGCTCCATCGAGAAGCTTTCGACCACCATCACGTTTGAGAGAAGGATCAGCACAATCACGACCAGTTACTCGTCGAGATAAATCTCAGGAAGCTATGTCAGAGCAATCAATTGCTCGGACTAAGCGGACTGAGGAAGGAAATGAAGCATGTAAAGGTTCCATTCAGCGGTTGGAGGATAGACTGGGAGAAATGGCTAAGGCAAGAAACCCCTTACAGAGAACTTTTGTTCAAGGAACACCTTTTGTGCAAGCCATTGTGGATTTTCCTACACCGTCGAAATTCAAAGCACCTGTAGTGACCCCCAGGTGTAGAGCATTCTCGGGAACTCTTACCGGATCTGCACAGATATGGTATAATAATCTTCCTCGGGGTAAGATTTCAACTTTTATTCAATTAGCCGAGTTGTTCATTGGCAATTTTTGTTTTGGGGCGAAGCCAGTAAAGCGAGTAGCACACTTGCTAAGTGTTAGACAAAAATCAGGTGAAAGTACTAGAGATTATATAACTCGTTTTAATAACGAGAAGTTGGAAGTCATAGATTACGAAGAAAAGACAGCAATCACTGCTTTGATGAGTGGTTTGTTGCCTAATAAGTTATACTACACTTTGGCCAAAGATCCACCTAAAACTATGTCGGAGTTGATGGCAAAAGCGGCCAAAATCATGAATGCCGAGGAGGCTATGGCTGCAAAGAAGAATATGGATAAAGAAACCAAGGTGGAGGTCGACAAGTCTAAGAAGAAAGAGCAGAAAGGTAATGGTGGTGACAAGCACTCCAAGAACAATAGAACGTCATGGGAAGTCCTAAAGAAGTACGACAATTATACTCCATTGAAAATGGGTATTAATCATGTTTTGGAAGAAATCAAGAATAGCGAGGAAATCAAGTGGCCAGAGAAACTGAGGACAAATCCTGATTTGAGGAATAAGGCCAAATACTGCGAGTTTCACAAAGATCATGGCCATATGACCAAAAATTGCATAGCCCTTCAGAACGAGATTGAAACGCTTATCCGAAGAGGAAAATTGTCAAAATATGTAGATCGCAGGGGTGAGAGGAATAATGATGATAGAACTAGAGAAAGATCTAGATCTCCTCGTCATGCAGAGGAGAAAAAGAAGAGGGACCATGAAGATGATCCAGATGATGACCCCGATCTTCCCAAGAAGCCAAGGCAGCCTGAACGAGAGGTATTTTCCATACGTTTTGGGTCATTTGATTGTAATGTTATTATAGGAGGAGATGCAGGAGGAGGAGACCTTACTGCAGAAAGAAAAGCTTACCTAGGAGAGGCTCAAGCTTGTTCATATATTCAGCGAATAAATCTGGCCGAGGATGATCGTCCGAGGAAGGTAAACAAAGAGAAGCTAGTGATTGGTTTTTCAAAAAACGACCTGGCAGGTGTTCTTTACCCTCATGATGAGCCTTTGGTGATCAAAATGAGGATGAAGGATGTGGTCATTTCAAGGGTGTTAGTAGACAACGGTAGTTCGGCAGACATCATGTATTATTCATGCTTTGATAGCTTGAATTTGAAATTATCTCAATTGGAACCTTATCACAGACCCCTTCTGGGTTTTGCTGGCGAGAAAGTTTTTCCACTTGGGACGATCAAGTTGGATATACTCATTGGAACTTGGCCTGCTTATCGAACAGAAAGAATACGCTTCTTTGTGATGGATAAGAATGTGCAGTCAGCCTACAACATCATCATGGGAAGAGTTGGATTGAAGAAGTTCGAAGCAGTTCCATCTACAGTACATCAGTGTTTGAAATTCCCAGCTAATTTTGGAGTCGGAATTATGAAAGGTGATCAAAAAGTAGCTTGGGAATGCTATTATTCGTCTGCCGAGCAAGAGGAACTTGAAGAATCAAGGAAAAAGACTACTACTTACCAAGTGGAGGAAGGTACAGAAATTGAAACTCTTGATCCTAGGGATGAATCTCAACTTGTAAAAGGACAGGTGGTGGAATCTACAGAAAATGTTATTCTGGACGACGAGCATCCTGAACGAGTAACCCAGATAGGATCGTCGTTGGATGTTTCAATAAAACAGGAGTTGATAATTTTCTTGAGAAACAGGAAGAATACTTTTGCTTGGAGTCATGAAGACATGCCAAGGATAGATCCAAACTTCTTATGTCATGAGCTCAATGTGAATAAGGAGATCAAGCCTGTGAAGCAGAGAAGAAGAGTGTTTAGTCCCGAGAAGAACCAAGCCATACAAGAGGAGGTCGAAAAGCTCCAGAAAGCCTAATTCATTGAAGATGTGAAATATCCAGATTGGTTGGCAAATGTGGTGATGGTAAAAAAGAAGAATAATAAATGGAGAATGTGTGTTGATTTCACTGATCTTAACAAGGCATGTCCTAAAGATCATTTTCCATTGCCCAGAATCGATCAGCTAGTGGATGCTACCTCGGGACATGAGCTACTCAGCTTCATGGATGCATACTCTGGCTACAATCAGATCAAAATGAAACCTAAAGACAGGGAAAGTACTTCTTTTATTACCCCAAGGGGAACTTATTGTTATAATGTTATGCCTTTTGGTTTAGAAAATGCAGGTGCAACATATCAGCGGCTGATGAACAAGGTTTTTGCCGAACAAATCAGCTGCAACATGGAGGTCTATGTCGACGACATGCTCACCAAAAGCAAGAGAGCTACTGATCATCTAGTTGACTTAGGCTAGACCTTTGATCAACTGGACAAATACCAAATGAAGCTCAACCCGACGAAGTGTACCTTTGGAGTACGAGAAGGAATGTTCCTCGGATACATCGTCAACCAAAGAGGCATTGAGGCGAATCCAGAAAAGATCAAAGCTCTTTTAGGGCTGCGATCCCCAACGACGAGGAAAGAAGTAAAGAGTCTTACAGGACGAGTTGCAGCGCTCAACATATTTGTATCCCGAGCAACTGATAAATGCCTCCCATTCTTCAAAACACTGCGAAAAAGTTTTGAGTGGACTGATGAATGTGAGAAGGCCTTTCAAGATTTGAAAAAGTATTTGGGAGCCCCACCATTGCTGTCTAGGCCAATAACAGGAGAAAAGTTGTACTTGTATCTGGCAGTATTAGAGAATGCAGTCAGCTCGGCGTTGATCAGATTGGAGAATGGAGTCCAGAAGCCAATTTATTACACAAGTAAGGCTTTCCGAGGTGCAGAAATCAGGTACCCAAAGCTAGAAAAATTGGCATTAGCGTTAATTGAGGCAAGTAGAAGAATGAGGCCATACTTCCAGGCCCATACCATCATCGTGTATACCGACATGCCGTTAAGACAAGCCCTTCACAAGCCAGAAAAATCAGGAAGGTTGATGTATTGGGCAATAGAACTCGGTGAATATGATATTGTGTATGAACCCAGATCATCATTAAAGGGGCAAGCTGTAGCAGATTTTATAGCAGAGTTCACATACCCTGATACCCCCGAGGAACAAAAGGTACTTGCTGACCTACCTGTGGACGATACAGGATCAACAGACACAGGTCCAGACCAACTAAGGTTGGTAAAAGGACTTGTGGATGTAGAAAAATCATCATATTCAAACCCAGACCAACTCCGGTTGGTAAAAGGGCACGAAAAGATGACCAACGAGGAACGAAAGATACCAGGGGATGATGAAAGAAAACAACAGATATTTTACCGAGGAACTCTGGCAGATAAGAAATTTGAAGACGAGTTACCTACATGGAGATTATATGTAGATGGATCATCTTGCACAGCTGGTTGTGGAGCAGGGATTGTTTTAAACACCCCAGATGATATTGACATGGAATATGCCTTGCGATTCCAATTCAAAGCATCCAATAATGAAGCTGAGTATGAGGCCATGATAGCAGGTTTTCATTTGGCAAAAGTTATGGAAGCACGGCAAGTAATTGTTTTCAGTGATTCTCAATTAATTGTGAATTAAATGATGGGAATATATGCAGTTAAGGGAGAATTAATGGTGAAGTACCATGCAAAGGTGATGGAGTTATTGACAGAATTTGATGCTATTCAATTGGTGAGAATACCGAGGATGTTTCATCATTTTCTTTCTGTTGAAAGTTTTTCGGGGAATACTAGTGTAATACACTACGCATAAAAAATACTCCTTTGGTTAGGAGGCGACACTAGTGTGACCAACTACGGTTGGTAAGATATCTAGTGGACAGTTCGAAAGAACCAAAAAATACTCCTTTGGTTAGGAGGCGACACTAGTGTGACCAACTACGGTTGGTAAGATATTTAGTGGACAGTTCGAAAGAACCAAAAAATACTCCTTTGGTTAGGAGGCGACACTAGTGTGACCAATTACGGTTGGTAAGATATCTAGTGGACAGTTCGAAAGAACCAAAAAATACTCCTTTGGTTAGGAGGCGACACTAGTGTGACCAACTACGATTGGTAAGATATCTAGTGGACAGTTCGAAAGAACCAAAAAATACTCCTTTGGTTAGGAGGCGACACTAGTGTGACCAACTACGGTTGGTAAGATATCTAGTGGACAGTTCGAAAGAACCAAAAAATACTCCTTTGGTTAGGAGGCGACACTAGTGTGACCAACTACGGTTGGTAAGATATCTAGTGGACAGTTCGAACGATCCAAAAAATACTCCTTTGGTTAGGAGGCGACACTAGTTCGAAAGAACCACTACTACTCCTTTGGTTAAGAGGTGTACACCATCATGATCAATTACGGTTGGTAAGATAAAAATATACTCTCACATTACAACTTGTGTTGGTCGGGAGGTAAGATTATTACAAACAATTCTTTGAAGAACAAAATATTCCAAAATACACCAAGTATAGTTGGTCGGGGATAAAAACCCACTAACTGTAGTTGGTCGACGAGGATAAATTATTGACCTTAGTTGGTCAGACACATTTTATAAAAATATTTGAAATTGAACCAAGTATGGCTGGTCGGGGATAAAAATCCATCAATTGTAGTTGGTCGACAAACATTATTTATCCACCCTGGTTGGTTGGAAACAATTTGAACAATTTATACTCATTACTTTATTATTAAGTGATTGAACAACCTTGATACTTGTAACTTTTTATTAAGTTGCTTAATGAACAATATTATTGTTATCTTTTTAAGGTGTTTGATAAACACAAGACAATAGCAAAATTGGCAAACAGAAAATGAAAGTCTTTTCATTAAAATTCAAAATAAATTACAGGTTACATGAATGTACTAATTATTACATTGATATTCCTATTCTATTGGTTTCTTGCCCTTTGCTTTAGAAATAGGTTCCTCGCCAGCAGGAGGGTCTTCTAGGCAAAGGGGAGAATTGATGAAATTAATATCTCTGAGCATTCTGACGTTCATCACAGAAGGAGTATCCAAGAGATGCTCGGGGCGAGATAATTCAGTCTGAGAATGAAGATTATAGTCGCCGAGATATTTTGAAATTAAACTCCGAGGAATAGAACGAGCTGGGATCCAGGCCATGTCCAATTTGAAAGGTGGCACAGGCAAGTCTAATAACCCTGGAGCATGATAATCCCATAAATAATGCCCTTGCTCCAATTTTAACACACCCAGTGCGTTCAACCACCCCTGCTTATAACCTTCATTGTTGGCATGTTCAATACGAGCATCCAAATGAACAAGAGCTTCATTATATCCTGCCATCCAAAATTCCCTGGGTTTCTTATGAAATTGAAAGGTTAATCTATCCAATTGTTCGAGAAGGTTTTTTGCAAAAAGATCCTTAGAATGTAGAGCAGACTTCGTTGCAGTAAGTTGATCTTCCAAGGATAGATTTTTCTTGGACATTTCTGATAGAGCCCGATCTTTGACGTTTAATTGGAATGCTTGAATTTCCATAGTAGACTGGGTACGAGATTCTTCAACATTGCGGCTAAGAACTCTTGATCGACTCTGAGCAGCTACTGGAGAACTTTGCTCCTCGGCAACATTTTGAACAGCTCTTCCTCGCCCCCGAGAACCTCTTCCTCGTCCCCGAACAGTAGCAGATCTTCTTAAGTCATCCAGTTCTTGCCTTAATTTGGCATTTTCGACCTCTAAGAAAGAGAAACCTTCATCAGTAACTGGTACTAAAGCAGTTGAAGATGATGCTGCAGATTCATACTGTGCCAACTTTTTCTGCAAATTATTGTTCTCCTGTTCCAGCAACTCAGCAATCTGCCTGCAAGCCTCAACTTCACCTTTTAAAGTTCTTTCCCTAATATCATATCCAACAAGGATCTTTTTATGGCCTGTTTCAGAAGAAAGTTGCTGATATCTATTTTCATACTCCTTGTGCAGCAAAGCCATTGATGCATTATGTTGATTTTGAAGATCCTCTATGGAACCATGAAGTTCCTCGATCAATTTGTAGTATGCCACATTATTGGCCACAGATCTATCAAGTAGATCCTTCAAGTACCGATAAGCCTCAACTGCTTGCTCTGAGGCATCTTGGCCAAGGATGTCGATAATCTCTGATACACTCAGGTCTGTATGACCAGCTTTATAATATCCATTGCATTGTTGCATCAACTCGGTATCAGGGGTAGATATCAATTCCATTCTGGCCAAAAACTAATAAAGAAGAGGAAGCAGGAGTTAATAAATAAAAGCAGACAGAGTATCAACAATGAAGAGGAACGAAGATGTATTTTATTAGATCATCAAAAGATTACATTGTTCGATTACAAGTAATGAAAAATAGAAATGATACCGAACAACTTCACACCTTTTCCTTGTCCCCCAAGACGTTCTCGGGAGGCTGGGACGAGGAGCTTGGTTGCTCGGTAGTAACTGCGGCTTGATCAGCAGGAATCTTCTCAGGAGGAGGAGGCATGGAAGAAATGTCCTCGGTGGCAGAGGGTTGAGAGGCAGAGACTTGATCACCCATGGCTATAGAAGATTCATCAGAAACAGGCTCATCTTCTTCTTCCTCCACAATTGCTGGAGGAGGACCAGGGAGGTGTAGTTGGAATAACTCAGAATCGTCTTTAATCTTTAACTCTTGCAGAGCATCCACCCAGCCATCATGGAAGTATTTCAACTTCCCATATTGAACTTGGGATGTCATTGCAACAATTCCCTTATCCCATCCTTTCTCCCAGCCAGCACTGAAGGATTTTTTGACTGCAACCTTTCTTCTCAATTTCTCCGAGGAGAGCTTCACGTCCAATTCTTATTTTTTACTTTTGATATCTCGCAGGACGAGCAAATCCTCCTCTGCTTTCTTCAACTTATCTTCAAGCTCTCCAAAATTCTTGAGCTTGTCGTCGTATTTTTTATGCTCGGCCTCCAAACTTTTCACTTTATTCTCCAAATCTTTGGAGATCTCAGCCAATCTCATCTTCTCGGCCTCAACTGTGGACAATTTTCTCTCCCAGACAGCCTTGTCTTTGTTATATTGTTGGCGAGATTCTTTCAAAGATTGGGTTAAACCCAGCAGAGCATCCTCTACACCAGACGAGGAGCTGGAAGCTTTAATAGCTTCATCTTTCTTCACGATGTTATTGAAACAATTCACCACCTGAAAGATGAGAAAAACAGCAAAGTCAATACACAAATGCAAGAATTCAGAGAAAGAAAGAAAATCCAGAGTATGAGAAATTTACTGAAGCAAGATGACGAGTAGCTAGGGCTGTCAGCATATCCCTAGAAATTTTTTCATCAAATCCTTGGACCTCGGGTATGATCCAAGTTTTTACTGAGCTCATTGCAGAGCTCGGAGGAATGATGGTTGGAACACCAGCACCACCAACAGGTAAAGAGGAGGCAGTTTCAGCCAGATTGACTGAGGATGATTTCCTCAATCTCTTCAATGGGACATCAGCAACTTCAACCAAGGAAGAATTCTTGGTCGGAGAGATAGTAATCACTTCCACAGGAGCAATTTTCTTGCTCGGAGCCACTGGGGGCTTCTCGGTAGCTTTGGAAGGTGCAACATTCACCTTCTTAGTCCCCTCAGGGACATCAGTTTTGCTCTTCTTGGCCCCAGCAGCAGAAGTAGTTTCATCAAATAGAGAAGGAGGAGCTCTTTTCTTGCCCATTCTCTGACTTAAAGGAATATGAGAATCTGAAGAAGAGTCCTCTGGAGTGGAAGCTGGTTCAACAGGGCGAGCAGTATAAGAGGTTGTATAACTCTTATACTGTAGCAAATATGATGCAGACATGATGTGCTTGTCTGCAACGTTCTTATGCAAACCCCAGATAAGTTTCAGATGCTTGATATTAACTTCTGAATCTTTAGGAGTTTTTCTTTTACTGTCAACTGCAAACAAACACATAATAAAATATCAGTCATACATTTGATCAAACATAATGAGTTCATAAATTCAGAAAGGAAATAGAATGAAAAATAAACCTATCCCATTGTCGTATGGGGGGCATCTGGGACCGTTGTATACTCCATCTCTGATTAAAGGGGCATATTGCCAATTCTTAATAATAACTCCATGTTCAAAATAATCTCTATTTGAATCAGGGAGGTTAACTACAAGGGCTCTATTCAGAAACCTAGTTTTTAAATAATAAATATTATCTAAAGTGGCCCACTTATAGAAGTACATAATTTTAGGGATCCCTATACGAGTCCCGTGAGTAAGATTTAATTTGTACACCCCATTAATTATTCTCCATGAATTGGGGGCTATTTTTGCAGGGACAAGATCAAAATATTGACAAAATTCGAGACTCAATGGGTTCAGTGGAAAGGAAAAACCACATTCAGCAATAAAAAGACTGGGGAACCAATGTCCCTCAGCCAAATGAAAGTAATCTTGAAGACCAGAAAACTCTTCTAAAATTACCCAAGATGGGATGGAAAAATCAGAGAGGAATTTTTCAATAGATTCAATAACATAAACCATGATGAGTAAAAGAAGAAGGAAGAAGAAGCTTACAGGAAGAAAGGAGAGCTGTCAACAACGAACGAAAACAAGGACGAACGCACAAGATTGAAAGAGAAAATAGAAAGCTTGAATGCAGAAAATTATGAAAGGTAGAAGACGGTATGGTTACCTAAGAAGTTTAAATACTTTGCCTTGGGAAGCAGCGAAAGAAATGATTACACGAAAGAAACTGTTGAACTTCCGGCGGCTAAAAGGACAAAAAGGGCACGAAGATCGAAGCGCTATTAAAAATTCGAAAAAAGGCGAATTCTATGAATTGGGAAATAAATTCAAAAACGATACTCCTAAAACCCAGGAAGATCATTCAATATTGCTACATACCGAGAAACCATACTCCTCAAAGTTCGAAATTTGAAACATTAGGGGCTTCTGTTGATACCAAAATTAATATGCTGATGTGGACGAATAATACGAAGACACGTGTCAATCTACATGGCACAATAGTAGCGAGGAAGTTAATTCCTCCGAGGAACATTTCATATTCTCTCCGAGCAACGAGGAAGACACCCCGAGGAACTCTATCATCCCGAGATACTACATGCGCTCCGAGGAACTCTTGATCAATGAGCAACTAAGGCGGTCCGAGCTGCATCTCGGCCGTATCATTAATTACCAGACGGACAACTGTTCAACTATTCATTGAATGTTTATATTCTTGACACCCACGCTACATTAAATGTATTACCCTTTCATATGTATGTCATTTAATGTACCGAACCTTTCATGTACAGCCTAAGGGCTATAAATACCTTGTATCATCCTCATTCATGGAGGACCAGAACTTCTTGAGAGAACTTGTAATCAAGAATTCTGAAAACACTCAGCAATAACATAACAGTGGACGTAGGCTTTATTCCTAGCCGAACCACTTTAAAAATCTTTGTCTTATTTATTTATCTGTGATTGAATAATTAGAGCAATCTAGTTTTTTTACATCAACAATGCCCAAGAATTATTTCACATTAAATTGACTTTCAACTAATTAATAAGGGGAAACATGAGTCTGCCAGGAGGGGTCGATCGATCGAGGTTTGGGGATCGATCGATCGAACCTTCGATCGATCGAAGCTCTAGGCTCGATCGATCGATCAAGCATGTCTTTCGATTTCTGCAGAATTGCAGTTACGGGTTCTACCACCTATCTTCATCCAAATCCATCTTTTCCAATCCCAAACGTCCCAAAATTCTACTACTAACATTATAACAATATACCAGATGTTTCTAACGTAAGGCATGTACATTTCTATCATTTAAACATGGATTATCAACCCAAAATTTTATCTAATTATCAAGAACCCTAAAATTTTCTTAAACAGGTTTCTAACAAATTTTCTCCAGAATTTCCTTCTTATAATCATCAAAATTTCGTGGTTAATTTCCTCTACATGGCAAGGGTTTCCAGAATCATCATATAAACCAATACTACATGGATTTTCCAATCACAAATTGGGTTTTCTTCCATTAAAACTCAACCTAATTACTTCTAAACTAATATGAAAGATGCATCAACGAAATTAGAAAGATAAACACTTGCCTGGGATTTTTGGTATTCTGATTTACGGCTGATTTTGGTGTGGTTGCGTTCCTCGTCTCGCGATCTATGCGTTGGTGGTGGCGGCGGCGCAAACCGTTGAGTTTTGAGCCTTGAAATTGCTTGAGATATCTCTCCTCTCTTCTCCAATGGCCGTTCTAGATTTTGGGAATTCTAACCCTAGGTGACAACCTCAATATCAGATATAGTCCCTCTAATTTTCGTGGGCTTACTTACCCAAAAATGTAAAATGACCAAATGCCCTCTCGGGTTACTAATTAGGCCTAAAAACACCCCGAGACCCAAACTACACCCCCGGGTAAACTTTTTTGACTATCTCGACCCTTTCGGACGCGTTGGCGCACTCAAAATGACCATACGGACAACTTATAAAATATTCACTTTTTATTTATCAAATTTTAGTCCCGACGCGACACGAGCACGTCCCGATTTAAATTTCCGAAATTGTCATTTAATTCACTCATGACATTCAATATAACCAATATCATATATATTACTTTGCTCATTAGTAATATTCAATAAATTTCCCATAATTACTAACTCTCGTCACGTTAATAATTATAACATAATTAATTTTTAGATTTTTATTAAATAATTAACTCATATTAAATTTAATAAATCCCCAAATTAATATAGCATAAAAATACGGGGTATTACACCGTTTTCCTCCAAGAGTATCCTGTCTAGTGAGCAACGGGCGATTCTGGGCTCCGTTTGACTTCAGTTAATGACAAACCAGGGAGTGTATCAATGTATTCTTAAAGGTCTATGAATACCCTTTCTAGTGGTCTATCCCATGCGTGATTCTAACTTATGGTTCACATTTTATAATCATTAAAAACCTGCCTCAGGCTGCCAAATGGCACCCCCAAGATCTTTGGTGTTCATGTCAATAGGAAGGTAAAGGACCCTGTTAATTGGAAACCCCTTGGCCCTAAAAATGGAAGCCATGAACTCACTTTAAACATCACCCCTGAAAACCCTTGAACATCCCTCGTAGCAATTCAAAGAACATTCTTTCGAATTCAGAGTTGTTCCCCTCTTGAAAAACCCATTTCCCACATTCCCTCCATCATTTGCGTACTCCTTTTAGTAAATTCCCACCCATCTCCTCATACCACCATCATCTCATTATGAGATCAACGCATCAACAATCAAGATCCACTTCAAGTCTTCATAAAGAGGTCAAATTCTCCATCTTTGACTTTAAATTCTCTTATTCTAGCATTAGTCACTTTATTTTCTCTATTTCATTACATCATATACCTCACTTTCAAACCTTTATTATAGTATTTGCACGTACTTTATTTTAATAAAATAACCAAAAATAAGACAACGAGGGTTTACTTGTAAATTCGAAACGAGATATTCTCATCACATTTTCACACACTAAAATAACTTTTTATACACACACACATATAAGAAGAGTACCCGGTTTGATATATAGATGAAACCCCACCTCATATGGTCTTTGAATTAGTGGACTTTGATGCCCTTCGGGATACATAGGATTCTTGGGTAAATCCCTAGGCTCGATTACTACCTTATACGTATTTGTTACCTTGTTCTTATCATACATTCTTAATATATTTTACATGCTTGCTTGCTTGTGTCTTATCCAATGTACGCATTTGTTCATATATAATGACTTATGAATTGGCAAACACATACATTATACTTTGAATTACTATTTTGGGAACACTCCTAAGGATCACCTCATTCCGTTTTTGTCCATGATGCGAGTCGAGCGATTCCATTCTCCATTTATATTATGCACATAAACACACGCTTCACGGAGTTTAACAGGAGAAGATTAACACATGCCCATGAGAGATCGAAAGGGCGATATGGTTGACTAACACCTTCCCATTCAGTAACTTAGTCCTCCAATTATTGAACTGCTTTGTTTTGAAAGCATTAGTATTGTCTTTGATGTCGTTCTCAAGAGGCGAAAACACTTTTTTGCATGTTTTATGTAAACCAGGCTGGCGACTCTATCCCTACATATCACCTTACATTAATGACGATCGAGCGCCTTGAGAAAGGACGTAATCTTGTGTGCATACCGGAAGGGAAAGTAAGGGGGAGGAGAGGACCCTCCTTGGGAGATCCCCGACCCCACCTCAGGATGGCCATAGTCACGACTCCACCGAGGACATTTTAAGAAGACTGGACTCTATTTTTTCGTGGGTGTTATTCTTTTCTGCATGTGTGCGTATGCACCTACCTGTATGTTCCCTTTTCTCCTCTATTTACCTTTTTGTATATATCTCTCTCATGCATATATCACATTCCCCTCACTTATACACTTCACGCACTTGTATATACTCTCCATATACACTTCACACACTTACACTGAACTTCACGTTCTACTCACATGCTTCACACACCACTTAAAATATCCATGCTTAGGATTCACTGGCACACAACCACACTTCCCACCCTTGCATATATCTCCATACTCATTTACACATATCACACACCACTTGTAGTTTATCCATGTATAGTCTCACTAACACACACCCACTTGTATATATTCCCATGTTACTTACTTACTCACATATATCCATGTGTAGTGTAGTCTCCATGCTAGATTTACTTTCCATAACCTCCTCAGTGTAGTACTCCCTTTACTCATCATGCCAATAAAAAAATACTTTCTCTCTCCATAATACGTTAATTAAGACTCATTCATGTTTCACATATATCACCAAGAGCATGGCAATATTGACCAAAATATTGTCCCATATTAGGAGGGGTCACTTTTTGATGGGTACTGATCCTACGGGTCGTAATTACCTTAAGCGATGACTCTCACCTTCCATTGACCTCATACCTTCGACGTATATCGAATGGTTACCCACCGTATCACTTGATCGAACTCACGATGGGAGGTATATAGCAGGGAACTCATTCACCTACATCGAGTATATCGAATTTTCTTTCACACATCCAGTCCCCATGAGGTATATAGTGAGGCAATTCACGTACACCCAAGTATATCAAATGGCTTATCCACATGTATCAATGAATTATTTCACTTATAGGCAAGAGGTATATCGTGGAAGTCATGCTAAGGGGGAACCCTTCCACTAACCCAAAAAGTTCATAAACCTCATATAGGTGTCAAATGTAGGGAACCCATAGTTACTTTGTCAGTTACCATGCGAAACTCTGGAGAAACTCGGGACCAGTATACCACCCAAATTTCCACACTATCTCGCATTTTGTCAAAAATAAGACCCCGTTCGGGGCCTGAAAAAAAGTCCAACCGTGCCTTATATATTTTTAAACTTAACTTTCCCAAGCTTGGGTCCTGTTCAAAAATTTTTATGCATTCAGGAAAACCTAATACAAGTGAGAACCTAATAATAACATTAATTATAATAATCATGTTGAGATTCCTCTCTTTTTTCGAAATCAAAAATACTAAAAACCCTTTTTTATCCTCCTTCCAAATACCAAAAAATTTCACCCCTTCTTTCAAAAATAAATTCGAATCGTTTTCCCTCTCAAGTCGATCGTGTACCCAATTTTGGCCTAGCGCCCTATTGGCTTCGATCTTTCGTCAAATCACCCTGAAGCTCTATCGAATCTTCTACTATTTCATTTGAGTTTTACTATTTACCTTCATTTTCTATTCATGGAGAACACTAGATAAGCACCGAAGATGCAGCCCTATCTTATGACCATCTTACCCTAACTCAGTGCCAAGATTGACAACCTTCACATCGAGGTCCATGAGATACAGCATCATCGAGCCCAGTTTCTTGAAGAACCCAAGGTTCTATTTCCTCGTTGTATGGGTCCACTCGTTCCCATGCCTATTTGGATCCTAGAAGAGTATCAACATGTTTTGTATGAACCACTTGCCAATAGGCCACCTCTATCTCAACTACCTATTCTGAACCTTGCCCAACTAGGGACTAACTTTCCAATACCTATGGATCCCAAGGAGGAGTATTTGAAGAAGGTCAAGCAAGACCTCAAGCTATTTTTGAAGAAGTTTGACTAAGTTAAGATATTCGGGAACTACATGGACTACACCCATATGTCTCCCTATCCCAAAGCCAGAATGTCAGAGAAGTTCAATATGTCAATCATCGAGAAGTTTGGGGGAAGAGAACCCCTAATTGTTCACCTTCGAAGCTATTACCAATACATGACCCTCCTTAGTGACTCTAAAGAGATAATGACCCAGATGTTTCAATAGACTTTGAAAGAAAGTGCAATCTGTTGGTTTTTGTCCCTCAAAGAATCTAGGATTTGTAGTTGGGATGATGTCGCATGAGAATTCATGTCTCAGTACAAGCATATTAAGGAACTGGAGGCTACATGCCAGGATCTAGAACTTCTGAAGAAAAACCTTGGGGAAATTGTTAGTATCTTCATAGGAAGGTGGATAGAGAAAGATGCTACCATGACCAACAGACCCTCATAGGAGGAACACATTTTTATTGTGAAGAAGAACTTCTTGCCTTATATTCGAACATTCATGGCAGGACATTATTATCCACACTTTCAAGACCTTTGAATGGCTTGTGTAGAAATTGAGGATGATGTTACCAATGTGGAATCCGAGCCAAAGAAATTTTTCATACAATTCACTACTCGAAAGTATGAGAAGCCCGTCAGTGCTACAGTCTTAACCATCAATAACATTTCCCAACCTATTACCTCTTGGACACTGAAAAGTCTCCCTAATCCTACTAATAAAGAGTGCACTGAGCTCCATGCTCCCCTGTACAAAGTTTACCATGTCTTGTTAAGCCGAAACCACATCAAATTCTTGGACCCCTATACATTACTAAATCCACTTCCTAAAAACTTCAAGCTCGATGCCCGTTGTGATTTCCAAAAATTCGTTGGTCATACTACCTACCAATGATTCCACCTTAGGAATGAGATCCAAGGCCTAATTGACCGGGGTATCATCGCCCAACCAACTAATCCTTAACCCAATACCACTTATAACCCACTTTCAACACATACAAATTCCATCTTTTTAGAAAGTGATCCAGAATTTGATCCATCTACTCAAATTGTGCCTAGTAAAGAACCTATTATCCCTCTAATCACACTCAAACCACTCCAGGTTTTCCCATATTTTCTCATACACCCTACATGCTTCACCGATCAAGCTTTGTCACTCTTATAAGGGCTTGCATAATTATCTTCACCTAATATGAAGGGAAAGACACTGAGTTACTAGCTGTGTTGAACCAACTCTTAGGGTTTGGGATGAAATTTATCGTCGAGATAACCGTTGATTGTCACAAATTCAGTGGCTTGCTCATGGAAGCTCTCGAAAGTGGGCTCGAGAATCAGATGAATGGATGGTACATATTAAATAAGTCAATGTAGATGATGTGGTACAAATAATGGCCGATGTATTTTGACAAACAACTGAAATTTATATCATTTCTAAGCTACTCACTACTCTGAACCTTGAGGGAAAAGTAGTCCTTTCACTCCTACACCTCCTCGCTGAGTGGTAATATTTATACGATGAAGCTGTCGAGATTAATGAATGTATCGATTTCTCTTAGGAAGAGGACATAATATCCTAATGGGGGGTGATTTGTTAGTTTAGATAATGAACCCAGTCAGGTAGAAGATAGTCTAGTAGTCAGCCCGTGTGGAATGATATCCTTCGAAGACTTATTGGGGGAAATCAATAAGGTGGATATTCAGCCAAAGGTAAATGAAGCCACATGATTTATGTTCTTCCTCGCCTTAGTAAATCACATGACCAGGTCTGGAAGACATTACAAAGATCTGATTCCTTATGTGACTGAGATAGATAAAGTAAAGGGAGTTGTCGAAGAACTTCCCATGCCATAAAGGACCATTAAAGAGATAAAAGTACATGACCATCTCAAGAAGACCCAAGACAATATCAGCCTATGGGGGTTTTCATGTCATCTCAACTGCACCAAAATGCTTTGATAAAACTCCCCACTGGTCCTACAGTCCCTCCTTCACCCACGCCCGAAGAAGTTGTAAACATGGTTTGGTCCTTAATCTCTTCCATATTTCTCTCCTTTTCAGTAGAAGAGATACTAAAGATCATCCTTTTTCACAATTATGCCCTCAATATCTCCATTGAAGTCTTGGGAAAGATAATCCCACTTCCCTTATTGATAATGGATCTGCTCTCAGTGGTTGTCCTCTCAGAACTTTAAATTATTTGGAATAGAAAGTCAGTGATCTCACTCCCACTTTTGCCGATGTGCTTGCTAATGACAATACCTATCGAGAAGTAATGGGGTCCAAAAAATGCACAATAGGGGTTATCCCTATCAATCCTATAATCGAGTTCCAAGTCATTGACATACCTGGATGTTTTAATCTATTCCTTGGTCATCCATATCTTCACAACATCCAAAGGGTATCTTTTTATCTGTATCATAAACTAAATTTTTTTACCAAAGGTTAAGTTATCACCATTTTGGGGGATGGTAACAGTACAGACAATGCCAGCGCTAGTAACCCAATATTAGAACTCCAACATGGGACAAATAAAATGCTCCTCTCTATCTTCAGAGTTGATCCACTTCCTCTTTCAGTAGCAGATAATTTCAAAGAACGAGTCAGTCCGTAACACAACCCTGATGGCAATGTCAATATGATTCAGATGTTCAAGAACATGCACATTATGCCCGGAATAGGTCTAGGACGACGCCAATAATGAATCCTTGAACCCATATTCATGAAGGAGTCCTTTCCCCCATGTGGTCTAGGTTACCAAACTTGACTAAAAGAACTCAAAGCACTCCGGTGACCAAGATCGAAAAGAAGCTTAGAAGATGAAAGGCATGTTTTAAGAGACTCTTTGAATGGAATATTTATCAATTAGAGTGAAGACTTCCATTTATACGGATTCCCTAAAACCTGGTATGATCATGTTGATAAGAAGCTGAAACCAGGGATGCAAATATTCTTTCAAGATTGTAATTCTTGGGTCGAAGACTGCCAACATAAAGTATAACCTCTCATCGAGAATGATGTGACAGTTACGAAGGATTCTGAGGAAAGTAATTTCAAGGACTCATTCGACCTGAAGACACTGGGGTTGAGTCTCTACATGATCCACTCAGATGTCGCACCATCGAACCAATCCACTCAAATTAAAATTATTGACATCCATCTCTTTGGATAGAATGTTGTGTCAGTCCAGCCTACTCAGATTCAACCTGACCTTGCCATTCACCCTATCCAAGTCTCTTCACTTGATATTGTTGTTACTTTTTCTGATATCAATGTAACTGAGACCTATTTTGACTAGGTTCTTAATGTTATTTTCTCAAAAAAGAAATAAATGAGGATTTTTAGTATCTTGTTGTGCCTTACATTAATTGTCTTCATTCTAATCAAACCTTTGATGATGATGATTTTCTAAATGAACAATTCTTAACTAATCTTAATAAGGATAATAACAAATAACATAACGACATTCATATTAATGATGATGAGATTGTTGTTATTAATTTTGATTCTAATAGCCATCAGCGTGAGATTAGGATAGGGTCCACCCTTAACGAGCATGAGGGTGAACAATTTGAAGGACTGTAGAAAGAATTCATGGACATCTTCGTATTTTCCTATGATGGCATGCTCGGTATTGACCTAAAAATAGCTCAGCATGAGATCCCGACATTCTCAGAATGCAAGCTGGTCAAATAGAATCTAAGGAAACTTTGCACCAAATGGTCGTTCAAAATCAAAAAGGGGGTGGTCAAACAGTTGAACGGGAGTTTCATTCGCGTGGTCGAATACCCAACATGGCTTGCCAATATCGCCACCATACCGAAGTCGGGAGGAAAAGTTCGCATGTATGTCGACTATCAGGATTTAAATAAAGCATCCCCGAAAGATGATTACCCATTGCCCAACATCGACATGATTATGGACAAGATGGTTAGCAACACCCTAAAATCATTTGTTGATGGATTCACCGAATATCACCAGATCAAAATGCACCCTGACCACCAGGAGAAAACCGCCTTCATTACCCCATGGGGAACCTTCTGCTATATTATCATGCCATTTGGACACAAGAATGTCGGGGCTTCCTACCAAAGGGCTGCCATAACCACACTGCACGACCTTATTCATGAGGAGGTCAAAGTCTATGTAGATGAAAAGATCATCAAATATAATACTCGAGAAGCTTATATTCCCGCCCTTCTTCGAGCGATTGCAACAATACCAGATGTGGCTAAATCAACAAAAATATGTTTTTGGCATCATGAAAGGAAAACTCTTGTGATTCATGGTCAGTGAGAAAGGAATCAAAGAAGAACCTATCAAGCTAAAATCCATGCTTGAGATGACGTAACCACAAACAGAGAAGGAAGTCTAAGGATTCCTGGGTAAACTATAATACATCAGTCGATTCATCAATCAACAGACTTCTATATGCGAACCCATTTTCAAACTTCTCCAAAAAGATTAAACTAAAGTCTGGAATAAGGCTTTTCAAGAAGCTTTTGAGTGAATCAAGCGATACCTCACCTGACCTCCGGTGTTAATACCTCTGTAGTCAGGTCTCCCCCTCCTCCTATACTTAACCGTAACAGATACAGCAACAGAGGCTTTACTATCCCAATACATTGAATAATCCCGCAAGGAAATATCCATTTATTACACCAGTCAAAAATTAGTTGGGTACGAGGTTAACTACACTGCTTTGGAGAAAGCATGTGTCACCCTGGTCTAGGTCACGTAGACATTACATCACTATATGCTTGCCTTTGCCATCATACTAGTATCCTAGATGGATACCATCAAATATCTCCTAAAAAATCCCACTCTGCCCAATCGAATGGCCCGTTGATTAATGTTGCAAGGTGAGTTCGATATTGTGTACGTCACGCAGAAAACTATAAAAGGGAGAGTCATCTCCAACTACCTTACTGATCACTCCATGCAAAGAACCCATGTTTGGGTCTTTGAATTCCTGGATGAAGATATTCTCTGCACCTCTCAAGATGAAGTTAAATGGCAAACATACTTTGATGGAGACACTAACAAGAAAGGACACGGCATTAGGATACTCCTGATCGCCCTTGCTGACTTCCATACCCCTATTTCCATAAAACAAGACTTTCCTTACACCAAAAACATGACTCAATATGAGGCATGCATTGTAGGCCTCAAGATCGCCCTCAAGAAGAGAATCCAACACCCATACGTCTACGGAGACTCTTGAGAGTGCGCCAGCAATCAATGATTAACTTGTTTAATTAAATTTAAATTTTTAATCCCAATAATCATAACTCTTGAAATTAAATTTTGACAGGAAAATTAATTCAAACCACGCATGCACAGTCAATCACAATCTGAGGAAAAATCCCCCAAAAGGGAAAAACCATTTTTTATTTCACTATAATTCGTAACACTAATAATTACAGCAAAATACCATGACACATGAATACCCGCAAGCATCGGTTCATTATCGTCGAAAAGAAATCCCGCAAGAGCTCCAAGTCAGCAATCGATAACAACCTTCTTCTGCACAAAAATACTCCAGATGAGCAGAACAATTAATCTATGGTTTATAAAGATTCACATATATGTTTGGGAATGATTTGTGAATATAAAAGGTATGAAAACCTTTAAAAAATAAAGTATGTTTTGTGCAACAGTTTTGCAGAAACGTGGTGGGAAAGACTTGAAAAACGTGAATGATGAACACTACTATAAATATAGAAATCTAGGCGGCGCATCGCTCGAACGACATAGGGCAGAGGGTTGTCGCTCAAACGAAAACCCTGTCGCTTGAACGACTTCGTGTGACAGTAGCATGTCGCTTGAATGACGTTGCTCTATCGCTAGAACGACGTCAGTGTCAAATATTTTCTCGCCTCTACACTTTGAAAAAATTGTTTCTACTAAGGAAAACATTTTGAAACCTTAAAAAATATTTTCTAAAATTTCCCAAATAATTGTGTAACCATTTAATTATTTTACCATTAATGTGAGTGGAGTAGAGGGAATTTTGAAAGTTGAAGACGCGCATTGCATGATGCTCGGTGATGATGCACTATGCACATATGAAGATATTGGGAGCGTGATAACATCATATCAAGATCGAGGCCGTTGCGGATGAACGTGTTGACATGCCAAATGCAGCGGTATCAGACATACTAACTGTGATCTAGGACACACAAAAACTTCCTAGATTCTAAACGGACATTTACAAAATCATATCATTAAACCCAAAACTAGAAATACGAAATAACATGTCTTCACAGACTTCAAAATCTTCAAATCTTCAACTTTTTTTCACTTTCTTTGTCATCACCAGGGTGCGCAAATATAATCCTCAATTTTGAACCTACAGACATGAGATAAGAAACAATACCCGTGATGCGCACCAATTTGAGAAATAATGATAAGCATAAATAAATATCAATTAAGCTCAAGCAAATCATTATTAAATCAAACAAAAATTCTCCCGTATAATTCGTTCTTCCCTTTTTTATAATGTCCCCAAATACACAAATATGAAGAACACAAAGTAATGCAGATGGGGAATTTCACAAGGTAATAAAACTTTCTCTTTTCACATTTTTCTCACAAAATATACAACAAAGAATTACACCATGAAAGAACACGATAACAACCAAGTTGGTGAAAACGAAAAAGTAGGGTTGTGAACAAATTCGATAGAAAAATCAATACATACGACCATAACATATGTGCATGATGAATTTTGGATATTCCTAACGAAGGAACTCAAAATCTTCCTTAGGTGTAAAAATGGTGGAATTATAAGCAATTGACTTAATCAAATCAACAAATCAAAGCTCAAAGTGATTTCCACACCAAGAACATCCAAAACTATGTAACACTTTTTCATGACTTTCAAGGACATGCAAACACGTCTTATATTCCATCCAAACTCCATCAATAAGTAATAATGATTTTTATTTTTCTTTTGAGGTGATGAAACTAAAACCTATTGGCCCACTTTATGACATATTTTTCGTTTTATTGCCTTTGAATTTTTTCGGGCTCTTTTTAACCTCTTTGGATCTTGGCTTATTTTTTTACCAAATTGTTATTTAGGTTCAATTTAAATGGTGGCTTAGTCACAAAGGATAAATGAGTACCTTTCGTAGCCCTTCCCCATTTTTCAAAATCACACAAACTCACTTCAACAGTTTTTAGATACACTACTTTCCTGTCAAGTTTTATCGCATTTGGCTCGTTATATAGACATAATTGACATGGAAACACTCAATCCAATATGTGAAAGACAAGTACAATATTCAAATAATACCATGCAAGTGTGCAATAATGGAGATAAGGAGACAAACATGTAGAAGATATCACTAATAACATCTTAATGACTCCAAATAATGTAAAGCACATGGATGAAATGATGTAGCATCTCAAATCACTATCAAACAGTCACGTGGAATATGGAATGAAGTTGTAACTATGTCTATCTTAAATGTTCATCCATAAATGGTGTAAACAAAATGCAAAACTCTTTTTATGTTTTTCAAAAAAAATTATAAAAAGAAAATCTTTTTGGATTTTTTAAATTTTCAAAAAAAATGGAAAATCTTTTTGTATTTTTCTAAAAAAAGTAAAAACCGA
This sequence comes from Sambucus nigra, assembly GCA_949130495.1. Classification (NCBI taxonomy): domain Eukaryota; kingdom Viridiplantae; phylum Streptophyta; class Magnoliopsida; order Dipsacales; family Adoxaceae; genus Sambucus; species Sambucus nigra. The sequence goes on from OX422208.1 coordinate 204,331,471, forward strand.
AAATAAATAATGATACAAATGATACAATCTATAGATAGGAATCATATGATACGAACATGAAAAATGCATCCTACTCTAGACATGGTAACCATCCCTCAGTCACCTGTGCAAAATCCTGAAGACATCCTAAGACTCTCGAATCAAAGGGAGTCTAAAGGCTTCATGAAAATATCGGCTAATTGGAGGTCGGTAGACACAAAAATCAAGGATATGACCTTCTCTTCTACAAGCTCACGGATTAAGTTCTCGCCTATCATAATGTTCTTGTGCGCGAATGCTGGACTGGATTACGGGATATGTGTATCGCGCTCATGTTATCATGAGAAATAGTCATGGGGTCCTGTGATATCCCATAATCCTCCAACATCTGCTTCATCCACTGAAGTTGCGTGCAAAAACTCTCGGCGTCTATGTACTCATCACCCACAGTAGACAAAGAGATGGAGTTTTTCTTCTTTCTCAACCAAGAGACAAGAGAAGAACCAAAGAAGAAACACGCACCAAAAGTGTTAATCTGCATCCCCAGCCCAATCGACATCCGAATAGGTTGATAAATGGTCAACGGTATCAAAGGAATACCGGATGCCGAGTGAGATAGTCCCACTCACGCATTTGATAATATATTTAAGAGCGAGTAAGTGTGTCTCCTTTGGGGATGCCTGTTATCGCGCACAAACTCCAACACTAAAGGTGATGTCGGGACGAATGGCAGTCAATTAGAGAAGACTACCTATCATACTCCGATACATGGTTTTCTCTACTTCCTTACTTGAAGTGTCCTTGCTAAGCTTTATTGAGGTACTCATTGGAGTACGTGCATGTTTAGTGGAGTCTAAACCAAATTTCTTCACAAGGTTTCTAGCATAATTGGATTGGGAGATGAACATCCCGTCCTCGAACTGACAAACTTGGAGACCAGGGAAGAAAGTAAGCTCACCTACCATGTTCATCTCAAAATCAATCTTTATCTCCTCCTCAAAGTGGTGAGAATGGTGGGAGCGCGTGGATCCAAAGACTATGTCGTCCACATAGACTTGGGCAACCAAAATAGCACCGTCATCTCTCCTGACAAATAGTATCATATTAACTCCCCCTTTCTTGAATCCACGGGCAAAGAGATAGGAAGTAAGCCTCTCATACCAAGCATGGGGTGCTTGCTTCAAACCATACAAGTCTTTCCTTAGATAGTAGACGTGATCAGGGTGCTTATGGTCTTCAAACCCTTTTGGTTGTTCCACATAAACCTCCTATGGTAGAATGCCAATCAGAAAGGCACTCTTGACATCCATCTGATATAACTTGAAGTGCAGATGACATGCAATGGCGAGTAGAAAGAGGGCGTACTCAAGCCTCGTAATAGGAGAAAATGCCTCATTAAAGTCTACACCCTCTATTTGTGTGTAGCCTGGAGTGACCAACCTAGCCTTATTTTGAATAATAGTAGCAGTCTCATCCCACTTATTCTTGAATATCCACTTGGTACATATCACATTTATCTCACTAGGTCAGGGTAGAAGTTCCCAGACATTATTCTTTCTAAACTGAAGCAACGCATCCTGCACAGCGCATATCCAGTGTTCATCTTTGACTGTTTCCTTATGAGTCTTGGGCTTGACTTTGGACGTGTGGCAAACATGGTTAATAACGTTCTCTAGCTGAGCACGAGTCTTGACCCCTAAGGTGGGATCTACTAGAATAGCAGTAGGATCATAACTCTTACGAACCCAAGCAAGAGTGTCCCTTAAGTCAGGAATAAGATCCACTCTGGGTGTGGGAAGCACAATGAAATTAGTAGAAAGCGCATCATCCTAACACAAAATGTTAGAATCAACAAACGCCGACGGTTTTTCATCTTGTACGGTGACGTTTATTGACTCCATAACCTTAGATCTACTCAGCTTAAAAACCCAATATGCTCTACTAGTCAATGAATATCCTAAAAATATTCCCTCATTGCTATGGGAGTCGAAATTTTCTAATTTCTCTCTATCTTGTAGGATGTAGCATTTACTCCTAAAGACACGGAAATATGAAAGGTTAGGATTCTTTCCAGTCACAATTCGTAAGGGGTCTTAAGTGTGTCTGGACAAAGGTAAACCCTATTCACCGTATGGCATGCGGTAGACATAGCCACTACCCAAAATCTCCTAGCAACTCTACAACCTAGAAGCATTTATCTATCCATCTCCTGAATCGTCCTATTCTTCCTTTCACTAATCCCTTTTGTTGAGGAGTCTTCACCATAAAAAAATCATGTTTGATCCCGAGAATATCACAATAAAGATCTACTTTAGCTTCCTTAAAGTAAGTGGCATTGTTACTGCGTACCCTATTGATAGTGACTCCGTGTTGATTTTGCAGGATATGACATTTGGTCGTGACAAAATCCACAACATCGGATTTCTCTCTCAGAAAACCTACAATAGAGTAATGAGAGAAATCATCTACCATCACGAGGATATAGCTCTTAACACCCAATCACCCAGTATGAGTAGGACCCATAAGATCCACGTGCATCAACTCAAGCACTCGTGAAGTGGAAATGGAATTCAACTTCATGTGGGGGCTACTGACTTGCTTTCCTAACTGATAGGGTCCACAACCACCAAAGTCGAGTTTCTAGGTGATGGCAAGCCACGTACTATGTCCTTTTTAGATAGTCTCCCCAAATCTCTAAAATTTATATAACCTAGACGTTGATGCCATGGGTTCATATGAGTGATCGTGGAACTGTTGCAGAAAAATGAGTACTTGGGCATAATCCCATAGCAATTATCTTTTGCCCTTATCCATTCCAATAGAAGTTTACAGGCTTGATCGTAAACATTGCACTCATTCCAATCAAACTTTACTACAAAGTCAGCGTCGCATAGTTGGCTAATGCTGAGAAGTTTTGGTTTTAAACCATTGACATACAAAACATCCTCTAGATTAGGAAACCCTAGTATCTCTATTGTACCTCGTCCTACTATGCTATACTTGCTCCCGTCTCCAAAGCTGACTTTACCTTCCTTACGATCCTCTAAGTAGGTAAAAAATGGGACATCACTTGTCATGTGGCTGGAGCACCCACTATCGAATTACAACTGAGAAGTATTATGTTCTTTAAGAGAAACATGAACAATAAGGTCTTTTGCGTCGAGTTTAGGAACCAGAGATGAGGTAACCTTCTGTTTGCCCTTGTAATTGTTGGCTTTTGTTGGGATATTATAAGTGTCCGCTAACGGCATAGAAATCCATTGGAACTCTTCCATTATAATCTGAGATGTGGCAACTAGAAACTCAACCTCCTCTCTAAGACTCAAAAAATCGCTAGTGCACATGGTGGAGAAAATGTACTCCGCGTCTGAGCCAAACTACAACAATACTCCCTAAGATGGCCCTTTCTTTTACAGAAAGTACTGAAGTACACAGTCTTTGGCCGACCTTGGTTTGCTTTTCTTAGTCGAACTCTTCTCCAGAGTTTTTGGTTATGGACATAGGGATTCGTTGTAAACTCAGGAATTGGTTCCAATGTCGCATAAGACGTGGAGGCACCATCAAAACCTATTTCTTACTTCAAGAAAAACCTAAAATAGGGGCGAGGAGCATCTTTCCCATCTTTCTAGATCTATCATGTATCTTTACCTTGACCTCCCTGACTCTCTCAAGCTCATGAGTAAGATGGTTATAAGGGCTTCAAGTTTCTCAGTGTCCATGGAGGTCTGGAGCTCACTTATAAGAGTAGCCACTTGTTTGGTCAAGTCCCATTTCCCTTTCTCTACATAAAAATATCCCTCTCTATGCAAACAGACTCTATTTCTCTCAAGGTAGTTCTAATGGAGGACTCTCTCTCTCTCTTTCATCTCTCCCAAATCTTTTTTGAAGGTAACTATCCTAAGTGCTAACACTTTTTTACACTTGTTATTTTTAAAAGAATCAGCATATATATCAGCATAGGCGTGTCATAAATCACTCTCTCTCTCTCACTTGAAGCATCCTCCCCCTCACTCACGTCGTTTACACTGTCGAGGTGACCCTGTGAAATAGCATCCTCATCTTCGTGAAGTGCACTGTCAGTACTCACATGACTAGCCATGAATGCGATGAATTACATTCATGCACTGGATCGTCTCTAGAATCCATCGACTCGACCTCACTGTTGTCACTAAGGGAGGCATTAATAGAAAATTTGCCATTGCCTTGACGTCTCAACCTAGTAGGACACTCAAATGCCTTATGACCTATACCGTCACACTTATAACATCTTTCCTCGTCTTTCTTAGGCGCATCCTTTTTATCCTTTTCATTTTTCTTTTCGAACTTATTTTTCTCAAAATTCTTTTTATATTTGAAATTTCCTTTTTTCTTTAATTTGAGAAAATTCTTGATTTTTTTTGTAAACAAAGTCAAGTCGTCTAAGTCAAAATTAAGCTCAGAATCACACAACTCTTCCTCTCTTCTCCTAGACGACTCACCTCTCTTTCTTGTTGATCCCTTACTCTTCATAGCCTTGGTTTTAAGTTCTACCCCTTTATCATTTGATTTTATCATGTTAGGAAACATGTCAATTTCATAAGTCTGGAGGTCTCCTACCAATTCTTCTAATTTCAGACTACTCAAATTTCCTAAAGAATTTAGCACAATGACTTTAGGGATAAAATGCTTAGATTCAAGCATGGCGATTGTCTCTAATTGTGAAGTTAAATTTTGCAATGTTGATTCTTTAATTGTATTAGTGCCTTCATGGGTAGGTTGAAGAACATCCCATGCTTCTTTTGACCTGTTACACATCATGATGCGTCAAAACTCGTTGAGGGGTGACGTTTTCAGAAATGACACTAAGCCCACGTGAGTTATATGTGCTCCATTTAAATCCATCCTCTTAGCCCATGTAGTCATAGGATTTAAAGTAATTAATTTATCTACAGTGAAAGTGGGAGGCATCCACCCTCTTTTACACACAACCCAAACACGTTCATCAATGGCCTTTAAGTAAGATTTCATACGAGCTTTCTAATATACATAATTTGACCATTCAAAAATTGGCACTCGATATACAAGTTTTCCATTGAAATTGCGCTTTTTCAAAAATCAATTTTTAGACCAATATTGATATCCTCGATCATATTGCAGAAAAATTGCACGATATAATTGTGTAATAGGCTCTTATACCGATTTGAGAGTGCGCCAGCAATCAATGATTAGCTTGTTTAATTAAATTCCAATATTTAATCCAAAAAATCCAAAATCTTGCAAATAAATTGTGGCAAACAAATTAATTCAAACCATGCATGCACAGTCAATCACAATGTGAGGAAAAATCCCCCAAAGAGGAAAAAACCATTTTTTAATTCACTATAATTCGTAATACTAATAATTACAGCAAAATACAGTGACACGCGAATACCCGCAGGCGTCGGTTCGTTGTCGTAGGCAAGAGATCCCGCAAGTGCTCCAAGTCAGCAATAGAGAACAACCTTCTTCTCCACAAGAATACTCCATCTGAGTAGAATAATTAATATAGGGTTTATAAAGATTCACATATAGGTTTGGGAATGATTTATGAATCAAAAAGGTATGAAGACCTTGAAAAAATGAAGTTTGTTTTGTGTAGCAGTTCTGCAGAAACGTGAGTGCCAATGACTTGAAAAACGTGAATAATGAACACTGCTATATATATAAAAATCGAGGCAATGCATCGCTCGAACTATAGAGGGTTGTCGCTTGAACGACTTCGCGTGACAGAAGCATGTCGCTTGAATGACGTTTCTCTATCGCTCGAACGACGTCAACGTCAAATATTTTATCGCCTCTACATTTAGAAAAAATTCTTTCTGCGAGGGAAAACGTTTTGAAACCTTAAAAAATTCTAAAAATTTCCAAATAATTGTGTAACCATTAAAAACTCCAAATTAATTATTTTACCATTAATGTGAGTGGAGTAGAGGGAATGTTGAAAGTTGAAGACGCATGTTGCAGAATGCTCGGTGATGATTCACTATACACATATGAAGATAGTGGGAGTATGATAACTTTCGATCAAGATCGAGGCCATCATGGATGAACGTGTTAATGTGCCGAATGTAGTGGTATCAGACATATTAACTATGATATAGATCACATAAAAACTTCTTAGATTCTAAACAGACATTTATAAAATCATGCCCTTACAATTCTACCCTCATCATCGGCCAAATCCTCGGATGATGGAAAGTCAAAAACAAAAACTCCTACCCTTCCATGACCACGTAAAAGATCTGGCCTCCCAGTTCAATGATGTCAACTTCCACTACCTTCCTCGGGGAAAGAACAGGCTAGCTGACGTCTTTGATACCCTACCCTCCATGGTCGACATGCTAGAGGGAATAAAAATGGCCCCTATCCTGGTTTAAAAATAAGCTATGCCAACCCACTACTTTCACATTAAAATCGTTACCAATGACGATTCTGATATGGCCGAGTTATGGTATTATGACATTTGGCGACTCCTCAAACATGGCAGGTATCCTCAAGACACCGATAAGATAGATCGTGTGTCCCTTTTCAAACTGGTTGCCCAGTACATCATCTGTGACCAAACTGTTCAAGAGAAACTTCAACGGAATCCATTTTCACTGCATAACAAGGGTTGATGTTGAAGAAATGATGCATAAAAAATAGTGGGGAATACGGGCTCCATATGAACGGTCACATGCTTGGAAAAATGATCATCCGTCAAGGACACTATTAGACCACCATGGTTCAAGATTGTATTACCAATGTTCGAAGATGCCTCAAATGCCAACAAGTTTGTAATCTCTGACACTTGACTCCTCGAGAACTATACAACATGACCTCTCCATGGCCTTTATCCACCCGTGGCATTGACACCATAGGGAATGTTACTATTAAATCTTCAAACGGTCATGACTTCATCCTGGGAGCCATTGATTACTTCACCAAATGGGTCAAAGTCGAGTCACACGCAGTGCTGAATGCCAAGAGAGTGGCCAAGTTTATCAGAAAGAACATCAACTGTCGATACAGAGTTCCCTATGAGCTCGTATCAGATAATTGACTCCACTTCAAAACTGAGGTCACAGAACTAGTTGATGAATGCAAGATTCTGAGACACAAATCTTCTCCCTACCAAACCCAAACTAATTATGCAGTAGAAGCCTCCAATAAAATCCCCAAAACCATAATCAACAAGATGACTGTGAGTTGCAGAGACTTGGTCGATCAGACCCCTTATGCCTTTTAGGACTACTGCACTTTAATAAAAAATCCTACTAGGGCTACCCCTTATTCTCTAGTGTAGACTTGGAAGTAGTCCTACCCGTTGAGCTAGAAATACCTTCCCTCCACGTCATGATCGAAAGAATAATTGGTGAAGAAGAATGGCATCAGATCTACTTAGAAGAACTATCACTCATGGATGAAATGAGGTTGAAGGCTCAATATCATATACAAGGGTACCATCGCTAGTTAGCGCGATCATTCAATCAAAAATTCAAGGACCGAGGTGTTCAGGAAGGAGACGTTGCCCTTAACGAGATCATAGAATTCGTCTCGAACCGAGAGGGAAATTCAAACCGAATTGGAGAGGACCCTATATCGTGAAGAAGATTCGCTCAAACCTCAACGGAGAACAAATGGCACGTCCAGTGAACCTATACCATCTCAAGAAATTTTGTCCATAGTCGAAAATATCGACGTGTTAAGACTCTTATCATCCCCCTTCTATTAAAAAATAAAAAAAATATTCATTTCCCCTACTCAGAACTACATGGGACCTGATCCTCTCAAAAATGTTTTCTTTTCAAAATGATACTCGAGAATTTTTTTAAAACCCCATAGGTAGGTAGGCAGCCCATACTCCATACATGGTCATGATCCCCTTTTTTTCGTAAATTGTTATTGTTTTCTAACCTTTGAGAATAGTGGTCCATTTTACCATTTACATGAATGAAAGTATTATGCATGCCTTAGCGATTGGTATAGATAATTCAAATGCAAAACTCATCAAGAAGCACGACAAAATATAATTAAAAGTAATTTTTATTTCTGAATAAGGAATACAACACTACTACATGAAGTATAAGCAATGAGAGTTAAAAAAACCACCACCCTTACACTAACTTGACCATTCTTAAACAAACCCAATCCTTACCTAGATATACCAAAAATTATTCCAAACCCCAAAAGTAGAAAACACCAAAATTACTCTAGCTTCAAAAATACACAAGATTCACACGACATTTCCTTCAACTACCTCGCGACCCCACTTCATCATCATTTTTTGCCCTTGAAGGTCCCTAAGTCTCCCACTCCTGGTTAATACTTCGTATGTGCTCCATGGAGCGGTACGCCCTAAAAAGTCTGGACAAAACCATAACACCATCCTCCATAGTGTCGAAGGCAATGAATCACCTTTCAAAAGTCTCTTTCGCTATAATTTTCCCTACTACCCACTTCCACAACTATGTCAGGTAGTCCCCACACTACAACAAAGCTATCTATTTGTCACGGTCATTGACCGTGACAAGTCCAACTTGTTAAGGTCAATGATCTTGACAAGTCTGGGGGTGACAACTTTTGTTGTCACGGACTTATCACGGTCATTGATCGTGATAAGTTCGTTAGACTTGTCATGGTCCTGTCACAGTCTTTGACCTTGACAAGGTTTATCACAGTTAAAGATGGTGACAAACCCATGATAAATTTTAAAACTTGTCACGGTCGCTAACCGTGACAAGTCCGTCAAAAGTTTTATTTGTCACGGACTTGTCACGGTCAATGACCGTGACAAATCTGGGCAGAATTTAAAAAAAAATATGCTGGGCAGTTTGGCCACTGCCACTACCCAGCAGTATATTTGTGCTTGTTATAGCAAAATTGTACCTGTTCAAACTGCATATATCTAAATAAAATAGAAATAATTCACTAAATCATTGCTTATATAATTCCATATCCAAATAAAATAAAAATACAATCCATATCCAAACTAAAATGTAACAAATCAAAACAATTCAAATATAATCCAAGTGTCTAAATAAAAATAGATACAAATAATGTCATGCCATAGAGTCTGGGGTAGGTTCGAGGAGGAAGGAAGGCCACACGATATACGCATTGAGACACCCATCAATATGCGTCACGTAGCATTATTAGCGCAACCCCAATGCGGTGTTCTCCCTTTTGGGTATCACATGTGTGACGAGCGCCTTGGCCTCGATGTTTTGAAGGGTACGTCCATGAATTGCCATACCCAGGATGATATTCGTGTGCCTCAACCCCCTTGTTATCTGCTTGCCATCATATATGACGCGTAAAAACATGCTCGGCCAACCGATTGTTAACATAGGCCACTGGACGGGAGCCAAGTAGGGGACTGGATCATCAAGCAGTGAGTTCGCGCGTGTCGGCGATGAAGCAGCGACGTCCACGTCCACGTCCTCATCCTCCTCTACCTCCTCCTACACCATATACTCCTTCCCCTTGCACTTTCCCTTTTTGCCCAACTGACGCTTCATGAATGCGTACATATCTAGGAATGTCGCTTCCAACCTTAATAGGTTCGCGTCATGCGTATCCACCTGACGAGCCAACCAAGTGTTTCTAGTCTCCATTCCGATGATCCTAGATTTTCCCACCTGCAAGCTCACCCCCTAGTCCTCCCCTTGCGATCAGCACCAAGCACTTGGCTGAGTGCGCCCGAGGACAAAGATGCCTTATCGGCATCAGAGACTCATGCACTTTCTTAAGCTTTGCCTGAAATGATTAAAAGCACACGATTAGTTAAATACATAAATAAAAAAATTATAACGTAATTCATAAAAAATAAACTATCGGATTACTTACAATTGTGGCCACGACGCTCGGGGATACCTCCTTATCCTTGCCCTTCTTCGTCCAAATTACCACAAAGGCATCGAGCCTATGTGGCCTACCCCCAGGGCCACTCCCTATCCCCTGAGATAAAATAATGCAAAATTAGTAAGTAACGCAAAGTAAAATAATACAGAATAACATATTTATATAATTATAGAAAAAAAGCCTTACCATCATGTGCTCTACCTAGGCGTAAGATGTCTGGCCGGAGTAGTGCACGTCCGTCTTTTTTGCTCGGTTTTCCCTCTCGGATTGGTGAGATGCCAATTGTCGCTCCTTGATCTCATTATCAATGAACTATTGCCATTATGCCAATGCGATTGGCTCTTTCGGAGGTACGGAGTCATGCATTCTGATAATGGAGTCCCGAGTCTTCCCAAAGTACCAGGCCCATAAATTCTTCTTCCATATCTTGTGTTTCTCCCTCAACTGGTCCAATACATAATCGCAAAGTTCTGGAAGCAGGCTGAATTGTTCACGTCAAACACATACAAAACAAAAAGAATGGAAGTGTTACTTGTGAGTAAATATAAATATAAATTGAAATTTAAATATAAATATAAATGCATTACATGTAATGTCTCCCAAATAGCTTACTTGATCTCATTTGGCACCTCCCTCCAACTAGTGTACCCCGGGCGGATAATCTTCTTCACCAGCTCGAGGGATCTAGTCAATATGCTCATCTTGTTCTCAATGACCTTTCCCAATTTGCCCCATTTTGGGAGCCTAGGGGCCGAGGATCCCTCGTCACCTATGCTACTGTCGAGCCTTGCAGAAGACATCGTCATTATCATCATCATCATCCTTGCCTTAATCCCTGAAGGAGACATTTTCTATAAAAAAAAATTGTTGTTATTAGTATAAATCCAAATGAGTTAGAAGAATACAAACACACCTCCCCACACACAGCTAAAGAAGACATACAAACATTTTTGGGGTCGAGCCACTCTTGAATGGATCGTCACACGAAGTAATTTTAGAAAAAAATTGAAAAATCCTCCCCCCCCAACGCACACACCTGTACACACACACACACACACACACACACACACATACAAAGGAAAGAGAGAAAGAGGGAAAATGATCAAGTACAAATGAATTAAAAGCATTAAACTAATGTCCGATAATAAAAAAATCACTAGAATAATACACCCACTAGACATGGACTTTGAATTAATGCTTAAATATTAAATCTAAATAGTACATGCACTAAACTGATCAAGTACAAATGAATTAAAAGCATTAAACTATTGTTCGATAATTGGAATAGTTATTACAAATCTAAAAATTATTTAAAATTCGGGTTATCATAAAAAATGGATTGATATTCAGTAGGAGTAGCCAAGTCATCCACACTATTGTTTAGAAGCTTTGGCACATGTAGGACAATTGACCACGACTCGTTGTTGATATACTCCGAGTAAAACACTTTCTTTACCTTTTGAAATGAACAAATAAACGGCTCATCGCTCACATGTTCATTAATGTTCAACTTGGAATACAGCCATGATCAAATTGGTGCCAGGATCAACTTTACAAGAATTTTTATCCTCGCCTCTTACCCAATCACAGTAAAATACAACCTCTTTGAAGCTTGCATAGCCCAATTCAAATATATTTTGAATTACACCATAGTAAGTCATTTAAGCTTCAACGAGGTTTTTATCTTTTGTGCTCGCTCGAAAGAAAGTAAGAGCCTTATATGAAATGCCCGAGTTATGTACATTTGTACTTTCCTCGTACACCCTTGCGCCGAATACGTAACCGTTCAATCGATACTTTTTTTACTCTTGTGTCATGAACAAGGGTCCAGTGGCTAGACGAGCAAGCCTTGATGTCGCATCACCCATCTTTAAGAGCTGCGAATATAGATAAATTAGTCAGGTTAGTTATAAAGTTTCATTGTAATGTAACATTATATAACATCCATTTTCATTATAATTACCTCATGTGACAACCACATCCTAAATTTGTTGTCTGATTGTGCCATTGTTTTTCGTCTTTTATTGTTCTCACATGCTTTATATTTTCTGTATAAAATTAATGTGATGAACGTATTACAAAATTAATCATGTATAAAATAATCTAAAATAATGAAAACTTAAAATAATTTAAACATACTTTTTTCCATTCTTCGACATCTTCATGTGTGTCAAATAGATAACGAGCTACTTGTTCATGTTGCAAACTCGTTAATTTCACTCGTTTGCACATCACATGACCACCCTCATCGAGGAACTCATCAATGTCATCAAGGCTGGTCGAGTCAGGCATATATTACCGTGTATAGATTGATGACTCCATGGTGATGTATTCCTCTATAATTGATCTTTCAATGTATCGTGTATTCTTGACGTAATCTTTGAAAAATTTCATTAATCTTTCAAATGGATTCATCCACCGATATCTAACTGGACCGCAAAGAAATGCCTCGTCGCCTAGGTGTAGCAATAAGTGAACACTTATGTCAAAGAATGATGGGGGAAAGTACTTCTCCAACACATAAATCACTTCGATCACTGCCAATTTTGCGGCCACTATGTGTTCTCGATTGACTACCTTCTCACACAAAAGTGAGAATTAGATATTAAATTTTCATAATAGCCCTCCGCAAATCCTTGTGCTTGGAGAAACCGTGCTTAAACAGTAGAGGAACCAATTGCATGATCACATGCCAATCGTGGGACTTACACTTATGTAAATTATGGGTAGCACAATTCACACTTCATTACAAGTTCGACAAAAAATTAGATTGAACCTTCAAATTATATATTGTGTCTAAAAGCACCTTCCTTTCCCCACGCGTCAAAGTAAATGCACCAGGGGGAATTAATTTACTTCCTCTACTATCTTCTTTCAACCATAGTTGTGGCTTAAGTTTAAACAATTTAAGGTCTTTTCGTGCATTTTCTCCATCCTTCGAATGACTCCCCCAAGGCATCTGACCATAATATGTTCAGCGATGTTCTTCTCTAAATGCATCACATCCAATACATGACACGCCAGGTTATTCTTCAAATAAGGCAAGTCAAATAAAATTGACCTCCTAGACCATGCCTTTCTTGTCTCAGTTTCATTCCTAGTTGGGGTTTTCTTATGCTTGACATTCTTAAATTTAGGATTCTTACCTAGAATATTAGGTCCACAATCAGAAGATTTACTTTCAATTTCTTAACCTGAAAGTTTCTCGGCGGTAGCCTATATTCAATCCACCCGATAAAAAATTAGAACCTTTCTCAAATCTGAAACTATGAGCGGGGGGTAAAAACCTCCTATGGAAATGGTATACATTTTTTTATCTAGCGGGGAGACAAAAAGATTCAGTCTCCTCTCTATAAATAGGACACCCCAAATAACCATGTACTACACAACCGGATAATGTCCCATATGCTGGAAAATCATGAATTCCCCACATCAACATAGCTTTCAGCGTAAACTCTTATATTCAAAAAGTGTCAAATGCTTGCACACCCTCTTTCTACAACTCATTTAATTCATTTACCAAAGGATCCAGATGGACATCGATGTCATCACCTGGTGCCTTTGGCTCGGGTATCAACAAAGACAACATCGAAAATTCAGGTCTCATACATTGTGAAAGAGGGAGGTTAAGTGGGGCTAGTTTGACTGGCCGTACACTCTGATTGGTGCTTATATTTCCAAATAGATTGAAACTATCTATTGATATAAATAAACGAATGTTACACTGTTCTTGAGAAAAATTGGGATACTCATAACTCATCCTCCTCCAACCAGTAGAATCAATAGGATAACGCATGAGATCATCCCCTACTTCTGCCCTAGCATGCCAAGTCATTGCCTCTGGTATCCATGGTACTGTGAAAAAAAGCTTTAATCTAGGCCCAACGGGAAAATATTTCAACACTTTTTGAGGCACTTTTTAGCTTGTGACTTCCTTGCCAGTAGATTGTACATATCTAGGTTCATCGCATACCAGACACCGATAGAGGCTTTCATACTCCTTTCGGTATAGTATGCAGTCATACACACAAGCATGAATCTATTTATACTTCACTCCCAAACCTTTTAAACTGTTCTTCATAACAGGATATCTATTTAGAAGCGTATTCTACTTGGGTAACAAACCCTTCACCCATTTCAGAAATCCTGTCATGCTATTTCCAGACAAATCGTATTGGGTCTTCAAACTATGCAAACCAACCATGGCATGTGAAGTTGTTTGATCTTTCTCACATCCAGAGTATAACGGTTGGGTCACCTTAAAGTTTAAACTTTGATAGTCATCGTCAAGGTTTATCCTGGTATCTTCATGAGCACCAGAACCTTGTACATCATCAGTGACCTCATTCTCTTCCATTTCATGAACGTCGTACACGTCATCAATTAAATCCTCTAACATATTATGATCTACGTCCTCCCCTTCTACATATAACCTACTTGTTTAAGGTTGTTGTGAAGGTTTTTCGGGGACAAAAGGAACTTTCAATTCCCCGTGAAATTTGTAAAATCGATAATTTTCATCTTAACAAATTTAGTTCAACTATTTTCCACTCAAACACCTTACCATTCTCACCCCTAGCACACGGACACGAATACTCTTAGTCATTATGATATCTTTTTGCGTATTTCACAAATTCATTAGCACCTCTGCGAAACACATCCCCCAATCTATTTGTCGCACCCATCCACTCTTTATATTTAGGATATCCCATCACAACTACTACAAACAATCACCTATTAAAGGTAAGAAGCGTATATTCATGGATTAGTATAAACAAAACTTAAATTTATAGTATGTTTCATTTAATTATGTCTTATTTATATTCGATTTTTAAATTTCAAATTCAAATTCAATTTATAATATAAATTTCTATTTCCACCATCTCCTCTAAAGGGTGAGTGGTCCTATCCCATTCAAGACCGCATATTTCTGTAATATACTTAACAGCTCATGTACATTGTTACGATTTGAGAAACATTCGGTAGCATATCCCCATAGTTCTCCATGTAAACGATGTAGATTCGCAAGTGTGAGTGTTATTTCAATTTTTTAATTGAAATAACACTCACACTTGCCAATCTAGTATGTACCCAAAGAACATTAGGATACGACTGCAGAACTTCCTCCAAAAGTAACAAGTTTAAGCCACTAAGAATATTATTATACCGAAATTATGCAGTCCCAAACTGTCCAAACGGTACAATTCGAGATATCTCATTATAGGGGTAATGACTCTCAAATGGTTATAAGGGCTATTGAATGCGTACGTATAAGAACTAGAAGGCTAGTATCTATGCGCACTATATGTAATTTCAAGTATGTTTCATTTAATTATCATAAATGAAACATACTATATACATTAATTAATAATATATTGTTCGTGACACAAAGTAATTTTAGAATAAAGTTGAAAACTCCCCTTCCCCCCCCCCCCCCCCCCACACCCACCCAACCATTTGGATAATAATCCAGTGGTCATGTCACTTCCAAAATTAACCAACCCAATATCGGTCCACTATAATCCAACAGCAACATCAACAATAAACCAAGAAATGTGTATCCCGTACTCCTTCTAATTCATCTACTCAAGTAATTCATTTATTACGTCTTATATCATCATTAAAGCTATATAATTAAAGTTACAATTAAAGCTATATTTTATTAATCAATATATTTGTTTCAATTGTCACGGTGTAATATTAATGTTTAACAACTTAATTTTCTAACCCATAATATGTACAATTACTAAAAGTCCTAAACATCAATTCAAACTAACTACTTACTAATTTAAAACCAACAATTAATAAGGAGAATCTAAAGGATCCTAAATCATTTATATCCAGTTAAAGTCATAATTAAATTAACAATAATAATTATAAGTCCCAATTTCAATTCCTATTATGACTATTCCGTGAGAAAAATCTCAAATTGAACTTTAAGCCTCTTAAACATGGGGATAATCATCATTTACACATTTACGTATGAAATCAAGGGTTAATTACTTATCATTATGTATTAATAATATTTGAATATTTATACTTAAGGGTACAACATATATTTGGGTATTTACAGATTTACGTATTAAACCCTAATTGTTCCATTACCCACACGCGCACACACGCCCTGCCCCCCACCCCCCCACCCTTTATTCCCACACACACTCATACTACACACACACTACCCCCCCCCCCACACACACACAACCCCCCGTGCACACTACAAACACACACGCCCTACCCCCTAATTTCCACACACACACTGCCCTCTACTGCCCCCTCCACACCCCACAACACACCCACACATGCACACACACCCACACATGCAACACACACCCACACACGCAGAACACCACACACACACGCACATATACACACAAAGGGGAGAGAGAGAGAGAGAGAGAGAGAGAGAAGGGGGAAAAGGGGGAAAACAAAACGGTGGAAAAAAAAGAGGGAAGGGTTTTTTTCCTGAGAAAGTTGTCACGGACCTGTCAAGGTCTTTGACCATGATAACTTTCTAATGTTGTGACGGTCATTGACTATGACAAGTCTGTGACAAGTACAGTTATCACAGACTTGTCACGGTCATTGACCGTGACAATATCTTGTCACGGACTTGTCACGATGAATGATCGTGAAAAAAACGCGTGTTTTGTTGTCACGGTCATTAACCGTGATAAAGGTGGTTGGTTGAAGGGTGCCAATTTGTCCTTTTTGGTGTAGTGACACATGTCAGTCCCCTCCCATGATGGACAGATAGACGACACTGCCACAAGGAGCCCAGCATAATCCTTGGTGATTTAGTCAAATATTCCATCTTTCCTCTTTTACCAAAATCAATTTCAAGAAAAAATCCTAATTTTGAAAAATTGCCCCCAGGTCATTCCTTTTCAATTACTCATTTTCTCCATTTTATTCTCCTCGAAAAATCATTTCCATTCTTAAAATAAATTCTTACTCAAAAATATTTTACTCCCCTTTTTCTAAATATAATAAAAATAAACATTTTGCCTTTCGTTATCATATGTATCTCTATCTTTGCATAAAATAGACAATCTCAGTAGAAAATTAAAAGTGCGTGTAGGATAAGTCACTAAATCAAGAAAAATGCCAAAAAAGGAAATGCATATTTTTCATATATATATATATATATATATATATATTACTTCACTTGGTTATATTTTGCAAATTGAAAAGAAAAAAGAAAAATAGAAATGGAACTTCACTCAAATGCTCAACCCTCTCTCTCAAGCCTCAACCCTCTTGGCAGACGTGCTTCCCTGGAGACGAGCAGTAAATCCTCCACTCCCAAAACTCGAACCCTCATCTGAGGTGGCAGCGAGCACAAAACAGGAAGGAGCCGACTTCTTGATATAATCTGACATAGAGGCCATCCAGTCCTTGATATCCCTAATCCAGTTGGTCGACACCCGAACATACCACAAGCAAAGAAGCAACAACAAAAGACAAATCAGTCAGTAAAAATACAAAGAAGAATCGACAAGAAAAGAGAAATAGTAAAAATATACCTCAGACCGAAGGGCCTCATCCGTAGGACCTATCAACCTAGACATCGATGCATTAGGACGGTGAGGCATGCTCAGTGACTTCCCACTACTCAGTCAAAAATTAAAGAAAGGGGGACTAACATGAATGATCAGATCTTCCTCAGCCGCCACCGTCATCGCTGCCGAAGTGCCACCACCTGTGCTATGGGTCGATCCCATTGGCATGCTAGTAACCTTACCCTAAGTCGTGGAAGGTGGAGGCATGTTCTCCACATCTTAGATACATGAAGGCATCAACCAACTTGTCATAAAATCTCAATAATCATACCTCTCCACTGTATCCGTATAGAGCGTATAGGGCTCGCCGACCATCCCTGCCCAGGCATCGTCTGACATCTCTCTCACCCGCCTCATGTACATAGGAGGAACCAATGGTGTGACCTCTACCTCCTTCTCCACAATCTTCCTCACCACCCTCTCTCCTAGGAACAAGACGTACCCAAACTAATACGCAATCAACCGCTGTATCTGTGCATGTAGGCCCATCATCCCAATATCCCGCGGAGTCATACCCCAGGTATAGAAGGTAACTTGCAATCCATAACACATAATCAATATCTAAGCAAGAAAAGAACATGCCAAAAAAAACTCAAAAACGACAAAAGATAACATGGTCGCTCGTTAGAGCGTTCAGAGCCCACCGCATGTCTGCCAAAGATAGGACTGATTCGATCGCTGGTTGGACTTTCACCACCGGAACATTTGAAAGAAGTCCCATAAGTCCTCATCCTTCAAGGCTATCAATCCTACATTATGACCTTTCACTTCATAGAACCACGTTTGCAAAAGACAAGAATCAACAAAAAGAAATAAAAGAAGAATGCAAGGAAACGCATAAAAAGGAAATTAAGTCTAAAATTGCCTCCAAAAGATACGTGGATCTCATAAAAGTCTACCAAAAACACCGGATAAAATATTCCAAAGAAGAATAAAGGGATGCCAAAGTCAGGCTCCCCCAATCGTACAGCTTTACGTCAAAAATTGTCCTTACATATGGCTAGAACAGAAGGTGGACAATGTTGTTGCTCGTCACCACAAAAAAGCCACCAACCAAAAGAAAAATAAACAGAGGGGCCATCTGTCTCACCTATCACCCATCATTAACATCCACCCTCCTCCTTAAAATCATATCCCTCAAAACTAAAATGTAGATAGAATCCTGAGACACGATCCTACCCACGTCCTCTAATAGCGCCTGCACTGCCTCTGGTGTCACCCTCAATGTACAATCCATCACTATTTGGAACCCCTCAAAATCAACCCTCGACAACTACTGAATGTCTATGGGAGTAATGGTAATATCCCCAAATCCAAGATTAAAAATGTGGGTAGTGTCCCACCACCTTCCCCCCCCCCCCCCCCCAACAAAGCACAAAAAACCGCAGTAGAACATTGTGTCTTATCCAAAGCCTGAGCCAAACAGCCAAAACCGTCATAAGAAATCATCTAGTGCACCACAACCTGGAGATTTTCCCAAACCTCCTTCAGCCCCGTCGTCCCCCGAGACTAAATGCTTGAAGAAGCAATGACAGTCTATAAAAGAAGAGGAAGAAAAACCCTTCATTAGAATAAAAAAGAAAGAAAAAAATAAAATGGAATACCAAAGGTCACCAACTTACATAGCCACTAGGATTCTTCATCTTAGACGAATGGTGGTATGAAGGCTCGCATAGTAGGACAAACCCGTCAGCTACAGGCTCGAACAAATCAAAGGCATTCTTATTGCCCAATGCAAGAGGCACCCTAGACTACCACTCCAGGCCAGCCCAATCATCAATGGTCAAAAACTCAGTGTGGTATCCATCGTTTGAAGAACTAGCCATTTAAAGTCTTGAAGAAAAAAGGACTTAGAAACGGTTTTTATAGAGAGAAAGAAGAAGATTCAAACACTTGAAGGTGTGAAAAATGCGAAGGGATCGCCCCCTTTTGATAGAATACTAAGGTTCATGTCGATCGATAATCCCTTGACCATACCGATCGACAGTCGCCTTTTCTCTTCCCAAGGAAGCCTAGGAGTCCATACCCTTATTGATTGTCTCCCTCCCAAGATTTACTATCGGCACCCCCTTTTAATTTTGTATAAAAAATTTCAGAAAATTCCAGAAAAATCTAGAAATTTCCCGAAAAAGCCCTGGAAAATATGGATCATTTTCCTCAAAAAAAGTTTTTTTTGGAGCACCAAGCCTCTTAGAAACTCTCAAAATCGCCAAAGTGATTACTCTTACGCCTCTATCCTCAACATATCCTAAAGAAGAACCAGTGATGTGCCCATATCCAAGTCTACTACAATTCCCCAGCCAAAATTTCAAAACTAAAATATCCCTAGTGGAGTTTCAAGATAGCACAATATCTAGTGGAACCACAAATGCACCTACACTCCCCAAGTTAATTTAAATTTCCATAGGAGACCTATTCCTCGCGCTACAACTTTAAGTCCTCAGAAATTTCCTCGATCCTCAGATTTGGTCACCATAACTTAAGGTCCTCAGAATTGCCCTCAGCCCTCGAAATTGGTCGCTACAACTTTAGGTCCTTTGAATTGACCTCGGCCCTCAGAATTGGTCATTACAACTAAAGGTCCTCAGAATTGAGCTCAACCCTCAAAATTGATCGCTACAACTTAAGGTCCTCAGAATTGACCTTGGCCCTCTGAATTTTTTGCCGCACCTTTAGGACCTCAAAACTGACCTCGACCCTCAAAATAGGTTATCACAACTTAAGGTCCTTAGAATTGACATCAACTCGCAAAATTAGTCAATACAACTTTAGGCCCTCCGAATTGACCTTAGCCTTCATAATTGGTCGTCACAACTTAAGGTCCTCAGAAAATTGACATCGGTCCTCAGAATTGAACTTTAGGTCCTCTAAATTGATCTCGGCCCTAAGAATTAATCATCATAACTTAAGGTTGCTGGACAACCATGAAACGTGACGTCGGTCAAGATGTCGGTCGTTGTTTTCGGTTTCACCACATTGATACAAAAACCTAAGTTACGACTACACTTGCGATACAAGTAAAGAGGTAAGTCGGGTATCGAATCCACAGGGAGTGTTAGTATATCTCGTAATCAGTTTATTAATTCCGGAATAAAAGTGTAAAAGGTGATGTGTTCTTGTAAATAAAAGAAAAGAGAGAAGTTAAGTCTAAATAAAAGTAAAAGAGAGGATCGGGATAACATCCAACCATACGAATCGAAACCGCTATTAATTAGAATTCCGGCTCGAGAGAAATTTAATCAAGCATTATCAATTAATCATAAACTTCACGCAATAAGGAATTTAACCCAAAGTTGCGTGAATAAACATTTAATTAAAAATTGGTTGGACATGGATTAAATTCTAATTATCGCTAGAAACACTAGCGATGCATGATAGAGAAAGTTAAATACGTAATATTTCAAATTTAATACGCACGGGTTCAATTAAACGCAATTCTGCACAAAACTTAATTTTCGGAGCTCGGGGCCCGTAAATGGAGGAACGAAATGCCGACCCTATTTATCTAAGGGTACATCATGAACTAAACTAATTTATACTAATTAAACTAGGAAATCAAGAAATAAAATCAAGTAAACTAATTAATAAAGCGTGTAAATTAATCTATAAAGCAAGAATTAAACAAGAACAACTTTATTAATGGTAAAGGAGATGGAAAGTTCAACTTACAAAGCCCAGATGGTTGTCATCCCAAAGCGAAATTAAGCCAAGCTCTCAAAACCCACAAACTCTAACCTAAAACTAAATAAAACTGAATATATATTTATTACAACAAAAATCCCTTATATAGTAAGTTGGGAGAAAAATAAAGAAGAAAGAAAATAAAAGGGGAAATATCTTTGGAAATAGGGGATCAATCGATCGATCCCTTTTATCGATTGATCGATATTTGAAAATCTTGCCCACTGTCTCAGCTCAATGGCAAAATGTGAAGGATCGATCGATCAAACAGGGCTGCATAATCCTTCTCCTGTTTTGGTTGGTTTTCTCATCTACTAAAATCACCGTAAATTCTTCATTCGTTCTTGGAATTGCGCAACATTTGCGACCACGCGAAGCTTTCCAGGAGGGATACAACTTCCGTGTAGATGTTAGTCCAGGTTCCCAAACTATGAATGGAACGAATTGCCCTTGCGCGTGCGATTACGTACGAAACTTGAGCAGAATGCGTCCGAACTTCATACTTAGTATAAATACCTAAAAAAGCCCAATTATACCTCATATAGGATGTTAACAATATAAATCGAGGTTGTCTGGTTAACCGGCTTAAATAAAGAGATTAAGGCCCCCGAGGAGTTGAAATGCGTAGGTTCAAGAGATGAAATACATAATATTTGCGTTTTATCACACCCCCTAACTTACACATTGCTAGTCCCTAGCAGTGAAATAGCATGCAACAAGAACTACAAGTAAACCAACAACAAGAGATAGGTACAAAAACGGGATAAGAAAGCAATAAAAAGATAAGGCCACTTTCACGGGCGAACAATTGCATTTGGCATATGCAATAAGCCGTTAAACCCCTAGGTTACCCTAGTGGATGAGTGTTGTCTCATGTGGGTTTTCAGGGATGAAACCCGCAAACATCATACAGTTTCCTCAAAATATGCCTAATCACATGCGACAAACTCAACAATACGAACGAGATTTCAACATGTTATTAGCATCGCAAACGAATTCAAGTGAAAATTCCGTAGTTATTAACATTATTGAATGCACCTCAATGAATTGAAATATTAAAATGTGGGAGGGGAGTGAGCACACGCAAAATATGATTTGGCAAAAACTTAAATAAATTGGATACTAAATATTAAAGCATGCATATAAGTCAATCCTCACGGGCATTACACTCATCAAATGAATTCACTTGAAATAGGGAGGTAACACACGGGACATGCGGGCATAAGGAGTAAATGTAAAGGGAAACTAGGTCGTGCGCATGTCGCAAATGAAGAACGCTATATAGAAAATAAAAACTGTAATCTCAGGGAAAGATACCGCACATAAAAAAGAGGCGAAATGCATTTTCACAGATTATCAAAACTATTTAAACCTTTGAATTACATCTAATTAAGATCACATAGGAATTTAATAAGGTTGTAATGTAGGCTAGGCTAGGGTAAGAAATGAAAGAGATGTATATACGGATTCAAAGGTGTTGGGGGATGAAACTCGGGATAATGGGAAAAAGTGGGCAATTTGAAAATTGGACAAATGATTTCCAAACGAGCATTAGATATAACAACTGGAGAGTAATCAAAGCTTATTGAATCACTATAGACAATATATACAAATTTCTCTTTCTTTTTCTTTTCTTCTTTTTCTCACGTTTTCTTTTGTTTTCTTTTGTTTTCAACTTTCTCTTTTTCTTCTGTTTTTCACTACACTTTCTTCTTTTCTCACTCTTTTCATGCTCAAATTTCAACCACAAAGCAACAATATCATTCAATACCAAGTAACAATCCAAACAAGAGTATGTACGGTAATATGTATGGTATAAAACTCCAATTTTTAGTTGGTTAGGGGATTTGGGATGAAAAGAAAGGTCATAATAGGGCTCAGCGGGGTTGACTAGGGACATGTATAAGGGTGAGGTCAAGGTCATATGGGTGATAAACAAAGATGGCCTATGATCATTTCACAAAGTTTATGCAATTCTCAAGTCAAAATAATAAATGAAAATCATGCTCAAGTAATACATTTCATATACGAACTCAATTAATGAACGGTCAATGAATGAATAAAGAGATTACCAACGACTATAATGTTTTCAAAGAGGAAATATTAGTGTATACACTCACAAATGAAGATAAGTCTCTAATCTCACTCGGTGTAAGTATATACAATGCAACAAAAGATTATCGAGTTATAAAAATCTTAAACCAAATCGATATAATAAGAAAAACGCATGTGCTCAAGGGATAAAGTTTAATTCATGAAGTTATTCGTAATATCAATGATTTGAGCACTAAAGTCTAATAACTTTTAAAATCGAGAACATGCATCGTTGAATTGTCTAATGGATCGGCCAATTATTAAAATTTATCATCGGAAACAATGGCAAAATACCCAACAAAGGAGAAAAAAGAAAGAAAATATTTTTGAAAATTTTCAAATTTTTAACAAAAACATGCTTGGTAACTAAATTGTAGTCAGATTCAAAGACTAAACAATAAAATGGATAGAATATCCCACACCCCCTAACTTAAATGTTGCATTGTCCCCAATGCGTCTATTAAAAAACACAACACAAAGATAGGAAAAGAATGATATTACCCAAATTTGGAGCGATCTCCATAAGTACAAGTCCAAAAGAATCTGCAAAATGAGTTAGTAGAAAGCATAGGAAGAAAATGTACCGATGTATTAAGTTAAAAGAATTCATGTCACAAGTCACAACAATATAGAGGGGCTGAAGTGCAAATACTAGATAAATTAATGGTGAACATTTTGATTTTATAAAATGGAAGGTCACACACATCAAAATCCAATAAACAACCTCAAACTACATTCTCATTGCTTATTTCATAAGTTCGATACAAAACAAATTAATATATTACAACTATTAAAAATAAAGAAATACAAATAAAATAAAAGGTACAATATAATATCCAGCCCAAAAAGGCAAAAATTACCTAATACAGCAGTAGCCTAGTGGCCGGAACCACTAGGATCAAAGGGATCCTGAAAATGAGGAGGTAGCTCCACGTCCGAATCATGCCGCTGCAAATAAATGTCTTGCATCATCTCTTGCATCATACGGAACACTCGTTGCTACTGCGCTCTCTCATGTCTCTGCTCAGCTCTATCCTGTCGGCGCTCATCTCGATCCTGCCATAGATTGGCCTTCTACTGCCTCAGCTCTATCTGCTACTGATCTAGGCGGGACTCCCATGTAGCCCACCTAAGTTAAGTCTCCTCCCAGCACTGGTTATGCACTGCCTGATATGCCTCAAAGCGGGCATCCAAATCTATATGTGGCACATGCGAACCCTCACCCTACTCCATGTGTCTAATCTCACCCTCCTCATGTTCCTGGTCAGTTTCACCTTCCCTCTTCCTCCTGTTACCTGGTTCCCCCCATGCATGAGTCCACATCTTCGAGATGTTGTCTTTAGCGAGAAGCCCTAGTGGCTCATGCTTACGGTCTGCGTCGTACTCTAGGTAACCATGCAAAAGGCAAATCCTCGTGATGAGGGTAAGAAAAGGAAGGGAATATCTCTAGGCCTACTCCTTAGATGTCGCGAGCATCGTCTCCAAAAAGATTTTGGGAAAGCTAATATCGCCCAAATTATTAATCATCATGTAGACGAATGCCACATGCTTGTGATGTACCTCAGATCAGTTGCTCGTCACCATGAAAGAGTGGACATTGATGTAGTGGAGTAGTCTCGGTAAATCCGCCATTGCGTCCGAACAGAAAGCATCTTTCTTCCATACCTCGCCCGGTGCAAGGTCCCCAATCAACATCGGCTGTCCAAAAACATCCCCATCCATGAAACTGATAGGATCCGCAGGGTCTAGCACACCCATAAAAGCAGCCACGTCTGAACGGCGGAGCGGTATCCTCACCCCACGGACCATGGCCTCGTAAGTAATAGGACCATTCCCTTTCACCTCTACTAATGTCGCATAAAACATTCTGATGAGCTCTTCATTGACGTGCCCATTAGTAGCGAGAAAAGGGCTCCCATCCCTGTCGGCGCAAAAGACCGCACGGCTCCTGTGGTACATCCTCAAGCTTCCAGGCAAAATGATAGGCCAATGGCCTCTCTGAAGTCTGAAAGTAGGCCTGGTACCAATCCATTTATCGTTGGCAACATAACCCCTCAAAGCCCCGGTTGGGCACGCAACTAGTGAATTTATATTTCCTTATGTTTTCCATTTCAACCTATAAAATAATAATTAGGCAATACAAAAAAATGTAAGCATAACTAATGGTCAGTTACTGTACTAGTTGAAACGGTGGGTGCATGTGCGCAAAAAACGAGTGGAAAAAATTAACATTGCGATAAAATTTATCGGCATGCCATAACGAGTGAAAATCATCCAAGTGTGCGCCAAAAATGGATTGAAAAAACGGTTGGGGCATTTTGCCGAACACTTGGCGTGCGCAATGTGTAACGAGGGTGAAAAAATACCATTTGAACAAAAAATGTAGCCCCATTCATGAACACAACAATAATGAAACAACAAATGTGTGTTCATGAATGGATATATAGCAATACTCAGCAAGAAAAATCAGTTGGAACAACAAAAATAGGGACCCAACCAAACACATTCAAACATGTCAAAACATGGATTAAAAAGTGAAATCATGACAAAATTCAACCTAAATCCACAAATAAACAAGTAAATAGGAAGGATTATACCTTTAAAGTGTAGAAAATGGCTGAAAATTGAAGGAAAATGGGGTTAGGGGATATTAGGGCTCGAAAAATGGAGAGAAGAGAGATAAAAGAATGAAGCAGAAAGGGGAAAAAATAGGCTCTCCTCGCCGTATGACTTTCGGTGAGGGATTGCACATGCTTGAAAATTAGAGGATTGAAAACAGTTATCGGGAAGAAAATCATTATTGGGAACATGAGTTGGATTTATTATTTGAATTCGGTGACGATTTTTCTTCCGAGACTTTTGAAGTCGAGGACTATTTTGAACCAAATGAGGACTTTGTGCCAACTTTTGAACAAATCATTCTTGACTTGACCCATTGTATAGTAGAGAATGAAAATGAGGATGAAAGGGGCGTAGTATCCATTTGCAATGAACTCGTTTCTTCTTTGATTCTCAAAGAAGAAATTTTCATTGTAAACGATCCTATTTCTTTCGAAGTTTAATCTCCAAGAGATGATAACTCATCACCTGAGATTGAATTTATTTCATCCCCGTATTTATTCTATACTATCATACCGTCGCTAGTACCCGATGAATCAGTTCACAACTTTATAGTTCCAAACCTTTTCACCGACGAGGAGTACTCGCTCGTGTCACCATCCATAAAGGCATCTTTGCCTCCATGTGCGCCACCTCCATTTTGATCAACCGTGAAACGCGACGTCGGTCAAGACGTCGGTCGTTGTTTTCTGTTTCACCGCGTTGATACAAAAACGTAAGTTACGACTGCACTTGCGATACAAGTATAGCGGTAAGTCGGGTATCAAATCCACAGGAAATGTTAGTATATCTCGTAATCGATTTATTAATTCAGGAATAAAAGTGTAAAAGGTGATGTGTGCTTGTAAATAAAAGAAAAGAGAGAAGTTAAGTCTAAATAAAAGTAAAAGCGAGGATCAGGATAACATCCAACCATACGACTCGAAACAGCTATTAATTAGAATTTCGGCTCGAGAGCAATTTAATCGAGCATTATCAATTAATCATAAACTTCACACAATAAGGAATTTAAGCCAAAGTTACGAGAGTAAACATTTAACAGAAAATTGGTCGCACACGAATTAAATTCTGATTATCGCTATAAACACGAACGGTGCATGACAGAGAAAGTTAAATGCTTAATAATTCGACTTTAATACGCACGGGTTCAATTAAACGCAATTCTGCACAAAACCTAATTTGAGAGCTCGGAGCCCATAAATGGCGGAACGAAATCCCGACCCTATTTATCTAAGGGTACATCGTGAACTAAACTAATTTATACTAATTAAAGTAGGAAAGCAAGAAATAAAGTAAGTAAACTAAATTAATAAAGCATGTAAATTATTTTATAAAGCAAGAATTAAACAAGAGAAACTTTATTGATGGTAAAGGATATGGAAAGTTCAACTTACAAAGCCCAAATGGTTGTCATCCCAAAGAGAAATGAAGTCAAGCTCTCAAAACCCACAAACCCTAACCTAAAACTAAATAAAACAGAATCTATATTTATTACAACAAAAATCCCTTTTATAGTATTTTTCAGTTATGCCCATTTTGAAAAAGTTATACCCATTTTACTATAATATTTTTCAGTTAATTCTGTAGAAAAATAGGAACAAATTTCAACTTTAGAACAACATCCATACCATACCAAACCAAAATGTATTTTATTCTTATATTATAATATTTTATACTCATATATACTATCTAACATGTCCAACTAGAATCAATTGATTTGAGTGAGTATTAAATGAGTTATGACACTTTGAACACAACTAGGTTGAAAATAGAATATTAGAGAATAAAATTGCACAATTAAGCATACTTTAATTTTTACGTTGAGTTTTAATTCACGAAAACAAATACCTAACACAAGTAAACATATATACACATCATATACACAAATATCATAAAATAAAACTCTCACAAGATGATGATTCAAGTCTAGAATTTTCGAGCTTCACTTTTATCCTCTTAGCATAATTTCTCAATTATAGTGCCATAACTTTCTTCTCTCCCTATCCCTTTAGGAATGATGGTCACATTTAAATCTGTTCCAAATTAGAAATAAAAATATAAAAATTGTAAAACTTATTCACGAGACCAACTTTAACAAAAATATATTTACCTTATAAGAACTTCTTTATTTGTGATAATTTTTCCAAGAATCCTTCCTTTACTCCTCTTTTCTCTCTCCTCAAGCTTATTTTTTTACAAATCTTATGATATGTAATAAATAAGATGATAATTATCTACTTTCTATCCAACAAAAATGTGGTCACGTGGTCATTTTATTCTCGTTGTATGATTGGATGAAGAAATGTCCAATCAAATTATTTTAACTTATGGAAGATTCATACCCTGTTCGTTAATCTACTGTAACTTACTATTCCGGCATCCGATTGAACTCCCATTTGCGACCACTAATATATAACGTTAATATGTAAAACTTTTACATTTAATGTCTTTCCAAAGTCACAAATATGAATGTAACAATCTGTCTAAAATTTTAAAAGTTAAACATTTGACGACCAAACCATATCATATTCGCACCAACACCCCCGTTTACTTTCATAAACACAACAATGCATCCCCAACATACTTTTATAATGAATTTATATAGATAGCTAATCATATACTCTAAACATGTTATTACCAATCATAAGCTCAATTAGAATCTAATGAAACCAACATATATATCACGTGAGTATGCACTTTCCAAACATGATAATTAAAATGTTTAATATCCATCATACGCCTTATCAATCATAACTTACATTTAATCATACAACTAACATGCCTAATCATATTTTAGGGCATTATAATACTATATTAAACTTATATATATAATATAAGTTGAATACAAATTAATATTATTTAAAAAATATCAAAAATCTAACTAAACTATGATACATACCAGCAAAAGTGAAACACATCCTTCGACCTTTAAAAAGTCATCTTTATTCTTCATAATTGAATTAGTCAACCCCCGATTAATCATGCCACACTAGTTATAAGTTTCAGTCAATCAAGATTTTCAACCGCTAGAATGTGTTCCCACTTATTATATGAGCCACTTATCGTGAAAAAAAATTGAATTATACAAATTAAGTATTATAAGTCGTGCAACATTTTGTGGGACTAATGGCGTATAGGTTGGGACTACCAAAGCACTTACAAAGGATTCACGATGTGGTCCACCTATCATCGCTGAAGAGATACCGGAGGAGCGAGAGAGATTTTTGGCACGTTCCATTAGAGGAGATCGACTTGAAGCCAAATATCTCGTATGAGGAGAGATCAGTGGCTATACTTGATTGTAGTGAGCATAAGCTACAGTCTAAGGTGGTACCCTTAGTTCGAGTTCAGTGGGGGCACCACAATGTGGATGAGTCGATGTGGGAGCTGGTGAATGACATGCACAAGAAGTATCCAGAGTTATTCACTGCAGGTACGTCCCAATTTCGATGGAGAAATTCCTTTGTAAGAGGGGAAGTATGTAACACCCCGTATTTTTGAGTATTTAAAATTTAATTAATTTGGTTATTTTAAATTACACGTGTGCCATAATTTAATTGAATTAACTATTATGTTGATTAAAATATTAATCAAGAGAGATAATGATTAATGTTTATGAATTAAATTACAAAGTGAATATAAAATAATTATTTTACGACATAGCAAGTGATAGTAACGTGACAGTGTTCTATCACAACCAGGTGTTGTGTGTAGACTATATGAGGTCGAGATATGAAATTATTTTAAAGTGACTCGAATGATGATTTTGATGTCACGATTAATTCCGAATGGGTCAAAATAGTCATAATAGTATAACCAAGTGTAATGTTTGGGTCCCGGGCCGATTTTAGACCAACCCGACCCCATATGAGGGTGTTTCGATCATTTATTAGACTAAGGTAGAAATAACTCCAAAAATTGAAAGGTTATATCAGCCCCTTTGAGTTAGAGGCTAAGGTTACTACTACCTTGAGAAGGATGGGCCATTAGAGAGGAAGAAGTGAGTGAGTTCTTGGAGATTCAACACCATTCTTACATCGCCTTTACCACTAGAGTGAAAATCAAAAGGAGAGGAAGGCACTTTCATAATCTGAAAAATGAAATCAAACCTTCTATTACAAGGCAAGTGTTTATCTTGCATGTTCTTAAAGAAGTTATAATACCCACAATATAACTTTATGTAATCTAACATGAACATATGATTTTGGGATAAAAATTACGCGTTAAATTCATGTTAATGATTAGGACTCATGTTAGACTTTTGATTTCTGGGATTAATAATACGAAATCGGATTTTTGGGAGAGTTTGGGAGATTAAATTATGGGTTTCTTGAAGAACATGCATGAAAAAGTGAAACTAGGGTTTTGTGGACAAACCTATAATGAACTCTTGATTATTATGGATTAAATGATGATTTACAATTGGAAACTCGTTAAAAAATGTCCATATACTTATATTTGATGACGAGTTGAATTATGTTGGAGTTTGGGTACAATACCTGGAGGTTTTATTGAATAAAAATGGAAGAAATCGAAACAAATAAACGAAGAAGATGAAATTATCAGGTGCGAATCAATTCCGCTTGATGACCGAATCGATTCAGCTGCCCAGATTTGGCAAATTTCTTTGTTTTATGCCCTGAATCCACAAATAATTTATGGGGAGACTTTTGGTATTTTCTTAAACTATAGTGAGGGATAGTAAATTTCAGTAGGCATGTGGTAGGTTTGAGGCATACCCAATTGAGAAGAATTAAGGCTAGGAATTGTAGGGCATATTTTAATATTTAACGAATTCCAAAGACTTTGAACAGGTCATGGGAAGTATGAGAGAACCTATGATTCAGACCAGTAGTGTATGAGTGTACTAGATGCTGAAATAACTTAAGGGGTAATTAGGACCCTTCGGGTTGTGAGCAATACTCGAAAATGTACAAAAAGAAGTTATAATTGTAAATCGATAGTACATTCGGTATTCGAGAGAGATATACTATGTACGGGTTTGTATGATGGGTTGTGTGTATACCTACTGAGTATATGTAAATATATAGGTTATTTGAATACCTAATGCCTGATTGATTATATGTGCAAACATACCTACGCTGCCTGCTATAACGGGAGGTACCGCATAGAGGGCGATCCCACCATGGCGATTCCAGCGAGGTCTGAATTTGTTCCCCAAAACATAGGACTTAGGGCATCCCACTATGTGATGTGTATTAGTCGGACTGGCAGGTAATAAGGGTACATTAGGTATGTGCATATCTCAAAGTCTTAAAACTATGTTTGCCTCCATTGTGTGTTATTTGATTGAGGGTTCAAGGAGACATTCCGAAACAATAGTCCTTGATTTGGTATGAAAGGTACATGGACATGATAGCAGAGTATACAAGAATCACATGGGTCATTCCAGGGGATGCTATAGTTGTATATATTATAAGGGTGATAAATATATACAAGTTTGATTAATCTACATATGTGTGTTGGTAGAACTGATAGATTGCGTATATCTAAATGTAATTTAAATAGAGAAACTTAAATAAATGATTCAATAATATTATGTGATTAATATTAATCATTGGGAGTACAATAATGTATCGTATGGGCGGTACGAGGGAGATACACCTTTTGTGGGTAGTTAGATACGTTGTCTGGTTAGGCTGGGTAGCATAGCTAGGTAGGAGATGTTTGGTGTGCACTTTAGTTGAGAGGTGAGGATTTCAAGAGAGTGTACGTGGAACTAACTTGTATCTAATAACTTCTTTTAAACCGTGATTTAAATGATTGCAAAATATTTTCAAAAGGTTTTGAGCCCTAACCCTTGTCAAAATTATTTTTCCAAAATATTTTAGTTGTCCATCCACAGGGACACCAAGCTTTATGACTCATTCCATAGATGTGTAGTCGCAGAATTTGTGGAAGCTTGTAAGAATTTTCTTAGACGGTTCAGTCATTCATTTCTAGGCTAGGATTTACTATTAAACAGTTTATTTGGCCATGTTGCCCCCATTCAGTTGATACGGATATTCAGTTATTTATTAAAATATATTTTGGATTTCATTTTATGTCCTTAGATTTGTTGTTGGATTTTCTTTTAGGAACCGATGGTTTATTCGGTATTATCTATTCACTTAGTTATCATATGGTTGCTTCATACTATTATATTGTGTGGATGGTTTGGTTAATATATTTATTTTCGCACGTTGTTCTATTAATGCAAGATAAAATTTGTCACCGGCTTAATTTAGCATAGGTGGTTAGTAATTTAAAAAGGTTTTGAAAGTGATGCTAAGAATGAACCAAATGAGATTCCTATTTATTTTAATAAATGACGGATCACTCGTGGTTAAAATAGGCAAGGTGTCACACATAATGAGTGTATCTATACTTACAATAAAAATATAACAATAATAAAACATATACAGTTACAAATAGTTACACTTTATATATAGTAAAAAATATATAATTAAACAACAAAAAAAACTAAATAAATCTATATCTCTCACAAATACAACTTAAAGCAGGTACAACTGCCATAATAAATAGGATTAATATAATAAAATTGTAAGAGAAAGATTTTATAATTGCCCATAGCTTGTTATTTTGGTGTATATTGTTACAAACTGGAGTTGTAAATATAAAACTACATCCACATTTACATCCACGATTGTTTGAAGACTTGTTAGTAATCAAGCACCGTTTTTGAAATTTAAGTTGTTGGAATCATCACGAAAACTTTATGGAGGTATATGGACTTGATGGTTTTGATATTTATCAGATAATTATATTTTGGGAAGATTTTTTATACTTGAGGCATTTTTAATAAAAGGATTTTAAAAATATTTTTTTTATTTTTTTAGTTTGTTCGAATGAGATTCTAAACTCGTCAGAACGAGACTTTGTTTCATTCGAACGAGGTGAATGTTGTTGGAATGAAGTGATAATTTTGTTAGAACAAACTTATAACGAACATCTAACGCGATGGTCTCTGTTTGACCGAACAACTCTCATTGCAGTTCATTGGAAGGTCGATTAAAAAAAACAAGCCTTTTGTTCAAACGAGATTGGAACTCGTTAGAACGAAATCTTTTTTTCATTCAAACGAAGTCCTATTTTCATTTGAACGAGATCACTGGTTCAAAAAACGTGTTTTTTTATTAAAACAGAGATTCTTTTGACCTATTGTACACAGAAGTTTAAGGAAAAATCTTTTGATATGCCTTCAAGAAAAATTTTAATCTCTGTGTTTTTATTTTCTAAATCATACATCCCCTAATATGATTTGTTGAGTTTTTTTCAAACCCAATTTCCATACATTACATCAAGCCTTTGTAGAGTTTACTATATTGCTAATTGTGGAGTTGTGACGCTATGACTGAGAAGAAAGGATATTGCATCCTGAGGCTGATCGGTGGATACTAAGGGAAGAGCTGCTTCATGTGGATGGTGCTGGAATGTGCCATATCTGTTGAAGATTTGAATACCCATGGATTATAAGTGCTGAAATCTCAATTTTTCCCAAAAGGGGATTTTTCCTCATATTCTTCTTCTGTTTATTTGGTTTGATTGTGCGATCGAATATGTAATTTGGACTTTATTTTTCATGCACACATAATTATCAATTAAGATAAAATTTGGTTAAAAATTGGATCTTTGTGTATGTAACCTAAGATACAAATAATTCCATATGGCCCTTGTTATGCATTTTCGAATTAGTATCAGAGTCGTTTACACTAATTTATTGTGTGATCTTTAAATTTGGGATTATATGGATAATTTGTATAGCAGGCTTCCTATTTGCGATGGGTCAAATTATGCAAATTGGAAAGCTCAAATGAGGTCAATTTTGAAAGTGATTGACGAGCGTGTTTGGATTATTTGTGAAAGAGGGTGGACACCACCCACTATGACTAATGGCGATGTCATAAGTCCTAAACCCATCACCACTTGGATAGATGATGAACTTCAAATGGAGTAGTTTTAACTCCCATGTCTTAAGTGCTATTTTTTGAGTCGTCACCCCTTACGAGTTTCACTGCATCATAAGCTGCACCACGTCTAAGGAGGCATGGGATATCCTACAACTCACTCACGAGGGCACCAAAGTTGTGAAAGCTTATAAGCTTCAAAATCTCACAACACAGTTTAAGACCATTACTATGCTAGAGACTGAGACTTTTGATGAATTTCATGCATGTTTATCTGAAATAGTCAACTCTAGTTTTAATTTGGGTGAGAGAATTACTAAGACACGGGTTGTGAAAAATATTTTGAGATCCCTTCCATCCAGATTTATCCCTAAGGTTACGGTGCTAAATTCATTGGGAATTATAGATACGCTTAGTCTAGAAGAACTCATAGGAGTTCTTCAAACTTATTAACTTAATATGTTCCCTAAAATTCAAAAACTGATATGCCCAAAGTGTCACCTCGACTCAGAGGCATCAACCTCGGCCGAGGATGTAGCTGACGCTGGGAAAGCCTTGGGTCCGTGACATCAGCCCTCGGCCATGGCAAGGTTGGCCCAGGCCGACACTGCCACTAATGTCATCAAAAGGGGTTCTACATACGGGTCAGCAGCACTACAGTTCAGCTGGGTGTCACGACCTCGGCCAGGGGTTGGCCGAGGTCGTAGGAAGCCATACTTCTACCAAGGTCAACCTCATCAAGATATCAGTTGATGCTCCAAGCATAAGCCAGCTCAACCTCGATCCAGGCCGACCTCTATCCATTGTCTCGGCTTAACAAAAGTCGAGACCTTCATGGCCCATCTCGGATTGAACGAGCAACTGGACTTCATCAACCTCGACTTATACCAGGCCGAGGTCATGTCTAAGCGCGATGGCTGAGCACCTCCTGACATTTGGATAAGGGCATGTGGACACAAGTTAGTTATAACAAATCATTCCCCACACGTGGGGAGAATATTTCATCATCATTCTCTACATGTGACAGTGACAGATGGCTTCTCCATATTGGCTAGATCAACACACACATGCTCATTTCGTGCATGGGGGTACATTACACCCCCTAGGTACTATATATAGAGGTCATACTCTACCTTGAAAGGAGAGAGAATTTAGCAACCCTAGCTGAAACTCTGTTCGAATACACAGTAGAGAGAGAAAGCTTGAGAGATTGTATCTATGGCCATTAGAGTCCTTACATATTGATACACATCATACACTTGCACAGTGGACGTAGGCCTAATTGGCTGAACCACTTATATTCCGGCGTGAATCTTCTTCTCCTCATCTCCTTCTACTACATATGTATACCTTCTATATGCCTTGTGCTGCCATTGTTGACATTAAATTGAGCTCACAAACACCTTGAAGGGTGGTGCAGTTTCCTTCATCATCATTTTGGCGCCGTCTGTGGGAACGAGAAGCTATCTCTTCCTCTTCTTCAGCTTAGCCTCACCGGAGACTCTGGTGGTGAACTAGGCACCACCCCTCGCGTGGAGCTGTTTCACCATTGAAAGAGGTCCTTTAAGGTATGAAGCTCACCTGATACTCAAGCTCTTCACTAAGAAACACATGGCACCAGAGTTGCCGCCACCTCCTCCACCACCTGGTGGTGGGGGGCCTAGTTCCAGTCAGGCGCCGCCCCAGTCCGAAATAGCGGAGGTAGTTGCAGCCTTGAGGTCTTTTGCTGCAACACAACAAGCTATGCAGGAAAAATTTGCACAACTCAGCCAAACTATGATGAGGCCACCTGGAGTCTCACCGGATATGATCACTCTGGCGGCTGTCCAGCCTCATCTTGACGCCAGGGGACCACCCCAGGCACCAATGAAGGACCAGCCTGCACCCCAGCAGAGAAAGGATGTTGCTGACCCTAGGCGCTTATGCCTGGGGAGGCAAGAAAACCCTTTCCCGGAGGACAGGTATGACGATCTAGAGGTGAAAGAGGCCCCGGAAGATTGTTGGGAGCCATATGAGGTTTCGAACAATACAGTTCGTCCTCTTCAACAGAGCCGAGGATGTGCTGGCCGAAGAGCTGAAGAGGCTCAACAGCGAGGATCAGCTTTTGATCGATTGAGCAGAGGGTCAGCCTTTGAGATGTTGGGTCCAGTGAATGACCTAAGACAGAGGTTATCCAGGTCAAGAAGTGTTGTCGGTTTACAAAGAGGGGACAGGCAAGGTTAGCCTGATCAAAGATGACCCCATAAAAGAAGTGCCAGACACCAGGAAGAGGTCAACAGCCGACGCTATGCTCCCGCAGGGGAACCCTCAGTCCACCCCTTGGAGGTGGCTGGGGATAACCTCAGCCAGGCTGATGGTAGGAGACCATGGAATGACTCTATCCAGCGTCTTGAGGAAAATATAAGAGACCTCATCAAAAGTAGGGACCCATTGCAAAGGGGTTACTCAGAGGGCTCTCCATTTGTGGCTAAGATAGTGAGCTTCCTGACTCCAGCTAAGTTCAAACCTCCCGTGGTGTCTCCCAAGTATGATGGAGGCACCAACCCTGTACATCACATCGAGATGTATCAGTCGGCAGTAGACATCAACTCAATACCTGATGAGATGAAGTGTAGGGCCTTCTCTAGGACCTTGATAGGAGCAGCACACGGTTGGTTTACTTCTCTTTCAAAGAGCTCAATTGAGAACTTCAAAGGCTTGGCTGAACGATTCATCCACAACTTCTACTTTGGGGTGAGACCTCAAAAGAAGACCACTCACCTGCTATATGTCAAGCAGGGCAAGAATGAGAGCCTAAGAGACTACATCGCCAGGTTCAACAAAGAGAAGCTGGAGGTCGAAGATTATGAAGAAAATATAGCCATGACCGCCCTCATAGGAGGTCTTCAGAAAGGGAAGTTGTTGTGGAAACTCGTGGAAGATCCTCCTAGGTCTATGGTAGAGCTATTGGCAACTGCGGGAAAGGTCATGAATGCCAATAAGGCAATGGACGCCAAGTATGAGGATGAGAACCGCAGTAGTGGTGGGAAGTCCCAAAGAAAGAAAGATGGAAAGAAGAGGACAGCCGATGACAAGTTCGCTCACTATACTCCTCTCAATGTGAGCTGTGAGCATATCCTTAACGAGATGAAGAATGACAGGACCCCGAGATGGCCATAGAAACTGAAGGCCCCACCACATAAAAGGAATAAAAACTTATGGTGCGAGTTCCACCAGGACTATGGCCACGTTACAGACAGATGATTTGCCTTGAAGGATGAGATTGAAAAGATGTTAAAATTTGGAAAGTTAAGGAAGTATGTGGACGGTAAGGCTCCTAAAGGGGGAAAAGATTACCCTAAGAAAAGGAGAAATGACAGATGCCGTGACAATGCCCCATCCAGAAGAAATAATGATTCACAAGGTGAAGATGAAGACGATCCGTACCTTCCGCCGAAAGATGACAACACCCTGGTGAAGAGGGTTGGTATGATCTCCTTTGGTGTTGACACCATATGCGGAGGACTTACAGGAGGTGGCTCTGAAGTAGCTGACATGAAGGCTCACGTGGCAGAGGCCAAGTCAGTGGCCAAGCTTGAAGTTGAAAATCTAACGTCTTCCGATACAGTGCAGAAGAGGAAGAAGGTGGATATGGACACCCTTGTAGTTGGGTTCTCTAAACTTGACTTTAAAGATATCTTAGCCCCCCATGATGACCCTTTAGTAATAATGACAAGGGTTCATGGGTGCGAGGTGCAGAGGATCCTCGTAGATGGGGGAGCTCGGCAGACGTGATGTTTTGGCCTTGCTTCAAGAGCCTAGGTCTTAGTAGAGCAAGGCTGGTACCCTATCATCACCCCTTGATAAGATTGAATGGCGAAAAGGTCCACCCCTTAGGCATGTATGAGATGGACGTACGGATGGGTGATGAGTGGCCTAAGAGGTTAACCAGGAAGATAAATTTTTTCGTAATGGACGAGAATGTATTCTCGGCCTATAACCTCACCATAGGAAGAGTGGCCCTTAAAGAGTTTGAAGTTGTGCCGTCGACGGTCCATCAGATGCTAAAATTCCCGACTCCCTATGGGGTAGGGGAAGTGCAAGGTGACCAGACCATAGCGCGAGAATGTTACTTCAACTCGACCGAAGAGAGAGAGGCCCATAAGAGGGCAACCACCACTTATAGCATTGATGCGCTTGACCCAAGAGATGAGACAAACTTGAAGAAGGGAGAGGCCGCAGAAGAGGTATAATCCATCATCCTCAATGAGGACGAGCCGAAAAAAACCATCCAGGTCGGCAAAGCCCTAAAGTCAAAAATCAAGGAAGAGCTGATAAACTTCCTCAGAAGGAGGTAGAGTGTCTTCGCTTGGAGTCATGCAGACATGCCAGGAATCAACCCTGAGGTCATGAGTCACAAGCTCAACGTGACCAAAGATGCCCGGCCTATCAAATAAAGATGAAGAATCTATTCAAGGGAGAAGTACGACATCATCTGAGAAGAGGTTAAAAAATTGGAAGAGGCTGAGTTTATAAGAGAAGTCACATATCCGGAGTGGTTATTGAATGCAGTCATCGTGCCCAAGGCCAATGGGAAGTGGAGAATATGTGTTGATTTCACTGACCTGAACAGGTATTGTCCAAAAGACAGCTATCCCTTACCTTGGATAGATCAGATGGTGGATGCTACAGCAGGACATGAGCTCATGAGCTTCATGGACGCGTATTCAGGCTACAACCAGATCTTCATGGATGTTGAAGACTCAGAGAAGACAGCCTTCATTACCGAAAAAGGGACGTACTGCTACAAAGTGATGTCCTTCGGTCTGAAAAATGCAGGGGCAACATACCAGCATCTTGTGAATAAGCTGTTCGAAGATAAAATAGGTAAGACTATGGAAGTGTATGTAGACGATATGCTAACGAAGAGCTTGAAAGCTTTCACTGATGTAGCAGATCTCGAAAAGACCTTCAATATTATGGACTCATACAGAATGAAACTCAACCCAGCGAAGTGTGACTTCGGAGTAGGAGCTGGAAAGTTCCTAGGATTTATCGTCAACCAGAGAGGGATTGAATCAAACCCTGAGAAAATCAAGGCTTTGCTTGACATAAAGACACCGAGGAGTATCAAAGATGTCCAAAGACTTACGGGGAGAGTGGATGCACTTAACAAATTTGTTTCCAGGGCAATGGACAAGTGTCTTCCATTCTTTAAAGTGCTTAGAAAGGCCTTCCAGTGGGACGAAGAGTGCGAGAAATCTTTCAACTAGCTCAAGTCTTACTTGGGGTCTCCCTTATTGCTATCTCGGCCTGTAGCAGGAGAGAAATTATACATGTATCTGGCAGTCTCCAAATCAGCCATCAGCGCAGCCATAATACGGGAAGACGCTGGGATCCAAAGGCCTGTGTATTTCAACAGTAAGGCCCTTTAAGGGGCTGAAAAAAATTACCCTCGAATGGAAAAGTTAGCTTATGCCCTGATACATGCTTCAAGGAAGATGAAGCCTTACTTCCAAGCCCACTCCATGGTAGTCCTCACCGACTCCCCACTAAGATAGGTCCTACATAAACCTGAGAAGTTCGGGAGATTGATTACCTGGGCCATTGAGTTGGGGGAGTATGACCTTACCTACCAACCTAGGATAGCCATTAAAGGGCAAGCCCTCGCAGACTTTGTTGCTGAGTTCACATGGGAAGAGGCCGAGGCAGAGAATGGCCTAGAGGGTGTTGAAAAGATAAACCGTGGTATCTTCCAAGATCAGGAAGAGATGGAACCAAACATCTTTCGAGATCAGGGAGAGGTCGCATCCAACAGGGCCAGGAGAAGAGTTGTGGAGAACGAGGAAGATCGGTACCTCTTCAAAAAAGGAGTCATGTCAGAAGGGGCCTTCTCATCAGATACATACATTTAGAGTCTCTTTGTTGATGGTTCCTCCTGTGACAGTGGAAGCGGTGCAAGGCTGATACTTTCAGCTCCAGATGGTTCCAACATTGAATACGCTTTGAGATTCAACTTCCAGGCTTCTAACAACGAGTTTGAGTATGAGGCCATGATAGCAGGACTCTTATTGGCAAATACTCTTTGTGTAAGGTGACTCCTACTCCACAGCGACTCAAAATTAGTTGTCAATCAAGTATTGGGGGTCTATGAGGCCAAAGATGAAAGTATGGCCAAGTATTTGAAGAGGGTGAGAACGATGTTAGAATATTTCGAAGAGATAAAACTTAAGAGAGTACCTTGACAAAGTAATATCCACGTAGATGCGCTGGCAAGGTTGGCCTCGGCGACGAAGACAGACGTCAGAAGGACACTTCCGGTCGAGATCTTGGGGAAGGCGACCATCGAGGAAGAAGAGGTATGTAAACCGTGTCACAATTTAAACCTAGGAGACTCATAGATAGACCCCCTCATCAGATATATCAGAGAGGGAGAGCTACCTAAGTCCAAGCTAGAGAGGAGGAAATTGAGATATAGGGCTGCCAAGTTCTCGATGATAGGAGGCGTCTTGTACAAGAAGGGATTTTTATTACCTCTCCTCAGATGTGTGCATCCCATGGAAGTTCCCCGGGTCTTACAGGAGGTTCATGAGGGTTCTTGATCTAGCCACATAGGAGGAAGACCCTTGGCCAAAAGAATCATCACACAGGGGTACTGGTGGCCAACCTTGTCCAAAGACGTTGCAGCCTATGTGAGGAGGTGTGATAAATGTCAAAGATTCGCCACTATTCCTCACCAACCTAATCAACCTATGACGTCAATCACCTCTCCATGGCCATTTGCAGTATGGGGGATTGACTTAGTAGGACCCCTACCAAGATCTGCCAACAGCTATCGATTCTTGATAGTTGCCATCAACTACTTCTCAAAGTGGGTGGAGGCAGAGCCGATGTTAACGATCACAGAGCAGAAGACCTTCCAATTTATTTAGAGGAACATCATATGCATATACGGCCTCCCAAACACTCTCATCTCGGATAATGGGACCCAGTTCAAGAACTCCTCTTTAGAAAAGTACTGCCTAAGAGTTGGGATAAAGAAGTTCTTCTCATCTCCTAGCCGACCTCAGGCAAACGGTCAGACCGAGGTCACGAACAGAACAATTCTCGATGGAATCAAGAAGAGGTTAGAAGATGCGAAGGGAAGATGGACTAAAGAGGTCTACGCTGTGTTATTGGCCTACAGGACCACGACAAGGACACCTACAGGAGAAACCTTGTTCATGCTTGCACATGGCTCCGAGGCCGTCATACCAACAGAGGTGGGGCTCCCTACTCACAAAGTTCAGACCTATGACCCTGATAAAAATGGTGGAGGAGAGGAGGCAAGACCTAGATCTAATTGAAGAAAGAAGAGAAGACGCAGAGGTCAGGCAAGCAGCCTACCAACAGAGGGCAGCGAAATTCTACAACCAGAGGGTGAAGTCAAGACCCATCTCAGTGGGAGACTTAGTTTTAAAGAAGACCTTATAGAAAACAAACAAGCTCCACCCAAACTGGCACGGTCCCTACAAAGTGACAGAAGAGGTTGTGCTCGGCACTTACAGGCTAGAAAATCTAGAAGGGGAACCTTTCGTCGACCCATGGAATGCTGATCACCTAAAGAAGTATTACATATGATGTTGCAAAGAGTTTTATGTAAATGTACCATCTTATTATGAAGAGGTTATAAATAAAAGATCAGTTCCCATGACGATTCTTGCTACATTGTGCATTTATGTCAGAAATTATGAGGTCAGACACCATAATAGGATGACCTCAGACCCTTATAACATCTTTCAGTGGTGACAAGGTCTGAGGTCAGACACCATAATGGGATGACCTCAGACCCTTAACATCATTAATTTGGTGAGATTCATTATGAGGATAACATCTTAGGTGATGACCTCAGACCCTTATAACATCATTCAGTGGTGACAAGGTCTGAGGTCAGACACCATAATAGGATGACCTCAGACCCTTATAACATCATTCAGTGGTGACAAGGTCTGAGGTCAGACACCATAATGGGATGACCTCAGACCCTTAACATCATTAATTTGGTGAGATTCATTATGCGGATAACATCTTAGGTGATGACCTCAGACCCTTAACATCATGAGTTTGGTGAGATTCATTATGAGGATAACATCTTAGGTGATGACCTCAGACCCTTAGCATCATTAATTTGGTGAGATTAATTATGAGGATAACATCTTAGGTGATGACCTCAGACCCTTATAACATCATTCAGTGGTGACAAGGTCTGAGGTCAGACACCATAATAGGATGACCTCAGACCCTTATAACATCATTCAGTGGTGACAAGGTCTGAGGTCAGACACCATAATGGGATGACCTCAGACCCTTAACATCATTAATTTGGTGAGATTCATTATGAGGATAACATCTTAGGTAATGACCTCAGACCCTTAACATCATTAATTTGGTGAGATTAATTATAAGGATAACATCTTAGGTGATGACCTCAGACCCTTATAACATCATTTAGTGGTGACAAGGTCTGAGGTCAGACACCATAATAGGATGACCTCAGACCCTTATAACATCATTCTGTGGTGACAAGGTCTGAGGTCAGACACCATAATGGGATGACCTCCGACCCTTAACATCATTAATTTGGTGAGATTCATTATGAGGATAACATCTTACGTGATGACCTCAGACCCTTATAACATCACTCAATGGTGACGAGGTTTGAGGTGAGACTACTAATTGAGTTTAAACAGACTATTGCAATAAAACCAAGAGTTAAAACATCACATTTAACAAACAAATGAAATGATCCTCCTCAGAGGCTGCTTTACAGTGTTGATTCAAAAAAAATAATAGGAGAACCAAATATTCAAAGACTACAAATATCCAAGGGTAACAGACTAAAGCTTCACAATTGAATCTAAGGGTTTGAGGGGGGAATGTTGGTGTCTTCGGCCTGGTCCTATTGGACGACATTGGTCACCTCGGTAATGTCATCATTGTGGTCTGCCCCTCCAACCTCTGTGCCGTCCAGCGTTGCAGTCTTGGTAGGCGCGGCAACCTCCTCCTCAACCTCCTGAAGGGCCTGGGCAAGCTGAGGATTAGGAAAACCAAGGCCTATGAAATCAGAGGCTTTCAAACTGCCAGCCTCCTTCTCCTTGGCAGCTGCCCACTTGGTAGTAGCTTTGATACCTCTCTCGAGGTACTCGAAGCCAAAGCTCATAAATTCATCAGAGGCTTTGTATTCAGCTAATATCCTCTCAGAGGCGTCATCAAGGGATACCTTCACTGCCGAGTTGACCTTCTGCTACAAAACATCATCCTTGGCCTTCAGAGCTATGGTCCTTCTTGAACTGGGAGATCTCCTTCTCCAACCCCTTCACCTTCTTCTCAAACTCACCCAGCTTAGACTTCAGGTGGTCAATTTCTCTGTTCAGAGGGCTTTGCACCTTTTCGGTCTCTTGACCCTTCTGGATGAGGGGCAACTTCCTCAGAGTCCAGTTGGAGAGGTGGTGCATAGCTGCCAAGCCCTGCAAATTATGTGATGATGAATAAGTTGGAGATAAATAAAAGGTTACACTTGGAAATTACAAGGAGATATGAGGTCATACCTGAATGGATCTATGGATGCCGAACTCAATCAACAAGGGTGTATCCAGTGACCGGAAGAAACGCTTATCGGCCTCGGTCATTGTAGAGCCGAAGGCATCCAGGGCCTGCAGACTATGGCTGACGATGCTGTCAGTAATCTTCAATTACTCTAAACGAGCTGTCAGCGCGTCTGCAGAAGAGATGGGGATGGCAGAATCACCCCCCCTTTTCTTCTGCCTCTGATCCTCAGGGGCATGTTCGGCAGGGGCCCTCTTCTTGGTGGCTTGAGGCTTCGAGGTCGAGGGTGCTGGAGGAGGAGCATTAAGACCTGCCTTCTTCACAAGCTTCGTTAAACTCGGAGCTGCCATTTCCCAAAGATCGTCTGAGATATCCTTCAAGCGCTCTGTAAAATTGAAAGGTCTGAGTTAGAAGATTAGACAAGAATAAACTCAGAGGTTCAAATTGGAATAAAAAATGCTTACCAAGCTCAGCAAGGGAACTTCCACCTAGACCTATCTCAGAGAGGTAGTGGGGGGTCATCAAGTGTTCGAACTTAACGAGCAGACCATGCATCCCCTGATCTTGAAGGGCTTTCACCTTCTGAAGGTTTTGCAGGCTTAGGCTAGGGTCGGCCTTCGCAGGCATTGTTACCTTACCCCATCCTAGGGGCATCCTCGGCTCTAGCAAGGACGGGGGAACACATGGACTAAATTCCCATGGCCCTAAAGCAAAAACGTATCGAGGCTTCTAGATGTGGTTGGAAGTATGAGTTATCTGAAGCATCTTTTTCTCAGGCTTCCGAGTTACAAAATGATAGTAGCTCGGGTGATTTTTGGCTCAGGAAGGGACATAGCAACCAACAAAGACCTGAATTGGAAGGTTTGAGTGGTGGACAGCCCTTCATAAGATAGTGGCCCCTATTATGACCCTCCAGGCGTTAGGGGATAATTGGGAGGGGGCTAAATTGATGAAGGAAATGATGGACCTGATAATGGGATGGATGGGCAAATGAAACCCTAACTTAAACATCTGCTCGTACAAGCAGATATCACTATCTCGGTCATTGTAGGCCCTTTCTTCCCTCAGAGGTCTCCTAAGCTTTATGAAGAGGCTGATGGAGTACAGATATCTGAAGTAAAGAAGGTCTACCTCAGTAACGGTACTCTCGATCTCGGACGCCTCAGAGACGTCGACGTCACTCTCAGCGTCATCATCGTCGTTATTATCTTGCTCAACATCGGCTGGAGCAGACGTTGATGGATTACTCAGGAACCTCT
Organism: Sambucus nigra; assembly: GCA_949130495.1. Classification (NCBI taxonomy): domain Eukaryota; kingdom Viridiplantae; phylum Streptophyta; class Magnoliopsida; order Dipsacales; family Adoxaceae; genus Sambucus; species Sambucus nigra. The sequence continues at coordinate 204,376,018 of OX422208.1, forward strand.
AAGCAAACTCGGCCCTGGTGACGGCCGACGAAGGAATGGCGTCAAGAATGGGTGGAATGGCCACACTCGGCTCGACAATCTCAACCTCTGAGGAAAAGGACGATGTGCTTGAATTATTATGGGATGAGACCCGACTAGAGACCTCAGCTTGATCAGGGGCCTGATCTTGCCGAGTTATGAAGTCCATGGCCTCCTGGAAGGAATCCACAGACATAGGGTCTGAGGTTGAAGACTCAGACTCAGACATCGGCACTGGTTCGGCAGGGACCTCTGTTTGGCTAAATGGTTCTCATGGATCAGGATATATCACCTTCAGGGGTGGTGGAAAGATGGGACTAAGAGGGAATTCTTGTGACCTACGAGCCTCTTCCTGTGCTCTCTCTATTTGCCTAATTTTTTCTAAAGTCTTCTCTCTGAGAGAGGGGAACTCCTCAAGAAGTTGGTATAGGGGTCTGAGCATCAGAGGTAGACACTACACTTAAGGAGCTTCTAAACGACAAACAAGATTGGCTAATGAAGTAAAATAGTTTAAGTATCAAACTATAAAAACCTAAGGCAAGAACATTCCGCCTGAAACTATGGTGGTCTCACCGAAAAACTCAAAAAATCGTCAGAAAACACAAAAGTAAGGGAAAAAGTAGGAAAAATGAAGGCAAAGGAAGGAAAGAAGATACCTGAGGATGAAACGATAAGGAAAAGCAAAGAAAATGCAAGGATTCACCACCAAGGACTTCGAACCCAAGATTTCTAGAGAGAGAAGTTGCTGTAGAAATAGAGTCACTCCAAGAAAGAGAAATAAGGAAGAAGGAGGGAGAAATGGGGTTCAAACCCTTAAATATGGCATCACGTTCCTCAAGGCCCATCATTGCCTTAGGAGCCCCAAAGGGCGATTGACAACACACGCTTGCCAAGAAATCTACACTTCAGCAATGGACAAGTGTCAAGCGAACATTGGCTCATAGGAGAAAGGCCTCGGAGGCTTAGAGATCCCATAGTCACATGCTCTCACATGTAACTAAGGGATGGGGGTGATTGATATGCCCAAAGTGTCACCTCAGCTCAGAGGCATCAACATCGATCGAGGATGTAGAAGACGCTGGGAAAGCCTTGGGTCCGTGACATCAGCCCTCGGCCATGGCAAGGTCGTCCCAGGCCAACACTGCCACCAATCTCATCAAAAGGGGCTCTGCATATGGGTCAGCAGCACTACAGTTCAGCTAGGTGTCACGAACTCGGCCAGGGGTTGGCCAAGGTCGCAGGAAGCCATACTTCTACCAAGGTCAACCTCATCAAGATATCAGTCGATGCTCCAAGCACAAGCCAGCTCAACCTCGGCCCAGGCCGGCCCCTATCCATTGTCTCGGCTTAACAAAAGCCGAGACCTTCATGGCCCATCTTGGATTGAACGAGCAACTGGACTTCATCAACCTCGGCTTATACTAGGCCGAGGTCATGTCTAAGCTCGATGGCTGAGCACCTCCTGACATTTGGTTAAGGGCACGTGGACACAAGTTAGTTATAACAAATCATTCCCCACACGTGGGGAGAATATTTCATCATCATTCTCTACATGTGACAGTGACAGATGGCTTCTCCATATTGGCTAGATCAACACACACATGTTCATTGCATGCATGGGGGTACATTACACCTCCTAGGTACTATATATAGAGGTCATCCTCTACCTTGAAAGGAGAGAGAATTTAGCAACCCTAGCTGAAACTCTGTTCGAATACACAGTAGAGAGAGAAAGCTTGAGAGATTGTATATATGGCCATTAGAGCCCTTACATATTGATACACATCATACACTTGCACAGTGGACGTAGGCCCAATTGGATGAACCACCTATATTCCGGTGTGAATCTTCTTCTCCTCATATCCTTCTACTATATATGTATACCTTCTATATGCCTTGTGCTGCCATTGTTGACATTGAATTGAGCTCACAAACACCTTGAAGGGTGGTGCAGTTTCGTGCATCATCAAAAACCAAAAAAAGGGACTGATTAGAAAGTTCAAACTGAAAAGAAAGAGGAGGTTTTTTTTACTTCGAGTATGATTTTGATCTAGATGATCTTCCCATTTTCACAAAAAAAATCAAAACTCTTCTCAAGCTAAGAAAAGAATATACTTCCAAAGAAAACAAAGGCTTTAAGAAAGACAAAAAGTATAAACTAGGAAAGAAAAGTTTTGAAAAGGCGAGAGGAGAGTACCATGAGAAAGATGAGGAAAAATTATATGAATGCGAAGGTAAGGGTCACAAATCTTATGAGTGTGCTACGAGGATAAAGAGATAGGGCAAGGGAAAACTTCCTTCAATGCCACTCTTAGTGATAGTGATGCCGAGTCAGTGGATTATGGGAATGAATCACCGCATGGACATAACTTCACCACGTTCATGGTTGTTAATGTTAGTACATCAAGTACGTCTCACGCTGATGAGGACGTTTCCAAACATGATCACATCAACAGTGAGTCTAGTCATTCTTGAGAAAATGGTGGAGATGATGTTTTGAGTGAGGGTGAAAGTGTTCTACAATTTTCTTTCATTGATCTTTACGTCAAGTCCTTTAAGACAAAAAAGTAAAATAAAATTTTAGCTCCTAGGGTGTTATCTTTAGAAAAAGATTTGAGAGAGTCGAGGGAGAGCGAGTCCTTTGTGACAGTTGCTTTGGGAGAGAGAGTCATTTTATTGGAGAGGGAAAATGGTGACTTGGCCAACAAAGTGGCTAGTGTTAGGAGAGATCTTCATGCTTCATTGGAGACTTATGAGAAACTTGAAGCCCTTATATCATAACTCGAGAAATATCTTGAACATTTTTGGGAGGTCAAGGTTACTATAGAGGATACATCGAAGAAGGAAGCAAAGATATTACTCGATCCCTATTTAGGTTTTAGGGAGATGAAAGTAATAGGTTATGGCGGTGAATCCATTTACCATGTTGCATCGAAACCGGTTCCTAAGTTTATGGTGGATCCATATGGGCCTCTACCTAACCCACCAAGAGAGTTCAACCTAAACGAGCTAACTAAGGTAGACCCAACAATGTCTATATTTGCACCTATTGGAAAAAGGAGAGGTCGCCTTAGGGAATTTTGCTACAAGTTAGGAAGAAATCAATGTACACATACTCCCGCACGTCGCTATAGTGACTTTTCTAGTCTTATAGAGCAAGTTGAGTTCTTAGTCGTGACTTTGAAAATCTTAATGGAAGAATTTTAAAGGATGACGGTGACTTTTGATAACGCTTACAATGCTACGACTAGAGCCAATAACGATAAGGGCAAAAAAATATTACCTCTACTTGGGTACCTAAGCATGACGACAATGCCCTTATTGTTCACATTGCTCTCAAGATTCAAGATACCTCCCAATGGTATATTTATAGTCGGTGCTCTAGGCACATGACCCTTGACAAATAATTTCTTACCAACCTTGTGGATTATGAGGAAGGACAGGTCACCTTTGGATATGGGAGTAGGTCTAGAATTTTAGGACATGGTTGTGTTGATATACTCGGATTTCCTAAGATAGATAATGTGTTGTACATCGAAGGGTTGAAAGTGAACCTAATTAGCATAAGGAAATTGTTCGACACAAATTTTGCGATAAAGTTCGAACGGTATGAGTGTAATGTATATGATCAATCCAATGAGATTTTACCATAAGGAGTGAGGACCAAAGATAACTATTAGGGGATCATTCCCAAGTCCTCCTTTGTGTGAAACAATGCCACTATCTCCTCTATGGACCTTTGGCATCAACGACTAGGTCATGTGAACTTTAGAGATCTTGAGAGATTAGTGAAGAAAGGCCTAGTTCGTGTCTTACCATCATTTGGTAAAATAACTTACTCGATTTGTGGTCTTTTTCAATAAGGAAAACAAATTTTAAGTCCCCATCGAAAGTTAAATACCATTACCACGTCTCATGTGTTAGAGTTGATATGCATGAATCTTATGGATCCTACTCGTATGGAGGGTGTTAGTGGTAAGATGGTCGATGACTTTTCGAGATACTCTATTATGGGGTTTCTTAGAGAAAAGTATGATGTGGTTGAGTTACTAACAACCAAGTGTCGTGTCTTATAAAACCAATATGGTGTCACTATTAATAAGATGCGTAGTGACAATGGCACTTAATTTAAAGAAGCAAGAGTATGTAGCTATTGTGATGAAGTGAAAATAAAATATGAGTTTTCGATGGTTCTTATTCCTCAACAAATGGGATAGTTAAGAGGACAAACTGAATGATTCAAGAGATGGCTAGATCCATGCTTCTTAGGATAAACGTGTCTAGACATTTTAGGGTAGAGGTAATTAATACCAAATGCCATACGGTGAATATAGTATATCTGCGTCCACACATGTTAAACACGCCATATCAGTTGTGGCTATGGAAGAAACCCAACCTATCGTAATTTTGTGTCTTTGGGAGTCCTGACTACATTTTGAGAGATGGAGATCACTTAGGAAAGTTTGACTCCCGAAGAAATGATGGGATATTTTTAAGTTATTCATCGTCGAGTAGGGCTTATAGGGTGATGAACCTTTCAAGCTCTAAGGTTATGGAGTCAATAAACGTCACGATTAGAAATGACGACCCCTAGTGTGAGCACAATGCTCCCCCCGGTGACGATCCCATTATTTCTCGTACTACCTGGGGGACCCCACTCTTGATTTAGAGGATCCACCCTCTTGGGTTCAAAAGATTCATGACCTTTCCATTATAATTGGTGATCCCACACTAGGTGTCAAGACTCGCGCTCAACTTGAGAATGTGGTTAGCTACTTTTTCTACACCTCCTTAGTAGATCCCAAGAATGTGAAAGAAGCACTCAAAGATGTGCATTGGATATCCTCTATGCAAGATGAGTTTCTTCACTTTTGCAAGAATGATGTTTGGGAGTCAGTCCCCTGACCTAGAGAGACTAATGTGATTGGTACCAAGTGGATTTACAGGGATAAGATAGATGAAAATGGTACCATAGTTCTCAATAAGGCTAGGTTGGTCGCTCAAGGCTACACAATGATTGGGGGTGTAGACTTTGATGAGACATTCACTTGTGTTGCTAAGATTGAGTCCTTCTGTTTACTACTCGACATACCATGCCATCTAAGCTTTAAGTTATATAAAATGGATGTATAGAATGCCTTCCTTAAATGTCATTTTATATAAGGAAGTCAACGAGGAACAACCAAAGGGGTTCAAAGACTCAAAGCACCCGAAGCACGACTATTATATTAAGAAGGCCTTGTATCGATTGAAGTAAGCACGCCATGCTTGGTACGAGAGTCTCACTTATTATAACTTAGCTCACGGCTTCAAAATAGGGGGAGTGGATGAAACGTTGTTTGTGAGGAAGGAGAGTGGTGTTATATCTCTTGCACAAGTTTATGTCGACGATATAGTCTTTAGGTCCATGTGTTCCTAACATGCTCAAACATTTGAGGAGGAGATGAAGAGTGAGTTTGAGATGAGCATGGTTGGTGAGCTTACGTTCTTCTTAGTTTTACAGGTGCATAAACTTGAGGATGGGATATTCATATCTCAATCCATATATGCTAGGGACCTAGTAAAGAAGTTTGGTTTAGACTCCACTAAGCACTCATGCACCCCTATGAGCACATCGACTAAGATTAGAAAAATAACTTTAGGCTAGGACGTATAGAAAATCATTTATAGGATCGTGATAGGTAGTTTTCTCTACTTGAACACTAGTCATCCCGATATTACCTTTAGCATTGGAGTTTGCGCCCGTTACATAGCATCCTCTAAAGATTTTTACTTTTTCACACTTAAACATAACATCAAATACGTGAGTGGTATTCTTTCCTAAGGTATTTAGTATTACTTTGATATCGATGACCATTTGTCTTTATATTCGGATGTCGATTGGGTCGGGGATGTTGATGGTTATAGGAGAACCTTGGGTGGGTGTTGTAATGCCCCATATTTTTATGAGTATTAAATTGAAGTTACATTGATTTAATTGAAATTGTGGGAATTAGTATTCGGATAATCTAATGGTATTTATCTTTAACTTGGCGTAATTATTAAACGAGTATGTTTAATTATACGAGAGTATTTAATATAAATAGAATAGGATTTAAACCTCGATGTAATGTAATCATGTCTAGGGTTCTTGAGTTTTGATAGAACTTTAATGATATTCATGTATTATAATCTTAGATCCATGTTTCCTATATGAAAGATCTAAATGAAGAATGTTTAATTTATAAATCCATTGTAGAACTCACGTGTAGGACTCTTTTACAATCTGGAATTATGTTCTTGAGGTTGAAGATGAGACTTGTATACTCTAAGACTCTTTTATAATTATTGATGTTCGAGGATGATTTAGATGAAAAATCGTGTTTAGAATGTTCCCATTACATGTTAGACCTCATTACCATATCATAAATTAGTTTATTGAATCAGTAGAACAAAGTTTGATGCAATTAGAATTGATTGGAAAACTCCTGTCTTAGAAGAATAGCTATTCTCGGCTTACTGGGAGAATCGAATTGATTCAGCTTCCCTACCGAATTGATTCAGTACACCTACTTGTAGATCTTTTCGTTATGATATCATGGGAATCGACCTCATTTTTTTTTTAAATTAGTTATGATTTTTCTATGAAAGGGTGTACGATACCATTTTAGTTCAAGTGAGGGATATAGACTTATTCCAAGATATTAATACAAGATATTGTTATGAACTTATATATGTTGTTAAACTGGGACGGGTACGTGATATGGCGATGACTTAAAGTACAAGTTAACTATACGAACAATATGATTTATGTGGGATTCTTGAATAAAGCTATATGAAATAAATATATTAAAAGGGAGGGATGTACCTAGAAGATTGGGTCATTTTGGTAGGGGCACTTAGATGATAAGACCCTAAAAGATACGATGAAAATTTTATGATTTAAAATGGGATAAGTTTAAATGAAAGAATTACTTATTAGAGATACGTTGAATGCTTAAGAATATAATTAATGGCTATCTCCCTCAAATTAATACTATATAAGGAGACTAAGTAAAAATGTATCCTGAGCCTAGTAGGCTAAGTCATGATGGTTAGTATCGGTTGCGATAGTTGTTGGGGTGAAATTACATGTTCAGATGAGTGAATCTCTAATATATGTACATATATCCCTTATTCACTTTAGTTGACTCCTTATATATGTATATATAAACCTTATTGTAAAGGTAACAAGAAGTGAATAATTATTAATAATCCAGAAGGATTTAATTCTAAGACAATAGGGCAACATGCTGAAATCATTATATGTTTTGGGAAGGTCAGTTTGGTGATAACTATACCAATATATTATGGAGAAATAAATGATGAAGTAAATGTGATTATTAATCCTAGAAGGAAAAATACGGGACTTAATATTTAATTGGGGTATAGTCGTAGGATAGAAAATTAATACGAGTTATGTAATAACTAACTAATATGTTATAATTAAGCCGAGAAGGCTATATTAATATGGATGGAGATTCCTTGGGTGAATGTGGTTATGGAGTAATTTTTTATACATATTTGATGATAGTATGTATTATATTATTTTGTGTGGGCATACCTGGGTTTATGGACCATCCTATCGGTTGGGGTGCATGGATTTGGGACTAGTGCACACATTGGCACAGGTGGACTAGACGTATTGTTAGGTTTTATTATAGGTACTACGTAGCAGCGCCGCTTACGAGAGGTAGGTGTAGATGCTGGGATCATTTATCATCATTGGGTATGGGCTGTGAACTGGTGTACTGCGTAGGTACCACCCCCACTTGCTTATGTTATGTTGTTACCCATTTTGGGATGAGGAACTCCTCGGGGTATTATTGATAGAGCACGAACGGGACGCCGAAGATAGATATCTCCGTGTGTCATACATATATATATGCCGACATATGTGTTTATATATATACACATTGTGGTGTGCCTTGTGTGAGAATATGTTTCACAGTCTATCGATGTAGACAATACTTAATGATTACAAAGTTTGATTAACATAGCAATGTGAATAATTGGTAACAAAAATAAGTTTTAATGGTCTAATGCGATAGATAATTATTAATGAGAATAATAATTGGTAATTCTAAGAATATAGACGGTAATTAAAGAGAATAAAACTTATAGTTTAACAATGTAGAGAATAATTGGTGTGAATTAAAAATAAAATAGTCTTATGGGTAGACTAAGGTTAAGGAACATCATATGACTTTAAAAAATGCACTATGTTTATATGGAATTTAGTGGGCAATGTTATGAAGTTAATCCAGGGACTGGGTTATTAGGTGTAAACACTCACTTTCAGTTGACAACTAGCTAGATGGATTTATCATTTCATCTCAGATTAAACAATGGAGTTCATAATTGGTAATTTTTTGGGGATGCGAGTAGGATTGCGTATTGATGAGAGGTGACATACTCGATACATGTGAGTGTCGATTGAGAGACATGAAGTATGAGTTATTTATATTTTTCATATTTATTGGTGAAGAATCCTTACAACTTTTGGGCTCTGACCCAAAATTATAAATATTTTTCCCTCCAAGTTTTCTCATAAATAGGGATAGTAGGACTAATGAAGGATCAGACTTGTAGTTGCTGTGGATGTAGTGGATTTTGTTCCATTGATTCTAGTATAGGTTGTACTTCATCATTTGGTTATTTTATTCCATATACAAATTATATGGGCATGAGTCCGAGTGTTTATTTATATCAGTTTGTACTTATCATTACATTATGGACGTTGTAAGATGATTCGGTTTTGCATTCATGTATTAATTCAGTTTTGGTTTAGATGTTTTCATTTATTATGAATTTTGGTAAAGAACAAAGGCTATTTTTATTTCTCAGTGCTAAGAATGGTATAAATTATTGATAAGCCCCATCTTCGACGTATCGTATCTAACCAACCTTTACGTAAGAAAATGGAGGTTGTTACAGTTAGTATAAAAACATGGTTCTAGGGTCCTTAGTATCTTTGTTTGAGCTCGCTACATTCCGCATTGCATTCTTTTATGTAGACCCATATGATTAGGAATTATTGTATTATTTGTGAATCGTTATGACCCGTTTGGCTAAGTGGTTAGATTTAAAGAGAGAGCCGTAGTGAACTTTATGGGGGTCACTTGCTAGAATTGCAAGAAATTCAGGAAATTTAGTACTTCGTAATTCAACGAGAGACATTTAGAGAAATTTTGGGAATGTGATACTGCATGATAGTACAAAAGCAGAGGTTAGTTCAATTAAACTAATAGGAGCAGCGTTATGGTAGTAGAGGTCCGTCACCACGATGGAAGGGAGAGACCACTTAATTAGTGATTTTTTGGGGGGGAAAGTCCGAAGGGAAGTTTTCCCACACATTTTTCTTTCTTCAAATCATAAATGAAAAACAAGGTGAATAAGAGATTTAACTTTTTCGACGACGTTCCAGCATGGCAAGATCGGTGATTGCATTTTTTAAAGAACTCGACAGTTTTAGGGGTTCCAAATGATTAATCTATGCAAAGTATATAAGAGTTTCGATTGTCAAAACAAGTAGGGTCGACAAGGCCAAGACCCACATCATGAGGGCATCGAGTTACAGAAAAATTTATTTACGGAGAAAGATGTAATACCCCGTATTTTTATGCTTTCTAAATTTGGGGATTTATTAAATTTGAAGAGAGTTATTAATTTAAAATAAATCTGAAAATTAATAATTTTTAATTACTAACGTGACGAGAGTTAGTAGTTATTGAAAACTTGTTGAATATTACTAATGAGCAAAGTAATATATAAAATTGGTTCTATTAAATGTCACGAGTGAATAAAATGACAATTTTGGAAATTTAAGTTGGGTGCGTCGGGACTAAATTTTGATTAATAAAAGTGAATAAATTATAAGTCACCCGTATGGTCATTTCAAGTGCACCAAAGTGTCCGAAAGCCGAGATAGTCAAAATAATGTACCCGGGGGTTTAGTTTGGGTCTCGGGGCGTTTTTAGGCTTAATTAACACCCCGGGAGGGCGTTTTAGGCATTTTGTATTTTTGGGCTTGGAACCCTACGAATTTTCTAGGTTATATCAGATGCTTAGGGTTGTCTTCTAGGGCTAACACCACCAAAAACAAAAAACGGCCATTGGAGAAGGAAAGGAAGAGCTTACAAAGGAGTTCTAGGCCAAGAACCCCTCAGTTTGCACTACCGTCACCGCCAAACGTTAGATCGCGCAACAAGGATCACCACCACTAGGATTTCATCCACAAATCAGAAACAAAAATTCCTAAGCAAGTATTTATCTTGCTTAATTTAGTTAATGCCTCATTCATATTAGTTAGGGGTTGATTAGGATGATTTTTTATGAAAGAAAACCTATGTTGGAGGTCAGAAATTGCATGTTGTAGAGATATAAACATCATTCTGGAAATTCCCTTCACATGTAGAGGTTTGACCACGAATTTACATTGGGTTAGAAGTAGAAATTCTGGAAAAATAATGAGAAGAATTAAGTTAAAGAAATTTTTAGGGTTCATGAGAATTATATAAATTTTGGCCCTTTTAATCCATGATATTTGATGAAAACTCGCATGCCTTATGTAGAATATTGTTCATTTGGGTTTATAATGATTGTGGTATAAATTTCTAGGAGTTTGGGAGTTAAAAACTTGGATTTGGATGATTTTGGATGATAATCCCCGTAACTGGTATTCTGCAGTTTTTGACATACCTGCTTGATCGATCGATCGAGCCAAGAGCATCGATCGATCGACTGATCGATCGATCGACTGATCGATCGATCGACCCCTTTCTATCGATCGATCGGCCCCTCCTGGGAACAACTAGATTTTTCATTGTGTTGACTTAATCCGAGTAAATGCGTAATAAACCTTGATCAATGTTACTAGGACATAATGAAACATAAAAAGGACCAGTAGGGTCAAGGTAAACCTCGTTAAATGGAACTTTAATGAAATGGGAAAATGAAGGGTAAACGGGGAAATATTCATACCTAAGAAATCGAACGTGCGTAGACTTAATAATCGAAATGTCTGGGAGTTGGATTAGAAGGTAAGTGAGGGCCAACTCAAATTGTACTTAGGTAAAGAGAATACTTCGAGAGATGAGAAGCGAGTTGGAATACCTTAAATTTCGAAAATAGAATGAATAAGTTCGTTATAAGAAATAATCGAATAAAATGTACTAAGAATGGGATAATATAATATTGGGCCATGGGCGTACCTAACTTATGAATGTGAATAGTTATATATGTATATGATTATGTGATTGTTCATATATTTTATATATGTGTAAAAATAATTTCCGTGCTACTTGCTATCCCTGAGGTTACCGCGCTGGGACAGTCTTATCTCGATGGGACCTTTATGGGGGATATTGACTCGTACCCTAGAAGATAGGAATCCTCGGTACAGGTTATCGGATCGATAGTCAGACGGTCCTAAGAGACGTGAGGGTATGTGCTGACCTCTTAGAGACTTGGAAACTATGCTTCGCCTCAATATTGTATGTGTTTTATGTTAATACAGTTCAAGAGTGATTCTGAACTTGTCTTTCCCTTAGTACGAGTGATACGGGGACTGGATAGCAGAGTATGCCTGCACCATAATTGTTATGTGGGGTGCCATTAGAATATATATATTATATGAGTATTTATTATATATATTTAAATCTGAAATTTCGGAACTACCTACTGTGTCTATGGTAAGTAAGGAATGAACAATTAATTCAACTTGGGTATAAGTGTTCGAAAAGCATGATATATATTACTGAGAAACTTTATTATTATATAAGGTTTCAATTGAGAACTTTGCTTTTAAATAAAATTTAACCTCTTTAACATTTGAATTTGTCGATTTGAAATCTCACGAGCAACTTAAGATAAGATAAGTAAACTGTTAGGAAGATTAGTGCGATAGGTGTGCACACTAGAAGAGAGGTGAGACATTCTCAAGAGAGTGTCGTTACTAATATGTTGTTGCATTAGCCAGTAAACATTTTAAATACTTGCTAAACTAAATTTTTAAACTGTTTTACCATCGGGCTCTGACCCGTTTACTGTTATCTCTTCTCTCTTATATATATGTGTATATATTACAGGTGCCCAGCCATACGGGTGTCTTGCATAGGATCCTTTGGAAGGAACGCGCTGCAGCTTAGGTGGGATTTGCGGGCCTCTTGCTTAGACGATCTCATTTTTTTTATTCCACTCCTAGCATTATTTTATCAAGTTGGGCATGTGTCGCCCTTTTCCGTTATTCAGTTGTTTTATTGGACATTGTGATTCGCTTATTTCCAGTATTTACACTTTTGGATTTATTATTGTCGGGATGTTTTCCTTTAAGTTTTAAATGTTGGAATCAATCAGTTGGATGTTAAATTGTTTGGATTATATGTTCCAGAATAGTTGTTGTGTGATTCTTTAACTATGAATTATGTATAGTTTTAAATGTTGGTTTTTAAAATAAAATTTGGAAAGTAATGTCTAAAATGGTTTTGACACTTAGCTTAATTATTTAGGGTGTTTAATTGGAAAAGTTATTTTTACGACAGTGATGCTAAGAATGAACCAACCGTTCACCTTGATTATAATTTAATACAGGACTGATCACCCAGTGTTTAATTAGGCGGGGTGTCACAAAAGAAACTAGTAATAGTATCGGTGGTAACGGATACTTTTTCCCTACTTTGGAATACATAGGATATGTTTTTGTTTGATATTGGGACTTAGTGTTAACTGTGACTTTGTTAGTGAATTAGAGAAGATGGGCTTTTTATTTGGGATAGTGTTTTATATTGGTCCATCGTGGGTGAGAGGGGGCATTGTTACTTTGGTGTGTACATGTATAGAAATGTATATTAGGAGGCTTATATTTAGCTCAAGGCTATTTGTAAACTATGTCGGAGTTTAATATTTTTCCTAAGAATGGATTTATAATTACTTGGGATACATTGATTTTATGGGGAATGCTATGAATTGTGGTCATATCTAAAGGACAAGATTGGTTAGAAATTGGTGTTCACCATAGTCATGAGGGTTATTGTGAGCAATCATTATGGATGAGCCTAATTTTGATACGATGGATTTTGATGGGAACTTAGGTCATGCAAGGACCTTTAAAAAAATTAGGTACTCTTGGGGAAGCAAGATATGGTGTAATTTAGAAATTTGAATCACTCGGGGAGATAGATATGTGTGAATAAACTTGAAATTTATGGGATATATCAGGTTACGTTCAGGTTGAAGTAAGGATTTTTTATGTGGGGAAATAATTTGCGAGATAACGTAATAGTATGATTTGGGGAAGTATTGCCTTAGCAAGTATAGGCAACAAAGTAAAAGTAAGGCTAGTGATAGATTCGATTATAGAGATTGTATATGATCATGTTTAATGCTTGTATAATGATATTGTTATTGAAGTGGTGATGATAGACCTGATTAGAACGGGTATGCCTTTGGAAACTTAGAAATGACAAAGTGCTCTACAGGTTAAATATGAACAGATAATGTCCCTAGGTCATGGTGATTGAAGTGTTGGGCATGGTAGGGTCGGTTGATTCTAAAGGAGTTTGGTATAACTCTTATGAAGGATAAGTGGTTTGTTTGTAAATTGGAAAATTTTGGGATTTTATGGTTAGTGTATTAGTTCATGTTTGGTTTTAGGCTAAATGGGCCTTAGTGATCGATGAATCTATGTAGTAGTGTATCGGGGGGTTCCTTATTTGGATTTCGCTTGCGAGATGTCCCATGCACGAACTTAGCAAGTGTCGAGAACTGAGGGACCTTTATCCTTTAGATAATTTACTTAATAAGTGGTACGTATATAATGAAGAGCAGCGAAGATTATGAGTATGGTGGGTTGAGTACTCAGATATACTTATACCTCATATGTGTACATGTATGTGTAGATGGCTTATGGATATGGGCATGCCAGTCATGTTTGTTAATTGTGTATAGATGCTTGTGATTATGACGTGTGGGTGTCCTGGAGATAGTAAACTATTATAGTCATATGTGAGACTTTCCTCTTAACCTCATTGGATACGAGTGCAAACTATAATAGTATTAACTTATAATAATTGTGTGAAGATGCTTGGTGTGAATGGTACAGATTGGATATATATGTGGCATTCATAATTATTAATGGTATGTGTGTGTGTGTACATATGATGTGGAATATATGGGTACCCCGGTTGCGTTATGACTGGCGGGGATGAGCCTTTCATTTATTTCATGGGATATAAGTATAGATTGATTGGGTATAAACTTAAGATAATGGTATGGATTAAAATGTGACTTCTTTCCTTAGAGAATTCTGAGTACGGAATTCCATTATTAAGGGGAGAGAATGTTATAGCCCGTATTTTTATGAGTATTAAATTGAAGTTATATTGATTTAATTGAAATTGTGGGAACTATTATTCGGATGAAATAATGGTATTTATCTTTAATTTGGCGTAATGATTAAATGAGTATGTTTAATTATACGGGAGTATTTACTTTAAATACAATACTTCGTAAATGTGATACAAATGTTATGATATTGTGGTATGACGGAATATTGCGAATAATGGAAATAGTCACGAATAAATGGACGACTCGCTAATTTCTTTAAGACGTATTGAGGATATAAGTATATGATAATGATGGAACATAGAAATAAGTGTATAAAGTATTCATAGGCTTTTTAATGTGATTAGAATAATTAATTACGCATTTTAAGTGTTTAAAATTGGACCTATGGGTTAGGTAAGACCTTGGGTAGAGTTTCTGGTCAAATTGGGCATGGATAGAGACCTTTTTAGGGGCCTTACCCATTAGGGAACTCCGAATTAAATAAGGTTAGATCATACCTAGGGTTCCATACTCACACCACACCACTTTTGGAGGCCACACACCTTGGGAGAGAGGAAGAACCATCCTATGAGGAAGAAAAGAGAGGAACCTCTACTATTTTCATGCAAGGATTCTCGTGCCATTCTTATTCAAAATATTATATTCTTATATTAATGTCGAATCCACGTTTAGAATAGGATTTAAATCTTGATGTAATGTAACCATGTCTAGGGGTCAAGAGTTTTGATAGAACTTTGATGATATTCATGTATTATAATCTTAGATTAATGTTTGCTCTATGCAAAATCTAAGTGTAGAATGTTTAATTTCGAAATCCATTGTAGAACTCATGTGTAGGACTCTTTTACAATATATAATTATGTTCTTGAGGTTTAAGATAAGATGAGACTTGTATACTCTAAAGTTCTTGAAACTATTTGATTTAATTGTTTACGTTTGAGGATGATTTATATGAGAAGTCTTGTTTATAATGTTCCCATTACATAATAGACCTCATTAACATATCAGAAATTAGTTTGTTGAATCACTAGAACAAATTTTGATACCTGTAGAATTGATTTGAAAAATCCCGTCTTAGAACAATACCTATTCTCGGCTTACTGGGAGAACCGAATCGATTCGGCCTCCCTAGCGAATCGATTCAATACACCTACTTGTAGATCTTTCGTTACGATCGCGTGGGCACCGACCTCATATTTTTTTTAATTTTTTTAAATTACTTATGATTTTTCTACGAAAGGGTGTACAAAAACATTTTTGTTCAAGTGAGGGATAGAGACTTATTCCAAGATATTAATGATATTATTATGAACTTATATATGCAGTTAAACCGGGATGGGTTCATGATATGGCAATGACTTAAAGTAAAAGTTGACTATATGAACACGATGATTTATGTGGGATTCTTGAATAAAGCTATATGAAATAAATATATTAAAAGGTCGGGATGTACCTAGAAGATTGGGTAATTTTGGTAGGGGAACTGAGATGATAAGACCCTAAAATATACGATGAAAATTTTATGATTTAAAACGGGAGAAGTTTAAATGAAAGAATTACTTATTAGAGATACGTTGAATGCATGAGAATGTAATTAATAGTTATCTCCCTCAAATTATTATCGTATAAGGATACTAAGTAGAAATTTATCCTAAGCCTAGTAGGCTAAGTGATGATAGTTAGCATCGATTGCGATAGTAGTTAGGGTGAAATTACTTGTTCAATGAGTGAATCTCTTATATATGTACATATAACCCTTATTCACATTAGTTCACTCCTTATATATGTACATATAAACCTTATTGTAAAGGTAACAAGAAGTGAATAATAATTAATAATCTAGAAAGATTTAATTCTAAAACAAGATGGCAACGTGCTGAAATCATTATATGTTTTAGGAAGGTTAGTTTGGGGATAACTATACCTATATATTATGGAGAAATAAATTATGAAGTAAATGTGATTATTAAGCCTAGAAGGAAAAATACGGGACTTAATATTTAATTGGGGTATAGTCATAGGATAGCGACTTAATACGAGACATGTAATAACTGACTAATATGTTATAATTAAGCCGAAAAGGATATATTAATATTGATGGAGACTCCTTGGGTGAAAGTGGTTATGGAGTAACTTCTTATACATATTGGATGATAGTATGTATTATATTACTTTGTGTGAACATACCTAGGTTCATGGACCGTCCTATCGGTTGGTGTGCGCACGTTTGGGACCGGAGCACACATTGGCATGGTGGACTAGACGTAGTGTTAGGTCATATTATAGGTTCTACGTAGCATCACCACTTGCATTGTTACCTCTCCACTTGCTTGTGTTATGTTTCTACCCATTTTAGGATGAGGGACTCCTCCGGGTATTACCGCTAGAGCACGAACGGGACCTCGAAGATAGATGTCTTCGTGTGTCATACATATATATGCAGTCATGTCTATTTATCTATATATACATTGTGGTGTCCCTTGTATGAGAATGCGTTTCACAGTATATGGATGTAAACAATACTTAATGATTACAAAGTTGGATTAAGTTAGCAATGTGGATAATTGCCAACAAAAATAAGTTTTAATGGTCTAATGTAGTAGATAATTATTAATGATGATAATAATTGGGCAGTCTAAGAATGTAGTGGTAATTAAAGAGAATGAAACTTATAGTCTAATAAAGTACATAATAATTTGTGTGAATTAAAAATAAAATAGTCTGATGGGTTAGACTAGTGTTAAGGAACATTATATGACGTAAAAATATGCACTCTATTTATATGGAATTTAGCGGGCAACATTAGAAAGTTAATCCAGGGACTGGGGTATTAGGTATACACACTCACTTTTAGCTGACGCATTGATAGATGGATTTATGATTACGTGTCAGATTAAATAATGGAGTTCATAGTTGGTAATTGTTTGAGGATGCGAGTAGGATTCCTTCTAGATGAGAGGTGAGATACTCGATACAAGTCAGCGTCGATGTAGTGACATGAAGTATGATTTAGTTACATTTTGTATATTTATTGGCAAAGAATCTTTGCAACTTTAGGGCTCTGACCCAAAGTTATAAATATTTTTCCCCGGGTTTTCTCATAAACATGGATAGCAGAGCTGACGATAGATCAAACTTGCAGTTGCTTTGGATATGGCGAATTATATTCCATTGAATCTAGTATAGGTTGTAATTATCCATTTCGTTATTTTATTTCATATAAAAATTGTATGGGCATAAAACCGGGAGTTAATTTATATCAGTTTGTACTTATATTTACATTATGTATGTTATATGATGATTTAGTTTTGTAATAATGTATAAATTCAGTTTTGGTTAAGATGTTTTTTTTATTGTGAATTGTTGTAAAGAACAAAGGCTTCTTCTATTTCTCAGTGCCGAGAATAGTAAAAATTGTTAATAAGCCCCATCCTTGGCATATCGTGGTTATCTAACCTTTACGTCAGAAAATGGGGTTTTTTATAGGTGTTTTTACGTTGGGAGTGCTCTTTTCTCTGGGTTGAGAAAGAATAAAAACTCCATATCTTTGTGTATGGAGGAGGCCGAGTATATAGCCATCGGGAGTTATTGCACACAACTCTTATGGATGAAGAAAATGTTTGAAGATTATGGGATTTCCCAACATACAGTGAGTACTTCGTGTGATAATAAGAGTGTTAATGTCAAATTTTGGATATCTATTTTACCTTTTAGTTACCAAACTTATAATCACAGATAAATAAAATAAAAGAGACAATAGAGAGTTTTTATGTGGTTCAGCTCAGGAATGGAGCCTACGTCCACGGGGTAAATACTTTAAATTGAAGGTTGAATCAAAGAATGGAGCCTAGGACAGTTTTGTAAATACCTTGAAATATAGCAAACCGTTGAAGGGTACAATGGTCTTTTGCCTTTTTGGGATTTGGGACATCGTTGATAGTCCAAACGTTGGTATAATTAATCATTTCAAATCCCAAATATCAAGGATCATCATTGTATCTATATAAAGGTTAATTTTACCTCCATTTTTCCTCACCTTTGCAATCAAACCATCTCTTTCCTCCATTCTTGCATCCTCTTCTTAATGCTCTAAGGATTTTCGCACTGTGCTAACAACTATAAGAATCTCCTTTTTCTCACATTTTTCTTTCTGAACTTGTTAACATGGTTTATATTATTGATGAAGGTTCTCTGGAGGAGTTTAGGGAGAAGAGAAAAATCCCTCACTGGTTAACTATTGAAATGGTGTTGGACCTTGTGACTTGTGTGCCCTGGGTGAGGGTCATTGGTTACCCACCATATTCATAGCTAAGTGTGGGTTTAACTTTCCTCCCAATAATTTATTTTGGAAATTTGGCCAATATTTCGATGTGGTCCCCTCCAAAGTAGCCCCCAACAATTGGAGAGTAGTAAATGAGGTTAATCGTCTTAACGAATTATAAGGAACTCACATAGGAATAAAGGATTTAATGTAATATTATAGTTGGGGGACTACTGGGATAATACCTAATATTTGAATACACGTCGGGCCAACAGGGCCTTAGTGGTAAATTTGCCTAATTCTAATTTAGGATTATTAGGATTATGGAATTGTGGTAAAGAATTTGCAACATGCCCCCCTTTGTGAGTGGGTATGATATAATGGTCCCAGATGCCCCCAGGAAGGGCGTGGCATAGGTCAGAGCCTTATAACACATGTCTTTCTTTTATGTTTGATTTTTTTATTGATATATCGACTAACATATTGTGTTTGCCTTTTTGTATAGAGAATAAAGAAAGATTGACCTCCAGATTTAAAGGTGAATTTTGATGACCTGAAGCTCATTTGGTCCATCTAACAGAGGATTGGTGAATCTCACCCCAGGTCGACTTCAGTTTTTCTAGATTACAAGAGCTCTGTAACATCTTTAGTATATCGGCCTACAGAGGATATCCCTTAAGCCCCCATAAACCTAAAAGACTCTGTCTCATCCCCATTTGTTGCGTCCTCTGAATTTCCTTTGTAAGAAGAAGAATGAGACACTACAATTGGAAGAACTTCTTCCTCCTTTGAGTCTTTAAACTTAACTTCCATTTCGATTACTCTCTCCTCTATGAGTAAAATGGTGAAGAGAAGAATTACTAACTTGATTGATGGACCCATCTCTCCTCCCCCAGTCGAGAATAACAAGGACACTTGTGAAGGTTCCAAGAGACCACTTATGGTTACTACTGAAGAAATAAAAGGTATTGAACCTCAGCTTAAGAGTTTGAAAAAGATCACGTTGTTCAGCAGTAATTGGTTCAGAAAAGCTAGGTCGATCAGACCTCTACAGAATCTACCTCAATGGTAGTGAAATATGGTTTATCTAGTGGTTTAATCGGTGTTGGATTATTGCCTACAAATAGGTCAATGATTGTTCCCTTGTCCAGAGAAAGGTTGCTGGAAAGAGCTAATCACAACTTATCTCTCATAAGTGTTTACATAAACTTGCCTTCTCTAATTTTACCCTTCTTTAAAAAATTTGCTACTTGCCTTTATTCTTTAATATTTTCAGTTCTTAGTTAATTACGACCAGCTTATAATGAAGGATAATCAGCTGAGGGCATCATCCACTGATGCTAAAGTGACCCTCAAAGGGATGAAGGACTCCTTAGATGCCACTAAGGAGGCTCACAAGAGAAATCAAGAAAAATTGAAGGATTTATTGAATACTTTCGATCAAGGAAGGAAGGATGTCGCCAAGGCCACCACTGAGGTAGAGAAAAAGATTTAAAACTTAAAGGCTACCCTGAAAAGAGGGAAGGAAGATTCTTACATCCGAGGGTGGGATAAGTCATTAACCACTGTTGCCTTGCAGATAGACTATATGAAGAAGGTTTCCTCCAAAGATGGTTGGTATTTTTCCCTTAGGTAGGTCGACACTGTCGTTGACTCACAGCTCGGTGGTGGCCCAATCATCTGAGGAAAAGGCGCAAGATAAGGAGAAGGTGTAGCTCCTAGGATTGTTTGATTTTTTCTTTATAATGAACAATTTCATTCTGTAAGATTGAACATTGATGATTTTGATATAGTATCCTTCCCGATTTATAATAAAATCTACTGCTGGAATTGGATGATTTTGTTGTTTGATTCTTATATTCATACTCTGTCTTTCAGTTTAATTCCAGGAGAGCTGTGATAGTTGTAGAAAAAATTTACCTGTATAGGAGGAGTGTTTGGCTTTTGGTGTTGGCCATGAGAATTTGGATGAAGATGAGTTGTAGGAGATGCTCGAATTTCATTCCTCCAACTAAGTAAAAGAAACATATTTCCATATTCATAGGTTGTTTGACCAAGAAGTGGTGATCAACGCTACATATTATGACATGATACTTAAGATGCGAGAAGACCACAAGGCCTCTTTGGCCAGCATGAACTCTGACTATGAGGCAAAGTATGCTCGACTTAGTAGTGAGGTAGGTTTTAACAGAAAATTGGAAGCCATTTCATCATCATATATGAAAAAGGAATTTGTGATGAACTGCAAGTTGACCAGTGCTAGGGAGGTAGCAAGCTTGTTGTAGAAGGATAACAAATTTGTAAGAAATGAATTAAAAATATTGAAGAAGTCATCAAATGCCGTAGGATAGGATCCTCTTTCTCATAGAAGAAAAATGCAAAACTGAGGATGGAAATTGAGGCTCTAAAAATAAGGCAGGCCAATCATCTAATTAGGTGGTGGTTGCTCGACCCACTATTAAGGAGGAAAGGAAAAAGAAGACTCTGACTGACCATTCTTCCTTTATCGAGGATAAAAATGCTACCATCAAGATGCTAACTGAAAAGGTTTATCAGCTGACCTTTTAATTTCATAAGCTACCCAGACTGTCTGGATGGATAGTTATGATGAAGCCTTGGCTTACCTGGATGATGAGTTAGGACAAGGCCAACGTGAAGGTAATAAGTGGCGTTGGTTGAATGCCTTAATAGTTTTGAAGCTTCCAAAAGAGGATTCCTTATGTCACTAGAACGATCCAGGAGTATTGGATTATCTAAACCCACACTTTAGGATCGATGTTTATTGGATTCCTACCGATTCAATCCCACAAAGTCTTATCATAAAATACCTGGGTGATTATGGCCTGCATGATGAAGATAACCATGTTCAACCTCAACACCTGGTAAATAGGCTAAGTTCTTGTGATCGTGAAAGACTCAGGGAATTGAGATCCTCTATTTATCCCTCTTCTCTAGATGGTCCTCTAGCTTTAATGGACAAAGCCTCGGTATAGCATCCAATGGAGTGAAAATATTTTACCTTTCATGCCTTATAACTTTAAGGGGGAACTTTTTGTAATAAAATTTCATGATCTCTTTTGAATAAAAGACAAACGTTTAGTGAACACCGGATGTTTATTCTTCCGTTAATATATGTTATGTAAGTGTAAGGCCTACTAATAGTTTGGTATTTATGATTGTGTGGTCAGACTTTAACCGACCACTTTGCTTTGCTGGTTACTGAATCGAATGAAACTAAGTTGTCCATCCTTAGGTTCTACCAGCACACTTTGTTAGTTGTTCAATGAATCTTATCGTTTTTAAACAAAGTGTTTGCATTAGTTACCATTGGCGACCAAATTTATTAGGATTTTTTTCTGACTTGGCCTGTTAAAACTTCTTGTTCTTGACTTTGAGTCATACACGAAGCTTTTAGATTTGGGACTTCTTGTTCGTGACTTGTCAAAGACAACGTCATACATGAAATCTTTCCAAAACTTGCCTTTTTTTCCTTTTTTTCACGATTCATAGTTATATCATTCGTTTTAATATTTTGAGATTATTACATCTCCCATTCTCGAAAAAAGGAAGTCAAATGCTATGAAATCAATAAATTTTCATTAAACTGGTCTTGATTTCTATATGGTGAGAAATTTTCAAACTAAATTTATTGATAGTACTTCTTGAGATGCTCGACATTCTAAGGATTCTTAAATTGTTCCTCTTTAAGTGTTTCTAAACGATAAGTACCAGGTCGAACAATAGTAGAATTTATATGCATAACATGCCAATTAGGCTCCAACATGTTTTATTTCTAAATCACCTTCTTCAAAACATAATCCCCCTCTTTTAGGTTGTTCAGCTTGACTCTTCTGTTGTAGAACCTGGCGATATACTACTGGTAGGCAGATACACGTAGTGTAGCATTATCTTTTAGTTCTTCCACTAGGTTTAGGTCAAGTCTCCTCATAAAATCACTTTTAGGAAAGTTATAGTTGAGGACCTTGTGAGTTGGTAGACCTATTTCTGTGGGGACTACTGCTTCTATTTCAAACGCTAACATCTAAGTAGATTCATCAGTCGTTGTCCTCGACGTGATTCTATAGGCCCATAAAACACTTGGTAGCTCATTGATCCAGTTTCCTTTTACATCATCAAGCCTCTTTTTCAACCCATCGAGTAGAGTTTTATCTGTCACCTATGTTTGTCAATTGCACTAGGGATGTCTTGGAGAAGTAATCAGCGTCTGATTTTGGATTGCACGTAATAATCCTCAAATTCTTGATTACTGAACTGGGTTCCGTGGTCCGTGATGAAATCATATGGCATACTATATCGACATATGATATTCTTCCATATAAATGGATAAACCCTCTCGTAGGGCATTTCGACCAGTGGTTCAGTTTCACCCACTTTGTGAAGTAATATATTGTAACACCCCGCCCGCCCGGGGAGAGCGAACGGAGCGCTACTCATCGATAAAACTAACCAAATCCACAAATAAAAAATTATAGAGCATCTAAATCCCATAATAGAAAAGAAACCACTAATCTCAAATCTCTTCAAATTAATACAACAAATCTCTCGAATTAAAACAACTATCTATCTAACTCGAAAATAAAATACAAATCTCCAATGCTCTATACATCAAAATATATACAATCTTCTCAACTTGTATTAAAAATCTTCCCAAAATAAACCTCGCTAAAATCAATCTCCATAGCGCACCAAAATCCGCGCTAACCCGCCACTAAAAGAAAATATGGGGAAGTACACAATACGACAGGGAAGATGCTCAACAAATATAGGTTAGCGATGAATAAAGCATAACAACACGAGTACGAATATTCAAATCAAATAATGCAAATCTCCATATCATTTTATCAATAAATTTCTCAACAACACATTAACCGGGTCACCAGGCCTCACCCTATCCGCATATGCTTTATCAAGTCATAGCTCTGGGAAGCAGGAATTTTGGCGGGTGCCCAACGTTCGTGCCATATTAAAATCTCATGACAATGTGCTCAACTACAACATGAATAATACCACATGAATCAAAATAATTCCAACAATTATTTTTCCAGATTTCAATGAATTTAACAATTCAAAATATGAGTTCAATTAACAAGAATTCGACGGAATAAACACTCGTGAGATTTAGGAGCATATTATGTAAAACCCCATACCTTAAACCACCAAAAAGAACTAACATGAATCATCACATAATCTTAGCCTCAAAATCTATTCACACCATCACGTTCTTCTAGCGAAAATAATCAAATCTTGTTCTAGCCCAAACTCGAGAAAACACCAAATAAACCTTATAATCTAAGGTTGAAATCTTGAATAAGTTTGGGTCAATGGTTTGTATATGAAAGGGAGTAATTTTAAAGAGCTCTTCTGGTTGAAAAGTCTGAGAAAAAGTGATTTGAAAACCCAAGCCACGAATTTGTTGATATATAAAGGATTAAGAGTTTGATTAAGAAAAGAGTTCTAATCAGATACAGAAACTAAAAATTTTATTCCGAACGATCGGACCGTTGGAATTGGATGAAATTTTACGGAGAATTAGCTGAAGACGAGAGGAAGGGACATAAAGAAAATTCAACTCGATCGGACCATTTAATATTTTTAAATATTTTTTTTTTGCTAGAGAGTTTTATATTTTGAGGACTCTTCTATATAATAAAAATTTAATTAAAACTCCATTTTAATTCCAATTCCGAAAACGTTTGAAATTATCATCTTTAAAAATAAAATCCAACATATTTGAGCAATAAAAATAATTTTACCAAAAATTTTATTTTCCTCTATATTTTGAAAATACCCCAAAATTACGCGGGTTGTTACACTTCCCCACTAACAATGGAATTTCGCCCTCGAAATTCGCCGAATACCTAACTCTCAAAAATCAGGCCAACAATCTCCAAAAATAATCTCGTCACTAAAAAAAATAATTTCCTCACATCTAATCTAAATGCCTAACGCAAAACGATTCTCTAAAAATTTCTATCTCCAAATTTGCGCCACAAAAACGCAACAGACCCAAAACCTAAGACCCGAGGGTTGTCGTATACCTAAGCTCTAATACCATTCTGTAACACCCCGCCCGCCCGGGGATAGCGAACGGAGCGCTACTCATCGATAAAACTAACCAAATCCACAAATAACAAGGTATAGAGCATTTAAATCCCATAATAGAAAAGAAACCACTAATCTCAAATCTCTTCAAATTAATACAACAAATCTCTCGAATTTGGAATTGGATGAAATTTTACAGAGAATTAGCTGTAGACGAGAGGAAGCTCTCCAAAAAGTTTCAGCTCGATCGGACCATTCAATATTTTTAAATATTTTTTTTTCCTAGAAAGTTTTATGTTTTGAGGACTCTTAGAGAGTTTTGTGTTTTAAGGACTCTTCTATATAGTAAAAATTCAATTAAAAGTCCATTTTAATTTCGATTTCAAAACCGTTTGAAATTCTCACCTTTAAAAGTAATAACCAACGTATTTGAGCAATAAAAATAATTTTATCTCAAAATTTTATTTTCCTCTATATTTTGAAAATACCCCAAAATTATGCGGGTTGTTACATATATGGCCACAACTAGGTATTTAAATCTCCCCAGTGGTCTAACCAAATCAATTCCCCATAGAGCAAAGGGTCAAGGGGATGTGATCAGCATTAAAGCATCCCTTGATCGTCTGTGGATGGAAGCAAACTTCTAGCATTTTTCACATTTCTTGGCATATAAAGAGCAATATGCCTTCATGGTAGGCCAAAAGTACCCCTAGATAGATACCATATGCATCAACGATCCTCCTATATCATGGGCTCCGTATGATCCCTCGCAAGCTTCTTTATCAGTGAGCACCTCATTAAAAATCAATTGGGAGTCACTGTGAGCAATAGTTTGCTCGGCACCTAGAGACAATGCCAATTCCATTCTTGTAATCAATGATTCGTACTG
Source organism: Sambucus nigra (assembly GCA_949130495.1). NCBI lineage: Eukaryota > Viridiplantae > Streptophyta > Magnoliopsida > Dipsacales > Adoxaceae > Sambucus > Sambucus nigra. The sequence continues at coordinate 204,401,613 of OX422208.1, forward strand.
CGCTTCATTATTTGAGTCTTGAAATTAGAAGTGAAGTGCATACTCCACATTTATGTCATCAGGGGTGTTCAAAATCATCCCTGCTCTACTGCTAGTTGCACAAAAGGACCCATCCATATATAATTTCCAGATAGGGGTTTCCTTATCAAATTCTCTTTCACCTAAGAATCCATATGTGAACAAATTCTTGTTTTGATCCTCCAATCATCTGATGATCTCCCTTGTAGTAGATATTCCTAGCATATATGCTTTATAACTATCTTCTGGAGAGATGTGCTCAATGATGATCAACATTGAGAACTCTTTCGAAGAAGTCTCTGCGACCGGTACTTCTACAGTTGTTTCTTCATAAGTAAATATGGCTATGAATTATGCCACATCCTATCCTTTTAATGTTGTTCTACGTTCATAAAGTATGTCATATTCCCCTAATTCCATAGCCCAAGTGATTAGCCTTATCGATTTTTCTAGTTTATGAATAACTTGGCGTAGGGTTAAATCTGTGTAGACCACAATGGTGTGTGCCTAAAAGTGGGGTTTCATTATCCTTGATGTCTTAATGAGTTCCAAAACCAATTTTTCCAATCGTGGATATCGAATCGCTGCTCCCCTGAAATCCTTACTGGTGTGGTACACAGATCTGTAAACTCCATTCTCCGATCGAATGACCATTGAGCTAACTGCTGACTCAAAAACAGTAAGGTATAAGTATAAATTTTCCCCCATGACTGGTTGGGAGAGAAATGAGGGTGGTCCTAAGTATCTCTTTAACTCTTGAAAGGAATTCCCATAGTCTTCGTTCCATATAAAGGTCTTTATGACTACCTTAAAGAATGATAAGCATTTATCAGTGGCTCGGGAGATAAATCAATTGAGAGAAGCTATTCTTCTTGTCAATTTTTGGACATCTTTCTTGCATGAGGGAGATTGGATATCAAACAATGCCTTGATTTTGTATGTATTAGGTTTAATCCCCTTTTGTTTTATGATGAACCCTAGAAATAGTCATTCCTGCACGTCGGACACACATTTGGTTGAATTAAGTTTCATCTGATGCTTCTCAAGTTGATCAAATGTTTGGCCTAAGTCTTTAATGTGGTCGGTTGCTATATTATTTTTAGTAATCATGTTATCCACATATAATTTCATATTTTTCTAATTTGTTCCTTGAAAACCTTACTCACTAGCCTCTGGTACGTTGCTCTAGTGTTTTTAAGCCCAAAGGGTATAACATTGTAGTCGTAAGTACCTCAGATGGTGATGAATGAAGTCTTCTACCTATCTTCTGGCTTCTTTTTAATTTGAGTGTACCTTGAATAAGCATCCATGAAGCTGAGAAACTTATGTCCTAGTGTGGCATCAACCAGTTGATCAATTCTGGGTAAAGGAAAATAATCCTTAGGACTGGATTTATTGAGATCTGTGAAGTCCATGCACATGCGCCACTTGTTATTCTTATTCTTCACCATTACCATATTGGGCAACCAATCTCGGTACGTGATGTCTTCAATGAACTTTGCCCTCTGTAACTTGTCCATCTCTCATTGCCACATTTTTCTTAGGATTGAATACGCGACGCTTTTGCTTGATCAGCTAGGAATCCTTGGTGATATTTATCTCATGGCATATAAATTCCGGGTCAATTCCAGGAATATTTTCATGTCTCCAGGCGAACACGTTCTTTATCTTATTTAGGAATATGATTAACTCCTTTTTGAGAGTTAGTTCCATAGTTGAGCCTACCTGTGTTGTTCTCTCTAGCTTTTCATCGTCTAAAATAATAATTTTTGTGGCCTCCACCACTAGGCCTTTGACTAAATCATCTTCTTCCCAAGGATCTAATATATAAATTTGGTAGGTGATGGTGATATTCTTAACTTACTCCTGGTCCAATGAAGTGTAGTAGCATTCCCTATCTTCAATTTGGTTTCCCTTGAGAACGCCGACCTCATAATGAGTAGGGAACTTTAGGCATTGGTGAACAGTTGACGGTACTACTTCAAATTTATTCAATCCGACCCTACCAAGGATCATGTTGTAAGATGATCGGACGTTCTTATCTAGGATGAAAAAGAAAATCCTTTCATTCCTATTGGTCGGACAGGTGCCAATCAAAACTTCTAGCTTGATAGTACCCAAAGGGTAAACCTTTTCTCATGAGAAGCCTATTAGCGTCTTGTGATAGGATTCCAATTTGTTGCCTTGTACTCCTAAACTGTGGAAACAATTACAGAAAATAACATCAACAGAGTTGTCGTTGTCCACCAAAATTCAAGAAATTCTTGCTTCATGTATTCTTATGGTGATGACCAAAGGTTCATCGTGTGGATAAAGTACTCCAAACAAGTCATTCTTAGAGATTTCGATAACCAATTTGGCTTAGTTCACTTTTATTGGTTGACCATCTCCTTCATCTGACATGTTGATTTGCCTAATGTATGAACAAGCTTTAGCCTCATTTAGGTAAGCCTTACTCTCGGCCATTTCATCACCAGCAATGAAGTGATATTCTAAGGATGTCATTATAACGTCGAGATCAGGTTCTCCAGATATTTTTGGAAAATCGGGATCATCTTCCCAATCAGTATCCTGTAACAACCCGGATTTTTAAATGGGTATTTTTACATAAAATTGGAATATTCAAGAAAAATAAAAATTTTGAATTTAATGATTTTGATCAAATAAATAAGTTGGCTAAGTTTGATGCAAAAATTCCAAGGAATGATTGTGTCACGATCATGGTTCATATAACGCGACTTTTGTCAGCATGTGTCGCGCAGGACTTGAACATGCGTGATTTTTTATAGGGAATTTTATTGGGGTTAAAAATCATTTGACCATATTTATTGGATGCTAAAAATAGGCCTAAGAGTGCCATGGGGTCAAAATTCAAAAAATGAATGAATAAATAAAATATTATTATTTTATTCAAAAAACCAAAAGTGCTCAGAAAATTCTTAAAATCACCAAACCGACTCGAAATTTAATTTTGAGTAACTTTCCCGTCTTCGACATTTCCAAAAAACGTCATTTATACCCGATTTAGGCCATTTTTCGATTCGGACAGAAATTGTGTTTAAGAAGTTTTGTTTCAACATCAATCATTTTTGCCTTATTTAAAGGGATGGTCGGCAACCCTTTTTGACCATTTTTTAAGCATCTTTCGACACATGTTTTAGCATCCATCATATTTTATTTCCTCTCCTTTTATATACCCCTTAGACCCTTTAATTTATGCAATCAACCATAGTTTTTGGAAGGGTTCTTTGGGGTTGTTTTGTGTTTGTTCTTAAAGGAGTTGTGATAATTCTTGGGAGATGATTTTGATGGAGTAATCTGAATTTTTGGGCAGATTTATGTTGGTTCCTTTTGGGGGTTTTCGGGTATGGGGTTTTACACAATATGATCCTTAATCTCGCGAGTGTTATTCCCTTTGATTTCATATGATTATTGAACTCATATTTGAATTGTAAATTCTTTCGAAATTCTGGAAATTATTGTTGGGATCTGATTTTGATTCATGTGGTATTATTATTTGTTGGGCATGTTGTCATGAGATTTTAATATGGCACTGATGTTGGGCACCCGCCAAGATTCCTTTTTCGGCTACTTGATAAAGTATGGCGCGGTATGGTGAGGCTTGGTGACTCGGGTTAATGTGTTGTTGAGAAATTATATTGATAAAATGCTTATGAGATTCGCATTTGATTTGAATATTCGTACTCGTGTTGTTACGTTTTATTCACCGCTAATATTTGTTAAGAATCTTTCTTATCGTATTGTGTACTTCCCCATATTTTCTTTTAGTTGGAAGGTTAGCGTGGATTTGGGACGCTATGGGGATAGATTTTTAGCTTGGATATTTTGGGAAGAATATTCTAGAGTACTTGTGAAGATTTGTATTTATTTTGATCTATAGAGCATTGGCTATTTATATTCTTTCGAGATAGATAGTTGAATTTTTTCGAGAGACTTTTGGTTATATTTAATTTGAAGAAATTGAGATTAGTGGTTTCTCTTATATTGTGGGATTTTTAGATGCTCTATACCTTGTTTCTTGGGATTTGGATTTATTTTATCAATAGTAGCGTTTCGCTCTGCTCTCCCCGGGCGGGCGGGGTGTTACATATCCCGACCTCTTTTCTTGCCATCTCGACCTGGGCAAGGAGACTTTGATCGCCTCTTAGATTCTAAATTTTTTTTGGTCCACAAACTTAGATAATTTTCCACGCCAAATAAGATTCTCGATTTAATTATTTAGGACAATGTAGTTATTATAGTATGCCCATGATCCTATGAAATTGTAGTATTTAGACTTATCTCTCCTATTAGGAGGAACTTTTAACTTTCCTGGCCATTTGAGCTCCCTATATCCCCGAATTTCATCTAGTATATTGTGTATGCCAACAGTGAGAGGAGTGTATTCCACGTACTTCTTGGGTTTCTCAACTTTCTTATCTTTCTGCTCCTTTTATCATAATTATTATCGACTTTTACACTAGGACCTTGTTTGGCAGCCATGGCTTCCTCGGCATTCATGATCTTGCCCGCCTTTTCCATTAACTAAGACATAGTTTTAGGGGATCCTTGGCCAGAGCATAATATTACTTCTTCGGGAGTAACCCACTCATCAAAGCGGTGATGGTAGTCTTTTCTTCATAATCCACTACCTCTAACTTTTCACTCTTAAAACGAGTTATATATTTGTGACTAGCCTTCCCTGCTTGTTGTCGGACTCTCAGAAAATGGGTGGTCACCATTTTGACACATTTGGCTTCAAAACATAAATTACTGATAAATAGCTCTGTGAGATGCTGAAGTTGGACATTTATCATTGGGGGAGGTTGTTGTACCAAATCTGTGCAGATCCAGTAATGGTACTTGAGAATGCTCGAGAACGCATCTCATCAGGAACCAAATAAATGCCAGATGCTTCTTGATATTATTTAACATGAAGTACGGGGTCATTTTTACGGTCATATTTAGGATTAACGAAAAATGGCTCAAATTTTGACGGTGTAGGAAAGTCCACGGTGGATGGAAGAAAAGGAGAGCCCTTCACAAAACTACTTTGTAATGGATTTTTGGATTGGGAAATTTCCCCCAATCGATCTTCTACTCATTGGATTGATCATTTCTAGGGATGATCCGTCCAATTTGTCTTGGATGACACATATTTAGCAAACTTACCATGCGATCGTGCTGAGGTATCTTCCTGATAAGTTAGCTCGATGCATGAGGAACCTTGTACACTGGCTCAGGATCTAGCAGATCCTTCTCGATGATCTAAAGACCTGAAGGGTTCTTTCTGGTAGCCCTTATTTGCTCGGGCTCCCAAGAGATCAAAAGTTGAAGCCCTACTTAGTTTTTCCAAGGCTCTCGGCCGTTGTTGGGTAAAAGATCGATCATTATAGTAATCTGTGGACCTGATGCAAGAGGCTAACCCAGGGGGATAATTCTGATATTGTAAAGACACAAAGTATTTGGAATGACTTCCTCTATTTCAGGGAGGAGGAGGTGGAATTTCCCTTCTTACAAATGAAGTAGTAGGACTATCTCGAAGCGTTAAAGCAAGTTGGTTCACAGTCTCCTGCATCACATCTTGCCTTTTAGCAATCTCGAGTAATATTCTCTGAAAGTCTCCCACACCAGGGGGAGTGGACAGGCTATTGAGGTTGAAATTTGGATATCTACTTTAGCTTTTAGTTACCAAACTTACAATCACAGATAAATAAAATAAAAGAGACAACAAAGAGTTTTTACGCGATTCAACTCAAGAATGGAGCTTACCTCTATAGGGTAATGTTGGTGTAATACCTCATATTTTTATGGCATTTAAAATTGGGAATTTATTAAATTTAATTAAGATCTTAATTTAATATTCATCCGAAAATTTATTTTTTTAATATTTACTAACGTGATGTGAGTTAGTAATTATTGGAAATTTGTTGAATATTACTGGATGAGTAAAGTAATTTATGAGATTGATTTTATTAAAATTTTCACAAGTTAATAAAATGGCAATTATGAAAATTTAATTCGAGACGCGCCTGTGTCGTGTCAGGACAAATTATTGTTATTAAAGTGAATAAATCATAAGTCGTCTGTATGGTCGTTTTGAGTGCGTCAAAGTTTCCGTAAGGGTCGAGATAGTCAGAAAAGTTTACCCGAGGGTTTAGTTTGGGTTTCGGGGCATTTTTAGGCCTAATTGACATCCCGGGAGGGTATTTTAGACATTTTGTATTTTTGGTTAATTAAACCCACAAATTTTCTTAGTATATATTAGCCATTTGCAGTTGTTTATAAGGGTTAACAAACACAAAACCTAAGCCCAGCCATTAGAGAAGAAGGTGAAGAGTTTCCAAGCAATCCAAGGCCTAGAACGCACCCGATTCCATTGCCACCACCACCAAAATGTAGATCGCACGATGAGGAATGCAACCATATATTTTTAATCAATAAATCAGACCATTGAATAGCAGGAAAGTATCTATCTTACTGATTTTAAGTTGTTATACCTTCCATGTTAGTCTAGGAGTGAAAATCATATGTTTTAATTGAAGAATTATATGTTTTGGAAGAGAATTTATATGAGTTGTAGGGATAATCCATATAGTCTGAAATCGTGATCATATGTAGAGGATTACCCATGAATTTATTATGATATTTGGGAAGAATATCTGAACTAAAATAGAGGGCTGTGATTATTCATGCAAAATTTGGTTTTGTAAATAAATCTGAGATTAAACTCCTTTTGATTGATTCGTTGAGGATTTATTGATGTTGTTACGTTAGAACTTGTTTATATATATTGCTTATACATTTGGACAACTTTGATGGGAGTTTAGGATAAATTTATAGAGGTTTGTAGGGGTTAGAATGAGTGAACCCGTAGGTTGAAATTTGCAACAAACTGGGCAAGAACTGCTTGACCGATCGATCGACCAAGAGCATCGATCGATCGATGATCGATCGATCGACCCTATTCCTCGATCGATCGATCCCTCCTAAAAAACTGCATGTTTTTTTCCCTTTTTGTTTAATCCGGTTTAAATACGTAGGAACCCTGGATTATTATTTATAGAGTATAATGGGTCGTGAAGAGGACCAGTAGGGTCTAAATAGACTCCGTTGAATGAAATTTAATATGGTATGAAATTGTTCGTTAACGGGGAATTTCATTACACATTAGAGATTGTGCGTAAGTTCGTTAATGAATTGAGGGACTCGTGAAAGACTTAGACTAGAAGGGTATAGAGGGTGTACCTACTGAAATTATATTTAGCAAGAGAGAATACTTCGAGAGATGATAAGTAAGTGTGAAATAAATTATGAATGAGAATAAAAGAGAAAAATCCGGTATGCGAGATAATTGTGTAATTTGTGCTAAGAACGGATAGTTATAATTATGGGTCGTGGGCAAACCTAATTTGAAAATTGTGAATATTTATATATATGAGTGTGTGATTGTGCATATATTATGTATCTGTGTAAAAATCATACCCGGGCTACTTGCTATCACGGAGGTTTCCGCGTCGGGACAGTCTTATCTCGATTGGACCTTTATGGGGCATATTGACTCGTACCCTAGAAGATAGTATTCCTTGGTACAGGATATCTGAGAATGACAGTCAGACGGTCCTAAGAGACGCGAGGGGTATCTGCTGACCTCTTAGTGACTTGGAACTATGCTTCGCCTCCATTTGTATGTGTATTGTGTTAATACAGTTCGAGAGTGATTCCGAACTAGTATTTCCCTTAGTATTAGTGATACTGGGACTTGATAGCAGAGCATGCCAGCACCATATGTGTGGTGCCGATAGTATATATATATTATATGAGTGATATATATATATATATATATATATATATATATATATATATATATATATATATATATATATATATATGCTTATAAATGGAAACTTTCTACTGAGTGTATAAGTAGTTAAGTAATGAATAAATGATTCATCTTTGTAACAAGTGTTCATCAATTTTGTAATGGTAACTAAGTTGTTCTGAGCAAAGTAAGAATATGGAAGAGAATGATTTTTCTAAAAACTAAATATTATGGCTTTAGTACTTATCGGGATATAACTTTAAGGAAGGATAAGTTAGATAGACGTATGTGATCAGTAGTACGGTAGGCGTGCACACTAGATGAGAGGTGAGAATTCTCAAGAGAGTGTCGCGCACTAACATGGTGGTTATATTAGCCAGTAAGCATTTTAAATACTTGTTAAACTATTTTTAAAATTGTTTTACACTCGGGCTTTGACCCGTTTTCTATCATTTCTTTCTCTCTTGTATATATATGTATGTATTACAGGTGCCTAGCCGCAGGGGCGTCATGCTTAGGTTCTTTGGATTGTACGTGCTGTAGCTTATGTGGAAGTTGTTGGCTCTTGTTTAGACGACCTCTTCATTAATTCAGTTTCTATATTAGTTTTCATAAATAGGACATGTGTCGCCCGATTCCCTATCCCGTTTGGATTTGTCAGAGATTTATGTTTATGTTATTTCCAGTATTTGGTACTCTTTAGGAGTTAACTCTTGTCATGAGGATTTCATTTATAGTTCATAACTTGGTTTGGTTTATCTAGATGGTTTAATTCTTGTGTGGTAATTGCCATCCTTATTATTTATGTGACTCTTAAACTGCTGTTATTAAAAAGGTTTTCATATTGGAATTTAAATAAAATGTAGATAAGATTTTAAATTGTTTTAACACTTAGCTTAATTATTTAGGGTGTTTAAATTGGAAAAAATTATTTTACGATAGTTATGCTAAGAATGAACCAACCGTTCACCTTGATTTTAATTTAATAAAGGACTGATCACCCGGTATTTAATTAGGCGGGGTGTTACTGGTGGTATCAGAGCATCCGTTTCTAGTGTCTTTTAGGATCTGTGCGGCTTATTATGCTTAGAGCATAGCTTTCTTTGATATAGAGCCTATGTTTAAGATTGTTGATTTCTTTGGTGAGATTTCATTCTCATGCTATCACGAATATATTAGTAAATCTTATTTGTGTTCGAACGTGATCGAACAATGAAGTATGGCAGATAAGGGCCATTGGGCTGATAGCGGAGGACGGAGTTAGGAGGTTATGAAGTATGTTCGAGGATGATGATCGTAGTCAAGGTCACCCCTATTATGGCATGAGAGGCCAGAACTATAAAGACGGCTAGGGCATAGCCTATGCTTTCCAAGTGCAGCTGTAGTCAAACATGATGTCAAAATTAGACTCACCCGACGTAGAACGCTTGGGAGAGGGTCAAATGGTAAATTGAGGAGAGTCATTAGCGGTAATTCTAGAAATGCGGGAATTATGTGTGTTACCCAACAAAGGTAATACATTCAAAGGCTTGGGCATGTGGAGGAGGGTGGTTAACTGGAAGTGAAAAATTCTGAGTAAAATTTTTCTTGGCTCATCGGAGCAAAGTTATAATAGTGGGAGTTAACCACCATATTTAATAGTGAAATGTTGCGTAAATGGAAGGACCTTAAGTACAGTTTAACCACACGTTCCTTCATAAATTGTTCAGAATAAGATGTTAACGTTGTTTTGAACCCATTACGGAAGGGCCGGATAAGGGTCCATTTGTAAATGAATTTAAACTTTTAGCAAATCTTGTATCAGCTGAAGTGGCTACCAACGGTAGAGAAGATTTCAAATGGGAGATCAACTCATGAGGAAGGTTGACAACACTTAAAGAGAATTATGTTGGACAGTCGATCCATATGGTGACAATTTAACGTATTGTCCGTAGAGATGTTAACTCTCTTATGTGAATGGAGCTAAAGTAATCAAAAGATTTATTGGAGAGTGAGACTAGATAAAACGCAGTTAGCAACGTGTCGCAAGGGGGAGACCCATCAGGGGGCTCATTTAAATGATTCGAATAGATGAATTCTTACCAAGCGATAGTGAATTCAGTAAGGGTTATGGAAGCCGGTAGAACGTTCCACAGGGCCAACAAAGCTAAAAGAACGATGGGGGGTAGCCATTAGGATCGAGACAATTTAAGTCTGAGAGAAGGACAACTCTAATAGGGTCAGCATGATAGGAGACAAGTGGGTTATGTGTTGAGGTATTTTGGGGAGAGTAAAACCACACGAGTTAAACTTTTCCATAGCGAGAATAAGGACACATGGGTGCACTGTTAGTGATTTATATATTTTTATTGAGATTCTCGTTTTAGTGATGTGATATGCGATTATATTATTGTACTGATTATGGTTTTATAAAAATGGTTAAAACATTAGTAAGCAGTGATTGCAAGGCTATCGGGGTTTCTGTCCTAGTGCAGCATGTTTTGTTCTGGTAAAAACCTCACCTGCGAGAGGGTCGGGCTCGCACTCATATTATATATTATAGAGACTTCGAAAGGTATAGTGGTACAAAAATGTTTAATCCTAGGGTGTTTATGTACTTTGTTATTATGATTCAGTGTGTATTTTGTTTACCGTAGGGTGGAAATATTTCACTCATTATTATGTGTAGTGCTCAGGACTTAGTGATAGGAGGAGCGCATTGTTATATTTATCCTTTTGGAATGTGGAAGTTAAGACTTATATTCATTTGTTTGGGAATTGGATTTAAAGAGTCATGATTGTATACGTACGAGGTTTATGGAATGTGAATTCCACCAATACTGAGCAATAATGCAATGAGTAAAAAGTTCTTTGTTTCAGTTCAATTGCGAAAGGAGATGTAGATTTTCTATCAAAAGACAAAATGGAGTGGTACAGGTTATGGATGGTGGACCCAACAAATTTTGATAACCTACTATGCTAGGTAGTAGTGTATCGAGGGGGTTCCTTGTTTGGATTTCTCTTTGCGAGACATCCCACGCATGAAACTTAGCGTAAGGTTGGAAGTAGAAAGATGTTTGGTCATTAGTGCATGAGTATAGTACCTCAATTGTCAGAGGAGCCGGTAATATTGATTATAAGTTAAAGTTAAGTGACGATTTAAGGTCAGTGGAGCCAGTTGTGTGGTAAGGAAACATTGGAAGTTTTGTTTTATTACCCAATCGAAGGGTGGAATGATGATAAATAGAGTTTTGTTATTAGATAAATACGAGTGTTTGTTATGTAGTGAGGTGAAGCCTCCCAATAATATTTAGACAATAGGCGCTAATGATGTGTAGGCTCATCTTATGTGAATAGCATGGATTGGAGCACAATGTGAAGTGTTGTTATTAAAGTGAGACTCTATAACTGATTGTATTGAAAATGAGAAATAAGCTTATTGTGAGGCGGGGAGGATTACATGAATTCGCCTTACCCGAAAGTCTGTTTTGAGTATTGTTAAAGTATCCTGATCTATTTTTACCAGGCATCCCTTATTTTCTGAATTTCGGGACAAAATTCCGTTATTAGGGGGAAGTAAGTAACACCTCGTATTTTTATGTCTTTTAAAATTGGGGATTTATTAAATTTTGAAAAGTGCGACTGTGTGATAATTCGTTAAATTTATTCGCAAGTTTCTAATTCGGCACACTTATTTAATTAGAGTCTATTTTTAAACCAAACTAATCCATCCCCTAAACATGCATCTAAAAGTGTGTGTGTCAACCCATAAATAAATAAACCATGTGACACAAATATTCAGGAAAAATCCCCCAAAGGGGCAAAACCTTTTATTTCACTATAATTTTGTAAAAACACGACTTACACGGATTACAATGAAATAGGGTGACATATGAAATACCCGCAGGTGTCGGTTCTGATGTCTCGACTGGAACTTTCCCTTTCCAAGAGGGCATTAGTGAAAAAGAAGATTGCTCCTCCACAAGTTACGACTGGAATTTTCCCTTTCCAAGAGGGCAGCAATGAAGAAGAAAAACGACTTCTCCACAGGAGTGAACTTTATAAGAACTCCCTCCTCAATAGCATGCAACTGTCGGTTGCAGAGTTCTCCCCACAAAGTATAAACAAGAACAAAGTATGTTCTTGAAAACCAAAACAATTCACTAAAGAATATGGGAGTTTTGTGAATTGAAAACAAAAAGGGATTAAAACCCTAAAGAAAGAAGCCAAAAAGGATTCTGCTTTCGCAGTTTTTCTATTCGTCAAAATGCTGTGACTTCTTAATGAAAACGTTACCAAATAATGAGTATTTATAGAAAAACACGTCTCCTCGAAAACAGAGCTGGTTCGAACGAGATCAGTATGTCGCTCGAACGAAGGACAGCTGTCGTTCGAACGAGATCGCGCGATATGCTATCTCGCGCGAACGACATGCTATGTCGCTCGAACGACTGTTGCAAAAAAATCATTATTTTAATGTCCGCTTCATCACTTAGAAAAAAATACTCATTTTCAAATTTTGACAAAAAAATTCGCTCCAACACTTGGAAAATATTTTGTAAAAAAATATCCCAAAATCTCTAAGAGAAAAGTTAAGGTATTTAAAACATAACCATACCAAAGTACACTTCGCGGAGTCTTCAATGATGAAGAACTTGAGTAATTTGGATCCGTATTTGATGTAGATGTCTCTTGAATGCTCTTCGACGGTGTAGTGGTATATGACATAATAAATTGATAATGGACCTATGAAAATATGTCCTTACAAATCTCCCCTATGTCTATGCCGGTACATACATAAAAAAATCCGAATTATAAAAAAACAAAATGCCTATACATATCTACCCTCCCATGAATAAATTTGCAAGACCTCAAAACTGTTCTTCAATCATCTTCGTCAAATCTCAAATCTTTTCTCACCAGGGTGTGCAAAATCATGATCTTCAATCTTTGTACCTACACGCATGAGATAAAGTAAAAACCTTCGTGACGCATCGAGTTTGAAATGATATAAGAATAAAGCATTAATAATCAAATCTCCCCCATAATGCAAAAACTCCCCCATAACTGATAATTCTTTCTCCCCCTTTTTATGATGTCCCCAAATAGACATATAAGAAGAAACAATCAAAACATGGAGTGTCATGATAAAATTTCATAAAAAATATGAGTCAATCAATGCACATGCAAAGGAGTATCCCAAAAACAGTCACAAACTATTTTTGATTTTTCAAATTTTTCATACAAAAATAGGATAAAAAAAATCACACCATGGATTTAAACTCAAACAACCAAGTCGTGGAAATGGAATGTATGGGTGTGAACACATTCGATAGGTAAATAAACTCAATCAGGCATATGTGCACGATGCATATGTGTACTCCTAACGAATGAACATCAAAAGTACCCTTAGGTGATAAGATTGTTGAATTTAGATGACATCGTCTTATACAAATCAACAAATCAAAGTCAAAATGATTTCCACCCTAATAACGTCCAAAATTATTCAGCGCATTTTCAAGAATTTCAAGGACGTGCAAACCCATTATAAAATCTCCAACCAAACACCCTCATATATATTTTCTTTTTAGAGGTAATCTAAATTCTCAAACTTTGGAGACTTGGTGCAAAAACCTAAATGGCCCATAATTGGCATGAATTTCTTTTTATTGCCCTTGAATTTTTTCGGGCTCTTTTAAACCTCTTTGGACCCCGGATAATAAAATTCCTCCTTTTTTTTAGGTGCAATTTAACGGTGGCTTAGTATTCACAAAGGCAAAATGAACCTTTCGCAGCCCTTCCCCATTCAAACAAAGCACACAAACTCACAAAACGGTTCTTATATGCACAATTTCCTTATCAAAATTTATCGCACTTGGTTCGTTTTAAAGGACAGGATTGAAGTGAAAACACCCAATCAGTATGTAAAAAGACAAGCACAATAATCAAACAAATCCGTGTATGTGTGCAATAAAGGAAATCATGAGTCAAACATGTAGGAAGTAACACTAAATTACATCTCAATGATTCCAAACATTGTAAAGCACATGGATGAATTGACCTATTGTCTCAAAATACTATCAAATAGTCACATGAAGAATGGAATGATATTGTAACTTGGTCATCCTAAGTGTCCATCCATAAAAGGGGCAAACAAAATACAAAAATATTTTTGGATTTTTTAAAAATTTTATCAAAATAAAATCTTTTTGTATTTTTCAAAATTTTTCAAAACAAAAAAATATATACAATAAGTACATGTCATTACACTAGCAAACATATATCATGAAACCACAACAAGTGTATGACAAACACGCAAACACAATCATCTATATGATATGGAAAGATAAGAATCATGTGGAAGCAAATGAGAATCAACTATTCTAAAATCTAGCGTATCCAAAAGTGATTTCCTAACCCAAGTGGATGTAACACGTCAACACGGGATTTTGGGAACCAACAAAACACTAGACTTTGAATTCCTATTACTCTTCCAAGATCAAAACAAAATCTCCTAAGGTGAACTTTCCTACCACAATATGAACATGTCTAAACGGGTGGAACGACACCTAAAGTGTGATATTTTCTAACATCCTTGAAATTAGTTGACCCTCTAAAACAAATAATGATTTTGGCTTTAGCATTAGAAGCATGAGAACACGATGACCCATTACCATCACTATCAAACCTAATTGAGTCTGTCAAATCATTTTTTAACTTCAAAATATTTAACTCAAGCAAAAAATTAGACTCTTACAAAGACAGGGATTTCTTTTTTAAATGTTCAATTAAACTTAACAGTTTATCGCGCTCACCCTCAATTAAAACAAACTTATCCCTAAGAGTCTTTTCACGTGCCGTAAAATCATCGATTAATTTTTTATCCTCGACGGCACAAACGGGAACCCTAGAATTTTTTAAGTCCTCTAATTCCTTCTCTAAAACAAGGACTCTCTCATCACTCTTCTTTTTGTCAATTTTCAAACAATCAAAATCAATACACAAATTACCAAAGTGCTCACGACAAAAATCACTTTGAGTTTAAAACGCTTGCAAGTATTCAATCTTACCTTTAAAGAGAGAATTTTCTTTTTCCAAAACTTAATTCTTTTGCAAAGTTTCAAATTCAAACTTTTTAATTTTTCAACACGGTCGTGAACTTTTTAAAAAATAGGCTCCTCATTAAATGGGCGTTCCATTGAAAAATTGTGATTTTTCACAAAACTGATTTTAAAAAAATCAATATCACACAATTTTTGCGAAAAATAGGAATACGCAATAAATTAGCACAACCTGCTCTGATACTAATTTGAAAACGTGAGTAGTCAAATTGTATCAGGAAAAACACTTTAAAAATCAGGATAAAATTATGTGGATTGGACGTGTTGTAGCTTATGTGGAATGAAATTTAATATGGGATAAAATTATGAATTAACGGGGAATTTAATTACACATTAGAGATTGTGCGTAAGTTCGTTAATAAATTGAGGGACTCGTGAAAGACTTGGACCAGAAGGGTAGAGAGGGTGTACCTACTGAAAATATATTTAGCAGGAAAGAATACTTCGAGAGATGAGAAGTAAGTATGAAATAAATTATAAATGAGAATAAAAGAGGCAAATCCGGTATGCGAGATAATTGAGTAATTTGTGCTAAGAACGGATAATTATAATTATGGGTCGTGGGCAAACCTAATTTGGAAATTGTGAATATTTACATATATGACTGTGTGACTGTGCTTATGTTATGTATCTGTGTAAAAATCATACCTGGGCTACTTGCTATCACGAAGGTTTCCGCGTCGGGACAGTCTTA
The DNA here is from genome assembly GCA_949130495.1 of Sambucus nigra. Taxonomy (NCBI): domain Eukaryota; kingdom Viridiplantae; phylum Streptophyta; class Magnoliopsida; order Dipsacales; family Adoxaceae; genus Sambucus; species Sambucus nigra. The sequence goes on from OX422208.1 coordinate 204,417,247, forward strand.
TCTCGATTGGACCTTTATGGGGGGATATTTACTCCTACCCTAGAAGATAGTATTCCTTAGTATAGGCTGTCTGAGAATGATAGTCAGACGGTCCTAAGAGATGTGAGGGGTATGTGCTGACCTCTTAGTGACTTGGAACTATGCTTCGCCTCCATTTGTATGTGTATTGTGTTAATACAGTTTGAGAGTGATTCTGAACTTGTATTTCCCTTAGTATGAGTGATACGGGGATTTGATAGCCGAGCATACAAGCACCAAAGATTTATGTGGGGTGCCGATAGTATATATATATATATATGGAAACTTTCTACTGAGTGTATAAGTAGTTAAGTAATGAATAAATGCTTCAGCATTGTAACAAGTGTTCGTAAATTTTGTAACGGTAACTAAGTGGTTCTGAGCAACTTAAGAATATGGAAGAGAATGATTTTCTATAACATAATTATTATGGCCTTAGTACTTCTCAGTATAGAACATTAAGGAAGGATAAGTTAGATAGACTTATGTGATCAGTAGTACGGTAATGCTTAGGTTCTTTGGATTGGACGTGTTATAGCTTATGTGGAAGTTGCAGGCTCTTGGTTAGATGACCTCTTCATTAATTTAGTTTCTATATTAGTTTTCATAAATAGGGCATATGCCGCCCGATTACCTATCCCATTTGGATTTGTCATAGATTTATGTTTATGTTATTTCCAGTATTTGGTACTCTTTAGGAGATAACTCTTGTCAAGAGGATTTCATTTATAGTTCATAACTTGGTTTGGTTTATCTAGATGGTTTAATTCTTGTGTGGTAGTCTTATTATTTATGTGACTCTTAAATTGTTGTTATTGAAAAGGTTTACATATTGGAATTTAAATAAAATGTAGATAAGACTTTAAATTGTTTTTACGTTTAGCTTAATTATTTAGGGTGTTTAAATTGGAAAATGTTATTTTACGATAGTTATGCTAAGAAAGAACCAGCTGTTCCCCTTGATTTTAATTTAATAAAGGACTGATCACCCAGTATTTAATTAGACGGGGTGTTACAGTTGGTTTAGGGTTCATTCCAATATCTTAATTATAAGGTGTAGCATAATTCAAGGGTTTAGATGTCTTGTTCCCTTTAGCTGGGGAAGTGGTGTATTTATAGTAAGTTGGAAATCAAGAGGTGATTGCCTTTATAGATTTAAGTATTTACACATGTACACAATAATATGTAGTTGGGTGTCTTTTCACATGCATGTATATGGTGACTGTTGAAATCCCATGTGTGTCTTTTCATATTATTTATGGTTTAATTTCTTGACTGTGGTCGGCGAGTCAGATGACTAAAGGATATCTGAGCCGATCAAGAATTACTCAATGCGGAAAGCTTAATGTTGATGTTAACAGATGTCATCGTGTTATTGGTCTAGGTGGCTTGATTTTTTTAAGCTACAACATTGAGTGCAATTCATATATCGCATAATCTCGTTGAAGAGAAGGTCGTATCCTTGAGCTATGTGAGCATCAAATGTCAATTACCCGATATTTTCACAAAACCTTTAGATGCACATAGATTCGAGAATCTTAGGAAGTCTTTGGATATTTGCTCTATTGATTGAGTTTGGATACTTTATCTAGTGTAGGGTGATTATCATCTTATTTCATTTATCCCTATTGCTAGATTGTATTTCTATTGTATTGTTATGCTTATTCTTGTTTATGCTTTATTTTTTGATATATTTTAAAAAATCCAAAAAGATTTTAGATCTTTAGGAAAAAGTTTAAAAAATTTAAAAAATATTTTATTCTTGATAAAAATTTTGAAAAAGACAAAAAGATTATTTTATTTTCGTTATTCACTATATATGGATGTGCATTTAAGATATTCAGATCACCCTTACATTCCATCCATTTATCTGACTTTTTATGGTGTTTTGAGACTTGACTTCATTTCTTTAGTGTGCTTAATAATGTGTGGATAACATTTCATTAATCATTTATGACTACTTTCTTCATGCTAGACTCTTTATTACATTTATTGCATATGTGCACGGTCTTTTTGAACATTGTACTTACTTTTCATATGTCGAATATGGTGTTCTCATCTCAATTGTGCTTAATGTCACGACTTCAAAAGTGGTCCTAGTGCATGCTTCTATCGACTCAAGTGTAAGTCGTCGACTCAAGTATAAATCCAATAAACGGGTATCGAACACAAGGAATAGGACGTAAGACGTGACAAAAAATAGGAAAGATTCTTAACCCTACGAATGACTAGAAAAAGGAAGGAAATTATGATGATTTTGAGATCGTACCTATCAACTAATGAAATTTGAATTAAATTAATAGCTAACTACACATGTAAGAAAAACTAAATTAAACTTTAACTATACAAGAGAAAATGGAGTAAGAGTACACTCCCCTGAACTTTTGGTGTTCATATAGAACATAAAAGTTTCATAAAGATAATTTTTTATTCAAAGAGACATCAAATATTCTCTAAGAATTTGACATATGAGGACTAAATGCCGCACAATATCAAATCCAAAATTGTATTTGAAGAAGATGAGAAGTTATCAAGACGTCAATTGCACCCTTAAAGGTTTCGGTTATCTAGGGAAAACGGAATTAAAAGGCCTAGAACCTTTATCTTTATAAAGTTCAAACCTTTGAATAAGGGATTACTTTTCATTCACTTTTAAATCCATGTGTTACCTAGGTTGGGTTCATGTACCCCAACCTGCTAAAAACTTAGCCGGACATGGTGAAATACGATTAAACATGAAATCTATGTTTCATGAATTCATTCTTATGCTAAAAGTGTGATCAAACATGTAAAAGAAACTTGTAACTAAAAATTAATGAATTATCAACCAAAAATATGAGAGAAATGGAAAGCAATAGAGGAATTATACTTGTATTGATGTAAATCCTTGAATTCAATGTTAAATCATGAACAATTGTTGATGAATGATAAATCTAGGATTCTAGCCTCCGATAAGCTCTCAAATTTCATTAAAAAATTAATTTTAATGGTTGGTGTTACTCTAGTATAAACCTTCCATGTTTTGTTAAGTGTTTGACTCATGCACAACTCTAATTTTAAAATAAAAAAAATCAGATTGCGTCATGCCGAACCGGTGATTTTTCTTCTTCACTGGAGCGAACCGATTCGGAATTCTAGAAGCAAGGCAAAATTTTACATCATCAGCAAACCGGTTCACTTATTACCAAACCGGTTCATCCCAGAAAATCTTTTCTTCCATGATTTCTTCTCAATTTTGAAACTTCATAACTTTTCACTCGGGCTTCGGATTTGGATGTCGTTTCTTCCAACGCGCTTGTAGACTCAAGGTATTCGACTTCGTCTAGGTTTCGCGTCCAAATTTCGAACGTAAAATTACACTTTTGCCCTTTGACTTTTCTTCTTTATTTTCTTTCTTGGTTTTGACTTCTCTCTTTCATTCGCTTGTATAAAATACCTGTAAAATGTAAGAGAGATACAAGAAACTTGTTGAACTATATAGAATATGTCAATAGAAATTATATGAGATAAATAAACTCAATTTATATTGCACAAGATGATAAAAGCCTCTAAATTAAGGGGATAAATATAAAGAATCTATACCTAATCAAACCCCCTAACTTAGAACTTTGATCTTCATGAACAATGTAAAAGAATCAAAGCACGGTCAAAGCACTTAGCAAACATATTATTAGGATATAATGACTCTTTCGCGGGTACACGGTTACATTTATCATATGCAAGAACCCTTTAAATCCCTAGGTTACGCTAGTATGACGAGTTGTGTCTCGTGAGGGTTACAGTGAATATACCCACAAATTTGTTTTCGACTCAAAGAAAAGCTCAAAATACCTAAAATTGTATAATTTAAACTACCAAAAATAGCCATCGTAAATTTATATTCAATAATCTCAATTTGTTGTGTGTGTGTGTGAGAAGCTAAAAATTAAACTGCTAACTTCCACTGATTGATCATTACGTTACTTTTTCAAAAATTCGTTTTGATTCAATTTTTCACTGATACACTCACAAACCAATCACTCGAAATGTGGTTAATTCTCTCGGTATGCGTGACTTAAAGAGTAAATATAATGGGACACAAATTCACGCACACAAATTTGAAAGACATATTTTTTATGGTGAGAATATCTCTTCATTGAAATACAATCATTGAAAAACGGGAAACATCATCTCTTATTCACATCAATAAATCTCTCTTATTATCTTTTTGTGTCTTAACTCTTCACACGGTAATTAATTTCACAATTCAGACTTGGTTAGGGCTTTTTTGGGTTTAAGGTGTATTGGGTAATATGGAAATGGTTGGGAAATTTGGAATTGGAAAATTTATTTATGATGTCCGTTAGTGCTTTTTCGGTCTTTTGCTCATTTTTCTATATTTTTTTCTATTTTTCACATGTTTATTTTCTTGCTATTTTTGTTGAGCTTTTTTTTTCTTCTTCTATTTTTTTCTTGCCCCTTTTTATGCACTTTTCGGACGTAACTTCTGAATTTTTCAATTTTTCACAATTCCGGGCTAAATGGTTTTTTGGGGTTACAAACGAAAAGGGTAAATTTTTATTAGGTTCAAATTGGGTTGCAAAAGGGATAATTTTCACAACTTTTTATGGCTCATATTTTTGGATAAACAAACGATGGCCTAACTTCATTATCCGAATCATTTATTAATTTACCATATGCGTCTTGAGATTAATTTAGCTTAAAGATATTTTAGCACATTTTTCAAGACAACATCTCACACATTTTTCATACCCGATCAAAACAAAGGAGTTGAGATCCTCAACAACTTATTGGAGCTACTTTTAGTTATCTGTTAACTCTCATTGATTAAATAACTCACAAAGATGATAGGCCCAAAAGCTCACCGGGTTAATTAATCTACACATCTATTCGTTCAATTTCCATCTTTGGTCAATTTAGGCTTTGTGCATTTGTTTTTTTTAAATTTGAGACTTTCATAAAATTTCGTGACATTTTCGAAGCTTTTAAATTCCAATTTTTATTTATTTTGAAGGAAAATATATTTGGCTTCTTCGATTTTTTCAACTTTTTTGGAAAGTTTTGAAATTTTCTAATTTTTTTTAATTTTGGTCATTTTGAAATTTGTGAAGTTTTTTAAAGCACGTGCATACCCCCCCCCCCCCCCCCAACTTAGACATTTGCAAAGTCCCTATGCAAAAAGGACTACAATCTAAACAAAATAAGGGTGCGTAAAAAAATAGACAAAGATCAAAATTCAATATTTGTATTAATAAAGACCAAGTACAAGTAAAAGAAATGATAGAGTTTACATAGTTATTAATAACCAAAAATTAATAGCAAATAAGGACCCAAAAGCGAAGAACTACATATGTGAAACAAACAACCAAACAACAACATTGGGCCTACTGTAGGGGTGGGTGTGATGGGACAGGAGCAATGGGGTCGTATGGACCATGGAAGTATGTCGGGAGAGCGACATTTGACCTTACTTGAAGCTTGTACAATTCCTCTTGTAGGCGGACCATCATGATTGTGTCTCAACGGTAAGCTTTTTGTTTTGCCCGATAATTAGTCAAAAAATTATTGAAACTTGCCTCTAGATTTTAAACATGGTGAGTTAGACCCTCTCCCTCCGGCTCATAGTCGGAGTCGTCATCTTCATTGTACTCGGCCTCCTCCTCTCCCATTTATACATCTTCCACTTGCGATGGGGGTGGTCGCACTACCTCCATTTGTTACACACACCAAGTAATGGATTCGGACCCACTTGGGGAGATGAGGTTTCGATGGTGGAGGGAGAATCCCGGCATCCTTTAGGAGCGATGTGATGAACCAGGCATATGGTAGAGCGGTTTTTCCATTGCAGTCCATGGTGGCATGTATAATTTTTGAATAAAAGATACGGGGGAGATTAATGGTACTCGCCGTGACAAGGAGGTGGAGAGGAAATTTCCATGTCGTATGCGGATTGCGGAGTTGCTAGATGTTTGGAGGATGTCCCTATATGTGATCAATAAGGCAAACTGGGTTGTTTCGTCAAGATTTCCCACCAGGAAGGTATCGTGATCCCAATTGTGGTTAGGGGTGATACGCTCTATATATTGGTGCTTCGAAATGGGATTAACTATAATGGGGTAATCGAAATTTCGGGGATTCAGGACTTGATTTTCATGCATTTTCTGGAAGACCATGGTGAGAGAAAAAGGTATTGGTACCTCATTAACATAGGCTTGGTACAAATTTTCATTGAACTTGATGAGAGTGCTATAAAAGGAGTGCACTTCGTCGAGCCAAATATCGTCATCGGGATTGGCTAAGAATTGACGACACCTTTGTCACCGAAAGATGGTGGACACGACTTAAGGCAACCTATTCCAATTGATTTCCCGCTCGATGTGTACGGTACGGGTGGTAGAGAAAAATGTTTCAACCCATAGTCTTTCTTGAAGAGAGAGGTAGCCGTGATTTCCATCTTGTAGTATTTCGGTGGAATCGTACTTCACGAGAAATTATTCGTCGGCCACATGGAAGAGTGATTTAAGGAGAATAGGAGTGAGGAGAGATGGAAAGGGTGAAGTGAAATGGGAGAGTTGGGTGTGTATTTATAGGTGGAGAAGTGGAAGAAATGGAGGGGATGGATGGAGGGGAAGGTTAGAGGGAAAAGAAAGTGGAGGGAATGTATTTGGAGCAAAAAGATGGAGGGAAATGGTTGGAGGGAAAAAAAGGGGGATGTATGGGGAATGAAAACATTGAGAATGGCCGAATTATCTGAACCTACTATCAACGAACCGGTTCAGGCCCTATAATATTTTTTTATTCGATTAGCAGGTGAACTTGTTCAGACCAAATAGTGCAACCAAGTTGAACCGGTTTGAATTTCCAGTATGCCCCCTAACTTAGCATCAAGAAAAATAACTAAGTATTGGAACTCCAAAAATTTACTTTCCTAAAAATTTCCCAAAACACTCCTACTCTTATTTTAGCTTGGAAAACCCTGAAAAATCACCATGCCTTGCATGAAACTCTCCCAAAATGTGCATTTTTTCTTCTATCCTATCTCGACTCGTAAGCTATGAACTTCTACTAACCCAGCTACACAATTTACTATAGTACACAAGAATAACCCCATACGCATCGAGGGTGTGATGACCTCTCATATCTCTTTCAATCAACCATGTAAACGGGTTCCAACAACCAAATGGTGTCATCTTCTTCAACACACATCTCTAAATATAGATTTAGGTGTTATTCGTTAACTTTGAATGTGTCCCCCCCTTTTGGATCTTCTAATTCCATAGCTTCATGGGAGAACACTTATCTCACAACGAATGGGCCCATCCATCGTGAACATAATTTTTCAGGAAACAAATGTAGACTGGAGTTGTAGAGAAGCACCTTTTGAACCAAATGAAACTCCTTGCGTCGGATGATTCTATCATGTGCGATTTTCATCCTTTCTTTGGATATTTTTGCATTCTCATACGCATTATTTCACATCTCTTCCACCTCATTTAAATGAAGCTTGCGTTCTTCACCGACTTTGTCCAAATTATAGTTCAACCTCTTGATTGCCCAATAGGCTTTGTGTTCTATATCCACGGGGAGATGGCAAGGTTTCCCATACACAAAGAAAAATGGGTACATCCCGAGGGGATTCTTATATGAGGTTCTATATGCCCATAGCGTATCGTTCATTCGTAGGGACCAATCTTTCCAATTGGGATCGATGATGTTTTAGAGAATGTTCTTGATTTCACAAATTGCTTACTTAGCTTACCCACTCGATTGGGGGTGATAAGTCATCCCAACCTTGTTTACGACACCATACTTTCTCATAAGTTTTTCAAATGGCTGATTACAAAAGTGGGTGTCGTTATCGCTAATAATTTCTTTTAGAGATCCGAAGATGGAAAGTATGTTCTCTTACAAGAACTTAATCACCACCTTATTGCCATTAGTCTTGGTAGTTATGGCCTCTACCCATTTCAACACATAGTTTATCACAAAAAGGATATATAAGAAACCAAAGAAGGGAGGGAAATGGCCCATGAAGCCAATACCCCAACTATCAAATATCTCAAAGACGAGTATGGGTGTCAATGGAATTACGCCTCGTTGAGTGATGGCTCCCATACTTTGACATCTATCATAAGATTTGCAATAAGAATTTACATCCCAAAAAATTATGGGCAGATAGAGACCGCTTTGAAGAATCTTAGCAGGTGTCTTATTCATCAAAAAATGGCCTCCATATGCTTTCGTATGATAAATACGGAAGACACTAGGTATCTCATTATCTGGTACACAATGTCGATGGTTTGTTCCGCGCAATATTTAAAATAAAAAGGGATCGTCATAGAAAAACATGTGCGATCAATTGAGGAACTTCTTTCTCTCTTGCGGTGTCCAATCAAAAGGAACGGCTCCGGTGATAAGGTAGTTAACTATATCCGTAAACTAAGAGGGAGAAAAAGTGGCAAATAATTTCTCATCCAAAAAATATTCGTCTATGGGTATAGGATCACTCGGCACGTCGGACGACAGACAGGACAAATGATCGGTAATGACATTTTCTACTCCTTTCTTGTATTTTATGGAGATATTGAACTCCTGTAGGAGTAGGATCCACCTTATGAGGAGCGGATTAGCATCCTTTTTAAAGGAGATATTTAAGCGCCGCGTGGTTGGTAAATCAAGTGATTGGTGAACCAAAGAGTCAAGAGAGAAATTTATCAAGGGCAAAAACTATCACTAGAAATTCTTTCTCCATGGTGGAGTAATTAAGTTGCGGTCCAATTAACGTTCAACTAGCGTAGTAGATGACACAAGCCTTCTTATATTTTCTTTGGCCTAAACTAGCCCCTATAGCATAGTCACTTGCATCGCATATGAGCTCGAATGGAAGAGACCAATCTGGAGCTTGCATGATGGGAGCGAAAATGAGCATACTTTTCAATTTTTCAAAAGCGGTTTGATACTCTCCATTCCACTCAAAGGGGGCATCCGTCATAATGAGATTACTCAAGGGCCGAGCGATGGCACTAAAGTTCTCAATAAACCTTCGATAAACATCCATGTGGCCCAAGAAAGAGCGCACATACTTCAGTGACTTAAGAGGGGGAAAATTATCTATAACATCGATTTTTGCCTTATCAACTTCAATAACTTTGGACGATACTATATGGCCAAGAACTATTCCTTCAGTAACCATGAAATGGAACTTCTCCCAATTTAATACGAAGTTATTTTCCACACAATGGGCTAGAACTTTTTCAAGATTCGCAAGACAAAGGTCAAAAGAGGGATCGAAAACACTTCAGTCATCCATAAAAACCTCAAGGCCTCTTTCGACCATGTCGCTAAAGAGACTAAGCATGAACCTTTGAAAGGTCGTGGGCACATTACATAATCCAAATGGCATAAGTTTGTAGGCAAATGTGCTAAAAGGACATGTGAAAGTCTTATTCTCTTGATCAAACACATCTACCTCAATTTAGTTATATTCTAAATAATCGTCAAGAAAGCAATAAAATGGGTGCCCCGCTACTCGCTCGTGTATTTGGTCGATGAATGGAAAGGGGAAATAATCCTTTCTCGTGTCGAAATTGAGTTTTCGGTAGTCAATGCAAATGCTCCACCCGATGGTGGTGTGTTGAGGAATTAGCTATTCCTTAGTATTCTCGGCAACTATCATTCCCGACTTCTTCGAGACGACTTGGATAGGACTCACCCATTTGCTATCCGAGATTAGGTAAATGATACCTACGTCCAATAGCTTAATCATTTCCGCTCTCACTACTTCTTTATAGTGGGGTTCAATCGTCGTTGCATCTCCCTCGAGGGCTTCACGTCCTCTTAGAGGTAGATTTTATGGGTACAAATTAAAGGACTTATAGCTTTCAAATCCGCAATGCTCTAACCAAAAGCATTTTGGTGCTTCCTCAAAATTGCTAATAATATACCCTCTTGCTCTTTATCTAGGCTAGAGGACATGACAACGAAAAATGTCTCATCCTCTCCCAAATAAGCATATTGTACGTTGGAGGGTAGTTTTTTTAATTCAAGGGTGGGAAATTTTTCGTCAGAGGGAATCGTGCATGACTCCCTCGGGGGTAACTCTTTGCATCTAGAAACCCAATTTACATCTCTTACATCCTCATTCGACGCTCTCTCGTCGAATTATACTCTCAACTCCTCCACCTCCCTCTCAAATTAGGTGTATGTCCCGTCACTCTCACTACCCAAAATAAGACAAGCTCTTAAGGCATCCCCACCGATTTTCCCTCTATATGCTCCTCTACCATCTCCTCAATAAGATCGACTGCATGAAAATCATCCTCCTCTCCCACTTTCCTAAAGATATTAAAAATATTCATCTCAAGGGTTATGTTCCCGAATGTGAGTTTCATTAGACCATTTCGAGTGTTGATTAATGAGTTAACCGTAATTAAGAATGGGAGGCCTAGGATGATGAGAACATGATTGCTTGAAGGTATGGAGGGATCTGTGTCCCAAATGACAAAATCTACCGGGAAGTATAATGTGTCCACTTGGAATATCACGTCCTCGACAATCCCTCGAGGTATTTTCACTGTACGATCTGCAAGTTGGAGAGTGATCGATGTGGGCTTGAGGTCCCCCAAATCTAGTTGCCTATATATCTAATAAGGGAGAATGTTGACGCTCGCCCCTAAATCAAGTAAGACTTTTCTATTCGGTTCTATCCAATGATGCACGAGATGGTAGGTGCACCCGAATCTTTAAACTTGGGTGGGAGGTCATTAAGTAGAACGGAGCTCACATTTTGTGTTAGGAAAATGTTATTTTTCACTTTTAGCCTTCTTTTCACCGTCAATTAGTCCTTAAAGACCTTCACATATGCGGGAATTTACTTTATGGCATCGAGGAAAGGTAAATTCATCTTGAGTTGCTTAAAGACATCTAGCACATCATCGCAGGAGACCCCTTTTTTAGGTGGAGCCAACCGTTGAGGGAAAGGCGTAGAAATGGGTGGTTTCACTACGACTTCGAGCCCACTAGTGTTGTCTTTATTGTCACTATTATTTAAAGGGGCATCTTTGGTCTCTTTCGTACCGGGTGAAACCTCCTTATCTTTAGATTCATCTTGTGGAGGAGGTGATAAATCAACAACTCTCCCACTTCTTAATGTGGTGACTGCTTGACATTGCTCTTGATGGTCATTAGATGTAGAGCTAACACTAGGTTAACCTTAGGGAGGTCTTTGGCCTTGGGCCGAAAACTTTCCCTTCTCTTGGATAATCAAGGATGATTGCAACTTTAAAATGTTTGCATTTATCTCGGCAAACATCCGGGTTTTTTGGGAATTCGTTACTTCTTGGGCTTGTATGAATTGATTTATCGAATCCTCAAAATTTTGCCTCGGTGGGGTCATATACAATGCGGGAGGTGGTGCTGGCATAGATGGAGCTTGTTGAAAGTGTGGAGGCGATGGTGGAGGAGGGGCAACGTGTGAATTAGGATTTAACGCGGTGTTTGGTTGCTCATAACTAAACCCAGGATGGTTCCTCCACGAAGGGTTGTAAGAATAACCGTGAGGGGCATTGAAATTTCCCTTAAATCCTCCTATAGCTTCAACTTGCTCATAGAGCATGACTTTGTAGGTGGGTATCATCATACATTCCTTTGTTGAATGGCCCACCTCACAAATGGCACACACATTTTCTTTCATATCTCGGATGGATCCGGTTGTTTCTCTTACCCGTGATTCGAGTACGTCTTCCAATATTTTCTTAATTTGGTTGACTGAATGTTTCCACTTGGCGTCCTTGTCCACGGAATAGAGAACAGACTCGAAAGGAGCAGTGGACAACTGTCGAATCCAATTTTGGGTGTTAGGATATGATGTTTCCCATGAATGAGTTGTCTCGGAGACATACTTAAGGTGGGCCTCGACATTGTTTGCATCTAACCCCCAGAATTCTCCCTCGCACATAGTTTCCACGATTTGTTTGGAACCTATATTTAGCCCTTAGTGGAAGAAAGAGATAAGGTGATACTAACCAAAACCATGATGTGGGAATGTGTTAACCAACTCTTAGAAGAATTCCCAACATTGATCACATGTCTCATTTTCTTATTGTCTAAAAGTTTGAATTTTAGCCTTGATGGAATTCGTTCTATGTTGGGGGAAGAATTTCAAAAGAAACTAATCTTGCATACCTCGTCATGACCCGATTGCGTTTGGTGATAAAGACCAAAGCCAAATCTTAGCTTTATCCTTTAAGGAAAAAGGAAAAGGTTTTAGGAGAATGACCTCTTGAGTGCAAGCTTGATCGCTAAATGTGTCGCATGCCTCTTCGAACTCACGGATGTGGAGGTATGGTTTCTCCGAATCCAAACTGTGAAAGGTGGGAAGAATTTGGATCATCCCATATCGGAAGTGAAATTGTCCGTCATTGTACGAAAGTAGAATGCATCCCAGAGTGACAGTTCACTCGGGATATAAGAGCTCTCTCATGGGACGATACAATATCTCTCCCTCACCCGCACCATAACTAGCGTGCTCCGACATGGCTCTATCCCCAAATGACTCGAATTCCTCACTTGGTTCCCTAGAAATGTGACTCGTGATGGAGTTGGGTGGTGTAGGAGGTGGAACCCAAAATTGCGAAGCGTTAGGAGTGTGGGGACTATCAGGGTCGTACTCGACTATAGGATTTTCGTGGATGTAGGTTGGAGTAGATTGAGGAGTGTGTTGAGGACTTTACATGAAAGGACTTGAGAGATGCTATATTTTTTTTTCTAATTTTTTTCTTTGGATTTTGGATTTTGGATTTTTATAATATTTTTTTTAGAGTTTAAGTCAAATTTTGGATTAAATCGACCTAACCTAAAAGTCTACCTAGTCCCCGTCAACGACGCCAAAAACTTATCGCGACTTTAAAAGTGTTCCTAGTGCATGCTTCTATTGACTCAAGTGTAAGTCGATCTCTCAAGTATAAATACGGTAAATGGGTATCGAAGATAAGGAATAGGACATAAGATGTGGCTACAAATAGAAAAAACGCTTAACCCTAAGAATGACTAGTAAAAGGAAGGAAAAGATGATGATTTTGAGACCGTACCTATAAACTAATGCAATTTGAATTAAATTAATAGCTAACTATGCATGCAAGAAGAACTAAATTAAACTTTAACTATATGAGAGAGAAAGGAGTTAGGGTACACTCCCCGAACCGTCGGTACTTACATAGAACACAAAAACTTCAAAAATATAATTCTTCATTCAAAGAGACATCAAATATTCTCTAAGCATTCGACATATGAGAACTAAATGCCACACAATATCAAATCAAAAATTGTATTTGACGAGGATGAGAAGTTATCAAAATTCCAATTGAACCCTTAAACATTTCGATTATCTAGGGCAAACGGAATTAAAGGGCCTACAACCTTTATCTTAATAAAGTTCAAACCTTTGAATAAGGATTACTTTTCATTCACTTTTAAATCCATATGTGTTACCGAGGTTGGGTTCATGCACCCCAACCCGCTAAAAACTTAGCCGGACATGGTGTAAATACGATTAAACATGAAATCTACGTTGCATGAATTCATTCTTACGCTAAAAGTGTGATCAAACATGTAAATAAATTTCTAACTAATAATTAATGAATTATCAACCAAAAGATGAGAGAAATTGAAAGCAATATTGGAACTATACTTGTAATGATGTAAATCCTTGAATTCAATATCAAATCATGAACAATTGTTGAAGAATGATAAACCTAGGGTTCTTGCCTCCAAGAAGCTCTCAAATTTTATGAAAATTTTAATTATAATGTATGGTGTTTTTCTAGTATAAACCTCCCACGTTTTGTTAAGTGTTTGACTAATTCACAACTCTAATTTGAAAATAAAAAATTTAATATTGCGTCATGCCGAACCGGTTCGAATTTTTCTTCTTCACTGGAGCGAACCGGTGAAATTTTTCATCAACAACAAACCGTTCACTTATTTCCAAACTGGTTCGGCCTAGAAAATTTTCTATCGTTTGTTCCATGATTTATTCTCAACTTTGAAACTTCATAACTTTTCACTCAAGCTTTGGATTTGGATGCCATTTCTTCCTACGCGCTTATGGACTCAAGGTCTTCAACTTCTTCAAGGTTCCACATTCGAATTTTGGATGTAAAATTATTCTTTTGTCCTTTGACTTTCCTTTTTTTCTTTCTTTCTTGATTTTGACTTCTCTCTTTCCTTCACTTGTATAAAATACCTGGAAAATGTAAGAGAGATACATGAAACTTATTGCACTATATAGAAGATATTAGTAGTAATGATATGAGATAAATCAACTCAATTTGCATCGCACAAGATGATAAAAGCCTCTAAATTATGGGGTTGAATATGAAGAATTTATACCTAATCACTTAATAACGAACCAAGTGGACTAGAGATAAGTTGTGCTTATAAGAACCATTACCTGAATTTTGTTTCCTGGATAATATGTTATATGTTAAGCAATGAAAAGGGCCTATGAAGGAGTAAAATTCTCTTTGTGTTAAAAGTCACCATTTGCAAAAAGAGCCTAAAAGGGTAACGACACATAAAAAAAACTGCCAAGGCCATTTTATTTCATTGATGCTTCACTACATATGAGCATTATGATATCTTCAAAATTTGAGAGTGAATTGATACATATATGAGATTTTGAGGGTGTTGTAAAGTATAAGATCCACGAGTTTGCATGACGGACTCTCTTGAAAAGAATTAATTAGTTTGGTGTTATTGATTTGAGAAGCATTTAATTCACGACATGTTGCATAAGTCGAATCAATTTAATTTAAGTTCAATGTTTTTACACCTAAGGTTAAAATTGAGTTCTTTCTTTAGAAGTATCTCATTGACTTCATGCGCCTATGTTACAAATGCCTATGTTGATTTATAGGTGGAAAATATTCACATAATTACATTCTGCATTCATGATTCGGATATTTTTGTGTTATTCCGCGATGCTATGTATTTTGTACCTTTTATACTTTTTATACTTGAATATTTTGAAAAAATTATAAAATAGTTGGTATGCCGTTTAGAATTCTCATCGCATGTGCTTATTTGATTATCTTTGTGATGTTATTTCTTCTGAATTTATGTGATGCTTACTATTCATGCTTAGTTTCTTACCTTTTATCTATTATGGACAAAAAAGGGGGGAGAACAAATTGAGGGGGGTTTATTTTTTCTTTAAACTCGTACGCGTCACGGTTATCTTTTGTTTCGTATGTGTAGGTCTCTTCCACTTTGATGATGATCTCATGGACTACATAAACTGAAGAATTTCACTTGACGATAAAGTCTCGAATGTCATTCCGTTTTGGGTTTGGGAGGACATTAGGATACATTGTCTTAGGGATTTTATAGTAATTTGGGTTTCATTTTTTATGTCAGAATAGCCAAAGGGGGAGATTCGTAAGAGCAAGTTTTTATAATTTCTCATAGCTTAGGTTTTTTGGCTTATCCCATCATAAATCAGAGTTACAAATCGAACACTACATCCGTATTTGCCTCCACGATCGTTTGAAGACTTGTTAGTGACCGAACATCATTTTCGAATTTCAAGCCGTTGGAATCATCACGAACACTTCATGGAGGTATACGGACTTATGGTTTTGATATTTCTCAGTCAATTATATTTCGGGATGATTTTTTTATAATCGAGGCATTTTTCATAAAAGGATTTTCAAAATAATTTTTTTATTATTTTTTAGTTCGTTAGAAATTGATTCTAATCTTATTAGAAGGAGAGTTGGTTATCGTACGTACGAGGTAAAATGTCGTTGGAACGAATGCTAATTTCATTATAACAAACATCAAACTAACATCTAATGAGATGGTCTCTGTTTGACAAAACAACTCTCGTTAGAAGTTCTTTGGAAGGTCGATCGAACAAAACAAGCCTTTCGTTCAAACGTGATTGGACCTTGTTAGAACGAAACCTTATTTTCATTCAAACGAATTCCTATTTTCATTCGAACGAGATCTCTGCGTTAAAAAAATATATTTTTCTATACGAAAAAAGGATTCTTTTAACCTATTTCAAACAGAACTTTAGGCAAAAATCTTTTTCTATACATGCACCAAAAGTTTTCATCTTTGTGTTTCATAAAAATAATTTTGTTTTCCAAATCATACATCCCTTAATACGATTTGTTGAATTTTTGTCAAACCCGATTTTCATACATTACATCAAACCCTTGTAGATTTTACTCTACTGCTGATTGTGGAGTTACGACTCTATGGATGAAGAAAAAAGGATATCGTATCCTGAGATTGATCGATGAATACCGAGGAAATAACTGCTTCATGTGGACTGACTGTACCATATCTATTGAAGATCTGAAGAATGCATTATACTTAGTGAAGCTCTAAATAGTCTATAAGTCATTGAGTATGTCAGACTCTTTAACAGTGTTGAAATCTAGGTTTTGCCCGAAAGGAATTTTTTCTCATACTCTTCTTCTATTTGTTAAGTTTGATTGTGTAATTGAGTACGTATTTTGGAATTTATTTTTCATGCACCTTAATTATTAATGAAGTTAAAATTTGATTAAAAATTGGATCTTTGTATGTGTAACCTACGATACAAATAATTCCATATAACCCTTGTTGTGTGTTTTTAAAAATAGAGAGTTAACATAATAATTCAAAATGTATAAAATGGAGCATTAAAATAATAAAATCACAAGAGTAATATAATACAAAACCTTAACACAATAAAGTATAGCATTAACATAATACTCCAAAATGTATAAAATAGAGCATTAACATAACAAAAATCGCAAGAACTATATAATACAAATCCAAAATATAAAAATAATCCAAAATATATAAAACAGAGCATTAACATAATAAAATACAAACATCAATCAATATCATATAATACACAAGCTTAACTCGCTATAGAATGAATTAAACTTCAAATATCTAAACCACGATAATTTCAAGAACAATATCTCCAAATAACTATCTCCAACACTCTATCTTTAATATCTCTAAAAATTTAGGGTAAAACAATAATATTACGATACAAAAATCCAATAAACATATAAACTAACAAACAACAATGAAAAATATTTTATAATACTACAAAAAAAAATCACTAAATATTGAACAAAAATACTCCAAAATGTATAAAACAGAGCACAAACAAAACAAAACAAAACACATACATTCATCATCATCAAATAATACACATGCTTACCTTGTTGTCGACTGAAAACTTCAAATATGTAAACCAAAATCGCAGTAATAATATCTCAAAAGCTCTCTCTCGAAAAGTTCTAAAGATTTGTTGAAAGACAAACAAGGGGAAATACTAAACGAAAAGCAATTTACAAAGCAAAAATCTCTAACACGTGTAACGTTCCTACAAAAAGCTATTTCAAAATGGTGACAAATCGGTAAATATATGAGTTAAACTAGCGGTGGCAATATCTGTAACTATCACGTCGTTAACTAAACATTCGAATAATTATACATGTGGACTTATAGAATAATTCATAAAATGCGTGTCCTCATCATGCATTACTAAAAAGTTAAAGGAATTTTTCACTATCTTCTCCAATAAAAAAAAAAGGAGAGGGAGAGAGAGAGACCAAAATGTAAATGCTATTTTTTATTTGCAATTGAAAGCATTCATTATAGATAATAAGTATAAATTATTACATTACATTTACTTAGAACTTTTGAGTTGCTAGTAAGCATCCCAAGAACTGGATTCAATTGGTATTCCATGAATCATTAAATTATAGATACCCGTTCTTTCGAGAGGTAAGTGATGGTTTTTGTTTGTTTTCCTGTTTTTGCTTTATTAATTACCCCACATCTGAATTAAGCACACCCTCTTGGGGCAAACCCTAGTTTCCCTCCGGCAACATCATAGACCACGTCCAACGTCCTCTGCTGAACATTCCCCAATATTCCGACATCAGTATCTTTGCTGTTAGCGGCGAAAGCCAAGCACACCTGTGAAACGCTGACCCCATAAACTATCCCCGTGGGGTCGATGTCAACCTTCACGTTCCCATTAAACACGAAACTCAGCCTTGGTATGGACACAGTAGTATAGTTGCTCAAGTCATAACAGGTGTCAAATATGGAAAGCGGTGGAGCCTCAGGATATTTTGTCATTAGTTTCTTGAAAGCCGTTTTAATGGAAGTATAGGCTGAGGGAGGCAGTCGACTGATGACTGTTCCCGAGTCAATAATGGTACCCGTGGTGGAAAAAGTTGTTGGACTAATAGACAGCTGAGTTCCGCCAACGTAAACTGCTATAATGTCGATGAAGTAATACGATGATGCTCCTTGCGATTTTGCTAGGGGTGTGAATTGGACTGCTCTTGAAACTCCAGATTTTCCAAAACTTAAGTATCCGGTTGAGCTGGACATTGAGGGAAGACAATAGGAGAAGAATTTCCCGTACTTTTGAGCCGTTTGAGAGACTATTGAAAGTTTGTCACTTCCGAGACCGAGTAACCCAGCAGTATTGCCGAAGAGACCTTGGTTGTTTTGGCCACACCCGAAGAGGAAACCGTCAATGGCATCTGTTGAGGTTAATGTTAACTTCTCTTTGGCAAAGTATCCGACCGAAAATGATTGGTCTCCATATTGTATGCCGTAAACGCAGGTGGATGCGGAGCAAGAGGGTGTGTTTCCGGTGGCGGTGGTGAGTTGGGAACAGATAGGTGAGTTGCAAGTGATATTTGAGTAGGAGGTTGAGGCGGATGGGTCTAGGATGGGTTGTTGCTGTTTGTAACAGGATCTCACACATGGTTGGCACTGAGTCCATGTCAGGTCGCTTCCGGTGTCGAAGATGACTGAGAGCTCTTTCTTTGGTGTGCCCAGTCCGATAGTCACGATGTAGTTGCCCGACCCCAGTGAACTGCCGGGTTTCGCTGGAAGGATGGTCTTTTTGCTCTCTAAATTGTTTATTTTGCTGGTGATTTCAGATTGAATTGAATTGACTCGGGACTGATCATGGGAAAGGAGTTGAGTAACTGTTGGAGCATTGTTATTGTCCGGATTGAGACGAGAGCAGGGCCCGTGTCTATGAACAACTTTCACTGATGCTGCTCTTTCCTTCGGTTCTGTGTCAAATATACATTTATGTTCACATAATTAGAATCCATTTTTTTTTGTTGATATTGAAAATTAAAATTCACTTAACCAAGCCTCTCCGCCCAGTAATATAAGGGTATTACTGTGACAGCGTTGAGGGTGGATTGAGTTTGATCCCCAGTTCGATTCCCGGTGCTGTCAAAATAATGTTTGACCAGTGGAAGCCACGAACCACGAACGTGAATTAGTCGAGGTGCGTTTAAAGCTGCCCAAACACCACGTGGTATGATAAAAAAAAAATTAGAATCCATTTAATCTACAAGGAATCTAGTGATATCCAACCCATTTAGAGTCGGCTGTAATATAATAAATCATTTCCACCTTTTTAACTAACTACAAAATGTAGATCCTGCTTACAAATACACGTTGGAGATTGATATCTCAAAAGAAAAAAAAATTATCTATAAATATCCGGCTTTCAAAATCTTAAAATTAGGAGTATTTCCATTGAAATTTATCAAACCATCCTAATATCCTATATAAATTAGGGTCATTTTAAGTTTGGGGTAGAATAGTTCTTTGTATTTAAGGGTTGGGTACCTTAATTTACAATATTTCTTTTTTGTGTGTCATTTCTAACATAAACCGTCAGTTGACTATTGACTTTCCTTTTTTACGAGCCAAAAGATCATTTTGCCCTCATTTAATATACTTATCCAATATATATATATATATATACTCACGAAAAGTCAACGGGTGTGGATAGTAATTGACTTCTGCCAGCAAGCTCGATGCACAATAGGTGTGACATACATATTAAGGATATTTCTCCAACAATTATCTGATAGTATGGGTAGACCAATTCTCTAGGAAGTTTGAAGAAGATATTACGCATCTTTATTTTTTCTAGTTACTAAGGCAGGTAGGTTCTCCTATAAAGTTGGAGACTATATTTACTTAGTTGTTCTTTTTATTTAGCTGTTAGTTATACAATAACTTTGTTATTGATGTTGTAACTTTTGACTCCTTTGATTTTAACGAAAACAAGAGTATTCATTCTCTAAATAAGTTTATTTATTTCTACATGGTATCAAAACCATCAAACTCTCACGAGTAATTTTGATCATGTAACCATTCTTCCGATGGCGGTAGCCACAATTCATTGCTATCGTCCGAGGGGTACATAACACGATGGAGGCCGCTACTACTACAACTGTAGTGTCACCAGTAACATTATAGGCGGGGTGGTTCACGTCAATCTGCTTCTTTGCCGACGAAACAGAGTCGTCGTCCCCAATAATTGGGTTTGGTCCAATAAAATTTCAGCCATCCCACATTAACATGCGCCCTTGCGAGTGTCTCCAAAAATGCAAGACTTTCTCGGCGGCATCCCGTAGGTCCCTAGAACACAAGCCCAACTCCAAATCATTAATAGTTTGTTTTGTTGGCATGAATGATCGTTTTTCCTTATCCCTATTTTTTTCGGGCTTTGTTCAAACTCTATTAAATCGATGTACCACTTGTATGAATCTGCATTTTTGTTCAATTTAGCAAGGATAACAGTTTTACATCCCATATCAAAGATTTTGGAAGGACGGTGTACTCACGTTGCGAGTTTCTTATCCACCCCGCTGCTGCTGGAAACAGTTAAGGAGACGATTAATGACATTGCAGAAAATGTATATTCCATTTTACTCCTTAAAAGCAGAATTTAGGTGGTTCCCAGATCCAACGTAGACAGAAGGAACACCACATTGCCTAATTATCTTGACAAAAGTTGCCATTGCACTTTGTTTCCAGAACTGATCTTACTAATGTCAGTCATTTCCTTTGTAATATTTGGGTTACAGTTACAACTTTACCTCAATGTCGTTAATGTAGTTATAGAAAAATCCTTTTATAAAAAAAATCCTCATTAGTTGGAAGTTAACTAAGATAGAATCATGTACCCCGTTCACATGATTCAATAACTAAACAGGCCTCTGAATCCACCGTGATCAAGCTCAAGAAGTAAGAGCCTCTGAATCCATTGTGATCAAGCTCATTTTGATCTAAGAGTCCCATTATAAGTGTCGGTCTAGCCAAACTGATAATTAAGCCTCTGAATCTATTTTGATCAATCTCATTACAGTCTAAGAGACCTTATTATTTTTTTTATGAAATGGAGTATCACGCCCTTTCATCTACAGTGGCAAAAATCAATGGGTTTGTCTATTCTCAAGGTTTTTTGTGACAGTGGAGATCTTCTTGCTCGGTTCGATCGCACTAATAACATAACCTTTGTAACTCAGTAATTTAAATTTCTTTGTGACAAGCTTAGTGTGTGCATCGCACCACACCTTCACTTGAGGGGGTGTATTAAGGATATTTCTCCAATAGTTATCTAATAGTATGGGTGGACCTATTCTCCAGGAAGTTTGAAGAAAATATTATGCATGATTATTTTTTCTAGTTACTAGGGCAGGTAGGTTCTCCTAAAAAGTTGGAGACTATATTTACTTAGTCTAAGTTGTTCTTTTTATTTAGCTGTTAGTTATACAACAACTTTGCTTTTTATGATGTAACTTTCGGCTCCTTTGATTTCAATGAAAAGAAGAGTATTCATTCTCTAAATTAGTTTATTTATTTCTACAATATATACCAAAGACCTTTTCACAAAAAGAATCGACAAGACGATGATGATAATCAATATAACTTTTTAAAAAGAAAACTTTGTCTACCAGCTTAGGGAGAGGGACCCCCGAGCTACACTAAAATGGTAGTTAAATGAACCGCAATCTTAGTAATTCGATCTGAGGGTATTGTGTGTGTGTGTGTGTGTGTGTGTGTGTGTATATTTCAAATACAATAAAATGTATATTTACATATATGACGAGTTAAACCCTCTTTTTTTATAAATAAAAAAATAAAAAATAAAATTCTTCTTTAATTAACGGGTTTTTTCAAATATCATTTTTCAACTCCGTTTCCATAAGAAGTCTATACGTTTTTACATTCTACAAACAGTGCGAAATCAGTAGAACCTTTTGGCTTCTTCTTTTAGCGTTTAATCTCTTTTGTTTTGAATTCACAAAAGTCCCAATTGTTCATGTGAATTGTTTTGGAGTTTGAGAACACACTTTGCTGGTGTTCATACTTTTATAAAGAGGATATTTGCATCATATAGCTGCGTGTCATTGATGTTCTCTGGTTCTTGTGAATTGTTGCGCGTAATTCATTGCTAATGACGCCGATCGACCCCTGCGGGTATTCGTGTATAAAAAATAACTATATTTCATTGTAACCGTGTAAGTTGCGATTTACAATTATAGTGAAATAAAAAAGTTTTGCCCTGAGGGGATTTTTCCTAAACTTTGTGTCGCATATTTTATTTATGTTGGTTTGACACATGCACACGCGTAGTTAGTTGATTTTGAGGGCTAAATTAATTTGATTCATAAATTGACTCTAATTAAATAAGTTTGTGGTTTGTATATGCGCATCTATTCGAAGCTTTATCACACATAAGGTTTTATATTATTTAAAACAGTAAAAAAATAAGTATTAATTAAAAACAATAAAAATAATTTTAATTAAAAAAGTTTTTTTAACATTTTAATCAAAACAATATTTTTAATGTTTTATCTAAAACAGTTTACGAAATAATTTTAATTAAAACAGTTTTTGTAATAGTTTTGAAAAACACTATTTAAAACTTTTTTTTAATTAAAACAGTTTTTTATGAAAAAAACTCAAATAAAAAAACTTTATTTAACATGTTTTATAACTGGAATAAAAAAAATTGAATAAAAAAAAGTTATTGAACACGTTTTATTTTTTAAATAAAGTTATTTAAAACTGACAATTTTTTTTACTTAAAAGCGTTTTTTAATTAAAAATGTTTTTAGATGTTTTTTTAATTAATACTAGTTTTTTTTTACTTTTTTCAATAAAATGTTAATTAAAATGTCGAAAAACTTTTTCTTAATTAAAATGGGTTTTACTTTTTTTTAATTAATACTATTTTTCTACTGTTTTAAATAAAAAAAGTTAATTAAAAATAGTTAATTAAAAGACATTTATTTAAAACAATAGTTATGGAAAAAAATATTTCAGAAAGAGTTATTCTAAAAAAAGTTATTTAAAAAATCGTTATTGAAAAAAAATTGTTTGTAAAAAAAATATTTTATAAAAAAAGTTATTTAGAAGATATTATTTAAAAAAAAGTTAATTAAAGAAAAAAATTATGTTTTTATTTTTTTACTTATAAAAAAAGAGTTTTTGACATATTTTATCAATAAATATACATTTTAATATATTTGTTTGAAATATAGTATGTATATATATTTCATATATAGATATATATAGTGGATAAGTATATTAAATGAGGTTAAAATGGTCTTTTGACCCATAAAAAATGGAAGTCAATCGTTAACTAGCGATTTTCATCATAAATGACATCCAATAAGAAATATTATAAACTAGCATATCACAACCCCCAAATACGAAGAACTATCGTACCTTAAAGCATAAAAATCCCTATAAATTAAAAAAAAAATGAAAATAGTGAAATTTTAGGCAACAAAATATTTCTATACAAAGTCCTCGCTTCTATTGAAATTAGGAGTTATTGAAAAAGATTAATTTACATTAATCGGATCACGCATTACATTTACATTACTTTGTTAGATTTGTTGTTATGCAATGTTATCAGGTACCATTAGTTATAATTCAATGTTAAATAATTAGATTACGTTACAATATAAAGTTACACAATAAAAATGTTTTGAACTTCAGGCATAATGTTATTTCTCTTACATTTCACTATTATATGGTTAAATTAATTTAGAATGCATGTTACCAGTTAATTACTTTCTATTATACTATTGTGTTACAATAGCTATATTTCACTATTAGAGAATTATATTTAGTATAATTAGATATTAAATATTTAAGTTTCAAAAAGTTGGTTTTTAATTGGGTGTTCAACCAATATTACTGGTATTTATTATTCTACGTTACATAATAATATTCAATACCGTTTAATTTAGTAGTTTTTTTCCCTTTTTTTCTTAATTATAGATTGAAGTGCGTTTTGTATTAAATCAGAATAAGAAGTATAATTTTCAATTAAGTCCAGTTCAAAATTGTTTTTATAGTGGTTTTCAAATTGAGAAAAACATCAACTTGTTGTAGAATCGGATTTACATTGATAACATGTGTCAAATTGACGTTATTAAAGAAATGGCCCCTTTTTCAGACGATGAGACTTTCTCTCTCTAGGTCATATGCGAAACCCATCTACAGCCGCTAGATCTCCAACACTTCCTCCTTCTGTTCGTTTCCTCTTCCCCATGAGGCTGAATCCTTCCGCTTCTACTTATCGCCATCTTTGGTTAGTGATCCTCATGTCAGATATGGAATGGTTTGGTGTGTGTTTCAAACTCATGGGTTTACCAACGATCGTCTCCACATTTCGAATCCAGTCGTTGTGCTCGATCGCCATCTTTTGAAGCGCATCATGTCAGGCTGAGCGGTGATTTCTCTGGTGGTGGGTTGCCTGGTGTGATGTTGAGGTTGGGGTTTTTTAACCCTCTTGGTGGATCCGTTCGGGTTAACATCTTCCTGCCCTCTCTTTCTTCATGGCCGTGTAATTGGTTTGCTCTGGATCACCATCTATTGTTGCACTTCATGTCAGATCGAAAAATAGATCGGTTGCTGGCGAATGTTGTTAGTCTTGGGTCAGAATTGCTTGGTGGTTGTGGAGGTGATTTGTCGGTTTGGGTTGGGTTTTGTCGTCGAATGCTATTATTCCTTCTTTGCTTGGTTCACCTCCTCTCTATCCAGGTGGATGAGCCATAACCCCTCTCCTAGTCGCTATCCTTGTTGAGTAAACCTTTTGTCAGATTTGGATTGGGGCGCGGTTACCCCACACGGTATGTGCGCCTCACATGGACCATATGTCTATCCTGATTTCGAATCCCGCTTGGGATTTGGATGTGTGGGTGTATCCGGAATTGTGATGCTGTGTGGGTGTATCAGAGTGGGGTGTGTGGATGTATCTGGAGTTTGGATTTGATCGATTTTGTGTTGAGGTTGGGGTTATTTTTAAAACCTTTGGTGCAGTTACATGGTCATAAAGGGAATAGGGCCTAGTTGCGTTGTGTGTTTTCGTCACTTTATTGATATACTTCTTGACGAGAGTTGTAATGCTGCGATTTTATTGGATTTTTCATTTTGCAGTAGTGATTGGCGTGTGGTAGTAGTTCCATGCATTGCGGATTTAATTGTGGTTGGGGTTGTTTGTCTCGTGTTACTTGGGTAGTTCGTGCATTGGCCCTTTGGTGATCTCGAGTTTGTTGTGGTTGAATTTTTGTCATTTTATACCCTCTTTGGTGGTCTCGCTTTGTTTTGGAGCCAATGTTGCGGCGTTTAATAATGTTTTGTGGTGTTTCGTCATTTTATAGCAAGATCTTCTATGACGAGTGTTGCGGTACTGCACTTTCAACATGCAGTTGTGATTGGTTTGTGACATGTGTGCCCTGTTGGCTTGGTTTGTGGCATGTGTGCCCTGTTGGCTGTAGTTTGTTTTGATAGGTTTTGTTAGGTTGTTGTAGGCTATTTGTCCGGTTTGTTTTGGATAAGTGCTATTCGAGCATTTATGCTCTTTGTTTGGTTGAGTTGTGGATTTATTCGTATATTTGTGGTGATTTGCCTTTTGATTTAATATAATTATATTTTACAAAAAAAAAACAAATTGACATTATTAAAGCTGAAAGTTGGAAGGAAATAAAATATTAAGAATGGTGATTATGGTTGAAAGTAGAAACAATATCCATAATAATCAGAATAAAAACATTCTTAATAATATTATGTAGTCTTAATAATATAATGAACAATTAATCTTTAGTCTCTAAGATATAATTTTTTTTATAGCCACCTTATTTATTAATGTTTTAAAATGTCTTTTATCTATTTTTCCAATAATATTTTTCTTTAGAGAAACTATTTAGGGTTTTAGGCAATAGGATAGAATATTTGCTGAGTATTTATATGTCGAGGGTTGTCAATGGATTTTTTTTTATTAAATGACCTTATTATTATTATTATTATTATTAATAATAATAATAATAATAATAATAATAATAATAATAATAGTAATAATAATAATAATATAAAGAAGAATAAGAATTATTTAAGTATATAAATAAAGTGTGAAAATGAGAGCTTTTAATTAGGGATACACCAACCAAGGTAATTACCTTAATTGGTAATTAATGAGGCACTACCAATTTTAGTCTTATTTTCATAGCTGGCTATGCATAACACTATTTTTTAAATAATTTGACTCCCATCTTTGCTTTTTGACAAGATAATATGTTGTTGTCCCCTTTATCGATGAATTTGCAACAAATTTTCATTGTTCGAAAAAAAAGTCATCAGTTAATTGATAATAACACTCCATAATTAAAATGAATTTGATGTGAAACACAATGAAATTAATACACACATAAATACACATTAATAATACTAATACTAATACTAATAATCAAATTATATTTTCTCTCCAATCATCTCTCTCAATTCTCATTAATAATAATTCTCTATAATAACTCCGATTACAAGAGAGGCAAGGGCCTTATTTATACTAATTCTAAACTTGGGAGCATGTCTCCTAATCAAACTAGGAAAATAAAGAACCTAATACAATAGATAACTAATTAAAAGATAAACCCTAACGATAATCTAAATAATATTTAAATAAATGATCTAAATCTAAATAACTAAAATAATAAATTCATTATATTTTTATTAAATATGAGTATGCATCCGAAATATTATAATATTACTGTACTAGTTGCTGATGACAAATTTAAATAATGGAGCAAAGACATTATTTATAATCTTAGATCAATAATTATGGATTTTATTTGATTTCTTGACGGCAAGTTATTAGGATGAGAAACATAACCTTGTCAGATATTGGCATATTGCTTCTTGTTGTTACTAGAGTCTTGTTATCCTTTTTTTTCCCCCCAATTTGCAACTGCCACTAGAATACATTTTTCCCGGAAAGTTAGAGTCTGCACAAAAATGCCATTTGTTTTATTCCTTCTAAACCTTACTCCCCACAGCCTCAAATATGAAAGGTCGAATAGCAAAGTAGGCCTTTACATTATTAAATGTACTGTGTTTTCTATAGATGAGAATTCTAATCATCATCATGTACTATAAAGTTTGAAAATCCAGCTCCACCTCAAGATCGCACTAGAGTTCAGATTTGACAGCCGAGTCCAGCTTGTACATGTCTTTATATTGGTAAATTCGGGCAGAAATAGTGCACCAATTCAATTATTATTGGCACACAAGGAAAAAAACAAAAGTTTTATGACTTTGTTAATAAAGCTAAATAATTTTGTCCCCAACGTAGTAACGGAGCTTTCATGCCCATTTCTATTTTATTTTTTTCCCTTTGTTTTCTGTGGTGTATCGTTCTTTGGACAGACGCAACGCAACCCGTGATTTACGAGACTTCGACATATGAGTTAAGTTTGGGACAATATTCACCCTATGTCACAAGTGATATCTAACAGGTATCTTGATTCAATGGGATAAGGTTGTACCTGAAATAGTATTGGTGGTGAATTATGTTTAGTTCCAATTTGATCCTTGACATGATTAAAATGATGCTTGATCAGCGGAAGTTACGAACTGCGAATGAAAATTAATCGAGGTGCGTGTAAACTGATCGAACACCTCATGGTATGCTATCAAAAATAGGAAATAAAAAATGATCAAATATCAAAAAGTCCCTCAAATATTTTTTAATATACATTTAGTCCAAATTTTTTATTTTGTACAAAAAAACTCTTATTCTCTTATCTTTGAAAGCCGCGCCAGCGACATGACGTACAAAATAAAAAGACTTGAACTAAACGTATATTAAAAAAAATTCGAGTGACTATTTTATATATGTCCCAATAAAAAAAGTTCGCGCGGTCACTTGTCCTAAAGATGTAAGAAAACATTGAAGTGATACGTGGCGCCTATAAGCCTGCATTACTGATAAAAAAAAATAGAGAGAATTATGTGAATTACCTTTAGTAGAGGGGCTGCAGAAAGACGCTGGAAGTAGAGAGCTGATTTGAACACTAAGATGGTGGCTCTCTGTAGTTTTTCTTGTTTCCAAAGCATCTCCTAGCTTGTTTAATGAGCAGAGACAGAAAAGGAAAAAGATAAAATTGGAGAGCTTAAAGCTGACGAGCATAGAGGAGGAAGTGGGAGTGTCCATCGAACCAACTTAAATGTTTCACACAAGCACTAAGTTTTTTTTTTGCCAAACACAAGCACTAATAAGTTGCTCTACATGCTAATGCTACTACTATATATTTATATATTTTCAACCTACCGCGTTTCCCACTAGGACAAGGGACAACCCCACTCTAGTCATATTCTATTGTATTCACTATCATGGGTATTTCAATTATTAGAAAAAACAATAAGGTTTAGTTTGATTGATAATGGGCAAAACAGTGGGGTGACAAAATTTGAGGGGTTTATGACTGAGTAGCGTGAAGTCCTTCGCGCATATCAACGCGATACTAGTATGATGGGCCGTCTTCAGGCTGAGATGTATCATTTGTCTATGGGTATGCCACCACCTACATATTTTTATGACCCTTAACGCGCCCAGTATCTCCCACCCACCGCCCCATTGAAGCCCGTGTATGGTGTTTTTTGTATTGGTTGTTTGTGATTGCCTGTCGAATTGGTTATAATGGCTGGTTTTTTTGTATCCTTGTTCTTGTAACACATGTTTTGCTAGTATATAAAAATCTGCATTTTCACTATTTGTTCTTTTTATTTCTTTGCACTTTTCATTCTCCCTTATCGGATTTTCTTCCTTTTTATTTGAGCACAATGCAAATGTCTAAGTTAGTGTGTGTGTGGGTGGGGGGTGACAAGTGCGTAGTATTTCTAAAACTTCACAAAATTTTAAAATGCCCCCCAAAAAAATAGAATTTTTCAAAAAATTTTGGCAAGCTAAAAATATTTTTCTTCAAAATAAATAAAAATTGGAATTTAAAAGCTTCAAAAATGTCACAATTTTTTTTAAGTCTTAAATTTGTAAATTCAAATGCACAAAGCCAAAATTGACCAAAGATGGAAGTTGAGCGAAAAATAACGACTTAATGAATAAGTGTGGAGATTAACTAACCCGATGAGATTTCGAACCTATCGATTTTGTGAGTTTTTACATCAATCCGAGTTAATGTTAACTTAAAGTTCATTTCAGCATTTAAAAAAAAAAGTCATTGAATATCTCTATTTCTTTGTTTTGATCGTTTATGGGAAATGTGTCGGATGTTGCCTTGAAAAATGCGCTAAAAATATATCTAAATTAAATTAATCTCGAGACGTATATGGTAATGTGATTAGCAATTTGGATAATGAAGTAGGCCCTCGTTTGTTACCCAAAAATATTAGTCATAAAAAGTTGTGAAATTTTTTCCCTTTACAACCCAATTTGAGCCTAATAAAATATTTTCCCTTTTCATTTGACAACCCAAAAACCCCAATTGGCACGGAATTGTGAAAAGTGAAAATTTAGAAAGTAAGTTCGAAAAGTGCATAAAAAGGGGCAACAAAAAAATTTATTAGAAAAATGCTCAACAAAAATAGCAAAAAAAGAAAAGTGTGAAAAATATAAAAATATATAAAAAAGAAGAAAAAAAAATAAGCAAAAACCTGGAAAAAGCACTAACGGACGTCGTAAGAAGATATTCCAATTCCAAAGTTTCCAACCATTCCCAATCTTACCCTAATACACCTTATAACCCAAGAAAGTCCTAACTGAGTCCATATTGCGAAACGGATTACTGCGTGGAGAGCTAAGGCACAAAAGATAATAAAAGAAATTACATGGCGTGAAAAAGAGATGATGTTTCCCGTTTCCCAATGACCATATTCCGATGATGAGATCTTTTTACCTAAAACATTTCCGTCTTTCAATTTGTGTGCATGAATTCGTGTCCATTGTATTTACTCCTTATATCATGCATACCGAGAGAATTGGCCACCTTTCGAGTGATTCGTTTGTAAGAGCATCCCAGGAGTATTTGAATCAAAACGAATTTTTAAAAAGTAACATAGTGATCAATCAGTGGAAATCAACGATTCAATTTATGGTTTCGCACACATACACTATGACTTGAGACTTGCGAATATGATTTGAAGGTGACCATTTTTGGGGAGTTTAAATTGTACAACTTTTAAGTGTTTTGAACTTTCTTTGAGTCTAGGAAAATGAATTTTGTGGGTATATTCTCAGCAAACCCTCATGAGACACAACTCGTCCTACTAGGGTAACTTAGGGGTTTAAATGCTTGTTGCATATGATAAATGCAATCACTTGCCCGCGAAAGAGGTTTTTCTTTCCCATTTATTATTTGCTGAGAATTTAACCATGTTGTGATTCTTTTACATTGCTCGAGATGATGAAAGTTTTAAGTTAGGGGGGTTTGATTAGGTATAAATTATTTATATTTATCCCCATAATTTAGAGCCTTTTATCGCTCCGTGAAGTGTAATTCGAGTGGATTTATCTCATATCATTACTACTGACATTTTATAATGAGTATGTCGGGTTTTGTATATTTCTCATCACTTTTGCAGATATTTGATGCATACAAAGAAAGAAGAAATCGAAAGAAAGAATGAAAATAAAAGCAGAAATGTCAAAGGGGAAAAAGAGTAATTCACATCGGGAATTTGTAAGAGAAGCCTAAGAGAAATATAAGATTTCAAGTCTACGAACACCTAGGAAGAAATAACATCCAAATCCGAGTCATGGATCAAAAGTTACAAGACTTCAAAGTTGAGAGAAAATCACAAAGAAGAAGAAGTTTCCTGTGATGATCAAACTGAACCGAAGATGAAGAAAATGAACCGAATCAGTTTTGGGAAAATTTTCTATTAGAGGAAAATCAAACTGAATCCCCTATACATGATCGGTTTGGATGTCGAAATTTCGATTTATCCACTTGTAAAATTAGAGACCTGCATTTTTGAAACTCTTGTAAATTCATATGTTATTTATTTTAACGTCTTTGAAGACATTAGAGAGCTTCTTTTAACCTAGTTTTTAGAGGGAGGAAGTACTAAAGAACCCTAGAAGCTCAGAAATACAGTTTGTTGATTCTCAATTAAGATTTCTATACTAAAGTTGATTTCTTTCTCTCTTCTATTATTTGATTTCGATAATTCATGCAATCTTAGTTTATTTCAAAGAAATCTTGAATTCTTTTACTCATCTAGTTATAATTTCACAATGATTTCAGTCATGTGCACTGTAGAAACCCTTGCTTTCACTAGTTGCACCATGCTAGGCGAGATTTTTAAGGGTTAGGATGCATGAACCCAACCCTATGTGGTTTGCATGTGTGTAAAATTAGTTCCCCAAAGGACATAAATGATTGAATCGTGTTGTGTGGTGATCACAACCGTCGTGGGACTTTGACCTCGTTTGCCCTAGGTAATGAGGATGCTTAAGAGTGCAACGCGAGTGTAGCTATAACAACATCGCTTTATTCTTACTTTTGATTACATATGGTGCGGGATAGTACCCTCATATATGTAACGTTTAAGATTAATAAAGACCGGGTTTAGTCAATTATCTAATTCATAACTAGTTTTATTACCAGTAAACGTACTAGGGCTGGAGGATTGTATTCCGAGCTTGCTTTTCTCATTCATAGTTCATCAATAACAATTAGTTCACTCTTGCATGCTTAGTTCATACTTAGTTTCATTTAATTGCACTTAGTTAATAGCTATAATCTCACGTAGATCAACTTTATATTTTCTTTTTAGAGTCAGTTTAAGGTTAACCATATTAACTACCGTCGTTACCTTCTACGTCCTATTTCCCCGAGGATTCGACCCGTCTTACCGGGTTATTACTTGAGCGATATGCTTGCACTTGAGCCTATATAAGCACGCACTTTAGACACTTTTTGAGTCGCGTCAATGAAGATGAGGGGAAATAGTTTAATGTTGAAGACATTTAATCATCTTGCCATTTCACAAAGAATACTTCCACCTATAATCAACATAATATTCTACAACCTATTATTTAAGGACTGAGAATGTGGACATTTCCTTGTATTTTAGGTTCCACAATCCATTACTTCACTATTCTCATTGGAACTAACTATTACCATGAAGATAATAATCATCTCAACTTTATAAAGAGTTCAATTGTATATCCACATTTTTGTAGCTAATTGTGTCCTATGTGAAATCTTAAAGAAGTTCTCTTTCCCTATATTCAAGCTGGCAGGAGCTTAAAGGAAAAGGATAATGTATTGTGGAACTTGCTTTATTAATACTTCTCATTCATAATTATGTAAAAGGGTGCAATCCTAATTGGAAAAAATATTGAAAAAATAATAATAATCAACTAAATACAATGAAACTATCTTTGTAACTATAAAAATGAACAATAGCATCATAAACAAGCATATTAAGTAATCTTACTACAAAATTTCCCAAGAAAGGTTCTCTAAACCTATTGATAAGCTGTTCACCTCTAGAAATGCACACACAAATAACCTATAGAAAAAGCCAGCCAACTAACCTCAAAAACCTGCACATAAAACGACAACCATGGGGTTTTTATCATCTAACTAGGGCATAATATCACTTAAAATATTCATTCCATCTTAATGAGAAAAGATAAAATGATAAGTCTTAAAGCTTCGAGACAGTGAAGCCCATAATGTAGCTCAAGTTTTGATATTTTCCAAAAGGGTTGTGCTAAAGGCATCCCTATTGTGTCTCACCAACACCACAAGATGCTTTAAAATGATTGTACATTGTGCCTACAAATACTGTGTTGTGGTGCTCAGGAGAAAAATTGGGGATGCCTTTACCACGATCCTTTTCGAAAGGCTTTCCATTACTACCTGCTTATCTTTAAATATTCTAGAAATTCTTCTCCTTGAAAATCAACCAAATATATGTCATTATGATGCATCTCTGAAGGTGTCTACGTCTTTTCTTATCTCGAAGAAAAAATTCTATAAGTGGAGAACATCTCGCCTATTCACTCATCTCTTTTCCAAAACATATCAAGCTTTTCAAAAAAACGTATGTACTATTTTCAATCTTTTTCTATCTTTGATGTCAATGCACCCTAATAGTTTGTTTTGTCAATCAAACTATTTCGTCCTTAATGGAGGATCTATACATAATTTTTATCAGGTTTGAAAACAATGCGTTGATTACTTGGTAAGAGATTGGAAATTTGATGATTTAAATGTTAAAATGTTGCTACTTAAGGTGGGTGACTAGACTCTCTGCCCTCATAGATATGTTGTGTTCACCTAAAATTAATTCGAGCGATCTATTTATACCTAGCTTCTTCCTCAAGTAAGATATCTAAAATACCCAGCTTATACGATTTATGGTGAGTAAATTCATAGATGAAATAAAATCCAACAATCAATTATGTAATTAAAAAGGACAAATAAAATCTTACATTGGTAGTCCTAGAAAAAATGTCGCCCCTCCTTATAAAGAACAAGCCCTTCCCGTTATTACATATCAACTGCAAGTCGAATTGATTGAAGGCGTAAGTTGATTAATTTTACAATATCAAACTCAAAATTATGAAGAAAACTTTCCTAACATATCAAGTCCATCTCATAAACCTTACTTTAGAGATAAAAAGTCTCTCGAAAACACTACCAAGGTCAAGGACCAAGAAATATCTCGAGATGATTGGATTTATCATTTAAACACACTTCACACGGTAAATTTAACATAAGGAAATGTATACAGGCTTTCCCTATTAGTAAGGAATCATAAACACATGCGCGTACACACACACTAAAAATATAAAACATAAGAACATATAAATACAATAGAAGCCAACTCTAGTGGATAATAAACTGATCTGCAAAAGTACGAAATTCATTACCCTGTAATTCCAAAATTCCAACAACTAAAAACTACTTATGTACATATTCATGACACTTAGCATCTCAATAGTTCCCGAGGCAGGTTTCACCCTTACACACAGTTGTCAAAGTAACTACATGACCACAACGTTTAAAAGAAGTGAATGTCCTTGAATTCATGAAACTATTTATTAAGAGAATCACGTCAAATATGTTTTTTCACAAAAGTTAGGGCAATGTTATGATCATCACATACATTTCTGAAAAAAATGTTAATTAAATATACACAACTTTATCAAATCCAAAAAATATGACAACCGCACTAATAACTTGTGAGTCATTAGCTTAACCGTTGAACAAAAAATCCTACAATTTAATTAAGAAGAAAAGAATGAACTTACCACATTGAAATTAACTTTTAATAGTGTATTAGGGGTATAGGACACCTAGTGGTCCAAGAACATCTTGTAGTTAAAGGAAAGGGTCCTATTAAGAGTATTGATTAGCAAAGCCCAAAACATCTTAGGTGCGTTTCAAATTAAGATTTTGGGAAAACAAAAGGGAAAAATTATTTGGCATAGTTAGTTGAACATATGTAACATAAAAATTGAATCATTATTTCGTAACTAGGAAGAAATTTAGAGACATTCCAAACATGTAACAAAGATCAAGTGATACAATATTATATTATACCTCATTAATGGCAAGTATCTCATCAATGCTCTTCTCCACCTTCTTAAGCTTCCTTAAAAAGTACATGATCAATAAAAACAACCTAAATTTCATAAGATTATATCAACACCACCAATTAATAAAATTCATTACAAAGACAATAAAAAAATACATATAAAATGGGGTATCAAAAATTGGATTTGGCACGAATTTCATTAGTGACCTAAAGCTTTATATAATAGATTTTGGGGTATTCATCTGTCTCCGAAGGGAGAGCTCGCCATAAAATTTAGAACTGATGGAAATGCACAGCAATCCTAAAGTAAAGGAACAATTTCAGAATTTATAACCCTTTAAATTAATTTATCAAACACATATACTTATCTACATATATACTAGTTAGATTTATGATATGGAAAACTACAAAAGACGAGACAACTACCTTTATAAGACATTATTTCTCAATACAATCAAACTTGCATTCAATCAAGTGAATCATGCAACAAAGGGCCGACTCTTCATTTTTCCCTTTTTTATTGTGTAACAATTCCCAAGAAACTAACAAATTACCCAAACTGCAATTAGCAGTACAAAACATAGATACAGACAAGACCCTCATGCATAACACAACAAAAGATTTGATTTTTTTAAGTAGAAGATAATAATTTCATTATAATATTATACCTTCTAAGACAATAAGAGAAGGAAGGTCTCAAGGCCCCAAGCCCCTCTATTAACATAATCCCCATTAAACACAAAGAACCAATCTTCCGTCGGAACCCAACATCCTATAAAAGAAACAACACATCATGCATCTGCCCGTGTAAGTCTCCCACTACCACAACGTTAGAATCGGGATTGCAATCATCAATCATAACACAATTAGGCTCCTTGTGAAGGATCTTGGACGTCGTCTGAACTCGAGACACATGTCGGTGAGGAGAGGCGGAGAGAGAGTTGGACAGGTATATGGGGGGAATAAATTTCGCCCGACCTACATATGTTTTTTTTTAGTTTTTTCTTCCTCTTAAATGATATATTCCAACAATTAGTGATATATTCCGATGGTTAGATTTGATTTGTAACACTTTTTAACCATTAAAAATTCTCAATGGATAAAACCCGTTACAAATAGAAAAATAAATCCGTTACAAAACAAGCCTTTTGATGTAGTGTATACCCTATTCACCGTATGGCATGCGGTACTCACAGTCTCTTCTATAAAATGTTTAAGCACGATTCTCCTAAGAAGCATGAATCTAGCCATCTCTTGTATCGTTATATTCTTCCTCTCAACTATCCCATTTTGTTAAGGAGTATGAATGGTTAAAAACTCGTGTTTGATGTCCGTCCCATCACAATAGCTATCTTCTCCGACTTCTTTAAATTCAGTGCCATTGTCACTATGCATCTGATTCATAGTGACATTGTGTTGGTTTTACAAGACATGACACTTGGTTATTAGAAACTCAACCACATCAAACTTTTCCCTAAGAAACCCCACAATATAGTATCTTCAAAAGTCATCGACCATCACGAGAATATATCTCTTACCAACTAAACTCTCCAAGCTAGTAGGACCTATAAGATCCATATGGATCAACTCCAAAACACAGGTGGTGGTAATGGTATTCAACTTTTGATAGGGACTTCGAATTTGTTTTCCTTATTGGGAAAGACCACAAATCGAGGAAGTTAGTTTCTCAAGTGATGGTAAGCCACGAACTAGGTTCTTTTTCTCTAATCTTTCAAGATCTATGATGTTCACATGATCTAGCCGTTAATGCTAAAGGTCTATAAAGGATACCGTGGCACTGTTACACACAAAGGAGGACTTGGGCACAAGCCTATAATAATTATCTTCGGTCTTCACTCCTTGTAGTAAAAGCTCACCAGATTGATCATATACATTTCATTCAGACCGGTCAAACTTTATCACAAAATTTATGTCGCATAGTTGACTTGTGCTAATTAAGTTTTAACCCTTTTACATAAATACATTGACTACTTTAGGAAATTCAGGTATCTCAACACATCCACGTCCTAAAATACTAGACCTACTCCCATCTCCAAAAGTGACTTTCCCTTTCGTGCGATCGTAAAGTTTAGTAAAAAAATGATATATCACCGGTCATGTGCTTAGAGCACCCACTATCAAAAGACGATTGATATATCAACAAGGGCTTTATCATCTTACTTAGGTACCCATGTGGAGCTAACCTTTTGTTTGTCCTTATCATTGTTGTATCTAGTCAGAGCGTTAGAATCATTTTCAAAAGACAAAGACACACATTGAATTTCTTCCATTAAGCTTTGTGAAGTCGCGACTATGAACTTAACTTGCCCTCTAAGACTAGCGAAGTTTTTATAGCAGTGCATAGGAGTATGTGTACATTGAGTTCTTCCAAACTTGTAGTAAAACTCTCTAAGGTGACCTCTCCTTTTGCAAAAAGTGAAAACGTAGACTTCTTTGGGTCTACCCTTGTCCGCTTTCTTAGTTTGAACTCTCTTTTGTTTTTTAGGTCGAGGCCCATAATGATCTACCACAAATTTAGGGGCTAGTTTCGATGTGGTGTAAGAAGTGGATGCATCAATGTAACCCATTTCTCGTCTCTCCTCGAAACCTAAAGCGAGACCGAGGAATATGTTTCCAACCTTCTTCGATGTATCCTCTATAATAACCTTGACCTCCCGTGCACGTTTGAGATCTTTCTCGAGTTAAGATACAAGGATTTCAAGTTTCTTACGAGTCTCTACCGATGCTTGAAGATCTCGCGTAAGACTAGCCACTTTGTTGGTTAAGTCACTATTTATCCTTTCACCTAAAATAACTCTCTCTCCCAAAGAAACTTTCACCGAGGACTCACTCTTTCTCGCCTTTTTCAATTCCTTTTCTAAAGATAAAACTCTAAGTGCTAAACCTTAATTTTATTTCTTCGTTTTAAAGGACTCAGTGTAAAGCTCGACGTAAGCACATTAAAAATCATTATATCCCTCACTCAAAACATCATCTCCCTCACTCTCTCCAGAATGACTAGACTCACTGTTGAGGTCATCATGTTTAGTAGTTTCCTCATTGGTGTGAGGTGCACTATATGTACTAACATGACTAGCCATGAACGCGATGAAGTTAAATTCATGCGGTGATTCATCCCCGGAATCCACCAACTCGACATCGCTCTCACTAAGTGTGGCATTGAAGGCCGCTTTACCTTTAACTTATCTCTTTAATCACATAGCATAATCATGAGCTTTGTAATCCTTACCCTCTCACTCATAGCATCTCTCATCATATTTCTTCGAGTAATTGTTTCTTTCTTTTTCAAAATTTTCTTGCCCAATTTATATTTTTTTTATCTTTCTCAAAACTCTTATTTACTTTGAAAGTAATTTCTTTTTTAAATAGGAGATATTTTTAAAAAAAATTTTTGCAAAAAGTACTAAATCATCCATATCAAAATCATACTTGGAGTCGGACGACACTTCATCTTTCTTTTTAGATTCAACTTTTACTACAATTCTCTTTTCCTTAGGCTGAACAATTTTGGGAAACATGTCGATCTCATAAGTTTGAAGGTATCCTATGAGATCTTTTAACCTAAGTGTATCTAATATCCCCAATGAATAAAGCACAGTAACCTTAGGAATAAAGTGGGTCAGAAGTGATCTCAAAATATTTTTAACTACATGCGTCTTAGGAATTTTCTCACCTAAATTAAAATTATGGTTTACGATATCTGAAAATTGTGCATAAAATTCATCGAAAAACTAAGACTCTAGCATAGTGATAGTCTCAAACTGTATGGTGAGGTTTTGAAGATTATAATCCTTCACAGTGTTGGTACCCTCGTGAGTGAGTTGGAGGAAATCCCACACTTCCTTACAAATGGTGACCATCATATGCAGTGGAACTCGTCAGGGGTGACGACTTTAAAAATGGCACTTAAACCGTATGAGTTAAAATTACTCCATTTAAAATCATCTTCTGTCCACACAAAGACAGGTTTTGGACCTATGATATCGCTATTGTCACTGTGGGTGGTGTCCACCCTCTTTCACACATAAGCCAGGCTCTTTCATCAATAGATTGTAACACTGAACTCATCCTAACTTTCATGTAAGCATAATTAGATCCATAAAAAATAGGCACCCTATTATAAAAATTATGCATAAAATCCAAATTTTAAAGCATCGCACAAAAACTTAGTGTAACCTTCTTTGATACTAATTTGAGAGAGCGTGGATTATATTGAATGATCCGTATATTAGGCCAACCACATACAAATTCAAATTTTAACAAATTTGAGAGTGATCTTACGATCTTAATGGATAATTTCTATAATTATATGTCCAACATACACAAGTCCAAATTTTATATTATGACCCTAAGCAAGCATCTAGGAGATAAAGCAAATAAAATTAAACGTGCAAACACGATAAGGAAATATGAGGAAAAAACCCTTTTTGGGGAAAACCTTTTATTCAGCACTTCAGAAAGTTTACAAGACAGTCGATTTGCAGACTAGTTGATAACTGCCACAAGTATAATGAGATTGTCTTCGAAAATCTCTAAGGAATACTACTCGGTGTGGAGCAATCCACACGCCGCCTTACATGCTCAGTATCCACCTATCAACCTTTGTCGTCAGCAGTGAGTTCCCTCGAGAATCATAAGTTCAGCCGTGAAGATACCTCTCCACAAAGGTGTATGCTAGATAAAAACTATAAGGTTTAAACTTGATTCACTCAAATAAATTATGGGGATGTGATTTGTAAATCAAAAAGGTTTTCTAAACTCAAAAGGTTGAAAACTTTTACTAAATATATGCATAATTAGTTCTGGAAAAAGTCTTAACAAAATCAAACACAAAACAGGTAATTATGAGACGAGCACATATTTTGAGGCAGCAACTTTATTCAAATAAGAAAGAAGACTCATTTGAACGAGAAAAGAACCTAGTTAGAACGACAACAAGATAATTATAACAAAAGCCTAATCTCGTTTGAACGAGCTTCAAACAATCATCGAACGATGTAAAATAGTACGCCCTCATGAGATGTTTGATCGAAGTAACCTTCAAATGACAACATCAAACCTAAAGAAAGTCTCTTTTGAATGAGACTCCCATCTTGTTTAAATGATATGCACGTACTTTAAATGATTTTAAAATAAAGAAAAACTACCTAATTTTTTAAATAAAAAATCCTGTTTCCAATTTTAATAAAAAATAAACATCCCAAAATAAATTGAAGGAATAAATTTAAACTTAATAGCATTATATCATCAAAGTATGAAGGTTATTTAAAGTTGAGATGTCGGATATCTGGATATCATGTCAGCTCGAATCACATGGTAGCAGGATATGCCAAAAACTAATGTAAGCCTAAGCTATGAGCAAATGATATAAATCATTCTCTTACAAATCTCCCTCTTTTTGTCTATTCTGGTACAAACATAAAATCGAAATCCACATTACAATGAAGTCCCTTAAGAGGAATATAATATCCTAATACCCTCCCAAACCTTTAAATGGATAGATACAAGATATAGTTGTTTTCAAAACAAAATCTTCAAATCTCCACTTCTTCTTTATCTTCTCTTTGGTGCTTTGTCTTCATCGAGGGTACTCCAAATATGATCTTCCAAAATACCTACACACATGAAACAAAGAAAATACCCCATGATTCATCGAGTTTGAAATATATCAAATAAATTCACAAAGATACGAAAATATCCTCCATAAATTAAACTCCCCCATAATTTGTTCTTCCTCTTTTATTTTTTCCGAAATAGACAAGGAGTAAAAAATAATCATGAAAAATATAGGGAATATCACCAATCATAACAAGATATCATCACAAGAAGATATGAATGAATAATCATGCAATGATAATCTCAAAATACATCACAAGTTATTTTTTATTTTTCAAAATTTTCAAGTAATTTTTTTAAAACAACAACAACACACCATGAAGAAGAATAAAAATAACCGAGTCATGGAAACGGAATGTAGGGGTCTGAAGACATTCTATAAGTTAATAAACGTAGACAAACATAACATATGTCCACGAAGGAATGAGACACTACTAACGCAAGAGATCAAAATCTACCTTAGGTGTAAAATGGTGAACTCAAGTGAAATCGACTTAACGTGTTAAACTAATCAAAATTGTGAGTGATTTTCACACCAATAACGCCCAAAACTACATAATGCTTTACGAGATTTTATTAGGAAGTTCAAACCCATTTATCTTCGACTAAACTCCCTCAAAACTCATGTTTTGAATCTTTTCCTCTCAAATATTTTTGAAAAAATCAATGCTCATATGTAGCGAAGCATTAGTGTTCTTTGAAATTGGCCTGACACTATATTTTTCTTTTTATGTGCCTTTAATCTTTTTGGCTCCTTTCTTTTTGGAAATGGTAGCTTTTCACACAAAGTCAACATGTCTTTCGCAACCCCATTCCATTGATTTAAAAATACCAAAAGTACCGGAGATATGATTTTTAATTTTTTCAATCTGGGCAATGGTTCTTACAAGCATTACTTTTATTATCTCATTTTTCATATTTGGTTCATTTAAAAAGCATGAATGAGATGAAAACACTACAATAGACACATGAAAGGTAAGTGTAGTACTCAAATAAATCTGTGCTCATGTGCGTTAAAGGTGACAAAGAGTAAAACATGTAGCAGGTAGTCATCATATCACATCTTAATGACTCTACACATTTTAAAGCGCAAAAATGAGATGTTATCACGTCTCAAAACACTACAAAATAGCAACGTGGATATGGAATGAATGAGTGACTCGAACATCTTTACTGTTCATCCACATATGGCGTAAAAAAAATACAAAACTCTTTTTCGATTTTCCAAAATTTTTATCAAAAATAAAATATTTTTGGTCTTTTCACTTTTTCTTAAAAAGAAATCAAAAACCTTTTTGTATTTTTCCAAAAATTTTCAAAAACACAAAAATCTTTTTGGATTTATCAAAAAATATAACAAAATTGGAAAACATAAATACAATGATAATTCAATCTAGTCATAGGCATGTAAAATATGAATATGAAAAGCATCCTATGCTAGAAAACAAGTCTGAGCCTCAATCATTAGGCCCAGAGGAGTTCTCCAAAGGAGATGACATCCTATGAAAAACATCGATCAAATCCTGTGAAGTTTTGACCATATACTCTCCTTGCTCTAGAAAGCTCTCAAAA
The DNA here is from genome assembly GCA_949130495.1 of Sambucus nigra. Lineage (NCBI taxonomy): Eukaryota > Viridiplantae > Streptophyta > Magnoliopsida > Dipsacales > Adoxaceae > Sambucus > Sambucus nigra. The sequence goes on from OX422208.1 coordinate 204,459,187, forward strand.
TCTCTCATGTGATGTGATAGAGCATGAGGAGTGACATTTGTGGGAGTGTGTGAAGGAACACGTATAGTAGCTTATCATAGAAGATAACTATGAGACACTCTACTCAACTTAAAACAAAATTCCCTAAGGTGACCTCTTTACTTGTAATGGGAACAAATATATACGGTCTTGGGTACAGCTCTCTCAAAATGTCTAGGCCAAGCTCTCCTACGTGGAATCGGACACCTAAGTGGGTTAGGTCGAGCACTATATAGATCTAAGATAAACTCAGGAATCGGCTCTGGGGATACATGGGAAGTGGATGCACCATCATAACCCATTCCTAGCCTCTCAATATTGCCCAAAAAGGGACCGAGGAACATCTTTTCAGCCTTCTTATATGTGTCCTCTAAAGTAACCTTGACCTCCCGGGAATGTACAAGATCTCTCTCGAGTTGAGATAAATGGGTTCAAGTTTCTCACGAGTCTCCATTGATGCTTGAAGATCTCTCGTAAGACTAGCCACGATGTTGGTCAATTCACTCTTTTCTCGACCTAAGATGATCAAATGCTCACGTAAAGAAATCTTCACCTTTTCAAGTTGACTCGCCGATACCTTGCATACCTTCAAAGATTTCAATTATCTCTCCACATCTAACACCCTTAGAGACAAATATTTATTTAACTTTTTAGTTTTCAACATCTTAGTGTACAAATCACTAAAAAAATTTGGAGATCCCCTTCTCCCTTGCTTGCAATCTCATCCTCGTCCTCATTATTAATAGACTGGCTCGAAACATCATTGAGGATCTTACGTTTACATGTGTCCTCATCATCATGGGACAAAATAGGTGTGCTAACGTGACTAACCATGAACGAAATTCATGGTTCGTGTGGGGATTATCCCCTTGAATCAACTGACTTGACGTCACTTTCGCTAAAAGTGACTTTATTTGCAATTTCTTTTCCCTTTATCTTTCGCATAGTGGGACACTCAAATGACTTTTACCCTTTACCCTCTCACTTAAGACATCTTGTCTCTTCCTTTTTCTCACTACATTCCTTGACCTCGTCTTTATTTTTATTTTTCTCAAAAAAAAATTATTGGAAGAATTATTTTTGGAATGTTTGAGAAACTTTTTAAAAACATTTCGTAAACAAGTCCAAGCCATCAACATCAAAATCTCTCTCAGATTCAGACTCACACACTTTCTCATTTTTCTTCTTCTTAGGTTGAGTCTTTAAAGCTACCCTTATATACTTAGGTTTAATGGTTATAGGGAACATATCTAACTCATAAGTCTGAAGGTTTCCTATGAGTTCTTCTATCCTAAGAGTGTCTAATACCCCAAAGAGTTAAAAATCGTAACTTATGGGATAACTTGGGAAGGGAATGACCTCAAAATCTTTTTAATGATCCTATTCTCAGAATTTTTCTCAACCGAATTAAAATTATTGTTTACGATGTTCGACAACCTAGCATAAAATTCATCAAAAATCTTAGACTTTAACATATTGATGGTCTCAAATTGGGTGGTCAAATTTTGAAGCTTAGACGCCTTGAAAGAGTTGGTACCCTCATGTTTTAGCTGGAGGATATCCCATGCTTACTTAGATGTAGTGCACGTCATGATGCATCGTAACTCGTCATGGGTGAAGGCTCCAGAAATAGCACTAAGGTCCCAGGAGTTTTAAGTGCTCCATTTAAATTCATCATCAGTCCAGGAAGAGACGAGTTTAGGATTTATGACATTATAAATAGTGATCTTGGGAGGAGTCCATCCTCTTTCACATACGAACCAAACCCTTTCATCTATGTATTTTAAAGTGGATATCATTCGGGCTTTATAATAGGAATAGTTGATCCATCGAAAATTGACATCCTATTATATAAGTTCTCCATCAGAAAATTTCCGAGTTTTTAAAAAACAATTAATATCCTAATGTTTTTGGTGGAAAATCATGATCTCATGATAATTTGGTAAAACCTGCTCTGATACCAATTTGAAAGTGCGCTTACGATCTTAATTTAAGTGTCCAACACACATAAGTACAAATTTTATCTTATTACTATAAACAAGCATCTAGGTGGTAAAGCAGATAAAATTAAACATGCAAACAAAACAAGGCAATATGAGAAAAAAAATCTTTCGGGTAAATTTTTTTATTCAACACTTCAGAAAGTTTACAAGACCATCGACTTAAAGACTACTTGATAACTACCACAAGTATAATGCATTGGTCTTCGCATATCTCTGAGGAATACTACTCAATGACGAGTAGTCCACATGAGGCCTTCCATGCTCGGTATCCATTGATCAACCTTTGTTGTCAGCAGTGAGTTCCCTCGAGAATCACAAGTTCAACCGTGAAAATAACTCTCCACAAAGGTGTATGCTAGATACATGATATAGAGTTTAAAATCGATTCACTCAAATAAATTATGAGGATGTGATTAAATAAGTCTTAATTAAATAAGGCTTACTTTGTTTAAGTTTAGAAAACGTGAGATGTTCGACCGAAGTAACCTTCAAACGACAACATCAAACGAAAAGCAAATCTCATTTGAACGAGATTCCCATCTCGTTTTGTAAAAGCAACAATATCGCTTACAAATCTCTGATACCAATTTGTGAATGTGGTGTGATATTGATTTCTCGTTGATTCGCAATTTCCAATTAAGACTTATTTAATTAATTGTCAATTTTTTAACCAAATAAAACCAATTAAATCCAATTTTAATTAAAAGCTAAACATGCATCTAGGTGGGTAAATCATTTCATCACAAATAAACATAAATTGCTGACACAGAGATTTGAGGAAAAAATCCCCTGAAAGGGAAAAACCTTTATTTCAATAAATGTAACAACACTTATAAAAAATTGCAATGAATATTCCGCAGAACACTCACATATGTCGCAACCTAGAATCAAGAATGGATTGACTGAAACAAACCCACAATAATCGCAACTCTATCTTCAATAAGGCACAGCCTCAAGCATCCCCAAGTGACCGCAATCGTCAGCCATCAATTCCCTCAAGAACCAATAAGTCAGCCGTAGAGATTTCGTCTCTACAAGAGAAACTTCAACAAAGTTGTATCTTGGGTTCCAAAATGATTCACTAAAGTATTTGAGATAATTTGTGAATCAAAACAAAGTTAAAATATCTTAAAATGAGAATACTAAAATTATGCAGATTGCAGTTTTCGTAGATTGAAACTCTTTGGTCTTCTGAAGAAAAAAGGACGCAAAAATCTAATATTTATAAAAAAAAATTGAGTTGGTGGCCTCAATCAAACGGCAATGTCATGTTGCTCGAACGACATCAAATGTCGTTCGATCCAGGTGTCTCATGACCATCTAACGAGATTAAAAAGCATGAAATAATGTGATGTCGTTAGATGAAACTGATCAAACGAGCTTTAAGCGACCCTTCGCGCGAGATGCAATGTTGCGTGAAGGAGTCATTTGAACGACTTGCTCTTGTTATTTGAACGACATTGAAATGTCATTTGAATGATGTCAGCGAATTTTATTTTATTTAAACTTCGCCTACAGGACGTAGAAAAAATATTTTGACGAAAAAAGACGCCTCAGATGTTCAAATAACATTTTAGAAAACTATCCCAACACTTTAAATGAGACATTAAGGGACTTAACAAAACCGTACCAAAACCTATCTCGCAGAGGCTTGTTTGTTAAAGAATTTTGATAATCTGATCCGTCTCGATGCATGAATGAACTTGAACTTCCTTTGACGGGTGTAGCGGTATATGACATATTCTAATGTAAACGGACTATGTAAAATATGTCCTTATAAAATTCTCCTATATCTATATCGGTAAAAACTAAAAACATATGAATTATCAAATCAAAGTTCCTGTACAAATATAATACCCTCCCATGAACCCAAAAGTGAAAAGGTACTAAAAATGCGAGTTCAACCTTTAAAATTTCTTCAAACGTCAAACTTTTATTTTTCATCATCGGGGAGTGCAAAATATGATCTTGAATCTTTGTACCTACACATATGAGACAATAAACAAATACCTTCGTGACATATCGAGTTTGAAATGAGATAAACTTAAATCAAAATAAAGATTAAATCTCAAATCTCACCCATAATTCAAACTCCCCCATTAAATCATAATTTTGTCTCCCCCTTTTTGTTTGTCCGAAATAGACAAGGAAAAGAATAAACAAAAATAAACATGGAGTTTCACGACAAGCAAATCAAATATACTATGATCATCCAAGGATAAACTTGAAAGCATTCACCAATTATTTTTTATTTTTCAATTTTTTCAAACAAAAATAATTAACAAAAAAAATTCATACACAATGAATTTACACTAAGATAACCAAATCGTGGATACAAAATGAATGGGTGTGAAAAAATTAGATCGAAAAATCAATGTAATCAAGCATAACATATGTGCACGATGTATATGGATACTCCTAACGAATGAACTCAAAATTGTCCTTAGGTGTGAAAAATATGTTGAATATATATGACATTGACTCAATCTAATCGACACATCAAAGTCAAGAATGATATTCACACTAATAATATCTAAAAGTATGTAATGCTTTTTCAGGACTTTGTTAGGATGTGCAAACCCGTTGTTTAATTTCCAACCAAACACCCTCATAAATAATAAATCTTTTATTTTTCTAATGAGGTGATCTGAAACCTAATCGCCCCTTTGTGGCATATTAATCTTTTTATTGCCTTTAAATTTTTTCGAGCTCTTTTCAACCTCTTTGGACCTTGGCTACTTTTTACAATGCCACACCTTTTTAGGTTATTTTAAAGGGTGGATTACCTTTCGTGTCCCTTCCCCGTTCACATATATAAACAAAACAAATCCTCACGAGCAACGATTCTTACATACACTACTTTCATTGTCAATTTTTATTGCATTTGGTTCGTTTTGAAGACTTGATTGAGATGGAAACACTTCGACCAACATGTGATAGACAAGTACAATAATCAAAAAAATTTGTGCAAGTGTGCATTAAAGGAGACTAAGAGTAAAAAATGTAGGTAGTAATCAACTAAAAGCATCTCAATGACTCCACACATTGTAAAGCACAAAAATGAAATGATGATGCATATCAAAACACTATCAAAGAGTCACATGGATATGGAATGATGTTGTGACTTGGTCATCCTAAATGTCCATTCATAAAAGGTGCAAAACAAAATACAATTTTTTTTTGTGTTTCTCTAAAAAATTTATCAAAATAATATCTTTTTGGGTTTTTCAATTTTTCTCAAAAGATAGAATGTCGTTTTGTAATTTTCCAAACTTTTTCAAAAATGAAAATCTTTTTCGTTTTTCAAAAAATATATCAACAATAAAAATTATTGATACAAAAGTGGTACACACTAAGAATAGGAATAAAATATCATCATGAAAATCAACCTATGTTAGCAAACAAGTCTAAACCTCAACCTTTAGGTGCAGTGGAGTTTTCAAAAGGTGGTGACATCCTATGAAAAACATCAATCAAATGAGTGAAATTTTGACCAAAAACTTTACTTGCTCTCGAATATGTGTAAAATCTCTCATGCAATCATCCAAAGCATCATGTGTGGGTGCGTGTGTAGGAACATGTGACAAACCTATGTGTTATACTCTAACCATCTTAAAGGAAAATTCCCTAAGGTGTCCCCTCTTCTTGCAATGGGTGCAAATATACACGGGCCCAGGAACACCTTTCATTACATGTCTAGGACGCACTCTCCTATCGGATAACGGATGCCTAGGTGGGTTAGGTTGAGAGCCATATGGATCTATCATAAACTCAAGAACCAGCTCGAGTGCAACATGGTAAGAAGACGCATCGTCATATCCTATTATAGTCTCTCAACATTACCCAAAGTGGGACCATTAAGCATCTTTCCTACCTTCTTAGATGTGTACTCAAGAGTGACCTTTACTTCCCGGGCACGTTTAAGATCTCTCTCTCTCTCTCTAGTTGCGACACATGGGCCTCAAGTTCACTATTTTCCCAATCTACGACAATTAACTGCTCACTCAAAGAAACCTTCACCTTCTCGAGTTGACTCGCCAATGCCTTAAATACCTTCAAAATCTCTAACACTCTCTATCTCCATATCTAACACCCTAAGACCTAACTCCTTATCCAACTTCTTCGTCTTTAAGGTCTCGGCGTGCAAATCTCTAAATGAAATTTGGAGCTCACTTTTTACTTCGCTTCCAAACTCACTTTCACCCCCACTCTCAGGCAAACCACTCAAATCATCATCGGGGCTCTCATGAGCACAAGTATCCTCATCGTTGTGGGATAAACTAAGTGTGCTCACATGACTATTCCCCTTTCCCTCGCATTCAAAACATCTCTCTTCTTCCTCATTCTCTTTCTTTTTTTCACCGCTCTCTTTGGCCTCATCTTTCTTTTTATTTTTCTCAAGAAGTCTTTTACTGGAAGAATTTTCTTTGGAAAATTCGAGGAACTTTTAAACTTTTTTAGAAAGCATGGCCACATCATGAAAATCAAATTCTCCCTCAGACTCACAAACTTTCACTTTATTTTTCTTCTCTCTCTTGGACACTTCCTCACTCTTCCTAGAGTGGGATCTAAGTGCTATCCCTCTATCCTTAGGCTTGACAGTGTCAAAAACATGTCAATTTCATATGTGTGGAGGTCTCCTACTAGTTCTTCTAATTTAAGATTGCTTAAATTTCCTAAGGAATTCAATATAGTCACTTTCGGGATAAAATGTTTAGGAAACGATCTCAAAATATTTTTAATCACTCGTGCATTAGGTTTGTGCTCATCAAGATTGAAACTAGTGTTGACATTATCAGTCAAACATGCATAAAAGTCATCAAAACACTCAGATTCAAGCATGGAAATTGTTTCAAATTGAGTTGTTAAATTTTGTAATTCAAACTCTTTTATTGCATTCGTGCCTTCATGGGTAAGTTGTAAAACATCCTACGCTTCTTTTGAAGTGGTGCATGTCATGATACGTCAGAACTCATCAAGGGTGACAACTCCAGAAATTGCATTTAGACCACATGAATTAAAAGTACTCCATTTAAATTCATCCTCAGTCAAATCAGTTACAAGTTTAAGATTTGTGACATTATTAGCGGTGACAGTGGGAGGAGTCCACCCTCTTTCAAAAATAACCTAAACAAGCTCATCGATGGACTTTAAATGAGATTTTAGATGGGATTTCCAGTAGGCATAATTAGTCCTGTCAAAAACTGACAACCGATTATATAAGTTTTTATTAGGAAACATTGCGAAAATTTTCAAAATCAGATTTTTTTCAAAATAAATAAATATTACAAAAATTTTGCCAAAAAAGAATCTCACCGTAATTAGGTAAAACCTACTCTGATGCCAATTTGTAAAAGCAGTAACATCACTTAAAAAGATCTGATACCAATTTGTGAATGCAATGTGATATTAATTGCTCATTGATTCGCAATTTCCAGTGAAGAACTTATTTAATTAATTGTCAATTTTTATCCAAATAAAACCAATTAAATCCAATTTTAAATAAACCCTAAACATATATCTAGGTGGGTAAATTATGCCATCACAAATAAACATAAATTGTTGACACATAGATTTTAGGAAACAATCCCCCGAAAGGGAAAAAACTTTATTTCAATAAATGTAACAACACTTATAGAAATCTGCAATGAATATTCTGCAGAACACTCACATATGTCTCAACCTAGAATCAGCAATGGATTGATCGTAGCAAACCCACAAGAACCGCAGATCTATCTTCAACAAGGCACACCCTCAAGCATCCCCAAGTGATCTTAGCCGTAGAGATTTCGTCTCTATAAGACAAACTTCAACAAATGTATATCTTGGGTTCCAAAATTGTTCACTAAAGTATTTGAGATGATTTTTGAATCAAAACAAATTTAAAAACACTTTAAAAGTAGAAGACTAAAATTATGCAGATTGCAATTTTCGTAGAATGAAACTCTCAGGTCTTCTAAAGCAAAAAGGACTCAAAAATCTGCTATTTATAAACGATTTGAGTCGGCGGCCTCGTTCGAACGACAATACCAGGTCGCTCGAATGACATCAAATGTCGTTCGATCCAGGGATCGCGTGACCATCTAACGATGTTATAAAACTTCAAATAATGTGATGTCGTTCGATGAAACTAGTCAAATGTGCTTCAAGCGACCCTTTGTGTGAGATGCAATGTCGCATGAAGCTGTAGTTTGAATGACTTGCTCCTGTCATTTGAACAACATTCACATGTCGTTTGAACGACATCAGCGAAATATTATTTTCTTTTAAAACTCCGCCTACAGGACTTAAAAAAAAAATATTTTGATGAAAAAAGATGCCTCAGATGTTCAAAAAACATTTTAGAAAAGCATCCAACACTTTAAATGAAACATTTAGGCACTTAAACACAACCTTACTAAAATCTATCTCACAGAGGATTGTTTATTGAAGAACTTTGATATTCGAATCCGTCTTGATGCATGAATGAACTTGAACTTCCTTCGAAGGGTGTAGCGGTATACGACATACTCTAATGTAAACGGACTACGTAAAATAAGTCCTTACACATTTGAACGAGATGCACGTACTTCAAATAATTTTAAAATAAAGCAAACTTCCTCGATTTTTAAATTAAAAAATTGTTTCCAGTTTTAATAGAAGTAACATCCCAAAATAAATTTAAGGAATAAATTTAAACTTAATTGCATTATACCTTAAAAGTGTGAAGATTCTTAAAGTTGGAGACGTCGGATCTTCGGAGTTCGTGTCAGCTCGAATCACATGGTAGAGGGATATGCCATCAACTAATCTAAGACTAAGCTATGCACAAATGATAAAAATCACACTCTTATAAAATTTTATCTTGCATTAATTTAGTGTGCATGGTGAGGTGAAGTCCAAGTTAAATATGGCAAACCAAGTAGGCAAATATGCGAAGAAGTAGGAAAACTTTTCTATCGGGAAAAACCTTTATTTCGGAATTGTACAAGATTTGACAGACATAATATGACTTACAAACTACTTAGCTCACTAAGTATGATGCGCAGTTCTTCAAGTATTCTATAACAACGGCACAGTCTAGCATCGCCTAGAGGAAGTAGTCTTCCCTCGGTATCAACTAATCAGCCTTCTTCTTCAATAGTAGAGACTTGGCTCCACGAATCAATAGTAGAGATGAACTCTATAAGGGTTCTTGAACAACGATGTGTTCTTATTGATTTGATAAAGTGATCTCTAAGTTTTCAATGGGTTTGGATCTTGATCACAAAAAGAACTTTAAAAAGGTATGGAAAAACCTGTAAAAGTGTTCTTAAAGACCCCAATCCTGCATCTCTTTTTGTAAGGAAGTTAGTTACAAAAGGTTAAATATGAGAGATTTGGATAAGATATAATTAAAAAAAAATACACGCTCATTTGAATAACCTGGTATCTCGTTAGAACGACGTACACTTTTTCCTTCGATCAGGTTTCCAATGACATATCAAATGACATTTTAGTTCTTAATTAAAAATTAACTCGTTCGATCGTGTGAACCTTCTTTCTAACGACATACCCAATCTCATTTGAACTACTTCCAACAAGGATTCAAACGACATTCTAGAATTGACCAAAAGGTGTCGATCTAGATTTCGTTTGAACTATGAAACTCGTTCTAACAACATTGCATAACTCATTTGAACGAGAAGCAAATCTCGTTTGTGTATCTGTAACAAGATAAGACAAATAAAATACATTGAGCAATTATAAAACTTGCTCTTATAACTTATTTTCATTTTCCAAACGAAAGAATGAGAGAGAAATAACTCCTCAAAATAATACTTATTGACTCGCTCAGAAAATTGTATAGCGCAAGTGTACGCTAATCGCGAGAGTAATAAAAGCCCGGTAAGACCGGGGTCAATTTCCGCAGGGAATTGTATGAAGTACCGAGGATATTCTTTCAGTTAAAAATCAATAAACAAGAATAAAAGATAAAATAAAAGATGATTTAGGTTATATGTGTTGCAATGAACCAAAGCGAACCAAGATAAATGGAATGCTACACAAAATAGAAACAAGACAAGCGAGATTTATAAACAGGATTATGAAACGATTCTTTAACAAAAGGTTAAGGAGAATTCCCCCACCTCGGATGTGCACAACTCAACATGTTCTTCCGATTAAATCACAATCAAATGGGAATAAGATATCAATATCAACAATCCTACATGAAGGATGCCAACCCAACAATATAAGATGAAGGTAACGATATATTATCCGACAAATGCGTTAATGTTGAAGTTAAGTCTTAAAATACAACCTTTACATGATAAGAGAAGATAAAATCCTATGAAACTCCAATCTCAACCCACACACCCATTTATTGGATTTAATCTTTGAATCAAGCCAAGAAATGAACTCTCCAAGGTGGGTTTATGCTCCCAACTTAGTGAGATTAGCTACTCATGACACCAACCATATCAAAACACATCATTAAATTGATAGTAAGTGTAATAACCATGATGAGAACAAGCATTCAATGCATAATCACAACATTAACTGCACCAAATTGTACCAATGATTAACAAGAAACAACAAAGAAGGAAATTTACTTGCAATAAATGAAGTTGATGATGAAAATGACAAGTAAATTATCAAGCCCTAGGAGAGAGAGAGAAACCAACAAAATATCTTTTATATCTATTTCCTTGCACACAAAAGTAATCAGGATATCTTCAACAAAATAAACCACCACAAATATATACTAAGTGGAAGAAAACCACAAAATAAGGGTGGTAAGACCAACCAAAACCACGGGGGGTTTTCAGAAAATGAAGTACCGGTCGACCGCTGGTCAGGGACCGGTTGACTGTTGATCAGGGAGATGTCACACTCGAAGACAAAATGTAAAAACCCGGTCGACCGCTGGTATGGGACCGATCGACCGCTCCTGCAAAATCATGTACTCTTTTCTCTTTTGATACACAACAAAGGGTCTTCGGGAAAATGCCCATAACTTGGTCATCATGAACCGGATTGACAAACCGTCAGGGGCTACGCAAAGTTGGCAAGAAGAACTACAACATCCGTGAACGGTTCGGGCACAAAGCTCGAATGTAGATATGACAGAATTACCCCTGAAGTTGCGTACAAACACTGACCGTTCCCGGATAACTCACACTTGCACCGTTTAGCATTCCAATCCCTACAAAAGCTCAAATAAACCTCGAAAAGAATATATATATGGAAACCCATGGTTATACAGTACAAGAGCTTAAATACGTGAAATAATGGTCGCAAGCGTGCGTTCATGCATAATTAACGGGCGCAAGATATACAATATTTGCGACTAATCACACCCCCTAACTTACACATTGCTAGTCCTTGGCTATGAAACAAAACAAAAGCTGCCACAAAAGTGCGGTAAGTATAGCAACAATATATACATAGAAAAGTGCCACTTTTGCGGGCGCACGGTTACATTTAGCGAATGCAACAAGCCGTTAAACTGCTAGGTTACCCTAGCGGACGAGTGTTGTCTCGTGAGGGTTTTCAGGGATGATACCCCCAAACATCGCTTTCCTCAAAACATGCATGGAAAAACAATCAATATGCCAAACTCAACAACAATTAGATATTTCAACATATTATTAACAAAGCAAAGGAGAGGTTTTGCCCAATAATCCCAAACTATGAACATTACATGGAATTGAAACCTCAAATGTGAGTGGTGCGCATGCATATGTAAAGAGTTTTGATTCGATAAAAGCGCCTACAACATGGATAACCATTAAAGCATGATTCCACTCAATCCTCTCCGGATATCACACTCAACAAATAGAAACACTCAGAATAGGGTGTAACACACGGGACATGCGGGCATAAAGATTAATTGTAAAAGGAAACTAAGCCGCGCACATGTCATTGAAGAAGAACGCAATATAAAAGTGAAAAAATACAATCTCATGAAAGGATATCACATATTAATCAATGTTAAATGCACATAAATAGAATATCACTAATGTTCGACCTTTGAATCACGTTACCCTAGGATCAAATAGGACTTTATTGGGTTGTAATGTGGGTTTGGGGTTATGGGAAATGAAATGAAAGGATGTATTTACGGATACAAAAAATGTTCGGAGATGAAAATACTTGTAATAATGGAAAATGGCGGGCAATTTCAAAATTGGAAAATGATTTCCAAAACACGCATTAAATATATCAATCAAGAGAGTAAAAAGGATTATTGAATCATTATGAACATCATATACAAATTTCTCTTTTGTTTTCAACTTTCTCTTTTTCTTCTCTTTTTCAACTTTCTCTTTTTCTTCTCTTTTTCTTTCATCACTCTTTTCATGCTTAAATTTCACCCACACTACACAACATCATTCAATCCCAAATATCATTCCAAACATAGGTAAGAAAGGTAATGTGTATGGTGTAAAACTCCAATGTGGAGTTGGTTAGGGAATTTGGGACAAAAATAAAGGTCATAATTAGGTTCAACGAGGTTGACTAGGGACATGTATAAGGGTAAGGCTAAGTTCATATGGGTTAACAACAAAGAGAGCCTAAGATCCTTTCCTAAAGTTTCATGTGATTCTCGACACACAACACCGTTGAAAATCATGCTCATGTGATACATCAATTAATATGCAATCAATGAAAAGAAAATGAGATCGCTAACAAAATACGTTATTCGAAAAAGAGAAAGAGTAATGTATAAAAACTCTGAAACGAAGAAAAGCACAAAACTCGCTAGGTTTTTAGTGTACACAAAGCAACAACAAGATACAAAGCTATAATTGTCCAACCGAATGATTTAGAAAATATGCTCAAGTGCTCATGGGTTTCAAGGTTTAATTCATGCATTTATCCCCAATGTTGAATAATATAAGGACTAGAGTTTAATAACATGAAAGAAATAGAAAATGCATCGTTGAATTAGCAATTGGATAGGGCAAATAATAAGTTTATCATAGGAAAATAGGGCAAAATGCCCAAGAAAGGGAAAATAAATAAAGAAAATAATTTTTGAATTTTTGATTATATATATATATATATATATATATATATATATATATATATATATATATATATATATATATATATATATATATATATATATATATATATATATATGGCACACGAGGGATGGAAAAGAAATTGAGATGCCTAAACACACCCCCTAACTTGAATCTCACATTGTCCTCAATGTAATTAAAAGACATTATGAGAAAAAGAGGGAGTAGGATAAATCACCCAAATTTGGAGTGAAGTCCGAGGTTATCAACGTGCGCCCTATACCAACATAAGAAAAACAAAAATATGTACCACAATGATTAAGTTAGAAAGAAACATGCCATGAGTCTCAATAGTTTATAGGGGTTGAGATGCAGATACTAGATAATTGATGGTGGACATAGGATTTGGAAAAAAATGTATACACATCAAAATATAATAATTCAACAACGACTAAATTATCATTACTAATATCATAGAATTCAGTACAAGCATCTTAATCAATGTGAAGAAAGTAAAACAGAGAATACATAGTTCTCTTAATTGCCCCAAAAAATGAGACAAATCACCAGCCACACAAAAACCACCCAAACCCATACAATGGTCTAGAAACCCGCATCACTGGATGAACCCCGGAAAGCTGGGTCGTACAGACTCTGAAAATGCGGCGGAAGTGGTGCATCAGGACCTTGCTGCTGGATAGAGAGATCACGCATCATAGCCTGGACCATGTGAAACTCATATCGCCGCTCAGTCCGGTCCTGGAGCTGATCAACCCCATACTGGTCAAACCGTGACTCCAAAGTCGCCAACTGCAACTGGTTCTCCTCCCATATGCGCTCATGACGTGCCTCGAACGCAGCAAAGCAGGCGTAGGTGAGTGCGGTAGGTACCTCAGTGTGCTGGCCTGACCCCTGGTCTGCTGATCCCCGCTCTTCCCTCCTCAGCTCCGTCTCCTCATCCACATCCTATACAACAACTCTCGGCCTCTTCTGAACCGCCGGCTCTCCCCAGTGGTGCTGCAAGCACCTCCTGATGTTATCCCTGGTTAGGACGGGTTTAAGGTCAATTTTTCTATCTAAAGGGTACTCGGGGCACTTGGCTTGAATGCAAATTTGGGTCACTATACCGGGCAATGGAAGGGAGACATTCCATGCCTTTTCCTTTGATGCCAAATACATTTGCTCCAAGAATTATTGAGGGAGGTTGATGTCTCCCGACTGTTTCAGTAGTGTGTAGAGGAAAACTGCATGCTTATGGCGAACCTCGGATCTATTATTGGTAACCATCAAACAATGCACGTTGACATAGTGCAAGAGCCTCGATAAATCTGCCATAGAGGCCGATCGGAACATCTTCTTTGTCCAAACCTCTCCTGGGGCATGAAACTCGATAAGTGTATCCAGGTCAAAGGTTGCCTCATCCGAGAGGCTCACGAATGGGAATGGGTCAACCACATTGCCCATCTAACGGGCCAAGTCTTTGCGTCTAAACGTGATCCGAACTCCACGTACAAATGCCTCGAAGACACCCTTTTCTCCCTTGAATTTGATCAATGAGGCCGATGCGTACAAGTTCTTCATTGATTGTGGTTTAGCTCCCCATAAATGAGTCCCAATTATACCGCTTAAGAATGGCCATGACTGGATGGGGAAGGTCATCCATTTTCCACGCCAAATTGATTGCAAGCGGGCGTTTTGAAGTTGCAAAGAATGCCTCAAACCATTCCTTTTCCTGGGCACAACGAAACCCATCGATGCCTTTGGGAGGCACGCATCGAGACTGCTTGTATTTTTCAACGTCGCCCATTATACCTGCAAAACATAAATTAGTACAACAATGTAGTTGAAACTAAATTTGCAATGGTAAGGAATGAATTTGCAAGCAAGAAAATGTCCAAAAGATGAAAATATGTTCGTTGAGGCATTTGAACAAACACTTGGCGTGCAAAACTGGAAAACAGGGGTGTGGGGCAGTTTTGTACCAACAAAGATCCCCCATTCATGGCAATCTCAAGAATAAACATTAACATTTTGCCATGAATGGGATTTTAACAACAAAGCAGTTTGCAAGGCAACAAAATCTGGGTGTGGGCACAATTTGGGGCAACAACATATACAAACCATATTCATTCATTTTAGCAACACAGTCAACACAATGAATCAATGGAAAATATGTGTGTGAGTGAGAAAATGAGTAGAACAATGAGAGCATAAAAAACAAATAAAAAATTATCCCAACAATCCCAACAAAAATCAACCCTAAATCACGAAATATACCCAAGAATAACCATAATCAGTAAATGCATTATGAAAATAGTAGTGGGATTCATACCTTGAAAGATGGAGGAGGGTATTGGAGGTGAAAGGGAGAGAAAATAGGAGCTAGGGCTGAGTTTTTGTGAATTTCAGGTGTAGAGAGAATGGGAGGAGTTGAGAGAGTATAAGACAAGTGAGGAGAAATGAAGCGGCTGGTGCCTAATAACTGAGGTGTGCGGTCGACCGCTGGTCTGGGACCGGTCGACCACATTTTAAATTTAAGCCTGGGATGTGAGATAGTGAGCTCGATGAACAATCAGCGATCGACCGCAGTTTTGGGACCGGTCGACCACACTTTAATTTTAAGCCTGGGGTTTGAGACAGTAAGCTCGATAAAAAACAATCAGTCGACCGCTAGTATTTGACCGGTTGACCGCACTTTGAAAATTACCCTGGGAGTGGAGACAGTGTGTTTGGAAGGCTTTCAGCGGTCGACCGCTGGTCCTTGATCGGTCGACCGCAACTCTATTTTTTCCAATCCTCCTCACCTTCTGCTAAAATCTCAACTAAACCAATAATTCTCTCAACTCGAATACGGGACGCTCTCGGGGCGATAGATATAATACCGAACGTGCAAAAGCATGATTGCCTTGGAATCAATATGAATCAAGGCAATCCAAAAAAGTATGGACAATCCGATGCCTAAGTTACGACACCCTCTGAGGGGCCCGTAGAGGGTGGATCCTCTAGAGGGATTTCAGCGAGCTCGGGATTGAAACCCTCTAAGAAAGGCTTGAGCCTCTGCCCATTCACCTTAGAAATGGTTTCGGTCCTTGGGTTTAATATCTCAATGGCACCGTGATCGTGTACCTTTTGCACCACGAACTGTCCGTTCCACCGGGATTGCAATTTCCCGGGAAAAAGGTGGAGGCGAGAGTCATAGATTAGGACTTTTTGGCCCACCTCCAAGTTCTTGCGCACTATCCTTCTATCATGAAAGGCTTTGGTTTTTGCCTTGAAGATACGAGAATTCTTGTATTGATCGTTCCGTAACTCCTCAAGTTCATTGAGTTGGAACTTACGAAGGTCACCGCCTTCCTTAATGTCAAAATTGAGTTTTTTTACGACCCAATATGCCCGGTGCTCAAGCTCAACCGGAAAGTGACAAGCTTTACCATAAACCAAACGGTAAGGGGACATTCCGAGGTGTGTCTTATAGGTCGTCCGATACACCCAAAGCGCATCGGTTAACCTATACGACCAATCCTTAGTCAAACGATCCACGGTCTTCTCAAGAATGCCCTTTATCTCCATATTTGCCAATTCTGATTGGCCATTGGTTTGAGGGTGATAGGCGGTGGCGACCTTATGGGTTACCCCATATTGCGACATCAAGCGGCGGAATATATCATTACAAAAGTGGATGCCTTGGTCGCTTATGAGTGCTTTGGGTGTGCCGAAGCGAGCCAAAATGTTCTCTTTGAGGAATTTCAACACCACCTTTGTAGTATTGTTCCTTGTAGGCACGACTTTAACCCATTTTGATATATAGTCGACTGCGACTAAAATGTACTCAAAATGATTAGACTTTGGGAAAGGACCCATGAAGTCTATTCCCCAACAATCAAAAATTTCGATTACAAGAATAGGGGCAAGTGGCATCATGTTCCTTTTTGTTATCTTCCCAATAGATTGGCAACGGGTGAAAATTTTACATAGGGCATGCGCATCTTTAAAGATCGTTGGCCAATAGAAACTGCATTGTAAGACTTTGAGGGCGGTCTTTTGGGAAAAAAAGTGTCCCCCACATGCACCGTCGTGACAAAACAACAAGACACTTGTGATCTCATCATTTAGGACACACTTGCGTATGATTTGGTCCGGACATAGCTTGTACATGTATGGGTCATCTATGAAAAATGATCGGGTCACCATAGAAAGTCTATCCTTGTCCTTATCCGAAAAGTGCGGTGGGTAGGCCTCGATGACAAGGAGATTGGTGATATCAGCAAACCATGGCAACATAGCAACGACCATGAGTTGCTCATCCGGGAAGCACTCTCGGATTGGGATGGGGTCGATAAGATCATGATCAAATGTAAGTCGGGATAAGTGATCTGCAACTACATTCTCCACCCCTTTTTTATCTTTGATACAGAGGTCAAATTCTTGGAGGAGGAGAACCCAACGAATGAGCCTACTTTTCGCATCCTTCTTAGAAAGAAGGTACTTAAGTGCGGCATGGTCGGTGAAACACACAATGGGAGATCCAACCAAGTACGCCCGGAATTTGTCCAACGCGAAAACTATTGCTAGTAGCTCTTTCTCCGTGGTGGAGTAGTTCATATGTGCACTGTCTAGTGTACGACTAGTATAAGAAATCACGTGCTGTTTTTTATCCCTCCTCTGACCAAGCACCGCCCCCACGGCATAATCACTCGCATCGCACATAAGCTCGAATGGAAGGGTCCAATCGGGCGCTTGCATGATAGGGGCGGTGGTCAACGTCGATTTAAATTTATCGAAAGATTCTTGGCACGAATTACTCCACAGAAATGGAGCATCTTTAGCAAGAAGAGCGCACATGGGGCATGCAATCGAGCTAAAATCCTGAATAAAGCGTCGGTAGAAACCGGCGTGACCAAGAAAGGACCTTACATCCTTGAGGTTTTTCGGAGCGGGCAGGTTGGCTATAACTTTGATTTTAGCTTTGTCAACTTGAATACCGTCGTTGGAGACGATATGGCCCAAAACTATCCCTCGTGTCACCATGAAGTGACACTTCTCCCAATTGAGAATAAGTTTATTCTCAATACACCTCGCTAGCACTCTTTTAAGATTGGATAGGCAATCCTCATACATATTACTAAAGACACTGAAGTCATCTATGAAGACTTCTACAATGTCTTCCACCATGTCACTGAATATGCTAAGCATGCACCATTGAAACGTTATCGGTGCGTTGCAAAGACCAAACGACATTCTCCGAAAGGCAAAAGTGTCGTATGGTCAAGTGAACGTGGTATTCTCTTGATCTTAGGGGGATATTTTGATTTGATTGTACCCCGAATATTCATCAATAAAATAGTAATACCTATGTCCGGCTACCCGTTCTAGAATCTGGTCAAGGAAGGGTAATGGAAAGTGGTCTTTCCTTGTGACCGCGTTAAGCTTTCTATAATCAATGAACACACGGTAGCCGGTCGAAATGCGTGAGGGTAAAAGGTCACCCTCCGCGCTCTCAACAATAGTGACACCTGACTTTTTTGGTATGACTTGTGTCGGGCTCACCCACTCTCTATCGAAAATGGGGTAGATTATCCCCACATCCAACAATTTGATCACCTCCGCCATCACCACCTTACTTATAACCGGGTTCAACCGTCTTTGCATTTGACGGGTGGGTTTGGCATCTTCCTCTAAGTAAATGCTATGAGTGAAAATGGAGGGATTGATCCCTTTTAAGTCGGAAATGCACCATCCTATAGCACTCTTATGTTTTCTCAACACCCCAAGTAAAGCCTCCTCTTGACAATTGTCAAGGTTCGTCGCTATAATCACCGGAAACGTGTTCTCACCGCCTAGGAAAACATACTTGAGATCCTTTGGCAAGGTTTTGAGCTCGAGGTTGGGCATTGAAAGACTCGACGGGAAAGGAAACGAGTCACGTGGGGGTAGTTTCTCAAAGTGGGATATCCACATCGAGTCTTCGCTAACCCCGTCGCTTTCATTATGCGTGAGGTCACTTCCACCGTCACCATCTATGCTATTACCATCCAAACCTCCATTCACCTCCTCAAAGTTCTCGAGGGAATCACACATGTCCATTAACTCCCCATTCAGTGAAAAATAATTTGCATAAAGGGCATCTTCATAGCCCTTATCATTGAGGAGCAAATCGCTTTCCAAGGAGTTAGCAAGAATTGCCTCTAATGGATCTTGAAAATGGGATAGGTAAAAATACTCTTGCACAAGAGTGTTGATGCAAGCCACATTTTCAACCGCTTCCTCACTCTCATTGCAAAATTGGGGTTGCTTGAGGAGGTTGAACACATTAACCTCGACCGTCATGTTCCCAAATGAAAGTTTCATCACCCCGTTTCTACAATTGATGTTCGCATTCACGATGGCGAGAAACGGTCACCCAAGAATGATTGGGATTTGTGCACTCCCATTAGGTACGGGTTGCGTGTCCAATATGATAAAATCTATAGGGTAATAGAAAGAATCGACTTGGACAATCACATCCTCTACAACTCCTCTACGTATCCTAGTCGAACGGTCGACTAGTTGTAACGTGATAGGAGTTGATTTAATATCACCGATCTTTAAGTCGAGATATACCGAATAAGGAAGTAAGTTTACACTTGCTCCTAAATCGAGGAGGGCGCGATCAATTCTAGTCTCCCCAATCACACATGAAATGGTGGGGCAACCCAGATCTTTGAATTTTGGGGCTAGTTCATTGGTTATGATAGCACTAGCTTGGGCGGCCATGTACGCCTTTGAGCGCACACTTTGTCTCCTTTTGATCGTACACAAGTCTTTGGTAAACTTGGCGTACTTGTGCACATGTTCTATTGCCTTAAGGAGGGGTATGTTCATGTTCACTTGCTTAAACAACTCGAGAAACCCCTCTTCGGAGGCTTTTGTGGGCTTTACCTTAAGCCGTTGAGGAAAAAGTGCCGGTATGGGACAAATTGTGTCCTTTGCAACAATAGGCTCATCTCCCTCTTTGGGGATGTCATCGTCTATGTTAGCGGGATCGTGCAATGGCACTTCCTCATTAGCAACGGGTTTACCTTGGGATTTAGTGTGAATTAGCGGCTCCAGTAATGGTCTCACAACTTTGTTGTCAACCATTTTGCTGCTCCTAAGGGTGGCAATACCCTTAGCGTGCTCGGTGTGCGATGTATTCGAGGTGGAGCCCTCATTACCCATTTGGATTTTGGGATTTGGTTGAGGTTGTGCCGGGAGAAGGGGTCTCGTGACTCCTTGGGAATTCTGAACCAATTGAGCAAAAGAGATTTGCATCTGTTGCATAGACCGCGCCATTTGCGAGAGAGACTGTTCAAGTTGTGACACTTTTTGAACAGTCGCGAATTGTTCCTCATTATGGCATCTCTGAGGAGGCAAATACGAAGCAGGTGGTCCCGTGGGCGGATGTTGCTGTGATTGATATGGAGGCGGTTGTTGGAATTGCGGGGGATGACATGGGCCTTGAAAGTTAGGAGTTTGGGCTATTTGGGAATTGGAATTATGGTCCTTCCAACTCATTAGAGGATGGGTTGTCCTCCAACTAGGATTGTAGGGAGGGTTATTGGGATCGAACGGGGAATTGGAGTATTGCTTCTGATATGCCCCTATAGCATTGGCTTGCTCTTGCAACTGGCCTTTAATGCTAGGGAGTGAAGGACACTCCCTCGTTTGGTGGCCAATGTTGTCACAAATAATGCACACAACTTCCTCCATAACAGAAACCTTTTTGACGGTTTCCATGGGTGGGGGTTGTTGTGTGAGTTGCATTGCGTCAATTCTATGACATAACTGGTCATACTTGGTCCGAGTATCTTGATTTTCCTATAGGATACTCAAACCACTAGTTTCCCCACGAGGGACCGGGTTATGACTTTCAGTCGTAAGGGTTCGATGTGTCCCATCCCCGAGATGTCTTTAAGAGAAACTCGAAATGGGCCTCTACCTCCTCACTACTCAAGTTAACAAGACTACCTTGACACATTGTTTCGACCAATTATTTGGTGAAAGGATTAAGCCCTCCATGAAAGATTGAAATTAATCGCATCTGATCAAAATTGTGATGCGGGCAAGACCGCTTTAAAGATTTAAAGCGTTCCTAACATTTGTCAAACGTCTCATGATCATATTGTTGAAAGTTTTGAATTTATTTCATGAGCGCATTTGTCTTATGTATGGGAAAGAATTCCTTTAAAAAGAGGTCCTGCAACTGCTGCCAATTCCCCACAGAGCTGGGGGGGGGGGGGGGGGGAGGGTAATCAACCAATATTTTGCTTTGTCTTTAATGGAAAATGAAAATAACTTAAGCCGCACAAGGTCAGGTGTGCAATTTTGATCGGAAAAGTGTTGCACACCTCTTCAAAGTCTCTTATGTGGCGATAAGGGTTTTCATTTTCCATTCCGTGAAAGGAAGGAAAAAGATTAATCATGCCATTCCGAAAATGGAAGGCTTCGGTTTAAACGGTAATGTGATGCATCCGGGCACGGAGACTGTCTCCGGTCAGAGGTAATCGCCAAATGATTGGTGCACAGGGGCAGCACCCCGCAAGGGTGCATAATTATACTCCATATGGGGATCAAGAGATCGTACCGAGGGGGTGGACTCGGGTATTGTGATATGGACAGCAAATCTGTCTGGGATGGCGCCGTATTAAGTGAGTACCGATGTTGAGACGATTCCCCAAAGTTATTATAGAGATTGTATAAGACTTCAGAAGAAAATAGTGGTCCGTAGTCCCCGGAGATCCCTTGGTTCGAAGCGTTGCTCATTAGGACAGAAGACCTATCCTTAGAAACAACACTAGCTCAAACAATTAAATGCAAAAGGTTTATCGATAAAGAAATAAATCAATCTAGTCGTTACTAATAAGTCCCGGCAACGAAGCTAAAAACATTGACTCGCTCAGAAAATTGTATAGCGCAAGTGTACGCTAATCGCGAGAGTAATAAAATCCCGGTAAGACCGGGGTCGATTTCCGCAGGGAATTATATGAAGTACAGAGGATATTCTTTCAGTTAAAAATCAATAAACAAGAATAAAAGATAAAAGAAAAGATGATTTAGGTTATATGTGTTGTAATGAACCAAAGCGAACCAAGATAAATGGAACGCTACACAAAATGGAAACAAGCCAAGCGAGATTTATAAACAGGATTATGAAACGATTCTTTAACAAAAGGTTAAGGTGCATTCCCCCACCTCGGATGCGCACAACTCAACAGGTTCTTCCGATTAAATCACAATCAAATGGGAATAATATATCAATATCAACAATCCTACATGAAGGATGTTAACCCAACAATATAAGATGAAGGTAACGATATATTATCGGACAAATGTGTTGATGTTGGAGTTAAGTCTTAAAATACAACCTTTACATGATAAGAGAAGATAAAATCATATGATCTCCAATCTCAACCCACACACCCATTTATTGGATTTAATCTTTGAATCAAGCCAATAAATGAACTCTCCAAGGTGGGTTTATGCTCCCAACCTAGGGAGATTAGCTACTCATGACACCAACCATATCAAAACACATCATTAAATTGATAGTAAGTGTAATAACCATGATGAGAACAAGCATTCAATGCATAATCACAACATTAACTGCACCAAATTGTACCAATGATTAACAAGAAACAACAAAGAAGGAAATTTACTTGCAATAAATGAAGTTGACGATGAAAATGACAAGTAAATTATCAAGCCCTAGGAGAGAGAGAGAAACCAACAAAATATCTTTTATATCTATTTCCTTCCACACAAAATTAATCAGGATATCTTCAACAAAATAAACCACCACAAATATATACTAAGTGGAAGAAAACCACAAAACAAGGGTGGTAAGGCCAAACCAAAACCACGGGGGTTTTTCAGTAAATGAAGTACCGGTCAACCACTGGTCAGGGACCGGTCGACCGCTGATCAGGGAGATGTCACACTCGAAGGCAAAATGTAAAAACCCGGTCAACCGCTGGTATGGGACCGGTCGACCGCTCCTGCAAAATCATGCACTCTCTCCTCTTTTAATACACAATAAAGGGTCTTCGAGAAAACGCCCATAACTTGGTCATCGTGAACCGGATTGACAAACCGTCAGGGGCTACGCGAAGTTGGTAAGAAGAACTACAACATCCGTGAAGGGTTCGGGCATAAAGCTCGAATGTAGATATGACAGAATTACCCCTGAAGTTGCGTATAAACACTGACCGTTCCCGGATAACGCACACTTACACCGTTTAGCATTCCAATCCCTACAAAAGATCAAATAAACCTCGTAAAGCATATATATATGGAAACCAAAGGTTATATAGTACAAGATCTTAAATACGTGAAATAACGGTCGCAAGTGTACGTTCATGCATAATTAACGGGCGCAAGATATACAATATTTGCGACTAATCACTTATCCACCAGAGAGAGAGAATAAATTCATCAGACCACCATAAAAGCTTTCTCCATCAAAACCTTAACTCTAAAAAATATTGAAATACATGAAAATTATAACACACTATGCCAACACCCAAACTCTCTAAAGAACCCATCGATCCAAAGAACCAAAAACAAGAATGTATTGTAACAATTAAAAACCAGAATCCTCTTCCACACATAATTTGAGAAAATACACTCAAAAAATTAATGATTCATACTTTCCCCATATTTCCACAAAGAACACATCATCCTCAATACTCCACCAACTCTTAAGTTTATCCTTAGTCCAGAGCTTATTAAGAAAAGTAACCCGTAGTAAAAAGGAACACCTAGGAATTCTTTTAGGAAACCAAAAAGCATTGGCCCTAGGAACAATTTATTTCCTTTTCCTTTAAGTATTGTAAGTCTCATTACACTTAAATTGACCATATTTAGATACCATCCATGTAAGCCAGTCAATAGTCTATATTTGGGGTACAATTGTAGTTCTGGCCACAGTTACACCCTTACATTACTATTAAGGGAGTTAAATGTGCTCAACTATAGTGCTTCAAATGAAAAAAACACCATGCCACTCACTAAAAGAATTTTGATTTACATTGGCATAAAAATTTCTTATTAAATCGTATTATGTCATCACAAAGGGACATTAGTGATGACTCCCCCCCCCCCCCCCCCCCCCCACAACGCCACCATTATCAAGGGTGATTTGTATAGGGTCGAGGAGGGGCGAAGGCCCCTCCTGAGATTTTTGAAAAATTTTACCGAGAAAAAACGTTCATTTTCTCACTTAGATGAGAGGGACTGGAATAATGGGATAGATCGATTCATTCTTTATGAACGGGAACTCGATCCTTTCAAGAGTATGATGACATGTGAGATTTTATCTATCAGTGATGAGATGTGGAGAAAATCATTCGAGAGTTTCCACCCGATGACACATGTTTTGTCATACCACATTATCTTTTTCCACCCCGTACACCCGTGTCACTTGAGTATTTGGACGAGATCGAGGACATGACTAGAGTATCGTCCGATTTAGAGCCCTATTTATTCATTCTCGAGTTTGAGAAAAACCTAGGCTTAGCGTATCATTTGGAATTTTATTATGGTAGTCTTTTTAAGTACGACCATCTATGTTATATTGTGACTGTGCATCTGGATAATTTCACTCACCACACTCACTATGTGCATACATGTGTATACTTCTTAGATTGGGCTGACTCCCAATTGTTTAAACTTTTTTATTTATGATGTAATATAGGTGAGATAAATTAGAATTTAGTAAAAAGTTAAATTCACGGTTACTATCGTCCTATTACTTCTTTACTTTATTTGCATTGTTAATATCTTTATTTCAGCGTACATTGAGGACAATGTAAAATTTAGGTTTGAGAGTAAGGATGGTACTTTCCAAAAAAAAAATTCAAAAAGATTTTCAATATAATTAACTTTTGAAATAATTTCTTAATATGAACTTCATGGATCTCTCAACTTATGATTTTTTTTATACATTAGCATTATAATATGATCGAAAATGGACATTGAGGCAAAAGTTAATATGCTTAATGAATAAATGTGGAGTATTAACTCGATGAGATATTGTGCCATTCATTGTTTTCAAGAGAATTAAATCAATCTGAGTTAAAATAACTCAAACTTTCCTTTAGTGATTAATTGTTGATGATCTCAAATTCTATATTTTTTCGATTATTGAAAAGAAAGGTTAAAATGTGAATCTTAACCACTAGAAGTCTTAGTAAGTCATCTTAAGACACGTATTAACATCACGACACTTAAGAAATGAGATTATGCCATCGTTAAAAAGCCCAAAATTAAGCATAACTCAAGCCTTTTTACATTATTCATTGCAAGCCTATTTGAGTCAAAAAGAAAATAAGCCTTTTGTTAAAAACCCATTATCCTATCAAACTCCAACTGGGAATTTAAAAGCCCATAAAAATAAGCCATAAATGTTTTTTCTGAGAATATCAGGGTAAAATTACCATAGGAAAAGCCCAAAAGAAAAGGAGGTTGCAAGAATGATGTGTGAAAATAAAAGAATAAAAAAGGAATGAAAAAAAGAAAAAATGTGAATTTGAAAAGAAAAAGTAAAGAAGAAAGGGAAATGGAGGTGTTAGAAAAATTGCCTAAAAGTCATAATATCAATAAAATCTTTATATTCTCAAAAATTTTGAACTCCACTAACCATTATTTCTAGCCAAAACCGAGCCTATAATACAACCGAAGAAAAACATAATCAATCTCAAATGCAATTAGTTTTACTATGGAGAGAATATGAATAAGATCTATGGTGCAATTTAATTTTTCAAAAAGTCATCGATTTTTCGTTCATGAGATCATATTCATTCATTATAAAAAAAAAATCATTTTTCATCATGTATATGTGAAATTTGCGCATCTAAATTTACTCTTTTATTCACATATACTGAGAAAAAATAATCGATTTTTCGAGTGTTCTATTGTGAGTGTATCCGGTGAGATTTTGAAATAATGGATAAGAAATGTAACGAATAAATATTTTGAAATGGATGGTTATATTGTCTATGCATACACATATAATAAGATGAAATTGAGAAGTGAAGTTCTACTATATTTATGAAGTTTGCATTCAAACATGGTTATATTAATTTTGTGTCTTTTGTATTGAGTCAAGTTTTTGAATTATGTGAGTATATTCACTGCAAACCCTCACGAGACAAAACTCTTCCACTAGGAAAACCTAGGGGTTTAACAACTTATAACATATGCTAAGTGCAATCGTAATTCCTACGAAAGTGAACTAGATTTTAAATTTTAAATTTTGCTCGAGGACTTGCAAAGTTTAGGTTTGAGAGTATTTGATGAGTGAATAATTTTGTATTATTTACTCTAAAATCTAGGCCATGTTAGGCCTGTTGTATCATAAATAATGAGCTTTTAGAATATTTTTGTAAATAAAAAGAAAAATACAAGTTTTAATAGAATTTGATTTAAAAATGCAATTTTAGTCACCCTAGGGGGTGAAATCATAATTTTCAAAACTTTATGGCCTATAAATAATTTTTAAATATTTATCTAGGCGAAATAAAGTTCTCTCTGAAATTTGATTGAATTTCGAATTAAAACGACCAACTTATTAATTTTGGGAGCTAAAATGCAATTGGGGGGGGGGGGGGGGGTAATATGTAATTTTCTTAACTTTTATGACCCTAAATTTGAAAGAATTATTTTTATTTTGTATTTTTACAAGTACTCCGAGAGTTTGGACAACAAAGAAGTTGATATGCAAAAATTATTTCGGATATGTCACGATACGATACGGTTAACACGACTGTACTAAATGTTTTTTTATTAAAATCGCTTGGGTGCCCATTGAGACCATGCCATAGCTTTTCGAAAATCTCTTGAAAAGAATCACAACATTGAATTTGAAGTTTCGAGGGTCAAAAATGCGATTAAAGGTTGTGTTGTGAATAGTGATGTGAATAGTGACAAAATTGGTGATAATTATTTAAAAAAAATGATTTATTGATTGTCTTCAATTCTTCCCAAGACCCCATGAGATAATTACCTACTCTAATATACCCAATCAAATGGAGTTTTACCCCAACCCAAACATCTCACCCCATAGCTTATAAATAGTACCATTGAGCTCTTTATTTTACATAGAAAAATTTAGAAGGCCTTTAGAATAATTTTTATTACTTTTATTTTAAGATTTATTTTATTTGAGATCCAAGAATTATTCTTTTGTGGGAGAAATTTTGTCAATATCAATTGTAAAGCACTATTAACTTGTAATCTTGTTTTTATTAATTAAAGTTATTATTCATTCTTGCACTTTTATTTTGTTTTCAATGATTCTAGCTTTCTTTCTTCGCTAGGACTAGGTGATGTTTATTATGTTTGATTAATATTGTGTGTAGTTTTAATTCATTTTCTTTCCCGACTTATTTTAATTACAATAAAAGTTCGGTATTCATTTAAAAAGACACGAGAGTGTGCTTTAAACCTTCGACTTTGTTTGAAAAATTATTTTTTTTATCTTAAGTGAGTATTTTTATAGTCAATGATTATAGACTATACTTTAAAATTTAAAAACCAACTTTCTAAGGGAATATGAATTTTATCCATCTAAATTTAGGGATGTTAAAACTTATCTTGAACTTAACCTTGTTATTTTTTGAACTAAACGCGATGAGAATCGGTTTAGTTAAATGGATTCAACGTCCTAATTTTTTTACACATTTAATTATATATTTCGTATTCGCACCTTTAATTTGTGTTTCCTTAGTTTAATATTACATCTCCTCTTTACACCTATTTCGTCTATTTGGACAGTCATAATTATTTTGAATGAAAAATTAATAAATCTTTGTGGGTTTGACCCGTACTTACACTCGCTATTTTGCAATAGTTCATACACTTGTGGTATTTTATAAATTTATAAACAAGTTCCAACATTTACTTGCCATACATACGTTGTTGTTTTAGTGACAATAATATATTGTCACTGTATTAGCTACTTCACTATCAATGAAATTGTTCTCCTCTTGTCACTAATTATAACAATTATAAAAAAATTAATATATGTGACATTGGTTTAAATCCCAATAAAAACATAGACATTCATTTGCTTCAACATCCCAATTAAAATTCAACATATCAACTTTTCACTATGTTAAAAAAAATATATATATTTCACTATAGTTCTAAAAAAACACTACATAGTTCGTAACGTTCTCAATAAAAACTACTACAATAATTTTTCAGAGAAACCAAAAATTATAAGCTACTTCTACTCATCCATCGAACTTCTAATATGATCTTCCAGCTCTTATTGTTGAAACATGCCAAAAATACGTTCCAAATGCTCGTAATGTTCTAAACCTGTAAAATTAAGATACATCAAATGTCAAAACTTCAGTTTCCCACCGGATGAAATATTAAGAGACAATGGTCTGTCAATACCATATTAATTAAATCAATCCTATAAATAAAAAAAACAATCGAATACCTTACGCATAGACAAATACCCACTTTCCATGTTTTTCCAGAAACCTGTAATAGCCCCCATTTTCCCACGTAAAGGCTGGCCAGGCTCGATATGCCGAATATGGGGCTTATCAACAATTTATACCATTCTCAGCACTTAAGAAATAAAAAAATTCTTTATTTTATATCAAAATCTACAATGAGTCAAATTGATTCAACACATGAATAATAAAAACTGAATCTTCATACAATGTTCATAAAGTAAAACTAAGTACAACTTATATAAATAAACCCTTGGGCTTAGGCCCGTACAAGTTTCAGTATGAAATAAGATGACAAAAAGATGAAGTACAAACTATACTAGAATCAATGGAGCGACATCCGCTACGTCTAATGCAACTTCAAGTCTAATCCATCATCAGTCCCACTTTCCCTGTCATTAAGAATTCCTGGGGGGGGGGGGGGGGGGCATTTATAATTTGGGTCAGAGCCTGAGGTGTGCAAGGATTCTTCACTAGTAAATATGTAATTTGTTATTAACTCATACTTCACGTCTCCCCATCGGCGCTCACATGTAACGAGTACCTCACCTCTCATCTAGAAGCAGTCCTACTCGTATCCTCAAATGAATATTAATTGTAAACTTCCATTATTTAATCATTCCAGTAAAGAATAAACCATTTCCATTATGCACTAACTACAAGTGGTTCCTCATGTCTGGCGCTACAGTCCCCGAATAGATTTCAAAATATAATTATCACAATTTCATAAGCTAAGTGCAAAATCTTATGTCATCTTATCTTATAACCCCTATTTACTTCCTCAAATGATTTAAGGATAAAATTCATATTCCCTGTCGTCTACCCCGTTAGACTATAAGTTTCACTCTCTTAGATTACCAAATATATTATTCTCATTTAATACTTGGAGACACCATTTCTCATTCTATTTAATTTTTTTTTACTCCTTTAGACTATCCAATTATTATTATTACTAATAATTGTGTATGCCATTATTCATTAGGACTCATCTTCTTGCTTAATTATCCACATTATTTTATTATCCCAATTTCATCATTATTAAACAATGTCTACATCTTTAGACAAAAAGGGCACTATCCCATAAGGTATACCACAATATGTAAATGGGTAAGTATAAATGATTATACTAATAATCAATGAATTCAAAGGAAATCCTTACATTTAAATTGGTAACTTACGTTTATTCCAATCACGTCCGTATCAAGTATAAGGCATAAACATCTATTATGCATTATAGGGTCACAATAATATTTGTTGTCCACATCCCTAGACATTTTAATTTATTTCAATAGCATCCGGGTAATTAATAATATATGTCCTTCCATATAGTTGATGCACAAGGGCATCTACCGTTGGCGTCTTATTCGTGCTATATCGGTCAGTCCGAAGGAATTCTAACATCCAAATTGTACATTCCGAAGGAATCCCGACATCCTAAGCAGACACCACAAAACATACATAAGTTGGGGGTGGTCCCTGCGCATGATACATGTATACGTCCCATACCAAGTGGTGATATAGGAACAGTCAGCACCACACCTATCCTTCGAGGGTGGAGCCTCCACGTAGTACCTAAATGCCTACACAACGTCAAGCCCACCTATGCCGATGTGTGGTCACTGGCCTGAATGTCCGAACCTTCAAGCTGATAGGAAAGTCCACTGGTATGTCCACACACAAATATAATATAATACGTATTATTATTCTCATATAATATGTATAAGTAGTTACTCTATGACTACTTTAATCCAAGGATATCCCAATCCATATAAATTATCGCCTCCTTAGCTTATCCATAACATTTTATTACATTATTCCATAATTCATTTTAAGTCGTTAACTTTCAACTATTTTCTAATTAAATATTAGGTCTCATAAAATCCTTTTTGGACTTAAATCATGCTTGCTTCATAATTTATTACTCTAAAAAATAATATAGGTATAGTTATCACTCAAACTAACCGTTCCAAAACATTTTAGGTATAATTATTCCCCAAACCAACCTTGCCCACACATTTAATAATCTTCGCATGTTGTCCTCTTAACTAACAATTAAATAATTCCAGATTATTGATAATTATATACTTCTTGATGACTTCTCAGTAAGGTTTATATGTACATATATAAGGAGTTAACTAATCGTGGAAAAAATTATTATATGTTCATATATAAGGAATCCTCTAATATAATTTAGTAGTATTACCCAACTACCACACCCGAATCACTCATTCAGTCCATATCTAAATCCTTCAGAATTCATTGCACAAAATCCTACTATTATGTCAAACACCCTTTTATGAAATTCGATACTTCATAATTTATTATATATAATAAATTAAACCGACTACCCCGTGCCTAACTCCCGTAGCACTAGCCCTTAATGCCTGAGTCAATTTTCATAAATCGAAATTTAATTAATCATACCTCAAATAATTTATTAAAAGGGTGAAACTCAACCAAAATGCTCGAACTTACTTCTTGAACCCGTATTCCAATTTCATCCGAAATTTCCATTTGAATTCGTTCATATCTTTTCGAGTGTTGTTCATCCTAAACACTCTAAATCCATACCCCGAATTCCTTCCCATCAAATTACAAGGTAGAAATAATGTTCCTTAATATTTTTCATAGTCCTACACTCACCTACGAACATCCCTAAGTAATCTAGATTAGATTTCCCACAAAGAATTTTGGTTTAGGAAACCCTTCGGTAATAAAATCATAACTAATTAAAAAAAACCCAAAAAATACGAAACTGGCGGCCACGTATTCGTAACGAAAAGATATATTTTTATGTACAAAGCCATGGTCGTTTGAATGAGATAACCATCTCATTCGAATGAGATAGAATCTCATTTGAACGAGTTATATTGTCGTTCAAACGACCCTTCGTCTTTTCCAACCTCCGCCTTCCTCAAATTTTGTGCTTCCCAAACCCCATTTTTAACCTAGAAATAGTACACAAATCCCAACTTTTAAACCCAAAATCTATAGAAGAATTGTACTGTTTGAACATTATACAAATCCTAATCAGATTTAATTCACTAGAAGGAGCATTCCTTGGGAGATCTACATCAAAGTTTGATCCCTCTAATTAACAACGACATTTTATACATTGTTTAGTCAATTATTCTCAAATAACTATAAAAACTTATGAATTTAACACCGATATTCAGATTTGTTGATACCTAATTTATGGAACAAATTCTACATATAAAACAACCGTCTACGTGAGTTATTCATCATAAATTCCAATATAATCAAATTCTAGAAATCTCAAAACACGATTCAACCTTAAATCTAAACATGGAGTTAACATTAATATGAAATAGCACAAATTGAATAAATATGGCAAGATAATCCTTGCCTGGAATTATATTGAGAAGCCTCTTTCCTCCTCATAAGCCTTTGTTCCTCTTTCTCTTGAAGTTGGGCTGCTAGGGTTAGATTTTGATAGGAGTGTGTGTGTGTGTGTGTGTGGGGGGGGGGGGGGGGTATTTGTCTTCCCTCAAATCTTATATTATTTCCAATTCCCGAGTTAGACTTTAGGCCCCAACTTTGGACCTCCAAATGAGCCCAAATACAAAATCTAACTAGCCCGATAACTACCCAACTCGTATACATATACTCCGGGGCCATTTCTAAGGGTCGAAAATATCCAAAGGAGATCGTAGTATCTCTCAAAGTGCGTTCCAAATATTTTATCTCAAAAATATATTAATTGTGTCGTGACACATCCAAATACTATTTATAAGAATAAATAAATCCCGTTTGATTTATTCCAAATCATTAAAGTCAAATTCTAAACTTTATAAATAATATTGAGTTTAATTACTCAAAATTTCAGATTAATTAAATTTATCGAATTAATTTAATCCTTATTAAATTTATTTTATTCTAAAAATATACGGGGTATTACAAAACCAAACCAAACCAATGAATAAAAACTATATATGAAAAATGAAACCAAATTTTGTTCAACCACAATTGAATCCATTAATGCATGTGCAAAATAAGAGGAAGGGAAGGAGGAATTGTACCTTGTGCTTGTGTGTAGACGAAACAGAGAAAAGTGACAGAACACAAAAAGGGAACACGAAAAATATTAGTTTTAGGGTTTTCCCACCAACTTTTGTTTAGTCATTTTAGTTCCCTAAAAAAATAGTTTCTCTCAAATATTATAGTATAAATGATAATAATATATGTATTTGAGGGTTTAAGTAGAATTTATATGTTCTTAATACTAAATATATTGTACATATGAATTTAAGATTAGTACACAAGTTTCTAAATTATCAACATAATAAAACAATAGTTAAAAATACTTGTAATTCTGTTTAAAAAAAGAATTGTTTTACACAAAAAATTGTCTTTAAATTCTAATTTCCCAAAAATTATAAGGCTGGAAATTTTTTAGATATTGTTTACCCATGATAATATTTTTTATAATAATTTTATTTATGAAGCGTGATATTTACATCATGGCATTTCTAATATTTTATGTAAAAGTGACAAAAATATTATTGTCACTAAACAAACTATTTAGTGACAATTTTGTAGCAACGTGTTATTGTCAGAAAACCATGTCACTATGTGACAACTAGTTATAGAGTTGCCTCAAACTAAATTCTTGTAATACCCCATAATTTTAATGTATTAATTAAATGATAAATTTAGTATTTTTTATTATATATGCCTGTAGTGACATGTGATGTCACTATTTATATTTTCATATGCATTGTATTATGTTGTGTTATGTATATTTTATTCAAAATTGAAATATGACTTAATACACGGTAATGAATTATTAGTTATTTAATAAATAATCTAATAATGGTTTTGGGGATTCTCACTAATTAAAATATTAAGAAGTTGGTTTGGTACTTTGGGTTAATGTTTGGAACATATAATATATTAAATCAGGACTTGAAATGTCGGGTTTTAAGTCCCATGGGTTAGTATATAAATCTTGGGATAGGTCTTAAACTAATTGGTTATGGTTTTGGACTTAATATGTAAAGGTCAATAAAGGTTCCAACCCTAATTTCATTGGTAATAAGATAAAAAGGGATATTAGGGCTAATGGGAATCATTTTAACATCATAGAAAGAAAACCCAAAAGCTAGAGAAAGAGGGTCTAGTTGGACAGAAGGAAATTCTTACCAATTGAACTCGGTGAGGAAATAAATTAGGTTGATTGGATTACAATCTCATATCATTGTTCACACAAGTTTACTTTTTATAATGAAATAATTGATTTTGAGTTGATATGTCCTTACTTATTGGATTCTAAACATAAACTAAGTATAATTTCAGTTAAGTGTTAAATCTATGATTTTTAGAATTGGTAAATTAGAAAAATTAGGTTAAAATATGCATTTCTAGATTAATTGATGCAATTAAAAATCAAATTTGATTATATGGACAAATTGATATTCGGATGATGTTAGATCTACATAATTGAGGAAGAATCCTTTGGTATTTCATGAATTTTTTGAAATTTTTGGGGATTTAGGAAGGAAATGGAATTATAGGTTTCTAAGCCTTTAGATTCGATGTATAACTCTAATTGCTATATAAATAAACTAAAAATGATAGGTTTGGTAGATATTTGAATTTTATAGAGTTAGAATGACATTTTGGAGGATATTAGAGGTGTTGGGACCTTAGGAGACCAAAAATAGTAGTTATGCACATAGGAATTGTGATATGGGTTGTAGTTGAAGAAAAGTGGAATTCTAGAAGGTTTCATTATTTAGCTGTGCAAACATATAGGTTTTAGGGTCATGCGAATGGTCAAGGAGGAATTAGAATATTTCCTAAATTAGTGAAAAGGTAAGGGAGGCGGACTTTGGGACTTAGACTATGGTAATATAGTGATCTAAAAACTCTAATTATGTGGGGATACTTACACAACTAGGGGGTAAGTAAGTTAATATTTATATAACAAACTTCAAACTCTTATCTGTAGTAGGTTTACTTATTTTGTGTATTATGTGCAACAAGCCCGACGTGTGAACCCGTGGGATACGTGTTCGAGGGGATACCCATATGGGGCATGAGTGACGATGATTACGTTGATACCCTAATGCGATGAGACATGTTTACAATAATTGAGTGATGATGTTTACATTGGTACCTTGATGCAATGAGATGTCACGGACTTATGATAAAAAAAAATGCGTGTTTTTTTATCACGATCAATGACCATTACAAGGCTGGCCGGCCTAAAGGTGACAATTTAGTCTTTTGGGTGTAGTGACAGTTTTACGTTTATTTAAAGTAAGATTCTCAGGCTGATCCTTTCATGTAGCTTTGGGTATGGGGATCTATGACTCGTGTGCAGACTTATTGATTATCCCTATGGAGATGATTTGATAATTATACATGTGGTACAACCTATAACTATGCCTAGTGTACATGAGTAATAAACACCCAAAAGTGTATATTTTAAACCCCGAATAGACGATTTTTAATTGCTAATTCTCGACAAAATAGGTCTTATGCGTGTTAATGCTTATTTTGTACGTCAAATGCGCGTTGTAGAGTTCAAATGCTGATTTCAAGCAAATTTAAGATTTATGGAGATAAATAACCTCTCCCATAATCCTATCCTCTCCAGAAGGAGCCTAAACCTACCCCGAACCCGATGTGTGTTGAGTTTGTACTTTTATTAATTTTTATATATTTATTTGAGTTCGTTTTATTGTTAAGGTTTTATTATAGATTTATTTAGAATTTTCTAGGATTTAGTTTCAAATTTTCTATTTTCTTTTTATTAGTGTATTTTTATTTTTATTTTTATTAGTTTTTAATTTTTACTCTTTATTTTATTTTATTAGTTTTTAGGAATTTATTTTTATTAGATTTTATTTTTCTTTAGTTTTATTTTAGGATTTTAGTTTTTTATTTTCATAGATTTTTGATTTTGATTTTGATTTCTTTTTTATTTTTGTCTGGTGTCTTTTATTTATAGATTAGAATTTTATTTAGTTTTACTCAGATAGTTTTATTTTCATTTTTTAAGGGTACAAACTTGAACACACACACTCTTAACTCACCCTCACATTATATTTCCATACAACACACACACCAAATCAACTCGCTCACCCTCACCCTCACCCAGCCTAACCTACACCTCACATACACCTAAACCCCTCACCTTCATCTTCTCCACCATCCCACTCACTCTCTCTCTCCTACCTCTATTACAATGAAAACCACACCACCATTAATAACATCAACTCATTTCCTACCCAACCTCCATTAACTCAACCTCTCAAACCCCCAACTACCATCCCGAGCCATACCTATCCATACCGGACCAACTCATACCATAACCACTATCCAAACCTACTTCACCAACTCGCAACCCAGGCCCAAATTCATCGAATATCCTCCTTTAATCCGACGATCCGAACCCGCTTCTGACCTTAAAACTGCGAGCCCATTTTTGATCGGACCTGTCCAACCTGCAAACCATAGTCGGACCTCTCAAACTTGAACCCAACAACAACCGAAACCCGACCTCCATGTCTCAGATCCGACCTCCCTACCAAGACCCATCTCCGACCACCTGCCCAACTCGCGACCCAAACCCGATCGGACCATAACCCACCTTTGCCGTTTAAATGCAAAATCGTTTTATATTAGCTGCCAAGACCAAAAACAATAAAAACCAAAAATAAAACAAAACCCAAATGTTTTAAAATCAACTTTAAGCCCTTCTCCCAAATATACCCCCAACACCTTTTACCCTCATTTTTTTCTCACAAATACCCTCACCCAAATCTTATTTCTACCTCACCCCATGCACATGCACCCCTAGACCATTTTCCTAATTGTGCCCCCATGCTCCTTGTGTCTCCTATAAATGAAGACCCAAAGCTCAAAAGGGGACATCATCTAGGGTTTTAGAGAGAAAATTCGAGAGAGAACCACTTTTTATTTTTTTACAGTAGTTTTTATTTTAATTTTAATTTTCTTTTATTTTAGAGATTAGTGTGAAATTAAATTTGTTAGATTCAAGTTGAGTGAATTTTTCATTTATATTTTTATTGACCACTCACTTGGAGGGTTGTATGCTTATAATTCAAGGATCGAAGTCAATTGAATTCAAGAGATTGGTTTGATTGTTCTTCTCTCTACTCTTTTATATTAAATACCTATTGAATGTTTGTTTATCATGTTTGATGTCATATTAGGCTAAATCCCCTTTCAAGGGGTGGGGTGACCCATCATTTGATGTTAATCCTAATTTAATTAATTAATTTAAATTAAATGTCCCTTTGATGATTAACTTTGCACTCTTATATTTTAATTTACGCCTTGAGAGAGGGTAAATGATTTTTGAGAGAAAATCGAAATTCTAGTTATAATACCCATTTTAGATTCGAACTAGAGATAGGGGTTTCCCAAGTGTGGTATTATTCCTTTAATTTCAACTCTAAGCTTACTTTTATGATTTAAACTAATTTGATAAATTGATCCTAGCGGGTGATTTGTTAAATGATGTTTAAATCTACTTTTCTAGAGTTGTAGGAGTGTTAAATTTAATTTTTTAAAATGTTATTATTAAAATTACATTTGCAACGAGAGTTGATTTGTGATTTTGATACTAACTTAGGATAATGAATTTTAATGAATTAATTAATTTTGATTAACTAGAATATATGGTCATCCTATCCTTTGCTAGTCCTCACTTTTATTTCTTCACTCATCTCATATTTTAGATATTTATTTAATTAGATTTACTTAGTTTCTTCTCTTAATTTCTGGTTAGTAATTAGATCTTTCATTTGGTGTAGTCTTATTTCACCTCATCTCGAAATTGTTTTAATATTAAAAAAGCTAAAAAGAAATTAGAAAAAGTAAAAAAAAGTCTAAATAGAAATTAAATAAAAATGAATTACATTAGTCTTCCTCTTGTTTCACCCTTAGATTTGGATTGATACCTCACTTACCACTATATTATAGTTTGTTATATGTTTTTGTAGGTAATTGAGATTTTTTATTAGAGGAGCTTTACACAACGACGACATACCAAAAAGCTACTCTATCAGTGAGTGATCCCCGAAGGCGGTAGAATAGGCCTTTGTTATGTGCGGGCTTGAGAAGAGACCTTGGAAGAGGTACGCGTGTTGAAGTGTGCCTGTATTATGTAGATATTGAAGTAGTGAATAATTCTATTGAGATATTATACAATTGATATGTATAAGATGACTCAGTAGTGAATACTTCTATTGAGATATTATACAATTGAGATGTATAAAATGATAAAGTAGCAAATACTTCTATTGAGATGTGATACAATTGAGATGTATAACATGATTAAAATCATAACTGGTAAGCATATGACCATTAAGATTAATAAGACTTAATCAGTGGGAAATATGTACTTGGGATTAGATGCATGTGATATGTAGGGTTGTTTTGTTTTGGGATAATTTAAAATTAACTAAATTATGAGAAGAAGATGTGTAGAGTATTATAGCCCAAACTTAGTTATATTCTTATACTTTGTAGGCTTGTTATTAACATTATTGTTTTAGCATTTTTCATGACATAGGCCTTTAGTGTGGCCTC
The DNA here is from genome assembly GCA_949130495.1 of Sambucus nigra. Lineage (NCBI taxonomy): Eukaryota > Viridiplantae > Streptophyta > Magnoliopsida > Dipsacales > Adoxaceae > Sambucus > Sambucus nigra. The sequence continues at coordinate 204,497,269 of OX422208.1, forward strand.
ACCCCTGATTCAGACTTCATCTCATACTAGTTATTGTTCATATAAGACATAGATGCTGAGCCTGCATACTCACTCTATTTATTACTCTTGGTATCTAGTTAAGTCATATGTATATAGAATACCATTTTAGTAGTTTGGTTTATGTTGATATAGTTGTAGTTACAACATGGTACTAGTATTATTGGTTGGTTTGGTATCAGAGTTATGTGGTTCACTATAGCATGTCTCAAATATTTATTTTTATGCTTTTTTTAATTTCAGTCATGTTTAAAATGTTATTTAATTATTTGGTTTACGGGAATTTGTATTAGGTTTGATCAATTTATTATTAAATGTTATAGGGTGTCACTGTTCGTATGAGAGCATTCCTAGTTCTAGTGACCTAGGGATATTGAGTGCATATATTGATTTTTGTCATTGCATTCTATGATTACTTTAGAGCTTTACCTGTTAGGACTTGTACTCCATATAACGACGACCGCTTAGGGAATAAACGATTCGAAGAAGATCGAGTGTATCAGGAGGATTCCTTATTTGGATTTCCTTTTGGAGATTTCCCATGGAGGAGGTTGAATTTGATTGGGAGTTAAGTACTTTGGGACGTGACACCTTTAACAAGTCCTTAACACATGGTTCGAGGGGAATTGCTTTTACTCACCATTCGCAATAGCATTATAAGTATGAACAGTGAACTTCTCTATCTTCTTTTTCTCTGTTGGAATCTCGTCTGGAACGATATTCAACAGGTTAGTGAACTCGGCCTCATACTCGGCCACGGTCTTGCCCTCCTGCTTCAGACTCATAAGCTTCCTTCTCATTTCCGTATGAACAGCCGACGGAAAGTACTTGCGGTCGAACCGCACCCAGAACTCTTGAATCGTGAGGGTATCCCTCTCCTCCGCGGTGGTAATAGACTCCCACCACTGTAGTGCAGATCCCACTAGCTTGAAAGTAGCTAGCACCTGTTTCTGAACATCTGTGCACTCATGCATCCTCAAATGCCTCTGCATGTCTTTCCTCCATTGGCTCGAGACTACTACATCTGAGCTTCCCGCAAACTCTGGCGGATGAGCTTTCTGAAAAGCGTCTCGTACACGTTCCCAAGCAGACGGAAATGCATTAACCTGTACTGGCGCGGCAACCGGCGCCTGAGGTGGTGCCTACTGAATCACGGCAATCGCGGCATTTACCGCTTGAGCTACTATAGCTGCAACCTCAGCGGCGTTCAACATGCCCTGAACTGGAGCGGGCTGGGGTTCGGGCGTTGCATTCCTGGGAATTCGTCGTGCACGTCGTGGAGGCATCTGAAATAAGAACAAAGTTTATAAGTTCACGGTTTATAAACTTAATATGGCTGAAGAACGAAGCATACACAAAAGAATACAACAGTCCTAAAATATAGGGCTCTATATCAAAGAAACGTAGCGGAAACATAATAGCCGTACAGATCCTAAAGGACACTAGAACCTGATGCTCTGATACCACCTGTGACACCCCGACTAATTAAACACCGGGTAGCTACTCCTTTATAAAATTAATTCAAAATGCCAAGTTGGCTCAGTTAATAGCATCACTATCGAAAACATTTTATTATATCTAACCACCTAGTATTTAAAAAGCAAGATGCCAAATTTTAATTTAAGTCTGATTAACATGCAACAAGAGTAATGAATAACTAAATAACACCATTCACCATGCTGAAGTAAAATGAATAACCATCACAATATGTAAATAAAACCTGGAGGAAAAACTCCTCAATACGAATCCCACAACTGATAAGTAAACTGAAATAAATAACTGAAACTGAATACTGAGCAATACATGCTAGAGTCTGAAAACTGAAATGTAAAAATGATGTCTCTAAATAGAAATGGGCAACATGCCCTACAACGGATAGATAGTGACTCTGGAATCTAAAAGATGGAAGCGTCTATGAGCAAATCCCTGTAGCTTCCACAACAAGCTACAACACGTCACCTGAATGAGAATCCTATGCTTGGTGTCCTTGTGGCTGGGCACCTAAAATGGTTTTACAAGAAAATATATTTGAAAGCAAATGGGTCAGAGCCCGAAAGTGGAAATCATTTTAAAAACCTGCAAGTGCTTTAAAAAACATTTAAAAACATTAAATGCAAAGTACATGTATGGACGTGCACTCACATTAAATTCTCACCTCTCGACTAACTGTGCACTCCTAACGTAAGTACCCATCTATAACTACCCTTTCCCCTAGCTGAGTGACAACGTAACTAGCTAGACTACCAAAGGTTCTACCCATTTTACTCGGTTCCAATTAACATAACAACGCTCGTAATTAAATAGAGGTTTAACGTAAACTCAGTTACTAAATATGCCATTGATATAATTATCAGTTAACTCGTTATATTCTCAAAACAATACCGTAATATTTTACAACATTAACATGAGGATTTCTATAAATTTAATGTATATTATCCACATCATAAATATACGATACAAGCACCCCGCAATCTAAGCTATGGTGCACACATACTCTGCTATCCATCCCGGTACATCACGTACATAAGGATCACATATTCCGAATCTCTCAGGAATAGTTCAGATAACACAATTCACAAATAGTGGAGGCGAACATAGTCACCATCACATGGGTCACGCACATACCTACGCTCCCATGGTCAGCGGACTTATTAATATCACAATAAGTCTTTCTATGACCTATGTTCATCAAGGTACCAGTCTATATCCCCCCCGTAGGCACACAAGGATTAGAGGGTCCTAAGCGAACGTAAACCTCCCGTGATAGCAAGTATGATAGGTATGTCATACACATAATCCATATACTAGTACTAAGTAATCACACATCTTAGTAATACCGTATTATAATCGTAGTACATATCGCATTCTTGTACTAACTATAATTATCACAACTTATTTTATTCCGGTTCATAATTATACGCGCTATAATTCATCCTCACATCGTAGTAGTCACTCACGTCTCAACCCAAATGATTCATTGAATATAACTCTCGTATATGATTTACTCATCTCAATGACCCAAAAGTCCCAAATCAATCACTATATCATCAAAGGAATGCTAACTCTACCCTTGAACCAGTTCCCGGAATTCCAAAAGTCAAAACAGTCCAAAAAAGGTCAAACTGTCAACTCGTTAGAAGTCTCGTTCGAACGAGGCTTCGAACGAGTTTGGACTGTCAGGTCGTTAGAAGTCTCGTTCGAACGAGGCTGTTCGAACGAGGTCCCAGTTCGTTCGAACGAACTGACTCTTCTAACGATATCTCGTTCGAACGAGATATCGAACGAAAATCCTACTCGTTAATAACGACTGGTCAACTCGTTAGAAGCTCGTTCGAACGAGTTCGTTCGAACGACCTGGGGCTGCTTCTAACGAGATGCCAGTTTCGGCCCAGAACTTCCCAAAAATCGTTTTTCACCATTTTACTCCTCAAACCTCTTCTAAAATTCGTTCCCACAATATATTGAGTTCTCTAATCATCCTCAAACATGTTAAGGGGCTATACTAACATCATTAAAGGGTTTGATAACACCTAAACATCATTAAATCACAATTTCTACATTAATTCCCAATTTTCTTCAAGAACATAAACCCTAACTTTTTCTCATCATAAATTCCCAGATTTTAATTCGTTTATTGCATCACCTAGATATGAAGTCTCCGAAATTAAATCTCCCAACAATGTTTCTACATGCAAACCTATCCCAACATTCAATGATAACTTCAAATTTCATGGGTTTTCTTTTAATCTTTCAAGAACAATTAAGATTCTTCAATTTCTAACATGGAAAAGACATTCTTCGAATTTAAATGAAATAAAGTCACTTGCCTTGGTTTGATTTCTGAATTTGGTGTGGATTTGGTGTAGAATTTCTGCAGAATTCCTCTCTCTCTCTCCTTCTCCAAGCTTTCTTCTCCAAAAGGCTATGGTGGCTAGGGTTTGCTTTGGGGAAACTTATGAGAACCTAATTTAATAAACCTCCGTAGCTTGTTGGGTTAATAAAGGTTGGTTGGGTCAATCCCTTATCAGATTACAACTCTCAATTTTCGTCACTTTTAATTACCCAAAAATATCAAATTACTAAAATACCCTTTATAGTGCCGGGATGGCCTAAAAATACCCCGGGACCCAAACTATACCCCCGGCTAGTGTTTTCTGACTATCTCGACCCTTCCGGACGCATTGGCGCACTCAAAACGACCATACGAATTATAGATTTTAAATTCACTTTTAATATCAAAATATTATACCGTGACGCGGCGGTCCCACGCATCTCAATAAAAGTTCTATAATACCGTATATAAATCCCACGACAAATTTTATAATACCAAGTACATATATAATCATATATGCACATAATCAAATACCAATTCGCATCACATCAGTATTTATAACCCGGATTAATTTCCAATTAGTACGCAATTTAATTAATTAATCCCAAAATAAATATAGTCAAAAATACGGGGTATTACATACTTCCCCCCTAATAACTGAATTTCGTCCCGAAATTCGAAACTAGAAAGTACCTGCTAAAAACAGCTCTGGATAACGTTCGCGCATCTCATTCTCGCGCTCCCATGTGGACTCCTCAACATTGTGATGTTGCCACTGAACACGCACTAACGGGACTATCTTTGACCGCAGTTTCCTCTCGCTTCGGTCCAAAATAGCAATCGGCCCCTCCTCATAGGAGCTATCCGGCTGGAGATCGATGTCCTCCACAGCAATGTGAGAATGAGCCAAATCATCCCTAAGGTATTTCCTCAGCGAGGAAATATGGAACACGTCGTGAATCCGATGCAAATGCTCCGGTAACCCGAGTCTATACGCAACCGGTCCGATCCGCTCAATAATAGGAAACGGCCCCACATACCTCGGTGCCAACTTCCCCTTCTTCCCGAATCGCATAATCCCCTTCATCGGAGAAACCCTGAGCAACACCTGGTCCCCCACTTGGAACTCCCTGAAAAACCTCTTCGCATCAGCATAACTCTTCTGCCTGTCTTGAGCTACCCGAATGCGACTCCGAATCAACTCAATCCTTGCCGAAGTATCCTGAATCACTTCCGGCCCAAGTAGTTTGTTGTCCCCCACTTCTAACCAACATGCTGGGGAACGACAAGGCCTACCGTACAATGCCTCAAACGGAGCCATGCCAATCGTGAACTGATAGGAGTTGTTGTAAGCAAACTCCACCAGTGGAAGGTACTGCTCCCATCCACCCCCGAAGTCAATAATACACATGCGTAGCATGTCTTCCAACATCTGATTGGTGCGCTCGGTCTGCCCATCAGTCTGCGGATGATAAGCCGTACTCAACCGCAATTCCGTGCCCATGGCCTCCTGGAAACTCTCCCAAAACCTCGAAACAAATATCTTGTCTCTGTCAGACACGATATTTAGGGGCACACCGTGAAGTCTCACAATCTCTGAAATGAAGAGCTGGGCATACTGACCCGCAGTGTAATCAGTCCTAACGGGTAAAAAGTGAGCGACCTTGGACAATCTGTCCACAATTACCCAAACGGAGTCGTGACCCCTCTGCGACGTAGGCAACCCCGTGATAAAGTCCATGGATATGCTCTCCCACATCCACACCGGAACCTCCAATGGCTGTAGCAATCCTGCTGGTCTCCGATGATCCACTTTTACAAGCTGACAAGTGGCGCATTTCGAGACAAACTCAGCGATATCTCTCTTCATACCGCTCCACCAATACTGCCGTCTCATGTCTTGGTACATTTTGTCCCCTCCGGGATGTACCGCGAACCGTGATCCGTGCGACTCTGCCATCACATCGTGTCGCAGTTCCTCTCCTTCCGGAACTACCAATCTCCCATTGAAGCGTAATCCCCCGTCTGAGCTAACGGTATAGGATTCAGCTCCCTCAGCGAGTAATCGAACTATCTTCTCCTGACAGAACGAATCATTTGCCTGTGCCCGTACAACCTTCGTGACAATCTGCGGTGTAACGGTCATCACAGACATGAAAGATCGGGCCACTGCATCCTGGTGTCCCAATTCCTTCCACTTCGCTTTCCACACCTCTGCCACCTCATCTGCTGGCCTGCGGCTCAACGCGTCTGCTACCACGTTAGCCTTACCCGGGTGGTACTGAATGTCGAACTGGTAGTCCTTCACAAATTCAAGCCACCTACGTTGCCGCATATTCAGTTCCTTCTGCGTGAACAGATACTGTAGTGACTTGTGATCCGTGAACAGCTGAAACTTCTCCCCCAAAAGATAGTGCCTCCAAATCCGTAAGGCAAATACTACCGCTGCCAACTCCAAATCATGTGTGGGGTAATTCTTCTCATGAGGCTTAAGCTTACGGGAAGCATAAGCTATGGCCTGTCTCTCCTGCTGCAAAACACCTCCAAGCCCTTGCAAAGACGCATCGGTGTAAACCAAATACTCAACTCCCGGTCTCGGCAACGCTAACACAGGTGCTGAGGTTAATTTATCCTTCAACTCATCGAATGCTAATTGACAAGCATCACTCCAGATATATGGCACACCCTTACGAGTAAGATGTGTCAAAGGACCTGCTATCTCTGAGAAACCCCGAATAAACCTCCTGTAGTATCCTGCTAAACCCAAGAAACTACGAATCTCCGTTGGTGTCGTGGGCTGTCCCCACTCCCTCACCGCTGATACCTTCCCCGGATCGACAGATATTCCCTGATCGGAAATAATGTGACCCAAGAACTGGACCTCCTTCAGCCAAAACCCGCACTTCTCATATTTTGCATACAGCTCGTTCTGACGAAGTGTCTGCAAAACCAGCCTCAAATGCTCGGCGTGCTCCTCCTCTGTCTGAGAGTAAACCAGAATGTCATCAATGAAGACAATGACAAACTGATCGAGGAAATCTCTGAACACCCTGTTCATCAAGTCCATAAACACTGCTGGAGCGTTGGTCAAGCCGAAAGGCATAACCCGAAACTCATAAGAACCATATCTCGACAAGAACGCAGTCTTCGAGACATCCTCCTCCCTGATACGCAACTGGTGGTATCCCGACCTCAAGTCAATCTTCGAGAAGAAAGAAGCTCCCCTCAACTGGTCGAACAGGTCATCGATTCGAGGCAACGGATACTTATTCCGTATCGTGACCTTATTCAACTCTCGGTAGTCCACACACAACCTCAGTGAACCGTCCCTCTTCTTCACAAACAAAACTGGAGCGCCCCAAGGTGAGGTACTCCTGCGAATAAAGCCTTGCCCTAACAGCTGCTCTATCTGATCCCGTAACTCTCGCATCTCAGCTGGAGCCATACGGTACGGTGCACGTGCTATAGGTCTCGTACCCGGTATCAAATCAATAACGAAGTCTATCTCTCGACTGGGTGGTAAGCCTGGTATCTCCTGAAACACATCCGAATACTCCCTGACAACCGGGATCGAATCTAAAGGAATCACAACCTCCTTAGAGGTATCCTCCTCTATGTAATACAGATGAGCGGTCGATCCTCCCTCTGGGCGAGGCATCGCCACTATAAACATCTCCTGCCCCGGAATGGCAAAAACAATGCTCCCGCTGAAGCAATCAATCATGGCCCTATATGATACGAGCCAATCCATACCGATGATCACATCGTGAACATGCATGTCTAACACTAACATGTCCGCAGGCAATACCAAACCACCAACCGCTACCCCCACTCCCCGGCATATAAAGAAAATAAGTGACCCACTCCCCAATGGTGAGTCGACACACGTCACTGTGCTCTCTGCCGTAGCTAACAATCCTAAAGCTTTCGCGAAGTGTGTAGCTATAAAACAATGTGTAGCACCCGTATCAAATAACACCCGACCCATAGTGCCATGGATAGGAAACGTACCCTCGATCGCGGGCGGTGCCTGTGGAACTGCAGCCTGGTGAACGTTGTAGACACGTCCATACTGTAGCTGCCCCTGTTGAGCTGGGACTGCTGGAATGGGTGGCAAAGCTGCCATCTGTGGCGGTGCAGGAAGAGCGGCGGGAAACATCGGCCTCTGTGGATCCTGGCGAGCACCCTGCTGCTGCTGCTGTGGGGCCCTGCCCCTATCAGGACAATCCTGCTTCTTATGGCCAGTCTTGCCACAAGTAAAGCACTTCCATGGGAAGTTCCCTCCCCTCTGCCCCTGCTGTCCCCGGCCCTGGTGGCCGTTACCATTCCTCCCTTGGCCCTGCTGGCCCTGATGGAACTGCTGCCCATTCTGCCCCTGCTGACCCTGATGGCCGTTTGGACCCTGATGGCCCTGGCGGAAACCTCCCTGTCCCTGCCTGTAGTTCCCTGATCGGAACCTCTTATTGTCCCCCTGCTGGGTACCCTGCTCAGTCTGTCTCTGCCCCTGACCGGTTTGTGCCCCGCTGGCACCATGTCCTCCAGTCCTGCCCTGATGGCTAGACTCCCCTGACCGCTTGCCCTCGGCCATATGAAAACGGTGGTCCTGGCAGTGTAATAGTGCAGCGTTAACCGCATCAGAATACGTGGCCAACGATAGGTTCCCAAGCAGATGCTGACGGATCCTCCAATTCAACCCATCAGTGAACTTCTCTATCTTCTTTTTCTCTGTTGGAATCTCGTCTGGAACGATATTCAACAGGTTAGTGAACTCGGCCTCATACTCGGCCATGGTCTTGCCCTCCTGCTTCAGACTCATAAGCTTCCTTCTCATTTCCGTATGAACAGCCGACGGAAAGTACTTGCGGTCGAACCGCACCCAGAACTCTTGAATCGTGAGGGTATCCCTCTCCTCCGCGGTGGTAATAGACTCCCACCACTGTAGTGCAGATCCCACTAGCTTGAAAGTAGCTAGCACCTGTTTCTGAACATCTGTGCACTCATGCATCCTCAAATGCCTCTGCATGTCTTTCCTCCATTGGCTCGAGACTACTACATCTGAGCTTCCCGCAAACTCTGGCGGATGAGCTTTCTGAAAAGCGTCTCGTACACGTTCCCAAGCAGACGGAAATGCATTAACCTGTACTGGCGCGGCAATCGGCGCCTGAGGTGGTGCCTACTGAATCACGGCAATCGCGGCATTTACCGCTTGAGCTACTATAGCTGCAACCTCAGCGGCGTTCAACATGCCCTGAACTGGAGCGGGCTGGGGTTCGGGCGTTGCATTCCTGGGAATTCGTCGTGCACGTCGTGGAGGCATCTGAAATAAGAACAAAGTTTATAAGTTCATGGTTTATAAACTTAATATGGCTGAAGAACGAAGCATACACAAAAGAATACAACAGTCCTAAAATATAGGGCTCTATATCAAAGAAACGTAGCGGAAACATAATAGCCGTACATATCCTAAAGGACACTAGAACCTGATGCTCTGATACCACCTGTGACACCCCGACTAATTAAACACCGGGTAGCTACTCCTTTATAAAATTAATTCAAAATGCCAAGTTGGCTCAGTTAATAGCATCACTATCGAAAACATTTTATTATATCTAACCACCTAGTATTTAAAAAGCAAGATGCCAAATTTTAATTTAAGTCTGATTAACATGCAACAAGAGTAATGAATAACTAAATAACACCATTCACCATGCTGAAGTAAAATGAATAACCATCACAATATGTAAATAAAACCTGGAGGAAAAACTCCTCAATACGAATCCCACAACTGATAAGTAAACTGAAATAAATAACTGAAACTGAATACTGAGCAATACATGCTAGAGTCTGAAAACTGAAATGTAAAAATGATGTCTCTAAATAGAAATGGGCAACATGCCCTACAACGGATAGATAGTGACTCTGGAATCCAAAAGATGGAAGCGTCTATGAGCAAATCCCTGTAGCTTCCACAACAAGCTACAGCACGTCACCTGAATGAGAATCCTATGCTTGGTGTCCTTGTGGCTGGGCACCTAAAATGGTTTTACAAGAAAATATATTTGAAAGCAAATGGGTCAGAGCCCGAAAGTGGAAATCATTTTAAAAACCTGCAAGTGCTTTAAAAAACATTTAAAAACATTAAATGCAAAGTACATGTATGGACGTGCACTCACATTAAATTCTCAACTCTCGATTAACTGTGCACTCCTAACGTAAGTACCCATCTATAACTACCCTTTCCCCTAGCTGAGTGACAACGTAACTAGCTAGACTACCAAAGGTTCTACCCATTTTACTCGGTTCCAATTAACATAACAACGCTCGTAATTAAATAGAGGTTTAACGTAAACTCAGTTACTAAATATGCCATTGATATAATTATCAGTTAACTCGTTATATTCTCAAAACAATACCGTAATATTTTACAACATTAACATGAGGATTTCTATAAATTTAATGTATATTATCCACATCATAAATATACGATACAAGCACCCCGCAATCTAAGCTATGGTGCACACATACTCTGCTATCCATCCCGGTACATCACGTACATAAGGATCACATATTCCGAATCTCTCAGGAATAGTTCCGATAACACAATTCACAAATAGTGGAGGCGAACATAGTCACCATCACATGGGTCACGCACATACCTACGCTCCCATGGTCAGCGGACTTATTAATATCACAATAAGTCTTTCTATGACCTATGTTCATCAAGGTACCAGTCTATATCCCCCCCGTAGGCACACAAGGATTAGAGGGTCCTAAGCGAACGTAAACCTCCCGTGATAGCAAGTATGATAGGTATGTCATACACATAATCCATATACTAGTACTAAGTAATCACACATCTTAGTAATACCGTATTATAATCGTAGTACATATCGCATTCTTGTACTAACTATAATTATCACAACTTATTTTATTCCGGTTCATAATTATACGCGCTATAATTCATCCTCACATCGTAGTAGTCACTCACGTCTCAACCCAAATGATTCATTGAATATAACTCTCGTATATGATTTACTCATCTCAATGACCCAAAAGTCCCAAATCAATCACTATATCATCAAAGGAATGCTAACTCTACCCTTGAACCAGTTCCCGGAATTCCAAAAGTCAAAACAGTCCAAAAAAGGTCAAACTGTCAACTCGTTAGAAGTCTCGTTCGAACGAGGCTTCGAACGAGTTTGGACTGTCAGGTCGTTAGAAGTCTCGTTCGAACGAGGCTGTTCGAACGAGGTCCCAGTTCGTTCGAACGAACTGACTCTTCTAACGATATCTCGTTCGAACGAGATATCGAACGAAAATCCTACTCGTTAATAACGACTGGTCAACTCGTTAGAAGCTCGTTCGAACGAGTTCGTTCGAACGACCTGGGGCTGCTTCTAACGAGATGCCAGTTTCGGCCCAGAACTTCCCAAAAATCGTTTTTCACCATTTTACTCCTCAAACCTCTTCTAAAATTTGTTCCCACAATATATTGAGTTCTCTAATCATCCTCAAACATGTTAAGGGGCTATACTAACATCATTAAAGGGTTTGATAACACCTAAACATCATTAAATCACAATTTCTACATTAATTCCCAATTTTCTTCAAGAACATAAACCCTAACTTTTTCTCATCATAAATTCCCAGATTTTAATTCGTTTATTGCATCACCTAGATATGAAGTCTCCGAAATTAAATCTCCCAACAATGTTTCTACATGCAAACCTATCCCAACATTCAATGATAACTTCAAATTTCATGGGTTTTCTTTTAATCTTTCAAGAACAATTAAGATTCTTCAATTTCTAACATGGAAAAGACATTCTTCGAATTTAAATGAAATAAAGTCACTTGCCTTGGTTTGATTTCTGAATTTGGTGTGGATTTGGTGTAGAATTTCTGCAGAATTCCTCTCTCTCTCTCCTTCTCCAAGCTTTCTTCTCCAAAAGGCTATGGTGGCTAGGGTTTGCTTTGGGGAAACTTATGAGAACCTAATTTAATAAACCTCCGTAGCTTGTTGGGTTAATAAAGGTTGGTTGGGTCAATCCCTTATCAGATTACAACTCTAAATTTTCGTCACTTTTAATTTCCCAAAAATATCAAATTACTAAAATACCCTTTATAGTGCCGGGATGGCCTAAAAATACCCCGGGACCCAAACTATACCCCCGGCTAGTGTTTTCTGACTATCTCGACCCTTCCGGACGCGTTGGCGCACTCAAAACGACCATACGGATTATAGATTTTAAATTCACTTTTAATATCAAAATATTATACCGTGACGCGGCGGTCCCACGCGTCTCAATAAAATTTCTATAATACCGTATATAAATCCCACGACAAATTTTATAATACCAAGTACATATATAATCATATATGCACATAATCAAATACCAATTCGCATCACATAAGTATTTATAACCCGGATTAATTTCCAATTAGTACGCAATTTAATTAATTAATCCCAAAATAAATATAGTCAAAATACGGGGTATTACAATTTAGTAGTTAATCTCCCTAATTATAATAAGGATTATTTTAATCACGGGGTAGTTGTAAAAAATTGGCAACATTCCCCTTTAGTTGGAGGTGCCAAATACCAAGGACCTAAATGTCTTCTCTTTGGCAATGGAATAGGTTGTTTCATGCTTTAGAAAATTTTCCCGCTTTATGTTTGATAAAATGTCATACTAACTGTTGTTTTATAAATTGATTTGCACTTGAGCAAAAAATAAAGTTCCCCAAAGAGAGTGAAGTAAATTTGAAAGAGTTAAAGTTTATTTGGGGTGTTTATAAGGTAGTTGTTGAAGAGCACATTAGGTTTGCTTCCTATCTGCTCCATTACAAAACACTGTTTCTTCTTTTATTTCTAGACATGCTGCCTCTCCTGCTCTGGTAATTAATCTTGAACAAGAGGTTGATGTTAATTCAGATACTCCTCTGTCTAAAATTATGAAGAAGAGGAAGTTTCCTAAACTTTACAGCGATAGTGCTTCTGGTTCCCAATCATCTATTGAAGGAGCCAAGAATAAAATAGGGGATGTTATGAAGCCCCTAGCCCCCAAGGGTCCAGTCCCTAAGGATACATCCCCCAAAGGCCTGGCTCCTAAGTATGTAGCTCCCAAAGAGGTTGAAGTTCCTATGAGGAGACTTAGGAGAGGGTTTACAGAGAAGAAAGTCGACTAAGTGACCGATCAACTGTCCTTGTTTGATTTACCCTCCTCTGATGTTATTCCTCCAACACCTATTACTCATGGTTTGGCCAGGAGGTTGATCAAGTCTGGTACTCTTCCAGACCATAGGGGGTGGATGCCAAGCTCCCTAGAATGAGGGTATATGAATTGGATGCTCAGATCCTTGCATCAATGAGTAATTTTCATTATTTTGGTTTGGTTGTTATTTATATTCCTCAAATGCTCACTTTGATCTTAATTTTTTGTAGTTCTTGGTACACTTCAATAATATGCTGGAGAGGGATGATGCAATTAAGGCTTGTTCTTCAAATGAGGTGGATGAAGCCTTGTCTGGTTTGAAAAAGTCTCTCCTTGAGTCTCAGCAGGCCTTGGAGACTGAGAAAAGCACTTAGGCAGAGAAACTGAAGACAACTGAAATTGCTCATCAAACATATGATACAAATGCCCTTGAAGTTGAGCGCAAGGCTAAGGAAAGTGAGCGCCAGAAAGAGGAAGTTGAGTTTATGGAAGAGGAAGCTGATCGCAGGGCAAAGGCTGTTGAAGAGCTTGTATCCTCTGACAGAGCTAAGAGAAAATCTATTATGAAGGCCTCCTTTAGTGATGGTTGGGATAATGGCTGGAATAAAGCTATTTCTGATGTATCTACTCAAATTGAGTAAGTGAAGCAAAAAATTTTCAGAGATGGTTGGGTTGATGCCTTTCAAGAGTTGAGCACAAATGGGGACTTGAAATTTTTTTAGAGGTATATTCATGGTCCTCCTCCAGTCATAGAGGATGAGGTTGAAGATGAAGATGCTTCTGAAGAGTCTTTATTTATGGTTGAGTCTACTGCCAAATAACCATAAGTCCACGAGTCTTCTATTCCTCCAGTCAAGCAACTCTAGCCCGTAGTCCCTTCTTCTGAGCAGAGCAAGAAGGTTGAAATAATAGGGAGAAGTTGTAAAGTTATTCAGCATTTTCTCCTTTTACTTTTGTTATTTCTTTTTCTTTTATTTTGACTATACTTGAACTCTTTATTATCAATAAAATAACTTTTTGTTGTTCCTTCCTTGTCTCCTGCGGATTATACTCGTTCTCCATGTTTGTTATTGATTAGTGGTTATTTCTTCTTACTAGTTTATTCCTAAGATGGAACATTTGTCTTCTCATGATATCGAGATACTGAGGAAATGTAATGCTTTTTTAAAAGATGGTCATTTGGACTTGTCCGAAGAAAAAATCACTCAGTTGCTCGGTGTTGATGCTTCAGAACAGGTTAAAGAATCCTACAAATATTTGAAGTACTTACTTGATCGGGCGATAGCAAATAATGTTGTCGATTATGAAATGTTAGAAGAACTTTAAGAACAGTACAAAAAATCCACTACGCTGTTTCACCAGATCTATGAGCAGAAATATCAAAGATTAAGTGTAGGTTAGGGCTTTGATAAATTTGTCTCCGTTTATAATAAAAATGAACCTTTACTCAAGGTTGAAGTTGAAGAAACTAGGACTGTTGCCAAACTACTGGAAAGGGAGAATAATAATTTGAGGAATGAAGTGAATCTTCCGAAGTCTTCCTATGGAACTGTTGTTACCACTACAGATAAAGGTTATTCCTTCCTAGAGGCTGAGAATGACACATTGAGAGATGAATTGGAGGCCTTAAAAACATTAAGTCTGCTTCTTCTTCTTGAGCTAAAAATAGCCCTGGACGAGGAACCACAGAGGAAATTAGGACCTAACAGGACCTTGCCAATCAAGTTGCATAGATAAAAGCAAAGGACCGAGCTATTGTTGAGATGTCCAAAAAGCTGCATACCTTATATTGAACAACTGTTCACTTAATCGTCCCAACTAGAGGTCAAGGATGGAGTACTGAAGAAGCTATTCATCGTATTCCCCAATGCTTAATTTCCAACTACTTGGGGGATTACGAACTGCATGATGAACTAGAGATCGTCCGTCCTCCTCATTTGCTTGATCGTCCTAGTAGCAGAAATACTAGGATTCTTCAGGACCTTAACTTCATTAACTCTCCTTTTACTTTAGATGATCCTTCAACTGGCATGGATCCTATCTCTAAGGCTGAATGAAAATGTCCTATAGAATAAACTTTTGTATTTTTGTTTTTCCATGTTTAAGCTACAATATGTAATCATTAAATTTTTAGTGAGAAGTTTATTTTATGCATGGATCAACTTTTAGTCAATCTCTGAATGTTTAGTCTTTGATTATGAATGGATCAACTTTTTTAGTTAATCTCTAGTTTTTCATCGATTCTATTGATATTCTTAGGATTATCCTAAGTTTTCTACCAATTACCAATGTTTCACCATGGTTCTACTAATGTGCCTGAATTTTTTGGTAATTACATTAGTTACCTTGGTTCCCAGACGTGAGTGGAACATTTGTCCATCTTTTAGCCCAATTTAGATGAAAATTATTCATACGGGTCTTCGTTAACCAAGCATTTGGGACTTACTATTTTGACTTGCGTGGTTTTATATGTTTGACAACCAATTTTATTGGTGTCGTTATTAATGCCGACCAACATTGTTGGTGGTTTGTATTAAAAGCAACCAACTTTATTGGTGGCCTTCATTGATACCGACCAACTTTATTGGTAGTTTTTGTTGTTACCAACCAACTTTATTGGTGGCCTTCATTGATACCGACCAACTTTGTTGGTGGTTTTTAATGTTATCAACAAACTTTGTTGGTGGCCTTCATTGATACCGACCAACTTTGTTGGTAGTTTTTGCTGTTACTGACCGACTTTATTAGTCGCTTTTGCTGTTACCGACCAGCTTTGTTGGTGGTTTTTGTTGTGTTTGTAAGTGCATACCACTATTACTCTGAAAAATAAAACAATAAAATATAAATATCGAAAAGTCATGTTTTCATTAATATTGAAGTGAATTGATTACAACATAACTACATTTACTGATAGTACTGCTTCAAGTTTTCTGCATTCCATAGGTTCTTGAATTCTTCCCCTTCCAAAGTCTCAATCCAATACATGCCTGGTCAGATAACTGCAGTAATATGATAAGACCCATGCAATTGGATTCCATCTTATTGTTTTTCTAAATCATCTTCTTCAAAACATAATCACCCTCCTTTAGGTTGCTCGGTATCACCTTTTTATTACAAACATGCAGTCCTTTGTTGATAAGCTGCATTCCTTAGAGCTGCATCTTCACGGAATTTTTCCAGCATGTCTATGTCGATCCTTCTCATCAAATCACTGACTTGGGTATTAAAGTTAAGGACTCTATACGTAGGTAAACCTAGCTCGATGGGAATTACAGCCTCAGTACCAAATGCCAATAAGTAGGAAGTTTCTCCAGTAGCTGTTCTGGAAGTTATTTGGTAAGCCCATAGGACATAATGTAATTCGTTGATCCAATTTCCTTTTGAATTTTTAAACCTTTTCTCCATCCCATTCAGCAAAGTTCTGTTAGTTACCTTTATTTGGCCGTTGCTTTGAGGATGACCAGGGGCAGAGTGTATTTTTTTTATGTTGGACAGGGCACAATAAGCTGCAAATTCATTGTTATCAAACTGGGTGCCATGATCAGTGATAAAGGCATAATTTAAACCATACATGCATATGACATTT
Source organism: Sambucus nigra (assembly GCA_949130495.1). Classification (NCBI taxonomy): domain Eukaryota; kingdom Viridiplantae; phylum Streptophyta; class Magnoliopsida; order Dipsacales; family Adoxaceae; genus Sambucus; species Sambucus nigra. The sequence continues at coordinate 204,513,920 of OX422208.1, forward strand.
TTCCAAATAAACTGATAAACCTTTTCATAACACATATTGGTTAATGGTTCAACTTCCACCCATTTAGTAAAATAATCGATAGCTACAACTAGGTATTTGAACCTTCCTCGGGTGGTCGGCAGAGGCCCGACCAAGTTAATCCCCCACATAGCAAAGGTCCAAGGGGATGTGATTAGTGTTAGGGGAGCTTGTAGGGCCTTGTGTATGCTAGAAAACCTCTGGCACTTATCACACTTCTTGGCGAAATCTTCACAATCTGCTCACATAGTTGGCCATTAGTATCCTTGTGTATGAATTCTCTGCAACAACGTTCTTCTTGCTACATGGTCTCCACAAGACCCTTCATGGACTTCTTTAATTAAATAATTTATTTCAGCTAGATGTACACACCGTTGTAGACTAGCAGTTAATCCTCTTCTATACATCACACCACCATCTAGCACATATCTTGCAGCTTTGTATTTCAGTCTCTTAGCTTTAAGTAGGTCGACTGGAAGAATCCAATCTTTAATATATGCTCTTGTGGGGTCCATCTAAGATGGCCCCATATCAACTGTAATAAAGTTGACCATCAGATCTTCATCAATGCTCCTGTTAGCCAATAGCTCAATAGGAATAGTTCTTCGTATCTCCGTTATGATTGCTGAAGCTAACTGAGCAAGTTTATCTGCTCGAGCATTTTCCAATCTTAGAATTATGACCATCTGGACAACTAGCAAAGTGGTAATTATTTCCAAAGTTTTGACCAAATATCTTGTCATCAGTTCTCCTTTCACTGCATATAAACTTTACACCTTATTTACAACTAACTGTGAATCACTGTATACCACAACTTGCTCGGCGTTCAATGATTTAGCTAGGTTTATACCAACAATCACAACTTCATATTTTGCCTCATTATTGGAGGCCTGAAATCGGAATCGTAGAGCGTACACTATATTTAGCTCATCTGGAGTATTGAGAATGATTCCAGCTCCACATCCAGTTGCACAAGATGACCCATCAATATACAGACTCCATAGGGGGATATCGTTGTCAAATGCTTGGTTTGTTAGAATCCCTTGATGGAAGATTTTATCCTTCACTCCTCATGTTTCCTCTTCATCTCTTGTAATCCACTCGACGGATCTGGTTGGTCTTTTTCTACAATTTTTCTTGTATGGAGTTGGTCGGGTGTATCTCTATGAGGTCTGTTGATTCCTGCATGTTGCTCAGCTAGAATCCCTTGTTGCTCAAGGACCTCTAGGTAAGTGAATTGTGTAATAAAATCGGCCACAACTTGGACTTTTAAAGAAGTGATTGGTTCATATAAAGGTCATATTCCCCCAACTCCACAACCCAATACATAAATCTTGTAGATTTCTCTGGCTTATGTAAAGCCTGCCTTAGTGGCATGTCAGTGTATACCACTATGGCGTGGGCATGAAAATATGGCTTCATTCTTCTACTAGCCTCAATCAAGGCCAATGATAATTTCTCCAGTCTGGGATATCTTATTTATGCTCCTCAAAAAGCTTTGCTGGTGTAATAAACTGGCTTTTGAGATCCATTTTCCTCTCTGATCAAGGTAGAGCTAACTGTTGACTCAGATACAACCAGATATAAATACAAATTTTCTCCCAACATTGGTTGAGAGAGGAGTGGTGGTGCTCCCAGGTATTTTTTCAACTCCAAGAAGGCTTTTTCATACTCATCGTTCCATTCAAAGGTTTTTCTGAGTACCTTGAAGAATAGCAAACACTTGTCCGCTGCTCGTGACACAAACATGTTAAGTGCTGCTACACACCCAGTTAGTCTATGAACATCTTTTTTACAGGTTGGGGACTTCATTTTGATCAGATATTTAATCTTATCTGGGTTAGCTTCAATTCCCCTTTTATTTACTATATACCCGAGGAACATTCCCTCATGCACTCCAAAGATGCATTTGTTGGGGTCTAACTTCACTTGGTGCTTTTCCAGTTGGTCGAACGTCTGGGTGAGGTCAGTAATGTGATAAAGATTTTTTCTTCTCTTTGTGAGCATATCATCAACGTATACTTCCATGTTTTTGCATATATTCTCCTCAAATACTTTGTTCACCAGTCTCTGATAAGTAGCACCTGCATTTTTCAGACCTGACGGAATAACATTATAATAATAAGTTCCTCGATGAGTGATAAAGGAAGCACTTTCTCTATCTTATGTCTTCTTTTTGATATGGTTATAACCAAAATATGCATCCATAAAACTCAGCAGTTCATGCCCTGAAGTAGCATCTACCAATTGATCAATTCGTGCCAAAGAAAAGTGATCCTTCGGGCATGCTTTGTTCAAGTCTGTAAAATCCACACACATCCTCCACTTTTTGTTGTTCTTCTCGACCATAACTACATTAGCCAACAAATCTGGGTACTTCACATCTTCAATAAAGGAAGCTTTTTGAAGCTTCTCCACTTCTTCCTACATAGCCTGGTTCTTCTTCGGGCTAAAACCTCTTCTTCGCTGCTTCAAAGGTTTAACGTCCTTATTTACATTAAGCTCATGGTATAGGAAATTTGGGTCTATACCGTGCATATCTTCATGACTCCATGAAAATACCTGTTTCCTTTTGTCTCAAGAAAGCTACTAATTCCCATTTAAGAACTGGTCCTAATGACGCTCCTATTTGAGTTATTCGTTCTAGTTTATCATCATCCAGAACAATGCTCTCTATTGTGTAATAACCCGCGTAATTTTTGGGGTATTTTCAAAATAAAGAGGAAAAATAAAGTTTTTGATAAAATTATTTTTATTGCTTAAATATGTTGGTTATTATTTTTTAAGGCGAGAATTTCAAACGGTTTCGAAATCGGAGTTAAAACGGATTTTAAAATTATTTTTAAATGTTTTTAACTCTTGGAATTCTTAGTCGGCAAACTGTCAAAATTCCTGAAGGATCGATCCATCCATCCTGGGAGTCGATCGATCGACCTCCCCAGATTTCGTGAACAACAAGTAATTTTCAAGAGTTGTTTTGGCTTCCAACTCTTCATTTATTTGCCTTATGTAAAGGAGTCTTTTGGCTTTCAACTCTTCATTTCTTTGCCTTATTTAAAGGAGTCTTTTGGCTTCCAACTCTTCATTTCTTTGCATTACAAAAGAAGTCATGGGCAACCCTTTTTAACCTACTTTTGGCACAACTTTTGGCAGCAAATATATTTTATATTCCTCTCCTTTTTAATTATACTTTGGCCCTTGAGATTTGTGAGTTACAACCTTATTAGATTAGAGATGTTCTTGGGGCTATTTTTGTTGAGTTCTTGGAGTAGTTTCTGTATATATTTTGTGTTGATCTTGAGGATGTGATCGTTAGTTTCTCATCATGGTTTGAGGTATGGGATTTTACAAAATATGCTCCTTAATCTCGCGAGTGCTATTCCATTGAATTCTTGTTAATTGAACTCATGTTTGAATTGATAAATTCTTGGAAATCTAGAAAAATAATTGTTCAAATTATTTCGATTCACATGGAATTATTCATGTTGTAATTGAGCACGTTGTCATGAGATTTTAATATGGCACGGAGGTTGGGCACCCACCAAAATTCCTGCTTCCCGGGCTATGTCTTGATAAAGCATATGCGGATGGGGTGAGGCCTGGTGACCTGGTTAATGTGTTGTTGAAAAATTATATTGATAAAATGATATTGAGATTTTCATTTGATTTGAATATTCGTACTCGTGTTGTTACGCTTTATTCATCGCTAACATATATTTGTTGAGAATCTTTCCTGTCATATTGTGTACTTCCCCATATTTTCTTTTAGTGGCAGGTTAGCGTGGATTTGGGCGCTATTGATTATTGGAGATTGATTTTATCTTGGATATTTTGGGAAGAATTTTTAATACATTTGAGAAAACTTGTATTTATTTATTTTGATGTATAGAGCATTGGGATTTATTTTATTTCGAGTTAGATGTTGTATTTAATTCGAGAGATTTGTTGTATTTATTTGAAGAGATTTGAGATTAGTGGTTTCCTCTCTTGTTGTTGTGGGATTTAGATGCTCTATACCTTGTGATTGTGGATTAGATTAATTTTATCGATGAGTGGTGCTCCGTTCGCTCTCCCCGGGCGAACGGGGTGTTACATATTGCCTCCATCACTTGTCCTTTTACAAGCTCAAATTCGTCTCGTGGATCTAAGGTTTCAACATCAGACTCATTGTTTGGCTCAGATATATCCACTTGATAAGTGGTTGTTTTTCTCTTTGTCTCTAGCATATATTCTTCCTCGGTAGAGGAATAGTAGCACTCCCGAGCTACTTTCTGATCTCCTTTCACTACTCCAACCCCAAAGTTAGTCAGGAATTTCAGGCATTGATGAATAGTAGAGGGTACAACTTCGAATTTCTTCAGACAAAATCTTCCCATAATCATATTATAAGCAGAATCAACATTTTTGTCCATTACAAAGAATCTCACCTTCTCTGTCCTGCTCATCGGCCATGTTTCGATCAACACGTCTAGCTTGATAGTTCCAAAAGGAAACACTTTCTCGCCTGAGAATCCAATGATGGATAGACTCTATTTACATGGGTAGACTCTATTTACATGGGTGTTTTATTTTTTTATATATTCCCCTCTTTGCATTTTCCCCTTTTACTACTCATGTGTACCTCATGTTTATGCTTCTATTCACACACTTCTAGAAAATTCTCCATGCACACTTCACACCATGTGCACCGATGATCACATATATCCCCATATTGCATGCATCACCCGTACTTGACATACCATTGGTACTCATACTTTGCTCCCTGTTGGGCATGATCAACAAAGATACTCTCATGAAAAGATACTAATAAGAGAATCATGCATGATTCACACAATATCACCAAAGAGCATTGTGATTGACCAAATTTTGTCCAGTAACTAGAGGGTTACTTCGTGATGGGCGCTGGTACGGTAGGGCACAGTTAGCCTAAGAGATAGGACTCTCACCTTCCATTGGCCAATTACCTTCGACGTATATCGAATGGTTCCCCCACATCGTACCGCTTGACCAAAGTCATGACAGGATGTATATCGTAGGGAACTCATTCACGTACGCCGAGTGTATCGAATTATATCTCACACGTACCGTCCCCACGAGGTATATAATGAGAAAATTCACGTACACTCAGGTATATCAAATGAATTGTCCACACATACCGATTTCCCTCAAAAGCAAGACGTATATCATGGAAGCCACGCCAAAGGGGGCAACCCTTTTCGATTCACCCAACCAAACTGCATACCCACATATAGGTGTTAAGCCTAGGATACACATATTAGATTGTCGGTTTCAACCTCAAACTCTGTCGAAATTTCGGGTCGGCATGCCACCCAAATTTTCGCACATCTTTAAAACGGTACCCTACCTGTGAGCCTAGTTACAAGTCCAGTAATAGCTTTACATATGTTATAAACCCAACTTTTCCAGACTCGGGTCCCGTCCAACATTTCATTTTGCATTTAGGAAAATTTAATAAAAGTGAGAACATAATAATAATATCTTACTGAGACTCGTCTTCCAAAAACATTTTTTCCTTCTTTATCAAAAATCCAAAAACATTTCTCTCTTGTTTACAAAAATCCAAAAATATTTTGCCCTTCGATCTCAAAAGAGAAATAAAAAATGTCAAAAATATTTTCCTTCTTCTTCTCTAAATAAATCCCATTTTGCACCTTCTCAAGTCGATCGCACGCCCTTGTCCTGGCTCCTTATTGGATTTGGTCTGCAATAAAATCACCCTAGAGCTCCATCCGTTCCCCTGCTACTTCTTTCGAGTCCGGTATCCATCCATTTTCCATGGAGAACACATATCAAGTACCAGTTGTGCAGCTAGATCCGACGACAGTCTTAGCTCAGCTCATGTCCAAGATTGATAACCTTCAAACTGAAGTCCGAGAGATGTAATGAAACCAGGTTTCGATTCCTCAAGAGCTCGAGGTCTTATTCCCTCGCGCTATGGGTCCACCTGAGCCTATCTGGGTTCCTGAAGAGTATCAATAATCTCCACGTGTCCCTCCTATTAATGGTCCGCCGCCTACCCAGCTTCCTATACCAAACCTTACCCAGCTTGGGGCTAACTTGCCTGCGATCATCGATCCAAAAGAGGAAGAGTTGAACAAGGTCAAAAAAGATCTCAAGATGTTGACTAAGAAGTTCGACCAAGTCAGAATATCTGGAAATTACATGGACTACACCCACATGTCTCCTTATCCTAAGGCAAGGTTACCCGAGAAGTTCAAGATGTCTATTGATGTAAAAAATTAGATCACTCTAATAATTCAATCACAGATAAATAAATGAGACAAAGAATTTTAAAGTGGTTCAGCCTTATAAGAATGGCCTACGTCCACTGTTGCTTTATTGCTGAGTGTTTGGAATTCTCGATTACAAGTTATCTCAAGAAATTCCGGTCTGGGAGTTCCCTGGCGATGAGGATTGTACAATGTATTTATAGCCCTGAGGCTGTAATGTGAAAGGGTAATACATTAATGATATACATATGAAAGGGTAATACATTTAATGCCCTCTTTGCGTGCGCGTCCAAATGATAAGCATTTAATGAGCAGTTAAACTGTTGGTATCCTACTTCGAGGTACAACTCGGACCTCCATGAGTTGCTTGGACCGCCTAAGATTCTCGGTATTTAAGAGTTCCTCAGAGAGGCATTGTTCCTCAGAGCTTTTGAGTTCCTCGGAGAACTAGTCTTCCTCGTTGTAGTCTTGTTCCTCGGAGCGAGTGGGTTCCTCGGAAGTGTTTGTTGTTGCTATGTAGATAGCCACGTATCTTCATATGATTGGTCCATGTTAGTAGATTAATTTTGGTATCAACGATGCCAAATATCGAGAAATTTAGAGGAAATGGACCCCTGATTGTTCATCTTCACAGTTATCACCATTTCATGACTCTGTTAGGGGTTTCTGAAGAAGTGATGTCCTAATTATTTCAGTAAACTTTGAAGGGTAGCGCCCTCCTATGGTTTTTGTCTCTCGAGGAGTTTAGAATCCGTAGTTGGGAGGATGTAGCCCGAGAATTCATGTCACAGTACAAATACAACGAAGAGCTTGAGGTCACCCACCGTGACTTAGAAATACTCAAAAAGAACTCTGGGGTATCAGTCAGTAACTTCATAGCTCGATGGAGGGAAAAGGCAGCCACTATGACCAATCGGCCATCCGAGGAACAACAAGTCAACATAGTGAAGAAGAACTTCTTACCCCATGTATGAGCAACTATGGGAGGATAATACTATCCCCACTTCCGATCTCTCAGAGAAGCAGGAGTAAAAATCGAGGAAGGTCTTGCTAAAATGGAGGTTGAACCAAAGAAGGTGCCTGAACAGTTCACTCCCAGAAAATATGACAAACCTGCCAGTTCTGCAGTCTCAACCATCAATAATATCTCTCAACCAACCAGTTCGTGGGCATCAGAAAGCCGCCCTGTCCGAGTCCAAAAGGAATACACCGAGCTTCATGCTCCCCTCTCCAAGGTTTATCAAGCCCTGTTAAGTCGAAACCTCGTCAAACCCTTGGATCCCCGTCCATTGCCAAATCCACTTCCAAGAAACTTCAAGGAAGAAGCCGATTGCGCCTTTCACCAAACCGCTGATCATACCATCGAGCAATGCTTTCACCTTCAAAACATAATCCAAGGTCTAATTGATCGGGGTACCATTGCCCCACTAGCCAATCCTAAGCCAAACACTACTCACAACCCACTCCCAAATCATACCAATGCTATTTTCCTAGAAATGAACCCAGAATTTGATTCCTCAAATCAAATTACACCCATACACTCTCCCAAACCTCTCCAAACTTGCCTATATTTCCCCTTACACCCTGTTAGCCTCGCTGATTAGGAACTGTCACTCCTTACCAGAGCATACATCGTTGTTCGTACCCGTTCTAAAAATGGAAATATGGAATTATCACAAGTGTAAAACCAACTCCTAGAGTTCGGGCTGAAATTTCCCTCACAGATGATCATTAATTGCCAAAGGTTCAGTACGCTATTCTTGGAAGCAAGTAAATGGGCCTGAGAGTCAGACAAATGGGTGGTACCAACCGATGAAGTCATCCTGGATGCTTTCGTCCAGATCATGGTAGAATCATTAAGGCAAACCATCGATATTTGCAATATGATCGAGTTACTTGATACTCTAAAGTTATAAGGGTGCCTGGTCCCTTAAGCCTTACATATCCCCACAAAATGGGAAGACCTATATGAAGAATCCATTGAAGTTATGGCATGCATTGAGTTTACATGGAAAGATAGAGTTGTTGCCACTAGATGTGGGGAGAATTCAAAGATTCGAATGAAGAACAAGTTTTCGAGAAAATTGGCCCAGTAGCCGACATGTGTGGGATGATATCATTTAAAGAGCTCCTCGAAGAAATAAAAAAGGTATCATAAAAACCCAAGATCGATGAAGAAACAGGGTTCATGTTCTTCCCTTCTTTAGTAAATCACATGACCAGATCAGGGAGGCATTACGAGATCCCAAGCTCACTACCAGCTAATGATAAGGGGAAGGGCGTTGAAAACCTTTCTATGTTAGAAATGACCCTCGAGTAAAGAAAGATCCTCGATCAAGTGAAGGAAACTCAAGCTAACATCACTCTATGGGGGCTTTTTATGTCATCCCTACTGAACATAAATGCTTTGATCAAGTTACTCACGAGACCCACAGTTCCTCCTTCTACTACACCAGAAGAAGTGGTAAATCTAGTCAGATCCCTAACCTCTAACCGAATGCTATCCTTCTCCGAAGAAGAAATCCCCAGAATTGGCCAAACCACAATCATGCCCTCAACATCTCCGTCGAAGTTATGGGGAAAATCGTACCACTCTCTCTTATCGATAATGGATCTGCCTTGAATGTCTGCCCATTAAGAACCTTCAAATGCTTAGGACTAAAAGAAAGTGACCTCGCGCCAATTTTCGCTATTGTACGTGCATATGATAATACCCGCCGGGAGGTAATGGGATCCATAAAACTTATAATAGGGGATGGCCCTATAAATCTTATTGTTGAATTCCAAGTTATTGACATCCCAGCTTGTTTCAACCTGTTACTCAGACGACCTTGGCTCCACAATATCAACGGTGTGTCTTCCTCACTCCATCATAAATTAAAGTTCTTCACCGAAGGACGAGTCATCACCATCTTGGGCGATGATGACAATGCCGAGGGTTTAAGTACCAGTAATCCAACTCTTGAGATACAACACGGGTCAAATGATATGCTCCTATCAGGATTCCGAGTTGAACCACTCCTACTCCCGGCAGGAGAAGATTTCAAAGAAAGGATTTGTCCAAAATACGACCCTCATGGCAACTTCAATGTGATTCAGATGTTCAGAAACATGCACTTCATGCCCGGACTCGGGCTAGGACAAAGACAACAAGGATACATGAGCCCATTGAACTAAAGAAAGCTTTCCCTTCTTGTGATTTGGGGGATCAACCCTCAGAACAAGAGCTCAGAATGATCCACCAGTCTCGACCAAAGAGAAGACTAGAATATATCCAGACCATCTTAGGTGACTCCTTGAATGTATGATTCATAAAATAGGGCAAGGATTTCCCCTTTTGCGGCTTTCCGGAGCCATGGTATGACCAAATAGACAAAAAGATGAAACCTAGAAAGGAGATCTTTTTCCAAGACATCTACCCATGGGACGAAAGTTCCCAACACCATATACAACCGCTGATCAAAGATACCGAAGAGACTAAGGAAAGTGACTCCGAGGACTTGTTCAACTTGCAAACACTGGGGCTAACACTATGCATGGTTCATTTAGGCACTACATCACTGGATCCATCCCACCTGATTAAAGTAGTTGATACACCTCTCCTCAACTAGCATGTTTCCCTGTTGAAATCTCACCTAACCCCAATGTTTACCCCATTTCTTCTTCTGGTGTCTATCCTTTCTCAAATATAATCGAGACCTCCTTTGATGAGGTTCTCAATGTTATTTTTCCTATCAATGAAATAAACAAAGATTTTGAGTATCTTGTTGTGCCTTACATTAATTGATTAGATTCTAATTAAACTTTTGATGATGATGATTTTGTAAATGAACAATTCTTAACCAATCTAAAAAAGGTTAATAACAAATAATATAACCGCGTTCAACTTAATGAAGAAGAAACTGCTATTATTAACCTCGCTTCTAGTAGCCAACTGCACGAGATTAGGATAGGGACTACCCTCGACGAGCATGAGCGCGCACAACTCGAAGAATTATTAAAGGAATTCGTAGATGTCTTCGCATGGTCCTATGATGATATGTCCGACATTGATCCTGAAATTGCTTAGCACGAGATCCCCACTCTTCTAGATTACAATCCGGGTAAACAAAAGTTGAGAAAGCTCCTCACCGAATGGTCGCTCAAAGTCAAAGAAAAGGTGGTCAAACAATTGAACGTGGGTTTCATTCGTGTGATCGAATATCCCATATGGCTAGCCAATATAGTGCCTATGCCGAAATCAGGAGGGAAAGTTTGGATGTGTGTAGACTACCGGGATTTGAACAAAGCCTCTCCAAAGGATGATTACCTGCTACCCAATATCGACCTAGTCGTGGACAACACGACAAATCATGCTCTCAAGTCATTCGTCTATGATTTTATCGGATACAACCAAATCAAATTGCACCTAGATCATCAAGAAAAACTGCATTCATCAACCCATGGGGAACCTTTTGCTACAGTGTTATGCCATTTGGTCACAAGAATGTTGGGGCTACCTACTAGAGGGCTGCCATAACCATCATGCACGATCTGATTCACAAAGAAGTCGAGGTCTATATGGATGATATAATTACCAAATCCAAAACTATAGAAGGTCATGTTCCCTCTCTCCAAAAATTCTTCGAACGATTGAGACGGTATCAGATGAGACTCCATCCATAGAAATGTGTCTTCGGTATTACAAAGGGAAAACTCTTGGGATTCATGGTCAGTGAAAAAGGGATAGAAGCAGATCCTGCCAAGCTGAAAGCCATACTTGAGATGCCACATCCCCTAACGGAGAAAGAGGTCCAAGGTTTCCTTAGGAAATTACAATACATCAGACGGTTCATCGGCTAGCTCACCTCCATTTTCAAACCTATTTTTAAACTCCTCCGAAAGGATTCAACTAAAGTTTGGAATGAATCCTGCCAAGAAGACTTCGACCGAATCAAAAAATACCTGACTCAACCTCAGGTACTCATGCCACCACAACTTGGTCTCCTCTTGCTCCTATACTTAACCATAACTTACACTGTAGATGGGCCTTTGCTAGCTCAGTACCTTGAAGATTCCCATAAATAAAGAGCCTTCTATTACGCAATTCGCAAATTGGCCGGGTACAAAGTCAACTACACCGCTTTGTAAAAAGCATGCATCACGCTTATTTGGGTCACCCAAAAGTTGCAACACTACATGCTCACCGTCCCCATTAAACTTATATCCCGAGTGGACCCCATCAAGTACCTTCTTGAGAAACCCTCCTTATCCAGCCGAATGGCTCGATGGTTGATGCTCTTAGCCGAGTTTGATATCATGTACGTCACATATAAAGCCATAAAAGGAAGAGCCATCTTTGACTACCTCGCTGATTACCCTATAGAAGAAGCTGATGACTGGATCTGCAAATTCCCAGATGAAAATAACCTCTACGCTGCTCAAGACGACCTCTAATGGCAAATGTTCTTTGACCGCGCTGCCAACAAAAAGGAATATGGCATTGGGATACTTCTGATCACCCCAGATGACTCCCACACTCCCATCTCCATCAAATTGGATTTCCCATGCACCAACAACATGATTGAATACGAGGTATGTTCGATTGGCCTTAAAGTTTCTCTTAAGAAAGGTATTCAACGCCTAAATGTCTACGAGGATTTCGCCCTCATCACTGGTCAAGTGCTCAGAAAATGGAAAGTCAAGGACGAGAAACATCAACCCTTCCGTGACCACTTAGAAGAACTAGCCTCCCAATTCCAAGACATCACCTTCCACTACCTACCTCGAGCAAATAATAACTTAGCCGATGCCCTTGCTACCCTGGACTCCATGGTCGACATGCCCAAAGGAATAACAATGGACCCCTTTCTAGTCTAAAAGCAAGATAAACCAACCCACTTCTACCACATAGAGCTTATCACCAAAGAATATCCCAATCTAGCCAACTGCTGGTATTATGATATCTGGCACCTCCTCAAGCATGGTAAGTATCCTGAGGGTTCCAACGAGAAAGACTGGGAAACCCTTCGAAGGCTGGCCACCCAATACATCATCTGTCACAAAGAACTGTTCAAAAGAAACTTTGATAGAACCCATTTACACTGCATTGCAGGGGCTGATATTGAAGAGGTGATGCAAAGAATCCAAAGAGGGGAATGCAGACCTCACATGAACAATCACATTCTTGCCAAGAAGATCATATGGCAAGGCTACTACTGGACCACCATGATTAAGGATTGCACCGCGTATGTATGGAGATGCCTTTAATGCCAATAGTTCTCCAACCGTCAACACCTGCCTCCGAATGAATTGTACAACATGACTTCTCCCTGGTCATTCTCCACTTGGGGCATCGACATTATAGGAAAGTTTACACCAAAGGCCTCTAATGGGCATGAGTTCATCCTGGTTTCCATTGATTGCTTCACCAAATGGTTCGAAGCCGAGTCATACGCAGTCCTGAATGCCAAGAAAGTGGCCAAATTCATCAAGAAAAACATTATCTGCCGATATGGGGTCCTGCACGAGCTAGTGTTAGATAACAGGTTGCATTTCGAGGCAAAAGTCACAAAAGTGGTCAACGAGTATGGGATTCAGAGACACAAATCTTCTCCCTACCGACCTCAAACCAATGGTGCAGTTGAAGCCGCTGATAAGAACCTCAAAGCCATCAACAGCAAGATGACCGAAAGTTGTCGAGATTGGGACGATCAAATCCCATACGCCATCTAGGGCTATCGAACCTCAATTCGAACATCTACTGGGGCTACCCCTTACTCTTTAGTCTATGGCATGGAAGCATTCCTACGCTTGGAGCTAGAAATACCCTCGTTACGCGTCATGCTTGAAAGCAAGGTCAGTGAGGAGGACTGGCATCAAAGCCACCTCAACGAGCTGTCACTCTTGGGAGAAAGGAGACTGAAGGCGTTGTATCACATACAAGGGTACCATCACCGAATAAAATGTTCATTCAATAAGAGATTCAAGGACCGTGGTGTCCAAGAAGGGGATTTAGCCCTCAAAGAAATAGTATAGCCCATCTGGGACCCCATAGGGAAATGCAAGCCCAATTGGAGTGGCCCATACATTATGAAGAAGATCTTATTCGGCGGTGCCGCCATGCTCACCGACTTAAACGGAGAAAAGATGGATCATCCAATCAACTTGGACCGTCTCAAGAAATTTTACCCTTAGTCCGAAATCTCAGTGCGCTACGACTCTTCTCATCTCCCTTCTATTTAAAAAAACTCTTTATTTCTTTTTATCCAAAACTACGTGGGCCTGATCCTCTATAAAAAAACCATTTTCAAAAAAATTAAAAAATTTCAAAACCCTAGATGTACGTAGGCAACTCATACATCTTACATGAGCACGACCGCTTCTTTTTCACAAAAAACTATTTTTTTCTTATCTCCGAGAATGACAGTTCACTTTAACATATGTTTGAACAAAAAGTATTATGCATACCTTAGCGATTGGTATAGATAACTCAAAATACAAATTTCATCAAAAGTCACAACGGGATGATCAAAAAATTGTTTATTTCACTAATTTGAAATTACAGTGCAATTACATAAAGGAATGGATGACTCCCTTCCTCCCCTACCTTCTAAAAAACCAAATAAAAAAAACCAAACTTATTTCCGGTACAAAATAAACTCTCCAAGAGTCCTACCCACAGCTACCAGAGGAGCTCGCTCCATCATCATCATCTACATCCTGGGGTCCCCAAGCTTCCCCTGCGGGAATGGAGCGCCACAGACGCTCCATGGATCGATAAACTCGACCCAGCCTCGAAAAAACTACCACACCTCCCTCCATGGAATCAGATAAGGAAAACCACCTTTTTCCAGTCTCCACTAGCAACATCTTGCTAACTACTCTCCTCCACAACCACTTCATATAATCCCCAGGGATGTGCCAAACTCTCCCTACAGACTGAAAGAGACAGGTCGACGGACATCGACTCTCCCACAAAGAGCCAAGACGCATGCGCAGACGCTCTGTCGAATTTTCTACCGAAAGGAAGTCTAGTGTTCGAGGTGGCACGATCTGCTCCCATCCAAATTGGCACAGAAGTCGCCAAGTAAAATAAAAAGAGGTCTGTCTGAGACCAACCAGACGGACATACGGGCTTTCTCCCAGTTCCAGAATAGGCAGCAGTTGTCCCCACCAAGGTACTGACCAGTACAGATTTAGAGCCCCATGCACCACGAACTAGTTCTCCCAACTCTCAATATCCAGGCCAACACTGATGAAATGGCACGAAAAGAAATTGGGTACAACCGACAAAGGGTATTCCGGAGGAGTCACCATGTGGAATATTTCAGATAACCACATGAACATCATTAGAGGGCTACCCATTAGAAAGTTAGAACGACCTTCTCGCCAGGCATCTAAGCCATTCGAAGTCTCCGCCAGTATCACCGTCGCAGGATTACGACGGTAGGTCATCCTTGAGGTAATAGCTGTAAGTTGTGGGTACACTAGCAGCTCCCCAGTCACCAACAATAATTTTGAAACCAATCCTAGAACGATAGCTCTGGCATATCCAGCATGACTAATCTCCTTTAAATGCACAGACCGAAACACCGCCGGAATAGAAATCATATTTCCATCCACCAGTGGTCTGGCCGCCGAGGATGAAACACAAAGAAGCCTGGCCAATAACTCCTGGGGAGAATGAGAAAATTCAGGTAGAGCCGCGGAAACGCCGGGTTTTATCCCCAACATGGAAGAAAATTCATCATAAGTCGGACAGACTTCTTCCAAGCTAAAGTGTAATACATGGTCTTCAAGGTACCAGAATTGTATCGCCGCCATTATCATGTTCCACTCTATGGGCCGATTACGTCATAAAAAACTCGACGCATGTTGTAAGCATTATAGTTGATATTATAGGAACACATCGCCTCCAAAGTATCGAGGTAGTTGGAAAACTGAACACTACCAGGGAGAGCCATCTCACAGAATGAGAAAGTAAGAATGTGAAGGTGTGAGAAAAACACTCCACTCTTACCCCTCTTTTATACTTGAAAACTCCCACGAACGACATAGCCCTTGCAGAAATCGGAGGAAATCCTGCCCCACAAGGTACCAAAGGGTGAAGAGGGTACTAATAAAAGATTTAAATTGATGAGACCGGATTGACCTGCCGATAGGCAGGATAAGGTGCTTGCCGATCAGCAACCCCCTACTTTTGGAAATTTTCTTTTTTCCTCTTTTATCAAAATTCAGAAAACTCAAAATAAATTAGTATTCTCAACAAAATTTCAAAAATCCCCTCTTCATATTTATATAAATTCTCATGAAATTTCCTTTCAAAATACCAAAAATATTTCTTTTTACTACCTCAGTAGCAAACTAAAAAGCGCATGTGCATTCATTCATTCATCATTAGCAGAAGATAATAAAAAACTTCATTGTATTGCATAGATATTTCTCTGTGTTACATCATCTTACAGGAAAGAAAAGCAAAAAACAACGAGACTCAGCCCGATCCCACATCCCCTCTCTCTCTAACCCAATATTCACGTCTCTCTCCTAAGAGCTTCCACCCCTGTGACGTGCTCTCTTTCCCATCCGGAGAGATGACCCACCACTATTACCTGAACCAGACTCCTCCCCAAATGAGGCACATGACACCAAGTAAGAAGGAACAGGAATTGCGTCCCAAATATGGGCATTTATCCAAGATATCCAGTCCCTAATATCCCTCAGCCAAGTGGTGGACTCTCGAATGTGCAACAAGAAAAGGAAAAATCAGTTCAAGAAAAAAAGATCAAAAGAAACCAAAGGAGAAGAACATAAAGATATACCTCAGGATGAAGAACATCATCTGTCAAGCCCAACTCCTCCGGGTCCATCGCATGAGGACGATGAAGCATAGGAACCATCCCTCCATCAGCCCACTGGAGATTGTATCAAGGAGTATGCAGCCGCACAAAGGGAACCTCTGAAGTCATCGCTGCCGCAGATGTCGAAGGATCGCCACCGCTGTGGGAGGACCCCACTAGCCGACTCGAACCCGCAAGAGGGAAGGGCAGTGTATCATATATGCTGGGCGCCATCAGGCAACTCGTCATAAAGTCCATATATAATCATATGGCACAGCCGTAGCGGTGTACAGCAGGTAGGACTCGCCAATCATCGTTGCGATCCTCTGGAAGCAGCCGCTGCCGCTGCCACCTCATATACATTGGGGGCCTCACAGGTGGTACCACTACCTCCCCCTCAACAATCTATCGGATCACCCTCTCCCCGAGATACCAAGAGTGGCCAAACTCATGCGATAACAAACGCCTCATCTGCGCATTTACTCCAGTCAACCCTGTATCCTAAATGATCATCCCCCAAGGGTAAAAGGTCACCTGAAAAATTCCCAGCAGATAAGAGTCAAATAAAAAATCAGAGTACACAAAGGTCTTAGACTGAAGAAGAAAAAAAGTCTTACCCTATCACTGGTCAGGCCATTCAAGACCTGACGCACCACATCCAAAGAGAGAGACCTCCTCGACTGCCGATTGGCCTTGTGCCATTGATGCAATCGGAAAAAATCCCCAACAGTCTCTTCCTTCAAAGTAATTAACTGGGTATTACACCCGATCACCTCATAGAACCACATCTTCCAAAGACAAGAATTTGCAATCAAAATAGGTGCATAAGGAAAATGCGAATGCATGAAAGGAAAATTCACAAAATTAAGGAATACCTCAAGGAGATACATGGCTCCAGTGAAAGACTATCCGAAGAACCGGCTGAATGCATCCAAAGAGAAATAAAGGGTCGCGTCAGATATGGAAAAAACCATAAGTGGATAACATCGCCACTCGACGCCACTAGAAATCCCCCCAACACCAGCAAAATAAATAACCGCACCATCTATCTCACCTGCAGACCGTCCTCCACATCAATCACCCTGCCCAATAAAACATCATTCAGCAGCGACAGACAGATGGAGTCCCCAGACACTATCCTTCCCACATCACCAAGCGCCATGCACACCGTTTCTGGCCTCACTCACAAGGAGAGATCCACCTCTATCTGATCTCCATTATAATCCAGCCCCAGTAGCTGCTGCACATCTATGGGAGTCATTGTCATCTCCCCAATACCAAAATGGAAGGTGTGGGTAGTGTCCCACCACCTCTCCCCCAGAGCACATAAGACCTTTGTCGAATGAGCGTCTCATCTAGCACAGACGCAAGCCTCCCAAAGCCTGCTGATGATACCACCCAACGCACCACAAGTGGAAGATTCTCCCAAACATCCTTAAGCCTCGTCGTCCCGCAGGCACGTATATTCTACAAAGAAACATTAGACTACCAAAAGAAGAAATCCTTGTAAAAATTCAAGGAAAAAAGGGAAAATCACAAAAAAAGAATGTCAAAAGTCATTTTACTTACATAACCACCAGGGTTCACCACCCTCGAAGAGCGATGATGTGATGGCTTCCGCATCAAGGTCCATTCATCCCCAACCGGCTCGAATGCATCAAAAGAGTTCTCGTTCCCCAAAGCAAGAGGCGCCTTGTCCCTCCACTCCAGGTTTGCCCAGTCATCAATAGCCAACCATTCCTGATGTACTGTAGTGCTCACAAAAGTGGCCATTTTTTAGAGATCGGAATGCTAGAACGATTCACCGAAGAAAATCACAGAAAGAGAGAAGGCAAGAAGCTGTGCAAAATGAGGGGAGTTCGCCCCCTTTTTATAGGATGCCAGGGGTCATGCCGATCGAAAATTAACCCCTAACCTACAGATCGGCATTGAACCTTTGCCTTCTCGATGCTGCCCAAAAGTCTGTGCCACTGCCTAATGGCACCCTCCACACCATGCCGACCGACACCTCCCTTAAATTTTCGTACAGAAATTCCCAAAAAACTCTGAAAAATCCTCAAAAAATTCCTAAAAATCTCGGAAAGGATTTAGAACATTTTCACCAAGAAAATTTCACACTCCCCAAGAGAAACCCCTATTTCCCCAGCGGAACTCTCAAAAGACAAGCGAATCTATCCCCGACAACGTCCCCAGAGGACCTCCAAAATATCCAAAACTTCAGGATCATATCCTATTTCCCAAAGGTCTCGATTTTTCCCGAGAAATGCGTCCAAACCTTGGACCACCTAATCACTTCCCCAGCATCAAATTGGTTGTTCCCCCGGTAAAGTCTCCAGAAGACACACAAGGATTTCCCCAGCAAACAGCTCCCCAGCTCAAATCAAAATTATGAGGTAATTTCCCCGACAGAGTTCTTCGCGATCACCTTCATCTTCAAGCCCGCAGAATTGGCTTCATCCTGTAGAATAGGTCATCCCACCTTAAGCCCTCATAATTGGCTTTGACCCGCAGAATTGTTCATCTCACCATAAGCCCATAGAATTGGCTTCGACCCGCAGAATTGGTCATTTCAAACTTAAGCCCACAGAATTGGCTTCGACCTGCATAATTGGTCATCTCACTTTAAGACCGCACAATTGGTCATTTCAAACTTAAGCCCGCATAATTGGTTTTCTCACCTTAAGACCGCAGAATTAATCATTTCAAACTTAAGACCGCAAAATTGGCTTTGACCCGCAGAATTGGTCATCTCACCTTAAGCCCACAAAATTGGCTTCGACCCACAGAATTGGTCATCTCACCTTATGCCCACATAATTGGCTTCGACCCACATAATTGGTCATTTCAACTGAAGCCCGCAGAATTGGCTTTGACCCGGAGAATTGGTCATTTCAACTCAAGCCCGTAGAATTGGCTTCGACCCGTAGAATTGGTCATCCCCAACTTAATCCCGCAGAATTGGCTTTGACTCGCAAAATTGGTCATCCCCAACTGAAGCCCGCAGAATTGGCTTCAACCCACAAAATCGGTCATCACAACCTAAGCCCAAAGAATTGGCTTTGACCCGCAAAATTGGTCAACCCAATTATTGATGTAGGTCCTCAAAATTGACCTAAATATTTCCTTTAAGACCACCCCCAACATGCCCCCTTTAAGCCCTCAGAATTATCTTCAACCCATAGAATTGGTCACCCTCATCCTTAGGTCCTCAGAATCGACCTCGACCCTCCGGTCATCCTCTTTCAAAGGCATCATGTGGTGTCTATTCGATGGCTATCATTTGTTCCAAACTCACCCATCGAGGGGCTTTGTAAACACCCCATTATAATACCCCCCAAACCTCTCCTTAGGTCCCTAGCACCTCCCTTCACTATTTCAAACCCAAGTCATACCCTAGGTACTGACCTAAAGACCATCGGGCACTCCTAGGCTCCGTATGACCAAAAGTCAAACTCTTCGTCTAGAATGAGACTGAATGAATCTTCAATGGTCACTGAACCCCCTTTTTAGCGGTCCATCCTGTGAACAATTCTGACTTACGTGCGGTCGAACGACCCATTTTCTCCCGAAACTCTTTCAGGAGGTCACCAGACGCTCCCAGACTCCGTTTGACCAAAGTCAACTCTTTATCTCGACTGAGACTGAATGAATCTTTGAAGGGCACTGAAACCCTTTTCCAACGGTTCACCCCGACATGATTCTGACTTACAGTGCAAACGAATGACCCGTTTTACTCCGAAAGGTCACCGAACACTTCCAGGCCCCGGTTAGGGGTGGCAATTTTTAACACGACACGATAACACGACTCGAACTCGACACGAAGTTAGCGGGTTAGGGTTGAATATTTCTTGACATGAACGCGAATATGACACGACCCGCCAACACGAATAATAAACGGGTTGGGTTAATGTCAAACACGTTTAACTCGAAAATGACACGAATAGACCCGTTTAACTCGTATTTTATGGAGATTATATTTGATAATTTATATATCTTGATAGACATTCTATAAAATTCATGGAGAATTGGATGATATATTATTTATGTGTTGCAAGAAGTTGAAATTAATTAAATTTAAGTTATTCTAGGCCTATGAATGGTATGATTGGTTAAGAGAGAAGAAAAAAATTATTTTATATTTTACATAATGGGTTATGCGGGTCAACCCGAACACGACACGATAATAAATAGGTTGGGTTAGTGTTTGCTCATCTGACACGATTAGTTAAATGGTTCGGGTTAGGGTTGACTAATACTTAACACGAACCCGACATGACACGACCCGAACACGACACGACGCACACGAATTGCCACCCCTAGCCCCGGTTGACCAAATTCAACTCCCCAAATAGGGTCAAACTCTTTGGAATGTCGAAGTACATCTCCTAACCTTTCTAACAGTCTACCCCGTGCGCAATTCTGACTTACCATGCGGACGAACGATCCGTTTGCTGAAGTTTCCTCGTTCAGAGGACCAACGAACACTTCTGAGCCACATTTGACCCAAAGTAAACTCCCAGACCCGGGAGAAATCCAAAGGAATTTCGAAGGTCTCTGAAATACCTTTCCAACGGTTCACCCCTACACGATTTGGATTAACAGTTTCTATTGTACGATCGATTTTTGAAAGGAACCTGAAAGAGACTGCCAAACGACAGGTTCCAAACCCTGCCTATCGGGAGTGTGCCTAAACACACCTGCCAATTGGTAGGACCAGGGATATTCCGATTGGGAATGCCCTGGGCCTATAAAAAGGATGGCCTAACCTCATTTGAGAAAAGAGGAAAATCAGAGATCCATCGCTCTCAGCAAGTTCAGAAAACTCCTCTCGAAGTCAGCGTGATTTCCACATCCAAATCCCTTTCCAACTTTCACCTTTTGTCACCTTCTTCATCTAACTTGGTGAATTATGTACCCTCCATCATCATCGATGTGCAAGGGCTACTCTCTAACATCCAAGATCAAGCTAAAGATCTTCAAGAATGTCTAACTTTCTCAACTCTCTCCTTAAATTCCCTTAAATTCGCATTAACTTGTTTTATTACTTAGCACCTTTATTCTCTCATCTCTCATCTCACATATCTTAATATACTTTTATCTAGTATTATTTTACATCTCTTATTTTCATATAAAAAAAATCCAAAAAATAAGAAAAAGAGGATTTGCTCATAAATTCCAAACAGGAATTCTCACACTTTTCTCACATTTTTCTCACAACTAAAGAACTTTTTTACCACCCCTCATTTTGCATACGAACTATGTGGACTTTGATGCCTCTATAGGCTACGTAGGCGTCTCTGGGTAAAACTTGAGACTTGAGTCCTTTTCCTACTTTTTCCACATTCTTTAAACTTAACTCTCTTAGATCTATATATTTACATATGCATATATTTGTTCTTAGTGGCATATTATTCCACATGCATTACCATTCCCTTATAATGATCGACGCTAGGATAATCGCATAAATCCTATTTTCTAATATTATTTTTTAGGAACATTCCTATGGATGACTCGCTTTATCTCTTCCATATTCAAGTCGATGATTCCTATCTCCTCCACATATACACATGCACACATATCACGGGGAAATAAAGGAAAATAGAAACAACCCATGAGAGACCGTAAGGGAGGAATGGGTGCATAACACCTTCCCATTTCGTAACTTAGCCTCCAGACCCTTTTGGAATCATTTTCGTTTCGTATGTATCAGTATGTCTTTGGATGTTGTCCTTCGGGATGGCTCCCTTTTATTTTTCTCTTTTGAGTAAAATAGACTGGCGACTTCATCTCTCTATATTTTTCACCTCATCAATGGCGACGATCGAAGCGCTCCCGAGAGGGATGTGCGGGACCAAGGATCCTTTCCCGCCGCGAGGATCTGGGATGCCCATAGTTCCAATAGACGACGCCGATTTGTTGATGCTAACTAATTAATTAATCAATCAATACACAAGAGATTTTTATAGTGGTTAGGCTTAAAGAAATAGCCTATGTCCACTGTTATGTATTGAATACATTTGTTTTCCGGTCCCCCTGCAGTGAGGATGATATAATGTATTTATAGCCCTAGAGGTGTTTTCATCCTTGTCATGTGAAAGAATGTAATGCCTTTATTTGTTAGGCATTTACATAAATACATAATGTGAATTAAATGTATGCATGTTGTCGCTTCGTTAGCAATATAGGCTGTAAGACTGCTAGCGCTTGGTTGGCTCTACAGATTGCTGGTGCTTGGTTGGCTGTACATATTGGACTTCCGGCTGTTAGTTGGGTTTTCCAGTTCGTCGGGCTTTTTTATTGGTCGATCTTTTTAACATGCTAATTTGGACTTGTTCCACATTGGATGACACGTGCTGGCTTATAATTGGTCCACATAGGATGGTAAATTTTGGTATCAACAATTATCTCTCTCCCCCTCAATGTGAGAAAACTTATCCCTAAGTGATTTCTCATGTGCCAAAAAATCTTTAATTAAAATATTTTCATCAATGACACAAACCCTAGAATTCTTTTAGTCCTCCAACTCTTTTTCTAAAATAAAGACTCTATTATCACTCTATTTTGTGGCCAAAATTAAAGATTTAAAGTTATCATACAAACCCATAAACTTCTCACGAATGATATCTCTTAGAGTTTGAAACATTTGCAAATATTCAATCATATGTTTAAACGAGAATTTTCTTCTCCAAGAATTTTAATTCGTTTTGCAAACTTCAAATTCAAAAGATTTAATTCGTCAAGACTTTGAGAATCCATTGAGAAAAACAAATAAAGTGTGAGAAGCAAATAATCACCAAACAAGCACAAAACAAGGATCTACATAGTAAAGAAGTGTTTCTATCTCTGATCTAATTTGTAAGTGATTTTTTCTTCAAATGTGCTTTAAGGATGATAAAACAATTGTTCTTTCAAAAATATTTGTCCATTTTTAATATGCACCAAGTTATGTCAACCAATTTTATTAAGCCCAATTTTATATTGTTTAATCCCAAACATGCATCTAGTTGATTAAAGCAAGTAAAATAAAGTAAAGCTCACAAAAGCGACGTTGGATGTACGAGGAAACCATTAAGGGAAAAAACCTCAATCGACTTAAGCCAGACAATCACTATGATACGATTTTACAAAGGAAGACAGACAGTCTTACACAATGACCCGATCCCCACAATCCTTGATGCACTTCTTCTCTTCAACCGTTCCTCCACAGTTCCCATATAAAAATCCTTCCATGATACTCGTCTATAACACACGTGTCCACGTATGTCTCGGTGTCCACCGATGCAACTTCGGCAACCGTCTACGATGTTGAACACGGAGTCCACCACTTCTTCACCGCAAAACCTAACTAAATAGGTTGTTCACTATGGATGAACTAACTCCAATGTTGCAAAAAAAAATCTCTATAGCATATGTGAATGAAAGCTCCGATCTTTAAACACTAAGGATGTATTTGGTCTTTGAAAACCTTAGAAAACTTATGCAGAAAAACGTAATTGTTTGTTTTGTAATTTTGGTTCTGCACACCCTTAATTCCTTGAGGAAAACTTTTTAAATATAAAAGTTAAGGTGGAGGGGTCATTTGAACGAGATAAACATGTCGCTCAAATGAAATGGCCATGTCGCTCGAACGACATGTTAATCTTGCTTGAACTACCTTGCAATGTCGCTCGAACGACTGCAAAATTCGTTTGAACCATCTAAACCAAAGATCATGATTCATAAATGACTCTAAACAATCCTTATCTCAGACAAACGAAGTTAAAACATTTAAAAAACATATTTAACATTTTAAATTCATTTTTACATAAATTACATCCTTAAAACTTTTTTGAGCCTAATAAACATTACGCATTCACACATGAGAGATCTCGTAATGCAATCTGAATGAAGACGTGAAACATGCACCATTAAACTCTACATGATATAAATTTGAAGCTTGTCCGCTACGTCTTCAATGAAATATCATAGGCTTATGTGGATCGACACTCAAAATACCATCCTATGACTTAAACATGTTTTTTCCCGAAAATAAGTCAATTACATGCAAATTGACACTCTTGGAAATCTTTCCTTACATGTAATTAGTTGTTTTTAATTTAATTCTTGTTTTCCTTATTTAATTAGTTTTATTTAGTGTTTTAATTATGTATTGTAGCTAGTTTAAGGGTTGGGGTCATTTCTCTGCCATTGATGGGAATCGAGCTCCGAAATGTAGGTTTTGTGTAAAATTGCTTTTAATTCATGTATTAAAGTTAGAATATTATGTGTTTAAGTTTCTTTGCCACACAATGTTAGTGTTTAAAGTGATATTCTGACATTAATCAATGTGTGACCATTTTTGATTAAATGTGTTATCTCGCATTTTTGGGTTAGATCTCTTCATGCGTGATGTTTATAATTAATTAAATATGCTTGGTTAAATTCCTTTTGAACCAAAATTCTAATTACGCGTTGTTTAGCCCATGGCAGGGATGTGATCTTGACTCTCATTTTATTAATATTGTTTACTTTATAAGAGGGTGGTTCCCTTGTAGCCTGGGAGTATGGTAGTACTAGTTGAGGTGTAACCCCTATAGGTATGGTGATAAATGATAACCTAGAAACTCCTTAATAAACACATGTAAATGCACAAAATTATATTTGATCAACACTCAGATTGGACTCACAATGCACTCATGTATAACTCAAATGATAATAGAGGAAACTCAGAAGTAACTCAATCAGAGGGAGAGAGGAATAAGCACCCTAGATACACCTTGGTAGGCAGCCAAACACACCAACAACATGTGAAAGATATTTGGTTAGCTATTAAATGCTTCACAATAAATGATAATGGTGGGTGAGTAAGAGCTATGGTTTGCAATGACTTCTTTCTCTTTGATGATCATCTCTCTAGAGAAGGACTCTGAAAGGAACATCCCCCCTCAGAAGTGGTTGAGGCACATAAATAGCCCCCCACCACCACTCTCGGTGTGCCTCAGTTTTTCACAGCTGTGAAAGACATCCCTCATACTTTATGTCACAAACATTAAATGCATGATGGACTAGTCAATTCCATGTCATAAACATTAAATGCCAAGACATGCCTTTTTCCTAACCACTGTGCGTCAGGGGGCTATCATTACAGAGGTGGTTCACCAACTGTCTGACAGTCCCAAATTCCACGGTGGTTTACTCAAGTGCAGATTTGACATTGCTTAACTATCTAGTGACATCACCTAAAGTAGATGTGACATTAAGTAGAGAGATTTTTAGTTCACAACTCAACGTACGATGGAAGTCAAAGCTTCTCCGTCCAAGATTCCATGATCAAAGGTCTTTCGGTATTTTACCAGGTGTATAAAAAATGGTCAGGACAAGCCCCAACGCTGCCTCCCTACTCAATCCTCCAAACCAAATACCTCTGAAGTTACCACGGTGAGGTGTATCGATAGAGCATGAAATCTCTCTGAGGCCCTGCCAGGCCTAGTCTCTCGCGAGTACCGTTTGACCTCACACTGAATAGCTCTATATTCATTACATCAACCGTTATAGCTTATGTCTAGTATAAAAGGGTACAACATGAATAATTAAGACAACAAAGATAAATAATGATTCCTCTCGGCCAGTTACTTCACTGGAAAATCTCCCTGGGCTGCCACGCTGAGCTACCTCACTTGAGTTGCCATGTTGAGATACCTCGCTTGAGCTTCCTCTCTTAAGGCTGTTGTATTAGCTGGGGGGATTATCTCTAATCTTGAGATTATCTTCAGGACCCTCCTACATATTCCCCTTCATGTAGAGAATTGTTATTGTAACAAGAAATGTCTTCACGAAAAACTTCTTAATCCGATGAACCCCTTACTTGTGAAAGAATTCTTGTATCTCTGTCTTCGTTATAACTTCTGTCATTGTCTCTGCCAGAAAAAAAGTTAAATTCTCCCCGATGTACCTAAACCAAAGCGCTGCAAGTTGTCAGCGAATGGTAAGGGGACATCGCGACTTTTTCTACCATTGCACCTCAGCCATTCCATCTTCTTGAATGGCTATTGGAATGATTTAAAACATCTGAGGAAGTTGCTGATTATTCGATCTGACTATTCAAAAGTTAAACTCTCCTCTATCTGCAATGTTCCGTGTCACCATACAACATAGTTGTAATAAGTTGGTATTTGCATCTGGACTGTCCCTAGTGGCATGAAATCTCCTTCATGAACATTCCTTATATTTAGACTTGTGAAATTCTCCCAAAGTAACTGTTGAACTAGACAATTCTCCCCAGTTTTGTCATGCCACTATTCTTCTTCATTTTGTGTTGTTCAAAAAGTAAAATTCTTCCCGATGTAATAAATCCAGAAATAACTTCGAACGGGCTTTTGGCGAGGGGACATCATAAATTTTTTGTACTGCATTGCGTTGAGACTTTTCTGTAACGTTGGAATTCTCCAGCATAAGTTCTCCCAACGAAGTTCCCCCAAGTTAAAGGTATTTTCTCATTTAGACTGTGTTGCGTTATCGTTTCATCTTGTTAGAAAAACAAAATTTTTCCCCATGTGCCTGAGTCAAAGCGAACCCCATTTGGATTTGTGGCGAGGGGACATCGTAGACTTTCGAACCATGGTAATAGCCTCTGCGTTGTGGGACATCTGATGTGCCAAACAAAAAAAATTGGCGCCAAAATCATAACTTGTTTTGAAAGAAACCCTTTCCAAACCCCATGCGTCACTTCATCAATGACGTAGTGCCGTCTTTTCAACTATTAAAACATTACCCGAAGTTCCACGTGTCCATTTGAAATGACTAGGGGAGGCCTTGCACGTGTGGTAGTGGGAACTCAAAAGCCAACCTTTGAATTTCAATCAACTATTATTAAAACACTTAGCCATTTTCTTCATTCATATTTCCTTTGTCTTCTTTAACTCTCAGAGCATTTAGAGAGAGAAACACCTCAAACCGCCATTGTTACCAAGCTTTTCTCTGGTTTCTTTCTTTCTTTGCCTTATTCACCACCTCTAGCGACTGTATTCCTCCTTACTTAACCCTTCTTTCTTCTTTCCCATGAGCTTTTACGCTCACCACTATCTGTAAATGGCATCTTTAGGTACTCCCAAGGTTGCTAGCATCGACACTCAACCAACTTCCATCGCTACCACTACTACTACTCCTGTTATTAGTGGCCACCGCTTTGGATGTTGCTCACCAAGAGCAACTACATTTTTACCGTCGGTCTCTAATTTTTGGTAATGACGATGACTTATCAGGCCTCTAAAAAACTTGCACTTTTTTAACACCAAGTGTGATTCTTTGGTTCTTGGTGACGAAGACGAGGATTCAGATGAATGGGGTTACTTCCCCCCCTCCCAGAGGGAACTTTGCATTTTTGTGTTGATCTAGGTGACTTCCCTTGGTCCCAAATTGATTTCTAAGGGCCTGAAGGCTCTCCAGCTCATTTAGCCACTTGGAATGCTCACATGTAAAGCTCCCACGCTGTGACTCTTACTAAGCTTCCTTCTAAGTTCTGGTCTCCCGCTGGAATATTACCACACACACTTTCATAGATACATGGGGTGAGTTTACCGTTACATTGGAAGATGTTTGTGAGCTTTTAGGCCTTGAACCCACAGGCGATGTGCCTTACTCCGATGAAGCTCTAGACACTAAAGAGGCTGCTGATCGCTTATAGTTGGATCACGTATGTCGAAGGTGCATTGGTTCATCCAATAAAGCCACGTTCAGTCCTCTCATCAGTTACTTCTTCCAAGATCCTTCTGTGGATGGTTCTTCTGCTGTTTCCCAAGGCCAAGGTACATCCCTAGAATTGCCAGCTTAAATTCTTGTAATTATATCTTGTTTCATTTTTCTTGGTAAACCAAATGACCAACCCCGAAATGACATCATCAATATATCAATTCGTTTATCCCGGGGTGTGAGGCTTCCTCTAGAAGCAATGGCCTTGGGATCCCTCTATACTTAGCTTGACAAGACTCATTTGGACATGGAATGATCCCTTGTTCGTTATAACTTAGCCAACTTTGCCAACGCCATAATTCTAACGGGCTTTCTCTACGTTTGCTTCCCTGTAGTAGTAACCAAAACTATCCATCCTCCCTTTAGGGAAACTATCCTTCCCCCTTGCTCATATATTTTCCATAAAGAATAGAGTCGCAAAGAGTTAATTCCCTCTATTGAGAAACTTGAATGTTTTGTGATGAGGCCTTATGGAGAGGAGGTTTTCCTCCACACTTTGGGTTTTTTCAATCATGAAGGAAAGGTGGTACAACTAACTACTTTGGACCTCATCGTTGAAGATCCTTCGCTGACTGTGGTCCTTATGTTCTCACCGGGGTATCTTCCTTCTTATACCGAGTGGGGATATGTCTACGAGCACTACAACCCCAATCAGTGCAATCGCCAATTTGGTTTTGATCAAGGGGCCCCTCGCTCAGTTTTTCAGCTATCCCACCCCAAGGTCACATTTAGCGAGACTTTCTCCTTCTACACTTTTGCTTCTGCGTGGGGGGTCAGTTCTATGATGGATGGGTGAGTCACCATACCCAGTATCATAAGGCAAGGGGATGTGACTTCTCTATTTGTAGCGAAGTACTGGTCGAAAAAACTGGCCCAGTTCTCTGAGTTCATTCAGGGGCCTCTGGTGTATCCCCTGGTTCTTTCTTTTTCTTCCTTGGAGCTAGGGCTTAAAGGTAATTCCATTATTGGGGTAGAATTACTTCTGAGCCAAAATCCCAAAGAACCTCCCTCTGAGCTTCCTCCTTATTCCTCTATGATCCCCGTTGTTACCCCCAAGTCAAAGAAAGCTCCAATACCCAAGCAGCCTGCCCATTCTGAAGGTGTTTCTGGCGAGGGTCCCTCGACCGGTGTAGCTTCTGGCAAAGGATCTTCTAAGCCTGTGGCCAAGAGGGAGAGGGATTCTAAGAGTGGAACCTATTCAAAGTCTAAGTCTCAACCCTATTCTCAAGTTCCCTTGGATGCATTTCCCATTGCCTCTATTCCTCCTCCGGTGTCTGCCAAAGTGAGTGAGGAATTAAAAAAGCAAGTGCAAGCTGAGGTGCAACGGATAAACTCCAAGTTTCAACGACACAATCCTATTGTTCCACCTGCTACTACTTTCCCCACCATTTCGGTAGATCCATCTGAGGGGGGATCAATGCGAAGGAAGAGATCAAGAATCCCCTCAAGTCTTGGTGCTCCTGGTGCAAGGAAAAAGACTCTGGGTAGTAAGTCCTGGAAGAAATGTTCTCTTGATGTACAAATCACCCCAACGACTCTTACTACTGAGGACATTACATTGGATGATAGTCTTGACACTAAGCGATATCCCACTGAGAGGGCTTTACCAACTGCTTCCCCTCCTTCCTCACCAATGGTGATATCATCCCATTCTCCTCCTGAATCATAGGTATGCATGTTTTTCACACTTTTTCATATTCACTTTCGCAAGTTGTGTTTTCTAATACTTGGTAACTTGGCCCAGGAGGATCAAGAAGAAAGGCCCAGTCCTCCTGTGAGTCCTTTCATGGGAGGACGCTTCAGGAGTAGTTCTGTCGATGTAACTCCTCCCCTTTCTCCCATGTATGGGCATGTATATTCTCGTTGTTCTCCTTCTAAGTGTGCAAAAGAGGCCGTCATGAGGGCTGGTGTTTTAGAGGAGTCCGTTGAGCTTCTTTGCCCCTAGAAGAAACTCCAACATCCCCATTGCGCCAACAGTGCTTCTAATGGTCCCTATGGATATCGTTCCAGTTTCCTCTTACCCCCAAGAGGTAATAACTTATTTTTTTACTCAAATGTATTTTCCCTTCCTGAGTTGTTCTTTAGGTCTTCACGTTTCTTTTCCTTGGTCTTTCAAGTTGTACCTGCCCCTAGTCTGACCATGTATGCCATTGGCTCAATTTTCCAATTTCCTTTGATAAGTCTTACCATTGTGGTGTCTTCCTTTATGCATATATGATAGGTAAAGTCTCCTCTTGTGTTTTTCTCCTTACTAAACATTATTGCCCATGTCTGATGATTCATCATTGTGTGAAGCTTTACCATGGTTTGAACCCTCCATCCTTACTCGTGGCTCCCCACATCACTCATGCTACCATTGGTTCATCTGCTCACCCCATGGTTTCTTTGGCCTATACAAGTGTTGATGTACTCATGGAAGATTAAACAGTTTCTTCGAGTTTTCCCTCAATATTGGCCCTAGTTCCCTTTTCTGAATTAGGTGATTCGTCAGTTATTGAGGTTCCTCTGACTAAGGGTTCTATGGAGGCACCTGAGGAAATGAATTTTCCCACTACAATGCTTATCGTTGCAGCTTCTGCTCTATCTCCCATTCTTTCTCTAGCCCTTGCTGAGGTATTTCTCCATTTTTTGCATATATATTTTTTCTTTTATCTTGACAATGTTTAATCTCTTGTTAGAAGAATATTAATCTCAAACTCCACTATGATGGTGACTTAACAATGAAAACACATTTGTTAAGATTTTTGTTAAACTCCACCAGGAATAGTGACTTAATGATGAAAATCACTTATTAAGATTTTTCATCAAACTCCACCAGTAACGATGACTTAACAATGAAAACCACTTGTTAAGATTTTCGTCGAACTCCACCAGTAACGGTGACTTAACAATGATAACCACTTGTTAAGATTTTTTTCTTTATCTCATTTCAGGTTACCAAGGAGTCCCTTCATACTGAAGAGCAAACCCAATAAGATCTTTCGCTTATCGTCTCACCTCATCGAGAACCAGCTAGATCTGAGGATTCATGTCCTAACGATTAAGGTGCCACAACTAGCGTTCCGACTGATAGTGAATCTGGCTGTGAGCTTCATCTGCCTACGCTTGCCCCTCACGAGTTCTATCTCATGGTTCTTTGCCGCTCACCTCAAATATCCGCCTGCTATCGTTGGTGATTGAGAAAATTACGGCCAGTCATCTTGACACTTTTACAATTGATTGCCTTCGTTCGAACATTTTAGTGATGAGTTATAGGCTTCAGGGCGTGGCAACCGTTATTTTTTAGCTTGTCAATACCCCTACTGTAAATGTCACTAGGCCCCTCCTTAATCAATTATTGGGTAACTTGAAGGAATTGGGCTGAAATGGATTTCAATTCAACTGGTTGATCGAACATGTGAAGACTTTGAAGATTCACTAGTTGGAAAGTCATAGGGAGCTATTGCAGAAGCACTTGGAGGCTCAACGGATTGAAGATGCAAGGCTGGATGAGTTGGCACCTCTACTTGAGGCTATAAATCAAGAAGTGGAGGTTATCGAGGAAGCTCTGTGCATAGCTAAGTTAAAATGAGAGAAGTTGCTTATCGAGCTTGCTCAATTCTAAATGAGGCTCGAGGGTTCCATCAGTGCCCATCAGGCCTTCTTGGCAGCTTCTTTAGTCTTCCCAGGGAATTTTTTCTCTACCCAAGACTTGTGGTTCCTCTTAAGCTGATGACTCTCAACACTTGTATAAATTTTCGTTTTTATTCATATGTAATTCTTGGACGGTAGTTCCCAATTTTATAATGTAAGTTCGAATATAGATAAATGGAAAAGAGAGTTCATTCTGCCATATCATTGTTTCCATGTGTTATAACTATTCTCTGTCAATTACAAAAATCAAACTCTTACAATGTTCAACACAATCTGTAGTTATAATAATAGATGGAACTTCATAGATGACTTGAAACTTTATTCTATTACTCAATAAAACAAATGCAATACAACTTCTAAGGTCACTCCTTTAAACATGGTAGACCTTCAACCATTTATTATTAATCTTAAATGGTTTATCTTCTTCCATCTTTGAAATTAAATAGTAACCTGAATCATTATCCTCCTCCATAATGAAACGTCCCTCCCAATTCGCAGTAAACTTGGGGAGAGGGATCCCTCTGATGTGCTTCACAATCTCTTTTAAAATGAGGTAATCTTTAATGAACTTCCTCAATCTTACCAAGTTATCATACACCCTTTAGAGTTGCTTAGTGTACATTTGGAAGGGTTGTATCGTGTTGTCTCAATGCTCGTCCAACGCTTCCAGTTGTACATGTCTGCTCTGAGGGAGCATGCTGCTTCCCAGGGCGTAAGGGGGAGGGAACCTCCAATTCTACTGGCAGGATTGATTCAGCTCCATACACAAGGGAGAATTGTGTATATCCTGTGGGTTTTCTCTTGGTCATTTGATAGGCCCACAGTACTATTGGGATCTTCTCGTCCGACGATCCTGGGAAGTCTTCCATCATTTTGGCCAAGATATTGACCAAAGTTTGTTAGTCACTTCGGCTTGACCGTTTCCCTTGGGATATGCCACTGTTGAGGTATGATGGATGATAGAGTATCTGTCAGTGAGTATCGTTACCTCTTTATTGATAAAAGGGATTCTGTTATCACCGAGGATGACTTTTGGGATCTCAAAATAATGGATTATGTATTATCTAATAAAACTAGCCATCGCACCAACCGTTGCCCTTCTGAGTGGTATCGCTTTAGCCCACTTCGTGAAGCACTTCGTTGCCACCAAAATCCAGATCTTTCCTCTTGAAGAAGGGTATATTGCTCCTACCAGGTCAAATGCCCAAGTGTGAAATGGATAAGGAGTGGCCAAAGAATGTAAGTCCATCGAAGGAACATGGATTATATTTCCATATAGCTGGAACGCCTTGCACTTTGGCACAAACTCAGCAAAATCTTTCTCCATATTTGGCCAATAATACCCCAGTGTCATAAATTGGTCATACAGCTTGGACCCTCCAATGTGAGATGGATCGTGAGCTTACTTCAATACTTTTGTTGCCTCCTTATTCGTGATGCATCTCAATGGTCTGTTGAAGTACCCCCTTCGATAAAGTTGGTCCTCCTAGATGTAAAACTATGGAGCCCTTCGTTTGAGTCACATCACATCCATTTTTTTGAAAGGAATAACTTCGTCTTTGATGAAGTCAATGTAGGGCTATCTCTAGTCCATTTGGGTTTCAATGAAGTGGCATTCAGCCGCCTGAAAGAGAAGTTGGCATTTATCACACTTCCACTACAACTTAGCTGCATCTTATTTCATTGTTGGCTAAAAGTATCCTTCTATGTGAATCCTTCTCTACAGCGGAATCTTTATTGTTTTGTAGTGTTCTTCATGTATTTTCTTCAGTCTTTGTTTTGCTTTTTCAGGGCCAACACATATTGACAACCATCCTCCCACATTTCTGAAGTATAGGTTACCATGATTGGTAAGTTTTGCGCAAGATCTTTTAGTTCCATATTTCCTTCCCCAAACTCCAACTGCTTTCTGATTTCGCCCCTCTAATCCGCATCACCTTCCATGGGTAGGACTAATTGAATGACTGATGGGGTTGTTCTTTGTTGGATTACCATAATAGTTGTATCGATCTTCATAGCCAGTTTTATAACGATGGTGGCATAGGCATCAACATGTCTATTCATTATTCCGTGGTGCCTTCTTTTCTTCACTTGATGGAACTGATTGATCAGTCATTGGATGATCATTCTGTATGGTACTAAACTGAGGTGCTTCAACGCATATTCTCCATTCACTTATTAGACCACTAAGTTTGAACCACCTTTGATGCACAATGAATGGATGCCCCTTCCAAAGGTCCTCTAGCAGCCCCGGCACGCCTCATACTCTGCTTCATTGTTGGAGCAAGGGAAATCCAATTTATAGGAAAGGCAAAATTTCTCCTCTCCTTTAGAAAAGATAACCCCTGCCCCTCCTTTATTTTCTGCCGAAGAACCAACGAATTGCATCATCTATTCTTCAAGGTTGGCCACCAAAACGTTTGCCTGCAGTCATCCCCCATATTTGGGGTGGGCACGGTCCGGTCCGGATCGGGTTTTGCCTATTTTTTGGACCGGACCGAATATTCGGTCCTTAATTTTTTTGGACCGAGACCGGACCGATTAATTCGGTTAACATACTAATTCGGTCTAGGCTTTTTTTGGTCCGGTCCGTACTAAAATTCGGTCCTAACCCTATTTTATATATATGTACATTTTATGAATATTTTTATCTATTTTTCTCACAAATATATATACAAAAAAATAATACTCGAAACTCCAAGTGATATTTGCATGGTTTTTTTTAACCCAAATAAAAAAATGTCTATACATATATAAAATCTTCCAAATTAAATTCATAAGTTGTATACATTAATTCAAAAATTATACATAAGAAACACAACAACATTATTTTTATTATATATATATGGGAATCGGTCCGGTTCGGTCGAAATCGGTCTTTTAATATAGTGGACCGCGGACCGGACCGGTTTAATCGATTTTTAGATTTTGTGAACCGATTTTCGGATCGGTTTCAAAATAGCCTTATTTTTTGGTTTGGTCTGGTTCGATCCAATCAGTCCATTCGGGTCGGTCTTTTTTTTATCCACCCCTACCCGGGATGCTTTCTTGGGGTGGCTCAAATACTCCAGATGGAAAGATTGCCAATAAATCTGCATAGGCTTGTCTCTTGATCGCGCGAGGAACCACTCACTTTAAATCATATCCTGAAAGGATGAAGAACCACCTAGCTTCTCTTCCAATTAAAATAGTTATTTCTAATAAAAACTTGATTGGGTCACATCTTGTCACAATGTGAATTATGAAAGATAACATGTAATGTCTAAGTTTTTGTGCTACAAAAACTAAGGCTAAATATTGCCTTTCTACACTACTGTACCTTGCCTCTGGTCCATGTATGATCATGCTTAGGTAGTAGGATGGACTTTCTTGCCCATCGACTTCCTGTGACAAGAGTGCTCCAATGGAACTCGTGGTAGACGTGAGGTAGAGTTGCAATGGTACTACTACTTTTGGAGGGATCATCGTTTTTGGTCAGAGGCTTCTTCAGCTTGGTCAAAGACTCCTGGTGAGATTCCTCCCATTTGAACTTCGTGCCCTTTAGTAGAAGTTCCATCAATGGGTGAGTTATTTCGGCTCGTCCTGGTACAAAACTCCTAAGGTAGGAGACTTTACCGAGGAAAGTCTTGAGCTCCTTCGTCGTCTTTGGACACGACATTTCCAAGATTACTTGCTGCTTGTCCTGGTCCATCTTTACTCCATGTTGATCCACCACTAACCCTAGGAACTTCCCACTTGTGACCCCGAAAGCACACTTAAGTGAGTTCATCTTTAGCTTGTACTTTCTACAGCGAACCAACACCCTCCTCAAGTCATCTAAATGGGATTATTCCTTCTTTTACTTGATGACCAAATCATCCACATAGAATTCTAAAAACATGTGAAATAAATCATGGAAAATGTCCATCATTGTCCTTCGATATATTGCCCCGACATTCTTCAACTCAAAAGGTATCACTTTGTAGATGAAGTTGCCTAACGGGGTCCTGAATGCCATATTTTCCGCGTCTTCTCGATCCATCTAGATCTGGTTATATCCCACATACATATCCATGAAGCTGTACATTTCATGACCCGCAGTTGAATCAATCAAGCTATCAGTGCAGGGTAGAGGGAACTCATTGATCACGCGTGAAACGCGATGTCGGTCAAGACGCCGATCGTTGTTTTCTATTTCACCGCATTGATACAAAAACCTAAGTTACAACTACACTTGCGATACAATTATAGCGGTAAGTCGGGTATCGAATCCACATGGAGTGTAAGTATATCTCGTAATCGGTTTATCAATTCAGGAATAAAAGTGTAAAAGGTGATGTGTGCTTGTAAATAAAAGAAAAGAGAGAAGTTAACTCTAAATAAAAGTAAAGCGAGGATTAGGACAACGTCAAACCATACGGATCGAAACAACTATTAATCAAAATTCTGGCTCAAGAGCAATTTAATCGAGCATTATCAATTAATCATAAACTTCGCGCAATAAGGAATTTAAGCCAAAGTTACGTGAATAAACATTTAATCAAAAATTGGTCGCACGCAGATTAAAGTCGGATTATTTCTATAAAGACTAGCGTTGCATGACATATAAAGTTAAACATGTAACAATCCGACTTTGATACGCGCGGGTTCAATTTAACGCAATTTTGCACAAAACCTAATTTTCAGAGCTCGAGGTCTGTAAATGGCGGAACGAAATCCCGAACCTATTTATCTAAGGGTACATCATGAATTAAACTAAATTATACCAATCAAACTAAGAAAGGAAGAAATCAACACAATTAAACTAATTAACAAAGCATGAAACTAACCTACAAAGCAAGAAATAATCAAGCCCAAATGGTTGTCATCCTAAAGAGAAATGAAAAAGAGCTCTCAAAACCCAAAACCCTAAGCTTTACTAACCCTAAAACGAATTAAAACTGAATCTATATTTATTACAACAAAAATCCCTTATATAGTAAGTTGGGAGAAAAAGAAATAAGAAAAGAAAGTAAAAGGGAAAATATCTCAGAAAATAGGGGATCGATAGATCGATCCCTTTGATTGATCGATCGATTAATCAAATATCAGCCCACTGTCTCCCATGATTTTAGAAACATAGAGGGATCGATCGATCGATCGATTAGTCAGGTGTGAGCCAAGCTGCCCTGCTTTGGTTTCCTTATGGTTCCCTTCAGCTAAAAATCCCGTAATTCTTCGTTCGGACTCAGAATTGTGCATCGTTCAGGGCCACACAAAGCTTGCAAGGAGGGATACAACTTCCATGAGACGTCGGTCCATGTGCCCAAACTGTAAAATGACTAAATTGCCCTTGAACATTCCTTTGCGTACGAAACATCACCAGAATGCGTCCAAACTTCATACTTAGCATCCAATTACCTATAAAAGCCCAATTAACCCCTGCAAAGCATGTTAACATAGAAATCCGAGGTTGTCTAGTTAACGAGCATAAATATAGGGAATAAGATACTCGAAGGGGCTAATAACGTGTATGTTAATGGGTGAAATACGTAATATTTGTGTATCATCACTCATCTTTTGGCCCTGTTCTATTCAGATCCCTGAAGTCCACACAGATCCTTATATGGATCTTGCCCTTCTTCCCCACTGGGAAGATGCTTGATAGCCAAAGTGGGTGTTGTATTGGCTCAATGAATACTACTGCTAGGTTCAACTGTAAGGCCCTAAAACGTGATTATGAATGTTAATTATATGATTAAGTATAAGCTATAAGTTGGCGAGGGGTGTTAAACATGTTAATTATCATATTTGGGTGATGCATACTCATGTGATATATGTGTTGGTTGCATTAGATGTTAATCGAGCTTCTGATCGGGGATAACTTGTTTAGATCATATAATTAGTTATGTGATTAAATACATCACGAAAATATGTATTTCATACATCATTATGATTATAAAATTAAATCAAGGTGTTGGCTCAAAATTGGCGATGTTAGGTCGCTAAATGTGAAAGTGTTGAGATTTTCGGTAAATTTATACTCTTTTGTTCGGACCCAAATTAGGTGTACTAGTTTTATGATTTGGGGAAAACACAAATTATCAAAGTTGTAGATATATGAGTTAAGTTTATAACATAACAAATGGTGCATCAAACGGACATTTGAGTGAGAAGATATTGTCTTTTTACGAACCTAGGGTAAAGTGGTCATTTAGCTTTAAATGATATTTTGTCTCATATGGTGCCACGTTTTATATTGTGATTGGTTGGAATGGTAGGATTGTTAGGCCGACTTAAAAACCTTAAAATGGCCCCCTTCTTCATCCATTTCAGCCATGAATAATATTTTGCCTAAAGAGAGAGAAAATGAGGAAGTTAAGGAAGAAATCCTTCGGCAAATTACCATAAATCGAAGAATTCTCGTAAGGTAATTATCTCTTTATTAAAGTCGGTCACATGGATGAGTTCTACCCTTGATATATTTTTGTTTATGATTTGGATTAATATTTAAATGATAGCCATTTCTCCAAATTGAGTTAAACTAATGATGACTTAAGATCGTACGCGAGGACTTGTGCTAGGATCATAAATGCTAACTTCAAAGTCCCATTTTTTTTACTTTCCTTATCGTGAACATTTTTGATGTAGTAAATTCATATATATGATGTGCTTATATACTAAAACATGTTTAGTATATTTTTCCATGATTGATACCCTAGGTAAAGGTGATATATGCTTAAAAAGGTTAAGTTATGCTTTAATGTTCTCTTCCGATCTAGATGTATTAAAAGTATCATAAATCATGGAATACTTATTGAAATTAAATGATTACAATTGGAGAGTACAATAGACTCATATATGTATACTATATCCAAAAATTATGTAAAAATACCCAGAAAAGAATCTTGGGTGATAGTTTGAAGTTCAGGCATAAAATATGCCCCAAAAGTGTAAGTGCGCACACCAGGTGTTCGTTGTTTTACTTGACTTAGTAAATGAACTCTAAAAATTATGCAACATAAATTTTAAATTATTCAATATGTTTAATATATGTTTCCATGATTTATAACCGATTATGACATTATATATGCTTGAAAAATGTGAAGTTATACTTTGATGGTCTACTGAGACCGAGACGTGTTAAAAGTGGCATAAATCATTGAATACTTGTTGAAATCAAGAAATTCCAATTGGAAATATTAGAAAACATATATGAGTTTGATATACTTGATGGAGAGAATAATATACCTTCTTATTTGTCTTGGGGTTGTGTTTAAGTTGAAGTTTTGTTGTTTTTTTCTTCGGAAACGATTTGGAAAAGGTTGTAATTAAACAGGTATAACTTTGTCTAGAGAATTCGTAATTTAATTCCATAAATTGTGTTAGAACCCTAATGAACAAGGTGCTATAGAAATGTGAAGTATCATATTTAATTAATTTTCAGTTATATTAAATTGACCATTTGATGTGACGTGTTACTAACTTTAATGTGATTTGGTGTATTCAAATACTAATAATGTTGAATTGCTAGGTGGGGAAGCAACTAACACTACCATACCAAAGAAATAGTTTTGGTATTAATCATAGTACCAAATTCAAGGTGAGTGTCCTATCCTATGAAATATATATGCTTACATGTTCATATGGAAATGTGCAGTTAAACTCATGTGTTAAGATGCTTATGGGAGTGATGTTGTATTTATGAAACATATGCATATGATTAAGAATGTTATGTGATGTTATATAATGTTATGGACTGTGGAGGGTCCCTTATCTAATGTTAAGGACTTTGGTGGGTCCTACGGGATGTGGCTGTCTCGTTAATACAACTTAAAGGTTTGTTGTACTCGGGCCTAATTATGGGATGTGGTATCCCCATTAACTGGGAGTTAATTGGACTGGCGGGTCCAGGATTGCAAGAGTTACACAATTCCTGTTGGGTTATGACATTAGAAAATAAAAAAAATTGTTATTCAAATTGGTTATATATATGTGATGTATGTGTGGAATATGGTCATTCACTAAGCATGTATTGCTTACACTCCTATAATGTTATGTTTCAAGTATGCCTATCGTTTGGAGTTCACTGCCAAGTTAGGACGTTAAATGGGAGAGTGGAGGATAAATCACGTGGGTTGAATATCAAAAAGTTTTTTGGGTAAATGTTAAACAAAGGAACTTATGTAAGTAAATTTGTTTGGTAATTTTAAGTCGTGCATAAAGGTAGATATGTTTTCATCCAAACATGCCTTTGAAAAAAAAAATCTTGTGCTATTTTTCAAAAGATTTCAAGTACCATATTGTCTAATGGGAATTTATCTCTAAATAAAAGGTTGATTTTAAGTTAATTAAGTCGGGGCGCGACAACTTGGTATCGGAGCATGGTTATTAGGTTATGGATAGGGTGTGAGGGTCTAGGTTGGCAGTGGACGTAGAAACTGTTTTGAGTTGTAAGTATTCAATTTCAAGGGATACATTTAAATATGTTGGATTCCTGAGGCGTGGGCACGAAGGGTTTGTTATTAAGTTTTAAATTGGCTTTGTTGACTAAGATTCGTGAGTTATATACATATATTTTTTATATGACATGCAAGGATATTGCAGGAAAGGAAATAAGAAGTTAAGGTTTATTCGAGGATGACAGTGAATACAGGTATTTTAATATGAAACATTACATTGTTTTATATGTTGTCTGAACAAATGTGTCATTAAAGGAAATTTTTTTAAAGACACAATGTGGTATACAAAAATATGAAGTATTGGAGGTGATCTCTTCCTATGTTGGTATATGTAGATTTAAGTCATGTTATGTATATCATTATGAATGGGTGCACTCATTATCTGTAAGGAGAGTGATGTACAAGAAAACATATTCCATTAAAGGATGGGAAGTGAAAATAATTGTGGTTACATGATTATGATAAGGCTTAAATTGTTAGAGTGTGAAAAAAAATGAAGATTCACATAGTAAAGGTTAAATGAGAAGGTTAATAGTAGTATGTATATATTTAACATGAGAAAAGGTATGAAATTCAATAACTAGTCGATATATAAAAAATGATTAGAATATGGGTTCATAGTGAATTATGATAAGTAGAATAAAAGAGTAATGAGAGTTGAGATGTACGTCTTTAATAGTATGAGTACATGTAGTGGATATTACTCTTATGATGTTTTGAAAAGATTATATGAATAGTAAATTTGAGATAAGGTGTTAAAGAGTTGGAAGTTTAAAAATATTGAGGAGTCCTTTTATGAATATGTGTTGTGGATGAGTATGGGAAAGATGATAGTCAGGTTTAAATAATTACAATTGGGTTGGATGAATATTCAGTTGTATTTGTCATTGTGCGTATGTGTTACCACTAAGAGTACGTTATATAATTAATATGATTAACATTACACAGAGTCACTAAGAAGTATGTGTAAGGAGAATGTGCTATGTGAGATACCATAATGTAGTACATTAAGGTATTTGTGCCGATTATTTGAAAGAGATACAACATATAATAGTTAGATAAGTATTATGGGGTTGGTAAGTATGGTTAAAGTTTCAAGTCGTGATGTTATGTCTAACATCCATATTATCAGACGGGTAAAATGAGTGTGTTAATGATGTTGTGTAAGACTATCATATTAATAAAGAATGGGGTAAGATTATGATTGCCAAGTTGTTGTGTTGGATAAATGACTTGTTAAGGTTATTGTACGTTTAGTTAAAGAACAATCAAACAATACTGAAAAAAAGAATATAGTGAGAAGTTATATTGGCTTCATAGTGCATGACTGCACAATATACATGAACGTGAATATGGAATACTGGTTAAAAGTAAGCATTTGGTGAATGATTGTTCATTACCGATATATGGAAAGTAGTTTAGCTATGTTTAGATTAACGAGCGTAAGAACGCTATTTAACATACTCTAAAACTTCAGAGATGATACAGATAGTAGTCCAAGTCGAACAAATGAATTTAGTATTGAGTGGGAGATGAGAAGATCTCATATAATAATTTAGTGTTGTAATATGATGTTTATCAATTGAAGTATTGAATGGAAGTTGGAGGGATGAACTAAAAGAAGTTAGTCTTGTATGATACGAATGGACTATGGGAATGAAGTGAGAAACGTAAAGAATGATGTTTGGTTTATTCAGAATGTTCACTCATTGTTAATATAAGAGGATACAACCAATAATCTATTGTGTGTGAATTTCTTACATACGTATATAAAGGTATGACATAATATATATGAGTTGGGAATTGACTTTCATTGGTAAGAAATCACTAGACGATTATCCTTACGTATGAATGATAAAGACGCTTATGTGTTGATAGATCCTGGTTCTACACATTCTTTGTGTCTTGCTTTATATATTGCATCTTAATAAACCACTATCATCATTAGATTATGGTTTATCTATTATTACTCAAGTAGGGAGGATTGGTTTTTATTGATAGGGTGCGTAGGGAGTGTATGGTGTGAATAAGTGAAATGGAGTTGTTTGTTGACTTACTAACTTTCAGTATACATGACATTGATGTGATATTGGGTATGGATTGGTTGTCATCATATCATGTATGTTTAGATTGCTTTAGAAGGGAGGTAGTGTTTCGATTATCGGGTGAGCCTGGAATTAAATTTATTAGGGAACGGAATGTCACCTGCGTATTATTTTACAGACCTTGCGAGAGAAGCAGTTATATGCTAAATTTTCTAAATGTGAATTTTGGCTATACCAAAGTAGTATTTTGGGGCATGTTATTTATGTTGATGGTAATTATGTTTCTTGAAAAGAAGATGGATGGAATTTATAAAGGATTATGACTACATAATACATCACCATTCGAGTAAGGCTAATATTGTTGATGATGCTCTGAGTAAAAAATCTCTAGGCAGAGTATTTTATATTTACTATGCTCAGGTTAACTTGGTGAGAGAGTTAACTTTAATAAGGAAGAAGTTAACATTAAATGAGTCTTGTGGAATACTAGTGTATTTAAATGTTATACCTATGCTAATAGACTGGATATTACCCTCACAAGGAGAACATATAGAAATGGGAGAAAATTAAAGACAATATGAAAAAGGGTAAAGCAGATGAATTTTCTATTCGTAATGATGACATTGTTATGTATGATAACCGTTATGGGTACCTAATGTGACTAATTTAAGGAGAAAGATTTTAAAGGAGGCCCATTGTTCTTTATATGCTATGCATCCAGGAAATACATAAATTTATAGAAATTTGAAACAATGTTATTGGTGGCCAAGAATGAAACACGACATTATAGATTTTATCGCTAGATGTCTAGTTTGCCATCAAGTGAAGGTGGAGCATCAGAAGCTTAGTGGTTCACTACAATCCTAACCTATTCCTGAATGGAAATAGGAGCATGTGACTACCGATTTTGTTATAGATTTACCAAAATCATCCTGAGGGTTTGATTCTATTTGGATTATCATTGCTAGTTTAACTAAGTATGCACATTTTCTTCCTGTTAAAGCATTTATTCCATGGATAGATATTCCAAAACGTATGTGGATGAGATAGTTAGATTACACGATACACCTTATTCTATTATCTCTGACTTAAATCCTAAATTTACTTCACATTTTTAGCCTAGTTTACAACAAGTTTTGGGGACTAAATTGAAATTTAGTACAACTTTTCATCCTCGGACTGATGGATAGTCAGAGAGAATGATCCAAACTCTCGAAGACATGTCAAAAATTTATGTATTAGAGTTTAAAGGAAGCTGGGATGAACACTTGTCACTAATAGAGTCGCTTATAATAATAGTTATCAGTTGAGTATTGAAATGGCTCCTTATGAAGCCTTCTATGGGAGGAAGTGCAGGACCCCAGTGTGTTGGACCAAAGTAGGAGAATGGAAAACTACTTGGGCTAGAAATTGCGTAACCGACTACTGAGAAGAGAAATCTTATTCAAAATCACTTGAAGGCGATGCAAAGTAGACAAAAAGGTTATACAGACAACAAAAGAAAGGAATTGAAATTTGAGGAAGTTGATCAAGTATTCCTACGTGTTTATCCTTGAAGAATGGTTATGAGATTAAGAACAAGGGAAAATTAAGTCCTAGGTACATTGTCCCTTATGAAATAGTGAAACAAGTTGGAATAGTAGCTTATAAATTGGCTTTCCTACAAGAATTGTTTAGGATACACAATGTTTTTCATGTATCAATGTTACGTAAGTATGTGCTCGATCCTTCACCTGTATTTATTTCACAACCGATAGAGCTTAAAGATGACTTGACCTATGTGGAGGAACCAATCGCTAAATTTAAGTTGAAAAAGTAGGTGTTATGTAATAAAAACTATTCCTTTAGTTAAGGTAATGTGGAAAAGTCAAAATGTGGAGTATGCCACATGGGAAAGAGAGAATAACATGAAGGTGTAATATCCTCATCTGCTTGCTAAGTTCTTATGCGCTAAATTTCGAGGAAGAAATTTTTATAAGAGGGGTAGAATTGTAAGGCCCTAAAACGTGATTATGAATGTTAATTATATGATTAAGTATAAGTTATAAGTTGGTGAGGGGTGTTAAACATGTTAATTATCATATTTGGGTGATGCATACTCATGTGATATATGTGTTGGTTGCATTAGATGTTAATCGAGCTTCTGATCGGGGATAACTTGTTTAGATCATATAATTAGTTATCTGATTAAATACATCATGAAAATATGTTTTTCATACATCATTATGATTATAAAATTAAATCAAGGTGTTGGCCCGAAATTGGTGATGTTAGGTC
This sequence comes from Sambucus nigra, assembly GCA_949130495.1. Classification (NCBI taxonomy): domain Eukaryota; kingdom Viridiplantae; phylum Streptophyta; class Magnoliopsida; order Dipsacales; family Adoxaceae; genus Sambucus; species Sambucus nigra. The sequence continues at coordinate 204,558,109 of OX422208.1, forward strand.
GCCAAATGTGAATGTTTTGAGATTTTCGATAAATTGCTACTCTTCTGTTCGGGCCCAAATTAGGCGTACTAGTTTTATGATATGGGAAAAACAAAAATTATCAAAGTTGTAGATATATGAGTTAAGTTTATAACATAACAAATGGTGCATCAAACAGACATTCGAGTGAGAAGATATCGTCTTTTTACGAAACTAGGGTAAAGTGGTCATTTAGCTTTAAATGATATTTTATCTCATATAGTGCCACGTGTTATATTGTGACTGGTTGTAATGGTAGGCATGTTAGGCCGACTTAAAACCCTTAAAATGACCCCCTTCTTCATCCATTTCAGCCATGAATAATATTTTTCCTAAAGAGAGAGAAAATGAGGAAGTTAAGGAAGAAATCCTTCGGAAAATTACCATAAATCGAAGAATTCTCGTAAGGTAATTATCTCTTTATTAAAGTTGGTCACATGGATGAGTTCTACCCTTGATATATTTTTGTTTATGATTTGTATTAATATTTAAAGGATACCCATTTTGCCAAATTGAGTTAAACTAAGGATGACTTAAGATCATACGTGAGGACTTGTGCTAGGATAGTAAATGCTAACTTCAAAGTCCCCTTTTTTTACTTTCCTTATCGTGAAGATTTTTGATGTAGTAAATTCATACATATGATGTGCTTATATACTAAAACACGTTTAGTATATGTTTCCATGATTTATACCCTAGGTACAGGTGATATATGCTTAAAAAAGTTAAGTTATGCTTTAATATTCTCTTCCGACCTAGTTGTGTTAAAAGTGTCATAAATCATGCAATGCTTATTGAAATTAAATGATTCCAATTGGAGAGTACAATAGACTCATATGTGTATACTATATCAGAAAAGTATGTAAAAATACAAGAAATGAATCTTGGGTGATGGTTTGAAGTTCAAGCATAAAATCTGCCCCAAAAGTGTAAGTGCGCACACCAGGCATTTGATGTTTTGCTTGACATAGTAAATGAACTCTAAAAATTATGCAACATCAATTTTATATTATTCAATATGTTTAATATATGTTTCCATGATTTATAACCAAGTACGAAGTTATATATGCTTGAAAAATGTTAAGTTATACTTTGATGGTCTACTCAAACCGAGATGTGTTAAAAGTGGCATAAATCATTGAATACTTGTTGAAATCAAGAAATTCCAATTGGAAATATTAGAAAACATATATGAGTATGATATACTTGATGGAGAAAATAAAACACCTTCTGGTTTGGCTGGGGGTTGTGCTTAAGTTGAAGTTTTGTTGTTTGTTTTCTTCGAAAATGATTTGGAAAAGGTTGTAATTAAACAGGCATAACTTTGTCTAGAGAATTCGTAATTTAATTCTATCATATTTAATTAATTTTTAATTATGTTAGATTGACCATTTGATGTGATGTGTTACTAAGTTTAATGTGATTTGGTGTATGCAAATACTAATAATGTTGAATTGTTAGGTGGGGACGCAACTAACACTACCATACGAAGCAAATAGTTTTGGTATTAATCTTGGTACCAAATACAAGGTGAGTGTCATGTCCTATGAAATATAGATGCTTATATGTTCATTTGAAAATGTCCAGTTAAACTCATGTGTTAAGATGCTTATGGGAGTGATGTTGTATTTATGAAACATATGCATATAATTAAGAATGCTATGTGATGTTATATAATGTTATGGACTGTGGAGGGTCCCTTATCTAATGTAAAGGACTTTGGTGGGTCCTACGGGATGTGGCGGTCCCGTTAATCCAACTTAAAGGTTTGTTGTACTCGGGCCTAATTATGGGATGTGGTATGCCCATTAACTGGGAGTTAATTGGACTGGCGGGTCCAGGATTGCAAGAGTTGCACAATTCCTGTTGGGTTATGACATTAGAAAATAAAAAATTGTTATTCAAATTGGTTATATATATGTGATGTATGTGTGGAATATGGTCATTCACTAAGCTTGTGTTGCTTACACTCCTATAATGTTATGTTTCAGGTATGCCTATCGTTTGGAGTTCACTGCCAAGTTAGGACGTTAAATGGGAGAGTGGAGGATAAATCACGTGGGTTGAATATCAAAAAGATTTTTGGGTAAATGTTAAACAAAGGAACTTATGTAAGTAAATTTGTTTAGTACTTTTAAGTCGTGCATAAAGGTAGATATGTTTTCATCCAAGCATGCCTTTGAAAAAAAATCTTGTGCTATTTTTTAAAAGATTTCAAGTACCATATTGTCTAATGGGAGTTTATCTCTAAATTAAAGGTTGATTTTAAGTTAATTAGGTCGGGGAGCAACATCAACTGTTCCAACTCTTGCACCTGGGGACTTGGGCAATCCATCATGTAGTCTGGTTCTTCAATTATGTCCTCCACAAACTCTTATATATTTGAGTTATCGATGACTATGCATTTTCCCTGCTGGTCCACCAAGAAACATTCCTATATCGGGTTATTCTCTACTCAGTATCTAGATTATATCCTTTGACTGCTCGCTCACACCCTCATAGGAGGTAGATCACTCTCCCATCCTTCATGATCTTTTTTTTGCACTTCTTTCTCGTCATTACAACCACTTTTATCTTAGGCTTCTGTCAGTCTATCTCCCAAATATTTGCTCAACACACTCTACCGTTGGACCTGATGTTCCAGCGAACCCATCATGGGGCTCATTCGATCCCTGATCTACGTCGAGAGATTCTACCTCTTAGGATCCCCCAAGTGAAATTCTTTGATTACTTCTTTTCCTTTTTTCTCTTCGCTGCTTTGGTCATTCACAGGCCCCTACTTTTCTTTGATAGAGGGAACTCTTGCACATTCCATCCTCCTTGTTAGCACGCTAGAATCTTACTCTAACTCTGTGTAGAAATATGCATCAACCAAATGAGCTTCTTCGGTGGGGAAAGGATTATTCGTGGCACATATAATGATCTCAGTCCCTTTAATATTTGCCTTTGCACATTGGTGATACGTCGAATGGAATAGACCCTATTTATGCATCCATACCCTCCTTATCAGTAGGTGGTACAAATTGGCACTTTCAATCACATGTAACTTGTTATGCGAGGTAAGATTCCCCACCACAATTCCCACATTCACATATCCATTAGACTTGGACGATTGATCATCATAGCTAGAAATCACCAAAGGCATTGGTATTAATCTTTCCTCCGGAATGTTGATCGATGATCCCCCATCTATTAACGCCCCTGCAAAGCTTACCCCATTGATACTTTTTGTCAAGTACAGGCCCTGTTGTGTGGGAATCTCATAGCCTTGTAAGCATCACTATAAGTTACTTCGGACAAGAACTTTCTCACCATCCTGGCCATGGGCCCCATCCATCTCAATGAGGGTACTGCATTCTTCCTTGCAATATCCAAAATTGCATGAGTTATCTACAAATGAATTTCCTTTGGTATCCCCACTTGCTCATAGAACCACGACAACTTGGGTGATCGCGAAACAACTTGGTACTCTAAGCTTGGGTCCACATCTTCCCCTTCTAGGTTGTATACCTGCTCTGCGTCCCTTGCACTTTCTTCATCGTAGGCTATGACCACATTGGCCATACCCCTTGTACAATCTTCCAATGCGTCTTCAAAGTGTAATACCCCGTATTTTTATCGCTTTTAATCTTGAGATTAATTAAATGAAATTGCTTTTAATTATGGGATTAATTAAATTCATTTGGGATAATTAATTCGAAATTATTTCAGATTTAAACAACAAACGAGACGAGAGTTAGTATTTAAATATGATGATAATGTTGAATATTGTTGAGTGAGTATGGTAATATGTGATTATTGAATTTATTAAAATTGTCGTGAGTTGAAAATACGACAGTTTCGGTAATTAAGTTGGGACGCGTGTGTCAGTCGTGTCAGGACAAAATTTAATGGATTTAAAAGTATGTTATTTTTATGTCAGCTGTATGATCAATTTGAGTGTGCCAACGTATTCGTAAGGGTCTAAATAGCTAGTAAACACTAGTCGGGGGTTTAGTTTGGGTCCCGGATCATTTTTAGACCTAACCAGTAACCCGGGAGGGTATTTTAGTCATTTTAATTTTTAATGAATAGTGACCCACGAAAATTGGGTGATATTTATCAGCCAATATTAGGGCCATTATTAGCCAAAAGGTAAGGAGTGGGCAACGTGAGAAAGAGGACAAGTTACAAAGAGGGTTTCCAACCCATAACCACCACACACCACCATTATTCACCAGATTTGTCACCGGAGTTAGAAGGAGAACCAACCATTAACATCACTAACGGATCAGAATCTTTATTTTTTCAGGCAAGTGATTTATCTTGCAAAGATTTATGGCATATGTTCTACATGATAAATTAGATTTGGAGACAAATTATAAATAATTGTGATTATGTGAAATTGGAGACTAAATCATGAACTTGGGTAGGTTTGCATGTAGTGGACCTTCTGGAATCATTAAGGGAATGAATTACAAACTAAGAGTTAGGAAATCACGAAATTAAATTGGGTTTTTAATGATTTTTGAAGAGATGAAAAAAACTAGGGTTATAGTATTTTAATGACTTCTAATCCAAGAAATCAATAATCTGTGATGTTTTGAAAAATCGTGAATGTTAAGACTAGTGTAGTAATGTTGGTTCATGATTATTATACTCATTTAGGGAGTTTGGGCCGTTGTAATATGATTTGGAGGTGTAACAATGGAGAATCCCGTAACTATTAAGAAATTTTGGGCGAATACCTACTTGATCGATCGATCGATCGATCCAAGAATGTCGATCGATCGATCCTTTTTCTCGATCGATCGACCTCTTCTGATTTTTGGTAATTATTTTCCTTTAAGGTTTAATGAAAATTACAAAGCTTATATTTATACTTAGGGTGATTAATATAATATTTTGGGACTTAGCTAAGGTCAGTAAGATCTTAGTTATTGCCTGAAAAATGTTATAACTTATGGGATCAAACATTATAATTATGAGCGGTTACCGATTGAGGACGGTTTGAAATATTTTGATTTGGGACTGAAAGTGGAATGAAAGATAATGTAAGGGTATGAACAGTAGCAAAGGGATTTTATATTTGTTGAGATAACCTTAGGAACAAATGGGAGAACTAGTATTCACTTGGGATATGTATAAGTGCCCGAATCCGTATGACGAGACTTGTCACGTTAAATAAATATTACGTAGAATATCTGGAATGTAAATATTATGGGTGAGACTTAATATAAAGTGGACGTGTATACCTATATTGAAATTGTATATATAATGGTTGTGTGATTTTCTAGTATATGGATTATTGTGTGTATAACACACCTACCATACTTGCTATCACGGGAGGTCGTTCGTAAGAGGATTGTCTGGTCTCGGTGTGCCTTCGGGGGGACTTTAGATTGATACCTCATATCATAGGACTTGGAAGGTGTTGGTGCATGAGGCCCCCAATTTTTAAAATCTTTTTTACTTCACAAAGAGTAATTTCCTTTTATAGATATGCGGAAGCGTTGATGGTTCAATTAAACAACAAATTTTAATTTATTTTCAAATTAAAATTAAACCAAGTGAAATATAATGAAACACACACACAATTTTACTTTCACTTAAACACAATTAATTTAACCCAATTCCTAGAAATTTGCCTAAGTCATATTTTCAATATTTACCAATTTAGGCCAAACCAATTTTATAAAATTAAGTGATGACTTGAATTAAATTAACATTTACCCAATTAATTATATAGCACCAAATTAAACATAAGTAGTGATAAAACCAAATTTTATCTTTTTACCTAAGCATGCGTTCTAGGTGAGTATTGCAAAAGATAAAATAAACAATGAATCACTACGCCGCGATGTACGAGGAAAAACCCACAATGGGAAAAAAACTTGGACAGCTCTAGCCTCAAATCCACTAAGTACGGTTTTACAAATACAAGACAGTAAGACTTACAACACTCGAATTGACTCCGTCCAAGACCCGACGCTTCTTCTTGTATACACCTCTTCCTAGCGAATAACCACGGAGCTTAGTAGATGCGAATAACTAAGATAATTGAATGGGCTAAGAATATGAGAATTTAATTAACACTTGAGATAAGTAATTTAATGAATGTGAGTATGGGTTATGGATATGATTTGTTTGACTGTTACGAGTAGATATCCTATGTTAGAATGTGAAAGCATGAGTGGTACAGACTAGTTAGTTAACGGCATAATTAGGATGGGTTAAGGGTATACGTTATTCGTGCACATTAGTTGAGAGGTGAGGGTATCAAGTCAGGGCACGTGACTAACACGTTTAATATATGTGTTGTTTAATATTGTGATTTAAACACTTGCAGTTTTAAAATATTTTCACCTCGGGCTCTAACCCGTGTAAGGACATAAATTTCCAATTGAGTCCCTGTATTGTTTTGACTTAACTCCGTGAACAAAACTGTGTTTGTAATATGTCATAGGGAGATTTTCATTATGTCACGATCCCACTTGGTCTATGACGTATTGAAGAAATTGAAGACGTTGCGGCAAAGCTTCAAAGAATTAAATCATGTCGAAGTTTAATTGGTGCAAGTTTAATCGTCTTCAAAGTTAATTTCATTCTGAGTTCACTTATGTATGAATACGTATAATTAATGGTGCTCGGAATTATTTTATAAAAGATAAGGATGTAATTTTTATAAAGAAAAATGTTTTTAAATGTTTTAAAAGTGTTTTAAAGGTTTACTCTACGTTTTATGATGATAAGCTCGTAAAAGAGTTTGACATTTTTGGATCTCTCTTTGTAAGCAATGTTTTAAACAAAAAGTTAAAAAGTCAAACTTTCGCGCTGTCGTTCAAACGAGATGGGATGTCGCTCGAAGGAGTTCCTCAAGTCATTCAAACGACACATTTTTCGAGGCGGCATTTAAATCCTATTTAAACAGTGTTTTCATTCTAGTTTCGTAGGTGTGCAATCTGGAAAACAATATTCGACCAGAAACTTGTTTTGCACATGTTTTCTAAGGTTTAAAAGTCTTAAACACATCCTATGAGTTTTCAAAGATCCGAGTTATCATTCTTATATGTTTATGTGATCTTGCTACACCAAAGTTGTTTGTTCTACACATTGAACACAAAGGGTTTAGTGGTGAAGAAAAGAGAAGGACTTCTTGTTCGACATCGTAGACGAATCAAAGCCATTCGGTGGACACCGAGACATACGTGGACGCGTGTGTTGTGGACAGGTATCGTGGAAGACAAAATTTCTGCATGGTCACTTTTGAAGAACGGTTAAAGATCAGAAGGAGATTCAAGAGCCATGGGGATCGAGTCTTAGTGTAAAGCTAATATGTCTTTGTAAAACCATTGTTCATAGTGATTGTCTGGCTTGGGCCGTCCGAGGTTGTTCTCTCATTTTGGGTTTTCTCCTCGTACATCTTGCGTTGTGTGTATTCTTTACTTTAATTTGCTTGGTTTAATCACTAGATGCATGTTTAGAATTAATCAAGATAAAACTGGTTTAAAGTAAGAATTGTGTTTTTCCCAACTTAGTTTGGTGCATAATTAACAGTTGGATCTTTTTCGGAGAAAATTTGATTTTGTTTGAAACACACATATCGGGCCACTCACATCTTCAAATTGGTATCATAGCTAGAATATATATATATATTTTTTTATGATCCTGTGTGTTTTCAAAGATGAGTTCTCGATATAATGAATTTTCTCGAACTCCTGTTTTTATGGCACTAATTACAGTTATTGGAAGATGAGAATGAGATGTGCTTTAAAATCTAGTGATGAGCGTGTTTGGCTTGCAGTTGAGAAAGGTTGGACACCCCTTGTCTCTATTGTAGGTGAGGTCACTAGTTTAAAGCCAGTTGAGTCATGGATCGAAACTGAACAAAGACTTGAACAATATAATTCTAAGGGTCTGCACGTTATTTCTTCACATGTCACACGGGAAGAATATAATAGAATTATGACTTGTGAAACATAAAAATAGGTTTGGGATATTTTGTCACTCACTCACGAGGGCATTAGCATTGTTAGAGCGTCAAAACTTCAAAATCTCACTACACAGTTTGAGACCATTAGGATGTTAGAGAGTGAGACCTTTGATGAGTTTTATGCTATGTTGTCCAATATTGTCAACTCGTCGTTTAACCTAGGTGAGAAAATTCCCGACAACCGTGTCATTAAGAAAATCATTAGGTCATTCCCTAGTAGATTTGATGCGAAAGTGACCATTTTAAACTCCTTGGTTAGGTTAGAGTCAACGAAACTAGAAGAGATTGTAGGTGACTTACAAACCTATGAAATCGACATGATTACCTCCAAGCAAGTGCCTAAGAAAGAAAAGGGTATTGCTTTGAAAACCCGGAAGAAGGAAATTAAAGTTTCAGATTCCGATTCCAATTCTGATTTTGAGGATGTTGATTTGTTGGCAAAGAAATTTAAAAAATTTATAAACTTTCAAAAGCAATCGAAAGATGCCAAGAAATTTGAAAAATTCAAGAACAACAAAGTAGATCCCGCCTCTAAGGATAAGTTTGAGAAGCCTAAGAGAGATGAGTCGGATAAGTGTTTTGGGTGTGAGGGGTACCGTCACAAGGTTAAGGAGTGTCCCACTAGACTTAAGAAAGAGGGCAAGAAACCCGTTATTTATAATGCCGCCTTAAGTGACAGTGAACCAAAAGAGGGAGAGAGTTCCCCCATTGAGCGTAACTTTGTTTCATTTATGGCATGTCATGTGAGAGACGACGACAATACTCATGTGAATGACACTTTCGAGGAGGTTTTGAGTGAATCCCATATTAGTGAGGGTGAAGAGAGTGACGGGGAGGAGGTTGCTATGAAAGAATAGCAAAATGCGTTTAATGAGTTGTATGCCAAAACAGTGAAGGTAAAAAGGGCTAACTCAAAATTGCAATCTAAGTTGAATGAGTGTGCCATAGAAAATAATGATAGTTTGATTGAGGATCTTAGGGCACGAGAGAAGAAGTTTAGGGAGAAATTAGAGCTTGTGGATAAAGAGAGAGATAATCTCTGTGGTGTGATGGAGTCCTTGAAAAAGGAGATTTTAGTGTTTGAGGAGTCTAGGCGTTTGCTCGATTCTAGGATTCACGAGTTGGAGGAGAGATTGATAGACTCATCTAGAGTCAAGTTTGATTTGGAAGCTAGGTCAGAGAAGTTAGATAAGATCCTAGGCACCGTAAAAATTAAGGAAGACATGGGATGTATTGATTTTGGTGAGAGAGTTGTTCCCATTCCTCCCGCACGTGTGAGACACACTAGGATGGTTAGAAAAGGTCCACATAAAGGTAATCATTCCCACCACTGCTAATCTTGCTCATTTTCTGGTAGGAAAGGTCACCTTAGGCGTTATTGTTACGACCTTAGACAAGCTCTTAGGAAGTTTAAGAATAAAGTTTCACCGATTACCCAAAACCCCATGCGTCGTTTTACACCTACTTGGGTTAGGAAATCGGATTTAGTGGCTTTAGGAATTAAACTTCATGATTCTCGTTTGGGTGCACTTTATTCTTCCCATGCTAAATATAAAGGATGATAGTGTTGCCATGTTTGTCATATGCTAGTTTGCTTCATGATATATTCATTGCTAGTATTATAGCATGTGCATTATTTTTGTATTATAGTTTTCATTTATTTGAGTCATATTTGAAAAATACAAAAAGATTTTGTTTTTGAGAAAACTTTTGAAAATCCAAAAAGATTTTTTTTTGTTTTTGATTTTACATGTTTGATGTGGCATATTGGTGTGCTTGGATCCCCCATCGTTTCATTTTCCATGTGGCTAGGACATTTGGTCATTATTATCAATGCTAAGAATGACCATAACCATTGTTTATATGGGGTTGTTTCGAAATTGATATGCATTTTGATTCGACTTTGTATATATGCCAACATTGCACACATGCACGAGTTTATATGGATGTTTGACTTCTGTTGCATATTTGAATTTGGTGAGGCGTTCTTATCTCAATCTTATCATCCATGCATAAGTAGACTTAAGGAGAAGTGTGCATGTAATAACCGTTTACCGTGAGGATTTAAAATTGGTAAAAATGATGACTGATTCACGGGAAAGGGCTGCGAGAGTTCAAAATTGACTCGTCGTGAAATCCACCATTTAAAAGAGCCCAAAAGGAAATGCAATATGCTAAGAAAACAGCCAATAATATTTTCTCTAAGTTAAGAATGCTAGAAACCTCAAAAGAACTTGAAAAAGTATATATATATGAGGGAGTTTGGTTGGAGAAAATTTAAACGGGTTTGCACAACTAATCCTAATGTTGAAACATTGCAATTTGACGCTATTGTTTGTAGAATCGTCAAAATTCTGGATTTGTGTGCATGTAGTATGTTTAGTTCATTAATCTCACTCTTTAATTGTCATATGGCTATGATAAAGTTTGATGATTTATAAATATCAATTAGAGCTTCTTGATTGTTTCGATGTGTTGGAATTGTGACTCATTTGTTGTAGTTTCACGCGCATTCATTCCATATCCATGTTTGAGCACATCGGTACTATGTTTGCATGTAACTCGCATTTTAAGTTTTTATGAGTTTTTGCATTTTGTACGAAAAGCCTACTATTTAACACTGTTTTGACTCTGTCAGGCCCTTCCTGGAATCTTTTTGTGAAAATTTTTTCACTAGGCAGTACTTTATAATATTTCTGGGAAAGTGGGAAATTTTGGCAGGTCGCGCAAAGTTGTTCAAACGACAACTCATCTCGTGCGAACAACTTATTTACTTCGTTCGAGTGACATCCTCATCTTGTTTGAGCGATGTCCCTGGCTCGTTCGAACGACATAATCAAAAATGGCTTCTAATTGATTTGCAGTCCACTAGTTTATTTTGATATTTTTTTGGTACTACGGGAAGCATTTCTGGTCTGTTTGGTTTATATGCAGGTTCTTTTATGTTCCAGTCTGTTTATCACACTTGATTTGATTGGTATACTCTTTGTGTGATTCCTTGGTTTACTAGCTACTGATTTGTCATTACATGATCTTACTTAGCTGTTTGTTTCATGTTTATCTAGCATTTTTCGTTTTTCAAAATTAGTATCAACTTGATTCAATTTGGTATCATATTCTCATGCTAGATATTTCATCATGGTTTATCTTTTCACCGGATTGTCTATTCGAGACAAAAAGGGGGAAATGTGTATGTGATGTAGGGGGATATTTGTTGAGCCCTTTTATTGATATCTGGATTTACATATTGTTTTATTATATCTATTTCAAATTGGTATCATATAATTTCTCAAGTGTTTCAAATGATTTTTTCTTATTAGAAATATAAATTGGTATCATTTGTTCCTCCATACTTCATTGGGTATCCGTTTGTCTATTTCATGTGTGTAGGCATGCCTCAGCTATTCGAGATTTCAAGTCTACATCACATTCAGACAGTTCATGCTTGCCGGTGCTACATATTCTAGTCCGTGTCCTGTATTTTTTTGATTTTGGGTATATGGGATGGGATTTAGGCGTCATACGGATTGATGGCCCAGTTAGGCATTTCACTGGTTTAGTTTTGTCCCAGAATAGTCCAAGGGGGAGATTTGTAAGGACATAAATTTCCAATTGAGTCCCTGTATTGTTTTGACTTAATTTCGTGAACAAAACTGTGTTTGCAATATGTCATAGGGAGATTTTCATTGTGTCACGATCCCACTCGATCTATGACGTATTGAAGAAATTGAAGACGTTGCGGCAAAGCTTCAAAGAATTAAATCATGCCGAAGTTTAATTGGTTCAAGTTTAATCGTCTTCAAAGTTAATTTCATTCCGAGATCACTAAGGTATGAATACGTATAATTAATGGTGCTCGAAATTATTTTATAAAAGATAAGGATGTAATTGTTATAAAGAAAAATGTTTTTAAATGTTTTAAAAGGGTTTTAAAGGTTTTCTCTACGTTTTATGATGATAAGCTCGTAAAAGAGTTTGACATTTTTGGATCTCTCTTTGTAAGAGACATTTTAAACAAAAAATTAAAAAGTCAAACTTTCACGTTGTCGTTCAAACGACATCCAATCTCGTTCGAACGAGATGGGATGTCTCTTGAACCAGTTCCACAAGTCGTTCGAACGACATGTTTTTCGAGGCGGCGTTTAAATCCTATTTAAATAGTGTTTTCATCATAGTTTCGTAGGTGTGCATTCTGGAAAACATTATTCGACCAGAAACTTGTTTTGCACATGTTTTCTAAGGTTTAAAAGTCTTAAACATATCCTTAGAGTTTGCAAAGATCCGAGTTATCATTCTTATATGTTTACGTGATCTTGCTGCGCAAAAGTTGTTTGTTCTACACATTGAACACAAAGGGTTTTGTGGTGAAGAAAAGAGAAGGACTTCTTGTTAGACATCGTAAACGAATCAAAGCCATTCGGTGGACACCGAGACATACGTGGACGCGTGTGTTGTGGACAGGTATCGTGGAAGACGAAATTTCTGCATGGGCACTTTTGAAGAACGGTTGAAGATCAGAAGGAGCGTCAAGACCCGTGGCGATCGAGTCTTAGTGTAAGGCTAATCTGTTTTTGTAAAACCATTGTTCATAGTGATTGTCTGGCTTGGGCCATCCGAGGTTGTTTTCCTGTTTTGGGTTTTTTCCTCGTACATCTGGCGCTGTGAGTATTCTTTACTTTACTTTACTTTACTTGGTTTAATCACTAGATGCATGTTTAGAATTAATCAAGATAAAACTGGTTTAAAGTAAGAATCGAGTTTTTCACAACTTGGTTTGGTGCATAATTAACAGTTGGATCTTTTTCGGAGAAAAAATGGTTTTGTTTGAAACACACATATCGGGTCACTCACATCTTCAACCAGTTTGCTTTCAAATCTATCTATTTTTGTAAAAACATTTTAGGTGCCTAGTCACAGGGACGCCAAGCGTAGGAGTTCCACTCTGATGACGTGATGTTGTTGTTGTGGAAGTTACAGGATCTTTGTATTAGATGCCTCCACATTTATCCTTGGTTCCATCAGGGTCATTCATATCAGTTAGGACTTGGTGCCCATTATTATCTAGAGATTGTAGATACAGACTTTCATTATTTAAAATGTTGGTTTATTTAGACTCTTGTATCGGGATTTTATTTACTCTAGTAATATTATTATTGGAGTGTTTACTCCAGACTCAGTTTATTTCATTTCTTTAGTTATCTACATGAGATTATTTATGCGATTGATGGTTGTTGATTTAATTACTTGGTTGATGTTAATTTAACTAATAAAATTTGGCATCTCTCTTTTTAAATATTAGGTGGCTAGTAATAAATTAAATGTTTTCGACAGTGATGCTACGACTGAGCCAACTTGATATTCTGTATTAATTTTGTAAAGGAGTATCTACCCGGTATTTAATTAGTCGGGGTCACAGGTGGTATCAGAGCCTCAGGTTCTAGTATCCTTCAGGATCTGTGCGGCTTATTATGCTTCCTGCGTAGATTTCTTTGATATAGAGCCCTATGTTTAGGATTGTTGATTTCTTTGGTGAGATTTCGTTCTCCTGCTATAATGTATATGATAGTGAATCTTATTTGCATTCGGGTGTGTTCGTGGGCCGAACAATACAGTATGTAGTGGGAGTTGGACGAACAGCAGGAGGCAAAGCTCAGTTGAGGTTATAAGGTACATTTCAAGAATGATGGCCGTAGTTGAGGTCACCCTTATTATGGCACGGAAGGCTAGAACGGTAAAGACGGTTAAGGAAAGACGTATGACTTCCAGGAACCACTATAGTAAAAAGTGGGTTCAAATTCGACTCACCCAGTAAGGCTGGAATGGGAGAGATCTATATGAAACATTGAAGAGAACCAATAGTGGAAATTCTAGAAATGCGAAAGTGGCATGTGTTAGCCAACGACAGTAAAATACCCAAAGTCTTGGGCATATGTTGGAGTATCGCTAATCGGGAATGAAAATTTGGGGTAAATTTTTCTTGGCTCGTAATAGGAGAGTTAAAATGGTGAGAGGCAACCACCACACTTAGAAGTGGAATGTTTTGTCAAGAGAGGGCGCATACGTACGGTTTGACCATAAGTTCCATCATCATATGTTCAGGATAAGATGTGAACGTTATTCTGAACTCACACAAGAGGGTCAGAGAGAGGTCATTTTGTATAAAGAAATTTAATTAATTAACAAACCTAACACTGGATGAAGTAGGTGCAATGGAGAAGAAGACATTGAAGGGGAAATTAATTAACAAAAAGAATTGTTAGCACGTCTGGGGAATTCTGCTTGGACAGTCAATGCAGATGGTAACAAAGTTGCATTGTGTTAATATTGAGGTAAACGCTTCCTTGTGTGGGGAGATATAATAACCGAAGAATTTTGATAGATTAAGACTGGGGGAAACGGTGTTGGTGAAGCACAATAAGGGGGAGACCCATCGGGGGATCCATTTAAATGATTTGGATAGATGAATTATTATCGAGCGATGGTTATTTCAGTAAGAGTTGTCAAAACCAGTAGCGTGTTCCTTAGGGCCATCAAAGCTAAGGGAACAATAGAGGTAGTCATCAGAGTCGAGACTACCAACGTCCGAGAGAAGGACAACCCTAACATGGTCAATGTGACCGGAGATAAGTGGAGTATGTTTAGAGGTATTTTGTGGGGAATGAAACCCGTGCGTTAAATTTTTTTCCCGAAGCAAGTATAGGGATAAGGGTATGGTGCCTAGCAAGGGCAATAGTTATTGAAATTTTTGTTTGGTATGGACAGGTGTGTTAAGTCCAAGAACCATTTAAGCAGCCAGGGCGATTGGCAAGGTAGAAGTATGAGTTATATCCTCAGATGATGATGCGTGTTGTATGTTACATGAACGAGTTACTACATTTTTATTATTTCAATATTCGCATGGGAGACGAGTTTAGTGCGAATATCGACAATGTTATTATTTATGTGAATATTTTTCCTGGTATAGTGGGGTTACCTTTAGTGTGATCCGCGAAGGATGAATGGGTGTATCGCTAGTGGTACATACCTTATTGAAATTTCTTGTTTTAGTGCTGGATTATACGAGTATGATATTATCCTAATTATGGTTTTTACAATATGCTTGAACTGATAGTGTGTGAATATTGCAAGTTTATCGGGGTTACTACCTTGGTGTAGAATGTTTTGTTCTTGCGAGGCTCCATCTGCGAGAGGGTCTGGCTAGCGTTTATATATTTTCATATATGTATATATGAATTTTTGAGACTTTGAAAAGTATAATGGTCTCGGATAATTGTTCCCGATCTATGTAAGGACTTTATTAATATAAATCGAACTGTATTTGGTTTACTATTTAGCAGACAAATTTATCTAATTATTATAATTAACGCTTAGGATGTGGTAATAAGAAGAGTGCATTGTTATATCACCCTTTAGAGATGTGGAAGTTAATACTCATAGTTATATGTCATGGGACGGGATTTTGAGAGCCCCGATTATATTTGCATGATGATTGTGGAATGTGTTTACCATCAATCTTAAGAGACAATGTCTTTCGGAAGAAATTCTTTATTTAAGTGTAATTGTGAAAGGAGATATAACTTCGATGTCAAGATATGGGAATATAGGGGTACATGTTATGGATTGAGGGTCTAACGGATTTCGATGACTGACAATGCTAGGAAGTAGTGTATTGGTGGGGTTCCTTGTTTGGATTTTGCTTTGCGAGACATCCCACGCATGAAACTTAGCGTAAGGTTGGTAGTGAGGAGAGGTTTGGCCATTCGTCCATGATTTGGGTACCTCGATCGTTATGGAAGTATGTAGTTATAACTGGAAGTTAAAGGGGTAAATTAAAATATAAGGCCAGTGGAGCCAGTTGTTTGGTGAGGAAGTACTGATAATTTTGTTTTATTATTGGCGGGTTGAAGGATGAAATGATGTTTTGGAGGATTTAGAATTTCAAATTCGGGGGTGATTAAGAACGCCCAAGTGGTATACCCATGTTCCAAATCCAGGGACAGTAAAGAGTTTGGAGTACTTATGATGCGTATGTGATGTTTAAAACCATATGCATGGGTTATAAGGGGTTTAGACACCCTGGTTTGCTGATGAGATAATCGTCGAAAGAAGAGACATAGAGATGGGTGAAATTTTTACTTGTGAGACTTATGAGATGAAATGGAAGTGGTAGAGTGGATTAAGCATCATGAGAAGGACAACAATCTATAGATTCATGTGCAATCAGAGTAGCACATCCAAAATTGGTTGAAGGGCAGTGAGAAGCCATTTAAAAAGGGGGTATCCCTTGAGAAGACAAATACTTAACTATTATGGACAATTTGTAGTGGAGTTCCGCCCGATCAAATGTTGAGGGTGGATTACGCGTAAATAGAGTGAGGATGTCAATAAGGTATAAAGAGTCCAGATGTGCACAACGTGGTGAAAAGTGCTCAGATCAAAACTTTGGTATGGGCCGAGGGAAGAAGAGGGTTAGTAAGTACCACTTAACGGGAAGAATTATACGTGAAAGTCGGTGTTGAAACGGTATAGTAAGTAGTAGATCAGTTGGGGTAAAATGACCAGCCATATAATTTTGTATCAAGCCAACGATTCCAGTGATGGAAGAGTCAATTTGGTATAATTTTTGGAAGAGTTGCCAACTCATAGATAAGTAATGGGTTCCTTCGAATGCATGGAATAGGTTGACAAGAAGGAAAGAAATTGTTATATCCTTGGGTGATTTACACTATTAGATAGTGATCGCACCGGTACGTGGTCCTGCCCAGTATTATTCTGAACTAGGATGAGATTCTTGAAACCCACCTTCAATATTGGGTATAAGGAAGTAGTGGGAATAGTCTCATTTTGAGAAAGTTGTATCACCTATAACCCGAGGATTAGGCGCAAGGTGATTGACGACTGGTGAAACTATATGAAAGTAATTTTGGACTCATTGAGATGATTTAATTTCCACAACGGGTATAGATAGTAAGTGAAGTACAACATGGTAAAGGGGAGAGGATATTACCTAATAGTAGAGCTGTGTACAAGCACATGTACCTATTTATAGTGGACAAGGTGCTTACAAATATTTTGTGTAAATGAACCTTAATATCCTCCCTCGGGATTCTTAGAGGTGAGCGGATTATCAGAGTGTGGATCAGTCAGAAGTTAGAGTTCGATGACTATAATGGGATAACCACAAACCTTCTTAAGTTACTTGTTCCTTGTGTAAAAGTAACACTGTCGGGAACAGAGATTCGAAGAACGGATAAGAGGAGTCAGATGTTCAATGATTTCTCCTAGGATGGGAGTTTTGTTTTTAGATAAATGCGGGAGTTTATACGAAGGAGGTACAATCTTCCAATAATATTGAGATAATATGACCAATGATGTGTAGTCTATTCTTATTGGAATGTTGTTTAGTAAGAGCACAATATGAGGTACATTTATTGAGGTGTAACCCTATAACTGATAAAGTGTCAAAAGTGTTCGACGAGCTTATTGTGAAGCGAGGGCTGTAGTGATTAAGCCTTTCTTTGTATTTTGTTTTGGAGTACTGGAGGATACCTAATTTTTCTAGGTATGCCTACTTTTTTGAATTTCAGGAAAAAATTCCGTTATTAGGGAGGAAGTATGTAATACCCCATAATTTTATGGAGGTGTAAAAATGGAGGATCCAGTAACTGCTAAGAAATTCTAGGCGAATACCTGCTTGATTGATCGATCGATCCATTAATATCGATCGATCGATCGACCTCTTCTCATATTTGGTAATTATTTTCCTTTAAGGTTTAATGAAAATTCCAAAGCCGATATTGATACTTAGGGTGATTAATATAATATTTTGGTACTTCGTTAAGGTTAGTAGGGTCTTAGTTATTACCCGGAAAATGTTATAACTTATGGGATCGAATGTTATAATTACGAGCGGTTACCGAGTGAGGACGGTTTGAAATCTTTCGATTTGGGACTGAAAGTGGAACGAAAGATAATGTAAGGGTATGAACAGTAGAAGAAGGATTTTATATTTACTAAGATAACCTTAAGAACAAATGGGAGAACTAGTATTCACTTGGGATAGGTATAAGTACCTGAATTCATATGACGAGACTTGTCACGTTAAATAAATATTACGTAGAATATACGAAACGTAAATATTATGGGTGAGACTTAATATAAAGGGGAGGTGTATACCTATATTGAAATTGTATATATACAAGTTGTGTGATTTTCTAGTACATGGATTATTGTGTGTATAACATACCTACCGTACTTGCTATCACGGGAGGTCATTCGTAAGAGGATTGTCTGGTCTCGGTGTGCATTCGGGGGGACTTTAGATTGATACCCCATATCATAGGACATAAAAGGTGTTGGTGCGCGAGGCCCCCAATTTTGAAAAGCTTTTTTACTTCACAAAGAGTACTTTCCTTTTATAGATATGCGGAAGCGTTGATGGTTCAATTAAACAACAAATTTTAATTTATTTTCAAATTAAAATTAAACCAAGTGAAATATAGTGAAGCACACACACAATTTTACTTTCACTTAAACACAATTGATTTAACCCAAGTCCTAGAAATTTGCCTAAGTCATATTTTCAATATTTACCAATTTAGGCCAAACCAATTTTATCAAATTAAGTGATGACTTGAATTAAATTAACATTTACCCAGTTGAGTACGTAGCACCAAATTAAACATAAGTAGTGATTAAACCAAATTTTATCTTTTTACCTAAGCATGCGTTCTACATGAGTATTGCAAAAGATAAAATAAACAATGAATCACTACACCGTGATGTACGAGAAAAAATCCACAATGGGAAAAAACCTTGGACGACCCTTGCCTCAAATCCACTAAGTACGGTTTTACAAATACAAGACAGTAAGACTTACAACACTCGACTTGACTCCGTCCAAGCCCCGAAGATTCTTCTTATATACACCTCTTCTTAGCGAATAACCACGGAGCTCCAGCGCGGTCTCGAAATCCACCGATCGGACATTGTTAGTCACCGTCACTCGAACAAGGAGACTTTCTCCAAGTGGGTTTGTCAACGCAAACTTCTTCTTCTTTGTGGGATTTAGAAGCAAACCCAAACTTCTCTTCAAACGGTAGAGATACAAACCGGTGCCAAAACTCCAAGCAATGTATATATATATATATATATATATATAAATAAAGTAACTTGGATAAAGAGACTATGGGTGTGTTAACCTTGATTTTGTTCTAAGGATTAAAACATGTTAACAAAAATTCAAGGGGACTTTTTTTTGGAAGAATTCACTCTAAAAACACTCGTAGTAAGGAAAGGGTTATGAAAAAGTCTTCACAAAAATCTTGTTCCCTCACTAGTTACATTTGTCAAAAAGGTAGTGGGGTAAAGTAGTGGGAAAAGGGGGAAAACTGTCAAAAACTGCCCAAAAAATTGTTCCCGTCAAATCTCGTTCGAACGAGATTTTCGTTCGAACGAAGTTTCGTTCGAACGATACTTCTACAAAGTTCCAATGGAAGGCCGTTGCAAACCTCATTCGAACGACATTCTCGTTCGAACGACAAACTCGTTCGAACGACAATATCGAACAAAAAAATAGAAAGCTGAAAATTCTATTTTTAGCCCAGAAACTTTATTTTAAAGTTTTAACGAAACTTTCTGAAATACAACAACATTTTTAAAACAAGATACATCCATATAAAAATTGTTCCAAGCTCCTGTATATATATATTAAAATGCATTCATTCCATAGGAGCAATGGAACCATGTTGATGACGTAGAAACGAGGCACTACAAAAACGACATTTGATGAAGATTTATAATCTTGGCCACTACGTCTTCAACTTTAGAATTCCATAGGCTTGAAGGATGGTCAATAACTCTATCCTATGACTCAAACATTTTTGTGCGGAATCGAGCCAAAACTACAAAGGACTCAATTGGAAATTTGTGTCCTTACAAATCTCGCCCTTTGTCTATTCTGGGACAAAAACCAAGAAAAATCCTAAAGGGCCGTCAAGCTCTACTAGACTAAAAAAAATGTCCCACCCAAAATAAAAATACAATGCTTGACTTAAACAACCCAAAGGATCAATATCTTTGCCGATGATGAAGGTTGCCATTTAGAAGAATTCCTGCACACTTAAGCATACTATCAAACGCATAGGGAATATTAAGAATATTAAATGCAATTAAAATAAGTACTCCCCCTAAATTAATTCTCCCCTTTATCAAACAAAAGACCTACTTAGAAAGATGTCTCCCCCTAAGATAAATCTCCCCCAAACTAAGATACGATTATAATAGGAATAGATACCATTTCTCCCCCTATCATTCTCCCCCTTTTTGTTCAGGAATAGACAAAGGCTAAAGAATCAAAACATAACTTATCTCCCCCAATAAAATCATATACACCCCTTAAACTAAACAAGGGATAAATAGAATGGGACAACAAGCTAAACACGCAAATGTGCATAAAGCGATGAGAACATTAAAGAACTTGGGAAGCAAAATCATAACTAATCCAACAAATAAAAACGGATACCACCTAGGATGTAAGAAAATGAT
This sequence comes from Sambucus nigra, assembly GCA_949130495.1. Lineage (NCBI taxonomy): Eukaryota > Viridiplantae > Streptophyta > Magnoliopsida > Dipsacales > Adoxaceae > Sambucus > Sambucus nigra. The sequence goes on from OX422208.1 coordinate 204,578,645, forward strand.
ACCAATATGATACATAAAGTATTAAGCATGTGATATCAACAAAGAATGAAACAAGTTAGATACCAATTACGAAATAAAGCATAAAAAGGACTAGAAAGTAAGGCAAAGACCTAAAAAATATCTTATATATACATACTGTAGATATAACAAAGATGCACACGCATATATATATATACTAGGGTGTACCCATGCCGATGGCACGGTGATAAAGTTGTTCCCGTGGTATTTTGTACCAATGCCAATGGCACGACGTTAAATTTGTTCTCGTAATATTTTGTACTTGTGCCGATGGCACGATGATAAATTTATTCACGTGATAAATTAGTTCTCGTAATATGTAATTCATTATTCCCAATGGCAAGGTGAAGGAACGAATAAAATTTTTCAAAGTACGTAATCATAAAATGAAAAAAAATTCAAAGTATGTATCTGCACAACGGCATAAATTTCGTTCCCGGACAAAACAAAGTGTAATTTTAAAAAATGGTCAAAAAGTCTGGACACAAAAATATCAATTTAGGTAACCTAAAAAATTGTTTAAAACAATAATTGTTATAAAAACACTACTAACGTGATTTCCTATAGTTATAGAACACTTGTTCTTCAAAAAGTGTATACAACTCTAATTATGTGTACCTATAGTTATAACTTCACTAACTGAATAATTTTTATGAGTGTGCCAAACATAGGAGATAAAAAAAAATTAAAATAAAACTCTAATTATGTGTGTGTGCGTTTGTGTGTGTAATGCTTAATCCTAAAAAAGATGTATATTTTGCATTTAACAACTTTTTTATGCTTGCAATAATTTTCATGAATAACAAAAAAATGGAATGTAAAAAAAACAAAAAAAATAATACCACAACCCAATGAAAATACTTGATTTGAAAGGTCACTCTTATTATTATTTAATTGTAATTGCATAAAAAGATTGGTAAGAGTAAGCTTGAGGAACAACATATATATAAACTTTGGTTTTGAGTTTTGTCCTTTATATTTAGGTCATATAACAAAGAAATTACTCTTACTGTAATTAGTTTCATTTCTTTGTCAAGGACCACATATATTTTTATTTTGTAAAAAGATTGTTTGAATTAAGTGGTGGTTTACTTTGAAAGTTAAATTTTACTTACGCAATTTCTATCAAAGTACATTGAGCCAAGTGCTATATTGATTTTTAGGTTTCCAACATCTAGCATTGTGTTGTCCTTTGACAGGTTATTAATTTACTTGGGCTCCATTCATTAAAGTTACTTTTTAGTAAAATATGTGAAACTATAGTACCAAAAGTATCCAACTATTTAAGTATATCAAACAAATACCAAAGTAGCCAACTATTTAGTTACACCTGATTAAAAGAAACTATTATTAAGAGTTAAGATATAACAATAATATGGTTATAAAATTTATTATTAAGAAGATAAAAAGTCCAATCATTTTAATCTGGTATATCAAAAGTTATTATTAAGAAAATAATTTGTAAAATGAAATTAATAATTTGAGAAAATCTTACATGCTTGTAAAAATTTGACTTTTCAATATAATTATCCATGTCATACTTTGGCACTGCGCCTTGAGTCTTGTCCTTTGAAATGAGTCTAAATATGTCATTTTTTTACCACTGACGGATAAGGTTATAGGCGTAGGCTTTATTTAAATTAGTGTGTATAGGGTTGTAGGCTTTTGTTAAAGCTAGAGAGAGAGAGAGAGAGACGTACATTTAGTTTCAAATGCTTAGATATACATTTAGTTTCAAAACCCAATACCCAAAAAAAGATGTTTACCCCAAAAAAAAGGATACAGAATATATATAGATCTTTGAACCCAGATGAATAGAGAGAGAGAGATTCTTACCCAATTATCAATTTTTTACCCAATTATCAATTTAAATAAGAGGAAAGAAAATATAAATAGTTTAGATAAGAGATTCTTACCCAATTATCATTTTTTTCAAAACCCAAATACTTATTAAACTCGTAACTGATATCGTTTTCTTATAACAGATATCCGACAAAAAACAAATAATATCAGATATCCAACAAAAAACAAAAACTCACCTCAAGAATATACCCTTTTCTTAACTGATGTCCAAACAAACATACATGACATCATATAACAGATGAAAAATCGCATACGGTAGCTGAACACTTTACCAATAATATCAGATCTAAAAAAAACATTATCAGATCTACAAACCATGAAATATACATACGATTGCATAGTAGGCATAAATGAGATGCAAGAACCCAAATGAGAACCCTGGAAAAAACACAAACCAAACACCCTAAAGAAATACTCCCAAACCGCAATATCCAAAACCAAAGCAATATCTGGAAAAAAAATATTTGAAAAAAACAATGAAACCATACAACGTCGCTTGCACATCAGTGGAATCATTCTTGAACAACACTCCCAAACCGCAAGATCCAACACCTCGAAGAGCGCGTACGAATGAAAAAAAACAAACAATCTTTAAAACTCTATGTCAAAGAAAAATCATAAATCAAACTATACCAAAGAATAATCTGGATTTACCGAAAAAAGAGGGCTGGAGGTATATTAGCGAAATAACCGTTTCGGGTTGTGTTGGAAGCAGATAAAGTCGGGGTGTTCTGGTTAGGCGGAGAGAGAAGCGTTGGGGTGTTATAAAAATGGATTTGTGGGTCGTACAATGGTGATGCCTGAATGGACGGTGGCCGATGGCTGTAGGCTGATAGCGGGTGGCTAATCCGAGTAATAACGGCACCGCCTGAACAGCCGACGACTGTTGGCTGGTGGCTAGTGACTACTCCGAGTAATGGAGGCGGTAAGTAAAAGGGGTTCCCGGGTGGGATGGGAATATGAGGATGAGAGAGGGAGACAACTTTTTTGGTGTAAAAATAGTGAAAGAACTCTTCTAATGTGATGACAGATGGAGACATATGTTTTTACTCGAGCCTTGTGCTTTGCCCTTATCAAGACGTGTGCAGAGACACAATCAATTTTATTAATGGTTCACGCAAGCGATTTAAGAGACTTCTCATCCGTTAGATTTCTCCCTTCTGTACCATCTTGAACTTTTTATAGGGTAAATCTGAACCGTGAGTTGATAAACACCAAATTTGTCAACTTTTGATCTGAGCCATTAATTGGGGAGGACAAAAAGTCCCTCCTCTTTTATTTTATATATATATATATATATATATATATATATATATATACACACACACACACACAAATGACACAAATAAGGTAAGCTTTTCACACTCGTATGGAAAAAATGTGTCATATGGAAACGGAAGTGTTGGGGTGTGAACTAGCAAAAATTAAATTTAGACCCAATCACTTAAAACATGTTCACGGAGTTCTCAATTGATTTCAAACTTCATCACATTTGAATATAACCTCATGTTATAATATAAATTGAACTCAATGAACAAACATACACAATGTATACAAGCCTAGACATTTGATGATTCTACAAACAAATAGAGTCATGACATTGAAAGTACAACTAGGATAAACGGACATTGTGCAAACCGTTGATATACCATCCAATATCCCTCAATAAGCATATATATTTGAATGAATATATCAAACAAAAATAGGCCTTGGCAATTATTTTTCTTTTAATGCCATAATTCTTTTTTTAGGTCTTTGGACGACGTATTTCTTTTAGGTCCAAACAAACGGTGGCTTACGGTTCGTAAAGGATAATAAATCCTTTCGGATCCCTTCCCCGTGAACATTTATATTTATTATTTTTTATATCTCACACAAATCTCACGTGCAATGGATTTTAACATGCACTAGTCCTCCTAGGTCACAAATATGTAGATGACAAGATTGATAAGAGAACATATCACAAAGCTCAAATATAACATGTGATTAATAAATTTCAAAAGATCTTGTGCATGTGTGAATTGAGGCATATAAAAATAGAATCCATTATATCAACACAAAATCCATCTACTCCATATAAGCATGGTAAAGAACATTTTAAGGATTGACAATCTGAACCAAAAGTTCTAGCCACATGGGAGCGAAAAAGATGGGATTCTAACACAAGTGTATGCCACATAAAGTGTGTCAAACTAAAATACACAAAAAAAAAAATCTTTTTGAGTTTTTGAAAATTTTAACCAAAAATAAAAATATATACTCAAAAGACAAACAAAAATAATTTGAATTTTTCATTATGCTTAAATTACCAAGAGATAAAAACCAAAATGATAAGCAAAACTCTTTTTGTATTTTTCATTTAATGCAAACAAAAATGAAGTAAATATAATACGAAAGATAAACAAAAATCATAATTCTAGCATGTGATTAATCATGGCGTATAGACTAGAAAATGACTAAACATGCATACACCTAGCAATGATATATAATATGAAGCACAAAAAGCTAGAGTATGTAAACAAAACTAACACATTCAACCTTTGAATTTAGCAAGGGAGGTTTCATGTGAAAGAAAATGAAAATCAACAAATCTAATATCTAGCGCATTTAAAAATGATTTCCGAACCCATATAGATGTATATTTAAAATGATGGGATTTGAAAACAAATGAAATTCTAGACATAGACTTCTTAGGACTTCTTTTAAGATCAAAACAAAATGACCTAAGGTGACCTTTCCTACCACAATGAAAGCATGTGAAAACATGAGGAATGATACCTACGGTGTGACCTTTTCTAAATTCCTTGGATAAAGTCGACCCTCTAAAACACACAATGGTCTTAACTTTAGCAACGGAAGTATTTGAACAAGATGAGCTAGAACCATTACAACTACTACTCGAGTCTTGTAAATCATTTTTCATATTTAAAATTTTGGACTCCAGTAATAAATTAGACTCCTCAATTTTACGGGACTCCTTCTTTAAATTTTCTATAACTCCTAGAAGGTTATCACGCTCCCCCTCAATGTGAGCAAACTTGTCCCTAAGAGTCTTTTCTCGACTATCACTCTCTTTCTTGGGCATTTCTGAAATATTAAAATTGTTATTTATGTCCATGAGCTTTTCACGAAAAATATCTTTTTGAGATAGGGAGATTTGCAAAAACTCAACTTTAGTTTTAAAACAAGAATTTTTATTTTCAAGAAATTTGATTCTTTTTGCAAATCTCAAATTTAATCTCTTAATTTTCCATTACACTTAATAAGCTCATTAAATTCCTCTCGAATAGCAACAACTTCATTATCATTAGAAATGGACAAATTATCATTAAGGCGTCACATCGAGAGATACAAAAAAAATGAGAGTGAGTAAAAATTGAACCACCTAAAAATACAAGGAGCACAAAAATTATAAAAGCCAAAAAATGGATCTTTGACGCGATAAATTAGCGCTCCAGCTCTGATACCACTTGTTGGTGCACGAGGCCCCCAATTTTTAAAAGCTTTTTTACTTCACAAAGAGTAATTTCCTTTTATAGATATGCGGAAGCGTTGATGGTTTAATTAAACAACAAATTTTAATTTATTTTCAAATTAAAATTAAACCAAGTGAAATATAGTGAAGCACACACACAATTTTACTTTCACTTAAACATAATTGATTTAACCCAAGTCCTAGAAATTTTCCTAAGTCATATTTTCAATATTTACCAATTTAAGCCAAACCAATTTTATCAAATTAAGTGATGACTTGAATTAAATTAACATTTACCCAATTGATTATGTAGCACCAAATTAAACATAAGTAGTGATTAAACCAAAATTTATCCTTTTACCTAAGCATGCGTTCTACATGAGTATTGCAAAAGATAAAATAAAAAATGAATCACTACGCCGCGATGTACGAGAAAAAATCCACAATGGGAAAAAACCTTGGACGACCCTTGCCTCAAATCCAATAAGTACGGTTTTACAAATACAAGACAGTAAGACTTACAACACTTGACTTGACTCCGTCCAAGCCCTGAGGCTTCTTCTTGTATACACTTCTTCCTAGAGAATAACCATGGAGGTCCACCGCGGTCTCAGAATCCACTGATAGGACCTTTTTGGTCATCGTCACCTGAACAAGGAGCCTTTCTCCAAGTCGGTAAGTCAATGCAAACTTCTTCTTCTTTGTGGGATTTAGAAGCAAACCCAAACTTCTCTTCAAACAGTAGAGATAAAAATCGGTGCCAAAACTCCAAGCAATGTATATTTATATAAAGGAACTTGGATAAACAGACTATGGGTGTGTTAACCTTGATTTTGTTCTAAGGATTAAAACATGTTAACAAAAATTAAAAGGAACTTTCTCTCTGTAAGAATTCACTCTCAAAACACTCTTAGTGGGAAAAAGGTTATGAAAAAGTCTTAACAAATGTGTTGTTCCCGTACTAGTTAAATCTATCAAAAAGGTAGTGGGGTAAAGTAGTGGGAAAAGTGGGAAAACTGTAAAAAAACTGCCCAAAAAACTGTTCTCGCCAAATCTCGTTCGAACGAGATTTTCGTTTGAACGAAGTCTCATTCAAACGATACTTCTAATGAAGTTCTAGTGTAAGGTCATTGCAAACCTCGTTGGAATGACATTCTCGTTCGAATGACAAACTCGTTCGAACGACAATATCGAACGAAAAACTAGAAAGCTAAAAATTCTATTTTTAGCCCAGAAACTTTATTTCAAAGTTTTAATGAAACTTTCTGAAATACAACAACAGTTTTAAAACAAGATACACCCATATAAAAAAAATTCCAAGCTCCTATATATATATATATATATTAAAATGCATTCATACCTTAGGAGCAATGGAACCATATTGATGACGTAGAAACGAGGCACTACAAACATGACATTTGATGAAGCTTTATAATCTTGGTCGCTACGTCTTCAACTTTAGAATGTCATAGGATTGAAGGATGGTCAATAACTCTATCCTATGACTCAAACATTTTTGTCTGGAATTGAGCAAAAACTACAAAGGACTCAATTGGAAATTTGTGTCCTTACAGAAGGGCTTATCGTTGAATGGATAAGTCTGCTGACCTTGGGAGTGTAGGTATGTGTGTGACCCATGGGTATGTGAACTATCTTCGCCTCCAATATGAGTGATTTGTATTGAGATGGTTCTTGAGAGATTCGGAACACGTGATCTTTACGTATGTGATGTACATGGATTTGATAGCAGAGTATGCGTGCACCGCAGCTTAGCCTAGGGGTGCCTTATATGTATATATGTACAGAGAGTGATTTATATATATACTTGTGACTGGTTCACTGTTGCTTAGTAGATGCGAATAAATAAGATAATTGAATGGGCTAAGAATGTGAGGATTTAATTAACAATTGAGATAAGTAATTTAATGAATCTGAATATGGGTTATGAATATGACTTGTTTGGGTGTTACGAGTATATATCCTATGTTAGAATGCGAAAGCAGGAGTAGTACAGACTAGTAAGTTAGAGGCATAACTAGGATGGGTTAAGGGTATACGTTAGTCGTCACATTAGTTAAGAGGTGACGGTCTCAAGGGAAGGCACGTGACTAACATGTTTAATATATGTGTCATTTAATATTGTGATTTAAACACTTGCACTTTTAAAATATTTTCACCTCGAGCTCTGACCCATTTGCTTTCCAATATATCTCTTTTTGTAAAAATATTTTAGGTGCCCAGCCACAGGGACGCCAAGCGTAGGAGTTCCATTCTGATGACGTGCTGTAGCTGTTGTGGAAGTTACATGATCTTTGTATTAGACACCTCCATATTTATCCTTAGTTCAATGAGGGTGATTCATATCTATTACGGCATGGTGCCAATTCTTATCTAGAGATTGTAGATACAAACTTTCATTATTTCAGATGTTGGTTTATTCAGACTCTTGTATCGGGATTTTATTTACTCTGGTAATATTATTATTGGAGTGTTTACTCTAGACTCATTTTATTTCATTTCGTTGGTTATCTACATGAGATTGTTTATACGATTGAGGGCTGTTGATTTAATTACTTGGTTGATGTTAATTTAATTAATAAAATTTGGCATCTCTCTTTTTAAATATTAGGTGGCTAGTAATAAATTAAATGTTTTCGACACTGATGCTACGACTGAGCCAACTTGATATTATTTATTAATTTCATAAAGGAGTAGCTACCCGGTTTTTAATTAGTCGGGGTGTCACATGTGGTATTAGAGCCTCAGGTTCTAGTGTCCTTTAGGATCTGTGTGGCATATTATGCTTTCGTCATTGCTTTCTTTGATATAGATCCCTACGTTTAGGATTGTTGATTTTTTTGGTGAGATTTCGTTCTCCTGCTATAATATATATGATAGTGAATCTTATTTGCATTTGGGTGTGTTCGTGGGCCGAACAATACAGTATGTCATGGGTGTTGGATGGATAGCAGGAGACAAAGATTAGTTGACGTTATAAGGTATATTTCAAGAATGATGACCATAGTTGAGGTCACCCTTATTATGGCACGGAAGGCCAGAACGGTAAAGACAGTTAAGGCACAACATATGAATTCCAGGAACCACTATAGTAAAAAGTGGGTTCAAATTCGACTCACCCAACAAGGTTGTAATGGGAGAGAGCCAGATGGAACATTGAAGAGAACCAGTAGTGAAAATTCTATAAATACGGAAATGGCATGTGTTAGCCAATGAAAGTAAAATATCCAAAGGCTTGGGCATATGTTGGAGTATGGCTAATTGGGAATGAAAATTTGGGGTAAATTTTTGTTGGCTCATAAGAGCAGAGTTAAAATGGTGAGAGGCAACCACCACACGTAGAAGTGGAATGTTTTATCAAGAGAGGGCGCATCCATACGGTTTTACCATAAGTTCCTTCTTCAGATGTTCAGGATAAGATGCGAACGCTATTCTGAACTCACACAAGAGGGTCAAACAGAGGTCACTTTGTATAAAAAATTTAATTAATTAGTGAACCTTACATCGAATGAAGTAGGTACAATGGAGAAGAAGACATTGAAGGGGAAAATTAATTTATAAAAAGAATTATTAGCACTTCTGGGGAATTCGGCTTGGACGGTCAATGCAGATGGTAACAAAATCGCGTTATGTTAATATGGAGGTTAACTCTTCCTTGTGTGAGGAGCTACACGAATAGAAGAATTTAGATAGAGTAAGACTGGGGGCAATGGTGTTGGTGAAGCACCATAAGGGGGAGACACATCACGGGACCCATTTAAATGATTCTAATAGCTGAATTATTATCGAGCGATGGTGATTTCAGTAAGAGTTGTCGAATCCAGTAGCATGTTCCTTAGGTCCATAAAAGCTAAGGGAACAACATAGGTAGTCATCAGAGTCGAGACTACCAATGTGCGATGGAAGAAAACCCTAACATGGCCAATGTGACCGGAGATAAGTGGAGTATGTGTAGAGGTGTTTTTTGGGGAATGAAACCCATGCGTTATAAAAATTTCCCAAAGAAAGTACAGGGATAAGGGTATGGTACCTAGCAAGGGCAATAATTATTGAAATTTTTGGTTTGGTATGGACAGGTGTGTTAAGTCCAGGAACCATTTAAATAGCTAGGGCGATTGGTAAGGTAGAAGTATGAGTTATATCCTCAGATGATGATGCATGTTGTATGTGACATGAACGAGTTACTACATTTATATTATTGCTATATTCTCATGAGAGATTATTTTAGTGCGTATATTGACAATGTTATTATTTATGTGAATATTTTCCCTGGTATAGTGGGGTTACCTTTAGTGTGATCCACGAAAGATGAATGGGTGTATCGCTAGTGGTACGTACCTTACTGAAATTTCTCATTTTACTGTTGTGTTATACGAGTATGATATTATCCTAATTATGGTTTTTAGAATATGCTTAAACTGATAGTGTGCGGATATTGCAAGTCTATTGGGGTTACTACCTTGGTGTAGAATGTTTTGTTCTGGCGAGGCTCCATCTGCGAGAGGGTTTGGCTCGCGTTTATATATTTGTATATATGTATATATGTATTTTTAAGACTTCTAAAAGTATAATGGTCTCGAATAATTGTTCCCGGTATGTGTTGGGACTTTATTAATATAAATCGGAGTGTATTTGGTTTACTGTTCAGCGGACAGATTTAGCTAGTTATTATAATTAACGCTCAAGTTGTGGAAATGAGAAGAGTGCATTATTATATCACCCTTTAGAGATGTGGAGGTTAATACTCATAGTTATATGTATGGGGACGGGATTTTGAGAGCCTCGATTATATTTTCATGATGTTTATGGAATGTGATTACCATCAATGTTAAGAGACACTGTCTTTCAGAAGAAATTCTTTATTTAAGTGTAATTGTGAAAGGAGATGTAACTTCGATGTCAATAGATGGTAATATAGGGGTACATGTTATGGATTGAGGATCTAACAGATTCCCATGACAGACAGTGCTATGAAGTAGTGTATCGGGGGGTTCCTTGTTTGGATTTCGCTTTGCGAGACATCCCACGTATGAAACTTAGCGTAAGGTTGGTAGTAAGGTGAGGTTTGTCCATTCGTCCATGATTTGGGTACCTCGATCGTTATGGAAGTATGTAGTTATAACTGGAAGTTAAAGGGATAAATTAAGATATAAGGCCAGTAGAGCCAGTTGTGTGGCGATGAAGTACTGATAATTTTGTTTTATTATTGGCAGGTTGAAGGATGAAATGATATTTAGGAGGATTCAGAATTTCAAATTCAGGGGCGATTGAGAACGCCCAAGTGGTATACCCACATTGCAAATGCAGGGATAATAAAGAGTTTGGAGTACTTATGATGCGTATGTGATGTTTAAACCCATATGCATGGATTATAAGGGGTGTAGACAACCTAGTTTGCTGATGAGATAATCGTCGGAAGAATAGATATAGAGATGGGTGAAATTTTTACTTGTCAGAATTATGTGACGAAATAGAAGTGGTAGAGTGGATTAAGCATCATGAGAAGGATGAAAATCTATAGATTCATGTGCAATCAGTGCAGCACGTCCAAAATTGGTTGAAGGGAAGTGGGAAGCCATTTAAAAAGGGGGTATCCCTTGAGAAGACAAATATTTAACTATTATGGAAAATTTGGAGCGGAGTTCCACCCGATCGAATGTTGAGGGTGGCTTACGTGTAAATAGAGTGAGGATGTCAATAAGGTATAAAGAGTCCAGATGTGCATAACGTGGTGAAAAGTGCATGGGTCAAAACTTTTGGTATGCACCAAGGGAAGAGGAGGGTTAGTAAGTACCACTTAACAGGAAGAATTATACGTGAAAGTCGGTGTTGAAAGGGTATAGTAAGTAGTAGATCGATTGGGATAAAATGATCATCTAGATAATTTTGTATCAAGCCGACGATTCCAGTAATGGAAGAGTCAAGTTGGTAAACATCTTGGAAGGATTGCCAACTCATAGATAAGTAATGGGTTCCGTCGAATATGTGGAACAGGTTGTCAAGAAGGAAAGAAATTGTTATATCCTTGGGTTATTTACACTATTAGATAGTGATTGTGTCGGTACGTGATCCTGACCAATATTATTCTGAACTAGGATGAGATCCTTGAAACCCACCGTCAATATTGGGTATAAGGAAGCAGTGGGAATAGTTTTGTTTTGAGAAAGTTGTATCACCTATAGCCCGAGGAGTAGGCGCAAGGTGATTGACGACTGGTGAAACTATATCAAAGTAATTTTGGACTCATTGAGATCATTTAATTTCCACGACGGGTATATATAATAGGTGAAGTATAATATGGTAAAGGGGAGATGATATTACCTAATAGTAGAGCTGTGTAAAAGTACCCGTACCTATTTATAGTGGACAACTTGCTTACAAATGTTTCGTGTAAATGAACCTTACTATCCTCCCTCGGGATGCTTAGAGGTGAGTGGATTATCAGAGTGTGGATCAGTCAGAAGTTAGAGTCCGATGACTATAATGGGATAACCATAAATCGTCTTAAGTGTCTTGTTCCTTATGTGAAAGTCACACCGTCGGGAACAGATATTCGAAGAATGGACAAGAGGAGTCAGATGTTTTATGATTTCTCCGAGGATGGGAGTTTTGTGTTTAAATAAATGCGGGAGTTGATACGAAGAAGGTATAATCTCCCAATAATATTGAGATAATACGGCCAATGATGTGTAGGCTATTCTTATTCGAATGTTGTTTAGTAAGAGCACAATATGAGGTGCATTTATTGAGGTGTAAGCCTATAACTGATAAAGTGTCAAGAGTGTTCAACTAGCTTGTTGTGAAGCGATGGTTGTTTTGTTTTGGAGTACTGGAGGATACCTAATTTTTCCAGGTAAGCCTACTTTTCCAAATTTCGGGATGAAATTCCGTTATTAGGGGGGAAGTACGTAATACCTCGTAATTTTATGGCTTTTAATCAATAGATTAATTAAATGAAATCGCTTTTAATTGTGGGATTAATTAAATTCATTTGGGATAATTAATTAGAAATTAATTCGAATTTAAATAACTAGCGAGATGAGAGTTAGTATTTAAATATGATGATAATGTTGAATATTGCTGAGTGAGTATGGTAATATGTGATTATTGAATTTATTAAAATTGTCATGAGTTGAAAATATGGCAGTTTCAGTAATTAAGTTGGGACGCGCGTGTCAGTCGTGTCAGGACCAAATTTAATGGATTTAAAAGTATGCTATTTTTATGTCATCCGTATGATCATTTTGAGTGCGCCAATGTATCCAGAAGGGTTGAAATAGTCAGAAAACATAAGCCGGGGCCCTGGAGGGTATTTTAGTCATTTTAATTTTTAATGAATAGTGACCCAAGAAAATTGGGTGATATTTATCAGCCAATATTAGGGCCATTAAGGCCACTACACTACACCAAAAATGCTAGTCTGGCACGCTTAGGAAAGGAGATTCTGGCACGGTTTAAAACCGTGCCAGAATCTGGCGCGGTTTTATCATAATCTAGAACGGTTTGAAATAATGCTAAAATTTGGCACGGTTTTTAACCGTGCCAAATATGAGTACGCTTCGTTAAAAAAATAACCCCCCAAAATTTAGAGCGGGGACCAAATTTTCAAGACCAAATGATTCCAAACCTAACTCTCGTTCTTTCCCTCCCCACGCTACCGGCTTCATCATCGACACTACTACCATGCCTCATCGTCGTTGTTACTGGATCTTCATCATCGTTTCTCCTCATCATCGGTGATACTCGAGCTTCATCATCGTTGCTCCGTATCATCACTGCTCCCGCATCATTGCTCATCATCATCATCGCTATCTCCAAATCGTAAGATATTACCTCTCTCTCTCTCTCTCTCTCTTTATATATATATATATATATATATATATATATATATGAACAGTTGCGATTTTGGTTACCTAAACCATTGAGTGTACCCGAACAGTTTCGATTTTGGGTTCTTCTAGTTCCAAATTAGTTGTTATTAGTCAATAAGTTTTGGATTTGGGTGTAGCTGAATAGTTTCAATTTTGGGATGTATTCGGGATGATTGTACGGGTGTTAGGTTCACCTGGTTTCTTGTTACGGTGTCTTGGTTCATGCTAGCTGGGATATGGTATATTGGTATTTTAATACCCCATTGAACTAAAAATTGGTGGTTATTATTTTTCCAATCGTGTCATAATTTTAAACGTTAGTTTAGTTTCTATTGGTGCTCATTATGTGTTATAATCGTAATATACTCGCCTGTTAACTTAAATTAATCAACATGTAAATGCAAATCGTAACCATAGTGTGACCATGAAATGATAAATAGTTGATTTATAACCATGAATATTGATCTGGATTATGGGTTTAGGGTTTCTTTTGATCTGGTATTTGGACAGTGAATAACATCTTCGGTTTTTTAATTTCTTGGGTCAAAAAATTATTGTTTGATGAGGTCATGTGGCTTGATTATCATTGTCGTGGGTTTATAGAAGCAGGGTAGAATGTTTGGTTGTGTTTTTAGGGTAAAATATGAAGTTTTAAAAGACATTTAGGTTGGTTTTTTCCAAGCACACGAGTTGTTGCTCGTGATGCGTTCTTGACTAAAAACCTTAGGTTTGGAGGTTTTATTTCTGTCTAATAACTAAAATGTAAGAATGGATGTTAGATCTTAGTCCACCCTTATATTTCTTTAGGTTTCTCTGATTTACTCACTATGTCAAGATGCATAAAGGATCCACAGTTCCTCGAAACTATTACTCCCATTGGAGAGAGATCCCACCAATAGCTATCAAATGAGGGGTTAAAGAATACATATGGGACAATTTGGATAATTAAAATGTATTATATGTGATTTCTGTAATTTAGTAATTCTCCACTGTTCCTCTTGTTGAAATTTTGAAATGCTATTTTATGTGATGTGATCTTAGTAACACATAATGCATCTACATGTTTATCAAGATGTCGTCGATGATCAATAAAGAGTGGATAAAGGAGAAAAACTTTGAGACCAATTCATATAGAGATGGGGTGTTAGAGTTTCTACAGTATGTGCGTAACACTATTCCTGGGGATATACATTCATGTCCGTGTAGGCGTTGTCGCAATGGGAAAGGACATGTTACTTTAGATGAAATCTTTGTCCATTTGATGGACTACAGTATGGATATAAATTACACCTTATGGCATTTTTATGGGGAGACATAAATTCTTAATTCAGTCCAGCGATCATCACAGCCCGCGACTCAGACTAATGTTGGAGAACACATTGATGTGTCTAATATTCTGACTTTGGATGACCTTGTGAATGATTCTTGTGAGATGTTCGCGACTGAAGCGTGTCCTAGTGCACCTAATTATGTAGGTGGTGCTGAAGGGCCCCAAACTTTTGATGTTCTGAAGGATTCTCACACACATATAGGCAAAGGCAAGAAGTATGAGCGTTTACATCAACTCGCAATGGAGCCAGTGCACCCTCCTATTGGTTCGTCATGCCATATGACCATGTATTCTCTTTTAAAGTTAAATGATATAAAATGCAATTTAATTTGTCAAATGGCACCACAGGTGGAATTCTTAGATTGTTGAATGAGTTACTCCCTGAAGGTAACAACTTGACAACTAGTTATACCGAAATGAAGAACAAATTTAGAGATCTTGGTATGGATTATGTTAAGTATGATGTATGCATTAATAATTGCATGTTATTTTGGAAAGAGCATGAAAACTGTAATAAATGTCTAAAATGTGGTGCTTTGCGATACAATTATACTTCAAAAGGAGATGATAGGGAGGAAATTGTATATCCTAAGGGCCAAAAGAAGTTTCATAAGGTTCCTAAGAAGGTAATGCGACATTTTTCGTTAATCCCTCAGCTAAAGTGGTTGTATAGCATTAAATGGATAGCCGAGAAAATGACTTGGCATGCTCGAGCGAGCTCTTGTATGGAATTTATGCGTCATCCCCGAGATTCATCATAGTGGGTAAATGGAAACATTATGTGGAGACAATTTGCGAAGGATCCACGAAATCTTCGAGATGTAATACCAACTGACGGTCTTAACCCTAATAACAAATTTGGCCATAACTATAGTTGTTGGCCAGTGATTATTTAGCCTCTCAACCCTCCCCCATCAATGTGTATGAAGAGTGAGTTATCACTGTATTGATTCCCGGGCCAAAGTCACCATCAAGTAATATTGATGTCTTTCTCCAACCCTTAGTTGACGAGCTGAAGATCTTATGGTCTGGAGTCGAGGCTTGGGATGCAAAGAAAAAGGAACATTTTTAGTTAAAATCCATGTTGATGTCGGGTATTCATGATTTTCCTGCTTATGGGATGTTAGCAGGTTGTTCAACTCAAGGTTATTATGGGTGTCCTGTTTGCTCTACAAACACACCTTCTGAATATCTTTTCAAGTCAACTAAATATTGCAATCAACGATCTCGCATGTTCCTTCCCAAAAACCATCCTTACAGGTATGACACATAAATGAAAACATCTAATAGTAAAATAAAGACTGCTATGGCTCCACGAAAGTTAACAAGTGTAGAGGCTCAGCAAATTGTGTCTCTTATCGCTCGAGAAGGTGCCCGAAAAGAGGGAGCGAGAGAGGGAGTGGGGAAGGGAATGGTAAGGCTAACAGGAAGAGGAAGGGGAAGGGTAAGGGGAAAAGGAAAAGGAAGGGGAAAGAAAAAGAGCCAATAGTATTGGAAGATGGTGTAGATAATGATGATCATCCAAGTGAAGGTGACGATGAGGATCTCACAAGTACTAAGGGTTTTTTGAACAGATCCATTTTGTTTGACTTGGAGTACTGGAAGGATCATGATATTTGACATAATTTAGACATTATGCATGTTGAAAAGAACGTAACAAAGACTCTTTTAGGTACCATTCTCTCAGTGAAAGCATCGTTAAATAAAGATATAGTTAAATCCCGAGAAGAGTTGAAGGTCCCATTGAATCTTAAGAGAAAATTATGGATGCAAGATGTTGAAGGTAGTAATAAAAGGCGAATGCCATCAGCACCTTTTGCATTAGGAAAGGAAGAGAAAGAAGCCTTTTATCTCACCTTGAAAACATTGAAGGTACCGATTGGATTTTCATCAAATTTCAGCAATAATGTAAACCTTGACCTTCCCGGATTAACCAATCTCAAGCCTCATGATTACCATGTCATTATGCAACGATTACTTCCTGCGTTGCTTATGCATTCATTTCCAGATCATAAGCCTTTGTTTAAAGCTATACAACGGATAAGAATATTCTTTAATGCTGTTTGTGGAAAAGTGATTTTCAGGGAACATCTTTTGAAGGCAAAACAAGTATTAGTATAGGCTCTTTGTGTCCTCAAAATTTACTTTCCACCTGCCTTTTTTGTGGTCATGATCCACCTCATGAACCATTTAGCCGAGGAAGCATTGATAGATGGGCCACCTACATATCGTGCAATGTGGTTGTTTGAAAGAGAAATGGGAAAATACAAAAGGTGTTCACGAAATAAGAGGCACATCGAAGGGAGAATTGCTAATGAATATTTATTATAAGAAGCTTCTTTGTATGCCATGGAATATGTGTCGATTAGAGGTGAAGGTACTCATAAGAGGAACCTTAAGGATTTTCTCGATGATGAGTTTGATGACTCAATGTGTCAGCAAGCATTGGGTAAAGGTAAGGAGTTGACCCTAAATACTGTGCAGTATGAACAAGTACGAAGATGGGTCCTATTTCAATACCATGGCGTTAATGAGTGGAGAAGGTAAACATGTAACCCATTACTAATTCATATTATTTTATTGTAATTGAAAATTTCTTAATCGAAATTCGTTACTTGTAGCAAATTTGGGTTAACCGGGACTACATCGATGCATAGAATTGATGATTTCATCCCTTGGCTAAGGAACGAGGCAAGTATTTTTTAACTAGGTACTTATTTTTTTTATCATAAACTTATTTCTATAAAAATATTAAAAAATATTCATTTCACTGTAGGCCTTAAGATCTAATGATATCAAAAAAATTGCCTATGCCGATGGCCCACTCCATAAGGTTACTAGTTATGACAAGTTCCAATGCAATGGCTACACCTTTTGTACTTCTGCATATGAAGAGAATCGCAACTTTCAGAGTAGTGGTGTATGCATGAAGGAATTTAATAAGAAGGGGGTCCCCACGACTTTTTATGGAGTTATTAGACAAATACTCGACTTGAATTATATTGAGTTCACACATACAGTATTTTATTGTGATTGGGTGGACGTACATGATAAGAATGCTTGCAAAGTTGACCCGACCTCAAAATTGGTGATGGTGAACCTTAGTAAGCTCACGAGTAAAAATTCAATACACTACGATCCATTCATCCTTGCATATCAAGCAATTCAAGTGTTTTATTGTAAAGACACCAAGTCCAAGGGGTGGCCGATTGTTTTGCACTCTCCCAAGAGATTGACAAAGGAAATAGATGCGATTGCGATTGATCGTACGATGTATGACTCCATTCTCGAGGAAAATGGGAAGTTGTTGGAACTTTTAGACACTGAATTCATATAATGTAATGGCTTCATGTTCAAACCTGATATCACTTTTTTACTATTTAAACTTTGGTATTTAGTTCTTGTAAATCAATTGAATCTATTGAACTTGGGTATTTAGTTATTGTTAATCTATTGAAACTATTGAATCTTTCATGCCTGCTATGTGTTGAATAACTCCTAAACTTGGGTATTTAGTTATTGGGACAGTGTTAGTATTGTCTTCAAATCTTATCGCAGCAGCAACAGTACGGGTATCGTAACTGTAGTACATGTTCATTCATTTAGGAAAGATCATATGTTTAACATTGTTGATGACCATATGTTTATCGCAGCAGCAGCAGGATGGCTCGTTTTCTCCACTCACAACTATATATATATATATATGTGTGTGTGTGTGTGTGTGTGTGTTGTTGATGGACAGAAGCCTACGTGTTCCCAGCCAAACGCCTTGACGGGTAGGACGTCCCACCATCTACCTAAGTATATTATGTAAAAACAGAATATATATATATATATACACACACACACACACACACACCCATATGTCTATAACCACACACACATATATGGCTATTTTGTAGTGTATTTTGAAAGAGGAATAATATCCTCATTGGGATTTGAGGATTGGATGGTATATAGTTGTTTTATGAATATGAAAATGTTTAAGTCATATATGTCAGAACAATCAAAATGCTACCTGACTTAAATAGGTAGCTATGAAAATGGTTGTTTAAGTAAAAATACTCAATTTTCATAGCTACCCGTCTAAATCAAATGCTACCTGTTTAAATAAAATGCTACCGATATTGGACTTTTAACTTAATTTAATGGAAGCATGTTTACCAATAGCAATTGTACAATAGTTGTTTTGGTGATATAATATTCTGTTTATTCTGATTATTTTTGTGCCAAACAATCTCTTGTCAGATAAATAATGTCTCAGGTGAATGATACTTCAAATCCGTCACCAAGTGGTGCGACACGAGGATCAAACTCCCGCTCGAAGGTTTCTTAGAGTTCTTTGACAATGGGTGATGCACTTTCCACAAAGACATTAAAATTTAATGAGCATGTCCTTCCAGTGGGGGATAATTCAGCTACACCCTCTACTAGATGGGGAGACCTCACTAGAACGCATGTACCGGTCTCTTATAAAACATGGAGACATGTAGACGTGCGATATAAGAATAAAATTTGGACAATGTTCAAGGTATACTATTTTTTCTCTTTGGCTACAATTGTAATTGTTACTAAATTTAATTTTATAATGATAAATTTTGTTTCTTTCATATATTGTAGAAAGGTTTTCCCGATGTGAAAGATAATCAAAAAATCATGTTTATGAAAAAAGTTAACGAGTCTTGGAAGAAGTTCAAGGCCAAGATAGGGTAAATTTTAAGGGTGACGATGTTGTAAAGTGGAGGGAGAATGTTCCTAAAAATGTTAAACCTGAGGATTGGGAGACAATGAAGCTGTACAGGCCCAAAGGGATTTGCAAAGAAAAAATAAAGAGATAAAACAAAATTGTGCAAAAATGACTACTCATAACACGAGTCATTATTGTTATGCCCGAGCTGTGGAGAATTGGAAAAAGGAGCATGGACGTGAACCAACCCGCGTTGAATTGTGGTTGTCGGCTCATAAAGTAAAAGGTAAAGATTATGCCCCTCATGATAAAACATTTGCGGTAATTTAGCTTTAATGTTTTCCTTTTTGCTTCTTTTACCCAATATGTAATTCAAATGATAACTTTAATGTCTTTATGTATAGGATAAGTTTAAAATTCTTCTAGATGTATACCAAGCGAGTGGTCAAGAGGAGATCTTGGATGCTGGGCCAATTTTTGATGTATTTGGGAAAGACACGCGAGGGCGTGTTCGTTGTGTTGGGTCCATAATTTCTATAACAACTACATCAGCGTCATCATTTGCACGAGAAATGCTTCAAGAGGTAAATGCGGACAACGAAAGTTGGAAGGATCATGTGGATAACCTCAGAGAAAAAATGAAGGGTGTGAAGTCGACACTCTCAGATTTTGTAAAGAATTTTGAGAGTGGAAAGTTCGCATGTGATGGACATAATACTCATTCATTACCATCTCCAAATAATGCAACTCCTTCCAACCCCTAATTCAGCCCCCAAACGGCCCCGTAAGAGGCACGAACACCTCGCATAGGACCAATGTAACTCGTAGGAACTGACAGCGTAGTCACGGGTCTCCCAGTTTGAGAATATGACGATAATTTGAAAATATCTAGATTAAACATAAAAACAATGCGTTAAAGGGTGAAAACCCAAACCAACCCCCAAACGGCCTCGTAAGAGGCACTAACACCTCGCATAGGACCAACGTAACTCGTACGAACTGACCGTGTAGTCACGGGTCTCCTGATTTATGAATATGATGATAATTTGAAAATATCTAGATTAGGCTTAAAAACAAGCCGTTAAACGGTGAAAACCCAATTCATCCCCCAAATGTCCCCATAAGAGGCACGAACACCTTGCACGGGACCAATGTAACTCGTAGGAACTGAAAGTGTATTCACGGGTCTCCCGATTATTTAATATGATGATAATTTGAAAATATCTAGCTTAGGCTTAAAAACGCGTCGTTAAAGGGTGAAAACCCAATTCAGCCCCCAAATGGCCCCATAAGAGGCACGAACACCTCGCATGGGACCAATGTAACTTGTAGGAACTGACCGCGTAGTCATGAGTCTCCCAGTTTGAGAATATGATGATAATTTGAAAATATCTAGATTAAACTTGAAAACAAGCCGTTAAAGAGTGAAAACCCAAACCAACCCCCTAACAACCCCGTAAGAGGAACTAACGCCTCACACGGGGCCAATGTAACTCGTAGGAACTGATCATGTATTCATGGGTCTCCCGGTTTATGAATATGAAGATAATTTGAAAATGTCTAAATTAGGCTTAAAAACAAGTCGTTAAAGGGTGAAAACCCAATTCAGCCCCCAAACGGCCCCGTAAGAGGCACGAACACCTCGTACGGGACCAATATAACTCGTAGGAACACACCCCGATTTGAGAATATGATGATAAATTGAAAATTTATAGATTAAACTTAAAAATAAGGCGTTAAAGGGTGAAAACCCAAATCAACCCCCAAACGTCCCTGTAAGAGGCACTAACACCTCGCACGGGACCAATGTAACTCGTAGGAACTGATCGTGTTGTCACGGGTCTCCCGATTTATAAATATGGTGATAATTTGAAAATATCTAGATTAGGCTTAAAATTAAGCAGTTAAAGGGTGAAAACCCAATTCAGCCCCCAAACGTCCCTATCAGAGGCACAAACACCTCGTCGGGACCAATGTAACTCGTAGGAACTGATCGCGTGGTCACGGGTCTCCCGATTTGAGAATATGATGATAATTTTGAAAAATGTAGGTTAAACTTAAAAACAAGCCGTTGAAGGGTGAAAACCCAAACCAACCTCCAAACGGCCTCGTAAGAGGCACTAACACCTCGCACATGACCAATGTAACTCGTAGTAACTGACCATTTATTTACGGGTCTCCCAGTTTATGAATATGAAGATAATTTGAAAATATCTAGATTAGGCTTAAAAATAAGTCGTTAAAGGGTGAAAACCCAATTCAGCCCCCAGACGGCTGTGTAAGAGGCACGAACACTTCGAACGGGACCAATGTAACTCGTAGTAACCGACCGCATAGTTGCGGGTCTCCCGGTTAGAGAATATGATGATAATTTGAAAATATCTAGATTAAACTTAAAATCAAGGCGTTAAAGGGTGAAAACCCAAACCAACCCCCAAACGGCCCCGTGAGAGGCACCAACACCTCGCACGGGACAAATGTAACTCGTAGGAACTGACCATGTATTCACGGGTCTCCCAGTTTATGAAAATGATGATAATTTGAATATATCTAGATTAGGATAAAAAACAAGCCATTAAAGGGTGAAAACCCAATTCAGCCCCCAGACGGCCCCGTAAGAGGCACGAACACCTCGCGCGAGACCAATGTAAGTCGTAGCAACTGACCGCGTAGTCACGAAACTTCCGATTAGAGAATATGATGACAATTTGAAAATATCAAGATTAAACTTAAAAACAAGGCGTTAAAGGTTGAAAACCCAAACTAACCCCCAAACGGCCTCGTAAGAGGCACTAACACCTCGCATGGGACCAATGTAACTCGTAGGAACTGACCGTATATTCACGGGTCTCCCGGTTTATAAATATGATGATAATTTGAAAATATCTAGATTAGGCTTAAAAACAAGTCGTTAGAGGGTGAAAACCCAATTTAGCCCCTAGATGGCCGCGTAAGAGGCACGAACACCTCGCACGGGACCAATGTAACTCGTAGGAAACGACCGCATAGTTGCGGATATCCCGGTTAGAGAATATGATGATAATTTGAAAATATCTAGATTAAACTTAAAAACAAGGTGTTAAAGGGTGAAAACCCAAACCAACCCCT
Source organism: Sambucus nigra (assembly GCA_949130495.1). Taxonomy (NCBI): domain Eukaryota; kingdom Viridiplantae; phylum Streptophyta; class Magnoliopsida; order Dipsacales; family Adoxaceae; genus Sambucus; species Sambucus nigra. The sequence goes on from OX422208.1 coordinate 204,601,015, forward strand.
AAATGGCCCCGTAAGAGGCACTAACACCTCGCACGGGACCAATGTAACTCGTGGGAACTGCACATGTATTCACGGGTCTCCCGATTATGAAAATGATGATAATTTGAAAATATCTATATTAGGATAAAAAATAAGTCGTTAAAGGGTGAAAACCCAATTCAACCCCCAAACGGCCCCGTAAGAGGCACGAACACTTCGCACGAGACCAATGTAACTCGTAGGAACCGATCGAGTAGTCACGGGTATCCCAATTACAGAATATGATAATAATTTAAAAATATCTAGATCAAACTTAAAAATATGGCGTTAAAGAGTGAAAACCTAAACCAACCCCCAAACGGCCCCGTAAGAGGGACTGCCAACTCGCACGGGACCATTGTAACTCGTAGGAACTGACCGTGTATTCCTGGGTCTTCCAATTTATGAATATGATGATAATTTGAAAATATCTATATTAGGCTTAAAAACAAGTCGTTAAAGGGTGAAAACCCAATTCAGCGCCCAGACGGCCCCATAAGAGGCACGAACACCTCGCACGGGACTAATGTAACTCGGAGGAACTGACCGCGTAGTCCAGGGTCTTTCGGTTAGAGAATATGATGATAATTTGAAAATATCTAGATTAAACTTGAAAAGAAGGCATTAAAGGGTGAAAACCCAAACTAACCCCCAAACGGCCCCATAAGAGGCACTAACACCTTGCACGGGACCAATGTAACTCGTAGGAACTGACTGTGTATTCACGGATCTCCCAATTTATGAATATGATGATAATTTGAAAATATCTAGATTAGGCTTAAAATAAGTCGTTAAAGGGTGAAAACACAATTCAGCCCCTAAACGTCCCCGTAAGAGGCACGAACACCTCGCACGGGACCAATGTAACTAGTAGGAACTAACCGCATAGTCACGGGTCTTCCAGTTTGAGAATGTTATGATAATTTGAAAATATCAAGATTAAACTTAAAAATAAGGCGTTAAAGGGTGAAAACTCAAACCAACCCCCAAACGTCCCCGTAAGAGGCACTAACACCTCGTACGGGACCAATGTAAGTCGTAGGAACTGACCACGTAGTCACGGGTCTCCTGGTTAATGAATATGATTATAATTTAAAAATATCTATATTAGGCTTAAAAATAAGTCGTTAAAGGGTGAAAACCCAATTCAGCCCCAAGACGGCTCCGTAAGAGGCACGAACACCTCGCACGGGACCAATGTAACTCATAGGAACTGACCGCGTAGTCACGGGTCTCCCGATTTGAGAATATGATGATAATTTGAAAATATCAAGATTAAACTTAAAAAATAAGTCGTTAAAGGGTGAAAACCCAAACTAGCCCCAAACGGCCCTGTAAGAGGCATAAACACCTCACACGGGACCAATGTAACTCGTAGGAACTGACCGCGTAGTCACGGGTCTCCTGGTTTGAGCATATGATGATAATTTGAAAATTTCTAGATTAGGCTTAACAACAAGCCGTTAAAGGGTTAAAATCCAAACTAGACCCCCATCATCCCCGTAAGAGGTACTAACACATCGTATGGGATTAATGTAACTCGTTTGAACTAGCCACGTACTCACGAGACTTTCAGTTTGAGAATATAATAATAATTGTAACTCGTATATGCAATTTTTCTACTTGAATACGATTTTTTTTAAATGACTTGGTTACTAATAATGTATCTTTTTTGTGTCCTATTTTTTGTAGGATAACGTTCAATCGCTAGCTTTTATCCACTTGGAACACACGAAGAAGTCAATGCTTTGCAACAGGGGGATTATTTATTTAGTGTCGTTAATATTCAGGATTCTATTTGTTGAGTTATCGCCGAGCAGGCTTTAGTAGTTTTATTGTTTACTTTTATGGTCGTGCTGGCTGTAGTAGTTTTATTTTGACTTTTATGGTCGTGCGGGCTTTATATTAGCAAATTTTATGTTAACAGGTTTTAGAATGCTAAAAAAATAGAGGAAACTCTGCCCCGTTTTTTTATCTGTAAACTCTTGTAATTTTTTGAAGCTATTGTCGACTTTTAAGGTCGTGTGGGCTTTATATTGGTATTAACTCTTGTAAGTTTTTTCAGTTTGTCTACAGATTAATTTATCAACCTGTGATATTCATAATTTGTGAATTTTCTTGATTTTTTTTGCAAATAAGAAATATTTTTCCTACTGGATTTGGAATTTGTAGAATTTCCAGATTTGTTTCCTATTATTATTTCTTTTAATCAACGGAAAAATATGGCACGGTTTAAAATCGTGCCAAAATAGTAACAATTAATAAAAATGAGCACGCTTACAAAATAATCTGGCACGCTTTATAACCGTGCCAAAAGCGTGCTAAAAACAAATAATTTGTCACGATTTCAACATGTGCTAAAAACGTGCCAGATTTAACATCTAGCACGATTTAAAAGCGTGCCAAAATAAAAACTGGCACAGTTTAAAAGTGTGCCAAAAGCATGTCTTTTTGGAACTTTGGCACGGTTTTAAACCGCGACATAAAATCTGGCACTCCTAATTCTGGAACGGTTATTAACCGTGCCAGATTGCATATGGCATTGTTTTAAACAGTGCCAGTTTCCTGTTTTTCGTGTAGTGCTATCAACCAAAAAGTAAGGAGTGGGCAACGTGAGAAAGAGGACAAGTTACAAAGAGGGTTTCCAAGCCATAACCACCACACACCACCATTATTCACCGAATCTGTCATCGGAGTTAGAAGGAGAACCAACCATTAACATCACCAATGAATTATAATCTTAATTTTTCCAGGCAAGTGATTTATCTTGCAAAGATTTATGGCATATGTTCTACATGATAAATTAAATTTGGAGACAAATTATAAATAATTGTGATAATGTGAAATTGGAGACTAAATCATAAACTTGGGTAGGTTTGCATGTAGTGGACCTTCTGGGATCATTAAGGGAATGAATTATAAACTAAGAGTTAAGAAATCATGGAATTAAATTGGGGTTTTTAATGATTTTTTAAGAGATGAAAAAAACAAGGGTTATAGTATTTTAATGACTTCTAATCCGAGAAATCGATAATCTGTGATGTTTTGATAAATCTTGAACGTTAAGACTGGTGTAGTAATGTTGGTTCATGATTATTATACTCATTTGGGGAGTTTGGGACGTTGTAATATGATTTGGAGGTGTAAAAATGGAGAATCATGTAACTGTTAAGAAATTTTGGGCGAATACCTGCTTGATCGATCGATCGATCCAAGAATGTCGATCGATCAATGATCAATCGATCAATCCTTTTTCTCGATCGATCGACCTCTTTTGATTTTTGGTAATTGTTTTGATTTAAAGTATAATGAAAATTCCAAAGCCGATATTGATACTTAGGGTGATTAATATAATATTGTGGGACTTAGTTAAGGTCAGTAGGGTCTTAGTTATTTCCTGGAAAATGTTATAACTTATGGGATCGAACGTTATAACTACGAGCGGTTATCGAGTGAGGACGGTTTGAAATCTTTCAATTTGGGACTGAAAGTGGAATGAAAGATAATGTAAGGGTATGAACAGTAGCATAGGGATTTTATATTTGTTGAGGTAACCTTAGGAACAAATGGGATAACTAATATTCACTTGGGATAGGTATAAGTACCCGAATCTGTATGAAGAGACTTGTCACGTTAAATAAATTTTACGTATAATATCCGGAACGTAAATATTGTGGGTGACACTTAATATAAATGGGAGGTGTATACCTATATTGAATTGTATATATACTGGTTATGTGATTTTCTAGTATATGGATTATTGTGTGTATAACATACCTACCATACTTTCTATCAGGGAGGTCTTTCGTAAGAGGATAGTATAGTCTCGGTGTGCCTTAGGGGGGGACTTTAGATTGATACCTCATAACATAGGACTTGGAAGGGCTTATCGTTGAATGGATAAGTCTGCTGACCTTGGGAGCGTAGGTATGTGTGTGACCCATGGATATATGAACTATGTTCGCCTCTAATATGTGTGATTTGTATTGAGACGGTTCCTGAGACATTCGGAACACATGATGCTTACGTACGTGATGTACATAGATTTGATAGCAGAGTATGCATGCACCACAGCTTAGCCTAGGGGTGCCTTATATTTATATATGTACTGAGAGTGATTTATATATATACTTGTGACTGGTTCACTGTTGCTTAGTAGATGCGAATAACTAAGATAATTGAATGGGCTAAGAATGTGACAATTTAATTAACACTTGATATAAGTAATTTAATGAATGTGAATATGGGTTACGAATATGACTGATTTGGGTGTTACGAGTAGCGAGTAGATATCCTATGTTATAATGCGAAAGCATGAGTGGTACAGACTAGTTAGTTAGTGGCATAACTAGGATGGGTTAAGGGTATACGTTAGGCGTGCACATTAGTTGAGAGGTGAGGGTCTCACGTGAGGGCACAAGACTAACATGTTTATTATATGTGTTGTTTAATATTGTGATTTGAACACTTGCAGTTTTAAAATATTTTCACCTCGGGCTCTGACCCATTTGCTTTCAAATCTATCTCTTTTTGTAAAAATATTTTAGGTGCCCAGTCATAGGGACGCCAAGCGTAGAAGTTCCATTTTGATGACGCGTTGTAACTGTTGTGGAAGTTACAAGATCTTTATATTAGACGCCTCCACATTTATCCTTGGTTCCATCAAGGTCATTTATATCAGTTACAGCATGGTGCCAATTCTTATCTAGAGATTGTAGATACAAACTTTCATTATTTCAGATGTTGGTTTATTCAAACTCTTGTGTCAGGATTTTATTTACTCTGGTAATATTATTATTGGAGTGTTTACTCCAGACTCAGTTTATTTCATTTCGTTGGTTATCTACATGAGATTATTTATGCGATTGATGGTTATTGATTTAATTACTTGGTTGATGTTAATTTAATTAATAAAATTTGGCATCTCTCTTTTTAAATATTAGGTGGCTAGTAATAAATTAAATATTTTCGACAGTGATGTTACGATTGAGCCAACTTGATGTTCTGTATTAATTTCATAAAGGAGTAGCTACTCGGTATTTAATTAGTCGGGGTGTCACACAAAGTCTTCCCATTAGAACTCTGGTTCCCTCATTCCTCGTTCGGCCTCCTCATCATAGGCAACCACTAGGTTTGCCCCGTGTGGTGGGAGGGGGTTATCGTTTACACTTTCTTGAGGGATCTGTAAAGTTCTCGTCTTCACGTGTTTGCTGATGATTTTCCTCAGTGTGAAACAAGTCTCCGTTGGGTGACAATACTTGGAATCAACCCTCGTTGTTGTATCTGGATCCAAGGCCGAAATGCGTTTTAGTTCGTACACCGTTCCTCCTTGGACCATGGTATTTTAGCAACTAACATCTTCTTCAATGGTGCAAGGCAGCGGTGGTGGGTTTTCTCCATCTCTTCCAAACTTTCTCTTATTATCTTTCTTCGACTACTTAGCTCATTTATCTTCGTCGGCGTGTTGCAACGGGTTGGATCAACTACCTGAACCACAAATGATATATTTCTTATTGCTTTTAGAAATGCTGCGAAAGTTCATTCGCGTGTTTCATTAATAAGGTGACAAATATATTTCGGGATAAAACCTTCAGCACAAAGTTGTAACATCTTGTACTCTTTTGCCTCCTCCCTCACATCGAGGGACCTCTCTCCGAATCTTCGCACAAATGCCACCACATCTTCCCATGGTCGTTGATTCTCCTTGCCTAACTGAGTCAATGTAAAATCATTTTCTTCCAGAAAGAACTTCTGGACAAATAACATGTGCATCTCTTCCCATGTTGAAACACTTTTTGGTGCGAAATGGGAGTACCAGGTATAGGCTTTATCAGTCAAGGATTTAGAGAACTCCCTCAACCTGAGATTCTTGTTATTACAGTGATCTCCCAAGTGTTCGATGAAGCGTTTAAAAGGCTCTTTCGGCTTTTCCCACCTTCCTAGTGTATTTTTCGAATATGTTAGGAATGTAGTCCTTTGGGTAGGACTCATTATTGTATTCTTGAGGATAAGGCGTACGAAAATCATCATACATCGATTCCACCTCACCAGCTAATTACAAGGAACCTCATATCATCTTTATCATTTCCTTCTGCATCTCTTTCCTCATCTCTTCCAGAGAAGACGTTGGTGTTTTCTCGATCCTTGGGGGAACGACTAGAGGGACCACTGGTGGGACACTCATTGTACCTGGAGTAACCCAAATGGGTGGAACTCCCATCACACTTAGGTCACCCGCCATTGGAATAGGAGTGGGTACTATGTTTCTATGGGGCAGTGCTCGTTGGAGTTGCGCTTATTGGGGCTATCGGAGCCACCATTGGCCTCATAAAAGAACTGGAATTAATTCCCCCCAACACCGTTGTAGCAACGGGCATCTGTAAAAACTCGTAAAATTTACTCGTGATGAGGGCCACTTGAGTTCACCCCATCCCAGCAATCATGGAAGCTTTCATTATACCTGGGACGCATCTTCCTTTGAACTTGGGGCACATCCACCTAAGGGACCCCATCTCTAGCTACCTTAATCTCTCTTGCAGTTTTCTCTTCTTGATGTGGAATGGAGTCAAAATATCTAGCATAGTTTACATTATCTCGAGCCATACTTCTATAAGAATACCTCCCTAGCACAGTCTCCAAATGTAAGAGGGTGGTCCTATTGTAGTCTGGGAGTATGGTAGTACGAGTTGAGGTGTAACCCCTATAGGTATGGTGATAAATGATAACCCATAAACTCTTTAATGAACATAAGTAAGTGCACAATATTATATTTGATCAACACTTAGATTGGACTCACAATGCACTCGTGTATAACTCAAACAATAAGAGAGGAAACTTAGATTGGACTCTCTGGTTTGCAATAACTTCTTTCTCTCTGATGATCATCTCTCTACAGAGGGACTCTGAAAGAACATCCCCCCTAGAAGTGGTTAAGGCCCACAAATAGCCCCCCACACCACTCCCGAGGTGCCTCAGTCCTTCACAGCTGTGAAAGACATCCCTCATACTTTATGTCACAAACATTAAATACCTCATGGACTAGTCAACTTCACTTCATAAACATTAAATGCCAAGAGATGCTTTTACCTAACCACTGTGCGTCAGGGGGCTGTCATCATAGTGGTGGCTCACCAACTGTCTAACAGCCCCAAATTCCACGGTGGTTTACTCGAGTGAAGATTTGACATTTCTTATATGGCTAGCGACATCACATAAAGTAGATGTGACATTAAGTTGAGGACTGTTTGGTTCACAACTCAACGTACGATGGAACTTAAGGCTGCTCCACCCAAGATTCCACGATTAAAGGTCTTTCGATGTTTTATCAGGTGTATCTAAGATGGTCAGGAAAAGCCCGAACACTGCCTCACTTCTCAATCCTCCAAACCAAACCCCTCTGAAGATCCCACATTGAGGTCTCCCGATAGAGCATGAAAGCTCTCCCAGGCTCTGTCAGGCCTGGTCTCTCGCGAGTACGGTTTGACCTCACACTGAATAGCGCTATAACCATTACATCATTACAATCGTTATAGCTTATGGCTAGTATAAAATGATACAACATGACTAAGTGAGACAACAAATCTAAAAAATGAGACCTCTCGGCTAGTTACATCGCTGGAAGATCTCCCTGGGCTGCCATGCTGAGCTGCCTCACTTGAGTTGCCACGCTGAGCTACCTCGCTTGAGTTGCCTAGATGAGTTGCCTCACTTGAGTTTGTAGTATTAGCTAGGGGTGATTATCTCTAATCTCGAGATTATCTTCAGGCCCCCCCTACATACTTAACTATTTCTTTCCCAATTTTCCCTTTTAAACCAGCACCACCTTTTACACATTTATTTGAGAAATAATAAATCAATTAAAGTTTATCAAACATTCACTATGGATTTTTGATACCACAGATAAGCCTCTATACTCCATTTACATTTACTTAAGTTTCGTTTTTTTGCATTGCAGCCAAAATCTAATAACAACGATTGGCGTATCGACACGAACGATCGATTTTTTCCACTTCAAAATGGCGCCATTATTGGTGAGTGTTTTGTTATAGATTGAAGTTCATTTATTATTTTGTAATAATTTTTCCATTTGTATTTGTATTCTTTCTTTTGGCCTTTCTTTTTTACTTGTGCTAAATTGTTTCGAGAAATTAAAACTTTGGTGCTTGTCGCTCTTTTCTTGAATTGCCTATTTTGAAATGTCTCACCCTAACTTTTTTGATAATTTTAATTATTATGCTAATAGTTCTCAAGGTCACACTCCTAACACTATGCGTGAATGTCTACAAATTCTTGATTATGAGCATCTTGAATGTGAAAGTCAAGAATTTGCATTTAATCATTCATCTCCATTGGAGGAAACTTTACGTTTAGGGGAATCCGTTAGCTATGGGCAAACCTCACAAGAAGATGTTATGTCTTCTTTTTATTTTGATCATCAGTTAGCTTTCAAGGAATCGAATGACCAATTCGAGATTTCTAAAGATTGGTTTTAGAAATAAACGCCCAACTCAATGAGATCATATCTTCTTTACAAAGCCCGATTGAGGTTGAAACTTGCGTTTCACATCCACCCATTTTTGAGAAAGAAATCATTGAGACTGATCCAAGCACTTTTGAATTTCAACCTCTAATTAATTCTTCCAATTGTATTGAGGATGATGGTTCTTCCTTTCCTTTGTTCCCCTCTATTAGCGAATCATTATCATTATCGCAAGAATTAGATGAAAGTCTTGAGGACTTTGATTCGATTCTTGAACGGGAGTGTTATTTTAAGATGCTTCATCTCATGGTCTTTTCTCTTGCACTTGACCCGCCTCCCCTTCTGATTGAAAAACCTTGGGGATGTGATTTTAATTTTCCCGATATCAATTTTGTCTTGTCCCCCTTAGTTTCCAAATCCCCTATCACCCCTCTCAAATTTTTAATTAGTGATGGTTCATTTCTTACGCCGTACATATGTCTTTCGTTGTTCAAACGGGATTCTTAATTTTCGAGAGGCATGCATGAAAGGGAGGGTCCACCGTTGATCCTTCAAAGACAAATCGTATTTTGGGTGGATCCTAAAATTTTTTGACTTTTAGCGTATAATTAGTTTGGAATTAAAATTATAGGTTGCAAATAGTTAGTTTTTTATTTTTTTTTATTTTTTCTCTCTTTTTAATTGTAGTCTAGTGTAATTAGTTAAACTTTTTGTTATTTTTTTTGTTATGCTCGGTTCTAACATGTTTTGTAGATTCAATGGACTCGTACTTATCGGTGATCGCTCTAATTTTAGGTAATATCTTTCTTTTCATATCTTTATGTTGTGTTATAGATTAGAATTGAGGACAATGAGACATTTAAGTTAGGGGGTGTGGGTTATTCTTCCCATTACTTGTTTAGTCCATTTATTTGATGTTACAAAGCATGTTTTGCCGTAAAAAATTGAAAAACAATTCAAAACTATTTTCTTTCTTTTTTTCTCTTTTGTTGGGCTTTTTCCCTTTGTTTTCGATGATAAATTTCAATAAATGCCTGATCCAATAGACAATTCAATGATACATGATCTATATTTTAGAAGTTATTAGACTTTAGTCTTCAAATCATTGATATTATTCATAACTTCATGAATTAAACTTTGAACCCATGAGCACATGCGCTTTTCCTGTTTTATTGATTTGGTTTAAGATTTTATAACTCATCAATATTTTATTGCATTGTATATACTTACATAAGTGAGATTAGAGACATACCTTCATTTCTGAGTGTTATACAGTACTCTTTCCTCACTGAAAATGTTAAATTTGTCTATAATCTCACTATTCTTTCATTTAATCGTTCATTATTTGAGTTCATTTATGAAATGTGTTACTTGAGTATGATTTTCGAAGTTGTCTTGGCTTGACAATTGCATAAACTTTAGAAAATAATCATAAGCCATATTTTTTATAGCACCCATATTGGCCTTGACCTCACCTTACATATTTCCCTAGTCAACCCCATTGAGCCTTAATATAGCCTTTCGTTTCATTACTCAAAATCCTATAACCAACTCCCCATTAGAGTTATAAACCATACATATCACCTTCCATACCTATGTTTGGAAGGATTCTTGGGATTGAATGATGTTTGTGTTACATGGCTACAATTAAACATGAGAGTGGGAAAAGTGAAGAAAAAAGTGAGAGTGAAAAAGAAAAGAAAGAGAAAGAGAAAGTTTGTACATGTTGTATTTATTGTTCAATAAGATTTGTCACTTTCCATTGTTGTATTCAATAGTTGTTACGGTAATACTTTTTCAATTTTGTAATTACCCACAATTTTCCATTATCCCGAGTTTTCATCTCCAATCTCCTTTGAATCCGTACATATTCCTTCCTTTCATAACCTTAACCCTAAACCTACATTACAACCCTATAAAAGTCCTATGTGACCAAAAAGTGAATTTAATTTAAATGTTTTAAATAATTGCGATAATTTGTGAAAATGCATTTCACCTCTTTAATAATGATATACTTTCATTGAGATTGCATATTTTGCATTTTAAATATAGCGTTCTTCAATTGGTGAAATTTGCGCGACCTACTTTCCATTTACATTTACTCTTTATGCTCGCATGTCCCACGTATTACCTCCCATTCATAGTGATTTTATTTGTTGAGTGTAATATCCGGAGAGGATTGACATTTATGCACGCTTTAATGTTTATTCGATTTATAAAAGTTTTGCCAAATCATAATTGGCATGTGCTCGCTCCCCTCCCACTTTTAAGGTTTCAATTCAATGAAATTCGTTTTATAATGTTAATAACTACGGACTTTTGTGTGCATCCATTCACTTTTCTAATAACATGTTGAAATCCCTTTCATTAATTATGAACATCTTTTTTTATGATTGGACATATTTTGGAGGAAACTTTTATGTGTGTGGGTTTCATCCCTGAAAAACCTCACAAGACAACACTCGTCCACTAGGGTGACTTAGGGGTTTAACAGCTTATTGCATATGCTAAATGCATTAGTTCTCCTGCGAAAGTGAAATTTATCCTTTGTACATATTTCCTCCCTTTTTGGTATTTGTTTCTTATCTGGTTTCTTTTCACTTCATTGGTAGGGACTAGCAATGTGTAAGTTAGGGGGTGTGATTTGTCCCGAAAGTTGTATTTTGTACCCTTTTTCTTGTGCATTTTATCCCACTCGTGTACGTTAATTTCTATATTTATTCTCATTAAGTAGACAACCCCTGTTATTTATGTTTATATGCTTTTTGAGGTATAATTGAGCTTTTGTAGGTATTATGCGTGCACAGTGCAAAGTTTGATGCGTTTCGGAAAATTTTTGTTGCAAGACACAACTTTGAGGGAAATTTAGTCTTTTAAAACTCCTATTTTGTATGGTATAAATGTACTAACATGTATAACATCAAACTATCTTCGCTTGGTCGCCGACCGTGCGTCATTACGATCCCATATGAGGAAGTAATGGTCATTTCCAGAAGTTTTGGCATTTTCTTCTACTTCAAGGGCATTTTGGTAATTTCATACTACATAATTTGGAAGTTTTAAAAACATAATCTTGTATATAACTGAATTATCTTAGCGTCGGTTCTGACCACGCATCATTTCAATTATGTATGAAGAAGTTATCGTTATTTCCGAGCGACGTGCCCATAATTGGATCGGAGTAGGAATGGGACTGCCAGGTTCCAAATCTATTTGGACTTTGACTAGAATCGATTCGGAATGTGTAAAATTCCACAAATGTTATTTTTTTAGGGGGGGTGTTGGCTGGGTATTAATATGTAAACGTCCTCTTAAGTGAGGGACTTCATTTTAGACATTAGTTAGATTAGAAAATCAGATTTTGGGGGGATTTTTGTTGGAGATTCCCTCTCCTCACCACTTTGGGTTTACACTCACTTATGTAAGTATAGTTACTATTCATTATCACTTTCCTTTGTCTACATTCTCTATTACTTGTTTTGTTCCTTTGTAATTAGTTTTTGTTAATTTAATTCTTATTTTTCTTAGTTAATTAGTTTTATTTAGTGTTTTAATTATGTATTGTAGCTAGTTTAAGGGTTGGAATCATTTCTCCGCCATTGATGTGGGTCGAGCTCTGAAAGTTAGGTTTTGTGTAAAATTGTGTTTAATTAAAACCTCGTGTATTAAAGTTGGAATATTATGCGTTTAACTTTCTTTGTTACCTAACGTTAGTGTTTAAAGCAATATTTCGAAATTAATTCACGTGTGACCATTTTCTATTAAATGTTTTATCTTACATTTTTGGGTTAGGTATCTTCATGCATGATGTTCATAATTAATTGAATATTCTCGGTCAAATTGCTTTCGAACCAAAATTCTAATTACGCGTTGTTTAGCCCATTGAGGGGATGTGATCCTGACTCTCATTTTCTTAATATTGTTTACTTAACTTTTTCAATCCCGTTTTCCCTTTTAAACCATCACCACCTCTTACACTTTTATTTGAGAAATAATAAATCAATTAAAGTCTATCGAACATTCCCTTTGGATTTCTGACACCCGGACTAGCCGCTATACTCCATTTCAGTGTAGTTAAAGTTTAGGTTTTTTGCATTACGGTCGAAAACCGATAACAACGATTGATGCATCTACACGGACGCTCGATTTTCGCTACATCTATATATATATATATATACTTGTGTATGATGTGTATCCAAGCAAACAAACCCTGAGAACCACACCCACTCAGCCCCATAAGCATCCTAGTGTCCTATTCTCTTTTTGCACTAAAATAATACAATGCCCAAAAGCCCCCATAAAACTTTCCACTACTTCCCTCAATTTGTGTCCCCGTTCATTTATATATAAAAGAGGGGCAATGCCATTTATGGGTAGAGAGTTCGGATAGAGGACAGTTTTTTCACAGCTCCAATTCTTACAGCTTATTTGTAGTGTCATTTTAGTTTAAGAGTAATTATTTTAGTTCTTCTTTTGTATTTTTTTGGTTAGTTGAGTGTGAGCAAGAATATTGTTGTGAGGAAAAATATTGAGTAACTACATTTTAGAATATTTTTAGTGTAACTCATATTTGTGAGGTGTAATTTTATGAATATTTGAAAGTGTATGCAAGGAGACTTGATGTATTTTCTTTATTTTTGAATTTCTATGTATGGAATTATTTTCACACTTTTTATGTGATTTTACCCATATGGAAGGCTAATCTCCCATTCATGGGGAGAGATGAAGTCTACGTGGTCTTCTTTAGTTATATAATTTCTAAATTTATTCTGCTCCTTTGATAATAAATATTGTGTATGATTTGGGTATGAGGATACATAACTAACTTCTTCTTACTCATTCAAACCCCAAAAGAAACCAAAAAATCCACCTTTCTCTTGCTCATTTTCTTTTTCTTCAAAGGTGTTTTATCTTTAAGGTAACCTTAGGTACACTCCAAAAAGGTTGATTCCAAAATGGAATGATGTCGAAACGAAATGTAGTACATAACATTGTAGGTACATTGATTCTTGAGCTTATTTTAAATTCTTTAGATAATAGGGTGGTGTTGTGCTGCAACACCACCCCAAGTAAGTATTTTATGTATTTCTTTGATCTTTTAGGCTCGACTTTTTCTCTAAAGTTCAAGTCCAAAATTACTTTGACTTTTATTTGACCTACATTGGATACATAGGCGTATTGGAGAAACCCAATCTTTAAAACTCAAGTCGTGTCTGGTCTATATTTAACCATTTTTATCTTTACTCTCATCAAATGTAAAAAAATAAATAAAAATCTTCAAGACTATGAAATATTATCATGTAGTTTAGAGGATAACTATATCCAGAGATTTTATCTACTATTTTTTCCTTAATGTTGGAAGTTAGTCATTCTTTCATCATTAACTGGTTTTATGGCTGAATCAACCTTGTTCAGGTTCTTTCATGAGCTCAAATCATTCATATTCGTAGATCTGGTCTGGTTTCACTCTAAAATACCTTGAAATTTAAGGAAAGTCTAAATATCTCATACCGAGCCTCCAGAAAGAGATAAAACCCCTCTTGTTTCTTTAGGAACTACGTGGACTTTGAGTCACTCTGTGCGAGTATGTAATCACTCAAACTGTCATTCGAGTGAACAAGTTCGGCCTTGTATGTAGGTATCCTTTGACTATATTATTTACACACACATTCACATTGCATTAAACAATAAATTTATGTACAAACTAATTTCATTTTTACTTTTGACACCATAATATGCTAAAATAAATATTTTATACCTACATTTGAGACCGAAAAGGAAGACCGAATGCCTACCACCTTCCCAATCCATAAGCCAGTCCACAGACCTTCGAGTCCCTGGTTAACATGAAGATACCTTGCCATGACTAGGTCTCCATGGATGACTTCCAAATTTTTGTATGTGTTCTGTGTAGAATAGACCAATGAATGTATTTCCAAAATCTCCACTCCTTATCAAAAGAGAGCCACGTCGAGGTGGTGACTGCACTTCGTCGGCCAAGTGAGGGGAAAATTCTAGGGCTCTCTTCGACACAATTATAGCCAGTTAAACTTTATATTGGCCATGCATATACTTATGGAGAACCTAACATCTTAGCCTATCGAATCCACAACCATAACTATAGCCCGTCATCCTAATTTTAGCTAACCCTCACAAATCGTGATGTTACCCACACACGATACGCCATTGTCTCCAGTTAGCCTAGATTCCGCAATCATCATAATAGTCGACCCACACTAGATATTGCACATAATCGTGATCCCAACACACATTGTCAAAGCAGCCAAGACAGTATGGATACTGTAATCATCGTAATGGCCGACCTCCACACCCGCACTTATAGATAGGCATAAAACAAACCTTCCAAGTATCCAAGACATGAGGATCATGAAATTATCATAATGGCCGACCTACCCCCGCCCGCATATACAGTTCCTCACATCAATTCATTTCTAATACTCCCATATTACCTTAGGTAATACTTATCTTTTCTTTAGTATATTTTTATTATTTACAACTATCCCCCACAATAAATTCTTCCCATCAGAACTGAACCTATCCCAAGTTCCATACCTAGATATCACCAAACCATAAGTATCATCTAGTCCCTCGCTTAGGAAGAATACCTAAAACATAATCACCACCTATTCTCATGCCTAGGATAAAATAATGTAATGAAGTACTACCTACTCCCATACCTAGGAAATACCCCAAACGTATAAGTGCACACATTTAGTCCCATAGCTAGAAATCACCATTAATACTTGATATGCTTACGCACTAATCCCATACCTAGAAATAAATATACTAATAAAATGGTGAAAGTATGACAAATCATGTAAATCCCAATGTCTCAGTGGTGTCAAATTCTTAACATGAACAATGTTTATGTTAATTATATTTTTAATTCAATGTTACAATACTTTTATTTTGCAATTATACCAATCAGATTCCATATGTATTAAATCAATTATTTCGTGTGATGATTGAGTTCTACAAAATATCCAAATAATTTAAAGATATTCTAAAATCATGGGATATTACACTACATCTATAACCTCTTCTCATTAGTTTGTAAGTGTTGACAAAGTACGCTTTCCACTCGCACACACATAATAGTTTAGGATTTTTTTTTCCCTAAGGCACACTTTAATATGATATTTGACTTAACCCCCACTTTATTAATCTCTTTAATATACCCCCTTCATGAGGGGGTTATATAAAAAAATATCATAAAACTAGGGATTTAAGTCTAAGGATTTATTTGACTTTGCCCCTATTTATAATGTCATATTATACTTAACACCCTATCTTGGGGGCAAAGCCAAAGGATTATGAAAACGAGGGATTAAGTCAAACTAGGCAATAAAATTTGGGGGTCAAGTCAAAATGACCTTAAATAATATCATAAGTTGATTGTCTGCTCATTGATTTTGAGTCTACTAATTAAAATTTTCAAATGTGTCCATAATAAATTTATTTATTATGAAAATTTTAATTTCATACTTCAATCGAAGACTATACCAATATTTTGATGGTCTTGGCTGGCTAATGACTTGTCCAATTTAATACACCAAACAGGTAATTTGTAAGTCTTTTAACAAAAAATACAGGTGAGGACATGAATATTTCTTGATATTCCCTTTGAAGAGACACCAAGTAAGTGTTACTTTTTTAAATGAAGTGATAACCATCTAAGAATCAACTTGGCACCCTTTCTTCTCAATCAGTTAGATAACACAAATAATGGAATCTGAGACATTTTTTTCTCAAGATGAACATAGTAATCAACTTGATTTCAATTTTGAAATATGCATAAATGTATATTATACCATTCTATCATGGATTACTTACATCAATTATCATGTTTATTTAACGAAAAATTACATAGTCCTTGAACCTACCAAAGCATTAACTCAATGTCATATTAATCCGCAACCGATCATGATGTTAAGACAATAAGTAATTTTTAAACCATCATGATGTTAAATAATGTTTACAATTTTATCAACCAACATTAAGATTGTCTCCAGTGAACATTTTCGACCAAAATAAATAAATAAATATTCAAGACTTTGTCCCAACTTATCAAGGACAATGATATTGTTATCCCCGTTTATGCCAGACCATTTTGTTCCAAGTATACAACCTCAAAAAGTTGACAGAAATTAGAATCCTCTAAAACAAAATATATATATTCTATCGGGGAAGAATAACCATTTTCTTGAACAAATACATATAATATATGCAATCATGTACACGTGAATGATACCATAGTGTCATACTCTGTCCGTTCCGAATCAAGCGTCCACCATTCTTTTTTGGGACGTACCAAATTAATTAACGAACCAAATTCAACGCCAATGAAGAAGTGCTAATTTTGGCCTTGCATTGAGTGAATCCTTAATTTATACAAAAAAAATAGATAAGGACTCCTGATTTGGGACTGAGGTAGTATTATAATACGAACGAGTAATTATAGGCCGACATATGATTCGGATACATTTTGTGCAGCACTAACATGTCAAATATGTACTGGTTTGTGCAAGTGATTATTATTAAAGACATCAACAAATGCAAATACGAAATGAAAGTACGTTTAAAAAAATATGTCGAAATCTCATTTTGGTCTATAATTGATCAATAACACAAACATTTTATTTTTATGTCACATACTTCCTCCATGGAGAATATTGTATTACTTGGCATCATATAAAAGTTGTGGATGTTTTGTCTTGCCATTTTCCTACATAATAAAATCCACAATAATAGTTAAATTACAATCCATGTTACTTAATAAAAAGAATTCATACACAACACCATTACAAGTTATTATCACATATGTTATCCAGTCCTAATCTATGATTATCCTCAATAAATTTCCAAATATTAGTTCTAATCAAAATCAGATCCTTAAAAATATAATATACCTAAATAGATAAATAAAATTGAATTTAGGCTCACGATCTTAACAACAACGATCTCAAACTTATCAACATGAGTATATGTAGAGAACTCAACAAGATGGATTTCCCCAAAGGAACCATTGTCGATATTGTGGCTGAGCTTGTACTTACCGTTGATGATCCTTTCCATTTTTGTAAATCGATGGATTAGATCAAATCTCAGCATGCAACAAACCTATACTATTTGTTGAGTGTTTGGTGAGAATGATTTTTTCAATAGATTTTCCATAACAAACTGTCAAATGATTTACCCTAATTTATTTTTAACCCTAACTAAGAAAACGTAGCAAAATAATGGGGAAAAATCATAAAAACTTACATGAAATGACAAACGTTGAAAAAGTAGATCAGACGACTATGTTGTCGAGATTGGGGTTCGAGAGAATGAAAAGGGTTTGAGCATATGAAGGAGTTAGCGTGAAATAAAATATTACATACCAACGAATGATAAAAAGAAGGAGTGCAAGTGAAATTATTTTGACGCTTGACATTGGGGTTAAGTTCTAAGCATGTGAGAACCATGTGATTTTAGGTGCTTATATATGTTAAATTTTCCAATTTAAAATGGCTTTGTATACTTATAAATTTTGCAAGTGCTTAGAACCGTTGCAAAATTAGTAAGTGTTCTGAACACTTAAAATTCGTTTTTATTAGTTGCAATATAACATATTTTGTGTAATGATTTATTGAATGTATAAGCTTATTAAGAAAATATGTTTTTCCATGCATCCACTACATTCATTGTTTGTTGGATGAGTGCAGATATTTTGCCAAACGCAATGTATACCAACATTTATTAGTGGTTCCTCTTGAAATCGACCCCGTTAGATTATTTTATATATGTCTTCACATTTCACATACACTCCAACATTAATAAACATTACATTATATTCCACCATAAACACATAAGATTACCAGATTTTGAATGTAATGATCAACTCATAATTTAGACCTTATGATAGTTCACATAATGCAATGTCAAATAATAAAGTAAGGTAAACGAAAATTCATTAATTATATATCATATAATATTATCACATATTTTTTTTTAATTTTACTAACTATATCTAGTTATCCACTAGTGATAATATTAATCATTTGGTGTATACAAAATACATAATCACCTGACACATGATATATATATATATATATATATATAGTGACTTTTCTTCCATCATTTGTATATATTATTACCATGATACTATGTTGATATTGTCGTGTCAAATACATGTCACATCTATACGTTTTCACACATCTGACAATCATATCATTACGTGTATGTAATTATATGTGAAACACTAAAGCTCTAGGGCATCCTAATCAGGTTGTCACCCCTTAAAGACCATACCCAAAATTTTATTCGTAAAAATTAAGAGGAGGGAGAACAACCCTTACAACAATAATTTTACTCATAATTGGAGGCAAGAGAATACAAATCAACAAATAAAATACTACACGACAACCAAAAAAACTATATAAAAAATGTTAGAAAAACAACCGAGGCTAAGATACTAATAAAATATCCAAATATGTATTTAGGCTTGCCTAGGAAGTCACGACCTAAGAAACTTTTAA
This sequence comes from Sambucus nigra, assembly GCA_949130495.1. NCBI lineage: Eukaryota > Viridiplantae > Streptophyta > Magnoliopsida > Dipsacales > Adoxaceae > Sambucus > Sambucus nigra. Next base: position 204,620,053 of record OX422208.1, read on the forward strand.
TACGGTCTGAAGGAAAATCCCACAAATAAAGTATGTTAGATCCAACTCCCATGTTGGCAAGGCGGTCAACTACATTATTACCTTCTCTATATATGTGGGTGACTCTCATATTCATTTAATTTATATTTTTAGACTGTTGTGTAAAGGGAATAGTAAATTTTAGGGAGGATATAAGTAGGTGGATCTAAAACTAGTGACGACACTAACTAAATTTGATTCTAAGCCTGGTCATTCTATGGTTGACCTTGATAAACTCCTCAATATACAATGATTAATGCAATAATTATAAAAACCTAATTATTACAACCAAATCAGATGTATGAGAAAAAATAACTATAGATAAACTACCGTATGATCCATCCACATAAAACACATCCACGTGACCACAATGGAATGAATACAATCATCAAAACCTTACAAAGCCATGTTAGTACAATATATACACATCCATTCACATATCGTTTAACATGCAACCTAGGTTTCAATGACGCACAACATAAACCTTTCTAAATCATAATCAATCTATAATTAGGACTTTGATACCAATTGATGGGTATTCATTTAAAGAAAAACTATTTTTCCCAAAACCTTGAATGACCATGCATTACAAAGTAAAACAAAAACTAGTTTTAAACCATAAAACTAGGGTTTCAAATCATGATACCTTTGCGGATCATGTAGGTGATTCGAGTGAGGAGAAATATGGTTTGTAGAAGTTGAAGAGGATATTTTTACTTTCCTTCCAAAAGCTTGCTAAAACATCCCAAAAGCCTTGGATCTTCTGGTATGTGATCCTCCCAGAGCAAACTATGTGTGTGAAAACTCTAGGAGATGAATTCTTAGTATTTTGAGTGAGGTATGGCCTTCTATCTCTATATTCCTTAACCAAAATGTGAAAAGTAATTTTCCTCTCCCATTCAAACACTTAATAATGCATATGCAACTTAAAATCCTACCTTACACCAATATATATAAGTATAAGTAGTGGTCTTGGGGTAAACTGAGTTACTAGAGAGTCTAGTCCTGCTACTTGGGTAAATGTAGTATACTAGGGAACCCAAGACTAAATAATTAAATTATATTTCAAATATTTACTAAAAAATCCCAAATTACATCCTCACAATTTATTGTCTTTCTCCACATAACTGTAATTAATTTCCCTAAATAGTCATTATTGTGCTCCAATTTAATTATCTCAAAATTACTTAAATAAAGAGGTCTTATTTGCAAAGTATCTATAGTATATAGTATGTTTTCCCGCATTAGGCATATAACACCCTCTTAGTAAAATCAATTTTTCTGCTAATTGATTTTACCCAACTTCTTATTTATTCTTTGATCTCGGGCTTAACTTATTTGATACTCTGTCGAATTATAAAATAATGAACTTTTCAGGTTTTGTAAGAGAACAATTTATTATTTGTTCATTATGTTTATAGTTTGGCATATTGCGTTACACCTCTACACTATCATGTACATTATCAAAAGGCTTCAATTGAAGACAAGTTAGTGACCGAATGCATCAATCGAATAATGAAGAGTTGATATCAAGAAAACATTCAGGGGTATTTTTTTAAATATGTTTGAATCCAAAATATTTTTCCAATTTTTTTCAAAACAAAAAACATTTTTTATGAATCTCGGTAGAACGAGATTGAGGTTTCTTCGAAAGATTTAATACAACTCGTTGAATAGCCGTTCAAACGAGATTCATACATGAATTTTTCCACTCGTTCTAAAAATTTTTGCGATCTCTTATTCTATAACCATTCCAACAAGTTTGTAAAGGTCGTTCAAATGAGGTCCAATTCGTTCGAATGAATCAATGTGAATTTTTTTAGTTGGTTTAAAAAAAATATTTTCAAACTAATCTCTTTTAAATTTTCCATCCTATTTAAGAGATACAAACCTGCACATTGTTGCAAGCTTTTTTTACCTATTTTTTGATCAAATACTTTGGTTTTTCAAAATCCAAACCCCTTGGATATTTGTGACACTTTATCAAACTCGGAAGAACACATCAATTGTTCAAACCCCAGTAGAGTTCACTATTCACTTCTCACAAGAGGAAAAGAATTTCCTAAGACTGATCGGTGGATATCGAAGCAAGTAAAGCTTGCTTTGGGGCATTACTGAATCTACATCAGTTTATGTTATCAATAAGTAAGGAGACCTAACTATGATGCTTAATGGTGTATAAGTCTATAAGTTTATCTTTGTCGTCTGAATACCTTAGTTGAAAAAGCGGTGAAAAGGGCTTTTCCCATAAGGTGTTTTTCCTCTCATCTCGTGTGGAAAAAATTCTTATATTTTTTTAACATTATTGGTCCCAAGCCCGGATGAAGGAGGAGGGTTACGTTAAGTAGCTGACAGATAGTGTAAAACTTTGTCATATCCTTATGAACATGAATTTTGGGTGATTGTGCATTTGTTTGTTAAATTTAAATTCATTATCTTCTTGCTCAGTTTCACCTAATTAATAAATATAAAACTGGATTAAAATTAAACTTAGTTTTTTTGTGACCTAATCTACGGATTCTACCATTGACCATATAATCGGACAACTTTGCACGCTTTTCATGTGCACTAGTGGAATCAAAACTTATAATCCTATCAAGGGGTATTAGAATCAGAGATCTTAAGTGGACGACGATTCCTCTAAATTATGATCTCAGACATATTTACACAATAATTTCGAGAATTTTAGAGATTTAGATCCAATGAAATTGAATTTAGCCCATAATAATCAAATCATTAATTCTGCAAGGATTTAAATCCTCATAACTAGTGGGATTAAGAACCTATTCACCTTTTGTAGATATGTGAGATTGTGCAGGTCTAATATAGTTAGACCCTAGGCTTGAATCTCACTCGTGGACTTATTTAATTCATTCCTAATATAGTAGTCACAATCCACTTCAAACTATCAGATAAGTTCCTGAACATTCAGACAAGTTCCCCTAGTTTATGATAAACTATTAGGATTTCACTCATAATTTTATAGATAGGATGTCAACTCCATATCTAAGTTGAGAACTATTTAATTAAACCAAAACTAAGATTCTAATCTCCCATTAGGATGAACCCAACTCACCAAAATTCCTACTAAGTCTAATTGACTTATGATAATACGTAAATATTGCGTATTTCGTCCCTCGAATTGACGCATTTTAGCTCCCTCGGGTATCTTATTCCCTATATTTATGCTCGTTAACCAGACAACCTCGGATTTCTATGTTAACAAGCTTTAGAGGGATTACTTGAGCTTTTATAGGTATTTGGATGCTAAGTATGAAGTTCGAACGCATTCCGGTTAATTTCCGTATGTGATCTCACGTTCAAGGGAAATTCGGTCAATTCACAGCTTGGGCACCTGGCCCAACATCTACATGAAAGATGTAACCCTCCTCGTAAGCTTCACATGGTGGCAAACAGTGCATGATTTTGATTCAGAATGAAGAAGTTACAATGATTTTAGCGGAGGGGAAAACCAAACCAACTAAAACAGGAGGACACTTGTGCAGGCCTATAGCCATCGATCGATTGATCAAAAGGATCGATCGATCGATCGATCCTTCAGCTTTTACCCTCCAGCTGAGACAGTGGGCTGATATTTTTACCATCGATAGATCGATCAAAGGGATCGATCGATCGATGATCGTTTTTCAGCTGATATTTTGGCTTTTCTTTTCTTTTCTAATTTTATTCCTTTTACTATATAAAGGAATTTTGTTGTAAAAACATATATAATTCGTTTTAGAAGATAAAATAGCTTAGGGTTTGAGGGTTTTGGAGAGTTCTTCTTCAATTCTTCTTTGTTTGACACCCATTTCGGCTTGTAAGTTGACTATTCATCATCCTCTCCATTTAATATAGTGTGTATTTACTTATTTCTTGCTTTCTAATTTAGTTTACATGCTTTATTTACATGCCTTGATTTAGTTTCTTTCTAGTGTAGTTTTTTCGCGTTTATTTACCTCTTTCCTTTACCGCATTTTTAATATTCTTTCTAGCTAAGTTTGTCTTGGTTGTGCCGGATTGAACTCATTCCGAGTTGACATGTTGCTTTTCTTTGGTGATGGTGTTTACGGGTCTATTTCAGGTGCGTTTTCCTAGTTATTATGCCTAGGGGATTTGATGGGGAATATCATGTATGTTCCGTGCTTACGACCTTGCGTGCATAATTTTTGGGGTATTTGTTGATGCCAAAATCGGATTAGGCATTTATGCGAACTTAGGGGCGTGACAACCCTTGGTTCAATTAACTGTCGAAACGAGACGCATTTGTAATAACTCATCGACCCATGTGACCATTCTATAATAATTAACTTGGATGAGGAATATTCTACGCAACCTATAATTTTTACTCGCTTTGTTAATCTAGCTTTATTTTCCCTTGCCTAGATTAATCATTTCCCTTTTTCGCATCTTTTCCTTTTTAGTTTGTAATCACCTTTTTCCCTTCTATTGAGAAGTATTAAACCAGATAATATTCTAGCAACTCGTCTTTGTGGATTTTCGATACCTGGACTTTCTATTATACTCCCTTAAAAGAGTATAGTCAATAGTTTAGGTTTTTGTATTAAGGCATTGAAAAGAAAACAACGATCGACGTTTTAACATGCGTTACTTTTCTCCCTCGATCAACTTACATTTCATACAATACATTTAAAACAAATATAAAGTATTCTCACAAACATGATTCTCATTTTAAATGAACCTGACACACATTTATTGAGAAATAAATGGCATACATGGTTTTAAAAATAGACCACAATAAGAAGCTAATAATTTTCAGGATGCTCAAATTGGGGAAAGGGTTTAAGATTCATTAGATAATTCCAAGGGTTAGAGAGAGTTAGATAAAGAACTAATAATATTTTTTTGAGGGGGTGATGAAAAAAAATATTTTTCTCTTATTTCACGTAGTTTAAATCTCCAAGAGTTCCTCCACACAAAACTTGTTTTGGGTGGATATATATTAGAATATTACACGGTTTTTTTTCATCTACAAAAGGATTTATGGTGGTGAATAATAAACTACATCATCTTCTTCATCTCTGTCTCTTATGTTGGATAACCTACAAAATTCGCAAAGGTATGGTGATTTAAATACTAGATCTAGTTTACATTGTTTTGCTTCCAGAAACATGATGAATCGAAGGTACATGGGAAAAAAATGTAATGTCAATCCCAGTAATAATGTATTTTGGTTTTTTATAGTGTCAACATATGATATAAAACTAGGAACCAAGATTAAGAGAGAGATGTAGAGAGAAGGGGGTGGAGAGAGATGAGGTGTGTGTGTGGATGTGAAAAAGGGTAAGTGAATGAGGAAGACTAAGGGGATGATCACTCATATTGTGTGACAACGAGTGAGGAAAGAGATAATAAGATAAGAAAGGGGATAAAGGATGATTGATATGGGACGATAATGGTGACGAAAAAGGGAAATAAGGGAAGAATATGATAAACATTATTTGTGTGTGTATGTTAGTGTGTGTGTATGTGTGTGTGTGTGTGTGTATATATATTGTGGGGACCAATTTTATTCTCAGCCCACGAGAGTAAACGACCTGACCCAATAAATCTAGAAAGCTGCCCGACCCAAATCGTGGAAATAAGCTACGAGTATGTGTTGTCCACACCGCCCCAAAACCAAGTCAATCCCCTATAATCTCGTGGAGATATTCAAGGGATTAATGGATCATCATTGACGTCGTGGAGTTAGTTGAACAACTGAAATTCTACATCTATAAATTGTAACCCCTGGCCTAGGGCACAGGGGCATGTAACCGATCATATTGAGAAATACTTAATAAAATAGTAAACCTCTCCATGGAGGTAGGTAAGTTGTCGAACCACGTACATAGTTGTGTTGTGTGTGAGATTATATACTTTCTTATTTGATTGATATTGTTCTGCGTAAATCCTTTATTGTGATTTTTTTATACCACGATTGGCGTCGTGTGTGGGAAACAACTATTATTCCTACGAGAACACTCACTAACTGAAAGCCCTCAATGTCTCACCATAGTAGCAACATCCCTCAAGCCAGTGATGTTCAGGAAGAACCTACCCCTCCCAGGGTGAGGTCTGAAATTCGCCAACAAAATTCAAGGCTTCGCCAGTAAAGGCAGCCTTCTAAAGAGAGTCATGGACCACCAAGGTCCACGCAGATCTCCAGGTTAGTCGATGCCTATGAGGATAGACTTCGAGAGAAAGAAGAATCCACACATCACCAAGAAGAAGAGAATGATTGCCTAAAAAGTGACTGGAAAGAATGGAGAGAGATGTCCACAGAAATACAATATGACGCTGTGATCGAACTCTTAGCCCTCAAGTGAGTGAATCTCACAACCGAGGATGGAGCCCTAGGTGTGACCAAGGGAGAATTAAGAGGAACAGGTAAGAGGACGATCCATCAGAACGAATACAGCCAGCTCGACTTCGTGGGATCCCTGATTAATAGAATGATGAAATTAGGATCTTGGTCCGTAGGGAGATGAATCAGCAACCAACCCATTGAGGAGCCAGATCCACACGAGAATTATTCAGAAGAGCTCTTAACACTCGGATGAAGTACCCTTTTTCAAGGGCAATAGAAGAAGAGTAGCCCCTAAGAAATTTGCAATCCCTAGATTCAATATCTATGATGGTAAAACTGACCCTATAAATCATGTCCAATAATACAGGCATGTCATGACCTTGTGGAGCCATAATAACGCATTGATGTGTTGCATATTCCCCTCCAGTTTGCACGACGTGGCGCAAAAGTGGTAGGAGAGGCTTCCACATAGGTCTATCAGGAGCATTAAGGATCTAGCTGAATTATTAACAGCTCGCTTTATAACCAGTAACTCCTACCCCAAGTGGATGGATGCTCTGCTCATAATGAAGAAAAAACCATAGGAGAACCTTAGGGAGTATGAAAAAATATACTGGGAGATTTTTAATGAAATTGGGGACCGCTCAGACCAGGTTTCCATAATATCCTTCAAGATCGGTCTGCCTAATGCTTTTTTATTGCACCACTCCCTAACTAAGAAGAAGGCACAATCCATCAACGACCTGATGGCCCATATTGAAAAAATTCCAAAGTCGAAGATGTAATCCATATCAATGCGGGGGCCAATAGTCGTGCGAAGATGAACAAAGGGATAGAGAAGAATGATTCCCAGAAGAAAGGAAACAATAATGGGGACATGAATGGCTAAAAAAAGGCAAAAATAATGACCCCCAAAAATCATTCCATGCTGTTAACATAGTCTTTAAGGAACCGATATACAAAATCCTCACTATAATCAAGGAAGAGCCATTTGTCAAATGGACCAAGAAGATGGGAGGATATGCAACAAAGCGGAATAACGCACTGAGGTGTGCATTCCAGAAAGAAGGCGGTCCCATGACTGAACACTGCAAAGTACTCAAGCCTCATCTCGAGGAGATGGCCCTGGCTGGTCATCTCAATGAGTTCATAGATAAGAAGGCAGATAAGGTCACAGCCAATGGCGACCAGAAGTCGGACCACGTCCTCGAGGAAGAGATGGGCCACAAGTTCGCAGTAATTCATGGGGCATCAAACCTCAAGCAAGTACAAGGAAACACTATTCGGATGGAAGTTAAAAAGCTTAGTGTTGTTGTGCAAGCATTTCATATAGACCCCACCAAGACTCAGGTTGGGAAGCATCAGTGACCAGAAGACGTTAACTATAGTAAACACATTTTATTTATTGAAGATGACTTAGTTGGGGTAAGAACCCCACATCATGATGCATTATTTATCACACCCAAGATAGCTAATTGGGACATCGACAAGTTGCTAGTTGTCCAAGGTAGCTCTTTCGAATTGATGTACCTAGAAATGTTCCACAAATTGAAATTGAATATCGCCGAACTCAAAGAGGAAACCGTTCCATTAGTCGTCTTTGCGGGAAAGATAACCATGGCATTGGGAAAGATAGTCATGTAGGTTAGGGCGATAAGTATTTCAAAGATGATCAAGTTTCTGGTGGTAGATATTAAATCCCCCTATCACTCCATCCTGGGTAGAGGCTGGCTCCATGCTATGAAGGTCGTACCATCCTCATATCATCAAAAACTCGCGTGCATTATATATCGGTGGTGGTTGAGATTTGTTGTGACCAAGCTATGGCTATAAAATGCTTCATTGCAGCCATCTGCCCTAAGCACTAGAAGAAGAAAGACGAGAGGAAAGCCCAAGAAGGGGTATTGCCTTCAAAATAGCAATCACAGTACGGTTGAACAGGGGTGGAGGAAACTAGGGTCCACCCCGAAAGTAGGGTCATCGAAGAACTGGAAGAATTTATAACTGAAGGAAACTCACCTGAGAGGAAATTTCTAATACCTCTCTCACCGATCGAGAAAAGAAGGAGCTAACCGTGTTGCTCTGGAGCAATCTAGATGTTTTCTCTTGGGAATTGTACAAGATGAGTGGGATAGATCCCACTATTGCATGACATCAATTGCACATCGATCCATCTTTCAAATCGCTCACTCAGATGGATCGCCAAATAGCTCCAGAAAAGGCGAAGACAGTAGAGAAAGTGGTAGAAAAATTACTGGATGCAGGTTCCATTTGGGAAGTTCAATTCCCCAAATGTCCATCCAACCCAGTTGTCATACCCAAAAGTAATGGGAGATTGAGAGTATGTATTGACTTTACTGACTTCAACAGGGCTTATCTGAAAGACAGTTTTCCTCTCCCAAAGATAAATCATTTGGTTGATGCCACTGCAACGTATGAAATAATAAGCTTTCTAGATGCTTACTCTGGATACCACCAAATCCCACTTTATGAGCCATACCAAGATAAGAACTCCTTCATAACTCCTATTGGGTTATATTATTACAAATTCATGATGTTCGGCCTCAAGAATGCATGAGCAACTTATCAACGACTAATCACTAGGATGTTCAACAAGAAAATGGGAAAAATAATGGAGGTATACATCGACGAAATGCTTGTCAAATGTAAACTCAAGGGTGACCATCTCTCAGACCTAGTAGGAACCTTTGCGATCCTCAAGAAATACCGAATGAAACTTAATGCTAGTAAGTGTTCAATCGGTGTCCAGTTAGGAAAGTTCCTAGAATATCTGTTTAGAAAAATAGGGATTAAAAAAAACCCTGATCAGATTAATGCCATCAGAAAATCCCATCCCCCTCAGAAGATAAGAGATGTCCAAAAGCTTACTGGGACGCTCGTCGCACTCACCCGCTTCATCTCTAAGTCTTCGAAGTGCTATCGATCGTTCTTCCAACTATTAAAGAAAGATAAGGGCCTAGTATGGAACGCTGACTGCTCCAAAGCCCTAGAAGAACTCAAGTCTTACCTCATCAAGCCACCCTTGCTGGTGATTCGAAGTGAAGGTTACCCTTTATACCTTTATCTTATCGTATCAGACCATGTCGTAAGCTCCGCTTTAGTATGTGAGAAGGAGGGAGGCTAACACCCGGTCTACTACGCAACTAAGATGCTTCTTGATGCCGAATAATGTTATCTCTCCCTACAAAAGCTCGGTTATTCCTTAGTGGTAGCCTCGAGGAAACTAAAGAATTACTTTGAGGCTCATTCTATTATCGTGATTACCTCACATCCCCTTAAAGTTTTTATAGGTAAAACTGACCTCTACGATCGACTATCAAAACGGTCGGTCGAGCTTGGAAGATTTAATATCCACTTTCACCCAAGAACAACAATTAAGGGGTAAGTTCTAGCTGATTTCATCGCCAAAGTCATAGGAAACCCACCTACTACCCAATTAAAAAATAAGCAGCCGACAGAAGAGGAAGCAAAATGCTTCGATTGGACCCTATACATTGACGGAGCCTCCAACTCCAAGGGGGCAGGAGTAGGCATTATATTGGTTACCCTAGAGAAGATTGTGCTCAAATAAGGGATCAGGATAGGATTTGAAGCCTCTAACAACGAAGCATAATATGAAGCGCTGATCGTCGGCCTGGGTAAAGCACAATTACTAGGGCAAAATGCCATCGGGTATTTGGAAATTCAAAGCTAGAGTCCAAGCAAATAAGTGGAGACTTCAACTCTAAGGATGAGAGGATGGTAGCTTACCTCACTATTGTAAGGGGACTTATGGAAAAGTTTGATAGAGTTGTTGTTCAGCAGTTCCCCAGGATGTAAAATAGTCACGTCAATGCCTTAGCATCTCTAAGCTCTGCCATTTAATCCGATTTAAGGAGAACCATTAAGATAGAATTCCTCGCACAGCCAGGCATCAACCAGTCAGCTGTAGCTAAGCAAGTCCTTCACATAGAAAAGGCACCCAGTTGGATGGATCCCATCATGACTTATCTACGAAGCGACACACTACTAGGAAATAAGAGATCGACGCACCAGATAAGAGTCAAGGGTACTTGCTGTCACTTATCTCCTGAGGGAAAACTCTGTAGAAAGTCTTTCACTGGCCCCAATCTCCAGTGCATTCACCCAGAAGATGTCGAGCAGGTTCTTAATGAACTTTATGAAGGCATTTATGGGAGTCATGAAATAGGAAGATCATTGGCTTTCTGAGCAATCAAGGAAGGATATTGGTGGCCGTACATGTAGAAAGATGCTGGAATTTACATTCAAAAGTGTGAAAAGTTCTAGAAGCACTCCCCTTTGGTCCACCATCTAGATAGTAACCTCAAGTCATTGACCAGCCCATGGCCTTTCGCCCAGTGGGGCTTGGGTATTTTAGGGCATTTGTCGGTCGCATCCGAAAATCACAAGTATCTGTTGGTCAGCACTGACTACTTCACCAAATGGGTAGAGGAAAAACCACTCACAAACATCCGACACTCAGATATGACGAGGTTCATATGGAAGAACATCATCACCCACTTTGGGACACCAAGAATGATCATTACTGATAATGGCACGCAGTTCGGAAGTGGATTATTTCAAGGCTTTTGCGACGAGCATGGTATCAAGCACCACTTTAGTTCTATAGCATATCCATAGAGCAACGGGCAAGCTGAAGCTTCCAACAAGTTAATGATCGATGTACTAAAAAAATGGTTAAACAGAGCCAAAGGTTCTTGGGTAGATGAACTACCCCACATTTTATGAGCTTATCGTACAACTCCCAAGAGAGCAATGGGAGAAACCCCCTTCAGGCTCGCCTATGGAATGGAGGCATTCATCCCATTAGAAGCAGGACTCCCTACTATGAGAACCACCTTGGTCGACCAAAACCGCAATTATGAAGCATTACTCAATGAACTTGACTTAGTTGATGAGCAACGAGAACTTTCACTAGTTAAGTTGGCATCCTACCAACAGGATCTGGCCAAAAAATACAACCAAAAAGTCAATCTGAGGAAATTTCTAATAGGGGATTACGTCCTGAGGAAAGTTCTCGATAGTTTTGTAAGACCATCAGACGAAAAACTGGGACCAAATTGGGAGGGACCTTTCAAGATAATAAGGGACGACTTACGAGAAGCATATCACTTGGAAACGCTGGAGGGAAGGGAGATACCAAGGGCCTGGAATGCATCCAACCTTAAGAAGTTCTACTTTTATACCTCTATATCTTTTATTTTTTAGCATGATTAGTCTAGGCGAATTTTTATTTAGCAACTAATGTTGCCTTTTATTTATCATTTTAATCAATCAAGGTTGATTGGCCCATGCATTCTAAACATCTTCGTTATTTAATATCTCTTGATCGAACCTCAATACGCATATTTTCTAAGCATTATGCTCCTCTCAAAACATAACAAAGTTTTGGGATTGAAATAAAGTGATTCACTTGCTCAAGTCAAGGAATAAAGCTCCTATGGTTACAACAGTGTGCTAGACTTATGCCATTCAAAGCTAAAATATATTAAGCAAGGTTTACAATTAACCTTCCTCAAGTCTTTGTTGAAAACAAAATTGGCCTCTTGAGTTTCTCCAGTAACAATAAAAGACCTATAGGGGATCCTTAGGTAATAAAGCCAACTCAAGGTTGGTATCCATCTTAGGTTGGTTGAAAACTCTTGTTCAGGCGGATATCCCATTAACCCAGTACATTCTCACCATCGCCCTACTTAGGCCAAGTAAGTGTGACGACACAACCTAAAAGGTGAAGTGGACGAAATGATATGGCTAAGGCATATTGGACTAGAACAATGCTCAAACACGAGATAACAAAAACTAAACATCATTTAGTCAGTTAAAAAGCCCAAAATAATTAAAAGTTTTTGTACAAATCATTCGTACTATGATCAAATCTATCAAGTACTTTTTTGGTCAAACACTAATGTCAATCAATCAACAAATAAGGTTAACAAATGTTTAGTCAACAAATGCTCAAGACATAAATTATCAGTTGTATCTATCATTGAGAATCATATGATTACATTTACATCAAAAGACCAAAAAATACTTAAAGACCTACGATGGACCAACACGGCGAGTAAGGTAATCCACTACTCGAGCTCTTCGACCATCATCAGGATGATAAACTAATTCTTCTTTAATGCCCTTTGGGTGTGTCTCTAGAAGCTGCATAGGAATAACATCTATTGGGATCCAATGGTCATCCCTCGAGAAGGGATTTCGCACAACAGATGAGTGAACGATCTGATACTTATACCACGGGGAGGATTCCTTAGGACGTTTCAATTTCTTAAGAGAGCTCAGCCATCTCTTAGCAAATGTAAGGTCTTTGGCCTCTTTAAGTCTTGCTGGGGCATCTGTCGAACCTTTGTTACAACCATCAGCCCAGACCTGCCAAGGACCCTTTTGGAATAAATATCTTAATCCTATAACATCTCTCTGGAGACCCGAAGCGATCACATAAGCATGCCTAACATCTCCTTTTATCTCAAAATCTCTTTCTTGGAAGCTTGATTGTCAGTTTGAGCAACTATAGCCAATGATGAGGAGGATCCTTGCAGCACCAAAGGAGGCCCAGATGGAGTGTTTTATTTGAGATGATTAATTTCTATTTTCAATCCATCATTCTCCATGTGTAATAACTCCCCTAACTGGTTGATTTCAGACGCATCCAGAAGTTTTACTTTTAAGGCGTCCATCTCCTCCTGTACAGAGGCACCAGTTCCCTCCATCTCCTCGAGCCTATCCTTGAGCTTAGCCACTACCTCAGATTGATCTTTATAATCTTGGCTTCTCACCCGGAGGGATTTATAAATCTTTACAAAAGCTCGGTGCGCTTGAGCGCTTATGTTCAGACCAAGAATCTGGCCTAGACGGGAGTTAGCAGGAATATAATCATCTAAATCAATGAGATACGACCAACCAAACAAGCAACAAATGTAGAAAGAATCAATAATCAAATAAAAAGTTCTCTTTTTATTTAATCAAAAGGAATAAGCTATTACAAATGGAAGGAAGAAGAAAAAATACAATAAATGAACAAAACAAGAACAGAGCCTAAATTCCTAAGAGGCCTCAACCTGGTCAGTCATAGAGGGCCCATTCCTCTTATTAGTAGCTTGGTCGACGGTGACCTCACCTACACTAGCACCTGAGGTAGCTCCTCAAGCTATAATAATGACCCCCTCTGGGTTAACTGATGCATCTCCCACGACATGAGTAATGGTCTCCATGCCCTCTTGAGCATCAGGTTGGGAAAACGATGATACCTCAACAGGATTACAACCGGGATGATGCTGGGAGAAAAGGGAGGACTCGGTAGTAACCCCGATAACAGTTCAGGCTTGATCCCAACCTTTTTTGAAGCATGCTCATCAAAGATAAGCAATCTGTAGCTTAGCATCATCGTACGCCACCTCCCAAACTTCATTATACCTGCTCTCTAGAACGGTCGCTGCTTCCCCCTCCAGCTGCTCCCCCTTTATGACCAACCCTTTATTTGCCTCTGCCACTACCAGCTTGTCTATAATCACAGAACTGTAGGCCTCTCAAAGATCGAACAATTCCTTCACTGACTTTTCCTTCTCCTTATCAAAGGTAGCCTTCGTATCAGCCCGATCCTTCTTGGAAGACTTTAGATTTTTGTCTAGCTTTGATTTTCCCCTCAATAACTCAGGTCAACCACAGAGCAACACAGTATAGTCAGAGACAAACTGCAAAATAGAAGAAACACAGGTTAAGCATGATTTTTTAGAGAAAAATGGAGAACAAAGAAGTATAGAGAAATAAGTACTCACTGGAGCAAGCACTTGGGAAGATTTAAGGGCTAGTTGGTCTCCCCCCATGCTCGATGAGCGCTCCCGATCGGCTGCGAGCACTACTTTCTCCAGCAGCAAAGGGGCAATTTGAGGAGAAGGAGCCATTGAGGCCCCCTCAAACCAGCAAAGGGGTCTCAGTAGCTGCTAGAAATTAAAATATCTGTAATTATTTTGGTTCTTTATTTTAATTTTTGTAATTATTTTAGGATTTTCAAAATTAGGGTTTCAAATTTGAGAAATGAGATGAAAATGGAATTTTCATTCATAAGATTTCAAGGTGGTTAAGTCAAACTACGCATTAGTAGGTGCAATGGAAAATTTGTAATGAATATTAACATTTATATTTGGCTTCATTCAGTTAGACAAAGATTTTTTTTAGTCGTAGGTTAGAATTGTTTGAGTATGTACCTTAAGCCTATAAATTTAAGAATTGAAGCATCCTTTCAAAAGCAACATCAACTTCATGCCGTTATTGCACATATTAACGTTCGGATCTGGGAATAGTATGAACAAATTAATATGTTTATCCTTGTAGGTTTAAACATTTTTTTAAAGATTTCTTTCTGGAAATTATTTCTAAAAAATAAATTTTTATTTTTTTATGTCATTCAAAAGACAAAGGGTTTCTCCTACTAACGAGAAACTTATTCTCGTTAGAAGAAGATTTCAATCTGGTTCAAACGAGCTTCAAATGCAGCAATTTGTCCAACATTTTATTTTTTAATTGGAAGCTTGTTCTAACAACTTTGGTATAGTCGTTCCAATAAGATGTCATATGTCTTTTGAATGAGACTCCAATGTCATTCGAAATAGATGGTTTTTGCCTTTTTATATATTGAGTTCAATTAGGGATTTTCTCGATATATACCTAGTACATTTTCAGCTTCAATTGGTGTTTTTCTCAGATCAAAATCCCATCCTCTAAACACCGTTTTACACTATGTTTGAGATCCAAGAATCAATGTATTAATCTTATTCATGATAGATTTTCTTGTTTCTGTTTGATGAGCCTAGTTTATATCGGTGGATACTGAGGCTTGGTTGGACTATGTTGTGATTCCTTGGTGGATTCATATGGTTGTTGTTATCATGGTCAAGGAGTTAAATTTCATTAGTTTTGAGGGAGTCAAGCTTGTTGGTAAGTTTGTTTCTCATCCAGTATAAATCCTCATATCATAGTGGACTTTTGTAGGCTAGGTCATCCGAGGTTTTTCATTATAGGTTTTCCTCGTACATCGCGACGTTGTGTGATTATTTATTGACCTTGCTTAAATTTAATATTGCATGCTCATATAGTAATTCATTAGCAAGATGAAATTGGGTAAAGATCACATAAATTGAATTTACACTGTATTGATTTCTAAATTTTGTTTAATTATTCACTTGGAAATTGTTTTAAATTTTGGAATTCCATAACCATTAAATCAGGGTTCTTACCACACTTACAAGTTGTATCAGGAGGGTTGCTCTATTTTATTAAGTGTGTCCTAGGTTTTAGGTATTTTTAGGGTTATTTGATGGATCATACTCATGAGGGTACTTTCATTCCCCAAACTCCTTTGTTTGGAGGGTCAAATTATGCATATTGAAAGGCCCGAATGTGTTTTTTCTTAATATATATTGATGAGAATGTTTAGAACTATGTTGAGAGTGGTTGGTCTCCTCCAAAAACAGTAGAGGGAGAGGTTAGGCCTGTGTCCTAACGGATTAAGGGAGAAAATGAGTTGTCCATATATAACTATAAGAGTATGAATTTTATCTTTAATACTGTCATAATAAAAAAATCCACATCATATTACTACTTATAAGATTGCTGAATAAGTACGGGACATTTTACGTATCACACATGAGGGCACTAACATAATTAAAGTCTCCAAAATGCAAAATCATACATCTAAGTTTGAATCCATCAGAATGGAAGGTAATTAGTGGTTTAATGATTTTATGTTAAATTATTAGTAAACACCTCTTTTACTTTGGGTGTGAAGATCCTGGAGTCTAAAATTATTAGAAAAATATTAAGGTCATTACCTTCTCGATTTAATTCTAAAGTCACGATTTCTAACTCTATTGGTAATTTAGACTCTCTAAAAGTGGAGGAACTTGTAGGTGATCTCCAAACGTATGAGAGAGAGACACCCCCCCCCCCCCCCCCCCCGGGTTAAAGAAAGATGAGAGTTTAGCTTTTAAAGAACATAAAGGGGATACTTCTCGTTCAAGTGATAATATTGATTCAAATACTGAGGAGATGGTTATGTTTTCTAAAAATTTTAAATAATTTATGAAATCTAAGAATGAAAAATCTAAAGTCAACAATTAGAAATCTAAGAATGTCTCTAAAAATTGTCATAAAAAGACTAGGGATAAGTTTGAGGATGAACCATAGTGATTCTTTCAATTCCATGGGATTGGCCATATGGAACGTGAATGTACCATTAGGCTTAATATAGAGAGTAAGAATATAGAGGCAGTGAATGCCACCCTTAGAAACAGTGAAAGGGAAAAGAGTGATTATCCAATTGAGCATAACTTTTTTCGCGTCAATAGCTAGTCATGTAGACTGTTTATGTATGTCTTCCTGGGGTGAAGATAATATTTTTCTTGATGATTCTGGTATGAGTTCGGAAGACTCCGAAGATGAGGAGAATGAACAGGATACTTGTGATGAGGAGGGGAGTGAGCTTCAGGTTGCCTACCATAAGTTGTATACGAAGTCTTTGAAGTTAAAAATAATTAACCTAAAATTAGAGGATAAGTGGAGGGGGTTTGAGGTAGAGAGTGCCTTGAAAAATAATGATAAATTGATTGAGTATTTAAAGGCATGTGATAAGACTCTAAGGAATAAGTTCACATACAGTGAGGGGATCATGATAACCTTTTAGGAATAGTTGAAGATACTAAGAAGGAGTCACAAAATTTTGAAA
Organism: Sambucus nigra; assembly: GCA_949130495.1. Classification (NCBI taxonomy): domain Eukaryota; kingdom Viridiplantae; phylum Streptophyta; class Magnoliopsida; order Dipsacales; family Adoxaceae; genus Sambucus; species Sambucus nigra. The sequence goes on from OX422208.1 coordinate 204,637,149, forward strand.
AGTTTAAATGTTTTCTTAAGTCAAGGAGTTTGAGGTTAGAATATGAATTAAAAGACTCAAGGCATTTAAAACTTGACTTGGAATCAAGGTTTGAAAAGTTGTATAAGATTTTAAGATCCATCCAAGTCTAGAATTATAAGAAATGTATAGGCTATAATGATTTTAACGCGCTCGCTCCTAAAGTCAAGACCATATATTTCAAAGAGTCAACCATTGCCCGAGACATTATCCAAGTTCATCCTAAGAGTAGCCATCCTAGAGTTTACTGGTGGACAAACTTTGGAAGAAAAGGTCACCTTAAGAGGTTTTGTTGTAATCTTGGAAAATGCCCTAGTAGGTCTAAGTTTATTATCAACCTGGTTTTTAAAACCTGAGTTTCCTGTGTGATATATATATTTGAGTTAGGAAATCATATTTGATCAGGTAGTACGATATTATAATTGTTAATTCTTATGTGTTTTCACACAATCCACATGTTATATCTTATGAGAGATTGTGATTGCATGTCATCATAAACTAGGCTAAATCTTTATAATATATGTTATATTTAGTGATATGATCACTACACCAAATCTGCCCATTTGTCAAGGTCATTGACCTTGACAAATTCACCTTGTCAAGGTCAATGACCATGACATTTCGAGGCGAGACAACTTTTTTTGTCACGGTCGTGTCACGGTCATTGACCTTGACAAAAAACTCGTGTTTTGTGTCACGGTCGTGTCAAGGTCAATGACCGTGACACGTTTGTCACGGTTTAGAACCGTGACACAGCCGTGACCCTTTTTAAAAAAATTGTCATGGTCATTGACCGTGACACGTCCGTGTCAATTTTGTCACGGACGTGTCACGACCAATGATCGTGACAATTCTGGGCAGAATTAAAAAAAAATTGCTGGGCAGTATGGCCACTGCCACTGCCCAGCAGTATATTTGTACTTGTTATAGCAACGTTGTACCTGTTCCAAACATCATATATCCGAACAAACTAAAGATAATGCAAATATATATTCAAATAAGAAACTATTTAAAAAGAAACAACATCACCATAATTTTATCTCAAATCTACAAACTATTTGCATGGAAAAAAGATTTTGTACCGCGACGCTCGGGACACCTCCTTATCCTTCCCTTCTCGTCCGAATAGCCACATAAGTATAGATCATATGTGGCCTACCCTTAGGGCCACTCCCTGTCCCCTGAATTGAAATAAATTAAAATTAGTATCCGCCCCTCAAATATAGATAAATATAAATCTTAATTGAAATTGAAATCGAAATTGACATATAAATATAAATACATTACCTGTAGTGTCACTCAAACAGCTAACTTGAGCTCCTATGGCACCTCCTTCCAACTAATGTACCCCGGGCAATCGTGTCAATTATAATTCTCTTCATATCTAAACACTAAGAAATACCATAATCCTATGGAGGTATGCGTTGCAAATTCCTTCCAACCGTTGTGTAGCCAAAAATCAGCAGTTGAAGTTGTCAACTCCACCTTTGAATGGGGTATGGAAAGTGGTGGGGTATGGAAAGTGGAATTGACAACTTCAACCAGTGATGTTTGGCTACATAACGGTTGGGAGGAATTTGCAGAGCATCGCTCCATAGGATTATGGCATTTCTTAATGTTCGAATAGACGAAGAGATTCAGTCTCCTCTCCACAAATAGGACACCCCAAATAATTATGTACTAATCACCTATTAAAGGTAAGAAGCGTATATTCATGGATTAGTATAAACAAAACTTAGATGTAGTTGGAATATTTATGTATTAATCTCCTCTCCACACACGCACACTACACAAGAGTGAAAATGATAAAGTGCAGATCAAGTAAAAGCATTAAAAATGGATGTTTCGGTACAAATTGAAATATTTATTACAAATTGAAAAATTGTTTCAAATTCGGGTTATCATCAAAAATGGATTGATATTCGGTAGGAGCAGCCAAGTCATCCACACTACTATTTAGACGCCTTGGCGCGTGTTGGACAATTGACCACGGCTCGTTGTTGATATACTCCGAGTAAAACACTTGCTTAACCTTTTGAAATGCACAAACAAACGGCTCATCGCTCATGTGGTCGTTGCTCTTCAACTTGGAAAAGTCAACCATGATCAAATTGGTGACAGGATCAACTTTAGAAGCATTTTTATCCTCAACTCTTACCCATTCACAGTAAAATACAACCTCTTTGAAGCTTATATAATCCAATTCAAATATATTTTGGATTACACCATAGTAAGTCATTTCAGCTTCAACGAGGTTTTTATCTTTTGCGCTCGCTCGAAAGAAAGTAAGAGGCTTGTATGAAATTCTCGAGTTCTGTACATTTGTACTTTCCTCGTACACTTTAGCGCCGAAAATGTAACCGTTCAATCGATATTTTTTGTACTCTTGTGCCACGAACAAGGGTCCGGTGGCTAGATGACCAAGCCTTGATGTCGCATCACCCATCTTTAGGAGCTGAGAATATAGATAAATTAATTATATTAGTGGTAAAATTTGAGTGTAATATTCAAAACCCCACCCACCCCCACCCCCACCCCCACCCCCTCCCGATGTTTATTATCCAATTATTATCCAACTATTATCAATTATTGTTTTTATAAGACCCTAAAGGGAATCCTATCTGCAACAAGATTCTAGTTAGTAAAGAAGACATAACAGAATATGGTGGAATCCACTACACTACACACCCATTCCCACACTTAAAAACCATTTCATAATATTTAAAAAATTCAAAACCATTTAATAATATTTAAGCACTAAAATTAATTTAATTTAATTTAACGTAGGAATTAATCAGATATTTTTATCCTATGTTTACTAATACTAAAATTATGAAAAATGATATTTTGAGATAATAATGTGTGAAAAATTGTTTTATGATTTTTTTCTTAACTGAAAATTATTTAGGGGTATTTTTAATTGAATATATACACATTTTTAACTCTTTAAAAATTACATTTTAATCCTTTCTAAATCTTAGGGAGAGTTTGGGTTTTGTTTTTCGGCCATAAGACCACACACCCCCACCACCACCCCCTCCCCCACCACACACCACCACACACACACACACACCCCACCCTACCCTACCCCACCCCCTGCCCCCCTCCCCCTCCCCCAAAACACACCACCACACACACACACACACCGCACCCCACCCCACCCCCTGCCCCCTCCACCACCCCCTCCCCCACCCTGCCCCACCCCTCCCCACCCTGCCCCACCCCCCACACACGCACACACATACACACACATATATATACACATACACACATAAATATACAGACAAATGTATATATAAATGGAAGAGAGAGAGAGAGAGAGAGAAATTGGACCTGAGAGAGGGAGAGAGAGAGAGCAGCGTCGAGAGAGAGAGAGAGAGAGAGGGAGGGAACGGTGGGAGGGAAAAAAGAAGGGGGAAAGGGTTTTTGCTGGAAAAGTTGTCACGGTCATGTCAAGGTCATTGACCGTGACAATTCGTTGTCACGGTCGTGTCAAGGTCAATGACCGTGACATAAAACGCGTGTTTTTTTGTCACGGTCAATGACCTTGACAAGGCTGGCCGGCTGAAAGGTGACAATTTGCCCATTTTGGTGTAGTGGATGTTTGTATCTATTGTATTTTCATTTTTCATTTTTGATTCTATGGAAAAAATATAGAAATATTCTTACTTTTTTGCAGGTATTTTTACACAATTGTGTGTAGTATTAGTGTATTTGAATCCCACTCATTCCATGTTTTGCATGTAGCTAGGAGCATTAGAATTTGGTTTAAATGCTTATGATTATTGCTTAAGCATCACATGTCATGGAGTTGTTCTTATTTATTTTTCTTAATGGGATCATCTAAGTATATGCATATACTCACAACATCACGAGAACTTTGGGGATTTAATATCTATTTATGCACGAGCTAAGTGAGGTGTTCTCCTATCAGTCTTGTTAAATATATCTCTATAACTTGGGTATTTGTCCATGTAAGAACCATTGAGTGTGAGGATGCTCTTAGGTTTATAAAATAAGAATGTACAATGAAAAGGTCTATAACTCCTTTGCATGTCACGACACCATTGGAAAGAGCCTTTATAAAAATTATAAAAATGCTAATGACAAATTTTAAAATTGATCATCATTAAAAGGACGCTTTCAAAAGAGCAAAAATTAAATGTATATGTTCTGAGGGAGTTATAAGTTTAAGATCAATGAGTTCGCAATATTTTTTCATAATTCATGCTTAAATGTTTAACTTTAGTGATTTGGGAATCATCAATATTTTCTACGCTTTTAGGAATTTAGACGATATTTTACCATTCCGGTTCACTATGTAGTCTAATGAGGCTAAAACTATGTTTGATAAATTAAAACTGTCAAATTTAATTCCTTGGGACCATCTTAAGTGTTTGGGGACATATTTATCGTATTTCTAGTTCACACCACAACACTCCAAGTCATATGTTTATATGCCATATGATTGTGAAAAACTAATTTTGTGTGTATTGTGTGGTAATACCTATATTTATAACATATGTATAATTCTATATGTATGTTTATGTAAGCATATATCTTATTTGTTTGAGTCTTTGCTTGCATTTAATTTATGTTCTTTATAGATACATTTTTAGGATTATTTGTTATTGTGTTTCTGTGTCACATGCTTGTTGTTTGATACACTTCACATTGGATGATATGATTATTTACTAGATGATCATATTTGATTCATGTTATGCTATCTAACCTTTGTCTATTCCCGAACAAAAATGAGGAGAAGGATTAGATTAAGGGGTTGGGGGCGGGGATTTCATATGCTTGGGGAGTATTTTGGACACATAATGTTATATGATTTCATATTCTCTTTGCATTTGAAAAGTGTGTTAAGTGTTAGGGTATAAGCATCAATGAGACAAACTCCACAAAGATCAAGGCTTCACAATCAATATAGTTAGTCAAGAGTTTAAGTGTATTTTAATTTTGGGGTTTGGGGATTAATGCTTAGCGTCCTAGCTTTGTTTTTATATTGTCCCAGAATAACCAAATGGGGAGATTTATAAGGGAAAATGTAATGAATATTAAAATGAATATTTGACTTTATTTCGTTGGAGAAAACTATTTTTCAGTCACATGTTTAAATTATTAGTGCCTTAAACCTATGCATTAAATACTTGAAGCATCCTTTAAAAAGCGACACCAACTTCATGCCATTTTGGCATGTCTTCACTTTGGGATTTTGGAAAGGTAGAAAAAATTAATATGTTGATCCTTCGAGATATAAATGTTTTAAAAGAGGATACTTAACTCAGCTCAACAAAGTCTTTTCCTAATTATTTGGTGTCAGCAACATGAATCCTATTTTTTCATTCCATTCTGTTTAGTGCAATATCTTCAGTTAAACCACGTGATATGATGTCCTTCTTTACAATATCCCACCAAGTCAATTTAGGCCTACCTCTACCCCTTGCGTTACCATCAATACTAATTAAAGAATTCTTCTTTACGGGGGCATCCATTAGTCTATGCTTGATGTGTCCAAACCAATTAAATCGATTTTCTCTCAATTTATCTTTTATAGGAGCTACTTTTATCATTTCACGAATTTGTTCATTTCTAATTTTATCCTTTCGAGTTACCACAAATCCATCTTAGCATTCGCATCTCCGCCACACTCATTTTTACACGTTTTATTTTTTGGTTGCCCAACACTCTGTCCCATATAACATGGACGATTTAATGGTCGTCCTATAAAATTTCCCTTTTAACTTGAAAGGTATATTCCTATCACACAATATGCCAGTAGCACTTCTCCACTTAACCCATAATGCTTTAATCCTACGAGTAATATTGTCACTAATATCTCCATCTTTTTGGATAATAGATCCCAAATAACGAAAATGATCATTTCTAGGTATCTCTTTACCTTCCAATTTCAGCACATCCCCATTTATCTTCCTATCACTACTAAAATTTCACTCTGCATATTCTGTTATAGTCCTGTTTATTTTAAATTCTCTAGTTTATAGAGTTTCTCTCCATAATTCCAATCTAGCATTAATCTTGGTCTTAGTCTCGTCCACTAAAAAAATATCATCTACAAATAGCATACTCCACGGCAGCTCATCATGTATTTTCCTCGTCAACTCATCCATAACAAGAGCAAAAAGATAAGGTCGTAGTTCTGAATTTTAGTTTAGACTTGTAATAATTGGGAATTACCTACTTTCTCCAGCTGATTTTCTTACTATAGTCCTGGTCCCATCATACATATCCTTGATCGCATCAATATGTCTATGGGTCATTCTTTTTTATATAGAACCCGCCATATTATATCTCTTGGTATCCTATCATATGCCTTATCCAAATCTATAAAAATTATTTGAAGGTTCTTCTTTTTATCCCAATAGTTATCCATTAATCTCCTCAATAAATAGATTGCTTCCATTATTGACCTCCCAGGCATAAACCCAATTTGATTCTCACATACTGTTGTTTTCAATCTCAATCTACATTCAATCACTCTCTCCCAACGTTTCATTGTATGACTCATTAACTTAATGCCAAGATAATTTGAACAAATTTTTATGTCCACTTTATTTTTATAATTCGGTACTAAAACACTCTTTCTGCATTCATCGTGCATTCTATTAGTCATAATAATTCTATTAAATAATTTTATAAGCAAATATACTCCTTCCTCCCCTAAGAACTTCCAAACTTCAATATGGGTACCATTTGGTCCTAAAGCCCTCCACGTTTTCATCCCTTTTAAAGAAATCCTAACCTCTGTTGTCCTAATTATGGGAAAAAATATATTTTTTTGAGTCTCCCTAAGTTCCTCTATATCTAATATATTCTCATTATCTCCATTCAATAACCTCTCGAAGTAGTTTTTCCATCTTTTTATAATTTTATCATCCCCGGCTATGACTCTAGAATCATCAGTTTTAATACACTTAACGTCATTAAAATCTTTTGTTTTTCTATCCCTAAGTTTATCAAGTATATAAATACTTTTTCCCCTTCTTGTGTTCCTAATTTTGTATAAAGGTCAGCACCCCCTTTAACTTATCATCTCTTACCACTTTCTTAACTTCCTTTTTAGACCATTTATATTTCTCAAAATTTTCTTCGTTTCTAGTTGTTTGTCTTGTTTTAAAGTAGTCCCTTTTGATTTTTACTATATTTTATACTTATTCATTCCACCACCAAGTTTTTTTAGATTTCATCCCCCTTCCTTTTGATTCTCCACGAATTTCTTTTAATATTATCCTAATGAATGTGGACATCTTATCCCACATTATTTTAGTTTCTTTTTTGGTATTCCGTGACACCCGACCAATTTTAATCACGAGTGATCAGTCCTTTATCAAAATAAATTAGAATATCATTTGGTTCATTCTTATCATCATTGTCAAAAACTTTTTAAATTACTAACCACCTATGTTCAATTAAGACGGTGCTAAATTTTATCTTGCATTGATATAACAACATGAAAAAATAAATACATCAACCAAACCATCCACACAATTACAATAGTCTGAATCAATCATATGATAACTAGATGAATAAATAATACCGAATAAACCATCGATTTCCAAAACAAAATACAACAACAAATCTAAAGGTAATAAAACGGAATCCAAAACAAAGTCGATAAATAACTGAACAAATGTATTAACTGAATGGACAACATGCCCAAATAAAATGATGAATAGTAAATCCTAGTCTAGGAATGAATAACTGAAGTGTCTAAGCAAACTCCTATAAGCCTCCACAATTGCTGCAGCTATGCATCTCTAGAATGAGTCATCAAGTTTGGCGTACCTATGGATGGACTCCTAAAATGTTTTGAAAAATATTTTGACACGCGTTAGACCCCAAAACCATTTGAAAAATATTTATCAAGTGTTAAAATACAATAAGAGAAGTTATTAGATATACTTGTTAGTTTCACGCACTCTCCATTGACTTCCTAACCTATCAACTAAAGTGCATACCTAACGTCTCCTAATAACCCTCCCAATCATGCTACCCAGCCTACCTAGACATAAGTGTGCATCTAATCTCATTAAGTTTGGCTCCCCTGTACCGCCCATACAATACGCTATTGTATTAACATTTTTCGCATTTTATCGCTAAACCATTTCAGTAAGTTCCTCATACTTAACTCATCTTTAGATATACGCAATCTATATCTTCTACCATCACACAAAAGTAGATAAGTCACAAAAGTGTATATATATATACACACACACACGCTACTATGGCATCCCCGGAATGGCCACCACGACGCATGCATACTTTGCTATCAAGTCCATATACTTCTTGTACTATGTCAACGACTATCGGTTCAGAATGTCACCTCAAATACTAAATCAAATAACATACAATGGAGGCGAACATAGTTCTAAGCCTTTGGAATACGCACATACCTAACGTACCCAAATGACCTGCCAGTCCCACAGATACACAACACCTAGTGAGCTTCCCTAAGTTCTATGTTCTAGGGAACCAATCCAGACCTCGCTGGAATTGCCAAGGTGGGACCACCCTCTGCACGAAACCTCCTGTGATAGCAAGTAGCGTAGGTATGTTCACACACATAAACAATCACATAATAGGTATTCACATAACCTATATATATACATATATTCAGTAGGTATGCACACAACCCATCATGTAAACTCGTACGTAGTATTTATCTCTTTCGAATACTCAACGTACTAATAATTCTCGCACAATGATTTATCCATGTTTTTCGAGTATCACTCATTACCTGAAGGTCCCAACTATCCCTTAAGGCATTTTAGTAGTTCATACATCCCTATACTATTGGTCTAAGTCTTGGACTCACCCATGATCCTCGTGACCCGTTCTAAATTCTCTTAATTTATTAAGTTCCATATTATGCCCAATCGGCCTTAATCTTGATCCCTTCATTTTGGCCAAAGCTCTAGTCCCTACCATAGTTCTATTGGATCTCACTAAATCCTTACCTATAGTTTAATAATAATACAAAAGTCTCCCGTATATTTATTTGTGGAAATAGTGTTTAAATAAAGAAAGTGGCAAAAATTTGGGCAGCTGAATTGACTTGTCCTTGACCAAAATCAATTCTCCAAACCAAATCGATTCGCCAAATCAAATCATTTAAGCTAAGGAACCAAACTGATCCACGACGAGCATGTCGTCTTCTTATTATACTGTTACTAGTTTCTTCCATTATTATCACACCCAACCTCCATGGATCATACCCAAACTTGCATATAGTTCATCCCATCATCAAATATAAGTATATTAACATTTTCTAATGAATTTCCATTACTAAAGCACCATTAAATTACATGTTTAGCAAGATGTGATCATGATTTGTCTATACAAACCCTAGTTTCACTTTTTCATGCATGTTCTTCATAAAACCTAAAACTTAATCCCGCATAACATCCCAAAAGTCAGATTTTGTATTATCAAACCCAGAAATCAAGTCTCTAATATGAATCCCAATTGTTAATATGAATTGAGCCCATTATTTTATCTAGAGAATCATGTATTCATGCTAGATTACGTCTAATTATACCATGGATATTATAACTATTCAAGACCATGCACGATTAACACTTACCTCTTGTGAAGGTGGTCTGATTTAGTTTCCAGATGATGTAGGTGTCTTCCTCCCCTTCCTATCCACACTCCAATGGTGATGGAGGTGCAAGAATGGTGTCGAATGCCCCAAGAATCATATTCTCTCTCTCTCTCTCTCTCTCTCTCTCTCTCTCTCTCTCTCTCTCTCTCTCTCTTATGGCCTCAATTAGTTTTCTTTGGTTCTAACTTTAGAATCCTCAAACAATATGTTGATATAACACTTAGAAATTCGTAGATCCTCCAGCCCTAGTTTCCTAAATGATCGAAACATCTTTAGGAGGGGTCGTGTTGGTCTAAAATCACCCCGAGACCCAATAAACACACCTGGGTACACTATTCTGGCTATTTCGACCCATATGGAATCAATCGTGACCTCGAAATCACCATCCGGGTCTCTCTACATAAGTTTCCTATCTCGACCTCATATAGTCTACACTCGACTCCCAGTTGAGATATAACCTTGTCATGTCACTATCACTCACTATGACGTAAAGTAATTATTTACTATTCACTTAGTAATTATATTTCATATATATCAATTTTTATCTCTCCTGATTAATATTTTTATAAACACATAATTTTTAATTCAATTAAATTATATCACGCATGTAATTTAAAATAACCGAATTAATTCAATTTTTAAATGTTCGAAAATATGGGGTGTTATATATTCTTTGACGCTTCATTTAATACTTTATCTTTAAATAGTTCTAATTTTTCTCCTTTTAAGTTCCACCACCTAGTTCCTGGGATAATCTTCTCTTCTCGCACTCGTGATTAATTTTTAATATTCATATCCAACACCATTATTCTATGTTCTGAGGTTAATCATTCTCCCAGGATAACCTTACACTCTTTACATGTTAATCGATCTCCTTTCCTAGTAATGAAAAAGTCTATTTGTCTCTTATGCGTTCCACTTTTATAAGTTATTAAGTGTTCAAACCTCTTTTTTTAAAATGTATTTACTAGTATAAAATCAGAAGCCATTGCAAAATCTAAGATAGACTCTCCATCGTTGTTCCCTTCTCCAAAATCATATCCTCCATGCACTATCTCTTATCCTACATGATCGTTTCCTACATGGTCCTATATAGATTTTTTCGCCTACGGGTATTTCTTGAATTAGTTCAACCGTTTGTTCCAAAAATTGTACTTTAGTGTGCTCATCTAATCATACTTGGGGTGCATAAGCACTAGCAATATTAATTAGATTTTCACCTAATAGGAGTTTTACAAGTATAAGCCTATCACGTTTCCTAATAACTATTACGATATCATCCTTAAGGTTCTTATCTACTATTATTCTGACTCCGTTCATATTTTTATGTTTTCCTATGTAATATAATTTAAACCCTGTATTTTCTATTTCTCTAGCTTTCTTGCAGACCCATTTAGTTTCTAAAGAGGCTATTTTACATTTAGTTTCTAAAGAGGCTATTTTAAAAAATTATTTTAAAAAATAGTTATTATTTTTATGTCATTCTAACGACATGGGGTTTTTCATTCAAACGAGAAACTTATTCTCATTCGAAGGAGATTACAACCCGATTTGAATAAGAATCACTTCTAGTTCGAACGAGCTTCAAACGAAACATTATGTCCAACCTTTTATTTTGTGATTAGAAGCTCGTTCCAAGGACCTTGGTATAGTCTTTCGAATGCAATATTAGTGTTCGAATGAGATACCATATACAATTCGAACGAGATTCCAATGTTGTTCGAACGAGATGGTTTTTGCCTTTTTTCGTGCTGACTTAAATTGGGTCTCTCTCTCTCTCTCTCTCTCTATATATATATATATATATACATTTTCAGTTTCGATGGGCATTTTTCTCAGATCAAAATTTATGCATTTAAACCCCATTTGAGATACAAGAATCAATGTATTAATGTATACATATATGTCATATTTTAAGCTTCCACGAAGATATATTCTTCACTATTTGAGAGTTTTGGCATGATAGATTTTCGTGCTTCTATTTGATGAGCCTAGTCCAGATCGGTGGATATCAAGATGGGGTTGGACTACGTTATGATCCCTTGGTGGATTCATGTAATACCCTGTATTTTCAGAATAAATTTTTGGGATGGAATTTAATTAAATAAAATCGTGAATAAATTAAATTGGTAGAATTTTAATTAAGAATAAATTATTTATTCATGATTTCATATTTATTTGACTCAATTGGGAATAATGGGTTCACTCGGGGGAAAATAAAGCGTATGATAATTAACTTAGGATTATGTGTTGATTAAACAATATAAAAATGTGGATGTTGAGTAAAAAGAATTTGGCCACGTTTCAAAATATTTTGGGAAGTCGTTTAAGTGTTTTAGACATCTAAAAATGGGCCTGGGGTATAGGTATCCCATGTGGGGAGTTGTTGGGCCATTTCGATTATGGGTTCGGGTTCATTTGGGGGACCAAATATATGGCTCAAGGCTTAATTTAGGATTAGCAAATAATATCAGTTAATTAGGGAGTTAGATAGTTCCATTAATTTATCTAAAGTTAACCCTAGCATCCCTCATCTATAGACATAAGATGCCAAGGGCCAAAGAGAGGAGGAGAGTAAGGATTGAAGAGAGGACTCTTAATCTTTCATATCAGGCAAGAATTCTCTTGCTAAAATTAACTTTGAATATAATTCTTGATTCATTGGTGTATTTTCTCATGTAATTTATGGGTTAAAATATATGATTTAATGATGATAGGATGGAATTAAGCCTTATGCATGTAAAGGAACAAATCTGAATTTAATGTTTAATGATTGAACAAATTGATGTTAAACCCAGAATTTAGAATTTAGTAAATATTGTATTGGACATTAGAAACTCTGTTCTAGGACCTTTAATTGATGATCATTATTATCCATATATAGAGCCTTAAATATGAGTATGATTAAATATGAATATGGGTGGAACAATGGTGGATAGTTAATTAAGGTGTCATTAAAGGAGGTTTAGATTGCCTTGAAATTTTAAAAAAAAATAGTCACTTAGAATATGTTTTTGATGTGGTATACCTGGGCATATATCTTTAGAAAAAAAAAGAGTCCTAATTAAATTGAGTTAAGAATGTGTGCGAAGTAGTTCCGTAATTTTTAGAGTTGTGATGAATATTTGATGATTATTTTCTTAACAGCACACAATGCTCAAAAATTCTAAACTCAATCTGAGACGTTTAAGTTATTTTTGGAATAGTATATCCATGAATTTATCTTTTGTGAAAAAATAAGTGATATACCAAGTATAGCCCCGTCCCTGAGTTTAATACCTCGGCCAAAGCCGACCATCACCAATCCATCCAGTATAAGGAGTTATGACTCGGTCATGGGCTCAGCCTGAGCTGACTCGTCCTCGGCCGATAGTTCATCGCAAGGTGCCTCAGCCTTGTCTTGAAAATCTAGTCAACATCCCCCTCATCATTACTCCTATGATCTACTACCCTCATCCTTGACCGTCATCCGAACGATGAGGTTAGGAGGAGACAACGCAACAGGATAGGTGTCATTCCATAAGTGGATTCCATCTTGACAACTCTGCCTTGGTATGGATGGACGACCGACTGTGGAAAATTGGCAAAGATCGTGGATTAGGGAATACGTAGGAGAGTGCGTGTGGGTTGTGGATCCCACATGAACCAAACCGTTATAATAATATATCCCTCACACGTGAGGGAATATTTCATCATCGTGATCTACATGTGACAATGACATGTGATTCAACCTCATTGACCAAGAACATTTTGCACATGCTTATTACATGCTAAGGGATACACTACACCCCCAAGCACTATATGTACTTGTCTTCTGCATCTTTGTAATGAATCGATTATTACAAACCCTAGTTGAAGCTCTGTCTAAATTTTAGTAGAGAGAGAAATCTTGAATGTTTTATATCCCAAGGCCATTAGAGCCCTTTCTTAGGGGATTTCACTCTCATAGTGGGGTAGGCCTAAAGAGGCTGAACCACTTATATTTTGTCTTATCTCCCTATTTGCCTCACCTCCTTATACATTTACATATGTTTTTACACTCCATTAATATACTGGTTTGAGCATGCATATTTACATTGATTAAGTGACACCATTTCGGTATTATCAATATGGCACCGTCTGTGGGAAGGAAGTGCAACTTTTTCCACCTCCTTGTTTAGCTTGTACTTGTCGGATTCTTTGGTGGTGATCCAGCTTTGCTCAGGTGGGCATGTATCACCATTAAAAGATCTCCAGTTGAGTCTTTCAAGCCTTTCTACAAATTTTTATGTCTTTTAATTCATCGGGGATATGGCCTCCGATATGCCTTAGCGCGTCGGACCAAGATCTAGCCAAGCCCCACTCCTGTCAGAAATGGTTGAGGTGGCAGCGACATTATGCTCACTAGAGGCCAACCAACAGTTAATTCAGGAGTAGCTTTCTACATTTAGCAAAAACCTTATGGATAGACCCGTGGGTGCCGAAGATGAGATTATAACTCCGGCCTCCAGAGAAGGCCATCCAGATCCAGCGGACAGGGACCACCCCAGGCCTCATACAAAGAGATGCCTCCACAACAAAGGCGTAGAGACGTGACTGACCCTAGGAGTTAACGCTTCGGGAGGCAAGGTTAAGAGTTAGAGGATGGTCATTGTGATGATGAGGACGAAAGAGAATGTTGGGATCCTTACGAGATATCGAGAAATATTGGGCATCGAATTAAGCTGAGAAGAGGACACAGTGGTAGGTTGAACCGAGATGGCCAACTACGTGCATCAGCATTTGATAGACTGAGCAGGGGGTCAGTCTTTAATAGGATCGGCCCAGTAGAGGATTTGAGTAATCGCCTCTCCAAATCTTGAAGCATTATTGGATCCAGGAAAAATGATAGATATGGTGATCGTAGGCTAAGATGAGGAACAATGTGAGGTTAACAATTGATAGATAACGACTGCTAGAGAGCCTTCAGTTCGCCCAGCCGATAGAGAAGGGGCTCGAGATAATGTTGTTCAGATAGAGGGAGATAATGTCATAGTCATTGTAGCCAATAAACCCTAGAATAGTTATATTCAAATATTAGAGGATAAAATCAGATACTTACTAAAAAGCAAGGCCCTCTACAGAGGGGTTATAATGAAGGGTCGCCATTTGTTGCCAAGATTGTGAACTATCCTACCCTGGCCAAGTTCAAGCCACCTGTGGTGACGTCGAGGTATGATGGGATTACCAACCCGATCCATCATGTTGAGATGTATCAATGTCCTATAAATATCTTCTCAGTCTCACATGAGATGAATTAGAGAGCGTTCTTAAGAACTTTGATAGGTGTCACATATGTTTGGTATAATCTCTTCCAAGAAAGTGAATTGAGAACTTTAAGCATCTTGCATAGAGGTTTATACATAATTTATGTTTGGGGGTCAATCCGAGAAAGTAGACCACTCACTTGATATATGTGAAACAAGTCAATAACGAGTCTCTGCAGGATTACATAGCCCGCTTTAACAAGGAAAAATTATAGGTTGAAGATTACAATGAGAGTATAGCCATAACTACGTTGATGGGTGGTCTACAGAAAGGAAATATTTTGTGGAAATTGGTCGAGGACCCTCCCAAGTCCATAAAATAACTCCTAGATATAGCTGGGAGAGTGATGAATGCTGATGAGGCCATTAACGCCAAGTATGAGGATGAGAAGGGAGACAGTAGGAGCAAATCCCAAAATTCAAAGGGTAAAGGAGATAAGAAGAGGTCGACGGATGATAAGTTCACTAACTACACGCCGTTGACAGCAAGTCCTGAAATGATCATGAATGAGATTGAAAATTACATGTCCCTAGGATGGATTGAAAAGCTCAAAGGCCCTCCGCACAAGAAGGATAAGAGAAAGTGGTGTGAATTTCACCAAGATCATGGCCACAGAACTGACAGGTGTTTTTCTCTGAAGGACGAGATTGAAAAAATGTTAAAGCCAAGAAAGTTGAGGAAATATGTGGATGACAGCAGTTCAAAGGGTGGATGAGATGACACCCAAAAGAAGAGGAATGATAAATGCAGGCCTGATGCCCCATCACACCTAGACGATGATGCCTCTGACGATGATGATGAAGACGACCCAGACCTCCCACCTCCATTCACCTATCCTAAAGGTCAGCTTCATACAATATCTCTCAGGGTAAAAATGATCGGTTTTTTCTGGTTTCGGTAAATTCTAATTTTTCCTGGTTTCGATAAACAACACTAAAAGCCCTAAAAAACAAAAACAAAACAAACCAACTTTTTTAAATATTAAAACCAAAACCAACTTTTCTCTGGTTTCGGTAAATTTGGTACGTGAATTTTGGTAAATTTCGATACGTTTTTTCTGGTTTCAGTAAATTCGGTACGATAATTTTGATAAATCGGTTTTTTAAATATTAAAACCAAAACCAACCAACTTTTTTACGGTAATTTCGATTTCAATAGACCGATTTCTGGTATTTTAATATATGAAACCAAAACCATTTTTTTCGGACCAAAACAGTACGGTACGGTAAAAAAACCTACCGCTTCCACCCCTATGTAATTTACTTAGTGGTTAAATGAGTAAATAATATATATATGTATGTATGTATGTTATGAGTTGGTGTATATGTAGAAAACGATAGATGTACTCATGGTTTGGTGGCAAAATAAACTAAAGGTTTAATTGGGTAAGGATATTATTTAAAGATTTGTGAGACTCATTGGGAGTAATTATAGGGATAATTAGATATACATATTATGTGCTAAAATATGTATTTGTTATTTTGTGAACATACCCATGTTCGTGGACGATCTATTGGTGGGGGTTACGTACATCTCAGGATCGGAGCACGCCCCGACACAGGTGGGCTAGGCGTTGTGTAGGTCATTATTATAAGTACTACATATCAGCGCCACACACGAGGAGGTAGGTGTAGATGCTGTGATCCATTGTCACCATCAGCGGTATGAACCGTACAATGATGTACTGTGTAGGAACCGCCCCACTTGTATGTATTTTGTGATGTTAATTTGGATGAGGGACTCCTTTGGACTTATCGATAGAGTACGAACGTGATACTGGAGGTAGATACCTTTATGTGTCGTATATATGTAAGGACATATATTATTATATAAATTAAGAGAGATTAATTAATTAGTCTAATGATATAGAGAACCAATTATAAACCAAATACTACGTAAATGCATATAAATTGTTATGTTAATTTTGTGTGTAGTATCATTGGGGTACTCTAGGAAAGGAGATTATGTATGTGGACAATTATCTTTGGTACGAGATCTATGATAGATGCATCGTGTATTTATTGTGGTTATAGGTATTAGTCTTTCACGGTTGGGGACTTGGGTTTATATGTGTGTAGTATTGTACTTAGATGTGTGGGGGGGTGGGGGTGGGGGTGGGGGGGAAGGTACTTGACACATATGAGTGCTTATGAGTGGTACATACTTGAATTAACTATATTATTCCATCTTTATTTTCTTAAGTTAATTCTTGCAAGTCTAGGGCGCAGACCCAAATTATAAAATGTCCCTCCTCTAAGTTTATATAGACAGGAACAGCAGGACTGATAGAAGATCGGACTTGCGGTTATATTTTGATTTCAGTCCATTTGATTCTAGTATAGATTATAATTTCCATTACAGTCAGTTTATTAGTTTGGATTATTGTATGGTCATAAGCCTTAGTTTGTTATATAGTTATTAACACAATTGTATTATTGTTGGAATTTTTTTATAACCAGTTGGGTGTTAGAATTTTATTTATTATCAGTTGGTATTTAAATGATTTTTGTGCATGTCATTTTTAAATGAAAAATTCAAATTTGTTACTATTACTATTATGGTTTCGATGATGAGAATGATATAGATTGATAGACAAGCCTCATATTCGACGTATTGTGTCTGGTCAACCTTTACGTAGAAAACGAGGATTGTTACAATTCATATGGTTTTTGTGATCAAGATCAAGGAATGAAGAATCCATTAGGTTTGAGGGAGTTGAGCCAGGAGTAATCTTTTTTCTTATTTTGTATAAATCCTCATATCATAGTGGACTTTTGTAGGCTAAATCGTCTGAGGTCTTTCCTATTATGGATTTCCTCATATATTGTGACACTCTGTGATTGTTTCTTTACCTTGCTTTAATTGGATCTTGCATGCTCACATAGTAATTCTAACGCGAGATAAAATTGGGTAAAGATCACACAAATTGAATTTACATCGTGTTGATTTATAAAATTAGTTTAATTTCTGACTTGGTAGTTGTTATAAAATTTGGAATTTCTATAACCTTTAAATGAGGGATCCTAGAGCACTTGCAGTAGGAATTTCCTAACAGAGACTAACATCTTTAAGCAATAGGGGTTATGTCTATTTTTTCATCTTTGAGGGTTGAGTTAGAATGGGTTAAGTAAAAAAAATAACCTTCATTAATTTACTAACTTACTTTTTTTATTATATTATTAAAATATTAATTTAATAATTTACCATTACTCATTTATTATATTATTATTGTACTAATTTAATAATTGTTATGTTTATTAATTTATTAATTTATCAAATTACTATCCTACTAATTTATTAAAATTATTGAACAATTAGTTTACAAATTTACAAATTTATTAAATTATGATACAACCATTCTAAAAGTAAACATACAAAAATAATTGAAAGTAAACAACATGCGTAACTCATTTTGCCAATGCTCAAGATGATCAATATGACCCAATCGATGGTGTAATGGGGAGTGCCTACACACTCCACGATTCGAAAAGAAAAATTGCCAAACGTAATGGGCCACAACCTTTCATTTAAAGCCAGGACCTTATGGCGGAGCCGACAATACAGACCATCCATGTAGATAATTATATTAAAATAGTAACAAAAAATGAATATTTCCACCAAACGTGGTTGAATTGATCTCCATAGTGATAAGATCATCCATAAAAACAATCATAAAACATACAATCAAAATTGGGTGAGATGATTATCAAAAAAATTATGATTTGAAATGTACAACTTTATCAAGTTCACATTACACGAACTTCCGGATTAAATTTTTAGTTGATTTTTTTGGAAGGTGTCCTCATTATGGACATTATGTCCACCAAGTTTGGATTAACAATTTATTTTTTTACAATTCTAAAAAAATTATCGGCAAGAATACTCCACATATTCATATATCCACATGTGCCTAGATACTCTGTGTGTGTGTGTGTGTATCATAATTAATACAAAATCACTTTATATCCATGATATTTGTTTAATCATGTAAAATTGACAAGCCATAAAAGAATTCGATCCGAGCACAATGAATTAATGTTGTGTCCTTAAGATTAATCTTCTCTCTCGGAGTTCTCAATATTTATGAACAATTGTGCCCAAGGATATAAGGGATTTTCATCATTAATGAAGTATTGTTACAATCGATAAGGCTTTAACAACCTCAAATTCTATGATTTACTCTATCACAATACTGAATTGATTCCAAAGGATTTAATAAAAAATGGCAAACATTGCGAGGCAGCCCTTTTGAAAGGAGCATACTTTTCACGAAAAGGGACGTATCATCGACCGGATATGACTTTTCATGAAAGGTTGCGACCCTTCTGAAAAGACTTGATCATTAAATAAATGACACACTCTTTTATGAAACCCCGTGTTTACTTAACATTAATAGAAAACCATTTAGAAATAGATTTCACTTAATTAAAATTATTAATTTTATTAAAGATTCCAAGAATTTTAAAACAAATAATTACAAGCTAGAGATACCTTTGTCAACCATTGATGGAATGTAACAATGGGGAGAATCCAAATATATTAGCATGCACATAGGGGTGGCATGAGGGTTTTGGTCATCTCTTTATTATTATTATTTATATCCATAGATCTATATAAAAATTGTAGACCCAAATCCTCTGAGGATGACATGTGGCAGTAATAAATGCTGACTATTACTAATGCCATAATTGTTAAGGAAGAATCGTGTTTGTAGCAATTTCTTGAAACCCAACAAATTTCTTGAAAACTCAACAGGCCCAAACAAATATTCCCATTCATCTCCCTAACACGTCTATCTATTTAATGAATGCTCTTATCGTTTGCTGATTACTTCGACTACTCCACGTCTCTTCCTTTACCCAACCAAATATAAATGAACCTCATTAGGTTTGTTTTGAGATCAACCAATAATTTGATAACCAAAACCTTCAACGACCTCAAACACCCCCTCCACCCAATAAAAATACCGAAACAAACTTCCCATAGTTACTGAATCCAACATACAAAAACAAGCTTGTTGGTATAGATGAAATCAACACGGATACAAAAACCAGCATAGATACATAAACCAATAAACTAAGTCACCGTAAAAAAAAACCTTCGACTACCTAACAAACTGCAAGAAAATTTTCCAGATCAGTTTGAATTATCCGATAACCGAACAAATTTGCCAAAAAATTCGTCGGCACTACACAAAAACTAGGCTAATGGTCACGGACTTTATCACTGACCAGGCAGTGTGGGTTGAAGATTTGGTCCTTGAACAAATAGGGTGTGACCAATTTCGGTGGTCACGACCCAAATCCCTGACCCACAACCTGGTCATGGATTTCCCATAGTCACATATGTGGTCATAACCCAAACCCGTGACCATCAGGCGATTAAAAAATCACCTGGCACAGTTCAAAGCCTTGACCCATTTTCTGTGAGATCCAACCTTGTCATGGCTATAGGCCATGACCAATCTAACTATATATATAATATTGTCACGTCTTTAGGCCGTGATCATGCTTACTATATAGATAATATTGTCACGGCTTTAGGCCGTGACCATGCTTACTATATAGATAATATTGTCACGACTTTAGGTCATGACTATACTTACTGCGCATAAAACACAGTCATGGCTTTGGGCCGTGACCAATTTTAATAATAATAATAATAAAATCCTCAAATCGTGAGGCTAATCGGTCAGTTATTGCAAGTGCTCGTCGGGTGACCTCAAGGGGGTCCCCTGCTCTTAAATCGGGAGTCTCGTGCTCTTAAATCGGGGGTCTCATGACCACACAATCAGTTCGTATGGGCTACGTTGGTGCAGAGAGAGGTGTTGGCGTCACCCACGAGGCCGTTTAGAGGGCGTTGCGGGGTTTCTCCCTTTAACGGCACGTTTTCAAGCCTAAGTGTAGGCATTCTGAAATCTAGGATAATGGTCTTAAATCGAGGGTCCCGTGACCATGCGGTCAATTCGTGCGAGTTACATTGGTCCCGTGCGAGGTGTTGGCGCCGTTCATGGGGCCGTTTGGGAGGATCTAAGGGGTTTCACCCCCCCCCCCCCCAATGACAGGTTTTCAAGCCTAAATGTGGATATTCTCTATTTTGGGTTGTTCTCTCAAACCGAGGGTCCCGTGACCACGCGATCGGTTCGTACGGGCTACGTTGGTCCCGTGCGAGGTGTTGGAATCGTCCATGGGGCCGTTTGGAGGGCGTTGTGGGGTTTCACCCTTTAACGACACGTTTTCAAGCCTAAGTGTAGGCATTCTGAAATCTGGGATAATGGTCTCAAACCGAGGGTCCCGTGACCATGCAGTCGGTTCATGTGGGTTGCGTTGGTCCCGTGCAAGGTGTTTGCATCATTCACGGGGCTGTTTGGGGGGTGCTAAGGGGTCCCCCCCCCCCCCGACGGCACATTTTCAAGCCTAAATGTCGATATTTGTTTTTTTCGACCGTAGCTTGGTCGGTTCGTGTGGGCTACATTGGTCGCGTGAGAGGTGTTGGCGCCGCTCACGGGGTCGTTTGGGGGGAGCTAAGAGGTTTTTCCACCCGACGTCACGTTTTCAAGCTTAAGTGTGGATATTCTCTGTTTTGGGATGTGCTCTCAAACTGAGGGTCCCATGACCATGCGGTCGGTTCGTGCGAGATACGTTGGTCCCGTGCGAGGTATAGGCGCCGCTCACTGGGCCGTTTGGTGGGCGTTAAGGTGTTTCACCCCCCGATGGCACGTTTTCAAGCCTAAGTGTGGATATTATCTGTTTTTGGTCGTTCTCTTATAAACCGAGGATCTTGTGATCACGCGATCAGTTCGTGCGCGCTACTTTTGTCCCATACGAGGTGTTGTCGGCGCTCATGGGGCCGTTTGGGGGGCGCTAAGGGGTTTCGCCCCTCGACGGCACGTTTTTAAGCTAAGTATGGATATTCTCTATTTTGGGTTGTGCTCTCAAACTGAGGGTCCCGTGACCACGCGGTCTGTTCATGAGGGCTACGTTGGTCCCATAGAAGGTGTTAGAACTACTCATAGGGCCGTTTGGGGACGCTAAGGGGTTTTTCCCCCCGATGACACATTTTCAAGCCTAAGTGTGGATATTCTCTATTTTGGGTTGTGCTCTCAAACCGAGGATCCCGTGACCACGCGATTGGTTCGTGCGGGCTATTTTGGTGTTGTACGAGGTGTTGGCCCCGCTCATAGGGTTGTTTGGGGGGCGCTAAGGGGTTTCTCCCCCCGACGGCATGTTTTTAAGCCTAAGTGTGGATATTCTCTGCTTTGGGTCGTGCTCTCAAATCGAGGGTCCCGTGACCATGCAGTCGATTTATGCGGGCCACGTTGGTCCCGTGTGAGGTGTTAGCGCCACTCAGGGGGTCGTTTGGGGGCGCTAAGGGGCTTCTCCCCCCGACGGCACATTTTCAAGCTTTAGTGTGGATATTCTCTATTTTGGGTCGTGGTCTCAAACTGAGGGTCCCGTGACCACGTGGTCAGTTCGTACGAGCTATGTTGGTCCAGTTAGAGGTGTTGGCACAACTCACGAGGCCGTTTGAGTGCACTAAGGGGTTTTTCACCCGATGGCATGATTTCAAGCCTAAGTGTGGATATTTTCTTTTTGGGTCATGCTCTCAAACCGAGGGTCCCGTGACCATGCGGTCAGTTCGTGCGGGCTACGTTGGTCCCATGTTAGGTGTTAGCACAACTCACGAGGCTGTTACTGAGGTGCTAAGGGGTTTTGCCCCCCGACAGCACATTTTTAAGCCTAAATGTGGATATTCTCTATTTTGGGTTGTGCTCTCAAACAGATGGTCATGTGACCACACGATTAGTTTGTGAGGACTACATTAATCCCGTGCGAGGTGTTGGACTACTCATGGGGCCGTTTATGTGGAACTAAGGGGTTTTGCCCCCCGACGGCACGTTTTCAAGCTGAAGTGTGAATATTCTTTATTTTGGGTCGTGCTCTCAAATTGAGGGTCCCTTGACCACGCGGTCAGTTCGTACGGGCTACGTTAGTCCCGTGCGAGGTGTTGGCATCACTCACGGGGTTATTTGGGGGGTGCTAAGGGGTTTCGGCCCCCGACAACACGTTTTTAATCCTAAGTGTGGATATTCTCTATTTGGGGGGGGGGGGGCTAAGGGGTTTCGTCAATCGGGCTTGAATCTGACTGACTACTGATAGACTCTATTGATTCTAGAGTCTAGTCCAAGTGAGGGGGAATTTATTATCTTTGTCTCGTCTAGCATTCACATACAATTTGGCCCTATTTGGTATCTTTCCTTCATCCGGGCTACCTTTCGTAATGGTCATCCACTCGTTCTTCAAATATTCATAAGATTTCCAGCCAAGCCAATGGAGATCAGTTTTTTTGCCCTATTATACTTATTTTTCTCCCTTTGTAGCATTTTGGAGTCCTTCGCCTCATTTTCCAGAAAATCATTCCATTGAGAGACTGGCATCTCAACGTTCCAAGGGACTTTGTCTTTGAGCGCCAAAATGTTGGAGCTTGATGCTCCATTAGGGAAATGCTTATGCCTAAGATTTCTCCGATATGTTCGGAGTTGTTCAGCAACCCGAGAAAGCACCTTATTTTTTGAGTTGGGGGAAAATGAAAACCGTTTGCTGAGTTGCTCGTAGATGTCATCTTTAATATCTTTATCTACGAGTTTTCAATTATCAGATCCTCCCACTCCCACATTCATTTTTGCCATGAAAAAACACAGGGCTTTAAATTATTGGACGTGATTCTTATCCCCCGTGGGGTTATTTCCCAAAAGAGAGAACCCAATGGATTTCTTCTCAACTGACTTGACAGTTTCAGGAGCATTGGGCATGTCTGTTGGATTAGTGGGAGTACCTTGCCTACTGCAATTTAGAGTAGGGGAGTGAACAGTTTGTGGAGTATGGGAGGGAACAGTTGGTGGAGTTGAGTATTGCTCACCAATTGGTGATGAGGATTCTCCTTGTGGTTGTTGGTTAGAGCGTTTCTTCCATTACCGCCCGACATTATCTACAAAAATAATAAAAGTTAAATGTGTATCTATAATAATAGATGCATAATTTCAAAGTTCAATATGAAAATATAAATAACAAAATAAATTTCTTGACCATATATTATAATCTACCTGTTCATGGTTAGACTTTAACAAAAGTTCAATGTGTCTGGTCTCCATCCATTCAGGATTTGTTTTTAAAAACCTATGGATTTTTTCACATGGCTAATTAGGAGGAAGAGTATCCATAATGGATGCATAGATGTCAGTGACATGAACACGAAATCTTATCCTCTTCAGCCTATTGGCAAGATAGAGTTTGACGCGCATATGTCAAGAGACAGCACAGTATTCGTCAATCCTCTTAGTACGTAATTTTATCCATAATGGGTGAATTTTTTTCGGCCTTCTCTAACAGCGTAAGCTAGGTCAGTGCTCTATCAGGATTATGTACGCGATATATATATTGTACAACTTTATCCCAACATTGTGGCAGGAAAAACATTATACGATCGAATAAGTACTCTTGCTGAAAATGAACTCCAGGGTTTACAAGGTAGTTAAATTGTTTGATCTTCCTATTCCCACACCAATAAACCGGAGTACCAACTTGTGACACCCCGCCTAATTAAATATCGGGTGATCAGACATTTATTAAATTAAAATTAAGGTGAACGGTTGGTTCATTCTTAGCATCACTGTCGCAAAATAAAATTTCCAATTTAAACACCATAAATAATTAAGCTAAGTGTCAAAACAATTTAAATTCTTATTTACATTTTATTAAATTCCAATATGAAAACTTTTTTAATAACAATAGCTTAAGAGTCACATAAATAATAAGGATGACAATTACTACACAAGAATTAAACAATTTAGATAAACCAAACCAAGTTATGAACTATAAATGAAATCATCTTGGCAAGAGTTAATTCCCAAAGAGTACCAAATACTGGAAATATAAATAAACATAAATCTCTAACAAATATAAATGGAATAGGAAATCGGGCGACACATGCCCTAACTAAACAGAAGTAAAGCAAGAACATAATCAATGAAGAGGTCGTATAAAGCAAGGGCCTGCAACTCCCACATAAGCTGCAACATGTCCAATCCAAAGAATCTATGCATGACACCCCTGTGGCTAGGAAACTGTAATACATACATATATATACAAGAGAGAGAGAAATGACAAAAAATGGGTCAGAGCCCGAGTGTAAAACAGTTTAAAATAGTTTAGCAAGTATTTAAAATGCTTACCGGCTAATGTAACAACCATGTTAGTATACGACACTCTCTTTAGAATTCTCACCTCGCATCTAGTGTGCACGTCTACCGTACTACTAAACTCATAAGTCTATCTAACTTATTTTTCCATAAAGTTTTATCCCGAGAAGTACTAAGGCTATAATATTTAGTTTTAGAAAATTAATCTCTTCCATTTTCTTACGTTACTTAGAATCACTTAGTACCGTTACAAAATTCATGAACACTTGTTATAAAGCTAGAGCATTTATTCATTACTTAACTACTTATACACACAGTAGAAAGTTTCCATATATATAAGTATATATATTTTAGTCACTCATATAATATATATATATATATATATAAACTATCGGCACCCCACATAAATCTATGGTGATGGCATATTCTGCTATCAAGTCCCCGTATCACTCGTACTAAGGAAAATACTAGTTCGGAATCACTCTCGAACTGTATTAACATAATACACACAAAACGGAGGCAAAGCATAGTTCCAAGTCACTAAGAGATCAGCACATACCCCTCACGTCTCTTAGGACCGTCTGACTATCATTCTCAAATAGCCTGTACCAAGGAATCTTATGTTCTAGGGTACAAGTCAATATCCCCCATAAAGGTCCCATCGAGATAAGACTGTCCCGGCACGGCAACCTCCGTGATAGAAAGTAGCATGGGTATGATTAGTTACAAACATAATACTTAATATATGTACATAGTCACTCGGTCATATATATAGATATTCACATTTTCCAAATTAGGTTCGCCCACGACCAATAATTATTATTATCCGTTCTTAGCACAAATTTTACTCAATTATCTCGCATATAGGATTCATCTATTTTATTCTCACTATAATTTATTTCATACTTACTTATCATCTCTCTAAGTATTCTCTCTTTCTAAATATAATTTCAGTAGGGACACCCTCTCTAACTTTCTGGTCTAAGTATTTCATGAGTCTCAATTCTTTAGTGAACGTACGCACAATTTTAAATATGTGTCGAAATCCCCCGTTAACCCACAATTTTAGCCCATATTAAATTTCACTCAACGGAGTCTACTATGACCTACTGGCCCTCTTCATAACCCATTATACTCTATAAAGAATAATCAAGGGTTCCTACATATTTAAACCGGATTAAACAAATAGGGGGAAAATATGCAGTTTTCCAGGAGGGGTCAATCGATCGATCAAGCAGTTCTTGTCCAGAATCTGCATATTTGACCTACTGGTTTCATCCAACAATTTTCTTCAAAACTCCATTAATGATCCCCAAACTCCCAAACAAGATTACTACTGGTTATATATACCTATATGCATGATTTCCTACGTGAAACATGTCTAAATTCATCAAAGGTATTGAATTAATGGGGTAAATTAACATAATTATCACGAACCGTAATTTTTCATGAAACTTCCATTCTTCTAATTCTTTTCCAGATTTCTTGCTTCTAAATTCATACAATTTCATGGGTAATCCTCTACATATGATTGAGATGTCCATAATATATTTATTTCCTCTAAAACATATGATTTAAATTCTTTATGTTATCAAATTCTTCAATGAAACATCATTTTATCAATCCTAATCTAACAGGGGTGAAACATTGACTAAAAACAAAGCAAGATAGATACTTTCCTGGAATTCAAGGGTCTGATTTGTTGATGAAAAAAATATGGTTGCGTTCCTTGTCGTACGATCTACGTTTTAGCGGTAGTGGCGGTGCAATTGAGTGAGTTCTAGGCCTTGGATTTCTTAGAAAGCTCTCTATCTTATTCTCTAATGGACGATCTTGTGTTCTGTGTTTGTTAAACCTAAAATACAAATCCTAGTGACTGATATATCTTAGGGAAATTCGTGGGTTTGATTACCCAAAAATACAAAATATCTATAATACCCTCCCGGGATGTCAATTAGGCCAAAAAATTCCCCAAGACCCAAACCAGACACTCGAGTACACTTTTCTGACTATCTCGACCCTTCCGGACACTTTAGCGCACTCGAAATGACCATACGGGCGACGTATAATTTATTCACTTCTATAACAACAATTTAGTCCCGACACGACACAGGCGCATCCCAACTTAAATTTCCACAATTGCCATTTTATTCACTCGTGACACATTTAATAAAATCAATATTATATATTACTTTACTCATCTAGTAATATTCAACAAATTTCCAATAATTACTAACTCTCATCACACTAGTAAATATAAAAAAATAAATTTTCGGATTAATATTAAATTAATATCTCAAATTAAATTTAATAAATCCTCAATTTTAAAAGCCATAAAAATACGTGGTATTACATACTTTCTCCCTAATAATGGAATTTCATCCCGAAATTCGAAAAATAAGGCATACCTGGTAAAAAATATATCTGGATATTTTTCTCGCATATCTGCCTCGCGCTCCCAAGTGGATTCCTCCACATTATGATGCTCCCACTGGACCCGTACAAGTGGAACTACCTTCGACCTCAATTTCCTCTCACTATGGTCTAGGATAGCCATGGGTCTCTCCTCATAAGAACTGTCGGGTTGTAAGTCAACCTCCTCAATCGCGTTGTGAGTGTGGGCCATATCATCCCAAAGATATCGTCTCAACAACTAGATGTTTGAATACATCGTGAACACGATGCAAGTGCTTTGGCAACCCCAATCTGATGCCACCGACCCAATCCTCTCGATAATGGAAAATGGGCCCACATGCCTCAGAGATAACTTCCCCTTCTTCCCGAACCACATTACTCCTTTCATAGGAGATACGCGCAGTAATACTTAGTCCCCCACGTTAAACTCTCGAAAGGACCGCTTCGCATTAGCGTAGCTCTTTTGTTGGTCCTAGGCTACCCAAATGCGACTCCTGATAAGCTCAATCCTAGCTGAAGTCTCCTGAATCACCTCTGGTCCGAGCAGCTTATTGTCCCCCACCTCTAGCCAAAAAGCGGGAGAACGACAAGGCCTGCCAAATAATGCCTCAAATGGGGCCATGCCGATCGTGAAATTATAGGAGTTATTATTAGCGAACTCCACCAGTGGAAGATAAGGTTCCCAACTTCCTCCAAAATCAAGGACACACATGCATAGCATATCCTCCAGCATCTGATTGGTACGCTCTGTTTGTCCATCTGTCTATGGGTTGTAAGTTGAACTCAATCTTAACTCTGTACCCATGGCCTCCTGAAAGCTCTCCTAGAAGCATTACACAAAAATATTATTTTTTTCTGACATAATATCCAGGGGCACCTCTTATAGCCTAACGATCTCGGTAATGAATAACTGTGCATATTGGCCCGTGGTGTAGTATGTTCGTACTGGAAGAAAATGAGCTACCTTGGTCAACTGATCCACTATAACCCATATGAAATCGTGACCCCGTTGTGATTTAGGTAACCCAGTAATGAAGTCCATGGAAATACTTTCCCAATTCCACGTAGGTATCTCCAATGGCTGAAGTAACCCTGGCGGTCTCTGGTGGTCCACCTTTATCATTTGACAGATAGAACATTTGTACATGAACTCAACAATGTCCTTCTTCATCCTACTCCACCAGTACTGCCGGCTCATATTTTGGTATATCTTGTCCCCTCCAGGATGTACCGTAAATATGGATCAGTGCGACTGTGTCATAACTTCATAACGTAAGTCTTCTCCCTCTGGGACCACTAATCTCCCATTAAATCTCAAACCCCCATCAGAACTCACGGAATAGGACTCAGTACCCTCAGCTAAGAGTCGTACAATTTGCTCCTGGAAAAACGTATTTGCTGCCAGTGCCTATATCACCCTCGTGACAATCTTAGGTGTGACTAACATAACAGATATAAAAGAACGGGCTACCGCATCCTGGTGTCCCAATTCTTTGCACTTCGTTCTCCATACTTCCGCTACATCACCTTCCGGTCTACGACTTAACGCATCAGCAACTACGTTAGCCTTCCCCGGATGGTACTGCATCTCGAACTAGTAGTCTTTCACAAACTCCAACCACCTGCGCTGATGCATGTTCAACTCTCACTGAGTGAACAAGTATTGTAGTGACTTGTGGTATGTGAACAAGCGAAACTTTTCCCCCAACAAGTAATGTCTCCAAATCCTCAATGCAAATACGATCGCTGCTAGCTCCAGGTCGTGGGTGGGGTAATTCCTTTCGTGAGGCTGAAGCTTGAGGGAGGCAAAAGCTATAGCCCGCTCCTCCTGTTGAAGTACTCCACCGAGTCCCCGTAAAGAGGCGTCAGTGTACACCAGGTATTCCACTCTCGGCTTGGGAAAAGAAAGAACTGGTGTCGAAGTCAACTTATCTTTAAGCTCATCAAAAGCTAATTGACAAGCATCATCGCATACATACGGTACTCCCTTGCGAGTCAGATTCGTCAACGAACCCGCTATCTTTGAAAATCCTCGGATGAACCTCCTGTAGTACCCGGCTAACCCCAAGAAACTACGCACCTGGGTCGGTGTCGTGGGTTGTCCCCACTCCCTCACTGTCGACACTTTGCTACGGTTAATCGATATCCCCAATTCCGACACAACATATCCCAGAAACTATACTTCCCGTATCCAAAATCCGCACTTCTCATACTTAGCATATAGTTAATGCTCTCGTAGAGTCTGAAGAACCTATCTCAAGTGCTCGGCATATTCCTCCTCCGTCTGTGAGTAAATCAGGATGTCATTTATGAAGACGATGACAAACTGATCCAAGAACTCTCTGAACACTCGGTTCATCAAATCTATGAATACAACTGGAGCATTTGTCAGTCCAAACAACATGACTCTGAACTCATAGGATCCATATCTCATCAAGAAAGCAGTATTCGACACATCCTTCTCCCTAATTCATAGCTGATGGGATCCCGATCTCAAAACTATCTTCGAAAGAAGGTTTCTCCTCTCAACTGGTCAAACAGGTCATCGATTCGGGGCAACTGATATTTATTCCATATCGTGACCTTATTCAACTCCCAGTAATCCACACATAACCTTAGTGAACCATCTCTCTTCTTCACAAACAACACTAGAGCGCCCCAAGGTGAGGTGCTCCTACGAATGAAGCCCTGGCCTAACAGCTGCTCTATCTGATCTCGTAACTCCCTCATCTCTGTAGGAGCCATACGATATGGTGCACGTGTTATCGGCTGAGTGCCCGACATCAAGTCTAAGACAAAATATATCTCTCGACTATGGGGTAGGCCCGGTATCTCTTGAAATACATCCAAAAACTCACGAATGGAATCGAATCCAGAGGAATCACAATCTCCTTAGAGGTATCCTCCTCTAAGTAATACAAATGGTTGGAAGATCCTCCTTTTGGGCGAGGGATCGCCACCAAAAACATATCTTGCCCCGGAATGAAAAAGACAATACTCCTACCGAAACAATCTATCATGTCTCTATACGTGGCGATCCAATCCATGCCAATAATGACATTCTGCTTATGCATATCTAAAACTAAAATGTCTGCAGGTAAAATCAAACTACCAATCTATATACCTATACCCCGACATATAAAGAAAATCAAGTACCCATTCCCCAGTGGTGAGTCTACGTATGACACTATACTCTCTGTCGTGTCTAATAACCCTAAGGCCCGTGCAAAATGAGTAGTGATTAGGCACATATTCTTCATATTTATCCCCTTAATTTCGGTATTTTTATGATCCCGTGCAGTGTAAATAGCTTGAATTTGTATCGTATTTATACTACTAACCTCTTTTGGCAAGCATTTCATGTTTTGTGTATTTCTCATGTGTTTTACAGGTATTTCAAGAAAATTAGTGCGAAAGAGAATGCAAAACAGTGAAAGAAACCAAGAAATGGGGAGTTGAAGGGCATTTTCATAATTTTACATATATATTACGTTGGTGGGTAAAGCTAGAGAGATAAAGAGCTCTAAATTACAAGAACATTGAAAAAAACGGCACCCCAATCCGAGCTATGAAGAAGAAGTTATGCCCATTTAAAGTTGGAGACTGAAACTCTAAAGTTGAAATTAATTCTGGAAGCTGAAGAGACAACTCTTGAAATTTCTTGTTTAATTCGTTTTTATTAGTTGTAAAATGTGGAGAGGAATGGGAAGAGTCTCATTTAGGTATATTAAAAGGGAAAAATGTGGAGAGTCATGGGAAGAGTCATTTTTTGGTGTATAAAAGGCCAAGCCCTACATCCTTCCAAGAGAGTCGAATTCTAGAGAGTAGAATAGAATTTTAGAGAGAGAAAGTCAGATTTTAGAGAGTTTTCGTAGTTTTTCTTTACATAGAAATTTTCATAAACCCTAGTTTGTAAGGTTGATTAAGAAGAAGTTTTCTGGATTCAAGTTCATTTGCTATTCCTGTTGCTAAATACAAGTATAAAATTTCCATTCTCTTATTTTATGTCAATTCTATTTTCAATTCAATTATCACTTGTTTTGTAATTTTTGTTTTTACAATGTTTCTTAGATCCACAATTACATGCATTGTTATGAATTTATTTTCATTTAATAAAATCATGCCTAGCTAAGTTTTTAAAGGTTGGGATGCATGAACCCATCCCAATGTAAATTACTTATGTAGAAAATAGAATTTAAATTAAAAATTTGAAAGAGTCGTGCGAGAAAATTTTACAACCATTGTAGATCTTTTAATCTCTCTTGCCCTAGGTACTTGGGATGTTTAAGAATACGATGTGCGTATAATTATTTAGCACCTCTTTATATTTACCTTTGATTTCGTATGGTGCGGGCTTGAACCTCATATACGTAATGCTTAGGATCTATAAAGACTGGATTCATTCAAATTTATTATTTACAATTCTAGTATTCTACACGGTAAATTACTAGGGTTAGGGGATTGTATTCCAACCTACTTTCTCATTCATCTTAATTAGTTTGCTCATGCATAGTTAACTTTTTTATTTTTTCCTCTTCAACCATCATCATCTTTTTCACTTTTATTTTAGAAGTAATAAATCAATTAAATTCTATCAAACATTCCCTGTGGATTCGATACCCAGACTCGCCACTATACTCCTTAAGAGTGTAGTTACAAGTTTAGGTTTTTTGTATTGAGGTTGAAAGCCGATAACAATGACTAGCGTATTACACGGACGCTCGGTTTTTCCACTCGATCAAAATGGCGCCGTTGCCGAGGAGTGTTTGTTATAGATTATAATTGACTTACCACTTCGTAAAAAAAAGTAAATAAATATATAAATAAATAAAAAAGAAAAATGTGTGTCACGTTTTTTAATTGCCCACTTTGAAATGTCTTATTTTAACTCTTTTGGTGGCTTTAATTGTTATGCTAATAGTGAGGAGGAGAATGAACTCACGATTTATGAACATTGGATCAATATCACTAAAGATGATTCTCATAAATACAAGCCTAGTTCTAAGGCAATCCAAATTTATCAAAATCAATTTCTTGAAGAAGAAAGACTTGAAAAGAATATCGAGAAAAAAAACGTTATTGGGAGCAAGAGTTAGATGCATTATTTGAACCCAATGAGGATTTTTCTTCCGATAGTTTTGAAGATGAAGTAAGTTTTCGACCAAATGAGAAATTCGAGGTGCTAGAACCAAGGAAGCCTACTTTGGAAGAACTCTTGCTTGTTATAAAAAAGCAATCTGATGACCTTGTTGCTACCGAGTTGAAAATTACAGCAACTTGCAAGGAGTTGAATGATTATTTGGACAACTTAGAGAAGGTCGAGACTTGCGCTTCACATAATACTTTTGAGAATGAAATCGTTGAGAGTGATCCAAGTTATTTTGAATATCAACCTTTTATAAATATTTCAAAACCTATTGAGGTTGAATATCATTTGTCTCCTTGTGTCCCCACTAAATTCATCACAAGAATTAGGTTAATGTATTATGGGCCATACACTTAGATGTGTCACTCCACCAGATCCAACTGAAAATTTGGGGAGAGAAGATTTTGAGGACAAGAATTCTATGCTTAAATTATTTTCCAAGATGGACTCTTTCTGTTTGTGTGATCCGCTTCCCATACTACTTGAAAAATCTTTGGGAAGTGATTCTATTTTTCTTAGATTCCAATGGTACTTGTCCCCCTGTGCACTCAAATCCCTCATTATCCCCCTAAATTTTTTAATTGGTGATGGTTCATTTTTTAAACTTTGCACATGCCTTCCGTTTTTCAAACGGAATTCTTATTTTTCGGGAGGCATGCTTTATAGTGAGGGTACACTATTAATCCCTCAAAGTCAGATTGTATTTTGGGTGGACCCTCAATTTTTTCGACTTTTAGTGTATGATTTATTAGCCGTTCCAAGTTTAGGTTGTAAATAGTTAGTTTTTTTTTCTTCTTTTTCTCTTTTATTATAGTCTAGTTTTGATAGTTAGAGTTTTTGTTATTATTTTTGTTATGCTTGGTTCTAACGTGTTTTGTAGATTCAATGGACTCGTACTCATTGGGGATCGCTCCATTTGGGTAATATCTTTCTTTTCCTCTCTTTATGTTGTGTTCTTGATTCGCATTGAGGACAATGCAACATTTAAGTTAGGGGGTGTGGGATATTCTTCCCGTTTATTGTTTAGATTCATTGATTCGATTACATGTTTGTTCCAAGTATATTTTTTATTTTATTTTCAAAAAAAAATGAAAAATTTAGAAAAAGTCAAAAATATTTTTGTTCGAAATAAATAAAAATTAGAATTTAAATTTTTCAAAAATATCACCTTAATTCTATTTAAAATCTCAAATTGTTAACAATCATAATGCACTAAGCCAAAATTGATCGAAGATGGAAATTGAAAGAAAATTAACGACTTTATGAATAAGTGTGGAGATTAATAAAACCCGGTGAGATTTCGAGCCTATCGATCTTTTTGAGTTTTTAAATCAATCCGAGTTTATGATTAACTCAAAGTTCTTTTCAGTGTTTTATTAAGTTGTTGATGATCTCAATCCTTTGTTTTGATCGGTTATGGAAAATGTGTGAAATGTTGTCTCGAAATTCGTGCTAAATATATCTCTAAACTTAATTAATCTCGAGATGCATATGGTAATGTGATTAGCAATTTGGACAATGAAGTAGGCCCTCTTTTGTTTAACCCAAAAATATTAGCCATAAAAAGTTGTGAAAAACAAAATTATCCCTTTACAACCCAAGTTGAGCCTAATATAATATGTCCCTTTCGTTTGGTAACCCGAAAAACCAAAATAACCCAGAATTGTGAAAATTGAGAAAATTCATCAAGTAGGTCCAAATTGTGCAATAAAAAGGGGTAAGAGAAAAACAGGAAAAAAAATGCTCAACAAAAAAATAGTGAAAAAAAATGAAAGGAGAAAAAGAAAGAGAAAAATGAGCAAATGCCCGAAAAAGCACTAATGGACATCATAAGGACATTTTCCAATTCCGAACAGCCCATCCATTCCCATTTTTACCCTTTACACTTTTTAACCCAAGAAAAGTCCTAACCGAGTCCGAATGGCGAAATTAATTACTGCATGGAGAGCTAAGACATAAAAAGATAATATGAGAGATTAAATGGTGTGATTAAGAAATGATGTTTCCCGTTTCCTAATAACTGTATTCCGATGATGAGATCTTTTCACCATAAATTTCCTTCTTTTCAATTTTGTTTGTATGAATTTGTGTCCATTATATTTACTCTTTATATCATGCATACCGAGAGAAAATAGCCGCAATCCGAGTGATTCGTTTGTGAGTGTATCCGTAAGAATTGGAATCAAAACGAATTTTCGAAAAGTAACGTAATGCTCAATCGGTGGAAATTTGAGGTTTAATTTCAGGCTTTGCACACACACAATATGGTTTGAGACACTCGAATATGAAGTTATGGTGATTATTTTTTGAAAAGTTTAAATTGTACAATTTTTAAGTATTTTAATATTTATTTGAGTCAATAAAGAATTTTGTGGGTGTATTCACTGCAAACCCTCATGAGACAAAACTCGTCCTACTAGGGTAACCTAGGGGTTTAAAGGCTTGCTGCATACGCTAAATGCAATCTCTTGCCCGCGAAAAAGGTATTCTATCCCAATAAAATTATTTTCAAGAGTTGAGCCTTGATAGGATTCATTTACATTGCTCGGGACGCGCAAAGTTCTAAGTTAGGGGGTGTGATTAGGCACATATTCTTCACATTTATCCCCTTAATTTCGGTATTTTTATGATCCCGTGCAGTGTAAATAGCTTGGATTTGTCTCGTATTTATACTACTAACCTCTTTTGGCAAGTATTTCTTGTTTTGTGTATTTCTCATGTGTTTTACAGGTATTTCATGAAAATTAGTGCGGAAGAGAATGCAAAACAGTGAAAGAAACCAAGAAATGGGGAGTTGAGGGCATTTTCATAATTTTACATATATATTACGTTGGTGGGGAAAGCTAGAGAGTTAAAGATCTCAAAATTACAAGAACATTGGAAAAAACGGCACCCCAATCCGAGCTACGATGAAGAAGTTATGCCCATTTAAAGTTGGAGACAGAAAGTCTAAAGTTGAAATTAATTATGGAAGCTGAAGAGACAACTCTTGAAATTTCTTGTTTAATTCATTTTTATTAGTTGTAAATGTGGAGAGGCATGGGAAGAGTCTCATTTAGGTATATTAAAAGGGGAAAATGTGGAGAGGCATGGGAAGAGTCATTTTTTGGTGTATAAAAGGTCAAGCCCTACATCCTTCCAAGAGAGTCGAATTCTAGAGAGTAGAATAGAATTTTAGAGAGAGAAAGTCAGATTTTAGAGAGTTTTCTTAGTTTTTCTTTACATAGAAATTTTCATAAACCCTAGTTTGTAAGGTTGATTAAGAAGAAGTTTTCTGGATTCAAGTTCGTTTGCTATTCTTGTTGCTGAATACAAGTATAAAATTTCCATTCTCTTATTTTATGTCAATTCTATTTTCAATTCAATTATCACTTGTTTTGTAATTTTTGTTTTTACAATGTTTCTTAGATCCACAATTACATGCATTGTGAGGAATTTATTTTCATTTAATAAAATCATGCCTAGCTAAGTTTTTAAAGGTTGGGATGCATGAACCCATCCCAATGTAAATTACTTATGTAGAAAATAGAATTTAAATTAAAAATTTGAAAGAGTCGTGCGAGAAAATTTTACAACCATTGTAGATCTTTTAATCTCTCTTGCCCTAGGTACTTGGGATGTTTAAGAATACGATGTGCGTATAATTATTTAGCACCTCTTTATATTTAC
This sequence comes from Sambucus nigra, assembly GCA_949130495.1. Lineage (NCBI taxonomy): Eukaryota > Viridiplantae > Streptophyta > Magnoliopsida > Dipsacales > Adoxaceae > Sambucus > Sambucus nigra. The sequence goes on from OX422208.1 coordinate 204,673,512, forward strand.
CTTTGATTTCGTATGGTGCGGGCTTGAACCTCATATACGTAATGCTTAGGATCTATAAAGACTGGATTCATTCAAATTTATTATTTACAATTCTAGTATTCTACACGGTAAATTACTAGGGTTAGGGGATTGTATTGCAACCTACTTTCTCATTCATCTTAATTAGTTTGCTCATGCATAGTTAACTTTTTTATTTTTTCCTCTTCAACCATCATCATCTTTTTCACTTTTATTTTAGAAGTAATAAATCAATTAAATTCTATCAAACCTTCCCTGTGGATTTGATACCCAGACTCGCCACTATACTCCTTAAGAGTGTAGTTACAAATTTAGGTTTTTTGTATTGAGGTTGGAAGCCGATAACAACGACTAGCGTATTACACTCGATCAAGTAGCTATAAAATAGTGCGACGCCCCAGTATCAACTAAAACTCGACCCATAGTGCCATGTATATGAAACGTAGCCTCAATAGCGGGTGGTGCCTGAGGTGCTGCTGCCTAGTGGACATTATAAACACGTTCATACTGCAATTGCCCCTGCTGAACTGGGGCTACTGGGATGGCTGGTAGGGCTTGTATCTAAGCTAGAGCTAGGAGAGAGGCTGGAAAGAGTGGCCTCTATGGATCATTACGGGCACCCTGCTGCTGTGGGGCCCTATCCCCATCTAGGCAATCCTCACATTTATGGCCATTCTTTCCACATCAAAAACATCTTCCCTTGAAGTTACCTCCCCTTTTTCCCTACTGACCACGGCCCTGTTGGCCATTACCACCCCGCCACTGGCCCTGCTGAAAATGTTGTTGGCTCTAATGGCCCTGCTGCTGACGGTGTTGGCCCTGCTGGCCCTGCTGACTGGACTGGCCCTGCTAGCCCTGTCTAAATCCCCTAAATCCCTGCTTAGAATCACCTGATTGGAATTACTTTGCAGGGTCCCCCTGATGGTAACTCTGCTCACTGTGACGAGTCTGCCCTAGGCTACTGATGCCCACCAGTACTACTATTGCCCCTATAATGCCCTGATGGCTGAACTCCCCTTCTCGTTTTCTCCCCAGCTGATGGAAGCGATGATCCTGACAGTGCAACAAAGCAGCGTTAAGCACGTTCGCGTAAGTACTCAATGATAAATTGCTTATGAGGTGCTGACCAATCCTCTAGGCCAATCCATCTAAAAATAACAGTATCTTCTTCTCCTCAGTGGGTTCCTCATTCGGCACTATAGTGATAAGTCTAGTGAATTCCTCCTCATACTCAGCAACAATCATACTCTCCTTCTTGAGATTTAGTAACCTCCACCTCATCTGAGTCTTCACGGCGGATGGGAAATACTTGCGATCATACTGCGCCCAAAATGACTGAATCGATATGTTGTCCCTCTCCTCTAAGGTGGTGGTGGACTCCCACCACTGCAAAGAGGCCCCCACAAGCTTCAAGGAAGCCAGTAACTGTATCTTCACATAGGTGCACTCATACATGCACAGATGCCTCTGGATGTCCTTCTTCCGTTAGCTGGCGACTATGATGTTCGAACTACCGAGCATCTCCGGGGGATGCGCCTTCTGAAAGGCATCCTTGACCCGCTCATATGCAGTGGAAAGTTGTGATGGTACAGGCGCCACTACCTAACCCTGGGGTGGAGCCTGTTGCACCACCACTAATGTGGCATTCACCGCCTGAGCAACAATGGCGGCTACTTCAGGTGCATTAATCATTCCCTGAGCCATAAATGCTGGCTGCTCGGCCTGGGCATTCCTATCTCGGGGTACGCATCTCGGAGGCATCTGAAACGAGAAGGAAGTTTATTAGTCTACATTTATTATCAAATCTCAAATAGCTGAAGACGTAAGCATAAATACAAGAATACAACAGTCCTAAAAATAGGGCTCTAAATCAAATACGTTAAGATGGAAACGAAATAAGCCATACAGATCCTAAAGGACACTAGAACCTAATGCTCTGATACCACCTGTGACACCCCGCCTAATTAAATATCGGGTGATCAATCCTTTATTAAATTAAAATCAAGGTGAACAGTTGGTTCATTCTTAGCATCACTGTCGCAAAATAAAATTTCCAATTTAAACACCCAAAATAATTAAGCTAAGTGTCAAAACAATTTAAATTCTTATTTACATTTCATTGAATTCCAATACGAAAACCTTTTTAATAACAACAGTTTAAGAGTCACATAAATAATAAGGATGACAATTACTACACAAGAATTAAACCATTTAGATAAACCAAACCAAGTTATGAACTATAAATGAAATCATCCTGCCAAGAGTTAATTCCCAAAGAGTAACAAATACTGGAAATATAAATAAACAAAAATCTCTGACAAATGTAAACGGAATAGGAAATCGGGCGACATATGCCCTAACTAAACAGAAGTAAAGCAAGAACATAATCAATGAAGAGGTCCTATAAAGCAAGGGCATGCAACTCCCACATAAGATGCAACATGTCCAATCCAAAGAACCTATGCATGATGACCCTGTGGCTGGGCACCTGGAATACATACATACATATATATATATATATATAAGAGAGAGAAATTACAGAAAACGGCTCAGAGCCCGAGTGTAAAAAAGTTTAAAATAGTTTAGCAAGTATTTAAAATTCTTACCGGCTAATGTAACAACCATGTTAGTACACGACACTCTCTTTAGAATTCTCACCTCATCTCTAGTGTGCACACCTACCGTACTACAAAACTCAAAAGTCCATCTAACTTATTTTTCCATAAAGTTTTATACCAAGAAGTCTGAGGCTATGATATTTAGTTTTAAAAAATTAATCTTTTCTATTTTCTTACGTTACTTAGAACCACTCAGTACCGTTACAAAATTCACAAACACTTGTTATAAAGATGGAGCATTTATTCATTACTTAACTACTTATACACACAGTATAAAGTTTCCACATATATAAGTATATATATTTTAGTCACTCATATAATATATATATACTATCGACACCCCACATAAATCTATGGTGATGGCATATTTTGCTATCAAATCCACGTATCACTCGTACTAAGGGAAATACTAGTTCAGAATCACTCTCGAACTGTATTAACACAATACACACAAAACAGAGGCGAAGCATATTTCCAAGTCACTAAGAGGTCAGCACATACCCAGCACATATCTCAGGACCGTCTGACCATCATTCTCAAATATCCTGTACCAAGGAATTTGTAATACCCCGTATTTTCATGGCTTTTAAATTTAGGGATTAATTAAATTTAATTGGGGGATTAATTAAATTTAATTGAGATAATTAAATTAATTTTAATCCGGAATGTTGTTTTAAATATTTACTAGCGTGACGAGAGTTAGTAATTATTGGAAATTTGTTATTTTTTGAATGTTACTGGATGAGTATAGAAATATATGAGATTTATTTTTATAGTATTGTCACGTGTGAATAAAATGACAATTATGGAAATTTAAGTCGGGACGCGCCTGTGTCGCGTCGGGAATAAATGTTGATTAATAAAAGTGAAATATTTTTTAGTTATCCGTATGGTCGTTTTGAGTGCGCCAACATGTCCAGAAGGATCGAGATAGTCAGAAAAGTGTACTCGGGGGTTTAGTTTGAGTCTCGGGGTAATTTTAGGCTTAATTAGTGCCCCGGGAGGGTATTTTGGTCATTTTAAATTTTTGGGTAATTAAACCCACGAAATTTAAAGGGTTATATCAGATGTCTAAGGTTGTCTTCTAGATTTAGAACAACCAAAGACAAGTGACGGCCATAGGAGAGAGAAGGAGAGAGCTTCCAAAGCAATCCAAGGCCCGAAATCCATCCGTTTGCACCGCCTCCACCACCAACGTGTAGATCGCGAGACGGGGAACGCAACCACAGCAAATTCGGTGCCAAACCAGAACATCGAAAATCCCAGGAAAGTGTTTATCTTGATTATTTTCATTGATGCATCACTCATATTAGTTTAGGAATGATTAGGATGAGTTGTATGGAAGAAAACCCCATTTGAGATAGGAAATTGCATGTAGGGATGATTTAAATGATATTCTAGAAACCCTTTTGCCATGTAGAGGATTAAACCACGAATTTATGATGTTTTATAAGAAGGAAATTATGGAAAAGATGTGTTAGAACCATGTTTAAGAGATTTCTAGGGTTCTTGATATTTACATGAATTTTGGGTTGTTAATCCATGTTTAGTGACGGAAACTTACATGCTTTACGTAGGAAATACATAATATGATGATATAATGTTAGTAGTGCAAATTCTGGGACGATTGGGAATGAAAAATATGGAATTGGTTGAGGTTAAAGGATGAAACCCGTAACTGCAAAACTGCAGAAATCGCATACCTGCTTGATCGATCGATCGAGCCCCAGACCTCGATCGATCGAACCCTCCTGGCAGACTCCTATTTCCCTTTTTAAATTAGTTAAATTCAAGTTGATGTGAAATAATTCTTGGACATCCTTAATAAAATGTTTTGGGAGATATGGAAGACCAGTAGGACATATGAATAATGTTGGGGCCTTTAATGTGAGACGAGAATTGTATTTTTGGGATAATTACACAAGGAACGATGAAATCTTGTATTAAAGGGAGAGATTACGTAAAAATGATTACGACGGAAAATATATGAATTCCTACTGAATTTATACTTGGGAGAATAGATTCCATGAGTGTTACATAGCGAGTTGGGATAATACCTCGAATTAAAGTTAAACACGAATCGTTAAACGTGATAACTAATACTGAGATATGAGGATAAATGTCGTAACTATGGGATTTGAGATATACCTAATATGGATATGTTAATGTTAGTATAGTTATATGATTGTGTATGCATATGCCATCTATATGTGAAAAACGTACCCACGCTACTTGCTATCCCTGAGGTTACCGCGCTGGGACGATCTTATCCTGTGTTTCCTTATGGGGGATATTAACTCGTACCCTAGAAGATAGATATCCTTGGTGCAGGCTATCGGAATGATAGTTCAGACGGTCCTAAGAGACGCTGGTATGTGCTTTCCTCTTAGAAGACTTAGAATCTATGCTTCGCCTCAATATTATTTGTGTATGTGTTAAAACAATTTGAGAGTGATTCCGAATTTGTATTCCCCTTAATACGAGTGATACGGGGTTTGGATAGTAGAGTATGCCCGCACCATAGTTTTTATGTGGAGTCCTGTTATGATATATATATTTTACGAGTAGTTAATATATATATGAAATTCTGAATATCTGGAACTGCCTACAGTGATTTGATGTGTAGGACATGGTTGATGACTCAAATTGTAATATTTGTTTTGAGAAAGTATAATATGACACTGGAAAACTTTATAAATTAATAAAGTTAAAAACGAGAGTTTTGGATACTAATTGAAATATTCTTTTAAAACAGTTGTATCGTTCAATTTTAAATCCTGCGAATAACCTAAGATAAGTTAAATCATTGGGGAAAGATAGTGTGATATATGACGAGATAGACCATTGGGAAGGTTAGTGCGATAGGTGTGCATATTAGAAGAGAGGTGAGAATTTCTCAAGAGAGTGTCGCACTAATATGTTGTTGCATTGGCCTGTAATCAATTTAAATACTTGTTAAACGAATTTTTAAATCATATACACTATCGGGCTCTGACCCGTTTCTATTTCTCTTTCCCTCTTGTATATATTACATGTGCCCAGCCACAGGGGCGTCTTACATAGGGTCCTTTGGCAGGAACGTGCTGCAGCTTAGGTGGGAGTTGCAGGCCTGTTGTTTAGACGACTTCATCCATTTGATTCTACTCTTAGCATGTTCATTATTGGGGCATGTGTCGCCATTTCCATTATTCAGTTGTCATTTGGATATTGTACTTCATCTATTTCTAGGATTGTCACTTTGGGATTTATTATATTCTGAATGGTTTACTTTAAGTTTTATTGTTAGTAGCTAGTTGTTGAATGTTAAACTATTGGATTGATTGGTTCCGATATACTTATGGTGTGATTCGTGATATATTAAATTGTTGTAATTAATTTAAATCTTGTTTTAAATAAATAAAATTTGAAAGGAAAATTAAAAAAAATGGTTTTGACACTTAGCTTAATTAATTAGGGTGTTTAAATTGGAAATTTATTTTCACGAGAGTGATGCTAAGAATGATCCAACTGTTCACCTTGATTTTAATTTAATAAAAGAGTGATCGCCCGGTATTTAATTAGGCGGGGTGTCACAGGTGGTATCAGAGCATCGGGTTCTAGTGTCCTTAGGATCTGTACGGCTTATTATGCTTTCAGCGTTGCTTTGTTTGATATAGAGCCCTATGTTTAGGATTGTCGATTTCTTTGACGAGATTACGTCCTCCTGCTATAATGTGTATACATTAGTGAATTCTAATTTTGTTCGGATGTGTGCATGTACCGAGCGATGACGGATGCCAGAAGAGGAACGTTAACCGGACATCAGGAGGCCGGGCTCAGTTGAGATTATAAAATATATCCGAGGATGATGATCGTAGTCGCGATCACCTCCATTATGGCACGAGAAGCCACGATTAGAAAGGTGACTAAGGCACATAAATGATTTCCAAGTGCTGTTATGATCGAATGAGGTACGAGAGTAAACTCAACCAACGTGTTACAAAACATATGGAGAACGGTCAGTGAGAATTCTAGAAATGCGAAAATTGTATGTGTTTACCAAAGGAGGTAAAGTATCCAAAGGCTTAGATATAGGATGGAGTGTGTCAAACTGAAAGTGAAAATTTAGAGAAAATTTTCTTGGCTTTCGGGACGAAGTTATAATGGTTGGAGTCAACCACCAATTTTAGAAGTGGAATGCTATGCCTATAGGAGAACCTTAGGTACAGTGTTGACCGTATGTTCCTTCCTCAACTGTTCAGGGTGAGAAGAAAACATAATTCTGAACTCATCACGGGAGGGCATGACAGAAGTCCAATTGTGAATATGAATCCAAATCGTTAGCAAATTTTGTATCGAAAGATGTAGATACGAGTGGAGGAAACGACTCCGAGTGGGAGACCAACTCGTAATAATAATTGATAATACTCGAGGAGGAAATTCTGATGGACGGCTGATTCAGAGGTTGACAATGTTGTATTTTGTCAATAAAGATGATAATGCTCCTTGTGTGGGAAGCTTAAAAGGAATCGAAGAATTTAGTCGAGAATAAGACTGAATACAACGGTGGTGGTATAGCACCACAAAAGGATGTGGATACACATCAGGAAAACCATTTAAATGCTTCAGATAGTTAAATTCTTACCAAGTGTTGGTAAATTCAGTAAGTACTATTATAGATAGTAACATGATCTGTATGGCCTAAAAAGCTAAGGGAACAACCGGGATGGCTAACAGGAATCGGGTTTACTAAAGTCCGAGAGAAGGACAATCCTAACCTGGTTAGTAGGACAGGTGGTAAGTGGATTATGTGTTGAGGTATTTTGGTGCGGAGTGAAATTGCTCGCGATAATATGTTCCAAAGTGAGAAAAATGGACAAGAATACGGTTCCTAGTAAAGGACGACGATTAAAATAATTTTTTTTTATTTGGGCAGACGTGTTACGTCCGAAAACCATTTGTACTGTTAAGACGATTGCCAGAATGGAAGTATAAGTTGTATCCTTAGAGGATGCGGCGTGTTTATGTGATACGAGCGAGTCACCATATTTTGTTCATTTCTAGATTAGCATGTGAGACGAGTTTAATGCATATCATTATAAATGTTACCATTATGTGAATATTTTTCCCCTAGTATAGCGGGATTTTTCTTTGGTGCTATCCGCGGAGGATGAATGTGTATATTAACAGTGTTACGTATTTTATTGAGGTTACTCATCGTAGTGATGCGATATACGAGTATAGTATTATCTTTGATAAAACATTATAGAAATGATTAGTACGATGGTGGTCATTTATTGCAAGGGTATCGGAGTAGTTGCATTAGTGCAGCACGTTTTGTTTTGGCGAGGCTTTACCTGTAAGAAGGTTGGACTCGCACTTATATTATCCATCCTAGAGACTTCGGAGGAAATAGTGGGCTCGAGATATTCGATGCCAATGTATGTATAGACATTCAGTATGTATCGGGATTTACCGTTGGGCGAAAAGATTTGACTCAGTATTATGTTTAGCACTCCGGACTTAGTGATAGGAAGAGTGCATTGTTATATTTATCCTTTAGAGATGTGGGAGTTAAGAGTTATACCTCTATTATTAGGGAAGGGAATTTTGAAAGTACCGATTGTATGTATCCGAGGTTTATAGAATGTAATTACCATCAACCTATACTGAACAATAGTGCAATTAGTGAAACGTTCTTTGTTAAGCATAATTACGGGAGAAATTGTAACTTTTCTGTCAAGAGACGGAATAAAGGGGTACATGCCACGGACGGAGGACCTAACGGATTTCGATAACCGACAATGCTAGGTAGTAGTGTATCGGGGGGGGTTCCTTGTTTGGATTTCGCTTTGCGAGACATCCCACACATGAAACTTAGCGTAAGGTTGGAAATAGGGAGACGTTTGGTCACTATTCCATGAGTTCGGTACCCTGGTCGAAATGGGATCAAGTAATTATGTATGTAAGTTGGAAGTTGAATCTTGTTTTAAAGCCACTGGAGCCGGACTATGTGGTAAGAAAGCATTGAAGTTATCCCCACGAGTTGAGGGGTGGAATGATGATAAGGAGAATTTAAGAATTTTTATTTCTAGGGTGATTGAGAGTACCCAAATGTCGTAACCGCGTTCAGAACACGAGGCGAATAAAGAGTTGGAATGATTTTTAGCATGGATTATCTGGAAAGAACTTTATTATACAAAAGAGATGAATTGTAATTATTTTGATGAATAAAGCGTTACTGATTTATTTTGGTTGATATACATATTTGGGAAAATTGTTGAACTTATCTGAAAAAGGTTGAGATTTGTTATTTCTCTTTCATCGTTATGGAATTTGAATGCCCTATTCCTTCTATTTCGTTGAATTTAGTTTGTTCTACAGATGAGTAGCACGTCATTCGCTCTCCTAAGGCGGTCGGGGTGTTGCAAAAATATGGGCATCTTGGTTCACTGCAGTTAAAATCGTCCGAGTCGAAGGGACGTGTGTCATATATGTGTGTCATATATGTTTGTGGGACTAGTTTAATGAAGTGGAAGTGAGAGAGTGGATTAAACGTCACATGAGGGGCGATAATCCATACATAGGTGTGCAATTAGAATAGCACACCCTAATTTGAATTGGAAGACTATGGGAAGCCATTTAAGAAGAGTATTCCTTGAATGGAGCAGAATTAAATGATTATGAAGAACACTCGGAGCGGAATTTTTAGTAATCAAATGTGAGACGACTCACACATATAAAAGGTGATGATGTTAGTACGGTATAAGAGGTCCAGAAGTACGCTTCGTGAAGAGAAGAGAACTGGTGGAACCTTCGGCATACACCAAGGATTTTTGTGTTTATCTACAATTGCTAAAATTGAAAGAGGTCGGTAAACTCGGTACAGTCCTTGGATGGGTTGCCATCCTCAAAACAAGATCAAAGGTTCATCCCGAACATGTGAATAAAGTCGCCAAGAAGGAGTTGATTGATACTCCTTTAAGCTGACTTACAATATTAACTAGTATGCCCCAGACTTCCTCTGAAAGGAAGTATCGCGCCAGTGCATGATCCGGCGCAGTATAAATTTCTAAATCAGGATGAGATTGGTGAATCCCACCTTTGATATGGGATTTCAGAAACCAGCGGAGATAAGGTTTCGTTTCGAGTAGGATGTATCACCCGTAGCCAGGGAATGGGCGCACGGTGATTAATGATTTATGGAGCCACGTGAAGGAGATTTTGGAATATTGGTACGATGATTTCAGGAATGCTCGGTAGAAGCACTCGTACCAGTTTGTCGCGTACAAGGTGCTTATTAAGGTTTTGTTATGGAAGAACCTCGACTATTCTCCTTCAGTATGTTTAGAGGAGAGTAGATAATCAGAATTTTTGGATCGGTCGAGAAAATATCCGATAACTATGGTAAAATTTCATGATTGTTTTAGGCAAACAAGAGTGGTCAAATGTTAGTATGGTCTTCTCCGAGTGGGAATCCTCCTAATGATAGTGAGATAATGGATAATTATAACGTATAGGCGTGGCCTATGCGAATGTTGTCAATTAGGGGCACTATGTGAAGTGTCTCCAATGAGAATGTAAAACAGGGTTGCTATGAGAAAAGGACTATAGTGATTGAGCGCCTTACGATGTAAATAGTTTGTGTACGGAAAAGGATATCCAGAACTGTGCTACCTGATAGACCGTATTTTTCGAATTTCGGGACGAAATTCCGTTTTTAGGGGGGGAGTATGTAATACCCCGTATTTTCATGGCTTTTAAATTTAGGGATTAATTAAATTTGATTGGGGGATTAATTAAATTTAATTGAGATAATTAAATTAATTTTAATTCGGAATGTTGTTTTAAATATTTACTAGCGTGACGAGAGTTAGTAATTATTGGAAATTTTTTAATTGTTGAATGTTACTGGATGAGTATAGAAATATATGAGATTTATTTTTATAGTATTGTCACGTGTGAATAAAATGACAATTATGGAAATTTAAGTCGGGACGCGCCTGTGTCGCGTCGGGAATAAATGTTGATTAATAAAAGTGAAATATTTTTTAGTTATCCGTATGGTCGTTTTGAGTGCGCCAACATGTCCGGAAGGATCGAGATAGTCAGAAAAGTGTACTCGGGGGTTTTGTTTGAGTCTCGGGGCAATTTTAGGCTTAATTAGTGCCCCGGGAGGATATTTTGGTCATTTTAAATTTTTGGGTAATTAAACCCACGAAATTTAAAGGGTTATATCAGATGTCTAAGGTTTTCTTCTAGGGTTAGAACAACCAAAGACAAGGGACGGCCATAGGAGAGGGAAGGAGAGAGCTTCCAAAGCAATCCAAGGCTCGAAATCCATCCGTTTACACCGCCTCCACCAACAACGCGTAGATCGCGAGACGGGGAACGCAACCACACCAAATTCGGCACCAAACCAGAACGTCAAAAATCCCAGGCAAGTGTTTATCTTGCTTATTTTCGTTGATGCATCACTCATATTAGTTTAGGAATGATTAGGATGAGTTGTATGGAAGAAAAACCCCATTTGAGATAGGAAATTGCATGTAGGGATGATTTAAATGATATTCTGGAAACCCTTTTTCCATGTAGAGGATTAAACCATGAATTTATGATGTTTTATAAGAAGGAAATTCTGGAAAAGATGTGTTAGAACCATGTTTAAGAGATTTCTAGGGTTCTTGATATTTACATGAATTTTGGGTTGTTAATCCATGTTTAGTGACGGAAACTTACATGCTTTACGTAGGAAATACATAATATGATGATATAATGTTAGTAGTGCAAATTCTGGGACGATTGGGAATGAAAAATATGGAATTGGTTGAGGTTAGAGGATGAAACCTGTAACTGCAAAACTGCAGAAATCGAATACCTGCTTGATCGATCGATCGAGCCCCAGACCTCGATCGATTGACCCCTCCTGGCAGACTCCTATTTCCCTTTTTAAATTAGTTAAATTCAAGTTGATGTGAAATAATTCTTGGACATACTTAATAAAATGTTTTGGGAGATATGGAAGACCAGTAGGACATATGAATAATGTTGGGGCCTTTAATGAGACGAGAATTGTATTTTTGGGATAATTACACAAGGAACGATGAAATCTTGTATTAAAGGGAGAGATTACGTAAAAATGATTACGACGGAAAATAGATGAATTCCTACAGAATTTATACTTGGGAGAATAGATTCCATGAGTGTTACATAGCGAGTTGGGATAATACCTCGAATTAAAGTTAAAGACGAATCGTTAAACGTGATAACTAATAATGAGATATGAGGATAAATGTCGTAACTATGGGATTTGAGATATACCTAATATGGATATGGTAATGTTAGTATAGTTATATGATTGTGTATGCATATGCTATCTATGTGTGAAAAACGTACCCACGCTACTTGCTATCCCTGAGGTTACCGCGCTGGGACGATCTTATCTTGTGTTTCCTTATGGGGGATATTGACTCGTACCCTAGAAGATAGATATCCTTGGTACAGGCTATCGGAATGATAGTTCAGACGGTCCTAAGAGACGCTGGTATGTGCTTTCCTCTTAGAGACTTGGAATCTATGCTTCGCCTTAATATTGTTTGTGTATGTGTTAATACAATTCGAGAGTGATTCCGAATTTGTATTCCCCTTAATACGAGTGATACGGAGTTTGGATAGTAGAGTATGCCCGCACCATAGTTTTTATGTGGAGTGCTGTTATGATATATATATATTTTAGGAGTAGTTAATATATATATGAAATTCTGAATATCTGGAACTGCCTACTGTGATTTGATGTGTAGGACATGGTTGATGACTCAAATTGTAATATTTATTTTGTGAAAGTATAATATGATACTGGAAAACTTTATAAATTAATAAAGTTAAAAACGAGAATTTTGTATACTAATTGAAATATTCTTTTCAAACAGTTGTATCGTTCAATTTTAAATCCTGCGAATAACCTAAGATAAGTTAAATCATTGGTGAAAGATAGTGTGATATATGACGAGATAGACCATTGGGAAGGTTAGTGCGATAGGTGTGCACATTAGAAGAGAGGTGAGAATTTCTCAAGAGAGTGTCGCACTAATATGTTGTTGCATTGGCCTGTAATCAATTTAAATACTTGCTAAACGGATTTTTAAATCATATCCACGATCGGGCTCTGACCCGTTTCTATCTCTCTTTCCCTCTTGTATATATATATGTATATATTACAGGTGCCTAGCCACAGGGGCGTCTTGCATAGGGTCCTTTGGCAGGAACGTGTTGCAGCTTAGGTGGGAGTTGCAGGCCTGTTGTTTAGACGACTTCATCCATTTGATTCTACTCTTAGCATGTTCATTATTGGGGCATGTGTCGCCCTTTCCATTATTCAATTGGCATTTGGATATTGTACTTCATCTATTTCTAGGATTGTCACTTTGGGATTTATTATATTCTGAATGGTTTACTTTAAGTTTTATTGTTAGTAGCCAGTTGTTGAATGTTAAACTATTGGATTGATTGGTTCCGATGTACTTATGGTGTGATTCATGATATATTAAATTGTTGTAATTAATTTAAATCTGGTTTTAAATAAATAAAATTTGAAAGGAAAATTTAAAAAAAAATGGTTTTGACACTTAGCTTAATTAATTAGGGTGTTTAAATTGGAAATTTATTTTCACGACAGTGATGCTAAGAATGATCCAACTGTTCACCTTGATTTTAATTTAATAAAGGAGTGATTGCCCGATATTTAATTAGGCGGGGTGTCACAGAATCCTATGTTTTAGGGTACAAGTCAATATCCCCCATAAAGGTCCCATCGAGATAAGACTGTCCCAGCGCGGCAACCTCCATGATAGAAAGTAGCACGGGTATGATTATTTACAAACATAATACTTAATATATGTACACAGTCACACGGTCATATGTATAAATATTCACATTTTCCAAATTAGGTTCGCCCACGACCCATAATTATTATTATCCGTTCTTAGCACAAATTTTACTCAATTATCTCGCATACCGGATTCATCTCTTTTATTCTCACTTATAATTTATTTCATACTTACTTCTCATCACTCAAAGTATTCTTTCTTGCTAAATATAATTTCAGTAGGGACACCCTCTCTAACCTTCTGGTCTAAGACTTTCATAAGACTCAATTCTTTAGTGAACGTACGCACAATTTCAAATGTATGATAAACCCCCCCGTTAACCCACAATTTCATCCCATATTAAATTTCACTCAACGGAGTCTACTTAGACCCTACTGTCCCTCTTCATAACCCATTATACTCTATAAATAATAATATTGGATTCCTACGTATTTAAACCGGATTAAACAAATATGGGGAAAATGTGCAGTTTTCTAGGAGGAGTCAATCGATCGAGGAAAGGGGTCGATCGATCGGTGCTCTTGGTCGATCGATCGATCAAGAAGTTCTTGGCCAAAATCTGCAAATTCGACCTACGGGTTTCATCCAATAATTTTCTTCAAAACGCCATTAATGATCCCCAAACTCCCAAACAAGATTACTACTGGTTATATATACCTATATGCATGATTTCCTACGTGAAACATGTACAAATTCATCAAAGGTATTTAATTAATGGGGTAAATTAACATAATTATCAAGAAGCCTAATTTTTCATTAAACTTCCATTCTTCTAATTCTTTTTCAGATTTTTTGCTTCTAAATTCATACAATTTTGTGGGTAATCCTCTACATATGATTGAGATGTCCAGAATATATCTATTTCTTCTAAAACATATGATTTAAATTCTCTAAGTTATCAAATTCTTCCATGAAACATGTTTTTATCAATCCTAATCTAACAGGGGTGAAACATTAACTAAAAACAAAACAAGAAAGATACTTGCCTGGAATTCAAGGGTCTGATTTGTTGATGAAAAAAATATGGTTGCGTTCCTCGTCGGCCGATCTAAGTTTTGGCTGTGGTGGCGGTGCAATTGAGTGAGTTCTAGGCCTTGGATTTCTTGGAAAGCTCTCTACCTTCTTCTCTAATGGCCGTTCTTGTGTTCTGTGTTTGTTAACCCTAAAAGACAACCCCTAGTGGTTGATATATCTTAGGGAAATTCGTGGGTTTAATTACCCAAAAATAAACCCCAACTAAACCCCCGAGTACACTTTTCTGACTACCTCAACCTTTCCGGACACTTTGGCGCACTCGAAATGACCATACGAGCGACTTCTAATTTATTCACTTTTATAACAATAATTTAGTCCCGACACGACACAAGCACGTCCCGACTTAAATTTTCATAATTGTCATTTTATTCACTCGTGACACATTTAATAAAATCAATCTTATATATTACTTTACTGATCTAGTAATATTCAATAAATTCACAATAACTACTAACTCTCGTTACGCTAGTAAATATAAAAAAATAAATTTCCGGATTAATATTAAATTAATATCTCAAATTAAATTTAATAAATCCTTAAATTTAAAAGCCATAAAAATACGGGGTATTACACCACTTTATGGGGATCATTAATGAAAGAGATATGAGTGCGGACCAATTACAACCTTTCATACTCTTGCTAGCATCGATTATCACCGTGACTCATATTTCCTGAGAATAATGAACGAGGACGTGAATATGATTCCTATAAATAATGGCTCTAATGAATCATTAATTAGCTATTATATACGAGAGCGTGGACACGATTCCTATAAATAATGGCTCTAATGAATCATCAACCGTTAATTTATTATGTTTTGAATAGCTACTTTTGTCATTTAAGCCAACAATCCCTAAAATTAACCCTTATGTTTGGTATTTTTTTAATGGAGAGATATTTTTTTAGATTTCAGCCCCAAACTTAAACCAACAATATTCATTTAATTAAAATTTGCCCTAGTTTGAAAATTAAACCAACAATATCCATTAAATTAAAATTTTCCCAAGTTTGAAACTTAAATCAACATTAGTCATATATATGTATTTTTTCTTGAATACACACACAATACACATAATGATGTTATATACACATCCACGTACACAATTCACACACGTATACGCACACACATATAAAAATACACACATGTATACACACGGAAATACACATACGTATACACACACACACATAAATACACACACACAATGACATAAATAACAAGGGTTTGAGATTATACACACGTATATACACACACACAGAAATACACATATATACACACAAAGATACACACACGTATACACATACACATAAATACACAAACATAAATACACACACACAATGAAATAAATAACAAGGGTTTGGAAATACACACATAATGAAATAAATACCAAGGGTTTGATATTACCTTTGAGATTGAGGGAATGAGAGAGCGTGACATTGAGAAAATGAGAACCGAAATCGTCGGAGAGAGGGAGGGAAGGGTTTGGAAATTTTCGAGGGAAATGAAAATTTTTTATGAGATTTTTAAGTATAAAGACACTGGTCACAACCCTAAGCCATGACCAAATGACGTGGCCCCTCCATTTTTAACACGTTAGCGCGGAAATAAGACCATGGTCATGGTCGAAGGACATGACTCACTTTCAAGAATGGCCACGGCCTTAAGCCGTGAATGTATTGGTGTGTATTTATTTTTTTGGTCACGGCCCATCCATGACCACATTTGGATGGAAACTTGGCTCCATAATGGTCACGACTGGGTCACGATTGTCAGTCGTGACCCATGCGAGTCACGATCAAAGGTTCGGACCACCTACAAGAATGTTCACGACCCTAAGACGTGACTCACTTCCAAGAATGGTCACGACCCTAAGTCGTGACTGTATTGGTGTGTATTTGTATTTATGGTCACGGCTATGAGCTATGACCCCATCCATCACCATATTTGGAGGGAAAATTGACGCCATAATGGTCACTGCTGGGTCACGATTGTCAGTCGTGACCCATGCGAGTCATAGTCAAAGGCTGTGACCACCTACAAGACGATCCATGACCATGCCGAGTCTTAAAATTAGTCACGCTCATTTTGGATATGGTCACAGATTTAGCCCGTGACCCTTTTTTCATGACCATTTCTGATATTTGGTGTAGTGCGGACCAACACAGCATTGAACCAGCACAGTGGAACAATTGGCCGACCAACACATCGTTGAACTTCTGCCCAACAATCCTTTGACTATAACCCATTTTGAAGTCGGTCCCATCGTCGACAATTTTTCGGCCATAGCGTGGCAAAATCATCGACTATTAAATAATTTTTATGCCATGGATTTTTAATTACGAGGCCTTCTTCAAACTTTCTTATTTCTTCATACAGATTTTATATGGCCACTAAGTCATTTGTAGAAGCGATTTGAAGGGATTTGTATAAATGGAGAAAAGTGTAAAATGTGATTTATATTTGAAATGAAATATGGGAGTGTGTTGGGTGTATATGATTGTATGATAGTAGGTATGTCGTGATGGGGTTATTTAGATGTATGGGTGTGTATGGAATTTGTGTGTGTGAATATTTATTTTATTGTACATATAAAATAATAGAAAATTACACACACACACACACACTGACACACATATATATATATATACACTAGGGTATGCCCGTGCCTGAAGGCACGATGAAAATTTTTGATAGTGTGTGTTGCAACACAAACAATTTCTGAAATAACTTATGATACGAACCTATTAGTCTAAAAAATGGGAAAAAATTTCTTTGTTTATAAGACAATTCACCCTGTTGGACAAAAATATCAACTATTCTATTATTAATCCTACTGTTCTAAAAAACCTGCTTAGGCTTTGCCTAGGCACACCTAGGCTTGAGGCTTGAGGCTTGGGAGAAACGCCCCGCCTTACGCTTTTTACGCCTTATTCTTGGTAAAACCCTTAAGGGACACTTTTTTCTAAAAACAACAATGCTTTAGTGAAACTATATCGCCTTTGAAAGATTTTTTTTACAAACCGGACCATTATCTCATCCAAAATAATCATATAATATTTTAATTTGTATATATTCAGACATAATTTTATGATATGTACAATTTTAGTATTTTAATAGCCTTGTTATGGTTAGAAAATATTAAAACATATTAAGAACGCCTAAACATCTTTTCACGCCTTTTTACGCCTAAGGCACACCAAGGCTTCTAAGGCTTAAGGCTTGGCCTCGACGCCTCGATCACGCCACGCGTTTTTTAGAACCTTGCCTAAATCTGATAATTTAAAAAATTTGATATAAATTTCCTTTATTTATAGAACAATTCGCCCTTTTTTAGAACAAAAATATCAACTATACTATTACTAATACAGAACCTAATATCTAGTACTTTTAAGTTAAAAATTATTGTTTACAACACCGATGTGTACACAGTTTAGAAAATTTGGGCAAAATCTCATTTATTTATAGGACTATCCACTACCTATTTAAAAAAATAAAAAAATAGTACAATACTCACCAGCATTGTCATGTATAAAGTTGTCTATAATTTAAATAATAAATATTTTATATATTATAACTATAAGGAATTTAGAAAAGTTATTCATACTTTTGTTTTTATGATTATCAACCATTTTAAAGAGTGCCCGAAGATAATTTTAAAAAGTTTAAATTCGTGTACAATATAAATTATATTATGTGTAAATTTCCATGTGGTTAATTGTGCAAATTTAAGTCATAAAGTTTTTTAACAACATAAATGTGTTAACAATTTAGAAAATTTTGACAAAGTGTCTTTTGTTTATGGGATAATCCACCATGTTTAATAAAATAAAAGAATAATCCAACAATAATAGTAATATTCCGTCTTGAATCTCATATAAACATCATCATCAATTTAACTCAACTTGTCGAAATACAACCAATACATCACTAAAAAATAAAATTTATTTCTTTACATCACAAAAAAAATACAACCAATTCTATCTATCGATTCTACCAAAATTTTGGGGCCATCAGATCTCTAGCTGTAGGATAAAGTTATCTTGGGTTTCAACCACTTTTGCAACTTCAGTCTCGAGATTAAGGAGAACATCACCGTTTTGCAAGATCCTCTTGTCCCACTCAGCTATCGCATTAGTGAAGTTTTACATGTTCACTTCTCTATTTTGCCAAAACATTGTCTTGTGAAGGACCTGCATAATCAACCAAATGTTTAACTATATTATTCTTACTAACCACTTGAAATGAGTTTCAATTTAATCATTTGGATCACGGGAATCGCAAAAACAATCTATAATGTGCGCCACATTAAATAAAAACAGATACGTAACTGCATTTAGGGAATGGCGTCACTGTATAACCAAGATCAAGAAAATGAGCATATAATATACTTGCCTACTGCATAAATTAATAAAAATTATAAAATCCATATAACCTCTAAGATTCAAGGGCACAATGCCTTACTGAGAAAGGCTATAGGTCTATTTCCTCATCAAGACTACTCCAATGCCCTTATTTCTTGCATCGGTTTCCATAGTAAAAGGTTGTTTAAAGTCTGGTAAAACATGCCTGATCAGCCTCTTCACCCTAATGGCAGGCCTCTTTATTGAGCTTGTTGGTCAGGGGCTTCGCAATGTTGCGCCATTAATGTTGCTTCCATAATTCTGTTGCTAGAGTAATAACATGCATATTACAATATGTAAGTAATGAGCATACGAATATTTTCTTATTGAGTACCGATATCAAAGAAAAGTAATGAGCATACGAATATTTGCTTATTGAGTACCGATATTTAGTTGGACAGAAGATACAACAATTACCAATAACCAAACTGCCTAATAACTGCATTTACTCTTGCAAAAAAGGTTGGATTTCGATTTAAAAAAATAATAATTGGGGTCTATTGAACTGGTTGCGTACCATACCTGCTACGCTCATTTGACAAAGTTTAGTAAGAGTCTTTGTACTCTTAAGAACCTCCTCGCGTACTCTATTTGGTTAGGTGGTGACACATCAGAATGGTACTCTTTATTTCATGGTGGCCCGCACTTTCATATATACCCAACTGATAGAAACTATGTCATCTGTCATTATCGATATGTACATGTTAACCGCAGCCTTTGTTATGATTCTGTATGGGCGAGGTGATGTATTGATTGAACATATTTGTTTTGGGAAATTCTTATTTAAGGAAACATGGAGCATTGATTTAGTACTTGATTGGCTAGATACTGGGCAAAGATGGAACCGGGGCTTGCAGCGTGAAAACATTTGGAATATCTGATGCAATAGTCTTCAACAGCAACATGTTCAATGATATAGCTACACAAAAAAGAGAATAGGAAATCAATATTTTTAGAAACATAACATCAAGAATACATAATACACATGATAATCAAGAATACATAATGATGATACATGTATGAGAAGAGAGATATGTATGCCTTTCAGAGCCTATGAAAGGCAATAACCACCTAAAAACACCATAAACACAACATATTAAGTAGAAAAAGGACAATGAAAAATTACTTAAGAATTTTAAACAAAAAAATGAAGAAAGTAGAGAGAGACTTACGATGATGAAGTTGTTGCTTAAGAAAAAATTATATAAGAAACTAAAACCAATTTTCAATTTACAGAACTTCACATGCACCTTTAAATCAATATCCAAAAAAAGGAATCACATAAACCTTGAATATGAGTCTCAAATTTCAACAACGGATTAAAATGAAAGCATAAAGAAATCCAAATAATAAATTATTATATGATGAAAATCATTATGAACCTATTCTAATAGAACTTGGATCAACGGGGTAAGTTTCTCAGGCCAAAGTGGCTTTACATACTCACAACAGATGTGTTTCCAACATGTCGAGTGTTGGGCCTAAAGCATGTCCCGCGTGTATCCATCACGTCAAATGTTGGGCCCAAGGCAATCCTCATACTCAAGCCAGCTTCACATCTAGGATTTGCCAAAGAAATCTGCATAGTCCTCTCAGCTTCAACCTGCATTTTGAGAAGTATGGTGTTTTTTGTGAGAATTATCCTCATTATATGCCTAAGATGCCCTCTGAGATGTATGGTGTTTTGTGGAACAATTATGCTATTACAAAAGAGATTCTCAGCGGGAAAGTGACGTGGTAAAAACATAAGGCTAGACATGACACCCCCCCTATAACTCACACACACACTCTTCCACCGCCCCCCCCAAAAAAAGTAAGGGAAACTCATTGAACATAATGATGCTTGTAAGAAAACTGATCATTATTGGGACATACATATAAATCAAAATAAACTGGAATCAGAATCAACTGTAGATCTTACCAGAAAATGGAAGTAAGCGGTATCTTCTGAAACTTGGCATAATTTTTTGGTAAAATATAAATAAAATTAATAGCTTAGGTAATCAATTAGGAAAAGCAATTGTATCTTATATATCATATCATGAGGTGAAACTCTGAGATGCAAGTATGTATAAGACTAACTCGTAATGGGAATAACTACATACCTCAACTCCACCAATGCAAAACAGAATGACCAAAACTTCAATAAACCAAAATGACATTAACTTGTAAAGCACAGCCTGTGGCATCGCTCCATCCAATTCTCTGAGTGCCTTCCCTTCTCCTTGAACAGGTTCATTAATCAATCAAAGAAA
This sequence comes from Sambucus nigra, assembly GCA_949130495.1. Lineage (NCBI taxonomy): Eukaryota > Viridiplantae > Streptophyta > Magnoliopsida > Dipsacales > Adoxaceae > Sambucus > Sambucus nigra. The sequence goes on from OX422208.1 coordinate 204,694,701, forward strand.
GTCAGCCAAATGCTCTTGTATGAGGCGCATCAGGTGTGGATTTTGATTTTCAAGCTCCTAAAGCATAGGCAATAGGATTTGAGGATTAGGTTGCACCACATCTCGCAACGCTTGGAACTATTGATTGTTACATAGGAAAACCAAGTTTCCAGCACTTTCATTTGATCCCACATTCGAAAGGCCCTGTGGAAAAACTAATTAATTTTAATTAAAGTCTAAAATAAATAAATAGTAATGTATTAATGTAAAATAAATTCTTATCTTTTAGTAAATTGGTGAATATTAAATTATAGTTTACATATGAGAAACCAATAGAGCGAAAAAAACATGAGAAAAAATTCGCCACCCAAAAAAAAACATGAGAAAAAATCCGCCCAATATGAATACAAAGAATAGTCCATTGGACTGTCTCAGTAGCTAAATCTGGTTGTTTATATTCAGTAGCTAAATTTATGACACTATTGCCGAGTTTCTTCAATATACCACTTGAACTGCATGTATTATGTGTGGTGCCAATGACACAATTTGAAATTATTATGGTGTATTTGATTTTTGTTCGGAGCCCTTTTCGGTGGGCAAGGCCGGAGGAGAGTTGTATCAGTATCGGGAATTAACAGAGCAAGAAGATGAAATAAGACCTAAATGGTTTTTCTGATGTTAGTCTAGTGGTTGCAAGTTTCATCTGTGTATAATCAGTTCGCATAATCATGCCCACTACCACGGTACTTGAAAGAGAAAGGGAAGTGGCGAAACACGTAACCGAGGCCATCATTGGAGAGAAGAAGCTCAGGCATGATGTGGTATTAGGACTCTTATCGGTTTATTTAGACTTGGAATCGGAAGGGAAATCTATGAACAAATGCCTTGGGCGACCGCACATGTAGCAAATAGTATATTGAGACTTGGGATCGGAAGGTCAATCTCAGAAGGGTCGTTTCTCTTCTTCTAAACAGTCCTGATGTGCTGAAAATGGTAAAAGAAGAATTAGATCTCAAAGCCCAAAATTCCTTCACTCGATGAATAATTAAAGTATAATTATACATCAAACAAACATTAGATGTACTGAAATAATGATCAAAATAGATGTACTGAAAACGGTATGAGGAGATTAGAATCATTCCAAACTTAAAATATCATCCAAAAACTGCTTACCTGCACTTGAAAATGGTCAAAAAACCTTGGTACAGTCCAAAAGACAAAAAGTCTCGGAATTAACACATTAATAATAAACGACGGTGACTTAGAAGGTAAACACGAACAGCTTAACCAAATGATAGGGCATATTTCTAGCTTCTTAAGCTTATAAACATATTAATAATACATGTGACTGACCATATCGATATTAATAATCCAAACCTAATTATTTACACTTGACAATTCAAAATGGTCTAATCTCAAGTCTTCCTATGAGAAATGATAACCACAAAAATCAATTTTCAATATGACATACATTGATCATTGTTAAGATATTTTTAAACATCAGATTTCAAATAAAAAACACTGATGTTTCCATATAGTTTAATTTCTAAAAACGTGTTGCTTTAGGTTCAACTTGAAACGTGTTGATCGGGATTTCGTCAACTTCATACCTATCATCACCATCTACCATTTGCCCGTGCTGATGGCACTACATAAATCTTGTCCCATGACACATACCTGTGCAAATAAAAGAGCACAAAAATCTTAATCAGGGTAGCAAAATGGATCGTAACCACAAAAGAAACCAACCAGCTATGCCTACTTCCTCAATCTCATCTTCACCGAGTTGTAAAATAGCCATAACCCATATAAGAGCAGAACCATGTACAAAAAGGTATATAATCGACCCAATAAACATCCATAACCCATATAAGAACCCATTTTATAAAAAGGTATCAATAGTTCACATAAGTACCTATAAAAATAGTTTACACATATACATGTAAGAACATGTATCATTCATTTACATATATACTCCATATAACAACCCAACAAAGATATATACTCCATTTTACAAATATACCTAACTCAGAAAATAAAGAACCTATATAAGAACAGGTATACCTGTAAGAACATGGATCTCCTATTGCTATTGCATCCCTGAAATTGGATCTAACTTGCATCGGAGGGAGTATGGAACATGGAGGCCACTACTGCTATAAAAACGCAGATTTCTCAGATTTAAGAACGCTGTAAAAACGCAGATTTCTCAGATGCATCATCCAAATAGGATGGAACATCGCTTGCAGGCCACTACTGCACGGACAAAAATAGAATAGTAAAACTTTATATAGAACAGAAACAGACGCAAAATAAAAATGAACTATTAACACTACAAATGAACTATATAAAGGACAATAAAAATATCGCTGTGATATATAATAAAGGTTGTGTATCATAGGGTCCAATAGTTAAATCATTTACTTCCTTTGTTACCTAATGTTGTTCTATCACAGGATCTGATTCAAGCTCAGTGTTAATTTTAATCTGGGTGCATTCTGAAGCTGGAGTAAGTACCATGTTGAGTCAGACAACACTAAGATGGTATGCAATAGTTTTACACGTCCATATAGTATATGTGCTTCAATCTAAGTTATTCCTCAAGAGGGTTTCGCAGATCCCATTGTTTGGGAAAATCCAAGACATTGTTTTAGATTTGTGCATTCTCCAGGATATTAAGTGTCTAATAAAATATGAACTATAAATAAAATCGAATAAAAAATTGAGTATATATGTGTTTGGGTGTAGTATATATATAAACTTTATATGGTATATAAAACAATCCAAGTAACAGTTCTAAGTTAACCGAAATAGTGTTTCGAGTAAGCTTACCCCGGCGTATTACTTACAGGGCCAGAACTGTGCCACATACCATAACATGCACTAAATCTTTCCAGGTTCCCGATTAAATTGGTATATATTGTGAGGTTTGGAAGTGAACTGGGATCTCAAGGAGTTTTGTAGTTCATTGATATCCAGACCCAAAAGTGGAGGCTCGAGCCAAAGTCATTTGTAAGGCGCTACTTTCTGTCACCCTATGCCCCGAGTTAGCTTAAATCCTCTCGACTCTTCTTGCAATCCAATGATTTGTGTCGAGCTGTGAAGGCGCAATTTATATGTCACCACCTCCTGAGGTCCCAAACCACATGGGAAAATCTATGTCGCTTTAATATACTTTAGATAATTTTATTAGAATAGTACAGGTATTCGAGCAACTTCGATTCCTAACAGTGTCATGATTCGATGTAAATGAATACTGAACCATCTGCAAATTATTATCAACATGTATCCCGCACCAACACCACGACCTCGTGCAACATAGACCTTTGCTCAAACTTCTTGCATTATGTGAGTCATATTTTCGAATCTGCTTGAGAAATCTTCCTTCGAATTTTGGACTGTCGTTGAATATTCTGGCTCCTTTGATAGCCACAATCCTAGTGTATGTCTTTTTCTCCTAAATAGTTCTAACTCATATTGAGCACCGAAAGATTACATCCTCGCCGATCACCTATGAAGCACCCGTGCCTTATTTTGCCGAATCGCCGAATCCATACCCCGTACCCTTAATCGCACCCATGCTTCATAGCGATTGCCAATCACCATGAATAGTTCATGGGATCTCTTCCCCAAATCGATGAACAGCGTTTGATTCGCATTTGATGTCAAAGTTTGAGTTGCGAGAATAATTTCAGTAGCTTAAGACGCTTCAAATGCCCAATTTGAGGAAGAATTAGTCACAAACATTAGAAAAATCATTCCTGGATAAAGAAATAACTATACAAACATTAGAAAAATCATTCCTGGATAAATAAATAACAATACAAACATTAGAAAAATCGATTGAAAATATCACAATGATAAAAGATGCCCACATTTGATAATATCACCATGGCAAATATCAAAATATCACAATGCCATTGTGATATGTTCTAAATATTTTGATTGCACCTCCACTGCCACTGCTAGTGTCGCATATAATGGGTATTTCATTCCAAACATAAGACACATTGGGAGTTGAACCTTACCGTTTAAAACAGGTTAAGAACCCGAACATGACTTTTGAACCCACACATGTGTCTGCGATGACAGCACAATTGGCACAAACTAATTAGTAAATATTATACCTGTATAATACAGAATCTGGTAACTGAAGTTTTGACATCAAATAATTAATTCAAAGCACACCTCGTGGGAACCGTAGCCAGAAGAACTTCCTTTATTTAAAGGTTTCCAGTCACTTACTATTGAAGAGTTATCTGCATTCTTCACAATGCGAAAATGAGAAAAATAATTAGGGATGAGCTAGCAAATCAAAATCAAGAAACCTATAGCCTCACTAACAAACTTTATCGAGAAATTCATGAAGATTTCAGTCATTGTTCAACTTTATCAGCAGCAGAGTGATAAACCATCTACAATTGTTAACGTGATCAGTACATGCTTATTCAGTATATGTTAAATAGTAGATACAGTTTAAAGTATACCTGCTTATTTAGTATTGGTAAAAAACTGCAGTTTGATCCATATCTGCTTATTCAATATTTTTTGACTTCATCAATAGAAGAACGCTAACCATTTGGAATTATGTACCCTATAACTTGATCAGTACATGTTCAAAACCCATGTAAAAACATCAGCTGTTAAAATACGGGGAAAATGCTGGTATGTCCTTGAGAAATTCCACGTCACTAATTTCCACTATCAACAGATGATGATCTCCCACCTCCCCTTCACTCCCTACTGATGAAGATGATGAAGAATCTGGCTCATCATCAAAATATGCTGCATTATTAGGTAGATGTTTGACTGTTGTAACTTGAATACTTTGTAGTAGTAGAAAGTTGCATAAAGAACCTAATTTGGCCAACCGATTCACCCATCTTGGAATGGGTTTTCCACTGAAGCGCTTACAAACTTCATCAACAAAATGGTTGCAATTCTTGGCAATCATATTATATGTATCTCCGTGATATTTTACAAAAAAATACCCCATGAACAACCGAAATTCTGGCCGAGACATGTCAGTGATATTTCTCTAAGGTATTAAAGAAATAAGTGGATAAAGATTGCTCTGTGATTTTTTTTACACAAAATACACATAAAAGTGGAAGTAAATTCCACTTAAAATAACATAATTCAAGCAAAATTCGACCTCGATCATGTTTTTACAAAGAGAACAACTAATCAGGCCCAAATCAAACCCAAAGATAGTAACTAAAAACACACAAATCACGTCCCAGAAAATCTATTTGAGCAAAAAAATTGGGCCTGCATTCTAAGAAGAGAGTTTGTCCAGAAAAGGATATACCTTGAACAACGGCCGTAGGTGGTGACCCATCAATGGTGCGTGATAAACTAAGGCTAGCAAAGATGAATCACCATCTAACATTCTAAAAACAAATATTACGCAGATTAAAGAACCAAAATAGGATAAACAAATATAAAAATGAGGGTATTAAACATATAAACCTTCATGTGTGAGAGACCTTTAGAATCTTTAAATGTTTTATAACTCTAATTCTTAAATTCATATAACCATAAGCTATGAGAGACCTGCGTTAGACAGATGAAAACACATAAGAACAAAAATAATAGAACAAACATAATAAAACATCCAAAAACACATGTTTGTTGGGTATTTTGTTACTCCGTCAAGAAGTAGATTCTACCATTGTAAAAGATACAAAGATACTTGACTTGGTCATGTGCTTGAACCAAGCTATTTCTACCATCGAGAACTATTTTTACGTATGAGCTTAAAACATATGAACATTAACCTCGAACCTAAGACAAATCTCTTAAAAAATATACATAAACGTTAGATATGAAGATAAAAAATAAAAGCATATGGGCATATACAAAATCACACGTAATAAAACATCCACCACCAACCGTAGATGTTATTGAACCAAGGTAAAAATAAGATTTCTAAGAAAATAATAAGCATGTCAACTATGCACATGTGATGAGGGAAAATAAATGAGTTTCTTACTTTAAGCTATAAAACTAATAAGAAATAACAGTCAACCATAAAAAATTTCATAAATACAAATTAAACAATTACCTTAATCCCATAAATTGATAACCTCCATAGATTAGGCATCCATATAAACATCCAAAAAGAATCATTGTCCTTATTAACTCCGTTAATCATTGTCCTTATTTACTCCGTTAAACGTTTCTTCAAACATATATCATGCAACTTACACCTGTTGAACTTTCAACTAAGAGCTTAACAATCAAAGTAGTTGACAGAAGCATCAAAAGGAAGTGATGATTGCAATATAAAAGCCTTTTATTTTGTCTCTTTCTTTCTAAATACTCAAATCACTAATTTGTATAATTAACTTAAAAAGTATAAAGTAAATAACAAACTATAGTATCCTTATAAAATTGATCATCACTTGTCAAAGCATTAAAAATAAATTCATGCAAAAAAAAAATCCCATACAGATTCCTAATACCATTATTGAGCTAGGATATGCGGAGGGGGTAGGAGAACTTGAAAAGGCAAGGTACATTCCATAGTGAGTGGCTCATTTTACCACCGAATAAAACTAAACCAAGAAAAATAAGGCACGGACTTAATAATCACAATTCAACACATATAAAATAAAAATAACATTTAAAATAGGTTCAATGAGAAACACATATATATAGAGCGGCAAAGAAATAACAAAAGAATAGGTAAAGAGGACCAAGAACCAACATCATACTAATGAAGTGAAATGTCAATTGCTTGACTTGAGAACCTTCTTAATAATTACAAATATTAGATATAGCTTGGTTCAAGAATATTGCTTTCCTGTAACCAAATCAATGAAATATGTTAATATATGCCCATAAAAACAAATCAAGCCCACTGTGAAGTTCAAATCCACTAATGTGAATTTAGCACACCAAAAAAATTAAGAGTTCATCCTATAAACAATAAAATAAATAAATTGGGGGAAACTCCAAAACATTTTATACATGCGAACATGATTTTCAACCAATTTTAAAATGGGACCCAAACATGTTTTCTATGAAAGGGGTTCCCATTATCAAACACAGTACAAAATCACAAATAAAAACCCATAAAACACAAAACAAAAAATGCAATAAAATAACCTCCTAACCTAAAATATATAAATAGACACACAAAAACCCCTAAAATGATTTGAACAACTATGGTATTTACAAAGCTAAAATAACAACATAACAATGTGACATTGCACAAAAGGAGATGACACGCATAATGCCATGTGACATTTCACATATTGAGCTATTACTTGAGATGTTCTTGGTTGTTTGAACAAGTTAATCAGTATAGATGTTATGTAATTGATTCAAGCTCAAACTACCATAAAAACTGATATAAACTAAATCACCTTTTACACAATTTTGTAGAGAAACACATAGATGTTACCTGTAAAACCCCAATAAAAAGGTTAGAAGAAATTGGGTCACACATTATAAAAGAAAGTACAAATAAAATCAAAATCAAACCAAAAAGAAATAAACTAAATCACCTTTTACACATATCTTCGTAGAGAAACACACAAATGTTACCTGTAAAACCCAACAAAAAAAATGATACCAGTCATTCAATTCTTTAATATCTGAATCTGAAAAAATGAAAAATCACACAAATCAAAATCCATAAAACCATTTGAAACTTAAAACGAAAACCAACCAAAACCAAAATCGAAAAATAAATCAAAACTTACATAGGAAGATCAGCGGTGCGGAGAGAGAAAAAAACCCTAGCTTGGAGAAGAGTTTGTAGCTCAGGCGGGCATCGAGGATGAAAAAAAAGAATGTGGGGGCGAGTAGGGGCGACGACCGAGAGGGGGCGGCGGTAGAGGGTGTTATGGATTAGTGAGAGGGAGACAATGAGAGGTAGGTTTGTTGTGTTAGACAGGTATTATGTCGTGGGGTTAGGGGTTTGGAAGGAGTTAAAGTGAAATTGGACAATTGATCTCAACCCTTCAATTTTGACATGTGGCTTCAATCTCAACCACAAAGTGTCTCCTCTTTTTATGAATAGTAAAAACACCATGCTACTTTATTATATAGATTATTTACACAATTGCAAAATAAAATAAAATAATAATTTAAAAAAAAACTAATAACCCGCACATAAATAAAAAATAGAAAAATTAAATTATAAAACAAAGAACATTAAAAAAATATAATAAAATTAAAAAAGTATATATATTTACAACACTCACCTATATAATATATTAAATAGGTAAATGTTCTAAAATTCTAATGTAACTATTGATAATACATAACATCAATACAATTATACTAACTTTAACTAATTTTTATATGTAGGTATCCAAATATCATGTTAGGTGTTAATGTATTTACCCAAATTATAATCCTAAATTGAATCCTTTTTTTAGTAATGGAGCATTATGATTCGGTTTGCTTTATTTTATTACTATTAATGTTTATCTGTTATGATTATTTTTTTAGAGATTTACAATTTGTGGTGGAGGATTTCGACATTCAAATTTTTTATTATGCTATTGTGGTATTTGCAATATATTTATCTCTTTTAGTGGATTGATGCTATTACTTTTACGGATTTGCAAAATATTTATCTCTTTTTTAGTTATGAGTTATTATTTCATAATTATTTTTTTTTTAATTTGAAAGTTTGACTTTTGTTAGAAACTAATGTTAATCTACGAATCCAAAATGTTTAAGCATTTGCTAGTATCAATTCTAAATAGGTAACGTAACCGGAGGCCTACCTTCAACTTTCCTTTTCTTTTCTTGCTTAAATTTAGACGATAACAGCACTGATGAATTATTTGATGCGAACTGAAAGCGCCATTAAACCAACCGATACTCCATTTATTTGGAAAGTGATTCTATAACAATATTTGACGGCTTCTCCATGCAATTTATGTCAAGCGATGAGTTGTCCTTAATTCAACTTCGTTTCATGTGTATATTATGAGCCTGTTGCTGTATTTGCATCATAAAGTATCATCAATTGAATTGATTGCCTTTGCCTGCAAGTGTAGAATTTACTCGGCCCATTGGTGGGCCGTCTGAGCCATTATTTTCATTGCGATTAGCATGTTGCGCGGTCGTGGCCCAGACACTACCTACATATCCACATCTGTATGATTATGATATAATAAATCTGGAATCTCCTAGGAAGACAGATTGTAATCGATTTAGAATCTTGTTTAAATGTACGCCACACCAAGTTTCTATTGAAAGGCGCAACAAAGCTGGAATCTATACACACGCATGTGCGTGTTTGCGCATGTTCATGTATGCGTGTAGCAGATTTGGCATAATTTTGATACCAATACCTAGGGGTATGCAAAAAAATCGAACGAACCGAAAATCGAATCGAATCGGCCCGAACCGAACTGAATCGAAACCGACGGTTTTTTTTAGCCAAATTCGATTTGCGGTTTAAGGATTTAAAAAATCAACAATGTCGGTTCGGTTGGCGGTTTAGACAAAGAATAAAACGATTCGAACCGAATCGAATCGAACCGACATCAATATTTATATTAAAAAACCCTTAAACATCTTTTATTTTTATATCCAAAAACCATTAACCAACCTCCAAAACCGATCAAAACCAAAAACCGACCTAAAAAAACCCGATCAAAACTGAAAATCGACTAAAATCGAACTGAACCGAAACCGGTGGTTTTTTTCATCGTCGGTTCAGTTTCGGTCTGATTTTTTTCAAAATCGAACCGATCAGTTCGATTTGAATTGCGGTCCAAAATCGAACCGAACCGACCCATGCACACCCCTACCAATACCACGGTGATATTCGGATTCCAAAAAGTATCCCAAAACACCTCAAGAAAAAAAGTCATTTTTTTTACCTTTTCAAACATGAAAAAATCTTGTAGTATTTTTACGGCTGCCTTGATCGTAATATTTATTTTCACGGCTAACCTTGATCATAATACTTATTTTAACGGCTAACTCTGACCGTGGTATCTCTTTTACGGCTAACCTCGGCCGTGATACCATCGTATGGCTAATCTTGGCCGTGATACTCATTTTCACTGGCTAACCTTGATCGTAGTACCTATTTTTACGGCTAATTTTTGTGGTGTTGATTTTTGTGATGTTAATAAAATAAAAAGTGAATTTTTTATGATGTTTTTTGGAGATTTTTTTTTGGATGCGAATATTACCACCCAATAAGAAATGATGCAAACTTGACATAGTACAAAAATTTTAACAGGAAAATACGATTTGACAAGTCATTTTCAAGTTAATTTTGTATTATTTGGTGTAATTTGGTTTTACAAAATTACCACCCCCATTCAGCGGCAATATGTATCGAATTATCTGCTTGGGAAAATAAATATTTGGGGTAGTTTTGACTTGCTACTAATTTGGTTTGGTAATTAGACTTGAAACATTATTTTATTTTCTATTAGATTTTGACACTAAAATTGAATGAAAAAAATTAGTTTACCGATCATTATTTTTTCTACAGAGTCTAAACTATCCATATTCTGCATTATTAAAAGCTCAATTCACTTATTATTATTATTATTATTATTATTATTATTATTATTATTATTATTATTATTATTATTATTATTATTATTATTATTATTATTATTATTATTATTATTATTATTATTATAATATTTACATAAGACACTTTATTAACTTGATATATTAATTAAATTAGATATTGTTTTAATTTATTTTAAAAAATGTTATTTTTTAATAACTAAAAAACATTTTTTTCTTTTCATTTTAAATAGGAAACTTTTTTTCTTAGTTTTATTCATTTAAAAAAATTTATATTCCCTTTTTTATTTATTAGAAAAATTAAAATTGTGTTATTCCTCCTAGTTTTTATCCATTGAAAAAATAAAATAAAAAACAGTCTAAAGAAACTTGGTGGTGGAATGAAGAAGTACAAAGTATAGTAAAAATTAAAAGGGAGTACTTTAAAACATGACAAACAAATAGAAATGAAGAAAATTTTGAGAAATATAAATGGGCTAAAAAGAAAGTTAAAAAAGTGGTAAGAGATGCTAAGTTAAAAGCGTATGATGATCTTTATACAAAATTATGTACACAAGAAGGGGAAAAAAGTATTTATAAGCTTGCTAAACTTAGGGACGGGAAAACGAAAGATTTTAATAACGTTAAGTGTATCAAAAGTGATGATTCGAGAGTCCTAGTCAAAGATGATGAAATTATGGAAAGATGAAAAAACTACTTTGAGAGGTTATTAAATGGAGATAATGGGAGTAGATTAGATATAGAGGAACTTAGGGAGACTCGAGAAAATATATTTTTTCGCAGAATTAGGACAACAGAGGTCGGGATTGCTCTAGAAAACAGGAAAGACTTTAGAACCAGATGGTATCCCTATTGAGGTTTGGAAGTGCTTAGGGGAGGATGGAGTATCATGGCTTACAAAATTATTCAATAGAATTTTAATGACTAATAGGATGCTCGATGAATGGAGAAAAAGTGTTTTAGTACCTATTTATAAAAATAAAGGGGGCAAATAAAGTTGTTCAAATTATCGTGGTATTAAGTTAATGAGTCATACAATGAAACTTTAGGAGAGAGTGATTGAATATAGATTGAGATTAAAGACAACAGTATCTGATAATCAATTTAGGTTTATGCCTGGGAGGTCAACAATGGAAGCAATCTATTTATTGAGGAGATTAATGGAGAGGTATAGGGAGAAAAAGAAGGATCTTCATATGATTTTTATAGATTTGGAGAAGGCGTATGATAGGATACCCAGAGATATAATATGGTGGATTCTACATAAAAAAGGAGTGACTCGCAGATATATTGATGTGATCAAGGATATGTATGATGGTGCGATGACTACAGTAAGAACATCAGCCGGAGAAAGTAGTGAATTTTCAATTACGGTAGGTCTACACCAAGGTTCAGCATTAAGTCCTTATCTTTTTGCGCTTATTATAGATGAGTTGACTAGACAAATACAAGATGAGGTGCCATGGTGTATGCTATTTGCAAATGATATTGTTTTAGTGGATGAGACTAAGACAGGGATTAATGCTAGGTTGAAATTGTGGAGAGAAACTTTAGAAACAAGAGAATTTAAAATAAGCAGAACTAAAACAGAATATGTGAAGTGCAATTTTAGTAGTAATAGGAGGACAAATGGAGATGTGGTGAAATTGGAGGGTCAAGAGCTACCTAGAAACGATCATTTTCGTTTTTTAGGATCGATTATCCAAAAAGATGGAGATATTAGTGATGATGTTACTCATAGGATTATAGCAGGCTGGGTTAAGTGGAGAAGTGCTACCGGCATTTTGTGTGATAGGCGTATACCTTTGAAGTTAAAAGGTAAATATTATAGGACGGCCATTAGACCCGCCATGTTATATGGGACAAAGTGTTGGGCAACCAAGAAACAAAATGTGCAGAAAATGAGTGTGGCGGAGATGCGAATGATAAGATGGATTTGTGGTAAGACTCAAAAGGATAAAATTAAAAATGAACAAATTCGTGAAACGGTAAAAGTAGCTCCTATAGAAGATAAATTGAGAGAAAATCGACTTAGATGGTTTGGACACGTCAAGCATAGACCAATGGATGCTCCTGTAAGGAAGAGTGATTTAGTTAGTATCACTGGTAACACAAGGGGTAGAGATAGGCCTAAATTGACTTGGTGGGATATTATAAAAAAGGACATGATGTCATGTGGTTTAACCGAAGATATTACAGTTGACAGAATGAAATGGAAAAATAGGATTCATGTAGCCGACCCCAAATAATTGGGAAAAGGCTTTGTTGAGTTGAGTTGAGTATTTATTGTTCTTTTAATTTACAAATAATGGGTATTAAAAGGGGTTTTTAATAAATAAAAATTCGGACAAAAAAGAAAAGAAAAAAAGGGTTTTTAATAAATAAAACAAATGAAAAAAAAGATAAAAAGAAACATTTTTTGTTTGTTTTAATAAAATAAATAGGAACAAAAAAGAGAACTTGAAAAATAGTTTTTTATTTTGTTTTTTCCAGAGATAAAACTGGGACGAAAAAAATAAGAAAAAAAAATATATTTTTTGTTCCTTTATTGAATAAAATTGGCGCAAAAAACGAAATTGTTTTCTTAAATAAATAAAACTGAGACAAAAAAAAAACAAAAAAATAGGTTTGTATGTGAAACAAAAACAAAATTAAGAAATAACAAAAAGCTTGTCTTTTATTTTTTTTAAAAATATTTCAATAAATATCTAATTTAATTGATCTATTAAGTTAATAAAGTGTCTTTAAAGTAAATAAAGAAAATAGCAAGTGTATTGAGTTATTAATAATGCATAATGAGGATAGTTTGAATTTTTATAGAAAATATAACGATTTGACCACTCAATTAACTTTTTTCATTCATTTTTAGCGATAAAGTAGAAAAAATAAAAAAAAACAAATAAAATTGAATTAATAAAACTAAATAGTTGATAAATTCAAAATATCTCAATCATACATCCTGGCTTCGCCCCAAGAAACATGAATGTGAAAGAAGTGGGTATAGAATCCAATCAGTTATTTACACTTCTCAGCAAACACTTGCAGCCATCCATTAGGCCATTTTGTCTGGCCCTAATATAACCCTTATTTACTTAAGTAGGCAGCATGTACTATCATCGAAGCAATAAAATGCTATGCCATAATTCGAAATGAGATGACATGCAAGGGTCTAAATTAGTGAAAGGGGATTCCCATTCCCTTAAACTGTTTTAAAGATTCTGGACAGGGAAGAGAACGACAGCAGGAAAAATAAAATAAAAAATCAACACAACGATAATAAAGATAGAAATATGAATGACAATAATAAAATACTATAAAAGGCAGTTTTGCTGTAAAATAAAGAGAAAACATAGAGAATTTAGAAGAAATAATTTTTTATTTCAACGGTGTCTAAATACTCAAGGGGTATCGTTCATATTTATAATACAAAGTAAGACATTTCAAAGGATCCTTATTCTTCACTATTTGTAATTTATATAATACTCCCCATTAAATTTACAATATTTGCATCATTTAATGATTGTTGGTAAAACATTATTAAGGAAAAATTTAGTAGAAAAAAATCAAAGTGAAGGAAAAATAGTACAACTTTTGTGGTAATTGAATTGGTCTTGGACGCATTTAGTGGTGCTCCATTGAAACATTTAACAAGAAAATCTAATAGCAAAAAACCTTATTAATGAAAAAAGAGTACAACACGTATATGTCCAAAGTATCATGTTCTTATATTCTCTTTGTGATAAGATGCTAATTGGATAATCCCTATCATTGTGACATTTCTATGATGATTGAGTCGACACATATTAGTCAAATACACAAACTTCTGTAATGTGTCTTTCGAAAATGACTTGGTGAAGAGAGGTAAAATTATCATTTTATTTGATACTTCAATTGCATAACCATTATGGAGTTCACGTGTTGCATAACTCTTCTTGAGTTCATGTATATAAAAGAACTGAAATGTGTTGTTCATATCACCCTTGATGTAACCTTTTTTTATTTAAGTGTCACGAGTGTTTTGATTGTTCCTTCTGATGATCAAGAGATAATATGCATCTATATATATAACTAATAGGCATAGATGGTTAGGTATAAAAATATCACATAAATATTAGTCACTTACTTTGCAAGTCAATGATAATTATTTCTTGCAAAGAGATTGACTGCAATTATTATATCTGGTATTATGGTATGTATAACAATATATAAATAACGTAAAAACAATGCAATAACAATTGTTAATATGGTACTTCTGGACCAAATATATATACATATATATATATATATATATATATATATATATATATATATATATGTCATCTTTTTTAGGATGATATGAATATTAATATCCAAAGACCGAAGACCATGGGTTCACAAAATGACATTCTTAATATATGTCAAATCATTGCAGGGCTTTTCAGTTAATTTTATTTATAGATCGGTGTTTAGCCAAAATTATTCTCGATCTGCAGACCGAGATAATAAATAATTAGCCCAAAGTCATTCATTTTTGAATTCCTTAATTTTGTATTTTGCATTTCAATTGAGCTGTTTAGGAGCACATCCTTTTAAGAATAATTTTATAATGTCACATTGGCATATATAATTATTTTCATACATTTTCTCAGACAAATATTTACTAGGATGGTTGTACCTATATCCTTTCAGATTGTCAGTTGTACAATGAATGTCTTAGTGTATTTGAGTACGTAGTCCTTATCTTTGCTCCGGGCAAAGAAAATTCTTCTAGAATTTTTATATGTATTATTTGTCTAAGTCTCATATAAATAAGCAGTTATAACATTAATGAGTCTCATATATAATATATTTCAAAAATCGCTAAGATAGTCAGATATGTGAAAAGTATTTACAACCATAACTAGATGGTATATTCAAAATCATTTTCGATTTCTTTAGGAAATATTTTTCCATAAGTTGTGCATTTTTTAGCGAGTTTCCTACTCCGTTTTATTATAAGCACCCATTTGTAACTATTGTAGCATAAAATTATTAGGCCAAGTGGACCAATACTTTAGTAACACATGTTAACATTTCCATTAGACCCTCAATAGCGGGTAAACCCAGTCGGCTCAAGTATCCTTTGATCGGTCACCCAGTCGACCACAGTCATGAAGATAAACCATCAGTAAGGTGGACAGACACACGTGGGATATTCAACAGTCACCATGCATGTGTACGTGAACAATGTCCAGCAACATAATATTATATAAAGATGTAAATGCCTAAGATATAAAGGCATTTTATCTCTTAAGTTTCCACTTGCTATAAATTGACTACTACTCTCAGCTGAGGGGGGGACATCATTCTAAACCCAAAAGAGTGTAACTAAGTGACTGTAACTAAACCCTTAGTGGCATTACCCCGTGGATGTAGGCTCCATTCTTGAGCTGAACCACGTAAAAACCTTGTGTTTCTTTCTATTTTCTTTATCTGTAATTATAATTTTGGGTAACCAAAGTGAAGAGCATTCCTTAAATATATCACCCAAATTTAGACATCAATAAATTGGCGTCGTCTATGGGAAATTCTACAAGCCATTGTTACTTCCTACCCATTTTCTTTCAATACCTATTTTTAATCGCACTCTTGAGATATGACTAACGTCCCAGGAGGTAGTCTTGCTGAGAGTAATGACTTTAATCCTTCTTCCCCTCCTGGCATAGGAGATCTCCAATGGATTCTTCTTAATATTGCAAAGGGGCGAGAAGAAATGCAAGAAACTGTAAGGAAACTTACTCAAGCGTTCCACGACAGGCCAATTATTTCCCCATATTCTAAGAGTAAAATGCCGCGTCCACCTCTTAGAAACGAGATACGCAGATCCAGGTACTCCAGATCCTCACAAGACCAGGCTTACCGCCCCGGTGTGACCTTCTACATAAAATCTACTGACTGCTATGATGGACGATCTCTTTCTTAAGAACGATTGAGCGTCCTGGAAAGTCTGAGTAAGGTCTCTGCTTTCGATCTGCTAACGCCCCCAGAGAATAGGGGTCATAATCATAGGGAACGATCCATATCATGAGATAAAGATCCTAGATCCCCGCAAGGAGGCTGATTTAGTTAAAGGACATATTATGGAAGCCACATAAATGGTTATCCTAGATGACGATCATCTAGAAAGAACTACGCAGATTGGATCATCTATAAAACCAACCCTCAAGAATGAGTTAAGAAAATTCCTTAAAGAATGAAAGAATGTGTTCATTTGGAGTCATGAAGACATGCCAGATATTAACCCGAAATTCATATGCCATGCTCTGAATATTTCCAAGGAGGTTAAGCCAATCAAATATAAGTGATATGTGTTTAGTCTCAAGAAGAATATGGCTATCCAAGAAGAGGTAGACAAGATAGATAAAGAAAACTTCATTGAAGATGTCAAATACCCTGATTGGTTGGCCAACGTAGTGACGGTGAAAAGGGAAAATGATAAGTGGCGTATATTTGTGGATTTTACATATCTCGTCAAGGCTTGTCCAAAATACCACTTCCCTCTGCTTAGAATATACCAATTGGTATATGTTATAACCAGACATGAACTGCTCAGCTTTATGGATGCCTATTCAGGGTACAACCAAATCAAGATAAAGTCGAAAGAGAAGGAGAAGACCTCTTTCATCACCAGCCGAGGTACATATTGCTACAACGTCATGTCATTTGGTTTAAAAAATATTAGAGAAACATACCAGAGGCTGGAGAATAAGATTTTCGAAGAATAAATTTTCCAGAACATGGAAGAGTACACGGATGACATGCTTACTAAGAGAAAAAAAGCATCTGACCATATTGGGGATCTCAATCAAATATTTGATCAGTCATAAAAAAACTAAATGAAGACCAATCGGACTGAAGGTGTGTTCGGTGTACAAGAAGGAATGTTCTTAGGGTTCATGGTAAATTAGAGAGAAATCAAGACCAATCCAGACAAGATAAAAGCCTGATTGACATGTAGTCTCCCTTATGCAAGAAGGATGAACATAAGCTATCAAGAAGAGTAGCTGACCTTAACAGGTTTGTCTCTCGAGATAATGACAAATGCTTACCCTTTTTCAAATTACTTAGGAAAACTTTTGAGTGGAATGAAGAATGTGAGAATTCTTTCTTGGAATTGAAGAGGAACTTGGGATCTTCGCCATTTCTCTATCGACCACTCATGGGAGAGAAGTTATACTTGTACGTAGCAGTCTTTGAGTTCGCGGTTAGCTCAGTACTCATCCGACTAGAAAATAGGGTATAGAAACTAGTTTACTACAACAACAAGGCCTTTCGAGGACCAGAAATCCAATACCCACGCCTGAAGAAACTTACTTTGACCCTCATTGAAGCTTCGTGAAGAATGAAATCATATTTCCAAGCACATACTATTGTAGTCTTTACGGACCTACCCTTACACCAGGTCATACATAAGTTATAAAAGTCAAGGAAATTGATGGCTTTGGTTGTGGAACTTAAAGAATATGATGCACACTATGAGCCCATGACGGTGCTAAAAGGCCAGACGGTGGCAGACTTCATAACATAATTCACTTATGAAGAAAATGTTGTCGATCAGGATCTGACTAAAGAGAAACCAGTCGAGTAGACTTCCACGAAAGAGAGTTCACTACCAAGCCCATCAGAGGAGACTTCTTTAAAAGATATATCCAAAACAGAAAAACTAGAAACATCCACTGCATGATAAATAGTTTATTGGTACTTGGAACAGAGCCAAAAGGTGTCTAACAAGGATTTTTTAGCGAAAGAAAATTTGACAACGAGCTGCCTATATGGAATATGTATGTAGATGGATCTTCAAATACAACTAGTAGTGGTGCAGGATCGATAATTAATACCTATGATGGTATAGATGTGGAATGCACGCTCCGATTTCAATTCCAAGCCTCTAATAATGAAGTTGAGTATGAAGCATTGATTGCAGGATTTTAATTAGATCTGTCATTGGGTGCTGAATAGGTCGTAGCTCATAGTGGTTCCCTACTGATCGTCAATCAGGTGCCAGGGATATATGGAGTCAAAGGAGAGTTAATGATAAGATATCTATAATACCCCGTAATTTTATAGATTTTATTTAATGGGATTAATTAAATTAAATGGACATTAATCTGGATTTAAATACTAGCGAGATATGAGTTGGTATTTGAATATAATGATAAGGATGAATATAATTGGGTAAATATGATAATATATGATTATTAAAATGATTAAAATTGTCATAAGTCATAAATACGACAATTCGAGAAATTTAGTTGGGATGCGCATATCACGTCAGAAATCAATTTAATTGGACTTAAAAATAAAATATAATTTTATCATCCATATGATCATTTTGAGTGCGCCAGTGTGTTCAGAAGGGTCGAGATAGTCATAAAACACTAGCCGGGGGTTTAGATTGAGTCCCGAGGTATTTTTAGGCCACACCGACAACCCGGGAGGGTATTTTGGTAATTTCTAGTTTTGGGGATTAGCAACCCATGAAAATTGGGTATTGCAGTCAGCCTATATTAGGACCCTTTGGAGTCATTACTTGTCACAAACAAGTCTTGATCAAAGAGATAATAGAGGAGAAGTTCTAAGGGGTTTCCAAAACCATAACCACCACCCGCCGCCGTGATCGCTGGAATTGTGACCGGAAAGAGAAGAAGAAACTAACCTAGATCGTCATAAAAGGTTAAGAACTTCTCTACAAAGGCAAGTGATTTACTCCATTAAGATTTAGCAAATAAATTATCCATGTTAGAGTAGGACTTGATGATATCCTTGAAAATTTGAAAAACTCATAAAATTTGGAGATAGAACCTTAATTATTGGTAGGATGTTTATGTAATCTTGATTCTGGAAGGACCTCAGTTAGTAGATCATAAACCATGTGTAATTAATTTTGAATTTATGAAGAGATTATGATGATTCTTGAAGAAAATTGAAAGATAAGACTTTTATGAAATTAGGATGATTGATCCAAGAAAAGACTAATTGATGATGAATTAATAGTTATGGAACCTTTATAATCATGTAGTTAGGTTATATAATGATCCTATATGTTTACTTAAGAATTTAGCATCTTGAAATGAAGATTTGAGACAAAAATTGGACTTAAAATGAAGCAAACCCGTAGCCTGCACCTACTTGATCGATCGATCGACATTCATAGGTCAATCGATCGATGGTGCTCGATCAATCGATGTTCATAGGTCGATCGATCGACCTCCCCAAAAAAAGTGATATTTTTCCCTTTTTCGGATTTAACCGATTCCTTCCATTTGAAAGTTGAACGAGGGTATTATGTAAAGACGTTAGAACTTAAGGGAGACCAGTAGAGACATAATTGAACCCCGAAACATATTAGAATTGATTAGGAATATAGTTATTGAATTTATGAGGGTTCGACAAGTAATTTCCTATTTTATGATACAAGAACATGATTTATATTATTAGGAGTGATAAGTTAGGATATGAGACATAAAGAAAGAGCTAAGGGTAATGAATTAATATTTGGAAAAGTTTGAAGACTTAGTAACCTCTTCGGTTAGGATTAAGTACTCGAAATTTACGACGTGAGACGTATTGACAAAATATATTATATATCATCCAAAATAATCATAGTGTATGAACTTTGACTAATGGTATAAGGCTGAAATATACCCTTAATAATATAATCAATTATTTAAGTATAATCAATTATTTAAGTTGTGTGAATGCTTAATATATGGATTATTATGTGTATGACATACCTACCATACATGCTATCATGGGAGGTTGGTTATTAATAAGGTCCATATAATATTTGTGTGCCTACGGGGGGATTTAGATTGGTACCTCAAGGACATAGGGCTGAGAATGGCTTATTTTAAGCTAATAAGTCAGCAGACCATGGGGGCGTAGGTATGTGCGTGACCCTTGGGTATGAGAACTATGTTCGCCTCCTATATGTGTGATTTTGGCTTATTGAAACGATTCTTGAGATATTTGGAATACTTAGTTGATAGGGCGCGAGAAGTGTGTGCGTGTAAGTGCACAGTAGTTATTTTCTGTGTCGCCGCAACTATACAAACAAACCTAAATTACTACTACACTTGCGAGGCAAGCACAGCGGTAAGTCGGGTATCAAAAATCTACAGGGACGAGATGCTAGAATTTATGAGATTTAACATTCCGAAATAAAAGTGTAAAAGGTGAATTACAAACTAAAAAGTAAAAGGTGCATGAAAGGGAAATGATTAACTAGGAGAGGGTATTGAAACTAGATTAACAAAGCGGTAAAACTATAGGTTGCGTCGAATATCCCTCACCCGAGTTAATTTGTATAAAATGGATATATGGGTCGACGAGTTATTACAAATGCGTCTCGTTTCGACAGTTAATTGAATCAAGGGTTGTCACACCCCTAAATCCGCATAAATGCCTAATAGGATTTTGGCATCAACAAATACCCCGGAAGTTACGCTCGAAAGGTCGTAAGCACGGGACATACATGATATGCCCCGTCAAATCTCCTAGGCACAATAACTAGGACAACGCACCCGAAATAGACCCGTAAACACCATCACCAAACAAAGCAACGTGTTAACCCAAGTGAGTTTCATTCAAACAAAACTTAATTTAAATTACCTAGAAAGCATGTTTAAAACGCGATAAAGAAAGCGGTAAATAAACGCGGTAAAGTTACACTAGATAGAGATTAAATCAAAGCATGTAAACTAATTAACAAAGCATGTAAATTTAACTAGAAAGCAAGAATGAAGTAAATACAAACTATATTAATGGAGAGGATGATGAATAGTGCAACATTTAACCCAAATGGGGTGTCAAACCAAGAACAATTGAAGATGAACTCTCCAAAACCCTCAAACCCTAAGCTATCCTAACCCAAAATCTATCCTAAAACGTTTCTATATGTTATTACAACAAAATTGGGTATTTATAGTAAGTTGGAATTAAAATAGAAAAGAAAAGAAGAAAGAAATTATAAGGCAAAATATGTCCTGGAAACAGGGGATCGATCGATCGATCGATCAAGAAGAAAAAAGTCCACTACAGAGAAGGATCGATCGATCTACCAAAATCGTCGATCGATCGATCAAGCAGGTATCAGCACACTGCATTGCTATTTTTGCATGCTTTCATTTCCCGTTCGCTGAAATCACCGTAACTTCTTCGTTCTGAATCGGATTCGCGCATCGTTCATGGCCACACAAAGCTTACGAGGAGGGATACAACTTACATGAAGATGTTGGGCTAGGTGCCCAATCTATGAAAAGATTAAAATGCCCTCGAACATGCAGTCGTGTACGGAAATCGAGCGAAAAGCGTTCAAACTTCACACTTAGCATCCAAATACCTATAAAAGCTCAATTAACCCCTGCAAAACATGTTAACATAGAAATCGGAGGTTGTCTGGTTAACGAGAATAAATATAGGGAATAAGATACCCGAGGGGGCTAAAATGCGTAGGTTCGAAGTATGAAATACGTAATATTTACATATCATCAGTTGTCCTTATGTACATAATGTACCGAAATTCGATAGCAGAGTATGAATGCACCACACCTTAGCCTGGTGGTGCCATATTTGTATATTTATGCTGAGAAACATATAATTGCACTTATAATTGGCTCATTGTTAAATTGTGAATACTAATATTTGAGATACTTGAATGGGATTAAAAATGTGATAATACATATCGTAATTGATGTAATAATACTGATAAATAAAAAGGTAAATTACATGCTGAATATAATAGAATAATACGAATGGACCCCTATATTATAATGAGAAGACAAAAAGTAATTATAAACGAGTTAGTTAGTGGCATAACAAGGATGGGTTAAGGGTATACGTTAAGCGTGCACATTAGTTGAGGGGTTAAGGACTTATGTGAGAACACGTAACAAACATGTATAAAATATTTACCGTTTAAAGCAATTAAACACTTGCTGTATTTTAAACTGTTTTCACCTTGGGCTCGACTCGTTTGCTTTTAAATATATTTTTCTTGTAAAACCTTTTAGGTGCCCCTCCACAGGGACGCCAAGCATAGGAGTTTCATTTCATAAACGTGTTGTAGTTGCGGTTGAAGTTACAGGATCTCAGTATTAGACGCCTCCACATTCTGTATTTGATTCTATTAAGGGTTATCTATCAGTTAGGGCATGTCGCCCCTTTCCATTTAGATATAGCACTCTTAGTGTACTAGTTTCATTTCAGTTTTTGGAATTTATTTAGTTATTCAGACTTCGTTTTAGGTTTTATTCAGTATTTGTAATATTCAAGGGAGTGTTACCCTAAACTCATTTTATCATTCCATTATTATTCTATTGTGATTGTGATGTGGATATAGTGTAGTTAACTTATAATTTTAAATGGTTGCATGTTAATTTAATTTAATAAAATTGACAACTCACTTTTTAAATATTAGGTGGCTAGTAATTGTTTAAAACCGTTTTTCGACAGTGATGCTATGGACGGAACCAACTTGATATTTTGTATTAATTTGAATAAAGGAGTAGCTACCCAGTATTTAATTAGAAAGGGGTGTCATAGGTGGTATCAGAGCATTAGGTTCTAGTATCCTTAGGATTTGTACGGCTTGTTATGTTTCCGCGTAGCGTCCTTTGATATAGTGCCCTATATTTTATGATTGTTGTACTCTATTATGTATCCTCCATTCTCCAGCTATTTTGAGATGTTAAATGTGTACTTATAAATGCCTCCTAGATGTACAAATCGAGTTCCCAGGGATGCCCAACCCGAACCTCAGCCTGCACCCGTTCAGGGTTCTATGAATGCTGCCGAAGTTGCCACCATCGTATCCTAGTTGGTAAATGTCGCATTAACAGTCATGAAGAAAGCATAACCACAGGCACCAGTGATAGCCCCAGTTAAGGCTCAGGCATTCCCGTTTGCTTGGGAATGTGTCCGAGATGCTTTTCAGAAGGCACACCCTTCGGAGTTTGAAGGAAGCTCTAACGTTGTCATATCGAGCCACTGGAAAAAGGACATGCAAAGGCACTTAAGGATGTAGGAGTGTACGGACGTGCAGAGGAAGTTACTTGCTACTTTCAAGCTAGTAGGATCAGCACTATAGTGGTGGGAGTCAATTACCATCGCAGAAGAGAGAGACGTTCTTTCCATATAAGAGTTCTGGGTGCGGTTCGACCGCAAATATTTTCCCTCGGCGGTTCACACCGAAATGAGGCAAAAATTAATGAACCTTAAATAGGAGGGAAAGACAGTGGCAGAATATAAGAAGGAATTCACTAATCCCCTGAATATCGTCCCGGATGATATCCCCATAAAAGAGAGGAAAATCCATAGGTTCACAGATGGGTTGACCTGGAGAATTCGTCAGCACTTGTTGGGGAATCTCTTGTTGGCCTCCTATTCAGATGTGGTCAATATAGCACTATTGCACTACTAAGACCATCGCTTTCACTTATCATAAGGTAAGCGAGCAGGAGGGTATAGCCAGCAGGGCAGGATAGGGGGAATGGTGTTAACGGGGCACAACTAACTCAGGGATAGGATAGACAGGGTGAACAAGGTCCCCAGCAAGGGGATTTAAAGATATTTATATTATGAGGTTTTAGGCATGGCCAAGGAGGTTTTAGGCATGGCCATCACGGTCATCATGGCCATCAACAATTTCAGCAGGGCCAGTATGGCCAAGGGAGGGGTGGTAATGAACATCAGGGCCGCGGGCAGTAAGGCCAGAGAGGGGAAAACTTCCCGAGGAAATGTTTCCTATGTGGCAAGATTAGCCACAAATTCTAGGATTGTTTTGAAAGGGACAGGGCCCCGCAGGAGCCGCCGTCGCAGCAGCAGGGTGCTCGAAATGAGCCCAGAGACCAATTTTTCCCGTCGCCCTCCCAGCACCACAACAGATGCCAGCATTGCCATCAATCCCAGCCATCCTAATCCAGTAGGGACAGCTTTAGTACGATCAGGTTTACCAGTTCTAGCAGGCCGCAGTCTCATAGGATCCACCCGCGATTCAGGGTATGTTTTCTATTCAGGGGACTATGGGGCGCATTTTATTTGACACGAGGGCCACACACTGTTTTATTTTCATGAGATTCGTGTACTCTATGGGTGCACCGGGATCTTTGAATTTAGGCGGGAGATCGTTAAGTAGAATGGAGCTCACGTTCTGTGCTAGAAAGACATTTTTCTATACCTTCATCTTTCTCTTTACCATCAATAAGTCTATGATGACTTTTGCATAAGTTTGAATTTTTTTAATGGCATCGAGGAAAGGTAAATTCAACTTTACTTGCTTTAGCACGTCTAGAACTTCATCATGTGGGTTTCCTTTATGGGAAGGAATCAACCTTTGGGGAACCGGTGTCGCGGAGGGGGGTTTCACGAGTACCTCGGGCTCACTAGCATCTTCTTTGTCACTCTCATTAAGGGGACATCTTCGGCCTCTTTCGTGCCGGCGAAATCTCCTTATCTTTCATTGTGTCGTGTGGGGGAGGTGATAAATCAACGACTCTCACACTACGAAGAGTGGTCATAGCTTGATATTTCTCCTGATGTTCAGTAGAGGTGGAGCTAACACTAGTTTGACCTTGGGGAGGTCTTTGGCCTTGGGCAGGAAACTTGTCCTTCTCTTGGACAATCAATGAGGATTGTATCTTTGACAGACTTGCATTTATGTCGCCAATCAGATGATCATATTTAGCATTGACTATAGTCTGGATTGTGATAAATTGATTCATGGTATCCTAGAGAGTCCTCCATGGTGGCAGGATATAAGATCCTTGAGGTGGTGGTGCTTGCACATGTCCTTGCATGTGTGAGGCTTGTTGAAAGTGTTGTGGTGGAGGAGGGGAAACATGGGAAGTAGGGTTCATCGCAGCATGTTGTTGCCCATAGCTAAAACCAGGATGGTTTTTCCATAAAGGGTTGTAAGAGTTCCCGTGCGGTGCACTGAAATTACCCTTAAAACCTCCTA
This sequence comes from Sambucus nigra, assembly GCA_949130495.1. Taxonomy (NCBI): domain Eukaryota; kingdom Viridiplantae; phylum Streptophyta; class Magnoliopsida; order Dipsacales; family Adoxaceae; genus Sambucus; species Sambucus nigra. Next base: position 204,720,178 of record OX422208.1, read on the forward strand.
TACCACTAACTTGCTCTTGAAGCATCACTTTGTAAGCGGGTATAGTCAAGCATTCCTCAGTTGAATGACACCTCAGAAATTGCACACACCTTTTCAATGGGGTTTGGTATGGATCCAGTTGGTCATCTTCCACATATGCCACGTAGGTCTCACACTTCTTTCTCAAGTATATGATCCGACTATCCGCTATATAACTCTTTTCTACATGAAATAGGCTAGATGCTGACGGAGTGGTGGTCACTTGACGATTTTGATTTTGAGCATTAGGGTCAGATATATCCCAGGATTGGTTAGTCTCAGCGACATACCTCAGGTGAAGCTCAGCATCGTGGGCATCTAAGTCGACAAAGGGACCACTTCCCATGGTTTCAACAAGTTGCTTGGAGTTAAGATCCAGCCCATTATAGAGAAAAGAGATGATTTGCACTGCATCAAATCCATGATGGGGACATGAAGTAACTAACTCATTGAAACGCTCGTAACATCGATGAAATGGCTCATTTTCAGACTGTCTGAATGCTTGAATTTGAACCTTTATAGAGATTGTTCGATGCGATGGGAAGAATTTCTTGAGAAATCTCGATTGCAACTCGTTCCAAGATGGGATCGAGCTGGGAGGTAAAGACCATTGCCAGGTCTTAGCTTTATCTTTGAGCAAGAAGGGGAAGAGTTTGAGGCGAATCACCTCTTGTGTGCACGTTTGGACATTGAGAGTATCGCACACTTCCTCAAATTCCCTAATGTGGAGATATGGCTTTTCAGAATCCATACCATGGTAATGGGGTATCATCTGGATCATCCCATTTTTGAAACGGAATTGCTCGGCATTATACGGGAGTATAATGCATCCCAGAGTGACAGTGCGTTTGGGATATAAGAATTCTCTCAGCGGGCGATATGGGGCCTCTTCCTCACTGGCAGGTGCATTACTGTGTTGTGACATCTCTCTCTCACTTAACAACTCGGTGCTCTCACTTGGTGTGCTCGAAGTGTGCTCGGAGGTGTGTCCTAAGAAGAAAAATGGAGTGTTATTGGAGATTGAGTGTGACGGTGTGGGAGGTGGGATTCAGAACTTTAGGGCATTTCGAGTGTGAGGGTTATCGGGGTTATACTCAACTATTGGATTTTCGTGAATGCTGGTTGGAGTATTATGGGGTGTGCGAGTGAGTTCAGAATTTTGCATTAAAAGCTTATGAGAGATGGTGGTGAATCTTTTTGTGCTTTTTGAATTTTTTTTATGTTTTTGGATTTTTTTTCAAATTTTTGGTCAAAGTTTTGGATTGACTCGATCTAATCATAAGTCTACCTAGTTCCCCGTCAACGACGCCAAAAACATGACGCGACTCAGAATGTGTCTCAGAAGTGCGTTCACTCTAGGCTCAAGTTCAAGCCTGTCGCTCAAGTAATAATCCGATAAGTTGGGTATCGATCCATAGGGAACTAAGACAACGAAGTTGTAACGACGAGAAAAGACGAAGGAATCCTAACTTTGACTCTAAAAAGAAAGAAAAAATGATTCGATTTTGGGAATGATTAAACTAGATGCAAATATGAAATTATGAAAAGATGCAATTATACTAATTTACCTAAACTACTAATGAAGAAAGATTTAAAACTTTAAACTATGTATGATAAAAACAGGACGGGAAAACAATCCCCCAACCCTAGTGTATTGCAGTTATAATACTAATCGTAAATCTAACTGATTGATTAGACCCGGAATTTAGTACTCCCAATCATTACGTATACGAGGTTCATGCCCGCGTCATACTTAATCTGAGGACGAGTAAATGGTATCGCGATAGTGGCACTCGAATTGCATTCTAAATCACATTTTATTGGGACAGAATACCTTTTTTGCGGGAAAGCAATTGCATTTAGCGTATGCAACAAGCCTTTAAACCCCTAGGTCACCCTAGTAGGACGAGTGGTGTCTCGTGTGGGTTTGCAGAGAATATACCCATAAAATTCGACTCAAGGAAAAATCAAAATACTTAAAAATTGTATAATTCAAACTTTCCTAGAAAATTGTCATCATCAAGTCATATTTACAAGTCTCAAATCATCGTGCGTGTGTGCGAAGCCAAAAATTTAATCGCGAATTTCCACCGATTGACCATTACGTTACTTATCCAAAAATTCGTTTTGATTTCAAATTCTCACATAATGCTCTCTCAAACGAATCACTCGGATTGTGGCTATTCTCTCGGTATGCGTGATAAAAACAGTAATTATAATGGATGCAAAGTCACGCATACAAGTAGAAAGACGAAAGTTTTATATTGATAGGATCTCATCAGTGGATTATGGTTTTTAAAAACGGGAACATTGCCTCTTTTCGCGCATTCAATCTCTTTTATTATCTTTTGGTGTATTAGTTCTCCACGCGGTAACCAATTTCGCAATTTAGACTTGGTTAGAACTTTTTCGGGTTTTAAGGTATATGGGGTAAAAAGAAAATGGTAGGGAAGGTTGGAATTGGAAAAGTCATTTATGATGTCCATTTGTGCTTTTTTCGGGCTATTGATCATTTTTTTTTCTTTCTTTTTTTTTCACTTCTTTTCTTTTCTTGCTATTTTTGTTGAGCATATCTATTTTTTTCTTACCCCTTTATATGCACTTTTCGGACTTAAATTCTGAATTTTTCCATTTTTCTCAATTCCGTATTTTTTTGGGTTTTTCGGGTTATCAAATGAAAGGGAAAAGTTTATTTGGCTCAATTTGGGTTACAAAATGGGTGATTTTTTTCGCTACTTTTTCTGGCCAATATTTTTGGGTGACAAACAAGGGCCTACTTCATCGTCCAAAATACCAATTGCGTTACCATATGCGTTTCGAGATGAATTAAGTTTAGATATCAATTTTGGCACATTTTTCAAAGCAATATCACACACGATTTTCATAACCGATCAAAATGAAAGGATTGAGATCCACGATGACTTTTTAGGCGCTGAAAAGGACTTTGAGTTAACAATTAACTCGGATTGATTTAAAAACTCGCAAAAAATGATAGGCTCGAATCTAACCGGGTTTGTTAATCTCCACACTTATTTGTTAAGTCGTCAATTTTCGCTCAATTTCCATCTTTGGTCAATTTTGGCTTCGTGTATGTTGAATTTTTACAACTTGCGACTTTAATCCTAATTTTAATGATATTTTTGAGAAATTTGAATTCCAATTTTTATTTATTTTGAACAAAAATATTTTTGGGTTTTTCAAAATTTTATGATTTTTTTTTTGAAATTTCTGGGCATTTTTGAAAATTTGTGCAAGTTTTAGAAATGCGCACTTGTGACCAACCCCTAACTTAGACTTTTGCATTGTCCTCAAGCAAAAAGGACTAAAATCTGACTCAAAGCGAATGAAAAGTGCGAAAAAACAAAACAAACAAATATTAAAATGCAACAAGACACTATATGACATTCATGCATGACTCAAAAATACAACAATCACCCCATACGCGTCGGGGGTGCGACGACCTCTCATCTCTCCACAAACTCACCCGACCCCACTCACTGGGTTCGATGCTCTCCTTGTCACTCCCGTCTTCCTGTCATAAACCAATAATTGGAAAAGTTAGGACCTCGCCCATAGATAAAGGATAGACCGGGAGACTCATCGTGACTAATTGGAAAGGGATCCTCGTGATACTTACTCAAAGCGTGGCTTGCTTGCATCGACTCGGAGGGAACACCTAAGTTTCTTTCCATTTTTGGAACGCATGGATCATGCTCTAGGTCGGATGAAACATAACTTTTCTCCTCACTCGCCTTCGGGACCTCTAGTGGTATGGGTGGATGGTAACAAAGAAGGAATTCCTCGATTTTATCTTTACATTCGCTTTCTTCTAGGTGACTACATGAATCCAATAGAGTTTGGACTTCTTCGTTAAGGCACTCATCCACCGGACCGAATTCTTTTTCAAATTCTTCCATGCTCATGTCCCCTAGATCTCTCTCTCGAGTAGTGCCTACGTCCTCCCTTACTTGCTCGATCTCTAACTCCACCATTTTTCTCTCTTCTAACCCCCTCTCTCTCTCAATCGTGGTATAAGTTCCCTTGCTCTCATGACTAGACACTAAGTAAGATTCTAATGCGTCTTCATAGAAATTTTCCTCAATGTGCTCTTCTACGATATCATCAATTAGTCTCACCGCGTGAAGATCATCTTCTTCCCCCGTATGCTGGGCAATATGGAAGATGTTGGTTTCTAAGGTCATGTTCCCAAAGGTGAGTTGCATTCACCCATTCTAAGTATTGATGATTGCGTTAGCCGTAGCTAAGAACGGGCGCCCAAGGATGATGGGAACATGGTTGCTCGAGGTGCAGGAGGGCTCCATGTCCCAAATGACAAAGTCTACCGGGAAGTAGAAAGTGTCAACTTGGACGATCACGTCCTCAACTATGCCTCTTAAGATCTTCACGGTTCGATCCTCTAATTGCAGAGTGACTTTTGTGGGCTTGAGGTTGCCCAAATCAAGTTGCCTATAGATGAAGTAAGGGGGGATATTGACACTTGCTCCCAAATCAAGTAAGGCTTTTTCGATTTTATTTTCTCCAATGATGCAGGAAATGGTGGGTGCACCGGGATCTTTGAATTTAGGGGGGATATCATTAAGTAGAATGGAGCTCACGTTCTGTGCTAGAAAGACATTTTTCTATACCTTCAGCTTTCTCTTTACCGTCAATAAGTCTTTGATGACTTTTGCATAAGTTGGAATTTACTTAATGGCATCGAGGAAAGGTAAATTCAACTTTACTTGCTTTAGCACGTCTAGCACTTCATCATGTGGGTTTCCTTTATGGGAAGGAATTAACCTTTGGGGAAACGGTGTCGCGGAGGGGGGTTTCACGACTACCTCGGGCTCACTAGCGTCTTCTTTGTCACTCTCACTTAAGGGTACATCTTCGGCCTCTTTCATGTCGGGCGAAATCTCCTTATCTTTCGTTGTGTCGTGTGGGGGAGGTGATAAATCAACGACTCTCCCACTACGAAGAGTGGTCATAGCTTGATATTTCTCCTGATGTTCAGTAGAGGTGGAGCTAACACTAGTTTGACCTTGGGGAGGTCTTTGGCCTTGGGCAGGAAACTTGTCCTTCTATTGGACAATCAACGAGGATTGTATCTTTGACAGACTTGCATTTATGTCGCCAATCAGACGATCATATTTAGCATTGGCTGCAGTCTAGCTTGGGATAAATTGATTCATGGTATCCTCGAGAGTCCTCCGCGGTGGCAGGATATAAGATCCTTGAGGTGGTGGTGCTTGCACATGTCCTTGCATGTGTGAGGCTTGTTGAAAGTGTTATGGTGGAGGAGGGGCAACATGGGAAGTAGGGTTCATCGCAACATGTTGTTTCCCATAGCTAAAACCAGGATGCTTTTTCCACGAAGGGTTGTAAGATTTCCCGTGCGGTGCACCGAAATTACCCTTAAAACCTCCTATACCACTAACTTGCTCTTGAAGCATCACTTTGTAAGCGGGTATAGTCGGGCATTCCTCAGTTGAATGACCCACCTCACAAATTGCACACACCTTTTCAATGGGGTATGGTATGGATCCAGTTGGTCCTCTTCCACATATGCCACGTAGGTCTCGCACTGCTTTCTCAAGTATATGATCCGACTATCCGCTATAGAACTCTTTTCTACATGAAATAGGCCGGATGCTGACGGAGGGTGGTCACCTGGCGATTTTGATTTTGAGCATTTGGGTCAGATGTATCCCAGCAATGGGTAGTCTTGGCGACATACCTCAGGTGAAGCTTAGCATCGTGGGCGTCTAAGTCGACAAAAGGACCACTTTCCATGGTTTCAACAAGTTGCTTGGAGTTAAGATCCATCCCATTATAGAGAAAAGAGATGATTTGCACTGCATCAAATCCATGATGGGGACATGAAGTAACTAACTCATTGAAACGCTCATAACATCGATGAAATGGCTCATTTTCAGATTGTCTAAACGCTTGAATTTGATCCTTTATAGATATTATTCGATGTGATGGGAAGAATTTCTTGAGAAATCTCGATTGTAACTCGTTCCAAGACGGGATCGAGCTGGGAGGTAAAGACCATATCCAGGTCTTAGCTTTATCTTTGAGCAAGAAGGGGAAGAGTTTGAGGTGAATCACCTCTTGTGTGCACGTTTGGTCATTGAGAGTATCGCACACATCCTCAAATTCCCTAATGTGGAGATATGGCTTTTCAGAATCCAAACCATGGTAATGGGGTAACATCTGGATCATCCCATTTTTGAAACGGAATTTCTCGGTATTATACGGGAGTATAATGCATCCCGGAGTGACAGTGCATTTGGGATATAAGGATTCTCTCAACGGGCGGTATGGGGCCTCTTCCTCACTGGCAGGTGAATTACTGTGTTGTGACATCTCTCTCACTTAACGACTCGGTGCTCTCACTTGGTGTGCTCTAAGTGTGCTCGGAGGTGTGTCCTAAGAAGGAAAATGGAGTGTTATTGGAGATTGAGTGTGACGGTGTGGGAGGTGGGATTCAGAACTGTGGGGTGTTTGCAGTGTGAGGGCTATCGGGGTTATACTCAACTATTGGATTTTCGTGAATGCTGGTTGGAGTATTATGGGGAGTGCGAGTGAGTTCAGAATTTTGCATTAAAAGCTGAGAGATGGTGGTGAATCTTTTTGTGCTTTTTGAATTTTTTTTATGTTTTTGGATTTTTTTTAAAAATTTTTGGTCAAAGTTTTGGATTGACTCGATCTAATCCTAAGTCTACCTAGTTCCCCGACAACGGTGCCAAAAACTTGATGCGACTCAGAATGTGTCTCAGAAGTGCGTTCACTCTAGGCTCAAGTTCAAGCCTGTCGCTCAAGTAATAATCCGATAAGTCGGGTATCGATCCTCAGGGAACTAAGACAACGAAGTTATAACAACGGGAAAAGACGAAGGAATCCTAACTTTGACTCTAAAAAGAAAGAAAAAATGATTTGGTTTTGGGAATGATTAAACTAGATGCAAATATGAAACTATGAAAAGATGCAATTATAGTAATTTACCTAAATTGCTAATGAAGAAAGATTTAAAACTTTAAACTATGTATGATAAATACAGGACGGGAATACAACACCCCAACCCTAGTGTATTGCAGTTATAATACTAATCGTAAATATAACTAATTGATTAGACCTGGAATTTAGTACTCCCAAGCATTACATATACGAGGATCAAGCCACGTCATACTTAATCTGAGGATGAGTAAATCGGTATCGCGATAGTGACACTCGAATTGCATTTTAAATCATCCTGGTTACCCAGAGGCAAATGAGATATAAAGATCTACAATTGTTGCGTTCCTATGCAATACAGTCGTAATCAATCACTAAGTTTAGAGGATTAATTATATACACATGCAACTAACACATCAGGATGGGTTCTCGTATCCCGGCCTTAGAAAATCTAGCCTAGCATGCTGAAAGTAATGAAAACAGTGTTTGATGTGCAGAAAACCATGATTAATCTAAGGAAAACTTGTGAATTGATGTAGAACATAATTAAACATATGAAATTACTTACTAATCTTACCAAATCACTCAAAGTATTAACTAGAATTACTGGTAATCACTGAAATCTGAACAAAGCTTCAATCTTGGAATCAAAAGAATAAACTGTATCAAAACTAGGGTTTCTGAAAAAGAAAGGAAAATTAACTAAAATTCTTCGTGCTAAGAATGATAATATAACGGGTTTATATACCCTACAAGATTCCAAGAGTTTTAGCAACACTAGGACTCTCCATTAGAGGAAAATTAGAAAATTAAAACTGCGACAGCCGGATCGGTCTTGTCCTCCTCCGGACCGGTTTGCCTAGAATGCGGACCGGTTCTTTTTATTTTCTTCCTTATTCGGTTTGCCTTCGGTCCGGGGTTCTCTTCAATGTGGCAGTTCGGACCGGTTCTTTTAATTTCTGGGTGGACCGGTCCTGTGCGGACCGGTTCTTTTAATTTCTGGGCGGACCGGTCCTGTCTTTATTTGACTTTTTCTTCTATCTTTGACTGCTCATAACTTTCACACCGGGACTCCGATTGAGGTGCCATTTTTTTTAGTGTTCTTGTAGTTGAAAGCTATTCAACTTTCCAGTTGGCCCCACCTTTGGAATAAGGCTGCAAAATTCTAAAAATGCCCTTTACTCCCCGTTTCTTGGTTTTCTTTCACTGTTTTGAGTTCTCTTTGGCACTAACTTGCATGAAATACCTGTAAAATGCATAAGAGATACACAAAATACGAAATACTTGACAAAAAGGGTTAGTAGCATAAATATAAGCCAAATCAAATCTATTTACACTGCACGAGATCCTAAAAATACCGAAATTAAGGGGATAAATGTGAAGAATTTATGCCTAATTAATGACATTCTGGTTTATTCCCAAACCAAGCAAGAGCATGTCAACCACTTAAGACAGGTTTTGAAGACACTATGTCAGAACGACTTGTATGAAAAATATGAGAAGTGTGAGTTTTGACTGAAGGAGGTCCAGTTTTTGGATCATATAATCTCGGATAGGAGATTATCTGTTGATCCAGGGAAGGTATCCGCGGTGAGGGAGTGGGGATAACCCACGACACCAACAGAGATACATAGTTTCTTGGGCTTAGCAGGATACTATAGGAGGTTTATTCATAAGTGGGTTCTCAAAAATAGCGGGTCCTTTGACACATCTAACTCGTAATGGTGTACCATTTATCTGGAACGATGCTTGTCAGTTGGCATTTGATGAGTTGAAGGACAAGTTGACCTCATCACCAGTGATAGAATTACCCAGGCCGGGAGTGGAGTACCTAGTCTACACTGATGCATCCTTACTAGGACTTGGGGGAGTACTACAGCAGGAAAGTCAGGCCATAGCTTATGCTTCCCATAAGCTTAAGCCTCATGAGAGGAATTACCCCACCCATGATTTAGAGCTAGCGGCATTCGTCTTTGCTCTTCGGATTTGGAGAAATTATCTCCTTGGGGAGAAATTCCATTTATTCACAGACCACAAGTCGCTTCAGTACCTCTTCACCCAAAAGGAGTTGAATATGCGTCAACGCCGTTGGCTAGAATTTGTGAAGGATTATCAGTTCGATATCCAATTCCGCTCCGAAAAAGGCTAATGTGGTAGCAGACGCGTTGAGCCGTAGGACAGTAGGTGAGGTGGCCGAGGTGTGAAAAGAAAAGTGGAAGGAGTTGGGGCACCAAGACGCATTGGCCCGATCATTCATGTCTATAATGACAATTACACCTTAAATTATTATGAGGGTGATACAGGCCCAGGCAACATACCCATTTTGTTAGGAGTAGATATTACAACTGTTAATAGAAGGAGCCGAGTCTTATTCCGTTAGTTCAGACGGGGGCTTACGCTTTAATGGAAGGTTAGTTTTTCCTAAGGGGGAAGACTTGCGACATGAGGTAATGAAATATTCGCACAGCTCACGATTCACGGTGTATCCTGGTGGGGATAAAATGTACCAAAATATGAGGTGACAACACTCGTGGAGAAAAATGAAGAGGGATATTTCCGAGTTTGTTTCAAAATGTGCCATGTGTCAACTAGTAAAAGTGGACCATCAGAGACTGGCAGGACTTTTACAACCATTAGAGATCCTTATGTGAAATGGGAGAGCATTACCATGGACTTCATCACGGGATTACCTACATCGCCGAGAGTTCACGACTTCATATGGGTAATCGTAGATCGGTTGATAAAGGTTGCTCACTTTATGCCATCTCGGCAAACTACACTACGGGATAGTATGCCCAGATCTTCATAGTGGAAATAGTATGACTCCACGGGGTGCCTCTCAATATCGTGTCTGATAAAGACAAAATATTTGTATCACAGTTTTGGGAGAGTTTTCAGGAAGCCATGGGAACAAAATTGTGGTTGAGTACTGCCTATCACCTGCAGACATATGGGCAGACTAAACGGACCAATCAGATGTTAGAAGACATGTTATGAATGTGTATACTACACTTTGGAGGTGGTTTGGAGTAGTATCTTCAACTGGTGGAGTTTGCCTATAATAACTCCTACCAGTTCACTATTGGTATGGCTCCATTCGAGGCATTGTATGGTAGACCTTGTCGTTCCCCATCATGTTGACTAGAGGTGGGGGATAACGAACTCCTTGGGTCGGAGATGATTCAAGATACTTCGATGAGAATAGAGATGATACGGAGTCGTATTCGAGTAGCTCAGGACCTCTAGAAAAGCTATGTTGATGCCAAATGGTCCTTTCGAGAGTTCAACGTGGGGGATCAGGTGTTGCTCAGAGTATCTCCTATGAAGGAGATTATGCATTTTGGGAAGAAGGGAAGGTTGACACCTAGATATTTGGGGTCATTCCCTATCATCGAATGAATTGGGCCAGTCGCCTACAGACTTGGATTACCGGAACACTTGCATAGGGTCCATGACGTTTTCCATATTTCCTCACCGAGGATATATCTTCGAGACGAGTTGGCCCATACTCACATTACTTTAGAAGATATTGATCTTTAACCTGATAACTCGAATGAGGAGGGGTCGGTTTCTATTCTAGACCATAGCGAAAGGAAACTGCGGTAAATGATAGTACCATTAGTATGTGTTGAGTGGCGGCATCATTATGCCGAGGAATCTACCTGGGAGCGTGAGGATGAGATGCGCGAGCGTTATCCAGAGTTATTTTTGTCAGGTATAATTTAATTTTGAATTTCGGGACAAAATTCAATTAATAGGGGGGAAGTATGTAATACCCATAATTTTATAGATTTTATTTAATGGGATTAATTAAATTAATTGAAAATTAATCCAAATTTAAATACTAGCAAGATATGAGTTGGTATTTGATTATGATGATAAGGATGAATATCATTGGGTAAATATGGTAATATATGATTATTGAAATGATTAAAATTGTCGCAAGTCATAAATACGACAATTCGAGAAATTTAGTTGGGACGCGCATATCGCGTCAGGAATCAATTTAATTGGACTTAAAAATAAAATATAATTTTATCATCCATATGATCATTTTGAGTGCGCCAGTGTGTTCGGAAGGGTTGAGATAGTTTGAAAACACTAGTCGGGGATTTAGTTTGGGTCCTGGAGTATTTTTAGGCCACACCGGCAACCCAGGAGGGTATTTTGATAATTTCCATTTTTGGGGATTAGCAACCCACGAAAATTGGGTCTTGCAATCAGCCTATATTAGGACCCTCTGGGGTCATTACTTCTCACAAACAATTCATGATCAAAGAGAGAAGAGAGGAGAAGTTCTAAGGGGTTTCTAAAGCCACAACCACCCCCAGCCGTCGCGATCGCCGAAATTGTGACCGAAAAGAGAAGAAGAAACCAACCTAGATCGTCATCAAATGTTCAAAACTTATTTACAAAGGCAAGTGATTTAATCCATTAAGATTCATCAAATAAATTATCCATATTAGAGTAGGATTTGATGATATCCTTGAAAATCTGAAAAACTCATGAAATTTGGAGATGGAACCTTAATTATTGGTAGGATGTTTATGTAATCTTGATTCTGGAAGAACCTCACTTAGTAGATCATAAACCATGTGTAATTAATTTCGAATTTATGAAGAGATTATGATGATTCTTGAAGAAAATTGAAAGATAAGACTTTTTATGAAATTAGGATGATTAATCCAGGAAAAGACTAATTGATGATGAATTAACAGTCATGGAACCTATATGTTTACTTAAGAATTTAGCATCTTGAAATGAAGATTTGAGACAAAAATTGGACTTAAAATGAAGTAAACTCGTAGCCTGCACCTGCTTGATCGATCGATCGACATTCATAGGTCGATCGATCGATGGTGCTCGATCGATCGATGTTCATAGGTCGATCGATCGACCTCCCCAGAAAAAGTGAACTTTTTCCCTTTTTCGGATTTAACCGATTCCGACCATTTGAAAGTTGAACGAGGGGGTTATGTAAAGACGTTAGAACTTAAGGTAGACCAGTAGGGATGTAATTGAACCCCATAACATATTAGAATTGATTGGGAATATAGTGATTGAATTTACGAGGGTTCGACAAGTAATTTCCTATTTTATGATACAAGAACATGATTTATATTATTAGGATTGATAAGTTAGGGTATGAGACATAAATAAAGAGGTAAGGGTACTGAATTAATATTTGGGAAAGTTTAGAGACATAGTAACCTCTTTGGTTAGGATTAAGTACTCGAAATTTACGACGGAGATGAATCAAAAAAATATATTACATATCATCCGAAATAATCATAGTGTATGAACTTTGAGTAATGGTATAAGGCTGAAATAGACCCTTAATAATATAACAAATTATTTAAGTTTTGTGAAGGCTTAATATATGGATTATTATGTGTATGACATACCTACCATATTTGCTATCACGGAAGGTTGGTTATTAATAAGGGCCATCTAATCTTTGTGTGCCTACGGGGGGATTTAGATTGGTACCTTAAGGACATAGGGCTGAGAATGGCTTATTTTGAGTTAATAAGTCAGCAGACCATGGGAGCGTAGGTATGTGCATGACCCGTGGGTATGAGAACTATGTTCGCCTCCAATATGTGTGATTTTGGCTTATTGAAACGATTCCTGAAATATTCGGAATACGTAGTCCTTATGTACATGATGTATCGGGATTCGATAGCAGAGTATGCGTGCACCACAACTTAGCCTGGTGGTGCCATATTTGTATATTTATGCTGAGAAAGATATAATTGCACTTATAACTGGCTCATTGTGAATACTAATATTTGAGATACTTGAATGGGATTAAAAATGTGATAATACATATCATAATTGATGTAATAATTCAGATAAATAAAAAGGTAAGTTACATGCAGAATATATTAGAATAATACAAAAGGATCCCTATATTATAATGAGAAGACACGAAGTAATTACAGTTTAGCTAGTTAGTGGCATAACTAGGATGGGTCAAGGGTATACGTTAAGCGTGCACATTAGTTGAGGGGTTAAGGACTCATGTGAGAACACATAACAAGCATGTATAAAATATTTACTGTTTAATACAATTAAACACTTGCTGTATTTTAAACTGTTTTCACCTCGGGCTCTAACTCGTTTGCTTTCAAATATATTTTTTCTTGTAAAACCTTTTAGATGCCCTGCCACAGGGACGCCAAGCATAGGAGTTCCATTTCATAGACATGCTGTAGCTGCGGTTGAAGTTATAGGATCTCGGTATTAGACGCCTCCACATTCTGTATTTGATTTTATGAAGGGCTATCTATTAGTTAGGGCATGTCGCCCCTTTCCATTTAGATATAGCACTCTTAGTGTACCAGTTTCATTTTAATTTTTGGAATTTATTTAGTTATTCAAACTTCGTTTTGGGTTTTATTCAGGATTTGTAATATTCAGGGGAGTGTTACCCCAGACTCACTTTAACATTCCATTATTATTCTATTATGATGGTGATGTGGATATAGTGTAGTTAACTTATAATTTTAATTGGTTGCTTGTTAATTTAATTTAATAAAATTGACAACTCACTTTTTAAATATTAGGTGGCTAGTAATTATTTAAAAATGTTTTTCGACAGTGATGCTATGGACTGAACCAACTTGACATTTTGTATTATTTTGAATAAAGGAGTAGCTACCCGGTATTTAATTAGACGGGGTGTCACAATATCTAGCCGAAATCAAAGTACTATTTTTAAATTTCTTCTAGTCAGAATTTTAAGAATTTCGAGAATTGAGAATGCTCGATTAGATGCACTTTCTCGGCTAGCTTTGATGATCGGGACAAAACTAAAGAGGACCAATTCCTGTGGAAATCCTGGCACATGGAAGCATTGATGAAGAAATTATTAACTTGATTGCGATTGATTTGGGTCCCTCATAAATGGATCCTATCAAGGAATAAATCGAAAAGGGCATACTACTAGAAGACCCAAAGGAATATTGGAAATCAAGATATAAAGCAACCAATTATGTTTTGGAAGGAGGAGTCTTATACAAAAGGGGATTTATTGTCTCTTTACTCAGATATGTTCACCCTTCTAAAGTGCAGAACCTAATCAAAGAGGTGTATGAAGGATTATGTGGAGCCCATTTTGTACGACGATCATTAGTAAGACGAGTGGCCATATAAGGGTATTACTGATCAACTATAATGGCAGATTGTGCTTCATATGCTAGGAAATGTGATAAGTGCCAACAGCTTGCCACAATCCATAGGTGATAGGGTTCTACTCTGACACCAATCACGTACCTATGTCCTTTTGCTATATAGGGGATTGACGTGGTCGACCCTTTGTCGAAGACGAGAGGACGATTTAAATATTTGGTCATTGATGTAGACTACTTCACTAAATGGGTGGAAGTTAAGCCACTGGTCAAAATGCCTTATAAAAAAGTCTTCTAGTTCATAAGGAATAACATCATATGCTGTTTTGGTATACCGTATGCCTTTATCACTGATTATGGAACTCAATTTGATAAGTAAGAGTTTGAGGAATACTATATCCAGTACACGATCCAAAATCTACATTATACACCTGACCATCCTCAATTTAATGGCCAAACAGAAGTAACTAATAAAACATTACTTGATGGTTTGAAGAAGAGGCTACATGATTCCAAAGGGAAATGGATCAATGAATTACATAGTGTGCTTTGGGCCTATAGAACCACGCCGAAGATAGCTATTGGCAAAATTCCTTATGTGATAGAATTTGGAAACATAAGCTACGATTCCTATGAAGATCGACTTACCCAGTCATAGAGTCCTCAACTTTCACTCTCCTAAAAGTGATCTCTTGAGAAGACTATACTTAAACTTGGTGAAAGAAGTGAGGAAAAACACAACACTCCATGTAGCTACCTACCAACAACGTATTGATAGGTTCTAAAACATAAGAGTGAAGTCGAGCAACTTGAAAGAGGGAAATTATGTTCTAAAGAAAGTTCTCCATAAAGGAAACAAGTTGGAGGCTAACTGGCATGGTCCTTATCGCGTCTATGTGGTTATCCGACTAGGTACCTATCATTTAGAGACACTTGAAGAGAGATATTCAAGAACTCATGTAATGTCGAGCACCTTAGGATGTATTATCAGTGATTATGGATTGAAGTTTTCAATAAATATGTAGAAACTCTTTTCAGTATTAATGAAAAATTACCAATTTATCATTAATTGACTTCTTTTTTGCATTTTTTTCGGGAGTGAGAGATGTAGAAAATCTAAAAAATATAAAAAAAATAATTAACCACCTTATAACCAGCAAGAGTGATAAATCATTATCAAAATTTTATGTATGCCCTCGTCTTTGACAAGTCACAAATAAGAAATTCCTAATTCTAAAACTTCCTTGTGGTGTCAAAAAATCTATCCATAGGGGGGGTGACCATTTACCACGATGCATGTATAAAAATAAATATGAGAGAGACAAAGATTTATGTGGTTCGACCGTGAATGACCTATGTCCACAGGGCTGCAGTTGTGTTTCATTATAAATTTGAGAGAGTTTCACACGAGATTATTTCTCTAGCCTTTGAGCCCCATTTCATAATGAGGGGTGTCCCCTTTATATAGAGTTAGGGGTTACAAATGGATAAGTCCTATCCTTATAGAGTTTGATTTGAATAAGATATTGCTCCTCGGTCTTCTAGTTTATTAAGGACTCTAGTCGTCCTTATCTTGTTGTAGCGTCTGTTGCTCGCCATCTTGACCGAGGTGCTTGCCACGTGTTATGCTATTATGTAGGCATATTCCCCCCCCCCCCCCCCCCACACACAATAGCCCCACAGGTCGCAGTTCAGCTGAGTTGATTTCTAGATGAGCTTGGAGCTGGTCCATAATCTCTTTAAACGTGTGTAGTTGCCGATGTGAACTGGACTGGCATTCATTGAGTTGTCGTACAACTTTTAAGCCTTCTTTGGTTGATCTTCTTGCCTTTATAAGTTTTTAGATGAATGTTTGACTTGAGTTGAGAGAAGTTCAATTGATATGGGAACCAGACTCGAGCGTGTCGAGCTGCCTACGTACCCTCAAGGGATCAGGTCGATCGTAGTTCATTGTAATGTTTTATTGCATGGCCCAATTCGTGAGGCCGACCATAGGCCTGTTAAGAATTCATTTACTGAGGCTTTATCGATCGTGCATCAAGTTTAGGGCATCTCTTTGTATTTTGATCTTATATGTCCAATTGGTGAGGCCGACCACGGGCCTATGTGTCGAGCCTTAATCGAGCATGTACCTAATCGAGGTAAGACCCTGCATTAGGTTTTTCATATGGTGCAATTAGAGAGGCTGACCAGAAGCCTATGCGCCGAGCCTTGCTCAGGCATATACCTAGTCGGGGGTAAAACCCTGCATTAGGTTTTTTATATGGTCCCATTGGAGAGGCTGACCATGGGACTATGCTCTGAGCCTTGTTCGAGCATGTACCTAGTCGGGGTATCACTCTGCATTAGTTTTTTTATATGGTCCCATTGGAGAGGCTGACCACAGGCCTATGCATTGAGCCTTGCTCGGGCATGCACCTAGTCGGGGTATCACCCTGCATTAGGTCTTCAATATTTAATACGTAATCAGTACGCTTATTATACTTAGACCTTTCCCTCAAGTCTATGTAATACCAATTTTTGTTTGCATTTTTCCATTTTGTAATGCCTCGCATGTAAATATCTGTATATTTTACCTTTGAGGTTGTGTCTTCAGACTTCCTTAGGCCTAAAAGACGATGGCAAAAATGCACGTGGTTTAAGGGCATCCACACGTTCAGGATTTCAACCAACCAAGATAGTTAGCGACCAACCCGAGTTGGCTTTTTGCCTAGGGATCCTCCGTAGGGATTTTATTTATGTCGGGGAAACTCATGAGGCCATTTGTGTTTGGAGATGACAAAGACCTGAGGACTTCCTTAATTTAAGTGAAACAAGCAAGATAGTTGTTGTAATTAAATCAAGCTTAATCCTGATCATCATTTGAAAAACTAATGCCAGTGTTAACCATGTTGGCAACCATCCTAAGTTGGCCTCTTCTATTTTGCTTTAAATGTTATGGTGAATCTGTTCACGTGTCATCGTTTCCATAGAGCCCCCAATCGGGCTGTGAAGAGAAAAATGACTTAAGATAACGTCCGACTGTCCATCGAGTATTTGATCTGAATAACCAAGATGATAAGTGTGCCCGACCGTTCCTTGGGGCTTTGTTATGTTGAAGAATATCACATCGATCATTCGTCGATATGGATATAATTAAGGATTATCTTTCCCATATAGCTCCATGTAATGTATTGTTCCTCGGGGAGCACTTGTTGGCTGACCATGCATGGTGGTTCTAAGATGATGTGGAAAACTCCATATAGCTCGTGTATCTGAAGAAATTGATATGAGTTCAAAGCATCTTCATGCAGAAATTCGTTAATTTGATATGACATTCAAGAAACGTTGTTCCTATGGAGTGGATATCTTAGTGCTGATGATGCCCTTTTGACGTCAATAAGCAAAATTTCATCGCCTAGTGATCGTCGATCACCATGGGTTGTCCGACGATATTGTTGATACATTCAGGGCGGTCTAGTGTTGTTGCCAACATATTTTATTCATCGCACATGAAAGAACGTTGACCAGTAGGAGCAAACCCGGACGCAGGTCGAGAATGATTGGACATAGGATTAGAAAGAATGTTTGGGCATTTGGTTGTGACAACCCTAACTCGCAGGTCGGTGGGCCAAAAAATTCTTAAGTCAGCAGACCACGAAGCGGGTTAGTGGAGATGAGATGCGAGTCATCCATAAACCATGAGATTATTGGTCGAAGTGGACAAAGAGGAGTCCGGTGATGCTCGACTTCAATCCTTAGCAACCACAGTTGATTGTGATCTTGCTGGATATGTGACTTCTTACATGTTGGATTCGTTCTTATTGATAAATATAGTTGATCGTTTCACTCCATACTGCTTTATGTGTTATTGGATCTTTGTTATACAGGTTTCCCAAGTTTTCATTCGCTGAAATTTAATTAAATAATAATTGCATTGCCCAACCGTCCACTGGAGCCTGATACATGATCACATAATGTCGACTATCCATCAAAGCTGAGGGTCTGCCGAGGCAAAATAGCAAAGGATCTAGTAGATGTTGTGAATGATCCATACTCGAGCATCTGTCGGAGTATTGATAAGATAAATGATGCTTGAGCATCCATCGAGGCAAGAGTATCAAGGACCAATCAGATATTACTAATGATCCTGCAATGTTAGTGAAAAATAGATTTTCAGATTATCAATTAGGGTTGAATCATAATGATAATGATAATGCCCAACAATCCATTGGGGCTAAACTGTGGTGATCACATAATATAAATGCCAACCATTCATTAGGACATTTTAAAGATAATAAATAGTGCATGAGCATTCATCGAGGAGAATTTTTAGAGGACCGAGTAGCTACTATGAATAATCCATCTGTTAGGGATAAAATGTGACATGTGTGGAAAATATCTTCAGACTAAATACCTGAAAATATTTTGCCGATCATCTACCGAGATGAACTTGAATATGCCTGATCGTCCTCCAAGTTAAGAATCATAGAGCCAGATGATCAATACTGAAATTAAAGAAATATTAACGCCCGAGCATTCGTCGGTTATAACAAATAATCTTGCCCAAGCATTTTTTGGGTCCAAAGCATCGTGACGTGCTCGGCCATCCACTGGGGAGTATTAATAAATGGTTTTTGGCTAGTCTGTTGAGGTAAAGTTGTACAGTTCCTGGTAAATATAGCGAGCGAACTGTGCTCAAGTATTAACAATATTCCCAAGAGCTTAAGATTGTTGTCGAGCGTTCGTCAAAACTGAATCTTGTACCTGTGAAAGTTAATAATTTGCTCGACCGTCTTGCAAAGCTAACTCAAATAGAAATTATCATGCGATTCGCTTATTCAGTCAAGGAATATATGATGTGTATCTCCTCGATCATGTGTCGAGGAAAATATTTCATAGTATTGAATGAATGAAAAGAATGATCCCATAATTTTTATGATAAAATCTCACGGGATGGCCTTGCCCGAGCATCCGTCGGGGCTACGCTAATTACTAGTAAAAATATTCACTACACCAAATCCTGCGAATGGTCACGCCCAGTTGGTCACGGCCCAAGTCCTTGACCAGCTAGTCGCGGACTTGGGCCGTGACCATCTCAATTTTTGGCGTGACTATATTCATTACCACACTGAGTCATGGATGCTCTGGAGGTGGTCACGGCCCAAATCCCTGACCACTATGGGTCACGGACTTGGGCCATAACCAGGTCGTGACCATTTTGGCGCCAAATTCGCGCCAAAATTCCCTCCAAACCTGGTAGCGGATGGGTCACGGACTTGGACCATGACCATAGGTATGACGAAGCACAACACACATACATATAGGGTCACGGGTGGAGGCCGTGACCAGTAGGCAGTAGACCACGCAACTTAGCTTCATTAATTGGTCGCGGTTGGTGGGTCATGGATCTAGGCCGTGACCAAGTCATTCTTAAAATAAAAAAGGCGCCTCTCATATTTCATTTCCCCGCCCCTTATCATTGATGGCCCGTCTCTCTCGTCAAAGACCATGGTCGCCTCCCATTTTTGTGCTACCATGCACAAAAATGTGCAAAGAGTGAGTGATTTCCATTTTTGTGCTTCTATGTAGAGGTTTCCATCTTCGTTCTCATCTTTCCATTTCTAGGTACGCCCTTTCTTTTATCGTGTTTCTAATTTAGGGTTTCGTTTTGGATATTGCTTGGTTGTTGGCTGGTAATTTAACCGAAGTTGGTCAATTGGGCATCATCTTGAGTAGTTTTGGTTAAATGAAAATGGGATATGACTATGAGATGGAATTATATTCGCACAGATTTACATCAATTAAGAGTTTCGGTTAGTGTAAGTTTTATCGTTAACTTTCTATAATTGATTTAGTTTCATGTGTAACATACCTTAAAAAATTGTCATTTGTGTCTATCTGCTCATGTAATAAATTTTCTTTTTCATTTTTGTTTTGTTTTGCTAATCCAGAGCATGGTTCTTAAAAAATTACTGTATATATTACAGTCACACTTACTGGAATGGTAACTAACTGTATTGTCATGTAACTCCTCATGGGGTCTTAGAATGGACAAATAAAAAATGAGGATAGGTTATGGTGATTAGTTCAATATATTGGGCTTGAATTTAGGTTAGGTTATGGTGATTAGTCCAATTATAGTTAGGTTATGGTGAATTTTATTATTTCAAAGCTCAGTCTGGATTATGATCTCTTAAGGGTATAGAATGTTCGAATTCTATTATTTCGGAGATCATTTTTTATTTGTGCATCGTGTATTGTGTTTTTATTTGTTATATTTTTTTTCTATTTTGC
The DNA here is from genome assembly GCA_949130495.1 of Sambucus nigra. Taxonomy (NCBI): domain Eukaryota; kingdom Viridiplantae; phylum Streptophyta; class Magnoliopsida; order Dipsacales; family Adoxaceae; genus Sambucus; species Sambucus nigra. The sequence goes on from OX422208.1 coordinate 204,740,565, forward strand.
AAATCTAAGTAATTTTAGGTACCACTATCCATGTATATGATCTTTCTCTATTTCTCTACTAAAGTTTATTTATTTTTTCATTTGATTTGTATGTTAGTTTAGTTTAAAAAAATGTTCGATGTTGTTTGGGGGTTTCAATTATATGTTCTGTGAGTTGACGGTAATGTTTTTAAATAAGGTATTTTGGACTTTGAAATTATAGTTTCGGTTCAATTATATGTAATTTGGATAAACGGCTTCCACCCAATTTGAATGCAGATTAACAATTAAACATGAAATCACAAAAATTTAGTCGTATGATCCTGAGAGAAATATAAACACTAACTAAGGAGAGACAAAAAAGTTTAAATTTGTTGATCCCTTTTTAAGAGACCTCTCATCTTAGGGTTAACAAATTTAAATTAGAAATAAAATACAACTAATTCCATTTAGTTTTTGTTTGCCGTATCAACTGAAGTAAGCCCACCCAGTCTAAATTAGAAATATAATAATTGATTGAGACATTATTTAGCTGACCATGGGTACCACTTAGGCTATCCACTTGACGTCCAGAGACTGTCATACGCAATCGCAGCCCAAAGACTGTCCACTTGACGTCCAGAGCTGGGCCATTTAGTGGTTCTCAAAGATGAAATGTACTTCAACATCATAGAAATTTTCTTCAACTATGAATTCGCTATGTTTTGGAGAAATGTAGGCTTCTTCAATAATTTGTTCTGTTATAGAGCCTCTTTTAAAGTGTGCAATAATGTTTTTATTGATGCAGGAAGTTCGAGGTTTTTGTTTCCACATTACTCAACCATTATCTCCAATTGCAACGCCGCTAGTTGATGGAGCATCAAAGCCGAAGCATTTACTTCTTTTAGATATTAAGGTAGTTTTTGGGAAATTCCAATATGGATCGTTTTGTCCCTTTTTCAAACCAAAATTGCTCTATTATTCTATTGTATTTTTGTTCAGTCATCTCGTCCTGTCTAATATCGATTTCAGTTGGTATGTATTGATTCATTTGGATTTCGTGATTTCTATCTAAAGCCCTAATTTTTGTGTATGTATGTGTAGATTTATGTTTGTATGTGTGTATGTGTGTGTATGTATAGATTTATGTCAAAAAAAATATTAGGGTTTAGTAAACCCTAAATAGTATGTGTGTGTATGTATAGATTATGTCAATAAACCCTAGAGTGTATATGTGTGTATTTTTTTTTGACAAAATATGCTTGTCTTGTTTTTTTTTGAGAAAATATAATTAAATGATTTTTTTGACATACGAGTCGCAAACATGTGTGCACATTACTATAGTGAGATATTGTTGGCTTGGTTGTTGGATACTATGTTGAATTTATTGAATTGATACTAGTGTCGATAAATGTACATGTTATTAAATTTGTTGGGTGTGCTCTTGATTTGTCTATGAAAAAGTATATCACATATCTTGTGATTAATGTGCATTTTTTGACGTTTACGTCAAGATATTAGGAGGCTACAACTTGACATGGAACAAATACAACTTGATTTCGTTCATTCATATTTTAACTTGACATGTATGCCATAATTTAGTTGATTTCATACAGTTCTGTTTTAGTTTGAGATTTGTTGTGATCAACTTGATTGGATATGTATTTTAAAACCTTAAAATGGCAGCGTAATAATCAAAACTACATTGACATTATAGGCACCGGGCTGATATTATAGATTTTTGTTCTCCTTTGCCCTTGTGTACTTTTCTTTACATATTATAGGCAACAGGTTGCTCATGTTCGTTTGAATTACGGTGTTAAAATGGGGGAATAAATCTGCATTATATGTAAATCTACGACATATTATAGCCAACAGATCTAATTCTTCAGTGATTTTGTGACGTACTTTCTTTAATTTTACATACCCGTTCTTCATAAAACATTGTTTATGTATTGCAGATCTAACCAATTAGATACCAGTTCTTCATTACACACCAGGTACTCTTTACTTTAACTAAAGTAGTTATATAATTGATATACATTATCTATTAAATCTTTTAGATGATATAAGGAGTACGGGATAATTATTGGTTTGGTTTGGTTGTTGGATAATTATTGGTTGTTGGCTTGTTGTTGGATAGTATGTTAGAAGGAGTATGGGATAATTAGAAGGAATACGGGATAATTAGAAGGAATACGGGATAATTAGAAGGAATACGGGATAATTTTTGGTTTGATTGTTGGATAATATGTTGAAAATATTTTAGACTCTCAGTTTCAGAATACGACGATAACTTTCTAATGTCGAGACATAAGATTAAAAACATGGCGTTAGAGGGGAGAAACCCAAAACATCCCACAAACGAACCCGTGAGAGGGTGAAAACATGAAACAACCCCCGTACGGTCCCGTAAGAGGCACCAACACCTCTTACGGGACCAATGTAACTCGTAGGAACTGAACGCGCGATCACATGACTCCCGGTTTCAGAATACGATGATAATTTGAAAATATGAGGACTTAAGCTTGAAAACAAGGCGTTAGAGGGTGAAAACACGAAACAGCCCCCGTACGGTCCCGTGAGAGGCACCAACACCTCTCACGAGACCAATGTAACACGTAAGAACTGACCGTGCGATCACGAGACTCTCGGTTTGAGAATACGATGATAATTTGAAAATATGAGGACTTAAGCTTAAAAACAAGGCATTAGAGGGTGAAAACATGAAACAACCCCCGTACGGTCCTCTAAGAGGCACCAACACATCTCATGGGACCAATGTAACTCGTAAGAACTGACCGCGCGATCACGGGACTCTCGGTTTGATAATATGACAATAATTTAAAAATATAAGGACTTAAGCTTGAAAACAAGGCGTTAGAGGGTGAAAACTCGAAACAGCCCCGTACGGTCCCGTGAGAGGCACCAACACCTCTCACGGGACCAATGTAACACGTAGGGACTGACCGCGCGATCACGGGACCCCCGATTCGAGAATACGATGATAATTTGCATATTTTTAGATTTAGGCTTAAAAACATGGCGTTAGTGGGGGAAAACCCGAAACAGCCTCCGAACGGTCCCGTGAGTGGCACCAACACCTCGCCCGGGACCAATGTGTAACACACCGCCTAATTAAATACCAGGTGGCCAGTCCCATACCAAATTAAAACAGAATATACAGTTGCCTCATTCTTAGCATCACTGTCGAAAACATTTACAACTTACCCAATACTCAATTAAGCCGGTGTTAAAAACTTTCCAAATTTAAATTTCAACAAAACCATTTTTAGTTTAAGAATAACACAACACATTTTATTCTACAACACTGATAACCCAATAAATAACACAAAAGAATTTAAATGCAATTGGAATAAACATTTCCAAATAATATAAATCCATTACAGTAATCCCAACAATATCAAATGTATTAAAATGACACGAATACCATAATATTTGACCCCGATAGAAGAAGATAACTGAATCCTTTGGGCGACATGCCCTACTAAGAGAATACTGTGAATCAAATGATGATAGGCGTCTAAGTAAAACTCCATAAATCCATAGACTGTCATAATCCGCTAAGGTTGGCATCCCTGTTGCTGGACACCTGATATAGAAGATACAATAGAAAAGAAAATATGCAAGGAAACGGGTCAGAGCCCCAATGTGTAAATGATTTTTAAAACAACAAGTATTTAACAAGTGTAATAAAGCATTTCTTATGTACATGTTAGATCCAACTCTCACTTGCTATTCTCACTTCTCAACTAGAGTGCACACTTAACGTTTCCTATTAACCTCCTAGTTAATGGTTCCTCTACCAATTACATAATATAATTCCATTCCCATATCATAATCCCCGTATGTCCCATACCACATGTCACATTATTATTCATTTACATTTCTCATTTATATGAATCGTTTCTCATTAACATGAATCATTTCTCATTAATATGAATTAAGCTTTTCAATTCTTTAAGAATAAACATTCATTAACTTAATTCCATTATCTTTCTCTATTCACCGTTATCTACAATTATCACACAGTAGATAGATTTAACCATAATAAATATCCATTCGTTCATTTCATCCATTATATATATTTCATATATAATACGGCACCCCGAGTCACAGCTGCGGTGCAATGCATTACTCTGCTATCATGTCCCATCATCGCTGGTCGCCGAATAGTGGACAAAAGGTTCGGTAAGGATTCCTCGAACCATAAACAACAGCACAAACATTGGAGGCGAACATAGTTCTCGTATCCATGGGTCACGCACATACCTACGTACCCACAGTCAGCAGACTTATCAACTCCCCGATAAGTCTTTCATAGACCTATGTTCTCGAGCGGCAAATCAAAGATCCCATGGATTCATCAGGATATGACTGCCCTCACGCGCAAACCTCCCACCGATAGCAAGTAAGCTAGGTATGTCATACACATAAATCATCAATCAATCAAATAGGTATTATCATACCTATAATATACTATCAATAAGGTAATATCACTACCCTAAGATAATTCCCATACGTAACATTATATCTCTTTTAAATTCCACGTATTAAAATATCATATCTTTACTTCATAATTTAATTATCCTCGCATCCTATAATATCTCTCCACTCCCGACGTCGTTAAGGTTCATGCGCGAAGCGTCTCGCAAAGCGAAATCCAAACAAGGAACCCCTCCAATACACTACTACTTAACTTTGTCGATCGAGGAGGTCCGACAACTTCAACTATGAAATCGGGATAACCTCATACCTTCTTTAAACCAAATGTGTTCTAAACTCCCATCTCTATCCAGGAGACATACCACTACGCTCTTGTATTACACTCCGTCCTTGCGAAATCAATAATGAGCTTAAAATCAGTCCTTGATGTTCAAATTGTAACCCTAAGGCTACCCTCACTCAATACACAAGATTCAAATAGGTTTTTCCTCAACATATATTCAGTAAGAAGTCACTAATATCCTACTGGTCCATAACATCATTTCTCCCGAATTACTACGAGTTTAAATTCTCCTTTTAATTAAGGTTAAAACCGATAGTTTCAAATCTATTATAAACACATATTCTTTCACTTAGGATTAAATCCTCTTCTAAACTTAAGGATACCCAGGTGTTATATTAAATCACCCCTACTGGTCCAATCTTTAATCCTCATACATCCCCATTTGGAATTTAACAAATGAATCTAGCAACCAAAATTCCATTCAATATAATTTTCATCATTTTAATCACTTGAATCCAAATCAATTTAATTCAAATCTTATCAAGGGTTTACTGATATTTTCTAAGTCCCATAATATTCAAATAATAATCACCAAAGATCCACAAAAGGTTTGGGATAAGAATCAACATTTAAAAAGAAACAACTTTACATATTCTGGGGAGGTCGATCGATCGAAGGCAGGGGTCGATCGATCGATCCCTCAGGTCCAAGCCTGGTTTTCTGCATTTTCTGCAACTACGGGTTTCACCATTTTTACTCATTCAAACCATCATATTAACCTCCAAAATGAGTTATAATTATTTCTACATAATATATCAACATATATGAACGATTTTCAATACTCTAAACATCCTAGAATCATCAAGGGATTGGATTAAAAGCATGTTTCTCTCCTTATTTCCAGAAAATCATCAACATATTAACTTCAAGAACACTTCAATGGTTTTTCAGATTTTTCTTCAACATATTCATGATCATTTCGTGGATTATTATCATCCTACACTATGACTTTACTTCCTATATTATTTCAGTTTCTATAAATCCATATAACAACTCCATTATGTCTTCCAAACAAGAAAAATCATCTCTTTTCATAATTATTCTAACATGGACAATATATGAACTTAAGTTGCAATTATCAAACACTTGCCTTTACTGAAGGTCTGATCCTTTGGTGTAGTATATCTCAGTTGGTTGTCCCTTCTCCGGTCAAACTCCGGTGGTGGTTGGTGGTGGTGAACCTTGGTTCTTGTTCTTCTCCTTCCCAAGTAGGCTTTTCCCTTCCCAAGCACCCTTTTTCTCTCTCTAGGAAGATGACTTCTCTACTTTGTGAAGAGGAGATGTATAACCCACGTACACTTAATCTACCAATACTTATAATAGGACAAAACCCGAAATCACTATTCACCCCCTTAGAAAAATGACCAAAATGCCCTTTTGGGTTGTCTATTCATTTCCAAATGACCCGAGACTCAAAATTAACATCCAAATAGACTTTTCTGACTATTTCGAACCTTTCGGACGCAACGGCGTAGTCAAACTGACTATAAGGTCGATAGAAAATAAATTTCTATTTTAATTTAATAAATTAGTCCCGACACGTCCCATACCGCGTCTGACTAAAAATTCAAATTACCGATTTTATATCACACCGTCATATCAATGACATCACATTCATATATTACCTAAATATCTTTAAGTAATATTCAGAATCATCCATTTTAATATCCAAAATTCGGATAAAACCCAAATGAATTAATTTATAATAAAATCCAATTAATCCATTAATTTAAAATATAACCCATTTTAAAAGTCATTAAAATCACGGAGTATTACACAATGTAACTTGTAGGAACTGACCGCGCGATCATGGGACCCTCGGTTCGAGAATACGACGATAATTTTCATATTTCTTGAATTAGGCTTAAAAACATGGCGTTAGTGGGGGAAAACCCAAAACAACCTCCGAACGCCCTCGTGAGTGGCACCAACACCTCGCCCGGGACCAATGTAACTCATAGGAACTGACCGCGCGATCACGGGACCCCCGGTTTGAGAATACGATGATTATGTGAAAATATCTAGACTTAGATATGGGTAATACAGTGTGTGGGGAAGACTGTGTTGTCAAATACCATTAATACCATAATTTACATTACGACTGCATATAAAGATGTAATGAGCTAGCCCGTTAAGTTTAAATCCAAAATACGTATCTATTACGACTTCAACAGTATCTATTACGACTTTTATCTGGGCGACAGTGAAACCATTGTCAACCCTCTGATGCCCCTCGAGCACCTGGGCACAAAGAGAATGGATTAGGAATCTATCCATTTGCTTGCTCCATCGCAGATGGAATTTCTTTTGATTTCCATCAACCTTATGAGATCGCAGGTCAACTAGAACGACATTGGTCCTATGTGGTTTTGGTGGGCGGAGCAGTGGAAAGTTTTGGTTCTGCATTCCTGCTAAGCATGTATAAAAAGAGAGTAAATGCTAGCACAATGCAGAGCAAGCACAGAAAACAGAAAATGAGTAGTGTATAATGCAAGCACAGAAAATGATAAACGAGTAGTGTAGAACTGATAAATGAGTAAATGAACCATTTACATGAACACAGAAAATGAAGGGTATCTTCACAACCATTTAAATGTGTAAATGAAAGATATATTCACAACCATTTACATACTAACACAGAAAATGATAGCACAGATCAGATCAAATGAACCATTTACATACTCTAACTATGTCTATAATCCGTGCAGCACCCTAACTGATAAATGAGTTGGTATAACTGAGTAGAATAACTGGTCACTGATAAATGAGTTAGTATAACTTATGTTAGTAGAATAACTGATCACTAATAAATGAGTAGTATAATTGATCATGTATAACTGATCTCATGTCATGTATAATTGATCATGTATAATTGAGTAGTATAACTGATCAATATAACTGAGTATAATTGAGAATACATGAGTATTATAATTAAGTAGTATAACTGATATAACTGATCAATATGTAAATGTACTTGATCACTGATGTAACTGATCAATATGTATAATCGATGTAACTGATCACTGATGTAACGGATCACTGATAAAACTATTGCTTCAGATAACTATTGCATCAGATAACTGATTAATTAATGAGTACAGATCTGGTGCTAATCTATTGCATCAAATAACTGATCTGGTGCTAATCTATACATTTTTAGTATTGAGTAGCATCAGATAACAGATTAGCATCAGATAATTAATCTGTGCAGCATGTATAATCTGTGCAGTATATTTAATTGACTAACTAATTTGTCTCACATCTCATTTCACTACCATTGTGTAGCACCAGGTATCTGTAGCACCAGATTAGTGAATCAGTAGCACAATATGTATACATTTTTAGTATACATATTTCAGTGTATCCGAAAATTTATAATATCCAGAATTGGCATTTTTAGTATACATATTTTAGTATACATTTTTAGTATACATATTTCAGTAGCACTAGATGATACATTTTTAGTATACATACATATCATAATGACATCAACATAAACTTATAATATCCAGAATTGGCGATTACATAAACATATATCCGAAAATTACACAACCTTACATTACAACGAAAGCAACACAGTTAGAATTAAAGTACTAGAAGCAACATTACAATATCCATTTCAAGGGCTTAACATTACAACAAAAGTAATGAAAATACTAGAAGCAACGAGCAGCAAGGTACACAGAATACAACGATAATTTGCATATTTCTAGACTTAGGCTTAAAAACATGCCGTTAGTGGGGGAAAACCCAAAACAGCCCCCGAACGGCCCTGTGAGTGGCACCAACACCTCGTACGGGACCAATGTAACTCGTAGGAACTGACCGCGCGATCACGGGACTCCCGGTTTGAGAATAAGACAATAATTTACATATTTCTATACTTAGGCTTAAAAACATGCCGTTAGTGGGCGAAAACGCGAAACAGCCCCCGAACGGCCCCGTGAGTGGCACCAACACCTCGCACGGGACCAATGTAACTCGTAGGAACTGACCGCGCGATCACGGGACCCCCGGTTTGAGAATACGAAGATAATTTGCATATTTCTAGACTTAGGCTTAAAAACATGCCATTAATGGGGGAAAACTCAAAACATCCCCGAACGGCCCTGTGGGTGGCGCCAACACCTCCCACGGGACCAACGTAACTCGTAGGAACTGACCCCGCAGCCGCGGGTCTCTCGGTTTGAGAGTACGACGGTAATTTGCATATTTCTAGACTTAGGCTTAAAAACATGGCGTTAGAAATTGAAAACTCGAAACAGCCCTCGAATGGCCCCGTGGGTGGCACCAACACCTCCCACGGGACCAATGTAACTCGTAGGAACTAACCCCACAGCCACGGGTCTCCCGATTTGAGAATACGACGATAATTTGCATATTTCTTGACTTAGGCTTAAAAACATGACGTTAGAGGGTGAAAACTCGAAACAGCCCCCGAACGTCCCCGTGGGTGGCACCAACACCTCCCACAGGACCAATGCAACTCGTAGGAACTGACCCCACAGTCACGGGACTCCCGATTTGAGACTACGACGATAATTTGCATATTTCTTGACTTAGGCTTAAAAACATGGCGTTAGAGGGTGAAAACTCGAAACAGCCCCGAACGGCCCCGTGGATGGCGCCAACACCTCCCACGGGACCAATGTAACTCGCAGGAACTGAACCCGCAGCCGCGGGTCTCCTGACCCCACAGCCGTGGGACTCCCGTTTTGAGAATACGATGATAATTTGCATATTTCTTGACTTAGGATTAAAAACATAGCGTTAGAGGATAAAAACTCGAAACAGCCCCCGAACGGCCCAGTGGGTGGCGCAAACACCTCCCACGGGACCAATGTAACTCGTAGGAACTGACCCTGCAGTCGCGACTCTCCCGGTTTGAGAGTACGACGGTAATTTGCATATTTCTAGACTTAGGCTAAAAACATGACGATAGAGGGTAAAAACTCGAAACAGCCCCGAACGTCCCCGTGGGTGGCGCCAACACCTCTCACGTGACCAATGAAACTCGTAGGAACTGACCCTGCAGTTGCGGGACTCCCGGATTGAGAGTACGACGATAATTTGCATATTTCTTGACTTAGGCTTAAAAACATGGCGTTAGAGGGTGAAAACTAGAAACAGCGCCCGAACGGTCCCTTGGGTGGCACCAACACCTCCCACGGGACCAATGTAACTCGTAAGAACTGACCGCGCAGCCGCAGGTCTCATTGTTTGAGATTTCGACGATAATTTGCATATTTCTAGACTTAAGCAAAACATGGCGTTAGAGGGTGAAAACTCGAAATAGCCCCTGAATGGCCCCGTGGGTGGAACCAACACCTCCCACGGGACCAATGTAACTCGTAGGAACTGACCCCACAACCACGGGTCTCCCGATTTGAGAATACGACGATAATTTGTATATTTCTTGACTTAAGCTTAAAAACATGGCGTTAGAGGGTGAAAACTCGAAACAGCCCCGACGTTCCCGTGGGTGGCACCAACACCTCCCACGAGACCAATGTAACTCGTAGGAACTGACCCCACAGCCGCGGGTCTCCCGGTTTGAGAGTACGATGGTAATTTGCATATTTTTAGACTTAGGCTTAAAAACAAGACGTTAGAGGGTGAAAACTCGAAACAGCCCCCGAACGGCCTCGTGGGTTGCACCAATACCTCCCACGGGACCAATGTAACACGTAGGAACTGATCCCGTAGCCGCGGGTCTCCCGATTTGAGAGTACGACGGTAATTTGCATATTTCTAGACTTAAGCAAAACATGGCGTTAGAGGGTGAAAACTCGAAACAGCCCCCGAACGTCCCCGTGGGTGGTACCAACACCTCCCACGGGATCAATGTAACTCGTAGGAACTGACCCCGCAGCCGCGGGACTCCCGGTTTGAGAATACGACGGTAATTTGCATATTTCAAGACTTAAGCAAAACATGGCGTTAGAGGGTGAAAACTCGAAACAACCCCCGAATGGCCCTGTGGGTGGGACCAACACCTCCCACGAGACCAATGTAACTCGTAGGAACTGACCCCACAGCCACGGGTCTCCCGATTTGAGAATACGATAATTTGCATATTTCTTGACTTAAGCTTAAAAACATGGCGTTAGAGGGTGAAAACTCGAAACAGCCCCCGAACGTCCCCGTGGGTGGCACCAACACCTCCCACGGGACCAATGTAACTTGTAGGAACTGACCCCACAGCCGTGGATCTCCCGGTTTGAGAGTACGACGGTAATTTGCATATTTTTTAACTTAGGCTTAAAAACATGACGTTAGAGGGTGAAAACTCGAAACAGCCCCCGAACGGCCCCGTGGGTTGCACCAACACCTCCCATGGGACCAATGTAACTCGTAGGAACTGACCCCGCAGCCGCGGGTCTCCCGATTTGAGAGTACGACGGTAATTTGCATATTTCTAGACTTAAGCAAAACATGGCGTTAGAGGGTGAAAACTCGAAACAGCCCCCGAACGTCCCCGTGGGTGGCACCAACACCTCCCACGAGACCAATGTAACTCGTAGGAACTGACCCCGCAGCCGTGGGACTCCCGGTTTGAGAATACGACGGTAATTTGCATATTTCTAGACTTAAGCAAAACATGGCGTTAGAGGGTGAAAACTCGAAACAGCCCCCGAACGTCCCCGTGGGTGGCACCAACACGTGCCACGGGACCAATGTAACTCATAGGAACTGACCCCACAGCCACGGGTCTCCCGGTTTGAGAGTACGACGGTAATTTGCATATTTCTAGACTTAGGGTTAAAAACATGACGTTAGAGGGTGAAAACTCGAAACAGCCCCCGAACGCCCCCGTGGGTGGCACCAACACCTCCCATGGGACCAATGTAACTCGTAGGAACTGACCCCGTAGCTGCGGGTCTCCCGGTTTGAGACTACGACTATAATTTGCATATTTTTTGACTTAGGCTTAAAAACATGACGTTAGAGGGTGAAAACTCGAAACAGCCCCCGAACGGCCCCGTGGGTGGCACCAACACCTACCACGGGACCAATGTAACTCGTAGGAACTGACCCCACAGCCGCGGGTCTCCCTCTTTGAGAGTACGACGGTAATTTGCATATTTCTAGACTTAAGCAAAACATGGCGTTAGAGGGTGAAAACTCGAAACAGCCTCCGAACGGCCCCGTGGGTGGCACCAACACCTTCCACGGGACCAATGTAACTCGTAGGAACTGACCCCACAGCCGCGGGACTCCCGGTTTGAGAATACGACGATAATTTTCATATTTCTTGACTTAGTATTAAAAACATGGCGTTAGAGGGTGAAAACTAGAAACATCCCCCGAACATCCCCGTGGGTGGCACCAACACCTCTCACGGGACCAATGTAACTCGTAGGAACTGACCCCGTAGCCGCGGGTCTCCCGGTTTGAGAGTACGATGGTAATTTGCATATTTCGAGACTTAGGCTTAAAAACATGACGTTAGAGGGTGAAAACTCGAAACAGCCCCGTGGGTGGCACCAACACCTCCCACGAGACCAATGTAACTCGTAGGAACTGACCTCGCAGTCGCGGGTCTCAAAACGACGGTAATTTGCATATTTCTACTTGGTTACTAATAATTTTAACTCATATATGCAATTTTTCAGCTTGATTAATTTTTTTGTAAAACTATTTGGTTACTAATATTTTTTTTATGTATCCTATCATTTGTAGGATTTTTGCACGCGGAACAAACGAAGGATGAAATGGTCTACAACATGGAAATTATTTATATGTTGTGGACATTCAGAATTTTATTTTTTGTGTCACAGCCGTGCGGGCTTTTATTGTTTAGTTTTATGGTCGTGCGGGATTTTATAATTTGATTGTTGAATTTTATGGCCGTGCGGGCTTTATAAAAAGTAGGTTTTACATTTACAGGTTTTGGAATGTCAAGAAAATAGAGGAAATTCTGCCCAATTTTTTTTTGTCTGTGAATTATTAAGACGCTTAATATTTATAAGTTTGTATATATATTTGTTTATTAACAACGTTCTTGACTCAGTTTGTGATCGGACCCCCAATTTTAGGTGCACTCACAGGACCCCCAATTTTAGGATTGGACAAAAAAATACATTTTTTTTAAAATTATAGTTAAATATGGTCATGGACTTTGTCCATGACCATTTTTATTTTTTTCGTCACACATAAAAATGGTCGCGGACTTGGGCCGCGACCATTTTTTTTATATTTTTGGTCACGATTATGGGTCACGGCCAAAGTCCGCGATCATTTTTTTCCTTTTTTTTCGTCACGGTCGTGGGTCACGGACTTGGACCACGACCATTTTTTTTTATTTTTTTTGGTCACGGTTGTGGGTCGCGGACTTTGGCCGCGACCAATTTGTCACGGTTGTGGGCCACGGATGAGGACCGCGACCAATTTTTTTTTATTTTTTTGTCACGGTCGCGGGTCGTGAACTTTGGCAGCGACCAATTTGTCACGATTGTGGGTCACGGATGACGGTCGCGACCCGTCACGGCATGGGTCACGGCCCAAGTCCGCGACCATCTACCGTGACCATTTTTTGGTCACGGACTTGGGCCGCGACCCACGCAAATGGTCACGCCCGAAATGGTCACGACCCAAGTCCGCGACCCATAGTTTTGGTCAAGGATTTTGGCCGTGACCAATCGCCAGTTTTGGTGTAATGATTACACCGAACATCCATTGGTATAACCAATAATAGTCGGATGAAAATATTAAAAATTAAATGATCGAATAAATGACATGAGTGCTCAATAAGTGCGCCCTACTATTTTTGTGAGCAAAATAATTGTAATAAAGTCGCTTAAAAGATGCGAAATGTGTCAAATATATCTAGATGTACGACATAGGAGTTAATTTGGAACTTCTGTAAATAGATCTAAGCAAATAATCAATTATAAGTTGGTTTAAAAAAAATTAGTTTCACAGAAAATTGTGTACTGACAATTATTTTTCACAGAAAATTGTATAGTGACAATTGTGAAGTATAAAGTATAAATAGCCCACTGCTAACAAATTTATGATGACAAAAATCGTGAGCATAATTTTTTAGCAAATAAAATATTATGAGACAGAAACGAACAATGCACAAATAAATGTGCATATCCATCAATTGGGGTTGTGCTAAATATAAGAATTATCCTGACCAACTATCCATTGGGGATAAAATGAGACTTGTGCGGTAAATATCTTCGTGGCTAAATACATGAAAATATTTTTTCGATCATCTGTCGAGATGAATCTTGAATGTGCCTGACCGTCCTTCAGGTTAAGAATTATAGAACCCGAGCATCAGTCAGAGTAATAATAATTTTGCCGACGCATCTTTTTTGGGTCTAAAGTGTTGTAGTGTGCTTAACTATCCATTAGAGCATGAATAAAATAAGTGGTGCCTGGCTAGTCCGTCGGGGTAAATATGTACAGTAACGAGTAGATATAGAGAGCAATGCTTGATCGAGCATCTGCCAGAGCATTGATAAGATTTTCAAGAGCTTAAGATTGTGGCCGAGCATCCGTCGGGACTAAATCTTGTACCTGTGGAAGTTAATAAATTGCCCGACCATCTGTTGAGGCTAAATCAAATAGAAGTTATCATGAGAATGATTTGTTCAGTGAAGTATATATGATATGCATCCGATCGGCCATCCGCCGGGGAGTAAATTCGCAGTAGTGTATGAATGTAATGAATGATCCAATGATTTTTATGTAAAAATCCTACTGAGATAACCGTGCCCGAGCATCCGTCGGGGCTGAGCTAAATAACCAATAATCTCCTTTTTTCGAGATTGATTAGTTGTAACCGGATGACAATATTGAAAATTAAATAATTGAATAAATGACATGAGTGCTCTATAAGTGTGCCCCATAATTTATGTGAACAAAATAATTTTTAATGAGGTCACATAAAAAGTGCCAAATAAAATCATTGTAATAATTGTAATAGAGTCACATGGTCCCTCAAAAAAAATTCAACGAGAATCGAGCAGAGCAGAAATTGGTCAAATATATTCTAGATTTGGGACGTAGGATTAGATTCAAAATTTTTGCAAAAATTATTTGAACCCCAAGCAAATACCCAATTATAAGCTAGTTTCAAAAATTCATAATGAGGAGAAAGATAGGGGTGGTTTTGCAAATTGAAAACCTTGAACAACAGATGTTAATAAAGTAAAAGTGGTGAGAAAGCAATGGGTTCTGTCATCGTCACACAGTGGCTATGAGATGGTGGCGATCAATAGATTTGCTGATATCCTCCAAAGTGCACATTGCGCTCTAATAAAGTTAAATAGGTCTGGAAACCCAATCCCTAAAATAATATTGTTCCCGTTTGTTAATGCACGGGGCGTGCTCGCCATCGACTAGTGATTTGGTCCAGTGTCACACTGTTCACCGAGCTCGTCACTGTGGCACACTGTTCGCCGACCATGCATGGTGGTTACCAGGGGCGGATCCACCCTAGGCCGAAGTGGGGCGGCCGCCCCAGCTGGAGGTTACTTGAAATTATATTCAAAGTTCAGGGAAAAATCTGTAATAAACTAAAAAACTTAAAGGTCTGTTACTCCCTCTCCTCCCGTATCAAATAAAAAAAAATCCTATTTTCTCCCACTCCAAAAAAAAACTATATGAAATTAAATTTATATGTGAAATTAAATTAAATTTGTAAATATAGGGAATCAATGGAGAAATATTTTAAACGAAAAAGAGGATACAACGCACCAACCGTATCTGAAACGAGGTTCAATCATTTTCCACTCCAATTAGTGTTGAAAATGAATATTATGCCCAAAAAGTAAAAACAATCCCAAAAATGCTCGAAAAAACTCGAAATAACCCAAAAAAAATGCCTCGGGGGCTTCCGCCCCCAAACTCCGGCAACTATCGAAACTTTCGTTACAGTTCACACCGTGCATCTGAAGACATTGATATGGGTTCAAAGTACCTTCGTGAAATGTTGATTTTAATTCATTCAAAGAGGTCTAAGAGGTTTTACCCCTGTTTGACACACATAAAACGTGTTGCTATGCAGAGGTGATGGTCCATTGGCTACCAGTCATCCAAAACCCACGCACTCCAAAGAATTTTAATTTGCACGATGGTGAACGTCCATCACAAGTGTTACTGACCAATAGGGGGTGCTCCACCGATATCGCTGAGGTGAGGTACACTCCGTACAGTGGTCGTCGGCCTCCGGCGACGTCTCGATCAATTTTCGTACCACGAAAGTCTTGCTTGCCCTGTTGGTCAAAGAGGAGAAGGAGTTGGTCGGCACGATCAAAGAGAAAATCAGAGGAAAACTCTTGTTGCTGCAAATCGTTCAGGCATAAAAAAGCAAATTTCAGTTTGCAATTTCGCGGTTGTCTTCTCCGATGCTGGGACGCCGGAGTTTGGATCCCTTATGTTTGGTTGGATTTTGGGTTTCTTGAACGGATTGAGAGGCAGTTCGGCATTCGGGTTACTGTCGGCCTTCTACCTAGGCCGGAGAGATGATTGTCGCACACCAAGTTGTGTCCCCTCTTATGAGGAGTTGAGAATAACATGGTGGTGGTTTTGATTTCATCCATTCCTCTCGATCTGCTGGCTTTTTAAACAAATATACCAGATGTCCGATTAAGTTTTCGATCTCAGGTTTGTGCCCGGAGCCCCAAATTGATATGGTTTCCCCTGATAATCAGGAGCAACGGCCACGTTTGTTATTCTTTCAATCTTTTTCGGAGGTGGGTAGTTGTTATCGCAAGAGGGAGAAAATTGTTCGGTGATCTTTATCCCTTCCTTTTTTTCAGTATCACCCCCAAAAATTATCGTAGAAATACAGTTATTCAAAGAGTCGTGAAAGAACACATGTAATTGAATTTATGTGAAATAAACAATCGAAAATTATCTGGAAACAACACTGTTGTGAAGATTTGGAGATGCATACAAATTGAATATAAGATTTATGAATACAAATGTACAAAAAATTGCGCATCAATAAAACGAGGTGTTATACAATATATATAATTGTTCCTCCGAAGACATATAAAAAAAAAACTTAGCTCTTGAATATCGCGTGTGCAAACCAATGCGTCGCAACGTAAATCTCTGTCTCGTCAACATGAAGGAAAGACATTTTGTATCGTTTCCCATAGACGACGCCAATTGTGGTGTCAAAAAAGCTACCCGTAGGGGGAGTGCCAATTTACCAAGATGCATGTATAAAAATAAATATGAGAGAGACAAAGATTTACGTGGTTCGACCGTGAATGGCCTACGTCCACGGGGCTGCAGTTGTGTTTCATTATAAAATTGAGAGAGTTTTACACGAGAGTATTTCTCTAGCCTTTGAGCCGCGTTTCATAATAAGGGGTGTCCCCTTTATATAGATTTAGGGGTTACAAATAGATAAGTCCTATCCTTATAGAGTTTGATTTGAATAAGATACTACTCCTCGGTCTTCTAGTTTATCAAGGACTGTAGTCGTCCTTATCTTGTTGGAGTGTTTGTTGCTTGCCATCTTGACCCGGGTGTGATAATATGCAAATAATGTGTATTTCATCCCTCGAACCTACGCATTTTAGCCCCCTCGGGTGCCTTAATCTCTATATTTAAGCCCGTTAACTAGACAACCTTGGATTTATATTGTTAACATGCTATATGAGGTATAATTTGGCTTTTGTAGGTATTTAGGTACTAAGTATGGAGTTTGGATGCATTCCGGCTAAGTTCCGTACATATCTGCACGTGGAAGGGCAATTCGGTCATTTCACAATTTGGCCACCTGGACCAAAATCTACACGAAAGTTGTATCCCTCCTCGCAAGCTTCGCGTGGCCATGAACGGTGCACGAATCCGATCCTTAACGAAGAAGTTACAGCGATTTTAGCGGAAGAGATTTCCAATTGAACCAAAACAGGGGGGAGAAGGCTGACACCTGGTTGATCGATCGATTGACCAAAAGGGTCGATCGATCGACCCTTCAATTTTCACCCTTCAATCTTTCACAGTGGGCAAATATCTGCTTGATCGATCGATCGACGTCGATCAATCGATCCTTTGTTTTCTGCGATATTTTCCCTTTTGATTTTCTTTTTCCTTTTCTTTTCTATTTTAATTCCATCTTACTATATAAAGGATTTTTGTGTAATAATCAAAGATAATTAGTTTTTAGATAGTTTATGTTAGGGTTCTCATTCCTCATTTCTTCTTGGTTTGACACCCATTTAGGTTTGTAAGTGGACTTTTCATCTTCCCTCTCCATTAATTTAAGTTGTATTTCCTTATTTTCTTGCTTTGTAGATTAATTTCATGCTTTGTTAATTAGATTTACATGCTTTCTTTAGTTTCTTTCTAGTGTAGATTTATCGCGTTTATTTACCGTGTTTTTATCATGCTTTCTAGCTAAGTTAGTCTAGGTTGTGTCGGATTGAACTCACTTTGGGTTGACATGTTGCTTTACTTTGGTGATGGGTTTTACGGGTCTATTTCGAGTGCGTTGTTCTAGTTATTATGCCTAGGAAATTTGATGGAGTATATCATGTATGCTCCGTGCTTACGACCTTGCGTACATAATTTTCGGGGTATTTGTTGACACCAAAATCCTATTAGACTTTTATGCGAATTTAGGGGTGTGACAACTCTTGATTTAATTAACTGTCGAAACGAAATGCAGTCTTAGTAACTTGTCGACCCATGTAACCATTTTATACTAATTAACTCAGGTGAGGGATATTCGATGCAACCTATAGTTTTATCCTCTTTGTTAATCTAGTTTAAATACACTCTCCTAGATTAATCTTTCCTTTTTTTTTGTACCTTTTCCGTTTTGTGTATAATCAACTTTTACACTTTTATTTTAGGAGTATTAAAACCAATGAAATTCTAGCATCTTGTCTTTGTGGATTCGATACCCGTTCTGGATGCTATACTCCCTTAAAAGAGTGTAGTCATAGTTTAGGTTTTTGTATAGAGTTTGAGAGCCGAACATTACACGACAGGCGCGTAGGTGACGCTTGCGCCGCAAAAAAACCCATGTTTATCAAATGACACTGTGGCCGGGGCTGAGTTTGTTTTAGAATTTATTTGATTTAGTATTTCATAGTATTTTATTTGTATTTGTATTTTTTGCCTAACATTTTTGTAGGACTTCTACATTTGAGCGCTAAGAAACGCTTGAATTTTTCCCACACACATCTACTTTGTGGAATTCGCCACTTCGAGCCATTTTGGAGGTAAGCATGTCTTATTCCAGTTCTTTCGGTAATCATTGTTATAATTCTCAAAATGCCCGTAATCCTATGACTTTCGATCAATACTTAGAGTCCCAAAAAATGACAAATTCAAAAATGACTTTGGGCAAGTATAACGAAAGTCAAAACTTGGGTTATTGGAATTTTGAGGATGATGATAATGATTTTGGGCTTCTAATTCCTTATAATAGGAATTTTGAAACGAATTGCAATAGTTTTAAAAATTCTTATAGTAATAAGTTTAAGTATAAGTTTAAGTCCGATGGTAATTTTCAAAGTTCGCATTTTCAAGAATCCGCGCCACGGCCTATGACTTTCGGTGAGGGCTTGCGTATGCTTGAAAATGAGAAAATTGAAAATTGTTATCGAGAAGAAAATCGTTTGTGGGAGCACGAATTGGATTTATTATTTGAATCCGACAACGATTTTTCTTCCGAGACCTTTGAAGTCGAGGAATGCTTTTAACCAAAGAGGACTTTGTGCCAACTTTGGAAAAAACCATTGTTGACTTTGCCCATCACATAATAGATATTAAAAGTGAGGATGAAATGGAAGTAATATCCATTTGCAATGAAATGATTTCTTCTTTGCCGCCCAAAGAAGAACATTTCATTGAAAATGATCTTATTTCCTTCGAAACTCAATCTTCAAGCGATGATGACTCATCTCTTGAGTTAGAATTTCTTTCCTCCCCATTTTCATTCTTTGTTATCACACCGTCACTAGTACCCGATGAATTGGTTTCAAACTTTAATGTGTTAAACCTTTTCTCCGATGAGGAGTACTTGCTCGAGTCGCCTACCATGAACAAATCTTTGCCTTCATGTGCGCCCCTTCCCATTCCAATTTAAAAATCCTTGAGAGGATATTGTGCTTTTCTCGTTCTCCAAATGTTTTTGTCACCCCTTCAATTCAAATCCCCCATCGTCCTTGCAAAACTTTTAATTGGCGATGGTTCATCTCTTCCGCCTTACACATGCCTTCCGTTGGTCAAACGAAATTCTTATTTTTCGGAAGGCACGCTTGAGAGAGTGAGGGTACACCGATTATTCTCCAAAGTCAAATTGTTTTCATGGTGGACCCTCAACTATTTAGACTTCTAGTGTATAGTTAGTGTGAAGCCTAAATAGTAGGTTGTATATAGTTAGCTTTTTATTCTTTCTTTCTTTTTATCTTTTCTTTCCTTTTTAATTTAGTCTAGTTTAATTAGTTAACTTTTTGTTATTTGTTTTTGCTATGCTCGGTACTAACTTGTTTTTTAGATTCTTTGGACTTGTTCTTATGGGGATCACTCCAATTTTGAGTAATATCACTATTTTCCTCTCTTTAACTTGGTTCTTAATTCACATTGAGGACAATGTCAGGTTTTAAGTTAGGGGGTGTGGGATATTCTATCCATTTCTTTATTTAGTCCATGTTTTTGCTCACATGTTAGTTACTTAATATGCTTTTCTTAGAAAAATTAAAAATTTCAAAAACATTTTCTTTCTTTTTTCTCCTTTATTGGGCATTTTGCCTTTGTTTTCGATGATAAATTTCAATAATTGTCCGATCCAGTAGACAACTCAATGATGCATGTTCTCGATTTTAGAAGTTATTAGACTTTAGTCCTCAATCATTGATATTATCAATAACTTCATGAATTAAACTTTAATCCCAAGAGCACATGCACCATTCTTGCTTTATTGATTTGGTTTAAGTTTTTTATAACTCGATAATCTTTTGTTGCATTGTATATACTTACACCGAGTAAGCTTTGTACCTTTCGTCGTTTGTGAGTGTATACACTTTTTTTTTCTCATTTAAAACGTTGAATTCATTGGTAATCTCTCTATTCTTTCATTCGATCGTTCATTAATTGAGTTCATATATGAAATGTATTACTTGAGCATGATTTTCAAAGTTTGCTTTGACTCGAGAATTGCGTAAACTTTAGGAAATGATCATAGGCCATCCTTGTTATGTCACCTATATTATCCTTGACCTCACCTTACATGTCTACCCTCGTCAACCCCTTTGAGCCTAAATATTAGCCCTTCGTTTCATAACCCAAAATCCCATAACCAACTCCAAATTGGAGTTTAAGCCATATATATTACCTTCCATACCTTTGTTTGGAATGTTACTTGGGATTGAATGATGTTGTTGTGTTGCGGTTGCAATTTACGCATGTGAGAGTGTGAAAAGTAAAGAAAAGAAAGAAAAGAAAAAGAGTGAAAAAGAGAAAGAAGAAAAGAGAAGAAAACAAAAGAAAAAAAATGAGAAAAAGAAGAAAAGAAAAGAAGGAGAAAGTTGTAAATGTTGTATATAGTTCAATAAGCTTTGATTGCTCTCCAAATGATATATCCAATGCTTATATGGAACTTGTTTTCCAATTTTGATATTACTCGCAATCTTCCCAATTATTCCGCGGTTTTCATTCTGAACACTTTGAATTCGTACATATATCCTTCGTTTTGTACCCTAGCTTAACCTACATTACAACCCTATCAATTCCTATGTGATCCTAGGGTGAATTTAATTTAAAGGTTTAAATAGTTTTGATAATCTGTGAAAATACATATCGCCTCCTTTTATGAGCGGTATCTTTCATTGAGATTACAAATTTTCATTTTATATATAGCGTTATTCATTTGTGACATGTGTGCCGATTAGGCATAAATTCTTCCTAATTTATCCCTTAATTTGGGTACTTTTAGCACCTCGAACAACGTAATCGATTTGACTTTATCTCATAATCTTGCTACTGACTGATCCTAATGAGTACACTGAGTTTCTGCTATTTCGTAGTGATTTTACAGGTATTTGATGTCAAGAAACGGAAGAAGGAAACCGGAAGAATCAAGAAAGACAAGAAGGAAAGTCAAAAGGCAAAAGTGTAATTTTCACCTGGAATTCGGATGAGGTACCTAAAGAGAAGTTAAAGATATCACATTCATGAGCACATAGGAAGAAACGACACCTCAATCGGAGTCCCGGAACAAAAGATATAAGCAGTCAAAGTTGAGAAAAAAAGTCAAATAGGCAGACCGGCCCGCCCTGACCCCGGACCGGTCCGCTGTGCAAACTCCAGTAGACCTCGGATCGAAAGCAAATCGAATAAGGCATTAATTAAGAACCGATCCGCCCCAAAATAAAAAGAACCGATCCACTTTAGAGGCAGACCGGTCTGCCTAAGGCCCGGACCAGTCCGGGTATCGAGATTTGCAAATCTGATCTTCTCCTAAAAGAGTCCTAATGCAGCTGAAATTCCTGAATTCTTGGAGGGTATAAAAACCCATTTTATTGTTATTATTTGGACGGGGGATTTTAGGGAGAATAATAGATTTTTCCTTTCTTTTCCAGCAAACCCTAGTTTAGATACAATTTCTAGTTTAATTCCAAAATTTGAAGGTTAATTCAGAATTTTGTGTTCTTCATTGTTGTTGTTATTGCTTTGGTAAAATTTAGTAAGTAATTCTCTCTTTTCAATTCTATTCTACATCATTCTACCAATTTTCCATAGTTAATCATGAATTCCTGCACATTAAATACTGTTTTCATTATCTTCAGCATGTTAGGCTAGATTTTCTAAGGCCGGGATACATGAATCCAGCCTCATGTGTTAGTTGCGTGTGTATAACATTAATCCTCTGAATTAAGTGATTAATTACGACCGTATTGCGTAGGAACATAACAATTGTCGGTCTTTATATCTCGTTTGCCTCTGGGTAACCGGGATGATTTAGAATACAATTCGAGTGTTACTATCGCGATACCGATTTACTCGTCCTCAGATTAAGTATGACGCGGGCTTGAACCTCGTATACGTTATGCTTGGGAGTACTAAATTCTGGGTCAAATTAATCAGTTAAATTTACTATTAGTATTATAACTGCAATACACTAGGGTTGGGGGATTGTATTCCCGTCCAGTTTTTCTCATCACTTAGTTCAAAAGTTTCAAATCATCTTTCAATCATATTTTAGGTAATTTAGTATAATTGCATCTTTTCATAATTTCCTAATTGCATTTAGTTATAATCATTCCCAAAACCAAATCATTTTTTCTTTTCTTGTTAGAGTAAGAGTTAGGATTCCTTCGTCTTTTCCCGTCGTCACAACTCCGTTATCCTTTTCCCCTGAGGATCGGTACCCGACTTACTGGGATTATTACTTGAGCGATAGGCTTGAACTTGAGCCTAGAGAGTACGCACTCCTGAGACACATTTTCAGTCGCGTCAAGTTTTTGGCGCTGTTGCCGGGGAATTAGGTAGACTTAGGATTAGATCGAGTCAATCCAAAGCTTTGACCAAAAAATTCCAAAAATCCAAAAACATATAAAAAAATTCAAAAAGCACAAAAAGATTCACCATCATCTATCATTAGCTATTAATGCAAAATTCTGAAATCACTCCCACACCTCATAATACTCCAACCAGCATTCACGAAAATCCTATCGTTGAGTATAACCCCGATAGCCCTCACACTCCAAACGCCCCACAGTTCTGGATCCCACCTTCCACATCGTCACACTCAATCTCAAATAACACTCCGTTTTCCTTCTTAGGACACACCCCCGAGTACACCTCGAGCACACTAAGTGAGAGCACCGAGTCGTTAAGTAAGAGAGAGATGTCACAACACAGTAATTCACCTGCCGGTGAGGAAGAGACCCCGTACTGCCCGCTGAGAGAATATTTATATCCCGAGCGCACTGTCACTCCGGGATGCATTATACTCCCGTATAATGCCGGGCAATTCCATTTCAAAAACGGGATGATCCAGATGCTACCTCATTACCATGGTATGGATTCTGAAAAGCCATACCTCCATATTAAGGAATTTAAGGGTGTGTGCGATACTCTCAATGAACAAACCTGCACACAAGAGGTGATCCGCCTCAAACTCTTCCCTTTCTCGCTCAAAGATAAAGCTAATACCTGGCTATGGTCTTTACCTCCAAGCTCGATTCCATCTTGGAACGAGTTGCAATCAAGATTTCTCAAGAAGTTCTTCCCAACACATCGAACAATCTCCATAAAGGCTCAAATTCAAGCGTTCAGACAATCTGAAAATGAGCCATTTCATCGATGTTATGAATGTTTCAACGAGTTAATTACTTTATGCCCCCATCATGGATTTGATTCAGCGCAAATCATCTCTTTTCTCTATAATGGGCTGAATCTTAACTCCAAGCAACTTGTTGAAACCATGGGAAGTGGTCCGTTTGTCGATTTAGATGCCCACGATGCTGAGCTTCACCCGAGGTATGTTGCCGAGACTACCCAATCGTGGGATACTTCTGATCCTAACGCTCAAAATCAAAATCGTCAAGTGACCACCACTCCGTCGGCGTCTAGCCTATTCCACGTAGATAAGAACTCTATGACGGAGAGTCGATTGGAGACCCTTGAGAAAGGATTTCGAGACCTATGCGAGATATATGGAAAAGGACCGGCTGGATCCATACCAAAACCCGTCGAGAAGGTGTGTGCGATTTATGGGGCGGGACATTCAACTGAGGAATGCCCGACTATACCCGCCTACAAAGTAATGCTTCAGGAGCAAGTTAGTGGAATAGGAGGATTTAAGGGTAATTTTGATGCACCGCACGAGAATTCATACAACCCTTCGTGGAAAAACCATCTCGGTTTTAGCTATGGGCAACAACATGCCGCAATGAACCCTCCTTCACATGTTTTCCCTCCTTCACCATAACACTTTCAACAAGCTCCACACATGCAAGGACATGTGCAAGCACCACCACCTCAAGGATCTTATATCTCGCCATTGCGGAGAACTCTCGAGGATACCATGAATCAATTCATCGCAAGCAAGACAGCAACCGATGCCAAATATGATCGTCTGATTGGCGATATGAATATAAGTCTATCAAAGATACAATCCTCGTTGAGTGTCCAAGAGAAGGGCAAGTTTCGTGCCCAAGGCCAAAGACCTCCCCAAGGTCAAAATAGTGTTAGCTCCACCTCCACTGAACATCAGGAGCAATGTCAAGCTGTGACCACTCTTCGTAGTGGGAGAGTCGTTAATTTATCACCTCCTCCACACGACATAACGAAAGACAAGGAGATTTCACCCGGCACGAAAGAGGCCGAAGATGTCCCCTTGAATGAGAGCGACAAAGAAGACGCTAGTGAGCCAGAGGTAGTAGTGAAACCACCCTCCGTGGCACCGTTTCCTCATAGGTTGATTCCCTCTCATAAAGGAAACCCACTTGAAGACGTGCTAGAAGTGCTAAAGTAAGTAAAGCTAAATTTACCTTTCCTCGATGCCATTAAGAAAATTCCAGCTGATGCTAAAGTCATCGAAGACTTGTTGACGGTAAAGAGAAAGATGAAGGTAAAGAAGAATGTCTTTCTAGCATAAAACGTGAGCTCCATTCTACTAAATGATCTCCCGCCTAAATTCAAAGATCCCGGTGCACCCACCATTTCCTGCATCATTGGAGAGAATAAAATTGAAAAAGCCTTACTTGACTTGGGAGCAAGCGTAAACATACTCCCTTACTCCATTTATAGTCAACTTGATTTGGGCGACCTCAAGCCCACAAAGGTCACTCTCCAATTAGCGGATCGAACCGTGAAGATACCAAGAGGCATAGTCGAGGACGTGATCGTCCAAGTTGACACTTTCTACTTCCCGGTAGATTTTGTCATTTGAGACACGGAGCCCTCCTTCAACTCGAACAATCATGTTTCCATCATCCTTGGGCATCCATTCTTAGCTACGGCTAACACCATCATCAATACTCAGAATGGGCGAATGCAACTCACTTTTGGGAACATGACCTTAGAAACCAACATCTTCCACATAGCCCAACATACGGGGGAGGAAGATGATCTTCACGCAGTGAGCCTCATAGAGGAGATAGTAGAGGAGTACTTTGAGGAGAATTACTGTGGCGACGCCTTAGGGTCCTGTTTAGCGACGAGACATGAGAGAGAGGGGACGTACACCGACTTCGAGAGGGAGGTTAGGGAGTTGAGTGAGATACTCGATGAGAGTGCGTCGGACGAGGACGTGAGAGATGTTAATTGGGTTTCTAGATTCGAAGAGTTACCTCCGAGGGATACACGCACGGTTCCCTCCAGTGACCAATTTCCAACCCTTGAATTAAAGAAACTCCCCTCCCATATTAAATATGCATACCTAGGAGAGGATGATACATTTCCTGTTGTTGTCTCCTCTAGCCTAGACAAAGAGCAGGATGGTAAATTACTGAAAATTCTGAGGAAGCACCAAAGTGCTTTTGGTTGTGCATTGCTGATTTGAAGGGGATAAGTCCTTTGATTTGCACTCACAAGATCCATCTCGAAGAGGATGTCAAGCCCTCTAGAGAAATGCAGAGAGGACTAAACCCCAACATGAAAGAAGTAGTGAGAACCGAGATTATTAAGTTATTGGATGCTGGGATTATCTACCCAATCATGGATAGCAAGTGGGTGTGCCCCATTCAAGTCGTCCCGAAGAAGTCGGGCATGACAGTGATCGAGAATGCTAAGGGAGAGCTGGTTCCCCAACGTACCACCACCGGGTGGCGCGTTTTCATTGATTACCGAAAACTCAATGAGGGAACTAGGAAAGACCATTTTCCCTTACCATTTATTAATCAAATGCTTGAGAGAGTAGCGGGACACCTTTATTATTTCTTCCTTGATGGTTGTTTCGGATATAACCAGATTGAGGTAGATGTACTTGACCAGGAGAAGACGACTTTCACTTGCCCTTTGGTACGTTTGCCTACAAACGGATGCCGTTTGGCTTGTGTAATGCACCCGCGACCTTTCAAAGGTGCATGTTGAGCTTATTTAGCGACATGGTCGAGAGAGGACTCGAAGTGTTCATGGACGATTTTAGCATTTTTGGCACCTCTTTCGATTATTGTCTACAAAAATTGGAAAAAGTACTCTCCCGGTATGTGGAAAAGAACTTAGCCCCTGAATTGGGAGAAATGCCATTTAATGGTCACTGAGGGAATAGTTCTTGGCCACATAGTGTCATCCAAGGGAATAGAGGTTGATAGGGAAAAGATAGATATCATAGATGAACTTCCCCCACCAAAATCGCTTAAGGACGTGCACTCATTCTTGGGTCACGCGGGGTTTTATCGAAGGTTCATTAAGGACTTTAGCGCCATCGCTAGACCCTTAAGCAACCTACTCATGAAGGATACCCCATTCGAGTGGACGGAAGCATGCCAAAGCTCTTTTGAAAAATTAAAAACCATGCTTGTGTCCGCTCCCATCATGCAAGTTTTGGATTGGTCCTTACCATTTGAACTTATGTGTGATGCAAGCGATTATGCGATCGGGGCTGTTTTGGGCCAAAGAAAAGATAAGCAAGCTCATGTCATCTACTACACTAGCCGGACCCTTACCGGACCTCAACTCAACTACTCTACCACGGAGAAGGAGTTACTAGCAGTAGTCTATGCCCTTGATAATTTTTTATTATATCTCATCGGTTCTACTATTATTTATTTCACCGACCACGCGGCATTAAAATACCTTCTTACAAAGAAAGATGCCAAGCCGCGCCTCATAAGGTGGATCCTACTCCTACAAGAGTTCAATCTCTCCATCAAAGATAATAAAGGAGTAGAAAACGTCATTGCCGATCACTTATCGCGGCTTTCGTCCGACGTACCTAGTGATCCCGTACCCATAGACGAATACTTTCCGGATGAGCAACTTTTTGCCACTTCTCCTTTACCCTGGTTTGCGGATATAGTGAACTACCTTATCACGGGAGCCGTCCTTCCCGACTGGACACCGCAATACAAGAAGAGGTTTATTACTTGGTCGCTCATGTTCTTCTATGATGATCCATTCCTTTTTAAATATTGCGCCGACCAAATCATCCAACGATGTGTACCGGATGACGAAATCCCGAAAGTCATCCAGTTTTGTCATTCGAAAGCTTGTGGAGGCCACTTTTCGACGAAAAAGACGGCCGCTAAAATTCTGCAATGCGGCCTCTATTGGCCCATAATATTCCGGGATGCAAATGATGCTTGCAAATCTTGCAATAGGTGCCAACGGATGGGAGCCATTACTCGACGAGACATGATGCCTCTTACCCCCAGACTCATCATTGAGATCTTCGATTGTTGGGGTATTGACTTCATGGGTCCTTTCCCCCCGTCCTTTGGTTTCCTATACATCCTTGTCGCGGTAGACTACGTTTCTAAATGGGTGGAAGCTATAGCTACCAAGACAGATGACAACAAAGTGGTGATAAAGTTCCTGCAGGAACACATACTTTCTCACTTCGGTGCACCGAAAGCGATAATTAGCGATAATGGCACACACTTTTGCAATAAGCCATTCGCGAAGCTAATGAGAAAGTATGGTGTCGTTCACAAGGTTGGAACGACTTATCACCCACAAAGGAATGGGCAGGCCGAACTAGAGAATCGGGAAATCAAGAACATTCTTGAAAAGACCGTCAATCCTACCCGAAAAGATTGGTCACTTCGATTAAACGATTCGCTATGGACCTATCGTACCGCATATAAGAATCAACTCGGCATGTCCCCTTTCCGCTTTTTGTATGGCAAACCTTTCCATCTTCCCGTCGAGCTAGAACACAAGGCGTATTGGGCAATTAAGCAACTGAATTATGCCATGGATAAGGCCGGTGAAGCCCGCAAGCTTCAAATCAATGAGTTAGAAGAGATACGCAATGGTGCGTATGAGAATGCTAAAATTTCCAAAGAATGGATGAAACTCGCTCATGATAGCATTATTCGATGCAAAGAGTTTTAACCCGGGCAAAAAGTACTTCTTTATAACTCTCGGCTTCATATCTTTTCAGGCAAATTGCTGTCACGATGGTCTGGCCCGTTTGTTGTGAAGAATGTTTTCTCCCATGGAGCTGTTGAATTAGACGATTTAAAAGGGGAAAATACATTCAAAGTGAATGGACAACGCCTAAAGCCATATCTAGAGGCGTGTGCGAAAGAAGTCGACACCGTCTGGTT
Source organism: Sambucus nigra (assembly GCA_949130495.1). NCBI lineage: Eukaryota > Viridiplantae > Streptophyta > Magnoliopsida > Dipsacales > Adoxaceae > Sambucus > Sambucus nigra. The sequence goes on from OX422208.1 coordinate 204,769,536, forward strand.
GTCAGACCCCATTTACGGGGTAGAGTGAGCTGTTACAGCAAGGTCGTCGCACCCCCGACGCGTATGGGGTGAGAGTCGTGTGTGTAGTGAGCGTCGATAGGACTAGGTTTCATTGGGGAAAAGCATTCATGTGTTTCGGGAGTATTGAGTCAAAGGGCGTTGACCAACGAAATCGAGAGGGTTTTAGTTCAGATTGATCGGGAGTACGTTTTGAAAGTGAAAATTTTCGGAGAGGAGAGATCGAAATTTAGTTCGGGAAAAATCCAGCCCAAAAACCCTGGGCCGGAGCGGTTCTTTTAATTTAAGGCCGGATCGGTTCCTTTAATTTTAAAAAGGACCAGTCCGCTAGTCGAATTTCTGAATATTAAAATACCCGGACCGATCCGCCCCTACCCCGGACCGTTCCGCCCTACCCCGGACCGGTCCGCCTTCTGCAGATCTGTTTTTAACCCTTCCCAAGATTCACCCCCTTCTCCCCAATCCTCTTCCTTCCCTCCAATCCATTTTCCCAACTCCCAACCCTAACCTTTCCCTCCCAAATTCACCCCCTTTTCCCTCCAAACCCTTTCCCTCTAATTCCAACCCCTTCCCTCACCCTCTCAGCTATAAATACACACTCAAACCTTCCCTTTTCCTCCACACCTTCAACCAAATCCTCTCTTCTCCCTCCCTAATTTTCCAAGAAAAAAACTCCCTCTTGTTTCCATGGCTCCACGCATTGCCCCCACCAAGTATGACTCCATCGACATCCAACCCTCCGGTCATGATGAGTTCTGCTCCCGCCAAGAGGAGCGATAGTTCCATCAATTCTTCGGTTTGGACCGCAAACTCCATATGGAGCGCGTTGTCCAATGGGACGGGCTGCCCAACTCTGTCACCGCCCTATTCATGGCTCGGGGCTGGTGCCGATTCCTCAACGAACCCTACGAAGTGGTTTGGGCAATCGAAGTCCGCTCCTTTTATGGCACCCTAGTTCGGACGGGCCAATTCGAGGCCCAAGCTTACGTGGATAGGAATGTCATCCCATTTTCTTTGGCCCGTCTCATGGCCAAGTTGGCCGAGTATGACATCCCGAACGTTCAAGAATTCACCTATCCACGAAACGTCCCCCCGGTCGATAAGGATATTATCATGGACCGCATTGCACCGAATGTGGCTTGGGAGGGGCAAACCGTCACCGTTGGACGCCTTAACGAGAAGGCGCGCCTCACATTTCAGATTGTGTGCGCCAATATATTGCAAACGTCCAACGATTCCGCCATGCGGCCCCGACAAGCCACCTTGACCTATCACCTCTTTGACCCCCACACTTCCATCTATTTGGCCCGCACTTTATACGCCGACATCATTAACGCCTCCTTGGATGAGAAGGGTACCACCCCACTTCCCTATGCCCGGTTGATCACTTCCATCCTTAAGGATGCTGGCATAGCGGCGCCGCTCGATCATACTCGCATTCTAGGTCCTTTTAGACAAGGGACCCGCACCAAGAGCGCCAAACAGCTAGCTGTCATATGGGCTAGGCGGGGTGGTGATAGTGAAGAAGAGGTTGCCTCAAGCGAGAGCGAAGAAGAACAAGCGGCAGTCGGTGAGGATGTCGAGATGGGGGATATCGGTCCGGACGAGGAGGACGATCCAGATTTTGAGTGGGCGGGAAGAGACCTCTCAAACCGAATGTCGGCACTTGAAACGAACTTCGACAACTTTCTGACCGACTACCGTCGCGACATGAGCATAGTTCTCCGCTTCCAAGCGGACATCTATCGACGCCAAGGGGATCCTAATGAGCCACTGCCATCCTATTACCATAACCCTTATGGCCCCGACGTGCCCGGTTCCTCCCATCCCACGCCCCAGTGAAGCTTGATGTGGTTCTGGCAGCTTTTTATTTGTTTTTCCTGTTCACAGTTTGTATGCTTATCCTTGTAATGATACCACAGTCTTGTTTGTAATAAAAACTGCATTTTCTCCATTTGTTTGTTTTATTTATCGCACTTATTATTTTGCCTAATTTAGATTTTCGTCCTTTTTGCTTGAGGACAATGCAAAAGTCTAAGTTAGGGGGGTCACAAGTGCGTATTTCTAAAACTGCACAAATTTTCAAAAATGCCCAGAAATTTCCAAAAAAAAAAAATCATAAAATTTTGAAAAATCCAAAAATATTTTTGTTCAAAATAAATAAAAATTGAAATTCAAAATTTTCAAAAATATCATTAAAAGTCGGTTTAAAGTCTCAAATTGGTAAAATTCAACATACACAAAGCCGAAATTGACTAAAGATGGATATTGAGCAAAAATTGACGACTTAATGAATAAGTGTGGAGATTAACAAACCCGGTGAGATTCGAGCCTATCACTTTTTGCGAGTTTTTAAATCAATCTGAGTTAATTGTTAACTCAAAGTTCTTTTCAGCGCCTAAAAGGTCATCAAGGATCTCAATCCTTTCATTTTGATCGGTTATGAAAGACGTGTGTGATATTTCTTTGAAAAACATGCCAAAATTGATCTCTAAACTTAAATTCATCTCGAAACGCATATGGTAATGCAATTGATATTTTGGACAATGAAGTAGGCCCTCGTTTGTCACCCAAAAATATTGGCTATAAAAAGACGTGAAAAATCACCCCTTTTGCAACCTAATTTGAGCCAAATCAATTGTCCCTTTCGTTTGATAACCCGAAAAACGCAAGTAGCCCGGAATTGCGAAAAATGGAAAAATTCAAAATTTAAGTCCAAAGAGTGCATATAAAGGGGCAAAAGAAAAAATAGATATGCTCAACAAAAATAGCAAGAAAACAAAATAAGTGAAAAATAGAAAAATAGAGAAAAAGAAGAAAAATGAGCAATAGCCCGGAAAAAGCACAAATGGACATCATATATTAGTTTTCCAATTCCAACCTTCCCTACCCATTTCATTTTACCCAATACACCTTACAAACCCGAAAAAGTCCTAAACGAGTCTAAATTGCGAAATTGATTACCGCGTGGAGAGCTAATACACCAAAAGATAATAGAAGAGATTGAATGCGCGAAAAAGAGGCAATGTTCCCGTTTTTGAAACCGTAATCCATTGATGAAATCCAATCACTATGAAATTTTCGTCTTTCTAACTGTATGCGTGATCTTGCATCTATTACATTTACTCTTTTTTTATCACGCATACTGAGAGAATAGCCACATTCTGAGTGATTCGTTTGAGAGAACATTCAGTGAGAATTTGAAATCAAAATGAATTTTCGGATAAGTAACGTAATGATCAATGGATGGAAATTGGCTGTTATATTTCCGGCTTCACACACACACTACGGTTTGAGACTTGTACATATGACTTGATAATGACTATTTTCTGGAAAAGTTTGAATTGCACAATTTTTGCATATTTCGAATTTTCTTTGAGTCGAATTTTGTGGGTATATTCTCTGCAAACCCTCACGAGACACAACTCGTCCTACTAGGGTGACCTAGGGGTTTAAAGGCTTGTTGCATACGCTAAATGCAATCGCTCGCCCGCGAAAAAGGTATTCTATCCCAATGAAATGTTTTCAATAGTTAAGCCGTGCTAAGATTCTTTTACATTGCTCGGGACGTGCAAAGTTCTAAGTTAGGGGGTTTGATTAGGCATAAATTCTTCCTAATTTATCCCATAATTTGGGTACTTTTAGCACCTCTAACAATGTAATCGATTTGACTTTATCTCATAATCTTTCCACTGACTGATCCAAATGAGTACACCGAGTTTCTGCTATTTTGTAGTGATTTTACAGGTATTTGATGTTAAGAAATGGAAGAAGGAAACCGAAAGAATCAAGAAAGACAAGAAAGAAAGTCAAAAGGGCAAAATTATAATTTTCACCTGGAATTCGGATGAGGTACCTAAAGAGAAGTTGAAGATATCACATTCATGAGCACATATGAAGAAACGACACCTCAATAGGTGTCCCGAAACAAAAGATATGAGCAGTCAAAGTTGAGCAAAAAAGTCAAATAGGCAGACCGGTCCGCTGTGCAAACTCCAGTAGACCTCGAATCGAAAGAAAACCGAAGAAGGAAGAAATTAAAAGAATCGGTCCGCCCCAAAATAAAAAGAACCGATCCGCTTTAGAGGCAGACCGGTCCGCCTAAGGCCCGGGTATCGAGATTTGCAAATCTGATCTTCTCCTAAAAGAGTCCTAATGCATCTGAAATTCCTGAATTCTTGGAGGGTATAAAAACCCATTTTATTGTTATTATTTGGACGGGGGACTTTAGGGAGAATAATAGATTTTTCCTTTCTTTTCCAGCAAACCCTAGTTTAGATACAATTTCTAGTTTAATTCCAAAGTTTGAAGGTTAATTCAGAATTTTGTGTTCTTCATTGCTGTTGTTATTGCTTTGGTAAAATTTAGTGAGTAATTCTCTCTTTTCAATTCTATTCTACATTATTCTACCAATTTTCCATAGTTAATCATGAATTCCTACACATTAAATACTGTTTTCATTATCTTCAGCATGTTAGGCTAGATTTTCTAAGGACGGGATACATGAACCCAGCCCGATTTGTTAGTTGCGTGTATATAACATTAATCGTCTGAATTAAGTGATTAATTACGACCGTATTGCGTAGGAACATAACAATTGTAGGTCTTTATTTCTCGTTTGCCTCTGGGTAATCGGGATGATTTTGAATACAATTCGAGTGTTACTATCACGATACCGATTTACTCGTCCTCAGATTAAGTATGACGCGGGCTTGAACCTCGTATACATAATGCTTGGGAGTACTAAATTCTGGGTCAAATTAATCAGTTAAATTTACGATTAGTATTATAACTGCAATACACTAGGGTTGGGGGATTGTATTCCCGTCCTGTTTTTCTCATCACTTAGTTCAAAAGTTTCAAATCATCTTTTAATCATATTTTAGGTAATTTAGTATAATTGCATCTTTTCATAATTTCCTAATTGCATTTAGTTATAATCATTTCCAAAACCAAATCATTTTTTCTTTTCTTTTTAGAATCAGAGTTAGGATTCCTCCATTTTTTCCCGTCGTCACAACTCCGTTGTCCTTTTTCCCTGAGGATCGATACCCGACTTACTGGGATTATTACTTGAGAGACAGGCTTGCACTTGAGCCTAGAGAGTAAGCACTCCTGAGACACATTTTCAGTCGCGTCATGTGAGGCCTAGTTTCCATTTACATTTACTCTTTATGCATGCATGTTTCGTGTGTTAACTCCCTGTTTCGAGTGAATTTGCTTGATGAGTGTAATGCCCGTGAGGATTGAATATATGCATGCTTTAATATTTAGTATCCGATTTATTTAATTTTTGCCAAATCACACTTTGCATGTGCTCGCTCCCCTTCGATGTTTTAAGGTTTCAATTTAACGAAGTTCATTCTATAATGTTAGTAATATGGACTTTTGTGTGAATTCATTCACCGTGCTAATAACATGTTGAAATCTTTTTCATTGTTGTTGGGCTTGTCGCATGTTGTTTTGGGCATATTTTGATGAAACTATATGATGTTTGTGGGTTTCATACCTGAAAACCCTCACGAGATGGCACTCGTCCACTAGGGTAACCTTGGGGTTTAATGGCTTATTGCATACGCTAAATGCAATCGAATCGCCCGCGAAAGTGGCCTTATCTTTTTAATTCTTTTTCTTCCCATTTTGTACTTGTATCCTGCTTTTGGTGTGCTTTTAGTTCTTATTGTATCCTATTTTATTTCAAGGGACTAGCAATGTATAAGTTAGGGGGTGTGATAATACGCAAATATTGCGTATTTCATCCCTCGAACCTACGCATTTTAGCCCCCTCGGGTGCCTTAATCTCTATATTTAAGCCCGTTAACCCGACAACCTTGGATTTATATTGTTAACATGCTATATGAGGTATAATTGGGCTTTTGTAGGCATTTAGGTACTAAGTATTGAGTTTGGATGCATTCCGGCTAAGTTTCGTACATATTCGCACGCGCAAGGGCAATTCGTTCAATTCACAGTTTGGGCACCTGGCCCAACATCTGCACGAAAGTTGTAGCCCTCCTAGCAATCTTTGCGTGGCCGTGAACGGTGCATGAATCTGATCCCTAACGAAGAAGTTACGGCGATTTTAGCGGAATGAGATTTCCAATTGAACCAAAACAGGGGGGAGAAGGCTGAGGCCTGCTTGATCGATCGATCGACCCTTCAATTTTCACCCTTCGATCTTTCACAGTGGGCAAATATCTTCTTGATTGATCGATCGACCAAAGTGGTCGATCAATTGATCCCTTGTTTTCTGCGATATTTTCCCTTTATATTTTCTTTTTCCTTTTCTTTTCTATTTTAATTCCAACTTACTATATAAATGATTTTCTGTAATAATCATAGATAATTAGTTTTTAGATAGTTTAGGTTAGGGTTTGGGGGTTTGAGAGCTCATTCCTCATTTCTTCTTGGTTTGACACCCATTTGGGTTTGTAAGTGGACTTTTCATCTTCCCTCTCCATTAATTTAAGTTGTATTTCCTTATTTTCTTGCTTTGTATATTAATTTCATGCTTTGTTAATTAGATTTACATGCTTTCTTTAGTTGTTTTCTAGTGTAAATTTATCACGTTTATTTACCGTGTTTTTATCATGCTTTCTAGCTAAGTTAGTCTAGGTTGTGTCGGATTGAACTCACTTTGGGTTGACATGTTGCTTTACTTTGGTGATGGGTTTTACGGGTCTATTTCGAGTGCGTTGCCCTAGTTATTATGCCTAGGAGATTTGATGGGGTATATCATGTATGCTCCGTGCTTACGACCTTGCATGCGTAATTTTTGGGGTATTTGTTGACGTCAAAATCCTATTAGACTTTTATACGAATTTAGGGGTGTGACAATTCTTGATTTAAATTAACTGTCGAAACGAGACACAGTCTTAATAACTCGTCGACCCATCTAACCGTTTTATACTAATTAACTCGGGTGAGGGATATTCGATGCAACCTATATTTTTATTCGCTTTGATTAATTTAGTTTAAATACACTCTACTAGTTTAATCTTTTCTCTTTTTTCTCTTTTCCTTTTTGTCAAAATTATCTTTTACACTTTTATTTTAGTAATATTAAACCATTTAAATTCTAGCAACTTATCTTTGTGGATTCGATACCCGAACTTGCCGCTATGCTCCCTTAAAAGAGTGTAGTTATAGTTTAGGTTTTTGTATAGAGTTGGTGAGCCAAATATAAAAACGACCGGAGCGTAGGTGACTCTTGCGCTGCGGAAAAACCCTGTCTATCAGGGTGCTTGCCACATATCATGCTATTATGTAGGCATATCCCCCCCCCCCCCCCCCCCCCACACACATTCCTGTATGACCTCAAGTAAAAAACTGGAAATTTTACCAGACCAAATCCAGGAAAAATCCTATAAAATTTGGTCGTCAATGGTAAATAATTCAAACACTTAGTCAAAAACGAAAAGAGAAGTTTGGACAATTATAAATGTATTAGTAGAACCTAAGACTAGACAACTTTTGTTCGTCCAAAATTGTAACGGTGAAGTAGATTAGTCGGCCAATGGCCGACCACATAATCACAATGCTAAGACACTGGTAGGCCACAACTATGTATATTAAACATAAAAATCTACTTATATTTTATTCAAAATCAAAAGAATGTAACCCCATTACTAGTTATTATTTAGCTATTACAAGCTCAAAGCATAATTACTGTAAACACTCTTCATTGAGCTAGGAGTTTTCCAAGGGCTTTCTCCATCCTTGTAGGGGAACATCCAGAGCATAGGGTAGAATAGTGGATCCCAATTCCCTAAGTCTCTCTTGCCTACTGGAGGTTAGACAAGAGTATCTTTACTGTGAAGGACATAATCACAAAGGTACTTTCTAAATTGGCTTATGGGAGTAGTATCGATTGGGATTTAATTAATGTATAGTTTGAATGGAGGAGTAGGATGATATAGACAACCTAGATCATTCCAGTACCATAAAGAATTTTTCTTCGGTACCTTTTGAACTGTTAAAACATTTATCCAACCCCACTTATATCCTTCTCTCTTGTCTTGCTTTAGCTCATCACCCATGCATGCCAAGGCTTCATCCTAACCATTCATCTAAATGGTCCATGGTTGCTTGTGGGAATGGAAGGTAAGACGGTCAACCTTCTAGTTTATTTTTTAATACTGATAGATTTGCTCTTTATCAAATTGGCTTAGTCAATCTTTTCTTTATCCTTAACTCCTCCATTGAAGGCCGAGCAACCACCACCTATTTAGATGGCTGACCACCTTTGGATTTCTTTATGTTTTTTATCTCCTCCATCAACCTGGCATTCTCTTGATCCAGAAAGGATACACCCTCTTTTTGGTTAGCAATTACTAATTTCTTCAGACCCTCTAATTCATTCCTCGATAAATTATTGTCTTGTTCTATCAAACAAGCAACCTCCCAAGTACTGGCTAGCTCACACTTCATTACAAATTTCTTCTTACTGTAAGCCGAAGAAACATCCTGCTGCTTTTTGTCAAAACCTTTTTAACTACTTAGTCGAGTGAATTTTGCCTCATAATCAGCATGCAACCTGGAAAGTAATGCTTTGTGATCCTCCCACATCTTTAGAATCATTTTGTAGCATGAGGTATTTATTGCCACAGCTTGGCTAAACAACCTATATAGATGAAGATAAGTTTCTTTAATTTGGTTAGAGGCATCCAAGCCGAGCAACACTTACAGCTCTTTATCCTTCAAATCCACATGCCTAAAAAAGTTGAACACTTCTCCTATGTAGATCACTCCCAATAGATACTATAATAAACCTCTAGGATTTAAACTGAAAAGTAGAATACGAGTATACAAATTCAAAGAAAATATTCAATAAACATCAACATTGTGCAGGGTAAACAAAGGGAAATTTTATTATAAACTTTGGAAAAGAGTACATCCAAGGGAATTCATCCAAAATACAAGAAAATAAGGCAATACAAATAGAAAAAAAGAAACAAAAATCAGTCATACGGTGGTTACACCTTTTCCTTATCTTGAGCCACTTCTTTCTTTGGGCGAGCTGTTACTACTGAGATTTCAGGGACCATGGAGGACTCAACTATCCCTTACTCATCATACATTTCTTTATAAATAATGGGAGGAGTACTAGGGTTATATTACTGAGAAATCTTGGAGTCTAAAGTAGTACCGACCTTCTTGAGATCAGCATATCATCCTTCTTTAAAGGATGACTTCTTTAGAAATTCAACCCGCACAACCACAGCTGAGAAGGCCTTGTCCCAACCTCGGGTATAGGCATCATTATTTTCCTTCTTGGATTTGGCCTTCAGGCCCCAGTACATTCCTTCAATATCAGTATCTATCTTCTTAGCCTGGTTGACCTTTTTTATAGCATATTTAGTAGTCTTTAAGGCACCATTCTTGTCCTGCTCGGCCTTGTCTAGTAGGCCCTTCCATTTTATGATATTTTACACATGCCTTATTAGAGGCGTCCAAAAATCCTTCAATCCTTTTAAAGAGGCTTCAACATCAGAAGAAGACTTCCTTAGCTAGTCGTCTCTACTCAGGATCTCGCCATAGTCCACCAAAAGATGTAAAAGTCTAGAGGAACAAAAATTTAGTCGGTCACAATATTAAAAGTACCATTAAAATAAATAGAGTCAAAAGTGTATATATTCCACAAGGCTAGATTATGGTTGTCCCTCTCTAATAACCTTGACCTTTAAAGAGAAGCAACAACAGACTCATCGGCGGACAACACTCCAGAGCCTATTAAGCCTCTGGCCAAGCCAGGGTTTGCTGCCATAAAAGTAGCACCTGTAAAAGCCTGGTCGGCCTGGGATTTATTCACCAACTCCTGCTGGTCGGCATGACCCTTCTTCAGCCTTTTTTAATGCTCTTGGGTTTAGACCTCTTCAAGTACCACAATTATGGGGCGTTTGGAACCCCCTTCCCCTGCATCCTTCTTCTCAGGAGGAGAGGGAGATTTGGCCCTAGTGATAAAGTTAGGGATCTTCCTCTTAACCATTTTTTTCATGATATTAGAGAGTCAATGGGATAGTGACTATATCCAAAGATTCAAAAGAGGAGAATGTTCCTCCCAAAGAAAAACTCCCTTCTTCTTTAAAGGGGTATTCTAAAGAAGTGACAAATGAAGATGAGGTTGGCTCGTCCAAGTCTATGCGGGCTATCTTCTATTGGTCGAGATATAAAAGATGTAAAGGAAATCTAGCAATAAAGCAAGGCAGAATATGAACATGGGTGGGATTCTCCTATCCTCCTTTAGATAGACTAAATGTGCTTCGGGTCAGCGAAATTCACTTCTGAGTCGGGGGAAGTCTTTCTTCCTTCTTTTAGCAAAACACAAACATGATAGTACTAATTAGCAAACCAATAAAGGAAACATAGATAGAAAGAAAATATACAAATGTTTGAGGTGTCGACCTATGCCACGCCCTTCCCGAGGGCACCCTGGCCCATTGTATTTTGCACCCTTAGGAAAAGGAGCATACTTCCAGTTCGTAACAACTATTCCATAATACCAATAACATTTATTTGAGTCAGATAAGTTTAACACCAAGGCCCTATTAGAATATCATGTCTTCAGGTAGTAAATATTGTCATCAGTGGTCCCCTGACTATAGCAATACATTAATTCAATTATTCTTATTAAAGTTTCATATAACTCATTAAGACAATTACCTCTATTTATAACCCTCCAACTGTTTGGGGCCACGTGAGCAGGGACCACATCAAATTATTGCTAAAATTCGAGGAATAGATTATTTGGTAGGAAAGTGATGCCGCACTCAGCTATAAATATTGTGGGAAACCAATGGCCCTCATTCAAAGCACACATGTCACAAGGTCCAATAACTAATTCTGTGGGTACCCAATCTGGGAGGTTACATTTTACCCTAAATTCTTCCAAATAACTCTCATTTACAATGTAAACCATCTTAAAAACTTTAAAAGAAAAAAGATGAGAAGGAAAAAGTTCTTACAGTAACCCGTCGAAGTCCTTAAACAACAAAGTAAGAGCTCTACAATGGAGGGAAAAGTTTAAAATTCAAGGTGAAGTGAGATTGAGGGGGAATAGACTCTTTATAGATAGAGTGACGAGTCTTGATCTCTAAAATTTGAAACGATTAACCATGCCAAATATTTCAGATATCAGCATCGTCCCATATCCCCAGGTGTTCAAAAGACTAGCGTACCCTTAGGCGATTCATTATTTTTCAAACTATTTACAAAATTGTCACCGCCTTGGTATGATGGATTATTACAAGTCCTTGAGGTCGGCTACTTTAGAACAAATACTCCATTATTTTGTTATCCCATCAAGTATGAAGTATTGGGGACTTTTGTTGTAGCCTAAATTATTAGGCTATGTGGACCAATACTTTAGTGACACTTGTCAACATTGCCATTGTACCCTCAACAACAGGTAAACCTGGTCGGATCAGGTATCCTTTGGTGGACTGCCCAACCAACCACGACTAGGAAGATGAACCATTAGTAAGGTGGACAAAAACATGTGGGATATTTAATAGTCACCATGCACATGCACGTGAACAATGTCCAGCTATATATTATCATGTAAAGATGTAAATGCCTAAGACATAAAGGCATTTAATCTCTTAAGATTTCACTTATTATAAATACACTAATACTCTAAGGACTTACCCCATGGATGTAGGCTCCATTCATGTGCTGAATCATATAAAAACCTTGTGTATCTTTCTATTTTCTTTATTTTCTTTATCTATGATTATAATTTTGAGTAACTAAAGCTAAGATCATTCCTCAAATATATCATCCCAATTTAGACATCAATAGTAACCTTCAAGGTTAATATTTTATGGGGTTTGTATTATAGGTCCAAACATGCCACGTTTATTTAGAGAACCGAATTATGCCATCATGTCATTTTCTTATTTTGTCTAATATATTATTTGTCGACATTCATTTATATACGCGGATTTGTAATATTTCCCTTTGATTTTTTTGTATCTATAATATATGTAATTATGTCATTGAGGATCATCTTTGGTGATCTAACATTTCTCGTGTATATGTATAAAATATAAAGATCTCATTTAATATTAGGTACATTTGCCTACATCGGGGGATTTATAGTCACTTTAGGGACTTGTGTCTTTTCATAGACAATAACCTCTTCTAGGGTTTTAGAGAAAATGAATATTTCATTCATAACCTCTTCTTGAGCGTTATCTATAACCTCTTCTAGAACATTATTTGGGAGCGATTTTATTTAACCTCCACTACTAGGGAGTCAAGTAGTTGGGACCTATAGTTTTTCATGCTCCAGACATGCAATAAATGTATTTTCTTCCTAATTTATTTTTTCCTAATGGGATAATGATTTTGGTAAGCACAGTTGCAACTAGCCCATATGACTACATCTGCCATTTTAAGTTTTGTAATCATTTAATGCTGCAATATCGTTTTCATTTCATTTTTGCATTAAGCAATATGGGGGATTAGATGAGACAATGTGGAAACTTTCCACGACAATTCTTGCCGTTCTTCAAGAACAATTTATTCTTCAAGTAAATTTTATCTTCCCCCTAATAGTGAGAAGAGCTCATCAATAATAAAATTTCACAAAATATGCGATAAACACTTCATTTGTTAATGGGTTAATAGAGGGTGAATCATAAACACCATACATATACCCTTTGTGATAACAATAGTAAAGATATGCATAAATTACAATCATAAATATCCTTTAAAATGTTATTTGTAGACACCGCATCCTAGGACCCTCCAAGCACCTCCTTAGGTCCCTAACACTCACTCATCTACCGCAAACCCTAGGTCACACTCCGTGTACTGATTTAGAGTCCATCGGGCACTTTCAAGGCCCGTTTGACTTCAATCAACTTTCTCATCGGAGTGAAAGCTCACGAATCTTCTAAGGGCTCTGAATTCCCTTTCCAACGGTCCACCCCGTGCATAAATTGGCCTTACAGTTCGGATCAAAGGTCTGTTTTACCTCAAAAATTGATCTGGAGGCCACCGAACGCTCCCGGGCCCCATTTTGACCCAATCAACTTCCTTGCCTGACCTAAATCTCAATGGATCTTTAAAGGAATCTGAATCCCCTTTCTAGTGGTCCACCACATGCGTGAATCAGACTTACGATTTGGACAAATGATCTATCTCGAAAATTGATTTGGAGGCTACTAAATGCTCTCGGACTCTGTTTGACTCCTATCAACTCTTCAGCTCAAATGAGACTGGATAAATCTTCGAAGGGCTCTGAATACCCTTTCCAATGGTTCACCCTGTGTGTAAATCAGCCTTACGACACAGATGAATGACCCATTTTACTTCGAAGGGTCATCGGGTGCTTTTGGGCTCCATTTGACCAAGCTCAACTCTCCGAACCGAATGAAGATGAATAAATCTTCAAAAGGAACTGAATATACTTTCTAGAAATCTATCCTGTGCACGAATCAGTCTCACAGTTCGGACAAAAGGTTCATTTTCCTCTAAGAATTTCCTGTCCAGTGACCAATGGGACTTCGGTTAACTCCCAAACCTGGGAGTGGGCCAATGGATTATTAAAGGGATCTAAATACCCTTTCTAATGGTCCATCCTGTGCATGATTCTGACTTATGGTTCATATTTTATGGCCATTTTCTCGAAAAACCTGCCTCAGACTGCCAATTGGTAATCCCAGGACCTACCTATTGGCAGTGTGTCTAGGGTTCTATGCCAACAAGAAGGTCTAGGATCATGCGGATTGGTACCCCCAACCCTATAAATAGAGGTTATAACACCTGAAGGCACCCCTGAACATCCCTCTCAGCAATTCATAGATAATTCCCTCGAATTCAGAGTTGTTCTTTCCTAAAAAGACCATTTTCCACATTCCTTCCATCATTTTCATACTTTTTTGTGTAAATTCCCACTCACCTCCTCAAACCACCATCACTTCATCTTGAGATCAGTGCATCTACAAGCAAGATCTACTTCAAGTCTTCATAAGGAGGTCCATTTCCTCCTCTTTGTCTTTAAATTCTCTTAATTTTGCATTAGTTACTTCATTTTCTCTTTAGTACTTTACTTTATTACATCACATATCCTTATTCTAAACTTTTTATTAGTAGTTTTTGCACATAATTAATTTTCATAGAAAAATGCAAAAATAAGAAAAGGAGGGTTCACTTGTAAATTCCAAACGGGCATTTCTCATCACATTTTCTCCCAATAAAACATCTTTTTCTACACACTCACACATAAATAAAGTCCACGGTTGGATTTATGGGTTAAACCCCACCCCATATTGTGACACCATGCCTAATTAAATACTGAGCGATCAATCCTTTATTAAATTAACATCAAGGTGAACAGTTGGTTCATTCTTAGCATCACTGCCGTAAAAATACTTTTCCAATTTAAACACCCTAAATAATTAAGCTAAGTGTCAAAACCATTTAAAACCTTATTCTCATTTTATTAAATCCAGTTATAAAACCTTTAACCGTTTACATTTTTAAGAGTCACACATTAGGAATGAGAATAGAAATGAACATTCAAGAATTTAACCATCAATAAATAGTCCCAACATTTAAATACTAAAGGAAAACTTCCTGACAGTAATAAATCCTGAAATAAAGGTACTGAAAGTAAAAATTAAAATCTCTGACAATATCAACTAAATAATGGAAAAGGGCGACACATGCCCCTGCTGGATAAAGCTGAACTAGAAGTAGAGTCAACAATGAGGTCGTCTAAGCAATGGCCTGCAACTCCCACAAAAGCTACAGCGCGTTCCATCCAAAGAATCCTAAGCAAGACACCCCTGTGGCTGGGCACCTGTAATACATATATATATAGACACAAGAGAGAAGAAGTAACAGCAAACGGGTCAGAGCCCGAATGTAGAACCGTTTTAAAAATAGTTTAACAAGTATTTAAATTGATTACTGGACAATGCAACAACATATTAGTGCGACACTCTCTTGAGAAATTGTCACCTCTCTTCTAGTGTGCACACCTATCGCACTAACCTTTCCAATGGTCTAACTCGTCATATACCACATTATCTTTCCCCAATGATTTAACTTATCTTAGGTTATTCGCAGGATTTACAACTGAACAATACAAGTATTTAAAACGTAAGATTTCAATATATAACCAAAGTTATCCCTTTTAACTTTATTAATCACTAAAGTTTTCCAGTGTCATATTATACTTTCTCAACACAAGTATTTATAATTTGAGTCATCAACCATGTCCTACATATCAACTCACAGTAGGCAGTTCCATATTTCAGAATTTCATATATATATATTAACTACTCGTATAATATATATATATCATAACGGCACCCCACATAAAAACTATGGTGCGGGCATACTCTGCTATCCAATCCCCGTATCAATCACACTAAAGGGAATACAAGTTCGGAATCACTCTCGAACTGTACAAATACATACACAAACAATATTGAGGTGAAGCATAGTATCCAAGTCCAAGAGGTCAGTACATACCCTCACGTCTCTTAGGACCGTCCGACTATCGATCCGATAGTCCGTACCTTGGATTCCTATCTTCTAGGGTACGAGTCAATATCCCCCATAAGGCAACACATGATAAGATCGTCCCAGCGCGGTAACCTCCGGGATAGCAAGTAGCGCGGGCATGATTTTCACAAGTATATAATATATGCATACACAATCATATAAATATACTACTTTTATCATATCAATTTAGGTTTATCCCATAACCCATATTCACAACATTTATCCTTATTTTCCCATTATTAGTCATCACGTATAATGGTTCGTTTCTCACTTTAATTCGAAGGGTTTCTCCAACTTACTACGTAGCCCTCATGGACTCTATCCTTCCAAAGGTACAATTCAGTAGGTATTCATTTATGTTCCAACGTAACCCTCTTACGTGTCTCTCCCCTTTAACATATACTTACATTGTCCCTCATGTAAGATATCCCAAAAATATAGATTTCGCCTTACATTAAAGGATTTTGAATTTTATTTTCAAAGATGAGAATTTCAAATGGTTTCGAAATCGGAATTAAAATGGAGTTTTAATTGAATTTTTTATTTATTTAGAAGAGTCCTCAAAATATAAAACTCTCTAAGAGTCCTCAAAATATAAAACTCTCTAAGAGTCCTCAAAACATAAAACTCTCTAGTAAAAATAATATTTTTAGAAATCCGACCGTTCGATCAAGCTGAATTTTTGTCAGCAGTCCTGTCTCGCCGTTCGCTACAACATACTAAAATTTCAAGCAATTCAAATGGTCCGATCATCCGAAATAAAATTTTTAGTGTTTGTATCTAATTAGAACTCTTTTCTTAATCAAACTCTTAATCCTTTACATGACAAAGGGTTTCCAGAATATCATTTAAGTCATCACTACATGCAATTTCCTATCTCAAATTGGGTTTTTCTTCTATACAATTCATCCTAATCATTCCTAAACCAATATGAAAGATGCATCAACGAAATAAGCAAGATAAACACTTGCCTGGAATTTTCAGAAATCTGGTTTGGTGCCGAAATTGGTGTGGTTGCGTTTCCCGTCTCGCGATCTACGCGTTGGTGGTGACGGCGGTGCAATCGGAGGTGTTCTTGGCCTAGAACTCCTTGGAGAGCTTCTCCTCTTCCTCTCCAATGGCCGTCATTTGTCTTTGGTTGTTCTAACCCTAGAAGACAACCTAGATATCTTATATAACCCTTTTAATTTTCGTAGGTTTAATTACCCATAATTGCGAAATGTCCAAAACGCCCTCCCGGGATACTAATTGGGCCTAAAAATGCCCCGAGACCCAAACCAAACCCCGGGTAAACTTTTCTGACTATCTCGACCCTTCCGGACATGTTGGCGCACTCAAAATGACCATACGAACAACTTATAAAATATTCACTTATTAATCAACATTTAGTCCCGACACGACACAGGTGCGTCCCGACACGACACAGGCGCGTCCCGACTTAAATTTCCATAATTGTCATTTTATTCACACGTGACAATATTATAACAATAAATCTCATATATTACTATACTCATCCAGTAATATTCAACAGATAACAAATTTCCAATAATTACTAACTCTCGTCACGCTAGTAAATATTTAAAGCAACATTCCGGATTAAAATGAAATTAATTTATCTCAATTAAATTTAATAAATCCCATAATTTAAAAGCTATAAAAATACGGGGTATTACATACTTCCCCCCTAATAACTGAATTTCGTCTCGAAATTTGGAAAATAAGGCCTATCAGGTAGCACAATTCTGGATATCCTTTTCCGTACACAAACTAACTACACATTACGGCGCTCAATCACTATAGCCCTTTCTTCACAGTAACATTATTTTGCATTCTCTTTGGAGACACTTCACATTGTGCTCCCAACCGACAACATTCGCATAGGTCACGCCTATACTTTATACATTTAATTATCTCACTATCATTAGGAGGCCGCACCTCACTACATGACAAATACTCGGATTTATTCATATACAAAACTCCCATTCCGAGAAAATATTACGAACATTTGATCACTCTTGCTCGTCTAAAACAGTCGTGGAATTCTACCATAGTTATCGGATATTTTCTCGACTGATCCAAAAATTCTGATTATCTACTCTCCTCTAAACACACGGAAGGAGAATAGTCGAGATTCTTCCATAACAAAACCTTAATAAGTACCTCATACACGACAAACAGGTACGAGTGCTTCTACAGAGCATTCTTGAAATCATCGTACCAAGATTCCAAAATCTCCTTCACGTGTCTCCACTAATCTTTAATCACCATGCGCTTATTCCCTGGCTAAGGGTGATACATCCTACTTGAAACGAAATCTTATCTCCGCTGGTTCCTGAAATCCCATATCAAAGGTGGGATTCACCAATCTTATCCTGATTCAGAAATTTATACTGCGCCGGACCATGCACTGGCGCGATCCTTCCTTTCAAAGGAAGTCTGGGGCATACTAGTTAATATTGTAAGCCAGCCCAAAGGAATATCAATCACTTCCTTCTCGGCGACTTAATTCACATGTTCGGGATAAACCCTTGATCTTGTTTTGAGGATGGAAACCCATCCAAGAACTTTACAGACTTTACCAACCTCTTCCAATTTCAGGAATTTTCGATAAACACAAAATTATTTGGTTGATTTTCCTCTTTCAACCAAACCTTACCTATGGGTAGTGCATGTAGAGACTACTCACTACATCTCGCTAAACATCGATTCTTCCCTTGAAATGTCTCACATTAAGTGACACGTAATACTCCCCTTCCTTCCTTGTAGTATGCCGAAAGTTCCACCCGTGCTCTTATCTCCATGAAGCGCACTTCTGGATCTCTTATACTATACTAACATCATTACTCTTTATATGTGTGAGTCGCTCTCACACTTGACTAATAACAACTTCGCTCCGGGTGTGCTTCATAACAATTAAATTCTACTATATTCAAGGAATACCAATTCTTGAATGGCTTCCCACAGCCTTCCAATCAAGTTAGGGCGTGCTATTCTAATTGCACACTTATGTATGGATTATCGCCCCTCATGTTACGTTTAATCCACTCTATCACTTCCACTTCATTATACTAGTCCCACAAACATATATTTCACACGTCTATTACCACGTCCCTTCGACTCGGACTATTTTAACAGTAGTTAACCAAGATGCCCACATTTTTGCAACACTCCGACCGCCCTGGGAGAGCGAACGGCGTGCTACTCATCTGTAGGACTAACTAAATTCAACGGAATAGAAGGAATCGGGCATCCAAATTCCATGACAATAAAAGAGGAATAATAATTCTCAACCTTCCACAGATAAGTACAACAATTTTCCCAAATAGGTACAACAACCAAAATAAATCACTAACGCTCTATTCATCAAAATAATTACAGGTCATCTCTTTTGTATAATATAAAGTTCTTTCGAGATAATCCATGCTAAAAATCATTCCAACTCTTTATTCACCTTGTGTTCTGTACGCGGTTATGACATTTGGGTACTCTCAATCACCCTAGAAATCAAAATTCTTAAATTCTCCTTATCATCGTTCCACCCCTCAACTCGTGGGGATAACTTTCAATGCTTTCCTACCACAAAAATCCGGCTCCAATGACCTTATAACAAAATTCAACTTCCAACTTACATACATAATTACTTGATCCCATTTCGACCAGGGTACCGAACTCATGGAATAGTGACCAAACGTCTCCCTATTTCCAACCTTACGCTAAGTTTCATGCGTGGGATGTTTCGCAAAGCAAAATCCAAACAAGGAACCCCCCCGATACACTACTACATAGCATTGTCAGTTATCGAAATCCGTTAGGTCCTCCGTCCATAGTATATACCCCTTTATTTCGTCCCTTGACAGAAAAGTTACAATTTCTCCCGTAATTATGCTTAACAAAGAACGTTTCACCAATTTCACAATCGTCCCGTATTGGTTGATAGTAATTACATTCTATAAACCTCGGATACATACGATCGAAATTCTTGAAATTCCTTTCCCTAATAATAGAGGTATAAATATTTACTCCCACATCTCTAAAGGATAAGTATAACAATGCACTCTTCCTATCACTAAGTCCGGAGTGCTAAACATAATACTGAGTCAAATCTTTTCGCCCAACGGTAAATCCCGATACATACGAAATTATACTGACAAAGTCTATACATATTTTGGCATCGAATATCTCGAGCCCACTATCTCCTCCGAAGTCTCTAGGATAGATAATATAAGTGCGAGTCCAACCTTCTCACAGGTAAAGCCTCGCCAAAACAAACATAAAACATGTTTCACTAATGCAACCACTCCGATAGTCTTGCAATAAATGTCCACTGTCGTATAACCATTTCTATAATGTTTTAACAAAGATAATATCATACTCGTGTATCGCATCACTACAACGAGTAATCTCAAAAAATACGTGACACTGTTAATATACTCATTCATCCTCCGCGGATAGCACTAAAGAAAAATCCCGCTACACTAGGGAAAAATATTCACATTTTAATAACGTTTAAAATGATATGCATTAAGCTCATCTCACATGCTAATCTAGCAAGGAACAAAATACAGTGACTCACTCGTGTCACATAAACACGCCTCATCCTCTGAGGATACAACTTACACTTCTACCTTGTCAATCGTCTTGACTGCGCAAATGGTTTCCGGACATAACACGTCTACTCAAACCAAACAAAATTACTTTAATCGTTGCCTTTTACTAGGCACCGTATTCTTGTCCTTATACTCACTTTGGAACATATTATCGCGAGCGATCTCACTCCGCACAAAATACCTCAACACATAATCCACTTATCACCTGTCCTACTAACCAGGTTAGGATTGTCCTTCTCTCGGACTTTAGTAAACTCGATTCCTGTTAACCATCCCGATTGTTCCTTTAACTTTTTAGGTCATAAAGATCATGTTACTATCTATAATAGCACTTACTGAATTTACCATCACTTGGTAAGAATTCCATTATCCGAATCATTTAAATGGGTCCCCTGATGTATATCCACATCTCTTTTTGGTGCTATATCACCACCGTTGTATTCAGTCTTATTCTCGACTAAATTCTTCGATTTCTTTAAGCTTCCCACACAAGGAGCATTATCATCTTTATTAACAAAATACAACATTGTCAACCTCTGAATCAACCGTCCATCAGAATTTCCTCCTCGAGTATTATCAATTATTATTACGAGTTGGTCTCCCACTTAGAGTCGTTTCCTCCACTCGTATCTACATCTTTCGATACAAAATTTGCTAATGATTAGGGTTCATATCCACAATCGAACTTCTATCATGCCCTCCCGCGATGAGTTCAGAACCACGTTTGCTTCTCACCCTGAACAGTTGAGGAAGGAACATACGGTCAAAATTGTACCTAAGGTTCTCCTATAGGCATAGCATTCCACTTCTAAAATTGGTGGTTGACTCCAACCATTATAATTTCGTCCCGAAAGCCAAGAAAATTTTCTCTAAATTTTCACTTTCAGTTTGCCACACTTCGTCCTATATCTAAGCCTTTAGGTACATTACTTCATTTGGTAAAGGCACATACAATTTCCGCATTTCTAAAATTTCCCATTGACAGTCTCTACACGTTTTTTTTGTAATACGTTGGGTAAGTTTACCCTCGCACCTCATTTGACTATAACAGCATTTGGAAATCACTGTTGCGCCTTAGTCGCCTTTCTAGTCTTGGCTTCTCGTGCCATAATGGAGGTGACCTCGACTACGGTCATCATCCTCGGATATATTTTATAATCTCAACTGAACCCTGCCTCCTGATGTACGCTTAACGGTCCTCTTCTGACATCCGTCATCGCTCGGCATGCGCACACATCTGAACGAAATTAGTATTCAGTAATGTATACACATTATAACAGGAGAACGAAATATCGTCAAAGAAATCGACAATCCTAAACATAGGGCTTTATAACAAACAAAGCAACGCTGAAAGCATAATAAGCCGTACAGATCCTAAGGACACTAGAGCCTGATGCTCTGATACCACCTGTGACACCCCGCCTAATTAAATACCGGGCGATCACTCCTTTATTAAATTAACATCAAGGTGAACAGTTGGTTCATTCTTAGCATCACTGTCGTAAAAATACTTTACCAATTTAAACACCCTAAATAATTAAGCTAAGTGTCAAAACCATTTAAAACCTTATTCTCATTTTATTAAATCCAGTTATAAAACCTTTAACCGTTTACATTTTTAAGAGTCACACATTAAGAATGAGAATAGAAATGAACATTCAAGAATTTAACCATCAATAAATAGTCCCAACATTTAAATACTAAAGGAAAACTTCCTGACAGTAATAAATCCTGAAATAAAGGTACTGAAAGTAAAAATTACAATCTCTGACAATATCAACTAAATAATGGAAAAGGGCGACACATGCCCCTGCTGGATAAAGTTGAACTAGAAGTAGAGTCAACAATGAGGTCGTCTAAGCAATGGCCTACAACTCCCACAAAAGCTACAGCGCGTTCCATCCAAAGAATCCTAAGCAAGACACCCCTGTGGCTGGGCACCTGTAATACATATATATATAGACACAAGAGAGAAGAAGTAACAGCAAACGGGTCAGAGCCCGAATGTAGAACCGTTTTAAAAATAGTTTAGCAAGTATTTAAATTGATTACAGGCCAATGCAACAACATATTAGTGCGACACTCTCTTGAGAAATTCTCACCTCTCTTCTAATGTGCACACCTATCGCATTAACCTTCCCAATGGTCTAACTCGTCATATACCACATTATCTTTCCCCAATGATTTAACTTATCTTAGGTTATTCGCAGGATTTACAACTGAACAACACAAGTATTTAAAACGTAAGATTTCAATATATAACCAAAGTTTTCCCTTTTAACTTTATTAATCACTAAAGTTTTCTAGTGTCATATTATACTTTCTTAACGCAAGTATTTATAATTTGAGTCATCAACCATGTCCTACATATCAACTCACAGTAGGCAGTTCCATATTTCAGAATTTCATATATATATTAACTACTCGTATAATATATATATATCATAACGGCACCCCACATAAAAACTATGGTGCGGGCATACTCTGTTATCCAATCCCCGTATCAATCACACTAAAGGGAATACAAGTTCAGAATCACTCTCGAACTGTACAAATACATACACAAACAATATTGAGGCGAAGCATAGTATCCAAGTGCAAGAGGTCAGTACATACCCTCACGTCTCTTAGGACCGTCCGACTATCGATCCGATAGTCCGTACCTAGGATTCCTATCTTCTAGGGTACGAGTCAATATCCCCCATAAGGCAACACATGATAAGATCGTCCCAGCGCGGTAACCTCCGGGATAGCAAGTAGCGCGGGCATGATTTTCACAAGTATATAATATATGCATACACAATCATATAAATATACTACTTTTATCATATCAATTTAGGTTTATCCCATAACCCATATTCACAACATTTATCCTTATTTTCCCATTATTAGTCATCACGTATAATGGTTCGTTTCTCACTTTAATTCGAAGGGTTTCTCCAACTTACTACGTAGCCCTCATGGACTCTATCCTTCCAAAGGTACAATTCAGTAGGTATTCATTTATGTTCCAACGTAACCCTCTTACGTGTCTCTCCCCTTTAACATATACTTACATTGTCCCTCATGTAAGATATCCCAAAAATATAGATTTCGCCTTACATTAAAGGATTTTGAATTTTATTTTCAAAGATGAGAATTTCAAATGGTTTCGAAATCGGAATTAAAATGGAGTTTTAATTGAATTTTTTTTTTATTTAGAAGAGTCCTCAAAATATAAAACTCTCTAAGAGTCCTCAAAACATAAAACTCTCTAGTAAAAATAATATTTTTAGAAATCCGACCGTTCGATCAAGCTGAATTTTTGTCAGCAGTCCTGTTTCGCCGTTCGCTACATCATATTAAAATTTCAAGCGATTCCAATGGTCCGATCATCCGGAATAAAATTTTTAGTGTTTGTATCTAATTAGAACTCTTTTCTTAATCAAACTCTTAATCCTTTACATGACAAAGGGTTTCCAGAATATCATTTAAGTCATCACTACATGCAATTTCCTATCTCAAATTGGGTTTTTCTTCCATACAATTCATCCTAATCATTCCTAAACCAATATGAAAGATGCATCAACGAAATAATCTAGATAAACACTTGCCTAGAATTTTTAGAAATCTGGTTTGGTGCCGAAATTGGCGTGGTTGCGTTCCCCGTCTCACGATCTACGTGTTGGTGGTGACGGCGGTGCAATCGGAGGTGTTCTTGGCCTAGAACTCCTTGGAGAACTTCTCCTCTTCCTCTCCAATGGTCGTCATTTGTATTTGGTTGTTCTAACCCTAGAAGGCAACCTAGATATCTTATATAACCCTTTTAATTTGCGTAGGTTTAATTACCCATAATTGCGAAATGTCCAAAACGCCCTCCCGGGGTACTAATTGGGCCTAAAAACGCCCCGAGACCCAAACTAAACCCCCGGGTACACTTTTCTGACTATCTCGACCCTTCCGGACACGTTGGCGCACTCAAAATGACCATACGAACAACTTATAAAATATTCACTTATTAATCAACATTTAGTCCCGACACGACACAGGCGCGTCCCGACTTAAATTTCCATAATTGTCATTTTATTCACACGTGAAAATATTATAACAATAAATCTCATATATTACTATACTCATCCAATAATATTCAACAGATAACAAATTTCCAATAATTACTAACTCTCGTCACGCTAGTAACTATTTAAAGCAAAAATACGGATTAAAATTAAATTAATTTATCTCAATTAAATTTAATAAATCCCATAATTTAAAAGCTATAAAAATACGGGGTATTACACATATTGTCTTCGAACTACGTGGACTTTGATGCCCCCGGGCTATGTAGGCATCTTGGGTAAATCCCTCGACTCGAGTCCTCCCACATATATTTGTTATTTTATTCCCATCATATATTTATGATATATATATTCTATATTCTTATTTACTTGTGTCTTGTCCGATATACGCAATCGTTACTTCATAACAACTTGCCCAACATGAAGTTATGTAGAATTCCTGAGCCATGTATGGGTATACAATCTTGTTGTATACATTTTGGTTACCCAAACCAGGCCATGATCTATCCTAAAAAGGCAAAGGAATTATTGTAGCCGAGGTAATCCCAGTGGAGGGAATTCTAATCGATACTTTGCTCATATAGGATTAAGAAACCTTTAAAATCTTCAAAATTTTAAAAGTGACTTTAGTAAGTGAAGATAGTAGGTGGAGATGGTGATACCCGCGATAATATAGAGGATGCAAGTTTTATCCTTAATGATTAGGCGTAAAGCGTCCGTAGGTGGATTTTTAAGTTCTCCGTCAAATCCCAGGGCTTGACCCTCGACAGGCAGTGGAAACTACCAAACTGGAGTACGGTAGGGGCAGAGGGAATTTTTGGTGGAGTGGTGAAATGCGTGGATATAAAAAATAACACCAACAACGAAAGCACTCTGCTAGGCCGACACTGACACTGAGAGACGAAAGCTAAGGGATCTAATGGTATTAGATACCCCAGTAGTCCTAGCCATAAATGATGGATACTAGGTGTTGTGCATATTAATCGGTGCAGTGTTGTAGCTAACACATTAAGTATCGTACCCGGGGAGTACGTTCGCAAGAATGAAACTTAAAGGAATTGATGGGGTCCCGCACAAGCGGTCGAGCACGTGGGGAGTAGGAGAAGAAGAAAGAAACACAATCGGCGTCTCTTAACTTATACAAATAGGCCTTCCATTAAATATGACAAAAAGATCAATCACAAAAAGAAAAAAGACACATGTATAAATCAAACCTAAGATATAAATAAATTCAATAAAAATAGATCTTAAAATTGGGAATAAGTTTCAATCCTTGATACAACACGCCATGAAAATAACTAACTTAAGGCAACCCATCAAGCTAAATTTTTGACGTGAAAATGGGTAAATCCATAGTATTATACCTAAACATATGAACAAAACATAATGAAATTCATATCATCAAGTGGGGATGAAGCACAACTCCAATAATGAACAAAATAGCACAAGCATTTCTTAAATCCACGAGAAAATGAAAAAGGGGATCTTAAAAGAACAAATATAAGAAGAAATGGGGAAGGAAATATTGCCATAAGAGTTATAGTGATGAAATCCTTGAAGAACTGAAAAACTCTCAAAACGACAAAAAATGAATGTCTAAAAGGTATGGCCCGAGTTTATAAATTGGGAAGAGAGAGAAAGTAATAATTAAAAGTGAGTTTAAAAACCCCAGATTCACTGGAGCAAGTACGTTGATAGTTGTGTCCTTCATTACAGTGAGCACATTGTTCGCTAAAGCGATCATCGTTGTGGCGAAGAAAAACTTTGTTGATCGCAATAATTACTAGATTTTTTCCAAGCCTAAAAAAAGTGATTATGAAAGAATAAAATACTCAAAGACAAACTTTGACCGTGCACAGAAGGTCCACTTTGACTAATGAATTCAAAAAAGTTTTTAATTTCATTTTCATAATCAAGGTATTTGGTTATTCCGAATACTCTAAACAAAGAATAAACTTGATAATAAAAGGTTTATAACACGTTTCAAGTTAATTCAAATAAAGACGTAGGAGATAAGTCGCATGGAAGAGAAATATGTACAAATATGAGCTTTTGTCCAATGAAATCAAACAAATCTTCAAAACAAATGTATTTACTATCAAAATTTAAAGTTTTAATGACTTTTTAAAGAGTCTCATTACCCTTGAAAAATAAAATTTTCAACTAATAGTTTTTTCTCTCTTATAGGTGATTTATGATTAAAATCTTTTTTAGTCTCATATACTTGATGTTACTCAATTTTGGATAGATAAAAATCATTGAGATATTTCTTTAAAACGAGTTTTGTTTATTACTTCATAAGATAATGCCCAAAATGTAGCATAGTGTAAGTGAAATGAGTAATGACATATGCTCAAGATAAATTAAGCTGTAAAAACCATAAACTTTAATGCTTTTATATTCTAGGCATGGAGTTCATAGTCACAAACATAACCAAGATATAAAATTGTGTGCAAACAAGTTAATAAATTAACATAGCAATTTAGCAAGTACATATGAGCACATAACCATCAAAAGTATCACATAACAAAGAGTACAACAAATAAACACAAGAATATAATGAGCCGAGGAACAAGATAAACGCTCTAAAGAGTCAAAGGCAGAAAAATAAACCTTTATATCTAGTAAAAATGAGGGAAAAAAGGAGGGATTCAGTTTAGTCTATAAATATATCTCATGTAAAACATCCTTCCTAATCCATACTTGACTAACATGAGGCGAATTGGGAGCAAGTTGGACCTGGGGCATATAAGCAATCATCTTTCCCCTTTTAGTTTGGAACACGATGGAAATCTTCACCCGGTTTCCACATCAGATTATTGTTACCAAATATATAATTATTGCTATAATTGTGAAAGTCCAAGGTCCACCTAAATAAATAACAAAATTTGCTCAAATGTTCTTCCCTATTACAACGTTGGCATTAATAAATTCTAGCATGAGGCATGCGAGAAATATTTTTGGGAACAACCTTTTCCAAAAATTAAACATTCTTCAACTTAAAGTAAATATCTTTATGGTGAGCTTTCTTGTGACAATAACAGAAAGTAATATCTATCATGAAGACTATGCTTTTTTCAAGAAATATGAGAAACACCATTCTTTTCTTTCAAATTATTCATCCGATCATGATTCCTATGTTTGTGAAAATATTGTAAAC
This sequence comes from Sambucus nigra, assembly GCA_949130495.1. Lineage (NCBI taxonomy): Eukaryota > Viridiplantae > Streptophyta > Magnoliopsida > Dipsacales > Adoxaceae > Sambucus > Sambucus nigra. The sequence continues at coordinate 204,796,895 of OX422208.1, forward strand.
CATGATCGAAAGTGTACGAATGATTTGATGTCAAAGGTTTGACATGCAAAGTCTCTCCTTTGGAAAAGTCTCGATAGTTAGAATCTAGTTCCAAATAAAGATCTTCACTTTTCTTTAAAAGTGCACTAAACTCAATACTATTTTGAAATTCCTTTTTCAAAATTTCCTAGGGGATGGTCAAATTATCTCTTTCTTTTTTCAAAGTGGACAAACATTCAAACTCAACTAAAGTTAACTTCATATCTTTTATAAATTTATCAATAAATTCTATTAAGTCATTAAAGTGTAAATCTAGCATTTTAACTTTAAGATGGAGGGAATGAGCATGAGCATCCATAGATTGAAAGAATTAATTTTCTTCTTTAACGGAACTAATCTCATTAAAATATTGATTTTATCATTTTTAGGATTTTTATTTTATCAAGTAAACTATCCCTATCAAAAAGTAACCGAGAAGATTTATGATCTTCATTTTCTTTGACGGAATTTTCCTTTTGCAAATGTTTTACTTTCATAGAAATTTCATTATTGGTTTTAGATAAAGTCCTATTTTGAGAAACAAACAGATCAAAAGAAGAATATAGATCATTAGCTTCAAAATCACCAACACGAGTCTCAAAAATATTGGTGCTAGAGTGAATCACATAATCAGACGGTGTGATCAGTCCAGGAAAAGTACGACCTTTTTTCATACCTATAAGACATTAACATAAAATTCCATATTCAAACACACTTGATATTCCTTTAGGTGATTAAACTTAATAAAAAGAGGTTTATCTTTGATACTAGTTGAGAGTGAGTGTGCTTGAAACCAAGATGGAAGGAGGATACCCAATTAAAATCATTGGTCAATAAAGAGACAAGGTTTTCTTTTAATTCTTATTGTAGGTAATAAAGAAAATGCCTAAGGTCTATGTGAAAAATTATTTACCAAGTAGATTACATAAAATTTTATCTTCAATATTAGGTTACTTAATCTAAGTGTAAAAATGTAAACAATATAACACAACATCAAGGCGTATGAGGAAAAATCTAAAATAAAAAAAACCTCGGATCGACATATCAAGAAATGAACTATGGTAGGACTTTTAGAGGGGAACTATGTCTTACAACTCTAATGCATAAATTCCTTTTAATACGCTTGCACACTATATCTTCCACCACAAGAATGCATCAACAACTCAAGCAAGCTTCACAGTTACCACTTGTTTTGGTCACAATCAATGTCTTTTTCAAACCATGATCAACAATACTCCATTTGACGTGGAAGAAAAACTTTGTGTTCTAGATCTTGGAACACGGTTGAGAAGCATCTAATAAATCTAGTACCACTTTCTAGATGTGTGAGAAACCTAAAGTGAAGTGTATGAAAATGCCTAACTCAGAAATCTCACAATATAATTTTGAGATAACTAAAATCTAAAACTAACTCAAGAACAAATTAGAAACAAGTTTGTTCAAGGTTTCAAATTATTTTAAACCAAACAAATTTACTTCAAATTATTTTTAGCTTTCGCGAGTGTTAAGACTTAAAATATCTGAAGAATATAAAGAAGAGAAAAACAAGATTAAAACTTGGAAGAATACTAGATTCAACCAGAATTTTCTTTTTATCTTATAAAGATTTTCACTCTTAAAAATGAATCTTGTGGAAAGTATGCATAAACATGTATTTTGGAAAAAAAAATTCATCTCAAAAATCACACTTCACATTTTTTGTATACTCATACATATACACTCAATCTTTAAAGATAAGCTTGGGTGACAAGTAGATAAGATGAAGTCTTCCTATGAAGTGGAAAGATGCAAAAGTGAAAGGATATGGAAGGGTTTTTAGAGTTGCACTTCCCAGAAAAGATATCAAAATTTGGCAAAAATAACCTTTTGCCCTAGGTTGCACACTTTCGATCGATCCTCACTGCACTGAAAATATTCTTCACTGCTGCGACACTTAGGAGAATCCATTTTGCAAAAATACTACGGAAAAACTCTGGTCAAGTGTGTGTCCAGCGAAAGGCTTTCACTACAGCGAAGGAAATCTTCGCTAGAGCGACGCCGAGGCAACAAACCTATAGCAGCTAAAAAGAGCCAATATGTTTGGTTTTGAAAGAACTTCAAAGTTTAATTTATCCAATATATTTATTGAACTTAAAATATTTTCAAATAGTTTTTTCATTAAATATATTTTCTACAACAACAAACCATACAAAAATACACACTCATGAAATAAGGATTTTATGAAACTCATAACTTTTGGTGACAAAAATGTGCATGAAGAGCCTCTTGGTCCTTTTACCTTTCCTAAAAAGTGGTATATAAGGCATACTGTGTCTGAGGATGTTCATTGATAGATATGAATAATTCTTTTCCTGAACGACCTCAAGGGCAATACTCAAAATATATTTTTAGCTTTATGATAAGAAAATCTAGTCCTATGCGGAACAGGAGTATAGTGCAAACTATTACCAATTCTCCAATTGTACTTATACCAATGAACATCTAATACGAATTTTATTTTCATTCCTATATTATATTTTTCCTTAATGATTATGATTATACTCTTACATTCCAGACATCCATCTCTACATGATGTTGACTTGTAAGGTTTAGAGTATTATGGTGATTGATAAGAAGTTTACAACTAAAGGAACTCAGTAGTCATAGTAATTTGTATTGACTTTAATCCCTTCATATGTACATTCCATTAGCTATTAGAGAGAGGTTTTTATTGCCATTGTTGATACCAAATTTAGTCTGCTGACATGGACCAATCACTTGAAGACACGTGTCAACCTACGTGGAAAATACAAATACTTTCAATGAACAACATATTATCATCGAGCTACTCAGGTGCTCCGAGCAACTTAAGCATACCGAGCAACTTAAGCGGTCGGAGCTACTTAGCATGCAGAGTATCCAAATCAAGAGAATCAAAAGACAACTACGCATTAAATGCGCATTATTATCGTACATATGTATATGCCTACTAGATAACAACGCATTATCCTTTCATATGTACAGCCTCAAGGCTATAAATACATTGTAATCACCTCATAAGAAGGGGACTTTGGATCTCTTGAAAAACCTATTATCGAGATTCAAGGCAAACAGTCAGCAATACAAAATAGTGGACGTAGGCCATTTTCATAAGGCTGAACCACTTTAAAAATCCTTTGTCTTATTTATCTGTGATTGACTAATTAGATATAATCTAGTTTTTTACATCAACAGATTGGCACCGTCTGTGGGAAACGACTGTACTTGCCATTTTTCACCAAAATAACTCATCATCTATGGCTGAGAATCCGGAATCCAGTAATCGAAACACTGGGGTCCCTCCAAACCCTTCTACTCCCCCAAATATTCAAGATCTGGCTGGCATAATGGCTAATTTAGCCCAAGGCCAAACGGCCATGCAAGAAACTATGCGTCAACTTATACAAACTGTTAAAGATGGAGTGCCAGCCCAATTAGGACGTGGTCAGAGGAATACCCATTTGCCATCTTCAAGAACTAGACGAACGCTATTATTGGAGGTCTCTCAATCTAGACGTACTGACTTATATCGTACTGAGAGATCTAATGATCCTTCGTATCAACCTGGTCGGACCTCATCAGTACAAGCTACAGATTCTCAACGGAATGTCACTCTCACTACAGAAAGGACTAGTGCTCTAGAAAGGTTGAGTACAGTATCTCCTTTGATCATTTGGGCCCTAGGAGGAATAAAAATTCTTCTAGGATTGCATCGAGGAACTCTCAACGGCCATCCGACCTAAGGGAAGGCTCTGCCCAATCACGCCCAACAGTCCATAATGAAAGGTCCTAAGGGGAAAACTCAACGCGATCAATCGCTTGAACAAATAGGCCCGAGGAGGGAAACGATGCATGGAAAGGCTCTATTCAAAGGTTGGAAGACAGGTTAGGGGAAATGGCTAAGACCAAGAATCCCCTACAAAGAAATTTTGTACAAGGGACACCGTTCGTACAGGCAATCGTGGATTTTCCCACGCCATCAAAATTCAAAGCTCCTATGGTGACACCTAAATATGATGGAAAAACTAATCCTGTCCTCCATATAGAATAATACCAAGCTGCTGCCGATATCTATGCGGTTCCAGATGAGATGAGATGCAGGGCATTATCGGGAACTCTCACCGGATCAGCTCAGATTTGGTACAATAACCTTCCTCGGGAGAAGATTGCAACTTTCATTCAACTGGCATAGATTTTAATAGGGAATTTCTATTTTGGAGCAAAACTAGTTAAATGAGTAGCACACTTACTGAGTGTTAGACAAAAGTCAAAAGAAAGTATTAGGGACTACATTACTCGTTTCAATAACGAGAAACTTGAGGTTATTGATTATGAGGAGAAAACAGTAATTACTGCTCTGATGAGTGGACTGTTACCAGATAAGTTGTACTATACTTTGGCCAAAGATCTGCCTAGGACCATGGAAGAACTGATGGCAAAGGCAGCCAAGATCATGAACGCTGAGGAAGCCATGGCTACAAAGAAGAATACAGACACTAAGGAGACTAAGGTTGAGGCTGGTAAAACCGAGAAGAAGGATCAAATGAACAATGATGGCAACAAACAGTCTAAAGGTAAGCAAGTGCTGGAGAAGATGAGGAAATATGGAAATTATACTCCCTTGAAGGTAGATATAAATCACATTCTGGAGGAGATCAAGAACATCGAGGAGTTAGCTTGGCTAGGAAAAATGAAGGCAGATCCTAACAAAAGGGACAAGTCCAAATATTGTGAATTCCACAAAGACCATGGTCACACGACCAAACATTGCATAGCTCTCCAGAATAAAATTGAAGCACTCATGGAAAGACCAACGATCGAGGAAGGTAAAGATCTAAATCTCCTCGCCGAGCAAAAGAAGACAAGAAGAAAGATCATGAAGATGATCTAGAAGATGACCCCGATCTCCCCAAAAGACCAAGACAACTAGAACGCGAGGTATTTTCAATCCATTTTGGGTCATTTGAATATAATATCATTACAGGTGGAGATGCAGGAGGTGGAGATCTGACTGCGGAGAGAAAATCTTACCTCAATGAGGCCCAAGCTTGCTCTTATATACAACAAATAAACTTAGCTAAAGATGATCGCCCGAGGAAGGTGAATAGGTACAAACTAATCATCAGTTTTTCTAAAAATGATCTGGTAGGTGTACTATATCCTCATGATGACCCATTGGTGATAAAGATGAGAATGAAGGAAGTGGTGATTTCACGAGTACTGGTGGATAATGCTAGCTCTGCAAACATCATGTTCTACCCATGCTTCGACAGTTTGAATTTAAAGTTAGTCCAGTTGGATCCATATCATAGGCCCCTCCTCGGTTTCACTAGCGAAAAGGTTTTTCCACTTGGGACGATCAAGTTGGACATGCTTATTGGTACATGGCTTGTTTGCCGAATAGAAAGAGTATGCTTTTTCGTGACGGATAAAAATGTCCAATCAGCCTACAACATCATCATGGGAAGGGTAGGTCTAAAGAAGCTCAAGGAAGTACCATCGTCTGTCGAACAGGAGGAACGAGAAGAATCCAGGAAGAAGACTATTACGTACCAAGTGGATGAAACAGAAGATGTAGAGATTTAAACATTAGACCCTAGAGACGAGTCTCAACTCGTGAAGGGTCAGGTCATGGAAGCTATCGAAAATATCATTCTGGATGAAGAACACCCAGAACATGCAACCTAAATTGGTGCATCATTGGATATGTCATTAAAATAGGAATTGGTAGCATTTCTAAGGTGCAGAAAATAGACTTTTGCATGGAGTCATGAAGACATGCCAGGAATAGACCCGAGTTTCCTATGTCACGAGCTCAACGTGAACAAGGAAATCAAGCCAGTGAAGCAGCGAAGAAGAGTGTTCAGTCCTGAAAAGAACCAAGCTATACAGGAACAGGTAGAGAAACTACAGAAAGCCTTTTTTATTGAGGATGTTAAATATCCAGATTGGTTAGCAAATGTGGTGATGGTGAAGAAGAAAAACAACAAGTGGAGGATATGTGTGGACTTCACTGATCTTAACAAATCTTTCCCAAAAGATCATTTTCCTTTACCTCGAATCGATCAGCTAGTGGATGCTACCTCGGGGCATGAATTATTGAGTTTCATGGATGCTTACTCTGGTTACAACCAGATCAAAATGAAACCCGAGGACAGGGAAAGTACCTCTTTTATCACCCTAAGGGCAACTTATTGCTATAATGTTATACCATTCGAACATAAAAACATAGGTGCAACATATCAGAGGCTAATGAATATGGTGTTTACAGAGAAAATCAGTCATAACATGGAGGTTTATGTTGACGATATGCTGACGAAAAGCAAGAAAGCTGCTGATCATCTAGTTGACCTAGGTCACACTTTTGATCAACTAGAGAAATATCAAATGAAGTTGAATCCCACCAAATGCATATTTGGAGTACGAGAAGGTATGTTTCTCGGATATATAATTAACTAACGAGGTATCGAGGCGAATCCTGAAAAGATCAAGGCCCTACTAGAGCTACGATCTCCAACTATGAAGAAGGAGGTGCAAAGTCTCACAGGGTGAGTTGCAGCACTTAACAAATTTGTGTCACGAGCAACAGGCAGATGTCTCCCATTCTTCAAAACACTTAGAAAAACTTTTGAGTGGAATGATGAATCGAGGAAGCCTTTCAAGAGTTGAAGAAATATCTGGGGACACCTTCATTGTTATATAAACTAGTGATGGGGGAAAAACTATACTTGTATCTAGCAGTTTCAGAGAATGCAGTTAGCTCGGAGTTAATAAGAGTGGAGGACGGAGTACAAAAGACGGTCTATTACACCAGTAAGGCCTTCCGAGGAGCAGATATCAAATATCCAAGACTGGAGAAGTTAGCAATAACACTAATTGTAGCAAGCAGAAGGATGATGCTCTACTTCTAAGCCCATACTATAGTAGTGTATACTGATATGCCATTAAGGCAAGCTCTGCCTAAATCGAAGAAATCAGGAAGATTGATGTACTAGGCGGTAACTTGGTGAATATGACATAGTTTATGAGCCTAGGTCTTCACTTAAGGGGCAGGCAGTAGCGGATTTTCTTGCCGAGTTTTCTCATTCTGACTCATCCGAAGAACATGAGTTCAATACAGACCAACCCATGGATGTTATGGGATCACCGAAGATAGCACCCGACCAACTTCCATTCGTGGATGATCAAGAGAAGATAATCAACGAGCAGCGATAAGTGTCGGGGGAAGATAAAAGGTAGCATCAAATATTCCATCGAGGAACTCTGTCTCATCAAGAATTTGATAATGAAGTACCTGTATGGAATCTGTATGTGGATGGCTCTTCGTGTACCACAGGCAGTGGAGCAGGAATTGTTTTAAACAATCCTGATGAGATTAATATAGAGTATGCTCTACGTTTTCAGTTTAAAGCTTCCAATAATGAAGCTGAATATGAGGCTTTGATTATGGGTCTAAATCTGGCCAAAACTATTAAGGCAGATCAAGTCGTGGTATTCAGTGATTCACAGTTAATTGTAAATCAAATTCTCGAGTTGTATGTAGCGAAGGGAGAACTAATATTCAAGTATCATGCAAAAGCTATGGAGGTTGTCTCGAATTTTATCGCAGTTCGGTTGATCAGAATACCAAGATTGGAGAATGCAAGAGCTGACGCCCTAGCTCAGCTGGCGTCAGCAACACGTACCGAGTTACGAAGAATAATTCGCATAGAAATCCTGGCTGGGCGGAGCGTAAATGACGATTTGATGATGAATTTCATTGCCCTCAACTTGGGACCATTCTGGATGGATCCCATTAGGGCCTATATTAAAGAAGGGATTGTTCCACCTAATAAACTCGCAGCCAAGAAACTGAAGTTTAAAGCTGCTCGTTACGTATTGACTAGTGGAATTTTGTATAGAAGAGGAGTTATAGAAGGACTACAAAGATGTGTCCATCCCTCCGAAGTGAAAGAATTAATTGAAGAGGTTCACGAAGGGTCCTATGGAGCTCATGTAGCAGGTCAGATGCTTTTGTAGAGGATAACAACACAGGGGTATTACTAGTCAACGATAAGAGCTGATTGCGCAGCTTACGCTAAGAAGTGCGATAAATGCCAACATTTCTCTTCCATTCGAAAAACTCCCCAAGCATTGTTAACACCCATCACATCCCCATAGCCATTCGCCATGTGGGGAATAGACTTGGTCGGGCCACTTCCAATAACCAAAGGAAGATTCAAATACCTCGTGGTTGCTGTGGATTATTTTACCAAATGGGTGGAAGCTGAACCTCTCATTGATATGACGTATGACAAGGTCTATCAATTTATCTGGAAGAGTATTATTTGCAGATATGGTCTCCCACATGCATTCATTACTGACCATGAAACCCAATTTGACAACGAGGAATTCGCTACATATTGTCATCAATCCAATGTACTGAAGATCAACTTCGCGCCAGGCCATCCTCAGAGCAATGGGCAAACTGAAGTGACAAATAGAACCTTACTGAATGGTCTAAAGAAACGGTTGGATGATGCAAAAGGAAATTGGATCAACGAGCTACACTCTGTGTTATGGGCTTATCGCACTACACCACAACAGCAACTGGGGAATCTCCATACATGTTAACATTCGGTAGTGAAGCTGTCATACCTCCTGAATTGGGTCTACCAACACATAGGGTACTTAATTTCAATTCTCCCATAAGCGACTTGATGAGGCGTTTAGACTTGGACATGATCAAAGAAGTTAGGGAAGAAGCAGTAATCAGGAATGCAACATACCAACAACGAACAACCTTGTTCTACAACAAAAGCGTAAAGAAGTGCGATTTGAAAGAGGGGGATTATGTGCTGAAGAAAGTGATCCAAAAGCATAACAAACTGGAGGCCAACTGGCATGGACCTTACAGAGTAACTGAAGTTGTTCATCCTGGGACATACATAATTGAAACTTTGGAGGGAGAAGAATTCAAGAATGCATGGAATGCAGAGCTGTGCAAGTACTATCAATAATTAAGATCTATATGTAACACATTTTTTTATGAATAAAGTGATGTTTCACCCATATTTCTTCCTTGGTTCAATTTTTTTTACGGAATATTAGTGTTACACACTACACAAGCACACATTCAGAGTAGCAACCACTAACTCCGGCTGGTCGATTATTCATCAACCACTAACTCCGGCTGGTCGACAATTCATCAACCACTAACTCTGACTGGTCGACAATTCATCAACCACCAACTCTGGTTGGTCGGCAATTCATCAACCACCAACTCCTATTGGTCGACAATTCATTTACCACCAACTCCGGTTGGTCGGTAATACATCAATCACCAACTCCGGTTGGTTGGTAATTCATTTACCACCAACTTTGGTTGGTCAGAAATTCATAACCACCAACTCCGGTTGGTCGGTAATTTATTTACCACCAACTTTGGTTGGTCGGCAAATTATTAACCACCGACTCCGGTTGGATGGTACCAAACTAGGCAAGAAGAGGGATGACCTCCCGGGGCATCCACTGTCTAGGCAACAAGGTAATCTTGACGAGATTACTAAAACTAAGCAGGAACATGGGATGAAAATCATTTCATTGCTTAGGCCCAAAGAGTGACAAGTCACTATAATCATACAACAAATGGGACAAGTTCCATTATCTAAAAACAAAACAGGATATATATATTCACCAACGAATAACAAGGACATTCTATAAAATATTTCCAAGAAAATGAAATTGTAAAAGAAACTAAACATTTCTTTACTAAAGCCAAACAGATTACATACGATATAAAGTTTGAATTATTACATAACAATGTCCTATTATATGGATTTCTTTCCCTCTCCTTTTGAAACAGGTTCTACCCTAGCTGGAGGATCATCTAATGCATAAGGGGAGTTTATAAAGTTCATATCTCGCAGCATTCTGACATTCATTATAGATGGTCGATCAAGCAAGTGCTCTGGATAAAATATCTCACAGTCTGAATGAATATTATAATCACCGAGATACTTGGAGATCAAAATCCGAGGAATGGCACGAGCGGGAATCCAACTATGTTCAAGTTTGAAGGGAGGCACAGGTAAATCAAGAACTCAAGTTTCATAATAATCCCACAAGAAATGACCTTGGTCCAGTTTTAGAACACATAAGGAATTCAACCACCCCTGCTTATATCCTTCGTTGTTTGACTGCTGCAAACGAGCATCAAGATGATACAGAGCTTAATTATACCCAGCCATCCAAAATTCCCCGGGCTGCTTGTGAAATTGATAAGTCAATCTATCCAGTTGCTCATGGAGCTTTTTTACCAGAATTTCCTTACTTTCCAGAGCAGAACTCTGATTGGAAAGTTGGTCAGTGAAACTCTGAATCTTCTTAGACATTTTTGCCAAAGCCTGATTCTTCGCCATCAGTTGAATGTCTTGATTTTCTAAGGCCAATTGAGTTCTTATCTCATCAATAGTAACCTGACCAGCCCTTGATCATCCACGAGAAGAAGATCTTGCTATGCCACGAGCAGATGTGGAAGGTCCTGCTCATTTCAAAGTCTCTAACTCGTCCCGTAAGTTATCATTTTCTATTTCTAGAAAGGAAAAATGATCATCATTAATTGGGACCAAGGCTCCCGAAGAAGAGGAGGCAACAGATTTGAGCTGTTTAATTTCTTCTTGCAACGCGATATTCTCCAGCTCTAGTAGCTTGGCAATATTTCTATGCTCTTCGATCTCAAGCTTTAACACACTTTCCTTTTTCTCATGGGCTGACATGTACTTGTCATATCCCCGATCAGAACTCAGTTGTGGGTACTTTAGATTCTAACCCTCATGTATAAGTTTGCTGGATTCTTTGTACTGCTGCTGAAGTTCCTCGATATTTCCTTGAAGATCTTCAATCATTTTTAATAGGCCACATTATTGGCTACAGCACGATCACATTGGCACTTTAAGTACTGGTAAGCATCAACTGCTCATTCAGAAACACCAGATCCGAGGATATCGTTTATCTGGGCCTCATCAAGGTCTGCATGACCAGCTTTAAAATAGTCATTGCACTTCTTTATTAACTCTGTATCAGTAGCTGATAAAAGTTCCATCCTGGCCACAAACTAGCAAAGAGAAAATGAAAAACAAAATCAACAATGATGCGAGCAGAGCAAGTAAAAGAGAAATTCCAGAAGAACAACAAAAGTTCATGTTTTATTCATCAGGATAAAGGAAAACCCAGTTCAAGGTTACATCCAAGAAAATAACAAAATAAAAAGACCCGAACAACTCTACACCTTCTCCTTATTTCCTACGACTTTTTCGAACGATTTGGATGAAGAGATTCGTTGCTCGGAGAGCAAAGGCAGTTGCTCGGTAGATGTGCTAGCCTATTGGACTTTCTCGAAGGGTTGAACAACAGCAACAATAGGAGCCTGCTCTCCTGTCATCATAGAAGACTCATTTGAAGCAACTTCATCTTCTTCTTCTTGTCCAGGAGAGGGAGGAGGGCCATGAGTATGCTCCTGGAATAACTCATAATTTTCAGCAAACTTCAATTTCCACAAGGTTGCTACCTATCCCCCTAAAATATTTAACACTGGCATACTCCATTTGAGAATACATAACAACCATACCCTTATTCCAACCCTTGTCCCAACCAGCACTAAAAGACTTTTTAACGGAAACTTTCCTTTTTGCTCTCTCCGAGGAAGTCTTTTCCCTAAGGAGCTCTTCGACAGACTTCAGTTTTTCTTCTACCTCTATCTTATGTCGCTCAACATCTTGAAGATTAGCAATATTTTCCTCAGCAGATTTAAGCTTGACCTCAAGCTCCTTATTACTTTGTTCAGCGTATTTTAATTTCTTCTCCAACTCTTTGAAGGAAGTCACAGCTTGATCTTGAGTTATTTCAACAGACTGGAATTGTTTCTCCCAGGCACTTTTGTCTTCCTCATACTTCTGACGATATTCCTTCAAAGATCGAGTTAATCCAGCAAAAGCTTCTTCTACTCCACCCGAGGAGGTGGAATCCCTGATGGCTTCATCTTTCTTCAAATTACTATTGAAACATGTCACGACCTGAAAAAAGGAAGAATTTTAAGTCAATATATGAATATAGAACTAGAAAATAAAGGACTCGGGCTAACGATACTTACTGACGTAATGTGTTGAGCAGCCAAAGTAGTAATTCTCTAATGAGAAAAGGTATCTTCAATGCCTTGGAATTCTGGGACAGTCCAAGATTTGATCAAGCCCATAGCAGAGCTCAGAGGAATAAGAGCTGGAGCATCACCTTCAACATTTGAAGGTTGATAGATGGGTTCAATCGGTCTCTCAGTAGAACTTCTTTTCAATCTCCTCAGAGGAGCAGGAGCACTTTCAATTAAAGATACTGTCTCAATTTTTGAAATGACAATAGTTTCACTCGAAGGTGCTGTCTCCTTTGAAGGCACAGGGGGCTTCCTGCCAGCAGCAGTAGAAAGGGGTACATCTATATTCTTTGTCCCCTCATCTGGGACATCTTGTTTATTTTTCTTTGCCTCTTCAGTGGAAAATACAGACTTGTCAAAAAATACAGGAGCTTTCCTCTTCTTCATTAGATCAGTAATAGGAGTACTTAAGCCAAAAGAAGAACCTTCCACACTAGTTTCAGAGGTTGGTATCTGATCAAGATCAACCACTACACGACGAGCAATGAAAGATGAAGTGGAGCTCCTATATCGCAACAAATAAGAAGCAGATCTAATGTGCTCTCCAGCAACTGATTGATGCAAATCCCAAATAAGTTTTAAATATTTTATATTAACATCAGTCTCTTTTGGAGGTTTCCTTTTACTTTCAACTGTAACAAACAAAATTAATGTCAGTGATGCATTTCATCGAATACAAAGAAAACAAGATTTCAAAAATAAAAACAACCTATCCCATTGCCATAAGGTGGACACCTGGGACCTTGGTACACATCATTTCCATTTAATGGAGGGTGTTGCCAATTTTTCATCACAACCCCATGATCAAAATAGTCCCTATTGGCATCGGGAAGATTAACAACTAAAGCTTTATTTGAAAACCTAGTTTTTAAATAGAAAGTAGTGTCGCTGGTAACCCATCTATAACAATACATAGTTTCTGGAATTCCCAATCGAGTTCCATGAAGTTGATTCAACCTATATATGCCAATAACTACCCTCCATGTATTTGGAGCTACTCTTGTAGGAACAATATCGAATACTGGCAAAACTCCAAACATAGGGGATTTGGCGGGAAAGAAAAACTACACTCAGCTACAAAAAGACTTGGGAACCAGTGTCTCTACGCCAAAGAAAGTAAATCAGAAGGACAAGAAAGTTCTTCAAAATAACCCACGAAGGGATTGAAAACTCAGACCGAAATTTATCCAATGATTCAACAAGATAAACTATGATGAATAAAGTAAATAAAGAAGAGGGAAGAAGATCTTACAGAAGAAAGAGATATCGGTTGACAATGAATGATGGAAAGAACGAAGGAGAGAAAATGAAGAGTTCAAAGATACAAATTTGAAAAGTAGAAGATGATAGAATTTCTATCTCGCTTAAATACTTTACCTCGGGAATAGAGAAAAGCAATGATTACAAGGGAAGATGTTTATGTTTACAGTGGCTAAAAGAAGAAAAAGGCACAAATATCGAAGTGATCGTGAAAATTCAAAATATTTATGAAGCTTGATATTATGCACTCAAAAAGGAATTATATACAATGAAAATCTTCCTAAAATTAATGAAGACCAGTAATCCAAGCAGTTTTCAAGCAAAATGTTCCACACTTTCCTTCAACCTCAACTGTGAAACATTGGGGGCTTCTGTTGATACTAAATTTAGTCTGCTGACATGGACCAATCACTTGAAGACACGTGTCAACCTACGTGGAAAATAAAAATACTTTCAACGAACAACATACTGTCACCGAGCTACTCAGGTGCTCCGAGCAACTTAAGCATACCGAGCAACTTAAGCGGTCCGAGCTACTTAGTGTGCAAAGCATCCAAATTAAGAGAATCAAAAGACAACTACGCATTAAATGCGCATTATTATCGTACATATGTATATGTCTACTAGATAACAGCGCATTATCCTTTCATATGTACAACCTCAAGGCTATAAATACATTGTAATCACCTCATAAGAAGGGGATTTTGGATCTCTTGAAAAACCTATTATCGAGATTCAAGGAAAACAGTCAGCAATACAAAATAGTGGACGTAGGCCATTTTCATAAGGCTGAACCACTTTAAAAATCCTTTGTCTTATTTTTCTGTGATTGACTAATTAGATATAATCTAGTTTTTTACATCAACAACCATATTATTATTTTGTGGTATGTTAGGAAATACATTAATAACTATGGGAAATGGATCCAAAAAGGTTTAAAGGCTTTAATCCTCTTTAACAATAGTATGAATAAATCAATTAAGAGAGAGAAAGAGAGAGAGAGAGAGAGAGAGAGAGAGAGAGAGAGAGAGAGAGAGAGAGAGAGAAGTCATGTGGCAAGCATAAATGTAGTAATTGGTAGGGTGGGTATGACTTTTTCTACTTTCAAATGGCAAATGTGTTGAGAGTGGTTAATTATGTTTGAGACGCTTTTATAGGCAGTATAAGATACTAACATATAGTTTCCAAATTGTCATTATTTAAACATATTGTTATATTATTTGTTAAAATTGAACTAATTTATATACAAATAACATAAAAGGATAGTTGGAACAAAAGATATAATTATATATTTTTTTGTTATATAACTCACTACATACAATTTAATTCTAGGGTATATAAATTGCTCTGTCCATTATAATTGCAGTGAAAGAATATGAAAATAACACTTAAATTTTAGTGGTTCAATAAGTATTTCTTATCTATATTGATGGGAGATAGAGGGACATACTTATTTTTTTTTATCGTAATCAAATTTGAATTTTAACTAACCCAATCTACATAGTATTCGTGAATTCCCTCCTCAAATCGGGGGGGGGGAGGGGGGTCATACTTATACAATCTCAGAGTCTTTAAGTTACAAACACAATGAGGTGAAGGTGTAATAGATTTTGTAATTGGTTGATTTATAATTACGTTGACTTATTTCCATGACAAAACATTGAGTCTTATGTAACACCCCATGATTTTAAGCCGTAATAAAATTTAGTATGTAAAATTGTTGGTTTTGATATATATAAAATAAAGTTTAAAGTGTAATGTAATTCGGGAGTAAAATTAGGAATTTATGGTTTTATATACAAAATCGGGGGATTCTTAGAGGGTCAGGTCGACCGGACCTGACACACCCCAATCCAGTTACTTATAATTAAGTTTGAAAGTCAAAGTGAGTCAAACCATAATTGCCTTGACTAAACCATAAACACGAGTATCCTTTTTATGTCATCAACACGAATCTATAAAACTAAAAATGTTTCATAATTTTAAAGTCATTATGATTATTCAAACTTACTTAAGGGATAAGTAGGCTCAGATTTACCACATTTATAGTTGACCAAAATCATGGTTTCATGCATCCCTTACTAACCCCATCCGACCTCCTAGATTTGGCAATGATATCACGATACTTGAAAAATAAAACCATAGGAACCGTGAGCAAAATAACTAAGTGAATGCATCACCACTACACTATTTCATTAAATTAAATGCATTAAACCATATCCATATAATAATGTATAAACTTATCCGACCCATTGATGATGAATGACCCAACTTTCCGAATCATGATTCACATATACTTTCTACAATAGACACTTCTCCCCCATTCCTGGTCGAGGAGTAACCCCTTGTCTATAATAGACAATTCTCCGCTATTCCTAGTCGAGGAGTAACCCATTGTCTGTAATAAACAAATCTTTTCCATTCCGGGTCAGGGAGTAACCTCCCAATTCGTTAGACCGAAATGAACAATTTTGTATTCATAATATTCTAATCATATCAATAACCATGTATAAATACATCTTACCAGTGAGTAATATTCTGATCATATCCATAACTATGTATAAATACATCTTACCAGTGAGTACACTCACATTGGCCACTTAATGGGATTTTCCCTTGGCTTTGTCTAGCACTTATTCAGCCGATTCTTCTTTCCTTCCTATCATTCTTATAATATTAGTATAATCATAAGAATACAAATAATCGAAAGAATAACTTAAACGTAACCCAATTCATAAGCATAATGTGATGCCATTCAAAGCATTTATCATAAATGAAGTCCCATCCACATTCATGTCAATATATTTAACATATCCAAATTATACCATAAATCATAATAAACCATTACAATTCAATATTTATCATATTGGGTTTCCAATACAAAAGATGATGCATCATTTCAAGTCCCCCTAGAGTAAGATATGCCCATTTCTTTACTACATAGAAAATCTTCCCTATAGGTTCCTCTATTGTTCAACCAAATTCCAAGAATTTTCATAATTTTTCTACATAATAACTTTCTATTATATTCCACCAAAGTTCATTACAAGAAACATGACAATTAAGGACACCGGTGTTAGGGACAACTTTCAAGCTGTCCCTTAAAAAATATATAAGGGACAACAAATTATAGTTGTCCTTTTAGATTTGTTATAAAGGACATCTAATTTTTAAGCGTCCTTTATAATAGTTTTGGGGACATCAAATATTTACTGTCCTTTATAAGTCCTCTAATAGGACAACAAATAGCTGTCCTTTAAAATTTTTGTTTCCCTTTTTTTCCCTCATTCCCCAAAATTATTTTTTCATTTATTTTTTCATTCCCTCTTCGATCAAATAATGTACTCACCCGCTTCTCTCTCATCTCCTCACCCGATCAAACCCGAACCCTAGTTGTACGGCTTCTCTGTTCTCCTTCTCTCTCTATCGTGCTATACGACTTCTCTTTTCTCTCAATCTCTCTATCACTAGACGAGCCTGCTTCTATGTTCTCTCGTTCAGACGGTGAAACTGTGAAACCTTTGGACGAGGTATACTACGTAGTAACATGCACCTAAAATCATGAAATCGTGACAACTCTCTCTCTCTCTCTCCCCCCCCCCCTCTCTCTCTCTCTCTCTCTCTCTCTCTCTCTCTCTCTCTCTCTCACTCACTCACTCGTGAAACTCGTTGGGTTCTCTCCTGAAGAATGAACTCTTGAAGAATAAAGGTATGCGGGATTGCCTATATAGAACTAACTTTTCATTTGATTTTGTTATGGATTATAGAACTGATTTTGTTTTTTATTATAGAACTGATTTTATGTTTGATTATAAACTGATTTTGTGTGCAAAGATTTTATGTTTGATTATAAACTGATTTAGTGTGCAAAGTCATTCAACTTCATAACTTATAAACTACATTACAAATCAATTATGAATCATACATTGAAAATTTTGTATGCCAAGCCCTTTCGCTTTCAAGCTCTTTTAGAAATCGATGTTTATAAGTCTGAGCCTTGGGAGTTTGCAGGTATCTTTTTTATGATGTAGTTTGAGATTTATATATATGTATGTCTGAAAATATGATGATGAAGATAAGATTTGTGAGAACGAGAAAATTGAGGCTTGTGGAATGATTTAGAAGTAATTGCATTTATGTTTGTGTGTGTGTGTGTGTGTGTGGAATTGTAGTTGAAAGGGTAGAAATGAAATAAAGATGAGATTTATCACTGAAACTTTAGAATAAAATGAGAAATTAAGGTTTATAGAGAAATCTAGAATTATAATTAATCGTCAAACGCGCGCGTGTGTGTTCTTATTAATGAATTGATTGCTTATGTATATATGTGTGCGTGCACACTGTTTATGTAGTTGAAGGTGGAATTGAAGAAGTGCAACAAAGATCAGATTTTGATTGTTATGACTATATGTATACATGTAATTGTACACTTTGAATTTGACAAAAAAAAATCCATGTTTTCATTGTGTTTGTGTTCTATTGGTCTTTTTGGTTGCCAGTGTGTCTTTAGTTTACTCTACCTGTTTGTCGTTGTTGGTGCTGTTAATGAGTATCTCATATTGTTCTCTCTATACACACACACACACATGTATATTTGTTCCTCATGTTTCTGCAATTGTGTGAATTAATTGCCTCGTGGTTTATGGGATTATTCAGTGAAATTAGGGGATCTACATGCAGTGAATCTCACCATGAAGTCTCAATTTAGTAGAAAAAGAACGCTTACATAAATAGTGTGGAGAATTTGATCATAGTGAATTCAAAATGGTTTATATTTACATCACTGATTTAATAATTTATATTGGCATCAAAACACAAATATCTATTATAAACACATGATAACATAAGTTAATGAATTTTTTTACAAGTTCAAAAATCATATGCACAGATAATGTCTACACTTAAATTTCATGAATTAAGCATCTCGACATTCATAACTCCTTATCTCGATACCCAACGTGTGTAAGCGTATCCCCGATGTGTCTGAACATGTCCAAAATAATAAAATGTTACTCTTTTTTAACAAGTCAACATGTGTTTGGGCATGTTTAGAACACGATGTCCTACAATGACACTTAAAACACTACCTGTTGAGTGTACATGTTTCTTAGTTGAAACCACTATCAAGGAGGCTCATCACTATAATATATAAAATCCTTACACATTTATCAAATGATGTTTAGTTTAATATTATGTCACACTAACTCTCTATATCTTGTATATTTATATGTGTGCACACTTATTATGTTTAAATTGTATATCTTGTATATGTATGCTAATATATTTTTGTTATTTATCGAATTACATATTAGGATTTGATATGGATAAAAGTTGGATCGAATCACGTGATTGGAATTCAAAAGAATACATAGATGGGGTGGGTTGAAAGGTTTAGTAGCTTTGCATATATGAATAAAAATATGCAATCGTCATGCATCAAATGCCCATGTTGTAAATGTGTAAACCGAGTCTACCACAACCTACATACTGTGAAGGGTCACATAGAGATGCATGGTTTTGACAGGAGTTATAAGGATTGGATTTATCATGGGGAGTTGGTCGATGTATTAGAGGACAATACATGTAATATTGGTAATGATGTGTCACTTGATGATATATCATATGAATCAAGATTGGGGGGAAATGTGATTGCAATGGTTCAAGAGGGAAGGGGAGTTCCACAGACGCATGCCAATTCATGTAGTGATGGACATAGAGTAGAAGATATGGTGCCTGATGGTGACTTGCCAAAATATTTCAAAATCCTAAAAGATGCGAAAACAAAGTTATATGAAAATTATCCAAAGGGTATTACTGAACTGTCATTTGTAGTTGAACTCTTGCACTTAAAGCAACGTAATGGATGGACGAATAGTTCTTTCACAATGTTTCTAAAACTATTGGAGAAGACATTCCCTAATGCCAGCATTCCAAAATCCTTTTATCAGGCTAACAAGCTCACTTTTGATTTGTCATTCAAGTATAAAACGTGGGAGGCGTGCCCTAATAGTTGTATGTTATTTCGAGAAGAAAATGCGACCTTAGAGAAGTTTGTCATTTATGGGGCTTCCAGATATAAATCAAATGTTGGAAGTGATGTTGATAAAGTGCAATAGAGTAATCAAAGTACAAAATTAGCTGCTAAAAAGGTAAGGTATTTTTCTTTAAAACCAAGATTGCAAAGATTGTTTTGGTCATCACATACTGCTTCGCTAATGAAAAAGCACACCGAGGATCTTATTGATGATGGTGTGCAAAGGCATCCGACTGATTATCATGCTTGGAAATCATTTAATGAGCGTAATCCATCTTTTGCGAGTGATAATCATAATGTTAGTCTTGGGCTAGCAACTGACGGATTCAATCCTTTTGTTAATATGAGCGTTGCTCACAGTACTTGGTCGGTTGTACTCATGCCATTGAACGTGAGCCCATGGTTGTGTATGAAGCAACAAAACCTAATTTTATCGATTCTTATTGATGGTCCAAAAGTGCTCGGTGATAAGGTTGATGTATTTTTACAACCATTGATTGATGAGCTAAAAGAGTTAGGAGTGATGGAGTGACTACTTATGATGTATCGAGTATGAAATGATTAAAAGACAATTGGATGTGCTGCCATTTGATCAACAAAATCAAATTGAAGTGAGGGATGCTATATTTGAGGACATGACGAACATGGACGAGCATTGTGTATGGGAGTATGCATTAAACCAACTTCTTCACGTTCAACCACATCATTAAATTATTATCATAGTGAGATTGCTCGACTAGAGAAGGAGGCCAATGAGTGAGATACTCGTTATCGGGAAGAGGTGGAGGCATGAGAGAATCGTCATCAAGAAGAAATTTATATGGTTCATGCAAATTTAGAAAATGAAATACAGGAAAGAGTCGCGAGGGCCAAGAGAGAAACTCCAGCAGAAGCTAGGCTTGACATCGCTCGTATGATACGAGAGGCGGGCGTCCCACTACCACCACTACCAGTAGCCACAGTTGATACTATTGATATTCATGCTTGACTATGTATTAATGTAACTAAATTAGAAGTGGAACTGAAAATTTGAGAGTATGTGTTGGTGTTTATTTTTTGAAGTGTGATAAGATACTATTTGATTTTGTTATTATATTTAAAGTTAAATTTTAGTACAATGTCTTTGCGTTTTTGTTTTTTAATTTAATGTTATTATATTAGAGATTGAATTTAGGCTGATTATAATACACACACACACACACACATATATATATATATATATATATATATATATATATATATATATATATATATATATATATATATATCTTTTAGCACAACTACAACTGTCTTTTGAAATATTCATTTGGCACCACATTTTATGCGTAAAAATATATTTGGGACAACTACTTCTATCCCTAATACTTCATTTTAAAGGACAACAACATCTGTCCTTATAAATATGTAATAATATATGGATTTAAAAGGACAGAACAAAAAGGACGGCAATTGGTGTCCTTAATACTAAAAAAGGACAACAATTGTTGTCCTTTTAGCCTTTTATGATGCCCATCTATTAGGACAGCTCTTGCTGTCCTTATGGCTATCCTAAATACTATTAGGGACAACAAATGAGCTTTTGGGACAACAAATGAGCTATCCTTAATTGTTATTTTTCTAGTAGTGGTTGAATAAGCATAATGAATAATACAAAATTAAAGTTTCAAAATTTTCAGAGTTCATTTGCTATGTCAAAAGCTTTATCAAACTCAAGGCATATCCAAGCGGATTATGCATATGAAAACTATATACCGACTTACAACCATAACAAAAGGCTAACCACAAGGATTTTAATTTTAATTTTCGGATACGTTATGCATATGCGCGTCTAGCTTCATATCTAACTTGAATTTCTCAATTTAGTAAGTATACAAAAATTTATGAAAGTTTAAACACACAAGAGTTCTTAACAAGGAAATATAAAGGATTTACACCTTCAACTAACTTCAAACTTATATCTATTTATAAATATACATCAAGGCATGAAATTTTAGTAAATAATTGATGATTTATATCATTTAAATTATTAATACACGAAAAATAACAAGATTTAGGGATAGAATTACCTTAGGGACTTTTATGTAATTTTCTATGGATTTTTCTCCAAATTCTCCTCGCACTTCTCTTCCTAAACATTATGATTCTCTCTCTTCAAGAAAAATTATATAATGGCTGAATTTTGATGAAGAAGGAGGTTATTTTAAGGGCTTAAAGTCATCCAAACCAGCCTACCCTTCCAACCAATCAAATCATAACACATGGTGTACTAATAAGACAAAATACCACTTAACTGTTGTAACTATTTTCCATTGTTTCGTAATTTAAGTATAACTCCTTACTCAGACCTCTATTTTACATAACATTTGTTTTGTACCTCAAGTCAATTGTTATATTATAGTGGTCAAAACTATCCTCCAACATGAGAATTCCTACTAAAAACTTCAAAATTTCATGTTTGTAACTAATTCGATATTTCATGATTTATGAAGGTAGGATTAGACTAAACAGAATAACCTAATATTCTATATATTAATAATCAAATTATCCATATAACATAAGGTAATCATGCTTTAAATATAATTTATCATAATTATATCCGGGTTGTCACAACTTTCCCCCTTAGAAAATTTCGTCCCTGAAATTTCATATGAATGTCACTTACCAAACAATTGGGGATACTGTTTACTCATGCTATCTTACCTTTCTCCAGTTGCTTCTTTGATTTTAATGCCTCCTCCACAACACTTTAACTACAAAAATAAATTAATTCCTTAATACTTGATCCCTACGATCAAGAATTTCCACCGGTTCCTCGATGTACGACAAATCTTCAATAGTAATATCTTCAGTTTCTCTATCAGTTATACGTAAGAATAATCATTTAATGATTTCTTATCAATGAAACCCAATTACCAACTCATATATTACTTCATTCCTTTATATATGTATGTCGAACATTCACACATAATAGATTATCGATTGTATCATGTTATATTCACAATGAGTGAACATTCTTAATAAATCTAGTATCATTCTTTAAGTTTCTCCCTTCAATCCTATAGTCTATACTTATCATCATGTAATATTTTAAATCATAAATATTCTATTACAAGGCTAGCTTCTTGTACTTCATCTCTTTATCTTCCATTAAATAACAAATACATGTGTTTGACTTTAATTAATATCCTCATCATCTATGAAATTTAAGAGTATGTCAAATATCGTTCTTACAATCTGTAATCTAAATATAGCCTCATAACTTTTCATATATTGATAATGAATAATTAATCACCAAATGCCTATTTTTAACCAAGACTCCATATCCACTTTCATGTATATTGTGTAGTCATTCACTATGAACTCAACATAACTTTTCACTATATTACTTTTTCGGCATTAGTTGATTGTTATTTAACTAAGCATACAATGATCTTAACAAGTCATCCATCCACAACAATAACTTTACCATCATAAGCTTATCCCAATCCTTAGTGACACTATTAGTGTTTTTTTCCACACTCGTCAACATTATTACACCGTATATTATGTATATGTCTTCAAAATATTACCAAACATCTCTTATACATTATCTGGTAAGGAATACATGATATTATTATACAACATCACCAATACACTCACTTTAACAATTTTTTAGCATGGATGCTAAACGTAACATAACCACTTAAAACCTTATCCATACTTACTAACCCCATAATACTTTTCTAACTATTATATGTCGTATTTCTTTCAAATAGCCTTTATACATTAATGTATCATATTATGTTATCTCACATAACACATTATCCATACACATACTTCTTGGTGACTCATTAAAATGTCAACCGTATTCATTATATGACATACCCTTAGTGATAACACATACATACAATGACAAATACAACTCAATATCCACCTAAACGTGTTGTTGATATTCAAACCCGATTAGAATCTTTTCGATACTCATACACAACACATACTCTTAAAAGGACTCCTCAATATTTTTAATCTTCCCACTCTTTAACACTTCATCTCAACTTTACTATTCATATAAACATTTCAGAACATCACAAGAGTAATATCCACTACATATACTCATATTATTAAAGATGTACATCTCAACCCTTATTGATATTTTCTTCTACTTATCATAATTCACTATGAACCCATATTCAAATCAATTGTGATATATTGACTAATAATTGAATTTTAGACCATTTCACATATTAAATTTAAGCATATACAACTACTAATCTTCTCACTTTACCTTTACTATGCGAATCTTCATTTTATTCACACTCTAACAATTTAAGTCTCTTTATAATTGTGTAATAGTAATTATCCTCACTTCTCACCCTTTAATGGAATATGGGTTCCTGTACATCACTCTCTCATACAGACGAGGCATGAACCCATCCATGGCTTAATAAGTAACACGACTCAAGTCCATATATACTAGTATAGGATGAGATCACTTCCAATATTTCACAATTTTTTGTACCACATTTTGTCTTTAAATTTTTTCCTCAATGTCATGTTTGTCCATACCACATATAAAACAATGCAATGATTCATATTAAAATACTTGTATTCACTGTCATCCCCGAATAAACTACAAAATCTTATTTCATTTCCTGCAAAATCCTTACACTACATATCCCATACAATAATATATATATATATATATATATATATATATATATATATATATATATATATATATATATATATATATATATATAGGGAGAGGTTCAGAAGTGAACATAAAAGATGAACATTTTAATGGACCTTAACAAAAAACACCTAACACCCAATCAATTTTAATTCTTATATTATAATTGGTCGGTGCTAGCGGCAAAGAACACGCGTGTGACACGTGCCAGCGAAAACGGACACACATGTATTAAAAAATGCGCGTGTCACGCGCATGTCCGTTGCCACTGGCGCGAACCAATTACAACATATGAATTAAAATTGAATGGGTGTTAGGTGTTTTTTGTTAAGGTTCATTAAAATGTTCATCTTTTATGTTTTCTTTTGTACCTCTCTCTCTATATATATATATTTGACGATTGTTAGTCAATAAATCCAATTTAAATTTTTAATAACAAAAAATTCATTCTAATTCCTATGTATAATTGTTCTACGCCAGCGGCAACGGATATGTGTGTGGCACGCGTATTTTTTAATACACGCGTGTGACACGTGCCAGCGGCAACGGACATGCGTGTATTAAAAAATATGTGTGCCACACGTGTGTCCATTGTTGCTAGCGCGAACATATACAACATAGGAATAAAAATTGAATGGGTGTTAGATGTTTTTTTTGTTAAGGTTCATTAAAATGTTAATCTTTTATGTTCGCTTTTGAAGCTCTCCCTATATATATATGGCTTATGTTAGTCAAAAATCCAATTTAAAACTTAATAACAAACCCTTCATGTCCATGTCTCGGGAATCTAACATACTTATTTGTATCCTTTAAAATCGAATACTTATAACTCAAAACAATTTTATGTCCACTGCCAGATCTAAGCGCTTCTCACTCCAATACCTCTAAAACCTAGGATTTGATACCAAAAGATGACACACCCTAATCTAGTTACTTGTAATTAAGTTTAAAAGTCAAAGTGAGTCAAGCCATAATTGCCTTAACCAAACCATAAACACGAGTATTCTTTTTATGTCATCAACATGAATCAATAAAACTAAAAACTTTTCACATTTTTAAAGTCATTATGCTTATTCAAACTTACTTCAAGGATAAGTAGGCTTAGATTTACCATATTTATATTTGACCAAAAACATGGTTATATGAATCCCTTGCTAAATATTTATATTTGACCAAAAACATGGTTTTATGAATCCCTTGCTAACCCCACACGACCTCCTAGATTTGGCAGCGATATCACGATACCTGAATAACATAACCATATGAACCGTGAGCAAAATAGCTCAGTGAATGCATCACCACTACACTATTTAATAAAATTAAATGCGTTAAACCGTATCCATATAATAATGTATAAACGTATCCGCCTATTCATGACAAATAACCTAGCTTTTTGAATCATGATTCATATATCCGGTCTACAATAGACAATTCTCCCCCATTCCTGGTTGAGGAGTAACCCATTGTCTCTAATAGATAATTCTCCCCCATTACTGGTCAAGAAGTAACCCCTCGTCTTTAATAGAAAAATCTCCTCCATTCTGGGTGGGGAAGTAACCTCCCATTTCGGTAGATCGAAATGAATAATTTGGTATTCATAATATTCTGATCATATCCATAACCATGTATAAATAAATCTTACGAGTGAGTAATATTCAGATCATATCCATAACCATGTATAAATACATCTTACCAGTTAGTACACTCACTGATGATGCGGGAAATAGCACCACCCTTCAAGGTGTTTGTAAGCTCAAATCAGTGATAATAATGGCAGCTCAAGTATACACTAAATATAAGAGATGGGGATGAGGAGAAGAGGACCAACACCAATATATAAGTGGTTAAGCCAATGAGGCCTACGTCCACTTTGCAAGTGAGTGAGTAAGATCACTAGAATAAGGCACTAACGACCATGGATACAATCTCTCAAGCTTTCTCTCTCTACAGTGTAAAATGATAGAGTTTCAGCTAGGGTTGTAATTTTGGATCCCCCTCTCCATGCTGGAGAAGGCAAGTATATATAGTGGGTGGGGGGTGTAATGCACCCCCCATTCATGTAATGAGCATGTATGAGTTGATCTGGACAATCTAATGAAGACATCTGTCACTATCACATGTAGAGAATGATGATGAAATATTCCCTCACGTGAGGGGATTGATTCAGTTACAACTGAATTTGTACACGTGTTCCTATCCTCGCATATGCTTATCAATGCTCGGCTGTCTTTGATTGATGCTACCTCAGCCTGGAAGAGTATGAGGTTGGTGAAGTCTGGATGTTGCCCAATCCAAAGTTATTCGTGATGGTCTCGGCTCAGCAGAAACCCGAGGCAAGGTAGATGAGGTTATAACATCGACCTGGATCGAGGTTATGTGGGAGAAGTTGGAACGTCGGCTGATTCCCGGTCGAGGTTGATTACGATGGTGTAGTCCTTACTTCCTCGGATTGTACCCAACCGAGGTTGATGTAAGAAGTAGGCGTGATGTTGGCTCCGGATGAGCTGATGGATAACTGACCCTGGATCATGAAGACCTCAGCTGTTGCCTGACTGTGAGGCAACTAGTAACGTCAGCCATAGCCGACCTTGCTTTGGACGAGATCGCTGGTCGCCAATATGGGGCCCTTGTTACCTCGGCTATCTTCTAGGCCGAGGTTGGTGTCTTTGAGCTGTTAGGTACATTTAGGGCATATCAATCACCCCTAGCCCTTAGTTACCTATGTGAGCAGGTAACTAAGGGGTATATATGTCCGAGGTTGGATTTCTTTATGTGCCAATATTTTCTTGATAAGTGTCAACTTCTGAAGTAGGTTGCGTGCTTGGCAAGTGCAATGATGATGGTCTTTTGGGCTCCCAAGGCAATGATAGGCCTTAGGGCGCGTGCAAGTGGATTTTGAGGGTTTTAACCCTTTTCTCTCTTTTCTTCTTCATTTCCCTACCTTTCTCCTACCTGAGCCTTTTTTATTTTCTCTCTCTTCCAGAGCATGATTGAGGATGAATTTTGTGGATTTTTCTTGCCAATCTTCCTATTCTTCTCCTCGTGTTTCATCAGGTACTACTTATTACCTCTTCTTTGCCATTTTTTCAGCCTTTTTTTCCATTTGTTTCATTTCCCGGTAAGTTTATGAGTTTTCCGGTGAGTTTATGAGTTTTCCAGTGAGCTATTCTTCACTGTTTTTGGTTGGCTTTCTTTTCAAATAGCAATATTTGATCTTTAACTGTTGTGTCATCCTGTTTGTTTTTAGCTTGAGTCCGTAAGTGTAAGGTTGTCCCCATATGCTCAAACCCCTTTATCAACTCTTAGAGGAATTCCCTTCTCTTAGGGAGAAAACCTTAGATAAGATTAGACAAATAGAGCAAGCCCAAGAGGAAGCTCGTAGGGCATAGGCATTCCTTCTCAGGCCTATATTCGCACCCCCTCTAAAAGTGATATATCTTGAAACATCTGTGCCTGGAGAGGTCCCAGTAGAACCTGTTCCGATGTCTGAGTCTGAGTCGTCTACCTCAAACCCTATGTCTGTGGATTCTTTCCAAGAGGCCATGGATTCTTCCGTTCGGATGGACTAGGCCCCTTACTAAGCCGAGGTTTCCAACCGTGCCTCGTCTGACAAGAGTTCTAGCACCTCGTATTCTTCCTTCGATGTCGAAATTATAGGACCTACTGTGGCTATTCCCCCAATCCTTGATGCTATTCCCCTATCGGCTACCACAGGAGCTGATTTTGCTCAGAGGTTCCCTGATGGTGCTCCCTCGTCTGCTCGAGCCGACATTGGCCGGGATGAGGATGATGGTAGCGAAAGCGATGTTGACACCTCAGAGGCAGCTGAGATAGAGAGCACTGTAAGCGAACTCGACCTCCTAGCTTTCAGACATCTGTATTATATAAGTTCATGCATAAAACTTAGGAGGCCTCTAAGGGATGAGAGGGCCTTTGGCGGCCGAGATGGTGAGATCTGCATATATGAGCAGATGTTTAAGTTAAAATTTCGTCTTTCCATTCATCCAATAATTAGGGCTATATTGTCCTATATTAACTTGGATCCTTCCCAATTATCCCTAATGCCTGGAGATTGATAATTGGAGCTATAGTCTTATGGAGGGCAGTCCATCATTCAGACCTTCCTGTCCAAGTCTTCACAGGGTGATACGTCCCCTCCTCTGCTAGGAATCACCCGAGTTATTACCAATTTTTAGCTCGGAAGTCCAATAAGAAGATGTTACTGGTTATCGAGACTTTGAACCATAACGGGAAACCACGATACTTCTTTGCCTTAGGGTCATGGGAGTTTGGTCCCTGTGCCCCCTCTTCATCCTTAGAGCCGAGAATACCCCTAAGATGGGGAAAGGTGTCAGTGGCTACTAGGGCCGACCCTAGGTTAAGCCAAAATAACCATCATAAGGTCAAAGACCTTCAAGATCAGGGGGAACATGGTCTGTTGGTCAAGTACGAGCATTTGATGACTCCCTACTACCTCTCTGAAACTGGCCTTGGGGGGAGTCCTCTAATCGAGCTCCATAAGTTACTTTATCATTTCAACAAGTTATACCTTTGATTTTGTTATGTCTGTGATCTTTTAACTCAAATCTTTATATTTGCAGATCGTCCCAAAGGAATTTCGGATGACCTTTGGGAGATGGCAGCCCCCAATCTTACAAAACTTATGAAGAAAGCAGGTCTAACTGCTCCTCCTCCTCCTCCTCCTCCTCCTCCTACTACTACTACTACTTCAAGGGCCGAGGCCTCCAAGAAGAGGAGATCCACTGATCCTGCCCCTGAGGATCAGAGGCAGAAGAAGAAAACTTCCAAGGGGGATCACGTGATCCCCATCTCCTCTGAGGACGCATTAGTTGCTCGTCTGGAGCAACTGAAGATTGACGACAGTCTTATCAGCCAAAGTCTAAAGGCCTTGGATGCTATCATATCCATCATGACCGAATCTGACAAACGGTTTTGCCGTTATCTAAATTCCCCTCTGTTGGTCGAGTTCGCCCTCCATCGATCAATCCAAGTAAGACTTTTTTCTTTTACTGAATAAGTGTAACATCGGCTTTGAATTATACCACATCTTGAACCGATATTTTTGCACATGCTTTGCAGGGTCTCCTCACCATACACTAGTTTGTCGACTGGACTCTGAGTAAACTTCCTCTAATTGAGAAGGGCAAGGAGGCCCAAAAGACTGAGGCTGCTCTTAATACTGAAGTGGAGCGTATGAAGGCTTCCTTAGAGAAGTCTGAGGCTAATATTAAGCGGATAGAGAAGGACATGGACAAGCTCAAGAAGGATCATAGTTCTGCCCTGAAGACTCAGGCTGACTCTATTCAACACAAGGTCGATGTCGCTGTGAAGGCTACTTTGGATGACGCCTCAAAGAAGATTTTGGAGGACTACAAGGTATCTGACGAATTCATCATCTTTGGCTTTGAATACCTCGAAAGGGATGTTAAGGCCACCGAAAAATGGGCTGCAATGAAGGAAAAAGAGTTAGGGATCCTTGCAGCCTCTGACTTCTTCAGTCTGGGTTATGCCGATCCTCAGTTTGCTCAGGCCTTATAATAGGTCAAGGAGGAAGGAGGTGCCGCACCTGACAAGAAAATTCTTTAAGAAGATCCCAGGACTGAAGACGTTGGTCCTCACGATGATGGGGTAGAAGTGACTAACCTCGGCCAAGGAGATGGGGGCATGACTACTAACCCTGAGATTGCAGATACTTAAATCCATTTTGTGAAGCCCTTGTCATTTTTATTTCTGATCCATATCGATCTGTAACTTCTGATAACATTTTATGTTAGCTCTTGACTTATAATTCTTAACTTCATGCTATATCAACCTCTGAAGAGGGCTTTATTTCTTTTGCTGAATGTTCTTTGAGTGGTTCTTTATGTCATGCAATGTGTTTGTATTAAGGTCTGAAGCCTCAATATGACGGTGTCTCTATAATATATTCACCAAATTACTGATGTTTAAGGTCTGTGGTCATCAACTTTTATTTTACCCCCATAATATTTTCACCAAATTACTGATGTTTAAGGTATGAGGTCATCAACTAATATGTTGCCCCCATAATATATTCACCAAATTAATGATGTTTAAGGTCTGAGGTCATCCAAGTGCGATGTTCATCTCAGACCTTGTCACCAAACTATGATGTTTTAAGGTTTGAGGTCATCAACTAAGATGTTACCCCCATAATATATTCACCAAATTACTGATGTTTAAGGTCTGAGGTCATCCAAGTGCGATTGTTCACCTCAGACCTTGTCACCAAACTATGATGTTTTAAGGTCTGAGGTCATCAACTAAGATGTTACCCCTATAATATATTCACCAAATTACTGATGTTTAAGGTGTGAGGTCATTAACTAAGATGTTACCCCCATAATATTTTCACAAAATTACTGATGTTTAAGGTCTGAGGTCATCAACTAAGATGTTACCCCCATAATATATTCACCAAATTAATGATTTTTAAGGTCTGAGGTCATCCAAATGTGATGTTCACCTCAGACCTTGTCACCAAACTATGATGTTTTAAGGTCTGAGGTCATCAACTAAGATGTTACTGCCATAATATATTCACCAAATTACTGATGTTTAAGGTATGTGGTCATCAACTAATATTTTACCCCCATAATATATTCACCAAATTACTGATGTTTAAGGTCTGAGGTCATCAACTAAGATGTTACCCCCATAATATATTCACCAAATTAATGATGTTTAAGGTCTGAGGTCATCCAAGTGCGATTGTTCACCTCAGACATTGTCACCAAACTATGATGTTTTAAGGCCTGAGGTCATCAATTAAGATGTTACCCCCATAAACTATTCACCAAATTAATGAACCAAGAGTTGACATAGGAACTGATCTTCTCATTAATAATCTCCTCATAAGTTGATACATTTACACAGGAATCATTGCAACATCATATGTAATACTTTTTCAAAAGATCAAAATTCCATGGATTGGAAAAAGGTTCCCCCTTAAGGTTTTGTAACCTATAAGTCCCGAGTATAACCTCTTCGATCACTTTGTAAGGTCCATGCAAATTTGGGTAAAGCTTGTTTGCCTTCTGCAACATTTTCTTCAACACTAGGTCTCCCACGACTATGGGTCTTGATTTCACCCTTTGATTATAGAACTTTGTTGTTCTCTATTGGTAGGCTGCCTGTCTGATCTCTGCGTCTTCCCTTCTCTCTTCAATCAAATTTAGATCAAGTCTTCTCTCCTCCCCATTCTTCTCAGGGTCATAGGTCTGAACCCTGTGAGTGGGGAGTCCTACCTCTGTTGGTATGACAACTTTTGAGCCATGTGCTAACATAAATGGGGTTTCCGTCGTTAGTGTCCTAGTCGTTGTTATGTAGGCCCATAATATAACATAAACCTTTTCAGTCCATCTCCCCTTAGATTCTTCTAATCTCTTCTTGATCCCGTCGAGGATTGTTTTATTTATGACTTCGGTCTGACCATTTGCCTGAGGCTGGCCCAAAGAAGAGAAAAATTGCTTGATCCCAACTTTATCGTAATACTTTTTCAAGGAAGAATTCTTAAACTGGGTTCCGTTGTCCGAGATGAGGGTGTTTGTAAAGCCATGTTTGCATATGATTCTCTTCCAGATAAATTGGAAGGTCTTTTGCTCTGTAATCGTGATCATCGGCTCGGCCTCTACTCATTTAGAGAAATAGTCAATGGAAACTATCAAAAACCTGTAGTTGTTCGCGGCTCTTATTAAGGGACCCACTAAATCAATTATCCATACTGCGAATAGCCAAGGATAACTTATTGACGTCATAGGCTGATGAGGTTGATGGGGGATGGTGGAGAATCTTTGGCATTTGTCACACCTCTTCACGTAGGCTGTAGCATCCTTGACCAAGGTCGCCCACCAATGTCCTTGCGTAATAATTCTCCTTGCCAAAGGTCTTCCTCCTATGTGACTGGAGCAAGAACCCTCATGTAACTCTTGTAGGACGCGGGGAACTTCTGTGGTATGAACACATCTAAGGAGAGGTAATATAAATCCTTTCTTATACATGACATCTCCTATTATTGAGAACTTTGCATCTTTGTATCTCAGTTTCCTCCTCTCCAGCTTTGATTTCTGCAGTTCTCCCTCTCAGATATATCTGATAAGGGGGTCCATCCATGAGTCCCCTAGGTTAAAATTGAGGCAAGGGTTACTAACCTCTTTGAAACCTTCTAACATCATTCTTACCCTCTTTAGGTATTTGGCCGTCCTTTTATCCTTGGCCTCATAAACTCCAAACACTTGGTTAACAACTAACCTTGAGTCACTATGAAGTAGTAGTCGTCTTACCCTAAGGGTCTTTGCCAAGGAGAGGCCCGCTATCATAGCCTCATATTCCAACTCGTTGTTTGATGCCTTGAAGTTAAACCTTAGTGCATATTCAACGTTGGTACCATCCAGGGCTAAGAGTATCAGCCCTACACCACTTCCATTTTCACAAGAAGACATGTCAACAAAGAGGTTCCAGATATCTTTATCTGATGAGAAGCTCCCCCCTGACATGATTCCTTGCTTGAAGAGGTACCGGTCTTACTCATTTTTGACTATTACGTTTCTGGCTCTGTTGGACACAACCTCTTCTGGGTCTCGAAAGACGTTACTGCTTGATTCCTGTGCAGTCTTTAGGTTATTCTCAACTTCAGCCTCTTCCATGTGAACTCCGCAATAAAATCTGCAAGTGCTCTCCCTTTAATGGATACCCTAGGTTGATAAGTAAGGTTATACTCTCCCAACTCAATGGCCCATGTCATCAATCTACCCGACTTCTCAGGTATTGGTTCCTCTGGCAACTACGAGTAGGGTTTTGTGAAGCTTCTTATAGAAGGTGTTGTTTTTGTGATTTTTTGGAATAATTGGGGGGTGATTATCAGGAGTAGTGGGGCATGTTATTATTTGGGGGTTGTTTTTAGTAAGTGTAGTGTTGGTAATGGAAGTCGTTTGACTCCTTACGTCGATGTAATCGTACAAAAATTTCAAATAATGAAATAAATAAGTTTTTGATCACCTAGTTGTGCCTTTTGATGACTTTTTGCATTTTGAATTATCTATACCAATCGCCAAGGCATACATAATCCTTTTATTCATGTAAATGTAAAAATGAAATTCTATTTTCGGGGATAAGAAAAGAATAGAGTTTTGTGAAAAAAGGGGGCCACGCTCATGTGAAGCGAACGAGCTGCCTACGTACCTCAGAGGGTTTTGAAAATTTCATTTTTTGAATTTTTTTAGAGGATCAGGCCCATGTAGTTCTGGGTAAGGGGAAAAGAAGAGAGTTTTTTTATAGTAGAATGGATCTAAGAAGGTCGTAGCGTGTCGAGATTTTGGACTAGAGGTAGAATTTCTTGAGATGGTCCAGGTTGATTGGACGTGCCATTTCTTCCCCATCGAGGTCAGTGAAAATAGCGGAGCCTCCCGACAAGATCTTTATCATAATGTAGGGTCCGCTCCAATTGGGATTAAATTTCCCTCTGGGGTCCCAAATAGGCTCTACTATTTCTTTGAGAGCTAAGTCCCCCTCTCGGACACTGCGTACCTTAACTCTCTTATTGAATGATCGCGCTATAAGACGATGGTACCCTTATATGTGATAGAGAGATTTCAATCTCCTTTCGTCTAAGAGGCACAACTTATCAAGACGACTTTGTCACTAGTCTTCTTCACTGACCTTACTTTCAAGCATGATGCGCAACGAGGCTATTTCTAGCTCCACGGGTAGGGCTGCTTCAATGCCGTAGACTAGAGAGTAAGGGGTAGCCCCAGTAGAGGTTCAAACTGAAGTGCGGTAGTCAGTGAGTATGACCATGGAATGAGCTTGAAAGTGGGGCTTCATCTTCCTAGAAGCATGTATCAAAGCGTAGGCCAACTTTTCCATCCGAGGATAGTTCTGTTTAGACTCTTGAAGGGACTTACTGTTGAAGTATACCGGACTTTGGACCCCCACATCTTCCCGTACTATGGCTGCACTTATAGCTGACTCAGAGACCTCTAGATAAACATACAACTTATCTCTCGCTATGGGCAGAGATAGGAGCAAGGGAGATCCGAGGTATGACTTGAGTTGATTAAAAGCCTCATCACACTCTTTGTCCTATTCGAAGGCCTTTCTAAGCACCTTAAAGAATGAAAGACACTGGTCTGTCGCTCTGGAAACAAATATGTTGAGTGCATCTACCCTTACAGTGAGCCTCTGAACGTCCTTGATACTCCTTGGTGTCTTCATGTCAAGCAAATCCTTGATTGTCTTAGGGTTCACCTATATTAACTTCTGATTGACAATGAAGCCAAGAAATTTCCTAGCTCCTACCCCGAAGACACACTTCGCGAGATTGAGTTTCATTCTGTACAAGTCGATGGTATCGAAGATCTTTTCTAGGTCTGCCACGTGAGTGCAGGCCTTTAATCTCTTCGTCAACATATCGTCTACATACACCTCCATTGTCTTGCCTATTTGATTTTCAAACATCTTATTCACAAGATGTTGATACATTTCTCCTGCATTTTTCAAGCCGAAGGGCATAACCTTATAATAATATGTCCCCTTGTCGGTGATGAAGGTTGTCTTCTCCAAATCTTCACCATCCATAAAGATCTGATTGTAGCCTGAATATGCGTCAATGAAGCTCATGAGCTCATGCCCGGCAGTGGCATCTACCATCTGATCGATCCGAGGTATGGGATAACTGTCTTTAGGGCAAGACTTGTTCAGGTCGGTGAAATCTACGCACATCCTCCATTTTCCATTGGCTTTGGGCACAATGACGGTGTTTGACAACCACTCTGGGTATATAACTTCCCTAATGAATTCTTCCTCTTCTAATTTCCTGAACTCTTCTCTGATGACGTCATACTTTTCCCTAGAGTAAACTCTTCGTCTTTGTTTGATTGGCCTAGCA
Organism: Sambucus nigra; assembly: GCA_949130495.1. Classification (NCBI taxonomy): domain Eukaryota; kingdom Viridiplantae; phylum Streptophyta; class Magnoliopsida; order Dipsacales; family Adoxaceae; genus Sambucus; species Sambucus nigra. The sequence continues at coordinate 204,832,002 of OX422208.1, forward strand.
TCTTCTGCTACGCTGAGTCTGTGGCACATAACCTCCGGGTCGATGCCAGGCATGTCTGCGTGGCTCCAAGCGAAGACACTCTGCCTCTTCCTCTTCCTCTTCCTCAAAAAATTTATTAGCTCTTCCTTGATCTCTGCTTTTAAGGCCTTACCGACCTAGACGGTTTTTTCAATTCATCCTCATTGAGGACGATGGATTCTACCTCTTCCGCGGCCTCTCTTTTCTTCAACTTCGTTTCATCTCTAGGGTCAGGTGTATCAATGTTATACGTAGTTATGGCATTCTTATGGGCTTCTCTCTCTTCAGCGGAGTTGAAGTAGCACTCCCGCGCCAAGGTCTAGTCCCCTGCACTTCTCCTACCCCATAGGGGGTCGAGAATTTTAGTATTTGGTGGACAGTCGATGGCACAACTTTAAACTCTTTAAGGTCTACTCTTCCTATAATGAGGTTATAAGCCGAGAAGACGTTTTCATCCATAATAAAAAAATTGATCTTCTGGGTCAACCTTTTAGGCCACTCGTCTCCCATTCACACGTCCAATGGATGGACCTTTTCGCCGCTGAAGCCCATTAACGGATGATGATAGGGTACCAGCCTAGCTTTGCTAAGACCTAGGTTTTTGAAACAAGGCCAGAACATCACGTCTGCTGAACTCCCTCCATCTATAAGAATTCTTTGTACCTCGTATCCCTGTACTCTTGTTGTAATTACCAAAGGATCATTATGCGGAGCTAAGATGCCTTTGAAGTCGAGTCGGGAGAACCCGACTATAAGAGTGTCCAAATCCACTTTCTTTCTCTTCTTCTTGGTCTCTGAAGATTCTAGATTTACCACCTCTACCTTGGCCACTAACTTGGCCTCTGCCATGTGAGCTTTTCGATCAGCCACTTCAGAGCCACCCCCTGTAAGTCCCCCGCATATGGTGCTGACACCGAAGGAGATCATACCAACCCTCTTCACTGGGGCATTATCATCTTTTGGTGGGAGGTCTGGATCATCTTCATCATCCGAGTCATCATCTCTTCTTGCTGGAGTATCGTCACGACATCTGTAGTTTCTCTTCTTTTTAGGGTCATCTCTTCCCCTCTTAGGAGCCTTTCCATCAACATACTTCCTTAAATTTCTGGATTTTAACATCTTCTTGATCTCATCTTTTAAGGCAAATCACTTGTCTGTAACATGGCTATGATCTTGGTGGAATTCGCACCATAAGTTCTTGCTCCTCTTATGCGTAGGAGCGTTCATCTTCTCTGGCCATCTCAGAGAGCGGTCATTTTTTATCTCGTTGAGGATGTGTTCGCATCTCACAGTTAGAGGGGTATAGTGCGCGAACTTGTCGTCAGCAGACCTCTTCTTTCCATCCTTCTTTCTTTGGAACTTCCCGCTGCTACCGCCATTTTCATCCTCATACTTTTTGGCCATGGCCTCTTCAGCATTAATGACCTTCCCCGCAGTTGCCAATAGCTCTGCCATGGACTTGGGAGGGTCTTCCACAAGTTTTCATAACAAATTCCCTTTATGAAGACCTCCTATGAGGGTTGTCATGGCTATATTCTCTTCGTAGTCCTCAACCTTGAGTTTTTCTTTGTTGAATCTAAAAATGTAGTCTCTTAGGCTGTCGTTCTTGCCTTGCTTGACAAATAACATATGGGTGGACTTCTTTTGAGGTCCTACCCCAAAATAGAAATTGTGAATGAATCGTTCAGTCAAGCCCTTAAAGTTCTCTATTGAGTTCTTCGAAAGAGAGGTAAACCAGATGTGTGTAGCTCCCGTTAAAGTCCCGGAGAAGGCCCGACACTTCATCTCATCTGGTATTGAGTAAATATCCACCGCAGACTGGTACATCTCAATATAATGTACAGGGTTGGTCCTACCATCATACTTGGGAGATACCGTAGGTGGCTTGAACTTGGCAGGGGTTAGGAAGCTCACTATCTTATCCACGAATAGAGAGCCCTGTGAAAAACCTTTTTGCAGTGGGTCTCGGCTTTTGATGAGGTCTCCTATCTTTTCCTCAAGACGTTGGATGGAGTCATTCCATGGCCTTGTAACATCGGCCTGATCGAGGTTGTCCCCGGCTACCTCCAAGGGGTGGACTGAGGGTTCCCTAGCCACAACACAATATTGGCTATTGACCTCTTCCTGGTCCCTACCTCATCCTATGTGGGGTCGGCCTTGATGAGGCCGACGTTCCCTCTCTTCCCTTTGTGAGACGGCAACACTTCTCGACCTGGACAACCGCTGTCTTAGGTCATTTACTGGGTCGAGCCTTTCAAAGGTCGACCCACTGCTCAATCGATCAAAAGCTGACCCTCTTTGTTGGGCTTTTTCACCTCTTCTGCCTCCACAACCTCGGCTTCGCTGGATAGGACGCACTGTGTCATTTAAAACCTGATACGGCTCCCAATAATCTTCTGGAACCTCTTCTACCTCCAAATTGTCATACCTATCCTCAGGGCAAGGGTGTCCTTGCCTGACCAGATGAAAATTCCTAGGGTCGACAACATCCCTCCTCCGATGAGGTTTAGGTTAGTCTTTTCGCAGTGCCTGGGGTGGTCCTTTAGCTTCAGGATGGGGCTGAGTAGCCATCGGAGTAATCATCTCCGGTGAGACCCTAGGTGGTCCTGTTATATTTTGACTGAGTTGTGCAAATTTCTCCTTCATTGCTTGTTGCGTTGCAGTTAAAGACCTCAAGGCTGCTGCCACCTCCGCCATTTTGGACTGAGGCGGTGCCTGGATGGAACTAGGTCCTCCAGCGCCAGGCGGTGGAAGAGGTGGTGGTAACTCCAGTGCCATACATTAACACTAAAAATCTTGTGGAGTAGATGAGCTTTGTACCTTAATGGATCTCTTTCAATGGTGAAACAACTCCACACAAGGGGTGAGGCCTGGTTCACCACCAGAGTCTCCGGTGAGGTTAAGCAGAGAAGGAGGAAGAGATAGCTTCTCGTTCCCACAGACGACGCCAAAATGATGATGCGGGAAAAAGCACCACCCTTCAAGGTGTTTGTAAGCTCAAATCAGTGATAACAATGGCAGCTAAAGTATACACTAAATATAAGAGATGGGGATGAGGAGAAGAGGATGAACACCAATATATAAGTGGTTCAGCCAATTAGGCCTATGTCCACTGTGCAAGTGAGTGAGTAAGATCACTAGAATAAGGCACTAACGACCATGGATACAATCTCTCAAGCTTTCTCTCTCTACTGTGTGAAATGACAGAGTTTCAGCTAGGGTTGTAATTTTGGATCCCCCTTTCCATGCAGGAGAAGGCAAGTGTATATAGTGTGTGTGTGTGTGGGGTGGGGGGGGGGTGTAATGCACCCCCCATGCATGTAATGAGCATGTGTGAGTTGATCTGTCCAATCTAATGAAGACATCTGTCACTATCACATGTAGAGAATATGTGACACCCTGCCTAATTTAAACATCGGGTGATCAGACCTTTATTAAATGAAAACAAGTTTCTCAAATGGTTCATTCTTAGCATCACTGTCGAAAACTTTTTAATTACTATTACCCTAAGTAAAATTAGACCGGTGCCAAATTTTATCTTTCTTAAAACTGATAAATCAACCATGCGGAACAAAGTACAAATAATCATGTGCTATAAATCAAACAACAAGTAAAAGTACAACAGAATGAAAGTATTACCGAATAAACCATCGGCTAAAGAAATACCCAAACAACAAAAGAGTAACCACCAGTCTGAAACCAAAAACTGAGACTAAAACCGGACAACAAGTCCATACATAGAATAGTGTGAGATCCTGTACTAGATCTGAATGAGAGATATCGCCTAGTCAAAATCGTGTAAGTATCCACTGTGCTACAGCTCCGAGTCTCTGGAATGGAATCATCATACATGGCATCCCTGTGGCTGGACACCTAAAAGGTTTTGAAAATATTTTATAGCAAGAGTTAGTACTCAAAACATTTTGAAAATATTTTGCAAGCGTTTATCACAATATAAAATGCGGTTATTGATTACCAAACTTCGACCCGATGATCCTAACATATTTCCACATATACTAGGACAGTTTCTAACGTAACAAATACATCAAAACTCCCATTCTTTTAAAGAGATAATGAATTAAACCCCAAAATTTCTTGAAACCCTAGTTATGGTGTTCTTCCCATATATATATTCAAAATCCAGATTTTTACTCCGAAAATCATCAAGTCTAATCTGAATATTAATCCTCTACATAGTTTAAATCATTCTACATGCGATTCCTATCCCAACATGCATAAATATCATCTTCTCCAATCAAAATAATGATTTAATCAAAACTATTCAAAAACCCTACACATGGGTATTATAACTTTAAGATTTTTGCAATAAACAACTTGCCTTATGATCAGTAGGGTCTGCTTTCGTGGTTCTTGTTGATGATTGATGATCTTCATCCTTCAATCCTTCTTCCCCAACAAGTATGATGGTAGTAATCCTTTTGAATCCTTCCCAAATCTTCTTTTTTCTTTAGAAAGTTGTGCCTCTCCTCTCTCTAATGGTATTGGTGTTGTCATAGGTGTTCTAACCCTAATTCCTCTATCATATGGCTGATATAAAACTCTCAATTTCGTAGGTCATCATACCCTCATATGTTAAAAGACCAAAACGCCCCCGAACGATCTCGGTTTAGCCCAAAATTACACCGGGACTCAACGAGTACCCCCGGGTATACTATTTTGACTAATTTGACCCTTTCGGACTCATTGGTGACCTCTAAATTATCATTTGAGTCACTTAAAAAATATTACTCGTTCTCACCCCAACACAGTCTACACGCGTTAAGTAACTATTTACCACTCGCACTAAGTAAATAAAAATGATGCAATATACACCGGTATCTATCTTTCGAATAATATACCAAAATTACAATTTTAAATAAAACTCTTTAAATTACTACTCTTACGTAATTTAAATTAAGCCGGCATTTTCTCATTTAATTATCCAATCTAATTAAATGGAATATTCAGAAATACGGGGTGTTACAGAATAGTGATGAAATATTCCCTCACGTGAGGGGGTTGATTCAGTTACAACTAACTTTGCACACGTGTTCCTATCCTCGCATACGCTTGTCAATGCTCGACCGTCTTTGATTGATGCAACCTCGACCTGGAAGAGTACGAGGTTGGTTAAGTCTGGCTGCTGCCTAATCCGAAGTTATTCGTGATGGTCTCGGCTCAGCAGAAACCTGAAGCAAGGCAGATGAGGTTATAACGTTGGCCTGAACCGAGGTTATGTGGGAGTAGTTGGAACGTCGGCTGATTCTCGGCTGAGGTTGATTATGATGGTGTAGTCCTTGCTTCCTCGTCTTGTACCCAACAGAGGTTGATGTAAGAAGTAGGTGTGATGTCGGCTCCGGACGACCTGATGGATAACTGCCCCCCTAGATCATAAAAACCTCAGCTGTTGCCTGACTGTGAGCCAACTAGTAACGTCGTCCATAACCGACCTTGCTTTGGATGAGATTGCTGGTCGCCAATCTGGGGCCGTTGTTACCTTGGCCATCTTCTAGGCCGAGGTTGGTGTCTTTGAGCTGTTAGGTACATTTAGGGCATATCACTCACCTTGGCCACTTATTGGTTTTTTCCTTTGCTTTTGTCTAGAACTTGTTCAACTAGTTCTTCTATCTTTCCTATCATTCTTACAATATTAGTATCATCATAAGAATACAAATAATCCAAAGAATAACTTAAAGATAACCTAATTCATAAGCATCATCTGATCCCATTCAAATCAGTTATAATAAATGAAGTACCATCCACATTCATGTCAAGATATTTAACATATCCAAATTATATCATAAATCATAATCAACCATTGAAATTAAATCTTTATCATATTGATTTTCTAATACAAAAGACGACACATCATTTCACGTTCCCTAGACCAAGATATGCCAATTTCTTTACTACTTAGAAAATATGCCCTATAGGCTCCTCTATCGTTCAACAAACTTCAAAGAATTTTCGTATTTTTCTACATAATAACTTTCTATGATATTCCACCAAATTTCAATAAGCGTAAATAATAAAAAAAAATTAAAGTTTCAAAATTTTTAGTGTTCATTTACTATGTCAAAAGCTTTATCAAACTTAAGGCATATCCAAGCGGATTATGCATATAAAAACTATGTATTGACTTACAACCATCACCAATGTCTAACCACAAGGAGTTTAATTCTATGTTTTGGATATGTTATGCATATGTGAGTCTAGATTCATATCCAACTTGAATTTATCAATTCCATTAAGTATACAAAAACTTATGAAAGTTTGAAAACACAAGAGTTCTTAACAAGCAAATATAAAGGATTTACACCTTCAACTTCCTTCAAACTTATATCTATCTATAAATATACATAAAGGAATGAAATTTTAGTAAATAATTGATGATTTCTATCACTTAAATTATTAATACAAGAAAAATAACAAGATTTATGGATAGAATTACCTTAGGGACTTTTATGTAATTTTCTATCTATTTTTCTTCAAATTCTCCTCGCACTTCTCTTCCTAATCTTCCCGATTATCTCTCTTCAGGCCAAACACTATAATAGATGAATTTAGATGAAGAAGGAGTTTATTTCAAGGTTTTAAAGTCGTCCAAACCAGCCTCCCCTTCCAACCAATCAAATTATAACACATGGTGTACTAATAAGACAAAATACCACTTAACGGATGGATAGATTTGCCCTTTTTTCATAATTTTAGCATAATTCTTTACTCGAATTTTATACACCGTTTGTTTTGTTATAACCCTAAATCATATATACAACCATATATATATATATATATATATATATATATATTACCTCCAGTCAATTGTTATATTATAATTGTCAAAACTAGTCTCCAATATGAGCATTCATATCTAAAGCTTCAAAATTTCATGTTTGTAAATCAATTCGATATTTCATGATTTATGAAGGTAGGATTAGACTAAACATAATAACCTAATATTATATATATTAATAATAAAATTATCCGCATCACATAAGATAAGCATGATTTAAACAGAATTGATAATAATCATATCTAGGTTGTCACAAAACCGGTTCGGTCCTAGGGGCGAACCGGTTCACATCGACAACGGTTCGCATTTTTTTTTTTGTGTTTGGGTTCAACTTAAACTCTCCTATTTTTATCTTTTAATTAAACTTGGGTTTAGAGTTTTTAAAACACTTTTATATCATTCCAAAAGGCAGTAGCCTCCCATTATTTTATCCCCCCTTTTACAAAAACCTAAACCCCATTAAACACAAGTTTCAACCCAAGTTTTGAAGATCCAAATAATATTTTCACAAGAACATCCAAGAACGTGTTTTTGCTGTTTTTGCGAGAGGAACGGAACCAGCAATCGGATTTTCAATACAACTTCGTTACAGGCATGAATACTTCTATTGTCCCCTCAAGTGTTATGCGTTTTAGATATTACCTACACTTTCCTTAAAAGAAATTAAGAAGAATAATTAGGGAAAGTCAAAGAAATTATGGGAATGTTTTTATTCAAATTTAAAAATATATTTAAGATTTGAAACAATCGCATGTTCAGATTAGGAATTTAGATTATGATAAAATTGTGGGACGCTTTGCGTATTAGAATTAAAAATATGAATTGGTAATAATGTTTGGACTCGAAAAGTCACGATTTTTATGTGTATGTTATGGAATGGATTTATTATTGTGTAATGTTGTGAATATGTATGTTAATAATGGAATCTTATTTTAACCAGAAAAACGAAACTTATGTGAAAATTATGGAATAATACAACTCGTGTGACTTTGGGTAGAACTTGTTTGATTATAAATTAAACGGATGTAATTTGGATGATATTGTAATCGGAGAATTAGTTGGAAGAACGGTAGCTATAAATTTTAAATATGCTTTATGTGAATGTGACTTGTGTTAATGTTTCGACACTGCGGGGATGTTGAGATTTTTGGTGTAGTTATGCTTTTACCCTTATTTTTAGGTTGAATGCTAGGTATGGGACGAGTAGGCACGCCTCGTAGTTTTTAAAACTTTCTAGGTATGGGATGAGGGAGTGCAGGCTTTTATGGTTGGGTTTTTCCTGGGTGGGTCTAGGTAGTATGCCATCACATGTTTTTCCTTAGCCTATGTGCGAGACTAGGTGGTGATTTGTGGTAGGTTTTCCTCCTAAGTGTTAGGCAAGGAAATACTTGTGGTTTTGGGGATCTCTAAGTATGGGACTAGGGATGGTTTTAGGCTGTAGTACCCAAATTAAGGGTGGGTATAAGTGAGAATAAAGAGAACTCGAACTAAAATTGATAATTAATGCCTATGATAAAAAATGGATACTTAATGGGATTTGTGTCGTGAGTATGTGCATGACTAACAATTGTCCAAACTGGATATAGAGACTTGGGTGTGTGGGGCATCACGAGTATGTACAGGACTAATGAATTTGTCCAAACTGGATATAGTGACACGTCGTGCGTGGAACCTCATAGTATGTGTAGTGCTAACTGTGACACCCCGCCTAATAAAATACCGGGTGATCAGTCCTATATCAAAGTAATTAGAAATGTCATTGTTTCATTCTTAGCATTATTATCAAAAACCACTTAATTACTAATAATCTATTAGGCCCGATGTCAAATTTTAAACTTCTAATCGTTTTAACTAAAACACACAAGTAAATTCATCCATTCAAAGATATGAACAACAACTGAAATGAATAAATAGTAACCGCTAACTCTTGATAAAACATTTACATAACCCTAATGAGTAGGCGTAAACAAAATTGCGGAAAATAAAATAAATGACAACAATCGGGTAGCATGCTCGAATATTACTCCCAATACATCCTATCTAGATCACAAGGAGAGAAGCATCTATACAATTTCCTGCTAATATCTACAACTGCGGCAGTAACATCTGACTTGAAAGAATAGTCATCCAGGCTGATGATACGCAAATATTACATATTTCATCCTCCGAACGGACGCATTTTAGCCCCCTCGGGTGCCTTAATCTCTATATTTAAGCCTGTTAACTAGACAACCTCGGTTTATATTGTTAACATGCTATATGAGGTATAATTGGGCTTTTGTAGGTATTTAGGTACTAAGTGTGGAGTTTGGACGCATTCCGGTGAAGTTTCGTACGCAATCGCACGTTCAAGGGCATTTTAGTCATTTCAAAGCTTGGGCACCTGGCCCGACATCTCACGAAAGTTGTATCCCTCCTCGCTAGCTTCGCGTGGCCATGAACGGTGCACAATTCCGAGTCCGTATAAAGAAGTTACGGCGATTTCAGCGGAGGGAAAAACAAGGAAAGCAAAAGAGGAGTAGAGAGGAGGAAGAAAAGAATGCAGAAGCTACTGCTTAGCTCACCCCTGCTTGATCGATCGATCGACGATTTTGGTCAATCGATCGATCCTTCTCTGCAGTTGAAAATTGGCCTTGATCGATCGATCGACCCTTTTTGTCGATAAATCGATCCCCTGTTTTCAGGAGATATTTTTCCATTTTATTTCTTTTCTCTTTTCTTTTCTAATTTAATTCCAACTTAGTATAATTACCAATTTCTTTGTAATAAACAGAGGTGAACGATTTTAGATAGTTTTAGAAGATAGTTTATCTTAGGGTTTGGGTTTTTGCTTAGTTCTTCTTCATTTCTTCTTGGATTGACACCCTTTTTGGTATGTAAGTTGACTATTCATTACCCCCTCCATTAATATAACTTGTATTTCATTCTTTATTGCTTTGATAATTAGGTTTACAAGCTTTGTTAATTAGTTTACATGCTTTGATTTACTCACTTTCTAGTATAAATTTATCGCGTTTTTACGATGCTTTCTAGGTAATTTAAATTAGGTTGTGTTTGATTGGAACTCACTCGAGTTAACGCGTTGCTTTGCTTTGGTGATGGTGTTTACGGGTTTATTTTGGGTGCGTTGTCCTAGTTATTATGCCTAAGAGATTTGACGGGGCATATCATGTATGCCCCGTGCTTACGACCATTCGTGCGTAATTTTTGGGATATTTGGTGATGCCAAGTTCTTATTAGGCTTTTATTAGGATTTAGGGGCGTGACAACCCTTGATTTAATTAACTGTCGAAACGAGACGCATTTGTAATAACTCATCGACCCATGTAACCATTTTATACAAATTAACTCGGGTGAGGGATATTCGACGCAACCTATAGTTTTATCCACTTTCATAATATAGTTTCAATACCCTTGCCTAGAATAACATTTCCCTTTATGCATCTTTTAACTTTTTAGTTTGTAATTCACCTTTTACACTTTTATTTCGGAGTATTAAATCAATTGAATTCTAGAAACTAGTCCCTGTGGATTTTTGATACCCGACTTACCGCTGTGCTTCCCCGCAAGTGTAGTAGTAATTTAGGTTTGTTAGTATAGTCGCGACGAGACATAAAACAACGACTGTACACTTTACACGCGCACAACTCTCGCGTGCTATCACAGGCGTCCCTTTGTCTGGACACCTAAAAAGTATAACAAAGGAGAAGAAAAAGGAAAGATTGATATGCGTTAGAGCCCGAGTTTTGAAAACATTTTAGCAAGTCCTTAACATAGTTTAATATTTAAAATATGATATTCTCTATATTTAAACTAGTGTCGCACTCCCATGAAACACCCCTCACCTCTCATCTAACAGTGCACACCTAACGCATGTCTTTTAAAATACCCTTTATAAGCTACTCCACCCAACTAATCTCTCACAACAACTAAATCCTCATACCCTATCTCAAGTCCTGCGTATATTATTCCCAACTTTCGCCCGAGCTTATACCTTATAATTTCTAGCTTATTAGATATCCATTCATAATAAATAACCTTCACTAGTTATTATTTAGTGTTATTATTATTTAGTATATAATATTCTAATATTTATATACGTATATAATATTCAAATTTAGTGTTATTATTTGGTATATAATAATCTAATATTTATATACGTATATCACATATGTTATTCCGGAGTTTATACTCCAGGATGATCCAGAAATTATTCTACATTTCATTCTTTATTCTGTCCGTATATATATTCACATCTCATATATATGTATATGCAATATATTATACGCATCAAGTATATCCATACTTATATATCACACACTATATAAGTATAATAACCATCTCTGAGAGGTATAACTCAATGGATGTAGTCTCTCAATGCTATCATCTTCCAGGAAATTACTCACACATCATCCTGGTACCAGCGGTTGGACTCTCACACCGACTTGGTAAAAACCAAATCACAACGTATGGGAAGACGTCATAGTTCCTCACTAGAAATAAGACCCATTATACCCAAGATGTCTTACCCCTGATAAATGCCACACAATATAAAAATAGACGCTATGAACTGAGGACTATATGCTCCATGCTCCTCAAGTCAGGGGCCTCACTCACATCGCACAACTTTCCATTATAACACTAGAGGGGTATGCTTCACATAAATGTATCATTCACACACACATATATTCATAATCATATCATATACATAATGTCTCTATACCCGTATGTATTATCAAATCCATCCATATATCCCTATCAATCCCGACATTAGACTGTAAATCCTGAATATACCATTTCATATTAATTTATAAGTATTCATGCACTTATATTAAACCCATAAGCATTCTGTCACTTAGGATGCAATTATCACATAAATAATTCCCGAATATTACCTTATCTCATCTAGCTAATATTCTAATATCATCTTACTTGCACCTTAGGATTTACTCATATATATATATATGTGTGTGTGTGTGTGTGTGTGTGTGTGTGTGTGTGTGTGTGTAAGGACATTGTCCGTCACAATTTAGTATCTCATATACTGCTACAAGTTACTACAAGTCTACGAAGGATTGTCCGTCCCAATTTAGTATGTCATATATCGCTACAAGTTACTACAAGTCGTGAAGGATATATATATATATATATATATATATATATATATATATATATATATATATATATATAAGGACATTGTCCGTCACAATTTAGTATGTCATATACCGCTACAAGTTACTACAAGTCGTCGTAGGATTGAGAAGATTACATATATACAAGACGAATCCGAATTTTAAGAAGTCCTCAACATTCAAGCCCAACAAGGTTGAATTTGGTAAAATGTGTTCAAGTTTCATTTACATTTCACAATAAAAGTGTTGGGATATTTTTATAAAAGTTAAAATATTTTTGGAATTTTTAATAAATGTTTTTCAAAAATATTTTATCATAAAAGTTTTGGATAAATATCTCCCGATCCCGTGAACAGTTTTAATGTTTGAGGATTCCAAGTTATTTAAAACTTTAAAAGTCTTTTTTTAAGGGGATCAATGATTGTCGTTCAAACAACGTCACATGTCGTTCAAACGAGATGGAGGTTCTCTAGAACGATGTTGCACGTCGTTCGAACGAGAAGGTGTTTTCCCTTGACATGTCACCGCCTTGAATTTTTATATTTTAAGGGTGTCAGGATACTGGATTTCGTGTGGAGAAAAAGTGGTTTTGACAGAATACGTTTTTCCATTATTCTCCAACATTTTTATGGTTCAATATTTTGTTTTACAATTCACAATCCCAATAGCTTTTATGTGCGTTGTTTTTGTGGAACCCAAAGCATAGTTTGATATTTTTGTTTTAAAAATAACGCACGTTGCTATTTGAGTTTAAGGGTTGAATTGATTTGATTCATAAATTGACTCTAATTAAATAAGTTTGTGATTGGAATTTGTGCAACTATTAGAATCTTAATCGCACACGGTCTTTCAAATTGGTATCAGAGTCTGCTGCACTAATTTACTGTATCGATCCTACAGTGCAATTTTGTGGTGGTTATTTTTGCTCATCACTCGTGTGATTATTTTTGTCTCTCGATGGATTCTCCTTTGAATTTGAAGTTTCCCGAAAAAATTGAATTTTTTAAAAGTCGTTTGAAAAATGTTTTGGAACTTTTGCAAACTACTCAAAATCACCAAGATTTCCTTCGTGAGAAACTTGTGGACTTGGAACGTGATTTTAGAAAATTAGAATTGTCCAAAAAGGAGAGTGATGATAAAGTCCTAGTTTTAGGAAAATAATTGGATGACTTAAAAAATTCTAAGGTTCCCATTTGTGCCGTCAAGGATAAAAAATTAATCGATGATTTTATGTCATGTGAAAAGACTCTTAGGAATAAGTGTGTTTTAATTGAGGGTGAGCGCGATAAACTGTTAAGTTTAATTGATAATTTGAAAAAGAAATCCCTATCTTTGGAAGAGTCTAATTCGTTGCTTGAATAAAATATTTTGAAGTTGAAAAATGATTTAAATGATTCAAGTAGTTTGATAGTGATGGTAATGGCTCTTCATGTTCTAATGCTTCCGCTTCTAAAGCCAAAACCATTATTTGTTTTAGAGGGTCAACCATTCCTAATGACGTTAGAAAAGGTCAACCCATAGGTGTCGTTCCACCCGTTTACACATGTTCACATTATGGTAGGAAAGGGCACCTTAGGCATGTCTGTTTCGATCTTTGAAAAGGTCCTATGAAGTTTATGTCTAGTGTTACCGTGATTCCCAAAACCCCCACACGACGTTTCATATCTATTTGGGTTAGGAAATAACTTTTAGAGGCACTAGATTGGAGACGTGTTTATTCTCATATACTTGCACATGATTCGTCACTTGCTATTTCATATCATTAATTGCTTGCATGACTTTTGTCATACACTAGTTGTGGTTTCATGATATATATTTTCTAGTGTGTTCACATGTAATTTTTGTATTAGATTTTTGTTTTTGGAAATTGTTTGAAAAATACAAAAAGATTTTTTTTTACAAAAATTTGAAAAATCCAAAAAAGAGTTTTGTATTTTGTTTACACCTTTTATGAATTGACACTTAGGATAACCAAATCACAAATTCACACCATATCCACGTGATTGTCTGATAGTGTTTTGAGACAATACGTTGTGTCATTCATGTGCTTTACAAAGTTTGGAGTATTTCAGATGATATAGTGTTATTACATACATGATTGACTCTATTTGTCCTTTATTGCACACATGCACGGATTTGTTTGACTTTATCACTTGTCTATCACATATTGGTTAAGTGTTTCCATCTCAATTCCGTTTATACAACGAACCAAATGCGATAAAACTTGACAAAAAGAAGTGCATGATATAAACCGTTTGTGAGATTTGTGTGTTTTATTTTGAAAATGGGGAAGGGCTACGAAAGCTACTCATTTATCCTTTGCGATTAAGACACTGTTTAAATGGGCCTAAAAAATGAGGAATTAAAAATTATATGGGGTCCAATGAAATTTAAAAGAGTCCGAAAAATTAAAAGGCAATAAAAAGAAAATTATGCCAAAAATGGGCCAATTTGTTTTTTAGTTTCATCACCTCATAAGAAAATTTAAAATCATTATCTTTTAATGAGGGAGTTTGGATGGAGTTTTCAACGATTTGCGCATCCTTGAAAGTTATGAAAAAGAATTTCATAGTTTTGGACGTTATTGGTGTGGAAATAATTTATACTTTGATTTGTTGATATGATTAAGACGATGTCATCTAAATTCAATAATTTCATACCTAAAGACTATTTTTTATGTTCATTAGTTAGGAGTACACTTATGCATCTTGCACATATGATATGATTGAGTTGATTTTCCTACTGAATCTGTTCACACCCATTCGTTCCATATCCATGAATTGGTTATCTTAGTATGAATTCATGGTGTGTGTTTGTAACACTTTTGTATAAAAAATTGAAAAATCAAAAATAGTTTGCGAATTTTTTTGAGCATTTCCTACATTGAGGACATTTGTCATATTTGTTTGCCTTGTTTACAGTGACACCCCGATTTGCTTTATGTGATTTATTCTTTTTCTTGTCTATTTCGGACAAATAAAAAGTGGGAGAACGAATTATGATTTTATGGGTGAGTTTAAGTATGAGGGAGATTTGAATATGCTTACATGTTTTATGTTTATATCATTTCAAACTAGATACGTCACGAGGTCTTTGCTTTGTCTCAGGTGTGTAGGTACAATTGAAGATTTTGGATTGCACACCCTGATGAGAAAAGCTTGGAGTTTTGAAAAGTTGATTGTTGAAGCAATGTTTGAAAAAGTTTGAAGACTTGTGAGTTTATCCCGAATATACCATTTCGTATTAATTTATAAGTATTCACGCACTTATATTAAACCCATAAGAATTTTCTCACTTAGGATATAATTATCACATAAATAATTCCCGAATATAAGCTTATCTCATCTTGATAGTATTCTAATATCATCCTACTCGCACCTTAGGATTTACTCATATATATATATATATATATATATATATATATATATATATATATATATATATATATATATATATATACACACACACACACACACACACACACACACACACACTAGCGGAATGGCCATGCCTGAAGGAACGAAAAAAATTTCGAAAACATGTAATTACAAAACAAAAAAACTTTTCAACGTACATAATTGAAAAACGAAAAAAATATCGTTCCCCAACAAAATAAAGTGTAATTTTAAAAAAATTGGGCATAATCTAATTTGACCCAGACTAACGGTACTTGCAAGCAAAATAGAAAAATTATGTCTAAATTCTAAATGATGTGATAAATGGATGATTGCAATAAAATCCCACATGGAATATAATTGCATCCAAAATAGAAATGAATGTCGAAACGCCACATAGAATAAAATTCGAAAGGCCAAATTAATCTGAACCAATATAGTCCAAAATCTTTTTTAACCAATTCAAAATAGGTGCAATGAAATCTATCTAAGAAAAAAATTCAGTGGGTTTGCAACAAAACATGTGCACCCCTATAAACATAAATTGAACGAATTATGTGCTCCCAAAATTCATATGTGATACACATCTATAATCTAGTCAATCAAAATCCTAAACAACGTTTAGTTCATAAAATAAAAGTTATGGCAATGACCCTCAATATTAGGAAGAGACTAAATAAAATAATCAATTCATATTCACTTCAATTCAAGTATGGGAGAGCCTGGGCAGTGGACTGAGAGGATGTATTTTAGTTGGAGTGTTCGTTTGGTTGGTTTTTACTAGAAAAAAACTTCCTCGGAATAAGGTTTTGAGGCCGAACGTGTGTTGCCAAAATGACCTGCTTAGCTGTCTCAAATGACCTTCTCAATTTCAAACACACAATAACAAATTATCAATCCTGGATCTTTATTGGAAACTAATGCAATAATGCAAACTGATTCTTCTCGTGGTTATCCTGCAGAACATAATAATTTTATACTAATGATGCAGTATACGTAATCGTACATGGAGTTAAGTACACAATGTTCACCCACAAACTATTGAAAGCACCAAAGAAACTGAGTTTGTACGGATCTATCAAAACTGCATCTAAAGCAAAAGTGCTTCAAGAAATAGAATAACTCGACTATATTGACGTTCACGAGGTCGAATATTATGATTCCCAGGGATATAATGAAATAAAATCTGCATAAATATAAAATTCATAAAGTCAAGCGTAAGAAAAGTCATAAATACCGGGAAACAAAAAAAACATGATATTCTCAATTATGATGAACAAAAGTTGGGATTGCCCTTGTATTTCAAAGTTCATGCCCTTGTATTTCAAAGAATAAGTACGATAAAACCAAACATAAGTGACAAAACTAACATAGCTTTCGCTATTTGAATCCAAATGAAATTCTGGACAAAGTAGGTGTTTGAACTTTATAGAGTAAACTTCCGCTAGGCACATCCTCCGCCAAAAAATATAAAAGAGGAGAAAGGGGGAAAACTTATTTAATCCCTCTAGAGAAAGAGAAATACACTACTGGAGATCCACTCATAATGATAGAAAGTTTAGTAGACTGCATAATTGAAGAAATCCATTGAATTAAATTGTTACCGAAATCAAAAGACTCAATCGTATTCAATAAAAATCCCTAAATAATGTTGTAAAAGGTTTGGAGATATCAAATCTAATAGCAACATTACCACCAAGGCTTTTATAATCAATAAGATTAATGTTTTATGAGTAAAAAGATATATAGTGTGTGATACTTCTACTTGGGATGAAAGCAGTTTTGTTGGTAGAAATGATTTTAGCAATAATAGAAGACACCCTATTTGCCAAAAAAAATGTTATGATCTTAAATTATAAATTATCCATAGAAATTCAACTAAACAGATTAGTATAGTCACCCTTAGGAAGAGTAAGAGAGATAAGATTTAAATTGAAACCAGGCAGTATCAAATTATGAACAAAAAGTATAATCACGGCTCTACAAACGTCATTGACCATAATGTCCCAACATTTATTATTAGTAAATATGCTTTGTGGAAGTAAATGTCTTACAATATCTGTATTAGCAATAGCCCCAATGAGGAATAAATCTATACATATTTGACACATTCCTGATCTTACCAAAATCACCCATCCATTCTCTTATATTAGCAGTAGTAATCCCTATCTTGACAGTATTGGTTCAGCAAACAGGTCAGAAGGTGACTTGGGGCTAGTATATGGGTTTCAGTTAGGGGTGGCAATTCGAGTTAGTCGTGTCATTTTCGGGTTGCGTTGATTTTGATTTGAGTATAAGTGTTGGGTAATTTTAAATCTATACAAACTAATCGTGTCATGTTCGGATCATTTCGGGTTATTACCATAAACGGGTTATCGTGTTAAAAATTGTCAGGTCTAGTTTCAGAGGAGACACTTTAGCTGTAGTTTCATATTTATTCACATATAATAAAGAGGGGACCTTTGACCATACATAACAAAATCATTCTAAAAATATTATTAGGAACAAAATCTGAGGCAGGGTGGAGTGCAAGATGGAAAAAATGATTAATTCAACCAAAAAAAAAATTAAACATTGGCATGTCATGCAATATCAAAAGATTTTCATCTCAACTTCACGTTGTAGAAATAACACCCAACAGAACAAAACAAACGCAGTTTTCTCTTCATCTCAGCTAAACAATTACTTGCATTTTAATAATAAGAAATTATAAAAAAAGGTAAAGAAAGTAAAATACCTTAATGTAAAAATGATTTGTTTCAATCATAAGCATCTATGATGAGGCAATTTTATGACTGCATGAAATCATTGTTCACGACACATTACCATAGAAGCCAAAATACGCTAATCAAGACCATCTAATTTTCTTCGCCAATAGTCCAGTGAGTTAGGTGGTAGATATCCAGCGACTCTACAACCCTCCCACCTAATAAACTAATAATATATAGAGAAATTAAAATATTTTAATATTGGAGTTTGCATAAATTTTTATGGCATAAAAAGAATGGTGTTGCGGATGTTTACGTTTTCTACTTTAGGAAAAAAACTACATCTAAATCACCTGAATATACATAAATATGCATGAATTTCCTTCAGATGGAAAAAAGAGTCGAGGAAGCCCTAGAGAGAAACATCAGAGATTGTTATATCTATAGAAACAAAAGTAAGAAGTGGGACAATGTGGGTAAATTTTGAAATCACTCAATAACCCAACATAAAGACCCCCCAAATATGTTTACATTGAAGACAATGTCTTTTAAAATTTCTTTATCTTCCTAAGTAACCACAAAAAACTGTAATGCTTGCAACGGAGGAAACTCATATAGTTGTTTTTGACTATATGCAACAACAGTTATTTATACATATAGTCATTTAAAAAACCAGTCATTTACCTAGTTTACTACGATTTTCTTTCCCTATTAAACACGTGTATAGAAAAACTATTTGAAAAACAACTTAGTTCTTTGCTCATTTGTTTTTTCTATATTCATAAATGATTATATGCATATAGTTCTAGCCTCTGTAAGTTACATGTTCTTATTTTAAACCTACATCTGCTGAAAAAAGGAGATCTAGATCTTTTTTTCAGCAGTGGAGTCTTAAAAATTGAGTTGGTTTAAAAAAATTACGACCAAATCATTGCCCAAACAGGTGAAGTAGGTTTTAAAAAAAGGTCAAGCAGGTCTTTAAAAAGAAATAGGAGTTCTCCATACAAAAAGAGAGGAGGTCATTGAATTTACAAAAGAGAGCATGTCTTTACTTAAAAAAAACAAAGCAGGTCTTTGGCTTTACAAATAAGAAGCAGGTCCAATTTTTGGGCAGCCACGGTCGACTGGGTAGGACCAGGTGTTCCACCGCTGAATCTAATTTTCCTTAAGATTGAGGTAGTATGTTGCTATGGGAAATTCTTGTGTGGCCCCATTTGACCGGAAGTGATGGTGCGTGAACTGCTTTATTCCCAAAGATATTTGGTTTTCTGCATGAACTAATTTTATCCCCAAAACTTCAATAACATTTGCATATAATATTTCACATCCATAAACTAATACACATTATACCAACACTATTTATAATTAAGTTCAACAAAACCAAATAAAATATAAAAATTGAATCATTAAGAATTTAATCTTCACAACTTTAATCGTCGCAACTTTAATCGAATCATTAAGAATTGAACTGCTGCTAAAATACACCAGTATCACTGTCCTTAAGGTGGAATACTTCCCCTATTTCCCCGCCACTTTTTGATTCGATTAAAGTTGGTCAAAGAGGGATACTGATGATGGGAGGATACTCTTAAAATACAACAGTTATCAAGTCAAAACATGATACGCTACGTTGAGAATGTAAACCAAATACTGAAAATCTCAAACTTACCTTTGTCTTTGCATGAGAGAGAGAAAGGGATGGATTTGATATTGTTCAAACTGTGAGAAACGTTTTATGGAAAAGGGTAAAACATCAAATACATTATTGGGCGAATAATTTAAATTTCAATAATTGGCCAGCTCTAGAGTAGAGTAGGTTATGACACTGCGCCCGTAGAGTAAAATTCATTAAAATCCTGTATGATACACTGTACGCCAGTTTAGTAAAATTCATTACCTTCTGTAGAGTACCTGTTGTAGAGTAGAACAGCCCGGACCAGCTGCCTTGTAGGCATTTAATTGAAGAGTGGTTTCCACGTGGCATCCTTTTACACCATTAGATACAACACCCTTACATTTAATCTCAGGAGTAAATTTACTATAACCAAACATAAACACTGAATCATATATTGGGCACAAACTAAACACATAAATTTTCCACCGAAATCAGTCCCAATCATGAAATTAGCACAGAATCACAATCAAAAGTGTATAAGAAATATAAATAAAGAATGGCAGAGTCATACTCATGCAATAAAGAATGACAGAGTCCCAATCATGTAATAAAGAATGGCAGAGTTTCAACCAGTCCCAATCATGCAATAAAGAATGAGAGAGTCACAATCGAAAGTGTATAAGAAATATGGTTTTAAGTGGAGCTTTAAAAATCCAGATTAACTAAAGAAATAACCAAACTGCACCTGTATGTATAGCAGTACGAGACTCTTGTACAGCAGCACCAATTGCAATAAGAATATAGCAGCACAGAAGGTTGTAAATTGACCACTATAATGTTGAGGTTGAGAAGTTGATTGAAAAATATGCCGCATAGAGAGAGGGTTATAATTGATCCCAAAGCCATAATGCTCGCAGCGTTTATTTCATTCAAACCACGATGGGGCATGTATGTTTGTGCTCAAACTCAACAATCAAATAATCTTACCACTTGGTTCACATAATATGGTTATAAATTTAGGTCAAGATCTTCTGAGTCATTCATAAATGTACGGATGCAAAACAGTAAATGAAGTGAAAGATCAATATGGAGTACAGGGGAGAGCGATAAAGAAATGCACAATCCGTCATATTATAGACATTATGTGGAAGTTGAAGTTGGGATTCAGTTCTATATACAATTGGAGATCAACATATGGCTGCTCTTACTTATACATTCTTAACTCACATTGATACACATAAGTTATGCCAGAAAACATGATTACAATTTGTCGATACATGAACCAATCTGCATAATATTTATTCTTTTTATAACTTTCCAGTTCAGTATCTAACATTACAAAAATGATATACCACTTTATATCATCAATGCCTCTCAAAATTTATTAGGTATGCGCATTACATGTCCAAACCAAAAGAAATTTAAAGACTGATATTGTATCTTGATGTGTAAATATTACTACATTTAAGTGTGCTTAGAATAACGCAGTTACATTGATGATAAATTTCCACGTGTGGGTATTTGATTGGATAAAATAATAGAATTATGTCATTTAAAATACGAACACAAACAAATTAGGCCTTCTGCATGACCCTGCCTGTAGAATATGCACCACAAACAAAATAAAGGCAAAGACTGACAACCAAACCAAAAGAACTAAACACGTAGTGGAAGGACTATTAATTATGATAAAGATGACAAAGTATGATGAAACAAAAATTTGAGTTCACAACAATCCATGTCCTTCTCAGCAGTGAAAATTTTTCCTTTCCATATAGATTAGAACTATGTATATTGTATATCAAATACCCTGCATATTGTATATCAATGTAAACTTTTTGAAAGTACATTCTCAATAGTAACAAATCATGGAACATAAATGCACTTTCTCGAACTGATTAAATGATTAAATGATTAAACTAATTAAATGATTTTCAACTGATTAAACGATTTTTGACAACATTTGCAAATGATTCAATGAACTGAATATTTTCAACACTAACATTTTCAAGACCTGTGGATTAAATCAACACTTAAACTTAAATCAATATTGAGATGTAGACGAAGAAGGTTAGTTAAAGCAGGGCATTGGATTAACTCAACAACAACACAATGTTGTAGATTTGAGAGGGGATCCCCCATGTACAGCTGCGCCAATCAATAAAGAAAATCAACAATTAGATATAAAAATAAGCATATCTATCCGAACATCATTAATCAAAACACTTGAATAAAAATAACCATGATATCTATAGTAAGCTTTAGCCATGTTAAGTTTTACATAATATTGCCTCCATGAGCTCTCTCCTCAATAGTTTTAAAGAAATTACATAAATTTATAGGCCTCGAGTTCTCTAAATTGTTAATGAATTGATAATCATACCATTTGTATCTTTGCTAATTTGCTAAAATTGATCATCGCACCTCAAATGGCTTGCCTCAGCTACTCAATTGCTAAAAAGGCCTGCTTAGCTGCCTCACATGGCCTGCCTCAAATAATAACTTGATCAGCTGCCTCAAATGGCTACTGAGCAATAATGTTCCTTTCACTAAAAATTCTCCCCCGAGCCACACTAAAGAAGGTAGCGTCGTTCACAAAAAAGAGAATAGAAACGGGAGGTTTTAGCTACCTCAAATGGTTGCAAGGATGCTTTTTTGCTGTATAAACACTTTGCAATACAAACATATTCGAGATTGAATGATCTAGTTGATTGAATTAAAAACCCTTCGCTATATCTCATCCTCCATAATGAATTTTGTTTCTAGACATATTAATCTGAGTGGATTTAATTGGGAATAATGAATTTGAGGCTGTGACAATGTTGGAGGTTTTGAAGTGGAGAAGATATTCATTAGTGGGGTTTATGGGGTTTTTAGTTGATTTTTATGGTTGGACTTGGATGGATTACACCTGTTAGAGTTGAAAAAAAATATTGATCCAGTGGATTTGAAGTCCATGAATCTATCAGGTACCTTAAGCTCTAACATATCATTTGGGAACTCCTCCAAATTGGAAAATCTTTATTTAAACAGTTGTGCTCCACAAAGTGATCCAACAACTTTTTGGAACACAACTGATCCAATAATATCCAATAGCCATATAATTTTCCACAAAGCATAATGACACTGTTAAGTAAGATTATACTACATACATAAATGGCTGAAAATGAAGAAATGATTAGAACAAAATTATTCAAAATTATGAGGATACATCATTTTACAAAGAAATGAGGTCATAACTCTAACTAATACATAATTGTGTAAACATGTTGATTAAATCATAAGAAAAGAAAGGATTTACATTGGAAACATTACAGGTGTCATCACCACCATTTACTTTCAATGAAATGAAAGAGTTTAAAATCTCAAATATACCCGTTTTTGTTCGTTAGTTTAAGACTTCAAACGCAACCCTAGAAACACCATATATTTAGTTGATCCTATCATGGATGGGAAGCGATGTATCGGTTATCAATTAAAAAAAATAGTTGAATATCTGTAGAGAGTTGAATGGACCTGTAATATACACACAATCATTTGATCCGCAATTTACACTCTATCGCACTCGATTAGTACTCCTAACAAATATCAAATACCAATTGTAATGTTAAACAAATTTTACAATGATTATAGATAATGTTGCAATTAAAAGGACAATAGGATACATGGATTCAACTTATATTATCAAATCACAAATGAATACATCTCCATAGATAAAAAAAATGATGAGAAAATTACCTATACCGAGTATCTACTATTCAAAAAATTACCACCAGTCAAAACCACAAAGGAATGAACTATAAACCTGAAAACATAACACCAATAAAATCAAATCAAAAGTAGGAAAAACATGTGTGTTTGGGAGAGACTGTGTGCTTGGAGAGTGATAACTTAAGAGAGAAAGTGTAAATTTTAAAAATAATGTACCAATCTTGTACCATGCTTCTTGAGCTAGTTGTTTGATATGACACAATTATTGCGTATTTCAGCCCTCGAACCTATGCATTTTAGCCCCCTCGGGTATCTTATTCCCTATATTTATGCTCGTTAAGAAGAAAACCTTGGATTTCTACGTTAATATGTTTTACAGGGGTTAATTGAGCTTTTATAGGTATTTGGATGCTAAGTGTGAAGTTCAGACGCATTCCGCTCGATTTACGTACACGATCGCACGTTCAAGGGCATTTTATTTTTTTCATAGCTTGGGCACCTGGCCCAACATCCACATGGAAGTTGTATCCCTCCTCGTAAGCTTTGCGTGGCCATCAACGATGCGCAATTCTGATTCAGAACGAAGAAGTTACGGTGATTTTAGCGGTAGAGAAAGACAATGAAACCGAAAGAGGAGAAAAGAGGAGGAAAAGGAATGCAGTGTGCTCATACCTTCTTGATCAATAGATCAATCAAAAGGATCGATCGATCAATCCTTCAGTTTTTCCAAATCATAGGGAGACAGTGGGCTGATATTTTTTCCATCGATCGATCGATCACAAGGGATCGATCGATCGATCCCCGGTTTCCAACTGATATTTTGGCTTTTCTTTTCTTTTCTATTTTAATTCCACTTACTATAAATACCATTTTTGTTGTAAATATCAGATATGAAGTGATATAATTCATTTTAGGTTAGAATAGCTTATGGTTTGGGTGATTTTGGAGAGTTCTTCTTCATTTCTTCTTGGATTGACACCCTTTTCGATTTGTAAGTTGACTATTCATTCACCCTCTCCATTAATATAGTTGTATTTCATTAATTCCTGCTTTGTAGTGTAATTTACATGCTTTCTTATTTAGGTTTACATGGTTTGATTTCCTTGCTTTCTAGTGTAGGTTTATCGCGTTTATTTGCCGCATTTCTTTACCGCGTTTTTAACATGCTTTCTAGCTAATTTAGTCTAGGTTGTGTTTGAATGGAACTCACTCGGGTTGACGCGTTGCTTAGCTTTGATGATGGTGTTTACAGGTCTATTTTGGGAGTGTTGTTCTATTTATTACGTCTAGGAGACTTGACGGGGCATATCATGTATGTCCCGTACTTACAACCTTTCGTGCGTAATTTTTGGGGTATTTGTTGACGCCAAAATCTTATTAGGCTTTTATGAGAATTTAGGGGCGTGACAACCCTTGATTTAATTAACTGTCGAAATGGGTCACATTCGTAATAACTCGTCGACCCATATATCCATTTTATAGTAATGAAGTCGGGTGAGGGATATTCGACGCAACCTATAGTTTTACTTGCTTTCTTAATCTAGCTTTATTTTTCCTCGCCTAGATTAATCATTTCCTTTTTTTGCATCTTTTTCCTTTTTTGTTTGTAATTTATCTTTTACACTTTTATTTCTGGAATATTAAATCATATAAATTCTAGCAACTCGTCTCAGTGGATCTTTCGATACCCGACTTACCGCTGTGATTTCCTCGCAAGTGTAGTCGTAATTTAGGTTTTTATATTATTGCGGTGAAACGAAAACAACGACCGTGCCCTTACACAAGCACGCATTTCATGATTAATCAAAATGGCGCTGTTGCCGGGGATTAGTTGTTTTAGACTTTATTTGATTTAGTATTTCGTAGTATTTTATTTCTATTTGTATTATTTGTTAATATTTCTGCAGGCCTTCCACATTTGAGTACTTAGAAACGCTTGAATTTCCCGCGCGCAACTACTTTGTGGATTTTGCCACTTGATCCATTTTTGGGGTAAGCATGTCTTATTCCAATTCTTTCGTCAATCATTGTTATAATTCTCAAAATTCTCGTACTCCTTTGACTTTCGGCCAATACTTAGAATCCCAAAGAATTTTAAATTCAAATATGTCTTTGGCCGAGTATAACGAAAGTCAAAACTTAGGTTATTGGAATTTTGATGATGATGATGATAATGATTTTGGGCCTTTACCTCCTTATAATAGGAATTTTGAAATGAATTAGAATAATTTTCAAAATTCCTATACTAATAACTTTTCGTTCAAGTGCGATGGTAATTTTCAAAGTTCCCATTTTCAGGGATCCGTACCTCGACCTATGACTTTCGGTGAGGGCTTGCGTATGCTTGAGAATGAGAAAATTGAAAATCGTTATCGGGAAGAAAATCGTTGTTGGGAACATGAATTGGATTTATTATTTTAGTCCGACGATGATTTTGCTTCTGAGACTTTTGAAGTCGAGGAATGTTTTGAACCAAATGAGGTTTTTGCTCATACTTTGGAACAAACCATTCTAGACTTTGCCCATTTCATAATAGATATTGAAAGTGAGGATGAAAATGACGTATTATCTATTTGTAATGAAATGATTTCTTCTTTGGCCCCCAAAGAAGAACATTTCATTGAAAATGATATTATTTCCTTCGAAACTCAATCTTCATGCGATGATGATTCATCTCATGAGTTTGAATTTCTTTCATCCCCATTTTCATTCTCTATTATCACACCATCACAAGTACCTGATGATTCGGTTTCAAACTTTAATGTTTTAAACCTTTTCGCTGATGAGGAGTACTTTCTCGAGTCGCCTTCCATAATCGCATCTTTACCTTCGTGTGCGCCACCTCCTATTCCAATTTCAAAATCTTTGGGAGGATATTCTGCTTTTCTCGATCCCCACATGTTTTTGTCACCCGTTCAATCCAAATCCCCCATTGTCCTCCCAAAACTTTTAATTGACGATGGTTCCTTTCTTACGCCTTATGTGCCTTCCATTGTTCAAACGGAATTCATATTTTTTGGAGGTCATGCTTGTATGTGAGGGTACACCGGTTATCCTCCAGAGTCAAATCGTGCTCATGGTGGACCCCCAGCTATTTAAACTTTTAGTGTATAGTTAGTGTGAAGCCTAAATAGTAGGTTGTATCTAATTAGCTTTTTATACTTTTTTTCTTTTTATTTTTTCCTTCCTTTTTAATTTAGTCTCTTGTAATTAGTTAACTTTTTGTTATTTGTTTTTGCTATGCTCTGTACTAACTTGTTTTATAGATTCTTTGGACTTGTTCTTATGGGGATCGCTCCAGTTTTGGGTAATATCGCTCTTTTCCTCTTTTTAACTTGGTTCTTAATTCACATTGAGGACATTGTCAAGTTTTAAGTTAGGGGGTGTGGGATATTCTATCCATTTCTTTATTTAGTCCATGTTTTTGCTCACATGTTAGTTACTTAGTATGCTTTTCTTAGAAAAATTGAAAATTTCAAAAAGATTTTCTTTTTTTTTCTCCTTTTTTGGGCGTTTTGCCTTCGTTTCCGATGATAAATTTCAATAATTACCCGATCCAATAGACAACCCAATGATGCATGTTCTCGATTTTAGAAGTTATTAGACTTTAGTCTCCATTATTGATATTGTGAATAACTTCATGAATTAAACTTTAATCCTATGAGCACATGAACTTTTATCACTATATTTATTTAGTTTAAGATTTTTATAACTCGGTAATATTTTGTTGCATTGTATATACTTACACCGAGTAAGCTTTGTACCTTTCGTCATTTGTGAGTGTTATACACTATTCTTTTCTCATTGAAAACATTGAATTCGTCGGTAATCTCTATATTCTTTCATTTGACCGTTCATTAATTGAGTTTATATCTTGAAATGTGTTCCTTGATCATGATTTTCATATATTGTTTTGACTCGATAATTGCATAAACTTTGTGAAATGATCATAGTCCCTCTTTGTTATATCCCTCATACTGACCTTGAGCTCACCCTTATATGTTTACCCTCGTCAACCCCCTTTGAGCCTAAATATTAGCCTTTCGTTTCATAACCCAATTCCTATAACCAACTCCGAATTGGAGTTTTAAACCCTACATACACTTTCCATACCTTTGTTTTGAATGTTACTTGGGATTGAATGATGTTGTTGTGATGTCGGTAGCAATTTAGGCATGTGAGAGTACGAAAAGTAAAGAAAAGAAAAAGTGAAAAAGAGATGAAAAAGAGAAAGCAAAAAGAAAAAGAAAACAAAAGAAAAATGAGAAAAAGACGAAAAGAAAATAAAGAGAAAGTTGTAAATGTTGTATATAGTTAATAATCTTTGATTACTCTCCCCGATGATATATCTAATGCCTTTTTGGAACTTGTTTTCCAATTTTGTTATTGCCCGCATTCTTCCCATTATCCCGTGTTTTCATTCCTAAAACTTTGAATCCGTACATACATTCCTTCATTTCGTACCCTAGCCTAGCCTACACTATAACCCTATTAAAGTCCTATGTGATCTTTGGTTGATGTAATTCAAAAGTTTAAATAGTTTTAATAATCTGTGAAAATACATCTCGCCTCTTTTAATGTCCGGCATCTTTCATTGAGATTATAGTTTTTCATTTTATATAAAGCATTCTTCATTTGTGACATGTGTGTGACCTAGTTTACATTTAGATTTACTCTTTATGCCCGCATGTTCTGTGTGTTACCTCCCTGTTTCGAGTGAATTCACTTGATGAGTGTATTGCCCGTGAGGATTAAATATATACTTGCTTTATTTTGTATCCGATTTATTTAAGTTTTTGCCAAATCACACTTTACATGTGCTCGCTCCCCCTCCCACATTTTAAGGTTTCAATTTTATGAGGTTCATTTTATAATGTTAATGATTTGGACTTGTTTTTGAATCCGTTTAATGTGTTAATAATGTGTACGAAATCTTGTTTGCTATTGTTGGGCTTGTCGCATGTTGGTTTGGGCTTATTTTGAGGAAACCATGTGATGTTTGTTGGTATCATCCCTGAAAACCCTCACCAGACGACACTCATCCACTAGGGTGACCTAGGGGTTTCACGGCTTATTGCATATGCTAAATGCAATCGAATCGCCCGCGAAAGTGGCCTTATGCTTTTATACCATATTTTTGTACTTATCCTGATTTTGGTTTGCTTGTAGTTCTTATTGCATCCTATTTCACTGCTAGGGACTAGCAATGTGTAAGTTAGGGGGTGTGATACGATGCAAATATTGCGTATTTCATCCCTCGAACCTATGCATTTTAGCCCCCTCGGGTATCTTATTCCCTATATTTATGATCCTTAACCAGACAACCTCGGATTTCTACGTTAACATGTTTTTCAGGGGTTAATTGAGCTTTTATAGGTATTTGGATACTAAGTGTGAAGTTCGGACGCATTTCGCTCGATTTTCGTACACGATCACACTTTCAAGGGCATTTTAGCTTTTCACAGCTTGGTCACCTGGCCCAACATCTACATGGAAGTTGTATCCCTCCTCACAAGCTTCACGTGGCCACGAATAGTGCACGATTTCGATTTAGAACGAAGAAGTTACGATAATTTCAGCGGAAAATAAAGATAATGAAACCAAAAGAGGAGGAAAAGGAATGCAGTGTGCTCATACCTGCTTGATCGATCGATCGATCCTTAGTTTTTCCAAATCTTAGGGAGACAGTGGGCTGATATTTTTCCATCGATCGATCAATCACAGGGGATCGATCGATCGATCCCCTGTTTCCAGCTGATATTTTGTCTTTTCTTTTCTTTTCTCTTCTCTTTTCTATTTTAATTCCACTTACTATAAATACCATTTTTTTTTAAATATCAGATATGAAGTGATATAATTCGCTTTAGGTTAGAATAGCTTAGGGTTTAAGTGATTTTGGAGAGTTCTTCTTTATTTCTTCTTGGATTGACACCCTTTTGGGTTTGTAAGTTGACTATTCATTCACCCTCTCCATTAATATAGTTGTATTTCATTAATTCCTGCTTTGTAGTGTAATTTACATACTTTCTAATTTCGGTTTACATGCTTTGATTTACTTGCTTTCTAGTGTAGCTTTATCGCCTTTATTTACTGCGTTTTAAACATGATTTCTAGCTAATTTAGTCTAGGTTGTGTTTGAATGGAACTCACTCGGGTTGACGTGTTGCTTGGCTTTGGTGATGGTGTTTACGGGTCTATTTTGGATGCGTTGTTTAGTTATTAGGCCAAGAAGATTTGATGGGGCGTATCATGTATGTCCCGTGCTTACGACCTTTCGTGCGTAATTTTCGAGGTATTTGTTGACGCCAAAATCTTATTAGGCTTTTATGAGAATTTAGGGGAGTGACAACCCTTGATTTAATTAACTGTTGAAACGAGACGCATTCGTAATAACTCATCGACCCATGTATCCATTTTATACTAATTAACTCGGGTGAGGGATATTCGACGCAACCTATAGTTTTACTCGCTTTTTTAATCTAGATTTATTTTCCCTCGCCTAGATTAATCATTTCCCTTTTTTGCTTTATAATTTATCTTTTACACTTTTATTTCTGGAATATTAAATCATATAAATTCTAGCAACTCGTCTCAGTGGATCTTTCTATACCCGAATTATCACTGTGCTTGCCTCGCAAGTGTAGTCATAATTTTGGCTTTTGTATTATCACGGTGAAACGAAAACAACGACCGTGCCCTTACACGAGCACGCATTTCACGCGCGTAATCAAAATGTTCCCTATTTTTCCAATGAAAGATGAGATTTCAACAATTCCTGTATAGGTATGGCAGAATGAGAAGATGTTGAAGTAAAGTAGTGTGGTAAACTACACTACAACTGTAAGCAAGAAGAACGAAAACTGTCAGCAAACGATACTAAAAAATCCCAAAAAGAAGGCAAAACAGATAAAGCTAAACTAATGTGCATAAGCCACTTAGAAAGTCACCACATCCAAAGATCTGCAAAATATCAAAAGAAAACACCACAAAAATTCAGGAATTAAACCTATAAACCTATACAGATGTGTAAAAACTCAAAATAAAACACCAAAATAGTAACATTTCGAAACTCAGGTGGTGTTATGGTTTGAATTTAAAAAAGAAGCAACTAACAGAGAGTGTAAAACCTCCAACAAAAAAACTATAAATTAAAGATTTATGATTCGACATCCCAAAATTAGAGAAGAACTTATAGTAAATTCAACGATAAACAACAAAGAAGAACAAAAAACACACATTTCCAAAACCAAATTTGAACCACCAAATCCCAAAATCACACAAAATATAATGAAAGATCCGCTAAATTTTGACATTGAGGTTGAGTGGGCAACCGAATATAACATTATAAAATAAAGATGACACAGATCCAACACATACAAAACAATTTTACAAAATTTATAATGATTTATAAAAATGAATGCGACATAGTACCATATTGCAAAAATCTGAAAAGCACTTGAAGTAAAATAACAAAACTCTTAACCCTGAATTTTATTCATGGATCCGCAAAATGTATTGGACTTTATCCACAAAATATAATCTTCCATCTGCATAGAGTATAAAAACAACAAAGAAGCAAAATATATTACCAAAATAAACTTTTATATTATAAACCTTTATACGTAAATAAAGAGAATACATGGTGTAAAGTACACCTGGGGTTTCGATAGAGTTGAATCTGAGGAAAAAAAGAACATGAACAAAATTACATTTGAGAAAGCGAACTCAAACATTTCTAAGATAATCAGGACTAAACAATAGACGTCAATGAGTTTACCTAGATCTAAAAAAAACCTACTCCATAAATCAATAGCTCCCCTAGAAATCGAAAGGAAAAAAATGTCAGACCTCTAAAAAGAAAATTAGGGCTAAAACAACCCAAATGAACAACACAAAAATAAACAACTCTAATGTAATTACCACACTAACACGATTGAGATGTAGTAAAAAATTATTAAATCAACAACCTATGATTCAAAGATTAATAGATGAAAACATTACCTGATGATGGAGATGGAGAACCGAGAACCAAAGATGAGCCGAGAGAGAGGGGGAGAGAAAAGAGGGGGTCAAAAGAGGAGGAAGCTAAGATGAGATAAAATATGTGGGTGAACTTCCTAATTTAGCCCTTATTTTGAATTAAAGTAAGAGATGAAACCAAATAGTAGTGAGGCAAAAGAGGGAGAAACCAAAAAATGAAAGGTTAAATGAGGAAAATGAAACAAAACGATCTCAACCTTTGGATTCTTGCATTAAGTTTCATTTACATTTCACATTAAAAGTGTTGGGATATTTTTATAAAAGTTAAAATGATTTTTGGAATTTTTAATAAATTTTTTTCAAAAATAATTTATCATAAAAGTTTGGGATAAATATCTCCTGATCCCGTGAATAGTTTTAAGGTTTGAGGGTTCCAAGTTATTTAAAACTTTAAAAGTATTTTTTTAAGGGGATCAGTGACTGTCGTTCAAACGATGTTACATCTCGTTCGAACGAGATGGAGGTTCGCTCGAACGATGTTGCATGTCGTTCGAAAGAGAAGGTGTTTTGCCTCGACATGTCACCGCCTTGATTTTAATATTTAAAGGGTGTCAGGATACTGAATTTCGTGTGGAGAAAAACTGGTTTTTACGGAATACATTTTTCTATTATTCTCCAACATTTTGAGGGTTCCATCTTTTGTTTTCCAATTCACAATCCCAATATATTTTGTGCGAGTTGTTTTTGTGGAACCGAAAACATAGTTTGCTATTGTTCATACTTTGTGGGGAGATATATACAACCGAGGGCTGCGTGCTATTGTGGAGTGAGTCTCGACGGAGTTTTATGACTGCGTGTTATTCGAGAGTGCTGCGGTGTTCCTGGGTTGAAGACTGGACTGCGGTTCATGTAGGTTCGCTCCGTGTGGACTTATTGCTGACGACATCGACTGACGCCTGCGAGTATTCGAGTGTCAAACTGTATTTCATTGTAATTCGTGTAAGTTGCAATTTACAATTATAGTGAAATAAAGAGGTTTTTCCCTGAGGGGATTTTCCTGAATTATTGTGTCACATACTTTATTTATGTTGGTTTGACTCTGCACGCACATTACTATTTGAGTTTAAGGGATGAATTGATTTGATTCATAAATTGACTCTAATTAAATAAGTTTGTGATTGGAATTTGTGCAACTATTAGAATCTTTATCGCGCACGGACTTTCAATATATATATATATATATATATATATATATATATATATATATATATATATAAATATATATGTACGAACCTGCCTAAAAATTCCTCAAATGTCGTTCGTCCCAAACATTCCTAAAATTTATACTCCGGATTCTAATCCCACTAATCCCAAGGGTCACACATCACTCATTTAATCATCTAGAGGTCCTCACACTCTATTTAGGATCCCCTAATATTTAACTCCTTAAAACCATTCTCCTTCAATCCTTAAAATCAAGGAAAAAATTTCAATAACTGACAAGGCGAATCGATTCGCTTAAGGGCGAATCGATTCGGAAATGATGGTGTTACTATTCACATTATTCTCCAATTTCCTCCATATTCCAACACTCAAACAACAAAAGTCTTATGGATCTACATCATCAACCATCGAAATAATTATCTACACACTATGATTTAACCAACACATCAATTACTTCATGGGAGTCATCAAATTTAACAAGATTTTAGCCCTAAATCCTTTTAATTCTACATAACACATATCTTCCAATATTTCACCAAAAATACCACCATTAACATTGGTTTTTAACCTAGATTTCATATGGAGTTGTCAACACATCAATTTATATGAAATCATTTCCGAAATACCCATTTTCGTGCAAGAATCCCAAACCCAAAATCTTATAGTTTTCATCACCAACTATAATATGAAAAATAAACACACTCAATAGTGAAAGCAAGTTAAACACTTGCCTCGCTGGATAAATCAGACGACCTCGTGCGGGAATCCACCGGAGCTTTGCCGAAAATCTCCTATTTCTCCATTTTTTCCTTCCTTTCTCTTCGTCTCTTTCTTCTTTCTTTTCTTTTCTTTTCTTTCTTTCCTTATCTCATGACTTAATAAGAGATAAATGAGACTTATCCTTTTATTAAACCCAAATTTGACTCAAATACACAAATGCAAGTCCCTTACTAGTCCAAAAATTCCCTGGAACCCAAATACTACCCCCGGGTACTCTATTTTGACTATTTCAGCCCTTCCTAGACCAACCGTGCACTCGAAATTCCCATCCGAGTCACTTATAAAAAAATCACATTTATAAGTCCAACATAACTATGTATGTGTTTTTCGAATAGAATATTATTATTTGTCACTTTTCCCAATCGCGACATGATATAAAATAATCCAACTTCATTTACTTATTCTCATAAGTAAATATAGCACACATCAATATTAATCCGTTGCTCGCCAAATTAATATTTAACCCACACTTCAAATTCTCTTTCAGTTAATATTCTCAAATCATTAAATTGCACCCACTCATGTAACTTAAGTATCCATAAAAGTACAGGATATTAAATTCTCCCCCCTTTATAACGGAATTTTTTCCTCGAAATTCGGATAAGACCGGTACCAAAACTTAGGATCTCTAGCCACACCTCATGTACCCAGAATCAAATCATACCAACATAAGGGTCACTCCACTATATGCCCGCTAGTGGTACCCACCTCTCTAGAGTCTTAACCACTATAGCCCCAGCTTCACGGAAAGCTTGTACAATTCTCTTCATACTGATACACTCCATCAGTCATAAGCTCTCACTTCAATAACGGCACATCACACATTGTGCTTCTACCAATGACATCCAAATAAAACTAGCCTATAAATCATTCGCTCTATCGCCTCAATTATATTGGAAGACCGCACAATAGAACATCTAACCACTCCTGTCAGTCCTTCAAATCTCGGTTCATGGCGACATAACTCTTACGATGCTCAAAAGTTACCCTAAAAAAGTTTGTGGTAAATGCCCCTCTCAACAATGGAATCTAAATCGCGTCTGATCCAAAAATCTATTTATTCGCTCACTTCTAAACAACCAGAGGGAGAATGACCAAGATTTCCCAAACAAAACCTTAATAGGGACCTTGTCCACAACAAACATGTACGAGTGACTACACACAACTATACCAATCGGAAATTTCCCTCCCGAATACCGTACCATGCTTTACTTCATTTACAAGTTAGGTATGTTGCAAAAATAAATGATGAGTCATGAACCTTGCATCGTGTAATACGCAAATCGTTGTTATCGGTTCGACGAATCAATGCAAGAAACCTAAACTACAACTACACTTGACAAGCAAGAACATCGGTAAGTCGGGTATCGTAAGAAATCCACATTGAGTGATTGAATTTTACATTTTAGTTGCTTTAGAACTTCAAAAATAAAAGTGTAAAAGGTGGTTGGGGTAAAAAAGAAGTAAAGAAAAAGACAAGTTACACTACGCAAAAGTAAAGCGAGGATCGGGATCGCATTCGCACCACATGGATCGAAACAAATACTAATTAGAATTAAGGCTCAAAATTTATTTAACCAAGCATTTTAATTCAGCATAAACATCACACAAGAAGGAATTTAACCCAAAAATGCTTGATAAAACATTTAATAAAAAATGGTCACATGCGGATTAAATTCGAATAATTGCTTTAAACTCTAACATTGCGTGACAAAGAAAGATAAATGCATAGCAATCCACTTTTAAAACGTGAGGTTTCAATTAAACGCAATTTTACCCAAAAACCAACTTTCGGAGCTCGAGGCCCGTTAATGGCGGAACACAACCCCGACCCTATTTATCTAAGGGTAATACATGAATTAAACTAATTAACAACTCGGAAAGAAATAAATAAACACAATAAATATTATCTAGGCAAGAAATTAAATGACAAGAAAGTAAAGAAAGCAAGGAAACAAGGAAGAATACAGTGGAAATAAAGCTTACATACATAAAAATGGGCAAAACACCCAAAGGAAATGGCGTAGGGCAAAGCTCCTAAGACAAACCCTAAACCTAATGTAAAATGTAAGATAGAGAGATAAACTAGATATTATGTGTTTTTTTTTTACAAAAATGGACTAAGGGCCTATTTATACTAAGTTGCAAAAAGGAAATAAAGAAAAAGGAAAAAGAAAAAAATAGAAAAATAGAAAAGGGAATAGTAGCAACACAAAGATCTCGGACAAAAAAGGGAAAAAGGGGACCGATTGACCGGTGGCCAAATCGCGATTGACCGGTGGGAGGAAACTCATACCACTTTAAAGACTCGAAGGCAAATACCAAAAATTCGGTCGGCCGACGGCAGGGGAGCGGTCGACCGGTCGTTGCTGAGAATGCCCACTATTTTCGTAGATGAAAACGAATCCAAGTCCCAATTGTTTCCTCCATTTATGGATCTGTCATTCAAAGCCGCAACCTTGCTCCTCCATGGCAAACCCGTGCTACTACACTATGAACCAATTTGTGTAATGGACAATAACCATTTGCGTGTTCTGTAACCCGAGAACCTTCCATGCCATGCCAAGCCAAAATCAAGACCTTTAGTAGCCTACCTATGTAAAAATGGTCAAAGACCCATAATTTAACCTGCATAGCCAAAGATCTCCAATTGCAAAACTGAGACCTACAAGGGTAACTCGAAACTCGATTTTGCCTACCGGGGACCAAACCCGAGGTCTAATTTCTCAAATCAAGGTTCCAATTTTGCAGAAACAAAAACTCGAGCCAAACTTGATCAAAAAACAAAATCTCCCATGGATGCTTGCTGTAATTGAAAGAGAAAGGGATACATATGGAATTATTTAGATTGTTACTTAATAAATAAAATAATATCTTATATTTCTTCCCCGATTAAAGATTCATGGAATATTTGTTTGGAGTCCTATTCGAACACCGTTCGCGGCCACGTGAAGCTTGGCCCGAGAGCTACAACTTTCGTGAATACTTCGGGCAAAAATCCCAAACTGTGAAGTTACTAAATTTCCACTAAACCTGCGAATAGCGATGAAAGTTTATCGAAATGAGATTAAACTTCACACTAAGAACCGTATCACCTATAAAAGCTCAATAATACCTCAAATAAAGTGTTAGTACATAAAACAGAGGTTGTCTTATTAACAAGCATAATTATAGCAATTAAGGTACCCTCGGGGGAAAAATGCATAAGTTCGAGGGTATAAATGTGTAAGATTCGATACGAATCACACCCCTAACTTACACATTGCTAGTCCCTAGTAATAAAATTCAACGCAAGAAGAACTATAAGAAAACAACAAAACAGGAGATATATACAAAAACGATAAAAAAAGTTAAAAGGAACTTTCATGGGCGAGCGATTGCATTTAGCGTATGCAATAAGTCGTTAAACCCTTAGGTTACCCTAGCGGATGCGTGTCGTCTCGTGAGGATTTTTAGGGATGAAACCCACTGATATCATATGGTTTCCTCAAAATAATGCCCAATCACATGCGACATACCCAACAATATGAAAAAGATTTCATACACTGGTTATTAGCATATCAAACTAAATCAAACAAAAGTCCGTTGTTATTAATATTATAGAACAAACTTCATCGAATTGAACCCTTAAAAGTGGGAGGGAGGCGAGCATATGCATAGTAGAATTGGGCAAAAACTTATATAAACTAGATAATTAATATTAAAGTGTGCATATAAGTCAATCCTCACCGGATATTACACTCAACAGATGAATTCACTATCAAAATGGAGGTAATACACGGGACATGCGGGCATAAAGAGTGAATGTAAATGGAAACTAGGCAAGGCACTTGTCACAAGTGAAGAACGCTATATAGGAAATAAAAACTATAATCTCAATGAAAGATACCACTCACTAAAGGAGGCGAAATGTATTTTTACAGATTATCAAAACTATTTAAACTTTTAAATTAAATTCACCCTAAGATCATATAGGACTTGTATAGGGTTATAATGTAGGCTAGGCTAGGGTACGAAATGAAAGGTATAGGTACGTATTCAAAGATATTTGGGATGAAAACTTAGAATAATGGAAAATTACAAGCAATTACAAAATTGGAAAATAACTTCCATAACAAGCATTAAATATTACAATAGGAGATTAATCAAAGCTTATTAGAACTATATACATCACATATACAACATTCTCTTGCTTTTCTTTTCTTCATTTTTTCTCTTGTTTTTCTTTTGTTTTCTTTTGTTTCCTACTTTCACTTTTTTTCTTCTATTTTTCACTTTTATCTTTTCTCTGCTTTTCTCACTCGCACATGCATAAATTGCAACCACAAAGAAAGAACATCATTCAATCCCAATCAACATTCCAAACAAAGGTAAGGAAGGTAATATATTTGGTTTAAAACTCCAATGTGGAGTTGGTTATGGGATTTTGGGTAATAAAATGAAAGGCTATATTTATGCTCAAAGGGGTTGACTAGGAAAAACATATAAGGTGAGGTCAAGGATAATATGAGTGATATAACAAAGATGGACTATGAACATTTCATAAAGTTGTAACACCCCGCCTAATTAAATACTGAGTAGCTACTTCTTTATTAAATTAAACAGAATATACAGTTGGTTCATTCTCAGCATCACTTTCGAAAAACATTTTTATTTTAAAATAACTCACCCAATACTTAATTAAGTCAAGTGTTAAAAACATTTTTCATAATTACTAATAATTTAAAACCATTAACACAGTACTGAACAACAATAGAGAAGTCTCCTAACACAACTGAATAATGAATAACAAGATTAAATATAACTGGATAAAACTTCCTAGTTTAAAATATCCAACACCAATCCAATAAACCAAAACGAAAGTACCAACATAAACACAATACAATATCTGAAAAGGTAAGTGGAATAACTAGAATCCTGGGAAACATGCTCTACGTAAGAAAAGTACTACAGTCATAGGAATCAAAGAAATGAAGCATCTAAACAAGTCTGCATCTCCAGGAACAAAAATTCATAATCAAACATCCATACCCTAAGCTGCACGTTCCTGATGGTGGGCACCTGTTAATATAGATATAGTAGAGAAGAGAATATGCAAGGAAACGGGTCAGAGCCCGATTGTAAAAGATTTTAAAACAGAAAGTGTTTAACAAGTGCAATTAAGCATTTATTATGTACATGTTAGATTCCAGGCTCTCACCTGATATTCAAACATCTCATCTAGAGTGCATGTCTAACGTATCCGAGTAACTTCCTTCTAACTAGTTTACACAACATGATTCTATCCCATACAATCACCCTGTATGTTCCATACCATACGTAATATAATTATTCACATTCTTTTCTCTTTAATATGAATTTGACTTTTCATAGATTTTGGATTAAGTATTATTTTACTTAATTAAATTCAAAATTCTTTTATTCACTGTTAACTACAATATCACACAGTAGATTGAATCACTGTATATATATATATATATATATATATATTCACCCTATAATATAGCACCTCCCAGTTACAACTGTGGTGCATGCATACTCTGCTATCATGTCCAGTCACAATTCTTATTGTTTAAAGGACAAATGGTTTGGTGTCTTCCCCGAATCATAAATAACATAACACACATATTTTGGAGGCGAGCATACTCCCCAGCCAAATACGTCATGCACATACCTATGTTCCCATTCAACTATCGAAACTATTAATCTCACCGATAGCATGTATCCAAGTTCCTATGCTCAGGGTACAAATCTAAAATCCTCCTAAATGGGCACACAGGATAAGATCGTCCACAACACGAAACCTCCACCCCGATAGCAAGTAGCGTAGGTATGTCATACACATAATAAACTATAATATAGGTATACATCTACATATATATATATATATATATATATATATATATATATATATATATATATATATATATATATATAATATCAACAAGGTATTCACACAACCATAAGATAATTCCCATGTGTAGTAATATCTATCTCTCAAATTCTACGTATTAAATATTATGACTTTACTCCTTAATTCATCATTCCCGAGCCTACATCATTACTCGAAGATTAAATAAGTTTTCCTTGATATATATCCAGTAAGAAACTCACTTATACCCTACTGGTCCATGTCATCATACTCCCCGAATTATTTCGAATTAAACTCATCTTTAATTAGATTTATATTTGATAAAACCTATTCTCTTATGACCATATATTTCTTCGCTTAGGATTAATCTCACATATTGACTTAAGTTAGTCCAGGTGATTCAAATGATCCCCTGCCTACTAGTCCTATCCTTAATCTTCATATAAACGAATCACAAACCAAAACATGAATCTATCAACCCTAATTCATTATATTAATTAACATAATTCTCTCCAACTAAAACCCAAACATAATAATATTAATCTGGGTCTTATGGCCTATAGCCCTTCCCTAAGTCCCATTATTGTCAAATAATAATCACTTAAAATTCCTAAAACTTTTGGGATTAAGTCAATAATTAAAACAGAAAAAGTTCATCTTTTCTGGGGGGGGGGGGGTGTCGATCGATCGAAGGTCTTGGTTCGATCGATCGATTAGTCGATCGATCGAGCTTCATGGGTCGATTGATTGATCACCAGATATCAGCCCAGATTCTGCAACTTTTGTTCTACGGGTTTCACATCTTTTGATCAATCAAACCTCTATTTTAACGTCCCAAATTTCTTATAATCCACACCACATGATATAGCAACATATGTAAATGATTCCTACTGATTTAAACAACATATAATCATCAAGAGTTTGGATTAAAAAGTATATATTTCATATTTTCCCAGAAAACTAAACATATGATATTTCAAGAAAAATCCTATAACTCTCAGAATTGCTTCGACACGTGATGTTTATTTCATGGATTAATATCTACCAACAACATGAGATTAATCCTACATATTTCTACTTTTCAGAAATGAATTAATATCTAACTATTTTATCTTCAAAACATGTAACCTTTCATCATTTCTAACTATCCTAACATGGACATTATACTAACTAGATTGCAAATATTAAATCATTTGCCTCTACTGAAGATCTGATCCTTTGGGAATGTGTTTCCATTGGTGGTTCTTCCCTTCTTCAGTTAACTTTCGGTGGTTGTTCGTGGTGGTGACTTTTGGCTCTTGGTTCTCCCACAAAGACTCTTCCTTTTCCCCAGAGAAACTCCTCACTCTCTCTCAATTTCTTTCTCTATAAGTTTGTAGAATGAATTAGTAATCTAAACCCTTTAGACTTATAAATAATCTCCCAAATTCGTGCATACTATTCACCTTCCAAGTCAAATGACCATATTACCACTCTGAGGTGACTATTCGGCTCTAAAGTGCCCCGAGACCCTATACAAACGTTCGAGTAGACTTTTTTGACTATAAAAACACTTCTGAACACTTTGGCACAGTTAAAATGACCATTTGGATGACACAACAATATTACTCTTTTTATTTTATATAAATTCAGTCCCGACACTACTTTCACACACGTCTAACTTATTCACCGAAATTGTCGTATTAACTACTCGCGACAACTTCTAAAATTAATCATAAGTAAAGTCATAACCACATATTACTTTGATTCAACATATATCATATATTACTATATTCTCAAGTAATATTTAAATCCTAATTAATTTCAAATTATTCAATTAATGCCAAATAAATCCCTTTTTAAAAGTTATCAACATAACGGGCTATTACAAAAGTTTATGCAATTCTAGATTCAATAAAATATATGAAAATCATGCTCAAGTAACACATTTCAAGATATAAACTCAATTAATGAACGATCAATGAAAGAATAGGGCGATTACCGACGAATTCAACGTTTTCAAAGAGGAAAGAGAAGCTTATACACTCACAAACGATAAAAGGTACATCTCTAATCTCACTCGATGTAAGTATATACAATGCAACAAAAGAGTACTGAGTTATAAAAATCTTAAACCAAATCAATATCACAAGAAAGCGCATGTGCTCATGGGATAAACTTTAATATAAGAAGTTATTAAAATATCAATGATTTAAGGATAAAGTCTATATGGACACAAATTTCCAATTGAGTCCTTTGTTGTTTTGGCTCAATTCTGGACAAAAACACTTGAGTCATAGGATAGAGTTCTTGACCATCCTTCAAGCCTATGACATACTAAATTTGAATACGTAGTGACCAAGATTATAAAGCTTCATCAAATGTCAAGTTTATTGTGCCTCGTTTCTAAGTCAACAACATTTATTTCGATTACTCCTAAGGTATGAATGCACTAAATATTTATATAGGACCTTGGAATAATTTAGTATTGGGTGTAAGTTTTGTTTAAACTGTTGTTTATATCCAGAAAGTTTCTTTAAAACTTTAAAATAAAGTTTCTGGGCTGAAATTGAATTTTTTAACATTCTGGAAAGACGTTCGATATTGTCGTTCGAATGAGAATATCATTCGAACGAGGTTTGCTAACGATCTTGCCTCTAGAACTTCGTTCGATATTGTCGTTCGAACGAGTTCGTTTGTTCAAATGAAAATGTTGTTCGAACGAGTTTGGCAATGATATTTCCTATCCGTCCACATTACTTCTTTAAAAGGGTCGTTCGAACGAAAATCTCGTTCGAATGGGATTTCCGGCTGGAAATTAAAATGGCAGTTTTGGGCAGTTTTTGGCAGTTTTTGCCACTACTTTTACCCACTAACTTTTGACTGACTTATGTAGTACGGGAACCAACTATGTTGGATTAACTTTTTCACATCCTTCCATCTCCATGAGAGAGTTTGAGAGCAAAATTCCCAAAAGGAAAAAGTTCAAGTTTGAGTGTTTATTTTTCAAAGAAAAATCTTTAAAACACTTCTGTTTTACACGCATAGTTTGTTTATTCCAAGTTTCCATATAAATATCTTGCTTGGAGTGTTTGGCACCGGTTTATCTCTACACCTTGAAGAAGAGAAGTTTGGGTTTACTTCTACATCCCTCAAAGAAGAAGTTCGTTATTTTGCTGCGGCATTCTCACATGGTGAAAGGAACCATGTGTGGTTGACGGTGTACCTAAAGTCTCTTTGGTGAATTCCAAGATTCCGGTGGAGCTCCGGGGTTGTGGACTAGGCGGAGATGTTTACAAGAAGACGCGTCAAGGCTTGGAAAGGGTCGAGTTGACGAAGTAAGTCATCTATCTTATAATTATAAAACCATACTTAGTGGACTTAAGGCTAGGGCCGTCCGAGATTTTTTCCCGTTGTGGGTTATTCCTCGTACATCGCGGCGTAGTGGTTCTTTATTTATTTTATCTTTTGCAAATTCACCTAGAACGCATGCTTAGGTAAAAAGATAAAATTTGGTTTAAGTCACTACTTGTGTAATTTGGTGCTAAATTAATTTGGGTAATGTTTATGTTAATTTAATTCAGGTCATCACTTAATTTGATAAAATTGGTTTGGCCTAATTTGGGAATATTGAAAATATGACTTAGGCAAATTTCTAGGACTTGGGTTAAATTGGTTTAAGTGAAAAATTTATTTTCGTTTATTCTAATTTCTCTTTGTTTAATTTTAATTTGAAAAAAAAATTAAAATTAGTGATTTTT
Source organism: Sambucus nigra (assembly GCA_949130495.1). Lineage (NCBI taxonomy): Eukaryota > Viridiplantae > Streptophyta > Magnoliopsida > Dipsacales > Adoxaceae > Sambucus > Sambucus nigra. The sequence goes on from OX422208.1 coordinate 204,874,970, forward strand.
TTTTAATTTGAACCATCTCGCTTCCGCATCATAAAAGGAAATTACTTTTTGTAATAAGATCTAAAAATTGGGGGCCTCGTGTTCCAACAAGTGGTATCAGATCATTAATTTAGAAAGCCTCACGTTTTTAAAGTCTAATAACTTCTAAAATGGAGAACATGCATCGTTGAGTTGTCTAATGGATTGGGCAATTATTGAAATTTATCATCGGAAACAAAGGCAAAAAGCCCAAAAAAGGAGAAAAAAGAAAGAAAATATTTTTGAAAAATTTCAATTTTTCACGAAAAGGTATACTTAGTAACTAACAAGTAAGAAAATCAGTGGACTACATAAGAAATGGATAGAATATCCTACACCCCCTAACTTAAATGTTGCATTGTCCTCAATGCGCATTAAGAACACAACATAAAGAGAGGAAAAGAACAATATTACCCAAAATTGGAGCGATCTCCATAAGCACGATGTAATACCCCGTACTTTTATAGATATTTAAATTGCATAAGTGGGAGTAATTTGGAAATTTGAGAAAATTACTATGAATAGTAATTTTGGAATTTATGAGTATAATTTGATAAATTTAGAATTTAAAGTAAGTAGAAAATATTAGTTGTTGATGTCGGATTAATATTTACATGGATTAGATTTTCTTACGGGACTATGTAAATGAGTTGGATTATTTTAATTACACGTCGCAAGTGGGTAAAGCGACAAAGGATAATATTTTATTTAATAAACACGCGTATTGAAATGTGTTGGGTTTAATTAGTGAATTTTAGTTAAGTGAATCGAATGGATATTTCGAGTGAGCGGTTGGTTTCGGAATGGACGAGATAGTCAGAATAGAGTATATGGGGGTAGCGTTTAGGTCCCGGGATTTTTTGGACTAGTAGGGACTCGCATTTGATTATACGAGTCAATTTTGGGTATAATAAGGGATAAGCTTTATATACCCTTATAACCCTTATTTCTCTCACATTTCAGCCCTAGGAGAGAGAGAGAGAGAGAGATAAGAGAGAAAAGGAAGAAGATAAGAGAAGAGGAAGAGAAAGGGGATTTCCGGCCAAACTCCGTGGGATTCGACTCGAGGTCGCATAATTTTATCAACAAGACAAGTGTTTAACTTTATTTAATGATTTAGTGTGTTTATTTCTCATATTTTAGTTTGTGTGTAAAACTATAAGATTTTTGGGTTGGTTTTTGTGAATTAGAACGGGGGTTTCGGAAGTTTGAACAAGTAAAACTCGGTTAATCTTCGATTCGAGAAACTTAGAAATTAGTTGTTGATTCTTGGTTCTACGATGATTATAAACTATTTTCTTTGAGATTATATAGTTGGTTGTGATTAAATAAGGTTGGGAGAAGAAACAAAAAGCTTGGAGGTATGTTAATGGCCGAAACAGTCTCGGAGAAGACGATGAATAGTAACCAGCGTCCTTTCTAAATTGATTCGGCTAGGAAGAGTATCGATCTGGGTCTTTTTCAAAAAATAAAATTTGTAGATATTTTTTATACGGTCGCGTGGGAGCTAACCGCGTATTTTTCTAATTTGTTTTGAATTTAATATGATTTTTCTACAGAAGGCTGTTCGAGATCGAAATCGTTAGTTAGAAATCAAACCTGATATTGGGAGAATCAAGGCTAAAATTGTTTGGAGATTATTTGAGGGGATTATAGAAGTGATATTAGAACTCCTAGATAATGGTATTGAGGGTGAGTAAACCTTGGATCAAAAGAGGTAACCTCGGATTAATTTAGTGTACGATCTGGGGTATGGATTTAATGAATGTTTGGGATGAGAGAGATTCGAGAGAATCATTCGGCAAATGTGTATAGATATATTTATGCGTTTAGAATAAATATGGGTAGATTATAATCGAGAAAATACTAGGATGCGATTAGGATGGAATTTAGGATATGGGCTAAGGATAATTGAGCGGATATCCTATACGTCTATTGACGACTATTATTATAGGTGATGCGATACCTATGGAATTAAGATAAGTTGATAGTACACTTATTTAATTATTACAAATTGGTATATTTGGGTTTATGTGAAATCCTTAAAAGTGATTAATGTACGAGTTATAATTAAGTAAGCGAATACTTATGGGATTAATATTTTAAGGGTGTGAATACTTAGATATTATTATGAATGGGAACATTCGGGGTTATTAGCTATCGTTGTATGAGATTGGCAATTATAGCCATATATATATATATATATATATATATATAAGAAGTGACGCAGACTATATATACGATGGGATTACAGTATATATAATATGATACGAATACATATATATCTATGTGTGATTGGTATATTTGTATCTTAGAGGCTAGTTCCACGGGTTTTCCCTTGACGTAGGGTTGGAACAACCAGATTTTATATTTTCTCTAGTGCGATCCGGGGAGCTTGCGCGATGTGGGTGAATCCCCTGGATTGAGGAGCAGGGAGAGTATATCCCCACGTCATCTCGTCCCGCGTACGAGTGTGATGTGTCTACTCCACTTACAGAGGGAACATGATCGCCTCCAACGTTGTGTATTTTTACCATGACTATGAGTGAGTCTGGCTTGGTACCATGGTTGAGTGAGTAAACCTGGATTCAGATAGACACTATGAGACCGCATCCTCGAGTTATAGCTCAGTGGGATGGTTATTATACTTATGTTTTGATAGGTTATACTTGTTGTGTATAATATATTGCGTGTATATAAGATGAGATATTATACATAATTGAGTTGAGTAAAGTGAAGAGAGTGAATGAGAGTTATTCCCCTTACGATAGATTTATATCCAGACTTATATGAATAGGGATCATAGGTTCTAATGAGAACAATATATATATATGTACGGGATTTTATTATATGTGTTATATACTGAGGGCCTAATGGATCTCGACGATCAACATTGTCATGTAGTAGTGTATCGGGGGGGGTTCCTTGTTTGGATTTCTCTTCGCGAGACACCCCACGCACGAACGTAGCGCAATGGTGGGAATGGGGAGAAGTTTATCCCTTAGTACACTGGTTCAAGAGGATTCTTAGAAGATGGGTGAAATAGATTAGTTAGGTCGGGTAGCTTAACTAGGTTGTTTAAAATGTATGCGATAGGTGTGCACTATTAGAAGAGGGGTGATGTGTATCTCATTAGAGTGCGATAGCCATTTAAATATGAGAGATTTCATATTTTAAAATATGGCATTTAAGCACTTGCTAAAATATTTTCAAAACTCGTGCTTTGACCCTTTTTTCTATTTTCCCCTCTCTTGATATATATATATATATATATATATATATAAGTGTCCAGACACAGGGATGCCTGGATGATGATTCCTTCGAGTCAGACGTTTGCTGCGGCAGCTGTGGATGCATGCAGGTTTACTGTAGACGCTTCTACCATTGTAATATAGATAGGAGGTACTGTAGAAACACTCGGGGCGATAGCCCAATTGTATTTATTTATTATTTTATCGCCTTTTAGTGCAGCATTCGATTTGGTTGTATTATGTTAAACCGAGTGTTTGGTTATTTTATTTCATTTCAGTTTTGTGCATATAAACCGTGTGGATGTTTTATTTGAATGGTTTGGTTAAAAATATTATTTAAATTAAATTTTGACTCCAGCCTAATAGGTTATTAGTAATTAAATTGGTTTTCGACAGTGATGCTAAGAATGAACCATATGAGACTCATGTTTTAATTTGGTATAGGATTGATCGCCCGGTATTTTATTAGGCGGGGTGTCACAGATGGTATCAAAGCATCAAGTTCTAGTGTCCTTAGGAATCTGTGCAGACGTATTGCGCTTTCAGCGTTGCTTTCGATTTTACATAGACCCTTATGATTAGGATTGTTGATTCCTCTTGTGAGATTTCGTTCTCCTGCTATTATGTAAGATTATAGTAAATCTTTGGCGCGCTCGTTCGAGATTTGTGTGTTGATCGATGAAGGGTGACCAGGGAAGGCCGTGGTGAGGGCAGCAGGATATGGGGCTTAGTTAGAGATGTAAGTTGAAGTTAGGAATGAGGACCGCAGTAGAGGTCACTCCCCTAGTGGCATTGCCAAGGGTTGCTGCAATGACTACTAAAGTATAGTAGTTATATTTATCCAAGTACCGCTATAGTAGAGACTGATGCTAAACTTGAATTACCCAGTGAAGTAAATTTGTAAAAGGTTCGAAGGGTCTTTGATAAGGACCATACGTTGAAGTTAAGTCATGCAGAGGAAGTATAGCTTGACCTAGTGGAAGTGTAAGGCTCAGAAGCTTTGGCTTAGATCAGGGTATGGAAATACCCAGATGTGAAAATTTGAGGAATTTTTTTTCACTCGTGTGAGCAATATTGAAATGGTGGGAACGGTGGTCACCATGTTCAAGGGATCTTACGGATGGTTTTAACCACATGTTCCTTTCGTTTATCAGAAATGAAGACAATGTAGTTTCTGGATTATTCACATAAAGATCAGTTAGAGGCCATCAGTGAATAAAGAGTAATATGGAGAAGTGAACCTTGTGCCGAAGTAAGGTAGGTACAACGAGGAGAGAGTCCTTTGGTGGAATGATAGGCTCACTCGTAAGTGTTTCTAACACTTATGGAGAATTTGTGTTCGTGGAACCCCATTGGTGGACATCCACCCGGGGGATTCATTAAAACGATGTAGTTGAGGCCGGTATAGTATGTTTCTTTTTAGTCGGAGGAGCTAAGGTTACTGCGAAAGTGATTGTCAGGATCGAGGCTATTAGTGTTCGAGATACTATTATAAGAGTAATGTATTTGTGGATTTTCGGAGCTATAGCATGCAAATGATTGCAAGACTATCGTATCCGCGGTTCTAGGGTGGAACAGGTTGTTATTGCGATATCTCATATGGATGCAGATTGACCTCGCCTTTATCATACGTTTAAATGGAACTTCGGTGAGTAGATGTTTCACTAGGATGACTTTAGTGCATGGGGACCTTATAGATGTGGTCTAAGGTATGAAGTATTTATTATTTTACATATTTTACGCTGACATATCTCCACGATCGATAAAGTTAAGTAGTAGTGTATCGAAGGGGTTCCTTGTTTGGATTTCGCTTGCGAGACACCCCACGCATGAACCTTAACGACATTGGGAGTGGAGAGAGGTCACTGTATACCAGGATGTTGGTTTTAGTGAAATTAGCGGAGAGTCATCTGAAGATTAGGGGCTCATAAAAGTAGATGTGCGGTGGAAAAGCATTGGAAATGTTTATCTCACCGCGGGTAGGTGGGTGAGGCAAGGTGAAGGAAATTGATTTGAGGTTTATAGCCAGGCTTTGAATAGAAGGAAAATTTAGAGGAAATATGTTTTGGGTATGATGTTCGTAACACTTTTGTAGAGAGTAGGCACCCCGATTAGTTAGACTTTCCATTTCGCCAAGATGGAAGGACATAGTGGTAGAGGTACGTTAGTTGATTAGCGATGGTGTGCATTATGCTGTTATATCTCGATGACCGACGATGCGAGGGACTAGTGTAATGGGAGGGTTCCTTATTTGGATTTTACTTTGCGAGACATCCTACGCATGAGACCGAGCAAATGTCGGAAGTTGAGAGAGGTCTTGGGCACTAGATATATAGTTAGGATAATACTCATTTTATATGTGATGGAAACACATCGATCGTAGGGTTATTTGGAAGCTAGGACAGTGGATCATGTGGCGTTATTTTAGGAAGATTGTAGTGAGTTAACCACGAGAAGATTGGTGGGTTAACTTTAAGAAGGATTGGATTTCCAGGTATAAGAAGAATTGAATTTCGAATTATTCGGGTTAGGAAAACCTAGGTGTTAGTAACAAGCTGAGGAAATGAGGCCCATTGTTTAGAGATACTATTACGTGTTGGACGTTTATAATGGTTTTGCAATGGGCACGGGTTAAAAAGGTGTATGGGAACCTTGGTAAGTTCATTTTACATACCGCCCGAAATAGAAGAGACGTAGTATATAAAGATGAAGATTATACTGCGAGGCAGTTATAAATTGATTTTGAATAGGTTGGATGTAACGTCGTAAGAGGTACGCAATGATCCAATTACATCTGTGAAATAAGAGTTAGCACACCTAAGATAATCAAGAAGACCGACGGGAATAGTCAAACGCTAGTGTAGTTTCCTTTTTGAGGGAAACTAGATGTCCTGATGTAAATGAGGGGACGCCTAGAGTAGGTCTCCGATGGGATCAATAAGTTAGAGCGGCGGTTATAGGATCATTTTCTTTATATGCACTTATAAAAGCACTAGGTGCGATGTGACGTTAGAGTAAACCTTACGACCGAGGCAGTGTTGTAGCGTATACAAATTTAGTTAAGCTTGTGGTTAAGCTAGTGCGTTAGAACACATGCCTTAAGATAGGTGGGTACCATTAATAGGTACATGGTAGGGGACCATTGGGTAGTACCATTCGACTTCAGTGTATTAGGACATAGTGTAATTAGCGATCCTAGGTTGGTGGTGCAGGTTATATCTGAATTTCGAGGATGAAATTCCATTGTGAGGGGGGAAGTATGTAATACCCCGTACTTTTATAGATGATTTAAATTGCATAAGTGGGAGTCATTTGGAAATTTGAAAGAATTATTATGAATAGTAATTTTGAAATTTATGAGTATAATTTGATAAATTTAGAATTTAAAGTGAGTAGCAAATATTAGTTACTGATGTCGAATTAATATTTACATGGATTAGATTTTCTTACGGGACTAAGTAAATGAGTTGGATTATTTTAATTACATGTCGCAATTGGGTAAAGCGACAAAGGATAACATTATATTTGAAAAACATGCGTATTGGAATGTGTTGGGTTTAATTAGTGAATTTTAGTTAAGTGACTTGGATGGATATTTTGATTGCATGGTTGGTTTCAGGAATGGCCGAGATAGTCAGAATAGAGTATCCGGGGGTAACGTTTAGGTCCCGGGAATTTTTGGATTAGTAGGGACTCGCATTCGAGTATATGAGTCAATTTGGGGTATAATAAGGGATAAACTTTATAAACCCTTATAACCCTTATTTCTCTCACATTTCAGCCCTAGGAGAGAGAGAGAGAGAAGAGAGAAACAGAAGAAGAGAAGAGAAGAGGAAGAGAAAGGGGATTTCCGGCCAAACTCCGCGGGATTCGACTCGAGGTCGTCGAATTTTATCCACGAGGCAAGTGTTTAACTCGCTTTAATGATTTAGTGTGTTTATTTCTCATATCGTAGTTGGTGTGTAAAATTATAAATATTTTTGGGTTGGGTTTTCGTGAATTATAACAGGGGTTTCGGAAGTTTGAACGAGTAAAATCTGGTTAATATTCGATTCGAGAAACTTAAATATTAATTGTTTATTCTTGGTTCTAGGATGATTATAACATATTTTCTTTGAGAATATATAGTTGGTTGTGATTAAATAATGTTGGGAGAAGAAACAAAAAGCTTGGAAGTATGTTAATGGCCAAAACAGTCTCGGAGAAGACGATCAACAGTAACCAACATCCTTTCCGAATCGATTCGTCTAGGAATAGAATTGATTCGTCTCTTAGTCAAAAAATAAAATTTGTATATCTTTTCAATACGGTCGCGTGGGCGCCAACTTTGTATTTTTTTATTTTTTTTCAATTTATAATGATTTTTCTACGGAAGGCTATCCGAGATCAAAATCGTTAATTAGAAATCAAACCTTATATTGGGAGAATTAAGGCTAAAATTGTTTGGAGATTATTTTAAGGGATTCTATAAGTGATATTAGAACTCCTATATAATGGTATTGAGGGTGAGTAAACCTTGGATCGAAAGAGGGAACCTCAGATTAATTTTGTGTACGATCCGGGGTATGGATTTAATGAATGTTTGGGACGAGAGACATTCGAGACAATCATTCGGCAAGCGTGTATAGATATATTTATGCGGTTAGAATAAACATGGGACGATTATAATTGAGAAAATCCTAGGATGCGATTAGGGTAGAATTTAGGATATGGGCTAAGGAGAATTGAGCGAATATCCTATACGTCTATTGACGACTATTATTATAGGTGATGCGATACCTATGGAATTAAGATAAGTTGATAGTACACTTATTTAATTATTAAGAATTGGTATATTCAGGTTTATGTAATATTCTTAAAAGTGATTAAGGTATGAGTTATAATTAAGTAAGCGAATAATTATGGGATTAATATTTTAAGGGTGTGAATACTTAGATATTATTACGAATGAGAACATTCGGGTTTATGTAATATCCTTAAAAGTGATTAAGGTACAAGTTGTAATTAAGTAAGCAAATACTTATGGGATTAATATTTTAAGGGTGTGAATACTTAGATATTATTACGAATGAGAACATTTGGGGTTATTGGCTATCGCTATATGTGATTGGCAATTATATATATATATATATATATATATATATATATATATATATATATATATATATATATATATATATATATATATATATATATATATAAGAAGTGACGCAGATTATATATACGATGGGATTATAGTATATATAATATGATACGAATACACATATATTTGTGTGTAATTGGTATATTTGTATTTTAGAGGCTGGTTCCACGGGCTTTCCTTTGGCGTAGGGTTAGAACAACCAGATTATATATTTTCTCTAGTCCGATCCAGGGAGGTTGCGCGATGTGGGTGAATCCCCTGGCTTGAGGAGAAGGGAGAGTATATCCCCACGTCATCGCGTCCCGCGTACGAGTACGATGTGTGTACTCCACTTGCAAAGGGGACATGACTGCCTCCACTGTTGTGTATTTTTACCATGACTATGAGTGAGTCTGGCTTGGTACCGTGGTTGAGTGAGTAAACTCAGATTCAGATCGACACTATGAGACTGCATCCTTGAGTTATAGCTCAGTGGGATGGTTATTATACTTATGTTGTGATAGGTATAATTATACTTGTTGTGTATAATATATTGCGTGTATATAAGACGAGATATTATACATAATTGACTTTAGTAAAGTGAAGAGAAAGAACGAGAGTTATTCCCCTTCCGGTAGATTTATATCCGGACTTATATGAATATGGATCATAGGTTCTAATGAGAACTATATATATATATATATGGAATTTTATTATAAGTGTTATATAGTGAGGGCCTAATGGATCTCGACGATCAACATTGTCATGTAGTAGTGTATCGGGGGGGGGGGGGTTCCTTGTTTGGATTTCTCTTTGCGAGACACCCCACGCACGAACATAGCGCAATGTTGGGAATGGGGAGAAGTTTATCCCTTAGTACTCTAGTTCAAGAGGATTCTTAGAAGATGGGTGAAATAGATTAGTTAGGCCGGGTAGCTTAACTAGGTTGTTTAAAATGTATGCGATAGGTGTGCACTATTATAATAGGGGTGAGGTGTATCTCATGAGAGTGCGATACCAATTTAAATATGAGAGATTTCATATTTTAAAATATGGTATTTAAGCACTTGCTAAAATATTTTCAAAACTCGTGTTGTGACCCGTTTTTCTATTTTCCCCTCTCTTGCTATATATATATATATATATATATATATATATATATATATATAGGTGTCCAGACACAGGGATGCCTGGATGATGATTCCTTCGAGTCTGACGTTTGCATTTTATTTCATTTCAGTTTTGTGCTTATAAACTACGTGGATTTTTATTTGAATGGTTTTGTTAAAAAAAGTAGTTAAATAAAATTTTGACGCAAGCCTAATAGGTTATTAGTAATTAAATTGGTTTTCAACAATGATGCTGAGAATGAACCATATGAGACTCCTGTTTTAATTTGGTATAGGATTGATCACCCGACATTTTATTAGGCGGGGTGTCACACACGAGTCCAAAGAATCTGCAAAACAAGTTTGTACCGAGCATAACGAAAAGAAATAACACAAAGTTTAACTAATTACACTAGAATAAATTAAAAAGAAAAGAAAAATTAAAGATAGAAAGAATAAAAGAACTAACTATTTACAGCCTACTATTTGGACTTCACACTAACTATACACTAGAATTCTAAATAGTTCAGAATCCACCCAAACAACAATTTGACTTTTGAAGATCAACGGTGGACCCTCCCTTGCAAGCATGCCTTCCGAAAAATAGGAATTTCATTTGGAAAACGAAAGGCATGTGTAAGGCGTAAGAATTGAACCATCGTCGATTATAAATTTTTTTTTGGGGGGGGGGGGGGGGGGGGGGCGATGGGGGGTTGGGATAACAATGGGTAGAGGTACACTTGGGATCCAAGAAAAGTTAATTCGCCTCCCCAAGGTTTTTGAATTGGAAGGCGAGGTGGTGCACACATGGGGTTACAATCCATCTTGGAAAACAAGTCTGACATAGAGTCCTCATTGGAAAAAGGTGTAGAACTTTCAAAAATTTCTACCGACTCATAGGAATCAACCGGTAATTCTAATGGTTCAATCACAAAAAACGTAAATAGTGATGAAATAAACTCAATCTCAATCAACTCATCGTCAGAAGGTGATTGAATTCCGGGGCATAAAGATTCACATTCGATGAGAAATTCTTTGAAAAATTAAGGTGAAACACAAGTTTCCACCTCCACGTTGTTTTGCACCAAAGAATCAATCTCACCGCAAAGTGCTTCAAGTCTCAATCCAGCACCACTAAGGCTTTCCAAACCTTGGGAGTAAATAAGATAAGTTTCTTCCAAAGTATACTTCCTCGGGTCTAGAACCTCGGAATCCTCATTTGGTTAAAACTCGTCTTCAAAATCAGCCGAATAAAAATCGTCATTGGATTCGAATAATAAATCCAACTCAAGCTCCTAATAAAGATTTTCATTCCGATAAATGTTTTCAAGTCTCTCATTCTCAAGAAAATCTTGAAAATGGTTAACTTGAAAACTATCCCCAAACTAATAATCATTAGAATGACTATAATAACTATAATCATAGGACATGATTACCCCGTTGTTTGTAGATGGAGAATCTGAGCAAGAAAGTGAGCATCCGTGAATCAAAGTTTCTTAGCGCTATGCTATCCTGAAAAAAATATTAAAACAAATAATACAGATACAAAAGAAAAAATACTATGAAATAATAAAAAAAATTACAATCTAAAACACACCCCCTGGCAACGACGCCATTTTTGATGAGGCGTGAACCGTGCATCGTGTAATATGTAAATCGTTGTTATCGGTTCGACGACTCAATGCAAAAAATGTAAACTACAACTACACTTGACAAGCAAGCAGAACGGTAAGTCGAGTATCGTAATAAATCCATAGGGAGTGATTAAATTTTAGATTTTCATTTCTTTAGAACTTCAAAAAAAAGTGTAAAAGGTGATTGGGGGGGTAAGGAGGAAGTAAAGAAAAATAGAAGTTACACTATGCAAAATTAAAGTGAGGATCGGGATCGCATTCTCACCACATGGATCGAAACAACTACTAATTAGAATTAACGCTCAAAATCTATTTAACCGAGCATTTTAATTAAGCATAAACATCACGCAAGAAGGAGTTTAACCCATAGTTGTTTGATAAAACATTTAATAAAAAATGGTCACACGCAGATTAAATTCGAATTATCGCTTTAAACTCTAACATTGTGTGACAAAGAAAGATAAACGCATAACAATCCATTTTTAATACGCGAGTTTTCAATTAAACGCAATTTACCCCAAAACCAACTTTCAGAGCTCGAGGCCCGTTAATGGAGGAACACAACCCCGACTTAACAACTAGGAAAGCAATACATAAACACAATAAATATTGTCTAGGCAAGAAATTAAATGATAATAAAGTAAATAAAGGAAGGAAATAAGGAAGACGACAATGGAAATAAAGCTTACATACATAAAAATGGGCAAAACACCCAAAGGAAATGGGGTAGGGCAAAGCTATCAATGTAAAATGTAAGATAGAGAGAGAAACTAGATATTATGTGTTTTTTTACAAAAATGAACTAAGGGCCTCTTTATACTAATTTGCAAAAAGGAAATAAATAAAAATGAAAAAGAAAAAATAGCAAAATAGAAAAGGGAATAGTAGCAGCACAAAGATCTCGAACAAAAAGGGGAAAAGGGGACCGGTCGACCAACGGCCAAATCGCGGTCGATCAATGAAAGTAAAATCAAACCACTGTAAAGAGTCGAAGAGCAATACCAAAAATTCGGTCAAACGGAAACGGGGGCGCGATCGATCGGTCGCTCATGAGAATTCCCATTGCTTTCGTAGCTGAAAAAGAAGCCAAGTTGTGACAACCTAGATATAATTATGATAAATTATATTTTAATCATGCTTATATTATGTGATATGAATAATGTGTTATTAGTATATCTAATGTTAAGTGATTATGTTTAGACTAACCCTACTTTAATAAATCGTGAAATGTCGAGTTATGTACGAACACAAAATTTTGTTATTTTCGATAAAAATGTTCCTGTTTAAGACTAGTTTTGACCCCTATAACATTAAAAATGACTTGAGGTGAAAGATAGATAGTTGTATAAATGTGAGTTAGGGATGTAACACAATAAACGGTGCATCAAACGGATGTTCGAGTAAGAAGTTATGCCGAATTTACTAACAAGGGGAAAATCTGTCCATTCCCTTTAAGTGGAAAATTGTCTTATAGTAAACCAAGTGGTTTAATTTGATTGGTGGGCATGGGTAGCAGCCTTGGCCGACTTAAACCTCTCCCTTTAACTTATTTCTTTAGCAAATATAACCCTAGGTTTAGTTTTGAGAGATTTAAGCTTAAGAAAATAGAAAGTGGAAGTTTAAGGAAGAAAGATTACAAGAAAAGCTAGGAAAATTCCAAGAAAATCCTTAAAGAGTTTCCAAGGTATAAGTTTGTGATTAATATTGTTTTAATCCTGTATTATACTTATTTCAAAGTATATAAATCTTGAATTAGGGATTAAAATTATGTAACCCTTTGTGATAATATGTATTGGTTCATATGTGAGGTAGGTGGTGTTTATAAGCCATATTGGTTTGTATTGAAACCCCTTGTATTCAAACTTGCATATATATACTTGTGTACTTACTAGAATTCAAAAATTCTAATTGGATATGAAAGTAGACTCATATATTAATATCACTTTCGAAAATTAGAATTTAACTCCTTGTGGTTGGGCCTTGGTGATGGTTTCAAGTTGGTACAAAGTTGCTGTTTGGATATTTAATTCCTGTATACCCTGAGTTTGGTCAAAATTTTGACATAGCAAATGAAGTCAAAAGATTATGAAACTTTAATTATGTATTATTACGTATGTTTATTAAAAATTGGTTGAAAATCATGGAAAGTTATGCTGTAGAAAAATTATCAAAATTCTTGGAAGTTGAAGGAAGAATAGAGGAGTTTGTAGGACAGATTTCTTGTGTTGTAAAGAAATGGCCATAACTTGCTCTAGGAAGCTTGAAAAATTACACCGTCACTTGTAACAGAAAGTATATTCAGATATTTTTTCATATTTATAATCTTGGACACCTGTATGTGTACTATTTATGAATATGGGATGGTTAAGTATGGAGGAATATAATTTGAGGCCATATTGGATACCCCATGAAAGAATGTTTTTATCTGCTCTTCTCAAAGAGTATTTTGAGTACATGTTTCATGTGTATATACATTGATAAGTATGATTTAATATTTACTTGGGTTTAGTTATAAATTCCTTATGAGGTATTTCCTACGGTTGAATGTCCATAACTTTATCAACATGTATAACACTGTTTTGTCGTTACACATGTTTTATGGAATGTGACTTGAGTAAAATTATATTGTTATTGTATAGTCATTGAAAGTTACATAGATATATTAAAATAATACTTATGATTGAGATTCAGTACTGATTTAGTTAGATTAACAGGTGTAAGGTCAAATCAACCTAGTTCAGCTCCACCAGAAGGAAACGGGAATACATAGTTAACAACCCAATGTGAGTGTACTTACCGAGTTGATTATGTATATGATGTGTATGTGATATATATTGAGATGATATGTCTTATTAAAATTCATGAGATGTTGAGATGTTATGGCTTTTTAAAAGTCAAGAGTTTTTGAGATGTTATGGCTTTATAAAAGTCAAGATATATTGAGTTGCTATACAATTCAGGAGATGTTAGGTTGTTAAAACCTATGGATATGATTATTGCCTACGGGCAGGAGATGTGGGGTTTATTAACTCCGGATATGTATATGGCCTAATTTGGCACAGAGATGGATATATATTGAGATGTTGAGATGTTAAAATAGTACTTTTACTATATAGAGATGGAGTACATTCACTGAGTTTTTAAACTCATGGTTTTATATGTTTACATTTTCTGGTTCTGAAGCTGCCATTGCCAGGTCTAGGAGGTTGAGTGAATAATAGTGGAGTATTGTTAGTTTTGTTTTATACATTGTACTAGTTGTAATTAAGTTAAATGGTATTTGAGTTCTGTTTAAATTATGTCTCCTTAAAATGATTGGATTTTTAGTAGCCGCCTTTTAACCTTGAAGTTGTTTCAATATGTTAAATAAATAAATATATAAATAATAAATGTGGTTTGTGAACTATTTAGTTAATTATATGCTAATGGGGTTAGGGGGTGATAACTTGGTATCAGAGCTTTTGGTTTTTTTATGCTGGGGTTAGAGAGTCTAGATGTGGCAATGGCAGAAATAGTGTGGTGTGGGTCATTTATATTAACTTGTGAGAAATACTAACCATTATGTTAGAAATAAATATTGTATTCTTGTTTCTGTAATTGTGGTTTATGACAGATAGTAAGATATGGAAGGATCAAATGTTCATGAGAGGGTGGATGAGGAGTCTTCAAGTACAGTAAACCAACAAAATCCAAATAATGTAGAGGGGGCTCCTGAACAGCTTACAAATATGCAGAATATGGCTTGTGCCATGACTTTAATGGCAGAACAACAAAATATGTTTATGATGCAAATAGAAAAACAACAAGTCAAATACTTGGAGGAGCAAACTTTGATAGAAGAGAAAGAGAAATACAACGAGAGGAGAAGAATACTTTGTATGAGAAGTTTATCAAATTGAACCCCCCAACATTCTCAGGTTCTGTAGATCCTTTAGAAGTTGTGGCTTGGGTTAGAGACACAAAAACTATCTTTGGGGTGATGAATGTACCTGGCGCGCAGAAGGTGATTTTGGCTACTTTCATGTTAAAGAGAAAATAGAAATATTGGTGGGAGTCTTCTAAACATTTATTGCTTACTCCAGAGGGAGGTGAGGTAATTACTTGGGATTCCTTTATTAAAGTCTTATAAGAAAAGTATTTTCCTCGCATGTATCGGAAGTAAAAAAAGAGAGAATTTTTATCATGGACTCAGGGGAATATGTCGGTCAGGGAGTATGAAACTAAATTTATATCTTTGTCTCGATTTTTGTTGCGTTTTTTACATAATTAAGAGGATAAATGCACCAAATTTCAGGATGGGTTGAATTTGGTTATCAAGTCTAGACTCACTGCACTTGAAATGGTAGATTATACTTCTTTAGTTAACAAAGGTATGATGGTTGAAGGAGATGTTAACGATGCAAAAAAAGAATAGGGAACAAAGGGGAAAGAGGAGTATATTTGATCCATCTCAGCAAAAGGAAGGCAATGCAGAATACTCAAAACAAGGGAGTCAAAGATTTCACTGTGGTAGAGGGACTGGAAATTATATTCAGAATAGGACACCAAACAGTTTTACGGGTGCAGGATCGATGGGCCAACATAATAGACAATCAGAGAATGACAATGGGTAGTCTAAGACTGTTACATGCTATTTTTTCAAAGCTGAGGGCCATATCAGTCCAAATTATCCCAAGTTAAAGGGGGTAGAGTGTTATCACTGTCATCAAATTGGTCATACCAAAAAGAACTGTCCTATGTTACTGGGAGGGATTCAATCAACTACTACTAGTCGAGGTTCATCACCTAGAGGCATAGGGAGAGGAGGAGGTAGAGGACATGCTAGTGGTTCCAGGGATCTGGGAAGAATATTTGCTATGACTTTACAGGACACTCGGGCTACTCCAGAGGTGGTGACATGTACATTTTCTGTCATCAACAAACATGCTTACGTGCTTATTGATCCAGGTTCTACTCATTCATTTGTAGCACTGTCATTTACCATGCATTTGGGTAGACCATGTTCTTATCTAGATTGTGGTTTATATATTTCTACAACTATGGGGGATGTGATGTTAGTGGGGCTTGTGTATAAAAATTGTGTTTTGTATGTGGGGGAGAGGAAGTTGACCATGGATTTAATTCCACTAGATATTCGAGATTTTGATATTATCTTGGGTATAGACTGTTTATCTTCCTACCATGCATCAATTAGCTGTTTTCATAAAGAGGTTACATTTAATATGCTGGGGGAGGAAGAATTCAAATTTACTGGGGAAAGAAATGTGGTTTCGAACTGTCTTATTTCTTCCCTTCGGGCGAGGAAATTGTTAAATAAGGTTGTCAAGGCTTTTTAGCATATATTGTGGATACAAACAAGGAATTGAAAAAATTAGAAGATATACCACTAGTTAAGGATTTTGCATATGTGTTCCCAGATGAATTACCAGGATTTCCACCTAGTAGAGAGGTAGAGTTTACTATCGATTTAGTGCCTGGTACAGCTCCAGTTTCTATTTCTCCATATAGAATGGCACCTGTGGAACTAACGGAGTTAAATGTTCAACTGCAAGATTTGCTAGACAGAGGTTTTATTCGACCCAGTGTATCACCATGGGGTGCTCCAGTAATATTTGTGAAAAAGAAAGACGGAACCATGCGACTTTGCATTGATTATCGACAGTTGAACAAGGTAACAATTCGAAATAAATATTCATTGCCTCTTATTGATGATTTTCTTGATCAATTAGAGGGTGCTAAAGTGTTTTCAAAAATTGATTTGAGATTGGGTTATCATCAATGAAGGGTGAGAGATTGTGACATTTCTAAGACAACTTTTCGTTCTCGCTATGGTCATTATGAATTTTTGGTAATGCCATTTGGGTTAACAAATGCTCCTGCAGTGTTTATGGATTTAATGAATCGGGTATTTCATCCTTTCATAGATTCGTTTGTGATTGTCTTTATCGATGATGTTTTGATATACTCACCTAGCCGAGAGGAACATGAGAATCATCTAAGAGTTGTATTGCAAGTTTTGCGAGATAGCCAATTATTTGCTAAGTTTAGCAAATGTGAGTTCTGGTTAAATCAGGTAGTATTTCTAGGGTATGTTGTTTCGGGAGATGGAATTTATGCTGATCCTAAGAAGGTAGAGGCAATTGTGCAAACGGGAGAGATCAAGAAATGTAATGGAGATAAGGAGTTTCCTAGGATTGGTTGGATATTATAGAAGATTCATAAAGGGGTTCATCTATAGCCTTACCGTTGACTAAATTAACCCGAAAGGAAGTGAAATTTGTGTGGATTGATGAATGTTAGCACAACTTTGAAAAGTTGAAAAATAGGTTAGTATCAGCTCCAGTTCTCACTGTTCCATTTAGTAGAGAAGGTTTTGTGATTTATATTGACGCTTCACATCAGGGTCTGGGTTGTGTTTTCATGCAACATGGAAAGGTAATTTCTTATGCATCTAGATAGTTGAAGACGCATGAACGTAATTATCCTACACACGATTTAGAGCTTGCAGCTATTATTTTTGCCTTGAAATTATGGAGACATCATTTATATGGAGAGACGTGTGAAATTTTCACTGACCATCAAAGTTTGAAGTATTTATTTACACAAAGATACTTGAATTTGAGGCAGAGGCGTTGGATAGAGATGATTAAAGACTATGACTGTACCATTCATCATCATCCAGGAAAGTCTAATGTAGTAGCAGATGTTTGAGTTGAAAATCATCGAGGATTCTAGGTTGCATACAGTGTGCACGTGTGGGAAATATGCTTGACTTGGCATCGATGGGCATTGAATTAAGTTTATCAAAAAGGGGAGTCTTATTAGCACATGTCATAGTGAGACCTTTATTGGCAGAACGCATAAGAAATTTACAGTTCAGTGATCCATTCCTTGAGAAGAAGAAATAAGATGTCTTAGATGGTAAAGAGAGTGACTTTGAAATTAAGAATGATGAATCGTTGTGTTATAAAAATAGGATTTGGGTACCAAATGATCCACCCTTAAAGAAGGATATATTGGAAGAGGCACATAGTTCTATTTACTCTATGCATCAGGGAGGTACAAAAATGTAAAGAGATTTGAAAGAGTATTACTGGCGGAACAATATGAAATGTGAGATTGTAGAATTTGTAGCTAAATGCTTAGTATGTCAGCAAGTGAAAGTAGAGCATCAGAAGCCGACAGGATTATTGTAGTCATTGCCTATTCCAGAATGGAAGTGTGAGAATATAACGATGGATTTTGTTACAGGATTACCACAATCACCAAAGGGGAATGATTCTATTTGGGTGATTGTAGATCGATTGACAAAGTCGACCCATTTTCTTCCAGTTAAGACCACTTACACTGTTGATAAGTATGCATGTATGTACGTTGATGAGATTTTTCGTTTACATGGGGCACCAGTGTCAATTGTATCAGATAGAGATTCAACGTTCACTTATAAGTTTTGGACTCGTTTGTAGAATGCCACGGGCACAAGTTTGAAGTTCAGCACTGCATTTCATCCACAAACCGATGGGCAATCTGAAAGGACGATTCAAATATTAGAAGACATGTTACGAGCTTGTGTATTTGACTTTAAGGGTAGTTGGGATGACCATTTGCCATTGATGGAATTCTCGTATAATAATAGCTAGCAGTCCACCATTAGTATGGCTCCGTATGAAGCTTTATATGGGAGGAGATGTAGAACGCCTTTGTGTTGGGATGCAGTAGGTGAAAGTAAACTTTTGGGTCCTGAATGAATAGATATAACGACTAAAAAGATCAAAATGATTCAGGAAAGGATAAAGATAGCGCAAAGAAGACATACATTTTATGCAGATAAGAGGAAGTATCCATTGGAATTTAAAAAGGGGGATTTTATATTCCTACGTATTTCACCATGGAAAGGCGTTATGAGATTTGGGAAGAAGGGGAAACTAAGTCCAAGATACATTGGACCATATGAGGTGTTGGAAAGAATTAGGAACCTGGCATATAGATTAGCATTACCTTCAGAATTATCTCGTTTACATGATGTGTTCCACGTATCGATGCTTCGTGAGTATTTGGCGGATCCATCTCATCAGTTGAAAATTTAACCAATTGAACTTAAGGAAGACTTGTCAAACATCGAGGAACCAATGGAAGTTATTGATCGTAAGGAGCAAGTATTGATAAATAAAGTTATTCCCTTAGTTAAAGTTATGTGGATGAGCCATGGAATCAAAGAAGCAACTTGGTAAATGGAGGATAGCATGAAGAAACAATATAACCATTTGTTTGGTAAGTTACCTTTATATTAAATTTCGGGGACGAAATTTTTTAAGTGGGGAAGTTGTGACAACCTAGATATAATTATGATAAATTATATTTTAATCATTCTTATATTATGTGATATGAATAATGTGTTATTAATATATATAATGTTAAGTGATTATGTTTAGTCTAAAATTACTTTAATTAATCATAAAATATCGCGTTATGTACGAACACAAAATTTTGTTATTTTCGATAGAAACGTTCCTTTTTAAGACTAGTTTTGACCCCTATAACATTACAAATGACTTGAGGTGAAAGCTATATAGTTTTAGAAATGTGAGTTAGGGTTGTAACACAACAAATGGTGCATCAAACGGATGTTCGAGTAAGAAGTTAGGCCGAATTTACGAACAAGGGGCAAATATGTCCATTCCCTTTAAGTGGAAAATTGTCTTTTAGTAAACAAAGTGGTTTAATTTGATTCGTGGGCATGGGAGGAAGCCTTGGACGACTTAAAACTCTCCCTTTAACTTATTTCTTCAGCAAATATAACCCTAGGTTCAGTTTTTAGAGATTTAAGCTTAAGGAAAGAGAAAGTGAAAGTTTAAGGAAGAAAGATTACAAGAAAAGCTAGGAAAATTCCAAGAAAATCCTTAAAGTGTTTCCAAGGTATTAGTTTGTGATTAATATTGTTTTAATATTGTATTATAATTATTTCAAAGTATATGAATCGTGAATTAGGGTTTAAAATTCCATTACCCTTTGTGATAATAGGTATTGGTTCATATGTGAGGTAGGTGGTGTTTATAGGCGATATTGGTTTGTATTGAAACACCTTGTATTCAAACTTGCATATATATATATATTGTGTGCTTACTGGAATTAATAAATTCTAATTGGATATAAAATTACACTCATATATTAATATCATGTCCAAAAATTAGAATTTAACTCCTTGTGGTTGGGCCTTGGTGATGGTTTCAAGTTGGTACATAGTTGCTGTTTGGATTTTTAATTCCGGTATACCCTGAGTTTTGTCATGATTTTGACATGGAAAATGAAGTCAAAAGATTATGAAAATTTAATTATGTATTATTAATTATGTTTATTGAAAATGGATTGAAAATCATGGAAATTTATGCTGTAGAAAATTATGAAAATTCTTGGAAGTTGAAGGAACAATAGAGGAGTTTGTAGGGCAGATTTCTTGTGTTGTAAAGAAATGGCCATAACTTGCTCTAGGAAGCTTGAAAAATTACACCCTCACTTGTAACGGAAAGTATATTTAGATATGTTTTCATATTGATAAGCTTGGACACCTGTATTTGTACTATTTATGAATATGGGATGGTTAAGTATGGAGGACAATAATTTGAGGCCATATTGGATACCCCATGAAAGAATGTTTTTATCTTCTCTTTTCAAAGAGTATCTTGAGTACATGTTTAATGTGTATATATATTGAGAAGTATGATTTAATAATTACTTATGTTTAGTTATAAATTCCTTATGAGGTATTTCCTACGGTTAAATGTCCATAACTTTATCAACATGTATAACACTGTTTTATCGTTACACATGTTTCATGGAATGTGACTTGAGTAGAATTATATTGTTATTGTATAGTCATTGAAAGTTACATAGTTATATTAAAATAATACTTATGATTGAGATTCAGTACTGATTTAGTTCGATTAAGAGGTGTAAGGTCAAATCAACCCAGTTCAGCTCCACCAGAAGGAAACGGGAATACATAGTTAACAACCCAATGTGAGTGTACTTACTAAGTTGATTATGGATATGATGTGTATGTATTATATATTGAGATGATATGGCTTATTAAAAGTCATGAGATGTTGAGATGTTATGTCTTGTTAAATGTCAAGAGATGTTGAGATGTTTTGGCATTATAAAAGTCAAGATATTTTGAGTTGCTATGCAATTCAGGAGATGTTAGGTTGTTAAAACCTATGGATATGATTATTGCCTACAGGCAGGAGATGTGGGGTTTATTAACTCCGGATATGTATATGGACTAATTTGGCACAAATATGGATATATATTGATATGTTGAGATGTTAAAATAGTACTTTTACTATATAGAGATGTAGTACATTCACTGAGTTTTTAAACTCATGGTTTTATATGTTTACATTTTCAGGTTCTGAAGATGCCACTACCAGGTCTAGGAGGTTGAGTGAATAATAGTGGAGTCTTGTTAGTTTTATTTTATACATTGTACTAGTTGTAATTAAGTTAAATGGTATTTGAGTTCTATTTAAATTATGTCTCCTTAAAATGATTGGATTTTTATTATTCCGCCTTTTAACCTTGAAGTTGTTTCAATATGTATTACTAAATAAATAAATAAATAATAAATGTGTTTTTTCAACTACTTGGTTAATTATATCCTACTTAGTTAATTATATCCTAATGGGGTTAGGGGTTGATACAAGTCCCAATTATTTCCTCCATTTACGGATTTGTCATTCAAAGCCATGACCGTGCTCCTCCATGGCCAACCCGTGCTGTTACACCATGACCCAATTTGTGTAATCTTCGACAACCACTTGCGTCTTCAGTAACCCAAGAACCATATATATATATATATATATATATATATATATATATATATATATATATATATATAGTTGAATGTAATTAGGGAGTATTATTTGGAATTTATAGTTTTATATTCAAAACCAGGGGATTCTTGGAATGTCAGGTCGACCAAACCAGTTCGGCCCTAGGGGCAAACCGATTCACGCCAGCAGTGGTGTGCAGTTTTTTTTAGTGTTTATATTTAATTTAAACTCTCAAGTTTTCCGCTATTAATTAAACTAAGGGTTAGGATTTTTAAAACACATTAATATCATTATGAAAGGCAGTAGCCTCACATA
Organism: Sambucus nigra; assembly: GCA_949130495.1. Lineage (NCBI taxonomy): Eukaryota > Viridiplantae > Streptophyta > Magnoliopsida > Dipsacales > Adoxaceae > Sambucus > Sambucus nigra. The sequence continues at coordinate 204,897,251 of OX422208.1, forward strand.
ATTTTATCCTATCTCTTCTAGAAAACCTAAACCCTGTTAAACACAAGTTTCATCCCAAGTTTTGAAGATCCAAATCATGTTTTCTCAAGGACATCCAAGAACGTGTTTTTGCTGTTTTTATGAGAGCAAAGCAACCATGGAATCGGATTTTTAAGACGAATTCTTTACAGGCATGAATAGTTGTATTGTTCCCCTTAAGTGTTATGAATTTCAGATATTGCCTAAACTTCAATAAACGATGTTTTCCTTAAAAGAAATTAGGAAGACAAATTAAGGAAAGTGAAAGAAATTACGGGACTGATTTTATTCAAATCTAAAAATATATTTAATACTTGAAACAATCGCATGCTTAGATTAGAAATTTGGGCTACGATAGAATTGTGGGACGGTTCGTGTGTTAAAATTAAAAGTATGAATAGGTAATAATGTTTCGACTCGAAAAGTCATGATTTTTATGTATAGGTTATAGAATGAATTTATTATTGTATAATGTTGTCAATATCCATATTAAAAATGGAATATTGTTTTAATCGAAAAAATGGCACTTGTGTGAAATTTATGGAATATTTCAACTCGTGTGACTTTGGTAGAACTCTCTTGATTGTAAAATTTAACAGACGTAATTTGGATGATATTGTAATTGGAGAATTAATTGGAAGAACTTTAGTTATAAATTGTAACTATGATTTAAGTGAATGTTGCTTCTGTTAACGTTTTGACACTGCGGGGGCATTGGATTTTTTGTGGTAGTTATACTTTTACCCTTATTTTTAGGTTTCTTTCTAGGTATGGGACTAGTATATAGGCCTCCTTGTTGTTAACACTTTTTAGGTCTGGGACTAGGGAGTGTAGGTTCGTATGGTTGGGTATTTCCTGAGTGGGACTAGATAGTACACCGTCATGTATTTTTCGTTAGCCTAGGTGCGAGACTAGGTGGTGATTTGTGGTAGGTTTTCCACCTAAGTGTTATGCTAGGAAATATTGTGGTCTTGGTGATCTCTAGGTCTGGGACTAGGGATGGTTTTAGGTTGTAGTACCCATATTATGGGCGGGGCTAATTGAGAATAAAGAGGACTTGAACGAAAATTGATAATTAATGCCTAAGATAAAAACGGGTATTAAAAGGGATTTGTGTCATGAGTATGTATATAGCTAACAATTTGGGCAAACTAGCTATAGTGACGTTGATGTGTGTGGTGTCACGGGTATGTGTAGGGCTAACGGAATTCGACAAATTATCTATAGTAACGTGTCGTGCGTGGAATCTCACAGTATGTGCAGTACTAATAATATTGGGTGAACTGACTATAGTGAGGGGAGTGTGTGGTGTAGAATTGTTGGTGCGCCAGGAGTATGTGCAGGACTCGTAATAGGGTGAACTGGCTATACAAGTATCGCATTAATAATTGTGGACATGTCAGGAGTATGTGCAGGAATCGTAATAGGGTGAACTGACTATACAGGTGTCGCATTAATAAAATTTGTTACATTAATTCAATTAATAATTGTGAATTTATAATGAAATATTGTAACAACATAATTGGACTTGAATAGTGGGGTGGCTTAGTTATGTGGGTAATTAGTATTTTGTCACTTTACTCGCATCTTATTATATCATTTAATTTAAAATACTCTATTGTGATATTTATCATGTATGATACTTATGTCTGGGTTCACGGAACCTAATTCAGAGGAGTAGCTAGTATTCATGTGGTGGGCTCTTACCCATTTCATTGACTAACATTTGAGATATATTTGCTAGAGTAGATGTACATGATGGATTGGAGATTTTTGGAGTGAATCTGGAGATTTACTTTTGTTCCTTGAGTAGCTTAAATTATTTCTATTCTGCCATTTTTTATGAGACATTTATTACAGATTTGGTGGGCCATTCAGTTTCAGAGTTGTTCACTATTTTTCAGTTAGAGATTTGTAGTTTGATTATTTATTGGATATTATTCAATCTTTTGGAGTTGGATTTATTTTTGGAGTTAGCATGGTGATGAATTTTTTATGCGCGGATGTTTATATTTGTTGGATTGATTAAAATTATATCCTGTAGAAAAAGTTTTAAAAGTCTTGTATTTTTGTCACATGCTGAGAATTGTGTTTTATTTAGCGACGCATGATGCAGTTTGGCGGTGGACGGCTGGACATCCCGCTCACTAAAATGCGTAGGGTGTTACATCTTGCACAAATTAAGCCACAAATCTTGATTACATTGATTGACGATAGATACAGAGAGTCTTGTTTATTATAATTATAGACATTGAAACATGAAGATCATTCACGACTTGTTTACGTCAAATATTCCGCATGCTTCTTGAAGATTGAAGGCATAACCTTTAATGCTTATTTTTTGATTGAATCATCTAAAGGATTAAACACACACGTACATATTTTCATTTAATATTGAAAATTATTTTTGTGATTGGTTAAGGTGAAATATTTGTAATTGGGAAATCTTTATTTTACATGTATCAAGTGTATCTAGATAGTGCCTACATGTGTGCAAACATTTACTTTTTGTAACCATGCACACGACATCACATTTTAGTCATGATTTACATTTTGCCTAAAACCGTGCGCACGACATAAACATAGTCCCTTCTCAGGAATGTCACATTTTGGGAATTATATTCTTTATGACTGAAACCATGTGTACGAATTAAAAATAGCCTTATGCGCACACCTGTGATTATTTTTGCATGAATGTGTGTAATATCCCATAATTATGAGGATTTATTACATATTTAACTTAAAGGAAAGAGGGTTTAAATTAAATTAATTTATAGTTGAAGAATCGTGTGTGGCCCGATGTGTGTTTTCAACAAAACCAATTTCTCTTCGAAAAAAGATCCAATTTTTAATTAGGCACCAAACCAAGTTGTGAAATCCCAATTCTTACTTTAAACCAATTTTATCCTGATTAATCCGAAACATGCATCTAGTGATTAAAGCAAGTAAAGTAAAGTAAAGAATACTCACAACGCCGGATGTACGAGGAAAAAACCCAAAGCGGGAAAACAACCTCGGACGGCCCAACCCAAACAATCACTATGAATAATGGTTTTACAAAGACAAATTAGCCTTACACTAAGACTCGATCCCCACGGATCTTGACGCTCCTTCTGATCTTCAATCGTTCTTCAATAGTGCCCACGCAAAAATTCCATTTTCTACGATCTCTGTCCACAACACACACATCCACGTATGCCTCGATGTCCTCCGATATGGCTTTGATACGTCTACGATGTCAAACACGATGTCCGTCGCTTCTTCACCGTAAAACCCTTTGTGTTCAATGTGTAGAACAAACAATTGTGGTGCAACAAGATCACGTAAACATATAAGAATGATAACTAGGATCTTTGCAAACTCTAAGGATGTGTTTAAGACTTTTAAACCTTAGAAAACATGTCCAAGCAAGGTTGTGGTTCGTAAAACTTTTTCCAGAAAGCACACTTACAAAATTATGATGCAAACACTGTTTAAATAGAATTTAAACACCGCCTCGAAAAATGTGTCGTTCGAGCGACATTGTATCTCGTTCGAACGAGATCCAATGTCGTTCGAGCGACCTCGCGAAGTTTGACTTTCTTTGACTTTCAGATAAAAACGTCTCTTAACAAAGAGATTCAAATTAGTCAAACTCTATTTCGAGCTTATCATCATAAAATGAAGTTTAAATCATTAAAACACTTTTAAAACATTTAAAATCATTTTTCATTATAAAAATTACATCCTTATCTTTTATAAAATAATTCCGAGCACCATAAATTATACGCATTCATTCCTGAGTGATCTCGGAATGAAATTAACTTTGAAGACGATTAAACTTGCACCAAATAAACATCTGCATGATTATTTCTTTGAAGCTTTGCCGCAACGTCTTCAATTTCTTCAATACGTCATAGACCAAGTGGGATCGTGACAAAATAAAATTCTCCCTATGACATATTACAAACACAGTTTTGTTCACGGAATTAAGTCAAAACACTACAGGGACTCAATTGGAAATATATATCCTTACAAATCTCCCCCTTTGATTATTCCGGGACAAAACTAAACCAGTGAAATGCCTAACCGGGCCGTCAAGCCGAATGACGCCTAAATCCCATCCCATAAACCCAAAATAAAAAATACAGGACACGTACTTAGTATATGTAGCACCGGCAAGCATGAACTATCTGAATGTGATGTAGACTTGAAATCTCAAATTGCTGAAGCATACCTACACACATGAAACAGACAAACAAATACCCAGTGAAGTATGGAGGAACAAATGATACCAATTTATATTTCTAATAAGAACAAATCATTTGAAACATGTGAGCAATTATTTGATACCAATTTGAAACAAATATAAGCGCTCAACAAATCTCCCCCTACATCACATACCAAATCTCTCCCCCTTTTTGTCTCGAATACACAATCCGGTGAAAAGATAAACCGACATGAAATATCTAGCATGAGAATATGATACCAAATCAAGTTGATACCAATTTTGAAAAAATGAAAACCGCTAGATAATCATTAAACCGCTAGCTAAAAAGTGACCATGGAAAAATAAAGAAGTAGCTAGTAAACCAAGGAATCACACAAAGAATATACCAATCAAATCAATTGTGATAAATGGTCATATATGTAAAATACCAATTTGGAACATAAAAGAACCTGCATATAAACCAATAAAAAAAATGCTTCCTGTAGTACCAAAAATATATCAAATTAAGCCAGAGGACTGCAAACCAATCAGAAGCCATTTTTCACCCTGTCGTTTGAACGAGCCAGGGACTTCGCTCAAACGAGATGAGGAAGTCGCTCGAACGAAGTACAGAGGTCGTTCGCGCGAGATGCAATGTCGTTAGAACGACTTTGCGCGACCTGCCAAAATTTCCCAGTTTCCCAGAAATATTATAAAGAATTGCCTAGTGAAAAAAATTATACAAAAAAATTCCAGGAAGGGACTGACAGATGCAAAACAGGGCTAAAACAGTAAGCTTTTCACACAAAACGCAAGAACTCATAAAAACTAAAAAGGTGAGTTACATGCAAAATAGTACCGATGTGCTCAAACATGGACATGGAATAAATGGGCGTGAAACTACAACAAATGAGTCACAATTCCAACACATCGAAACGATCAAGAATTTCTAATTGATAGTGATAAATCATCAAACTTTATCATAGCCAAATGAAAATTAAAGTGTGAGCTTAATGAACTAAACATACTACATGCACACAAATCCAGAATTTTGACGATTCTACAAATAATAGCGTCAAATTGCAATGTTTCAACATTAGGATTAGATGTGCAAACCCGTTTAAATTTTCTCCAACCAAACACCCTCATATAAACATATTTTTTCAAGTTCTTTTGAGGTTTCTAACTTTCTCAACTTAGAGAAAATCTTATTGGCCCTTTTTCTTAGCATATTGCATTTTCTTTTGGGCTCTTTTAAATGGTGGCTTTCACGACGAGTTAAATTTGAACCTCGCAGCCCTTTTCCGTGAATCACTCATCATTTTTACCAATTTTAAATCCTCACGGTAAACGGTTATTACATGCACACTTCTCCTTAAGTTTACTTACGCATAGATGACAAGATTGAGATAAGAACGCCTCACCAAATTCAAATATGCAAGAGAAGTCAAACATCCATATAAACTCGTGCATGTGTGCCGTGTTGGCATATATACAAAGTCAAATCAAGATGCATATCAACTTCGAAACAACCCCATATAAACAATGGTTAAAATCATTCTAAGCATCGATAATAATGACCAAATGTCCTAGCCACATGGATAATGAAACGTTGGGGGGGGGGGGGGGGTCCAAGCACACCAATATGCCACATCAAACATGTAAACTTAAAAACAAAAACTGAAAATCTTTTTGGCTTTTCAAACATATTTTGACTCAAAGAAAAGCAAAATCTTTTTGGATTTTCAAAAGTTTTCTCAAAACAAAATCTTTTTGTATTTTTCAAATACGACTCAAACAAATGAAAACTATAATACAAAATGATACACATGTCATACTACTAGCAATGAATATATCATGAAGCAAACTAGCATATGACAAACATGCAAGCTACTATCCATAAGAAATAGCAAGAGATGAATCATATGCATGCATGTGATAATCAACCAATGAAGCATTTAGCATCTCCAAAACAGATTTCCTAACCCAAACAGGTGTATACCTAATAAAACGGGTTTTGGGAACCAATGGGACACTACGTTTAATCTTCCTAGGGTCTTTTCTAAGATCAAAACAGAAACTCCTAAGGTGACGTTTCCTACCACAATACGAACATGTGAAAACACGACGAGGAATGGGACCTTTATGTTGACCTTTTCTAATACCCTCGGATGTGGTTGACGTTCTAAAACAAACTATGGTTTTGGCCTTTACATTCAAACTACTAGAATAAGATAAGCCGCTACCATCACTACTAGAGTCATTTAAATCATTTTTTAACTTCAAAACTTTTGACTCAAACAAACGATTAGATTCCTCAAACATTAGGGACTCCTTCTTAAAATTTTCAATTACCCCTAGAACGTTATCTCGCTCCCCCTCAATGTGAGCAAACTTATCCCTAAGAGCCTTGTCACGTGCCACAATGTCATTAATCGAATTATTTTCCTCAACGGCACAAATACTAGAATTTTTTAAATTCTCTAACTATTTTTCTAAAACGAGGACTCTATCATCACTCTCCTTTTTATCCAATTTTAATATATTGAAATATTTAAACATGGAACTAAAGTGCACACGACATACGTCTCTTTGAATTTGAAAAGTTTGCAAATATTCAATCTTATTTTTAAAACTGGAATTTTCTTTTTCCAAAACTTCTATACGTTTTGCAAACTTTAAATTCAAGCGATGTAAATCATCAAAGATTAGAGAATCCATCGAGAGAAAACAAACACAGGAGAGATAAACAAACACACGAGATCACAAAACAAATAAAAAAAATTCTAGCTCTGATACCAATTTGAAAACGTGAGTGGACAAATTGTATCAGAAAGTAAATCCTCGAAAAATCAGGATCACGCAATAAATTAGCGTAACCTGCTCTGATACCAATTTGAAGAATCGTGTGTGGCCCAATGTGTGTTTTCAACAAAACCAAATTTTCTTCGGAAAAAGATCCAATTTTTAATTATGCACCAAACCAAGTTGTGAAATCCCAATTCTTACTTTAAACCAATTTTATCTTGATTAATCCTAAACATGCATCTAGTGATTAAAGAAAGTAAAGTAAAGTAAAGAATACTCACAACCCCGGATGTACGAGGAAAAAACCCAAAGCGAAAAAACAACCTCGGACGGCCCAACCCAGACAATCACTATGAACAATGGTTTTACAAAGACAGATTAGCCTTACACTAAGACTCGATCCCCACGGGTCTTGACGCTCCTTCTGATCTTCAACCGTTCTTCAATAGTGCCCACGCAGAAATTTTGTTTTCTACGATCTCTGTCCACAACACACGCGCCCACGTATGTCTCAGTGTCCTCCAATATGGCTTTGATACGTCTACGATGTCAAACACGATGTCCATCGCTTCTTCACCGCAAAACCCTTTGTGTTCAATGTGTAGAACAAACAACTTTGGTGCAGCAAGATCACGTAAACATATAAGAATGATAACTCGGATCTTTGCAAACTCTAAGGTTTAAAAGTTTTAAACCTTAGAAAACATGTGCAATCAAGGTTCTGGTTCGTAAAACGTTTTCCAGAAAGCACACTTACGAAATTATGATGCAAACACTGTTTAAATAGAATTTAAACACTGCCTCGAAAAACATGTCGTTCGAACGATTTAAGCATGTCGTTCGAGCGACATTGTATCTTGTTCGAACGAGATCCAATGTCGTTCGAGCGACCTCGCGAAGTTTGACTTTCTTTGACTTTTAGATAAAAACGTCTCTTAACAAGGAGATTCAAATTAGTCAAACTCTATTTCGAGCTTATCATCATAAAATGAAGTTTAAATCATTAAAACACTTTTAAAACATTTAAAGTCATTTTTCATTATAAAAATTACATCCTTATCTTTTATAAAATAATTCCGAGCACCATAAATTATACGCATTCATACCTGAGTGATCTCGGAATGAAATTAGCTTTGAAGAAGATTAAACTTGCACCAAATAAAAATCGGCATGATTATTTCTTTGAATCTTTGCCGCAATGTCTTCAATACGTCATAGACCAAGTGGGATCGTGACAAAATAAAATTCTCCCTATGACATATTACAAACACAGTTTTGTTCACGGAAGGAACTCAATTGGAAATTTATGTCCTTACAACACTTTGCCAAAACACACTTTTAGTAACAAACTATTTTTTTATTACTAATCATTTTATACTATTACTATTTGTCACAATAAAATATCGTTAGTAATATCATATTAGTGTTACTAATATTAGTTCAAGTTAATTTTTAGAAAAAAGGTATTTTCCCCCAAACCAAAAGAAATTCCCCCGATTAAAATTCACCTCCCAAACTTAAAATCCCCGCTTACATACAAAAAGCTCTCTCAGCTCCTAACCGCCCAAAATCTCTCTTCTCTCTCTCTCTCTCTCTCTCTCTCTCTCTCTCTCTCACACACACACACACACACACACACACACACACACACACACAGATCTGTCCACCTACATCGAGATCTGACGATGACTGCCCTTTAAATTTTTTCCACCCACGTTGATTAATTGAGTGATCGTACTTTGGTCCAAATACGAAGATAACTAATTTCCTTGCTTTAATTTATTGAGTTTTTTATGTACATGTGTAGTGGATTCATTTTTTGTTAAGGTAATCAGTGGGTTTCATTTTATTAATTTAGAAAAGAAAGATAATCCAATTTTTTTTTAGGTTTGCAGCTGTTGAAGATTTCGGAGAATGCGAGTAAGGCATCAATTTTGCCCATAAAGGATCTTGCAATGGATTTTTATTGGCGAGAGAACGGTGTCATTTCCGGTCTTAAAAATCAGATAATTTTTCTGTTTAGTTTTTGTTTTTAGTTGATGAGTGTTTTGGTTATTTCTAGGTATGTATGTGTTGATTTTGGATGAAGTGATTATTTTTTACAGGTGATCATGTATATTTAACCATGTTTTTGTATATTTTTTCTTTTTTTTTTCAAGTTTAACTAGTCTTGGGAATCACATTTAAAAGTTTACTTTACATTGTTTGGAAGTTCTTTGCCTATTTTTTATTAGCCATGCTAATAATTACATTTCAATTTTGACTTTTAAATTTTCTTTTTCTTTTTTTTCTTTGTTTTGTTTTTTAGTCATTTCAATTTAAAAGTGTGTTTTTTGATGAACCCAAATAACCTGTATACACCCCCTCCCCCGATTTTATTTGCCCTTAATGAACTAAAACAAATCAAAATACTATTATAACACTATTTTAAAACCCACGCACAACATAAAAACTTAGCACGACAGTCAACACCTCAGAGTCTACTCGGATAGAACTCTGAACATAAACTCTTATTGAGGCTGAGTTTTAATAAAATATACACAAATGAGGAGATAAAAAAATGCAGAAGAAAAAAAGCAGCAACTTCTATTCACGAAAAAATAACTAACAGCCTACAATCATTTCCAATCCAAAACAAAGAAAAAAAAACTCTAGCGGAATACAAGTACGTCACCATTCATCATCATCGCACCTGTAATGGATAAACAAGGATTCAAGCAAACGGTAAGTCAACCAAATACATGAAATATTAATTGGAAATACATTATTTAGGTTTATTTAATTTATTTTAAATACTAGATGTCAAGAAATAATATAATCTAAGTTTTTTTTATTTGTAACAATAGGAATTAACTCGAAGTGAAAATAATGTTGCAAATTCATTGTTCCTCATCCAATCATATGACAGTGATAGTAGTGATGGTATGGAAAATGAGAAAGAATATCAGAAAATTGAACAAGAGTATAAAATAGAATGGGACTGTACATCTCATTTTTTTTACCAAAAGGTGGACTCAATTATGACAAAATTATAAATACTAAATATGTATTACAAGATATATAATGTTTGTGTATTTGATTTGTAGGTATTTTATTCACAAGATGATTTAACCAAGTGGTGTAAATCTATAGGAAAAACTTGTGGAATAGTTGTGTGCATTAAAAAATTGGATAATTGAAAGGGTGGTCGATGTGGATAGTATTGTACGGCTGTGAAAGGGGGTGTGAGTATAAGCATAGCCTAAAGACTGTTAATAATGATATATTAGTGAAGAAGAACAACAAGCAGAAGAAAATTATAAGAACTGAAACCAAAAAATGCGGCTGCCCATTTTTTCTTAAAGGGGTGAAACTGTTAGATGATGATCAGTGTAAACCTAATGTTATATACGACTGTCATAATCATTCGCTTGATAGAGATACCACATTTGAGGGTCGTTCGTATATAGGGATACTGTCTAAAGTGGAGGAGGAGATAATGTATGATATGAGCATATGAGGTCTTAAAAGGGAGATCCTTCGCATGCTAAAAAAAAAAGGATCCACACAATGCATCAATTGTTGAAACAATATATAATTTTAAAGAAAAAACCAAATTCTTGAGAAGTAAGGGAGACAAAAATGCAATGATTGATACATATGTTCGATACTAAAAATTATATGGAACATCGTAGAAGAGATCCGAATACAAATGAGGTGTTAGACATATTCTTTGCACATCCATATTCCATAGCCCTAGTAAAATGCTTCCTGACAATGCTTTTGATGGATTGTGCCTACAAGATCAACACGCATGAGATGCTCTTATTATAGATAGTTGGTGTTACATATATGAAAAAGCATTTTATTGGTTGTCATGCATATATTAAATCAGATAAGGATATAGTTTTATATGGGCATTAGGTTGTTTAAAGGATATTTTATGCCAGTCCGTAACCCCTTCTGTAATTGTCAAAGACAGAGAGTTGGCATTGATAAATGCTGTAGAAAAAATATTTGCAAAAATATCGCATTTGTTTTGTACATGGCACATTTCAAAGAACATTGAAACACATGTCAAAACAGTGCAGGAGTGGGAACTTTTTATTTAGTTGTTCAATGACGTGATAAAGGATGGCACATAAGAGTTATTCTATGTTTCACTTCATAATTTTAAAATTCGTTACGCTCAATTTGGTGGTCTACTCGAGTGTATTGATGATACGTGGCTTGCATTGTATAAAGAGACGTAGGTTTTATGACTGATGAGGACTACTAGGAATACCTTTTAAATGAGTTTGATATAAAGATTGTGGAATTATTTATTAGCGGGTTTTCGAATGTTGCTCCTGATGGCCCTTGCAGATATAGCTGTTATGATGAATGATTACATTTGAGTCCAAATGATGGTTGGATGACTATCCGACGTCAGATGCTAGCCAAGCTACGAGACCATAAGGAATTTCACTTCAATATGTTGGGTGGTGACTAAACATACAACGATGTGGATGAGGCGTTATATTTTTTCAGTACAAATTTTATCCATCTTCGATATTGGAAGCAATTTTCTGCAATGGGTTGCTTGTTTTCCACTGCATTCAAGTGTTTATTTGTGTTTATCCTCCACAACAAAATATCACTTATTTACCACTAAGGACGTGACCAATCAGTGAAATTGCGCATAGAGTTCCAATCGTGTTATAAAATAATAATCATTTCATGAAAGTTAGTCTTAAGTAAAGAGATCCAATGCCACATATTTTTCCGGGGTTGGAATTTCATCGATATATGGATGCTGAACGGTGGGTGAACATGGTGAGTGATTTAATTATGAAGTGGGATAGCTTTATTGGTTATCCATCATCGGAGACATATAATATGCAAATGACGATTGACAAAGGTATACTCTCTACAATTCAAATAATATTATACTCTCTACTACATTATTTGTTTTTTAATTTTTTTAATTTCACCTAAAATCTAATAATTATTTGCAACAGATAAACAGAGATTCGATCATATCTTGTGTGATTAACTTAATATGTTTCCATATTGGTTGAGTTATATAAAAGCCCATAATCATTACTTTAATACGTTTTAGAAATAGTTTTATTTTATTTCATCTCATATATTTGTGTTTCTTTCTAGTCAACATTTGAATGGATTTTTTTATTAGTTTTATCCGTTTTATGAATAGATTTTATTTATCAGTTTATGAATGGATTTTTTGTTAGAAGAGTTTCTTGACAAAAACAAAAATTCATTTAGTTATTTTTTGAACTCGAAATCCTTGTACTCGTGGAAGATTGAATTCAACTAGAAAAAGAAAGGGAACCCACAAGAAGAATTGGTTTAAAAATCAGAAGTGAAACACCAACAACAGTGTGATTTCATCAGGAACTATAAGTGAAATTAACAGAGAAATTGATTTTGTCAAATCACTAATAACAATGAAATCAACACAAAATGTCTAGAACTGAATCCTTTAAAAACTTACCTTTGCTTTATGCATATATGTCTGTATGGATCTATATAAATGTCCAAAATTGAAGCCTCTAAAAACTCGCTTTTTCTTTGTTTTGTTCCAGAATAGAATCCTACGAACGAGAAGAGTTGCGGTTGAAGACAGTCCATAACGTGTTGCTCGTGTAGTTATACACTAATTCATAGGAGCCCTGAACTGAAATTGATCCATCTTGATTGAAAACAAGTGAGAAAATAGATGAACGATACAAGTAGATATGTTTGAAATGTATTGGATTTGTGTAAAAGCCTATTTTATTTTTTTCCCTATACACACCAGTAGATATGGTGTATTGAATACATTTTAACCCACACATGTTGGGTTAATAAAGGTCGGGTATCTTAACAGGATAAAGGGGTTCGAATAAAAGTACCCATTTAAAATAATCATAGTTTTTTCTTTTCAATTGTTGAGTTCAACTCATCTATGGCTCAACACGCAGTACTGTGAAAAAAAAAAAGTCAAAGTCAAAAAAATCTTGAAATTGATGCTTTGAATTGGGTGATCTTACTCAATTTTAGGGTTTAATACCTGCAATGAAATATCATCACGCTTCCCTAAGTCCATGAACGATATACATCTCATTCTCCCATTCCCATTCACATTTCTTTCTACTATTTATGTAATCTAAATTCAAGTTTATGTTGACTTTTTGAATCACAAATTTATACATGTTTATATAAACTATATATACATGTATCAGCTGAACAAAATTCATCAGGAGAGAGAGGCGGAGAGATTGAGTAAAACCTCATTCGGCCTAGATCTCAGCAAACCTCCAAGCCCTAATAGTGCCTTCATATCTTCTCTATTTTATTCAATTTCTTATTTGTAAAATTTTTTAATTTGATCCTTTTATGTATATTATTTTTATATCATAGCAATTTTACATGCGTAGATTTTGTAGGAATGAAAAATCGCAGAGCGAAAATTCACGCTCAAAGGTATAGATAACTAATTAGGCATTATGTTTTTGATAAAATGAACAGATTTTAGGAAAAGTGAAAATTCTAACTTAAATAGCCGAATTATGGTCGTATCGCATCAAGTTGTGTAATGTGAGTGTAATTCTAATGTTTGTTTGAACATTTATGTAGAATGAGATTATTATATTTGTTGTCTTATTTTATTAGACAATCTAATTGGTGTCCTCTAATCACCACAACACTTTATTCCAATATGGAAATAAGCATTGTCTGATGCTTAAGATTTTGTATATGTCCCACATGATAACCTAAACTTTTAGTGAATGACATAAGGGCAATTGCATCACACACACATACTCACACACACACACACACACACACACACACACACACACACACATATATATATATATATATTACATGATCATTTTAACTATGTTTTGATATAATTTTTTATTAAAGCCATAAATGATAGTCAATAAAATGTATATTTAGTTGTTTGGTTCTTATAATTACCATTTTGGCATGCCCTAAATTTTTTAATAAGTACATTTGATACTAAAAACTGCAAATGTTGGAAACTATATTTAATCTTCCATTGGACACCAAAGTGCAATGCATATACTGTATGAAGAAAATGTTTTTTTTGTAATCTTACCTAAATTCTAACTATGCTGAATAACCTTTATCTTCATTGTAAATTTTCAGGAACAGAGTACCATACCATCGTTGAGAAAAGCTCTTAGGGATGTCGCAATGGGAAAGGATGAAATAGTTATTGGATGGGTAGGCAGCATCAAAACATATTTTCTTATAGTTTCTTTGTAATTATACATGTATGCTTCTCTATTCTCCAACATACTCTGGACTTCTACGAATGGAAGTAAATCATTGAAGACTTCAAGTTGCTGATGCATCGCCTTAGGAGCCGCTTAACTCACACTCTCTGTGAAGGAAATGCCTTTACTGGCTTTCTTTCCAACAAAGGATGGGAGCAAAGACTAAACGGATCATGGCGGAAGAGCCTTTACAAGGCTTGTGAAGGACTATGGCTGCTGATTCTATGAGCATTGCTTTTGAAATTTTTTATTTTTTGCTTTTTGTTTCCCCCATAGAATTTTTTTTATATTGTTTGTTTGAACATTTATGCAGAATGTCATAATTATATCCATTGTCTTATTTGATTGGACAATATAATTGTCCTTCTCGATTTATCGCAACACTTTCATCCACTATGGAAATAATCATTTTCAAATGCTTAAGACTATGTATTTGTTCCACATCAGGTGGAAGGACAAATATCCTATCATCCTCATTGGGAGACCATTATCTATCATATTTGTGTTTTTGACTCGAATTAGCCAAGATGGTTTAGAATGATGCTTGGTTTGGGGAATTCATGATTTGGTATTAGTTCTCACATCAGATCCATTACAATTGATCATGATTGTAGTGTTTCTGATTTAGGGGACAAAATGGTTTGACATCCAAGAATCATTAGACATTTTTCAGTATTGAGAAGTTGATATAGTGGAGGAGTTCCTATCAATTCTTCACAAAACTAGTTTTCCTAATGTTATGGTGTGTCAACCCATCAAGATGACAACATTACAATAAAGTCTTTTACTACTTTACCCAAGGTAAAAGTATATTTTTAAGAACTATTGTCAAAGGATGCTTTCCCCGATCTGAATTAATGATGAGTTTGTAATCAAATGCTTGAAGATTCGAGATTCGTGAATTCAAATGAATTATGATGAGTTTGTCAAAGGTCTCCCAATGAGGATTGTTCGAGATTTGTTATTTTACAAGTGTTTGTGTTTATTTACATACCATAGTGAATTAAATAAAGTATATACGTCGAATCCTTTCTTTCTCGAGCATTACTTACTTTTCCATTACTATAGTTGAACCATCATAGGTTTGTTGTCTTCTCTTTCTTCATTTATCCATTTTCCCCATTTTAATGATTTTGAGTCGTAAGTCAATAAATAATATTATGGATATACCCTACTTTGATCACTATTTTAATATTAAAACATATTATTTTTTTAATTAATGTAGGGTCACTAAATGCATCCAAACAATAACCCTTATCTTCTAATGTTATTTCTGTGAAGTTACTTCCTGAGTACCCATCTAAGATATTTGTCTTCTGTGAAGTAAAACCAACAAGCGGGGGAGAAACTTATATATTTCTAAGGCATTGTATATAAGAGGACAAAAGAGAAACACCCAAAGTTTGTTGAAATATTGGAAGATCATGGATAAATCTATAGAATAGTATTAGTAGAAGAGGATAGTCCTACCTCAATTATCGACCGTGGCTGGAAGTCCACATTTTATTTTATTAATGACCAGACTATGGCCGAGGAACGATTAGTGGTTTTGTGTGATAAATTATTCAAATTTGCCAAATTATTCGGACCACACATGTAACAAATGTGGACTCGAAACATGGCTTGCCCATTAAGAATCGTTGAGATGATATAAAACTAATTGAGTCTTTATCATCTTATAAGAGTGTTACATAATGAATTGTATTCAAGAACTATGATCAGAGAAGTAATAAGCACCATGTCTAAAATTCCAAATAGTTTTGGAATAAACATTAAAGTAATCCTAAAGTATCAAGTAATGTGTTCACGTGGTACACTGCATGTAATGTATGTGCACATGACTTCAATGCGATACAGATCTAATATGGTGCGTTGATAATAATGGGGCACACATGTGGAAAATGAGAATATGTTTTTATAGCATGTTGTGTGTCCGTACTTGTCAAAAATTCGAATTTAATGTCTCTATATATTTAACTCTTAGATTCTATATTGAAGGTGCGATAACGTTGTGGCGATGATCTCATAGATTGTTACTAGTTCTTGTTTATAGATTTTTAGAGTGGGATTATGCTTTCAGGCAATCACATTATGAAAAATATAAATTTGGAGAATTTGTGCATAATTAAATGTGATTTTTCATTAGAGAAGTGATTAGAGATTCAAAATGCTTGTTCTTCATTGGCCTATTTTTTGTCCATTCATTTTCAGTTGTAAGCTAAAAATCATTGTTCTTGATTTGAATTAATGGGAAGTTCAATGGCAGAGATCTTGTTCTAAAGTGTTAGAATACGTATTTCTCTCGGTATTCAAATTTCTTTTGTAAATAAATATTGGACGCTTATATAAAATGAAAATGTTGAATGTAGTGCCCTTGTTTATGTGGACTATTTTTTTTATATGTTCTTGGATTTTAATAGTGTGGTAAACATAACTAAATTTATTTAAATTTAGGACGAGATATCGGATCTTACTAAATAAATATATATCTATTTTTTAAATATTTATTCATATAACTAATAACCTTTACCGTTACAAAATCAGACAAAAACATTACAAAATCTGTGTAATAAGGTATAAATAGTAACAAAACGTCAGTTACTAAATCAGAATTAGTAACATTACTTTACCATTACTAATTCCATTATTATTAATGGTAAAATACCGTTACTAAATCCAATATTAGTAAGGGTAAATATATATTACTAATTTTGTTCCCCACGCCTTTTTTATAACGAAAAATTGTTGTTAGTAATTATTTTTGTAACGGTAAAATACTGTTACTAAAGACCTGCTTTGGTGCAGTGTTAACTGATTTGATTTGAATTAAAATAATTGAAATGGACTAATTTGGTTGATGATACCCTATTTAACACTTGGTATATAAAAGACTCTTAGTCCCCTCGACTACGGTCAAGCAAAAAAGAGATCCCAATACCGATCTCTGACCTCAGAGATACCACTACTTGGTCCCCAAGACCTTTGCTGATCTCAAGAAAAGGCCACAATACCGTAGTAGACGATAGTCATCCATCCTAACTCCGAGAAATGTTCGTCATTCAATATATCACTTCAACCTAGTTCAGGGACCACAACACCAGGGTTTCGCCTAGTCTGAAGCCCATAACGGACCTAAATTTAAAGAGAAGACACCTCCCAAGGTCTCCTAACCTTCATCCTTGAGGTGTAATGTGGAATAACACCTTAAGGCCAACCTATGGAAATCCTATGGAAGTTTTAGATCTCCGAAACCTCCACCATAGCTTGTGCAATTAGTTTGGAAGAATAAATAGATATTATAACACTATTCCATCTACCACCATTACTCAACTCCACTTGCATTGAAATCTCCAATTTGTGTTTAATGCTACCAGTAATTAACTTACACCACCTATAAATCATATGGTCAACACTCCATGTCACGCCTCGACTTAATTAAGTTAAAATCATCCTTTTTAAATAGAGATAAATATCCTTACAAAATAAACAATGCGTTAATTTTAATCTCTAAGGAAAAATAACATGAGATTTTTTTTCCAAAGGTATGTGTAGATGAAAACATAACTACATTTACATGTAACCTATAATTACTACACAACTTTACATAACCAAGATCTTTAGTTTAATATTTACACAAAAAGATTATTTCTATTTAAACCATACTAGATATCCGTCACTCCCCCGTTTTAAGGTCCTAACTTGGCAGTGAACTCCAAATGATAGGCATACCTGAAACATAACATTATAGGAGTGTAAGCAACACAAGCTTAGTGAATGACCACATTCCACACATATAACCAATTCTAATAACCATTATTATTTTCTAATGTTATATCCCAATAGGAATTGTGTGACTCTCCCAAGCCTGGACCCGCCAGTCCAATTAACTCCCAGTTAATGGGGAACACTTTTAATGACTTTTAAAATTGGTTATATTTTAAATTAATGGATTAATTGGATTTTTACTATAAATTAATTCATTTGGGTTTTATCCGAATTGTGGATCTTAAAATGAATGATTCTGAATATTACTTAAATATATTTAGGTAATATATGAATGTGATGTTATTGTTATGGCTGTGAGATATTAATTCAGTAATTTGAATTTTAGTCGGACGCGGTATGGGACGCATCGGGACTAATATGTTAAATTAAAACGGAAACTTATTTTTACATAAACCTTATAGTCGTTTCGACTGCGTCGTTGCATCCGGAAGGGTTGAAATAGTCAGGAAAGTCTATTTGGATGTTGGTTTTGGGTCTCGGGTCATTTGGAAATGAAAAGACACCCAAAAAGGGCATTTTGGTTATTTTTATAAGGGGGATGAATAGTGATTTCGAATTTTGTCTTATTATAAGTATTTGGAGATTAGTGTACGTAGGTTCATTTCATCTCTTCTACACAAAATTGAGAAGTCATCTTCCTAAAGAGAGTGAAAGGTTGCTAGGGAAGAGAGAAGCTTGCTTGGAAAGGAGGAAAACCAAAGGTCAAAGATCACCACCACCAGAAGTTGGCCGGAGAAAGGGAGAACCACCTGTGTTATTCAACCCCAAAGGATTAGATCTTCATTAGAGGCAAGTATTTGACGATTACAATTTAAGTTTGTATATTGTCCATGTTAGAATAGTTATAAAAAGATGAGATTTTTCATGTTTGGAAGATAAAGAAGAGTTGTTAATGGATTTCTAAAAAATGGAAGTTTATAGAAATCAAACTCATGTTGTAGGTAGATAGTAATCCACAAAATAATCATAAATCTGTTGAAGAAATTCTGAGAATCAATGGTGTGTTCTTGAAGACATCATGTTTATAAATTTATGGAAAAAGAGGATAGATATATGCTTTTAATTTAATCTCTTGATGATTATAGGATGTTTAGATGATTAGAAATCATTTATATATGTTGATATGTCATGTATTAAGGCTTATAAGTCATTTGGGTTGTTAATATGAAGGTTTGAATGATCAAAAATGGCTAAACCCGTAGTTGCAGAAATGCAGAAAAACTGGGTTGTTACCTGGGCGATCGATCGATCGACCCCCTGCCTTCGATCGATCGACCTCCCCAGAATTGTTAAAGTTGTTTCTTTTTAATATTGGTTCTTATCCCGAACCTTTTGTAGATCTTTGGTGATTATTAATTGGATAGTATGGGACTTAGAGAAGATCAGTAAGCCCTAGATAAGAATTGAATTGATTTGATTGGGATTTAATTGATTAGAATTATGTTAATTAAATTTGAAGGAAATTTCGATTGCTAGATTCATTTGTGGGATTCTAATTTGTATGCATGAGGATTAAGGATAGGTCTAGTAGGGTAGATTTAATATAACACCTGGGTAGCCTTAGGGTTACAATTTGAACATCAAGGACTGAGTTTAAGCTCAATATTGATTGTGAAAGGACTGAGTGTAGTACAAGCACTTAGTGGTATGACTCTTGGATAGAGAGGGGAGTTCAGACCACATTTGGTTGAGAGAGGGGATGAGGTTATCCCGGTTGTGTATTTGAAGTTGACGGACCTCCACGACCGACAAAGTTAAGTAGTAGTATAATTGGAGGGGTTCCTTGTTTGGATTTCGCTTTGCGAGACGCTCCGCACATGAACCTTAATGACGTCGGGAGTGAAGAGATGTTATAGGATGCGAGGATGTTGATTTTGTTGATAAGTCATATAGTGTGAATGAAACACTATAGACTATGAGAAATGTGATGATGGTATTCAATCCTAGTTGATAAGAAGATGTGAAACAATTGGTTTTAACCCTATTTAAGGGGAGTTTAATTCGTAGTAATTCGGGAGATAAGATGAGGTGGACCAGTATGATATTAATGATTTTCTTACTGAATAAATATATTGAGGAAAAACCTATTTGAACATTGAGTAACGAGTGAGACTCGGGTAATTAAATTAAGAAGTGAAGCCATAATATTTTAATACGTAGGATTTAAAGAGATATAATGCTACGTATGGGAAGTATCTTAGGGTAGTGTGATTACCTTGTTGATATTATATTTTAAGTACATGATAATAACTATTTGATTGATTGATGATTTATGTGTATGACATACCTAGCTTACTTGCTATCGATGGGAGGTTTGCACGTGAGGGCAGTCATATCCTGATGAATTCATGGGATCTTTAATTTGTCGCTCGAGAACATAGGTTTATGAAAGACTTATCGGGGAGTTGATAAGTTCGTTGTCTGTGGGTACGTAGGTATATACGTGACCCATGGATAAGAGAACTATGTTCGCCTCCAGTTTGTGTGTTGTTGTTTGTGGTTCGAGGAATCCTTACCGAACCTTTAGTCCCCTATTCGGCAACCTGCAATACTGGGACGTGATAGCAGAGTAATGCATGCATCGCAGCTGTGTCTAAGGGTTCCGATTATATATATATATATATATATATATATATATATATATATATATATATATATATATATATATATATATATATATAATGAATTAAATAAATGTATATAGAGTGGCTTGATTAATCTACTGTAGATGACGGTGAATAGAGAAAAATAATTGAATCAGGTAAATGAATACTAATTCTTATAGATTTGAAAAGCTTAATTCATAGTAATGAGAAATGTATATGAATGATTATACTACGTATGTTATGGGACATACGGGGTTATGAGATGGGATGGAATCATATTATGAAAACTAGTTAGGAGGAGTGATTAACTAGGAGGTTAATAGGAAACGTTAAGCGTGCACTCTAGATGAGAAGTGAGAATAGCAAGTGAGAGTTGGATACTAACATGTACATAATAAATGCTCTATTGCACTTGTTAAATACTTGCTATTTTCAAAATCATTTTCATATCGGGCTCTCACCCATTTCCTTGCATATTTTCTTTTCTATTGTACCTTCTATATCAGGTGTCCAGCAGTCGGGACGCCAACCTTAGAGGATTTTGACGAGTTATGGAGCTACGGAGTATTGCTAAGATGCCTATCTTCATTTGATTCACAATATTCTTTTAGTTAGGGCATGTCTCCTAAAGGAATTCAATTATCTCTTTTCTATCTGAGTCAAATGCTTTTGTACTCGTGCCATTTCATACATTTAATATTATTGGGATTACTGTATTGAATTATTATATGGGAATGTTTATTCCAATTGCATTTAAAGTCGTTTGTGTTATCTGTTCAATTATCAGTGTTGTAGAATAAAATGTGTTGTGTTATTTGTAAACTAAAAATGGATTTTGTTGAATTAAAATTTGGAATTTTTTTAACACCAGCTTAATTGGGTATTGGGTGAGTTGTAAATGTTTTCGACAGGGATGCTAAGAATGAGCCAACTGTATATTCTGTTTTAATTTGGTATGGGACTGGTCACACGGTATTTAATTAGGCGGGGTGTTACAAACACCAAATCCCTAATTAGGCTCGAGTATAACAAACCTTTAAATTGGATTAACGGGGTCGCTGCATCCCGTAGGACCCACCAGCCCTTAACATTAGATAAATGACTCACTAGTCCATATCATTATATAACATCTCTTAACATTTTTAATCATATGCATATGTTTCCTAAATACAACATAACTCCTATAAGAATTTTGATACATGTGTTTAACTACACATTTCCATATGAACATATAAGCATCTATATTTTATAGGTTAGGTCACTCACCTTGGATTTGCTGCTAAGATTAATACCAAACTACTTCTTTGGTATGGTACTATTAGCTGCTTCCCCACCTAACAAGTCAATGTCATTAGTATTTAAATACCCAGTAATACATCACATCATTTGGTCGATCAGAAATAACTAAGGAGGAATTAAATATGACACTTCACATATCTATAGAACCCAAGTAATTAGGGTTCTAACACAATTTAAGGAATTAAATTATGAATTCGCTAGACAAAGTTATGCCCATTTTATTACAACATTTTCCAAATCATTTCTCAAGAAAAACAACAACATAACTTCAACTTCCTGGAATTTTCATCATTTTAATACATCATAACTTTGCATGATATTCCACCCAATAACAGTAAACACATTTAATAATACAAAATTAATGTTTCATAATTTTTAGGGATCATTTGTTATGTCGAGAAAAACGTCTAACACCTGGTATGCATCCTTGCTCCTTTAGGTCAGATTTTAAACCAAAACTTCAAACTATCACCAAAGGTTCATTCCTTGGTATTTTTACACAATTTTCATATATGTTATACATGTATGAGTCTATTTTACTCTCCAACTATAATCACTCAATTCTAACAAGTATTCCATGATTTATACCATTTTTAGCACAACTAGGTCGAAAAAGAACATTAAAGCATAACTTAATATTTTTAAGCATACATAACCTCCACCTTGACTATCAATTATGGAAACATATAATAAACATGTTTCAACATATATACACATCAAAAACCTGAATTTACTAAATTAAAAACCATCATGAGGAGGGGATTTAAATCATGTTAACTTTAAAGTTAACATTTACGATCCTAATACACGTTCTTACACATGTTCTTAAACCATCCTTGTTCCAAAACAATTTAGCAATATGGGTATCATTAAAATATTTATCCAAATAAAAAATAAAAATATGCCAAGTGTAGAACTCATCCATGTGACAAACTTTAATAAAGAAGTAATTACCTTACGAGGATTCCTCGATTTATAGAAATTTTCCAAAGATTTCTTCCTTAACTTTCTTCTCTTTCCCTCTCTTTAGGCAAAAATCTTGTTCATGGATGAATTAGCTGAACAAGGGGGATGTTTTAAGAGGTTTAAGTGAGCCAAACCATAATTTACCCTCTAACCAATCAAAAAATAGCACATGTTGTGCTAACAAGACAATTATCACTTAAGGGGTGGACATATTTGCCCTTGTTTAGTACTTTCGTTATAACTTCTTATTTAAACCTCCGTTTATCACACCGTTTGTTGAGTAACAACCCTAATTCATATATCTACAACTTTCATAATTTGTATTTTCCTAAAATCATAAACTAGTACGTATAATTTGGATCCAAACAGGAAAGTAGCAATTTATCGAAAATCTCAAAACTTTCACATTTGGCAACAAAACATTGCCAATTTGGCATCAACACCCTAATTCACTTTTATAAACACAATTATGCATTAGAAACATATTTTATGATTCATTTAACCACATAACTAGTCATATGCTCTAAACATGTTATCCCCGATCATAAGCTCGATTAGCATCTAATATAAACCACATATATATCACATGAGCATGCATCCCCTAAACATGATAATTAACATGTTTAACACACATAACCAATTTATAAGTAATAACTAATAACTTATAATTAATCATGTAATTAACCTTCGTAATCATGTTTTAGGTCCTTACAATTCTACCCCTCTTTTAAAAATTTCATCCTCGAAATTTAACGCATAAGAATCTTACCAAACAGACGAGGAGATTGCTTTTTCATGTTATTCTCTCCTTCCCAGGTGGAATACTCCAGATTATGACTTCTCCACATCACCTTAAGAAGTGAAATGGTTTTAATACGTAACACTTGCTCCTTTCGATCTATAATAGCAATGGATTCCTCCACGTAGATCAAGTCATCTTGAATCTCTATCGGTTGTGAAATAAACACATGTGAAGGATCGTCCATATACTTACGTAACATGGATATATGAAAAACATCGTGTATCCGAGACAATTCTGGTAGTAATACCAACTTATAAGCTAAAACTTCAACCCGTTTCACTATCTCGTAAGGGCTAATGTACCTCCGACTTAACTTTAACTTCTTCCCAAATCTCATAACCCCTTTCTAAGGAGAAACACGTAGGAATACTCGATCACCTTCCTCAAATTTTAATTCTTTCCTTCGGTTATCCACATAACTTTTCTGTCTACTTTGCACCACTTTAAAGTGATCATGAATAAGATTTATCTTTTCAGTAGTCTCCTGCATGATTTTTGTCCCAAGTAGTTTTCGTTCTCCTATTTTGGTCCAACACACTGGAGTTCTGCATTTTCTCCCATACAAAGCTTCATAAGGAGCCATCTCAATACTCGAATGATAGCTATTATTATATGCAAACTCTATTAGTGTCAAATTTTCATCCCAACTGCCCTTGAACTCCAATACACAAATTCGTAACATGTCTTCGAGTGTCTGAATTATTCTTTCAGGCTGCCCATCAGTCCGAGGATGCAAAGTTGTACTAAATTTCAATTTAGTCCCCAAATATTATTGTAAACTAAGCCAAAAGTGAGAAGTAAACTTAGAATCTTGATCAGAGATTATAGAAACCAGTGCCCCATCAAATCTAATTATCTCATCTACATATATTTTGGCATATCTATCCATGGAGTAAGTAGTTTTAATAGGAAGAAAATGTGTAGATTTAGTCAATCTATCAACGACAACCCAAATAGAATCAAACCCTCGTGATGATTTCGGTAAACCTACAACAAAATCTGTAGTAACATGCTCCCATTTCCAATCAGGAATATATAAGGACTATAGTAACCCAATAGGCTTCTGATGCTCTGCCTTCACTTATTGGCAAACTGGACATCTAAAAACAAAATCTGTAATGTCGTGTTTCATTCTCGACAACCAATAACATTGTTTTAAATCTATATAGAGTTCGTGCTCCCTGGATGCATAGCATATGAACAACAGTGGGCTTCCTCTAAAATTCTTCTTCTTAAACCAGGCACGATAGGTACACACAAATGATTACTGTACATAATAATGTCATCATCACGCATAGAAAACTCATTTGCTTTACCCTTTTTAATATTATCTCTAACTTTCTCCAATTATGTATCTCTTGCCTGTGCTTGTTTTATCCAGTCTATCAACGTGGGTCTAACATTTAAATATGCTACTATTCCTTAAGACTCATTCCAACTTAACTCCACCCCCATTAAATCTAACTCTCTCACCAGGTCAACTCGAATACAATAAATACAAGATACTATGCCTCGAGATTTTCTACTCAAAGCATCGGCAACAACATTAGCTTTACCTGAATGGTGATGTATCATGCAATCATAATCTTTTATAAGTTCCATCCACCTTCTTTGCCTCTAGTTCAGGTCTTTTTGGGTAAACAAGTATTTTCAGCTTTGATGGTCAGTAAAAATTTCACAACCAACACCATATAAGTAATGTCTCCAGATCTTTAATGCAAAAACTACTACAACCAACTGAAGATCATGTATAGGGTAGTTGCGTTCATGTATCTTTAATTGTGGAGAAGCAAAAGCAATTACCTTCCCATGCTGCATTAATACACAACCAAGTCCCTGATACGACGCATCACTATAAATGACTAAACCTTCTGTATCCGTTGGGATTGTCAATACTGGAGCTGATGTCAACTTGACCTTTAAATTTTGAAAGCTTTTATCACAATCACCACTTCAGACAAAGTTGTTATCCTTTCTGGTAAGCTTAGTAAATGGCAATGCAATAGAAGAAAACCTCGGTATAAACCTCCTGTAATACCCCGCCAATCCCAAAAAGCTATGTACCTCAGTCACACTAGTTGGTCTTTCCCAATTCATTACTGCTTCTACCTTCTTAAGATCAACAAAAATACCATGAGCAGAAATAACATGCCCCCAAAATACTACCCTGTCTAGCCAAAATTCAAATTTAGAAAACTTAGCATACAACCGCTTCTCTCGTAAGGTTTGTAAAATAATACACAGGTGTTGCTATGATCATCCCTACTACGAGAATATATCAAAATATCATCAATAAAGATAATAACAAAAGAATCCACGTATGGGTGAAATATACGGTTCATCAAATCCATGAATACAGCCGGTGCATTTGTTAACCCAAATGGCATGACAAGAAATTCATAATGTCCATACCTGGAATGAAAGGTAGTTTTAGAAATGTCACAGTCTCTTACTTTCAATTGATGATATCCGGATCTAAGATCGATCTTGGAAAACATTTTGGCTCCTTGCAACTGATTGAAGAAGTCATCAATTCGGGGTAGTGGGTATTTGTTATGGATAGTCACCTTATTCAATTGACGATAATCGATGCAAAGTCTCATGGTTCCATATTTTTTTCAAAAACAATACTGGGGCTCCCCACGGTGATACACTAGGCCTTATAAAACCACAATCTAACAAATCTTGCCACTGTATCTTTAGCTCTTTTAATTCTGCAGGTGCCATATGATATGGTGCAATAGATATTGGTGTAGTGCTTGATACCAACTCAATCACAAATTCTACCTCACAGTCTGGTGCTAACCCTGGGGGTTCTTCTGGGAAGACATCTACAAACTCATTAACTAGTGGTATATCTGATAGTTTTCCAGCCTCTTATCGTGTGTCCACCACATGAGCAAGATAATCCTCATATCCTTTCTTTAGGAGTTCATAACATTTTTTTAGGAAAAATCAAACATGTTGGAGTGACATTTCGTTCCCCAATAAATTTAAATTCAGGTTCACCCGGTAACCGAAACACCACCTCCTTTTTAAAGCAATCTAAACATATAAGATATGAAGCTAACCAATCCATACCCAATGTCACATCAAAGTCGCGCATATCGAGATGTAATAAGTCAACCAATAGATCCTTTTCACCTATTCTCACCACGCACTCCCTATAAACCTTATCAACAAAAACCAATCCCCCCATTGGAGTAATAATCACTAAACCAAAATCTAACGATGATAATGGCTTATTAAGATGCAACAGATAAATAAGGGATACAAAAGAATGTGTAGAACCATGATCTATCAACAGCATCTTTATCACAAATAGAAAGTGTACCTGTCACTACATTACGCATAGCTTGTGCATCTTGTTGCGTCAGTGCAAACACTCTGCCTTGGCCTTGGTTTTGAGACATGCCTCCTCTACCTCCCCTCTGTTCTTTCAGTGTAGAAATCCTATCTCCTACTGTCGCACTCCCAACTGAAGTTATAGCTCCCATCGCTGGACAATTCTTTCGTAAGTGCCTCGATTGATGACAATGGAAATACAAAGGTGTTGTCTCAGATATTGTACACTCCCGACACATGTGCCCTTGACCACCACATCTAAAACAAAAACGGCCCTCAGTCCCATTACAGATACATTTTCTAACCGACTCATCCCAATCGTTCCACCTCGAGTTTGAAATCTTCCACGTGCACTTCTATTATTTTAACATTCTTGGCCCTTAGATGCTCCTCGTGCTATAATATGAGTTGAGGATCCCGTCTCCCATCCATATGATCTTATACCAGCGTGTATAGATTTCTTCAAGTGTTCATCTTGCAATTCTTTAATTGACTTTTTTGATACCGTAGCTTTGTCCACCAGATCCACGTAATCTGTGATCTTCATATTAACAACCATATATTTTTTATATCTACACTCAACCCAGACTGAAATCGATCACATTTATTTTCTTCTGTCCTCACCAAATTAAGTTCAAATCTGGATAAGGATATAAAGAAATTTTCATACTCTGCCACCGTGCGGTTCCCTTGTTTCAGCATGATAAATTCTTCCTCTTTCTCCTTCTTGTAAAGCATTGGAAGTATTTTTCAATGAACACATTCACAAACCTCTCCCATGTAATTGGTGGAGGATTTACTGGAACTACTCCCCCAATCGTAGTAAGTAACCTCTATGTGGCATCCCACCATAACTTTGCTTCATCCTCCAATCTAAAGGTTGCTAACAAAACCTTTTGTTGATCTCGCACATCCATCACCTTGAATATTGTTTCCATTTTTCGAATCCACCCCTTTTCCACTAACGGATCCGTTGTCCCAATAAATGCTGGAGGACTTAACTTCATGAACCTCTCATGCAATTTATCCCTATCACCACCATGTACTCCACCTTCAGCTTCTTCCACCAATTGTGCCACATCACGTAATATTCTTCCCACATCATCAATATATTACCGTTGAACCTTTGGTTAATCCACTTCAACATGTCTATGTCCTTGCTGACTATTAGGTACATAGGCTGCCTCATCCTCTGCTCTATCACGTGGCTCGTGTGGATTCATCACTCAGTGCAATATAATTAACTTAAACAAAATACAATAGTATCAGTTTAATATTAACATTGTTAGTCAAAATCTAGACGCATAGCAAACTCCCTTTCTAGTGTCCATTGCCAATCTATAACCTCACACCCTGTCCAGAACCTAATAACCACACTTTGATACCAAGTTATCATGCCCTGACCTAATTAAGTTAAACTCATCCTTTTTAATTAGAGATAAATTGCCTTAAACAATAAACAATGCTTTAATTTAAATCTATAAGGAAAAAAAACATGAGATTTTTTTTCCAAAGGTATGTGTATATGAAAACATAACTACATTTACATATAACCTATAAGTACTACACAACTTTACATAATCAATATATTTAGTTTAATATTTACACAAAAAGATTCTTGCTATTCAAACCAAACTAGATATCCGTCACTCCCCCGTTTTAAGGTCCTAACTTGGCATGAACACCAAATGATAGGAATACCTGAAACATAGCATTATAAGAGTGTAAGCAACAAAAGCTTAGTGAATGACCATATTCCACACATATAACCAATTCAAATAACCATTTTTATTTTCTAATGTTATAACCCAATAGGAATTGTGCGACTCTCGCAAGCCTGGACCCGCTAGTCCCATTAACTCCCAGTTAATTGGGGAACACCAAATCCCCTAATTAGGCCCGAGTACAATAAACCTTTAAATTGGATTAACGGGGCCATTGCATCCCGTAGGACCCACCGTTCCTTAACATTAGATAAATGACTCACTAGTCCATATCATTATATAACACCGCTTAACATTTTTAATCATATGCATATATTTCCTTAATACAACATCACTCCCATAAGCATTTCAACACGTGTTTAACTACACATTTCCATATGAACATATAAGCATATATATTTCATAGGACAGGTCACTCACCTTGGATTTAGTGCTAAGATTAATACCAAACTACTTCCTTGGTATGGTAGTATTAGCTTCTTCCCCACTTGACAAGTCAATGTCATTAGTATTTGAATACACCGATTAACATCAAACCCAGTAATGCATCACATAATTTTGTCAATCAAAAATAACTATGTGGAATTAAATATGATACTTCACATTTCTATAACACCCAAGTAATTAGGGTTCTAACACAAATTACGGAATTAAATTATGAATTCGCTAGACAAAGTTATGCCCATTTTATTACAACATTTTCCAAATCGTTTCTCAAGAAAAACAACAACACAAATTCAACTTCCTCGAATTTTCATAATTTTTATACATCATAATTGTGGGGGCAAAAAAAATATGCCTATGTAATAGCATAACACATGGCGAGCACCCCTGTTAAGATGGCGAGCAACGGACGATCCAATAAGATAAGGACGACTAGAGTCCTTGATAAATGAGAAGACGGGGGAGCAGTATCTGAGTAAAATCAAACTCCGCGAATATAGGACTCATCCATATTTGTAACCCTAATGTAACCCCTAACTCTATATAAATGGGACACTCCCCATTGTGAAAGGAGGCTGGGAAGCTAGAGAAACACATTATTGTAAACTCTCTCATGACTCTAATGAAACCCAACAACAGCCCCGTGGACGTAGGTCATTCATGGCCGAACCACGTAAATCTTTGTCTCTCTTTTATTTATTATTGTTCATACATCGTGGTACATGGGAAACCCCCCATATCCCAGATTTTTTGACACCACAATTGTCACCGTCTGTGGGAATGACACAAAATGTCTTCCCCTTTTTGATAGAAGAGATCTACATTTATGTTCAAGGACAATGAAACCTACGATACTTATATAATCAAAAGATAAGTTTTCCTTTTTAATTTTTGCATGATCATTTATATGTTTCATGTATAATTATTTTTTGGGAACATATATCATTTCATTGATACATGAATTTGCGTACAGTTATATTTACAAATTCTGCATTCAATTTTTATTTGCAAATCGATGCAGTAGTATTGTTTCTGGGTAATTTTTTTTGTTTGACAAGATGAATTCCATCGGCAGAGGACTCCGTGTATATTTTGAGTCTCTTAAAAAAAAACTCTTGGTTACACGCATTTATTTGCTGGGCTACATCATGTATTGATTCCCATATCCCAAATTCTCTATCACGGATTAACCGTCCAAAAGGTATATCTCTCATTAAAGATCTTGATTACATCCTTGCAAACATATCAAAAGAGTCAGCGCCGACCTGGACGGACCCAATATCCAGTAACTCTGCCTCAAAAATTCAACTACATTGGACATCTGGTATATTTGTTCCACCAAAACGCTTGTCTCAAGACAGTCATCTCTCAAGCCTATGAGGAAGCCAACAAATTTTATGGCCATCTGCCACTCGCGACCTGTGGGCTACTTTTGGCCAGATGCCAATGGAGTTTCTCCAATTTAGCCGACCAGTGACCCAAAGATAGTTCCTCCTCTTCATTCCTTTAAGATGGGTTCTCAGAGGCATCATCAAACATCTTTTTTTCGATGAGAGTTTTTTCGTCTCCTCAGATTTCCTCCCTTGTAGAGTCTCGTCTACCTTCAGATAACACAAGTAGTGGATCCGCGTTCTCTTGATTTAAGTGAAAAGTGGTACCCACTCCAGTCACGAACCCTTCAGGTGATGGATGATTGTAAGGAAGACTTTGGTATGTACTTGGGAAATCGAGCGAGGACCCTAAAATCAGGTCGCCAGACCACCCTTCGTGGTCAGCGACCACTATGTTACAGCAACGAGCCAACAAGGGCAAGCGGTGTGTCATGCTCGGAAGTAGATCAACGAATAGTGATGAGCTCGACGAACGGTGTGGCATTCTCGGAGGGAAGTGACGAGCTCGGCGAAAAGTGTGCCACTAGATCAAATCATTGGTCGACATCGAAGAGTGTGGCATGCTCGGAGGGACCTCGCCACTGGATGGCGATGACTATTTCAGGCTGCTCAGCACGACTTGTGTGTTTTAATTAACATGATTGAAATGGATTTGGGGCACAAGTTTAGCTGGGTTTTAAAAGTCTTTGAAATTGTTATTTTAAGGCCAACACTTGTTATTTCCTTCTTACATTGGCAGCTTTATGAAGCTCTATGAGGAAACAAAATTTTAAACCAGCCTATATTAGACTATTTGTTTGGACTTCAAATAATTTTAGCAAAAACTTTGAATCTAATCCTATGTTATACATCTGGAATATATTTGACCAGTTTTTGCTCTGCTCGGCTAAATTATTTTTGAGGGACCATATGGATTATTACAACGATTTTAGTTGGCACTTTTTATGCGATCTTATTACAAATTATTTTAATCACATAAATAGTGGGCGCACTTATAGAGGACTCACATCATTTATTCAATCATTTAATTTTCAATATTTTCATCTAAGCTACTACAATTTAATCTTGGCTTAGTTATTTAGTTCAGCGCTGACGGATGCTCGGGCACAGTTATCTCAGTGGGATTTTTATCACAAAAATCATTGGATTATTCATTACATTCATACACTACTACATATTTTTACCTCTGGCAAATGGCCGAGCGGATGCATATCAATTATACTTTGTTGAACAAATCATTCTCATGATAACTTCTATTTGATTTACCCTCAACAGATGGTCGGGCAATCTACTAACTTCGACAGGTACAAGATTCAGTCCCGACGAATACTCGACAACAATATTAAGTTCTTGGAAATCTCATCATTGTTTCGACAGATGCTCGAGCACGAATTGTTCGCTATATCTACTCAGTAGTGTACAACTTTGCTCCGGAGGACTATCTAGGCATCATTTATTTTATTAATGTTTCGACGGATAGTGGAGTACACTACAGCACTTTAGACCCAACAAATGCTCGGGGAAAATTATTATTACTCCGACTAATGCTCGGGTTCTATGATTCTCAACCTGAAGGACGATCAGGCATATACAAGATTCATATCGACAAAATATTTCTATATATTTAGTCCCGAAGACATCTACCGCACAAGTCTCAGATTATCCCCAATGGATGATTGGTTAGGATAACTCTTATATACAACACAATCCCAGTTGATGGTTACACACATTTATTTGTGCATTGTTCGTTTCTATCTCATAATATTTTATTTGCTCACAAATTATGCTCACCATTTTTATCATCATAAATTTGTTCTATACTGCATACTTCACAAATGTTTTGTAAAAATAATTTTTCGAAACCAACTTACGATTGAGTATTTTCTTAGAGTTATTTGCAGAAATTACAAATTAACTCCTATGTCGTACATTTGGATATATTTGATAAATTTTGCATCTTTCATTTGACTTTATTACAATTATTTTTGTAAGGACACAAATTTCCAATTGAGTCCTTTTTAGTTTTGTCTCAATTCCGGACAAAAACGTTTGAGTCATATGATAGAGCTATTGATCATCCTTCAAGCCTATGACATGCTAAAGTTGAAGACGTAGAGGCCAAGATATTAAAGCTTCATCAAATGCCGAGTTTATTGTACCTCGTTTGTACGTCATCAACAATGTTCCATTTACTCCTAAGGTATGAATGCATTTTAATATATATATATATATATGATCTTGGAACATTTTTATTGGGTGAACTTTTATTTTAAACAGTTGTTTATTTTCAAAAAGATTTTGATTTCAAAATTGGGGGGCCTATTATTCCAACAAGTAGTATCAGAGACAAAACGATAAATTATTTCGTTAAAGATCCTTTAAATATTTTTGGCTAAAATGGAATTTTCCCCATTTTCAAAATTTCCTATTTTCGATGGTTCTAACTACGCGTATTGGAAAGCGCAAATGAAATTATCACTTAAATCTATCGACGAGAGGGCTTGGTTATCTGTAGTTAACGAGTGGTCTCCACCAACTCATTTAGTAGATAATGAACGTGTTTCGAAACCGGTCGATAGATGAAGTGTAGTGAATTTAAATTATCAAATTTTAATTCCCGAGGTTTAAATGCCTTGTTTAGCGCAAATGAATTCCGATGCAATATGACGTGTGAGACTGCTAAAGAAGCGTGGGATATTTTACAACTCACTCATGAAGGTACAAGTGTCAGAAAAGCTTAAAAACTCCAAAACCTCACCACTCAATTTGAAACAATCAAAATGAACGATAAAGAAACTTTTGATAAATTTTATGCTAGACTTTCCGATATTGTTAATTCGTCTTTTAATTTGGGAGAGAAATACCCGACAACCGTATAGTAAAGAAAATTTTAAGGTCCCTTCCCGATAGATTTATTCCAAAAGTGACCGTGTTAAATCTTTACCAACTTTAGCCTCTATGAAATTAGAAGAGCTTGTAGGTGATTTACAAACCTATGAACTTGACATGTTTCCCTCTAAAACTGAAAAGATAATTGAAAAGGGCATTGCTTTAAAAGCCTGAAAAGAGGAAAAACAAGTAGTAGAGAGCGAGAGTGATAGTGACGCGGAAGATATGACCTTGTTTGCTAGGAAATTTTGAAAGTTTCTTAAAATTAACAAAGATAAATTTAAAAATGACTTTAAGATATTTGAAACTTCTAAGCATGACAATGACGAGAGGATCCCTAAAACTTCTAAAGAAACTTTAAATAGGGACGAGTCAAGTAGGTGTTTTGGTTATGAAGGGTATGGCCATAGGGCTTCTGAATGCCACACTAAACTAAGGAGAGAGGGTAAGCGACCCATTTCATTTAATGAAAACCTTAGTGATAGTGATAATGAAGAGGGACCCGATTCCCCCACTAAGCCCAACTTTGCGGCTTTTATGGCTAATCATGTGAGTGATAGTGAGAACTCATCTATTCATGAAACTTTAACACATGACTTCCAAGGTTATAGTTTATGATTCCATTATTTTTTATGGTAGTGAGAGTGAAGAAGAAAGAGAGCGTGAAAATGAAGAAGAGGTTAATGTGAGTGAACTTCAAAATGCTTTTCAAGAAATTTATGAAGAATTTGTTAAATTAAAAAGAGCTAATTTGAAGTTATAAGTGAGTTTAAAAGAGCGTGTCAAGGTCATTGATGATATTGCGATGGTGGAAGACCTTAGGACACGAGAGAGAACTCTTCAAGAGAATCTTGAATATATAGAAGGCGAGAGAGATAGCCTTAGAGGTTTAATGGAATCCTTGAAAAATGAGATTCTTGAGTTTGAAGAGAGAAATGTTTTATTAGAGTCTAATATTTTAGAATTAAAAAATTAAATTAAAAGACTCTAAAAAAGTCAAATTTGATTTGGAATGCTGGTCCGAAAAACTAGATAAAATCTTAGTCATGGTCCAAATAAAAAATGATACTTGTGGTTTAGGCTTCGATACTTGTAATGAATCTACTCATAAAGCCAAAACCAATGTTTTAAGAGAATCACATGGGAAAGACTTTAGAGATCAATCCTTAGGTCCCAATTTTTGACGTGTTTTTACTTGTGCACATTGTGGTCGAAAAGGCCATCTTAGAAAATTTTGTTTTGATCTTAAACGAGGTCCTTGGAAATCCCACCATAAGGAAACCAAGGTAGTCAAGATTCCTACACCTCGAGATAGTCATTCGTCATTAGTTTGGGTTAGGAGATCCGACTTGGTATCTTTACAAGATAAGGTTTTTGATTCTCATTTACTATCACATGCTTCATCCCGTGCTAAATCTAAAGGTTGGATGTGTTAGTTTTCTTTGCATACTCTAGATTTTTGTGATTCATATTATATATCATTGCTATGTGTATGCTTGTTTAGTCATTTTCTAGTTATTGCTTTATTTCATATCTAATGCTAGAAATCATGACTTGTTTATCTTTTATATTATATTTCTTTTGTTTACATTAAATGAAAAATACAAAAATATTTTTGTTTATCATTTGGTTTTTTATCTCTTGGTAATTTGAGCTTAATAAAAAAAATTCAAATGATTTTGTTTGTCTTTTGAGTATATATTTTTTATTTTTGGTTAAAAATTTCAAAATACTCAAAAAGATTTTTTTTTGTGTATATTAGTTTGACACACTTTATGTGGCATATACTTGTGTTTAAATCCCATCTTTTTTGCTCCCATGTGGCTAGAACTTTTGGTTTAGATTGTCAATCCTTATTATGTTCTTTACCATGCTTATATGGAGTAGTTGGATTTTGTGTTAATATAATGGATTCTATTTTTATATGCCTCTATTCACACATGCACGAGATCTTTTGAAATTTAATCGTCACATGTTATATTTGATCTTTGTGAGGTGTTCTCCTACCAATCTTGTCATCTACATATTTGTGACCTAGGAGGACTAGTGCATGTCAAAATCCTTTGCACGTGAGATTTGTGTGAGATATAACAAATGATAAATATAAATGTTCATGGGAAAGGGCTCCGAAAGGATTTATTATCCTTTGCGAATAGTAAGCCACCGTTTA
This sequence comes from Sambucus nigra, assembly GCA_949130495.1. Lineage (NCBI taxonomy): Eukaryota > Viridiplantae > Streptophyta > Magnoliopsida > Dipsacales > Adoxaceae > Sambucus > Sambucus nigra. The sequence goes on from OX422208.1 coordinate 204,932,956, forward strand.
TTTGGACCTAAAAGAAATACGTGGTCCAAAGGCCTAAAAATAGAAAATATGGCATTAAAAAGAAAAATTACCAAGGCCTATTTTTGTTTGATATATTCATTCAAATATATATGCTTATTGAGGAAGATTGGATGGTATATCAACGGTTTGCACAATGTCCGTTTATCCTAGTTGAGCTTTCATTGTCATGACTCTATTTGTTTGTAGAATCATCAAAACTCTAGGCTTGTATTCATTGTGTATGTTTGTTCATTGAGTTCAATTTATATTGCCACATGAGGTTATATTCAAATGTGATGAAGTTTTCAATCAATTGAGAAATCCGTGAACATGTTTTAAGTGATTGGGTCTAAATTTAATTGTTACTAGTTCACACCCCAACACTTCCGTTTCCATATGACACAATTTTGCCATACGAGTGTGAAAAGCCTTTTTTTTTTATTTTGTGTCATTTTGGTGTTTATATCTACTTGTGTGTAATTATGCTTAGCTTTTATCTACTGTGTATACATATATTTGATATTGTTTTGTTTAAGTCTTTGCTATGTTTAGCTAGTCCATTTATGCTTCAATTCATAATTGGTACCTTATTTGGTGCGTAGTTTGTTTGATATCACATGATTAGAATCTTATTTGTCAATTTGATATCATTTGTTTTCGCATCATAGTTGGTATTCATTTGTATGGATTAGTTATGATTTTGTTGCCTATGTGCTTTAATGTTCTCATCACTTTACGCACTCTTGCATGTTTAGCTTGTTATCCCATTCTATTTCTCCCTTGTTTAGTTTAGAGGGTGTATATGCTTTAATTGGGGGAGATAAGTTAATGCTTTGATTCTTTAGCCTTTGTCTATTCCTAAACAAAAAGGGGGAGAATGATAGGGGGATAAATAGTATCAAATCCTATTGTAATCGTATCTTAGTTTGGGAGATTTTACTTAGGGGGAGAGCACTATTTTCTTAGGTTGGTCATAGTTAATAAAGGGGAGAATTAATTTAGGGGGAGTAATTATTTAATTTTATTTAATATTTTAATATTCCCTATGCATTTAATGTGTTTGCTTAAGTGTGCAGGAATTATATTCTAAGTGGCAACTTTCACCGGCAAAGATTTTGATCCTTTGGGTTGTTTGAGTCAAGCATTGTATTTTTATTTTCGGTGGGATATTTTGTTATGTCTAGTAGAGCTTGACGACCCTTTAGGGATTTTGTTTGTTTTTGTCCCGGAATAGCCAAAGGGGGTGGTTTGTAAGGACACAAATTTCCAATTGAGTCCTTTGTAGTTTTGGCTCAATTCCGGACAAAAACGTTTGAGTCATATTGTTGATGTAAAAAAACTAGATTACTCTAATTATTTAATCACAGATAAATAAATAAGACAAAGATTTTAAAGTGGTTCAGCCTTATATGAATGGCCTACGTCCACTGTTATGTTATTGCTGAGTGTTTGGGAATTCTCGATTACAAATGCTACCAAGAAATTCCGGTCCCCTTGAATGAGGGTGATACAAGGTATTTATAGCCCTTAGGCTGTACATGAAAGGGTTTTACATTAAATGATACGCATATGAAAGGGTAATTCACTTAATGTTCTTCAAACGTGCGCGTCAAGATGATAAGCATTCAATGAATAGTTGAACTGTTGATTATCTGGCAATTAATGCTGTGATCGAGATGCAGCTCGAACCGCCTTGGTTGCTCGTCGTCCAAGAGTTCCTCGGAACATTGGATTTCCTCGGAGGATAAGAGTTCCTCGGAGGGTTGGTGTTCCTCGGAAGACTGGCGTTCCTCGGAGTATACCTGTTGCTCGGAGTGAGTATGTTGGTCGGGGGAATGATCATCCTCGTTGCTATTGTGCCTCGTAGATCGACACGTGTCTTCTTATCATTCGTCCACATCAGCATACTAATTTTGGTATCAACACATATGATAGAGTTATTAATCATCCTTCAAGACTATGACATGCTAAAGTTGAAGACGTAGCGGCCAAGATATTAAAGCTTCATCAAATGTCGAGTTTATTGTGCCTCGTTTCTACGTCATCAACAATGTTCCGTTTACTCCTAAGGTATGAATGCATTTTAATATATATATATATATATATATATAGGAGCTTGGAACATTTTTATTGGGTGACCTTTTATTTTAAACTGTTGTTTATTTTCAGAAAGATTTTAATAAAACTTTAAAATAAAGTATATAAAGTTTCTGGGCTAAAACTAAAATTTTTAACTTTCTAGAAGTTCGTTCGAGTTGTCGTTCAAACAATAATGTCATTCGAACGAGTTTTCCAACGAGTTCCCTCATAGGCCACTGGAATGCCGTTCAAAGTATTGGTCGAACGATAATGATGGTTCAAACGAGATTTACAACGAGATTTCTACGAGAGTTCACAATGGAAGTTCGTTAGAAGGCTCGTTCGAACGAGAATTCGTTCGAACGAAAATGTTGTTCGAACGAGTTTTCGCGGAATCAATTAATTGGCAATTTTGAGCAGTTTTTTTCCCACTTTCCCACAAACTCTTTTCCTGAATATGTAAGTGCGGGAACCAAGTTTTTTAACTTTACTTTTTCACATCTTTCCATCTCCAAGAGAGAGTTTGAGAGCTTCAACTTTCCAAGAAAAAGTTCATGTTTTGAGTGTCTAATTTTTCAAGAAAAAATCTTTTAACACTCTAGTTTACACCCATTGTTTTTTATAACAAGATTTCATATATATACTTTTGTTGGAGTGTTTTGCACCGGTTTATCTCTACATATTGTAGAAGAGATTATTTGGGTTTACTTTTATATCCCACAAAGAAGAAGAGTTTGTTTTGCTGCAGCATTCTCACATGGTGAAAGGCACCATGTGTGGTTGACAGTGTACCTATTGTCTCATTGGTGGATTCCAAGATTTCGACGGAGCTCCGGGATTGTCGACTAAGCAGAGGTCTTCACAAGAAGACGCGTCAAGGCTCGAAAGGGGTCGAGTCGAGGAAGTAAGTCATCTGTCTTGTAATTGTAAAACCATAGTTAGTGGACTTAAGGCTAGGGTCGTCCGAGGTTTTTTCCCATTGTGGGTTTATCCTCGTACATCGCGGCGTAGTGATTCATTGTTTATTTTATCTTTTGCAAAACTCACCGAGAACGCATGCTTAGGTAAAAAGATAAAATTGGTTTAAAATCACTACTTGCTTAATTTGGTGCTAAATTAAATTTAGGTAATATTTATGTTAATTTAATTCAAGTCATTTAATTTAATTTGATAAAATTTGGTTTGGCCTAATTTAGAAATATTGAAAACATGACTTAAGCAAATTTCTAGGACTTGGGTTAAATTAATTGTGGTTAAGTGAAATTATAATTGTGTGTGTGTTTTAATTTAATTTCACGTTGTTTAATTGAACCATCAACGCTTCCACATATCTAAAAAGGAAATTATCTTTTTGTGAAGTAAAGAATTTCAAAATTGGGGGACCTATTGTTTCAACAACGAAATAAAGATTCCCCCTTAATTGGGGTGCACTTATAGAGCACTCATGTCATTTATTCAGTCATTTAATTTCAATATTTCCGTCTATCTATTATTAGTTATACCAATGGATGGTTGGTGTAATATCTTTACTAATACTTAGCGTAGGACCAACAGATGCTCGGGCACGGCCATCTCAATGGGATTTTATCAGAAAAACTATGGGATCATTCGTGTCATTCATTCAATACTATGAATATTTTCCGCGACACATGGGCGAGCACATGCACATCATATTGCATAATGAATTCTATTTGAATTAGCCTCGACAGATGGTCGAGCAACTTATTAACTTCTACAAGTACAAGATTCAGTCCCGACAAATGCTCGACCACAATCTTAAGCTATAGATGCTCGAGCACTGATCGCTCTGTATATCTACTCGAACATGTACAACTTTGCCCCGGAAGATGACCCACACACCACTTATTTCATTAATGCTCTGACGGATGGTCGAGCATGTCATTGGACAATATTATTTGTGATAACCGACGGATGCTCGGACGTTGATATTTCTTCAATTTCAGTATTGATTATCTAGCTCTATGAATCTTGACCTGAAGGATGATCAAGCATATTCAAGGTTCATCTCGGCAAATGATCGGCAAAATATCTCTATATATTCAGTCCCGAAGATATTTACCACACACGTCGCATTTTACCCCAATAAATGGTTGATTAGGATAATTCTTATATTCAGTCCCAACAAATGGTTGGCATAGTCGATTAATGCTCGACGTCATATTTATTATTGTTATTCAACCCTAATAAATGGTTTAGAAATTTATTTTTCACTAACACTGCAGGATCATATGTAATACTTGCTCGGTCCTTTTTGCCTCGACGGATGCTCGAGCATGGATTACCCACAATATCTACCAAATCCTCTATATTTTTTTTCCTCGACAAGCATTCAGGCATCATTTATCTTATCAATGCTCCGACAATGCTCGAGCATGCATCGTTCACAACATCTACTAGGTCCTTTGCAACTTTGCCTCGATGGACCCTCAGCTTCAATGGATAGTCGACATTATGTGATCACGTCTCAAGCTCCAATGGACAGGTGGGGAATACAATTATTATTTAATTCAACCTCGACGAATGAGAAGTTGGGAAATATATATAACAAAGATCTAATAACACATAAAGAAGCATGGAGAGCAATGATAAACTATATTTATCAACAAGGACAAATCCAACATGTAAGAAGTCACATATCCAGCAAAATCATAGTCAACGAACATAACATATTAATAACACCACTACACCATCATGAATGTATCAAGCAACATCGTCAGACAACCCATCGTGAACGATGATCACTAAGCAAGGAATTAACGCGTCATCGAAACTAAGATATCCACTCTAGAGGAACGGTGTTTATTGAACGCCATATCAAATTAACGCATTTATGCACGAAGATGCTTTGAACTCATATCAATTTCTTTAGGTGCACGAGCTATATGGAGTCTTCCAAAGCCTCCTGGAACCATCATGTGTGGTCGACGAAGAAGTGTGCCCCGAGGAACGATACATTACATGGAGCTATATGAACAAGACAATCCTTGACTATATCCATCTCGACGAACGATCAACGCGACACTCTTCAATACAATAAATCCCCGAGGAAGGATCGGGTACACTTATGATCTCAGTTATATAGATCAAATATCTCAATGGATGGTTGGGCGGTTTTCTCTTCACATCCCAATTGTGGGCTCCATGGCAACGATGACACGTGAGTAGATTTACTACAACATTTAAAGAAAAATAGAAGAGGTCAACTCATGATGGATGCCAACATGGTTAACACCGAAATTAGTCTTTTAAATGACGATCAAGACTAAACTTGATTTAATTACAACAACCATCTTGCTTATTCCCATTAAATTAAGTAAGTCCACAGGCCTTTGTCATATCCAAACACAAATGGCCTCATGAGTTGCCCCGACAACAATAAAAGCCCTATGGGGGATCCCTAGGCAAAAAGCCAACTCAGGTAGGTTGCCAACTATGTTGGTCGGTTAAAATCCTGAACGGGTGGATGGCCCTTAAACCACATGCATTTTTGCCATCGTCTTTTAGGCCTAAGAAAGTGTGACGGGACACCCTAAAAGGTAAAATAAGCGGATATTTGTATACGAGGCATTGGAAAATGGAAAAATGTGAACAAAATTGGTATTATATTGACTTGTAGGAAAGGCCTAAGTACAATAAGCGTATTGATTACATATCAAATATGAAAAACCTAATGCAGGGTCTTACCCCGACTAGGTATGTGCTCTAGTAAGACTCAACACATAGGCCTGTGGTCGGCCTCTCCAATCGGACCATATGAAAAACCTAATGTAGGGTCTTACCCCGACTAGGTACATGGTCGAGAAAAATTCGACACATAGGCCTTTAGTCGGCCTCTCCAATTGTACAATATGAAAAACCTAATGCAGGGTCTTACCTCGACTAGGTACATTCTCGAGCAAGGCTCGACACATAGGCTTCTGGTCGGCCTCTCCAATTGGACCATATGAAAAACCTAATGCAGGGTCTTACCCCGACTAGGTACATGCTCGAGCAAGGATCGACGCATAGGCTTCTGGTCAGCCTCTCTAATTGGACCATATGAAAAACCTAATGCAAGTTCTTACCCCGACTAGGTACATGATCGAGCAAGACTTGACACATAGGCCTGTGGTCGGCCTATCCAATTGGACGATATGAAAAACCTAATGCGGGGTCTTACCCCGACTAGGTACATTCTTGAGCAAGGTTCGACATATAGGATTTTGGTCGGCCTCTCCAATTGGACCATATGAAAAACCTAATGCATGGTCTTACCCTGACTAGGTACATGCTCGAGCAAGGCTCGACCCATAGGCTTCTGGTCGGCCTCTCCAATTGGACCATATGAAAAACCTAATGCAGGGTCTTACCCCGACTAGGTACATGCTCGAGTGGGCACATAGGCCTGTGGTCGGCCTCACCAAATGGACCATACAAGATCAAAATACAGGGGGATGCCCTAAACTTGATGCACGCTCGAGAAAGCCTCAACAATTGAGTTCTGAACAGGCCTATGGTCGACCTCACGAATTGGGTCATGCAATAAAATAGAACAATGAATTATGTTCGACCTGATCCCATGAGGGTACGTAGGCAGCTCGACACTTTCGAGTCCGGTTCCCATATCAACTGAACGTCTCTCAACTCAAGCCAAGCATTCATCTAAAAAATTTATAAAGGCAAGAAGAACAACAAAAGAAGGCTAAAAGTTGAACGACGGCTCAAAGAACACCAGTCCAGTTCACATCAGCAACTATGCATGTTTAAAGATATTATGGACCAGCTCCTAGCTCATCTCGAAATCAACTCAGCTGAACTACGACCTGTGGGGCTATTGTGGGGGCAAAAAAATATGCCTACATAATAACATGACACGTGGAGAGAACCCCGGTCAAGATGGAGAGCAATAGACGCTCCAATAAGATAAGGAAGACTAGAGTTCTTGATAAATGAGAAGATCGAGGAGCAGTATCTGAGTCAAATCAAACTCCACGAAGATAGGACTCGTCCACATTTGTAACCCTAATGTAACCCCTAAATCTATATAAAGGGGACACCCCCCATTGTGAAAGGGGGATGAGAATCTAGATAAACAAATTATTGTAAACTCTCTCATGACTCTAATGAAACATAGCATCACCCCTGTGGACGTAGGTCATCCTTGGTCGAACCATGTAAATTTGTCTCTCTTTTATTTATTATTGTGCATACATCATGGTATATGGGGCACCCCCCATATCCCAGATTTTTTGACACCACAATAACTTTACATGATATTCCACACAATAACATTAAACATATTGAATATTACAAAATTAATGTTTTATAATTTTTAGGTCTCATTTACTATGTCGAGCAAAACGTCAAACACCTGTTATGCATTATTGCTCCTTTAGGGCAGATTTTAAACAAAAACTTCAAACTATCACCAAAGGTCAATTCCTTGGTATTTTTACACAATTTTCGTATATGTTATACATGTATGAGTCTATTTTACTCTACAACTAGAATCACTCAATTATAATAACTATTCCATGAGTTGTACTATTTTTAGCACAACTAGGTCGAAAAAGAACATTAAAGCATAACTTAACATTTTTAAGCATACATAACCTCCACCTTGACTATCAATCATGGAAACATATAATAAACATGTTTCAACATATATACACATAAAAAACCTGAATTTCCTAAATTAAAAAGCATCATGAGGAGGGAATTTAAATCATGTTAACTTTAAAGTTAACATTTACGATCCTAATACACGTTCTTACACATGTTCTTAAACCATCCTTGTTCTAACAAAATTTAGCAATATGAGTATCATTAAAATATTTATCCAAATCAAAAATAAAAATATGCCAAGTGTGTAATACCCCGTACTTTTTGGCTATATTTATTTTTGGGGTTAATTAATTAAATGCGTATTAATTTTAAATTAATCCGGGTAATAAATACTAATATGATGCAAATTGGTATTTGATTATGTACATATATGATTATATATGTATTTGGTATTATAAAATTTGTCGTGGGATTTATATACGGCGATTTGGAAATTTTGTTGAGACGCGTGGGACCGCCGCGTCACTGTATAATATTTTGTTTATAAAAGTGAGTTTAAAATCTATAATCCGTATGGTCGTTTTGAGTGCGCCAACGCGTCCGGAAGGGTCGAGATAGTCAGAAAACACTAGCCGGGGGTATAGTTTGGGTCCCGGGGTATTTTTAGGCCATACCGGTAACTTAAAGGGTATTTTAGTAATTTGGTATTTTTGGGTAATTAAAAGTGACGAAAATTGAGAGTTGTAATCTGATAAGGATTGACCCCATCCAACCCTTATTAACCCAACTAGCTACGGAGGTTTATCAAATTAGGTTTTCATAAGTTTCCCCAAAGCAAACCCTAGCCACCATAGCTTTTTAGAGAAGAAAGCTTGGAGAAAGAGAGAGAGAGAGGAATTCTGCAGAAATTCTACACCGAATCCACACCAAATTCAGAAATCAAACCAAGGCAAGTGACTTTATTTCATTTAAATTCGAAGAATGTCTTTTCCATGTTAGAAATTGAAGAATCTTAATTGTTCTTGAAAGATTAAAAGAAAACCCATGAAATTTGAAGTTATTATTGAATGTTGGGATAGGTTTGCATGTAGAAACATTGTTGGGAGATTTAATTTCGGAGACTTCATATCTAGGTGATGCAATAAACGAATTAAAATCTGGGAATTTATGATGAGAAAAAGTTAGGGTTTATGTTCTTGAAGAAAATTGGGAATTAATGTAGAAATTGTGATTTAATGATGTTTAGATGATATCAAACCCTTTAATGATGTTAGTATAGCCCCTTAACATGTTTGAGGATGATTAGAGAACTCAATATATTGTGGGAGCGAATTTTAGAAGAGGTTTGAGGAGTAAAAATGCTGAAAAACGATTTTTGGGAAGTTCTGGGCCGAAACTGGCATCTCGTTAGAAGCAGCCCCAGGTCGTTCGAACGAACTCGTTCGAACGAGCTTCTAACGAGTTGACCAGTCGTTATTAACGAGTAGGATTTTCGTTCGATATCTCATTCGAACGAGATATCGTTAGAAGAGTCAGTTCGTTCGAACGAACTGGGACCTCGTTCGAACAGCCTCGTTCGAACGAGACTTCTAACGACCTGACAGTCCAAACTCGTTCGAAGCCTCGTTCGAACGAGACTTCTAACGAGTTGACAGTTTGGTCCTTTTTGGACTGTTTTGACTTTTGGAGTCCCGGAAACTGGTTCAAGGGTAGAGTTAGCATCCCTTTGATGATATAGTGATTGATTTGGGACTTTTGGGTTATTGAGATGAGTAAATCATACACTAGAGTTATATTCAATGAACCGTTTGGGTTGAGACGTGAGTGTCTACTACGATGTGAGGATAAATTATGGCACGTATAATTATGAACCGGAATAAAATAAGTTGTGATCATTATAATTAGTACGAGAGTGCAAAATGTACTACGAATATAATACGATATTACTAAGATGTGTGTTTACTTAGTATTGATATATGGATTGTATGTATGACATACCTACCATACTTGCTATCACGGGAGGTTTCGTTCGCTTAGGACCCTCTAATCCTTGTGTGCCTACGGGGGGGGGGGGGGGGATATAGACTGGTACCTTGATGAACATAGGTCATAGAAAGACTTATTGTGATATTAATAAGTCCGCTGACCATGGGAGCGTAGGTATGTGCGTGACCCATGTGATGGTGACTATGTTCGCCTCCACTATTTGTGATTTGTGTTATCTGAACTATTCCTGAGAGATTCGGAATATGTGATCCTTATGTACGTGATGTACCGGGATGGATAGCAGAGTATGTGTGCACCATAGCTTAGATTGCGGGGTGCTTGTATCGTATATTTATGATGTGAATAATATACATTAAATTTATGAAAATCCTCATGTTAATGTTGTAAAAATATTACGGAATTGTTTCGAGATATATAATGAGTTAGCTGATAGTTATATCAATGGCATATTTAGTAACTGAGTTTACGTTAAACCTCTATTAAATTACGAGCGTTGTTATGTTAAATTAACCGAGTAAAATGGGTAGAACCTTTGGTAGTCTAGCTAGTTACGTTGTCACTTAGCTAGTGGAAAGGGTAGTTATAGATGGGTACTTACGTTAGGAGTGCACAGTTAGACGAGAGGTGAGGATATCATGCGAGTGTACGTCCTAACATGTACTTTGCATTTAATGTTTTAAATGTTTTTAAAGCACTTGCAGGTTTTTAAAATATAACTCCACATTCGGGCTCTGACCCGTTTGCTTTTCAAATCTCTTTTTCTTTATAAAACCATTTTAGGTGCCCAGCCACAAGGACACCAAGCATAGGATTCTCATTCAGGTGACGAGCTGTAGCTGTTTGTGGAAGCTACAGGGATTTGCATGTAGACGCTTCTCTCATTTGGATTCCAGTCTCAGCATCTATCAGTTGTAGGGCATGTTGCCCATTCCTATTTAGAGCATTTTTACATTTCAGTTTTCAGACTCTAGCATGTATTGCTCAGTACTCAGTTTTAGTTATTTATTTCAGTTTACTTATCAGTTGTGGGATTTGTATTGAGGAGTTTTTCCTCCAGGTTTTATTTACATTTTGTGATGGTTATTCGTTTCACTTCAGTATGGTGAATGGTGTTATTTATTTCTTCATTACTTTTGTTGCATGTTAATCAGATTTAATAAAATTTGGCACTTACTTTTTAAATACTAGGTGGTTAGTAATCTTTAAAATGTTTTCGACAGTGATGCTATTAACTGAGCCAACTTGGCATTTTGAATTAATTTTATAAAGGAGTAGCTACCCGGTGTTTAATTAGTCGGGGTGTTACAGGTGGTATCAGAGCATCAGGTTCTAGTGTCCTTTAGGATCTGTACGGCTATTATGTTTCCGCTACGTTTTCTTTGATATAGAGCCCTATATTTTAGGACTGTTGTACTCTTATTGTGTACGTTTCGTTCTTCAGCTATATTAAGTTTATAAACTGCGAACTTATAAACTTTGTTCTTATTTCAGATGCCTCCACGACGTGCACGACGAGTTCCCAGGAATGCTATGCCCGAACCACAGCCCGCTCCAGTTCAGGGCATGTTGAACGCCGCTGAGGTTGCTGCTATAGTAGCCCAAGCGGTAAATGCCGCGATTGCCGTGATTCAGCAGGCACCACCTCAGGCGCCGGTTGCCGCGCCAGTACAGGTTAATGCATTCCCGTCTTCTTGGGAGCGTGTACGTGACGCTTTTCAGAAAGCGCATCCGCCAGAGTTTGCAGGTAGCTCAGACGTGGTAGTCTCGAGCCAATGGAGGAAGGACATACAGAGGCATTTGAGGATGCATGAGTGCACTGATGTTCAGAAACAGGTGCTAGCTACTTTCAAGCTAGTGGGATCTGCATTACAGTGGTGGGAGTCTATTACCACCGCGGAGGAGAGGGATACCCTCACCATTCAGGAGTTCTGGGTGCGGTTCGACCGCAAGTACTTTCCGTCTGCAGTTCATACAGAGATGAGGAGGAAGCTGATGAGTCTGAGGCAGGAGAGTAAGACAGTGGCCGAATATGAGGCCGAGTTTACTAACCTGTTGAACATCGTTCCAGACGAGATTCCAACAGAGAAGAAGAAGATAGAGAAGTTCACTGATGGGTTGAATTGGAGGATCCGTCAGCATCTGCTAGGGAACCTATCGTTGGCCACGTATTCTGATGTGGTTAACGCTGCACTATTGCACTGCCAGGACCACCGCTTTCATATGGCCGAGGGCAAGCGGTCAGGGGAGTCTAGCCATCAGGGCAGGACTGGAGGACATGGTGCCAGCGGGGCACAAACCGGTCAGGGGCAGAGACAGACTGAGCAGGGTAACCAGCAGGGGGACAATAAGAGGTTCCGGTCAGGGAACTACAGGCAGGGACAGGGAGGTTTCCGCCAGGGCTATCAGGGTCCAAACGGCCATCAGGGCCAGCAGGGGCAGAATGGGCAGCAGTTCCATCAGGGCCAGCAGGGCCAAGGGAGGAATGGTAACGGCCACCAGGGCCGGGGACAGCAGGGGCAGAGGGGAGGGAACTTCCCAGGGAAGTGCTTTACTTGTGGCAAGACTGGCCATAAGAAGCAGGATTGTCCTGATAGGGGCAGGGCCCCACAGCAGCAGCAGCAGGGTGCTCGCCAGGAGCCACAGAGACCTATGTTTCCCGCCGCTCTTCCTGCACCGCCACAGATGGCAGCATTGCCACCCATTCCAGCAGTCCCAGCTCAACAGGGGCAGCTACAGTATGGACGTGTCTACAACGTTCACCAGGCTACAGTTCCACAGGCACCGCCCGCGATCGAGGGTACGTTTCCTATCCATGGCACTATGGGTCGGGTGTTATTTGATATGGGTGCTACACATTGTTTTATAGCTACACACTTCGCGAAAGCTTTAGGATTGTTAGCTACGACAGAGAGCACAGTGACGTGTGTCGACTCACCATTGGGGAGTGGGTCACTTATTTTCTTTATATGCCGGGGAGTGGGGATAGAGGTTGGTGGTTTGGTATTGCCTGCGGACATGTTAGTGTTAGACATGCATGTTCACGATGTGATCATCGGTATGGATTGGCTCGTATCATATAGGGCCATGATTGATTGCTTCAGCGGGAGCATTGTTTTTGCCATTCCGGGGCAGGAGATGTTTATAGTGGCGATGCCTCGCCCAGAGGGAGGATCGGCCGCTCATCTGTATTACATAGAGGAGGATACCTCTAAGGAGGTTGTTATTCCTTTAGATTCGATCCCGGTTGTCAGGGAGTATTCAGATGTGTTTCAGGAGATACCAGGCTTACCACCCAGTCGAGAGATAGACTTCGTTATTGATTTGCTACCGGGTACGAGACCTATAGCACGTGCACCGTACCGTATGGCTCCAGCTGAAATGCGTGAGTTACGGGAACAGATAGAGCAGCTGTTAGGGCAAGGCTTTATTCGCAGGAGTACCTCACCTTGGGGCGCTCCAGTTTTGTTTGTGAAGAAAAGGGATGGTTCACTGAGATTGTGCGTGGACTACCGAGAGTTGAATAAGGTCACGATACGGAATAAGTATCCGTTGCCTCGAATCGATGACTTATTCGACCAGTTGAGAGGAGCTTCCATCTTCTCGAAGATTGACTTGAGGTCAGGATACCATCAGTTGCGTATCAGGGAGGAGGATGTCTCGAAGACTACGTTTTTGTCGAGATATGGTTCTTACGAGTTTCGAGTTATGCCTTTCGGCTTAACCAACGCTCCAGCAGTGTTTATGGACTTGATGAACAGAGTGTTCAGGGATTTCTTAGACCAGTTTGTCATTGTCTTCATCGATGATATCCTGGTTTACTCTCAGACAGAGGAGGAGCACGCCGAGCATTTGAGGCAGGTTTTACAGACACTTCGTCAGAACGAGCTGTATGCAAAATATGAGAAGTGCGGGTTTTGGCTGAAGGAAGTCCAGTTCTTGGGTCATATTATTTCCGATCAGGGAATATCTGTTGATCCGGGGAAGGTGTCAGCGGTGAGTGAGTGGGGACAGCCCATGACACCAACGGAGATTCGTAGTTTCTTGGGTTTAGCAGGATACTATAGGAGGTTTATTCGGGGTTTCTCGGAGATAGCAGGTCCTTTGACACATCTTACTCGTAAGGGTGTGCCATATATCTGGAGTGATGCCTGTCAGTTGGCATTCGATGAGTTGAAGGACAAATTGACCTCAGCACCTGTGTTAGCATTGCCGAGACCGGGAGTTGAGTATTTGGTTTACACCGCTGCGTCTTTGCAAGGGCTTGGAGGTGTTTTGCAGCAGGAGAGACAGGCCATAGCTTATGCTTCCCGTAAGCTTAAGCCTCATGAGAAGAATTACCCCACGCATGATTTGGAGTTGGCGGCAGTGGTATTTGCCTTACGGATTTGGAGGCACTATCTTTTAGGGGAGAAGTTTCAGCTGTTCACGGATCACAAGTCACTACAGTATCTATTCACGCAGAAGGAACTGAATATGCGGCAGCGTAGGTGGCTTGAATTTGTGAAGGACTACCAGTTCGACATTCAGTACCACCCGGGTAAGGCTAACGTGGTAGCAGACGCGTTGAGCCGCAGGCCAGCAGATGAGGTGGCAGAGGTGTGGAAAGCGAAGTGGAAGGAATTGGGACACCAGGATGCAGTGGCCCGATCTTTCATGTCTGTGATGACCGTTACACCGCAGATTGTCACGAAGGTTGTACGGGCACAGGCAAATGATTCGTTCTGTCAGGAGCAGATAGTTCGATTACTCGCTGAGGGAGCTGAATCCTATACCGTTAGCTCAGATGGGGGATTACGCTTCAATGGGAGATTGGTAGTTCCGGAAGGAGAGGAACTGCGACACGATGTGATGGCAGAGTCGCACGGCTCACGGTTCGCGGTACATCCCGGAGGGGACAAAATGTACCAAGACATGAGACGGCAGTATTGGTGGAGCGGTATGAAGAGAGATATCGCTGAGTTTGTCTCGAAATGCGCCACTTGTCAGCTTGTAAAAGTGGACCATCAGAGACCAGCAGGATTGCTACAGCCGTTGGAGGTTCCGGTGTGGATGTGGGAGAGCATATCCATGGATTTTGTCACGGGGTTGCCTACGTCGCAGAGGGGTCATGACTCCGTATGGGTAATTGTGGACAGGCTGTCCAAGGTCGCTCACTTCTTACCCTTAAGGACTGATTACACTGCGGGTCAGTATGCCCAGCTCTTCATTTCAGAGATTGTGAGACTTCGCGGTGTGCCCCTAAATATCGTGTCTGACAGAGACAAGATATTTGTTTCGAGGTTTTGGGAGAGTTTCTAGGAGGCCATGGGCACGGAATTGCGGTTGAGTACGGCTTATCATCCGCAGACTGATGGACAGACCGAGCGCACCAATCAGATGTTGGAAGACATGCTACGCATGTGTATTATTGACTTCGGGGGTGGATGGGAGCAGTACCTTCCACTGGTGGAGTTTGCTTACAACAACTCCTATCAGTTCACGATTAGCATGGCTCCGTTTGAGGCATTGTACGGTAGGCCTTGTCGTTCCCCAGCATGTTGGTTAGAAGTGGGGGACAACAAACTACTTGGGCCGGAAGTGATTCAGGATACTTCGGCAAGGATTGAGTTGATTCGGAGTCGCATTCGGGTAGCTCAAGACAGGCAGAAGAGTTATGCTGATGCGAAGAGGTTTTTCAGGGAGTTCCAAGTGGGGGACCAGGTTTTGCTCAGGGTTTCTCCGATGAAGGGGATTATGCGATTCGGGAAGAAGGGGAAGTTGGCACCGAGGTATGTGGGGCCGTTTCCTATTATTGAGCGGATCGGACCGGTTGCGTATAGACTCGGGTTACCGGAGCATTTGCATCGGATTCACGACGTGTTCCATATTTCCTCGCTGAGGAAATACCTTAGAGATAATTTGGCTCATTCTCACATTGCTGTGGAGGACATCGATCTCCAGCCGGATAGCTCCTACGAGGAGGGGCCAATCGCTATTTTGGACCGAAGCGAGAGGAAACTACGGTCAAAGATAGTCCCGTTAGTGCGTGTTCAGTGGCGACATCACAATGTTGAGGAGTCCACATGGGAGCGCGAGGATGAGATGCGCGAACGTTATCCAGAGTTATTTTTAGCAGGTACTTTCTAGTTTCGAATTTCGGGACGAAATTCAGTTATTAGGGGGGAAGTATGTAATACCCCGTACTTTTTGGCTATATTTATTTTTGGGGTTAATTAATTAAATGCGTATTAATTGGAAATTAATCCGGGTAATAAATACTAATATGATGCAAATTGGTATTTGATTATGTACATATATGATTATATATGTATTTGGTATTATAAAATTTGTCGTGGGATTTATATACGGCGATTTGGAAATTTTGTTGAGACGCGTGGGACCGCCGCGTCACGGTATAATATTTTGTTTATAAAAGTGAGTTTAAAATCTATAATCCGTATGGTCGTTTTGAGTGCGCCAACGCGTCCGGAAGGGTCGAGATAGTCAGAAAACACTAGCCGGGGGTATAGTTTGGGTCCCGGGGTATTTTTAGGCCATACCGGTAACTTAAAGGGTATTTTAGTAATTTGGTATTTTTGGGTAATTAAAAGTGACGAAAATTGAGAGTTGTAATCTGATAAGGATTGACCCCAACCAACCCTTATTAACCCAACTAGCTACGGAGGTTTATCAAATTAGGTTTTCATAAGTTTCCCTAAAGCAAACCCTAGCCACCATAGCTTTTTAGAGAAGAAAGCTTGGAGAAAGAGAGAGAGAGAGGAATTCTGCAGAAATTCTACACCGAATCCACACCAAATTCAGAAATCAAACCAAGGCAAGTGACTTTATTTCATTTAAATTCGAAGAATGTCTTTTCCATGTTAGAAATTGAAGAATCTTAATTGTTCTTGAAAGATTAAAAGAAAACCCATGAAATTTGAAGTTATTATTGAATGTTGGGATAGGTTTGCATGTAGAAACATTGTTGGGAGATTTAATTTCGGAGACTTCATATCTAGGTGATGCAATAAACGAATTAAAATCTGGGAATTTATGATGAGAAAAAGTTAGGGTTTATGTTCTTGAAGAAAATTGGGAATTAATGTAGAAATTGTGATTTAATGATGTTTAGATGATATCAAACCCTTTAATGATGTTAGTATAGCCCCTTAACATGTTTGAGGATGATTAGAGAACTCAATATATTGTGGGAGCGAATTTTAGAAGAGGTTTGAGGAGTAAAAATGCTGAAAAACGATTTTTGGGAAGTTTTGGGCCGAAACTGGCATCTCGTTAGAAGCAGCCCCAGGTCGTTCGAACGAACTCGTTCGAACGAGCTTCTAACGAGTTGACCAGTCGTTATTAACGAGTAGGATTTTCGTTCGATATCTCGTTCGAACGAGATATCGTTAGAAGAGTCAGTTCGTTCGAACGAACTGGGACCTCGTTCGAACAGCCTCGTTCGAACGAGACTTCTAACGACCTGACAGTGCAAACTCGTTCGAAGCCTCGTTCGAACGAGACTTCTAACGAGTTGACAGTTTGGTCCTTTTTGGACTGTTTTGACTTTTGGAGTCCCGGAAACTGGTTCAAGGGTAGAGTTAGCATCCCTTTGATGATATAGTGATTGATTTGGGACTTTTGGGTTATTGAGATGAGTAAATCATACACTAGAGTTATATTCAATGAACCGTTTGGGTTGAGACGTGAGTGTCTACTACGATGTGAGGATAAATTATGGCACGTATAATTATGAACCGGAATAAAATAAGTTGTGATAATTATAATTAGTACGAGAGTGCAAAATGTACTACGAATATAATACGATATTACTAAGATGTGTGTTTACTTAGTATTGATATATGGATTGTATGTATGACATACCTACCATACTTGCTATCACGGGAGGTTTCGTTCGCTTAGGACCCTCTAATCCTTGTGTGCCTACGGGGGGGGGGGGGGGGGGGGGGATATAGACTGGTACCTTGATGAACATAGGTCATAGAAAGACTTATTGTGATATTAATAAGTCCGCTGACCATGGGAGCGTAGGTATGTGCGTGACCCATGTGATGGTGACTATGTTCGCCTCCACTATTTGTGATTTGTGTTATCTGAACTATTCCTGAGAGATTCGGAATATGTGATCCTTATGTACGTGATGTACCGGGATGGATAGCAGAGTATGTGTGCACCATAGCTTAGATTGCGGGGTGCTTGTATCGTATATTTATGATGTGAATAATATACATTAAATTTATGGAAATCCTCATGTTAATGTTGTAAAAATATTACGGAATTGTTTCGAGATATATAATGAGTTAGCTGATAGTTATATCAATGGCATATTTAGTAACTGAGTTTACGTTAAACCTCTATTAAATTACGAGCGTTGTTATGTTAAATTAACCGAGTAAAATGGGTAGAACCTTTGGTAGTCTAGCTAGTTACGTTGTCACTTAGCTAGTGGAAAGGGTAGTTATAGATGGGTACTTACGTTAGGAGTGCACAGTTAGACGAGAGGTGAGGATATCATGCGAGTGTACGTCCTAACATGTACTTTGCATTTAATGTTTTAAATGTTTTTAAAGCACTTGCAGGTTTTTAAAATATAACTCCACATTCGGGCTCTGACCCGTTTGCTTTTCAAATCTCTTTTTCTTTATAAAACCATTTTAGGTGCCCAGCCACAAGGACACCAAGCATAGGATTCTCATTCAGGTGACGAGCTGTAGCTGTTTGTGGAAGCTACAGGGATTTGCATGTAGACGCTTCTCTCATTTGGATTCCAGTCTCAGCATCTATCAGTTGTAGGGCATGTTGCCCATTCCTATTTAGAGCATTTTTACATTTCAGTTTTCAGACTCTAGCATGTATTGCTCAGTACTCAGTTTTAGTTATTTATTTCAGTTTACTTATCAGTTGTGGGATTTGTATTGAGGAGTTTTTCCTCCAGGTTTTATTTACATTTTGTGATGGTTATTCGTTTCACTTCAGTATGGTGAATGGTGTTATTTATTTCTTCATTACTTTTGTTGCATGTTAATCAGATTTAATAAAATTTGGCACTTACTTTTTAAATACTAGGTGGTTAGTAATCTTTAAAATGTTTTCGACAGTGATGCTATTAACTGAGCCAACTTGGCATTTTGAATTAATTTTATAAAGGAGTAGCTACCCGGTGTTTAATTAGTCGGTGTGTTACAAAGTGTAGAACTCATCCATGTGACCGACTTTAATAAAGAAGTCATTACCTTATGAGGATTCCTTGATTTTTATAAATTTTCCAAAGATTTCTTCCTTAACTTTCTTATCTTTCTCTCTCTTTAGGCAAAACTCTTATTCATGGCTGAATTGGCTGAACAATGGGGCCATTTTAAGAGTTTTAATTCGGCCAAACCATAACCTACCCTATAACAAATAAAAAAAATAGCTCATGTTGTGCTAATAAGACAATTATCACGCAAGGGATGGACATATTTGCCCTTGTTTCGTACTTTCGTTATAACTTCTTGTTCGAACCTCCGTTTAACACACCATTTGTTGTGTAACAACCCTAATTAATATATATACAACTTTCATAATTTTTGTTTACCCAAAATCATAAACTGGTACGCCTAATTTGGGCTTCGAACAGGAAAGTAGCAATTTACCGAAAATCTCAAAACTTTCACATTTGGGGACCAAACATTGTCAATTTCGCATCAACACACTAATTTAATTTTATAAACATAATCATGCATTAGAAACATATTTTGTGATTCATTTAACCACATAACTAGTCATATGCTCTAAACATGTTATCCCCCATCATAAGCTCGATTAGCATCTAATATAAACGACATATATATCACATGAGCATGCATCCCCTAAACATGATAATTAACATATTTAACATAAATAACCAATTTATAACTAATAACTTACACTTAATCATGTAATTAACCTTCTTAATCATGTCTTGAGGCCTTACACTCCACTTCCTTGATGACAGAGTAAGACCTCAGAGTCACCCCAACCATGCTGTAACACCCCATTCATTCTCCCTCTAAGAGTTTGCATATACAAGGAAATCTAGTGAATGGTTTAAGGCAACTAATATAGATAAATCCAAGAGGATAACATATTGACAAGATCATACTTCCAAAGAGCTAAGAGTTTTAGCATACGTTAATGTTTACTCTTTGTTCCATACTCTCTCAACTCACTGCTGAGAGCTTAAACTTGTACCTCAAATAACTTCCACTTCTCTTATAATTTATCTACATCGTTGAACCCTAAATAGATACTCAATATTCCATAGAAAAGTTCACTACTTTCTTTCTAAGGTCCTTTGAATTGTTGACAAAGGTGAAAAGACCTCGGACTCTCTTTGCCAAAGACCAAGAGGTCTTATAGATTGTAAAAAATCTTTTATAATCTAGCATACAGTGAAACACCTTTAACGGTGGACATAGGAACCTCATCTTAGGTCCAAATCACTTTAAATAAATTGTATCATACTTTGACACTCCTTTCCTCTTACCTGCCTAAGATCCAGAGGGGAGAACTTGTTGGTCTGAGGTCACTTACGATTTCTGCACCCATCATTTTGGTGTCATATATGGGAATGAAAATTTCCATTTCTTTTAATTACACATCTTGTTCTATTAAAGATTCCAACCAATGCAGTTTTGGCTTGCTCTTCCAAAGAAATAGAATCTCAGAATAACAACCCCCCTTAAAAAACCTAGGCATAAAGTTGTTGAATGTGGATCCCTTATATACATTAGATGAAAATAAAGGAAAAGTTGGGTGAGACGATCAAAGCGTTGATCATCATATGCATTGATGAGGAGGATCCAACTAGAGAAGGTCAAATAGGGTCTATTCTGAGCTCTTCCCACAAAGAAGATATCATCTAGTTCCTAAAAGAAAACAAAGACGTCTTCATTTAGAGACACTCTGACATGATTTGTGTGGATCCTAATGTCATGGTACATCACCTCAGCGTGGACCCAAATAATAAACCATTTGGGCAAAAGAAGAGGTTCTTTAGACTAAAAAGGAATAATGCCGCAACAGAGGAGGTTGACAAGTTCTTAATGACCAACTTTATTGGAGAGGTCAAATATCCAAAATGTCTTTTTAACTTGATGCTTATGGCAAAAGCCAACAAAAGTGCAGGATGTGCATTGATTTCACTAATCTCAATAAGGCATTCCCTAACAACTACTATCCCTTACCTTAGTTTGATAACTTAGTAGACTAAATAATAGATCACGAACTCCTCTCATTTATGGATGCTTACTCTAGGTACAATTATATCAGAATTTCCCCTACAGATGAGGAAAATATCTCGTTCATTACATATAAAGGTGCCTACTTCTACAAAGTCATGCCTTTAGGACTAAAAAAATGCAATTGCCACTTATCAAAGGGCATTGAACTCCATTTTAAAGACCTCATTTGTAAAACCATGGAGGTCTATGTTGACAACATGCAAGCTCAAAACCTTGTGACGAACCTCAGAGAACCTTTCCCCTCCTCAAAAGAAACCAAATGAACTCAAACAAAAGATATAGCAAGAGGCAAGTTCCTTGGGTTTATGGTCACCAGGCTAGGCATATAGGCCAATCTAGAGAAAATTCAAGCTCTTTTAGATATGAAATCTCCACGGACAGTCAAGGAGGTCCAGAGAATAGGTGGAAGAGTTGCTACCATTAAGATTTTTTTCTCAAGGAGGTCCAAAGCCTACTTGGCAGTGTTGCCACCCTCAATTATTTCTCAAAGGACACAAAAAGTGCCCACACTTTTTCAAAGTACGAAATATTGCATTCAAATGGACTTCTGAGGCTAAAAATGCCTTCTAAAACCCTAACAGGTACCTAGGGTCCCTCCTCTGTTGTCTAGAACTATCACTTGATAAGATTTATATTTATATCTGGTTGCCTCAACATTGATCTTGCAGGAGTTTGGGGTTCATTATCCCATATATTACATCAGTCAATCTCTATAAGGAGCCGAAATAAAGTATCCGAGAATGGATAAGATGGTTTTTTGTATCATCACCTCAGTTAAGCGTCTGATGCCTTACTTACAGTAAGAGAGTACTTCTCTTTAGGTAGTAAGACTAAGCGTTAATTTTTCTTATCATTTGGGTGTTTGTAGTAAAATTGAGGGATAATTCTTATCACTTGGAATGATAATCAATGTTTACAAGTAATCAGATCTCAGTTAAACTCTCAATCTATTTTGGTGATTACAATGTTTAGAACTCTTATGGAATCTATTCAAGTCTATTGAATCCTATACCAGAATATCTCTTCTCTTTGTGTCATTTTTACTCTCTCTCACCATAATTCTGTCGTCTATATTTACATAGAGGAAGTGATCTATATAGCCTACCTTCCTTTTATGGAGCCTTGAGCCCCAGGTTGTCCCCTGTCTTGGGATGCCACTATTGGTCAACCACACCCAAATATATAATGGGGAACAAAAAGGTTAATCTTGGCATAAATTAATCTTAAAACATGGAATGAAGAATTATAATAAAGCGTGTTGGTCACATTGTCCATTTCATTAACAAAACTCTACCAGCATGGGATGATGTGCCAGTGGGAATACTCCTTTATCTAAGATAGTGATTTTTGCATTAGTTGAATATTACAGATCTTGAGGATTATTGATCGTGTAAGATTGTGGTTACTCATCCTCTCTCGGATGAGTTATTTTCCAGAGTGTTGGATGGTATGGAGATATCTCCAGTTCTATGTTCTCATAATCTATTTATTCTGTATCCTTGACCACAAGCTTCTTCGTCACAAGATTATTTGGCACAAACTTCTTCGGTTATGACTTGAGCTTCTTCAGCCTTGATCAATCTCCTCTATGAAATATCCCATGAACTGCCTTTTTTTACCTTCTTAAATTATCTTATTTCTGAGTAAGGAGTTCTACAAATAAGCCCCTCCTACATTTTCCCCTTGTTGAGAAAGTCTATATGTGAGCCAAAAGTTTTTATACAAAACGTCTCCAGCATTAACAGTTGATTATTCATAACCTCTATATTTTGATCTTGGATCGAGGAACCTTTATGTGATGAGAATAAAACTGAAGAACCTCATGGCGAAGGATTTCAGACAAAAGAACCTTCATTCTTCACATATCCCTTTTTGCTTCCTTGTACTTCACACGTGACACGTTGATAGTTGGCATATCTCTTCATTAAATGCCAAAATCATTAAGTCTGACGTAGCCATCACCCATGGCCACGTGTAGTCCTAATTTAATTTCTAAGACATTGGTTTTTCCAACCATCATTTTCCCCATAAAATTCAAATGGCTGTCTTGTTTATAAACTGCTAAAAGAAAATGAAGCGTTTGGGCTTTCTTCTCATCCCATAAAAGCTTTGCTCTCTCTTCTCACAGAATCCTTCTAATTTCTTTCTACCATTGAAATTTGCAAATCTTTCTTTTGTAACAAACTCTTCTTTATTATATTTTATTTGTAATATTATAAGTTATTTCAATCTATTCCTTTACAGTTTTTGCAACACCACGCCTGCTTATATCCTTATTTTTTTACTCCTAAATGTCTTCATCAAGTAAGGCTACAGACATTTCTGGTGACATTTTAGGCATAGCTCCATCGTCATAGCTATCTAAGGGGGAGACCCTTTTTAACCACCACTGCTTCACCCCATTCTTTGGAAAAGGGACATGTTTTGGGAGGAAATAAATGCTTTATCTGGGAACTTGAAGGGGTTGGTGGACCTATTGCTCATAGTCGAAGAACAAGAGAATCGCTCTAAAGGAGGTAACCTACCCTTATGGTATTTTGAGATTTTATTTGGGGTGTGTGTGTGTGTCCTTACTCCAACACTGAGTTCGAAGCACCTGGTGGTTCTCTAGAAGGTTTTTCCACTTGTAAAACTTATATTTTAAGTAACATGGGTAAACTCTTCTATAAGTCATCCTTTCAAACGCTGCTTATTGGTTTGGGGATTTCACCATTTCTAAAAACAACTTTACTCTCCATTTATTGATCTCTCAATGGAGCTATTTATCTCAAACCTTTGTGGCTACTTTGGGTTAGTTCACCATTACCTTAGAAGATATATTTGAGCTTATAGGGATAGAACCCTATTGTTCTCTCCCATGCAATGATCAACCTTTGGATGTCAAGGAAGATGAAGCTCGAACCGAGATAGAAAATATTTTCCTTAAATGCGTAGATGATTCATCTAAGTCAACTTTTACCCGGTTGATCAATCTTTTTTAAATGTTCCCACCCAATTTGATGAAGGAGCAAAAAGATAAAGGACAAAAGGCGAAGGAGGTGTCTTCTGATGAATCGTTTGGTCCTGGCAAAGATCAACCTTCTGAATTAGCTGCCTACATTTTGTGCCTGCTCTGTGTATTTTTCCTTCCTTCTAAACCTCACGATCAACCACGAAGGAACTTGATTAATTTTTCAATTAGGTTGGCCCGTGGAGTGAGCATTCATCTGGCTTCTATAACATTAGGTTCACTATACACCTAGTTGAACAAGACCCATTTTGACATGGATTGTTATGTGGGGAGGTACGTTGTTGTAAATTTTGGCAAGACTACCCTTCTAATTTTTTTTACAAAAGGTTCCTCAGCATTTCTCCCATGGAACTTCCAATGTATAAATGTCTAGTCAGACGCCCTAGGTTATTGCATTGGAATCATAAGAAAATAAAGAAAGACTTCGTTCCTGTAATAGATTTATATTGAATTTTATCGTAGGACTTATGCCAAGGAAACTCATGACAAGTCCTGGTAATTTTTTAAGGATGAAGCTTACACCATTAGTTCAATTGCCTCTAAAGTATCTTTAGGGGATCATCCCTCATTGGCCCTAGTTCTTCAACTTACACACGGTCGTCTTCCTTATTTTATTGAGTGGTAAAGGGAGGACGGGGCTTAAAATATCAACCATTGTGGAAGGCAATTTGGTTTTGATCAAGGAATTCCTCATTCCCTTTGCTGAAGTAGAGGAGTTGATAATTTATTTTCCATCGTTTTCCTTGATTTTGCAAGCCAAAGTTTTTTTGCTATGAGTGAAGAATTTGATGGTAAAATGATTGTTACTGCTAGCCATAGTAGGGAGATGTTTCCATGAGATGGATTTTGTTCTTTTGCCCATTCCATCTCAAACAATTTGGAGCTTTTGGAATGTTTTGGGCCTAACGAACTTGGCCTAGAAAATAGCTCAATTCATGCCTTGGAGTTGGAATTGAGTACCACTAATCTCAAGCCACCTAATGAGTTCCATCATTTTCCCCGAGTCAGTGAGGTTGCTAAAGTGTCAAAGAAGCCAAATTCACCAAAGAAAGTTAATCTTGGCACAAAAAGACAAGCTCAAAGCGATGAAGGTCCCTCATAACCCAAGGATCCCCAAAAATCTAAAAACACTTATGGTTCCTCTGCGGTGATTGACCCACCTCCTGAAGCCATTAAACCCCCAAATCCATCTCTTATTAAGAAGTGATCCTAAATTGTATCTAATCTTTTATCCAAGATATATTTTGTTTTTGTTACTCCAACTGATGTTTTATCTTGTATGGAAGGATGTCATTCTAATGATGATTTCACCGTTTCTCAAATTTATCAAAGAAACTTTCTCTTCAAGTTACCATGGAGGAAGGAACTTTAATTATTGTGCCTCCTCAATTAAAAAAACATTTAAGAAAGAAGATCAGTCAAGCATGATTAATAGTAACTTAAACTCTTTTTCCTCAAGGTTCCTTTGAGAATGCCTTGAATGATAAATAAGGTGAAGCCGTGGTAGTTTATTCTTGGTGTAATGTCATTCCCGAGCATTCTTTGCCAGCCAAAACGGTAAGTGTTCTAAATGTTGATATTATTACTTGTTAATTCAAGAGTCTTATCTTAATCCATATTCTTGATTATTCTTTCACATGAGCCTCCTTCATCCTCAAGGATTGTTGTTGATATTAATGATAGCCCGCCCCTAAAAACAATTAAGTCTAGTTATTGAAGATACTACTTTCATTACACATTCTCCAATGCCATGTTCTCTAATGGCTGAACTTCCATTCTTTAGGAGGCCTCAATCTGAGTGAGCTGCTTCTACTGCTAAAAAATTAGTCCTAACCAAAGAGCCAATAGTGGAGACAAACGCAGTTGCTGAGCCTTCCATTCCTTCAACTGTGGAGGATTTGTCTTTAAATATGGCCCCTACAGCTTATTCAAGTGAGGTAAGTTTATGTTCCATAATATTTTTTATCAATACTTAGCTCAGTGTTGCAATTGCAGATAAATGTGATGGTCACAGGTCTGCTTCCTCTAGACAACCTTCCTCTTATTTGTGAAACGGTTGATGAGGTAATTTCCCTCTTAAAACAAATTATTTATCCATTTTTTGTTGTTTGAACGAATATTTAATGAGTTCTTTAGATTTGCGATGTATTTACAAGACAGTAATAATGAGGAAAGTGATAAGACATCTCCTTTAAGATTTTCTTAGTGTAACAGTGGAACTTCAAGCTTCTTCAGAGACCATGGTTCTACCCCCTTCTATTGATGAGGTATCTTTCTATAAACCCTTTTTATGGTTTGGCTTAATTATTGGTAAAGTTATTTTTAAACATTACACTTTGTAAGTCAACTTAGTATCTTACAACTAAGGTTTTTCTAAAACACTTTACACTTTGTAAGTCAACTTAGTAGCTTAGTACTAAGGTTTGTTAGAAACTCTTTACACTTTGTAAGTCAACTTAGTAGCTTACTACTAAGGTTTATCTAAAACTCTTTACACATTATAAGTTAACTTAGTAGCTTACTACTAATGTTTCTCAAACTCTTTACACTTCGTAATCAACTTAATAACTGACTACTAACGTTTCACTATAACTCTTTAAACTTTGTACGTCAACTTAGTAGCTTACTACTAAGGTTTATCTAAAACTCTTTCCACTTTGTGAGTAAATTTAGTATCTTACTACTAATGTTTTTCTTCAAAACTTGATATATATCTTCTTGAAGACTTAGCATCAATGGTGTTAAGGTTTGTCCTCGTCCTAATGTTTCAACTATTCTTGTAGTATGTTACAGAGAGCAACCCACTTGATGCACCTTCTCTTTCCATGCCTTTTATTGAGTCATATAAGGCTATTCTAGCTTGTTCTCACTCGTCCTTCTGTAACTCCCCGCCCGCCCGGGGAGAGAGAACGGAGCGCTAATGCGATAAAATAAATCAAAATCCACAAGTGACAAGGTATAGAGCATCTAAATAAACCCACAATAATATAAATCCACTAATCTCAATCTCTTCAATTAAAATAAGTCTCTCGAATTAAAATTACAACTATCTAACTCGAATAAAATACAAATATCCAAAGCTCTATACATCAAAATAATACAAATCTTTCCCAAACAATCCTCCCTAAAATCAATCTCCATAGATCTTCAAAATCCGCGCTAACCTGCCACTAAAAGAAAATATGGGGAAGTACACAATACGACAGGAAAGATGCTCAACAAATATGTATTAGAGATGAATAAAGCGTATCAACACGAGTACGAATATTCAAATCAAAATGCAAATATCAAAGGATTTATCAATATTATTTCTCAACAACACTTTAACCGGGTCACCAGGCCTCACCACATCCGTATATGCTTTATCAAGCCATAGCCCAGGAAACATGAATTTTGGCGGGTGCCCAACATCCGTGCCATATTAAAATCTCATGACAACGTGCTCAATATAATATAATGATATCACATGAATCAAAATAATTTCAACAACTATTTTCTAGATTTCAATGAATTTATCAATTCAAATATAAGTTAAATTAAACAAGAATTCAAAGAGAAGGACACTCACGAGATTTAAGGAACATATTGTGTAAAACCCCATACCTCAAACCATGATGAGAAACCAATGATCACATCCTCAAGATCAACAAAAAAGATCTACAGAAGCTCCTCCAAGAACCTCCAACAAAAATAGCACCAAGAACACCTCTAATTTAAGGTTGGAACTCACAAATCTCAAGGGCCAATGTGTATATTAAAAGAAGAGGACTATAAAATATATTTGCTGCCAAAATTTGTGCCAAAAGTAGGTTAAAAAGGGTTGCCCACAACTTCCTTTCATAATGCAAAGAAATGAAGAGTTGGAAGCCAAAAGACTCATTTAATTAAGGCAAAGAAATGAAGAGTTGGAAGCCAAAACAACTCTTGAAAATTATTTAATGTTCACCGACTTAGAATTCCAAGAGCTAAAAACATTTAAAAATCATTTTAAAATCCATTTTAACTCCGTTTTCGAAACCGTTTGAAATTCTCTCCTTTAAAAATAATAACCAACATATTTGTGCAATAAAAATAATTTTATCAAAAACTTTATTTTCCTCCATTTTCAAAAAAATTAATTAAAATAGCCCAAAATTACGCGGGTTGTTACACTTCCCCACTAACAATGGAATTTCTCCCTCGAAATTCGCCGAATGCCTAACTCTCAAAATCAGGCCACTATACTAACTCCAAAAATAAATCACGTCTCCCAAAAATAAATTCCTCACCTCTAATCTCGAAACCTAACATGAATATCACCTAAAATTTTCTATCTCCAAAAATTGCAAACCACATCCGTATATGCTTTATCAATCCTTAGCTCGGGAAACAGGAATTTTGGCGGGTGCCCAACATCCGTGCCATATTAAAATCTCATGACAACGTGCTCAATACAATATAATGATATCACATGAATCAAAATAATTTCAACAATTATTTTCCAGATTTCAATGAATTTATCAATTCAAAAATATGAGTTCAATTAAACAAGAATTCAAAGAGAAGGACACTCGCGAGATTTAAGGAGCATATTGTGTAAAACCCCATACCTCAAACCATGATGAGAAACCAATGATCACATCCTCAAGATCAACACAAAAGATCTACAGAAGCTCCTCCAAGAACCTCCAACAATAATATCCCCAAGA
The DNA here is from genome assembly GCA_949130495.1 of Sambucus nigra. Classification (NCBI taxonomy): domain Eukaryota; kingdom Viridiplantae; phylum Streptophyta; class Magnoliopsida; order Dipsacales; family Adoxaceae; genus Sambucus; species Sambucus nigra. Next base: position 204,961,566 of record OX422208.1, read on the forward strand.
ACACCTCTAATCTAAGGTTGGAACTCACAAATCTCAAGGGCCAATGTGTATATTAAAAGAAGAGGAATATAAAATATATTTGCTGCCAAAATTTGTGCCAAAAGTAGGTTAAAAAGGGTTGCCCAAAACTTCCTTTTATAATGCAAAGAAATGAAGATTTGGAAGCCAAAAGACTCATTTAATTAAGGAAAATAAATGAAGAGTTGGAAGCCAAAACAACTCTTGAAAATTACTTAATGTTCACCGACTTAGAATTCCAAGAGCTAAAAACATTTAAAAATCATTTTAAAATCCATTTTCACTCCGTTTTCGAAACCGTTTGAAATTCTCGCCTTTAACAATAATAACCAACATATTTGTGCAATAAAAAGAATTTTATCAAAAACTTTATTTTCCTCCATTTTCAAAAAAATTAATTAAAATAGCCCAAAATTACGCGGGTTGATACACTTCCCCACTAACAATGGAATTTCGCCCTTGAAATTCGCCGAATGCCTAACTCTCAAAATCAGGCCACTATACTAACTCCAAAAATAAATCACGTCTCCCAAAAATAAATTCCTCACCTCTAATCTCGAAACCTAACATGAATATCACCTAAAATTTTCTATCTCCAAAAATTGCTAACCACGCAATGAACCCAAAACCCAAGCCACGTGGGTTGCCGTATACCTAAGCTCTGATACCATTTGTAACACCCCGCCCACCTGGGGAGAACGAACTGAGCGCTAATGCGATAAAATAAATCAAAATCCACAAGTGACAAGGTATGGAGCATCTAAATAAACCCACAATAATATAAATCCACTAATCTCAATCTCTTCAATTACAACAAGTCTCTCGAATTAAAATTACAGCTATCTAACTCGAAGAAAATACAAATATCCAAAGCTCTATACATCAAAATAATACAAATCTTTCCCAAACAATCCTCCCTAAAATCAATCTCCATAGCTCCCCAAAATCCGCGCTAACCTGCCACTAAAAGAAAATATGGGGAACTACACAATACGACTGGAAAGATGCTCAACAAATATGTATTAGAGATGAATAAAGCGTATCAACACGAGTACGAATATTCAAATCAAAATGCAAATCTCAAAGCATTTATCAATATAATTTCTCAACAACACTTTAACCGGGTCACCAGGCCTCACCACATCCGTATATGCTTTATCAAGCCATAGCCCGGGAAACAGGAATTTTGGCGGGTGCCCAACATCCGTGCCATATTAAAATCTCATGACAACGTGCTCAATACAATATAATGATATCACATGAATCAAAATAATTTCAACAATTATTTTCCAGATTTCAATGAATTTATCAATTCAAATATAAGTTCAATTAAACAAGAATTCAAAGAGAAGGACACTCGCGAGATTTAAGGAGCATATTGTGTAAAACCCCATACCTCAAACCATGATGAGAAACCAATGATCACATCCTCAAGATCAACACAAAAGATCTACAGAAGCTCCTCCAAGAACCTCCAACAAAAATAGCCCCAAGAACACCTCTAATCTAAGGTTGGAACTCACAAATCTCAAGGGACAATGTGTATACTAAAAGAAGAGGAATATAAAATATATTTGCTGCCAAAATTTGTGCCAAAAGTAGGTTAAAAAGGGTTGCCCACAACTTCCTTTTATAAGGCAAAGAAGTGAAGAGTTGGAAGCCAAAACAACTCTTGAAAATTACTTAATGTTCACCGACTTAGAATTCCAAGAGCTAAAAACATTTAAAAATCATTTTAAAATCCATTTTAACTCCGTTTTCGAAGACGTTTGAAATTCTCGCCTTTAAAAATAATAACCAACATATTTGTGCAATAAAAATAATTTTATCAAAAACTTTATTTTCCTCCATTTTCAAAAAAATTAATTAAAATAGCCCAAAATTACGCGGGTTGTTACACCTTCCATGTTGACCAAGGTTCAATGGCCAACATTCACATTAGGGAAAGTGAGTTTGGATTTGAGCCACCTTTTTCAAGTCTGTCACTAACCCAATATTTTTGGCGTGTGCTTGAGAGTAGCATTATCATTCAAAGATCATTTTACTTTATGCTTGATCGACTTCTGACCTCTCACCCTGAAACTTTTACGGCTAACTGCTTGAGACCTCACAACATGGTAATGGATTATCACCTATAAGGGGTTGTTACCATTGTTGTTGAGGTTGAAAATATTTAACCTTCTGCCTTGGATATATATGTGATAAATCTCTTCATAGAAAATCTCAAAACTTTAGGGCATTATGACTATGGTTTTTCTTTGTTTGTTAACAAGTTGAGGGATCTAAAGGACCCTCGGTTAGGTGCCTATCATTCCAGCTACTTCAAAGTTGTAGATGATTTGATGATAAAAGAAGAAAAACTAAAATAACTCATTCCGTAGCTTGAGAAGTGTCATCAAAGGGTGGATGCAATATAAGAGGCTTTGGTTGATGCCAAGAGAGAATGTAAATTTGTGTTCAAATGGAAGGTTGTGGTTGAAGTGAATATCTCTGTTTTGTCTGAGAATCAATGAAAGGTTGCTCAAGATATAACTACCTTAGTTGGTGAGGTTTTTTTACTGCTTGTGACTTAGTATATCTCTTAGGACTAATTAACCAATTTGTATCTCTAGGTAGTAGTCCCATTTTAAAATGTAATTATACTAAATTAAAATATAAAAATAAAATAGTTCTTTAATTTCATGTGCATGCTTTGGTTCGTTGTATCAATACTTGTCTTACATATATTCCAAATTGATGTGGTTCTTGCCTTTCTTCATGCATTAAATAAAAAATGAAAAAAAGGTTTACAAGTTTCTTTTCTTCAAAGATGATAAATTTTTAACCATTTGTTGCTGACCTTGAAAGTCCTTTCATCTTCAATTTTAAAATCAGTCAATAACTTCAATCATGTTCCTCTCTAACGACATATGGTCCTTCCAAGTTATTGAAACCTTGGGAAAATGATGTCCTCTAATGTGGTTTATAGAAACCTTCATCACCAAATTTCCTTCTAGAAACTTTCTTGGTTTCACAAGGCTTTCATAAGCTTTGGAAAGCTATACTGTGTAAACTTGAAAGTGCTTCCTCGCATTGTCTCTATGCTCATCTAGTGATCTACTTGAACATGCCTTCTTTGAGGAAGCATGTTTCTTCGCATGGCATATCGAGTAGGTAGTACTTCTAGATCCACTAAAATAATTTCTTCATATCCATAAACCATGGAAAAAGATGTGTAACCTACTGGCTTCCTCTTGGCTATTCTGTATGCCCAAAGCACTATAGGTAGTTTGTCATCCCACGCTCCAAGAAAATCCTCCATCATTTAGGTTAAAATGGTGATAAAAGTTTGTTATGGCCTCTTCTTGACCATTAACTTTGGGATAAGCTACCATTGATATATGGTGAATAACAAAATATTTATTAGCAAGATTATCACCTCTTTGTTGATGAATGGAGTGCCATTATTAAAAATAAGGACCATGGGAATTCTAAAGCGACAAGTAATGTATTATCTAATGAACTTTTCCACCACTTTTATTATTGCCCTCTTCAAAGGTAATGTTATTGCCCACTTTATAAAGCACCCATTTTCCACGGCAATCCATAGTTTTCCCCAAGATGGAGGCTTAATTATCCCCATGAGATCAAAATCCCAGGTATTGAAAGGATAAAGTGTTGCTAATGAGTGAAAATTGACTGATGGAGCATGGGTTAAATTTCCATATAGTTGGAAAGCTTTGTATTTTCAAACTAACTTGCTTGAATTCTTCTCCATCGTTAAACAATAATAGCCAAGTTTCATGAGTTGATTATATATTTGGTCTCCTTCAATGTGAGTTGGGTTATGACCTTATTTTAGAATTTAATCTACTTCCTCTTTTGTGATGCATTGTATGGGCCTAGTGAAATACCATATTCGATAAAGTTTCTCCTCTCCTTCTTAGTTCCATGGCATTTACTTTCTATGTTGGCACAACTCCATCTTTGATAAAATCAATATATGTCTATCTCTAGTCCGCTTGATTTTCAAGGAAATTTCACTCTGCTAGTCGAAAGAAGATTTGATAGTTATCACAATCTCACTGCTCTGTTACTGTATCTTGCTTCATTGTAGGACAATAATACCTCTCTATTTGGATTCTTTTAGAGAGAGGAATTTCAGTGGTCTCACAATGTTTCTTATGAGTTTCCTTTAACCTCATTTGAGCTTCTTCAGGACCAAGGCATCTTGCCAACCAACCACTAGGATTTTTTAATAGAAGCTTCCATAGAAAAAGAAAAATTATGCCAATTCTATGAGCTTTATCCAATTAACTCCTATTTCTAGCTGCTTCCTTATTGCTCCTCTCTAGTCTGAGATATCATATGCGGAAAAAAGTTGGTGCACAGAAAATGGAGAAGTTATTTGATGGATCACCATAGTTGTCGACTCACCTTGCTTAGCTATCTTTTTTGTAATCGTGTCATAGGCATCTGCATGCCTATTCATTGTCCGTATACACCTCTTTATTTTGACTTCAAAGAACTGATTGCTCAACCTTTGGATGATTGTTCGATAGTGATCTTGATTGAGGTTCTCCAACTCATATTCACCATTCACTTGTTAAGCCACGATATTGGATTTTCCTTTGATGCAGAGTGAATGATACCCCTTCAAAGGGCCTCGAACAGGCCTAAAATCAAAGCTTCATATTTCAGTTCACTATTTGAACAAGGAAAATATAGTTTAAAGGACAAGAATATATTCTCTTTTACTTATATAAAATTACCCCACCTCCTCCTTAGCTTTAAGCCGATGAACCACCAAACTCCATGGAACATTCCTCCAAATCTTCCTCACAAAGGTTGGCAGCAAATCATCACCAGGTAAATATTTGTAAGGAGGCTCAAATATATTTGAAGGGAAAATAACTAATAAATCTATGAAGGACTGGCTTTTGATTACATAAGAAATTACACACTTCAGATCATATTCTGACAAAATGAGGAACCACCTTGTTATTCTTCCAACCAGGATAGTTCATGCGAGCGGAACTTAATTGGATTGCATTTTATCACTATGCTAATAGTGAAAAATAGTGAAAAATAACATATATTGCCTAAGTTTTTAGCCAAAAAAAAATAAAGCCAAACAATGTCTCTCCAAGTTAGTATGTCTTCCTCAGGGCCATAAATGATTATACTCACGCAGTATACCAATCTTTCCCATCTGTCAACATCCTATGCTAACAAAGCGTTGATGGACCTCATGGTAGAAGTTAGATAAAGCAATAAATCACTCTTGCCTTAGGTGGAATCATCGTTTGAGAGGAAGTGAGAAATTTCTTAAGCCTCTCAAAAGCTTCTTGGTTTGGTTCCTCCTATTTGAACCTCGTGGTTTTGTACAATAGCCCCATCAATGGTGGGTGATCTCAGACAATCTTAGGACAAATCTCCTGATGTAGGAAATATTTCAAAGGAAACATTTCTGCTCTATTTGTGTTTTTTTAGGAGGCATATTAAGAATGTATTTTTGCTTACTTTGGTCCATTTGTACTCATTGTCAATCAACCATAAAACCTAAGAACTTTCCACTAGTTACCCTAAAGGTACACCTAAGGGGATTCATCTTTAGCTTGTACTTTCTACATCTCTTGAACACTCTTCTCAGATCAGACAGATGATAATGCTTTTTCTTTGATTTAATGAGTAAATCGTCCACTTAAAATTCCATAATATCATGGAGAAGGGCATGAAAAATAGCCATTATTGTCCACTGATAAGTTGGTCATACATTTTTCAGACCAAAAGGTATTACATTATACATGAAGTTTCCTAAAGAATTTCTAAAAGTTGTCTTCTTCGCATCATCTGGGTCTATTTTGATTTGGCTGTAGCTCACATAGACATCCATAAAGCTATACATCTCATGGTCAACCATTGAATTAATCAAGCAATCAATTTAAGGTAGAGGGAACTCTTTTTAGGGGAAAGATCTATTAGATATCTAAATTCAATGAAAATTTGAATTTTGGTTTTGTCTTTCTCCCCCCCGGTGCAATGCTGGTGGGCCAAATTGAATGTTGAATCAGTTCAATAAATCCAGTTTCAAGAAATTATTCCACCTTATCCTTGGTTTGAAGGTCCATCATGGGCTTCTATTCTCGATCAACTCCATCTTCTTCAGCCAAATCCATTTTCTCTAGCTCCTAGACTTATGGTTTTTGATGATATAACATGCATTCACTCTCATCTACCACTTCTTTCACATACTCTAGAATTATCAATGGCAAGCCATTGTCGTTGACTATCAATAAAAAATGTTCATACTCCAGAGTATATTCCTTAAGATTTTTAGCTGCCCGCTGACACCTTCAATGGAAATAAACCACCCTCTTTTTATTGAGTACCTCCTTCTTTCACTATCTCAAAGAAACTGGTGGTGCTTTATTTTCCTATAGTTTTCCAGCTGCTTTAGTGCTAGTCTTTTATCTCTGCTCAATGACCTATTTTGCTTCACCTCTTACTCCATTGGTTTAATCCTTGGACTGATTTTATCTTTAACTTGCATAGCTTCTTCAAATTCTTCCTTTTCATCTCTCAGGGGTGCCTATATGTCTTTGATAAGGGCACTCTCACCCCTTCAATATGCCTTATGAGGATACGCGCTTCCTTATTTAACTCACTGTAGAAGGTATCATCCACCAAATGTGCCTCCTACTTTGCAAAATGATTTTTTGTAGCTCGTATCACATCTCCGTTCCTTTGACATTAGCTTTTTCACATTGATGATATGTTGACGGAAATAAATCATGGTTGTGAATCAAAACTTTCCCAATTAATAAATTGTATGAAGTGGCTTAGTCAATCATGTGTAAGTTAATGTGTGATGTGAGATTTTCCGTCATTATTCCAACATTTACCTAACCAATTGACTTGGAAATGCGATTTTAATAACCTGTGATTGACAGTGGTATTACAACTAACATTATCTCAAAGATATTAGCGGCATAAAATGAGATAATTGGCATGATGTTCTCCAAAACACCTCCATACATCAAAGCTCTAGAGAAGACTGTTTCGTTGATACTTGTTGTTACATATAAAGGTCTATCATGAGGAACCTTATTCATCTATTAACGTCTGAGAAAGTGAACTCACACATAAACTTTATGACCAATCTGTAAATACTCCCCTTCCATCTCAATGAGGGAACAACATTATTCTTGGCGATGTCCAAAATATCTTGAGTTATTTTAACCCCGCTTTTTGGAGGCATGCCAACCTAATCAAAGAACCACAAAAACTTTAGTGATTTCGATACAACTTGATATTCCAAGCCTGGGTCCAGCTCGTATTCCTCCAACTAAAAATCTTATTGGATATCTCTACAACTTGGTATGTCTAATGACCATATTATCCATTCTATGCGAACAACTATTAAAAATATCTTGGAAGATTTCCCCTCTTCTGATTCGACCTTTATCTTCCTCGTCAAAAGAAATAATTATTCGTACCCCATGGGTTGGCAATGGGTTGTTATTAATGTTGAGTTGAGGGTAGAGATACCACATTGTAGGACCCCCTAAGTATCTCCTTATGTCCATAACAGCTCCACATTCAATGAAAACCTTAGGTCATACTCCGCCATTGCGCACTAATCTTTGAAGGGATCTGAATTTCCTTTCTAACGGTCTGCCTTGTGTGCGAATCGAAATAACATTTCGGACAAAAGAACCATTTTACTATCGAAAATCGATTTGGAGGCCCCCGAGCACTCTCGAGCCCTGATTTGACCCTGATCAAGTTCATCGTTAAATCAAAAGGTCAATGAATCTTCGAAGGGCACTAAAACACCTTTCCAATGGTACACCCCATGCGCAAATTAGCATAACCGTTTAGATGAATGATCCATTTTCCCCCAAAAATTGATTTAGAGGCCACCGAGTGCTCTTGGGATCTGTTTGACCAAGGTCAACTCTTCATCTCGAATGAGACTGAATGAATCTTTGAAGGGAACTAAATACCCTTTTCAACGGTCCTCCCCGTGCATGAATCAACTTTACCGCACGAATGAACAACTCGTTTTACGCCAAAAGGTCACCGAGTACTTTTCGGCCCCATTTTACCAAAGTTAACTCTCCGAACAAGGTGAAGCTTGTTGGAACATCGAATTTCCTTGCATAACCTATCCAACAGTCCACCTTGGGCATGATTCGGGCTTACGGTTTGGATGAACAATCCATTATCGTCCGATAATCTCCTGTCCAGAGAACCGACGGCACTTTCGAGCCTCGTTTGATCGAAAGTCAACTCCTAGACCCAAGAAAGTACTAAAGGACTCTTAAATGTCTTTAAATTACCTTTCTAATGGTATGCTCCGTGCGCGATTTGGATTTATGATTTGCATTCTACTACTGTTTTTATCGAAAAATCTACACAAGATTGCCAATTGGCAGATCCATCTCCCTACCTATCGGCAATGTGTCTAGGGTCACCTACCAATTGTCAAGGAAATGACTATACCGATCGGTAATCCCCTTACCCTATATAAGGAGGGCATGATCTCACTTCCAAGACACACCTCATATCCATCAATATCAATGATATCAAAAACATTCTTCTGCAATCAGTGAAGTTTCCTTGTGGGAAATTCTTTTCCATCTTTCATTACCATCATTGTCATACCTAATTTAGCAAAAACACCTTCTCTCTCATCCTACATTCATCCCAACTTGCAAAGAAGTTCATCAAGGATCAAGGTCAATCTTCAAATCTCCAAAGTAGGTCCAAACACCCCCCTCGCTCTTTTAATTTCTTCACCTTCGTATTAGTTATATAGATTCTCAATTTAACTTTTATTTTAGATCATTCACATTAATATCTCATCCTTGATTAGTTATATTATACATAATTTATTTTCTATAAAAAAAAACAAAAAAAAGAGGGCTACACGTATAAATTTCGATGGGTCTCTTCATCACACTTTCTCAAACTAAAAATATATGTTCTACACACACATATAATTAATTCACGTTGGAATCTATAGGATAAACCCCACCCTTATGACGCATGAGAACAATGTGGATTTTGATGCCTTTATAGGCTATGTAGGCATCTCGGGCTAAAACCCGAGGCTCAAGTCCTATTTTCATATTTTCATCTTTTTCCTATTTTATCCTTATGTCATTCATATATATATCATATTCATGATTCATAATTGCATCTTATCTAACATGTATTCTCATTTCATCATGACGATCAATCGCTCAATAAGCGCATACATCCTATTTTTAATTATTATTTTGGGAACATTCCTTTGGATAACCTCACTCCAACTTTTCCATGATGCGAGTTGAATGATTTCAATCTCGACTTATATATACTTGCACACATACATCATGTAGAAATTAAGGAAAATAGTAACATAAGCCCATGAGAGACCGAAAGGGTGGGATGGGTGCCTAACACCTTCCCATTCCGTAACTTAGCCCCCGAACCTATGAACTATTAGTTTCGTAAGCATCAATTAATCTTTATTGTCTCTCTCTCACGGTGGAGACATGTTATTTTGACTGTTTTGTGCAAAATAGGCTGGATACTCCATATCTTTACATTACCATACATCGACGATGGCTGAAGCCCCCCTTTTGAGTGACGGGGCACGAGCCCTTTATTTCCTCCATCTCTTTCCTCCCGAAGTGATTGACATGTGGAGAGAGGGGGAAAAGGGAAGATCTCTCTCTCTCTCTCTCTCTCTCTCTCTCTCTCTCTCTCTCTCTCGGGTATAGTCACAGTGGAGACTTCACTCGGCATCGACTTGTCATAAGAGGGATAGACTCTATTTGCATGGATGTTATCAGTTTCTGCTTGTGTGCGTATTCACCTGCATGTATGTTCCCTTTTTTCTCTTTATTATTTTTTCTATATATCTACCTTTTGCTTATATCACTCCTCACTCACACACTTGTAGATACTCTCCATGTACACCTCACACTACTTACACGTAGGACTACTTATATCCACATGCCTCACACACTACTTAGAATATACATGCCTTGGTATAACTAGTACACACCTCCACTTATCACACCTATCCATGCTCACTTATCACACATCACTTGCATAGTATCATTGCTTAGGTTCACTACCACATGATCACTTGTAGATATTCACACATCACACATTCTCACGTATCCATGCCTAGTATAATCTTCATGCTTCGTGCTATATTTACTTTTCATGGTACTTGTACATTATTCCTTACTAATATAGTGCTCATTATGCCAAATAAAGTACTATCTCCATAATGTACTAATCAATAATCATGCATTTTGCACACTACATCACAAGGATCATGACTATTGACCAAATTTTATCCCGTACTGGGGGCACTTTGTGGTGGGCGCTGGTTCGGAAGGTCGCAGTTAGCCTAAGCAATATGACTCTCACCTTCCATTGGCCAAGTACCTTCGATGCATATCGAACGTTTCACCCCACATAGTACCTTTTGAAGTCATAATGGGAGGTGTATAGCAGGGAACTCATTCACGTACGTTGAGTATATCGAATTCGCTCTCACACATATTATCCCCATGAGGTATATAGTGAGGTAATTCATATACACTCAGGTATATCAAATGGCTTGTCCACACGTACCGATTGCCCTCAAAAGAAAGCCGTATATCGTGGAAGTCACGTTAAAGAGGGGAACCTCTCCACCAACCCAATAACTGAATACCCTCATATATAGTTTGTCGATTACTACCCAAAACTCTGTCGAAATACTAGGTCAGAATGTTGCCTAAATTTCCCCCCAATTTTGTATTTTTCCAAAATGGGACCCCATCCACGAGCCTGGCAACAAGTCAAACCATGTTTTATATATTTTTTCAAACCCAATTTTCCTAGGCTCGGGTCCCGTTTGGCATTTATTTTTTTCATTTATGTAAACCTAATACAAGTGAGAACATAATAAATAATAATCATGCTGAGACTCTTCTCTCATTTTCCCCATTCCTTAACAAAAGTGTCAAAAACATATTCCCCCTCTTTTTTTTTTTTATCAAAATACCAAAATCATTTTTCTTCCTTTGTTATCAAAATATCGAAAAACGTTTTCCCCTCTTTTATCAAAATTCCAAAAAAAAAAAATTCATTCCCTTTATCATAAATATCCTAAAATATTTTTCCACCTTTTATAAAAAAATACTAAAAATATTTTGTCCTTCCCTTTCCAAAAAAAAAAGTCAAAAACATTTTCCTCTTTTCTAATAAAAGATTATCCCCATTCTCTTTTAAAAAATAAATTCGAATCATTTTCCTTCTCACGTTGATCGTATACCCGACCCTTGGCCTGGCTCCCTATTGGCTTCAGCCTTCCGTCAAATCGCCTCGAAGCTCCGTCAGTTCTCCCTCTACTCCCTCCGAGTTCGGAATCCACTTTGACCCACTTTCCATGGAGAACGCTGACTAAGTACCGAATGTGCAACCTGATTTGATGACAGTCTTAGTCTAACCTACCTCCAAGAATGGAAACCTTCAAGTCGAGGTTCACTATATGTAGTGAAACTGAATCCCAGTTCCCGAGGAGCCTGAGGTCCTCTTCCCTCACGCTATGGGTCCACCCGCACCTGAGCCTATATGGGACCTAGAATAATATCATCACACTCCAAGTGTCCCTCCTGCTAATGGGCCACCGCTAGCTCAACTCCCTATGCTAAATCTTGCTTAGCCAGGGGCTAACCTTCCAGTACTTGTCGATCCGAAGGAAGAAGAAATGAACAAGGTCAAGGGGGCCTTAAGCTGTTGAAAAAGAAGTTTGATCAGGTCCGAATCTCTAGGAAATACATGGATTACAACCATATGTATCCCTATCCTAAAGTAAGGTTGCCAGAAAAATTCATGATGCCCAACATTGAGAAGTTCCGGGGTAGCGGGCCCCCAATTTTTCACCTTTGCAGTTATCATCGAGCCATGACTCTCCTACGTGACTCTAAGGAAATAATGGCACAAATATCCCAGCAGAATCTAAAAGGCAACGCTCTTCTTTAGTTACTATCCCTCGAGGAATCCAAAATTCGCAGTTGGGAAGATATTTCCCGTGAATTTATGTCATGGTATAAATACAACGAGGAGTTGTAGGTTACACACCATGATTTAGAACTTCTCAAGTAGAACACTGGAGAAATTGTTAGTAATTTCATAGCAAGGTGTAGGGAGAAAGCAACCACCATGGCCAACAAACCTTTCGAAGAAGAAAAAGTTAACATTGTGAAGAAAAACTTCTTACCCTATATCCGAGCGATGATGGGAGGACATTATTACCCCCATTTTTTAGCCCTCCGAAAAGCAGGAGTGGAGATTGAAGAAAGTATTGTTAGGATAGAAGCTTAGCTAAAGAAAGTACCTGGACAATTCACTCCTAGAAAATAGGAGAAGCCTACTAACACCACAATTTTGACCATTAACAATATTTCACAGCCTTCCACTTCATGGGCACCTGAAAGCCGGGCTAACCCAGTTAGGAAAGAATACACCGAGATTCATGCCCCTCTATTTAAATTCTACTAAGACCTATTGAGACAAAAGATTATCAAGTCACTGGACCATCGTCCATTACCAAACCCACTTCCAAAAAATTTCAAACCCGAGGCCCATTGTGATTTCCATCAAAATGCCGACCATACCACTAATAAGTGCTTCCATCTCCGAAATGTAATCCAAGGTCTGATTGACCGATGTGTTATTGCCCCACCATCCAATCCTAAACTAAACACCACCCATAGTCCTTTCCCAAATCATGTGAATGCCATTTTCCTAAAGAATGTTCCGGAATTGGACCCATCTACCGAGATTGTACCCATTAAATCACCCATAATACTCGTATTTTCACCCAAAACCCTTAATATTTGCCCATATTTTCTCTTACATCCTACCATTTTGCCGACCAGGCCCTATCAATTCTTACAAGAGCGTGTATTTCCAATCAAACCCATTTCAAAGGAAAATATATGGAATTATCAGTGGTACCGAACCAACTTCTAAAGTTTGGGCTGAAATTGCCCTCTGAAATGACCACTGAGGAAGCCTAGAAGTGGTCTTAGGAGTCATATAATTGGGTGGTACCCCTGACAAAGTCATTTTAGATTATGGCATACATATTTCGATAGACCAGTGATATTTATAGTATATCCAAGCTACTTGATGCTTTGAAACTACAAGGTCGGTTGGTCCCTTCACTTACGCATATCCCCCTTGAGTGGGAGGACCTATATGAAGAAGCCGTGGAAGTTGTGGAATGCATTGACTTCTCATGGAAAGACGACATTATTATAACCGAATGGGGGAATAAGTTTGATAGCTTAAACGAAGAACCAAGCGAAGAGAGTATTAGTCCGATAATCACTGTATATGGGATGATATCTTTTGAAGATTTTCTAGGAGAAACCAAAAAAAGTCGTCGCATAGCTCGAAGTAGATGAAGAAGCGAGGTTTCTATTCATCCCCTCCTTCGTAAACCATATAATGAGAACTGGGAGGCACTACCAGAATTCTAACCCTTAGTCAGTAGTAATAGATAAAGGAAATGGAGTCATCAAGGAACTAGCCATGTTAGAGATGACCACCGAGCAAAGAAAGATCCCTAGCTAGTTAAAGAAAACTCAGGCCAAAATCACTTTGTGGGGACTCTTTATGTCTTCCCAGCTACACCGAACACTTTGATAAAATTTCTCAATGGGCCCACAGTCCCTCCTTCCACCACACCAGAAGAAGCCATGAATCGGGTCGGGTCCTTAACCATTACTAGATTTCTGTGACAACCCGTATATAATTATGATAAATTATATTTAAATTATACTTATCTTATGTGATATGAATAATGTGTTATTAGTATATATAATGTTAAGTGATTATGGTTAGTAAAGTTCTGCTTTCATAAATCATGAAATGTTGAATTATTTACGAACACAAGATTTGGTTATTTTCGATAGAAATGTTCCTGTTTAAAACTAGTTTTGACCCTTGTAACATTACAATTGACTTGAGGTGAAAACTACATAGTTGTATACATGTGAGTTAGGGTTGTAACACAACAAACGGTGCATCAAACGGATGTTCTAGTAAGAAGTTAGGTCAAAATTACAAGAAGGGGCAAATCTGTCAATTCCCTTAAGTGGTAAATTGTCTTTTATTAAATCAAATGTTTTAATTTGATTGGATGGATTGGGAGGCAGCCTTGGCCGACTTAACACTCTCCCTTAACCTTATTTCTTCAGCAAATAAGTCCCTAGGTTCAGTTTGAGGTGTGATTAGCTTGAGGAAAGAGAGGTAGAAGTTAAGGAAGAAAGGGTTACAAGGAAAATCTAGGAAAACAATTCCAAGAAAATCCTTAAGGTGTTTCCAAGGTAATATTATGTGTTAATATTGTTTTAATCTTCTATTATACTTATTTCAAAGTATAGAAATCGTGAATTATTGATCCAAATTCCATCCTCTTTTGTGATAATATGTATTGGTTCACATGTGAGATAAGTGGTGTTATAGGTCATATTGCTTTGTATTGAAACCCTTTGTATTCAAACTTACATATCTATTTGTGTGCTTACTGGAATTCAGAAATTCCAATTGGGTATAAAAATAGACTCATATATTCATATCATATCCAAAAATCAGAATTTATCTCCTTATGGTTAGGTCTTAGTGATGGTTGCAAGTTGGTATATAGTTTCTGTTTGAATATTTCATTTCGATATGCCCTAAGTTTGGTCAAGATTTTGAGATAGCAAATGAAGTCCAACTATTATGAAACTTTAATTCTGAACTATTAAGTATGTCTAATGAAAGTTTGTTGAAAATCATGGAAATTTATTTTGTAGAAAAATTATGAAAATTCTTGGAAGTCGAAGAAACAATAGAGGAGTTTGTAGGGAAGATTTCTTGTGTTGTAAAGAAATGGCCATAACTTGCCCTAGGAAGCTTGAAAAATTACACCGTCACTTATAACGGAAAGTATATTCAGATATATTTTCAGATTGATAAGCTTGGACACCTGTATGTGTACTATTTATGAATATGGTATGGTTAAGTATGGAGGACAATAATTTGAGGCCATATTGGATACTCCATTAAAGAATGTTTTTATCTGCTCTTTCCCAAGGGTATTTTGAGTACATGTTTCATTTGTATATATATTCAGAAGTATACTTTTATGTTTACTTGAGTTTAGTTATAAATTCTTTACGAGGTAGTTTCTAGGGTTGAATGTTCACGACCTTATCAACATATATACCATCGTTTCGTCTTTACATATGTTTCATGGAATATGACTTGAGTAGAATCATATTGTGGTTGTGTACTCATTTAAAGTTACATAATTATATTAAAATAATACTTATGATTGAGCTTGAGTAGTTGGATTAACAGGTGTAAGATCAAATCAACCAAGTTCAGCTCCACCTGAGGGAAACGTGAATACATAGTTGACAACACAAGGTGAGTGTACTTACTGAGTTGATTTTGGATATGATGTATATGTATTATATGTTGAGATGATATGGCTTATTTAAAAGCCAAGAGATGTTGAGATGTTATGGATTATTTAAAATCCAAGAGATGTTGAGATGTTATGGCTTTATAAAAGTCAGGATATGTTGAGTTGCTATGCAATTCAGGAGATGTTAGGTTTTTAAAACCTATGGATATGATTATTGCCTACGGGCAAGAGATGCAGGGTTTATTAACTCCGGATATTTATATGGCCTAATTTGGCACAGAGATGTATATATTAATATGTTGAGATGTTAATATAGTACTTTTACTATATAGAGATGTAGTACATTCACTGAGTTTTTAAACTCATGGTTTTATATGTTTACATTTTCAAGTTTTCCAGCTGCCACTGCCAGGTCTAGGAGGTTGAGTACATAGAAGTAGGATCTTGTTAGTTTGTTTTATAAACTGCACTAGTTGTAATTAAGTTAAATGATATGTGAGCTCTATTGAAATTGTCTCCTTAAAACGATTGGATTTTTTTTAAAATTCCGCATTTTAACCTTGAAGTTGTTTCAATATGTATTAGCTAAATAATAAATAAATTATAATTGTGGTTTGTAAACTATTTAGTTAATTATATCCTAATGGGGTTAGGGTGTGACAATTTCTCTCCTCTTCTGATGAATAAATCCCAAAGTTTGGTCGTTATGGGATGCATAACACTCACATTAGAGACTGGCCCTATCAATCCCTTTACCGAGTTCCAAGTTATCGACATACTTACTTGTTTCAATATATTGCTTGGTCGACCATGGCTTCACAACATCAAGGGGGTATCTTCCTCTCTCTATAAAAAATTGAAGCTCTTTGACAAAGGGAAGGTCATCACAATCTTGGACGACGATGATAATACTGAGAATGCAGGCACCAGCAATCCGATACTAGAAAGACCGTATGGGACGAATGACATTCTTCTATCTAGCTTCTAAGTAGAATGACTTCCACTCCTAACATGGGATGATTTCAAGGACCGAGTCGATCCAGAGCATAGCCTTCACGGTAATGTCAACCTGATACAGATGTTCAAGAATATGCACTTCATGCCCAGATTGGGGCTGTGATGACCACAACTAGGGATACTAGAACCTGTAGCCTTGAGGAAGGTCTTTCCTATATGTGGCCTAGGTTATCAACCATCATCAGAAGAACTTATAATGCTCCACCAACACCAATTGAAATGAAGGTTTGAAAATGAAAATATTGTTTTGGTAGATTCCTTGAACGGAAGATTCATCAAAGAGGGTGAAGACTTTCCCTTTTATGTCTTTCCCGAACCATGATATGATCACGTGGATATGAAGATGAAACCAAGGATGGAAATTTTCTTCCAAGATAGCTACTCCTAGGAAGAGGACTCCTAACACCATGTACAACCACTCGTTGAGAAGACTATAGCTGGTACCGAGGTTTATGAGGGAATTGACTTCGAGGACTTATTCGATCTGTAGACACTAGGGTTAACACTCCGCATAATCCACTTAGGTGCAACATTATCAGATCCATCCATCTTGATCAAAGCTACTGATGAACCCCTCATTATCTCGAATGATGTAACAATTCCACCTGCTGAAATGCAACCCAACCCAGATGTTTTTCCTATTTCTTACTCTTTTGTTGTTCCTCCCTTTTCTAATAACAATGTAATTGAGACCTCCTTAGAAGAGGTTCTCAATGCTTTTTTTTCCTGAGAATGAAATAAATGAAGTTTTTGAGTATCTTGTTCTTCCTTACATTAATTGTCTTGATTCTAATCAAACTCTTGATGAAGGTGATTTTGCAAATTAATAATTCTTAATTGATTAAAATAAGGTTAATAGAAAACAACATAACCTCTTTCAAATTGATGAGGATGAAAATCTTTTATCAATCTCGGTTCTAGTAGCTAACCACGTGAGATTAGGATAGGGTCCACCCTTGATGAGCATGAGTGTGCACAACTCAAAAAATATTAAAGGAATTTGTGGAAATCTTCACAGCGTCCTACAACGACATGCCCGACATTGATCCCGAGATCGCTAAACACGAGATTTTAACTCTCCCAGAATGTAAACCGTCCAAATAAAAATTTCTAAAGCTCAGCACCGAATGGTCGCTCAAGATTAAAGAAGAGGTGATCAAATAGTTGAATGTTGGCTTTATTCGGGTGATCCAATATCCCACATGGTTAGCCAACAATGTACCCATGCCGAAATCAAGAGGAAAGGATTGCATGTACATTGATTACTCAGATTTGAACAAAGCCTCTCATAAAGATGATTATCCATTACCCAATATCGATATGATCATGGAAAACACGTCCAGTCACGCTCTCAAATCATTCGTCGATGGGTTTGCCAAATACAATCAGATCAAGATGCACCCTGATCATCAAAAAAGAACCGCATTCATCAACCCCTAGGGAACTTTATGTTACACAGTTATGCTATACGGTCTTAAAAACGTAGGGTATACCTACTAAGAGGCTAAAACAACCATATTTCATGATCTGATACACAAAGAGGTCGAGGTATATGTGGATGATATGATCATAAAGCCAAAACTCGAGAAGGTCACGTTCCCGCCCTTTGAATGTTTTTTGAATGATTGCGATGATACTGGATGTGACTTAACAAAAAAAATGTGTTTTTGGTGTCACCAAAGGAAAGATTTTAGGATTCATGTTTAGCGGGAAGGGGATCGATGCAAACCCTACCAAACTGAAAGCCATACTCGAAATGCTGCCACCCCAAACGGAGAAGAAAATCCAGGGATTCTTATGAAAATTTTAGTATATCAACCGATTCATCAGCTAATTGACTTCTATTTGTGAACCCATCTTCAAAATCCCCCGAAAGGATTTCAAAAAAGTCTGGAATAAAGTTTATCAGGAAGCCTTTGACCAAATCAAGCAATATCTAACCCGACTTCCAGTACTCATTCCATCGCAGCCTGGTCTCCCTCTACTTCTATACTTGACTGTAACAGACACTATATATGGGGCTCTTCTATGCCAATACCTTAAAGAATCCCTCAAAGAAAGTTCCATTTACTATGCCAATCACAAAATGTTCGGGTTTTAAGTCAACTACGTTGCCTTGGAGAAAGCATGTGTCGCCCTTATTTGAGTCACTCAGAAATTACGGTACCACATGCTCTCTTTTCCCATCAGACTTGTGTCCTGAATAGATCCTATCATATACCTTCTTAATAAACCTACCTTATCCAACTGAATGGACTATTGGTTGATGCTACTAGCCGAGTTCGATATTATGTATGTCATGCAAAAAGCCATGAAAGGGAGATCCATCTCTGAATAACTTGCTAACTACCCATGGAAGAAGTCGGCGTTTGAATATCCGAGTTCCCAGATGAAGATATCCTTTGCACCTCTTAGTAAGACCTCCAGTGGCAAATTTTCTTTGACAGTGCTGCCAATAGGAAATGATATGACATTGGGATATGCCCGATTGCCCCTGATGACTCGCACACTACCACTTCCATCAAACTAAGTTTTCCTTGCACCAATAACATGACCGAATATGAGGCATGCACCATAGGCCTCAAAGTCGCTCTCAAGAAAGGAATATAGTGCCTATACATCTACGGAAACTCTCTCCTCATTTTCGAACAAGTCCATAGAAGATGGAAAGTAAAAGATAAAAATATTTTATCCTTGAACGCCTACGTAGAAGAGTTGGCCTCCTAGTTTTGATATATCACCTTCTATTACTGGTCCCGATCAAGGAACAACCTAGCCAATGCCCTTGCTACTTTAGTCCAGAAATAAGCTTTACCAACCCACGGCTTCCACATTGAGCTCATCACAGAGGAGGATTCCGATATGGTTGAGTTATGGTATTACGATATTTAACACCTCCTAAAGCACGGTAGGTACCCCTAAGATACCAACAAGAAAGACTCATCGACCTTCCACAAATTGGTTGCCCAGTATATTGTCTATGATAACGCACTGTTTAAGAGAAACTTCGAGGGAAACCACCTACACTTCATCCCAGGGGCGGACATTGAAGAAATGATGCAGAAAATCCATAATTGGGAATGCGGACCCCACATGAATGGCACTATGCTCATTAAGAAGATTATCTGATAGGGTTAGTATTGGACTACCATGGTTCAGGATTGCACCGATTATGTTTGGAGATGCCTTAAATGCCAATTGTTCTCCAATCTCCAGCACTTACCTCCACGAGAATTATAGAATGTGACCTCTCCCTGGTCGTTCTCCACTGGGGGCATTGACATCATATGGAAATTCACACCCAAAGCTTCCAATGGGAACTAGTTCATCTTGATTGCCATTGATTACTTCACCAAATGGGACTAAGTCGAGTCGTATATAGTGCTAAATGCCAAAAAGGTAGAAAAGTTCATCTGAAAGAACATCATTTGCCGATATGGGATTTCACATGAGTTAATATCAGACAACGGGTTACTTTTTGGGGAAAAAGTTACAGAATTGGTTGACGAGTATGGGATTTTGAGACACAAATATTCTCCCAACCGACCATAAACCAACGGTGCAGTTGAAACTGCCAATAAGAACCTCAAAGGAATCATCAGCAAGATGATCGAAAGTTGCCAAGATTGAGCCAATCGGATCCCTTTTGCCCTCGGTGGTTACCATACTTCAGTCCAAGCATGTACTTGAGCTACCCCTTACTTTCTGGTATATGTCATGGAAGTAGTCCTACCCATTTATCTAGAAATACCTTCATTACGCATCATGCTTGAAAGTAAATTCAATGAAGAAGACTGACATCAGAGCCATATTGATAAGTTGTCGCTCTTAGACAAAAGGAGGTAAAGGGTCTATATCATATACACGTGTTCCATCGCTAGATAGCACGATCGTTAAACCGAAGAATCAAGGACGGTGGTGTCTAAAAAGGGGACTTAGCCCTCAATGAAATTATAGATCCCATCTGGGACCCTAGAGGGAAATTCAAGCCAAACTAGAGTGGCCCCTATAGCATGAAGAAGATCATGTTTGGTGGAGCCTCTATGCGCACTAAAGTTGACGGAGAAGAGATGGCGCATCCAGTCAACCTGGACTGTCGAAAGAAATTCTACCCTTAGTCCAAAATCTCGGCACGATATGACCCCTCTCATCCCCTTTCTATTCTAAAAAAAATCTTCATTTCCCTTCTACTCAGAATTATGTGGGGCTGATCCTCTAAAAAATATTCACTTTCAAAATATAACTCAAAAAATTTCAAAAGCCCGAGAGGTAGGTAGGTAACTCATACACTTTGCATGGGCATGCTCCTTTTTTTGTACAAAAAGCTATTATTTTCTTACCTCCGAGAATGACAGGTCATTTTATCATTTATGTGAACAAAAGGATTATGTATGTCTTAGCGATTGGTATAGATAATTCAAATGCAAAATTCATCAAGAGGCACAACAATATAATTAAAATCTTGTTTTTATTCCATAAATGGGAGAATTCAGTTCAATTACATGAAGTATCAACATAGGGAGACAAAAAATTACCCTTGCCAACAAAACTCCCCCTAAAAACAAGCTAATCAAACCTTCCCAAATTATTGCTAAAAAAACACATCCCAGTCATACAAAAGCTTCACAAAGGACCCTATCCGCAGCTACTAGAAGACCCATCTCCATCCTCATCTTCTACCTGAGGCCTCAAAACTTCCCCTGCTTGGATGGTATGCCGAAGGCCCTTCGTGTAATGATAAGTCCGGACTAGCCTAGAGAAAACCACTATGGCCCCTTCCATATTATCAAACATGACAAACCATCTCTGTTTGGTCTCCTCAGCTAAGATCTTAGCCACTATCTTCCTCCACAGCCATTTCATAAAGTCCCAAAAATATGCTAAACCCTGCCAACAGATTGAGAAGGATGATTCAACGATAAAAAATTCTCCCACAAATCTTCTACAGGAAAGAGATCCAAGGTATGGGAAGACACAACTTTCTCCCACCCAACTTGACACAAGAGCTGCCAAGGGAAATAGAATGAGGTATGTTAGAGACTAACTAACCGAAGATACCGGTATTCCTCCAGTTCCAAAATAGGACATGACTCCCCCCACCAGGGCACCGACCAACACAGACATCGAGCCTCGTGCTCCACGGACTAATTTACCCAGTTTTCTATGGATGGTCCAAACCTGAGGAAATATCGAGTAACTAACAATGATACCTATTGTGGGATCACAAAGTATGTCGTTAGGGTCATGACTCTTTCGAACCCAAGAGGGTGGATCCTCTTTTTAAGGAGATGTGTCCACAGTGTTGGTGTTCAAAATAATGGGATCATCATCATGAGATTCAGCGTTCTCACATGCAAGATCATCATCAATAAACATATTCGGTAAATTATGTCTAATAGTGACATTTATCAATTCCATGATCTTAGAGCTTTTAATATTTACACTTTATAGGCTTTACTATTCGATGAATATCTTAAAAGTATTCCCTTATAGCTTTCAGAGTCTAATTTCTCCAAATTCTCTCTATCGCTATGGATACTGTAAGGACTACAAAAAACTCGAAAATAGGATAGGTTGTGTTTCTTACCAGTCCATAACTCATATGGATTTTTAAGTGCGTGTCGATGAAGAGAAACCCATTCACCATGTGGCATGCGGTGTTCATTGCCTCTGCCCAAAAATGTATAGGCACTTTCCTACAAAGTAGCATGGATCACGCCATATCTTGGATACCCTTATTTTTCCTCTCAATAATCCCATTTTGTTGAGGCGTGGGTACTGATTCGTATCGAATATTGCATATTTCTGCCCATTATCTTTATGCATTCTAGCGCTTTTACGTTCCTAAATGCCTATATTTATGCTCATTGACCAGACAACCTTGGAGTTGGATAGATACATGTTTTGCAGGGGTTATTTGTGCTTTTGTAGGTATTGGAACGCTAAAAGTGAGGATCCGTTGCATTTCGGAGAAGTTCCGTCGCTGGACGCTACTTCAAGGGTTTTTTAGTCAATTCACATTTCTTATTCGGCTCTTGGAAATTCCACGGATGCGTAGTTCATTGAGTTAGCATCGCGTGGCCGCAAACGGTGCGTCGTTTGGAGTTCGGACGAAGAAGCTAGGCTCGTTTCCGTAATGGACCTTTTCCCCCTCATCATGGACCAAATGCAGCCTGAAAACAGAGTACCGGTCGACCGCGTACAAGGGACCGGTCGACCGCGGTTTCAACTTTTGCCGTGGGAAGGAGACAGTATGCTTTGGCTTAAGGGACCGGTCGACCGCGCCCCTGCGACCGGTCGACCGGTAGTGCCAGATATTTTGGGCTCTTTCCTCTTTCTTTCCTTTTTCCCTTATCTTTTCCCACTTACTATATAAAGGTTTTTTGTTGTAATAATCAGATATTCAGTAGAGATACACGATTTTAGGTTAGTTTAGCTTAGGGTTTGGGTTTTTGCTTGGTTCTTCTTCATTTCTCTTTGGTTTGACACCCCATTTGGATTGTAAGTTGACTATTCATCTCCCCTACCATTTGAATATAGTTGTATTTCTTCATTTCTTGCTTTCTAGTTAATTTACAAGCTTTGTAATTTAGGTTTTCTTGCTTTATTTACATGCTTTGATTTACAGGCTTTCTAGTATAGATTTACCGCGTTTATTTACCGCTTTCCATTTATCGCGTTTTTAACATGCTTTCTAGGTAATTTAAATTAGGTTGTGTTTGAATTGAACTCACTCAGGTTGACGCGTTGCTTTTCTTTGGTGATGGAGTTTACGGGTCTATTTCGAGTGTGTTGTCCTAGTTATTACGCCTAGGAGATTTGACGGGGCATATCATGTATGTCCCGTGCTTACGACCTTTCGCGCGTAATTTCCGGGATATTTGTTGACGCCAAAATCTTATTAGGCTTTTATGATGATTTAGGGCGTAACAACCCTTGATTTAATTAACTGTCGAAACGAGACGCACTTGTAATAACTCGTCGACCCATGTAACCATTTTATACAAATTAACTCGGGTGAGGGATATTCGATGCAACCTATAGTTTTACTCGCTTTCATAATCTAGTTTCAATACCATTGCCTAGAATAATCTTTCCCTTTATGCATCTTTTCTTTTAGTTTGTAATCATCTTTTACACTTTTATTTCGGAATATTAAACCACTTAAATTCTAACAACTTGTCCCTGTGGATTTTCGATACCCGACTTACCGCTGTGCTTGCCTCGCAAGTGTAGTAGTAACTTAGGTTTTTGTATTGAGTTGGCGAAACGAAAACAACGATTAGCGTCTTTACACGCGCTACTTTTCGCGCTCGATCAAAATGGCGCCGTTGCCGGGGACTTGTTGTGTTAGAATTTATTTGATTTAGTATTTCATAGTATTTTCTTTCTATTTGTATTATTTGCTAATATTTTGCAGGACTTCCACATTTGAGCACTTAGAAACGCTCGAATCTTTCCCGCGCACACTTACTTTGTGGAATCCGCCACTTCGAGACATTTTTGGGGTAAGCATGTCTTATTCCAATTCTTTCGGTAATCCTTGTCATAATTCTCAAAATTCTCGCAAACCTATGACTTTCGGTGAATACTTAGAATCCCAAAGTATAACAAATTCAAATATGACTTTGAGCGAGTATAACGAAAGTCAAAACTTAGGTTATTGGAATTTTGATGATGATGACAATGATTTTGGGCCTTTACCTCCTTATAATAGGAATTTTGAAACGAATTCGAATAGTTTTCAAAATTCCTATAATAATGAGTTTTCGTTTAAGTCCGATGGTAATTTTCAAAGTTCCCATTCTAATGCATCCGCACCTCGACCTATGACTTTCGGTGAGGGTTTGCGTATGTATGAAAATGAGAAAATTGAAAATCGCTATCGAGAAGAAAATCGTTCGTGGGAACATGAGTTGGATTTATTATTTGAGTCCGACGACGATTTTGCTTCCGAGACTTTTGAAATCGAGGAATGTTTTGAACCAAATGAGGTACTTGTGCCTACTTTGGAACAGGCCATTCTAGACTTTGCCCATTGCGTAATAGATATTGAAAGTGAGGATGATAATGAAGTAATATCTATTTGCAATGAAATGATTTCTTCTTTGGCCCCCAAAGAAGAACATTTCATTGAAAATGATATTATTTCCTTTGAAATTCCAACTTCATGCGATGATGATTCATCTCATGAGTTTGAATTTCTTTCATCCCCATTTTCATTCTCTATTACCCCACCGGAACAAGTACCCGATGATTCGGTTTCGAACTTTAATGTTTTAAACCTTATCGCCGATGAGGAGTACTTGCTCGAGTCACCCTCCACGATCGCATCTTTGCCTTTGTGTGCGCCGCCTCCCATTCCAACTTCAAAATCCTTGGGAGGATATTCGGCTTTTCTCGGTCCCCACTTGTTTTTGTCACCCGTGCAATCCAAACCCCCCATCGTCCCTCCAAAACTCTTAATTGGCGATGGTTCATTTCTTCCGCTTTACACATGCCTTCCGTTGTTAAAACGGAATCCATATTTTTTGGAGGGCATGCTTGTATGTGAGGGTACACCGGTTATCCTCCAAAGTCAAATCATTTTCATGGTGGACCCTCAGCTATTTAGACTTCTAGTGTACAGTTAGTGTGAAGTCTAAATAGTAGGTTGTATATAGTTAGCTTTTTATTCTTTCTTTTTATTTTTTTTCCTTCCTTTTTAATTTAGTCTAGTGTAATTAGTTAACTCTTTGTTATTTGTTTTTTCTATGCTCGGTACTAACTTGTTTTGTAGATTCTTTGGACTTGTTCTTATGGGGATCGCTCCAATTTTGGGTAATTTCGCTCTTTTCCTCTCTTTGACTTGGTTCTTAATTTGCATTGAGGGCAATGTCAAGTTTTAAGTTAGGGGGTGTGGGATATTCTATCCAGTTCTTATTTTAGTCCATGTTTTTGCTCACATGTTAGTTACTTAGTATGCTTTTCTTAGAAAAATTCAAAAATTTCAAAAAGATTTTCTTTATTTTTTCTCCTTTTTTGGGCATTTTGCCTTGGTTTCCGATGATAAATTTCAATAATTGCCCGATCCAATTGACAACCCAATGATGCATGTTCTCGATTTTAGAAGTTATTAGACTTTAGTCTCAATTATTGATATTATGAATAACTTCATGAATTAAACTTTAATCCCGTGAGCACATGCACTTTCCTTGCTTTATTGGTTTGGTTTAAGATTTTTATAACTCGGTAATCTTTTGTTGCATTGTATATACTTACACTGAGTAAGCTTTGTACCTTTCGTCGTTTGTGAGTGTATACACTATTCTTTTCTCATTGAAAACGTTGAATTCGTTGGTAATCTCTCTATTCTTTCATTTCACCGTTCATTAATTGAGTTCATACTTGAAATGTGTTACTTGATCATGATTTTCATATACTGTTTTGATTTGAGAATTGCGTAAACTTTGTGAAATGATCATAGGCCCTCTTTGTTATATCACCCATATTAGCCTTGACTTCACCCTTATATGTTTACCCTCGTTAACCCTTTTGAGCCTAAATATAGCCTTCCGTTTCATAACCCCATTCCCATAACCAACTCTAAATTGGAGTTTTAGCCCATACATACACTTTCCATACCTTTGTTTGGTTTGTTACTTGGGATTGAATGTTGTTGTTTTGATGTCGGTTGCAATTTAGGCATATGAGAGTTTGATAAGTAAAGAAAAGAAAGTAGTGAAAAAATGAAGAAAAAGAGAAAGCAAAAAGAAAAAGAAAAGAAAAGAGAAAATGAGAAAAAGAAGAAAAGAAAAGAAAGAAAAATTTGTATATGTTGTATATAGTTCAACAAGCTTTGATTACTCTTCCCGATGATATATCTAATGCCGTTTTGGAACTTGTTTTCCAATTTTGATATTGCCCGCATTATCCCATTATCCCGAGTTTTCATTCCGAACACTTTGAATCCGTATATACATTCCTTTCATTTCATACCCTAGCCATACCTACATTATAACCCTATTAAAGTCCGATGTGATCTTAAGTAGATGTAATTCAAAGGTTTAAATAGTTGTGATAATCTGTGAAAATGCATTTCGCCTCTTTTAGTGAGCGGTATCCTTTCATTGAGATTACAGTTTTTCAGTTTTTATATAGCGTTCTTCATCTGTGACATGTGTGCGGCCTAGTGTCCATTTACATTTACTCTTTAGCCCGCATGTTCCGTGTGTTACCTCCCTGTTTCGAGTGAATTCGCTCGATGAGCGTAATGCCCGTGAGGATTGAATATATGCTTGCTTTAATGATTATCCGGTTTATATAAGTTTTTGCCAAATCACACTTTGCATGTGCTCGCTCCCCTCCCACATTTTAAGGTTTCAATTCTATGAGGTGCATTCTATAATGTTAATGATTTGGACTTTTGTGTGAATTCATTCACTTTGCTAATAATGCGTATGAAAT
This sequence comes from Sambucus nigra, assembly GCA_949130495.1. Taxonomy (NCBI): domain Eukaryota; kingdom Viridiplantae; phylum Streptophyta; class Magnoliopsida; order Dipsacales; family Adoxaceae; genus Sambucus; species Sambucus nigra. The sequence continues at coordinate 204,988,504 of OX422208.1, forward strand.
CTTTTTCGCTTTTGTTGGGCTTGTCGCACGTTGGTTTGGGCATATTTTGAGGAAACCATATGATGTTTGTGGGTATCATCCCCGAAAACCCTCACGAGACGACACTCGTCCACTAGGGTAACCTAGGGGTTTAACGGCTTATTGCATATGCTAAATGCAATCGTGTTCCCTACGAAAGTGGCAATTATATTTCGATGCATATATACATTTTGTACCGCCCTCTGTGGTTTGGTTTTCTTTGTTTCATTACTAGGGACTAGCAATGTGTAAGTTAGGGGGTGTGATTCGTATCGAATATTGCATATTTCCGCCCATTATCTTTATGCATTCTAGCGCTTTTACGTTCCTAAATGCCTATATTTATGCTCATTGACCAGACAACCTTGGAGTTGGATAGATACATGTTTTGCAGGGGTTATTTGTGCTTTTGTAGGTATTGGAACGCTAAAAGTGAGGATCCTTTGCATTTCGGAGAAGTTCCGTCGCTGGACGCTACTTCAAGGGTTTTTTAGTCAATTCACATTTCTTATTCGGCTCTTGGAAATTCCACGGATGCGTAGTTCATTGAGTTAGCATCGCGTGGCCGCAAACGGTGCGTCGTTTGGAGTTCGGACGAAGAAGCTAGGCTCGTTTCCGTAATGGACCTTTTCCCCCTCATCATGGACCAAATGCAGCCTGAAAACAGAGTACCGGTCGACCGCGTACAAGGGACCGGTCGACCGCGGTTTCAACTTTTGCCGTGGGAAGGAGACAGTATGCTTTGGCTTAAGGGACCGGTCGACCGCGCCCCTGCGACCGGTCGACCGGTAGTGCCAGATATTTTGGGCTCTTTCCTCTTTCTTTCCTTTTTCCCTTATCTTTTCCCACTTACTATATAAAGGTTTTTTGTTGTAATAATCAGATATTCAGTAGAGATACACGATTTTAGGTTAGTTTAGCTTAGGGTTTGGGTTTTTGCTTGGTTCTTCTTCATTTCTCTTTGGTTTGACACCCCATTTGGATTGTAAGTTGACTATTCATCTCCCCTACCATTTGAATATAGTTGTATTTCTTCATTTCTTGCTTTCTAGTTAATTTACAAGCTTTGTAATTTAGGTTTTCTTGCTTTATTTACATGCTTTGATTTACAGGCTTTCTAGTATAGATTTACCGCGTTTATTTACCGCTTTCCATTTATCGCGTTTTTAACATGCTTTCTAGGTAATTTAAATTAGGTTGTGTTTGAATTGAACTCACTCAGGTTGACGCGTTGCTTTGCTTTGGTGATGGAGTTTACGGGTCTATTTCGAGTGTGTTGTCCTAGTTATTACGCCTAGGAGATTTGACGGGGCATATCATGTATGTCCCGTGCTTACGACCTTTCGCGCGTAATTTCCGGGATATTTGTTGACGCCAAAATCTTATTAGGCTTTTATGATGATTTAGGGCGTAACAACCCTTGATTTAATTAACTGTCGAAACGAGACGCACTTGTAATAACTCGTCGACCCATGTAACCATTTTATACAAATTAACTCGGGTGAGGGATATTCGATGCAACCTATAGTTTTACTCGCTTTCATAATCTAGTTTCAATACCATTGCCTAGAATAATCTTTCCCTTTATGCATCTTTTCTTTTAGTTTGTAATCATCTTTTACACTTTTATTTCGGAATATTAAACCACTTAAATTCTAACAACTTGTCCCTGTGGATTTTCGATACCCGACTTACCGCTGTGCTTGCCTCGCAAGTGTAGTAGTAACTTAGGTTTTTGTATTGAGTTGGCGAAACGAAAACAACGATTAGCGTCTTTACACGCGCTACTTTTCGCGCTCGATCAAAATGGCGCCGTTGCCGGGGACTTGTTGTGTTAGAATTTATTTGATTTAGTATTTCATAGTATTTTCTTTCTATTTGTATTATTTGCTAATATTTTGCAGGACTTCCACATTTGAGCACTTAGAAACGCTCGAATCTTTCCCGCGCACACTTACTTTGTGGAATCCGCCACTTCGAGACATTTTTGGGGTAAGCATGTCTTATTCCAATTCTTTCGGTAATCCTTGTCATAATTCTCAAAATTCTCGCAAACCTATGACTTTCGGTGAATACTTAGAATCCCAAAGTATAACAAATTCAAATATGACTTTGAGCGAGTATAACGAAAGTCAAAACTTAGGTTATTGGAATTTTGATGATGATGACAATGATTTTGGGCCTTTACCTCCTTATAATAGGAATTTTGAAACGAATTCGAATAGTTTTCAAAATTCCTATAATAATGAGTTTTCGTTTAAGTCCGATGGTAATTTTCAAAGTTCCCATTCTAATGCATCCGCACCTCGACCTATGACTTTCGGTGAGGGTTTGCGTATGTATGAAAATGAGAAAATTGAAAATCGCTATCGAGAAGAAAATCGTTCGTGGGAACATGAGTTGGATTTATTATTTGAGTCCGACGACGATTTTGCTTCCGAGACTTTTGAAGTCGAGGAATGTTTTGAACCAAATGAGGTACTTGTGCCTACTTTGGAACAGGCCATTCTAGACTTTGCCCATTGCGTAATAGATATTGAAAGTGAGGATGATAATGAAGTAATATCTATTTGCAATGAAATGATTTCTTCTTTGGCCCCCAAAGAAGAACATTTCATTGAAAATGATATTATTTCCTTTGAAATTCCAACTTCATGCGATGATGATTCATCTCATGAGTTTGAATTTCTTTCATCCCCATTTTCATTCTCTATTACCCCACCGGAACAAGTACCCGATGATTCGGTTTCGAACTTTAATGTTTTAAACCTTATCGCCGATGAGGAGTACTTGCTCGAGTCACCCTCCACGATCGCATCTTTGCCTTTGTGTGCGCCGCCTCCCATTCCAACTTCAAAATCCTTGGGAGGATATTCGGCTTTTCTCGGTCCCCACTTGTTTTTGTCACCCGTGCAATCCAAACCCCCCATCGTCCCTCCAAAACTCTTAATTGGCGATGGTTCATTTCTTCCGCTTTACACATGCCTTCCGTTGTTAAAACGGAATCCATATTTTTTGGAGGGCATGCTTGTATGTGAGGGTACACCGGTTATCCTCCAAAGTCAAATCATTTTCATGGTGGACCCTCAGCTATTTAGACTTCTAGTGTACAGTTAGTGTGAAGTCTAAATAGTAGGTTGTATATAGTTAGCTTTTTATTCTTTCTTTTTATTTTTTTTCCTTCCTTTTTAATTTAGTCTAGTGTAATTAGTTAACTCTTTGTTATTTGTTTTTTCTATGCTCGGTACTAACTTGTTTTGTAGATTCTTTGGACTTGTTCTTATGGGGATCGCTCCAATTTTGGGTAATTTCGCTCTTTTCCTCTCTTTGACTTGGTTCTTAATTTGCATTGAGGGCAATGTCAAGTTTTAAGTTAGGGGGTGTGGGATATTCTATCCAGTTCTTATTTTAGTCCATGTTTTTGCTCACATGTTAGTTACTTAGTATGCTTTTCTTAGAAAAATTCAAAAATTTCAAAAAGATTTTCTTTATTTTTTCTCCTTTTTTGGGCATTTTGCCTTGGTTTCCGATGATAAATTTCAATAATTGCCCGATCCAATTGACAACCCAATGATGCATGTTCTCGATTTTAGAAGTTATTAGACTTTAGTCTCAATTATTGATATTATGAATAACTTCATGAATTAAACTTTAATCCCGTGAGCACATGCACTTTCCTTGCTTTATTGGTTTGGTTTAAGATTTTTATAACTCGGTAATCTTTTGTTGCATTGTATATACTTACACTGAGTAAGCTTTGTACCTTTCGTCGTTTGTGAGTGTATACACTATTCTTTTCTCATTGAAAACGTTGAATTCGTTGGTAATCTCTCTATTCTTTCATTTCACCGTTCATTAATTGAGTTCATACTTGAAATGTGTTACTTGATCATGATTTTCATATACTGTTTTGATTTGAGAATTGCGTAAACTTTGTGAAATGATCATAGGCCCTCTTTGTTATATCACCCATATTAGCCTTGACTTCACCCTTATATGTTTACCCTCGTTAACCCTTTTGAGCCTAAATATAGCCTTCCGTTTCATAACCCCATTCCCATAACCAACTCTAAATTGGAGTTTTAGCCCATACATACACTTTCCATACCTTTGTTTGGTTTGTTACTTGGGATTGAATGTTGTTGTTTTGATGTCGGTTGCAATTTAGGCATATGAGAGTTTGATAAGTAAAGAAAAGAAAGTAGTGAAAAAATGAAGAAAAAGAGAAAGCAAAAAGAAAAAGAAAAGAAAAGAGAAAATGAGAAAAAGAAGAAAAGAAAAGAAAGAAAAATTTGTATATGTTGTATATAGTTCAACAAGCTTTGATTACTCTTCCCGATGATATATCTAATGCCGTTTTGGAACTTGTTTTCCAATTTTGATATTGCCCGCATTATCCCATTATCCCGAGTTTTCATTCCGAACACTTTGAATCCGTATATACATTCCTTTCATTTCATACCCTAGCCATACCTACATTATAACCCTATTAAAGTCCGATGTGATCTTAAGTAGATGTAATTCAAAGGTTTAAATAGTTGTGATAATCTGTGAAAATGCATTTCGCCTCTTTTAGTGAGCGGTATCCTTTCATTGAGATTACAGTTTTTCAGTTTTTATATAGCGTTCTTCATCTGTGACATGTGTGCGGCCTAGTGTCCATTTACATTTACTCTTTAGCCCGCATGTTCCGTGTGTTACCTCCCTGTTTCGAGTGAATTCGCTCGATGAGCGTAATGCCCGTGAGGATTGAATATATGCTTGCTTTAATGATTATCCGGTTTATATAAGTTTTTGCCAAATCACACTTTGCATGTGCTCGCTCCCCTCCCACATTTTAAGGTTTCAATTCTATGAGGTGCATTCTATAATGTTAATGATTTGGACTTTTGTGTGAATTCATTCACTTTGCTAATAATGCGTATGAAATCTTTTTCGCTTTTGTTGGGCTTGTCGCACGTTGGTTTGGGCATATTTTGAGGAAACCATATGATGTTTGTGGGTATCATCCCCGAAAACCCTCACGAGACGACACTCGTCCACTAGGGTAACCTAGGGGTTTAACGGCTTATTGCATATGCTAAATGCAATCGTGTTCCCTACGAAAGTGGCAATTATATTTCGATGCATATATACATTTTGTACCGCCCTCTGTGGTTTGGTTTTCTTTGTTTCATTACTAGGGACTAGCAATGTGTAAGTTAGGGGGTGTGATTCGTATCGAATATTGCATATTTCCGCCCATTATCTTTATGCATTCTAGCGCTTTTACGTTCCTAAATGCCTATATTTATGCTCATTGACCAGACAACCTTGGAGTTGGATAGATACATGTTTTGCAGGGGTTATTTGTGCTTTTGTAGGTATTGGAACGCTAAAAGTGAGGATCCTTTGCATTTCGGAGAAGTTCCGTCGCTGGACGCTACTTCAAGGGTTTTTTAGTCAATTCACATTTCTTATTCGGCTCTTGGAAATTCCACGGATGCGTAGTTCATTGAGTTAGCATCGCGTGGCCGCAAACGGTGCGTCGTTTGGAGTTCGGACGAAGAAGCTAGGCTCGTTTCCGTAATGGACCTTTTCCCCCTCATCATGGACCAAATGCAGCCTGAAAACAGAGTACCGGTCGACCACGTACAAGGGACCGGTCGACCGCGGTTTCAACTTTTGCCGTGGGAAGGAGACAGTATGCTTTGGCTTAAGGGACCGGTCGACCGCGCCCCTGCGACCGGTCGACCGGTAGTGCCAGATATTTTGGGCTCTTTCCTCTTTCTTTCCTTTTTCCCTTATCTTTTCCCACTTACTATATAAAGGTTTTTTGTTGTAATAATCAGATATTCAGTAGAGATACACGATTTTAGGTTAGTTTAGCTTAGGGTTTGGGTTTTTGCTTGGTTCTTCTTCATTTCTCTTTGGTTTGACACCCCATTTGGATTGTAAGTTGACTATTCATCTCCCCTACCATTTGAATATAGTTGTATTTCTTCATTTCTTGCTTTCTAGTTAATTTACAAGCTTTGTAATTTAGGTTTTCTTTCTTTATTTACATGCTTTGATTTACAGGCTTTCTAGTATAGATTTACCGCGTTTATTTACCGCTTTCCATTTATCGCGTTTTTAACATGCTTTCTAGGTAATTTAAATTAGGTTGTGTTTGAATTGAACTCACTCAGGTTGACGCGTTGCTTTGCTTTGGTGATGGAGTTTACGGGTCTATTTCGAGTGTGTTGTCCTAGTTATTACGCCTAGGAGATTTGACGGGGCATATCATGTATGTCCCGTGCTTACGACCTTTCGCGCGTAATTTCCGGGATATTTGTTGACGCCAAAATCTTATTAGGCTTTTATGATGATTTAGGGCGTAACAACCCTAGATTTAATTAACTGTCGAAACGAGACGCACTTGTAATAACTCGTCGACCCATGTAACCATTTTATACAAATTAACTCGGGTGAGGGATATTCGATGCAACCTATAGTTTTACTCGCTTTCATAATCTAGTTTCAATACCATTGCCTAGAATAATCTTTCCCTTTATGCATCTTTTCTTTTAGTTTGTAATCATCTTTTACACTTTTATTTCGGAATATTAAACCACTTAAATTCTAACAACTTGTCCCTGTGGATTTTCGATACCCGACTTACCGCTGTGCTTGCCTCGCAAGTGTAGTAGTAACTTAGGTTTTTGTATTGAGTTGGCGAAACGAAAACAACGATTAGCGTCTTTACACGCGCTACTTTTCGCGCTCGATCAGGTACCGTCCAAAACTCTTGTTTGATGCCTATACCATCATAATATGGACCAACACCGGTATTAATAAATCTCGTGCCATTTTTACTTCTTAATCTATAAATGGAAACGTCGTGTTTATTTTTAAGTATACCACACTTGGTTGTAAGTAACTCACAAGAATCAAACTATTTTCTATAAATTAAAAAAATGGAATATCTCGAAAAATCATCGACCATCACCAAAATGTACCACCGATGATCTCAATTTGCATTTGACCCATAAGTTCCATGTGTATCAACTCTGACACATGTGAGGTGGGAATATACTTCAATTTCCTATGATGAATATTGATTTGTTTCCCTTGTTGGAAAGGAACACACTCCGAGGAATTTTGTTTTCCAAGTGATGGTAAGCCATTAACTAGTTCTTTCTTAACTAACCTTGTAAGATCTATAAAATTGACATGACCTATTCACTGATGCCAAAGGTCAATGGTGGTGATCTTAGAAATATTGCACACTCAAGAGGATTTGGTAATTATACCATGGATATTATTGGAAGTCCTCACACCTTATAGCAAAAGTTCATGGATATTTTTGGAAGTCCTCACACTAGAGTAATTATACCAAGAGGATAATTTTTTTCAAGTTAATGTCCAATTAAAATTTAATTTTTGAAAAATGTAACGAGCAAGATAGCTCATAATTTCCATAGTAGAAGGAAATATATTTTAATGGTTTAACAAACTTACCTTTGTTCATAAAATTTCGAGGGGATACAGGCCCAAGTCAATGTCCAAATAGAAAATTTTACGAGTAAATCATTATATAATTTCCAATATATAAAGAAATACAGTTTCTCTATTTAACAAGTTTATCATTGCTCTCGATATTCCGAGGATATACACTTTCAAGTCAATGTCCTAATAGAAAAATATAGAGATAAATGTAGTACAAAATTTCTAAAGTATGCGTCATCTCTACTCATAATTTTAGATGGGATATACACATTTATCATTGCATAAGTTTAACAGAAAAATACAGTGAGCATAGCAACCCATAGTAAGGGTGGACATTAGTATTAGTAATGATAACTCTCTCACAAAAATCCTCTATAAAGTTAATGTATAGACTTTTGCGAGAAGATGATCCCACAGTATAAAGGAAAGATGGTAAAATATTATTAATGTTTAATTACAAGATATTTTGTAAAAGTATAAAATTTTCAAGAAGATAGTCCCACAATATAAGGGAAAAAAGTGCAAAGTAAACGTGCAAGTAAAATAAATGGAACTCACATTTCATTTCACAACATAACCTACTCGAAAGACAGGTACAGACAATACAAGTGTCCAAAAATACACAATCCAAGTAGTACATAAGGCTAATAGCCTGTTGTAAGAAAAATAAGTTTTTCCCTCCTATAAAAACAATTTTAGGAAATGCCAACCTCTCGTTTTACATCCTACTCAAACTTGGAAATGTTAGCATCACCTTCCTGATCATCAGATAAGACCTTGCTTAGCTTAAGTTCAAGGGACTTGATCTTCTTCCATAAAGTAACTACTCAAGTACGACGTTTCTTGGCCTTGACATTTTCACATGAGTTGTATTTTATTAATCTCTTCATGGTGGCATAAATAAGATAACGAGGAACAATGTCTAGTCAGTCCTGATTAAAATGGTAAAAATCCTCCAAGTCTTTGAAGGTAATAAGGAAACTATGAGAAAGTGTAACAGTAATCTCACTTGGCGAAGTTATGGTAAAGTGACGTACATTGCTAGCAAGTATCTTCAAATTGGAAATGGAGATTCCTTCAATATTGTGGACCGAACGACTGTGAAGGTCTTTAGATGATGTTCAAATATTAATTTTAGTATGACCCTATCGTCCTCACTAATGCTATCCGAGTAAGACCACAAGTCCTTCAGGTAGACATATGTGTCATCTATATCCAATAAATAAAAACTAGATTTCATTTAACTATAACAACCAAAAACAAAGTCTTCATCACACCCTCCTTACTCTTCCTAAGAATAAAAGAAGTAAGGGACAAACACACCAAGCAAATAAATTAAATGCTCTAATAGTTCCTAGAAATAAGACTTACTCGAATGCCTTTTTGAGTATGGATGCTACCCAAAATCTTGCGTTGATCCCTCCCCTATAAGAAATTAAAATACATAGTTAAAGTAGTGCTTGAAATTTTTTGAAGGGAGGGATATTATCAAAGAGTGAATGGACTCATCTTTTGCTCTGAGGAAAGATATATAGGGAAAGTGGAAAACGATCAACCCTTTATTGATTTTAGGATCCACAAGCAGCACTCGTAGCTTTAATATGAAAATGATGATATGGATAGAGAAGGACATCCAAATATATACACCGTATAAGAAAGCAAATAGAAAGGTACAGCGGTTTAGTACTTGAGGCTCCATTGGCAAGGGAGCACTTGTAGTCTACATTAAAAAAAGGGAAACATGATTGGGCAACCGGGCAAGTGTTGAAAAAAATAAGCAGATAAATAAAAGGTATGCCCGTTTAATATGTGAGGATCCACAAGCATAGGAGCGCTCATAGTATTCACCTAAAAACAAAGAAACATTATTGGGTAACCGAGAACGTATTTGTAGAAAAATAAGAAAATAAATAAAAGGTTTGGCAGTCTCATACCCGAGGATCCATAGGCATAGGAGAGCTTGTAGTGTTCACCTAGAAACAAGGACACTTGGTTGAACAACTGAGGAAGTATTTGTAAAAGATAAGAGAATAAATAGAAGGTATTCTGATTTAATACCTGAGGCTCCATAGGCACGGGAGCTCTCATAATGTCCACCTGAAAATAGATAATAGGATTGGGCAACCGAGAAAGTATTTGTAAAGAATAGGCAAATAATAAATGGTATGCAAGTTTAATACACGAGGCTCCCCAGCCACAGGGGCGCTTGTGGAACTTAATTGAGAACAAAGAAACATGATGAGTGACTGCTCGATCAAAAGTGAAGTATAAGTAAATAAATATAAAGGTATAACAGTCGTAAAATACTTGAGGTTCTGTCAACATTGGAGAACTTGAATTTAACATATGTGTAACTTGAAAACAAAATATATGTTTATCTTCAAAAACAAAAATTTCAAAGTATAAGAAATTATATATCGAATCAACCTCGGGCATAATGGTACTCATACCTAGCAGAACCTCAATCTAAAAATAATGAACAAGATTAAACATAATTACATTAAGTTTTCATAGTATAAGAAAACAAGTAAAGTAAATTTACTTGAATCTCTACATCAGGAGAAACGCTCGAGCTAGTCACCACGGTTGATTGGGACTCAATAGTATGAGAAAAAAATAAGGGGTGACTTGTATCAACCTGAAAAATAACAAATGAAATCTAAGTTGAGTAATTCCTGAAACAAAAGATAGTAGGTATCATTGTCTTCCATTATAGGAAAGAAATCTAGAGTGGTATACTACTTGCTCCATGAAAGAAACCAATAACGAGGGAACACTCGATGATACACTCAAAATTGGTTGAGTGGAGAGGGCATGAATTTAAGGACTATTTTCAATAGGCAAGCATAATCTGTGTACAAATATTCTATCCAAGGGAGTCACGCTTGGAACGATCACCCCTGTTGGAAAAAGAATTCCCTCAAATCAAAAGGGGAATGCTGCCTAAAAGATCATATATATATATATATATATATATATATATATATATATATATAAGATAAAGGAGGAGGGGTTTTTACCACATCATATAAGTCTTTGTATACAAAATCTACATAAATATATTTTGTATCTAATTTTCCCATCTAACGGTTGAGGGTTGAGCCACGTGGACCTGCAAATCTGAAAACCCACCCCCATTAACCGGTTCTCAAGCCTCTCAATGCCTTGACACTCTCAAATCTCACCCACCCACTAGCTGGTTTCAGAGGACCACAAGCTTGAGTTTTAATTTTTCTCTCTCTCTTTCAAACACACTTTTTCCTCATGCTTCTTCTCAGACCATGAAAGAGAAGGAAGATACATATTTGGCAGAAGCGTTGGATGCTTTCATAGGTTTGTTTCAACAAAAATGGGGTAGAAGATGGAGACCCACATCATATCTCACAAACCCATTAACTCAGGCGCTTCTAATGTGTCCAAAAATATGCATATTTAATGTTAATTTACAAGCTTGGGGAGTCAGCCAGAGGAATATGTCCCACGAGAGGGTTTGACTTTATTAAGTTTCATGGGTTGCTGATTTGAGTCGACAGAGGCAATGGTTTCAACAGGTGGGTGGCCTTCGATGGTGTCAGTTCTCTCTTACACGTTGTTTCCATTGGTTTTAAAATTTGGAAATTAGTTTTTTTTTCTCCTTAAAACCCACCCATAATGTTTATGTCTCTCTGCCCCTGGTATTACGCAATTAGAACAAGAGGTACATTCAATATCATCTTTTATTTATAGGTTTTGAATTTTTGCAATTTTAGCGGATGGGTACCTATTTTTACGTTTCCAGATTTTTTTTTTACTTTTGTTATAGGCATTGATAACAAGAACTTGACCCGTATGAAATTTACGGAGTTGAGTATCCAACACCTCTGTCGCGACCCCGTCCCAAATAGTAGTGGAGAACGAGTGTCTTGACATGCCACCAAGGCAACAAATATTCTGACTTAAATTGTTTCCTTAATTAAATGCAGCGAAAATACAATTACATGGTTATGAATCATAAAATATTGAAATTAAAGGAATTACGTCATCAGAGCTTTCTAAAAGTAAACTTTATTTATGTTACAAGTAACAACGAGTTACAACTTAAAACGAAACTTAAAACTTATTACAAGGGAGCCAAACATGCACTATATGATATAACAAACTTTTGACTTAAAATAATAAAAAGAGCTCTAAAAGCTGGATCTTCCGTATAATCCTTTTACATTCCCTCCAAGCCTAATTATTTTCTAAAAACCCTAGAATGTCTAGAGATTAAACCTCACTCGGCTTTTAGCTAATGTTGAATAACTACACTTTTTTTGTTTCATTTTTACAGGTAGTATCTTTATTTCAGAGTGTTAAATCTTATCATCTCTCTCTCTCTCTCTCTCAAATTGCGATGCAACACCATTTTACACTCATTCTCAAGAAGTATGTTCTGTAGGATTTGGAGGGCATCTAGAAATTTTAATTCCGTCAGATTTTACACTATTTACTCTTTTATATTCTGCCGGATTTGGAGGATATCTATAAACTCCTGTAAATTTGAAGGGCCTGTATGTTCTGTCTTTCTCTCTTACTCTCCTTAACCGTCTCTATCTTTCTCTCCTCGGGTCAGTATCCAACCAACTTCAATGAAAGACGTGTGCGAGTTTAACTCGAGCTCGAGTCAGTTCTATTTCTCTTTCTCAGATTTAACGACTGAAGGTTTGTACCTTTCTCTATCTCAGATCTGTTTTAATTTTATTTATTTTTGATCTAATGTTTAATAAGATCTTAGTGTTTTAATTTTTTCTATCTCAGAGAATAGAAAAGTTTCAGAGTTATCATACATTTAGAATAGTTAACACCTCCCTCTCTCTTTAAATAGTTTACGTTTAGAACAGTTAACACCTCCCTCTCTTTCTCTATCCTCAGATCTGAACCCGGTTTGTTTAAATCGTTTTTGTTTTATGGTATTTTCGTTTTGTCCACGATGCTATGGTGACAAAAAAACTCCGTGTTCCGTTGAAGGTAAGAAATTGCTTCTGTTTTGGATATCCGAGTTGGGAACCATTTGGAGAGAGATATGAAGAGTTAGAAAAAAGTCAGGTTGGTTATTCTTATTGTTGTTGTTATTATGCTTCTTCTCATTATGTTCCGTTTATTAACATTACTTTGTTGTTGTATATGTTGAGTAACATTAGCCAATTTGTAAGTTGATGTTTTTATGTGGCAGGTTGAGTTAGCAAAGATGTTGTTGGCCTCACCCAGGGGTTGACGATGATGAAAAAAAAGACTTTTTTTTTATCCAGTAATACTTTTTATTAAATGTGTCAAATTGTGATTGAAGAATTTTTTATTAATCACTCTTAGATGAGTTTGATTTTTCGGAACGAGGTCAGCTCCGGCCATTCTCGATCTGGGTGTTTGGGTCGTCATTTTTTCTTGGGTTTTTCTATCAACAGATGTATTCAATTTTTTGAATAAATGGGTCGAAATTTGACACCAGAGGGTGGATAAACATGATGTAATGACGCCAGAATTTGACGCCGGTCATGATGGTGGAGAACGCCAAAGATTATACAGTGTTTGTTCGTACCTATTTTGTTTTTAAATTCTAAAACATGTTGAACCATATGTTGACATCGCCGGAGAATATACACTTTTATTAACAGTTGTCTTTTGGTAGTTTTTGTAGGCCTGTCAGACAGGGATAAACAAGGGGCAAACTAGGCATGCTCAATAGTGTTTGTTCGTGTCTGTTTTTTTTAATTCTAGAACATGTTCAACCATATGTTGACATCGCCGGATAATATACAATTTTGTTAACAGTTGTCTTTTGGTAATTTTTGTAGGCCTTTGAGATAGGGCTAAGAAAAAGCCAAACTAGGCATACTGATCGATATTTCAAAAGATTTTGTAAAACAAGGGAGTTTAGTTTGTTAGTTGTGATAGGTTAATGTCTATGGTTGTATGGTATTCTTTTTTATTTTAATATTTTGCTTATGTGAGAAACATATTTTTTAGCTTTTGATACCTGCAATATTTTTTTATGTATGCAATACACGTTTCTATTTAAATTTAAGCTTGATCTATATATTTTAGCAATTTGTTATGTAAATTTAAAGTACAAAATATTTTAGTGAATTTTCGTTTTAAAATAGTTACCCACCATCACAATAAAAACTCGAAATATATTTGTTCTATTAAAAATTAAATGTGTGATTTTTTAAATAAACACACTACTCAAGACAACCTTAAAGCATTGGTGTCAGGTGATAAACAGATTGCACCTAAGGTGTCGCATCATTGTAAGCAAAATCTTAAATCAATCTCTGACCCTAATAAGAAAAGATCAATCAATTATGATCATACAAGAACGACAAACAAGAACATATGCAAGTTTGCGCAAGTCATGTAATAAACTATCGTTATTTATATAAAAAAAATCTTTTAAAATTATTATAACAATTAATTAAATTAAAAATTAATTAATTGATAAAACATTTTCTAGACATTTTAAAATTTGATATCACATTGCCTCGTTTACATGTGTCCTTTAGTTTATAAGAAAATTATTTTTATTTTAAAATATGGTCTAAGCTAATTTTATTTTATTATGTGATTTTCCTATGAGTGAATCAATAAAAATCAACTTAAATTTTAAATTTGACTTGCAAGAAACATAAATACACCAAATTAAAATTTTAACTTGGGATGACCAACCATATTTATATTTTTACTATTAGGGACACGGGAATAATTTATCACGAGGACAAATTTATCGTCGTGCCGTCGGCACGAATACAAAATATCACGGGAATAAATTTATCATCGTTCCATCGGCACGGGTACACCCTAGTGTGTGTGTGTGTGTGTGTGTGTGTGTGTGTGTATGTGTGTCTATATATATATATATATATATATATATATATACAGTCCTGCTCTTGTGCAGTAGTCCATATTTTAAGAATGCGGACCAGACATGTGTCACCTGGCGGTGAGCCCAGAAAAGAGAGAGAGTGTGCCTATAATTTAGGTGATAATCCTCACAAGAGCATTATTATATATATACTAGCGGAATGCCTGTGCCTGAAGGCACGACGAAAATTTCCAAATCATGTAATTGCAAAACGGGGAAAACTTCTAATGTACGTAATTGCAAAAGGACAAAAATATCATTCCCCAACAAAACAAAGTGTAATGAAAAAAATGGCCACTATCTACTTAATTTTCTTCAAAATATTTTGTCTAATTCCGTCATTTTCTTCAATTACCCAAACAACATTTTTCCTTCCTCTTAATTACCTAAGGCCATGAACTCATCTTTTTGGAGGTTATCTTTTTTTTTTTTTTTTTTTTTTTTTTTTTTTTTTTACAAGAAAGAAACTGGAAACTTAAAAAAGCAATAAAAAAAGTCCCATTACAAGGGAAAAGGAAAATTATTTGAAAGAAGATCTAATGTAGCAACATCCCATCTTGTCCATCTTATAAGCTCCTTGAGATATCTTTGGAGGGTCCGAGAAATGGTTGAAGATTGAAGATGAATGAATATTAACCCCATAATTAGCAAGACTATCTGCAACCATATTTGATTCCCTGAAGCAGTGAACTAAAGAACTTTTGGTATTGATGAGATTCTCTTTGATTTCTTCCACACATTTAATGAGCTTCCAAGACGGTTTCCAGTTTCGATTAATCAGATTCACCACATAAGAAGAATCAGATTCAATCACCACTTCCTCAAGATTGTGTTCCAAGCAAAGATTTGATCCCAACCATAGACTTTTGATTTCCACAAATGAATTAGAAGCATATCCCTCATTTTGAGCATAGGCAAAGATGATGTCTCCTTTGTGATTTCTTAGAATGCCACCAATACCACTTCTTCCAGGATTACCTTTAGATGCCCCATCCACATTTAATTTGAATTTATGAGGGGAGGGGTAGTTCCATTTGACAGGGATAGACACTTTAATATATTGTTTGATGTTGAGATAGAAAGTAGATTGAATCCCAATATCAAAGCAAGATACTCTATGTCTAAATACAATCCCTTTGCAAATACTAGAAATCAATTGAATGGTCTGAGAAATAAGAGCTTTACCATCAAATGAAGAATTATCAAAAAGAACTTTATTTCTGCATTTCCATATCTCCCAGCACACAATAATGGGGATGCATTTACCAAGAAATTTGGAATAATCCTTTGGGCCACTTTTGATCCACCAACTTAAGAGCATAGAGGAAATACTGATTGAGCTCATATCAATTCCCATAAGATTAGAGAAGAACTTCCAAACTGGAGTGATACTTGGGCAGTGAAGGAATAAATGGTCAACTGTCTCACCATCTTTCTTACAAAGGTTGCATCTTGAACATAATTTTATACCAATGCCTTGAATGATATCATCTAAAGGGATGCTTTTATTGATAATTTTCCACATATTAATAGAGCATTTTTTAGGAATATTATTATCCCAAATAATGCTATAGACAGTGGAAGAAGGATGATTATCAAGACAAGAGGCATAGGCAGAAGAGAATGAAAATTCACCTGAAGATTCAGAAGTCCATATCCATTTCCCATCAATACATTGCATTTGAAGAAGGCAATTATCTTTCACCCTCAATAAGCTTTTTCAGGTATGAGAACCATTAGAATAACTAGCTTCATGTCTCATATATTTATTAGACATGTACATGGCCCAGAGAGACTTTTTAGTATACAACTTCCAAAACAATTTCATGAAAGAAGCTTTAGATATATAATTGAAATTGGGCAGGTCAAGGCCACCCGCAGAATTGCTTTTACAAATAGCCTCCCATTTCTTCCATTGGTGCTTCCAACCAAGATCTACAGAACCTCCCCAGAAAAATTTATTGAGGATAGCATGGACTTTAAGAATAACAGCTTTAGGTGGAGATAAAGAAGACAGAAGATAAGATGGGATAGAAGACAAAACATGCTTGAGAAGAATAAGTCTACCACCACTTGAAAGGAATTTAGATTGCCATCCAGCTATTTTCGACCTCAAAGAAATAATAAGGCTGTCATAAAATTTGATTTTGTTTCTACCTTTAAATAAAGGACACCCCAAGTACTTAAGGGGCAGCTCCTTGTGGTTAAGGCCAGAGATAGAAGCAATTTTTGACTTCAATTGAGGTTTACTTTTAGAATCCACAGTAAATGAACTTTTGGTTGAATTCACTTTTTGACCAGATAAATAGCAATACTGCTGGATGTAGTCACCTATTTTCTTGAGAGATCTTTTGTCACCTCTGCAAAAAACAATAAGATCATCTGCAAAAGCAAGGTGAGATACCAACGGACTGCCACTAGGAAGATAATATGGGTTGACTGCTCCAGAAGACATTAATCTGTTCAATCCTCTACTCAGATACTCAGCTGCAATAATGAATAGACTTGGGGACAATGGATCCCCTTGTCTAAGGCCTCTAGAAGATTTAAAGTAGCCATACTGACCCCCATTGATAACTAAAGAAAACCAGTTGTTGGAAATGCTCCTCCAGATATAATCAATCCATCTTTCACCGAATCCAAAAGCACGAAGAACTTGGATGAGAAAACCCCAGTGGACCCTGTCATAAGACTTCTCCATGTCCAACTTAATGATGACATTACCACCATGAATTTTTTTCCCAAGATTATGCACCATCTCTTTGGCAAGCAGAACATTGTCTTGAATAGCCCTTCCCTTTAGAAATCCACTCTGATTTTGAGATATAAGCATTGGGAGAACTTTAGCCAGCCTTATGGATAAGATTTTTGTAATGATTTTAAATGAGAAGTTGCATAGACTAATGGGCCTTAGATCACCACAAGTTTTTGGAGATTTGACCTTGGGAATAAGCACCACAGATGTGCTTGTCCAGCTACGAGGAGGAACATTACCTGCAAAAAAGGAGTTAATAGCAAGAACTAAGTCATACTTAATGATATTCCAGCAGACCTTGTAGAAGTAGCCTCCAAATCCATCAGGACCAGGAGCAGACTCTTCATTAAAGTCATTGATAGCTGCTAAAATCTCCTCTTCGTTGGTGAAAGCTTCCAAAGTTTCATTAAGATCAGAAGTAATGATGGTAGGAATGGTATCACTGACATCAGAAAAAGGAATGAAAGTATCTGCCTTGAGCTGGTGTTCATAGAATTGGATAATGTGAGCCTTAATATCTTCAAAGTCTTCCAATATATTGCCCTCTTCATCATTGATTGATTGAATCAATAGTTTATGAGTTTTGGCCCTGACACTATTATGAAAGAACTTTGTATTTGAGTCACCAGCTTTAAGCCATTTAGCAGTCGATTTCTGTCTCCAATAGATCTCTTCATTTGCACAGGCATTCATTAACTTTGCTCTACATTTATTCAGGGCTTCTCTATTAGAGTCATTACAGTCCAATTCGAAGTTAAGCTCAAGCTGGAGGATTTCATCTTCTAAATCTTTAATTGATTGAAAAACATCCTTGAATATAACCTTGTTCCATGTTTTGAGAACCTCTTTAAGTCTTCTGAGCTTCAAGCCAAAACGATTCATTCCCATAGCATCAATGTTAATATTCCAAGAATTCTGGACTACCTCTTGGAATTGGTGATGATTACACCACATGTATTGAAATTTAAATGGCTTAGGAAGGTAGGAAGATTGAGAAAGAACATTAAGAAGAAGAGGAGCATGGTCTGAAGTGGATCTGTTCAGATGTTGGACTTTAGTCAGGGGAAACAAATTAATGAAATTTTGGTTAGCAAGGCATCTGTCCAGTCTGGCCATAATGATATCCTCCTCTTTCCTGTTGTTGCACCAAGTAAATCTAGTACCATTATAACCCAAGTCAGTTAGGCCACAGTCATCTATAGCTTGGATAAAACTTTCAGCAGCAACTTGATCTATATCATTTACCCCAAGTTTTTCATGCTGAGTAGTAACAACATTGAAGTCACCAATAACCAATTGAGGGAAGTTCTGAAAATTACAAGCAATGTATGACAACTGATCCCATAACTCCAATCTTTCCTCTTTAGAACATTTAGCATACACAATAGTTATCACTATGCTATGCTGCTCCTGAGAATGGCTTATTTTAACTGTTAGATGTTGAGGATTGTCTATCAAACACTGAACATTTACATTAAATCTCCATAACAACCAGATCTTTCCATTGACATTATAACAGCAGCCCTCAAAACCCCATTTTTTCATGTAACTGTTGATTTTTTATTGATCCACCTTTGGTTCAAGAAGAGCAATAAATGGCATTTTATGAATCTTGCATAGCAATTTCAGTCTACGATTTGATGATTTTTTTGCAGCCCCTCTAACATTCCAAACCATAAAATTGATCATTGAGACTTAAAAGTAGGAGAGTGATTGGTACCTTTGTAAGAGGATCTGGTGATTCTTCTGAACATAGGATCATGATTCCTCCCTTGTAACTGCGTACTAGAAGCTTGACCTGTTACCTCCCTAGGATTCTTATCAGCATACTCTAATAACCTCAAGTTACCATCAAATTTCTTTGATGATATATGGAGATCCTCACAGTAAGGAGTTTGAAAGGTTTCATCCTCATCAATATCTGTAGCATATAGAGGTTTAGAAACTGATTTCTTGTTAGCTTTAGAGATAGCAGTGCCTCTAGGGGATAAGGATATATTTTCCACAGCTATAACTTCTTCATCATCCTTATTTTGAATAAAATTATCTCCAGGAAGGGAGATATTGGCCACAGCTAGATCTTCTTCATTAACCTTATCTTGGATTAGAACCATGTTTGTATTGTCCTCAGGCTGTGATAAGACACTATCAGTTCCTTCACCAATATTTTGGTCTTTGATCAGGTCTGCTTGGGTATGCTTCTTGCTATTTTTTATAATCCATTCCTGCTTATCCTTAAAAGCTGTCTTGGATGTTATTACTACCCGAGATTCCATAAATTGGCCATCCTCCTTGTCTGACTCTGAGTTAAAAGCTTCATTTTCATCTCTATCTACCTGTTTAATTGGGTCAGCAGCCTTGGCTGCAATTTGAAAAGTAGGGTTAATTTTTTCGTGCCTTGTCAAGAGTTTTTTTGGTACCATATCAGGTTTTTGCACCATTTTTTCCTCATGTTGTGACTGAAGGAATATACAGGTATCCTCCTCATGACCCTTTTTGCAGCAATGACTACAATATTTGGGTTTATTGTCCGACTGGACCTCCTGCCAGAATCCAGAATCTCCACAGCCTATCCAAACTCTCTTGGGTAAAGTTTTTAAGAGATCCACTTCAACACAAACGCGAGCCACACTAGGTCTATTCAAATCCACAGTTGATGAGTCAAGATTGAGAGGTTTTCCTATCAATTGGGCAATAGAAAAAAGAGATGATTTAGAGAAAAAATGGATTGGAAGATGAGGGAATGAAAGCCATATTGGAGCGAGGCTATTTTCAATATCTGCTCGAAAATCAGTTGTCCATTTGAATATTCGCATAGGAAATCTCCCTACATACCAAGTATCACGCAACCACATTCTTGAATAATCTTCATCTGAATTCAATCTTATCAGGACATGCTTATTATCAAGAAGACCAACATTGAAAGCAGTTTTGAGAGAGAAAGTTTGGAATATTTGTCTAATAGTTTCCATTGAGGGCCGGCCATGAGAAAATTTTCCTACTAGAGCATGAGTAAAAGGTTTGGATAGGGTAATGATATCTTCATTAGAGAAAAGCACAGAAGGTTCACCTTTGAAAGTTGAGGGAGTTTTGAGATCAAGATCGTGAGAGGAGGATGAAGAATTTGCAACCACAGAAGCAAAGGAGCGACTCCAAACATTTTTAATGTCAGGAGGTTTAGGATCAACGTTGGGAGAGGGATTAAGGTTTGCCATGCAAACCCTAGTGCTAGGGTTTGCTAGAAAGAGATGACTAGACGGCTAGGGTTTAGAGAGAGATAAAAGTAAATATATATAAGTCCGTACAAATTAAAATTAAAAAAATACAAAATCATTTAGAAATCGGATTAAAAAAGAGATAAAAGCATTTAGAAACTCTTTAAAATGAATTAAAAGTGTAGGCTATAAAAATGAGCCATTACTTGCATGCCAAAACCTACATATTTAAATATAGAGGGAACATTAGAATCAAACACCCACTCCTTCAAACAATTTAAAAATAAATATAAAAGAGCAAAATTTGTCAACATATGATAAAATATTTATCCCATTAATTATTAGTTGAGTTTAACGTGTGAGTTTTTTTTTTTAAGAAAATGCAGTTAATTTCAAATCAAGTATGGTCTAGCAAATTCATAAGATAATTAAACACAACTATTTCACATTCATGATATGGTGGTGGCTAGCATTGTTTTTGTTTGTGATAGACTACAGTTGTAACTGGTAGACTATGTATGTGATACAAAGTGATACATAGGAACATATTTCCTTGTTTGGGTATTAGTTCCAACAACACAGTCTATCCACTCCAAATACAGTTCCTCCCTATCCAATATATTATTATTCATTAAATATCTACATTACAGATTGTTATAGTAAGAGACCCATTTTGCAAAAACAAAGTCTTTATATTTGTGTCAAAAAGAAACAAAACAACAAATTCCCGATTACAAACATATAAATATAGTCAATTAACTAAAAGTGGATCAAGTGACCCAATTAGTCTTAAGAACAAATCTGAAAAGAAAAAGAAGGTGAAATAATATTCAAGTGACCCAATTAGGAGCAGAGCATCAATAAATTGAATGTTAGTCCAAATATTCAAAAAATAAAAATAAATTTAGCAAAAAGAGACGAATTCACGATCAATTATCACTCAGAAGATAATTGTGACAACCCGAATATAATTATGATAAATTATATTTAAATCATGCTTACCTTATGTGATATGAAGAATGTGTTATTATTATATCTAATATTAAATGCTTATGTTTAGTCTAATCCTACTTTCATAAATCATGAAATGTCGAGTTATGTACGAACACAAAATTTTGTTCTTTTCAATAGAAATGTTCATGTTTAAGACTAGTTTTGAACCTTATAACATTATAATTGACTTGAGGTGAAAACTATATGATTGTAGACATGTGAGTTAGGGTTGTAACACAACAAAATTATTATCAAATGCATGCCCGAGTAAAGAGTTATACCGAATTTACGAACAAAGGGCAAAGTTGTCCATTCCCTTTAAGTGGTAATTTGTCTTTTATTAAACCAAATGGTTTAATTTGATTGGTTGGCTTGGGAGGCACCCTTGGCCGACCTTATACATTTGAAATTGCTTTATCCTTCATCCAAAATCATCCATGAAAGGGTTTCACCTTAAGGAAAGAGAATTAGGGAGTTTAGGAAGGAAAAGTTAGGAGAAAAGGTGTAGAAAAATTTGTGGAAATTACGTAAAAGTCCCGAAGGTAATCCAAATTGAAAATCTTGTCATTTATCTTATATTACTGATTTATATGACAAAAATCATCATAGGTTTACGAAAGTTTCAGCCCTTTATATGTATCTATGGTTAGATGCAAGTTTATGTTAAGTTGAATGTAGAAACCCTTAAAATTGCTTTGTATTGAAACCCCTTGTATTCAAACTTGCATATCTCTTTGTGTGCTTACTGGAATTGAGAAATTACAATTGGATATGAAAGTATACTCATATATTCATCTCATATCCGAAAATGAGAATTTATCTCCTTGTGGTTAGGCCGTAATGATGATTTCAAGTTGGTACATGGTTGCTGTTTGTATACTTGATTTCGGTATGCCCTAAATTTAGTCGAGCTTTTGAGATAGCAAATGAAGCCAAAAAATTATGAAACTTTAATTATGTACTACTAAGTATGTTTAATGAAAAGTGTTTGAAAATAATGGAAAGTTATGCTATATAAAAATTATGAAAATTATGGGAATTCGAAGGAACAATATAGAAGCTTGTAGGGCAACTTTCTTGTATTGTAGAGAAATGGTCATAACTTTCCCTAAGAAGCTTGAAAAATTACACCGTCACTTGTACTGGATAACATATTCATATATGTTTTCATATTGATAAGGTTGGACCCCTGTATTTGTACAATTTAGGAATATAGGATGGTTAAGTATGTAAGACAATAATTTCAAGCCATACTGGGTACCCCTTGAATGAATGTTTGTATTTCGTCCTTACAAAGGGTACTTTGAGTACATGTTTCATGTGTATATACATTGAGGAGTATGATTTCATGTTTACTTGACTTTGGTTATAAATTCCTCATAAGTTATTTCCTACGGTTGAATGTCTGTAACTTTACCAACATGTATATGATTGTTTTGCCTTTACCTATGTTTTATGGAATGTGACTTAATTCTAATTATATTTTTGATGTATAGTCATGGAAAGTTACATAATTATGTTTGGATAATATTTATGATTGAGGTTCAGTACTGATTTAGTTGGATTGATAGGTGTAAGGTCTAATCAACCCAGTTCAGCTCCGCCAGAAGGAAACGTGAATATATAGTTGTCAACCAAGGTGAGTGTACTCAGTGGAAAGAGATATTTGTATCGGGTTGTTGATATGATCAAAATATAATGAATATGAAATTGTTCATTTTGGTTTACCGAAATGGGAGGTTACTCCCCGACCCGGAATGGGGGAGATTTATCTATTAAAGACAGGGGTTACTCCTCGATCTGGAATGGGGGAGAATTGTCTATTTAGACAGGATATGTGAATCATGATTCAGAAAAGTAGGTCATTCATTATGAATGAGCCGGATAAGTTAATACATAATTATATGGACATGATTTATTGCATTTAAATTTATGCAGTAGTATAGTAGTGATGCATTCACTGGGCTATTTTGCTCATGGTTCCTATGTTCACATTTTTCAGGTAACGCGATGTCACTGCCAAATCTAGGAAGTCGGGTTGGGTTAGCTAGGAATGGGAGAAAAAAATATTTTGTTTAAATGTAAATGATGTAATTAAGTTAAATTTTCCTTCAAGCAAGTTTGTATAAGTGTGACTACTCTGATGTTGTAAAAAGGTTTTCAGATATATGGATTTACAATGATGACTCTGAAATTAAAACTCTTGTTTATGGTTTGGTTAAATTAATCATGGTTTGACTCACTTTGAATTTCAAACTTAATTATAAGTAACTGGGTTGGGGTGTGTCAGCTTTTGGTATCAGAGCCTAGGTTTTTGAGGTTCTGGAGTGAGAAGAGTCTAGATTTGGCAGTGAATGTCAGAAATATATTTTATTTGATACTAACGATCATGTTAAGAAAGATATGTATATCTGCATGTTGTTATATCTTTGATTCATTTCAGATATAAGAGAATGGAGCGAGGGAATGTGAATTTGGGAATAGAAGATGAGGCTTCAAATATGGCAGCAGAAGCGGAGATTGAGCAACCTGTTCATGGAAATGTAAAACCCGAGCAGGAACAATTGACAGACATGCAAAAAATGGCGCATGCTATGACTCTAATGGCAGAGCAACAAGCTAGATTTATGTCTCATGTGGAAGAACAACAGACCAGGCAACTGGAGGCACAAGCCTTGGCTAGGGCTGAGGAGGTGATACACCGGGAAGAAAGGAGTACTTCACATGAGAAATTTATTAAGATGAACCCACCATCATTTGAAGGAGCAGTTGATCCAGCAGAGGCAGAAGAATGGGTTAAAGAGATTGAACTTATTTTCGAGGTGAAGAGAATGCCTGAAAATCAACGAGTGATCTTGGCGACGTACATGCTGAAAGGAGAAGCTAAATATTGGTGGGATGCCACCAAACATTTGTTGATTATTCCAGGAGGTGGTAATGTGATCTCATGGGATTCTTTTGTTAAAGCCTTGTATGATAAGTATTTTCCTCCGATGTATCGAAAACAAAAGGAGAAAGAATATTTCTTGTTGAATCAGGGAAGCATGACTGTTAGGGAATATGAAGCCAAACTTACAGCCTTATCCCGGTTTGCTTCGAAGTTTATCCCAAATGAGGAAGACATGTGTAGCCGATTTCTTGATGGACTTGACTTAGTTATTAAATTAAGGTTTTCGGCTTTAGAGACTGTTAATTATTCAGCCTTGGTGAATAAACCCCTGCTGGTAGAAAATGACGAGAATGAAGCAAGAGGGAATCAAGACCGAGGTGTAAAGAGAAGCAGATTCAATCCAAGTTATGAAAAAGGTAGTGATACAGAATATTCAAGACTTGGAGGGCAGAAATTTCAGCATGGTAGAGGTATGGGAGGTGGTTCGCAGAAGGGTAAGGCTAGTAGTCGAAGAGGCTCAGGAGCTTCAGCGCAATGAGATTCAAATGTTTATTTCTTTTGTGGTACATCGGGCCATATAAAAAGAAATTGCCCAAAGTTATAGAATATAGAATGTTTTAACTGTCATCAGAAGGGCCATCTGAGAAAAAATTATCCTATGCTATCTAGAGAAGTTTCAGTTAGTAGTGTGGGGCCTCATAAAGGATCATTTCCAGGGAATGCAACTAGGGGAAGGGATACATGACAAGCAAGTGGATCGAAGGCAGGAGGAAGAGTGTTTGCGATGACATTGCAAGATGCCCATGCTACACCTGAAGTGGTTACAGGTAAACTTTTTATTGCAAACAAAGATCTATATGCACTCATTGATCCTGGATCTACGCACTCATTTGTGGCATTACATATTGTTTCATATTTGGGTAGACCATGTTCATTCCTCAATTGTGCCTTATATATTTCTACCCCAATGGAAAGTGTAATTCTAGTAGAGCATGTTTATAAAGATTGTGTCTTACGAATGGGTGAGCGAGATTTCTATATTGATTTGATACTGTTGGCCATTCGGGATTTTGATATTATATTGGGGATGGATTGGTTATCATCGTATCATGCTTCCATTGATTGTTTTCGAAAAGAAGTTACATTTCATCTTCCTAGTGAACCCGAGTTCCTGTTTACAGGGGAAAGGAATGTTGTCCCTAATTGTCTTATCTCAGCAATAAAGAGCAGAAAGTTATTGGGTAAGGGTTGTACGTGGTATTTAGCGTATGTGGTTGATGTTAGTAAGGAAGCACTTAAAGTTAAAGATATACCAGTGGTTAAAGAATTTTATGATGTCTTCCCAGAGGAATTGCCAGGACTGCCAACCGATAGGGAAGTTGAGTTTTCCATTGAATTAATTCCAGGTACTGGTCCGATTTACCTTGCTCCTTATAGAATGGCACCAATAGAGTTGAAGGAATTGAAAGTGAAATTACAAGATATGATAAGAAGAGGGTTCATTCGGCCTAGTGTTTCGCCATGGGGAGCCCCAGTGTTATTTGTGAAAAGGAAAGATGGGACAATGAGAATTATCTATAGATTATCGACAGCTGAATAAGGTGACCATTAGAAATAAGTACCCTCTACCTCGTATCGATGACTTGTTTGACCAATTACAGGGGGCCAGAGTATTTTCGAAGATTGATTTGAGATCGGGTTACCACCAATTGAAGGTAAAGGATATTGATATTTCCAAAACAGCTTTTCGGACTCGATATGGGCACTATGAGTTTTTAGTGATGCCATTTGGATTAACTAATGCTCCAACAGTTTTTATGGATTTAATGAACCGGGTGTTCCACCATTTCATTGATTTATTTGTGATTGTATTCATAGACGATGTGTTGATTTACTCGTGTAGCATGGGGGAACATGAGAAACATTTGAGACTTGTATTGTGGATTTTGAGAGAGAATAAATTATTTGCTAAATTCAGCAAGTGTGAGTTTTGGTTGAATGAAATTGTGTTTTTAGGGCACGTGGTCTCGGGAAATGGGATTTATGTTGATCCAAAGAAAGTGGAAGCAATTGTTGAATGGGAAAGTCCTAAGAATGTGACAGAAATTAGGAGTTTCCTAGGATTGGCAGGTTACTATCGCAGATTCATTAAGGGATTTTCAGCAATAGCATTACCACTGACAAAATAAACTCGTAAAGAAGTGAAGTTTGTATGGGATGAAGAATGTGAGAGGAGTTTTAAAGAATTAAAGAATCGGTTGGTTTCAGCCCCTATACTTACTATTCCATGTGGGAATGAGTCTTTTGTGATCTATACAGACGCTTCATTTCAGGGGTTAGGATGTGTTCTTATGCAGAATGGGAAGGTAATAGCATATGCTTCCAGACAATTAAAGACGCATGAACGAAATTACCCGACACATGATTTGGAGCTAGCAACCATTGTTTTTGCTTTAAAGTTGTGGAGACATTACTTGTGTGGAGAAACTTTGGAGATATTTACAGATCATCAAAGTTTGAAATACTTGTTTACAGATAAAGAATTGAATTTGAGACAGAGGCGTTGGATAGAGCTGATTAACTATAATTGTACCATTCATCATCATCCTGGGAAGGTCAATGTAGTAGCAGATGCTTTGAGTCGAAAATCATCAGGGATGCTTGGTTGCATATGGTGTGCCCGTGTTGGAAATATTTTTGACTTGGCATCGATGGGGATTGAATTGAAGTTTTCAAAAAGCGGAGGATTATTAGCACATGTCACATTGAGACCTTTATTAGCCGAACGCATACGAAATTTGCAGAGAAGTGATCCATTCTTTGAGAAGAAGAAACAAGATGTCCTGGATGGTAAAGAGAGTGACTTTGAAATTAAGAATGATGAATCGTTGTGTTATAAAAATAGGATTTGTGTACCGAATGATCCACCCTTAAAGAAGGATATATTAGAAGAGGCACATAGCTCTATTTACTCTATGCATCCGGGAGGTACCAAAATGTATAGAGATTTGAAAAAGTATTACTGGTGGAACAATATGAAACTTGAGATTGCAGAGTTTGTAGATAAATGTTTAGTATGCCAGCAAGTAAAGGTGGAGCATCAGAAGCTGGCGGGATTATTACAGTCATTGCCTATTCCGGAATGGAAGTGGGAGCATATAACGATGGACTTTGTTACAGGATTACCCTGGTCACCAAAGGGGCATGATTCTATTTGGGTGATTGTAGACCGATTGACGAAGTCGGCCCATTTTCTTCCAGTTAAGACCACCTACACTATTGACAAGTATGCATGTATGTACGTTGATGAGATTATCCGTTTACATGGGGCACCAGTGTCAATTGTATCAGATAGAGATCCAACATTCACTTCTAAGTTTTGGCCTCATTTACAGAACGCCATGGGCACAAGTTTGAAGTTCATCACTGCATTTCATCCACAAACCGATGGGCAATCTAAAAGGACGATTCAAATATTAGAAGACATGTTACGAGCTTAAGTATTTGACTTCAAAGGTAGTTGGGATGATCATTTGCCATTGATGGAATTCTCGTATAATAATAGTTATCAGTCCTTCATTGGTATGGCTCCTTATGAAGCTTTATATGGGAGGAGATGTAGGACGCCTTTGTGTTGGGATGAAGTAGGTGAAAGGAAAATTTTGGGTCCGGAATTGATAAATATGACAACTGAAAAGATCAAAATGATTCGGGAATGGATAAAGATAGCGCAAAGTAGGCAAAAACATTATGCAGATAAGAGGAAGCATCCATTGTAATTTCAAAAGGGGGATTTTGTATTCCTACGTATTTCACCATGGAAAGGCGTCAAGAGGTTTGGGGAAAAGGGGAAACTAAGTCCAAGATACATTGGACCATATGAGGTGTTGGAAAGAATTGGGAACCTCGCATATAGATTTGCATTACCTCCAGATTTATCCCATTTGCATGATGTGTTTCATGTATCGATGCTTCGTAAGTATTTGGCGGATCCATCTCATCAGTTGAAAACACAACCAATTGAACTGAAGGAAGACTTGTCGTACATTGAGGAACCATTGGAAATTATCAATCATAAGCAGAAGGTATTGAGGAATAAAGTTATCCACTTAGTTAAAGTTATGTGGATGATCCATGTAGTTAAAGAAGCAACTTGGGAAACGGAGGATAGCATGAAGAAACAATATCCCCATTGGTTTGGTAATTGACCTTTATATTAAATTTATGGGACAAAATTTTCTAAGGTGGGTGAGTTGTGACAACTCGAATATAATTATGATAAATTATATTTAAATCATGCTTACCTTATGTGATATGAAGAATGTGTTATTACTATATCTAATATTAAATGCTTATGTTTAGTCTAATCCTACTTTCATAAATCATGAAATGTCGAGTTATGTACAAACACAAAATTTTGTTATTTTCGATAGAAATGTTCCTGGTTAAGACTAGTTTTGACCCTTATAACATTAAAGTTGACTTGAGGTGAAAACTATATGATTGTAGACATGTGAGTTAGGGTTGTGACACAATAAATGGATCATCAAATGGATGTCTGAGTAAAGAGTTATACCGAATTTACGAACAAAGGGCAAAGTTGTCCATTCCCTTTAAGTGGTAATTTGTCTTTAATTAAACCAAATGGTTTAATTTGATTGGTTGGCTTGGGAGGCAGCCTTGGTAGACCTTATACCTTTGAAATAGCTTTATCCTTCAGCCAAAATCAGCCATTAAAGGGTTTCACCTTGAGGAAAGAGAATTAGGGAGTTTAGGAAGGAAAAGTGAGGAGAAAAGGTGTAGAAAAATCCGTGGAAATTACGTAAAAGTCCCGAAGGTAATACTAATTGCAAATCTTATCATTTAACTTATATTACTGATTTATATGACATAAATCATCATAGGTTTACGAAAATTTTAGACCTTTATATGTATGTATGGTTAGATGCAAGTTTATGTTAAGTTGAATGTAGAAACCCTTAAAATTGCTTTGTATTGAAACCCCTTGCATTCAAACTTACATATCTCTTTGTGTGCTTACTGGAATTGAGAAATTCCAATTGGATATGAAAGTATGATCATATATTCATATAATATCCAAAAATGAGAATTTATATCTTTGTGGTTAGGCCGTACTGATGATTTCAAGTTGGTACATGGTTGCTGTTTGTATACTTGATTTCGTTATGCCCTAAGTTTAGTCGAGCTTTTGAGATAGCAAATGAAGTCAAAAAATATGAAACTTTAATTATGTACTATTAATTATGTTTACTGAAAATGGGTTGAAAATCATGGAAAGTTATGATGTAGAAAAATTATGAAAATTTTGGGAATTCGAAGGAATAATAGAGAAGCTTGTAGGGGAGATTTCTTGTGTTGTAGAGAAATGGTCATAACTTGCCCTAGGAAGCTTGAAAAATTACACCGTCACTTGTACTGGATAATATAGTCATATATATTTTCATATTGATAAGGTTGGACCCCTGTATTTGTACAATTTAGGAATATAGGATGGTTAAGTATGTAAGACAATAATTTCAGGCCATACTGGGTACCCCTTGAATGAATGTTTGTGTTTCGTCCTTACAAAGGGTACTTTGAGTACATGTTTCATGTGTATATACATTGAGTAGTATAATTTCATGTTTACTTGACTTTGGTTATAAATTCCTCATAAGTTATTTCCTACGGTTGAATGTCCGTAACTTTATCAACATGTATATCATTGTTTTGCCTTTACCTATGTTTTATGGAATGTGACTTAATTGTAATTATATTGTTGATGTATAGTCATGGAAAGTTACATAATTATTTTAGGATAATATTTATGATTGAGGTTCAGTACTGATTTAGTTGGATTGACAGGTGTATGGTCTAATCAACCCAGTTCAGCTCCGCTAGAAGGAAACATGAATACATAGTTGTCAACCAAGGTGAGTGTACTCACTGGAAAGAGATATTTATATCGTGTTGTTGATATGATCAAAATACAATGAATATGAAATTGTTCATTTCAGTTTAACGAAATGGGAGGTTACTCCCCGACCCGGAATGGGGGACATTTGTCTATTAAAGACAGGGGTTACTCCTCGACCAGGATTGGGGGAGAATTGTCTATTTAGACAGGATATGTGAATCATGATTCGAAAAAGTTGGTAATTCATTATGAATGAGCCGGATAAGTTAATACATAATTATATGGACATGATTTATTGCATTTAAATTTATGCAGTAGTATAGTAGTGATGCATTCACTGGGCTATTTTGCTCATGGTTCCTATGTTCACATTTTTCAAGTAATGGGATGTCACTGCCAAATCTAGGAAGTCGGGTTGGGTTAGCGAAGAATGGGAGAAACAAACATTTTGTTTAAATGTAAATGATGTAATTAAGTTAAATTTTACTTCAAGCAAGTTTGTGTAAGTGTGACTACTCTGATGTTGTAAAAAGGTTTTCAGATATATGGATTTACAATGATGACTCTGAAATTAAAACTCTTGTTTATGGTTTGGTTAAATTAATCATGGTTTGACTCACTTTGACTTTCAAACTTAATTATAAGTAACTGGGTTGGGGTGTGCCAATAATATATCTTAAGGTCTGGTGTTAAAATCACTTAAATTCAAAAGATCACCAAATAAATAGGTTGAGCACTTTTAGAGAGAGAACAAATACCTGAAATATGAATCTTTTGGGGAACTACTATATTCTAAATGGTTCCTATCACAAAACCCCTAGAGTTTTTGGATACTTATATAAACTTCAAGTACTTGATCATTAATTCAATCGATTATCGTATCTTTCTCCACAACCCTAGGAACCTTGAATTTTGGATTCTGCTCAAGGAAAGATGGTGGCCTTTGGTACAAAACTGATGCTGCTCTAATTAATATCCCAGGAGACCCCATATCACATACTTCTTTACCATCCGTTTCATAGTAAAAGAAATTAATCAAATACTTGCGCCCCATACATTCTCTCTTTCGATCTTCGAGTATAATCCTTGAGAAACATTTCTATAGGAGCATCAAATACTGCTTCCACTTCAGTAACATTAGGAGTGGTCTTGAATGCGTTCTTCCGGGAGCGTATACCAATAACTTGAATTAATCAAAGGATATGCTTGGATAAAAATGGTTTAAGGATAGGGACAACATTCACAACTGAAGGATCCAACCCAATATCTTCTCTCACTTCCCTCGTCGTCGTGGCAGTATCGTCTGCATCCCCTTCTTCTGCTTTACCTCCTAGAAATGAAACTTCACCTGAGTGAGTGGAAAGAGTTGAAGATCTCTTAGTGAGAATGACATGTAGATCACCCCTAAAAAAGACATATCAAAACAGCACTCTTAGATTCTTAAATCAAAACATCATTCTTAGTGAGATATAAAGTAAGAATGACGCATGAAGATAAATGGGTGTCAAACCTAAACTGGTCAATAAAACCCAATCCATTAACTGGCAATTAAATATTACCAATTGGTCACCAAATCCTACATTTCTTAATATACCTCTAATAACCCTTATTTATGAGAAATTTATTTTGTATTAATTTACTATGTGAAGTAATTATATAAAGTAATGGATGATGGAGTAAATATCAATTAAGTGAGTTAATAAAGAATATTTACTAGATTGTTGCATATTTACTGTTACGTGTATGTAAATATCACCATTTTACGTTTACAGTGTCGTGTGATTTAAACGTCATTTATGGTATAAATGAAGCCGAAACTTGAAATGACTTAAATATTTCCTAATGCTTATTTAGAGAGCGTAGTTAGTCCCGAAATAGTCGAAATAGTCAAAATAAGTGCCATATTGTATTTTTGGGTTTCGGGCACTTTTGACTGGTTATGACTTAGATATGTAGTTACGGGTCATTTTAGTGTGGTATTGACACTTAAAGATGGGAATTAAATATAGAGGCACGTTTAAGTGTTGCACCTCATTTTATTCTCTTAAGTGTGTATTTACTAAACCTAGAGAGAAAGAGAGAAAAGAAGAGAAAAGGAAGAGATTGAAGATTGAAGATTGGGATTGTTGCTACCATAAGAGAATCTGAGATTTCAACCTCAAGGAAAGTTTATTACGTGCTAATATATGATTTAGGGTGAATAAATTGTTGTGATTATTGTGTATGTGAATCAATTGAACAAATATAAATTTTGTGGATTTTGTGGTGTTTGAGCCCCAAGCATAGTTTAAATAGATGTTATGTGGTGTATAGTAGTTAGTAATCATGTAGGAGGGTTTTGGGTTGAATTAATGGTGGTTTTTGTGAATAACTATAGAGGGAAAATGAATGTTGTGAAAAGTAGGGCATAAAACTCCATAGTCAAAATTCGGATTTCTAGGCTAGGAGAATCGATTCGCCCCTAGCGAATCGATTCACTAGATGGGCAGCTTATAGGTCTGGGTAGACCGAATCGATTCGGCCTATCCGAATCGATTCGGCAGTATGCAGAAAGTCAGGTCCTCATATCCGAATCGATTTGGCCTGTCCGAATCAATTCGCTTTCTGAACCGAATCGATTCGGCCAGGGAAAATCGATTCGGAATTCCTGCTGTTTTGAGTTATTTTTCTAACTCAATTTTAACCCATTACTTTTAGGCTTAGGACTTAGGAACCTTCTTTTATGAAGTAAGTTTAGTGTCCTAGAGTCCTACATTAGTAAGGTGACTACCCTAGGTTAGAAATGGATTAGATGGGTCTTCTTTCGGGGATTACTAGATAGATGATAAGGTGTTTCCTACCTTTTTCAAGTTAAATGGAGAGTAGGAGATGTAAAATGGTATATCGGGGAATTTTAGAGACTTAACTAAGGTATACTAGACTTGGTGGCTTTTAGAAATGTCATTATTTCTTGGAGACTAATTTGGGAAAGTATCAAACATTGTAATTAATGACAACGTTAAACGATTATGGTTCCAGTTATAATGTAATGTATATGTTAAGATGGGAATAAAATTGTAAATGATAATTTACATAAACACACCTCTCTAAATGCTATCATAAGGGAAGTACGCGCATGAGGTGAAGTCCCCTGGCTAGCGAATGCAGGGGGAATATAATCCTCGGCCATAGGACTGGTTATTATGTATTGTGTATTTATTGTTCGAAGTGAGGTAATTCCGGGTGTGCTTATGACTCACTGTCGAAGGTATATGGACACTTCCCGGCGTTGCATTGTAGGATGCCAAGGTTATCTTGTTTGATAGGCCCTGGAAGATGATAGCTATTTAGGGGCAGGTCCGGAGGGTTAACTCGGAATGACGGTCTTAGAATCGTTATAAATGATTGAATATAACTATTCTTATTCAAGTGGGACTTGATTTATGATAAAGTGATCTAATAATTAAAGGGCTTGGAATACGTTTCCTAATGAGATTTCGAACGATGAAATGAAACAGTGTAAAGGATGGAAATTCTTAGTTAATGATATTCATTCATATCATCTTGCGTAACTGAATTAAACTTATGATCATTTAATTGCCTTAGTAGATGCTCTAAGGTTGAGTAGGTAGGTTCTTATCATTATCAATCATGATTTACCGTTCATAACTGTCATACTCTTTATTCATCTGGTGATCATATAAAATTGGTCCCTGATCCATTCATATTTCTTGTTGTACATGAACCTCATATTCGCTCAGGTGCTCCGCCGCAAGGACGCTCGTATTGACTTCCCCATTCCAGTGTCTCGGAGCTGCAACACCTTACGAATATTATGGGTTATTTTGTTATAGACGCCTTTATTTTTGTACTCTAGTTATGATTGGGTCATTTATTCGGGCGTGTGGCCCAAGCTTTTGTACTTCCCTACTGTAATGTATTATGTAATTTAACATAATTGTCAAAAATAAATTGTAAGAGACTGTTAGCCGAAAACTTATTCGATTATTGTGTTATGTATGTACTGTTCAGTTTAAATTCTTGTAGATTATATCCACTTTCCTTTCAAATTGGGTTGTTTAAATGCTTTTATTTCAATTTACAAATAATATTTTGACAATTCGTTTTCCAAAATTTGGTGTGGTTATCCTGTATACTTATTATATTATTGTGATGCTGAGAATGGTCCATCTATAACTCCTGTTATTATTGGAGTATCGGGTTGTCCACCTTTGATTTTGAGAAGCGGGTTGTCACAGATGGTATCAGAGCATCAGGTTCTACAGTCTTTAGGATCTATGCAGACATGTCACCTTCTATCGTAGCATTATTTGATACAAAGCTTAATGTTAGGACTGTTTTATTGCCTATGTTTGTGTTCTTTTGCAAAATAGATTTTTCTAGATAGTATTCTAATTCTATTATTTCTTTGTGTCAGATGCCGCCTAAGAGAAGTCGCCCGGTTAAAAGGAATAGACTTGTAGAAAAGGAGGTAGGTCCTCTACCTCCACAATAAGGAACTACAAATGTAGCTGAAGTAGCAAATATTATGGCCCAAGCGATCAACGCTGCGGTGACTGCTGTAGTTCAACAATTGCCACAAGCCCAACAACCACGAGCTCAGGAAGTACAAGCTCTTGCGGGACCTTCTTCGTGGGAGAGAGTTAGAGAATGCTTTTTCAAGGGCCATCCCCCAGAATTTTAAGGAGGTTCTGATGTCATAGTAGCTAATCAGTGGAAAAAGGATATGCATCGCCATCTGCGCATGGTGAAGTGTAGTGTAGTGAGGAAAGGAAACAAATCCTTGCTACTTTCAAACTCTTTGGAGCTGCATTACATTGGTGGGAATCGATGACTACGCCAGAGTAGAGAGATACTATAACTATAAATGATTTTTGGGTTTTGTTTGATCGGAAGTATTTTCCTCCCATGGTTCAAAGGGAGATGAGAAGAAAGCTTTAAGATGTCGTGAAAGGTGAACGATCGATGTTGGAGTACGAGGAGGAATTCACCCGTTTAGCTAGTTTTGTGTCGGATGAGGTGACTCCGAAGGAGAGGAAAATATCAAAGTTCATGGGAGGTTTACACTGGAGGATACGACAACATTTGCTGGGTAATCCAACTCTACAGACTTTTAGGGATGTGATGATCGCGACGTTACTCCATTGTTAAGAACATCGGTTGTATATTCAAAGTAGTAAGAAGGCTTCAGTTTCGGGGCAAGCGGCTAAACCCGAAGGCAATGGGGAAGTAGGAGGATCACTACCCTCGTCCCAATCTTCGGGAAATAAATAAAAATAAAGGGACACCCAACAAGGGGACTTGTCTAAACGACAGCGTTTTGGTGGATTCAATGTTGGTTGAAGTAATATTAAGCATGGTCAGGGTGCCCAACAACAAGCAGGTGGGGGTGGTAATGGGGGTAGAGGCCATCCATGCCAAGGATTTGGACAGTTTAGAAATAACTGGGGATGAAATCAGGAGAATATGATGGGTCGATGCTTTTAATGTGGAGAGTCGGGTCATTACAAGAGGGCGTGTCCTCAGTTGATTGGGGGGCAACTTTCTAGGGTTCCACGGCATCCACAGGCCCAGTTACTGCCACAAGTGCCTAATCCAGTTGTCCCTCCACAACAGGGACAACTATAGTATGGTTGTGTTTACCACATTCAGGATGCTATGCTTCCTCCGGCCCCGCCCGCGCCACCAGCTATTGAGGGTAAGTTTCTCATTCAGGGGCATATTGGTCGTGTATTATTTTATATGGGTGCGACACACTTATTTATTTCTAGAAGCTTTGCCCAGTCTACAGAGTTGATTAAATATGTAGAATGTACCTTCACTAGTGTTGAATCTTCTATGGGTGATGGTTCACTCATGTTCTTTGTTTGTAAACAAGTAGAAATAATTCTTAGTAACTTGTGCTTTGAGGTCGATTTACTCGTCCTAGATATGGTCGGGTATGATGTCATTTTGGGTATGGATTGGCTAGTAAAGTATCGTGCGATAGTTAATTGCTATGGGAAAAGTATAGTTTTTGCCATTCCGGGGCAAGAAATGTATTTAGTGGCTATGCCTCATTCGAAGGGAGATTCTAGCACTTAACTGTACTGTATTGCGGAGGAGACTTCTCGGGATATAATCGTTTCCTTAGATTCGATTCCGGTTGTTAGAGATTTTTAAGATGTTTTTCGGGAAATATCGGGTTTGCCTCCAAGTAGGGAAATTGAGTTCGTAATTGATTTAGCACCGGGAACGTGACCGATTGCTAGAGCCCCGTACCATATGGCTCCTGTTGAGATGAGGGAGTTAAGGGATCAGATTCAAAACATTTTAGAACAAGAGTTTATTAGGTGAAGCACGTCGGCGTGGGGCGCTCCGGTGTTATTTGTGAAGAAAAGAGACGGTTCTCTCCGGTTGTGTGTTGACTACAGGGAGTTGAATAAAGTCACCATCTGGAACAAATACCCACTACCTCGAATTGATGATTTGTTTGATCAACTTAGGGGAGCGTCTTTCTTCTCTAAAATATATTTGAGGATGGGGTATCATCAGTTGAGGATACGAGAGCAGGATGTGTCCAAAACTGCTTTTCTAACTGGATATGGGTCCTACGAATTCTGGTTATGCCCTTTGGACTAACCAATGCTCCCGCCGTGTTTATGGACCTTATGAATTGAGTGTTTTGAGACTTCCTGGACCAGTTTGTTATGGTGTTCATTTATGACATCCTAGTGTATTCCCAAATAGAAGCCGATCATGCTACTCATTTACGATTGGTCCTGCAGACATTGAGGGATCATCAATTGTATGCCAAGTTTGAGAAGTGAGATTTTTTGTTACAGGAAGTACAGTTTCTGTGTCACATTGTGATAGCACAAGGTATTTTGTTAGACCCAAGTAAAGTTGTTGCGGTGAGGGAATGGGGTCAGCCCACGGCACCTACAGAGATTCGTAGTTTTCCTAGTTTGGCAGGTTATTACCGCCGATTTATCAAGGGTTTTTCTAAAATTGCTATCCCTTTGATAAATTTAACCCGAAAAGGGGTGAGGTTTGTTTGGGATGATTATTGTCAGTTAGCTTTTGATGAGCTGAAGGGTAAGTTGAGCTCTGCTCCAGTCCTTGCGTTACCAAGGCCAGGATTGGAATATTCGGTCTTTATCAACGCATCTCTTCAAGGGTTGGGAGGTGTACTACAACAAGAGCAACGGGCTATTTCTTATGATTCTCTCAAGCTAAATCCCCATGAAAAGAATTATCCGGTGCATGATTTGGAACTTGCCGAAGTAGTTTTTGCCTTAAAGATTTGGAGGCATTATCTCTTGGGGGAGAAATTTAGTCTTTTTATGGACCATAAATCGTTGTAATATTTGTTTTCCCAGAGAGATTTAAATATGCGACAACGCCGGTGGTTAGAGTTTGTGAAAGACTAACAATTTGACATCCACTATCACCCGGGCAAGGCTAATGTGGTGGCGGATGCGTTGAGTCGGAAACCCGAAGGGGAGTTAGCCTCGTTATGGAAGGCGAAATGGAAGGATATTAGCTAGGAGGATACGGTTTCTAGGGCGTTTATTTCGGTGTTAACCGTTACGCCTACTATTGTGGCAAAGGTGGTGTAAGGTCAAGGAAGGGACAAAGGCTGTCAGGTCCGTATACGCCAATTGTTGACCGAGGGAGCAGAATCCTACTCTATAAGTTATGAGGGTGCATTATGTTTCCACGGAAGACTCATTATCCCGGATGAAGAGGATTTAAGACGGGCGTGATGACAGAATCTCATGGATCTAAGTTTACAGTGTATCCTAGTAATGATAAAATGTACCAAGACATGCGCCGTCAGTATTAATGGTCATGCATAAAATGGGACATTTTTGAATTTGTTTCCCAATGCACCACTTGTCAACTGGTGAAAGTATATCATCAAAGACAAATGGGTTTATTACAACCATTGGAAATATCAGTATGGAAGTGGGAAAGTATCTCAATGGACTTTATCACGAGATTACCAACGTCGCAGAGCGATCATGATTCCATTTGGGTTATTATTGATCGTTTAACTAAGTCGGCACATTTCCTACCAGTACGCATAGATTATAATACCGCTCGTTATGCCCGACTATTTATTGCGGAAATTTTTAGACTCTATGGGGTGCCTATAAATATAGTCTCCGACCGAGATAAGATTTTTGTTTCCCATTTTTCGCGAAGTTTCCAAGAAGCTATGGGAACCGAATTGAAGTTGAGCACCTCTTATCACCCTCAAACAGATGGGCAGACAGAAAGAGTAACCCAAATGTTGGAGGACATGATCCGAATGTGTGTGCTTGATTTTAAAGGTAGTTGGGAACAATATCTCCCTTTGGTCGAATTTGCTTATAATAATTCATACCACTTCACTATTAGGATGGCACCCTATGAAGCAGTTTATGATAGGCCGTGTAGATCACCCACTTGTTGGTTGGAGGTGGGAGATAATAAATTTCTTGGACCTAAAATGATCCAAGATACTTATTCAAAGATTGAACTCGTTAGAAATCGCATCCGAATAGCTCAAGATAGTCAAAAGAGTTATGCTTATGCTAATAGGAGGCATGTAGAGTTGGAGGTTGGAGATCAAGTGCTGGTGCGAGTATCACCGATGAAAGGTATAAAGCAATTTGGGAAGAAAGGAAAGCTTGCGCCACGCTATGTTGGACCTTTTCCCATTATTGCCAAGGTAGGCCCAGTGGCTTATCAACTTGCCTTACCGGAACACTTACAACAAAGTCATGATGTGTTTCATGTTTCATCTTTGAAAAAGTATAAGAGGTGTGAAGGAGCTCATTGGCATATTCCTTCGGATGATATCGCATTGCAACTCGATATTTCATATGAAGAACAACCAGCTGCAATCCTAGATAACGGGGAATGTAGGCTAAGATCTCGAGTGGTGCCCTTGGTTCGGGTTCAATGGGATCATCCCAATGCCGAGGAATCCACGTGGGAGCGTGAGGACGATATTCGATAAAAGTATCCACATCTCTTTTTGCAAGGTATGCCTGAATTTTGAGGGTAAAATTCCCTCATAAGGGGGGAGTATGTAATAACCCTTACTTTTGAGAAATTTATTTTATATTAATTTACTGTGTGAAGTAATTATATAAAATAATGGATGATGGAGTAAATATCAATTAAGTGAGTTAATAAAGAATATTTACTAGATTGTTGCATATTTACTGTTATGTGTATGTAAATATCATCATGTTACGTTTTACAATGTCGTGTGCTTTAAACGAAATTTATGGTATAAATGAAGCCGGAACTTGAAATGACTGAAATATTTATGGATGCTTATTTAGATGGCGTAGTTAGTCCCGAAATAGTCGAGACAGTCAAAATAAGTGCCATATTGTATTTTTGGGTTTCGGGAACTTTTGAGTGGTTATGACTTAAATATGTAGTTACGAGTCATTTTAGTGTGGTATTAACACTTAAAGATGGGAATTAAGGATAGAGGCACATTTAAGTCTTGCACCTCATTTTATTCTCTTAAGTGTGTATTTACTAAACCTAGAGAGAAAGAGAGAAAAGAGGAGAAAATGAAGAGATTGAAGATTGAAGATTGGGATTGTTGCTACCATTAGAAAATCTGAGATTTCAACCTCAAGGCAAGTTTCTTACTTACTAATATATGATTTAGGGTGAATAAATTGTTGTGATTGTTGTGTATGTGAATCAATTGAACAAATATGGATTTTATGGATTTTGTGGTGTTTGAGCCTTAAGCATAATTTAAATAGATGTTATGTGGAGTATAGTAGTTAGTAATCATGTAGGAGGGTTTTGGGTTGAATTAATGGTGGTTGTTCTGGATAATTATGGAGGAGAAATGAATGTTGAGAAAAGTAGGGCATAAAACTCCATAACCGAAATTGGGATTTTTAGGCTAGGCGAATCGATTCGCCCCTAGCGAATCGATTCACTAGAGGGGAAGCTTACAGGTCTGCGTAGACCGAATAGATTAGGCCTATCCAAATCGATTCGGTAGTATGTAGAAAGTCAGGTCATCCTATCCGAATCAATTTGGCCTATCCGAAGAGATTCTCTTTTTGAACCGAATCGATTCGGAATTCCTGCTGTTTTGAGTTATTTTTCTAACTTAATTTTTACCCTTTTCTTTTAGGCTTGGGACTTAGGAACCTTCTTTTATGAAGTAAACTTAGTGTCATGGAGTCCTACATTAGTAAGATTACTACCCTAGGTTAGAAATGTTTTAGATGGGGCTTCTTCCGGGGATTACTAGATAGATGATAAGGCGTTTCCTTCCTTTTTCAAGTAAAATGGAGAGTAGGAGATGTAAAATGTTATATCGGGGAATTTTAGAGACTTAACTAAGGTATACTAGACTTGGTGGCTTTTAGAAATGTCATATTTCTTGGAGCCTAATTTGGGAAAGTATCAAACATTGTAATTAATGATAACGTTAAATGATTATGGTTCCGGTTATAATGTAATCTATATGTTAAGATGGGAATAAAACTATGAATGATAATTTACATAAACATACCTCTCTAAATGCTATCATAAGGGAAGTACGTGCATGAGGTGAGGTCCCCTGGCTCATGAATGCAGGGTGAATATAGTCGTCGGCCATAGGACCGGTTATTATGTATTGTGTATTTATTTTTCGAAGTGAGGTGATTCCGGGTGTGGTTATGACTCAGTGTCGAAGGTCTATGGAAACTTCCCGACGTTGCGTTGTAGGATGCCCATATTTTCTTGTTTGATAGGCCCTGGAATATGATAGCCATTTTGGGGCGCGTCCAGTGGGGAAACTCGAAAGGACGGTCTTAGAATTGTTATAAATGATTGGATACAAATATTCTTATTCAAGTGGGACTTGATTTATGATAAAGTTACCTAAGAATTAAAGGGCTTGGAATACGTTTCCTAATGAGATATGGAACGATGAAATGAAACAGTGTAAAGCATGGAAATTCTTAGTCAATGATAATTCATTCATATCCTCTTGTGTAACTAAATTAAACTTATGATCATTTAATTGCCTTAGTAGATGCTCTAAGTTTGAGTAGGTAGGTTCTTATCATTATCAATCATGATTTACTATTCATAACTGTCATACTCTTTATTCATCTGGTGATCATATAAAACTGGGCCCTGACCCATTCATATTTTTTGTTGTGCATGAACCTTATATTCGTTCAGGTGCTCCGTCACAAGGACGCCCGTATTGACTTCCCCATTCCTGTGTCTCGGAGCTCCAACACCTTGCGGATGTTGCGGGTTATTTTGTTATAGACGCCATCAGTTTAGTACTCTAGTTATGATCGGGTCATTTATTCAGGCATGTGGACCAAGCTTTTGTACTTGCCTACTGTAATGTATTATGTAACTAAACATAATTTTTGAAAATAAGTTGTAAGAGACTGTTAACCGTCAGCTTATTCGGTTATTGTGTTATGTATGTACTGTTCAGTTTAAATTCTTGTAGATTATATCCACCTTCCTTTCAAATTGGGTTGTTTAAATGCTTTTATTTCAATTTACAAATAATATTTTGACAATCCGTTTTCCAAATTTTAGGGTTGTTATACCTTATACTTATTATATTATTGTGATGCTGAGAATGGTCCATCTATGATTCCTGTTATTATTGGAGTATCGGGCTGACCACCTCTTATTTTGATAAGCGGGTTGTCACAATACCCAATTCATTTGACAATGTCTATTTGAAGCTACAATCATATTATAATTGGATCAAAATGCAACAAATCGCTCACCATTTAAGTTTGGTGTCTTTTTCTATTTGTGCAAGATCTCGTATGTTTTGTAACCAAGGCTAATTTTTTGACATGATACAAAAAATTTCTTTCAGTATAGTCTTGATAGACTATGACAATGAAAAAAATACTCACTTACTTCTCCTCTGCTCCACTGTGCATTTAGCCCCAGACTATATTCAATCATATAATTTCATAAATATGTTTTCCACTGCTCAACTAAATAAGGATTATATATACCAATTTAAAAAAAACTTAAAAGGTTCATCCTTTTTTATTTAACACCGAAAAAATGAATTAATATCATTCAAACCCCCTTCACGAATTTGAATGAAAAAAAAAGAGTTTGAAACACATCTATGGCAAATTAAAAGCTATACCATTGAGAAATAATCTGAAAAAATATAACTGACCAAAGTTTCCTAAAATGAATAAACACGACATGGAACCTAAGATGAGAAAACAAATTACGCCAAAGTTACTAAAGTGAATCAACACAGTATGGAATCTAAAATGAATAAACAAATTAGAAACCCACTTGAAAGAATCTATATTAAACCAAGTTCACATCCACATAAAAAAACTTTCATGTTAATATTCATGTAAGGTTGCATCCAAATAAACATTCTCCAAATGATGAAAAAAAAGTTTTACCATTTTGTAGAAAAATCTACTACTAATGTATATAGACGATATAGTTGGAACTTATGAAAAATAATTAATACATACTTAGGTCCCATGATTTTAAATAAGAAAATAGAGAACTACACGTACATTATAAATACAAATGTACTCACTACACACCACCAACCATTTTCAATTTCTCAGCACATGTGGGTCAAAATGATGATGAAAAATATGAATATGGCTCTTTTTTCTTCTGTACTTGCTCTATAACTCAATTACAAGGATGTTGAGTAAAGCTAAAACCAATTCATTCACCATGAGTTAAAACATGTACGAATAAAGAAACTTTAAAAATTAGTTACTAAAGGGGCCATATATACATAACGTAGCACCATATATACATAACATTTATACAGACCACTATAGAAATAATAGCTGTTAAATAGGGAGAGAAATAAAGGGCATATCACCTCTAATCATGCATCATGACCTTGGTGGTTACTATATAGGTCACCAAGAAAGAAATGTAAAACATTTTCGGTGCTCAAATTGTCTGAGACATTGATATTAAACCCAAAGACAAAGCAATTCATCTTGGATGTTTCACAACAATAGACCGTGGTTAAGAAACTAAAAATAAATAAGAATCGAAGTGACCTAAAGTAATGAACATGAAACTAAAAATAAGCAAACGGGACTCTTAAAAAATAGAAAACAAAAGAATGTCGGTCCCTAACCGAAACAGGAGAAGTTGTTATTTAAAAACAAAGTTCAATAAACCCATGTTACGGATCAATAACAAAAAAAAGATTATGATAGACACCAACAATGATATGGAATTAAAATTAGAGTAAATATCACCTTTAATATTTGGAGAAAGCCTGTCAATAGGTATCTATATTCCAATATCTAAACACCAGCAAAGACAAATCAAAATCTTAAAAAAAATAAGCACCCAACTTAAAAACCTAATTCAGAAAATACATATCCAAACATTATTTGAAGCCTCAATAATAGGATTTGAATACTTGAAGATCAATTTTAGGTTGTTTGTAGAAGCTTTGATGTTCTCCGAATGTAACAATGCAAGTTGGGTCCCTATTCCAATCTCACTCGCCATCTCCAAGAAGTAGAAGTGGTTGTAAAACCAAATTGTTCAGCTTCTCAACAATTTATAGGATGAAATTCACAAACCATCAAGTGTATATAGTTAATTCAGAGTGAAAAGACATTTCTAGCAAGTTCCCCTACTTTCCAGACCCTTTTTCCTCTTGAAGGTCAAAAAACAACCTAGTAAAACAAAATCATTTATAAACTTAAATAAATCTGAAACTAAAAAGTCGTTGAATAAAAAAATTTATAGAAAACCAACAAATCAAAATAGAAACTATGTTACCGTGTGAGTGTTCATTCAAATAGTGTTTATTTGTGCTACTAAGTGTGTAGTGTTTATTCCCATTATCCAATAACATAATTACAGGATGGTCCTTGCACATCTTTGCCCTTGCAATCTTGTTTATTTTTTTCAGGGAGGAAGCTTGTTTTACTACCTCTGTAGTAGTAAAAACGAAAAATTCTTACCCAAACAATAGTGGCTTCTGCCAAAGCAAGACCATCTAATGTAAAAAACGAAACGAAGTTGAGTTTAGTAAAAATAAACTAAAGGAAATTTAATCAATTGGGTTTTTACGAAGGAAACTGATTTCTGGGTTTTAACTTTCGGGGTTTTACGACATATGTTTTTTTCTTACAGATCTTTTGCCTCATAATCTTACCCCAAAGCTCCTCGTCAGAGTGTTTGTTGCCATCCTCCCATTATTTCCATCGT
Source organism: Sambucus nigra (assembly GCA_949130495.1). NCBI lineage: Eukaryota > Viridiplantae > Streptophyta > Magnoliopsida > Dipsacales > Adoxaceae > Sambucus > Sambucus nigra. Next base: position 205,032,859 of record OX422208.1, read on the forward strand.
CCCATTACAGATCTTCTCCGATCTCTTCCATATCTGGTCGCTCACGTACCAATCTACCTCTTATCCAATCTTAGAAGGGTTTCCACATATAATCCAATCGGCATCTTCTACTTTTTTGACTGCAGAAGTAGAACTACATGACCTTCTTGTTTGTTGAAGCGAAAGCAAATGGGTTTTAAAATTTCGTATGGGATAGTTGTTGGAGTTAATGGGAAGATGTTTAGGCCTCATGTTTCTTTGGTAGGTGGGAAAGACTGTTCTATGGCATGGGTTGGTGGGATACATTCAATTTAAAGTAAGAATAGGTTGAGGTGTATATCGTAAGAAACCCTCGTTGTGTGAATTTTGATCTGGCCATTGATTTTTATCTTACTTGGCAAAATCATGACCTCTCATTATCTTATCCTCTTATGAAATAGTAAAATACCTCTACTCCTTATTTATTATTATTATATATATATAATAATAATAATAATAATAATAATAATAATAAAATAAAATGCCTAGAGTAAAGTACTCGAGAAAACTGAACAAAATACCTCAGCGAAGCCAGTTATAACAGTGGTCAGGGGGCTGGTTAGATGTACTACATACCTTTGATGAAGAAATAGAATCATGAGCATACACGGACGGTTGATGAGATATGTTCTAACTAGGATAAAAAAGTAAAATCACTTGAAGAAATCCAACATTACAAAGTTTGAGATCTTCACGTAACTAGGAGGAATTATTCGTTGCATAACAGATTGTACGAGTAGTTATTTAAGAGATCCCAATGGTTATGGGAAATACAATTGAATGTTATAAAAGAAAATATACAGATATTTTTTGAGCACTCACCCCAGCTTTTTTCTAGTAGAAACCTAAGGAGGATAGCAACATAATGTTCATTTGCCTTTGAAAGGGGGAACAAGGAGGACGAGGAGGTGAAATTCCAGACAAAGATATTGTGCTCATCTTTGGGGATCCACCCATTACCATATATGTAACATTATTGAAGAAGACATAAATAGGTTTGGCCACAAAATCATGATCGAGGAAATAATAATCTCAATGAGCAAGGTGACCATGCTTACAACCCCTGAATAAGGAACTTGTCCATATGGAAACAGTTTGATGGTAGGGTTCGTGGAGTTAGGTGAGTGGATAATTTCTTTTCAAGATCATTAGTTAAATGATCTAAACACATCACATGCCTTGGAACTAATGAAAAAGATGAGGAATCAATCGAATGATACTCACTGATAGCGAGCGACCCAACATCAATTGAAGATGAACTATGATAGTCATAAGAAGGTGTACTTAAATAATCAACAAGTTATTCCTCAAGTGATCATGATGCTGAGTAAGCACTCACATATCCATTACTTTTATTTTTATAAAGTAGGTGTGAAGTAATAAGAATTCCCTCCACTGGTTGAGATGTGACTGAAGTGGATTATTGGGGGAGGGTTACCCCAATAGCCTCATATCCTTACTTACAAAAGAATTGAAAAGTTTCCTCGATATAGAAAGTGTCAATGTCAAAGACTTGATCCTCCGTAATAGCATCACTAATGGGTATGATTTCTCACATATTTTTCCCGACTACATGGGTGTTAACCTGGGATTGTGGAGACGAGTTCTCACCAAGCTCAGTAGGAACAAAATTTGAAACATCAGTGTGTAGGTGTTTCCTCTTAAAGAGTTCTTATCTTAATCCTTTTAATGGGAGTCTGGATAAATTTACCCCTCGTGAATAGGGTTCCATAAAATAGGGGTAACTTCACTCAAGGAAGCTCTGGTAACCTGCTATAGTTCCATCCTTCCTTGCGAGTACAATTGGTGAGATACATGTGAGAATTAGGAATCATTTGAATAAATTATTTGTGAGGAAAATATTAAATACAATGTTTAATAAGCTCAATTTGGTATTGCCATAAGAAAAATCAGGATAAATTGAGAGTTGGAAGGTAATAACGAGAAGGCATGAAAAAGGTACTAAAACCATTTGTCATATAAACCATAAACAAAAAGGGAAAAGTTGTAATAAGATTCAAGATACAATTCCTCAGGAGAGTAGTTAATTGGGAACTCAAGGGAATAAGTACCTTGATCATAGACACGTTGACTCCTTACTCGGTTAGCATGATAAAAGTCCACCATTTTCCCCAACATAGTCAAAGATGGAATAATTTAAGGCAAGAGAAAATCCATGACAAATATATGAGGAAATCCTTTCACAGATTCAACATTTGTGGGGAGTGGAAAACTTGAGATGTGGAAGGAAAGAGACCCCAAGAAAACACACCTCCTAATATCCTCGAGTAAGAGTTGAAAAAGAACTCATCAATGTTGTAAAAAAATGGGATAAGAGATTGCTTTGGAGTCTTCCTATGCCACCTGGCGAGCGAGGCTCTAGGGAAATTTTGGGAACCCCTAAAAAAGAAGGCCCATCAAAATGAATGAATTAACAAAATTAAAGACATCAGAACATCCATGTGACATTTCTATGTATACATGGGCTCGATCACACCAAGTATACATTGAACTAAGAGTTAAAAAAGTGAATGGCACACTTCTGCCACGAGAAATCCTGATAATAAGAAGGAGTAACAGATCAAGAGGGGATTCATTAGGTTTCCACGGGAATTAAAATCATGTCTAGAAAGTCACAAAGAATGCAGGAAGGTGACTTTTATCCTATAATTTTGGACTATCATGACTTTTTGGTAAATTCATTTTGGCCTCATCTTTGGACAAAGGCCCAAAGTCCATAAACTAGTACCTTTGCCATTTGGAAAAAGAATGTTTTCTTATTCATGTATGAGTAAGCCCAACATAGTGAATGCACACCCCAATTGACTTATGAAACTCCTCACACATCTTTTTCTCCTCAGCCTCCTCTAATGCCTAAAAAAATATGGTCTCCCAAAATGGGTAAACCTGTAAGCTCGTAGATATCATCTAGGGTGATAAACAATTTGCCCCAATAATTAACGAAGATATGGGTATCTATTCTTACATGTGACGCTAAGATATTGGAAGAACACATTATATACACCCCAACCTAGCACCATCCAAATACCTCCTTAGGTCCCCAGCACCCTCGGGCCCCAGGTCTTGCTCCAAACCTTAACCTAGAGGCCACCGGGTTCACTTAAGACCCATTTGACCTCAATCAAACCTTTAACCTGATTTAAGCTCATTGTACCTTCATATTTCACTTAATCCCATTTCCAAAAGTCCATATCGTGAATCGGTCTTCATCATTTAGGGTCCGTAGAATTGACCTCGGCCCTAAAAATTGGTCGTTATCAACTTCAAGTCGTCAGAATTAACCTCGACCCTTAGAATAGGTCGTCATTATTTAAGGTCCATAAAATCGACCTCGACCCTCAAAATTGGTCGCCATCAACTTTAAGTCCTTAGAATTGAACTCGGTCCATAGTATAGATCATCATAATTTGAGGTCATCAGAATTGACCTTGGCCCTCATAATTGGTCGTCACCACTAAAGTTCCTCAGATATGACCTCGTCCTTTAGAACTGATCACCATCACTTAAGGTCCTCATAATTCACCTCGTCCCTCAAAATTGGTCGTCATCACTTAAGGTCTGCATAATTGACCTCGACCCTCAGATTCGATCGTCATCACTTTAGACTTCGACCCTCAAAATTGGTCACTATAACTAAAGCTCCTTAAAATTTACCTCGACCCCAAGAATTGCTCATCATAACCTTAGGCACTCAGAATTGACCTCTGCCCTCAGAATCGATCATTACAACCCTAGGTCCTCAAAATTGACTTCGACCCTCAAAATCGGCCTAGGTCCTTAGAATTGGTCACTATAACTTAGTTCCTCATAATTGAACTTGGCCCTCATAATTGGTTATTTCCAACACAATAGGCCTTGACCCAATGAATTGGTCATCCTCATCTCCTTAGGTCCATAGAATTGACCTAGGCCCACTGAATTGGTCATTATCTTCTTCCTAGGTCCTCAAAACTAACCTCAACCCATTGAATCGGTCGTTTTCTTCTCCTTAGGTCCTCAGAATTGACCTCGACCTAGTGAATCGTTCAACCTCATCCTTTAGGTCATCAAAATTGACTAATAAAAGCTCTTTCCTAATGTCAATGTGGTGTCTATCAGTCGAAGGCCTTAACTTGTACTAAGCTCACTCGTCGAGGTTCTCTCTTTAGATACCCCATCCTAGGTTTCCCCTAAGAACCTCCTTAGGTGCCTAGACATCACACATGCTGAGTTATACACGAGAGACTTTGTGAGCTTAAGCTGAGTCTATCTTCATTGGGTTCATGTTTATATGTTCTATCATTAATCCAAAGCTTTGGCCAACTAACTTGTCATTACCATACTCAATAGGGGTTACGCCTCCATATATAATCTAAAGTACCCTCCTACATTTGGCGACTCCGCTGGGGAGGCATCCTTCTAGATAAGGAGTATGGCGCAAGATAATGCTACTCGAAGACTCAATTTCGATGACATTCAGCATAATGAAGAACAGGCTGCGAGAGAGCAAGAGGCCCTAAGAGATGGGGCTCCTCGAGTAGAGGTACCTCTGGCGCCGACAATGTTAGGCGTCCCAGGGGCGACACAACCTTCCACGAGCGCAGGGTTGGGACCCGCCCAGATGGCGCTCCTCATGAGAAAATTTTATGAGTTTTTGCAAACCCCAGTAGCTTCAACGATGCTGGGAGGATTGGAGGCTAATGCCTTCGTAACACCAGGAGTGGCCCCGTCGGCCCCATCAGGGGCAGGTATTATAGGAGCGGTCCCAGCAAGTTTACCCTCTGTTGTGAATCCAACTGTGGGCACCTCAGGAGTTTCAACGGCACTACCGGTAACGTTCACTTCGGTTACAACGACCGCTCAACCCTCGACCCCGTTGCTGGTGGCCCTAGTAGTCTCGCCCTTGGAAGAGATGAGAAAAGAGATGCAGAAGGAGATGCTGAAGTTCATACAGGCTTCCTCACAGGCTGTGGGTGAGGTGGCAGCGGTCTACGATGACTTTAGAACACCTTACCCCCAGGAGTACAATGACGAACCCTACCCGAAGGACTATATTCCCCCTACCTTTGAAAAATACTCAGGGAAGGGTGGGAACCCGAAGGAACACATTAAATGTTTCGTTGAACACTTGGGAGCGCACTGCAATGAAAAAAAGCTTAGATTGAGGGAGTTATCCAAATCCCTGACTGATAAAGCATACACTTGGTACTCTCATCTGCCTCCCAATAGTGTCTCTACGTGGGAGGAGATGCATGTATTGTTTGTCCGAAAGTTCTTCTTGGCAGAAGATGAGTTCACCCTAACCCAACTTGGCAGGGAGAGGCAAAGGCCAGGAGAAGAGGTAGTGGCCTATATTCGAAGGTTTAGGGAAAGGTCCCTCGATGTAAGGGAAGAAGCTATGGAGGCCAGGTTACTACAGATTTGTGCTGAGGGATTACTTCCTGAGTATATCTATCACCTAATCAATGAGACACGCGAGGAAACATTTTCATCATTCTTAAAATCCGCAAGAAAGATATCTTTGGTGGTGCGACCTAGCCCAATAGTAGCTCCCATGGTGTTCAGACAGCCGATACAACCCATTGGAGGAAGGTCTCAGGCCCCACGGGTGGGATATATCGAGAGGGAAGATGGGGGCAAGGCGCTGAGGAAGGACAACAAAAGAAAGTTCGGAAGAGATAGAGAAGACCCGCCACCGTTACCTTGTATGATGGAGGAGGCTGTGAGTTGCTATAATGCAATGGTCCAAGGCGGAACGGTTTACGAACCAAAGGGTGTCCCGGCGGAAGAGCCCGACGCGACAACTAGGGCCGATCCCAAATATTGTCAGGTTCATCAAAAGGTCCAGCATCCAACAGAAAGTTGCTTCACGCTGCGAAGAATCATCGACAAGTACATGAAGGCGGGAACATTACAAATCCCCCCGCAGAATGTTAACAATAACCCACTCCCGGCACATGGGGCCAATCTTGTAACGGCCTACGATAAGGAGGCAGAACGGGAGGGGGGAGAGGCAACAATGGAGTTCGATAAGGCACTGGAACATTGCACCAGGGGAATGGCTAACGTAGTTCTAGCTTATGATGAAGCAAGTGATAGGGACGTAGAAGACGCCTACAGCGTTGAGGGTGAGGAAACGGACCCAGTCGTAGAATGTAGCGCAGTATCAAAATCTCCAAAGTTCACTTGGTTCTTCGACCAAGTGGGAATCCCGAAAGAGAGCATAATAGAGATAACTCAGGCGGTCTTAGATATTGCAAGAAGAAATGTAGTCCCCTCGCTAAGATGGAGGGGACCCATGTCTAGGCTGGTAAAGAAGTTCCTATCAGAGGTAACGTTCAGCGATGCGGATAGAGCTGTAAGGTTCCCCCATAATAGGCCTCTGTATGTAACCGCCAGTGTTAACGGGGTTAGCTTTGCCAGGACTCTTATGGATGGGGGTGCTTCCATCAACATTATGCCAAAAAAACTCCTTCCACGCGGCTAATATTACGGAAGAAAGGTTGGTTCCTATGCCCTTGGTAATCTCGGGCTACAATAATCAATCTTCCAAATACATTGGGTATGTAAACGTGGGGATAGTGATGGGAAATCTGAGTTCCCATATCAAGTTCCATGTAATAGAAAGCACAACTTCCTATCATTTGTTAATAGGGAGAGTATGGATGCACAACCAAGGGTTAGTTCCCTCAACGTACCATCAATGTGCTAAGGCGAATATCAAGGGGACATAAGTGACTATTAGGGCAACTAAGAGGCCTTTCGCTATCGAAGAAGCACACTTGGTGGATGCAGCCTTTTCGACAGAGCTCGAAGAGGACGTGCGGGTTCTAACAAGGAGAATGGAGGGATCATGGGTCCCCTCGATTAGAGAAAGAATGGGACCTTTAAATGAGAGTGGCGAAGGGAAGAGGATCGAGGAAACATATCGGGCGGTCCCTCGACCCCAAAACATCTGGAAGCAGCTCAAAGAAAAGATGAGGCCTAGGACAAACCCAGGCGAGCATGAGGTCCAACGACAAAGAGTGTTAAGTCATTTTTCAGGGGAAAGAATCGCTGAGGCTTCCAGAGAGGAAGAGAAAGGCCGTAGCAACAGCCACCAGCAGGCAATGCAAGAAAATTGTCACTGAAGAGGGAAAAGTGGCGTACTGCTTATAATGGTGTGAACGGGCGGTCGAAAAGGCTAACAATGAGGTTGACCCGATATATGAGTGTTTTTTAGTAGATCAACGGGGGCAGTGTGTGGTGATCGATAACTCCAGCATACAAGAGTTCGTAGAAGATGTCACCGAAGAACCAGACTACATGACAGACCAACCAAGGCCCCAGGCACAAGAGTTCGAGCAACTAAACCTAGAAGGAGAAGGGGAAGATCCAAGGCCTATCTTTATCTCGAAAGATCTTGTTAAGGAGAAACAAAAAGCCTTGGTTGACCTGATTCGGGAGTTCATAGATGTCTTCGCATGGATGTACACTGAAATGGAAGGGCTGGATGAGGAAGTGAGCTGCCACAAGTTGAACGTGATGCCTTCGGCTATTCCAGTAAAGTAGGCAACAAGAACTTACAAGCCTGAAATAGATTTAAAGATTAAAGAAGAGGTCCAACGCTTATTGGAAGCAGGATTTATCAAGCCTATACAACATCCCTTCTGGCTATCCAGCATTGTGCCAGTAGGGAAGAAAGACAAAAACCAAATAAGGATCTGCGTGGATTTCAGAGACTTGAATATGGCTTGCCCCAAGGATGAGTTTCCCCTACCCTCCATCGACAGTTTGATAGATGCCACAGCTGGTCATGAGATGTATAGATTCATGCATGAGTATGTGGGATACAACCAGATCAAGATGGACCCCTCTGACGCAGAGAAAACAACATTCAGAACGCCGTTGGGCAACTTTATGTACAAGGTAATGCCGTTTGGACTCAAGAACGCCGGGGCTGCGTACCAAAGAACAATGATGGCCATTTTTCATGACTTCTTCCACAAATTTATGGAATTCTACGTAGACGACTTGGTTATCAAATCAAAGAAGGAGGAGTCCCATTTGAACGACTTAAGGAAGGTGTTTGCTCGGTGCAGGAGGTACAAGTTAAGGATGAACCCGTTAAAGTGTGTCTTCGGAGTAACAAGTGGTAAGTTTTTAGGCTTCGTGGTTAATCGACAAGGGGTACAGATGGACCAGGATAAACAGTGGGCAATCTTGGAGATTCCATGTCCAAGAATGGCGAAGGAGCTGAAAAGTTTTCTTGGAAAAATCTCCTACCTTAGGAGATTTGTGCCTGGATTGGACGAAATAACACACCCACTGATGCAGCTGCTACGAAGGAACACGAAATTTAGATGGGAAGAGGTTCACCAGAAGTCCCTTATTGGGCTGAAGAATATGCTCGTGTCACCACAAATCATGGTTCCTCCCTAGGAGGGAGCTCCGTTGCAGCTATACCTCACATCCACCACGAGGTCAGTTGGAGATCTGCTAGCACAAGAAGTAGACGGGCAAGAACGGCCGATTTACTACCTCAGCAGAATTATACATGGGCCAGAAATTAGATATACTAGTTTAGAAAGGCATTGTTTAGCCTTGGTCTTTTGTAGCACAAAAACTTAGGCATTATATGCTGTCTTTTACCATTCATATTGTAACTAGATGCGACCCAATTAGGTATTTACTCGCAAAGACTATATTGATTGGCAGGGAAGCTAGATGGTTCCTTATTCTCTTTAAATATGACTTAAAATGTGTGGTCCCTCGCACAATCAAAAGCCAGGCGTATGCTGACCTATTGGCCATCTTCCCTTCAGGAACCTTCGAGCCACTTAGGGAAGACATTCCAGGAGATGATTTGCAGGCCAATTACCTGGATGCAACTGAGGAGGAATGGACGATGCAGTTCGATGGATCTTCGACAGAAAAGAAGGGAGGAGTAGGGGTTATTCTTTCAAAAGGGATGGAAGAGATTTGCCTTTCCTACAAACTAGATTTCCCTTGCTCTAATAATGAGGCAGAATACGAGGCGTTAGTACTAGGGCTTCTAGAGGCTCTTCGGAGGGGAATTTGTTCACTCTGCATTAAGGGTGACTCAAACTTAGTAATTCAGCAGGTAAACGGAGAATATGCGTTGAAACACATGAGCCTAGCGCCTTATAGAACAATCATTCAAAGGCTCCTCAACTAGTTCCATCGGACCAAGATCAGGAGGCATCCCAGAATGATGAACCGCCATACAGACACCTATGCCACTATTGCCCAGAAGATGATAATGAAAACCAATGAGACTACAGTTGTGATCCAACGAAGAACAACCCCCTCGGTAGTACAGTCAATACTACCAATGGAGGAAGAAGTGGGCTGGAGAAGGGATATTAAGAAGTAACTGGAGTCTGGTGAGGGGTCGATGGGGCTAAGAGAGTTGGCCCAATATTTTACATGCCAGGGGAATCTCTATTTTAGAAATACAGGACGGTGGCTGTCAAGATGCGTCAGCCCAGAAGAGGTCGAGCAAATATTGAGGAAAACACATAAAGAACACTGTGAAACGACTGAGATACCGCTATATAGGAGAATTCAAAGGGAGGGGTATTTCTGGCCTAGAATGAAGCAAGATGCGGCAGAGCTACAACGGAAATGAAATAAGTGTCAGCTATTCTTCGAAGCAGCTGAGTGCCATTTTATTGAAGCTCAAACGGACTGGAGGCAGCCCTACATCGACTTCATTCAGGAGAGGGTTGTCCCAACGGAGAAAATAGATGCAATGGGTCTGAGGCGAAGGGCTCCAAGGTTCTACGTCCAGGAGGGGCAGCTTTATCGAAAGGGGTACTTTAACATGCCCTTGCGATGTGTCACGAGGGAAGAAGTAGTGGAGGTCCACAAACAAGCGCACGATCCAGCACATATAGGAGGTGCCAAGCTATATGATCAGTTGATGACATTGGGGTATTATTGGCCAACAATGGAGAAAGACTCTGCAGGGTTTGTTCAAAAATGCAAAGCTTACCAACTTCATGGGAATATGATCCATGCCCCATCGGCAGACTTGCACTCTCTATCAACGCCCTGTCAATTTCATACTTGGGTGTTCGACCTAGTGGGGGCAATACACCCCTCTTCGAGAGGCAAGATATGGATACTAGTAGCAACAGAATGTTTCACAAAATGGGCCAAGGCAATACCACTCAAATGGGTAATGGCTGGGGTGGTGAGCAACTTCATCAGAGAATACATCATTTGTCGTTTTGGGATCCCAAAAGTAATTCTCTCGGATAATAGGACCCCCTTCGTCAATTTTGAAGTAACAATGCCCACGGACAAGTACTCCATTGTTCATCACACTTCAACGGTGGCATACCCAAAGGGAAATGGTCAGGCCGAAGCAACTAACAAAACCTTGATTAATATTTTGGCCAAAATGATGGAAGACTTTCCAGGGGCGTGGGATGACAAGATACCAGCTGTCTTGTGGGCCTATCGAACAACCAAGTGAAAACCCACAGGATACACGCCGTTCTCTCTTGTTTATGGGGATGAGGCAATACTTCCAATAGAATTGAAAGTTCCCTCTGCTCGTTTTTCCTTGAGAAGTGGCATGCTCCCTCATAGTAGACATGTACAGCTTGAAGCGTTGGATAAACACAGAGATAACTCGATGCAACACTTTCAAATATATACGAAACAAATCTCCAGGGCATATGACAACTTGGTGAGACCAAGGAAGTTCGTGGAGGGAGACCTCGTATTGAAAGTGGGAGTGAAACACATCAGGGGACTTCCTCTACCAAAGTTCGCAGCCAACTGGGAGGGACCCTTCTTTGTGAAGGAAGATCATGACTCAGGTTATTGTTTAATTTCGAAGTTAGAGGAAGACAAGCCATTTAAGATTAACAATAAGTGGCTGAAGGTTTATCATGTGTAAACAACCAAGTGTGAACTGATGTTATGACTAGCTATTGTTATAAATATACAAGTTTCGGGTGACATTTTTTTATCATAATGGACGAATTGCAGAAATACAAAACTCTATAGCATACAACAATAGTCACAACACGCGAAGGGATTGAAAAGTATATATTATTCATTCATAAATAATATAGCATTACAAAATTTATGTTGGGAACTATCACCCAAGAATTACATAGATAAAAGAAGTAAAGGATCTGTATACAAGAAGTAAATAGTCTATAAGAAACGATAAATCTGAGGAAGAGAAAAAATCTCCAGGAAGGCCCGAAGAAGCTGCCGTGAAAGACCGTTGGGCGCTAATGGAAACCTCCAGCCTTGTTTGCACTTATGTACGTTCGATCAGGAGTCACGCGCGCTTCAATTTGACCAGGCACAAAGCTTCCTCGGCATCCTTTACCTCTTGATCCACTGCTTCCAAAAGGGGCGCTAATGCGACCAACCTAGCTTCCTCAGCATGCTGGTCCTCCTGGTGCTTTCGTAACACTTCCCTCTGGCCGATCAGTTGTTGGTTCTTCAAAGTCTTCAGATACGTGTGACACCCCGACTAATTAAATACCGGGTAGCTACTACTTTATTAAATTAATTCAAAATGCCAAGTTGGCTCAGTTAATAGCATCACTGTCGAAAACATTTTATTATTACTAACCACCTAGTATTTAAAAAGTAAGTTGCCAAATTTTAATTTAAGTCTGATTAACATGCAACAAGTGTAATGAATAAATAAATAACACCATTCACCATACTGAAGTAAAACGAATAATCATCACAATAGAGTAAATAAAGGCTGGAGGAAAACTCCTCACTACAATCCCACAACTGATAAGTAAAACGAATACTGAAACGATACTTGCTAAAGTCTGAAAACTGAAATGTAAAAGATGCTCTAAATAGAAATGGGCAACATGCCCTACAACTGATAGATAGTGACTCTGGAATCCAAAAGATAGAAGCGTCTATAAGCAAAGTTCCTTTAGCTTCCACAAACCGCTACAGCTCATCACCTGAATGAGTATCCTATTCTTGGTGTCCCTGTGGCTGGGCACCTAAAATTGTTTTACAAGAAAAAGATTTGAAAAGCAAACGGGTCAGAGCCCGAATGTGGAGTTATATTTTAAAAACCTACAAGTGCTTTAAAAACATATAAAACATTAAATGCAAAGTACATGTTAGGACGTGCACTCACATAATATTCTCACCTCTCGTCTAACTGTGCACTCCTAACGCAAATACTCATCTATAACTATCCATACCACTAGTTAAGTGACAACATATCTAGCTAGACTGCCAAAGGTCCTACCCATAATACTCGGTTCCATAAACATAATAACGCTCGTAATTAAATAGAGGTTTAACGTAAACTCAGATACTCAATATGCAATATATATAACTATCAGTTAACTCGTTATATTTCTCGAAACAATACCGTAATATATTTACAACATTAACATGAGGATTCTCATTAATTAAATGTATATTAATCACATCGTAAATATACAATACAAGCACCCCGAGAACTAAGCTGCGGTGAACACATACTCTGCTATCCATCCCGGTACATCACGTACATAAGGATCACATATTCTGAATCTCTCAGGAATAGTTCAGATAACACAAATCACAAATAGTGGAGGCGAACACAGTCACCATCACGTGGGTCACGCACATACCTACGCTCCCACGGTCAGCGGACTTATTAATATCCCAATAAATCTTTCTATGACCTATGTTCATCGAGGTACCAGTCTATATCCCCCCCGTAGGCACACAAGAATTAGAGGGTCCTAAGCGAACGCAACCTCCCGTGATAGCAAGTATGGTAGGTATGTCATACACACAATCCATATACCAATACTAAGTAAACACATATCTTAGTAATACCGTATTTTAATCTTAGTACATATTGCATTCTCGTAATAACTTATAACTATCAAAATTCATACTATTCCGGTTTGTAATTATACGCGCCATAATTCATCCTCACATCGTAGTAGACACTCACGTCTCACCCAAACGGTTCATTCTAATTTAACTCTTTTGTATATAATTTCCTTCTCATATATACCCAAATGTCCCAAACCTATCACTACGTCGTCATTGGAAGGTTAACTATATCCTCGAACAAGTTTACGGGACTCCAAAATTTAAAACAGTTCAAAATAGCCCAAACTGTCAGCTCGTTAGAAGTCTCGTTCGAACGAGTGTTCGAACGAGTTTGGGCTGTCAGCTCGTTAGAAGTCTCGTTCGAACGAGGCTGTTCGAACGAGATTCCAGTTCTTTCGAACGAACTGCACCTTCTAACGATATCTCATTCGAACGAGATATCGAATGAAACTACCCTTCGTTAGAAGAGACTGGTCAACTCATTAGAAGCTCGTTCGAACGAGCTCGTTCGAACGACCTGGGGGCTACTTCTAACGACTGGCTAGTTTCGGCCCAGATTTTTCCAAATACGTTTTTCACCATTTTTACTCCTCAAATCACCTCTAAAATTTATCCCAACGATTGTTTTAAAGTCTCTAAACAATCCTAAACATAATATAACCACATCCTATCACGTTTTTATGTATTAATTCACCCTAATCATCAATCAATTTACAAATACTTAAACTTTTCCCTAATTCATTCATGAACATGAACCCTAGAATTTGGAACCCTCAATTCATTAAATTTAATCCGTTTTTCTTTCACCCAATCATGTATTAACATCAGATTAATCGTCTCCAAACTATTCTACATGCAATTTATCCTCAATATTCAGAACCTAAGTCCAATTAATCATGGGTTTTCATTCATCTTCCAATAACAATTATAAATCTTCAATTTTCTAACATGGAAAGAACATTTGCTGAAGTTAAACATAATTAAACCACTTGCCTTGTTTGTTTCCGGATTTCGTGTTGATTTGGTGAAGAATCTCTGCAGAATTTTCTCTCTTTCTCTCCTTCTGCAAGCTCCTTCTCCAATGGTGGCTAGGGTTTGTTTTGGGGAAAGTTGTAAACCTAAAGATAACCTCCGTAGCTTAATGGTTTAATATAGGATGGTTAGTGGGATTTGTGGGTTTAATCCACATCAGATTTACACCTCAAATTTTCGTCACTTTTAATTTCTAAAAATGTAAAATTACCAAAATACCCTTTAAGTTGCCGGTATGGCCTAAAAATACCCCGGGACCCAAACTATACCCCCGGCTAGTGTTTTCTGACTATCTCGACCCTCCCGGACGCGTTGGCGCACTCAAAACGACCATACAAGTTATATATTTTAAATTCACTTTTATTATCAAAATATTATACCGTGACGCGGCGGTCCCACGCGTCTCAACAAAATTTCTAAAATGCCGTATATAAATCTCACGACAGATTTTATAATACCAAATACATATATAATCATATATGCACATAATCAAATACCAATTCGCATCTCATTAGTATTTATAACCCGGATTAATTATCAATTAATACGCATTTAATTAATTAATCCCAAAAATAAATATAGTCAAAAGTACGGGGTATTACATACTCCCCCCCTAATAACTGAATTTCGTCCCGAAATTCGAAACTAGAAAGTACCTGCTAAAAACAGCTCTGGATAACGCTCGCGCATCTCATCCTCGCGCTCCCATGTGGACTCCTTGACATTGTGATGTCTCCACTGAACACGCACTAACGGGACTATCTTTGACCGCAGTTTCTTCTCGCTTCGGTCCAAAATAGCAATTGGCCCCTCCTCGTAGGAGCTATCCGGCTGGAGATCGATGTCCTCCACAGCAATGTGAGAATGGGCCAAATTATCTCTAAGGTATTTCCTCAGTGAGGAAATATGGAACATGTCGTGAATCCGATGCAAGGGCTCCGGTAGCCCGAGTCTATACGCAACCGGTCCGATCCGCTCAATAATAGGAAACAGCCCCACATACCTCGGTGCCAACTTCCCTTTCTTCCCGAAACGCATAATCCCCTTCATCGGAGATACCCTGAGCAAAACCTGGTCCCCCACTTGGAACTCTCTGAAAAGTCTCTTCGCATCAGCATAACTCTTCTGCCTGTCTTGAGCTACCCGAATGCGACTCCGAATTAACTCAATCCTTGCCGAAGTATCCTGAATCACTTCCGTCCCAAGTAGTTTGTTGTCCCCCACTTCTAACCAACATGCTGGGGAACGACAAGGCCTACCGTACAATGCCTCAAACGGAGCCATGCCAATAGTAAACTGATAGGAGTTGTTGTAAGCAAACTCCACCAGTGGAAGGTACTGCTCCCATCCACCCCCAAAGTCAATAATGCACATGCGTAGCATGTCCTCCAACATCTGATTGGTGCGCTCTATCTGCCCATCGGTCTGCGGATGATAAGCCGTACTCAACCGCAATTCCGTGCCCATTGCCTCCTAGAAACTCTCCCAAAACCTCGAAACAAATATCTTGTCTCTGTCAGACACGATATTTAGGGGCACACCGTTAAGTCTCACAATCTCTGAAATGAAGAGCTGGGCATACTGTCCCATAGTGTAGTCAGTCCTTACGGGTAAGAAGTGAGCGACCTTGGACAACCTGTCCACAATTACCCAAACGGAGTCATGACCCCTCTGCGATGTAGGAAGCCCCGTGAGAAAGTCCATGGATATGCTCTCCCACATCCACACCGGGACCTCCAACGGCTGTAACAATACTGCTGGTCTCTGATGATCCACTTTTACAAGCTGACAAGTGGCGCATTTCGAGATAAACTCAGCGATATCTCTCTTCATACCGCTCCACCAATACAGTCGTCTCATGTCTTGGTACATTTTGTCCCCTCTGGGATGTACCGCGAACCGTGAGCCGTGCGACTCTGCCATCACCTCGTGTCGTAATTCCTCCCCTTCCGGGACTACCAATCTCCCATTGAAGCGCAATCCCCCGTCTGAGCTAACGGTATAGGACTCGGCTCCCTCTGCTAGTAATCGAACTATCTGCTCTTGACAGAACGAGTCATTGGCCTGTGCCCGTACTACCTTTGTAACAATCTGCGGTGTAACGGTCATCACAGACATGAAAGATCGGGCCACTGCATCCTGGTATCCCAATTCCTTCCACTTTGCTTTCCAGACCTCTGCCACCTCGTCTGCTGGCCTACGGCTCAACGCGTCTGCTACCACGTTAGCCTTACCCGGGTGGTACTGGATGTCGAACTGGTAGTCCTTCACAAATTCAAGCCACCTACGCTGCCGCATATTCAATTCCTTCTGCGTGAACAGATATTGTAGTGACTTGTGGTCTGTGAACAGCTGAAACTTCTCCCCCAAAAGATAGTGCCTCCAAATCCGTAAGGCAAATACCACTGCTGCCAACTCCAAATCATGTGTGGGGTAATTCTTCTCATGAGGCTTAAGCTTACGGGAAGCATAAGCTATGGCCTCTCTCTCCTGTAGTAATACACCTCCCAGTCCTTGCAAAGACGCATCGGTGTAAACCAAATACTCAACTCCCGGTCTCGGCAATGCTAACACAGGTGCTGAGGTCAATTTGTCCTTCAATTCATCGAATGCCAACTGGCAGGCATCACTCCAGATGTAGGGCACACCCTTACGAGTCAGATGTGTCAAAGGACCTGCTATCTCCGAGAAACCCCGAATAAACCTCCTGTAGTATCCTTCTAGACCCAAGAAACTACGAATCTCAGTTGGTGTCGTGGGCTGTCCCCACTCCCTCACCGCTGACACCTTCCCCGGATCAACAGATATTCCCTGGTCGGAAATGATATGCCCCAAAAACTGGACTTCCTTCAGCCAAAACCCGCACTTCTCATATTTTGCATACAACTCGTTCTGACGAAGTGTCTGCAAAACTTGCCTCAAATGCTCGGCGTGCTCCTCCTCTGTCTGGGAGTAAACCAGAATATCATCAATGAAGACAATGACAAACTGGTCTAGGAAATCCCTGAACACTCTGTTCATCAAGTCCATAAACACTGCTGGAGCGTTGGTCAAGCCGAAAGGCATAACCCGAAACTCGTAAGAACCATATCTCGACAAGAACGCGGTCTTCGAGACATCCTCCTCCCTGATACGGAACTGATGGTATCCCGATCTCAAGTCAATCTTCGAGAAGAAAGAAGCTCCTCTCAACTGGTCGAATAAGTCATTGATTCGAGGCAACGGATACTTATTCCGTATCGTGACCTTATTCAACTCTCGGTAGTCCACACACAATCTCAGTGAACCGTCCCTCTTCTTCACAAACAAAATTGGAGCGCCCCAAGGTGAGGTACTCCTGCGAATAAAGCCCTGACCTAACAGCTACTCTATCTGATCCCGTAACTCTCGCATCTTAGCTGGAGCCATACGGTACGGTGCACGTGCTATAGGTCTCGTACCCGGTAGCAAATCTATGACGAAGTCTATCTCTCGACTGGGTGGTAAGCCTGGTATCTCCTGAAACACATCTGAATACTCCCTGACAACCGGGATCGAATCTAAAGGAATAACAACCTCCTTAGAGGTATCCTCCTCTATATAATACAGATGAGCGGTCGATCCTCCCTCTGAGCGAGGCATCGCCACTATAAACATCTCTTGCCCCGGAATGGCAAAAACAATGCTCCCGCTGAAGCAATCAATCATGGCCCTATATGCTACGAGCCAATCCATACCGATGATCACATCACGAACATGCATGTCTAACACTAACATGTCTGCAGGCAATACCAAACCACCAATCTCTACCCCCACTCCCCGGCATATAAAGAAAATAAGTGACCCACTTCCCAATGGTGAGTCGACACACGTCACTGTGCTCTCTGCCGTAGCTAACAATCCTAAAGCTTTCGCGAAGTGTGTAGTTATAAAATAGTGTGTAGCACCCGTATCAAATAACACCCGACCCATAGTGCCATGGATAGGAAACGTACCCTCGATCGCGGGCGGTGCCTGTGGAACTGCAGCCTGGTGAACGTTGTAGACACGTCCATACTATAGCTGCCCCTGATGAGCTGGGACTGCTGGAATGGGTGGTAATGCTGCCATCTGTGGCGGTGCGGGAAGAGCGGCGGGAAACATAGGTCTCTGCGGCTCCTGGCGAGCACCCTGCTGCTGCTGCTGTGGGGCCCTGCCCCTATCAGGACAATCCTGCTTCTTATGGCCAGTCTTGCCACAAACAAAGCACTTCCCTGGGAAATTCCCTCCCCTCTGCCCCTGCTGTCCCCGGCCCTGGTGGCCATTACCGTTCTTCCCTTGGCCCTACTGGCCCTGGTGAAACTGCTGCCCATTCTGCCCCTGTTGGCCCTGATGGCCGTTTGGACCCTGATGGCCCTGACGGAAACCTCCCTGTCCCTACCTGTAGTTCCCTGACCAGAACCTCTTATTATCCCCCTGCTGGGAACCCTGCTCATTCTGTCTCTGCCCCTGACCCGATTGTGCCCCGCTGGCACCATGTCCTCCGGTCCTGCCCTGATGGCTAGACTCCCCCGACCGCTTGCCCTCGGCCATATGAAAACGGTGGTCCTGGCAGTGCAACAATGCAGCGTTAACCACATCTGAATACGTGGCCAACGATAGGTTCCCTAGCAGATGCTGACGGATTCTTCAATTCAACCCGTCGGTGAACTTCTCAATTTTCTTCTTCTCTGTTGGTATCTCGTCTGGAACGATGTTCAACAGATTAGTGAACTCGGCCTCATACTCGGCCACTATCTTACCTTCCTGCTTCAGACTCATCAGCTTCCTCCTCGTCTCTGTATGAACTGCGGACGGAAAATACTTGCGGTCGAACCGCACCCAGAACTCCTGAATCGTGAGGGTATCCCTCTCCTCCGCGGTGGTAATAGACTCCCACCACTGTAGTGCAGATCCTACTAGCTTGAAAGTAGCTAGCACCTGTTTCTGAACATCAGTGCACTCATGCATCCTCAAATGCCTCTGTATGTCCTTCCTCCATTGGCTTGCGACCACCACATCTGAGCTACCTGCAAACTCTGGCGGATGCACTTTCTGAAAAGCGTCTCGTACACGCTCCCAAGCATACGGGAATGCATTAACCTGTGATGGCGCGGCAACCGGCGCCTGAGGCGGTGCCTGCTGAATCACGGCAATCGCGGCATTTACCGCTTGGGCTACTATAGCTGCAACCTCAGCGGCGTTCATCATACCCTGAACTGGAGCGGGCTGGGGTTCGGGCATTGCATTCCTGGGAACTCGTCGTGCACGTCGTGGAGGCATCTGAAATAAGAACAAAGTTTATAAGTTCACGGTTATAAACTTAATATAGCTGAAGAACGAAGCATACACAAAAAGAGTACAACAGTCCTAAAATATAGGGCTATATATCAAAGAAACGTAGCGGAAACATAATAGCCGTACAGATCCTAAAGGACACTAGAACCTGATGCTCTGATACCACCTGTGACACCCCGACTAATTAAATACCGGGTAGCTACTCCTTTATTAAATTAATTCAAAATGCCAAGTTGGCTCAGTTAATAGCATCACTGTCGAAAACATTTTATTATTACTAACCACCTAGTATTTAAAAAGTAAGTTGCCAAATTTTAATTTAAGTCTTATTAACATGCAACAAGTGTAATGAATAAATAAATAACACCATTCACCATACTGAAGTAAAACGAAAAATCATCACAATAGAGTAAATAAAGGCTAGAGGAAAACTCCTCACTACAATCCCACAACTGATAAGTAAAACGAATACTGAAACGATACTTGCTAAAGTCTGAAAACTGAAATGTAAAAGATGCTCTAAATAGAAATGGGCAACATGCCCTACAACTGATAAATAATGACTCTGGAATCCAAAAGATAGAAGCGTCTATAAGCAAAGTTCCTGTAGCTTCCACAAACCGCTACAGCTCGTCACCTGAATGAGTATCCTATGCTTGGTGTGCCTGTGGCTGGGCACCTAAAATGGTTTTACAAGAAAAAGATTTGAAAAGCAAACGGGTCAGAGCCCGAATGTGGAGTTATATTTTAAAAACCTGCAAGTGCTTTAAAAACATTTAAAACATTAAATGCAAAGTACATGTTAGGACGTGCACTCACATAATATTCTCACCTCTCGTCTAACTGTGCACTCCTAACGCAAATACTCATCTATAACTATCCATACCACTAGTTAAGTGACAACATATCTAGCTAGACTGCCAAAGGTCCTACCCATAATACTCAGTTCCATAAACATAATAACGCTCGTAATTAAATAGAGGTTTAACGTAAACTCAGATACTCAATATGCAATATATATAACTATCAGTTAACTCGTTATATTTCTAGAAACAATACCGTAATATATTTACAACATTAACATGAGGATTCTCATTAATTAAATGTATATTAATCACATCGTAAATATACAATACAAGCACCCCGAGAACTAAGCTGCGGTGCACACATACTCTGCTATCCATCCCGGTACATCACGTACATAAGGATCACATATTCCGAATCTCTCAGGAATAGTTCAGATAACACAAATCACAAATAGTGGAGGCGAACACAGTCACCATCACGTGGGTCACGCACATACCTACGCTCCCACGGTCAGCGGACTTATTAATATCCCAATAAGTCTTTCTATGACCTATGTTCATCGAGGTACCAGTCTATATCCCCCCCGTAGGCACACAAGGATTAGAGGGTCCTAAGCGAACGCAACCTCCCGTGATAGCAAGTATGGTGGGTATGTCATACACACAATCCATATACCAATACTAAGTAAACACATATTTTAGTAATACCGTATTTTAATCGTAGTACATATTTCATTCTCGTACTAACTTATAACTATCAAAATTCATACTATTCCGGTTTGTAATTATACGTGCCATAATTCATCCTCACGTCGTAGTAGACACTCACGTCTCACCCAAACGGTTCATTCTAATTTAACTCTTTTGTATATAATTTCCTTCTCATATATACCCAAATGTCCCAAACATATCACTACGTCATCATTGGAAGGTTAACTATATCCTCGAACAAGTTTACGGGACTCCAAAATTTAAAACAGTTCAAAATAGCCCAAACTGTCAGCTCGTTAGAAGTCTCGTTCGAACGAGTGTTCGAACGAGTTTGGGCTATCATCTTGTTAGAAGTCTCGTTCGAACGAGGCTGTTCGAACGAGATTCCAGTTTGTTCGAACGAACTGCACCTTCTAACGATATCTCGTTCGAACGAGATATCGAACGAAACTACCCTTCGTTAGAAGAGACTGGTAAACTCGTTAGAAGCTCGTTCGAACGAGCTCGTTCGAACGACCTGGGGGCTGCTTCTAACGACTGGCCAGTTTCAGCCCAGATTTTTCCAAATACGTTTTTCACCATTTTTACTCCTCAAATCACCTCTAAAATTTATCCCAACGATTGTTTTAAAGTCTCTAAACAATCCTAAACATAATATAACCACATCCTATCACGTTTTTATGGATTAATTCACCCTAATCATCAATCAATTTACAAATACTTAAACTTTTCCCTAATTCATTCATGAACATGAACCCTAGAATTTGGAACCCTCAATTCATCAAATTTAATCCGTTTTTCTTTCACCCAATCATGTATTAACATCAGATTAATCATCTCCAAACTATTATACATGCAATTTATCCTCAATATTCAGAACCTAAGTCCAATTAATCATGGGTTTTCATTCATCTTCCAATAACAATTATAAATCGTCAATTTTCTAACATGGAAAGAACATTTGCTGAAGTTAAACATAATTAAACCACTTGCCTTGTTTGTTTCCGGATTTGGTGTTGATTTGGTGAAGAATCTCTGCAGAATTTTCTCTCTTTCTCTCCTTCTCCAAGCTCCTTCTCCAATGGTGGCTTAAGGTGGCTAGGGTTTGTTTTGGGGAAAGTTGTAAACCTAAAGATAACCTCCGTAGCTTAATGGTTTAAGATGGTTAGTGGGATTTGTGGGTTTAATCCACATCAGATTTACACCTCAAATTTTCGTCACTTTTAATTCCTAAAAATGTAAAATTACCAAAATACCCTTTAAGTTGCCGGTATGGCCTAAAAATACCCCGGGACCCAAACTATACCCCCGGCTAGTGTTTTCTGACTATCTCGACCCTTCCGGATGCGTTGGCGCACTCAAAACGACCATACAAGTTATAGATTTTAAATTCACTTTTATTATCAAAATATTATACCGTGACGCGGCGGTCCCACGCGTCTCAACAAAATTTCTAAAATGCCGTATATAAATCTCACGACAGATTTTATAATACCAAATACATATATAATCATATATGCACATAATCAAATACCAATTCGCATCTCATTAGTATTTATAACACGGATCAATTATCAATTAATACGCATTTAATTAATTAATCCCAAAAATAAATATAGTCAAAAGTATGGGGTATTACAATACGTTATAATCCAGTCAAAACGGAAACCATCACGCCCCAACTCCTTCAGAAAACCCAGAAATTGGTTGAGAAGGGATCTGGTAACACTTGCAGTAGGGGTATTGGCAATTTCAGCAACAACGATCGCCATGCCTTGAAGTCTGTGACTCATCACGTGAATATTGGAGCGCAGGCAATCTGGTGTGAAGGTCTCAGGGTGGTGATTCACCAGTTGTTCGATCACCAAGCGATGGTTGACAGGCATTTGAGGAGACTGTCGAAGCACCATTAGGCAGAACGCGTGAGGAGCTAGGTCAGGAAGAGGCAGTTCGCACCCAGACTCACTCTCGGCTGCAGCACTAGTCGTAGAACCTTGATCATCATGAATAGAATTTTCCGAAACATCATGTTCTCGGAAGGGCGAGCCTACAGGCGAGAGAACTGGGGGGCAAATTTTCCCGAGCAACCTAAAAAGAAATAGCGCAAATGATGAAATTATGGAAAATCTTAACAAGCGTTTTCGTTGTTAAGTCACCGTTATAAGGTGGAGTTTATGGGAAAAAACTTGACAAGCGTTTTCTTTGTTAAGCCACCGTTATAAGGTGGAGTTTATGGAAAAAAAACTTAACAAGTGGTTTCGTTGTTAAGTCACCGTTATAAGGTGGAGTTTATGGAAAAAACTTAACAAGTGTTTTCGTTGTTAAGTCACTATTATAAGGTGGAGTTTATGGGAAAAAAAACTTAACAAGTGTTTTTGTTGTTAAGTCACCGTTATAAGGTGGAGTTTATGGAAAATCTTAACAAGCATTTTCGTTGTTAAGTCACCGTTATAAGGTGGAGTTTATGGAAAATCTTAGCAAGCATTTTCGTTGTTAAGTCACCGTTATAAGGTGGAGTTTACGAAAAAACTTAACAAGTGTTTTCATTGTTAACTCATCGTTATAAGGTGAAGTTTAAGAAAATTTTATGAAAAAATTACAGGATAGAGACTATGGAAAATCTTAACAAAAGTTAACAAAATACCTCAGTCACAACGGGAGCATATGGGGCAGCTGTAGGGACAGGAACCGTTGGGGGCGAGATTATTACCCCAAAAGCCATAACTGGGTCCCTGGACGCAAAGGCCCCCACGCTTCGCAAAACTCTATCACCTGTATACGGCACCAGGGCCAGCATACTGGGTTCATCAGGCAAAGACACTGAGCTCCCAAACAAATCCACATCAGGATGGGGTGTAAACACGCCAACCTGGGCCCTCACTGCAGGAGTTGGTGCAAGATCAAGATAAAACTGTGCACAAAGCCAACTGTTAGAAAAGAAGAATGGGCACAGCAAATATGGAGAAATACCCCTACGTGTTACTTACCTCGGTTATGATACTAAAAAGAGGAATGGAAGTCAGGGGTCTCATCAGCGTCGTTGGAAGAAGAACGGTTTCCAACAACGAGGATACTTCAACCTGGGGTACCCAAAAACATCTCAGAATTCAGCAAGCCAAATAAGAAAAGAATGGGACGACAACAACAAATAAATTAAAGAGGAAACCATACCTCGGGCCCACTCTCCTCAACAGGAACAATGGGCAGAGGAACCTCAGGTGAGGCCTGTAAATCAGAAGGGACCGAGGGTGTTATCTCGGATTGTGTCACTTCGGGCGGGGTTACCACTTCAGGCGAGGAATCACTCGCAGGATCAACGGCTTCACCTCCCACAACGACTTCCCTTGCATGTTGACTGACTGCACAACGAGAATACGTAAGCCCTGTCATGGGGGAACAGGGAGGAGTCACATCGGTATGAGATGCACCGAAGCGTCCCCCCACAAAAGGGCTCACGGGAGGACTGGAGGGGTCTGGTCTTTCTATTTCAACTCCCTGCACCACCGTTGTAAAAAAAAAAGGGGGAAGGATAAATATACACATAAGTAAAGACAGTCGACCTTAAGCAAAAGGAGATAATAACTAAATCAGTCATACATACCTCCGATTCAGAAGGAGAACGAGAAGACACGACCACGGGAAAAGAGGGAGGAGTAGCAGCAACAGAAGGGGCAGGAGTGGAATGCACCTCAGGAGTCTGTTTCTTCTGGGACTTGGTGCCCAGAGTCTTCTTCCTTGATCCGCGGTGCCAGGACTGACCCCTTGAGGAACCCTTGAGCTCTTCCTCCTCCTAGTTGTTGGCCCTGAAGGATCAACCACCATCGTGGGGAAAGCAACAGAGGAAGGGACAACGACTGCATGCCGTTGATACTCAGCATTTATTTGGTCTAGTTCTGCTTGGGCCTCCCTCCTTACAGGCTCAGCCATCTCAGCAGGCATGGGAGGCGGAACGGAGGCTATGGGAAGAGCCGCCACGGGAGTTTGGGGCTTCTGGGACTTCGATTTTGATGACCCACTCTTGGACATTTTTTCCTTCTTGGCAGGTGGTGGAGAAGCCCCCTCGTGGGTAGTAGCTGCAGTAGAGGGGGCAGCCTTATTTGGAACAGCAGGAGTCCTCGGTCTTGGCGTTGTAACTGGGACCATGGGGAAAAGTGGGGGAAGCTCGGTAGGAGGTGCTTTATGGGTTGAACTTAGGGAGAATTCTATCCCAAGTACAGAGTTGCCTTTTAGCCCCAACTCCAGGGCAGAAAATGAAGAAACGGGAGGATACACCGGCTCTCCCTCAACGAACTCAGTAATTTCAGCTACTTGTTTTGGCCAATACTTGGTGGCAAACAAAGGGGTCACATCCCCATGTCTAGTAATACTGGGAATGGTGACACGCCCAGCCATTGTTGAACATATCCCCCACGCAGCAGTCGAAGAAAACAAGGAGCATGCCTCGCCAAAGGAGACCTTGGGGTTTGACGATTAAAACACTGGACGTGGCACCCCCTGGTCAAACCCAAACTGACGGCTGCATCGGTTGGGATTATAATGCTCGCTCGTGTATCCCCACTCAGTGTAGGAGGGCAGATATCCAGGAGAAAGCAGAAGAACCATGGCAAGCGAGGGATCCTCAATGTCGGGAGAAGGGTCCTGTATCACTCTGGCATCATGATGAAAAAATTCACAAGTGTGAAAAAAGGCCTCTTCCTGATAGGGCCTCATAACGAAATTCTCGAAACGGTCAATCACAGAAATCAACTCCTTTCGGCTTTGTCTCTTATGATAAATGAAAGACCGAGGAGGCAAAATTGTTTCACCCGAAGGAGGACTGTTGGGCTTGGCCGTTACGGCAGGAAAGCGAAAGTAGAGAAAGATGGTCAGAAGAACGCTGTTGGCAAAATTGGCCAAGTTATAACGGCCAATAGAGCGTTCCATGTCAAATAAAGCCCTATCCAACCAGGTGTATAGGAATCCCAAGGCAATTGCAGATAGGGGAAGCTTTATGCCTCGAGCTAAGCGAAGGGACATGTTGATAAGGTCCCTTCGGGGCTGGTCGTTGGGCTTTCCCATTAAAAGGAAATGAGAAAGAATCACAAGAATGTAGGCGGGAAGCTTCAACGGCGTACCTTGACTAGGGGCAGTTGATGAGGAACTGCCTTCACCAGCACTCTTGAAGAAATAATTGATCAAGGAAGAAAAAGTAGCTTTGTTGGAAGAACCGATGCAACTTCGGCATATGCGATCCAACTCCAAACGATCTACAGTCTCTTGAGCGTCAAGAGACTCATCGGTGTAAGGCTCATAGCCTGTTGCATTGAGGCCCAGGACCTCTCACACGTCCTCCAGAGTTATAGTAAACTCACCCCACGCAGCGATGAACATATGAGTATCCACATTCCATCAAGAGACCAGGACAGGAAGGGCAGCGTTGTTCTTTGATTGAGTAAATTCACCAAACCATCTAGCCCGTTGCAGCCCGATCTTAGTAAGGACATCAGCATAGGAACTCTGCATGTGAGAGTTCCAGGCAGCAAAGTGCGCGGGGGATCCCCCGAGTGCTTCGAAATCAATATGGGACCATGGAAAGTCCCCTCGCTCCAAGTGAAATCTGAGAGTTCCTTCTGGGGGCAGAAATCCCCACTTAGACAATTCTTCGTCCTCGTCACCCAACAGTAGGGCGTCAAACTTAGAAGAAAAACAGACAGCCTTACAGGCAACAACAAAGCCATCACCCTCCCCAAAAATGGGGGAGCGACGGTAAAACCTCAGCTGTTCCTGGCGAGCAGCACCCAGGGCGGAGGTAGCAGTGGTGGTGGCAGACGGAACACTGGTGGCAGACACAGTGGGGTTGCTTGAAGACGCCATGGCAAATAATGAAACCGTAACAGAGAAAGCTTCGAGAAAAAAGGGATTGAGAGCAAGAATGGAGAAACACGATCACAAGCGGTGGTACAGAAGGTGAAGAATAAAAGCTCTTGCAACAATGGAGTCTCTCTCTCTTTCTAAAAAAAAAAGAAACGCCAGTCGGAAGAAGATAATAACAGAGTAAGAAAAAAACAAAGGAGAAGGTTCAAAGTATTTTGAATATGGCTGTTTGAAAATCTTGAGTTTTAGCATTTAGATTTCCCAACCCTCGCACGTGCATGGCCGCCTATAATCATTTCACATGAACACGTGGCACCTTGGGAAGTGCTTTGACAGTTGAGAGGACTACGCCACCTCATTAATGAAGTGACGTCTGGGGAATACTAATCGTTGCCTTCCTATACAAGCTTGAGTTTTGGCGCCAACAAAATATCTTGTCAGACTTATCCCTTAAAGACCCAACGAAGAAGATGTCCCAATGGTTCTGCATAAAGGAAAAAGGCTTGAATATTTTCACACAAAGAAAAAAAAGAAGAAGAAGAAGAAGTCCATCGGTTTGAGTCATTTTGTGTAGACATTTCTTGTTCCAACAAATCCCTCTATGAGGGGGAAAATGTAGAAGGGGCTTGAAGGTAATCTTGACATTAGGGACAAATCCCCAGTTAGCAACAGTGTTTGAGATTATGCAACCGAGGTAGCTCAAGCGTGGCAACTCAGCAAGGCAGCTCGGCGTAGCAGCTCATATTTTAGCTTGTTGTATTAGTCATATTGTATTTTCATTATTGATGACTGTAAGATTTAACGGTTGTAATGACGTAACGATAATAATAAAAGAGTTTGTATGAGGTCAAACGGTACTTACGAGAGACCAGGCTTGGCAGGGCCTGGGAGAGCTTTCATGCTCTATCGAATGACCTCACCGTGGGAGCTTTAGAGGGACCTGGTTTGGAGGTTTGAGAAGTAAGGCACCGTTGGGGCTTGTCCTGACCATACTAGATACACCTGGTAAAACACCGAAGGACCCTGACCGTGGAACCTCAAGCGGAGCAGCTTGGAGTTCCATCGGGCGTTGAGTTATGAACCAAGTAGCCCTCTACTTAATGTCACATCTACTGTAGGTGATGTCACTAGCCAGTTAAACAATGTCAGGCCTGCACTTGAGTAAACCACCGTGGTATTTGGGGCTGTCAAGCAGTTGGTGAGCCACCTCTGCGACAACAGCCCCCTGACACACAGTGGTTAGGCAAAAGGCATGTCTTGGCATTTAATGTTTATGACGTGGAGACAACTAGTGCATCAGGCATTTAATGTGGTGACATAAAGTATGGGGGATGTCTTTTCATAGTTTTAATGACTGAGTTGCCTCGGGGGTGGTGTGGAGGGCTATTTAAGGACCCCAACCACCTTTGAGGAAAAGAGAGACTTTTGGAGAGTTCAGAAGTTATTGCAAAACCAGAGAGTTTACTCACTCACCATTGTCATTTATTATAAAGCTTTTAATACTTAACAGAGATTCTAGAGGGTGTTTGGTGTGTTTCTACCTGCCTATCAAGGTGTATCTAGGATGCTTACTTCTCTCTCCCTCTAGCTAAGCCACTTCTAAAGTTCATTATTATTCCCTGAGTTATACACGAGAGACTTTGTGAGCCTAAGGTGAGTCTATCTTCATTGGGTTCATGTTTATATGTTCTGTCATTAATCCAAAGCTTTGGCCAACTAACTTGTCATTACCATACTCAATAGGGGTTACGCCTCCATATATAATCTAAAGTACCCTCCTACAAGATACCCCATCCTAGTTTTCCCCTAAGAACCTCCTTAGGTGCCTAGACATCACACATGCACCTCAAACCTTAGGCCATACCCTGAGTAGGAATATAGAGGCCATCTGGCCCATTTGACTCCACTAAACATTACTTTCTGAGTGGAATCTCAATGAATCTTCTAAGGGATCTGAGTCCCCATTTTAACGGTCTTCCCCGTGCATAAGTCGGCCTTACGGTTCAGACGAACGATTCATTTTACTATTAAAAATTAATCTAGAGGCCATAAGGTGCTCCCAGGCCCCGTTTCAACCCCAAACAACTTTTTGCTCGATTGAAATCACAATGAATTTTTAATGGTCTCTGAATCCCCATTCCAACGGCTCTCCCTGTGTGTGAATCGGTCTTATGGTTCGTACGAATGGTCTGATTTACCCTAAAACTCATCTCGAGGCCACCGGGCGCTCTCGTTATCCATTTGATGCCTATAAACTCCTCATCTTGGACAAAGCTAAATGAATCTACAAAGGACTCTGAATCCCCTTTCCAACCGTTCGCCCCATGCACAAATCAACCTTACAATACGAACGAATGACCCATTTTACTCCACAGGGGGTCACCGGGCCCTTTCGGGCCCCCATTTTACCAAGATCAACTCTCCAAACCAAATGAAGCTGAATGGAATATCGAGGGGCACTGAATACCCTTTCAAATGGCCTATCTCATGCACGAATCAACCATTTTCCTTGAAGAATTTCTTATCTAGTGACCAACGAGCACTTTCGAACCCCGTTTTGCCTCGGTCAACTCCAAAATCCTGGAGGGGAATGGATTCTTAAAGGGAACTGAATATCCTTTCCAATGGCCACCTCGTGTACAATTCTGACTTATGGTTCACATTTTTAAACCATTTTTCCAAAAAACTGCCTCAAACTTCCAATTGGCAACAAGAGGACCCTGCCTATCGGTAGTGTGTCTACGGTTCTATGCCGATAAGCAGGTCTAGGACCATGATGATCGGCACCCCCCTTAGACCAATAATTAAGGACATTACCTCATTCTGAAAATCACCACTGCACACTCCCCTTAGCAATTAAAAGAGAATTCCATCGAATTCAGAGTCGTTATTTCCTTAAAATCCAATTTCCCACATTCGTTCCATCTTTTTCATACTCTTTTGAGTAAATCAACACCCACTTCCTCAAACCACTGTCACTTCATCTTGAGATCAGCGCATCTAAAATCAAAATCTACTTTAAGACTTCACAAGGAGGTCCATATCTTCCCTTTTGTCTTTAAAATCTCTTAATTTTGCATTAGTTCATTTTCTTATTAGTACTTTACTTCATCACACATCTTAATTCCTAAATTTTTTTATTATAGATATCCGCACATACTTTATTTTTATAAAAAAACCCAAAAAACAAGAAAAAGAGAGTTCACTTGTAAATTCCCAATGGAAATTTCTCATCATATTCTCTCACACTAAAACACCTTTTTCTACACACATATAATAAACTCCCCTATTGGATGTATAGGTTAAACCCCACCTCGTATTATCTTCGAACTACATGGACTTTGATGCCCCCAATCTATGTAGGTGTCTTGGGTAAACCCATCGACTTGAGTCCTCCCACATGTATTGGTCACTTTATTCTCATTATATATACATTTTATATGCTTGTTTGCTTGTGTTTTGTTGGATATATACAATTTTTCCCTCATAACGACTTATGAATTGACAAACACTTACATCATTTTTTTATTACTATTTTGGGAACACTCCTAAGGATGACCTCGCTACGCCTTTATCCATGATGTGAGTCGAGCGAATCCAACCTCCATTTATATTATGCACATAAGCACACATATCCCGGAGTTCTACATGAGAAGATTAACACATGTCCATGAAAGACCAAAAGAGAGGGATGGGTGCCTAACACCTTCACATTTCATAACTTAGTCCCCAGACCCTTGAATGAATTGGTTTTGCATGTATTAGTATTGTCCTTGATGTCGTTCTCTCGAGGTGAGAACATTTCTTTTGCCTGTCTTATGGAAAATAGGCTGGTGAATCTATCTTTACACATCACCCCACATCCACAATGACGAAGAGCCCTAATCAAAGATGCAATCCCGCGTGCACGCCAAAAAAGGGGAAGGAAGGAGGGATCCACCTCTAGAGAGACCTCCCCTTAGGATGGTCACAACCACTATAAAAATTAGCATACTTACTTTCTAAATTCAGTAACTAAGATCTACATGAGATCCAACCCTCACTCTTTTCTACTTTTATTCATTTAAGGGTTATTATTCACTTCATTCTCACTTTGTGATACCTTCAAGTTTTGTTTCAGCATCTCACATAAAATAATCTTCACTTTTTTATTAGTAGTATTGCACACAAATTATTTTCATAAAAACCCCAAAAAGACAAAAAGAGAATTTGTTCATGAATTCCAAAAGTAAAACATCCATTTTCCCACACTTTTGCACTTAAAAACATCTCTCTTAAAAAATACACAATAAGAGTCACACATTTTGAATTATGGTTTGAACCCTAACTATATGCTATTTTCGAACTACGTGAACTTTGATGACCCTTAGGCTATGTAAGCATCTTGGGCCAGTCCCGAGATTCGATTCCTCCCTTTTTATTTCATATATTTTATTGTATATTGTATCTATTTTGTGAGTCCTGGACTCCAACATACATGTGTCTCGTCCGCCGTGCACATTTTATCTTTCATAGTTATTCATAATCCGACAAACACTCATATCTTATGTTTGCGATTATTTTTGGGTACATTCCTATAGATGAATATACTCCATCCATTCCATGACGCGAGTCGGATAATTTTATTCTCCCGTTACTTATATTATACACATGTGAAAAAAATCACGAAAAAAGGAGAAAATTAACACAGCCCATGAGAGATCGAAAGGGTGGAATGGTTTCCTAACACCTTCCCATTCCGTAACTTAGTCCTCAGACCTTTGAATCACTTGGTTGAGTATGCATCGATTTGATCTTGATGTCATTCTCTCGAGGCGACAACATTATTTTTCTTGTTTTGGAAAAAACAGGTTGGCGAATCCATCTCTCTGTGCTACCCCCATTTGATGATGACCAACTTTATATCTTAGGCTATAATGCGAGACTAGAGAGAGAGAGAGAGAGAGAGAGGGGAGGGAACCTTCTCCTTTCCTTCTTCCTCCCCTCGTCTTGAATTCGAGGGGCCGTTCCCACACCAGAGGAATTCGACCTGGATGGCCATAGGTTGTAAATGCCTTGCCGGCTTCCTATGTTTTACCTTCACCTACTAGAATGTATAGCACTTGGCCACATACATCGCCACATCCTTCTTCATACGATATGTGTGCTAAAGCGTCAATGATGTATGCTACCACATGCAAGGTTTCATGTATACCACTTGGCATGTATGGAACAACCTCTACATAGGACCTTATGCATCTTAGTGGCACTAGGATGCATGCAAAAGCGTCAGTGATGTTCCTCCGCCCTCACCTCATTCTGAAGTTTATCGATGAATGCTACAATCAACCTTCCCTTATGCCGCATACCCCCATCCTTGTCCATAGTGAGAGTGTCGAACATTTCACCGCTTTGGATGTGGTCACGATAATGTGAGAACTTGGGATCGTAAGACTGAGCTTCCAACACCTTTTGCTAAATAAGCGTTCCCGCTACCACTCCCCAAAGATATGCCTTATCGCAACTCCGTTGGACATGCAAATCAAACTTCTACACCTGATCGATCATATTTTCTCGGTAACACTTCATCTTTGCTAGTGTAAGCCCAAACTTTTGACTAAGATCATCTGCCACCACATTGACCATGTCGGGATGATACTCCAGGGAAAATTCATAGTCTTCCATCAACTCAATCCATCTCCTATAATAATATTTAGTTTGCGCTGAGTGAAAATGTACCGCAGGCCATTATGATCCATATACACCTCGAACCATTCACCGTACAAGAAATATCTTGTGACCTTTAATGCAAATACCACTGTGGCTAGCTCAAATAATAGGTGGGGTAGTACTTCTAATGCACCTTTAACTGACGGGATGCATAAGCAACTACCTAACCACTCTGCATCAACATTATGCTGAGTCCTAATCCAAAAGCATAAAAATATACGATATAACCATTACATCATTCCAGAAGGATAAGAACAAGTATCAAATTCAACCTAACCTTTAAGTCCTGAAAATTCAACTCTCAATCCTCTAACCACTCGAAGGAAACATCCTTTTGCATCAACAGATTGAGAGGCAACGAAACTTCGATACATCTTGCCCAAATCTCCTTTAGTAACCGGCCAAACCTAGATAATTACGCACCCCCGTAAGTATTTTCGGCCTATCATAACATAGAAAGGCCTTGACTTTGGATGGATCAAAAAGAATGCCCTCACCAAAAACTATATGGCTAAGGAACTTGACCTCGTTCATCCAAAACCCGCACTTGCTAAATTTGGCTAACAACCAATTCTCCCTGAGCACTTCCAGCGTCGTGTGAAGGTTCTCCTCATGGCCCACATTCAAAGCCGAGAAAACCAAAATATCATCCAAAAAGACCACCATGAACCGCTATAAATATGGATGATAGATATGATTCATCAAATCCATGAACGCTTTTGGGGAATTCATCAAACAAAAGGGAATCACTAAGAACTCATAATGCCCATACCATGTTCGTAATGTTGTCTTAGGAATGCCCTCCTCTCTGACACATAACTGACAAAACCCAAACCAAAGGTAAATCTTTAAAACCCTTGTTTAACCATGCAACTGATGGAACAAATTGTCGGTACGAGGCATAGGGTACTTATTCTTTACAGTCACCCTATTCAGTTCTCTATAATCATTGTAAATACGTAGGGAGTTGTCCTTCTTCTTGTAAAATATGGATGGATCTCGCAAAAGGGATATAGTGGCATGAATGAAATACTTGTGCTCAATTCCTCCAACTGAACCCTCAACTCTTGCAATTCTATCGAAGCAATTTTATGAGGTGGTATGCAGATAGGCGAGATTCCCTTATGCACCTCTATAGCAAAATCCACCTCCCGATATGGGGGTAAATTATAAAGATCATCGGGGAACACATCGAGAAACTCTCGAAATACTAGATAACCTAACGAATTTTGATCAGGCTCCTCCTCAACCACTACACTAATTAACCAATCTAAATACCCTTTTTTCTTTCACATGGTAGAAAACTTGCAAGGATAACCCACATCCTTCTGGCTACTGAAATGATAGTGAGATCCATCCGGGGGAGACACAAAGACTCTATGCCGATGGCATTAAGTTGTAGTGTCAAAGCATGATAACCAATCCATACTCAGGATCACCTTGTACCCATCTAAGTCCATGAGAAACAAGTCATAATTTAGAACATAACCGTAAGGACATTTTTCTCATGTCCAACATGTTTCATTTGTGAATGTCGTACGCCGCTACATTTGGCACGTCACCTCAAGATGTCACTCGACGGCCTCAATCCGAATTCCGAGAATCAAGCATTCAACATCTCCATTAATATGTCCCTCATCTGCATCAACGACTTCACGTTCCTTGAT
The DNA here is from genome assembly GCA_949130495.1 of Sambucus nigra. Classification (NCBI taxonomy): domain Eukaryota; kingdom Viridiplantae; phylum Streptophyta; class Magnoliopsida; order Dipsacales; family Adoxaceae; genus Sambucus; species Sambucus nigra. Next base: position 205,066,790 of record OX422208.1, read on the forward strand.
TCTAGGCTCGTAATGCAAGTGGTACGCAAGAGAAGTCAAATCAGTGAAACAAGGCATGATAGGGAATGTTCAAGGGCAAATTGGTAATTTTACAACAACTGTCCGGAGGACCGGTCAACTGGAAAGTTGAAGATCTTGCCGCAACAAAGATATTGGAAGAAACGACACCTCAATCCGAGCTACGGTGAACAAGTTATGGCCCGTTGAAAATGGAGATATTTACATAGAAAATTCTGGGAATTTTTCTAAGTGTTTAATCCCCAGTTCCCAGCACACTTTCCCGAACCCAGTCCGAAACCGGTTCGGGGGGGCGAACCGGTTCGCAGGGTACCCGAACCGGTTTGAGGTACCTGTACGCTGGATAGAATTTCAGAGTTTTAAAATCGTGGGTCTCTTCATGTATTTCCCTCTAAATACCAACTTCGGGGGAGTTGTTTTGAAAGACTTTGGAAGACGTTTTTGAGAGTCCAAATACCTCTAGTCTTCATATTTTTTGAGTCCTAAGACTCATGTTTTGATTCACACAATTGCCAATCCTTTGTGAATCTTTTTGGTAACCCAAGAACACAACCTTGTGTTTTTTCAAACCTTTGTGGAGAGATATTTGCAACCGAGGGCTGCGTGTCATTGCTGAGGGAGTCTCTACAAAGTTTTATGGCTGCGTATTGACACGACTCAGAATGTGTCTCTAAAGTGTGTACTCTCTAGGCTAAAGTGCAAGCCTGTCGTTCAAGTAATAATCCGACAAGTCGGGTATCGATCCTCAGGGAAAAAGGACAACGAAGTTGTGACGACGAGATAAGACGGAGGAATCCTAACGATGACTCTAAAAAGAAAGGAAAAGATTTGATTTTGGTTTTTGAGATTGATTAAACTAAATGAAATTATGAAATTATGATGAAAATTGCAGCTAACTAAATTACCTAAATTATGAATGAAGAATGGAATCGAACTTTTTAACTAAATGATGAGAAAATAGGATGGGAATACAATCCCCCAACCCTAGTGTAATGCAGTGACAACGTCAATCATAAATTTATCCGATTAATTCAAACCCGGAATTTAGTACTCCCAAGCATTATGTATACGAGGTTCAAGCCCGCGTCATACCTAATCTGAGGATGAGTAAATCGGTATCGCGGTAATTACACTCAAATTGTACTCTAAATCATCACGAGTACCCATAGGCAAACGAGATATAAAGATCTACAATTCTTATGAAATTACGTGATACGATCAGAATTAATCATTAAATTCAGCGGATCGACGTTATAAACATGCACTAACACATCAGGTTGGGTTCATGCATCCCAACCTTGAAAAACCTAGCCTAACATGCTCAAAGTAATGAAAACAATTGTTAGATTGCAGGAAATCATGATTAAACTAAAGAAAATTTGTAAAGTGATGTAGAAAGGAAATTGGATTGAAGAAAATTAGCTCTTAATCTTACCCAAGTAGTAAAAGCAGCAATTAAGAACAGTTGTAATCACAGAAATCTGAATAATCTTCACTCTTGGAATTAAAATTGTAATCTACCTTCAAAACTAGGGTTTTACAGAAAAAATGGAAAATTATATTAATTCCCCGTGCAAATAATGATAATAAAATGGGTTTATATACCCTACAAGAGTCCAAGAGTTTTAGCAGCACTAGGACTTTCCGTTAGAGGAAAAATAGCAAATTAAAACTGCGATAGCCGGACCGGTCCCCTCCTCCCCCGGACCGATTTTCCTTGATCCGGACCGGTCCTATCCTCCTCCGGACCGGTTTGCCTTGAATGCGGACCGGTTCTTTTATTTCTGGGGCGGACCGGTCCCAGGGCGGACCGGTTCTTTTAATTTCTTCCTTCTTCGGTTTGCTTTCGATTCGAGGTCTACTGGAGTTTGCACAGCGGACCGGTTCTTTTAATTTCTGGGCGGACCGGTCCCCTCTTTATTTGACTTTTTCTTCTATCTTTGACTGCTCATAACTTTCACACCCGGACTCCGATTGAGGTGCCGTTTTTTCCAGTGTTCTTGTAGTTGAAAGATCTTTAACTTTCAAGTTGGACCCAACTCCGGAATAAGGCTGCAAAATTACGAAAATGCCCTTTACTCCCCGTTTTTTGGTTTTCTTTCACTGTTTTGAGTTCTCTTTGGCACTAACTTGCATGAAATACCTGTAAAACACATAAGAGATACACAAAATACGGAATACTTACCAAAAAGGGTTAGTAGCATAAATATAAGCCAAATCCAATCTATTTACACCGCACGAAATCATAAAAATACCGAAATTAAGGGGATAAATATGAAGAATTTATGCCTAATCAAATCCCCCTAACTTAGAACTTTGCGCGTCCCGAGCAATGTAAAAGAATCCTAGCAAAGCTTAACTCTTGAAAATCACATTTTATTAGGATATAATACCTTTTTCGCGGGCAAGCGATTGCATTTAGCATATGCAACAAGCCTTTAAACCCCTAGGTTACCCTAGTGGGACGAGTTGTGTCTCGTGAGGGTTTGCAGAGAATATACCCACAAAATTCGACTCAAAGAACTTCAAAATAACCAATAATTGTATCATTCAAACTTTTCCAGAAAATAGTCATCATTAAGTCATGTTTACAAGTCTCAAACTGTAGTGCGTGTGTGCGAAGCGAGAAATATAACCGCCGATTTCCATCGATTAATCATTACGTTACTTATCCGAAAATTCGTTTTGATTTCAAAATCTCACGGGAAGCTCTCTCAAACGAACCACTCGGAATATGGCGTTTCTCTCGGTATGCGTGATATAAAGAGTAAATATAATGGACGCAAAATCACGCATACAATTAGAAAGACGGAAATTTAATGGCGAAAGGATCTCTTCAACGGATTACGGTTTTAAAAACGGGAACATTGCCTCTATTTCGCGCATATTTCATCTCTTATACTATCTTTTGGTGTCTTAGCTCTCTACGCGGTAACCAATTCTACACTTTAGACTCGGTTAGGACTTTTTCGGGTTAAAGGTGTATTGGGTAAAATGAAAATGGTAGGGAAGGTTGGAATGGGAAAAGTTATTTATGATGTCCGTTGGTGCTTTTTCTGGGCTATTGCTCATTTTTTCTTCTTTTTCTCTATTTTTTCTGTTTTTCACTTCTTTTCTTGTTATTTTTGTTGAGCATTCTTCTATTTTTTCTTACCCCTTTTTGTTGCACTTTTCGGATTTAAATTCTGAATTTTTTTCATTTTTCACAATTCTGGCTATTTTGGGTTTTTCGGGTTGTCAAACGAAAGGAAAAATTATTCGGCTCAATTTGGGTTGCAAAGGTTAATTTTTCGCTACCTTTTCTGGCCAATATTTTTGGGTGACAAACGAGGGCCTACTTCATTGTCCAAAATGCCAATTGCGTTACCATATGCGTTTCGAGGTGAATTTAAATTTAGAGACTAATTTGGCACGTTTTTCAAGGCAATATTGCACACATTTTTCAAAACCGATCAAAATGAAAGAATTGAGATCCTTGACAACTTATTAAGCTCTAAAAGGAACCTTGAGTTAACAATTAACTCGGATTGATTTAAAAAGCTCGAAAAACGGGATAGGCTCGAATCTCACCGGGTTTGTTAATCTCCACATTTATTCGTTAAGTCGTCAATTTTCGCTCAATTTCCATCTTTGGTCAATTTCGGCTTTGTGTATGTTGGATGTTTATAATTTGAGACTCCAATTCGACTTTTAATGATATTTTTGAAAATTTTGAATTCCAATTTTTATTTATTTTGAACAAAAATATTTTTGGATTTTTCAAAATTTTATGATTTTTTTGGAAATTTTGGGCATTTTGAAGATTTGTGACGTTTTAGAAATACGCACTTGTGACCCCCCCTAACTTAGACTTTTGCATTGTCCTCAAGCAAAAAGGACGAAAATCTAACTCAAGGCGAATGAAAAGTGCGGAAAAATAAAACAAACAAATATGAAAAATGCAACAAGACACTATATGACACTCATGCATGACTCAAAAATAAAACAACAATCACCCCATACGCGTCGGGGGTGCGACGACCTCTCATCTCTCCACAAACTCACCCGACCCCACTTACGGGGGTCGATGCTCTCCTTGTCACTCCCGTCCTAGGATTATATTCCAGCAATCGGAACAAGTTGGGACCTCGCCCATAGATAAAGGATAGACCGGGAGACTCGTCGTGACTAATTGGAAAGGGATCCTCGTGACGTCGACTCAAAGCGTGGTCTACGTGCGCTGACTCGGAGAGGACACCTAGGTTTCTTTTAATTTTTAAGATGCATGGGTCGGCCTCTAAATCGGATGAACCATAACTTTTCTCCTCACTCGCCTTCGGGACCTCTAGTGGTATGGGTTGATGGTCACAAAGAAGAAATTCATCGATTTTTGCTTTTAGTTCACTTTCGTCTAAGTGACTACATGAATCCAATAGGGATTGGCCTTCAATAGTAATACTTTCATCCACCTTCCCGAATTCTCTTTCAAATTCTTCCATGCTCATGTCCCCTAGATCTCTCTTTCGAGTAGTGCCTACGTCCTCTCTTACATGCTCGAACTCCAACTCCATCAGTTTTCTCTCTTCTAAACCCTCTCTCTCTCTTTCAATTGCGGTCACAACATACGTCTCCTCCACTTTTCTCTCCTCGTCACAACTACCACTATTACCTGATGAAATAGGGCACACTCCTAACGTCTCGCTCTTGTGGGACCCTTTATTCTTGTAATTTGACATTAAAGATGATCCTAAGGTGTCTCCATAATAATTCTCCTCATTGTATTCCTCTATGATCTCATTTATAGAACTCACCGTGTGAAGATCATCTTCTTCCCCTGTCTGTTGGGAGATATGGAAGATGTTGGTCTCTAAAGTCATATTCCCAAAAGTGAGTTGCATTCGCCCATTCCGAGTATTGATGATTGCGTTAGCCGTAGCTAAAAATGGGCGCCCAAGGATGATAGGAACATGGTTGCTTGAGGTAAAGGAGGGCTCCGTGTCCCAAATGACAAAATCTACCGGAAAGTAGAAGGTGTCAACTTGGACGACCACGTCCTCAATTATGCCTCGTGGAATCTTCACGGTTCGATCCGCTAGTTGGAGAGTGACCTTTGTGGGCTTGAGGTCGCCCAAGTCAAGTTGCCTATAAATGGAGTAAGGGAGTATGTTTACACTTGCTCCCAAGTCAAGTAAGGCTTTTTCAATTTTGTTCTCTCCAATGATGCAGGAAATGGTGGGTGCACCGGGATCTTTGAATTTAGGAGGGAGCTCATTGAGTAGGATGGAGCTCACGTTCTGTGCTAGGAGGACATTCTTCTTTACTTTCATCTTCCTTTTTACCGTTAACAAATCTTTGATGACTTTTGCATAAGCTGGAATTTGCTTTATGGCATCAAGGAAGGGCAAGTTTATCTTTACTTGCTTAAGCACGTCTAGCACTTCATCACGTGGGGTCCCCTTTTGAGCGGGAATTAGCCTTTGAGGAAATGGTGCCGCGGTGGGCGGTTTCGCTACTACCTCCAGCTCACTAGTGTGTTCTTTATCACCTTCATTCAAGGGGACATCTTCGACCTCTTTCGTGCCGGGCAAAATCTCCTTGTCTTTAAGTATGTCTAGTGGGGGAGGTGACAAGTCAACTACCCTCCCACTACGTAGAGTGGTGATTGCGCTACATTGCTCAGGATGGTCATGGGGTGTCGAGATAACACTAGTTTGACCTTGGAGAGGTCTTTGGCCCTGGGGAGGAAACTTGCCCTTCTCTTGAACACTCAATGAGGATTGTATTTGTGACAGAGTTTCATTTATGTCGCCAATTAGACGATCATATTTGGCATTATTTGCGGTCTGGCTTGCGATGAATTGATTCACAGTATCCTCGAGATTTCTTCGCTGTGGCGGGATATAATTTCCGTGAGGTGGTGGTGCTTGCACATGTCCTTGCATGTGTGGAGCTTGTTGAAATTGTTGTGGAGGAGGAGGGGCAACATGCGAAGGAGGGTTCATTGCGGCATGTTGTTGCCCGTAGCTAAACCCGGGGTGATTTTTCCATGAAGAATTGTATGAATTCCCGTGAGGGGCAGCGAAATTTCCCTTGAAACCTCCTATACTACTAACTTGCTCTTGAAGCATTCCTTTGTAGGCGGGTATCGTCGGGCATTCCTCAGTTGAATGTCCCGCCTCACAAATCGCACATACTTTTTCGACGGGATTTTTGATAGATCCAACTACCTCACATAAATATCGAAATCCTTTCTCAATGGTGTCCAACCGACTGTCCGACATAGAGGTCTTATCTACATGGTATAGGCCGGACGCCGATGGAGGGGTGGTCGCTTGACGATTTCGATTCTGAGCATTAGGATCAGAAATATCCCATGATTGGGTAGTCTCGGCGACATACCTCAGGTGAAGCTCAGCATCGTGGCAGTCTAGTTCGATAAACTGACCACTACCCATGGTTTCAATGAGTTGCTTGGAGTTAAGGTTCAACCCATTATAGAGGAAGGAAATGATTTGAGATGTATCAAATCCATGATGGGGGCACGAAGCAGTTAACTAATTGAAACGCTCATAACATCGATGGAATGGCTCATTATCCAATTGCCTGAACGATTGAATCTTAGCCTTTATGGAGATTGTTCGATGTGGTGGAAAGAACTTCTTGAGAAATCTGGATTGTAATTCGTTCCAAGATGGAATCGAGCTCGGAGGTAAAGACCATAGCCAGGTCTTAGCTTTATCTTTTAACGAGAATGGGAAGAGTTTGAGGCGAATCACCTCTTGTGTGAAAGTTTGATTGTTGAGAGTATCACACACGTGCTCAAATTCCCTTATATGCAGGTATGGCTTTTCAGAATCCATACCGTGATAGTGTGGTAGCATCTGGATCATCCCATTTTTGAATCGGAACTGCCCGGCATTATGCGGGAGTATAATGCATCCCGGAGTGACAGTGAGCTCGGGATATAAAAATTCTCTCAACGGGCGGTACGGAGGCTCGTCCTCACCGGTAGGTGGATTACTATGTTGCGACATCTTTCTCTCACTGGACGACTCGGCGCTCTCACTAGGTGTGCTTGAAGAGTGTCCTACGAAGGAGAAGGGAGTGTTACTAGAGATTGACTGCGATGGTGTGGGAGGTGGGATCCAGAACTGTGGGGCGTTCGGAGTGTGGGGACTATCGGGATTATACTCAACAAGTGGATTTTCGTGAATGCTGGTTGGAGTATTATAGGGTGTGGGAGTGGTTTCAGAATTTTGCATTAAGTTTGTGAGAGATGGTGGTGAATCTTTTTGTGCTTTTTATATTTTTTTATGTTTTTGGATTTTAGAATTTTTGGTCAAAGCTTTGGATTGACTCGATCTAATCCTAAGTCTACCTAGTTCCCCGGCAACGACGCCAAAAACTTGACACGACTCAGATGTGTCTCTAAAGTGTGTACTCTCTAGGCTCAAGTGCAAGCCTGTCGTTCAAGTAATAATCCGACAAGTCGGGTATCGATCCTTAGGGAAAAAGGACAACGAAGTTGTGATGACGGGATAAGACGGAGGAATCCTAACGATGACTCTAAAAAGAAAGGAAAAGATTTGATTTTGGTTTTTGGGATTGATTAAACTAAATGCAATTATGAAATTATGATGAAAATTGCAGCTAACTAAATTACCTAAATTATGAATGAAGAATGGAATTGAACTTTTTAACTAAATGATGAGAAAATAGGATGGGAATACAATCCCCCAACCCTAGTGTAATGCAGTGACAACGTCAATCATAAATTTATCCGATTAATTCAAACCCGGAATTTAGTACTCCCAAGCATTATGTATACGAGGTTCAAGCCCGCGTCATACCTAATCTGAGGATGAGTAAATCGGTATCGCGGTAATTACACTCAAATTGTACTCTAAATCATCACGAGTACCCATAGGCAAACGAGATATAAAGATCTACAATTCTTATGAAATTGCGTGATACGATCAGAATTAATCATTAAATTCAGCGGATCGACGTTATAAACATGCACTAACACATCAGGTTGGGTTCATGCATCCCAACCTTGAAAAACCTAGCCTAACATGCTCAAAGTAATGAAAACAATTGTTAGATTGCAGGAAATCATGATTAAACTAAAGAAAATTTGTAAAGTGATGTAGAAAGGAAATTGGATTGAAGAAAATTAGCTCTTAATCTTACCCAAGTAGTAAAAGCAGCAATTAAGAACAGATGTAATCGCAGAAATCTAAATAATCTTCACTCTTGGAATTAAAATTGTAATCTACCTTCAAAACTAGGGTTTTACAGAAAAAATGGAAAATTATATTAATTCCCCGTGCAAATAATGATAATAAAACGGGTTTATATACCCTACAAGACTCCAAGAGTTTTACCAGCACTAGGACTTTCCGTTAGAGGAAAAATAGCAAATTAAAACTGCGATAGCCGGACCGGTCCCCTCCTCCCCCGGACCGATTTTCCTTGATCCGGACCGGTCCTATCCTCCTCCGGACCGGTTTGCCTTGAATGCGGACCGGTTCTTTTATCTCTGGGGCGGATCGGTCCCAGGGCGGACCGGTTCTTTTAATTTCTTCCTTCTTCGGTTTGCTTTCGATCCGAGGTCTACTGGAGTTTGCACAGCGGACCGGTTCTTTTAATTTCTAGGCGGACCGGTCCCAGGGCGGACCGGTTCTTTTAATTTCTGGGCGGACCGGTCCCCTCTTTATTTGACTTTTTCTTCTATCTTTGACTGCTCATAACTTTCACACCCGGACTCCGATTGAGGTGCCGTTTTTTCCAGTGTTCTTGTAGTTGAAAAATCTTTAACTTTCAAGTTGGACCCACCTCCGGAATAAGGCTGCAAAATTACGAAAATGCCCTTTACTCCCCGTTTCTTGGTTTTCTTTCACTGTTTTGAGTTCTCTTTGGCACTACCTTGCATGAAATACCTGTAAAACACATAAGAGATACACAAAATACGGAATACTTGCCAAAAAGGGTTAGTAGCATAAATATAAGCCAAATCCAATCTATTTACACCCCACGAAATCATAAAAATACCGAAATTAAGGGGATAAATGTGATGAATTTATGCCTAATCACGTGTCATTGAGGAGTGCTACGGTTCTTCCTTTGTTGATTGGACTGAGGTTCATGTGGGTTCGCTGCGTGTGGATTCATTGCTGACGACACCGACCGACGCCTGCGGGTATTCGTGTGTCACTGTATTTCATTGTAATCCGTGTAAGTTGCGATTTACTTATTATAGTGAAATAAAAGGTTTTGCCCTGCGGGGTTTTTTCCTTAAACTTGTTTCTCATACTTTATTTGTTAAGGGTTACTTGGAATCTTGCGAATTTAATTTAATTTAATTTAAATCATTATCACACAACGAACCTATTCGGTTTCTCAATAATCTCCATCCATAACTATGCAACCACACAAAAATCTATCGAGAACTATATCGTCGATGACCGGAGGACCTATGAAGATAGGAGGGTAATACTAATCTAACTCTAAACCCAAGTTGGATGCTAAAGAAATCTCCGTGACCTTCATAGGATCTATCACTTTCAGTTGATTGGCGTGACACCCCAGTTCGCCACTTCATGAGTATTCCCTTCAGGAAGATGATGACACTTCATGTGTCTAGGCAGACCAAAGCTCAATAGCATCAGGCTGAGGCCACTGGACTGCGTGGCCAGATCCAGTACCTTGAGGCCAAGCTGGCCAAGCTCGTGGCTCGTGACTCGAATGATGAGTCCAACTTGGCTGGGTTAAAGGAGGAGTTTTTTCAGGAGGCAGGTCCCTTTTATGCTGATATGTGCTCGCGGGAGAACCTCTTCTTTATTTTGTGTGGCTCGTATTTGTTAAGATGCCGACTTTTTCTTTTTATGTATTTCGCATTTATTTTTGTATATGTAAAAACTGTTCCATATCAATGAAAACAATAATTTTTCATCCATTTGTTCACTTTCATTTTGTCTTTGTACTATTTCTGAAATATGTTTACTGTGAACTACTTTTTTTTTCGTGGGAATGTTTTCTCATAATCTTAGCAAATAATTTTTTTAGAACTGCCCCTTGGTCTGCGGGGTGCTTGTTCCACATTTCATTTGGAACTTTTTTTACTTTTAAGAAAATAACTTAGAGGAGGGATATACCCTATCTCTATATTCTAAAATAATAATGTAGATTACTTGTAGAGCATAATAAAGACATCACTTATCTTTTGAAAACTTTTTCTCAAAATCAAATAAACAATTTGTTAATATTTTAAACCCCCTTTAGTTTATGGGGTATTTAAAGTGTTATACCTAGAGGCACTTTGCTCATTATACTCTACATTTTGGGATGGATATACCCCCAAGTATAATGAGTACAGTTCCTTAGGTTCTGGGTCCTCTCATAAACTTTGAGAGTCAAAATATGTTTTGCCTACTAGAAAAAAATATATATATCTTTTACTTTCATAGCTGGGAAAAAATAATAGATTGGTTGTTCTGGGTGTACCCACTTCACACCTTATTAATGAGTGGGTACTCATAATCTATTAGAAACAAATGCAGACAAGTAAAGGAAAAAAATCGAGTGTTACTGGTCAAAATTGATGATATTCATTCACTTCTACGTGTATTCAATAATGTAGTTTTTACTTGAATTGTGCTCAAGGTTTCCTTTACAAAAACAGAGTATATATGCTAGATCCATCTTTTTACAATCACCAAAAGAAGAGAACTTAAAAAAGAGTCAACCATAGTATTTCATTAGCCACTTACAATTAATAGACTGGAGGCACTCTCTCTCGGGTTCAGATATCTTGTAGTATCATGACTTCTTGACTCCTTATACCACAAAGGTCCCTTCCCAGTTTGGTTTTAACTTAGATGCTCGTAATACCAAGTCTCATACTTGAAACTTTATAGGCTTAACAAAATTATCATAGTCTGTAGATAGTTATTGGGTATGGAGTTGGAAGTTTTCTTTGCCGTTATCTTGATGCTCATCCAGGGCCTCTAATTGTACATGCCTGGGATCTGGTATGAGACTGTTACTCTGAGCCACTCTAGTTAAGGGTACCGATAATTCCACTGGTAGGGAAACTTCCATCCTGTAGACGAGTGAAAAAGGAGTAAACACTATTTAATTTCTCTTTGAGGTTCTGTAGGCCCATAATACCATTGACATTTTTTCATCACAACCCCCTGGCATGTCCTCCAAGATTTTCTTTAAGATGTTGATCAATGTATTATTTTTAGCCTCTACATAGCCATTCCCTTTCTTATACGAGATAGTTGAACTACTATGCATGATCTTGTACTTGCTGGTCAGGAGCCCCATCTCCTTGCATACGAATTGTTTCCCGTTGTATGTAAGGATAACCTTGGTAATACCAAACATGTATATTATGTATTCCCTGATAAATTGGGTCACCACCTGAGAAGTCACCCTTCTTAAGGAAATCTCTTCTTCCCACTTGGTAGCTGAGTAGCAATAATGATGAAGGCTTTTCCATGAGAGGCTAGACTAATCTTACCTACTAGATCAAATGACCAATTGTGGAAGTGGTAGGGGTTGCTAAACATTGCAATCTTACTAAGGGGGCATGGACTATATTGACATATACTTGGCATGCCCTATACTTTTTTACAAAGTTGATATAAACAACGTCCATCATTGGCAAATAATACCCCAACGTCATTAATTGCTCGTATGACTTAGAACCTCCCATGTGAGTGTAGGGGGAAGTCCATACTCAAGATTGATTAGCTAAGACGATCTTGTACTTAGTAAAATGCAAATAACATGGTGAAGACAAAGGTTGTTCCAAAGACCACCCGCATAGTTCAAGACACTTCGAAGACAACTTTTGTAACAAAAATTATGATATACTTATACTTAATGTTAAGTTTGATTCTTACTTAAAAAAGTTTACTTTGAAATATGTATGAGGACGTTTGGTACCCTCGAGGGACCATACCTGGCAGGGCATGGGAGAGCTTACATGCTCTATCGAACAACCTCACCTTGGGAACCTCATAGGGACTTGGTTTGGAGGATTAGGAGAAAGGAAACATTGGAAAATTTATAACCATCCCTCTTGGGACACTTAGGTAAAACCTTGTTTAGCAAGTATGGTTGTTCGAGTTACCATGTCCTTGGGAACCTCCTCGAAAGACCTCAATCCTAGACAATTGTCTTGATATAACCTCTGAGTCAACACAAAAAATTCATGATATGTTCGAGAGGCCTCTAACCGAGCAATATTTATTTGACGAACCGCCTCTTTGATTGATGTGACATCACATCCTGTGTAAGTAACTATTCACCAACTATATGACATCACGACATCTGACATTTAGGAATTCGAAGTAATAACACTCAAGTGGCTTTATTCCTAGGATACTAAGTTCAAATAATGAATTTGTATGTTCTAGATGTTTTGAGATAAACCTTTAGGCTATCATGTCACATCCCAATTAATGTCACCATGTATCTGATTGGTAGGCAGTTTCCCACCAAAACACCATATCCTATGCATATAATGCAATATCTTAGTCATTAATGACATGGTACCTTAGAATTTAATAAAGGTCAATTGCATTTTATGCCATCAAGGTCATTCGAGTGACCTTGCTCCCATATAAATACACTAACAACATAGTTTATAGGGACAACAATTTACCCTGGAATTATTGTTGGTTTTCCTCCATACACGAGTTTTGGCTATGAGAACATTTATTTTCTTCAATATTCCATTTTCTTCCATCGATACCATTATCATTGAACATTGATTGTTCCTTAGGTTCCTTCCTTGCCTTTATTCTTACAAGAGTTATTTCTTTTTTTCCCTCCGACCAAATTGCGTGCAGGTTCCACTCATTTATTGTACTCTCAATGCATTTATGTTGTAAAAGATCCCATTTAATACAATTTTAAGCATTGAATGTTGTTGTCTCTTTCATTTTCATTTACTATCATTTCATATTAACCATTGGCATTAATCACAGTCTCGATAAGGGGTTATGCCTCTCTTAATACTAATTGCATTCTAAGAACCCACATCTTACATTTGGTGACTCCGCTAGGGAGGTATTATCTTTTGAAAGATGCGAGAGGATAATATCACTAAGGCCATTAGTTTTCAAGCTATGATGTGTGAAAAAGAGACAGATCTTACTGTCTTGCCTGGAGGGGGTGAGAGTGGAATGAGTGGATCCTATCTTAGCTGCTACTGGCATGATGGGAATATCTGGCATGGTAGCCGGAATAGGCCCAGCTGAAATGGAGGGTCTCATGAGTTTGTTTGTAGAGTTCATTAAAAACCTAGTGTCCAAGGAGATGCTAAGGGTCACGGGAGGATTAAACTCCTTCACAACGCCACTGGCAGTACTAGTAGCTCCCTCTATTACATGAGGAGATGATCCCATTACTGTCAATACCCATTAATGTGGGAAATACCTTGCAGGTTATGGTCATGGGTACTGCCACACCGACGACAACTATTAACATATGAGGGAGTATACCGACTGCACTACCAATGCCTATCGTGGTGGTACCACGACCGACCAGTTCACCACCGTCTAGCATGGAAGAGATGAAGAAGGACCTTTTGAAGTTCATAGCTTTATCCAAATATGGATGAGATGGTTCATGAGTTTATGATGATTTTGTACTTAGTATCCATAAGAGTACAATAATGAGCCCTATCCAGTGCGGTATATTCTACCAATCTTTCAGAAATACACGGGAAAAAGGGGAAACCCTAAGGAACATTTGAAAAGGTTTATTGAGAGCCTGGGTTCCCACCATAATGATAGAAATCTCAGACTGAGGGATTTCACAAAATCCTTGACCAATAAGGCTTAAACTTGATATTCCCACATGGCTCCAGGTAGTGTGGCTTCTTGGGACGATTTGCACATGTTTTTATGCAAAATTTCTTCTCGATAGAAGACAAGTTCACTCTCACGCAGATGGATCGTGAAAAGAAAATGTCTGGGGAGGATGTTGTTACTTATATTAGAAGGTTTTGCGAACTCTCTCTAAATGTGAGGGAGGAAACACGAGAAGATAAACTCCTGCAAATTTATACTGAAGGGTTACAGCCCGAATCTATTTGCCATCTGATCAATGAGATGCGAAAAGGCACATTTGTTGCTTTCCTAAAAGCGAAAAGGAATATTGCCTTAGTAGTGAAACCTTCTCCACCTCCACCTGCATTGGAAAGTTTGTTTCTAAGGCCATTAGTAAGTTCGGGGAAGGGAGTACCCCCGAGAGTAAATGACATAAATGATGGAGGGAGGAGGAAGGAAGGTGGAGGCCAATAAAGAAGTAATAGAGGAAACAAAAGGAGGTTCAATGAGAAAGATGACTCTCCCGAGTTAACATGCACACTCGTATAGGCACTGGACATCTACGTCATCATGGTCCGTGATAAGGTCTGTAGGACAATTAATGGAAGTACAATATAGGCGTCTTTAGAAGATAAAGAGAAGCCAAATTTGTGCATCTTGCATAACAAAGTGCACCATACAACTAGGTCATGATTTTAGCTAAGGAGGTTAATCGGCCATCACGTCAAGAAAGAGGACATCCAATTATACCAAGGCAATGTGAATGACAATCCTCTACTAGTTATGGAGCACACATGGGCAGTGCCTTCGATGAAGAGGTCGAGAAACAATTAAGGGAACAGTGGTTCCTCGAGGAGGACTTTGAGGAAGCAGTAGATGAATGTACTTTTGAGATATCACAGTTGAAATTGGGAGATGAAGTAGAGGAAGAGGAAGAGGAGAAAATGCCTATCGAGAGCTTAAGTAGGCAGATGGAAGATTGCTCTCTAGGGACTGTGAACACTATGCCAGCATTTGATGAAGCTGCCTATCGAGATGTAGAGGAAGTATATGAGATTGAGGAGGACAAAATAGACCATTGGATTGAGTGTGCCGCAATGGAGAAGTCCCAGAAGTTTAGTTAGTTGTTCGATTAAGTTGGGCTCCCCCCGCATTCACGGCTAGAGGTTATGCGAGCCATCTTAGAGATTACCAAGAAGATCATGGCTCCGCATATGAAGTGGAAGGAACCTTATGGCCATGACTGTAAGGATGTATCTCTCAAAGGTAACATTTTCAGAAGCTGATAGGTCGACCAAGTACCATAATAAGCCTCTTTATGTTATATCCACTGTAAATGACTATATTGTGGCACCCCGCCTATTTCTATCATAGGTGATCAGTCCTTTATCAAAATAACCAGGAATCTTATATGGCTCATTCTTAGCATTACTGTCAAAAAAGCATTTTTAATTACTAACCACCTATGTTAAAAATAAGTCGGTGCCAAATTTTATCTTTCATTAGTATACCAATATGCGGAAAACAAATTAAATTAACCAAAACATCCACACCATAATAATATGACAATCACATGAGAGGTAAATAAATAAATAAGACCGAACAAACCATCGGTTCCAAAACAAATATTCCAACTAATATGAATCAAATAAAACTGAATTTTAATATAGTCTGATAATCTGAAAAATAAATAGTCCAAGGGGAAACATGCCCAAATGACATACTGAGAAATCTCCTATCTAGAAAGAAATAAAATGAAGCATCTACAGAAACTCCAGCAATCCTCCACAAGTGCTTCAACTATGCATCCTTAGAAAGAATCATCAAGTTGGGTGTCGCTATGGGTAGACACCTAAAGTGTTTTCTAAAAATATTTTGACAATGGTTAGATCCCAAGAAAACCTTTTTGAAATATTTAGCAAGCAATTAAAACGCAAAAATTTAAATAAGCATGAACCCTATCCATATTTAATTCAGTGTCGCACTCTCTTGAGATATATCTCATCCCTCAACTAATGTGTACACCTATCTCTTGCCTCCTAACTCAACTAGTTATGCTACCCCACCTAACTAGCCTTGGTACACCCTTTTCATCACCCTACTCTAACCCCAGTATTCCTTACTTTGATTTACAAGTTATTCTACTAAATAACTTATTTAATCATTTCAACTTTAATTAATCATATAATGTTCTCACCATTTATATATGAAATACATCATAATCATATAACATTCACACTAGTTATATATGAAATACATCTTAATCATATAACGTTCACACTTGTTATATATATGAAATATATTCACACTTTATGTATTTATTCTGTATATAATCATTTACTCATATTATATGCGTACTAGTATACTACAACATATACACACATGTCGCATATAGTAACCATCCTCATGAGTAATAACTCACCGGATGCTTGTCTGTACAATGCTACATATCCCAGGTATGCTTACTCTAACCCGATTACAACAAGCCACACTAACTCACACTGAACTTTGGTAAAAATCGCAAATGTAATGGAGGTGGTCATATTTTCCCAAGAGAGAGACCTAATCATACCCAAAACGTCTCACCTAGAAAATAAATCACACAATAAAATACCAGACGATATGACCTATACTCTCCTTGCATTTACTAGCTTGAGGATTCACCCACATCGCGCAATCTCCGATGATATCACTAGAGGGGTATAATTTCACATAAATATCATTCACACCAATATTTATAAAATACACAAGTATACATATACACTATCACAATCCCGTATATATATAATTAAATTAAATCCGGCTAACCCGTTCCTAACTCCCGTAGCACTAGCTCATAATACCCGAGTCTATTTTTTAACTCTTAATTCTATAAGTATTAACTTACAATGTATATATATATCAGAACATATTTTTATTCAAGATACTAAGCATATCTCAATAGAGCTCGTGTTCTAATTTCATCCGAAATTCCTATTCAAAACCGTTTATGTATTTTCAAGTGTTATTCATCCTAAAGACTCCTAAATCCATACTCCAAATCCATCTAATTCCAAGGTAAAATTAGTGTTCCTTGATAATTTTCAGAGTCCTCCACTCATCTATGGACATACTTAAATAATCCACATTTTATTTCCCACCAAAGATTTTGGTCTCATACACCCTCCCATTATAATTTAATAACTAATTAAAAAAATTTGAACAATACGAGGTCCATGCTT
The DNA here is from genome assembly GCA_949130495.1 of Sambucus nigra. Lineage (NCBI taxonomy): Eukaryota > Viridiplantae > Streptophyta > Magnoliopsida > Dipsacales > Adoxaceae > Sambucus > Sambucus nigra. The sequence continues at coordinate 205,083,858 of OX422208.1, forward strand.
TGAACAAGCACGTACATAAAACAAGTTCGGCCAGGGGGCGAATCGATTCGCCTGTCAATCAAAATGACGTAGTTTTGATTTTGGCAGACTTCATCTTCCCCAATCGTTTTTTTCCATTTTTATTCACCCAAACCTCCATGGATTTTTCTCAAAACTCAATCCAAACATACCCAATGATTAATACATGTTTCCAACAATTTCTAATCATCAAATACATCATTAAATATTAACAATTCCTATTTAAATCAATTAATCCACGAATTGGGGTTTCTTACTTTTATTCAAATTCCTCATTCAGTCTTATTCTATACTCCAAATTCAATGAGATTAGCTATTGGATTTCGACTCAAATTCATATGTCAATAGTACATGATATCATCCCATCATTCATTTAGCATTAATTTCACATCAAATACCTAAATCCCCCCAAACCCATTTTAGCAAGTGACAACCCATCCCAACACGATTTTGTCTATACCTACCACGATATTAACATGAGTTTTTGCAAATAAAAATTAGAAGCAAGTTAATTACTTGCCTTATTGGATTCGTAGAGTCTGATTTCACGTAGGAGACAACAAATTTGACAAAGCACCTCCAATTCCTCCTTGAATTAGGTCTCTAAAGTCCCCCCATTTTCTTCCTTCTCTCTGCTATCAATTTCTACGGTTTTCAATATGAGTTATGGTTGCCTCTAATTGCAAAACTTAGGTTTAAAAATTCTAATCCCGAAATTAGGCTAATGGGCCAAGCCCAAATGACCCGAAAACCACCATGCGGGCTCAGTTGTGACTAAAAAGGCCAAAGGACCCAATTACTACCCCTGGGTACACTATTTTGACTATCTCGACCCTTACAAAACCAACCATGGCCTCAAATCACCATCCGAGTCACCCTACAATAATATTCTATCTCGACCTCATGTAGACTACACGCGACTCTCGGTTGAGATAAAATGTCACCACGTCACTACCACTCGATATGACATGAAATAATCATTTACTATTCACTTAGTAATTATATTTCATAAATATTAATCATTATATCTCTCTATTAATATTTTAAATAATTGCATAATAATTTGTTCACACATAATAATTAATTCAATTAAATTACGACACGTGTAATTTAAAAATACCCAATTTAATTATATTTTAAATACTCAGAAATACAAATACAGGGTGTTACATACTCCCACCCTTACAAAGAAATTCCATCCTCAAAATTCGGATATGCCCGGTATTACAACATCGTATTCTTACATACAACTGCATCCGAACGTATCCCAAAATTTACTCACAATAAACTTTTGTTATTTCCACTATACATACACCAAAGGTACCATTTTGATCGAAGGTCTACTCATTATAACCCACGATTAGCGACAAGTCCATTCAAACCCTTACATATCGATACATTCCTATATGTTTAAGGTCTCACTTATATAATGACACACAAAATTGTCTTGAATTCAATAACAATGAGTAAAAAGATGATACTATACTCCACTGGCTCTATCATTTCTATGTAAGAAAAGGCCCCACTTCTATTGGTGCCAATTTGCCTTATTACCATACTTTGTCTTCTTTCTTCATGCGAGACGCCCTCAGCAACCCCTAACCCCTCATGCCAGGCCTCAAAATGTTATTTCACGTCAACGTATTCTCGTTACATTCTGAAGCTATACAAAAAATGATGTGTATTAACTCAATCCTTATCGACGAACCATGAATAACTCCGGGTCCGGGAATCTTGTTATTTCCCATTCTCAACTATCCAAAGGGTGGGAAAAAAAAATTCTTTGTATTAAGCCTCAGAAGTCACTTTGCAATTATTATCCTGCTATGAGTCATCACATGCAACTCTACCAGTTGTAGTTAATATTCATAATTACTCTAGAAATCCTAAGCATGCATTATCGCATTCTGCAACATTCTATGTCACCACTCCCGACTATCCATCGACCTACGATTAACGCATCTAGCTCACGATGAAACTCCTTATCCATCGCCTCCTGACACTCCCTATCTAAGGTGGGACTCAAGGGTCTCATCCTGATTTACAACAATATTGGGTGGAACCTTATGTCAGTTCATTTCTGCTTTTTAATAACATGCTGGGCATTCTGCCCGGTAGTATAACACACCCCTAACTAAGAACGATTATTTCATTCCTGGTCAATTCACTTCACAAACAAAAGAAAATACAGACCCTTCGTAATTTTGATAATCCAATAATGAACGTTATCAATCTGACTATCTGTTCTGTCCCTGGAATCTATCACAACATTCGGGCAGGAAATATCAGACCAACCTTTTCCCTTTATGAGTGGGGAACTCTGATACAACTTCACTATGTCTCACTCAATCCGAAATCCATACACTCAGCATCTCACATCACGTGGAACATCTAATTTCCCTTTTTCTGAGATATGCAAAAATTATAGCCCGTGCATTTGTTCCAGAACTGTGCCTTTCCTAAGCTATTTTCCATCTGTTAGAATTAACAACGTATTTGTATGCAAACTACTCTATGCATTAGACTAGGTGAAACTCCATTTTTTTCCAATGAATTTCGACTCACCTTTAAACTCACCTCAGTTGTGGGAGTTTTTTCATGACATAAACACAGTCAGACTATCTCCTTTCCTCGAACGAAGTTTAGTCCCTCATACTTTTCCAATTGTTTTTCTAAGTCCCACAGGCATATTTACAACATTTTTGTAGGTCTCCTTATCATGGAAGATACTTATAGTTAAATTAACTAGGGCGCCCATACACTCTATATCCCGTGCCCAACTGCACAATCATCTTTAACGTCCCACCCATAACATACTTATCTCAAGTTTGGCCCTGCATTCTTAGTATGGCTATATCGTATGGCTAACCTCAGTTACACTACTAAATGATTTAATTCCCCTCCAGACTGCCCCACCCATCAACTCGTGGTGATTTTTTTTTTGCCATTGCTCCCCACAGAGCACTACTCGACTCTACGGGTTTTATATCACAGAATATATCTCATATCATGCTTTCATCCTCATACACGTGTAATAACTAAAGTGCTAAACCCATGCCCTAATGACCAACACATCTCTCAACTCTCGACATTTGTTGGGATTCATGCATGAGCAAAATTCATATAAGGAACCCCCGATACACGACTACCTTACATTATCGATCATCGAGATCCGTAAGCCCTAAGCACATAACTAGAATATCTAAAATCCTATCCCCAGATGTATAAGTACAACCATCCACTCACACATCACAAAAGGAGTTATACAACACGACGCTCTCACTATCACTAGTGTTCCCGTGCTAAGTCGATAAAGAGCTAAATTTCTCCTGTCGAAAATAAACTTAATTTACCCTGAATCATAACAGTACAGTCTCTACACACTGGGATCAAATAAAACTAGACAACTATAATGTCTAAAGACTCCTCCACGATATAATATAAACGCGAGATCAACCCTCTTTCGGGTGACACACGCTAAACAACACATATTTCCCTAGAATAGAGAACAAAATAGCCTTTCTGTAACAGCCCACCATTGCTCAATCCGTCACTAACCAACCCATCCCCAAGATAACATCATACTCGAATATTAACTCTAAAAATGAGTTAACCCACTAAAATACATCCTCTCACTGTCTTCACCTGCTCCCCAATAGATGGAACAAAAAAGAGCCCTGCCACTCAACGGTAAATATATACACACAATAGTAACACTAACGATACACGAATTAAACTCATCTCACGTGAAAACCTAATGCTAATGAAATAATATGACTCACTCGTGTCATAAAATAGGCCCATTCACCCCAAGATAAAACTCATACTTTCCATTGCCAATAGAACTGGCGGTTAAAATGGTCCATGGACATAACACTCTCGTCCTAACATAACCAAACACTTCTTATAATTATTTCCCCTAGTAGGCATCCCGTTCATTTCCCCTAACTCGTTGAAGACAAGATCCACACATGTGGTCCTACTCTTCACACATAATACACCTCTCTGTGTTCTTCTGTGGCCTCTTGACCCACGATCCATATCGAGGTTGTCCTTCTCTCGAACCTGGTAATCTTGACCCTAATTTCTACCCTCATTGTTCTTTTGGATCTACTGGCCTTGTGGAACACACCATTGGACCTGAAACCTAGAGGAATCCACCATCACTTGGTAGGAAATTCATTAATCTAGATCATTTAAATAGGTCCCCTTATGGGTATCCTCCTACGGAGCTTCATTAATTACCTCCAGTCTTTCCCCTCTAGACAGGATCTCCAACTCTCTTGACTCCCTTCTCATGGAAGTGTTGATATAAACATTGTAAAAGTATGTCATTGACGCCATGTGCATAAGTTGTCCAAGGCTAATTTCCCAAAATGATTGCCAACTCCTACTCGTGAGTCCTTTATCATCCTTAATAAACTTTTCTTTCTCCCTACCTACCTTCGCAAGTACGAAGTTCACTTAAATCAATAAATAAATTCTTCATCATAATCGGCCTCTACTCAGCCCTCCTACGATAAGTCCATAAACTTCCTTTGCATCTCTATCGGAACAGCGGATGAAAGAACTTGCGGTCAAACCACACCTAAAATTTCTCGATTAATTCCTTATTTACTTCCTTATATGTGGTGACTATCTCCCACCACAACAACACTGCTCCTACGAGAAAACAATTTAAACCAAAATTTAAATCATGGGTGCCACTGCACTTCACCATGCACAATTTTCTGTGGATTATATCCTTCTATTAGCCCATTACACTTCCTCTCTTCCCTGAACCGTTACATATGGCTCTTCAAAAGGGTCCCTCCGGTTTCCCCCTCTATCGACTACGTTAGGTGTGTATGAATTTTCACCATCGTTCTCTATGATGGTGCTTGGGGAAACTACAGAGCCCTAGTGATTATCATATCTTCATCTGCCTGAACAATAATCATGGTGACTCCTATCACGGTCACTATTCCAAGAAAACTCTATGGCTTTAGCTGAGCCCCTCATCCTGTAGTTCTTCTAATGGCCCTCGCTGGTCCAACTATAATGATCAGTGTAAGAAACCCAACCGAACTCATATATGATTCGTATCAACTATACTTAATAGCAGGAGAATGTAAACGTGCGTATGAAGAGGAGTACAAAAATCCTATAATAGGGCTCTACATCAAAGAACGGTACAATGAAATTGTTATAAGCCGGACAGATGCTATTGACACTAGAACCTAATGCTCTGATACATCTTTGGAACCCCGCCTATTTCAATCACGGGTGATCAGTCCTTTATCAAAATAATAAGGAATCTCATATGGCTCATTCTTAGAATCAAAGTCGAAAAAAACTTTTGAATTACTAACTACCTATGTTAAAATTAAGTTGGTACCAAATTTTATCTTTCACTAATATAACAACATGCAGAAATAAATTAAATTAACCAAACCATCCACACCATAATAATCTTAACAATCACACGATAGGTATATAAATAAATAATACTGAATAAACCATCGGTTCCAAAACATATAATCCAACTAATATGAAGCAAACAAAAGTAAATCTGAATACAGTCTGATAATCTAAAAAACCAAATAGTCCTAGGGGCAACACGCCTAAATGACATACTCATAAATCTCCTATCTAGAAAGAAATAAAATGAAGCATCTACAGCAGCTCCTGCATTCCTCCACAAGTGCTGCAGCTACGCATCCATGGAAAGAACCATAAAGATCGGCATCCTTATGGGTGGACACCTAAAAAGTTTTAGGAAAATATTTTGACATGGGTCAGAGCCAAGAAAACCTTTTGAAATATTTAGCAAGAAATTAAAACGCAACAATTTAAATATGCATGAACCCTATCCATGTTTAAGTTGGTGTCCCACTTTCATGAGATATAGCTCACCCCACAACTAACGTCCACACCTATCGTTCGCCTCCTAACTCAACTAGTTATGCTACCCACTTAACTAGCCTTGGTACACCCTTTTCGTCATCCTACTCTAACCCGAGTATTCCTTACATTGATGTATAAGTTGCTCTACTAATTAACTTATTTAATCATTTCAACTTTAATTAATCATGTAATGTTCACACTAGTTATATATGAAATACATCTTAATCATATAGCAATGACACTAGTTATATATGAAATAAATCTTAATCATATAATGTTCACACTAGTTATATATATGAAATACATTCACATTTGTTGTATTTATCCCATATATAATCATTTACTCATATTATATACGTACTAGTATACTACAACATCCAAAAACATGTAGTGTATAGTAACCATCCTCCCGGGTAATAGCTCACCGGATGCTTGTCTCTACGATGCTACAAATCCTAAGTATGTTGACTCTAACCCAGTTACCACAAGTCAAACTAACTCACACCTAACTTTGGTAAAAATCACAAACATAGTGGAGGCGGTCATATTTCTCCGAGAGAGAGTCTGAATCATACCCAAAACGTCTTACCTCAAAAATAAATCACACAATAAATACCAGACGATATGAAATGGGGACCATACACTTCCAGCATTCACTAGCCAGTGGATTCACCCACATCGCGCAATATCCGATGATAGCATTAGAGGGGTATGTTTTTACATAAATATCATTCACACCGATATTTACAAAATACACAAGTATACATATATACTATCAAAAGCCCATATATATATAATTAAATTATATCCGGCTAACTCATGCCTAACTCCCGTTGCACTAGCCCATAATAACCGAGTCTATTTTTCGACTCTTAATTCTATAAGTATTAACTTACAATTTATATATATCACAACATATTTTTATTGAAGGTACTAAGCACATCTCAGTACAGCCCGTATCCTAATTTAATCATAAATTCCCATTTGAAAATGTTCATATATTTTTGAGTGGTCTTCATCCTAAACACTATTAAATCCATACCCCTAATTCATTGCAATCTAATTCCAAGTCAAAATAATGTTCCTTAATATTTCTCAGAGTCCTCCACTCATCTACGGGCATACTTAAATAATCCATATTTGATTTCCCACCAAAGATTTCGGTCCCACACACCCTCCCACAAAAATTCATAACTAATTAAAAAAAATACGAGTTCCATGTTTTGAACAAGAGGGTAAATCGAACCGGTTCGTCCATGGGGCGAACTAGTTTGCCTATAAATCGAAACGACGTAGTTTTGATTCTGACATACTTCATCTTCCTCGATCGTTTTCTTCCATTTTTTTCACCCAAACTTCCATGTATTTTTCTCAAAACTCAACCTAAACATACCCAATGGTTTATACATGTTTCCAACAATTTCTAATCATCAAATACATCGTTAAACATTAACAACTCCTACTTAACTCAATTAATCCACAAATTGGTTTTTGTCACTTTTATTCAAATTGCTCATTCATTCCTATTCTTTACTCTAAAATAAATGAGATTAGCTACTTGATTTCGACTCCAAATCTGGTTTCAATAACATAAGATATCATGCCATCATTAATTTATCATTAATTTCACATCAAATGGCTAAATCCACCAAAACCCATTTTAGCATGTTACAACCCTCCCCAAAACGAGTTTGTCTACACCTACCATGATACTAACATGAGTTTTTGCAAATAAAAATCAGAAGAAAGTTAATTACTTTCCTTATTGGATTCGTAGAGTCTGATTTCAGGTAGGTGACGATGAATCTGACAAAGCACCTCCAATTCCTCCTTGAATTTGGTCTCCAAAGTCCCCTCTTTTTCTTCCCTCTCTCTTCTCTCAATTTCTAGGGTCCTCAATCTGATTTTTGGTTGCCTCTAATTCGAAAACTTAGGTTTAAAACTCATAATCCCAAAATTAGGCTAATGGGCCAAACCTAAATGACTCGAACACCCTCGTTCGGGACCCAATTACTACACCCGGGTACACTATTTTGACTATCTCAGTGCTTTCGGAGCCAACAGCGACCTCCAAATGACCATCCGAGTCACCCTACAATAATTTTATATCTCGACCTCATATAGACTACACGTGACTCCCGATTGAGATAAAATATTACCACATCACTATCACTCGCTATGGCGTGAAATAAGCATTTATTATTCAATTTATAATTATATTACATAAATATTAATCATTATCTCTCCCGATTAATATTTTGAATAATCACATAATAATTTGTTCACACGTAATAATTAATTTAATAAAATTACAGCACATGTGTAACTTAAAAATACCCGATTTTATTAAATTATAAATACTCAGAAATACGGGGTCTTACATATATTTTCAATAGTGTTTTGCTGGATGGTGGGGCATCTATTAATGTCATGCCTATTGGGTCTTTCTATGCTACCAGCCTGTCTAAGACATGGATCGTACATAATACTTTGCCTATCTCTGGGTACGACAACCAATTCTCAAAGCCCATTGGATATGTCAACGTAGGGATTACAATGGGGAACATCAGTTCCCACATTAAATTCAATATTATGGAGTGTGAGTCGTTGTATCAGATTTTAGCAGGAAGAGTGTGGATGCATAACCATATATTGGTGGCTTCAACTTATCACCAATGTGCCAAAGCGAATGTGAAGGGCAAAGAGGTGGTGATTCGAGCATCCAAGAAGCCGTTCGTAAGAGGGGAGGCTCACTTGGTAGATGCTTACTTTTACACCAAGTTAGCCGAAGGCTACTGTGATTACAATGTATACTCGAGGCACTAGAGTTCCTAGAAGTTGAGAAAGAGTGCGCACACAAGCTTGACTGGTGGTAGCTTACGACGAAGAAGAATGTGCGCAGGAAGCAGTGAGGCCTCCAAGTTTATCTAAGTAGTTGCGTGATCAGATGACACTGCTCATTGATCCCATAAAACATCAAGTCCACCGCTTCAGTGTTCTTAGCCGATTATCTGTGAGGGAGCTGGAAGAAAACAATCAAAAAAGGGCTCATAGAGAGGAGAACCCCCGATAATGTAAGAGGGCCTTTTTGCCTAATGGCAGAATCATTTACAAATTATGAAGGTGTAAGCGGGCAAATGAAGTCTTAGAGAATGAAGCTAACACGGTCTTTGAATATTTCTTAGTGGACAACGAAGGCTAATTTTTGGTGATTGACAACTCCAACATCTAAGAGTTTGTGGAGGAGGTAGAGGAAGATCATGCGTGCATGAAAGACGGGCCTCGACCATAAATTTAAGAGTTAGAAAAGATAGATCTTACTAAGGAATTTGATGATCATAGACCTATATTCATCTCAAAGGACCTTGAAAGTGAGTCAATGGATGGTTTGATTAAGCTTATACAAGATCTCAAGGATGTATTTGTATGGAAGTACACTAAGATGACTGGGGTTGACAAATAAGTAAGCGACCACAAGTTGAATGTATTTCCCCCAGCCATCCCAGTGAACTCGGCTACTCGAACATACAAGGTACAGATGGACTTGAAGATCAAGGAGAAAGTTTAAAGGTTTATTGTGACGATCTTCATTGTCCCTATTCAGTATCCCATCTAGCTGTTTAGCATTATGCCAGTGGGAAAGAAAGACAATATCTAAATAAGGGTCTGCATGGACTTTAGAGACTTAAATCGTGCATACCGGAAGGATGAGTTTCCATTGCCTTCTATAGAGAGTCTGATAAATGAAACTACGGGGAAAGAGATGTAAAACTTCATGGATGCCTATATGGGGTACAAGCAGATCAAGATGGATCCAACTAACGCTAATAAAACTGATTTTCAAAAACCCTTAGGCAACTTCTTGTATACAATCATGCATTTCAGTTTGAAGAATGTAGGAGCCACCTACCAAAGGACTATGTTGTCTATATTCCACAATATCTTTCACAGGATTATGGAGTTTTATATTGATTACCTGGTGATAAAATCTTAGAAGTAGGCTGCTCACTTGGAAGACTTGAGGAAGGTGCTCATACAATGTAGGAAATACAAGTTGAAAATTAACCCTATTAACTGCGCATTTGAGGTGACAAGTGGAAAGTTCCTATTATGTGTAGTGAATTCACATGGAATTTAGATGGACCTTGATAAACAGAAGACCATTCTCGACATGCCCAGACCAAAATTAGAGAAAGAGTGGAAAATATTTTTGGGGAAAGTCTCCTACCTAAGGCAGTTTGCGCCTTGACTTGCTGAGGTGACTCATCCACTGATGGAGCTGCTACAAAAAGGGTCCAAGTTTATATGGGAGAAGATGAATAAAGAGTCCATGGATGAGTTGAAAAATCTCCTCACATCACCTTAAACAATGATTCCTCCAATGTAGGCATTCATTTTCATCTATATCTTACATCTATTCAGTTATCCATCGGGGCACTGTTAGGTTAAGAGGTGGATGGTATAGAAAAACATGTCTATTAATTAAGATGAATTATACATGGGACAGAGGCCAGTTACACTAGTGTTGAGAGGCATTTTTTAGACCTTGTATTTATTTCATTAAAACTTAGGCATTATATGTTGTCTTTCACGGCTCACATCGTAACTAGATGTGATCCCATAAAGTTTTTTCTTGCTAGCACTATACTAATAGAAAGGGAAGCTATATGATTGATAATAATTTTATAGTACAACCTTAAGTGCGTGGCACCTTGAGCCATCAAGAGTAAAGCTTATGAAGATGTATTTATTTTATGACATTTGAGCCACCTATTGAAGAGATACGAGGTGTTGACCTTCAGGCCAATTTCCTGGAAGATAGCTTGGATGAATGGACCATGAAGTTTGATGGTTCCTCAACTGTAGGAAAAGGAGGACTAGGCATGGTTTTGAGAAAAGACGAAGAAGAAATCTGACTATCCTTCAAGTTGGATTTTAGTTGTTCAAATAATGAATATGAAAATGAGGCACTGGTGTTGGGGATACTAGAATCTCTTTAAAGGGGCGTCTAAGTGTTTATAATAAAATGAGACTCAAACTTAGTGGTTACACAAGTGAATGGTGAGTATGCTCTGAAGCACATGAGTTTGCTTCCTTATTGGACGATCATTCAAAGGTTACCCGACTAATTCCACGAAGTAAAAATCGAAAGACACCCCAGAACAATGAAAAAACATGCTGATGCCTATGCTACATTTGCCCTGAAAATTTCTTTTGATAGGGATTCAATGGTGGTTTGAATTAATAAGAGGATAACTCCATTGACTATACTTGAAATGCTACCCAATGATGATAGCAATGACCGAAGGGGAAAGATAAGGAAGTAGCAGGAAAAGGGGAAAGGATCGCTATGTTTGGATGATCTCTCACAGTACTTTCTTACCAAAGGCAACTTGTACTATAAGAATAAAGGTGTTGGCTATCCAAATGTGTGGACCCCAAGGAGGATAAAAGAAAATTAAAATATGTTCATAAATACAACTACGAGATTAAAAATTCTTTTGTATCAAAGGGTCTGGCAAACAAGTTATTTTTGGCCTTTGATGAGGTACGATGTTGCGATGCTACAGAGATAATGTGAGAAATGTCAGTAGTTCTATTAGGTTGTTGATGTAAACTTCATCAATTAGACACATGACTAGAGGAAGCCGTTTATTGACTTGTTGGTAGATGGGGTGATGCCGACTAATAAAGATGATGCTACAAAGCTAAAGTGGTGAATATCTAGGTACTACGTTCAAGAAGGGAATTTGTATTAAAGAAGTTATCATGATATACATCTAAGGTGCATCATGTAGGAAGAAGCATAATAAGTGATGAACTAGGCCCACGAGCCAGGTCACATTAGGGGAGCCAAACTTTATGATCATCTTATGACTTTAGGGCATTTATCACCTACAATGGAAAATTACTTTTTGGAGTTTGTTTGAAAATAGAAGACATTCCATATCCATGGGATTATGATTCATGCTCCTTATATGGACTTACATTCTCTTTCTACTCCCTTTATATTCCACACATGGGCGTTTGACCTAATACGAGAAATAAATCCTTCTTCAAGAGGGAATATCTAGATACTTGTTGCCACTGAATGCTTTACCAAGTGGGAAAAAGCTATACCATTGAAGAAAGCCACAACTGGGGTGGTTGCTCGATTTATGAAGGAGTACATTATCTGTAATTTTGGTATTCCAAAGGTCTTTCTCTTAGATAATGGCACTCCCTTTGTAAATAGTGATTAAAGGTTTCTCACAAAAAAATACTCGATTATCCACCATAAATCGATTATGGCATACCCAAAATGCAACGGACAATCATAAAATACTAAAAAGACCTTTGTAAATATTCTACCATAAATGTCGGAATATTTTCTAGGAACTTGGGATGACAATATACCTGAAGTTTTGTTGGCCTATAGAACGACTAAGAGAAAACCTACGGACTACACTCCTTTTTCCTTAGTTTTTGGTGCTGAAGTAATTCTTCTAGTAGAGCTAGAGTTACTTTCTTCCATGTATAATTTATGAAGTTCAATGCTTCCCCACAGTTATCACGTACAACTCGAGGCACCTGAAGAACATAGAGATAATGCAGTGGTGCACTTCGAGATGTAACGAAAGAAATTATCCAGATCTTACAATCAGCTAGTTAAGACAAGAAACTTTAAAGAAGGGGACTTGTTTCGAAATCTTGCACACATCACATTCAAGGACTCTCAATGCATAAGTTTAAGGAAAATTTGGAAGGCCCTTATATCATTCAAAAAGAACATGACTCGAGCTATTATGAAATTAAGATGGAGGATGAGGTTACTTTCAAGCTAAATAACAAATGGCTCAAAATTTATCATATTTAATAGGATTTATTAATCTACCTTCAATGGGTTGCTTAGTTTTGCTATAGTTATTTATACATGCTTTGATATGAATTGTAAAGTTGCATGAAAAAATGTTTCTAATAATTAATAGTGTAACAATAACATCGAAATACAAAGACATTGTTTGAAGATAAAACCCATTTCTTTTTTTTACATAGCACAACGTAATAGAAATTGTAAAAGTTTTCCCTTTCATTCACTTTAAGAAAAAATGAAAAGGGATTTAGAGTACATAAAAGGTTGGGCGAATAAACGCAATTTTTGAGTTACATCGACAAAATCCAAACAAAAAAAGGGGAACAATGCAAACAACTACTAGTCAGCGGGGCCATCCATGATGAACCACAAATTAGATGAATCGAGAAGGCGATGCTGATGTTGTGGCATATTTTCTCCAGTTGGTTTTGATCATTGGGCAAATCATCCAAATCTTTCTCATGACTTTTCGTCCTTTGCTGCAAGTCATCAAACTTGGCCTCTCCCTTGGATAGTGCCTTGCGAGCTGCTACAAATTCATCTTCAGACTTGAAAAGTTTTTACTCCAAACTTACTGGATCTTCTTCAATGGATTCTTGTGAGTGGTTAGAGGCTTGAAGATGAGCGTATAACACATGCAGGTCAGCTTTCTTAAAAGCTTGGAGAAGCTTGACCAGCCAAGACAGAGAAAACCCATCACTAATAAGAAGGTTGACCTTGCCCATCAACCCCTTGATGGTTGAGTCATTTACCGATTATAAAGGGGTGTTGATAACTTCACCTAAAACAATAGCCAACCCAAGTAATCTACATGACATCATCAGAGGAAAATATTGGATGTTGTGAGCAGTAAAGGTAGAGGGGAAGCATTCCAAAAGACTTTTTTTCAGTTTGCGCGGGGTATTGGTAAGAATATGGGTAAAATCACTCAGAATTATCCTCACAAATATTGGGGGAGATTCCTCTTGGGGGATGCACACTGAAAGAACTATCACTGGCAGAAGGGCGCTTGGTATTCAAAGCGATGTCACCCTCTTGAAGTCTAGACACATCAATTTGAGACATCTAACTAATAACAGGGGCCACAAGCAAAGTCCCCAAACCTATTATGTCACCAAGGGTAACGGATTCAACTACAGTCTCCCCTCTAGAAGCTTCTTATCCAGGAATTTCAACAGATATCTAACGAGCAACTAGTTGATCGACCTCAAATTGAAAGAAAAGTGATACAAGTTAGAAGAGCATAAAACATTAACCTTTTAAGGGAGATGAAAGTCCTATATTACTAAGAACACATGACCCTAATTTATGAGAGATTTAAAGTCCTATATTAATAGGCATGACCCTTTTAAAGGAGATGAAAGTCCTATATTACTAGGTACACTTGACCCTCATTTATGGGAGATTTACAGTCCTATATGACTAGGCATGACCCTTTTAAGGGAGATGAAAGTCCTATATTACTAGGCATGCACGACCCTCGTTTATGGGATATCTAAAGTCCTATATTACTAGGCATGACCCTTTTAAGGGATATGGAAGTCCTATATTACTAGGCATAATTGACCCTCATTTATGGGAGATTTAAAGACCTATATTACAAGGAAGTTATGATGATGTTTTATGAAGACACTTTCATCTGCAAGATATGGCTTGAACTGAGCAGGCAAAGAAATAAAATATATTTTTAAAATTTTGGTGAAATCATACTTATTGAATAACAGGCAAATCAGGTGCAACAGGAGGTACAAAGGGAACCAATTCTAGCATTAATAATTGGGATTCCCTAGCAAACTGCCTCTTGGCCATCTGCACAATATGTTTCTCTTCATTATGGGTCTTTTGAACCAAAGGGGGAGAATTTTTCTCAACTGTAGGCCGCCCTCAGCCATAGTGATAGGGGCGTCCAGATCAACAGTAGACCCCCCTTGAACTACCTCAACACGGCTTCCAGCAAATGTTCACTAACGGGTGTAAAATCACTAGAGGCTCTACATGCACAATTTCAGCTACGAGCTCACCTCCCTCTGTATTAAGGATGGATGGTCCCAACATGGTAACCAAGAATTGATCATTAGTTAGTTGAGGGACCAAAACAGGAATGGATTCCTGGCGAGATGCCTCAGTAGCCTGCTCGGGCAAAATAACCCATGACGACCATTCAAACAAATAAAGGTTAGCACAAAGAGCAAATAAAAATTACAATATAATCAAAGAAGTTATAGAAGGAGTCTCTTTACCATTGCAGCTGGCACACCAACATGGGGCTTTAAAATGCCGGAATCAAAAACCTCTTCCTCATTTCCTTCCTTGAGAATAACCTGGTTACACAAGAAGGAAGAGGCAAACGAATATACACTAATGTATTCAACATCATAAAGGTTAACAATTTCCTCTATGGGGAAATTCACAGTTGCATTGGATGTTGTAGGGGAAATTGCAACCTTTAGGAGAATGTCAGGAGATATAAACAAGGCCTCTGTCATCTTTAGGTCCACAAAAGGAGTCTCAATACTGACACTTACCTCAAAACCTTTGGGAGAACTAACATGAGCATCAACATGTGTTCTGGGAGGCAACGAGTTAGTATTTAAAGGAAGAAATTACAGAACTTTCAAGTAGATAAAATAGTTATACCTCTTCTCTGGTAAGAATATCCTCCAACACGGTGAAGTCGTGAGGGAGTGAAAAAGCCTTCAAAGTAGAAACCATCTTACAGATCTTGCACTTTCAAACAAGTTTCTGCTCCACTTCCTCTTCTTTTGCTCTCTCTTTCTGACTCCTCTTTAACACCATCCTCCTCAGATTCCTTGAAAACATCCTTTACTAGATTATCAAACTTTGTAGAATGTCTACAGTGCTTCCTACTGCCTTCAACAACCATGGGCATATAAGAGAAACCTCGAGCAGTCATATGCACTGATATGATAACCCTATGTTCAGTCAAGAAATTATCCCACGTTTATTGCAAGTGCTGAAACATTTGATCAACCTTTTTAGCTAACATAGGGTTAGTAGGCTCCATAGTGGGAACCTCTTGAGTTGCCTCGGATATCTTTGAAGAAAGCTTCTTAGACCTCACAGCCACCCAAGTCGAAGCAGCCCAGGGAGTATCCTCCTCTTCAATTGCCCTCGATGTACTAGGGACAACATCAACTTCATCGCCCACATGAAAAGTTTGAGAACCCTAATTCTATTTAGCCACCACCACGTCTAAGGGAGACAAAGGAGGTATCTCATTCGAAACAGAATCATTGGCCGTACTTAGAGGGAATTAAGAGTTTGCAATGGAGTATGTTCTCAAACCCAACTCATTCAGTGGAAATCTCATAACATCAGGATAGTGAGGTAGCCATAAAATATTGCTTTGGAATCAGACCAATTGCTTAATCCAAAATATAAACAAATAAAATATCGATCCACCTCCCCTAGGAGATTTACTAAGGATCATAAAGATGGCAGTATAGTTGGGAAAAATATTTACAATAGTAGAAGTTAGGAATTTTCTACAAGCAAAAGAAAAATTTGAGGGCTTCTAAGAGGTGGAGTGGTTGCTCATAGGGGTACCTTGAGCATACCCAAATTGCATATCCATGTAGTTAGGGGAATAGGCTCAATATAAAGATGAGCATTCAATATAAGATGGTATATATGATGGGACAATAACCAAGGGGACATTGCTTACGGGTAAATTCTTCGCATATGCCTCCTCGATTAGGATGTCTAGCCTTGATACGTCCTCAAAAAGGAGTTCGTAAAGAACTAATCAATACCCACATATGGGTGGTAGACAAACTTTTTGACATTACCGACTAAGGGTTGGAAAGTATTTTTAGACTGCTTATAATTCCAACAACATATGCGAGGCACACTGAAATCATGTGCCCGAGGATAACTCCCTAGGGGAGCATACTCAGGAAAATGGGCATAAAGAAAAACTGTTAAGAGGATGTGGTTGGCATAGTTGGAAACATCAAACCTAGCAATACTGCATGTAGAACCATCTTGAAGTTGGTCAAGACAAGTGTATTGTAAACCTAGAGTTACAGAAACTAGAGGGAGTTTAACGCCATAGGCCATTCGAACGGCCATATTTATGAGGTCCTTCCTAGGAAAGTCATGGGGTTTGCCTAGGAGGAGAATTTTAGAAATTATAACCCATATATACCCCTGAATCTCAATATTCGTACAGTATCCACTGCTTGTAGAAGGCATCTCAACCACCTATTTGCCCTTGGGATTTTTTTAGCATCCTCACGAGTTTTTGTGCTCGCTTTATCCTCAATATAAAAGAAATATTGGATTACCTTCGAGAATGTACACTTGTTGTAAATGACCATATAATCCTTCACAATAGCCTTTAGCACTTCTCGAGAAGCCTTCTCAGCTCTAGAAAGAGTTTTTTTTGAAGAAAGTGTCAAAACTAAAAGCCTTCAGGCCTAGAAGCTCACAATCATCCTCCAAAGTAATTATAAAATCCCCCAAGAAATTACAAAAGTATGAGTTTTATGACTCCATCTAGAGACTAGAGTTCGCAAGGTGTTGTCGTTTTGGGCGAGGGTAAGATCAACAAGACAATAAGTGGAAGATAAGCCCACTAACACCAATTTCACGACGTATTTATCGTGGATGTAGTATATCCAGGCTCCTAAAACCTCACAAGATCCACCATTTGATTCAAGTTCCAGCTTGGAGTATGGATAATAACCCCTCTCATTCCTGAAGGTGGTCACTTTGCCAATAGGAATATAAGCGAAGTCATAAGCATTATCTCTCTCCTCCACAAGTAGATTTACCTATGTCTTAGGGGTGAGTGCCCCTGGAAAATGTTCAGCAATGACCCATAAGTGATCGAATGCCCCAAAATAAGGCACACGACGGTAGCATTCCCATTGGGATTGACGAGCGCACGTCCTGGGGGACACACTCCTGTTAGATGGGGTTTTCTTAACGATGGGGACCATGGATGAAAATTAGGAGGAAAAGAAAATCTTGAGTTGCAAAACAATGGAAGATAAATTGTTATGCTATCTTTATCTAAAAATACAAGTTGCTAAAAACAAAACCCAATGGTGAAGACTTTGGGGGCTATGTATGCCCTTTTATAAGGGCCGAAAGGCATGGAAGAAAAGTAACTTATGGCATTTCAAAACTGTGGTGGGGACATTTGAAGTACCTCACGTGGCTTAGACGTGTGCGTTGGTTGACACGTGCATTGGTGCACAGATATAAAGGAGACAATGATGACAATAAAGCGGTGTCGCATGAGGTGCCTCGCATGGGAGGCACCCGGTGGCCTAGGCCGCCACGTGTAAAGTGGGGGAAATGTATGTCAGTTGCATTAAATGGAAAATGGAAAAATATTGATGCTCCATATTGGGGAACTAAATGTCACAAAAGAAATCCCCCCATCCTGGGGATATGAATCAATTTGGGGGAAATTTTGAAAAGAAAATTATCCACTCCCCAAGTAAATTATCTCACACGCAACCTTAATATTCAATCAATGAATAGTTCCCTCAGCTGGGGTCACAAGTTGTTCGAAGACAAGTTACCTCGAAGGGAAAGTAATAAGGTCCCTTGCTTACATATCTTTACACTGATTAAATTCCATACCTACTATAATGTGTTATTTGTTTGTTTGAAATAACACCTGTTAAAGGTTGTTCGAAGATTGTTAAAAGTATTTCAGACAAATATTTCTTAAGGAAGCAAATGAATATCTCTACGAAGGGGAAAATTTAGGGGGTGCATACTCAAGATTAATTAGCTAAGACAATATTGAACTAAGTAAAAAGATAATAACATGGTGAAGATTAAGGTCGTTCCAAAGACCTCCCGTGGAGATCACGCCCATTCGAAAGACAACATTTGTAACAAGAATTATTATGTACTTGTACGTAATCTTACGTTTAATTATCACTTATAAAAGTTTACTTTATAATATGTATGAGAACATTCGGTACCCTCGAGGGACCATGCCTGGCGGGGCAGGGGAGATCTTATATACTCTATCGAACAACCTCGCAGGGAATTAGTTTGGAGGATTATGAGCAAGACAACATTGGGAAACTAATAACCAACCCGCTTAAAACACTTAGGTAAAACCTTGTTTATGAAGTCCATTTACTCGAGTTACCATGTCTTGGGTAACCTCCTCGAAAGACCTAAATATTTGAAGATTATCCAAATATAACCTCTGAGTTAACACAAATAGTTCATGAGATATTCAAGCGACCTCTAGCCGAGCAATCTTGCTTCGATGAACCACCTTTTTAGTTGATGTGGCAACACATCCTGTGTAAGTCACTCCTCACCAAGTTCATGACATCATGGCATCTGACATTTAGGAAGTTAAAGTAATAGCACTTAAATGGGTTTATTTCTAGGATAGTATGTTCATTTGATGGATTCATATCTTTTAGCCACTTTGAGATAAACCTTTGGGTTTTTATGTCACATCCTAATTAATGCCACCATGTTTCTGATTGGTAGGGCAGTTTCCCTCCAAAACACCATAGATCGTGAATTTAATGAAATATCATTGGCATTAATGACCATGCACCATAGCATTTAATAAATTTCAACCGCATTTAATTCAGCACGTCACTCAACAACATAGTTTACAAGGACAACAATTTAAAACGAAAATTGTTGTTTATTTTCCTCTATACACGAGTGTTGGCTAGGAGAACATTTATTTGCTTGAATATTTCCTTTGCTTCCATTGATACCATTATCATTTAGCATTGACTGTGCCTTAGGTCCTATGTTTCCTTTATTATGATAGGATTTCTCTCTCTTTCTCCTTCCGACCAGATTGCCAACTATTTCCACTCATTCATTGTACTCTCGGTGCATTTATATTGAAAAATATCCCATTTAAGACATGTTTGAGCATTGAATATTGTTGTCTCTTCATTCTCATAAATAGTCATTACATGTTAACCTTTGGTATTAGTCATGGTCTCGATAAGGGGTTATGACTCGCTTGATACTAATTGTATTCTAAGAACCCAGATCTTATAGTAGGAAGGATCATGAGCCACCTTCAAAACTTTTTAGCCCCTTGGGCACACATTTTAGCACCTTCTCGTTATATCCTTTTCTATAGAGTTCCCCTTCTACCAAGTAAAAATGGGCTACTCATTTCTTCAAGTGAATTTCATCTTCCTTTTTTATTGTCTGGTCTCTATCTTTAAGGTAGGCTATGTAAGGTTGTCTCTAATATTCAAAGTTATGCATAATGTTGGCTTTAGCAGGCTGGTCAAATTAACTTTGGCCTTTTAATAATCTTTATTTCATGTTCATGGTGGGACAATAGTAACCCCCTCACAGCGATCATCAATAAAGGGGAATATTAGTATCCGTACAATGCTTCTCGTTCATTGCCGTCAACCTTTTTTTAGCTTCTTCATCACCAACAAACCTTGATAAGAACCCTCACGGGCTCTTAAAGTAGAGTTTCCCCTAAAGCAGGTGATAATTCACTAACTCTGTCATCTTTATGCTTCATTCTCTCATTTCCAGCTGTTTCACTATAGGACACGTCCAGTCTTTTGGTTCCCCACTTGAAAATAGTGACTTCATCGTGGTTGGCACTATTTTTCACCACACTATGATGGTAGGTTCCTGCTCCTCCATCTCTAACTTTTGAGCTATCATGGACAACACGTCTGGATGTCTGTTCATTATCTTATCATGCATATCTATTATTAACTTCAAAAATTAGTTGAGTAATCAATGAATGATTAATCTATATGGGGTTAGGTTGGCATGATTGAGAGTGAAATCTCCATTAGCATGTTTTAGAACCAAACTAGAGTTCCCTTATTTGCCAATCACTTTGATTCATCTCCTCAATAACTATAGCAAGCCTAGGATAATGTCACACCCCACGAAATTCGACAGACGGGGTGGCCAGCCACTGCCGCCGAACTATGCCGAACTAAATAAATACCATTCTTAGCATGAGACATATATGATATATAAATAAATCAGTCCATAACATAAATAATTTAAGCAAATCCAAATGATCATTAATAACTGAGCGATAAAAGATCCATCACATCCTAAAACTACGAATAAATCCAATCTCCAATAATGATTAAATAAAATCTGAATAATAAACCGACTGAATAATCCTACTGAAATCCTCTTAACAACTTTGGAACTGAAAGGCTCAATAAAAACTCAAATGAAGTCTCATAATTAAATATGACTGAAAAGAAAGTCTAACTAAATAAAGCAATAAAACGAATAACTCCAGCTGCATCTCCAAACGATAACTCTGATAATCCTATGCAATTTCTCCAAAACTTATCCTGTAAAAGTTATTCAGCGCATGAGGTCCGAGCCCCAAGCATGAATACACAATACTCCCCTCAAATAGGATCCTTGAATCCATACATTAGCATTATAGGCAATTAATATCACAATAGAATATATAAAAAATAAACGGGATAATTAAATGCGATAAATATAAATCACTAACTAACCATAGAGATCCCCATATAAAAAGCCACACCAATATGATTTTAAATTCCCAAGTCCCACGATGTTAATTTAATTTCAATTAACCAACTTTTATTATTGTTCTCACTTTTTATTATGGTGGTCTTCCCGCCCCGGGTGGTAATCCACCAAAGTGTCACACTTCCCCTTGTCAAATGGCCTCTGATCCGTTTAAACTGTCGACCCCGCTCCATGACAAGGTTCCACACACAACATGACATAAATCGCCCGCTGACCCATTTAAACTGTCGTTCCCTGACACATTATGTCGCCATAAATTTTAATACCCGTTTTTATCTCTGGCATTAATTCTCATTTTCTCAATTTTTGAATTAATAAATTATCCCACCCTTTTTATCGATGTGAGATCCTCAAACTACCCCGTGGTCCCATACCTAAGTCTCCCCAAGTTATCAATACGCCCTACCCTATGTACATGATGAAATTCTAACATAAAACTCAACCTAGTCTCAAGCGTAGCCACGCGTAACGGCAATAAAGTATAAAAAATAATCCCATCCTGGACATAATAAAGTCATAATAATCTACCCTCACTAGTCCCATACCTAGAAGACTTGAATCATCAAAAGGCCTACCCAATAGTGCCATACCTAGAAGGCATCCTGCAATATAGGGAGAACATAAAATACCCAACAACCCGTCATCATAATGGCAATTTTATAATACCAACAAGTCACATAAAAAGCTTAATTAATCAACGTATAAAACTACGCATAACAGTCAAATTCACTTAAATCTTAATGTAATTATCACAACGTCATAAACACCCAATTAATCTCATTTAATTATTTTAAATTAAATACATCAAGATTTAATCATTAATACATCGTATTACAAGTCTCATTAATTCTACACAATTTACAAGAGTAATACGTCCCTAAATTCATTTATTTCAAAACTAGGTTTTTTTTCTACATGCAACCTACACCAAGAAAACCCCAAATCCACTCATGAATTCTACGCACCCAAGGGTTATGGATATTAATCATATTAAAGTATTTCATAAAAAAAGTCCCAAGTTTTATGTGTCCACATACTGTCTCTAATTAGATTGCTAATTGATTTTAAGAAAACATTAAATTAAGGTTTAGGCAACACTTAAAATGCATAATATTAAAGGAAAATAATAGAGTATTCATGCCTGAAATCAGTTGGATAAAAATCTGAGTAGAAGGTTGAACTCCTCTTGAGAAAACACCAATTGAATCTTCAAAATGTGTTAAAAGTTGGGAGTAGGGGTTGAAGATGAGAGAAAATATGTTTTGAGAACCTTATTGGATAAAGATTGAGTGAAAAAGTTTCTTTCGAAGTCCTAGCCACGTATCAGTTTAGTATATAAATGGTTTAAGAGTTCAAACAATATTAGGACTCCCTAAAAAATCTGTCGCCTCTATCGTTCAAACGACGTACACTGTCGTTTGAACGAGAATCTACGTCGTGCGAATGACATACGCTGTCGTTCGAATGACCCCACATCCAAAAATGAAATCTTTTAAAATTCGACTTTTTAATCTGATAAATATTCTTAAAAATGCACATGCCATTTAAATGAAAAAAATCCTTATAACCTTTTTATAAAAGACACGAATTAATTCGCGATTGAAAAATTTACTAATAAAACCAAGTTAAATTCATAAAGGTCAGTAACTCCAAGATTTTATTTTTCTCCAAATTAATTAAAGTCAATTAATTAAAACACGGGGTGTTACATACTTCCCCACTAGCATATAATTTCATCCTCAAAATTAGACGAAGCATACACATTAACGCGTAAATCTCACAAAAGAGAATAAGTCTTAGATATTTCTATCCAGAGAATATCACAATTAGGCGATCATACACCTAACCTACCCGAACACAATCCTTAACAAAAAAAAACAATATATATATATAAAGCCTACATATATAAGTACTTAAGTAGATATTACGTACCGCAATATTTTACTAACCACGCAATCTATCCTGCTCTGCCTAAAGTTTAGGAGGCACATAACACCTCCCATAACCGGTATTGGTTGGTGCTGCGGCTACTCCCCGTCCATCTGACTCTGTCGGTTCTCCTGGTGCTCCATGAACACCTACTTCCATGAGAACTGGAGGCCTCGATCCTTGTTATCCCTGTACCCCTGGACCTTGTTGCCCTTATGTAACTTGACCTTGTTGGTCATGTACTTCTAGGTTTTGTTTGCTCGTTCTCTTATAACACCTCGTCGTTGGATGTCCTACTTTGTCACATACAAAGCAATCACCATGAAAAGGTCTGTAACGTCTAGTATTCTCTTGCTATTTTCCTTGTCCTTGTTATTCCTGGTTTGTTCTTTGTTTCTTCCACGGTTGGTCATTGCGACCCTTATTCTCGCCTCCTTGTCCATTTAGCTCTTGTATATTTCCCAACTTCTTTTGATAAATGGCCTTCTCTTGTCATAACAACATTACAACATCCACCAACAGAGCATAGGTAGTGCACGTCGGATTCCCCAACACCATCTACCTAATCGACCAAGACAATCCCTTAATGAAACACTCCATTTTCTTCACCTCGGTACTAACCTCATATGGTTCAAACGTAGATAAATTTGTGAACTCGTGTTCATACTCGACAATCGACTTTGAACCTTGCTCCAAGTCCATAAATTCTCTATTCCTTGCATTCCTAATTGCATACGAAAAGTACTTATTATTAAACTTTATCAGAAATTATGCATAACACAACTGATCTCTCTCCTCTGATGTGGTAGCACTCTCCCACCATTACAATGCATCCCTTGTTAGCTTAAAAGTTTTTAACATCTTCTTATGCACATCCGTGCAGTCCACCATCCTGAAATGCCTCTCCATGTCCCTCCTCCATTAGTGAGCAACTGTTGGGTCAGATCCCCCTCCAAAGGTGGGAGGATTGGCCTTAAAGAAACAGGTTCTCACCCAATCCCCAGATGAAACTGGTGTACCGTGTTTCGGTGCCTCTAAAGTCACCCATCTCTGTCTCCCCATCTCCAAATCAACCCTCGTGGCCTCACAAATGATACCCGCTAACTCCTCGGACTCCAAAATAATCTGACGTCGCCTCTCCTAAGTCGCGGGACCAGAAATAGACTCCTCTCTCATATTCCCAGTTCTCCTTGTGTTCGCCACCTGAAAATATTAGAACAAAACAACATCAGACTCGAAATGACTAAGTGTACAAATCAACAGAAGGAATCAAAGATAAGCAATGCGTAAGCTAAGACGTACTCATAACCTATGAGACCTAAGACCATGCTCTGATACCATTTGTCACACCCCATGAAATACTACAGACGGGGTGGCCAGCCACCGCCGCCGAACTACACCTGGCGTGAACTAAATAAATACCATTCTTAGCATGAGAAATATATGGGACATAAATAAATCTGTCCATAAGATAAATAATTGAAGCAAATCCAAATGATCATAAACAATTGATCGATAAAAGATCCATCACATGCTAAAACTCCGAATAAATCTAATCTCCAATAATGATTAAATAAAACCTGAATAATAAACCGACCGAATAATCCAACTAAAATCCTCTAAACAACTTTGGAACTGAAAGGCCTAATAAAAACTCAAATGAAGTCTCATAATTAATTACGACTGAAAAGAAAGTCTAACTAAATAAAGAAATTAAACGAATAACTCCAGCTGCATCTCCAAACGATAACTCCAATAATCCTATGCAGCTTCTCCAAAACTTATCCTGTAAAAGTTAGTCAACGCACGAGGTCAGAGCCACTAGCATGAGTACACACTAATCCCCTCAAATAGGATCCTTGAATCCATACATTAGAATTATATGCAATAAATATCACAATAGAATATTTTAAATTAAACGGGATAATTAAATGCGATAAATATAAATCACTAACTACCCGTAGAGACCCCCATTTAAAAAAGCACACCAATACGATTTTAAATTCCCAAGTCCCACAATGTTAATATAATTTAAATTAACCAACTTTTATTATTATTCTCACTTTTTATTATGTAGGTCTTCCTGCCCCCGGGTGGTAATCCACCAAAGTGACACACTTCCCCTTGTCAAATAGCCTCCGATCCGTTTAAACTGTCGACCCCGCACCATGACAAGGTTTCACACACGACATGACATAAATCATTCGCTGACCCGTTTAAACCGTCGGTCCGTGACATATTATGTCGCCACAAATTTTAATATCGTATTTATCTTAGTCATTAATTCTCATTTTTCTCAAATTTTCAATTTATAAATTACCCCACCCTTTTTATCGATGTGAGATCCTTAAAATACCCCTTCGTCCCATACCTAAGGGTCCCCAAGTTATCAATACGTCCTACCCTATGTACAGGATGAATTTCTAACATAAACCTCAAACTAGTCTCAAGCCTAGGCTAGCGTAATGGCGATAAAGTATCAAAATCATCCCACCCCCGACATAACAAAGTTGTAATAATCTACCCTCTCTAGTCCCATACCTAGCAGACGTAAATCATCAAAAGGCCTACCCACTAGTCCCATACCTAGAAGGCATCCTAAAATATAGGGAGAGAATAAAATACCCAACAACCCTTCGTCACAATGGCAATTTTATAATACCAATAAGTCATATAAACAAGAATAATTAATCAACGTATAAAACTACGCATAACTCTCTAATTCAATTAAATCTTAATTTAATTATCACATCGTCATAAACACCCAATTAATCTCATTTAATTATTTTAAATTAAATACATCAAGATTTCATCATTAATACATCATATTACAAGTCTCATTAATTCTACAAAATTTACGTGAGTAATACGTCCCCAAATTCATTTATTTCAAAACTAGTTTTTGTTTTCTACATGCAACCTACAACAACAAAACCCAAAATCCACTCATGAATCCTACGCACCTAAGGTTATGAATATTAATCATATTAAAGGATTTCATAAACACAACCCCAAGTTTTATGTGTCCACTTTCTCTAAGTAGAGACCTAATTAATTTTAAGAAAACATTAAATTAAGGTTTAGGCAACACTTAAAACGCATAATACTAAAGGAAAATAACAGAGTATTTATGCCTAAAATTAGTAGGATAAAAATATGAGTAGAAGGTTGAACTCCGCTTGAGAAAACACCAATTGAATCTTCAAAACATGTTAATAGTTAGGGCTAGGGGTTGAGGATGAGAGAAAATATGTTTTGAGAACCTTACTGGAGAAAGTTTGAGAGAAAAAGTGTTTTTTGAAGTCCTAGCCCCGTATCAGTTTAATATATAAATGGTTTAAGAGTAAAAACCAGATTAGGACTCCCTAAACCATCTGCCGCCTCTGTCGTTCGAACGAGAAGCTACGTCGTTTGAATGACGTACGTTGTCGTTGGAACAACCCCACATCCAAAAATGAAATATTTTAAAATCAGACTTTTTAATATGATAAATATGCTTAAAAATGCACCTTCCAGTTAAACGATAAAAATCCTTATAACCTTTTTACAAAAGACCCGAATTAATTCCCGATTGAAAAATTTACGAATAAAATCAAGTTAAATTCTTAAAGGTCAGTAACTCCAAGATTTTATTTTTCTCCAAATTAATTCAAGTCAATTAATTAAAACACGAGTTGCTACAGATGAGGGCCTCAAACTCGGCTTCATTATTTGAGCATTTAAAATCCATCCTGAAAGAGAGAGTAAACTTCTCCTTTCTGTTTGAGAGGATAATTCCAACCCCACATTTTCCTTGGGCACAAGAGCCATAAAACACCATATTTCACTCCTCAATCTCTTCTCCTGGAAAGACTTGAAAATTGTAGCCTCGTAACTCCTCACTAGGAGGCTCAAGGTTCTGACTGGGGAAGTGGGCTAACAAATCTGCTACATCTTGACTTTTGATGGCCTTTAGGACCACACATTTCAAATCATATTCCTATAATATTAGAAACCACCTTCTTCTGGTGGTACCATCGTTGAGGGGGAGGTCAATATCTCATTTATCTTCTCGAAAGCTTTCTTTTTTTACTCCCCCAAATCCATTTGGACTTCTCTTTTATCAAAGGGGTAAAAGGGTGAGTCACCTCCACCAAAGTTGGTATGAATGTTCTCAGGAAAGAAACCTTTCCCAATGAGATCTTAAGTTGTTTCTGACTTTTCGACGATAGAATAATCAAGATGGTTTTCCTCTTTTCTTCATCAATTTTCCCCTCTTGTCTATTTACTACAAATCTCAAAAATTTCCCCATTGTTACCGTAAAGGCACATTTAGAGGGTTCATCTTCATCATATATTTGCGGCACATTTTGAACACGCGTCTCAGATATTGAATATGCTTGGTTTAATTTTTGGATTTCACTACCAGATCGTCCACATACAATTCGAGTATATCATTAAATAAGTCATTAAATATGGCTTGCATTGTACACTGATAGGTGGCGCCTACGTTCTTCAGCCGAAATGGCTTGACTGTGTAGTGGAAGTTCCCCAAGGGTGTGTGGAGAATAGTTTTCCGAATGTCAGCTGGATCCATTTTAATTTGGTTGTAACCAACGTACCCGTCCATTAAGTTATACATTTCATGTCTCACTGTGTCATCCACCAAGCTATCAATGTTTAGCAATAGAAATTCATCTTTGGACAGGCCGAATTTAAGTCTCTGAAGTCTACAAAGATCCTTATTCATATAGTATCTTTCTTAGCTGCAGGTACAATGTTTGAGAGCCATATGGGATTCTAAATTGGCTTGACAACCCCTGTTGCCAACTACTTCTCTACTTCTTCTTTAATTTTGAGGTCCAAATCATCTTTGCAGGTGCGAGTGGCTTACCTCACTGGGAAGGCATTGGGGAGAACATTCAACTTGTGGGATCTCACTTCTAGGTCTATCCCATGCATCTTTATATATTTCCAACCAAACACATCTGTGAAATCCTTGAGCTGGTTAACAATCTTCTTCCAGTGTTTAGGATTCAGTCCTTTGGAGATGAAGATAGGTCTCTCTTCTCCCTTTTCTACTCCCATGTTTATCTCTTTAGGTATTAAATTTTCACTATTTTCCCATCTTGCATGAATTCGTCCACTTCTTCACATTCCTCTATATGCTCAATGATGTGGGACTCATTAACTACAAAGCATTCTCGTGTCGGGTCGATGCTTTCATCCCAAAATGCCATCGGTTGCAGACCATTATAAATGGTAGATAACTTTCCCATCTGATTACGCAACTTTCTTAATGGTTCGAGGAGGCCTTGTCTTAACTTCAAGCTTTCTCTTTTCTTTTCGCTTTTTTATCTGAATAGGTAATTTACTAAACTAGTCTTTCATGCACAGACCTTTTGGGCTGATCACTTTCTTAAGGAACGCGGGGTTCCTCCATCCCCTGGTCAAGATTCTTCTCTCTTCGTCTAGCTCAGTGTCAAATATTGCGTCCACTAAGTGATCTTCTTCCACTGAAAACAACCTTTATGTGGCTACGAATATTTTCTTTTGAACAATGGTGGTATGTTAACAGGACTATCCCATGTGTGTGCATCCACACTCGCCCTATGAGAAGCTAGTATATAGTATTTGCATTGATGATATTGAATTTGATATGGGATGTAAAATTTCACAATTTAATTCCACATTCACATAGCCCAACGATTGCATTCTGGCACTGTCAAAATTGGAAATCACCAATGGTACTAACAATATCTTCTCTTGAGAGATGCATGTGATATATAACGTTCTAATAGGCATGATATTATTGGATGCCCCTGCATCCATGAGTGCTCTAGGGAAATCGATTCCATTTATCAAAGTTGTCACATCCAAAGGATGATTGTCAAAGTAAGGCACTTGCCTATCATCTTATGAGAAGACCGCCTCAAAGGTGTACCTCTTGATCAACCTTTCTTTATGACCATGCTAGTTTATAGTAGAATCTCCTCTTTGTTGGACTACTTCCAAGATATTTTTGGTGATTATGTCACACGAATTTTATCAAAGAACCACTTGAACTTTTGGCTCCTCGCAACAACTGCACATTCTGAATGAAGTTCTACCTCATATGGATGTGCATTGCACACATACTCCACTTCCTATGTACCTCCCTCAACTAGGGAAAGGGCCACATCTTCTCTTCCTTACGAGGGGCTCACCTTCCATCCCTACTCATCTTCTTACTCTTCTATGTCTAGGCTATCTAGCCAATCTGAACACAATTTCTCATTACCCCACCATTCCTTAGATTCTCGAGTTCCCTCCTCATCATATACCACCACCATGTTGTCGAACCATAATGATGAGATGGAAATGGGTTATTGTTAACATCCACATGAGGTACTTGCAAAGTACCATTGTCTACATGCGCGCTAATGATCCTATGCAAATAAAAACAATCATTTATGGCATGCTGGTGGAGCTCATAAAATTATGCATATGTCTTATCTTCTAATGATGGTATTTTCCCATTAGAATGAGGAGGACATACTACCCCTTCTCATACTAAGGTGAAGTAACAATCCATGTCATCTGCCACACTACAAGGCAGTGATTGTGGAATGTCATATCCAAACTTCCTTTTATTTTTCGAGTTGTTGCTTTTGAATCGTTGGCCTCCTTTCTTGCCTTTTGAATTTCCATCCACATAGTTGATGACATGTCATCCAGAGACTTAGAATATTTTTACTATCAAGGGCACCTGTGTCCTCCAACTTTATGATTGGGGTTTGATAATCACCCCGATGTTGCTAGATGCTCGTGTGAACTCCTTAAACATCCCATGTTTGGTCTCTTTAACTAAATGGATTTTGTATTCCTCTAGCAACCCCTCAATGCATATCTATAATAGACTTGATTTTTCCATATCCGCGTGAACATCTAACGCCCTTTATCGAAAGCCTTTGATGTACAATATCAATTCTTCAGGAGGTTTCTATTCCTCTTGCATGAGGTGCCTCATCTTGAACTCAACTTTTGCTAAGAAAACACTTCTAAAGGAACTTCTTGTGCATGTACTTCTAAGTTGGAATACTATTTATCACCAGGTTGGAATACCACATGTACACTTTTCACGAGAGAGCATTGGAGAACTCTCGGTCCTTCAACCCCTTATCATTCCGATGCACACCCATGTACTCTACAAATATTTTCACGTGCTCCCTAGGGTCCACACCCTTTCCATTAAATTTGATGAACTTAGGACGGTCGTATTCATCTACATATGGATTCTCATTTATGCTTTCTAGGTAGGGATTATTCAATTTCTCATACATGTGAGGGGATTCCTTTCGAGAGGAGATAACGTTCTTAACTTCCACCATAGTAACAACTTTGGGTGGGGACTCCTCCAAGCCAACATTCTTTATCGCCAATGAACTTACTGGCATTGATATATGTTCTTCTATGACATTCCGAGGCAGAGCCACCTCTACGATCGATATTGCTGCTACTGTTGCCCCTCCAATAGGGGCCACTCCAGACTTCATGTAAGTTTGGCTCAAACTTGCTAGGTTAACATTGTTCTGCTTCAAAAACTAAAAAAAACTCATCAAGTTCATCCCTACTAAAGGCGTGGCTACAAAGTTGTCGGCCTGCTCCGATAAGGAGCAGGTGCCTTGACTCCGGTCAGTACAACCTCCTCTTGTATTTTCTGGTCACTTTGAACTCCATTACAGAGTGGAGTGTCTTCAAACACTAGCTACTTTGAAGCATTGTGTCCTTTTTCATTCATGGAAATGAGAATACCTCCCCAGCGGAGTCGCTAAACATTGTGTCCTTCTTTATCCATGGAAATGAGACCCTCTTATCAACTCTTTTGTCTTTTGGGTTGATCTTGGGGACACTAATTGTGGATCCCCTCGCCCTACATTTTCTTCTAGTATGCTTATAAACTTGGGGCCACTCATTATGAACCCCCTGACTAACTGTTTTACTATGGCTTAGTTATGGACTTGGGTCACTCATTGTCGACCACTTGCCATTTTCACACCCACTCGTCTCTGATCCCCTTAGCCCCAATTATGAAGTGATATGGGGCAGTCAAGCGGGTACCCTTATACACATACAGCCCATATTCGTATTTCACACCATTTTCATGCCACTTTATTTATTTAATCCTATTTTCAAAAATAATCGATAAGATCAAATGAGGAAGTCCTAATACTAGGACCCCCTACTTTGTCAAAATTACCATTATGCCATTTATTTTTCCAATACTTTCTAAAAGCCACATTTTCATCACTATAACATCACAAATTATCATTTTATGTCCAAAAACTACACTTCATCATTTCACTTCAAGAAAGTTCCATTTCTTCATATTTCTTATGAAGGAATACATTTAATATTATTAAGGCCATTTTTTACCAAAATATCCATTTAAGCCTTATGATCATATGTTGTCTTAACCATCATTATTCCTCACTTTATCAACATTTTACCACATATTTAGGGGCTGAATTTTCCAACTTTATTATTTCATCTTGAAACTCATTTGAATCTAGATTTGTCATGTTTAAATATCATCTACTAACATAATATAAGATTCTACACATGTGAGGATGGATTTCAACCTAGAAATCCTATAAATATTAACATATACATGGTATTAACATAAAATCATATTTTGTGTGCATATTACTCATATTTTGAGATTAAAATAATACTTGTTCCTAAAAAATGCCTTCAAGTTTAGTTTTCTTTAAAACATGCATTTTTCATTAGAAAACTTTAAATAAACATACTAGAAAATAATTTTTGCAAGATTATCTATATTCTAGCATGCATCCTCGTCTTGGAGGAAGAGTGTTGTCACATCTCACTATCGAGTCGCCATAAGAGTCCCGCAGGCCTATGGTGGGATTGTCCGGATAAAAGTCAACCTCATCTCAATAAGTCTCGGCTATATGGAAAGTCCGGACCGCAAAAGCATCACATGTTCAACAAGGACCACCTTCGTACTATTGCATGGACGATAACAGGAGTGACCATGCTAATCCAACCTCGTCCTGATCTATTCATCCGATGTTATACTTGTGTTTGTGAGCATGGGACCATCCTATCAGAGTTAGCAACCTCGTATCCTGTCAGGCTGAGATCCTAACGGATGATATCAAGCAACGCAAGCATATGCAAGTACATAAGTGGCATGCCCACGTGGATAATTCTATTAAAACAAAATCATTTCCCCACGTGAGGGAATATTACATCAATATGATATCCGTGTGTCAGGTAAAGTTGTCTTCATCTTATTGGGAGTTTCCTCATGCACATGCTGATTACATGCTTAGGGGGTACATTACACCCCACAAGCCCTATATATGCACTACATCTTCTCCATGAGAAGGGATCGATCTCTCTTAATTAAAGACCCTAACCAAACTCTGTCCAATTATATACAGAAGAGAGAGAGAGAGACAGAGAGCCTTGAGTGTTGTATCCATGGCCATTAGTGCCCTTATTTAGTGGTTTTCTTACACACTCACACAGTGGATGTAGGCCTAATTTGCTGAACCACTTTAAATCATTGAGTTCATCTTTTTATCCTCATATCCTTTTCTTATATATACATATATCCATTTCTATTGTTGTGATGTGATTGATCTTAAGCTATTCATAATCTCATCTACATATAGTGGTGTTTATTATAGAATCATCAATTTGGATCCTTCTATGGGAACGAAGATAGCCATATCTTCCTTGTTTTAGCCTATATTCATCAGAGTCTCTGGTGGTGAATCAGTCCTCCGTGTTTGCGAAGCGGTTTCACCATTGACGGAGCTCTTATTGAGACTCTATCCTTCTCTAGCTCATAGCTTAAAAATTTTAGACCAATGGCAATGGATCCACCTCCTCCTCCTGAGAATCAACTGGAACCACCACGTAGAGGTGGTGTAAGCTTCAGTGAAGCACCTACCTGGTCTGAGATGGCCAAGGTAGCGATTGCTCTATGGTCCCTCATATCCAGGCAATGAAAAATGCAAAATCAATTCGCTATATTTAGCTAGAATTTTGCGGCCAGAACTGGTTGCATTGAAGCTGAGTTTGTAACTCCGGCTGTTAGAGAAAGCGTCCCAGATAAACAAGCCATGGGACCACCCCTAGAACTGGAAAAGGATCTCCCCCCACAACAGAGATGGAAAGACACTGCTGACCCCTGGAATCTATGCCTGGGGAGGCATAGTTAAGAACTCCGTGAAGATAGGGTGGGAGCGACCTCTATGAGGACGAAGAAGAGAGGGAATGCTGGGAACCATATTGAATATCTAGGGGCACTATTTTCCCTTTACAACCAAGTTACGAGCAAGATGGTCGACAGAGCCAAGACAACAGACCAAGGCGATCAGCCTTGGATAGGCTAAGTAGGGGGTCAGCCTTTAATGGGTTCGGCCCTCCAGGGGATCTCCATTTGTGGAAAAGATACTGAACTACCCAACCCGACCACGTTTAATTCATCTGTGATTACTCCGAAGTATGAGGGGATCTCGAATCTGGTGCATCATGTGGAGATGTATCAATCGACCTCCGACATCTATTCAATTTCAGAGGAGATGAGATGCCGAGCATTCTCTAGCACATTTACTGGGTAGCCCACGTATGGTTCACCTCCATTCCAAAGAACTCAATAGGGAGTTTCAAGCATCTAGCTGATAGTTTTGTCCACAATTTCTTCTTTGGGGTGAAACCTAGGAAGTAGACGACCCACCTATTGTACATAAAACAGGGGAAGGACGAGACTATGAGGGAATATATAGCCCGTTTAAACAAGTAGAAGATGGAAGTCAAATATTATGAAGAAAGTATCGCAATGATAGCCCTTATGGGAGCTCTTCAAAAAGGAAAGCTACCCTAGAAGCTGTCCATGGACCCTCCAAAGTCCATGGATGAATTCCTGGCTATGGTCGGGAGAGTCATGAACGCAGAGGAGGCTATGGAGGCCCAAGCATATGAAGAAGAGAGAGACCACAGTGATGGAAAGTTTCAGAAGTCTAAGGGGAAGGATATTAAGAAAAGGTCGATAGAAGACAAGTTAGAAAACTATACCCCTCTAACAATTAGTTGAGTGCACATTTTAAACGAGATTAAAAATGGTCGATCGCTTAGGTGGCTGGAAAAGTTGAAAATAACTCCTCACAAGAAATAGAAATATTTGGTGTGAATTTCACCAATATCATGGGCACATCACCGATAAATTCTTTGCCCCTAAAAATGAGATAGAAGAAATGTTAAAGTCTAGTTAGTTGAGGAAATATGCTGATAAAAGCGGTTTAGGTCGAGGTCGAGATGACCAAAGCCGAGATGACCCCAGAAAGAGGAGAAAAGATAAATGCAGAGATGACGCTCCATCTAAGAGAGATGACCCTTCAGATGATGATAGTGATGATTCAGATCTCCGACAAAAGGACGATAATGTCCCAGTGAAGAGGATCAACATGATTTTATTTGGTGTATGCATATTTTATGGTGGCCTAGAAGGGGGTGGCTCTGAGGTGGCCGATCGTAAGGCGCACGTGGCCACGGCGAATCCAATAACTAAGGTCAAGGTTTTAAAATCAGCCTCTATTGATGTTAAGACCGATAAAAGGAAGAAAGTGACATGGAAACCCTTATAATCAGCTTTTCATGGCTAAATTTTAACGGTATCCTAGCTCCTCATAACGACCCGCTTATAATTACCACCAGGGTACATGGATGTAAGGTACTGAGAATGTTGGTTGATGGAGGAAGCTCTGCAGATGCCATGTTCTAGCCGTTCTTCAAAGGCTTAGGACTTAGGCAGTCTAGGCTCATCCCATACCATCATACTCTGATAGGATTCAGTGAGAAAAGGTTCACCCTCTGGGGATGTACGAAATGGATGTCAGAATGGGAGACAAGTGGCTAAATAGGCTAACCAAGAAGATCAACTTTTTATGATGGAAGAGAACATCTTCTCGGCTTATAAGCTCCTATTGGGATGGGTAGCTCTCAAAGAGTTTGAGGCCGTACCTTCGACAGTTTAGCAAATGATAAAATTTCCGACTCCTTATGAACTAGGAGAAGTTCAAGGTAACCAACTATCGACACGAGAGTACTATTTTAACCCAGCAGAGGAGAAAGAAGCACACAAGAAAGCAGTAACCACATACAACATTGACACCTTTGATCCCAGAGACGAGATAAAACTCAAGAAATGAGAGACCGCGAAAGAGGTAAACTCCATCATCCTCAATGAGGACGAGCCAGAAAAAACCATTCAGGTCGGAAAATCCCTAAAATAACAGATCAAGGATGAGTTGATCAAATTTCTAAGGAAGAGACAAACCATATTGGTGTGGATTCATGACAACATTCCTGGGATTGACCCAAAAGTAATGTCTCACTAGTTGAATTTTACAGATGGTGAAAATCCGACAAAGAAAAGGAGGAGGATCTAATCAAGGGAGAAATACGAGGTCATTATAGACAAGGTTAAAAAACTTGAGAATGCTGAGTTCTTCAGAGAGGTGATATACTCTGAATGGTTTTCAAATGTTGTCATAGTACCTAAAGCCAATGGCAAGTGGATAACGTGCGTGGACTTCAATAATTTGAACAAGTCTTGTCCTAAAGATAACGTCCCTCTCCCTCGTATTGATCAGATGGTGGATGATATGGCCGGACATAAATTGATGAGTTTTATGGATGCCTACTGAGGATATAACTGAATCTTCATGGACCCGATCTATGAAGAGAAGATAACCTTTATCACCGACAAGGGACCTACTGCTACAAGGTCATGCCTTTTGATCTGAAGAATATCAGGGCAACCTATTAGTGTCTAGTGAATAAGATGTTTGAAGATCAAATAGGGAAGATGGAGGTATTTGTCGATGATATACTTACGAAGAGTCTGAAGGCCGACACACATGTGGCCGACCATGAAAAATGTTCAACACAATGGATGAGTACATAATGAATCTCAATCCAGCAAAGTTTGTGTTCAATGTTGGAGATGGTAAGTTTTTTGGATTCATCGTAAATCAGAGGGGATTTGAGGCAAACCCTGAGAAGATCAAAGACTTGATTGAAATGCAGACCCCAAAGATCATAAAGGACATCCAAACGAGTGATCGCTCTAAATAGGTTCATCTCTAAAGCCACTGATAAATGTTATCCATTCTTTAAAGTTCTCAGAAAATCTTTTGAGTGGGATGAGGAATGCAAGAGAGCCTTTATGGAGATAAAGTCTTATCTTGGCTCTCCATTTTTACTGCCTCGTCCTATCCAATGAGAGAAACTTTATCTATACTTGGTCATTTCTGAGCCGGCTATTAGCGCGATGATTGTACGAGATGATGAGGGTGTGCAGAGACAAGTGGATTTCAATAGCAAGGCCCTCCAGGGGGCTGAACAGAGGTATCCAAAGATGGAGAAACTGACCTATGCCCTAATCCATGCTTCAAGAAAGATGAAGCCATACTTCCAAGCCCATACTATGGCCATCTTGATAGACCCATCCCTCATATAGGTCATCCATAAACCCAAGAAATTGGGTAGGTTGATGGCCTGGGCCATTGAGCTGGGAGAATACGACATAGTCTAATAAGCCATGGGAGATTTAGTTCTAAAAAGGATGTGACAGAAACCTAACAAGCTTCATGCCAACTGGCATGGTCCTTATAGAATTACTGATGAAGTCATCCCAGGGACTTACTTGATGGAAATTCTTGAGTGAAAGCCCTTCTCCAACCCCTGGAATGCCGAGCAATTAAGAAGATACTACTAATAAATGATCTTGGAGATTATCTTGTATGTTAAACTTTTTCCATTATATGATAGAGTCTATAAATGAAAATTATCCTTCATGTGTTCCCTCATATCTTGTTTGTAGAAACTAAATTATATGGTTCAAATGTCGTCAAGCTATAAAACATCATTCGTGGTGAGATAGCAATAACCCAACCTTGGTGAAATGATAACCTAAAGGGGGCGACCCCATCCATGGATTTTTAATAACACCAAGAGGGGTAAATTTAATTATTAAAACATCATTAATTTGGTGAATATGAGATGAAACACCATTATTTTGGTGATCTCAGACCATAAATATCATTAATTTGGTGAATATGAGATGAAACATCATTAGTTTGGTGATTTCAGAACCTTAAACATCATGAATTTGGTGAATATGAGATGAAACATTATTAGTTTGGTGATCTCAGATAATAAACATCATTAATTTGGTGAATATGAGATGAAACATCATTAGTTTGGTGATCTCATCCCCTTAAAAATCATTAATTTGGTGAATATGAGATGAAACACCATTAGTTTGGTGATCTCAGCCCCTTAAACATCATTAATTTGGTGAATATGAGATGAAACATCATTAGTTTGGTGATCTTAGACCCTTAAACATCATTAATTTTGTGAATATGAGATGAAACATCATTAGTTTGGTGATCTCAGACCTTAAACATTATTAATTTGGCGAATATGAGATGAAGATGAAACATCATTAGATGTGATTTTGATGTGATCTCAAACATCATTTGTTGGTGATAACATACTTCAAAAGATTACACGCATAAGACAGAAGAATTATGGAAAGCTAATTTCATTCATCAAATACGAGGTTACAAATGCCAAAAAAAGGGGTTGTAGAAATCCCTCAGGGCTAACTGCCTTAACACAAAAACCAATAATAAAGGATCCCTCAAGGTTGAACGTCAGCTTTGACCGAGGCCAACCTATCACCAATATGAACCGTTTCAGTGTCTCTGACACTAGTGGCCCCAATATCATCATCATGGGCATCCATCGCGGCATCATCCCCAAGGCTCTCTGTAACCTCCAGAGGGCTAGTCTCTGAAGGGGAAACAACAGCGCTCTCAACCTCGACCAAAGCATCTCCGAGTTGATGGCCACCAAAACCAAGGCCTAAAATGTCATCCGGGAATAGGCTCCCAGTCTCAGCGCGCTTAAGGGCAGCCCATCAGCCAACAACCTTAATTCCCCTTTCAACATAGTCAAGTCCAAAGTCCAAAAATTTTCTAACACTTTGTAGTTGGCAATGGGTTGGTCCTTAGCCTTGGCCAAGGTAGCTTTAACGGTGGCATCAATGCTTGCCTTCAAGCTCTCATCCTTGGCGTTAAGAGCTTTATCATGATCGGCCTCAGAGTGGTGACCAAATCTTTCTGCCTCTTCAGATCCCCCTTGACTTTGTCAAGGTCGACCTTCCAGGCCTTCTCTACTTTTTTAGCATCTTGGCCCTTTGGATTAAGGGAAGCCTTTTCAGAGTCCAGTTGGCCAAGCGATGAAGAAAAATCGTACCCTACAACATAAGAGGTAGACACTTAAGTATAAGACATAGGAAATGAAGGTACAACACTTAGGTGAATATTTTTTCTTAAAGATAACTGGATAGTTTGGTGAATGGCTAATTCAGCCATCAAAGGGATGTCTATGGATTAAAGGAAATGTTTATCATCCTATGAGATGAGGGAGATGAGGGCGTCTATAGCCTTCAGACTATGACCAATGACACTATTATCACTTATTTTTAACTTTAACAAATGCACAGCGAGAGCATTATTCATTGAAATAGGCATTGAATGGTCGGAATGCTGAGTTTTGGAAGGTCGAGTGGAGGTTGGATCGGTTGCCTGACCCTTCCTCTTCTTCCCGACACCATTGGTTCTACTGGAGCCAACCATTTTCTTCGATAGTATAGTTGAAGGGACATCCTTGTTGCCATGCTTGCGAATAATCTTTCTCAAATTTGGTGTCGACATCTTCCAAAGATTGTCTGAAGTTCCTTATAGACGCTCTGCAAAAAAATTCTCATAATTAGTGTATTGACTATACAAAGGTACGAGGCATCACTTAGAAACAATAATAAAATAACTTACAAAGTTCAATCAGGGGGCCACCCCCCAGACCTGTTTGAGCAAGGTAGTACATGGTCATCAGAGGCTCAAACTTTAGAAGATTGCCTTTATCACCTTGCCCACAAAGTTTGTTAAACTTCTCGTAGGCATCATGGCTCAATCCCAGGCCATCTTTTGCCGATATGGGGACCTTGAACCACCTCAGAGGAGTTCTATGCTCAGACATCCCACGGGCTTGGTTAGGGCCAAACTCCCAAGAACCCAAAATGAAGAAGTATCGGGGTTTCCAATTGGGGTTATAGGTCTGAGTCACCAATAACATTTTCTTTTCAGACTTCTTGGCAACAAAATGATAGTAGCCTAGATGAGTCTTAGAAGATGATGGTTCGTAACAACCAAGGAATATGTGAGCTGGAAGGTCGATTTTATGTACGTCCCTCCAAAGGATGATTGATCCAATCATAACTCTCCACACATTCGAAGATAGCTAAGAAGGAGCAAGGTTTATGTGAGCCATGATGGCTCAGATTGTGGGGTGAATAGTCAGATGAAAACCTAACTTAAACATCTTCTCATAAACGCATATCTCACCATCTCGGCTATGAAAGGCTCTCTCAATATCGAGAGGTATCCTCATAGAAATAGCTGGATCTATGCCGAAGAGGTTTATGAATACTAAGAGATCATCCTCAGATACATAATTCTCATACTCAGCGGGGATGGAGGTGTCAACCTCACTCCCCCCTCCTTGTTATTCTCCAGGACCTCGGCATGGTTGTTGTTCGGGTCACCTATAGGGAACCTCTTAATGAACTCATCTCCAGTTAGAGTCAATAATGGAATGGCATTTATTGGAGGAGGGAATGAAACATTGGGTTCTAATATTTCCATAGAATTAGAGTCATGTGATGACTTGGCTCCTTTAGAAGACGAGATACGAGAGGAAACCTCTTCAACATTAGACTCTACACTTTGCGAAGGGGAATAATCCATAGCCTCTTCGTAGCAATCCACGCTCTTAACTTGTTGAGATGTAGACATAGGGTCGGTAGCAGATGACTCTGACATTGTTTGACAAGTCAAAATTACTTGGGGGTATACTACATCCAAGGGTGGTGGAAATATAGGATGAACTATAAAAGCCTTGGCCTTTCGACTCTCGGCTTGGGCTTCCTTTATCTGCCTAATCTTATCAAAGAACTTCTTTCTCAGGCTAGAGAAGTCCTCTGCTAACTTGTACAAGGGTTATAGCATCTGAAGGACAAGGATACACTTGCGTAAAATAAGAAAAGGTAATAAAGGGCAAATAGCTTTAAAGTTTAACTGTAGTTGACTCAAGGATCAAACCTTGGGAATTTATAAGGTTTTCCTAAGAACACCAAGAACAACCCTAACTTCACCAACCGAAGATGATCACCGAAGTTTGCGTGAAAACCTAAAAAATGGCAACCTAAGCCTAACATACTCGCATGACCAAACAAGAAACCTAAAAACCACCGATTAGCTACCCTCTTTAACCCAAAAAACCCCAACTATGGTAAAAACTATCATCAAAAAATAGGAAAGATGATCGAAAAAGTAATGCGAAGATTGGAATTACAGGAAATGAAGAAAATAGGGGGTGAAGTGGATTACCTGAGCAAACTTAAGCTCTAGAGACAGGGGGAATAACACGAGGAGACTTGCGATTAGATGATTTACAGGTTTTGAGATTTGAAAGGCTATGGGGGGTTTTACCGAAATGACAAAGGCGCGAAGGTTTGTTTGAGAATATAGAGAAAACCTTTGTTTTTTTGTTTAAATACTCCTCTAATGATTATGCAAATTTCAAAATGGTGCCATCATGAAAAGAACAAAACACCAAGCGTGCAGCCACCAAACCCTACTAGGGGAAGACGTCAACCAATCAGGTTAGTAACATGTGTTACTCACTCATGTATCAAGCCCTATACAGCCAACACGTCAGAGATATCTCATCACGCATTTAAAAACATGTGCCCCCCAACCTCCTATTCACATAGAAGGCTAAGGGCAGGGGGTGATTGATATGATCGAAGTAAACCCTCATCTTGGGGGAAGAGTATCGCCAGATCTCAATGTTGAGTCACTATAATAGTCCCACGGGACTATGGTAGGATCATATGGATAAGAGTCGACCTTGTCTCAACAAGTCTCAGCTATATGGAAAGTCGACACCGTAAGAGCATCACGTGTTTAGTAAGGAACAACTTTGTACTCTGTTATGACCGATAATAGGAGTGACTGCATGAATCCAACCTCAGCCTGATCTATTCATCTAAGGTCATAATTGTGTCCGTGAGCATGTGACCATCCTATCAGAGTTAGAAACCTCATATCCTGCCAGGCCGAGCTCCTAGCAGACGATACCAGGCATCACGAGCATATGCAAGTACAGAAGTGGCATGCCCACGTGGACAATTCTGTTATATCAAAATCATTCCCTCATGTGAGGGAATATTACATCATTATTATATCCATGTGCCCGGGACATGTGTCTTCATATTATTGGGAGTTTCCTCATGCACATGTTGATTACATGCTTAGGGGGTACATTACACCCCACAAGACCTATATATACACTTTATCTTCTCCATGAGAAGGGATCAATCTCTCTTAATTAAAAACCCTAATATAACTCTGTCCAATTATTTATAGAAGAGAGAGAGAGAGAGCTTTGAGTGTTGTATCTACGACCATTAGTTCCCTTATTTAGTGGATTTATCACACACTCACGCAGTGGATGTAGGCCTAATTGTATGAACCACTTTAAATCATTGCTTCATCTTCTTACCCTCATCTCCTTCTCTCATATATACATATATCCATCTCATCTTAATTTGGTGGGGCTGATTACTACATCATCATGTAGCTTATGTTTAAACATGAAAACATAGTGAGGAAAACCCTACCTTGAATTTGAGGAGGAGCAACTAAGAATGATGACTTGAAATATGCTAAATCTCTAAGAATGCTCCAAATCCTCTTGAAAGCTCCAACAAAAACTCTTCAACCCAATTTCTTCATTGGACAAGGCTTGAAATGGATGTCACAAGCTTGGAAATGGGATAAGTATTGCTGATAATTAAGGTTTAAAGATTGCGGGTGGGGGAGGAGGGCTAGAAATAGATGGGGAGACCTTGAAAATAGGGAGAGAGATCTAAAAAATCGGATGAAGGGGTGTTAGAATGACCCTCTAACACTCTCTCTCTTATGTATCCCCGAAACCCTAGAATTTGACCCTTGGTCCACCCAAAGACCTCGGTCCCATTTGATCTGCTCCCTTAGGAGCTTGATAACTGAACCTATCTAATGATCCACGTTGCGAGAGTACAAAAATTCTATAGATTTTTTAATTTTCGATAGAGTCGTTCGAACGAGACTAGATCTCATTCCAATGACATCGCATCTCATTCGAACGATGTTCCAAGGATAATCTAACGAGGCTATAAATGAGAACATGTATTTCTCATTCTAAGTTCATTTGAAGCATTTTTTAGAATGATGCACCTTCCTCGTTCGAACGACTCAACATTTCATTCGAATGACTCCAAACTTTCCTTATATAAATTTTCATCCATTCAATTCCCATTTTAATTTTACAAAGGTCACTATAACAATTAAATTTAGACAACCATCCATTATATTAAATCCATGGCTAATAGGCATGCAATTTGAAGGAAAAGGAAATATAATCTCGGGCACAGTCGTCATAATTATACCCGATGAAACTGTTGATACATGATTTTAGGGCA
Organism: Sambucus nigra; assembly: GCA_949130495.1. Lineage (NCBI taxonomy): Eukaryota > Viridiplantae > Streptophyta > Magnoliopsida > Dipsacales > Adoxaceae > Sambucus > Sambucus nigra. The sequence continues at coordinate 205,126,730 of OX422208.1, forward strand.
TGATGGGAAGTTTTATCGATGTCACATCAATGTTGAACAACGAGTAATCAACTTTAAGATATTCTTTATTTAGATCTTGATACTCGATGCAAATGAAGACTTTTCCTCCTAATTTTAGCACATAGACGATGTTTGCAAGCCATGTAGGGTATTCGACCACGCAAATGAAGCCTACGTTCAATTGTTTCACCACTTCATCTTTGACATTAAAAGACAATTGTTTCTTGTGCTTTCTCAATTTTTATTTGGCAGACTTAATTTTCGAGAAGGTAGGAATCTCATGAGGTGCAATTTTTTGGTCAATATTCGGCATGTCACTATAGGACCACGCAAAAACATCCACAAATTCCTTAAGAAGTAATTTAAATTGAGACCCACCCATGATCTTTGAGTGTGGACCCTATCCTAATCTAGCGCAGATGGTTACTAGAACCAAGATTGATAACCATCATCTCATTATCATTAGTTTCAATATGGTTATGTTGTTTACATTTTTACTTATTGAGATTAGTTAATAATTGTTCATTTATTGGATCATCTTCATCAATTATTTGATTAGAATCGAGAAAATTAACATGAGGCACAATGAGATACTTAAATTCATCATTCATTTCATTGAAATAATGTTTTAGAAATACAATGATAAGGACCTCATCAAAGAATGCCTCATTCACAATTACATCAGAGATAGAAGAAAACACGATATATTTAGGTGTTTTTTAGCGGGTGTGAATTATAGGGTTTAGATTATCTTGTATATGATTGATAGGGATAACATGCTAGTTTAAGAGTGGTTTATAAGCAGTGGTGATCTTTTTGGACCGGTCAGAAGGCTCATCCTTTATGTGGATCATGTACAAATCCAGTCTATGTGTATGCATGTCAAAGGGATCAACTTCGTCACTGGCTTTAAATTTTTTGGCAGTTTCCACAACTTTACGGTTAGATGCTCCACTTCATGCTTATGTTCTTTATCCTAAGTAACACTGTCTTCAAAGAAGATCTATACTACTTGCTTCATCTTTTTCTCCATCGGGTAGTACTTATTCATAGGGAATCCACATAAGGGTAAGTCTTCACCCTCTTTAAGAAATCTCCTTAAATCATATTTTCTTTTCCTAAGATTCTCTTTTGGTATGTCCAGTGGAGTTATTTAAGTTAAATTGTTTATGTTTGGTATCCCAGGCCTTAGGGGGAAGACTTCATTCATGATTATTGGCTCGATTATTATTTGTTGATGGTGACCCAGCCCCGTTCCAGGCACGAAATGCATATTTTTGAACATTTGAATCACATTGACATTATTGTGTGGTCTGTGTTCTGGACATACTTCATCTTTAAAATTATCCCCGGTAGGGATGGGAAGCAGATCAATCTTAAAGTCTGAGAGGAACATATTATTAACCACATGATAGATTTTTAGTACTAGGTTGCTTGCGCTGATACCATTAGAGGTTTCATCATCCCCAAGAATAGTGATGACCTGGTTGTTTGCAAATAATTTTAATTTTTGATGAAGGGGAAAAGATACACCTTTGATACTATGTAGCCAAGGGAGGCCAAGGATCAAATTGAAATAGGCAGGTATATCGATGACTTGGAACTCAATTTGAGGGAAAATCCCCAGGCAGTAGAGGGGTCCTTAATGGGAAGACGTACAGACAAACCCGTTGTCAATAATTGCTAATGGAACTATTTTTCCCATGACTTCCACTGAGGTGTTGAGAACGTAGTTACTTTTAGGACCGATCTTGGGGATTTCCTCTTTTGAGAAGGATATGAGCCTTGTTGTAGTTAGGGATCCTACCATATGAATGGCTTCTTCGGGAGTGGTAGTGGGAGGAATCATGGGTTATGTAAGTAGTTTTATCGAGAATTTCTATGTAGTTTGGAGGACATGAAAAGACCCTAAAAAGTGATATTTTCCTGGGTCTTTTTATGTTGCTCGAGGACCTTACTTTCTTCAACTGTCATTTTTGGCAACGAGAGTTCTTCAACGACTCGTTTTCCCTTATCTATACATGTTTATGGGATGATTAAATCTTTGAAGTGTCGTTTAAATTGAGTCATGTGAATTAAAAAGGCAAAAAGAATATGAAGTCGACATATTTATCTACCTCGGGCATGATGGATACCTTATTGATCCCTTCTCGTAATTACTCAATAGAAATTATTCTGCATAAGGAGGAATCTAAGTTGAATTCTTTACCATTTGATTCATTTTATTTGTTGATAAAATCATCACCCCATTCATTGGAAATAATGTCATTCTTCCATGAAAAGTAAATGAATTCGACAACCTCAATGGCCTCATCATATAGGTCTTCCCATTTAACAGATAAGTATTGGAAGAAACAAATACGATACCTTTGGAGTTTGAAGACCACGAGTAGCTCGGGATAGTACATCTTTATCACTTATTGACAAACACATTAGTCATAACCTTCATAATGTAATCCAAACTAAATTCTTTCGCTGGTATGAACCATTCATCATATTATCGGAGCCACTTTCAGGCTTCCATGAATATGGTGCTGATCTTCTCACAGTTGTTCTCTCCGAGGATCATTTCTGAGGGTAATTTGAACTTAAATTCCTGAAGCTGATCTAAGTTGCTAGCATTTCCATGCCTCCTCCTTCATAACGGGTACAAATGGCTATGCAAGTCTAGGTGAGGAGGGATAAAGCTTGGTCGACATGATTATTAGGATGTTGGAGCAAGAGCGAACAACGTGTGAGGTATTTGAGTGAACTAGTGGATGAATTGGATGTTTTGATGGGCGTAATTGTGGTGGAAGAGTTGAATTCTATTTTTTCTTTTAACAGGATGGCATTTTCACCATTTGGTGTGCCGCGAGATGGTTTTGATTGGGGTTGGTCTTTTGATTAGACGGAGGGGTAATAATCCCTCTTTCTTTGAGGCTTTGGATTACATTCTTTAATTATAAACACTGATCGATGGTATGCCTAGCGATTTGGTGGAAGTCTCAATGGGAATCATGCTTGAAATTTTGAGGAAGGGATCTGGTAATGGTCGGGGTTCCAAAGGTTTGATGATATTTTTGTCTAGGAGATCCTCGTAGACATTTGATAATGGAGCATGAAGTTCGATATATTCCTTTCTAAATGGACTTGGATGGATTTTGGGTTTCCATGAGGTAGCAAGTTGAGAGATTTGTTTATTGTTGAGATTAAAGTGTTGGTCAAACTATCATGCTTCTGAGGGATGAACCGCTCGATTAGCTTCTTCGACTTAAATTTAGTTTTTTGACTCATGACCCCTTTTTCTATTTCTACCCATGCTTCCTAAATGGCTATGAAATGGGTTAGTATTGGTTTCCCATCGAGTTTTTGATATCTGGAAGAAAGTTCTTCTTCACAATTCTTACATTCTTTAATTCTGATGGTTGGTTTGTGTCACACCCTGCTTTTTGTTACGAATGAGCAAGAATTACACATAAAACAATGAATTAAAGTTAAGGCATAATAACATAACATTACCCATTATTAAAGTAGTTTTCATAAGGTAGTACCCACACATGGGTGAGTGACATATTTTTAGGACAAATTATAAAGTAGAAAATTGAAAACTGCCACTCCTTGCTCCCATTTGTCTTATTGTCTGCCCACATAGTCACGTACGCAAATAGGTGATCAATATCTTCCTCTAAAAGGGAAAAGATATTATCCTCTTTATTCGGGTTCATCTGGAGGAAAAGGGAATTATCACAAATATGCTAAGAAGGTTCTACCAGTTCTATAACAAGTATACGTATATATGAAAGTTGGAGTGCATATGGAATAAGTGTTTAGCAATGCTAAAGAAATAAAGCTGATAATCCTATACTTTTGAGTTTATAAAGGACATTAAGGTTCTTGAACTAATAATCCCATACTTACCATTTCATAAAGAAAATAAGGTTCGTTGAACTAGTAATCCCATACTTACCAGTTCATTAAGGATCATGTAAATAAAATCAAGGATCATTAAACTTATAATCCCATACTTACCAATTCAATAAGGGGTATAGAAATAATTAATCCACTAATAAAACCAAAATAATAATAATCAACCCAAAACCTTTGAAAAAAAGTAACCGGCTAGACACACAACTAAAGTGGCATTCATACATATGAAGCAATAAATCTAGTCTCTCAATAACCTAAGACCATTAGGCCAAGTAGAAAGTTCTGTGGGATAACGCGTCAGTCTACTCCCTAGTAAATATTGATGCTTATAATATAAATATTTTCACAAAAGTGCAGGGGTAAACTGAATTAATAAAGTATATGATATCAGTTATTAGGTGAGAAGGGTTAAATTAATCCATATTTAAATTGAAATACAAATAATATTTAATAAAAATATGTAGTATGGAAGTATTATAACATCCACATACTAAGTGCAAATAGGATCTATCACATAGTGATATCAATTGCAATATGCCAAATATTCAAAGTTTACTATTGAAAAGATAGGAAAAATATACTTGCTTGGTATCGTACGACTTTATATATTACAAGAGGATATCCGGAGGAGTTGGTACTTGATTCTCTATATACAACGTTTGGGTATACAAGTCTTTGGGATTAGGTCACACAATTTGTACAAAAAATTGTATCTTCTAAAGTTCTGGGGGTTTAATTATAAATACACCGGGGCTTTAAAATACTGAACATAAGGTCATACTTGAACATTAGTGCTGGGATTTTTTGTCTTTAAATATCCTGAAGTATCCATAGACAAAATTCTGGGATCAAATTCATAAATGGAACAAGTCAGGAGGGATCAATTTGCAACTTAGGAAAAATATTTCTAAGTTAAAATCTCTTTTTCCATAACTTAGGCGAGGTTAATCCAAATGTGGACTTACCTTATATCATTTCGACCAGAAAAATAAAATAAAAACATTGGAAATTTTTCAAAAAAAAATTAATTGGCCATGCGCCCTCACGCGTGAGGTCAATGTTTCTCGCCGAAAAGTTCATCTTCTTCCCCTCGATAGTTGACTTTAGGGTTTCTGAATTTTGACCTGAGATTTCTCCTTCAATTATAAACCATTTGAGATGATTTATTAACAAACTTAACGTCATTTTTTGTAAGGAATCCAAAGATATAGGCTTTGTGAATTGAGATGCAGTATATCTTAAGTTCCATAACTGTGTATTTTTCTGAAAATATGACTTAACATTCGTGGATTTTAAGGATATGGCAGGGATTTTTATGAACATAATTTGTTTTCTAATATGTGTAGGAGTAATTTGGTTTTGATTTCAAAGGTTGAGATAGATTATATAGGGACAATTTAAGATTTTTAGTTTTCTAGTTCAAAATACACTTTCAATCGATTCGAGCTTATTAGGCGCATTCATGGAATTTAATCATTACACTCGAGTTCTTGAGGATCTAATGAAGACATTCAAAGCTTTAAACCTAAGCTTTGATCTATATTTGGAAGATCACTATTGAAGCTCAAACTTTAATGCTGAAAACTTCATAATTTTCACCTAGAGTTTATTTTCTACGTAAAATTTCCTACTGTTTTGAGTTATCTAGCATTATAACGACATAAAAAATGATTAAAACAAAAAGAACTGAATAGAGTACATAAAATCATGGAGTACCTGTTTGGAGTGAAAATTTCGAGTTTTGAAACATCTGTTTGAGTGAGTTTTAACTAAGGATTTTGTGGGGTATTTATAGTATAAGAGTAGGGGTGTTCATTCGTGGAAAAGACAGGTGGATTTGAAGTGAGATTGTACGGTTTTCAAACTAGGTATTTGTTCCTCAAATGTTCCCATGGTGTAAACATGTGATTCTTGGTTGTTTGTGTTAATATGGGTGCTTATTTGGATAGGGAGTTTTATGAAATTAATGATACTTTTGTGTTTGGTCCTTGGTTGGTCTTATATATGCAGTTATAGCCTTAAAAGTGTACTTTTAATAAAGTACAGGGGTAATTTTTCAATTTCATAAATCTTTAAGGGATGAAATTGTAACTTTATGTTAGTTGAAGTCTAAAGGTTTAGTTTGATATAAAGTTAAGGTTTAGGACTGGAGTATAAGTCAAGTTATGTTACTTTAAAGTATTTAGGGGCTATTTTATAATTATTGAAACTTTAAGGGGTCTAGCTCAATTTAGTAAAGTTGTAATGCATCAAGTATAGTTTCTCTCTTCTTTAGGAGAATTTTGAATTTAAATATTTTAGAAGGGTTAAAACAGTGACTGCGGGTATTTAAGGTCAGATTTGAAAATTTTGATAATTACAGTCTACCTACCTTAAAAACAAATTTGTCCTAGAACTTACCGTGAAATAAGTCGGTGTATTGATCTTTCATAGCTTATTTTTGTTCCCATGTAGCTTCTTGTTGATTGTTATTTTCCCAAAGTACTTTAATTGAGGGAATTTCCTTATTTCTGAGGTACTTCACTTGGCGATCCAGAATTTGAATAGGGTGTACTTCAAAGTTTGGTTCGATAAAAATGTCTTGCCCTGTAATGGTATCAGATGGATCATAAATACATTCGCATAATTGAGACATATAAAATACATTGTGAATATTGGATAATTCGACAGGTTATTCTAATTGATAGGCTAGAGAGAAAATTCCTTTAGAAATTGTGAAAGGCCCAATATATCTGGGGGCTAATTTTCCTTTCTTTCCAAAGAGTAAAATTCCTTTTCGAGGAGAAACTTTCAAAAATACTTGGTCATTAACTTGAAATTCTAAGGGTTTTCGACGTTGGTGTGCATAACTTTTCTATCAATCTTGGGTTGTCTTCGAATTTGTTGTAATCTCACAATGGTTTCCTAGATAATTTCGGGACCAAATTGTTTACTACTTTTGAATTCTATACAAAATTATAGGTGATCTTCAAGGTCTTCTGTATATAGCTTCAAATGGAGAAGCTTTAATACGGGTATGATAACTATTGTTATGTGAAAATTCGACAAGGGGTTGATGTACATTCTAGTTGCCAGGCATATCTAATGAACAAGTGCATAACATATTTCTAAAGTTTGGATTGTACGTTCTGATTGTCGATCCGTTTGGGGGTGGAATACAGTACATAAATAAAGTTTAGTACCCATTACTGTTTGCAAAGCTTGCCAAAACTTTCCTACAAACCGGGAATCTCTATCTAATCGAATAATTTCTCGAATGTAGAGCTTGCTAAGCTTCAGGAATGAGTAGGTGGTCTTCATGGGTAGAAAATGAGCAGATTTGGTGAGTTGATTTACTATTACCCAAATGGAATTATATCCTCGGGATGTACCAGGTAGTCCACTGATAAAATCCGTGGTAATATGATCATATTTCCACTCGAGAATTGGTAAGGGTTGGAGGAGTCCACTAGGGGATTGGTGTTCTATCTTTAGTTTTTGACAAGTAAGATATTTCCTTACAAAATTCTCGATATTGCTTTTCATATTTGGCCACCAATATTTCTGTTTCAAGGCATGGTACATTTTTAAACTTCCAGGGTGAATCATAAATTTTTAACGATGGGCTTCTTGGAATATTTCTTCTGGAAGAGATGCATCATCAGGTACATACAATCTATTTTTAAATTTTAAACCTGTTTCCTTATCGTCTAAGAATTTAGGATTTTTATCTTGAATGGTTTGTACAAAAGAATCTTGGTTTTTCTAAAGGAAGATTTTCTTTCCTCATTCGGGATAAGAAATAATGTTGATTTTTTTTACGAAAGAGGATATTAATCGAAGGTCATATTTCTATATGGTAGCAACAATATCGTAAGAAATTAAAGTGTGGAGTCTTCCTACTATATTTGGACTTGGCGTTGGCTTAAAAAATCTTCCAAAAATTTTATCCAACGTCATTGTCTAAAATTTAAGTCTTTTGGGGTAAAATATATTTCAAACTTTTGTGATTAGAAAATACTTGTTAATTTATGTCGTAAATGTAACAATAATTTTCAATGCAAAAACTACAGCGTCTAATTCAAGATAATGGACAGGGTAATTACATCCATGAGTTTTGATTTTTCGTGATCCATACTCTATACCTTTCTCATTCGTCATTAACACGCATCCTAAGCCTTGAAACAAAGCTTCAGTATATGCATCATAGATTACGTCATTAGAAGGAATAGTGAGGATATGAGAAGTGCTTAATTTTTCTTTTAACACTTGGAATGAGTGATTACATTCATCAGTCCATACAAATGGAACTTCCTTACTAGTTAGCTTAAAAAAAGGGAGAGCAGTGTGAGAAAATCATTTTATAAAACGACGATAATATAGAAAACTTTTTATTTCAGTAATATTGGTAGGATTTTTCCATTCTAAAATGGCTGAAATTTTGGCTAGATCAACTTGGATTCCATTTTCAGAAATCACATGTCCTAAGAATTTTATTTCCTTCATGGAAAAATCACATTTTCTCTTATTAGCATATAATCGATGGTTTATGAGAGTACCTAAGATTGCGTCTAAATGTTGGGCATGTTCTACTAGATTCTGAGCATAAACAAGAATATTGTCAATGAAAATGATAATGAATTGGTCAAGAAAAGGACTAAAGATTCTATATTTTAGATCCATAAAATTTTTGAGTTCATTAGTGAATCCAAGTGACATTACGGTAAATTCAAAATGTCCATAATGGGTTCGAAAAGTAGTTTTTGGAGTATCTTCTTCTCGAACGCGTAATTGATGATAACCAAATTGTAAATTTTAGAAAAGACCTTTGCTTCTCGAAGTTGATCAAACATGTCTCCTATTCGGGATAAAGGATACTTATTTTTAATAGTTACGGAGTTCAGTTTATGATTATCTATGCTTAATTTAAATCTTCCATCATGTTTCTTGACAAATAATACCGGAGCTCCCCAAGGAGATGAACTTAGTTGAATAAAACCTTTTTGCAAGAGATCATCTAATTGGGTACGGAGTTCTCGAAGTTCTAAAGGAGATATTCAATATGGAGGTATCGAAATAGGAGGTGTATTAGTATGAATATTGATACTATACTCGATTTGTATGAAAGAGGGCAATCTTCTTAACTATTTGGGAAAAACATCTTCAAATTGTTCCAAAAGATTTGGAATTAAAGATGAGCTTTATATTTGAAAACTTAAGGGTTCAGATGGACCTGATCCTTGATATATAAAAGAATGTTTATTTTCATTTCGAAAATAAATTTCCTTGGCATGAAAATGGATATAAGCATCATGTCTTGACAAAACATCCATTCTAATAATAATATCGAAATGACAAATATATAAAATTACGAAATTAATAGGGAGTGTTCCTAGACCAAGCTGAAATCTACAATTTCTATAGCCTTAGTTTGGTGTATTGATTTCACCAATTGGTAATTCAATATATGTAGACACCACATTCTAGGACCCCTTAATTCTCTCCTTAGGTCCCTAAAACCTCTCTATTCAACATAAACCATAGATTATACTCTGATTACCAATCTATTGACCATTGGGCGCTCTTGGGACCCATTTCACTCTGATCAACTTCATTGTCAGAGTGAAATCTCAATGAATCTTTGAAGGGAACTGAATCCCCTTTCCAAAAGTCCGTCCTTTATGTGAATCAGAATAATGGATTGGACGAATGGGCCATTTTACTATAAAAAACAGATCTGGAGGCCACTGGGCGCTCTCGGGCCCCGATTTAACCCCAATCAACTTCATTGTCAGAGAAAAATATCAATGAATCTTCAAAGGGAACTGAAATCCCTTTATAATGGTTTGCCCCGTGAGTGAAATGGTATAACCGTTCGGACGGGAGATTGGTTTTTCCTCGAAAATTGATTCGAAGGTGACCGAGTGCTGCAAGGCTCTGTTTGACGAAGTCATCTCTTCATCTCAAATGAGAATGAATGAATCTTCGAAGGGCACTGAATACCCTTTATAACGGTCCACCCTATGCGTGAATCAGGCATATAATATAGACGAATGATTCGTTTTGCTCCGAAAGGTCACCGAGCGCTTTCGGGACCTATTTGACCAAAGTCAACTCTCCTAAATGAGTGAAACTCTTTGGAACATTGAATTTTCTCGTATAACCTTTCCAACGGTCTTCCCCGTGAACAATTCAAACTTACAATTTGGACGAATGAGCCATCGTCGTCCGACGATCTCTTGTCCAAAGAATTGATGGGAGCTTTCAAGCCCCGAATGACCTAAAGTCAACTCCTAGTCCCGAGAATATCCCAGAGGATCCTCAAAGTTCTCTAAATTAACTTTCTAACAATATGACCAATGCATGATTTGGATTTGTGGATTGCATTATATGATCGTTTTTTCATAAAAATCTACACGATACTCTCAATTTGCAGGTCCATTTTCCTACCTATCGGTAGTGTGTCTAGGGTCACCTGCCGATTTCCAGTCCCCTAACCCTATATAAGGAGAGGTCAAGCTCACTTCCAAGGCAAACCTTAGAGATATCAACTTCAGTGATCTCAGCAACATTATTCTTCAGTCAACGAGGTTTCCATTGTTTGAAACATTTATCCGCCTTTCATTCCCATCATTTTCACACCCAATTTAGCAAAATCCTCTAACATTCTTCATTTACTTGCAAGGAAGCTCGTTATCAATCAAGATCAATCTCCATATTTTCAAATAAGGCACAAACACTCCTCCCTCTTTTTAAATTCTTTTTAGTTTCGCATTAGTTATTTAAATTCTTAATTTAGGTTTTCATCACATACATTAATATCTCATCCTTTATTAGTTATATTGCACATAACTTATTTTTTATAAAAAAACAAAAACAAAGAAAAAGAGGGATTCAACCATAAATTCTGACGAGATTTTTCATCACATTTTCTAAAAACTAAAAATATATTTTCTACACGAACACACATATAGTAAACTCCCGTTTGAATCTATGGGATAAACCCCACCCTCATGCCACATGCGAACTATGTTGGCCTCTCAGGCTAAAACTCGAGACTCGAGTCCTATTTTCTCATTTTACTATTTCCCCTTTTCTCCTTCTTTTTATATTATTTCATATATATCTTACATATGATTAATATTTACGTCTTATCTAACACATATTATCATTTCATCATAACGATCAATATCTCGATAAATGCACATTTCAAATTCATTTTTGTTTGTTTGGAAAAATTCCTATGGATGACCTCACTCCATCTTTTCCCATGATGTGAGTCGAATGATTTCGATATCCACTTATATGTACTCGCACACACCCTTCGCGGTGAAATTAAGAAAAATAGTAACATAATCCCATGAGAGACCAAAAGGCTGGGATGGGTTCCTAACACCTCCCCATTATGTAACTTAGACTCCGAACCTATGAACTATTAGTTTCGTAAGCATTAATTTGTATTTGATGCCGCTTTCTCGAGATCGTGACATGTTCTTTTGTCTATTTTGTGCAAAAAAAGTTGGTGACTCTATCTCTTTACATCACCCCACATCGACGATGATTGAAGCAATCCTTTTGAGTAGTGACAGTGCGCGAGACCATCATCCTTCTCTCTTCCCCCCTCCCTGACGCAAGTCTCCTCAGGGAGAGAGGTGGAAGAGCTCTCAAGGATGGCCACAGTGGCGACTCTGTTGGGGACTGACTTGTCATAAGAGGGATATACTCTATTTGCATGGGTGTTATCATTTTCTTCTTGTGTGTGTATGCACCTACATGTATGTTCCTGTAAGGACATATTTTTATAAGTCTATTATCAATTTATTATGTCATATACCGCTACACCCTAGAAGAGCATTCAAGAGCAATCTACATCAAACACGGATCTGAATTAATCAAGTTCTTCATCAAAAAGACTCCGCGAAGTTTTCTTTGGTAAGGTTATGGTTTTAATACCTTAACTTTCCACTTAGAGCCTTTGAGATATTTTTATAAAATATTTTCTAAGTGTTGGAGCGGACCTTTTCGTCAAATTTAAGAATGAGTAATTTTTTCTATGTTTTGGAGCGTACCTCCATTTTAATGCCCAGGTCGTTCAACCGAGATAGCTATCTTGTTCGAGCGATATAAGGATGTCACAAAATGTCGTTTGAACGACATTTGTACGTCATTCGCGTGAGATCCTTATATCATTCGAAAGAGCATGTATTCCGAGGTGGCACATTTTTCTTATAAATACTCATTAAATGATTTCATTTTGATGAAGAAGTGTCAGCGTTTTTCATAACAGAAAAGCTACGAAAGCTGAATTATTTCGGGTTCTTCCATTTAGGGTTTAATCCCTTTTTGTTTTCAATTCACAAAACTCCCATATGCTTTAGTGAATTGTTTTGGTGTTCAAGAACAATACTTCTCTTTTGTTAAACCTCTGTGGAGAAGGCATCTCCATATTTGATCGGTGGATACCGAGCGTAGTCATTCTATGTTTGGATAGCCGAAGACAACGAACCGATACCTGGAGGGTATTTCGTTGTCTCTTGTATCTTTGAAGGTTTGGTGAAGGCACTGCGCATTACACACTTGTGGGCGATTATCGGGTTGTATGTAAGTCAAAGGTCTTGTGAATTCTTCAAAGTGTGATAAAAGGTTTTACCCGAAAGGGTTTTTTTTCCTGAATCGGTCGTCTTTATTGTTCATGCATGGTTTGAATGTTTTATGACATTTAGATGCATGTTTAGGGGATGAATTAATTTGGTTTAAAAAAAAGACTCTAATTAAGTAAGGTTTACTTGGAAACTTGCTAATTAATTTAAATCGGTATCACACACCGCATTTATTCATTTACAAATTGGTATCAGAGCAGGTTAAGGTAATTTATCGCGTATGTCTATTTTCCGCAAAATTTGTGTGATATTGATTTTTTTTAAATGAATTTTGTGAAAAATCACATTTTTTTGTGTGGAGCACTTATATAATCAAATGCCTATTTTTGACGGGTCTAATTATGCCTATTGGAAAGCTCGCACGAAATATAGTTTAAGAGCCATTGCCAAGCGTGTTTAGTTCCTTTACGAAAATGGGTGGACTCTTCCCACGGTCACCATTGATAATATCACCTCTTTAAAACCCCTGTCAGCTTGGACTGAAGATGATTTAATTTGGTTTAAAAATAGACTCTAATTAAATAAGGTTTAATTAGAAACTTACGAATCTATTTAATTTGCGAATCTAAAAATAGAATCTAATTAAATAGAATCTATTTAATTTGTGAATCTAAAAATGGAGTGAGAATGATTTTAAAATGTCTAAATTTAATTCACGTGGTTTGAGTGCTATTTCTGGAGTCGTCACTCCCGACTAGTTTCGTCGAATTATTACATGCACCACGTCTAAAGAGGCATGGGATGTTTTGAAATTGTCACATGAGGGTACAAACGCGATTAAAGAATCAAAATTACAAAATTTAGCCACCCAATTTGAGACTATCACCATGTCTGGGTCTGAATGCTTTGATGATTTTTATGCACGTTTGTCGAGCATTGTTAACACCAGTTTTAATTTAGGTGAAGTGATTGATAACACACGTGTCGTTAAAAAGATTTTGAGATCTCTCCCAAAATGCTTTATTCCTAAAGTCACTGTTTTGAATTCTTTGGAAAATTTGAAATCACCAATGTTAGAAGAACTTGTAGGAGGCCTTTAAACCTAGGAGATAGACATGTTTCCCCAAACCATTAAAGCTAAGGATAAAGGCATTTCTTTAAAGACTCATTTTAAGAAAAAGAAAGAAAAAGTTTGTTAGTCCGATTCTGAGGGTGTGTTTGATTTTGATGATGTGGCAATACTTGTGAATTTTTTTAAAAAGTTTCTGAAAATGAAAAAAGAAAATTCTTCCAATAAAAGGAGATATTTTGAGTCAAATAGAAAGAAAGTAGAGGCCAAAGATAGTGACAAGGAGGACGAGATCAGGTGCTTTGAGTGTGAGCACAAAGGGCACATAGCTAAAGAGTGTCCTACTAGGATAAGGAGAAATGGAATAGAGACTACTATGCCCTCCACACATAGTGATAGTGAGGGAGATGAGTTCGATAAAGGTTCAGCACATGCGATGTGTGTAGCTTTTTTGAGTCATGTGAGCACACCCACTTTGTCTCACGTTGATAGTGGCCATGAGAGCACCAGTGATGACTCGAGTGTTACTAGTGGAGATGAGAGCGAGTTTGAGAGTGGAGATGAAAGTGATCTCCAAATGTCTTTTAGAGATTTGTATGCTGAGACCTTGAAAACAAAGAAGTTTAATAGAGATTTAGGTCATCAGATTTTAGATTTGGAGAGAGATAAGGAAGTTTTAAAAAGGTAAAAGTGTGATTTGACCAACACGGTGTCTAGTCTGATGACACGTGTATCCCAACTAGAGAGTGATCTCGAATGTGCCAAGGAGGTCAAAGTCCATTTTGAGAATGCACCTAAGAAGGTTGAAAAGGTGGTTCTTAAAGTTAAAGTTGAGAAGTTAGGAATAAGTAATGACGGTGCTTCTACTTCCCAATTAGCACCCAAGCCGGTTCTCACTTTAGTGTTAGATTGACATGAGTCTCACCTTAACCCACCTAGGCGTCCCATTCCTATTAGGAGAGCGCGTCCTAGAGGTTCTGAGAAAAGTGTTCCTAGGACTATATATGTTTGTTCCCATTTCAAAAGGAGAGGACACCTTAGGGAATTTTATTTTAAGTTGGGTTATGTGTCACGTTTTGCTACTATACGTGTTTCTACCACACATGCACCCACACATGATACTTTACATGATCTTGGAGACTACATGAGAGAGTTTTCACATTTAGGTGAGCAAGTTTAGTTTTTAGTCAAAACTTCACAATATTTTAAGGAGGTTTTTCATAAGTTATCACCGCCTTTGAAAAACCCCTCTACACCTAACGATTGAGGTTTGACTTGTTTACTAGCATAGCATGTTTTTCATGATGACATTATTTGCCTATTGCTAGTATGTATATTTTTTGTATGTTTTTTCCTTTTTTAAAAAAAAAATTGAAAAATACAAAAAGATTTGTTTTTGATAATTTTTTTGAAAAATCCAAAAAGATTTTTGTATTTTGTTTACACCATATATGGATGGATACTTAGGATGAATGAGTCACAACATCATTCCATTTTTCATGTGACTATTTGGTAGTGTTTTGAGACAATAGGTCAATTCATCCATGTGCTTATAATGTTTGGAGTCATTAAGATGTAATTAAGTGCTACTTCCTACATGTTTGACTTATGATTCCCTTTATTACACACATGCACGAAATTGTTTGATTATTGTGCTTGTCTTATCACATGATGGTTGGGTGTTTTCACTTCAATACTATCCTTAAAAGAAGCCAAGCGTGATAAATCTTGATAAGAAAGTTGTGCATGTGAGAGCCATTTGTGAGTTTTGTTTGCTTTGTTTGAAAACAGTGAAGGGCTAAGAAAGTTGATCATTTATCCTTTGCGACTAAGCTGTCGTTTAATTGGATCTAAAAAATTGAGGAATTTTATTATCCGGGGTCCAAATAGGTTTAAAAGTTCTTGAAAAAATTTAAAGGCAATAAAAAGAAATTCATGCCAAAAAGGGGGCCAATTAGGTTTTTGCACCAATTCTCTAAAGTTTGAGAATTTAGTTTAACACATCTAAAAGAAAATATATATGAGGGAGATTGGTTGGAGATTTTATAACGGGTTTGCACGTCCTTGAAAATCTTGAAAAATCGCTAAATAGCTTTGGACGTTATTGGTGTGGAAATCACTTGACTTTGATTTGTTGATTTACATAAGACAATGTCATCAAAATTCAACAAATTTTTACACATAAGGATACTTTTGATGTTCATTCATTGGGAGTACACGTATGCATCGTGCACATATGATTGATTGAGTTTATTTACCTATCGAATGTGTTCGCACCCATTCATTCCATTTCCATGACTTGGTTGTTTGAGTTTACATCCATGGTGTGATTTTTAGAATCTTATTTTTGTATGAAAAAATTTGGAAAATCAAAAATATCTTGTGAATATTTTTGAGATACTCTTTTGCATGCGCATAGATTGATCCATGTTTGCTATGCATTTTATCATGACACCCCATATTTTGATTTTTTTCATCTTAATTGTCTATATGGGGACATCATAAAAAGGGGGACAAAGAATTATCATGTTATGGGGGAGTTTTTGCATTATGGACAGATTTGATTTACTAATGATTTATTCTTATATAATTTCAAACTCGATGCATCACGAAGGTACTTTTCTTTATCTCATGTGTGTAGGTACAAAAATTGAAGATCATTATGTTGCACGCCCTGATGAGAGAATCTTTGAGAATTAACGAAGATGTTTGAAGAACAATTCGAGATCTTGCAAATTTATTCAATGGGAGGGTAGATTTGTATAAGCATTTTGGTTTTTGATAATTCGGATATTTTTATGTATGTACCGGCATAGACATAGGCGGAGATTTTTAAGGACATATTTTTATAAGTCCATTATCAATTTATTATGTCATATACTGCTACACCGTCAAAGGGCATTCAAGAGTAATCTACATCAAAGATGGATCCGAATTAATCAAGTTCTTCATCAAAAAGACTCCGCGAAGTTTTCTTTGGTAAGGTTATGTTTTTAATACCTTAACTTTCCACTTAGAGCCTTTGGGATATTTTTATAAAATATTTTCTATGTGTTGGAGCGGACCTTTTCGTCAAATTTAAGAATGAGTAATTTTTTCTAAGTGTTAGAGCATACCTCGATTTTGATGCCCATGTCGTTTAAGAGAGATAGCTATCTCGTTCGAGCGACATAGGGATGTCGCGAGATGTCGTTTGAATGTCATATGTACATCATTGAGAAGAGATCCTTATCTCATTCGAATGATCACGTTGTTTGAGACTTGTTGTTGATCCATGCTTAGGTTCACTACCACACACTCATATATAGATATTCACACATAACACATCACACACTCTCACGTATCCATGCTTAATATAATCTTCATGCTCTATGAAACTTGTAAATTATTCGTATTAGTATACTGCTCATCATGTCAAATAAAATACTCTATCTATAATGTACTAATCAAGAATCATGCATTTTGCACACCACATCACCAAGAGCATTGTTATTGACCAAATTTTGTCTCGTACTGAGAGGTTACTTTATGATGGGAGCTCGTCCGACAGGTCACAGTTACCCTAAGAAATATGACTCTCATATTTCATTGGACAAGTACCTTCAACGTATATGGAATGGTTACCCTCGCATCGTATCGCTTGACCGAAGTCATGACGGGAGGTATATAACAGGGAACTCGTTCATGTACATCGAGTATACCAAATTCGCTCTCACACATACTATCCCCACGTGTTATATAGTGAGGCATTTCATGTACCCTCAGGTATATCAAATGGCTTGTCCACACATACTGATTGCCCTCAATAGCAAGATGTATATCGTGGAAGTCATGCCAAAGGGGGAACCACTAACCCAATAACTACATACCCTCATATAGGCGTCAAACCTAGGGAACTCATATTTAGTTTGCCGATTAGTACCTGAAACTCTGTCGAAATGCAGGGTCAACATGCCACTCAAATTTTCACGCAATTTCATCTTTTTTCCAAAACGGGAGCTTATCCACGAGCCTGGCAACAAGTCAAACCGTATTTTATATATTTTTCAAGCCCAATTTTCCTAGCCTCGGGTCTCGTCCGACATTTATGTAAACCTAATACAAGTGAGAACATAATAAATAATAATCATGCCAAGACCCTTCTCTCATTTTCCCTCATTCTTTATCAAAAGTGTCAAAAATGTTTTTCGCCTCTTTTATCAAAAAACCAAAAAAAAAAACTTTACTACCTCTTTTATCAAAATACCAAAAATATTTTTCTTCCTCTTATCATAAATGTCAAAGACATCCCCCCCCCCCCCTTTTATAAAAAATGTACCAAAAATATTTTGTCCTTCCTTTTCCCATAATTGTCAAAAACATTTTTCTCCTTCCCAATAAAAAATATTCTCCCTTTTATCTTTCAAAAATAAATTCGAATCATTTTCCTTCTCAGGGCGATCGCATACCCGACCCTTGGCCTGACTTCGTATTAGCTTCGGTCTTCCATTAAACTGCCCCAATGCTCCATCAGTTCTCCTGCTAATTTCTCCGAGTTTGGAATTCCTCTTCACCATCTCTCCATGTAGAACACAAACCCAGTACCAAATGTGAAACCTGATTTGATGACAATCTTAGTCCAACTTACCGCCAAGATTAAAAACCTTCAAATCGAGGTTCATGAGATGCAGCAAAATTAAATCTCAGTTCCCAAGGAGTCTGAGGTCCTCTTTCCTCATTCTATGGGTCCACCTGCACCTAAAACTATTTGGGTCTTGGAAGAATATCTTCATACTCCACATTCCCCGCCTACTAATGGGCCATTTCTAACTCAGTTTCCTATGCCGAATCTTGCTCAGTAAGGGGCTAACCTTCAAGTATTCGTTGATTCGAAGGAAGCAGAGTTGAATAAGGTCAAGGAGTCCATAAGATGTTAACCAATAAGTTTGATTAGGTCCGAATATTTTGGAACTACATGGATTACACCCATATGTCTCTCTACCCTAAAGCAAGGCTACCGAAAAAATTTAAGATCCCAATATTGAGAAGTTTGGGGGTAGAAGACCTCCAATTGCTCATCTTCAAAGCTATCACCGATACATCACTCTCCTAGGTTCCTCGAAGGAAATAATTGCCCAGATGTTCCAGTAGACTCTGAAAGACAACTCTCTTTGTTGGTTCTTATCCTTCGAGGAATCCAGAATTTACTATTGGGAGGATGTTACTCATGAATTCGTGTCGCTATACAAATACAACAATGACTTGGAGGTTACACGCCGTGATTTAGAAATTATCAATAAGAACCTTGGAAAAACTGTCAGTAATTTCACAGCAAGGTCGAGGGAGAAATCGGCTGCCGTGACCAACCGGCCTTTTGAAGAAGAGAAAGTTAGCATTGTGAAGAAAATTTCTTACCCCAAGTCCGAGCAACGATAGGAGGAAAATATCACCAATATTTTTTAGACCTCTGGGAATCAGGAGTGGAGATTGAAGAAAGTATTTCTAAGACAGAAGGTGGTCCAAATAATGTATTCACATAGTTCACTTGAAGAAAATATGAGAAGCCTTCCAATACAACAATTTTGACCAGTAACAATATCTCTCAACCTGCTACTTCTTGGCCGCTAGAAAGCCGGACTAGCCCAGTCAGAAAAGAATATACCAAGCTTTATGATCCTCTCACAAAAGTTTAATAAGACCTATTGAGATGAAATCTCATCAAGCCGTTGGACCCTCATCCATTACCAAACCCACTTCCAAAAAATTTCAAACTCGACGCGCATTGTGATTTCCATTAAAATGCCAACCATACCACTAATCAATGCTTCCACCTTCAGAATGTATCCAGGGTCTAACTGATCGGGGTTTCATCACTCCACCGGTTAATCCTAAACCGACTAACACTCACAATCCACTCCCAAATCATGCAAATTCCATCTTCTTGGAAAATGATCCAGAAGTTGACCCATCTACCCAGATTGTACCCAGTAAATCCCCCATTATACCCATATCTTCACCTAAACCCAAAAACGTTTGCCCCATGTTTTCTTCCACACCCCACCTATTTTTTTGACCAAGCCATGTCGCTTATTGTAAGAGAATGCATTGTCGTTGGTACTCATTTCGGGGGAAAAGATAAGGAATTACCAAAGATAATGAACCAGCCTCTAGAGGTTGGTCTAAAATTTCCCTCTTAAATAACCGTTGACTGCCAAAAGTTCAGCATCATATTCATGGAAGCCTAAAAGTGGGATCGGGAGTCAGATAATTAGGTGGTACCCGTAACGAAGTCAGTTTAGATGATGCAATCCAGATTATGGTAAACATGTCCTAACAAATCGGTGATATTTACAATATGTTCGAGCTACTTAATGCTCTAAAACTACAAGACGATTGATCCCTTCACTTATGCATCTTTCCGTTGAGTGGAAGGACCTATATGAAGAATCCGTGGAAGTTGTGGAATGCATTGACTTCTCATGGAAAGATGACGACATTGCCACCGGATGGGGGATAATTTTAATAGCTCAGATGAAGAACCAAGCCAAGAAAATGTTACTCCGATAATTAGTGTATGTGGGATGATATCTTTTGAAGATCTGCTAGGAGAAATCAACAAAGTGGTTGTACATCCCGAAGTAGATGAAGAAATGGGGTTTCCATTCTTCCCTTCCTCCGTGAATCATATGAAAACATTTAGAAGGCACTACCAGAGTCTGAATCCTTAGTCAATCAGGATAGATAAAGAAAAAAGAGTCGTGAAAAGACTCCTCATGCCAGAAATGACCATCGAGGAGAGCAAGATCCTCAACCAGCTCAAGAAAACACAAGCTAACATCACCGTATGGGGACTCTTCATGTCTTTCCATTTACATAAAAATTCTTTGATAAAATTTCTTATCGGGACCATAGTCCCTCTTTCCACCACGCCAAAATAAGCCGTGAACCTGGCTGGATCCGTAACCTTTACCAGATTACTTTCCTTCTCTGAAGAAAAAATCCCAAAGTCTATTCCTAATCATAACTATGCTCTCAACATCTCTGTTTAAGTAATGGGGAATACAATATCATTCTTACTCGTCGATAATGGATCAACACTCAATGTTTTACCATTAAAAATCTTTATTTGCCTCGGTTTAAAAGTAAGAGACCTTGCTCCAACTTCAACCATAATGCGTGCCTATGATAATACCCGTCGAGAGGGGATGTGATCCATAACACTCATAGTAAGGGATGGCCTTATGAATTCCTTAATTTAATTCCAAGTTATCGATATAACTTCTTACTTTAACCTATTACTTGGTCGACCATGGATTCACATCATCAAAGTGGTATCTTTATCTCTCCATTAGAAATTGAAGTTCTTCACCAAGGGACAGGTCATCACCATCTTGGGCGACGATGATAATACTGAGAATGCAAGCACCATTAATTCGGTACTAGAAATACAGCATGGGGCGAATGACATGTTTTTATCTGGCTTCCAAGTTAAACCTCTTCCACTTCCAACAGGGAGTTATTTCAAAGATCAAGTATGCCCAGAGCACAGTCCTCACGACAAAGTCAATGTGATACAGATATTCAAGAATATGTACTTTATGCCCGAACTGGGGATAGGACGATGACAATAAGGGATACTAGAACCCATAGTCCTAAAGAAGTCCTTTCCTCCATATGGCCAGGGTTATCAAACATCATTAGAAGAACACAGAATGCTCCACCAACCCTAGTTGAAGCGAAGGTTAAAAAGTACCAAGACTGTTTTGGGAGATTCCTTGAATGAAAGATTAGTCAAAGAGGGTGAAGACTTTCACTTTTATGGATTTCCCGAACCATGGTATGATCATGTGGACAATAAGTTGAAGCCAGGGATGGAGATTTTATTTCAATACAGTTACTCCTGGGTCGAAGACTCCAAGTTTTTTGTGCTACCTCTCATTGAAAAAAGCCATAGCTATTACCAAAATTTCTGAGGAAAGTGACTTTGAGGACTCATTTAATCTTCACACAATGGGGCTAACACTCTGAATGATCCACTGAGGCCCTATATCATTGGATCCGTCCATTCTAATGAAAATTGCTGATGAACCCCTCCTAAACCGAAATGCTGTACTAGGTCCACATACTAAAATGTAATCCAACCTAGATGTTTATGCTATTTCTTCCTCTTTTATTGTTCCTCCCTTTTCTGATAACAATGTAATTGAGACCTCTTTGGACAAGGTTCTCAACACTATTTTTTCTCTAGAACGAAATAAATGAAGAGTTTGAGTATCTTGTTGTGTCTTACATTAATTGTCTTGATTCTAATCAGATCTTGATGATGATGATTTTACAAATGAATAATTCTTAACTGATATTAATAAGGTTAATAACAACTAGCATAACCTCATTAAAATTAATGAGGATAAAACTGTTGTTATTAAACTTGGTTCTAGTATCCATCAACGCGAGATTAGGATATGGTTCACCCTTAACAAGCATGAGTGCGCGCAACTCGAAGAACTTCTTAAGGAAATTTGTGGACGCCTTCGTATGGTACTACAATAACATGCTCGACATTGATTTAGAGATCTCTCAGTATGAGATTCCAACTCTCCTGGAATGCAAACTGGTCAAATAAAAACTGCGACAGCTTCGTACTGAATGGTTACTCAAGGTTAAGGAAGAAGTGGTCAAACAGTTAAATGTAGGCATCATTTGGGTGATCGAATATCCCACATGGTTAGCCAATATGGTACAGGTGCCAAAATCCAAACGAAAAGTCCACTTGCGCATTAATTACTGAAATTTCAAGAAGGCATCTTCGAAAGATAATTACCCACTACCCAATATCGACATGGTTATGGACAACACGACTAGTCATGCTCTCAAATCATTCGTCAATGGGTTTGTTGGATACAATTAGATCAAGATGCACCATGATCATCAAGAAAAAAATTGCATTCTTTATCCCCTAAGGAACCTTCTATTACAAATTATGCCATTCGATCTAAAGAACGTAGGGGCTACCTACCAAAGGTGTCTATAACCATCTTGCATGATCTAATACACAAAAAGGTTGAGGCCTGTATGAATGATATGATCATTAAGTCTAAGACTCAGCAAGGTCACGTTCTAGCTCTAGGGAAGTTCTTCAAACGACTACGGTGATACCAGATGCGACTTAACTCGCAAAAATATGTCATCGGCATGACCAAAGGAAATATTTTGGGATTCATGGTTAGCGATAAGGGGATCGAAGCAGATACTTCTAAATTGAAATCCATACTCAAAATGATAACACCCCGAACAGATAAGGAAGTCTAGCGATTCTTGGGAAAATTACAGTGTATCAGTCGATTCATCATCCAATTCACTTATATTTGTGAAGCCATCTTCGAACTCCTTCGAAAGGATTCAACCAAAGTCTGGAATGAAGCTTGTTAGGAAGCCTTTGATCAAATCAAGTTGTACCTTACCCGACCTCCAGTACTCTTGCTACCATAACCCGATCTCCCTTTACTCATATACTTGATTGTAATAGACATCATAACTAGTGCTTTACTAGCTCAATACCTTGAATAATGCCATAAAGAAATGGTCATCTACTATTCTAGTTGTAAATTAACTAGGTACAAAGTCAACTACACTGCCTTTGAGAAAGCATGTGTATCCCTTATTTGGGTCACTCAAAAATTACGGCACTGCATACTCGCTTTTCCTATCAGACTTGTGTCGAAGATGGATCCTATTAAATACCTGCTCCAGAAACCAACCCTAACTAGCCGAATCGATCGATGGTTGACATTTCTATCCAAATTCTATATTGTGTTTATCACGCAAAGAGCCATGAAAGGGAGAGACATCTATGACTACCTTGCTGACTACCCCATAGAACAAGCCAGTGTTTGGATCTCCAAATTCCCGAATGAAGATATCCTTTGTACCTCTTAGGAAGACCTTCAATGAAAAATGTTCTTTGACGACGCTTCCAATAAGAAAGGATATATATGGCATTGGGATACTCTTGATCTCCCGTGACGATTCCCACACTCCTATTGCCATCAAGCTATATTTTCCCTGCACCAACAACATGATCGAATGTGAGGCGCGCACTATAGGCATCAAATTCTCTCTCTAGAAAGGAATCAAGTGCCTAAATGTCTACGAATACTCTTCCCTCATCATCTACCAAGTCCTTAGAAGATAGTAAGTGAAAGACAAAAAGCTCTTACCCTTATATGCCCACTTAATGGAGTTGGGCTCCCAGTTTCGAGATATCACCTTCCACTACTTGCCCCGAGCAATGAACAACTTAGTCGATGCCCTTTATACCTTGGCCTTAATGGACGACATGCCTGAAAGAATAACTACGTCCCCTTTCCTAGTCAAGAAATAAGCTAAACCAACCCACTGCTACCACATTTATCTCATCACAGAAGAGGATTTCGATATAGCCCAGTGCTGGTACTATGATATTTGGTGCCTCCTCAAGTACGATAGGTATGCCAACAACAAAGATCGAGCGACCCTATGCAAACTAGTTGCCCAGTACATTATTTGCTATAAATTGATATTTAAGAAAAACTTTGATACACTACATCGCATGGGCCGACCTTGAAGAAATGATGAAGAAAATATATAGCGGGAGTGAGAACCCCACATGAATTCCCATATGCTCACCAATAAGATTATCCGATAAGGTTACTATTGGACTCCAAGGTTCAGGATTGCACTGCCTATGTCTGGACATGCCTTAAATGCCAACAGTTTTCAAATTTTCAGTACTTGCCTCCATGGGAATTATACAACATGACCTCTCCATGGTCGTTCTACACATTTGGCATTGATATCATAGGGAAATTCACACCTAAAGGCTCCAATGGTCACGAGTTCATCATGGTTGCCATTGACTACTTCACCAAATGGGTCGAAGTCAAGTCATACGCAATACCGAATTCCAAAAAGGTGGCCATGTTCATCTGAAATAACATCATCTATCGCTAGGAGGTTCCGCATGAGCTAGTATCAGATAATGGGCTACATTTCGAGGAAGAAGTCAAAGAATTGGCCGACGAGTATGGGATTGATAGTCATAAATCTTCTCCCTAACGACCACAAACCAATGGGGAAGTTGAAGCCTTTAATAAGAACCTCAAAAAAATTATCAGCAAGATGATGAAGAGTTACTGAGATTGGTCTGATCGGATCCATTATGCCCTGTAAGGCTACTGAAATTTAGTTCGAGCATCTACTGGGGCTACACCTTACTCTCTGGTATACGACATGGCAGCAGTCCTACCCGTTGAACTAGAAATACCTCCATTACACGTCATGCTTAAAAGCAAAGCCAATGAAGAAGACTGGCATCAGAGTCATTTTGATGAGTTGTTATTCTTATATGAGAGGTGGTTAAAGGATCTATATCATACACACGAGTATCATCACCGGATAACGCAATTTTTCAATCGAAGAGTCAAGGACCGTGGTGTTTGAGAAGGGGACTTAGCCCTCAAAGAAATCATATAACTCATCTAAGACCCAGAGGTAATTTCAAACCAAATTGGAGTGGCTCCTACATCAATAAGAAGATCATGTTTCATGGTACCTCTATGCTCACAGCGCGTCTAGTCAACCTGGACCATCTAAGGAATTTTACCCAAGGTTCAAAATGCCAACACGCTACGAATCCTTTCATACCCCTTATATTCTAAAAAAATTCTTCATTTCCCTCTACTCAGAACTACGTGGGGTCTGATCCTCTAAAAACTTTTTACTTTCAAAATGAAACTAATATTTTTTTTAAGCCCCCATAGGTATGTAAACTAGTGGACCTCGGTGTTTTTGTTAGTCAGTGCTATGGTGGGGGGACTTACTGCATATCTTGTATCTTGGAGATTATCAGTATGTACAGTTGGTGGGCCTTTGGCAAACTTCCTTCTATTTCCCCCGGTGGCTCCTGTTCCATGTCGGCTGGGAACAGATCGTGCCCCCTTATATAACAAATTTCTTTTCGGTGGAGGATTTGACTGAATCATCGAGGATGATGACGGGCACTTTATGGCAGCATCGTCGACCATCTATCCTCCCCTAACAATTTATGGGATGTGCCTGGCATGTATATGGGGACTACTTGAAATGGTTATGGAAGCCTGGTAGAGAAAGTCCTATCAGAGGAGACTGGTCAAAGGTGGTTCGTGGCTTTTGACACTGTAGAAGACATTGCTATGGTTCTGTCCAGGTTTGTCTGGGCGTATCACTCCATGGAGTGCATACGGAATGTCAATCGGGAGTGGGAAACTTAGGGACCGCCAGGGTCTAGTAACGATGATGAAGTAGGGCCATCCGACAGTTGAAGGCAGTGTCTTGTGAAGCATTTGGTGATTTATATGAAGCTAGGGTGATTGGGATGTTTTTGTATCTAGGGTTTGGGGATAATTTTGTGTAGTTTTCTTTAGTATAGATTTAAGAATGGTTTGGTCAGTATAGATGAGTGGTTGGTTCAACTCCCTTCGTTGATACTTCGTGTAATAGTACCATTTTCCTTAATTAGAAATAAAAGTTGATTTTGAACATATTTTGTTATGCGTCTTAATGAGTTCTGCATTTTGAATTATCTATATTAATCTCTAAGTCATACACAATCCTTTTGTTCATGTAAATGATAAAATGGACCGCCATTCTCGGAGGTTGAAAAAGAATAGCATTTCGTGAAAAAGAAGGGGGTCAAACCTATGTATTGTGTATGGGCTACCTACGTACCTCTGAGGGTTTTGAAAATTTTCACAAGTGTTATTTTGAGAAAAAATGTTTTTGAGAGGATCAGGTCCTACATAGTCTGGGTAGGGGAAATGAAGATTTTTTTAGATTAGAAAGGGGATGAGAAGAGTCATAGCGTGCTGAGATTTTGAACTAAGGGTAAATTTTTGTGAGACATTCTAGGTTGACGGGATGCACCATCTCTTCTCCATAGAGGTCTATGAGCATAGCAACGCCTCCTGAGATAATATTCTATGGGAACGAGTTCATTGTGGTAGAAATGGGTAGGCTTTGCTTGTTGAATAAAAAAGGGGCGCTTGTTATTCTTTCGGGCATGTCGACCATGGAGGGCCTAGAGGCAAGGGCGTTAGCCAAGATTTTCTTTTCACGGGGCAAGTAGTGTAAGGTGACATCATTAAATGGGAAGTCTAGTTCTTCTAAGCGGTAATGGAAGGGTAGGAAATTATCATCTTTGACTTTCCACTTTCTGAGGATTTGACCGATGATAAGGGGAGAGTCTGCATAGACGTTTAGGTGTTAGAAAAGAGAGAATATTGAGACGAGTGACCCAATAGGTCACTCAACTCACACATTAGATAGTACAAATTATATTAATATTTAAAAAGAAATTATATAAATGGTATTACTATATATGTGTTCACTAAGAGAGAACACAGTATATTTGCGCACCCCATGATGGTAGTCTCAATCCGTATTGAGGACCGGACATAATAGGAAGAAAATTACGTGTTGTGACCTATGTGGGCCCATGATTGTGAGTGGTGGTGCGTGGATATAGTGGATATGTATTATTTTTTAATCACATGTGATTGTTGAACCCGTTCGAATGGAAGACAGTGTTTCAATGTTGTGACGATTATTTATGTGCATACCGTGTGATGGGCTGCGGGAGAAAGGTGTTACCTAGATATAGTGGCGATTTATTTTTTGCGCATCACACGTTATTGGTGGACCCCTGCTAGTGGATGTTAGTTTTAGAGGTTGTGATGATTGCTATGTGTACCTATTGAAATGGGGGGGATGATAAGTGGATGGATGCAGTTATGGTTTAAATAATTACGAGATTAATTAATTGTGAAAGACTACAAATTAAAATGGTTTGTGAGATCCCGTTTCAGATTGTGTATATGCTATTATAATTTAGACATGTATGGAGATGTCATTTATATTTATGTATGGCTTGAGTTGCGTAGCTTTGATATGTTTTTAGGTTCTACCTCAATTATTATAATTGAACATTTGAGGTGCTCGAGCATGGCCTAGAGAGTATATCAATAATACAACCTGGATAATTAATTAAAAGGATAAATTAATATAAACGAATTGTGATGTTGGAACTTGAATTAACATTAAAAAATAGCCAGCATTCACTTGCCTACTCACAAGACATTTTAAAACTTCATGTGGCGAGTGAGCCTCAAGGTCACTTGTAGGTTCTCAGAACTTATTCAGCAAGTAATTTTATACTCAAACAAAATATTACTTTGGGCATCATGGACGACACGGTCACTTTTTGTCCACTACTACACCACGTGTCACTCCACAACAGATAAATCATAGTAGATAGGGACAAATAGTAATAAGAAAAAAAAGTATTTTCAGATATTTATCACATGGGAATATCCCTTTGGCACGAAAATGCCATGTTATCCCTAATGTTTTACTATAAATAGATCACTTGGTACATGATTACCATGGACAAAGATATCAATTTTCTATCACTATTACTCTTCACAAATTCTCTCACTAGAATATTCTCTCCCTGCTCTCTGCCTAATTTTTAGGTGCTTACCTCTCAACTCTCATAGAATCACGCTCACAAGATTTCATTCATTTACTTTAAAAGTTGTATTCAATCATTAGTCATTCACTCTTAGAACATCATAATTATATTGGAAAAGTTAGTTTTTGATCTATACTCTTACTATTGAAATATTTTATCTTAAAGGCAGTTTCCATTGGAGTAGTCACACCTCACCCATTTACAGATTTTCATAGACCCCACTACCCTCATACATTTGGAAACTCTTCTAGGGAGGTACCCTCATTACCATGGATAAAAAAGTCACAATGTTTGCAAACAGTTGGTCTTTGAATACACTCCGATAATTAATGGAGTTCAATGCGACCAAATCATCAATGAGGATTTTGTTGTTATAGGAGCGACGGGTCCTGGCCCCTTTGTGTGATAGAAGAGCAACTCATTTACTCCAATACTGAATGGAATGAACCTTATGTTTATTTTTCCTAAAGAAACACAACGTAGACATGACCAGTTTTGGCCATGTCTGTTTTGCACTAGGGGTAACTCCTGCGGGAAGAGAACTATTAGTAGAGGTGGTATCGGTGAAGAAAATGGAAGTTGGGTAGGACCCAAACCCTGTTACTTCACCAAAAATATATATAGTTGAGATGTAGGAGTAACTCTCCAAGGTGGTGACATTGGAGGAGGTGAAGATACTCCTCTCACTCAAGAAATAATATCCTCTCTTGTATGAGGAATTAAAACACCCATACTGATTTAGTATCAACAAGTAAAATATTATGAGTTCAATCCAGAATAGCTTTGAAGGTGAATTATTTTTGTTTAACTAAGTTTATAAGTGAGGAATGAGATGAGGATAAGAGGAATAAACACTAGCATATACGTGGTTAAACCATTAGCCTACTCCACTGTGGAGATGAGTGTGAATTTCACTATAAAAATGGGCACTAATGCCCTAAGTGATGTAATTCTCACTACTTTCTCTCTCTACTATAATAAAAGAAAATCATGGGCTAAGGTTTGTATATTTCGATCCCTTTCACCGATGAAGAAGGTGAGTATATATAGTGCTTGGGGGTATATTGTACCCCTAAGCAAGTAGTTAGCATGTGTAGAAAGTATCTGCCAATAAGGATCAACCACCTGTCACTCGGACATGTAGGTCTTGATGATGAAATATTACCTCATGTGTAAGGGATATATTGTTATAATGGTTTTGTCCACGTGAGATCTGCAACTCACATTTACACTTCCACACAGGCTCCATTCCACGCGCTCTACCAAGTGTCAACTATTGGCCTTCCGGACCAAGCAGAGGCTGAGCTGTCAAGTTTGATATCCTGGCAATAAGGTAATATTCATGCTGAGCCAAGTTTTCAGTCATCCCTCGGCTTTTAAAATATGGACAAGGCTGAGGAAACTTAGTTCATAAGATTACTGATAGTGGGATTGTATACAAGTTGCGAGACGAGGACGAAACCTTTGTGATGATTCTATGGTTGAGTATGAGACCCTTCATGATGTGTGCATGACCGAGTCCTTACTTTCTCAAACTGATGGTTTGCCATTGGTTGGACTTGGTCGAGGGGGTTTATCTTAGGGATGAGGTCATAATTTGTATATGAATCAACCCTAGGCCTTAGTCTTAAATGTGAATGGAAGGCTGAGGGATAATGTATATTTGGGAAGAAGCTGATGAGACATCTTTGATTGACGGATGATATGTATTTTCCTATGCCATGTATGGAATGTTGAATTCAAACCTAGGATTGACACTTGCCAATCATCTTATGCGTTAGCGTGTTGCCCAAGAATGATGACTGTAAGTTTTCCATAGGGAGTTGGGCTCTAATGATGACCGCCTTAGAAGTTGTGTATAATGTTTTCCTTTATTTAAATGGTTTTGAAAAACCCATTTTCTCTTTCCTGTTTCTTTCCTTCTTCACGTTAAAACCTCTCTCTCCTTCTAACAAAAATCAGTTCTTTCTCTCACCACTATTCAAGAGCTTTCAGTGAGGTTTTAGGGTTTCTTCTTCGGGTGTACTCCCTTTCTCAAGTAACCTCTTTTCTC
Organism: Sambucus nigra; assembly: GCA_949130495.1. NCBI lineage: Eukaryota > Viridiplantae > Streptophyta > Magnoliopsida > Dipsacales > Adoxaceae > Sambucus > Sambucus nigra. The sequence continues at coordinate 205,156,864 of OX422208.1, forward strand.
CTTTATCCCATTCATTTCAAGTTTTCTTAGCCATTTTAGTTATTGTTGGTTTTTTCATCGAGATTCAAGATTTTTCGGCAACCTTGAGTGGAGATTTTAGGAGATTTGTTGGTGGTTTAGGGGGTTGATTTGTAATCTTTGGGTTTGGGGTCACTGCCTTCTGATTAGCCACCAGAATTGTGTTTGTTATCTTCTCTAGCAAGCTCCCGTGGAGTGTTCCTAAATTGTTCTTGATAAAAATGTTTCAATACTGCCTTTTCATCTTTAGGTCAACTTAAGATAAACTGTAACTTATTTGTGACATTTAATCCTTTAGGCAAACTTAGTTAAACCCCGACCACTTGAATATTAAGGACCCTCTATGAGTTAGCATAACACACCCCACACTGAGAGATAGGTACTTACAGGAGATACATAGAACTGAGAACGAGGCCGAGAAGAGTCATAGAGACGGAGCCGACCTTACTCGCACAATTCTCCCCATTCCCTTAAAGGCCATCCCACCTTCACCAAGTGAGGTTAGTGGGGATGAGATGTCTGACTCATCCTCTGCCAGGGCCGAGAGTGGAGATTCTGTTAATTAGGCCATGAGGTTTTCACCTAGGAATCCTGAGGGGTCTAAGGAGGCCGAGAGCTCGTCTTGGTCAGCATCCTTTAGCCACGCTGAGTCCTCCAGTTGGGACGATGCTTTAATACAATATATCTCGAACACTGATGAGACGAGATTTAACATTGTCATTCCACCAACAACCATCCCCTCTTGGCTATGATCAAGAGATAATTCCAAGAGATATTTCCTAATGGGGCCCTATCCAGTGAAGCTCCTACCGATGATTATGATTCCCAAATCGGGGAACCAGTTGACTACTCATATGCTCAAAATTTTCCGTCCACTGTTAGAGAGTCTCACCTTCTTTTCTGGAGGCACTTGTATGACATCGAATCATATATTATTATGAGGGTTCCAGATGAGGGAGAGAGAATATATTACGGTCGATAACACAAAGTCTTCGTATAAAAATAGATGTTTAGAGTCGGCTTTTGACTCCCTTTCTTCCCTTCTCTCTGAGAATGTTTTTCTAGTATTGAGGTTTCTCTTTCCCAATTAGCGCCCAATTCGTATAAGGTTTTACTCGACTTCATCTCTCTATGGATGAATAAGTATGAGAACGATCCTTCAGTAATTCTATTCAAGGATTTCTTAAATGTGTTGTCCTCAAGAACTCAACATGGTTACAACCATTTAAGGACCAGAAAGCCCGATAAGAAAATCATCCATGTCAACCAAACATCTAATCACCATTGGAAGCCGAGGTTCTTTTTTCATCTCTGGGGATAGGTAATTTTCGATCGACACTAATCAATGTGAGGACGAGTGAAGAGTTCCCTACACTTGGGCCAACCCTTCCATATCCACCAAGTTCGACCCAGGTCTTAGTATTGCCGACAGGGAGAAAGTTAACTTTTTGAGAAATCAAGGGAAGGACAGGTCCCTTCCTAAGTTCAAAGATTTAATGTCTCCCACCTTCCTAAAGGCGTATGGTCTAGGAGTGGACCCCCTTGATGATTTTTGTGAGTTGTTCAATTTTTCTGATCAATGCAAGTCTTTCCTTGTCTTTTGGCTTTGTTACTAATCATTTTCCTTTCTTTTTTTTTCAAACCGTCCACCTCATACTTCATGTGAAGCTTGTAATATGATGGCTTTAAGTATACAAAATGCCTTTTGAAAAAAGGGCAGTGAGAAGCCCATTAAGAAGATGACCATTGGTGGGCCAAATCGACCTGAGGCTGGATAGAAGAGAAATGAGTCGTCTAGTGGTATGGACCCTTGTTGCAATCATGAGAAGAGGTAGAGGGTAATACCTCCTCAGTCTATGCTAATCTCTTCTTCATTGGACTCATTTGAATCTTTTTGGGTAGCCAACATAGCCCAACTTATGGCTTGCCTGAGCTCGATTATTACCTTGGCGCCAAGGTTGAAGGATGCTATGTTTGTAGTCCCCTTAGAGGGAGATTACGAATTCATGGGAAAGATGCACCCCTGAAGGTTTATGGCTTCAGTCTCCATCACATAACACATGTATGTACTTCATCTTTGATTTGAACTTCATCTAATACATTTTTTTTCTTCGTCTTATTCTGATATCTGTATATTTTATTTTTCTATAGTCTGTATACGCCTTTACGTTAGCAACCAAATGGATAATTGGGAACTCACCCGGAATTTAAGAGTTCAAGAAAGCTCTTCAAGATGAGTAAGACCTGAAGAAAAAGATGAGGAACCATAAGGTCGACTATAAAAAGGCCCTTGACGCATTGAAGTTGGAGCACAACAACACTTTGAAAGGGAAAGACGTTGCATTGAAAGATAAAGACGACACTTTTAATGCCCAATCCTCCAAGCACACGGTTGATCTTGATGTTGCTGTCCAAAAGGATAAGAATGAGGCCCTCTTTTTCAAGTCCATAAAAAATATTCAACCGAGGTCTTCTCTTCCGAGGCCATAAAAAAGATTCTGGTAGAGGTCATTAAGGCTTATAAGGCATCAGATAAGTTTGGCGGATTCGTCTATGAACATCTTGAAAGAGGTATTAAGATGACATGTCAATGGATCATCTTAAATTTCTCTCATGTCATCTCGTCGATTTGTTCAGAGCTGGAGTCCCTTAATATGGAATATCCTCTTTTCCCCCATGTATTGGTCGATGTCGAATAAGGAGCCACAATCGAGGGAGAAGGAGCCCGAGCAGAGTCCCCTATTGAAACTGTCAATGCCAATGCCACTACTACAGCTGCTGCTAGGGATGTGCAAGCTAAGACTGGTGCCATTTATGGGTCTATGAAACTGGAGGCCGAGGGTAATCAAGCAGCTTGAACTCTCCAATTCGTTAGGGTGACCGTCTTTGGCTTGATGCCCTTTTTCCAATGTAATTTAAGAACAATATTTAATTTTTAAGTGCTGATGATTTTTTGTTTGAACAATGCATGTATACCCTCATCTCAATTACTCTCATCTTTGAACTTTGATAAATGTTATTGAATGCAAAAATTTGTATCTCTTGTTTTTTCTAACTCTTCTAATTCTGTTATGTCTGCTTGCTTTGAGCATAATTACAGTTAAGAGACCTTACAACCTTGTAATTGTGGATATATTCTCGTCCTTAGCCGAGAAGTAAATAAACCCACTCTCGTCCTTATCCGAGAGGATAACTAGCCATATTTAATTATTTTTCAAATAAGAGACCACCAAGTTAATTATGTTTAATTACCATGTCTCCTCTTGTCATTTTCAGAGTGCGTGGACGAGTGTCATCTCGTCCTTCACTGTCGTCTCATCGAGAGAGTTTGACTATTAATGATGTTTAAATGAACCATAATTAAATAATTTTTAAATTTGGACCTCCAAATTAATGGTGTTTAAATACAAGTCCCCTATTGTCATTTTGAGAGTGTATGGACGAGTGTCGTATCGCCCTGCACTGTCGTCTCACCGAGGGAGTTTGACTCTGATACAATCAAATTAATGATGTTTAAATGAACCACAATTAAATGATTTTTAAGGTTTTTTTGTGTTTTTCAACACATTAGTTATGTTATCACACTATTTCCCACCTGTCGGTGTTATTGAGAATCCATGGACAAGGTAAGTCTCGTTTGGTTTCTCGTGCCACCGAGAGTGAGTCAACGTATGAATGATGTTTTTAGCTTAGGTCAACTTGAATTATGCATTTGAAAACTTCATACATAAAGATATGATACTAAACTTGAAACTTTTTCATTCATTGCTCTAGAAAAATTTCTCATACTATGGTAAAATAAAATTTATATAGAATCCTAGTGACAACTTCTTTGGTAACTTTGTATGGGCCATGCCAATTTGCATGGAGCTTATTCAGCTTCTGCCCGGTCTTCTTCATAACTATATCCCCAACGACTATCGGCCTAGCCTTAACCCTCTTACTATAAAACTGTGTAGTCCTCTACTGATAAGAATCATGTCTGACCACTCCATCTTCTCGTCTCTCTTCGATCAGGTCTAAGTCAAGTCTGCATTCCTATGCATTTTCTCCAAGCTATATGTTTGGACTCCATGACTTATCAAACCGATATCAGTTGGTATCATGGCCTCTGAGCCATAGGAAATCATGAAAGTGTCTCCCATGTTTGTGTTCTCTCTAGCGTCCTGTAAGCCCCTAGGACGTTATGTACCTCTTTTGTCCACAAACCCTTGGCATCTTCCAATTTTTTTATCCCGTCTAAGATAATCCTCTTGGTAACCTATGTCTGGCTATTTTCATGAGGTCGGCCTGGTGTAAAATAAAACTGGTTGATGCCGACCTTCTTACAATAGGCCTCCAGGGACAAGTTCTTAAATTGTTTATTGTTGTCGAAGATTAAAGTGTGGGGCAAACCATACCTTGCTACACTGGAGATAGTAATCTGACACGGTTTAAAATGGTGCCAGATCAAAGTTGGCATGGTTTTGAACTGTGCCAGAATCAGGTATTCGAAAATGGCCATTTTTTTGGCACGGTTTAAAAGTGTGCCAGATTTAGCCAAACATGAACACTTCTAGCACACTTTAAAATCGTGCCAGAATTTGATATTTCTGGCACACTTTTGGAACACTTAATAAATGTGCCGGATTGAGTATATTTTGGTACACTTTTTGCACAGTTCAAAACTCTGCCAAAATTTGATGCACTTTTGGCACAGTTTTGAGCTGTGCCAAATTTTTTGATCAAAGGAAAAAAATAATTATAAATAATATTACCCAAAAAAAATCAGCAACATTTCAATTATTTTTATACTTGTTTTAGTATAACAAAAATTCAATAATAATATAAAACAAGCATGGCAAAAATAGTACAACAACAATATAAATAGTCCTCAACAACAGTAATACACACATATAATAAGTGGCAGTACAAATATCGCCTCCTGCCGTAGAAGTTATTCAGTATGTACACAAGCTAATGAGTCGCGGAAGCCAATCCGCATAGGGTGTGGCCCTATCGACTACAGGGTGCGGCATTTACCTCTTGGACATATATACAAGCCGCGGTCCTACCCAGCATGGGGTGCGCCCCCTTTTTGCTATAGTCTCATACAGGATGTAACACTCAATACTTGCCTTACAGGTCGTATCCCTGTCTATTTCAGCAACTTCAGACTTGGTATACGTCACGTGCTCAGGGCATGTGACGCAACTCACATACCTCCTATAAATAGAGGTCCACAACTCGAGATAGAGGACCTATTCCCCTCCCTCAGAATAGTTTCTACAACACTTAGCAAAACATTGCCACACTCTCTCTATACAACCTCAACATATAGCTCAGGGGTTACTCATCTACATCGTGGTCAGATCTCTGGCAAGCCCAGAACGCAACAGCCATGTATTCTCTTTTATTCTTGTACTTGTACGCCTCATGCGGCTTGATAATATTGTGCAATGTAACGCACCTAATGAGAGTAGTGCACCAAAGTGGACGTAGGTTCATTTTTATAGATGTACCACTCTATATCTTGTGTTCATGTCTCTTTACTTGCTTTATTTGTTTATTATTCACTTTACTTTTGATTTGTTGGCACGAGAACGACAAGTGGACGATATCTCGTATCAACAATCTGACATCGTTTGTGGGAAGTGAGATATTTCAATCTTGTTTCTTTGTGTTTCGAGTTCTTAAACACCTTATTTTATTCATGGGGATCCGCTGGATCATCATCCCATGAGTAAATTTTGGTTATTGAGCTCTATTTTATATTTACACCCTTAAATGGGTATTTCGTACCTTCAGATCTATTTTACATACCCCTATGATATCGCCCCACCTAGATAAAGATGGAAAGCTTGAAAAGGTGGGTGATTAGGGAAGAGTTATGTTTACTCCCCTTTTGTTGTTCTTTGCCTATGATCTAGGGTTTATCATTAGAATCGTGCCATTTTGTGCACCGAGAGGTTATTCTCTCATGGATAGACCCTAGTAGGTATGCTCTCCATGAGTTTCACGAGAAAAACTCATTTTCCAGGATTAAATTTTGGGATTGTCCCTTCACTGCCTAGGTAGGGATGCAGTGTGGTAGTTCAATTAACTTACATGGCGCGGCCTCTACTGGGGCAGTTTCATTACAGAAGCTTCAAAACATCAAGGAACGGACTCAGGTGTTCTCCGGCTCAACCTTGTGAATATCATACAAAGGCCACGACAATGCACTTATGTTCCATATTGGTCGCGGGCTCAACAGCAATACCATGTAGCAGTGCAAAAGCTGCATCGTTATTTCCTACTTGGTCAGTCCAATATTTTTTAGATTACTCACTATTGTTAGTTTTGTCTCATATTATATATACTTTGTAAAGACTAACAAAAGAAGAAATGGAAGGAAAATCCAGCCAGAGCATAGAAGTCAAAGATGAGATTGTGCAGCTGTACAATCACCTCAACCACCTCTACGACAGTCATGCCTCACTCCAGCCCAGGTCAACTATTTGACTCAGAAGGTCCTAATGCTATAGGCCACAACCTCAACCAATGGGGGGCGGCACCCAGGAACATGCCTCCAACAGCCTTTGCTGCCGCGATAGTACCAGAGGACCCGTCCGCGAAAGTAGTCAGTAGGATCCAGAAAAGGAAATCAGAGAAGGCAAAAGGGAGCTCTAAGGCTTACACCCCATTGGCCTTCCCAATTGAAGACATTTTTTAGTCCATTAAGGAGGACAAGCTGCTGAGGTGGCCAGAGAAGCTCAAAGCTCCACCCTATAAGAGGAACAAAGCCAAGTGGTGCACGTTTCATCTGGACCATGGACACAACACTGAGCAGTGCTATGCACTAAAGGATGAAATTGAAAGGCTGATTGGGCAAGAGATGCTACGGAGGTTCCTCAAAGATGTTTAGGGGATGAAATCTAGCCTCACATACCGCATGCACATTTTTCATGCTTATGTCTTATATTCCATCTGTCTTTACTTTAAAGTGACAACACTTCTTATGTTGTTTTAAACTAAACTTTATATTATCCTTACAAAGTCATATATATATGAATAGTTATATGAAATCAAGTTCACCTTTATAGTGCCATATTTTGATTCTCATTTTTATGAAATATTATCTTATAAAGACAACTTTCGTCTTAAATACATATCGATTCGGGACAATATGTTACCTCGGTAATGATAATATCTAAATGGGCCCACAATGCCCGTCAAGAAGCCTGATTGTCCGAAAGCAAGTGACAATAAAAAATGGCGAGAGCAACCATCGAGAGCGACTATTTAAATTGGTCTAAAATATCACTCATAAGGGCTTTCAATGCCCATTCTTAGCTTTCAAAATGCGTCATTAGCTGCAAGGGCTTCCAATGCCCGTTCTTAGCTTTCGAGATGCATCATTAAGTCAGGAGACTTGTAATATATATCCAGGGATGGCTTTATATATATCCATAGCTGTGGGTGGCTTAATAACATAACCCAGCCTGGGGAGGCTTAAAAGTATCCCGTATATTAGTTGTGGGTGGCTTAATAACATAACCCAGCCTGAGGAGGCTTGAAAGTATCACGTATATTAGTTGTGGGTGGCTTAATAACATAACCCAACCTGGGAAGTCTTGAAAGTATCCCGATATTACCTGTGGGTGGATTAATAACATATCCCAGTCTGGGAAGGCTTGAAAGTATCCCGTATATTAGCTGTGGGTGGCTTGATAACATAACCAAGCCTGGGAAGTCTTGAAAGTATCCCGTATATTAGTTGTGGGTGGCTTAATAATGTAACCCATTCTGGGAAGGCTTGAAAGTATCCTGTATATTAGTTCTGGGTGGCTTAATAATGTAACCTAGCCTGGTAAGGCTTGAAAGTATCCCGTATATTAGTTGTGGGTGTCTTAATAACATAACCCAACCTGGGGAGGCTTGATAGTATTCCATATATCTATAAAGGCCTATGTTCAGATGGAAGGGCTAGAAGAGTGCAGTAGCCCTGTCAATATAACTGCAGCCATTAAAGTGACTAAAAGTTGATGCGGTAATGACTTGGATTTAGATCCAAGTAAAGCTACAACAGAGGGAATTCAAACATTCAAAAGTGACACATCCCAGTCAATATAGCTGCGATCGTTAAGTAAATTCATTTAGAAGACGCGATAGATAAAGGCAGTATTGTCAAACGGCCACGGCCCTGTTCAAGAAGATCAGCTACTTCGAGTCATATAAAGAAACCATCCACATTACAGTTTCGCGACCTTAAGCTAAATAACATTTTGGTTGCTAAGTATGGCCGCAGCCTATGACCCATACGTTAGTTAAAGTGTATTTTTTCAAAAAGAATGTACAATTCAAAAACACAAAGGTGTCGTAGCCTTATATATATTGTCGCGTCTATTATGAAATTCTAAAGCCACAGTAGACGATTCAAACACCTAAAGGTGTCGTGGCTATGTTCAAACCTATCTATGTGCAACAATAATGGAATTCAAGTAGAAAGGTCAAGAGGGAATTCATTCAAGTGTTGAACAAAGTAACACAGAAGAATAAAAAAGCTACTAGAAAAAAGAGGCAAGAATAGTCATCATCAAAGGTGCCGCGGTAAATTAGTTACAGATAAAGGGTCGCGATAAAAAATCTTAAAATATTAGTGTTTGGATTATAGACCATATATATAAAGTTCAAAATTTGGAAAGGACGGAACCCTATATGAATAAGAAGTTCAAAAAAGAGAATATACAAGCTACAGGCTCATGAGGCCGCATCGTCATTGACATCCCCTACATCCCCATCCGCAGCTATTTTGGTATTTTCCTCCACGATCCCTGCCTCAGCCTCTGCCTTCAACCTGGCTTTCTCCTCCATCGCGGCCTTGAGCTCAGCTCTGCGTTGTTGATGCTCAACATCACCAAGTCCCCAGGCAAGAACCGACTCCTTAGTCTCAAGGAAGTTCTTAATGATTCTGTGCCTGAGCTCTTGGTAACCGTGGAGGTAAGCCCTATTATTTATAAGGTAAAAATCTATGGAGCTCTTGAATGACTCCACAGTGCTGTCGATGGCTAGTTGAAGGTCTTCTCCATTATCTACCGCCATTTTCTTGATTACCGCGACATGGGCTTCAGGATCACGGGCAGCCTTGGCCTCCAACTCTTCATACCTCTTTTGAAGGAGTCAGAGCTTATTATTACTGGACTCAGCAACTTGGCATCTTCCGCGGCTTATGCCTGACAGATCTTAAGAGATTTTGTGGCTTGGTTAAAATTTTCCTCCGCTTCTTCTTTTGCCTTGATTGTAGCTTCTAAGTTCATCTGAGCCGCCTGAAGTTCCATGGCAGAAGACTGTTTGCCAACTTGAGGAATTTTGTGCATTCTTCAGGTCAGCGGCATGTACCCTCTCCGTAACCTCTTTTAGTTTATAGAGGGACTCATACTTCCTCTTTTGAGCTACCATGATGTCAGCGTCCTGAAAAGAGAAAGTTAGGAGAAAAGTATGGAATCTAAAATTAAAACTTCGAAAGCACTTGCACTTGCCCTCAAAAGACTATGGAGGACATAATCCTCCAGATCGTCATGATCTTCATCCACCAACCTGTCAAGGTTCGCGATGTTGAGGGACTTCTTCATCCTTCGTGCAGCCTTTGCAGTAGTGTCCCATGAGGACTCAGGGTCAGGCTGTCTTAGTTGTGGCCACGGTCGACCGTCAAGACCAGCTCCTTCGCAGCACAAAGGAGGCGTGAAGTTGGCATTAATCGCAATAATAGGTGGCGGAGGCGGAGAAGTTGAGCGAATGGAGGATCAAATGTTGACATAAGACCTACCGTAGCCAAATTTGCCCCAATATCATCGTCAAACTCCTCAAGGAGTGGGGGCGCAATAGGGACAATTTTTTCCTCGGCTTTATTCTGAGCTGCGACAGATGGATTTTTTTCGCTATAAGGGGCTGCAGCTGGAGCTTTCATCTTACTGATCTTCCTTTTTCTATTTCGCGCAGCATTATTTAGAACGACTACGTCCTCGTCTATTTCCTCCAATTGGGCAACTAAAAGCTCCCTATCAACTTCCTCACCTGAAAGAAGAAAGGTAATAGTAAAGAATTGATTTAAATATAAATTGCGCGGAACAAAGACTGATTGATTGGGTTATTACCTTTCGCACCCATTTCTTTTGATATGGACTTGTTGGGTAAGTAACCTGCCTCAAATTTAGTGGTAGAAGTTACAAGTTCGCTAAATTTCTTCTCCACAATAGGAATATCTGCGGCCTTAACAACTCTCTTCTCTCGCCGCTTGCTCAATTGCAGGTTTTTGAGAACTGCATATAACATTTCAAAGGTTTGTATAGAGAGTAACAAGCAATTGTAATGATGGGATGAAGCTATCGTTAAAATACCTAGCTTGGAGGGACACCCCCATTGCCGCGGCATTCTAAACGACTTCTCCCCCTCATTCTCCTGAGGGTGAATCTCCCACCCTTCTCCAGAGATGTAGAAATACTTCACCTTCCAGTTCTTTACACTGGTTGGCCTCCCAGAGTAAAAGGTCTCATCCATGCCGCGGACGGAGAAGTAATAGTAGTGAGCAAACTTTACAGAGTTTTACTTTGGGCGGTAGAAGTGGAAAAACTCTGCGGGGGTAATATCTTTCCTAAATTGATTCTCACAAAGCACGACTGCGAAAATAATGGCCCTCCAGCCATTGGGATCTAACTGAGTTGGTGCTAATTTCATCGTTTGAAAAATTCATCTGATGGGAACGGGAAGTGGCAGTCGCAACCCGTAAATAAAAGCATGCAGTGGGAAACAGACCCCATGGTCAGAAAGTTCCGTGCACAACCTTTGGTTCACAGCAGGTACTGATCACATCAAGTTTTTTGGAAACTCGAAAGCCTCAGCTACCTGGTCAACCCATTCTTAGGTCATAATGTTGCGGATATCAAGCGCAGCAAGAGGCCTTTTAGCCCTCCCAGATGGTTCGGCTAGTTCGTCCCTAACATGAGTGGTACACCTAGCCGCAACATCATCTTCTATATCCAATGGTTGGTTACTAGAATTAGATTCCTCCTCCATTGGCTTGGCCTCAAAATCCTTCCTACAGGCGGAATCCGCGAAATTCGGTAGTTAGGCACCGCAGCCATTATGATTGAAAAAATCCCTAAGAATCCGCGGCAGTATATGAAGATTAAAGTGAATAGAGGTGATCAATAAGGTCGGCTAAATGTGCAAAGTGGGGTTATAGAGCCCTAAAAAGACAAATGAGACCGCGACGTGTTGATAGGTGCCCTCACCTTGCATACTGTGGTCACTTGGGGCTAAAACACTGTTGGTTCTAGTCAAGCAACCTAAAGCCGTAGTCAACAAAATATGGCTTAACTGTCGTGGACTACCCTCAGAATCTACTAGACGCAACCCTCACCTAAAGTTATTAAAGGGATATTCTACAATGACGCAGTCTCTCACTTAAACAGTTTAGCATCTTAATGTTTCTTCATTTAAAGATCAAAGACCTAGAATGTGAAGGGTTTATTCAAGAACAGTAAGAACAATTATATGATTCAATGCGATTCAACAAAAATACAGGCCATATGATCTAAGCAGTGGAAGAATAAGGGTTCATTTCGTATTATGAAGATTGATTCAAAGAACAAGTTAGTAGCAATAACAATTATTTATCATGCATACGTATTAAATTCTTCAAAATCAACAGATTATTCAATCAAAACCCTAGGTTCCTATCAAACAATTAGGTTTTTCTAAGGAACAAATACAATATAGGAGAATCTAATACGAATTCAGAAAGTAAAATACATAATTCAAGAAAGGGCGATACAAAAATTCAGAAGTTTTAAAGTTTAATTACGAACCACGAATGCTATTAAAGAGGGCGATGGTTGGAAAATTACCTGGAAATGGAGAAATCACTGATGATCAACCCCAAACAACCTTAGCACCACCACACTCAGCCTCGAACAGTTGTCGAAAAAAGTAAGAGGGCATATGAATAGAGTTCATCTCTCGAAATGATCTCAAAGATTTGGAAAACGTAATGAAGTCCACGTCCTGAACAATTTATATAAGTGGTCGCGGGAAGACGAAGCGTCGCCTTGAAAGTACCGCAACACCTAAGGAGATTGATCTAAGCCACAGCCCCAATCGAAATCTCTTAGCACTACGACTTGGGGGGTTATTTATAGTACAAATATCGCCTCCTGTGGCAGAAGTTATTCAACATGTACAGAAGCTAACGAGTCGTGGAAGCCAGTCCGCATAGGGTGCGGCCCTATCGACTACAGGGTGCATCATTTACCTCTTGGACTTATATACTTGCCCCGGCCCTACCCAGCATGGGGTGCATCCCCTTTTTGCTATAGCCTTATACAGGATGCAACACTCAATGCTTTCCTTACAAGCCGCATCCCTGTCGATTACAGTAACTTCAGACTTGGTATACGTCACGTGCTCAGGGCATGTCACGCAACTCACATATCTCGTATAAATAGAGGTCCACACCTCGAGATAGTGGACCGATTCCCCTACCTCGGAACAGTTTCTACAACACTTAGCAAAACATTCCCACACTCTCTCTATATATACAACCTCAATATATAGCTCGGGGGTTACTCATCTACATCATGGCCAAATCTTCAACATGCCCAGAACCGCAATAACCATGTATTCTCTTTTATTCTTGTACTTGTACACCTCATACGGCTTGATAATATTGTACAATGTAACGCACCTAATGAGAGTAGTGCAACAAAGTGGACGTAGGCTCATTTTTTTTTAGATGTACCACTCTATATCTTGTGTTCATGTCTCCTTACTTGCGTTATTTGTTTATTATACACTTTACTCTTGATTTGCTGGTACGAGAATGACAAAAATAGTACAACAATAATACAAATAGTCCTTAACAACACTAATACAGACATACAATAAGCCCACTAAAAATTAATGGCTCAAATTCCATTAATAGAAAATTGATGTCAATACATATTAAATTCATCTCACTACATGAGGAAATTTGAATTTTATCTCAATTGATGTCAATACATATGAAATTCGATCAAAGAAACACAATAAATGATAAGGTCAATGTCTTCGAACATTTCTAACCACTTGTAATTTTCTCTAAGGCTACCTGATTGAACTCTAATGAGCTGGTACCCGCAAATGAAAAACAATAACTAGTATTACCACTAAGCCATATGAACCCATTATTAACCAAGTTAACCAAATAAATAGAAGTGTAGGCATTGATTTTTATTTTTTCATATGAACTTTATCGGACCATCATTTTTACTTGAAATCGATAGGTTTTCTTATTTAATTTAATGCAAGTGAGAAGGGACTTGGGATTTTCTCCAAATATTAACAAATCAATGATATAAAAGTGGGTTCTTCATATGGTTCACACTAAAATTGTGTTTATAGTCACAATGGCATGAGCCTAAAAGAGACTAAAATATGCATAATATGTTGGTGAATTAAAGAAAGTAATAGGTAAGCATTTTACATAACTAATTCCAAAGTTTCCTGTGTGAGATAGATGTGAAATCCATACCATTTTTTCTAGCGGAAAATTTTAGTACCAACAAGCTTGATACACTAAGTTTCTAATTTAAAAATCCAAATATGATAAATTGTCCAGTGATAGGGATTAAGATGTTTGATAAATCCAGTCTTGAAGTGAGAGGTGTCCAAAAATTGAGACTTACCTCAGTAGTGGATCATTCTAATAAGCCAGGTCCATAAAGTTATCGTGCATCGACTTGGGAAATTAAAATTCCATGCAACCAATCCCATTGGAAGAAGTAATACCATCCGCATATATAAGGTCCATATCAGAAGGCTCATAGTCTGTGCGACTATGTATTGCTCGTCTTTTGATTGGTTGATAGGAAATGAGTTAAAAAAAATCAGGAAGTGTTTCATTATGCTTTAATTATCTCAATTATGAGTACAAATTGAAAAAAAAAGTTCTTAAATTCGCATTTGGACTAATGATAATATCAAATATTCACATAAATACAGGAGGTACCAACAAACATTACAAAGTTGGTGAAATTAACTTAGGAAAAGGAAAATACCGTAACATCAACATAATAGAGGAGCTTCATCAATATAGTTAGCTGTTATAGCTGCTATAACATCATTATAACCATTGTTATAGCTTCTATAATGTTGTTATAGCAACTATATATATAGTTGTTATAACAGCTATAACAGTGGCTATAATGATCTTATAGCAGTTATAATAGCTTCTCAAATTACTCAACACTAACCACGTCAACATCATATAAAATAGGGAACTCATGTTTGATTGAATAATTAAGGCAATAAGAGGTGAAAGAGATATACAAAAGATTAGATATCCAACATGTAATACTAATTCTACATATATGATACCCCTGTTTTCATACAATTTAACATCACACTAAACACACAGTTTCACTCACACTGCACACACTCACAATTTCACGCGACCACGCACAATTTCACACATTACACACACGCACACAATTTCACACATGTACACAAGACCACACAAAATTTCACACACTTCCAACGTTCGCAATAGTTGGCCTTTGGCAACAACCAAAATTAACAAAAAAGACTAATACCAAAAGGGGGAGTAAAACTATACCACTATACTTCATAGTTGAAGCTCAAGAAGTATGCTTTGAGAAGTTTAGAAAGTTTTAACAAATACCGTATAGAATCTGGAGGGTAAACAATAGTAGTATAAAAGAGGTAGTCAATTCAAAAATAATGTCAGCGCTTGGGTCAATAGCCCTTGTGAAAACTTGGGAAAATTTAGATATATCGATGTGCAGAAGCATGAAAGCAATACATTAAAATCAAAATCATGAAGGCATGGAAATTCAGTGTATATAAATTTATATAAACTGTTATATAACAGTTATATAAAATTTATATCACAGTTTATAAAACTGTTATATAATAGTTTATATAATTGTTCATAAAATAGTTATATAATTGTTATATAACAGTTACGTCTTCAACCAGAGAGACATTTATACTTGTGGCCGTCAGCGAGTTATGTTAGGTCCTCTTTTTAAGTAATCTCTATACACTAGAAGGGTGTCTTGAGTTTCGATCAATCAATCGGTTCGCTGATCCATCATTCTGTATCGTGCGTGATCATTCACAGTAGCAATATTTTCTTCTTGAAGGAAATCCTATATCAACATCAATAAACGCATCAATAAATGCCAATATGGTTGATAGTGTCACTTGCACGCCCATAGAATGCATCAATAAATGAATCTTACATATGTAGATAAAAGGGCTGCCCAGTTGTGGAACCAAAAGGGCTGCCCAACACAATGTTAAAAAAATGAACTAGTATTGATAGGAATATGATATTTATACAAGAGCACAAGTTGTTAAATAAAATAAACTCAATCGAATCCTAAACATGGCAGAAGTAATAATTCCTAATGGTTTAAAATGTAAGTTTATTTCTCAAATAAGTGTGCACCACATTAAATAAAATACTATTATTGTGAAAGTTAAAATAGTCTAAGATCCTTCCATTTTTTTATTAGATTGAAAATTTATGGTTTACATATAATTCTAAACTACTCACTAACATAATTGAAACAAAAAAAAAGCTAGAAAGCAAAGAAAATACGTTACTAATATGATAGGAATGAAGAGCAAATAAATTCGAATTTGAATCTGAACTGGTATTACTAATATGATAGGAATTAAGTAATAATTCGAATCTGAATCAGTATACCATCATTTTGGACTCTAATGGAACGTCAACAACTTCAAAATTTGCCTATTTGTAGCCCAGGGTGCGACATACATACATCCCCCTGTAAGGGGAAACAAATTATTCATATTGATAAGGCTACTTGTAACACAAATCATTCCATATGAAATTCTTAAACTCACGAGTACCAACCTTGCTTAAACTCACAAAATTATTAAATCATTTTTATCATAACTACATGTAATATACACAATCAATTTACAGTGATCAAGAATACGAAGTTCACATAATGTTAGGCATGTTCAAGTATATGTGATTGAAAAATAAAATAAACATAAGGAGGTTCACTTACAATGGGGAGAATGTAAGACCAAATATGTATCAACAGCATAAAAATCCAACAATAACTTGCATCGGCAATGACAATACCAAAATGGCCAAACCCTGATCCAATATCATTCTTGGCAACTCCATAATTTGGCAATATAATTAAATAAAAACATAAGAGTTAATGGCACGACACCTCAGCCTAAAATATTTACCCAAGTTCACTATAAAGAAAAAGTAGAGTGCATATTCAAACATTATGAATTTTATTTATATCAGTTCAGTTAAAAAAATATTCAAACTAGTTTGTGATGGATTATTGTAAGTTAGTTCAATAACAAGAAAAAGTGAATCTTCTTATTTAAGCAAGAATTCTAATAGTGATCTGGTTTAGTCTGGATTGGTGTCATCTATGTATTTTATATGGTTCCTAATTCCTAAGCTCACTTGGACCATTGATTCCCTTGTGCATCTAGTCCATTTCAGAAATCAGCAGGTCATACCATCGAAAAATTGAGAGAGCCTTGCTTTCCTAGATGTCTCATTCTATCAAGAGTTGGGATATTTTATATTCTAGATGTCAAAAAATTGACAAGACTTACCATTCTATGGTCTCATCTTGCAAAAGGATCTCACCGATATCTGTCCTCAAATTTAATTCCTTACCGCTCGTTACTTCCTAGATATCTGATAGTTCTTATGCAGTTAGAACTGAGTTCAGTTCGACGAAACGATCAAGCCATATACTTTTGGTCCGTTGAAATTTCACACACATGTAATAACATTGGAATGTCTCAACTAGAAACAAGGTAATGGTACAAGATACTAACAATACATAAGATGGATAGACCAATACTGCTTTTATGATGAAAGAAATAATTACAATAAGATATGCATATATGGAGTATTATATACTATCTTATAAATGTAAAGTAATAATTTGAAATATCATCATCAATGTTTTATAAGATTGGCTCATCAAGTTGTCCACTAAGTTAGAAAGAAGTGTGCAGCAAATGTTTAAGGTTTTTCCACTATAGTTTTTTTTTTTTTTAAATCTCACAAATTTGAGGATGCTACCTTAGCATATGTGATTTTAATTCATAGGAGAATGTGTCCAGGAGTACTCCACTTCAGCCAGAATGTAGTTGAAAATTCCTAGTTGCATTTAAAGAAGAAGCAGCGACTCAAAGAAAGAGGGAACGACAACAAATGTTTACCATCTATGACTTGTTACGCCAAATGGGGAGGAGAGTCTAATCTCAATGGGAGAAATCTATTTTTTTTGAGTCACACATCCGTCAGAGATCAGAAATTCTTTATTCCTATTTGTAATTTTTAACACCTTCGCAGAATTTTCACTACCTTTAAGCTAGTTGTAAATCATGAAGGTTTTCGGGTGTGAAGGCTTGGTTGCTATAAAACCATTGGATGGGGTGTAAAATTATTAGAAAATTATAATTTAGTATTATATATATATATTAGTTTGAGTCATTGTACTGCTGGGATATTGTAATTGATGACTAAAGAGTGGGATGAGTTATTGAACTAACATCCCTTAGTACAAGTAAACCGAAATAGGTATAAAATATAGATATTCTGTAGTTTGGAGGGTCTAGACGCTAAGCCAATGCTAAGAATGACCATTTATCTAAATATAAAAATTTGATCATATTTACACACCAAAGGATGACCAAGTTGAGGCCTACACGGATGCTGCTGATGTAGTCATTTTGGTGTTGGGAGTTAACTATAAAACTGTGGAACAACTATTTAAACTGGTCGAGGAAAGGAAATAGTCTTTTGTATAAATAAGATATATCAGTGTGATGCAAGTTTACAATGATCAAATCAAGGATTTGCTTGCTACCTCACCAGTGTCAAACAAATTCAACAAAATCAAGTTGGCCCGTGGCCACACAAGTGAACGGAGCAGAAACAAGAGTGGATTTTTTTATCTCATTGCACTTCCATATTCTGTTGTATTTGAGCTCTGAAATCATTTTCCTTCTTTTTTTCTACAACATTGGTATTGAAAGCTTATAATTCTAGGTCGTGTGCTTAAAATAGTAGGAGAGACCAATGGGTTTATGGTTACAAATAATAGGCAACTCATTAATAATTATTCATTATGCATAAATGGAATTTTCTAACCGATATCACAAGTTTTACTATTTATTTAGTAGGTACATAGAAGCTTAATCACTAAGTTAGCCAACAATGGATCCGTAAAGTAGATACCTGTTTTCCTCAAAATTTCATATCAATTCATATACAACTCAGACATCTGGTTAACAAGGGAGAATGATCATAAGCTTTAATGTTGAGGATTGGATAACTACCAGGGGATGAGAACCATTTAGCAACCAAAGTGAGGTCGAAGGGATAAAAAAAAAGAACAATTATCCTAGCACAAAAAGATTAAACATGCAACAAACTTGTTTGATAATAGTAATAAGGGAGTCTATCTTTTTTTGATAAGTAATAATAAGGGAGTCTATCACTAGTATACACATGATTATAAGGTATACACATAAGGACAACCCATGTCTCTTTATATATATTATACATGTCTCAAGAATTTTGCACAGTAAAGGCTAGAAACAGCATAAACTAGATGAGCAAATTTTTAAATCAGCAAGCCATAAGGCCATATTGCAATCTCCAAAACCCAAACTCTTGGTCATGGGGACTAGGGATGGTTTCAAAAGTGTCAAACAATTTCACAAAAAATTAAAATATGTCACTGGATGAGTTGAAACTCATCTAATCGAAGGAGTAAACCACTTTCAAATGGAGGGACTCGAACTTCCAGTACATCATTTAGTGCTTCCAAAGAATACATCTTATACTTCATGTTTTGTTAATTATGATAACACATTAACGTAGATAAATGAACACTAAACATTTAAAAATTAACCGTGTACAGAACTCTAACAACTAAATATGAGGGCTTCCATTAACCAATCAAAACAACCAACATTCACAAACCAAGATAGAAAAGTATGTCAAAAATGACAAAACTTATTGCTAATCGATGGTTTGAGTGGTTTAAAATGTTTAAAACATAATTAACCTATGCAAACAACAGATAAAATGTGGTCAAAAATTTTTCTAGAGTATGTTATTTAACCAACCACGTAGTAAGTAACAATATATATATACAATATATATCGAACAATTTCCACAAAATTTTATAAGATCAACACGTACTAGTGATATATAGTTTAAAAATGGAAACAGAGCATAATTCAAACATAAAAAATGAAATTAATTGAATGAATTTCTAGACTAAGAATTTCTCACCGCTTTCTTCCTAAAAGACCTCCAATTTTTCGAGAGGTCCTAAAAGTTCTACGCATGGTCTCACAACCAAAGAGGAGGAAAGATGAATCCCATATATATTATAAGTGATCACTTACTTGAGATTTTCTACATTTTGAGAATTTAAAATAGTATATTCACATACAGAGTGTCATAATTCATGTCAAGACTTTAAAAACAAGAATAATTTATTCTCCAAAACATAAACTTTAGCTGTGAATTTACCAATTTTGACTTTATGAAAGCAAATATCGAACTAAATGAACATCTTGACCGATTGAAGCTTGGATAACACTGAAATAATTTATCAAATTACAATTAAAAGATGACATGACATAAGAGATAACAATTGAAGTAGGAAAAACAAAAGGAACAAACCATAAAAAAATTTGGGCATTCCTCAATATCTCATCCACATTCATCATCTTCGGGGTAGCAAGAAGCTAGCTTAAAATCGAGTATAAGCTTCCTAAGTTTTTTATGATCCACATCCTTATGCTGATACAAACCCTAAGGCTTGCTGTATTTCTCATCCACCACTTCTCTTATCTTACTCAACTTATTCCCCATAAAACCCTAACTTTTCAACCTAGCAACAAAATAAAAAAAAAATAACACATCCTAAAAATCAACAAGAAACGAAAAAAATGTAAGAAAGAAAAATGAAAAATATAAACAAGTGAGTAAAATCTAAAAAGAACAAACGTACCTCTGTTGTAGGTCTGTGAGCTGTAGAGATAGATCGATAGATTTTTAGTTGTGAGTTGCAAAGAGACTATATCATCGATTTGAGGTGAAAGAGATAAAAACTATAAGGGATTTGCTTGAGTGTGAGAGAGAAAGAGCAGGAGCCTGAAATTGAGAGAGGAGAGAGAGCGGGAGATCCAAAAAAACGTTGAGGGGATTAATTTTTTAGGATATTTATATTTTAGGGAAGTGTCCTCAATTTTGGAACACTTTTAAACAGTGCCAAATTTTGGCACTGTTTTAAAGTGTGTCAGATTATCATTAAACCGGGCCAGAATTTGTCATTGTTTTAAACTGTGCTAGATTTTTATTATCCAGGTGTTCCAAATTATTATTTTTGGTGTAGTGCCTGCAGATGATATTCCTCCAACTAAATTTAAAGGTCTTGTCTCAGTTATAATGATCATGTCCTAAGCCTCTACCCACTTTAAGAATAAGTCAATCTCCATTATTTGGTATCGACAATTGCTTGTAGCCCTAGGAAGGGGTCCTACCATGTCAATCCCCCAGACTAAAAATGAACAAGGGGGAAATGATAGATGACAAGGGATGATGAGCTTGATGAGGAATGCAGACATATCTCTAACACTTGTCACACCTCTTCACATAGGTTACTATGTCATTGGCCAAGGATGGCCACCAGTAACCCCCTGAGTAGCTATTCTTTTTGCCAAAGACCTTCCTCCAATGCGGCTTGAGCAGGAACCCTCATGAACATCTTTCAATATATACTTTACCTCCATGGAATGAACACATCATAGTAAAGGGATGAGGAACCCTTTTTTGTACAAGACATCTCTTATTATCGAGAACTTTATTGCCTTGGATCTCAACTTCTCCCTCTTAACCTTTGATTCTAGAAATTCACCGTGTTTGATGTATCAGATGAGGGGATCCATCCATGATGCTCCCAAGTTCAGGTTTAAAAAAAATCAACTATACTGTCATCTTTTTCAATGGACAGCTTATATAGGATCTCCACCGGCACTGGCCATCTGATCTCATTTCTCGTTATAGATGCTAACTTTGCCACGATATTGGCTGAGCTATTGCCTAGCTGAGTCATCCTTTTAAGCTTTACCTCTCTGATGTTCTTTAAGATTTTGGTCACCCGCACCAAGTATTTGGCCATCCTTTCATCTTTGGCCTCATATACTCCCAAGATCTAATTTACCACTAATTAGGAGTCACTATGAATTAAACTTTGTCCGAAATTTATCTCTTTGGAAAGGGAGAGTCTTGCCAAAAGTGATTCATACTCCAATTCATTGTTAGTTGCTTTGAACATCAACCCCAGGGCGTACTATATGTCCATTCCATCTGGGTTCGATACTATCAAGCCAACTTCACTTCCTATTTCACGTGAGGAGCCAACTACGAACAAGCTCCAAATTATGCCTCCTTTTGAGAAGGCCCCTTCACCCAGAACTCCATTTTTAAACAAAATAATTTCTTCTTAAGTGTCGGCCATGACCTACCTTGCTACACTTATCTTGGACTCGGTCGGGCTTCTATTTGCTTTCTGCGGCTCAATCGTTGGAACCAAAATCTCTTCATTGTCATCCTCGTCTTAAGTGAACTCAGCTATGAAGTCGGCTAAAGATTGGCCTTTAATTGATGTCCTCAGTTGGCATATAATATCAAATTCTCCCAACTTAATGAACCAGACCATTAGCCTACCTGATTTCTTGGGTTTATAGATGACCTGTCTTACAGGGGATTCTGTGGGGACAACCATTGTATGTTCATGAAGATAAGGTTTCATCTTTCACAAGGCATGTATAAAGGCATATGTTAACTTTTACATCTGAGGGTGTCTCTGCTCGGCCCCTTGAAGGGACTTATTCTTAAGTTACATCAAATTTTGTTCCCCATCATCATCTCATACGATCGCTGCACTAACTATAAATACAACTTCTCTCTTTGAACGGCTAGGACAAAAATTTTGGGGAGACCAAGTAATCCTTAAGATCTTGGAAGTCCTTTTCACATTCTTCGTTCCATTCAAAAGATTTCCTAAATATTTCAAAGAAGAGCAAATATTTGTCTATAGCCCTAGATACAAACATGTTTAGTGTAGCGACTCGTCTTATTAGCCTTTGAACATCCTTAATGGTCTTTGGGGTCTTCATCTCAATCAAGGCTTTGATGTTTTTAGGATTTGCCTCTATTCCCCGTTGGTTAACGATGAATCCCAAGAATTTTCCTTCTCTTACTCTAAACACACACTTAGCAGGGTTGAGCTTCATTTGATACTCGTATATGGTGTTGAAGGTGTGCTCAAGGTTAGCCACATGTGTCTTGACCTTGAGGTTTTTTGTCAACATGCCATCCGCGTACGCTTCCATAGTTTTTCCAATCTGTTCCTCAAACATCTTGTTCACTATTCTTTGATATGTTTCCCTAGTATTTTTAAGGCTGAAGGGCATGATTTGTAGTAATACGTTCCTTTATATGTCATGAATGAGGTTTTCTCAACGTCTATCTGGTCCACAGAGATTTGATTATAGCCTGAATATGTATCCATAAAGCTCATTATTTTGTGCCCAATCGTGGCATCTACCATTTGATCAATTCTGGGGGAGAGGAAATCTATCTTTAGGACAAGATTTCTTTAGGTCGATAAAGTATACACACATCCTACATCTACCGTTAGGCTTTGCTACGATGACTTCATTAGATAACCACTTTGGGTAGACAACATCCCTGATGAACTCAGTATTTTCTAACTTTTTAACTTCATCTCTAATCACGTCATACTTTTCTCTGGAGTAGATTTGTCTTCTTTGTCTAACTGGATTCATTCCTTCATCCATATTTAACTCATGGCAGAGAATATTTGGGTCTATTCCTGGCATGTCCCCATGACTCAAAGAGAAGATACTCTGTCTTTTTCTCAATAACTTGATCAGTTCATGCTTTATTTATTTCTTTAAGCCTTTTCCAATTTGGACTGGTTTTTTCGGCTCGTCCTCATTAAGGAAGACGAATTCTACCTCCTCAACTGCTTCACCTTTCTTTATTTTTTTCTCATCCCGTGGATCGAGACTGTCAATATTATATGTGGTGGTGGATTTTTTATGGGCTTCTCTCACTTTGGCCAAGTTAAAATAGCATTCTCGTGCCTCTACTTGATCACCCTGAACTTCTCCTACTCCATAAGGAGTCGGTAATTTTATCATCTGGTGTACATTAGAGGGCACTGCCTGAAATTCCTGAATCGCTACCCTTCCTATGAGGATATTGTAAGCCAAATAGATGTTCTCATCCATTATAAAGAATTATATCTTTTCTGTATGGCATGTCAGCCAGGTTCCTCATATACAAACATCCATCTCATATATCCACAGAGGATGGACCTTTTCACCATTGAAGTCGATCAAAGGCTTGTGGTATGGGACAAGTCGTCTCTTGCGAAGCCCCACACCCTTGAAACATTCCTAAAACATCACGTCAGCTCAACTCCCTCCATCGAACAGTATTTTGGGAATGTCAAATACAAGTAGTCTTGTAGTAATCACTAGTGGGTCATCATGAGGGGCCATAATCCCTACTAAGTCTATTCTTGATAAACCTATCACCGGGGTGTTCATATCCAACTTCTTCCTCTTATGCATCTTGGAGTCAACTTCGACCGAGTTTACCACTTCAGTTTTTGGGATTTTTATATCCTCTATGACATGGGCCTTCCTATCAGCCACATCCTTGCCATCACTTGCGAGTCCACTACATATCATTTTTTCACTCCCAAGGAGATCATATTCAGTTGACCTTTGTGTTCAGACACCTTCGGTAGAAGGTTAAGATTGACATCATCATCATCATGAGAGACATCAATATTTATGTTTTCCTAGACATCCCCTCGAGGCTTGAAATCTCATATCTTCCTTGTATCACCTCTGTCACCCCTGACACCGCTCTTATTAACATATTTTTGGAGATTTCCCTACTTCAATATTTTTTCAATCTCATCCTTAAGTGCAAAGAACTTATCAGTAGTGTGATCCTGATCCTATTGGAGCTCACATCAATTGATCTTATCCACCTTGTGAGGAGGGGATCTCAGCTATTCTAGTCATCTCAGTGATCGATCATATTTGATCTCCTTCATTATCATATTTGGACTGATCATCAGTGGAGTGTAGTTAGGGAACTTATCATTTGTCGACCTCTTTTTGCCTTCTTCTCTCATGGATTTATGGGACTTACTCCCACTTACTCCTTTATCATCCTTTCCATTGGCAGCCATGACCTCCTCCGCATTCATGACTCTCCTGTCCATGGCCAGGAATTCTGCCATGGTTTTTATAATTTCTTCGGCAAGTTTTCAAAAGAGTATCCCGTTCTATAGTCCACTCATGAGGGCAGTCATAACGTTGTTTTCATCTAAGTCTTCTACATCTATATTTTCCTTGTTAAAATGGGTTATATAATCTCTTAGAGACTCATTTTTACCTTGTTTGACGTACAACAAATGTTTTGTTTTCTTTTGAGGCTTTACTTTGAAACAAAAATTATGGATGAAACTCTCGGCCAAGTGTTTAAAATTCTTAATGGAGTTCTTGGGGAGAGAGGTATACCATAGCTGTGCATCACCAGTGAACGTGCATGAGAAATATCGACGTTTCATCTCATCAGAGATAGAATAGATGTCGACTGTCAATTGGTACATTTCCACATGATGAAACGGGTTTGTGCTCCCATCGTATTTTGTCATAGAAATTGGTGGATTAAATTTAACCTTGGTTTGGTAACTCACTATTCTTGTAACAAATGGATACCCTTCCATGTAGCCCCTCTTCATGGGATCTCATCTCTTCAAGATATCATCAATTTTATCTTAAATCCACTATATAGAATTGTTCTATGGCTTGTCGACCTCTACTTCATTGTCTTCTACAACTGCCACAACATTGTCCCCAGCCCTTTCTCTGTCGGGTGGGCATTGCATAGGCTCTCTTTTAGCTATCCTCTAACAGCTATTAACTTCTCTTTGTTCCTCCTCTCGCCCTTGTGGAGGTTGATAGTCACTATATCTTCCATTTCACCTGGAGCCTGCAACATTGCATAACCTAGAGAGTCGATCTTATAGATCACCAATAGGGTCGAGTCGGTCAAAGGCTAACCCTCTACTTAATTTGTCAAGTACTGAAGCCCGCGTTTGACCATCTCAAATTAGCCTACCACTATTTACTCAAATAACTGGGACTGGGCGCATGGTATTTCTAGAAATCTCGTAGGGCTCCCATTACTCGTCCTCGTCATAACACTAGTCATCTTGGAACTCCTGGCCTTATCTTCCCAAGCGCAATTGGTTAGGGTCAGCCATATCTATGCATCTCTAATCTCTTGTTCCATTTCTTTATGTGGGCCGAGGGTAGTCCCCCTATCATCGAATCTACACCCTCTCTGGTTGATGGAGTTATTACCTCTGCTACAATGTTAGTGGGTCTTGCGGTCACATTTTTTGGTTGAAAGCAGCAAGTTATTCCTGTATTTTCTGCTAGTTAGATGCCAATGAGCGCAGCGCTGCAGCAACCTCATCCATTTCTAACTGAGGAGGCACATGGCCAGATTTGGGACCAATGCCAGGAGACTAATCAAAGGCCATGAACTCTGACGAATGAGCAGAGCAAAGGGTGAACTGGATGAGCTAAGTGACCTAGAAAAAATCTTGAAAAACTTAACAAGATCTCTTTCAAAGGTGATACAGATCCAACCAAGTGTGGAGTTGGATCACCACTAGACAAATCAAGTGAGAAACAAGTAGAAAATGAAGACAAAGAAGATAAAGAACTTTCATTCCCACAGATGACACCAACTAATGATACCTGATATAGTATCAACGAGTAACTATTATGAGCTCAATCCAGATTTTCTTTGAAGGTGCAACAATGGTGTTTACACAAGTGTGTAAATGAAGAATGGGGTGAGGAGAAGAGGAATAAACACTAAAATATAAGTGGTTCAGCCATTGGCCTACTCTATTGTACAGGTGAGTGTGAAATTCACTATAAAAATGGGCACTAATGTCCTAAGTGATACAATTCTCACTTCTTTCTCTCTCTACTATAACAAAAGTTAATCTTGGGCTAGGGTTTATATTTTTGATACCTTTCACTAATGAAGATATTGTGACCTTAGTCATACACGAGGCAGAGATAAGGAACAAAGAGAAGTTAACATCCTCCAGAAGATAGCTGGCAGAGATCCCATGTAATGCCCAACCGATAGAGAAGTTAACATCCGCTAGAGGAAAGCTGGCAGAGACAATGCAGTAGTGGGTGACAAGCCATGGAACAGTTCCACGCATAGTGTTGAAGATAAAATTGGTAATATCTTGAAGATCCGAGATCCTATGCAGAGGGGCTACATGGAAGGGTCTCCATTTATTCCATGAATTTTAGATACCAAACCCCAACTAAGTTTAAGGTACCAGTTGTTACGCCATAATACGATGGGATTCCAAACCCTATTAATCATATGGAAATGTACCATTTCACATCCAATATCTATTCGGTCTTTGGTGAGATGAAATGTTGAGATTTATCAAGCACCCTCACTAGTGCTGCACAAGTATGGTGTACATCTCTCCCTAAGAACTCCATTGAGAATTTAAACAGTTGTGTTGATGTAAAAAATTAGATAGCTCTAATTATTCGATCACAGATAAATAAAATGAAACAAAGATTTTTAAAGTGGTTCAGCCTTATAAGAATGGCCTACGTCCACTGTTATGTTATTGCTGAGTGTTTGGGAATTCTCGAATATATGTTCTCTCAAGAAATTCCCGTCCCTTTGAATGAGGGTGATACAAGGTATTTATAGCCCTTAGGCTGTACATGAATGGGTTGATACATTAAATGATATACATATGAAATGTTAATACATTTAATGCAGCGTGTGCGTCAAGATGATAAACATTCAATGAATAATTGAACTGTTGATTATCTGGCAGTTAATGCTACGGCCGAGATGCAGTTCGGACCGCCTTAGTTGCTCGTTGATCAGGAGTTCCTCGGAGCGCTAGTGTACCTCGGAGTGCTGAAGTTCCTCGGTGTATCCTCGTTGCTCGGAGAGAACATGAATTGGTCGGGGAAATGAAACTTCCTCGTTATTATTGTGCCAAGTAGATTGACAAGTGTCTTCATATTATTCGTCCAAGTCAGCATATTAATTTTGGTATCAACAGAAGCCCCCGACGTTTCATATTTCGAACTTTGAGGAGTATGGAACATTCTTTCTCGGTATATGGCGATATTAAATGACTTTCCTGGGTTTTAGGAGCCTTTTCTTCATATTTGAATTTCTTTCAAATTCACAGAATCCGCCTTTTTCGAATTTTTATGAGTGCTTCGATCTTCATGCATTTTTATCCTTTTAGCCGCCGGTGGCGTATTAGTTTCTTTTGTGTAATCATTTCCTTCGCAGCTTCCCAAGGTAAAGTATTTAAACTTCTTAGGTAACCATACCGTCTTCTACCTTTTCCAATTTTTTGCATTCAAGCTTTTTGTTCTCTCTCTCTCCCTTGTGCGTTCATCTTTTCCTTCGCTAGTTGTCAGCTCTTCCTTTTTCCTGTAAGATTCTCTTCTTTTCTTCTATATTTCTTTTATTCACTATGGTTTATATTGTGGAGTCTGTTGAGAAATTTCGTTCCGATTTTTCCATTCCTTCCTGGGTAACTCTAGAGGTTCTTTCTGAGCCTTTAGATTATTTTCGATTGGCTGAGGGACATTGGTTCCCCAGTCTATTCATTGCTGAATGTGGATTTTCTTTTCCGCCAAACCCCTTATGCTTAGAGTTCTGTCAGTACTTTGACGTTGTTCCTGCAAAAATAGCCCCCAATTCATGGAGAATAATTAATGGGGTGTATAAATTAAATCTGACTCATGGAACTTGTATAGGGATTCCTGAGATTATGTATTGCTATAGATGGGCTATTTTAGATAATGTTTATTACTTAAAAACTAGGTTTTCAAATAGGGCTCTTGTAGTTAACCTCCCTGATGCAAATAGAGATTATTTTGAACATGGGGTGGTGATTAAAAATTGGCAATATGCCCCCTTGGTTGGAGATGCAGTATACCAGGGTCCTAAATGCCCCCCATATGGCAATGGGATAGGTTTATTCTCATTTTCCTTTACTTATGAAATTATGCTTTTATCATATTTGACAAAATGTATGACTGATATTTCATTATGTATTTATTTGCAGTTCATAGTAAAAGAAAAACTCCAAAAGAGTCAGAGGTTAATATTAAGCATCTGAAACTTATCTGGGGTTTGCATAAGAACGTTGCAGACGAGCACATCAGGTCTGCATCATATTTGGTGCAGTATAGGAGCTATACGACTTCTTATACTGCTCGTCCTGTGATTAGATCTGTTGAGCCGGCTTCAACTCCAGAGGATTCTTCTTCAGATTCTCACATCCCTTTAAGTCAAAGAATGGGCAAGAAAAGAGCTCCCCCTGCTCTATTTGATGACACTACTTCTGCTGCTGAAGCCAAGAAAAGAAAAATTGATGTCCTAGAGGGGACTAAGAAGGTGGATGTTGCGCCTTCCAAAGCTACCGAGAAGCCCCCAGTGGCTCCGAGCAACAAAAGTTGCTCCTGTGGAGATGACTTCTATCTCTCCGACCAAGAGCTCTTCCTTGGTTGAAATTGCTGAAGTTCCTTTGAGGAGATTGAGGAAATCGTCCTCAGTCAATTTGGCTGAAACTGCCAATCTGACTGAAACCATCTCTTCTCTACCAGCTGGTGGTGTTGGTGTTCCAACCATCATTCCTCCGAGCTCTGCCATGAGCTCGGTAAAAACTTGGATCATACCCGAGGTCCAAGGAATTGATGAAAAGATTTCTAGGGATATGCTGACATCCCTTGCTACCCGTCACCTTGCTTCAGTAAATTTCTCACACTCTGAATTTCCTTTCTTTCTTTGAATACTTGTATTTTTGTACTGACCTATCACTTTTTCCTTTGTTTAGCTGGTGAATTGTTTTAACAACATCGTGAAGAAAGATGAAGCAATTAAAGCTTCCAGCTCCTCGTCAGGGGTAGAGGATGCTCTGCTGGGTTTGACCCAATCCTTGAAGGATTCTCGTCAGCGGTATAATGAGGACAAAGCTGTTTGGGAGAAAAAGTTGTCAATAGTTGAAGCTGAGAAGGTGAAATTGGCTGAGATCTCCAAGAGTTTGGAGAACAAGGTGAAAAGTTTAGAGATTGAGCATCAAAAATATGACGACAAGCTCAAGAACTTTGGAGAGCTTGAAGATAAGCTGAAGAAGGCAGAGGAAGAGTTGTCCGTCCTGCGAGATGTAAAGCGCCAAAAAGAAGAATTGGATGTGAAGTTAAAGACTGCCAAGGATCTTCTATCCGAGAAGCTCTCCTCGGAGAAACTGAAAAGAAAGCTCGCAGTTAAAAAATTCTTCAGCGCTGGCTGGGATAAAGGATGGGACAAAGGGATTGCTGCGATGACATCCCAAGTACAATACGGGAAGTTGAAATACTTTCGAGATGGCTGGGTAGCTGCCCTGCAGGAATTGAAGATCAAAGACGACTCTGGGCTATTCCAGCTACACCTCCCTGGTCCTCCCCCACCAATTGTAGAAGAAGAAGAAGATGAGCCTATCTCTGATGAATCTTCCATGGCCATAGGTGATCAAGTCCCTGCATCTCTACCTTCTGCCAATGAGGACATTTCTTCCATGCCTCCTCCTCCTGAGAAAATTTCAACTCCTGCTGATCAAGCTGCTGTGACCACCGAGCAACTAAGCTCCTCGTCCCAGCCTCCTGAGAAAGCCTTGGGAGACAAGGAAAAGGTGTGAAGTTGTTCGGTATCATTTCTATCTTTCATTATTTGTAGTCAAACAATGTAATCTTTTTGTGATCTAATAAAATACATCTTTGTTCATCTCTGTTGTTGATGATTTGTTTTTGTTGACTGTTGTCTTCTTTTCATTATTAGTTTGTGGCTAGAATGGAACTGATATCTGCACATGATACAAAGCTGATGCAGCAATGCCATGAATATTATAAAGCTGGTCATACAAATTTGAGTGTATCAGAAATTGCTGACATCCTTGGCCATGATGCCTCAGAACAAGCAATTGAGGCTTATCGGTACTTGAAAGATTTACTTAACCGAGCTGTGGCCAACAACGTGGCCTACTATGACTTGGTTGAGGAGCTTCATTATTCCTTAAAATATCTTTAGAGTCAGCACAATGAATCAACTGCTTTGTTGCACAAGGAATATGAGAATAGGTATCAACAGCTTTTCTCTGAAACAGACCATAAAAAGATCCTTGCTGGATGTTAGGGAGAGAACCCTAAAAGGTGAAGTTGAAGCCTGTAGGCAGATTGCTGAGTTGCTGGAATAAGAAAACAATAATTTGCAGAAAAAGTTAGCACAGTATGAGTCTGCAGCTTCATCTTCCACTGCTTTAGTACCGGTTACCGATGAGGGTTTCTCGTTCTTAGAGGTTGAGAATGCCAAATTAAGGCAAGAATTGGATACTCTGAGAAGATCTGGTATCTCTACTACTGCTCGGGGATGAGGAAGAGGGTCTCGTGGGTGAGGAAGAGCTGTTCAAAATGTTGTCAAGGAGCAAAATTCTCCACCTGCTCGGAGTCGATCAAGAGTTCTCAGCCGTAATGTTGAAGAATCTCGTACTCTGTCAACATTGGAAACCCAAGCGTACCAACTGAACGCCAAAGAT
Organism: Sambucus nigra; assembly: GCA_949130495.1. Taxonomy (NCBI): domain Eukaryota; kingdom Viridiplantae; phylum Streptophyta; class Magnoliopsida; order Dipsacales; family Adoxaceae; genus Sambucus; species Sambucus nigra. Next base: position 205,187,709 of record OX422208.1, read on the forward strand.
CGGGCTTTATCTGAAATGCCCAAGAAAAATCTATCTTTGGAAGATCAACTTACTGCAACGAAGTCTGCTTTGAATGATAAAGATGTTTTTGCCAGGAACCTTCACGAGCAACTAGAGAGAATAACTTTCCAATTTCACAAACAACCTCGTGAGTTTTGGATGGCAGGCTACAATGAAGCCCTTTGTCACTTGGATGCTCGTCTTGAAAGTGCCAATAACGAAGGTTATAAACAAGGATGGTTGAACGCCCTGGGTGTGTTAAAGCTGGAGCAAGGCCATTTCTTATGGGATTATCATGCTCCTGGGCTACTAGACTTGCCTGTACCGCCTTATAAACTAGACATGGAGTGGATCCCAGCTCGTGCCATTCCTCGGAGCTTAATTTCAAAATACCTTGGCGACTATAGTCTTCATTCTCAGATTGAATTATCTCGTCCCGAGCATCTCTTGGATACACCTTCTGTGATGAACGTCAGAATGCTCAGAGATATTAATTTCATTAATTCTCCTCTTTGCCTGGAGGATCCTCCTGCTGGCGAGGAGCCTGTTTCAAAAGCTAAAGGAAAGAAACCAATAGAATAGGTTTTTCAATGTAACAGTTAGCACATATATGTAGCTTGTAATTTATTTTGATTTTAATGAAAGACTTTCATTTTCTGTTTGCAAATCTGTATTGCTATTGTTTTGTGTTTATCAAACATTTTTACATTTGTGCGTATGTATCTGTTAAAAAGATAACAATATGGTGCTGTTCATCAACCAACTTAGTAATCAAAATTACAAGTATCAATGTTGCTCAATCACTTAATAATAAAGTAATGAGTATAAAATGTTTAAAATGCTTCCAACCAGCCAAGGTTGTTAAATTGTGTTTGTCGACCAACTACAGTTGATGGGTTTTTGTCTCCAATCAGCTATACTTGGTAAATTTTTTCATAAAATGTGTCCGACCAACCAAGGTTGATAATTTATCCTCGTCGACCAATTACAGTTTTGATCACCGACCAACTATACTTGGTTCAGCTTGGAATTCTTGTATTCTCTGGAATGATTTTACTTTCCGACCAACATAAATTGGCATATTTTGTTTCTTAACCAGCCAAAATTAGCATTTTTAAGACTGTTGTTCTTGCCCTCTTACCAACCGGAGTAGGTCATGGGTTTGAACTGTCGGGTTCTTTCGAACTATCTTGTCCACAAGCTCTTTTACCAACCGAAGTTGATCACGCAAGTGTACGCCCCCTAACCAAAGGAGTATATCATTTGTTCTCGCTATTTTACCAACCGAAGTTGATCACGCTCGAACTATCAAGTTCTTTCGAACTATCTTGTCCACAAGCTCTTTTACCAATCGAAGTTGATCACGCAAGTGTACGCCTCCTAACCAAAGTAGTATATCATTTGTTCTCGCTATTTTACCAACCGAAGTTGATCACGCTCGAACTATCAGGTTATTTCGAACTATCCGTCCACTAGTTATCTTACCAACCGTAGTTGGTCACGCTAGTGTACGCCTCCTAACCAAAGGAGTATATCATTTGTTCTCGCCCTTTTACCAACCGGAGTTGGTCGTGGGTCTGAACTATCGTCTTCTCTTTGCTGTCGAGCAGCGTAGTGTACAACACTAGTATTCCCCAAAAAACTTTCAAACAAAGGAGAGAAAAATGGTGAAAACATCATCGTTTTATTCATATTGATGGAACTGTTGTACATTTTACATCATTGATAATACTTGCGAAGGTGTTCAGCATTCCAAGCATTCTTGAATTCCTCTCCTTCTAGAGTCGCTATTCGGTAAGTTCCTGGTCGGACAACTTCTGTAACTCGGTAAGGTCCATGCCAGTTGGCTTCAAGCTTATTGCGCTTCTGAATGACCTTCTTTAGCACATAATCCCCTTCTTTTAAGTCGCATTTCTTCACCCTTTTGTTGTAGAAAAGAGTTGTTCGTTGTTGATAAGCAGAATTCCTAATGGATGCCTCTTCTCTGGCTTCCTCGAGCATGTCCAAATCTAATCTTCTCATCAAGTCACTAACTGGGGAATTGAAATTTAGCACTCTGTGTGTTGGGAGACCCAACTCAGCAGGTATTATAGCCTCACTTCCAAATGCTAGCATGTATGGTGATTCTCTAGTCGCTGCTCGGGGAGTTGTTCGGTAAGCCCACAATACTGATTGTAGCTCATTAATCCAATTAGCTTTAGCTTCACTTAGCCTCTTCTTCAAACCATTTAGTAGTGTTCTGTTTGTCACCTCAGTCTTCCCATTGCTTTGAGGATGACCTGGTGCTGAATGGGTCTTCAGGATGTTTGATTGTTGACAATAGGCAGCAAACTCCTCGTTGTCAAATTGTGTTCCATGATCTATGATGAAGGCATGAGGGAGGCCATATCGACAGATGATGTTCTTCCAAACGAACTGGTATACCTTCTCGTATGTCATATCAATAAGCGGCTCAGCTTCTACCCACTTAGTGAAATAGTCCACTGCAACGACGAGGTACTTGAATCTTCCTCGGGTGGTCGGCAGTGGTCCAACCAAATCAATTCCCCATATGGCAAATGGCCAAGGGGAAGTTATTAGTGTCAACAATGATTGTGGAGTTCGTCGGATGGAGGAAAATCGTTGGCACTTGTCACATTTCTTAGCATAGGCTATACAATCAGCCCTCATCGTCGGCCAGTAGTATCCTTGAGTCATTATTCTTTGCAAAAGTGTTCGACCTGCTACATGAGCTCCACAAGACCCTTCACGAATCTCTTCAATCAATTCTTTCACTTCGGAGGGATGTACACATCTCTGCAAACCTGCCATAATTCCTCGTCTATATAAAATACCATTAGTTAATACATACCGAGCAGCTTTATACTTCAATTTCTTGGCAGCGAGCTTATCCTCTAGCAATTCTCCCTCTTCAATATATACCCTGATGGGATCCATCCAAGATGGTCCTAAATAAAGGGTAATAACATTCATCATCAAGTTTTCATCTATGCTCCGACTTTCCAGTACTTCAATTGGTATTGTTCTTCGCAGCTCGGTACGAGTAGCTGATGTTAGTCGGGCCAGTGCGTCTGCTTGTGCATTCTCTATTCTGGATATTCTGATCAACTGAATGGCATCAAATTCTGCCAATAATTCCATCACCTTTGCATGATACTTGACCATTAGTTCTCCTTTAACCGCATATGTTCCCATCATCTGATTCACAATCAATTGAGAATCACTGAATACCATCACTTGTTGCGCTTCCATAATCTTTGATAAATTAAGACCTGCTATCATGGCCTCATACTCAGCCTCATTATTGGAAGCTTTGAATTGGAATCACAAAGCATATTCCATGTCAATCTCGTCTGGGGTGTTCAAAACAATTCCTGCCCCGCAACCTGCTGTGCAAGATGAGCCATCTACATATAATCTCCATATAGGTAACCCGTCTTCAAATTTCTTATCTGACAGAGTTCCTCGGTGAAATATTTGTTTCTTCTTTTCATTATTCCCTGACACTTTTTGCTCCTCGTCGATCATCTCTTCTCGCTCTTTTACCAACCGGAGCTGGTCTGAGCTCAAAGTTGATGATCTTTCTTCATCCATAAGTCCTTTTACCAACCGGAGTTGGTCTGGATTTATGTCTGTTGATCCTGTAACATCCACAGGTTGGTCAGCGAGCAATTTTTATTCCTCGGGGGTATCAGGATATGTAAACTCTGCTATAAAATCTGCTAAAGCTTGCCCTTTCAATGATGATCTGGGCTCATACACAATATCATATTCACCGAGCTCTATTGCCCAGTACATCAATCTCCCTGACTTTTCTGGCTTATGAAGGGCTTGCCTCAGTGGCATGTCGGTATAAACGACGATGGTATGGGCCTGGAAATATGGCCTCATTCTTCTACTTGCTTCAATTAATGCCAATGCCAATTTCTCCAGCTTTGGGTACCTGATTTTCGCACCTCGGAAAGCCTTACTTGTGTAATAGATTGGTTTCTGGACTCCATTCTACAATCTGATCAATGCTGAACTGACTGCATTCTCTGATACTGCCAGATACAAGTACAACTTCTCTCCTGTTATTGGCCTGGACAACAATGGAGGTGCTCCCAAATACTTTTTCAAGTCTTGAAAGGCCTTCTAACATTCATCAGTCCACTCAAAAGTTTTTCGAAGTGTTTTGAAGAATGGGAGACATTTATCAGTTGCTCGGGACATAAATTTGTTGAGAGCTGCAACTCGTCCTGTAAGGCTCTGCACTTCTTTCTTTATTGTTGGAGATCGCAACCCTAAAGGAGCTTTGATCTTATCTGGATTTGCTTTAATGCCTCGCTGGTTGACAATGTACCCGAGAAACATTCCTTCTCGTACTCCAAATGTGCACTTCGTCGGGTTGAGTTTCATCTGGTATTTATCCAGTTGATCAAATGTCTGAGCTAAGTCAACTAGATGATCTGCAGCTTTCTTGCTTTTCGTCAGCATATCATCGACATAGACTTCCATGTTGCAACTGATTTGTTCGGTGAAAACCTTGTTCATCAGCCGCTGGTATGTCGCTCCTGCATTTTTCAAACCAAAAGGCATAACATTATAGTAATAAGTTCCCCTAGGGGTAATAAAAGAAGTACTTTCCCTGTCTTCAGGTTTCATTTTGATCTGGTTGTAGCCAGAGTAAGCATCCATGAAGCTGAGCAGCTCATGTCCCGAGGTAGCATCCACTAGTTGATCAATTCTGGGCAATGGAAAATGATCCTTTGGGCATGCCTTGTTAAGATCGGTGAAATCAACACACATTCTCCATTTATTGTTTTTCTTTTTTACCATCATTACGTTTGCCAACCAGTCTGGATACTTCACGTCTTCAATGAATTGGGCTTTCTGGAGCTTCTCGACCTCCTCTTGTATAGCCTGATTCTTCTCGAGGCTAAATACCCTTCTTCTCTGCTTTACAGGCTTGATCTCCTTATTCACATTGAGCTCATGACATAAGAAGTTTGGATCTATTCCTGGCATGTCTTCATGACTCCACGCAAAAGTTTTGTTCCTGTTTCTCAAGAAAGTTATCAACTCCTGTTTTATTGAAGCATCCAACGTAGAACCTATCTGGGTTACTCGTTCAGGGTGCTCGTCGTCCAGAATAATATTTTCTGTAGATTCCACCACCTGTCCTTTTACAAGTTGGGATTCATCTCGAGGATCCAATGTTTCAATTTCTGTACCTTCATCCACCTGGTAGGTAGTAGTCTTTTTTCTTGAATCTTCAAGTTCCTCTTGCTCACCAGACGAATAATAGCATTCCCGAGCTACTTTCTGATCACCTTTCACAACTCCTACTCCAAAATTTGTTGGGAATTTTAAGCACTGATGCACTGTAAATGGAACTGCTTCGAACTTCTTCAAACCAACTCTTCCCATGATGATGTTATAGGCTGACTGAACATTCTTATCCATCACAAAGAAGCGTATTCTTTCTGTTCGACAAGCAGGCCAAGTTCCAATGAATATATCCAACTTGATCGTCTCAAGTGGAAAAACTTTCTCGCCAGCAAAACCCAGGAGGGGTCTATGATAAGGTTCCAATTGAGATAATTTCAGATTCAAACTGTCAAAGCATGAATAGTACATGATGTCTGCCGAACTTCCATTGTCTATCAATACCCTTGAAATCACTACGTCCTTCATCCTCATTTTGATCACCAGAGGATCGTCGTGAGGATAAAGAACACCTGCTAGGTCATTTTTTGAAAAGCCAATGACCAGTTTCTCTTTGTTTACCTTCCTCGGACGATCATCCTCGGCCAGATTTATTTACTGAATATATGAACAAGCTTGAGCCTCTCCGAGGTAAGCTTTTCTTTCTGCAGTAAGGTCTCCTGCTCCTGCATCTCCTCCTGTAATGACATTACAATCAAATGACCCAAAACGTATAGAAAATACCTCTCGTTCTGGCTGTCTTGGTTTCTTGGGAAGGTCGGGGTCATCATCTGGATCATCTTCATGGTTTCTCTTCTTTTTCTCCTCTGCTCGATGAGGAGATCTAGATCTCTCTCTATCTCGGTCATTATTTTTTCTTTCACCTCCCCGATTAACATATTTTGACAGCTTTCCTCTTCGGATGAGTGTTTCAATCTCGTTCTGAAGAGCTATGCAATTTTTGGTCATGTGATCGTGATCTTTATGAAACTCGCAATATTTATCCTTGCTCCTCGAATTAGGGTCTGACTTCAGTTTCTTTGGCCATTTTACCTCCTCGTTGTTCTTGATTTCTTCCAAGACATGATGAATACCCATTTTCAAAGGAGTATAATTGTCGTATTTCTTCAGGACTTCCCATGATGATTTATTATTTCTGGAGCGTTTATCACCGCCATTGCCCTTATGCTCTTTATTCTTAGACTTGTCGACTTCCACCTTGGTGTCTTTATCTATATTCTTCTTTGCAGCCATAGCTTCCTCGGCATTCATGATTTTGGACGCTTTTGCCATCAGTTCTGACATAGTTTTAGGCGGATCTTTTGCCAAAGTATAATACAACTTATTAGGCAACAACCCACTCATCAAGGCGGTGATTGCTGTCTTTTCTTCGTAATCTATGACTTCCAGCTTCTCGTTATTGAAACGAGTTATGTAATCTCTAGTACTCTCACCAGATTTTTGTCTAACACTTAACAAGTGTGCTACTCGTTTTACTGGCTTTGCTCCAAAACAGAAATTGCCAATAAACAATTCGGCCAACTGAAAGAAAGTTGAAATCTTACCCCTAGGAAGATTGTTATACCATATCTGGGCAGCTCCAGTAAGAGTTCCTGAGAATGCTCTGCATCTCATCTCGTCGGGAACGACATAGATGTCGGCAGCAGCTTGATATTGCTCTATGTGAAGAACAGGATCTGTCTTTCCATCATATTTGGGGGTCACTATAGGTTCTTTGAACTTTGACGGTGTAGGAAAATTCACAATGGCATGTACAAAAGGTGTTCCTCGAACAAAAGTTCGTTGTAGGGGGTTCTTTGCTTTGGCCATTTCTCCCAATTTATCCTCCAACCGTTGGAGAGATCCTTTCCACGCTTCATTTCCTTCCTCGGGCCTATTGGTTCTGAGGTAGCTTCTTGAGATCTATCTTGACGAGCAGCCGGTCGTGATTGTGTTGATCCTTCTCTTAGATCTGATGGTTATCGAAAACTCCTCGACATGGTCTTAGGTGGGCTCCTATTCCTCCTAGGGCCTAATCGACTGAAAGGAGACACCCTACTCAGTCTTTCTAAAGAACTGGGTCTTTTTGGAAAGAGAGTGATATGTTGATCAGTATCTGTAGCCCTTATTGACGAAGTTCGCCCAGGTTGATAAGAGAAATCATCAGACTCCTCATTACGACATGACTCAGTACGCCTGGATCGTGAAGAAAGTAAATAAGTTTGCCTCTGACCACTTTGCTATCCTGAACGTGCAGGTGAACCACCATGAAGGGTTTGTATGAGTTGCCTCATTATTTCTTGCATGGCGGTTTGTCCTTGAGCCAGATTCGTCATAATCCCGGCTAGATCTGGAGGTGCAGAGGGATTCTGAGGATTTCTATTATTTCCAGCGTTTCGATTGCTAGATTCTGGATTATCCGCCATTGATGATGGACGATTTTTGGTGAAAAACGATAATAACAATCGTTCCCACAGACGGCGCCAATCTGTTGATGTAAAAAATTAGATAGCTCTAATTATTAGATCACAGATAAATAAAATGAAACAAAGATTTTTAAAGTGGTTCAGACTTATAAGAATGGCCTACGTCCACTGTTATGTTATTGCTGAGCGTTTGGGAATTCTCGAATATATGTTCTCTCAAGAAATTCCCATCCCTTTGAATGAGGGTGATACAAGGTATTTATAGCCCTTAGGCTGTACATGAATGGGTTGATACATTAAATGATATACATATGAAATGGTAATACATTTAATGCAGCGTGTGCGTTAAGATGATAAACATTCAATGAATAATTGAACTGTTGATTATCTAGCAGTTAATGTTACGGCCGAGATACAGTTCGGACCGCCTTAGTTGCTCGTTGATCAGGATTTCCTCGGAGCGCTAGTGTACCTCGGAGTGCTGAAGTTCCTCGGTGTATCATCATTGCTCGGAGAGAACATGAATTGGTCGGGGAAATGAAACTTCCTCGTTATTATTGTGCCAAGTAGATTTACACATGTCTTCATATTATTCGTCCATATCAACATATTAATTTTGGTATCAACAAGTTGGCTGGGAGGTTCATCCATATTTCTATTCGAAATAAATCCTCGGAAGAAAACCACACATCTATTTTACAAGAAACATATAAAAATGAGTATATGAGAGACTATATAACTCATTTTAATAAGGAAAAGCTTGAAGTAAAATAATACAAGGAAAGCATAGTTATGACTACCCTCATGGGTGGATTACTGGAGGGGAAACTCCAATGGAAACTGGCCGAAGATCCTCTAAAATCCATGGCAGAACTCCTAGCCACGGTTGGGAGAGTCATGAGTGCGAAGGAGGCAATGGTTTCTAAGGGAGAGGAGAATAAAGGAGAATGTGGGAGTAAGTCCCTGAAATCCAAGGGAAAATAAGGCAAGATGAGGTTGGCGGATGATAAGTTCACTGACTACACTCCACTGATGGTTAGTCTAGATATGATATTGAATGATATCAAAGATGGTCGATCGCTGAGATGGGCAGAGAAACTAAAAACCCCTCCTCATAAGAGGGATAAGAGCAAGTGGTGTGAGTTCCACTAGGATCACGCACACTAGTGATAAGTGATTTTCACTTAAGGATGAGATAGAAAAATATTGAAAGAAGGAAAGATCAGAAAATATGTTGATAAGAGCGGTGTCAAGGATGACAGAGATGATATAAGGAAGAGATGAGTTTATAAGCCTAGACGGGATGTCCAGGCAAACATAAATGATGAGATCTTTGATAATTATGATGATGAGGCCTACCTTGACCTTTCGCCGAAGGTACCTACACCCAAATGTTGGCAGAATATGATCTTCTTGGGAGTGAATATGATATGTGGTAACCTAGCAGGTGGTGGCAAGGATGAGGCCGGTGGGAAGGTGAGTATATATAGTGAAATGGTAAAATCGACTGAAGTTAATTCCAAGTTCGGTAAGATGAAGAAGGTGAGTATATATAGTGCTTGGGGGTGTACTGTAACCCAAGCATGTAGTTAGAATGTGTAAAATGTATCTGCTAATAAGGATCAACCACCTATAACTAACACATGTAGGTCATGATGATGAAATATTCCCTCATGTGTGAGGGAGATCTTATTACAATAGTTTTGTCCACGTGAGATCTATAACCCATGAAAACACTTATATGCATGCTCCATTCCACATGATTTGACAGGTGTCAACTTTTAGCCGTCCAGACTAGGTCGAGGCTGAGATGTCATGTCTGAAATTATGGCGGTATGGTAACGATTATGCTTAGCCAAGTCTTCATTCAGGCCCAAATTTCTAAACTGTGAATGAGGCTAAGGAAAATTAGTTCATAAGATTACCGATAATGGGATTGGTTGCTGGGTTCGAGATGAGGACAATACCTTCGTGATGATTCTACAGCTGAGGACGAGACCCTTCATGATGGGTGCACTCCTGAGTCATTACTTGCTCAAACCTATTGCTTGCCATTGGTCGACCTTGGCCGAGGGGGTCTAGCCCCAAGATGAGGTCATACTTAGTATATCATCATACAATATAAATGAGCTACCATACCCTAATTGGTATGTTCTACTCAAGTTCATAAAGTTCAATGGAAAATTAGAAAACACAAAAGATCATATTAAAATATTTGTGGAGTACCTTAGTATACATTGAAATGACAAGAACGTGAGGTTGAGGGAGTCTAAAAAAACCTCACATCAAAGCCTACTCATGGTATTACCACTAGGATCCGAATAGTATTCCCATGTGGGAAAACATGCATTGATAATTTATATGGAAGGTGTTTTGGCTAAAGATGAGTTCACTATGAAGCAATTGGCCTAAGAAACACAGAAATTGGGGGAGGAGTTGATGCAATACATTAAATATTTTAGAGAAAGGTCTTCAAATATCAACGAGGAGGCCACATAAGTAAGGATGTTGCAGATCTATGTAAAGGGATGACTCAAAGAATATAAATTCAATCTGATCAATGAAATTCATGAGGGGATGTTTAAAGAATTTACATGAGCAATAAGCAATATCACAATGAGAATAAAGCCAAAATCCAAGAATTGGAGGACTCAAGTTCTTCCTTAACCCGGACGGTTCTAGGTCACTCAATAAAAAGTTATTAATTATGTTGAAAGTAGTCCTAGAGGAAAAAAATGCCAACGGTCAAAGAATAGTGCTTTAGGTAAGAGAAAATTTAGAAGTGATGTTACTCCACCCCTACCATGCAGCGTTGCAAAATACATTAATTTTTACCCTACATTGGTGCATGAGGGGGTGTTAGGTCCTCCTCACTCAAATGGTCAAGTACCCACAACAACAGAGAAAGCTGATGTAAAGTTGTGTTCGCAGGGTCCAACACTCGAGCAAAGATTGTTATTATCTACAAAAGATAATGAATGAGCAAGTTGCCAATGAAACTCTTCATATTCCTCCCATGGATGTCAATGAGAATCCATTTCCCCCCGTAAATATGGTTCTACAAATATGGTTATACCTCATGATTTGAACAAGATTATGGAGTCCAAGGAATAATTTGAGAATGATAAAGCATGTAGCGAGTCGCTTCTTAGGCTGGCCAACTCAGAATTTAAGTGTGATTGGAATGAGGAGTTGAAAATTTAAGAAGGTAATGTTACTTTAATTCCTTCACTTGGCGAAGGGGGAACTTCTGAGGAGAGGTATGTCTGTAATTCTCAAACCAATGAGGTGGAAATTGATTCAGAGTTCCCGGTGATCGCAAAAACGTCCAAAATTCTTCTGGTTCGTTGGTTAAATCTGTCTAAAGTCTGAAACAATATGGATAGTTACTAAAAAAATTATTCAATCGGTGCAAGATCGAGAGGATCCATTCATTAATTGACATGGCCCCATTGGAAGTCTTATCAAAAGATATGCCTCAAATGTAGCATTTTTTGACGTAGATAGATATGTACCATTCTTTCACAATAGACCATTATATCTTATTTCTCTAGCAAATGGTATTAGTTTACCAATAGCACTTTTGGATGGGGGGGTCATCATTCAACATCATGCCCATAATCACTATTTATGTGACAAAAATTTCACAAGAAAATATCATTCCAGTTCCTCTAGTGATTTCAGGCTTTGTAGCCTTGGAAGATATGTGAATGTCGGAGTTAAGTTGGGAAATTTCACTTCCCAAATAAAATTCCATGACATAAATGCCAATACAAGTTACCAATTATTGATAGATCGAACGTTGATGCATACTCATGACATCGTGCCTTCCAAATTCCACCATTGCATGGAAGTGAATATTCAGGGGATAAAAAAATTAATCATGGCCACGTGGAGGACTTTCTTACTGGAAAAAGACCGTGTAATCGATGCAACATTCTATACAAAGATTAATGATGAAAAAACAAGTATTGAATCAACGGAGTGGATGAGCCCCGGGTAGTTCAGTAAGAGGGGGACAAGTAAAAAAATTTGTGCATGATAGGTTGGGTCCACGAGTGGTAACCACTGAAAGAAAAGACAAAGGAAAAATGAAGTTGGAAGAAGGCGAAACACCTAGTTAGACTTGTAAGAAAGTTTCTTTGCCAAATGTCAAAGATATCTATTGTTTACTGGTGTGCACGTGAGAGTTTCTGGGATGAGAGAACTAACTCTATGCTAGAATGCTTTGTCATTAACGATTTGAATAAATTGACCATGTTGAGGAAGTAAAGTAAGCGCCATAATTCATGGAAGACGAACCCAGAGAGAACCTATAAGAACTCGAAGAGCAGAATTTAGGTGAAGAGAGTAGTGACAAAAGGCCCATATTCATTCTTAGTGAATGTGACTATTGAGCATTGATAACTTAGTGAATGTGACTACCAACCATTACCATTACCATTAGCCAACAATTCTTAGTGAAGAGTTGAATATGTGTGGATTACATGTCCCGATGATTAATTTCCATTACCAACCATTAATAACTTAGTGAATGTGACTACGAAGCATAAAATGTTCAACTTCATAGATGGGTATGTTCACTGTAATAAGATCAAAATGGATCATATGGATGTGGAGAAGACAACCTTTAAGACTCCTCTAGGCAACCTCCACCACACAGTTTTGTCGTTAGGCTTGAAGAATGTTGGGGAAACGTACCAACGAACTATGATGGAAATATTTCATGATTTATTTCATGGTACATTAGAATTCTATGTGCATTACTTAGTGGTGAAAACTAAGAACTGGAGTAAGCGCATCTAAGATCTAAGAAGATTATTTGAACGATATAAAAAATATAAGATGAGGATTAATGGCGGATCTATGTGGGGCTAAAGGGGTGCAGAGGCTCCCCCTGAGTTTTTCGAAAAAATTATCGAGAAAAAAATCATGTGGTGTTTTGTGTGAAAAAAATAAATAAAAGGTTACTTTTAAACTGTTGTGAAACTTTAAGGGGAAAATCGTAATATTTTTTTAAGTTAAACCCAAAACTTGTTTTGCTCTTACTGCATTCTTCTCTCCACTCTCATATCTTAAACACTTCTCCCAATCTCCCCCTCTCTCTGAGTATCCGACATCGACTTCATTTCTCCAGTGTCGTCACCTCATCTCTCTGGCGACTTCACCTCACCTTATATGGCGACCTCACCTCTCTTAGCCATCACTGCTATTGTCGGCCCTCACCTCTGTCTTTTCATTCCTATTTGTCTGCTCCCCTCTCCTTACCGTAAGAACCTACACCTTTGATGTTGTTTTGCTTTGCTCCTATACTCTCCTATGTTGTTAAACCATCACTACTTATTTTTTTTGTTTTTTTCCTTTTTACATTAGTTATAATATTATTAAAATGTTATTTTTAATATTAAATGTTTAGAAAGACTTGATTTCTATTTCATTTACATTAGTTGTAATATGAATGCTGTTTTGCTTTGCTTTGTAATAAATGCGTTAAAATTAGTTATAATATTAGCTAATGTTATTGTTAATATTAAATTTTATTGCTAATTAAATATTAATAGTTAATAATAAATGTTAAATGTATTTTTAGACTTAATATTGTTATTAACCTATTGTTATTAATATTAAAAATTAACTTATTGTTAGTTTTGGTATATTTATTGGGGGTAAAAATTATTTAAAAACAAACAACTCTAAAAATCTGTATAAACTCGAACTAAACTAAAATTAACCCTAAAAAAAATCACCTTGGGGGATACCACCCACGAACACCCCGCACCACTCAAAAGTTTGACTCCCCCCGGAACTGCTCTAAGTGTGCCTTTGGTGTCACTACTGGTAAATTCCTCGAGTTTTATTTTTTTCAACAAGGAAGGCATGCAAATGGATGCCAATAAGCAAAAGGCTATTTTTTATGCCACCACCATGAAGTTAAAGGCAACTTAAATGTTTTTTCGGAAAAGTTTCTTACCTAAGGAGGATTATACCATCTTTGGTAGAGATCAACTATCCTTTATCACCGCTCATGAAATATAAGGTGAGGTGGCTATGGGTGGACGGGAAGAAGAAAGCATTTGAGAGGATCAAGGAGGTTTTGACTTCTCCCTAAACTATGATTCCCGCACCAACGGGTAAAACCATGCTTAGGTATCTAATTTCTATTGAGAATATGCTTGGTTATATATATAGTTTTTCCAAATTTCTATAGTGTTGATTATATTAATGTATTATATAACTAACAAGCTTTTCTGTATCTGCTCGGCAAATCGTATGAGGGGATACATTTTAAATTCTTATCATATTACTTTGTTCATAAAAACTAATGAGCAGATTAGTCCCATGATTCCCACGGTATAAGGGAAAAGATTAATTTCAAAAAATAGAGGACAAGTGCCACATTCCGAGAGGATAAAAAATTTCAGTTAATGTCCACTTATAATTTAATTTTGACAAATGTAACGAGCGATATAGCTCATAATTTCCAAAGTATAAGGAAAAACATTTTACTGGTTTAACAAACTGACCCTTTTTCCTAAAATTTTGAGGGGATACACTCTCAAGACAATGTCTAAATAGAAAATTTTGCGAGTAAATCATTATATAATTTCCAAAGTATGAGGAAATACAGTTTCTCTATTTAACAAGTTTATCATTGGTCTCAATATTCCAAGGAGATTCATTTTCAGGTCAATGTCCTCATAGAAAAATAAAGCAATAAATGTAGTACAAAATTTCTAAAGTGTGAGTTATTTCTGCTCACAATATTTAGACGGGATATACATGCACATTTATCATTGCATAAGTTTAAAAGAAAAATACAGTGAGCATAGCAACCCATAGTACAAGGGTGAACATTACGTATTAGTAATGATAACTCGCTCACAAAATCCTCTATAAAGGTAACATATAGAATTTTGCAAGCACATGATCCCACATTATAAAGGAAAGACGATAAAAGATTATTAATGTTTACTTACAAGATATTTTGTTAAAGTATAAAAAATTTCGAGAAGATAGTCCCATGGTATAAGGGAAAAAATGCAAAGTAAACGCACAAGTCAAATCAATGGAACTGACATTTCATTTCACAAAATAACCTACTCGAAATACAGGTAAAGAATATACACATGTCCAAAAATACGCAATCTAAGTAGTACATAAGGCTAATCCCCTGTTATAAGAAAAAGAAGTTTTTCCCACCTATAAAAACAATCCCAGGAAACACTAACATCTCGTTTCACATCCTCCTCCAACTTGTAAATGTGAGCTTCACCTTACTGATCATCAGACGAGTCCTTACTTATCTTAAGTTCAACGGACTTGATCTTTTTCTTTAAAGTTTCTGCTTAAGTACGATGTCTGTCGACATGGAGATTTTTGCAGGATTTGTATTTTATTAATCTTTTCATGGTAGATGAATAAGATAACGAGAAAAAATGTCTAGTCAGTCCTGCTTAAAATAGTAACAGTCCTCCAAGTCTTTGAGAGCAGCAAGGAAACTATAAGAAAGTGTAGCAGTAATCTTACTTGGCGGAGTTTTGGTAAAGTGACGTACATGGCTAGAGATTATCTTCAGATTGGCCATGGAGATGCCTTTTATATTGTGGACGGAACGACTAGTGAAGGTCACCGGGTGATATTCAAATATTAAGTTTAATATGACCTTGTCCCCCTTTCTAATCTTATCCGAGTGAGACCACAAGCCCTTCAAGTAGACATCTGGGTCATCTATATCCAATAAATAAAAGCTAGTGCCCATTGAACTATCACAGCCAACAACAAAGTCTTCATCACCCTCGCCTTACTCTTCCTAACAATAAAGGGAGTAAGGTACAAACATTAACATACCAAGCAAAGAAATGAAATGCTCTAATAGTTGAAAGAAAGAGAACTTACTCGAATGCCTATTTTAGTAAGGATTCTACTCGAGATCTTGTGTTGATCCCTCCCCTATAAGAAATAAAATACGTAGTTAAAGAAGTGATTGAAATTTTTTGAAGGGAGGGATATGATCAAAGAGTGAATAGACTCAATTGTTGCTCAGAGGAAAGATTTATATTGGAAAGTGGAAAATGATCACCCCTTGATCGATTTTAGGTTCCATATGTATGGTGCACTCATAGCTATAATCTGAAAATGATGAGATGGATAGATAAGGAGATCTAAATATTTACACAGCATGAGAAAGTAAATATAAAGGTACAACAGTTTAGTACTTGAGGCTCCACAGGCAAGGAAGCACTTGTAGTGTTCATTGTAAAAAAAGAAACATGATTGGGCAACCGGACAAGTATTGCAAAAAAATAAGCAGTTAAATAAAAGGTATGCATGTTTAATACCGGAGGATCCATGTAATGACCCCACTTTTATATGCTCATATATATATAGTTCGTTTTTACACTCATGTGTTAGTTATTACCTTATAAATGTTGTATTATCAAATATATGGTATTATTGGCTATTAATATAACAAACCCCATTTTTAAATACGAAGAATCAACTGTAAATTGAATCAAATCGAAGTCTTATGACATATCTTAATGTAAATAATAAGTTTTGGGGTAGAAAATATAATTTTATGAAACTTTAGGGACTAAAATAAAAATATAAAAAGGGCCATTTGATAATTAATATTCTCAAGGACCTCTAAGAAATATTGAAAATATATAGTGTGAAATTACCAAAATACTCTTCATGTGTAAAATGACCCTTATACCCTAATCACCTTTCCACCACATGCTGGTCACCTCCACCTTACACGTGTCATCTCCAGAGACAAAGTCAAAACACTTGTCATCATTTGGTGATATTAACACTGCAAGACCACTCCGAAATGCGACAAATCGGCGTTGAATCACCATTGCAAAAAGGCCAGTCATTAGATACGTGTCAACACCATAATACTTTTGGAAACCTATAAGTATGGCCTTAGGGTTCATTTGAAACTCACACCAATTCCTTGAGAATTATAGTAAGAAAGAGTGATAGAAAGCTTGGAAAATATCTTAAGAAGGAGTTCTATAATTTCGAAGAAATAATTCATTTCGTAGGTATAATTTTATTTAAATGTTATAATGCATTTTTGTAGTTTTAATTTCGTATTTTATAGCTTTGCTTAGTAGTTATGGTGGTAAAATAAACTAAAGACTTCACTAATCAAAACATAAAATTTGGAAACAATCTAAATTGATTTTATTTTATAATATTTTTGTCAACTTGTTTGAAAAATATATATACGCTTTTTAAAATGATTTTTGTAAGAAATTGCTCGTTATTATGGAATCTCATTTAAGTAATTCCAAAGTCAGTCTCGGTGAAATTCTGTCTAGTTGAGATGGTATTTAAGGGGTGCCCCTATGACCCTCCATCTCTACTGGGAATAAATCCAAAAATATTCTGTCTAGATGAAATGGTATTTAAGTGTTGCCCCTATGACCCTCCATCTCTACTAGGAACCGACTGATTAGGAAGAACTATGAATTGAATTCTTTAAATACGAAGAATGAATATTAAAAATTGAGAAAATGGTTTTAGTAACCTTTTTTCAGCAAGTTATTTTAGGATTAAAACACAATATTTAGAATTGGCCGTTATTTAGAATACGTAATTAAACCTTTATTGTATTTATTAGATTAACGTGTGATCCAAGACTCAATATTTGTATTTTCGAGCCTCTATTTTAGGTGAGAACTCTATGTCATTTCTTTCACATTTCAAATATATGATATTATGCAAAACTATATATTTTGTGAACTTCTTTTATTCTAAAAATGCATCTGATACCGATGATTTATTCATTTGTGATATGTTTGTGACACCCCGCCTAATTAAACATTGGGTGATCAAGCCTTAATTTAATTTAAAACAGGTTTCTTAAATGGTTCATTCTTAGCATCACTGTCGAAAGTCTTTTTAAATTACTAATCACCTAAGTGACATTAAGCTAGTGCCAAATTTTATCTTCCTTAAACAAAAATAAACAACTCATGCGGAAATGATACATAACAGTAGTAATAAAACAATTCGCATAAATAACTGAATAAAATAAAGTCTTGCCGAAAATCACGGCCAAGAAACTAACTCAAAATCCAAAATCAGAATAACTGTAAAAGTAAAGATTGGACAACATATCCCAACTGAGAGTACTAAAACTGAGGTCATGTACTAGATTTAAAAAGAGAGAAGCCGTCTAAACAATCCCTGCAAAATCCACACGTGCTGCAGCTCTCAAATCCCTGGAATGAAATCATGCTGGGTGTCCATATGGCTGGGCACCTAAAAGATTTTTAAAAGATTTTTACATAGCAAGAGTTAGTACTCAAAAACATTTAAAAATATTTTGCGAGCAGTTATCACAATTGAGTTATTGATTACACATATTAAGACTTCGCACGCTCTTTTGAGTTTCCTCACCTCTCTTCTATAGTGCAAGTCTAACGATAGTACTTAGCTCACCTAGTTATACTACCCAAGTTAACTAGATCAAAATACCCCACTGTACGTATTCCCTAGCTAAGTCCCCATAACATACACGCAGTAATTTAATAGTCCATGTCTCATATGTTATAAACGTAGATAACTCACTTACTTCTCATTATCCTTATTCTTGTAATAATTATATCACGCTGCTTAAGTATTACTAAAATATTTTCAATTTATCTAATTATCTACTATCTTAAGTTAGTAGATTATGCATATGGAATACATTTTATCACACAACAAGTATTAAATATTAGTTATCACTAATATATCCTTTTAACACATATAAAGGACTCTTGATTCGAAATAATTCATCGATCCCATGTGAGAGTTGGTTTGGAATGATCCATCGATCCCAACTATTTATATATATATACACATATTCTGGTTCGGGACTCTTTCATCGCGACACCAGTTTTAAGGTTTCGTTCGGCATTTTACATCGACCCCAAACATATAGTAACTTTATGTTAGTTCGGAATATCTCATCGACCCTAACATAATAAATTTAGGTATAATTCTCTTAACTCAAAAATTCATATAATTTAGTAGGTACACACCCGACCAATCAAATCATGCCCATACGTAATATATTTTACTTATATTCACCGTACTCATTAATTTACGATTTATTTCACTATCGCAATGATTCGAGTATTCGCGCAACTCTAAGGGTTCTAGCTACCCTTCCCTTGCTTCAGTCGTTAATTTATCTCTAACCTACTGGTATTTTTCCAGAATTGACTCTCACTCTTTCCGTAACTAAATTATCACATTCCCGACACCCGACTCAATCGGTTACTTTCCCGTCGGTCCATTTCTCAAAATTTCACACTCAATCATTTATGAAGAAATCTCACGGTACACTTACTAGTATTTATTAAGTCCCTTCATAGGTAAAATATCATCACTAAGGTTCCCATTAAGTGACGATAATTGAAAAGAAATTTTTTCATAAAATTTTCTAAAGTACAGCCTGGGTCGATCGATCGATGGGATGTGGTCGATCGATCGACTGCTCGATCGATCAACATTCAAGGGTCGATCGATCGATCGAGCAGTGACAAACCCATATCGTCTTCTTCATGCGGTTTACACCATTTTTGTTTAACCGACTCCCATGATAATTCACCATGCTTGCAACTAACAATTTCTAATCATTCCTACATATTCTGGGATGATTACTAACGATTTAAAACAACCAAATCATTATAAATTTTGTCCAGATTAACTAAAAATCTTCCTATCATTCAAGAACCCAAAATATACAATCTTTCCATCTTTTCATAATAAGTCCAGATTTTTAGTTCGATTTAATCATCAAGTCTTCTATGATATTAGATTATTTAGAGATCAAAAACGTTCTACATGCAATCCCTATCAATCATGGATCATAATCAGGTGTTTGCTTCCAAAAATATCATAAAAATCACGTTCTTCCTAAAGCTCATATATGAGCAGTATAACTCAATTTATTTTTCAAATAACCACTTGCGTTATGTTTTGTAGGGTCTAATTTCGTGATTGTGGTTGATGATTGATGATTCTTATCCTTCAATCCTTCTTCCCAACAAGTTGGTAGTGAAATCTCCTTTGAATTCTCCCTACTTCCTTCTTTTGCCTTAGGAAATTGTCTCTCTCTTCTCTCTAATGGTTATGGTGTATTTTACTTCTCTCTAACCCTAGCCTTCAACTCTTATAATCTGACTTAGGGTTACAAAATTCGTAGGTCTCCTCACCGTTAAATCTAAAGAGACCAAAATGCCCTCGTATGGTCCCGGTTTAGCCCAAAAATGACCCGGCACTCAACTAGTACTCCCGGGTATACAATTTTGACTAATTTGATCCTTTCGGGATCATCTGTGGACTTTAAATTATCTTTTGAGTCTCTAAAAATATGTTTCTCATCTCACCTTTAATTTTTCTACATGCGACACTCGGTCGAGATAATCTCGGTACGTCCATTTAAATAGCTAGTTCGTACATGTCAACTTTCAAAATATACTATTCATATTTAGTAAATTTTTATTATTATTACATCACATTAAATTACTTTACTTACGTAAATTAATTTAAAGCGTATTACATTAAATTACTCTACTCACGTAATTTAAATAAAA
Source organism: Sambucus nigra (assembly GCA_949130495.1). NCBI lineage: Eukaryota > Viridiplantae > Streptophyta > Magnoliopsida > Dipsacales > Adoxaceae > Sambucus > Sambucus nigra. The sequence continues at coordinate 205,207,921 of OX422208.1, forward strand.
CGTATCACATTAAATTACTCTACTCACGTAATTTAAATATTTTTAACTATCACATTAAATTACTTTACTCACGTAATTTAAATATTTTTAACTATGCAGAAAATACGGGGTATTACATACTTCCCCCCTTACAAAGGAATTTCGTCCTCGAAATTTAAGAAATACCTGCAGTGAATAATTTTGGATACTGTTCTCGCATATCCTCCTCCCGCTCCCAAGTAGACTCATCCATATTGTGATGTCCCCGCTGTACTCGCACTAAGGGTACCACCTTGGATCGTAGTTTGCGCTCACTATAATCCAGAATATCCACGGGTCTTTCCTCATACGAGACATCGGGCTGCAAGTCGATCTCCTCCAGTGGAATGTGCCAGAAGGCTCTCTCACTCCTCTTGTATTTCTTCAGCGACGCCACATGGAATACATCGTGTATTCGCTGAAGATGCTCGAGGAGTCCCAATCTGTAAGCTATCGGTCCCACCCTCTCAATGATAGGAAACGGTCCCACATATCCCGGTTTTAACTTCCCCTTCTTGCCGAACCTCATAATCCCCTTCATAGGAGATACCCGAATTAACATCTAGTTTCCCACATCTAGTTCCACGTGTCTCCTACCGGCATCAGCATAACTCTTTTGCCTATCCTGAGCTATTCGAATACGTCCTCGAATTAACTCTATTTTGGAAGAAGTCTCTTGTATCATCTCTGGTCCCAATAGTTTGTTATCCTCCACCTCTAACCAACAGGCGGGAGAACGACAAGGCCTCCCATAAAGTGCCTCGAAAGGGGCCATACCGATAGTGAATTGGTAAGAGTTGTTATATGCAAATTCTACCAAAGGAAGGTATTGTTCCCATCCTCCCCCAAAATCTAGGACGCACATCCTCAACATATCCTCTAACATCTGGTTTACCCTTTCAGTCTGACCGTCTGTTTGCGGGTGATGCGCCGTACTCAACTGCAAGTCGGTGCCCATGGCCTCCTGAAAACTCTGCCAAAAATGTGACACAAATATTTTGTCTCTGTCAGACACAATATTAATAGGAACTCCGTGCAGCTTGACGATCTCTGAAATGAATAGCTACGCATACCGCATCGTATCATAGTCCCTACGAACCAACAAGAAATGAGCTACCTTAGTCAGCCGATCCACTATCACCCATATGGAATCGTGGCCCTTCTGCGACGTTGGAAACCCAGTAATAAAATCCATCGAGATACTCTCCCAGTTCCACACGGGAATATCCAGTGGTTGTAGTATCGCCGAAGGTCTCTGATGGTCAACTTTTATAAGCTGACATGTAACACACCTTGAGACAAACTCTAAAATGTCTCGTTTCATACCTGACCACCAATATATTCGTCGCATGTCCTGGTACATTTTTTCCCCACCTGGATGTACCGAAAACAATGACCCGTGTGACTCCGTCATTACGGCATGCCTCAAATCATCCTCCTCGGGTACTATCAGTCTACCATTAAACCGTAGTCCGCCCTCTGATCTGATAGAGTAGGACTCCGCCCCCTCGGCCAGTAACTGTCGTACTTTATCCTAACAAAATGGGTCCTCAGCCTGTACCCTAACTACCCGCATAACACTCTCGGGAGTGATAGCTAAGACTGCCATGTATGCTCTAGCTATCTCATCCTCGCGTTGAAGTTCACTCCACTTTCCCTTCCAGATTTCTGCTAGCTCTCTGGTAGGCCTTCTGCTTAACGCATCCGCCACCACGTTAGCCTTACCAGGATGATATTGTATGTCAAACTGGTAGTCCTTCACGAATTCAAGCCACCTCCTTTGCCTCATGTTTAGATCCTTCTGAGTGAAAAGATACTGAAGTGACTAATGATCCATGAACAGAGTGAACTGTTCACCCAGAAGATAGTGTCTCCATATCCTGAATGCAAAAACGATCGCTTCTAACTCGAGGTCATGGGTGGGGTAATTCTTTTCATGTGGATTAAGCTTTTTGGACGCATAAGCTATAGCTTTCTCTTCCTACTGTAACACACCCCAAGCCCTTGTAAGGATGCATCTGTATAGACTCGGTACTCCATTCAGCTCCTAGGCAAGACAAGAATGGGTGCTGACGTCAACTTGTCCTTTAGCTCATCAAACGCTAACTGACAACAGTCACTCCATACGAAAGGCACTCCCTTCCGAGTCAGGTTCGTCAAAGGACCGGTAATTTTTTAAAACCCCTTGATGAAGCGACGATAATAACCGTCCAATCCCAAAAAGATGCGAATTTCGATAGGCGTCGTGGGCTATCCCCACTCCCTCACTGTCGATACCTTACTCGGGTCAACACCAATGCCTTTATCGGATCTAACGTGGCCTAGGAACTGAACCTCCCGATGCCAAACTCCACACTTCTTAAATTTGGCCTATAACTGATGGTGCCGTAATGTCTGTAGAACCATTCATAAATGTTCCGTGTGTTCCTCCTCCGTGCGAGAATAGATTAGAATGTCGTCTATGAATACAATCACAAACTGATCCAAAAACTCCCCGAATACCCTGTTCATGAGATCCATGAATACTGCAGGCGCATTAGTGAGCCCAAACGGCATTACCCTGAACTCGTATGACCCGTACCGCAACAGGAACGCGGTCTTAGGTACATCCTCTTTACGAATGCACAATTAGTGGTAACCCGACCTCAAATCGATCTTTGATAAGTACGCAACCCCTCTCAATTGATCAAACAAGTCGTCAATCCTCGGTAATGGATACTTATTACGTATCGTCACTTCGTTCAGCTCCCTGTAATCTACACACAGACGAAGTGAACCATCCCTTTTCTTTACGAATAACACTGGCGCACCCCATGGTTATGTACTCCGTCGAATGAAGCCATGTCCTAAAAGCTGCTGAATCTGTTCTCTCAGCTCTCGCATCTCTGAAGGAGCCATGCGATACGGTGCTCTAGCAATCAGTCTCGTCCCCGATACTAGGTCAATAACGAACTCTATCTCCCTGCTGGGTGGTAACCCTGGTATCTCCTAAAAGACATCCTCAAAATCCCACACAACTGGGATTGAGTCCAGAGAAACGATAACCCCATGGGAGGTCTCCTCCTCAATATAATATAAATGAGTGTGCGATCCTCCCTCGGGGAGGGTCATTGCCACAAGGAACATCTCATGTCCCGAGATGAAAAATATGATAGTCCTCTCGTAGCAATCTATCATTGACCTATAATGCGCCAACCAATCCATGCCTAGGATGACGTCATAACCCTCCATATCCAGCACTAGGAGGTCCGCCGTTAGACTCAATCTCCCGACCATAATGTGCACACCCTTACAAATTGAATGTATAAGGGACCCACTACCCATTGGTGACTCTACGCACATAAGATGAGTGTCAGCTGTCGCTAAGAGGCCGGTTGCCCGTGCAAATCTAGTGGCAATAAATGAATGTGTCCCCCTGTGTCAAAAAAAATACTACCCTCGAGTCCATGGATAGGAAACATACCCGCGACTGCCGACGGTGCTGGAGGTGCTGGCTGAAATGGAATGTCACGAACGTTGAACACACGCTCGTAGTGCATCTGGCCTGGCTACGGGGCCTGTGCTGCTGCTGGGGATAACGGAGCTTGCTGTCCCTGTTGGGCACCCTGTGGTTGTTCCCTGACTTGCTGTGGACAATTCCTACTCTTGTGACCCTACTGGACACAAGTGAAACACTGACCCTGAAACTGCCTCTGACCTTGGCCCTGTTGGCCCTGTCGACCTTGGCCTTGCTGACCTCCCCCTTGGTTCCCTTAGCCCTGTCAGCCCTGAGAAACTGGCTGTTGGGGACCCTGCTGGCCCTATCTGTCAAAGCGATGCCTCCCATGCTTAAACTTATTGGCAGAGTTCCCCTGTCAGGAAACTTGCCCTAGCTGGCCCACTGTTTGCTGTTGTAGTGTGCTGCTGCCACCACTTCCATCCACTTTTCCCGGTTGGCTAGGCTCACCCCTCTTATTTCCCTTCGCATGAAAGCGGTGATTTTGACAGTGTAGTAGAGCGGAATTGACGACATCTGTGTAAGTTACCAATACCGGATTGTCGATCAAATGCTGTCTGATTCTCCAGGTTAAGCCATCCATAAATTTTGAGTTCTTCCGCTCCTCATTGCTCACCTCATTTGGCACAAAGTTAGCCAAGAGGGTAAACTCCTCCTCATAATCAGCAACTGAGCAATCACCCTGAACCACCTCACTGAATTTCTTCCTCATCTCTGACTCTACTGCTAGAGGAAAATACTTGCGGTCAAACCGCACCCAAAACTCAAAAATTGACATAGTGTACCTTTCCTCGGTAGTGGTAACTGACTCCCACCACTGTAAGGCCGCTCCCGACAAACGAAAAGTGGCTAGCATTTGTTTCTATACCTCGGTGCAATCTAGCATGCACAAGTGGCGCTGGATATTTTTCTTCCAGTTGCACGCCTCCACTACATCGGTACTACCCTGGAACTCGGGTGGATGCCCTTTCTGAAATGTCTCTCTGACACGCTGCGAAGTAAATGGCCCTTATGGGGCCTAAACTACCAGTGTCACGGGAGGTGGTACTTGGGGCTGAGGGAAATGGGTTGCCATTGCACTAATCATTGTCTCGACTACCTGAGCCACTATCACTGCAACCTGAGTAGTGGAAATCAACTCGGGTGGGGGTGGGGGCAGCGGCACCTATGGCTCCTGATGAGCCTCCCTCGCCTCACCTCAAGCTTCATCCCTCTACACTCGTTGTCTCCTTGGTGGCATCTGAAATTAGATCAAATTGTATAAGTACACAGTTTATACAAAATTTCAAGAGCAGATGTACGATAACCCAAAAGCGAAAAGTGAATCAACAGTCCTAATAGTAGGGCTCTAATACAATCAAACGTTACACGGAAACATAGTAAGTCGTACATATCCTATGGATACTAGAACCTGATGCTCTGATACCATCTTTGACACCCCGCTTAATTAAACCTTGGGTGATCAAGCCTTAATTTAATTTAAAACAGGTTTCTTAAATTGTTCATTCTTAGCATCACTGTCGAAAGCCTTTTTAAATTACTAATCACCTAAGTGACATTAAGCTAGTGCCAAATTTTATCTTCCTTAAACAAAACTAAACAACTCATGCGAAAATGATACATAACAGTAGTAATAAAATAATTCACATAAATAACTGAATAAAATAAAGTCTTGTCGAAAATCACGGCCAAGAAACTAACCCAAAATCCAAAATCAGAATAACTGTAAAAGTAAAGATTGGACAATATGTCCCAACTGAGAGTATGAAAACTGAGGTCCTGTACTAGATTTGAAAAGAGAGAAGCTGTCTAAACAATCCCTGCAACATCCACACGTGTTTCAGCTCTCAAATCCCTAGAATGAAATCATGTTGGGTGTCCCTGTGGCTGGGCACCTAAAAGATTTTTACATAGCAAGAGTTAGTACTCAAAAACATTTAAAAATATTTTGCAAGCAGTTATCACAATTGAGTTATTGATTACACATATTAAGACTTCGCACACTCTTTTGAGTTTCCTCACCTCTCTTCTATAGTGCACGCCTAACGATAGTACTTAGCTCACCTAGTTATACTACCCAAGTTAACTAGATCAAAATACCCCACTGTACGTATTCCCTAGCTAAGTCCCCATAACATACTCGTAGTAATTTAATAATCCATGTCTCATATGTTATAAACGTAGATAACTCACTTACTTCTCATTATCCTTATTCTTGTAATAATTATATCACGCTGCTTAATTATTACTAAAATATTTTCAATTTATCTAATTATCTACTATCTTAAGTCAGTAGATTATGCATATGGAATAAATTTTATCACACAACGTGTATTAAATATTAGTTATCACTAATATATCCTTTTGACACACATAAAGGACTGTTGGTTCAGAATAATTCATCGACCCGAAGTGAGAGTTGGTTCGGAATGATCCATCGACCCCAACTATTTATATATATATACACATATTCTGGTTCGGGACTCTTTCATCGCGACACCAGTTTTAAGGTTTGGATCGGCATTTTACATCAACCCCAAACATACAGTAACTTTATTATAGTTCGAAATATCTCATCGACCCTAACATAATAAATTTAGGTATAATTCTCTTAACACGAAAATTCATATAATTTAGTATGTACACACCCGACCAATCAAATCATGCCCATACGTAATATATTTTACTTATATTCACCGTACTCATTAATTTATGATTTATTTCACTATCGCATTGATTCGAGTATTCGCGCAACTCTAAGGGTTCTAGCTACCCTTCCCTTGATTCAGTAGTTAATCTATCTCTAACCTACTGGTATTTTTCCGGAATTGACTCTCACTCTTTCCGTAACTAAATTCTCACATTCCCGACACCCGACTCAATCGGTTACTTTCCCGTCGGTCCATTTCTCTAAATTTCACACTCAATCATTTATGAAGAAAACTCACGGTACACTTACTGGTATTTATTAAGTCCCTTCATAGGTAAAATGTCATCACTAAAGTTCCCATTAAGTGACGGTAATTGAAAAGAAATTTTTTCATAAAATTTTCTAAAGTACAGCCTGGGTCGATCGATCGATGGGATGTGGTCGATCGATCGACATTCAAGGGTCGATCGATCGATCGAGCAGTGACAAACCCAGATCGTCTTCTTCATGGAGTTTACACCATTTTTGTTTAACCAACTCCCATGATAATTCACCATGCTTGCAACTAACGATTTCTAAGCATTCCTACATATTCTAGGATGATTACTAACGATTTAAAACAACCAAATGAGTTCAAATTTCGTCCAGATTAACTAAAAATCTTCCTATCATTCAAGAACCCTAAAAATACAATATTTCCACCTTTTCATCATAAGTCCATATTTTTAGTTCGAGATAATCATCAAGTCTTCTATGATATCAAATTATTTAGAGATAAAAAAATGTTCTACATGCAATCCCTATCAATCATGGATCATAATCAAGTGTTTGCTTCCAAAAATATCATAAAAATCATGTTCTTCCTAAAGCTCATATATGGGCATTATAACACAATTTATTTTGCAAATAACCAATTGCCTTATGTTTTGTAGGGTTTGATTTCATGGTTGTGGTTGATGATTGATGATTCTTATCTTTCAATCCTTCTTCCCAACAAGTTGGTAGTGAAATCTCCTTTGAATTCTCCCTACTTCCTTCTTTTTCCTTAGGAAATTGTCTCTCTCTTCTCTCTAATGGTTATGGTGTATTTTCCTCCTCTCTAACCCTAGCCTCTAACTCTTATAATCTGACTTAGGGTTACAAAATTCGTAGGTTTCCTCACCCTTAAACCTAAAGAGACCAAAATGCCCTCGTATGGTCCCGGTTTAGCCCAAAAATGACTCGGCACTCAACTAGTACCCCCCGGCTACACTATTTTGACTAATTTAACCCTTTCGGAATCATCTGTGGACTCTAAATTATCTTTTGAGTCTCTAAAAATATGTTTCTCATCTCACCTTTAATTTGTCTACATGAGACATTCGGTCGAAATTATCTCGGTATGTCCATTTAAATCGCTAGGCCGTATATGTCAACTTTCAAAATTTACTATTCATATTTAGTAAATTTTTATTATTATTACATCACATTAAATTACTCTACTCACCTAAATTAATTTAAAACATATTACATTAAATTACTCTACTCACGTAATTTAAATAAAATGTATCACGTTAAATTACTCTACTCACGTAATTTAAATATTTTTAACTATCACATTAAATTACTCTACTCACGTAATTTAAATATTTTTAACTATGCAGAAAATACGGGGTATTACAATGTTTATATCTCTCCATATAGACATACTGATTGAAATGAGTATTGAAAATGAAATTGAATATTGGAAATAAGATTCGGCCATAGGGACCTCTCTTACTGACTGACCTTCCCAGCTAGGTTATCGCTAGTGTGCCCTAAATAAGGCGTTGTGATGAACAAGTTCGATTTACCCTCAACTACCGGGGTATAATACGGTAGAAGAACACAGTATTAGAGTGTACTTGGCCATTAAAATGATATGATTGAAAGAAAAAGATATCACATTTGATTTTTTGCATTCTTCTTATTTTGAGTTATCCAATTATGATATATATACTATCATTTCAAAATATATATCTGTTTATTGCATGTTCCTATCCATATATGTATATGCCTTCTCTTTTTACTTGAATAGGTATCTATTTTCTAAAAACCTTGGAATGTCGCGAGATTAAATCTTATTCATCTTTTAGCTCACATTGTATAAATATCGATTTTTCAGGAAATAATTTGATTGGAGGATGGAGTGTAGAAGGACTATGTTGAAGATTTAGCTTAAGGAGCTCTTTTGTTATACTTTTAAATATAACATTTGTTTTTATGAGATAGAGCATGTTTGGCTCTTCAGTAATAGGTTTTTAAATTTTTGCATAAGTTGTAATTCGTTCATACTTTTAATATATATGAAGTTTCCTTTTATAAAGCTCTGATGATGTAATTCCATTTTTTCAATAGTTTACGATTCATGACCATGTGAATGTATTTCCGTTGCATTTATTTTAAGAAATATTTTAAGGACAGAACATTGATTGCCTTGGTGGCATGTGAAGACACTCATTCCCTACTACTATTGGGTTGGGCTCATGACAATCCACATGCATAGGAGCGCTCGTAGTATTCACCTGAGAATAAAGAAACATCATTGGGTAATTGGGAAAGTATTCGTCGAAAAATAAGCAAAATAAATAAAAGGTTTTCCAGTCTAATACCTGAGGTTCCAAAGGCATAGGAGTGCTTTAGTTTTCACTTGAAATAAGGATACATGATGGAACAACTGAGAAAGTAATTATAAAAAATAACAAATAAATAGAAGGTACGACGGTTTAATACCTAAGGCTATACAGGCATGAGATCGATCATAATGTCCACCTAAAAACAAACAAATAGGATTGGTCAATCGGGAAAGTATTTGCTAAGAATAGGAAAATAATAAAAGGTATTACAGTTTAATACCTGAGGATCCACAGGCACAGGGGCGCTCATGGAACTCACTTGAGAATAAAGAAACATGATGAATAACTGCTCGATCAAAAGTGAAGTATAAGTAAATAAATACAAAGGTATAATAGTTGTCAAATACTTGAGTCTCCACTAATATCAGGGCACTCGAACCTAACATATGTGTAACATGAAAACAAAAGAGTGGTTAATCTTCAAAAACAAAACTTTCAAAGTATAAGAAATTAAATACCGGATCAACCTTAGACATATACCTAGAAGAAACTCAATCTAAAAATAATTAACCTGATTGAACATAATTACATAAATTTTTCAAAGTATAAGAAAATGAGTAAAGTAAATATACCTGAATCTCCACATCAGCGGAAACTCTCGATGAAAGAAACCAGTAACGAGGGACCACTCGATGCTACACTCAAAATTGGTTGAGTGGAGAGGGCATGAATGTGAGGCCTATTTTCCTTAGGGAAGCATAATTTGGGGACAAATATTATATCCAAGGAAGTCAAACTTGGAAGGTCACCCCTATTGGCAAAAGAATTCCCCAAAATAAAAGGGGGATGCTCGCTATATATAGAAAATCATGTTATTTTCCTTAATAAAAAATGGCTAAAGTAAAGTGCTCGAGAAAACTGAACAAAGTACCTCGGCCAAACTAGTTATGACAGTGGTCAGGGGACTGGATGGATGTACTACAGTCCCTTGATGAAGAAATGGAATCACGATCAGACAAGGAAGGTGGATGAGATATGTTCTAACTAGCATAAGAAAGTATAAGCATTTGAATAAATTCAACGTTACAACATTTGAGATCTTTACGTAACTAGGAGGAATTTCTCGTTGCATAGCCAATTGTACATGTAGTAATTTAAGAGATCCCAGTGGTTATAGGAAATACAATTGAAAGTTATAAAAGAAAATATAAATTTATTTTACAAGCACTCACACAATTCTTTTACTAGTAGAATAATAAATTAATTGTATATTAGAAGAGAAATACCTCTCACACTAAACCTAAAGAGGATAGAAACATAAAGTTCATCTCCCTTTTAAAGGGGTCACGAGGAGGATGACCAGATGAAATTCTAGACAAAGATACTGTGCTCATCTTTGGGGCTCCACCCATCCCCATATATGGAACCTACTTGAAGAAGACATAAATAGTGTTGGCCACAAAATCTTGACTAAGGAAAAAAAAATTAAATGATCAAGGTGACCACGCTTACATCCCCTAAATGAGGAACTAGTCCATATGGCAACAGTCCAGTGGTAGGGTTGTTGGAGTAAGGTGAGTGGATCATTTCTTGTCAAGATCATTGGTTAAGTGATCTAAATTCATCACATGCCTTGGAAACTAATGAAAAAGATGACAAGTTAATCAAATGATCCTTACTGATAGGGAGTGATCCAACGTCATTTGAAGATGAACTATGATAATCATAGGAAGGTGTACTTAATTAGTCAAAAAGTTATTCTTCAAGTGAATATGATGGTGCTGAGTAAGCACTCATATATCTATTACTTTTATTTTTATAAAGTAGGTGAGATGTGATAAGAAATCCTTCCACTGGTATAAAAGTGAGTGGAGTGGATCATTAGGGGAGGGTTACCTCAGTATCCTCATATCCTTGCTTACAAATGGATTTAAAATATCCTCAATACCGAAAGTGTTACTGTCAGAGCCTTGACACTCCATAACAGCATCACTAATGGGTATGATTTCTCACATTTTTTTCCTAGCTACTTGAGTTTTAACCTGGGATTATGGAGATGAGTGCCCACAAATATCAATAGGAACAAAATTTGAGACATTAGAATCAAGATGTTTCTTCTTATAAGATTTCTTGTCTTTGCCTTTAACTTTAAATTTGTCCTTTATTTGTTATGATCCTTCTAATGGGCATTTAGATAAATGGACTCCTCATGAATGGGGTTCACTAAAATAGGGGTAAATTCACTCAAGGTAGCTCTGGAAACCTGGTTATAGTTCCAGCCTTCCTTGCGGGTACGTTTGGTGAGATACATGTCAGAATTATAAATCATTTCAATAATTCATTTTTGAGGAAAATATTAAATACAATGATTGATAAGATGAATTTGGCATTGACATAAGACAAACCAGGGGAGACTGAGAGTTGGAAGATAATAACGAGAAGGGATGAAAAAGTTACTAAAACCATTTGTCCTATGAACATACCCTTAAATGTAAAAGTTGTAATAAGATTCCAAGTACAATTCCTTAGGCGAGTAGTTTATTGGGAACTTAGGGGAATAAGTACCTTTATCATAGCCATCTTGACTCCTTAGTCGGTCAACGTGATAAAAGTCCACCCTTTGCCCTAACTCAATAAAATATGGAAAAATTCAAGGCAAGATAAAACCCATGAAAGATATATGAGGCAATCCATTCACATATTCAACATTTGTGGGGGTGGTGCAAAACTTGAGATGTGGAAGGAAAGATACCCCAAGAAAACAAACCTCCCAATCTCCTCGACTAAGAGTGGAAAGAGAAATCATTAGTGTTGTCCAAAAATTGGATAGGTGATTGCTTTGGGGTCTTCCAATGCCACCTGGTGATCCAAGCATCACTACTCTACAACGAGAGAGGCTCTAGGGCCAGTTTGGGTACCGCTCGAAATGAAGGCCCATCAAAATTAATGAATTTACAAAATTAAAGACATCACAACATCTATGTGACCTCTCCATGTAAACATGTGCTCGATCACACTAGGTATACAAAGAACCAAGAGTTAAAGCAGTGAATGGCACACTTCTTCCACAAGAAAGCCTAACAATAAGAATGAGTAACAGATCACAAGAGGATTCATTAGGTCTCCATAGGAATTGAAATCACAACTATAAAGTCACAAAGAACGTAAGAAGGTGACTTTTAGCCTACAATTTTGGACCATCGTGACTTTTTGGTACCTTCATTTTGTCCTCATCGTTGGACACATGCCCAATGTCCATGAACGATTACCTTTTCCATTTGGAAAAGGAATGATTTCTTATTTCATTATGAGTAAGCCCAACATAGTGAATGCACACCCCGTTGACTTGCGTAACTCCTCACATATCTTTTCTCCTCAATAATTAACTAAGGTATCCTCTAGGGTGATAAAAAATTATCCCCAATAATTAACGATGGTATGTGTATCTATTCTCCAATGAGATACCGAGATATTAGGAGCACACATTATAAACACCCCACCCTAGCACCATCCAAATTCATCCTTAGGTCCCTAACACTCTTATACCTCAGCTCTTGCTCCAAACCTTGACCTAGAGGCACCGAGTTCTCTCCAGTATTGGTCAAACCTCCAATCTAATTAAAGCTCATTGGTACTTCATACTTCATTAAACCCCAGTTCTAACAGTCCATACCGTACACGAATCAGCCTTACGATTCATACATACTTACCTTTTTACTCTGAGAGACCACATCTAGAGGCCATCGGGCACCTTGGAGGCCTGTTTGACTTTAGTAAACTCTCTAAGTGGAGACTAGATCAATATACCTTCGTATGGATATGAATCCCCTTTCCAAAGGTCCATATATTCCCCAAACTGGCCTTACGGTTTTTGTGTACTCACCCTTTTACTCTAAGATATAATATAGAGGATATGCAGTATTCCCTAGCCCTATTTGATTTTTATCAACCTTCTATACAAATTTTATCTCATTTCACTTCCATACGGTTCTGAGTAACCTTTCCAACAATCCATACCATGTGCAAATTGACCTTATGGGTCACGCGTACTTTCCTTTCTACTATAAGAACCCTCGTTTAGAGGCCATCGGTCACTTTCGAGACTCGTTTGACTTTAGTCAACTCTCAACCCCAAGAATGGCCCATAGTTTTTCATAAAAATCTAAATACCCTTTCAATTGTTCCCGACCATGTACAATTTGTACTTATGATTTGTATTTTATGTCTATTTTCTAAAAAAGTCCTTTTTGGACTACCTGTGGCACCCTAGACCCTCTGCCTATAGGTAGAGGTGTACTTTACTTCACCAGCAAGTCTGGGGTATGGCGATAGGAAGTGTATGGCTTTTGCTGATCGAAAAAACCCTTAACCTTGATTTTTTTTCTATTTAAGAAGGTCATGACCTCATCCCTAAGACCCCTTTCTCAGTAATCAGAATATTCCTTCCTCGAAATCAGTGCACCTCCACTCTAAGAAATCAAAGTTTCCAACATTCTCTCCACTTTCCTTACATCACTTTTATCACACGTTATACCACCTACCTTATCCCTATTCCACCATAATTCCACCACTATAAAATAATCCTACGCCTCTTTAAAAATCAACAACAAAACCATATACGAGGTTTATTCCAACTCTTTTTTATTTCACTTAATTTGTGTTGTTTATTTTCCTTTTCCTTACTTTTGGTATATTTTAGTCTTACTTCATCGTCTCAAATAAACTAATATCCTTTTTTATTACTATTACTCTCATAATATGTTTTCATAAAATCAAAAAAGCCAAAAAAGAGGGTTCACCTATAAACCCTAAAGTAGGACTCCTTCATTTTTTCCACACTTCTACACTTGAGCACTTTTTTTTCAAAACCAACTGAAGAGGAGTCCTATATGTGGGTTTATGAGTTAAACCCCACCCTTGTGATATGTCAAACTACGTTGACTTTGATGCTTGTTATGACTACATAGGAGTCCTAAACCATTGTTGAAAATTGAGTCATATTTTGTTCATTGCACTATTTTGTTTATATCCCATATTTTGTAGTATTGTGCATATATACGATTGCTTATTAGTGTTCCCACCTAACATACACGTTCACTTCATCATAATGGTCATGATTTGGTGGTCATTAACATCGTACTTTCATATTATTATTTTTCTTTTGGTATATGGTAAGATGATTTGTTTTTCTCACTTCCACATCACACACGTTATAGTCATACATTGGAGAAAAAGGAGAACATTATTATAGCCCATGAGTGACCGAAAGTGTGGTATGGGCCCCTAATAACTTCACAATAATTAACTTAGTCCCCAGACCCTCAATTCCTTTGGTTTCGTATGCATCAATTTGTATTTTCATGCCTTTCTTTCGAGGATAACCATATTATTTTGCCTGTTTTGAAAAAAATAGGTTTGTGACTTAATTTTATGTCTTTTCCTCCACTTTTGACGACAACTGATTTAGATTCATGGTAGCTCGTGAAAATTGCTCGAGTGATGAAAATAAGACCTCCATCCTTGAATCCCCACATATACTGAGAGAGTTTTTCTCTTCTTTGGGGGTGAGCCTGTGTCGTAGGAATCCTGGATTTTATATCTTTTTCTATTTATTTTCTACATGTGAATATGTGCCCCACTTATATATCCTTTTTACTCTCATACTTACATATTTTGTTCATGCTATGGTGTCTATATTCTTATCTCTACCATGATATTCTTCTCATCACATCTATATACTAACTTCATATGACATGCTCCATGCTTTATTCACTTGTATATAGCTACTATGTTTCACTACACTTATTCACACTTGCACAATATCCACATCACTTGTAGATATCCATGCTTAGTCTTACTAGCACACACTTCCACATTTCTTTCTCTTATGTATATATCCAAGTATTTCATCACTTTCACATAATCATACGTCACCCCCACTTTGCATATATTTCACACCCACTTGTATGTATTCACATGCCTCACACTTTCTATATATCATGATGCTTTGTATATGATCCATGTTTCATGTACATATTTTGTAGATTTACTCTACCTGATTCACCCCGTGCTATTTGTATGTTTTATGCTCTCCATCATAGTAGTAGTATTTCTCCCTCTTAGTATACATTAAAGTATCCATAATGCTAATTAAGACTGATGCATTCTCGCACACCGTCACTTGAGCATTACACTATTGACCAAAGTTTTATCCCGGGGGACACTTAGTGATGGGATCCGATCCTGCGAAGCAAGGTTAACCTGAGAGATATGATTACCATCTTCCATTGGAGTAGTACCTTTGATGTATATTGAATAGTTCCCCTCATCGTACCACTTGATCAAACTCATGACGGGAGGTATATAGAAAGGAGCTCATTCACATACGTCGAGTATATTAAATTCCCTTTCATATGTACCATATCCGAAAGATATATCACGAGGCAATTCACGTGTACTTAGGTATCTCAAATGGATTGTACATTTGTATTGGTGAATAATTACCCTCATAGGCAAGAGGTATATCGTGGAAGTCATGACAAAGGGGGGAACCTTTCCATTTACCACCAATGCATCAACCTTATATTAACTATGCCCTAGAACACTCACACCTAGTCTTTTGATTTCAACGTGAAAGTTTGTCACAATTTAAGGTCTCCTTAATACCTAAATTTTGCACTATTTCGTCCATTTTTAAAACAGGACCCAATCCATGACTCAGGAAACAAGTCAAATTGGGTCTTGCATCGTGTACCCTATCTTTTCCCCCAAACTCGGGTCCTGTCCGAAATTTCAATTGCACCCTATATGGAACATAATATAAGTGGAACCTAATAATAACTACGGCGAGGACATTCCTTTTCTTTCATTTTATAATAATACCAAAAATATTTTCTCCTTTTTTCAAAAAATATATATTTACCAAAAAAAATCCTTTTCCTCTCAAAATAAGCACAAAAATTATTTTTTCCTCTCAGCTGAGATCGGATACCCTAGTCTTGGCCATGGCCTCTATTAGTTCAGATCCTTCATTAACCCACCTCGGAGCTCCATTACTTCCTTTGTTTCTTCTACATAATTCGAGCAACTCCTTCAAAGACTATTCATGGAGAACGTTGACAAAATTCAAACGTCCAGCCAGATCGAATGGTAGTCCTTTCTCGGCTCAGTGCGAAGATCGATAATCTTTTGGTAGAAGTATAAGAGATGTAACGACACCAAGTTCAAACTCCCGAGTCTCTAGAGCCTAACATCATCTTCGCCAATGTTACAAGTCCACAAGCTCTAGAACTAGTATGGGTTCTAAAATAATACCAACATGTCATGCGTGCCCTGCCCACCAATGGTCAGCCACTAGCTCAATTGCTAATTAAAAATCCTACACAGTTAGGCTCATATCCCTATTGGTCCCAAAAAAGAAGAGATGAATAAGGTCAAAGAAGATCTCAGGGTTTTGTCTAAAGTTTTTCGGCGAAGTCAAAATCTCGGGGAACTATGTGGATTACACCCATGTCTCCCTATCCTAAGGCTCGACTACCATAGAAGTTTAAAATGCCAGATATCAAGAAGTTATGAGGCAACGGATCTCTAGTTATACACTTACTCAGCTACCACTATGCCATGACTCTCCTTGGAGCATTAGAAGAGAAAATGGCATAGACATTCCAATAAACTCTCAAAGAAAGTTCCTTCCAATAGCTCCTATCATTAGAAGAATCCAAAATCCACAATCAGGAGAATGTGGCCCATGAACTCATAACTCTTACAAGTACAACTAAGAATTAAATTTCACTCACTGAGACCTCGAGATACTTAGGCAAAACTCGGGGGAATCAGTTAGTAATTTTATCGAAAGATGGGGGGAGAAACCACTTCTGTGACAAACCAACCATTAGAATAAAATAATGTAAGCATTGTGAACAAGAACTTTCTTCCAGATATCAAAACCAGAATGGTAGACCAATAGTGTCCCATTTTATATCCCTTCGGGAAGCATGTGTAGAAATCGAAAAAGGGGTCATGAGTCAAAAAACTATATCTGAGCTAAGAAGCTAAATGGGAAATTCATCCCTAGAAAGCATGATAATTAAACCAACACGATAGTCTAAACCATAAACAAATCTGTCAACTTACTACATGATAAACACCCAAAAACCCATCCCAGTCCCCCAGTTCACCTAAATACCTCACGGTTTATTCGTCCTTCCTCCTACATCCTAAGAATCTCATCGACCAAGATTTATCCCTCCTCACGGATTGCATAGCCATTTGTACCTGTTCAAAAGGGGAAGTCATGGAACTTCTAGCAATCTTAGATCAACTTTAGGAATTTGGGTTCAAATTCCCATCAGAAATTATCCTTGGAGAGAACAACTGTGAAAATATCAGCACCATATTCATGGAAGCCTGAAATTGGCTCTGACAATATGATGAATGGTTCATACCATCGTAAGAATTTAGTTTGGATGACATTGTGAAGGTTATGTCTAATGTGTTTGTCAATAAATGAGAAATATGTACTTCCCCAAGCTTCTCACGATCTTCAAACTCCCACTACCACTCCTAGAGAAGCCTTTCATATGGTAGGATCTTTAACTACAAAAAGGCTCATCGCTTTCTCGGAAGAGGAAATCCCCAAGATCGGTCCTGACAATAACTACGTTCTCAATATCTCCGTGGAATTCATGGGGAAAATAGTTCCATTAGAAATTGTTGACAATGGGTCAATCTGAACGTCTTCCCATTAAGGACCCTGAATTGCCTGGGGATTTTCCCTCAAATCGAGTTCCAAGTGATCGATATACCTGCTTGCTTCAATTTGATCCTTGTCCACTCTTGGCTCCGTAGTATCCAAGGTGTATCTTTTTCCCTTCATTAGAAATTAAAATTATTCACCAACCACCAGGTCATCACTATTCTTGGGTATGATGATAACTTTAATACTATCAGCGCAAGCAACCCAATACTAGAAATATATCATGTGGTTAATGATGTATTCCTCTCAGTCATTAAGATTTATCCATTTCCCAACCTATTTAGGGATAATGTAATACCCCGCCCGCCCGGGGAGAGCGAACGGAGCGCTAATGCGATAAAATAAATCCAAATCCACAAGTGACAAGGTATAGAGCATCTAAATAAGTCCACGATAATATAAATCAACTAATCTCAATCTCTTCAATTAGAACAAGTCTCGAATTAAAATTACAACTATCTAACTCGAATAAAAATACAAATCTCCAAAGCTCTATACATCAAAATAATACAAATCTTTCCCAAACAATCCTCGCTAAAATCAATCTCTATAGCGCCCAAAATCCGCGCTAACCTGCCACTAAAAGAAAATATGGGGAAGTACACAATACGACAGGAAAGATGCTCAACAAATATATTAACGGTGAATAAAACGTAACAACACGAGTACGAATATTCAAATCAAAATGCAAATCTCAATAGCATTTCATCATTATAATTTCTCAACAACACTTTAACCGGGTCACCAGGCCTCACCACATCCGTATATGCTTTATCAAGCCATAGCCCGAGAAACAGGAATTTTGGCGGGTGCCTAACATCCGTGCCATATTAAAATCTCATGACAACGTGCTCATCAACAATATAATGATACCACATGAATCAAAATAATTTCAACAATTATTTTCCAGATTTCAATGAATTTATCAATTCAAATATGAGTTCAATTAACAAGAGTTCAAAGAGAATGACACTCACGAGATTTAAGGAGCATATTGTGTAAAACCTCATACCTCAAACCATGATGAGAAACCAACGATCACATCCTCAAGATCAACTCAAAAGATCTACAAAATCTCCTCCAATAACCTCCAACAAAATAGCCCCAAGAACACCTCTAATCTAAGGTTGGAACTCACAAATCTCAAGGGACAAAGTATAATTAAAAAGGAGAGGAATATAAAATATATTTGCTGCCAAAATTTATGACAAAAGTATGTTAAAAGGGTTGCCCACGACTTCCTTTTATAATGCAAACAAATGAAGAGTTGGAATCCAAAAGACTCCTTTAAATAAGGCAAATAAATGAAGAGTTGGAAGTCAAAACAACTCTTGAAAATTACTTAATGTTCGCCGACTTACAATTCCAAGAGTTAAAAACATTTAAAAATCATTTTAAAATCCGTTTTAACTTCGTTTTCGAAACCGTTTGAAATTCTCGCCTTTAAAAATAATAACCAACATATTTGAGCAATAAAAACAATTTTATCAAAAACTCTATTTTCCTCCATTTTCCAGAAATTAATTAAAATAGCCCAAAATTACGCGGGTTGTTATAGATAATTTTAAATACCAAGAATGTTTGGAGCACAACCCACACGTCAATGTCAGTTTTATTCAAATGTTCAAAACTATGCATCTCACGCCCGGAATGGGGTTGGGTCACCATCAACAAGTAATATTCGAGTCAATAATCCTGAAGGAAGTCTTCCCCCTGAGGCCTCAGCTACCAATTATAACTCGTTGAACTCAGTCAACTCCACTGCACATACCAAAAGAAAATCTTAGGAAAAAGATGAAGTCAGGAGTACAGATCTTCTTTGAAGACGGGGTTACTTGGGATGAAGACCAAAAGAATGAAGTGGAGCCTCTAACCATAAATTTATTAAAAGCACCAAAAACTATGAAGGTAATGACGAATATGATCCATTTGACATAGATACACTGGGGTTAAATCTATGCATGATCTGCATGAAGGTTGAGCCTTCTGACGAGTCCAAAAAGATCACCACTGCTGATAAACCACTACTCATCTAGAATGATATCCAAGTCAATCCTACCCAAGTAAATATAAACCATATAATTCACACCCTCCTTAAAACACCTAAATTTATCGCGTTTTCTTCTATCTCTGATGTAATTGTGAATAAGTCATCCTTTGATGAGGCCCTCACTGTTGT
Organism: Sambucus nigra; assembly: GCA_949130495.1. Classification (NCBI taxonomy): domain Eukaryota; kingdom Viridiplantae; phylum Streptophyta; class Magnoliopsida; order Dipsacales; family Adoxaceae; genus Sambucus; species Sambucus nigra. The sequence continues at coordinate 205,227,613 of OX422208.1, forward strand.
ATTTTCTAACAATTATTTCAATGAAATGAATAATGATTTTGAGTATCTCGTTATGCTTTATGTTAATTCTCTTGATTCTAATAAAATAATTGATAAAGATGATCCAATAAATGAATAACTATTAACTAATCTTAATAAGGAGAAAGCTAAACAACATAACCATGTTCAAACTAATAATAATGAGACTATTGTTATCAATCTTGGTTCTAGTGCCATCCGTGAGAGATTAGGATAGGATCCACCCTCAACGAGCATGAGTGGTTCTCAATTTAAAGAGCTTTTGAAGGATCTTATGGATGTCTTAGCGTGGTCCTATATAGAAATGCCCAATATTGACCTAAACACTGCACCTCATGAGATTCCTACCTTCTCAAAAAGTAAGCCTATCAAACAAAAATTAAGAAAGAACCAGAAAGAATGGCTTTTCAAAGTCAAAGATGAACTGGTGAAACAATTGAACATACGTTTCATTCCCTCGGTCAAATACCCTACATGGCTTGCAACACATTGTCCATGTGCCAAAATTAAGAGAAAAAGCCCGCATGTGCATCGACTATCGAGATCTGAATAAAGAATCACCAAAAGATGATTCGTCATTTTCCAACATTGACATGTCGTTGATAAAATTGTCAGTCATGCCCCAAAATCATTTATCAATAGTTTCATCAAGTATAATTATGACGACTATGATCGAGATTGTATTTCCTTTTCCTGTAAATTGCGTGCCTATTGGTCATGGACTTAATATAATGGATGGTTGACTAAATTGAATTGTTTTAGTGACCTTTGTGAAATTAAAATGGGAATTAAATGGTAAAAATTTTATATACGAAATGTTCGGGGTCGTTTGAATAAAATGTTGGGTCGTTCGAACGAGAAAGTTATGTCATTCTAATAAATTCTTCAAACGAACTTCGGATGAGAAATACTTGCTCTCATTTATAGCCTCATTATATTCTCATTTTGTAAGAGGGTAGTTTAGATAAGATGGAGGCGTAACCCCTTTTGAGTATAGTAATGATAAGTTAAATAGAAACACTATTGATTAAACATAAGACATACAAACACTACTCAATGAAGGACAGATCTCTCGTGTATAACTCAAAAGGTAGTAATGAACTTACAAGTGACTTAGCTAGAGGGAGAGAGGTAAGCACCCTAGATACACCTTGGAATGGAGCCAAACACACCGACCACCCTCAAGAATCTCTGTCAAGTATTAAAAGGTTCCTAATAAATGACAATGGTGGGTGATTAAACTCTCTGGTTTGTAATAATTCTCTTCGATGTATATTATCTCTAGTAATAACTTCTAAACTCTCAAAAAGATCATCCTCTCCTCAGAGGTGGTTGGGGTCCTTAAATAGCCTCCCACACCACCCTCAAGGAAACTTTTCCATTAATGCCTGTGAAAGACATCCCTCATACTTTATGTCACAAACATTAAATACCTGATGCACTAGTTGTCTTCACATCATAAACATTAAATGCCAATACATGCCTTTTGCCTAACCACTGTGTGTCAGGGGGGTGTCGTCACAGAGGTGGCTCACCAATTGTCTGACAACCCTAAATACCACGGTGTTTTACTCAAGTGCAAGTTTGACAATGCCTAGCTGGTGAGTGACATTAGATAAAGTGGATGTTACATTAAGTAGAGGGTTGTTTGTCTCACAACTCAACGCCCGATGGAACTCCAAGTCCCTCTAAAGTTCCCACGGTGAGGTCATTCGATAGAGCATGAAATCTCTCCCAGGCCCTGCCAAGCCTGGTCTCTCGCGAGTATCGTTTGACCTCACACTAAAACTCTTTATTATTCTCATTACATCATTACAACCATCATAGCTTATAGTCAATATAAAAAAAATACAATATGACTAACACAACAAGCTAAAGTATGAGTTGCCACGCTAAGATGCCTCGGTTTCTTAATCCGAAACACCGTTGCTAATGGGGGAATTATCCCTAATCTCAGGATTACCTTCAAGCCCCCTCTACATTTTCCCCTTCATGGAGAGATTTGTTATTGAAAAAAGAAATGTCTACACGAAAACTTCTCAATCCGATAAACCTTTTCTATGTGAAAAAAAATCCTGGTATCTTTTCCCTCGTTAGAACCACTGCATTAGAATCTTCAGGAAAAGGTAAAATTCTCCTCGGTGTACCTAAACCGAAGAGCTACAGCCTATTGGTTATTTGACGAAGGGACATGGACACTTTTTCCTGACGCTGAGCTTCAACCGTTCTAACTTTATTATTCGAAAAATTCTCCCGAAAGGCCTGCTAACCTTCTCAAATACTCGTTTTGATTATTGGTAAGTGAAATTATCTCTTGTAATGCTTCGCTATGTTCGAAAAGGCAGGAATATATCTCTGATGCAGCCGAGTCACTATTTAAACAACGTTTGGACTTGTGGTGAGGGGACATCATAGCTTTTTTGAACCGTTGGGACATCTTTTCTGTTGGGAGTTATTGGATATATCTAACAACAAATTCTGGCGCCAAAACTCAAACTTGGTGAAGAAGGAAACCCCGTCTATTCCCCAGACGTCACTTCATAAATGATGTGGTGCTGTCTTTTTAGCTGTCAAAACACCTCCCGAAGTGCCATGTGTCCATTTGAAATGATTATAGGCGGCCTTGCAAGTGTGGTGGTGGGAAACTCAACAGACGGATTCCTTAAAAGGTTTCAAATGTCTTTTTTTAAACCCTTGTCTTTCCTTCATCTTCTTCAAGCTCCCGTTTTCTTTAGATAGAGAAAACTGTGCGTAAACTTCCATTGTTGTCCAACTCTTTACCCAATTTCTTCCTTCTCCCGTCTTTTACGCCTCCACCTATGTTTGTGCTCCTCCCTCCTTATTTCTAGACCTTCTTACCAAGCTGTGCCATTCATTATCACTCTACTATGTCTTCTTCAAGTGCTTCTAAGGTTGCCACCGCCACCGGTCAGCCAGGCTCCCCCTCTGCCACTTCTGGCAGTGCTGCTGTCCCTAGCGCCACTGCCATGAATGTTGCTCATCAAGAGCAACTACGCTTCTATCGCTGGGCTCCCATCTTTGGCAAAGATGATAAATTTTCTAATGCATGCAAGACTTGCCATTTCTCATCCAAGTTTGACCCTTTACTATTGGGTGATGAGGATATGGATTCATCAAAGTGGGGCTATCTTCCCCCATAGGGGACTCTGCGCTTTCGTTTGGACTGTGGTGACTTCCCCTATTCTTTGATTGACTTTGAAGCACCTGGGGGGTCACCAGCCCATTTCACTTCCAGGAATACACATATGCAGAGTTCTTACGTTGTTGCTCTTGCAAAGGTTATTCTTCATCGAGCATACTGGTTTGGGGAGTTCACCCTTTCCAAGCCCAATGCGGCGCTCCAAGTTCTAGTTTACAAATGGAACATCACAACTCACACATTCTTTGCTGCATGGGGAGAGTTCACCATTACGTTGGAGGACGTCTATGAGCTCCTTAGGTTTGAGCCAATGGGTGAGTTCACATATCACGATGAGGCCCTGGATGCCGAAGAGGGTGCTGATCGAGCAGAGCTAGATCGAATCTTCCGCAGTTACACTGGTTCCTTGAGAAAAGCCACGTTTACTCCCCTCATCATCTATTTTTTTTAAGCTCCAACCCTGAATGATGCCAATGCTGCAATGGTACGAGGTAGAGGTACATTCCTGAAACTACCAGCCTACATACTTATGTTGCTTCCACGCTTCTTCCTGACTGGGAAACCCAATGATCAACCCATGAGGGACCTTATAAATATTTCCATTCATTTGGCCAGGGGTTTCAACCTTTCTTTGGCCACCATTGCCTTGGGGTCCCTCTATACCTGGTTGGATTGAACCCACATCGACATGGCACGATCACTGGGTCATTATAACTTGGCCAATTTTTCAAACACCATTATTTTGATGGGCTTCCTTTACACCCGTTTTCCTGCCACTGCCACCAAGTCTATTTCTCTGCCCGTGAGTCAAGGTATCAAGCCCCCATGCCTCCTATGTTTTCGTAAAAAACAAAGTCGAAAGGAGATAATGAAAGTTTTTAATCGTTTGGACTCCTTTATGATGAGGCCATACAGTGAGTCTACATTTTCCCATAGTTGGGATTTCTCTCCTTCTGCAGCCTCAACGGTCAAGATCATCCCAGCTGTAGAAGATCCCTCATAGGCCGTAGTGCTTCTATTCACTCCTGGGTTTCTTCCTTCCTATACTGAATGGGGATACACCTCAGAACCCTACAATCATGACAAATATAGCACGCAGTTCGGGTTTGACCATGGGGGCCCTCGACCTATGTTTCAACACACCCACACGAGGGACACTTTCATTGAAGCTTACACCTTCTATACTGCAACAGCGGTTCTTGGTGTGACTTCTACCATCGATGGGTGAGTCACCCTTCCTAGTGACACTAGGAAGGGGGACGTATCCACCTCTTATGCCACCAAGTTCAATTTGTGGCAGTTAAGAATGATTTGTGAGTATATTCAGTCCCCCCTAATATCCCCCAGTCCTTTCTTTCTATGCTTTTCAACTGGGTCTTAAGGGGAACTCCATGCTTGGAGTTGAGTTTCCCTTAGTAAAATCAATAAATAATCTCCCCAGGAGCTACCCCCTTATTTCCCAATGATCCCTACTACCACCACATAGCCCAAGGCCATTACAACTCCTAAGCAACCTGCCCCTTCGACCAAAGCTGCAACAGGCAAAGGGCCTTCTCAGCCACCTGTCAAAAAGACCAAGAAGTCCAAAAGTAAGGTTTCCTCAAAATCCAAGTCCTCAAAGTCCAAGCCCCAAGCTCAAGCACAAACTCCTTTGTAGGTATTCCTTATTTCCTCCGTTCCCCCTGCCATGCCTGCAGAAAAGGCCGAGGAGTTGAGAAGGCAAGACCGGGTGGAGGTAGAATGAATAAATGTCGAGTTTCAATGGCGCACTATCATCGTTCCTCCTTCGACTGCCTTTCCCACGATCGTGGTTGATCCCACTGAGAGAATGAAAAATAGGAGAAAAAGCTCGAGCCTACCTCAAGGTGCTGATGCAATGGGCGCAAGGAAGAAAACTATAGGCACTAAGTCCTAGAGGAAGCGGACAATCGAGATACCTCCATCCTTATTTCCCTCTGTTGCTGCCTCCTCTCTGCCTTCACCAGTGGTTATACCTTCTCGTTCTCCCTCTGAATCTCAATTATGTGTGCATGTTTTATTCTTGTTCCCCTTTTCTTAAGGCAAGCTGCATTTGCTTATTTCTTTGATAATTTTGGTGCAGGGAGTTGAAGAAAGGCGTAGTCCCCCTAGTTCCCCTGTGAGCTGCTTTGTGGGGGGCATTTCGGTGTCTCTTAAGCTGATACTACTCCGCCCCATTCCCTCATGACAGGTCTCACCTACTCTCGCCATTTGTCCTCCCAACTGGCCAAAGAAGCTATTGCATGGGCTGCTACCATTAGATATGTTAAAATATCTGGCCAATCAAAGGCAACTAGTCCCTCCTCTTCTGAATTACCATCCAACCAAGAGGTCCCTCTTCCCATTGGTGTGGTCGAGGAGAGTTCCCCTAAGGTAAATATTTTGCCAAGTGCCACGTCTTTTCCTTATCTCATTGCTTTGTTTATCATTCTTATATGTTAGGATGTTTCAGGTGGAAGTGGCATCTCTGATAGCTAACATTCTTCTTCCCACTACGCTGACAAGACCCCTGTCAGCAATTACCCCTTTTGGTGCTATAACGGGGGTAAGTAACACTTAGGAATTTTTGCTTTTTTTTAGTTATTCCTTGTGTCTGATACTTTTTTTTGTATTTGTAGATTTTGCCAAGCCTTACCCCACCCTTTTCTCTTGGTGGTATGTATATTTCTAGGGCCACAGATGATGCTGCTGCTCATCATGATGGTTCTTCTCTTTTCGCCAGTGTTGGGGCACTTCTTGGAGGTCCAACGTGTTCTCCCGATGATACGCCCGTGTTGGCCTTAGTACCCTTTAGTGGAGAGGGAAGTTTGCTTACCGTTGAGGCTTCTTCAGCCAAGGGCCTCGTTGCGGCTACTGAGGCAATGAGCCTGCCCCCAACAGTTTCTACCATTATGGCCCCCATGGTGACTCCCGTTCTCGCTCCTACTATTGCTGAGGTACTTCGCGAGTTTCTCTGTATATTTTATTTTCAACCTTTCAAACTCCACTTATGCTGGTGGTTTTAATACTGGGAACACTTGTTGTGGTTTTCCATAAACTCCACCTATAACGGTGTCTTAACAACAAAAATGCTTGTTAATATTTTCCATAAACTCCACCTATAATGGTGACTTAACAACGAAAACACTTGTTAATTTTTTTCCCATAAACTCCACTTATAATGGTGACTTGACAACGAAAATGCTTGTTAAGGTTTTTCCATAAACTCCACCTATATCGGTGACTTAACAACGAAACACTTATTAAGGTTTTTTTCATAAACTCCACCTATATCGGTGACTTAACAACGAAACACTTATTAATGTTTTTTTCATAAACTCCACCTATATCGGTGACTTAACAACGAAAACACTTGTTAATATTTTTCATAAACTCCTTATTTCCTCTAACTGTTCTCAGGTTGCTCCGGAGGATTATCCATCAGTTCTTTCGCCCATGGCCTCGTCCCATCGGGAACTCATTGTTTTAGAAGATTCTAGCCATAATGATCAAGGGTCCACGACCGCTGCTGTTACCGAGAGCGAACCTGGTTGTGAGATTCCTCTGCCTGATCTAGCTCCTCATGCCTTCTACATGATGGTGCTTCAGTGTTCTCCTCAAATGCCTGTCAACCATCGTTTGGTAGTTTAGCAACTTGTAAATCATCATCCTAAAATGTTCACAGTGGAATGCCTGCGTTCAAATATCTCTGTTATGAGTTACAAGCTTCAGGGTATGGCTACCATCGTTGCTGAAGTTGCCAACACTCCTACCTCAAACGTTACCAGACCCCTCCTTAACCAATTTCTGGGTCATCTGAGGGAGTTAGGTCACGACAACTTTCTTTTTGACTCGCTTATCATGCATCTGAACACCGTGAAGAGCCAACGACTAAACAGCCAGAGGGAACTCCCTAGGAAATATCAAGAGGATCAGCGGGCTGAGTAAAATAAGTTGGTCGAGTTAGCTCCTCTTCTTGGAGCTATTGAGAAAGAGGTGGAGGACATCTAAGAAACTTTGCGTCTTGCGAAGCTAAAACGAGAGAAACTCCTTATCGAGCGTACCCAAGCGCATACGAGGTTGGAGGTTTCTATTAATGCTCAATGCTCTTGCCTATAAGCTTCTTCGGGCCTTCCTGGAGATTTTTTCTCCTCCCCAGATCTGTGGTTCCTCCTCGGCCAATGAGTTTTTTTGTGTGTATATATATATATATATATATATATATATATATATATATATATATATATATATATATATATATATATATATATATATATATATATAAATATATATATATATATATATATATATATATATTATGTAATTCTTGGGCAATAGCTCCCAATTTTGTAATGCCCCAAAAGTTTATGAATGCAGAAAGATATATGTTTTCTCATGATTTTCCTTTGTGTTATAACTACTTGCGTACATTATGAAATTCTATAATTCTTTCATCTCCACTTGGGTTATAATAACAAGAACTTTCGTACTCATCATATAAAAAAAAGTTGTCTTCATAACAACAGTTAGATACATCAGTGGTTCAAACCTAATTGCTTACACATGATAGACCTTCAACCATTTATTGTTAATCTTGAATGGTTTATCTTCTTACATCCTAGAAATTAAGCAATAACCTGAGTCATGAGCTTCATTTATAATGAAAGGTCCCTCCCAATTTTCTTTAAACTTGGGTAGAGGAAGCCCCCTGATGTGTTTCACTGCTGCTTTCAACACGAGATCTCCTTTTATGAACTTCCTTAGTCTCACCAAGTTATCATATGCCCTGGAGAGCTGCTTTATATAAATTTTAAAGTGTTACATCACATTATCTCTGTGTTCGTCCAATGCTTCCAGCTGCACATGTATATTCTGAGGGAGCATACTACATCGCAAGGCATATCGAGCGGAGGGAACTTCTAACTATACTGGGAGGATTGCCTCAGCCCCATAAACAAGAGAGAATGGGGTATACCCCATGGGCTTCCTCTTGGTTATTCGATAGTCCCATAATACAGCTGGTATCTTATCATCCCTTGCTCCTGGGAAATCCTCCATTATTTTAGCCAATATATTAACCAAAGTTTTATTAGTTGCTTCGGCCTGGCTATTTCCCTTTGGATATGACACCGTCGAAGTATGATGGACAACAGAGTACTTGTCTGTGAGCATCGTTACTTCTGAATTGACGAAAGGGGTTCCATTTTCTGAAAGGATGACCTTTGGAATCCCAAAACGGAAAATGATGTATTCTCTGATGAAGTTGCTCACCGCCCCCGTTGTTGCCCTTCTAAGTGGTATCTCTTTAGCCCACTTTGTGAAGCACTCCATTGCTACAAGTATCCATATCTTCTCCATCGAAGAAGGATGTATTGCCACTACCAAGTCGAACGCCCAAGTGTGAAAGGGATAAGGCGTTTCCAGGGATTGTAGGTCTACTGATGGGGCATGGATCATATTTCCATGAAGTTGACAAGCTTTGCATTTTTGAACGAACTCAGCAGAGTCTTTCTCCATTGTTGTCCAATAATACCCCAACGTCATCAATTGGTCATATAACATGGCCCCTCTTATGTGATTTGGATCGTGCCTATTTGAGGACCATGGCTACCTCTTCCTTTGTGATGCAATGCAACAGCCTCTTGAAGTATCCCCTTCGATAAAGCTATCCCTCCTGAATGTAGAATCTCGAGGCCTTCTGCTTGAGTCCCATCGCGTCAATTTTTTGTGTTGGGGCAACTCCATCTCTGATAAAGTCAATATACGGCTGTCTCCAATCAGGTTGAGCTTGCCTCGAAGACTCACTACACCAAATCTGCCGAATTATCATGGTCATTGACCTTGACAATTCTAGGTTAGACAGCTTTTTTTGTCACGGTCATGGACCGTGACAAGCTCATTATAATTGTCAAGGTCGTGTCATGGTCCCTAACAAGTTTTATCACGATTATAAACCGGGACAAGCTCGTGACATTTAATAAAAAATTCTCACAGTCAATGACCGTGACAACTTTATTTGTCAAGGACTTGTCATGGTCATTGACCGTGACAATTCCGGGCAGAATTGAAAAAAAATCTGTTGGGCAGTATGGCCACTGCCACTGCCAAGCAGTATTTTTGTACATGTTATAGCAACGTTGTACCTATTCAAACATCATAGATCCAAATAAACTAGAGATAATGAAAATATACATTCAAAATAAAAATAATATGCATCACGATATAATCCAAATTTAATTCAAATGTACCAACATAAAAACAATTCAAATGTACCAACTTAAAAACAATACAATATAATTCAATTCAAATAATGTCACTACATGTCTTGGGTAAGGTTAAATCCGAGGAGGTGAGTAGGCCACACGATATATGAATTGACACACCCATTGATATACATTGTGCTGCATTGTTCGCACAACCACAATGGGGAGTTCTCCTTCCCGAGTATCACATGCAAGACGATCACCTTGGACTCGATGTCTTGAAGCTCACGTCCATAAACTAGTCCACCCTGGACGATATTCGGGTCCCTCAACCCCCGCCCTTTCCGCCGGCCATCAAATATTTCCAGTATAAACACGCGCGGCCAACCAAGTGCCGACATAGGTCGGTCGAAGGGAGATAAATAGGGAAGCGGATCATCAAAGTCCGCACGTGTCGACGATGAAGCAGCGAGGTCCACATCCTCATCATCCTGCACCTCGTCCTCCCGCACCTCCTCCCCCCCCCCCCCAACCTTCTCCTTCCCTTTACCCTTATGTTTTCCTCTGCCCAACGAACGCTTCATGAATGAGAACATATATTGGACCGTCGCCTCCAAATGGGACAGCTTCGCGTCATTCGAGTCCACCATTTGAGCCAACCCGGTGTCGCTCGTCTCCAATCCGATAATCCTAGATTTGGCCACCCGCGAGCTCACCCCCTTATCCTCCCCTTGCGATCAGAGCCAAGCACTTGGCTGAGTACGTCTGTGGACAAAGATGCCTTGTCGTCATCAGAATGCGACTCATGCACTTCCTTAAGATTTGCCTGAAACAACAAAAAGCCCATGGTTAGTAAAATAAGTAAATTAAAAATTATAACGTAATAAACAAAAAGTAAACTGTTGGATTACTTACAATCGTGGCCGCGACGCTCGGGGACACCTCCTTGTCCTTCCCCTTCTTCGTTCAAAGAGACACATAAGTATCGAGCCTATGTAGCCTACCCTCAGGGCCACTCCCTGTCCCCTGAAATAAAATAAAGTAAAATTAGTATCGGCCCCGCAAAGTAAAATAATGCAGAATAATATATTTCTTTAGTTATAGAAAAATTCAATCTTACCATCATCCTATGCTCCACCTCGGCGTAAGACGTTCGGACGGAGTAGTGTACATCCGTCTTTTTTGCCCGGTTTTCCCTTCCTGATTGGCGAGATGCCAATTGTCGGTCCCCGATCTCATTGTCAACGAACTTTTTCCATTGTGCGCATATTTTTCTTCCACGTCTTGTGTTTCTTCCTAAACTGCTCCAAGACGGAATCGCGTAGCTTTGGATCCAGGATGAATTGTTCCTGTCCAACAAATACAATGTTAGGTGCAAATAAATATAAATATAAATATAAAATGAAATTGAAATCGAAATTCAAATATTCATGTGAATACAAATATAAATATAAATATAAATATAAATACATTACTTGTAGTGCCACCCAAACAGCTAACTTGAGCTCACTGGAACCTCCTTCTAATTAATGTACCCCAGGCCGATGATCATCTTTACCAGCTCGAGGGATCTCGCTAATAGCCCCGACTTGTGCTCTATGGCCATTCCCAATTTGCCATATTTGGGGAGCCTAGGGGCCGAGGAGACCTCGTTGCCTCCGCTACCACCGAACCCAGACGATATCATCATAACAAGCATCATCATCATCGCCTTAATACCTGAAGGAGACATTTGTTGTAAAAAAATGTTATTAATACATATCAAAATGAATTAAAAGAAGACATGAAAATATGTACAATTACTACAAATAAAAATGAATTGTTAATGTCAAACACCACACACGCACACGCGCACATTCACACACACCCGCAGCCCCCCACCCCTACCCCACCACCCACCCACCCATCCCTGCCCCCTCCCCACCCCCTTCCCCCACCGCACACACACACACGCACACACAACACTACACACACACACACAAAAAAAAAATATCCCCCCACCCTTCCCCCACCCTAGCCCACCCCCACCCACCACACACACATACACACACATGCACAAATATAATTTCAAGTATGTTTCATTTAATTATCTTACTAAATATATATATATATATATTGTTCAATATACAAAGTAATTTTCAAATAAAGTTGAAAAATCCCACCCCCATATGGATAATAATCCAGTGGTCATGCCACTTTTAAAACTAACCAACCTAACATCGATCCACTATAATCCAACAACAATGTCAATAACAAATGTGTACCCCGTACTCCTTCTAATTCATCTACTCAATTAATTATTTTCATCAATTAAACTAACAATTAAAGTATGAAATTATTAATTTACTAATTTACAATGAGAGGCAATCCTACTTTCATAATTAATCATATATTAATTTACTAATTAAAATGAGGGGCAATCATATATTAATTTACTAAAAAAATTAATAACCAATCAATTCGTTTACAAGGGACATTACGCACAAACACGCACATTACACACAGATATACACACACGCGCACATACCCACACACCCGCGAACCTTCACACATATAGACGCAACCCCCCACCCTACCCCACCACCCACCCACCCATCCCTGCCCCCTCCCCCTAACCCTGTCCCACCCCACCCCTTCCCCCCCCCCCCCAACACGCACACACAACACTACACACACACCACACACACACACAACAACCCCCCACCCTGCCCTTGCCCCACCCCCTCCCCACCCACCTCACACGCATATACACACACACACACACACACACGTATATATATATATACTAGTGGTGACCCGTGCGATGCACGGTCGGGTGTAACGCGTTTTGAAATATATTATTGTAATATGTAATCTAATATATAATTAATATTGGTATTTAAAAAATGATTGTAGCCAAAACCGCGAATATGTAAATTTAACTAATATGGTGGGAAACACATATGACTTGAAATGAATATGAGAAAATGAATGTTCGAAACTATATTATAGCAACAAAACATTGACTGAAAATCCAAATTAGCAAAAAAAAATATGTATAAAATTTAATTCTAAATTAATGTAGTAGATCGAACAGGTAAAAACTACTTTTAACCAAAATTACAACGATATTCGTTTTTTCAAGCCACTACAAATATAGATTTCCATCGTATTCGTAGTTTGTAAATCCATCCTGAACATAGCCTTCCGATATTCCAATGTCTTGATGTAAACGCATTTCTCGAGCTATGGGACAAAAACTGTAATTTCCTTAGTCAAAAAAAGTTGAAAATACATTAATAGGTTGTAAGTAAATGTAAACATAAATGCAGCACATGTTCTAACACATGTTTTAAAATATGGACGCGACATACCTCATTCTTCTTGACTCGTGGTGAATAAAACTATATTCGTGTCGTGTCGTGCATTAAAATCTAAAAAAATTAGTAATGTATTAATGTCAAAACTTAGTTTCTTACAAAAATCATATATATATATATATATATATATATATATATATATATATATATATATATATATATATATATATATATATATATATATATATATATATATATATATATATATATTAAAGTTATGTTTTTTTTAATTTGTGTAAAACAAAGTCGAAAAAAATAGATTTTTTTTAAAGTTATGTTATATAAAAATCAGTAAAAAAAAGGTATTAAAAAATATATTTTATACAAAAATTTTCGTCCAATATTTATTAAAAAAAATGATGTCACGTTTTTTTGTTTGATATAATTAACGTCGACTTCTTTTAAAATAAACAATTAAACAGTTTTGGTATTAGTGTTCGTTTTAAAAAATAAATTAATATAAATATCAAAATAAATATAAACAAATGGTTGTATATAAATTAGAAGTTAATATAGATACACATATGTATACACCAAACACAATAATACACACACCCTATATATATACCCCATACAAAATAAAGAATACACAGAACATGCATTTTTAGGGGTGGCAATTTTAGACACAATGCAATAACATGACATGCAAAGACACAAACATAACTCGAAATTGACACGGTATTTTGCCTTTGTGTCGTGTTCATGCCTTATTTTTTTAACACGAAGTCCTGTTGTGTTGTGCTCGTGTCATTTTTTTAACATGAAGTCGCGTCTTAACGTGTTACTCATATTTTTACGCATCTTTTCGTGTTTAGTTAGGTATAAAAGATTATAATCATTTTGTGTCGTGTTTTAAATGGGTAGTGTTTGTGTCAGATAAAAAATTATGAATGCATGTAGTATCATGTTCGTGCTAAATGGCGCTAGTCGTGTTTATACCAAACACGACACGAAAACAAAAATTATCACTCTTATATAATGCAGACTCGAAAACTACACGATAACCCATACACACTCACATCCAACATAATACATCGATTATATACCCATATACACACATAATATTATACGCACACCCATATACACATAGACCCAACATACCCACACACATACCCAACCAATGTTATAGAAACATATAACTTCTATATTAAATATTGGGTGTTTATTAATGTTTACCGCAAATAATTAAAGAAGAGAAATAGTGCAAAATTCGAATCGATGTAGAAGTATGTATGCAAAGTAATATCAAATAGGAATCAATTACAAACAACTACTTGATTCTCATTGTCTAAAACCAACATCTTATTTGAAATATAATTTAAAAAAACAGGGACATTAAAATTGGTAAAACATAACTTAAAGTTATAAAGACACTACCGAACACATAAATTCTTGTATGCTTGAGCACATTCTCTCAAACATAACAAAAAAGAAACCATACTAATAGAAAATTTAATATTCAATTTAAGCAATTCTAATTATACTAATGGTCTTCCGCCCTCATACCATGGAACACCCTTATATCTATTATAAAACCTGAAAAGAAAAAGGAAGATCAATTTAGATATCTACCCTTATATCTCTTGGAAAAAAGTATAAGCCTTTCATGAAAAGAAGCTTATCACTAAACACATGTAAAATGGAACTTCACACCAGTGCATCTTTTTTTTTAAAAGCAATTTTAGTATAGGTATGTAAAGGGCATAACCCATACGTTTTCTTCTAATATGGAATAAGAACCTGATATAGGTTCATAATCTACTTGAAGAATAAGCCTACACTATAAAACAATACCAACAGTATCATGCTAACACAATGTTTTGAAATTCTTAAATATGTCATATTACGGTAAGTATAAACAAGGTAAATTAATTATTTAGAAAGTAAGCAAAACCCCTCCAAGCTTTATGAATTTTTTCCGTAAAAAATGGTACTTTATATCTAAAACGTAGTGTACTTTTATATATATAAACATATTGGCAATAATAAAATATATATGTGTACAAACATCAAATAGATATTGGCAATAATCAAATAGATATGGTAGTTTACATATAGAATAGCAACTATTGAAAATAAAAATTTGGGAGACCAAAAAAATTGACATTTACCAATTCCACTCTTCCATATAACTCTTCAAAGGATTCTGAAACCATAACACACAACAAAAAACTAAGGGAAATAGTAAAAAAAAAACACTTTAGTAACCCTAAACAATGTCATTCGAATACCTATCTACACAAACCTGGACATTATTTTTCTTGGAGTCATTAATATCAACAATGATTGACCATGTCCCCCAGTTATTCCCCCAAAAAACTTAAAGCTCTAAAAAAATAACAAAGAACAAAAATCAATAATGTAAAAGAACTGATAACATCTACACAACAGTTTCTACCTCTATTAGGGTCTTAAACAAATTTAAAAACTATCTTTATACCCACGTGGTCTCTTGGCAATTCCATCAAACAACTTATATGCACCCAGGTAGATTCCTGCAAATCAAAGTCATCAAAATGAGATAAAACTTGTAAGAAATAAAAATAAATAAGGACCATAATGAGTACGGAGAACAAACATATCTTGAAACCAAACAATACCCATTAGCCAAACTGATCGTCACTGTCCTCATCTAAAGGGGATAATATTAACCGAGTTGTGCACCTCAATAAATCTATAAACGATCGACCATGTAGTGCCTCACGGCTGTGAGTGTCCAATTACGGTTCTTATTAGTAAGCCACACATAAAGTCGAGGAAACATATTGGGGAAAAAGGGATTTGTTGAAGATGTATGGACTTCAAAATTTTTGACAAAAATGAGAAAGACGAAGAGGGTATAAGAGTTTTGAAACATTTATGGGAGTGGACACAAAATGAAAACTTACAAACATTCTCAGCTGTTAGATACAAAACTCTATCTTTCAAAGTGTCTGAATATGAAACAAAACAAACGAACATTCTTTCGTAATGAATGTAAAAAAATTAGTTATTAACTTTTAGCTTCCAAGCAACCTTAGATTGACGTTCTTGATTATGAAAAGAAAATACAAAATAAAAAACTTATTATCATAAATGAATGTAAAAATATATAAAAGAAAAATAGTTAAAAACATTTACCTGTAAAGCAGCCGTGAGAAGTGAGTTTGAATATGTTAAAAAGCCTTGAAATAAAAATGATGTTCTTCATCAATTTGTTGAACAGTCTTGTTGACGTATTTGAAAAAGTGCTGATGGAGTTTGAATATCTCAAAAAGTCAGTTATGCGGACAATGCTTCAATTACATCTTGAGAAAGAAACTGTTTCTCGTGAACGTGGGAGTCGTGCAAGGCGAGAAAAGTTAGAAAACATAGAGAATGTTTAATTGTTTCAATTTCTAAAACTCAAAAATCGGAGAAAATTAGGTTGGAGGTTTAGCGCCTTATCAAGGCATGAACTACATGCGTATATATTATAAAATGCGTATATATTATAAGATGTGCGTGGGAAGTTAACAAATATTTTAGTGGGAAGGTTTGAAAAAGAGGGAAGTTAATTTAGTACGTGGGTAGTTTCTATATTATAGTCGTGTGTTTACTTCATTTAAAAAAAATAAGAAATCTGAAAATTTGGAATCAACAGTTTCCAGTTACAGATTTTACGGGTTGTTTCTATATTTTAGGAATTTGAAATATACGTGGAAGCTTCATATGTAGGTACGTGTATTTGTTTAATTAAAAAAACTCAAAAATTTGAGAATTTAGGATTCACCTTTTGGAGGCTTCTCAATGCTCCTACTACATACGTATATATTATAAGATATATATATATATATATATATATATATAGAGAGAGAGAGAGAGAGAGAGAGAGAGAGAGAGAGTAACCTGAAAGTAGAGATATAGGGAGAGTAGCCTAGAGAGAGAGAGAGAAAAAAGTAGGGAAGAATCGGAGGGGGGGAAAAAGAAGGGGAAAGGTTTTTTTTACTGAGACATTTGTCACGGACGTGTCACGGTCCTTGACCGTGACAATAATATAAGGATTGTCACGGTCATTGACCATGATAAGTAGTTGTCACGGACTTGTTAGGGTCATTGACCGTGACAAAGAACGCGTGTGTTTTTATCACGGTCAATGACCGTGACAAGGCTAGCCGCTGGAAGGGTGCCAATTTACCCATTTTGGTGTAGTGAATAACTGGTATTTGTCCCACTTTCGTTGTAGCTTTGTCGCATCCTGTTTCATTCTAGGCCCAAAAATACCCTTCTCCTTGCATTCTTTGGTAGAGGAGTATCTCAGTTATCTCACAGTGCTCTTCATGTGTTTTCTTCAATCTCCGCTCCGCCTCTTCTGGATCGATGCACCTTGACAACCATCCTCCTGCGTTCCTAAAGTAAAGGTTTCCTTGGTTCATGAAGTATTGGGCTAATTCCATCAGCCCCATCGCTCCTTCCCCAGATTCTAATTGCCCTCTAATCTCTCCCCTCCAGTCTGCGTACTCCTCCATCAGTAGAATTGACTATACTACCGAAGGAGCTGTTCTTTATTGGATCATGACAGTAGTTGTATCGTTCCTCATGACCATTTTCTGGGCATTGGTGGCATAGGCATCTGGGTGGAGGTTCATCGTTCTGGGATGTCTCTTGATCTTGGTCCGATGGAACTGGCAGAGGATCCTCTGAATGATGGTTTTGTATGGTGCCAGGCTCATGTGTTTCAACGCGTACTCTCCATTCACTTGTTGAACCACCAAATTTGAATCACCTTTGATTCAAAGTGAACAAATACCCCTTCGAAGAGCCTCTAGCAACCCCAGCACCAATGCTTCATATTTACCCTCATTATTAGAACAAGGGAAATCTAACTTGTAGGAAAGATAAATCTCATCCATTCCTTTTGAAAGAATAACCCATGCTCCTCCTTTTTTTTTCACCAAGGATCCATCGAACTACATTGTCCATTCCTCATTCGTTGCGTCTAGTTGATTGGCCTGCAAATCGTCTACCGAAATACTTTCTTTAGGTGGTTTAAACGTTCTCGAGGGGAAGATTGTTAATAAATCGACGTACGCTTGGCTTTTGATTGCGCGAGGAACCACAGACTTCAAGTCATATGCGGAGATTATGAGGAACCACCTAGCCTCCCTATCAATCAATATAGTTCTTGCAATAAAATACTTAATAGGTCCATATCTAGTTACAGTATGAATTATAAAAGATAACATATAATGCCTAAGTTTTTGTGATACAAAGACTAAGGCTAAACAATTCTTTCCAAGCTACTATATCTGACCTCTGGCCCATGGATGATCCTGCTGAGGTAGTAGATCGGCCGTTCTTCCCCCTCAATATCTTGTGCCAACAAATCTCCCACGTACCTCGTGGTGGATGTGAGGTATAGCTGCAACGGTATTCCTGCCAGTGGGGGAACCATGATCTGTGGTGAAACGAGCAGCTTCTTGAGCCTAGCGAGTGAATCCTGATGAACGTCCTCCCAATTGAATTTCGTGTTCCTTTATAATAGCTGCATCAATGGGTGTGTCATCTCGGCTAGTCCAGGTATAAATCGCCTAAGATATGAGACTTTTTCGAGGAAACTCTTCATATCCTTCATCGTTCTTGAACTTGGCATGTTTAAGATCGCCTGTAGCTTATCCTGGTCCATCTGTACCCCTTGCCGATCGACCACAAAGCCTAGAAATTTCCCACTTGTTAACCCAAAGATGAATTTCAGTGGGTTCATCCTTAATTTATACTTCCTACATCGGGAAAACACCTTCCTCAAATTGCCCAGATGGGACTCCTCCTTACTTGATTTAATGACCAAACCATCCACATAGAATTACACAAATTTGTGGAAGAAGTCGTGGAAAATGGCCATCATTGTTCTCTCGTAAGTAGCCCCAGCGTTCTTGAGTCCAAACGGCATTACTCTGTATATGAAATTTCCCAACGGGGTCCTGAACGTCGTTTTCTCTAAATTCGAGGGGTCCATCTTGATGTGGTTGTACCCCACATACCCATCCATGAAGATATACATCTCATGACCAACCGTTGCGTCTATCAATCTATCAATGGATGGCATAGGGAACTCATCCTTGGGGCAAGCTATATTCAAATCTCTGAAGTCCACACAGATCCTTATTTGGTTTTTGTCTTTATTTCCCACCGGGATAAAGCTAGATAGCCAAAGCGGGTGCTGTATCGGTTTGATGAACCCTACCAGCAATAAGTGTTGGACCTCTTCCTTTATCTTCAAGTCTAGCTCAGGCTTGTACGTTCTTATTTCTTGTTTCATCGAAATGGCTGAAGGCATTACGTTCAATTTGTGACAGCTGACTCCCTCCTCCATCCCTTCCATCTCCATGTATTTCCACACAAAAATGTCTATGAACTATCGAATTAACATAACCAAAGACTCTCGTTTCTCCTTACTAAGATCTTTCGCGATAAAAATAGGCCTGGGGTCCTTCTCTTCTTTCTCCAGGTTTAACTGCTCCAGTTCATGTGCCTGCGACTTTGGTTAATTCGCCATGTATTCTTGTTCCTCAACGACTTCCTCTACAAATTCTTGTACGTTGGAGTTATCTATCACCATACATTGTCCCCGCTGATCCACTAAAAAGAACTTATACATCGGGCCAGCCTCATTGTTAGCTTCTTCAGTCGCCCGCTCACACTATTATAATCTATATATCACCTTTCTTTCTTCGATAACAACCTTCTTGCATTGTCTGCTGGTAGTTGTATCTTCCTTCCTCTTCTTCTCTCTAGAAGCCTCGACCACTCTTTTTCCTGAAAATAGACTCATCACACTTTACCGTTGGACCTCATGCTCCATCGGATCCACTCTGGGCCCATTCATGTCTTTGAGCTGCTTTGAGATGTTTTGGGGCCAAGGGACTGCCTGGTGAGCTTCTTCGGCCATTACTCTTATGTTGCTTGCAACCTCTTTATTCTGCTCATTCAAAGGCCCCATCCTTTCTCTTATTGAGGGAATCCATGCTCCCTCTATTCTTCTCGTTAGGACCTGAACATCCTCCTCTAACTCTGTGTAAAATGCCGCGTCCACCAAGTCAGCTTCCTTGACAGTGAAGGGCCTCTTCACAGCCCTAATGGTCACCTCTGTTCTCTTGATGTTTGACTTAGCGCATTGGTGGTACGTAGAAGGAACTAGCCCTTGGTTGTGCATCCACACCCTTCCTATTAGCATATGATAGGAAGTTGTGCTCTCTAGTATGTGGAACTTGATATGGGAACTCAAATTTCCCATTACAATCCCAACATTAACATATCCAATGGATTTGGAAGATTAGTTATCATACCCCGATAGCACCAAAGGCATGGGGACCAACCTTTCTTCTGGAATATTGGCTGCGTGGAAGGAGTTGATTGGCATAATATTGATGGAATCTCCCCCATCCATCAGAGTCCTTGAGAAACTAATTCCATTGACGCTGGCGATCATATATAATGTCCTGTTATGAGGGAATCTCATAGCCCTATCTGCATCGCTGAAAGTTACCTCTGATAGAAACCTCCTAACCAACCTAGCCATGGGTCCCTTCCATCTCAGCAAAGGGACTGCGTTCTTCCTTACAATGTCAAGTATTGCCTGGGTTATTTCCAACCTACTCTCTTTCAGCATCCCCACTTGGTCAAAGAACCAGGTGAACTTTGGGGATCTTGAAACTGCACAGTACTCTAGGACTGGGTCTACTTCCTCACCTTAAATCCTGTATACATCCTCCACATCTTTAGCGCTTGCCTCATCATAAGCTAGTACTACATTATCCATTACCTTTCCTATAATCTTCTAGAGCTTCTTCGAATTCCTCCTGCTTTGACGTTGGTTCGCTTCCTTCTCTCTCAGCCTCTTCGTCATAGGCCACCATGAGATTGGCCCCATGTGATGGTAGTGGGTTATTATTGACATTCTGTAGAGGTATTTGCAATGTCCCTGCCTTCACATACTTTTTTATGATTCTCCTTAATGTGAAATAACTTTCCATCGAATGCAGGATCTTTCGATGAATCTGGAAATATTTGGGGTCCGCCCTTGTTGCTGCATCGAGTTCCCCCATGGGAATGCCCTTTGGTTCGTAGACTGTTCCTCCTTGGACCACCGCATTGTAATAACTGACAGCTTCCTCCACTATAAAAGGCAATGGTGGTGGGTCCTCCCTGTCTTTTCAAAACTTCCTCTTATTGTCCTTCTTCAGCGCCTTGCCCCAATCTACTCCCTCGGTGTACCCTACCAGTGGGGGTTGAGACCTCCCCCCCACGGGTTGTATCGGTTGCCTAAACATCATGGGCACCACTACCGAATTTGGTCGCACCACCAAGGAGATATTTCTTGTCGCTTTTAAGAATGCCGAAAAAGTCCCCTGATGTAGTTCATTAATGAGATGACATATGTACTTAGGAAGCAGTCCTTCCGCACAGATTTGTAGTAACTTGGACTCTTTGGCCTCCTCCCTCAAATCAAGGGATCTTTCCCTGAACCTTCGAACGTACGTCACCACTTCTTTCCCAGATCATTGTTTCTCCCTCCCTAGTTGGGTCAAAGTAAACTCATCTTCCCCCAGAAAGAACTTCAGGATGAACAAAATATGCATCTCTTCCCACGTAGAAACGCTCTTGGGAGACAAATGAGAATACCATGTATATGCTTTATCGGTTAAGGATTTAGAAAACTCCCTCAACCCGAGCTTCTCATTATTACAATGTGCCCCCAAGTTTTCAATGAGGCGCTTAATGTGCTCCTTCGGGTTTCCGCCTTTGCTTGTGTATTTTTCAAAAATAGGAGGAATATAGTCTTTTCGATAGGGCTCATCATTGTATTCTTGGGGATAAGGTGTTCGAAAGTCATCATAGACCGAAGCTACCTCTCCAGCAGATTGCGAGGAGGCCTGCATGAACTTCAGCATCTCCTTCCTCATTTCCTCCATGGGTGATGCCATTGGGGCGACAACCAATGGGACCATGGGTTGAGTTCCCATTGCAGTTGGAGTATTCATGACCGTTGGGGCCGTTGATACTCCTGATGTTCCCACTACTGGATTCACAACAGAGGGTATACCTACTGGGACTGTTTCCGTTACACCTACACTCGGTCGGGCCGTTGGGGCTGCCCTTGGTGTTACGAAGGAGTTGGATTCAAATCCTCCCAATACCGTTGAAGCTACCAGAGTTTGCAAAAACTCATAAAACTTAATCATGAGGAGTGCCACCTGAGTGGGTCCCAAACCTGCACTCGTGGAAGCTTGTGTCACCCCAGGAACGCCTGTCGTTGCCTGAACTAGAGGTACCTTTATTCGAGGAGCCCCATCCCTTAAGGCCTCCAGCTCTCTTATAACTTGTTCTTCATTGTGTTGAATGTAATCAAAGTTGAGCCTTCGATTAGCATTATCTTACGCCATACTCCTTTCTTAAAAGAATGCCTCCCCAGGGGAGTCGCCAAATATAAGAGGGTAGTTTAGATAAGATGGAGGCATAACCCCTTTTGAGTATAGTAATGATAAGTTAAATAGAAACACTATTGATTAACCATAAGACATACAAACACTACTCAATGAAGGTAAACTCAGTTTGAACTCATAGATCTCTCGTGTATAACTCAGAAGGTAGTAATGAACTTAGAAGTGACTTAGCTAGAGGGAGAGAGAAGTCAGCACCCTAGATACACCTTGGTAGGTAGCCAAACACACCAACCACCCTCAAGAATCTCTGTCAAGTATTAAAAGCTTCCTAATAAATGACAGTAGTGGGTGAGGAAACTCTTTGGTTTGTAATAATTCTCTCCAATGTATATTATCTCTAGTAATAACTTCTGAACTCTCAAAAAAATCATCCTCTCCTCAGAGGTGGTTAGGGGTCCTTAAATAGCCTCCTACACCGTCCCCGAGGCAACTTTTCCATTAATGCCTGTGAAAGACATCCCTCATACTTTATGTCAGAAACATTAAATACCTCATGCACTAGTTGTCTCCACATTATAAACATTAAATGCCAAGACATGCCTTTTTGCCCAACCAGTGTGTGTTAGGGGGATGTTGTCGCAGAGGTGGCTCACCAACTATCTGACAGCCCCAAATACCACATTGGTTTACTCAAGTACAGGTCTGACATTACCTATATAGTTAGTGACATCAGATAAAGTGGATGTTACATTAAGTAGAGGGTTGTTTCGTTCATAACTCAATGCCCGATGCAACTCCAAGATGCTCCGCCCGAGGTTCCATAGTAAGGGTTCTTCGGTGTTTTTCCAGGTATATCTAAGATGGTAAGGACAAGACCCAACTGTGACTCACTTCTCAATCCTCCAGACCAAGTCCCACTAAAGTTCCCAAGGCGAGGTCATTCGATAGAGCATGAAAGCTCTCCCAGGCCCTGCCAAGCCTGGTCTCTCGCGAGTACCGTTTGACCTCATATTAAAACTCTTAATTATTATCTTTACATCATTACAACCGTTATAACTTATAGTCAATATAAAAAAAAATACAATATGACTAACACAACAAGCTAAAGTATGAGTTTCCATGCTAAGCTGCCTCGGTTTCTTAATCCCAAACACCGTTGCTAATGGGGGAATTATCTATAATCTCAGGATTACCTTCAAGCCCCCTCTACATATTGGAACCCCTTTTGAACGAGATTCGATGTCATTCAAATGAGTCCTAGTTTCATTTTAACGAGTCTATAAAAAATATAAAAAATTGTAAAAATTTTGTATTGTCAAATGTGGATCGTTGGATCGATTGAGCTGTCAAACTCCCAAGGGAGAAGATCAAATGAGGCAGAGGTATTTGGGTAGACCAAAGGTCAGAGGCTAGGGGTTTCGGGGCATATATAAGAGAGATAATGTTGGAATGTCATTCCAAAACTCCTGCATCAGATTTTTGAGCACTCACTCCCTATTTTCAATGTCTTTCCATCCATTTCCATCCCTTATCCACCACCCCCAAGCTTTAAAACTTCATTCTTATCAATACTTATCCCATTTCCAACCGTGTAACACCCATTTCAAGCCTTTTTCCAAGGAATAAGTTTGGTTGAAGAGTTTTCGTTGGTGTTTTAAAGAGGAGTTGGAGCATTCTTGGAGCTTTCTTAGAGTTTTAGGAGCTTTCAAGTCATCATTCTTAGTTTCTCATTTTCAAATTCTAGGTAGGGTTTTCCTCACCATGTTTCAAGTTTAAACCTAAGCTACATGTTAGGATGCATGATAGAATATAGATAATCTTGCAATAATTATTTTCTAGTATGCTTGTTTAAAGTTTTCTTATAAAAAATGCAAGTTTGAAAGAAAACTAAACTTGAAGGCATTTTTTAGGAGCAAGTGTCATTTTCATCTTGCAATGTTATGAATATGCACACAAAATATGAATTTATGTTAATATCGTGTTTGGGTTCATATTTATGGGATTTTTAGGTTGAAATCCATCCTAACATGTGTAGAATCTTGTAGTACGCCAGTAGAAGATATTTAAACATAACAAATGAAGATTAAAATGAGTTTGAAGATGAAATAAGAAAGTTGGAAAATTCAACCCTTAAATATGTTGTAAAAGGTTGATAAAGTGAGGAATAATGATGTTTTGGACAACATATGATCATAAGGCTTAAATGGACATTTTGGTAAAAAAAAATGTCCTTGATAGTATTAAATGTATTCCTTAATAAAAGACATGAAGAAATGGAACTTTCTTGAAGTGAAATGATGAAGTATGGTTTTTGGACATAGAATGGCAATTTATGATGCTATAATGATGAAAATATGGCTTTGATAATGTATTGGAAAAATAAATGGCAAAATGGTAATTTTGGTAAAGTAGGGGGTCCTAGTGGTTGGACTTCCTCATTTGAATTTATTGGTTGTTTTTTTAAAAATGGATTAAATAAATAAAGTGGCATGAAAATGGTGTGAAATGTGAATGTGAACCGTAAGAATGTGTAGAGGGGTAACCGCTCAACTACCCCACATCACTTTCTAATGGGAGAAGGGGCTCACGGGTGAGCGGGTGTGAAAGTTGGAGAGTAGGTCCATGATGAATGGCCCAATTCCAAAATATGCCAAAATGGAGGACATGGCAAGTGGGCCAACAATGAGTGACCCATGTCTAGAAATAATCCATAGTAAAACAGTTGGTGAAGGGGGCCACCGCGAGTGGCCCCAAGTTTTGAAGTAAACCAGAACAAAATGTAGGGTGAGTGGATCCATAATGAGTGGCCCCAAGCTCAAGACAAATGACAAAAGAGTTGACGAGAGGGTCTCATTTCCATGGATAAAGAAGGACATAATGTTTGACGACTCCGCTGGGGAGGTATTATCATTTCCATGGATAAAGAAGGACACAATGTTTCAAAGTAGTTAGTGTTTGAAAACACTCCAGCCGGTAATGGAGTTCAAAGCGTAGCCACACCTTTAGTGGGGATGAACTTGATTAGTATTTTTTTGAGTTTTTGAAGTAGAACAATGTTGACCTAGCAAGCTTGAGCCAAACTTGCATGATGCCTGCAATGGACCCTTTTTTTTTTGGGGGGGGGGGGGGGGGGGGGAGGGAAGCAATAGCAGCAGCGGACGTAGAGGTGACTGTGACTCGAAAGGTCGTAGAAGAGCATATAAAGACGCCAGTAAGTTCATCGGCGACAAAAAACTTTGTTTGGATGAGTCCCCTTCCAAAGTCATTACTATGGTGGAAGTGAAGAAGGTGCTCTCCTAAAAAAAGGAATCCCCTCACATGTCTGAGGAATTACAGAATCCCTATCCAAAAAGCATCAACGAGAATCCATATCAAAAGGAATATGTTACTCCTAAGTTCATCAAATTTAATGGAAATGGTGAGAACCTTAGGTAGAACGTGAAAAGATTTGTAGAGTACATGGGTTTTCATGGAAATGACAAGGAGTTGAAGTTGCGAGAGTTATCCGAGGATCTCACAGGAAAAGTGTACACGTGGTATTCCTTCCTGGAGCTAAATAGCATTCCAACCGGGGAGGAGATGCACAAGTATCTAGAAGTTTTTCTTTGCAGAAGATAAATTCACATTGAGGCATCTCGTGCAAGTGGTATCAATACCTGGTGAAGAATTGATGCAGTACATCAAACTCTTTCGAGAAAAAGGCATTATATGTCCACGAGGATGTGTAAAAGGAAAGTCTATTATAGATATGTGTTGAGGGGTTGCTAGATGAATACAAAATCCACTTAGTCAATGAGACCAAATGATGGATGTCCAGGGTGTTCACACGAGCATCTAGAAACATCATGATGATTATCAAACCCCGGTCACAAAGTTAGAGGACATAGGTTCCCTTGATAAAAGGAAGATTCCAAGTCTCCAGACAAGATGCCAACAACTATATGGACGGAGACTCAAAAGGTAAGAAAGAAGGCCAAGGATTCAAAAGCGATAGCTCGGCGAGAAAAATTAAGTTTGGAGATGGCATTCCACTATCGTTGCCTTGTAGTGTGGATGATGCTATAGATTATTACCACACCTTGGTACGAGAAGGGGTAGTAGATCCCCCTCATTCTAATGGGAAAATACCACCAGTAGCAGATAAGATAAATGAAAAATTTTGCGTGCTCCACCAGCATGACACCAAAGTTTATTTTTATTTGCAGAGGATCATTGGCGAGCAGATGGCCAATGCTACTTTGCAAATACCTCCTGTGGATGTTAATGAGAACCCATTTCCAGCTCATCATGATGGTTCAACCAACATTTTGGTGGCATGTGATGAGGATAAAACTCAAGAACCTGAGGAATAATAGGGCAATGATAAAATGTGTGAAGATTGGTTAGCCAACCTAGATAGATAAGAAAAAAAAGATGAGGGGGGATAGAAGGTGAGACCCTCGTAAGGAAGATCATATGTGTCCCTTTCCCTATATGAGGGAGGGGCGTCTAAAGTGGATTAAGTGTGAAACACATAAATAAATGAGGTAAAACTTGATTCAGAATGTGTAGTTTTTGGGAGGAGAACAAAGTTCAAGTGGTTCTTTAATCAAATTGGAGTGAAGCATGATACCAAAACAGTAATAAAAAAGATGATTTGGGAAGAAGTCCAGCAATGAGAAAATCCCTCTATAAACAAACTAGCATGGTCATATAAGAAAGTTGGTCAAGAGGTACGCCTCTGAGGTGGTCTTCTATGAAGCTAATAGGCAAGTGCATTATTTTCACAGTTGTCATTTGGATGTGACAGCTTTGAAAATTGGAATCAGTTTCCCTAGAACAC
This sequence comes from Sambucus nigra, assembly GCA_949130495.1. NCBI lineage: Eukaryota > Viridiplantae > Streptophyta > Magnoliopsida > Dipsacales > Adoxaceae > Sambucus > Sambucus nigra. Next base: position 205,254,573 of record OX422208.1, read on the forward strand.
TCATGGATGGAGGGGCATCCATTAATATCATTCCTATTAACAAATTTCATGGAACATGCATCTCTCAAGAGAAGATAGTGTCGATCTCGTTGGTGATTTTTAGTTTTGACAGTGTCGAAATGCAATCACTGTGATATTTGAATGTGGGAATTAAATTAGGAAATTTTACATCCCATATCAAATTCCATATCATTAATTCAAATACCAACTTCCATCTTCTCATAGGGCGAGTGTGGATGCACACACATGGGATAGTATCGTCAATATTCCACCAATGTGCAAAAGAAATTGTGATCAAAGCCACAAAAAAGTTGTTTTCGGTGGAAGAATCTCGCCTAGTGGACCCAACATTCTACACTAAGCTCAAGGAAGAGAGAAAAAGCTTGAGCAGGGGGTGGACGAGCCCCGTGTGGAAGGAAAAATTAATCAGCCCGAAAGGCATGTGCATGAAAGATTGGGTGAGTGAGTGACCTTTTCAAATGAAAAAGCGAAGGGAAAGAGAAAGCTTGAAGTTAACACAAGGCCTCCTAGAACCTACAAGAAGGTTGTGTTATTTAATGGGAAAGTTATTTATCGTTTATAACGGTCTGTAACGGTGGAAAAACGTAGGCGCCACCTATCCGCGTATAATGATGGCCATATTTCATGACTTTTTTCATGATATACTGGAATTCTATGTGCACGATGTGGTAGTAAAATCCAAAAAAGAAAGCAAGAATATTCAAGATCTGAGGCGGGTGTTCGAAAGGTGCCGCAAATATAAGATGAAGATGAACCCCTCTAAATGTGCCTTTGGGGTAGCAGAGAGGAAATATATGGGTTTTTTAATAAATAGACAAGGGCCAAGTTGATGAAGAAAAAAGAAAAGCAATCTTGATGATGCCATCGCCCAAAAGTCAGAGACAACACAAGAGCTTCTTGGTAAAGGTTTCTTACCTAAAAAGATTCATGATAACTTTGCTTTTTGAGTGTCGTCGTTTGAAAGCCAAGTTAATTAAAAACCTCAAATACCTACAAAATAATATAATCTCAAGTGTAGAGATAAGCAAGGGTATCAATCCACATCAAGGGAGTAAGCTATAGACAAACTCAATTGTAGTTCAATTTTTATTTCTTTTTGGGATTTCGCTTTTTCTATTTTTTTTTAGCCTTTTCAAATATTAAAACAATTGGGTAAGATGAGGTAAAATAACACTAAACTAAAATGTGAGATGAAAACAAATAATTAGAAAGTGACTAAAAGTGAAAAATAAGGTCTAACACTAAAATAAAAGATAAATATGAGAACAATCAAGAAGTGGGATTACACCACAAATTTTAGCTATTCTAAATAATTAATTTAATTAATTGAATTCTCCCAAATTAATATCAACATTACAAATCAACTCTCGTTGCAAATGTAATTTTAATAGTAACCTTTTAGAAAATTAAGTTTAACACCCCACAACTCTTGAAAAATAGATCTACACTCCTTTTAATTAATCACCCTCGAGTATCGATCAATTAAAATTTATGTAAATCTTAGAAAATAAATTTTGAGTTGAAATTGAGGTTATAATACCCCACTTAAGAAACCCCTATCTCTAGTTCGAATCTAAAATGGGTATTATAAGTAGAATTTCATTTTCTCTCGAAAATCATTTACCCTCTCTCGAGGTGTAAATTTAAGGGTGAGGGATCAAAATTAATATTGAAATGGAATTTTCAAGTAATCAAACTAATTAAATCAAAATAACACCAAATAAAGGTTCACCCCACCCCTTGAAAGGGGATGTGACCTTAACATAATACAAAGCATGATAATCAAATAATCAATAGGCATTTAATATAAAAGAGAAAAGAGAAGAACAATCAAACCAATCTCTTGAATTTAATTGACTCCAATCCTCCAATTTGAAGTATACAACCCTCTTAATTGATCATCCAAGTAGTTTGCAATAATACCCACTCAATTAAATCTCATACAAAATTTATCCTCACAAATCTTCAAAAAAAAAACTAAAACTATTTACAAAATGCTGTGTATCCTAATTTATTTTCTACACTAAACTATCTCTAACTATTTTCTATGATTTTCTATTTCATGATATCTCAAGCTCCTTCCAAATGGGGTCTTCCATCCTTTAAATAGTAGGCATGGTGCATGGGGGTAAAAATGGGAGGAAAAGGGTGTATGGGATATGGAAGGTATTTGGGTGAGGGTATCTAGGAAATTATGCACACATGTACATGGGTAAGAGGTGAGGCCATGTGAGAAGTGTGATGGTGAGGATAAAATCAGATTTGGTTTGAGGGGTATTTTGGGCAATTGGGGTTGAAGTGGTAGTTGGGGGTAGTTTGGCAAAAAGTGGTTTAAATGGGTTTAGTTGGCACATGTGGGATTTGGATTTATTTGTTATGTCTTTGGTATTTTGGCAGGTGTCACGATTTTGGTTAAAGGGGGAAATGGGTTTTGAAGTTGGTTTTTATTTTATTTTTACAGGTGATAATCGTGTAAGGCTTGAAGATGGGAAATGGGGTAAATGGTTTTGGGCATGGGTCAATTCAGAGTTTGGGGTTTGCTGGGCGATTTTGGACTCGGGTTGGAGGTAGGTGGAGACCGGTTGCGCGTGGCATGTGGTCGGCAACGGGTTGAACGAGGTGGTAGGGTGGTTTTCAAGGTGGATCGACAGTGCTCGGGTTTCGGGTCAAGTAGCCGGAGATGTTATCGGCGATAATGGCAAAGGACTGCTAGGTTTGGAGCAATGCCTGGGCAGATATTGGAGGTTGTATGATCGACCGGAGTTGGGGTCAGCAGGGGGGATCCGTCCGGCGGTGGGTGATAAGGTTGATGGGTGGTAATGAGAGAGATGTGAGGGTTTGTTGGGTGGTGTTTGGTTTTGGTGGTTTTGTGGTGAGGATATCAAGGTGGATGGTGTAAGGTTGGTTATGGTGGTTTTGAGGTGAGGAGAGAGGAAAGAGAAAGGAATGGGGAAGAAGATGGGAGAGGGGGTGATAGGGTGTAGGTGAGGTGTATGGGATAACAGTGAGGGTGAGGAAGAGGTGTTTGTGTGTATGTGTTGTGTATGTTAGCTGAGTGTGAGGGGTTGTATGTGCGTGTTTAACTTATGACCCCTAAAAAAATGAAAATTAAAATAAATAAAATCCTTAATGTACGGACATAATTTTATAAATATTCGGGTAGTATCTAGGAATTTTTTATTATCCTAGATCACACTTTGTAATCCTAATACCGCTACATTTGACACGTCTCTACACGATCTCATACAACGGCCTCAATTTGAATTTCGGGTATCAGTCATTCAACATCTCCATCATGTTTCCTACATCGGCCTCAATGACTTCACGTTCCACAATTTTAGGCACTTTATGCAAGTGGTACGCAAGAGAAGTCAAAAGAGTGAAAGAAGGCACGATATGAAAGTTCAAGGGCATTTTGGTATTTTTTATAGTCACCATTCGGAGGACTGGTAAACTGGAAAGTTGAAGAACTCGACGCCACGAAGATACTGGAAGAAACGACACCTCAATCCGAGCTACTGTGAAGAAGTTATGGCCTTTTGAAAATGGAGAAGAAAAATAATAATGGAGTGACGCAAATCTCTTTTTAGTCTTCATTATTTTTTGTATTCCTCATTTTAAGGGTCTTGTCTTCATCATTTTAAGGCCTTTGTCTTCATCATTTTAAGGGTCTTGTCTTCATCATTTTAAGGGTTTTGTCTTCATCATTTTAAGGCTTTTGTCTTCATCATTTTAAGGCATTTGTCTTCATTATTTTAAAACTTTATGCCCCTATAAATACACACTTCGTTGCCCTTTTAACTCAAAGACAACATAAAACCTTCAAGAGGTCATTTCTACTCATTTAGGAGTATTTTGTGGAGAAGCCGGTATCTTCTTCATTGCTGCCTATCTGGAATTCTTGCGGGAGATTCCAGCCGAGGACATCGGAACCGACACCTGCAGGTATTTCGTATGTCACACTTATTTTCATTATAATCCGTGTAACCGTTCTTTACAAATTATATTGAAAATAATATGGTTTTGCCCTGCAGGGATTTTTCCTGATATGTTGTGTCACATGCTATATATATATTTATTTGATGAATCATCTAGATCCATGTTTTTAGGATTTAATTGAAATATTGTGTTCAATTAAATATCTTCTTAATTTTAATGCATGTTTAGAGGCTGTATGTAATTTATTTAAAAATTGACTCTAATTAAAAATAGTTAACTTGGAAACTTACGAATAATTTTTTATTCGATATCACACACCGCATTAATTTACGGAACTTTTCAAATTGGCATCAGAGCGGGTTGCACTAATTTATCACGTATTCCTATTTTTCGCAAAATTGTGTGATATTGATTTTTTTTAAATCAGTTTTGTGTTTATTCGCAATTTTTCCAATGGACCGCCCATCTTATGAGGAGCCTATTTTTGAATATGTTCACGACAGTGATGAAAAATTAAAACTTTTGAATTTGAAACTTTGCAAAAGAATTAACGTTTTGGAAAAAGAAAATTCTCGTTTTAAATGTGCAACGGATCTTTTGCAAACAGTTCAAAATCAAAGATATTTTTATCGTGAAAAATTTGGTTCCTTGGACCGTGACTTTAATAATTTAAAATTGTCCAAGAAGGAGAGTGTTGATAAAGTCCTATTTTTAGAAAAGGAAGTGGAGGACTTTAAAAACTCTCGGGTTCCCATTTATGCCGTCGAGGATAAAAAATTAATCGATGATTTTACGGCACGTGAAAAGACTCTTAAGGATAAGTTTTTTTAATTGAGGGGGAGCACGATAAACTGTTTAGTTTAATTGAAAATTTGAAAAAGAAATCCCTGTCTTTGGAAGAGTCTAATTCTTTGCTTGAATCAAATATTTTGAAGTTAAACAATAATTTAAACGATTCAAGTAGGTTTGATAGTGATGGTAATGGCTCAATTTTGTTCACATGCTTCTAGTGCTAATGCCAAGATCATTATTTATTTTAGAGGGTCAATTAATCCCAAGGACGTTAGAAAAGATCACACTTTAGGTAACATTCCTCCCGTTTACACATATTCACATTGTGGTAGGAAAGGTCACCTTAGGAGATTTTATTTTGAACTTGGAAAATGTCCTAGGAAGTTTAAGTCTAGTGTTTTGTTGGTTCCCAAAACCCCGTGTCGACGTGTTACATCCGTTTGGGTTAGGAAATCACTTTTGGATATGCTAGATTTTAGACAAGTTGATTCTCACTTGCTCACACATGATTCTTCTCTTTTCATATCATATACATGATTGTGTTTGCATGTTTGTCATAAGCTAGTGTTTTATTCATGATATGTATATTTGCTAGCGTTATGACATGTTCCTTTTGTATAAATTTTTCCTTTTAATATTCTCTTTTAAATAAAAAATACAAAAAAAATTATTTTGATAAAATTTTTGAAAAATCCAAAAAAAAAACTGTATTTTGTTTGCACCGTTTATGGATAAACACTTAGGATGACCAAGTCACAAACATCATTCCATATTATTCATGTGACTATTTGATAGTGTTTCGAGACAATATATCTTGTCATCTTTGTGCTTAATAATGTTTGGAGTCATTAAGATGTAATTAAGTGTTACTTCCTACATGTTTGACTCATGATTTTTTTTATTGCACACATGCACGAATTTGATTGATTATTGTACTTGTCTTATCACATGTTGGTTGGGTGTTTTCACTTCAATCATATCCTTAAAACGAATGAAGCTTGATAAAACTTGATAAGAAAGGTGTTCCTGTAATAACCGTTTTGCGAGATTATGTGTCTTTTTTATTAAAACAGGGAGGGGCTACGAAAGGTAATTATCTAGCGTAAAAGCCACCGTTAAAGCGGACCTAAAAATTTGAGAAATTTTATTATCGGGGTCCAAAGAGGTTAAAAGAGCCCGAAAAAATTTAAAGTCAATAAAAAGCAATACATGCCAAAATATGGGCCATTAGGTTTCACCATCAATTCTCCAAAGTTCGAGAATTTAGTTTAACACCTCTAAAAGAAAATATATCTGAGGGAGTTTGTTGAAAAATTTAAACGGGTTTGCACATCCTTGAAAATCTTGAAAAAGCGCTAAATAGTTTTGGACGTTATTGGTGTGGAAATCACTTTGGCTTTGATTTGTTGTTTTGATTAAGACGATGTCACCTAAATCCAACAATTCTTATACCTAAGGATACTTTTGATGTTCATTCGTTAGGAGTACATGTATGCATCGTGCACATATGATTGATTGAGTTTTTTTTCCTATCGATTATTTTCACACCCATACATTCCATTTCCATGACTTGGTTATTTAAGTTTACATCCATGGTGTGATTTTTTTTTGTATCTTATTTTTGTGTAAATTTTTTTTTTTTTTAAAACATTCAAATATAGAATATTTTTTGTGACATTTACCATATTCTTTGTTGTATATTTTGGGTAAAAATTTAAAAAAAAATGAAATTTTTTGAAAAATTCAAAAAATAGAAGATTTTTTTTGGACATTTTCCATATTTATGCTTCTTATATCTGTCTATTTGGGGACATCATAAAAAGGGGGAGAATGAATTATGGGGGAGAAAATTTACTTTGATTTATCTATGATTTTCTTAAGCTTAATTAATCTTTGATTTTTGCATATCATTATATTTCAAGCTATTGCGTGTCACGGATATTTGTTTTATCTCATGTGTGTAGGTACAAAGTTGATATCTATTGGATTACACACCTTGATGAGAAAAGCTTTGGGAGTTTCTGAAGTGTTGAAGATTTGAAGATGTTGAAGTCTGATTGATGACATGTCACTTAATATTCTCAGTTTGAGGGTTTAATGGAGATATTATGTTATATATCATTTGGTTTTGGAGATTGCATAATTCGGATTTTTATGTATGTACCGGCATAGACATAGGTGGATATTTGTAAGGACATAATTTTATAAATGTTCGGGTAGTATCTAGGAATTTTCTATTTTCCTAGATCACACTTTGTATGTCTAACACCGCTACATTCGACACGTCTCTACACGATCTCATATGACGGCCTCAATCCGAATTTTGGGAAACAAGCATTCAACATCTCCATCATGTGTCCCACATCGGCCTCAATGACTTCACGTTCCACGATTTTAGGCACTTTATGCAAGTGGTACACAAGAGAAGTCAAAAGAGTGAAAGAAGGCACGATATGAAAGTTCAAGGGCATTTTGGTAATTTTTTATAGTCACCATCCGGAGGACTGGTCAACTGGAAAGTTGAAGAACTCGACGCCACGAAGATACTGGAAGAAACGACACCTCAATCCGAGATACTGTGAAGAAGTTATGGCCTTTTGAAAATGGAGAAGAAAAATAATAATGGAGTGACGCAAATCCTCTTTTTAGTCTTCATTATTTTTTGTCTTCCTCATTTTAAGGGTCCTGTCTTCATCATTTTAAGGCCTTTGTCTTCATCATTTTCAGGGTCTTGTCTTCATCAATTTAAGGCCTTTCTCTTCATCATTTTAAGGGTTTTGTCTTCATCATTTTAAGGGTCTTGTCTTCATCATTTTAAGGCTTTTGTCTTCATCATTTTAACGCATTTGTCTTCATTATTTTAAAAATTTATGCCCCTGTAAATACACACTTCGTTGCCCTTTTAACTCAAAGACAACATAAAACCTTCAAGAGGTCATTTCTACTCATTTAGGAGTATTTTGTGGAGAAACCAGTATCTTCTTCATTGCTGCATATCTGGAATTCTTGCGGGAGATTCCAGTCGAGGACATCGGAACCGACACCTGCAGGTATTTCGTATGTCACACTTATTTTCATTATAATCCGTGTAACCGTTCTTTACAAATTATATTGAAAATAATATGGTTTTGCCCTGCGGGGATTTTTCCTGATATGTTGTGTCACATGCTATCTATATATTTATTTGATAAATCATCTACATCCATGTTTTTAAGATTTAATTGAAATACTGTGTTCAATTAAATATCTTCTTAATTTTAACGCATGTTTAGAGGCTGTATTTAATTTCTTTAAAAATATAATCTAATTAAAAATGGTTAACTTGGAAACTTGCGAATAATTTTTTATTCGATATCACACACCGCATTTATTTACGGCACTTTTCACTTAAAAAAATAAAATCTATAAAAACTAAAATTAAATTAAAATAAAACTTATAGTATATAAAATAAAACTAGAATAAAAGAAATAAAACTAAAAACCTGATAAAAACTAAAGATTTAAAAAAAGGAAAATATAATAAAAGTAAAAATAAACTCCTAAAAATTAATCTTAATAAAATAAGATAAAATAAAATAAAAACTAAAAAATAATAAAAATAAAAATAAAAATAAAAATAAAAATAAAAAATGTAAAAATGTAAAAAATGTAAAAATGTAAAAAATGTAAAAATGGGAAATGAATCCTAGAAAATTCTAAATAAATTTAAAATAAACCCTAAAAACAAAAACGAGTCAACTAAAAATCTAAAAAAAATAAAAAATATGAAAGGGAACAAATCAAACACACACGGCCCGGGATGGAGGTTAGGGTAGGTTAGGGTTACGGGATAAGGTAGTAAGCTCCATTCAACGCACATTTACCTCGATATTCAGCTTTTGACACCGCAAACGGACGTTTGACCTACAAGATAAACATTTAAGCACATAAGACCCATATTGCCGAGAATTAGCAACTAAAGTATGTCTATTCGGGGTATAAAATGTACAGTTTTGGGTGCTTATGACACCACCCATAAACAGAGTGTTGCTAATCCTCGAGCAATAAGATAAAGAGAAAGTGAAAGAGAAAGATAAGAAACCAAAAGTGTACCACTTTTACGGGCACTTACGATTGCACTTAGCATGTGCAACAAGCCTTTAAACCTATAGGTTGCCCTACAGGACAAGTTGTGTCTCGTGAAGGTTTGCAGGGAATATACCCACAAAATTCTTATTTGCAAAATTTTATTGAAATGCAGTCAATCTCTCATTAGATATAGACTAATCGCACAATCCATCATGAGATAAATGTTTTCAGAAATACAAGCTAGAATGTGTAAAAATTTTAGCTAAGTAAATACTCAAGGAACATCCTTCCTAAACCTCAACGTGTGTGGTGTGAATCAGTCAAAACGGATCGAGTATCACAAGACTAATTCCTAGACTGCCTCTTCAAAATCAACGCTTCAACTCCAAATCTCACTAGATATAGCTCTCTCAAATGAACTCTCGAGATTAGGGTCAGTGTATCGCTCTTGTGTGTGAGGAGGTGAGTAAATGTAAGCAAGTTCAAACACCTCACTCACACATAAGAAAGAACGAACATATAGAAAGAAAAATGATCTCATGAAAGGAATGTTAATCACTATAGTGAGAACGTCGAGTTATTCACCACGTTGTCTTTCATTTGCCCGAACACCTAGGGTAACATTGATGACAATGGGTGAGGGGGAAATGAAATGAGGTAGGATGGGATGAGATGAGGTAAGGATGGTGATGTAGAATAAGATTGATGTGTGAAATGATGGATGTATGATGGATGAGTGAGAAGAGTGTACTATTAAGAACAAATGTCTTTATTACACAAGAACTAATTACAAAACTCTTTTTTTTTCGATTTCTCTTTTTTTTTCTCTCTTTTTTTATATTTTTATGTTTTTCTCTTTTTTTATACTCTCAACACTCAAGACATTTAACATTTGGAATCAACACTCTTTTTCTGAAAAAAATGATGGATGAAATATAAATGGAGATGATATATGGATGGTGTGGGGAATATATGGAAGAATTTGGGTGAAGTGAATGGGAATGTGATATGAAAAGTGGTAAGTGTATGGATGAAAATCTAGTATTCGGGACAAATTTCAAGACACGCGTTTATTACAACTCGAAAAAGATGTCATTCTCAGTGATGAAGCCAAAATTTTAGTGAAGAATAATGAGATCATACAACAGTTAAATGCGGACCCAAACGAAGTTGAATCAACTTGTGACTCGGAGATTGCATAAAACTCTCTAAAAGGTGAAAGGCACAAATCTCACGGACTAAAGTCTCTACTAGTGATCCTTAAGGTTCTCTTTAGAATTGCAGTACTTCTCAACTCTAAACGTAATGACGTGATAAGTGCGCAAATTTTGTTGAGTCTAGAAATTCATGGTGCAACATGCCTTGGGACGTATTACATAAGCCATTTAGGAAAAAATATTATCTATCTTGATTCCTAGACTTAAAAGATGGATGATTGAAAATTCACATCAATAAATGAGATGAAAGAAACTGCATGAAATTTTAAAAATCAGGTTCAAAAATCAAAAAAATTCAAAAGAGGTACAATTTTGATAAAATTCCCCACCCCCAAAAAAAATGGAACATCGTCATCGATGTTAAGTAAAATGATTTTTAAAATTGAGAGCATACGGTAGGAAAGAGATTACCATAATGAACCTCTAATGAAGTGGACAGAGGGAGCCTAGAATAAACCTGAATAAATGATAAGAGAAAGAAGTGTACAAGTCTATAAGCATGATAAAGCATTGGGTGATGTGAAACACCACCCCCAAATAGGATGAGACTCATACAAGAAACGCGGGCTGGCTCCCGATAGCGCTAAGTTTAATGTCATCAGCCAGACCGATGGATCTCACCCTAAATATAGGATCAAGGAAAGTGCGGGGCAGTAGAAGAATTGGGGTGATGATAATCACCCCCAAACAAGACTGAAACGTCAGTCTTGTTGGATAAAGGCTAAAGAGGTCATTGCACTTGTATACAAAAATGTATCACGCGATGCAAAGCATCGGTGGACGAAGGGCGGGTGGGTATTAGGGTAAAGGTGAGGGTTAATAGGCACCGGTCACGGGCCTTTTTGAGCCGGAAGGTGAGGGCAACTAGGGCCCTGTAAGCATGGTGCTCAAGTTGGTGAGGGAGGCGAAATGGTGTTGAAAGTGAAATGTGGTGAGGCTAATAGAAATTTCACCACCATTCTATGAATGGGAGATGATAATGGTCGCGTCGTGACACGCCAGGGAGTTGTTAGGAAGAAAAATCAACACCACAAGGAAGTGATGTGCATAGAGTAAAAAGCTCGGTGTCACAGTGGAGAGTAGCACCATAAATACTCTCGTAAAAGGAGGATGGTTTCAGGTGAGGATCTAAAAATGTAGATGGAAACTTGAAATGTGTAAAATCAATATCCAAACCAGGTGGTGGGGTGGAAGGAACAATGGTCGGGTTGGGTGGGATAAATGGTGGAGGAAAGGGAGGGATAAAGTGTGTATCAGGTGGTATATTTGGTGGAGGAAGATGATCCAACTCAAGCGTGGGAGACACACACTCACTGAGAGGAGTAAAGGAATACTCATAAGGGAGTGTGGTTTCTAAAGATGGAGTGATCAACTTCTCCATAAGAGTAGCATCGGTGAATGTGGTGGGTGAGTAAGACGAGGCACCAAGATCTAATATAGAGGAATCACTAGAAATATTAGGCTCCAAGGGAGCCATGCATGGTGGGATATCATCCATATCCGGATAGGTAGGAACTATCACAAATTCTATCACGGGAAAATGGGGAGCACTCATAGCCAGAGCTAACCTAGGATAAATTGGTTCCTCGGGAACATAAGGGTGAAGCTCTATAGGTGTAGACTCGAGCATTGTTTTGGATTCGACGGGAAAGGGAAGGTGAACCGCAATGATGGGTTCATGTGGACATGGTGGGATTGGATCAGTCTCACTAATGAAAGGTAAGTCAACACAATTGTCGACTTGGGTCTCGGACCAAGGGATGGTCTCAACTTCGAGATTCTCGAGGTGGTAGGATTGGTCACACTCAAAATTCGTGTCACAAGAGGACCCATCATCGTCACACTCGGGTGCAATAAAGGGTTGACTTGGGGGTGAAGTCCGACTCTCGCTCACACTCAATTTCATTTAACCTTTGTTCAAGCCTTTGTAGAGCTTCATTTTGAATTTGAGTGCCTTGCTCTTGCTCGAGTATGAACTTTTGAAAGAGGCTTTCGAGAGAGAATGTGGATGGTTATGATTGAATGATGGGTGGTGGTGGTGGTCGAGGTAGACACAACTCTCTACGATCATGACTGTATGGAGAATACTCAAATGAAGTGTGGGGAGTGGGGCCAAGTTCATCATACACGAAAGGATCGCCTTCGTGATAGACAAATGGTTGATACTCATGGGGCATGTAGTGAGGGAACTGATCGTGAATGGGTGCACAAGGTTGCTATGACGACTGTGGAAAGTGTGAGGATCCGCAACATCGGGTTGGGATTCGTATTGCGTGGAAGGGTAATCAGGACTCCACGAATAGCTAGAGTACTCACACAACTTGTGATTAGATACATCGGGATAGTAGGCCGAGGTGGGTTCTAGAACAGTGTCATATGGATATACATGTTCCACGGTGGGTTTGGATGGATATGTAATGTAAGGGCACTCATGGGACATGTGATCGGTATAATAACAGTGGGTGCACAACAAAGGATGAGACACATCGACACTTGACACCGAGGGTGATGGAATAGGAGGTGAGTGCATAGATGGGTCAAGAGTACCAACGGTACTCGTGAGAGAGGTAAAACCACTAAGTATCTCATAAAGAGACGGCGCGGGATCTCTCACACACGTGTCGCATGTCAATGGGAAATGACCAAAGTAGTCCCATAAAGGACGTTCTTCGGCCATGTGGAGAGGAATTTTATTTTTGGATTTTTTTGAATTTTCTCAAAAGGAAGGAAAATATTTTGGGATTTTTTTTTATAAAAAGAATAGAAGAAAATATTTTTGGAGTTTTATATATCTTTTTTTTCGTAAAAATAAAGGAAGAAAATATTTTTGGATTTTTTTTTAAATGAAAGAAAATAGTTTTGGAAATTTTTTTTTTTTGGAAGAAAAGGTGGGGAAAAAATATGGACTCTTTGAATGGACGAACTCACTAAAACTGACTACCGAAAAATTGAATGGAATTGGATACACACATAACCAATTTTTATCTTTAAATTTAGTGAAAGGGGTAGTCAAATTTTAATTAAGTCCGGGGGCAATAAAAATCACGGAATTATCTGAGTGATCGCCTTTGCAAAAATATTCTCCTAGTGGGCTACCTAGTTAATTGTTTTTAAATATATTGATGGCTAGGGTGGCACACAATTGGTAAGCAAGTGAGTCGGGTGATGAAATCCCTTCTCTTGAGTGACCGATTGTAGGTCTTAATTAATTAATTCATCACACCATTCGAAAATAAATGCGACAATAAAGTTTGGTAAGAGCACACAAAGCACACACAATAATTGACTCGCTAACAGGAGATGCGTGAGTGTTTAGAAATGTACCTCCCACGGTTTTTACGTCGTGGGGTACCAAAAAATTTTGAGACGGCCAGGGGGAGATCACGCCAATCTCAGTCGGCCCCAGGAGTCCGACCGAGCCAAGGTAGAGAGGCTTCTAAATCCTCGCCTTTGGATGCCCTCTCTCTACATTGTTCGGTTTCCCTATCACGCTTGTCTTCAATTTATTACAAATTTAAATGAAAAATAAATTAAAGGTGTCTCTATACACTGCAATACAAGCAATGATAAAAATCCCAATACAAACCTTCTAAAATAAAGAAAAATGGTACTAAAATGCAATAAAATACAGGAAATAAATGAACTACAAAATTAAATCCACTCCGAGCTTTACGATCCAAAGAATGGTAACAACGCCATTTGATAGAATTGACATTTCATTTCCCCAGCAACGGCGCCATTTGATAACTTTACTTTTTGCGTGTCGTCATTTGAAAGCCAAGTTAATCAAAAACCTCAAATACCTACAAAATAAAATAATCTCAAGTGAAGAGGTAAGTAAGGGTATTAATCCACATCAAGGGGGTAAGCTAGAGACAAACTCAATTGTAGTTCAATTTTTATTTTATTTTTGGGTTTTTGCTTTTTCTATTTTTTTTAGCTTTTTCAAATATTAAAATAATTGGGTGAGGTAAGGTGAAATAACACTAAACTAAAATGTGAGATGAAAATAACTAATTAGAAAGTGACTAAAAGTGAAAAGTAAGGTCTAACACTAAAATAAAAGATAGAGTGAGGTAAATAAATGTGAGAACAATCAAGGAGTGAGATTACACCACAAATTTTAGCTATTCTAACTAATTAATTGAATTCTCCCAAATTAATATCAACATTAGAAATCAATTCTTGTTGCAAATGTAATTTTAACAGTAACCTTTTAGAAAATTAAGTTTAACACCCCACAACTCTAGAAAATTAGATCTACACTCCTTTTAATTAACCACCCTCTAGTATCGATCAATTAAAATTTATGTAAATCTTAGTAAATAAATTTAGTGTTGAAATTCAAGTTATAATACCCCACTTAAGAAACCCCTATCTCTAGTTTGAATCTAAAATGGGTATTATAAGTAGAAATTCGATTTTCTCTCGAAAATCATTTACCCTCTCTCGAGGTGTAAATTAAGGGTAAGGGATCAAAATTAATATTCAAAGGAAATTTTCAAGTAATCAAAGTAATTAAATCAAAATAACATCAAATAAAGGTTCACCCCACCCCTTGAAAGGGGATGTAACCTAACATAATAAAAAGCATGATAATTAAATAATCAATAGGCATTTAATATAAAAGAGAAAAGAGAAGAACAATCAAACCAATCTCTTGAATTTAATTGACTCCAATCCTCCAATTTGAATTATACAACCCTCTTAATTGAGCATCCAAGTAGTTTGCAATAATACCCACTCAATTAAATCTCATATAAAATTTCTCCTCACAAATTTCTAAAAAAAATAAAACTAAAACTATTTACAAAATGGTGTTTATCATTATTTATTTTCTACACTAAACTATCTCTAACTATTTTCTACGATTCTCTATTTCATGATATCTCAAGCTCCTTCCAAATGGGGTCTTCCATCCTTTAAATAGTAGGCATGGAGCAAGGGGGTAAAAATGGGAGGAAAAGGGTGTATGGGATATGGAAGGTATTTGGGTGAGGGTATCTAGGAAATTATGCACACATGTGCATGGGTAAAAGGTGAGGTTATGTGGGAAGTGTGGTGGTGAGGTTAAAATCATATTTGGTTTGAGGGGTATTTTGGGCAATTGGGGTAGAAGTGGTAGTTGGGGGTAGTTTGGGAAAAAGTGGTTTAAATGGGTTTAGTTGGAACATGTGGGATTTGGGTTTATTTGTTATGTCTTTGGTATTTTGGAAGGTGGCACGATTTTGGTTAAAGGGGGTGTTGATACCAAAATTAATATGCTGATATGGACGAATAATAAGAAGACACGTGTCAATCTATATGGCACAATAGCAACGAGGAAGTTTATTCCCCCGACCTAGTCATACTCACTCCGAGAAACAGGTGTACTCCGAGGAACTCCATCTCTCCGAGGAACTCCATCTCTCCGAGGAACTCCAGCGCTTCGAGGAACTCTTGAACGACGAAGCAACTAAGGCGGTTCGAGCTGCATCTCGACCACAGCATTGATTGCCAGATAATCAACAGTTCAACTATTCATTGAATGCCTATCATCTTGACACACACGCTTGAAGAGCATTAAATGAATTACCCTTTCATATGTATATCATTTAATGTATCACCCTTTCAGATTATAGCCTCAAGGCTATAAATACATTGTATTACCCTCATTCAAAGGGACCGGAATTTCTTGATAGTACTTGTAATCGAGAATTCCTAAACACTCAGCAATAACATAACAGTGGACGTAGTCCATTCATATAAGGCTGAACCACTTTAAAATCTTTTGTCTCATTTATTTATCTGTGATTGAATAATTAGAGTAATCTAATTTTTTACATCAACAGATTGGCGTCGTCTGTGGGAACGACTGGTGTTATCGTTTTTCACCAAAAATCATTCATCATCAATGGCGGATAATCCAGAATCTAGCAATCAAAATGCTGGAAATGCTGGAAATCCTCCAAATCCCTTTGCACCTCCAGATCTGGCCGGAATTATGACGAATCTGGCTCAAGGACAAACCGCCATGCAAGAAACAATGCGGCAACTCATACAAACCCTTCATGGCGGTGCACCTGCACATTTGGGACAGCGAAGTGGTCAGAGGCAAACTTATTTACTTTCTTCACGATCCAGGCGTAGTGAATCATATCGTAATGAGGAATCTAATGATTTCTCTTATCAACCTGGGCGAACTTCGTCAATACGGGCTACAGATACTGAGCAACGTATCACACTCTCTCCAGAGAGACCCAGTGCTTTGGAAAGATAGAGCAGGGCATCTCCTTTCAGTCGATTAGGCCCCAGGAGGAATAGGAGTCCACCTAAGGCCATGTCGAGGAGTTTTCGACAACCATCAGATTTAAGAGAGGGATCACCACAATCACGACCAGTTGCTCATCAAGAAAGATCTCAGGAGGCCACGTCAGAACAATCAATTGCTCGAACTAATAGGCCCGAGGAAGGAAATGATGCTTGGAAAGGTTCCATTAAGAGGTTGGAGGATAGATTGGGAGAAATGGCTAAGGCGAAGAATCCCCTACAACGAACTTTTGTTCAAGGGACACCTTTTGTCCAGGCCATTATGGATTTTCCTACACCGTCAAAGTTTAAATCCCCTGGGGTGACTCTCAAATATGATGGAAAGACAGATCATGTTCTGCACATAGAGCAATATCAAGCTGCTGCCGACATCTATGCTGTCCCTGACGAGATGAGATGCAGAGCATTCTCAGGAACTCTTACTGGATCTGCCCAGATATGGTACAACAATCTTCCTCGGGGTAAGATTTCAATTTTCTTTCAATTAGCCGAGTTGTTCATCGGTAATTTCTATTTTGGAGCAAAGCCAGTAAAACGAGTAGCACACTTGTTAAGTGTTAGACAAAAATCTGGTGAGAGTACTAGAGATTACATAACTCGTTTCAATAACGAGAAGCTGGAAGTCATAGATTATGAAGAGAAGACAGCAATCACCACCTTGATGAGTGGGTTGTTGCCTAACAAGTTGTATTACACCTTGGCCAAAGATCCACTTACAACTATGTCAGAGTTGATGGCAAAAGCGTCCAAAATCATGAATGCCGAGGAGGCTATGGCTGCGAAGAAGAATATGGATAAAGAAACCAAGGAGGAAGGCGACAAATCTAAGAAGAAAGAGCATAAGGGCAATGGCGGTGACAAGCATTCCAAGAATAATAAGTCGTCATGGGAAGTCCTGAGGAAATTCGATAATTATACTCCTTTGAAAATGGGTATTAATCATGTCTTGGAAGAAATCAAGAATAACGAGGAAGTAAAGTGGCCAAAGAAACTGAGGTCAGACCCTGACACGAGGAATAGGAAGAAATATTGCGAGTTCCATAAGGATCATGGCCATATGACCAAAAATTGCATAGCTCTTCAGAATGAGATTGAAACACTCATCCGAAGAGGGAAACTAGCAAAGTATGTTGATCAGGGAGGTGAAAGAAGAAATAATGAACGAACTAGAGAAAGATCTAGATCTCCTCGTCAAGTAGAGGAGAAAAAGAAGAGAGACCATGAAGATGATCCAGATGATGACCCCGATCTTCCCAAGAAACGAAGGCAGCCAGAACGAGAGGTATTTTCAATACGTTTTGGGTCATTTGATTGTAATGTCATTACAGGTGGAGATATAGGAGGAGGATACCTTACTGCAGAAAGAAAGGCTTACCTCGGAGAGGCTCAAGCTTGTTCATATATTCAGCGAATAAATTTGTCTGAGGAGGATCGCCCGAGGAAGATAAACAAAGAGAAGCTGGTCATTGGCTTTTCAAAAAACGACCTAGCAGGTGTTCTTTACCCTCACGACGACCCTTTGGTGATCAAAATGAGGATGAAAGAAGTAGTGATTTCAAGGGTTTTGGTAGATAATGGTAGTTCGGCGGACATCATGTACTACTCGTGCTTTGACAGTTTAAATTTGAAATTATCTCAATTGGAACCTTATCACAGACCACTCCTGGGTTTTGCTGGCGAGAAAGTTTTTCCACTTGGGACGATCAAGTTGGATATATTCATTGGAACTTGACCTGCTTGTCGAACAGAGAGAATACGCTTCTTTGTGATGGATAAGAATGTGCAATCGGCTTACAACATCATCATGGGAAGAGTTGGTTTGAAGAAGTTCGAAGCAGTCCCATCTACAGTACATCAGTGCTTAAAATTCCCAACAAATTTCGGAGTAGGAGTTGTGAAAGGTGATCAAAAAGTAGCTCGGGAATGCTATTATTCATCTGCCGAGCAAGAGCAGCTTGAAGAATCAAGGAAAAAGACTACTACCTACCAAGTGGATGAAGGTACAGAAATTGAAACACTGGATCCTAGAGATGAATCCCAACTTGTAAAAGGACAGGTGGTAGAATCTACAGAAAATGTTATTTTGGACGACGAGCACCCTGAACGAGTAACCCAGATAGGTTCGTCGTTGGATGCTTCAATAAAACAGGAGTTCGTAACTTTCTTGAGAAGCAGAAAGAAAACATTTGCATGGAGTCATGAAGATATGTCAGGAATAGATCCAAACTTCTTATGTCATGAGGTCAATGCGAGTAAGGAGATCAAACCCGTAAAGCAGAGAAGAAGAGTATTTAGTCCCGAGAAGAATCAAGCCATACAAGAGGAGGTCGAGAAGCTCCAGAAAGCCCAATTCATTGAAGATGTGAAATATCCAGACTGGTTGGCAAATGTGGTGATGGTAAAGAAGAAAAACAATAAATGGAGAATGTGTGTTGATTTCACTGATCTCAATAAGGCCTGCCCAAATGATCACTTTCCATTGCCCAGAATTGACCAACTAGTGGATGCTACCTCGGGACACGAGCTGCTCAGCTTCATGGATGCTTACTCTGGCTACAACCAGATCAAAATGAAACCTGAAGACAGGGAAAGTACTTCTTTTATTACCCCTAGGGGAACTTATTGCTATAATGTTATGCCTTTTGGTTTAAAAAATGCAAGAGCGACATACCAGCGGCTGATGAACAAGGTTTTTGCCAAACAAATCAGTTGCAATATGGAAGTTTATGTCGATGATATGCTAACAAAGAGCAAGAAAGCTGTTGATCATCTAGTTGACTTAGGTCAGACCTTTGATCAACTGGATAAATACCAAATGAAGCTCAACCCGACGAAGTGCACATTTGGAGTACGAGAAGGAATGTTCCTCGGGTACATCGTCAACCAACGAGGCATTGAGGTGAATCCAGAAAAGATCAAAGCTATTTTAGGGCTGCGATCTCCAACGACGAAGAAAGAAGTGCAGAGTCTTACAGGACGAGTTGCAGCGCTCAACAGATTTGTATCCCGAGCAACTAATCGATGCCTTCCATTCTTTAAAACACTTCGAAAAACTTTCGAGTGGAATGATGAATGTGAAAAAGCCTTTCAAAACTTGAAGAAATATTTGGGAGCACCTCCATTGTTGTCCAGGCCAGTAACGGGAGAAAAGTTATACTTATACCTGGCAGTATCAGAGAATGCAGTCAGCTCGGCATTGATCAGAATGGAGAATGGAGTCCAGAAGCCAATTTATTACAAAAGTAAGGCTTTCCGAGGTGCAGAGATCAGGTACCCAAAGTTGGAAAAATTGGCATTGGCATTAATTGAGGCAAGTAGAAGAATGAGGCCATATTTTTAGGCCCATACCATCATCGTGTATACCGACATGCCATTGAGACAAGCCCTTCATAAGCCAGAAAAATTAGGGAGACTGATGTACTGGGCAATAGAGCTCGGTGAATATGATATTGTGTATGAACCCAGATCATCACTAAAAGGGCAAGCTGTAGCAGATTTGATAGCAGATTTTACTTATCCTGATACTCCCGAGGAACAAAAGTTGCTCGCTGATCAACCTGTGGATGTTACAGGATCATCAAACACAAGCCCAGACCAACTCCGGTTGGTAAAAGGTCTTGTGGATGTTGAAGGATCATCAAATTCGAGCTCAGACCAACTACGGTTGGTAAAATGGCGAGAAGAGATAATCGACGAGGAGCGAAAAATATTAGGGGAGGATGAAAGCAAATAACAAATATTTCACCGAGGAATCTTGTCAGAAAAGAAATTTGAAGACGAGTTACCTACATAGAGATTATATGTAGATGGGTCATCTTGCACAACAGGTTGTGGAGCATGGATTGTTTTAAACACCCCAGATGAGATTGACATGGAATACGCCCTGCGATTCCAATTCAAAACTTCCAATAATGAGGCGGAGTATGAGTCCATGATAGCAGGTCTTAAGTTAGCAAAGAACATGGAAGCGCAACAAGTGGTGGTATTCAGTGATTCTCAATTAATTGTGAATCAGATGATGGGGACATATGCAGTTAAAGGAGAATTAATGGTCAAGTATCATGCAAAGGTGATGGAGTTGTTGGCAGAATTTGATGCCATTCAGTTGATCAGAATACCAAGAATGAAGAATGCACAAGCAGACGCACTGGCCCGACTAGCATCAGCTACTCGTACCGAGCTGGGAAGAACGATACCAATTGAAGTATTAAAAAGTCGAAGAATGGATGAAAACTTGACGATGAATGTTATTACCCTTGATTTAGGACCATCTTGGATGGATCCCATCAGGGCATATATTGAGGAGGGAGAATTACCGGAGGATAAGCTCGCTGCCAAGAAATTGAAGTATAAAGTTGCTCGGTATGTACTAACTAATGGTGTTTTGTATAGATGAGTAATTATGGCAGGTTTGCAAAGATGTGTACATCCCTCCGAGGTGAAAGAATTGATTGAAGAGATCCATGAAGGGTCTTGTGGAGCACATGTAGCAGGTCGGACACTTTTGCAAAGGGTGATGACGCAAGGATACTACTGGCCAACGATGAGGGCTGATTGTATAGCCTATGCTAAGAGATGTGATAAATGCCAACATTTTTCCTCCATTCGACGAACTCCACAAGAATTATTGACACCCATAACTTCCCCTTGGCCATTTGCCATTTGGGGAATTGATTTGGTTGGACCACTACCAACGACCCGATGAAGATTCAAGTACCTCGTCGTTGTAGTGGATTATTTTACTAAGTAGGTAGAAGTTGAACCACTTATTGATATGACATACGAGAAGGTGTACCAGTTCGTTTGAAAGAACATCATCTGCCGTTATGGTCTCCCTCATGCCTTCATCACAGACCATGGAACACAATTTGATAATGAGGAGTTTGCCGCCTATTGTCATCAGTCAAACATTTTGAAGATTCATTCAGCACCAGTCCATCCTCAGAGCAATGGACAAACTGAAGTGACGAACAGAACATTACTAAATGGTTTGAAGAAGAGGCTAAGTGAGGCTAAAGCTAATTGGATTAATGAGCTACAGTCAGTATTGTGGGCTTACCGAACGACTCCCCGAGCAGCAACTGGAGAATCACCATATATGCTGGCATTTGGAAGTGAGGCTGTAATACCTGCCGAGTTGGGTCTTCCAACACACAGAGTGCTGAATTTCAATTCCCCAGTCAGCGACTTAATGAGAAGATTGGATTTGAATATGCTCGAGGAGGTTAGAGAAGAGGCTGCCATTAGGAATGCTGCTTACCAACAACGAACAACTTTGTTCTACAACAAGAGGGTGAAGAAATGCGACTTAAAAGAAGGAGATTACGTGCTAAAGAAGGTCATTCAGAAGCACAATAAGTTGGAAGCAAATTGGCATGGACCTTACCGAGTTACAGAAGTTGTTCGACCAGGAACTTACCGAATAGCAACTCTAGAAGGAGAGGAATTTAAGAATGCATGGAATGCTGAACACCTACGCAAGTATTATCAGTGATGTAAAATGTAAAGCAGTTCCATCAATATGAATAAAATGATGATGTTTCGCCATCCTCTTTCTTTTATTGAAAGTTTTTTGGGGAATACTAGTGTACAACACTACACTGTTCAGCAATAAAAGCAACACCGATAGTTCAAACCCATATCAACTCCGGTTGGTAAAAGGGCGAGAACAAACTATACTCCTTTGGTTAGGAGGCGTACACTATCTCAGACCAACTCCGGTTGGTAAAAGAGTTAGTGGACATGATAGTTCGAACTCAGACCAACTCCGGTTGGTAAAAGAGCGAGAACACGATAGTTCGGACCCAGACCAACTACGGTTGGTAAAAGGGCGAGAACACCCCATACTCCTTTGGTTAGGAGGCGTACATTAGCTCAGACCAACTCTGGTTGGTAAAAGAGTTAGTGGACATGATAGTTCGAACCCAGATCAACTCCGGTTGGTAAAAGGGCGAGAACAAACCATACTCCTTTGGTTAGGAGGCTGACACTGGCTCAGACCAATTTTGGTAAAAGGGCAAGTGGACACGATAGTTCGAACTCAGACCAACTTCGGTTGGTAAAAGAGAAAGAACACGATACTCCTAAAAAGGCCAATTTCGATTGGTTAGAAAACAAGATATGCTCTCAAATGCCAACTTATGTTGGTCGGGAGGTAAGATTATTACAGAAAATACAAAAGTTCCTCGAAGAATAAAATATTCCAAAATGAACCAAGTATGGTTGGTCGGGGATAAAAACCCACTAACTGTAGTTGGTCGACGAGGAATATTCATCGACCTTGGTTGGTCGGGCACATTTTATAAAAAAGACAAAAAGTTACCAAGTATGGTTAGTCGGGGATAAAATCTCACTAACTATAACTGGTCGACAAGCTTATTTTTACAACCTTGGTTGGTTGGAATAATTTTCAACATTTTTATACTCATTACTTTATTATTAAGTGATCGAGCAACATTACTAATACTTGTAATTTTTTATTACTAAGTTGGTCGATGAACCACACAATATTGTTATGCAAGCACAAATATAAAGTGTTTGACAGATACAAGACAATAACAATACAAATTTGCGAACAAAAATGAAATTCTTTCATTAATTTCAAAATGAATTACACAAGTTCATTACATTGATATTAAATTGTGTACTAACTATTACATCAGAACCTCATATTCTACTTGTCTTTTCCCTGCTGCTTTTGAAACAGGCTCCTCGCCAGCAGGAGGATCTTCCTGGCAAATGGGAGAATTAATAAAGTTAATATCTCGAAGCATTCTGACGTTCATTATTGAAGGTGTGTCCAGTAGATGCTCGGGACGAGATACCTCGATCTGAGAGTGAAGATTTTAGTCACCAAGGTATTTTGCAATTAAGCTCCGAGGAATGGCGCGAGCTGGGATCCATTCCATGTCCAAATTATATGGTGGCACAGGCAGGTCAAGAACCCCAGGATCATGATAATCCCAAAGGTAGTGTCCCTGTTCGAGCTTCAGCACGCCCAAAGCATTCAGCCAACCTTGCTTGTAGCCCTCGTTATTGGCGTTCTGGATACGATCATCTAAGTGGAATAACGCTTCGTTGTATCCAGCCATCCAGAACTCCCTGGGCTGTTTATTAAATTGAAATGTCAACTTTTCAAGCTTCTCGTGAAGGTTTCTGGCAAGAACATCCTTACTATCCAGAGCAGACTTTGTCGAAGCAAGTTGATCCTCCAGAGTTTGGATTTTCTTGGACATTTCAGACAAAGCCCGATCTTTTGCACTCAATTGGAAGGCTTGGGTTTCCAATGTTGATTGAGTACGAGCTTCTTCAACAGTACAACGAAGACCTCTTGGTCGTCCCCGAGCAGGTTGAGTACTTTGTTCCTCGTCAACATTCTGAGCAACTCTTCCTCGTCCACGAGAACCTCTTCCTCGTCCCCGAATAGCAGTGGAAGGCCCAACTCTTCTCAAAGCCTCTAACTCTTACCTCAATTTGGCATTCTCAACCTCTAAAAATGAGAATCCTTCATCTGTGACCGGTACCAAGGCAGTGGAAGATGAAGCTGCAGACTTATACTGTGCCAGCTCTTTCTGCAAATTGTTATTCTCTTGCTCCAGCACCTCGGCAATCTTTCTGCATGCTTCGACTTCACCCTTTAGGGTTCTCTCTCTCACTTTATAGCCAGCAAGCATCTTGTCATAACCTGTTTCAGCACTAAGTTATTTGAGTTTCTTCTCATACCCTTCGTGCAAAAGAACTGAAGACTCTTTATACTGCTACTGAAGTTCATAAAGAGTACCTTGCAAGTCTTCAATCATTTATTAATAAGCCACATTGTTGTCTACAGCACGATCAAGAAGACATTTCAAGCATTGATATGCCTCCACTGCATAGTCTGAAGCATCATGACCAAGGATATCAGCAATTTCTGATGCACTCAGGTCAGTATGGCCAGCATTATAATATTCATGGCATTACTGCATCAGTTTTGTATCATTGGCAGACAGCAATTCCATTCTAGCCATAAACTAGTAAAGAAGAGAAGGCAAGAGTTAATAAAAGAAGCAGACAGAACATCAACAGCGTAGAGGAACAAAAAGGTGATTTTTATTACATCATCAAAAGGAGTACAGCGTTCAGAATACAGAGTACAAGTAAAAGAAAATAAAATAGATACCGAACAACTTCACACCTTTTCCTTATCTCCCAAGACTTTCTCGGGAGGCTGGGACGAGGAGCTCGGCTGCTCGGTGGAAATAATAATTTGGTCGACTGGAGTTGGAACTTGTTGAGGAGGAGCAGGCAAAGATGAAATCTCCTCGGTAACTGTCTGAATAGGTTGGGAAGCAAGTACTTGATCACCCATTGTCATTGAAGACTCCTCGGATGCCGCTTCGTCTTCTTCCTCATCTTCAATTACAGGAGGGGGGCCAGGAAGATGTTGTTGAAATAGCTCAGAGTCCTCGCTAACCTTCAATTCTTTCAGGGCAGCAACCCAACCATCTCAGAAGTATTTCAAACTCCCATACTGCACCTGAGTCATCATTGCTGCTACCCCCCTGTCCCATCCTTTATCCCAACCAGTGCAGAAAGATTTTTTCACCGCTACCTTTCTTTTTATTTTCTCCGAGGAGAGCTTCTCGGATAGAAGATCCTCGGTGGCTTTCAACTTGGCCTCTACCTCCTCCTTCTGGCGATTACTTCTCGCAGAAGGGTTATATCTTCCTCAGCCAATTTTAACTTATTTTCAAGCTCCCCAAAGTTTGTGAACTTCTCAGAATATTTTTTATTCTCTCTCTCCAAGTCTTTCACCTTATTTCTCAACTGCACCTTCTCTGCCTCAGATGCAGCCAACTTCTTCTCCCATTCACCCCTATCCTCGTCATACTTTTGACGAGAATCCTTTAAAGATTGAGCCAAATCCTGAAAAGGATCCTCTACTCCAGACGAGGAGCTAGAAGCCTTGATCGCTTCATCTTTCTTCACTATGGTGTTAAAGCAACTCACCAGCTGGAAAAAGAATAAAATAATGATAAGTCATTGCATAGATACTTGTATTGATGGAAAGAAAGAAAAATTCAAGATAAGAGAAACTTACTGAAGCAATGTGATGAGTAGCTAGGGATGTCAGCATATCCCTAGACATATTTTCCTCAATTCCTTGGACTTTAGGAATGGTCCAAGTCTTTACCGAGCTCATTGCAGAACTCAGGGGAATAATAGTTGGAACACCAGCTCCACTAGCTTGGAGCTGGGGAATGGTTTCAGAAAAACTGACCGAGGAGGACTTCTTCAGTCTCCTCGGTAGCACTTCAACAGTTTCAACCAAAGAAGAGCTTTTGGTTGGGGAAATGGTGATCACTTCCACATAAGCACTTTTCTTGCTCGGAGCTACTGGGGGCTTCTCGGCAGCCTTCTGAGGAGCAAAAAAAGGGGAAGCATCTAATTTCTTTGTCCCCTTGGGGACGTCATTCTTGTTTCTTTTTCCATCTCCAGCAGAGGAAGTCTCCTCAAAGATGGCAGGAACTCTTCTTTTGCCCATTTTCTGACTCAGAGGAATGTGAGAGTCTGGTGAAGAGTCCTCAGAAGCTGGCAATGGTTCACTAATGCTGACCACAGGACGAGCAGTAAAGGATGATGTATAGCTTCTGTACTGTAACAAGTATGAAGCAGACCTGACGTGATCGTCTGTAATTTTCTGATGCAAACTCCAGATATGTTTCAAATGCTTGATATTAACTTCTGATTCTTTTGGAGTTTTTCTCTTACTGTCAACTGCAAACAAATACATAGTGAAATATCAGTCATACATTTTATCAAACATAATGAAATCATGATTTCAGAAATAACATAAGATGAAAATAACCTATCCCATTGCCATATGGAGGGCATCTGGGACCTTGATATACTTCATCTCCAGTCAAAGGGGCATGTTGCCAATTTTTGATAATTACCCCATGTTCAAAATAATCCCTATTTGCATCAGGGAGGTTAACTACTAAAGCCCTATTCAAAAATCTAGTTTTTAGATAATAAACATTGTCTAGAACAGCCCATCTATAACAATACATAATCTCAGGAATTCCTATACGAGTTCCATGATTTTGATTTAACCTATATACCCCATTAACCCCATTAACTATTCTCCATGTGTTGGGGCTATTTTTGCAGGAACAACATCGAAATACTGACAGAACTCTAAGCACAGAGGGTTTGGTGGAAAAGAAAATCCGCATTCAGCAATAAAGAGACTGGGGAACCAGTGTCCCTCAGCCAAACGAAAATAATCTAAAGGCTCAAAAAGATTCTCCAAAGTTACCCAAGATGGAATAGCAAAGTCAGAACGGAATTTTTCAAGAGATTCAATAATATAAACCATGGTGAATAAAAGAAATGAAGAAGAAGGAAGAAGAAGATCTTACAGGAAAGAGGGAGATCTGTTGACAACGAACGAAAGCAAGGATGAACGTACAAGAGAAAGAAAGACTATGGAAAACTCGAAAACAGAAATTGGAAAAGGTAGAAGATGGTGATATTGTCTATGAAGTTTAAATACTTTGCCTTGGGAAACGGCGAAAGAAATGATTACGAAAACGAAACTATTACGCTAACGGCGGCTAAAAGGACAAAAAGCGCACGAAGATCGAAGCGCTTATAAAAATGCAAAAAGGCGGATTCTGCGAAATTGGAAGGAAATTCAAATACGAAGAAAATGCTCCTAAAACCCAGGAAGGTCATTTAATATTGCCATATACCGAGAAAGAATGTTCCATACTCATCAAATTTTGAAATATGAAACATTGGGGGCTTCTGTTGATACCAAAATTAATATGCTGATATGGACGAATAATAAGAAGACACATGTCAATCTATATGGCACAATAGCAACGAGGAAGTTTATTCCCCCGACCTAGTCATACTCACTCCGAGCAACAGGTGTACTCCGAGGAACTCCATCTCTCCGAGGAACTCCATCTCTCCGAGGAACTCCATCTCTCCAAGGAACTCCAGCGCTCCGAGGAACTCTTGAACGACGAAGCAACTAAGGCGGTTTGAGCTGCATCTCGACCACAGCATTGATTGCCAGATAATCAACAGTTCAACTATTCATTGAATGCCTATCATCTTGACACACACGCTTGAAGAGCATTAAATGAATTACCCTTTCATATGTATATCATTTAATGTATCACCCTTTCAGATTATAGCCTCAAGGTTATAAATACATTGTATTACCCTCATTCAAAGGGACCGAAATTTCTTAATAGTACTTGTAATCGAGAATTCCTAAACACTCAGCAATAACATAACAGTGGACGTAGGCCATTCATATAAGGCAGAACCACTTTAAAATCTTTTGTCTCATTTATTTATCTGTGATTGAATAATTAGAGTAATCTAATTTTTTACATCAACAGGGGGAAATGGGTTTTGAAGTTGGTTTTTATTTTATTTTTTTGTCAGGTGATAATCGTGTAAGGCTTGAAGATGGGAAATGGGATAAATGGGTTTGTACATGGTTCGATTCAGAGTTTGGGGTTTGCTGGGCAGTTTCGGACCCGGGTTGGAGGTAGCTGGAGATCGGTTGCACGTGGGATGTGGTCGGCGACGGGTTGAACGAGGTGGTAGGGTGGTTTGCCCGGTGGATTGCCGGCGCTTGGGTTTCGGGTCAAGCCGCCGGAGATGTTGTTGACGATAGTGGCAAAGGGCTTCCGGGTTTGGAGAGACGTCGGGGAAGGTATTGGAGTTTGTAGGCTGGACGGAGTTGGGGTCGGCAGGTGGGTTCCGTCTGGCGGTGGGTGATAAGGTTGGTGGGTGGTAATGAGAGAGAGGTGAGGGTTTGTTGCGTGGTGTTTGGTTTGTGTGGTTTTGTGGTGAGGAGATGAAGGTGGATGGTGTAAGGTTTGGTTATGGTGGTTTTGAGGTGAGGAGAGAGGAGAGAGGAGAGAAAAAGGAATGGGGAAGAAGATCGGAGAGGGGGTGATATGGTGTAGGTGAGGTGTATGGGATAAGGGTGAGGGTGAGGATGAGGTGTTTGTGTGTATGTGTTGTGTATGTTAGATGGGTGTGAGGAGTTGTGTGTGTGTGTTTAACTTATGACCCCTACAAAAAATTAAAATTAAAATAACTAAAATCCTAAAAAAAAAAAAATCTATAAAAACTAAAATTAAAATAAAATAAAACTTTTAATCTATAAAATAAAACTAAAATAAAAGAAATAAAACTAAAAACCTAATAAAAACTAAAGATATAAAAAGAGTAAAATATAATAAAAATAAAAATAAACTCCTAAAAATTAATCTTAATAAAATAAGATAAGATAAAATAATAAATAATAAATAATAAAAATAAAAAATGGGAAAATGGGAAATGAATCCTAGAAAATTCTAAATAAATTTAAAATAAACCCTAAAAACAAAAACGACTCAACTAAAAATCTAAAAAAAATAAAAAATACGAAAGGGAACAAATCAAACATACACGACCCGAGAGAGAGGTTAGGGTAGGTTAGGGTTACAGGATAAGGTATTTAGGTACTTTCAACACGCATTTGCCTCGATATATAGCTTTTGACATCGCAAACAGACGCTTGGCCTACAAGATAAACATTTAAGCAAACCCATATTGTCGAGAATTAGCAACTAAAGTATGTCTATTCGGGGTACAAAATGTACATTTTTGGGTGCTTATCAATTCATACATTTTTTGGTGGAGATGACTCACCCTTTTGCTCATTTGATAAAAGAGAAGGCCAAATGGATTTGGGGGGAGGGACAAAGAAAGCTTTTGAGAAGATAAAGGAGATATTGACATCCCCTCAATGATGCTACCACCATAAGTAGGTGCACGGTTTCTTCTCTAATTGAGATCAACAGAAAGATCTATAAAATCCTTGCTTGATCAAGAGAAGTCAAGAGTCGAGAGGCTTGTGTAATACCTATCATAGGTGATTTCAAATACTGCGTCCAGACATGCCTTAGTTTTTATAGCGCAAAAGCTGAGGAACAACCTTCTTGCTTTCACAATTCATATCATCACTAAGTGTGACCCCATTAAATATCTCTTGGTGCGAATCGTCCTGGTGGGGAGAAAGAAAGATGCTTTCTAATATTATCGGAATATCATATGAAATGAGCGGTCCCAAAGACCATTAAAAGTCAATCCATAGAAGATTTATTGTCCCACTTCCCTAGTTAGTATCTCGAGCCTCTTAGTCAGGAATTACCAGTGAGAATTTTAAATTCTGCCTAGGAGCGGGGATGTAGGAGTGTAAGATGGAGTTTGATGGAGCTTGTGTCCAAGGGATAGATGGGTTGTCATTATCGTCCCAAATGGAAAGGATAAGGTTAATCTCTCTTTCAAGTTGGATTTTAAATTTTCAAATAATGAAGCCAAGTATGAGCCCCTCATCCTAGGCTTGCTAGAGGCATTGAGGAGACAAATCGAAGTGCTAGGCATACAAGGGGACTCTAATTTGGTGGTGAAACAAGTTAATGGAGAGTTCTATCTTAAGCATTCCAACCTAGCCCCATAGAGATCAATCATTCAATAATTACTTAGCCAATTTTTAAAGGGGATAATAGAGAGACATGTTTGGAGGGTGAACATGTATCTAGACACGTTAACCACGATAGCTCAGAAATTAGAGATGGAGGAGCAGGAATCTCCCATCACAATGCCATAAAGAACAGTACCAACCACAGTGAAGTCATTATTCCCAAGTGAGGAGCTAGAAGACTGGAGGTGTCTTATAGTGAAACAGTTGGAAACAAGAGAAGGGAGCATGAAGATGTCAGAGTTAGTGAATTATCACCTGCTTCAGGGGACACTCTACTTTAATAGCACATGAGGGTTCCTATCATGGTGTGTAGGCAGTGAAGAAGCTAAAGAAATATTGACGACCCTGCATGAGAAGCATTGTAAGGATACTAGTATTCCCATTTATCGATGATTGTAGTGAGGGGGTTACTATTGGCTCACCATGAGTAATAAAGTTGCTCGCCCGTAACCAAGCTTCTTAAAGTGACAAACTTAATTCGGCTAGCCTACTGAAGCTAACTTCGTGGAGAACTTTGATAATTGGAGACAACCCTACATAGCCTACCTCAAAGGTGGAGATCTACCAGTAGAGAGGGAAGATGAAACTTACTTGAAGAAAAGATCAACTCATTTTGACTTGGTATATGGAGAATTCTATACAAAAGGATATAACGATAAAGCGCTAGAATAATAACTTATTAGATCTTATAAATCCCCAAATTTATTACTTTCAAAAGTTAACTTATTGGTCTCAATGGTAACTTTAAAGCGTAGTTTCTTATTATTGGAGGTTGAAAATGTCACTAGAGAGGCTATTTAACTATTATTCTAATAATATTAGTGGGAGTATTGTACCTCTTCTCTAAAAAAGTAAGGTGCTATAATGTGTGGCCAAGGGGCATGGTTAAAAAGTGTTGAATGAGGCTCATCAGCCTTCCCACTGTAAGATGAAGGTTCTTGTAATACAATTAGTATTAAGCGAGGAATAACCCCTTATCGAGACCGTGATTAATGCCAAAGGTTTGACAGAAAATAAGAATGAAAGAGACAACAATATTCAATGCTCAAACTTGTATTAAATGGGATCTTTCACAACATAAATGCACTGAGAGTACAATAAATGAGTGGAACAAGTAGGCAATCTCGTTTGAGGGATAAAGAGAAAACACTCTTGTCATAATAAAGGCAGGGCATGAACCTAAGGCACAATAAATGCTCAATGATAATGATTTCAATGGAAGCAAAGGGAATATTCAAGCAAATAAATGTTCTTACCGCCAATACTCGTCCACATACATATTACAAAGTAAACTTTTACAAGTAATAATCAAACATAAGATTAAGTACAAGTGCATCATAATTCTTGTTACAAATGTTGTCTTTTGAATGGGCTTGATCTATGTGGGAGGCCTTTTGAACAACCTTCATATTCACCATGTTATTAGTTTTTTACTAAGTAAAAGATCTTCTCAGCTAATCAATCCTGAGTATGGACTTTTTCCTACACTCACATTAGAGGTGCTAAGTTATACGATCAATTAATGACGTTGGGGTATTATTGGCCAATTATGGACGCTAATTTTATCAACTTTCTATAAAAGTGTAAGGCATGCCAAGTATATGGAAACATAGTCAATTTCCCCTAAGTAAGCTTGCCATGTCTAGCAGCCCCTACCTCTTCCACACTTGGGCATTTAATCTAGTAGGTAAGATTAGTCTAGCCTCTCATGGTAAAGCCTTCATCATTATTTCTACTAAATTGTATACCAAGTGAGCAAAAAAGATGCTTTTGAGAAGGGTGAATCCTTGGGTGGTGACCCAATTTATCCGAGAATACATAATATACATGTTTGGTATTCCCAAGGTTATCCTTACAGACAATGAGAAATCGTTCGTATGCAAGGAGAGGGGGATCCTAACAGACAAGTACAAGATCGTGCATAATAAATCAACTATCTCATATCCGGAAGGGAATGGACATACAGAGGCTAAAAATAAGACACTGGTCAACATCTTGAAGAAGATCCTAGAGGACATGTCAGGGGCTTGGTATGAAAAGATTCCAATGGTATTATGGGCATACAGAACCTCAAAGGGGAAGCGAAAAAGGTTTACTCCTATCTCATTGGTCTACAGGATGGATGTTTTCCTACCAGTAGAATTAACATTACCCTCAGCTAGAGTGGCTCTGACTAATGGTCTCATACTAGATCCCAGGAATGTACAATTAGAGGACCTAGATGAGCATTGGGATAAGGCCAAAGAAAACTTCAAAGTCTATACCCAACAACTATCTAGAGACTATGATAATTTGGTTATGCCTAGAGAGTTTAAAATATGACACTTGGTCTTATGAGCATCAACTCATCACTTGAGGAGCATGTGAACATCCAAGTTCAAGCTAAACTCGGAAGGGACCTTTGTGGTACGAGGAGTAGGGAAGTCAAGCTACTGCCAGATATCTGAACCCAAGAGAGAGTGGCTCGAGTCTATTAATTATAAGTGTCTAAAGAAATAATATGCTTGACTCTTTTTATGTTCTCTTCTTTTGGTGATTGTAAAGGAAACCTTGAGCAAAATTCATGTAAATAGTACAACATTGAATACCACATAGAAGTGATTGAATATAATTTATTTTGACATGTAACACTCGAAATTTCTTCCTTTACTTATCTGCATTTGCTGCTAATAGATTATGAGTACTCACTCACTAATAACATATGAAGTGGGTACACCGAGAACAACCAATCTATTATTTTTTTCCCAACTATGAAAGTAAAAAGATAAATTTATAGTTAGGATCTCCAACATACCTCATTAAACATACCTATGAACATACCTATTTTTTAAAATAGTAAAAAATTTAATTTTGAGTTGATAATTTTTATATGGGTTCATGATATTTCAATGTGACCTTGTAAAAATATTTAGGTCAAAGAAATATTATTTATTCTTTTTAGAAAATAGGTAATAAAACTGACAGTTTTAAAGGGTAAAAAACTGTTTGTTTTTTGACCTATTTTTTAAAAATAGGAAAAAATATTATTTTCAGTTGATTTGTTTTACAGGGGCACACTAAAATATCATGAACCCATATAAAAAATATCATCTCAAAATTATTTTTTTTACTATTTTAAAAAAAGGGTATGTTCATAGGTATGTTGTTAGGAGGTATGTTGGAGAGCCTGACTATATATATATATATATATATATATATATATATATATATATATATATATATATATATATATATATATATATATATATATATATATATATATATATATATAATTTCTAGTAGGCAAAACGTATTTTCACCCTCAAAGATTATGAGAGGACCCAGAACCTAAGGAACATTACTCATTATACTCGGGGGGTATATCCATCCCAAAATATAAAGTATTGTGGTATAAAAAAAACTCACCCGTAGGGGAGGGGGACAAATCATCACGATGCATGTATAAAAATAAATGAGAAATAGACAAATATTTACGTGGTTCGACCATCAATGGCCTATGTCCACGGAATTGTGCTAGCAAAAAAACTCACCCGTAGAGGGGTGCCAAATCATCACAATGAATGTATAAAAATTAATGAGAAAGAAACAAAGATTTATATGGTTCGGCCATTAATGGCCTACGTCCACGGGGCTTCAACAGTGTTTGACTATGATGAGAGAATTTACTTGATAGTGTTACTCTAGCTTCTGAGTCCCCCTTTCACATTGAGGGGTGTGACCTTTATATAGAGTTAGTGGTTACAATTGGATAAGTCTTATCCTTGTAGAGTTTGATTTAAATAAAATAGTGATCCTTATCTTCTTGGAGTGTATGTTGCTCGCCATCTTGACTAGGGTGCTCTCCACATGTCATGTTATTTTTGTAGGTGTATTCCCCTCCCCCCCCCCCCCCCCCCTAATAATATCCCCCAAAGGTCGTGGTTCAGCTAAGTGGATTTTAATATGGGATGGGAGTTGATCCATAATCTCTTCAAATGTGTGTAGTTCTCGATCTGAACTGGACTGGCATTCTTTGAATTATCGTTCAACTTTTAGGCCTTCTTTTGTTGATCTACTTACCTTTGTAATGTCTGAGGGAAATGGTTTTCTTGAGTTGAGAGACGTTCAATCGATATGGGAACCGTACTCGAGCGTATCGAGATGCCTACGTACCCTTCTAGGATCAGGTAGATTGTAGTTCATTGTTCTGTCTCTGTAAGATGTTGATTCCTGGAATATAATTAAAATCAAGTGAGGCGTAACCCCTTATCAAAATCGGGACTAACACTTCGTATAGTATTAAATAATGATAATGAAGACAGGTGAACAAGAGGCAATGGGATTCAATATTCAGACTTATATTAAATGATATATTTGCACCACACTACAAGAAAAAGTGCTTTACACGACACATGTTTTACGACACTTTATAAAAATGTGTCGTGGAAAGTAGATAAAGACTACACTTTATAAAAATGTGTCGTGGAAAATAGATAAAGACGACATAATTTTGCAAAGTGTAGTAAATAATTCAATTATAATAAAAACCATGACATGTAAAATAAATATGTCTTTTTTTAATACGACACGCTATTAGGTGTCGTAAATTTCTTTCCACTCCTTTTCGAGCCATGTGTCGTGATTAAGAACGTGTTTTGGTGCCCTTTTGACGCTGAAAATTTTCCTCTGCTATTTTAAAAAAATCTAATCGATTATATCCTAGCTAATTCTCCGCACGATCCCCTAAAAAACTCCTCTTCGTTTCCAGCCTCTAGCCGTAGCCCCCTCTCCCTCTCCCTCCATCCGTAACCTCCCTCTCCCTCTCCCTCTAGAAATAGCCTCCCTCTCACTGTAACCTTGCTCCAGCCGTAACCTCCAGAGCCGCTCCTCCATTGATATAAGGTACGTTTCCACAAGAATTCAAATCTCTGATTTTTCTCTGTTAAGAACACCTCAATTGACAGAGCCGTAACTATTTTCTCTGTTAAGAAAAATAGTTGTGCGTTTATATGACTTTCCTTTTCACAAGAATTCAAATCTCCGCCTAGTAGTCTCTCTGTTTAAGAAAAATAACTGATGTAAAAGTTCTTGTAATACACAACTCAAATAGCAGGAGATGAATGAAAAATAGATGGTGTAATAGTTCTGAGACCTTCCCCTTTCAGAAACATCATATAAACACACAACTATTTAAGAAAAACACTTCCATTAATATAAGGATCTCTCTATGTTACACTCCATGTTTTTTCTTTCTTATCTTTTTAAATTCAATTTGCCCTTTTTAGATTCGAATCTTCGGCTGGTCCCGTTTGTTTATTCCTCTGAAATCTGAATCTAACCCATATCAGGTAATTTCTCTCTTCTTTATATTTTTTCAACCTGCTTGTGTTCATGTGTGTGGATGAAAAGATTACAAAAAAAGGGGTAATATATACATTTGGAAAAAAAGGTTGCACTGTTCTTGCAAATTTCGTCATGGAGGAAAGGTGGTTGTGTATGTATCTTTTTATGTGTAGATTATGCAAAAATGGAAATGATTAATATATACATGTTTATGAACAAAACATACGATGGCCTATTTATTTAGTAGAAATTATGATTTATATTTTACTCTTATTAGTGTTTTCTTTATTGTAATTGTTTATTAGTTAGTTTTTGAATATTTTTTCATCACTTTATGGTATTAATTAAAACTATTTGGATGTCTAATATTATATTTTACATATTGTATGCATTTTTTATGAACATGAATATTTCATATGTTTGTTTGTAATTTTTCATATTTTTGTGATGACAAATGCATGTGTATTGTTTCTTAAATAAAATATAAGGGTAAATTGGTCCAAATAATTTGATTTAGACGGACATTTTCAGTAATTAGAAGTTCATTTAGACGGACATTGCCCATAGAGCATTTTTTATGGCGTATGCAAAAAAAGGGTAGCATCAATTTTAAATCCTTTATTTATTGAGTTGCTAAAGTTTAAAATCAAAAATTTTAGATTTTTCCCCCTTTTATTATTATGTTGTTTGAATTATTAAAGACATTAAGCCCACACATAATGTTTGGAAGCATTTAACATTCTCACCAGATAAAGATGAGAGATGATACAGAGTGGAGGGGAAGATAAGTTCAATATTTTAATTGTTGGTTAATGGTCCATTACTTTTATTTTTGTCGCTGGAGGTGAATTCTTCAATTATGCAGTCAATTTCAACAATCTTTATCTTTTGATAAAATTATTGGAGACGCTGTGCAACAATAAAAAATAACTTAGGACAATTGAAAAGCTCGGGAAAAGATAATTTATTTTTAATTTAGTTTCATCATATTCCA
This sequence comes from Sambucus nigra, assembly GCA_949130495.1. Classification (NCBI taxonomy): domain Eukaryota; kingdom Viridiplantae; phylum Streptophyta; class Magnoliopsida; order Dipsacales; family Adoxaceae; genus Sambucus; species Sambucus nigra. The sequence goes on from OX422208.1 coordinate 205,290,775, forward strand.
CGAATCAATAGTCATTTTTTTCCTATGTAGTCATCCCAAATTAATAACTGTGTTTCAAGTAAGCTAGAGTTGGATTGGCAATTTAGGAGCTTTAAAAAAATTAAAGGATAAATTTTCTAATCATAGATAGTTAGTTTAACACACCTTTATGGATAGTATAAATAAGAAATTCCATACGAGAACTTAAAGTTTGATGGACAAATTTTTTTAACCTTTATGGAATATTCAGAACGTAGAGAAGAAAATAAAAAAAGTGTTTGGGTTTGTAAATTTTATTTCTCAAAGGTTTTTGGTTGGTTAACTAACCAGAACAATTATCGAGCAACTTTTGTGTTATTCTTCTTTTCTTTCTTAACGGGCCTATGTGAGTTTTATTTATTTTATCGATTTTTGCTTTAATTCTTTTTTTTTCTAGGAGCCTCATTAATACTAAATCTGATGTTTTCATTTGCAATATTTCATTCTTCTATTTTGCAAGTGATTTTTTCGGGCAATATTCAGACACTACAAATCAGATCCAATATAGGTATCTTTATCTTGCTTCATTTGTCTATCTCTTTGAATTATTCAGTATATACTCATAATGATATTTCTGAAGATATGTATACTACAATAGGTCAGCTTGATTTAAGTGTATTAATATGTATTGTTGAGTGTGAGTGTTTATATTACTTCTATGCTCAAGGAAACCATAAATAAGACAAAAATGGCTATAGTCCATTCATATTAATTTATAGCCCCGATGATCTAACTATATATTGATTTCAATCTACCTTTGTAGATAGCAAATAATCTAATAAGATTTAGTAGAATGTGAAAAATCTAATGAGATCTTGTAGAATGTAACCATATTTGAAAAGAACATGACTTTTTATTCGTTTATTATTGACATTTTACCTCTTTCTCAATATTAGTGTTTGCTGGTGTAAACAGAGTAGAAACTAGCAAGTGGGAAACTCAAGATGGAAAAAGATTGGTTGAGATTTCCAAGGTTTTTTTATTATTATTACACACATGCATATACGTTTACATATATTAGAAAAAGCTAAAGTATTTTTCTGAATGAACACTGTTCAAAAATTGAGAAGTGATCATGATTTCATGCTTTTTTTTATTATCTGTAGATATACCGAGGAGTACCAAGGTGGCGTGTACAAATTTATTGAGGAAGAACTATTTGAACACCTAGTCATTCATGGCTTTGATCCTACGTACAAGAAGTGGGTATTTCACGGAGAACATTTGAACTCTTCATACTCTAAAAGAAAGAAAAGAAAACAACCTTACACACTCTCAAAGAAAGAAAAGAAAGTTTTTTGTCAAAGACTATATGATTTAAAGTTACCTGATGGTTATAGCTCCAACATCAGTCATTGTGTTTCAGTGGAAGAATGTAAGTTATTGGGATTGAAATCCCATGATTATCATGTTTTAATGCAACAATTGTTGTCAGTTGCTATACGGGGACTATTACCAAAGGGGCCAAGACAAGTGATTTTTCACTTATCTTCATTTTTTAATGAGTTATGTCAAAGAGTGATCGATAAAAGGAGAATGGAAAAATTAGAGAAAGATATCGTAGAGATTATATCCATGTTGGAGAGGTACTTTCCTCCCTCTTTTTTTGACATTATGGTTCACTTTCCAATTCACTTAGCTCGAGAAACTCGATTATCTGGGCCCGTACAATTTCGATGGATGCACCCATTTGAGAGGTAATTTAGAATTATTTAACCTTTTTCTTATTAACAAGTTAAATATGTATTAAATAGATGTTATATTCGTATTCTTTGGCTATTGTTTGTTGTTAGGTTTATGAAGGTACTCAAGGGTTATGTTAGGAACCGTGCGCAACCTGAAGGATGCATAGCAGAAAATTATTTGACTGATGAGTGTGCAAGGTTTTGTAGCATGTATCTAAAAAAATATCAGAAATTGGTGTTCCGCAATCTCGAAATGAAGAGTTTGAAGATGAGACAATACTAGGAGGTCGACCTACCTCTAAGGGGAAGCCAATAACATTGTCTGATGACATGTTAAAAATTTCCCATCGTTATGTGCTATTTAATAATCCAGAAGTTGAGCCATATATAGAGTGAGTAAAATAGCGCTCGTCATATAAAATTTATATTGTCGTGCTCGTCAAAGCATTACTCTTGCTGGCAAAACCCAAACCTAGCCTATTACCCAACTGCCACGTCTGCTGGAAACTATAGTCGGGTCGAGTTCAAAATTTTGAACAATGTGGTTTCCCATTAAATTCCGAAATTTAAATTACTAAAAATAGATTACTTGATGCCCGTTTTTGCATCAAATTAAGTTAATTTGAGTTATATTCGTCATTTTTACGCTTAGAATTTATGTCCATGCAACTATTATGGTGATTTATTTTTGCTAGAGTAAGATGGATTGTGTAATGATGAAGTAAAACTGGATAATTTATATATGATTAAGATTAATATTTTTCATGTCAAATCTGGGCATGTCACCAATAAACTCCAGAAATTAATTAAGTTGAAAAAAAATTATGATTCCCTTTGCCTTCTTTGTGAGTTTGAAATGGGATGCATAACCCTCTGTGTAGTTTTTATAAATTCTCTTTAGAATAATTTTAAATCATATGAATACACGTGGTTTCAAAAATAAATGAATGCTTTAGTTTTGTATTGCTTTGACAATATTTAATTTTATTATGCATACGATTGTTCGAATTTTGAACAAGGGCTTAGTGACGATATGAACTTGCAAGAAGTAAATTTATCTGTGTTCCTTCAACAACCCTCTTAGATCGTTGTTCCAACAGTAAAATGACGAATATAACCCAAATTTAAAAACCAACAATGTTAGTGTTATAGAACTTGCAAGCAACAAGTTATTTTTGGGATGAAAAATGTCCCTTCTCTTCTATTGGCATAGTGTATAAAGAAAAGTTTCAATCGGTAAATAGTGTTGAAAAATTTTCTCAAAAAATGAAATATAAGTGTTAGCTTTTAAGTTGACCAATTAAACTAACAAAACCCCAAACCCAACCTATTACCTAACTGCTAGGTCTGCTGGAAACTGTAGTCGGGTCAAGTTCAGAATTTTGAACATTGTGGTTTCCCATTAAATTCTGAAAATTCAAATTACTAACAATAGATTACTTGCTGACCGTTTTTGCATCAAATTAAGATAATTTGAGTTATATTCGTTATTTTTGCGCTTAGAATTTATGTTCATGCAACTATTATGGTGATTTATTTTTGCTAGAGTAAGATGTATTGTGTAATTATAGAACTTGCAAGCATCAAGTTATTTTTGGGATGAAAAAAGTTCCTTCTCTTCCATTGGCATAGTGTATTATTGGTTTAAAAGCATTTCTCGTGCATAATTGACGACCCAGATTCATCGTACTCTGCACATCATATAACTCATAGCTTTTCTTGACAGAGGAGCTAGTATTGGCCATCTCTAACTCCTGCTCGTAGTCGAGGGTAATGTATGACAACTTCTCCTGCATGTCCCTCATAATTTCACGTTCTGATGTGCTTGTAAATAATAAATTTTATGTCAAATGATAAGGCACAAATTAAGAATTGCCTATGTCAAGTGATAAGACTAAATAAATCATAAATTTTAGGTTTATTTTAAATAACATATTGTACTTGCAAATATGAATGCTTTGCAACTTTCCATTATTGATTCATTCCTCTGTTCAACTATGACTTGTACTTACATGGACTATAAAATTGTCTGAACTATGTTGCACCTTGTTTTCATATTTTTTCATGTAGATTTGATCAATACATGTACAGATTTCTTATAGACTTGTGTCACCCATGCTTTATTCAAACCATTGCCCTCAGTAAATGAATAATTGTACAAGTCTGCTTTTCTAGTAATGCTACTCGGTTTGGACTGAGTTGTACTAACTTGTCTAATTTTTTGCTTGTCAAGTAGAGTGAGTAGAAAAAAATTCTGTTTTTTGAGAATATGGCGGATATGTTTAAAGAGGTGAGTTATGAGTCCATTATTTCTTCAATTTAAACTTTGTAATAAATGTTATTGAAGTCCATATATTTTACACTACATTCCATCTATATTGCGTGTATCCAAAACAGGTTGCTAGGGGTAAGAGATCGAAACGAACTACATCCAATGAGAATGAGGGTGAAAGAATGTCATGTGAAGTCTCTAACTCACATACGGTGGAAGAAAATTATGCGGATGAAGTACCCAACATTGATTCTGTTGATAAGGGAAAAAAAAGAAACGGGGGCAATCAAAATTGAATGTAATTGCAACTGGGATAAAAGACCGTAAAGAGGTAGAATTCAATGAGTTTGGACAACCAATTGGACTCAATTCCATCCAGCTTAGTTCTATGATTGGGATTTTAGAACAAGAATGCGTACCGGTAACACATAAAGGTTAGGATAAGGTGACAGGTGACATTAAGGATCAAATATGGGAGTTTGTTACTATGAGTATTTTATTTCTCTACCCTTTGCAGAATTATGTAATATTTTGAATGTAACTTTGTACATATTGAATTGTAACTAATATAGTCTATTTGTTCTGTATGATGCAGCAAAAATATAATCTTGAAGAATGTCGAAAGGCCATTATTTTGGGTCAGACGGGCAGAGCTTGGAAAGATTATAAGTCAAAATTATCAACACAAATATGAGAAGAAGCTAAAGGACCAAATTCCACTCGCCATCTTACATTACTTAAGCCCCCTGGAATGAAGTCAAATGAATAGGATGCATTTGTTAAATCTCGTTTGTCACCTGAATTTGATGCAAGTGAATTTGATTTTTTTATTGTTATTAATAGACTAAAGTCCACTTTTATTATTCTTGTATTTCTCGCAATTATATATGATTTCTCTTATTTTTATAGGAAACAAGTGAAAAGCATAAGGAGGCTAGAGCAAAGCAAATCCATCCACACACAACTAGTCGTAGAGGCTATGCCAGACTTAAAGAAAACATGGTATGTGTCCCCTTTAAAGTTGTATACTTCATAAATAGCTTAAATTATTTTGTAATTCTATCTTTTAAAATTTTGTAGAAAGCCAAAGACCCAAATAAAACTATACCCCGTGTTGATGTTTGGATAAGGGGACATAGGAGAGAAAATGGCAACCCGGTTAATCAAGTTGTTGGTGAAGTGACCAAGCATAAATTCTTCTGAATTTAGCCCCTTAAGTTAGTGATTTTGATATCTCGAACAACGTAATTGAATCATTTTTATCCCATATCATTGCCATTGACTATTTCTAATGAGTACCCCGAGTTTCGTGTATTTCTTATTGATTTTACAGGAATTTAGTGCAAGAAAAGAAAGAAAGAAACCGAAAGAAAGATAGAAAAGAAAAGAAGACAAGTTGAAGGGCAAAAGCGTAAATTTACATGAGGAGTTTGGATTCGAAGCCTTAATAAAAGTTGAAGATCCTTGTTTCACAATAGCATCGAAAGAAACGACAGTAAAATCGGAGCTCAAGATCAAAAGTAATGTCCAGTCCAGATGGAAAGAAAAAGTCAAACTTGAAGATAATCGGACCGATCCGATTTATCTCAGACCAATTCGAAATGTCACATTTCCAGTAGACCCCGGATTGATGCCAAACCGATGGAAAGAGAACCGATCCGATAGCATTCAGACCGATCCGCCACTATAAAAAAAGAACCGATCCAGTGACTGAAAATCGAACCGATCCGATGGGATCCGGACCGGTCCGGCTGTTAAAATTCTTGGCATTAATTATGGAGATCAAGAGGAGCATATCATGGAGAATCTTGTACAGCTAATCAATATTAGCTATCAAATCATGCTAAGTTGGTTCTATAAAAGGCCAAGCCCTATGTCATTCCAAAGGGAGTCGAATTAGAGAGTGAGAGTCAGATTTTAGAGAGTCTTGTTAGTTTTCTTCAATCAAAATTTTCATAAACCCTAGTTTGTAAGGTTGATGGATAAAAACATTTTTGGATTCAAGTTCATTTTTTTCCTGTTGCTGAATACAAGTATCAAATTTTCATTCTCTTATTTATTCTTTATATTCAATACAATTCTCAATTATTTTGCAAATTGTTAACAATGTTTGTTAGATCCATAATTCCATGTATGAATTTGTTTTCTAGTAAAACTATGTCTAGCTAAATTTTCAAGGGTTGGGGTACATGAACTCATTTCGAGGTAAATTACCCATGTAGAAAGTAGAGGGTAAATTAAATTTTGACCGAATCGTGTATGGGAATTATCGGAACATAACTGATCTTTTAATCTTTCTTGCCCTAGGTACTTGGGAAGTTTAAGAAGACTATGCAAGTATAATTACCTATTCACCGCATTGTATTTACCTTTGATTTCATATGATGCGGTCTGGTTCTCTCATATATGTAATGCTTAGGATTTATAAAGATTGGATTTAGTCAAAAATTTCAATTTACAATTCTAGTATTCTATACGGTAATTTACTAAGGTTTAAGGGATTGTACTCCACCCTATTTTCTCTCATTTTCAAATTTAATTTTTTTCAATTCTTATTGTTTTTGTGCACTTTTTATTTCATCACCAATTGGAGATTTCAACCATCAATCATCTTTTCTTTTATTTTGAGAAATCATTTAAAGGATAATTAACTTTTCCTACATAATTCCCTATTGCCAATTTATGATCCCTGTGGAGACGATCCCGACTTGTCGGATTATTACTAACGCGATAGGCTTGCACTTGAGCCTAGAAAGAACGCATTTATGAGACAAATTGTTAGTCACATCAAGTTTTTGGCGCCGTTGCCGGGGATCGTCAATTGGTAATTCTTAGTAAAGTGATTTTAATCCTAAAGTGATTTAAAAAAAATCAGTTTTCATCTCATCTCATGTAAGATTACATGCAAAATCCACCTCTCACCCAAGTCCACGAAAATACTATTGCCGAAGCGAATTCTGAAAATTCTCACACCACTGATTCTCCACACTTTTGGGTTCCACCTCCTTCGCCGAATAATTCAATCACAAGTCACACTTTGAGTCAAACACCGAGTGGAAGTTTTGAATCGTTTGGTAGTAATATGTTTGTGCACGGTAGTGTTGGTGTTGGTGCTAGAGAGGAGGAAATACCTTATCTTCCCATGAAAGATCTTTTATTTTCGGAGAGAACTGTTACCCCTGGTTGCATTTTACTCCCATATAATGCCAGTCAGTTCCACTTTCGGAATGGGATGATCCAAATTCTGCCTACATTTCATGGGATGGATTCTGAAAAACCATATCTCCGTATTAGAGAGTTCGAGGAAGCATGTGAGATGTTTGGTGACCAAACTTGCCCACAAGATGTTATCCGATTAAAGCTTTTCCCGTTTTCCTTAAAGGATAAGGCTAAGACTTGGTTATGGTCACTACCTCCGAATTTTGTTTTATCCTAGAGAGATATGCAAACTAAGTTCCTATCCAAGTTCTTTCCACAACACAAAACCAATTCTGTCAAAGCTCAAATATAAGCTTTTCGGCAAAATGAGAATAAGGCTTTCGATAAGTGTTGGGAAAGATTACAGGATTTAGTCAGTTCTTTCCCCCATTATGGATTCGAAAAACATCACCTTATTTTATTTTTTCAACAAGGGCTTACTTTAGCATATAAAAAACTTGTCCAGACAATGTACGAAAGACCTTTTTGGGAGTCAGACTAGAGCAATGCTGAGGCCCATCTGAAATACGTAGCGGAGACTACGCAAGCATGGGATGTTTCTGACCCCAATAGTCAAAACAGAAATCGACAAGTGTCGAACTCGTCTGCTGCATCCGGTATTTATCATTTGGACAAGGACACTTTGTTAGATCATAAATTTGACCAATTGGAAAAGAATTTCAGAGACATGCTTGAAGTTCGATTGAGAGAAGTCGTTGGACCCGTGCAAGCAGGAAAGGAGAAGGTGTGTGCCATTTTTATTGCTGGTCATTCTACCAAAGTATGTCCTACCATCCCTGCATACAAGGCAATGTATACTGAGCAAGTGGAGGCGATAAGAGGATTTCACAAAAATTTTAATGTGCCGCAAGGGAATACATATAATCAATCTTGGAGGAATCATCCTAGTTTCAACTATGGACAACCACAAGGTGGGATGGCTCCCAATCCACATGTGTCTTTGCCACCACCCCCTCCTCAATTTCAGCAAATGGCTCCTCCAATGCCAAACCCTATGCAACCACCACCTCCTGGTCCTTGTGCCACTCCACCTAGGATATCTTTTGAGGATAATCTGAATCAGTTCATCCAATCTCAGAAGGAGAGCAATGCTAAGTATGATCGAATGTTTACAGAAATTCATACTAGCATCTCTAGGTTGCAATCTGCATTAAATACTTAGGAGAAGGGTAAATTCCCAGCTCAAGGCCAAAGACCCCCTCTTCAAGGTCAAACTACGGTTAGCTCTACTTCATCAAATTTGCCAGAACAATGTCAAGTTGTCACTACTCTACGTAGTGGTCGTGTAATTGATCTAACCCCATCATCTCCTAAGGAATCTAAAGCTAAAGAAGCTTCGGAATATGAGGAGACTCCATTGTACATGGAAGATCAGGATGAAGGAGTTGAACCTGAAGTTGAAGTAAAACTGCCCACTGCTGCTCCATTTGCTCAACGCTTGCCACTACCCAAAAAGGGGGCTTCGCGTACGAAAGTGTTAGATGTTTTAAAGAAAGTGAAGTTGAACTTGTCGTTTCTGGATGCTATCCAACAAATTCCAGCATATGCCAAAGTGATCAAAGATCTTCTGACTATCAAACGGTGGCTTAAGGTGAAGAAAAATGTCTTTTTGGCACAAAATGTGAGCTCGGTCCTTCTTAATGATCTTCCACCAAAATTCAAGGATCCTGGTGAACCTACAATTTCGTGTGTTATAGGAGAAAGTAGAGTCGAAAAAGCTTTGCTTGATTTTGGTGCGAGTGTGAACATCCTTCCATATTCTATCTATAAGAAGCTTGATTTAGGTGATCTTAAACCTACCCGAATCACTCTACAGTTAGCAGATCGAACAGTGAAAGTGCCTCGTGGGGTTGTGGAGGACGTGATAGTTCAAGTGGACACATTCTACTTCCCAGTTGATTTTTTCATTTGGGACACGGAGCCCTCCCCACATTCGAGTAATCATGTTCCCATAATTTTGGTTCGTCCATTTTTAGCTACTGCTAATGCTTTGATAAATACACGTAATGGCCAAATGCAACTCACTTTTGGAAACATGACTCTTGAGACCAATATTTTCAATGTCGCTAACCAAATGGGTGATGAGGATGAAATTTATGAGGTTGATCTTATTGAAGAAGTGGTGGATGAGCATATTGAGAAGATCATAGGTGGAGATGCACTGGAAGCTTGTTTGGTTCTAGGTGTTGAGAATAAGAGTTCTTATACTGAGTTTGAGCATGAGGTGGAAGAGTTGGGAGCTTGGTTGCAAGAAGAAGTGAGTTTTGAGAAGTTGAGAGATGTTAACTGGATTTCTATATTTGAGGAATTACCCATGAGGGAGTCACTCATGATCCCCTCTGAAGAGATATTTCCTAGACTTGAGTTAAAGAAACTACCCTCTCATGTAAAATATGCTTTTCTGGGAGAAGATGATACATTTCCTGTTGTTGTTTCTTCCAGTTTAAAAAAAGAGCAAGAGGGCATGTTGTTGAATGTGTTGAGGAAGCATAGGAGTTTGTTTGGTTGGACTATAGAAGATTTGAAAGGTATAAGTCCCTTGATTTGTACCCATAAAATCCACCTCGAGGAGGAGGTGAATCCCTCGCGAGAGATGCAAAGGCGACTGAACCCAACCATGAAAGATGTCGTTTGAGCGAAAATCATCAAATTGCTACATGCTGGGATTATCTATCCCATTTCCGATAGTAAATAGGTGGGCCCAATTCAGGTCGTTCCAAAGAAATCGAGTATGACTGTGGTTGAAAATGCTAAGGGAGAATTAATACCTCAATGCACCACCACCGGGTGGCGTGTTTGCATTGATTATCAACAGCTCAATGACGGAACAGGAAAAGACCATTTTCCCTTGCCGTTTATCGACCAAGTGATTGAACGAGTAGCGGGTCATCCTTACTATTGCTTCCTAGATGGGTATTCTCGATATAATCAGATTGAAGTGGATGTACTTGATCAAGAAAACATGACTTTTACATGTTCGTTTGGTACGTTTGCCTACAAACGTATGCCTTTTGGGTTATGTAATGCGCTAGTAACTTTTCAAAGGTGCATGTTGAGTCTCTTTAGCAATATGATAGAAAAAGGTCTTGAAGTGTTCATGGATGATTTCAGCATTTTTAGTCCATCTTTTGAACAATGTTTAGCTAATCTTGAAAGAGTTTTATTCCGGTGTGTGGAAAAAGACTTAGTCCTCAATTGGGAAAAATGCCATTTTATGGTCACTAAGGGTGTAGTTCTGGGCCACATAGTATCATCTAGGGGAATTGAGGTTGATCGAGAAAAAATAGAAGTAATAGCTGAGTTACCCCCGCCTAAATCACTTAAAGATGTGAGGTCCTTTTTAGGCCATGCTGGATTTTACCGGAGATTTATCAAAGACTTTAGCGCCATCGCTAGACCTTTGAGTAATCTTCTCATGAAGGACACTCCATTTGAATGGAATAATGCATACCAAGAAGCTTTTGATAAACTCAAAAGCATGCTAATTTCCTCTCCTTTCATACAAGCTCCCGATTGGTCACTCCCATTTGAGCTTATGTGTGATGCAAGTGATTATGCGATTGGGGCTGTTCTCGGACAAAGAAAAGGCAAGAAAGCTCATGTTATTTACTATGCTAGTAGGACATTATCTGGAACCCAACTTAACTACTCCACCATGGAGAAATAATTACTAGTAGTCGTTTTTGCTCTCGACAAATTCCGCTCCTACATTGTTGGGTCGCCCATCATTTGTTTCACTGATCACTCAGCCCTTAAATATCTTCTTACCAAGAAAGATGTCAAACTGCGCTTAATCAGGTGGATCCTACTCCTACAAGAGTTTAATCTCTCGATACAAGATAAGAAAGGAGTAGAAAGTGTCGTTGATGACCATTTGTCACGTCTATCGTCCGACGTACCTGTTGATCTCATCCCCATAGACGAGTATTTTCCGGATGAAAATATTTTTGCTACTTCTGCTCTTCCTTGGCTTGCGGATATAGTCAATTACCTTATCACTAGAGTCGTTCCCTCCATTTGGACTCCGCAAGAGAGAAGGAAGTTCATTAACTGGTCACGCATGTTCTTTTATGATGATCCATATTTGTTTAAGTATTGTGCTGATCAAATCATCTGAAGATGTGTACCTGATGAAGAAATTCAAGGGGTAATTCGATTTTGTCATACGGAAGCATGTGGAGGTCATTTTTCCAAAAATAAAACTACTGCAAAAATCCTGCAAAGCGGTCTCTATTGGCCCACAATCTTCTGGGATGTGAATACGTTTTGCAAATCATGTGATAGATGCCAAAGAATGGGAGCTATTACTCGTCGTGACATGATGCCATTAACCCCCATACTTGTCTTAGGGTTGTTTGATTGCTGGGGTATTGACTTTATGGGGCCTTTTCCACCATCTTTTGGTTTTCTATGCATCCTCGTCGCAGTAGACTACGTCTCAAAGTGGTTAGAGGTCATAGCTACAAGGACGAATGACAATAAAGTGGTGATAAAGTTCATACAAGAACACATACTTTCTCGATTCGGAGTTCCTAAGGCTATCATTAGTGATAATGGCACTCAATTTTGCAATAGGCCTATGGAAAAGCTCATACAAAAGTATGGGATCGTCCATAAGGTTGGAATGACTTATCACCCTCAATCGAATGTCCAAGCCGAGTTAGCTAATCGAGAAATCAAGCAAATCTTGGAAAAGATAGTCGAACCTAACAGGAAAGATTGGTCTATCCGATTGAATGATGTGCTCTGGGCTTATCGAACTGCATACAAAAATCCCCTTGGGATGTCCCCATTTCGTTTTGTATATGTCAAACCTTGTCATCTTCCTGTAAAAATTGAACACAAAGCGTATTGGGCTATCAAAAGGGAGAATTTTAATATGGAAAAAGCCGGTGAAACATGTAAACTTCAGTTGAATGAATTAGAAGAAATATGCAATGATGCGTATGAAAGTGCTAAAATCTCAAAAGAACGAATGAAACGAGCTCACGGCCGAATCATCCGACGTAAGGAGTTTTATTCGGGCCAAAAAGTACTTCTCTACAACTCGCGGTTGCACTTATTTCTCGAAAAATTGCGGTCACGATGGTCAGGTCCATTCATTGTAAAGGAAGTATTCCCCGATGGAGCTGTGGAACTAGAGGATCAAAAAGGGGGAAACACATTCAAAGTTAACGGACACCGTCTCAAGCCGTATTTGGAAGCGGTTGTAATGGAAGCCGACACGATCTGGTTGTTGGACCCCATTTATGGAGATTGACTGAGCAAGTAAGGTGAGGTCGTCGCACCCCCGACGTGTATGGGGTGACTGCTGTGTATAGTAGTCATAGGATGTTAGGATAGTCATAGTTGTGTGTCACTACCATAAGTGGGAATCCAACACCGGTCTCGGGTGCGTTTCGGGTTTCGATGAGAGTTTTGAGAGTTTTGAGGTCCAATTGCATTGGAGGGGATGTTGAGGTAGAGAAATCAAGATGCAAATGGACCCTTAATTAAAGCAAGAAGAAGCAGGCATTTCAACAGGCCGGATCGGTCCGTTCCTATAAAAAAGGAACCGATCCGGCCTTAAAAAGAAATAAATAAATAAAATAACCGGACTGGTCCGTTCTGAATTCGGATCGATCCGATCATCTGCAGTCTGTGCACCTTCCTGAGGTTAAAACCTCATCAATCCTCAACCCATGTATTCCCCACCCTGCTGCCCCCGAACCCTCCCACCCCCACCCGCCCAGTAGCCTCCCCGTAGGAACCCCTGTCAGCCCTGTTCTGGTTATGTTATGATAGTTTGTGGTGTCTTGTTTTTATTTTATCTTTTGTTTACACAGGTATGTTGTACCACACAGTTTTCTTATAGTACTTTGCTTGTTTTATTTATCGCACTACTTATTTTGTCTTCTTTAGCTTTATCATTCTTTTGATTGTGGACAATGTAAAAGACTAAGTTAGGGGGGATGATAAGTGCGTATTCATAAAACTTCGCATATATAAAAAAAAAGCCAAAAATATTTTTCTTCAAAATAAATAAAAATTGGAATTTAAATTGCTCAAAAATGTCACCTTTATTCTATTTAAAGTTTCAGGTTGTTAACAATCTCAATTGCACTAAGCCGAAAATTGACCGAAGATGGAAATTGAAAGAAAATTTACGACTTAACAAATAAGTGTGGAGATTGATCAAACCCGGTGAGATTTTGAGCCTTTCAATTTTTTATGAGTTTTTAAATCAATCCGAGTTTATGATTAGCTCAAAGTTCTTTTCGGCGTTTTAATAAGTCATTGATGATCTCAATCCTTTGTTTTGATCGGTTATGGGAAATGTGTGAAATGTTGTCTCAAAATTCGTGCTAAATATATCTCTAAACTTAATTTATCTCGAGATGCATATGGTAATGTGATTAGCAATTTGGACAATGAAGTAGGCCCTCTTTTGTTTAACCCAAAAATATAGCCATAATAAAGTTGTGAAAAATTATCCCTTTGCAATCCACTTTGAGCCTAATATAATATTTCTCTTTCGTTTGATAACCCAAAAAAACCCAATTGGCTCGGAATTGTGAAAAATTAGAAATTCATCAAGAAAGTCCAAAGTGTGTAATAAAAAAGGGGCAAGAAAAGAAAATTAGCAAGAAAAAAAATGAAAAAAAAAAGAAAAAAATGAAAAGAGAAAAAGAAAGAGAAAAATGAGCAAATGCCCGAAACAGCACAAATGGACGTCATCAGGACATTTTCCAATTCCGAACAATCCGTTTATTCCTAATTTTACCCTTTACATTTTTTAACCCGAAAAAGTCATAACCGAGTTCGAATGGCGAAATTAATTACTGCATGGAGAGCTAAGACATGAAAAGATAACAAAAGAGATTAAAATGGTGTGATTAAGAGATGATGTTTCCCGTTTCCAAATAACTGTATTCCGATGATGAGATCTTTTCACCATATATATCTTTTCAATTTTGTATGCGTGAATTTGTGTCCATTATATTTACTCTTTATATCATGCATACCGAGAGAAAATAGCCACAATCCGAGTGATTCGTTTGTGAGTGCATCCGTAAGAATTTGAATCAAAACGAATTTTCGAAAAGTAACGTAATGCTCAATCGGTGGAAATTTGAGGTTTAATTTGTGGCTTTGCACACACACACTATGGTTTGAGACATTTGAAGATGAATTTATGGTGACTATTTTTCGAAAGGTTTAAATTGTACAATTTTTAAGTATTTTGATATTTATTTGAGTCAATAAAGAATTTTGTGGGTGTATTCTCTGCAAACCCTCACGAGACAAAACTCGTCCTACAAGGGTAACCTAGGGGTTTAAAGGCTTGTTGCATATGCTCAATGCAATTGCATGCCTGCGAAAGTGGAATTTAATTTTAATAAAGGAATTCTCAAGAATAAAACTTTGAGTAGCTTCATTTACATTGTCCGGGACGTGCAAAGTTCTAAGTTAGGGGGATTTGACCAAGCATAAATTCTTCTGAATTTAGCCCCTTAAGTTAGTGATTTTGATATCTCGAACAACGTAATTGAATCTTTTTATCCTATATCATTGCCATTGACTATTTCTAACGAGTACCTCGAGTTTTGTGTATTTCTTATTGATTTTACAAGAATTTAGTGCAAGGAAAGAAAGAAAGAAACCGGAAGAAAGGAATAAAAGAAAAGAAGACAAGTCGAAGGGCAAAAGTGTAAATTTACACGTGGAGTTTGGATTCGAAGCCTTAAGGAAAGTTGAAGATCCTTGTTTCACAAGAGCATCGGAAGAAACGACAGTCAAATCGGAGCTCGAGATCAAAAGTTATGACCAGTCAAAGATGGAAAGAAAAAGTCAAACTTGAAGATAATCGGACCGATCCGGTTTAACTCGGACCAATACCGATGGCAAGAGAACCGATCCGATATCATTTGTACCGATCCTCCACTATAAAAAAAGAACCGATCTAGTGACTGAAAATCGAACCGATCCGATGGGATTCGGACCGGTCCGGCTGTTAAAATTCCTGGCATTAATTATGCAGCTCAAGAGGTGCATATCGTGGAGAATATTGTACAGCTAATCAATATTAGCTGTCAAATATCGTGGTGCTATAAAAGGCCAAGCCCTATGTCATTCCAAAGGGAGTCGAATTAGAGAGTGAGAGTCAGATTTTAGAGAGTCTTGTTAGTTTTCTTCAGTCGAAATTTTCATAAACCCTAGTTTGTAAGGTTGCGGGATAAAAAGTTTTCTGGATTCAAGTTCATTTTTTTCCTGTTGCTAAATACAAGTATCAAATTTCCATTCTCTTATTTATTCTTTATATTAAATACTATTCTCAATTATTTTGCAAATTGTTAACAATGTTTGTTAGATCCATAATTCCATGTATGAATTTGTTTTCTAGTAAAACTATGTCTAGCTAAATTTTCAAGGGTTGGGGTACATGAATTTATTCCGAGGTAAATTACCCATGTAGAAAATAGAGGGTAAATTAAATTTTGACCGAATTGTGTATGGGAATTATCGGAACATAACTAATCTTTTAATCTCTCTTACCCTAGGTACTTTGGATGTTTAAGAGGACTATGCAAGTATAATTACCTATTCACCGCTTTGTATTTACCTTTGATTTCATATGATGCGGGCTAGTTCCCTCATATATGTAATGCTTAGGATTTATAAAGATTGGATTTAGTCAAAAATTTCAATTTACAATTCTAGTATTCTATACGGTAATTTACTAAGGTTTAAGGGATTGTACTCCACCCTATTTTCTCTCATTTTCAAATCTATTTTTTTTCAATTCTTAGTGTTTTTGTGAACTTTTTATTTCATCACCAATTGGAGATTTCAACCATCAATCATCTTTTCTTTTATTTTGAGAAATCATTTGAAGGATAATTAACTTTTCCTACATAATTCCCTATTGTCAATTTATGATCCCTGTGGAGACGATCCCGACTTGTCGAATTATTACTAACGCGACAGGCTTGCACTTGAGCCTAGAAAGAACGCATTTCTGAGACAAATTCTTAGTCGCGTCATGAAGCGATAGTAACGACTTAAACACTTACAAAACACTTTACAATTTTTTTAAAAGCTACAATGTGTTTATTATATTTTTTTAATATGTTGAATTCTTGTATTTATTTTAGGAAATGATGGAAAAAATTCCATCTCATGATTCAACATCGTTGAGAGATGATGCAGTAGTAAAGGTGCTTGGTCCTGAACGTCCGGGTCATGTCCGCGGTCTAGGATTTGGGGTGACGCCTATGAAGGTAGATTCGTCATTACATAGTAATGCAAGGGTAACGACTCTTGAAACTCAAATTCAACAACTTTTGGAATGGAAGATGCACATGGAAAGTCGAATGACACAAGGAAATGGACGAAATGTGGTATTTTTTAAAATAAAATATGATTCAATACATATAGTTTTTCCCTTGTTTTGTTTTTATATACTTCACTTGCTTTTTCTATAGGGTCAACAAGAGGGTGGTGGGGATGACATGCATAATCACGCACATACTCTATAGTTTATTGTAAATGAATTATCTAAGTCTAAATTGTTTTACTAATTGCATTAATAATTATTTTTTAATTGTTTTCTTTGTACAATTAATTAGTGTAATCGAGAAAGTTCATGCGCAGAAAGTGCTCCACAAAGAAATTCTCCTTGCAAATTGTTACACTAGTTGGGGACCGGAGAAGAAGTGGAAAGCGGAGAACTTGATTCTATAGACCCGAAGTCACTAGTGAACCACCAAATCCTTGGGCCTATTTTCTATAAAGTATGGCTAGTTGAAATTTTAGTGCCTAAAGTGCCAGTTTTTCGATACTCGGATGCATTTTCCATACTTGATGATGCAAAAGGAATTACCATAGCATGGCCACATCGATACATTCGTTTTGACTAATAATGTGAGTGGAATAGTTATAGTTCTTGGATTTTATTCTAAGAATTTTTCTTTGACATTCTCTCATATCGATTTCAGAAAAACATAAGGAATGAAGAGGGTATGGTGTTTCTTCATTGATTTTTGGATTGAAGTTATACTTTGATTTTTTATTTTTTATTACAAGTGTGTTGTTAATTTACGATAGTATTTAATAAAATTATTTTTGAACAGGTACCTATTTTGGAAGATGTTGAAGGCATTTTGGGAGGAATGTTTCTTAAGAATGCTATTAGTTATTTTTTGAAGGAAGGTTTCATTTTAACTTGTTAGGCTAATGCTCATTTCATTATAATCCCATGTTTTTATATGGCTTGTAACACCCAAATATTTATTCATTCTACTGTTTTGGGCCTGACTTTGATATTATGGTTATGAGTACATATTATGAGTTCCGCTCAATTATATAAGTTTGGTTTAAATTTCAGGATTTGTGGAATTTCTAATTGTGATGCTATCATATATGTCATGGATATGTTAATGTTAGTATAAGCAACATGCATTTGAGAAGCTGATTTTTATAAAAAAAAATTATACACTTTTAACGACATATTTTATACATCATAAAATGATAATAACGACACTTATATTTAGTCGTGTACAATATTAACGACACGTACGTTCAATCGTAAAATAACATTCACGGACACATAATAAGTAGTCTTGGAAGGTTTTTTTGGGTAATGACTCTTACGACTAGTAATTAGGTGTCGTGAATATTTGTTTCAATGACAATTGGCAGGTGTCGCGAAATAGTTTTATGACCCCACAAAGGTGTCGTGGCCATTTACCACTAGTAACTAGGCATCGTGGATATTTGTTTCAACGACACTTGGCAGGTGTCATGACATAGTTTTACGACACCACAAATGTGTCGATATAAAAGATAACTTTCTACGACACCCCCCTTCAACGACTACATAAAATGTGTCGTGAAAACAATTTCACGACACATATCAGGTTTCGTGGAAAGTACTTTTTCTTATAGTGATAAATACACAATACGCATAATAAATATATGGGACCAACAAGTAGCTTGGTCGGAGGTATAAAGAGCAAGCACTCTGGGCACAATAAAGGAAAGGCAGGAACTTCAAGCTCAGATAATGCTCAATGATATGGGTATTAAATGGGCGTGGGAATAATGTCCTCACAGGAGATCTCGTGTATGAAGGAAGTTGAGCAGCAGTTCTAGGTTCAGAATGCTTCTCGTTGTAATCTATTTAGTTGTTCTATTTTTATGGAGGCAAGGTTACTCGAGTAACCTTGCTAGTATTTAATGTGATTAAAAAACTTAAATGCACAAGTACCCCCTCATTAATGTGGGAGATATTGCATTAAATGAATGGGATCTTATAATTTGGCGGGAAACTGCTTTCCCAGTTCGAAGCATAGTGGACATTAATGAGGGACGTGACATGGCAGCTTAGGGGCTTATATTAGAATGGCTAAGGGGTCATATTTGGTAGACTAAGCCTGCCATCCTAAGTATAAGCCCACTTGAGTGCTGTAATTTCGAGCCCCTAAATGCCAGATGTTATGACGTCAGAAAGTGGGTGAACAGTGACCCCGCTAGTTGTGTGGTCACATCAGTCAAACGAGATGGTGTTTGGTTCAACGCTGCTCGGCTGACGGGTAGCCCGAGTATTTAGTCTTCAGTTTGTTGGTTAAGAACTATCTTTATGCCAAGGTTGCAAGATAGAGGTACCTCGAGGAGGTTCCCTCGAATGAGTAGAAGTTATGGTAGCTTGACTGTAGGTAGCTCGAGCAACCACATATACTAGATGAAGTTTTTTCCCAATTGTGACAAGAGGATTGGTAACTGTATTCCCAATGTTGCCTTACGCCCAATACTTTGAACCATGTGTCTGCGAGGTTCCCAGGAGGAGGTTGTTCGATAAAGCATGTTAGCTCTCCCATGCCCTGCCAAGAATGGTCCCTCGTGTGTACCAAACAACCTCGCTCAACATATAACATAAGATAAGTTACATGATACAATTCTTTTTGTTTCCTATTACAAACTATCTTCATTAGAGTGACCTTGATCTATGGGTTGGATCCTCGAGCCACGTTCGTGGAGAATCTTATAGGTAGATCCTTCGAGCCACGTCTGTGGAGGATCTTCGAGAGGACTTGCTTGGGTGATCTTTATCTTCCTTCTTTGTCTACCAAACACCGAATTAACTATATTAATCACTCTTTGGTGGGGACGCCCCTACAGTTTCATTGCATGATGAAATTGGGGGGGGGGGGGGGGGGGGCATAGGCCTATTAACCATTCCTTCATCGAGGCTTGCTCGGGCGTGCATCAAGTTTAGGATATCTCCCTGTGTTTTTATTTTGTATCATTCAATTGGTGAGGCCGACCCCATGCCTATGAAGTAAGCGTGTGCTGAGGCTTGCTCGGGTGTGCATCTACTCTAGGGTATCACCCTATTAGGATTTTCACATGGTCCAGTTGGAAAGGTCGTCCACATGCCTATTAAGCACTCATGTGTCGAGGCTCACTCGGGTGTGCACCTTGTCTAGGGTATCAACCTGTTAGGATTTTTGCATGGTCTAATTGGAGAGGCCGACCACATGCATGTTAAGCACTCATGCGTTGAGGCTCGCTCCAGCGTGCATATACTCTAGGGTATCACCATGTATTATGATTTTCACGTGGTTAAATTAGAGAGGCGGACCACAGACGTGTGAAGCATTAATGCGCTGAGGCTTTCTCGAGTGTGCACCTAGTCTAGGGTATGACCATGTATTAGGATTTTCTCATGATTAAATTAGAGAGGACGACCACAGGCCTGTTAAGAACTCATGCATTGAGGCTCACTCAGGCATGCACCTAGACTAGGGTATCACCCTATATTAGGATTTTTGCATGGTCCAATTGGAGAGGCTGACCACGGGCCTGTGACGCGCTAATGTGCCGAGGCTCACTCGGGCGTGCACCTAGTCTAGGGTATCACCCTTTATTATGATTTTCACATGGTCCAATTGGAGAGGCCGACCACAGGCCTGTGTAGCACTCGTGAGACGAGTCTTTCTCGAATGCCTATTATTAGCCAAGAAGTTTTTTAAACCCACTCGTCATGGGGGACACCGATCTTATGGCTTTTCAACTGGATGTCTAATTTTCCTTCTTTCTTGACTAATATTGAAGTGAATTCGTTCTCAAGTAAACATTGTTATGGATACCCCAGTGGGGATTATTAAGAGAAGATTGAATAATAATAATGCTCGACCATCCATCAGGGATTTGTTGCGAGCCGTGTTCACCATTTGTTGGGTGCTGAAATGTAAAAAGCCAATGTGATACTGATTTGAATAATTTGGCAAATTTCCAATTTAGACTTATTTAATTGGAGTCTATTTTCAAACCAACTTAATTCATCTCGTAAACATGCAACTACGTGTGTGTGTGTGTGTGTGTGTGTGTGTCAAACCATCATAAATAAAATTTCTAACTCAGAGATTTCAGGGAAAAAAACCTTTTGGGTAAAACCTTTTATTTCACTCTAATACTTATACTGATTACAATGAAATATGTAATGATACTTCACAAAACAATCACATAGACACACAATCTAGAGTCAGAAACGGAACAACCGTAGCAGTCCACATGAACACATAGTCCGATTCAGCCCAGGAACACCCACGAGTACTCCATATCGATATCCAATCGTCAGCTGTAGATTTACCCTCTTTACAAGAGAAAAACTTCACCAAACTTTTATCTTGGGTTCCAAAACCATTCATATAAATATTGGGATGTTTTGTGAATTAAAAACAAAAAGGATTAAACCCTAAATGAAGAAGAGAAATTTATTTGCCAATTTGTAGTGTTTGCAGAAACTAAAACGTCAAGTCTTCTATATGAAACGGACTATTTAACACACTATTTATAAAAACATGAAGGAGGTGCGTCGCTCAAACAAAAAGACCATCTCGCTCGAACGATGACACGCGTCACTCAAATGAGTTCCACGTGACATAAGGTTGACGCTAGAACGAGATCCTCTGTCGCTCGAACTAAAATAATTAAAAATTATTTTTTTATTTCCCGAGAAAATACTCCGCCTCAAAACTAAAAAGAATACTTTTGAGAAAAAACTCCGCTCTAACACTAAGAAAATTTTTTGTAAAAAAATATCCCAACACTCTATATGAAATTTTAAGGTACTTAAACACAACCTTACCAAAATTCATCTCGCGGAGGCTTAAATGTTGAAGAACTTCGATATTCGAATCCCTCTTGACGAATGATTAATCTTGAATATTTCTTTGACAGTTGTAGCAGTATATGACATACTCAAATGTAAGTCGGATAATTAAAGTGATGTCCATATAATTCTCCCCCTTTGTCTATGCTGGTACAAAATAAAAACATCTGAATTATCAAATCAAAATGTCTATACAAATCTAATACCCACCCATGAACCCAAAACTGAAAATGTACTAAACATGCAAGTCTAAAACCAATCTTCAAAAAATCATCAACATCAAAATCTTCAAATATTTAAGCTTTTCTCATCAGGGTGTGCAAAATAATGATCTTCAATTTTGTACGTACACACATGAGACAAATAAAATACCCTTGTGAAGCATCGATTTTGAAATGAGAAAACGTAAATCAAAACTAAGATCAAAATATCAAATCTCCGCCCCCCCCCCCCCCCCCCCAATGCAAATTCCACCATAATTCGTTCTCCCCTTATTTATTTGTCCGAAAAAGAGAAGGAAACGAATAATCAAAACAAACATGGAGTTGTCATGACAAATATGCATAGAAAATATGAATCAAACTACAATAATGCAAAGAGTAACTCAAAAGCTTCCACAAACTGTTATTGAATTTTCAATTTTTCATACAAAAATGAAAAAATAATTTTACAAAAATCACACACCATGAACTTACGCTAAGACAACCAAATCATGGAAATGGTATAAATGGGTGTGAACATATTCAATAGGAAAACCAAAGCAATCAAACATAATATATGTGCACGATGAATACGGATACTCCGAACTAATGATCTCAAAATCGTCCTTAGGTGTCAAAAGTGTTGAATTTAAATGGCATCGACTCAATCCATCAACACATCAAAGTCAATAATGATTCCAACACCAATAACGACGAAAATTATGTAATACTTTTTCATGGCGTTGTCAGAACGTGCAAACCCATTGATTTATTTTCCATCCAAACTCCCTCATAAATCATTACGCATTTATTTTTCTTTTGAGGTGGCCCCTTTTTGGCATATATATCTTTTATTGAATTTTAATTTATTTTGGGCTCTTTTCAAACGGTGGCTTTCACGACGAATTAATTTTGTACTCCCGTAGCCCTTTCCCGTGCACTCATCATATTTTTAAATTAAATAAATTCCTCACAAGCAATGATTCTTACATACACTACTTTCATTATCAAGTTTTATCGCATATGATTCATTTTAAAGACAAAATTTAAATGACAACACTCCGACGAATATGTGATAAATAAGTACAATAATCAAAAAATTCGTGCACGTATGCATTAAAGGGAAATATGAGTCAAACATGTAGGTATTAATTACAAATTACATTTTAATGGCTCCATACATTATAAAGCACAAAAATGAAATGATTACATATATCAAAACGCTATCAAACAGTCCATTGGGTATGGAATGATGTTGTGACTTGGTGATCATAAATGTCCATTTATATACGGTGTAATACAAAATACAAGACTCTTTTTGTCTTTCGAATTTTTTTTTATCAAAATAAAATATTTTTGTATTTTTCAAAAGTTTTATCAAACACAAAAATCTAATACAAAAAGCACACAAGTCATAACATTAGCAAGAATATATCATGAAACACAAATATCGTATGACAAACATGCGAACACAGTCATCCATATGATATAACAAGAGAAGAATCATGTGCAAGCAATCGAGAATCGACAAGTCTAACATCTAGTGCCTCTAAAAGTGATTTCCTAATCCAAATAGGTGTGCAACAAAGTATAGGGATTTTGGGAACCAAGGGTACACTAGACATCAACTTCCTAGGACTCTTTTAAATATCGAAACAAAAATTCATAAGGTGACCTTTCCTACCACAATGTGAACATATGTAAATGGGTGGAATGACAACTATGGGTTGACCTTTTCTAACGTCCTTGGGATTGATTGACCCTATAAAACAAATAATGGTATTGACTTTAACACTCGAAACATGAGAACACGACGAGCCACTATCATTGCTACCAACACTACTCGACTCTGTCAAATTATTTTTTAGCTCTAAAATTTTTAACTCAAGCAAAGAGTTGGACTCTTCCAATTTTAGGGACTCCTTTTCTAAGTTTTCAATTATTCCTAGAAGGTTATCACGTTCTCCCTTAAAATATGAACACTTATCCCTAAGAGTATTCTCACGTGCCACAAACTCATCGATTAAAATATTTTTCACAACACACAAATCCTAGAATTTTCAAGGTCCTCCAATTCTTTTTCTAAAACTAGGACTCTATCATCACTCTTCTTTTTTGAAAAATTTTAAAGCATTAACTTCATGGTCCAAAGAAATAAGTTTCTCAAGATAAAGATCTCTTTCATTTTGAACCATTTGCAAAAGATCCATCGCGGATTTAAAATGATAATTTTCTTTTTCCAAAAACTCAATTCTTTTAGCAAACATCAAATTCAAACTATTTAAATCATCAAAAATGTGACTCGTGTCATCAAGGGGGCATCCGATTACATAAGCGCTCCATCGAAAAAATTGTAATTTTTCACAAAATAGATTTAAAAAAAATCAATATCACACATTTTTTTACGAAAATAAGAATACACAATAATTTAGTGTAACCTCCTATGATACCAATTTGTAAAAAGCCTGTGTGATACTAATTTGAATAATTTTGCAAATTTCCAAATTATACTTATTTAATTGAAGTGTATTTTCAAATCAACTTAATTCATCCCCTAAACATGCATCTACGCGCGCGTGTGTGTGTGTGTCAAACCATCATAAATAAAATTGCTAACTCACAGATTTCAGGAAAAAATCCCTTTCGGGTAAAACCTTTTATTTTAATATAATACTTACAATGATTACAATGAAATTCACAATGATCACTCTGCAGAACAATCATATAGATACGCAGTTCAGAGTCAACAAGGGAACACCGCAGCAGTCCACACGAACACATAGTCTGATTCAGTCAAGGAACACTTACGAGTACTCCCTATTGACACGCAGTCGTCAGCCGTAGATTTACCCTCTCTGCAAGAGAAAAACTTCACCAACGTTGTATCTTGGTTCCAAAACAATTCACATAAAGATTGGAATGTTTTGTGAATTGAAACAAAAAGGTTTAAACTCTGAATGAAAAAGACAAAGTGTTCTGCCAAATTGCAGTGTTTGCAGAAAGTAAAATGTGAGGTCTTCTTAACAAAAACGGACTGTTTAATACACTATTTATAAAAAAGTTAATGGTGGCGCATCACTCAAACGAAAAGACCATCTCGCTCGAATGATATAAGAGTTGCTCGAACGAGCTTCGCGCGACATAAGGTTGTCGCTCGAACGAAAGTAATTAAATATATTTTTTTAGTTTGCCAGAAAATACTCCACCTCAAAACTTAAAAAAATAATTTTGACGAAAAACTCTGCTCTAATACTTAGAAAAAATTTTGTAAAAAAAATCCCAACACTCTAAGTGAAATGCTAAGGTACTTAAACACAACCTTACCAAAATTAATCTCGCAGAGGCTTGAATGTTGAAGAACTTTGATATTTGGATCCGTCTTGACGCATGATTGATCTTGAATATTTCTTTGATGGTTGTAGCGATATACGACATACTCAAATGTAAGTCGAACAATTAAAATAATGTACTTACATTAAATAAGATGATCCAATGATTATCATGTCCGACCATCCATCGGGGCTTAGATAAGACCATAAGATAATGATGATGCCTGACCATTCATTGGGATCCTATTGTAGTATAATGCTTATTATATAGAGCAAATGAAACGAGAAGATTGAATAAAAAGCATGCCCAAGCATCTGAACTGAATCGAAATAGTAAATATAGTGATGACAAATGAATGAACATGCAGTCATTGGCTAATGTTGAATTAAATAATAAGGATAATGCCCAACAGTCCATTGGTGGTAAATTGCGATGATCACATAATTTAAATTTCATCGACTATCCATCAAAGGCTAGTGCGAAATCCAGAGAAATAATGAAAGTGCCAACCATCCGTCGTGGCGTTTCGAAGAAAATAAATAATGCTTGAGCATCTGTCGAGAAATTTTTTTAAAGGACCGAGTAGATATTACGAATGATCCTGCATTGTTAGAGAAAAATAGATTTCCAAACCATTTATTAAGGTTGAAAAAAAAAATGTAATGTCGATTATTAATCGACTGTGCCAACCACTTGTCGGGACTGGATATAAGAATTATCCTAATGGACCATGCGTTGGGGACAAAATGCGACTTGTGTGACAGATATCTTTGGGACTAAATAATGAAAATATTTTGCTGATCATCCGCGAGATAAATCTTGAATATGCCTTACCGTCCTTCAGGTTAGGAATCATAGAGCCAAATAATCAATACTAAAGTTGGAGAAATATCAATGCCCGAGCATCCATCGATTATAACAAGTAATTTTTCCCAACCATTTGTGGGGTCTTAAAGTGTTGAAGCATGCTCGACCATCCGTCGGAGCATTAATAAGATAAATAGTGCATGGATAGTCCGTTGAGGAAAAGTTGTATAGCGCTGAGTAGATATAACGAGCGATCCGCGCTAGATCATCGGTGGAGCAGTGATGTGAGCGAAATCGAGTGTTCGTGTAGGGAAACTATCGTTGATTTCGGCTCCCACCCAACATGCAAAAATAACCTAAACTACAACTACACTTGACAAGCAAGTATAGTGGTAAGTTAGGTATCAAAAATCCACAGAGAGTGATTGAATTTTAGACTTTAATTGTTTTAATTACTTCAGGAATAAAAGTGGTGTAAAATAAATAAAAGAAAAGGTGATAGGGTGGTTATGGTGACAAAAGAAAAGAGAAGTTAACTCTAAATAAAAGGAAAGCGAGGATCGGGATCGCATCCTAACATTCACGGGCTAAACAACTACTAATTAGAATTACGGCTCGAAAGCAATTTAATCGAGCATTTACAATTAAGCATAAACATCACACAAGAAGGAATTTAACCCAAAGTTGCGAGATAAAACATTTAAATGAAAAATGGTCACACGCGGATTAAATTCGTATAATCGCTATAAACACTAACGTTGCATGACAAAGAAAGTTAAACGCATAATAATCCGACTTTAATACGCGAGGTTTCAATTAAACGCAATTTTACACAAAACCTAATTTTCGGAGCTCGCGACCTGTAAATGGCGGAACACAATCCCGAACCTATTTATCTACGGACTAAGCATGAAAATAAACTAAATTACACTAATTAACTAAGAAAGCAATAAATTAAAGCAAGAAAACCTAATTAGAAAGCATGGAAATTATCTAGAAAGCAAGGAAATAATGAAAACAAGCTATATTAATGGAAGAGGAGATGAATAGTCAATCTTACAAACCAATTAGATGTCAAACCAAGAGGGATTGAAGAAGGACCAAGAAAATCCCACAAAACCCTAACTAAACTAATATAAAATCGTTCTCCCTTGTTTATTACAACAAACTTGGCTTATATACCAAGTGGGAATTAAATTAGAAAAGAAAAGAGAAAAGAAAAGAAATGCAAAAAATATCTGCAGAAAACAGAGCATCGATCGATCTATGATTTGGTCGATCGATCTACCAAGGCCAAATTTTGGCAATTTAACATAGTCGATCGATCTACCAAATCGTCGATCGATCGATCAAGCAGGGGCAGCACACTACATTGCTGTTTTGGTTTCCAAGCTTTTCTCGTCCGCTGAAATCGCCGTAACTTCTTCGTTATGAATCGGAATCGCGCACCGTTTACGGCCACGCGAAGCTTGCGAGGAGGGCTACAACTTCCATGAAGATGTTGGGCCAGGTGCCCAATCTTTAAAATGACTAAAATGCCCTTGAACGTGCGGTTGCGTACGAAAATTGCGCGGAATGCGTCCGAACTTCATACTAAGCATCCAAATACCTACAAAAGCTCAATTAACCCCTGCAAAACATGTTAACATAGAAATCCGAGGGTTGTCTGGTTAACGAGCATAAATATAGGGATTAAGATACCTGAGGGGGCTAATAACGCGTAGGTTAATGGGTGAAATACGCAATATTTGCGTCGCATCACACCCCCTAAATTACGCATTGCTAGTCCCTAGAAATAAAATAGGAAACAACAAGAACTACAAGCAAACCAAAAGAAGGAGAAGAACAAAAATATGGTATAAATGCATAAGGCCACTTTCGTGGGCGATTCGATTGCATTTAGCGTATGCAATAAGCCGTTAAACCCCTAGGTTACCCTAGCGGACGAGTGTCGTCTCGTGAGGGTTTTCAGAGATGGTACCCACAAACATCACATGGTTTCCTCAAAATATGCCCAACCAAACATGAGACAAGCCCAATAATGGCGAAAAGGATTTCATACGCATTATTAGCAAAGTGAATGAATTCACACAAAAGTCCAAATCATTAACATTATAGAATGCACCTCATAGAATTGAAACCTTAAAATGTGGGAGGGGAGTGAGCACATGCAAAGTGTGATTTGGCAAAAACTTAAATAAACCGGATAAACATAACGGCATGCATATATTCAATCCTCGCGGGCATTACGCTCATCAAATGAATTCACTATGAAAAGGGAGGTAATACACGGGACATGCGGGCATAAAGAGTAAATGTAAATGGAAACTAGGCTGCACACATGTCACAAATGAAGAACGCTATATATAAAATGAAAAACTGTAATCTCAATGAAAGGATACCGCACACTAAAAGAGGCGAAATGCATTTTCACAGATTATCAAAACTATTATGACTTTTAAATTAAATGCACCCTAAGATCACATAAGACTTTAGAGGGTTATAATGTAGGTTTGGGGTAGGGTACGAAATGAAGGAATGTATGTACGGATTCAAAGTGTTTGGGGATGAAACTCGGAATAATGTGAAAAAGTGGGCAATAACAAAATTGGAAAAAACAAGTTCCAAAACGGCATTAGATATATCATCGGGGAGAGTAATCAAAGCTTATTGAAACACTACAAACACTATAAACAACTTTCTCTTTCTTTTTCTCATTTTTCTCTTTTGTTTTCTTTTGCTTTTTGCTTTCTCTTTTTCTTCACTTTTTTCACATCACTTTTCTTTACTTATCAAACTCTCATATGCCTAAATTGCAACCGACATCATAACAACAACATTCAATCCCAAGCAACATTCCAAACAAAGGTATGTAAGGTGTATGTATGGCTTAAAACTCCAATTTGGAGTTGGTTATGGGATTTGGGCTATGAAACGAAAGGCTATATTTAGGCTCAAAGGGGTCAACTAGGGAAACATATAAGGGTGAGGTCAAGGCTAATATGGGTGATATAACAAAGAATGCCTATGATCATTTCACAAAGTTTACGCAATTCTCAAGTCAAAACAATATATGAAAATCATGATCAAGTAACACATTTCAAGTATGAACTCAATTAATCAACGGTCAAATGAAAGAATAGAGAGATTACCAACGAATTCAACGTTTTCAATGAGGAAAGAATAGTGTATAACACTCACAAACGACGAAAGGTACAAAGCTTACTCGGTGTAAGTATATACAATGCAACAAAAGATTACCGAGTTATAAAAATCTTAAACCAAATCAATATAACAAGGAAAGTGCATATGCTCATGGGATAAAGTTTAATTCATGAAGTTATTCACAATATCAATTATTTGAGGACTAAAGTCTAATAACTTCTAAAATCGAGAACATGCATCATTGAGTTGTCTATTGGATCAGGCAATTATTAAAATTTATCACTGGAAACAAGGCAAAATGCCCAACAAAGGAGAAAAAAGAAAGAAAATATTTTTCAAATTTTTCAAATTTTTCACAAAAAGGCATACTAAGTAACTAAATGTAAGCAAATCAATGGACTAAGCACGAGTCCAATGAAATCTAAAAAACAAGTTAGTACCGAGCATAGCAAAAACAAATAACAAAAAGTTAACTAATTACACTAGACTAAATTAAAAGGAAAGAAAAATAGGAAAGAAAGAAAATTAAAAAGCTAACTATTTACAACCTACTATTTAGGCTTCACACTAACTATACACTAGAAGTCTAAATAGTTGAGGGTCCACCCAAAAAGGGATTTGACTTTGAAAGATCAACGGTGGATCCTCCAAAGCGAACATGCCTCCCGGAAGATATGAATTCCGTTTGAACAACGGAAGGCATGTGGGTGGTGAAAAAAATGAACCATCGTCAATTTGAAATTTTTGAGGGATGATGGGGGATTTGGATAATATGGGGGAAAGGTACACTAGAGATCCAAGAAGAATCGATTCATCTCCCAAAGGTTTTTCAAGTGGAATTGGAGATAGTGCACACACGGGGATAGGTTCCATCGTAGCAAACAAAGTCGGCAAAGAGTCCTCGTCGGCAAAAAGTGTAGAAGTTTTAATTTCTACCGACTCACAGGAATCAACCGGTAATTTTAATGGTTCAATGACGGAAAATGAATATGGTGATGAAACAAATTCAATCTCAATCGACTCATCGTCGGAAGGAGATTGAATTTCAGAGGAGAAAGATTCACATTCGATGAGAAATTCTCTGAAAAATTAAGGTGAAACACAAGTTTCCACCTCCTCGTTATTTTGTGCAAAAGAATTCATCTCATCGCAAAGTGCACCGAGTCTCATTCCAGCATCATTTAAGCTTTCCAAACCTTGGGAGTAAAGAAGCAAAGTTTCTTCCAAAGTAGGCTTCCTCGGCTCAAGAGCCTCGGACTCCTCATTTGGTTGAAACTCGTCTTCGAAAGTAACGAAATGAGAACCGTCATTGGATTCGAATAATGAATCCAACTCAAGCTCCCAATAACGATTTTCATTCCGATAAATGTTTTCAAGTCTTTCATTTTCAAGAAAATCTTGAAAATGGAAAACTTGAAAACTATCCCCAAAGTATGAATCATTAGAATAACCGTAATAACTATAATAGTAGGACATGATTACCTCGTTGTTTGTAGATGGAGAACCCGAGCAAGAAAGTGAGCAACCGCGAATCAAAGTTTCTTAGCGCTCAAATATGCTATCCTGCAAAAAAGGTTAAAACAAAGAATACAAATACAAAAGGAAAAATACTACGAAATAATAAAACAATTACAATCTAAAACACACTCCCCGGCAACGGCGCCAATTTTGATGTGAGGGAAATCGAGTGTTCGTGTAGGGGCACTATCGTTGATTTCGGCTCCCACTCAACATGCAAAAATAACCTAAACTACAACTACACTTGACAAGCAAGTACAGTGGTAAGTCGAGTATTGAAAATCCACAGGGAGTGATTGAATTTTAGACTTTAATTGTTTTAATTACTTCAGGAATAAAAGTGGTGTAAAATAAATAAAAGAAAAGGTGATAGGGTGGTTATGGTGACAAAAGAAAAGAGAAGTTAACTCTAAATAAAAGGAAAGCGAGGATCGGGATCGCATCCTACCATTCACGGGCTAAACAACTACTAATTAGAATTACGGCTCGAAAGCAATTTAATCGAGCATTTACAATTAAGCATAAACATCACACAAGAAGGAATTTAACCCAAAGTTGCGAGATAAAACATTTAACTGAAAAATGGTCACACGCGGATTAAATTCGGATAATCTCTATAAACACTAACGTTGCATGACAAAGAAAGTTAAAAGCATAATAATCCGACTTTAATACGCGAGGTTTCAATTAAACGCGATTTTACACAAAACCTAATTTTCGGAGCTCGGGACCCGTAAATGGCAGAACACAATCCCGAACCTATTTATCTACGGACTAAGCATGAAAATAAACTAAATTACACTAATTAACTAAGAAAGCAATAAATTAAAGCAAGAAAACCTAATTAGAAAGCATGGAAATTATCTAGAAAGCAAGGAAATAATGAAAACAAGCTATATTAATGGAAGAGGAGATGAATAGTCAATCTTACAAACCAATTAGATGTCAAATCAAGAGGGATTGAAGAAGAACCAAGCAAATCCCACAAAACCCTAACTAAACTAAGCTAAAATCGCTCTCCCTTGTTTATTACAACAAAATTGGCTTATATACCAAGTGGGAATTAAATTAGAAAAGAAAAGAGAAAAGAAAAGAAATGCAAAAAATATCTGCAGAAAACAGAGCATCGATCGATCTACCAAGGCCAAATTTCGGCAATTTAACATAGTCGATCGATCTACCAAATCGTCGATCGATCGATCAAGCAGGGGCAGCACACTGCATTGCTGTTTTGGTTTCCAAGCTTTTCTCGTCCGCTGAAATCGCCGTAACTTCTTCGTTATGAATCGGAATCGCGCACCGTTTGCGGCCACGCGAAGCTTGCGAGGAGGGCTACAACTTCCATGAAGATGTTGGGCCAGGTGCCCAATCTGTAAAATGACTAAAATGCCCTTGAACGTGCAGTTGCGTACGGAAATTGCGCGGAATGCATCCGAACTTCATACTAAGCATCCAAATACCTACAAAAGCTCAATTAACCCCTGCAAAACATGTTAACATAGAAATCCGAGGGTTGTCTGGTTAACGAGCATAAATATAGGGATTAAGATACCCGAGGGGGCTAATAACGCGTAGGTTAACGGGTGAAATACGCAATATTTGCGTCGCATCAAGCAGTAATAATATTTCGGAGAGCTTAAGCTTGTGGTCAAACAATTTTTGGGACTAAATTTTGTACCTGTGAAAGTTAATAAGTTTCCCAACCATCTATTGAGACTAAAATCAAATAGAAGTCATCATGAGATTAATTTATTAGTCCCAATAATGTATGATATACAACCACTCGTCTATTGGGCAATGAAAATTTCAAAATACAACGTATTAAATTTTGTGCCAAAAATGTATCATATGAGCATATTGTTGCCAAATATATACCAAATGTAAGGAATAATTGTCCAGTTCATAATTTTTAAAGAATTATTTGAACTCGAACAAAATACACAAATATAAACTAGTTTTAGAAATTTGTTTCCACATAAAACTGTGAAGTACGAAACAATAAGGATGTAGTATTGTCCTTTAACAGCAAATGTCAATTTTAACAAATCCAAAGATTTTTAAAGCCGTACACGCCCCAGTTGGACTTGTGGTATAAAGACATTTGAAATGTAATTACTTAAAACACAAGAGTGCGCTGATGCTCTCCCCTATTTTTTCCATCGAATAGTGATTATGGTCGCAATTAAACAAATGCCCTCTCCCAGCTCGTTGTTGTAGCAGAGTGGTTGTCGACCACGAAGACTGGTTTGGCAACATCGTTGATGTGTATAACGCTTTGTATAGTGGCCGCGATTCTCCGGCGACGTGGCTGATGTGTGAAACTTGGTATGTAGAGGTCCCCCCAACTCCGAAGATGTTAACTTGGGGTCCTCACACCTTGGTGCCGACCAACAATGAAAAAATTGTAGTTGCATATTCATGGGTCCTTTTTGCCCAAGGCATGTAGATTTTGATTGGATAGTGAAAAATCCGGTGTGTGAAAATATGGTGTTTGAAATTTTTTGTTGATTTCAAACCGAGTTGTGATGGCATAGAGCTATGATTCCATCGGCGATGAGTTGGGATATGAGCGGGCTGCTCTGGTGGATGATAGTCCCCAAATTATAGGTCGGAGATGACTGTAGGTCGCATACCAGAGACGACCGGATGAGGCAACTAGAAGATCGTTGGTTTCTTCGTGATTTACTCTTCTCGCACAACTTGTGTGAAAAAATTGACGGCCTGATTGTGTGGCCAAAATATTATCTTTATGAAAATATATCTCTAGAAAGAACATCCTTCTATATGTTTATAGAGAGGGAACTTCTTCTAACGTTTATCCCTTACCAAAAAATTTGGGATATAGGAATCAAGATATATGATGTAACCTAGTAAATATATGTATTTGCCCAGAAAATTATCAAGAGAGACCATATTTTAAGATCTCATACAAAACTCATGATTATGAAACTCACTGTTATGTGTTCGAAAATTGCACTATTATAAAGCTCTCCTGTCCTGATTTTTCTGGACAGAATTTTGAGCAGTTTTGCGCTCAAATTTAAGTGGGATCCACATTACGATAATTATGAAAAAATATACGAACGCGTTCTCCTCCGCAAGAAGATTAACGTAGTATATTCACATGTCCAATTTTATTAAGTTATGAATGATAGATATATCCTCAAAGTGATTCACAAAGCAATGAAAGTTACTGTATTGAGTATGTTTTAACTCTTGTCCTACATTGGAAGAGTAGTGGAAAAATGATGAGTTAATAAAACCCAAGTGATGGACTAAGGTTTGGATGCCTTGGAGTATCCCAACTCTTTGAAGGGAAGATGACTTAAGCTATGCACAGGTTGACTTTCGGTCCGGCCGGTTTGGCTCGGTTCGGGCTTGGGCTTGGCTTATAGAAATCTCCTACAATTTTTGGGCCGAATTAATTTAACTTTCTAGGTTTTAATTATTAATTAATTACGAAATTAATTAATAAACTGTTGGCAGTTATTGCCAACAGTCAACAGTTAATTTCGTTTAACTGTTTGTTGTCAGTTGTGGTTACTTTGATATAAATACAGATGCCTCCCTCCGTTTTTAAAGAATGAAAAATTTCCCTCCTCCAGAATTGCTGTCATATTTGTTCCAGAAAATTCCTGTCATGTCTGTTCCAAAAATTCTTTTTCCTGCATAACATCTGTTGCATTGTTGTTGAGTAAAAGCCACAGAATTTGAGTTCGTCGTAATTAATTATTGTCGTGCTACATAATTAATTGGAAAATTCATTTTATCATGGGAGACAATATTCATCAACCTCGGAGCACATTGGAGGGAATAAATTGTCTTAAGGACACTTTGAAATTCACAGGGCTCGGATTATCTTTCCTTTTCTATTATTGTTTCTGAAAATTCAAATATGTTTTTTATTTTTTGTAATTTCGTTTTATTTCTGTAATTAGATTTAATTCGTAATTATGTACTTTTGTATTTATTAAACAGTAGACATAACAATCTTAAACCAATTTATTAAGTTCTATTGTTTTGTAGTGTACATAAATTTTTTTCCAGAAATTTTTTTGTTCAAAATAAATCTGTTTTGACAGAAAAAATTGAATTAAATTCTTGTTCATTGCAGAAATTAATAAAATAGTTTTGGTACAGAAATTAATTTTTATACTGTTTTTATATTTTGTTTTAGAAAATAAAATTTTAATTGTCAATTTGTTAAAATTTGTTTATGTAAAAATTTTAATCTTAAAATTTTAATTATGTTTTGTACGGAATTCTTTTTATTATTAAAAATTTGTGTGTCACAGATTTTATAGTTTAATTCTGTTTTGTACGGAATTCTGTTTATATTATAGTTTAATTTTGAATTCTTTTGGAATTCATTTATTGTGATTATATTTGGAGGAAATTGGTGCACAAAATTTTGTATTCTGTTTTGATTAATTCATTATATATGAATTTTATCATTGATAAAAATTTTATTTTTGTAACAGAAATGGAATCACAAAGTACGAACACTACTCCTACGAAACTGATTATCACCAACACAAATGTGATTGCACCCGTATCTATGCCACACGGGGAGAAACCGGAAAAGTTCATTGGGGCTGACTTCAAACGTTGGCAAGGACAAATGTACTTCTATCTCACTACCTGCCAACTGGGCAGGTTTGTATATGAAAATTGCCCCTCTATTCAAGAGGGAGATGACGCTGAAAAGGTTGCTGCTGTCGATGCTTGAAAGCACTCAGACTACATATGCCGGAATTATATTTTGGCCTACTTGGACAAGACATTATACCATGTCTATTGCACGATCAAAACATCCAAGGAATTATGGAATTCTTTGGAAAAGAAGTATAAAACTGAAGATGCTGGATGAAGAAATTTATCGTCGGGCGTTTTCTTGACTTCAAAATGGTTGATTCAAAATCTGTGATCTCGCAAGTGCAAGAACTCCAAGTGATCCTTCACGACATTCATGCTGAAGGAATGTCACTTAGTGAAACTTTCCAAGTTGCTGCAATTGTTGAAAAGTTGCCGCCATCTTGGACTTTATTCAAAAACTATCTCAAGCACAAGCGAAAAGAGATGAATGTGGAGGAGTTGGTGGTCAGGCTGAGAATCGAAGAAGACAACCGTGAGTCTCAATAGAAAAGTGGGAAGAATCCAATGGAGACGAAGGTCCATGTCGTTGAAGGACCTAAGAAGAACAAACGAAAGTATGATGGGGAAGGCACTTCCAAACATAACAAGAAAAAGTTCAAAGGCAAATGCTACAATTGTGGTAAACCTGGACACCGCTCAAGCGAGTGTCGTAAGCCTAAGAAGCAAAATAAAAATAACTCTTAAGCAAATGTAACTGAGGGTGAGAATATCGCCAATAATTTGGTGGATATGAATCTTTCTTCCGTGGTCTCTGAATGTAACTTGGTTGGAAATACCAAGGAATGGTGGGTGGACACTGGAGCCACACAACACATTTATGCAAACAAATGGGTGTTCACCACCTATAAGCCTTTGAAAAATGAGGAGAACCTATTTATGGGAAATTCTTCCACTTCTAAGGTGGTGGGACAAGGAAAGATTGTTTTAAAAATGACTTCTAAAAAGGAACTTACTCTCAACAATGTTCTTCACGTGCCTAATATCCGAAAGAATCTGATTTCTGGATCTCTCCTGACTAAAAATGGTTTCAAGCTTGTGTTTGTGTGTGATCGTTTTGTGTTGTCTAAGAATGACATGTATGTAGGAAAGGGCTACCTAAATGAGGGGTTTTTAAACTCAATGTTCTTACTGTAACCCCAAAAACATCTGTTTCAATGAATGAAATTGCTAGTTCTTCTTACTTGATTGAGTCATCTAATATTTGGCATGCTAGATTAGGAAATGTTAATTTTGATAAATTGCGTAGATTAATTAACTTGGAATTTTTGCTAAAATTTAATATTGATAAAAATCATAAATGTGAAATTTGTGTGGAATCTAAATTAGCTCGATTACATTTCCATTCTATTGAAAGGATAACTGAACCTTTAGATTTAATTCACACCGATATTTGTGATTTAAAATTTGTTCAAACTAGAGGTGGGAAAAAGTACTTTATTACTTTTATTGACGATTGCACAAAATATTGCTATGTATATTTGTTACATAGTAAAGATGAGGCTATTAATGCATTTAAACAATATAAAAATGAAGTTGAGAATCAATTAAGCAAAACGACAAAGGCTATCAGGAGTGATAGGTGAATATGAATATCCTTT
Organism: Sambucus nigra; assembly: GCA_949130495.1. Taxonomy (NCBI): domain Eukaryota; kingdom Viridiplantae; phylum Streptophyta; class Magnoliopsida; order Dipsacales; family Adoxaceae; genus Sambucus; species Sambucus nigra. The sequence goes on from OX422208.1 coordinate 205,327,398, forward strand.
TGAGGAATTTTGTTCTGAAAATGGGATTATTCATCAAACAACCGCTCCTTATTCTCCTCAATCGAATGGTGTTGCTGAATGCAAAAACCGTACTTTGAAAAAAATGATGAACTCAATGTTATTAAGTCAGGAGCTCCACAAAATTTGTGGGGGGAAACCTTACTTTCTGCTAATTACATTCTCAATAAAGTACCTCACAAAAAGACTCACAAGACACCTTATGAATTATGGAAAGGTCGAAGACCTTCCTATAAATATTTACGAGTGTGGGGGTGCTTATCCAAAGTGATGGTTCCTAAACCTAAAAAGGTAAGAATAGGGCCAAAAACCATGGATTGTGTATTCATTGGTTATGCTACTAATAGCAGTGCATATCGATTTCTAGTTTGTAAATTTGAGATTTCGGATATTCATGTAAATACGGTTATTGAATCGAGGGATGCTTCATTTTTTGAAAATGAATTCCCATATAACATGACCCGAGAATCTGGTCCTTCTAAAAGGACAAATCAAGCTACTACAAGTGGTACTCATCAACCTATTGAATCAATAGAGGATGAACCAAGACGTAGTAAAAGAGCAAAGAGCTCGACTTCTTTTGGTCTGAATTTTCTAACATATCTGCTAGAAAATGAACCTCAATCGTATAAAGAAGCTATATCCTTACCCGATGCTTCCAATTGGAAAGAAGCAATTAATAGTGAAATTGAATCCATATTACAAAATCATACATGGGAACTAGTGGATCTTCCACCAGGTTCAAAACCGTTAGGTTATAAATGGATCTTCAAAAAGAAATTGAAGGCCGATGGATCAATTGATAAATATAAAGCTATACTTGTAGCTAAAGGCTACAGGCAAAAGGAAGGGTTGGATTACTTCGACACATATTCTTCGGTAACAAGAATAACGTCCATTTGGATGTTAATAGCAATAGCTGCTATTAATGGACTTGAAATACATCAAATGGATGTAAAAATTGCATTCTTAAATGGTGAACTAGACGAGGAAATTTATATGGAGCAACCTGAAGGGTTTAAATCTCCCGGACAAGAAAGAAAAGTATGTAAGCTTGTTAAATCACTATATGGATTAAAACAAGAACCTAAACAATGGCATGAAAAATTTGATAATGCAGTGTTATCAAATGGTTTCAAAATTAATGAATGCAATAAATGTGTTTACTTTAAATACATTCATAATGGATATGTCATTGTATGCCTCTATGTTGATGATATGCTTATCATGGGTAGTAACTTGGAAATTTTCAAAACTACAAAACAAATGTTGAGTAGTAGATTTGACATGAAAGATTTGGGAATCGCCGATGTTATAATAGGAATTAAAATTTCTAGAACATCGGATGGACTTATATTATCTCAATCTCATTACATAGAGAAAGCACTTGAAAAATTCAAGAAGTATGATATTAGTCCTACCAAGACACCTGTAGATGTAAATTTACATCTTGCAAGAAATAATGGTGAAAGCATATCTCAACTAGAATCTTCTCGTATTATCGGCAGCTTAATGTATATCATGAACTGTACGAGACCGGGCATAGCATACTCAATAAGTAAGCTAAGTCAGTTTACGAGTAATCCAGGAAGAGATCACTGGAAAGCTATATTGAGAGTTTTGGGTTATTTAAAATATACTCAAAACTATGGACTGTACTACTCAAAATATCCAGCTGTTCTTGAAGGACATTGCGATGCAAATTGGATATCTGATACAAAAGACTCTAAGTCTACGAGTGGGTACGTGTTTACCCTCGGAGGTGCAGCCGTATCTTAGAAATCCTCAAAATAAGCGTGCATTGCTAGATCGACAATGGAATCTGAATTCATTGCACTAGACAAAGCTGGAGAAGAAGCTGAATGGCTTTGAAATTTCTTAGAGGATGTTCCAAATTGGTCTAAACCTGTGCCCGCAATATGTATACATTGCGATAGTCAATCAGCGATTGGAAGGGCACAAAATCACATGTATAACGGAAAGTCACGACATATTCGTCGTAAACACAATACTGTTAGACAACTTCTCTCAAATGGAATTATCTCAATTGACTATGTAAAGTCAAAAGATAACATATCGGATCCACTAATGAAAGGTTTAAACCGAGAGCAAGTTGAAAGATCATCGAGAGGAATGGGTCTAAAGCCTATAAATAAATAAGAATCAATATAGTGGCAACCCAACCTAGCTGACTGGAGATCCCAAAATCTAGGTCCAATGGGCAAATCTAACTACATTGTATTCAGTAAGCACTAGAGGAGATTAAATCATATCCATTCCAAAGATGAGATAGTGCATATCTGCCGCGAAATTAGGATAATTTATGCTTTTAATGACATCTATATCTTAGTATGTCTAAGTGGGGTATTGCAGGATACTCTTTATGGAAGTCACCTACGTGAGTAAGAAGGGGGCCACTTCTATGAGAATAATGAAAGGAATATTCTCTAAAATACTCACGAAACTAAGTGGTGTTCATGGCCAAAATGAACACAAACGTGAGAACCAACTGTGTTGAAGAATTGTTGTGTGAATACTGTTGTCTAGGTTTACAAAAACGGTTGACGGTTCAAGGACGTGAAGTCTACTGATTAACCAAGTAAATCCGATAGTATATCACTAAGGAAAGTTCAAGGCCACTAGGCTACTTCTCCCGATGCAATAAGTCTTCACTTTTACTCAACTTGTGTTTGCATCTGCATTAGCATCTGTTCTGTTTATTTATAACGATATATCATTGACGCGACTGAAAATGTGTCTCAGAAATGCGTTCACTCTAGGCTCAAGTGTAAGCCTGTCTCTCAAGTAATAATCCCAGTAAGTCGGGTATCGATCCTCAGGGAAAAAGGACAACAGAGTTGTGATGACGGGAAGAGACAGAGAGACCCTAACTTTGACTCTAAAAAGAAAAGGAAAAAAGATTTGGTTTTGAGATTGATTACAGCTAAATGCGATAATGAAATTATGAAGAAATGCAACTATACTAATCTACCTAAATTAAGAATGAACGATGATTTGAAACCTTTTGTTTTAAATGATGAGAAAAATATGACGGGAATACAATCCCCCAACCCTAGTTTAGTGCAGTTATAATATTAATTATAAATTTATCTGATTGATTCGACCCGGAATTTAGTACTCCCAAGCATTATGTATACGAGGTTCAAGCCCGCGTCATACCTAATCTGAGGATGAGTAAATCAGTATCGCGATAGTGACACTTAAATTGCACTCTAAATCATCACGAGTACCTAGAGGCAAACGAGATATAAAGATCTACAATTATTGTGTAATTACGCAATACGGTCATAATCGATCACTAAATTCAGCGGATTAATTTTATACACATGCACTAACACATCAGGCTGGGTTTATGCACCCCGGCCTTTTAAACCTAGCCAAACATATTAAACTGAATGATGCATGAAATAGTAACGTTGCATGCGAAAGAACTCATGATAACACTAGATTGAAATACGTAGCTAAGTATTATGAACGCATAAATTTATTCAAATCACGCAAGAAAATTACCATGCAAGATCAATAATCATAAAAACAAAACTTGGATTACAACTTGAAAACAAACCCGGAATTGTATTGATATTGCAGCAATTAATTGAAGTTATGTTCTTAGACGTTCTTCTCTTTTTTTCTCTACCAAAACCAAAGAAAACTATTCAGAACTGCTGTTTCTAGGTTACTTCCCCCGTCCCAAACTGTTTTTGGAGGAGTTTTAACCTCATGGGATTCTTTGAACCAATCAGAATAAAGGAGGAAAAATCGCGCTTCAGGACCCCAGAACCGGTTCGCCCCCAAACCGATTCGCGACTGGGTTCGAGAATTTTTGCTGTCTTGGGGTGCTTTTTCTTTCACTCAACACTTAGAATTTTTCTTGTTTTATTTCCTTTCTTCCTTGGATTTTTCTTCAACTTCAACTGGTCATAACTCATCAACCGTAGCTTAGATTTGGGTGCCATTTCTTTCAGTGTTCTCGTTCTTCTGATCTTTTCAACTTTCCAGTTGACTCCTCCTCCGGAATCTGGCTGCAGAATTACCAAAATTCCCTTGAACTTGCCTTCTTAGCCTTTCTTTCATCGTTTCGCATTCTCTTTTGCACCGCTTGCATAATTAACCTGTAAAACAAATAGGAGAAACACGAAACACGAAATACTTTCCAACGAAGGTTAGTAGAATAAATGTGCATTAAATCCATATAGGTTGCATCACTCGGGTTCACAAATGTACCGAAATTAGGGGAATAAATGTACAATATTTATGCCCAATCAATCATTCATGTGGGGGATTGTTGGAAAATTAGACTATTATAAAGCTGTCCAGATTTTTATGGACAGAATTTTGAGCAATTTTGATCTCAAATTTAGGTGGGACCCACATTACGATAATTGTGGAAAAATATATGAACGCGTTCTCCTCCGCTAGGAGATTAACATAGTATATTCACATGTCCAATTTCATTAAGTTATGAATGATAATATGTTCCCAAAGTGACTCACAAAGCAATGAAAGTTAATGTATTGGGTATGTTTTAACTCTTGTCCCACATTGGAAGAGTAGTGGGAAAATGATGAGTTAATAAAACCCAAGTGATGGACTGAGGCTTGGATGCCTTGGGGTATCCCAACTCTTTGAAGGGGAGATGACTTAAGCTATGAACGGGTTGACTTTCGATCCGGTCGGCTCGGCTCGGTTCAGGATCGGGCTCGGGCTTGGGCTTATAAAAATCTCCTACATTTTTGGGCCGAATTAATTTAACTTTCTGGGCTTTAATTATTAATTAATTACGAAATTAATTAATTAATTAATAAACTGTTGGCAGTTATTGCCAACAATCAACAGTTAATTTCGTTTAACTATTTGTTGTCAGTTATGATTACTTTGCTATAAATACAGATGCCTCCCTCCATTTTTAAAGAATGAAAAATTTTCCTCCTCCAGAATTGCTGTCATATTTGTTCCAGAAAATTCATGTCATATCTGTTCCAAAAATTCTTTTTCCTGCATAACATTTGTTGCATTGTTGTTGAGTAAAAGCCACAGAATTTGAGTTAGTCGTAATTAATTATTGTCATGCTACATAATTAATTGGAAAATCCGTTCTATCATGGGAGACAATATTCATCAATCTCGGAGCACATTGGAGGGAATAAATTGTCTTAAGGACACTGTGAAATTCACAGGGCTCGGATTATCTTTTCTTTTCTATTATTGTTTCTGAAAATTCAAGTAAGTTTTTTATTTTCTGTAATTTCATTTTATTTCTGTAATTAGATTTAATTCGTAATTCTGTACTTTTGTATTTATTAAACAGTAGACATAACATTATGCAGATTCGTAAGTGAGAATTTAACACAAGGTTTATGAATATAAACATATGAGTATGATGATTGAACGAAAAGGTGTGTGCATAAAATATTATTATTTATATGCAAAAAAAGAAAAAAACATAGCTCTTGATGAGGTTTCTTGCGTGTAAACCATTGCGTCGTAACGTAAATCTCTGTCTCGTCAACAAGAAGGAAAGACTTTTTATGTCGATTTTCACAGACGGCGCCAATTGTGGTAGCAAAAAAAATCACCCGTAGGGAGGGTGCCAAATCATCACGATGCATGTATAAAAATAAATGAGAAAGAGACAAAGATTTATGTGGTTCGACCATCAATGGCCTATGTCCATAGAGCTTCAATAGTGTTTCCCTATAATGAGAAAATTTACATGACAACATTTCTCTAACCTCTGCGCCCCTTTTCACAATGGGGGGTGTCCCATTTATATAGAGTTAGGGGTTATAATTGGATAAGTCCTATCTTTGTAGAGTTTGATTTAAATAAAATAGTAATCCTCGATCTTCTACTTTATCAAGGACTCTAGGTGTCCTTATCTTGTTGGAGCGTATGTTGCTCACCATCTTGACCGGTGTGCTCGCCATATGTCATCCTATTTTCGTAGGTGTATTCCTCCCCCCCCCCCCCCCCCCCCACACACACACATGAGGTTAATGTGCAAAGTACCTCAGGTATAATAGTTTATATACCCCATAGACTAAGTGGGAGTTTTTAAACATTGACATATTCTTTATTTTATTTTGAGAACATGTTTTGAAAAGTTAAGTGATATCTTTTGTTATGTTCTACAAGTTATCTACTTCATTATTTTAGAATATGGAGAGAGGTTTTATCCCTCATTTAAGTTATTTTCTTAAAAGTAAAAAAAAAGGTTCAAAATGAAATGTTGAACAAGCACCCCATAGACCAAGGGGAAGTTTTAAAAATTTTATTTGCCAAGATTATGTGCAAACACTCCCACAGAAAAGGAAGCAGCTCACAGTAAACAGATATCAGAAATACTATAGAGACAAAATGAAAGTGAAAAAATGGATGGAAAAATGATTCTTTTCATTGATATGGGGCAATTTTTACATATACAAGAATAAATGAGAAATACATAGAAACACAAAGTCTACATCTCAAAAAATACCAGCCACACAAGATAAATAAGAGGTTCTCGTGCGAGCACACATCAGCGTAAAAGGGACTTTCCTCCTGAAAAAAATCCTCCTCCAATCTTGAAAACTTGGCTTCATCCTCCAACTCACCATCCACGAGCTTGGCCAGATTGGCCTCAAGCAACTGGATCTGGCCACTCAGTCGAGTGGCATCATTCTACTAATCTCTGGTCTTCCTAAACACATGAACCCTCACCATCTTCCTGAAGGTAATACTCATGAAGTGGAAAACTGAAGTGTCAATTCAATAACTCTAAAAGTGATAGATCCTATGAAGATCATGGAGAGCTTGCAGAAATAATAAAGTACTTAAACTAGTCAGCTCAGCAGGAGGAAGAGACAGAAAGTCATCGATATGGATAGCAAGGTCCTTCAGGTTGAATACGATGAGGCTGGCAATGTTGAAAATGCTCTGAGACATGAAAGTCTCAGGATAATGCTCAAGGATCATCTCCATCACCTCCCGTTAGTGGCTCCTAAGCCTCTTAGGTTGATCCTCATGCCATAGATCCCTCATGAAGATCTCCGGAGCCTCCACCTCAATATTATCATAGCATGTGTTACTAGAATCAATCTCAAAGGGGAGAAAAGAGAACTCCACAACAGAACCCTCAACACTATAAGAACGAGTGGCCTCAGAACTAGGCCATCATCATCAGTTGCCTCTGCAGGCTCACTCACAGGATCGTGAAAATAAAAAACACATGAAGAATAGATAAGGAAATGAATAACAATATTTAAACAACTTCTCTTAGAAAAGAAACAGAAAGTAAAAAGCTTACCCCTAGGCCTAAAGGGTTGAGCATGGTACCTTAAAACCAGAGGCCCCTCCTAAATGTGTCGTGCCAACCTGGTAAAGATAGAACAAGTATATCATTAATAAGATCATTTCCTCATTGGAATGCAATACTCTAAGAAATATTCAGAATTAATCAAGTATGACAGTATAATGCCCGAGGAGTGATTACGACAACACTCACAATTTGTTCCATGAGTATAGGAACACTTGCCCCACTGACCTGAAAATAGGGAAATAAGGGTGTGATGGTAAGAATCTTGCAAAGTGAAAGATAGAATAAAGAAATGGGTGAAAATTGAAAAGAGTTAATACGGTATAACAGTATAATACCTGAGTCACAGTGGCTCCCCTAAGATGTTCCGCAATCATAGGACCCCCCGCGACACTCACTTGAAATCAAGGAAATAGTAAAGTGTTAGTGAACACTTGCACAAAAAAAAAACAAGTTAGCAATAAAAACCATATTTAAACAAAAACCTGAGGAGCCTTTTCTATGGTGCTAACTAGGTGTCCCACGAGCAAAGGGACCTTAACAACACTAGCCTAAGGGAAAAGAAATAAGGAAGTGTTAGTAAACCACTTGCATAGAAAAAGAAAGTATAGAAAATAGATGTGTTAAAATGAGTACCTGAGGAGTCACCTCTACAGTGCTCGTAGTATTTCCCACAGGTAAAAAAAATTCAAAACTATCAGCCTAGAAAAAGGGGGCGATAAGTCACCAAGATGTCTTACAGAGTAAAAAAAGATATAAGTGTGAAATACCAACTATAGTAGTGTACCTGAGAAACCTCTAATGAGGAGGTACTCACATGAAAAATGAAAGGATGGTCCACTACAACGGGACCTGCAAGGGGATCACCTGGAAATAAAGAAAGGTCATGGTCCAAGATGCTTTCAAATAAAGAAAAAGTTACAAGTATAAAAAGTCCAGTAAAAGAAAATATATACCTGAGGTGAAGAGGCAGGTGAGCTGCTCACCTCAACATCAACTGTAGAAATAGATGATGGCGAGGTGTTGCTAGCCTGAAATAAAAGTAAACCAGAAATAAATACAACTCAAGTGAAGTATATAATCATAAGTTACTAAAAATTAGAAAATTAAATACCTGAAGCCTATGAGGGGGAAGATCTTAGCTCCACCACAAGAACTGAGAAGACACTTGTATCATTCTGCTGAGAAGAAAAATAAAATTAACAAAGGGAAGAAATGATAAATATAACACTGTTGAATGCCTAACAAGAAACGAGGACCTGAGAGATAGGCCCACTCGAAGCCACGCTAAAAATGGACTGAGCAAGAAGAGGCTGAACATGGGGCCTGTTATCCACATGAATGTAAACTCTAAGGATTGGTATCCTCAAAGAGGATGATAAACTTGGAATAATAACCCCATTGGGTAAAATTATTCCATCACTAGTGGCTGAAGGTCCACTTGTAGGAAGGACCTACAAAATAAGTTAGGAATAATAGGAATGAGGGAGTAATTTATTATAAACAATAGTTCAATTAGAAATGAAAGAATAAATTCTAAGAAGTAACTTTGAAAGTGTGGTCGTGATAGGCTCAGCTAGTGGGGTGACCACTGAAGAAGGAGGAGGGTTGGCAGGTGGACTGGGAGATACAAACACCTATTAAATACACAAATTTATAAAAGTAAGTTAATAAGAAAATTCATAATCTAGTGGATGAAAATAACTTCTAAAAAAGACAAGTATTTGAGAACATGGGTGAATACCTACACAAAATGGGAGGATACAGATGACCCCCTCGCAGAAGTTAGGAACACAGTAGAAAGCTACAAAATAAACAAAGACAGAAAATAATAAAGGCAATTGACAGATAAGATAATATATAAGCCTTAAATCATTGAGAACAGACCTCCCGAGAGAGAGCTAAGGAGGAAACAAGCATGGAGTTCCTCTCAGGTAGGAAAGGATACCGACAAATAGAAGCAGGTGGAGACGAGGAGGTGGTCCTCACCTTTGAGGGTCCACTCTTTCCTACAGAAGTAGCCTGTTCAAAGGGAGAAACAAAGTTGAAAGTAAAAAAAACATAGTGAAAAAGTCAAACAAGAGAAAATAAATAAAATCATAAAAATAACTTACAATGGACGTGCAAAGAGCCTGCCCATTGGGAAGTTTCCCAGTAGTGGGGCTAGAAGTGAAAGGAGAGTAGATCATGGTAACCCCTTGCTTGCTGTTAGAACCCCTCGAAGATGACAATAAATCACAAGTGTTAAACGAGCAATTGTGGTAAGGATCCTTCCGTTCCCTTATGCATTCCGTTATACTTTTCCCTTTTGTTTTTGTTACCAATGTTGTATTGAACTCTCTCTTCTTGTGTAGATGATTACATGTTACGATGGTGCTGATGGATCTAGTAACAGCGAGCTCAGGTGCATGGAATAGGTCGTGTGTTATCTTACCCACTCCATCTCTTAACAACCTAGAGCCAACCGCATTGGGACGATTGAAAGCACCACTTCAAGCTCTATCTTGAAAGAGTTTATGAGGTTGAACCCACTAACCTTTAATGGGACAGATGGAGCAATGTCATGGAGGAGTTGCTAGATTAGGTCACCAGGGTTATGGACATTTTTAACATTACAGTTGGGCACATGGTCAAGATAGCGACCTTTCATTTTATCAGGCAATCTCAGCACTAATGGAGCATATACTTAGTTAACGTGATGGAGAACGTAGACTGGGAAGGTTTTAGGCTTGCATTTCTAGATCGCCACTTTCCTCAGGCACTCAAAGATGCCAAAACGGATGAGTTGCTTCATTTTATTATATGACAAATGTCCGTCATTGAGTACCAAGATAAGTTTGAGAGCTTACCCAAGTATTTGGACGTAGTTCACAAGGATGAAGTGGAGAAGATAAGGTTTTTTGTTAAGGGACTTAACCTTAGCATTCGACTGATTATGGTTGGTTTAGATCTACCAAACTTCAGGGACACAGTTAACAAAGCCATCAGTATTGAGCTTGAGGCAAAGGATGGAAAGGCCATCCGTGAGAAGAAAATGAGACCAGCAAATCCAAGGGCAGTGGCCGTAAAAAGTTTAAGAGCGATGCTCAGGGCTTCTATGCAAAGCTTCAAGCCGCTATGGGTGTTAGTTAATCTTCTTTCCATCCTAAGGCCCTAACCGAAAGCGTGTGTTTTACATGTGGGTTCCCGGGTCATTTTAAGAGGTACTGCTTATATATAGCTTCTAAGAACTAGTAGGGCGGTCAGCATACTATCAATTATATACCAGGAAGGAGTTCCAGTTACATGATCCCCACCCAGCTGCACTAGTTTCCCTCCGATTATCATCAGTTAACAAGGCACATAGTGGATGATTCATGTCCCAGCCAAGATCAGATCAGTTATGGGTAAGGTCAGGTTCCCCGTGGCCATAGTAGTAGGTTCAACCCCAATCGTTCTTATAGCATATCCCAGTTTGTAGCTACTTCCAGAGATCCTTCTATTATGGTAAGTATCATTCCATTGTTCAGCACTTGGGTAAAGGCATTATTCGATTCAGGCGCATCACATTCATTTATCTTGAGTTCTTTACCATTCATCTTGAGTTTAGAGGTAGATCGGTATTACCCTCCTATCTTCATAGGTCCTCCGGTCAATGGCAGTATAGTTCTCGATAGGGTTTGTTATGGTTCCATGGTAATGGATGGAGATTATTGACTCGCTCAGAAAATTATATAGCGCAAGTGTACGCTAATCGCGAGATTAATAAAAGCCCGATAAGATCGGAGTCGATTTCCGTAGGGAATTATATGAAGTACCGAGGATATTCTTCCAGTTAAAAATCAATAAATCAGAATAAAAGATAAAAGGAAAAGATGATTTAGGTTTTGAGTCTTGTAACGAACCAAGATAAATGGAACGCTAAACAAAGTAGAAGCAGGAACAAGTGAGATTTATAAAAAGGTTATGAAATGATTATTTAACAAAAGGTTAAGGAGCATTCCCCCACCTCGGATGTGCACAACTCAACAAGTTTTTCCGATTAAATCGCAATCAAATGGGAATAGGATATCGATATCAACAATCTGATATGAAGGATGTCAACCCAACAATATAAGATGAAGGTAACGATATATTATCGGACAAATGCATTGATGTTGGAGTTAAGTCTTAAAATACAACCTTTATAAAATCCTATGAAACTCCAATACCAACTCACACACCCATTTATTGGATTAAATCGTGGAACAAGTCAAGAAATGAACCCTCCAAGGTGGGTTTATGATCCCAACCTAAGGATATTAGATACTCATAACACTAACCATATTAAAACACACCATTAAATTAATAACAAGTGAAATAACTATGGTGAAAGAAAGCGTTCAATACAGAACCACAATATTAATTGCACAAAATGATGCTAATAGTCAATAAGATACAACTAAGATGGAATTTTACTTGCAATAAATGAAGTGGAAGATGAAAATGGCAAGGAAATTATCGAGCCCTAGGAGAGAGAGAGAAAAACAACAAAACTATCTTTTATATATTTCCTTGCACACAATTGTGATCGGATATGTTTCAACAAATCAAACCACTCAAAATATATACTAAGTGGAAGAAAACCACAAAACAAGGGTGGTAAAAACCAAACTAAAACTACGAGGGTTTTGTAAAAATTGAGGCACCGATCGATCGCTGGTCAGGGACCGGTCGATCATGAGTCAGGAGGAAAGCACACTGTCTCACTTCATAGGCAAATGATGAAACCTCGGTCGTCCACGGGTCATCGACCGATCGACCGTTGCTGCAAAATCTAAGGCCCTCTCCTCTTTGGACACACAAAAAGAGAGGCCTCGGGAAAATGACCATAACTTGGTCCTCATGAACCGGATTGACAAACCGTTAGGGGCTAAGCGAAGTTGGCTCCTAGAACTACAACATCCGTGAAGGGTTTGGGCACAAAGATCGAATTTAAAAATGACAAAATTACCCCTGAATTTGCGTAAAACATTGAACGTTCCCAGATAACGCACACTTGCACCGTTTAGCACTCCAATCCCTAAAAAATCTCAAATAAACCTCGCAAAGCATATATATATGGAAACCAAAGGTTATACAGTAAAAGAGCTTAAATACGTGAAATAACGGCAACAAGTGTGCGTGCATGTGTAATTAACGGGCGCAAAATATACAATATTTGCGACTAATCACACCCCCTAACTTACACATTGCTAGTCACTGGCTATGAAACAAAACAAAACCTACCCCAAAAAGGGGTAAGTATAGCAACAATATATACACAGACAACGTGCCACTTTTGTGGGCGCACGGTTGCATTTAGCGAATGAAACAAGTCGTTAAACCACTAGGTTACCCTAGTGGACGAGTGTTGTCTCGTGAGGGTTTTCAGGGATGAAATCCACAAACATTATATTTCCTCAAAACATGTATGTCCAAACAACCAATATGCCAGACTCAATAATAATTAGATATTTCAACATATTATTAACAAAGAAAAGGAGAGGTTTTGCCCAATAATCCAAAACTATTAACATTAGAAGAATAAATACATGGATTTGAAACCTCAAATGCGAGTGGTGTGCATGCACATGTAAAGAGTTTTGATTCGGTAAAAATGCCTACAACCTGGATAACCATTAAAGCATGCTTCCACTCAATCCTCTTCGGATATCACACTCAACAAATAGAAGCACTCGAAATAGGGTGTAACACACGGGACATGCGGGCATAAAGAGTAATTGTAAAAGAAAATAAAGCCGCGCACATGTCATTGATGAAGAACGCAATATAAAAGTGAAAAATACAATCTCATGAAAGGATAACACATATTAATCAATGTGAAATGCACATGAATAGATTATCGCTAATGTTCGACCTTTGAATCATGTTACCCTGGGATCAAATAGGACTTTATTGGGTTGTAATGTAGGCTTGGGGTTAGGGGTATGAAATAAAAGGATGTATTTACGGATACGGAAAGATGTTCGGAGATGAAGAACTTGGGATAATGGAAAATAACGAGAAATTTCAAAATTGGAAAATGATTTCCAAACAAGCATTAAATATATCAATCGCGAGAGTAACAAGGATTATTGAATCACTATAAACAATATATACAAATTTCTCTTTCTTTTTCTTTTCTTCTTTTTCTTTTTCTTTTTTTTCTTCTTCTCTTTTTCACTACGCTTTCTTATTTTCTCACTCTTTTCATGCTTAAATTGCAACCACACTATACAACATCATTCAATCCCAAATATCATTCCAAACATAGGTAAGAAAGGTAATGTGTATAGTGTAAAACTCCAATGTGGAGTTGGTTAAGGGATTTGGGACCAAAAGAACGATCATAATAGAGCTCAACGGGGTTAACTAGGGACATGTATAAGGGTAAAGTTAAGGTCGTATAGGTTAACAACAAAGAGGGCCTATGATCCTTTCCTAAAGCTTCATGTGATTCTCGAGACTCAACACCATTGAAAATCATGCTCATGTGATACATCAATTAATATGCAATCAATGAAAAGAAAATGAGATCGCCAACAAGATACGTTATTCAAGAAAGAGAAAGAGTAATGTATAAACACTCTGAAATGAGGAAAAGCATGAAAATCGCTAGGTTTTTAGTGTACACAAAGAAATAACAATATACGAAGCTATAATTGTCCTACCGAATGATTTTAGAAAATATGCTCAAGTGCTCATGGGTTTTCAAGGTTTAATTCATGCATTTATCCCCAATGTCGAATAATATAAGGACTAAAGTTTAATAACATGAAAGAAATAGAAAATGCATCATTGAATTAGCAATTGGGTAGGGCAATTAATAAATTTATCATAGGAAATTAGGGCAAAATGCCCAAGAAAGGGAAAAGAAATAAAGAAAATAATTTTTGAAATTTTTGAATTTTTTTAAATAAATAAATAAATAAATATATATATATATATATATATATATATATAAGTATGTATGTATATGGCACACGAGGGATGGAAAAGAAAATGGGATGCCTAAACACACACCCTAACTTGAATCGCACATTGTGCTCAATGTAATTAAAGACATTATGAGAAATAGAGGGATTAGAATAAATCACCCCAATTTGGAGTGAAGTCCGAGGTTGTCAACGTGCGCCCTATACCAACATAAGAAAAATAAAAATATGTACCACAATGATTAAGTTATAAAGAAACATGTCACGAGTCGCAATAGTTTAGAGGGGTTGAAATGTAGATACTAGATAATTGATGGTGGACATAGGATTTGAAAAAATGTATACACATCAAAATATAATAATTCAACAACGAGTAAATTATCATTACTAATATCATAGAATTCAGTACAAGCATCTTAATCAATGTGAAGAAAGTAAAACAGAGAATACATAGTTCGCTTAATCGCCCCCAAAAAATGATACAAATCACCAGCCACACAAAAACCACCCAAACCCATACAATGGTCTAGAAACCCGCACCATTGGATGAACCCCGGAAATCTGGGTCATACAGACTCTGAAAATGCGGCGGAAGTGGCGTATCAGGACCATGCTGCTGGATAGAGAGATCACGCATCATAGCCTGGACCATGTGAAACTCGTGTCGCCGCTCGGTCTGGTCCTGGAACTGATCAACCTCATACTGGTCAAACCGCAACTCCAAAGTTGCCAACCGCATCTGGGTCTCATCCCATATGTGCTCATGTCGTTCCTCGAACGTCGCAAAATGGGCATCGATAAGTACGGTTGGCACCTCAGTGTGCTGGCCTGACCCTTGCTTTCCTGATCCCTGCTCAGCCCTCCTCAACTCTGTCTCCTCATCCACGTCTTCTACAACCACCCTTGGCCTCTTTTAAATCAGCGGCTCACCCCAATAGTGATGCAAGCACCTCCTGATGTTGTCTCTGGTTAGGACGCCCTTGGGGTCCACTTTTTAGTCAGAAGAGTACTCGGGGCACTTGGCTTGAAGGAAAATCTGAGTCACGATACCAGGAAATGGAAGAGAAACATTCCACGCCTTTTCCTTTGATACCAAGTACATCTGCTCTAGGAAGTATTGAGGGAGGTTGATGTCTCCCGACTGTTTTAGCAGTGTGTAGAGGAAGACGACATGTTTATGGCGAACCTCAGATCTGTTCTTAGTCACCATCAAACAATGCACATTCACGTAGTTCAAGAGCCTCGACAAATCTGCCATAGTAGCCGACCGGAACATTTTTTTAGTCCACACCTCACCTAGGGTAAGAAATTCGATAAGCGTGTCCAGGTCAAAGGTTTCCTCATCCGATAGACTCACAAACGGGAATGGGTCTATCACATTGCCCATCCACCGGGCCAAGTCCTTATGACGAAACGTGATCCTTACTCCTCGTTCAAAAGCCTCAAAAACACCCTTCTCTCCCTTACATTTGATTAACGAGGCATGTGTACAAGTTCTTCATTGATTGTGGTTTGGTTCCCCATGAAAGAGTCCCAATTATAATGCTTGGGAATGGCCAAGATATCATGAGGGAGGTCATCCATTTTCCACGCCAGGTTGACTGCAAGTGGGCATTTCAAAGTTGCAAAGTACGCCTTAAAACCACTATTTTTCTTGGGCACAACAATACCCATCAATGCCCTTGGGAGGCATGCAGCGAGACAACTCATATTTGTCAAGGTCGCCCATTTATACCTGCAAAACAGAAATTAGTACAACAGTGTAGTTGAAACTAAAATCGCAATGGCAAGGAATGAATTGGCAAGCAAGAAAATGTCCAAGAGACAAAAATAGGTTCATTGAGGCATTTCAACAAACACTTGGTGTGAAAAGTTAAAAAACAGGGGTGTGGGACAATTTTTCATCAACAAGGATCCCCCCATTCATGACAATCTTAAGAATAAACACTAACATTTTTCCATGAATGGGATTTTAACATAAAAACAATTGGCAAGGTTTACATACACAAAATAATGTTCATTCATTTTAGATACACAACTAACATAATGTGTCAATGGAGAAAATGTGTGTGAGAGAAAATGAGGAGAACATTAAGAGCATAAAAAATGAATCAGAAATAATCACAAAATTCCCAAAAATAATCAACCCTAGAATCATGAAATACACCCATAAATACCCACAATCAGTAAATGTATTATGAAAATAATAGTGGGATTCATACCTTGGAAGATGGAGGAGGGTATTGGAGGTGCAAGGGGAGAGAAAAATGGCCCTAGGGTTGAGTTTCGGGATTTTCGAGTGAAGAGAGAATGGGAGAAGTTGGGAGATTAAAAGAGAAGTGAAGGGGAAATGAAAAGTCGTGGCCCAAATAACTGATGTCTTGGATCGATCCACCGCATTTTAGAATTAAACCTAAGAGTTGAGACAGTGTGCTCGAGGAACAAACACCGGTCGATTACAGTTTAATGACCGGTTGATCGTGCTTTGGATTTAAGACTGGGAATAAAGACAGTGTGCTCGATGGACAATCAGCGATCAACCACTGGTCTTGGACCGATCGATCGCGACTCTGTTTCCTGCAACCCCTCCTCACTTTCTGCTAAAAAGTCACCTAAACTAATACAAACTCTTCACTCGAAAAAGGACGCTCTCAGGACGATAAATATATAACCGAGTGTGCATACGCACGATTGCCTCGAAAGCAATATGAAGAGAGGCAATCCAAAAAAGGCAAGGACAATCCGAAGCCTAAGTTGCGACACCCTTCGAGGGGCCCACAGGAGGTGGATCCTCTAGAGGGATTTCAGCAAGCTCGGGATTGAGACCCTCCAAGAAAGGCCTGAGCCTCTTCCCATTCACCTTAGAAAGGGTTTCGGTCCTTGGGTTCAATATGTCAACGACACCGTGATTATGTACCTTTTTCACCATGAACGGTTTGTTCCACCGGGATTGCAATTTCTCGAGAAAAAGGTGGAGGTGAGAGTCATAGAGTAGGACTTTGTGACCCACCTCCAAGTGCTTGCACACTATCCTTTTATCATGAAAGGCTTTGGTTTTTGCCTTGAAGATACGAGATTTATCGTATCGATCATTCCCCAACTCCTTCAGTTCATTGAGTTGGAACTTACGAAGGTCACCGCCTTCATTATTGTCAAAATTAATCTTTCTTACGGCCCAATATGCCCGATACTCAAGCTCTACCGACAAGTGACAAGCTTTCCCATAAACCAAACGGTAAGGGGCATTCTTAGGTGCGTATTATAGGTCGTTCGATACGCCCAAAGCTCATCGGTTAACCTATATGACCAATCCTTGGTCAAAGGATCCACAGTTTTCTCAAGAATGACCTTTATCTCCATGTTTGCCAATTCTGCTTAGCCGTTGGTTTGTGGGTGATAAGTGGTGGCGACCTTATGGGTTACCCCATATTTCAACATCAAGCGGCAGAATATATCATTATAAAAATGGATGCTCTGGTCGCTTATGAGTGCTTTGGGTGTGCCGAAGCGAGCCAAAATGTTCTCTTTCAGGAATTTCAACACCACCTTCGCAGTATTATTCCTTGTAGGCACGGCTTCCACCCATTTGGATACATAGTCGACTGCGACTAAAATGTATTCAAAATGATTGGACTTAGGGAAAGGACCCATGAAGTCTATTCCCCAACAATCGAAAACTTCAATTACGAGAATAGGAGCAAGGGGCATCATGTTCCTTTTGGTTATCTTCCCAATAGATTGGCAACGGGCACAGATTTTACATAGGGCATGCTCATCTTTAAAGATCGTTGGATAATAGAAACCGCATTGTAACACTTTGAGGGCGGTCTTTTGGGAAGAAAAGTGTCCCCCACATGCACCAGCGTGGAAAAATAACAAGATACTTGCGATCTCATCGTTTGGGACACACTTGCGAATGATCTGGTCCAGACATAGTTTGTACCCGTATGGGTCATCTATAAAGAATGACCGGGCCACCATCGAAAGTCTTTCCTTATCCTTGGACGAAAAGTGAGATGGGTAGGCCTCGGTGACAAGGAGATTGGCAATATCGGCAAACCATGGCAACGTCACCACGGCCATGAGTTGCTCATCCGGGAAGCACTCTAGGATAGGGATGGGATCGATATGATCGTGATCGAATGTAAGTCGGGATAAGTTATTCGCAACTACATTTTCCACCCCTTCTTTATATTTGATAGAGAGGTCAAACTCTTGGAGGAGGAGAACCCTATGAATAAGCCTACTTTTTGCATCCTTCTTAGAAAGAAGGTACTTAAGTGAGACATGGTCGGTGAAACACACAATGGGTTATCCAACCAAGTACGCCCGGAATTTATCCAACGCGAATACTATTGCTAGTAGATCTTTCTCCATGGTGGAGTAGTTCATTTGTGCACTGTCTAGCGTGAGATTAGCATAGGAAATCACGTGAGGTTTTTTATCCCTCTGCTGACCAAGCACCGCCCCCACGACATAATCACTTGCGTCGCACATAAGCTAAAATGGAAGGGTTCAATCGGGCGCTTGCATGATAGGGGTAGTGGTCAACATGGATTTCAATTTATCGAAAGAGTCTGGGCACGCAATACTCCACAGAAATGGAGCATCTTTAGCAAGAAGAGCGCACATGGGGCGTGAGATCGAGCTAAAATCCTGAATAAAATGTTGGTAGAAACTGGCGTGACCAAGAAAGGACCTTACATCCTTGAGGTTTTTCGGAGCGAGAAGGTTGGCTATAATTTCAGTTTTTGCCTTGTCAACTTGAATACCGTCATTCGAGGCGATATGGCCCAAAACTATCCCTCATGTCACCATAAAGTGACACTTCTCCCAATTGAGAATAAGGTTATTCTCAATACACCTCGCTAGCACTCTTTTAAGATTGGCTAGGCAATCCTCATACGTATTACCAAAGACACTGAAGTCGTCCATGAAAACTTCTACAATGTCTTCAACCATTTCACTGAATATGCTAAGCATGCACCATTGAAACGTTGTCGGTGCGTTGAAAATACCAAATGACATTCTCCGAAAGGCAAAAGTGTCATACGAGCAAGTGAACGTGGTCTTCTCTTGATCTTTGGGGGATATTTCGATTTGATTGTACCCCGAATATCCATCAAGAAAACAGTAATACCTATGTCTGGTTACCCGTTCTAGAATTTGGTCAAGGAAGGGTAATGAAAAGTGGTCTTTCCTTCTGACCGCATTTAGCTTTCTATAATCAATGCACACACGGTAGATGGTCGGAATGCACGAGGGTAAAAGGTCACCCTCCGCACTCTCAACAACGGTGGCACCTGATTTCTTTGGTACGACTTGCGTCGGGCTCACCCACTCGTTATCGAAAATGGGGTAGATTATCCCCACATCCAACAATTTGATCACTTCCGCCATCACCACCTTACTCATAACCGGATTCAAATATCTTTGCATTTGACAGGAGGGTTTGGCATCTTCCCCTAAGTAAATGCTATGAGTGAAAATGGAGGGATTGATCCCTTTTAAGTCGGAAATGCACCAACCTATAGCACTCTTATGTTTTCTCAACACCTCAAGTAAAGCCTCCTCTTGACAATTGTCAAGGTTTGCCGCTATGATCACCAGAAACATGTTTTCACTGCCCAAGAAAGCATACTTGAGCTCCTTTGGTAAGGTTTTGAGCTCGAGGTTGGGAATTGAAACACTTGACGGGAAAGGAAAAGAGTCACGTGGGGGTAGTTTTCAATGTGGGATATCCACATTGAGTCTTTGCTAACCCCCTCGCTTTCATCATGCGTGAGGTCACTTTCACCGTCACCATCTATGCTATTACCCTCCATACCTTCATTCACCTCCTTAAAGTACACGAGGGAATTACACATGTCCATTAACTCCCCATTCCGTGAAAAACAATTTGCATAAAGGGCACCTTCATAGCCATTATCGTTGGGGAACAAATCGCTTTCCAAGGAGTTAGCAAGAATTGCTTCCAATGGATCTTGAAAATGGGAGAGGTCAAAATACTCATGTACAAGAGTGTCGATGCAATCCACAGTTTCAACCACTTCCTCACTCTCATTGCAAAATTGGGGTTGCTTTAGGAGGTTGAACATGTTGACTTCGACCGTCATGTTCCCAAATGAAAGTTTCATCACACCGTTTCTGTAATTGATGTTCGCATTCACGGTGGCGAGAAGCGGTCGCCCAAGAATGATTGGGATTTGTGCACTCCATTTAGGTATGGGTTGAGTGTCCAAGATGATAAAATCTACTGGGTAGTAGAAAGAATCGACTTGGACAACCACGTCCTCCACAACTCCTCTAGGTATCCTAGTCGAACGGTTGGCTAGTTGTAATGTGACAGGAGTTGATTTAATATCACTGAGCTTTAACTCGAGATATACCGAATAAGGAAGCAAGTTTACACTTGCTCCTAAATTGAGGAGGGCGCGATCAATTTTAGTCTCCCAATCACGCATAAAATGGTGGGGCAACCCGAATCTTTGAATTTTGGGGCTAGTTCATTAGTTATGATAGCACTAGCTTGGATAGCCATGTACGCCTTTGTATGCACATTTTGTCTCCTTTTAACCGTACACAAGTCTTTGATAAATTTGTCATACTTGGGCACATGTTCGATTGCTTTAAGGAGGGGGAAGTTCATATTCACTTACTTAAACAACTCGAGAAACCCCTCTTCAGAGGCTTTTGTGGGCTTTTCCCTTAGCCGTTGAGGAAAAGGTGCCGGTATGGGACAAATTGTGTCCTTCACAACAATAGGCTCATCTCCCTTTTTGGGGATGTCATCGTCTATGTTAGCGGGACTGTGCAATGGCACATCCTCAGTAGTAACGACTTTTCCTTGGGATTTAGTGTGAATGGGTAGCTCCAGTAAGGGTCTCATAACTTTTTTGTCAACCGTTTTGTTGCTCCTAAGGGTGGCAATACCCTTAACGTGCTCAGTGTGCGATGAATTCGAGGTGGATATCTCATTACCCATTTGGATTTTGGGGTTGGGTTGAGGTTGTGCCAGTAGAAGGGATCTCGCAACTCCTTGGGAGTTTTGAACCAATTGAGCAAGAGAGATTTGCATCTCTTACATAGACCGTGCCATTTGCGAGATAGACTGTTCAAGTTGCAAAACTTTTTGAATAGTCGCAAATTGTTCCTCATTATGCCGTATTTGAGGAGGCAAATACGAAGAGGGAGGTCCCACAGGCGGATGTTGCTGCGATTGATATGGGGGAGGTTGTTATTGGAATTGTGGGGACAAACACGGGCCTAGAAAGTTCGGAGTTGGGGGTATTTAGGAATTAGAATTATGATCCTTCCAACTCATAAGAGGATGTGTTGTCCTCCAACTAGGATTGTAGGGAGGGTTGTTGGGATCGAACAGAGCATTGGAGTATTGCTTTCTATATGCCCTTGGAGCATTAGCTCTCTCTTGCAACTAGTTAATGCTAGGGAGTGAAGGACACTCCCTCGTTGGGTGGCCAATGTTGTCACATATAACGCACACGACTTCCTCCACAACGGAAACCTTTTTGACGGCTTCCATGGGTGGGGGTTATTGTGTGAGTTGCATTGCGTCGATTATACAACACAACTGATCGTATTTTATCTGGGTATCCTGATTTTGCTGCAAGATACTCAGACCGTTAGTTTGACCATGAGGGACTGTGTTATCGCGAACAGTGCGGTCGTAAGGGTTCGATGTGTCCCATCACCGAGATCTCTTTGAGACAAACTCGAAATGGGCTTCACCTCCTCACTACTCAAATAAATAAGACTACCCTGACACATGGTTTTGACCAAATGTTTGTTCAAAGGGTTTAGACCCCCATGAAAAATTGAGATTAATCTCATCTGATCAAAATTATGATGCGGGCAAGACCGCTTTAAATATTTAAAGTGTTCCCAGAAGTTGACAAATGTCTCATGATCATATTGTTGAAAATTTTGAATTTGTTTCATTAGCGCATTTGTCTTGTGTATGGGAAAGAATTCCTTTAAGAAGAGGTCTTGCAACTGCTGCCAATTCCCAACAGAGTTGGGGGGAAGTGTAATCAACTAATATTTTGCTTTGTCTTAAAAGTCTCTAATGTGTCGGTCAAGGTTTTCATTTTCCATTCTGTGGAAGGAAGGCAAGAGATTGATTATGCCATTCCAAAAATAGAAGGCTCCATTGTTAAACGGGAATGTAATATATCCGGGCACGGAGACTGTCTCCGATCGGAGGTAGTTGCCAAATGATTGATGCACGGGGGCAGCACCCCGCGGGGGTGCATAATTATACTCCACTAGGTGTAAACCTGCGCGATGCGCGAATTATGGGAACGTGTATACAAAGTTAAAAATAAAAATTCTCTTGAAAAAGTGTCATCATTATTGAGGCAAGATAGCATACTATTAAATTATAACAATTTTTGCATACATGTTTAGTTTCAATGTGAGTTTGTTTTTAAAAAAAGTTAATGGACTTTTCATCGAATGATCCTAAAACTTATACTCGATAAGTTAAATTAGAAATTTCCCTAATCAAATTTTAAAAAAATAAATCTAAATTAAAGGAAAATAAGCACTGAGAATGGGGGGAGTTAAATATAAAAGCACATAAATAAATAGAAAAATGTTTCCAATTTGTTCATAACATTTACTGAAGTAGAGTGCCTATTAAAAATATGCACCAAAATAATAATAATAAGTATAAAAATTGTTTTACATGTAGTGGAGGGTAAAGTACTCCATCAAACAAAATCAATTATGACCGACAAAATATAATAATTCGGCTTGATAATTGGTCATATTGGGGTTTAATGGATTTAATTTATTTAACATAGTTTTATGTTTGTTAAAAATAAGTGTAAATACCAATAAACCCCCGAGATTATTTTATATTTATAGGTTCTCTCATTTTAAAAACCCGACAACGATTCTCTTGAAATACTGACCCACCACAACTAACACAATACCTTTAAAAATATGATTAAAACATTAACTTACAGAAAAAAAGATTAAACTACCCTCAATTCAACATGTTCTTTTTTTTATTATTAAGAAAGCACTTTAGTGCATAATGTGAAAAGGCAGCAAAGAAATTAGAAAAATAATCCAAAGCACCATTTATAAATTGATTATAAATTATATTAAACATATGATATTAGGATTTTAAGATATTATGGTGAGTGAGAAAAAAAAATCAATACATTTGAAGCAATAAAAAAAATCATACACAGTGTAAAATGAAAAAAAAAATACCCACTTAATTTTTTTAGTTCTGTATCTTGCTTGGCTGTTTTTTTCTCAAGTGCCCTGGGCTTCTTCACTCGCTACCCAACAAACTCACTGCAAAAGATATAAAGACTCCACGCAAGTCTATACAAAAGCTTTTCACAGCTTTCTCTTCACATACCCAACAATGGGAAGGAGAATAGGAAGATATTCGCAAGAGAGAGAGAGAAGAAGCACCATTTTCTCCGGTGAAAATAGAAAATGACTTTCATACGTGTGAAAACAAAAAAGATGGATGTTATTAACAAAAAGATACGTAGTGTAAACAAACATGGAAAACAAATCAGGTGAAAACCATTTTCTCCCATTTTCTTTATAACCCACTTTCTCCCATTCCTGTGAAAAACAAAAATATCCATATTATAAACAAACATGGGATTGATGAAATATATGAAAGAAAAAAAATCATGCTTTATTATAATTGAAAATAAAAGGACTCTCTCACGAGAAACCCATTTAATTTTTTTCCCAAGTTTATAAGGCACTGCCAACAAAGATGTGAAATAGGTAGAATGAAGAGAGAGAGTGTGTAAAAAAGGATGGTCGTCCATCAATTTATAGGGGAGAGAGTGGGGTGTTGTGATTTTTAATTTAGAAAAAGAAAGGATCTATTTATTGAAGAAAGAGAAAGGGCAGAATTAAAGAATGAGTTGGGTATTTATTTGGTAATCTGTGTTACCTTTGATATTCCCCAAAAGAAAACTACAATGAAGAGAAAGGTTTGAAGTACGTAGACATGTAAACATTCAGAAAAAGCCTAACTAATATTTAAGTGACTTGGGGCTGAGCATTTAATTTATTACGTTTTTTTTGGGCGATACATTGAACACCCGCATCCACGTTTTTTATGTGGTACATTGAACACCCACATCTATTTTAACTGTCAATCTCCAACGTTTCTTAAGTAGCAATTAGGAGGAAATTGGGTAATATAGATTTGCATTTATGTCAATGCCACATGTCATCCTCAGAAGATTTATAATGAAATGATGTACCACGTGGATAGGCTAATTGCAAAGCATAATAAATGCCTTGTTTTGCATTTTATAGTATTAAGAGATAGGAGGATCAAAAGATCGTACCGAGGGGGGTGCACTAGGGTATTATGATATGGACGGAAAATCTGTCTGGGATGGCGCCGTATTAAGCGAGTAACGATGTTGAGATGATTCTCGAAAGTTATTGTAGAGATTGTTTGAGCCTTCAAAAGAAAATAGTGGTATGTAGTCCCCGACGAACCCTTGGTTCAAATTGTTGCTCGTTGGGTAAGAAGACCTATCCTTCAAAACAACTCAGCTTAAAGAATTAAATGCAAAGGATTTATCGACAAAGAACTAAATCAATATAGTCGTTTCTAATAATTCCCCAGCAACGGCGCCAAAAACTTTGACACGCTCAGAAAATTGTATAGCGCAAGTGTATGCTAATCGCGAGAGTAATAAAATCCCGGTAAGAACGAAGTCAATTTCCGCAGGGAATTATATGAAGTACCGAGGATATTCTTCCAGTTAAAAATCAATAAACAAGAATAAAAGATAAAAAGAAAAGATGATTTAGGTTTTGAGTGTTGTAACGAACCAAAACGAACCAAGATAAATGGAACGCTAAACAAAGTAGAAACAGGAACAAGTGAGATTTATAAACAGGGTTATGAAATGATTCTTTAACAAAAGGTTAAGGATCATTCCCCCACCTCGGATGTGAACAACTTAATGGGTTCTTTCGATTAAATCGCAATCAAATGGGAATAAGATATCGATATCAACAATTCTACATGAAGGATGTCAACCCAACAATATAAGATGAAGGTGACGATATATTATCGGACAAATGCGTTGATGTTAGAGTTAAGACTTAAATTACAACCCTTACATGATAAGAGAAGATAAAATCCTATGAAACTCCAATATCAACCCACACACCCATTTATTGGATTAAATCATGTAACCATTCAAGAAATGAACCCTCCAAGGTGGGTTTATGATCCCATCCTAAGGATATTAGCTACTCATAACACTAACCATATTAAAACACACCACTAAATTAATAACAAGTGAAATAACTATGGTGAAAGAAAGCATTCAATACACAACCACAATATTAATTGCACAAAATGATACCAATAGCCAACAAGATACAACTAACATGGAACTTTACTTGCAATAAATGAAGTGGAAGATGAAAATGGCAAGGAAATTATCAAGCCCTAGGAGAGAGAGAGAAAAACAACAAAACTATCTTCAATATATTTCCTTGCACACAATTGTGATCGCATATGTTTTAACAAATCAAACCACTCAAAATATATACTAAGTGGAAGAAAACCACAAAACAAGGGTGGTAAAAACCAAACCAAAACAACGGGGGTTTTGTAGAAATTGAGGCACTGATCGACCGCTGGTTAGGGAACAGTCGATTGCGGGTCAGGAGGAAAGCACACTGTCTCACTTCATAGGTAAATGGCGAGACCTCGATCGACCGCGGGTCATCGACCGGTCGACCGCTGCTGTAAAATCTAGGGCCCTCTCCTCTTTTGATACACAAACAAGGGGCCTCGGGAAAATGACCATAACTTGGTCCTCGTGAACCGAATTGACAAACCATTAGGGGCTACACGAATTTGTCTAGGAGAATTACAACATCCGTGAAGGGTTCGGGCACAAAGCTCGAATGTAGAAATGACAAAATTACCCCTGAAGTTGGGTAAAACATTGAACATTGTCGGATAACGCACACTTGCACCATTTAGCACTCCAATCCCTACAAAAGCTCAAATAAACCTCACAAAGCATATATATATGGAAACCAAAGGTTATACAGTACAAGAGCTTAAATACGTGAAATAACGGTAACAAGTGTGCGTGCATGTGTAATTAACGGACGCAAAATATACAATATTTGCGACTAATCAATTATGTTCTAAATTATTTATTATTTCTCATGGACTTCGATGGGTCCAAGGTGATCCTCACTATGGATTTGTTATCATTCTTTGAAGTTACCATTGAATGCCATCGTCATAGTGTCTCTGTGTCTCCCCTAGATGGATATCGCCATTATCTCAGTAGTAAGAAGGATGGGGGTTATCCTTGAAATTTTTCTACCATGCCACATCAAAAGCGGTATTTTGATTGATTGAGCAGTGTGGTGGCTTAAGAGGAGCCTGATCGAATGTTTTTAGATTATCGAGTATTACGGGAGTTTCTCGATGTGTTCACTAATGATCTTCAGGTTTTACCCCACATCGGGAGGTAGACTTTGCTATAGAGGTTCATTAGCGAATCTCGCCTATCTCTATACCACCTCATAGGATGGATCCAACAAAATTACCGGAGTTGAGGGTTCAGTTGGACGAATTGAACATCAATGGTCCTCTTTGCGAAGAAGGACAACTCCCTACGGCTTTGCAATGATTCTAGGGAACGAAACAGGGTGACTATGAATAATAAATACCCTATGCCTCATATCGATGATTTATTTTCTCAGTTGCATGGTTCGAGAAGGTTTTCAAAGATTTACCTCCAGTCTAGGCATTATGAGTTGCATGTCAGAGAGGAGTACATTCCTAACACAACGTTTCGAACATTGTGTCGACATTATGAGTTCTTAGTGATGCCTTCTATTTGATGAATGCCCCAAAAGCGTTCATTGATTTGGTGAACTGTATCTATCATCCATATTCAGACCGATTCGTGGTGGTCTTTTTAGATGATATTTTTATTTACTTGGCTTCGAATGTGGACCATGAGTAGCACCTTCGCACAACACTGTAATTGCTCGGGGAGAATCAGTTGTTTGACAAATTTAGCATGTGCAAGTTTTGGATGAACGAGGTCAAGTTCCTTAGCCATGTAGTTTTTGGTGAGGCCATTTTTTTTATCAATACAAAGTCGAGTCCATTATAAGTTAGGATATGCTAAAGACAGTTATGGGGGTGCATAGCTTTTTGGGTTTGGTGGTTACTACCGAAGATTCGGGTAAGATTTCTTAAGGGTTGCATTGCATCTCACTCTGTTGATGCAAAAGGTTGTTCTCTTCGAGTGGGCAGAGGATTGCAGGTCAACTTTTTAGGACTTAAAGGTTAGGTTGAATTTGGGACCCGTTCTTATCCTTATGGAATTAAGCAAGGTTGATAGCATGTATTTTTATGCTTTAGCGTTAGGACTCAGCATCCCTTCAGTTAAGGGTGCATGAGCGAAACTACCCCACCCATGATTTGGAGTTAGCCACAGTGGTATTTGTTCTAAAGATCATGAGATGTTACCTATACAGTGAATGGGTTGAGGTGTATACGGATCATAAGGGCCTGTGGTACATTTCCACTCAGCGCCATATAAATATTATTGGGGGAGATGGATTAATTTGATGGAAGACTATGACTTTTCCCTGGAGTATCATGTCGGTATGGTCAATGTGGTGGCAGATGCTATTAGTTAAACGTTTGGCCTTACGCTAGAAAAAATGAAGTATTACTGAGCGAAGATGATTAGTGAGTTGTAGAAGTTTGATTTGCATATCCAACGGAGTTACAATAGGGCATATCTTTAGGGAGTGGTAGCTGGACAGCTTATTTAGAAAAAGGTGGTGGAAGCTCATTATTACGATCCCAAGTTTGCACATTATCGTGACCTCATCCAAATCAATTAAGTGTTAGACACTCTCACTATGGACAAGCATGGGGTGTGCAACATAAGGGAAGGTTGGTTGTCTCGTTCATCGATGAACTTTAGGATGAGGTGATGGAAGAGGCCCATCTCTGACGCTTTAGCATACATCCTAGTTCCACTAAGATGTAAAAAGATATATGTAGAGAATTTTGGTGGTAGGTCTAAAGAAGGGTGTGGAGATGTATGTGGCCAAGTGTTATACATGCCACCAGGTTGAGCACAGGAAGCCGACAAGGCTGTTGCAACCTGTGGCCATCTGGGTCAGATTCCATTGGCATGGGCTTGGCCCTCGAATTCTATATGAGGGGAGGAAGAAGTAAGGGATAAAGTTCCCTTACCCTATCTCTCTCTCTGTCTCTCTCTTTTATTTTTTGTCCTTGCACATGTGGGGATTCAAGGATACGGAGGGCCTCATCCTGCCACTCGTGTCAATGTCTTTGCAGTCTAGCCTCGGATATAAAGTTAGCCAGCGTCAAATGGGGGTAACAGAAAGAGATAGAGTCGCCTCATATTTTGTTCAAAATAGATAAAAGAATGTTGCCGCCTCAAGAGAACGGCATCAATGTCAAACTGATGCATATGAAACCAAGTGATTCGAAGGTCTGGGGACTAAGTTAGGGAATGGGAAGGTGTTAGGCACCCATTTCACCCTTTCAGTCTCTTATGGTCTATGTTAATATTTTCCGTTTTTCCGCGATGTGTGTGTACATGTGTATAATTTCAGTAATAGGAGAATATAGTTATCTGACCCATGTCATGGAATAGACAAAGCGTTGTACTCGAAAATAAACATTAACATAAGATATGAGTGTTCACCGAATCACGAATAGATATGAAAGAACGATGTGCACATTAAACGGGACACACATATGTAAGAGTCCAAGACTTACAAAATAGATATAATATAATATAATATAAAATATATGAAATAAAAAGGGAGGAAACGAATCTTGGGATTGGACCAAGATGCCAACGTAGCCCAAGGGGCATCAAAGACGACGTAGTTAAAAAAATAGCTTAGGGGTAGGGTTTAACACATAATTCCAGATGTATGACTCTTCTTGTGTATTTTTTTAAGAGAGATGTGTTCAAGTGAAAATGTGTGGGAAAATGGAAGTCTTAGTTTTGGATTTTGTGAATAGATTTTTTTTTCATCTTTTTTGGGTTTTATGAAAATAAGTTGTGTGCAATATTACTAATAAAAAAGTAAATATTATTTTATGTGATATGCTGAAACAAAACTAGAATGTATCACAAAATAAGAATGAAGTAAATAATAGCCCTTAAATGAATAAAACTAGAAAAGAGTAAGGGATGGACCTCCTTGTAGATCTTAGTTTCTGAATTTAGAATGTAAGTATGCCAATTTTTATAGTGGTTGTGACCATCCCATAGGGGTCACTCTTCGGAGGTGGATCCTTCATTCCTTCCCCTTTTTGGTGTGCGAGCAAGATTGCGTCCTTTATTATGGTGCTCGGTCATCGTCGATGGGGTGATATGTAGAGATATATTTGCCAACCTATTTTTCACTAAACAAGCAAAACAAATGTTATCGCCTCGAGATAACATCATCAAGGACAATACTGATTCTTGCAAAACCAAGTAGTTCTAGGGTTTGGGGACTAACTTACCGAATGGGATGGTGTTAGGCACCCATCCGGCACTTTCGGTCTCTCATGGGCATGTGTTAATCTTCTCCAATAGAACTCTATGATGTGTGTGCTTAGGTGCGTAATATAAATGGAGGATGGAAACGCTCAACTCGCGTCTTGGATAAAAGAGGAGCAAGGTCATCCTTAGGAATGTTCCCAAAATAGTAATAAAAAATATGATGTAAGTGTTTGTAAATTCACAAGTCATTATGAGGGAATGATTGCATATATCTAACAAAACACAAAACACAAGAAAACAAGCATATAAAATGTATATATGATGAATATATGATGACAATAAAGTAACCAATATATGTGGGAGGACTCGAGTCAAGGGGTTTACACACGATGCCTACATAGCTCAGGGGAATCAAAGTCCACGTAGTTCAAAGATAATATGAGATGGGGTTTGACTCATAAATCCAATCGAGGAATTTATTATGTGTGTGTGTGTGTGTAGAAAAAGGTGTTTTAGAGTGATAGAATGTGATGAGAAATCCCTGTTTGGAATTTACAAGTGAACCCTTGTTTTCTTCTTTTTGGGTTTTTCTACGAAAATAGAGTATGCGCGGATACTAATAATAAAAAAGTTTGGAATTAATATGTGCGATGAAATCAAGTACTAAGGCAAAAATGAAGTAACTAATTCACAATTAAGAGAATTTAAAGACAAAAGGGAAGAAATAGACCTCCTTGTGAAGTCTTGAAGTAGATATTGCTTGTAGATGCGATGATATCAAGATAAAATGATGGTGGTTTGAGGAGGTGGGTGGGGATTTACTCAAAAGAGTATGAAAAGGATGGAAGGAATGTGGGAAATGGGATTTTAAGGAAAGAACAACTCTGAATTCGAGGGAATTCTCTCTGTATGCTAAAAGGGATGTTTAGGGGTTCTTTTCAAAGTGCGATAATTATCTCTATTTATAGGGACAAGGGGGTGCCGATGGGCATGATCTTAGACCTTCCTATCGGCATAGAACCCTAGACACACTACTGATAGGCTGGGTCTTGGGGTTGCCAATTGGTAGTTTGAGGAAGTTTTTTTTGGGAAAATGGCCATAAAATGTGAACCATAAGTCAGAATCATGCACGGGGTGGAACGTTTGAAAGGGTATTCAGATACCTTTTAGAATCCATTTAGCCCGTAAGGTTAATTCGTACATAGGATGGACCATTGTAAAGGGTATTCAGTGCCCTTCGAGATTCCATTTACCTTTATTTTGTTCGATGAGTTGACCTTGGTCAAACGGGGCCCAGAAGTGCATGATAACCCTTAGAAGTAAGATGGGTCGTTTGCCAATACCATAGGGATGAGGAGGGGTGGATATTTACTCAAAAGAGTGTGAAAAGGATGGAATGAATGTGGGAAATGGGCTTTTAAGGAAAGAACAAGTTTGAATTCGAGGGAATTCTCTATGAAATGCTGAAAGGGGTGTTTAGGGGTTCTTTTCAAAGTGCGATCATCGCTTGTATTTGTAATGACAAGGGGGTGTCGATCGACATGATCCTAGACCTTCATATGGATATAGAACCCTAGACACACTGCCGATAGGCTGGGTCCTGGGGTTGCCAATTGGTAGTTTGAGGCATTTTTTTTGGAAAAATGTTTATAAAATGTGAACCATAAGTCAGAATCATGCACGGGGGTGGATCATTTGAAAGGGTATTCAGTCCCGTTAAAAGCATATTAATCTTGTAAGGTTAATTCTTGCACATTGTGGATCATTGTAAAGGGTATTCAGTGCCCTTCGAGATTCCATTTACCTTCATTTTGTTCGGAGAGTTGACCTTGGTCAAACGGGGTCCCAAAGTGCCTGATTATCTGTAATACCTCGCCTAATTAAATCCTGGGTGATCAGTCCTTTATTAAATTAGAATCAAGGTGAATGGTTGGTTCATTCTTAGCATCACTGTCGCAAAATAAAATTTCCAATTTAAACACCCTAAATAATTAAGCTAAGCATCAAAACAATTTTGAACCCTTATTTCCATTTTATTAAATCCGAATATGAAAACCTTTTTAAATAACCAGCAATTTAAGAACTCTGATATACTAAAGATGGCTAATAACACACAAGAATTAGATTCATCCAGATAAACCAATCTAGTTTAAACTATCAACAAAACCATCCTGACAGTAACTAAATCCCAAAGAGTAAAAAAAAATACTAAAGATAAATGAACATAATCTCTGACAAATACTACGGAATAAGGAAATGGGCGACACATGCCCAACTAATTAGAACTAAAATAAGAGTGGAATCCACAACGAGGTCGTCTAAGCAAATGGCATGTAACTCCCACATAAGCTGCAACACGTCCAATCCAAAGAACCTAAGCATGACGCCCCTGTGGCTGGGCACCTGTATAATATACATACATATATATATATATATATATATATATATATATATATATATATATATATATATATATATATATATATATACAAGAGAGAAGAAATAACAGGAAACCGGTTAGACCCCGAGTGTAAAATAATTTAAAATTAGTTAGGAAGTAATTAAAATGCTTACCGGCTAATGCAACAACCATGTTTGTATGCGACACTCTCTTGAGAATTCTCACCTCTCATTCTAGTGTGCACGCCTACCGTACTAATAAATCTCATAAGTTTGTCTAACTTATTCCATAAGGTTTTATCAGGTGACAAGTGAGGCTATGATATTTACTTTAGGAAATAATTCTCTTCGAGATTTCTACTTTATTAAGAACAACTCATTTCCCTAACAAAGTTCCCGAACACTTATAATAAAATTGATGCATTTATTCATTACTTATCTACTTATAGGCACAGTAGAAAGTTCCCATATAGATATACGTATATATATTAGTCACACATATAATAGATATACTAACAACACCCCATATAAAACCTATGGTGTTGGCATACTCTACTATCAAGTCCTCGTATCACACAAACTAAGGGAAATACTAGTCCAGAATCACTCTCGAACTATTATAACCCAATACATAAACAACTGGAGGCGACGCATAGTTCCAGGTCCTAAGAGGTCAGCACATACCCTCACGTCTGTTAGAACATCTGACTATCATTTTCGGATAGCTTGTATCGAGGATACTATCTTATAGGGTACGAGTCAATATCCCCTATAAAGGTCCAATCGAGATAAGACTGCCCCTGCGCAGAAACCCCCATGATAGCAAGTAACCCGGGTATGATTTTTCCACAGATATATAATATGCACAGTCACACAGTCATGTACATAAATATTCACATTTCTAAATTAGGTGCGCCCACAACCCATAATTATAATTATCCGCTCTTAGCACATTTTTACTTGATTATCTCGCATAATGGATTTGTCACTTTTATTCTCATATATATATAAGTTACTCCACACCTACTTCTCGTCTCTCGAAGTATTCTAACTCCCTAAGTATATTTTCAGTAGGCACTCTCACTTACCTTCTAGTCTCACTTCCTTATAAGTCTCGACCTTTTATCAAACGTACGCATAATTTCATATGTGTGAATAACTCCCCGTTAACCCTTAATTTCATCTTACATTAAATTCTTACTCAACGGAGTTTACCTATCCCCTACTGGTCCTATTTATATCCCATTATGCTCCCACAATAATAATCAAGGGTTACTACGCATTTTAATCGGATTAAACCAATAGAAGAAAAATATGCAGTTTTCTAGGAAGGGTGATCAATCGATGTAAGGGGGTCGATCGATCGATGTTATTTGGTCGATCGACCGATTGATGTTCTTTGGTCGATCGATCAATCAAGAAGTTCTTGCCCAGAAACTGCAATTTAACCTACGGGTTTCATCTTCCAAATTTCTTCAAAACAACATTATCGATTCCCAAACTCTGAAATAACATTACTACTAGTTATTTATACATATATGCATGATTCCCTACGTGCAACATGTACAAATTCATCAACGGGATTGTATTAAAGGGCCAACCAATTTGTCTTAATTATCAAGAACCCTTATTTTTTACTAAACTTCCATTGTTCTAATTTTTTTTCCAGATTTATCACTTCTAAATTATTCCAATTTCGTGGGTAATCCTCTACATATGATTTAGATTCCAGAATTTATTTATTTTCTCTATAACATGTGAGTGGGTTCTCTAAATCATTAAATTCTTCCATGAAACGTAGGTTCAACCATCCTAATCTGACATGGTGAGACATTAACTAAAAGATAAGTAAGATAGATACTTGCCTGGGAATTGAGTTTCTGATTTGTGGAAGAAAGTGGTACGGTTGCATTCCCCGTCTCTCGATCTACGACTCGGTGGTGGTGGCAGTGCAAACGGTTGAGTTTTCGGCCTTGAATTGCTTGGAAAGCTTTCCCACCTCTTCTCTAATGGTCGTTATTTGATTTTTCTCTTGTTAACCATTGAGGAAAACTCCTTAAAGCTGATATAACCTTGTGAAATTCGTGGGTTTAATTGCCCAAAAATACGAAATGTCCGTAATACCCTCCCGGGATGTCAATTAGGCCTAAAAATGCCCCGAGACCCAAACTAAACCCCCGAGTACATTATTTTGACTATATCGACCCTTTCCGGACATATTGGTACACTCGAAACGATCATACGAGTGACTTATAATTTATTCACTTTTAATAATAATAATAATAATTTAGTCCTAACACGACACGGGCGCGTCCTGACTTAAATTTCCATAATTTCCATTTTATTCACTCGTGACAATTTTTATAAAATCAATCTTATATATTACTTTACTCATTTAGTAATATTCATCAAATTCTCAATAATTACTAACTCTCGTCACGCTAGTAAATATTTAAAGTAAATATCCGGATTAATTTTAAATTAATATCTCAATTTAAATTTAATAAAATCCCCAAATTTTAAAAGTCATAAAAATACGGGATATTACATACTTCCCCCCTAATAACGAAATTTCATCCCGAAATTCAAAAAATGAGGCCTAACAGTATGCAAACTATCTATATAGTAAGGCGCTCAATCATTATAGCCCCCGCCTCACAGCAAACTTGTTTAACACTCTCATTAAAGGCACTTCACATAGAGCTCCTATCCGACAACGTTCGCATAAGACACGCCTATACATTATTAATTCCCATTATTTCACTATCATTGGGAGGCTGTACCTCACTACATGACAACTACGCAGATTTATCTAAACACAAAACCCCCATTTTGAGATAAACCATACGAACATCTAACCACTCTTGTTTGCCTAAAACAGTCGTGGTAATTCCACCATAGTCATCAGACTCTAACTCGACCAACCCCAAATTCTAATTATCCTCCCATCTCTTAACATTCAAAGTGAGAAAAGTTAAGGTTTTCCACACCAAAACCTCAATAAGCACCTTGTTCATAATAAACAGGTAAAAGTGCTCCGACGGAACCCTACCATTAGGTAATATCCTTCCCCAATTATCGTACTATACTCCACTTGCTAGATATAATCGTTGTGGAAATGAAACAATCACAATGAATCCAAAATTACTTTCACAAGGCTCCACTAATGGTTAATTACCGCTCGCCTACTCCCCGGATTATGGGTGATACAACCTGCTCAACACGAAGTATTATCCCCGTTGCTTACTGAAATTCCATATTGAAGGTGGGATTTGAAAGTCTCACCCTAAGGAGAACGATCATGTACCGACGCGATTCTTCCTTTCAAAGGAAGACTGGGGCACACTAGTTAATATGGTAAATCACCCCAAAGGAATATCAATCACTACCTTCTTGGGAGACTTATTACACATGTTCGAATGAACCCTTGATCTTGCCTTGAGGTTAGTAACCCATCAAGGAAACATTACCGAATTCACTGGCCTCTTCCCTTATCGAAATCGTCGGTAGCCACAAAATTCTCTGGTTGGCCCTCTTGTTCCAACCGATTTCTGTTTATGAGTAGTGCCCGTGGAGACTACCCACTAGGTCCCGCTCGACACCGACTTCTACTTGTAATGTCTTACATTAAGTGACACTTAATACTCCCCTTCTTTCCTTTTCGTATACTAAAAGTTCCGACCCATGCACTTTTCTCCACGATGTGCACTTCCGGACCTGTCATACTATACAACATCTTCACTCTTTGTAAGCATCAGTCGCTCTCAACATTTGACTAATTATAACTCCGTTTTGAGTGTTCTCCATAATAATTGAATTCTACCCTTCTCAAGGAATACGCCTTTTTAAATGGCTTCCCACAACCTTCCAACCAGATTCGGTGTGCTACTTTGAACACAAATATAGGGATTCATTGTCTTTCACATGACGCCCAATCCACTCTACCACTTCCATTTCGTTATGTCAATCCCTCAAACAATTATTCCACATGTCTATTTCCACATCCCTTCAACTTGGACGATTTTGACATGAGCGAACCAAGATGCCCACACACCCTATAAACTGTGCGTACTAGCATAAGCATCACATACGCTTCACGCATAACACCCAATTCTTTATTTTCCTTGTGCTCACAACGTGATTACCACACTTGGGTACTCTCAATCACCCTAGAAATCAAAATTTTAAATCCTCCTTATCATCGTTCCACCGCTTAACTCGGGGTGATAAGACAAAACTTCCAATGCCTTCTTACCACACCACCGACTCTTCTTTAATCGTAATAGGTATATCAACGCGCTCTTCCTATCACCAAGTCCTAAGCGCTAAACATAATATTGAGTTAAATCTTTTCGCTCAATGGTAAACCCAGTACATACTGAATCATAACAACAAAGTCCCTACACACACTGGGATCGAATATCTCAAGGCCACTATTCCCTTCGAAATCTGTAAAATAGATAATATAAGTGTGAGTCCGACCCTCTCGCATGTGAGGCCATGCCAGAACAAAACATATTGCCCTATGGAAACCACTCCGATAGACTTGAAATTAGTGCCCACTATTGTTTTAACCATTTTTATAAACCATAATTAGTATAATATCATACTCGCATATCACATCACTAATACGAGAATTCTCAGTAAAGAATATGAATCACTAATAGTGCACCCATTTCTCCTCCATGGAGAACGCTAAAGACAATCCCACTTTACCAAGGGAACATATACATAATAATAACGCTATAGATATACTCACTAAATTCTTCTCACATGAGAATCTAGCAATAAAAAAATATATAATGGCTTGCTTGTGTCACATAAAACACGCTTCATCCTCCGAGGATAAAATTCATACTTCTACTTTGTCAATCGCCTTGGCTACTTAATCATCTTTCGGACATAACGCATCTGTCTGAACCAAATTGGAAATTATATTAACCATTTCCCTTGTAATAGCCATATCCCTGCCCATTATTCTCACTTTGGAAAATTTTAACTCCTGTGGTTTTACTCTCCACAAAATACCTCAACACATAACCCACTTATCTCCTGAAATACATTTGAAAACTCACGAACGACTGGAATCGAATCTAGGAGAATCACAATCTCCTTAGAGGTATCCACCTTTATGTAATACAAATAGGTGGAAGATCCCCCTTCTGGGTGAGGCATCGCCACCAAAACATCTACTTCCCCGAAATAGCAAAGATAATACTCCTACCGAATCAATTTATCACGTCTCTGTATGTAGCGAGCCAATCCATGCCAATAATGAGGTCGTGCTCACGTATGACTAAACTAGTATGACTATAGGTAAAACCAAACTACCAAACTATACACCTACATCCCGACGTATAAATAAAATTAATGACCATTTCCCAATGATGAGTCTATGCATGACATCATACTCTCAGTAGTGTCTAAAAATCCTAAGGTCCGTACAAAGTGAGTATCTATGAAACAGTATGACGCCCCAGTATTGAATAAAATGTGTCCCATAGTAATAGAAGGAAGCAACATACAATCAATGGTCGGGGCTGGATTACAGTATGCTGGACGTCGTACACACATTTGTGTTGTTTTTACCCCTGCTGTTGGGGTATCTTACTCTTATCTGGGCAATTCTGCCTCCGATTACCCATCCTGCCGCAATTGAAGCATCTACCTCTAAACTATTTCATTTCACGACTTTGTTGGTTTTGGCCGGGTTGTACAGTTCCACTTTTTCCTTGGCTTTGTTGGCCTAGTTGAGCATCTTGATGCGAAATGACATCTGGTTGAGGACAGTCCCTCCACTTGTGACCCGTTTGTACACACTTATAGTAGAGTCGTGAAAGTTCTCGCTAGTTGGGTTGGAATTCCTCTCCAATCTGATCCGGACAAGTTCGACGTCCATGACCATCCATTCCACATTTAAAACACCTTTTTGTGACTTCACTCTGACCCCGGCTTCATTGGCCCTGACGGTTTTGGGTTTCCCTGCATAATTTGTTACCTTCATGCCTTTTACGATCTTGAGGAGCTTGTTGTTGCAATTTTTGTGTCTTCACACACTTGTTATTTCTATCCATGACATATTGACTATACTCTCTAGATCTTTTGCCCCCTATAAGCTGTGTGCTGCGTTCTTGATACTGTAAGACCACAGTGGTAACTGCCTGTGACACAATACCTGCTAACTCGACGGTTGATACTCTGTCTGGAAACACATGAGGTGTGAACTGACCTTGCCCATTGACTCCCCTAACGGTATTAGCTTATTCTTCTTGACGGTCCATCTGAAAATTTTAAATAATTTGGATGAGTTCATCATTCACACAAACAAATCGCGGAAGCACGAATTCCCAACACATAAATATGAATCCAACATTCCTAATATTGGCGCTCTAAATCAAACACGTTAAGCTGGAAACGAAATAAGCTGTACAGATCCTAAAGGACACTAGAACCTGATGCTATGATACCACCGGTAACACCCCGCTTAATTAAATACTGGGTGATCAGTCCTTTATTAAATTAAAATCAAGGTGAACAGTTGGTTCATTCTTAGGATCACTGTCGCAAAATAAAATTTCCAATTTAAACACCCTAAATAATTAAGCTAAGTGTCAAAACAATTTTGAACCCTTATTTCCATTTTATTAAATCCGAATATGAAAACCTTTTAAAATAACCAGCAATTTAAGAACTCCGATATACTAAAGATGGATAATAACACACAAGAATTAGATTCATCCAGATAAACCAAACCAGTTTAAACTATCAATAAAACCATCCTGATAGTAACTAAATCCCAAAGAGTAAAAAAATAGTAAAGATAAATAAACATAATCTCTGACAAATCCAACGGAATAAGGAAACGGGCGATACATGCCCAACTAATTAGAACTGAAATAAGAGTTGAATCAACAACGAGGTCGTCTAAGCAAATGGCCTGTAACTCCCACATAAGTTGCAATACGTCCAGTCCAAAGAACCTAAGCATGACTCCCCTGTGGCTGTGCACCTGTATAATATACATATATATATATATATACATATATATATATATATATACATATATATATATATATATATATATATATATATATATATATATATATATATATATATACAAGAGAGAAGAAATAACAGGAAATGGGTCAGAGCCCGAGTGTAAAACAATTTAAAATTAGTTTAGCAATTATTTAAAATGCTTATCGGCTAATGCAATAACCATGTTTGTATGCGACACTCTCTTGAGAAATCTCACCTCTCATTCTAGTGTGCACGCCTACCGTACTAATAAATCTCATAAGTTTGTCTAACTTATTCCATAAGGTTTTATCAGGTGACAAGCGAGGTTATGATATTTACTTTAGGAAATCATTCTCTTTGAGATTTATACGTTATTAATAACAACTCATTTCTCTTATAATGTTCCCGAACGCTTATAATAAAATTGAAGCATTTATTCATTACTTATCTACTTATACGCACAGTAGAAAGTTCCCATATAGATATACGTATATATGTTAGTCACACATATAATAGATATACTAACAACACCCCACATAAAACCTATGGTGTTGGCATACTCTGCTATCAAGTCCCCGTATCACACAAACTAAGGGAAATACTAGTCCGGAATCACTCTCGAACTGCATTAACACAATACACAAACAACTGGAGGCGAAGCATAGTTCCTGGTCCTAAGAGGTCAGCACATACCCTCACGTCTGTTAGAACATATGACTATCATTTTCGGATAGCCTGTATCGAGGATACTATCTTCTAGGGTACGAGTTAATATCCCCCATAAAGGTCCCATCGAGATAAGACCATCCCGGCACGAAAACCCCTGTGATAGCAAGTAGCCCGGGTAAGATTTTTATACAGATATATAATATGAACAGTCATATATATAAATATTCACATTTCTAAATTAGGTGCGCCCACAACCCATAATTATAATTATCCACTCTTAGAACATTTTTACTTGATTATCTCGCATAATGGATTTGTCACTTTTATTCTCATATATATAAGTTACTCCACACCTAATTCTTGTCTCTCGATGTATTCTAACTACCTAAGTATATTTTCATTAGGTACTCTCACTTACCTTCTAGTATCACTTTGTTACAAGTCTTGACCTTTTATCAAATGTACGCATAATTTCATATGTGTGAATAACCCGTTAACCTTTAATTTCATCTTACATTAAATTCTTACTCAACGGAGTTTACCTAGCCCCTACTGGTCCTATTTATATCCCATTATTCCCCCACAAATAATAATCAAGGGTTACAATGGATTTTAATCGGATTAAACCAACAAAAGAAAAATATGCAGTTTTCCAGGAGGGGCCAATCGATTGATCGATCGATATTCTTGGGTAGATCGATCGATCAAGCAGTTCTTGCCCAGAAACTGCAATTTAACCTACTGGTTTCATCTTCCAAATTTCTCCAAAATATCATTATCGATACCCAAACTCTTAAATAACATTACTACTAGTTATTTATACATTTATGCATGATTACCTACATCCAACATATACAAATTCATCAACGGGATTGTATTAAAGGGCCAGCCAATTTGTCTTAATTATCAAGAACCCTAGTTTTTCCACTAAACTTCCCTTGTTCTAATTCTTTTTCCATATTTATCACTTCTAAATTATTCCAATTTCGTGGGTAATCCTCTACAATGATTTAGATTCCAGAATTTATTTATTTTCTCTATAACATGTGATTGGGTTCTCTAAATCATTAAATTCTTCCATGAAACGTATGTTCAACCATCATAATCTAACATGGTGAGACATTAACTAAAAGAGAATCAAGATAGATACTTGCCTAGGAATTGAGTTTCTGATTTGTGGAAGAAAGTGGTACGGTTTCGTTCCCCGTCTCGTGATCTACGACTCGGTGGTGGTGGCATTGCAAACGGTTGAGTTTTCGGCCTTGAATTGCTTGGGAAGCTTTCCCACCTCTTCTCTAATGGCCGTTATTTGATTTTTCCCTTGCTAACCCTAGAGGAAAACTCCTAAAGGCTGATATAACCATGGGAAATTCGTGGGTTTAATTGCCCAAAAATACGAAATGTCCGTAATACCCTCCTGAGATGCCAATTAGGCCTAAAAATGCCCCGAGACTCAAACTAAACCCCAGGTACATTATTTTGACTATATATACCCTTTCGTACACATTGGCGCACTTGAAATGATCATACGGGCGACTTATAATTCATTCACTTTTAATAATAATAATAATTTAGTCCTGACACGATAAATTTCAATAATTGTCATTTTATTCACTCGCATAAATCAATCTTATATATTACTTTACTCATTTAGTAATATTCGACAAATTCCCAATAATTACTAACTCTGGTCATGCTAGTAAATATTTAAAGTAAATTTATGGATGAATATAAAATTAATATCTCAATTTAAATTTAATAAAATCCCCAAATTTTGAAAGTCATAAAAATACGGGGTATTACATGACCCTTCGGAGTAAGATAAGTCATTCGTCGATACTATAAGGATGATTCATGCATAGGGAAAGTCATTAGAAAAGGAATTCAGAGCCCTTCAGAGATTCACTCAGATTCATCCGAGCTGAAGAGTTGACAGGAGTCAAACGAAGCCCAGGAGTGCCAGGTGGCCTTCAAATAAGTTTTTAGGGTAAAATGGATTGTTCGTCTGAATCGTAAGTCCAATTCCCACAGGGAAAGAACCATTGTATAGGGGATTTCTAGACCTTTAAAGATTCATTGAGATTTCTCTCA
Source organism: Sambucus nigra (assembly GCA_949130495.1). Taxonomy (NCBI): domain Eukaryota; kingdom Viridiplantae; phylum Streptophyta; class Magnoliopsida; order Dipsacales; family Adoxaceae; genus Sambucus; species Sambucus nigra. The sequence goes on from OX422208.1 coordinate 205,369,401, forward strand.
GTCGAGAAAGTTGATTGGGTTCAAAATAGGGCCTGGGTGTGCTCGGTGGCCTCTAGATCTATTTTTGATAGTAAAATAGGATGTTCATCCGAACCGTAAGGACAATTTATGCATGGAGTGGAACTTTGGAAAGGGGATTCAGGTACCTTCAAATATTCATTGAGCTTCTTCTCAAAAGAGAAAGATTTTGGAGTCAAATGGGGCCATGGAGTGCCCTATGGCCTCTAGATCGGTACTCGGGGTATGACCTAGGATTTTTGGTGAATGAGTGAGTGTTAGGGACCTAAGGAGGAGCTTAGAGGGGTTCCTAGGATGGGGTATCTATAGAAATCCCCTAGACGGGAGAGATTGGGACAAGTGAAGGCCGTCAAATGATGGGCTCCACATCGACGTTGGGGAAGAGGTTTTGTAGGTCAATTATGAGGACCTAGAGGATGAGGTTAAGCGATTCAACATGTCGAGGTAAACTATGAGGACCTAAGGAGATGAGGATCACCAATTTAGTGGGTCGAGGTCAGTTTTGAGGTCCTAAGGAGATGAGGATGGTCGATTCAGTGGATTTTGGTTATGCAAGGATGATCGATTCAGTGGGTCGAGGTCATATCCGAGGACCTAAGGAGACGTGGATGGAGGATTTAGCAGGTCGAGGTATATTGTGTTGGGAATGACCAACTCTAAGGGCCGAGGTCAATTCTGAGAAGCTAAGTTGTCACAACTAATTCAGAGGGCCGAGGTCGATTCTAAAGACCTAAAGTGATGACGACCGATTCTGAGGGTAGAGGTCAATTTTGAGGACCTTGGGTTTTGGTGACCAATTTTGAGCCGATGTTAATTCTGTGGACCTTAAGTGATGAAGACCGATTCTGAGGGTAGAGTTCAATTATGAGGACCTTAAGTTGAAGAGACCAATTCTGAGGGTCGAAGTCTAAAGTGACGACGACTGATTTTGAGGGTCGAGGTCAATTCTTTGGGACTTTAGTGATGATGACTGATTTTGAGGGTTGAGGTCAATTCTATAAACCGTAAGTGATGATGACCGATTCTAAGTCTTAAGGTTAATTATAAGGACCTTAAGTGATGACGACTGATTTTGAGGGCCGAGGTCAGTTCTGAGGACCTTAAATGATGATGACCAATTATGTGAGCCAAGGTCAATTTTGAGGACCTAAAGGTGAGGGAGACCAATTCTGAGGGTCGAGTTCAATTATTTGGACCTTAATTGACGACGATCGATTCTGAGAGCCGATGTCAATTCTGAGGACCTAAAGTTGATAACGACCAATTTTGAGGGTCGAGGTCGATTCTACGGATCTTAAATGATGATGACCGATTCTATGAGCCAAGATTAATTTTCAGGACCTAAAGCTGATAACGACCAATTATGACGTGCGAGGTCAATTCTACGGCCCTTAAATGACAATGATCGATTTTACGGGCCAAGGCTACTTCTAAGGACCTTAATTTGTAACGCAAGGAGTTGCTCTCCTGGGGATTTTTTTAAAAATTATCTTGGGGGTGCAGATGCATCTATGATTCTGTTGGGGATTGACTAGGGAACGACTTATCCTTGACATATTTGGCTAAGGATTAGGTTGTCTTGAGACTCCACTAGGGGATGTTTAGGATGGGGAATAGTAGACTTGGATCCGAATGCATAGTTAGTTCTGCTTGTGGAATATCTTGAGGATAGGTTTGTAAGATTAATCCGGTTGGGGATTATATTGGGGATAAAAGTGTTGGATTAATCCTACTATGGATTTTGTGAGTTTTCTAAGGGCCTTAGTTCTCCAAAAGTGCTTTTCTTGAGAAAAATGAGTTTCCATATTTTTTTGGAATTTTTTATAGGAAATTTGGAGGGGGTACAGATAGGCAGTCCTGAGGGGTGCCAATCAGCAAGGCCACAGACTCATGGGCTTCCTTGGGAAAAGGGGAAAGATGATTATTCACCGACATGATCGGGGGTTGTCGATCGACAGGCCCTTTAGCCTTCTATAAAAAGGGATGAATCCTTCCAATTTTCACACTTTTAATTGTTTGAATCTTTTGCTTTATCTCTATAAAAATCGTTCCTAACTCCTTTTTGCGTCAGTACTTCAAATGGCGGGTCCAAATGAGGTGTACGATAATGCATAGTTGGCTGTTGATGACTGGGCTGGTCTAGAATATCAGTATTTGTTGCCTCTTGCTTTGGGCAATGAAAATGTCTTTGATCTATTAGAGCGTGTGGTAGATGAGCATACTCTATTACGCGAGTTGGCATAGTGATGATATAAATTATGAGACCACCTAGTAAATGAGTAAGAGATCAATCTAGTAGGACCTTAAGTATGCAATAATGGTGAAATCATAACAAAATAAATGATGAAGGAGGTGAGGCAAAGAGGAAAAAGACGATAATATAAGTCATTCAACCTATCTAAGCCTACTCCACTGCACATGTGAGTGAATGTTTACTATCAAACTAGGCTCTAACGTCCTTGGTTACAATGCACTCAACTTTCTCTCTCTACCGTGATTTTAATAGAGTATTATTTTCGGGTTTACAATATGCGAACTTTTACAATATTGGAGAAGATAAGTATTTATACTGCTTGGGGGTGTAGTGTACCCCCAAGTATGTAATGAGCATGTGTGGAAAATTCCAGCTAATAAGATTGATTCTAATGTCTGAGTCATATGTACATTATAATGATAAAATATTCCCTCACGTGTGAGGGATATTCTGTAATAACGATTTTGTGCATGTGGGATCTGCTGCCCACGCACACCCTTCCACACATTCCCTAATACACGCACTCTACCAGCTGTCAACTATTAGTCACCTGAGCCAGGCTGAGGCTGAGTTGTCAACATGAATTCTCTGATGGTACATGAGCTGCCCTATTGAGATGTCTTCGATCGACCCTCGTTCGTCAAGGTGTTGATGAGGTCGAGGGTATCTGAGTCGCAAGATTACTAATACTGATGTTATGTTGAGCTTAGGGATGAGGACGATTACAAGGCACTTAGAGTAGGGGTGGAAATTTTTGACACGACACGATAACCCGATACGAACTCGACACGAAGTTAGCGGGTTAGGGTTGACGATTTCTTGACATGAACCCAAATATGACACGACCCGCCAACACGAATAATAAATGGGTTGGGTTAGTGTCAAACATGTTTAACTCGAAAATGATATGAATAGACCCGTTTAACTCGTATTTTATGGAGATTATATTAGATAATTTATATATCTTGATAGACACTCTATAAAATTCATGGAGAATTGGATAATAAATTATTTATTTGTTGCAAGAAGTTGAAATTAATTAAATTTAAGTTATTGTAGGCCTATGAGTGGTATGATTGGTTAAAAGAGAAGAACAAATTTATTTTATATTTTACTTAATGGGTTATGCGGGTCAACCCGAACACGACAAGATAATAAATAGGTCGGGCTAGTGTTTGCTCATATGACACGATTAGTTAAATGGGTCGGGTTAAGATTGACTAATACTTAACACGAAATCGACAAGACACGACCCGAACACGACACGATGCACACGAATTGCCACCCCTAACTTAGAGTTGGGCCCAAGGTCATTTCATAACTTCCTTTGACTAACAACGTACCACTGGTCAGCCTTGGTCGAGGGGGTTGAGTCCCTAGACGAGGCTATATTTCGTATATATATCACACCTAGCCTTTAGTCTTCAATATAAATGGAAGATTTAGGGATAAAGAATCATTGGACAGACATTGATGAAACATCCTTTCACCTGTTAAGTCTGGTGCATTGAATGAGGCACTTGAGTGACACTTGGCAACCACTATGTGGAATGGAGTGTGGCTCAAGAATGATGGTTGTAAGTGTGCCATAGGGTATTGTGACCTAATGATGACCGACTTAGAAGTTGTGCATAATGATTATTGGTATTTAAACATTTTGGAAATAGTTTTTCCTTTCACTTCTTCTTCTTCGTGAGCAAGTCTCTCTCTTTAGAACCGATCTCTCTCTCTCTCTATTCCTGTTCAAGAATATTCGGGCAAGGTTTAGGGCCACTTTGCTTTTGCAACATTTTCCTTCTTCTATTTAATCTTCCCATATACTTTTCTGATGTTTTTGCCATTGGTTCAATGAAATTTTGAATTTATATTTTTTTCCAGCGAGCTTCATTTTTTCGGTAGCTCTCACTGGAGATTCTAAGGATGCCATTTGGCAAGTTTATAGGTAGCTTTGGTTTTTTTATCATAGTCATTTAGGTGTTGCGATATTTTTCATCCTTCGTAGCCCTTTAGTCAGTCATTGATTGATCTTTGGTGTTACTTCGATAAGGGGTGTGCTTGTCCATTCTCGAACTATTCTTAGAGAAAAATCTCCCATTTATATTCTTAGGTCAATAGTAGTCAAACTTTAACTTTTTTTGTACTTTTTGATCCTTTGGTTATTTAAGTTGAATCTAGGCCTTTAGGATGCTAAAAACTCTCTACGAATTGGTAGAGAAATTTCCCACACATAAGGCGAGATGCTTCCAAGAGATCCGTAGAATTAAGGAAGAGAATAAGGCTCGATGTAGAGCCAGGTCCAATCGTACTCGCCCCATCTTTCTAATACCTTTAAAGAATATTTTACCTTCATCGTATGAGGTGAGTAAGGATGATATGGCTAACTCATCCTCACTTCCAACCGAGAGCCGAGATTCATTTGAAGAGGCCATGAAAGTACCACCCACACATCATGTGGGGTCTGAGGTAGCCAAGAGCTTATCTTGGACTTCATCTTCTAATCAAGCAGAGTCGTTTGGTCGAATGAATCTTTATTTTAAATTGTAGATGACGATGTTGTGTCAGATTACGCTGATCCGACTGTTAATGTGGTTGTTCCTCTGTTTGTGATTCCTCTCTCAACCATAATCGCAAGTGAATTTTAAGAGTGATTCCAAATGAGGCCGAGGAACAAGTTGACTATACCTACGTTGAATCCTTTTAATCTACTGTCAAAGATACCGATCTCCTCCTTTAGAAACATTTATATGGTGTTAATTCTAATATTTCTATGAGAGTCCCAGCCAAGGACGAGAGGGTATTCCACAACCGAGAGGGGGAAGTCGCCATTTATTACCAAATGTTTAAAGTCGGTGTCAAATTGCCTTTCCACCCTTCTGTTCGAGCTATCTTGTCTAGTCAATAGGTTTCTCATCCCCAGATGGCCCACAACTCTTGGAGGATCATCCTCGACTACATATCTCTCTTTAAAAATACATTTATAGACGAGCCTTCAGTTGAAATTTTCAGAGCCTGCTATAACATATCGTCTTCCAAGAATCAAGCCAACTATTTTCACTTATGGGCTAGGAAACCAGATATAAAGATTAATCATGTTGCCCAGACATCAAAACATTATTTGAAGCTGAGATTTTTCTTCTTTTCCATGGACTGGGAATTTTCGATCGATGTCGACCCTTCTAAGTATGAGCCGAGGGTTTCACGCATTTGGGTTAATCCCTCCATGTCAGCTAAATTAGGCCCCAGCCTCTGTGTTGATGGCCGAGATGGGACTACGGGAAGGAGAATTCTCTTCCTGAATTTGAGGATCTCATGATTCTTGACTATCTTGAGGAGTTTGGCCTGGGGGTACGAGTTATGCGAGTTACTAAAATTTTCTAGATATAAGTATTTTCTCGTCTTTATGTTTTAATAACTAAGCATTTATATTTGTTATTTTCATATCGTCATCCTCATATCACTAACGATCTTTGGAATATGATGGCTTCTTTATTGAAAAATTCTTTAAAAAATGAGGAAAACAACCTTTGAAGAAGACCACCATCGGTGGGCCGACCAATTCCGAGGTCGTCCAAAAAAAAGAGAAACACCCCCCTCCAATACTCGCCAGCATCCAGGATACCGAGGACCAATCCCCCTTTCCAAATCGTAGTGGGCTCGTCTGGGCCGAGATCTTCTTCAGTGGACTCATTTGAGCACTTTTGGTTATCCTACATCGCTGAGCTGAGGGCATGCCCAAATTTAATAATTCCTTCAGCTTCAATATTAAAGAAGGCTTTGCTTGCAATCTCGTCCAAAGAGGACTATGAGTTCCTGGAAAATATACCTCCTCCTTAGGTCTTTGACTTCGACCTCCACCTTATGGCACAAGTATCTGCCTCTTCCTAACTACTTTTTATCTCGTTTCTTCTTATTTTTATCTTTTCTGACACTATATTAACACTCTTCTACAGTTTGTATGAACTTTCTCCCCTACTGCGGAGTGGATGACAAGGAATTACCCCAAGTTTCAAGAAGCCGAAAGAGCCTTGATGTCAGAGGAGGGGTTGAAGAAAGAACTGGAAGAGCTTCAGACCGAGTATAAGAATGCGCTCAATGAGTTGAAGGTGAAGGGTGAGGCTTTACAAAGTAAAGACAACCTTTTAAAATAAAAGGATAAGGCTTTGGCCTCCCAAGTTTCCCAGCATGTGACCGACCTTGCCGCAGTTGTCCAAAAGGCTAAGGACGATGCACTTTTGGCTGAGGCTATTAAGAAAATCAAAGACGATGCAGTGGAGGCCAATAAAGCGTCTGATGGGTTTGGTAATTTTGGTATGGAGTACCTCGAAAGGGGTGTCAAGATGGCTTGCCGCTGGTTCGTCATAAAATTCTCTTAGGTTGTCTCGTCGATCCATGTAGAACTTGAAGCCCCTGGCATGGGAGACCCTTTAATGGCCCAGGCCCTGGATTATGTTGAATTGCTGCCCCTGGACAAGGAAGGTGAATATGTGTCCTAGATTTAAGTTGAAGATGCTAATATCCCAGGTCAAATTATTGTTGAGGTGGGACAGGTTGAGACAGATGCTGCTGGCGGGGGAAATGCCAATATTGAATCGACTGTCTAGGGTGGCCACCATTGGCCGAGACCCTTATTTTGTAATCCATGTTTGTTATGAATATTTGATGTTTTGTAATTTTAACACTAATATAATTGTTTCAATGTAGATCCATTTTTTCCAAGTCTTACATCGTACTTGTTGATTTACTTTGGTTACATGGATGATGTGTGATGGTTTTGCCTAGTTTCTTTCTCGTCTCAACTTAAATGTTTGAATTCTCCATCATCTTGAGTTATAAGTTTACTCTTATTTATAGTCGAGACCTTAAATAACTTTAAATAAACCACAATGAAATGATTCTGAGGTTATAAATTTACTGTTAATGGCGTTTAATCACAAGTCCCCTCTCGTCATTTCGAAAGTGTATGGACGAGTGTTGTCTCATCCTACACTATTGTCTCGGCCGAGAGAGCTTTTTCTACAAGTTAATGATGTTGATATAAACCATAATCAAATGATTTTAGAATTTAAATTCACCAGTTTATTGTTTTTATTGACAACTCCCCTGTCGTCGTTTTGAGAGTATATGGACGAGTGTTTCCTCGTCCTACACCGTCGTCTCGGCTGAGAGAGTTTTTTCAAAAAATTAATGACGTTGAGATAAATCATAATTAAATGATTTATGAATTTAAATTCACTAAATTATGGTGCTTAATCGTAAGTCCCTTCTCGTTGATTTGAGAGTGTATGGACGAGTGCCGTCTCGTCTTACACTTTCACCAAGTTAATGATACTAAGACAAACTTTGTGTTTTTCACCATTAAAGATGATGTTATCACACTGGTCCCCCCTCTTGGTGTTTTTTGGAATCAATGGACGAGTTTAGCCCTGTCCAGATTTTCACGTCACCGAGAGTGAGTTAATGCTACTTCACCACATGAGTGATGTTATATAACTTAGGACGAGTTTAAACGTACAATTTGAATTTCTCATACAACAAGAATAGGAGACAACACTAGTAATATTTCATTCATTACTTTTCTCTTGTATAATGATACAATGATAAAAGTAAACTTATACAATATCCTATCGATAATATTTCTTTAAAAGGTTAGCATTGCAAGGGTTTGAGAATGGCTCTCCCTCCAAATTCTTGAGCCGATACGTTCCAGGAACTACTTCTTTTGTAACCCTGTAGGGTCCATTCCATCTAGGATGAATTTTATTTGGCTCTTGCTAAGCTTTTGCCAAAACTAAGCCTCAAACGGTAGCCTTCATTCTTTTGTTGTAGAATATGGTAGTTCTCTGTTGATAGGTGGCCGACCTAATTTCTACGTCTTCTCTGCTCTCTCTAATGAGGACCAAATCCAACCTCCTATCTTCATCATTTTCTTCAGGGTTACAGGTCTGAACTCTATGACTTGACCAATTTCTATACGGATCACTGCCTTTGAACCGTAGGCAAGCATGAAAGGAGTCTCTCCCATCGGCGTTCTCTCTATAGTCTTGTAGGCCAACATGACAACATGCACTTATTTCATCCAACAACCCTTGGTGTCTTCTAATTTCTTCTTGATCCCATCCAATATCGTTCGGTTAGTCACCTCCATTTGGCCATTTGACTAAGTTAGATCTGGAGTTGAGTAAATTTTCTTGATGTCGACCCTCTTACAATATTCCTTCAAATATGAGTTTTTGAACTGTTTTTCGTTATCCCAGATCAAGGAATGAGGTAGACTATATCAACAAATGATGTTCCTCCAAATAAATTTGAAGTTCTTCATCTCGATTATGGTTATCATGGCCTCTGCCATAACCTATTTTGAGAAATAGTCGATCACCACTATGAGATACCTATAGTTGTTGGTTTCCCATGGCAATGGTCCTACCAAATCAATTCCCCTAATAGTAAATGGCCAGGAGAGGTAATAGAAGATAGAGGATGGTGAGGCTAATGAGGGATGATGGCATATCTCTGGCATTTGTCAGACCTCTTCACATAACTGGACGCATCCCTAGCCATAGTCGACCACCAATACCCCTGTGTGATTACTCTCTTTGTCAGCGATCTCCCTCATATATGACTAAAGAAAGAACCTTCATGTATATATTTTAATATGTATTCCACCTATATCAGATGGACACATCAGAGCATAGGGAGGAAGAATCCTTTCTTGTATAAAACATTACTAATGACGGAGAACTTAATTTCCTTATATCTTAGCTTCTTCCTTTCCAACTTTGAGTTTGGTAGTTCACCATCCCTTATGTATCGAACGATAGGGTCCATCTAAGATTCTTCGATCTCAAGGTTTAAATAGAACTCAATCGTGTTGTCTTCTTCTTTAATGCTCAGTCGATGTAGGGTCTCCACTAGTACTGACCTTCTAATTTCTATTTTGGTTGATGAGGCTAGTCTTGCCAGTGCATTGGATCGTCCATTGTCTAGATGAGGGATCCTTTTTAGTTTCACTTCCCTGATGTTTTTCAATGATTCTTTTACGCTGGCCAAGTATATGGCCATCCTCTCATCTTTTTCTTCATATACTCCTAGGATTTGATTCACTACCAGCCTAGAGTCAATGTGAACCAGCAACTGGCCGACATTCAGTGCCTTTGCAAGAGGGAGACTTATTAGGAGGGCTTTGTAATTAGATTCTTATTAGCGGCCTTGAATTTGAATCTCAAATAATACTCTCAATAAGTTCCATCTGGAGCCGACACTATCAAACCGACTCCACTCCCTACCTCACATGAAGAACCATCAATAAAGAGGCTCCATATAGTACCTTTTTAGAGAAGTTGCCCTCTTTTAATGCTCCACTTTTGAACAAAAAATTTTCTTCTTCATTCTCGGCTACCACCGTCTTGTTCATACTCATCCCAGCTTAATAGAAGGGGGAATTTCTCTTTCTGACTCATTTGTTTGGTTAATATTATCCTCTGTATAGACCTTATCCCATGTGAACTCAACTATAAAATCAGCTAAAGCCTGCCCCTTGATGGTCGTTCTCAGCTGATAGACAATGTCAAATTCTCTTAACTTATGGACCAGGCCATCAACCTACCCAATTTCTCAGGTTTATGGATGATGTGCCTAAGAGGAGGGTCTATTAGGAAAACCATTGTATGGGCCTGGAAGTAGGGTTTCATCTTTCTGGATGCAAGTATGAAAGCATAAGATAAGTTATCCATTTTTGTATACCTCTGCTCGACCCCTTGAAGAGCCTTGTTGTTGAAATAAACTAGCTTTTGGACTCCCTCGTCATCTTTCACAATTATTAAACTGTTAGACGACTCAGACACGGCCAGGTATAAGTATAAATTTTCCCCTTGAACAGGACTTAATAACAAGAGTGGGAAGCCGAGGTAAACCTTCAACTCCTTGAATACCCTCTCACACTCCTCATTCCACTCGAAGGATTTTTTGGACATCTTTTATGGTGTTAGGTGTCTTCATCTCCACCAAAGATTTGATTTTTTTTGGGGGATAGCTTCTCTCCCTCGTTGATTGACAATAAACCCTAGAAACTTGCCTGCTTCGACTCCGAATACACACTTTGAGGGATTAAACTTCATCCGGTAACTGTCCATCGTGTTGAAAGTACATTCCAGGTCGGCCACATTCATCTTGGCCTTAAGTCTCTTGGTGATCATGTCATCAATGTATACCTCCATGGTCATGACTATCTGATCCTCGAACATTTTTTTTACTAGCCTCTGGTATGTATCCTTAGCTTTCTTGAGGACGAAGGGCATTACTTGTAAGAGTAGTTACGTTTATTCGTAATGAATGAGGTATTTTTAGCGTCAACCGAGTCCATGAATATCTTATTATAACCTGAGTAGGCATCCATAAAACTCATCAGTTCATGCCCAGTCATGACATCAACCAGTTGATCTATTCTTAGTAGAGGGAAGTTATCTCTGGGGCATGCCATAATCAGATATGTGAAGTCAAAACACAATCTCCATTTTCCATTGGGCTTAGGCACAATGACAGCATTGGCAAACCATTCTTGATAAATAACCTTTCTGATGAAGTCCACTTTCTCCAATTTCTTCACCTAATCTCTTATAACTTCGTATTTCTCCCTATAGTAGATCATCTACCTTTGTCTAACTAGTTTAGCTCCCTTGGCTTAGTTCAATTTATGATAGAGGACCTCTAGGTCATTTCCCGATATATCTTTGTGACTCCAAGCAAAAATGCTTTGTCTCTTCCTTAGTAATTTAATCAACTCTTCTTTGATCTCTTTCTTCAAGACCATGCCGACTTGGATGATTTTTTCCTACTCCTCCTCATTCAGGATGATGGATTCTACCTCCTAGGTAGCTTCACCCTTTTCATTTTCATCTCATCTCAGGGGTTAAGAGTGTTTTTGTTGTAAGTACGGTGGCCCTCTTATGCGCGTATCTCTCCTCAATCAAATTACAGTAGCATTCACGTGCCTCAACTTGGTCACCTTGAACTTCCCCTACTGCATAAAGATTTGGGAATTTTATCAATTAGTGAACTTTTGAGGGAACGAACTCAAACTATTTGAGGGCAACTCGTCCCATAATTATGTTGTAGGTTGAATAAATGTTTTCATCCATCACGAAAAAGTGTAACTTCTTGGTGAGACATCTCAGCCAGGAATTCCCCATACTGACATCCATTTCATAATTTCCTAGAGGATTTAATTTCTCTACACTTAAGCCTATTAGAGGTTGCTAGTATGGGACAAATCTCTTATTGCTTAATCTTAGGCCCTTAAAACAAGCCTAGACATAACATCGGTCGAACTGCCACCATCGACCAATATCCTGGGGACCTCATACTCATGTACTCTAGTGGTTATCACCAGAGGGTCATCATGTGGGGCTAGGATCTCCTTGAGGTAAAACCTTCAAAATCAAACTATAAGAGTGTTCATGTAAACTTTCTTTATCTTACTTGGCTTCGAATCGACAGTTTTAGAGTTTACCACTTCAGTCTTTGGGAGAGCCTTGGCTTCTGCTAAGTGAGCCTTCCAATCAACAATATCTTTCCCACCACCTTCTAGTCCTTTGTAGATTATTTTTACTCCTAGAGAGATTGTATGTAGCCAAACTTTAGGATCAGTGATTGGTTGTGGCAGATCTGGGTCGACCTTGTCATCATCATCCGAGGTATCATCATCTCCATTTGTTGGGGCATATAGTCTACAGTTGTCATTTTTCCTCTTACAAGTGTCATCTTGGCCACCCTTTAAGCCACCTTTATCCACATACTTTCTCAACTTCCCTTACTTCAACATCTTTTCGATCTCGTCCTTCAGAATGAAGCATCTGTCAGTGGTATGGCCATGGTCTTTGTAAAATTCACACCATTTGCTTTTATCCCTCTTATGAGGAGGGGCTTTGAGTTTCTCAGGCCAGCTCAAGGACCTATCATTCTTGATCTCGTTCAGAATAATATATGCGGTGCCAGTCAATGGGGTATAGGAAGCGAACTTGTCATTCGCCAACCTCTAATTATTTCCTTTGCCTAAACTTCTAGGATTTAATCCCACTGGCTCCCTTCTCGTCTTCCCCTTTGGCCACCATGGCCTCCTCAACGTCCATGACTCTCCTGGGCATATCTATAAGTTATGCTATGGACTTAGGAGGGTCTTCGGCTAGTTTCCACAAGAGCTTTCATTTCTATAAACCTCCCATCAGAGCGGTCATTATAATATTTTCATTATAGGCCTCCACCTCCAATTTCTCTTTATTGAATCCTAAAAAGTAGTCCCACAGAGATTCATTCTTTTCTTTCTTTATGTACAACAAGTGTGTGGTTTTCTTCCTCAACTTAACCCTAAAGTTGAAATTACGTATGAACCTCTCAATAAGTTTCTTGAAGTTATCTACTGAGTTTTTAGATAGAGAAGTAAACCAGACATACATGACACTGGCTAGGGTTCTTGAGAATGCTCTACACCTTATGTTGTCTAAGACCGAGAAGATGTCTGTAACAAATTGATACATCTCAATATGGTGAACTGGATTGGTACTCCCATCATGTTTTAGTATCACCACTAGTGGCTTAAACTTAGACGGGGTAAGATAGATCACAATTATAGAAATGAAAGGAGACCCTTCATTATAACCCCTCTGTAGAGGGTCTCAGATTTTCAGAAAATCCCCAATATTTTACTCTAGTCTCTGAATAGAGTTGTTCCATGATTTATCGATAACAACAACTAAGGAATTATCTCCCTCAACCAGGGTAGCATTATCGTCAGCCACCTCCCTCTCGATCTGGAGTTGGACGGGTTCTCGGTCGGCCATTCTCAGATGGATATTGGCTTCACGTTGCTCCTCGTCTTGGACCTAGGAGGGTCATCTGACTTACCATCCTCCATTTCTTATGGATCCTTCCCTGTTGTGAGAACTAGACAATTGGTCTCAACAGTCACCGACGGGGTCGAGCCTATAAAAAGGGGAACCCCTGCCGGGTCTATCAAATGCCAAAGGATGAGTTCGTCCCTCTCGGATCGGCCTTATAGTGTTTTCCCTACTAGCTTGAATAGGTCACATAGTATTTTCCAAACTTTCATATGGTCCCAACATTCTACTTCTTCATAATCTCCCTCATTACCGTCATACTCCAGACCTTGCCTCCATAGGCGTAGATGCTTGAGGTCAGCAATATATCTTCATCTCTACTGTAACGGTTCATCCTTATGTGGGGCCGGGGGTGGTCCCCTTGGCGCCTGATGTATGCCCTCCCTAGAGGCCGTAGTTATCATCTACGACATCATACCAGTGGGCCTGGTCAAGAAATTCTAGATGAAGGCAGCCAGCTGCTCATTCATCTTAACTAGATTGGTTGTTAGTGAGCACAATGCTTCTACGATGTCTGCCATCTCATACTGAGGTGATACTTGAATGGAACTAGGATCATCACCTGATGATATCTATGATGACATGAAATTCGGTGAACAGAAAATCAAGAGGTGTAATGGAAGAGATGGATGAGTTATAATAAATCTTGAACTCAAACTAGAGCTCTTTCAATGGTGGTTCAAGCCCAACCAAGTGTGGGGTTGGACCACCACTAGAGAATTCGGTGAAGAGTAAGATGCAAATGAAAGGAAGGAGATAAAGATCTCACTTACTACAGACGGCACCAACTGATGACATTAGTTATGATACCACATAGTAAATGAGTAAGAGATCAATCCAATAGGACCTCAAGTATGCAACAGTGGTGAAATCATAGCAAAATAAATTATGCAGGAAGTGAGGTAAACAGGAGAAAGACAGTAATGTAAGTGGTTCAGCCTATCTAGGCATATTCCACTATGCAGGTGAGTGAATGTTTACTATCAAACTAGGCTCTAATGGATTTGGATTACAATGCACTCAACTTTCTCTCTCTATTATGATTTTAACAGAGTATTTTCTAAGGTTTATAATATGTGATCCTTTACAATATTGGAGAAGGCAAGTATTTACAGTTCTTGGGGGTGTAGTGTACCCCCCAAGTATGTAATGAGCATGTGTGGAATGTTCTAGCTAATAAGATTGATCCACCTGTCTCTGTCATATGTAGATTACGATAAAGAAATATTCCCCCATGTGTAAGGGAGATTTGGTTATGAGGGTTTTGTGCACGTGGGATCTATTGATTGCGCTCACCCTTCCACGCGTTCCCCATTACATGCACTCTGCTAGGTATCAATTATCGGTCATCTGAGCTAGACCGAGGCCGAGTTATCAACTTGAATCCTCTGACGGTACGTGAATTGTCCTGCTGAGTTGTCTTCGGTCGACCCTCATTTTCCAGGGAGTGCACGCGGACGAGAGTACCTGAGTCATAAGACTGATGTTATGTTAAGCTTGAGGACGAGGATGAGACACTTAGAGTAGGTCCCAAGGTCGTGTCATAACTTCCTTTGACAAACCACTTGACACTGGTCAGCCTTGGACTAGGGGGTCTATTCCCTCGACAAGGCTATATTTTGTATATCACATATCACCATTCGTCTAGGGTAAGGAATCCTAGTGGCTATGTAAGTGCAGTGACTTTTGGTATTCCATTTCATTTTCTCTTTCTTTTTTGTGTTAATGATGGGCTTTTCTTATTTTCTATTGCAGACGGACATTGCTCCTTCGGCTATACGGTCTCGGGGGATGATGGTGTTAAAGGAGGTTTGGTTTCCTTCGGTTGTCTGGTCTCTTATGAGGGTTTTGGTCATTTGGCGGGGGCTTTGGATGAGACACCGCGCTCTACTGCTGTTTTGTGTGACCTGGGAGAGAGGTGGTGGGACACTACCCATACTTTTCATATTGGCTTTAGGGAGATGACAGTTACTCCCATAGACGTTCAACAACTAATAAGGGTTGACTGTAAGGGGTTTCAGATAGTGGTGGATAACACGCTTAGGGTGATGCCGGAGGAGGTACAAGAAGCTTTCGGAGATGTGGGTAGGATTATTTTTGAGGATTTTGATCCGTATTTCTTCTTTGAAGGATACTGTCTTGAAGAGAAGGGTGAATATGACTGATGGGAGGCAGGTGAGGCAGACAACTCTTCTTTTTGTTTTGCTTATGTTGGGTGGCTTTCTGGTAGTGATGAGTAGCGACGTCGTCGATCTCTAGTTATTGTCGTATTTGCGGACGATTTTGGACTTGGGGATGTATGATTGGGGGAGTCTGACCATGATGTCCCTTTTTTCTTCCTTAGATGCTTTCATCTGGCGCTACCGAGAGACTTTTATAGGGGTCCTGTATCTTTTGGAGGTAATTTTGAGTTTGTAAGGACACAAATTTCCAATTGAGTCCGTTGTAAGTTTTGGCTCAATTCCGGACAAAAACGTTTAGGTCATAAGATAGAGTTAATTGATCATCATTCAAGCCTATGACGTGTTTGTTCAAGACGTAACGACCAATATTAAAGCTTCATCAATATGTCGAGTTTAATATGACTCGTTTCTACGTCATCAACATGGTTCCATTGCTCCTAAGGTATGAATGCACTTTGATATATATATATATATATATATATATATATATATATATATATATATATATATAGGAGCTTGGAACATTTTATATTGGGTGAACGTTTATTTTAAACTGTTATTTATTTTTTGTAAAAACCATAGTTAGTGGATTTGAGGCTAGGGTCGTCCAAGGTTTTTTTCCCGTTGTGGGTTTTTCCTCGTACATCGTGGCATAGTGGTTTCATTGTGTATTTTATCTTATCCAAACTCACCCAGAACGCATGCTTAGGTAATTCAAGAAAAAATTTGGTTTTAATCACTACATGTTTAATTTGGGGCTAACTTAAATATTGGGTAATGTTTAGTTAATTTAATTCAAGTCATTTAATTTAATTTGATAAAATTGGTTTGACCTAATTTGCAAATATTGAAAATATGACTTAGGAAAAATTTCTAGGACTTGGGTTGAATTAAGTTGGTTTAAGTGAAATTTAATTTATGTGCGTGTTCCATCATATTTCACTTTAAGTTGGGTTTAATTTTAATTTTGAAAAAGAAATTAAAATTTGTTTATTTAGTTTGAATTTGAACCATCATCTATCGCTTTCGTATTTACTAAAGGAAATTACTTTTGAATTTTAAAATTGGGGGCCTATTGTTCCAACAAGTGGTATCAGAGCCAAAAACGATAAATTATTTCGTTAAAGATCCTTTAACTATTTTTGGCTAAAATGGAATTTTCCACATTTTCAAAATTTCTTATTTTCGATGGTTCTAATTACGCGTACTGGAAAGCGCGGATGAAATAGACACTTAAATCTATCGATGAGAGGGTTTGGTTATTTGTAATTAACAGGTGGTCTCCACCAACTCTTTTAGTAGATAATGAACGTGTTCCCAAACCAACCGATAGATGGAGTGAGAATGAATTTAAACTTTCAAATTTTAATTCCCGTGGTTTAAATGCCTTGTTTAGCGTTGTCACACTGGATGAATTCCGACGCATTATGACGTGTCAGACCGCTAAATAAGCGTTGGATATTTTACAACTCACTCATGAAGGTACAAGTGTCGTTAAAGCTTCGAAACTCCAAAACCTCACCACTCAATTTGAAACCATCAAAATGAACGAAAAAGAAAATTTTGATGAATTTTATGCTAGAATTTTCGATATTGTTAATTCATCTTTTAATTTGGGAGAGAAAATACCCGACAGCCGAGTAGTAAAGAAAATTTTAAGGTCCTTACCCGATAGATTTATCTCGATAGGGACCGTTTTAAATTCTTTACCAACTTTAGCCTCTATGAAATTAGAAGAGCTTGTAGGTGATTTACAAACCTATGAACTAGACATGTTTCCCTCTAAAACTTAAAAGAAAATAGACAAGGGTGTTGCTTTAGAAGCTCGAAAAGAGGAAAAACAAGTAGTGTAGTGTGAAAGTGATAATGACTCGAAAGACATGGCTATGTTTGCTAGAAAATTTCGAAAATTTCTTAAATTGAACAAAGATAAATTTAAAAATGATTTTAAGAAGTTTGAAAAACCTAGGCATGACAAAGCCGAGAAGATCCCTAAAACTTCTAATGAAAATGTAAATAGGGACTAGTCAGAAAAATGTTTTGGTTGTGAAAGGTATGGCCATAGGGCATTTGAGTGCCCCACTAAACTAAGGAGAGAGGGTAAGAAACCAATTTCTTTTAATGCAACCCTTAGTAATAGTGACAATGAAGAGGGACCCGAGTCCCCTACTAAGCCCAACTTTGTGGCTTTTATGTCTAGTCATGTGAGTGATAGTGAGCATTCCTCTATTGATGAGATTTCCACACATGACACTTCCAAGGTCATAGTTTATGATTCCCTTGTTTTTTATGGTAGTGAGAGTTAAGAAGAAAGAGAGAGTGAAAATGAAGAAGAGGTTGATGTGAGTTAACTTCAAAATACTTTTCAAGAGCTTTATTAAGAATCAATTAAATTAAAAAGAGCTAATTTTAAGTTAGAAGCGAGTTTAAGAGAGTGTGTCAAGGTCGTTGATGATAATTCGTTAGTGGAAGACCTCAGGACACGAGAGAGAACTCTTCGAGAGAAGCTAGAATATGTAGAAGGCGAGAGAGATCGCCTTAGAGGTTTAATGGAATCCTTGAAAAAGGATCTTCTAGAGTTTGAAGAGATAAATATATTATTAGAGTCTAACATTCTATAATTAGAAAATAAATTAAAAGACTCTAGTAATGTCAAATTTGATTTAGAGTGTCGTTCGAAAAAATTAGATAAAATATTAGGAACGGTCATAATTAAATATGACACTTGTGGTTTAGGCTTCAATACTTGTAATGAATCAACTCAAAAAAACCAAAACCAACGTTTTAGGGGAATCGCCTCGGAAAGGCTTTAGAGATCACTCCTTAGGTAAATATTTTCGTCGTGAGTTTAAGTGTTCACATTGTGGTCGAAAAGGTCATCTTAGGAAATTTTGTTTTGATCTTAAACGAGTTCCTAGAAAATCCAAAGGTAAGGCAACCGAGGTCGTCAAGATTCCTACACCCCAAGATTATCATTCGTCACTAGTTTCGGTTAGGATATCCGACTTGGTAGCTTTGCAAGATAGGGTTTTTGATTCTCATTTACTTTCACATGCTTCCTCCCTTGCAAAATATAAAGGTTGAATGTGATAGTTTTATTTTCATACTCTAGCTTTTTGTGCTTCATATTATATATCCTTGATAGGTATATGCATGTTTAATCATTTTATAGTCATTGCTTTATTTCATAACTTATGCTAGAAATCATGACATGTGTATCTTTTGTATTTTATTCTTTCATTTTAATTTGCATTAAATGAAAAATACAAAATATTTTTGTTTATCATTTGTGTTTTACCTTTTAGTAATTTAGGCTTAATGAAAAATACAAATGATTTTTTGTTTGTCTTTTGATATATATTTTTATTTTTGGTTAAAAATTTCAAAAACTCAAAAAAAATAATTGTGTGTGTTATTTTAGTTAGACACACTTTATGTGGCATACACTTGTGTTAGAATCCCATGTTTTACGCTTCCATGTGGCTAGAACTTTTGGTTTAGATTGTCAATCCTTATTTTGTTCTTTACCATGCTTACATGAAGTAGTTGGATTTTGTGTTGATATAATGGATTCTATTTTTTATATGCCTCTTTTCACACATGCACGAGCTCTTTCAAAATTTTAACTTCATATGTATATTTGAGCTTTGTGAGGTGTTATCCTACCAATCTTGTCATCTACATATTTGTGACCTAGGAGGACTAGTGCATGTCAAAATCCGTTGCACGTGAGATTTGTGTGAAACATAAAAAATGATAAATATAAATGTGCACGGGGAAGGGCTCCGAAAGGATTTATTATCCGTTGTGAATAGTAAGCCACTGTTTGTTTGGACCTAAAAGAAATACATGGTCCAAAGTCCTAAAATAAAATATGGCATTAAAAAGAAAAATAATTTCCAAGGCCTATGTTTGATTGATATATTCATTCAAAAATTGATAAATGCTTATTGAGGGAGATTGGATGGTATATCAACGGTTTGCACAATGTCCGTTTATCCTAGTTGTACTTCAATGTCATGACTCTATTGGTTTGTAGAATCATCAGCATGCTAGGCTTGTATGCATTGTGTATGTTTATTCATTGAGTTCAACCTATATTCTCATATGAGGTTATATTCAAATGTGATGAAGTTTGCAATCAATTGAGAACTCCGTGAACATGTTTTAAGTGATTGGGTCTAAATTTAATCGTTACTAGTTCACACCCCAACACTTACGTTTCCACATGACACATTTTTGCCATACGAGTGTGAAAAGCTTATCTTATTTTGTGTCATTTTGGTGTTCATATCTACATGTGTGTACTTATGCTTAGATAGTATCTATTCTGTATACATATATGTAATATTTTGTTTATGTCTTTGCCATGTTTAACTAGTCCATTTATGCTTCAATTCATAATTGGTACCTTGTTTGTTGCGTAGTTTGTTTGATATCTCATGCGTAGAATCTTATTTGTCAAATTGGTATCATTTGTTGTCGCATCATAGTTGGTATTCATTTTTATGGATTAGTTATGTTATTGTTGCCCATATGCTTTCATGTTCTTATCACTTTATGCATCATGTTTAAATTAGTTTCATTCTTTGTCTATTCCTGAACAAAAAGGGGGAGAAGAATAGGGGAGAAATGGTATCTAATCCTATTATAATCGTATCTTACTTTGGGGGAGATTTATCTTAGGGGGATACGTCTTTCTTAGTAGGTCATTTGTTTGATAAAGGGGAGAATCAATTCAGGGGGAGTCTTTATTTAATTGCATTTAATATTTTGATATTCCCTATGCGTTTAATGTGTTTGCTTAAGTGTGCAGGAATTACATTCTAAGTGGCAACTTTCACCGACAAAGATTGTGATCCTTGGGTTGTTTGAGTCAAGCATTGTATTTTTATTTTAGGTGGGACATTTTTGTCAGTCTAGTAGAGCTTGACGGCCCTTTAGGAATTTTTTTTGTTTTTGTCCCGGAATATCCAAAGGGGGAGATTTGTAAGGACACAAATTTCCAATTGAGTCCGTTATAAATTTTGGCTCAATTTCGGACAAAAACGTTTGAGTCATAGGATGGAGTTAATTGATCATCCTTCATGACTATGACGTGTTTGTTGAAGACGTAGCGGCCAATATTAAAGTTTCATCGATATGTCGAGTTTAATGTGCCTCGTTTCTACGTCATAAACATGGTTCCATTGCTCCTAAGGTATGAATGCACTTTGAATATATATATAGGAGCTTGGACCATTTTATATTGGGTGAACGTTTATTTAAAACTGTTATTTAGTTTCAGAAAGATTTTTATTAAAACTTTAAAATAAAGTATGTAAAGTTTCTGGGCAAAAATCAAAATTTCACAACTTTCTGGAAGTTCGTTCGAACGAGATTGTCGTTTGAATAGTAATGTCGTTCGAACGAGTTTTCCAACGAGTTCCCATATAGGCCACTGGAACTTCGTTAGAAGATCGTTCGAACGAGACTTCGTTTGAACGAAAATCTCGTTCGAACGAGATTTGGCGGGAATAGTTATTTGGGAAGTTTTTGACATTTTTTCCCACCTTCCCACTTGTTTTTCCCACTATCTTTTGACAGAAATTCTTAAGTGCGGAAATAAACTTTTTCAAAATAACTTTTCATTCTATTCTAACTCCTAGAGAGAGTTTTTGAGAGCAAATTCTTCCAAGAAAAGTTTATGGTTTTTGAGTGTTCATCTTTCAAAGAAAAACTAATTTAACACTGTAGTTTTCACCCATTATTTATTAAACACTTTGTTTACACCCATATCGTTTAATCCAAGTTACACACACACACACACACACACACACACACATATATATATATATATATACTTTGCTTGGACTTTGGCACTGGTTTATCTCTACATATTGAAGAAGAGATTGTTTGGGTTTGCTTCTATATCCCACAAAGAAGAAGAAGTTTGCGCTGATTTACCCACTTGGAGAAAGGCTCCTAGTTTGGGAGACGGTGACCATATAAAGTCTGATCGGTGGATTCCGAGACCACGGTGGAGCTCTGTGGTTATTCACTAGGTGGAGATGTATACAAGAAGGAACGTCAAGGCTTGAGAGGGATCGAGTCGAGTGTTGTAAGTCTACTATCTTGTATTTGTAAAAAACATACTTAGTGGATTTGAGGCAAGGGTTGTCCGAGGTTTTTTCCCGTTGTGGGTTTTTCCTCGTACATCGCGACGTAGTGGTTTCATTGTTTATTTTATCTTGTCCAAACTCACCTAGAAGGCATGCTTAGGTAATTCAAGATAAATTTTGGTTTTAATCACTACATGTTTAATTTGGTGCCAAGTTAAATATTGGGTAATGTTTAGTTAATTTAATTCAAGTCATTTAATTTAATTTGATAAAATTGGTTTGGCCTAATTTGGAAATATTGAAAATATGACTTAGGCAAATTTCTAGGACTTGGGTTGAATTAAGTTGGTTTAAGTGAAATTCAATTTGTGTGTGTGTTCCATCATATTTCACTTTAAGTTGGGTTTAATTTTAATTTTGAAAAATAAATTAAAATTTGTTTATTTAGTTTGAATTTGAACCATCATATATCGCTTACGCATTTACTAAAGGAAATTACTTTTTGATTTTAAAATTGGGGGCCTATTGTTCCAACAGAGTTCATTTTCCTTTTTCATGCATTTCCTTGCATTCTTCTTTCTTTTCCTTTTTTACTAATTCCTGTATTTTACAGAAGTGGTTCGATGAGGTGATTGGGTGTAATGAAAGGTTGATATCCTTAAAGGATAAGGTTTGGGGGGACTTTTTTCGGATGTTCCGATGGAAGAAGTCCAACTAGTGGTCGAATTAATGTTTGTTCATGGCGGACGTGCGACGGGTTCTCAATTCCCTAATAAGTGATCAAGTTTTCTTTATGACTTCTCTGAGATTTTTGGCATATTCGTTTCTTGAGTAGATATTGATTCTCTATCGGGGATCGTATTGACATTTTACCCCTAGGGGTGACTCCGCTTGATACGAGGGTGATGGGACTACATGCGCAGATGCGGAAGTTGATCACAAACGAGTTTGGATACGTCTGGTACCTATGGGAGAAGGTTGTTCATAAGATTGTGGAGGAGGAGGTGACAGTACCACCATAGGCGCCCCTATGTACATGAAGTGGGTGAGGGAGATATATGATGATTCCCGGATAGCGGAGATGATTGGTGATCCTTACACGCTCTATATGGATACGACGGTGAGCTATGACTATCTAAATTTTATAATGAGCTCGCTGATGCCCTCCTAAATATATGATGTGGAGAATAAGCCTCCACCTGCCACGGCTTCGGGCAGGGGAACTAGTGAACTGTTGGGATCTTCCCACAACGCATGGAGTCGCACGTCACCGACGGAGGTAAAGGAGGCTCTGATTATTCAGGTTACTCCCCCTTCTTACAATTTTCAATTGACTAGTAGGGAGTCACTAAGTGTTCCACATCACCCTCATGTATCGATGTCTAGATTGATGGGGCTTACGGACGATGCCCTTTGGCTCGAGGTATATCCTTTCCTATCACTTCTTATTATGTTGTCTTTCCTTTGCTTCTTGACAGATTTGCCCTTTGCTTATTTCTTCTTTGCTTGTAGTATGTTCGGGTGTCGACCATTTCGCTGAGGGATATAAATTATTTAATGTCCTCCATGTCGGAGTATATCAAGAGCTCGACCTCTTCATACTCTGCCAGCCACTTTTAAAGAGGGCTCGAGTTCTGGGAGTGGAGGATCCACCACTTGCCATAGGGGAAAGTGCGTCCACCGTAGGGGTTGAGAGCTAGAGAGAGAGAGTTTATGGATTCGGGAAGAGCCCCGTTTGTTTTTCTATTTTTTTCTTATCTGTAAAATGTAACTCTGTGAAGTAATATATATGAATAAATATGCATTTTCCTTTTGTCTTTTTTTTCCTTGATTTAGTTACATATCCTATATGCACTTTTAATTTTCTCCTGAGAGTGTTTCTTTTATGCAAAGATAGAGGTATGTATGGAAATGATAATGAAAGGAAAAAGGATAATTATTAAAAGGAGTAAATGTGACTAATAGAGGGAAAAGGATTTTTTAGTATGAATTGATTTTCTTGAGAGAAAGAACTGAGTAAATAACTCGGGGATAATTTTTCAAAATGAAGATTTTTTTGAAATTCATTTTGATAAAAGAGGAAAAATAGAATTTTCCAAAATAAGGGTGCTGTCGATGTGAATACCCCTTGACCTCCCTGTCGGCATAGGGGTCAAGTCAAATCATCCCTAGGACTTGATTGCACTTTCCTTCACATCTTAGTACTCTCGTGGAGTTGAATTTTACTCGAGTTTCCAAGCCTCTTATCTTTTGCCAAAGATTTTAAGTATAAAAGGGGGTGTGTGGGATGGGTTTTCTGCACCAATACCCATATTCTTCTTTCTTGCTTCATATTTCTCATTCTCAAATGGATCTTCCCATGTATGAAGGATTTGCTTTGTAACTTCAAGTTTTGGAGAACAAAGGATTGTATAATGTTGACTACAATGCTTTCAAACCGCGTCGGGTTTCTTTGTGGCGCAACCGAGCTATAAACTGGAACCTGTTGGCAGCAGCAGTACAATTTTTGTATCTTGAAGACCATTTCTTTAGTTTTGTCCTGGATGAGTTGTGTCCCACCTATGAGGAGTTTTCGGCCATGTTGGGAGTCAACCCCAGTGTGGTGGAGGCTATGCCTGATTTCTCCCGTTCTCCCCGGGTTTTCTTGTAATAATCGGGATTTTCAAAACCGACCCTAAACACCTATGGTTACTGTTTTAACCCTTATAAAGTATTCAAATTCAAAAGTCTTCTAAAGAAGAAAGAAACTATACTTTATTCCCTACAATTTTACTAGATTGTCCCAGATCCCCTAAAGTTTTAATAATTACACAATAGCCCCCTAAAAACTTGAAAGTAACATAACTTGACTTATATTTCACTCCTAAACCTCATCTCTATATAAAATTAATCCTTTAGATTTCAACTAATTAAAATCATAATTTCATCCATTAAAACTTTCTAAAATTGCAAAAGTACCCATATACTTTATGAAAAATGTACTTTTAAGGCTATAAGTGTAACTACAAGATCAAATAAGGACCAAACACCAAATATTTGTTAATTTCTTAAAAAACCCTATCCAAATAAGCCCCCACCTAAGCACAAACATTCAAGAATCACATGTGTACACCATGCAAACATGTGAGGAAAACAAATTCCTAAGTTGAAAACTTTACCATAATAGTTCAAATCTACCTCTTTCTTCAACCAATGAAGTGCCCCCTACTATACAATATTCACCATACGAAAGCCTTAGTTAAAACTCAGTCAAATAGAAGTTCTAAACCTTGAAATTTTCACTCTAAATAGATACTCTATGATTTTATATACAATATTCAATTCCTTTTGTTTCAATTATTTTTTGCATAGTAGTAATGTTAGAATAGCTCAAAGCAGTAGGAAAATTTATGTAGAAACCAAGCTCTAGGTGAAGAACATGAAGTTTCCACCATTAAAGCTTGAGTTCAATGGTGAACTTACAAATATCAATCAAAACTCATGTTTAAAGCTTTTAATATCTTCATTACAACCTCGGGAACTCGAGTGTAATGATTAAAAGACATGAACGTCCCTATTGAGCTCGAATCAATTGAAAGTGTGTTTTGAACCCAAAAACTAAAAATTTGAAATACTCTATCTACAATCAATCTCAACCTATGAAATCAAAACAAAACTACTCATATACATAGCAGAAAACAAACCATGATCATAAGAATTCCTGCCATAATCTTAAAATCAATGAATGTTAAGTCAAAATTTTAGAAAAATAGACAATTATGGAACCTGAGATATGCTGCATCTCAATCCACCAAACTTATATATCAGATTCCTTATGAAAAATTGGTTGAATTTGTTTAGAAATCATATCAAATTGTTTAGAAATGAAGGATTTATTCAAGTTCAAAAATCAAAAACCCTAAAGTCAACTGTCGAGGGGAAGAAAATGAACTTTTTTTTACTAGAAATATTGACCTAGCATGAGTAAATGTAAAAATGAGAAAATTCGAAAAAAATTTCCAATATTTTTATTTTATTTTTCTGGTCAAAATGGTATAAGGTAAGGCCATGTTTGGATTAACCTAGCATGAGTAATGTAAAAATGAGGTTTTAACTTAAGAATATTTTTCCAAAATTACAAATTGCCTTCTGACTTTTCCAACTTATGAATTTGATTCCCAAACTTTGTCTACGAATACTAAGAAATATTTTAAGACAAAAAGTCTCTTGCACCAAAGTTCAAAAGTGATCTTAAGTTCAGTATTTTAAAGTCCTGAAATATTAACAATTAAACCCCCGGAATATTAAAAGATACTGTTTTGGTATAAACTAACTAACCTAATTCCAAATACTTACATACCCAAACATTATATACATAAAATCAAGTATCAGCTCCTCCTGATATCCTCTTGTGATATATAAAGCCGACCGATTTACCAAGCAAGTAGTTTTTTCCTACATTTTCAATAGTAAACTTTGCGTAATTGGCATACTGCAATTGATATCACTATTTGATAACTACTATTTACTCTTAGTATGTGCATGTTATAACACTGACATACTACATATTTTATTAAATATCATTGCTATTTGAATTTGATCATCGGTATTTGAATGTGACTATGTATATATATATATTTAACCATTCTCACCTAATAATTCACCACACCAAATCCTGCGAATGGTCACGCCCAGTGGGTCACGGCCCAAGTCCGCGACCAGATGGTCGCGGACTTGGGCCGTGACCCACTCAATTTTTGGCCTGACCATATGTATTACCACACTAAATTATTAATGCTCGGGAAGTGGTCACGGCCCAAGTCCGCGACCACTGTGGTCGCGGACTTGGACCGTGACCATCTTAGCGCCAAACTCGCGCCAAAATTCCCTCCAAGCTTGGTCGCGGGTGGGTCACGGCCCAAGTCCGTGACCCAAGACATGACGAAGAAAAGAATACACACATTGAGGGTCACGGCTTAGGGCCGTGACCATTTCTGGGTGTGGGTCACGGCTATGGACTGTGACCATACCTCATTCAAGCACTAAGATGAATGAAAAAGGGTCGCGCACCACAAATTAGGGGTCACGGCTTGGGGTCGTGACCATTTATTGGTATAGGTCACGGCTATGGGCCGTGACCATACCCAAAATGGTGGGCTCACTAATTTCATTAATTTGTTTCACCCGTGGGTCACGGACAGAGCCGTGACCATGTTAAATCTAAAAAACATAACTCCCGCTATACCCTTCGTTTCATTCAATTCCTTCCCGTCCCTCTCTTTCATTCAATCGACCAAGTGGCACCGGCGATTTCAGGTAGGGTTTCAGTCGGACCAAGTGTTGTTCGGGTTACTGTGATGGTGGTGGCCGGAGGCTTCAATGACGGAGACAACAAGAAGGTTTGAGACAGCTCCAAGTCTGACAGAAAACGCGCAAATGGAGTGTGACAAAAATAAGGAGGTGCCGATCTATATCTTTAATTACCTGTCTTGTTAATTGAGGATTCAAATGTGCTTGTAATGCAGTTTAGGATTTGATGTGAGTGCCTAACATCAGATCCAATATAAGCTTGTCTTGTTAGATATAATCGGGATTTTGTTTTCAGTTTGAATTTGTAACTTATAAAAGTATATATTTGTTCAAATTTCTGCTATCAATTTGGTTCTTGATTTGTTTTGCATTTTTTAAGTTCATTTATTATCATTCTTTTTCAGCATGCAGCCACTATGGCCCTTGGCCATTCACATCTAGAAGTGTGCGAAATCATGTTTGGTGAGCTTGCATCTTTCATTGATGAGGTTTCTTTGGAAACAGAGGGGAAAACCAAGTGGAAGGTATACTTTATGTTTGAATGTCCCAAAGCTCACCCTTTTGTCTTCCATCTTTTAATTTTATTGCATTTGTCTGTTTATATATACATGCTACTTCTGTGTCTTTTTTTGTTGTTGTTGCGGGGTTGATTGTTGGTGCTAAAGTCAGGGCCTACACTGTATCCAGTGCATCCTTTGTATATTCACAGTGAGCACCCAACCATTATATTGGTTACCACTTTAACGCTATTGATTTATGTGACATCTGGAATGTAGAAAGTAAAGGCTAGATGAGTAAAAATTGACCCGAAGTTTTCAACTGAATAGGTATACGATATACCAAAATGATAGAGCACAGTTATACGGCTAAACCCAAACTATGATTATAAAACTCCTTCAATCCGAGGTTTATCACCATTATGTATTGCAGTCATTAGGTAACAACCACGTGCCTGAGAATTAAAGTGGTTAGGCAGGGAGAGTACATCAATGGTTCCAAATCATTTGACTCTGTTAAATAAAATTGCAACTGCTGCATTTAACATCTGTAGTAAAGGTACAGTAGCTTACCTCCTTATTTCTGTCTTGAGTTTTGTACAGTCGCATTTTGGATTAGGATGTGTGAAATCCCCAGAGGTTACGATCTGGAAACCTTTTTCTTTTACCAAATTTATTTACAATTATTCTTATTTGAAATTGTATTCATATTTTGTATGTAGCTACGCTATCATTCATAAACTGAACTTGTATACGACCGTTCATTGACTACATTTTGTCAATAACGTATTTATGCATTCTACTATACCTGCGACGACAACAAGGAGTTATGTAGAAATTTCACTTAACAAAAACCCTTTGCCAACTGTAATGTATACTCGATTTTCAGTCCTGTATATGATAAAATTTGTAAAGTATACATGATTTTTTATTGGAAAAATTATAATTTGTACGTGGAATTTTATAATATATACACGAATTTTTGTAATATACACGAATTTTATAATAAGAGTGGTTTTATGGTGGTCAGAGGATAGAGAAGCCGAGGGCAGATACATCCTCATAATTACACTAGTTGTGTTATGTATTATGTCCTTGTTGTGTTTCATTAAATTCAATAACAAACCAATGTTGGAAAAAAAACATGTTTTTTATGGTTAATGTTATTATGCTACGAGTGTCACTTTGCCACGTGAGATTCAGATTGTCTTATTAAAATAAACACGTGTTATGCTGTGTATACCGACATATGTCAAATCTGTTATGAAGCCTTTTGGTTAATTGGCTGTAATTGTTATTCCGTTCTTGTTCAAGCCCCTAGAAAATGTATTTTGAATCAAACATGTTTTTATGCTACAAATGTAATTTTTTTATATGATTTAAATGACTATTTTGTACTCCTTTACGTTTCTCTATTTTGAAGCTTATGCAATTGGATAATGTTTTCTTTTGTAGGAGAAAGGATCCGACAACATTGCTCTTAAAGCAATGGGTAGAGCTATTATTCGGGTAATTGTCTGAACTGAACATTATCCAATTGAATATGCCCTGTTATATTGAATATGTTTTTCACTGTTTTCACTTTCGAATTTGTTGTTATCTTGAATATGTTGTTCATTGATTTTAGGAAGAAGATGAAGTTAAAGGGTATTAGCAAATATCGTAGGATTTGGTGTAGTGAAAAGCGTGTATCTACAAGGTTCTTCAGGTAATTGTATTAGATAACTTGTATGAGAATGTGCTTAATGGTGAATTTAACTTTCTTTTCGCTTCTATTATGAGTTCAGATAGATCAGTTTTAATAATTTTCTCTCTTTTGGTTGCCGATAATTGAGAGAAACTATGAAAAACATTTCAATCTAGTATGCTTTATTCAACTTATATGTATGTGTGTTTCAATAACATTTTCACTTTTCACCATACCTACCCCTGTCAAAAACTTTTATATCTAGTATGCTTTATTCCAACATTTTCAGTTTTCAATTTGTATGTATTTGTGTAAATCTAAGACATATTATAGGCAACTAATAATTCTTCAGGAGTTTTGTGAGGTACTTTCTTTAATTTTACATACCAGTTCTTCATTACACATTATTTCCATATTGCAGATCTAAGAATTGCATACCAGTTTTCATTACATACCAGGTACTATTTACTTTAACTAAATTAGTTATAGAATTGATATGCATTATCTATTAAATTTTAGATGATAGAAGGAGTACGAGATAAATATTGGTTTTGTTTGGTTTGGCTGTTGGATAATTATTAGTTGTTGGATAGTATGATAGAAGGAGTACGGGATAAATATTGGTTTTGTTTGGTTTGGCAGTTGGATAATTATTAGTTGTTGGATAGTATGTTAGAAGGAGTACGGGATAATTAGAAGGAGTACGGGATAATTATGGGTTTGATTGTTGGATAATATGTTGAAAATATTTTAGAACTCTCGTAGGAACTGACCCCCCAGCCGCGGGTCTCCCGATTTGAGAGTACGACGATAATTTGCGTATTTCTTGACTTAGGCTTAAAAACTTGGCGTTAGAGGGTGAAAACTCGAAAAAGACCCCGAACGGCACCGTGGGTGGCACCAACACCTCCCAAGGGACCAATGTAACTTGTAGGAACTGACCCCACAACCGCGGGTCTCCCGGTTTGAGAGTACGACGGTAATTTGCGTATTTTTTGACTTGGGCTTAAAAACATGCCGTTAGAGGGTGAAAACTTGAAATAGCCCCCGAACAGCTCCGTGGGTGGCGCTAACACCTCCCACGGGACCAATGTAACTCGTAGGAACTGACCCCCCAGCCGCGGGTCTCTCGGTTTGAGAGTATGACGATAATTTGCATATTTCAAGACTTGGGCTTAAAAACATGACGTCAAAGGATGAAAACTCGAAACAACCCCCGAACGGCCCGGTGGGTGGCACCATCACCTCCCACGGGACCAATGTAACTCGTAGGAACTGACCTCACAGCCGCGGGTCTCCCGGTTTGAGAGTACGACGGTAATTTGCATATTTCTAGACTTAGGCTTAAAAACATGACGTTAGAGGGTGAAAACTCGAAACAACCCCAAAACGGCCCCGTTAGTGGCACCAACACCTCCCACGGGATCAATGTAACTCGTAGGAACTGACCCCATAGCTGCGGGACTCCCGGTTTGAGAATACGACGTTAATTTTCATATTTCTTGACTTAAGTTTGAAAACATGGCATTAGAGGGTGAAAACTCGAAACAGTCCCCGAACGGCCCCGTGGGTGGCACCAACACCTCCCACGGGACCAAGGTAACTCGTAGGAACTGACCCCGCAGCCGCGGGACTCCCGGTTTGAGAATACGTCAGTAATTTCATATTTCTAGACTTAAGCAAAACGTGGCGTTAGAGGGTGAGAATTCGAAACAGCCCCCGAACGGCCCCGTGGGTGGCACCAACACCTCCCATGGGACCAACGTAACTCGTAGGAACTGACCTCGCAGCCGCGGGTGTCCCGGTTTGAGAATACGACGGTAATTTGCGTATTTCTACACTTAAGCAAAACATGGCGTTGGAGGGTGATTACTCGAAACAGCCCCCAAACGGTCCTGGGGGTGGCACCAACACCTCCCACGGGACCAATGTAACTCGTAGGAACTGACCTCGCAGCCGCGGGTATCCCGGTTTGAGAGTAATACAGTAATTTGCATATTTCAAGACTTAGGCTTAAAAACATGGCGTTAGAAAGTGAAGACTCGAAACAGCCCCCAAACGGCCCCATAGGTGGCACCAACACCTCCCACGGGACAAATGTAACTCGTAGGAACTGACCTCGCAGCCGCGGGTATCCCGATTTGAGAGTAATACGGTAATTTGCATATTTTAAGACTTAGGCTTAAAAACATGACGTTAGAGGATGAAAACTCGAAACAGCCCCCGAACGGCCCCGTGGGTGGCACCCTCACCTCCCACCGGACCAATGTAACTCGTAGGATCTGACCTCGCAGCCGGGGGTCTCCCGATTTGAGAGTACGACGGTAATTTGCATATTTCTAGACTTAGGCATAAAAACATGACGTTAGAGGGTGAAAACTCGAAACAGCCCCCGAACGGCCCCGTGGGTGGCACCAATACCTCCCACGGGACCAACGTAAGTCGTAGGAGCTGACCTCGTAGCCGCGGTTATCCCGGTTTGAGAGTACGACGGTAATTTGCATATTTCAAGACTTAGGCTTAAAAACATGACGTTAGAAAGTGAAAACTCTAAACAGCCCCCAAACGGCCCCGTGGGTGGCACCATAACCACCCACGGGACCAATGTAACTCGTAGGAACTAAACCCCCAGCCGCGGGTCTCCCGATTTGAGAGTACGACGATAATTTGCATATTTCTAGACTTAGGCTTAAAAACAGGACATAAGAGGGTGAAAACTCGAAACTGCCCACGAACGGCCAAGTGGGTGGCACCAACACCTCCCATGGGACCAACGTAACTCGTAGGAACCGACCCCGCAGCCGCGGGTCTCCCGGTTAGAGAGTACGACGATAATTTGCTTATTTCTAGACTTAGGCTTAAAAACATGACGTTAGAGGGTGAAAACTCGAAAAAGCCCCCGAACGGCCCCATGGGTGGCACCAATACCTCCCACGGGACCAACGTAACTCGTAGGAACTGACCCCGCAGTTGCGGGTCTCCCAGTTTGAGAGTACGACGGTAATTTTCTTATTACTAGACTTAGGCTTAAAAACATGACGTTAGAGGGTGAAAACTCGAAACAGCCCCCGAACGGCCCCGTGAGTGGCACCAACACCTCCCACGGGACCAACGTAACTCGTAGAAACTGACCTCGCAGCCGCGGATCTCCCGACTTGAGAATACGACGGTAATTTGCGTATTTCTACACTTAAGCAAAACATGGCGTTAGAGGGTGAAAACTCGAAACAGCCCCCAAACGGCCCCGTGGATGGCACCAACACCTCCCACGGGACCAACGTAACTCGGAGGAACTGACCTCGCAGTCGCGGGTATCCCGGTTTGAGAGTAATACGGTAATTTGCATATTTTAAGACTTAGGCTTAAAAACATGACGTTAGAAAGTGAAAACTCGAAACAGCCCCCAAACGGCTCCGTGGGTGGCACCAACACCTCCCACGGGACAAATGTAACTCGTAGTAACTGACCTCGCAGCCACGGGTATCCCGGTTTGAGAGTAATACGGTAATTTGGATACTTCAAGACTTAGGCTTAAAAACACGACGTTAGAGAATGAAAACTCGAAACAGCCCCGAACGGCCACGTGGGTGGCACCATCACCTCCCACGGGACCAACGTAACTCGTAGGAACTGACCTCGCAGCCGCGGGTATCCCGGTTTGAGAGTAATACGGTAATTTACATATTTCAAGACTTAGGCTTAAAAACATGACGTTAGAAAGTGAAGACTCGAAACAGCTCCCAAACGTCCCCGTGGGTGGCACCAACACCTCCCATTGGACAAATGTAACTCGTAGGAACTGACCTCACAGCCGCGGGTATCCCGGTTTGAGAGTAATTCGATAATTTTCAGATTTCAAGACTTAGGCTTAAAAACATGACGTTAGAGGATGAAAACTCGAAACAGCCCCCGAACGGCCCCGTGGGTGGCACCCTCACCTCCCATGGGACCAATGTAACTCGTAGGAACTGACCTCGCAGTCGCGGGTCTCCCGGTTTGAGAGTACGACGATAATTTGCATATTTCTAGACTTAGGCTTAAAAACAGGACATAAGAGGGTGAAAACTCGAAACTGCCCACGAACGGCCAAGTGGGTGGCACCAACACCTCCCATGGGACCAACGTAACTCGTAGGAACCGACCCCGCAGCCGCGGGTCTCCCGGTTAGAGAGTACGACGATAATTTGCTTATTTCTAGACTTAGGCTTAAAAACATGACGTTAGAGGGTGAAAACTCGAAAAAGCCCCCGAACGGCCCCATGGGTGGCACCAATACCTCCCACGGGACCAACGTAACTCGTAGGAACTGACCTCGCAGCCGCGGGTGTCCCGGTTTGAGAATACGACGGTAATTTGCGTATTTCTACACTTAAGCAAAACATGGCGTTAGAGGGTGAAAACTCGAAACAGCCCCCAAACGGCCCCGTGGGTGGCACCAACACCTCCCACGGGACCAACGTAACTAGTAAGAACTGACCTCGCAGCCACGTGTATCCCGATTTGAGAGTAATACGGTAATTTGCATATTTCAAGACTTAGGCTTAAAAACATGACGTTAGAAAGTGAAGACTCGAAACAACCCCCAAACGTCCCCGTGGGTGGCACCAACACCTCCCACGGGACTAATGTAACTCGTAGGAACTGACCTCGCAGCCGCGGGTATCGAGGTTTGATAGTAATACGGTAATTTTCATATTTCAAGACATAGGCTTAAAAACATGACGTTAGAGGATGAAAACTCGAAACAGGCCCCGAACGGCCCTGTGGGTGGCACCCTCACCTCCCACGGGACCAATGTAACTCGTAGGAACTGACCTCGCAGTCGCGGGTCTCCCGGTTCGAGAGTGCGACGGTAATTTGCATATTTCAAGACTTAGGCTTAAAAACATGACATTAGAGGATGAAAACTCGAAACAGCCCCCGAACGGCCCCGTGGGTGGCACCCTCACCTCCCACGGGACCAATGTAACTCGTAGGAACTGACCTCGCAGTCGCGGGTCTCCCGGTTTGAGAGTGCGATGGTAATTTGCATATTTCTAGACTTAGGCTTAAAAACATGATGTTAGAGGGTGAAAACTCGAAACAGCCCCCGAACGGCCCCGTGGGTGGCACCAACACCTCCCACGGGACCAACGTAACTCGTAGGAACCGACCCCGCAGCCGCGGGTCTCCCGGTTTGAGAGTACGGCGGCAATTTGCTTATTTCTAATCGTAGGCTTAAAAAAATGACGTTAGAGGCTGAAAACTCGAAACAGCCCCCGAACGGCCCCGTGGGAGGCTCGTAGGAACTGACCTCGCAGCCGCGGGTCTCCCGATTTGAGAATACGATGGTTATTTGCGTATTTATACACTTAAGCAAAACATGGCATTAGAGGGTGAAAACTCGAAACAGCCCCCAAACGGCCCCGTGGGTGGCACCAACACCTCCCACGGGACCAATGTAACAAGTAGGAACTGACCCCGCAGCCGCGGGACTCTCGGTTTTAGAATACGAAGGTAATTTGCATATTTCTAGACTTAGGCTTAAAAACATGGCGTGAGACGGTGATAACTCGAAACAGCCCACGAACATCCCCGTGGGTGGCACCAACAACTCCCACGGGACAAATGTAACTCGTAGGAACTGACCTCGGAGCCGCGGGTATCCCGGTTTGAGAGTAATACGCTAATTTGCATATTTCAAGACTTAGTCTTAAAAACATGACGTTAGAGGATGAAAACTCGAAACATCCCCCGAACGGCCCCGTGGTTGGCACCATCACCTCCCACGGGACCAATGTAACTCGTAGGAACTGACCTCGCAGCTGTGGGTCTCTCGGTTTGAGAGTACGACGGTAATTTGCATATTTCTAGACTTAGGCTTAAAAACATGACGTTAGAGGGTGAAAACTCTAAATAGCCCCCGAACGGCCCCGTGGGTGGCACCAATACCTCCCACGGGACCAACTTGACTCGTAGGAACCGTCCCCGCAGCCGCGGGTCTCTCGATTTGAGAGTACGACGGTAATTTTCTCATTTCTAGACTTAGGCTTAAAAACATGACGTTAGAGGGTGAGAACTCGAAACAGCCCCTGAACGGCCCCGTGGGTGGCGCCACACCTCCCACGGGACCAACGTAACTCTAGGAACTGAGCTCGCAGCCGCGGGTATCCCGGTTTGAGAGTAATACGACAATTTGCATATTTCAAAACTTAGGCTTAAAAACATGACGTTAGAGGGTGAAAACTCGAAACAGCCCCCAAACGGCCCCGTGGGTGGCACCAACACCTCCCACGGGACCAACATAACTCATAGGAACCGACCTCGCAGCCGCAGGTCTCCCGGTTTGAGAGTACGACGGTAATTTGCTTATATCTAGACTTAGGCTTAAAAACATGACGTTAGAGGGTGAAAACCCGAAACAGCACCCGAACGGCCCCGTGAGTGGCACCAACACCTCCCACGGGACCAACGTAACTCGTAGGAACCGACCCCGCAGTCGCGGGTCTCCCGGTTTTAGAGTATGACGGTAATTTTCTTATTTCTAGACTTAGGCTTAAAAATATGACGTTAGAGGGTGAGAACTCGAAACAGCCCCCGAACGGCCCCGTGGGTGGCACCAACACCTCCCACGGGACCAACGTAAGTCGTAGGAGCTGACCTCGTAGCCGCGGTTATCCCGGTTTGAGAGTACGACGGTAATTTGCATATTTCAAGACTTAGGCTTAAAAACATGACGTTAGAAAGTGAAAACTCTAAACAGCCCCCAAACGGCCCCGTGGGTGGCACCATAACCACCCACGGGACCAATGTAACTCGTAGGAACTAAACCCCCAGCCGCGGGTCTCCCGATTTGAGAGTACAACGGTAATTTGCATATTTTTAGACTTAGACTTAAAAACATGACGTTAGAGAGTGAAAACTCGAAAGAGCCCCCGAACGGCACCGTGGGTGGCACCAACACCTCCCACGGGACCAAGGTAACTCGTAGGAACCAACCCCGCAGCCGCGGGTCTCCCGGTTTGAGAGTACGACGGTAATTTGCATATTTCTAGACTTATGCTTAAAAACATGATGTTAGAGGGTAAAAACTCGAAACAGCCCCCGAACGACGCCGTGGGTGGTACCAACACGTCCCACGGGACCAATGTAACTCGTAGGAACTGACCTCGCAGCCGCGGGTCTCCCGGTTTGAGAATACGACAATAATTTGCATATTTTACACTTAAGAAAAACATGGCGTTAGAGGGAGAAAACTCGAAACAACCCCCAAACGGCCCCGTGGGTGGCACCAACACCTCCCACGGGACCAACGTAACTCGTAGGAACTGACCTCGCAGCCGCGGGTATCCCGGTTTGAGAGTAATACGGTAATTTGCATATTTCAAGACTAAGGCTTAAAAACATGACTTAGAAAGTGAAAAATCGAAACAGCCCCCAAACGGCTCCGTGGGTGGCACCAACACCTCCCACGAGAAAAACGTAACTCGTAGGAAGTGAGCTCGGAGCCGCGGGTATCCCGGTTTGAGAGTACTACGGTAATTTCCATATTTCAAGACTTAGGCTTAAAAACATGACGTTAGAGGATGAAAACTCGAAACAGCCCCAGAACGGCCCCGTCGGTGGCACCATCACCTCCCACGGGACCAACGTAACTCGTAGGAACCGACCCCGCAGTCGCGGGTCTCCCGGTTTGAGAGTACGATGGTAATTTTCTTATTTCTAGACTTAGGCCTAAAAACATGACGTTAGAGGGTGAGAACTCGAAACAACCCCCGAACAGCCCCGTGGGTGGCACCATCACCTCCCACGGGACCAATGTAACTCGTAGGAACTGAACCCGCAGCCGCGGGTCTCCCGGTTTGAGAGTACAATGGTAATTTGCATATTTCTAGACTTAGACTTAAAAACATGACGTTAGAGAGTGAAAACTAGAAACAGCCCCCAAACGGCACCGTGGGTGGCACCAACACCTCCCACGGGACCAACGTAACTCGTAGGAACCGACCCCGCAGCCGCGGGTCTCCCGGTTTGAGAGTACGACGGTAATTTGCATATTTCTAGACTTATGCTTAAAAACATGACGTTAGAGGGTGAAAACTCGAAACAGCCCCCGAACGGCCCCGTGGGTGGTACCAACACGTCCCACGGGACCAACGTAACTCGTAGGAACTGACCTCGCAGCCGCGGGTGTCCCGATTTGAGAATACGACGGTAATTTGCGTATTTCTACACTTAAGCAAAACATGGCGTTAGAGGGTGAAAACTCGAAACAACCCCCAAACGGCCCCGTGGGTGGCACCAACACCTCCCACGGGACCAACGTATCTCGTAGGAACCGACCCCGCAGCCGCGGGTCTCCCGATTTGAGAGTTCGAAGATAATTTGCTTATTTCTAGACTTATGCTTAAAAACATGACATTAGAGGGTGAAAACTCGAAACAGCCCCCGAACGGCCCCGTGGGTGGTACCAACACGTCCCACGGGACCAATGTAACTCGTAGGAACTGACCTCGTAGCCGCAGGTCTCCCGGGTTGAGAGTACAGCGGTTATTTGCGTATTTCTAGACTTAGGCTTAAAAACATGAAGTTAGAAGGTGAAAACTCGAAACAGCCCCCGAACGGCCCCGTGGGTGGCACCAACGTTACTCGTAGGAACCGACCCCGCAGTCGCGGGTCTCCCGGTTTGAGAGTACGACGGTAATTTGCTTATTTCTAGACTTAGGCTTAAAAACATGACGTTAAAGGGTGAAAACTCGAAACAACCCCCGAACGGCCCCATGGATGGCACCAACACCTCCCACGGGACCAACGTAACTCGTAGGAACTGACCTCGCAACCGCGGGTGTCCCGGTTTGAGAATACGATGGTAATTTGCGTATATCTACACTTAAGCAAAACATGGCGTTACAGGGTGAAAACTCGAAACAGCCCCCAAACGGCCCCGTGGGTGGTACCAACACCTCCCACGGGACCAACGTAACTCTTAGGAACTGACCTCGCAGCCTCGGATATCTTGGTTTGAGAGTAATACGGTAATTTTGCATATTTCAAGACTTAGGCTTAAAAACATGACGTTAGAAAGTGAAAACTCGAAACAGCCCCCAAACGGCCCCGTGGGTGGAACCATCACCTCCCACGGGACCAATGTAACTCGTAGGAACTGAACCCGCAGCCGCGGGTCTCCCGGTTTGAGAGTACAACAGTAATTTGTATATTTCTAGACTTAGACATAAAAACATGACGTTAGAGAGTGAAAAATCGAAACAGCCTCCGAACGGCACCTTGGGTGGCACCAACACCTCCCACGGGACCAACGTATCTCGTAGGAACCGACCCCGCAGCCGCGGGTCTCCCGATTTGAGAGTTCGACGATAATTTGCTTATTTCTAGACTTATGCTTAAAAACATGACATTAGAGGGTGAAAACTCGAAACAGCCCCCGAACGGCCCCGTGGGTGGTACCAACACGTCCCACGGGACCAATGTAACTCGTAGGAACTGACCTCGTAGCCGCAGGTCTCCCGGGTTGAGAGTACAGCGGTTATTTGCGTATTTCTAGACTTAGGCTTAAAAACATGACGTTAGAAGGTGAAAACTCGAAACAGCCCCCGAACGGCCCCGTGGGTGGCACCAACGTTACTCGTAGGAACCGACCCTGCAGTCGCGGGTCTCCCGGTTTGAGAGTACGACGGTAATTTGCTTATTTCTAGACTTGGGCTTAAAAACATGACGTTAAAGGGTGAAAACTCGAAACAGCCCCCGAACGGCCCCATGGATGGCACCAACACCTCCCACGGGACCAACGTAACTCGTAGGAACTGACCTCGCAACCGCGGGTGTCCCAGTTTGAGAATACGATGGTAATTTGCGTATATCTACACTTAAGCAAAACATGGCGTTACAGGGTGAAAACTCGAAACAGCCCCCAAACGGCCCCGTGGGTGGTACCAACACCTCCCACGGGACCAACGTAACTCTTAGGAACTGACCTCGCAGCCTCGGATATCTTGGTTTGAGAGTAATACGGTAATTTTGCATATTTCAAGACTTAGGCTTAAAAACATGACGTTAGAAAGTGAAAACTCGAAACAGCCCCCAAACGGCCCCGTGGGTGGAACCATCACCTCCCACGGGACCAATGTAACTCGTAGGAACTGAACCCGCAGCCGCGGGTCTCCCGGTTTGAGAGTACAACGGTAATTTGTATATTTCTAGACTTAGACATAAAAACATGACGTTAGAGAGTGAAAAATCGAAACAGCCTCCGAACGGCACCTTGGGTGGCACCAACACCTCCCACGGGACCAACGTATCTCGTAGGAACCGACCCCGCAGCCGCGGGTCTCCCGATTTGAGAGTTCGACGATAATTTGCTTATTTCTAGACTTATGCTTAAAAACATGACATTAGAGGGTGAAAACTCGAAACAGCCCCCGAACGGCCCCGTGGGTGGTACCAACACGTCCCACGGGACCAATGTAACTCGTAGGAACTGACCTCGTAGCCGCAGGTCTCCCGGGTTGAGAGTACAGCGGTTATTTGCGTATTTCTAGACTTAGGCTTAAAAACATGACGTTAGAAGGTGAAAACTCGAAACAGCCCCCGAACGGCCCCGTGGGTGGCACCAACGTTACTCGTAGGAACCGACCCTGCAGTCGCGGGTCTCCCGGTTTGAGAGTACGACGGTAATTTGCTTATTTCTAGACTTGGGCTTAAAAACATGACGTTAAAGGGTGAAAACTCGAAACAGCCCCCGAACGGCCCCATGGATGGCACCAACACCTCCCACGGGACCAACGTAACTCGTAGGAACTGACCTCGCAACCGCGGGTGTCCCGGTTTGAGAATACGATGGTAATTTGCGTATATCTACACTTAAGCAAAACATGGCGTTACAGGGTGAAAACTCGAAACAGCCCCCAAACGGCCCCGTGGGTGGTACCAACACCTCCCACGGGACCAACGTAACTCTTAGGAACTGACCTCGCAGCCTCGGATATCTTGGTTTGAGAGTAATACGGTAATTTTGCATATTTCAAGACTTAGGCTTAAAAACATGACGTTAGAAAGTGAAAACTCGAAACAGCCCCCAAACGGCCCCGTGGGTGGAACCATCACCTCCCACGGGACCAATGTAACTCGTAGGAACTGAACCCGCAGCCGCGGGTCTCCCGGTTTGAGAGTACAACGGTAATTTGTATATTTCTAGACTTAGACATAAA
This sequence comes from Sambucus nigra, assembly GCA_949130495.1. NCBI lineage: Eukaryota > Viridiplantae > Streptophyta > Magnoliopsida > Dipsacales > Adoxaceae > Sambucus > Sambucus nigra. The sequence goes on from OX422208.1 coordinate 205,409,523, forward strand.
AACATGACGTTAGAGAGTGAAAAATCGAAACAGCCTCCGAACGGCACCTTGGGTGGCACCAACACCTCCCACGGGACCAACGTATCTCGTAGGAACCGACCCCGCAGCCGCGGGTCTCCCGATTTGAGAGTTCGACGATAATTTGCTTATTTCTAGACTTATGCTTAAAAACATGACATTAGAGGGTGAAAACTCGAAACAGCCCCCGAACGGCCCCGTGGGTGGTACCAACACGTCCCACGGGACCAATGTAACTCGTAGGAACTGACCTCGTAGCCGCAGGTCTCCCGGGTTGAGAGTACAGCGGTTATTTGCGTATTTCTAGACTTAGGCTTAAAAACATGACGTTAGAAGGTGAAAACTCGAAACAGCCCCCGAACGGCCCCGTGGGTGGCACCAACGTTACTCGTAGGAACCGACCCCGCAGTCGCGGGTCTCCCGGTTTGAGAGTACGACGGTAATTTGCTTATTTCTAGACTTAGGCTTAAAAACATGACGTTAAAGGGTGAAAACTCGAAACAGCCCCCGAACGGCCCCATGGATGGCACCAACACCTCCCACGGGACCAACGTAACTCGTAGGAACTGACCTCGCAACCGCGGGTGTCCCGGTTTGAGAATACGATGGTAATTTGCGTATATCTACACTTAAGCAAAACATGGCGTTACAGGGTGAAAACTCGAAACAGCCCCCAAACGGCCCCGTGGGTGGTACCAACACCTCCCACGGGACCAACGTAACTCTTAGGAACTGACCTCGCAGCCTCGGATATCTTGGTTTGAGAGTAATACGGTAATTTTGCATATTTCAAGACTTAGGCTTAAAAACATGACGTTAGAAAGTGAAAACTCGAAACAGCCCCGTGGGTGGAACCATCACCTCCCACGGGACCAATGTAACTCGTAGGAACTGAACCCGCAGCCGCGGGTCTCCCGGTTTGAGAGTACAACGGTAATTTGTATATTTCTAGACTTAGACATAAAAACATGACGTTAGAGAGTGAAAAATCGAAACAGCCTCCGAACGGCACCTTGGGTGGCACCAACACCTCCCACGGGACCAACGTAACTCGTAGGAACCGACCCCGCGGCCGAGGGTCTCCCGGTTTAAGAGTACGACGGTAATTTGCATATTTCTAGACTTATGCTTAAAAACATGACGTTAGAGGGTGAAAACTCGAAATAGCGCCCGAACGGCTCCGTGGGTGGCACCAACACCTCCCACGGGACCAACGTAACTCGTAGGAACCGACCCCGCAGTCGCGGGTCTCCCGGTTTGAGAGTACGACGGTAATTTTCTTATTTCTAGACTTAGGCTTAAAAACATGATGTTAGAGGGTGAAAACTCGAAACAACCCCCGAACGGCCCCGTGGATGGCACCAACACCTCCCACGGGACCAATGTAACTCGTAGGAACTGACCTCGCAGCCGCGGGTCTCCCGGGTTGAGAGTACAGCGGTTATTTGCGTATTTCTTGACTTAGGCTTAAAAACATGACGTTAGAAGGTGAAAACTCGAAACAGCCCCCGAACGGCCCCGTGGGTGGCACCAAAACCTCCCACGGGACCAACGTAACTCGTAGGAACCGACCCCGCAGCCGCGGGTCTCCCGGTTTGAGAGTACGACGGTAATTTTCTTATTTCTAGACTTAGGATTAAAAACATGATGTTAGAGGGTGAGAACTCGAAACAGACCCCGAACGGCCCCGTGGGTGGCTCCAACACCTCCCACGGGACCAACGTAACTCGTAGGAACCGACCCCACAGCCGCGGGTCTCCCGATTTGAGAGTACGATGGTAATTTACTTATTTCTAGACTTAGGCTTAAAAACATGACGTTAAAGGGTGAAAACTCGAAACAGCCCCCGAACGGTCCCGTGGATGGCACCAACACCTCCCACGGGACCAACGTAACTTGTAGGAACTGACCTCGCAACCGCGGGTGTCCCGGTTTGAGAGTACAACGGTAATTTGCGTATATCTTCACTTAAGTAAAACATGGCGTTACAGGGTGAAAACTCGAAACAGCCCCCAAACGGCCCTGTGGGTGGTACTAACACCTCCCACGGGACCAACGTAACTCGTAGGAACTGACCTCGCAGCCGCGGATATCCCGTTTTGAGAGTAATACGATAATTTGCATATTTCAAGACTTAGGCTTAAAAACATGACGTTAGAAAGTGAAAACACGAAACAGCCCCCAAACGGCCCCGTGGGTGGAACCATAACCTCCCACGGGACCAATGTAACTCGTAGGAACTGAACCCGCAGCCGCGGGTCTCCCGATTTGAGAGTACAATGGTAATTTGTATATTTCTAGACTTAGACATAAAAACATGACGTTAGAGAGTGAAAACTCGAAACAGCCCCCGAACGGCCCCGTGGGTGGCATCAACACCTCCCACGGGACCAACGTAACTCGTAGGAACCGACCCCGCTACCGCGGGTGTCCCGGTTTGAGAGTACGACGGTAATTTACATATTTCTAGACTTATGCTTAAAAACATGACGTTAGATTGTGAAAACTCGAAACAACCCCCGAACGGCCCCGTGGGTGGCACCAACACCTCCCACGGGACCAATATAACTCGTAGGAACTGACGTCGCAGCCGCAGGTCTCCCGATTTGAGAGTACGACGGTAATTTGCATATTTCTAGACTTAGTCTTAAAAACATGACGTTAGAGGGTGAAAACTCGAAACAGACCCCGAACGGCCCCGTGGGTAGCACCAACACCTCTCACGGGACCAACTGAACTCGTAGGAACCGACCCCGCAGCCACGGGTCTCTCGGTTTGAGAGTACGACGGTAATTTTCTTATTTCTAGGCTTAGGCTTAAAAACATGACGTTAGAGGGTGAGAACTCGAAACAGCCCCCGAATGGCCCCGTGGGTGGTGCCAACACCTCCCACGGGACCAACGTAACTCGTAGGAACTGACCTCGCAGCCGCGGGTATCCCGGCTTGAGAGTAATACGGTAATTTGCATATTTCTAGACTTAGGCTTAAAAACGTGACGTTTGAGGGTGAAAACTCGAAACAGCCCCCGAACGGCCCCGTGGGTGGTACCAACACCTCCCACGCGACCAACGTAACTCGTAGGAACCGACCCCGCAGCCGCGGGTCTCCCGGTTTGAGAGTGCGACGGTAAGTTGCTTATTTCTAGACTTAGCCTTAAAAACATGACGTTAGAGGGTGAAAACTCGAAACACCCCCCGAACGGCCCCGTGGGTGGCACCAACACTTCCCACGGGACCAACTTAACTCGTAGGAACTGACCTTGCAGCCATGGGTCTCCCGGTTTGAGAATACGATGGTAATTTGCGTATTTCTACACTTAAGAAAAACATAGCGTTAGATGGTAAAAACTCGAAACAACCCCCAAACGTCCCCGTGGGTGGCACCAACACCACCCATGGACCAACGTAACTCGTAGGAACTGACCTCACAGCCACGGGTATCCCGGTTTGAGAGTAATACGGTAATTTGCATATTTCAAGACTTAGGCTTAAAAACATGACGTTAGAAAGTGAAAACTCGAAACAGCCCCCAAACGGCTCCGTGGGTGGCACCAACAACTCCCACGGGACAAATGTAACTTGTAGCAACTTACCTCGCAGCCGCGGGTATCCCGGTTTGAGAGTAATACGGTAATTTGCATATTTCAAGACTTAGGCTTAAAAACACGACGTTAGAGGATGAAAACTCGAAATAGCCCCCGAACGGCCCCGTGGGTGGCACCATCACCTCCCACGACCAACGTAACTCGTAGGAACTGACCTCGCTGCCGCGGGTATCCCGGTTTGAGAGTAATACGGTAATTTGCATATTTCAAGACTTAGGCTTAAAAACATGACGTTAGAAAGTGAAAACTCAAAGCAGCCCCCAAACGGTTCCGTGGGTGGCACCAACTCCTCCCACGGGACAAATGTAACTCGTAGGAACTGACCTCAGAGCCGCGGGTATCCCGGTTTGAGAGTAATACGATAATTTCAATATTTCAAGACTTAGGATTAAAAACATGACGTTAGAGAATTAAAACTCGAAACAGCCCCCGAACGGTCCCGTGGGTGACACCATCACCTCCCACGGGACCAATGTAACTCGTAGGGACTGACCTCGCAGCCGCGGGTCTCCCGATTTGAGAGTAGGACGGTAATTTTCTTATTTCTAGACTTAGGCTTAAAAACATGACGTTAGAGGGTGAGAACTCGAAACAGCCCCCGAACGGCCCCGTGGGTGGCACCAACACCTCCCACGGGACCAACGTAAATCGTAGGAACTGACCTCGCAGCCGCGGGTATCCCGGTTTGAGAGTAATACGGTAATTTGCATATTTCAAGACTTAGGCTTAAAAACATGACGTTAGAGGGTGAAAACTCGAAACAGCCCCCGAACGACCCCGTAGGTAGCACCAACACCTACCACGGGACCAAACTAACTCGTAGGAATCGACCCCGCTTCCGCGGGTCTCCCGGTTTGAGAGTACGACGGTAATTTGCTTATTTCTAGACTTAGGCTTCAAAACATGACGTTAGAGGGTGAAAACTCGAAAAAGCCCCCGAACGGCCCCGTGGGTGGCACCAACACCTCCCACGGGACAAACGTAACTCGTAGGAACTGACCTCGCAGCCGCGGGTGTCTCGGTTTGAGAATACGATGGTAATTTGCGTATTTCTACACTTAAGCAAAACATGGCGTTAGAGGGTGAAAACTCGAAACAGCCCCCAAACGGCCCCGTGGGTGGCACCAACACCTCCCACGGGACCAACGTAACTCGTAGGAACTGACCTCGCAGCCGTGAGTATCCCGGTTTGAGAGTAATACGGTAATTTGCATATTTCAAGACTTAGGCTTAAAAACATGACGTTCGAAAGTGAAGACTCGAAACTGCCCCCAAACGGCCCCGTGGGTGGCATCAACACCTCCCACGGGACAAATGTAACTCATAGGAACTGACCTCGCAGCCGCGAGTATCCCGGTTTGAGAGTAAAACGGTAATTTGCATATTTCAAGACTTAGGCTTAGAAACATGACGTTAGAGTATGAAAACTCGAAACAGCCCCCGAACGGCCCCTTGGGTGGCACCCTCACCTCCCACGGGACCAATGTAACTCGTAGGAACTGACCTCGCAGCCGCGGGTCTCCCGGTTTGTGAGTACGACGGTAATTTGCATATTTCTAGACTTAGGCTTAAAAACATGACATAAGAGGGTGAAAACTCGAAACAGCCCCCGAACGACCCCGTGGGTGGCACCAACACCTGTCACGGGACCAACATAACTCGTAGGAACCGACCCCACAGCTGCGGGTCTCCCAGTTTGAGAGTACGGCGATAATTTGATTATTTCTAGACTTAACATTAAAAACATGACGTTAGAGGGTGAAAACTCGAAACAGCCCCCGAACGGCCCCGTGGGTGTTACCAACACGTCCCACGGGACCAACGTAACTCGTAGGAACTGACCTCGCAGCCGCGGGTCTCCCGGTTTGAGAATACGACGATAATTTGCGTATTTCTACACTTAAGCAAAACATGGCGTTAGAGGGTGAAAACTCGAAACAACCCCCAAACGGCCTCGTGGGTGGCACCAACACCTCCCACGGGACCAACGTAACTCGTAGGAACTGACCTCGTAGCCGCGGGTATCCCGGTTTGAGAGTAATACGGCAAATTTCATATTTCAAGACTTAGGCTTAAAAACATGACGTTAGAAAGTGAAAACTCGAAACAGCCCCCAAACGGCTCCGTGGGTGGCACCAACACCTCCCACGGGACAAATGTAACTCGTAGGAACTGACCTCGGAGCCGCGGGTATCCCGGTTTGAGAGTAATACGGTAATTTGCAAATTTAAAGACTTAGGCTTAAAAACATGACGTTAGAGGATGAAAACTCGAAACATCCCCAGAACGGCCCCGTGGGTGGCACCATCACCTCCCACGGGACCAATGTAACTCGTAGGAACTGACCTCACAGCTGCGGGTCTCCCGATTTGAGAGTACGACGGTAATTTTCTTATTTCTAGACTTAGGCTTAAAAACATGACGTTAGAGGGTGAGAACTCGAAACAGCCCCCGAACGGCCCCGTGGGTGGCACCAACACCTCCCACTGGACCAACGTAACTCGTAGGAACTGACCTCGCAGCCGCGGGTATCCCGGTTTGAGAGTAATACGGTAATTTGCATATTTCAAGACTTAGGCTTAAAAACATGACGTTAGAGGGTGAAAACTCGAAACAGCCCCCAAACGGCCCAGTGGGTGGCACCAACACCTCCCACGGGACCAACGTAACTCGTTGGAACCGACCCCGCAGCCGCGGGTCTCTCGGTGTGAGAGTACGACGGTAATTTGCTTATTTCTAGACTTAGGCTTAAAAACATGACATTAGAGCGTGAAAACTCGAAAAAGCCCCCGAACGGCCCTGTGGGTGGCACCAACACCTCCCACGGGACCAACGTAACTCGTAGGAACTGACCTCGCAACCGCGTGTGTCCCGGTTTGAGAATACGACAATAATTTGCGTATTTCTACACTTAAGCAAAACATGGCGTTAGAGGGGGAAAACTCGAAACAGCCCCCAAACGACCCCGTGGGTGGCACCAACACCTCCCACGGGACCAACGTAACTCGTAGGAACTGACCTCGCAGCCGCGAGTATCCCGGTTTGAGAGTAATACGGTAATTTGCATATTTCAAAACTTAGGCTTAAAAATATGACGTTAAATAGTGAAGACTCGAAACAGTCCCCAAACGGCCCCGTGGGTGGCACCAACACCTCCCACGGGACAAATGTAACTCGTAGGAACTGACCTCGCAGCCGCGGGTATCCAGGTTTGAGAGTAATACGGTAATTTGCATATTTCAAGACTTAGGATTAAAAACATTACGTTAGATGATGAAAACTCGAAACAGCCCCCGAACGGCCCCGTGGGTGGCACAAACACCTCCCACGGGACCAACGTAACTCGTAGGAACTGACCTCGCAGCCGCGGGTCTCCCGGTTTGAGAATACGACGGTTATTTGTGTATTTGTACACTTAAGCAAAACATGGCGTTAGAGGGTGAAAACTCGAAACAACCCCCAAACGGCCCCGTGGGTGGCACCAACACCTCCCACGGGACCAATGTAACTCGTAGGAATTGACCTCGCAGCCGCGGGTCTCCCGGTTTGAGAGTAATATGGTAATTTATATATTTCAAGACTTAGGCTGAAAAACATGACGTTAGAGGTTGAAAACTCGAAACAGCCCCCGAACGGCCCCGTGGGTGGCACCAACACCTCCCACGGGATCAAAGTTACTCGTAGGAACCGACCCCGCAGCCGCGGGTCTCCCGGTTTGAGAGTACGACTGTAATTTGCTTATTTCTAGACTTGGGCTTAAAAACATGACGTTAGAGGGTGAAAACTCTAAACAGCCCTCGAACGGCCCCGTGGGTGGCACCAACACCTCCCACGGGACCAATGTAACTCGTAGGAACTGACCTCGCAGCCGCGGGTCTCCCGGTTTGAGAGTACGACGGTAATTTGTGTATTTCTAGACTTAGGCTTAAAAACCTGAGGTTAGAGGGTGAAAACTCGAAACAGCTCCTGAACGGCCCCGTGGGTGGCACCAACACCTCCCACGGGACAAACCCGACTCGTAGGAACCGACCCCGCAGCCGCGGGTCTCCCGGTTTGAGAGTACGACGGTAATTTTCTTATTTCTAGACTTAGGCTTAAAAACATGACGTTAGAGGGTGAGAACTAAAAACAGCTCCCGAACGGCCCCGTGGGTGGCACCAACACCTCCCACGGGACCAACGTAACTCATAGGAACTGACCTCGCAGCCGCGGGTGTCCCGGTTTGAGAATACGATGGTAATTTGCGTATTTCTACACTTAAGCAAAACATGGCGTTAGAGGGTGAAAACTTGAAACAGCCCCCGAACGGCCCCGTGGGTGGCACCAACACCTCCCACGGGACCAACATAACTCGTAGGAACCGAGCCCGCAGCCGCGAGGCTCCCGGTTTGAGAGTACGGCGGTAATTTGCTTATTTCTAGACATACTCTTAAAAACATGGCATTAGAGGGTGAAAACTCGAAACAGCCCCCAAACGTCCCCGTGGGTAGCATCAACACCTCCCACGGGACCAACGTAACTCGTAGGAACTGACCTCGCAGCCGCGGGTATCCCGGTTTGAGAGTAATACGGTAATTTGCATATTTCAAGCCTTAGGCCTAAAAACATGACGTTAGAGGGTGAAAACTCGAAACAACCTCCGAACGGCCCCGTGGGTGGCACCAACACCTCCCACGGGACCAACGTAACTCGTAGGAACCGACCCCGCAGCCGCGGGTGTCCCGGTTTGAGAGTTTGACGGTAATTTGCTTATTTCTAGACTTGGGCTTAAAAACATGACGTTAGAGGGTAAAAACTCGAAACATCCCCCGAACGGCCCCGTGGATGGCACCAACACCTCACACGAGACCAATGTAACTCGTAGGAACCGACCCCGCAGCCGCGGGTCTCCCTGTTTGAGAGTACGGAGGTAATTTGCTTATTTCTAATCGTAGGCTTAAAAACATGACGTTAGAGGGTGAAAACTCAAAACAGCCCCCGAACGGCCCCGTGGGAGGCTCGTAGGAACTGACCTCGCAGCCGCGGGTCTCCCAGTTTGAGAATACGATGGTTATTTGCGTATTTCTACACTTAAGAAAAACATGGCGTTAGAGGGTGAAAACTCGAAACAACCCCCAAACGGCCTCGTGGGTGGCACCAACACCTCCCACGGGACCAACGTAACTCGTAGGAACTGACCTCGTAGCCGCGGGTATCCCGGTTTGAGAGTAATACGGCAAATTTCATATTTCAAGACTTAGGCTTAAAAACATGACGTTAGAAAGTGAAAACTCGAAACAGCCCCCAAACGGCTCCGTGGGTGGCACCAACACCTCCCACGGGACAAATGTAACTCGTAGGAACTGACCTCGGAGCCGCGGGTATCCCGGTTTGAGAGTAATACGGTAATTTGCAAATTTAAAGACTTAGGCTTAAAAACATGACGTTAGAGGATGAAAACTCGAAACATCCCCAGAACGGCCCCGTGGGTGGCACCATCACCTCCCACGGGACCAATGTAACTCGTAGGAACTGACCTCACAGCTGCGGGTCTCCCGATTTGAGAGTACGACGGTAATTTTCTTATTTCTAGACTTAGGCTTAAAAACATGACGTTAGAGGGTGAGAACTCGAAACAGCCCCCGAACGGCCCCGTGGGTGGCACCAACACCTCCCACTGGACCAACGTAACTCGTAGGAACTGACCTCGCAGCCGCGGGTATCCCGGTTTGAGAGTAATACGGTAATTTGCATATTTCAAGACTTAGGCTTAAAAACATGACGTTAGAGGGTGAAAACTCGAAACAGCCCCCAAACGGCCCAGTGGGTGGCACCAACACCTCCCACGGGACCAACGTAACTCGTTGGAACCGACCCCGCAGCCGCGGGTCTCTCGGTGTGAGAGTACGACGGTAATTTGCTTATTTCTAGACTTAGGCTTAAAAACATGACATTAGAGCGTGAAAACTCGAAAAAGCCCCCGAACGGCCCTGTGGGTGGCACCAACACCTCCCACGGGACCAACGTAACTCGTAGGAACTGACCTCGCAACCGCGTGTGTCCCGGTTTGAGAATACGACAATAATTTGCGTATTTCTACACTTAAGCAAAACATGGCGTTAGAGGGGGAAAACTCGAAACAGCCCCCAAACGACCCCGTGGGTGGCACCAACACCTCCCACGGGACCAACGTAACTCGTAGGAACTGACCTCGCAGCCGCGAGTATCCCGGTTTGAGAGTAATACGGTAATTTGCATATTTCAAAACTTAGGCTTAAAAATATGACGTTAAATAGTGAAGACTCGAAACAGTCCCCAAACGGCCCCGTGGGTGGCACCAACACCTCCCACGGGACAAATGTAACTCGTAGGAACTGACCTCGCAGCCGCGGGTATCCAGGTTTGAGAGTAATACGGTAATTTGCATATTTCAAGACTTAGGATTAAAAACATTACGTTAGATGATGAAAACTCGAAACAGCCCCCGAACGGCCCCGTGGGTGGCACAAACACCTCCCACGGGACCAACGTAACTCGTAGGAACTGACCTCGCAGCCGCGGGTCTCCCGGTTTGAGAATACGACGGTTATTTGTGTATTTGTACACTTAAGCAAAACATGGCGTTAGAGGGTGAAAACTCGAAACAACCCCCAAACGGCCCCGTGGGTGGCACCAACACCTCCCACGGGACCAATGTAACTCGTAGGAATTGACCTCGCAGCCGCGGGTCTCCCGGTTTGAGAGTAATATGGTAATTTATATATTTCAAGACTTAGGCTGAAAAACATGACGTTAGAGGTTGAAAACTCGAAACAGCCCCCGAACGGCCCCGTGGGTGGCACCAACACCTCCCACGGGATCAAAGTTACTCGTAGGAACCGACCCCGCAGCCGCGGGTCTCCCGGTTTGAGAGTACGACTGTAATTTGCTTATTTCTAGACTTGGGCTTAAAAACATGACGTTAGAGGGTGAAAACTCTAAACAGCCCTCGAACGGCCCCGTGGGTGGCACCAACACCTCCCACGGGACCAATGTAACTCGTAGGAACTGACCTCGCAGCCGCGGGTCTCCCGGTTTGAGAGTACGACGGTAATTTGTGTATTTCTAGACTTAGGCTTAAAAACCTGAGGTTAGAGGGTGAAAACTCGAAACAGCTCCTGAACGGCCCCGTGGGTGGCACCAACACCTCCCACGGGACAAACCCGACTCGTAGGAACCGACCCCGCAGCCGCGGGTCTCCCGGTTTGAGAGTACGACGGTAATTTTCTTATTTCTAGACTTAGGCTTAAAAACATGACGTTAGAGGGTGAGAACTAAAAACAGCTCCCGAACGGCCCCGTGGGTGGCACCAACACCTCCCACGGGACCAACGTAACTCATAGGAACTGACCTCGCAGCCGCGGGTGTCCCGGTTTGAGAATACGATGGTAATTTGCGTATTTCTACACTTAAGCAAAACATGGCGTTAGAGGGTGAAAACTTGAAACAGCCCCCGAACGGCCCCGTGGGTGGCACCAACACCTCCCACGGGACCAACATAACTCGTAGGAACCGAGCCCGCAGCCGCGAGGCTCCCGGTTTGAGAGTACGGCGGTAATTTGCTTATTTCTAGACATACTCTTAAAAACATGGCATTAGAGGGTGAAAACTCGAAACAGCCCCCAAACGTCCCCGTGGGTAGCATCAACACCTCCCACGGGACCAACGTAACTCGTAGGAACTGACCTCGCAGCCGCGGGTATCCCGGTTTGAGAGTAATACGGTAATTTGCATATTTCAAGCCTTAGGCCTAAAAACATGACGTTAGAGGGTGAAAACTCGAAACAACCCCCGAACGGCCCCGTGGGTGGCACCAACACCTCCCACGGGACCAACGTAACTCGTAGGAACCGACCCCGCAGCCGCGGGTGTCCCGGTTTGAGAGTTTGACGGTAATTTGCTTATTTCTAGACTTGGGCTTAAAAACATGACGTTAGAGGGTAAAAACTCGAAACATCCCCCGAACGGCCCCGTGGATGGCACCAACACCTCACACGAGACCAATGTAACTCGTAGGAACCGACCCCGCAGCCGCGGGTCTCCCTGTTTGAGAGTACGGAGGTAATTTGCTTATTTCTAATCGTAGGCTTAAAAACATGACGTTAGAGGGTGAAAACTCAAAACAGCCCCCGAACGGCCCCGTGGGAGGCTCGTAGGAACTGACCTCGCAGCCGCGGGTCTCCCAGTTTGAGAATACGATGGTTATTTGCGTATTTCTACACTTAAGAAAAACATGGCGTTAGAGGGTGAAAACTCGAAACAACCCCCAAACGGCCCCGTGGGTGGCACCAACACCTCCCACGGGACCTAATTAACTCGTAGGAACTGACCTCGCAGCCGCGGGAATCCCGGTTTGAGAGTAATACGGTAATTTGCATATTTCAAGACTTATTCTTAAAAACATGACATTAGAAAGTGAAAACTCGAAACAGCCCCAAACGGCTTTGTGGGTGGCACCACCACCTCCCATGGGACAAATGTAACTCGTACGAACTGACCTCGGAGCCGCGGGAATCCCGGTTTAAGAGTAATACGATAATTTGCATATTTCAAGACTTAGGCTTAAAAACATGATGTTAGAGGATGAAAACGCGAAACAGCCCCCGAACGACCCCGTGGGTGGCACCATCACCTCCCACGGGACCAATGTAACTCGTAAGAACTGACCTCGCAGCCGCGGGTCTCCCGGTTTGAGAGTACGACGGTAATTTGCATATATCTAGATTTAGGCTTAAAAACATGACGTTAGAGGGTGAAAACTCGAAACAGCCCCCGAACGGCCTCGTGGGTGGCACCAACACCTCCCACGGGACCAATGTAACTCGTAGGAACTGACCTCGCAGCCGCGGGTCTCCCGGTTTGAGAGTACGATGGTAATTTGTGTATTTCTAGACTTAGGCTTAAAAACATGACGTTAGAGGGTGAAAACTCGAAACAGCCCCCGAACGGCCCCGTGGGTGGCACCAACACCTCCCACGGGACCAACTTAACTCGTAGGAACCGACCCCGCAGCCGCGGGTCTCCCAGTTTGAGAGTACGACGGTAATTTGCTTATTTCTAGACTTAGGCTTACAAATATGGCGTTAGAGGGTGAAAACTCGAAACAGCCCCCAAACGTCCCCGTGGGTGGCACCACCACCTCCCACGGGACCAACGTAACTCGTAGGAACTGACCTCGCAGCCGCGGGTATCCCGGTTTGAGAGTAATACAGTAATTTGCATATTTCAAGCCTTAGGCTTAAAAACATGACGTTAGAGGGTGAAAACTCAAAACAACCCCCGAACGGCCCCGTGGGTGGCACCAACACCTCCTACGGGACCAACGTAACTCGTAGGAACCGACCCCGCAGCCGTGGGTCTCCAGGTTTGAGAGTTCGACGGTAATTTGCTTATTTCTAGACTTGGGCTTAAAAACCTTAGAGGGTGAAAACTCGAAACATCCCCCGAACGGCCCCGTGGATGGCACCAACACCTCCCACGGGAACAATATAACTCGTAGGAACCGACCCCGTAGCCGCGGGTCTCCCGGTTTGAGAGTAAGGTGATAATTTGCTTATTTCGAATCGTAGGATTAAAAACATGACGTTAGAGGGTGAAAACTCGAAACAGTCCCCGAACGGCCCCATGGGAGGCTCGTAGTCACTGACCTCGAAGCCGCGGGTCTCCCAGTTTGAGAATACGACGGTTATTTGCGTATTTCTACACTGAAGCAAAACATGGCGTTAGAGGGTGAAAACTCAAAACAACCCCCAAACGGCCCCGGGGGTGGCACCAACACCTCCCACGGGACCAATGTAACTCGTAGTAACTGACCTCGCAGCCGCGGGTATCCCGATTTGAGAGTAATACGGTAATTTGCATATTTTAAGACTTAGGCTTAAAAACATGACGTTAGAAAGTGAAAACTCGAAACAGCCCCCAAACGGCTTCGTGGGTGGCACCAACACCTCCCACGGGACAAATGTAACTCGTAGGAACTGACCTCGGAGCCGCGGGTATCCCGGTTTGAGAGTAATATGGTAATTTGCATATTTCAAGACTTAGGCTTAAAAACATGACATTAGAGGATGAAAATGCGAAACAGCCCCCGAACGACCCCATGGGTGGCACCATCACCTCCCACGGGACCAATGTAACTCGTAGGAACTGACCTCGCAGCCGCGGGTCTCCTGGTTTGAGAGTACGACGGTAATTTGCGTATTTCAAGACTTAGGCTTAAAAACATGACGTTAGAGGGTGAAAATTCAAAACAGCCCCCGAACGGCCCCGTGGGTGGCACCAACACCTCCCACGGGATCAAATTAACTCGTAGGAACCGACCCCGCAGCCGCGGGTCTCCCGGTTTGAGAGTACGATGGTAATTTTCTTATTTCTAGACTTAGGCTTAAAAAATGACGTTAGAGGGTGAGAACTCGAAATAGCCCCCGAACGGCCCCGTGGGTGGCACCAACACCTCCCACGGTACCAACGTAACACGTAGGAACTGACCTCGCAGCCGCGGGTGTCCCGGTTTTTGAATACGAAGGTAATTTGCGTATTTTTACACTTGACAAAACATGGCGTTAGAGGGTGAAAACTCGGAACATCCCCCAAACGGCCCCGTGGGTGGTACCAACACCTCCCACGGGACCAACATAACTCATAGGAACCGACCCCGCAGCCGCGGGTCTCCCGGTTTGAGAGTACGACGGTAATTTGCTAATTTCTAGACTTAGGCTTAAAAACATGGCGTTAGAGGGTGAAAACTCAAAACAGCCCCCAAACGTCGCCGTGGGTGGCACCAACACCTCCCACGGGACAAACGTAACTTGTAGGAACTGACCTCGCAGCCGCGGATATCCCGGTTTGGGAGTAATACGGTGATTTGCATATTTCAAGCCTTTGGCTTAAAAACATGACGTTAGAGGGTGAAAACTCGAAACAACCCCCGAACGGCCCCGTGGGTGGCTCCAACACCTCCCACGGGACCAACGTAACTCGTAGGAACCGACCCCTCATCCGCGGGTCTCCCGATTAGAGAGTTCGATGGTAATTTGCTTATTTCTAGACTTGGGATTAAAAACATGACATTAGAGGGTGAAAAATCGAAACAGCCCCCGAACGGCCCCGTGGATGGCACCAACACCTCCCACGGGACCAATGTAACTCGTAGGAACTGACCTCGCAGCCGCGGGTCTCCCGGTTTGAGAGTACGACGGTAATTTGCGTATTTCTAGAATTAGGCTTAAAAACATGACGTTAGAGGGTGAAAACTCGAAACAGCCCCCGAACGGCCCCGTGGGTGGCACCAATACCTCCCACGGGACCACCGTAACTTGTAGGAACCGACCCCGCAGCCGCGGGTCTCCCGGTTTGAGAGTACAACGGTAATTTTCTTATTTCTAGACTTAGGCTTAAAAACGTTACGTTAGAGGGTGAGAACTCGAAACAGCCCCCGAACGGCCCCGTGGGTGGCACCAACACCTCCATCGGGACCAATGAAACTCGTAGGAACCAACCCCGCAGCCGCGGGTCTCCCGGTTTAAGAGTACGACGATAATTTCTTATTTCTGGACTTAGGCTTAAAAACATGACGTTAAAGGGTGAAAAGTCGAAACAGCCCCCGAACGGCCCCGTGGATGGCACCAACACCTCCCACGGGACCAACGTAACTCGTAGGAACTGACCTCGCAGCCGCGGGTGTCCCAGTTTGAGAATACGACGGTAATTTGCATATATTTACACTTAAGCAAAACATGGCGTTACAGGGTGAAAACTCGAAACAGCCCCCAAACGGCCCCGTGTGTGGAACCAACACCTCCCACGGGATCAACGTAACTCGTAGGAACTGACCTCGCAGCCGCAGATATCCCGGTTTGAGAGTAATACGATAATTTGCATATTTCAAGAGTTAGGCTTAAAAACATGACGTTAGAAAGTGAAAACTCGAAACAGCCCCCAAACGGCCCCGTGGGTGGCACCAACACCTCCCACGGTACCAACGTAACACGTAGGAACTGACCTCGCAGCCGCGGGTGTCCCGGTTTTTGAATACGATGGTAATTTGCGTATTTCTACACTTAAGCAAAACATGGCGTTAGAGGGTGAAAACTCGAAACAGCCCCCAAACGGCCCCGTGGGTGGTACCAACACCTCCCATGGGACCAACGTAACTCATAGGAACCGACCCCGCAGCCGCGGGTCTCCCGGTTTGAGAGTACGATGGTAATTTGCTAATTTCTAGACTTAGGCTTAAAAACATGGCGTTAGAGAGTGAAAACTCGAAACAGCCACCAAACGTCGTCGTGGGTGGCACCAACACCTCCCACGGGACAAACGTAACTCGTAGGAACTGACCTCGCAGCCGCGGATATCCCGGTTTGGGAGTAATACGGTGATTTGCATATTTCAAGCCTTTGGCTTAAAAACATGACGTTAGAGGGTGAAAACTCGAAACAACCCCCGAACGGCCCCGTGGGTGGCTCCAACACCTCCCACGGGACCAACATAACTCATAGGAACCGACCCCGTAGCCGTGGGTCTCTCGGTTTGAGAGTACGACGGTAATTTGCCTATTTCTGGACTTAGGCTTAAAAACATGACGTTAGAGGGTGAAAACTCAAAAAAGCCCCCGAACGGCCCCGTGGGTGGCACCAACACCTCCCACGGGACAAACGTAACTCGTAGGAACTGACCTCGCAGCCGCGGGTGTCTCGGTTTGAGAATACGACGGTAATTTGCGTATTTCTACACTTAAGCAAAACATGGCGTTAGAGGGTGAAAACTCGAAACAGCCCCCAAACGGCCCCGTGGGTGGTACCAACACCTCCCACGGGACCAACGTAACTCATAGGAACCGACCCCGCAGCCGCGGGTCTCCCGGTTTGAGAGTACGATGGTAATTTGCTAATTTCTAGACTTAGGCTTAAAAACATGGCGTTAGAGGGTGAAAACTCGAAACAGCCACCAAACGTCGCCGTGGGTGGTACCAACACCTCCCACGGGACAAACGTAACTCGTAGGAACTGACCACGCAGCCGCCGATATCCCGGTTTGGGAGTAATACGGTGATTTGCATATTTCAAGCCTTTGGCTTAAAAACATGACGTTAGAGGGTGAAAACTCGAAACAACCCCCGAACGGCCCCGTGGGTGGCTCCAACACCTCCCACGGGACGAACATAACTCATAGGAACCGACCCCGTAGCCGTGGGTCTCTCGGTTTGAGAGTACGACGGTAATTTGCTTATTTCTAGACTTAGGCTTAAAAACATGACGTTAGAGGGTGAAAACTCGAAACAACCCCCGAACGGCCCAGTGAGTGGCACCAACACCTCCCACGGGACCAACGTAACTCGTAGGAACTGACCTCGTAGCCGCGGGTGTCCCGGTTTAAGAATACGACTATAATTTGCGTATTTCTACACTTAAGCAAAACATGGCGTTAGAGGTTGAAAACTCGAAACAACCCCCAAACGGCCCCGTGGGTGGCACCAACACCTCCCTCTGGACCAACGTAACTCGTAGGAACTGACCTCGCAGCCGCGAGTATCCCGATTTGAGAGTAATACGGTAATTTACATATTTCAATACTTAGGCTTAAAAATATGACGTTAGAAAGTGAAGCTCGAAACAGCCCCCAAACGGCCCCGTGGGTGGCACCAACACCTCCCACGGGACAAATGTAACTCGTAGGAACTGACCTCGCAGCCGCGGGTCTCCCGATTTGAGAGTATGACGGTAATTTGCATATTTCTAGACTTAGGCTTAGAAATATGACGTTAGAGGGTAAAAACTTAAAACAGCTCCCGAACGGCCCAGTGGGTGGCACCAACACCTCCCACGGGACCAACGTAACTCGTAGGAACCGACCCCGCAGCCGCGGGTCTCCCGGTTTGAGAGTACGACAGTAATTTTCTTATTTCTAGAATTAGGCTTCAAAACATGACGTTAGAGGGTGAAAACTCGAAACAGCCCCCGAACGGCCCCGTGGGTGGCACCAACACCTTCCACGGGACAAACGTAACTCGTAGGAACTTACCTCGCAGCCGCGGGTCTCCCGATTTAAGAATATGACGGTAATTTGCATATTTCTACACTTAAGCAAAACATGGCGTTAGAGGGTGAAAACTCGAAACAGCCCACAAACGTCCCCGTGGGTGGCACCAACACCTCCCACGGGACCAACGTAACTCGTAGGAACTGACCTCGCGACCGCGGGCATCCCGGTTTGAGAGTAGTACGGTAATTTGCATATTTCAAGCCTTAGGCTTAAAAACATGACGTTAGAGGGTGAAAACTCGAAACAGCCCCCGAACGGCCCCATGGGTGGCACCAACACCTCCCACGGGACCAACTTAACTCGTAGGAACCGACCCCGCAGTCGCGGGTCTCCTGGTTTAAGAGTATGATGGTAATTTGCTTATTTCTGGACTTGGGCTTAAAAACATCACGTTAGAGGGTGAAAACTCGAAACAACCCCCGAACGACCCCGTGGGTGGCACCAACACTGCCCACGGGACCAATGTAACTCATAGGAACTGACCTCGCAGCCGCGGGTCTCCCAGTTTGAGAGTACGACGGTAATTTGCGTATTTCTAGACTTAGGCTTAAAAACATGACGTTAGAGGGTGAAAACTCGAAACAGCCCCCGAACGGCCCCGTGGGTGGCACCAACACCTCCCACGGGACCAACGTAACTCGTAGGAACCGACCCCGCAGCCGCGGGTCTCCCGGTTTGAGAGTACGACGGTAATTTGCTTATTTCTAGACTTGGGCTTAAAAACATGACGTTAGAGGGTGAAAACTCGAAACAGCCCCCGATCGGCCCCTTGGGTGGCACCAACACCTCCCACGGGACCAATGTAACTCGTAGGAACTGACCTCGCAGCCGCGGGTCTCCCGGTTTGAGAGTACGACGGTAATTTGTGTATTTCTAGACTTAGGCTTAAAAACATGACGTTAGAGGGTGAAAACTCGAAACAGCCCCCGAACGGCCCCGTGGGTGGCACCAACACCTCCCACGGGACCAACGTAACTCGTAGGAACCGACTGTAACACCCCGCCCAATTAAAGACCGGGTGGCCAGTCCCATACCAAATTAAAACAGAATATAAAGTTGCCTCATTCTTAGCATCACTGTCGAAAACATTTACAACTCACCCAATACCCAATTAAACTGGTGTTAGAAACTTTTCCAAATTTAAATTTCAACAAAACCATTTTTAGTTTAAGAATAATACAACACATTTTATTCTACAAAACTGGTAGCACAATAAATAACACAAAAGAATTTAAATGCAGCTGGAATGAACATTCCCATATAATATAAATCCTTTACAATAATCCCAACAATGTTAAATGTACTAAAAAGTCCCGAATACAATAGAATTTGACCTCAATAGAAATGATAACTGAATCCTTTGGGCGACGTGCCCTAACTAATAATACTGTGAATCAAAAAGATGATAAGCGTCTAAGCAAAACTTCCATAGCTCCATAGCTCGTCATAATCAACTATGGTTGGCGTCCCTGTTGCTGGACACCTGATATAGAGATACAATAGAAGAGAAAATATGCAAGTAAACGGGTCAGAGCTCGAATGTGTAGAGTATTTTTAAAGCAGCAAGTATTTAACAAGTGCAATAAAGCATTTATTATGTACATGTTAGATCCAACTCTCACTTGCAATTCTCACCTCTCAACTAGAGTGCACACTTAACGTTTCCTATTAACCTCCTAGTTAATGGTTCCTCTTTTCTAATCTCCATATTATAATTCCATCCCAATATCATAATCCCCGTATGTCCCATACCATTTGTCACATTATTATTCATTTACATTTCTCCCTTATGATTAGTTTCTCATTATCATGAATCATTATTCATTAATTTGAATCATTTCTCATTAATATGAATCGTTTCTCATTATCATGAGTTAACCTTTTCAATTCCATAAGCATAAACATTTATTAACTAAATTTCATTATCTTTCTCTATTTACCGTTATCTACAATTATCACCGTAGATAGATTTAACCACAATATATATCTATTCATACATTTAATCCATTATATATATATATATATATATATATATATATATTCATATATAATACGGCACCTCGAGTCACAGCTGTGGTGCAATGCATTACTCTGCTATCATGTCCCGTCATCGCAGGTCGCCGAATAGGGGACTACAGGTTCGGTAAGATTCCACGAACCACAAACAACAACAAACAAATTTATAGGCGAACATAGTTCTCGTATCCATGGGTCACACACATACCTACGCACCCACAGTCAGCGTACTTATCAACTCCCCGATAAGTCTTTCAAAGACCTATGTTCTCGAGCGACAAATCAAAGATCCCATGGATTCATCAGGATATGACTGCCCTCACGCGCAAACCTCCTACCGATAGCAAGTAAGCTAGGTATGTCATACACATAAATCATCAATCAATCAAGTAGGCATTATCATACCTACAATATAATATCAATAATGTAGTTATCACTACCCTAAGATATTTCCCATACGTAGCATTATATCTCTTTTAAATTCCACGTAATAATATATCATATCTCTACTTCGTAATTTAATTATCCTCGCATCCTATAACATCTCTCCACTCCCGACGTCGTTAAGGTTCATGCGCGGAGCGTCTCGCAAAGCGAAATCCAAACAAGGAACCCCTCCATTACACTACTACTTAACTTTGTCGAGCGAGGAGGTCCGACAACTACAACTATGCGATCGGGATAACCTTATATCTTCTTTCAACCAAAATGTGTTCCAAACTCCCATTTATTTCTAGGAGCCATACCACTACACTCCACTCCCAACGTCGTTAAGGTTCATGCGCGGAGCGTCTCGCAAAGCGAAATCCAAACAAGGAACCCCTCCATTACACTACTACTTAACTTTGTCGAGCGAGGAGGTTCTACAACTTTAAATACGTGATTGGGATAACCTCATACCCTAAGGCTACCCTCTCTCAATGTACAAGATTAAAATAATATTTTACTCAACATATATTCAGTAAGAAATCACTAATATCCTACTGGTCCATAACATTATTTCTCCCGAACTACTACGAGTTTAGTTCTCCTTTATATTACGGTTAAAACCGATAGTTTCAAATCTCTTATAAACACATATTCTTTCACTTAGGATTAAACCCTCTTGTAAACCTAAGGATACCCAGGTGTTATATTCAATCACCCCTACTGGTCCTATCTTTAATCCTCATACATCTCCATTTAGAATTTAACAAATAAATCTAGCAACCGAAATTCCATTCAATATAATTTTCATCCTTTTTAATCACTTGAATCTAAATCAATTTAATTCAAATCTTAACAAGGGCTCATTGATATTTTCTAAGTCCCATAATCTCCAAATAATAATCACCAAAGATCCACAAAAGGTTTGGGATAAGAATCAACATTTAAAAAGAAATAACTTTACTTAAACTGGGGAGGTCGATCGATCGAAGGCAGGGGTCGATCGATCTATCCCTCAGGCCCATGCCTGATTTTCTGCATTTTCTGCAACTACGGGTTTAACAACTTTTGATCATTTAAACCTTCATCTAAACATCCCAAATGACTTATAAACTTTACTTCATGATATATCAACATATATGAACGATTTCCAATACTCTAAACATCCTAGAATCATCAAAGGATTGGATTAAAAAGCATGTTTATCTCCTTATTCCCAGAAATTTATTAACATAACCTCTTCAAGAACATATCAATGGTTTCCATCATTTCTTCAACAGATTCATGACTAATTCGTGGATTATTAACATCCTAAGACATGAGTTAAATTCCTATATCATTTCAGTTTTCCAGAAATCCATTTAATGATCCATTATTTCTTCCAACACATGAATAATCTTCTCTTTTCATACTATTCTAACATGGACAATATACAAACTTAAATTTCCATTATCAAACACTTGCCTTTAGTGTAGGTCTGATCCTTTGGTGTAGTTTATCTCAGCTGGTTGTCCCTTCTCCGGTCAAACTCCGGTGGTGGTTGGTGGTGGTGACCTTGGTTTTAGTTCTTCTCCTTCCCAAATGGACTTCTCCTTTCCCAAGCACTCTTTATCACTCTCTAGGAAGATGGCTGCTCTACTTTGTGAAGAGGAGATGAATAAATCCCATTCACTTAATCTACCAATACTTATACTAGTTCCAAATCCGTAATCACTATTCATCCCCCCTAGAAAAATGACCAATTTCGGGTTGTCTATTCATTCCCAAATGACCCGAGACTCAAAATTAACATCCAAATAGACTTTTCTGACTATTTCAAACCTTCCGGACGCAACTACGCAGTCGAAATGACTATAAGGTCGAAAGAAAATAAAATTCCTTTTTAATTTAATAAACTAGTCCCGACACGTCCCATACCGCGTCTGACTAAAAATATAAATTACCGAATTTATATCATACGGTCATCTCAATGACATCACATTCATATATTACCTAAATATCCTTAAGTAATATTCAGAATCATCCATATCCATATCCACAGTCCGGACAAAACCCAAATGAATTAATTAATAATAAAATCCAATTAATCCATTTATTTAAAATATTACTCATTTTTAAAAGTCATTAAAATTACGGGGTATTACATACTTCCCCCCTTATAACAGAATTTCGTCCCGAAATTCAGGAATATAAGTCATACAGGTAAGGTCAACTCCGAGTATAAATCTCACATCACAAGAAACCCAAGATGTACCTCCCATACAGTACATTAACAAAATCCCTTTCGATGTTATACGCCAAGCCTCACCATACAGTCTTAACTGAATCAAATTTAGACTTTTCCTAATCTTCCCTATACCGTCCTCGTGACAAACTTTGGAAAAACTGAGCCTCACACATTGACAAATAAATCCTGAAGTTCCAACTACTTACCTTTTCACAATTTGAAAACTACTACAATCCAATCATCCAGGGCGCCCATACACCCTGTCGTACCTCTTTCAATATAAAAAGTTTCGCAAAGGTTATAAACTCGTATACTAAAGACCTAACTTATTTCGACTCCCAACGGTTATTAGTTTCGTGCGTGGGGTGTCTCGCAAGAGAAATCCAAACAAGGAACCACACCGATACACTACTTCCTAAAGTAGTCGGTCATCGAAACTCCTAAGGTCCTTAGTCAATAATATATTTAAAAATTTTGGTTTAAAAATAATGTCAGGTTTATCGATTTTGAAAACAAAAATTTGGTTTTTATCGATTTCAATTAAGGTCTACGCATCTACTCTCTTATAGAAGACAAGATGCAGACATATGCTCTCATATACCACAAGTCAATGCACGCCGATAGTCAAATCATACTCGGACATGCTCTAGGTAAGTAATCCCATGATACAAATCAAACCCACGTGATAACATGTAATATATATAGGTGTCCCACACCCCTCAATAAGCCTACATAAATAACGATGCCATAGGCTAAGTTTAACAACCCTTTTTGCTCTCGCAATATCAATCAATACGCCTCATACTTCCTTAGATAGAAAACATACTGTCATTTGCGGGTGATGGTTGTTGAATCCCAATATTATAACTTTGCTCCGATGAGTCAAGAAAATTTTATCACAAATATTTAGTTCTAGTTAACCACACTCCACTATATGCTCAAGCCTTTGAATATATTGCCTTCGTTAGGTAACACACATAATTCCCGCATTTCAAGAACTTCTACTGATGGCTCTCCTCAATTTTTTTTTTCCATGATAGGGGTGACCTCGACTATGGTCGTCATACTCGAACATACTTCATATCCTTCTAAGTACTATCTCGACTATCCATCCGATGGCCCTCATCCGCCATACTCTTTGTTCGATCACTCCCGAACGAATAAGATTCACTGATATATACGGAATCTTACCAAAGAGATCAACAATCCTAAACATAGGGCTCTACATCAAAGAACGCTAAGCTGAAAACACAGTAAGCCGTACAGATCCTAAAGGACACTAGAACCTGATGCTCTAATACCACCTGTAACACCCCGCCTAATTAAATACCGGGTGGCCAGTCCCATACCAAATTAAAACAGAATATACAGTTGGCTCATTCTTAGCATCACTGTCGAAAACATTTACAACTCACCCAATACCCAATTAAACTGGTGTTAAAAACTTTTCCAAATTTAAATTTCAACAAAACCATTTTTAGTTTAAGAATAACACAACACATTTTATTCTACAAAACTGGTAACACAATAAATAACACAAAAGAATTTAAATGCAGCTGGAATGAACATTCCCATATAATATAAATCCTTTACAATAATCCCAACAATGTTAAATGTACTAAAAAGTCCC
Source organism: Sambucus nigra (assembly GCA_949130495.1). NCBI lineage: Eukaryota > Viridiplantae > Streptophyta > Magnoliopsida > Dipsacales > Adoxaceae > Sambucus > Sambucus nigra. The sequence goes on from OX422208.1 coordinate 205,433,503, forward strand.
GAATACAATAGAATTTGACCTCAATAGAAATGATAACTGAATCCTTTGGGCGACATGCCCTAACTAATAATACTGTGAATCAAAAAGATGATAAGCATCTAAGCAAAACTTCCATAGCTCCATAGCTCGTCATAATCAACTATGGTTGGCGTCCCTGTTGCTGGACACCTGATATAGAGATACAATAGAAGAGAAAATATGCAAGTAAACGGGTCAGAGCCCGAATGTGTAGAGTATTTTTAAAACAGCAAGTATTTAACAAGTGCAATAAAGCATTTATTATGTACATGTTAGATCCAACTCTCACTTGCAATTCTCACCTCTCAACTAGAGTGCACACTTAATGTTTCCTATTAACCTCCTGGTTAATGGTTCCTCTTTTCTAGTCTCCATATTATAATTCCATCCCAATATCATAATCACCGTATGTCCCATACCATACGTCACATTATTATTCATTTACATTTCTCCTTTATGATTAGTTTCTCATTATCATGAATCATTATTCATTAATCTGAATCATTTCTCATTAATATGAATCGTTTCTCATTATCATGAGTTAAGCTTTTCAATTCCATAAGCATAAACATTTATTAACTAAATTTCATTATCTTTCTCTATTTACCGTTATCTACAATTATCACCGTAGATAGATTTAACCATAATATATATCTATTCATACATTTAATCCATTATATATATATATATTCATATATAATACGGCACCCCGAGTCACAGCTGTGGTGCAATACATTACTCTGCTATCATGTCCCATCATCGCAGGTCGCCGAATAGGGGACTACAGGTTCGGTAAGATTCCACGAACCACAAACAACAACAAACAAATTTTTAGGCGAACATAGTTCTCGTATCCATGGGTCACGCACATACCTACGCACCCACAGTCAGCGTACTTATCAACTCCCCGATAAGTCTTTCATAGACCTATGTTCTCGAGCAACAAATCAAAGATCCCATGGATTCATCAGGATATGACTGCCTCACGCGCAAACCTCCTACCGATAGCAAGTAAGCTAGGTATGTCATACACATAAATCATCAATCAATCAAGTAGGCATTATCATACCTACAATATAATATCAATAAGGTAGTTATCACTACCCTAAGATATTTCCCATACGTAGCATTATATCTCTTTTAAATTCCACGTAATAATATATCATATCTCTACTTCGTAATTTAATTATCCTCGCATCCTATAACATCTCTCCACTCCCGACGTCGTTAAGGTTCATGCGCGGAGCGTCTCGCAAAGCGAAATCCAAACAAGGAACCCCTCCATTACACTACTACTCAACTTTGTCGAGCGAGGAGGTCTGACAACTACAACTATGCGATCGGGATAACCTTATATCTTCTTTCAACCAAAATGTGTTCCAAACTCCCATTTGTTTCTAGGAGCCATACCACTACGCTCTTATAATTTAATTATTCTCGTATCCTAAGATCACTCAACTCCCGACGTCGTTAAGGTTCATGCGCGGAGAGCGAAATCCAAACAAGGAACCCCTCCATTACACTACTACTTAACTTTGTCGAGCGAGGAGGTTCTACAACTTTAAATACGTGATTGGGATAACCTCATACCCTAAGGCTACCCTCTCTCAATGTATAAGATTCAAATAAGATTTTCCTCAACATATATTCAGTAAGAAATCACTAATATCCTACTGGTCCATAACATTATTTCTCCCGAACAACTACGAGTTTAGTTCTCCTTTATATTACGGTTAAAACCGATAGTTTCAAATCTCTTATAAACACATATTCTTTCACTTAGGATTAAACCCTCTTGTAAACCTAAGGATACCCAGGTGTTATATTCAATCACCCCTACTGGTCCTATCTTTAATCCTCATACATCTCCATTTAGAATTTAACAAATAAATCTAGCAACCGAAATTCCATTCAATATAATTTTCATCCTTTTTAATCACTTGAATCTAAATCAATTTAATTCAAATCTTAACAAGGGTTCACTGATATTTTCTAAGTCCCATAATCTCCAAATAATAATCACCAAAGATCCACAAAAGGTTTGGGATAAGAATCAACATTTAAAAAGAAATAACTTTACTTAAACTGGGGAGGTCGATCGATCGAAGGTAGGGGTCGATCGATCGATCCCTCAGGTCCAGGCCTGATTTTCTGCATTTTCTGCAACTACGGGTTTAACAACTTTTGATCGATTAAACCTTCATCTAAACATCCCAAATGACTTATAAACTTTACTTCATGATATATCAACATATATGAACGATTTCCAATACTCTAAACATCCTAGAATCATCAAAGGATTGGATTAAAAAGCATGCTTATCTCCTTATTCCCAGAAATTTATTAACATAACCTCTTCAAGAACATATCAATGGTTTCCATCATTTCTTCAACAGATTCATGACTAATTCGTGGATTATTAACATCCTAAGACATGAGTTAAATTCCTATATCATTTCAATTTTCCAGAAATCCATTTAATGATCCATTATTTCTTCCAACACATGAATAATCTTCTCTTTTCATACTATTCTAACATGGACAATATACAAACTTAAATTGCCATTATCAAACACTTGCCTTTAGTGTAGGTCTGATCCTTTGGTGTAGTTTATCTCAGCTGGTTGTCCCTTCTCCGGTCAAACTCCGGTGGTGGTTGGTGGTGGTGAACCTTGGTTTTAGTTCTTCTCCTTCCCAAATGGACTTCTCCTTTCCCAAGCACTCTTTCTCACTCTCTAGGAAGATGGCTGCTCTACTTTGTGAAGAGGAGATGAATAAATCCCATTCACTTAATCTACCAATACTTATACTAGTTCCAAATCCGTAATCACTATTCACCCCCCCTAGAAAAATGACCAAAATGCCCTTTCGGGTTGTCTATTCATTCCCAAATGACCCGAGACTCAAAATTAACATCCAAATAGACTTTTCTGACTATTTCAAACCTTCCGGACGCAACTACGCAGTCGAAATGACTATAAGGTTGAAAGAAAATAAAATTCCTTTTTAATTTAATAAACTAGTCCCGACACGTCCCATACCACGTCTGACTAAAAATATAAATTACCGAATTTATATCATACGGTCATCTAAATGACATCACATTCATATAATACCTAAATATCTTTAAGTAATATTCAGAATCATCCATATCCATATCCACAGTCCGGATAAAACCCAAATGAATTAATTAATAATAAAATCCAATTAATCCATTTATTTAAAATATAACTCATTTTTAAAAGTTATTAAAATTACGGGGTATTACACCGACCCCGTAGCCGCGGGTCTCCCGGTTTGAGAGTACGACGGTAATTTTCTTATTTCTAGACTTAGGCTTAAAAACATGACGTTAGAGGGTGAAAACTCGAAACAGCCCCCGAACGGCCCCGTGGGTGGCACCAACACCTCCCACGGGACAAACGTAACTCGTAGGAACTGACCTCCAGCCGCGGGTGTCTCGGTTTGAGAATACGACGGTAATTTGCGTATTTCTACACTTAAGCAAAACATGGCGTTAGAGGGTGAAAACTCGAAACAGCCCCCAAACGGCCCCGTGGGTGGCACCAACACCTCCCACGGGACCAACGTAACTCGTAGGAACTGACCTCGCAGCCGCGGATATCCCGGTTTGAGAGTAATACGGTAATTTGCATATTTCAAGACATAAGCTTAAAAACATGACGTTAGAAAGTGAAAATTCGAAACAGCCCCAAACGGCCCCGTGGGTGGCACCATCACCTCCCACGGGACCAATGTAACTCGTAGGAACTGAACCTGCAGCCGCGGGTCTCCCGATTTGAGAGTACAACGGAAATTTGCATATTTCTACACTTAGGCTTAACAACGTGACGTTAGAGAGTGAAAACTTGAAACAGCCCCCGAACGGCGCCGTGGGTGGCACCAACACCTCCCACGGGACCAATGTAACTCGTAGGAACCGACCCCGCAGCCGCGGGTCTCCCGGTTTGAGAGTACGACGGTAATTTGCATATTTTAAGACATAGGCTTAAAAACATGACGTTAGAGGGTGAAAACTCGAAACAGCCCCCGAACGGCCCTGTGGGTGGCATCAACACCTCCCACGGGACCAACGTAACTCGTAGGAACTGACCTCGCAGCCGCGGGTCTCCCGGTTTGAGAGTACGATGGTAATTTGCTTATTTCTAAACTTAGGCTTAAAAACATGACTTTAGAGGTTGAAAACTCGAAAAAGCCCCCGAACGTCCCCGTGGGTGGCACCAACACCTCCCACGGGACCAACGTAACTCGTAGGAACTGACCTCGCAACTGCGGGTATCCCGGTTTGAGTGTAATACGGTAATTTGCATATTTCAAGACTTAGGCTTAAACACATGACGTTAAAGGGTGAAAACTCGAAACAGCCCCCGAACGGCCTCGTGGGTGGCACCAACACCTCCCACGGGACAAATGTGACTCGTAGGAACTGACCTCGCAGCCGCGGGTATCCCGATTTGAGAGTAATACGATAATTTGCATATTTCAAAACTTGGGCTTAAAAACATGACGTTAGAGGATGAAAACTCGAAACAGCCCCCGAACGGCCCCGTGGGTGGCACCCTCACCTCCCACGGAACCAACGTAACTCGTAGGAACCGACCTTGCAGCCACGGGTCTCCCGATTTGAGAGTACGACGGTAATTTGCATATTTCTAGACTTAGGCTTAAAAACGTGACGTTTGAGGGTGAAAACTCGAAACAGCCCCCGAACGGCCCCGTGGGTGGTACCAACACCTCCCACGCGACCAACATAACTCGTAGGAACCGACCCCGCAGCCGCGGGTCTCCCGGTTTGAGAGTGCGACGGTAATTTGCTTATTTCTAGACTTAGGCTTAAAAACATGACGTTAGAGGGTGAAAACTCGAAACAGCCCCCGAACGGCCCCGTGGGTGGCACCAACACTTCCCACGGGACCAACTTAACTCGTAGGAACTCACCTTGCAGCCGCGGGTCTCCCGGTTTGAGAATACGACGGTAATTTGCGTATTTCTACACTTAAGAAAAACATAGCGTTAGAGGGTGAAAACTCGAAACAACCCCCAAACGTCCCCGTGGGTGGCACCAACACCTCCCATGGACCAACGTAACTCGTCGGAACTGACCTCACAGCCGTGGGTATCCCGGTTTGAGAGTAATACGGTAATTTGCATATTTCAAGACTTAGGCTTAAAAACATGACATTCGAAAGTGAAAACTCGAAACAACCCCCAAACGGCTCCGTGGGTGGCACCAACACCTCCCACGGGACAAATGTAACTCATAGGAACTGACCTCGCAGCCGCGGGTATCCCGATTTGAGAGTAATACGGTAATTTTCGTATTTCAAGACTTAGGCTTAAAAACATGACGTTTGAGGGTGAAAACTCGAAACAACCCCCGAACGGCCCCGTGGGTGGCACCAACACCTCCCACGGGACCAACGTAACTCATAGGAACTGACCTCGCAGCCGCGGGTCTCCCGGTTTGAGAATACGACGGTAATTTTTGTATTTCTACACTTAAGCAAAACATGGCGTTAGAGGGTGAAAACTCGAAACAACCCCCAAACGGCCCCGTGGGTGGCACCAACACCTCTCAAAACGACGGTAATTTGCATATTTTTACTTGGTTACCGATAATTTTAACTCATATATGCAATTTTTCAGCTTGATTAAATTTTTTGTAAAACTACTTGGTTACTGATATTTTTTTTTTTTGTATCCTATTATTTGTAGGATTTTTGCACGTGAAACAAATGAAGGAGGCAATGGTTTACAACATGAAGATTGTTTATATGTTGTGGACATTCAGGATAATGTTTTTTATGTGTTATAGCCGTGAAGGCTTTTATTGTTTAGTTTTATGGCCGTGCGGGATTTTATAATTTGATTGTTGAATTTTATAGCCGTGCGGGCTTTATAATAAGCAGGTTTTTCATTTACAGGTTTTGGAATGTCAAGAAAATAGAGGAAACTCTGCTCAATTTTTTTTTTGGTCTGTGAATTATTAAGACGTGTAATAATTTTAAGTTTATATATATATTTGTTTATTAACAACATTCTCAATTCGGAATTTGTGATTTGGTTTATTATTTTGCCTATAATAAATATTTGTAACACCTCGTAGCAACCGACGGTGCACTCACAGGACCCCCAATTTTAGGATTGGACAAAAAAAATACATTTTTTTTAAATTATAGATAAATATGGTCATGGACTTTGTCCATGACCATTTTTATTTTTTTGTCGCGCTTAAAAATGGTCGCGGCCAAAGTCCGCGACCATTTTTTTTATTTTTTTGTCACGGTTATGCGTCGCGGACTAGGGCCGCGACCAATTTTTTATAATTTTTTTTGTCACGGTCGTGGGTCGCGGACCTTGGCCGCGACCAATTTGTCACGGTTATGAGTCATGGATGAGGGCCGCGACCAATTTTTTTTATTTTTTTTTGTCACGGAAGTGGGTCGCGGACTTTAGCCGCGACCAATTTGTCACGGTTGTGGGTCACGGATTAGGGCCGCAACCAATTTTTTTATTTTATTTTTGTCACGGACGTGGGTCCCGGACTTTGGCCGCGACCAATTTGTCACGGTTGTGGGTCACGGATGAGGGCCGCGACCCGTCACGGCCAAAGTCCGCGACCATCTGCCGTGACCCCTCTTGGCCGTGACCATTTTTTGGTCACGGACTTGGGCCGCGACCCACAAAAATGGTCACACCCGAAATGGTCACGACCCAAGTCCGCGACCCACAGTTTTGTTCAGGGATTTTGGCCATGACCAATCGCCAGTTTTGGTGTAGTGATTGGTATCATATTCCTTATTGATTATGTTTTCCCATGGAATTTTGTGAAATTATATTATAAGCATCAGTATTAACTAGGAACTAGACTGTCATGTTATCCCTTGGAACTTTCTGCTTGGCCTAAAGGTCTTAGATGATTGGGAGCCAAGATTTATTGCTACATACGTATGAGTATCACTTTAATTGTGTGCCTAGCCAATTACTTTTCCCCATAAATTTTGGGTTGACTATTATTATTACTTTAGTTTTACTAATGGATTATTATTTCCATACCCCTTAGTGAACTAGTAAGTATGGAATTATTAGTTAAAGAATCCTTGAATTTCTTTACATGATCCTTAATGAACTAGTAACGAACTTTATTTTCTTAATGAACTGGTAAGAATGGGATTATGAGTTCAAGAACCTTAATGTTATTTATAAACTGATAAGTATGGTATTATCAGCTTTATTTCTTTCGCATTTCTAAACACTGATTTAATACACACTCCAACTCTCATCTATATTTATATTTGTTATAGAACTGGTAGAACCTGCATAACATATTTGTACTAATTCATTTTTTCTCCAGATGAACTCGGAGGAAGAAGATAATATATCTTCCCTATTACAGATATATAATGATCATCAATTTGCGTATGTGACTGTGTGGTTAGAGAATAAGCCATATAGGAGCAGGGAGTGGCACTTTTCAATTTTCTACATTATAGTTTGTACTAAGAAAATATAACTCACCCCTGCGGTGATAAAACCCTATGTAAACAACTTTAATATATGAATAAAGTTATGTTATTCCTCCTCAACTTTAATTCATTGCTTTGTGTGTACTTCTTGTTCATTCATACCAAAACAAAGGTGTGACAAGTTGGTATCCGAGCATGTTTTAAATTTAAACATATCGTTAGGTTAGCATTCTACGCGGGAAAAGAAATAAGATATTAATTATTTTATCTTTTTTGTAACTTCTTTTATTACTATTATTATATGGTAACTCCATTTTCCATCATGGATACGTGGGACACGTTTTTATTCAAAGTAGACATTAAACCAAATAATCGCTAGGAAACCAAAGTTAGAGATGAGGCATTAGCAAAATTACGAGATATGATTCGTGCGATCGATGAGGACTAGGCAGGCGAGAGTAGTGATGTTAAAAGACTAGTGCTAACATATATAGTTTTGGGCGATATGCAAGTCATGAGTAAGGTCGATGATTATGTGAATGATCTGATAATTTTTGAAGAAGCCATAAATCTTGCACTTGCAGATAATCTGCCAACTCCACCTATGTACCCTAATGACACAAAAAATGGTGAAGTACATGGTGAGTATTCTCCGGGTACTACTAATTACTCAACTAATGGTTCGAACTAGGGAGACTATTTAGTCAGTCCAGAATCCAGTTCTAGTGATTAAGCCATTGTCCCTACTTAATAATCCAAAGTTAAAACTTATCTCCTACTATAGATAAGTATAATAAAGTATTGTAGATAGTGTGCCATACTAAAACTTAGGAGATGAGCTAACTACTATAGTTGTACTAATGTAGTACTAGTTTGTGATATATAACTTCAATGTATAATATAACTTACCATGTGTAATATAATACGCTTGCGGCATATCTTGGTTTATGATTCTTATTATTAAAATTGTTAAATTATATTTTAGGATGGTTATTACTTGAATTCCCACCGCTGGAACTCAAACTGAAGGAATCATGCGATGTCTTTAGGAACTTACATCTTTAGCTCGATAACAACAAACAACTTGTTTTACTCCACAGGACATTTTTGAAGAAATTCGTAGGATAAATGTCATTTAAGAAGTCTTGAGACAATGACCTCCATCTTGTTTTGGAAAGCCAAGTACCAATGAAGCTGAGAAATGGTTACGCCAGATTGTGAATATTTTGAAAGGAGTAGGTATAGCTACTAATCTCCGAGTAACTTTAACACCCTATATGTTTGAATGTCAAGATGATTTCTGGTGGCAAGTAGTATCACGTAACCAAAATATTGTTAATTTTACTTGGGAGAAATTTGAGGAGATTTTCTTCAAAAATATTTTCCCGAGGCTAAGTGAGATCAACAAACTATTGATTTCTTAAAATTACAACAAGTTAATCTATTGGTAGCCCATTGTGAGGCAAAATTTATCAAATTGTCTCATTACACCCTTGAATACACAGACACTGAGGTAAAGAAGTTCAAGAAATTTGAAAGAGGATTACGTTCGAGAATTAAGAATTCAATCGATTTTTTACAAATCCATGAGTATTCTCAACTTATCGACACTACGGCAATTGTGGAACGCAATTCTTCTGTCATAATACGATCTTTTCCCTCTATTACCATAAAAAATCATGTTATTAGAACACACCTCATTCTCGACCTCATCCTTATTCAAACTCTAGTGGACAACCTTATTCCCAGATTCATCATAACATAACCCACTCAACAATTCGTTGTCATGAGTGCATGAAATAGTACATATTTAGCCACATTGTCCTAAGTTAAAATCTGTTCCAATCCTTTGTCAGTTAAATAAAACCTCACAAAATCCAAATCAACCTAAGGCAAAATCTGCTAAGGAAATTATGCCAATCTCGAGTCATGGAAATAATTACGCCATACTGCCTACACGAAATTTCCATGACGTAATCGAAGGTATGATAATTTTTCAACATTTTCCTGCTCATATTTTGTTTGATTCAGGATTAAATTTTTTTTATTAGTCTCCGACTAGCTAAATTATTGCAATTATTACCTACATCTTTAACTTCTCCATTGGATATTGAGTTACCAACATGTGAAATCAATACACCAATGCAAGTTTATAGCAATTGTAGAATTCCGCTTGGACTCGGAACACTCCTTGTTAATTTAATAATTTTATATATTTTTGGTTTTGATATTATTATTGGAAAGGATGTTTTGTAAATACATCATGCTTATATCAATTGTCATGTTAAGAATTTTTTTATTGAAATTAAGATAATTGTTCTTTTGTATTTCATGGATCAAGTCCATCTGAACCCTCAAGTTTCAAACTCCAGATCTCTTCTTTAATTCCAAACCTTTGAGAACAATTCGAAGATATTTTTTCCCGAAAAGTTACCAAGATTACCCCATTTTAGAGAAATCGAGTTTAGTATTAATCTTTATCCTAATATACTTCCTATTTCGATACCTCCATATCGAATGACTCCTTAAGAACTTCGAGAACTCCGTAACCAATTAGATGATCTCTTGGAAAAAGGTTTTATTCGACTAAGTTCATCACCTTGGGGAGCTCCAATATTATTTTTCAAGAAACATGATGGAAGCTTTAGATTATGCATAGACTATTATAAGCTTACTTAGTAACTGTTAAGAATAAGTATCCTTTACCCCAAATCGGAGATCTATTTGATCAACTTCGAGGAGAAAATGTTTTTTGATAAAATAAATTTACAATCTTGTATCATCAATTATGCGTTAGAGATGAAGATATTTTGAAAACTGCTTTTCGGACCCTTTATGGACATTTTGAATTTATTGTAATGTCATTTTGATTAACCAATGCACCCGCAGTTTTTTTGGATCTAATGCATAGAATCTTTAGGCCTTTTTTGACCAATTCGTTATCGTCTTTATTGAAGATATTCTTATTTATTCTCAGAATCTAGTATAACAGGCCCAACATTTAGACGTGGTCTTAAGAACTCTTAGAAACCATCGGTTCTATGCCAAAAAGAGAAAATATGAATTTTAAATGAAGGAAATCAAATTTTTAGGACATGAGATTTTTGAAAATGGAATCCAGGTCGATCCAGCCAAAATTTCATCCATTTTATAATGGAAAAATCCTATCAATATTACTAAAATAAAATGTTTTATAGGATGAGCTAGATATTATCATCGTTTTGTAGAAGGATTTTCTCGCATTGCTCTTCCCCTTTTAAAGCTAACTATGAAGTAAGGTCGATTTGTATGGACTGAAAAATATAACTAATCATTCATTCCAAGTGTTGGAGGATAAATTAACTACTGCCCCTATCTATTCCTTCTAGTGACGTAAGCTATGATGTATATACCGACGCTTCATTGCAAGGGTTATTATGTGTGTTAATGAAGAATGAGAAAGATAAAGAATATGGGTCACGATAACTCAAAACTCATGAACCTAATTACTCTGTCCATGATTGTTGATGTCTAAAAATGGAGTGATCCAAATTTGTAGCCACAGATAAATAATAAGAGAAATCTTAATCAAACACACAAGAGACAAAAGTTTTGAAAGTGGTTCGGTTATTAAGAAACCTACGTCAACTGCTCATTTTATTTATTCTGATTACAATAGCTCATTATGGTGTGTTTGACATGATTCAATTGTAGCTTGAGCATAGGAATATTTCGTATTTATATTGGTGCACAACCCTAGATGAAATGCCTTTATATTTCTAGGAATTTACATTTGTGTACAATAAGACTCTTGGAATTAAGTGATGGTTGCCATTCCATCCAAGTAACCTTTGATATTCTTGATGGTTCGCGTTCTGGAGTTTGTCGACCTTCCAACCGACTAAGTATCTCTGATGCTGATCAAGATGGTTGGGCACTTAGTTGGACAGGTGTACAGTTATCATTGGTCCACATAGAAGAGTAATTTTTACAGGCAACAAAAGCCCCCAATGATCCATGCTTGATGATTTATCAAAAGTATGGATTATTTTCTCAGAATGTTGCTCGGCATACTATTTGAGTTTGCGATCGAAAGTCGACCTCCCACACTTGTAAAAAATTTAATTAGTACTATTGATAATGGCATTTTTGTAACTAATTCAAACTTTTTGAACTGCCAAAGGGCAGGGTGGTCTCTTGAAACTTTGGGAGGCGTGTAACCATCAGTAACTCAATCATTCATGCAGTTAATCATTTTGTTCTCGTTTATTGAGGCAACCTATAAATAGGTAGAAGGTTCCCTCCATTTCTCTTCACCAAAACATTTATGCACTTAGAGTTTTCCTTCGTTTTCAAGCTTTCTTTGTATGATATTTCACTACTTGTTCATTCACCACCATTTTCTTAAGTTCTTACAGTTATCTTTAGAACCCTGAAAGACTTCTATCCCTATTTCTCTATTTTTCATCCTTTTGTCTATTTCCACCATGGTTTACATTGTGGATAATCGTTCATTAGAGGAGTTTAGAGTGAAGAGAAATCTTCCTACTTAGGTGTATTTAGAGACAGCCCAGGGTCCAATAGACGTGTATTCTCTACTTGAGGGCCACTAGATTCCCACTTTATTTATTATTGACTGTGGCATCACTTTTCCACTGAACCCTTTTTTTCAGTGTTGTCAATATTTTGAAATAGTTCTTATTAGGGTAGCACCACAAACTTGGAGGGTTGTAAACGATGTTAATAGGTTGAAATTAGATTTAAGGGACTTATGTTGGGGTCTATGAGTTGATATTTTGCTATAAATAGGGCACTATTGGAGAGAGACCATATTATTTGAAGACTAGGCAAGCCAATAGAGCTTTAGTTATGAATGAGCCAGATTTCAATAAAGACTATTGGGGTTATGGTGTAGTTGTTAAGAATTGGCAACACACTCCCCTTCTGGAGGGGGTCCTACATGGGTCCCAAATGGCCCCAAAAAGGACATGGCATATGTTATAATTCTACTCTTTATTTTTCTCCCTTTTGTTATTTGTTTATGAAATTTACCGACTAACTTTGCTTTTTTACTGTAGAGGAGAGTAAGAAGGGGTGCCCTAAAGATGGTGAAATTAATATCGAGGAGCTTAAATTCTTGCGGGGTCTTAATCAAAGAGACTAAAAAGAATATCCCCGAGCTTCTTAAGTGTTGTTAGAGTACAACATCTCTATCACTTCCTTTGTTGCCCGACCAACACTTACCCTACCACTGGTTGCCATAAAATTAGAAGAAGAACCCGTGTCTACTTCTTTAACTGCAAAATTAGTTGGGGCTGAGTTTATCCAGGGAGAAACTTCTTCTTTATTTGAGTCCTTTGACATATTTGACATCCCTACTTATCCTTTGGATGACGTGGGTAAAAGAAAGATTCACAATTTACTAAGTGGGCCATTATCCCCCCCTCCTAAGAAGAATGGTGATACTAGTAAGAAGCCAGTTGAAAAGAAGTTTGAGGCTAGTGAAAAGTGGCCCAAAGTTCTGAGTGCTGAAGAGATTCCAAACTACTGAACCTCAATAGAAGAGGTTAAAGAAGGGCTTTTCTGGACCTCAAAGGCAAGCAAAGAAAGTCCAATTCGACGAACAAGAGATGGCTACAAAGAAAAATCTAGACGATCAATAAGAGTTGGTAAAAAAATTCAAGCCGACCTGGGTAACATTGGGTCAGCTTCTGTAGCCATAAACCCTAGGGTGCCTAGAGGTTTAATAAAGGATGAAATCCTTCCAACTGATAAAGTAGCATCGGTTCCCTTACCTATACTAGATTGACAAAAATAGCTTGCCCCAATTTGGCTTTTGTAATTATCTGTATTTTGTTTGTCTTCATTCTGCTGAATGTTTTCTCATATCTAGTGTTTGCTCTTTTGAATTTTTTTTATTTTAAACAAATGATGGAGAGGGAAGACCTAATGAGATCTTCCCCAGTGAGGTGGAATAGGATTTTGAAGGTCTGAGGTAGTGCTTGACTAATTTCCAAAAATCTTTGGCAACGAAGCAAAAATTCTAGGATGAGAAGATGCAGGAAGTTGTGAATAGGGTGGTTGAAGTAGAATGTAAAATAAAGTCTACTGAAGAAAAACCAAAGATTCCAAAAATAAAGTGAAATGGGCTGAAAGTAGGGCCAAGGATACAAAAGACAACCTAATAGATATGAAAAATCAGGCTAAAACTGCTGAGGTTAAAGTGGCTGGCCTGACTACTGAAATCGCCTCCTTGAAGGTCAAAGGTAGGAAAGACATGGATTCTGCCTTTGATAAGGGTTGGGAGAAATAATTTTTTGCATCTTCTGCCCAAATTGAGTATGCCAAGAATTTATCCTTCAAGGAAGGTTGGTCGATGCATTTAAGATGGTCGGCACAGAGATAAGCTCTGAGATTTTCCAAAGGCATGACCCAGGCACTCCTCCTAACTTAGATGAGGAGTTTGATGACGTGGAAGGGCCTATGGAGTCTTAAATGGTGCCTACTAATACTTTAGTGGGGAAATATACTATTTTTGACCTATTTACTGCCAACCAAGACAATGCCAAAGACAAGGATAAGGTTTAGCTCCTTTTTTAGCCAGTTTGTTTTTGTCCTTTCTTTCATGTATTTTCATTTTCTTTTTCTTTGGTCTTTCAGATGTACCCATCATTGTAATCATGACTTTAATTCATAAAAGAACCTTTTTTAATTACTTGTTTACAATCTTCAAATGATGTTGATTTCTTGTTGATTGGTATCCTCTACGTTGTTTATTTATTTGAATTTGCCTCTTATACTTATACTAGTAAATTTCCAGTTTCATGCGAGGAAAAAAGTTATTATTTTTGGTGAATGTGACCTACTTAGGTGGTGCAAAAATCTATTTGAGGTTTTCCATGTTCCTTTGTCTGAAGAATATTTATTAGGGATTCTTGGCCCAGATATTTCTGATCAAGTGAAGGAGTCTTACATCCATCTCCATTGCCTTTTAGACAGTTATTATTGGATGATTGAGCAAATGAAGGAGGATCACAAACTTTCCAAGGTCCCATTCTGACTATGAACCCAAGTATATCACATTAAATGAAGGATGGGATTTTGACAAGAAGTTAAAATACGTCACTTCTACCCTAAATAATAAAGAATTGGGTTTGAACCAAGAACTGGATAATGCTCGTTCAATTGCTGCCCTGCTGGAGAGAGAAAATAATGCCTTGAGAAATGAACTTGATAGATTGAAAAACCAACTACTACTGGTCCAGGTGAAGGGGTTTCCTTATTGGAAATTAATAATGCCAGGTTGTTGAAGGAGCTGTATGCTTTACATAAAAAGAATACCAAACTTGGTCAAGCCCCAACGCCAAGTATAGTTGTTTAGCCCACTATTGATGAGGAGGGGACCAAGAAAACCCTGGCCGATCAAGATACTAATCTTAAGGAGAAGGATAAGGCCATCAAGAAGTTTCAAGATAGCATGGCTCATCTTACCTTTCACTTCCATAAGCAATGCAGAGCAGTGTGGATGGATGGGTATGATTAAGTTTTGACTCATATGGATAAGCACATGGAGCCAGCCTGGAATAAGACCTATAAATGGGGTTGTATGAACTTACTTGCTCTGTTGAAGGTACCCCAGGATGATAAATTATGGACCTAACATGACTCAAGGATTTTATATTACCCTGATCCTCCTTTCTCAATTGATTTTTGATGGATCCCTCCTGATGCCATTCCTTAGAGATTGCTTAGAAAATACATTGAGGACTTTGGCCTAGATGGAGAAGTTGAATACATTCATCCTCAACATCTTATCGATCGAATGAGCGATAGTAGGAAGACTAGGATGAAACCTTTTAGTTCTATCAATCATCCGAGCACTCTTGATGATCCTCCTCTTAGGACGAGTAAGGCTGATGGAAAGCATCCAATGGACTAACTTGTATTAAGTGTATGATTGATCTTTATTTTGTAATTCAAGTTCATTGAAATTAAATGAAGTTCTTTGAGACACTTTTATCCTTTATATTTAATCTTATGGTTGTTAGTAATCTTATTGTCGATTAGGTAATCTGTATACTAACTAGTTAGTTGACCTATTAATTAAATGTCCCGCTTAAATGTCAGATGTTTGACTCCCAATTGAATCTGAATGAAATGCATTAGATTCTAATAACGATGTTCTTAGATAGAAATATGAATAGTTTTGTTGAACTAAGTTGTAGCATTAGTTATTAGTGGCGATCAAGTGTATTAGAAATGTATAGTTATCTGCGTATTTTAACTTAGTAGGGTAAAACCTTGTGTGTTTGACTTGGCATCTTCACGAGATTTTTCTAACTTCTAGTTCTTGAATTTTCGAAGACGAAATCGTACAAGAAGTTGTTAATAATAAAGTTTTCTGAAGTTAGAAAAGTTTTCCAAAGAACTTTTTTGAAGTTGGAAAAGTTTAACAAAGAACTTTTCTGAAGTTGGAAAATTTTGTAGTTGGAAAATTTTGTCGAAGAACTTTTCTGAAGTTGGAAAAGTTTGACAAAGGAATTTTATGAAGTTGGAAAATTTTTCCAAAGAACTTTTTGTAATTGTAAAAGTTTGACAAAGGAATTTTATGAAGTTGGAAAAGTTTGTTGAAAAACTTTTTATAGTTGGAAAATTTTGACAAAGAACTTTTCTGAAGGTTGAAAGGTTTGTCGAAGAACTTTTTTGTAGATGGAAAAGTTTGACAAAGAAAAAATTGTTTAGTGTTGATTTTAGGTGGTGATATCACACTATACTTAGAAAAAAAGGAAGTATAATGAGTATAAACATGAACTTTCGTTAACTGGAATAACCGATTACATTGAAAACAAAATTACTAATAATATTTGCAAAGGTGATCGGCATTCCAAGGGTTCTAAAACTCATCTCCCTCAAATGTCTCTAGGTGATATGTTCCTGGTCAAATTTTTGCTTAGATATGATAAGGAGCCAGTTAGGTTCCAACTTGTTATTCTTCTAGATCGCTTTTTTTAGTACGAGGTCACCCTGCTTCAAGTTGGTCGGCTTAACATACCGATTATAGAACCTAACAGTCCTTTGTTGATAAGCAACCATCCAAATAGTAGCATCTTCTCTAACCTCTTCTATCATGTCCAGATCCATCCGCCTCATGAGATCACTTTTGGGTTAATCAAAATTCAACACTCTATTAGTCGGTAGACCTATTTAAACAAATACTACTGCCTCAGTGACAAATGTAAGCATGTATGGGGCTTCCGCTGTTGTTGTTCTGGGAGTGGTCCTATATGCCCAAAGAACGTTGTGGAGTTCGTTAATCCAATTTCCTTTAGCAGTGTCCAACATTTTCTTCAATCCATATAGCAAGGCTTTGTTGATGATTTATGTTAGGCCATTACACTAAGGGTGTCTAGGAGCTGAATGAATTTTTAGATGCGAAACCTAATGCATTATTCTTCAAATTCCTTATCATCAATCCGAGTGCCATTATTGGTGATGAAGGAAGAAGGCATGACATACTTACAAATTATTTCCTTCCATAGAAACTGGAAAACCCTATGATAGGTCATATCAATCAAAGACTCAGCCTCCACTAACTTGGTGTAGTAATCGACTGCTACAACTAGGTATTTGAACCTTCCCTTGGTGGTCGGCAATGGTACGACAAGATCTATTCCCCAAATATAAAAAGGACATGGATAAGTGATGGGCTTCTATGGATGGTGAAAAATTTTCGCACTTACCACATTTCTTAGGCAAGGCAACACAATCTACCTTCTTTATCGGGCAGTAGTATCCTTGCATTGCTATTCGTTGTCTTAGAGATCTCCCAGTTGTGTGAGCTTCACATGAGCCTTCATGTACCTCTTTAATCAATTCCTTTACCTCAGTTGGGTGGACACAATGAAGTTAAGAGACTGTATATCCCCTTCTGTACCGTATACCTTTCTCCAGGACATAGTGATATTCCTTATATCTTAACTTCCTTACTTACTTTTATTCGGCTAGTAACAATCCATTCTCAATATAATACCTAATTGGATCCATCCAAGTAGGCCCCAACTCTCCAAAAATGATGTTTAATTCTTCCTCCTCAATGCTCCTATTGGGGTGAATCTCTACCAAGATGGATCTTCTGAGCTCCATTAGGGTTGTTAAGGCTAGCCGAGTAAGATCATCTTCTCGAGCATTATCCACTCTTGGAATACAGATTATCTTGACTACAGGAAATGAGGAAACAACTTCCCTTTACTTATTCAAGTATCTCATCATTTTTTCCTCTTTAACTCCATAAATTTCTAGTAACTAATAGACAATAACATGAGAATCACTGTGCGCTAATAGTTGTGCGCTATCACCTGCTCAGCACCCAATGATGAGGCTAGCTCCAAATCGGTAATCAATGCTTCGTATCTGGCTTCATTATTGGAAGTCTGAAATTGAAATGTTAAGAGTATTAATGATGAGTCTAGTATCACTTATAGTTGTACACGAAGAGCCATCTATGAACAATTTCCAAATTGAAACATCACTGCTGAAGTCTTTATCCATCAATACTTCGTAATTAAAAACCTTCTGGCTTTGCTCAGTTAATCAGAGATCTCCTTCTAGAAAAGATGATGATTTTGGTTAGTTAGTAACCACCTTAGTTGGACTTAGAGTTGAGATCTCTTCTAAAGAAGTCTACTTAGTAGGCTAACTTAGTGTAATGGGTACCTCTGCATAGGTAAATTCTGTTATGAAATCTGCAAACTACTTGCCCTTTTAATGAAGTTCTTGGTTCATACATAATTTTATATTCTCCCAGCTCAACTACCCAATACATTCGTCTTAAGACTTTTCAAGCTTATGCAAAGCTTATCGCAAAGGTAAGTCATTGTACACTAGAATGGTACGGGCATGAAGGTAGGGTCTCAATATTCTAGGGGCTTTAATGAGTGCAAGTGCTAATTTCTCTAAGCGTGGATATCTGATCTCAGCTCCTCGAAACACCTTACTAGTGTAATACAATAGTTTTTAGACACCATCCTCTAGTCAGATCAAGGTTGAACTTACATCATACTCTGAAACAGCCAAGTATATGTACAACTTCTAGCCCAAAACTGGTCGAGAGAGTAGTGGGGGAGACCCATAACATTTCTTTAATTCCAAAAAAGATTTTTCACATTAGTGACTCCATTAAAAGGTATTTATAATCACCTTGAATAATGGAAGACATTTTTTCATGACCCCATATACAAAATGATTTAGGGCTGCTACTCATCCTGTCAATTATTGCACATCATTCTTACTAATCGTGGATTGAATTTCTAGTAAATCCTTGATTTTATCAGAATTGGCTTTAATTCCCCTTTGATTTATAATATTCCCTAAGAACATACCTTCCTGGACTCTAATGAGCACTTGGTCGGGTTGAGCTTCATTTGATGTTTTTCCAGTTGGTCAAAAGTTTGGGCCAGATGAGCAATGTGGTCGGTGGCAAACTTGCTTTTGGTGAGCATATCATCTATATACACCTCCATATTCTTGCCAATTCGATCTTCAAAGACTTTGTTTACCAACCTATGGTATGTTGTGCCAGCATTCTTGAGCCCAAAAGGCATCGCATTGTAACAATAAGTTCCTCGGCTGGTGATAAAGGAGGTGCTCCCCTTATCCTCTGGCTTCATCTTGATCTGGTTATAACAAGAATATGCATCCATGATGTTGAGCAGTTCGTGACCTGTTGTGGCATCTACCAATTGATCTATCCTTGATAAAGTAAAGTGATATTTTGGGCATCTTTGTTAAGATCAGTAAAATACACATTCGCCACTTATTGTTCTTTTTCTTTAACATTACTACACTGGCCAACGAAGTCGAATATTTAATATCCTCAATGAACTGTGCTTTCTATAATTTTTTTACCTCTTCTTGGATCTCCATATTCTTCCCTGAGCTGAAAACTCCACCCTTCTGCTTGATCGTCCTAGTATCTTTGCAAATATTGAGTTTTTAGCATATGAAGTAAGGATCAATCCCTGGCATATCCTCATGACTCTAGGAGAACACATTCTTCCTATCTTTAGGGAATGCAATTAATTCTTGTTTGATAGGAGGTGTTAGTCTTGAGCCAATCTGGATAGTCCTTTATGATTTCTTATTGTCTAGCACAATAATTTTAGTTTCTTCCATTACTTGTCCTTTCACTAAGTCCCCCTCCTCACGATGATCCAAAGTATCAATATGGAAAGTAGTTTTACCTCTCTTTATTTCTGGTTGGTCGGCTGATGTATAATATCATTCTCGTGCTTCATCTGGTTCCCATTTACCTCGTCGACTCCGTAGTTGGTAGGAAACTTCATGCATTGATGCACAGCAGATGAAACAATTTCCAGTTACTTCAACCCTACCTGACTAAGGATTATGTTATAGGTTGAAGGTAAGTTTATGTCTAATATGAAAAAGTGAATTCGTTCCATTCTTCTTGTCATCCAAGTGCTGACTATTACTTTCGACTTGACAGTTCCCAAGGGATATACCTTTTCTCTAGAAAATCCTATAAGAGCCATATAAAACGGTTCTAACTTACTATCGTTTATCCCTAAGCTAGGGAAACAGTTGTAAAATATTACATCAGCTGAACTCCTTTCATCAACCAAAACTCTAGCCAATCTAATATGGTTAACTCTACAAGTAATTACCAGAGGATCATCATGATGATAAAGTATCCCACTAAGATAATTTTTTGAGAAGTCGTTCACCAACTTGTCTTTGTTAACTTTTCTAGGCTGACCATCACTGCTCTCAGCCATATCAAGTTGTCTAATAGTGGGATAAGGTTTGGCTTTATTTAAGTATGCCTTTCTTTTAACAAGTCCATCTCTACCACATGCTTCTCCACCTACGATAAAATGACAACTAAAGGAGATCATACCTACATTCATTTCTAGCTTGTCAGGCTTCTTCGACAAGTTGGGGTCATCTTCATAATCATTGTTGCATACCCTTTTGGTGACCTTTTTTCCTCGGTCGGGTGATTTATATTTCCTCCAAGTATCTCGGATACCATTCCGATAAATAAATTTTTCCAGCTTTCCTCGCTGAATAAGAGTTTTAACTTCATTTTTGAGGGCTATGAAACTATCAGTGGTGTGTCCATGATCGCGATGAAAATCACAATACTTTGACTTGTCTCCTTTGTTGGGGGCATCCTCAATTTCCCAGGAGAATTCAGATCCTTATTACCCCTGATTTCATCCAGGATGTGGTGAACACCCCTATTGAGTGGGGTATACTCTCTGAACTTCTTAATCCTGTCAGACTTCTTATCTTTTTTTTTCTTTCTTGAACAAAATGTTATTCTATTCCTCATCTTTGCGCTCTGGTGCTTCTTTTGTAGCCATGGCTTCCTCGACGTTCATAATTTTTTTTTAACTTTAGCCATCAATTCTGTCATAGTCATGTATGGGTTTTTTGCCAGGGCATAATAAAGATCTTTTACCAGTAACCCACTCATTAAGGCTGCAATGGCTATTTTTTCTTCATAATCCACCACTTCTAACTTCTCATTATTAAATAGCGTATTATAATCTTGGGTAATATTTCTAGGCCCTTATCTTATGGTCAAGAGGTGAGTGACACTCTTGATCGACTTGCCCACAAAGAAAAAGTTATCAATGAATAATTCAGCCAATTGATGAAAAATGGAAATCTTACCTCTAGGCATATTGTTGTACCATATTTGGGATGGTCTTGCAATGGAACTAGAAAAATCCCTACACCTCATCTCGTTGGGGACTGAATAAATTTCAGGAGCATCTTAATAGTGCTCAATATGTAGAACTGGATCACTTTTCCAATAATATTTAGGAGTGACTATCGATGGCTTGAATTTGGAGGGTGTAGGGTAGTCCACAATAGTCTGGACGAAAGGTGAGCCTTTAAAAAAATCCTTTGTAAAGGATTTTTATTTCGGCCATTTCCCCAAGCCGATCTTCTAGTCGATGCATGGATCCCTTCCAGGAATGTTCCTCTGGTTTGGATTTTATCGAAGAAGATTTCGTGGCTTTATTGTATATATGTGCTGAACTCTTCTCCTGAGAGGTCTTCTCGACTCGCACAGAGCCCCTCGTACTAGCTCTTGATCTCATAGGTCCTTCTATATGCTCATGATAATGATCTTGCTCCCTGTGATGACCTCTAGTTACTCGGGGACCTATACGGTTAAAAGAAGATTACCTGCTTAGCCTCTCCAATACTGTTGACCTTTCTTTGGAAAAATATATACCATCATAGTAATCTATTGATCAAAATGAAGAAGTTGCGTCAGGATGGTATGATATGTCATGAGAAGAACGGGAATGGTAACTCCTTTCATTTCTGGCTGGTGGAGGGGGCATATCTCTTCTGGAATTGGAGGATTTATCTTGCATTGTACAAGCCAAGTGTCTGACTCGATCATGCATAGCTTCCTATCCTTTATCCAATTTGAATAGGATCCTTTAGAGGTCTTTCTCACCAGGGGTAACTGACATTTCTGGGTCATTGTCTGCAACTGCCAAGCTACTTTCAGGAACATTGATCATTTTTTAAATAAAAGAATGAAATATATGAGGTAGAGAATGATGACAAGCAATCATTCCCACAAACGATGCCAATCTATTGATGTCTAAAAATTGAGTGATCCAAATTTATAACCATAGATAAATAATAAGATGAATCTTCATCAAACACAGAATAGACAAAGGTTTTTAAAGTGGTTCGGCTATAAAGAA
This sequence comes from Sambucus nigra, assembly GCA_949130495.1. Classification (NCBI taxonomy): domain Eukaryota; kingdom Viridiplantae; phylum Streptophyta; class Magnoliopsida; order Dipsacales; family Adoxaceae; genus Sambucus; species Sambucus nigra. Next base: position 205,455,740 of record OX422208.1, read on the forward strand.
AGCCTATGTCCACTGTTAATTTTATTTATTCTGATTACAATAGCTCAGTATAGTGTGTTTGAGAATGATTTAATTATCCCTTGAGCTGATGGATATTTAATAATTTACATCTGTGTACAATAAATGAGACTCTTGGAATTTAGTGCCAGTCGCCATTCCATCCGAGTAACCTTTAATATTCTTGATGGTTTGCGTTCTGGAGTTGGTTGGCCTTCCAATCGACTAAGTATCTCTTATGCGGATCAAGATGGTTGGGCACTTAGTAGGGTAGGTGTACACTTATCATTGGTCCATGTAGGAGATTAATTTTTACATACAACAATGGTCTTGAATTAGCCGTTGTAGTTTTTGCATTAAAAATTTAGCGTTGTTACCTTTATGGTGTAAATTTCCACGTCTTTTCGGATAATATAAGTTTGAAATATATTTTTACCCAAAAGGACTGTAATTTAAGACAACGAGGATGGATGGAATTTTTGAAAGACTACCGATTTAAATTAAATTACCATCCAGGCAAAGGTAATGTAGTGTCCAACACTTTAGGTCGTATTCTAATAGGAAGACTCCACACTTTAATTTCTTATGATATTGCTTCTACCGTAGAGCAATATGACCTATAGTTGATATCGCCTTTTGTGATAATTCTTAACATAATTGCTCACCCTGAGTAGAGAGAGAATTTTTTTATTCAAAAAATCCAAGATTCTATTGTACAAACCTTTTCGAACAAAAATCCTGACTTGTCATACGATAAGGAAATAAGTTTACGATTTAGAAATAGACTGTATATACCTAATGATGCATCTCTTCGAGAGGAAATATTGCAAGTATCTATTGTTTGAAATTATGATTCCCCTTGGAAGTTAAAAAATGTACCACACTTTGAAGAAGCAATACTAGTGGCCAAATATGAGAAATGATATCGAGAATTTTGTAAGGAAATGTCTTACTTGCCAATGAGTAAATATAGAACACCAACACCCTAGAGGACTCCTCCAACCCTTACCAATTCTTGAGTGGAAATAGGATCATATTACCATGGACTTTATCAGTGGGCTACCTCGTATGTACCAAGGATATAATTGCATTTGGGTAATAGTAGATCAACTTACCAAATTTTCTCATTTTCCACCTTTAAAGACCACCGACTCATTCTAAAAGCTTACAAACTCTACATTCGAGAAATTTTTTGATTACTTGGAATTCCTTTATCCATCATATCAGATAATGATTCCCATTTTGTAGGAATGTTTTTTCAGGCATTTCAAACCGCAATGGGTACTAAACTTCATTTAAGTACCACATTTCACCCACAAGCGGATGGACAATTAGAACGTACAATCTAAACTTTAGAGGATATGCTACGTGCTTATACATTAGATATGTGTGATAATTGGAATGTGTATTTACCCCTTGTCGAATTTTTATACAACAATAGTTATCAAGCCAGTATTAAAGTTGCTCCATTTGAATCTTTATATAAAAGACCATGTAGATCACCTATATGTTGGATAAAATCCATAAATAATAAACAATTTGGTCCCGAAATAATCCAAGAAACCACTGAAAGAATACAACAAATTCGAGAAAGATAAAAAATAGCCCAGGAATGATAGAAAAGTTATCCAGATCAACATTGGAATCCCTCATAGTTTCAAGTTAATGATCAAGTATTTATGAGAGTTTCTCCTCGAAAAGGATTTTTACGCTTTGGAAAGAAAGGAAAATTAACCCCCATATATATTGGACCTTTCAGAATTTCTAAATGAATTGGCTCTGTAGCCTATCAATTATAATTATCTGTGGAATTATAGAATATCCACAGCTAGCAGTGGCAATATGTATCCCATTTACTTAAAATACCCACATCAGTCCACATACTAAAATATGAGGCCCATATTTTAGAAGTATGATTTAATATAGGGCCCATATTTTAGAATTAATGGCCCAAATATGGGGCCCATATTTAAGTAAGTACAACCCAATAGCCTCTCTTATATGAACCTATTTGATATTAGATAACTTTTCCTCTCAACCCTAGTAGTTGTTTCCTTTTTCTCACATTTCAATTCCAAAAGCGTAAGAATATCCCAAAGCCCAGTTTCCCTGTTGTTATTGTTTACTAATATAATAAAGTTCATCAGTGGAAATTGGATTTGATGGACCTTAGTACTCAAATCACAGGATATGAAGCTCATAAGTGGATCTTGGGTTTAAAATCGTCGGTAACTTATCCGTGGAGCTTGGGTTTAAAATCACCGGATCTCACGCCGAAAACATCTCTCTATGTTACCGATTTTATTCTTTCCATTTTCTGTATGATATTTGTTCATATATATATATATATATATATATATATATATATATATATATATATATATATATATATATATATGTTATAATGTGGCACCCCGCCTAATTAAACATTGGGTGATCAGTCCTTTATTAAATCAAAACAAGTTTCTCATCTGGTTCATTCTTAGCATCACTGTCGAAAACTTTTTCATTACTAACCACCTAAGTGAAAATTTATGCGGTTGCCAAATTTTAACTTCAATTAAACATACAACAACATGCGGAACAATATATAAATCAAATACCAACATAAGAGTCTGAATATAACAACTAAGATCAAACAAAGTCTTGCCAAATAACCGATCGGCCAAAAACAAACCAATAACAAAATCCAAAACTTAAAGTACTAAGGGAGACAACATGTCTGTATTGAAATCTAAAATCTTACACTAGATCAGAAAGTGAAAGAGGCGTCTAATCAAAGCCCTACAATATCCACCTATGTTGCAGCTATGAAGTCCCTAGAATAAAGTCACGCTTGGTCTCCCTGTGGCTGGACACCTAAAAGGTTTTGAAAAATATTTTGCATAGCAAGAGTTAGTACTCAAAACGTTTTGAAAATATTTAGCAAGTAATTTATTGCAGTAAAGATTAGTTATTGATTACACATGTTAGGTTTACGCACACTCCCTTGAGTTTCCTCACCTCTCATCTATAGTGGACGCCTAACTTTCCATACTAGCCTATTTAGCTACACTACCCAAGCTATTTAGACTATTTTAGTCGTCTAAGTTCTCGTACCGCCCATACAGTACCAAATTTTATTATCACTCCCTAATGTGAGTTAATTCCCCTGTAACGTTTCACATATATTAGTTCCTTAGTTTGAAATTTAAGTGTGACCACATAATCTTAATCATTAGATCTTCACTATCTAATATTATAGCTTTCCAATTAAGTTTTCTCCACTTAATTTACTTTTTAGATGTATACACATCATCTAACTATCAAGTACTTTACCATAGTAGATTGTTCATATAGTATATATTTCACACACAATATAAACTATAAGGATTATTGACCCGGTCTAATCATCGACTCCAATTCTCCCAATTTATATTTGTATATGTATGCACATCATCTAAATATCTACTATCTCACTCAAGTAGATTATTAATATAGTGTATATTTCACTTACAATATACACTATTCGGATTATTGGCCCGGTTAAATCATCGACTCCAATTCTCCTTTCATTTACATTGGTCCGGTCTAATCATCGACTCCAATGGTAAATGTTATATAAAAGTATTGGCCTGGTATAATCATCGACTCCAATTCCATATAAGTAGTGTAGGTATTTCACACAACCTAAATACATAATTTATAGGTATTCACACAACCTAATCGTTAACATTAGTATGTAGTATATTTCTCTAATACTTACCGTACAATTTATTTTACGATTTCTCTCGTTATTGTATCTTCTTGAGTATTATCCCAACTCTAAGGGACCTAGTTAAGCCCTTTGTATTTTCAGTAGCTAAGCCTAACTTAGTCTACTGGTATACTTAAAGTCCATCGGAAGTTCCCGAAAATTATTATTTCACTATCTAATAATTTACGACACAAATTTATAGCAATTGATTTCCGTCTTACTTCCCTTGCTAAGACAAATCTACAAATCCTAATCAGGCATACCGTACTATTAATAATTCCACCAAAATCCCTTAGTAAGGTTCTAAAAGTTTACATGATAATCAATTAGAATAACTAAGTCAAAAAGGGGAAAACATAATTTCTAGGAACCTGACCAAATATCGGACTGATCCTTTTTTTTTAAAACGGATCGATCCTATTTTTACAGGACCGATCCCATTTTTTTTAAACCGGATTGATCCTTTTTTTACCAGACCGATCCCTTTTTTTAGATCGGATCAATCCCTTTTTACCGGATCCATCCATTTTTTTTAAACCGGATCGATCCCCTTTTCTGCAATTCACTAGCCTCGTCCGTTCATACGTTTTTCTCCCATGATCTAGTACCAACCTCCATTACTCTACACCAAGGTTTCAACTAAACATTCCTAACCATTTCTACATGCATTAGGACAGATTCTAACGTAATTCTTTTCTCAAAATGTTACAATAATCTTGCAAGAAGGGATTTAATCTTTCTATCCTCTAAAACCCTAAGTTTTCATATTAATTCATGATTGTTCATCATTACCCAGATTTATTTCATGGAATACAGCCCATATCTTTCAATATCAATATCTCTACAGATTTCAAATCATTCTACATGCAATTTCCTACCCGACATGCATTTAATTAAAGTTTTCTTCTCAAGAATTCATCAATATCATCATATGATTGAAACCCCAATTACATGGGTATTATAACTTCGATTAATTGAAATAAACACTTGCCTTATTGACTGTAGGGTCTGATTTTGTGGGTAAGGATGATGATTTGATGTTTCCCTCTTCAAATATTCACTCCTTAGGTGCTTCGTATGCATGAACTCTTTCAAACCTTCAAGAATCCTCTTTAAGCTTTTAGGGATGGTTCCTCTCTTCCTTCTAATGGCCTCTGTAAGATTTTTTTTGTTAAGAACCCTAGCCCCCGATTTATAATCATCAGATATAAGGCTCTAATTTCCGTAGGTCCTTTAACATCTATTTTTAAAATGATCAAATTACCCTCCAAAGGTGCTAGTTTGGTCCAAAATCGACTCGTGACTCAATTAACATCCTCGGGTATACTATTTTGACTAATTCGTCCCTTTTGGACTCATCCATGACCTCTAAATTATCATTCGAATCACCTAAAATATATTTCTCATTCTCCACCTCACCATAGTCTATTGCGCGACTCTCGGTGACATAACATAAAATACGCCCATATCACTCGCTATGACGTATATCTTATTTAACTGTTAATATTTACTATTCACTCTTAATAAATTTAAATCATATATTAATCGGTCTCTATCTCTCGAATAATGTTTGAATACCATGATTATTATTTGATCACTTAATAATCATAACTAAAATTTCATCTCATTAAATTGCTTCACTCACGTAATTTAAATCTTAAATCACATTAAATTACTCTACTCGCATAATTTGCATAAACTAATATTAAATTACTATACTCATGTAATTTAAATTAAACATATTTTCCTATTTAATTACTCGATTAATTAAATTCTAAATACGTAGAAATACAGGCTATTACATACTTCCCTCCTTACAAAGGAATTTAGTCCTCGAAATTAGGACAAGACCGGTATTAAAACTTAGGATCTCTAATATCAAGACATCCTATAGTACCCAAATTTAAATCATGATAACATAAGGGTCACTCCACTATACACTCGCTAGTGGTACCCACCTATCAAAAGTCTTAGTCACTATAGCCTCAGTTTACCTGGAAATTTTCTCAACTCACTACGTACTGATAGGATCCATTAGTCATAAGGTCTGATATGAAAAATGGCACATCACACATTGTACCTCTACCACGACATTCTGATAAGATGAGCCTACATTTCCCTGGCTCTATCGCTTCAATAATAATGGAAGGCTGCACATCACTAAGTAACAACTTCTCGTATCCACCCCAACACACAACTCCTATCCTGAGAGAAACCACAAGGACATCTAATCGCTCATATTTGTCCTCGAAATATCAGTTCATGGTGACGTAAGTCTTACGACATTCAAACGTTATCCAATTCAGTTTGGTGCTACTCCACTTTTTCTAACGGACTCTAAATCACATCCGATCGAAAGTCTAGTTATCCTCTCCCTTTTGATAACCCAAAGAGTAAACGATGAGGCTTACCATGAAAAAACCTCAAAAGTACTTTGTGCATGATGAACAGGTACGAGTTATTACACACAACTCTATCAATGGTAATTTCTCTCCTCAATTACCCTTCAAGTCAAGAAACGCACTACTAGGATTAACCCACATAATAAACCACCTCTCGTCTAACTATCGACTATAGTTAATACAAAGGCCCAAAATAAATTTCATACCCATCACTTCCTGATAATCCCTATCAGAGGTGAGATTCCAGGATCTCATCCTGATTCACAATAATATTGGGCGACACTTTGCACCGATGTAATCCTAGCTTTTAAGGAAAGAAAAGATTTCTTCATCTCGATTTTTCATTCCAAAATTCTTGGAAGTTCTTGACCTTGTTATGACTTGGCATCCCACCAATGAAATTTTATAGTCTGCTTACCCATTTTATCACTGGGAAACGCATAATTGTTACCAAGTTTTTTGTTGCTCATCTCAAGTCAACCTTTTTCCATCCCTGAGTGATGTAAGTGTAGACAATCTCATAATTTCTCACCCAACATCAATTACCACTTATAATATCTCACATGAAGTGGTACTATATACATTGCTTCTTTCCCCAGAGTATACTAACCTTCTAGTAGTACGCAAGCCACTCTTCAATCATTCATTCGAGTAAGGCTCCGCTCTACTTTCTTACAATAATTTGTTATCCTCTTTATCAAGAGATATCTTTTAAAATAGCTTCCCACAACCTTTCAACCCATCTCGGGTGTGCTAGCTCTTATTGCACATATATACTTGGATTATCGTCTTGCTCATACGACGTTCAATCTATCATACCATTTAAACTTTAGTTGATAACTATCCTTTAGGCATATTCTCACGAATAATTGCCATGCCATTTGTATCTTGAACGAGTTTTGTAAATCTAACTAATCAGGGCGCCCACACACCCTCTAATTCAGTGTACTTGTACAAACACCACAAACGTCCAACACGTAATACACTTTTATCAAAATTGTCCTTGCAATTTTGACTTGGTTATAGAACTTGAGTATTCTCAATAACCCATAATTTGTAATTATTTCTCCTCATGATTGTCCCACCCATCAACTCACGGTGAGAAAAATTTCAGGGATTTTTCCAGGTACTACCGGCTTCACTTGCCTTATATCATATAATAGGACTTCGCTCATAGTATTTCCTTAACACGTTCGAGGATTTATATTCATCACCGATGCCTTGGAATCCATACACATCTCTCGAATTCCGACGTTTATCAAGGTTCATGCATGTCTCCTCCCATAGTGAAACCCATGAAAGGACTTCCTCCTAATTCACCACCACTAGCATTATCGAGTATCGAGTTCTACAGGCGTCAAATGCACAATTGGGACATTCAAATGCTATCCCTGAGATGTAAATATACATCTTATTCCAACATATTTAAAGGATTTATATATCACTAGATGTGCCATATCTTTTCCATTAAGGTCTTTGTGTATAGCTACGCCTCCGGAGAAAATATTATTTGGGAACTAGTTCAATATGGTAGCAATGGGTAGGCTTAGCTTATTTCTGAACCAAAAAAATGGCCATTGTTATTCCTTCGGGCATGTCGAGCATGGAGGCCAAGGTGTCAAGGGCGTCAACCAAGATATTCTTTGCACGGGGCAAGTAGTGGAAGGTGACATCATTAAATTAGGAGCCCAGTTCTTCTAGGTGGTCATGGAAGGGTAGGAGCTTCTCATATTTGACATTCCACTTTCTAAGGATTTAGTCAACGACGAGGGAAGAGTCTTTGTAAACACCTAAGTGCCAGATCCCCTTCTAGAGGGCGCTCTTCAGGCTTACACTGCATGCCTCATACTCAGTCATGTTGTTGGTGAAAGAGAAGTCTAGTTTGATGGTAATTGGGGTGTCAGATTCATCATGGGTGATCAGGAGTATTCCAATACTATTTCCCTTCTTATTGGTAGCTCCATCAAAGAAAATTTTCCATCTAACGTTCTCCTAAGAAGTGGATAGAATATCATCATCCTGGTATTCAGAGACCCAAATAATGGCTTCTTCCATGGGGTAATCAGTAAGCTAATCGGATATGACTCTCCCTTTCATAGATTCTTGTGTAAAGTATAGAATATAAAACTCGGATAACAACATCAACCAATGGTCCATTCAGTTGGACAGAGAGGGATTTCTAATAAGTATTTGATGGGATCCATATGGGATATAAGTCTGATGAGGAAGGCAACCATGTAATGCTGTAATTTTTACATGACCCAGACCAAGAAACACATTCTTTCTCCAAAGTAGTGTAGTTGACTTCGTACCCGACCAGTTTGTTTCCTGGCGTAATAAATGTCTCTTTAATTATGGGATTATTCAATGTATTAGGATGGTAAATCTACTGCTCTAGTGTCTGTCATGGTTAAGTATAGGAGGAGGGGCCGACCTGGCTACGGAGGCATTAGCACTAAAGGTTAGTTAAGGTATTGCTTGGTTCTTTCAAATTCTTATTAGCAGGCCTTATTCCTGAATTTAGTAGAATCCTTCTTGAGAATCTTGAAAATGGGTTCGCAGATAGAAGTCAGCTTTCCGATGAACCGATTAATGTATTATAGTTTTCCAAGGAATCCTCGAACTTCGTTCTCCATCCATGGTGGTGTTATATCAAGTACGGATTTCAGTTTGGCATGATATACTTTGATTACCTTCTCACTAAACATGAATGTCAAGATTTTCCTTTCGTGACACCAAAATTGCATTTTTGTGGATTTAACTACATTTGGTATTTTTGCAGTCGCTCGAAAAACTTTCGAATGGTGGGAATATGACCTTCTTGGGTCATAGATTTGATGATCACATGATCCACATAGACTTTGACTTCTTTATGAATAAGGTCATGCAGGATGGCTTTGGTAGGTAGCCCTGGCATTATTAAGTCCGAATGGCATGAAAATGCAGAAAAAGTTCCCTATGGGGTGATCATGGCGATTTTATCCTAATGATCAGGGTACATCTTGATCCAGTTGTATCTGGAAAATCCATTGACAAATGACTTGAGGGCATGGCTAGTCGTGTTGTCCACGATCATATGTCGATGTTGGGTATTAGGTAATCGTCCATCGGGGAGACTTTGTTCAAATCCTGATGATGCACATGTAGACTTTCCCTCCTGACTTTGGCACAGGGATGATGTTGGTGAGCCATGTAAGATATCCGACTATGCAAATGAAACCTGCGTTCAGTTGCTTGACCACTTCTTCTTTAACTTTGAGCAACCATTCGGTGTGGTGATTCCTTGGCTTCTATTTGATTGGTTTGCATTCCGAGAATGTTGGGATCTCGTGTTAAGCTATTTCTGGGTCAATACTCGGCATGTCATCATAGGACCATGCAAAGACATCCATGAATTCCCTTAGTAGCTCTTTGAATTGCGCACGCTCATGCTTGTTATGGTTAGACTATATCCTAATCTCTCTCTAATGGCTACTATAACCGAGATTAATAACCACATCTCAACATCATTAATTTGAATTAAGTTATGTTGTTTGCTATTCTCTTTATTAATAACGGTTAACAATTATTCATTTGCAAAATCATCATCAAATGTTTGTTTGGAATCAAGGCAATTAATGTAAGGCACAACAAGATACTCAAAATCTTCATTTATTTCATTTTTGGGAAAAACATCATTGACAACCTCGTCAAAAGTGGTCTCAGTTACATTAATATCAAAACAAATGAATAACAACATCAAATAAAGAAGTTTCGATAGGGTAGACAGTAGGGTCGGGTTGAGCATAAGCAGGATGGAAAGGTATGACATTCCAATTAAGGAGAGGTATGTTAGTAGCTTTGATTTGAGTAGACGGGTCTGACGGCGCGTGACACACCCCAACCCAGTTACTTATAATTAAGTTTGAAAGTCAAAGTGAGCCAAACCATAATTAATTTAAACAAACCATAAATACGAGTTTTTATTTCAGAATCATCAACGTAAATCCATACAAATAAAAAAATTTTAAAAAATTAAAGTAGTTATTCATTTACAAACTTCTTGAAGGATACGTTAACTTAATTACATCATTTACATTTACAAAAAATCATTGTTTCACCCATTCCTGGCTAAACCAACCCGACATCCTAGATTTGGCAGTGTCATCGCGTTACCTGAAAAAAAATGTGAACATAGGAACCGTGAGCAAAATAGCCCAGTGAATGCATTACTACTATTCTACCACATGAATTTTAATGCAATAAATCAAGTCCATATGATTATGTATTAACTTATCCGGCTCATTCCTAATGAATGACCTAACTTTTCGAATCATAATTCATGTATCTTGTCTGTAATAGACAATTCTCCCCCATTCATGGTCGAGGAGTAACCCCTTGTCATTAATAGACAAATCTCCCCCATTTCAGGTCGGGGAGTAACCTCCCATTTTGGTAAACTGAAATAAACAATTTAATATTCATTATATTCTTATCATATATATAACACGATACAAATATCTCTTTCCAGTGAGTACACTCACCTTAGGTTGTCAATGACGTATTCACGTTTCCTTCGGGAGGAGATGAACTGGGTTGATTAGACCTTACACTTGTCAATCAAACTAAATCAATACTGAATCTAAATCATAAGTACTATCCTAACACAATTATGTAACTTTCCATGACAATACAACAACAATATAATTCCACTTAAGTCACATTCCATAAAACATAAGTAAAGACAAAACAATGGTATACATGTTGATAAAGTTATGAACATTCAACCGTAGGAAATACCTAATAAGTAATTTATAACTAAAACCAATTAAATATGAAAGTGTACTTCTCAATGTATAGACACATGAAACATGTACTCAAAATACCCTTTCAAAAGAGAAGATAACAATATTCTTTCAAGGGGTATCTAGTATGGCCTCAAATTATTGTCCTCTATACTCAACCATCCTATATTACTAAATTGTATAAATACTGGTGTCCAAGCTTATCAATATGAAAACATATATAAATATACTTTCCATTACAAGTGACGGTGTAATTTTTCAAGCTTTCTAGAGCAAGTTATGACCATTTATTTACAACACAAGAAATCTTCCCTACAAGCTCTCAATTATTCCTTCAACTTCCAAGAATTTTCATTATTTTTGTCCAGCATAACATTCCATGATTTTTAGTACACATTTTTAGTACACATACTTAATAGTACATAATTAATGTTTCATAATTTTTTAATTTCATTTGCTATGTCAAAAGCTTGACCAAACTCAGGGCCTACCGAAATGAAATATACAAACAACAACTATGTACCAACTTGAAATCATCATTAAGATCTAACCACAAGGATATAAATTTTAATTTTCGATATGATATGAATATACGAGTCTACTTTCATATCCAATTGGAATTTCTCAATTACAGTAGACACACAAAAATATATGCAAGTTTGAATACAAGGGGTTTCAATACAAAGCAATATGGCCTATAAACACTACTTATCTCACATATGAACCAATACATATTATCATAAAGGATAATGGAATTTTAATCAATAATTCATGATTTATATACTTTGAAATAAGTAATTTTACCTTGGAAACACCTTAAGAATTTTCTTGGAATTCTTTTCCTAACTTTTCCTTGTAACCCTTCCTTCCTTAACTTCTACTTCCTCTTCCTCAAACTGAACCTAGGGCTTAATTTTCTGAAGGATTAGTTTATAAGAAGAGTTTTAGGTAGGCCAAAGCTGCCTCCCATGCCAACCAATCAAATTGAAACATTTGGTTTACTAAAAGACAATTTAACACTTAAAGGGAATGGACAGATTTACTCCTTGTTCGTAAATTCGGCCTAACTTCTTACTCGGACATTCATTTGATGCACCGTTTATTGTGTTACAACCCTAACTCACCTGTCTACAACTATATAATTTTTACCTCAAGCCAATGTTTACGTTATAAAGGTCAAAACTAGTCTTAAACAGGGATGTTTCTATCGAAATTAACAAAATTTTGTGTTTATACATAACTCGACATTTCATGATTTATGAAAGTAGCATTAGACTAAACATAAATCACTTAACATTAGATATACTAATAACAAATTATTCATATCACATAAGATAAGCATGATTTAAATATAATTTATCATAATTATATCCGAGTTGTCACAACACGGAATCTAAATTGATCATGAAGAGACTTAACCCCAGTGTCTACAGGTTGAATGAGTCATCGGAATCACTTTCCTCAGAATCCTTAGTAATTGTCATTTCATAAATACTAGCTACTAGACTTGTGTATTCCTCATTGGGCTCATCATCTGATCTGTCAAAGTCTCCCCCCATCCCGTGGCTACTATGTTCTCTTTCCAAGATAAATCAATGCATTCAACAACCTTGATGCCTTCATAATAAAAATTGTCCCTTTCAATGGGGAGGTGTAGGAATAATGGGACCAACCGTCCCTGAAGCTTTAAGCAGTGAGTAGATCATCAATACTGTAAATTTTACGTGTCTGTCGAAATGAATCGTCCATAATCTACAGTACATCGTCTAAAATGACTTCATCAATGGGTACCACCGAATCATCAGACTCCCGAGCCCATTTTTGGGATTCCATGAGTAGGCCACTGAGTTTGCAATAATAGAAAGCCATCTTGATGGGCAATTTTATCCGGAACTCCAAGAGTTTGTTCAATAAAGAAAACTCCATATCCTTCTCTTCAGACCGGGTACGGATGGAAATGCAGGCCCTTATAAGGAGTGATAAATCTTTATCGGTGAAGCTGGTAGGGTGTGGGAGAAAATACGACAAACATTGAGGGGTTTGGGTGAGATTATGGATATGATGGGTGCTTTACTAGGCAGAATTTGAGAAGATTGATCAAATTCGGGGTCATTCTCTTGAAATATTGTACTTATATGGGTTGGAAGTGGGTTATTAGTTATGCTGGGTCTAGGATTAATGGGTAGGGCGATGATACCCCGATCAATTAAAACTTGTATCAAATTGAGAATGTGAAAGCACTCGTCGGTAATATGGTCAGCAGATTAGTGGAAATCACAACGGGCATCGACATTGAGATTTTTAGGGAGTGAATTTGGTAGAGTACGAGGGTCCAAAGGTTTAATGAAGTTTAGACACACAAGGGTCTTGTAGACGTTTCATAGGGGAGCATGGAGCTCAGTGTTATCTTTCTTAGTAGGGTTGGGGTGACTTTTCGGTGCCCAATAGGTAGCAGGTCGAGATATGTTGTTGATGGTTGAGACTGTATCGCTGGTGGGCTTTTTATACTTTCAGGGGGTGAACTGTCCAGTCACTTTCTTCAGTTCAGATTCGAATTTTGTAATGCTTTCCTGAATTTATACACCCTCTTCTCTAAGGTCTCAGAAGCGTGGGTAGTATTATTCTCCCATGGATGCTCGAATATGAGGCAAGAAGTTCTTCTTGACGATACTAACTTATTCCTCCTCGGAGGGCCTATTGGTCATGGTAAAATCTTTCTCTGTCCACTTTCCTACGAAGATACTAACTATTTCCCCAATATTTTTCTTAAGAAGCTCTAGAACTCGACGTGTAACCTCTAACTCGTCATTGTACTTGCACTATGACATGAATTCCCAAGTGACGTCCTCCCAATTACAGATTCTGGATTCTTCAAGGGATAAAAATCAATGAAGGACACATTATTTCAGGATCTACTGGAACATCTGGGCCATTAACTCTTCGGAGTGACCAAAGAGGGTTATGGCTCGGTGATATCTTCGAAGGTGAACAACTAGGGTCTGCTTCCCTCAAACTTCATGATTTTTGGCATCTTGAACTTCTTTGGCAGTCTGGCTTTGGGATATAGAGACGTATGGGTGTAGTCCATGTATTTCCTTGCTATCTTGTCTTGGTCAAACTTCTTATACAACAACTTGAGGTCTTGCTTGAGCTTGTTTAGTTCCTCCTCCATAGATCCGTGGGTACTAGCATGGAAGTCCCAGGTTGGGAAAGGTTCAGGATAGGGAGCTGAGCTGGCAGCGACCCATTGGCAAGCCGGGAGCGCAGAGTATGATAATACTCTTCTAGGACCCAAATAGGCTCGGGAGTAGATGAACCCATAACACAAGGAAAGAAAACCTCGTGTCTTCGGGACTCTGAGCCCGATGATGTTGTATCTCATAGACCTCGATTTACACATTATCAGTCTTGTCCCTAAGCTAGGATAAAATGATCATCAGATCGGGCTGTAGATTGGATGTTTGGTCGGCATTATCCATAAAGAGCTCGCGAAGGTGAATCCTAAAATTTCATGAGCTATCAAAGGAACCAGCACAGCTTTTGGGCAATTTGACGGAAGACCGAAGCCAATAGGGAGCGAATCCAGGACAAAGTCGGGTATGTGATCAACCTGAGAGGGAAAATGGTTCAAATTTATTTTTAAAATAAGGAGGGAGAATATTTTGGGTATTTCGAAAGGAGGAGAAAAATGCTTTTGGTATATTTGTAAAAGGAGGGAAAAGGATAAGAATCTCAACATGATTATTAATAATGTTATAATTAGGTCCTCACTTGTATTAGGTTTGCCTAAATGTAAAAAAAAATGTCGGACATGACCCGAGCCTGAGAAAATAAGGTTTGAAAAAATATGTAAAACACAGTTGGACTTATTTCTAGGCTCACGGATGGGGCCCCATTTTTAAAAAAATGCAAAATCGCGCTAAAATTCGGGTGGTATGCCGACTCGAAATTTTGGCAGAGTTTCACAAGATAACTGACAAACTAATTCTGAGTGTCCTAGGTTTGACACCTATATGAGGTTTATGCAATTGTTCGGTTAGTGTAAGCATTCCCTCCTGGGCATGAATTCGATGATATACCTCTTGACTATAAAGGCAATCATTCATTGGTACATGTGGATAAGCCATTTGATATATAATTGGGTGTACGTTAATTGCCTCACTATATACCTTATGGGGACAGTACATGTGAGAGAGAATTTCATTTACTCAACGTACGTGAACAATTTCCCTATTATATACTTCCCATCGTGAGTTCGATCAACCTATACGATATGGGGTAACAATTCGATATACGTTGAAGGTACGAGGCCAATGGAAGGTGAGAGTCATATCGCTTAGGCTAATTGTGACCCGAAGGTTCAACACTCATCATATTATGGAGAGAGATTATTTTTTATCATTTTTATTGGCATGATGAGTAAAGGGAAAATTATGCTAATAGGGAGAATATACAAGTAAATATAGCATGGAAATTATAATACGCATGTATACATGTGAGTGAGTAAGTGAAATGGGAGTATATATAAGTGAATGTTTATGGTAGTGAACCTATACATGGATCAACTATAGGTGGTGTGTGAAGCCTACATACAAGTGTAAGTGAGCATATATACTAGTGTAGGTAATGTGGTTGTGTGCTAGTGAAACCTAAGTATGGATATTCTGAGTGGTGTACGAATCATATGAGTGTAAAGTGAAACTAAGTGTAAGTGTGTGAAGTGCACATGAAGAGTATATACAAGTGTGTTAATTGTATAAGTGAGTGGAAACTGATATATACATGAGAGAGAGATATACAAAAAGGTAAATAGAGGAGAAAATGTAACATGCATGTAGGTGTACACCCACAAATGAAGAAAAGAATAACGCCCATGCAAAAATAGAATCTAGTCTTCTTATAAAAGTCCCGAGCAGAGTTATCACTATGGCCATCCTGAGGTGGGCGCTCTTCGGAGGTGGATCCCTCCTTCCTTCCCCTTTTTCAGTGTGCGTGTGAGATTGCTTCCTTTATCAGGGTGCTCGGACATCGTCAATGTGGGTGATATGTAGAGATAGAGTCGCCAACCTATTTTGCACAAAACAGGCAAAAGAAATGTTGCCGCCTCGAGAGAATGACATCAAGGGCAATACTCATGCTTGCAAAACCAAGTAATTCAAGGGTCTTGGGACTAAGTTACCGAATGGGTAGGTGTTATTTCGGCTCCATGGGTTCGATTTGGCTTATGCCGAACATTCTCCTTACTTTTAATTTTCTCCCATACTTTGAAGCTTCGTAACTTGTGATCCGGGACTCGCATTCGGATGTCATTTCTTCCTATGTGCTTATAGACTCATAATATTTAGCACTTCTTAGGCTTCTCATCCGAATTCCAAATGCAAATTACTCTTTTGCCCTTTGACTGCTCTTATTTTCTCTTCTTTCTTTCGATTTCTTTCTTTCTTCACATGCACTACCTACAAGATCAATGAGAAATACACAAAACTTGGCGTACTCATTAGAAAATGTCAATAGAAATGGTATAAGATAAATCAACTTGAATTACATCGCACGGAATATTAAAAGACTCTAAAGTACGCTGATAAATATGAAGAATTTATTCCTAGTTAAATCCCCCCTAACTTAGAACTTTGATCGTCCCGAGCAATGTAAAAGAATCTAAGCAAGACAAAACTCTTATCAAACGTCTTATTGGGATAGAATACCTCTTTCGTGAGAAAGCGATTGCATTTAGCATATGCAACAAGCCTTTAAACATCTAGGTTACCCTAGTAGGGTGAGTTCTGTCTCTTGAGAGTTTGCAGTGAATATACCCACAAAATTCGTTTTAGACTCAAGGAAAAATCAAAATACCTAAAAATTGTACAATTTAAACCCCCCCAAAAATAATCACGTAAATTTATATTCAATAAGTCTAAATTCAACGTGTGTGTGCGCGAAGCCAAAATCAAACTGCAAATTTCCATTGATTGATCATTACGTTACTTTTTGAAAATTCGCTTTGATTTAATTCTCACGAGATGCTCTCACAAATGAATCACTCAAACTGTAGCTATATTCTCTCGGTATGCGTGATATAAAGAGTAATTGTAATGGAACACAAATTCATGCACACATACTTGAAAGACGAAAATTTATATGGTGAAAAGATCTCTTCATCAAGATACTGTCATTTGGAAAACGGGAAACATCGTTTCTTATTCACACCAATTAACCTCTATTATTATCTTTTTGTATTTTAGGCTCTCCACGCGGTAACTGATTTCACAATTCGGACCCGTTTAGGACTTTTCTTGGTCTTATAAGGTGTATTTGGTAAAATTGGGATTTATTGGGAAAGTCGAAATTGGAAAATTTACTTAGGATGTCCATTAGTGTTTTTTCGGGTTTTTGCTCATTTTTCTCTTCTTTTTCTATATTTTTCTTGCTATTTTTGTTGTCCATTATTCTATTTTTTCTTGCCCCTTTTTATTGCACTATTTGGACTTAATTGATGGATTTTCCATTTTCACAATTCCGAGCTATTTGGCTTTTTCGGGTGAGCAAACGAAACGGACAAATTTTATTAGGCTCAATTGGGTTAGCGAAAGGGAACTTTTTTTTACAACTCTTTATGGCTAATATTTCTGGTAACAAATGAGGGACTAACTTCATTTATCCAAATTACTAATCCATTTACCATATGCGTCTCGAGATTAATTAAGTTTAGAGATATGTTAGCACATTTTTCAGGACAACATCTCACTCATTTTCCATAACTGATCAAAACAAAGGAATAAAGATCCTCAATGACTTTTTTTATAGAAAAGTTAAACTTTGAGTTAATTTTAACTCAAATTGATTTAAATACTCTCAAAAAGTTATAGGCTCAAAATCTCACCAGGTTAGTTAATCTCCACACTTTTTCGTAAATTCATCAATTTTCTTTCAATTTCCATCTTTGGTCAATTTTGGCTTTGTGCATTTGATATTTTTACAATCTTGAGACCATAAACAAAATTTCTTCATATTTTTTAAAAATTTAAATTCCAATTTTTATTTATTCTGAAGAAAAATATTTTCGGCTTTTTGAATTTTTTCAATTTTTTTGGAAGTTTTTGAAATTTTCTAATTTTTTTTAAAAATTTTTAGGCATTTTAAAATTTTGTGATTTTTTTAAAAGACGAACTTGTCATACCCTCCCCCCCAACTTACTTTTGCATTGTCCTCAATCAAAAGGACTGAAATCTAAAATAAAACAAGAATAAGTGCAAAAATAAAAAGAACAAATATTAAAATGCAATAAGAGGCTATAAAACTCTAATACGTGACTCAAAAATACAACAAAAATCACCCCATACATGTCGGGGGTGTGACGACCTATTTCTATCTCCTACAACTCACCCGACCCCATGAGTGGGGACTGATGATCTCCTCATCTCTCCTGTCTTAACATAGTGTACCAATAATCAGAACAAGTTGGGACCCTTCCCAAAGGTAAAGAAGTCATCTTGTGGTTCGTGATATCTGTCATGAATGGGATCCACATGGTGCCCTGTCGAATTGTAGCTTACTTGTTCCTGCTTAGAGCACACATCTCGATCGAGATTGGAGGGATATGATAAACCTAGATCCTTCTTAACTTCGAGAATGCTTGGGTCAAGCTCTAAGTCAGATGAGACTCGAGTCCTCTCCTCGATTGCATCCGAGGAATCAAGTGGCATGGGTGGATGGTCACGAAGAAGTAAATCACCTGTCCTATCTTTCCATTCGCTCTCTTCTAGGTGACTACATGATTCCAATGGAGAGTAGACTTCACGAGTGAGGCTCTCATCCATCAATCGAAATTCTTTCTCAAAATTCTCAAATCTTATGTCTCCTAACTCCCTTTCTCGCTCATCCTCGGAATACTCTTTCCCATTGTCATCTAAACTATCTATCTATCTCTCAACTATGCACTCTCTCTCACTCTCAATAGTGGTTACTAAACACACCTCCCCCACCTCTCTATCAATGTCAGGACTATCGCTATCACTTGATGTAACAAGGCATACCCCCTAACGGTTATCTCACGAGATTCCTTTCGGGCTTGTGTACTTCCTCTATAAGATCCTTCTCTCGCGGTTCACACGTATCACCCTCGTTCTCGGTGTTGTTAAAGATATTTGCCTCAAGGGTCATGTTCCTGAACGTTAGTTTCATTCGCTCATTTCGAGTATTAATAAGTGCATTAGCCGTAGCTAATAATGAACAGCCAAGGATGACAGGAAACATGATTGCTCGGGAGAATGGATGGCTCCTCATCCCAAATGAAAAAATCTATCGGGAAGTAGAAGATGTCAATTTGGACAATTACATCCTTAATAATTCCCCGAGGTATCTTCACAGAGAGATTCGCGAGTTGGAGAGTCAAGATAGATGAAGCGTCTACTAGCGAAGTCCGGTAAAGTCCACAAACAGCTACAGCTCGTCACCTGAATGAGGATCCTAAGCATGGTGTCCTTGTGGCTGGGCACCTAAAATGGTTTTTACAAAAATAGATTTGAAAGCAAATGGGTCAGAGCCCGAAAGTGGCGAGTATTTAAAAATAGCAAGTGTTTTAATAACATAAAAACAATGAATGCAAAATACATGTTAGGACGTGCACTCACATGAAATACTTACCTCTCGACTAATTGTGCACTCCTAACGTACCGTACCCATCTAAGTGACATACATTTCTAACCAAATCGTAATAAGTTCTATCCCTTACTACTCGATTCTCATTATGCATTCTAGCGTTATCGACTAAATAGAGGGCTTTACTTAAACTCGGATTCTCAATTATTAGCATTACAATTCACTACCGGTTATCCCATTATATCTTCTCAAAACATTACCATAGTTATACTCACAATACAAATATGAAAGTTCTCATTATTTAAGTGTATATTGCTCACGTCATAAATATACAATACAAGTACCCCGAGACTAAGCTGCGGGGCACACATACTCTGCTATCCATCCCGGTACATCACGTACATAAGCATCACGTATTCCGAATCTCTCAGGAATCGTACTCAAATAATAGCAAATCACAAAACAATGGAGGCGAACACAGTCACATCACATAGGTCACGCACATACCTATGCTCCCACGATCAGCAGACTTATTAACTTCCCAAGAAGTCCTTCTTTGACCTATGTTCTCGAGGTACCAATCTATATCCCCCTGTAGGCACACAAAGATTAGATGGCCCTAAACGAACGTAAACCTCCCGTGATAGCAAGTATGGTAGGTATGTCATACACATTAAATCATATATACTAAGCATGCACACATCTTAGCTATTTACATATTTATTTTAGTGGTATACTTCTCGTTCTTATACCCACACGCTTGTCCCTGGTTTATACGTCACCCATTATCCTCACGTCGTAATTAGTACTCATGTTCTAACCCATAAATATCATTTGGTTCAAACCGCACTTCTATATTTTACTCCCCAATATATCCCAAATGTCCCAACTATGTCAATTAGTCACCAAGGAAATGTCAACTCTACAATTAAATAAGCTTACGGAACACTCGAAATCAAATCAGGCCAAAAAGGCCAAACTGTCAGCTCGTTAGAAGTCTCGTTCGAACGAGGCTGGTTCAAACGAGAGTTCGTTCGAACGAAGTGGGCATCGAACGAGGGTTCGTTCGAACGAAAGGAATCAAATGAATTTCCCCCTCGTTAGAAGGAAAACTGTCAGCTCATTAGAAGCTCGTTCGAACGAGCTCGTTCGAACGACCTGGGCAAGTCTTCTAACGAGAGGCCAGTTTCGAGCCCAGATTTTGTTAATTCGTTTTTCCAACTTTTATTCACCTCTAATCTTATCTAAATGTCATTCCAACAAGGTTTCAAAGTTTCTAATCATCCCTAAACATATTAGATTCGCATTACAACATTTATATGGGGTCTAATCATCCCAAACCACATCTAATCATCAAATTTCCCCAATTTTCAAGAATATGAACCCTAGAAATTTGAAGTCTTCCATAGTCATAATTAAATCCATTTTTGCAATATAAAAAGTAGTAATTCTCATAGTTCCAACATCCAATAACACTTCTACATGCAATCCTACATTAAAATATGAATTCATAACTTCCAATTTCATGGGTCTTTATAAATCTCCTAAAAACAATACAAATATATAAATTCCCTACACATGGAAGAAGCATTCTTTGCAAAAACGAAATTAAACCACTTGCCTCTAATCTTTCTCTGGATTTGAGGTTGAATCTTGAAGGTTGAATTGTCCTCTCTCTCTCTCTCTGCGGAATTCTCTTCTCTTTCTCTCTCTACAAATTTCTTCTCTAAGGATGACAATGGAGGTGGAGGTTGGTTTTTGGCAAGTTTAAGGTTTCTAAACTTCTCCCGTAGCCCACTACCTAGATTGGGGTTGGAAATGGCTTAGTGGGTTAAGAGTAAGTCAGATTTTCAACTCTAATTTTCGTGGGTTTTAATTCCCAAAATTCAAAAATTACCAAACTACCCTTTTACGTTGCCGGTATGGCCTAAAAATGATCCGGGACCCAAACTAAACCCCCGGCTAGTGTTTTCTGACTATTTCGACCCTTCCGAATGCGTTGGCGCACTCAAAATGACCATACGGTTAATAGAAATAAAATTCACTTTTTAATAAAATAATTATATTCCTGACGCGATTGTCACACGCGTCCCAACAAAATTTCCAAATTGTCGTATTTCAATCTCACGACAAATTTCATAGTTCAAAATATCCATATATAGCCATATATACTCATTAAAATCAAATACCAACTCGCATCTCTCTAGTATTTTTATCCGGATTAATTTCCAATTAAGACACATTTAATTCAATTAATCCCATAAATAAATATCATAAAAATACGGGGTATTACATACTTCCCCCCTAATAACAGAATTTCATCCCGAAATTCAGAACTAGAAAGTACCTGGTAAGAACAACTCTGGATAACGTTCGTGCATCTCATTTTCGCGCTCCCATGTGGACTCCTCGACATTATGATGTCGCCACTTAACACGCACTAACGGAACTATCTTTGACCGCAGTTTCCGCTCACTTCGGTCCAAAATAGCAATCGGCCCCTCCTCGTAGGAGCTATCAGGCTGGAGATCGATGTCCTCCATAGCAATGTGAGAATGAGACAAATCGTCTCTAAGATATTTCCTTAGCGAGGAAATATGAAACACATCATGAATCTGATACAAAAGCTCCGGTAACCCAAGTCTATATGCAACAGACCCAATCCGCTCGATGATAGGGAATGGCCCCACGTATCTCGGTGACAACTTTCCTTTCTTTCCAAATCGCATAATCCCCTTCATAGAAGATACTCTGAGTAAAACCTGGTCCCCCACTTGGAACTCCCTGAAGAACCTCTTCGCATCATCATAGCTCTTATACCGATCCTGAGCTACCCGAATGCGACTCCGAATCAATTCTATCCTCGTCGAAGTATCCTGAATCACTTCTGGCCCAAGTAGTTTGTTGTCCCCCACCTCCAACCAACATGTTGGGGAACAACAAGGTCTACCGTACAACGCCTCAAATGGAGCCATGCCAATGGTGAACTGGTAGGAGTTGTTGTAAGCAAACTCCACCAGTGGAAGCGACTCCTCCCATCCACCCCCGAAATCAATTATGCACATAGGCAACATGTCCTCCAACATCTGGTTTGTACGCTCGGTTTGCCCATCGATCTGCGGGTGATATGTCGTACTCAACCGCAATTCCGTGCCCATGGCCTCCTGAAAACTCTCCCAAAACCGTGAAACAAATATCTTATCTCTATCAGACACGATATTTAGGGGCACACCGTGAAGTCTCACTATTTCTGCAAGAAAGTGCTGGGCATATTGTCCCGTAGTGTAGTCTGTCCTTACGGGTAGAAAATGAGCAACTTTGGTCAACCTGTCCATAATTACCCAAATGGAGTTGTGACCTCTCTGTGACGTAGGCAACCCCGTGATAAAGTCCATGGATATGCTCTCCCACATCCACATCGGGACCTCCAATGGCTGTAGAAGTCCTGTCGGTCTCTGATGATCCACTTTTACTAGCTGACAAGTGGCGCATTTAGAAACAAACACGGTAATATCTCTCTTCATCTCGGTCCACCAATACTGTCGTCTCATGTCTTGGTACATTTTGTCCCCACCGGGATGTACCGCGAACCGTGAGCTGTGTGACTCTGCCATCACCTCATGTCGCAATTCCTCCCCTTCTGGAACTACCAGTCGCCCATTGAAGCATAAGCCCCCGTCTGAACTAACGGTATAGGACTCGGCTCCCTCTGCTAGTAATCGAACTATCTGCTCTTGACAGAACGAGTCATTTTTCTGGGCCTTTACCACCTTCGTGACAATCTGTGGCGTAACAGTCATCACAGACATGAATGATCGGGCCACTGCATCTTGGTGTCCCAACTCCTTCCACTTGGCCTTCCACACCCCTGCCACTTCATCTGCTGGCCTACGGCTCAACACGTCTGCTACCACATTAGCCTTCCCCGGGTGATACTGGATATCAAACTGATAGTCCTTCACAAACTCAAGCCATCTTCGCTGCCGCATATTCAACTCCTTTTGCGTGAATAGGTACTGTAGGCACTTGTGGTCCGTGAACAATCGAAACTTTTCCCCCAAAAGGTAATGTCTCCATATCGGAAGGGCAAATACAACTGCCGCCAACTCCAAATCATGGGTGGGGTAATTCTTCTCGTGAGGCTTTAGCTTACGGGAAGCATAAGCTATGGCCTGACTCTCCTGCTGCAATACACCTCTAAGTCCTTGTAAGGACGCGTCGGTGTAAACTAAATACTCAACTCCCGGTCTCGGCAATGCTAATACAGGTGCTGAGGTCAACTTATCCTTCAACTCATCAAATGCCAACTGACAGGCATCACTCCAGATGAATGGCACACCCTTACGAGCTAGATGTGTCAAAGGACCCGCTATCTTCGAAAATCCCCGAATGGACCTCCTGTAGTATCCTGCTAGTCCCAAGAAACTATGGATCTCAGTCAGTGTCGTGGGCTATCCCCACTCCCTCACCGCGGATACCTTCCACTGATCAACAGATATTCCCCGGTCAGAAATAATATGCCCCAAAAACTGAACTTCCTTCAGCCAAAACCCACACTTCTCATACTTTGCATACAGCTCGTTCTGACGTAGTGTCTGCGAAACCTGCCTCAAATGCTCTGCGTGCTCCTCCTCTGTGTGGGAGTAAACCAGAATATCATCAATGAAGACAATGACGAACTGATCAAGGAACTCTCTGAACACCCTATTCATCAAGTCCATAAACACGGCAGGAGCATTGGTCAAACCAAAAGGCATAACCCGAAACTCGTAAGAACCATATCTCGTTAATAACGCAGTCTTTGAGACATCCTCCTCCCTGATACGCAACTGATGGTATCCCGATCGCAAATTAATCTTTGAGAAGAAAGAAGCTCCCCTCAACTGGTCGAATAAGTCATCGATTCGGGGCAACGGATACTTATTCCGTATAGTGACTTTATTCAACTCCCGGTAATCCACACACAACCTCAACGATCCATCCCTCTTCTTCACGAACAACACAGGGGCACCCCACGGCGAATTACTCCTCCATATAAACCCCTGACCCAACAACTACTCAATCTGATCCCGTAACTCTCTCATCTCAGCTGGAGCCATACAGTAAGGTGCGCGGGCAATAGGCCGAGTGCCCGGCGTCAAGTGGATCACAAAGTCTATCTCTCTACTCGGAGGTAATCCAGGTATATCCTGAAATACATCGGAAAACTCTCTAACAACGGGTATCGAATCAAGTGGTATCACCACTTCCTTAGAGGTCTCCTCCTCTATATAGTACAAATGAGTGGACGATCCTCCCTCAGGACGAGGCATCGCCACTAAAAACATCTCCTGCCCGGGAATGGGAAAGATAATACTCCTACTGAAATAGTCAATCATGGCTCGGTACGCAACTAGCCAATCTATGCCGATAATGGCATCATACTCGATCATATCTAATACTAACATATCCGCGGGTAAAGTAAACCTCCCGATCTCTATACCCACGCCTCTACATACACGTGAAATCACGGAACCCCTACTCAACGACGAATCTACACAAGTAACCGTACTCTCGGCGGTGTCTAATAACCCAATGGTGCGTGCAAATCTCATAGCAATAAAATAGTGCGTAGCCCCCGTGTCAAACAAAATACACCCCATAGTCCCTTGAATATAGAACATACCCTCAATGGCTGGTGGATCTTGTGGGGCTGCTGCCTGCTGAAGCTGATATACTCTCCCATACTGCAGTTGTCCCTACTGAACTGGGACCGCTGGAATGGGTGGTAATGCTGCCATCTGTGGTGGCGCTGGGAGGGCGGCGGGAAACATAGGTCTCTGCGGCTCCTCTCGAGCACCCTGCTGCTGCTGCGGGGCCCTGCCCCTATCAGGACAGTCCTGGTGTTTATGGCCATTCTTGCCACAAACGTAACACTTCCCTGGGAAGTTCCCCCCTCTCGGTCCCTGCTGCCCCCGACCCTGGTGGCCGTTTCCATTCCTCCCCTGGCCCTGTTGGCCCTGCTGAAACTTCTGTTGACCATTCTGACCCTGCTGGTTCTGATGGCCATTCGGACCCTGATGGCCCTGCCGGAAACCTCCTTGTCTGTGCCTCAAGTTCCCCGATCTGAACCTCTTATGATCCCCCTGCTGGGAACCCTGGTCACCCTGCCTCTGCCCCTGAACAGAATGTGCCCCACTGGCACCATTTCCCCCAGTCCTGCCCTGATGGCTGGACTCTCCTGACCTCTTGCCTTCAGCCATGTGAAAGCGATGATCCTGGCAGTGTAACAGTGCAGCGTTAACCACATCAGAGTAATTGGCCAACGATAGATTCCCCAACAAATGCTGACGGATCCTCCAAGTCAACCCGTCTGTAAATTTATGTATCTTCTTCTCTTCTGTCGGTATCTCATCCGGAACAATATTCAACAGATTTGTGAATTCGGTGTCATACTCGGCCACAGTCTTACCTTCCTGTCTGATATTCATCAACTTCCTCCTAATTTCCGTGTGAACAGCTGACGGAAAGTACTTGCGGTCGAACCGCACCCAAAACTCCTGTATTGTGAGAGTATCTCTCTCCTCCACGGTGGTAATAGACTCCCACCATTGCAGTGCAGACCCTACTAGCTTAAAGGTAGCTAGTATCTGCTTCTTGACATCAGTGCACTCATACATCCTCAAGTGCCACTGAATGTCTTTCCTCCACTTACTCGAAACCACAACATCGGAGCTACCTGCGAACTCCGGTGGGCGTGCTTTCTGAAAAGCATCACGTACACGTTCCCAAGCAGACGGGAATGCATGTGCCTGAACTGGCGAGGGCTACTGGCACCTGAGGTGGTGCCTGCTGAACTACGGAGAGTGCGGCATTTATCGCCTGGGCCACAATGGCTGCAACCTCGGCGGCATTCATCGTGCCCTGAACTGGTGCGGGCTGTGGTTCTGACGTTGCATCCCTGGGAACCCGTTGTGCACGTCGTGGAGGCATCTGAAACAAGAATAAAGTTTATAAGTTCGCAGTTATAAACTCAAAATAGCTGAAGAACGTAGCATATACAAGAGAATACAACAGTCCTAAAATATAGGGCTCTAAATCAAAGAAAGCTCAGCGGAAACATAATAAGCCGTACAGATCCTAAACGACACTAGAACCTGATGCTCTGATACCACCTGTGACACCCCGACTAATTAAATACCGGGTAGCTACTCCTTTATTAAATCAATAAAAAATGCCAAGTTGGTTCAGTTAATAGCATCACTGTCGAAAACATTTTTAATGGTTACTAACCACCTAGTATTTAAAAAGTAAGTTGTCAAATTTTAATTTAAGTCTGATTAACATACAGTAAAAGGATAATGAAAGAATAACAACCATTCACCATAACGAAGCAATAGAATAACCAACAAAATAATAATAAGTCCGGAGGAAAACTCCTCACAACAATCCCACAACTGAAATAAGTGAAACTGCATCCTGAATTAATTACATGCCAAAAGTCTGAAAATCTGAAATAGGAAATGTTTCTAATAGAAATGACCGACATGCCCTACAACTGATGAAAACTGAATATAGAGTCAAGATAGATGAAGCGTATACTAGCAAAGTCATGTAACTTCCACAAACAGCTACAGCTCGTCACCTGAATGAGGATCCTAAGCATAGTGTCCTTGTGGCTGGGCACCTAAAATGGTTTTTACAAAAATAGATTTGAAAGAAAACGGGTCAGAGCCCGAAAGTGGAGAATATTTAAAAATAGCAAGTGTTTTAATAACATAAAAATAATGAATGCAAAATACATGTTAGGACGTGCACTCACATGAAATACTTACCTCTCGACTAATTGTGCACTCCTAACGTACCGTACCCATCTAAGTGACATACTTTTCTAACCAAACCGTAATAAGTTCTATCCCTTAATACTCGATTCTCACTATGCATTCTAGCATTATCAACTAAATAGAGGGCCTTACTTAAACTCGGATTCTCAATTATTAGCATTACAATTCACTACCGGTTATCCCGTTATATCTTCTCAACACACTACCATAGTTATACTCACAATACAAATATGAAAGTTCTAATTATTTAAGTGTATATTGCTCACATCATAAATATACAATACAAGCACCCCGAGACTAAGCTGCGGTGAACACATACTCTGCTATCCATCCCGGTACATCACGTACATAAGGATCACGCATTCCGAATCTCTCAGGAATCGTACTCAATTAATAGCAAATCACAAAACAATGGAGGCGAACACAGTCACATCACATGGGTCACGCATATACCTACACTCCCACGATCAGCAGACTTATTAACTTCCCAAGAAGTCCTTCTTTGACCTATGTTCTCGAGGTACCAATCTATATCCTCCCGTAGGCACATAAAGATTAGATGGCCCTAAACGAAGGTAAACCTCCCGTGATAGCAAGTATGGTAGGTATGTCATACACATTAAATCATATATACTAAGCATGCACACATCTTAGCTATTTCCATATTTATTTTAGTGGTATACTTCTCGTTCTTATACCCACACGCTTGTCCCTGGTTTATACGTCACCCATTATCCTCACGTCGTAATTAGTACTCATGTTCTAACCCATAAATATCATTTGGTTCAAACCGCACTTCTATATTTTCCTCCCCAATATATCCCAAATGTCCCAACTATGTCAATTAGTCACCAAGGAAATGTCAACTCTACAATTAAATAAGGTTACGGAACACTCGAAATCAAATCAGGCCAAACTGTCAGCTGGTTAGAAGTCTCGTTCGAACGAGGCTGGTTCGAACGAGAGTTCGTTCGAACGAAGTGGGAATCGAACGAGGGTTCGTTCGAATGAAAGGCATCGAATGAATTTCCCCCTCGTTAGAAGGCAAACAGTCAGCTCGTTAGAAGCTCGTTCGAACGACCTAGGCAAGTCTTCTAAGGAGAGGCCAGTTTCGAGCCCAGATTTTCTTAATTCGTTTTTCCAACTTTTCTTCACCTCTAATCTTATCTAAATGTCATTCCAACAAGGTTTCAAAGTTTCTAATCATCCCTAAACATATTATATTCGCATTACAACATTTATATGGGGTCTAATCATCCCAAACCACATCTAATCATCAAATTTCCCCAATTTTCAAGAATATGAACCCTAGAAATTTGAAGTCTTCCATAGTCATAATTAAATCCGTTTTTGCAATACAAAAAGTAGTAATTCTCATAGTTCCAACATCCAATAACACTTCTACATACAATCTTACATTAAAATCTGAATTCATAACTTCCAATTTCATGGGTCTTTATAAATCTCCTAAAAACAATACAAATATATAAATTCCCTACACATGGAAGAAGCATTCTTTGCAAAAACGAAATTAAACCACTTGCCTCTAATATTTCTCTGGATTTGAGGTTAAATCTTGAAGGTTGAATTGTCCTCTCTCTCTCTCTGCAGAATTCTCTTCTCTTTCTCTCTCTACAAATTTCTTCTCTAAGGATGACAATGGAGGTGGAGGTTGGTTTTTGGCAAGTTTAAGGTTTCTAAACTTCTCCCGTAGCCCACTACCTAGATTGGGGTTGGAAATGGCTTAGTGGGTTAAGAGTAAGTCAGATTTTCAACTCTAATTTTCGTGGGTTTTAATTCCCAAAATTCAAAAATTACCAAACTACCCTTTTACGTTGTCGGTATGGCCTAAAAATGACCCGGGACCCAAACTAAACCCCCGGCTAGTGTTTTCTGACTATTTTGACCCTTTCGGACGCGTTGCCGCACTCAAAATGACCATACGGTTAATAGAAATAAAATTCACTTTTTAATAAAAATAATTATATTCCTGACGCGACTGTCACACGCGTCCCAACAAAATTTCCAAATTGCCGTATTTCAATCTCACGACAAATTTCAAAGTTCAATATTCATATATAGCTATATATACTCATTAAAATCAAATACCAACTCGCATCTCGCTAGTATTTTTATCCGGATTAATTTCCAATTAAGACACATTTAATTCAATTAATCCTATAAATAAATATCATAAAAATACGGGGTATTACAGAGAGGTCTCCTTTTGAGATGGAATAAATCGTTGAGGGAACGACGCAGCAATGTGTGGTTTCACTATGACTCTGGTCCCACGAGTATTATCTTCATCATCACTCTCATTCAAGGGGCATCTTCGTCCTCTTTCATGCGGGGCAAAACCTCATTAACTTTGGGTTCCTGATGTGGGGGAGGTGATAAATCAATGACTTTCCCACTACGTAGAGCGGTAATTGCACTACATTGCTCAGGATTCTTGTGGGATGTAGCGCTAACATTGAATTGACATTGGGAGGTCTTTGGCCTTGGGCCGAAAACTTACTCTTTTTGTGGATACTCATGGATGCTTGCGACTTAGATATATTTGCATTTATCTCGAAGAACATGCGGTCATACTTAGCATTGGTTGCATTTTGAGATTGGATGAATTGATTTAAAGCTTCCTCAAGGTTTCTCCACGGTGGGGTGACATGTTGTGCGAGGGGTGGTACATGCATATGTGGAGCTTGTTAGAAATGCAGAGGTGGTGGTGCAGGGGCAACGTGTGGATTAGGATTCATAGATGCTTGTTGTTGCCCATAACTGAATCCAGGATGGTTCCTCCACGAAGGGTTGTAAGAATTCCCATGAGGAGCATTAAAATTACCCTTAAAATCTCCTACCTCATTAACTTGCTCTTAAAGCATGACCTTGTAGGTGGGTATCATCGCGCATTCCTCTATTGAATGTCCCTCCTCGTAAATAGATTACACCTTCTCTCTTGATTGAGTGGATCCGGGGGTTTCCCTTGACCACGATTTGAGTACGTCTTCCATTTTTTGCTTAAGTTGACAAAATCGAAGGTTCCATAGAGCGTCCTTAACCATGTGATAAATACTATACGTGGAAGGAGCGATGAACGTTTGTTGAACCTAATTTTGGGTGTTAGGATCGGATGTGTACCATGCTTAAGTAGTCTCGATGACATAATTAAGATGAGCATCGGCATCGTTTGCATCTAACTCCCAAAATGGTCTTTCAAAAATAGTTTGAACGAGTTGTTTAGACGCTATTGTCAGCCCTTGGTGGAAGAAAGAGATAAGGTGATACTTCTCAAATCCATGATGTGGGCAAGCATTAACTAGGTTTTGGAAGAATTCCCAACACCGATCAAACGACTCATTATCTTGTTGTTGAAAGGCTTGAATTTGAGCCTTGACGGAGTTAGTTCTATGTTGGGGGGGAACTTCAAAAGAAATTTAGATTGCATATCCTCCCATAATGTAATTTATTTTGGTGATAAAGATCGAAGTCAGGTCTTAGCTTTATCATTTAAGGAAAAAGGAAAAAAAATTAGGTGAACGACGTCTTGCGTGCAATCTTAATCACTAAATGTTTCGCATGCCTCTTCGAACTCACGGATGTGGAGGTATGGTTTCTCTGAATCCATGCCATGAAATGTGAGGAGAATTTGTATCATCCCATTATGAAAGTGGAACTGTCCTGCATTTTATGGAAGTAGAATGCATCCAGGGGTGATAGTTCGCTCATGATATAAGAGTTCTTTCATGGGACGATACGATAGATCTCCCTCTCCCGTACCAAATCTAGTGTTATCAGACATGTCTCTCTCTCCCAGTGAATCGAAATCCTCACTCGACATGCTCGGAGTGTGACGCAATGTGTGACTTGTGATAGAGTTAGGCGGTGTAGGAGCTAGAGCCCAAAAATGCGGTACATTAGGAGAGTGTGGGCTATTAGGGTCGTACTCAACTATAGAATTTTCATGAATGCGGGTGGGAGTATATTGAGGAGTTTGTTGCGGATTTTGCATGAACGTACTTTGAGAGATGTTAAAAAAAAACTGCTTTTTCTCCTTTTCTAAATTTTTATTTTTGGATTTTGGATTTTTTTTTTTGGCTTTTTAAGTTTTGGAATCAATTTTTAATTAAATCAGCTAACCTAAAAGTCTACCTTGACGTGACTCAAAATGTGTCTCTAGTGCTTGCTAATTACACTTCAAGTGCAAACCGGTCGCGTAAGTAATTAAAATCGGTAAGACGGGGTCGAATGCTCAAGGAAATAGGACGTAGAACATAACGAACTAGGAAAGATGATTAACCCTAAACTTACACTAGAAAAATAACAAAAAGATGATTAATTTGGATATTGATTTCTACTAACTAAATGCAAAGTAAGTTAAACTTATTAACTAAATTACGTGAGCAGAATTAAAACTACTTGAATTGATTAAACATGAATGATGAAGATAGGTTGGAATACACTCCCCCGAACCCTAGTATGTTTACCGGATATAAAACTATCTTTCTGAATTAGATAATTGATTAAACCCGGTCTTTATTAATCTCAAGCATTACATATATGAGAGTACTAACCCGCATTATACATAAACAAGAGTAAATATAAAGCGATGTCGAAATAGCTAACATGCGCGTCGCACTCTTAAATACCCCGGTTACCTAGGGCAAACGAGGTTAACAGTCATACGATGGTTGCGATCACAACATAACGCGATTCAATCATTATTTAATTCAAATAACTAATTTTTTATTCATGCAAACCACATCGGGTTGGGTTCATGCATCCCAACCCTTAGAAATCTAGCCTAACATGGTGCAATTAACTACAATTATGTTTTCTAATGTAAAGGAAATCAAAACCATTATGAATTTAAGCTTAGATGAGAACGAGAAATTAAGAACAATTGGAGACAAACAACACATGCACTAATTAATGAATTCAAACAAAGAAAAAGAAGAAAGAACAACTTTACTTGCAGAAATCTGAATTGCAAATCAAAAAGTTATTAACTTTAACTTTTAAGGTTCTTCACTAATTTCTCTCTTTAAAACTAAGGTAACAGAACTCTCTAAAAGACTGGAAATACGTTGGAATAAAAATACATCATTTTTACAAGAATTTAATCCGTGCACAACCCTAATTTTGGAAGAAAATAATTATGAAATTCGACAGCCGAAATGATCCGGTTTCAGATACATCGGTTTGGTTCTACTATTACAGAAGATTTTTCACTATCGGACCAGTTCATTTTTCATTTCCATCGTCAGTTCCACATTAACAGAAAGTTTATCCGGCGCTGGATCGACTTGATTTCTTCTCCATGGGATCGGTTTGGCTTATGCAGAACATTCTCCTTCCTTTTGATTTTCTCCCATACTTCGAAGCGTTGTAACATGTATTCCGGGACCTGAATTCGAATAACATTTCTTCCTATGTTCTCGTAAACTCGAGGTCTTCAACAATTCTTTAGGCTTCTCGTCCAAATTCTAGATGCAAATTACTCATTTTCCCTTTGACTGTTCTTCTTTTCTCTTTTTTCTTTCTTTCAGTTACTTTCATTCTTCACATGCACTAGATAACTGCAAGATCTATGAGAAATACACGAAACTTTGCATACTCATTAGAAAATATTAGTAGAAATGGTATGAGATAAATCAACTCGAATCACATCGAACAAAATGTTAAACGACACTAAATGATAGGGATAAATATTATGAATTTATGCCTAGTAAAAATTTCATCAAGGCTTGCATGACTAGCCATGAACGCGGTGTAGTAGCGCTTAATGAGAGAATTAGGTTCCTCTTTTGGATCACTATCACCAAGGATGGCATTGTATGAAATCGGTTTCTTTCCCTCTTTCCTTAGCTTAGTAGGACACTCAGCTGCCACATGGCCATAAGCTTCCCACCCAAAATATATATTTGTCTCGTCCCTCTAAAAATTAGCGTTATGATTTTTGGGAAATTTTTCATCCTTCTTATACTTATTTTTCTCAAACTTCCTTACATCTTTTGATATTGTTAAAACTATTAAGTGATAATTCCTAGAATTATAATGGGAGTGAGTTCAATCCCCCAATGGGGAAGTCCTTCACAAGCGGTGTCTACTTCAAGAAATGGACCAATGGTAAAACCTTAAATATAATTAATGTTGTTCTCCCCAAATGGAGTCACTACTATTAATTGTGGGATCGAAAAATGTCGACTATTCAATTATATTGGACAAAAGTTCCTAAACTCTAGTGTGCATAATTAAAAGATAAATGTTTGTGTAGTTCAAGGTGATTTTCTTCAAGATCACAATAAGAAATATCACTTCATAAGAATACTAGGATGTTCAATCCGATTTTATTTTATCTAATGGTAGAAGGATGCCATATTAAAATTAAATCGAAGTTAATTCATCATCATCATCATACTTGCCTTAATCCCATCATATGGGGTTGTCCACATAGATTCTCCTTTTCCATTCTAATATATTATATCCAATATCTTTCATAATAAGTTCCTCCCACGATATCTTAGGGCGGGCCTTTTCTCTTTTAACCTCTATTTCCAATAATTCTCCTTTTGATGTAGGTGCATCTAATGGTCTAAGAAACACATGTCTGTACCACTTAAGTCTACTTTCTCTTAATTTATCACTAAGATGAGCAAATCTTAACTTTTCTCTTGCGTACTGGTTTTTAATTTTGTCCCTTCTAGTAAACCCTATCATCCATCAGAGCAACCTCATCTCACTAACATGGAGACTTTTTCCATGTTTTTTCTTTAAAGCCCAACACACCTCTCTATATAGGGTCGTTATCTTAACAACTTTTCGATAAAAATTTCCTTTTAATTTATTAGTTATCCTCTTATTGCAATACCCCATTTTCTTATCTCTATTTGATCCAACCAGTTGATATTCTACTTGTAACATCCTCATCAATATCCCCATTACTTTGTAACACTAAGCCTAAATAATGAAACTTATTAGTTTGGTTTATCACTTTTTCTACAATCTTTAACATTATGCTATCCGACACCTCATTATTAAATTTACATTCCACAAATTTGATTTTATTTCTACTGATTCTTAGTTCCTCAAACTCTAAGACCTTTCTCCAAGTATCTACTCTCATCGCTAAGGCCTCATTTGAAGTGTCTACTGAAGTTATATCATCCACAAACAACATACACCATGGTATATCATCTTGTACGTCCTTAGGAATATCATTCAAAACTATGGAAAATAAGTAAGGACTTAAGACCGATCCTTTTATGTAGAACCACTATAATATTAAAGTCTTTTTGTTATCATACATATCTTCAATAACTTTAATATAACTCATAGAGATTCTTTTCCTCTTAAAACCCACCAAATTATATCCCTAGGTACTCTATAATAAGCCTTTTCTAATTCTACAAATACCACATATAAATTTTATTCTAGCTTCTACATTTCTCCATTAATTATCTTAATAAGTTAATAGCTTTCGTGACAGATCGCCCTGGCATAAATCAAAATTGATTGTCCAAAATAGTTGACTCATTTCTTAATCTTTGTTCTATAACCTTTTTTTCCATAATTTCATAGTTTGATTCATCAGTTTGATTCTTCTATAATTACCGCAGTTTTGTATATCCACTTTATTATTATACAAAGTTAGTATGTTGTCTTCCTCCATTCATCTGTCATGTTTCCTTCTCTTAAAATTTTATTAAAAAAACTTGTTAACCATTTTATCCCATGATAAGAAGAATATGAAAGAAAAGTCTCAAGTACATCATGTGGTTGTCAAAAATACTTTTAAGTCTTAGGTAACGGGTAAGAATCCGAAAGGAAACTATTTTACCTGAAAGTGGTCTAGACATTGGAAGAAGTAGTGCCTATTCTTCTTAGCAAGGAAGAATTAAAATGTTAGTTTCTCCTTATGCATTCAAAAATGTTTTGTGGTGCAATCTGTCAGTACATGGTATGTATTTTTGGGAACCACTAACCTTGTTTACTTTATAGGGTGTGGAAACCCCATTATAATACTCTTACACTCCTCCAAAGGGTCTAAACAACGTCCCTTCAAGTCTTGGACCCCCGTTCCTCCTTCAAACCCTAACTAAAGAACCATCGTTCACTCTCCAATCCCCCTAGGACCTTCATCTCTTGAAATCGAGATTCACGCAACTTACTCTCATCGATCTCATAATACTCTTATCAATTGGCCTGATTATGCTTGAATCGGACTTACGGTCCGAATTTTATTGCAAAAAAACCATTTATGCATGTATATTGGCAGGACACCTCACCTGCTTGTTGGAAGGTGGAGGATTCCTTTTCAACAAAGTCTGGCAATCCCACTGGACGACAGGGGAGGGGTGATGTCATTCGCCATGTACCTTTGGTAATCTTCTTCCATTTAAACAATTAGGGTTCTCCTATTTAAGGAAAGCATGACTTCATTTGATAGGGAACTCGAACTCTATTTTAGTTCGACAACTTTCCTCAAATTCAACACACATATTTTTCATTACATTCTCTTAACATTCCCTTACTCCACCCTTGCCTCACCATTAGCCACCACCACCATATATACTTCAAAACTAGCCCACATAAATCTGAAAAGCATAATTCAAAAGAGAGTGAAAGTCCATACTCACTTCCCTTTCATTTTCTTAATAAGTTCCATTTCAGATACTTTAGGCTTCTCAGCATATTCTTAGCTTGTTTTAGCCATTTTCACACTAGTCTTACCCTTTTTATTATAAATACATTTTCAAGTAATTTTTATACATAAAAAAACCCAAAAAGGGGACGTGCACCATAATTCCCAAATTAAAGTTCTCTTACTTTTTTTCTCACATTTCACACACCGTTTCATAATCTAAAGGAGAAACTCTCATTTTGGATTATGGGTTAGACCCCAACCTTAGTTTTACTATGAACTACTTGGGCTTTGATGCCATTTTTGGATACTTTGGCCTCCCGAAGTCATTTTGGGACTCAAGTCCTTCTTTATTTATCTCATCTTGTTCATGTTAATATATTAACATTTCATTATTATACTTAGCATGTTGTGTCCATATAGTTTGGTTTCTTACCTTTATTACTTCTTTAGTGGTCCTACATTATGCGTTTTCACTCTTCATAGTAATATTATGATTTTAGGAAATTACTCATGCTTTAGTTATTTTCACCCCCTTCTTAGTTAGTTTATCTCCTTTATAATGATGCCTTACCATTTTTCCATGATGTGGATATGATGATTTTACTTCTCACACACATACAAACATTTGCACATGCATGCATAATTGCAACTTGTACACTTCACACACACGACGCATTTTACACATTGTACACATGTTCATGCATTTAGGAGAATGAGAATATTTTATTGTCAATGAGAGACAGTTTGCACGCATTATATTTCTTTTATGTTGTATTTTTGGATATTGCTACTCCTTATGCCTATTTTAAGTTAAATAGGTTGGATACTATGATCTCTACATGTTCACACACCTCACATTGGCAATGATAAACGTTATATGACTTACATTAGGATCCTATGACATCCGCGCGAAGCAGATGGTGAGGAGTCAGGATGGATGCATAGGGGTTGTAGGTAAATAAGGAGATCAGTGATGGAGAAATGTTTTTGTTCATTTGGGATCATCACAAGGAAGTAATATTAGCAGTAGGAAATTTAGTTTTAAATTCCGATGAAGACAATAAGTTAATATTAGTGGATTATTTTTATGTTTCTAGCATGAAAAAAATATTATTTCAGTTTCTAATCTTTTGATGAATGGAGATTTGGTTTGTTTTAATAAATGTGCAATTATCAAAATTGGAAAATCTCTTATTTGTTATGGTGCATTGGATAATGATTCTTACATTATAATACATATCTCACCACTTCTACTAAATACTGAATTGAACAACTTAAATGGAAATAACTTTAAAAAAACTATTAAGTTGAACCAAATGTATGTTTTCCATTTAGTTTAGGTCATATAA
The DNA here is from genome assembly GCA_949130495.1 of Sambucus nigra. Classification (NCBI taxonomy): domain Eukaryota; kingdom Viridiplantae; phylum Streptophyta; class Magnoliopsida; order Dipsacales; family Adoxaceae; genus Sambucus; species Sambucus nigra. The sequence goes on from OX422208.1 coordinate 205,493,076, forward strand.
ATCTAAAAATAATTAAAATACTAGTCTTAAATGGGAAATTAAGTTAATTGGAAGAGGAGGCACTTCAAGTTTGTGAATGATACTTAGAGGGTAAAATGACCAGGAGGCCATCTACGACAAAGGCTATAGAGCGAAATATTTGTTAGAACTGGTTAATCCTGATCTACGTGGCATTGTGACTATTCCGGTAATAGGTGGTTACGACTACTACATCACATTCAATTATAATCACTTGAGGTTTAGGTATGTTTGCATTATATATCACATGTTTGAATCCTAGGATATGTTCAAAGTATAGATGGCTAAAGTGGAGCGTAGGCATGGTAAACTAATCCAAATTCTATTATTTTATTATTAAGGAGAGTACCTCTTGGGAGAGTTTAGTAGTCACATATCATACTTTAGGATTACAGTCCAATTGTCTTAATTGGTAACTTCACAGGAATTTGGTGTAGAGGAAAGGAGGGACATGATATTTTGGACATGATTAGATCGATGATGAGTTATTTGAATCTACTAGATTTCGTTTGGAGTTTTGCATAAGACACGGCTACATATTTATTAAACTTAGTTCCTTACAAATTTGTCTCAATGACTCCTAGAGAACTATAGACTCGGAGGAAGCCTAGTCTACGACATGTTCGGATATGGGGTTGCCTGGCATAGGTCCTAAGGAATGAGTGAGGGAAATTACAATTGAGGACATATATATTATCTTTATGGGTTATCCCAAAGGAACCAAAGGTGGTAAATTTTAAAAACCTAAGGACCCGTGATAAATTATTAGTAGTAATGATCGATACTTATAGGAAGATTATATCATAAACCCCCTCCCCAACATAAATATTATCTTGTAAAAACTAAGAGGGAAATAGTAAGAAATTTCTTTTGAACCACTTGAACATGATGACATATAACCTGGTATGGATAATACACTTCCTAGTGGAAGTGGGAGTATTGTCGATGATCGAGATACACATGTCACATATATTGGACCATAAGTGGAGACTTGTTGTAATGGGAGGCTCAAACATCAGTCTGATAGGTTAGTGTATGCTAGAGAACACTTAACTGAGATCTAGGATGAACACAAATCGTATCCTGAAAACTTCAACAACTCAATCCAAGACAAGTACTTTGAGTTTTGTTTAAAGGCTATGAATATCGAGATGGATATAATGTATTCAAATCATGTTTTGGAACATGTAAACTTTTCGGAGGGGATAAAACCAATCAGTCTTAAGTGGATATATAAGAAGATAGTGGTAGATCGTAAGGTCAAAACCTTAAAGTCAAGGCTTGTTGTGAAAGGGTGTACTCAAAAAGAAGGGGTCGACTATGAGGAAACCTTCTCACTGGTAGCCATCTCAAGTCTATTTGGATTCTCTTAACCAATTTAGATCATCTTGATCTTGAGATTTGGGAAATGGATGATAAGACCATGTTCTTTAAAGGTCGTCTTGTCAAGTGCATCCATATGATGCAGTCTGAATGATTAATAAAAAAATGGCTAGGAAAGCATGATGTGCAAGCTAGGAACATCTATTTTGATCAGACAATCAAATCATTAGGTTTTTCTCATTGTCCGAATGAAACTTGTGTGTAAAAGAAGCATGACAAAAAATGTGGTGATATTCCTCGTACTTTATGTGGATGATATTCTCCTAATTTGGAATGCTATGGGTATATTGTCTAGTATAAAAGTGTTATTGTATAATTATTTTAATATGAAGGACTTAGGAGAATCCAGTCACAACCTTGGAATCAAGCTTATGCATGAGCAGAAAAATAACATGTTAGGATTGTACCAAGCCATTAATATCGATAATTTGCTCACAAAATTTAACATGCAAGATTCCAATAAAGGGTTTCTCACTTTTAGGAATAGAATTTCTTTATCTAGGGATCAATTTCGAAAGACACCAAATCAGATAAAGAGGATGAGGAATAAACCTTATTCTTCAACATGGAAGCCTCATGTATGATATGCTACGTACAAGACTGGATATCTGGTTCGCCGTTGGCATGGTCAAAACATTTGAGTCTAACCTAAGGGAGGAGAACTATATTTCTATTAAGCATATTCTCAAGCACTCGAAAATGACTAAAGATTATGCGTTGGTTTACTCAACACACAGTCTAGTACCTATCAAGTATATAGACTCCTATTTTTAATAGGATAGGAATTCGAGGAGATCAACCTCAGGATATGTGTTTACCTTAGGAGGTGGAGCCTTAAGTTGGAGGAGTAACAATAAATAATTTATTGATGATTCGACATTAGAAGCCAAATGTGTTATTTTTTCAATGGTTATTTAGCTATGAAACTTCCTAAATGACTTGGGTGTGATTACTTTAGTACAATTGGATACTATACTTTATTGTGACAATAAATATACTATTTCTTTCAAAAGAACCAATGAGTCATAAGAGGTCAAAGCACATTCAACATAAATATCACCTAATCCGAGAGATCTAAAAAAAGGCTACATCATTATGATCAAGATTGCATCTCAGGAAAACTCGAAGAATCCTTTTACGAAGAGATTACTATCTGGGACTTTTGACAATCATATAGAGGAAATGAGAGTCAAATGCATAGGCACATGGTTTTAAGGCTATGTAGGAGATTGTTAGGGTTTTATTCTTAAAACTGTAATGATGTTTTAATTATTTATAAAATGATTGCCTAGTTATTTTTGGAATGTTAATAATGTTTGTGAGAATTCTTTATATATACGTTTATTAAATTATTGTTCAATATATGTCGAATAATTTTACTTAGTAGGAATTTTGGTGAGTTAATTTCGACTTGATCACAGAAGATTAAAATTTAGATATTAGTGAGATTGAACAGTTCACACTAAGATAGGGAGTTGATATTGTATCGACATGGTTGCGTGTACAACCCTAGCAGTTTCTCTCAAACTACGTAAACCTATATGATGGTTTGAGAACATGTGTAATAGTTTGAAAAAGGATTGTGAAGGGTACATTTAGGAATGTATTATACAAGATGGCACATGAGATTAAAGTCTAAGGACTGTCTTGATTAGATATAGGTAATCTTAAAACATTTGCAAAGGGTGCATAAATTCATAATCTTGAATGTTACGATAATTTGAATGCTTGACCAATTATTTGTTTGACTATTATGGGAAAGATCTAATTTTATTCGATATCAATTTCCACATATTGGGAAATTGTTGCGTGAGTACGTATGAGATTATAATTATATGGAATATGTATCCAGGAGATATCTTAGATTGCGATAGCCCCTTGATAGACTTATAAGATTTTTTTTCCACCAGTTACACCTAATCATTGGGTTATTTCATAATCCGATTAAGTAGAAAAATAAGCGAAGTTTGAGAATTAAGGAATTGAATGGGTGTTGGTTAATATCAATTAGAGACAAATTGATTTGACCAAGAGGGTATCGGGAGCTTAATGTGGGAAACCACAATTTTCACCACAATCAACTTTTCAAATAATGCTCACTATATCCGATTTATTTTTAGATAATTAAATTGGAGTACACTCGAAATTATTTAGTGGAATTAATTATGATTAAATAAAAAAAAAGGAAATAAATTATTGCGTTGTAATTTGGAATTTATGAGTATTTATTTGGAAGCCCATTTAATTATTTGTCTTGGGTCCCTATTATAGTCCTTATACCCAAGTAGTTAGGCCCAAACTCTCTGGAAGTACGGTTTTTCCCAAGCCCATAACTTATATGAATATATGTATTGGTGTGAGATATTTTTTAACCTTCATATTCATTATTTAGGGTTAGAGACTTGGGAGAGAAAACACTATTTACACTTTTGTGAAGAGGATAAGAGAGAGAGGTCCATATGTCACTAATATCCAAAGTTTTTCTTCTTTAGAGGGGCCCACACACCTACTTAGGTTTGGCAAGGTCATATACTAGAAGGTTCGAGAATTTTGGAGCATTAAAACACGATTTTTCATGATCAATATAAGTCAACCATTCATCATCTCCAAATTTTTTTCTCAATATCAAATTGCAACTAGATCCTCAAAGCTATTGTATTCGAAACTCTAGGTTCGTTATTCAAACCTTGATTTTCTTTTATACTTTTTATTACATGTTTGATTAAAGATTCTAGGGATGAAATTTTTATTTTGTGTATACCGATCCCCAATAATTTGTCTCGGAGCCTTTAGTTTATATCAATTATACTTCGGAAAGGTCCATGTTTTGAAACCTTGAAAGCCCTAGTTTTGCATGTTATAGGATTTTACATCTTTGTATATGGCATTGAGCTAACACGGTTTCACATACAATCTATTTTTAAACCCTCTCCATAATAGTCATCTATGTTTTTTTAAAGGAACCTACTCTCGTTTATCCTTAATTACTTTTCGCTTCTTGGTTCAATATGGTTGTTATAATTTGGTTTTTATAATTATTACTCTATTTATGTATTTATAGGCATTTACGAGGGGATGTAATGTTTATTTTTGTTTTGAATCATGTATTTATATGGGTTTGGGTGCTAGACAAAGTTTCGTGAAGTTTCATGAAGATCTAGGTGAGTTATATCCATTTTTCCATGCTAATTGCGAATTTGGGGAAGATGATGCTATAGGAACGAATCTATCATAGGGCCCTATGGATCAATATGGATGGGTGTAATCTCCTCCATAATGGAGTCATCGTTATTAATTGTGGGACCAAAAGACAGTGACTATTCAATTAAGTTGGAGAGAAGTTCCTGAATTATACGGATTATATTAAAGAAAAACAAAAGTATGTCTATTTCAAGGTGAAATAATTTAGGCTCTCAATGATAAATCTCACTGCATAATGGAACTAGGATGTTTGATGGGATTTTATTTTGTATGGAGATTGAGGGATTCCAAATTAAAAATAAATAAAAGTTAATTCTCACATGTATTTCGTGTTCAAAATTTATGATTCTCGAATTTCAAAATGAGTTCTTCATTCAACCCGCTTGATTCAATCTTAAAGCACAACAAACTTACTAGAATGAAATTAATTGACATGAAAAAAAAACTATGCATTTTCCAATTCGCTAAGGACTATAAGTTTATTTTGACTAAAACTAGCCCTGCCACGCTTGATACGAGAGAACCCAAAAGATATGATCAAGCTTATCATAGGTCGAAAAAGTCTAATCAAATGTCAAGCGCTTATAACGTGATTATGAACCTCAAGGACATATCTTAGGATCATAATCATGCTTTAAGGATGGATGCTATGGAAAGGCTTGTTAAGACTAAGCACGTTGCCCATCGTGGTTGTCAAAAATGCTTTTAATCCTCATGTAAAGGGTAAGAAGCCAAAAGGCAATTGTTATATCTGTAAGTGGTTTGGACATTGGAATAAGTAGTGCTCGATCTTCTTAGCAAGGAAGAATGCAAACAATACTCATGTTTGAAATTCTATCGTACATCTTACGTAAATTTAGGATACACTAATGATTTTGAAATTCTCTATAGGGGTTCTAAGTAACAATGGAGATTTGTGATGAAGACATTTTTCAATTCATGGGTCATCATCACAAGGTAAAATTATTAGCAATAGAAAATTTAGTTTTAAATTATTGATGTTCCCAGATGTGATCTCTCCTCATTATTAAGAATATTTTACACTTCGGCCTTTATGGGTTGGCCTCTTAGGTTTGGCCTCATAGGGTCAGCCTTGTATGGATAGTCTTAAAAGGGTCGATCTCACAATGGTCAGCCAAAATAAGGAGAAAATGTATGAACCTCCAAAATTCACAAGAAAGGGTAATTTCTCCATTCCAAGACCAAGTAAGTGGATATACGTGGCATTATCACACATGGAGAGAATATTCACATTACCCATGAACATTCCAAAAGGATAGGATGTGTTCATCCAATAGTGAAAATAGATTCAACATGTTCAATATGACTTGGGGTGCACACTGCACCCCAAGTCACCTATAAATAGATATTTACTATTACTTGCAACCTGTGTCATTTATTTTGACCCAAAACTTTGTATAAATCATTCTAGATAGATAAGTTCTTGTACTATTATAACTTTCAACGCACCTCAATTACATAACGAAAAGTTAATTACGCAACAGTGGATGTAGGCCTAATTTGTGTGTTTGATCTTATTTACTACACTTAATTTCTTTATATACTGTTTTTCACTTTTACCTATAATGAGTTCTTAGCATGACTTACTGAGTTACCTTCATATTATTTGACTTGCTATTTCTGTGTATCCTTAATTTGTCACAGTGTGTAGGAAATGACTTATTAACTCAACTAATTTCTTTATGTGAACTCGCTCATAATCTAGTCGTATGCACAAATTTGACTCAACTAAGATCTTGATCAATCATTCGAAGGTTTAATTGCAACATATTTTTTGGGAATTTTATAAGTTTCATCACAGTTTAATTGCAAATATGGGTAGAAAACACTATTCACCATCATATTTCTAGTGTTTTCATCTTAAGATCATCAGTTGTTCATCACAAATTCTATTTTTGATAGATCGGGAAATTATGTATGAAAACATTAATTGACATCTATATTTTTTAGGATTATTATTAACTCTATCAACTAGAAAATTATGTGTTAAATTCCTTGTCGGAAGCATCAAATTACTTATCAAAAAATGTCAGTGGACTTACCTTCACCACCTTATGGTGGGATGGATGCATCAATTAGTGCACGACCATGAGAAATGGAAGAACTCACTGGAGATCTGAAAATGATGATAATAAACCAAGAGCAATTACAATCACAAATCTCGGCTCTTACCTAGATACTGGTAGGCATACCAATAGAGGGGGTTACAGACCCTTATACTTCAGCAGTCACAGTTACCTGAAAACCCCCACAAGAGTTTCTCTATGCACCAAGGAAATTTAGGCCATTAATGATGATGCTCGGGAATGTAGAAGGCTCTCTTCAACTTCAATTGGGAAGTGGAGGAGAGGATCATAACGAATGTGTTCGAGAAGATGAGGAAGAGGTTGAGCATAAATCTCAGTCAAGAAGTTAATACTATTCCTATCAACAAGGCACAACATCCTCCATCCCAAGAACAATATATGCAACTTGGATGAAGCATCCATAACAACAAAAGGCTAGTGCTTTCACTAGGCTCATGAAGTAATCAACCATTGATAGGCTAGGACCCAGATGTCATTCGCCACCTGTTTCTCAAAGGCAATGTGATATGAGATAATTCTTTGAGGGGCATAGGGGAACGTTAACCTTAAGGGGGTGGCCTATGCTAGACCCATATATCTATCTCATACATTGTCTAATAGGAGCTGAGGAGGTTTGAGGAAAAAGAGTCTGAGGATAACCACCCTGAAAGTGAAAAGAATTAGAAAAGTTCCATTTACAGGCTAAAATATAAGGTGGTTGACCTAATAAATTATAAGAATTCCTTTGACAGGGGATACATGGAACGGTCTCCCTCTGTCCCCAAAATTATAAGCTATCCTACCCATGTTAAGTTTAAAACTCTAAGTGTAACACCAAGATATGATGGGATAACAAACCCCATTGATCATGTAAAATGTACCGGTCCACTAGTGATATTTACTCTTGACTAGATGAAATAAGATGCAGGGCATTTTCAAGCACTCTAACAGGAGAAAAAAATGTGTTGTACACAAGTTTGCCTGAGGGTCGTATTAAATGATTCATAGACATTGATGATAAATTCATTTATAACTTATTCTTTAACCTGAAACCAGCTAGGAGGGTACCCACCTTCTAAATGTCCTACCAAAGAAAAGGTGAAGCTCTCAGAGACTTTATCTATAAATTTAACAAATAAAAACTTGAAGTTGCGGACGTTGATGAAACAATTGCAATAACATCCCTCATCAATGGGCTCCAACCTGGTAAATTATACTAGGCACTTTTGAAAGACCCTCCTACCACAATGAATGAAATTATGTTGGAGGCCGAGAAGGTCATGGAAACTAAAAAAGTGATGGAAACCGAAAAGGGAGAGCTCAAAGAAGACGAAGGAGGAAATAGGTCTCAGGAGAGGTTCAGTACCTACATGCCCCTCACTGCGAAGGTTCATCACATTCTAAATGCTATTAAGGACGAGGAAGAGATAAAGTGGCCAAGAAAGCTTAAATCCCCACCAACTAAGAGAAACAAGAACAAACACCGTGACTTTCACAAAGACCATCACCATGATACCGATGAATTTATTCTCTTAAAGATGAAATTGAGAAACTCATTAAGAAAGGTCGGCTTAATAGGTTTATGGACCAAAATGGGCCTCCTCAATAAAAAAGGAAACATCAAGGGTCTCCATCAAAGGGTAAAATACAATAAGAAGGATGTTAAAAAGACAAGGGATGGAGAATTATACAACGATTCAAGCAATGATGGAGAATCTGATGGCATTTAGGAAAAATAATTATGTAAATAAAATCGTCCTACATGATGTCAATCTGTCCCATGCGGATGAATATAAACACAAGTTTCCCTCCTACTTTGCTTGTTTGATTTGATACATCTTCTTATTATTATGACCAGATCCTCATCTATGACATAAAAAGGTATATTCTTTGGGATCTGAACTCATAGGAATTTCTCAGACTATGACATAGTTGGATGTCGACTCCTGAAAAAGACGAACCTATGAAAGGTTTGGGTCATATCTGGGATAAAATTATGAGTGTATAAGCCTAGTCTAAAAAGATCAAGGCAGAAGATGGTAAAAAAGATCAAGCCTAGTTATTTTGGTATAAGCCTAGTCTATAAATTATGAGGGTATAAGTCTAGTCTAGTCTAAAAAGATCAAGTCATGAGGGTATGAGCCTCGACGATACCCTAGTCTTAATTTAGAGGGTATAAGCCTCGATGATACCCTAGGCTTATACCCTCATAGTTTTTTACTTTGGTATAAGCCTCGACGATACATGACTTGATAAGTCTCAACCTCTTTAATGGTAAAAAAATCATAACAAAAAGGATCGTAGAAATGTCCCTAGTAAAATAAGAAATCATAACTCAAAAAGTGATGAGCCTAGGTTCAAGTCAAAATATTTTTTCAAAATCACCCTCATCTTAAATGTAGAACTTGGATAATCCAGGATAAACATAAGAGGGAAAGATTAACTGGTTTGGCCAATTTAAAACAAATTAGTTCAAAGGCAAGTCTTAATTACTGTTATCTACTCGCCTAGTTGATTTAAGACAAATTGCTTTAATGACTAAATTTATATCAATATCACCCTCATATTAATGTAGTACTTGGACAAGATCCAAGATAAACATAAAAGGTAAACATGAACTAGGTTGGCCAATTTTATACAAATTATTTCAAGGGAAGTGTTGATTATTATTATCTACTTGCTCAGCGGATTTAAGACAAATTGGTTTTAGGTATAAATTTATATCAATATCATCCTCGTCCTAATGTTAAAATCTAGTTATGACCTAGTACATGCATAAGATAAATAACAAGCTCTTAGTTTTACTTCTAATATTAATAAGTTGTTTAGCTAGTTTGAATAAAATTTAGTTCGAGGACAAATTAATAATATTGCATTAAAGTTTTCGACTAATTTAAAAAGAACTGGTTGGAAAATAAATTTGAGGCAATAGAGCCACAATCACATAATAAGGTTTGACCTCAACAATTTATAGGCCTCATTTGACCTTTAACCTTCATAGTATTGGCCTACACATTCTTGGGACCCTCAGCTTCTTCAGCCTTCATAGGGTCGCCTACTCATTTTTAGAACCCTCAACTCCTTCGTACATTCACACGACCAACTGTAGTAACTAATGAACCCTCGTGACCCTTAGCATCCAAAGGGTCGTCTTCTTCATTCTAGGGACCATCGTCTCCCTCATAACTTCATAGGGTTGGCTGTAGCATTTGATGGTCCCTCGTGACCTTCGAACTTTATAGGGTCAGCCAACACATTCTTGGTACCCTTAGCTCCTTTATACCTTCATAAGGTCGATTATAGCATTTGATGGAACATTATGGCCTTCGAACTTTGTATGGTTGACCTGCACATTCTTGGGACCCTCATCTCCCCATACCTTCATAGGGTCAACTTTAGAATTTGGTGGACCCTCATGACCTTCGACCTTCGTAGGGTCAGCCTGTGCATTATTCAGACCGTCAACTTGATCATTTTTAAACCCTCAGCTCCCCCATACCTTCATAGGTTCAACTGTTGCATTTGATGGACCCTCGTGACCTTTGGCCTTCATAGGGTCAGCCTGCATATTCTGGATACCTTTAACTCTCTCAACCTTCACAGGGTCAGCTTTCTCATTTTTGGGACCCTCAGCTCCCTCATACCTTCATAGGTTCGTCTATAACATTTAAGTGATGATCTTGTGCATCGAACAAAAGGGGGTCCACCTCAATAATTTAAGGATCTTATTCGATTATCAGGCATCTAAGGTTTGGCATCAAACTTATCAATGAGCTTGAATAAAAATGGCGAAGCATATGGTCATACTGAATAGTAAAACTAGTAAATATGAAATACTTAACCAAAAATATTAAAGATATCCGTGCATTCATCCTAATGTAATGTTTGGAAAACAAGATATAATGATGCTTTATTAACAAAAAATCCACACCCCTCATATGGGAGGAAATATTCAGCAAGCATCAAATAAGCCTCGACCTAATTAGGCTCGACTTTAGAAATTTATGGACCGCCAACAAGGTGATAAATACCCCTAACAGCGTGTGTGACGCGACTCAGAACGTGTCTCTAATGTGCGTTCACTCTAGGCTCAAGTGAAAGCCTGTCGTTTTAGTAATAAACCCGGTAAGTCGGGATCGTATCCATAGGGAAATTGGACAACAGAGTTGTGACGACGTTGGATAGATAAGGAAATCCTAACTCTGACTTTAAAGGAAAGGGAAAAATGATTGGTTTGCGGAATGACTATACTAGATGCAATTATGAAATTATGAAAAGATGCAATTATACTAAATTACTTAAAATACTGATGAAGAAAGGTTTAAAATTCTAAACTATATGATAAGAAAATAGGAGAGAATACAATCCCCCGACCCTAGTGTATTGCAGGTATAATACTAATCATAAATTTAACTAATTAATTAGACCCAGAATTTAGTACTCCCAAGCATTACGTATATAAGGTTCATGCCCGCACCATACTTAATCAGAGGACAAGTAAATCAGTAGTGCGATAGTTCCACTCGAATTGCATTCTAAAGCATCCCAGTTACCCGGAAGCAAACAAGATCCAAAGATCTACAATTGTCGTGTTCCTACGCAATACGGTCATAATAAATCACTAAATTCAGAGGATTAATGTTATACACACGCAACTATTACATCAGGCTGGGTTCATGTATCCCGGCCTTAGAAAATCTAGCCTAGCATGCTGAAAGTAATGAAAATAACTTTTCAATTGCATAAAACCATAATTAAACTAAGGAAATTTTTTAGAATGATGTAGAAAGGAATTTTACTGAAGAAAAGTAACTCCTAATCTTACCAAAGCCGCAAAAGCAGTAATTAAGAACACTTGGAATCACAAATATCTGAATAATCTTCAATCTTGGACTTCAAACTGTAAACTATCTCTAAACTAGGGGTTTACATAAAGAATTGGAAAATTATATTAATTCTCTATCCTAAAAAATGATAATAACTTAGTTTTATATACCTTACAAAGTTTCAGGAGTTTTAGTTGCACTAGGACTCCCCAATAGAGAAGGATGAGAAATTAAAACTCGATAGTCGGACCGGTTTGGGGCTCCTGCGGATCGGTCTGCCTGGAATGCGGACCGGCTCTTTTATTTCTGGGGTGGATCGGTCCGGGGCGGACCGGTTCGTTTATTTTTCCTGCCTCTTTGATTTGCTTTCGGTCCGGGGTTCTCTGGAATATGCATTGTGGACCGGTCTGGGGCTACTGCGGATCGGTCTGCCTCTTTGACTTTTTTCTCCAACTTTGACAGCTCATAACTTTTATTTTGGGACTCCGATTGAGGTGTTGTTTTTCCTATGTGCTCATGAACTTGATATCTTCAACTTCTCTTTAGGTACCTCATTCGAATTCCGGGTGGAAATTACACTTTTACCCTTTTAACTTTCCTTCTTTTCTTTCTAATTCTTCTGGTTTCTTTCTTCCTTGAATTGACATTAAATACGTGTAAAAACTACCAGAAACTCGGTGTACTCATTAGGATAAGTCAGTAGCAAGATTATGAGATAAAGTCAAATCGATTACGTTGTTCGAGGTGCTAAAAGTAACTAAATTAAGGGATAAATTGGGAAGAATTTATGCCTAATCAAACCCCCCTAACTTAGAACTTTGCGCGTCACGAGCAATGTAAAAGAATCCTAGCACGGCTCAACTCTTGAAAAACATTTTATTGGGATAGAATACCTTTTTCGCGGGCAAGCAATTGCCTTTAGCGTATGCAACAAGACTTTATATGCCTAGGTCACCCTAGTAGGATGAGTTGTGTCTCGTGAGGGTTTGTAGTCAATATCCCCACAAAATTCGACTCAAAGAAGATCCAAATATGCAAAAATTGTGTAATTCAAACTTTCCCAGAAAATAGTTATCATCAAGTCATATTTACAAGTCTCAAACCGTAGTGTGTGTGTGTGTGTGTGCGAAGTCGGAAATATAACCGCCAATTTCCACCAATTGATCATCACGTTACTTACTCAAAAATTCATTTTGATTTCAACTTCTCACGGAATGCTCTCACAAACGAATCTCTCGGATTATGGCTATTCTCTCGGTATGAGTGATATAAAGAGTAAATATAATGGACGCAAAGTCACGCATACAAGTAGAAAGACGGAAATTTTATAGTAATAGGATCTCATCAACGAATTACGATTTTAAAAATGGGAACATTGCCTCTTTTTCGCGCATTCAATCTCTTTTATTATCTTTTGTTATAATAGCTCTCCATGCGGTAACCAATTTCGCAATTTAGACTCGGTTAGGACTTTTTTGGGTTTTAAGGTATATTGGGTAAAGTGAAAGAGGTAGGTAAGGTTGGAATTGGAAAAGTCATTTAAGATGTCCATTTGTGCTTTTTCCGGGCTATTGCTCATTTTTTTCTTCTTTTTCTCTACTTTTTCTGTTTTTCACTTCTTTTCTTGCTATTTTTGTTGAGCATATCTATTTTTTTCTTGCCCCTTTATATGCACTTTTTGGACTTAATTCTGAATTTTTCCATTTTTTTGCAATTCCGGGCTATTTGTTTTTTTTTTTCCGGGTTGTCAAACGAAAGGGAAAGTCTATTTGTCTCAATTTGGGTTACAAAAGAGATGGAGACCAAGATAGAACCAAATGATAATCAAGGCTTAGTCCATGTCATTAAAGCAATTTGGGGAAATAATTATCATGCAAAAACGTGATCATCATGTTCACACCATAAATGGCATGACTTTATCTATTTTCAAGGTTAATAAATGGGGGATGAATCTAGTCTTGGTTGGTTATCTTTAAATACATTGAACTTAGTCATTTAATCATATTTTGTTGTTTTCCAAGTCCAAGTGGCCTAAAAACGTGGGAACTTGTTTACTTTGGCAATTATGTTGTTTTAATGCTGTATTTATTTCATTTCCTATTCTTGGAGGGTTGTTCCAAGTATAAATGAGGGGAGCTATGAATTTTGTAAGCACTTTTTGACATAAACCAATATTATTGTGAGGTATTTTTGTTCATCTTGGTTCTTAAGAAAACTTTCTGAACTTATCAAGTTAATCTTGTGGCGTTCAAACAACCAAACTTATAACCTTGATTCGTGAGAGATTCTTGGGTCTCTTGGTGTGGCGGTTTAATCCTTTGTAGTCTTGGTTCTTATCTTACTAGGTAACGGGTCAAGGATCAACAAACTTTCTTTATACGATCTTGGGTTCTTTAAGCTTCATTGTTATTGGGTTTCATCACAATTGTTGCTTAGGTTCATATCATTTGGTACCAGAGCCTATTTCTAAGGCAAGTTTGACTATCCTTTTTTTTCTTGTTTCCTCTTTTAGAAAAAAAAACAAAAAAAAAAAGAAAGAAAATAAAAAAGGGTTTTAGGAGGTGAGAAACAAGATTGAAATACAAAAAAAATTAATGCATTCTTTTCTTTTCGTATTGTTGAAACCTTAGAAACTGTGTGATTCATTCAATTTTTTTTCTCCCGCAAACAAATTCCTTACCTTGTGATGAGTTTTTGTTGATCCTCAATCTAAATTGATGGTGGTTAATTTGAATTTGTTTATTGAGTTCGATTAAGAACTAAAGAGGACACAAAAGAGTGGAAAAAGGCAAGAGAGTGTAAGATAATAAGAGGGTAAAAGCCATTTTGAGTGAAAACATGAGTGTGAGTGAAACACGTGAGGGAGTGCTTGTGAGGTTTCTAATATTTTTGTAGATTCTAAACATGTCCAATATTCAAGAAGAAGACAAAACCGAAGAAGTTCAACAACCATCTGTTCTGAACCATCAAATGCAAGCATTGATAGGGGAGATGAGGCATATGTTGAGGGCTAAATTAGAACATATTCAAGAGAGGTTGGATAGGGAGAAGCAGGAAAAACTAGGGATAGCAACAAGACATTTCCAATAGGCAACAAGGCGGGCATGTTCCATGGGGAAATGTTGAGAAACAAGTAGAGTTGGTGGAGGAGTTTGATGTGCCAAATGTGAATCAGGGCAGTTTTAGGCGTGGTTATGAGAGTAGAGATGTTAGGATGGCTAGACCTAGTAGGGATAATGATTTAGGAAACATAAAGATTAAAACCCCATCTTTCCAAGGTAAAAATGATCCTGAAGCTTATTTGGAGTGGGAAACTAAAATGGAGATGGTCTTTGATTGTCACAACTATTCAGAGATAAAGAAAGTTAAGTTGGATGCAATTGAATCCACCGATTATGCTATTATTTGGTGGGATTATTTACTGATTAATAGGAGGCGAAATAGAGAGCCACCCGTTGATACTTGGGAGGAGATGAAAATTCTTATGAGGAGGCGATTTGTACCGAACCACTACTATAGGGGTTTGTTTCAAAAATTTCAGAGATTAACTCAAGGTTCCAAGTGTGTGGATGAGTATTACAAGGAGATGGAGGTATCTATGATCTGAGCTAATGTGGAAGAGGACCGGGAAGCCACCATGGCTAGGTTTTTACACTGTTTAAA
Source organism: Sambucus nigra (assembly GCA_949130495.1). Taxonomy (NCBI): domain Eukaryota; kingdom Viridiplantae; phylum Streptophyta; class Magnoliopsida; order Dipsacales; family Adoxaceae; genus Sambucus; species Sambucus nigra. The sequence continues at coordinate 205,508,254 of OX422208.1, forward strand.
CTGTGAGATTACTGATATAGTCGAGTTGCAGCACTCTGTTGAGTTGTCGAATATGGTGCATCAAGCCATTAAGGTGGCGGAACAACTCAAGCAAAAAGGGGTTAAAAAGGAAGGGACAACTTATGTCTACCAACAACACATGGAAGGCATCCCCTAAAAGAGATGAGAATGTACAAAATAAGCCAAAAGTTGAACCCTTTAAAAATGCCAAGTCAGCAACAACCACAACTTTAGGTAACACAGATACTTCTACTTCTAAAACAGGTGATATTAAGTGTTTTAAATGTCAGGGATGAGGTCACATAGCGATCCAGTGTGTAAACAAAAGGGGGGTGGTGATCAATGTGCAAGGAGACCTTGAGTCGAAGAATGAAGAAGAAGTAGATGATGACATGCCACCTTTGGAAGACATTGATGATGAGCAAAGTGATGTTGTTGGAGACTTATTAGTAGCAAGGCAAGTTTTCAATGTGCAGTTTAAGGAAGAAGAATGTAACCAAAGGGAGAACTTATTCCATACTAGGTGCTTTGTAAATAACAAAGTTTGCAGCGTTATTGTTGATGGGGGGAGTTGCACAAATGTGGCCAGCACTGATTTAGTTGAGAAATTGGCATTAACAACCTTAAAACATCCCCTCCCTTATCGACTTCAGTGGCTAATGAATGTGGTGAAATAAAGGTGACAAGGCAAGTGTTGGTAGCATTATCCATTGGCAAATATGAGGATGAGCTGCTTTGTGATGTGGTTCCTATGCACGCATGCCATTTATTGTTAGGGATGCCATGAAAGTTTGATTGAAAGGTAACGCATAATGGGTTCACAAATAATTATTCATTTACTCTTAAAAATCAACCTATCACCCTTGTGCCATTAACACCAAAAGAGGTTATGGAGGACCAATTGAAGTTGCAAAGGTCAAATGAAAAGAAGAGAGAAAGAGAAAGGAAGGCTGAAGTTGAGAAAAAATAAAATGAGAAAAAAGAAGTAGAGAAAAAAGAAGTTGAGAGGAAAGAAGTTGAGAAAAAAAATCTGAAAATAAAGAAAGAGGAAAGAAATTGAATTACATTGCAAAAAAAAGTGAGATCAAGAGAGCATTATTTTCACATCAACCTTTTATCATACTCATGTATAAGGAGGCTCTTTTATGTACTAATGATTTGGCCAGTTCATTACCGAGCATTATTGTTTCTCATTTGCAGGAGTTGGAAGATGTCTTTCCCGAAGAGGTACCTAATGGTTTGCCTCCAATTAGAGGAATTGAACATCAAATTGATTTCATCCCTGGTGCATCACTTCCAAACCGACCTGCCTATAGGACCAATCCAGAAGAAACAAAGTAGCTTCAGAGGCAAGTAAGTGAATTAATGGAGAAAGGGTATGCACAGGAAAGCATGAGTCCTTGTGCGGTTTCGGTGCTGCTAGTTCCTAAGAAGGATGGGACATGGAGGATGTGTGTTGATTGTCGAGCTATCAACAACATAACGATAAAGTATTGTCATCCAATTCCTATATTAGATGATATGCTGGATGAATTGCATGGTTCTTGTGTTTTTACAAAAAAATGATCTTAAGAGTGGATATCATCCGATTACGATGAAAGAAGGTGATGAATGGAAAACTGCCTTTAAAACTAAATATGGCTTGTATGAGTGGTTAGTAATGCTTTTGGTTTAACTAATGCTCCCAACACTTTTATGCATTTGATGAACCATGTTTTGCGTGCATTTATTGGCAGACTTCTAGTTGTATTTTTTGATGATATCCTAATTTATGACAAAATCTTGGAAGAACATGTAGTACATTTGAAATTTGTTTTAGATGTGCTAAGCAAAGAAAAGTTGTTTTCTAACCTCAAAAAGTACACCTTTTGCATGATTAAGCTTGTGTTTCTTAGCTTTGTTGTTAATGCTAAAGGAATTGAAGTGGATGAGGAAAAGGTGAAAGCAATCTAAGAGTGGCCAACTCCTACAACAATCAACCAAGTGAGGAGTTTCCATAGCCTAGATAGCTTTTATAGATGGTTTGTACGTGATTTTAGTAGCTTGATCGACCCTCTCACTGAAGTAATAAAAAAAATGCGTCGTTTGAGTGGGGAAAGGAACAAGAAAAGGCATTTAATCTGATAAAAGAAAAGTTAACTAATGCACCTTTGATTTTTTTACTTAACTTTACTAAAACATTTTAAATTGAGTGTGATGCTTCAGGAATAGGTATTGGAGCTATTTTGATACAAGAAGGTCATCCAGTCACCTATTTTAGTGAAAAGTTGAGTGGTGCAGCCCTAAACTATCCCACTTATGATAAAAAGATGTATGCTCTGGTGAGGGCTTTGGAAAATTGGCAGCACTATCTATGGCCAAAGGAATTTGTGATTCACACAGATCATGAATCCTTAATGCATTTGAAGGGACAACAAAAGTTGAACACACATCATGCCAAGTGGGTGGAATTCATTGAAACATTTCCTTATGTAATCAAATACAATCAAGGTAAGGAAAATGTGGTGGTTGATGCATTATCTAGAAGGTATGCTTTACTTTCCATCTTAGACACAAAATTGCTTGGTTTTGAATACATTAAGGATTTGTATGAGCAAGATTCTAATTTTAGTAATGTGTTCCATGCATGTGAAAAAATGGCATTTAAAAAGTTTGATAGGCAAGATGGATTTTTGTTTCGAGAAAATAAATTATGTGTGTCTATGTGTTCTTTGCGTGAATTGCTTGTGAGAGGCGCTCATGGTGGTGGTTTAAAGGGTCATTTTGGTGTAGCTAAGACTTTAGGAATTTTACATGATCATTTTTTTTGCTTCATATGAAACGTGATGTGGAAAGAATTTGTGAGAAATGTATCACTTGTAGACATGCCAAGTCAAAGTTGAAACCCCATGGTTTGTACACCCCTTTGCCTATACCTAATGAACCTTGGATTGATATTTCAATGGATTTTATTTTAGGTTTACCTAGGAATAAGAGGGGGGAGAGATTCAGATTTTGTGGTGGTAGATAGGTTCTCTAAGATGGCACACTTCATTGCATTTTATAAAACTGATGGTGCATCGCATATAGCTGATTTGTTTTTCAAAGAAATTGTTAAGTTACATGGCATGCCTAGGACCATTATTTCTGATAGGGATCCAAAGTTTTTGAGTTACTTTTGGAAGACTTTATGGGGAAAGTTGGGAACTAATTAGTTGTTTTTTACTACTTGTCATCCACAAACTGATGGCCAAACTGAAGTAGTGAATAGAACTTTGTCTTCTTTGTTGCGTGCTATCAATAAGAAAAAATTCAAAGCATGGGAAGATTGTTTGCCACATGTTGAGTTTGCTTAAAATATAAGTATACATTCTGCAACTAAGTTTTCACCATTTGAAATTGTGTATGGGTTTAATCCATTATCACCTTTGGATTTAATTCCTTTACCTTTGAGTGAACAGGTAAACTTAGATAGCAAAAACAAGGCTGAATTTGTAAACAAGATTCATGAAAAGTCTCGAATGAACATTGAAAGGAGGACTGAACAATATGTCCATCAATCTAACAAGGGACGCAAGAAGGTAGTACTTAAACCAGGAGATTGGGTTTGGTTACACTTGAGGAAGGAATGTTTTCCAAGTAAACGACATTAAAAATTCCTACCTCGGGGTGATGGACCATTTCAAGTTTTGGAATGCATCAATGACAATGCATATAGGCTTGACTTACCAGGTTAGTACGACGTTAGTACAAGCTTTAATGTTGTTGATTTATCTCCTTTTAATGCAGGTGATGATTTGAGGACAAATCCTTCTCAAGAGGGGGAATGTGATGCGATTCAAGGAGCTGAATATGTTGAAGATGAACGTGGGCCTGCTTATACACATGGGAGTGGAGATAAATTTGCACAAGATCCTTTGTCAATTTCTAGTGGTACAATTACAAGACTTAGAGGAGAACATTTTAAGGAAGCACTTATTGGGCTAATCTAAGAGAAGTGGGTTGATTCTGAAAAGATGGAGACCAAGATGGGCCCAAATGATAATCAAGGCTTAGTCCATGTCATTAAAGCAATTTGGGTAACTAATTATCTTGCAACAACGTGACCACCATGTTCACACAAAAAATGGGCATGAATTAATCTATTTTCAAGGTTAATAAATGGGGGATGAATCTAGTCTTGGCTGGTTATCTTCAAATACATTGAACACTGTCATTTAGTCATATTTTGTTATTTTCCAAGTCCAAGTGGCCTAAAAAACATGGGAACTTGTTTACTTTGACAATTGTCTTGTTTTAATGTTGTATTTATTTTATTGTCTATTCTTGGAGGGTTGTTCCAAGTATAAATGAGGGAAGCTATGAATTTCGTAAGCACTTTTTGACATAAACTAATATTATTGTGAGGTATTTTTGTTCCTCTAGGTTCTTAAGAAAATGTTATGAACTTATCAAGTTAATCTTATGGCGTTCAAATAACCAAACTTATCACCTTGATTCGTGAGAGATTCCTTAGTGTGGCATTTTAATCCTTTGTAGTTTTGGTTCTTATCATACTAGGTAACGAGTTAAGGCTCAACAAACTTCATTTATACAATCTTGGGTCCTTTAACCATCATTGTTATTGGGTTTCATCACAGTTGTTGGTGGGGTTCATATCAATTAGGGCCGTGTTTAGTCTTAAAGACGCATTTACAATCGACTCTAGGGTCTCAATTAGTAAGTCCAGATTTAAAAGAGTCTAATATTCAATTATGCCACAATATTGAAGTGTTTTCCTAATAAAACTACTTTTAACTTCAACATTATAATATATGATCAAAATCATTTTCCTTTTAAGAGTTTCATCAAAAGCATAATTGTACAAGCCACCAATGAGAATACGATAATTAAGAAAATATATTCTCATATAAAATTAAATATCTTTTGCATACTCAAGACAAATCTCACACGATAAAATTAAGAAATATATTTTGAAAGTTGATCGAAAGGGTCTTGAAATGATTCCAAAATTACATAAAATTGGAATCTAAGAATTTATGGTTTGTCTTGTAAGCATCCTTATATCGATTTAGAACTATGTTTGTTGCACTCTAGTTTTTTTTAAATGAAACAAATTATTTCATTCACATCGAACGATACATTATAATTCACACAACATAGGTGTAATACCCCATATTTTTATGACTTTTAAATTTGGGGATTTATTAAATTTAATTTGAGATATTAATTTAATATTAATCAGGAAATTATTTTAAATATTTACTAGCGTGATAAGAGTTAGTAATTGTTGGGATTTTGTTGAATATTACTTAATAGATAAAGTAATATGTATAATCGAATTTATTAAAATTATCACGAGTATATAATTTGATAATTGTGGAAATTTAATCGGGATGCGCCTGTGTCGTGTCAGGATTAAATTAGTATTATTAAAAGTGAATAAATTATAAGTTGCTCGTATGGTCATTTCGAGTTCGCCAATGGGTTCGAAAGGGTTGAGACAGTCAAAATAATGTACCCGGGGGTTTAGTTTGGGTCTCGAGGCGTTTTTAGGTCTAATTAACATCCCGGGAGGGCGTTTTCGACATTTTGTATTTTTGGGCAATTAAACCCATGAATTTCCCAGGGTTATATCATCTTCTAGGAGTCTTCATCTAGGATTAACAAAAGCAAAACCAAAGAACGACCATTGGAGAATAAGTGGGAAAGCTTTCCAAGGAGTTCAAAGCCAAAAAACTCCACCGTTTACACTGCCACCACCGCCAAATCGTAGATCGTGCGACGGGAAACACAACCACACCACTTTCTCCCACAAATCAGAAAAAAAAATTCCAGGCAAGTATCTATCTTCATTTGTTTTAAGTTTATGCCTCAATTATGTTAGTCTATGGTTGATTAGAACTAGTTTCATGAAAGAAAGTGTAATTTGGAGAATAGAATTCTCATGTTGTAGAGGTAATAATCATATTCTAGGTATCCAATCCACAAGTAGAGGATATACCACGAAATTTCATGGTTTTAGAAGTAGAAAATCTAGAAAAAGAATTGAAAGAACTGAAACGTAAAGAAACGATTAGGGTTCTTGAGGTTTATGTAGATTTTGCCCTTTAAATTGTTATACTTGATGAAAACCCACATGTTTTACGTAGAAAATTTTGAATTTGGGTATATAGTACTGGTAGTATCATTATATGGGATTTTGGGAGTTAAAAATGGTGATTTGGTGGAGGTTGGAGGAGGATTCCCGTAACTGGATTTCTGCAGTTTCGCCATAAGTGCTTCATCGATTGATCGACCTTAGAACATCGATCGATCGATGATTGATCGATAGACCCCCTCCCATCGATCGATCGACCCCTCCTGGAAACCTGCATATTCCTCTCCTTATAACGTATTCCGGTTAATATGCGTGGTAACCCTTGAGCATCATTGTTAGAACATTTTAGGACATAAATAGGACCAGTAGGGTTTTAGTAAACACCCATAAGTGTACTAAATATAATATGAATTTAAGGGTTAACGGGGAGTGATTTTTATGAAATTATGCAAACGTTAAAATAAATGATTGAGACTCATAAGGAAGCTAGTCTAGAGAGTAAGAGAGAGTACCTACTGAAATTATACTTAGTGAGATAGAACACTTCGAGAGAAAAGAAGTAACTTTGGAATATCCTAGAAATAAGAATAAAAAGGACGACTCCGTTATACGGGATAATCGAGTAAAGTGTACTAAGAATGAATAATCATAATTATGGGTCGTGGGTGTACCTAATTTAGAAATGTGGATATATATACATGACTGTGTGTTTGTGCATATATTATGTATGTGAAAAATCATGCCCGCGCTTCTTACTGTCACGGAGATTACCGCGTCGGGACGATCTTATATCGATGGGACCTTTATGGGGGGATATTGACTTGTACCCTAGAACATAGGAATCCTTTGCACATGCTATATGATTGATAGTCAGACGGTCCTAAGAGACGTGAGGGTATGTGCTGACCTCTTAGTGACTTGGAACTATTCTTCTCCTCCGTTTGTATGTGTTTTGTGTTAATAAATCTCAAGAGTGATTTCGAACTAGTATTTCCCTTAGTACGAGTGATACGGGGACTAGAAGAGTATGCGAGCACCATAAAGTTTATGTGGGGTGCCGATAGTATATATATATTATATGAGCGATTTATTATATATATATATATATATATACATAAAATAGGGAACTTTCATCTATGTATAAAAAGTAGTTTAGTAACGAATCAATACTCCAATTTTAATATAAGTGTTTGGAAATCTTGTGACAACACTTGTATATTTTTAAAATGAAATGAGATAGCTGTGCGAACCTTATTCTCAGAAAATAATTATCTTAGCCATAGAAATCGTTAACATGAAACCTTATGGGAGATTTACATAAAAAAGAACTTTCGGGGTTAATAGTGCGGTAGGCGTGCACACTAGGTGAGAGGTGAGAATTTCTCAAGAGAGTGTCGCATACTAACACGATTGTTGCGTTAGCCGGTAAGCATTTTAAATACTTGCTAAACTAAATTTAAACTGTTTTACAATCGGGATCTGACCTGTCTCTTGTCATCTTTACTCTCTTGTGTGTGTGTATATATATATATATATATATATATATATATATATTATAGGTGCTGAGCCACAGGAGCGTCATGCTTAGGCTCTTTGGACAGGACGTGCTACAGCTTATGTGGGAGTTGCAGGCCATTTTCTTAGTCGACCTCCTTGTTGATTCCACTCTTAGTTCAGTTTTGATTAGTTGGGCATGTGTCGCCCGTTTCCTTATTCAGTTGGATTTATCGGAGACTATATTTATTTATCTTTCATATTTTACTCGTTGGGATTTAATTACTGTTAGGATGGTTTTTCCTTTATGGTTTTAAAGTTGTTTTAGTCGTCTGAATGGTTAAATTATTGAGTGTTCTTTTCCAGCGTTTATAATTGTGTGATTCTTAAACTGTTACTTATTAAAGGTTTTCATAATTGGATTTAATAAAATGGAAATGATGGTTTAAATCGTTTTGACACTTAGCTTAATTATTTTGGGTGTTTAAATTGGAAAGTTTATTTTGCCACAATGATGCTAACAATGAACCAACTATTCACCTTGATTATAATTTAATAAAGGACTGATCACCCGGTAATTAATTAGGCGGGGTGTCACAGGTGGTATCAGAGCATAAGGTTCTAGTGTCCTTTAGGATCTGTACGACTTATTTCACTTTCAGCTTTGCGTTCTTGATATAGAGCCCTATTTGTAGGATTTTTGTATTCTTTTATTTACACTTACGTCTTCAGCTATTCGAGATTTGATAATAACTGTAGACTAATAAACTTCCTTCTCATTTCAGATTCCTCCGAGATGTGCACCCCGAGACAGAAATGCCCAGGCCAAGCAGCCAACAGCTTCAGCTCAAGGGATGATGAACATAACCGAGGTAGCCGCTATTATTGCTCAGGTGGTGATTGGCGCATTTGCGGTAGTACAGCAGGCTCCACCCCAGATTCAGGCAGTGGCGCCAGTACTAGCACAGCTTCCATCTTCATGGGAGCGGGTTAGGGATGCCTTTCAGAAGGCATATCCCCCGAAGTTCTCGGGTAGTTCGGATATCATAGTCGCCAGCCAATGGAAGAAAGATATCCAGAGGCATCTATGCATGTATGAGTGCACGAACGTACAGAGACAGTTGTTGGCTTCCTTTAAGCTAGTGGAGGTCGCTTTGCAGTGGTGGGAGTCCACCACCACCTTGGAGGAGAGGGACATCATCACGATTCAGTCAGTCTGGGCGCGGTTTGACCACAAATACTTTCCATTCGTCGTGCAGACTGAGATGAGGCAGAAGTTACTGAATCTAAAACAGGAGAATATGACTATTGTTGAGTACGAGGAGGAGCTTACTAGACTTCTCACTATAGTTCCAGATGAGGCACCCACGAAGGGGAAGAAGATACTGCTACTTATGGATGGATTGGCCTGGAGGATCCGCCAGCATCTCATAGGCAATCTATCACTGAGTACCTACACGGATGTACTCAACGATGCGTTGTTACACTCTCAGGATCACCGCTTCCATCTGTAGGGAAGCAAACGAGTAGGAGAGTCCAGCCAGCAGGGCAGGGCAGGGGGCAATAGTACTGGTGGGACACCAGCAGCCCAGAGCAGACTCGTTACAGTGAGCAGAGTTCCCATCAGGGGGTCCTCGCCAAGCAGTTCTGCTCAGGTGACTCCAGATAGGGATTTGGGGGATTTAGGCAGGGCCAGTCTAATCAGTAGGGCCAGTAGGTCCAACACCTTCAGCAGTAGGGACAGCAGGAGGGCCATCAGGGCCAATGGCGGGGTGGTAACGACCAACAGGTCCGTGGTTAGCAGGGACAAAAGGGAGGTAACTTCCGAGGTCGATGTTTCGAATGTGGAAAGAATGGCCATACGTTCTAGGATTGTCCAGAGGGGGATGGGGCCCCACAGCAGTAGGGTCCTCGTAATGAGACACATAGGACACTCTTTCCAGCCACCCTCCCAGCGCCAACTTAGGTACCAGCCCTACCAGCCATCCCAGCAGCTCCAGTACAGCAGGGACAGTTACAGTACGGACGTGTCTACAATGTTCATCAAGTGGCAACTCCTCAGGCACCACCCGCGATTGATGGTCCATTTCCTATCCATGGTACTATGGGTCGGGTTTTATTTGATACTGGGGCGACACCCTATTTTATAGCTACTCATTTTGCAAAGGCCTTAGGATTATTAGCCACAGCAGAAAGCACTGTGACATGCGTAGACTCACCACTGGGGAATGGGTCGTTGATTTTCTTTATATACCGGGGTATAGGAGTAGAGATTGGTAGCTTGATTTTACCAGCAGACATGTTAGTCTTAGAGATGCATGAGCATAATGTTATTATTGGCATGGATTGGCTCGCCGCATACAGATCCATGATAGACTTTTCAGTGGGAGTATTATCTTTGCCATTCCGGGGCAAGAGATGTTTTTGGTGGCAATTCCTCACCCAGAGGGAGGCTCTTTTGCTCATATGTATTACATAGAGGAGGATACCTATAAGGAGGTCGTGATTCCTTTAGATTAGATCCCAATCGTTCGTGATTATTTCGATATATTTCAGGAGATACCGGGCCTACCCCCAAATCGAGAGATAAATTTTGTCATAGACTTAATGCCGGATACTCGACCGATAGCACGTGCTCCATACTGTATGGCTCCAGCAGAAATGAAGGAGTTACGGGATCAGATAGAACAATTGTTAGTTCAAGGCTTCATACCATCTGAGGTCACCATATAATGATGTTCACCCTCATAATTTCACCAAATTAATGATGTTTAAGGTTTGAGGACACCATAATATGATGTTTCACCTCATAATTTTCACGAAATTAATGATGTTTAAGGTCTAAGGTCACCATATAATGATGTTCACCCTCATAATTTTCACCAAATTAATGATGTTTAAGGTCTGAGGTCACCATATAATGATCTTCACCCTTATAATTTTCACCAAATTAATGATGTTTAAGGTCTCAGGTCACTATATAATGATGTTCACCCTTATAATTTTCACCAAAATAATGATGTTTAAGGTCCCAGGTCACCATATAATGATGTTTACCTCATAATTTTTTACCAAATTAATGATGTTTAAGGTCTGAGGTCACCATATAATGATGTTCACCCACATAATTTTCACCAAATTAATGATGTTCACCCTCATAATTTTCACCAAATTAATGATATTTAAGGTCCGAGGTCTCCATATAATGATGTTTACCCTCATAATTTTCTCCAAATTAATGATGTTAAGGGTTTGAGGTCATCAAATAGTGATGTTTACCCTCATAATTTTCACCAAAATAATGATGTTAAAGGTCTGAGGTCATCAAATGATGATGTTCACCCTCATAATGTTCAACAAATTAATGATGTTTAATGTCTGAGGTCACCATATAATGATATTTACCCTCATAATTTTCACCAAATTAATGACGTTAAAGGTATGAGGTCACCATATAATTATGTTCACCCTCATAATTTCACCAAATTAATGGTGTTTAAGGTTTGAGGTCATCATAATATGATGTTTTACCTCATAATTTCACCAAATTAATGATGTTTAAGGTCTGAGGTCACCATATAATGATGTTCACCCTCATAATTTCACCAAATTAATGATGTTTAAGGTCTGAGGTCACCATAATATGATGTTTCACCTCATAATTTTTACGAAATTAATGATGTTTAAGGTCTGGGGTCACCATATAATGATGTTCACCCTCATAATTTTCACCAAATTATTGATGTTTAAGGTCTGAGGTCACCATAATATGATGTTTCACCTCATAATTTACACCAATCTGATGATTTTTAAACATAATGTAACAAAGTATTGACACTGGAATTGCTCTTTTCATTAACATCCTCGGCATAAAATGACACATGTATTACAAAGAAACAACTAAAACATCATACATAATATTTCTTCAAGTGGTCAGCATTCCAAGGATTGGAGAAAGGTTCCCCTTCGAGATTTTTTAGATGGTAGGTACCAGGCACAACCTCATCAACTACTCTGTAATGACCATGTCATTTTGGGCGGAGCTTATTTGCTTTCTACAATGTCTTCTTTAGGACTAAATCTCCCACAACTATAGGTCTTGATTTCACCCTTTGGTAGTAAAACTTTGCAGTTATCTGCTGGTAGGCTGCCTGTCTAATCTCTGCTTCTTCCCTTCTCTCTTCAATTAAATCCAGATCAAGTCTTCTTTCTTCCTCATTCCTTTGCGGGTCATAGGTCTGAACTCTATGAGTGGAAAGTCCTACTTTTGTAAGGATGACAACCTCTGAACCGTGGGCCAACATAAAAGGAGTCTCTCCCGTTGGTGTCCTTGTTGTCTTCATGTAGGCCCATAACACAGCTTATACCTCCTCTGTCCATCTCCATTTGGCCTCTTCCAACCTCTTCTTTATCCCGTCAAGGATTGTTTAGTTCTTGACCTCAGTCTTCCCATTTTCTTCGGTCGGCCAAGTGAGGAGAAAAACTGCTTGATCTCCACTCTTTCACAGTATTTTTCTAAGGAAGCATTCTTGAACTGGGTTCCGTTGTCTGAGATGAGGGTATTTGGAAGACTATACTTGCATATGATGTTCTTCCAGATGAATTGGAAGGTCTTCTGCTCTGTAATCGTGATCATCAGCTCAGATTCAACCCACTTAGAGAAGTAATCAATGGCCACCACTAAGAATCGATAGTTATTTGCAGCCCTTGGCGAGGGTCCTACCAAGTCGATACCCATACTGCAAATGGCCAAGGTGAGTTATTTGACGTCATAGGATGATGAGGTTTATGGGGGACGGTGGAAAATCTCTAGCACTTGTCCCATTTCTTCATGTATGATGTTGCATCTTTGGCCAAGGTCATCCATTAGTACCCTTGAGTGATTATCCTCTTAGCTAAAGGTCTTCCTCCTATGTGACTGGAGCATGATCCCTCATGTAAATCTTGTAAGACGTGTTGAACCTCTGAAGGGTGGACACATCTGAGGAGAGGGTGTAGGAACCCTTTCTTACACAAAACATCTCCCATAATTGAGAACTCGACTGCCCTGAACCTTAGCTTTCTCCTTTCTAACTTCGATTCTGGAAACTCTCCATGTTTTATGAATCTGATAAGAGGGTCCATCCATGAGGATCCCATATTAAAGTTGAGGCAAGTTCTGGTAACCTATTTTTCTTCAATGGTTGGCTCGAGTAGAATTTTAACTGGTACAGTTCTTCTTATGTCTGTCCTTGTTGCTGAGGCTAACATTACGAGTGCATCATCTCGAATGTTGTCTTACCAAGGTATCCTCTTCATTTTCACTTCTTTGAAGATTTATAACATCATTCTCACCCTCTTCAAGTACATAGACATCCTTTCATCTTTGGCCTCATATACTCCTAGGATTTGGTTGACAACCAACCTTGAGTCACTATGAATTAGGAGTTGGCCAACACAAAGGGCTTTTTCCACGGAGAGATCGGTTATCAATGCCTCATACTCTGACTCATTATTCGAAGCCGTGAAGTTTAACCTCAGCGCATATTCAATATCGGTGTCGTCCGGTGCTAAAACTATCAGGCCTTCTCCACTTCCACCTTCACATGAGGACCTATTAACGAAGAGGCTCCAAACATCTTCATTTGAAGAAAAGTTCCCTTCTGATAGGGTCCCTTGCTGAAGAGGTATCTGCCTTCCTCATTTTTCATTAAGCTTTTCCTGGCTTTCCTTGACTCAACCTCTTCCGGACCTTGGAAGACGTTACTCTCTCATTCAATTACAACCTCTTGACTAATCTCAATCTCAACCTCTTCCCAGATGAATTCATTTACAAAGTCTGCAAGTGCCTGCCCTTTCATGGCAACCCTAGGTTGATAAATAATGTTATATTCCCCCAACTCGATGGCCCAGGTCATCAACCTGCTTGACTTCTTAGGCTTATGTAGGACCTGTCTAAGAGGGGAATCAGTGAGGATGATCATAGAGTGGGCTTGGAAGTATGGCTTAATCTTCCTAGAGGCATGTATCAGAGCATAAGCTAATATTTCCATCCTAAGGTACTTCTGTTCAGACCCTTGAAGGGCCTTACTATTGAAGTATACTGGCATGTGCACTTCATCATCTTCTCTTACTATGGCTGCACTAATGGCTGATTCTAAGACAGCTAGATATACATACAGCTTTTCCCTCAGAATGGGCCGAGATAAGAGTAGGGGGATGCGAGGTAGGACTTCATCTCCTTCAAATATTTGTCGCATTTCTCATCCCATTCTAAGGCTTTTCTAAGCACTTTGAAAAAAGGAAGACACTTGTTTGTAGCTCTTGAGATGAACCTATTGAGGGCGGTAACTCTTTCGGTTAACCTCTGAACGTCTTTCATAGGTCTAGGCATCTTCATTTCTAGTAAGACATTGATCTTATTAGGGTTGGACTCTATTCCCCTATGATTGATGATGAATCCCAAGAACTTTCATGCTCCTAACCCAAGACACACTTGGCTGGGTTGAGCTTCATCCTGTATTTATCCATGGTGTTAAAAGTTTTTTCAAGGATGGCCACATGAGTGTCGGCCTTAAGACTCTTCGTTAACATATCGTCCACATAGACCCCCATGGACCTACCTATCTGATCTTTGAACATCTTATTTATAAGATGTTGATAAGTAGCCCTTGCATTCTTCAAGCCGAAGGGCATGACCTTGTAGCAATAGGTCCCCTTGTTTGTCATAAACGTTGTCTTCTCTGAGTCTTCCGGGTTCATGAAGATTTTACTATACCCCAAATAGTCATCCATGAAGCTCATGTCCTGCTCTGGCATCCACCATGTAATCAATTCGCGTCATGAGGAAGCTGTCTTTTGGACAAGACTTGTTCAAATTAGTGAAATCTATGTACATCCTCTATTTCCCATTTGCTTTTGGCACTATGACTGCATTAGACAACCACTCGGGGTATATGACCTCTCTGATGAACTGGGCTTCTTCAAGATTTCTGACCTCTTCCCTGATGACATCATACTTTTCCCTTGATTAAACCCTTCTTCTTTGCTTGATGGGCTTGACGTCTTATAAAACATTGAGTTTGTGGCATATAACTTCAGGGTTAATTCCCGACATGTCTGCGTGGCTCCAGTCAAAGACACTTTATCTCTTCCTTAATAACTTCACCAGCTCTTCCTTGATCTCAAGTCTTAGGGCTTTGCCAATTTAGACAAATTTTTCCCGGTCGTCCTCATTGAGGACGATGGATTGTACCTCTTTTGCAGCTTCTCCCTTCTTAAGCTTTATCTCATCCCTAGTATCAAGTGTGTCGATATTTTACGTGGTTGTTTCCTACTTATGAGCATCTCTCTCTTCTGTAGAGTTGAAGTAGCATTCACGTGCTGATGTTGGGTCACCTTGCACTTCCCTTACCCCATACGGAGTCAGAAAATTTTAGTATTTGGTGGACCATTAAAGGAACGACCTCAAATTCTTTGAGGGCTACTCTTTCTATAATGAGGTTGTAAGCTGAGAAGACGTTCCCATCCATCATAAAGAAATTGATTTTTCTAGTCAACCTCATAGGCCACTCATCTCCCATCTTACATCCATCTCATACATGCCCAACGGATGAACCTTTTCTTCGTTGAAGCCAATAAAAGGATGATCATAAGGGACAAGCCTAGCTCTGTTAAGGCTTAGGCTCTTGGGGCAGGGCCAAAATATTACATCTGCTGAACTTCCCCCATCAACGAGGATTCTCTACACCTCACATCCATGCACCCTTGTGGTGATTACCAGAGGGTCATCGTGCGAAGCTAAGATATCTTTGAAATCTAATCGTGAGAAGTCAACTATGAGAGTATCCATATCTACCTTCTTTTTTTTCTCATATTTTACCTCTGAAGAAGCCAAATTTATAACCTCTACTTTGGTCACAGACTTGGCCTCTGCCATGTGAGCTTTGTGGTCGGCTTCCTCTGAGCCACCCCTACTAGTCCTCCACAAATGGTGTTAACACCAAAGGAGATCATACCAATCCTCTTCACTGGGATATTTTCATCTTTTGGTGGGAGGTCAGGTCCATCATCATCATCATCATCATCTGAGTCCTCAGCTCTTCTGGTAGGGGCATCTTCCCAACACCTGTCATTTCTCCTCTTTTTAGGGTCGTCTCTTCCCTCCTTAGAAGCTCTACCATCCACATACTTCCTGATCTTTCCAGACTTCAACATCTTCTCAATCTCATCCTTTAGGGTAAAGCACTTGTCGGTAAAATGATTGTGGTCTTAGTGGAACTCGCACCACAGATTCTTGTTCCTCTTATGCAGAGGAGCCTTCATCTTCTCTGGCCGTCTTAGGGACATGTCATTCTTTATTTCTTTAAGGATGTGCTCATAGCTCATAGTTAGAGGAGTGTAGTGTGAAAACTTATCGTTTGTAGCCCTCTTCTTTCCATCCTTCTTGCTTTGGAATTTTCCATTGCTACTTCCGTTCTCATCCTCATACTTTGCGGCCATTGCTTCTTCAGCATTCATGACCCTATCAACAGTTGCTAATAGCTTAGCCATGGATTTTGGAGGGTCTTCAGCAAGCTTCCAAAGCAACTTCCCCTTCTGAAATCCTCTTATAAGGGATGTCATGGCTATATTCTCTTCGTAATTTTTAACCTCCAACTTTTCCTTGTTGAATCTTGCAATGTAATCTCTGAGGCTCTCATTCTTGCCTTGTTTTACGTAGAGTAGATGGGCTGTCTTCTTTTGAGGTCTTACCCCAAAATAGAATTTTTTTATAAACCTCTCAGACAAACCTTTAAAGTTCTCCACATAATTTTTAGGAAGGGAAGTGAACCAAATATGCGCAGCTCCCATCAAAGTGATTGAAAAAGCTCGTCACCTCATCTCATCAGGGATTGAATAAATGTCTGTTGCAGATTGATACATCTCAATATGATGTACCAAGTTGGTACTTCCATCATACTTGCGAGACACCATTGGTGGTTTAAACTTGGTAGGGGTTGGGAAGTTCACAATTCTTGCCACAAATGGGGAGCCCTCTAATAACCCCCTTTGCAGTGGGTCTCGGCTTTTTATGAGGTTCCTATCTTCTCTTCCAACCGTTGAATGGAGTCATTCCATGGTTTATCAATGTCTGCCTGGCCGATGTTGTCCCTAGCCACCTCCAAGGGGTGAACTGAGGGCTCCCCAGCTGCTGTACAACGTCAGTTGTTGACCTCTTGGCCACAGTCTCGGCCATGTAGGGGTCGACCATATTGAGGCTGATATTGACCATCTTCCCTTTGAGAGTCAGCTGCACTTCTCGACCTCGATATCCTCTACCTCAAATCATGAACTAGGTCGAGCCTTTCAAAGGCCGACCCTCTACTCAAGCGATCAAAAGTTGATCCTCTTGGCTGGGCATGACCAACCTCGTCCCTTCTTGCGCCATAACCTCGGCTCTGCTATATAGGACATACTGTGTTATTTGAAACCTCATATGACTCCAAGCAGTCTGTTGGAGCATCCTGTGCTTCAATATTATCGTACATATCCTTAGGGAAAGGGTTTTCTTGCATCCTCAAACGTAAATGCCTAGAGTCAGCAATGTCCCTCCTCTGTTGAGGTATAGGTTGGTCCTTTCGCGGTGCCTGGGGTGGTCCCTTAGCCTTTAGATATGATTGAACAGCTATCAGAGTAATCATTTTAGTGAGACCCCGGGTCTCCTCATCATATTTTGGCTTAGCTGGGAAAACTGCTCCTTCATTGCTTGCTGCGTTGCAGCTAATGACCTCAAGGTTGCTTCCACCTCAGTCATCTCGAACTGGGGTGGTGCTTGGATGGAACTGGGTCTTCTAACACCAGATGGTGGAGGAAGTGGTGGTAACTCCGGTGCCATATGTTTGGGCTAAAGATCTTGTGATGAAAATATTAGAGAACTTAAATACCTTAAAGGACATCTTTCAATGGTGAAACAGCTTCACACGAAGGGTGAGGCCTGGTTCACCACTAGAGTCTCCCGTGAGGTTAAACTACGAAAAGGAAGAGATGAATCTTCTCGTTCCCACAAACGGTGCCAAAATAATGATGTTGGACACAACACCGCCATATAAAGTGTTAATGATAGCACAAGAGTATATATATATATAGTAGGAGATGAGAAAAAGGGGATGAACACACCAATATAAGTGGTTCGGCAATTGCCTACGTCCACTGTGCAGGTGAGTGCAAGTATCATTATAAAAAAAGGGCTCTAATGGCCTTAGTAATACAATCACTCCACTTTCTCTCTCTACTGTAAATGCAATAGAGTTTTGCTAGGGTTTGTAATTTTAGATCCCTTTACAGGGTAGAGGATGACCTCTATATATATAGTGCTTGGGGGGTGTAATGTACCCCCAAGAATGCACTGCACATGTGCATGAAGATCCAACCAGTATAAGGATGACACCTGGATGATCTTAAGTAAACAATGATGACCTCAATATTCCCTCACGTGGAGGAATAATTAAGTTATAATAGATTTGTCCACGTGTTCCAAACCATACATGTACTTGTAAATGCTCGACCCACTTTGATTGGTGCAACCTTGGCCTGGAAGAGTACGAGATTGGTGAAGTCCTATTATTTCTTTATTACGGGGTTATTCATGATGACCTGGCTAGCAAGGCTGGCCGAGGTTAGGTATGTGTAGTTGTAACGTCGGCATGGTCCAATGATGACGTTGCCAGATGATTGATCCCATGTAACATTACTGATCTCGACTGATGATTGCAACGTCCCCTGGGGCCGATGATGGTGTTCAAGGGTCGTTCAACCCATGAGTCCTTGCTGACCTCGGTTGATGCCCAGTCGAGGTTGATGTATGAGGTAGATGTAATGTCAGCTGGGGACGACCTTCTGAGTGATGACCTTGCTAATGGTTGTCATAGGCTTCTGGTCACCTCGGCTGTGAGATTAGCCGAGGTTAGTTGCTCTGAGGAAGAGGGTGCACTTTGTGTATATCAACAATGATATAATCATAACCTAGGATCTCACTATGGGCACTACATAACCCAATACCCCATACCGAAATTCCCGTCGCACTTACCATAATACATTATGGACTACCATCCTCCATCTTCTCAATTATCCTCAGAACAATCCAATAGCCCCCAAAAATATATAACATAACTTGGGCACAAAACTCACCATAACCTGACATCACCTCCATGATAACACTTGGCATACTCGCCAACCAGGGTCCACAGCCTAGTCTTTCGATAATAAACAAAATCATAGCTTATAGCACGCCCCGTCCATCGGGTGGTTTGACTAAGGAATGCCTATGCATTCTCTAATAATAATCATCATAATATCATTCTCTCAATTCAAATATATTTCAGATTAAATTCTCATAAATAAAGTTTACATGTTTTCTACTCGGTTGCTATAATCCAACATGCTCGTAAAATAGACTAGTTTCATTACCCCAAACTACACGACATGAAAATAACACATACAAAATTGGTACAAGAGCGAATATATTATACGAGCATATAATACATATAAATGCAACACATAGCATCGATATAACTATGCAATCAAGTTCGAATACGTGTAGCATACTAAATTAACAACGAAAGAACGAAACTACCTCAAGAGAGTCAAAATCTAAAATTATAGGCCTATTTTAGAAACACAAAAAAATCGGACCTAGACATTATCCGAATCGCAATTTTTCTTAAGATTAGAATTCAACACGAAAAATTGGGTGGTCGGCATGTTTTGAGTTTTTCTCAATTCTCATCCGAATGCACTAAAAAAAGATCTCAAAACACTCTAAACTAACTCTTTTTATTCCTCTCATTTTTCCGCTTTGAATTTCATTTTTGACCTCTCTTTTTTATCTTCATTTCCTTATAATCATCCATAATATTTCTTATATAGCTCCTCTCTCACACACTAGCTTGGAACCTAAGCTAATGCATATTACCATAATAACCTTCAATTTAAAATTGTCTAGTTTACATATATAAACCATGATAAAATGTCCAAAGACCATTTATATTTAAATTTAAATGTTTGATTCGATCTCAAACAAAAATTATTTTTAAATATAATATTAATAAACCCGAATAATAATATAATAATATTATTTAAATCTTACTCAATATTAAAAAATAATACCCTCAAAATAGCGGGGTATTACAACGTGTTGTCACGTCGTAGCATTAATGTAGTGAGGTATTCATCTCATTAATTGTATATCATTTTATTTCTCCAAAATTGCATGTTTTATCAATTTTAAAGTTCTCGAGACTGACTTCTTATAATAAAATGAAGAAGCTAAGTATCACTTATAAATGCTAAATCATTATAATTTAGTTTTACTTGAGGAATCCACTATTAATCAATTATTGTGACACTCTATTAAAACATTTGAAGAATTATTAAAGAGTTTAAGCATAAAGTTTATGCAAAATCTCATAATGTTAGAGATTAAAATATGACTATCCATTATGTAATATATATATATATATTTTAACCTATTGTGACACCCCGCCTAATTAATTACCGGGTGATCAGTCATTTATTAAATTATAATCAAGGTGAACGATTGGTTCATTCTTATCATCACTGTCGCAAAATAAACTTTCCAATTTAAACACCTAAATAATTAATCTAAGTGTCAAAACCGTTTAAACCATTATTAACATTTTATTAAATCCAATGATGAAAACCTTTAATAAGTAATAGTTTAAGAATTAGACAATTATAAAGGCTGGAAAATAACACTTAATAATTTAACCATTAAGACGACTAATACAACTTTAAAACCATAAAGGAAAAACCATCCTGACAGTAATTAAATCCCAACGAGTAAAATATGAAAGATAAATGAACAGAGTATCCGAAAAATTCAACTGAATAAGGAAACAGGCGACACATGCCAAACTAATCAAAACTGAACAAAGAGTGGAATCAACAAGGAGGTCGTCTAAGCAAATGGCCTGCAACTCCCACATAAGCTGCAGCACGTCCTGTCCAAAGAGCCTAAGCATGACGCCCCTGTGGCTGGGCACCTGTAATATATATATATATATACATATACATACAAGAGAGAAAAGATGACAAGAGACGTGTTAGATCCTGATTGTAAAATAGTTTAAATTTAGTTTAGCAAGTATTTAAAATGCTTACCGGCTAATGCAACAACCATGTTAGTATGCGACACTCTCTTGAGAAATTCTCACCTCTCACCTAGTGTGCACGCCTATCGCACTATTAACCCCGAAAGTTCATTTTTATGTAAATCTCCCATAAGGTTTCATGTTGACGATTTCTATGGCTAAGATAATTATTTTCTGAGAATAAGGTTCGCACAGCTATCTCATTTCATTTCAAAAATATACCAGTGTTGTCACGAGATTTCCAAACACTTATTTTAAAGTCAGAGTATTGATTCGTTACTGAACAACTTTTTATACACAGATGAAAGTTCCCAGTTTTATGTATGTATGTATATATATATATATATATATATATATATATATATATATATATATATATATATATATATATATATATATATATATATATATTAAATCACTCATATAATATATATACTATCGGCACCCCACATAAACTTTATAGTGTTGGCATACTCTGCTATCAAGTCCCCGTATCACTCATACTAAGGGAAATACTAGTTCGGAATCACTCTCGAACTGTATTAACACAAAACACATACAAATGGAGGTGAAGCATAGTTCCAAGTCACAAAGAGGTCAGCACATACCCTCACATCACTTAGGACCGTCTGACTATCAATCAGATAGCATGTACCAAGGATTCCTATGTTCTAGGGTACAAGTCAATATCCCCCATAAAGGTCCCATCGATATAAGACCGTCCCGGCGCGGTAACCTCTGTGATAGCAAGTAGCGCGGGCATGATTTTTCACATAAATAATATATGCACTGTAACAATCCGCATAATTTTGGGCTATTTTAATTAATTTTTGGAAAATGGAGGAAAATAAAGTTTTTGATAAAATTATTTTTATTGCTCAAATGTGTTGGTTATTATTTTTAAAGGCGAGAATTTAAAACGGTTTCAAAAACGGAGTTAAAACGGATTTTAAAATGATTTTTGAATGTTTTTAACTCTTGGAATTCTAAGTCGGCGAACATTAAGTAATTTTCAAGAGTTGTTTTAACTTCCAACTATTAATTTCTTTGCCTTATTTAAAGGAGTCTTTTGGATTCCAACTCTTCATTTCTTTGCATTATAAAAGGAAGTCGTGGGCAACCTTTTTAACATACTTTTGGCACAAATTTTGGCAGCAAATATATTTTATATTCCTCTTCTTTTTATATACACATTGTCCCTAGAGATTTCTGAGTTCCAACCTTAGATTAGAGGTGTTCTTGGGGCTATTTTGTTGGAGGTTCTTGGAGGATCTTTTGTAGATCTTTTGTGTTGATCTTGAGGATGTGATCATTGGTTTCTCATCATGGTTTGAGGTATGGGGTTTTACACAATATACTCCTTAAATCTCGCGAGTGTCATTCTCTTTGAATTCTTGTTAATTGAACTCATATTTGAATTGATAAATTCATTGAAATCTGGAAAATAATTGTTGAAATTATTTTGATTCATGTGGTATCATTATATTGTTGTTGGGCACGTTGTCATGAGATTTTAATACGGCACGGATGTTGGGCACCCGCCAAAATTCCTGTTTCTCGGGCTATGGCTTGATAAAGCATATACGGATGTGGTGAGGCCTGGTGACCCAGTTAAAGTGTTGTTGAGAAATTATATTGATAAATGCTTTGAAATATGCATTTCGATCTGAATATTCGTATTCGTGTTGTTACGCTTTGTTCATCGTTAATATAATTGTTGAGCATCTTTCTTGTCATATTGTGTACTTCCCCATATTTTATTTTAGTTGCAGGTTAGCGCGGATTTTGGGGAGCTATGGAGATTGATTTTAGCGAGGATTGTTTGGGAAAGATTTGTATTATTTTGATGTATAGAGCTTTGGAGATTTGTATTTTATTTTCAAGTTAGTTGTTGTATGTAATTCGAGAGACTTGTTGTAATTGAAGAGATTGAGATTAGTGGATTTATATTATTGTGGGTTTATTTAGATGCTCTATACCTTGTTATATTGTGGATTTAGTTTAGTTTTATCGCATTAGCACTCCGTTCGCTCTCTCCGGGCGGGCGGGGTGTTACATGCACAAACACACAGTCATATATATATATATATATATATTACTATCCATATTTCTAAATTAGGTACACCCACGACCCATAATTATGATTATTCGTTCTTAGTACACTTTACTCGATTATCCCGTATAACAAACTCGTCCTTTTTATTCTTATTTCTAGGATATTCCAAACTTACTTCTTTTCTCTCGAAGTGTTCTATCTCCCTAAGTATAATTTCAGTAGGTACTCTCACTTACTCTCTAGGCTAGCTTCCTTATGAGTCTCAATCGTTTATTTGAACGTTCGCATAATTTCATAAAAATTACTCCCCGTTAACCCTTAAATTCATATTACATTAAGTACACTTATGGGTGTTTACTAAAACCTTACTGTCCTATTTATGTCCCAAAATGTTCTGAAAATTATGCTCAAGGGTTACCACGCATATTAACTGGAATAAGTTATAAGGAGAGGAATATGCAGGTTTCCAGGAGGGGTCGATCGATCGATGGGAGGGGGTCAATCGATCGATGTTCTTAGGTCGATATGGCGAAACTACAGAAACCCAGTTACGGGAATCCTCCTCCAACCGCCACCAAATCACCATTTTTAACTCCCAAACTCCCATTTAATGATACTACCAGTACTATATAGCCAAATACAAAATTTTCTACGTAAAACATGTGTGTTTTCATCAAGTATAACAATTTAAAGGGAAAAATCTACATAAACCTCAAGAACCCTAATCTTTTCTTTAAGTTTTAGTTCTTTCAATTTTTTTCCCAGATTTTCTACTTCTAAAACCATGAAATTTCGTGGTATATCCTCTACATGTGGATTGGATGCCCAGAATATGATTATTACCTCAACAACATGCGAATTCTAATCTCCAAATTACAGTTTCTTTCATGAAACTAGTTCTAATCAACCCTAGACTAACATAATTGAGGCATCAACTAAAAATAAAGTAAGATAGATACTTGCCTGGAAATTTTGTTTTTGATTTGTGGGAGAAAGTGGTGTGGTTGTGCTCCCCGTCGCGCGATCTACGATTTGGCGGTGGTGGCGGTGTAAACGGTGGAGTTTTTTAGTTTTGAACTCCTTGGAAAGCTTTCCCACTTCTTCTCCAATGGTCGTTCTTTAGTTTTGCTTTTGTTAACCCTAGATGAAGACTCCTAGAAGATGATATAACCCTGGGAAATTCGTGGGTTTAATTACCCAAAAATACGAAATGTCTAAAACGCCCTCTCGGGGTGTTAATTAGACCTAAAAATGCCCCGAGACCCAAACTAAACCACCGGGTACATTATTTTGACTATCTCAATCGTTCCGGACCCATTGGCGCACTCGAAATTACCATACGGGCGACTTATAATTTATTCACTTTTAATAATACTAATTTGATCCCAACACGACACAGGCGCGTCCCGATTAAGTTTCCACAGTTATCAAATTATATACTCGTGATAGTTTTAGTAAATTCGATTATACATATTACTTTATTCATTAAGTAATATTCAACAAAATCCCAATAATTACTAACTCTTATCACGCTAGTAAATATTTAAAATAGTTTACTGATTAATATTAAATTAAAATCTCAAATTAAATTTAATAAATCCCCAAATTTAAAAGTCATAAAAATACGGGGTATTACATACTTCCCCCCTAATAACAGAATTTCATCCCGAAATTCAGAAAATAAGGCATACCTGGTAAGAATAACTCTGGGTATTTCTCGCGCGTGTCTGCCTCATGCTCCCAAGTGGATTCTTCCACATTATGATGCTCCCACTAGACCCGTACAAGTGGAACTACCTTCGACCTCAATCTCCTTTGGCTATGGTCTGGGATAGCCACTGGTCTCTCCTCGTAAGAGCTGTCGGGATGTAAGTCAATCTCCTCTATCATGATGTGGGTGTGGGCCATATCATCCCGAAGGTATCGTCTCAACGACGAAATGTGGAATACATCGTGAATGCGGTGCAAGTGCTCTGGAAGCCCTAATCTGTATGCTACCGGCCCAATCCTCTCGATAATGGGAAATGGTTCCACGTTCCTTGGGTCCAACTTCCCCTTCTTCCCAAACCTCATCACTCCTCTCATAGGAGACACGCGTAGTAATTCTTGGTCCCCCACATTAAATTCTCGAAAAGACCTGTTTGCATCGGCGTAGCTTTTCTACCTGTCCTGGGCTACCCGAATGCGACTCCTAATAAACTCGATCCTAGCTAAGGTTTCCTGAATTACCTCTGGTCCGAGCAACTTGTTGTCCCCTACCTCTAGCCAATAAGTTGGAGAACGACAAGGCCTGCCATACAATGCTTCAAATGGAGCCATGCCGATCGTGAACTGATATGAGTTATTGTAAGGAAACTCCACCAGTGGAAGATGAGGCTCCCATCCTCCTCTAAAATCAAGGACACACATGCGTAGAATATCTTCCAACATCTTATTGGTACGCTCTATTTGTCCATCCGTCTATGGGTGATAAGATGAACTCAATCTCAACTCTGTACCCATGGCCTCCTGAAAGCTCTCCCAGAAACGCGACACAAAAATCTTGTAATTTGGAGAAATTATGAGGGTGAACAAAATTATATGGTGACATCAGACCTTAAACATCATTAATTTAGTGAAAATTATGAGGGTGAACATCATTATATGGTGACCTCAGACCTTGAACATCATTAATTTGGTGAAAATTATGAGGTGAACATCATCATTTGATGACCTCAGACCTTAAACATCATTAATTTGGTGAAAATTATGAGGGTAAATATCATTATATGGTGACCTCAGACCTTAAACATCATTAATTTGGTGAAAATTATGAGGGTGAACATCATTATTTGATGACCTCAGACCTTTAACTACATTAATTTGGTGAAAATTATGAGCGTAAACATCATTATATGACGACCTCGGACCTTAAACATCATTAATTTTGTGAAAATTATGAGGGTGAATATCATTATATGGTGACCTCAGGCCTTAAACATCATTAATTTGGTAACAATTATGAGGTAAACATCATTATATGGTGACCTCAAACTTAAACATCATTAATTTGGTGAAAATTATAAGGGTGAACATCATTATATGGTGACCTCAGACCTTAAACATCATTAATTTGGTGAAAATTATAAGGGTGAACATCATTACATGGTGACCTCAGACCTTAAACATTATTAATTTGGTGAAAATTATGAGGGTAACTTCATTATATGGTGACCTCAGACCTTAAACATCATTAATTTGGTGAAAATTATTAGGGTGGAAATCATTATATGGTGACCTCAGACCTTAAACATCATTAATTAGGTGAAAATTATGAGGTAAACATTGTAAGAGGATACTCTTGGACCTTCAACAACATTCAAGAGGTAAGGCATTCAAGCATAACATTTGAAGAAAAACAATACAATATGAAGAAGATGAGATTAATGATCTATCAATGAACTTTCAAGAGTTACAAATTAGATGTGCCAAAAATCCATCAATGTTTACAAAAGCCAAGGGATACATAAGGGAAACCAAAATTACAACTCTCAAAGCTTCACAAGAAAAAAATACTTAAGCCTCTGCAGGTACAGTCGTGTCATCATGGCCGACGTTGGTCACCTCGGCTGTGTCATCTTAAGGATTAGCATCTTTGGTCTCAGAGACTTCCAAGGGATCAGTCTTAGCAGGAGAAACATCGGCCTCCTCAACCTCTTGCATGGCCTGAGAAAACTAGGGGTCACCAAAGACCAGACTTTCAAAATCTGAGGCAGTCAGACTCCTTGACTCCTTTTCTTTAGAATCTACCCAGTTGCTAGTTTCTTTGATACCTTTTTCAAGGTATTCAAATCCAAAGCTAAAAAATTCATCATAGACTTTATAGTCTTTGATGATCTTCTCTAAAGCATCCTCTAAAGAAGCCTTAACTGCAGCAGCCGTCTTAGCCTGCAGAGCATCATCCTTAGCCTTCAGAGCTAAATCATGGTCCTTCCTGAGCTTGGCCATGTCCCTATCTCTCTATTGAACAACTTCCTTCAGCTTTTCAACCTCCTTCAACTCATCCTTCAGACATTCAACCTCTGCGTTTAAAGAGGCTTGGACCCTCTCAGCCTCTTGACCCTTCTCTATGAGGGGCATCTTCTTCAGGGTCCAGTCAATAAAATGGTGTGTGGACAAGATTCCCTACAGTACAAGGTCAGATGTATAAGCACATGAGCTAGAAAATGTAAAATGGCAAAAATTACACTTGAGGATAGCAAATGAAAAAAAAAACTAATACCTGAATTGATATGTGAAGAGTGAACTCGGTGAGCAAAGGGACGTCCAAGGAGCGTAAGAAATGCTTATCCTCTTCAGTCATCATAGAGCCAATAATATCAGTGGCCTTCAAACTATGACCAATGAGACTGTCGTTGATCTTCAATTAAGAAAGGTGAGAAGCCCGGGCCTTGTCTATAGATATGGGAATGGCATGATCCCCTCTCTGAGTCTTACCAGACCTCTGATGCTCTGGGTTTGTTATAGTCATACTGTTCTTGGTAACATCGGCCTTGTATGTGCCAACATTCTTCTGGGTAGTAATCGCCGGCACATTTTTGCCAGCCTTCTTATTCATCAACTTTGCTAGACTCGGAGCAGACATTTCGTAGAGGTCATTCGATATACCTTCAGGGCACTCTGTAAAAGATGTATCTAAGTTAGTAAATTAGAGGCATGAAAAGTAATAAGTACAACTTGTAAAAAATGAGAGTTACGAAGATCTGTCAAAGAACCACCCCCATGCCTGTCTGAGAGAGGTAGTAGGGGGTCATCAGATGTTCATATTTAACTAGCCAGCCCTGCTCCCCCTAATCTTAAAGATCCTTGACTTTTTGAAAATTATCCTGGCTAAGTCCAGGGTCAGCTTTAGCAGCAAATGAGACCTTCCCCCATCTCAGAGGGGTCCTGGGAACTGGTGTTCTAGAAACCTTATGGGACCAAATTCCCATGTCCCGGATGCAAAGAAATACTGAGGTTTCCAGTTGTGGTTTGAGGTCTGGGTAACCAACGACATTTTCTTCTCTAACTTCCTAGCTAAGAAGTGGTAATATCTAGGGTGGTTTTTGGCAGACGAAGGTACGTAACAACCTGTAAAGATCCTAACTGGAAGATCTGAGTGATGTACAACCCTCTAAAGGACTATTGCTCCAATCATAAGCCTCCAGACATTAGGGGATAATTGTGAAGGGGTTAGATTTATATGGGATAATGTGGCTCTGATGGATGGGTGGATAGGAAGACAGAAGCCCAACTTTAACATCTACTCATAGACGCATATCTCCCCATCTCGGCCATCAAAGGCCCTCTCACCCCTCAGAGGTCTCCTAAGGTTAATGGAAGAGTTTATCTAATAGAGGTGCCTAAAAGATAGAAGGTCGTACTCACTGACGGAGCTCTCAAATTTGGTTACCTCAGATGTATCAATATCACTCTCCTTCCCATCATCTTCATCCTTAGAAACATCATCCTCGGCAGGTACACGGACACTATCAGGAAACCTCTCAGAAAATTCATCCCCGGTGGCGGCCGATAAAGAAATGGAATCAATAATGGGGGAATGGCCACACTTGGCCCTATAATTTCAACATTAGAAGAAGGTTGTGAGGGGATAGCACCCTGGTGAGATGAGGAATGACTCGAAACCTCGACCTGCTCAGGGACATTATATTCCCTGATAGAGTAATCCATATCCTACTGGAAACAGTCTATAGACATGAGGTCTGAGGAAGACGACTCAGACTCAGACAAGGGTGTTGGGTCCACTGGACCTCTGTTAGCTCAGTAGGCTCGGCTGGCTCAGGGCAGATAACATTCGGAGGTGGAGGAAAGATGGGTCTAATATGGAAGGCCTCAGCCCTACGAGCTTCCTCTTGGGCTAGCTCTATCTGCCTAATTTTTTCAAAAGTCTTCTCACGAAGGGAAGCGAACACTTCTATGAGTTGGTACAAGGGTCTGAGCATAAGGTATAAGACACTACACTTGGACTCAAAATCACAAACAGGAAAATAACCTAACTCAACCTAAACTGAAGATCAAACTAGGAAGTTGAAAGATTTTTAAACCAAGAACACCAATAACACTTTACATTCAAAGTCGCCAGAAAATGCAAAAACCCTTACTGGAAGGTACAAAAACCCACTGGAAATTCAAAAATGAAAAGAAATGGCTAAAAATGGTAAATAAAGGTGGAAATGATACCTGACTGGTTGCGAAATAAAAGAGAAGAGTATTAGAAGCGAAGAAACCCTCAAATGGAAGCCAACTATGGAGATTTGAAGGTGCAGATGTAAAAAGAGCTCAAGAGGGAAAAATAAAAATAGAAGAAGAAAAAGAAGGAAATAAAATAGGGTTTTTAAACCTTCTTAAATGGTGGCCCACATCCCAACACTCATCATTGCCCTAGGGAAACCCAATGGGAAAACTAGAATTGTCATGCCTTGAAAAGAACGCTCCTTACTTCAGTAAGTGACATGTGGAAAGTAAGTATTGGCGCACAGAGAAATCCAACCTCGGCCTAAACTACATACCCCTCAGTAATCTAATCACATAGAAGACTAAGGTCTAGTGGGTGATTGATATCCCCAAAGTGCACCCTCTTACTCAGAGCAACTAACATCGGCTAATCTCATAGCCGAGGTGACTAGAAGTCTGTGAAAACCATCAGCAAGGTCATCACTAAGAAGGTCGACCCCAACCGACATTTCATCTACCTCATACATCAATCTTAGTTGGGCATCAGCCGAGGTTAGCAAGGACTCGTGGGTTCAATAACCCTTCAACACCATCATCGGCCCCAACCGACGTTGAAATCATCAGTCGAGATCACTAATGTTACATGGAATCAATCATCTAGTAATGTTATCATTAGCCCATGTCGACGTTACAACTACACATACTTAACCTCGACCAACCTTGCTGTCCGAGGTCATCATAAATAACCTCGGAACAAAGCAACAGTCGGACTTAACCAACCTCGTATTATTTCAGGCTGAGGTTGAACCAATCAAAGAGGGCCGAGCATTTACAAGTGCATGTATGGTTCGAAACAAGTGGACAAATCTGTTATAACTGAATCATTCCCTCCACGTGAGGGAATATTGAGGTCATCATTGTTTACTTAAGATCAGCTAGGTGTCATATACTGGTTGGATCTTCATGCACATGTTCATTGCATGCTTGGGGGTAAATTACACCCCCCAAGTAATATATATAGAGGCCATCATATACCTTGTAAAGGGATACAGAATTACAAACCCTAGAAAAACTCTGTTGCATTTACAGTAGAGAGAGAAAGTGGAGTGATTGTATTACTAAGGCCATTAGAGCCTTTTTTTATAGTGATACTTACACTCACCTGCATAGTGGATGTAGGAAATTGCCAAACCACTTATATTGTTGTGTTCATCCCATTTTTCTCATCTCCTACTATATATATATATATGTATATATATATATACTCTTGTTCTGCCATTTTA
The DNA here is from genome assembly GCA_949130495.1 of Sambucus nigra. Taxonomy (NCBI): domain Eukaryota; kingdom Viridiplantae; phylum Streptophyta; class Magnoliopsida; order Dipsacales; family Adoxaceae; genus Sambucus; species Sambucus nigra. Next base: position 205,538,509 of record OX422208.1, read on the forward strand.
TCACCTGCTTGAGCTTGTTAACACCTTATCTGGTGGTGATGTTTCCAGCATCATCAATTGTGATTTTAGTTTGAGTGTTCATATTGCATAAACTATTGTATATGATGCACGGACACACGAGTATGTGTAGTTACACTTGGAGCATTTATACGAGCTACTGAGTTTCCCCCTCACCCCCTAGTTTGTTGTATTTTAGGTTAGATGTGAGATGATATTTATGGCATTATTAGGATTGGGATCATTGTTAGAGGCTCTGAATATTTATTTTCAGAATTTCAATTTTCTTCTTTGTTTATTGTAAATTATTTTGAAAAAGGGCATTTGAGATTTAATAAAATTAGGAAATTTTACTCAGTAGATTTATGTATTTATGCTTCAGCAAATTTATGTTTAATCTAAATGGTAATTTTTTTTTTAAATCTCTAATTTAGAAATATTTTTCAGTAGCACCTCCCGGGGTGTTACACGCGTACATTAATAAAATTTTATAAATGTGAGATATATTTCATAATAACTTTGAATATTAATATATGACTTTATTGGGTACTCTGTTATGTAATTTAGATGGAAATGTTATCTAAGATAACCTTTTACCACCTAATTGTGTAATTCCTTAATATTTATTTAAGTTACTCAAAATCAATTTCCTTTGAAAAATTATCTAGCTTGATGAAATACACAAAATATACCCCATTAATGCCTTTACATATATAAGCATGATGAGTTATTACTACCACTTTTAATTTCAAATTTAATATTCACAAGCATTCTAGTTGGGTCACTTTGGTGACTATAGAACTATCCATTTTATGAATATTACGTTATTTTATAGATTGTTTAATAATTTCAACAAGCATTAATGTTTTCAAATGGCATAAATGGAAAGTGTATTTATAAATTAAGAAATTTTATGGATTCTTTGTAGTAACTGTTACCTAGCTCAATAAACAAACACATTACCCCTCAATATTAACTTCACCATTGTAACCAGACTCTTTGAAGCAGCCAAATCAAAATGACTTAATTATAATGGAATCATTAATAATCTGAACACCCAAAACCATATTTGGAATCTTTGGAGCCACCAAAACATAGTATTTGAATGTTATCACAAAATTTAGCATCGACAGTTTATTAGATTAGACCACTTTGGTGAAATCGTAATCTAATCGTGATATAAATACTGAGATAAAAGCTTCAACGCGTGATTTTAATATTTCATTACTCATACATTATCTAATATTTATAATTGGGTAGCAATTTTGAACGCAGAATTAAACTTCATGTAAATATTTGTTTCAAGAAAAAATTTAAATCCTTCGAGGTTAAGTTGATGCAAAATGACTCATTAATGTTCATTTTATAATTGAAATCGTCTCTTTCGGCATATTATAATGAAAAATCCACATCATCATTGCATCAACAATGTAACATTCATAATTATATTTGAACCTAGTGATGACTAAATTTATACACAGTAATTTAATTTTTACAATTATAGTCTAGGGCCCTTTAATGGACACATAATCTAACATAATATAAATATTAATATCAAAATGTTAACCATAATTATAACAATCATAAAAATATTTTGTGTATACCAAAAACATTATGATAGTCAAATAAGGTAAGACAACTAATGTATTTATTAAAACACATAAAATGGAGAAATTCAAAATTTACAATAACGGAAAAATTTGAGTAACCACTACAAAAGAGTTAAGAAAGCTCTTAAAATAATATCCAATGGAAATTAAAAAGAAAAGATAAATAAATAGCTATCAACTTCATTATCGAATATGACAAATTTAAGGTTTTGAGGGCTTAAACGTGCTTAAATAGCCAAAACAGCATGTTAATGTTAAAATTTGGGTTTGATAATTTGAAATAATCTCACCTCAAGTTACCCAATATTTATAACCAGAGAAAAAAAATAATACGTTACAGAGATAAGAGAATTATAGAGAGAGGCACTGAGATTAGAGACTCCTTGTTCGTGGCTTGTTAAAGACGAAGTCATACATGAAGTTTTATGATAGCTCTCGTTGGTTACAAGATTTGAATTAATTTTATCCTTAAAATTACTTTTTCTTTGTTTGTTTTGAGATTTGTACATCTCACGTTCCCCTAAAAAACATGAAAAAGGAAATCAACTGCTGATAAACTAATAGTTTTTCATTGAGACTAAAAAGAACATGCTATATAGATATTGAAAGCTTCATTTCATAATTGTTGATAATAATTCCTCAAGTGTTCATCATTCTAGGGGTTCTTGAACCGCTCTCCTTCCAAGGTTTCTAGGTGATACATACTTGGTCATATGACTACACAAATAAATTAATGAGCATGCCAGTTTGCATCCAACTGCACAAATAAATTAATGAGCAACTTGTTTACCTGGTCATATGACTGCACAAATAAATTAAGACTACTTTCTTCATAATGTAGTCTTTATCCTTTAAATTGTTCGGCTTCACTCTCCTATGTAGAATCGGGCAATATGCCTCATTCTCTTTGACCTATTCAACTAAGTCTAAATCGAATCTCCTCATGACATCACTATTTAGAGAATTAAAGTTGAGTGCCCTATGGCTGGGTAGACAGATTTCTATTAGGACCACAACTTTTATCCCAAATGATAACTTGTAAGGAGTTTTTTCGGTAGCTATAGGCCCAGGGAACACTTTGTAATTCGTTGATCCAGTTACCTTTGGCATCATCTAGATTTTTCTATTAAGCAACATTTTGTTGGTTATCTCCATTTAGCCATTGCATTAAGGGTGTCCAAGAGCGGAGTGCAGTTTGTGGATTTTGGAATCAATGTAATAATCTTCAAACTCCCGATTGTCAAATTGGGTCCCATGGTCTATGATGGAAGCATATGGAATACCATAGCAACATATGATATTTTTTCATGTGAATTGGAAGACTCTCTCATAGGGCATTTCAACAAGGGGTTCAGTTTCCATCCACTTAGTGAAATCACATATACAATGACCAAGTATTTGAACCTTCCTCTTATATTCGGCAGTGAGATGAGAAAGTCATTTTCCCACATAACAAAAGGATATGGGCATGTGATTGGCCAATAATATCCTTGGGTAGCCACTCGTCGGACCAATGATCTTCCTGCTGAATGAGCTCTGCAAGATCTCTCATGTACCTCCTTAATCAGGCCTTGCACTTTTGAAGGGTGAACACATCTGAGTAATGAGATAATGAATCTTCTCTTATATAGAACTCCTCCTTAAAAAATGTAGTTGGTTGTTTTGTACCTCACCTTTCTTGCTTTTTTAGATCATCTGGATGAGTGCCTTTCTCAATATATCCCTTAATAAGATCCATCCATGAGGGTCCTAAATATATTGCGATCAAATTAACCTTTTCTTTATCGATACTCCTGTTTGATAGGATTTCTAGAGGAATGATCCTCCTTAGCTCTATCCTAGTCGTCGAAGCTGGCCGAGCAAGTGCATCTACTCGAGCATTTTCAATTTTGGGTATTCTGACCATTTTGACTGTGACATATTCAGATATTTTGTCTTGAGCTTTGGCTATATATCTTGTAATCAAATCTCATTTGGCTCCGCATATACCTAACACTTAATTGATGATAAATTGAGAATCATTATGAGCTATGACCTGCTCTGTGCCTAATGATAAAGCCAATTCAAAACCTGCGATCAATGCTTCGTATTTTGCCTCATTATTAGAAGCTTGGAATTGAAACTTGAGTCGTATTTCACATCTATTTCATTATAATTGTTTATTATCAGTCCAGCTCTGCTACCAGTAGTACATGAGGATTAATCTACGTACATCTTCCATATAGGCAATTCTTCATCAAAGTCCCCTTTGCTCAAGGACCCATAATTGAACTTCTTTTAGCTTTTCTCCCAGTACTGTTTGGCAGCTTGTCATGTGGTGGACATTTTTATTCTATCTGTCATGGAGTTGTCTTTCAAAGAAATTTTCTCAAGATGATTTATCACTAAGCTCTCTTCTGAAGAAGTCTTCTCGGTTGGTTTTATCACTGATTTTTCTTTAGTTAGGGTTTGGCCAGAAGGGTTTTCTTTATAAGTGAATTCAGGTATGAAATCGGTTATAGCCTGGCCTTTCACTGTTGTTCTGGGTTTATAGTGTATATCACATTTCTTGAACTCATTACACCAAAAACAACAATTTGGCACACCTTGATATAAAAAGTATGGCACAACTCAAAAGTGTGCCAAATTCTGGCACGATTTTATCAGAATCTGGCACACTTTAATGTCGTGCCAAAATATGGGACTGTTTAAAAGTGTGTGAAAAATGAACACACTTAACTAAAATATAAATACTCTAAAAAAATTCAAACCCTCCCAATTTTTTGATCTCCCGATCTCTGTCCCCTCCCATTCTCAGGTATCTCGCTCTCTCTTTGTGCTCATCTTCCTCTCCTTCTATGGCAATCATTTGTAACTCGTACTCTTTATTTGTAAGTGTGTATTCCAGATTATATTTGTTTGTATGTTTCAAAGAACATGTATCCCATTTTCAAATTACTCAGTGCTCCAACTTTTGATGGCTTACTAGAGGAATTTCTTCCCAATTTGTGTGAGGCCTTTCCCTCTTTATTAGGGTCTTTGGGTTCATCATTTTGTGGTTGAACTTTGTTTTAGAGCTTAAGATTTAACTTTTAAGGCCTATTTGTGTATTTATCTTTGTTGTTGAAGGCTTATTCATGTATTTATCTTTTTTTAATTTATTGTTTATTAATCTTTCTTTCAGCTAATTTGTTTTAAAGCTTTTTTGCAATTGGTTTATGGATGAATTTTGGATTCATATAGTTTGGTAAGTTGGATTCACTGATATATTGTAGTTATAGTTCGCTCCTCAACTGTTCGACACAATATGCGAGTCATCATTCTAATCTATTTACTTTGGTTTTGTGTAGGGAGGATTTTTCTTGGATGTATGATATGTCACAAAATGATAATAGGATAGACTGGTGACACAGGTATCAAAGACAATTGATCTATTATGATCATTTGGATCATAAATGAAATCACCTACGACAACACTGACATCAGTGACATGACCTGGGGACACTAACTGTATGATATCTTTTCACTCATTTCTATTCTAGATATTTTTCTTCTTTAAATTTTTCATAACAGATGTTTGATGTTAACGTGGTAGAAATTTAGGTATATGAGATTATGCACAATTTACGTGGCAGAATTAGCCTTGCTGTTGAAATGTGAGAGTCATCAGAAAATACGGGGTCATTGTGCTTGACAACAAACTATATTGACAGAGACTGGAAGTTTAAGAAGAAATTTTAAATTTTATAACGTTGGATTCTTCTCACGGTGATGATATGCTTTCGGAAGTTATTATAAAGGGTTTAATGGATTTGGATATTGATTGTATGTTGTTTTCTATTGATCAATTAGGTCTCACTCTACTGATCAATTTGTTTCTATTAATATTTCTTTTCCTCCTATTTTTAGTATTGATTTGCTTTTTCCTTTTATTTTTTTTACTACTCATGCATGACTATGATTTTTCAACTATTTGATGAGTAGGTAAATGAAGTGAAAATACCTTTTTTGCTTAGATCTTAAATTTAGGCTTCTTTGATATGGTATTATTGAGTCGTCTCCTTCAAAAAAGTTGTACTGCCCCAACGATGGGATCATAGTTGGTCGTCACGTGGTGGTGCCTTTCTTGCTCTTAGTATTATGGTATTCACATTGTTTGATGCTATTCATTATTCTCTTATGGGTACTTTGAAGCGTCATTTTGAAACGCTCTCGTTTGATGTTTCTGACCTTACATCCAAATTATCGAGGTATATCTATGCGTCTCTTTGCGCGTTCATTTAATAAAAAATAACTTTTATGTACTTAGTGAATTCATGTTATAATTAGTGTGTGCAAGTGAAAAAATGTTTTCGCGGTCTTGGCTATCAAATTGATGTCATAAGAAAGATGCACCAGTCACCTTTTTGTCATATTAACTGGTGTATCGTTACTATTATTTTTTTGCATATGATGCTTTTGTTCAATTTTCTTTGGTTGAAACAAAAACTTATACAACTCACATGTCTACAAGTGTATGGATTGGAGATTACTTGATACATTGACCTGGGTAGTTATCGTAGTCCAATATCTAATGATCATGGGATACACAGTGGGACCTAAATGGAAATAATTTTGTATAATAGTCTAGAGAGGGATTATTTTACTTTATCTATAGGTAGGAAGTTGATGATTTTGAGGATTCTATGTGATGATTGTTTAGAGTTGGCAGAGCTATGAGTAGAAATTGATATGCATGAAGAATCAGAGGTAGGAATTCATTCTGATGGAGTTACAGTTATTGCCCACCAAAGTGGTCCTAGAAGGGTTCGTCCTAGATATGTTAAAACTTTGAATTGTAAGGACCAAGAACTTGATATGCATGAATAATTCAGCACTAATGAGGTTTTTGGTGTCTATAAATTCACAGAGTATGCTGCCGATTGCAGTGTCAATATCATGTTCTTACAACACTTGTGTATATCCGCATTACACAGATTCTAACCTTATTCAAAAAGGCCAAATGTGAAGAATGTCACTACTTGCTTTACTGCCCTATATACTCTATTTCTTGATTTACTACTGTCTCTAATTTAGAACTGTATTCATTTTATCAGATTCTGATCTGTCAGTGTCATTTTTAGCGTCGTACCCAAAGCTTGATAAATCGAGGAAATTAGAGGCTATGGACAAGAGACTCGGGTGGATATTGCCTTTGTTTGCCCTAGGATTCATAAGTACATGAGCAGTACATCAAACATAATATATTGTTCTTTTTTGCTGAAATTATAAAAAATAGAAAATAGAAATTTTGACTAAAGGCAGATTGAAGAAATATCATGGCTTATTTTATTAAGAATCTAGGATTTCAAAATATGCAAGCTGAGAATTAAGGTCCCACATATGCAAGATGATGTTCATAGCTTTGTTGCTTCTTAATGGACAATTTGTAGCATCCTATACAAAAAGATTTTAGTATTTTGCCATTTTGATATCGATTATAGGCTGTTATTTTGTTTATCCATTTATTGATTCTTACATACTTCTGTTATTTATGGGGTTAATGGTAATTGATTTTTTTAAACATGAAATATAAATCATTTAAGTGAGTGCATTAATAAAATAATCTCATCGTTCAAAAACCCACTTGGACTATTAAGAAAATTAAATCTTTGAAACAAACACACAAATATTCTTCCCAAGTTTCATAAAATGTGAATCCAAAAAGCATTCAACCAAATATGAAGAAGTTTAGACAAAAACAACCAAACTTGGATCAAATGCTAAGGATTAAACTTGACCATATAGATAACATTTAACTTTCTGCTCCCTCGGCCTCTAAATGGTGCTCTTAACAGTCACAACACTAGCAGTGTTCAATGTATAAGTATTTAGGGTTTTTTATATTCAAAATTTGCGTTTTATTGACAAGAACCTACGTGTAGTACTTACTTATGTGTTTGTTTTGGATTCTTAGGTACTAATTTTGTTTATCTTCAATCTGTTGTTCAAAACATCCCAGGTATACTCTCCCCCCCCCCCCCCCCCCCATTTCAGACCATTTTGGTGTATTCTAAATTCATGTTTTCATGTACTTTTTGCCTCCGGGACTATAGTTCTATGCTTATTATTCGTATGTTGTAAGTGCTACGTCTTTTAACAATGACTACATTATTTAAAACCTTTCCTTTAGAAGAAACCTCAAAGATTCCGAGATTAAGCAATTGGTCTCCCGTTGAATATGTTGTAGGAGGTCTCATGAGGGAGTAAGGGGCGAGATAACATAGGCATTGAGTAGGGAAGGATTCACTGGTAAATATTATTTACATCACCTTCTTTTTTCACCAACTAATTGGTTATTTGCACCTTTCAAAGATGGAATGAGTGTATATATTCTACTGTATGCATATATGCAACATATATGTTTTTGTGTGCATATATGCATACAGTTATTGCATATATGAAGCATATATGCTATTGTATGCATATATGCTGCTGTGTGCATATATGCATACGGTTGTTGCATATATTTCAGCATATATGCGACTGTATGCATATATGTTGCATATATGATGTTGTGTGCATATATGAATACAATTATTGCATATATGCAGCGTATATGTTACTGTATGCATATATGTTGCATACAATGTTGGAGTTCAATGTTGTATGATCCACTATTAAAATATATAGATTATGCATATATGTAACTCGTGCGAACTGATCACGTAGTCACGGGGCTATCGATTTGAGACTATGTGATAGCTTGAAAATATATAGATTTGCTTAAAAACATGTCGCTAAAGGGTGAAAACCCAAATCACTCCCCAAACGTCCCCGTTAGAGGCATGAATACCTCGCACGGGACCAATGTAACTCATGGGAACTGACTGCATAGTCACGAGATTCCCGATTTGAGAATTACGATAATTTGAAAATCTCTTTACTTGGGCTTAAAAATATGTCATTATAGGGCAAAAATAAAAGACAACCCCCGAACAGTCTCGTGAGAAGCACGAACACCTAGCACGAGACCAATGTAACTCGTAAGAACTGATAGTGTGGTCACGGGACTCCCGATTTGAGAATATGATGATAATTTGAAATTATCTAGACTTGGGATTAAAAACATGTCCGTTTGTTGAAAATCCAAACCAGTCCCCAAACGATCTCGTAAGAGGCACAAAGACATGGCACATGACCAATGTAACTTGTAGGAACTGACCGCGTAGTCACGGGACTCCCGATTTGAGAATATGATGATAATTTGAAAATATCAAGAGTAAGCTTAAAAACATGTCATTAGAGGGTGGAAACCCAAACCAACCCTTAAACGGCCCTATAAGAGGCACAAACACCTAGCTCGAGACCAATGTAAGTCATAGAAACTGACCGCGTAGCCACGGGACTTTCGGTTTGAAAATATGATGATAATTTGAAAATATCAAGACTTTACCTTAAAAACATGTTATCAAAGGGTGAAAATCCAAACACCCCCCAAACGGTCCCGTAGGAGGTACTAACACCTCGCACGGGAGCAATGTAACTCGTAGAAACTAACCGCATAGTCACGGGACTCTCGGTTTGAGAATATGAGGATAGTTTTAAAATACATAGATTAGGCTTAAAACATGTCGTTAAAGGGTGAAAATCCAAAACAACTCCCAAATGACCCCATAAGAGGGCCTAATACCTCGCATTGTAACTCATAAGAACTGACCACGTGGTCACGGGACTCCCGGTTTGAAAATATAACAATAATTGTAACTCGTATATGCAATTTTTTATTTTGAATACGAATTTTTTAAAATTACTGACTGACATCATCTCTTTTTTGTATTTTATTTTTTTACAGGATAACATTTTATTGTTAGGTTTTATCCACGTGGAACACAAGAAGAAGTCAATAGCTTACAAAAGGGGGTTGTTTATTTAACGTCGTTAATGTTTATGATTTTATTTTTTGTGTTATTTTCGTGCGGGCTTTTGTAATTTTATTCTTAACTTTTATCGCCGTGCGGGCTTTTGTAATTTATTATTATATTTTATGGTTGTGCGGGCTATATATTGTGCTTATTTTATATTAGTAGGTTTTAGAATGTCCAAAAGTTAGAGGAAACTCTCTCCATTTTTTTTTTGGTCTGTGAACCATTAGGACTTCTAATATTTTGAAGTTTCTATGTACATTAGTTTATCAACAATGTGTGAGATTCGTAATTTGTGATTTTTCTTGATTTTTTTTGTAAATAATAAATATTTTTGCTACCAGATTTGGAATTTGATGATTTTCTTGATTTTTTTACAATTAATTAATTTTTTTCTTTGATAAAAAAATTTGGCGCAATTCAAAACCGTGCCAAAAGTGTATCAAATTTTGGCACGGTTTTGAACTTTGTCAAAAGTCTACCAAAATGTATTCAATCTAGCACAGTTTATAACTGTGCCAAAAATATCAAATTTTAGCACGGTTTAAAAGTGTGCCAGAAGTGTTCTTGTTTGGCCAAATCTAGCACACTTTTAAACCGTGCTAGAAAAAAATGTCCATTTTGGAACACCTGATCCTGGCACAGTTCAAAATCGTGCCAGATTTGATCTGGCACGGTTTTAAACTGTGCCAGATAGCTTTTTTTGGTGTAGTGACTCCACTGCCCATGCCATCAATCTCGCTGACTTTTCTGGCTTATAAATGCCTTGACGTAATGATAAGTTTGTGTAAACAACAATAGTGTGTTCTTGAAAACATGGCTTCATACTCCATGAAGCTTCAATGAAGGCCAAATCAAGCTTCTCCAAACATGGGTACCTCATTTATGTACCTTGAAAGCCTCGATGGTTAAGGATCTAAACGGATATTTGACAATCTGCATCCGTCCGATATTCGAATCCGAATTTGGGGATATTTATCCGAAAAATAGAAACGGATAAGAATATGGATACTCTATAAAAATTTCTAAGTAAATAGATATGGATACGGATAGTACTAGTATCCGACACGGATAACCGTATCCGATGCGGACTATCCATTTTATCGAATATTCGTATTCGTCGCATTAGCCCATCGCTTCTCATCAATCCCGTCACCGTTTCTCATAAGCCCCTCCACTGCGCATCAACTCCGTCGCTCCGCCGCTACATACCCCCTCCTCTTGCAACAGAAAGTTAACAACAACAGGTACATACAAAATAAAAATAAAATTATATAACTATATCTATATATTTCTCATGTGGTTGTTCATTAGTTTCTTTAATTATAAATAAATGTAGGAGATAAATAATAAAGTAAAGAGATCTTTTTGATTGTGATAAGGACTGAAATTGACAACAGGTATGTTATATACAAAATAAAAATGTATACTTATTAAAATAAAAATATCAGTATGTTTTGAAGACTAAGAGGTCAATGAGATTATCATTATCAATAAATTTGATTTAATCTAAAAGGTGCATATTTATTTTTATTGTTATGGAATGCTACTGTTGTTTTGTTTTGGATGGGTTTAAGCTTATATGGTTGTAAAGTATGGATGGCTTTAACCCGTATTATCATTATGGAATGCTTGTATTATTATGGAAGTCATAATTGTTGATGTTAGGAGGTATTAATTTTGTAATATATTTATTTGGATTGGATTGGATTTCATTGGATTGTATATTTTAATAGTTATTTTTTGTGATGGCTAAATAATGTAAATGGATACGGATATTATCCGAATCCGAGGTATCCAAGAGGATATGAATATGGATAGTTGTTTTAACTATCTATGCGGATACGAATACGGATATGGATAGTGCATCCAGATAGTGGATACGGATATGAAAAACATGGTATGTGATACGTATTCGTCCGTTTACCACTCCCATCGATGGTATAATGGACTGGTTTTTATACCCTATTCTATAGTCGAATAAGCATTGAGCTAACTGTTGACTTAGAAATGACAAAGTATAGATATAATGTTTCTTCTCTGAGTGGTCGGGAAAACAATGGAGGTGATCCTAGGTATTTTTTCAGTTCTAAAAAGCCATTCGCACTCGTCATTGCCCTTAAATATTTTTCTAAATACTTTGAAGAAGGGTAAACACCTGTCAGTAGCTCAAGAAGTAAGTCAGTTAAGGGCGACTACTTTTCTAGTTAACTTTTGTACATCTTTCTTAGTTGAGGGAGATTGGATCTCAATAATTCTCTAATCTTGTCTGGATTGTCCTCGATGCCTCTTTGATTTATTATGAATCCTAAGAACATTCATTCTGCATGATGAACATGCATTTGGTAGGATAGATTTTAACTTGATATTTCTCCAACTAATCAAACGTATGTCCCAAGTCCAAAATATGGTCCACGGATTTCCTGCTCTTGTTGAGGATTTCGTCCACATATACTTCCATGTTTTTACCAGTTTTCTCTTCGAAAATCTTATTCACCAACCTTTGGTATGTTTCTCCAGCATTTTTGAACCTGAAGGTCATGACGTTGTAGTAGTAAGTACCTCGACTGATTGTAAATGAGGTTTTCTCCTTGTGTTTCGGCTTCATCTTGATTTGGTTATACCCTGCGTAGGAATCCATGAAACTAAGTAACTTATCCCCAGCTGTATGTGACACCCCACTTATTAAAATAAGAGGTGGACAGCCCGATACTCCAATAATTATAGGAATCATAGATGGTCCATTCTTAGCATCACAATACTACAATAAGTATACGAGATAACCACCAATTATTTTAGAAAACGGATTGTCAACATTTTTTTTTATTTTTAAGTTAGAGAAAAACATTTATACAATCTAATTGAAAAGAAGGTGGATGCGAATAAAGACAGATATTAAGTTGACAACTATATACAATAAAATAACCAAATAAATTGTCGGTTGACAGACATATACAACAGGGTTACACTAAGTATTAAAGTACAATATCACATATATACTACAAGTACAAACTTGGGCAACACGCCCGAAAGTATAGCCGATCATAACTAGAATATAAAAGGATGGAAGCATCTATATCAAAATATCCCGTAACATCCGCAAGGTGTTACACCTCCAAGACACTGGGATAGAAAAGTCAATACGGGCGTCCTTGCGACGGAGCACCTAGGCGAATATAAGATTCATGCAAAACAAAGAGATATAAATGGGTCAGGGCCTGGTTTGATATAATCACCATGTGAATAATGTGCATGACAATTATAAGCAGTTAAATCATCAAGAATAAGCTTGTTTCGTTCACCATAAGTAGTGATAACGAATCTAATTTCTCAATCTAAAAGCATAACCTAACGCAATATCAATAACAATGATCAAAATTCAAATATGCCAGAGAATATTGATAATATACTACTTAAAGAGATTCCAGTTTACACAATTTCATTTCACCGTTCCTTTTCTCATTAGGAAACGTATTCAAAACAGTTTAATTCATAGAGTGCTTTGCCATCAATAATATCCCACTTTAATATGAACAGTTATATTTCACAACATATAACGATTCTAAGACCGTCCTTTCGAGTTTCCCCACTGGACGTGCCCCTAAATAGCTATCATCTTCCAGGGCCTATCACCAAGAAAACCTGGGCATCCTACATCACGTGACGTCAGGAAGCAGCAATATACCTTCGACAGTGAGTCATAACCACACTTAGAATTACCTCACTTCGAACTATAATCACACAATATAAATAATAACTGGTCATATGGCCGAGGACTATATTCACCCTGCATTCACTAGCCAAGGAACTTCACCTCATGTGTGTAACTTCTCCTATGATAGCATTTAGGGAGGTGTGTATATACAATTTATCATTCACAATTTGATCTCATTTTAAAATATACATTACGTTTTATCCGGAGCCATAAGCGTTTAATGCCATCATTATAAATCTCAATGTTTAATTATCTCCAATACAAATCTCCATGAATTAACATTCATTCCTCAAACCATAAGGTATGATATTACTTTAACCCAATTCTAGAAGTCCACATTAAATCACTATATTTCCCTTGAGACCTAACCTAATTCATTTTATAAAAGAATCATTTATCTACTTCTAATTTAATTAACTAAATTAATTCCCAATCTAAGTCCCAACTATCATTTCTAACTTAGGTTCTTAAATACCTTTCTACTAGACTCTAATACTCTAGTTTTACTTCATTCAAGAAGGTTACTAAGTCCCTATCTTAAAAGAAAGAAGCTAGAAGAAACTAAGCATTTAAGAGTGAAAAACAGGGGACCAGTCGATCGGTCATGGGACCGCGGTCGAACGTATCTCTATGGTTTTGCCTATAAAGGAAAGCAGTAAGTTCATTTTGGAAGGCCCAATCGACCTCGCTCTAAATTTATACTTATCGAAGAAAGCAGTATGCCTTCCCCTTAAGGCCCGGTCGACCGGTCCTGGGACCGCGGTCGACCGCGCCTATCAGACCTACGATCATCTCATCTTCTATAATGTTAGATCCGAAACCTCAACCCTTTATTCTTACAATTCCTTCATTCTCATCACCCAAACACATAACATCAACAATTATACACCCCAATAAGTCCATATAACTAACTTAATCCATACAACTCCAAGATTCAAGGTTTAAACATCCAAAATTTATCAAAACCCTATTATTTGTTCTAATTTTCCAACTACACAACTATCACAACAAATTATTCACATTAAATCATATATTAGCAAGTAAGAAACTTGCCTTAAGCTGAAATATTGAATTTCTTTCTGGTAGAAGCAAGATCAAACCCAATTTCTTCTTTTCTTCTTCTTTCTCTTCTTTTCCCCAAATTCTCTTTCTCTCTCTCTCTTTCTAGGTTTAGGAACATATAAGAGGAATAAAAGGATTGGAAGACTTAAATCGTGCCTTTAGCATTAATTCCCATCTTTAAATGTTAATACACCATTAAAATGACTCATAACTACATAATTAAGTCATTACATGTTAAAAGTGCCCGAAACCCAAAAATACAATATGGCACTTATTTTGACTATCTCAACTATTTTGGGACTAACCGCGCCCTCTAAATTGGCATCCGGAGTAATATAAATCATTTCAAGTTCCAACTTCATTTAAACCATAAATGTCGTTTAAAGCACAACGACACCATGAATCATAACATAATGTTATTTACATTCACATAACAGTACATATGCAAAATTTAGTAAATATTATCTTTTACTCACTTAGATATTATTTACTCCATCCTCCAATATTTTATATAATTACCTCTCATGGCAAATTAATATAAAATAAATTACTCCAAAGTATGGGTTATTACACTGTAACATCGACCAATTGATCGATTCTAGGCAACGGGAAGTGATCTTTTGGGCAAGCTTCATTGAGATCTGTAATATCAACACGCCTATTCCATTTGTTATTCATCTTCCTTACCATTACCACGTTGGCCAACAATTCAGGCTACATGGCATCTTTATTGAAACTTGCTTTCTGCAATTTGTCCACCTCTTCCAGGATAACCAAGTTCTTTTAGGGACTAAATATACGCCATCTCTATTTGATCGACTTGGCGTCCTTGATGATATTCAATTCGTGGCATATGAATCTTGGGTACATCCCTATCATATCTTCATGGCTCCAAGCTTATATTAATTTCGGCTTGAGGGTTAGATATATGGATGAACTAATTTGTGTAGTCTTCGCTAGGTGATCGTTGTCTAGGATGATCATTTTCGTTGCTTCCACTACTTCTTACTTAACCAAATTCGCCTCTTCGCGGGGATCTAGGGTCTCAATCTGGTAAGTTGTAGTGAGTTTCTTTACTTACTCCTGGTCGGTTGACGAGTAATAGCATGCCCTAGCTTTAATATGATTTCCCGTAACAATGTGAGGAACTTTAAGCACTGATCGACGAGAGATGGTACCTCTTTGAATTTCTTCAAGCCGACCATAACAATGATCATGTTAGAGGTTGATTGGACATTCTTATCTAAGATAAATAAATAGATCCTTTCAGTTCGGCTTGCTAGACATGTTCCAAAAATGACTTCCAACTTCACACTTCCCAAATGATACACCTTTTCTCCCGAAAAGCCTACGAGGGGATTGTGATAAGGCTTTAATTTTCTATCTCGTAGTCTCAATCGTTTGAAGCAATCGTAAAACATGATGTCGGTTGAACTACCACTGTCCACTAAAATACAAGTTTTTCTAGATTTATGTACCCTCACAGTGGCATTTAGAGTTCTTTGTTCACCTTTCTTGGGCGACCATTAACGTCATCAGACAAATTGATTTTCCAAATGTGTGAACATGCCTTGGCCTTATTTAAGTAAGATTTTCTTTCATTTATTCCGTCGCCTCCACCAGCGTCACCTCCTACATTGAAATGGCAACCAAAATAAATCATCTTTACCTCAAGCTCAGGCTCTCAAGGTTTCTTCAGCGGATCTGGCTCATGCTCTGAGTCGTAACTCTGCCTCTTTTCTTATCATCCTTCCCTTTGCACGGTGACTCGAATCATCTTCTGCTGTCTTTGTCCCCAATCCTATCAATAAACTTGAAAAGCTTGCCATATTGGATCATACTTTCTATCTCATTTTTCAGGGCTATGCAACTATCAACAGTATGCTTATGGTCTTTGTGATACTCACAGTATTTGGCCTTATATCTCATATTAGGAGGAGACTTTAGTTTTTTAGGCCATTTTAGATCCTTGCTTCCCCAAATCTCTTCCAGGATGTGGTCTACACTAATAGTGAGGGGGTATAGTCATCATACCTCTTGGACTTTTCAGCCTTCTTATATTTTTTATCCTTCTTCTCGGATCTCTTGTGGTCGTCGGCCTTGGAGCTAGGATCTTGTTTAGAGGCTATAACCTCCTCGGTATTCATGATTTTACCAACTTTATCAACTCAATCATGGTCTTAAGAGGATCATTGGCCAGAGCATAAGATATCTTTTCAGAAAGTAGACCGCTCATCAAGGGAGTGACCGCTGTCTTTTTTTCCATAATATACCATTTAAAGTTTTTTTTGTTGAAACGAATGATATTTTCACGAGTGGTTTCCCCTGGTTGCTGGCGAACACTCAGTAAATGGTCTACTCTCTTGATTGGTTTGGCTCCAAATCATAAATTACTGATAAATAGCTTATACAGTTATTAAAAAATGGAGATTTGCCCATGTGGAAAATTATTGTACCAGATTTGCAGCGATCCAGTAATAGTGCCTGAGAAAACTCGAAAGATCATCTCATCCGAAACCGAGTAGATGTCGATGGTATCCTGGTATTGTTCCACATGGAGGATATGATCAACTTTATCGTCATATTTGGGAGTAACCACGGGTGGAATAAATTTGGCAGGTGTTAGGAAATTCATAATTTCTAAGATGAAAGGTGATCCCTTCACAAAATTCCTATGCAAGGGGTTTTTAGATTTGACCATTTCTCCTAATATATGTTATGGACGCTTGATTGAACCTTTCAAGGCATGATCATCCAGATTAGTTGTGTGTGAAGTAGTCTTAGTGGCTTGACCATGTGTTTATGTTGTGCTCTCTTCCTTGGAAGTCTTCTTGCCTCGTGCAGATCCTCGCATGCTTGTTCTTAGCCTTAGAAAACCTTCTCAGAGATTTTATGACTTAGCGGGTTCCCTGTGATTGTTGACTTTAGTTTCTCGAGGACCTATCCCATCAAAGTAAGAGTACCTTCTTAGTCTATTCAGGGCGCTCAGTCGTTCCTGAGAAAGGGATAACCAATTATAGCAATCACTGGATTTGAGGGAGGAGGTCAAGCCAGGGAGATAGGACCTATCATTGGAAGATTTGGAAGATCTAGATCTTCTACTTTCATTTCTGGGAGCTGGAGGTGGAATTTACCTTCTGTAGGTTAGGACGGAAGTCGGCTTAGCTTGAAGCGTTTGAGTAAGTTGCCTTACTGTTTCTTGTATTGCTTCCTGCCCTTGGCGATGTTCAACGAGATTCCTTTAAGATCTCCTATGCCGAGCGGGGCTGAAGCGTTTGAGTATGTTGCCTTATTGTTTTTAAAGTTTCATTATACTTTAGTAGTATGATTTAAAAGTAAAGATCGAAAGAAATAGGTAGGAAACAACAATAACTTGTCGCTTCCCCCATACAGTGTAAATCTGTTGATGTCTAAATTTGGGTTTGATAATTTGAAATAATCTCATCTCAAGTTACCCAATATTTATAACCATAGCTAAAAATAATAACCTAGAGAGATAAGGTAATTAAAGAGAGAGACACGAAGATTTTACGTGGTTCATCCCATATATGGTGCCTACATCCGCGAGGGTAATCTCACTATATTTTTAGAGTTCATTACAAGCCTTTTAAGAATACTCCTTAGGCTCAGAACGAAGTAGTTCCATCCCTTATCTCAGAGAGGTGGTAATCTATTTATAGTATTTGGAAGTTAAAGATATGGAATACCTTTATACACTAGTTATTCACATCTTCACATAATAATAGGAAACTGAATACTTGTTCACGTGCATGTGCATGGAGACTGTTGAATTTTCCACGTGTGTTTGTTCATATTATTGAATATTCACCTTCATGGGTGTGGTCGTCTAGGTGGTCGATCCCAAAATAACTGAGCCTACCAGGCCTATTCATTGTTTGAGGATTAAGCGATAATGCTAACAGGTGTCACTATTTCATTGATCCACATGGCCTAATTATTTTAGGGTACATCGCAACACTCATCATAAAAAATGGTTAGTTTTAATCATTAGATCGTTTTGGATTAACATAAAAATTTCATGAAATTCCGAGTAAGTCGAAAACTTTGATCTTAATTATTGGTTATTAGAGGCATAAGGAAATTGTCACTAAAAACTTCTCAAAATTTTAGTTTTACTGTTTTATAAAATAAGCATATTTAAAGACATAATTAAATAGCCACAAAAGAATATCACAATAAGGGAACCAGATCTAATTTTAATTCGGTCATTAAAATTTTGGAGCCCAACAATCTCATCTTATGAAATTTTCTGTGATTATACAAATAAACCAATTAATTAATTTGGTTGAATTACAGAAATTATAAGTTGGTTTATCCTCAATTGCACTTTAGATATTTAATTTATAGAGTGTGCAAAAAAAAATTACTTCGTGGAACATACGTGCACACACATATTACGTAATGTATGTAAAAATCAATGCCCCCAAAAAATATTATACGCAAAACTTAATGGATAATCAGAGGTCCAAATTTAGATGCATATACAATAATCTAATATTCATAACTATAGATTAAGACATTTTAATGTCCTCCTAATCTAACATCATATAAATATTAGGGTTGAAACAGTAATCCATAATTATATTAGGACCTTTCGGCAACAAAATATAGATTATACACAACAATCTAATTTATAAAAAATGTTATTGTAAAACCCCTAATCATACATTTAATATTCAGAACTTTATATTTAACCTTTTGGTCAATACTAAATAATACATAACATGAATATTATAACAACCATTTAATGATAAATATATATATATATATATATATATATATATATATATATATATACCATACAATATGGGAAAATAATTTATTTTTCTAAAAATGGAAATTTTTTAGGTATCACTATAGTAACATAAATGATCTCTTCAGGATCACCATCCAATTTACAGAATCGTAGAATCAATTTTTAAGAGAAAGTTATTAGCGTTGACATTATTACCAATGGCAAAAACGCATTTTTAGGTGTCTAAAGGACGTCAAATAGCCGAGATAGGGTAGTGCCCATTGTATAACGCACTTTGTTTATATCGACGCTGACCATATGAATTTCATAAAATTCCCAGTAATAAAATTGTCGCTAAATTTTGAGTAATTCATCAAATTTTTTTACTCGGATTCTTTTGTAGGAAAAACTTTTAATGAACAATCATGAGATCAGAAACCTAATCTCTGATACCACGTATAAACATAATAAAAAAGAAGACGTAATTAAGAGTTTTATGAGGATCTATAAATCTAACTAATTAATATCCAAATATACACATGTTATTTGTTATTTAAACATTGAAAATGTTGTGTATTATATATTTAACGTTAGGATCTTAGGTGAACGTGATTATCACATATAATCAATTTGCGGAACGTAAACGATATTATAATCACATACCTCCACCATGTCAAAACTGAAAAGATTAACAGAGCAGTCAAACTCAACAATGTCCGATCAGGTTGATCTTCAGATTAAGGCTTCATCTTATCTTTGGCAAAACCATATCCCAGTTTCAACGCATTCCAACGGTTAGATCTTCCTCCATGGTCAAAACAATATTCTAAAATTAACTCTCATTGATAATTTAGATTTATCTTCCTTATCCTATAATTTCATTTTGTTGTCTTTTTATGGATCTGAATGATGGAAAATCAATCACTTATTTATAGCCAGGAATATGACCTAAATCTTCAATAATCACGTAATCTCAACCATTCGTCAAGGTAGATACCTGATAATTTTTTTAACTCTTGATATTTAGAATACTCTTTCATTGACCAAAATGACTTTTCGTACTAAATTATTATGTAGCACATTGTGAATAATTATCCCTTCTATGCTATAAAATACCCAACAAGAGTTAATTCTATTTTGTTTTGAGAGCGTCCACCTGACACTTATTTTTAACTCTCTTTTTCCCTCGGCATCTCCTGTTCTCTCATAGATTTTTTCTCCCGCTCGTCTCTTCGTATCATTCTCTCTTCTTCTCCCTGTTTGCATCTCACTGTTATCCCGCCCATCCATCTTCTACATTGAATCTATTCCCACCCATTCATCTTCTACACTAAATCTATTTTATCGATACTAAAGACAAGCTCCCATCAATTCTGCCAATCAATTCTCTCCCCTCCCCTCCCATCTTTTTCTCTTTCCCCTTATTTATGTGTCCCCTTTGTCATTCCGAAATATCTTTATTCTAAGGCTTATTAATGGAAAAAACACATAGATACAAAACATATCCTCTTACTTTACTTTCACCCCTAATGCCTATTCTGCTTCCTGAGTTTTTTCTCCCCGTTATTTTATTATTGAAGTTCACCACAAATGGTCAAAGGCGATTTAATGGATCGAGTAATCAAAGAGAGAATTTTAATGTTCAATCGTCATCGACAAGCGTCAAAGATAATGGAATTGAGACAAAGAGCAGGTGGTTTTTGGTTAGACGGTTTATTATTCCAGGAATTTGACTAAAAAAGTTGTTATGGTACAGATCAGTACGAAGAAGGGAGTGAGACGGGAAACATACCGGAGGCATGAAGGAGAGAGAAATGCAGTTGTGGGAGACGTTTTGAACTTTTGAATGCCAACAAAGGTTGTAGGTTTGGGTTTGAGGAGGCATGGAAGAGAGAGAAATGTTGTTGGAAGTTTGAAATGGGTTTGGTGGGTTAGAATGAAAGTGGGTTTGTTTTCTTTAAATTTTTTAAACTTGATATAAAGTAATTAAGTGATTATCTCTGTATATTGTTTTCCTACAAATGTATTCATGAAACAAATATATAATTTATAAATATTTTATGTATTGGAGTCATATTTAAGAGTTGGGTTATTTACTCAAAATATTTTAATGCAATATTTGTTGTATAATTTGAAATTTAGTGATTCAATTGCACTATTATTTTGCTGATGATGTGTAACGCACCAAAGTATATGGTAAACAATATTAAAAGTAATTTGTTAGTGTCCTGGAGTATAGATCTAAAAGTGCTTCTAATTTATTTTAAGATATCCATACAATTTTTTATTTTATTTATTTATTTATTTTGTAAATTTGGTTATATGACTATATCTATTATATTCTTTATTATTTAATATTTAGATTTATAATTTAAAATTGATCTAATTCAAACTGTTGAATCCAAAGCACGACTTAAATACGAGAAGGTAACAATTCTGGTAGATTGTAAGTGGACCATTCAAAAGGCTTGGTGAGACCTATAGAGTGATTCCATTGATAAGTTTAAGTGTCCAAATTTTGTTACACTTTCTAAAATTGTTCATTTTAAAAAATGGACTTTTTTTTCAAATAGTTGAAAAAATATTTTTGATTTGATTTTTTATGGTTTGAGTTGATTTTTTGTGGGTCTGTTGAAATGTTTAAAAATAATATGAGTGTGCATGTGTGCGTTATGCACCCCCACACATGCACACGCACACACATATGAGTGTGAGTTATGTAATATTTGAATTCTGGCCCTTGAAAGTTTTGTCTTTTGTCCTTTATATAGGTGTGACAATTTTAGACACAACACGAAATTGACTTGACACTAGATATAGTGTTTGTGTCGTGTTTGATGGCATAAGTCTCACCACCATACAATTTTTTTGCACATATTGAAATAGCATTTCGGTGGGTTAGGAATATTGATCTTGAGGAGGTTCATAAAAGTTATTGATGATGCTGGGAACAACACCACCAGGTAAGGTGTTGACAAGCTCGAGCAAAAGATAACAATGACAGCACAGGAGTGTATATATATATATATATATATATATATATATATATATAGAAGGAGGTGAGGTTAAGAGGACGGTCACTTGAATAAAAGTGGTTCAGCCAATCTGGCCTACGTCCACTGTGAGTGTGTGTGAGTAATATCACTGAATGAAGGCACTAATGGCCATGGATACAATCTCTCAAGCTTTCTCTCTCTACTATATAAAATGATAGAGTTTCAGCTGGGGTTGTAAATTATTGATCCTTTACAATGTTGAGGATGATCTCAATATATAGTGCTTGGGGGGTGTAATGTACCCCCCAAGCATACAATGTGCATGGAGATCCAGCCAGTGCAAAGATGATACCTGGTTGATCTCAACTATGTAATGATGACCTCAATATTCCCTCACATGGAGGGAGTGATTCAGTTATAACAAATTTATCCACATGTTCCAAGCCATACATGTGCACGTAGATGCTCAGTAGTCTTTGCTTGGTACCAACCTCGGCCTGGATGAGTACGAGGTTGGTGAAGTATGACCTTTTCCTTAGCTGAGGATTATATGATGACCTTGGCTGGGATGCTAGCCGAGGTTAGATATCTAGAACGTCGGTCAGGGCCAATGTTGTCTTGACACTTGATGTTGAGCCTACGAGGCTTTGCTGATCTTGGGTGAAACTTCTAACGTCGGTTGTGGCCGATGTTGATGTTAATGCTGATGGATAACCCATGTCCATACTTACCTCGGTCGATGTCCATTCGAGGTTGATGTAGAGGTTGAAGCAATATCGGCTGAGGCTGACCTTCTGAAATGACGACCCTGATCATGGATGACAGGCTTTTGTCACCTCGGCTAAAGTCTGGCCAAGGTTAGTAGCTCTGAGTAAAAGGGTGCACTTTGGGCATATCAATCACCCATATCCCTTAGTTACCTGTGTGAGTAGGTGAGTGGGGGATACTGCAAGGCCGAGTCCAAGTTCACTTATGCGCCAAGATTCTTGTGACACGTGTCGCTTGCTCAAGTAGGTGGCATGCCTGACAAGGTGTGCTGATGTTGTCTTTTGGGCTCCCAAGGCAATGATGGGCCTTGGGATGTGTGCAGGCTAATTTGTGGGTTTAAACCCTCCTCCTTCTTCATTTCTCTCATTTTCTCGCATGCGCTCTCTGCGTTCTCTCTCTCTTCAAGAGCTCAATCATAGTTGGGTTTATGAATTTCCTTATTCTCTGTCTTCCTATTCTTCATTTCGTACTCCCCCGGGTATTATTTTTACCTTGCCTTTCCATTTTTAGCCCTATATTTCCATTTCTTGCATTTTCTGGTGGTTGTTTAGGTCTTTCGGTGGTAGTTTAAAGCTTTTCCGATGACACTTTTAATTTTCTGGTGAACTTGTTCTTGGTTATTCTTGGTTTGAAACCTTTCAGAATCCAAGTTTGATATTTAGTTCAAGTTGTGCCCAGTTGTTTATTTATGGTTTAGAGTCCCAAGTATAGGGTCGCCTGCCTTATGCTCAGACCTCTATACAATCTTATAGAAGATTTCCCTTATCTTAGAGAGAAGACCTTTACAAAAATTAGGCAGATAGAGCTAGCCCAAGAGGAAGCTCATAGGGCTGAGGCCTTCCCCCTCAGACCTATCTTCCTTCCACCTCTGAAGGTGATTTACCTTGAGCCAGCTGAGCCTACTGAGCCAGCAGAGGATCCAATTGACCCTTCTCCCATGTATGAGTTCTAGTCATCTACCTCAGAGCCAATGTCTGTAAGCTCATTCCAATAGGCTATGGATTATTCCATTAGGCAAGATCAGGTCCGTGATCAGGACGAGGTCCAAAGTCGTTCCTCATCCCACAATGGTGCTAGCACCTCACAGACTTCTTCTGATGTCGAGATTGTGGGACCGAGTGTGTATATTACCCCACCCAATGATGTTATCCACTTATCGGCCGACACAGGGGCTGAGTTCCCTCAAAGGTTCCCTGATGGTATCCCTGCTTAAACCAATATTACCAGGGATGAAGATGATGGTCATGAGAGTGATATTGATACTTCAGAGGCAGCCGAGATAGAGAGCTATGTCACTGAGTATGACCTTTTAGCCTTTAGGCACCTCTATTCTATAGGTCCTTCCATTAAGCTTAGGAGACCTGTGAGGGGTGAGAGGGTCTTTGATGGACGAGATGGTGAGATCTGCGTCTATGAGCATATGTTTAAGTTGGGCTTCCATCTCCCCATCCATCCTTCAATCAGAGCAATATTGTCCCATATCAACCTAGCCCCCTCATAATTATCCCCCACTGCTTAGAGGGTGATAATTGGGGCTATTGTCCTTTGGAGGGCAGTCCACCACTCAGACCTTCCAGTTAGGGTCTTCACAGGATGCTACGTCCTATCCACTGCTAAAGACCACCCCAGTTACTCCCACTTCCTAGCTAGGAAGTCAGACAAGAAGATGTTGTTGGTTACCCAAACTTCAAATCATAACTGGAAACCACAGTATTTCTTTGCCTCAAAGGCATGGGAATTTGTTCCTTGTGCCACTTCTTCATCGTTGGAGCCGAGGACACCCCTGAGATGGGGGAAGGTGTCACTTGCTGCCAAGGCCGACCTGGGCTTAGCCAGGATAACTTGCAAAAGGTTAAGGATCTTCAAGATCGGGGGGAGTACGGTTGGCTAGTCAAGTACGAACATCTGACTACCCCCGATTACCTCTCTGAGACTGGCCTGGGGGAAAGTCCTTTAACGGAGCTTCGTAAGTATTATTTTTTATATTTTTTTACCTCTGAGTTTACATACCTCTAAGTTTTCAAACCTTTGATTTATTAACTCACATGTTTCTTTTTACAGAATGCCCAAAAGGTATTTCTAACAACTTGTGGGAGATGTCTGCCCCTAACCTCATGAAGCTAATGATGAAGGCTTGGCATAATGTGGCCCCACCTCCTCCCAAACAGAACGTTGGCACGTCCAAGGTCAGCATTAGTAAGAAAAGGAAGATGGCTAGTGAGTCAGAGCATTAGAGGCAGAGCAAGGCTCAAAAAGGGGATTGTGCGATCCCTATCTCCACAAACGACGCTCTGGCTACTCGTCTGGCTCAGCTGAAGATCAGCGACAGCTTGATTGACCATGGTCTGAAGTCTATGGATACCATTGGCTCTGCAATGACCGAGTTTAACCTTCACAGGTCCATTCAGGTACTAGTTTCTGCTATTTTTCTCTTCCAAGTGTAACCTCGATAATATCTTGTAGGTTATAAAACTCATACATCTAACTTTTCATGGCAGGGTGTTCTCTCCATGCATCAATTTATTTATTGGGCTCTGAGGAAGATGCCCCTTACTAAGAAGGGAAAAAAGCCCTGAAGGTTCTGGCCTCGTTGAAGGCTGAAGTTGAGTGTCTGAAAGAGGAACTCAAAGAGGCTAACAAGCTAATCAAGCAGAGGGATAGGGACATCGCCGCTCTCAAGAAGGACCATGAAGTATCCCTGAAGGCCAAAGATAATGCCCTTCAATCCAAAGTTGATACTGCGATCAAAGCCTCACTGGAGGATGCCTCAGAGAAGATTGTTGTTGACTACAAGGTCTCTGATGAGTTCATCAGTTTTGGCTTTGAATACCTTGAAAGAGGTATTAAAGCAACTGGGAACTGGGAAACTTTTAAGGAACAGGAGTCAGGGAGCTTATCTGTCTCAGACTTTATCGGTCTAGGCTTTGGTGATCCTCACTTTGCTTAGGCCTTGCAAGAGGTTGAGGATGAAGGCGCTGCTCCTGCAGAGACTTCACCACGAATGTTACTGAAACTGAAGAGGCCATTCATCAGGACGACGCTGCAGAGGTTACTAACGTCGGCCAAGAGGACACCATTCTAGCTGCAGATACTTAGGCCTTTTTATGTGAAGCTTTTAATTTATAACTTCTGCTTATTTTTGCCTATAATTTTTCTAAACTCTGAAGGATCTTCAGCACATTTGATTTGTAAATCTGACTTAAATATAATATCATCTTCTTCAGAGGATTTTTCTTTTTTCAATGAATGCCTTCTCTTACATGTTGTTTTAAAGTATAAGGTCATCATAATACGATGTTTACCTCATAATTTTCACCAAACAATGTTTATCCTCATAAATTGTCACCAAATTAATGATGTTTAAGTTCTGAGGTTATCATAAAATGATGTTTAGCTCATACATTGTCACCAAATTAATGATGTTAAAGGTCTGAGGTCACCATAATAAGATTTTCACTCTCATAATTTGCACCAAATTAATGATGTTTAAGGTCTGAGATCACCAGCATATGGTGTTTACCCTCATAAATATCACCAAATTAATGATGTTTAAGGTCTAAGGTCACCAAATCATGATGTTTACCCTCATAAATTGCCATTAATTTATGATGTTTAAGGTCCGAGGTCACCAAATCATGATGTTTACCCTCATAAGATACCACCAAGTTATGATGTTTAAGGTTTGAGATCATTAAATTATGATGTTAACCTCATACTATGTCACCAAATCAATGATGTTTAAGGTCTGAGGTCACCAAATCATGATGTTTACCCTCATAAATTGCTACCAAATTATGATGTTTAAGGTCTGAGGTCATCAAATTATGATGTTAACCTCATATTATGTCATCAAATTATGATGTTTAAGGTCTGAGGTCATCAAATAATGATGTTAACCTCATACTGTGTTACCAAAGAAATGATGTTTAAGGTTTGAGGTCACCAAATCATGATGTTTACCCTCATAAATTGCCACCAAATTATGATGTTTAAGGTATGAGGTCATCAAATTATGATGTTAACCTCATACTATGTCATCAAATTATGATGTTAAAGGTATGAGGTCACCAAATCATGATGTTTACCCTCATAAATTGCCACCAAATTATGATGTTTAAGGTCTGAGGTCACCAAATCATGATGTTTACCCTCATAAGTTACCACCAAATTATGGTGTTTAAGGTCTGAGGTCATCAAATTATGATGTTAACCTCATATTGTCACCAAATTAATGATGTTTAAGGTCTGAGGTCACCAAATCATGATGTTTACCCTCATAAGTTATCACCAAATTATGATGTTTAAGGTTTGAGGTCATCAAATTATGATGTTAACCTCATACTGTGTCACGAAATTAATGATGTTTAAGGTCTAAGGTCACCAAATCATGATGTTTACCCTCATAAATTGCCATTAATTTATGATATTTAAGGTCTGAGGTCACTAAATCATGATGTTTACCCTCATAAATTACCACCAAGTTATGATGTTTAAGGTCTGAGATCATTAAATTATGATGTTAACCTCATAATATGTCATCAAATTATGATGTTTAATGTATGAGGTCATCAAATTATGATGTTAACCTCATACTGTGCCACCAAATTAATGATGTTTAAGGTCTAAGGTCACCAAATCATGATGTTTACCCTTATAAATTGCCATCAATTTATGATATTTAAGGTCTGAGGTCACCAAATCATGATGTTTAGCCTCATAAGTTACCACTAAGTTATGATATTTAAGGTCTGAGATCATTAAATTATGATGTTAACCTCATACTATGTCATCAAATTATGATGTTTAAGGTCTGAGGTTATCAAATTATGATGTTAACCTCATACTGTGTCACCAAATCATGATGTTTACCCTTATAAATTGCCACCAAATTATGATGGTTAAGGTCTGAGGTCACCAAATCATGATGTTTACCCTCATAAATTACCACCAAATTATGGTGTTTAAGGTCTGAGGTCATCAAATTATGATGTTAACCTCATATTGTCACCGAATTAATGATGTTTAAGGTCTGAGGTCACCAAATCATGATGTTTACCCTTATGAGTTACCACCAAATTATGATGTTTAAGGTTTGAGGTCATCAAATTATGATGTTAACCTCATACTATGTCACCAAATTAATGATGTTTATGGTATGAGGTCACCAAATCATGATGTTTACCCTCATAAATTGCCATCAATTTATGATGTTTAAGGTCCGAGGTCACCAAATCATGATGTTTACCCGCATAAGTTACCACCAAGTTATGATGTTTAAGGTCTGAGGTCATTAAATTATGATGTTAACCTCATACTGTGTCACCAAATTAATGATGTTAAAGTTCTGAGGTCACCAAATCATGATGTTTACCCTCATAAATTGCCACTAAATTATGATGTTTAAGATTTGAGGTCATCAAATTATGATATTTATCCTCATAAATTGTCACCATATTATGATGTTTAAGGTCTGAGGTCACCATATAATGATGTTCACCCTCACAATTTCACCAAATTAATAATGTTTAAGCATAATGAAATAGTATTAACACATGAACCGCTCTTCTCATTAATATCATGTTCATAAAATGGTATATGTATTACAAAGAAACAATTGCAACATCATATGTAATACTTCTTCTGGTGATCAGCATTCAATGGATTAGAGAAAGGTTCCCCTTCGAGATTCTCTAGCCGGTAGGTACCGGGTATAACCTCATCGACTTTTTTGTATGGGCCATGAAAGTTTGGGTGGAGCTTATTTTCCTTTTGCAACATCTTCTTCGGCACTAGGTCTCCCACAGCTATAGGTCTTGATTTCACCCTTTGATTGTAGAACTTTGCTATTCTCTTTTGGTAGGCTGCTTGTCTGCTCTCAGCATCTTCCTATCTCTCTTCAATTAGATCCAAGTCAAGTCTTCTTTCTTCCCTGTTCCTCTGAGGATCATAGGTCTGAACTCTGTGGGTGGGGAGTCTTACTTCTGTATGTATGATGACTTCCGAGCCATGGGCCAACATAAATGGGGTATCCCCCGTTGGTGTCCTTACCGTTGTTCTGTAGGCCCATAACACTGCATAAACATCTTTTGTCTATCTCCCCTTGGCTTCTTCCAACATCTTCTTAATCCCATTAAGGATTTTTCGGTTCATTACTTCAGTCTGACCATTTGTCATAGGTCTATCAGGATAAGAGAAGAACGGCTTGATCCTGACTCTCTTCAGTATTTCTCCAAGAAAGCATTCTTTAACTGCGTTTCGTTATCTGAGATGAGGGTGTTTGGGAGACCATATCTTCATATGATGTTCTTCCAGATGACCTAGAAGGTCTTCTTTTCGGTGGTAGTGATCATGGGATCAGCCTCTACCCATTTGGAGAAGTAATCGATTGCTACTATCAGAAATCGATAGTTGTTTGCAACTCTTGGCAATGATCCCACAAATTCAATCCCCCATATTGTAAATGGCCAAGGAGAAGTGATAGACGTCATATGTTGATGAGGTTGATGAAGGATAGTGAATAATCTCTGGCAGTTGTCACATCTTTTCACGTAGGCAGCAGCATCCTTGGCCAAGGTCGATCACCAGTATCCCTGCATAATTATCCTCTTGGCTAAAGGTCTTCCTCCTATCTGACTGGAGAAAGAACCCTCGTGTACATACTGCAGGTTGTGGGAGACCTATGTGGGATGGACACATCTGAGGAGAGGTAGTAGGAATCCTTTTTTATACAGGACATCTCCTATTATTGAGAACTTGGCAGCTCTGTACCTCAACTTTCTCATTTTTGACTTTGATTCTGGCATCTCTCTCTATCTGATATATCTGATAAGGGGGTCCATCCATGAGTCCTTTAGGTTCAAGTTGAGGCAAGGTCGATCAACCTCTTATTCCTCAATGGTCTGTTTGAGCAGGATCTCGACTGGTACTGTCCTTCTGATGCTTGTCCTTATTGCTGAGGCCAACCTTGGTAGTTCATCTTCATGACTGTTGTCTAATCGGGGTATCCTCTTTATTTTCACTTCTATTAAGCTTCCTATCATTGTTCTCACCCTTTTCAGATATTTGGCCATCCTTTCATCCTTGGCCTCACATACTCCCAGGATATGGTTGACAACCAACCTTGAGTCACTGTGGACTAGGAGTTGGCCAACACTAAGAGCTTTTTCTAATGAGAGTCCTGCTATCAAGGCCTCATACTCTGACTCGTTGTTCGATGCTTTGAAGTTGAATCTAAGCGCATATTTAATGTCGGTACCATTCGGTGCTGACACTATCAGTTCTGCTCCCCTACCACTTTCACAAGAAGACCCATCGATGAAGAGGTTCCAAACATCTTCATCTGAAGAGAAGTTCCCCTCGGATAGGGTCCCTTTCTTGAAGAGGTACCTGTATTCCTCATTCTCGGCTACTCCTTTTCTGGCTCTGCTGGACCCAACCTCTTACGTAATTTGGAATATGTTATTGCATGATTCGTCTGCAATCTCTGGACTATCCTCAATCTCATCCCTTTCCCATGTAAACTCAGCAACAAAGTCTACGAGCGCTTGCCCTTTGATGGCTACCCTGGGTTGATAAACAATGTCATACTCCCCCAACTCAATGGCCCAAGTCATCAATCTGTCCTACTTCTCGAGCTTGTGGAGGACTTGTCTTAGTGGGGAGTCAGTGAGTATGACCATAGAGTGGGCTTGGAAATAGGGTTTCATCTTCCTGGAAGCGTGTATCAAGGCGTAGGCCAACTTCTCAATCTGAGGATAGTTCTGTTCTGACCCTTGAAGAGACTTACTATTTAAGTACACCGACCTGTGCACTCCATCGTCTTCTCTTACTATGGCTGCACTAATGGCTGATTCTGAGACGGCTAGATATACGTATAACTTCTCCCCCAAAATGGGTCGAAATAGGAGCAAAGAAGATCTGAGGTTGGACTTTAGATCTTTGAAAGCCTTATCGCATTCTTCATCCCATTCAAATGCCCTTCTAAGAATTTTGAAAAAATGAAGACACTTATCCGTAGCCCTGGAGACGAACCTGTTCAGCGCAACAACTCTTCCGGTTAACCTCTGAACGTCCTTGATGGACCTGGGTGTCTTCATTTCAAGCAGATCCCTGATTTTTTCAGGATTGGCTTCTATTACCCTTTGATTAACGATGAATCTAAGAAACTTTCCTGCTCCTACCCCGAAGACACACTTGGCAGGATTGAGCTTTATCCTGTATAAATCCATGGTGTCAAAAGTCCTCTCTAGGTCGGCCATGTGAGTGTCGGCCTTCAAGCTCTTCGTCAAAATTTCATCCATATATACCTCCATGGTCTTGCCAATCTATCCCTCAAACATCTTATTTACAAGGCGTTGGTAGGTGGCCCCTGTATTCTTCAATCCGAAGGGCATGACCTTATAACAATAAGTCGCCTTGTTAGTTATGAACGCTGTCTTATCTGAGTCCTCTGGGTTAATAAAAATCTATTTGTACCCGGAATAGGCATCCATAAAGCTCATAAGTTCACGTCATGCCATGGCATCTACCATCTGATCAATTCGAGGAAAGGGAAGATGTCTTTTGGGCAAGACTTGTTCAAATCAGTGAAGTCCACGCACATCCTCCATTTCCCGTTAGCTTTGGGCACAATAACGGCATTAGATAACCACTCAGGGTATACCCGACCTCTCTGATGAACCTAGCCTCTTCCATCTTTCTAACCTTTTCCCCGATGACATCATACTTTTCCTTGGAGTAAACTCTTCATTTTTTCTTGATTGGCTTGGCTTCTTTTGCCACATTGAGTTTGTAGCACATAACCTCAGGGTCAATCCCTGGCATATCTGCATGGCTCTAAGCAAAGACACTCTTCCTCTTATTTAAAAGCTTTACCATCTCTTCCTTGATTTTTGGTCTTAGGGCTTTACCAATTTGGACGAGTTTTTTCGGCTCGACCTCATTGAGTACGATGGATTCTACCTCTTCAGCGGCCTCTCCTTTCTTCAATTTTGTTTTATCCCTTGGATCAAGTGTATCAATGTTGTATGTGGTTATCGCCTTCTTATGCCCTCTCTCTCTTCTGCCGAGTTGAAGTAGGATTCTCGTGCCGAGGTCTGGTCACCTTACACTTCCCCTACCCCATAGGGTGGTGGGAATTTTAGCATTTGGTGGACCGTCGATGGCACATGCCTCAAATTCCTTGAAGGCTACTCGTCCTATAATGAGGTTGTAGGTCGAGAAGACATTTTCATCCAATATGAAAAAATTAATCATCCGGGTCAACCTCTTAGTCCACTCGCCTCCCATTCGAACGTCCATCTCATACATGCCCAATGGATGGACCTTTTCACCGTTAAAGCCAATTAATGGATGGTGATACGGTACAAGCCTAGCTCTGCTGGGGCCTAGGCTCTTGAAACATGGTCAAAACATTACGTCAACTGAACTTCCCCCATCGACTAGGATTCTTTACAACTCACATCCATGCACCCTTGTTGTAATTATTAAGCTAGGATACCTTTGAAGTCAAGTCGGGAGAATCCAACTGTAAGAGTATCCATATTTACCTTCTTTATCTTCTGCTTAGCCTCTGAAGACAAAAGATTCACAACCTCTACTTTGGTCACTGACTTAGCCTCTGTCACATGAGCTTTACGATCGGCTACTTCTGAGCCACCTCTGCTAGTCCTCCACATATGATGTTAGCACAAAAGGAGATCATACTAACCCTCTTCACAGGGGCATTATCGTCTTTTAGTGGGAGGTCAGGATCATCCTCATCATCACCATCTGAGTCATCATCTTTTCTTATTGGGGGATCATCTCGACATTTGTCGTTTCTCTTCTTTTTAGGGTCATCTCTTCCTCTCTTAGGAGCTTTATCGTCGACATACTTCCTGAGCTTTTCAGACTTCAACATATTTTTAATTTTATCCTTTAAGGCGAAACACTTGCCAGTTAAATGACCCTGGTCTAGGTGGAACTCACACCATAAATTCTTATTCCTCTTATGCGGAGGAGACTTGAGCTTCTCCGGCCATCTTAGGGACCGGCATTTTTTATTTCGTTAAGGATGTGTTCGTAGCTCAAAGTTAGAGGAGTATAGTGTGCAAACTTGTCATCTACAAACCTCTTTTTTCCATCTTTCGAATCATCCGCTGCTACTTCCGTTCTCATCCTCATACTTTGCGGCCATAACTCTTCAGCATTCATGACTTTTCCTGTAGTTACTAATAGATCTGCCATGGACTTTGGAGGGTCTTCATTAAGCTTCCACGGTAACTTACCCTTCTGGATTCCTCCAATAAGGGCAGTTATAACTATATTATCTTCATAATCCTTAACCTCTAATTTTTCTTTATTGATTCAAGGAATGTAGTCTCTTAAGCTCTCGTTCTTGCCTTGCTTGACGTACAACAGATGAGTGGTCTTCTTCTGAGGTCTTACCTGATAACAGAAATTATGAATGAACCGTTCGGCCAAACCCTTAAAGTTCTCAATAGAGTTCTTCGAAAGAGAGGTAAACCAAATGTGTGCAGCTCCCGTCAAAGTCCCAGAGAAGCCCCGACAATTCATCTCATCTAGGATTGAATAAATGTCTGCTGCAGACTGGTACATTTCAATATGATGCACAGGGTTGGTACTACCATCATACTTGGGAGACACCGTAGGTTGTTTGAACTTGGCAGGGGTTAGAAAGTTCACTATCCTTTCCATGAAAGAGGAACCCTCAGAGAACCCTCTTTGTAGTGGCTCTCGATTTTTTATGAGGTTCCCTATCTTCTCTTCCAGGCATTGGATGGAGTTATTCCATGATTTTGTAATGTTGGCCTAGCCAAGGTTGTCCCTAGCCACCTCCAAGGGGTGGACTGAGGGTTCCCCGACCGCAGCACAACGTCGACTGTTGACCTCCTCTTGATCCTTATCTCGGCAATGTTGGGGTTGGCCATATTAGGGTTGACCGTGATGAGGCCGATGTTCCCCATCTTCCCTTTGTGAGCCTTCTACACTTTTTGACCTAGATAACCTCTGTCTTAGGTCATTGACTGGGTCGAGATTCTCAAAGTTCGACCCGACCCTCTACTCAAGAAATTAAAAGCTACCTCTTTATTGGGCACCACCATCTCTTCTGCCCCCATAACCTCTGATGTGCTGGATAGGACGTACCGTGTTTTTCGAAACCTCATACGGCCCCCAGCAGTCCTCTAGAGTATCTTTTGCCTCCATATCATCATACTTATCCTCAGGACAAGGGTTTCCTTACCTCCCAAGACGTAAACTCCTAGGGTCAGCAACATCCCTCCTCCGTTGAGGGGTAGGTTGGTCTTTTTGTTATGCCTGGTGTGGTCCTCTGGCTTCAGGATGGGGTTGAATAGATGCCGGAGTAATCATCTCTGCTGAGACCCCTGGTCAACTCATCATATTTAGACTGAGTTGTGCAAGTTGTTCCTTCATTACTTGTTGAGTTGTGGCCAATGACTTCAAGCCTGCTGCCACCTCAGCCATCTCGGACTGGGGTGGTGCCTGGCTGGAACTGGGTCCTCCAGCACCAGATGGTGGAGGAGTTGGTGGAAACTCCGGTGCCATATGTTAAAACCAAAGAGCTTGTAAAGAAGGTGAGCTTAATACCTTAAAGGACCTCTTTCAATGGAGAAATAGCTCCACACAAGGGGTGAGGCCTGGTTCACCACCAGAGTCTCCGGTGAGGTTAAGCTAGGAAAGGAAGAGATATGTCTTCTCGTTCCCACAGACGGTGCCAAAATTATGATGTTGGGAACAACACCACAATGGCAGCATAGGAGTATATATATATAGAAGGAGGTGAGGTTAAGAGGACGAACACTTGAATATAAGTGGTTCGGCCAATCTGGCCTACGTCCACTGTGAGTATGTGTGAGTAATATCACTAAATGAAGGCACTAATGGCCATGGATACAATCTCTCAAGCTTTCTCTATCTACTATATAAAATGACAAAGTTTCAGCTACGGTTGAAAATTATCGATCCTTTACCATGGTTAGGATGATCTCAATATATAGTGCTTGGTGTGTAATGTACCCCCCCCCCCCCCCCCCCAAGCATATAATGTGCATGTGCATGGAGATACATCCAGTGCAAAGATGACACCTGGATGATCCCAACTAAGTAATGATGACCTCAATATTCCATCACGTGGAGGGAGTGATTTAGTTATGACAGATTTGTCCACATGTTCCAAGCCATACATGTGCGCGTAGATGCTTGGAAGTCTTTGCTTGGTGCCAACCTCGGACTGGATGAGTACGAGGTTGGTGAAGTACGACCTTTGCCTTGGCTGAGGATTATATGATGACCTTGGTTGGGATGCTAGCCAAGGTTAGATATCTGGAATGTCGGCTAGGGCCGATGTTGTTTTGACACTTGATGTCGAGCTTACGAGGCTTTGAGGATCTTGGGTGAAACTTCTAATGTCGGCTGTGGCCGATGTTGATGTTGATGTTGATGCTGATGGATAGCCCATGTCCAAACTTACCTCGGTCGATGTCTAGACGAGGTTGATGTAGAGATTGAAGCGATGTCGACTAAGGTCGACCTTCTGAAGTGATGACCATGATCATGGATGACAGGCTTTTATCACCTCGGCTAAAGTCTGGCCGAGGTTAGTAGCTCTGAGTAAGAGGGTGCACTTTGGGCATATTAGTTCTGGCTTGTGTTAACAAATAAGAAAAATATTGTAGTAAACATTCTCTCCACCTTCAACTCCTCTGAGAATAACCTAATAAAAGCGCCTCTATTTTCAAGGCAATAAAGTGAAGACTAAAAAAACAAAGTATTATGGATTTCTATTCGGTGAAAAGTATATTTTTAAAAGAATATGCTCTTTTTTCTAAAATATTTATCTTTTATTAAAAACATAAAATTATTTATAATTTTTGTATAATATATTTATAATTTTGGATTAAGATACATTATTTTTTTCTTCTAGATATGCTTGTAAATTACCTATTGGTTACTTAGTGTGTTGTTTATGCAATGCCTTATGCTTTTACGAGTAGTAGTAACCTTTAAAAAGTATTCTCTAACCATCGTTAAGCTCCAGCAATATATCTATTTCCCTCTCCCATAATGTTATTTTTTGTTTTTTTATTACTCACATGTAACTTTACATATTGACATATAACTTTTACATATTGTATTATAATTTTTTTTAGATTTTTTTATATAAATGCATTACATTTTGTGTTCAATTCAATTTTTATGGCAATTAGAAAAAAATAGTGATTAATTGTGAACAAATTTTAGATGTTGTAGAATTGGGCCCAATTGTTAATTAACTTTTGTAACGTGCTTTTGATATAAATATCTTACTTTTACTATGCTTACTAACCATGTTATAATCTCAATTATTGAAGAAATATGAACAAACGTAAAATCTTATTTGTTTGTATCAAAACTAAATAATTTACTATGACAAAAATTAAATAATTTAATTTGTCAAATGACTATCATAATAACGTAATTCGCACATCGCACGAGTTTACACCTAGTTATTTAAAACAATTATAACAATGGCATTATCCGTTTCACTACATATGCATCACATCTTCCATCCTCAAGTGACACGTGGTCTACACTATCAAATAGTTCTTTAAAAACACAATAAAATCATCAATGTTAGGCAATGTGAGTGTGAAAATGCATTACAAATGCTGTAACACCACTTAGAGAGAGTGGAAGGAACTTATACCACTATAAGAATGCGTAAATGAATGTACTCAACAAAGATTCCAATTTGAGAGCTTGCAATTATCTTCAACAATTTTATTTTTTTATTCCTAAACATACATCTATGTGATAAAACAGATTAAAAAAATCAATCATTCGCAAAGGCAAAGTGTCAATAAAAATCCACTCAGGGCAAAACCTTTTATTCACTTTATAAAATTTACAAATCGCAACTTACGAACATTATAAAGCAATCTATAGTAGACGAATCTCCCGCATGTGACCTTCATCCACAACTATGATCCTCGCAATAATCACAAGATCGCGGTAGCCTCAATCTTTGTATTCAGTAGTGAGTTCCCTCTGGTATCACAAGTCAGTCTTGGAGATTCCTTCTTCACAAAGGTATATGGAAGTATAGAAAAACTTTCTAAGGTTTAAACGAATTCAAAAAACTAAATATTCAGGATGTTTGTTTGTGAATTAAATCGTGTTTTTACAACACAAAAAGTGAGGAACTTTCGTAAAAGTTATGTAAAAATGTATCTAGAAAAATTCTAAAATAGACTGAACACGAAACTTGTCTTCATAGGACATTCACAAAATTCGAGTCGGTGACGTCCTTAGAATGAAATATATGTTATTCTAACGAGAT
This sequence comes from Sambucus nigra, assembly GCA_949130495.1. Taxonomy (NCBI): domain Eukaryota; kingdom Viridiplantae; phylum Streptophyta; class Magnoliopsida; order Dipsacales; family Adoxaceae; genus Sambucus; species Sambucus nigra. The sequence goes on from OX422208.1 coordinate 205,575,637, forward strand.
GATGATCTCGTTCAAACGAGAATAATCTCGTTTCAAACGACATCCAAAAAACTTATACAGTAAGTCGTCGTTTAAAAAACACATGGAAGAACCTTCTTACCACATGTCATCTTGTTTGAACGAGATGTCCATCTCATTTTAATAAGATTTAAATTAAAAATATTTTTCTTGTCAAAAAAAAAAAACTCATGTTCATTTCTGATAAAAAAAATAAAACATGCCAAAAATTAATTATGTAATTAATTTAAACTCTAAATTGTGTTATACCTTTATGGTATATCGGGAAGTCTTCAAAGTTTGGAAATGCTTGAGTTTGTTTCTTCCAGACGGCGCGTGATGATTTGTAACAGGATACAACAAACTAGTCTAACACTATGCTATTAACAATATTAAAAAAATTGTTCTTACAAATCTCCCCATTTGGCTATTCCGGTAAAAAACAAATAAACATAATTGAAAACAAAATTAAAATAAAAAAATATCCCATGACAAAAATACTAACACCCTTCCCAACCCTAGAATGGAATATAATAAGTCTTTTTATCTTCAAACTTCTTCTTCTTATTCTTCTTCTTATTCTTCTTCTTCTTCTTTTTCCCTTTCACACAATTTGTCTTCATCCATGTGTCTTGAATTTCGCTTTAAGTACCAACACACCCGAGAAAAAAATATATATACCTCGTGACGCATTGAGTTTAAAATAAAGTAAAACTCATAAATCAATTATCCCCCATAAATCAAACTCATCAAAACTCTCATTTTTAATTTTCTCTTTCCCTTTGTTTTTATCCAAAATGGACAAATAAGTAGAAACATAAGAATGAAATACAAATCATCTTGTAGAATATAAGATATCATCACAAAAATATATAAATCAAGCATATGTAATGATCATCTCAAAGGCAAACACATCCAACTATTTTTGAAAAATTTCAATTTAAAAAAAATAAATTTCACAAATACAACATAAAATACCATATATAATGTATGAAAAATTTGTCAAAGAAAATCTGACACACATATATATATGCATAAACAACCACAAGAGACATAATCTTTATACACTAGCATAGTATCGTTGTGTCTAAACATGTGAGATAGAATGAATGGGCATGACCTAGATACAAATGAATTATAATCCAAATACTCAACAATCTTCAAGAAGTTCTAATTGACAACAAAACTTTATCAAACTAAGCTTTAGCCCCAAGTGATAAATAAAGTTGAACTTAATGAACGAAACAATCAAAGTGTTCATAAGTGTATATTATTGGTGATTCTATAAATCAATAGCGTCATGAAAAATAAGCATAACTAGGTATCATTATGCAAACCCGTTGATCTTCAAATAACTAAACTATATTGGCCTCTTTTTGGCAATTTTTTTCTCTTTTAATTGCCTTAATTTTTTTCTTGGGGTTTTTTCAAACGGTAGCTTTCCCGACGAGTCAACCTGTCTCTCGCAGTACTTTTTCGTCTACACTCATATTTTTTCAAAAATAAATAAAACCTCTCACATGCAACGATTCTGACATTCACAAATCCCCCATAGTCCCACTAAGTCAATCCCCCATATTGCAAATGGCCAAGGAGAACTGATAGATGTCATAGGCTGATGAGGTTGATGAGGGATAGTGGAGAATCTCTGGTAGTTGTCACATCTTTTCATGTAAGCAGCGACATCCTTGGACAAGGTCGATCAGCAGTATCCCTGCATAATTATTCTCTTGGCTAAAGGTCTTCCTCCTATGTGATTGGAGAAAGAACCCTCGTGTACATACTGCAGGTTGTGGGAGACCTATGTGGGATGGACACATCTGAGGAGAGGAAGTAGGAATCCTTTTTTTATACAGGGCATCTCCTATTATTGAGAACTTGGCAACTCTGTACCTCAACTTTCTCATTTTCGACTTTGATTCTGGCATCTCTCTCTATCTGATATATCTGATAAGGGGGTCCATCCATGAGTCATTTAGGTTCAAGTTGAGGCAAGGTCGAGCAACCTCTTCTTCCTTAATGGTCTGTTTGAGCAGGATCTCGACCGGTATTGTCCTTCTGATGCCCGTCCTTATTGCTGAGGCCAACCTTGGTAGTTCATCTGTACGACTGTTGTCTAACCCGGGTATCCTCTTTATTTTCACTTCTGTGAAGCTTCCTATCATCGTTCTAACCCTTTTTAGATATTTGGCCATCCTTTCATCCTTGGCCTCATATACTCCGAGGATTTGGTTGACAACCAACCTTGAGTTACTGTGGACTAGGAGTTGGCCAACACAAAGAGCTTTTTCTAATGAGAGGCCTTCTATTAAAGCCTCATACTCTGACTCGTTGTTCGATGCTTTGAAGTTGAATCTAAGCGCATATTCAATGTCGGTACCATCCAGTGCTGACACTATCAGTTCTGCTCCTCTACCACTTTTACAAGAAGACCCATCGACGAAGAGGTTCCAAACATCTTCATCCGAAGAAAAGTTCCCCTCTGATAGGGTCCCTTGCTTAAAGAGGTACATGTCTTCCTCATTCTCGGCTACTCCTTTTCTGACTCTGCTGGACCCAACCTCTTCCATAATTTGGAAGATGTTACTGCCTGATTCGTCTGTAATCTTTGGACTATCCTCAATCTCATCCCCTTCCCATGTAAACTCAGCAACAAAGTATATGAGCGCCCGCCCTTTGATGGCTACCCTGGGTTGATAAACAATGTTATACTCCCCCAACTCAATGGCCCGAGTCATCAATCTGCCCTACTTCTCGGGGTTGTGGAGGACTTTTCTTAGTAGGGAGTCATTGAGGATGACCATAAAGTGGGATTGGAAATAGGGATTCATCTTCCTGGAAGCGTGTATCAAGGCGTAGGCCAACTTCTCAATCTGAGGATATAGTTCTGTTCTGACCCTTGAAGAGCCTTACTATTTAAGTACACCGACCTGTGCACTCCATCGTCTTCTCTTACTATGGCTGCACTAATGGCTGATTCTGAGACGGCTAGATATACGTATAACTTCTCCCCCAAAATGGGTCGAGATAGGAGCAAAGGAGATCTGATGTTGGACTTTAGATATTTGAAAGCCTTATCGCATTCTTCATCCCATTCAAAGGCCCTTCTAAGAATTTTGAAAAAATGAAGACACTTATCCGTAGCCCTGGAGACGAACCTGTTCAGCGCAACAACTCTTCCGGTTAACCTCTGAACGTCCTTGATGGTCCTGGGTGTCTTCATTTCAAGCAGATCCCTGATTTTTTCAGGATTGTCTTCTATTACCCTTTGATTAACGATGAATCCAAGAAACTTTCCTGCTCCTACCCCGAAGACACACTTGGAAGGATTGAGCTTCATCCTGTATAAATCCATGGTGTCAAAAGTCCTCTCTAGGTCGGCCATGTGAGTGTCGGCCTTTAAGTACTTCGTCAAAATGTCATCCATATATACCTCCATGGTCTTGCCAATCTAGCCCTCAAACATCTTATTTACAAGACGTTGGTAGGTGGCCCCTGTATTCTTCAATCCGAAGGGCATGACCTTATAACAATAAGTGGCCTTGTTAGTTATGAACGTTGTCTTCTCTGAGTCCTCTGGGTTAATAAAAATCTAGTTGTACCCAAAATAGGCATCCATAAAGCTCATAAGTTCACGTCATGCCATGGCATCTACCATCTGATCAATTCGAGGAAAGGGATGCTGTCTTTTGGGCAAGACTTGTTCAAATCAGTGAAGTTCATGCACATCCTCCATTTCCCGTTAGCTTTGGGCTCAATAACGGCAATAGATAACCACTCAGGGTATACCCGACCTCTCTGATGAACCTAGCCTCTTCCAGCTTTTTAACCTCTTCCCCGATGACATCATTCTTTTCCTTGGAGTAAACTCTTCATTTTTTCTTGATTGGCTTGGCTTCTTTTGCCACATTGAGTTTGTAGCACATAACCTCAGGGTAAATCCCTGGCATATCTGCATGGCTCCAAGCAAAGACACTCTTCCTCTTATTTAAAATCTTTACCATCTCTTCCTTGATTTTTAGTCTTAGGGCTTTGCCAATTTGGACGAGTTTTTTCGGCTCGACCTCATTGAGTACGATGGATTCTACCTCTTCAGCGGCCTCTCCTTTCTTCAATTTTGTTTCCTCCCTTGGATCAAGTGTATCAATGTTGTATGTTGTTATCTCCCTCTTATGGTCCTATCACTTTCTTCCGCCGAGTTGAAGTAGCATTCTCGTGCCGAGGTCTGGTCACCTTACACTTCCCCTACCCCATAGGGGGTTGGGAATTTTAGCATTTAGTGGACCGTCGATGGCACATGCCTCAAATTCCTTGAGGGCTACTCGTCCTATGATGAGGTTGTAGGTCAAGAAGATATTTTCATCCATTACGAAAAAATTTATCTTCCGGGTCAACCTCTTAGGCCACTCGCTTCCCATTCGAACGTCCATCTCATACATGCCCAATGGATGGACCTTTTCACCGCTAAAGCCAATTAACAGATGGTGATACGGTACAAGCCTAGCTCTGCTGAGGCCTAGGCTCTTGAATTATGGTCAGAACATTACGTCAGCTAAACTTCCCCCATCGACTAGGATTCTCTGCACCTCACACCCATGCACCCTTTTTGAAATTACTAAGCTAGGATACCTTTGAAGTCAAGTCGGTAAAATCCAACTGTAAGAGTATCCATATTTACCTTCTTTATCTTCTGCTTAGCCTCTGAAGACAAAAGATTCACAACCTCTACTTTGGTCATTGACTTAGCCTCTGTCACATGAGCTTTACGGTCGGCTACTTCTGGGCCACCTCTGCTAGTCCTCCACGGATGATGTTAACACCAAAGGAGATCATACTAACCCTCTTCACAGGGGCATTATCATCTTTTAGTGGGAGGTCAGTATCATCCTCATCATCACCATCTGAGTCATCATCTTTTCTTGTTGGGGGATCATCTCGACATCTGTCGTTTCTCTTCTTTTTATGGTCATTTCTTCCTCTCTTAGGATCTTTATCGTCGACATACTTCCTGAGCTTTTCAGACTTTAACATCTTTTTAATTTTATCCTTCAAGGCGAAACACTTGTCAGTTAAATGACCGTGGTCTTGGTGGAACTCGCACCATAAATTCTTATTCCTCTTATGCAGAGGAGCTTTGAGCTTCTCCGGCCATCTCAGGGACCGGTCATTTTTTATTTCATTGAGGATGTGTTCATAGCTCACAGTAAGAGGAGTATAGTGTGCAAACTTGTCATCTGCAAACCTCTTTTTTCCATCTTTCGAATCTTTCGCTACTACTTTCGTTCTTATCCTCATACTTTGCGGCTATAGCCTCTTCAGCATTATGTAATACCCCGTATTTTCTATGATATTTATTTTTGGGGATTAATTGAATTAAATGTTTATTAATTGGAAATTAATTCGGATAATAATATTAACGAGATGTGAGTTAGTATTTTATTATAATGTGTATACTTGGCATTATATGAATATTGGAAAATATTGAAATTGTCACGAGATTGAAATACGACAATTCGGGAAACTTTGTTGGGACGCGCGTGACAGTCGCGTCAGGAATATAATTATTTGGATTAAAAAGTGAATTTTATTTTTATCACCCGTATGTTCATTTTGAGTGCGCCAACGCGTCCGGAAGGGTTGAGATAGTTAGAAAACACTAGCCGGGAGTTTAGTTTGGGTCCCGGGGTATTTTTAGGCCATACCGGCATCATAAAGGGTATTTTGGTAATTTTATATTTTTGGGAATTAAAAGTGGTGAAAATTAGAATAGAAATCTTACTTCTTCTTTAACCCACTAAACCCACTAACTACACTAAGAGACTTAATGGACTACGGGAGAAGTTGAAATATAGTCCCAACTTACCAAAAACCAAACACACATCCATTATCATCATCCTTGGGAAGAACTTGTAGAGAGAGAGAGAAAGGAAAGAATTCTGCAGAAAGAGAGTTAGAGGACAGATTCAACCTTCAAATTCAACATCAAATTCAGAGAAAGATTAAGGCAAGTGGTTTAAATTCATTTGATTCAAGCTATGCTTTTCCATGTTTAGGAATTTTCGAAATTGATCTTGGAAGATGATTTAGACCCATATATTGGAAGATAAAAGTTATGAATTATGTTAGGGATTGCATGTAGTAATATTCTGGACGAATTATATGTTCTAAAGAGAACCATTGATTATCTAAAAATGGAGTTTAGTAGTAGTTTATTAATGTTCTTGAATGGGGAAGAAATCTGGAAATTTTTGATGTAGTCTTGATCTAAACAAAGCCTTTGAATGATGAATTATGGGTTTTAGAATGTTAATACTGTTGTAGAATGATAGTATGGTGATATTGTAACCTTGTCTTAGAGTTTCATGCTTGAAAATGGTGTTTTGGGACGAATTGGTAACTGCAAAACGAAGCAGTCCGTAACCATACCTGGTGCGTTCGATCGATCAATGTTCTTCTGTCGATCGATCGACCACCATCGATCGATCGAAGGTAAAGGTCGATTGATCGACCTTCCCAGAATGAGTAAAGTTTTTCCCTAATTAAATTTTAATGGTGTTAACCCTTGAATGATATTATTGGAGACCTTATGAATTCCCTTAACCTTAAGGAAGACCAGTAGACATGATTATGAGATTGGACCTTAATTGGAATTCAAATTGAGGAATTATTCTAAATTAATGAAATTCGGTAAGTGAAATAATATTTGGGTTAATAGTGTAAATTCGAATAATTTGATGAAATAAGGTTTGGGGCAGAAGTAAAGACCTTAGGTGTAAAGATGTTATATGTGGGAATAATAGGAACTTAATAGTCTATTTGAGATAGGTTTTAAGTTTAAGAAGCTACGACGTGAGACTTATCGACAATTTAATTCTATATTATCGGGATACTTGAAATATATGAAGTGGGAATAATGGTATAAAGATGTAGAGTATACCTTTATTAATATTGAACTATCTAAGATGTGTGAATACTTAGTATATGATTTTATATGTATAACATACCTACCATACTTGCTATCACGGGAGGTTACGTTCGCTTAGGGCCTTCTTATCCTTGTGTTGCCCGGATTTAGATTGGTACCTCGAGGACATAGTTCAAGAGAACGACTTATTTGTGAGTTAATAAGCCAGCTGACCATGGAGCGTAGGTATGTGCGTGACCATGGATATATGAATTATGTTCGCCTCCAATTATGTGTGTGGTGTTTATTCCAACAATTCCTGAGAGATTCGGAATTTGTAATCCTTATGTACGTGATGTACCGGGATGGATAGCAGAGTATGTGTGCACCGCAGCTTAGCCTTTGGGTGCTTGTATTGTATATTTATGATGTGAAAATATACGGTTAAACGAGAAGGGATTTACTATGTTAAATTGTGAGTATAGTTATGGTAATGTTATGTAGATAAAAAGGGAACTTATATCTATAAATGGTTTTGTTAATAATTGGGAAACCGAGAATTAAAGTAGAAACTCTCTATTTAATTGTTAAGGTTGGAAATTAAACGTGAACCGAGTAGTAGTGTTAGAAACTCTTCAGAATTAGATAGTTATGAGATAACACATGAATGGGTACAGGAACGTTAGGAGTGCACAGTTAGACGAGAGGTGAGTATCTAATGTGAGAGCACGTCCTAACATGTATTTTGCATATACTATTTTAAATGTTTTTAAAGCACTTGCAGGTTTTTAAAATATCTCCACATTCGGGCTCTGACCCGTTTGCTTTCAAATCTATTTTTTTTGTAAAACCATTTTTAGGTGCCCAGCCACAAAGACACCATGCATAGGATTCTCACTCAGATGACGAGCTGTAGCTGCTTGTGGAAGCTACAGGGAATTGCTTTTAGACGTTTATATCATTTGGATTCCATACTCAGTATTCCTCAGTTATAGGGCATGTTGCCCAATTTCTATTAGAGACATTTCCATTTCAATTTTTCAGACTTTGGCATGTATTGATTTAGTATTCAGTTTAGTTATTTCAGTTGGTGGAATGGTAGAGAGGAGTTTTCCTCCAGACTTATTTACATTATGTGATGGTTATCCTATTTACTTTCGTTATGGTGAATGGTGTTATTATTCTTCATTACACTTGTGGCATGTTAATCAGACTTTAATTAAAATTTGACAACTTACTTTTTAAATACTAGGTGGTTAGTAACAATAAAATGTTTTCGACAGTGATGCTATTAACTGGGCCAACTTGGCATTTTGATTTAATTTAATAAAGGAGTAGCTACCCAGTATTTAATTAGTCGGGGTGTCACAGGTGGTATCAGAGCATCAGGTTCTAGTGTCCTTTAGGATCTGTATGGCTATTATGTTTCCGCTACGTTTTCTTTGATATAGAGCCCTATATTTTAGGACTGTTGTACTCTTTTTATGAATGCTTCGTTCTTCCTCTATTTTAAGTTTATAAACTGTGAACTTATAAACTTTATTCTTATTTCAGAATGCCTCCACGACGTGCACCACGAGTTCCCAGGAATGCAACGCCAGAACTACAGCCCGCACCAGTTCAGGGTACGTTGAACGCCGCTGAGGTTGCAGCCATAGTAGCCCAAGCGGTAAATGCCGCACTTGCCGTAGTTCAGCAGGCACCACCTCAGGCGTCGGTTGCCGCGCCAGTACAGGCAAATGCATTCCCGTCTGCTTGGGAACGTGTACGTGACGCTTTTCAGAAAGCGCATCCGCCAGAGTTTGCAGGTAGCTCAGATGTGGTAGTCTCGAGCCAGTGGAGGAAGGATATACAACGGCACTTGAGGATGTATGAGTGCACGGATGTTCAGAAGCAGGTGCTAGCTACTTTCAAGCTAGTTGGGTCTGCATTGCAGTGGTGGGAGTCTATTACCACCGTAGAGGAGAGGGATACTCTCACTATTCAGGAGTTCTGGGTGCGGTTCGACCGCAAGTACTTTCCGTCAGCTGTTCATACGGAAATGAGGAGGAGATTGATGAGTCTGAAGCAGGAGGGTAAGACCGTGGCCGAGTATGAGGCCGAGTTCACTAATCTGTTGAATATCTTTTCGGATGAGATACCGACAGAAAAGAAGAAGATTGAGAAATTCACCGACGGGTTGACTTGGAGGATCCGTCAGCATCTGTTAGGGAACCTCTCGTTGGCCACTTATTCTGATGTGGTTAACGCGGCGTTGTTACACTGCCAAGATCACCGCTTTCACATGACTGAGGGCAAGAGATCGGGAGAGTCTAGCCATCAGGGCAGGACTGGAGGACATGGTGCCAGTGGGGCACAATCTGTTCAGGGGCAGAGACAAGGTGAGCAGGGTTCCCAGCAGGGGGATAATAAGAGGTTTCGATCAGGGAACTACAGACAGGGACATGGAGGTTTCCGGCAGGGCCATCAGGGTCCGAACAGCCATCAAAACCAGCAAGGTCAGAATGGTCAACAGCAGTTTCAGCAGGGCCAACAGGGCTAGTGGAGGAACGGCAACGGTCACCAGGGTCGGGGGCAACAGGGACAGAGAGGGGGGAACTTCCCGGGGAAGTGTTTCATTTGTGGTAAAATTGGCCACAAACGACAGGAGTGTCCTGATAAGGGCAGGGCCCCACAGCAGCAGCAGCAGGGCGCTCGACATGAGCCACAGAGGCCACTCTTCCCACCAGCTCTCCCAGCTCCAGCCCAAGTGCCAGCGCTTCCAGCGATTCCCGCAGTTCCTGTGCAGCAGGGGCAGCTACAGTATGGACGTGTCTATAATGTCCACCAGGCAGCAGTCCCACAGGCACCGCCCACGATTGAGGGTACGTTTTCTATCCATGGCACTATGGGTCGGGTACTGTTTGATACGGGGGCTACGCATTGTTTTATAGCTACACATTTTGCGAAGGCTTTAGGGTTGTTAGCCACAGCGGAGCACAGTGACGTGTGTCGACTCACCATTGGGGAGTGGGTCACTTATTTTCTTTATATGCCGGGGAGTAGGGGTAGAGATTGGTAGTCTGGTATTACCTGCAGATATGTTGGTATTAGATATGCATGTTCACGATGTGATTATCGGTATGGACTGGCTCGCTGATTATAGAGCCATGATTGATTGCTTCGGTGGTAGCATTGTTTTTTCCATTCCGGGGCAAGAGATGTTTGTAGTGGCGATGCCTCGCCCAGAGGGAGGCTCGACCGCTCATTTGTATTACCTAGAGGAGGATACCTCTAAGGAGGTTGTGATTCCTTTAGATTCGATCCCAGTTGTCAGGGAGTATTCTGATGTGTTTCAGGAGATACCAGGCCTACCCCCCAGTCGAGAGATAGACTTTGTTATAGACTTATTACCAGATACGAGACCTATAGCACGCGCACCGTACCGTATGGCTCCAGCTAAGATGAGGGAGTTACGGGATCAGATTGAGCAGTTGTTGGGTCAGGGGTTTATTCGGAGAAGTACTTCACCGTGGGGTGCCCCTGTGTTGTTCGTGAAGAAGAGAGATGGTTCACTGAGATTGTGTGTGGACTACCGGGAGTTAAACAAGGTCACGATACGGAATAAGTATCCGTTGCCTCGAATCGATGACCTATTCGACCAGTTGAGAGGAGCTTCTTGCTTCTCAAAGATTGATTTGCGATCTGGTTACCATCAGTTGCGTATCAGGGAGGAGGACGTCTCGAAGACTGCGTTCTTATCGAGATATGGTTCTTACGAGTTTCGGGTTATGCCATTTGGTTTGACCAACGCTCCAGCAGCATTTATGGACTTGATGAATAGGGTGTTCAGGGATTTCCTAGATCAGTTTGTCATTATATTCATCGATGATATTTTGGTTTACTCCCAGACAGAGGAGGGGCACGCCGAGCACTTGAGGCAAGTTTTGCAGACACTGCGCCAGAATGAGTTGTATGCAAAATATGAGAAGTGCGGGTTTTGGCTGAAGGAGGTTCAGTTTTTGGGGCATATTATTTCCGATCGGGGAATATCTGTTGATCCGGGGAAGGTATCCGCGGTGAGGGAGTGGGGACAGCCCACGACACCGACGGAGATCCGTAGTTTCTTAGGCCTAGTAGGATACTACAGGAGGTTTATTCGGGGTTTCTCCACGATAGCGGGTCCCATCACACATCTAACTCATAAAGGTGTGCCGTTCATTTGGAGTGATTCCTGTCAGTTGGCATTTGATGAGTTGAAGGACAAGTTAACCTCAGCACCTGTGTTAGCATTGCCGAGACCGGGAGTTGAGTATCTTGTTTACACCGATGCGTCCTTACAAGGACTTGGAGGTGTACTACAGCAGGAGAGTCAGGCCATAGCCTATGCTTCCCGTAAGTTTAAGCCTCACGAGAAGAATTACCCTACCCATGACTTGGAGTTAGCGGCAGTGGTATTTGCCCTTCGTATTTGGATACATTACCTTTTGGGGGAGAAGTTTCGATTGTTCACGGACCACAAGTCCCTACAGTACCTATTCACGCAGAAGGAGTTGAATATGCGGCAACGGAGGTGTCTTGAATTCGTGAAAGATTATCAGTTCGATATCCAGTATCACCCGGGGAAGGCTAACGTAGTAGCAGACGCGTTGAGCCGTAGATCTGTAGATGAGGTGGCGGAAGTGTGGAAGGCAAAGTGGAAGGAATTGGGACACCAGGATGCTGTGGCTCGATCATTCATGTCGGTGATGACTGTTACACCGCAGATTGTCACGAAGGTAGTGAGGGCACAGGCAAATGACTAGTCCTGTCAGGAGCAGATAGTTCGATTATTGGCAGAGGGAGCCGAATCCTATACCGTTAGCTCAGACGGGGGATTATGCTTCAATGGGAGATTAGTGGTTCCGGAAGGGGAGTAATTGCGGCATGAGGTGATGGCAGAGTCGCACGGCTCACGGTTCGCGGTACATCCCGGAGGGGACAAAATGTACCAAGACATGAGACGTCAGTATTGGTGGAGCGGTATGAAGAGAGATATTGCCGAGTTTTTTTCTAAATGCGCCACTTGTCAGCTAGTAAAAGTGGATCATCAGAGACCGGCAGGACTACTACGGCCGTTGGAGGTCCCGATGTGGAGAGCATATCCATGGACTTTATCACGGGGTTGCCTACGTCACAGAGAGGTCACGACTCCATTTGGGTAATAGTGGATAGGTTGACCAAAGTCACTCATTTTCTACCCGTGAGGACAGACTACACTGCAGGACAGTATGCCCAGCTCTTTATTTCTGAGATAGTAAGACTTCACGGTGTGCCCCTAAATATCGTGTCCGACCGAGACAAGATATTTGTTTCACGGTTTTGGGAGAGTTTTCAGCAGGCCATGGGCACGGAGTTGCGATTGAGTATGGCGTACCACCCGCAGACCGATGGGCAGACCGAGCGTACAAATCAGATGTTGGAGGACATGCTACGTATGTGCACCATTGATTTTGAGGGTGGATGGGAGCAGTATCTTCCACTGGTGGAATTTGCTTACAATAACTCCTACCAGTTCACCATTGGCATGGCTCCATTTGAGGCGTTGTACGGTAGACCGTGTCGTTCCCCAGCATGTTGGTTGGAGGTGGGGGACGACAAACTACTTGGGCCGGAAGTAATTCAGGATACTTCGGCAAGGATAGAATTGATTCGGAGTCGCATTTGGGTAGCTCAGGATAGGCAGAAGAGCTATGCTGATGCGAAGAGATTCTTCAGAGAGTTCCAAGTGGGGGACCAGGTTTTTCTCAGAGTATCTCCTATGAAGGGGATTATGCGTTTCGGGAAGAAAGGGAAGTTGGCACCGAGATATGTGGGACCATTTCCTATTATTGAGCGGATTGGACCGGTTGCGTATAGGCTTGGATTACCGGAGCATTTACATCGGATTCACGATGTATTTCATATTTCCTCGCTTAGGAAATACCTTAGAGATAATTTGGCTCATTCTCTCATTGCAGTGGAGGACATTGATCTCCAGCCAGATAGCTCCTACGAGGAGGGGCCGATTGCTATTCTGGACCGAAGTGAGCGGAAGCTGCGGTCAAAGATAGTTCCGTTAGTGCGTGTTCAGTGGCGACATCATAATGTCGAGGAGTCCACATGGGAGTGCGAGGATGAGATGCGCGAACGTTATCCAGAGTTATTCTTACCAGGTACTTTCTAGTTCCGAATTTCGGGACGAAATTCAGTTATTAGGGGGGAAGTATGTAATACCCCGTATTTTCTATGATATTTATTTTTGGGGATTAATTGAATTAAATGTTTATTAATTGGAAATTAATCCGGATAATAATATTAACGAGATGTGAGTTAGTATTTTATTATAATGTGTATACTTGGCATTATATGAATATTGGAAAATATTGAAATTGTCACGAGATTGAAATACGACAATTCGGGAAACTTTGTTGGGACGCGCGTGACAGTTGCGTCAGGAATATAATTATTTGGATTAAAAAGTGAATTTTATTTTTATCACCCGTATGTTCATTTTGAGTGCGCCAACGCGTCCGGAAGGGTTGAGATAGTTAGAAAACACTAGCCGGGAGTTTAGTTTGGGTCCCGGGGTATTTTTAGGCCATACCGGCATCATAAAGGGTATTTTGGTAATTTTATATTTTTGGGAATTAAAAGTGGTGAAAATTAGAATAGAAATCTGACTTCTTCTTTAACCCACTAAACCCACTAACTACACTAAGAGACTTAATGGACTACGGGAGAAGTTGAAATATAGTCCCAACTTACCAAAAACCAAACACACATCCATTATCATCATCCTTGGGAAGAACTTGTAGAGAGAGAGAGAAAGGAAAGAATTCTGCAGAAAGAGAGTTAGAGGACAGATTCAACCTTCAAATTCAACATCAAATTCAGAGAAAGATTAAGGCAAGTGGTTTAAATTCATTTGATTCAAGCTATGCTTTTCCATGTTTAGGAATTTTCGAAATTGATCTTGGAAGATGATTTAGACCCATATATTGGAAGATAAAAGTTATGAATTATGTTAGGGATTGCATGTAGTAATATTCTGGACGAATTATATGTTCTAAAGAGAACCATTGATTATCTAAAAATGGAGTTTAGTAGTAGTTTATTAATGTTCTTGAATGGGGAAGAAATCTGGAAATTTTTGATGTAGTCTTGATCTAAACAAAGCCTTTGAATGATGAATTATGGGTTTTAGAATGTTAATACTGTTGTAGAATGATAGTATGGTGATATTGTAACCTTGTCTTAGAGTTTCATGCTTGAAAATGGTGTTTTGGGACGAATTGGTAACTGCAAAACGAAGCAGTCCGTAACCATACCTGGTGCGTTCGATCGATCGATGTTCTTCTGTCGATCGATCGACCACCATCGATCGATCGAAGGTAAAGGTCGATCGATCGACCTTCCCAGAATGAGTAAAGTTTTTCCCTAATTAAATTTTAATGGTGTTAAACCTTGAATGATATTATTGGAGACCTTATGAATACCCTTAACCTTAAGGAAGACCAGTAGACATGATTATGAGATTGGACCTTAATTGGAATTCAAATTGAGGAATTAATCTAAATTAATGAAATTCGGTAAGTGAAATAATATTTGGGTTAATAGTGTAAATTCGAATAATTTGATGAAATAAGGTTTGGGGCAGAAGTAAAGACCTTAGGTGTAAAGATGTTATATGTGGGAATAATAGGAACTTAATAGTCTATTTGAGATAGGTTTTAAGTTTAAGAAGCTACGACGTGAGACTTATCGACAATTTAATTCTATATTATCGGGATACTTGAAATATATGAAGTGGGAATAATGGTATAAAGATGTAGAGTATACCTTTATTAATATTGAACTATCTAAGATGTGTGAATGCTTAGTATATGATTTTATATGTATAACATACCTACCATACTTGCTATCACGGGAGGTTACGTTCGCTTAGGGCCTTCTTATCCTCGTGTTGCCCGGATTTAGATTGGTACCTCGAGGACATAGTTCAAGAGAACGACTTATTTGTGAGTTAATAAGCCAGCTGACCATGGAGCGTAGGTATGTGCGTGACCATGGATATGTGAATTATGTTCGCCTCCAATTATGTGTGTGGTGTTTATTCCAACAATTCCTGAGAGATTCGGAATTTGTAATCCTTATGTACGTGATGTACCGGGATGGATAGCAGAGTATGTGTGCACCGCAGCTTAGCCTTTGGGTGCTTGTATTGTATATTTATGATGTGAAAATATACGGTTAAACGAGAAGGAATTTACTATGTTAAATTGTGAGTATAGTTATGGTAATGTTATGTAGATAAAAAGGGAACTTATATCTATAAATGGTTTTGTTAATAATTGGGAAATCGAGAATTAAAGTAGAAACTCTCTATTTAATTGTTAAGGTTGGAAATTAAACGTGAACCGAGTAGTAGTGTTAGAAACTCTTCAGAATTAGATAGCTATGAGATAACACATGAATGGGTACAGGAACGTTAGGAGTGCACAGTTAGACGAGAGGTGAGTATCTCATGTGAGAGCACGTCCTAACATGTATTTTGCATATACTGTTTTAAATGTTTTTAAAGCACTTGCAGGTTTTTAAAATATCTCCACATTCGGGCTCTGACCCGTTTGCTTTCAAATCTATTTTTTTTGTAAAACCAGTTTTAGGTGCCCAGCCACAAGGACACCATGCATAGGATTCTCACTCAGATGACGAGCTGTAGCTGCTTGTGGAAGCTACAGGGAATTGCTTTTAGACGTTTATATCATTTGGATTCCATACTCAGTATTCCTCAGTTATAGGGCATGTTGCCCAATTTCTATTAGAGACATTTCCATTTCAGTTTTTCAGACTTTGGCATGTATTGATTTAGTATTCAGTATTCATTTTAGTTATTTCAGTTGGTGGAATGGTAGAGAGGAGTTTTCCTCCAGACTTATTTACATTATGTGATGGTTATCCTATTTACTTTTCGTTATGGTGAATGGTGTTATTATTCTTCATTACACTTGTGGCATGTTAATCAGACTTTAATTAAAATTTGACAACTTACTTTTTAAATACTAGGTGGTTAGTAACAATAAAATGTTTTCGACAGTGATGCTATTAACTGGGCCAACTTGGCATTTTGATTTAATTTAATAAAGGAGTAGCTACCCGGTATTTAATTAGTCGAGGTGTCACACATTCATGACTTTTCCTGCAGTTGCTAATAGCTCTGCCATGGACTTTTGAGGGTCTTCAGCAAGCTTCCACAGTAACTTACCCTTCTGGATTCCTCCAATAAGGGCTGTTATAGCTATATTATCTCCATAATCCTTAACCTCTAATTTTTCTTTTTTGAATCTAGGAATATAGTCTCTTAAGCTCTCATTCTTGCCTTGCTTGACGTACAACAGATGAGTGGTATTCTTCTGAGGACTTACCCCAGAACAAAAACTATGAATGAACCGTTCAGCCAATACCTTAAAGTTCTCAATAGAGTTCTTCGGAAGATAGGTAAACCATATGTGTACAACTCCCGTCAAAGTCCCAGAGAAGGCCCGACACTTCATCTCATCTAGGATTGAATAAATGTCTGTTGCAGACTAGTACATTTCAACATGTTACACAGGGTTGGTACTACCATCATACTTGGGAGACACCGTAGGTGGTTTGAACTTGGCAGGGGTTGGGAAGTTCATTATCCTTTCCATGAAAGAGGAACCCTCTGAGAACCCTCTTTGTAGTGGCTCTCGGCTTTTTATGAGGTTCCCTATCTTCTCTTCCAGGCATTGGATGGAGTTATTCCATGATTTTATAACGTCGACCTTACCGAGGTTGTCCCCAGCCACCTCCAAGGGGTGGACTGAGGGTTCCCCAACCGCAGCATAATGTCGACTGTTGACCTCCTCTTGATTCTTATCTCGACCATGTTGGGGTCGACCATGTTAGTGTCGGCCCTGATGAGGTCGATGTTCCCCATCTTCCCTTTGTGAGCCTGCTACACTTCTTGACCTAGATAACCTCTGTCTTAGGTCATTGACTGGGTCGAGCTTTTTAAAGGTCGACCCGACCCTCTACTCAAGAAATTAAAAGCTACCTCTTTGTTGGGCACCACCATCTCTTCCACCCCCATAACCTCTGCTGTGCTGGATAGGACGTACCGTGTTTTTCGAAACCTCATACGGCCCCCAGCAGTCCTCTGGAGTATCTTTTGCCTCCATATCATCATACTTATCCTCGGGGCAAGGGTTTCCTTACCTCCCAAGACGTGAACTCCTAGGGTCAGCAACATCCCTCCTCCGTTGAGGGGTAAGTTGGTATTTTTTCTATGCCTGGTGTGGTCCCCTGGCTTCAGGATGGGGTTGAATAGATGTCGGAGTAATCATCTCTGGTGAGACCCCTGGTCGACTCAATATATTTAGACTGAGTTATGCAATTTGTTCCTTCATTGCTTGTTGAGTTGCGACCAATGACTTCAAGCCTGCTGCCACCTCAGCCATCTTGGACTGGGGTGGTGCCTGGCTAGAACTGGATCCTCCAACACCTGATGGTCGAGGAGTTGGTGGCAACTCCGGTTCCATATGTTAAAACTAAAGAGCTTGTAAAGAAGGCGAGCTTAATACCTTAAAGAACCTCTTTCAATGGAGAAACATCTCCACGCAAAGGATGAGGCCTAGTTCACCACCAGAGTCTCCGATGAGGTTAAGCTAGGAAAGGAAGAGATATGTCTTCTCGTTCCCACAGACGGCGCCAAAATTATGATGCTGGGAACAGCACCACTAGGTAAGGTATTGACAAGCTCATGCAAATGATAGCAATGGCAGCATAGGAGTATATATATATATATATAAGGAGGTGAGGTTAAGAGGACAAACACTTGAATATAAGTGGTTCAGCCAATCTGGCCTACGTCCACTGTGAGTGTGTGTGAGTAATATCACTAAATAAAGGCACTAATGGCCATGGATACAATCTCTCAAGCTTTCTCTCTCTACTATATAAACTGACAAAGTTTCAGCTAGGGTTGTAAATTATCGATCCTTTACAATGGTTAGGATGATCTCAATATATAGTGCTTGGGGGTGTAATGTACCCCCCCCCCCCCCCAAGCATACAATGTGCATGTGCATGGAGATCCAGCCAGTGCAAACATGACACCTGGCTGATCTCAACTAAGTAATGATGACCTCGATATTCCATCATGTGGAGGGAGTGATTTAGTTATAACATATTTGTCCACGTGTTCCAAGCCATACATGTGCGCGTAGATGCTTGGCAGTCTTTTCTTGGTACCAACCTCGGACTGGTTGAGTACGAGGTTGGTGAAGTACGACCTTTGCCTTGGCTGAGGATTATATGATGACCTTGGTTGGGATGCTAGCCGAGGTTAGATATTTGGAACGTTGGCCAGGGTCGATGTTGTCTTGACACTTAATGCCGAGCCTACGAGGCTTTGCTGATCTTGGGTGAAACTTCTAACATCAGTTGTGCCCGATGTTGATGTTGATGCTGATGGATAACCCATGTCCATACTTACCTCCACCGATGTCCAGCCAAGGTTGATGTAGAGGTTGAAGCGATGTCGGCTGAGGCCGACCTTCTGAAATGACGACCCTGATCATGGATGACAGGCTTTTATCACCTCAGCTAAAGTATGGTCGAGGTTAGTAGCTCTGAGTAAGAGGGTGCACTTTGGGCATATTAGTTATGGCTTGTGTTAACAAATAAGAAAAATATTGTAGTAAACATTCTCTCCATCTTCAACTCCTGTGAGAATAACCTAATAAAAGCGCCTCTATTTTCAAGGCAATAAAGCGAAGACTAAAAAAACAAAGTATTATGGATTTCTATTCAGTGAAAAGTATATTTTTAAAAGAATATGTTATTTTTTCTAAAATATTTATCTTTTATTAAAAACATAAAATTATTTATAATTTTTGTATAATATATTTATAATTTTGGATTAAGATACATTATTTTTTTCTTCTAGATATGTTTGTAAATTACCTATTGGTTACTTAGTGTGTTGTTTATGCAATGTTTTATGCTTTTACGGGTAGTAGTAACCTTTAAAAAGTATTCTCCAACCATCGTTAAGCTCCAGCAATATATCTATTTCCCTCTCCCAGAAAGATATTTGTTGTTTTTTATTACTCACATGTAACTTTACATATTGACATATAACTTTTACATATTTTATTATAATTTTTTTTAGATTTTTTTATATAAATGCATTACATTTTGTGTTCAATTCAATTTTTATGGTAATTAGAGAAAAATGGTGATTAATTGTAAACAAATTTTAGATGTTGTAGATTTGGGCCCAATTGTTAATTAACTTTTGTAACGTGCTTTTGATAAAAATGTCTTACTTTTACTATGCTTACTAACCATGTTATAATCTCAATTATTGAAGAAATATGAACAAACGTAAGATCTTATTTGTTTGTATCAAATCTAAGTAATTTACTATGACAAAAATTAAATAATTTAATTTATCAAATGACTATCATAATAACGTAATTCGCATATCGCACGAGTTTACACCTAGTTATTTAAAATAATTATAGCAATGGCATCATCCGTTTCACTACATATGCATCACATCTTCCATCCTCAAGTGACACGTGCTCTACACTATCAAATAGTTCTTTAAAAACACAATAAAATCATCAATGTTAGGCAATGTGAGTGTGAAAAGGCATTACGAATGCTCTAACACCACTTAGAGAGAGTGGAAGGCACTTATACCACTATAAGAAAGCGTAAATGAATGTGCTCAACAAAGATTCCAATTTGAGAGTATGCAATTATCTTTAACAATTTTATTTTTTTTATCCTAAACATACATCTATGTGATAAAATGGATAAAAAAAATCAATTATTCACAAAGGCCAAGTGTCAAGAAAAATCCACTCAGGGAAAAATCTTTTAGTCACTTTATAAAATTTACAAATCGCAACTTACGAACATTATAAAGCAATCTATAGTAGACGAATCTCCCGCATGTGACCTTCATCCACAACTATGATCCTTGCAATAATCACAAGACCGCGGTAGCCTCAATCTTTGTATTCAGTAGTGAGTTCCCTCAGGTATCACAAGTCAGTCATGGAGATTCCTTCTTCACAAAGGTATATGAAAGTATAGAAAAACTTTCTAAGGTTTAAACGAATTCAAAAAACTAAATATTCAGGATGTTTGTTTGTGAATTAAATAGTGTTTTTACAACACAAAAAGTGAGGAACTTTCGTAAAAGTTATGCAAAAATGTATCTAGAAAAATTCTTAAATGGACTGAACACGAAACATGTCTTCATAGGACGTTCACAAAATTCGAGTCGGCGACGTCCTTCGAATGAAATATATGTTATTCTAATGAGATGATGATCTCGTTCAAACGAGAATAATCTCGTTTCAAACGACATCCAAAAAACTTATACAGTAAGTCGTCGTTTGAAAAACACATGGAAAAACCTTCTTACGACATGTCATCTCGTTTGAACGATATGTCCATCTCATTTGAATAAGATTTAAATTAAAAATATTTTTCTTGTCAAAATAAAAACTCATGTTCGTTTCTGATAAAAAAAATAAAACATCCCAAAAATTAATTATGTAATTAGTTTAAACTCTAAATTGTGTTATACCTTTATGGTATGTCGGGAAGTCTTCAAAGTTTGGAAATTCTTGAGTTTGTTTCTTCCGGACGGTGCGTGACGATTTGTAACAGGATACAACAAACTAGTCTAACACTATGCTATTAACAATATTAAAAAAAATTGTTCATACAAATCTCCTCATTTGGCTATTCCGGTAAAAAAACAAATAAACATAATTGAAAATAAAATTAAAATAATAAAATATCCCATGACAAAAATACTAACACCCTTCCCAACCCTAGAATGGAATGGAATAAGTCTTTTTATCTTCAAACTTCTTCTTCTTCTTATTCTTATTCTTCTTTTTCCCTTTCACACAATTTGTCTTCATCCATGTGTCTTAAATTTCGCTTTAAGTACCAACACACCTGAGAAAAAAAAATATATACCTCGTGACGCATTGAGTTTGAAATAAAGTGAAACTCATAAATCAATTATCCCCCATAAATCAAACTCATCAAAAATCTCACTTTTAATTTTCTCTTTCCCTTTGTTTTTATCCAAAATGGAAAAATAAGTAGAAACATAAGCATGAAATACGAAGCATCATGTAGAAGATAAGATATCATCACAAAAATATATTAATCAAGCATATGTAATGATCATCTCAAAGGAAAACACAACCAATTATTTTTGAAAATTTTCAATTTAAAAAAAATAAATTTCACAAATACAACATAAAATACCATATATAATATATGAAAAATTTGTCAAAGAAAATCTGACACACACATATATATATATATATATATATGTGCATAAACAACCACAAGAGACATAATCTTTATACACTAGCATAGTATCGTTGTGTTTAAACATGTGAGATAGAATGAATGGGCATGACCTAGATACAAATGAATTATAATCCAAATACTCAACAATCTTCAAGAAGTTCTAATTGACAGCAAAACTTTGTCAAACTAAGCTTTAGCCCCAAGTGATAAATAAAGTTGAACTTAATGAACAAAACAATCAAAGTGCTCACAAGTCTAGATTATTGGTGATTCTAGAAATCAATAGCGTCATGAAAAAATAAGCATAACTAGGTATCATTATGCAAACCCGTTGATCTTCAAATAACTAAACTATATTGGCCTCTTTTTGGCATTTTTTTTCTCTTTTAATTGCCTTAATTTTATTCTTGTTTTTTTTTAAACAGTAGCTTTCCCGACGAGTCAACCTGTCTCTCGCAGCTCTTTTTCGTCTATACTCATAATTTTTCAAAAATAAACAAAATCTCTCACATGCAACGATTCTTACATTCACAAATCCCTCATAGTCACATAAATATGTAGATGATAAAATTGATGGGAGAACATTTAACCAAGCTCAAATATACATAGTGAATTCAAAACCCAATAAGCTTGTGCATGTGTGTGCGGAGGCATATAGAAAGTCGAATCCGTAAAACAAATCAAGTTCGAAACAACTCCATAAACATGGTTAAGATTAATATAAGCATCTAAAGTCATAATCAAATGACCTACCCACATGGAAATTGCGGAGTTAATTGGATTCAAACACACCAATATGCCACACTAAATGTGCAAACCTAAAATACACAAAAACCAAAAAACTTTTTGTATTTTTCATAAATTTTATCAAAATAAAATATTTTTGTATTTTTTAAATATGACTCAATAAAAGAAAAATATAAAACAAAAGATACATATGTCATAACACTAGCAAGCATATATCATGAAGCACAACTAGCGTATGACAAACAAACTCATGCAAGCAATCATCTATACGATATAGCCAGAGAAGAATCATGTGCAAGCATGTGAGAATCAACTAGTCTACCATCTAACTCTTCCAAAATGGACTTCCTAACCCAAATAGATGTATACTTAATGTGTCGAGATATAGAAACCAAATGAATACTAGACTTCAACTTCCTAAGACCTCTTCCAAGGTCATAACAAAAACTCCTAAGGTGACATTTCCTACCACAATGTGAACATGTGTAAACTCAAGGAATGTTACCTATGGGTTGACCTTTTCTAACGTCCTTGAATTTTGTAAGATGTGAGTGCAGATTTGAGGAGGCACCGCATCGAGCGTGTTTTAGACTTGAGCAACGTGGTTGCGCCTACGTATCTGTCTTTACGAAATTAAATTCTGCGTAGTTTGTGAGTCCGTACGATACGCTGAAGAGAGCTCGATTTTTGGTGGTTTTTATGCGTGGAGGGTGCCAAATCTGACGAACTGCCTCTCAAACTCCCGTATTTGGTAGTTTTGGTGTGTGGGGGGTGACAAATCCAATGAACCGCCTCGAAACACCCAAATATCGTATTATGAAACTATAAAAATTTGCTCGTCACTATCAAACCCGTGATGGAGCTCCAAAGGTGCGTGGGGGAGGAGAGCTATATTTCCTCTCCTTACTTTGCCCCCAAGACCATCATCCATTAAATGAGAAGGGAACCCTCCTTTTATTAAAAAAAAAGTTCCCCAAGTGGGCTTGACACCTGTCATGGTCTCTATGGAACCAAGTGTCCAATATTTAATGTGCCACTTGTCGTCATTACTAGAGCATTGTCTAGTGCATTTTATCAAATGCGGAGTATACGTAATATATTAAATTGCGCATAATAATATCTCAGTCCGTGTAGGACCTGGATTGTAGTAAAAACTTGATAAATCATAAATCAATATTTAATCAAATCTGAGGATTAATTTATTAGAGTGTTGGTGGTTAATCCATTTAACCCCACTCTACATTTTCCCCCTCGTAGACATAGTTGGCGTGTTGAGGCCTCGGCTGAGACATATCAACTATGTGTATGAAATAAATCATTTATCTTGTTTGACTAGAAAATCATCACATAACCATGTTTGGTCTGTTTACCATGCATGCATATGCGCATATCATCTGTATGTAGTGTTGAGGGCTATCTTTGTTTCCTCTACTTTTCATTTTGTAGGAGTATTTCGGGGGGTTACACCCATTCCTCTCGAATGAGAATGTCTCCATAATTTTATTGTGGCTTCAAGCATTTCGAACAACAAACTTTCCAGATGTACTGGCCCGAGCAACCATTTAGTGCTCATATAAGTATAGTGGATCTTTTGCAATCGTAAGATCGAAACCTGTCGAGAGTACTCAGTCGAGCAACCATCAATGCCTCGAGTGAACTGGGGTTTTTAAACCAACATATTTTTTAAGTGTGCCCAAAAGTCAAGGTCTTCAAGCATGCCTAGTAATGTAGGACTTTAGTCTCCCATAAATCAAACTTATGCCTAGTAATGTAGGGCTTTTAAATCTCCCTTAAGAGGGTCATGCGTGCAAAGTAATATTGGGCTTTGGTGCCTAGTAATATAGGACTTTTAATATCTTATGAGTCAGGGTCAGGCGCACCAAGTTATATTGGACTTGAATCTCCCATAACTGAGGGTGGAGGCGGGCCAAGTCATATTGGACTTAAGTCTCCCATAACCGAGGGTGGAGGTGAGCCAAGTCTTATTGGCATAAAATCTCCCATAACCGAGGGTCAGGCGGGCCATGTCTTATTGGCATAAAATCTGCCATAACTGAGGTTCAGGCGGGCCAAGTCTTATTTTCATAAAATCTCCCA
The DNA here is from genome assembly GCA_949130495.1 of Sambucus nigra. NCBI lineage: Eukaryota > Viridiplantae > Streptophyta > Magnoliopsida > Dipsacales > Adoxaceae > Sambucus > Sambucus nigra. Next base: position 205,599,761 of record OX422208.1, read on the forward strand.
TAACCGAGGGTCAAGAGGGCCTAGTAATGTAGGCGATAAATCTCCCATATCCGAGGGTCAGGCGGGCCTAGTAATGTAGGAATTTATGAGAAATGTAATGCACCACTTTGGGCGACTTACCACAATACTGGCAAGATTTGTGAAAACTATAATGCACCTCTATGGGAGACTTACCTCGAAACTGGTAAGGTTTGTTGAAAACTATAATGCACCTTTGTGGGCGACTTACCACAATTATGGTAAGGTTTTGTGAGAAATATAATGCATCTCTGTGGGTGACTTACCACAATACTGGTAAGGTTTTATGAGAAATATAATGCACCTTTGTGGGTGACTTACCTCGAAATTGGTAAGGTTTTTGAAAACTACAATGCACCTCTGTGGGCGACTTACCCCGAAACTCGTAAGGTTTGTGAGAAATATAATGCGCCTCTGTGGGCGACTTATCACAATACTAGTAAGGTTTTGTGAGAAATATAATACACCTCTGTGGGCGACTTACCACAATACTGGTAAGGTTTTGTGAGAAGTATAATGCACCTCTGTGGGCGACTTACCTAGAAACTGGTAAGTTTTGTGAAAACTATAATGCACCTCTGTGGGCGACTTACCTCGAAACTGAAAGGTTTGTGAGAAATATAATGCACCTCTGTGGGCGACTTACCACAATACTGGTAAGGTTTTGTGAGAAATATAATGCACCTATAGGGGCGACTTACCTCAAAGTTAGTAAGGTTTGTATGAAAACTCTGTATCTACGGTCCAGGTTTTGCGGTCAATTTTGTTTGCCCCCTATTGCTTTGTTGGAAATAATGTAATATAGCCAGTGCTATACATGAGCCATATGGTGGATATGCTGAACAACTCTAATGCTTCTTTGGGGGATGCTTCATCAATGATGGTCATTCTGGGACCAAATTCGAGCATGCTTGTCACTTGTGTTTATGCCTGACTACAATTGGTACACTATACAATATTTTTTCCCTCTTTACTTTTATTTATCTTCTTTATCAAGATAAAGTAAAGTAAAGAAAAATAAACAATTGGTTACAATATCATCTAAGAGTTGAAAGCATTTAAATACATTTCACGGGGTGTTTGCCCCCAATTAAAGATAAATCTCTTGAGCGTTGGCCTTGACATCTTTAAGACCTGATGTAATGGCTCAAGCTCGATTTGATCATATGCGTTCAATATCTGCAAGGATAAGAAATCGACTCGGATTCTAGCACAAAAATCATTAGTAACTCATAAGGCATATTAAAGTGCCATGTATAATTATGCAGAGTATATCTTCCCCCTTTATTTTATTTTGTCAATAGAATAAAATAAACTCGGAAACATGCATCAAGTAATCGTAAACATAATATTATGTGCAACTTTATGATGCAAATTTTATATGCTACAATATGCAGTTGATAGAGTGTTGATATATCATGCAGTGAGCTATTTATCTCATTCCCCCACTATCTTATCAAAACTGAGAAAACTCATAAATGGTCCATTGAATCATTGATAGAATAAATTAGTCAATAAGCATGCTCAGTCACCTCGAGGTGAGTAATAAATATCAATTTTCAAATTTCATGTAGCTAACATCATCATGTGAATAAATCATATTTTAGCATAAATTGAGTACAAGATAGCATAAAAAGTTGTTCCAAGCGACCATGGATGCAATTGCTCAGGGGGTTGCTCCGAGCGACTGTGAATGAGGCACATCGAGTCACGAGGACGAGGCTGCTTGAGCCATTAGGACAAGTTCGCTTAAGCCACTATGGCGAGGCAAATCGAGCCATTAGGATAATGTCGCTCGAGGTACCTGCTCGAGGCACCGCGGGTGAGGTCGCTTGAGGTACCATGACTTGAGAAAAAAATGCTATGTTTCAAAAAATATTTTTATTTTGTCAGCTGCTCGAGGAGGTTCCCCCCGAGGCTGCTTAAGGAGGTCCCTCCGAGGTTGCTCAAAGGGCTGCTCGAGGATACTCCCCCAAGGCTTCTCAAGGAGGTCCCTACGAGGCTGCTCGAGGAGGTTCCCCCGAGGTTGCTCGGGGAGGTTCCCTAGAGGTACTAGGACTTGAGCAAATTTTCTGCAAAACTATTATTTTATCAAGGTCACTCGAAAAATATAATTTTGATATGGTTTCTCAGAAATTCTATTCTGACAATAATGCTCGAGTACCTATTCGTACTAAGTCTTAAAAAAAGGTCCCTCGTAGGATAACATAAAATATTCATAATTTCGAGGAATATGATTTTTTCAGAAATAAATATTTTTCTACTCGAGCAACTTAAATTCGTACGAGGTTACAAATATTTCGAATAGTACTTTTCAGGGTGTATAAATAAAACACGCACAAATTAAATACCATAACCTTCAAAATTAAATGGAATAGGAAATATACTTCATTTGGCTTACTTTTCTTTCAATATCACATAATCAACAATTTTTCATCAACTGTGGCATATAAACAACATCGTGCCTAATATTTTTTTTAGCACCATGGTGTCTCGGACGGAATTTTAATCAATAATGTACCTCGGGTACACTGATATCTGAGAGCCTTTATATAAAAAACAAAACCCACTATAATTTGGGACTTAAAGTGCACGTGGCTCGTAATCCCAGCTCACACAACTAATTACTCGAGTTGATAGTAAACTAGAGGCAGCTCGCGTGTTTCGAGGATATTCTGGAGATAGCTCGAAGGTCAGTGGTTGTTAAGAGGTAAATTGTTCTGGTGATATCTATTCGGAGAAGGTTATTTTGATTCCGTCGGAGGTGGCTCGGAGGCCAAATCTCCTCGGAGGAAAGATTCCATGGAGGTGAAGGTTGCTTCGGATGCCAAGGTCTTCGAAAGTCGAGGTCGTAGAGGATAGTTGTTCGGGGGTTATCGGGTCTTGATTATTTCAAGTTTGGTCGAACTCAGGCAAGTCGGAAGTCAAGGTGGTTCGAATTTTAGCGGTTTAAATGGGTCCCAAATTGTTGTGTTGTTGTTGGCTTGATTTTTCATGTTGGGTCGTTCACATACCATGTTTAGACTAATTGACTTAAACCTCGAAGTGGCTCGAAGGTTCGACCGAAGAATTTTTTTATTTTTGAGGTGAGTCAAATTTTTAGGGATTCCATATCTTCGTGGTCACATCTGTACATAAGTGATTTTGATTTCTTAGGTAAGTTGGCCCTCATATTCCAAGATGGATGTTGTGAGATGGTGAGAATAGGTATCACGATGGGTTGGTGGTCCGTTTCGTGACTTCGTCAATGGTAATTAACTTTTGTTGTTAAGCTCCATACCATTAGTTCATAGATTGTATAAATTAGACATAAAAGGGGTTATGCATCACAGTCAGTAGGATCCCATACTGACTTTGGTCAAATCACCTATCAAATTTTACTATTTTAAGAGTTGTTTTTAGAGTGGAAGCTAGCCGTAGTGGTATACACGCAAGGTTAAAGTGGCAGTGTAGCCTTATATAAACGTTTAGGAAAACTATATATGCACCGGATGGTTTTACCGGACAATTACCGAATCATCCTTTTTTTTTTTTTTTTTCTTTTTTTTTTTAAGTTTCTATTATTTTGTTCTTAACATTGAAATAAAAACAGTTTTTTATATATAAAAAAACAGTTTTCCTCTTGATATAGAAAAAAGTTTTTTTTTTATATTAACTAAACAGTTTTTTATTAAAATAAAAACAGTTTTTATATATAAAAAAAACAGTTTTCCTTTTGATATATAAAAAAAGTTTTTTTTATATTAACTAAACAGTTTTTTATTAAAATTAAATTAAAAAATATTTCTTTCATAAATAAAAAAAATTATGTTTATTGAGATGATATCGCGATTGATTAGTATTGCTGGTGCGGCCCTACATTTGCACACCTACATCATTTGTCCGATGTAGATCCGGGCTAACGACACTAATCAAACTGTGTATTGAATATAGCGCGATATGTTTTTTTTTATATTATTTTTAACTCATTTAGTCCCTCAAACACCTATTTACCCAATATTCTCTTATTTTTAAAGGTTCGCGCCAGCGGCACCCCTTATTTTTTAAATTAATTTTTGTTTAATGAGATATGTACCAGATGCTTTTACCGGAATATTACCGGATCTCCCCTTTTCCTCTTTTTTTTTTTAGTTTCTTATTCTTTTATTTTAACAACTGTTTATATAAAAAAACAGTTTTTTATTTAAAAATAGTTTTCCTATTAATATAAAAAATAGTTTTTTTTTTATTTTCTGAAAATAGTTTTTTTTTGTTATTTTTAATTAGTATTTTTGTTTTTTTATAATATTTTTAACTCATTTAGTACCTAATCACCCATTTACACAATATTCTCTTATTTTTAAAAGTTCGCGCCAGCGGCACCCCTTAATTTTAAACCAATTTTTGTTTAAAAGTTTGACTTAAAAATTAATTTCTTATTAGAGTAGTTTTTTTTAAAAGTTCGACTTAAAAAACTAATATAATAAGAAATTATTTTTTTATATTATTTTTAACTCATTTAATGTCTCAAACACCCATTTGCCTAATATTCTCTTGTTTTTAAGGTCCGCGCCAGCAGCACCCTCTATTTTTAAAGATATTTTTTTTAATTTTACAACGTTTAAAACAATTTTTGTATTTCTTAAAACTGTTTAAAGGACCGTCCTTTTTTTTTTTACTGGATGCCAACTCATTGACTCCTCAAATACCCATTTACTCAATATTCTCTTATTTTTAAAGGTACGCGCCAGCGACACCCATTATTTTTTATTTCTTAAACTGTTTAAAAATGTGGAAAAAAAGTTTTCATTTTTTTATATTAAACTAACTTTTATTTTTTGATAATTTTTTATTAAAATTAAAATTAAAATTATTTGTTAAACATGGATCTGAGAACGTGGGTTCGCCCCAGCGGCACTAACCAATCGCGATGTCAATTGCGTTGATGATGTGGGTTCGCGCCGACGGCACTAATCAATCGCGACACGTCATTTCAGTGTGTCGCGCCCGACGAATATTCTCTTATTTTTAAAGTTCCGCGCCAGCGGCACTCCCCCCTCCCCCTCCAATATTCTCTTATGCATCTCACTGACGTGTTGTGTCGTGATTGGTTCGTTTTGAGGGGTCCTATGGTGTGAGTCCCATCGGGACTTAAAAATGAACCCATACAGATGCGACACATCAGTGTCGCGCACAGATTTAGTCGGATTTGTGTCGTTGATTTTAATTTTTTCATAAAATCATTTTATGAACAGTTTACAAAAATAGTTAAAAACTATTAAAAAAAACTGTTTTTTTATTAATAAAAATCTATTTTTTTATGTATAAAAAAAGTTTTAAAAAAATAAAGAATAAGAAACTGAAAAAAAAAGAAAAAAAGGGATTCCGGTAAAAGACCGATAATATGGACCGGTAAACATATCAGGACTCAAACGTTTATTTCCTTTTTATTAACAACAATTTATTATAAAAAAAACGTTCAACAAAAAAGGAAGTGTCAGATATAAAGATAGTTGCATTGTGACCATATGTTCTGACATTTTTATAAATGTCTTTTGACAAAATGGTTCAAGTAATTAATTATTGCCACATTATAGTACAACGAGATTCAGACGTTTATGTCTAGTCAAGTTAATTCTTCACAAGTTGGAGACTTACTTTTTCTAACACGCAAGGGGTACATCCTTTCAGCATTGCAGACATTAGGTGTCAACCAAAATAGTACCTAGACTATTAATTAAATTCAGACATTAGGCATTGCTTGGCGTGTAAATTAAGTACAAGCTTTTCTACCTTTACGATGCTGAAGCTTCATTATCATTTACTAGAATATGTAAATTAATAAAACGTGGTGTATCCACCAATTTCGTGGTTGATATTTTGATTCATAATTATGAACAGATAATCAACTTTTGTTAACTCATCTTAAACTTTAAAATAACAACAATACTTTTCAGTTGAATCGTTCATGCGTAGATATGTTTTTTTCATCTGAATATTTCAAATTTTTAACAAATATGATTTAAGATATTCACCATAAAAATGATATACGAGATATCTCAACAAAGAAAACGATAGAATAAAAGTAATAATACTTATCTTTGTTGAAGAAAAATGTTCCACCACCACCGAGTTCTCTGTGTGCTCACGAGGCGTTACGCAACCAAAATCACGAATACCTCCCCAGTGGAGTCGCCAAATATAAGTTGTGAGTGAAGATTTTAGAAGGCACCGTGTTGAGCGTGTTTTAAACTTGAGCAACGTGGTTACGCCTATGTATCCGTCTTTGCGGAATCAAAGTCGGCGTAGTTCGTGGCTCCGTACGATAAGCCAGAGAGAGCTCGATTTTTGGTGGTTTTGGTGTGTGGGGGGTGCCAAATCCGGCGAACCACCTCTCAAACTCCCTTATTTGGTAGTTTTGGTGTGTGGAGGTGCCAAATCCGCCAAACCACCTCCGAACGCCCATATATCGTATAATAAAACTATAAAAATCTGCTCGTCACTATCAAACCCGTGATGGAGCTCAAAAGGTGAGTGGGGGAGGAAAGCTATATTTCCTCTCCTTACTTTGCCCCCAAGACCATCACCCATCAAATGAGGAGGGAACCTTCCTTTTATAACAAAAAGTTCCCCAAGTGGGCTTAACACATGTCATGTTCTTTATGAAACCAGGTGTCCAATATTTACTGTGCCATTTGTCACAATATATGTGGTGGCATATCAAATAGTTAGTGAAAACATTACTAGAGCATTGTCTAGTGTATTTCATCAAATGCGGAGTATACGCCATATATTAAGTCGAGCATAATAATATCTCATCCCATGTAGGGCCTGGATTATAGTAAAAACTTGATAAATAATAAATCAATATTTAATCAAATCTGCGGATTAATTTATTAGAGTGTTGGTGGTTAACCCATTTAATCACCATGACATTTTATTATCGTGGAACTGGTCATAACTTTATTGGCTATGGGCATGGCTTTAGGCCATGACCAGCTGATCACAGAAAAAATCCTTGACTACCTTGTCTTGAATATTCGCCTAATTTGGTGTAGTGAACCATCAGATATGTTCATGTAGTTTGAGATAAACTATTTGGATTGTTAACACAACGGTTATGTTCAGATGCCAACTCCCTATCTGGGTTCTGAATTGTTCAATCATACTATAATCGGAATTTTATCCCATGCGATCAAGATGAACTTTACTCATCAAGATTCCAATTAAATACAATTGACCGACATATATAAAAGAATATATTTTATAAATATAAATATATAGCATCATAAACATGATTCTCATTCCAAAATGAACTAAAAAAAATCATTTTCTTTATAAATAAAATAGCATTACATGATTTTAGTAATAAAACACCAACACTTCCACGTAGCCTTTTAGAGGGAAAACATCGATCTAAGTTCTCCCTGGCCTCCAACGCCTATCATTCCCACCATTTGACCTCCCCACCCTACTGCAGAAGCCGAACACACCCTCAGAGCCATGACTCTAAAGTTGATGGGTTAATTTAATTTGATACCCTAAGGGGACATTCAAGATAAATATTCGCTCAAAATAATTGAAAAAGAGAAGCCTCTTGAACGGATAAGAAAGACAAGACCACCTAGGAAATCTACACCGACTTCAACACGCCAGAGGCAGGTGGTCAATAAATTGACGATAGTCACTAAAGGAGTTTTCGAACCCACTTATTTCCATTACATGGATGTAAATGTGTCAGATTATGAATTCATAATATGCCTTGGGTAAGGGGAGTTAGAGTGATTGAAATGTGTCCCGAATGCATGTGTAATACCCCGTATTTTTATGCTATATTAATTTGGGAATTTATTAAATTTAATGTGAATTAATTATTTAATAAAATTCGAAAATTAATTATGTTATAATTATTAACGTGATGAGAGTTAGTAATTATGGGAAAATTTGTTGAATATTACTAATGAGCAAAGTAATATATATTAGTGGTCATATTAAACGTCACGAGTGAATAAAATGACACTTTAGAAATTTGAGTCGGGACGCGCCCATGTCGCATCGGGACTAAATATTGACAAATAGAAGTAAATATTTTATAAGTTGTTCGTATGGTCGTTTTGAGTGCGTCAACGCGTCCGGAAGGGTCGAGATAGTCAGAAAAGTATACCCGGGGGTTTGATTTGGGTCTCGGGGCGTTTTTAGGCCTAATTAGTACCCGGGAGGGCATTTTAGTCATTATGTATTTTTGGGTAATTAAGCCCACGAAAATTGAAGGAGTTATATCAGATGTTTAGGTTATCTCTTAGGGTTAGATAACTCAAAACACTAGAACGACCATTGGAGAGGAAAGGAGAGAGCTCTCAAGGCATTCCAAGGCTCAAAACTCACCCGTTTGCACCGCCGCCAACGCCAACGCGTAGATCGCGAGACGGGGAACGCAACCACACCAAATTCAACACCAAACCAGATTTCTGAAAATCCCAGGCAAGTGTTTATCTTGCTTATTTCGTTGATGCATCTTTTATATTGGTTTATGAATGATTAAGATGATTTATATGGAAGAAAAACCCGATTTGAGTTAGGAAATTTCATGTAGTTATGGTTTGAATGAAAATTCTGGAAACCCTTTTGTCATGTAGAGAGTTAAACCACGAATTATGATGTTTATAAGAAGGAATTTCTGGAAAATAATTGTTAGAACCATGTTTAAGAGATTTCTAGGGTTCTTGTTATTTATATAAATTTTTGGGGCTGTTAATCCATAATTAGTGATAGAAACCCACATGCTTTACGTAGGGAATTCTTAATATGATGATATGATATTGGTAGTATGAATTCTGGGTAGTTTGGGTATGAAAAATATGGAATTTGTTGAGGTTAGAAGATGAAACCCGTAACTGCAAAGCTGCAGATTTCGCATACCTGCTTGATCGATCGATCGAGCCCAGAGCTTCGATCGATCGAGCCCCAGACCTCGATCGATCGACCCCTCCTAGCAGACTCCTATTTCCCTTTTTAAATTAGTTAAATTCAAGTTAATGTGAAATAATTCTTGGACATCCTTAATAAAATGTTTTGGGAGATGTGGAAGACCAGTAGGACATATGAATAATGTTTGGGTCTTTAATGTGAGACGAGAATTGTATTTTTGGGATAATTACATAAGGAACGATGAAATCTTGTATTAAAGGGAGAGATTACGTAAAAATGATTACGACGGAAAATAGATGAATTCCTACTGAATTTATACTTGGGAGAATAGATTTTCCATGAGGGTTACGTAGTAAGTTGGAAAAACCCTTCGAATTAAAGTTAGAAACGGACCATTATAGTTGATAATAATAATGGGAAAATAAGGATAAATGTTGTGAATGTGGGTTATGGGATAAACCTAAATTGATATAATAAAAGTGGTATATTTATATGATTGTGTATGCATATATTATATACTTGTAAAAATCATGCTCGCGCTACTTGCTATCCCTGAGGTTTCCGCACTGGGACGATCTTATCTCGTGTGCCTTATGGGGGATATTGACTCGTACCCTAGAAGATAGAAATCCTAGGTACATGCTATCGAATTGGTAGTCACGGTCCTAAGAGACGTGAGGGTATGTACTGACCTCTTGGACTTGGAAACTATGCTTCGCTTCAATATTGTTTGTGTATGTATTTATACAGTTCGAGAGTGATTCCGAACTTGTATTCCCTTTAGTACGATGATACGGGGATTGGATATCAGAGTATGCCCGCACCATAATTTTTATGTGGGGTGCTGTTAGAATATATATATTATACGAGTATTTAATATATATATATATATATATGAACTTCTGAAATTTGGGAAACTGTCTACTGTGTTATGGTAAGTAAGACATGTTTAATTACTCAAATTGGAAATACTTGTTTTGAAAAGTATAATATGATATTGAAAGACTTTATGAATCAATAAAGTTAAAATGAGCGTTTTGTACTAAATGAAATTATCCTTTTAAACCATGATGTTGTTAAATCTTAAATCTTGAGAGTCACCTAAGATAAGTTAAATCCTTGGGGAACGATAGTGTGATATATGATGAGATAAACCATTGGGAAGGTTAGTGCGATAGGAGTGTACATTAGAAGAGAGGTGAGAATTTCTCAAGAGAGTGTCGCACTAATATGTTGTTGCATTGGCCTGTATCAATTTAAATATATTCTAAACGAATTTTTAAATCATATACACTATCGGGCTCTGAACCGTTTCTATTCCTCTTTCTCTCTTGTATATATATGTATATATTACAGGTGCCCAGCCACAGGAGCGTCTTGTTTAGAATCCCTTGGAGGGAACGTGCTGCAGCTTAGGTGGGAGTTGCAGGCCACTTGCTTAGACGATTTCATTTACTTGATTCCACTTCTATCATTCTCCTTATTGGGCATGTGTCGCCCTTTCCACTATTTATCTGTGTTATTGGGACATTTGTATTTCAGTTATTTCTAGTACTGTTACCTTGGGATTTATTCAGCATGTATGTTTTACTTTAAGTTTTAAATGCAGGGATTTAGTTGTTGAATGTTTAAATTAATTGGATTAAATGTTCCAGGATTATTGTGGTGTGATTCTTTAAATATTGAATTGTTGTAGATAATTAAATCTTTATTTTTCAAAATAAAATTTGGAAAGTAATGTTTAAAAATGGTTTTGACACTTAGCTTAATTAAATAGGGTGTTAAATTTGGAAAAGTTATTTTTACGACAGTGATGCTAAGAATGAACCAACTGTTCACCTTGATTTTAATTTAATAAAGGAGTGATCGCCCGATATTTAATTAGGCGGGGTGTCACAGGTGGTATCAGAGTACCAGGTTCTAGTGTCCATAGGATCTGTACGACTTATTTTCGCTTTCAGCTTAACGTTTTTGCTATAGAGCCCTATTTTTAGGATTGTTGTATTTCTGCTTTTACGTTTACGTCTTCAGCCATTTGGGATTTGATAATGACTGTAGACTAATAAACTTCTTCACGTTTCAGATGCCTCCGAGACGTGCACCAAAGGATAGGCGTGCCCAGGCCGAGCAGCCAGCAGCTCTGGCACAAGGCACAATGAATGCTAATGAAGTAGCCGCCATTGTTGCTCAGGCGGTGAATGCCGCGCTAGCGGTGGTTCAGCAGGCTCCACCCCAGATTCAGGCAGTGGCGCCAGTACCAGCACAGCTTCCATCTGCATGGGAGAGGGTTAGGGATGCTTTTCAGAAGGCGCATCCCCCTGAGTTCTCTGCTAGCTCAGATATCGTCACAGTCAGCCAATGGAAGAAAGACATCCAGCGGCATCTTCGTATGTATGAGTGCACCGATGTGCAAAGGCAGTTATTGGCTTCCTTTACGCTGGTGGGGGACGCTTTGCAGTGGTGGGAGTCCACTACCACCTTGGAGGAGAGGGACACGATCCCTATTCAGTCGTTCTGGGAGCGGTTTGACCACAAGTACTTTCCACCCGCCGTGCAGACTGAGATGAGGCGGAAATTTCTGAATTTGAAATAGGAGAACTCTACCGTTGCTGAGTATGAGGAGGAGTTCACGAGACTTCTCACCATAGTGCAAGATGAGGCACCTACTGAGAGTAAGAAAATTTTGTTGTTTGTGGAAGGGTTAGCTTGGAGGATCCGTTAGCATCTTATAGGGAATCGATCTCTGAGTACTTTCACTGATGTACTCAATGCTGCGTTACTACATTGCCAGGATCACCGATTCCATCTACAAGGAAGCAAGAGAGCAGGAGAGTCCAGCCAGCAGGGCAGGACCGGGGGTAGTAGTGCTAGTGGGGCACCATCTCATGGACAGACTCGTCAGCACGAGCAGAGTTCCCATCAGGGGGAACCTACTAAGCGATTCCGTTCAGGTGATTCTAGACAGGGATTTAGGGGTTATAGGTAGGGCCAGCCTAATCAACAGGGCCAACATCGTGCTAATCAGGGCCAACAGGGCCAGTGGTGGGGAGGTAACGGCCAGCAGGGTCGTGGTTAGCAGGGTCAGAGGGGAGGTAACTTCAGAGGCCGGTGTTTTGTATGCGGTAAGCATGGTCATAAGCGCCAGGATTGCCCAGAGGGTAATAGGGCCCCACAGCAGCAGGGTGCCCGTAATGAGCCGCAGAGACCACTTTTTCCACCTGCCCTCCCAGCTCCAGCCCAGGTGCCAACCCTACCAGCCATTCCAGCAACTCCAGTGCAGCAGGGGCAGTTACAGTACGGACGTGTCTATAACGTCCACCAGGCAGAAGCTCCACAGGCGCCGCCCGCGATTGAGGGTATGTTTCCTATCCATGGTATTATGGGTCGGGTTTTGTTTGATACTGAGGCGACGCATTATTTTATAGCTACGCATTTTGCGAAGGCCTTAGGGTTGTTAGCCACAGCAGAGAGCACAGTGACGTGTGTAGACTCACCACTGGGAAGTGGGTCGCTTATCTTCTTTATATCCCGGGGAGTGGGGGTAGAGATTGGTAGTTTGGTATTACCTGCAGACATGTTAGTCTTAGATATGCATGAGCATGATGTTATTATCGGTATGGATTGGCTCGCAGCTTATAGAGCCATGATTGATTGCTTCGGTGGGAGCATTATTTTTGCCATTTCGGGGCAAGAGATGTTTGTAGTGGCAATGCCTCGCCCCGAGGGAGGCTCGACCGCTTATTTGTATTATATAGAGGAGGATGCCCCTAAGGAGGTTGTGATTCCTTTAGACTCGATCCCAGTCGTTCGTGAGTATTCCGATGTATTCCAGGAGATACCGGGCCTACCCCCCAGTCGAGAGATAGACTTTGTCATAGATTTATTGCCAGATATGAGACCTATAGCACGCGCTCCATACCGTATGGCTCCGGCGGAGATGCGAGAGTTACGAGATCAGATAGAGCAGCTGTTAGGTCAGGGCTTCATTCGCAGGAGTACCTCACCTTGGGGCGCTCCAGTCTTATTTATGAAGAAGAGAGATGGTTCACTGAGGTTATGTGTGGACTACCGGGAGTTAAACAAGGTCACGATACGGAATAAGTATCTGTTGCCTCGAATCGATGATCTGTTCGACCAGCTGAGGGGAACAACTTTCTTTTCGAAGATAGATCTGAGGTCGGGGTACCATCAACTACGTATTAGAGAGCAGGATGTTTCAAAGACTGCCTTCTTGACGAGATATGGGTCTTACGAGTTCAGAGTGATGCCATTTGGTCTCACAAATGCTCCAGCCGTATTCATGGACTTAATGAACCGAGTATTCAGAGAGTTTTTGGATCAGTTTGTCATCGTCTTCATAGATGACATTTTGATATATTCACACTCCGAGGAGGAGCATTCCGAGCACTTGAGGCAGGTTCTTCAGACTTTACGAGAGCATCAGTTGTATGCTAAGTACGAGAAGTGTGGATTCTGGTTGCGAGAAGTACAGTTCTTGGGGCATGTTGTTTCTGAGCAGGGGATAGCAGTCGACTCGAGTAAAGTGTCAGCGGTGAGGGAGTGGGGACAACCCACGACACCGATGGAAGTGTGTAGTTTCTTGGGGTTAGCCGGATACTACAGGAGATTCATTCGGGGATTCTCCAAAATAGCGGGTCCATTGACGAACCTGACTCACAAAGGGGTACCATATGTTTCGGATGATGCTTGTCAATTGGCTTTTGATGAGCTTAAAGACAAGCTTACTTCAGCACCAGTCCTTGCTTTACCGAAGCCGGGTGTGGAGTACCTGGTTTACACCGATGCCTCTTTACGGGGACTTGGGGGAGTACTTCAACAGGAAGAGAAGGCTATAGCTTTTGCCTCCCGCAAGCTTAAGCCGCATGAGAAGAATTACCCCACCCACGACCTGGAGTTAGCAGCGGTCGTCTTTGCATTGAGGATATGGAGACACTATTTATTGGGGAAGAAGTTCCGATTGTTTACAGACCACAAATCACCTCAGTACCTGTTCACTCAGCGAGAGCTGAATATGCGTCAGCGCAGATGGTTAGAGTTTATGAAGGACTATCAGTTCGACATACAGTATCATCCGGGGAAGGCCAACGTAGTTGCTGATACGTTGAGTCGTAGACCAGTAAATAAGGTAGCGGATGTCTGGAAAGCGAAGTGGAAGGAGTTGGGTCACCAGGACGCAGTAGCCCGTTCCTTCATATCTGTTATGACAATCACACTCGAGATTGTTACGAGGGTGATACAGGCACAGATCACATACCCGTTTTGCCAGGAGCAGATTGTACGGCTTTTAGCCGAGGGTGCTGAGTCCTATTCTGTTAGTTCTGATGGGGGTTTGAGGTTTAATGGAAGGTTAGTGGTTCCAGAAGGGGCAGAATTGCGTCATGCAGTGATGACCCAATCTCACGGGTCCCGATTTGCACTACATCCTAGAGGAGATAAGATGTACCAGGATATGAGGAGGCAATACTGGTGGAGTGGGATGAAGAAGGACATTGCTGAGTTCGTGTCCAAGTGTTCTACCTACCAGCTGGTGAAGGTGAACCATCAGAAACCGTCAGGATTGCTTCAGCCATTGGAAGTACCCGCGTGGAAGTGGGAGAGTATTTCCATGGATTTTATTACAGGGTTGCCTACATCACAGCGGGGCCACGACTCCATCTGGGTGATTGTAGACCGTTTGACCAAGGTGGCTCATTTTCTGCCGGTGCGGACAGATTATACCACGAATCAGTATGCTCAGTTGTTCATTTCTGAGATTGTCAGATTACATGGGGTGCCCTTGAATATTGTGTCAGATAGAGACAAGATTTTTGTGTCACGTTTCTGGGAAAGCTTTCAGGAGGCTATGGGTACTGAGTTGAGGTTGAGTTCAGCTTATCACCCACAGACAAATGGACAGACAAAGCGTACTAATTAGATGTTAGAGGATATGCTACGCATGTGTGTTCTTGATTTTGGAGGAGGTTGGGAGCCACATCTTCCACTGGTAGAGTTTGCTTATAATAACTCTTATCAGTTTACGATTGGTATGGCTCCATTTCAGGCTTTGTATGGCAGGCCTTGTCGTTATCCAACTTGTTGGCTCGAGGTGGGGGATAAAAAGTTGCTAGGACCAGAGGTAATTCAGGAAACCTTCGCGAGGATTGAGATGATTAGGAGTCGCATTCGAGTAGCCCAGGACAGGAAGAAGAGCTATGCCGATGCGAAACGGTTCTTCCGGGAGTTTAATGTGGGTGACCAAGTGTTACTGCGTGTATCTCCTATGAAAAGAGTGATGAGGTTCGGGAAGAAAGGGAAATTAGCCCCGAGGTACGTGGGACCATTTCCCATTATCGAGAGAATTGGGCCAGTAGCATACAGATTGGGACTACCAGAGCATTTACATCGCATTCACAATGTATTCCACATCTCGTCTTTGAAACGGTATCTTCGGGATGATATGGCCCATACTCACATCGCGATAGATGAGATAGACTTACAGCCTGACAGCTCTTATGAGGAGAGACCGGTGACTATCCTAGACTATAGTGAGAGGAGATTGAGGTCGAAGATAGTTCCACTTGTACGGGTCCAGTGGGAGCATCATAACGTGGAGGAATCCACTTGGGAGCGCGAGGCCGATATGCGCGAGAGATATCCAGATTTGTTCTTACCAGGTATGCCTTATTTTTTGAATTTCGGGATGAAATTCCGTTATTAGGGGGGAAGTATGTAATACCCCGTATTTTTATGCTATATTAATTTAGGGATTTATTAAATTTAATGTGAATTAATTATTTAATAAAATTCAGAAATTAATTATGTTATAATTATTAACGTGATGAGAGTTAGTAATTATGGGATAATTTGTTGAATATTACTAATGAGCAAAGTAATATATATTAGTGGTCATATTAAATGTCACGAGTGAATAAAATGACACTTTAGAAATTTGAGTCGGGACGCACCCGTGTCGCGTCGGGACTAAATATTGACAAATAAAAGTAAATATTTTATAAGTTGTTCGTATGGTCGCTTTGAGTGCACCAACGCGTCCGGAAGGGTCGAGATAGTCAGAAAAGTATACCCGGGGGTTTGATTTGGGTCTCGGGACGTTTTTAGGCCTAATTAGTACCCCGGGGGGGCATTTTAGTCATTTTGTATTTTTGGGTAATTAAGCCCACGAAAATTGAAGGGGTTATATAAGATGTTTAGGTTATATCCTAGGGTTAGATAACTCAAAACACTATAACTTCCATTGGAGAGGAAAGGAGAGAGCTCTCAAGGCATTCCAAGGCTCAAAACTCACCCGTTTGCACCGCCGCCACCGCCAACGCGTAGATCGCGAGACGGGGAACGCAACCACACCAAATTCAACACCAAACCAGATTTCTAAAAATCCCAGGCAAGTTTTTATCTTGCTTATTTCGTTGATGCATCTTTCATATTGGTTTTGGAATGATTAGGATGATTTATATGGAAGAAAAACCCGATTTGAGTCAGGAAATTTCATGTAGTTATGGTTTGAATGAAAATTCTGGAAACCCTTTTGTCATGTAGAGAATTAAACCACGAATTATGATGTTTATAAGAAGGAATTTCTGGAAAATAATTGTTAGAACCATGTTTAAGAGATTTCTAGGGTTCTTGTTATTTATATAAATTTTTGGGGCTGTTAATCCATAATTAGTGATAGAAACCCACATGCTTTACGTAGGGAATTCTTAATATGATGATATGATATTAGTATTACGAATTCTGGGTCGTTTGGGTATGAAAAATATGGATTTTTTTGAGGTTAGAAGATGAAACCCGTAACTGCAAAACTGCAGATTTCGCATACCTGCTTGATCGATCGATCGAGCCCAGAGCTTCGATCGATCGAAGGTTCGATCGATCGAGCCCCAGACCTCGATCGATCGACCCCTCCTGGCAGACTCCTATTTCCCTTTTTAAATTAGTTAAATTCAAGTTAATGTGAAATAATTCTTGGACATCCTTAATAAAATGTTTTAGGAGATGTGGAAGACCAGTAGGACATATGAATAATGTTGGGGCCTTTAATGTGAGACGAGAATTGTATTTTTGGGATAATTACATAAGGAACGATGAAATCTTGTATTAAAAGGAGAGATTACGTAAAAATGATTACGACGGAAAATAGATGAATTCCTACTGAATTTATACTTGGGAGAATAGATTCCATGAGGGTTACGTAGTAAGTTGGAAAAACCCTTCGAATTAAAGTTAGAAACGAACCATTATACTTGATAATAATAATAATGGGAAAATAAGGATAAATGTTGTGAATGTGGGTTATGGGATAAACCTAAATTGATATAATAAAAGTGGTATATTTATATGATTGTGTATGCATATATTATATACTTGTAAAAATCATGCCCGCGCTACTTGCTATCCCTGGGGTTTCCGCGCTGGGACGATCTTATCTCGTGTGCCTTATGGGGGATATTGACTCGTACCCTAGAAGATAGAAATCCTAGGTACAGGCTATCGAATCGGTAGTCACGGTCCTAAGAGACGTGAGGGTATGTACTGACCTCTTGGAATTGGAAACTATGCTTCGCTTCAATATTGTTTGTGTATGTATTTATACAGTTCGAGAGTGATTCCGAACTTGTATTCCCTTTAGTACGATGATATGGGGATTGGATAGCAGAGTATGCCCGAACCATAATTTTTATGTGGGGTGCTGTTAGAATATATATATTATACGGGTATTTAATATATATATGAACTTCTGAAATTTGGGAAACTGCCTACTGTGTTATGGTAAGTAAGACATGTTTAATGACTCAAATTGGAAATACTTGTTTTGAAAAGTATAATATGATATTGAAAGACTTTATGAATCAATAAAGTTAAAATGAGCGTTTTGTACTAAATGAAATTATCCTTTTAAACCATGATGTTGTTAAATCTTAAATCTTGAGAGTCACCTAAGATAAGTTAAATCCTTGGGGAACGATAGTGTGATATATGATGAGATAAACTATTGGGAAGGTTAGTGCTATAGGAGTGCACATTAGAAGAGAGGTGAGAATTTCTCAAGAGAGTGTCGCACTAATATGTTGTTGCATTGGCCTGTATCAATTTAAATACTTGCTAAACGAATTTTTATCATATACACTATCGGGCTCTGACCCGTTTCTATTCCTCTTTCTCTCTTGTATATATATGTATATATTACAGGTGCCCAGCCACAGGGGCGTCTTGTTTAGAATCCCTTGGAGGGAACGTGCTGCAGCTTAGGTGGGAATTGCAGGCCACTTGCTTAGACGATTTCATTTACTTGATTCCACTTCTATCATTCTCCTTATTGGGCATGTGTCGCCCTTTCCACTATTTATCTGTTTTATTGGGACATTTGTATTTCAGTTATTTCTAGTACTGTTACCTTGGGATTTATTCAGCATGTATGTTTTACTTTAAGTTTTAAATGCTGGGATTTAGTTGTTGAATGTTTAAATTAATTGGATTAAATGTTCCAGGATTATTGTGGTGTGATTATTTAAATATTGAATTGTTGTAGATAATTAAATCTTTATTTTCAAAATAAAATTTGGAAAGTAATGTTTAAAAATGGTTTTGACACTTAGCTTAATTAAATAGGGTGTTAAATTTGGAAAAGTTATTTTTACGACAGTGATGCTAAGAATGAACCAATTGTTCACCTTGATTTTAATTTAATAAAGGAGTGATCGCCCGGTATTTAATTAGGCGGGGTGTCACAGCATGTTCCTAGGAGATTATCAACTTGGGCATTATGGTAATTACCTATTGTACTCTATATCTTGATTTATACCTTCAGACTAGAATTCTAAATGTTTCCTTTTCGTAGGTAGGGATTCTGGTTACACAAGTGGACTCTAAACTAAGGGCAAAAGTAAAAGAGTTTTTGGTCATTCCTGTTCTAGAGGACGAACTAAAGAAGGAGAAAAACCTTCTAAAAATAGCTGACCAAGCTCTCCTGATCGTGTCAAGAGATCTGGAGAAGGAGAAGAAATAGAGGGATGATATTTTCACCACCAAGGCTAAAAACAAAGGTGTATGCAGTTTTCTTTGGATGGAAAATGATGATCAAGAAAAACAAATGAAGGATAATATGTTGAGTTGAATCTAGTGGCTCAGAAAATAATGTTATTAGCACCCCTCATTTGGTTTAAATATATTAAGTCTTTTTTAATATCTTAGTACTTGGGATAATTAAAATTACAATCATTTCAGAATGGGTACAAAAAGCTTCAGAACGTAGTTAATACTAACTATTGTAATGTGGAACTTGTTCGGGACTCGGATACACTTTAAATACGAAAAAATTTCATCCCTAAGAACATCTATTGATCATGCACTATAAAGTAAAACAATAATTAGGTTTGAATAAAAACCTAAGGTTTTAAATAAATACCTTGTGGATCTTGTTGTGATCCGTATAAGAAGAAATATATTGATGAAGATGATGATCTTGCTATGCAAACAAAGTCTCTAAAAACGTTTCTAGAATGCTCTGAATATCTCGAATCTTCTAGTATATGATCCGCATAAAGTAAGCCTTGTGTGTGGGCACTCTTAGAGATTAACACATGGTTAATTATGAGAGAAATAACCTTATCTGTCCTCGCCCTTACACAAAAACGTGAATAGTGTTTTTTCTCTCCAATTCTAACCCTCAATAATGGATCATTACCCTAAAACCCTAGTTTACACCAATATATATACATATAAGTCACGAGCTTTAGCTAAATTGGGCCATCAAAGAGTTTCAATCCCACTACTTTGGAAATAAACTATCAGAAGGACCCAAGACTAATAATTAAATTGGCTTCCAAATAAATACTCAGAAATTACAAATTACAACTATCATAACTTATTTTCTTTCTTTATGTGATCGTGATTAATTCCTCTAAATAATCACGATTGTACTCCAATTTAATTATCTCAAATCACTCAAATAAAGAGGTTTTATTTTTAAACTTGATTATCTCAATTTGTCGTGGATCGAATTTAACCAACAATTAATCAATTCCTTGATTCTCGGCGATACTCTATCGAATTATAAATATAACCCATCGGGTGCGCTTAACTAGTTGAAGCAAAACATATAAGCCTATCAAAGGGTATCATAATCTAATATATCTCCTGAATGCGGATTCCTCTAAATTATGATCTTAGACCTACTTAAAAAATGATTTCCCAACTCACGGGGATCATTTAATTCAATCTAAAATGGAATCGAAATAAAAGAAATAACTATGAAAGCATTCCAATCAACATAAACCATGATATTAAGAATCTATGTGCTCGTTGCGTGAGATTGCCAAAGTCTAATCAAGGTAACCCTTAGACATGAATCTCATGGGTGGTTATGCTTAATACATTCCTGGATGTACCTGTTGCAATCCTCTAATCAACTATAAAAACAAATTTTTGAACCATCAAATAGGTTTTTGTATTTTAATACATACTAATAGGATTTCACATGAAACTTCACCGATAGGATGTCACTTCCATCTAGGTTGTGAATTTATTCAATTGAACTAAAACTAAAACTCATATCTCTTGTGATCAAGTCGAATCTAACTTACCAAAATTCCTACAATGTGCAATTGACTGACATAGTATACAATATATTTAACCATAAATATAAGGCATTCTTGTAACCACTATACTTATTTCAAAATGAACTAGCACATCTTCGTTAAAAAGTAAACATCATAAATGGCTTTAGGAATAAAACCCCAACAATCTCTCATTTAATCTCAAATCCATATGCATATGCATCTAACTCCCAATCCATCTACTGAACAGTCTATAGCCCTTATTGTAGAAGGATTAACTGGGTGTTATCTTATACAACCCTGGTCATAAACTTTTATCCTACATGTTCGATCTCTCAAACTAGGTGAAACCTACACTCAATGTGCTTAACCCTTTTATGGGTTATGGGTTCACTCAAACTTGCAATCGTATCGTTGTGTACACTAAAAAGTTTAATAGGCAATTTCACTTGAAAGATCTTCATCGAAGTTACTTAGGAACTTCCTGAGAAATATAACCTTTTTAGTTTCTTTCAAATTAGTAACTACACTGGCCTCCTTGGTGGATTCAGAAATGTAATATTCCTTCACAATCCTCTAACTTATATCTCAACCTCCTTGGGTAAACACATATTTCGAGGTTAAAAACTTGAATTCCTTATATGAATGATAATCAAGTTATTGTACCTAAAAGATATAAGGTTATTATACTGATATCTGCTCACTATGCCAATGGCTAAGAAGATATTCGATCTATAACACAATATAACATACACGAGGCTACCCATTGTCGAAGCATTAGGTATATCCCTAATATCTTCTATCTAATCAAGCATCTTGGGACATTGATCCCTAGAAAAAATGATTATATACTTGAACCTAAATTATCGACTTGGAATCCCAATGCTAATCTTCTGAGTGCAATATTAATATAAGCGACTTAAGATAATCCCAGTATCATTTTTATCCGATCTAAGGCCAGCTTGATCCTAACGATGTTTTTGACTTTTCTTGAGTAATTCATATTGAAATACCAGGACAACCACACTCTTATGTAATACAATACACCCACTTTGTTCCTAATTAGGAGAATATCATCGATAAATTATACTAGTAACAGTACCACGTTTCTGGAATGCTTCTTACATAAAGAAGTATTATTAAGGCTTTGATCAAAATCAAGAAATTTATTTCCTGATAAAACTGAATGGACAATCCCTCAATGTTATCTTAGATCCATGTGAGGATCACACAAGCTTACATCATTTTTTGATCCAGCGCTAGCTTGATCATAAGGATGTGTCTGAATTGTCCTAAGTAATTAATATTGAGATACCTGGACAACCAAACTATTATGTAAGACAATACACCCACTTTGTTCCCAATTAGGATAATATCATCAAAAAATTATGCATGTAATACCACCATTTTTCTGGCATCCTTTTTATACAAAGAAGTATTATTTACACTTTGTTCAAAATTAGAAAATTGATTTCCTGATCAAACTGAATGTTTAAAACCTTGATGTTATCTTACATGCATAAGAGGATCACATAAGCTTACATCACTTTCCTATCCCGACTTCTTGCTATGTACTTATCAAGACAATCATCTTAATGTTAAGACAATCCTAACATAATTTATCATGTCCACGGGCAAGAAGGTTTGCTTATAGTCAATCATTTTATTTCTATGAAAACCATTTCATAAGACTTGCCTCAAAGGTTTAAAACTTTCCATCTTTCTATCATTTAGCTTCGTGTAGATCCACTTGCGCCCGATGGGTTTTATCCTATCAACAAGTCTACAAGTTCCCAAAACTTGATTCGAATAAATTTAATCCCTTTTGGTATCCATATTCATAAGTCAAAGCTAAAATTATTATCTTGTAATGTGTCATTGTAGTTCCTAATATGCGATGCATGTTTCCTTATGTTATCACTGAATTGTTCACCCAAAACAGTTACCAGGCAGGATGACTCTGATGCTCCCACTACAACGTGGCATTACTTATTATCCAATATAAGTGATTATTGATACCTAATAATCGATAATACTCTGACTATATCCATGTGGTGTATTATTCTTATTAGATTGTATTTCATCTTTTATGGGTGGTCTAGCAACACTAGTAATGTGATGATCCTTTTTATCGTAAGATAAGCTTACTCATGGGCCCATAGTTTATTACATAATATTATTATAAGAGTTGGGAATTGATACAATCAATGTCCTTCTTATAGATACGGACATGATATAAATTACATTTATAACCTTTGGGATAACCAAGAAAGACACATACCTTTTCCCTTCATTTGAACTTCCTTGGCTTCTTCCACATCACAAGTGTCAAGCACCCCCAGATCTGAACATGACTTAGAATGGTCTTGTAACCATTACAAGGTTCAATGGGACTTGAAAAGACTAATTAAGAAGAAACTAAATTGAAATGTATATCTTTGTTTATTACATAAAATCCTAGTATGAATGTTATATTCCTGAATAACTAAACATGGAACTTATCATATCTAAAAGAGTTTTATTTCTTCATTTCCCTTACACCTTTACAAAATGGAATACCCACTGTAGATAATTAGGATACAATCCCACCTCCTGTGAATGATCCCTTAACTCTCCTAAGAGGTATAAACTCCATGATCCTATCATAGAGTTTTGATTAGTTTACCTCACATATGCTCCACCTTAGCCTTTTACACTTTGGAATAATCAAAGGCCTCAAACATGTGGTGCATAAGGTAATCATACCCATACCTTGAGTAATCATTAATAAAATCGATGAAGCACTCAAAACTAGCTCTTGACCGTATAGTCATAGAACGACATGAATCAAAATAAATTATTTTCAGCACACATGTATATTTTTAGCTTTAGGCTTGAAGGGACCTTGGGACTTTTACCTTCTAAATGAGATTTAAGACTATAAGTGACTCCACTTCTAATGAACTCAATTATCCATTTTAAACTAGTCTTTGAATTGATTTTAGAATAAAATATCCTAAGTGAAGATGCCAAAATTATGTTTGGTTCTAAAAGGAAGCTTTCTCAGTAATGATTTATCCATTAACATTATTCATTTCAGTATTTAGAAGTATTGGTGAAACAAACCGTATAATGTATAAATTATTTTCCAATGTATCAAAACATATCAAATTTATCTCAATTTTAATGAAAACTATTTTATTAAAATAAGCAAATATATGTTCAAAACCAATTTAGAAATCAAAACCAAATTTTCTTCCAAATCCATGTACATTGAATAATTTACCTACATTATCTTTACGTTCCTACCATAATCTAAAAATGTTTCCTACTGCTAATCAAGTTGCCTTATTCTTTTTGCCTATTATCAGGAACATCTCCTTGTATGTAATTTCACGGTTACCTGGAACCTCTGCATAAAGTTTTAGTCATGTGTGGTTCTCGAGTCTACATTTTATGTTCTCGTATCTCATACCATAAATCATGAATTTATTTTTAAGATAAAAGACATTACCATGCAATTTTTTCTTACAGTGTAAGGAATACCGGACATATTACTATAAAACTTGTAACTACGTGTAATGAGAATATCTGACTTTTTGTTATTTCAATACTGTCGAGGAATATGAACTTTCTTAACCCCAAATTGTGGCACCTGAGACTTAAATGTATACTTACACCTCCCTTTCAAAAAAACAGTAAGGATATTATTAACAACTAACGCCATCCCTTGCCTACTTATGATGCTCACTCCCGGATTACAAAATTATTAGGGTTTCCTTACCATATCTAATCCAAAGACTCCCTTGTTCAATTAATGATGAAAATATTTAAGAACATGATTATTAGGTGGGGTCATCAACCAACATCATGGTTTACAAATTCTTATCTGTCAATTCTATAAAATCAAACATATACATATAGAACTTCCCCATCGGGGGAGACTAAACATATGTAAACCATAATTTAAAATAATTACCATAAAATTTAAGTAACTTGATTTTGTAACTAATACCGTTCATTAGGTAGGTAAAACAATGCTGATGCGGGGAGTTAGTCACATCACAATTTTAAAACAACGATGGGAATCATGGGTTAAATAGTCTATTTTCCCCTTAAGTTAGAACAATGTCAATTACATTTTTAGTCCTTAAAACTTATTCCAATTACAATCGTTTACTTTAAGACAAAAAATAGTGAGTGAGAGTTGAATTCCTTTTTGAAATCATAGAATCATCATTGACAAATTAATTTTCAATTAAAACATAAGAATTAATTCGATTAAATTTTAAAGTGGCATCCCTTTACCGCCAAATAAAAATTAATCCCGTCGAACATCCTACTTTCCTTATGAAGTGAGATTTCTCATAAGGATCTTATAACCAACCTTAAAGTATATATAATTTTTATCTTTCATTATGTTATGTGAATAGTTCAAGAAAATTTTGTTCAACATAATGAATGTACAACGTCTTTTGGTCCCATAGTTACTAAAAGTTACACCATTAGGGATGATATCATTAAATTTTTTTAAGTGTATACCATCAATTTATTCCTCGAGTAAGAATCTTCTCGTGAAGAACTTTCCCATCAAGAGGAATGAACTCCCTCACATTCAATTCTTGGAACTATAACTTAAGAGTCTTAAAAATACCGGATGTCATGATTAAATCCATCCATTAGGGGGCCATACTATATATGGCGCGAGGAAGTAAACAAATCACATTTATAAAAATAACTATAAAGATTACAGGGTTTATGTGGAAACCCCTATCTCACTTAATAAATTAAACCTGAGAGTATTTTTAAAAATAGTTGCTTCACTTCTAAAAGCCCGAATTGAATCCTTGGTAATTTCCCAATTTATTAGTACAAATTAAATTTCAAAATCTCACTATTTTAATTTTGCAAAAAAAAAAAAAAAAATTCTAAAATTAAAATAAATTTCGAAGATTAAAATTCAATTTATACCTTTGAATTATTTACCTGATTAAATCCAATTTAAAATAAAAATATTTATAGGTATAATTATAATCCTCTTTAATCCTTCATAATGGATCAACACATCTCTAGTCCCCCACAATTGATCATTATCCTAAACCTTAGTTTACATCAATATATAAGTATAAGTCATGGTATTTAGCTAAACTGGGCTTCTAGATAGTTTCGGACCTACTATTTGGGTAATGGAATATACTAGGGATCTGAGACTAATAATTAAATTATATTCCAAATAAATACTCAAAAATATCCAATTACAATTAACATAATTTGTATACTATCTTTATTTAATCGCAATTAGTTACATAAATAATCATGATTACACTCCAATTTAAGTATCTTAAAATCACTCGGATCAAGAAGTCTTATTTGTAAAGGTTATTATGGTGAATAATATGATTCCTCACGTTACGTGTTCGATACCCACTTGGTCAAATCAATTTGTCACTAATCGATTTTAACCAACATCTAATTAGTTGTTTGATTCTCATAATTACTAGTAGAAATAAAATATATGAGTCTATCAATGGGTATCAAAATTCAAAATATCTCTTGGAAATGGATTTTTTTGAATTATTATCTCAGAGCTACTCACACAACAATTGCCCAACTTTCGGGTATCATTTCGTTCAATCTAAATCAAATCTTACCCACAGAAATCAAAGAAATATTTATGATGGCATTACAATGCTCATAACCCTTGAGATAAAAATATATGCAACCTTTGGAAATGGTATGAGATTGAACAAGGTTAGTCAAGATAGCCCTTAGACTCAATTCTCACATGTGGTCCTATTCAATATATTCCTAGATGTACGAATCATAATTCTCTATTTAATTATAATTTTTTTCTAGAAACCATCATATAGGTTCCCGTACTGTGAGATATACTACTAGGATTGCATAAGAAGATATACCGATAGGATGTGACTTCCCACCTTGGCTTTAAATTAAATTTAATTGAACTAGAACTGAAATTTCGATCTCTTGTGATCAAGTTGAATCAAACTCATTGAATTTACTACTAAGTGAAATTGATAAACATAGAGTAAAATATATTTAACCATAAATATAACGTATTATTGTAAACATGACTATTATTTTTAAATGAACAGATACACCTTTGTTGAAATGTAAAGATCATGCAAGGTTTTAAGAATAAACCCTAATAGACATGTGGCATTACGACACACCCGACTTTGAGGGAGCTGATGAGACCCTATGTCTGATCCTTTATTTTTGGATCATGGAGGCTTCGAGGAATACTGAAGGAGGATAATAGATTCTAGGTTTCATGTTAAACTATCCAATAGTGAATACTTTTCCTTATCATGCATAAAGAGCTTGGCGATCTTTTGCCCTCTCGTTCAACCCTAACTCCTTGAGAATTTTATTTATTTTTAAACATTTTCTGAACACCTTTTTTGTAATATTTGATCAAGAATAACAATTATTTTGTAATGAATGATTTTTTTATGTAAAAGCCTGGTTTTTGTACTTGTCCATTACTACCTTTGTTCTATCTAATTTAATAAATTAATGAATGGCTTTTAATGAATGGTTGGATGTCTATGGATTAAGTCTTGGCTGATCAATTTACCGACCATCAATTAATCAATTAACCTTTTAGGACTGATTTAGGTTGAGGTGATCAATTGACTAACCATTGGTTAATTAGTTAGCCATTAAAGTTTCCAATATGTCTGACCAACCGAGGTGACTAGTTGATTGACCATAATTCTGGACTTGGTCAGGTCGAACGGATAATTCGGTGACCAACTATTTTTTTTGTGAAACTTCGTGTCTAGAGTAAAGAGTCTGAGATGCCATTTGGTGTTTATCTTTATATTCGGCCGTATTTGTTGGTTTTACTATTTTTATAAGCATTTATCAAAAAAGTTTGGTGGATTAGATAACGAACATCTTTTAAAAGAAATTGTGCATTTTATTGATTTGAGCATAATTCTAAAAGACAATGTGCATTCCACGAATGCAATCTTAAAATAAATTATGCTATTACAATATTTTGTGAATTAGATAAATTAACTACGGAATGACATTAATGATGATCTACTCTTGAAAAATGACTATTCATTGGTAGTTAATGTTCAATTTTTCCACGTTCCATGGGTAACGACATGTTCGTCCTTCAGAGTCCATTGCATTGAATGTATCAATTTTCAGAGGACGAGATCACCTACTTTTAATGTTCAGTTTCTTACTCATCGGTTGTATTATCGAGCATCCTTTTATTGTGTAGCATCCATTTTTATGACTATTACCTTCCTCTTCTCTCCAATGACGTCTAAATCGGCTTTCATCAGGTAGTCATTTCCTTGAGCTCAAAACTGTAGAATTTAAGTCTAGGTAATTCTTGTTCATCTAGTATAACCGCTTATATACCATATGTGAGAACGAATGACGATTCTCTAGTAGGTCCTCGAGTACTCGTTTGGCAAGCCTATAAGACTGAGAGTAACCATTCGACCGAAAGGAGTTTGGAGTTATTTAACTATGTCTTCAAGTTGTGTAGTAGCCCATTACATCTTGTTTATCTAGTTGATGAGAATAAATGTTCGAATATGTACTTGTCATATAATTCATCAATATTTAGGATGTCAAACTATCTTTCGTTATCGGTGATGATTGCATACAATATGCCATACCGACTTATGATGAACTTTCAAATGAAGGAGTGAACCTTGTGATTAGTGAACTGTGTTATTGGTACAGCCTCCACCCACTGAACGAAGTAATCTATAACTACTAGCATGAACTTGTACTTACTAGAAAAGGCCCTAGAATGTCCATCCCCCAAAGACCAAATGACCATAGGGAGATGATTAGTGAGAGATCTTCAATGGGTTAGTTGATGAAATTTGTTATGCATTATAACTTGACACACTCCTGAACGTATTTCTATGTATATTTGGACATGGTAGGAATCCTTGGTTTAGGCATCTCTATCTAAGTTTCATTTCCCAAGGTGTCCCCCACATATCCTTTCATAAAAACATCGCGGGACCACTGTGACCTCTGTTGGATGAACGCGGTAAAGTATCGTTTGAGTGTACCCTCTATAGTACATAACTCCACCATATAGTATGCTATTAGTATCCTTTTCTTGTATCTTATTTGCCTATGAGTGATCATCCATAATAGTCATGTCACTTCGATATTGCACAAATGTTTCCATCCAGTTTGGACTTTGGCCTGCCATAATTACTTCTTTGACCTCATCTAGCTAGATTCTAGGTAACTTAATAAATAATATAATGGGATTCCCTTCATCTTATGATGGACAGCTCGTCACACTTTTTATCTCCTTATATAGTAATGTGGTTGATTATGAATGCCGTTAAGTTGCTTTCCATCTCTTAGAGTTGCATGAAGTATACTAAAATCTTGTTTCCTTTAGCCTCACATTTTCCTAACACCTAGTCAACTTTGAGTAGGGCTAATCATACACCAATAATCGGAGATTTTTACTTCACTTTATTATTTGACTCTTGAAAGTTAAATCTTAAGGCATATTATACATCAAATCCATCCAGTCTGTCGGCGATAACCCTCACTTCGCTTCTGAACATGTTGGATAATCCATCTACAAAGACGATACAAAACATTTACTATGTGTTTAACTCTTGAACTAGTCCGTCATCGCCTAGATTGGTGAATTATTTCAAAAAATTTACGGTAGCCTGCCCCTTTATGGACACTCGTGGTTTGTATTAAACATTGAATTCTCCCATCTCTACCGATGACTTCATTAGCCGACTAGAGACTTATAGTCTATATAGGGCTTATGTGAGGGGTTTGTTGGTAAGTATGATTATTGATAAGCACCCAAAACTATACAATTTATACCTCGAATAGATGTACTTTAGTTGCTAATTCTCGGCAATATGGGTCTTATGTGCTTAAATGTTTATTTTGTAGGTCAAATGTGCATTGCAGAGTTCAAACGCTTAAATCAAGAAAATTGCGCGTTTTATGGAGCTAATTACCAACCCCGTAACCGTACCCGAGCTTAAACCTACCCTAAACCCTGTGTGTGTTTTGTTTGTCCCTTTTTATTTTTTTTTAGATTTTTAGTTTGAGTTATTTTATGTTTTAGGATTTATTTTAGATTTATTTAGAATTTTTAGGTTTTAATTTCTATTTTTATATTTTATTTTTATTAGTATGATTTTATTTTATTTTGGTTTTATTAAGCTTTTAGTTTTAGTTTTTATTTTATTTTAGTCTTATTTTATTAGGATTAGTTTTAGGAATTTACTTTTAGTTTTATTAGCTTTACTTTTTTAGAACTTTAATTTTTAAGTTTAATAGATTTACATTTACATTTTTTTTTTCTTTCTAGTTTCATTTTTAATTGAGTCTTTGTTTTATTTTAAATAGGATTTTATTTTTTTAGGTTTTTATTTTATTTTATTAATTTTATTTTTTTATTAGTTAGATTTTTTTAGGTGTTCAAATTATACACACACACCACCCTACACTTTCCTACACCTAACCAAACCCCCACCCTCACCAAACTTATTTTACACCTCACCCACACACAACTCTTACCCCTTTCATCTTCTTCCCCCAAACACCTCTTATCTCTCTCTCTCATCAACCCTCCATTTCCAAACAATATGCCCATAACCAAAACATTAAACCTCACAAGACCCATCTTCTATACAAAGAAAACCCACCACCCTTTACCCGGAACCCCCATAACCCCTCGCCGGCGCAACCCGTCTCCGGCGAAACCACCAACCACCCCTCGTCGTCCAGTCAACAACCCGGCGGCGTCCCGACCTCCGATCGCGACCCCTCACCTCCATACCCGCTGTCCCCGCCGCGACATGCCATCTCCGGCGTCCTAAGCCACTGCAGGCGGACATCTACTGCCGACGCCTAACTGCGGCCTACCTCCGTCAATCTAGTCTGAACCCCATACTCGAAAGCCTCAGTTCAATTCTCCAAACTTGCAACCCAATTCCCATCTCACGTTTTCATCACCTGTTAACAAACCAAATCCATGACCAAGTCAACCAAATAAAGCCACATGCCACTTAAACCTCTTTTAAACCCCTTTTCCCAATATACCCTTAAAAATCCCCAACTAATCTTTTCTTTCTCAATACCCAAAATGACCCAAACCTCTCATCCCAAAATATGATTTTATTCCCTCACCTCACTACCCATATGACACACCCCAAACCACATGCACACTTATACCAATTACCCTATATACCCCTAGCTCCATGCCTTGTATAAAAAGAAAATAGAAGACCCCATGAGGAAGGAGCTTTTAGATAGGAATTTTAGAGAGATAATTGTAGAGAGAAAAACACCATTTGTAAATAGTTTTGTTCTATTTTTATTTTTTTTAGATATTTGTGAGGTTAAATATTGATTGAGATTTAATTGAGTGTTGGTTTTAATTTCATATTACTTGGATTCTCAATTGGAGGGTTGTATGCTTCTCATTCAAGGATTGAAGTTTATTGAATTCAAGAGATTGGTTTGATTATTCTTCTCTTTACTCTTTATTATTAAATGCCTATTGAATATTTGTTTATTATGTTTGATACCATGTTAGGCTAAATCCCCTTTCAAGGGGTGGGGTAAAACCCTTATATGATGTTATTTTATTTTAATTAGTTTAATTGCTTGAAAAGTCCCTTTGAATGTTAATTTTAATCCCTCACCCTTAGATTTACGCCTCGAGAGAGGGTAAATGATTTTCGAGAGAAAATCGAAATTCTAGTGATAATACCCATTTTAGATTCGAACTAGAGATATGGGTTTCTTAAGTGGGGTATTATAACTTGAATTTCAACTCTAAATTTATTTTCTAAGGTTTACATGCATTTTAATCGATCGATCCTAGCGGGTGATTAATTAAAAGGAGTGTAGATCTATTTTTCTAGAGTTGTGGGGTGTTGAACTTAAATTTTCTAAAAGATTAATATTATAATTACACTTGCAATGAGAGTTGGTTTGTAATTTTGATATTAATTTGGGAGAATTCAAATAATTAAATTAATTAATTAGAATAGCTAAAATTTGTGGTGTAATCCCACTCCTTGATTGTTCTCACAATTATTTACCTCACTTTATCTTTTATTTTAGTGTTAAACTTTATTTTTCATTTTAGTAAATTTCTAGTTAGTTGTTTTCATCTCACACTTTAGTTTAGTTTAGTTTAGTTTAAACCTCACCTCACCTCACCTTATTGTTTTAATATTGAAAAATCTAAAAAAATTAGAAAAGTGAAAAGTCCAAAAAGAAAATAAAAAGTGAATTACAATTGAAGTTGGCTCTAGCTTACTCCCTAGGAAGTGGATTGATACCCTTACTTATCTCTACACTTGAGTTTATTATATTTTGTAGGTAATTGAGGATTTTTGACTAACTTGGCTTTCAACAATAACGACATACACAAAAAGCATAGTTATCAATTATAGCGTGGGCTTGGAAATGGGGACTCAATTTCAAAGTAGAAATTTTGAGTGAAAATGTTATCTTCTCAATTTCTAGGAATTTGGGTCATACTCCTCTGAGTGCCTTGCTCACATAATATACTAGTCATTGAATACCATTTTCATCCCGAACAATATCTAAACTGACAAACGAAGACAAAATAGTCAGGTGAAGATATAATTCTTCACCCAGAACAGTTTTGCAGAGGAGTTGAGCTTCGAACAGATATCTCTTAAACTCCTAAAAATCCTATCCGCATTCATCTTTCCAGACAATGGTTTTCTTCAATATTTGGAAGAAGGGTAAATACTTATTTGTTATCATGTTCATGAACCTGTTCAGGGATGTTACTTGCCAAGTTAACAATTGTACCTATTCAATCGTATTAGTCTTATAATATCTAGGACCGCTTGAATTTTCTTAGGGTTTTCCTCTATCCCCTACTAGTAACTATGGACCCTAGAAACTTCTTGGAGGACATTCTAATGGCTCATTTTTCTAGGTTCAACTTCATCTCATATATTTAGAACTTAGTGAATGTATCCTAAAGATCATTGACATCGTCTTCCTACTTAAAAAAGTTTACCACTATATTATTCTTGTAAACCTTTATTGATCTCCATATATTCATTTTTAACATTGCAGTGACAAATTGCTGGTAATTGGATCTGACTTTCTTCAGCTCGAAGGACATAATTTTATAGTAGTACGTTCCTCGATTGGTTTTTGAATGAAGTTTTTTCTTCATTAGTTGGATGCATTCTTATTTAATTGTAGTTAGAATATGGATCCATTAATGATATCATTGTGTGGCCTAATGTCGGATCCACTAATGCGCCAATCCTTTGGGGGGGGGGGGGGGGGTAGAGTCATTGGGCCAAGATCTATTCAAGTCTAACTAGTCTATGCATAAGATCTACATCCCGTTTAGTTTCCTCATAAAGGATATATTGTAATACCATTTAGGTATTTAACCTCCTTAATAAAAAAAATGTCAAAAGATGTTGCTACTTTTGGGAATATTACCTAGTTTCACTTTGGTGTGAAGGCTCTCTTCTTCTGCTTTGTTGGATGACACGTCGGGTCAATCTTCAAGCGATGGGCTATTTACAAAGGCATCCATGCCTGGAACATCCTCATGAATCCTAGTTAAAGTATTGTGGTTCTTTCATAGGAAACATTGTAAATATTCTCTTTTGCGATTGGTCAAGGATGAACCCACATAAACCACCCGTTCTGGACATGTTTTGAACACTGGAATAGGGACCACGTCTGCAAGAAGTGACCTTTTGGTTGGATATTCCCTTGGATCAAGCCCGTCTATAAGAAAACACTTTTTTTATTCTTCTGCATCGTGAAGTAACAAATATAACATGAATATCTTCCACATACAATTCATGCTCCATTCGTTGTTTGGAACCAAAGGGTGAGGGATATAATAGAGATCACCGAGTCTAGTAGGTTGAGTGTTGCTCGTCCTATTAGTACATTATATAATAACAGTGACCTCATAATCAACAATTAGACTTGTAGAGTGATGAACTTTGGGCTTTTCCCTATTAACAGGGGTAAGTCGATTACCCCCTAAAGCGACACCTACTCTCCCAAAAAGTCCAGTAGTGGTCCGTTCACTAGTTTGAGTTGTGTGCCTTCCATATGGATCTTGTAAAAAAATCACAATATATGGTGTCAGGTGAACTAATTGTGTCTATCAAAATCTTTTCAGTGACCCACTTCT
This sequence comes from Sambucus nigra, assembly GCA_949130495.1. Lineage (NCBI taxonomy): Eukaryota > Viridiplantae > Streptophyta > Magnoliopsida > Dipsacales > Adoxaceae > Sambucus > Sambucus nigra. The sequence goes on from OX422208.1 coordinate 205,633,457, forward strand.
ATATGATGGATTTAATAAGGGTAATCATGTAGCATGATTATTTCAAACAAATCTTTCGGTGTAAAGATTATATTTTGCCAATATTCCATCTGAACCTCCATCAGCGCTCGCGTTTCACCCTTGTAGTCATTTTTGGTTGATTTTGACCATTTATGGTCGCAAATCCTCCATATATCATGCCTATCCACCCCAAAAAAAAAAATTCTCAGCATTTTCAACCTTTTTTGGTATTTATTGCCTATATTCATGCTTTCTAGATCGTCTTCGGTGATGATTGTCCCTTTCTATGTTATTCTAGTCTTCCGTTCTTCTCCTCCCTTTCAAGGAATTCTCTTAAGTTTCCTCTTTCGATTGGGGCTCTATTTTTAAGAGAAGGAATTCATTTGAATCATTCCCCTAATACCTATGGAAGTTTTAATATTTGTTGGAATTCTTTCTAAACCAATGGATTCTCAGCTTTTTCGGCCAATTCAACACTCTCAAATCAGTCATAGTGGACAAGGCCCTTCCTACTGTCATGTTGAGCAGTAAAAACTAATAGAATCATGGCTGGTATCTCACTATGGTGCCCTCTAGTCCTCGTATCTTTTTTTACCCTTCAACTCCAGACCTCATTTCCCATAATTTTTCTTCCCCTTAAGGATGAAAGTGTTTGTCTTCGACGTGGATATGTTTTTCCATTTTCCACATGGGGTTAGTCACATTTTTTGATGGATTCTTGGACAAGGATTAGATGATTATCTTACTAGAGAGACCTTTGAAGAATGAAACTATTTTTTCCCATTCATTTGGGTGATAAATTCAGAGAAGTTTGTCGTTAAATATCTTGACGAACTTCCTCAATAATTCCTCCGTAGTTTGAAGGAGGTTCAACAGAATTTGATCGTCTTTTTGTTTACTCGACTGTAGACGAAGTGTGTGACAAAGAAGTTAGTTAGTTTTATAAAGTAGGTAACTGAGTTTTGGAGTGGTCGGTTGAATCACGTTTGGGTTGAGCCCTTTAGTGTAGTAACAAAGGACCTATACATGATCTAGTGTGCACTACCTAATAAGTCCATATATGCTTTGTAATTGTTAATGTTATCCCGTGGCTGGACGTTCCATCGAAGGAATCCATATTAGGGATATTTAATTCCAATGACATTAGATAATACAAGATGTTGTGATTAAATGTTGATGCATGACCATCACCTCCTTAGTCAATCGGCACAAGAGGCGGGTCAATCCTTTTGAATACCGATACTCTCATTGAATAGGAGAGCGCAAATGGTGGAGGAAGTGATGGGGGAATCACATAATATCCATTCTAGTTGATGTCAGGTCCATCTTGATTTTTGTTGGCCCGTGGATTAGAATTAGCCTCTAGCTTATTTAATATTTGTTTTAGCTTTGTTTTGAGGGTTTATTTTTGTTCAACGAGCTTGTGGATGTCTTGGGTGACTTAATGCCTATTAATGGCTTGGATTTATTGTTCCCACAAATTATCCCAATTATGTTTATGTGAAAAATTAAATGTATGTAACAGTTATTTATATAAATTCAAAAATGCATGTAATATGAGACTAATAGAGGATACATATAGTTCGACCAATGTGACCTACATCAACGGGGAAGAGGGAAGGGGTAGTAGCTTATTATTTTGGGAGTGATGTTTGTTTCATATAATAATCTTAGATCCCTCTCCTATCCTACCTTGGATTTATATAGTAGCCTTACATTAGGTCCCACAATTTTACCCCCACTATTGAGGGAGTGGTTAGTCAAATGGTACATATGGTCGACTCCCAAACAACTAGTGTTTAATATGTTCCCCATTTCCTTAGTTAGTGGTTCTCTATATTAGGGTATGTCCTTAACATCAAAACTACGGTCGTATGGCGTGGTCCTTTCTACGATCTTCTAGTGGAGAGGGGAGGGGTGTTCGATGGAGTATGTATACAAACTACCGTTTGTATCATCCAACCAAAATTTCCCTTATCAACACAAATCCCCATATCCTTTACATATTTAATTATTAAATTATTATTCATACCAATACTATAAATATACTTAATTTGTTAAAAAATATGTGATGTGTAATCTCTCAAATACCTATAATTGATTAACCTAGCTTGACATGAGATGACTCGAAAAGTGCATATTAGTTTTCTCCCTATTATTGGATTACTCTCTTATAGTGATTTGTTGTTTAGACACTTAATACTCAATAAATTTATTCCAATTCATAATATTGGTCGGCTATTTCCAAGGAATGCAATCTTTCAATGACATTATTCATATTTTTGCCAAAATTATGTTCTCGAAGATTTTTCCCACGTTTTCCACTATTCCTTTGCAATTATGAAAATATATTGTATCCATTTATATAAAAAGACAAGATAATACTGTATCAAAACATTTAATCTTACAGAGTAATGCCTAGAGCCTGATTCTCATATCGATGTCATAAGTGCGAAACCCAATCATATAGGTCACCCTTGTACATCATTCGATATCAACATCTCAATGTACATATAAAGCTTTTGACCCAACGCATTTTGATATCCTTTTATATAATCACGATTTTTGACATTTAAGATTTGAAAACATGCACACTGTTCTAAAAAAAATATACTTGGAGTGAATTGAAAAATTATTTTTGAAATGTATAAAGTTTTCAAAAAGGGCTTTGGGTCTTAAAAGCTTGCAAAATTTCAAGATTAAGCCTAATGTGCACAAGCGAAAGTACAAGACTAATTTGTAAATTTTTTTCATTGTTGCAATGAACATGGGTTGATTCCATGTGGCTTTTTTTATAGCTAATGGGATTTATAATGTTCACATGAAGGGGATTTGATATCGCGTACACAATTGTACATATTTCTGAAAGTTTTTATAAATACAATTTTGGGCTCTAAAAATCATAAGTTACGAATGTGAATCTTTTGTTATCTCATTTTTGTAGGTTTTTAACAAACTCTATTAAAATAAATTATCTTTTTAATTTGAGAGAATTATAATGATCAATACTTGATCCAAGACTTGTGATGACTTTTGTTGAGTGAATTGTATTCCAAACCACAAAAGCTTAGAATTTCCATCTCTTCTTATCATATTAAACTTCAATTTTAGATTTGAATTTAAAGTTGATTAAATTGTATATTTGATTGGATGAATTGGTCAAGGTGTAGACGATTTGAAGGAAAATGGATTTCATGTCATGCTTAATTTTTAGCTAGGATTGTCTTTTGTGGTGGAAAGTTGAGATATAAATTAGTAATTACTTATAAGTGATTTAGTTAAGAGGTACTTTCCTTCATCTTGTAAAATTATCGTTTCAAAAGTAATGAAAGAGGGCATACTCCTGATGTATTTTCTCTTGATGGGGTTTTCCTCCTAGATCTGTCCTTACATGATAATTATGTTTCTAATTGGTAATCTGATTAGATAATACAAATTTCCACACTATATCTAGGGTTTGTTCGTAACTTGGTAGGTAATGATACTTTTAAGTACTCTAACCTAGTTAATTGACATTAATGATGGTAGATCATTCCTTACATGTGTGATGCAAATTAGATCACTTAATTATATTTTTATGAATTAAACTTGACTACAGAGGTTCAAGGATTAAAATCTAAAATCTACAAGCTATATCAAAATAAGGATGCGAGTTTTTATAACCATGTCAAAATTGGGATTAATTAGAAGTGTGGGAATTGTATCATATTCACACTTATCTATTACATTTGTATTTCCTCACACATTGATCCAAGTCACGATCTCAAGTAGTATCTTTGTCATGTGTACTTGCTTGTACCCAAATACTATAGTAGATCCTTTGTATTTGATTTGGTATGATTTTTTGATCCTTTTGTTTTAGATAAATCTTTTCCATTGGGCTGGTTGAGTTTGTGTTATTTTGATTTCTTAGAATATATGCTATGAGAGTTGTTCATTCTACTAACCTCCCCTCACTTTAATTGTTGCAATTATGGACATTGTAAAGTGATAATGAGAGCTCATTTAAGATATAGACATGAGAGTGTATAGATTGCTAAAGGACAAAATTAATCGAATCGTTTGATTTATATGATAATTGGGTTTCAACAAATATAATTTTAAAGCGGATATACGAAGGTGATTGAGTATGATAACAACTGGTTATTGGAATTACCTTTAAAACATCATAATCACATAATAAAGAACATAATGATAAGATATTAACTTTGAATTCAATTTAAAGTTGGTTCCCTCCATCATTTTAAAAGAAATCTTCAGCATCCCAATTACTGTTTGAATAACATTCCTCTTTGAAGAACCTACTATACATAATCACATTAACAACTCCTTCAATTTTATCATCTAGACAAATACTATGCCAAATAATATTGATAGCTAACACTTTGGTCCCACTAAATAATAGCATTTATCTTTGGAGAACATACTGTAATTTCGTGTATAAATGTATACGATGACAAAAATATAAGCCCAAAAATGTGGGTGCCTATGTGAATATAACCCCAAAAATATATGTACATAAATTTTTACTGGCTACCACAATAATTTATATCCTCTTTCGAGTACCTACTTATTATTAAAAACCTACAAACTATTGGTGAAGGCCGCATGATTTGTTTATTATCAACTCCATTCTATCTTAGTTCTTTAAAACTTTTTAAAATGTTGTCAAATTTACCTGTTTAATATTGAATATTTTAAAATTCCAAGGCAACTCACAAGTGTAGAAAATATTAGATCGCCCAAAAATTTTACATGTCCAAAATACATGTAATAAATAAAAATTGTAAATTTTTCTATTTTTCTAAAAAGAAAAATAATTATACTTATAAGATAAAATTAGAATTTTTCTTTCTAATTACACATTTAATAACCTAAAATTTAAAAAATACATTAAACATACCACCAAAGAGAACATTTAGTTTTAAATTATCCAATGAAGAGATTTTCTAAGTTTGACAAAAAGATAGCTCCGAAATTTAAGACAACTTAGATAGATTAAAATATATATAGAAGATGGAATGTTGCTACATAAAGAGTAACTGCCGAGAGTATGTTAAAAAACCCTCGAAAATGAGTTTAAACAAAATAACTCAAATGTAACACCTCGCCTAATTAAATACCGGGTGATCAGTCCTTTATTAAATTATAATCAAGATGAACGGTTGGTTCATTCTTAGCATCACTGTCGCAAAATAAACTTTACAAGTTAAACACCCTAAATAATTAAGCTAAGTGTCAAAACCATTTAAAACATTATTTCCATTCTATTAAATCCAATTCTGAAAACCTTTAATAAGTAACAGTTTAAGAATCACACAATTATTAAGACTAGAAATAAAAACCCATGAATTTAACCATTCAGATAAACCAATACCAACTTTAAAACTACAAAGGAAAAACCATCCTGACAGTAATAAAATCCAAAAGAGTAAAAATGCTAAAGATAAATGAACATAATCTCTGACAAATGCAACGGAATAAGGAAACGGGTGACACATGCCCAACTAATTAGAACTGAAATAAGAGTGGAATCAACAATGAGGTCGTCTAAGCAAATCGCCAGTAACTCCCACATAAGCTGCAGCAGGTCCAGTCCAAAGAACATAAGCATGACGACCCTGTGGCTGGGCACCTGTGATATACATATATATACAAGAGAGAAGAGATAAGAGGAAACGGGTGAGAGCCCGATTGTAAAACAGTTTAAATTTAGTTTAGCAAGTATTTAAAATGCTTACCGGCTAATGTAACAACCATGTTAGTATGCGACACTCTCTTGAGAAATTATCACCTCTCATCTAGTGTGCACGCCTACTGCACTACTAACCCCCAAAGTTTATTTTAACTTAACTTTCCCTTGAGGTTTCATGCCGACAATTACAATGGCTAGGATAATTAATTTCTGAAATTAAAGTTCTCACATCTATCTCATTTCATTTTAAAATATACCAGTGTTATCACAAAATTCTCAAACACTTAATAATAACATTTGAGTATTAATTCATTTCTTAACTACCTTTATGCACAGTAGAACGTTCCCATACTTAAGTATACATATCTATATTAGCCCCTCATATAATATATATATATACTATCGGTACCCCACATCAGCTTTGTGGTGCTGGCATACTCTGCTATTAAGTCCCCGTATAACTCGTACTAAGGGAAATACTAGTTCAGAATCACTCTCGAACTGTATTAACATAAAACATAAACAAATGGAGGCGAAGCATAGTTCCAAGTCACTAAGAGGTCAGCACAAACCCTCACGTCTCTTAGGACCGTTTGAGTATCAATCGGATAACATGTACCAATGAATCCTTTGTTCTAGGGTACAAGTCGTTATCCCCCGTAAAGGCCCAATCGAGATATTACTGTCCCGACACGGAAACCCCCCGTGATAGCAAGTAGCTCGGGTACGATTTTTACACATATATATAATATATGCACAATCACACAGTCATATATATATATATATATCACTATTCACATTTCTCAATTAGGTGCACCCACGACCCATATTTATAATTATTCGTTCTTAATACATTCTACTCGTTTATCCCGTATAACGGACTCGTCTATTTTATTTTCATTTATAGGTTATTCCATACTTACTTCATATCTCTCGAAGTATTCTATCTACTTAAGTATAATTCAATAGGTACTCTCACTTACTTTCTAGTCTAGCTTCCTCTCGACTCTCAATCTTTTATTTAAATGTTCACATAATTGCATATGTGTAAATCACTCCCCGTTAACCCTTAATTTCATCTTACATTAAATTCTCACTTTTTGGGGTTTACTAAAACCCTACTGGTCATATTTATATCCCAAAATGTTCTAATAATAATACTCAAGGGTTACTACGCATTTTAATTGGAATAAACCATAATAAGAGGAATATGCAATTTTCGAGAAGGGGTCGATCGATCGATGGAAGGGGGTCGATCGATCGATCATTGATAGATCGATGTTCTTGGCTCGATCGATCGATCAAGAAGTTATGGAAAAAACTACATTATCCGAGTTATGGAAATTCATCTCCAACCTCAACCAAATCTCCATATACGATTCCCAAACTCCCAAGAAATAATACTACAAGCACTATATACCCAAATAAATGATTTTCTACGTAAAATATGTGAGTTATAATCCCGTATAACAATTTAAAGGGGTAAAATCTACATAGACTTCAAGAACCCTAATCTTTTCTTTAAATTTCAATTCTTCCAATTCTTTTCCAGATTTTCTACTTCTAAATCCATGAAATTTCGTCGGGGTATCCTCTACATATGAATTAGATGTCCAGAAGATGATTACTTCTTCTACGACATGTGAATTCTAGTATTCAAACTACATTTTCTTTCATGAAACAAATTCTAAACAACCCTACACTAACATAATTGAGACATTAACTAAAAATAAAGCAAGATAGATACTTACCTGGAAATTTAGTTTCTGATTTGTGGAAGAAAGTGGTGTGGTTGTGTTCCCCATCGCGCGATCTATGATTTGGCGGTGGTGGCGGTGTAAACGGTGGAGCTTTTGGATTTGAACTCCTTGGAAAGCTTTCCCACTTCTTCTCCAATGGCCGTTCTTTGGTTTTTCTTTTTTTAACCCTAGATGACAACTCCTAGAAGCTGATATAACCTTGGGAAATTCGTGGGTTTCATTGCCCAAAAATACGAAATGTCCAAAAGGCCCTCCTGGGGTGTTAATTAGGCGTAAAAACACCCCGAGACCCAAACTAAACCCCCGGGTACATTATTTTGACTATCTCGACCCTTCCGGACCCATTGGAGCATTTGAAATGACCATACGGGCGAGCTATAATTTATTCACTTTTAATAATACTAATTTAATCCCGACATGACACAGGCGCGTCCCGATTAATTTCCATAATTATCAAATTATATACTCGTGATAATTTTAATAAATTCGATTATACATATTACTTTATCCCTTAAGTAATATTCAACAAAATTCCAATAATTACTAACTCTTATCACGCTAGTAAATATTTAAAATAATTTCTGGATTAATATTAAATTAATATCTCAAATTAAATTTAATAAATCCCCAAATTTAAAAGTCATAAAAATATGGGGTATTACATACTTCCCCCCTAATAACGGAATTTCGTCCCAAAATTTAGAAAATAAGGCATGCTTGGTAAGAATAACTCTCGGTATTTCTCACGCATGTCTGCCTCACGCTCCCAAGTGGATTCTTCCATATTATGATACTCCCACTGGACCCGTACAAGTGGAACTACCTTCGACCTCAATCTCCTTTCGCTATGGTCTAGGATAGCCATTGGTCTCTCCTCGTAAGGGCTGTCGGGATGTAAGTCAATCTCCTCTTTCGCAATGTGGGTGTGGGCCATATCATCTCGAAGGTATCGTCTCAATAACGAAATCTGGAATACATCGTGAATGCGTTGCAAATTCTTTGGCAGCCCCAATCTATATGCTACCGGCCCAATCCTCTCGATAATGGGAAATGGCCCCACGTACCTTGGGCCAACTTTCCCCTCTTCCCAAACCTCATCACTCCTCTCATAGGAGACACGCGCAGTAATACTTGGTCCCCCACATTAAATTCTCGAAAAGACCTGTTTGCATCGGCGTAGCTTTTCTGCCTGCCCTGGGCTACCCGAATGCGACTCCTGATAAGTTCGATCCTAGCTGAGGTTTCCTGAATTACCTCTGGTCCAAGAAACTTTTTATCCCCCACCTCTAGCCAACAAGTTGGAGAACGACAAGGCCTGCCACATAATGCCTCAAATGGAGCCATGCCGATCGTGAACTGATAGGAGTTATTGTAAGCAAACTCCACCAGTGGAAGATGTGGATCCTATCCTCCTCCAAAAGCAAGGACACACATGCGTAGCATATCTTCCAATATCTGATTGGTATTCTCTATTTGTCCATCCGTCTGTGGGTGATAAGTTTAACTCAATATCAACTCTGTATCCATGGCCTCATGAAAGCTCTCCCAGAAACGCGACATGAAAATCTTGTCTCTATCCAACACAATATCCAGGGGCACCCCAGGTAGCCTAAAAATCTCGGCAGTGAACAACTGATCATACTGGCCCATGGTATAGTCTGTCCTTACTGGAAAAAATGAGCCACCTTGGTCAAACGGTCCACGATCACCCATATGGAGTCGTGACCCTGCTGTGATGTAGGCAGCCCAGTAATGAAGTCCATGGAAATACTCCCCCACTTCCATGTAGGTATCTCCAACGGTTGAAGCAACCCCGATGGTCTTTGGTGGTCTACCTTTACCATTTGGCAAGTTGAACACTTGGACACAAACTCAACAATGTCCTTCTTCATCCCACTCCACCTTTACTTTCGCCTTATATCCTGGTACATCTTATCTCCTTCGAGATCTACCGCAAATCTGGACTCGTGAGACTGTGTCATCACTGCATGACGTAAGTCTTCTCCTTCTGGAACCACCAATCTCCCATTAAACCTCAAACATCCCTAAGAACTTACTAAATAGGTCTCAGCGCCCTCAGCTAAGAGCCGTATAATCTGCTCCTGACAAAATGAGTCTATTGACTGTGCATGTATCACCCTCGTAACAACCTCGGGTGTGACTGTCATGATGGATATAAAGTAATGGGCTACCGCATCCTGGTGACCCAACTCTTTCCACTTTGCTTTCCAAACTTCTTCTACGTCACCTACCGGTCTACAACTCAATGCATCAGGAACCACATTAGCCTTTCTCGGATGGTACTGAAATTCGAACTGGTAGTCTTTCACAAACTCTAACCATCTGCACTGATGCATATTCAGCTCTCGTTGAGTGAACAGGTGTTGCAGTGACTTGTGATCTATGAACAAGTGAAACTTCTCCCCTAATAGATAATGTCACCATATCCTCAATGCAAAAATGACCGCTGCTAGCTCTAGGTCGTGGGTGGGGCAATTTCTTCCATGCGTCTTAAGCTTGCGAGAGGCAAAAGCTATAGCCTTCTCCTCCTGCTGAAGTACTCCCCCGAGTCCCCGTAAAGAGGCGTCGGTGTAAACCAGATACTCCACTCCCTGCTTGGGTAAAACAAGAATTGGTGCCGAAGTCATCTCATCGAAAGCCAATTAACAAGCATCGTCCCAAACATACGGTACCCCCTTGCGAGTCAGATTCGTCAATGGACCCGCTATCTTTGAGAAACCTCGGATGAATCTCCCATTGTACCCGGCTAATCACAAGAAACTATGCACTTCTGTCGGTGTCGTGGGCTGTCCCCACTCCCTCACTGTCGACACTTTGCTCGGGTCAACCGATATCCCCAATTCTGATACAATATGCCCCAAAAACTGCACCTCCTGTAACCAGAATCCGCATTTCTCGTACTTAGCATACAGCTGATGCTCTCGTAGAGTTTGAAGAACGTGCCTTAAGTGCTCAGCATGCTCATCCTCAGTGTGTGAATACACTACACCAAAAATGCTAATCTGGCACGCTGTGGCAAGGAGATTCTGGCACGGTTTTAAGCTGTGCCAGATTCGGGCACGATTTAATGACAATCTGGCACACTTTAAAACAGTGCCAAAATTTGGCACTGCTTTAAAGTGTGCCAAAATTGAGTACACTTCACTAAAATATAAATAACCAAAAAAAAATTTATCCCCCTTAATTTTTTAGCCTCCCGCTCTCTACCTCTCTCGATCGCTCAGCCCCCGCTCTCTCTATCTCTCTCTCCCTCTCACACGCTCAACAATCGTCGCCGACCTTCGCCATCCACCATCGTCGCCGACCTTCGCCATCCTCCACCATCGTCGACAGTCGCCATTCTCGCCATCCACCGTCCTCTACCGCCGCCGTCCTCGCCATCCACCATCCTCGACCATCGCTCAGTCCCGATCCGTCGACATCCTCTCCATTCTCCACCATCCACACATCTCCATCTCCATCCTCCACATCCTCCACCATCCACCCATTTGAGCGGAAAAATACAGATTGCTGATATTGAACCAACGAGCCCTAGCCAGCCCAGGTAAATCATCCCTTTTTTTTATTAATATATATATGTACACATTGCTGATATTGAACCAACGAGTGGTCAACACACACACACACACACACACACACACACACACACACACACACACATATATATATATATATATATATATATATATATATATATATATATTCCATTTATTAGAAAAACAATATACAGAGAAAACAAAAAGAATTTGAGCAGTGATGAATGATTGCACAACAAATATTAAAAACATAATACCAATAATAAAATATATGGAATGAAGCCCAAAATAAGCATGATGGTTAAAAAAATAGATTATGTAATTTTAGGACTTAAAATAATATTGATTATGGATACAGGACAACAAACATTTTGTTTCCATTTTTAGTCCCTATTTTCAAATGAAAGGGACACGTGGCATGTTGTGATTGAATATAGGTTCGCACCAGCTACTTTATTAAAAAATAGGGACTAAAACTATAAATAAAATATTTATTGTCCTATTTTCAGAATACATATTACAATATTTTACATATTTATACAGGTTTAGTGGAACAATTGTGGTTGGAGATAATAATACACCATCAAGATGACTTGATTCTGAATGGATATATTGACAGCTCTGCAGTGGGATCGTCCATCTCGGCTTTCATTTTCTTATGTCGAAATTAACATAATCCCACGTATTCAAGGCATTTTATGCTCATTTTACAAGTGTATTTATCACATGATCTTGAATTTCTTGTGACAGGCTTAATATAATATCCACCTGGTTTTTGGCATAAACTACATAGTTTTGTGATCATTTATTCTTACTTTTTTATAAGTTATTTCACATCTGAAGTTGTGCCTCTGTTGTCATACATGTTCAGGTTCAATGGGATGTTCAGGTTCATTAGGATGAACCTTCATTAATTTTGCATCCATAGAAAGTTTCACCATGGTAATTAGATCCACTTGTAACATAAAATCCTTCAAACACACAAGCATCACAAAGGAATTAGCGAGCACGTTCTCCAGTTCTACCTTCACCATTTCGTAATACCTTAATCAGGTATTACGAAACACTAATATCTGATTTATTATTTGTGTTGAAAGATCGATATTCACGGATCTGAGTTAGTGTACCTATATAGGTTATTTTGACATTTATTTGCAGTTACCAATCTTATGCACCCTTTTTTGCACTTCAAAAGCCTAACAATGGTGCCCGGGGTTCTAGAGCTACTAATATTCCATTTTATCTTTTAGTTTTTGCCCCATGATAAGTAATTTCTAACTAATTTGACATGTATTTTATTCTTTCACTTGTTATTAACCTACAAGATGTTCTGTAATTTAACATGTATTTTGTTGGGACAATATTGTGTTATGCATACTAGATGGACAGTAAAAAACATTCCCAAGTATGCTCCATCACAGTTCTACATTGCAATGTATGGATCTGAGTTAGTGTACCTATATAGGCTATTTTGACATTTATTTGCTTTATTTGCAGTTACCAATCTTATGCACCCTTTTTTGCACTTCAAAAGCCTAACAATGGTGCCCGGGGTTCTAGAGCTACTAATATTCCATTTTATCTTTTAGTTTTTGCCCCATGATAAGTAATTTCTAACTAATTTGACATGTATTTTATTCTTTCACTTATTATTAACCTACAAGATGTTCTGTAATTTAGCATGTATTTTGTTAGGACAATATTGTGTTATGCATACTAGACGGACAGTAAAAAACATTCCCAAGTATGCTCCATCACAGTTCTACATTGCAATGTGTTTCCTCGGATCAAGGAGAAAAAGATAATGCCCCTAAAACCTTTTGTTGAACGCCTTCAGTAAGTTTAAGGATGTTATTCAGAATGTTATGTTTTCAATTTAGTACATTTTTTAAAAGTTCAAGTTTGTGTTAGTTTTTTAATCTATTTTTCATCTCATGGCTTGAAATCATCGTAACTGCAATTGTATATCATAATGTGCCCATACATTTTTCAGATTCTTAGCTCTGGAGTGGAAATGAGAGAAGGAATAAGGTTTGTAGTTACACTACTAAAGATGGTAGTTTGGTCTTCTGTAAGTTGTTTCTTAAACAATCCCATAATATGATTAATAACGTCTTGATTATTCTCCCAAGTATTACCCTCTTCATCTTTAATGGAGTGAATCCTAAGCTTTTAGTGCTTGGTTTTAACACTAGCCTGGCCATTACCAAACTTACCTCATCTCTGTTGTTACATCAAGTTTATATTGTCCCCTATAGCCTGGCCATTACCAAACTTACCTCATCTTTGGTTTGGTTTATTTGTATTTCAATATGAGTTGAAATTGATAGATTATGTATATGAATTGACTTCTACTATGAATCGTTCATAAACCCCTTGAATATATGCGTAAATATTTAGAGAATGGGATCAAATTGATTAAGATTGAATTTTTAGGGTTCTTGATACATAATTGGGTTTTATCATTAAATCTTGAATTAATATTGTGTTTTTGATGTTTTAAGCATGTTCAAATCATAGTTACTTTATTTAGATGCTATACCAATTTAAGTAAGATCCTACTTCTATGGTAACATTATAGTTCATGCTTATAGACTTTATGACCGTCTTATTTATTTTGTACACTCGCAATTATTTAGTATAATGAATAGGATCCATGGTGAGGACAATACTCAATATTTCACAATAGGACTCGGAATAAATCGACAAATCGATAGGACCCACATCGAACACATGTGCTTGGTTTGTGGCCTTTCTCAATTACTTACTCATTTTCACTAATTCTTCATGTATGCCAAAATTGAAAAACTGGTAAATAAAACAAAAAACCAAGAACATTTCACAAGTCAGAAAATTAAGTCACATGTTGTAAAATGACTACTTTCCCTACATAATGGTTAATATATCTTTTTAAAATATAATTTTGGTATTGCAGGACCTCTTTGTGTCGGGACTGATACAACATCGGCACACTGGTGAAAGCCAAAGCGGAACTCGAAGAAGTGATTGGAAAAGTGAAGATCTCAAGTTGTTTGCACAAATACGCAAGGATCAAGAATGAGGGAGCTTATTCGGAGGATCTCAAGTTGCGAATAAATTTGGTAAGTATTTTATATTGATGATAGAAGATTTTATAATGTAGTGCACCTTTACCAAAGTAAACTCTTCATTTAATTGTGTGCGCGTGTGTGTGTTGTGTAAGATGTGTGTGTTAAGGCCTTAATAAGTGGTTGACATGGAGGAAGGGGCTATATGGATTTATATACTATTTAAAGATGTTAAATCGGTGGAAGGGATTTATTGGTGGTTTAGCTGCGGCTTTTGTGCTTGTTGTTGTTGTTGGGCTTATGTTAATATTAAAATAAGTTGGATGTCATGAATAAACAAAGGAAACTCTGTCGAAATTTTATGAAATAAGTAAGTGTTCTAAATTGATTAAGGCTAGCATACAACATTTGAAAATTGAACATTGGTGAATGAAAACGTAAAACAACTAATAAACATACCAGAATGAGACACGCGTAGTCACGAACACCTCGCACGGGACCAATGTAACTTGTAGGAACTGACCGCGTAGTCCCGGGTCTCTCGGTTTGTGAGTATGATGATAATTTGCAAAAATCAGCACTTAAACTTAAAAACAAGCCGTTAAAGGCTGAAAACCCAAACCACCCCCCAAACGACCCCGTAGGGGGCACGAACACCTCGCACAAACCAATGTAACTTGTAGGAACTGACCGCGTAGTCCCGAGTCTCCCGGTTTGAGAATATGACGATAATTTGCAAAAATCACACTTAGACTTGAAAACAGGCCGTTAAGGTGTGAAAACCCAAACCAGCCCCCAAACAACCCCGTAGGAGGCACGAACACCTCGCACGGGACCAATGTAAGTCGAAGGAACTGACCGCGTAGTCCCGGGTCTTCCGGTTTGAGAGTATGACGATAATTAGCAAAAATCACACTTAGACTTAAAAACAGGCCGTTAAGGGGTTAAAACCAAAACCAGCCCCCAAACGATCCCGTAGGAGGCACGAACACCTCGCACGGGACCAATGTAACTTGTAGCAACTGACCGCGTAGTCCCGGGACTCCTGGTATGAGAGTATGACCCGAATTTGCAAAAATCACACTTAGACATGAAAACAGGCCGTTAAGGGGTGAAAACCTGAACCAGTCCCCAAACGACCCCGTAGGAGGCACGAACACCTCACACGGGACCAATGTAACTTGTAGCAACTGACCGCGTAGTCCCGGGACTCTCGGTTTGAGAGTATGACCCGAATTTGCAAAAATCACACTTAGAGTTGAAAACAGGCCGTTAAGGGGTGAAAACCCGAACCAGCCCCCAAACGACCCCGTAGGAGGTACGAACACCTCGCACGGGACCAATGTAACTCGAAGGAACTGACCGCGTAGTCCCGGGTCTTCCGGTTTGAGAGTATGACGATAATTTGCAAAAATCACACTTAGACTTGAAAACAGGCCGTTAAGGGGTGAAAACCCGAACCAGCCCCCAAACGACCCCGTAGGGGGCACGAACACCTCGTACGGGATCAATGTAACTCGTAGGAACTGACCGCGTAGTCCCGAGACTTCCGGTTTGAGAGTATGACGATAATTTGCAAAAATCACACTTAGACTCGAAAACAGGCCGTTAAGGGGTGAAAACCAAAACCAGCCCCTAAACGACCCCGTAGGAGGCACGAACACCTTGCACGGGACCAATGTAATTTGTAGCAACTGACCGCGTAGTCCCGGGACTCTCGGTTTGAGAGTATGACCCGAATTTGCTAAAATCACACTTAGAGTTGAAAACAGGCCGTTAAGGGGTGAAAACCCGAACCAGCCCCCAAACGACCCCGTAGGAGGCACGAACACCTCGTAGGGGACCAATGTAACTTGTAGGAACTGACCGCTTAGTCCCAGAACTCCCGGTATGAGAGTATGACGATAATTTGCAAAAATCACACTTAGAGTTGAAAACAGACCGTTAAGGGGTGAAAACCCGAACCAACCCCCAAACGACCCCGTACGAGGCACGAACACCTCATAGGGGACCAATGTAACTTGTAGGAACTGATCGCGTAGTCCCGGGACTCCGGGTATGAGAGTATGACGATAATTTGCAAAAATCACACTTAGACTTGAAAACAGGCCGTTAAGGGGTGAAAACCCGAACCAACCCCCAAACGACACCGTAGGAGGCACGAACACCTCGCACGTGACCAATGTAACACGTAGGAACTGACCGCGTAGTCTCGGGACTCCCGATTTGAGAGTATGACGATAATTTGCTAAAATCACACTTAGACTTGAAAATAGGCCGTTAAGGGGTGAAAACCCGAACCAACCCCCAAACAACCCCGTAGGGGGCACGAACACCTCGCACGGGATCAATGTAACTCGTAGGAACTGATCGCATAGTCCCGAGACTTCCGGTTTGAGAGTATGACGATAATTTGCAAAAATCACACTTAGACTTGAAAACAGGCCGTTAAGGGGTGAAAACCAAAACCAGCCCCCAAACGACCCCGTAGGAGGCACGAACACCTCGCACGGGACCAATGTAACTTGTAGCAACTGACCGCGTAGTCCCGGGTCTCCCGGTTTGAGAGTATGACCCGAATTTGCAAAAATCACACTTAGACATGAAAAAAGGCCGTTAAGGGGTGAAAACCCGAACCAGCCCCCAAACGAACCGGTAGGAGGCACGAACACCTCACACGGGACCAATGCAACTTGTAGCAACTGACCGTGTAGTCCCAGGACCCTCGGTTTGAGAGTATGACCCGAATTTGGACCAGTGTAACTTGTAGGAACTGACCGCGTAGTCCCGGGACTCCTGATTTGAGAGTATGACCCGAATTTGCAAAAATCACACTTAGACTTGAAAACAGACCGTTAAGGGGTGAAAATCCGAACAAGCCCCCAAACAACCCCGTAGGAGGTACGAACACCTTTCACGGGACCAATATAACTCGTAGGAACTGACCGCGTAGTCCGGGGTCTTCCGGTTTGAGAGTATGACGATAATTTGAAAAAATTACACTTAGACTTGAAAACAGTCCGTTAAGGGGTGAAAACAAAAACCAGCCCCCAAACGACCCCGTAGGAGGCACGAACACCTCGCACGGGACCAATGTAACTTGTAACAACTGACCGCGTAGTCCCGGGACTCCTGGTATGAGAGTATGACCCGAATTTGCAAAAATCACACTTAGACATGAAAACAGGCTGTTAAGGGGTGAAAACCTGAACCAGCCCCCAAACGACCCCGTAGGAGGCACGAACACCTCACACGGGACCAATGTAATTTGTAGCAACTGACCGCGTAGTCCCGGGACTCTCGGTTTGAGAGTATGACCCGAATTTGCTAAAATCACACTTAGAGTTGAAAACAGGCCGTTAAGGGGTGAAAACCCGAACCAGCCCCCAAACGACCCCGTAGGAGGCACGAACACCTCGTAGGGGACCAATGTAACTTGTAGGAACTGACCGCTTAGTCCCGGAACTCCCGGTATGAGAGTATGGTGATAATTTGCAAAAATCACACTTAGACTTGAAAACAGGCCGTTAAAGGGTGAAAACCCGAACCAGCCCCCAAACGACCCCGTAGGGGGCACGAACACCTCGCACGGGACCAATGTAACTCGTAGGAACTGATCGTGTAGTCCCGAGACTTCCGGTTTGAGAGTATGACGATAATTTGCAAAAATCACACTTAGACTTGAAAACAGGCCGTTAAGGGGTGAAAACCAAAACCAGCCCCCAAACGACCCCGTAGGAGGCACGAACACCTCCCACGGGACCAATGTAACTTGTAGCAACTGACCGCGTAGTCTCGGGACTCTCGATTTAAGAGTATGACCCGAATTTACAAAAATCACACTTAGAATTGAATACCGGACGTTAAGGGGTGAAAACCCGAACCAACCCCCAAACGACCCCGTAGGAGGCACGAACACCTTGTAGGGGACCAATGTAACTTGTAGGAACTGACCGCGTATTCCCGGGACTCCCGGTATGAGAGTATGAGGATAATTTGCAAAAATCACACTTTGACTTGAAAACAGGCCGTTAAGGGGTGAAAACCCGAACCAGCCCCCAAACGACCCCGTAGGAGGCACGAACACCTCGTAGGGGACCAATGTAACTTGTAGGAACTGACCGCGTAGTTTCGGGACTCCCGGTATGAGAGTATGACGATAATTTGCAAAAATCACACTTAGACTTGAAAATAGGCCGTTAAGGGGTGAAAACCCGAACCAGCCCACAAACGACCCCGTAGGAGGCACGAACACCTCGCACGGGACCAATGTAACTCGTAGGAACTGACCGCGTAGTCCCGGGACTCCTGGTTTGAGAGTATGATGATAATTTGCAAAAATCACACTTAGACTTGAAAACAGGCCGCTAAGGGGTGAAAACCCGAACCAGCCCCCAAACGACCCCGTAGGGGGCACGAACACCTCGCACGGGATCAATGTAACTCGTAGGAACTGACCGCGTAGTCCCGAGACTTCCGGTTTGAGAGTATGACCCGAATTTGCAAAAATCACACTTAGACTTGAAAACAAACCCTTAAGGGGTGAAAATCCGAACAAGCCCCCAAACAACCCCGTAGGAGGTATGAACACCTCGCACGGGACCAATATAACTCGTAGGAACTGATCGCGTAGTCCGGGGTCTTCCGGTTTGAGAGTATGACGATAATTTGCAAAAATTACACTTAGACTTGAAAACAGTCCGTTAAGGGGTGAAAACCAAAACCAGCCCCCAAACGACCCCGTAGGAGGCACGAACACCTCGCACGGGACCAATGTAACTTGTAACAACTGACCGCGTAGTCCCGGGACTCCTGGTATGAGAGTATGACCCGAATTTGCAAAAATCACACTTAGACAAGAAAACAGGCCGTTAAGGGGTGAAAACCTGAACCAGCCCCCAAACGACCCCGTAGGAGGCACGAACACCTCACACGGGACCAATGTAACTTGTAGCAACTGACCGCGTAGTCCCGGGACTCTCGGTTTGAGAGTATGACCCGAATTTGCTAAAATCACACTTAGAGTTGAAAACAGGCCGTTAAGGGGTGAAAACCCGAACCAGCCCCCAAA
This sequence comes from Sambucus nigra, assembly GCA_949130495.1. Classification (NCBI taxonomy): domain Eukaryota; kingdom Viridiplantae; phylum Streptophyta; class Magnoliopsida; order Dipsacales; family Adoxaceae; genus Sambucus; species Sambucus nigra. The sequence goes on from OX422208.1 coordinate 205,652,587, forward strand.
CGACCCCGTAGGAGGCACGAACACCTCGTAGGGGACCAATGTAATTTGTAGGAACTGACCGCGTAGTCCCGGAACTCCCGGTATGAGAGTATGATGATAATTTGCAAAAATCACACTTAGACTTGAAAACAGGCCGTTAAAGGGTGAAAACCCGAACCAGCCCCCAAACGACCCCGTAGGGGGCACGAACACCTCGTACAGGACCAATGTAACTCGTAGGACTGATCGCGTAGTCCCGAGACTTTAGGTTTGAGAGTATGACGATAATTTGCAAAAATCACACTTAGACTTGAAAACAGGTCGTTAAGGGGTGAAAACCAAAACCAGCCCCCAAACGACCCCGTAGGAGGCACGAACACCTCCCACGGGACCAATGTAACTTGTAGCAACTGACCGCGTAGTCTCGGGACTCTCGGTTTGAGAGTATGACCCGAATTTGCAAAAATCACACTTAGAATTGAATACAGGCCGTTAAGGGGTGAAAACCCGAACCAGTCCCCAAACGACCCCGTAGGAAGTACGAACACCTCGTAGGGGACCAATGTAACTTGTAGGAACTGACCGCGTATTCCCGGGTCTCCCGGTATGAGAGTATGACGATAATTTGCAAAAATCACACTTAGACTTGAAAACAGGCCGTTAAGGGGTGAAAACTCGAACCAGCCCCCAAACGACCCCGTAGGAGGCACGAACACCTCGTAGGGGACCAATGTAACTTGTAGGAACTGACCGCGTAGTCCCGGGACTCCCGGTATGAGAGTATGACGATAATTTGCAAAAATCACACTTAGACTTGAAAACAGGCCGTTAAGGGGTGAAAACCCGAACCAGCCCCCAAACGACCCCGTAGGAGGCACGAACACCTCGCACGGGACAAATGTAACTCGTAGAAACTGACCGCGTAGTCCCGGGACTCCCGGTTTGAGAGTATGATGATAATTTGCAAAAATCACACTTAGACTTGAAAATAGGCCGTTAAGGGGTGAAAACCCGAACCAACCCCCAAACGACCCCGTAGGGGGCACGAACACCTCGCACGAGATCAATGTAACTCGTAGGAACTGACCGCGTAGTCCCGAGACTTTCGGTTTGAGAGTATGACCCAAATTTGCAAAAATCACACTTAGACATGAAAACAGGCCGTTAAGGGGTGAAAACCCGAACCAGCCCCCAAACGACCCCATAGGAGGCACGAACACCTCGCACGGGACCAATGTAACTCGTAGGAACTGACCGCGTAGTCCAGGGTCTTTCGGTTTGAGAGTATGACGATAATTTGCAAAAATCACACTTAGACTTGAAAACAAGCCGTTAAGGGGTGAAAACCAAAACCAGCCCCCAAACGACCCCGTAGGAGGCACGAACACCTCGCATGTGACCAATGTAACTTGTAGCAACTGACCGCGTAGTCCCAGGACTCCTGGTATGAGAGTATGACCCGAATTTGCAAAAATCACACTTAGACATGAAAACAGGCCGTTAAGGGGTGAAAACCTGAACCAGCCCCCAAACGACCCCGTAGGAGGCACGAACACCTCCCACGGGACCAATGTAACTTGTAGCAACTGATCGCGTAGTCCCGGGACTCTCGGTTTGAGAGTATGATCCGAATTTACAAGAATCACACTTAGAATTGAATACAGGCCGTTAAGGGGTGAAAACCCGAACCAACCCCCAAACGACCCCGTAGGAGGCACGAACACCTCGTAGGGGACCAATGTAACTTGTAGGAACTGACCGCATATTCCCGGGACTCCCGGTATGAGAGTATGACGATAATTTGCAAAAATCACACTTAGACTTGAAAACATGCCGTTAAGGGGTGAAAACCCGAACCAGCCCCCAAACGACCCTGTAGGAGGCACGAACACCTCGCACGGGACCAATGTAACTTGTAGGAACTGACCGCATAGTCCCGTGACTCCCGGTTTAAGAATATGAGAGTATGACAATAATTTGCAAAAATCACACTTAGACTTGAAAACAGGTCGTTAAGGGGTGAAAACCCGAACCGGCCCCCAAACGACCCCGTAGGAGGCACGAACACCTCGCACGGGACCAATGTAACTTGTAGGAACTGACCGCGTAGTCCCGGGACTCCTGGTTTGAGAATATGACTATAATTTGCAAAAATCACACTTAGACTTGAAAACAGGCTGTTAAGGGGTGAAAACCCGAACCAGCCCCCAAACGACCCCGTAGGAGGCACGAACACCTCGCACGGGACCAATGTAACTTATAGGAACTGACCGCTTAGTCCCGGAACTCCCGGTTTGAGAATATGACGATAATTTGCAAAAATCACACTTAGACTTGAAAACAGGCCGTTAAGGGGTGAAAACCCGAACCAGCCCCCAAACGACCCCGTAGGAGGCACAAACACCTCGCACGGGATCAATGTAACTTGTAGGAACTTACCGCGTAGTCGTATATGCACTTTTTCTTCTTGTATATGCAATTTTTTTGCTTGAATATTTTTTTAAAAATGACTTGGTTACTTATATTGTATCTTTTTTGTGTCTTATTTTTTTTGTAGGATGGCATTCAATTGTTAGCTTTTATCCACTTGGAACGCACGAAGAAGTCAATTCTTTACAACAGGGGGATTGTGTATTTAGTGTCGTTAATATTCAGGATTCTATTTTTTGTGTTATGGCCGAGCAGGCTTCCGTAGTTTTATGGTTTATTTTTATGGTCGTACTGGCTATAGTAGTATTATTGTTGACTTTTATGGCCCTTCGGGCTTTATTTGGGCAGATTTTATGTTAGCAGGTTTTGGAATGCTCAAAAAATAGAGGAAACTCTGCCCAATTTTTTTTTGATATGAGAACTATTAACTCTTGTAATTTTTTGAAGTTATTATCGACTTTTATGGTCACGTGTTGGTTTATATTGGTATTATCTCTTGTAATTTTTTGAAGTTTGTATGCACATTAGTTTATCAACAACCTGCGATATTCATAATTTGTGAATTTTCTTAATTTTGTTTTTGCAAATAATAAATATTTCTCCTACTGAATTTGGAATTTGCAGATTTTCCAGATTTGGTTCCTATTATTATTTTTTTAATCAACTGAAAAATCTGGCACGGTTTTAAACCGTGCCAAAATCGTGCCAATGCATAAAAATGAGAACGCTTATAAAACAATCTGGCACGCTTTATAACCGTGCCAAAAGCGTTCCAGAAAATAGATAATTTGGCACGGTTTTGGCGTGTGTCAAAAGCGTGCCAGATTTAACATCTGGCACTGTTTAAAAGCGTGCCAAAAGCGTGCCAGATTAAAAAACTGGCACAGTTTAAAAGCGTGCCAAAAGTGTGCCAGATTGGAAAATCTGGTACGGTTTTAAATCGCGCCAGAAAATCTGGCACGCCTGATTCTGGCACGGTTTTGAACCGTGTCAGATTGCATCTGGCACGGTTTTAAACCGTGCCAGTTTCCTGTTTTTGGTGTAGTATCAGGATGTCATCTATAAAGACGACGACAAACTGATCCAAGAACTCTCGAAACACTCGATTCATCAAGTCCATTAATATGGCTGGAGCATTTGTCAGCCCAAACGACATGACTCGAAACTCATAGGACCCATATCTCGTCAAGAAAGTTGTCTTCGACACATCCTGCTCCCTAATCCGTAGCTGATGGTATCCTAATCTCAAATTTATGTTCAAAAAAAAGGTTGCTCCTCTCATCTAGTCGAACAGATCATTGATTCGAGGCAACGGATATTTGTTCCGTATCATGACCTTGTTCAACTCCAGATAATCCCCGCATAACCTCAGTGAACCATCTCTCTTCTTCACAAACAAAACTGGAGCACCCCAAGGTGAGGTGCTCCTACGAATGAAGCCCTGACCTAATAATTTCTCTATCTGATCCTGTAACTCCCTCATTTCAGATGGATCCATACGATACGGAGCACGTGCTATCGGTCGAGTATCCGACATCAAATCTATAACAAAATCTATCTCTCAACTGGGGTGTAGGCCCGATATCTCCTAAAATACATCGGAATACTCACGAACAACTGGGATTAAATCTAAGGGAATCACGACCTCCTTAGAGGTATCCTCCTCTACGTAATAGAAATGAGCGGATGAGCCTCCCTCTGGGCGAGGCATCGCCACCAAAAACATCTCCTGCCCTGGAATGGCAAAGACAATACTCGCACCGAAATAATCTATCATGGATCTGTATGCGGCGAGACAATCCATGCCAATAATAACATCGTGCTCATGCATCTCTAAGACTAACATGTCTGCTGGTAAAGTCAAGCTACCAATCTCTACTCCCACACCCCGACATATAAAGAAAATTAATGACCCATTCCCCAGTGGTGAGTCTACGCATGTCATAGTACTCTCTACTGTGGCTAATAATCTAAGGACTTTGCAAAATGAGTAGCTATAAAATAGTGTGTCGCCCCAGTATCAAATAAAATCCGACCCATAGTGCCATGGATAGGAAATGTACCCTCAATTGTGGGTGGTACCTGAGGAGCTGCTGCCTGGTGGACGTTGTAGACACGTTTGTACTGCAACTTCCCTTACTGTATTGGAGTTGCTGGGATGGCTGGTAGGGCTGGTACCTGAGTTGGCGCTAGGAGGGTGACTGGAAAGAGTGGCCTCTGTGGCTCATTAAGGGCACCTTGCTGCTATGGGGCCCTATCTCCCCCTGGACAATCCTAACGCCTATGGCCATTCTTGCCACATCCGAAACATCAGCCCCTAAAGTTACCTCCCCTCTGTCCCTGCTGACCATGACCCTGTTGACCGTTACCACCTCGCCACTAGTCCTGCTGGCCCTGCTGAAAATGTTGTTGGCCCTGCTGTCCCTGCTGTTGACGGTGTTGGCCCTGCTGATTAGACTGGCCCTGCTGACTTTGCCTAAATCCCCCAGATACCTATCTTGAGTCACCTAATGGGAACTCTGCTCAATGTGATGAGTCTGCCCCTGGGCTGTTGGTTCCCCACCAGTATTGCTGCCCCTTGTCCTGCCCTGCTGGCAGGTCTTTCCTGCTCATTTGCTTCCCAGTAGATGGAAGCGGTGATCCTGACAGTGTAACAACGCAGCGTTGAGTGCATTTATATAGATACTCAGTGATAGATTGCCTATGAGATGCTGGCGGATCCTCCAGGCCAATCCATCCACAAATAGTAGTATCTTCTTCCCCTCTGTGGATGCCTCATCTAGCACTATAATGAGAAGTCTAGTAAACTCCTCCTCATATTCAGCAACAGTCATATTCTCTTGTTTCAGATTCAGTAACTTCCGCCTCATCTAAGTCTGCACGACCAATGAGATGTATTTGCGGTCAAACCGCGCCCAGAACGACTAAATCGTGATGATGTCCCTCTCCTCCAAGGTGGTGGTGGACTCCCACCACTAAAAAGCGTCCCCCACTAGCTTAAAGGAAGCCAACAGTTGTCTCTGTATGTTCGCGCACTCATACATGCGCAGATGCCTCTTGATATCTTTCTTTCATTGGTTGGCGACTATGATATCCGAACTATCCAAGAACTCCGGGGGATGCGCCTTCTGAAAGGCATCCCTAACCCTCTCCCATACAGATAGAAGCTGTGCTGGTACTGGCGCCACTGCCTGAATCTGGGGTGGAACCTGCTGCACTAACGCCAATGCGGCATTCACCTCCTGAGCAAAAATAGCGGCTACCTCGATTGCGTTCATCATCCCCTGAGCCGAAGCTGCTGGCTGCTCGGCCTGGGCATTTATGTCTGGAGGTGCATGTCTCGGAGGCATCTGAAACGAGAAGGAATTTTATTAGTCTACAGTTATTATCAAATCTCTAATAGCTGAAGATGTAAGTGTAAATAAAAGAATACAACAATCCTAAAATAGGGCTCTATATCAAGAACGCTAAGCTGGAAGCAAAATAAGCCGTACAGATTCTAAAGGACCCTAGAATTTGATGCTCTGATACCACCTGTAACACCCCACCTAATTAAATACCGAGTGATCAGTCCTTTATTAAATTATAATCAAGGTGAACGGTTGGTTCGTTCTTAGCATCATTGTCACAAAATAAACTTTCCAATTTAAACACCCTAAATAATTAAGCTAAGTGTCAAAACAATTTAAAACATTATTTCCATTCTATTAAATCCTATTCTGAAAACCTTTAATAAGTAACAGTTTAAGAATCACACAATTATTAAGACTGGAAATAAAAACCCATGAATAACCATTCAGATAAACCAATACCAACTTTAAAACTACAAAGGAAAAACCATCCTGACAGTAATCAAATCCCAAAGAGTAAAAATACTAAAGATAAATGAACATAATCTCTGACAAATCCAACGGAATAAGGAAACAGGCGACACATGACCAACTAATTAGAATTGAAATAAGAGTGGAATCAACAACGAGGTCGTCTTAGCAAATGGCCTGCAACTCCCACATAAGTTGCAGTACGTCCAGTCCAAAGAGCCTAAGCATGACGCCCCTGTGGCTGGGCACCTGTGATATATACATATATATACAAGAGGGAAGAGATAAAAGGAAACGGGTCAGAGCCTGATTGTAAAACAGTTTAAATTTAGTTTAGCAAGTATTTAAAATACTTATCGGCAAATGTAACAACCATGTTAGTATGCGACACTCTCTTGAGAAATTCTCACCTCTCATCTAGTGTGTACACCTACCGCACTATTAACCCCAAAAGTTTATTTTAACTTAACTTTCCCATAAGTTTTCATGCCGACAATTACAATGGCTAGGGTAATTAATTTATGAAATTAAAGTTCTCACATCTATCTCATTTCATTTTAAAATATACCAGTGTTGTCACAAAATTCTCAAACACTTAATAATAAAATCGGAGTATTTATTCATTTCTTAACTACCTTTATGGATAGTAGAACGTTCCCATACTTAAGTATACGTATCTATATTAGCTACTCATATAATATATATATATATACCATCGGCACCCCACATAAGCTTTATGGTGCTGGCAGACTCTGCTATCAAGTCCCCGTATCACTCGTACTAAGGGAAGTACTAGTTCGGAATCACTCTCGAACTGTATTAACATAAAACATAAACAAATGGAGGCAAAGCATAGTTCCAAGTCACTAAGAGGTCAGCACATACCCTCACGTCTCTTAGGACCGTCTGATTATCAATCGGATAGCCTGTACCAAAGAATCATATGTTCTAAGGTACAAGTCGTTATCCCCCGTAAAGGCCTAATCGAGATAAGACTGTCCCGGCGCGAAAACCCCCCGTGATAGCATGTAGCTCGGGTACGATTTTTACACATATATATAATATATGCACAATCACACAGTCATATATATATATATATATATATATATATATATATATATCACTATTCACATTTCTCAATAAGGTGCACCCACGATCCATAATTATAATTATCCGTTCTTAATACATTCTACTTGTTTATCCCGTATAACGGACTCGTCTCATTTATAGGTTATTCCATACTTACTTCATATCTCTCTAAGTATTCTATCTACTTAAGTATAATTTCAGTAGGTACTCTCACTTACTTTCTAGTCTAACTTCCTAACGAGTCTCAATCTTTTATTTAAACCTTCGCATAATTACATATGTGTAAATCACTCCCCGTTAACCCTTAATTTCATCTTACATTAAATTCTCACTTGTTGGGGTTTACTAAAACCCTACTGGTCTTAGTTATATTCCAAAATGTTCTAATAATAATACACAAAGTTTACTACGAATTTTAATCGGAATAAACCATAATAAGAGGAATATGCAATTTTCCAGAAGGGGTCGATCGATCGATGGAAGGGGGTCGATCGATGTTCTTGGGTCGATCGATCGATCAAGCAGTTATGGCGAAAACTGCATTAACCCAGTTATGGAAATTCATCTCCAACCTCAACCAAATCTCCATATATGATTCCCAAACTCCCAACAAATGATACAACAAGCACTATATACCCAAATAAATGATTTTCTACATAAAATATGTGAGTTATCATCTCGTATAACAATTTAAAGGGGTAAAATCTACATAGACTTCAAGAACCCTAATCTTTTCTTTAAATTTCAATTCATCCAATTCTTTTACAGATTTTCTACTTCTAAATCCTTGAAATTTCGTGGGGTATACTCTACATACGAATTAGATGTCCAGAAGATGATTACTTCTTCTACGACATGTGAATTCTAGTCTCCAAACTACACTTTCTTTCATGAAACAAGTTCTAAATAACCCTACACTAACATAATTGAGACATTAACTAAAAATAAATCAAGATAGATACTTGCCTGGAAATTTAGTTTCTGATTTGTGGAAGAAAGTGGTGTGGTTGTGTTCCCCATCGCGCGATCTACGATTTGGCGGTGGTGGCGGTGTAAACGGTGGAGTTTTTGGCTTTCAACTCCTTGGAAAGCTTTCCCACTTCTTCTCCAATGGCCGTTATTTGGTTTTGCTTTTTTAACCCTAGATGACAACTCCTAGAAGATAATATAACCTTGGGAAATTCGTGGGTTTAATTGCCCAAAAATACGAAATGTCCAAAATGCCCTCCCGGGGTGTTAGTTAGGCCTAAAAACGTCCCGAGACTCAAACTAAACACCCGGGTACATTATTTTGACTATTTCGACACTTCCAGACCCATTGGCGTACTTGAAATGACCATACAGATGACTTATAATTTATTTCCTTTTAATAATACTAATTTAATCCCTACACGACACAGGCGCGTCCCGATTAATTTCCACAATTATCAAATTATATACTTGTGATAATTTTAATAAATTTGATTATACATATTACTTTATCCCTTAAGTAATATTCAACAAAATCCCAATAATTACTAACTCTTATCACGCTAGTAAATATTTGAAATAATTTTTGGATTAATATTAAATTAATATCTCAAATTAAATTTAATAAATCCCCAAATTTAAATGTCATAAAAATACGGGGTATTACATCAAACTCTAGACTTATAAACTTTTTGGCCAGTAAAATAATTTAGAGGCTACTAAAAAGTTCGGTCTATGTGCACATGGTGACGGATCCCTTCCCTATGCGCGGTGCAGATCTCAAATTAATAACAATCAATTTTTCCTTCTGCCCATATCATTTGAAATCGTCCTCATAGATGGATTTTGGCGTCATGCGCATAATTGTGCAAAATGGGAAAAAAATCTAACTTCTACAATGTTTTAAATACAAGACCTCATTTTTTTAATTTTAACAATTTTTGAAAGTTTTTACGCAATTTAACTCAAGGTCATTAAGTATATAATGTGCGTGTGTGCAAATCCAAGATATTAAAATTCACTACCAACCAAAATAATATGAATCAAAGCAACCATATAGTTAAAAATCTGTAGTATATGTGATGAACCATTGATATTGCATGAAGTGTAAAAGGAAATCAAATATGATCCATGCAAAAGCACCAAAAACATTTACATGGAATCAATATACGGGCTTGATTAATGCAGTATTCTATATTTTGACATTGGGTCATTTAATCTATATAACAAATGGATAAAAATACAATTTCAAATAGAAACATGAGATATCCAACAGAAAGGACCCTTAGCTTTTGAATACGTGAGGGTGCGTTAGAGACTCTAGTGGTGAAAATAACTAAATCAAACATCAACTATAATTCATTTTTTTTGAAAATATTTATAGTTTCCTAATTACAGACCTACATACCTGGAGTTATAAAATCATTCTTAAGAACACCCTAATATTAATCATGAACACATTAATATGATTAAAGTTTAACATACAATTGTTCTTAATAAAAGGATCTTAGATCTTCATGTTTTCACAAAATACGTCTAAAAGATAGAAAATAAGACATACCTTGATCAAAGATCAATCTTGATTAATTGCTCCATCGATCTGCCTTCTTGGAAAAAATGCACTCTAATGGAATCTCAGAGTTTCTCTCCCACCTCAGAAATAGTGTGTTATGAGATGACTCTAGATGGTGTAGAGGTCTCTATTTATAAGGGGAAGAGGGCCGGAATCCTAATCAAGGTGGGACTCTTTCAAGTCTCCCACTAATGCCACTAACCATCATGTGACTAACGGATAAGGTTTACCCAAATCTTTTAATTTCTTTATTTATCACATTCCTAATTAATTATCTGACATTTATTAAAACCACATAAATGGGAAATTCGGAATTTAATACAATTGAAATTAAATAATTAATTTCGTCACTTAACATTAATTTCCAACAGTCTCCCACTTGGTCTTAATAATTCGCATAATTAGATTAGGTATCATAAGGTGCACAATCATTGATAAATTTATTTTGCTGAATCAAATGATTCACGGATGCGAGTCATGGCGGTTCCATACTATTCAAGAGCATGGTTTCTTCCATGTACCACAACACCAATGTTTCATTCAACTAAGCCTTTAATATTGGGTATCATAATGGCCTCATAATGTCCTTTTCAATAAGGACTATTTCTGTCAACAATAATTCATAATTTTATGCATGCTTTCTCAAAAGACATAAATAATTGAAATCAGAAACACTTTTATTGAATTCAAGTAATGGTGTCAAACAACTAAGCCAAAATAGCAATCATAGTCTAACTATTCGAGACCCATCTCTTTGACATGTTCCATAAAGGTCTTCGGAGATGGTCCTTTCGTAAGAGGATCTGCTATGTTATCACGCGTACTGATGTGATCAATTGACACTCTTTGTTTCTGAATTTCTTCTTTAACTGATAGGTATTTCATTCAATGTGCTTAGTTACTTTAGGAATACCTAACATTTCTTCATAAAGAAGATTGCAGCGACATTATCATAATATTTCAGCGACTTGATAATAGTGTCGACAACTCCAAGTCCCGAAATGAAGTCACGCTGCCAAAATACATAAGTTGTAGCATCAAGCATACTACAAACTCAGCTTTCAAAATACTTAATGGATGGTTTGTGTTGCACTCCTTCATTATATTGGTTGATAAACCAAAACAAACATACTTAAGCAAGAGTGAACTTCGTACTATTCGTACAAACAGTAAATCTGAGTCACAATAATTGTTCATATTTAAATGAACACATACATCATAAATGTGAGCATATAGTCCTTTAAGTATCTCATTACTTCATACACAACTTTTAAACCCATAAAATTATTTTGATTCTCTACTTTCTAAATCCGTGCTTGTATATAGAGAAAATATATAAACTTACTCCCACTGATCTTAAGGTGTATACAAATATACAACGATTAAAAAAAATAATGATATTATTTCTTAAAATGCGTCATGTGGGAAACTTATGTTTCTAAAATGATCTCCTAAACATATACGCATGGTTTATTAGAATTCAAAAAGTAATTTTCACATCCACTTCATGTAACTCTCAATCATAATGAGCTACTAATGTCATAGGAATTCCATGTCCTTACATATAATTGAGAAGGTTCATTTATAACCTTTTCTTCATTAATAGTGAAATATTTTACTACAATTTAGCTTTATCTCGTTTAACTACCGTTAGTGTCGCGTTTGGTCTTGATGACCCCCTTATACCCGACTTTAGTGCATCAATTATGTAATTCAACGAGATTTCAACCTTAGTTGTAGTCCATTAGTTTCACTTCTTATGACTTTTGAAAATAAAACCATGTCATTATTTATTCCTACGCCAAATTCATGTTCATGCAGATACACCACATAATTATCGAGGATAGTAGACCTTTTAAGATCTTCTTAATACTATTCCTTATGATTATATCTACATTTCTCTCACGGTGACAATACTATCATTTAGTGGTTGACCATTTATTTGTTCTTTGTTGTTTATACAATCTAACAACTAAAAGAACAAGGATTCAAGAAGGTTATCGTTAATGGGATAAGTACCCTACCTTCCTTTATAACCTCAAGAAGGTTATCGATAATGGTATAAGTACCCTACCTTCCTTTATAACCATATTTCATGATTTTCTACTACCACTAATTTTACCTTTCATAATGAATTTGACTTTAATGCAATAAATACGTGTCAATGACAATTATATGATCTATGTAGGTCCACTTTAAGGGAAGTTTCTCATAATCTCCCACTTGGGCCACATAGGTCATCCTTATATTAGACATCGTAATACCTTAAGAGCACAACTCGACTATCAAAATTTATAAGAGACATTACAAAAATCTTGTCCACGAAAATTATGAAAAAAGAGTCTAGATTTAATTTGGTACAAGATTTAAAGAGTTTCATAAAAAAAAAACGCTACAATTATGATGCAGGATCAAACAAATCTTTAAAGAACTATGTCCAAACTTTATTTTGTACAATACATCAAAACTAAAATCATGACCCTTGAAAAAATATACATCAAAAGATTCTTTAGAACATATCCCTCACGATCAAGTTTAGACAAACATTTTCCAAAAGAAATTGAGGGTTTATGAAAACAAATGGCGATTTGATTCCCCAAGAACAAAAGAAAAGAATCTTATTAGCATTTCTAGTTTGTTTTGTAAGAAATCCTTGCATCAAAAGTAAATACTTTCTATAACATAGTAAGTATAACTTGAAAACTCTACTGAGATGAAAAACTCATTTCAAATCATAAAAGATACATATTATCTTTATCATTATTAGTCTGAGTGTGCAATATGTAAACAAACTTAATTTGTTTAACCAAATTAAATATGACATTTTAGAGAAATAAAATGGGATACAATAATATGTGATAAGATAATGAGATAAATTGCTCACTTCATTAATGCTTTGATTTAACAACACACACATCGATTACATGATAAATTGAGTGCATAACCGTGAGTTTTTGTCAATAGTAACCGTGAAATATCGATTATATGATGCTTGTAGATTACTTTATTGGGTATAATGTTATTTCATTATATTGTACACGACATTTGTGCACAACTTATTTTCACATACTATAATAACGTATGTGATCTATGATGTTCATTCAATCACTCAAAATTGATTCCTTGTAAGGAATAACCTTGCTTGAAGAAATAAACTCAATATACCCCATTAATATCTTTACAATTATAAGCATCATGAGTTACTACTACCATCATCTTTACATTTAATATTCATTGCCATTCTAGTTGGGTCACTGTAGTGACTACCAAACATTTCATAATATGAATATTACATTACGTAAAGACTTACATACACAAGTCAATAAATTTTTCACTTATTTTCATTAAATATCGCATGATCAATAAGCTAAATTATTCTTGTTTATGGTTTTCATAAACTTAATTGGTGATATGATAGTGACAGAAATTATGGCATCTGTTTTTGACGACCATTATTACCTTCCCAATATATATCACCACTAACATTTTGTTCAATCATTGTAATCACAATAAATGAATAAACAATAATATGTATGCAACATCATAAAGTATCATCATCCTAGAATTCAATATCATACATGGACCCGTAGGCAACCAAAATATGCATGATATTAATGCATTAGTCCAATATTTATATCTTCTGGAATGGATCACTTTAATGAACACCAAACCATATATTATATAAATATAAGAGATACGCATACATGTGCAAAATACCCGTAATACATGAATAATTATATTATTGTCTATTCCTTAATTTGAAATTCACGAAAAATTAGACATAATGTGAAAATCAAATAGACAAAGAGTTTACATGAGATATTACACAAATAATAGTAAATGGAAGACATAAATCATTTACGTTCGCTTCATCACTTATGTATGAGTAACAAATCCGAAATATTGACCCAAATCATTCATGGTCATACTAATGCACAATATGGTTATAATCACAATTATCATACTAGTGACATATGTAAATATGACTTTTTAACATTGATGCCAATTATTTAACATTTACAAAAATTCCAATGTTTATTTGATTCAAATTTCAGCATGTGTTGCGCTTCAATTTAACCTTATAACAAACATTAGGATAATCTGAAATGACTACAAGTATAGTATCTTCACATGTAATCTTAGCCTGTATTTGGCATTTGATTAAACTGAATGAATACCTACTTATCAGTCTCAAAATTTGCAAGTCATGCATTCAAATATGCATGCATGCAACGAATAAATCTAGTATACGCACATATGAATTGTAGCCTGTGTTTGGCATTTAATTCAACTTAATGGGAGTATTAGCCTTAAAATAAACAATAATTCTGATTTTCAACCACATGAATCGTTGGCCCATGTTTGGCACGAGACTTATTAAAACATGAATATCATAATATTCAACAATATGAATCATTGGCCTGTGTTTGGCACGAGATTCATCAAAATATGAATATTAACAATAACACAAGTCTAATATCCGACCATATGAAATATGTTGGCATGTGTTTCGCACGAATATTCAACTAAAAAGGATCATTAGAGCAAGGTTTTGTCACAGTTCTAGATAAAACATACATGAAATATGGGAAAACATAAATTTTCACACACAAAAAAAATTGCAAGGGTCGAATATTGAATTGTTGACTAAAATTTTGGTATATTTCATCTACATTCTGAATATCACGGAATCTGTGTTAATCATCACATAATATTCAGATTGTAAAGATAAATTACCCTATAATTCATTTATCATGGTCCCATAATTTTGGCATCTGTGTTTGTTGCCTAATTCATTTAATACCATGATTAATGGACTTAATGTCAACTATTCTGTTTTTACAAAACTGGTTCTAATGTTGTTCAATTCAGATATTAGCATGTGTTGCGCCTCAATCTAATTTTATAACTAACATTAGAATAAGTCTTTAATAAATGTAAGTATATTATTCGTACATGCAGTCTCAGCCTGTGTTTGGCCTTTGACTTAACTCAAATGAATAATTGTTTACATGTCTCAACTTAAATATAGTTAATCATTCATTAATATTAACTATAATATGTAATCTATCAGTAATCACAAAGATACCAATAGTAGCTCGAATGCCTAAAAAACATAATTGTCCAAGTATAAAAACACGTAATACATGAATTTTGCCAAAAATGACAAAAATGAGTTTTCACCATGGAATTGAAGTAAAACATGCCAGAAAATCAAAACTTTTTGCAGAACGTTAATATCAATTTTCTGTAAAGAGTTATAAGCCCCGAGATTATTTCCTAAAATGGCAAAAACGGGGTTTTGAGGGCCTTAACGACGTCAAAACGCAAAAGTAAGGTGGTGCCCACTGTTTACAATGGGTTTTGTTTATTTTGACGTTTCCAGTCGATCACGTCAGTTTCGTAAAATTCGAGCAAGTTTTGACCTTTCATTCTCACCAGTGAGTATTGGCGACAGAAGAAAAATCTCATAGAAAATCTCAGACACACTTTAAGAGCAGATTTAATGACAGAAAGAAGACGTCGCAGAAGGTCTCAGGCACAAAAATAATTTAATGACATAAATAAAATGTCGCAGAAAGTCTCAGGCACATATATCATTAAAGACGAACATCAATAAGGAAAATCATGAGATCTTAAACTTTAGCTCTGATACCACATCTAAAATCATTCTTAAGAACACCCTAATATTAATCATGAACACATTAATATGATTAAAGTTTAACATACAATTGTTCTTAATAAAAGGATCTTAGATCTTCATGTTTTCACAAAATACGTCTAAAAGATAGAAAATAAGACATACCTTGATCAAAGATCAATCTTGATTAATTGCTCCATCGATCTGCCTTCTTGAAAAAAATGCACTCTAATGGAATCTCGGAGTTTCTCTCCCACCTCAGAAATAGTGTGTTATGAGATGACTCTAGATGGTGTAGAGGTCTCTATTTATAAGGGGAAGAGCGCCGGAATCCTAATCAAGGTGGGACTCTTTCAAGTCTCCCACTAATGCCACTAACCATCATGTGACTAACGGATAAGGTTTACCCAAATCTTTTAATATATTTATTTATCACATTCCTAATTAATTATCTGACATTTATTAAAACCACATAAATGGGAAATTCGGAATTTAATACAATTGAAATTAAATAATTAAATTCGGAATTTAATACAATTGATATTGCATGAAGTGTAAAAGGAAATCAAATATGATCCATGCAAAAGCACCAAAAACATTTACATGGAATCAATATACGGGCTTGATTAATGCAGTATTCTATATTTTGACATTGGGTCATTTAATCTATATAACAAATGGATAAAAATACAATTTCAAATAGAAACATGAGATATCCAACAGAAAGGACCCTTAGCTTTTGAATACGTGAGGGTGCGATAGAGACTCTAGTCGTGAAAATAACTAAATCAAACATCAACTATAATTCATTTTTTTTGAAAATATTTATAGTTTCCTAATTACAAACCTACATACCTGGAGTATGTGAAGAAGATACCCTAGTCCCTTTGAGGTTTTATTGATGACATAATCAATGTCTATGTTGTTGGAAATTGCAGCTTCATGTGTGTTTCTAAAATGTTAAAGAAGGGTGACGAGGTAGATGGTTAAAGGGACGTAAGATTTGACATGCTAAAAGAATTAATTAAAAATAATATTTTCTAAGATGTTGTTTTTGGAGTTGCTTCCATGATACTTTTTAACTGAATTAAATAAATTTATAACCCCATGCAAGAGAAAATATTGCCTGCCTATGATCAAAATTATGTTACCTTATTGAACAAGTGTATAATTGTGTATGAATTTTTGTATAACAGAAACAATGCCTTATGTTCCTCGTTATGAAACAAAAAATAGATAACTTATCAAGAGTTATTCCAATGAAACATATCCGTAGTAATCATTTTGTTATTCTCAAGTTAAAGGAGAGGTCCCCAATTCTATCGATTGCAAGTTACTGACATAAAAAAATCCATTCCTAAAGCCCGGTCCTAGATTGATAAATATGTTAAGAGAATTGTTGGCTTTGATAATATTTTCCCGTAGGATGTAGCTACAACTGACTATGTAGGTGCTCTTACATGATGGGAGACCTATTTCTGAACTTTTTTTACACGTATGAATGATGATTTGTAGTTTTTTAGATCCTGTTAGGTGTTGAAATTTTCAAAGCATCCAACTTTGATGTGTATATCAAAATCAATTGTAAACTTGACTACGTGATGGGTTTTCTTATTATTATGTATTTGGTGTGTTTTCAAGATGGGATTAATGAGATATCGATGGAGTTTTATTTTATTATTAATTAAATAGTGATGCGTTTAATATGGACATAACTATTCAGCCACACCCCAATGAAGTATTTTCACATATTTACTAAGTTTATTAACCTTAGAATCAAATAAACTAAAAGTCGCACAAAATTTTATAATGAATTTCTTAAAGCATATCAAAAAAATCAATATGAATATGCATCCAATAACACAAATGAAACAACATAAGGAACATGATTATGAATCATTTTGTTGGGTTAGAATTATGGTTTCATTTAAAAGACAAATGGTTTTAACAAGATAGGAAATTCGGCCTATGGGTTAGGTAACCATTTGGCCCAAGTGTGGAAGTACTTAGTTTTAATGCCACTACTTTTTAAGTAAATAATCAACTTGGAAAATAACTAAAATGGTAAAATTTTAAAATAATTTAGTGTAAGTTATAAATTAACAAGTCTTTAGGTTATAAATGATTTAATAAATTTGTAACTTGGTGAATAAATTAATCTACTATAACTTAAGTTAAAATGAATTAATTAAATAACATCATTGAACCATTTTATCTTAATTAAATTTATGTTAATCCATCTATTGGATTGGGAATTTGGGGACTTTTGGGATCCCAATATCATTAAAAGTTATGAGATAATGCACATTTAGGTTTACTTAACCATTAGGGTGGGTTTAGGAAAGTTTATAGTGGATTGGAGGTTTATAAACCCATGTAATTTTACGTTTTACTAAGTTAACAAAAAATAGTTTTTTTTTTTTATATTTTAAGAAAAAACTAACCTAACCCTAAGACCATTTCATCATCTAGCCCAAAGCTAATAGATAAAGAGATATTTGAGAGTCAAGCTTGGCAGAAAGAATGAGAATTAGAAAAGGAAGGAAAAAATAACAAAATAATAGAATCCATTTTCTCCATTCATCATCCGCATACACAAGTCAACTCTAATTCTAAGAGGAAATAACTTTTCATTCATTTTCCCTTTGAATCTATATAATAATGACAAGATTATGTTTAGACAATATTAAAAATATTAATTGATCTAGTTAGATTAAATGTTACATGAAATTTGATCATAATTGAGTATTGAAACCTAAATTGAATAATCGGTACAAATTGATGTTTGTACATATTATATGTGAAATTTATAACTCTGTGCTCTTCTTCCTGCTAAAATTATTAAAAAAAATACACTATATATCATAATTGTAAATTCACATTTGGAAATGATTGCGGAATGAAATTAGGGTTCATATTGGTATATGGGTAATTAGTGAAATTGAATTGTAATTTACTATTATGAAAATATTAATATTAATAAAATAGATAAGTGGGGCTTATTAGAAATTATGTGAATAAGTTGAATTCATATTTAAATATATTTATTTATTGAAATGTACAATATAATTAAACATATGGGATTTTTGGGTTCTTATGATTTTAAATTCTTAATTTTTATCTATAAGTTATATTGGAGGTCCAGGATAGTCCAGGAAATTTTAAACATCACTAATAGGATCAGAAAATTATAAAACAATTCAGTTTTATTTCAAATTTTAATTTTCTAAAACATTCGGGTTTTGTCAAAATTCCAAAAAGTCATTTATGATCTATCAACTTAGAGAACCTAATTGGACAGATTTATCAATGTAACGAAAAGTTTTAGTAAAGTGAAGTTTTGACCCCTTACGAAGGTGAAATTTGAAATGTTTCTTGAGTTTTTGCAAGGAATCACATTTTAGACAATTTTCATAATTTATATTTCTCTAAAATTGGGCCAGAAGGGGTCCATATTGAAAAATCAATTTTTTGGGAAAATAGTACTTATTACAAATTCAACTTTGGGCATTAACATAAATTATTTCATGCATAGGGACTCGTGATAATCTGTTTACATAGGATGGTCCTCGTTTATACATATTATTAGAGTTAATGTAAGGAGTTGGTAAATGTACTAGGTTAGTACTTCGTAAGTTAATGTGATGGTTTGGTTTGGGTGTCAGATGGTTTCGAGGTGATTTGGGATACTAGTTAATTTATATACAAGTAAGTTTGGGGGAATACAAATTGGAAAGGTGCAACATCCTAAACTAAAAACGTCCTTATTTATGAATAATGGACTCTATGCATTTTGTAACTTTAATGAACTAAAGAAAAATTTACATTAAGAATACTGCTAAAATGAATTAGTAAGAACAGGTGGACTTTAATTTGAGTATACATCAAGGTCGGTCTATAGTATACATATAATGGCGTTTGATAATTAAGAACTGTTGTATTTTTTGTTGTTCAAATATAGGACGAGTTATTAATGTGTTAGTTATTATATATAGACTATATGAATTTAGTTAGATGTTGTTTTTTGTTTTGGAGTTTATATATATCATGGGTGATCGATGTGGTAGTGAAGTATGTAGATTATGATGCCCTCTATGTGATTACCTTATGTGCGTGAACATACCACGAGTGGGAATGTAGGGTCGCGGAAACTATACTAGTGGGGATTTAATATGATGTGTGATGGACTGCATTTATTCCCCTGTGTTGTTGATAACGGTTGGGTATAGTTCCATGATCCTAATATAACATGATGAGGTAACTGTCTCTCATACTAGGATAATGGGGTTGGATCCTTCCGTGTATATGTTGTGTATGGTTACAAGGTATGTGTGATGGAGTTGTGATTTCCCCATGATTGTATTTGGAGAATTTTGGTGTAAGACCATTTTATAGTCATAACTAGTAGAGGAATGAGAGATCCCCAGACGTGTAGGTGGTAGACCTTCAAGAGACATTTTATGTGGGGGATATGAGGATGCCATTTGATTCTTATAGTGGGTCGAGAGTGACAATGTTATACTTGTGTACGTTATGTGGCTTATACATTGGGGATATTAATTATACTTGCTTATGGTATGAGGGTTATATACTCAAAGTAGTTATTATACTTGTGTAAGTTATGTAGTTTGTACACTTGGGACGGTTTTTATACTTGTGATGTTGTATGCTTCATATATTTAGGACAATTATTGGACTGAGATATCTAAAGCTATAATTATTTCCTTAGGCTAATATTCACTACACCAAAATGGGAGATTTGTGAGTGCTGTTAGTGTGACACCCCGCCTAATTAAATACCGGGTGATCAGTTCTTTATTAAATTATAATCAAGGTGAACGGTCGGTTCATTCTTAGCATCATTGTCGAAAAATAACTTTTCCAATTTAAACACCCTAGATAATTAAGCTAAGTGTCAAAACCATTTTATACATTACTTTCCAAAATTTATTTTTTAAACCAACATTTAAAACTTTACATAATTCATAGTTAAAGAATCAACCAACAAATATACTCTAACAACAATCCAATTAATTAAACATCCAACTAAGTAATTCCCACAGTTAAAACTTAAAGGAAAATATCCTGACAGTAATAAACCCAAAAATACAAATGCTGGAAATAAATAAATCACAATATCCAATAAAACAACTGAATGATGGAAAAGGGCGACACATGCCCAACTGGATAAAATAAATGCTAGGAGTGGAATCAAGAAAATGAGGTCATCTAAGCAAGAGACCTGCAACTCCCACCTAAGCTGCAGCGTGTTTCCTTCCAAAGGATCCTATGCAAGACGCCCCTATGGCTGGGCATCTATAATATATAAATATATACAAGAGAGAAAAGAAAGTGGAAACGGGTCAGAGCCCAATTGTAAAAACGATTTCAAATTTGTTTAGGAAGTATTTAAAATGTTTACCGGCCAATGCAACAACATATTAGTGCGGCACTCCCTTGAGAATTTATCACCTCTCCTCTAATGTACACGCCTATCGCACTAACCTTCCCAACGGTTTAACTTAACTTATCTTAGGTTGCTCGTAAGATTTAAACTGACTAATTCAATAATTTAAGAGGTTAATTTCATTTAACAACAAAGTTCTCATTTAAAATTTATTTGCTAATAAAGTTTCTCAGTAACATATTATACTTTTTAAACACCCATTTCCAATTTGAAATAATTGTTCATTTCTTACTTACCATAAACACAGTAGGTAGTTCCCAAATTCCAGGATTTAATATATACATTAAATACTCATATAATATATATATTCTAACAGCACCCCACATAAAAATTATGGTGCGGGTATACTCTGCTATCCAGTCCCCGTATAACTCGTACTAAGGGGAATACAAGTTCGGAATCACTCCCGAACTGTATTGAAACAAAACACAAACAATATTGAGGCGAAGCATAGTTTCCAAGTCTCTAAGAGGTCAGCACATGCCCTCACGTCTCTTAGGATCGTCTGACTATTGATCCGATAGCCTGTACCAAAGGATTTCTATCTTCTAGGGTACGCGTCAATATCCCCCATAAAGGTCCCATCGAGATAAGACTGTCCCAGCGCGGTAACCTCAGGGATAGCAAGTAGCGCGGGCATGATTTTTACACGTATATAGTATATGCATAAACACAGTCATATAAATATACTACTATTACTATATCAAGTTTAGGTACATACTCACGACCCATAATTATGTTATTTGTCTTTATTACTCATTATTTAGTTATCACGTATAACGTTTGCCTCTTATCTTAATTCGTGGAATTATCCCAACTTATCAAGTGACACTCGTGGATTTCTGTCCTCCCAAGTGTAATTTCAGTAGGTACTCATTTATTTTCCAACGTAACTATCTTACGCGTCTCCCCCTTTAATACATAGTTCCATTGTCCCTTATATGTAAATATCCCCGAAAAATGGAAATCTCGTCTTACATTAAAGGTTTCATATTTTTAATAAGTCCTACTGGTCTTCTTTATCTCCCAAAATATTTTAATAAGGATGTCCAAAGATTATTACTCATTTAAATTGAATTCAACTATTTAGAAGGGAAATATGAGTCTTTCAGGAGGGGTCGATCGATCGATCAATGCGTTGATCGATCGATACTCCTCGTTCGATCGATCGATCAAACAGGTATGGCAAATCTGCAGAATACTAGTTACGGGTTCTATCATTGAACATCATCAAAATCCAAATTTTTAACTCCCAAGTTCCTAGAAAATTATATCACAAATCTTCTAAACCCAAATGGACAATATTGTACGCATGGCATGAGAGTTTTCATCAAAAATCATGGATTAAAAGTGCCAAAATTTATACAATTCTCATGAACCCTAAAAATTTCTTTAACTTGATTCAAATCATTCTTTTTCCAGAATTTCTACTTCTAATCCATCATAAATCCGTGGTTAAACCTCTACATGTGAAAAGGATTTCCAGATTATTGTTTATATCACTACAACATGCAAATTTCTAATATCCAACATGGGTTTTCTTTCATAGAAACTCATCCTAATTAACCATAAACTAACATGAATGAAGTATTAACGAAATTAAGCAAGATAAATACTTACCTGGGGATTTTTGTTTCTGGTTTGTGGCTAAAATTGGTGTGGTGGTGATCCTTGTTACGCGATCTATCGTTTGGCGGCGACAGCGGCGCAAACTGAGGAGTTCTTGGTCTAGAACTCTTGGACAAGCTCTCTCTTTCCTTCTCCAATGGCCGTCTCTTGTTTTTGGTTGTGTTAACCCTAGAGGAAAACCTTAAGCATCTGATATAACCTTACAATTTTCGTGGGTTTTCAGGCTTAAAAATGTAAAATATCCAAAACGCCCTCCCGAGGTGTTAATTAGGCCTAAAAATGCCCCGAGACCCAAACTAAACCCCCGGGTACATAATTTTGACTATCTCGACCATTCCGGATATTTTGGCGCACTCGAAATGACCATACGGGTGACTTATAATTTATTCACTTTTATTAATCAACATTTAGTCCCGACACGACACGGGCGCGTCCCGACTTAAATTTCCAAAATTGTCATTTTATTCACTCGTGACATTTAATAGAACCAATATTATATATTACTTTACTCATTAGTAATATTCAACAAGTTTCCAATGATTACTAACTCTCGTCACGTTAGTAATTATAAAAATAATTAATTTCCGGATTTATATTAAATTAATAACTCACATTAGATTTAATAAATCCCCAAATTTAGAAAGCATAAAAATACGGGGTATTACAGTTAGCACTCACAAATACCTTTATAACTGCTATTTACCGTCATAATTTAGGGGGTGACAAAAGAAAATTTATAACTCCTAACAGCAGTCACAAATTTTTATAACCCCTGTGGGGTTATGACTGGTGACCCTAATTTGTAACTGATATTCGTAACTGCTCTCAGCAGTCACAAATATAACATTTGTAACTGTTGATAGCAGTTACGAATATTAGATTAGTAACTGCTCACAGCAGTTACGAATGTTATATTTGTGACTGTTGTTAGCAGTTACAAAATTGATAGTAGTGGCAAATTTGTGACTGCTATTAGCCGTTATAAAATTCAATTTATTAAATGTGGTAAAAACTATTACAAATATCTTTATATTTTCACAAAATGATGAAATAATTAAAGTAAAATAAATATCAGGATAACAAGTCTAAATTTTTTGACAACATTTCATTTATATTTCTCATACTCCAAATATCCAGTACACATAATATTGTTTAAACTTAATTTAACATTAAACAACCCCTTCGTGGGCGCCAAGTACAAAATGAACATAGAGTAAAAAATAAACTAAAAAAAATAACGACACAACACTTCGATGACATGAAATGTCATGAACATGTAACAAATCATTCTAAATCTTGAGCAGGAGTCACCACGCAGTGGATACGCTTCGTGAAGTCTAGGTATATCAGTTGTGGGGGGTATTGATGCGGTGACATTCTCCCTCGTGTATTCAGAGTATGCATGTTGAGCAAGTTCAATGTACTTAAATTTTTTTAATACGGCGCCTCGGTATCCATTGACTTGTGCTTGTGTTGCTTGCCACGAAGTGTAAACACCTGGATTTAGGCCTTTGAATACTACGTATGTCGGGTATGCCATGTGTATGCCTGCAAATAATAAAATGTAACTATGTTAGTTACAATAAAGAATGTGGGGCACAATATCAAAATAGTATATCATGAAAGTGTCAAAAGAAAACTCATTCTGCAGAATAATATTATCTATCTATATAAAGAAAGTGTAAGCACTTCAGGATCTTCTAGTTGACCAATATCATATGCAGAGGCATCACTTCAGGATCATCTAGTTTGAGAGATGCCTATGTTAGAGAGCTTGTTTACAGAACCATTGCATTCTCTATAAATATGAGTGCAAAAAAATTGCATTTGAGAAAGAAAAGATTTGTAATTTTCCCATCTCACCTTTAATTGCTATGGAGGATGATAACACATGTTCAATAAGCAGCTCATTACTGCATATGAGTCAAACTCAATCCACAATTGAGACCAACCATTAAACCAAGCTAGCTCAACACATGTGATCACTTCTTCAATTTTAGCATAAAAGGCAATGTGATTGCCAATAGCCTTGCAATAAGCACCAATGGCCACACCTTTATAATTATAAAGTTGAACTTATTTATATAGGGATTTTTTTAAACTTTCTCCTCTTGTGCATTCTGAGTGCAAATGATTTAAATAACTAACCACATTTATTATAGGCCAACAAAACAACGCCATGCAAAGCTCAAGGTAAATTCAAGTGTAGAAAAAAAATGATTTTAATTTGGAGGGATATCCAATAGACCACAATATATATTAGAACTCAAACTTTAATTCATACCTTATAAAATGGAGAGCATATTATGTTGCGTATCACTTTAATGTTAATAAACACCTGAAAAAAAGAATATATAAGATTCTTCAGTCCTAAAAATCTACCTGAGAAGAATGGGAATAACATAAGTAACCTGAGAAGAATGTGAAGGGTACCTGAAAACAGGATAAACAATTTCTATTTAAGATTCTTCAGTCCTTGGGGAGAAAAACCCACACAAATGCGCCAAGATTGCATATACACTGAATAACGTCGCAAAACTACCTGTAAATAATCCTGCAAATATTGACAAAAATGAAGAAATTGAGATTAGTAGAAACTTGGGAATGAGCTTCCGAGAAAATTTTGACTTTCATGTTTTTAGGATCAAATTAAAATCCATAATATGCATATGCAAACTTACACCTCTAAGACCATCTCCAACTCATTAGCCATCTTAAATTATGCCCAAAGATGAGTAATTAGGTAATTAAGTTGACATTTCAGCTGCCCATATTCCTCGACAAGTCAAAATATATGTTGGTAAAACGATTGGACTTCCACACTTGGCTGGGGACTTCAAGTGTAGTAGGCCCTGCCAAAATTTATGAATGCAAACTAGGATGTGATGAACATCCTCTTACTCTCACGTTCTTTAAACATCTGAAACTCGGCAAGTGTTATTGGATCTGCGATGTCAGTTGGGAAAAGGTGTTAAGGATGTTGCTACGGTGCCTTACCTCAAGGTTAGTTAGCTTGTTGATTGAGCAACTCTAGGAGAGTGAACGAGGCGCAGTAGATGAATTCTTTAGTTTAGTCTCCCGTCGAGTTATCCTATTAAGAGCAGGCCCGCGCACAATTAAGTCTTTAATCAGGTTATTCTGTGTTGTTAACTGAGTATCATACTAAGGCTAAGGGCAGTTGGCGCAACAAACTACTCTTACTCTCTTGTACACGTGTTCTTGTTACTAATAAAGAATAAGGAAGACAACTCAAACTATGTTCTCATGACCTGTTTGATGTCAGAACCGAGAATGAACCACTCACAGATACACCAACGCTGATGAAGGTGACTGATCGAGTTGAATAAGAAATTAACAGATAGGGGAATGGACTCCTCTCTCTCTCGATGCTTTGTTTTTGTTAATGCCATGAAGGAATAAGGCTAAATATCGCAGCAAGGAGCTAGCCTACGGGATGAAAGACAAAATGCCACTAGATCAATGATGAAAGTAGCTATGGTGTAGTGATAGTATCCGTGGAGATGTGAACGAGTTGCATGCATATGAATTAGTCCTCAATGGAGGCACCCCTAATGAGTAACGATACCCTCAATTAGTCAATACGAAAATTTGATTAAACGGCTTGAAAATGAAAATCAGTTATGATTCACCTAATTCAAGACGACATATCAGTAATATAAGAACATCGACCTGACTAGATTAAGTAATTTATTATATATATTTTTCTCGAACAAAGTAGGCCATTAAAAATCTCCCTGTCTTTATAGCATAACTATTTTCTTGAATGAATAACTCATAAGAACACACATCATAAAATAATGTATTGGAAAATTTTAGGATGCATATTCTCTGGAAATTACAATTTCTTTTGGCAGTAGAATTGTGAACTTTTTATCTTATATAAATACCAAATTCTACTTGCTACAATAGTCATTCGTCAATGTCAATTCATATAAAAATAACGTATATTACCACATCCTCATCATTTGGTAACTATGTCTTCAATGGAGCCTTCTTTACTCGATCCGATATTCGAGCAGGGCCATATGTTTGTGACTTAAACCGACCTCGTCCTTCTTCATCTTCTTTCTTATTATAGCTAATCTTTGAGGAATACATACAATCTTCTTATAGCTAACAGTGACTTAAACCGACCTCGTCCTTCTTCATCTTCTTTCTTATTATAGCTAATCTTTGAGGAATACATACAATCTTCTTATAGCTAACAGTGACTTAAACCGACCTCGTCCTTCTTCATCTTCTTTCTTATTATAGCTAATCTTTGAGGAATACATACAATCTTCTTATAGCTAACAGTACACACATACACACACACACACACACACACACACACACACACACACACACACACACATATATATATATATATATATATATATATATATATATATATATATATATATATATATACACTAGGGTATACCCGTGCCTGAAGGCACGCTGATAATTTTGAAAAGCATAAAATCGTGTCATGATGCAATAGCAAGTGCTCTCACCAAAACTACGGTTCGGCTCGAGTTCGCATCCAAAAAATGTTGAATCTAGTAAAATTAAGTCCAAAGTCATATATAATGTAAATAATAAATTATTGAATATTGTAGATTTAATTAGCATTGCAATTTTGTATAATTAAATGAAAAAGTTATTTTACAATACATAAGTGTAAATTACTTAATCTACATAGTGCAAAAGGGACAAAAAAAAATTTATGAAGTGTTTTTTTACATGTTCAGTTTTCAAAAAGGAATGAGACCCATTTGTGGTGTCTAAATAACATATTTATCATGCAACTCTTAAGGCGCCATTAAAAAATTTATGTGTTAGATCTAGTTATCTAATATTGTGAATATAACGCACATGCTCTACAAACATTTTGTATTTATGCAAAAGGGACATAATTTTTTAAAATCACATTTAAATAAAGATTACCATTGTAAAAATGTTATCTGTTAAAGACACCTGCAAAGTAAAAAAAATAGAAATATTTGTCTCTACATCAAACAATAACAAAATAATAAAATATAATAAGGCAAATGTTGTTTGAAATATAACATGAAATTGGTATTTCCTCACACAGACAAAATATTACACCATCTCTCCATTCATCACAACAGAGGAAAAAATGAGATACCGTTATTCAAATAAAGGAAAATAAAATAAAAGAGGAAGATTATCATTCTCTCCAAATCATAACCATTTCGGAGAAATGGGCATAAGATTACCCATGTAGGCCATGAAGCCATGTATACCCTCTTTTTTTTTTATTATCACGACACTCATGTGAAGATGATTGAAAGGACCCATGTGACTATGTTAGAACTATTAATATAAAAAAAGTAGAGCATGACTTTATGAAAACAAATGTCAAGCAATTTATGTAATTTGAAGAGTGTCATTTGTCAGGAAGCATTAGCCTGTTGTCCATATGATTAATGTCTCTATTCACTTCATCATGCGCATTTTCAGAAAGTACATTTTGATTAAAACAATAATACACAAACACACATAAAAATCCAAATCTCATACTCACACAAAAAGACAAAAAGGTGAAGGGTTCATTTTTATGTTTTCAACTTAAAAAACATATATAATAAAAATAAAAATCTGTATTTTTAATAAAAAAAAACATATTTAACTATTAAAAAAAAATGACTCTGTAAAGGCTTACCAAAAGCTCCTTGTATATATTGATGCAGAACATCTCAATAAAATTCAGTCACCATCAACAAATGAATAAAAAAATGAAACATCACCAAAATTATACAATGAATCCAACTATATCTAGGGAGTACATGTATACAATACAATGAACAACTGCCGATTTTATCTCCACCTCACTCAGCCTTTGTCGTCGAACCGTGGTTGTTCGTGGGGTAACATGTTTTCTTTTTTTTTAAACAAAAAAAAGCAATATATTACTCAAGATGAAAATAATGCAAACAAATTTCGGAAGGGGTATTACTTGCCAACCTGCTTTGGTTTCCATTGTTGAGGTAGACACTCTTGGATAACTGATATATTTCAACAAACTAATCCATAAATACATACCCAAAATAGATAAATATAAATATAAAAAATTCTTACAAAATTCCCAATTCTTTCCATCCAAAAGAATGAGGCGGAGCAGCAAAGATATGCAGGTGCCATAAAGGCATCG
The DNA here is from genome assembly GCA_949130495.1 of Sambucus nigra. Lineage (NCBI taxonomy): Eukaryota > Viridiplantae > Streptophyta > Magnoliopsida > Dipsacales > Adoxaceae > Sambucus > Sambucus nigra. Next base: position 205,681,363 of record OX422208.1, read on the forward strand.
CAGTGGTGGCCGACGAACATGTCAAAAATTATCTCGTCGAGCAAGGTGGACGACGAACATGTCAAAAATTATCTAATACCCCTCACATGTCAAAAATTTGAAACCCAACACCATTAGTAGATGAGGAAAGAGAGAGTAAAAGAAAAGAAAAGATTTGTATCTCTAAATGTCTTTAAGTTGCCAACAAACATGACAGATGATCAGATCTGCTACTACAACCCTCTTCATAGTCACCTACCACTTCCCCTCTTCCATATCCCCTTTTTATCTCTCTTCCGAGTTATGCTAAGGCCAGATGATCAGATCTGGTTCCGAGTTACCCGCCTCTCCAACTAAAAACCAAAACAAAAAAAATAGTTCAAAACAAACGAAAACGGGAAACCAAAAAGTAAACTTTGTATCCAAAACAGGAAATCAGAGAGAAATATCAGAAATCTAAAATCTAACTTGGTATTCAAAATCAGTTCACAACAAAACAGATCTAAAACTGAGTTTAGATGTGTTGTGAAAAAAATTATAGAAAAATGATACAGATTTAGAGATACAAAACTGTGTTTAAATGCGTTGCGTGTGTAAATGGTGCATGGTAGAAATTACCAAGAGTTGGGAACAAAATTCACCACCAGGAGAGATTCATAATAGCACCACCAAGTTTCGTTGCTCCTAAACTTCCTTCAGAATAAATCAAAATCTTCAATTAGCGGCGCAGGCTTTCTAGAATAATAAATATAAAAGACACTTAAAAAAACATTAAGCAAACTTCGAACATAAAAAAAATCACCAAGAGAGAAAAAAATAGAATACACCACCCAGAAAAAAAAATCTAACCTTCAAACCATGAACCCCAAACTTCGAACATAAAAAATCTGCTAGGTCTGAAAACATAAACATGTTAGATCTAAATAAATCTTTACCTCAACAACGTCTGAAAATCTATATTTTTAAGAGCCTCTTCTAAAAGGATTTATGTGATAGAGAGAGAGAGAGAGAGAGAGAGAGAGAGAGAGAGAGAGAGAGAGTTTACCAACTGAGGAGAGGAGAGGATAGAGAGAGACGGACTGCCTATTCGTGAGATAAGAAGAAAATCTAATGAGGAAGCCAAAAGTTAAAAAAGGAGAAATGAAAAGGTTCCTCTAAAAAGTACACACAGACTATCTCCCTGCAAAAATAGGTGTACTTTCAACATAAAAAAAGTAATAGAATTTGAAATTTGAAAAAAAAAAGTACAAATGAAGTGAGCGCGATTTCAAATTTTTTGGGAAATAGAAGAGTTATTGTTATCACCTTAAAAGTGACACATGGCAAAAGAGATGGAACCCAAAATTTTCGAGGATAAAATTGGAAGTGTAAAGCAAATTCATCATGTGACATCATACTCCAATCTTATGACATACATAAATTTTATAACTTATTATATATATATATATTAAGGATCCGTTGGATTAGCTCGTATCTTTTTCCACTTTGTTTCTAAAAATAAAATAAAATTCAACTTCATAATTAGAGACATGTACATGATACCTGATTATGACAGATTTAGGGGAATCACAGTAGAACTGATCAATTATGATGGGGTTTGAAAAAGCTACTCCACTTAGTATATCATAGGTTATAAAATGAGTTTCACTTCTAGGTGAATTTATTTAATATCAATTCAATCAAATTACTTGCCAAGTCTTAATACCGGTATAAGGAAATGTGTTTGCAGTCTAACAGTGAAAACAATTAGATATGGATAGAGGATTGTGTGCGTTAGACAAAGCGATATATCTCTTCGACAAATCATTATATATCAGCACAGTTGGAATCCTAATCAGCAATGGGGGACACAAATGCTTCCAAGTTAGAGATGTTATTATGTCCTGTGCATTATCATCTATCCATAATATAGCATGATTAATGCCTATTACCATTAACATGCTTATATATGATATCTAAATAAGTGCAGATATGTTAATCACTATGCTTAACAGTAATAAAATGACATTATTTTCAGTAATAAAATGGGGGATATATAGTTGACTTCTTTGAGGGTTTGACTTTAAATATAATGAACAGAAAATGTTAAATCCTATCAAAAAATTCAACTTAACAGTAATAAAATGACAGTATTTTCACTTGGCATAAACCTTGTGTGTGTCTTCTGTTATAAATATTGATCATTTATTCTTGTTGTTTCCAAGGTTGAAATATTTCAAGGTTGAGGAATTCAAAAGGAAATTAGATGTTGCTACTCCTGCTCTAACTAGACTTAGTGTGGAAAAGATGTGTAGCAGTGGATCTCTTGAAAGAATTCACATATTGAATTTATCTTGGATGTGATGAAAAAGGTTTCTGGAAAGAGGTGGAATATAATTCAATTCCAAATTACTGCAGAATGTGTTAGAAATTAAGCCATGGCCAATCTAGCACATACCTTACTTTTGCTGCCGCTAAAAATGAGCAGAGATATGCAACTGTGAAATAATCCTCTCATCATATATAGTGTAACCATGGCATACAAAGTGGATCAACAAAACTGTACAGACGGATGATTGATAGGAGGCGAACTGTACAGACGGATAAATAATGGGGGGCGAAAGATGAAGGGGATCTAACAGGTATGAGGATCGAAGCGGCCTACGGAAATAAGGTTGGAGCCTGTAATCAAAACGGGAAATATTTTGTATAACTTACATTAAATTCAGATGCCATATGGAAGGCATACACGGATTGGGACTACTATTTTATATAGTTACATAGATTTGTAGACATTTAATGAAAAAAAGAGAGTGAAGCATGAACTGGCACTGAATTGGCGACGCCACTAAAGATCTTCCTATGTTATACTATTCAATTCGTGGCAACGAATTGATTTAATAGCTGAGATATTGTTATTCATGATAAATGGTATACTTGTTCTATAAACTAATAAACATACTCAGTTTTTTATGTTAAGCAAAACAATATACAAGGGGCTTTATGCTATACAGAAAGCGATCAAGCAACGCATACGAAACGGTTCCTAATGGCAAATATAAGGTACTGAAATGTTTCTCTCGTTTTGTAGGCATTTGTCGAACTCTAAATATATACTTTTATAAATGTCATACACACTAAATGTTAGTCTCAAAAAAATAGTTCAGGCCACACTCAAGTCATCTAGTTATGAAGTAGATGTTAAGATGGTCCCTAAAAGTACTATTATAGAAAATATTGAAAGGATTAAGCACTCTGAAATCAGTATAAATGAAGCCATGGTAGTGGATCTTTGTAATTTATCTCCAAGAGCCAATGACCTTCCCAAGTATGACAATTATTTGGCTTATCATAAGCAATACATGTCATATTAGGAAGACAATTATCAAATTTCCATTATAACACAAGAAGAATTAGAATTTTTTGCCACCTCTTTTGATAGAAAATGGATATAATACAAAGAACGCAAAAACCCTGCTAACAATAAACCTCCCACCCATCCTGCCCAACTAAGTACTCCTCAAGTCTCAAAAACTCATCCAAAGTATCAAGATACTATCTTTAAAAGATTCACAAGATCATAGACAAAGAAATGCTCAAATTCTATCTCCTTTGCAGTCAATAATCTCATTTATTTTTGGGAATACAAAGGGTATTTCCTCTACAATTAAAGATCGCATCCACTGGTTTGTCAGACATAGGCTACTCAGATTCTAAGTTAAATTAGTATAACTTTAGAACTGATGATGATTATATTTGGGAAAACCTAGTGGAAAAAGAAATATATCCTGAAATGGTTCAAAGAGGAGGGATCTAAATACTAATTTTTTTCGTTACATAGTCAAAGATAAAAAGAATAGGTTGCATATCCATAAAATTAAAAACTTTGACCAAGTTTGGGTGGTTAACCAGAAATAAATCCATGAAGAATTCATCAACTATTTAAAAAGGGATAAATCAGGTCTTGGTTCATCAACTCTTATGGTGATTTTCATAAAGCTCTTTCTATATCCACTAACACGTCTGATAGCCTTCAAGCAAGTCTTGGTTCTTCTTTCTGGAGTAAAATTGTGCATGCCTAAATGTGACACCCCGCCTAATTAAATACCGGGCGATCACTCCTTTATTAAATTAAAATCAAGGTGAACAGTTGGTTCATTCTTAGAATCACTGTCGCAAATAACTTTTCCAATTAAACACCTTAAATAATTAAGCTAAGTGTCAAAACCATTCAAAACCTTATTTCCATTTTATTAAATCCCATTATAAAACCTTTAGCCATTAACATTTTAAGAGTCACACAGTAAGTATAAGAATAAAATGAACATTCAAGAGTTTAACCATCAATAACAAATCCCAACTTTAAAACACTAAAGGAAAACATCCTGATAGTAATAAATCCCGAAATAAAGATGATGAAAGTAAAAGAATTACAATCTCTGACAATACCAACTAAATAATGAAAAAGGGCGACACATGCCCCACTGGATAAAACTGAACTAGAAGTAAAGTCAACAATGATGTCGTCTAAGCAATGGCCTGTAACTCTCGCAAAAGCTACAACGCGTTCCATCCAAAGAATCCTAAGCATGACGCCCCTGTGGCTGGGCACCTGTAATATATATATATATATATATATATATATATATATATATATATATATATATATATATATATATATATATATATATATATATATATACACACACACACACACACACACAAGAGAGAGAAGAGATAACAGCAAACGGGTCAGAGCCCGAATGTAAAACAGTTTTAAAAATAGTTTAGCAAGTATTTAAAATGCTTACCGGCTAATGCAATAGTCATATTAGTATGCGACACTCTCTTGAGAATTCTCACCTCTCATCTAGTGTGCACGTCTATCGTACTAATGAATCCCGTATACCTCTCTAACTTATTCTCCATAAGACTTAACACGTGAAATTTAAGGTTATGATATTCACTTTTAGAAACATCTATCTCTTCAAGATTTCTTACGTTATTTAGAATAATTCCGTATTGTTATAACGTTTCCGAATACTTATAGTGAAGTTGATGAATTTCATACTTTACTTAACTACTATTTTACTCAGTAGAAAATTCTCATATAGATACACGTATATATATTAGGTACACATATAATATATATACCAACGGCACCCCACATAAAATCTATGGTGCAAAGTTTCCATAAATAAGTATATATATACCAATCACTCATATAATACATATATACTAATGGCACCCCACATAAAAACTATGGTGCTGGCATACTCTGCTATCAAGTCCCTGTATCACACATACTTAGGGAAAGGCTAGTTCGGAATCACTCTCGAACTGCATTAACACAAACACATACAAATGGGGGCGAAGCATAGTTCCAAGTCCTAAGAGGTCAGTACATACCCACACATCTCTTAGGACAGTCTGACTATCAATCAGATAGCCTGTACCTAGTAATCTTATGTTCTAGGGTACAAGTCAATATCCCCCATAAAAGGCCCCATCGAGATAAGACTGTCCCAGCGCGGAAACCCCCGTGATAGAAAGTAGCCCGGGTACGATTTTTACACAGAAATAATATATGCATAATCACACTGTCATATATAATATATGTATTCACATCCACATTATTAAATCTGGCGTGCTCACGACCCATGATTAAAATTATCCGTTATTACACATTTTTCTCAATTTTTCTCGTATAACGGGCTCATTCCTTTTATTCTCGTAATTAAGTTATTCTAAACCCACTTCTCGTCTCTCGAAGTATTCTCTTTACCTACGTACAATTTCAATAAGCCCTCACTCACCTTCTCATCCAACTTCCTAGATGTTTTGATTATTTAATCAACACACGTATGATTTCTTAAGTATAAATGTCTCCCCGTTTACCCTTTATTTCCCTTCACATTAAAGTTCCACTTAACGGGATTTATCTTGACCCTACTGGTCCTTTTTGTGTCCCATTATGTTCTAGCAATCCTAATCAAGGTTTACTACGCATAAAATCGGATTAAGCTAACACGAGAAAAAATGCAGTTTTTCAGGAGGGGTCGATCGATCGATAGAAAGGGGTCGATCGATCGAACCGTCGATCGATCGATGCTCTGGGCTCGATCGATCGATCAAACATGTATGGCAAAATCTGCAGAATACCAGCTACGGGTTCTATTATCCAAACTCATCAAATTCCAAATTTTTAACTCCCAAACTCCTAGAAATTGATACCACAAATATAATAAACCCAAATGAGTAAAAATCTACGTAACGCATGCGAGTTTTCATCAAGAATCATGGGTTAAAAGGTCCAAAATCTATATAATTCTCATGAACCCTAATATTTTCTTTAACTTAGTTTCTTATATTCTTTTTACAGATTTTTCTATCACTAATACCATGGAAATTCGTGATTCAACCTCTACATGTGAAATGAATTTCCAGAAATATGATCTCTATCTCTACAACATGCAATTTGTCTCTCCAATTAACGTTTTCTTTTAAGAACACTAATTCTAATCAACCCTAGACTAATATAAAAGAGCATTAACTTGATAAAATCAAGATAGATACTTGCCTAAAATTTCAGAGTTCTGATTTGCGGACAAATTTGGTGTGGTTGTGATCCCCTTCGTGCGATCTATGTTTTGGCGGCGACGGCGGTGCAACCGGAGGAGTTCTTGGCCTGGAACTCCTTGGAAAGCTCCTCCTCTTCCTCTCCAATGGACGTCATTAGTTTTAGATTGTGTTAACCCTAGAAGACAACACTTTCCATCTGATATAACCCTTGCAAATTCGTGGGTTTAATTACCCATAATTACGAAATGTCCAAAATGCCCTCCCGGGGTACTAAATAGGCCTAAAAGCGGCCCGAGACCCAAACTAACCCCCCGGGTATACTTTTTTGACTATCTCGACCCTTCCGGACACTTTGGCGCACTCAAAATGACCATATGAGAAACTTATAATTTATTCACTTTATATAATAATAATTTAGTCCCGACACGACACAGGCGCGTCCCACTTAATTTCCATAATTGTCATTTTATTCACACGTGACAATTTTCATAAAGTAAATCGCATATATTACTATACTCATCCAGTAACATTCAACAAATTTTTCCAATAATTACTAACTCACATCACGCTAGTAAATATTTAAATAATTTTCCGGATTAAAATTAAATTAATTTATCTCAATTAAATTAATAAATTCCTAAATTTAAAAGCCATAAAAATACGGGGTATTACATACTTCCCCCCTAATAACGGAATTTCGTCCTGAAATTTGGAAAATAAGGCTTACCTGGTAGGACGATTCTGGATATCCTTTTAGTACGTAAACTATCTACATAGTAAGGCGTTTAAGCACTATAGCCCCTGCCTCACAGCAAGCTTGATTAACATTCTCATTGGAGACACTTCACATGGTGCTCCCAACTGACAACATTCGCATAGGTCACGCCTATACATTATAGATTACCATTATCTCACTATCACTGGGAGGCCGCACCTCACTTCATGACAACTACTCGGATTTATTCACATATAAAACTCCCATTCTGAGAAAACCATACGAACATTTGACCACTCTTGTTCGCCTAAAACAGTCATGAAATTCCACCATAGTGATCGGATTATTCTCGACCGATCCAAAAATTTTGATTATCTACTCACCTCTAAATATACGAAAGGAGTATAGTCGAGGTTCTTCCACACCAAAACTTTAATAAGTACCTCGTACGCGATAAACAGGTACGAGTGCTTCTACAGAGTACTTTGAAATCACCGTATCAGGATTCCAAAATTTCCTTCACGTGGCTCCTCTAATTCTTTAATCACCGTACGCCTATTCCCTGGCTAAGGGTGATACATCCTACTCGAAACGAAACCTTATCTTCGCTGGTTACTGAAATCCCATATCAAAGGTGGGATTTACAAATCCCATCCCGATTCAGAAATTAATACTACGCCGGACCATGCACTGGCGCAATCCTTCCTTTCAAAGGAAGTCTGGGGCACACTAGTTAACATTGTAAATCACCCCAAAGGAATATCAATCACTTCCTTCTCGGGCGACTTAAATCACATGTCCGGATGAACCCTTGATCTTGTTTTGAGGATGGTAACCCATCCAAGAACTTTACCGACTTTATCGACCTCTTCCAATTACAGGAATTATCGATAAACACAAAATTTTCTGGTTGATTCTCCTCTTTCAACCGAACCTTACCTACGGGCGGTGCATGTAGAGACTACTCTCTACGTCCCGCTAAACATCGATTTTTCCTGAAATGTCTCACATTAAGTGACACATAATACTCCCCTTCCTTCCTTGGTGTATGCCAAAAGTTTCGACCCGTGCTCTTTCCTCCACGATGCGCACTTCTGGATCTTTTATTTCATGCTAACATCATCACTCTTTGTATGCGCAAGTTGCTCTCACACTTGACTAATAACCACTCCGCTCCGATTGTTCTTCATAATAATTAAATTCTACTCTATTCAAGGAATACTCCTTCTTGAATTGATTCCCACAGCCTTCCAATCAAATTAGGGTGTACTATTCTAGTTGCACACTTATGTATGGATTATCTCCCCTCCTGTGACGTTTAATCCACTCCATCACTTCCACTTCATTATGTTAGTCCCACAAACATATATTTCACACATCTATTACCACGTCCCTTCGGCTCGGACGATTTTAACGTCAGCTAACCAAGATGCCCACATTTTGTAACACCCCGACCACCCTGGGAGAGCGTACGGCGCGCTACACGTCTGTAGAACTAACTAAATTCAAAAAAATATAAGGAATAGGGCATTCGAATCCCATGACAACAACAGAGGAACAACAAATCTCAAACTTCTTCGGATAAGTACAACAATTTTCCCAAATAGGTACGACAACCACAATAAATCACTAACGCTTTATTCATCAAAATAAATACAAGTCATCTCTTTTGTATAATAAAAATTCTTTCCAGATAACCCATGCTAAAAATCATTCCAACTCTTTATTTACCTTGTGTTATGAATGCGGTTACAACATTTGAGTACTCTCAATCACCTTAGAAATCGAAATTTTTAAATCTTCTTTATCATCGTCCCACCCCTCTACTCGTGGGGATAAAACTAAACTTTCAATGGTTTCTTACCGCACAACCGGCTCCACTTGCCTTAAATTAAAATTCGACTTCAAACTTACAGATATAATTACTTGATCCCATTTCGACCGGGGTACCGAACTCATGGACTAATGACCAAACGTCTCCCTATTTCCAACCTTACGCTAAGTTTCATGCGTGGGATGTCTCGCAAAGCGAAATCCAAACAAGGAACCCACTGATACACTACTACCTATCATTGTCGATTATCGAAATCCGTTAGGTCCTCCGTCCATAGCAAGTACCCCTTTATTCCGTCTCTTGATGGAAAAGTTACAATTCCTCCCGAAATTACGCTTAACAAAGAATGTTTTACCAATTTCACTATCATTCAGTATTGGTTGGTGGTAATTGCATTCTATAAACCTCGAATACATACTATCAGAATTCTCGAAATTCCTTTCCATAATAATAGGGACATAACTCTTAACTCCCACCTCTCTAGAGGATAGACATAACAATGAACTCTTCCAATTACCAAGTCCTGAGTTCTCAACATAATATTGAACTAAATCTTTTCGCTCAATGGTAAACCCGATACATATTAAATCATAATGATAAAGTCTATACATACATTGACATCGAATATCTCGAGCCCACTATCCCCTCTTAAGTCTCTAGGATAGATAATATAAGTGCGAGTCCGACCTTCTTTCAGGTGAAGCCTCACCAGAACAAAAATAAAACATGTTGCACTAGTGCAACCACTCCGATAGCCTTGCAATAAATGCCCACTATCGTACTAACCATTTCTATAACGTTTTATCAAAGATAATATCATACTCGCATATCGCATCACTACAACGAGTAACCTCAATAAAGTACAAAACACTGTTAATATACTCATTCATCCTCCGCGGATAGCACTAAAGAAAAATCTCGATACACTAGGGAAAATATTCACATAATAATAACGTTTATAATTATATGCATTAAACTCGTCTCACATGCTAATCTAGCAATGATCAAAATATAGTGACTCGTTCGTGCCACATAAACACGCCTCATCCTCTGAGGATACAACTTATACTTCCACCTTGGCAATCGTCTTGACTGCACAAATGGTTTTCGGACGTAACACATCTACTCAAACCAAACAAAACTACTTTAATCGTTGTCCTTTACTAGGCACCGTATTCCTGTCCCTTTACTCACTTAGGAAATTATTATTCCGTGCGATTTCACTCCCCACAAAATACCTCCACACATAATCCACTTATCACCTGTCCTACTAACCATGTTAGGATTGTCATTCTCTCGGACTTTAGTGGACTCGATTCCTGTTGGCTACCCCGGTTATTCCCTTAGCCTTTTAGGCCCTAAAGAACATGTCGCTGTCTATAATAGTCCTTACTGAATTTACCATCACCTGGTAATAATTCAACTATCCGAATCATTTAAATGGGTCCCCTGATGTGTATCCACACCCCTTTGTGGTGCTACACCACCACCGTTGTATTCAGTCTTATTCTTGACTAAATTCTTCATTTCTTTTAGCTTCCCACACAAAGGAGCATTATCATCTTTATTGACAAAACACGACATTGTGAACCTCTGAATCGACCGTCCATCAGAATTTCCTCTTTGAGTGTTATCTACTATTATTACGAGTCGATCTCCCACTTGGAGTCCTTTCCTCCACTTGTATCTACATCTTCCGATACAAAACTCGCTAACGGTTAAGATTCATATTCACAAATGGACTTCTGTCACGTCCTCCTGTGATGAGTTCAGGACAACATTCACTTCTAATCCCGAGCATCTGATGAGGGAACATACGGTCAACACTGTGCCTAAGGTTCTCCTTTAGACATAGCGTTCCACTTCTAAATTGGTGGTTGACTCCCATTATTATAACTTCGTTCCGACAACCAAGAAAAATTTTCTCTAAATTTTCACTTTCAGTTAGCTACACTCCGTCCTATATCTAAACCTTTGGATATTTTACCTCCTTTGGTAAACACACACAATTCCCGCATTTCTAGAATTTCCCACTGACAGTTCTCCACATGTTTTGCAATACGTTGGTGAGTTTACTCTCGCACCTCATTTGACTATAGCAGCATTTGGAAATCATGGCTGCGCCTTAGTCACCTTTCTAGTCTTGACTTCTAGTGCCATAATGGAGGTTACCTCGACTATGGTCATCATCCTCGAATATATTTTACAACCTCAACTGAGTCCTGCCTCCTGATGTCCGCTTAACGGTCCTCTTCTGACATCCGTCATCGCTCGGCACATGCACACATCCGAATGAAATTAGAATTCACTAATGTATATACGTCATAGCAGGAGAATGAAATCTCATCAAAGAAATCGACAATCCTAAACATAGGGCTCTATATCAAACAAAACAACGCTGAAAGTATAGTAAGCCGCACAGATCCTAAAGGACACTAGAACCTGATGCTCTGATACCACCTGTGACACCCCGCCTAATTAAATACCGGGTGATCACTCCTTTATTAAATTAAAATCAAGGTGAACAGTTGGTTCATTCTTAGCATCACTGTCGCAAAAATAACTTTTCCAATTAAACACCCTAAATAATTAAGCTAAGTGTCAAAACTATTCAAAACCTTATTTCCATTTTATTAAATCCAATTATAAAACCTTTAGCCATTAACATTTTAAGAGTCACACAGTAAGTATAAGAATAAAATGAACATTCAAGAGTTTAACCATCAATAACAAATCCCCACTTTAAAAAACTAAAGGAAAACATCCTGACAGTAATAAATCCCGAAATAAAGATGCTGAAAGTAAAAGAATTACAATCTCTGACAATACCAACTAAATAATGAAAAAGGGAGACACATGCCCCACTGGATAAAACTGAACTAGAAGTAAAGTCAACAATGAGGTCGTCTAAGCAATGGCCTGTAACTCCCACAAAAGCTACAACACGTTCCATCCAAAGAATCCTAAGCATGACGCCCCTGTGGCTGGGCACCTGTAATACATATATATATATATATATATATATATATATATACACACAAGAGAGAAGAGATAACAGCAAACGGGTTAGAGCCCGAATGTAAAACAGTTTTAAAAATAGTTTAGCAAGTATTTAAAATGCTTACCGGCTAATGCAATAGTCATATTAGTATGCGACACTCTCTTGAGAATTCTCACCTCTCATCTAGTGTGCACGTCTATCGTACTAATGAATCCCGTATACCTCTTTAACTTATTCTCCATAAGACTTAACACGTGAAATTTAAGGTTATGATATTCACTTTTAGAAACATCTATCTCTTCAAGATTTCTTACGTTATTTAGAATAATTCCGTATTGTTATAACGTTTCCGAATACTTATAGTGAAGTTGATGAATTTCATACTTTACTTAACTACTATTTTACTCAGTAGAAAGTTCTCATATAGATACACGTATATATATTAGGTACACATATAATATATATACCAACGACACCCCACATAAATCTATGGTGCAAAGTTTCCATAAATAAGTATATATATACCAATCACTCATATAATACATATATACTAATGGCACCCCACATAAAAACTATGGTGCTGGCATACTCTGCTATCAAGTCCCTGTATCACACATACTTAGGGAAAGGCTAGTTCGGAATCACTCTCGAACTGCATTAACACAAACACATACAAATGGGGGTGAAGCATAGTTCCAAGTCCTAAGAGGTCAGTACATACCCACACATCTCTTAGGACCGTATGACTATCAATCAGATAGCCTGTACCTAGTAATCTTATGTTCTAGGGTACAAGTCAATATCCCCCATAAAAGGCCCCATCGAGATAAGACTGTCCCAGCGCGGAAACCCCCGTGATAGAAAGTAGCCCGGGTACGATTTTTACACAGAAATAATATATCCATAATCACACTGTCATATATAATATATGTATTCACATCCACATTTTTAAATCTGACGTGCTCACGACCCATGATTAAAATTATCCGTTATTACACATTTTTCTCAATTTTTCTCGTATAACGGGCTCATTCCTTTTATTCTCGTAATTAAGTTATTCTAAACCCACTTCTCGTCTCTCGAAGTATTCTCTTTACTTACGTACAATTTTAGTAGGCCCTCACTCACCTTCTCATCCAACTTCCTAGATGTTTTGATTATTTAATCAACGCACGTATGATTTCTTAAGTATAAATGTCTCCCCGTTTACCCTTTATTTCCCTTCACATTAAAGTTCCACTTAACGGGGTTTATCTTGACCCTACTGGTCCTTTTTGTGTCCCATTACGTTCTAGCAAACCTAATCAAGGTTTACTACGCATAAAATCGGATTAAGCTAACACGAGCAAAAATGCAGTTTTCCAGGAGGGGGTCGATCGATCGATAGAAAGGGGTCGATCGATCAATGCTATGGGCTCGATCGATCGATCAAGTTATTATTCTTAGCTCGATCGATCGATGCTCTGGGCTCGATCTAGTTGGTTGTTGGACTTATTTATTACAAGTTATTATTTAAATTGTTTATTGTTCATGCTGATTTAGAATTTATAAATGTCATATTATGGTTTTGATGCTGAGAATGATATAGATTGTTAGACAAACCCCACCTTATGCGTATTGTGTATGGACAACCTTTATGTGGAAAATGAGGGTTGTCATAGTTGGTGTCAGAGCATCCAGGTTCTAGTTTCCTTGGAATCTGTGTTGCGTTCATTGCGTTCTGAATTACGTAGAGCCTATGATTAGGAATCATTGTACTCTTTTCCATCTATTACTAATGTGAACAATGTTTGCTTTCAGATGGAAAATGGTAGGCAAGGTAGACCATGACATGCTACCACACCGGCTACAGAGGAGTGGGATCAACAGGAGACGCGACCACACCCACAACCACCATTATCCCCACCCATGGTTAATCCAGCAAATATCGCCACGATTGTGACACAAGCAGTCTCTATCGAGATGGTCGTATGCTACAACATTTTCAGCCACTGCAACAGCAGCCACCATCACTACACCCGTAGTAACTGGTGTTACCCGTTCAGGCGTGGGGCTCGGTATGGAAGAGAGCTAGGGCGGCCTTCACTAAGGTCCACCCACCAGAGTTTGTTAGGAGTCCTAATATATTGGTGGACAGTAGGTGGACGAAGGATATTCGTGACATTTGTGGATGGTTAAGTGCATGCCAGTGCACACGCAGATGTTAGCCTCATTTACAATGGTAGGGGTAGCCTTACAATGGTGGGAGTGTGTCATCACACGGGAGGAGCGTGATAGATTCACTATTGACGAGTTTTAGATGAAATTTGAGTGAAAGTATTTACCACCTTCTATGAAATCAAAGACGAGGAGGAAGTTCATGGACCTTAAGCAGGAAATTAGCATGGTAGATGAATATGAGGAGGAGCTTATCGCATTGTCTTCTTTTGCTGGGGATAAGGTAAACACCGAAGAGAAGAAGATGGAGATGTTTGGGTCAGGTATATCTTGGCACATCTGAAAGTTTTTGTTAGGGAATCTTGCTTTTACTACTTACACTTAGATGGTGAATTCCTCTTTGCTGTATTGTTAGGATCACAGGTTATTTCATAAAAGTAAGGGGAAAAAGAGACCTAGAACGGAGATATCGAACCATCAGGGTAAGACAAATGGGAACGATAGTCAGGGAACCCAAAATTTTTAGGGGACATAGGAGAGTGATCAGAATAAGAGGTATAGGGGTTCTGATGAATGGAACAAGTGGGGCCAATGAGGCGAGGGACAGTAGTAAAGAGGTCATCAGGGTCAATGGCAGCAGGGTCGAGGTCAGCAGGGCTGATAACTAGATAGACGTCAGTTTTATGGAAATTACTATAGTTGTGGAGAGAGGGTTCATAAAGTGAAGAGGTTCCCTCACGCTAATAGAGCAGATGAGCAGCGTTGATTGCATGGATATCAGGCACCACAGGGGCAGCGTCAGCAGTTGCCAACCCCACCAGGGATTTTAATGCCAGCACTACCAGTTCTAGTCATCCCACCTCAGGGTCTACAACCACTGTTACAGTATGGGCGGGTGTACCATGTCGCACCTAAAGAGGGACCAGTGCCATATCAGGCAGTGGAGGGTATGTTCCCTCTTTTTGGGCATGTAGGATGCATTTTGTTTGACACTGGTGCATCACATTCATTTGTTAGTACTAGCTTTGATCTCAAGTTAGGGAGGATAGATTTTGCATTCGATATAGTATTTTTTACTAATTTACCCATGGGTAGAGGGGCACCTATACGTTCAGTATGTAGAGATATTCGAATTTATATGGGGAGACTTACGTCTGTGGCGGACTTGTTTATGTTAGATATATTCAAGTATGATATTATCTTAGGGATGGATTGTCTAGTTACGTATAGAGCATGTGTTGATTATTATGGTAGGTCCATCGTCTTTGCCATTTCAAGGTAGGAGATGTACCTAGTTTTGATGCCGCACCCCGGGGGAGGGTCAAGCACGCATTTGTATTACATTGAGGAGGAGACTTCTTCAGAGGTTATTGTTTATATCGATTCCATCCCGATTATCAGAGAGTTTTCTGATGTATTTAGAAATATTTTAGGGTCGCCTCCTAGTACGGAGATAGAGTTTGTGATTGACTTGATTTTGAGTACGAGACCTATCGCATGTGTATCGTATTGTATGGCTCTTCTGAAGATGAAGGATCTTAGAGATTAGATTCAGTAGTTACTGGGTCAGGGATTTTTTCGGAGAAGTACTTTGCCTTAGGGTGCTCCAGTTCTATTCATTAAAAGAAGGAGGACCTTTGAGACTTTTTATCGATTACAAGGAGTTGAACAAGGTGACTATACGTAACAAGTATATGTTGCCCCATATTGATCACCTATTCGACTAGCTGAGGGGTGTAGTGTATTTTTCTAAGATCTATTTGAGATCGGGGTATCATCAACTGAGGATTTGGGAGCAGGATGTCTCAAAGACAATATTTTTGACGAGATATGGGTCGTATGACTTCTTGGTTATGCCTTTTGTCTTGACCAATGGACCGATAATGTTTATAGACCTGATGAATAGGGTGTTGAGGGACTTCCTAGATCTGTTCATCATTGTGTTCATAGATAACATACTAATTTATTCTCACACCGCAGGGGAGCATGCATAACATTTGCGAGTAGTCTTGTAGAAATTATGGGATCATCATCTCTTTGTTATTCTCGAGAAATGTTGTTTTTTATTGTGAGAGGTTGAGTTCGTGGGCCAGATAGTATTTAAGAGGGGGATATTGATTGATCCATGAAAGGTTTCTGCCGTTAGGTAGTGAGGACAAACCACCTCACCTATGGAGGTACGTAACTTTCTAAGATTGGTAGGGTACTACCATCAGTTCATTCAGAGGATCTCGAAGATAGTCGAACCTCTAATGAACTTGACAATGAAGGATGTACCATTTATTTAGGATAATGCGTGTCATTAGGCCTTTGATGAGATGTTAAGATTGACTATATGGTCTTTACGATGCGTCCTTGCGAGGACATGGAGGGGTGTTAATGCAAGAGGAGATGATGATTGATTATGCGTCCCAAAAGCTTAAGCCTCATGAGTGGAATCACCCCAACCATGATTTAGAGTTAGTAGTTATGGTGTTTTCTTTGTGTATTTGGAGACATTATCTCATAGGGGATAAATTTTAGTTGTTCACGGACCATAAGAGCCTATAGTATTTGTTCATGAGAATAAACTTGAACATGAGACAGCGAAGATGGCTAGAGTTTGTGAAAGACTTCCAGATCAATATGCAGTACCACCCGGGGAAGGAAAATGTAATGGAAGATGCTTTGAGCCATGAGTCGATAGTAAAGTTAGCGGCAGTGTGGAAGGCAAAGTGGAAATCGCTTCATACTGATGATGAGTGGACGAGCACTTTTATGGAAGTTCTCACCATCACACCTGAGATCATCGTTTCGATCATAAAGTAACATGTAGGGGACCATATTTTCCAATAGAGGGTCAAGCAATTATTAACCAAGGGGCAAATCACTATTCGATTGGCCCAGATAACGAATTGAGATTTTAGGGTAGGTTGGTAGTTCCAGAGTATGAGGAGTTACGGCTAGCCATATTGATGGATTCTCATGGGACACGTTTTACTGTACATCTCGATGGGGATAAGATATACCAAGACATGAGGCACTTGTCTTGGTGGGTAGCCATAAAAAAGGACATAGCCATTTTTATGTCCAAGTGAACCACATGCTAGTTGGTGAAGGTGGGCCATCAATGATCCCCAGATGTTCTACAGCCTCTTGAGATTTCTATGTTTAAATGAGAGAGTATTTTCATGGTTTTATCATAGGGTTACTTACATCACAGCCGGGACACGATTCTATTTGCGTGATCATTGACTGATTGACAAAGGTAGCTCACGTTTTTCCATTCCGAATAGATTATACTTCAGAGCAGTACGCCAAGCTTTTCCTTGTAGATATTGTGAAGTTTTATGGGGTGTTGCTTAATATTTTATGAGATAGGGACAAGAAGTTTGTGTCCCAATTTTAGAGGAGTTTCCAGTAGAAATTCGGGGTGGAGTTGAGGTTGAGTACCTCGTACCACCCACAAATGGACGACCAAACAAGGAGAATAAAATTGGTGCTGGAGGATATGTTGCGAATGTGCATCTTGAACTTTAAAGGTAGTT
Organism: Sambucus nigra; assembly: GCA_949130495.1. NCBI lineage: Eukaryota > Viridiplantae > Streptophyta > Magnoliopsida > Dipsacales > Adoxaceae > Sambucus > Sambucus nigra. The sequence continues at coordinate 205,699,137 of OX422208.1, forward strand.
AGGGACAGTACTTACCATTGGTGGAGTTTTCTTATAACAGCAGTTACCTGTATACTGTTGGGATGGAACCTTTTGAGGCATTATATGGGAGGCCTTGTTGTTCACTCTCGTGTTAGTTGGAGGTTGGGGAGAATAAACTTATCGGATCGGAGTTCATTCAGGATATCTCAAAATTGGTGCAGGTGATTCGGACAAGGATTCGAATTGCCCAGGAAAGACAGAAAAGTTAGGCTGATGCAGACAAGATACACTTGGATTTTGAGGTCAGTGATCAGGTGCTAAGTAGGATGTCTCCCATGAAGGGTTTAATGAGATTTGGTAAAAATGGAAGTTGGCTCCTTGGTATGTGGGACCGTCCCCTATTATTGACAGGATTGGGCCAGTGGCATATCGGTTGGATTACTGGACCATTTGCACATGATGCATGATGTTTTCCACACTTCGACATTACGGAGATTTTTTAGGGATAAGATAGCCTACGAGCACGTAAAATACGAGATAGATCTTCTACCTGATGCGACTTATGTGGAGAGACACGTATTTATTCAAGACCGTAAGGAGTGTAGACTTTGTTCCAAGGTGGTTCTCTTAGTACACCTATAGTGAGGACACCAGAATGAGGATGAGTCGATGTGGGAGAGGGAGGACGATATGCTAGAAAAGTATCGGGAACTCTTCTAGTTAGGTATGTTTTGAATTCTGAGGATGAAATTTCATTATTAGGGGAAAGAATGTAATACCTCGTATTTTTATAATAAATTAAATCAGTAGAATTTAAATTAATCTAGTAGAATTGAATTAAATAAATTATGGAATAAATTGCTTAGTTATAATTGCATGTTTATATGATTCATTTATGCATGTTTTGGTTACTCGTGCAAAATAAAGTTCATGTTAATTAAACTATTGTAATGTGGTGATTTAACATAATAAATATGTGTAATTTTAGTAGATATAGTTTGGGAACATTTCGTGATGATTTGGGGACTCGTTTGGTGTTTTAGGCATCTAAAATTAGGCATGTGGCATAGGTACATCATTAAGGGAGTTATTGGGCCAATCCGAATATGGGTTTGGGCTTGTTTGGGGGCCCAAAGGTGGGGTTTTATGGGTAACTCGGGATTAATGATTATTATACGATAATTAAGAAAGTGAGAAATTAGTTTCATCGACCACAACTGAACCCTAGAAGCCCCACACCCATTGGAGAGGTTATCGAGGATATTGAAGGGAGGAAGATCAAGAATCTATGTGGAGGAGATCCCTAATCGACAATCTAAGGCAATAATTCTCTTACTTAATTAATTTCCAATTTGTTTCCTAATTTATCTATGTAACAATTTTTGGAATAATTAGAAAAATTGATGATTTGAATAATTAGAATGAACTCTATCAATTTGGAGAACAAATCTGAGATTACGTTGTTTAAGGATTAAACTAATTGGTGACAAATTTAAAATTTGAGTATCATGTTAAATGGGAATTTAACCTTAGGACTCATGTTGTGGGAGTGATGAATTGATAATTATGGTTCATGTTTTTAACCTTTGACAACTGAGAATGATTAAATAGGAATTATGACCACAAATATTGGGTTAGATGAACTCTAAGGTGGGTTAAATTTTTGGGATTTTTGGGAGCATAATCTTAAATTAATTTCGTTAATTAAAAACCTAAATAGTTCTATTACATCATGAGGAATCTATATTCATTAAAATATAAATAGGTAAGACATTTGGAAGAAATTTGGGTTTGGAAGTATGAATCTCGTTTAAAATATTGTAATAGTTATGGACTACTACATGTTTGTGAATCGATTCTGCCTCAAAGGCAAATCAATTCGGTCTGGGGGCGAACTGAAGTGATTATGTGGAAAGCCATCCAAGTGAGTGGATAATTTATTAAAAATGGATTTGTGTAACTATTTTATTAATTGGAGAATTTGATAATTAACTAGATGGTTAATTCTTAAAGTACAAATATTAATCGGAGATTAATGAGACTTCCTGGGGTAATTACGTGGCTAATTATCTATACATATTATGTGTTAAAAATATGTATTTAATTATTTGTGTGAACATACCCATGTTTGTGGATGGCCTATTGGTTGGGGTTGCATACGTATCGGAACTGTAGCACACATCTAACACAGGTGGGCTAGGCATTATGTAGGTCATTAATTTAGGTCCTACGTGGAAGCGCCACTTATGAGGAGGTAGCTATAGAGATTGGTATAAATTATCAACATCAGGGGTATAGACCATACAATGGTGTACTGTGTATTGACTTCCCCACTTATGTGTGTTTTGTGATGTCCGTTTGGATTAGGGACTCATCCAAACTTACCGACAGAGAACAAACGGGACATTGAAGGTAGATGCCTTTATGTATCGTATATATGTAAGGACATATATAATTATATAAAATAATTGAGATTAAATCCATGTCGTCTAACTAAGTACGCTATTGATGATGAACCCAATACTACATAAATGCGTATGTTATTTCTTACTGGTAGCATGCTAGGAGTTACTCTTGGTACGGGAAGGACATGTGTAGATGATTATCTTCAATATATGAATTATGTTATATATAGTGGTTATTATATCACTGTCATAATTATCAAACTTCACAATTAGGACTTGGGTGACTATGCATATAGTATTGCACTTAGATGGGGGCGAGATACTTACTGCATGCGAGTGCTGATGGGAGGTACATAATGTGAATTAATTGCATAATTACATTTTAATTTCATAAGATATTTCTTGCAACTCTAGAGCGCTGACTAATATTATAAAATGTTTCCCCCCTGGTTTACCTAAACAGGGACAATAGGGCTGACAGGTAATCAGACATGCGATCACATTCACTCATCAGTTATTTCAGATTGTGTGACTCTAGTTTAGGTTGTTATTACCTTTCCAGTCCATTTTATTATTTCAGAGATTGTATGGGCATAAGCTCAAAGTTTATTATTTAATCCTTCTGAGATCAATTATACTTATGTGTGAGGTTTTTATTACTAGTTGAGCATTGGACTTATTTATCATTAGTTATTATTTAAATGGTTTATTGTGCATGCTAATTTAGAATTTATAAATGTCATATTATGGTTTCGGTGCTGAGAATAATATAGATTGTTAGACAAGCGTCATCTCCGGTATATATTGTGTCTAACCAACCTTTATATTGAAAATGGGGGCTATTACAGTTAGTTTAATGGATGGAATTTTGGGTTTTTCTTAAGTTTTGTTTGGACTAGTAGGATGGCTTAGGAAAGATTAAAGTGTAATTATGTCCCGAGGCTAAGTTAAGGTGCTTGTGGGGAACTAACTAACTGTTCAAAACCATGACACTGTAGGGGTTTATATAGAACCTTTATATGGAACTTATTTATTTTTATTTTTTGATACCTGCATGGATTATGAATTCCTATTTTTATGATTTTACGAGCCTGGACATACCACGTGTGTATGCTATTAGAGGATTAACTAAGTCAAAGATTTTATGGGACATGTGAGGGGTAACCTACTATATTTTATGTTAGTGATGAAGTGTTTTATAGGTCTACTACATGTACCAATGTGTTGGGGTCGGCGTCTAATAGGGTGAGACAATAGGACTAGATCATTATGTGAAGATGTTAATATGTGGTTACACAATTCGTGTGATGGTGTAGTGTTTCCTTCATGAATTGTATTTGGAGACTTTAAGAGTCAGGACCTTCTTTAGCTGGGACTATTAAATGGATGAGAGTTCCCCCGAGATGTATGAATAGACCTCCATGGGATATTTTCTTATGGGTCATGGGAGTGTCATGCATAATGTATTGTTTATGTGATTGTCAATGAGAGTTCCATATATATTTTTTATTTAATAGTGGGTTGTGCCAGGGCTTTACATATTACGGTTATGGGATAAACTTACCCACGTTGTTTACCATAATAGTAGCTATATAGTTATATAATGTAAATTGTGTTATGATATAATGTATGTATTTAATGGTAGATATCCCTTAGAGTATGACCCTACGTGTAGTAGGGGGTATTTATAGAATAATAAATTGTGTAGTTTGGTGGCTTGGTTAGCTAGCAGTAAACTCTCCTTTAGCGTATGGTAGTATATGTAGTGGGTACTTATTGTATGGTTGTGGTGTAGATCCATGGATCAGGTAACTAGAGACAGCTTCTCGATTATTTTTGTAAATTATGTGATTGGATATAGTTGGTAGGACCATATGGTGATTATTAAAAGGTGGTTTGAACAACATATGATGATTGATTAGTTATTATGATGCTCTATGGGGATTTGGCATGGGCGGAGCTGTAACCTAGTGCTTATTAGCTATGTGCTTATTGTTGGTGATCTTGGATTGGATATCCATAGAGTTGATGTCTCACATTGGGAATGGGTGAACCCTGTAGTGGGGTACTATATAAAGTTTGTAGTTAAGGAGACTCTCTTTAAGGGGGAGTGTGGGACCATATGTATTATCTGGTGTTGTATCCTAAAACATGAGTATGACCCGAACCCATGAAATTGTGATATATGTCATCATAATATATTTAATTAAGTATTACCCGTAAGAAACTAGCGTGGTCGGCTGAATGTTACCCACTGGCCGGCAGTATGGCCAACCACCATCAGGAAGGCCAACCATCAACAAAGAATAACATGCTCATGTGGGAATGTCTAAAGTCTCTTTTGTAAATTCATGTGGGTTAATCCTGAGTCTGGATCATGATTAGTTGTTATAAAAAATGTAAAAAGGTTTAATAGCCTGACATATAAAGGCAATCCACCTCTTCTTCTTCTTCTTCTTCTTCTTCTTATCTCTTCTATACATAGCCCACTATATCCCTCAGCTAGGACATGAGAAAAATGCAATACACTCAACCCTAGAGAGATATTTGAGGGCTTGTACTTTACCTTAATACTAAGTAACTTTGCATTCGTGAATGTAGACACATCATTGGGATGAACCAAATTAAATTTCTTGCCTCTTTCTCTGTCTCTCACCCCTCTCAAGTTCAAATCATTTTCTTTTATATTTGTGGTAGTTTATTATTGGTATACTTCAACTAAGATACATAATTATCATAGTACCAACTTTATACATCAACATACTGACTATGTGGGAATGACTAGACAAGCCATGTGTTGTTTCCTATTCAAACCCCTATCCAATTTTACCTAATAGCCCCTTTGCCGCCAAACATGGGGGATAACAACAAAAGTAGCAGGGTAAATGAAACTATCTGACCCTTCCCTCTTACGGGAATAGGAGACCTCTAAGGAATTTTGAGGAGCATAGCTAAAGGTCAAGAGACAATGCAAGAAACAGTAAAAAAAATTAACTCAGACGCTTCAGCCAGTAAGAGAAATCTAGTTGCATGTCCTATTATGACATTTGGATGAGAACACTCTAATAGGAGGGGAGAAATATTTCCTCCTGCCCCTAATAGAGATAGACACGTCATAAACCAAACTAGGATGAATGTTGGATCACGAAATAAAATAAACAAATCTAAGTATTCTAGATAAATAAATGACAGAACATACTACCCTAGGGCCAACTCATTCCATAGAACTATTGATCACTATGAAGAGTAATCATTCTTTGAGGAGAGACCAAGCATGTTGGAGAGGCTAACTAAGGGTTCAGTGTTTGATCACCTAGGCCCCTGAGCAGTGAGGGGTCATCATCACAGAGAGCCTAAATGATCCATGGACCATCGAAAAGGATATGTCAAGTCAAGGCATAGCGTACGAGGGTCAGTACATGATGTGCAGAATTCCTAGGAAGAGCGCACAGTTCAAAATAATGATCGTGAAGCTAAAATTACCTTGGCTAAGGCCAATTTAGACGATCATCCATGGAAGGTCTCAAGCCAATGATTGGAAGATAGTTTGGAAGAAAAACAAAGTTAAAAATACCTTACATAGAAGTTTCTAAAAGGATCACATTTCACACCTTCAATTGTGGATTATCCTACACCTGCCAAGTTTAAGTCACCCATGGTAACCTCAAAATATGATGTCAAAACAGATCCATTACAACACGTGGAACAATATAAATCTACTATCGACATCTATTCAGTACCCGATGAGATGCATTGCTGAGCATTTTTCGGTACTATTATTGGATCGACATAGATTTGTTATAATAGTCTACTTTGAGTGCAGATTTCCATCTTCCAACAACTGGCTGATTTATTCGTTAGTAATTTATACTTTGGAGCAAAACTTTCGAAAAGGGTAGCTTATCTACTAAGTGTTTACGAGAGTGTTGAAGATTCCACTCTCGAATTCATCATTCGATTCAATAGGGAAAATCTAGAGGTCATTAATTAAGACGAGAAGATGAAGATCATCACATTCATGAGTATCTTACTACCCGCAAACTTGTAATATGTTCTAGTCAAAGAGCAAGCCACTTAAGACTATGACTAGATTACTGGCCAAAACTGGAAAAATTGTGAATGCCGAGGAGGTCATGGATGCAAAATAAACCCACAACTCTAAGGTCGATAATAGTAAAAGATTAGATAAGAAAGATAAAAAGGTATAGAAATAAAAAAGATATGATGAATATACTCCTCTAACAATTGGTGTTCACCATGTTCTCGAAGAAAGTCAAGGAAGCAGAGCTCGAAAATAGCTCGAGAAGCTAAAATCTCCTCCAAAGCGATAGATAAAAGAAAATACTATGAGTTTCATAAATATCATGACCTTAACATCGACAACTTCATAGCCTTAAAGAATGTGATAGAGAACCTAATTCGAAGAGGGAAGCTATCAAAGTCCGTACATAAATGAGGCTTCACAAACCACTTGGATGACTAGAAATCTAGGAGATGATAGGAATCCCATTGTAGTAGGGGAAACGAAAAGAAAAGAGGCATGGATGACAACTCTGAGGATAATCCAAATCAGTTGATAAGACCTAAGGAACTAGTACACGAGGTGAAAATGATCTCTTTTGGTTGTAATTTTATTGTTGGGGTGACACCAGTGGAGGAGAGGAAATTGTAGAGAGGAAAATCTATATTAATGAAGCCAAGGCCTATTCTTACATTTGATAGACCAACCTACCTAGTGACATGGACACTCATTTGAGGAAAATAAATAAAGATCGATTGGTGGTAAGATTCTCAAAAGATGATCTATTCGGGGTGCTTTATCCTCATCGTGATCCTCTAGTTGTCACGATTTTGGTACACGAAGGAAGGATAACTAGAGTGTTGGCCAACAACGGTAGTTTAGCCGAAGTCTTATTCTATAACTACTTCAAAGGTTTGGGGATACGAGATAGAAAACTTGAACCCTATCATAGACCCTCATTTGTTTCTCAGGAGAAAAAATGTATCCTCTAGGAATTGGTAATTTGGAAGTTGTCATTAGTACCCTGTTGAACTGAGAAGTTTTTTCCTTTATCCTGGATAAGAATGTCAACTCAATGTATAACATTATCCTCGGAAAAGTTGGATCAAAAAAATTAGAAATGGTGCCCTCTACTGTACATTAGTGTCCAAAGTTCCCCACATATTATGGGGCTGGGGTAGTTGAAAAGAATCAAATTAAATCTAGCGAGTGATACTACAGTTTAACTGATCAGAAGAAATAAAAGACAGTAACCACTGTCTACCATATAGAAACACTAGATTTTCGCGAAGAAAAGGAATTTATTAATGTACATGTTGTGGAAGGAGTAGAATCAATTCTTTTGGACGATGAACACCTAAAGAAAAAAACACAAATCAGATCATCATTGGAGCCTATTATTAGGAAAGAGTTCGTGGATTTCCTCAGACAGTGAAATAATGTATTTAATTTGTGTTAGAAAGAGATGTCGGGGATTGATCCAAAATTAATGCGACCCGAACTTAGCATAATAAAATATGCCAAGACAATCAAATAATTGCGGCATCTCATCATCCAGGAAAATAACATGGCCAAATAAGAGGAAGTTAATAAGCAACAAAAGGCGATCTTCATTGAGGACATCAAGTACCCCGAATGGCTATCCAACTTGTTATAATTGTAAAGAAAATGAAAATAGAGCATGTGTGTTGACTTTACCGAGTTAAATAAAGCCTATCCAAAAGACTATTATCCTTTACCAAGTATCGATCAATCGTTCGACATTACTTCTGGGTATAAACTACTCAGTTTCATGGATTCGTACCCGGGTATAAACTACTAAGTTTTATGTATTCATACTCAATATATAACCAAATAAAAATGAAGCCTTATTTCGTTCATAACCGACCAAGGTACTTTTTTTATAACGTTATGCCTTTTGGGCTCAAAAATGCTAGAGCAACATAACAAAGGGTGCTGAATAAAGTCTTCCAAGAATAAATTAGTAAAAACATAGAAGTATATGTCAGTGACATGCTCATCAAGTGAAAGATAGACGATGACCAAATTATAGACTTGTGTCAGATCTTTGACTAGTTGGAAAGCACATGATAAAGCTCAACCCCGTAAAATATGTATTCAACATGAAGAAAGGAATGTTCCTTGGCTTCATAGTAAACCAAAGAGGTATTAAGGCTAACCCAGACAAAATCCAAGTGTTGATCAACATGCAATCCCCAATGAATAAAAAAGATTAATTGAAGTTAATAAGTAGGGTAGAAGCACTCAATTGATTCATTTTGTAAGCCACTAACATATGCCTTTTTTCTTTTAAGTGCTGAGAAAGTCATTTAAATGGAATGAGGAATACGGAGTAGCCTTCTTGGAATTAAAGAAATATCGTGGATCTCAACCCTTTCTCTTAAGTCCCCTCATGGGAGAGAAACTCTACTTATACCTGGCTTTATTCGAATCAACAGTTAGGTCGACAATGGTTCGATAAGAAAATAGGGTACAAAATCCAGTTTATTATATGGGCAAAGCGTACCGAAGAGAAAAAATCCAATATCCAAGACTGTAGAAGTTTGCTCTGGCTCTAATTGAGGATTCCCAAAGAATGAAGCCGTATTTCTAAGCTCATACCATTATATCTATACAATTTTTCTGTTACGATAAGCCATTCATAAACTTGAGAAATTGAATATACTAATGGCTTGTACCATAGAATTTGGAGAGTATAAAATACAATACGAACCAAGAACGGTGATAAAAGGACAAGCATTGGCTAATTTCATAGGGGAGTTCACTTTTGAAGAAATTCACTACAGAGAAGATTTCTGAGGAAAAGAGCTCAACCAAGATCTAAATCGAGCAGACTTCTCTGAAAGCGAGCTTAACAGTTTAGAATACTAAGTAGACTTCTCTAAAAGATAGCTCAATGACTAGCTCAGCCGATCAGGTCGTGGATATACCAGATTCAACAAATTAATGCTAGGAAATCGCTCGCTACCTGGAGCAACAAAAAAAAGTGTAAATCTATGGGAACCTAATAAAGGGATATTTTAAATATGTCCTCTTATTTGGAACATGTACGTGGATGGCTCATCATGTACCTCTAGTAGTAGAGTTGGTATGATATTAACACTTCAGATAATATTGGTATTTAATATTCCCTCAGATTCCAGTTCAAGACCTTTAATAATGATCTAGAGTGTGAAGAACTCATTGCAGGGTTTGACTTAGCACTATATATGGGTGTTGAGTAAATATAACCACACCGTGATTCTCAATTAATATTGAATCAAGTATCAGTAGTATATGGAGATAAAGAGGAATCCATGGAAAAATACCTATCCAAAGAACAAAAGATGATATCAAAGTTCCCAACAGTCAAGGTGATCAAGATCCTTAAAGATGATAATACCAGAGTAGATGGACTTGCTCAGCTTGCTTCCGCCACCATAATAGAGCTAAGAAGAACAATCCCCGTAGAGATCCTCCTGCACTAGAGCATTGACAAAGAAAATCTTAGCATGATTGAATTGGATTTGAGCCCATCATGGATGGATCTAATATGAAATTGACTAGAAAAATGCATTGCGTTGACCTATCATAAAGAGGCTAGGAGACTTCTATACAAAGCATCTTGATACGTACTGGAAGGAGGAATACTATATAAAAGAGGATTCAATACTTATTTACTTATATGAGTCCATCCAGGTGAAGTAGGAAACTTTATAAAGGAGATACATGAAGGTTCCTGTGGAGCATACACAGTAGGGAGATCATTAGTCAAGAGAGTAGACATGCAAGGTTATTACTGGACCACAATGAAGGTAGATTTCCTCGACTATGCAAGGTGATGTAATAAGTGCCAAAAATATGTTGTGATCCGCAAAACGTCGAGGGCTTGACTCACACCGATCACATCCCTTTGGCCATTTTCCATGAGGGACATTGATATGTTTGTCCCCCTACCTAAAACAAGAGGAAGGTTCAAATGATTAGTCATAACAATAGACTATTTTAGTAAATGAGTGGAGGCTAAACCTCTAGTAGAAACGCCTTATGAAAATGTCTTCCATTTCATATGGAAGAATATCATTTATCGTTATAGGTTGCGATATGCTTTCATCGCCGACCACGACCCACACAGTTTGGTAATCAATAATTTGAAGATTACTGTGTTCGCTCCAAAATCCAAAAGTTACATGCCACTCCTAACCATCCACGGTGCAACGAGAAGACATATATTATAAACAAGACTCTCCTCTGTGGGATAAAAAAGAGATTGGATGATGCGAAGGGAAACTAATTCAACGAACTATAAAGCATGCACTAGGCATACATGACAACGGCGAGAACAACTACTGGCGAGACCCCCTATATATTGGTCGTTGGGATAGAAGCAGTAGTCCCAATAGAAATGGGTCTGCCAAGTCATTGTGTGCTCAATTTTGACTCATCAAAAAGATACCTCATGAGGCAATTAGATTTGGACTTGGTAGAAGAGGTCAAAGAACACGTGGTACTTCGGATGTTACCTATTTGCAAAGAACAACTCGATTTTAAAATAGAAGGGCGAAGCTGAGCAATCTAAAAAAGGGAGACTACCAGCTAAGAAAGTTACTCTAGAAAGGAAAAAGTTAGAGCCTAATTGGCACAGTCCATATCGTATTTTTACAGTCGTTCGAATAAGAATTTACCGAATTAAAACATTAGAGGGGGAAAAGTTCAAAATCCCCTCGATTGAAAAATATTTGAGGAAGTACTATCAATAGTTGCATGAGATGTAATTCATTTTTAATTTCCTTCAACTCATTTTAATTGCTTAATAAAGATTATCAATTTTTAGTGGATAATATTGCCCCTTTTTACATTTTTCTTTTCGAAGTAGGAGATGTGCTAAAAATTCAAAGCAATCTCAAATTATAGTGAACAAAGAAAACTTCGACTATGACCTCATCTTCGAACATGCAAAAAATAAGAAGTTAGAAATATAAAACTTCATATATAACCCCACAAGGTCAATAATGAGAAGTTTTACCAAACCAAATAAAGGAAATCCAACACAAAAAATCCTACAGATAGAAGGACTAACCATCAATGGCTAAAATCAAGGACTAATACTACCATATTTAGTTGCCACTGGTAACTAACATTAGCACTTGGTTAGAATTATAAGATCCATTTGTAAGCCCCACAAGCATGATTATTATACATTAGTAGAACCTAAGGTAGTACAACCTAGGTTTGTCTAACATCGGTAATTAGTAAAGCGGATTAGTCAGGCAACGAGCTGACCATATAATCACAAGGCTAAACTACTTGTAGACCATGTCTAAAAAAAGCCAATAAGTTAATGTAGGAAAAAGATTTATAAAGTTTTCATTATAAAATCATGAAGAATTATTACAAGGTCATCAAAACAATAGTACAAAAAGATATCATGTCTCTAAGCCTTATCTAACGGATGCTTGCCTGGTTCTTTCTCAACTCGAGAAAGTGGAACATCCAGGGCATATAGGGTGACAGTAGTACTCAGATCTGTAAATGTTGTTTGGGTGCTAGAACTTAACCTATTTATCGGGTGCAATGGTTGGCTAAGAGTGTCGTCACCATGCAGACCATAATCCCCGAGATATTTTTTATCAGACTCGCCGAAATAGCATCCAAAGGAATTTAAGACGTATTTATCTTGAACGGAGGATTAGAATGCTTCAAATAGCCAGGGTCATGCTAGTACCATAAATTATCTTCCTTCGACACTTTCATTACAGTTAGATAATTGAGATGACCATATTTATAGCTAACCTTGAGGGCTTGATCATATTCATCACTCATATGTGCGAGAGATTCATCATAACCTTCTATTTATATAGTGTGAGGATGCTTATAGAAGTGATATATAAGGCAGTCAACTTTTTCACTTAAACTTTTGATTGTCACTCGATGATTTTCTATGAGTGAAGCTTAGATGAACAAGGTCTTTTTGGTCCACTCCTCTTATACTGACAAACCATAACAAAATGTCAAGAAGATTGGCCTATGCCCTTATACTTTTTCAATTGCTCCAACTCCTACATTTAACAGGCATTCTCCTTCTAGAAAAAAAGGCACCTTCATTCTCATTGACTGAGGTAGAATTCTTTAGGCCCTCCAATTTATTGCATAGTAAATTATTTATTTGTTCAAGAAAACTTGCAACCTCTCAGGCACTTTCAGATCTGATTTAACGATAAATTCCTTCTTCGAGTAAGCCAAAGACAAGGATAGAAACTTTTGGTCAAACCCACTATCCTTCTATAAGGTAACAAATATCTTTCTTGTAGTCGACGATTAGACTTTCTAAAGTATCTTTATGATTTAGCGAAAGGTTAAGGATCATTTTATAATATGTGGCATTAGTCACCACTGTCTGATGTAAGAGCTGACACATGCCGAGATAGGCATCCTTAGCTTGACCTGATACATCCACGCTAAACAACTCCTCCAACTCATTTTTGTCCACCTCTTCATAACTAGCTCCAAATAGCTATTATGCCTCTATTGGAGATCAATCTGAGTAGTAGCAACATAATTCATCCTAGTGTTAAATTGAAAGACATATTATTGCACATAAGTAATAGCTAAATAAAGGAGAAGTTGCACTAAATTGATCAAGGTAGTAACATATAAAGTAAAATTTTATTTTTATTAAAAATATGAAAGGTGTTACACTCAGGAATTACAATGATATAGAAAGACTTCAAAAATCAAAGGAAAGAAAATCATTATATCCCTATAACTATTTAGTTCGATCTCACACCTTATCCTTATGCGGTGTAACCTCACCCTTTGCTCGGTACGCTATCACCATCTGATCCTTATCCACCGTAAACTCATCCAACTCTGTAAGGACAAATTTCTAATCGAGTCAATTTGTATGTAATTGGCATAATTCCGGACAAAATGTTTAAGTCATAGGATCGACTTTGAGTTGATGATCCCATGCTCCTATGACATTATTTAATGAGGATGTAGTGGTAAAATTCAAAGATTACATATTCTAACTACTGTTTATCATGACACGTTTATCTTCACATATGCCGAGGATCTCGCATGTATGAACGTATATAGTTTATGATCCTTGGAAATTTTAACAAGGGATTTATGTTTTCAAAACTGTTTGGAACTTAATTTTTTCGAAAATATGTTTTCTGAGTTTACTATAGGCAGAATTTTAAAATTCATTTCAGTCGTTCAAATAACATATCCATGTCATTCAAATGACATGCCAAGGTCGTTTGAAGTATTCTTTCCAAAGAGCATAAAATAAAGCGTACCGTTTTAATATTTCTGAGGTCGTTAGAAGCGACATCAAATCTCGTTCAAACAAGATATCTATCACATTCAAACGATAGCAGAAAATTATTCCAACGATGTGCCACCTTAACTTTTCTATAAAAGGATTTTCAGAACTTTATTTTTATTTTAAGAGACGAACTTTTGATGAAAATAAAAAGCAGACCTGTTTCAAAAGTTCCAACTCCCAAAAGTTTTACCCTTTTGTTTACAAGATCCAAGATTCATAACTCATATATTTTGGGATCTTGTTTGGGCACCTGCTTGTTTCTTCCATCATTAGAAGGACCTATTTATGTGAGGTGGACTTCGTATGTGCTAATTGTAGTGAAGAAGAAGTGGACTCTGTTTTCTGAATCGTAGACGGTTGTCGAGCTGCATCGGTGGACGTCGTATGTTGTGGACCTAGCATAAGGTGGACTCCAGCGTTGCACTGTGGAGGAGTGGTTGAAGATAGAATAGCATCAAGACTTGTGGGGGATCGAGTCTTTGTTTAAGTATACTATCTATTCTTTACAAAACCATATCATAATGATTATCTGGTTGGATCGTCTGAGGTTTTTTCCCTTTTTGGTTTCCTTGTACATTGGCGTCTTGTAGTTTGATTATTTTTTTAATCCGTCATTACCTAGATGCATGTTTAGGGTAAAAAGATGAAATTTGGTAAATCAGTTTTCTCAAGAAAGGTTTAATTGATGCTAAGTTTAATTGGGTGAATTTATTTCAATAATTAAAATTGGAAAAATAAAAAAATATTGAACTTATGTTTATTTGAACTGCCCATAGCATTCAAAAATTAGCATAAGAGCTTTTAGCTCATTTTTACATCTTCAAATTGGTATCATAGCGGGTTGCTCCAAGTTATTGAGTGATCCTGATTTTTCCAAAAGCTATAAACAACTTCTTTTTGGGTGATTATTTGTTTCTCTTTCTTCATTTGTTTTTCTCTCGATGGATTCTCATTGTTTTGACGAGTTAAAAATTTTGAATTTGAATTTGAAGTGTGCAAAAAAAATTAAAATTCTTGAAGAAGAAAATTCTTGTTTCAAAAATATTATTGAATATTTGTAAACGCTTCAAACCCAAAGAGATATCATTCGCAAGAATTTAGTTGCATTGTATGATGAATTTAAATCTTTAAAATTGTCTACGAAAGAGGGTTATGATAGTGTCCTATGTTTAGAGAAAGAATTAGACGACACTAAAAATTGTAGGGTTAATGTTTGTGCCATTGAGGATATTGTTTTGATTAATGATTTTAAGACAAGAGAGAAGACTCTTAGGGATATGTTTTTTTTCATTGAGGGGGAGCGAGATAATTCTCTAGGAGTGATTGAAAATATGAAGGAAGGAGTCCTTAAAATTGGACGAGTAAAATTCTTTGCTTGAGTCTAATATTTTGAATTTAGAAAAGGATTTAAATGGCTCGAGTAGATTTAGTAGTGATGGTAATGGCTCATATATTTCCAATGCTTCAAGTGTTAAAGCCAAAACCATAGTTTTTTTTAGAGTGTCAACCAAAACCAAGGAATTAGAAAAGGTCAACCCATAGGTAACATTCCTCCTATTTACACATGTTCACATTGTGGTAGTAAAAGTAACCTCTGGCATTTTTGTTTTGATCTTGGAAGAGGTACTATAAAGTTCAAATGTAGTGTCCTGTGAGTTTCCATAACCCCTCGACTAAGGTATACACATGTTTGGGTTAGGAAATCTATTTTGGAGACACTAAATGTTAGATTGGTTGATTCTCACATGATTTTTCTTATGGATGATTACTTGCATGATTTTATTGTGCTTCATGATAAATGTTTGCTAGTACTTTTTGTATTATATTTTTCTTCTATTGAGTCATATTTAAAAAATACAAAAAGATTTTTTGTTTTATATGTTTTTTGAAAAATACAAAAAGATTTTGTTCTTGAAAAATATTTTGAAAAACTCAAAAATATTTTCGATTTTTGTGTATTTTTATTTTACACATTTGGTATGGCATATTATTGTGTTTTAATCCAATTCACTCCATACATTCCATCTGGATAGGACATTTGGTTATAACTTTAGATGCTTAGATTGTTTTTAACTATGTTTGTGGAGTTATTTCGAACTTGCCTTACTATATGGATTTGACTTTGTATATGCCTTCACACACACGTGCAATAGCTTATTGGATTTTGACTTCATGATGTATATTTGATCTTAGTGAGATTTTCTCCAATCAATTTTATCATCTACATATTTATGTGACTTAGGGGGATTTGTGCATGTAATAACCGTTACCCGTGAGAGTTTGTTTATTATTGAAAATATATGAGTGTACACGAAAAAGGGCTGCGAGAGACAAGTTGGCTCGTCATGAAAATCACCGTTTTAAAAGAGCCCAAGAAAAAAAGTCAATAAAAAGAATAATATGACAAAAAGGCTGCTTGATCATTCAAAAGAAATAACTTCAAAAGAAAAGAAAAGAACGGAATATATGATCATGTTTATCTTTTGAGGGAGTTTAGTGGAAGAATAACGAGTTTGCACAATGATACCTAATTATGCTTATTTTGTCATGATGATATTGATTTGTAGAATCATTAATATTCTAGGCTTGTGTGCATTATGCTTATTTTGTTCATTAAGTTCAACTTTATTGGCCATTTATGGCTAAGGCTTAGTTTGATAATGTTTTGGGGTCAATTAGAAATTTTTGAACATATTTGAGTGTTCGGGTTATAATTCTTTTGTTACTATTTCACACCTATTCATTCCATCCCACGCGTTTAGACACATCGATATTATGTTAGTGTGTAAAGCTTATGTGTTTTATGTCATGTTTTGTGGTCATTTATACCTACATATGTGCCAAATTTTATTTGATATATTTTTCACATATTATATATGGTATTGGGTTTTGAGTCTTTGCGATTTACATTTAGTCCATATTTATCACTTTCTTGATCTTTTGGATTATTTGTGCTTCATTTACCATGTTGTGTTCCTGCTACACTTTACACCATTGCATGATTTATTCCCATATCCCCTTTCTTAGTATTGGTATATTATGATCACATATTTAGGGGGAGTTTCAGTTTTGGGGAGAATTTATTTATGCAATCTTACTTTGTCTATTCCTGAAAAAGGGGGAGAAATGGTATATTTCCTTTGCATGATTAGGATTTCTTTATCTTAGGGAGAGACATCTTACCAAGGTTAATATTACTTAGACATTGTTAGATATTTATTCATTCGTGAATTTATACTTGTTATATTCTCCTTACATTTGAAGGTTTTTTTTAAGTGTGAAAGATTACATGTTTACATCAAAGAGGCAAGTTTTCAAGCAAAGGAAAGCTACTCATGTTTATGTGTCTGCCAAGCGTCTGTACTTTTCCCTTTTTAAGGTTGGGGAATGAGTCTTTTTAGAGATCTTCACGGCCCATAGGATTTTGTTTTGTTTTGTCCCGGAATAGCGAAAGGGGGAGATTTGTAAGGACAAATTTCCAATTGAGGCAATATGTATGCAATTGGCATAATTCCGAAAAATACATTTGAGTCATATGATAGACTTTAAGTTGAGGATCCCATGAGCTTATGACGTTGTCTGATGAAGACGTAGCGGCTAACCTTGAAAGAGAACATATTTTAAGCCGTGTTTACTGTTCCATATTTGTCTTCAGATATGTCGAGTGCCTCGCACGTATGAACGTATATAGTTTATGATCCTTAGAAATTTTTATAAGGGTGTTTTGTTTTCAAAACTGTTTGGAACTTAACTTTTTTGAAAATATATTTTTTGAGTTTACTGTAGGCGAACATTTAAAATTCATTTCAATATTTCAAATGACATCACCATGTCATTCAAATGACGTCCTAAGGTTGTTCTAAGTATGCTTTTCGACGAGCATTAAATGAAGCATACTTCTTTGATTTTTTGGAGTTCATTAGAAGTGAGATGAAATATCGTTCAAACGAGATCTCTATCTTGTTCGAACGACAACCGAAAATTGTTTGAATGATGCGCCGCCTTAACTTTTCTACAAATGGATTTTTAAAACTCTGTTTTTATTTTGAGAGATGAACTTTGACAAAAACAAAAAGCATATATGTTTTAAAATTTTCAACTCCCAAAAGTTTCACCCTTTTGTTTACAACATTCAACATTCAAGATTCAAAACTCAAATACTTTGAGATCTTGTTTGGGCACTTATTTGTTTATTCCATCATTAGAAGAACCTATTTCCGCACGGTGGACTCTGTATGAGCTGATTATGGTGAAGAAATGGTGGTCTCTGTGTTCTTAATCATAGACGGTTGTTGAGTTGCATCGATGGATACCGAGGCACACATGGACTCGTATGTTTTGGACCTGATGTAAGGTTAACTCCTGCATTGCACTATGGAAGAGTGGTTGAAGATATTAGAGCGTCAAGACTTGTGGGGGATCGAGTCATTGTGTAAGTCTACTATATATTATTTGTAAAACCATATCGTAGTGATTGTCTGGATGGGTCGTCCGAGGTTTTTCCCTTTGTGTTTTCCTCATACATTGGCTTCTTGTGGTTTGATTTATTTAATTTATCTTCTATCACCTATATCCAAGTTTAGGGTAAAAAGAAAAAAAATGGTAAGTCAGTTTTCCCAAGAAGTTTTAATTAGTGCTAAGTTTAATTGGGTGAATTTAGTCGAATCATTAAAATTGGCAAAACATAAAAATATTGAAGTTGTGTTTATTTGAACCGCCCATAGCACTCACAAATTGGTATTAGAGCTTTTAGATCATTTTAACATCTTGGACCTCCTCTTCATCAACCTTTTCCTCTATCTGAGGAGGATTGTCAGGATTGTACTGGAGAAAAATCTTTAACCCCTTGATAACGCCAACCTAAGTGAGGATAGCATCCCAACCTTCCTTGAAATAATACTTCTTCTTATATTCGACTTGTATGGAAGCATTAAAGAAGGAATTATCCAATACCCTAGTAAAGGCGTCCTCCTTATCCTTCTTGGTCCTGGCCTTCACATTAACAACCTATGTTTTTGCTAGGTTGATAATCTTCTTAGACTCTTCGGCCTCTCTCTTGGCATTGCTAGTAGATTCCTTTGACAAAGTATTCTCTTGCTCTAGCAGCTTAATTGTATATGCTAGCCTCCTCTTTTCAACGTCATGAGTGCAACTGTATATCCCATTTATTTTTCAAATCAGACTTTGCTTTAAGGATGATGAAACACTTTCTCTTTTTGTGAAACTATTTTTCAAATTTTATGTGTACCAATTTGTGAAACAATTTTAACTTAACCAAATTTTATGTTTATCAATCCTAAATATGAATCTAGTGATTAAATCAAGTAAAGTAAAGAAAAGAATGCTCACAATGCCGGATGTAATAGGAAACCAAAAAGGGAAAAAATTTCGGATGGCCCAAGCTAGACAATCACTATGAATGTGGATTTGACATAAGTCTTACTCAAGGACTCAATCCCCACGAGATTTGACGCTCTTCTAATCTTCAACCACTCCTCTCACATTTCCCACCAAGAAAGTCCTTCTTCTACCATGATCGTCCACAACACATGGCTTTACGTATGTCTCGGTGTCCACCGATATGTCTTGTAATGTCTACGATGTTAAACAAGGATCTTTCGCTTCTCCAATGCAAAACCCAATTTTTTTTTTTTTTATGTTGAACAAACTCATCTCTGTGAAACCAAAGATCACAATAGAATATAGTAATGAAAACTTGGATCTTTGAAACTCTTAGGATGTGTTTATATTTAAAACCCTTAAAAAAAATTTGTGCAGAAATGTACTAGTTCGTAAATAGTTTTCCAGAATGCTCACATCCAAAATTCTAATGGGAAACACGCCTTAAATAATTTCCTTAAGTAGGCGCTCGAACGAGATGGACATCTCGCTCGAAAGACTGTTCAGGTTGTTTGAACGATGAAGTGAATTAGAGTCCAAATAAAACACTAATTTAATCCATCCTTATAAGAATAAAACGAAGTGTAAACCATTTCAAACTTTTTAAAAATATTTTAAAATGATTTCTTTAATAAAATAACATCCTTAAACATTTTAAAATAAATTATGACTCCCATTTAAATTACACATTCAAACCTGAGTGATCTCAGAATGCAATTGAACTTGAAGAAGAAATATGCACTATAAATCGACATGATAAATTCTTTGAAGCTTTGCCGCAATGTCTTCAATAAACTTCAATACGTCATAGTCCATTTGGGACCATGACAATAAAAATATGACCTATGACTCAAACGTGTTTTGTTTCGGGAATAAGTCAAATAAACATACAACGGACTCAATTGAAATTTTTTTCCTTACAAATCTCCCCCTTTGACTATTCTGGGAAAAAACCAATAATGAAATGCCTAAGCGGAGCCGTCAAGCCGTATGATACCTAAATCCCATCCCATAAAACCCAAAATAAAAAAATACAATACAAGACTAGTAAATGATGGGCTGGAAAGGATGAACTGTCTGAATGTGATGTAGTCTTGAAATCTCAAATCTTTTAAACATACCTACACATATGAAACAGACAAATACCCAGTGAAGTATGGATGCAAACATGATATAAATTAATATGTAAAACCAAATCCAAATCATTTGTTATATGAGAAAAACATGATATCAATGTGTAAACAATATCTAAACCAGGATACCAATTTGTACTAATGTAAAAACAATATGATACCAATTTGTGCAAACCAATCAATATAAACATGAAAGCATATGATCACAAATATGATACAAAAAAATAATGCAACAAATGTATTTGATTATCAAACAAACTCTCCCCCTACATAACATACATCTCTCCCTATTTTTGTCTCGAATAGACAACTCGATGAAAAGATAAACATATCTAGGGCATGATAATCAATGAAGTATATCTAGATATCAATGAAACAACCAACTAATAAAGATCGAGTATGTAAAAAACGTGGCTAGAAAACAGTAATCACACAACAGGAATCGACAATCTAATCAGGTATGACTAAACAAACACAATGCAGTATATGATCAATGATGATATGCATATAACAAACCGTCGAGAAGAAACCTAGTAGTACCAAAAAAAGTAACCATATGAACTAGGCTATTGAAACAAAAGGAAAAAAATTCCTCAAAGGTCGCTCTAATGAGACATCCTTGTCGCTTGAATGACAAAGGCTTCTCGTGAGATGTCTTCGCGCGACATCGTTTTATCGCTCGAACGAGAAAAACAAACTCTCACATCCAGTTCTAAAAAATAAAATAGTTTTGCCCCAGCAAAAAAATTTCTTGAAAAAACTAACTGGAAGTTGCAGAAAACTGCAAAATAGTAGAAAAATAGTAGCGAAAATAACAAAAATAATGAGTTGCATGCTAACATAGTACCAATATGCTCAAACATGAACATGGAATGTATGGGCGTGAACTACAACAAATGAATCACAATTCCTACACATCGAAATAATCAAGAAGCTCTAATTGATTGCTATTGTAATACCCTGTATTTTCGAAGATTTATATAATTATGTGATCTATTATTATTGTGAGATTAATTAAATTAAAATGTGAGAATTAATTATTAATCCGGATTAAATTTGAATATTTACTAGCGTGACGAGGAGTTAGTAATTATTAATATTACTGTGAGAATAAGTAATATGGAATGACGATTTTATATAACTTGTCATGAGAGAGAAATACGACAACTTGATATATTAAGTCGGGGACGCGCGTGTGAGTCGTGTCAGGACTAAATTATTTTAAGTAACTCGTATGATCATTTCGAGTGCGCCGCTGAGTCCGAAGGGGTCGAGATAGTCAGAAAACTCTACCCGGGTATTTTATTTGGACTCCGGGATATTTTTAGGCCAAGCCGGCCCCCGGTAGGGGTATTTTTGTAATTTGGATTTTTGGAGGAATTCAATGGACGAAAATTGGAGAAATAATATATCAGCTAATTGGTGGCAATTAGGGTTAGGTTACACCAAACTCAAGAGAGAGCCACAATGGCTGAGGGGGAGCAAATTCCAAAGGAGGAGAAGCTATGTTCACCACCTTGCACAATTACCACCACCATCCTGTAGATCGAAACGCGAGGAACACATCCATACTAACAACACCAATGGATCAAACCTTCGAAATTGAGGCAAGTGTTTATTACTTGCTTTCCTTTTGCAATAACCATGTTCATGTTAGTGTAGGGATGAAACACCAACATATTATTCATTATATTGATGAAAATTGGAGATTGGATATACATGATTTTAATTTGAGGTAAAATTAGGTTGAACCCTTCGTGCATGTAGATTTGAAATCACCTTTTGATGACTTTATGTGATGAATGAATCTGGGAATTATATGTTTTTGAATGAAAGTTGGAAGAACTAGGGTTTGTTTAATTAAATTAGGGATTTCATATTTCATTAATGATTTGTAATGATTTAATGATTCTAGGTTGTTAGAATTCATTTACAAATGTTAGGATTCGATTTGGGAATGATTGATTGGAGTTTGGGATGATATTTTAGAGGTTTTGGGGTTGAAAAATGGTGAAAAACGAGGCTGTCTAAGGTTGAAGACAAAACAGCCCAGGTCGCGAGATGTCGCTCGAAGTCGTTCGAGTGAGATTGGTTATCATGCGAAGTTGTTCGAACGACATCCATTCTGGTTCGACCGAGATTTCTAATTTTAAGAGAAATTCCTATTTTGCCCCTATGTTAGTAAACGGTTGATTTGAGTGGGGAAAATTAGTGTTCGATGAACCCAAAATAGTGCAAAATTATTGGGAGTTGTTTAGGTGTTTTGATTTAAATATTTAGGACGGTGAGTTTACCTTGAAGATTACAAGAGAGAGATAATCGTAATTGTAAATTTTCCAAGAGTATTACGTGATAAATACTTACGATATTAGTTCTGAAGATATGGAACTTATAAGAATAAAAATTAGAGGTTACTTGTGGTACTTCTGATGATTTTGTATTAAAGATTTTCGGGTGGCATATTATCCTTATATATATATATTAGGAGAGAGGGAATATCGTAATTTAAAAATACGTTGATAGTATTTAGTGATAAAAATACTACGTATGAAATATGACGTTTGGTTGTGTGTATACCATTTGATTGATGGGCGGTGTGTATACTTATATTTGATATTATGTGTATTACATACCTAGCTACTTGCTATCGCAGGGGCTTGTGTAGAGACGGTCTTATCCTGAGAGACCTTTGGGGGGATATTTGATTTGTATCTCAGAACATAGGACTGTGAAGACTTATTTGTGAGTTGATAAGTCGCTGACTATGGGAGCGTAGGTATGTGCGTGACCCATAGGTATGTGAACTATGTTCGCCGCCAATACGTGTGATTTGTTTATATGGTTCGTGGGAGATTTTCAAATCGATATTCCTTGTTTGAGTATGAGATGTACCCGGACATGATAGCAGAGTATGAAATGCACTACAGGTATATCCTTGGGGTGCTGTGTTAGTATATATATAATAGTGGTGGATATTTATATATACTTGTGTTATACTTACAATGTGATATTTGTAGGCTATTAAGAATGGGTTAATACATATATAATTGTGAAAGATATATATGTATGCTTTTGGTATACCTAAAATGAGATAATATCAGATTATTAAGATAGTGAAATCTTTAGTAATGTAAATAGTAAATACTTTACTTTAGTGTGATTACACTTATTTAAAATGACAAATGTCGAGATCAAATACGGGAAACTACTACGAGGGGTAACTAGGAGGATAAGCCTTTTCCTAGTTAAGAGTGTGTCAGATGTCTAGGTTGGATTAGATGTACGTTAGGCATGCACACTAGTCGAGAGGTGAGAATATCATGTGAGAGTTAGAACTAACATGCATATGATACTTGCTTTGATGCAGTTTTAAATACTTGCTAATAAATCTTTTTAAAAAATCGGGCTCTGACCCGTCTCTTACATTTATTCTCTCTTTTGCTATATATATATATGTATGTATTAGTAGAGGTGCCCAGCCACAGGGACACCAGTTCTAGATACTTGGATGGTTTGTCGAGCTACAGCTGTTGTGGAAGTTGCGAGTCAGTGAGATTAGACGCTTCTCTTAGTTCATTCAGTTCATAGTTCAGATATCTCAGTTTGAGCATGTGTCGCCCATTCTCCTTAGCGGAGTTGTACTCAGTTTCCTTTGTAGTTCTTTTCAGTTGGATTGAGTATTTATTATGGTTTGGTTTGTGACTTTGAACTGGAGGTTTTATCTAGTCTTAATTATTTAGAAATTGATTTAGTCAGTCTTAAATTCTTGTGTATGGTTTATAATTACATGTTCAGAATTTATTAAATTAATTGGTTTCAAATTAAATTGGAAAATGTTTTGACACTAGACTAATTAAATGTTAGGTAATTAATTGGATTTAAGTTTTCGACTGTGATGCTAAGAATGAACCAAACGAACATTCTGTTAGAAATTTTATAAATGACTGATCACTCGATATTTAATTAGGTGAGGTGTCACAGGTGGTATGAGAGCATCAGGTTTTAGTGTATTTTAGGATCTGTACGGCTTATTACGTTTCGGCTTAAAATTCTTTGATGTAGAGCCTTATACTAGGATTATCGTATTCTACTACATATGCGATTTACGCTCTCCTACGATTTAGTTTAGTGAATCTATTTCGGATGCGAGAGTGTTTGGACTTTGTACTCCGAACAATATGGGACGGCCAGCGAAGGCCGTTAGCGGGACTACATGAGGAGGAAAACAATTGAAAGTTGTAAAGCATTCGAGGAACGGTGATCGCGATAGAAGTCACCAACAGTAATATCTAAGTTTGATGGTCCAATGGAGGGAGCTAATCCAAAGGCAATAATGCAAATTAGAGTGTAGTAACACTTAGAATTTTAAATTCAGAAGAAAATTTTTCTAGCTCAAAGAAATGTCAAAGAATAACAATAGAAAATCAAATCGAGATATTGGGTGCAGGTTGGCCGTTTAATCTTCCACCAGTTGGTCAAGTAAGGACCGACCGTAAAGGATGAGTTAACTTGGTAAGCGAACTTCGTAACCAAAGTAGGAGTCACGAAAGATAAAAAGGGTCCGTAAGTTGAAATGGACTCATGGGTGGCATGACCTAGCGTGAATGGGAAGTATGACTAAGGTGACTAGTGTCAATATCATCAAAGTATATGTTTACTAGAATATGTCAACGCCCCCAGAAGAAAAAAAGCCAGTCGAGTTGTGATACCTAGCCGAAGGGCAAGGTTGAATGCAATAGTGTTAGTAGTACATCACTAGAAAATATACCCAGTGAGGGAAAACCTATTTAAAATATATGATTAAATCTTAACGAAATGGAGATGGATTCATCCAAGACCAGTGGGTCGACCATGTGTTCCATATGCCCTGTAGAGCGCAAGGAACAACGAAAATAACAACTGGGAGTTAAGACTACCAGGTCCGAGAGAAGGACATCCCAACAAGGCCAGGAGGACCAGTGAAAGGGAAATTATCCTGTATGTAGAGATAAGTGTTACCAATATTGAATGTGATCACTTGAGAAGGGAAATTGATAGTATCGGGAGTAATAAACTGTGCCTATAAGGCATACCAGTTGGAGAAGTAAAATTACCCAGTGTAGGAATTGGGTCAAGAGAATTGGGCCCAGGAACTAATAACCTGAGAGTAGTGGGTCTAGTCAGGACCAACGTAGTCCTCAGTAACTGTAGCATACCGTATTTTAGGGTCGACGGGGCCATGAAATCAAGGGAAGGCCAGTAAGGCCATATTTGAGGCTTGGAGATATGGGGCCAATATAGTGATCTCAGGCGGGTAAGCCGTAAAATAGAATAATGTACCCACAACGAGGAAGAGAAAAACTAATGAGTTGAACCTAAAAAGTATAACAATTGTAGATAATTATGGGTCACAAAACATGCGTACGAGTACCCTACAATCAGGATAGACTGATGGAGCTTTATTTCATCCTTGTGAGTAAATGATGAGTTCAAATGACGTGGGTGTGTCATAACATATGTGAATAGTTCACACTAAGAATTTGAGTGTGCATTCGGTTTAGTGGGTACGCTGGCGACAACAACCTTATTATGTAAATGACTACCATTTGGTAGCGAGATTTTTGTGCCACCTGCGGGGAGGAGCAAGTGTGGACACTAAGAGAAGTTTGTATATGGTATTATGTAATGATTCGTGCTCCTTTAAGCGTTATGATAGTAGAGCATATTATTATTATTATATTATACGGTTACTAGTTACCGAGGGTTTGAATGGAAGTAAATTGTGTGATAAGACTATCGTACTAAAAATTTCAAATTTTAAATATATGGTTTTAGCGAGGCATCACCTGAAAGACGGTTGAGCCTGCATATATGTTGTATTGTAGACTTCAGTGAGTATGTTGTCTTTCTATGTTGATCCCGGTGAGTAGGGATGTTTTACTGATGTTATTTAGGGTATATTGACTTATTATAGAGAGGAGAGATATAGCCGGACAATTATATAGCGCTAGTGACTTTTGATAGTGAGAGCGCTGCATTGTATACCGTCTTTAGTGACGTGAGAGAGGACGAGTAGACTTTTTATGTTCGTAAATGGAAATTCAGGGATATATGTTATGGATTAAGGGCTTAACAGATCTCAACAACCAGCTGTGTTAGGTAGTTGTGTATCGGGGGGTTCCTTGTTTGGATTTCTCTTTGTGAGACATCCCACGCATGAAACTTAGCGAACGTTGGAAGTTGGGAGAATTTTGCATTTAGTACATGGATTTATTTTCATAGTGATTGCAATATACGTAGTTATAACTGTAAGTTAATGGTTATATTACAAACCAAGGCCTATAGGGCCATATAAGATTAATATGTGATAATGTTACCAATCGTTGACACCACGAGCAGACCGGTGGGACAACCTAAGATATGATTAGGTGGAGAAGGTAGGGTGACTAAGTAGGACCTTACCATATAGTCATGCCAAGTATGTGGGGCATAATTTGATATTTATATATAAAACGTCCAGTACGGTGGTGCTGCAATGCACAAAACATAGGGTGTATGGGAACCCTAGATAGTTGAATTATAGTGTTTTCCATAATTGAGAATTGTGGTACAATGCGTATTGCGAGAGGTAACTGAATGAGGAAAAGTGTGACTTCCAAACTTAGCTGTTTGATGGGTTAGGGCAGATAGGACCGTTAATTCCCAGATTTGCCACGAGGATGGTATAGGAAGAATTCCATAAAGTTTAACTCGGGAAGGTTGAAACTTACTTAATAGGACATGGAGAGAGCATGTTTCACGAGAATCTAAAGCTTAGGGAGAGGGGGAAGGACTTGCGACATGCAGTGATGACACTATCGCTTGAACCATAGATATGGATGTGGTTATAAGAAAGGTAAAATGCATAATGATATAAAGCCATAGTAGTGATGGCATAAGCAAAGAAAGACATTACTGAGCTCCAATTAGAAGTGGACCATCAGGAAACAATAGAGTTCCTTCAGCATTAGGAATTCATTCGTAGTAATGGGAGAGTGAATCCCTGAACCATTACAGAGTTAATTACTTCGCAATAGGATCACGACCCAATGTGAGTGAAAGTGGGTCGGGTAATTAAAGTAGCTCACATTATGCCAAGTTAGGACAAATCATAACCTGTAACAGTAAACCTCAACCATTATTCCTGGTATAGTAAGGTCATATAGGGTACAATTAGAGTTTTGTCCGATAGAGTCAAGATTGTTATGACTCGATTATTGGGAAGAGTTTTGGGGAGGCCATGAATAGTGAGATGAGAATGTATCTTGCCTAACACTCGCGGGCGGACGGGCAGACTGAGAGTTCTAGTTATTGCGAGGTATGTTCTATTTCCAATTATGGGAAGGTTTAGTGTAATATCTTCCACTGGTGGAGTTAGTGTAAAACGACTCCCCTCAACTCATTATCGATAGGATTCCATTCGAGGGATTATATATATCAATCCTTGTTATCCTTGTGCTTATTGGATAGAGGTGAGGACAATAATCTACTAGGTCCAGAGGAATTTTAGAGCCCATTAACCAGGGTGGAAATGATTGGGAGTTGCATTATTGCATGTTGGAATGAGAAAATTAGTACCAAGTGATGCGGGATATTTTCCTATTATTGTTAAGTTCGAGCCGGTAGCGTACAAGTTAGGTTCCATAGTCCTTTGCGGAGGCAGTATGGTGAAAATATATTAACATTTATAGTATATATTGTGTGTAAAACAAATTCATATATATCTAAATATCAATTAATCTACTAGTGCGAGTAGTAGAAGGCTAGATAGTAACTATCTAAAAGTTAAGTGGTGAAACTTAAATGGTAAGGATTGGAGAGTAAATTATCAGTGAGGTGTTCATTATTGAGGGTATTCGGTAATGTACTGTATGGGCGGTACTGCGTAGATTACATGAGATGTGAGGTTAATACCCGAAGTTGTCCTTACCAGAAATGCCTTATTTTTCGAATTTTGGGATAAAATTACGTTATTAAGGGGGAAGTATGTAATACCTAGTATTTTCAAAGATTTAAATATTTATGTGATCTATTATTATTGTGGGATTAAATAAATTAAAATGTGAGAATTAATTATTAATCGGGATTAAATTTGAATATTTACTAGCGTGACGAGAAGTTAGTAATTATTAATATTACTGTGAGAATAAGTAATATGAAATAGCGATTTTATATAACTTGTCGTGAGAGAGAAATACGACAGTTTGATATATTAAGTCGGGGACGCGCGTGTGAGTCATGTCAGGACTAATTAAGATGAATAAAAAGGTAAATTATTTTAAGTAACTTGTGTGATCATTTCGAGTGCGTCGTTGAGTCCAGAGGGGTCGAGATAGTTAGAAAACTCTACCCGGGTATATTATTTGGACTCCGGGATATTTTTAGGCCAAGCCGGCACCCGGTAGGGGTAGTTTTGTAATTTGGATTTTTGGAGGAATTAAATGGACGAAAATTGGAGAAATAATATATCATCTAATTGGTGGAAATTAGGGTTAGGTTACACCAAACTCAAGAGAGAGCCACAATGGGTGAGGGAGAGCAAATTCCAAAGGAGGAGAAGCTATGTTCACCACCTTGCACAACCACCACCACCATCGTGTAGATTGAAACGCGAGGAACGCATCAATACCAACAAAACTAACGGATCAGACCTTCGAAATTGAGACAAGTGTTTATTACTTGCTTTCCTTTAGCAATACCATGTTCATGTTAGTGTAAGGATGAAACACCAACATATTATTCATAATATTGATGAAAATTAGAGATTGGATATACATGATTTTAATTTGAGATTAAATTAGGTTGAACCCTTCGTGCACGTAGATTGGAAATCATATTTTGATGACTTTATGTGATGAACGAATCTGGGAATTATATGTTTTGAATGAAAATTGGAAGAACTAGGGTTTGTGTAATTAAATTGGGGATTTTATATTTCATTAACGATTTGTAATGAGTTAATGATTCTAGGCTATTAGAATTCATTTACAAATGTTAGGATTAGATTTGGTAATGATTGATTTGGGATGATATTTTTGAGGTTTTAGGGTTGAAAAATGGTGATAAGCGGGGTTGTCTAAGGTTGAAGACGAAACAACCCAGGTCGCGAGATGTCGCTCGAAGTCGTTCGAGCGAGATTTGTTGTCGCGTGAAGTCGTTCGAACGACACGTGGAAGTTGTTCGAGCGAGATCCATTCTGGTTCGAGAAAGATTTCTAATTTTTAGAGAAATTCCTATTTTTCCCCTATATTAGTAAACAGTTGATTTGAGTGAGGAAAATTAGTGTTCGATGAACCCAAAATAGTGCAAAATTATTGGGAGTTGTTTAGGTGTATTGATTTAAATATTTGGGACGGTGAGTTTACCTTGAAGATTACGAGAGAGAGAGATAATAGTAATTGTAAATGCGTCGAGAGTATTACGTGATAAATACTTACGATATTAGTTCTGAAGATATGGAACTTATAAGAATAAAAATTAGTGGTTACTTGTGGGACTTCTTATGATTTTGTATTAAGGATTTTCGGGTGGCATACTATCCTTATATATATATATATACCGTTTGATTGATGGGTTGTGTGTATACCTATATTTGATATTATGTGTATGACATACCTATCTACTTGCTATCGCGGGGGCTTGTGTTGAGACAGTCTTATCCTGAGAGACCTTCGGGGGGATATTTGACTTGTATCTCAGAACATAGGGCTGTGAAGACTTATTTGTGAGTTGATAATTCGCTGACTATAGGAGTATAGGTATGTGCATGACCCATAGGTATGTGAACTATGTTCGCCGCCAATACGTGTGATTTGTTTATATGGTTCGTGGGAGATTTTCAAATCGATATTCCTTGTTTGAGTATGAGATGTACCCGGACATGATAGCAGAGTATGAAATGCACTACAGGTATATCCTTGGGGTGCTGTGTTAGTATATATATAATAGTGGTGGATATTTATATATACTTGTGTTATACTTACAATGTGATATTTGTAGGCTATTAAGATTGGGTTAATACATATACAATAGTGAAATATATATATGTATGCTTTTGGTATACCTAAAATGAGATAATATCAGATTATTAAGAAAGTGAAATCTTCAGTAACGTAAATAATATATACTTTACTTTAGTGTGATAACACTTATTTAAAATGATAAATGTCGAGATCAAATACGGGATACTACTAAGAGGGGTAACTAGTAGGATAAGCCTTTTCCTAGTTAAGAGTGTGTCAGATGGCTAGGTTGGATTAGATGTACGTTAGGCATGCACACTAGTCGAGAGGTGAGAATCTCATGTGAGAGTTCGAACTAACATGCATATTATACTTGCTTTGATGCAATTTTAAATACTTGCTAATAAATCTTTTTAAAACATCGGGCTCTGACCCGTCTCTTACATTTCTTCTCTCTTTTGCTCTATATATATGTATTAGTTCAGGTACGCAGCCAAAGGGACACCGGTTCTAGATACTTGGATGGTTTGTCGAGCTGAAGTTGTTGTGGAAGTTGCGGGTCATTGAGATTAGACGCTTCTGTCAGTTCATTCAGTTCATAGTTCAGATATCTCAGTTCGGGCATGTGTCGCCCATTCTCATTAGCGGACTTGTACTCATTTTCCTTTGTAGTTCTTTTTAGTTGGATTGAGTATTTATTATGGTTTGGTTTGTGACTTTGAACTTGAGGTTTTAGCCAGTCTTAATTATATAGAAATTGATTTAGTCAGCATTAAATTCTTGTGTATGGTTTATAATTACATGTTCAGAATTTATTAAATTAATTGGTTTCAAATTAAATTGGAAAATGTTTTGACACTAGACTAATTAAATGTTAGGTAATTAATTGGATTTAAGTTTTCGACTGTGATGCTAAGAATGAACCAACCGAACATTCTGTTAGAAATTTTATAAAGGACTGATCACCCGATATTTAATTGGGCGGGGTGTCACACCTATAAATCATCAAACCTTATTCTATCCATATGTGACAATTAAAGTGTGAGACTAATAAACTAAACAAACATCATGATCATAAATCTGAATTTTTTACGATTCTATAAACAATTGCGTCATGACACGATTTTTCAACGTTAGTATTAGTGTTGCAAACCCATTTAAATTATCCATCCAAACTCCCTCAAATATATATCACATTTTTATTTTGTAATGAACATAAACTAATTTGTCCCATTTTGGCATATGACTCTTTTTATTACCTTTAATTTTTCTGGGCTTTTTTAAATGGTGGCTTTCACGAGGAGTCAATTTTACACTCTTGCAACCCTTTCCCGTGAACACTCGTCATTTTTTACAATTATAATCCTCACAATAAACGGTTCTTACATGCACACCTCCTCCTTAAGTCTACTTACGCATAGATGACAAAATTTAGATAAAAACATCTCACCAAACTCAAATATGCAAGATAGTCAAACATCCATATAAACACGTGCATGTGTGCAATTATGGCATATAAACAAAGTCGAATTAAAATGAATATCAAGTTCGAAACGACCCCAATAATACAATCGTTAAGATCATTCTAAGCATAAAAAATTATGACCAAATGTCCAAGTCATATGGATAATGAAAGGAAGGGGGTCCAAGCACACTAATATGCCACATCAAACATGTAAACTCATGGCACAAAAAAATAAACGGGAAATCTTTTTGTGTTTTTCTAAAAATATTTAAAACCAAAAATCTTTTTATATTTTTTAGAAAGTTATCAAAAATAAAATATTTTTGTATTTTTCAAGTAAGACTCAATAAATAAAAAATATAATACAAAATGATACATGTTGATGTAAAAAATTAGATTGTATCTAATTATTTAATCACAGATAAAATAAAAGAGACACAGAAGTTTTAAAGTGGTTCAGCCTTATAAGAATGGCCTACGTCCACTGTTTCTGTTATTGATGACCGTTTGGGAATTCTTGATTACAGGTTCAATCAAGAAATTCCGTTCCCCTTACAATGAGGATTGTACAATGTATTTATAGCCCTGAGGCTGTAATATGAAAGGGTAATACATTCAATGTTGTACATGTGAAAGGGTAATATATTAAATGCCCCTTAAGCGTATACATCTGAATGATAAGCATTTAATGAACAGTCAAACTATTGGTTATCCTGCTATTAATGCTTTGTTTGAGGTTCAGCTCGGACCGCCTAAGCTGCTCGGTATTCAAGAGTTCCTCGGTACTCAAAAGTTCCTCGTAGAGTTCTTGTTCCTCGGAGCTCCTCGGGGAAGCAGTGATCCTCGTTGTAGTATGGTTCCTCGGAGCATCTGAGTTCCTCGAAAGTGTTTATTGTTGCCACATAGATTGCCACGCGTCTTCATTCAATTGGGCCATGTCAGCAGACTAAATTTGGTATCAACAGAAGCCCCCAATGTTTCATAGTTTAAAATTTAAGGAGTGTGGAACATTCTTTCTCGGAATATGGTAGTTTTAAATGGTCCTCCTGATTTTTAGGAGTGTTTCCTTTGTATTTATTTTTCCTTCCAAATTCGTAGAATCAGGCTTTTTTGAATTTTCATAACCGCCTCGATCTCCGTCTACTTTTTGTCCTTCTAGCCGCCGGTAGCGTAATCGTTTCTTTTTAATCATTAACTTTACCGTTTCCCAAGGCAGAGTATTTAAGCGTCACAGACAATCCCATCGTCTTCTACTTTTTGAAATTTGTATCTTCGAGTTTTCCATTGTCTTACTCTCTTGTGCGTTCATCCTTTCCATCGTTCGTTGTCAACAGATCCACTCTTTTTCTGTAAGATCTTCTTCCTTCTTCTTCATCTCCTTCTTTTATCATGGTTTATTCTGTAGAATCTCTTGATAAATTTTGCTCTGATTTCTCTATTCCCTCCTGGGTTATTTTGGAAGAGCTTTCTGAGCCTTCAGACTATTTCCGTTTGGTTGAGGGACATTGGTTCCCCAGTCTCTTTGTTGCTGAGTGTGGATTTTCTTTTCTTCCCAACCCTCTATATCTGGAATTCTGTCAATACTTTGACATGGTTCCTGCAAGAATAGCCCCCAATACATGGAGAATAGTTAATGGGGTTCATAAACTAAACCAAATTCATGGAACTCGCATAGGAATTCCAGAAATCATGTTTTGTTATAGATGGGCCGTTGGTGATAACACTTTTTATTTAAAAACTTGATTTTTAAATAGGGCTTTAGTGGTCAACCTCCCGGATGCCAATAGGGACTATTTTGAGAACGAGGTTGTTATAAAAAATTGGCAACATGCTCCTTTATCTGGAGATGAAGTTTATCAGGGTCCCAGATGCCCTCCCTATGGCAATGGGATAGGTTATTTTTATTTCATTTTATTTATTTT
Organism: Sambucus nigra; assembly: GCA_949130495.1. NCBI lineage: Eukaryota > Viridiplantae > Streptophyta > Magnoliopsida > Dipsacales > Adoxaceae > Sambucus > Sambucus nigra. The sequence goes on from OX422208.1 coordinate 205,732,757, forward strand.
GAAATTATGCTTCCTTTATGTTTGATAAAATGTGACACTGATATTTTAATGTTTATTTATTTGCAGTTGACGGTAAAAGAAAGTGTCCAAAAGAGGCAGACGTTAATATAAGGCACTTAAAACTTATCTGGAGTTTGCATCAGACGGTTGCTGACGAGCACATTAGGTTAGCTTCATATCTGCTGCAGTACAAGAGTTACACTTCCTCTTTTACTGCTCGTCCGGTGATAAGCGAAGTAGAACCAGTACCAGCTTCTACCAGTTCTTCACCTGAGTCACACGTTCCTTTAAGTGAAAGGATGAAGAAAAGAAGACCTCCCACTCTCTTCGAGAAACCTGCCTCTGCTGCTGGAGAGGCAAAAAGAAGTAAACATGATGTCCTAGAAGGGATAAAGAAAAATGATGTACCCCCTCCGACTGCTCTTATGAAGGTTGCCGAGAAGCCCCAAGTGGCCCCGAGCAAGTCTGCTGCTCCAGGAGAAGTGATTGTAATATCACCGACCAAGAGTTCTACCTTGGTCGAAACTATTCATGTTCCCCCGAGGAAGCTAAAGAAGAGCACTTCGGTCAATTTGGCTAAAACCATCTCCCAGCCCCCAACTACTGGAACTGGTGTTCCTACTTTTGTTCCCCTGAGCTCTGCCATGAGCTCGGTGAAGACTTGTATCATTCCCGAGATCCAAGGTGTTGAAGAAAACCTTTCTCGGGATATGGTCACCTCATTGGCTGCTCGACATATTGCTTCTGTAGGTCTTGTTGCTTTAAACTTTTCATCTTTCCCTTGTTATATCTGTCTCTGACTTGCTTTCATTTTCTTTTCACAGTTGGTGAGCTGCTTTAACATAATTTTGAAGAAAGATGAAGCTATTAAAGCTTCAAGCTCCTCATCTGGTGTGGAGGAAGCTCTGATGGGCGTGAGGCAGACTTTGGAAGATTCTCGTCAGAAGTACGATGCTGACAAGGCTTCTTGGGACAAGAAACTTACCTCAACCGAGCAGGAGAATGCTCGAATTGTTTAAGTCTCCAAGGGGTTGGAGAAAAAATTAAAAGACTTAGAAGAGAAAAATAAAGAGCTCGACAAGAAGCTCAAAAATGCTGGAGAGATTGAGAATAAACTCAAGGTTGCTGAGGAAGAATTAATCTAACTTTGCGAAGTAAGTCGCCAGAAGGAAGAAGTTGAGAATAAATTGAAGACTGCTGAAAATCTTCTGTCCGAGAAGCTTTCCTCGAAGAAGTTAAAGAGGAAATTGGCTGTGAAGAAGTCTTTCAGCGCCGGCTGGGACAAGGGGTGGAACAAAGGCTTGGCTGCTATGATATCGCAAGTTGAATATGGCAGCCTTAAATACTTTAGAGATGGGTGGGTCGCTGCTCTTCAGGAGATGAAGGTGGATGAAAATTCCGAACTCTTTCAGCGACACATCCCTGGTCCCCCTCCAACTCCTGAAGACGAAGAAGAGGACGAAGCTGCCTCCGAAGAGTCTTCCATGGTGATGGGAGATCAAGTTTCTCATCCCCCGACTATACAGCCTGCTGACGAGGAACTTCAGCAACTCGCTACTTCCTCCGAGCAACCTACAGCACTTCCCCAGCTACTATCTGCTCCATCCGAGCAACCTACCTCCTCGTCCCAGCTTCCCGAGAAAGTTTTGGGAGACAAGGAAAAGGTGTAGAGTTGTTCGAACTTCTATCTATTTTATTTTTCTTTAACAAATGTAATCCTGAACATGTAACTCTGAACATTGTACTTCTGACCTTTGGGATATAATAAAAGTTGAACTTTTGTTTATGCATACTGTTGTTTCTCCTCTTCATACTCTGTTGGGACTCTTATTGATTATTGCTTTTTCTTCCTCTGCTAGTTTCTAGCCAGGATGGAATTATTGTCTGCTCATGATACAAAGCTGTTGCGGCAATGCAATGAATATTTTAAGGCTGATCACATAGATCTGAGTGCAGCACAAATCGTCGACATCCTCGGCCAAGATGCTTCGAAACAGGCAATTGAAGCCTACCAATACTTGAAGTGTCTGCTTGATCGTGTGGTGGCCAACAATGTAGCTTATTATGATCTGATTCAGGATCTCTAAGGCACTCTTGAAGACCTTCAGCAACAATATAAAGAATCCACTGCCCTCTTACACAAGGGGTACGAGAAGAAGTATCAGCAAATCGTTGACGACAAGGGATACGAGAAGAGTTTTGTTGCTTACGACGTGCGGGAGAGAACGTTAAAAGCCGAGGTTGAGGAGCACATGCAAATAGCTGAGTTTTTGGAGCAAGAGAATAACAACTTGCAAAGAGAAGTATCTCAATTAAAATCTATTGCCTCCACCTCGAATGCTTTGGTCCCAGTGACTGACGAGGGATTTTCGTTCTTGGAGGTCGAGAACGCCAACCTGAGGGATGAGTTGGAAACCTTGAAAAGGTCTGGGCCTTCTTCTTCTGCCCGTAGACGAGCAAGAGATCCTCGGGGACGAGCAAGAGCAGCTCGGATTCCTGTCGAGGAACAGAGGACTCAATCTGCTCTAGAGAACCAGACCTTCTAGCTGATGGCGAAGAACCAGGCATTGGCTGAGATGTCTAAGAAAATCAGGGATCAGGAAGAGAAGCTTTCTGCGCAGAATTCTGTACTGGAGAATAAAGAACTCTTCATCAAAAATCTCCACGAACAACTGGAAAGATTGACATATCAATTCCACAAACAGGCCAGGTAGTTTTGGATGGCTGGGTACAACGAGGCTCTCTACCACTTGGACGATCGTATCCAGAATGCCAATAATGAGGGCTACAACAGGGCTGGTTGAAGGCCTTATGTGTACTGCAACTGAAACAGGGTCATTACCTGTGGGATTACCATAATCCTGGGCTGCTCGACCTTCCAGTGCCACCATTCAAGCTCGACATGAGTTGGATCCCTGCTCGGGCCATCCCTCAGTGCTTAATTTCCAAGTATCTCGGCGACTACAATCTCCATTCAAATGTCGAGATATCTCGTCCCGAGCACCTCCTAGATCGACATTCCGTGATGAATATTAGGATGTTAAAAGATCTTAACTTCATAAATTCTCCTCTTGCTTTAAATGATCCGCCTGCTGGCGAGGAACCTGTTTGAAAAGCAGAGGGGAAGAAACCAATAGAGTAGGAATTTTGATGTAATAGTTAGTATACATTTCATTATCAATGTAATTGGTTTTTGGATTTAATGAAAGACTTTTATTTTTGTTCGCAATCTTAATTGCTATTGTCTTGTAAAACACTTTACATTTGTGCATGTGTATCTGTTTAAAAGATAACAATATTGTGTTGTTTGTCGATCAACTTATTGTCGACTAGCTTGAATTTGTGGTAGTCATTTGGCAAAAATGAAGTTTTATTTCTCGACCAACTTAGTAATAATTTAAAAAATTACGAGTATAAAAAATGTTGCTCGATCACTTTCTCGTATTCATAAAATGTTTCCGACCAACCAAGGTCGGTAAATTTTCCTTTTCGACCAACTACAGTTAGTGGATTTTTTCTTAACGAGTAACTTTGGCACTTTTTAGAATAATTTTACCTCCCGAGCAACTTTAGTTGGCGTTTTCAAGAATATATTTACTTCCTAACCAACATAAGTTGGCATTTTTAGGAATATTTTTACTTCCTAAGGAACACATAGTTTTACTTCCCGTAGGAATACAAGTTTTACTTTCGGAGGAATACAAGTTTTACTTCCCGGAGGAATACAAGTTTTACTTCCCGGAGGAATACAAGCTTTACTTCCCGGAGGAGTACAAGCTTTACTTCCTAAAGGAATGCCAGTTTTACTTCCCGGAGGAATACAAGTTTTACTTCCCGGAGGAATACATTTGTTTCTCGACCAACCTTAGTTGGCGTTTTCGAGAAAAATTTTGAGTAGTTCGAGTTTCGCCGAGTAGTGTGTAGCACTAGTATTCCCCGAAAAACTTTCAATAAAAGGAGAGAATATACATCACTGATAATACTTGCGCTGGTGCTCTGCGTTCCATGCATTCTTAAACTCCTCCCCCTCTAAAGTTGCTATTCGGTAAGTTCCTGGTTGAACAACTTCTGTAACTCGGTATGGTCCATGCCAGTTTTTTCTTCAAGCCATTCAGCAGCGTTCTATTTGTCACTTCAGTTTGTCCATTGCTTTGAGGATGGCCTGGCGCTGAGTGGATTTTAAAAATGTTTGACTGATGACAATAGGCAGCGAACTCCTCGTTGTCAAATTGTGTTCCATGGTCTGTGATGAAAGCATGAGGAAGACCATATCGACAAATGATGTTCTTCCAAATAAATAGGTACACCTTCTCGTACGTCATATCAATGAGAGGATCAGCTTCTACCCACTTAGTAAAATAATCCACGATGACGACGAGGTATTTGAACCTTCCTCTGGTCGTTGGCAGTGGCCCGACCAAATCTATTCCCCACATGGCAAATGGCCAGGGGTAAGTGATGGGTGTCAATAATGCTTGTGGAGTTCTTCGGATGGAGGAAAAGCTCTAACACTTGTCACATTTCTTGGCATAGGCTATACAATCAGCTCTCATCGTCGGCCAGTAGTATCCCTGCGTCATCATCCTTTGCAAAAGTGTCCGACCTGCTACATGGGCTCCACAGGACCCTTCATGGACCTCTCCAATCAAATCTTTCACCTCGGTGGGATGCACACATCTTTGCAAACCTGATATCATTCCTCGTCTGTATAGGATGCCATTAGTCAGTACATAACGAGCAGCCTTGAACTTCAGCTTTTTGGCTGCATGCTTGTCAGTTGGTAATTCTCCTGTCTCAATATATGCCCTGATGGGATCCATCCATGATGATCCTAAATCGAGGGTAATAAAGTTCATCGTCAGATCTTCATCTATACTCCGACCAACTAAAACTTCAATTGGGATTGTTCTTCGTAGCTCAGTACGAGTGGCTGATGCTAATCGAGCTAGGGCGTTTGCTCTCGCATTCTCCGTTCTTGGTATTCTGACCAACTGAATAGCAGCAAATTCTGATACCAACTTCATCACCTTCGCCTGATACTTGATCATTAATTCTCCTTTGGCTGCATATATTCCCAACATTTGACTTACAATCAATTGAGAATCACTAAAGACAATAACCTGCTGTGCCTCCATAATTTTTGCCAAATTAAGACCTGTAATCATGGCCTCATACTCAGCCTCATTATTGGAAGCTTTGAATTTGAATCGTAGGGCGTATTCCATGTCAACCTCGTTCGGGCTATTCAAAATGATCCATGCCCCACTGCCTGCTGTGCAAGATGAGCCATCTACATATAGCCTCCATATAGGTAACTCGTCTTCAAATTTTTGATCTGACAGAGTTCCTCGGTGAAATATTTTTTTCTTCCTTTCATCCTCCCCTGATATTTCTTGCTCTTCGTCAATAATCTTTTCTTGCCCTTTTACCAACCTGAGCTGGTCTGGGCTTGAATTTGATGATCTTGTAACATCTACTTGCCCTTTTACTAAACTAAGTTGGTCTGGGCTTGTATTTGATGATCCTGTAACATCCACAGGTTGATCAGCGAGCAACTTTTGCTCCTCGGGGGTATCAGGATAGGTGAACTCTGCTATAAAATCTGCTACAGCTTACCCTTTTAGCGATGATCTGGGTTCATAGACTATATCGTATTCACCGAGTTCTATTGCCTAGCACATCAATCTTCCTGACTTTTCTGGTTTATGAAGGGCTTACCTCAATGGCATATCAGTATATACTACTATGGTATGGGCTTGAAAGTATGGCTTCATTCTTCTACTTGCCTCGATCAATGCTAGTGCCAATTTTTCCAGCCTTGGATATCTGATCTCTGCTCCTCGGAAGGCCTTACTTGTCTAGTAGATTGGTTTTTGTACTCCATTCTCCACTTTTATCAATGCCGAACTAACTGCATTCTCGGACACTGCCAAATATAAGTATAATTTTTCTCCCATCACTGGCCTGGATAACAGTGGAGGTGCTCCCAAGTATTTATTCAAGTCTTGAAAAGCCTTCTCACATTCATCATTCCACTCAAAAGTCTTTCAGAGTGTCTTGAAGAATGGGAGACATCGATCAGTTGCTCGCGATACAAATCTGTTGAGTGATGCTACTCGTCCTGTAAGACTTTGCACCTCTTTCTTCGTCGTTGGAGATCGCAGCCCTAATAGAGCTTTGATATTTTCAGGATTCGCCTCAATGCCTCGTTGATTGACAATGTACCCGAGAAACATGCCTTCTCGTACTCTAAATATGCACTTCGTCGGGTTCAGCATCATTTGATATTTATCCAGTTGATCAAAAGTCTGACTTAAGTCAACTAGATGATCGACAGCTTTCTTGCTCTTTGTCAGCATATCGTCAACATAGACTTCCATATTGCAACTGATTTGTTCAGCAAAGACCTTGTTCATCAGCTGCTGATATGTCGCACCTGCATTTTTCAAACCAAAAGGCATAACATTATAACAATAAGTTCCCCTAGGGGTAATGAAAGAAGTACTCTCCCTATCTTCAGGTTTCATTTTAATCTGATTGTAACCAGAATAAGCATCCATGAAGCTCAGCAGCTCGTGTCCCGAGGTAGCATCCACTAGTTGATCGATTGGGGGCAGTGGAAAGTGATCCTTTGGGTATGCTTTATTGAGGTCGGTGAAGTGTACACACATCCTCCACTTGTTGTTCTTCTTTTTCACCATCACCACATTTGCTAACCAATTTGGATATTTAACATCTTCAATAAAACAAGCTTTCTGGAGCTTCTCGACTTCCTCCTGTATAGCTTGATTTTTCTCGGGACTGAATACTCTTCTTCTCTGCTTCACAGGCTTGATCTCCTTATTCACATTGAGTTAGTGACATAAGAAATTTGGGTCTATCCCAGGCATATCCTCATGACTCCACACAAAAGTTTGCTTTCTACTTATACGTATGTTATGTTTGTGGATATTGTGGTAAAGGTACGTATATAATGGTTGTAAATATTATATACGGGTAATAATACAGTGTGTGATGTATTTACTTTTTATAACTTGTGATACGGTTATAAGTTACTATTTAAGAGGAATTAATTAAGTTAATTGTGAAATAACTTATAATTCAAGAAATTAATATACTCGGGTTAGAGTAGTATGGCAAGGTAAGGTTATACGAGGACTAGTTGGACGGGGTAGTACAATTAGGCGGGGTTAAGGTAACCGGTAGGTGTGCACAATAGTGGAGGGGTGAGAATGTCCTCAAGAGAGTGCGACACTAACTTAAATATGAAGCACATTCATCGATTTTAAATTACTCCAGTTAATTCACTTGCTAAATATTTTCAAAATGTTTTGGGTTCTAACCCTTGCTATAAAACCATTTTCAAAACCTTTTAGGTGTCCAGCCACAGGGATGCCAGGATTGATTTTCTATTCCAGGGACACAGAGCTGCGACATATGTGGATCCTTGCAGGAGTTTGGTTTAGACGCATCATTCATTCATTCGTAGAGTAGGAATCTTGTATCAGTTTCATTTTTATTTAAGGCTTGTCGCCCAGACTTCTCGGTACAGTTTTCAGGTGTAATTTATTCAGGTGTTGAATATTTGTAATGGATTATTTCTTTGGTGGCCGGTGATTTATTCGGCAAGTTGTGTATATATGATTCAGTTTATTTTCATTCAGTTGTGTGAATGGTTTATATTTTAATTCCGCATGTACTGTTTTGTTAAATCAAAAAGTTAAAATTGGCACCAACTTTTGGAATACTAGGTGGTTAGTAAGTTTTAAAAAGTTTTCGACAGCGATGCTAAGGATGATCCAACTGGGATTCCTGTTTTAATTTGGTATAGGACTGATCACCCGGTATTTTATTAGGCGGGGTGTCACAGTCATATTATATTTTGGGTGGACCCTCAAGTTTTTTGACTTCTAGTGTATAACTTATTAGAATTTGAAAATCTAGGTTATACAATAGTTAGCTTATTTTATTTTTAGTTTAGAGTTTTTGTTATTCTTTTTGATATGCTTGGTTCTAACATGTTTTGTAGATTCAATGGACTCGTACTTTTCGGGGATCGCTCCATTTTGGGTAATATCTTTCTTTTCCTCTCTTTATGTTGTGTTCTTGATTCGCATTGAGGACAATGCAATATTTAAGTTAGGGAGTGAGGGATTTTCTTCCCTTTTATTTTTTAGATTCATTGATTCGATAACATGTTCTTTCCAAGTGTGTTTTTTTTTTCAGAAATTTTCAAAATTTTCAAAAAAAATTAATTTTTTTTTGCAAAAAGCCAAAAATATTTGTCTTCAAAATAAATAAAGATTGGAATTTAAAATCTTCAAAAATGTCACAAATATTTTGTCTCAAGTTGTAAAAATCAAATGCATAAAGCCAAAATTGACCAAAGATGGAAATTGAAAGAAAATTGACGACTTAACGAATAAGTGTGGAGATTAACAAAGCCGGGTGAGATTTCGTGCCTATCAATCTTTTTGATTTTTTAAATCGATCCGAGTTAATGGTTAACTTATAGTTCTAATTCAGCGTTTTAAATAAGCCGTTGATGATCTTTATTTTATTGTTTTGATCGGTTATGGGAAATGGAATGTTGCCTCGAAAAGCGCGCTACAAATCTCTAAATTAAATTAATATGGAGATGCATATGGTAAATTAATAAGTAGTTCGGACAATAAAGTAGGCCATCGTTTGTTACCCAAAAACATTAGCCATAAAAAGATGTGAAAAATTATCCCTTTGATAACACAATTGAGACGAATAAAATTTATCCTTTTCGTTTGGTAACCCGAAAAACCCAAGTAGCCCGGAATTGCGAAAATGGAATATTCATTAAAGCCTGGAAAGTGCATAAGAAGGGGCAAGAAAAAGAATAGAAATTCTCAACAAAAATAGCAGGAAAGGAAAAGAAGTGAAAAACAGAAGAAAAAAAATAGAGAAAAGGAATAAAAAATGAGCCAAAAGCCCGAAAAAGCACTAAGGGACATCATAAGAAAAAAATTCCAATTTCGAATTTCCCAACCATTTCCATGTTACCCAATACACCTATAGCCCAAAAAAGTCCTAACCGAGTTCATATTGATAAATTAATTATCGCGTGGAGAGCTAAGAAACCAAAAGATAATAAAAGAGATTAAATGTGTGAAAAAGAGGCGAAGTTCCCATTTCCCAATGATCGTATTCCAATGATGAGATCTATTCACCATATATTTTCGTCTTTCAATTTGTGTGCGTGACTTTGCGTCCATTATATTTACTCTTTATATCCCAGCACACCGAGAGAATAGCCACAATCTGAGAGATTCGTTTGAGAGAGCATCCCGTGAGCATTTGATTCAAAACGAATTTTTGGAAAGTAACGTAATGATCAATCGGTGGAAGTTAGCGGTTCGATTTTTGGCTTAGAACACACACACACACACTATGGCTTGAGACTTGTAAATATGACTTTAAGGTGACTGTTTTTGGGGAGTTTAAATTTTACAATTTTTAAGTATTTTAATTTTTCTTTGAGTCAATAAAGAATTATGTGGGTATATTCAGTGCAAACCTTCACGAGACACCACTCGTCCTACTAGGGTAACCTAGGGGTTTAAAGGTTTGTTGCATACACTAAATGCAATCGCTTGCCCGCGAAAAAGATATTCTATCCCAATAAAGTTTTTGAAGGGTCCTTAACTCATACTCTCATTCTTTTACATTGCTCAGGACGCCCAAAGTTCAATGTTAGGGGGGGTTTATTAGGCATAAATTCTTCACATTTATCCCCTTAATTTCGGCATTTTTATGATCCCGTGCGGTGTAAATAGCTCAAATTTATCTCATATTTATGATAATAAACCTTTTTGGCAAGTATTTCATATTTTTTGTATCTCTTATGTGTTTTATAGGTATTTCATACAAGTTAGTGCCAAAGAGAACTCAAAACAGTGAAAGAAAACTAAGAAACGGGGAGTTAAAGGGCATTTTTGTAATTTTGAATCCTTATTCCGGAGGTGGGGCCAACTGGAAAGTTTAAGAGCTTTTAATTACAAGAACACTGAAAAAACGGTATCTCAATCAGAGTCTCGTTGTGAAAGCTATGAGCAGTCAAAGATAGAAGAAAAAGTCAATGAAAAATCGGACCGATCCGGATCGGACCGATCCGAAATACAAAGTTCCAGTGAACCCAAGACCTAAGACGGATCGAAGTTGATGGAAATTAAAAGAATCGATCCGATCATTGGTCACGCTCCAGATCCGTTACAGAATTAGTCACGGTCCAGATCCGTTACAAAATTAGCCAAGCTTTCTAAGTGTGACAAATTGCCAGATACGGGATTTTTATTTTATGCTTATCTTTAAGCCAAAAGAGTTTTGTGTTTTGGGGACTCTTCTAAATGACCTCTAGACTATATATTTAGTCATTAGGTCTCTTTTTATTAATATTTCATTGATGTAAAAGCTCCATAACAAGTCGGAACATCTAGGAGAAGAATTTACATACTTTACACCATTAATTAAAGAGCTTTTTCGATTTTTCTTCAACCTTTGATTTCTTCTTGCATGTTCTTGTTCTTCAATCGTGGTAACTTTTATTTCCATAATTTTTATTATTATTTCTCATGGTAGGCTAGGTTTTTAAAGGTTGGGATGAATGAGCCCAACCTGATGTGTTAGTTGCACGTGTATAAAATTAGTCCTCTAATTTTAATGATTTATTACGACCGTATTGCGTAGAAACGCGACAATTGTAGATCTTTGGATCTCGTTTGCTTCAGGGAAGCGGGCTAGAACCTCATATATGTAATTCTTGGGAGTACTAAATTCTTGGTCTAATTAATCACTTAAATTTATGATTAGTTTTATACTATCAATACACTAGGGTTGGGGGATTGTGTCCCTACCTTAATTCTCTAATTAGTTTTAGTTAACTTCTTTATTTTTCATTTTTTCTTTTCTCACTCAATCATCATCTTTTACACTTTATTTTTTTTAAAGTAATAAATAAACTAAAATCTATCGAACATTCTGTAATACCCCGCATTTTTATCGATATTTATTTATGGGATTAATTAAATTAAATGTGAATTAATTGAGAATTAATCCACATAAAATACTAACGATATGTGAGTTGGTATTTGATTATAATGTGTATATATGTCAATATATGAATATTGAAAATATTGAAATTGTCGCGAGGCTGAAATACGACAATTTGGAAAATTTAATTGGGACGCGTGTGTCAGTCGCGTCGAGAATGAATTTATGAGATTTAAAAATAAATTATTTTTCGTTTGACCAAACAGTCATTTTGAGTGCACCAACGTGTCCGGAAGGGTCTAGATAGTCAGAAAACACTAGCCGGGGGTTTAGTTTGGGTCCCGGGGCATTTTTAGGCCAAACCGGCAACCCAAAAGGGTAATTTGGTAATTTCATAATTTTGATAAATAAAACCCACGAAAATTAGAGTTTAATTATGATTTATCATTAAACCCACCAACCCATTATCAGCACTAAACTAAGTAGTGGGCTACGGGAGAAGTTTAGAAAAGAAGTTAAAAGTCCAAAAATAAACCTCCACCTCCATTTGTCATCTTTGGAGAATAAATTGTAGAGAGAGAGAGGAGAATTCTGCAGAGAGAGAGAGTGGATATCAACCATCATCTTCTATCATCTTCATATACAACAATTTGAAGAACGATTAAGGCAAGTGATTTAGTTACAATTAATTCAATGAATGTGTTCTTCCATGTTTAGTGTAATTATCGAATTTTGTCTTGGAAGATTGATATAGACCCGTGAATTTGAGGATTAAAACTATGAACCATGTTAGGAATTGCATGTAGACATATTCTGGACGAATTATGAATTCAAAATATAACCCTTGATGATCTAAAAACGGATTTAAGAAGAGAATTATTAGTGTTCTTGAAAGAAATAGAAAACTAGGGTTCTTGATGAAGTTTTGATCCAAATAAAGCCCTTGGTTGATGATTTATTGGTTTTAGAACGTTAACAATGTTGTAGAATGGTTGTATGATGATATAATAACGTTAGATTAGAGTTTCATGCATTATAATGGAGTTTTGGGACAGTTTGAGGACTCCAAAACGAAGCAGTCCGTAGCCTACCTGGTGCAATCGATCGATCGACATTCATCAGTCGATCGATCGACCACCATCGATCGATCGATGTTCAAGGTCGATCGATCGACCTTCCCAGAATGAGTAAAATTTTCCCTAGTTAAATTTTAATGTTGTTAACCCTTAGAAAATTATTATTGGAGACTTTATGAATATCCTTAGACTTAAGGAAGACCAGTAGGTATGGTTATAAAATTTGGACTTTAATTAGAATTCAATTTGAGGAATTATTCTAAAATCTAATGAAATGCGATGAGTGAGATGATATTAGGGTTAAAAGAGTAAATTTTAATGATGTGATGAAATGAGGTTTGGGGCAGAAGTAAGGACCTTAAGAATAATGATGTTATATGTGGGAATAATAGGAAACTTAATAATCCCTTTGAGATAGGTCTTAAGTACGAGAAACTATGACGTGAGATGTGTCGACAGTCTACATTATGTATTATCGGAAGACTTAAAATGTATAAAATTGGAATAATGGTATAAGGATGTAGAATATACCTTTATTAATATTGAGATATCTAAGATGTGTGAATGCTTATTATATAACTTATGTGTATGACATACCTACCATACTTGCTATCACGGAAGGTTTATGTTCGCTTAGGGCCATCTAATCTTTGTGTGCCTGGATTTAGATTGGTACCTCGAGGACATAGGTCAGAGAAGGACTTATTGGGAAGTTAATAAGATCGCTGATCGTGGGAGCGTAGATATGTGCGTGACCCATGTGATGTGACTGTGTCCGCCTCCATTGATTGTGATTGTTGTTATCTGAGAACGATTCCTGAGAGATTCGGAATGCGTGATCCTTATGTACGTGATGTACTGGGATGGATAGCAGAGTATGTGTGCACCGTAGCTTAGTCTCGGGGTGCTTGTGTTGTATATTTATGATGTGAATGATATACGGTTAAATGAACAGACTTGTCATGTTTAATTATGAGAATAATTTATAGTAACTCCTTGAGAAGATAAATAAGGAGATAACCTCCAGTAAATGGTAATGCTAATAATTGAGAATCCGAGTTTAAGTAAAGCTATCTATTTAAGTGATAACATTGGCAATTCATATTGTGAATCGAGTAGAAAGGTTAGAACTTATGTCGGTTTAGTTAGATATGAGAATCACTTGAATGGGTACGGGAACGTTAGGAGTGCTCAGTTAGACGAGAGGTGAGTATTTCATGTGAGAGCACGTCCTAACATGTATTTTGCATTCATTGTTTTAAATGTTATTAAAGAACTTGCTGTTTTTAAAATACTCTTCACTTTCAGGCTCTGACCCGTTTGCTTTCAAATCTATTTTTGTAAAAACCTTTTTAGGTGCCCAGCCACAAGGACACCATGCATAGGAATTCTATTCAGGTGACAAGCTGTAGCTGTTGTGGAAGTTACAGGGCTTTGACAGTAGACGCCTATTTTCTAGTCTTGACTCCATATTCAGTTTCATCATTTGTAGGGCATGTCGCCCATTTCTTTTAGAGAAATTTTATATTTCAGTTATTCAGATTGTGGATTGTAATTAATTCAGGATTCAGACTTGTTTTATTATTTCAGTTGTGGGATTTTTGTGAGGAGTATTTCCTCCAGACTCTTTATTACTTGTTGATTACACTATTGGGACTTTATTGTGTATGGTTATGTTATTCTTTTATTCTTCACTTACTTTATGTTAATCAGATTTAATTTAAAATTGGTAACTCGCTTTTTAAATACTAGGTGGCTAGTAATCATTAAAATGTTTTCGACAGTGATGCTATTAACTGAACCAACTTGGAATTTTGTATTAATTTTAATAAAGGAGTAGCTACCCGGTATTTAATTAGTCGGGGTGTCACAGGTGGTATCAGAGAATTAGGTTCTAGTGTCCTTTAGGATCTGTACGGCTTGTTATGTTTCCGCTGAGCTTTCTTTGATGTAGAGCCCTATATTTTAGGACTGTTGTATTCTTTTGTGTATGCTTCGCTCTTCAGCTATTTTATGTTTATAACTGCGAACTTATAGACTTTACTCTCATTTCAGATGCCTCCATGACATGCGCTGCGAGTTCTTAGGGATGCACAGCCAGAGCCACAGCCAGCTCCGGTACAGGGAACTATGAATGCTGCCGAGGTTGCAGCCATTGTAGCCCAAGCGGTAAACGCCGCTCTCGTCGTTGTATAGCAGGAACCACCCCAGGCTCCAGTAGCTGCGCCAGCTCTGGCTCATGCATTCCCGTTTGCTTGGGAACGCGTCCATGATGCTTTTCAGAAAGCACACCCGTCGGAGTTCGCAGGTAGCTCCGATGTTGTGCTATCTAGTCAGTGGAGGAAGGATATTCAGAGGCACTTGAGGATGTATGAGTGCACCGATGTTCAGAGGCAGATACTAGCTATTTTCAAGCTAGTGGGATCTGCATTGCAGTGGTGGGAGTCTATTACCACCGCAGAGGAGAGAGATACTCTCACGATACAGGAGTTCTGGGTGCTGTTTGACAGCAAATATTTTTCGTCAGCTTTTCACACGGAAATGAGGAGGAAGTTGATGAACCTTAGATAGGAGGGAAGGACTGTGGTCGAGTATGAGGCCGAATTCACTAACTTATTGAACATTGTACCGAATGAGATACCGACGGAAGAGAAGAAGATTCAGAAGTTCACAGATGGATTGACTTGGAGGATCCGTCAGCATTTGTTAGGGAATCTCTCTTTAGCCACTTACTCTGATGTAGTTAACGTTGCACTGCTACACTGTCAGGATCATCGCTTTCACATGTTTGAGAGCAAGAGATCAGGGGAGTCCATCCATCAGGGCAGGACCGGGGGAAATGGTGCTAGCGGGGCACATTCTGCTCAAGGATAGTACAGGCAGGGTGACCAGGGTTCCCAACAGGGGGATCCTAAGAGATTCAGATATGGGGGATTCAGAAGTGGACATGGAGGTTTCAGGTAGGGCCATCAGGGTCCGAACGACCATCAGGGCCAGCAGGGTCAGAATGGTCAGCAGCAGATTCAGGAGGGCCAGCACGGGCAGGGGAGGAATGGTAACGGCCACCAAGGCCGAGGACAGTCGGGACAGCGAGGGGGAAACTTCCCGGGGAAGTGTTATGTTTGTGGCAAGACTGGCCACAAATGCCAGGATTATCCTGATAGGGGCAGGGCCCCATAGCAACAGCAGCTGGGTGCTCGATAGGAGCCGCAGAGGCTTATGTTTCCCGCCGCCCTTCCAGCACCACCACAGATGGCAGCACTACCACCCATGCCAGCGGTCTCAGTTCAGCAGGGATAGCTTCAGTATGGGAGAGTGTATCAGCTTCAGTATACCGCAGCCCCACAGAATCCACCAGCTATTGAGTGTATGTTCTCTATTCAGGGGACTATGGGGCGTATTTTGTTTGACACGGGGGCCACACATTGTTTCATTGCTATGAGATTTGCACGCACCATTGGGTTGTTAGACACCGCCGAGAGTACGGTTACTTGTGTAGATTCACCGTTGAGTAGGGGTTCCGTGATTTCCCTTATTTATAGAGGTGTGGGTATAGAGATCGGGAGGTTTACTTTACCCGCTGATATGTTAGTATTAGAGATGACCGAGTATGATGCCATTATTGGTATGGATTGGCTAGTTGCGTACCGAGCCATGATTGACTATTTTAGTAGGAGTATTATCTTTGCCATTCCCGGGCAGGAGATGTTTTTGGTGGAGATGCCTCGTCCTGAGGGAGGATCGTCCACTCACTTGTACTATATAGAGGAGGAGACCTCTAAGGAAGTGGTGATACCACTTGATTCGATTCCGGTTGTTCGAGAGTTTTGCCGATGTATTTCAGGATATACCTGGATTACCTCCGAGTAGAGAGATAGATTTTGTTATCGATTTGACGTCGGGCACTCGACCTATTGCCCGCGCACCTTACCGTATGGCTCTAGCTGAGATGAGAGAGTTACGGGATCAGATTGAGCAGTTGTTGGGTCAGGGATTTATACGGAGGAGTACTTCGCCGTGGGGTGCCCCTGTGTTATTTGTAAAGAAGAGGGATGGATCGTTGAGGTTGTGTGTGGATTACCGGGAGTTGAATAAGGTCACGATATGGAACAAGTATTCGTTGCCCCGAATCGATGACTTATTCGACCAGTTGAGAGGAGCTTCTTTCTTCTCAAAGATTGATTTGCGATCGGGATACCATCAGTTGCGTATCAGGGAAGAGGACGTCTCAAAGACTATTTTCTTAACGAGATATGGTTCCTACGAGTTTCGGGTTATGCCTTTTGGCTTGACCAATGCTCCAGCCGTGTTTATGGACTTGATGAATAGGGTGTTCAGAGAGTTCCTGGACCAGTTCGTCATTGTTTTCATTGATGACATTCTGGTTTACTCCCAGACAGAGGAGGAGCATGCCGGGCATTTGAGGCAGGTTTTGCAGACGCTACGTCAGAACGAGCTGTATGCAAAGTATGAGAAGTATGGGTTATGGATGAAGGAGGTTCAAGTTTTGGGGCATATTATTTCAGACCGGGGGATATCTATTGATCCGGGGAAGGTATCCGCGGTGAGGGAGTGGGGACAGCCCATGACACCGACTGAGATCCATAGTTTCTTGGGCTTAGCAGGATACTACAGGAGGTTTATTCGGGGTTTCTCCAAGATAGCGGGTCCCATGACACACCTTACTCGTAAGGGTGTGCCATTCATCTAGAGTGATACCTGTCAGTTGGCATTCGATGAGTTGAAGGACAAATTGACCTCAGCACCTGTGTTAGCATTGTCGAGACCGGGAGTTGAGTATCCAGTTGACACTGATGCGTCCTTACAAGGACTTGGAGGTGTATTGCAGCAGGAAAGTCAGGCCATAGCTTATGCTTCCCGTAAGCTTAAGCCTCACGAGAAGAATTACCCCACCCATGACTTGGAGTTAGCAGAAGTGGAATTTGCCCTTCGGATTTGGAGACATTTTATTTTTGGGGAGATGTTTCGATTGTTCACGGACCACAAGTCCCTACAGTACTTGTTCAGGCAGAAGGAGTTAAATATGCGGCAACGGAGGTGGCTTGAGTTTGTGAAGGACTATCAGTTTGATATCCAATATCACCCGGGGAAGGCCAACGTGGTAGTAGACGCGTTGAGCCGTAGACCAGTAGATGAGGTGGCAGGGGTGTGGAAGGAAAAGTGGAAGGAGTTGGGACACCAGGATGCATTGGCCCGATCGTTCATGTCTGTGATGACTGTTACACCTCGGATTGTCACGAAGGTGGTACAGGCAAATGACTCATTCTGTCAGGAACAGATAGTTCGATTACTAGCAGAGGGAGCAGAGTCCTATACCGTTAGCTCAGACGGGGGATTACACTTCAATGGGAGACTGGTAGTTCCGAAAGGGGAGGAATTGCAACACAAAGTGATGGCAGAGTCGCACGACTCACGGTTCGCGGTACATCCCGGTGGGGACAAAATGTACCAAGACATGAGACGTCAGTATTGGTGGAGTGGGATGAAGAAAGATATTACCGTGTTTGTTTCTAAATGCGCCACTTGTCAGCTGGTAAAAGTGGATCATCAGAGACCGGCAGGACTTCTACAACCATTAGAGGTCCTGATGTGGATGTGGGAGAGCATCTCCATGGATTTCATTACGGGGTTACCCACGTCACAGAGGGGTCACGACTCCATTTGGGTAATTATGGACAGGTTGACCAAAGTCGCTCATTTTCTACCCGTAAGGACAGACTACACTACGGGACAGTATGCCCAGCTTTTTATTGCAGAAATAGTGAGACTTCACGGTGTGCCCCTAAATATCGTGTCTGACCGAGACAAGATATTTGTTTCACGGTTTTGGGAGAGTTTTCAGGAGGCCATGGGCACGAAACTGCGGTTGAGTACGGCATATCACCCGTAGACCGATGGGCAAACCAAGCGTACCAACCAGATGTTGGAGGACATGTTGCGTATGTGCATCATTGACTTTGGTGGTGGATGGGAGTAGTATCTTCCACTGGTGGTGTTTTCTTACAATAACTCCTACCAGTTCACTATTGGTATGGCTCCATTTGAGGCGTTGTATGGTAGACCTTGTCATTCCCCAGCATGTTGGTTAGAGGTGGGTGACAACAAACTCCTTGGGCCGGAAGTTATTCAGGACACTTCGGAAAGGATATAATTGATACGAGGTCCTATTCGGGTAGCGCAGGATCGGCAGAAGAGCTATGCTGATGCGAAGAGGTCTTTCAGGGAATTCGAGGTGGGGACCAGGTTTTACTCAGAGTATCTCCTATGAAGGGGTTTATGCGTTTTGGGAAGAAGGGTAAACTGGCACCGAGATATGTGGGGCCATTTCCTAACATCGAGCGGATTGGGCCAGTTGCGTATAGACTTGGGTTACCAGAGCATTTGCACAAAATTCATGATGTGTTTCATATTTCCTCGCTAAGGAAATATCTTAGAAACGATTTGGCTCATTCTCACATTGCTTCGAAGGACATCGATCACCAGCCCGATAGCTCCTACGAGGAGGGGCCGATTGCTATTTTGGACCGAAGTGAGCGGAAACTGCGGTCAAAGATAGTTTCGTTAGTACATGTTCAATGGCGGCATCATAATGCCGAGGAGTCCACATGGGAGCGCGAGGATGAGATGCGCGAACGTTATCCAGAGTTGTTTTTACCAGGTACTTTTTATTTCTGAATTTCGGGACAAAATTCTATTGTTAGGGGGGAAGTATGTAATACCCCGCATTTTTATCGATATTTATTTATGGGATTAATTAAATTAAATGTGAATTAATTGAGAATTAATCCGAATAAAATACTAACGAGATGTGAGTTGGTATTTGATTATAATGTGTATATATGGCAATATATGAATATTGAAAATATTGAAATTGTCGCGAGGCTGAAATACGACAATTTGGAAAATTTAATTGGGACGCGTGTGTCAGTCGCGTCGAGAATGAATTTATGAGATTTAAAAATAAATTATTTTTCTTTTGACCAAATAGTCATTTTGAGTTTACCAACGTGTCCGGAAGGGTCGAGATAGTCAGAAAACACTAGCCGGGGGTTTAGTTTGGGTCCCGAGACATTTTTAGGCCAAACCGGCAACCCAAAAGGGTAATTTGGTAATTTCAGAATTTTGGTAAATAAAACCCACGAAAATTAGAGTTTAATTATGCTTTATCATTAAAACCACCAACCCATTATCAGCACTAAACTAAGTAGTGGGCTACGGGAGAAGTTTAGAGAAGAAGTTAAAAGTCCAAAAATAAACCTCCACCTCCATTTGTCATCTTTGGAGAAGAAATTGTAGAGAGAGAGAGAGAGAGGAGAATTCTGCACAGAGAGAGAGAGTGGATATCAACCATCATCTTCTATCATCTTCTATCATCTTCATCTACAACAATCTGAAGAACGATTAAGGCAAGTGATTTAGTTACAATTAATTCAATGAATGTGTTCTTCCATGTTTAGTGTAATTATAGAATTTTGTCTTGGAAGATTGATATAGACCCATGAATTTGAGGATTAAAAATATGAACCATGTTGTGACACCCCGAATAATTAAATACCGGGTAGCTACTCCTTTATTAAATTAAATCCAAATGCCAAGTTGGCTCAGTTAATAGCATCACTGTCGAAAACATTTTTATTATTACTAACCACCTAGTATTTAAAAAGTAAGTTGTCAAATTTTAATTAAAGTCTGATTAACATGCAACAAGTGTAAAGAAGAATAATAACACCATTCACCATAACGAATTAAATAGAATAACCATCACATAATGTAAATAAAGTCTGGAGGAAAACTCCTCACTACAATACCACCAACTGAAATAACTAAACTGAATACTGAATCAATACACGACAAAGTCTGAAAAACTGAAATGGAAAGATGTCTCTAATAGAAATGGGCAACATGCCCTACAACTGATAAATACTGAATCAGGAATCCAAATGGTAGAAGCGTCTAAAAGCAAATCCCTGTAGCTTCCACAAACAGCTACAGCTCGTCCCTGAATGAGTATCCTATGCATGGTGTCCTTGTGGCTGGGCACCTAAAATTGTTTTACAAGAAAATAGATTTGAAAGCAAACGGGTCAGAGCCTGAATGTGGAGATATTTTAAAAACCTGCAAGTGCTTTAAAAACATTTAAAACATTTAAAACATTAAATGCAAAGTACATGTTAGGACGTGCACTCACATGAAATTCTCACCTCTCGTCTAACTGTGCACCCCTAAAGTAAGTACCCATCTAACCACTAGCTAAGTGACATCATAACTAGCTAGACTGTCATAGGTTCTACCCTTTTTACTCGGTTCCCATTAACATTATAGCGATCTCAATTAAATAGGGGCTTAACGTAAATTCAGGTTCTCATATAAAAGTAATACAACTCATTAAAGATCATCTCGTTTGTTATTCCATAGTTATACACACAACACCATATGAAAGTTCCCAGTTTATTAAGTGTATATTATTCACATCATAAATATACAATATAAGCACCCCGAGACTAAGCTGCGGTGCACACATACTCTGCTATCCATCCCGGTACATCACGTACATAAGGAATCACGCATTCCGAATCTCTCAGGAATCGTTCAGATAACACAAATCATAAATAGTGGAGGCGAACACAGTCACATCACATGGGTCACGCACATACCTGCGCTCCCACGATCAGCAGACTTATTAACATCCCAATAAGTCCTTCTCTGACCTATGTTCATCGAGGTAACCAGTCTAAATCCGGGCAACACAAGGATTAGAGGGCCCTAAGCGAACGCAAACCTCCCATGATAGCAAGTATGGTAGGTATGTCATACACACAAATCATATACCAATACTAAGTAAACACGCATCTTAGTAATCCCCGTAGTTTAATTGTAGTACTTATCGCATTCTCCTACCAACTTAATATATATACAACTTCTATAATCCCGGTCCATATTTATACGCGCCATAATTTATTCTCACGTCGTAGTAGGCACTCACGTCTCAACTCAAATGTCTATTTGATTTGATCCACACTTATATAATTTACTCCTCATTATAACCCAAATGTCCCAAATATACTAATACACCATCAAAGGAATGTTATCTCTATCCTCGAACAAGTTTACGGGACTCCAAAAATCAAAATAGGCCAAAAAGGCCTAAACTGCCAGCTCGTTAGAAGTCTCGTTCGAACGAGGCTGTTCGAACGAGATTTCGTTCGAACGAACTGTACCTTCTAACGAGATCTCGTTCGAACGAAGTTATCGAATGAAATTCACTTTCATTAGAAGAGACTGGTCAACTCGTTAGAAGCTCATTCGACGAGCTCGTTCGAACGACCTGGAGGGGTCTTCTAACGAGGGACCAGTTTCGGCCTAGATTTTCTCCAAACTCATTTTTCATCCATTTTAACACCTCAAACCTCTTCCAAAGTTCATCTCAACAACGTTTTAGGGTCTTTAATTCATCCTAAACATATTAAAGTCACCTCCTAACATGTTTTAAGAAATTAATTCGTCCTAAACATCATTAAATCACAAGACTCTACACTTTTCCCCAATTTTTCAAGAACATGAACCCTAAAATTTTGAGATCCTTAATTTATCCAATTAAATACGTTTTTGTATCTTACAATATATATCAACATCAGATTAGTCCTCTAAATATGATTCTACATGCCATCCTTTCATCAAAATTTAGTATTCTACTTCCAAACTCATGGGTTTTTCATTTTCTTCCAAGAACAAACATAAATTTGAATTATCTAACATGGAAGGAACATTCTATGAAATTAAATGGAATTAAATCACCTGCCTTGAGTTTATCTCTGATTTTGATGACGATTTCCTCTCTCTTTCTGCAGAATACCCCCTCTCTCTCTTTCTCCAAGCTTCTTCTCCAATGGCTATGGTGGCTAGGGTTTTCTTTGGGAAAGATATTGGAAACCTAATCTAATAACCTCCGTAGCTTAATGGGTCAATAAGGGTTGGTTAGTGGGTTTAGTGGGTCTATTCCCAATCAGATAAAGACTCCTAATTTTCGTCATTATTAATTCCCAAAAATACAAAATTATCAAAATGCCCTTTATATTGCCGATATGGCCTAAAAATACCCCGGGACCTAAACTAAACCCCCGACTAGTGTTTTCTGACTATCTCGACCCTTCCGAACGCATTGGCGCACTCAAAACGACCATACGGTTAATAGAATTTAAATTCACTTTTATAATGAAATAATTATATCCTGACGCGATTGTCACACGCGTCCTAATAAAATGACCAAATTGCCGTATATCAATCTCACCACAAATTTCATAATTCAATATTCATATAACATCATATATACTTAATGTAGTCAAATACCAACTCACATCTCGCTAGTATTTTATCCGGATTAATTCCCAATTAATTCTCATTTAATTAATTAATCCCAAAAATAAATAACGCCAAAAATACGGGGTATTACACATGTTAGGAATTGCATGTAGACATATTCTGGACGAATTATGAATTCAAAATATAACCCTTGATGATCTAAAAATGGATTTAAGAAGAGAATTATTAGTGTTCTTGAAAGAAATAGAAAACTAGGGTTCTTGATGAAGTTTTGATCCAAATAAAGCCCTTGGTTGATGATTTATTGGTTTTAGAACGTTAACAATGTTGTAGAATGGTTGTATGATGATATAATAACGTTAGATTAGAGTTTCATGCACTATAATGGAGTTTTGGGACGATTTGAGGACTGCAAAACGAAGCAGTCCGTAGCCTACATGGTGCAATCGATCGATCGACATTCATCAGTCGATCGATCGACCACCATCGATCGATCGATGTTCAAGGTCGATCGATCGACCTTCCCAGAATGAGTAAAATTTTCCATAGTTAAATTTTAATGATGTTAACCCTTAGAAAATTATTATTGGAGACTTTATGAATATCCTTAGACTTAAGGAAGACCAGTAGGTATGGTTATAAAATTTGGACCTTAATTAGAATTCAATTTGAGGAATTATTCTAAAATCTAATGAAATGTGATGAGTGAGATAATATTAGGGTTAAAAGAGTAAATTTGAATGATGTGATGAAATGAGGTTTGGGGCAGAAGTAAGGACCTTAAGAATAATGATGTTATATGTGGGAATAATAGGAAACTTAATAATCCCTTTGAGATAGGTCTTAAGTACAAGAAACTATGACGTGAGATGTGTCGACAGTCTACATTATATATTATCGGAAGACTTAAAATGTATAAAATTGGAATAATGGTATAAGGATGTAGAATATACCTTTATTAATATTGAGATATCTAAGATGTGTGAATGCTTAGTATATAACTTATGTGTATGACATACTTACCATACTTGCTATCACGGGAGGTTTACGTTCGCTTAGGGCCATCTAATCTTTGTGTGCCTGGATTTAGATTGGTACCTCGAGGACATATGTCAGAGAAGGACTTATTGGGAAGTTAATAAGATCGCTGATCATGGGAGCGTAGGTATGTGCGTGACCCATGTGACGTGACTGTGTTCGCCTCCATTGATTGTGATTGTTGTTATCTGAGAACGATTCCTGAGAGATTCGAAATGCGTGATCCTTATGTACGTGATGTACCCCGATAGCAGAGTATGTGTGCACCGTAGCTTAGTCTCGGGGTGCTTGTATTGTATATTTATGATGTGAATGATATACGGTTAAATGAACAGACTTGTCATGTTTAATTATGAGAATAATTTATAGTAACTGCTTGAGAAGATAAATAAGGGGATAACTTCCAGTAATTGGTAATGCTAATAAATGAGAATCCGAGTTTAAGTAAAGCTATCTATTGAAGTGATAACATTGGGAATTCATATTGTGAATCGAGTAGAAAGGTTAGAACTTATGTCGGTTTAGTTAGATATGAGAATCACTTGAATTGGTACGGGAGCGTTAGGAGTGCTCAGTTAGACGAGAGGTGAGT
Source organism: Sambucus nigra (assembly GCA_949130495.1). NCBI lineage: Eukaryota > Viridiplantae > Streptophyta > Magnoliopsida > Dipsacales > Adoxaceae > Sambucus > Sambucus nigra. The sequence goes on from OX422208.1 coordinate 205,756,823, forward strand.
ATTTCATGTGAGAGCACGTTATAACATGTATTTTGCATTCATTGTTTTAAATGTTATTAAAGCACCTGCTGTTTTTAAAATACTCTCCACTTTCGGGCTCTGACTCGTTTGCTTTGAAATCTATTTTTGTAAAAACCTTTTTAGGTGCCCAGCCACAAGGACACCATGCATAGGAATTCTATTCAGGTGACGAGCTGTAGCTGTTGTGGAAGTTACAGGGCTTTGACAGTAGACGCCTCTTTTCTAGTCTTGACTCCATATTCAGTTTCATCATTTATAGGGAATGTCGCCCATTTCTTTTAGAGACATTTTATATTTCAGTTATTCAGATTGTGGATTGTAATTAATTCAGGATTCATACTTGTTTTATTATTTCAGTTGTGGGATTGCTGTGAGGAGTATTTCCTCCAGACTCTTTATTACTTGTTGACTTTATTGTGTATGGTTATGATATTCTTTTATTCTTCACTTACTTCATGTTAATCAGATTTAATTTAAAATTGGCAACTCGCTTTTTAAATAGTAGGTGGTTAGTAATCATTAAAATGTTTTCGAGAGTGATGCTATTAACTGAAACAACTTGGCATTTTGTATTAATTTTAATAAAAGAGTAGCTACCCGGTATTTAATTAGTCGGGGTGTCACACATTCCCTGTGGATTGAATACCCAGACTTGCCACTATACTCCGCAAGAGTGTAGTAAAAGATTAGTTTTTTTATGGTGGTCGGAAGACAATAACAACGACTAGCGTATTTACACGGATGCTCGGTTTCCAACTCGATCAAAATGTACTTGACGCAACTAAGAATGTATCTCAGAAATGTGTACTCTCTAGGATCAAGTGCAAGCCTGTCGCTCAAGTACTAATCCGATAAGTCGGGTATCGATCCTCAGGGAAATAGGACAATGGAATTGTAACGACATTGGATAGACGAAGAAATCCTAACTCTGACTCTAAAAAGAAAGGAAAAGATTATTTGTTTTGGTAATTGACTACAATTAAATGCAATTGTGAAATAATGAAAGATATACAACTTTTCTAAATTACCTAAAATACTAACGATGAATGATTTAGAACTCGAACTATATGTTGAAGAAAACAGGACAGGATTACAATCCCTTAACCCTAGTCTATTGATGGTATAAAACTAATAGTAAATTTAAATGATTAATTAGACCCAGAATTTAGTACTCCCAAGCATTACGTATATGAGGTTCAAGCCCGCACCATACTTAATCAGAGGAAGAGTAAATCGGTATTGTGATAGTTACACTCGAATTGCATTCTGAAGCATCCCGGTTACCTGGAAGCAAACGAGATCCAAAGATCTACAATTGTTGGGTTGCTACACAATACGGTCATAATAAATCATTAAATTTAGAGGATTAATTTTATACACATGAAACTACCACATCAGGTTGGGTTCATGCATCCCGACAATTAAAAATTTTAGCCTACCATGATGAAACTAATGAAAATGATTGTTGAATTGCATGAAATCATGATTAAACTAAGGGAGAATTGAATAATGATGTAGAATGAATATTTGAAAGAAGAAACTAACAACTAACTTACCAAAGAACTAAAAGCATCAACTAAAATTACTTGTAATCACAGAAATGTGAACAAACTTCAATCTTGGAATTAAAATTGCACTAGATCTTCAAACTAGGGTTTTGTAGCAGCTTTCTCTCTCTAACTACCTCTAAAAGTTTTAACTGAAAAGGGAAAAATTAGATGAATTTTCCTCCCTTAAAATGATAATAAATCGGGTTTGTATACCCTACAAGACTCCAAGAGTTTTAGCTTAACCAGGACTCTCCATTAGAGGAAGAGTAAGAAAAAAAACTGCGACAGTCGGACCGGCCCTGTCCTCCTTCGGTTCAGTTTGGCTTAGATTCGGATCGATTCTTTTCTTTTTTGATCGGATCGGTTCTTTTCTTTTTTGACCGGATCGGTTCTTTTAATTTCCATCAACTTCGATCCATCTTTGGTCTGGGGTTCACTGGAACTTTGTATTTCGGATCAGTCCTATCCGGATCGGTCCTATCTTTCTTTGAGTTTTTCTTCTATCTTTGACTGCTCATAACTTTCACACCAGGACTCCGATTGAGGTGACATTTTTTCCAGTGTTCTTGTAATTTAAAGCCCTTAAACTTTCCAGTTGGCCCCACCTCCGAATTCTGGGTAAAAAATACAACTTTGCCTTTTTGAATTTCCTTCTTTTCTTTCTTTATTCTTCCGATTTCTTTCTTTCTTTAGTGACATCAAATACCTGTAAAATTAGTACAAAATACCAGAAACTCGGGGTACTCGTTAGAATAAGTCAGTAGCAAGATTATGAGATAAAATCAAATCGATAACATTATTCAAGGTGCTAAAAGTAACTAAATTAAAGGGATAAATTTGGAAGAATTTATGCCTAATCAAATCCCCCTAACTTAGAACTTTGCGCATCCTGAGCAATGTAAAAGAATCCTAGCAAGGCTCAACTCTTGAAAATCATTTTATTAGGATAGAATACCTCTATCGCGAGCAAGTGATTGCATTTAGCATATGCAACAAGCCTTTAAACCCTTAGGTTACCCTAGTAGGACGAGTTGTGTCTCGTGAGGGTTTGCAGAGAATATACCCACAAAATTCGACTCAAAGAAACTTCAAAATAGACACATTCAGAGTAATTGGAAAAGTTTGAATTATAAAAAGCTCAAAAACGATTTTCTTCCCGATATATATTCTCAAGCCTTTCATTCTCAAGAGTTCGAAGGCCCTCACCAATGGTAATAGCTCGAGGCACAGATTCTTGAAAACAAAATGTTTGACAACTATTCCCATATAAACCATTATAATTACCGAACTCACTATGAAAAGACATGATTACCAAATGATTTGTAAATGGAAAATCCACATAAGGAGGTGTGCGGTTGAGGATTCAACGTTTCTTGGCACTCAATAGTGCAACCTTGCAAAAAGGTTAAAACAAAAAAAAGAAGAAAAATATCTTATGAAATAGTAAATCAATTATAATCTATAACAAAACACTCCCCACTAACGGCGCCATTTTGATCGAGTTGGAAACTGAGCATCCGTGTAAATACGCTAGTCGTTGTTATCGACTTTCGACCACAATACAAAAAAAAACCTAAACTTTAACTACACTCTTGCGGAGTATAGTGGAGAGTCTGGGTATCGAATCCACAGGGAATGTTTGATAGATTTTAATTGATTTATTACTTCAAAAAAAAATAAAGTGTAAAAGATGATGATAGAGTGAGAAAGGAAAAAATGAAAAATAAGGAAGTTAACTAAAACTAATTAGAGAATTAAGGTAGGGACACAATCCCCCAACCCTAGTGTATTGATGGTATAAAACTAATCGTAAATTTAAGTGATTAATTAGACCCAAAATTTAGTACTCCCAAGCATTACGTATATGAGGTTCAATCTCGCACCATACTTAATCAGAGGACGAGTAAATCGGTATTACGATAGTGACACTCGAATTGAATTCTGAAGCATCCCAGTTACCTTGAAGCAAACGAGATCCAAAGACCTACAATTATCGCGTTTCTACACAATACAGTTGTAATAAATCATTATATTTAGAGGACTAATTTTATACAAATTCAAGTACCACATCAGGTTGGGTTCATGCATCCTAACCTTTAAAAACCTAGCCTAACATGAGAAATAATAATAAAAGTGCTGGAAATAAAAGTTACCACGATTGAAGAACAAGAACATGCAAGAAGAAATCAAAGGTTGAAGAAAAATCGAAAAAGCTCTTTAATTAATGGTGTAAAGTATGTAAATTCTTCTCCTAGATGTTCCGACTTGTTATGGAGCTTTTACATCAATGAAATATTAATAAAAAGAGACCTAATGACTAAATATATAGTCTAGAGGTCATTTAGAAGAGTACCCAAAACACAAAAATCTTTTGGATAAAAGATAAGCACAAAATAAAAATCCCATATCTAGCAATTTGTCACACTTAGAAAGCTTGGCTAATTTTGTAACGGATCTGGAGCGTGACTAATTTTGTAACGGATCTGGAGCGTGACTAATGACCGGATCCGTCTTTGGTCTGGGGTTCACTGGAACTTTGTATTTCGGATCGGTCCGATCCGGATCGGTTCGATTCTTCTTTGACTTTTTCTTCTATCTTTGACTGCTCATAACTTTCACACCGAGACTCCGATTGAGGTACCATTTTTTCCAGTGTTCTTATAATTAAAAGCTCTTCAACATTCCATTTGGAACCACCTTTGGAATAAGGTTGAAAAATTATGAAAATGCCCTTTAACTCCCCATTTCTTTATTTTCTTTCACTATTTTGATTTCCCTTTAGCACTAACTTATATGAAATACCTGTAAAACACATAAGAGATACACAAAATACTTGACAAAAAGGGTTAGTAGCATAAATATGAGACAAATCCAAGCTATTTACACCACAAGGGATCATAAAAATACCGAAATTAGAGGATAAATGTGAAGAATTTATGCCTAATCATATTGCCATACCTATACTACTGGTAGTGCGAAAGTCTCCTGTTGCTACAAATCCTTGGCCCTCTTAGCCTTGAGTCTTGGTAAATCTTGCCATTAGATGTCATATCTCTTCGCAATAATAATTAACATTTTAGAAGGGTCTAGACTACCTATTTGGTGAACGCTTTCCCTGTTGTCCATGTCCTTGAGGGAACTGTGGGATTCAGTTGCCTTTATGAAGGGCCTGTTGATCTTACCCCCATTTGAGGCTTCTTCTGTGGTTAGTCATCTCGACCCTTGCTTTATCCACCTATCTTGGTTCCATCCAAACCACACCACTCGTTCCTCTTTCCCAATTCCCTCTAGAAACTCACTTTCTCTTTCCAAAGTATAAGTGAGACATCCACCACTTGAGCCTACGCGTTGTATGAAAAAAATTTCAAACAAAAATTGCTTGATTAAACTATTAATGAAACATTCTTTCTTTTTCTTTTTAGTGTTCACCTCTGCAGGTGTAAAATATAGAAAAAATGTGAATTGTGGTTCATACTCGTAAATAGTCACCGAACCTTGCTCCAAATTAAGAGAAAATCTCTTCTTTATGTTCATAATAGCATAAGGAAAAATAGTTTCTCATTAAATATCACGACAAAATCACCATAGTTCAATTGATCCCTAATCTCATGTGAGTACACACTCGCTCACTATCATAGCACATCCCTCAATATCAACTGCAAATATTCTAATGAAAGGCTCACTCATTCCAAAGTGATACTTCACTTCCTGGGTTTAATCAAACCCAACAACACTCGCAAAATATCACATGTTCCAAACATTCTATATAGAATACCTACGCTTATCCCAAATCCAATTGAGATCTTCAACCACTCATTTATATCCGAACATTTAACCAATCTAATAAGGGCCTATTATCACTTGTGACCCTGTCATTGCCATGGTGCTATCAATACACTTGACCCTACATAACTTCATATAATTAAGGCCTCCCCTAGCTATATAGTCCTCAAAATAACTTTATTGTTCATATTATAAATGCTTCTCATCATGCGTATATTCATGCATTGAGAGAAGTCTATCATCGGATAAACAAACCACATAGCCATCCCATAAATTATGCACCCACTAACATATAACTCATCTAAGTACTTCGAACATAATGGTCAAATCTAATAGGCACACTCACGCCATAGGTCAAAAATCATAATCATCACATCCACTTCATAAATCCTCTTTAAGGAATTTCCACCGCCCAAGAATAATTAACAAAGTGAATAAGGCACTCATGGAACCCATCAACCGCTAGGTCCTCCTATAAATAACACAATATAAGGGGCATTCACAAGACCACAAATAACATAATAATTGGAAAAGACTCACATATTCTAATCATGTACATCAAATCTCGTATCCACTTCCATATAGGCTGGCATCGCTCACCGTCAAGGACGATATCCTAGTTAACACTCAAGCCATAACCACGGGATTGTGTCAATAGCCAATCCACACACATAAAGGTAAGTCTAGTCAAAATAACTATACCCATAAAAATATATCTTCGCACTACGTATAGATATTATGAATCACGTGCTTTATTACATCCTTAACGAAAGAACTATGCCAATAGCCAGTTTATTATATCCACATACCATAGCTTCTCACTCGACCCATTCAACCACAAGCAACATCAGCAAAAAAATAAGCATACCGTAGTCCTATATATCCACACAATAACTACACACATCAAGCTATGTATACACAAAACTATATGTCACATATTCAGGCCTCAACCTGTGTAATAGTAGGCATTCTTAACAATTTATCCGTACCGGGTGATGTGTTTGTATACTATCCCATACTCTGGCCCAAACTGAACTATAATATTTCAATAAAGGTTAACTCTCTTTTTAGATAACAAAAAATCCCGCGATTGCACGAGTGATTGGAATCGAAAATAGACGGTGTCTTTAACAAGCCATGTAAATCATATACAATTTAATCCCCAATCATTACACCCACTCTTAACAAGGTGTTATACACCAAATCATGTGAAGCTTATAGCTACCCCTTAGTGTTAGTGATAATGCTAAATATAATAAATATGTAGGCTTTAACCGAACTATCCTCGATCTTTGCCCAAACTTTGAATCCTGATTCGGACACCTGGAAACTAACTGGACAAACTTCAATAATTTAACATAACATCCGTAAATTACTCTCGGATCTCTCTTTCCTGGATTCTCTTATTATCTCATAGAATTCATTTTCGTCTCTCCTATTGTCACTAATTGGAATACTTTCGATCTTACCTTCATAAATATCATCCTTAATTGAAAAACATGCTTCTCCCTTAGGCCTTTTTTTAATTCACTCATGCCTTTATCTTATGCATGACAAATGTATTTACGATTCGTGCCCACAATATGTAGGGAAATTTTTTTTTTACCAAAACAACTTATTAAGACCGCTATCCACAAAACAAAATAATCGTCAATCCTTTCATTTCTAGTTTCCACCTCCTTGGGGTGTGAGAATGCTAATAGGGATATGGATGATCAAAACACCAAATTTTAATTTCCAATTAATTTAATCGAATAAATAATCAATCCAATTTTAATTATGCACCATTTTAAACATACGTTGTGAAAAAATATTAACCAATTTTACTTTTCCCTAAGCATGCATCTAGGAGAATAAGAAAGAATAAAATAAAGATCAATCACATAATTTTAAGATTTATGAGGAAAACCCACAATGGAAAAAACCTCAGACGACGTAGCCAAGGCAAATCCATTATGATATAGGCACCTTATAAACACAAATTAGACTTACTCAGACTCGATCCCTTCATGACCTAATGCACTCTTCGCTACTTGAACTTTCTTCATACCCACCGTTTGACGCATTCCAATGACCCTCACAACGCGTACACATCCCGCATCTCAGTATCCATCGATCTTTTTTCTTTGGCTAGTCTACTATTACAACAACAAATATGAAATCAACCGTAAAAAAAACTAAAAAATAATTAAGAGTAAACTTAATCTTCGTGCTCAAACGTGAGATCTCAAACCAACATATTATGTAGAAACTTGGATCTCAAAACATAGGGTGTGAACTAGGGTTTAGGAGTCTCTTGGTTTGATATGGAAATCAGCGTCACTTGTGAAACTCATGTGCCAAACCTTATATTTATAGAAAATAAATAAATAGCAACACAAAACTCGTTCAAATAAAAACTGATATCTCATTTGAATGACACTACCCATTTCATTCAAACCACAATAAAGTCATTTGAACAACAAAACTAGCCTTGTTTGAATGAGGTTCGATCGAGCTTCATGGAAAACTTTTGTCCTAGACATAAAGGTATCGTTTGACTCTCGTTCAAAGCGTGTTTGAACGAAAAGTGCCAACATGTTCGAATGACACTATGAAACACATTTGAACGAAGTGAAGAACTCGTCAGAATGACTTTCCAAAAAAATATTTTCTTAAAAAATCTTTTACGAAACATATCCTCAATAATGTTTTAAAATCATACACACCCAAAACGAAATTTAGGGATCAATATAATACACCATTCATACATTTCTTGAGATCCCATAGATGAAGACGAAATTTGGCATGGAATTTGATATCGCTTTAACTCGGTCTCTACGGCCTTCAACATGCGCCATAGGCTTGAAGGACAAAATGAACATAATCCTAACCTATTACTCAAATAGTTTTGTGCAAAATAAAACCAATTTTTCAAATTTTACAATAAACATGTTGACACATGAAAATTTATCCTTACAAATCTCCCCTTTGGCTATACCAGACATAACCAAAAATAAAAAACCTACTAGACCATCATCTCTCTAAGACTCAATCCCCAACTCCTAAAAGGAAAAATGTACAAACTAATACTTGACAAACCCAATCTCTTGAGTATATTTTCTCTTATGAAACTTTACTGCATCATTGATTAAACCTGCACACTTAACACGCATTTCAAATGAAAAGAGAATATAAAATATATAAATCGCATATGAAAAGACAATCCTCCCTCTTTGTTAAACACCTCCCCCTTAGAGAATACTTATCCTCCTTAGGTTAGACTTTTTCCCTTTTGTTTGGGAATAGAAAAAGGCAAGCTCAGTAATATGAAACTTCTCCCATCTAACACCCCGTATTTTTAATGACTTTCAAAATGGGATTAATTAGAATTAATTGTGGGATAAATTGAAATTAATCTGAATTTAAATATTACTTGAGAATAAAGTAATATGTGATTTATGGTGAATATTACTTGGTGATTAAAAGTAATATATATTATTACGACTTTACATATGATTATGACTTTATAAATTATCGCGAGTGACGAATACGACAATTATGATAATTAAGTTTGGACCCGCATATGATTTGTGTCGGCCCTATAAATTAAATGAAAATAAAAATGAAAATATTTTTATGTCATCCAAATGGTCGTTTTGACTCTGCCAAAGTGTGCCGAAGGATTTAAATAGTCAAAAAAGTCTACTTGGGTGTTTGATTTGGGTCTCGGGACACTTTGGAACCAAATAGACACCCCAAAGGGGTATTTTGGTCATTTTACTTGGGAAGTGAATAGTAACCACGAAAATTGAAGAGTATTTATAAGTCCAAAAAGTGGTATATCCATCGTTTATTTATAAAACTAATAGAGAAAGCCTTAGGGGAGAGTAAAGGATTTCTCTAGAAGTGAAGAGACACCTCTAGGAAGCCAAGAGGCCAAAGGTCATCCTACAGCACCGCCGCCACCGAAAGTTGGCCGAATAAAGGAGTGGACCACCAGTAGAATATCATCCCCAAAGGTTCATAGCTACAATCTAAAGTCAAGTGATTAACTATTGCAAATTTTAGCATGTATATTGTCCATGTTAGGATATTTAGAAATTCTAAAAAAGTGATATGAATTAAGATAATTTTTTATGAAGCTTTGAAATGAGAATTGTGTAGGATTGATCTCATTCTGAGTTTAGAATCAAATCCTTGAAATATATGAATTACTTGGTGAATAAATCTACGATTTACATGCTTAATTGATGATAAAGTCAATTCTTGAGATTGAATATGAAATCTGGGTAGATTTATACATGTTGATGATGTTTAATTAATTTGGATACGTTAGAACTTGCCCATATATGTTAGCATATGATCTGGGTTAAATGACTATAAATTAGGAGATGTCTAAATATGATTGTGAGGATGAAAATTCTTAAAACCCGTAGGTAAGCATATGCAAAATTTGGGCAAATATTTTATCGATCGATCGATTGATTCCCCCTAGAAATGTGATTTAATTCCTATTTAAATATTTGTTTAAATCCCAACTTTGAGAAATATTTGGTGATGATTAATTGAACAAATTGGGACTTAGAGGAGGGTAGTAGGGTATACTTAAGACTCAAAAATATTATTTTATATGGGATGGAATGGGGGAAATTAACGAGTGTGAATTGAATTCGTTATGGTGGAAAATTAAATAAATTGTGGGTTTAAATTGGGTGAATGGTGATTTAAGATTAATAACAGTAGTAAAAGGGTCATATATGGGACTAACCATGGGAGATAAAAGAAAGGGTTAATATTAAATTAGGGATTATCGAGAAATAAACCTACTTGACGATAATTTTGATTCGTAGAAATTCAGGAGTTGTGATGACATGGACTAGTAGGATGTGAGCGGTTACCTATTGAATTTACATGGGAAATAAATGATTACCCTTCGAGTGATGAGAGAAACACGGGAATATAATTTGAGAAGTAAAGTCATAATCTGTAAATACGCAGGATATGAGAGATAATTAAACTACGTATAGAAATTATAATATGGGTTGTGCGTGAGCCCTATTGTTAATATATATATAGGTGGTGTGAATGCCGATATTATTATATATTGTGTGTATGACATACCTGCGCTGCTTGCTATCGGGGTGGAGGTTTCGCGTTGTGGACGATATTATCCTGATGAGACCAATTGGGGGGATTTTATATTCGTACCTTGAGCATAGGACCTTGGACACGTTCTATCGGTGTGAATGAAAGTTTCGACGATTGAATGGGAGTGTAGGAATGTGCGTGACCCATTCGTCTGAGAAGTATGCTAGCCTCCTACATGTGTGTTATGCTATTTTATGGTTCGTAAGAGACGCCGAACCAATAGTCCTTTATATAGTGAGAGATGTATCAAGACATGATAGCAGAGTATGCATGCACCGCAACTGTGTCTGGGAGGTGCTATATTAGTATATATAATAATGTGATAAATATATATATATATTGTGATGTAATCGACTATGTGAGAATTATAGATTAAACTATATATATGGTGATGTAATCTACTGTGTGAAAATTTTATATTAACATATATATACTATGAGATAATCTACTGTGTAAAATTGTACATAAAAATGAATAATGAGATTTGATTAAACCAAGTAAGTGAATACTTAATATTAAAGTTGTGAGAGCCTAGTTCATATTATAAAGAAATGAACATGTTTTATTATCATACGTATTATGTGGGAAATACGGGAAAATGATGTGGGATAAAATCATAATTGAAAACCTTAATTAGGGAGATAATAAGGTACATTAGGCGTGCACACTAGATGAGAGGTGATAATCCTCAAGTGAGAGCCCGAGAATCTAACATGTACATAATACCTGCTTAATTGTACTTGTTAAGCACTTGTTATTTTTAAAAATACTTTACAATAGGGATTTGACCCGTTTCCTTGCATATTATCTTCTCTATTGTATCTTGTACATTAGGTATCCAGTATCAGGGATGCCAATGTGGAATATGGATATATCGACTAGTTATAGCTGATGTTGGAGAAGCATATTTGTTTAGACCCTTCCATTATGTTGATTCAAACATCTATAGTGTCTACTTTCATTTAGGGCATGTCGCCCAGGATTTTAGTTATTTCATTTCTATTCTAGAGATTGTAAACATTTATGTGAGTACTGTTGATATCAGTTTTATTTGATGATAATGAAATATTTTAACTGGAGATTTATTCCAGTCACATTTAGTCTTGTTCAGTTGTGATGTGATGTTGTCTATTATTATTCCGCATTGTGGAATGGTTTTCGTTAAATTAAAAATGGAAAACGTTTTGGCATTAGCTTAATTAATTATTAGGTGAATTAATAAAGAAATTATTTTTCGAAGGTGATGCTAAGAATGAACCAATTGGATATTCTGATTTAATTTAATAAAGGACTGATCACCCTTTATTTAATTAGGCAGGGTGTCACAGGTGGAATCAGAGCACTAGGTTCTGGTGTCCTTAGTATCTGTACGACTTTCTATGTTTCGTCATAGTGTTCTTTGATGTAGAACCCTATTATTAGGATGTTGTATTCCTCTTCCTATTAGGACTTACATGCTCCTTCCAGGAAATATAAGTGAGGTAATTCTTATACGATCTCGATCGGGCATCGATGACTAGCGAGGGTCGTTAGAATGACAACAAGCGTACTTAATCTTAAAGCTGTGAAAGCCTAGTTCACATTAAAGAGAAATGAAAATGTTTAATTATCATACGTATTATGTGGGGATATAATCATAATTGAAAACCTTAAATAGGTAGATAATAAGGTACATTCGACCTGCTTAATATATGAGAGGTAACAGTCCTCAATTGAGAGCCTGAAAATCTAGCATGTACATAATACCTCCTTAATTGTACTTGTTAAGCACATGTTATTTCTAAAAATACTTTACAAATGGGCTTTGACCCGTTTCCTTAAATATTCTCTTCTCTATTGTATCTTGTACATAAGGTATCCAGTATCAGGGATGCCAGCGTAGAATATGGATATCTCGACGGGTTATTTCTAGTACCGGAGAGGCAGATTTGATTAGACGCTTCCCTTATTTTGATTCACACATCTGTATTGTCTACTTTCATTTAGGGAACGTCGCTCAGGATTCTAGTTATTTCATTTCTATTCCAGAGATTGTAATCATCTATGTTAGTACTGTTGATATCAGTTTTATTTGATGATAAATATTTTAACTGGAAAGTTATTCAAGTCACATTTAGTCTTGTTCAGTTGCGATGTGATGTTGTCTATTATTACTCCTCATTGTGGAATGATTTTCATTAAATTAAAAATGGAATTTTTTACACTAGCTTAATTAATTATTAGGTGAATTAATAAAGAAATTATTTTTCGAGAGTGATGTTAAGAATGAACCAACTGGATATTCTAATTTAATTTAATAAAGGACTGATCACCCGTTATTTAATTAGGCAGGGTATCACAGGTGGTAAGTGTATCGTTCTTTGATGTAGAGCTCTATTATTAGGATGTTTTATTCCTCTGCGTATCACGACTTACGTGCTCCTGATAGGAAATATAAGTGATGTAATTCGTATACAAACTTGGTCTGGCATCGATGACTAGTGAGGGTCGTTAGAAGGACAACGGGAGGAGAACTTAGCCAAAGATATAGGGTGTTTAAGAAAACTGTGTTTGAGATAGAACCCATCATAATTGTTGTTCAGGCTGAGGATAATAAAGGCATTACTGGGGAGTTGTAGTTTCCCAAGCACCATCGTAGATGACGTTTGTGATGTTCCAAACTCACCTGGCACTGTTAGTGAAATGTGAGGGAGTCAGAAGGATTTTCATGAAAGAAGAAATCCAAAGGCCATTATGTAGGGTGAAGTGTAGTAATACCTAGGACTTCAAAATTTCGGGTGAAATTTTTGCTCATGGGAGCAATCAAAGTGATGCGAGATAGTCATCAAATATAAAGAAGCATATGTGAAGATAAAATGAGAAATTTGGGTATGGTTAGACCATGAAATCGCCCATCCGTTATTTTGACCAGGATATGTATGGAACTTCGAAATGTATCTCGTATGGGCAAGCAAAAAAAGTCCAACGCGAGAGAGCAGTCACCTTACTTAACGAACTCCTTACCGAGCGACTAAGAGGTATATAAAAGATAACAAGAGTTCCTTGTTGTGAAAGGACTCATGAGATAAATAATAAAATATGGGTGAGAAATATGATGGAGACGACTAGGGATAATGTCGTCAAGGAATTTGTAACCACTTCCAGAAGAAGGGGAGCTCAGAGTGTTGGGAAAACCTAGCTGAAGGATAAGATTGAATTCAATGGTGATGGTGAAACATTATCGAAAGGTATACCCAATAGGGGAACCTATTTAAGTCCTTACTAAAAAGCGATGAATTCAGCCAAGACAAACAAGGTTGACAACGTGTTCCATAGGACCGATGGAGCCAATGGAATGACGAAAATACAAATTGGGAGCTAAGACTGCCAAGTCCGAGGAAAAGACATTCCAAAATGGTAAGTGGGACTAGTGATGGGGAAAAGGCTCAAAAAAAATTTCGATGTATAGAGAGTGGGACTACCAGTGTTGAATGTGTCCACATTAAGAAGTGAGACCGATAAGTTTGATATTGGTAAACCATGCTTGTTAGGCATAACAATTGGAGAAATGAGATTTTTCTGCGGAGGATTTGGGTCAAGAGAATTGGGCCCAGGAATTTACAACCCAAGAGTGGTGGGTTTAGGCAGAGAATTGAGGCTTAGAGATTTAGGGCCAACATTTTAGTAATGGGCATGTAAGTCGCAGAGCAGAATAATTTTCCCACTACGAGGAGGGGGAAACTATTCAATGAAATCCTAGGTGTATAACGATTGCAGATACTCATGGGTCATATTAGCAGCTACGTGCTAGGACCCTATGATTAGGTGAAGAGTAGTGAAGTTATGTTTCATCCTTTTAAGTAAAGGATTCATTCAAGTGATATGGATGTGTCACAATATATGTACATGAATTGTTATCACTAAAATTCACGTCCGAGTCGAGTTTAGTTGGTACATTAGTTTTAACAGTCTGGTTATAAATGTATTTATCATGAGTATCAGGACTTTTTGATGTCTCCCGTGAGCAAGCCGGGTGAGCACTATGAGCATATTTTATTTTTATAATTTACTACTGCTTTGAGTTGGCATGTAGAGCCTATTATGGTAATGTGTAGTGAATAATAACCAAATGTCCGAACGATAGTAGATTGAGTGATAAGACTATCGTGTTGGATACTTCGGGTGAGTAATATTACTTTTGTGAGGCGCCACCTAAAATAGGGTTGGGCCTATATATATGTATATATATGAAAATTTTCATAGTCTCATAGAATTCAGTGAGTGTGTTGTCTAGTTATATGTGATCCCTATGAATAGGGATTTATTTACTCATGTGACTCAGGATACAATGAATTCTTTATCGAGCAACGAGATATAGCTCATTATATATATATAGCGCCGTGAACTTGAGATAGTGAGAGTGCTATGTTTCATGTTATTTCTAAGGGACATAAGTAGATTTTTATGTTAAAATATGGAGATCGTGGGAAGGCATATATTATGGACTTAGGACATTACGGATATTGACAACCAACTATGTTAGGTAGTAGTATATCGGGGGGTTGCTTATTTGGATTTCTCTTTGCGAGACATCCCACGTATGAAACTAGCAAACATCGGGAGTTGGAAAGAAGTTTGGTCGATAGTAATGTGTTTCTTACTTTGATCATTTTACATTTACAAGAATATAATTGAGGGTTGATGATTCCCCTATGACTTAAGGCCGGAAGAGTCGCCTAGTTTTGACGAGAAAACTACTACATAATGGTTACATCATGTATAGAAAAGCATGCCGAATGCATAATAATTGATTGTGAAATAATCGGGAGATATAGGGTGTATGGGCTCCCTAGGAAATTGAAAGTATTGTATTAGGATGTAGATAATAATTGTCATGTGAATTCGACAACATTTAGCTGGGGAAGTCGAAGCTTATTCCGTAATATTTGTCAGAGGCTTACGTTTCACGAGAAATTGATTTTAGATCAAGGGGAAGGACTTGTGACAAACGGTGAGGTAAAGTCACATGGATCACGGTTGGAGGTACATTTGAGAGAATATAAGATGTACCATTTTATAAATAACAGTGGAGATGGGATTTAATAAAGAGAAATAGTACTAAATTGTTTTGCAACGGGTCACCTGCCTGTTGGTAAAGGATGGACCATCCGAAACCAGTTGGGGTTTCTTCAACCGTTAGGGATTCCTAAGTAGTAATGGGAGAGTATTGACAACGATTTTATTATGGAGTCTGTCATGATCCTATATGGTGATAATGAATCGGTGGACCAAAGTAGTTCACGTTGTGACAGTTAGGTCTGATCATACAATGGCACAGTATGCAAGATCTTTATAACCGTGATAGTGAGGTTACATGGGGTACCATTTAATGTTGTGTTTGATTGGGAAAATATCTTTATTCTACAATTTTGGAAGAGTGTTCACGAGGCCATCGTTACCGAGTTATGATTGGGTACGGCCTATCATCTGTAGACGAATGGGAAGAACAAGTGGATTAATCAGAGGCTAGGAGATAAATTATATGTGTAGCCTTGAATCTTAGGGGAGGACGGGAATAGCACCTTCCACTAGTGGAGTTTGTGTGCAATAACTAATATAAGTTCACTTCTGGGCATGGTGCCAGTTGAGGTATGGCACAGTAAGCCTTGTTGTTCTCCTACTTGTTAGCTAAAAATAGGAAACCAGGTATTATTACAAAGATTAGAGATGAGTTCATACTTAATATATAACGTGTGTAAAATATAGACTACGTAAATTACCTACTTGTGTGCGATCGTCGCGAGACGGGATCGTATATATCTGAAGAATGAATAATCTACTAAGGTGTGAATAGTAGAAGGCTAGATAGTGAATATCTAAAATAAAGTTTTAAGTAATAAAACTTAAACGGTAAGGCTTGGATAAAAACCTACGTAATAGGATAACTTGGGGTTTAAAAAGAACATACGTGGTGTGTTCATTATTAAGGAAATTTTATAGCATACTGTATGGGTAGTACGAATTAGTTTACTTGTGAGTGCGAGGATGTGATGTGCAACATATAGACAGAGTTGTTCATATCTGGTTTACTTTTTCTGAATTTCGGGATGAAAATACGTTGTAAGGGGGGAATTAGTAACACCCCATATTTTTAATTACTTTTAAAATGGGATTAATTAGAATTGATTATGGGATAAATTGCAATTAATCTAGATTTAAATATTACTTGATAATAAATTAATATGTGATTTATGATGAATATTACTTTGTGATTAAAAGTGATATGTATGGTTATGACTTTACATATGATTATGATTTTATAAATTGTCGTGAGTGACAAATACGACAATTATGATAATTAAGTCGGGACGCGTGTGTGAGTCGTGTCGGGACTATAAATTAAATGGAAATAAAAAGTCAAATATATTTATGTCATCCAAATGGTCATTTTGACTGTGCCAAAGTGTCCAGAAGGGTTTAAATAGTCGAAAAATTCTACTTGGGTGTTTAATTTGGGTCTCGGGACACTTTGGAACCAAATAGACACCTCGAAGGGGTATTTTGGTCATTTTAGTTGGGAAATGAATAGTAACCACGAAAATTGAAAAGTATTTATAAGTCTAAAAGGTGGTAGATTCATAGTTTATTCACAAAACTTAGAGATAAATCCTTAGGGGAGAGTAAAGGATTTCTCAGGAAGTGAAGAGACACCTCTAGGAAGCCAAGAGGCCAAAGGTCATCTTACAACACTGCCGCCACCGGAAGTTGGCCAGAGAAATAAGAGGAATAGACTATCATCCCCAAGGGTTCAGACCTACAATCTGTAGGCAAGTGATTAACTCGTGAAAATTGTAGCAAGTATAGGTTGTTTAGAAATTCTAAAAAATTAATATGAATTATGATAATTTTTTATGAATCTTTAAAATGAGAATTGTGTAGGATTGATCTCTTTCTGAGTTTAGAATCAACTCGTTGAAATATATGAATTAATTGGTGAAGAAATCTAGGATTTACATCCTTAATTGATGATAAAGTCAAAAATGGAATTCTTGATATTGAATATGAAATTTGGGTAGATTTATACATGTTGATGATGTTTAATTAATTTGGATACGTTAGAACTTGCCCATATATGTTAGTCTATGATCTGGGTTACATGAGTATAATTTTTGAGATGTCTAAATATGATTTTGAGGATAAAAAATGTTAAAACCCGTAGGTAAGAATTTGCAGAATTTGGGCAAATATCTGATCGATCGATTAACTCAACAATGTTGATCGATCGATCAACTAGGAACAGACGATCGATCGACTCCCCTGGAAACATGATTCAATTCCTATTTAAATATTTATTTAAATCTCAACTTTGAGATATATTTGGTGATGATTAATTGAAGACATTGAGATTTAAAGGAAGGCAGTAGGGTATACTTAAAACCCCAAAATATTATTTTTTATGGGATGGAATGGGGGAAATTAATGAGTGTGAATTGAATTCATTATGGTGGAGAATTATATAAACTAGTTGTTTAAATCCGGTGAATGATGATTTAAGATTAATACCATTAGTAAAAGGGTCATATATGGGATTAACCTTGGGAGATAAAAGCCAGGGTTAATATTAAATTAGGGATTATCGAGAAATAAACCTTATTGACGATAATTTTGATTCGTAGAAATTCGGGAATTGTGATGACATGGACTAGTAGGATGTGAGTGGCTACCTAGTGAATTTGCATGAGAAATAAATGATTACCCTTTGAGTGATGAGAGAAACTCAGGAATATAATTTGAGAAGTAAAGTCATAATTTTTAAATACGTGGGATATGAGAGATAAATATAGTACCTATGTAAATTATTTTATGGGTTGTGCGTGTTCCCTATTGTTATTATATATATAGGTGGCGCGAATACCTATATTATTATTTATTATGTGTATGACATACCTACGTTGCTTGCTATCGGGGTGAAGGTTTCGTGTTGTGGATGATCTTATCTTGATGAACCCATTTGGTGGGATTTTAGATTCGTACCTTGAGCATAGGACCTTGGACACGTTCTATCGATGTGAATGATAGTATCGACGGTTGAATGGGAGCGTAGGTATATGCGTGACCCATTTGTCTGGGGAGTATGCTCACCTCTAATATGTGAGTTATGTTATTTTATGGTTCGTGTGAGATGTCGAACCAATAGTCCTTTATACAGTGAGAGATGTATTAGGACATGATAACAGAGTATGCATGCACCGCAGTTATATCTGCGAGGTGCCATATTAGTACATATAATAATGTGATAAATATATATACTGTGATGTAATTTACTAGGTGAGAATTGTAGATTAAACTAAATATATACAGTGATGTAATCTACTATGTGAAATTTATAGATTAACATATATATAGTATGAGGTAATCTATCGTGTGAAATTGTAGATAAAAATGAATAATAATATTTGATTTAATTAAGTAGGTGAATACTAAATCTTAAAGCTATGAAAGCCTAGTTCATATTAAAGATAAATGAACATGTTTAATTATCATACGTATTATGTGGGAAATACGGGGAAATGATGTGGGATAGAATAATAATTGAAAACCTTAATTAAAGAGATAATAAGGTACGGTAGGCGTGCACACTAGATGAGAGGTGAGAATCCTCAAGCGAGAGCCCGAGAATCTAACATTTACATAATACATGCTTAATTGTTGTAGAGGGAGCTTGAAGGAAATTTTGAGATTAGAGATAATTCCACATTAGCAATAGTGTTTTGGGGATTAAGGCACCGAGGTAGCTCAGCGTGGCAGCTCATACTCTTGCTTGTTGTGTCAGTCAATCATATTGTATTTTTTGTTTATATTGACTATGACCTATAACAGTTGTAATTATGTAACGAGAATAATAATGAGTTTTAGTGTGAGGTCAAACGGTAATCGCGAGAGACCAGGCTTGGCAGGGCCTGGGAGAGATTTCATGCTCTATTGAATGAACTCGCTATGGGAACTTTAGAGGGACTTGGTTTGGAGGATTAAGAAGTG
The DNA here is from genome assembly GCA_949130495.1 of Sambucus nigra. Lineage (NCBI taxonomy): Eukaryota > Viridiplantae > Streptophyta > Magnoliopsida > Dipsacales > Adoxaceae > Sambucus > Sambucus nigra. The sequence continues at coordinate 205,776,325 of OX422208.1, forward strand.
AGGCGGCATTGGGGCTTGTGCTGACCATCTTAGATACACCTGGTAAAACATCGAAGAAACCTGACCATGGAACCTCGGGCGGAGCAGCTTGGAGTTCCATTGGGCATTGAGTTGTGAACCAAACAACCCTCTATTTAATGTCACATCTATCATAGGTGATGTACCAGCTAAACAATGTCAGACATGCACTTGAGTACACCACCGTGGTATTTGGGGCTGTCAGGCAGTTGGTGAGCCACCTCTACGACAACAGCCTCCTGGCACACAGTGGTTAGGCAAAAGCCAAGTCATAGCATTTAATGTTTGTAACGTGGAGACAACTAGTGCATTAGGTATTTAATGTTTATGGAATAAAGTATGAGGGAGGTCTTTCACAAGCATTGATGACTGAGTTGCCTCGGGGGTGGTATGGGGTGCTATTTAAGGGCCCCAACTACCTTTGAGGAAAGGATGATCTTTTGAGAGTTTAAGAAGTTATCACTAGAGAGAATACACATTAGAGAGAGTTATTACAAACCAGAAGTCTTATTCACTCGTCATTGTCATTTAATACAAAGATTTTAATACGTGACAGAGATTCTTGAGAGTGTTTGGTGTGTTTGCCTGCCTACCAAGGTGTATCTAGGGTGCTTACTTCTCTCTCCCTCTAGCTAAGTTACTTCTAAGTTCATTACTATCTTTTGAGTTATACACAAGAGATTTATGAGTTTAAACTGAGTATTATCTTCATTAGGTTTGTGTTTGCATGTTCTATCACTAATGCATTTGGCGACTCTGCTGGGGAGGCATTCTTCTAAGTAAAGAGTATGGTGCAAGGTAATGTTAATCGAAGGCTCAACTTTGATGATGTCCAACACAATGAAGAACACACTACGAGAGAACTAGAGGCTCTAAGGGATGGGGTTCCTAGTATAAAGGTACCTCCAGTTCAGGAAATGAAAGGCGCTCCAGGGGTGACACAAGATTCCACGAGTGCACGTTTGGGACCCACTCCGGTAGCTCTCCTCATGAGTAAGTTTTATGAGTTTTTGCAAACTCCATTAACTTCCACAATGCTGGGAGTATTGGAAGACAATGCCTTCGTAACACCAGGGGCAGCCCTAATGGCCCCACCAGGTGCAGGTGTAACGGGAACGGTCCCAGCAAGCATACCCTCTGTTGTGAATCCAGCAGTAGGAACTGTAATACCCCGTATTTTTTTATAGCTTTTAAAATTATGGGATTTATTAAATTTAATTGAGATAAATTAATTTAATTTTAATCTGAAATGTTGTTTTAAATATTTACTAGCGTGACGAGAGTTAGTAATTATGGGAAATTTGTTATTTGTTGAATATTACTGGATGAGTATAGTAATATATGAGATTTATTTTTATAATATTGTCACGTGTGAATAAAATGACAATTGTGGAAATTTAAGTCGGGACGCGCCTGTGTCTTGTCGGGACTAAATGTGGATTAATAAAAGTGAATATTTTATAAGTTGTCCGTATGGTCATTTTGAGTACGTCAACCCGTTCGGAAGGGTCGAGATAGTCAGAAAAGTATACCCGGGAGTTTGATTTCGGTCTCGGGGTGTTTTTAGGCCTAATTAGTACCCCGGGAGGGCATTTTAGTCATTTTGTATTTTTGGGTAATTAAACCCACGAAAATTCAAAAGGTTATATCAGATATCTGTATTTTCATCTAGGGTTAGAAACTCTAAACACAAGTGACGGCCATAGGAGAGGAAGGAGAGAGCTTTCAAGGAAAATTCAAGGCCCGAAATCCACCCGTTTGCACCGCAACCACCACCAGCGCGTAGATCGCGCAACGGGCTACGCAACCACACCAAAAACATCTGCAAATCAGAACGTCAAAAATCCCAGGCAAGTGTTTATCTTTCTTATTTCGTTGGTGCAATTTCCATATTAGTTTAGGAATGATTAGGGATGAAATATATGGAAGAAAACCCAATTTGTGAAAGGAAAATCCATGTAGTATTGGTTTATATGATGATTCTGGAAACCCTTTCCATGTAGAGGAATTTAACCACGAAATTTTGATGATTATAAGAAGGAAATTCTGGAGAAAATTTGTTAGAAACCTGTTTAAGAAAATTCTAGGGTTCTTGATAATTAGATAAAATTTTGGGTTGGAAATCTATGTTTAAATGATAAAAATACACATGCCTTACGTTAGAAACATCTGGTATATTGATATAATGTTAGTAGTAGAATTTTTGGGACGTTTGGGGTTGGAAAACATGGATTTGGATGAAGAAAAGTGGTAGAACCTGTAACTGCAATTCTGCAGAAATCGAAATACCTGCTTGATCGATCGATCGAGCCCCAAACCTCGATCAATCGACCCCTCCTGGCAGACTCCTATTTCCCTTATTAAATGAGTTAAATTTAATTTATCATGAAATAATTCTTGGGCATCCTTAATATAATGTTTTGGGAGATAGGGGAGACCAATAGGTTATACGAATGAATTTTGTAGATACTTAATGTGAACCAAGAATTACATTTTGGGGTAATTACTTATAAATCGATTAATTTATGTATTGAAGGGTAAGGTACGTAAGGGAGTTACGTTGGAACATAATAAGGACACCTACTGAATTTTATATTTGTGAGGATAGAGTTCACGAGTGGCACGAAATGAGTTGGGGAAACCCTTCGAGTTAAAGTTAGTGACGAACCCTTATAAGAATACTTAATGTGAAAATTAAGGATAAATATCGTAATTATGGGTGAGGAGAGAAACCTTTATTGATGTAATACTAAGTGGTATATTTATATGATTGTGTATGCATATATTATATACGTGTGAAAAACGTACCCGCGCTACTTTCTATCCCTGAGGTTACCACGCTGGGACAGTCTTATCTCGATGGGACCTTTATGGGGGATATTGACTTGTACCCTAGAAGATAGATATCCTTGGTACAGGCTATCAGACCGATAGTTCAGACGGTCCTAAGAGACGTGAGGGTATGTACTGACCTCTTAGAGACTTAGAATCTATGCTTCGCCTCATTCTTGTTTGTGTATATATGTTGATACAGTTTGAGAGTGATTCCGAACTTGTATATCCCTTAGTGTGAGCGATACGGGGATTGGTTAGCAGAGTATGCATGCACCATAGTTTGTATGTTGGTGCTGTTAGAATGTATATATTATACGAGTGCTTAATATATATATTTGAAATTTGGGAAATTTAAACTGTTGCTGTGATATGGTAAGTGATAAATAATTCTGGACTATAAATCAGAAATACTTGTTTAAAAGTATAATATGACACAGAGAAACCTTATAAATTAATGAAGCTAAAACGAGAGTTAAGCTACTAATTGGAAGTATCTTTTTAAACAATGATATTGTTTGGTTTTGAAATCTTATGAGTAATTTGAGATAAACTAAATTGTTGGGGAAGGTTAGTGTGATAAAATGATAGGATAAACCGTTGGGAAGGTTAGTGCAATAGGTGTTCACATTAGAAGAGAGGTGAGAATTTATCAAGAGAGTGCCGTACTAATATGTTGTTGCATTGGCCTGTATCAATTTAAATACTTGTTAAACGAATTTTAAATCATACACACTATCGGGCTCTGACCCGTTTCTTTTTCTCTCTCTCTTCTATATATATGTATGTATTACAGGTGCCCAGCCACAGGGGCGTCTTGCTTAGGATCTTTTGGAAGGAACGCGCTGCAGCTTAGGTGGGAGTTGTAGGTCTCTTGATTAGACGACTTCGTTCATTCGGATCCACTCTTAGTACTTTCATCTAGTTGGGCATGTGTAGCTCTTTCCATTATTCCTTTGTTATTGGACATTTGTATTTAAGTTATTTCCAGTATTGTTACTATGTGATTTATTCAGTTTGGATGTGTGACTTTAGATTTCGTATGTTGACATTCGATAGACGAATGTATTAAATTAATTGGACTATGTTGCAGAATTTAATATGGTGTGATTCTTACTTATTGAATGTTGTTAATAAAATAAATGATTTTTCTTTAATTAAAATTTGGAAAGTATGTATGAAAATGGTTTTGACACTTAGCTTAATTAATTAGGGTGTTAAATTGGGAAAAAAATTATTTTTCGACAGTGATGCTAAGAATGGACCAACTGTTCACCTTGATTTAATTTAATAAAAGAGTGACCGCCCGGTATTTAATTAGGCGGGGTGTCACAGGAACCCCAGGAGTATCAATGGCCCCAACTATGACGATTGTTCCATCTACAAAGGGCACTCAGCCCATAGTCCCATTGGTTGTTGTCCCAGTAGCATCAACCATGGAGGAAATGAGGAAGGAGATGCAGAAAGAGATGTTGAAGTTCATGTAAACTTCCTCGTAATCTGCTCATGAGGTAGCTTCGATTTATGATGACTTTTGAACACCTTATCCCCAAGAATACAATGATGAGCCCTACCCAAAGGACTATATTCCTCCTATTTTTTAAAAATACACAGGGAAATGTAGGAACCCGAAGGATCACATTAAGCGCTTCATTGAACACTTGGGAGAACATTCTAATAATAAGAAGCTCGGGTTGAGGGAGTTTTTTAAATCCTTAATCGATAAAGCATATACCTGGTATTCCCATTTAGCTCCCAAGAGTGTTTCTATGTGGGAAGAGATGCATGTATTGCTTGTCCAAAAGTTCTTTCTGGCAGAAGATGAGTTTACTTTGACCCAACTGGGTAGGGGGAAGCAAAGACCTGGGGAAGAAGTGGTGGCCTATGTTTGAAGGTTCAGAAAAAGATCCCTCGACGTGAGGGAGGAGGCGAAATAGTCCAAGTTATTGTAGATCTGCACTGAGGGGCTTCTTCCTGAGTACATCTGCCATCTTATTAATGAGATGCGCGAGGGGACTTTTACGACATTCTTAAAAGCAGTGAGAAATATCTCCTTGGTAGTGCGGCCCAATCTAGTGGTGGTGCCCATGATGTTTAGGCAGCCGATGCAACCCGCAGGGTGGGGGAGGTCTCAATTCCCATGGGTAGGGTACACTAAGGGGGGGATAGGGGCAAGGCACCAAAGAAGGACAATAAGAGGAAGTTTGGAAGAGACAGGGAGGACCCACCACCATTGCCTTGTACTGTGGAGGAATCTGTCAGCTGTTACAATGTGATGGTCCAAGGGGGAAAGATCTATGAGACAAAGGACATTCCCGTTGGGGAACCTGATGCGGAAAAGAAGGTGGATCCAAAGTACTTCCAGGTTCATCGGAGGATACAACATCCAACCGAGAGTTATTTCACACTGAGAAGAATCATCGACAAGTATGTGAAGGCAGGAACATTGCAAATCCCTCCACAGAACGTCAACAACAATTCGCTGCCAGCACATGGGGCCAATTTCGTGGTGGCCTATGATGAAGAAGCGGAGAGAGGATAAAGAGAGTCAACGATGAAGTAAAAAGAGTATGAAGAAGCTCTGGAAGATTATACGAGAAGAATGTCTAATGTAGTACTCGCTTACGATGAGGCAAGCACCAAAGATGTGGAGGATGTATATAGCATCGAATGTGAGGAAGCAGACCCAGTCCTAGAATACTATGCAGTTGCGAAATCCCCGAAGTTCACTTGATTCTTCGACCATGTGGGGATACCAAAGTAGAGTAGGTTGGAAATAACCTAGGCAATACTTGATATTGCGAGGAAGAACACAGTCCCTTCGCTGAGATGGAAGGGACCCATGGCCAGGTTTGTAAGAAGGTTTCTGTTAAAAGTAACCTTCAGCGATGCAGATAGGGCTATAAGGTTCCCTCACAACAGGCCATTGTATGTGACTACCAATGTCAACAGAGTTAGCTTTGCAATGACTCTTATGGATGCGGGAACTTCCATCAATATCATGCCAATTAACTCTTTCCATGCAGCCAATATTCCAGAAGAAAGGTTGGTCCCCATGCCTTTGGTAATTTTGGGGTATGATAATCAATCTTCCAAATCCATTGGGTATGTTAATGTTGGGATTGTGATGGGAAATCTGAGTTCCCATATCAAGTTCCATATAATAGAGAGTTTAATTCCTATCATATACTAATAGGAAGGGTGTGGATGCACAACCAAGGGATAGTTCCTTCTACATACCACCAATTCACTAAGGCGAATATCAAGGGGACAAAAGTGACCATTAGGGCTATAAAAAGTCCCATCGCTATCGAGGAAGCTCACTTGGTCAATGTGGCATTTTACACTGAATTGGAGGAGGATGTCTGCGTCCTAACCAGAAGAATGGAGGGAGCATGGGTCACCTCGATCATAGAAATTATGGGGCCCTTGAATGAGCAGAAGAAGGAGGTTGCAAACAACACAAGGGAAATGACCGAAAAAGCTCACCAAGTGGTCCCTTGGCCCTAAAGCATCTCGAAGCAGCTCAAAGATAGATTGAGGCCCATAGTGGATCCGATGGAGCATGAGGTCCAACTGAGAAGTACGAACTGTGTGATAATTGATTAACTTCGTAAGTTTCCAAGAACCCTTATTTAATTAGCGTCTACTTTTAAACCAAATAAAATAAACCCTTAAACATGCATCTAAATCAACCCATCAAATATAAAGCATGCGACACAAAGTTAAGGAAAAAATCCCCGAAGGGCAAAACCTTTTATTTCTAGAACTTTAAAGAATTTACAAGACCATTGACTTACATACAACCTGATAATCGCCCACAAGTGTAACGCACGGTGTCTTCGGTAAACCTTCAAAGCAACGGATAGAAACAGTGTGACACAGAAATATTCGCAGGTGTCGGTTCCTATATCGGCGGCGGGAAGTTTCCCTTTCCAGGAATGGAAGCAGTGAAGAAGAGAACTGCTTCTCCACAAGGGTTGAACAAACTCAAAGTTGTGTTTTTGGGTTACCAAAAAGATTCACAAAGGATTGGCAATTGTGTGAATAAAAAACCTAGAGTCTTGGGCTCAATAGGTGAAGATTTAGAGTATTTAGGACTCTAAAAATCGTCTTGAAAATTCTTAAAAAAATACACCATCGGAATAGTAATATATATAGGAAATATAAGATGGTGGATAAAAATCTCACGGAACTGCTCGAGTTTATCCCAGGCGGACCGGTCCGGCTTGGGGACGGATCGGTCCTATTGACCGGATCGGTTCTTTTATTCCAGGCTTCATCGGTTCGCTTGCGATTCGGGGTATACTGGCCTTCAGCAAACGGATCGGTTTGGGTCTGAGGCGGACCGGTCCGATTAGCCGTATTGGTTCTTTTATAACAGGTGGACCGGTCCGGTATGTCAGACTTTGATTCCTCTTCTTCTTTTGATATTCGGATCCATTGATGAATGTATGAATCTTGAATTTCTTCAACGGTGTAACGACGTGCGACATAATAAATTGACAATGGATAAAAATTTCCTTACACCAACGATAAAGCGTGCTGAGCCGGTTCTCAGGAAAAAGAGTAGCCGAGGCTTCTGTAGATAAGAAGAGGAAGGTTGTCACCTCTACCAGTAGACAATGTAAGAAAGTCATTACGGAAGAAGGAAAAATGGTGTATCGATTATAACGGTGTGAGCGGGCAACCGAGGAAGATGATGATGAGGTTGACCCGATATATGAATGCTTTCTGGTGGATCAAAGGGGGAAATTCATGGTGATAGACAACTCCAACATACAGGAGTTCGTAGAGGATGTCTCTGAAGAACCAGACTACATGGCAAATCAGCCAAAGCAATAGGAATAGGAGTTGGAGCAGTTGAACCTGGAGAAAGAAGGGGAAGATCCAATGCCTATCTTCATCTCGAAGGTTCTCGGTGAAGAGAGACAAAAGGCCTTGGTCAGATTAATTCGATAATTCACAGACATTTTTGTGTGGAAGTACACAAAGATGGAAGGGCTGGATGACGAAGTGAGCTGTCACAAGTTGAACGTCATGCCTTCAGCCATCCCAGTAAAATAAGCAACGAGAATGTACAAGCCTGAGCTAGACCTAAAGATCAATGAATAGGTCCAACGTTTGCTAACAGTAGGGTTTATCAAGCTGATACAGCACCCACTCTGGCTATCTATCATTGTCCCAATGGGAAAGGAAGACAAAAATCAAATAAGGATCAATGTGGATTTTAGATATTTGAATAGAGCTTGTCCCAAAGATGAGTTCCCTCTACCCTCCATCAATAGCCTTATAGATGCAACGACTGGTCATGAGATGTATAGCTTCATGGATGGGTATGTAAGGTACAACCAGATCAAGATGGATCCCTCGGATGTAGAGAAAATAATATTCAGAACCCCGTTGGGTAACTTCATGTACAGGGTGATGCCGTTTGGACTCAAGAATGCTGGGGCGACTTACCAGAGAATAATGATGGCAATTTTCCATGACTTCTTTCATAAGTTTCTGGAATTTTATATGGATGATTTGGGCATCAAGTCAAGGAAGGAGGAGTCTCACTTGAGCGATTTGAGGAAGGTGTTTTCCCGTTGCAGGAAGTTTAAATTAAAAATGAATCCACTGAAGTGTGTTTTTGGAGTGACAAGTGGGAAATTTCTAGTCTTTGTGATTGATCGACAAGGGGTGCAGATGGACCAAGACAATCAGTGAGCGATCTTTAAAACGCCATGTCCAAGAATGGCGAAAGAGCTGAAGAGTTTCCTTGGCAAAGTCTCCTACCTTAGGAGATTTGTGCCTGGCTTATCCGAGGTAACACATCCGTTGATGAAGTTATTGTGAAGCAACACAAATTTTAAATGGGAGGAGATTCACCAAGAGTCTCTTGATGGGCTGAAGAAACTTCTCGTTTAACCACAGACCATGGTTCCCCCAAAGGCAAGAATACTGTTGCAGTTGTACCTCACATCCACCATGAGGTCCGTGGGAGCTTTGCTGGTATAAGAGATTGATGAGTAAGAATGAACAGTCTACTACCTTAGCAGGATCATCTCTGGGCCAGAAGTCAGATATAGTAGCTTAGAAAGGCATTATTTAGCCTTAGTATTTGTAGCGCAAAAACTCAGACATTATATACTGTCTTTTACAATTCATATTGTAACTAGATGTGATCCTATTAAGTATTTTCTGGCAAGAACTATATTGATTGGTAGGGCAGCTAGACAGTTCCTTATCCTTTCCAAATATGACTTGAAGTGCGTGGTTTCTCGCGCAATCAAAAGCTAGGTGTACACCGATCTGCTAGCTATTTTACCTTCAAGAACATTTGATACACCCAAGGAAAGTATCCCAGGAGAAGACTTGTAGGCCATTCACCTAGATGCAACGGATGAGGAATAGATAATGTAGCTCGATGGATCCTCGATGGAAAAGATGGTAGGAGAGGGGGTTATCCTTTCAAGAGTAATGGAGGAGATTTGCCTTTCTTACAAATTAGATTTCCCTTGCTCTAACAATGAGGAGGAATATGAAGCATTGGTGCTAGGGTTGCTAAAGTCTCTTCGAAGGGGGATTCGTTCACTTTGCATCAAAAGGGATTCAATCTTGGTGGTTCAGCAAGTGAATGGAGAGTACGTATTGAAACACATGAGTCTGGAACCATACAGAACAATCATCCATAGACTTCTTCCTAAGTTCCATCGGACCAAGATCAGGAGGCAGCCCAGAATGATGAATCGCCACCCAGACACCTATGCCACCATTGCCCAGAAAATGGTCATGAGGAGCGATACAACTACCATCGTGATCCAATGAAGAACATGACATTCGATGGCATAGTGAATTCTACCAATAGAAGAGGATGGAGAATGGAGGGGAGAGATTAAGAGGAAACTGGAGGCTGGTGAAGGAACGATGGGGCTCAGAGAATTAGTACAGTACTTTACAAACCAGGGAAACCTTTACTTCAGAAATGCAAGAGGATACCTATTGATATGCATCGGTCTAGAATAAGCAGAGCAAAGATTAAAGAAAACACCGAAGTGCACTACAAAATAACTGAGATACCCCTTTACCGAAGAATGCAAAGGGAGGGGTATTTTTAGCCTAAGATGAAACAGGATGCGATAGAGCTACAACGAAAGTGCGATAAATTCCAGTTATTCTTCGAGGCAGGTGAATATCACTTCGTGGAGGCTCAACCTGACTGAAGAAATCCCTATATTGACTTTATTAGAGATGGAGTTATCCCGATAGAGAAAATTAATGTGATGGGACTCAGGCGAAGGGCCTCGAGATTCTACTTTCAGGAGGGACAACACTATCGAAGGGGATACTTCAACAGGCCGTTAGGTTGTATCACGAAGGAAGAAGCATTTGAGATCCTCAAAAAGGAGCACGATCGAGCTCCTATAGGAGGGGCCAAGTTATATGACCAGTTGATGACTTTGGTGTACTATTGGCTAACGATAGAGAAAGATTCTGCTGAGTTTTTTTGAAGGTGCAAGGCTTGTCAACTTCATGGAAATATTATCCATGCCCTATTAGTGGACCTACACTCCCTGGCAACGCCTTATCCTTTTCACACTTGGGCGTTCGACCTGGTGGGGACAATACATCCTTCTTCGAGGGGGAAGATATGGATACTAGTAGCAACGGAGTGTTTCACAAAGTGGGATGAAGTGATACCACTGAGAAGGGTAACAATGGGGGTGGTGAGAAACTTCATCAGAGAATATATCATTTGTCATTTTGGGATCCCAGAGGTTATCCTTTTAGATAATGGAACCCCTTTCGTCAATTCAAAAGTAACGATGCTCATAAACAAATACTCCATTGTCCATCACACTTCGACGATGGCATATCCAAAGGAAAACGGTCAAGCCGAAGCAACTAACAAAACTTTGGTTAATATCTTGCCTAAAATAATGGAGGATTTCCCAAGATCGTGGGATGATAAGATACCAGCCGTATTGTGGGACTATCGAACATCTAAGAGCAAGACCACAGGGTATACATCGTTATCTTTTGTCTATGGGGTCGAGAAGATTCTCTTAGTGGAGTTTGAAGTCCCCTCTGCTCGATATGGTTTGTGAAGTAGCATGCTCCCTTAGAATAGACATGTGAAGTTGGAAGTGTTGGACGAACACAAAGATAATGCGATGCAACACTTTCAAATGTATACGAAGTAACTCTCCAGGCTGTATGATAACTTAGTGAAACCAAGGAAGTTCATGGAGGGAGACCTCATATTGAAAGCAGCAGTGAAACATACCAGGGGGATTTCTCTACCCAAGTTTGCAGCAAATTGGGAAGGACCTTTCATTATTAAGGAAGCTCATGACTCAGGTTATTACCTAATCTCTATGATGGAAGAAGAAAAACCATTCAAAATAAACAATAAATGGTTGAAAGTTTATCATGTGTAGGGAGTTATGTTTGACCACTGATGTATTTGGCTGTTGTTATGAATACACAAGTTATTTCTATGATGAGTATGCAAGTTCTTTTTTATTATTATAACTCAAAAAGAGATAAAAGAATTACAGGACATCACACTTCACAACCTATGTAAACAGTTGTAACACGAAGAAATGGCATAAGAAAATAAATATCTTTTTCCATTCATAAACTTTGGGGCATTACAAAATTGAAGGATATTGCTCAATAATTACATGAGAAGAAAGAAAAAAACATATATACAAGTTCATTGGCCTAAGAGGAACACAAATTTGGAGAAGAGAAAAAATATCCAAGGAGGCCCGAAGAAGCTTCTTGGCAAGACCATTGAGCGTTGATAGAGACCTTCAACCTTGTTTGCACCTGTGTACGCTCGATCAGGAGTTTCTCTCATTTCATCTTCGCCATACGGAGAGCTTCTTCGATGTCCTTAACCTCCTTATTAATGGCTTGAAGAAGAGCTATTATCCCGACCAACTTAGCTTCCTCGGCCTGCTGGTCCTCCCGATATTTCTGTAAGAGTTCCCTCTGGCTATCCATTTATTAGCTCTTCAAGGTCTTCAAATGCGTAATAAGCCAGCCAAAATGGAAGCCGTCATGACCCAACTCCCTCAGATAACCCAAAAACTGGTTAAGGAGGGGTCTGGTAACATTTGAGGTCGGAGTGTTGGCAATTTAAGCAATGATGGTAGCCATGCCCTGAAGCCTGTAACTCATAACGTAGATGTTTGAACACAGGAAATCCACCGTGAATGTCTCAGGATGATGATTTACAAGTTGTTCAATGACCAGACGATGGTTGGCAGTCATATGAGGAGAACGCTAAAGCACCATCAGGTAGAAGGTGTGAGAAACTAGGTCAGGCAGAGGAAGCTCACAGCCAGATTCGCTCTCCACAGCAACACCGGTTGTGGAACCTTAATCATTATGGCTAGAATATTCTGAAACGACAGGTTCCTGATGGGGCGAGGCAATGGGAAAAAGGAACTGGTGGGGAATCCTCCTGAGCAACCTGGAAATAGTTAGAGGAAATAAAGAGTTTATGAAAAAAAACCTTAATAAGCGTTTTTGTTGTTAAGTCACCAATAAAGGTGGAGTTTCTAAAAAAAACTTAACAAGCATTTTTGTTATTAATTCACCAATAAAGGTGGATTTTATGATAAATCTTAACAAGTGTTTTCGTTGTTACGTCACCAATATAGGTGGAGTTTATAAAAAATCTTAACAAGTGTTTTCGTTATTAAGTCACCGATATAGATGGAGTTTTCATAAACTTAACAAGCATTTTCATTGTTAAGTCAACAATAAAGGTGGAGTTTATGCAAAATCTTAACAAGGGTTTTCGTTGTTAAGTCACCGATACAGGTGGAGTTTATGAAAAATCTTAACAAGCGTTTTCGTTGTTAAGTCACCAATACAAGTGGAGTTTATGAAAAATCTGAATAAGCGTTTTCGTTGTTAAGTCACCGATATATGTGGAGTATATGAAAAAACCTTAACAAATGTTTTCATTGTTAAGTCACAAACATAGGTGAAGTTCGAGAAACTGAGAAATGCAGAGAGAAATTAGCGAAGTACCTCAGCAGTAGTAGAAGCGAGAACGAGAGTCACCACGGGGGCCATAATGGTAGAAACCATTGGGGGCGGGCTCATTTCCTCAGTAGATTCAACGGGTCCCTTGGCTGAAGAAGCCTCAACGATAGGCAAACTTCCCTCACCAATATAAGGTACTAAGGCCAGCACGGGGGTATCATCAGAAGAAGACGTTGGACCTTCAAGAGATGCCCCAACGCTGGTGGGTACAGAAGAACTAATATCAGGAGCATCAGTATCAGCCTTGGCCTGAGAAAGGAAAAGGCCACTAAGAGCAAAGGGTAGGGTAAGGCTAGGCGAAAGCTGCAAATACAAAACCAAGTGTTAGACACGAGAAGTAAATACAAAGAAAAAAAATAAGGGGCAGGAATACATCTAACTTACCCCCATTATGGAACCAAAAAGGGGAACTGCAGTCAGGGGTCTCGTCAACGTAGGGGAAGGAGAATGTTAGCTATCAGAGATACCACTTCCACTTAAAATATCCCAATATATCAGAATGATAAACAAAGTAATGGGACAAATAAAATATGTGAGACTTGACAAGAAATTTACCTCAGGGGCACTCTCCTCGACCACAATGAGGGGAAGAGGGAACTCTTGCTCGGAGTGTAATTTAGAGGAGGCTGGAGTGGTTGCCTCTGGTTGTCCAGACATTTTAGCAGACGCATCGGTGGTAGCCCCCATAGCAGTTTATTTGGCCCATTGGGAAGGCAAACGGCGAGAGTAGGTAAGGCTTATCAGGGGGAACAGGGAAGGGTAGCGTCAGATGGAGAGATACCGCAACGCCCCCCCCCCCACACGGAATGGCTTATGGGGGGGGGGGGGACTAGGATCTTCTTCTTCAAATCCCTGCACCAAAACATTTTCTTATTAAGAAATGAGAAGATGTAACACACCTTAAGAGAAGGGGAATAAGAAATAAAGAATGCACACATACCTCAGATCCAGAGGGATAATTAGAAGATATAACCACTGGTGAAGGTGGTGAGGAGGCAGCAACAAAAGGAGTAAAAGATTGAGGTATCTCAGTTGTTCATTTCTTCTAGGACTTAGTGGCCAAAGTTTTTTTCCTTACGCCCGTTGCATTAGCACCTTCAAGTACCCTCGACCTTTTCCTCCTCTTCGCCGTTAGCTCAGTTGGATCAACCACGATCATGGGGCAGGCAGTCGAAGGGGGAATGACGACAGCACGTCGTTGAAACTCGACATTTATTCATTTTACCTCTGCGCAGGCTTGCCTTCTCAATTTCTCTGTCTTTTCTGCAGGCATGACAGGGGGAACGGAGGGAATAGGGAACGCTTCCAAAGGAGTTTGTGCTTAATCCTGAGGCTTGGACTTTGAAGACTTACACTTCTTGGTCTTCTTGGCGGGTGACAGAGAAGGCCCTTCGCCCGTTGTAGCTTCGACTGAGGGGGCAGGTTATTTGGGAGATGCAACGGCCTTGGGCTTCATGGGGGAAGTGGGGATCATTGGACAATGAAGGGTAGCTCCTGGGGAGATTATTTAAGTGTTTTACTCAAGGGAAACTCAACCCCAAGCAAGGAGTTCCCCTTAAGACCCAATTCAGAAGTAGAGAAAGAAATGATTGGGGGATGTTGGGGGGAGGAGACTGAACATACTCACGGATCATTCCCAGATGCTCCACATGGAGCTTGGTGGCAAAAGAGGTGGATACTTCCCCCTTCCTAGTGGCACTAGGAAGGGTGACTCGCCCATCGATGGTAGACGTCACACCAAGCACCGCTGCTGCAGTATAGAAGGTGTGCTTTGTATGGTTATGTTAAAACACAGGTCGAGGGCCCCCCTAATCAAACCCGAACTGTCTGCTACATCTGTCTGGGTTATAGGGTTCTGAGGTGTATCCCCATTCAGTGTAGGAAGGAAAAAACCCAGGGGTAAATATAACCACCACGGCTTGCGAAGGGTCTTCTACAGCTGGGACGAAATTGACCGTTGTGGCTGTAGAAGGAATGAAATTCCAACTATGGGAAAATGTAGACTCACTGTATGGCCTCATCACAAAGGAGTCTAAAAGATCAAAAACTTCTATTATCTCCTTTTTACTTTGTTTTTTGTGAAAACATAGGATGTGTGGGGGCTTTATACCTTGGCTCACAGGTAGAGAAATAGACTTGGCGACAATGGCAGGAAAACGGGTGTAAAGGAAGCCCGTCAAAATGATGGTATTGGCGAAATTCGCCAAGTTGTAATGACTCAGTGATTGTGCCGTGTCGATGTGAGTTCGATCCAACTAGGTATAGAGGGACCCCAAGGCAATGGCGTCCAGAGGAAGATTAAAACCTCTGGCCAAATGAATAGAAATGTTTATAAGGTCCCTCCTGAGATGATCGTTGGGTTTCCCAGTCAGGAAGAAGTGTGAAAGCAACACAAGTATATAGGCTAGTAGTTCTAGGGATGTACCTCTACCTTGGCCCGTTGCAGCATTGACATCCTTTGGGGTCAGAGCTTCGAAAAAATAGGTGATGAGGGGAGTAAATGTGGCTTTCTTTAAGGAACCAATGCAACTACAACAGATTCGGTCCAGCTCAGCTCAATCAGTAGCCTCTTCGACATCTAGGGCCTCATCGTGATACGTGAACTGACCCATTAGCTCAAACCCAAGGAGATCATAGACATCCTCCAATGTAACGGTGAACTCTCCCCATGTAGCAAAGAACGTGTGAGTTATGATGTTCCATCTAGAAACTAGCTCTTGGAGCGCTGCATTGTGATTGGAAAGGGTGAACTCCCAAAACCAGTAGGCTCGATGAAGCCCAACCTTAATGAGGGCAGCATCATAAGAACTCTGCATATGCATATGCCAGACAGTGAAATGGGCTGGTGACCCCCTAGGTGCTTCGAAGTCAATCTGGGAGTAGGGGAAGTCACTACGGTCCAACTAACAGTGCAGAGTTCCCTCTGGGGAAGATAGCCCCACTTTGATGAATCCATATCCTCATCACCCAACAGTAAAGGGTAAAACTTGGATGAGAAATGACTATTCTTGCATGCATCAGAAAATTTATCGCCTTCTCCAAAGATGGGGGCCCGACGATAGAAGCGTAGTTTCTCTTGACGAGCAGCATCCAGGGCAGCGGCGCTAGGGATGGCGATAGCGCCAGAAGTGGTATAGGGAGTGTCTGGCTGAGTAGTGGTGGTAGAAACCTTAGAAGCACTTGAAGAAGCCATAGTAGAGTGGCTATGGATGGAACAGCTAGGTAAGAAGAGATAGAAATAAGGAGGGAGAAGAACAACCACAAGTGGAGGCGCAAAAGATGGGAGAGGAAAGAAGCTGGGTAAAGAGTTGGGCAACAATGGAGGTTTTCGCACAGTTTTCTCTCTCTAAGAAAGATGGGAGCTTGAAGAAGATGAAAGAAAGAGAAGGGTTTGAAAAAAGAGACGTTTGAAACCTTTTAAGGAACTTGCCGATTGAGTTTCCCACCACCATATGTTCAAGTCCACCTATAATCATTTCAAATGAACACGTGGCATTTCGAGAGGCATATTGACAGTTGAAAAGACAGCACCACATCATTTACGAAGCGATGCCAGGGGAATAAAGAGGGTTGCTAGAATTTTTGGCTCCAGAATTTTTGTAAGACATATCCAATAACTCCCAACGAAAAAGATGTCCCAACGGTTCAAAAAGCTACGATGTCCCCTCACCACAAGTCCAAATGTTGTTTAATTATAACTCAGCTACATTGGGGAGAATTTCTATTTTTTCGAACATGGAGAAATGTTACGAGGGAGAATTTTGCAGAGTCCCAATGATAGGGGCAGTCCTAACAAAAACTCAGTAAGAACGGCCCAATTTCACTATTTACAGCAAAAACGAGTATTTGAGAAAGTTAGCAGGCCTTTCGGGAGAATTTCAAATAATAAAGCTAGAATGTTTGAAGCGCAGTATAAGGAAAAACTGGCGATGTCCCTTCGTCAAAGCCCCAACAGGTCATAGTGCTTCGGCTCAGGTATATCGAGGAGAATTTTACTTTTTCCTAGAGATTAAAACACTATGGTTCTAACGAAGGAAAGGAGGCCAGAATTTTTTCACGTAGAGAAGGTTCATCGGTTTGAGAAGTTTCATGCAGATATTTCTCATTCCAATAAATCTCTCCATGAAGGGGCAAATGTAGAGGGGGATTGAAGGTAATTTTGAGATTAGAGGTAATTCCACATCAGCAACAGTGTTTTGGGGATTAAGGCACCGAGGTAGCTCAGCGTGGAAGCTCAAGCGTAGCAGCTCATACTCTTGTTTGTTGTGTCAGTCAGTCATATTGTATTTTTTGTTTATACTGACTATAAGCTATAACAGTTGTAATTATGTAACGAGAATAATAATGAGTTTTAGTATGAGGTCAAACGGTACTCAAGAGAGACCAGGCATGGCTGGGCCTAGGAGAGATTCCATTCTCTATCGAATGACTACACCGTGGGAACTTTAAAGGGACTTGGTTTGGAGGATTGTGAAGTGAGGCAGCGTTGGGGCATGTCCTGAACATCTTAGATACACCTAGTAAAACATAGAAGAACCCTGACCGTGGAACCTCTGGAGGAGTAGCTTGGGGTTCCATCGGGTGTTGAGTTATAAACCAAACAACCCTCTACTTAATGTCACATCTATTGTAGGTGATTTCACTAGCCAGCTAAATAATGTCAGACATGCGCTTGAGTAAACCACCATGGTATTTGGGGCTGTCACGTAGTTGGTGAGCCACCTCTGCGACAATAACCCACTGGCACATTGTGGTTAGTCAAAAGGCATGTCTTGGCATTTAATCTTTATGATGCGGAGTCAACTAGTGCATCAAGTATTTAATGTTTGTGACATAAAGTATGATGGAGGTCTTTCACAGGCATTGATGACTGAGTTGCCTCGGGGGTGGTGTGTGTGTGTGGGGGGGGGGGGGGATATTTAAGGACCCTAACCACCTTTGAGGAAAGTATAAGCTTTTGAGAGTTTAAGAAGTTATCACTAGAGAGAATACACATCAGAGAGAGTTATTAAAAACCATATGTCTTATTCACTCGCCATTGTCATTTATTACAAAGCTTTTAATACGTGACAGAGATTCTTGAGAGTGTTTGGTGTGTTTGCCTGCCTACCAAGGTGTATCTAGGGTGCTTACTTCTCTCTCTATCTAGTTAAGTTACTTTTAAGTTCATTACTATCTTCTGAGTTATACAAGATAGATTTGTGAGTTTAAACTGAGTCTTATCTTCATTAGATTTGTGTTTGCATGTTCTATCACTAATCCAAGGTTTTAGCTAATTAACTTATCATCACCGTACTCAAAAGGGGTCACGCCTCCATCTTATCTAAACTACCCTCTTACAATTGTACTTGTTAATCACTTGCTGTTTTTAAAAATACTTTACAATCGGGCTTTGACCCGTTTCCTTACATATTCTCGTTTCTATTGTATCTTATACATCAGGTATCCAGTATCAGGGATGTTGTTGTAGAATATAGATATATTAATGGGTTATAGCTGCTACTACAGAGGAAGATTTGTTTAGATGCTTCCATTATTTTATTCACACATCTGTAGTGTCTACTTTCATTTAGGGCATATCGCCTAGGATGCTAGTTATTTCATTTATATTCTAGATATTGTAATCATCTATGTCAGTACTTTTGATATATGTTTTATTTGATGATAATGAAATATTTTAATTAGAGAGATATTCCAGTCACATTTAGTCTTGTTCAGTTCTCATGTGATGTTGCCTATTATTCACTTAATGAATTATTAGGTGAATTAATAAAGAAATTGTTTTTCGACAGTGATGCAAAGAACGAATAACTAGATATTCTGATTTAATTTAATAAAAGATTGATCACCCGTTATTTAATTAGGCGGGGTGTCACATCCCCCTTAAAAGTGACTGGAAAAAAATACTAAATGCACACAAATCTAAAAAATATTGAGGATCCTCAAATCAATAGCGCTAAAACATTAAAGATGAACAAGAACTCATTGTGAAAACCCATTGATATTCAACTTAACACCCCAAAAAATATTGATTATCAATTTTTTCTCTCTTTTCTTTTTGAAAATATAACATTTGATGATAAATTCTAAACTTACCTTGGTAAATCTTTACGATTTTTCCTGTCTTTCTTTTCTTTTTCAAGAATCTTGCCAATGGTGCCTGTAACAACCCGTATTTTTGAATAATTATGGATTTAATTATTTATGGTATTTGAAATTACACGTGTGCAGTAATTTAATCAAAATGAAATATTGTGTATTTAATAAATATTAATTTGTGGGAATAAGATTAATATTTATGTGGTAAATTCACTGTATGTTTATAGTAAATAAAATATGGTGAATTGTTAGTACGTCGCAGTGAGTAATAACGACAGGATTGTATCTCGACCGGGCTTATAAGTAGATGATATTAAGGTTGAGATGGGAAATTTATGTATAGTGACTCGGATGATAATTTTGAGTGCACGGTTGATTATGAATAGGTTGGAATAGTAAAAAATAAGTACTCGGGGTTAGTAATTGGGTTCCGAGGGCCTTTGAGACTAGCCCGGACTCATGTGGGGGGTATTTGGGTCATTTTAATCTATCCTAATAATTAAATTTTTCGATTTTTGTTTTAAATTATAAGGGTTAGGTGAGTGAGGTAGCCATATCATTATTTCTAAACCTTAAGAGAGAAGCAAGAGGGGAGAAAAAAGAGAAATCAAGGGAGAAAGTTAGAGGAGGCTAATTCACGAAGGGATTCGAGGAAAATCTAACGACAATATATCAAATACAAAGTATATAAAACTCTACAAGCATACCAAGGCAAGTAATTGTCTTGCCTTATTAAATAGTAGTAGATTCTATTTATATTAAGGTAGGTGATGCGAAAAAAACTGTTTTTGGGTGGGGGGTTTCACATGTAAAAAGGGGGTTTTGAGAAATTATCCCATAACTTGTAGAGTACATGCATATTTGATGCTTTTGAAGATTTTTACCTGATGGAAATTGGATTTGGTTAGATATCCATGGTAAATTATGATTAATTGGGGTTTTAAATCAAATCTATGGTTACTAGAAGTGTCTACCATTCTAATGGAATAATTTTGGTGATTGTAGTTAATCTTTGAAATTTGGATGATCGTTTGATGTTAGAATCATCTAATCGTTATTTCCTTATGTTTCCTATCTTTGGGTGAAAAAATATATATAATCATGTTGAAGGTGATTGGTGTGGATTTGGGGAAGAGAATCAACGATCGAGTTCACTGTGTGGGAAAGCGAACCGGTTCGCGTACTGGCTGAACCGGTTCAGAATTCTGGGTGGGTTCAGTTTGGTTTGTTTAATTGATGTTTTAATTCAGGAGGGTTTAAATTGATTTAGACATTCTCTAAAAATAAAAGAATATTATTAGAAGTGACCTAGGGATTTACATTACCTTGGGACGATAGGGTAATCGAATATTGATTAGAAATTTGAGAGAAATGATTCACGAAGATTTTTTAAATGACGAATTGTGAGAAAAAGATTCGGAAACATTTGACTTACATTACAAAAGAGAGATGAATAAGATCTCTCAACACATAAACCCTAACCTAAATTATCTATTAAAAATAAGTATACAATTTATTACAACAAAAGCCCTTTATATAGTAAGTTGGAAAAGAAATAAAGAAGAAATAAATGAAAAGAAAGAAAGGTATCAAAAATACAGGGGATCGATCGATCGACCCTAACAGTCGATTGATCGAGGTTCAGAAATCATCCCACTACTTCCTTTGATTTCCAAAATGCTTAGGGGTCGATCGATCGAACAAGCAAGTTTGCATAAAGTTTCCCCTATTTTGGTTGGTTTGAAATCCTCTTCCGCTAAAATCGCCTTAACTTCTTCGTTAGGAATCAGATTCGCGCACCGTTCACGGCTATGCGAAGCTTTCAAGGAGGGATACAATGTCCATGAAGATGTTAGACCAGTTGCCCAAACTATGAAATGACCAAAATGTCCTTGCACGTGCGGATGTGTACGAAACTTCACCGGAATGCGTATGATCTTCATACTAAGCATCCAAATACCTATAAAAGCACAATTAACCCCTGAAAAGCATATATATATAGAAATCCAAGGTTGTCTGGTTAAGGAGCATAAATATATGGATTAAGATACTCGAGGGGGTAATAATGCGTAGGTTAACGGGAGAAATACGCAATATTTGCATTGTATCATACCCCCTAACTTACACGTTGCTAGTCCATAGCAATGAAATAGGATACAACAAGAACTACAAGTAAACCAAAAGCAGGAGACATGTACAAAAATGGAATAAAAACATAAAATCCACTTTCATGGGCGATTTGATTGCATTTAGCATACGCAATAAGCCGTTAAACCCCTAGGTAACCCTAGTGGACGAGTGTCGTCTCGCGAGGGTTTTTAGGGATGACAACCATAAACATCAAATAGTTTCCTCAAAATATGCCCAAACCAACATCGACAAGCCCAACAATATCGAAAAATATTTCAAACATGTTATTAGCATATTAAACGAATTCAAGCTAAAGTCCATTGTTGTTAACATGTTGAATGCACCTCATAGAATTGAAACATTAAAAGTTGGAGGGGGGAGAACATGCAAAGCATGATTTGGCAAAAATTTAAATAATCTAGATAAACATAAAAACAAGCATGTAATCAGATCCTCACGGGCATTACACTCATCAAATGAATTCACTCGAAACAGAGAGGTAAAACATGGAACATGCGAGAATAAAGAGTAAATGTAAATGGAAACAAGGTCGCACACATGTCACAAATGAGGAATGCTATATAGAAGCTAAAAACATGTAATCTGAATAAAAGATAACGATCATTAAAGGAGGCGAAATGTATTTTCACAGATTATCAAAACTATTTAAACTTTAAATTGAACTCACCCTAGGATCACATATGACTTTATAGGGTTGTAATGTAGGCTAGGCTCGGGTTATGGAATGAAGGAAATATGTACGGATTCAAAGTGTTCGAGATAAAAACTCGGGTTAATTGGAAAATTCGGGCAATTGCAAAATTGGAAAACAAGTTCCCTAACAAGCATTAAATATGAAAATGGGAGAGTAACCAGGATTATTGAACTATACACAACATATACAAATTTCACTTTCTTTTCTTTTCTTCTTTTTCTCATTTTTTCTTTTGTTTTCTTTTGTTTTCTACTTTCTCTTTTTCTATCTTTTTTCACTTCTTTCTTTTCTTTACTTTTCACTCTCACATGCCTAAATTGCAACCACAAGACACAACATCATTCAATCCCAATTAACATTCCAAACAAAGGTATGTAAGGTAATAAGTATGGCTTAAAACTCCAATACGGAGTTGGATATGGGATTGGGGTTATGAAACGAAAGGCTATATTTAGGATCAAAGGGGGTTGACGAGGGAAAAAATTTAAGGCGAGGTCAAGGTCAAGGTCAAGGTCAATATGGGTGATATAACAAAGATGGACTATGATCATCTCCTAAAGTTTATGCAATTCTCGAGTCAAAACAAACTTTGAAAATCATGCTCAAGTAACACATTTCGAGAATGAACTCAATTAATGAACGATCAAATGAAAGAAAAGGGAGCTTATCAACGACTGTAACATTTTCAAAGAGGAAATAGAAGTTTATAACACTCAGAAATGAAGAAAATCCAAAGCCCACTCGATGTAAGTATATACAATGCAACAAAAGATTATCGGGTTATAAAAATCTTAAACCAAATCAATAAAGCAAGAAAAGTGCATGTGCTCATGGGATTAAAGTTTAATTCATGAAGTTATTCATCTTATCAATGATTTGGGGACTAAAGTCTAGCCACTTCTAAAATCAAGAACATGCATCATTGGGTTGTCTATTGGATCAGGCAATTATTAAAATTTATCATTGGAAACTAGGTAACATGCCCAACAAAGGAGAAAAAAGAATGAAAATATTTTTTGAAAATTTTCAATTTTTTACAAAAAGGCATAATTAGTAACTAACATGTGATAAAATCCATGGACAAAACAAAGTAATGGAAACAATATCCCACACCCACTAACTTAAATGTTGCATTGTCCTCAATGCTAATCAAGAACATAACATAAAGAGAGGAAAAGAAAGATATTACCCAAAATTAGAGCAATATCCGATACATACGAGTCCAAAGAATCTACAAAACAAGTTAGTATTGCATAGCAAAAATATTTATCCAAATATTAAGTTAAAAGAAATTATGTTGTAAGTCACAACAATATAGAGGGGTTGAAGTGCAAATATTAGATAAATTGATGGTGGACATTTGATTTTATAAATATGGAAGGTCACACACATCAAAATCCAATAAACAACAACAAATACATTACCATTTATCATTTCATAAATATCCCAAAACAACTTAATACATGAATTAAAAGAAAAAAAGAAAAACTACAATATAATATCCGTCCCCAATAGTACAAAAATAACCCAAAACATCAGCCTAGTGGCCGGAACCACTAGGATCAAAAGGACTCTGAAAATGAGGAGGTAACATCACGACCGGACCATGCTGCTGTAAATATAAATTTCTCATCATGGACTACATCATGCGGAACTCCTGACGACACTCTGCCTTATCATGCCGCTGCTTGGCCTGCTACTGGTCTAGGCGGAACTCCAAAGTAAACCACTTAAGTTGGGTCTCCTCCCAGCGCTGGTCCTGCAGTGCCTCTTATGCCGCAAAGAGGGCATTATAAAATGTAGGTGGCACCTGCGAACTCTGCCCCTGCTCCATCTCTCGGATCTCAGCTTCCTCCTCAGCCTGGTCAATAGCCTTTGTCCTCGGTCTCTTGCCACCCAGTTGCCCCCAAGGTTGGCCCAACATCTTCGAGATGTTATCCATATTGAGAAGCTTTAGTGGGTCACGCTTGTGATCAGAATCAAATTCAGGGCAGCCGTGCGATAGACATATCTGTGTGATGGAGGAAGGAAATGGGAGGAAAAAAGTGAAGGCTCTCTCCTTTGCAGTGGCGTACATCATGTTTGAAAAGATTTTGGGCAAACTAATTTTGCCCAAATTGTTGACAAGCACGTAGACAAATGCAGCGTGCTTATGGAGCACCTCAGATCATTGTAAACCTATGACTTTTGGTCAGTACTTACAAACCTAAAAATATAAAACATCTAAAATGACATTGGGTGAGTATTATGAAAGTCAAAGTATGGGGTTTTGAGAATTATCATTAGGATTACAAGAAAAATTAGAATAAGACATGCTTACCCCAACAAAGGCTCGAGATGGAAAATTCCACAAAGATATGCAGGAACTAAAAATTCAAACGTTTCTTGATGCTCAAATGTAGAAGTCCTGCAAAAAATACAAATAGAAAGAAAATGCTACGAAATACTGCATCAAATAAATTCTAAAACAACAAGTCCCCGACAACGATGCCATTTTGACAGAGCGCCGATCGTTGTTTTCTGTTCACTTCCTCAATACAAAAACCTAGATTATTGACTACACTCTTTTAAGGGAGTATATCGGCCAAGTCCGGGTATCAAAAATCCGTAGAGACGAGTTGCTAGAATTTATTGGTTTAATACTTCTCAATAAAAGTGTAAAAGATAATTTGCTAATGAAAAAGACAGAAAAGGTAAACTAGGCATGGGTGTAAATTAAACTAAGATAATAAAGAGAATAAAAACTATAGGTTGCGTCGGATATCCCTCACCCCGAGTTAATTGGTATAAATGGTTACATGGGCTCATGAGTTATTAATAGTGTATCTCGTTTCGACAGTTAATTAAATCAAGAGTTGTCACACCCCCTAAATTCGCATAAAGTCTAATAAGAGTTTGGCGTCAACAAATGCCCCAGAAATTACGCACGCAAGGTCGTAAATATGGGGCATACATGATATACCCTATTAAATATCCTAGGCGTAATAACCAGGACAGCACAATTGAAATAAACTCGTAAAAACTACATCCCCAAAGCAAAGAAACCAATCAACCCGTAGGTGAGTTCAATCCAACATAACCTATACTAAATTAGCTAGAAAGCATATTAAAAGACATGAATTAAATTCAAGAAAGTAAACATAATTAACATAGAAATAAATGAAATCAAGATGAAGAAATCATGTAAATAAAGTAATGAACTAATTAACAAAGCAAGATTTGAAGGAAAAGCAACTATATTAATGGAGAGGGTGATGAATTGTTCAACTTACAACACCCAAAGGGGTCACAACCAAAAAGAGATGAAGAAGATATCTTAACACACAAACCCTAACCTAAATATCTATTAAAAATAAGTATATAATTTATTACAACAAAAATCCTTTATATAGTGAGTTGGAAAAGAAATAAAGAAGAAAAAATGAAAATGAAGAAAGCTGTAAAAAATACAGGGGATCGATCGATTGACCCTCACAGTCGATCGATCCATGGTTCCGAAATCATCCCACTGCTTCCTTCGATTTACAAAATGCTTTGGGTTCGATTGATTAACCCTTTTAGTCGATCGATCGAAGAAGCAGGTTTGCATCAAGTTTCCCCTGTTTTGGTTGGTTTGAAATCCTCTTCCGCTAAAATCGCATTAACTTCTTTGGTACATGCAAAGCTTAAAAGGAGGGCTACAACTTCTGTGCGGATGTTGGACCAGTTTTCCATACTAGGAAATGACCAAAATGCCCTTGCGCATGCGGATGTGTACGGAACTCCATCGAAAAGCGTCTGAACTTCATACTAAGCATCCAAATACCTATAAAATCTCAATTAACCCCAGTAAAGCATGTATATATAGAAATATAAGGTTCTCTAGTTAACGAGCATAAATATAGGGATTAAGATACCCGAGGGGATAATAACGTGTAGGTTAACGGGAGAAATACATAATATTTGCATCGTATCACCCACCCCGTTCAACCCTGTTACTTTTAAGCCCCATGATTCTATCGATCCACCCCATCCAACCCTATTGCTCCTAAACCATGTTGCAAAAATCTAACTTTGATTGATTAATATGGGCACAATCTAAAATTATATTGGGTCAAGTGATCCCTGCACGTTAGGTAACAATTGTGTGAGTAGGTCTTAGATCATAATTTAGAGGAGTTCGTGTCTAGGAGACACTATGCCATATACTGAGAATGATCATGATTTTTGTCTGTGACCAAGGATTCAGGTCACAATTTTGGTTCGTGACCATTTTAAGGGTGACCATATAGGGGGTCACGGTCCAAAGCCGTAACCATAACATGATGTCATGATTCTTTGGGTGAAATTAAGGTTATGGCTTGGTCAAAGATGAGGACCGTGACCACATGGTTATCGCTCAAAATCGTGACCTTACCCGTGACCATATACTGTGTTGTTTTTATGGTAATGATCCCTAACTGTGACCATCAATGGTGACATTTTGATGTTGGTGATGATTTAGAACCATGACCCTAGTTATCATGACCACATATTAATTTAATTTAAATGGTGACCCATTTTTGTCATGGATCAGAACCGTGACCATTGTTAAATTTAATTACAAAATAAATTTTAATCTTCTGCCTCCTAAAAAAATCTTATAAGTGTTTCAAACCTGTATATGTTTACACAAATAAATCTTAATCTATAATATTACTCAACACAAGTTAACTAATTATTAACCCACTAAATAATCCATAAATCAAAAAATACAGTAAAAAAAAAGTAACTAACTTTTAAACCATCAAATTGTTCAACAAAAATAATAATAGAACTCATGCTTTTGGATGTCCACTGAATATACGATAATTAAAGATTGTCATCCGAAATGTCAATCCGATAAGCATTGCGGCAATGCTCTTATATATTCTATTGGGGAAACTCTATCTTTAAAACCCAAAATATTAGAACTAAATGTCCCCTTTGAGAAAAAATTCTTTCAATAGGCGTTCATACATTCATCTACTCCAGAAAAACCTTTTCCTTGGAACTAGATGGGAATTTGAAAGTCTTACAATGTTGATCCCATACGTCATCCTTTATGTAAGGATAAAACATATGTCGGTTGTCTTAGCCCCTGATACCCACAGTCATCTTTCCCAGAGATAGAGAATGGGATTTAAAAATATGAACGTCAGGTTTTTTACTGGTACGATTATTCTCAATGATGGAGAACACAATGGGAATCGTATCATTAGCTTTGTATTATTCGATAGCAGGAGGTGGGGATGTTAGATTAACAGGTTTTGTTGAGTTTTATGACTTGGAGATGGAATGGTAGTGAAAGAATTGCCAGCCCACAGGTGATGAGAATTGAGGATGGGGTTGGGGTGTAGAGAATTGCCAACCTGTGGGGGAGTAAAGTATTTCCAACTCGTAGGTGATGAGAATGGAGGTTGGGTTTAAGTAGAGTGATCATTTGATGGTGTTACATATTTGGTTGATCATTTCCATTCTTGTTCGTCATTGCCTACAATTAAAGAATAAAAATTTAATGACGAATGTACCACAATCATGTTTACGATTATATATCTTTTCAATAGTTTTTAAAACTTGTTCGATGTGTCTGATTTCCATACAATCAAAATTAATTATTAAAAGTTAATGAAAATTTACATGCGGACAACTAAGTGAAAGCGTATTCATGATTGACGTATAAAGGTCCGTGACATGAACTCGAAATTTGCTCTTCTTTAACTCATTTGCAAGCTCACTTTTTATGTGCATATGTCACGAGGCGTCACAATCTGGGTGAATGATCTCTTTACGGAGTAGTATCTATAATGGATGATTATTTTTATGCATGTTCTTATAGTGTCATAAACGTCAGTGTTCTATTGGGATTTTGAAGGAAAAATATATTCTCTAGTGTCTCTTCCCATCATTCTGGCAAGGAAAGTAGAATACGGTCGAGTAGGTTCGCTGGCTAGAGATCAGCTCCACGATTTATAAAGTAATTAACTGATCAATTTTATTATTCCCATACTTGTAAATATGAATTATCTCTATATGGTGCACACTAATAAAAGATATTTTAATGCGGTACAATTACACACTCTCGTACTCTTGTTGAAAGTAACTATTATCGTGACTCATTTTTCTGAGAAAATATATAGAAGGAGCGTGCGAATATGAGTCCTAGAGGTGATGGCTCTAATTAACCCTACACTCATTATTGTTTTTAAGCCGAACAATTATATACAACAATGTGTCCTAGAATACAACAATTATATAAGTCAAATTTAGGTTCATTTTAATTGAATAAATCCTAAAATTACTACGTGTCCACCAAATGTGAAAGCCCTTCCACCAATTTATGTGTACCCAAATAGCAACCACTTAAAGAAGTGGTGAACATGGCCACAATAGTTAACTAAATAGATATATGTATTAACATCCATCCGAACTATATCAACAAGTACAATTAAGTTCATTTTAATTACATTAATCCTAGAATTATTCTGCGTCCACCAACTTTACAAGACCTTCCACCAAATTGTGTTTACCCAAACAACAACCAGTTAAGGAGGGGGTGAACATGCCCACAGTAGTTAACCGAACATATGTATAAATTAATATTCATCCGTAGAGTATCAATAAGTCCAATTTAAGTTTATTTTAATTAAATTAATCCTAAACTTACTATGTGTCCACCAAATGTGAAAGTCCTTCCACCAATTTGTGTTACTACTTAAGGAATGGGTGAACAAAGCAAAACATGTTAACCAAATAGATATATGCATTAATATTCATCCTCACATTATCAAAAAGTTCAATTTAAGTTTATTTTAATTAAATTAATCCTAAAATTACTATGTATTTACATCCAAATAACAACCACTTAAAGAAGGGGTGAACATAGCCACGACATATTATCCAAACAGATATATTCATCAATATTCATCCGCATGGTATAAAAAAGTTCAATTTAAGTTTATTTTAATTAAATTAATCCTAAAATTATTATGTATCCACCAAATGTGCAAGCGCTTTCACCAATTTGAGTTCACCCCAATGGCAACCACTCAGGGAAGCGGTGAACATGGCCACAACATGTTAACTAAGAAGTTATAACTATATATAATAGTATGTTACATAAAAGACCAGATAAGTAAAATTACCTGAATAAAGAAAGAACCCATAATCATATGAGCTTTAATAATTGTTCTTCAATTCCATGCGCACATGGAATGAGAAGAAAACGTGTTAACACATCATTTAATCTAAAATGTTACCAAATGACTATGTTATAAAGATGTAATTAATGTATCTCATGTTACTCAAAATTTTCATTTACATAGAAAGTGCATTCATTATATATAATTGTATGTGTTATATGTGTGCACGTATATGTATATATATGTGTGTGTGTGAGTATATGGGTATATATGTGCATACGTGTGTGTGTGTGTAATATATTCATTTTATCATGAATCGTTTCCTTTTCAGTTTTAGTATTGATTTATGCAAGTGTAATTATGTGTATACATATGTGTGATTGTGTTAAAGTACTTATATATACGTGTATGTGTTGTACATGTGCATGTATGCTTGTATATATGTGCACTGCGAGTATATGTACATATGTAAGTATATGTATATAAGTATATATGTGTGTAATTGTAAATGTGTGCATATATATACATGGCATATATCTACGTGCATATGTAAGTGTGTGGTGAGAAATATCTAAACTTACACCAACATTATACCCAATTTCAGCTTTACACCCAATTTCAATTTGAATTTCAAATTTACACATCATTATACCCAAATTCAATTTCAATTTTATATTTACACAACAAAATGGGTTGATTAATATAATATTATACCCAAATTTAAATTTATACTCAATTTCAATTTAATTTCTTATATATGCATAATTTCATATTTATACCTAATTTTTACCCAATCGTTATATACAACATTGTACCTAATTTTAGATTTATATCTAATTTTCATAAATACTAAATCAATAGAACACAAATAAAGACACACACATAGCTGACACTCACACTCACTCACATAGATACATGCACACACACACAGAGTAAGATATACACAAACACACACAAATACAAACACCACTACACACACCAAATACATACACCAACACATACACAACAACACACCAACACATATAAATACACATATCAGCACACATAAAATGAAACATAAAATATTACCGTGAGAGGGAGAGAATTACCAAAGAAAATCTCCAATGGCGGCGGGTGAATCTCAGGACAGAGTCTGAGTGAGAGTGATAAGAAAGAGAGAGATAGAGATAAGTCTCGAGTAAAATGAAAAAAAACCTAGGTGGGTTTTATTTATAGAAGGAACATGGTAACAGTTTGGAGTCTTGACCCCTCCTATGACCAATTAAATCCATGTACATGGTCACGATATGGAGTTGTGATCCCTCTTATAACCAATCAAAACTCCGTACATGGTCACGGTCCAAAACGGTGACTATTGGGACGTGATCAATTTAAACTAAAGGGTAGTCACTGTTAAGAATCATGGTTTACAACCATAACCATAGTTCACTAGCATTGGTCATGGCTTGGTCACAGTTTTGTATCGTGACCATCAACCTGGTAAATTTGGAGGGAATTTTGGCACCTAAAGGGTCATGGTTAGGTCAATATTCTTATTCATGATCACCATGATCACGGTCTGGAACCATGACTAATCCCCTATCTATGTCACCACATACTTTAGTCACAACCTTGGTCACGAGTTTTGTGTAATGGTCATGATTTTGACCGTGACCACCCTTGTCACGGATTTGGACCATGACCAGCCTAATGTGAGCGTTCTCGGTATATGGCCTAGTGAGATATCTTTGATTAGACTTATATATTATATTTTCACCAGTAAAACCCGATCAATGTACAATTTTATAGTCCTAACAGAGTAACAAATAAGCTAAGTCTGAGAATCAAGGAATTGATTATATGTTGGTTATAATCGATTAGTGTTTAAGCTACGAGTATCAGACACATAATGTAGGGAATCATATCATGTATTACAATCAACTTTGAAAATAAGAACTCTTTATTCCAAGAGATTTAGAAATGATAAAATTCGAATAAAATCATGATTATTTAGTGAAATTAATTGTGATTAAATAAATAAGGTAAATAGTTATAGTAATTGGAATTGGAATTTCTGAGTATTTATTTGGAAGCCAATTTAATTATTTGTCTTGGGTCCCTAGTATAGTCCAATACCCAAGTAGTAGGCCCAAAACTCTCTGAAAGCCCAAGATTAGCTAAGGCCCGTAACTTTTTCCCATTTATTTAGGTGTAAGCTAGGGTTTTAGGTTAATGATCCATCATGGTGGGTTAGAGAGGGAGAGGAAATACACTATTAACGTGTTTGATAAGGGGTGAAAAGACAGAAGTTGATTTTCTCATATTTCACCATGGTGTCATCTCCAGAAATGTTCACACACAAGCCTTACTTTTGGTGGATCATATGGTACAAGATTCGAGATGTTCAGAGCTTTCTAATAAGGTTTTTGGAGACCTTGGAGAGCAGTAAGATCTATATCATCTTTAATCTTTTTTTCCTCATACGAATCATAACATGATTCGCAATGTGATTGTTTCTTGAAACTATATGCTTAATCTTTAAACCTGGTTCTTATTTTCCTTCCACTGCATGACTAATCAAAGATCTTAGGGCTGAAATTTTCCCACATTTTAAATTTCAATCCGGCTTTGTTTTCCCCAACACACGCATCCGCCCACTCATATTTTAAAAGTGTCATGTTAGTGTCAAGTTAAAAAGAAAAAAAATGTATAGTGTCATATTCGTGTCTTATTGATTCTTTTTCAGACGTATTATATATATATATATATATATATATATGTGTGTGTGTGTGTGTGTGTGTGTGTGTGTGTGTGTGTATGTAAATTAATTTTTTAATGAACACGTCATATGTTACTGATCTTTATAGCACTATGTTAATTGAAAAAAATATAAGCATATAAAATGACTAAATATGCAAATTATCATTAAAATCACTGTCTTGCCCCCCAAAAAAACTCATATAACCTTACAAAGACAATATGGTAACTTTGCGTGACTTATTGTAGAATATTGAAATTTATCAATGACAAACTCTGGGAAGCATATTCTCATTAATTAATATGAATTGTGAAAAAAATTATGTGATGTTGTAATTCAACAAAAGAATACTCTAAATAGAATTTAAAGTAATGAAAATGAGGAAATTGAAGGATATTTTTTTTGGAGAATGTAGGAAAACGAGGTATGTTAGCATAAGAATTTATGGAATATAATAAAACCCAAAATATATGAATTTCCCAAGATAGACATCATACTACCATGAGAAAAAAATACCCACACACGCACACATACATAAATATATATATATATATATATATATATATATATATATGTGTGTGTGTGTGTGTGTGTGTGTGTGTGTGAACCATGAAGTAAGAGAAGTAGGAATTTGAATTGGGCCAAGTAAACCCAAATCATGCTAATTAAACACACTAAATTTGGGCCAAGATTTTAATAAGTTTGATCCATGATGAACTTGATGAAAAATTTCAAGCCCAAACTATTGTTGGAGTAGAGTTTCAACTACATGTGGTTGAGCCGAATTAGACCTAGCTCAAAAATTAATTTATACATCCATCCATCCATCCATCCATATATATATATATATATATATATATATATATATATATATATATATATATATATATATATATATATATATATTATGCAAATGATTTTTACTAGTAATTTGTTAAAGATTTAGACAATAGATTTCAAGGAATTTGGACAATGCTTTTTTATTTTACTTTATTCTTTTAGACTTTAACTTCGAAAATTTATAATGTTTATACCTTTTAATTTTATTTCAAATTTTATATTTATTTTGGCCTTTACAAAATAATATTTTAAATTTGTCATTTAGAATCGAGTTCAGGCCTGCACAAACTCAAGCATGAAGCTAGTTATTATTTATGAGTCAAGATTGAGTGAGATGGTTTATTTTAAATTTGGGTCAATCTCAGCCTTGGAATGACACAATTGAATTCAGTTCGAGCATAAGTAACCCCAATACCGGCTGAATCGATTCGATTTACATGCCGAACTCTTTAATTCAAGCATTAAATGCTAACAAAACCCAATCAATTAATAGTTGTGAGTACTTCTTCAAGAAAATAACTCCTTATCTAGAAAATGGGAATACGGCACGTGAAGATATCATGTCGATTGAAAATTTCTAGACTTAATTTATTTACTTCAAAATCATTATTTTGAGGGAAGGTGACATATTTTATTACATCAATTTCATAATATCTCGTATACTTAAATATTTTGCATGAGAACTACACACACACACACACACACACACACACACATACACAAATATATATATATATATATATATATATATATATATATATATATATATATGTATATGTATGTATATGTATGTATGTATGTATGTATTCACACACACATATATAACACACACACGCACATACATGGAGCATACCGAGAGATTATTTTTGTACAATTGTTAAAGGCAAAATAGACAAGAAATTGATATTAAAAATTATTTAGTATAGTGTTGAAAGAATTAAAAAATAGCCAAACTAGAACATGAAAGTAAAATAAATAGGAGGAAAATGATGCATTTCTATCTTTATTTGTTGAATATCAGTTCATTTACTTGTTAGTAGCCATAGTAATTAATGATCTAGGGAAATTACCTCCTCATTATAATCCTACAATTCTTGCTCAGGATTTGACCGCATTGACTGTTCAAGATCATCATGTAGTAATTGTTGTTGATATAAAATTTGGTTTCCATCGCAATAAAGGATCCCAATCGTACTCAGTTTGGTCCATTTTTAATTTTTGGTTTGATTAATTTGTATTTTTTAGGTGTTCAACAAATTTGAAGCCCAAATGATCACGACTACTGTAAAAGAACCAATATTCCATTACAATTAATAAATTTTCACATCTTAAAGATCCCTCTAGTTGTCCCTTTTTGTAGTGTGTCATCGCCAAAAATAAAGTTTAGCATTGAGGCAATGTGACTTTGATATGTATGATAAATGTACAAATGAAAATTTGGACCATCTTGATTTAATTTCATTATAAATATTGTGGAGTATAAATAAGCCAAGCGGCCCAAACATAACGACCCAAATAAGTTTGAATCCACAAATAAGACTAGCCTAATAACTAACAGGCAAGGGAAGTCATAAGAGATAACTACATAGAGATAAATCCATCAAGAAAAGGTCTCAGGGGATATTAATATGAATCAAGAAGGGACTCGATAAATAGGTCACATAAGTCTAACACGATTCTGCCGCCTCCACCTCTATAAATGTAACCCTTACCCAAGGGAAAAGGGGACATGTAACTTCTTGATATTAAATCATAGAAAAGTAATAAAAATAGAGAAACAACTCGTGGATGTAGGCCATTGACAAACCAAATAAATCCTTTTATTGTGAGACTGCTTTATTCTTAGCTTGGCGTTAACTGCTTAGATTCATTTATTATGATTATTTGCAGTCACAATTGGCATCGTCTATGAAAAATAACTTTTTCCCCTAAATCAGCTAATGCCAACAAGTTAAGAAATGTCTCACACTCATAGTGCACCCGTTTCGATCAACCAATAAGGGGACTGCAACCACACAAAGTCAGGTTTGAGATTCATCGAATAGGAGTCAGGGCGCCCCTCATCCCGTGATACATCCCAAAAGATTAGAACTCTAAATAGAGCAACGAGGATCCGAGATAAACTCAGATCTCCCAGCCATCGACCCTTATGAACAATAAATCCATGAGCAAGAGGAGGCAATATGCCTCTAAATAGAGGAAAACACATATCCAACTATGCCTAGAAAGAATGGAGCGAGAGCCTTATGGAGATAAACACAAGCGTCATGGTTGGATGCCTAACACTCAGAAAAAAAAACTATCATTCGAGGAGGAGTTCACACCGTGAGTATGAGAACTCAGAACACAAGAGTCGACAGCGAGGCAAAATCATAAGGAGGGAAATCGTAGACATGATATCTGAATTCTGGTACAAAGGGAGATAGATAAACACCTAGATAATCACGGGTCTAGATCCACCAAGGAATTATCTCGGAGGGCCCTCATCACTCAGATGTAACCCCCCTTCTCCAAGGCAATTGAGGATCAAGCGCCCCCAAAGAAATTTACAACCCCAAGGTTCAAAGTGTACGATGGAGAAATTGACCCTATTGGTCACATGCGCCAGTAAAGACAAGCTATGGCATTATGGAGCTAAAACAACGCTCTTAAGTGTTGTATGATCCCCTTTAGCTTGGGGGATATTGCACAAAATTGGTTTGAGAGGTTGCCGCACAGGTCGACCAAGGATTTCAAGTTACTTTCCAAAGCCTTCATAATCGCTTCATTACAAGAAGTTCTCACCTAAAAAGAATGGATTCTGTCATCACTATAAGGAAGAAACCCCAAGAGACTTTGCGCGATTAAGCCAGATGATATTGGAAAACCTATAACAAAATTGAAGATTGCTCTAAAGAGGTTGTCGTGGCATCATTCAAGATAGGGCTGACCCATAACTCCATGTTGCACCAGTCCCTCAGCAAGAAGGAGGCATACACCATCGATGATCTTATGTCGCACTTATAGAAGTATGCCAAGGTGGAATATTAGTCTCCCTCAACTAAGATGATAATGGTCGTGCGAAGGCAACCAAAGGGAACAAAAAAGATAGAACCAACAAGAATGGACAAAGAATAAGGACGAAGGTTATAAAAATTAGGACAAGGCTGACTCGTCCAAAGCTTTTCAAGAAATCACTACTATTTTTAAGGAACCAATATAAAATATCTTAGGTAAGATCAATGATCAATAGTTCCTCAAGTGTCCGAAGAAGATGGGTGCTGATCCAAGAAAATCGAATAATGTACTCATATGTGCCTATCACAAAGAGAACGGGCATAAAATAGAGAACTGCAAGGGCTGAAATCCCATCTAAAAGAGTTAGACTAGGCAAGGAATTTAAGTGAGTACATATGAGGAAAGGTGATAAGGAAACCAAATAATGTTTTTGAAGATGAGTTGGGGCATGAGTTCTCCATTATCAACGTTGACTCAAGTTCCAAGAAAAACTAAGGCAACACATTTTAGATGGAGCTCAAGAAGGTCACTATTGTTATGGAGGCCTTCATGATTGACCATATAAAAAGCCCAGCCAATAAGCATAAGTAATCAAAATGTAGACTACAATAAGCATATAGGCTTTACAAAAGACAATTTGATCGAGGTGAGGACTCCATAACATGATGTGTTAGTAATCACCCTCGGGATTACAATCTAGGTTGTGGATAAGATACTAGTCGATCAAGGAAGCTCCTCCGAAGTCATTTACATGTAAATATTTAATAAGCTCAAACTTAAGATGGAAGACTTGAAGGAAGTGACCATCCCTATGGCCAGCTTCACTGGAAATATGACTATGTCATTAGGAAAGGTGGTCCTACCAGTTAGGGCCGAAAGCATCTCAAAACTGATTGAGTTCTTGGTTATAGACATTGACTCTCCATACTATGACATTCTTGGGAGAGGATGGCTGCATACCATGCAGGTCGTTACCTCTACTTACCATCAGAAACTTAAGTTCATCACAAATCGTGAAACAATGGAGATCAAAGGCAACCAGATTGTTGCTAGAAAGTGTTTCATCTCTTCCATCGGATCTAAACAAGAGAAGAGTAAAGATAAGAAGATTGTTCTTAAAGCATCTCAAGACGAAGATAAGGGTTGACCCCATGGATAGGGTCATAGAAAAGTAAGAAGATGTAGCCTTTGATGATACTCAATCAGGTAGGAAATTCCTGATCGACACTATATTATTCGAGTAAGAGAGGAAGGAGTCGATTTCTATTCTGAAGAAGAATCAAGATATATTTGCATGCCATCCATATGATATGCCTGGGATTGACCCTGAAGTCACATGACACGGACTTCACATTGATCTCATTTATTTGTCGATCATACAAAAATCTCATCGAACTGCCCTAAAAAATAAAAGGTAGTGGAAACAAAGGTAGGGAAACTTCTAGAGGCAGGGTCTATCAGAGAAGTTCAGTTCCTAAAATGTCTCTCAAACTCGGTGGTAGTAAAAAAGAGTAATTGTAACTAAAGAGTGTGCATGGACTTCGTCGATGTCAACAAAGCCTGTCATAAAGACAACTTTCCTCTGCTTAAAGATCGATCAGCTGGTCGACACCACAACTAGTTATGAACGGATGAGTTTTCAGATGCATACTCAGGGTATCATCAGATCCCTTTGTTCGGCCCCGGCCAAGACAAAACTTTATTCATAACCACTTTGGGCCTGTATTATTACAAAGTCATTCATTTTGGCCTTAAAAATACAGAAGACACGTACTGATGGTTAGTCATGAGGATGTTTAAGCAATAGTTGGGAGACAATATAAGGCTTTACATTGGTGATATGGTCTTCAAGATCAAGCTCAAAGACGACCATCTGAAGGACTTAGGGGATACTTTTGAAATCCTCAAGAAATATCGATTGAAGCTCAATGTAACCAAATGCTCTTTTAGGGTTCAGTCTGGAATGTTCCTGTGCTACTTAGTCAACAAAAGAGGTATTAAGGCCAACCCTGACTAGATAGTTGCGATCAGTAAAGTTTAACCTCCAAAGATTTTATGTGAGATCCAAAAGTTAACAAGAATATTAGTAGCCCTTAACCGTTTCATCTAAAAGTCTTTTGAATGATGTTGATCATTCTTTCAGCTATTGGAAAAGAAAAAAAGGACTCACCTAGAACGAGGAATGCTCAAAGGCCCTTGAAGATATTGAATCTTATTTGATTAAACCTCCCCTACTATCTATTCCAAATCTAGAAGACGCTCTTTATCTCTAACTAGTGATTTCTAACCATGCAGTCAATTTAGTCTTAATGTGCGAGAAGAAGCGACGTTCGGCCCTTACTTACTACATTAACGACATGCTCCTGGATACCAAGCGATGCTACCTCTCACTTGGAAAATTGGCCTAATACTTAGTCATCATGTCACATAAGTTGAAGCATAATTTTTAAGCTCATTGAATCATAGTCATCACTTCCTTCCCCCTTAAATTCGTTCTTTGAAAGACCAAAATTTCTGGACGAATGTCCAAATAGTCAGTTAAATTTGGAAGGTTTGATATACACTATCAATCAAGAAGGATGATTAAGGGTTAGGTGTTGATAGACTTCATTACTGAATTAATAAGAAAAAAGGAGCCCAACAACAAAGATATAGTTGATCAATTAATAAATTAAAAACCCGAACGGCCCAGAAAGTGGACCCTTTATGTGGATGATGCATTTAATTCCAAGAGGTAAGAGTAAGATTGTGCATATTTTCCCAAAGACTGCCATGATCGAGCAAGGGATTAGATTTGTCTTTGAAGCTTCCAATAATGAGGAAACATATGAAGCCCTTATTATCAGACGTCAACGCCAGGGATAAACGAATGTCGATAGACCTATAAGTCTCCCAGGAATTAATGACAAAATTTGAGAAAGTCCACATTCAACAGATCCCCCGGGGCATAATATCCATGCTGATGCCATAGCAGCCTTGGGATCAATAGTGGACTCTAATATGAGAAGAATAATTGAAGTAGAGTTCCTCACCATGCCTAGTATCACAAAGACTGCGGGCATCGAGTAGGTACTTACAGTGCAAAGAAATCCCTATTGGATGGACTCAATAATCACCTATCTACGAGATGACATTTTTTCATTCGATAAGAAGAACGCCCACAAAATTAGGGTGCAAACTGCCCAATTTTATTGAATGACTATAGGTAAATTCTACAAGAGATCTTTCACTGGTCCCTACCTCTAATACGTGCATCTAAGTGACGTTGACCAATTTTTATATGAGCTTCATAATGGAATTAACGGGAGCATTGCTGGAGAAATATCTCTAGATTTTGGAGAAATCAAAGAAGGTTATTAGTGGCCATATATGAAAAAAGATGACATCTCATATGTCAAGAAGTGTGGAAAATGCTAAAAGATCTCTCCAATGCTCCATTAACTAATCAATAAATTGAAGTCACTGACTAGTTCATGGTCGTTTTACTAATGGGGTTTGTATATTATAGGTCCACTCCCGAAAGAACCAGGGATTCACAAATACCTCTTGGTTGGAATAGACTACTTTATGGAGTGAATTGAAGAAGAACCATTGGTGAACGTTAAAAACACTAACATAATCAGGTTCATCTAAAGGAATATCATGACATGCTTTGGTGTACCTAGGGCGATCATCATGGATAATGGAGCACTTTTTGAAAGTGGTCCATTCCAAAGCTTCTGCGACAACCATTGCATCAAGATCACTTCATCTGTGTGGCCTATCCTCAAAGCAATTGGCAAGCTATGACCTTTTACAAAATAATGCTCGATGGCATAAATAAGAGATTAGAGAAGGAAAAAGGAGCTTGGGTGGATGAGCTTCCCTATGTCCTATAGGCATATCGTACTAGCATAGAAGACAACCGGGGAAACACCCTTCACTTTAGCCTATGGGATGGAAGATTTTATACCTTTAGAAGCTAGTCTACCAATAATGAAGATCTTCATTGTCGAATAGGGTTTAAACGAAGAAATTATTAAGACTTAGCTTGATCTCGCTGACGAATGAAGGGAGTAGGCCCTGATAAAATTAGCTTCCTACCAATAGCAATTGGCTATGCAGTATAGCAAGGGCGTAAGCCCAAACAAATTCTAGGTCGGTGACTATGTCCTCAGAAAGGCTCTCGAGAACGCTAAAAACCTTCAAATGGAATGTTGGATCCAAACTAGGAAGGATCGTTTAAGATTATCTAGGAAAATTTGCATGGCGCCCACCACTTAGAAACAATGGAGGGGAAAGAGATACCAAGGGCTTGAAATGCAACCAACTTAAGAAAGTCTTATTTATAGTTTGTTTATTTATTTCTTGTAATTTTTAGTTCCCAACTTATGTTGCTCGGAATAATTTAAATTTTGAATTCAATAAAGTACAAACCCAATTGGCCAAGTGGTTTATTTAGTCATTAAACATTCTTCTAAATGGCATGCTTACACTTTTATGTTTTGGTTGGACATTAACCACTATCACCTTAGTTTGATTATACTTAATCATAGGCTTAAACTTTCATGCCTTGGTCGAACATTGACCAATGTTACCCTAGTTTGATTATACTTAATCTAAAAGCCAAGGTTTAACGACTTTTGTCATAAAAAAACACGAAAACCTCAAGAATTGACCAGGCAAGCAAAAGACCTACAGGGGATAGTCCTAAAACCAAGTGCATTTTTTTTTCTAAAGTTCTAATCCTAAGATAATGTGACAACACAACCTAAAAGGTAAGACAAACAATATAATCATGCTCAACATAAGAAATAAAAAAATGAAGATTGTGAAATTACACAAATATTATAATACAAAATTACACAGGGAAAAGTGTACATCAACAAAAAACTCAAAATTACATCTATGCAAGAAAACATAAATTGTAAAATTATTATCTTCGACGAGTGATCACCTCTGTTATAGTGACTCTTTGGCCATCATCACGGTTTGGCATGAACTTATCATCACTCTCATGAGAAGCCAAATAATGTTTGGCTAGTTCAAGAGGAATGGCATCAAGAGGGACCTAACTTTCTTCACTTACAAATGGGGGATGGGGCAGGCTAAACAGTCAACTTGGTACCAATACCAGAGTTGGGAATCCTTTGGGACATTCATGACTCCCAAATCATTCAACCAACCATACTTGTATACTAACTATTTGGCTTCTTCCATCCTGAGAGGAGCATCCACCTACCCCTTATTATAAACAGAAGACCATTCCGCATAAGTACCTTTCCTAAAGAGATAATGGATCTTGAGTTTGTCGTAACTCAGCCCCATCTTGGCCACTCAATCTCTTTGCAAATTTTCCTTGGCTTCAACGAGCTATTTTCTTAAGGAATTATTCTCATCTTGCAAGAATGAGATAATATCACTAATGTCTTTGGCTTCGATGAGATGCCTCCCTAAAGACTTGATCTCATCTTCTATAAGTGCTGCAGTGAAGGTCATTGACATATTCTTTCATATTGGCAACTAAGATAGGTTGTTCTTTATAAGCCTTGGTCATTTTCTGACTAGATGTTCGAGTAAAAATGAAAGAACGATGAGCTTGAAAATTAGCTCCCTACCTCAGACTGGTATCAAGGTTACCAGCAAAAGAAAGAATATCTGCAAATACATTGTCAAGCTGTAAGAATAAAAGGAAATTATTCAGCAATAATAAGATACAGAGTTGTACATTGATAAAATATTTCACTACAATAAATTGGGGAAAAGAGGACAAATAAAGAAGAATGAAAGAAAATATAAGGATCCTCAAGATAATTATTCCTAACTAGTTTTTGGCTTCCTTTTCTTTCACCTGCTCTTGTGTTTCTGGAACTTTTCCCTTGTCAGCCTCAGAGTCCCCTTAGTCAGCAGCTACCTCTGCTGGACCAACTTCTTCTACTGTAGGAGGAGAACCTAGATCGTGCTCTCTAGAGAGTTTAGACTCAGCTGGGACATTGTCCTTCGTCAAATCAGCATCCTAGCCTTTTCTTATGTTTGACTTTCTAATAAATGTTAGCTGGCATTTTACATCAGCATAGGCATCCTCATAGTTAGTATCATAACATGCATCCTTGGTGGTAGCTAAAGCTTTTATTTTTTCCTTCCAGATTTTCTTCAGTTGTCCGTGTTTAACCAACAGATGGTCGCTATCGACCTTTAGTTAGTCACACGTGACTTTCAACTAGTCATGCTCATTCTTCAACTCGTCCATCCCCGAGATATTGGACTTTTTCTTCGTCTCATAGGCCTTTTTTTGTGCAGCCGCAAGGGCCTCTTCAGACTTGTTAAAAACTACGGTCAGTTCGTCAGTGAACCTGGATTGATCTGAGCATTTTTTCGGGATAACGATAAAGTCAACCACAAACTGCAAAAAGAAAAGAAAGGATTCTATCAAAATTCAAAAATCTAAGCAAAGCAGAGGAGATAATAACCGAAATAAATTTATGCTTATCATTGACAACGCCTGAGTGACATGTGTAGAAAGTTTCTCATGGGTCAACATGTTAACTTGTTCATAGTCAAGCACGAGCACTCCCCCCTTAACAGGCCAAAGGCCAAAGATATATTCTTGGCCACCAAAATTACCTAGTGGCCCTTCCCAAGGTTTAGGGAATCTCATTTTAGGGGAGGAATAACAAAAACAAAATAAGAAGTAGTCTTTTCCTTTTTGTTCTTCTATGGGACGGGGGATTTGTCACAAAAATTGGCACAGAAGCGACCCCAATGTCTTCTTCTTGAGGACCATAGACTAGGGGGAAGTATCCATATCATCATCATCAACAAAAAGAATCCTCTTCTTTAGGGCCATCACTTATTCCTCTACATAAAGGATGGTATCAACATTCAGTGACTCAATAGAGGAGGAGGTGGAAGACCCTTCACTTGCTAAAGGAAGGGGCACATCAGGGATTAAGTCCACAAGGTGAGCAGTGAAACTACTAATCGAATTCTTGTATTAGGTGATCACCTGCTGAAACCAATGGCCTTTTAAGCTTCCAGACCTTGATGAGTTATTCCCTACTAAAATGAGAGGAAAATGGCTATTTCTTCTTCAATCTAGATGGAAGAAAACACAAGAAGATCATCATCAGTGATTGCATCAATAAATATAATTAAAAGTGTGGAATAGAAATTAGGTTGAACTATTCCCTTTCCTCTCTCCGAGCATAAAAACCCTTAATATTGTTCGCCCTCAGGAAGACGCGGGTGTTGTAAATTTTTGGAAATAAAGGCTTGATCTTAATAACCCTTATTGGAATCAGGAAGGTTGACGACCAAGACTCTACCATCCTTTCTCACCTTCAGATAAAGAATCCCATCAGCTGTGTCGGACCACGAGTAATAACTCTTAATTTTAGGATCCCTATATGGGTCCCATATATTTCATTAATTCTTTGAACACCATTGGCGATTCACCAAGTATTTGGGGCACATCGGGTAGGGACTACTCCAAAAAACTCATAAAAATCTAGAAATGTTTGATTTGTGAGAAAAGTTATTCCTCCCTCAGCCATTGAAAGGGTATGGATCTAGTAACCACCCTCAATAGCATTACAATCTTCCATATTTTTAGCACACTAAAATACTACCTATGGAGGAATCGAATATGTTTTTCTAAATTCCTCCATGGTCCTTTCATTGACAGAGTACATTTTTACCAAGAACAAAGAGGAAACTCAAAGAAACAAAAATGCTTACAAGATAAGATCATTCAGAAAGAATGAAAATATTCTAAAACGATGAAGGAAAATGAAGCTAAGGGTGAAGAAGAATTATAGGCAAAGTGTGTAAAGGGTGAAGCTCCAATCATTCATTTTAAATGAAGTAAAGTGTGGAAATGACGGTACAAGCTTTTGATTAAACTTCGAGTGAAATCCTAAACATCTAATAATCCGGGAACGGGGCCCAAAGCTCATTAATGCAATCGACGATTCATTTTCAGAACATTACCAGTATACCCTTACTTAAACAAAATAATTACAAGCATGTCCCTACAAGATTCAACTGTTAGAATAGTATCCGACCAGCTCATAGTTGATTTTTAAGGAAGTTTTTTGAGATAAAATATCTAACGACTATCAACTACTTATACAACGCGCAAACTCCCATTACCCTAAAGTTAGACATCTGGAAGATTCTATCTCCACTTTTCAATGAAGTTTAGCACTACGTTATTCCCTCTAAGTGGAAGATGCCTAATATTGAACCATTTGATGGTTCCAAAGATCCTATAGATATTTGGAGACTTATAGGTCACTCATGCTCCTTTAAGACACCTCAGATGAGGTTTTATGTTGATCATATCCCGCTACTCTAAGGGGGACTGCTAGGCACTAGCTTTCCAAGTTCAAACTAGGGACCATTTGAAGCTTCATTGAGTTAGTTAGGCCATTTGTTGGCCATTTTATAGGGGCCCAAAAGATGAGGAAACATGTTACCTCTTTCCTCTAATTTATATGGAAGACGGACGAAGCTCTCAGGGAGTATGCCAAGAGATTCAACAAAAAGTCTCTCTAAGTTGATGATGTAAATGATACCATTTGTGTGGAGGACTTCATCCTAAACCTCACCTCAAAGGATCTGTAGAGATATTTCAGTTAGAGACCTCCTAAATCCATGACTGAGCTACTTGAGAGAGCTAAAAAATACATGAATGCTAAGGATGCAGTAAAATCAAGGTGCTCCACCCTAAAAAGAAAAGAGGAAAGATATATTCTCCCACCTTAGAGAGTCCCCTGAGGCAGATCAGGCTAAGAAGAGGAAGGATAAAGGTACAAATAATGGACTTACGAAAGCCAAACATTTCATTCGCTCATAGCCACTCTAAATAAGGTTTTTATAACAGAAGATGATTAAGATCTCCTGCATCCGCCAAAGTCCATAAGATCTATTGGGGATAGGAGGGACAAGTATAAGTATTGAAGACTTCAGAGAGACCACAGATACAATACCAATGATTTCTTTAGACTCAAAGAAACCATTTAAGGGGTCATTAAGAGAGGTTATATCAAGGAGTTTATGGAAAATATGCACGTAATGGTGAGAACAACAACATCAATAATAAAAATAAAGACAATGTCCCTC
Organism: Sambucus nigra; assembly: GCA_949130495.1. Taxonomy (NCBI): domain Eukaryota; kingdom Viridiplantae; phylum Streptophyta; class Magnoliopsida; order Dipsacales; family Adoxaceae; genus Sambucus; species Sambucus nigra. The sequence continues at coordinate 205,820,984 of OX422208.1, forward strand.
TAATTGACGCGAACACCATTTTTAGAGGATTTTTTTTATGGAGGACTTTCTTCCATTACCAACAAAGCTCACCTTAGAAGCATCCAGCATAAAGGGTGAAAGTCTATACTATACACCACTAGTTTTAATTCTCAAAAGGAGTTATTATGATGATCTTTCTAGATACATGACTCAAAAGAATCCTCCTTCACCATGATGACCCCTAGTCATCACAGTGATCATGGGAAATGCAACTATGATGAAGGTGTTGGTCGATATAATGAGCTAAACTGATATCTGGTTGTTAAATTCTTTTAAGGTTGTGGGCCTCACCACAAAGTACATGTAACCAATCACCACTCACTTGATTAGATTTAATGGGAAAAATACCTATTCCATGGGGGTATGTCACTCTCCCCCTCGTAATTAGTTCACAACAATACTTCTCAACCATTTAGAACAAGTTCCTACTGGGTGACTTACCTTCAGCCTACAATGTAATCTTCGGCAGACCTTATCTCAATGATTTAGATGATATCATGTCAACTTGAAGGATGGTAATAAGGTTCCTATCCCTATAGGTGTGGGATAAGTATTCAGGTACTAAAAGAAGGGCGGGGAGTGTTACAACACTTCTATGAAAGAGAAGAATAGGTCACTTAAGACCTCCTAAATATTATTCGAGGTCCCAGTAAGTTTTTCAAATAAGAGATGTTGCCCAAGAAGAGGTCATGCCTCCTCCACCTGAGATGACTGAGAACCTACTAGAATGTTTGGGTATAAAGTTGATGAATGTGGATACTCTGGATCCACAAGACGAAGAGTAAGAACAAAGAGGTGAGACGAATAAAAATCTAGTCGTTGTTTGCATTGATGCTGAGGATCCCACTAAAGTTATACAAATTGGGGATGGTCTAAGATAGTCCTTTAGAGAGGATCTAAACCAGTTATTGAAAGAAAATAAAGATGTATTTTCTTGGAGCCACTCATATATGGAGGGGTAGACCTGGAAGTTATGGCCCACCACCTTAGTGTGGACCCAAACCATAGGCATGTCCGCCAGAAGAAGCGATTCTTTGGCCCCGAGGGAAACACCATAAATCCAAAAGAAGTTGACAAACTCTTAGCAGTTAATTTCATCAGAGAAGTACGGTATCCAAAATGGCTCTCAAACGTGGCGTTAGTGCCCAAAGCCAATAATAAATAGCAGATGTGTGTTGACTTGAGTGTCCTCAATAAGTCATGCCCTAATTTTTGTTATCCTCTGCCTTATATTGATACTTTAGTAGACTCAACTACTGGTTATGACCCTATTCTTCATGGATACCTACCCTGGGTACAACCAAATCAGAATGGACCTTGTTGAAGATAATACCTCATTTATCATGGATGAAGGAACCTACTACTATAAATCTATGCCTCTTGGACTGAAGAACGTAGGTGAAACTTATCAGAGGGTGGTGAAATCCATCTTCAAGGACCTCATTGGAAAATCCATCGAGGTTTACGTTGATTATATGATGGTTAAGAGTCTAAAAGTTTGGGACCATATGAGAAACCTCACAAAGACCTTCGTTATCCACAAGGGAAACTAGATGAACCACAACCCAAAAGAATGTTCTTTTAGGGTAGCTGAAGGTAAATTTTTGAACTTTATGGTCACCATCCATGGTATTGAGGCCAATTTAGAGAAGATACAAGCTTTACTAAACAAGGAGTCCCCCCCAAAAGTTAAAGAAATCCAAAGCCTAACTGGGAGAATTACTGAACTAAATCGATTTGTTTCTAAAGCCATGGACAAGTGCTTACCTTTCTTCGAAATACTAAAGATAGGCTTCCATTGGACTCCAAATACTGAAGAAGCCTTATAAATCCTTAAGAAAGATTTGGTTTATCCACCTCTGCTATCCCTGACCATCACCAGGGAGGACTTGTACTTGTTCCTTATTGATTCTCTAACTAATGTCAACTTAGACTTGATCTGAGAAGGATTTAGAGTCTAATAGACAGTGTCTATGTCAGTCGAGTTCTGTAAGGGGATGAAAGTAAGTAACCAAGGATGAAAACTCTCACCTTCCACCTTATCACCTTAGCCAAACGCTTAAGGCCTTACTTCCAATCAAATATCATCGTGGCCATGATTGATCAACCCTTTCGACAGATCCTATATAAGCCTTGTACATAAGGAATGCTTGTCAAATTGTCTTTGGAGTTGGGGGAATCTAAGATCAAGTACCATCCACAGAGTTCCATAAAGGCCAGACCTTATCCAACTTAATTGTGGAGTTCATCAACCTATAGGAGGTGGAGGAAGACCCCAAGAGCTCAGGAATAGAAGTAACGATGCCCAAGGAGACTAAGTAGCCATTTTTCCTAGAGATAGAGCCCAACCTTCCAATGCGGGTCTTACAAGTGGATGGTTCCTCCAACAACTGGGGAAGAGAAGCTAGAATCCATCTACTATTATGAAAAGCAAGTAAAATTTCTCTTGCCCTTCATTTTCTATTCAAGACCTCCAATAATAAGGTAGTGTATGAGCCCTTAGTGGTAGGCCTAGGTTTGTCCATTCATCTAATAGAATACTTAGTGGAATCTATCAGTGGCTCTCAATCGGTAGTCAATCAAGTCATTAAGGTCTATGCGGCCAAAGGTTATAGAATAGAAGGTTACTCATCAATTCTAAAGCATATCATCCAGATGATCCCACCATTCAGGATTATAAGAGTTCTTCAAAAGGAAAACTGTGACGATGACCACCTCGCATGAGTGGCCTTATCAGATGAGGTAGATACATAAGTATTGATTATTACCTTGGAACAACCAACCATCACCCAACTCCATATCAATATTGAAGAGGTTGATCAAGGTTCAGACTTGAAAATTCCCTTTAAGGCATACCTCAGAGACGGAGTATTGACTAAAGACAAGATTCAATCCAGATGACTGAAGTCTTTAATTTCTAGATATTATCTAAAAAATGGAGTCTTGTTAAAAAATTGGTATTACTCAGCACCTCAGCCCATCAAAAGCCATTTACATCCTCAAAGACCTATATAAAAGTGTTTATGGTGATCACACATGCCCCAAGAACTTTGTCTATAAGGTGATGTAAGGATAATTTTGGCCTACCTTAGGGAAATAAGAAAAATATATAGTTCAGTGTTGTGATAAATGTTAGAGGTTTATAAGAAACCAACAGAGAAAATGCCCTCATTCTAAGTCTTTGGACCTTTGCTCAATGCTTGGTGGATTTAGTGGGTCCTCTGCCTCTCAACAAAGGCTAAAACACATTTTGCATTATGGTAATAGATTGCTTCATGATGTGGGCAAAGGCCGAGCCTTTGGACACCATTATAGAAAAGAACACCACCAACTTCATCTTTAAGAGCATAATTTATTGATTAATCCTACCAAAAGTTATTGTCTCTGATGTCGGGAAGTAATTTAACAACCCATATTTTAGAGACTTTTGTTTAGACTATAAGATAAGAAACCATTACTCATCTACAATCCATCCTCAAGTGAACGACCAAGTTGAAATGACTAACCTAACTATCTTCCACAATTTGAATAAGAGGTTAGAGAAAGTTAATGGTCCACAGGCTAAGGAGTTGCCAATCATCTTATAGGCCTGTAGAACCACAATAAGAGGTCTAATAGGGGAAGCCCCATTCTTCTTAACCTTTGGCACATAGGCAGTTTGAACTAAAGGCTAATGACGATGACGTCAAAAGGTCTTTGGATGAGATGAAAGAGAAGTGTGAAGCGACATGAGTCAAAATGACTGCTTATAAGATGACCTTCTATTTCACTAAGAAAGTTTCACATAGATAATTCAAAGTAGGGGACATGGTCTTAAGATAGGTCATCATTACCAGACGAAACCAAAGTGAAGGAAAGTTAGGCCCCAGTTTGGAGGTCCATATGTAGTTGTCCGAATAGCAAGGCCATGGTGTTATTTCTTGAAGAATGTGGACGAATTCAAAATTCCTCACCCTTAGAATGTGTAACATCTAAAGAAATACTTCCATTGATGTGTTCCACTATTGAAATGAAGTGAAAATTAAACTTTTTGCTACCTATGTTGTCTCCTACAAGGCTTCAATCATTGGATCGAGGGTAAACCTAAGGTCTAAGGGCCCAACATGAGTTACGAGGCTCCAATCCTTGGCTCTAGGTTTAACCTAATGTCTGAGGACATAATAAGAGTTACAAGTCTTTTATCCTTGGCTATAAATAAAATGCTTGAGGCACTAGAGACCTTAGACAGGCTACTCCTGGAGTTGCAAGGCTTTCATCCTTAGTTACCAAAGTCCCTAAGGTCTTAAACAACCCAACAAGAGTTGCAAGGAAGTCATTCTTTTCTTGAATAAATAGCCAAAGGTCTAATGACCCAAATAAGGCTATAGGAATTACCAAATATTTCATCCTTGATTCCACTTAAGCTAACTTCTAAGAACCCAAAACAGTTTGCCTAAAAGACCTCTTTTGCACCCAAAATGTGTTTTCAGAAAACAAAAGTATAAAAAATACAAGAACCTTAGAAACCATTTCTCTAGACTTTTTCATCTCTCATTTTTCAAATCTTTGGAGAAGTCCAAAGTTAAAATAGATGAAAAATATTTTTAAAGACCCGGTTGAAAAGGCTGAGATTTAAAAGAAACTTCAATTCTCAAAATAATCAGGGGGCTAAGTGTTCATATGCAAAAAAAAATTCAAAACTCCAGTTTTAAGAGTAAAGATGAAAAATTCCTAAGCCTCTAAGGATTTTTTTCCTTTATTAATATGGTTTAGAGGTCTTAAGACCCATTATGGAACCTCAAATTACTTACCACGAGGCTTTCATCCTAGTGGACTATACTTAAGAGGTTTTAGGACCCATTGTATAACCTCATATTTTATACCACAAGGATTTTATCCTAGTGGACTATGGTTCAGAGGTTTTAGGACCCATTGTGGAACCTAATATTTTATACCACAAGGTTTTCATCCTAGTATACTATGGTTAAGAGGTCTTAAGACCCATTCTATAACCTCAAATTATTTACCAAAAGGATTTTATCCTACTAGACTATGGTTCAGAGGCCTTAGGGCAATTACGAACTTCAAATTTTAAACTTTTAAATCTTTAATCCTTATCTAGTTATGTTTTAAAGGTCTTGGGATCAATTATGGAACAACTTTTAATCCAAAAGCTCTTTCCCTTAAGTTAACTGCGAAAGGACACAAATTTCCAATTGAGTCCTTTGTAGTTTTGGCTCAATTCCGAACAAAAATGTTTGAGTTATAGGATAGAGTTAATTGATCATCCTTCAAGCCTATGACGTGTTTGTTAAAGACGTAGCGGCCAAGAGTATAAAGCTTCATCAAATTTTCGAGTTTAATGTGCCTTGTTTCAACGTCATCAACATGGTTCCATTGCTCTTAAGGTATGAATGCATTTTAATATATATTGGATCTTGGAACATTTTATATTGGGTGAACATTCATTTAAAACTGTTGTTTATTTTCAGAAAGATTTAATTAAAACTTTAAATAAAGTTTATAAAGTTTCTGGGCTAAAAATGAAAATTTCTAACTTTCTGGAAGTTCGTTCGATATGTCGTTCGGATGAGTTTTTTGTTCGAACCAAATGTCGTTCGAACGAGTTTGCAAACGAGTTCCCAGTTTGGCCTCTGTAACTTCGTTCGAAATATTGTTCGAGCGAGATGGATGTTCGAATGAGATTTCCAACGAGATTTCTAACAAGTTCATTTTTAAAGACAATGGAACTTCGTTAGAATGTCATTAGAAGGCCGTTCGAACGAGACTTCGTTCGAACGAGATTTGGCGAGAACAGTTAAATGGCAGTTTTTGACAGTTTTCACCCACTTTCCCATTATCTTTCCCCACTAACTTTTGGACTGAATATCTAAGTGAAGGAACCAACTTTGGAAAGTTAACTTTTCATACGCATCTATCTCCAAGAAAGAGTTTTAAAGCAAAAGAGAAAAAGGAAAAGTTCATGTTTTAAAGTGTCTATTTTTCAAAGAAAAAATCATTTACACTTTTGTTGTCACCCATATTGTTTTATCCAAGCTTCCATATATATATATATATATATATATATATATATATATATATATATACATTGCTTGAAGTTTTGGCACCAGTTTTCCATCTCTACCGTTTTGAAGAGACGTTTGGGTTTGCTTCTAAATCCCACAAATAAGAAGATGTTTGCATTAATTTACCCACTTGTAGAAAGGCTCCTTGTTCGGGTGACGATGACCATATAAAGGCTAATCGATAGATTTCGAGACCGCGGTGGATCTCCGTGGTTATTCTCTAGACAGAGGTTAATACAAGAAGACGCGTCGGGGCTTGAGAGGGATCGAGTCGAGTGTTGTAAGCCATCTTTCTTGTATATGTAAATTTCGTACTTAGTGGATTTGAGTAAAGGGTCGTCCGAGGTTTTTTCCCGTTGTGGGTTTTTCCTCGTACATCGCGACGTAGTGATTTCATTATTTATTTATCTTGCTATACTCACCTAGAACGCATGCTTAGGTAATTCAAGATAAAATTTGATTTTAATCACTACATATTTAATTTGGAGCTATATTTAATATTGGGTAATGTTGAGTTAATTTAATTCAAGTCAATTAATTTAAATGGATAAAATTGGTTTGGCCTAATTTGGTAAAATTGAGAAATATGACTTAGGAAAATTTTCTAGGACTTGGGTTAAATTAAATTGGTTTAAATGAAATTTAAGTTGTGTGTGTGTTTAAGTTTATTTCATTTGGTTGAATTTTAATTTGAAAAGAAATTAAAATTTATTGTTTAACCATCTGTCGCTTCCGCATATCTTTAAAAGGAAATTAATCTTTTTGTGAAGCATAAAAGAATTTTATTTAGATTTCAAAAATTTGGGGGTCTTATACTTCTTTTCAAATTAGTATCAGAGCTGGATCGCTAATTTATCGCGTCAAAGATCTGTTTTTCGGCTTGTATAATTTTCGGGCTCCTTATAATTTTTAGGTGGTTCATTTTTTACTCACTCTCAATTTTTTTTTCTCTCGATGGGACGCCCTAATGATAATTTGTCCATTTCTAATGATAATGAAGTTTTTTCTATTTGAGAGGAACTTAATGGGCTTAATAAGTGTAATGAAAAATTAAGAGAATTGCAAAAAGAATTAAATTTCTTAAAGATGAAAATTCTTGTTTTAAAGCTAAAGTTGAATTTTTGCAAACCTCACTATCTCAAAAAGCTATTTTTCGATAAAAGCTCATGGACATAAATTATAATTATAATATTTTAAAAATGTCCAAGAAAGAGAGTGATAGTCGTGAAAAGACTCTTAGGGACAAGTTTGCTCACATTGAGGGGGAGCGTGATAACCTTCTAGGAGTTATAGAAAATTTAAAGAAGGAGTCCCGTAAAATTGAGGAATCTAATCTATTACTTGTGTCCAATATTTTAAAAATGAAAAATGACTTACAAGACTCGAGTAGTAGTTGTGATGGATCTAGCTCATCTAGTTCAAATACTTCCGTTGCTAAAGCTAAAACCATTATTTGTTTTAGAAGGTCTACTTTATCCAAAGACTTTAGAAAAGGTCACACCTTAGGTAACATTTCTCATGTTTTCACATGCGTGCATTGTGGTAGGAAAGGTCACCTTAGGTAATTTTGTTTTGATATTAAAAGAAGTCCTAGGAAGTCTATGTCTAGCAATTCATTTGTTTCCAAATCCCATCATTCTAAATATACATCTATATGGGTTCGGAAATCATTTTTAGACGCGCTAGATATTAGATTTGTGGATTCTCATTTGCTTTCACATGAAACCTCTCTTGCGAAATTTAAAGGTTGAATGTGTTAGTTTTTGTTTGCGTACTCTAGTTTTTTGTGCTTCATATGTTATATCATTGCTAGGTGTATGCATGTTTAGTCATTTTCTAGTCATTGCGTTATTTCATATCTTATGCTAGAAATCATGACTTGTTTATCTTTTCTATTATATCTTTTATTTGCATTAAATGAAAAATACAAAAATATTTTTGTTTATCATTTGTGTTTTACCTTGTTAGTTAATTGAACTTAATGAAAAATACAAATGATTTTTGTTTGTCTTTTGAGTATATATTTTTATTTTTGGTTAAAATTTTCAAAAACTAAAAAATATTTTTTTTTGTGTGTATTTTGGTTTGACACACTTTATGTGGCATATACTTGCATTAGAATCCCATCTTTTACGCTCCCATGTGGCTAGAACTTTTGGTTTAGCTTGTCAATCCTTATTATGTTCTTTAACATGCTTACATGGAGTTGTTTGATTTTGTGTTGATATAATGGATTCTATTTTTATATGCCTCAATTCACACATGCACGAACTCTTTTGAAATTTAACTTCATATGTATATTTGAGCTTTGTGAGGTGTTCTCCTACCAATCCAGTCATCTACATATTCGTGACCTAGGAGGACTAGTGCATGTCAAAATCCGTTGCACGTGAGATTTGTGACATATAAAAAAATAATATGTATAAATGTGCACGGGGAAGGGTTCCGAAAGGATTTATTATCCTTTACGAATAGTAAGCCACCATTTGTTTGGACCTAAAAGAAATACGTGGTCCAAGGCCTAAAAGAAAATAATGCATTAAAAGAAAAAATAATTGCCAAGGCCTATGTTTAGTTGATTTATTCATTCAAAAATTAATATAAATGCTTATTTAGGGAGTTTGGATGGTATATCAATGGTTTGCACAATGTCCGTTTATCCTAGTTGCGCTTACAATGTCATGACTCTATTGGTTTGTAGAATCATCAACATGTTAGGCTTGTATGCATTGTGTATGTTTGTTCATTGAGTTCAATTTATATTGTCACATGAGGTTATATTCAAATGTGATGAAGTTTACAATCAATTGAGAACTCCGTGAACATGTTTTAAGTGATTGGGTCTAAATTTAATTATTACTAGTTAACACCCCAACCCTTTTGTTTCCATATGACACATTTTTGCCATACGAGTGAGAAAAGATTATCTTATTTTGTGTCATTTGTGTATTTATATCTATATATGTGTACTTGAGTCTATTAGGTATATATTATGTATACATATATTTGATATATTTGTTTAGTCTTTGCCATGGTTTCTAGTCCATATATGCTTTAATTCATAATTGGTATCCATCTTGTTGCATTCTTTGTTGATATCCGCTGCTTAATACTTATGTATCATATTGGTATTTGTTTCTTGCATCTTAGTTGGTATCCATTAGTATTTGGTGGATTAGTTATGATTTTATTGCCCATATGCTTTAATGTTCTCATCACTTTATGCGCATTTGCAATTTTAGCTTGTTATCCTATTCTATTTATCCCTTTCTTAGTTTAGAGGGTGTCTATGCTTTAATTTGGGAAGATAAGTTAACGTTTGAATTCTTAAACCTTTGTCTATTCCTGAACAAAAAGGGGGAGAATGATAGGGGGAGAAATGGTATCTATTCCAATTATAATCGTATCTTAGTTTGGGGGAGATTTATCTTAGGGGGGTCGTCTTTCTAAGTAGGTCATGTGTTTGATAAAGGGGAGAATTAATTTAGGGGGAGTATTTATTTTATGCATTTAATGTGTGCTTAAGTGTGCAGGAATTCTTCTATGTAGTGGCAACTTTCACCGGCAAAGATTTTGATCCTTTGGGTTGTTTGAGTCAAGCATTATAATTTTATTTTGGGTGGGACTTTTTATTAGTCTAGTAGAGCTTGACGGCCCTTTAGGATTTTTGTTTAGTTTTTGTCCCGGAATAACCAAAGGGGGAGATTAGTAAGGACACAAATTTTTGATTGAGTCCTTTGTAGTTTTGGCTCAATTCCGGACAAAAATGTTTGAGTCATAGCATAGAGTTAATTGATCATCCTTCAAGCCTATGACGTGTTTGTTGAAGACGTAGCAGCCAAGAGTATAAAGCTTCATCAAATTTCCAAGTTTAATGTGCCTCGTTTCTACGTCATCAACATGGTTCTATTGCTCCTAAGGTATGAATGCATTTTAATATATATTGGAGCTTGGAACATTTTATATTGGGTGAACATTTATTTAAAACTGTTGTTTATTTTCAGAAAGATTTAATTAAAACTTTAAATAAAGTTTATAAAGTTTCTGCGCTAAAAATGAAAATTTTCAACTTTCTCGAAGTTCGTTCGATATGTCGTTCGAACGAGTTTTTCGTTCAAACCAAATGTCGTTCGAACAAGTTTGCCAACGAGTTCCCAGTTTGGCCTCTGTAACTTCGTTCGAAATGTCGTTCGAATGAGATGGATGTTCGAACGAGATTTCCAACGAGATTTCTAACGAGTTCATTTTTAAAGACATTGGAACTACGTTAGAATGTCGTTAGAAGGCCATTCGAATGAGACTTCGTTCGAACGAAAAATCTCGTTCGAACGAGATTTGGCGGGAACAGTTAAATTGCAGTTTTTGACAGTTTTCACCCACTTTCCCATATTCTTTCCCCACTACTTTTGACTGAATATCTAAGTGCGGGAACTAAATTTGGAAATTTAATTTTTTCATACACATCTATCTCTAAGAGAGAGTTTGAAAGCAAAAGAGAAAAAAGAAATGTTCATGTTTTAAAGTGTCTATTTTTCAAAGTAAAATTCATTTACACTTTAGTTTTCACCCATATTGTTTTATCCAAGCTTCCATATATATATATATACATACATTGCTTGAAGTTTTGGCACCGGTTTTTCATCATCTCTACCATTTTGAAGAGACGTTTGGGTTTGCTTCTAAATCTCATAAAGAAAAAGATGTTTGCGTTGATTTACCCACTTGGATAAAGGCTCCTTGTTTGGGTGACGGTGACCATATAAAGTCCGATCGATGGATTTCGAGATCGCGGTTGAGCTCTGTGGTTATTCGCTAGGCACAGGTTGATACAAGAAGACGCGTCGGGGATTGAGAGGGATCGAGTCGAGTGTTGTAAGCCATCTTGCTTGTATATGTAAATTCCATACTTAGTGTATTTGAGGCTAGGGCCGTCCGAGGTTTTTTCCCGTTGTGGGTTTTTCCTCGTACATCGCGGCGTAGTGGTTTCATTGTTTATTTTATTTTGTTATACTCACCTAGAACTCATGCTTAGGTAATTCAAGATAAAATTTGGTTTTAATCACTACATGTTTAATTTGGTGCTATATTAAATATTGGGAAATGTTTAGTTAATTTAATTCAAGTCAATTAATTTAATTGGATAAAATTGGTTTGGCCTAATTTGGTAAAATTTAGAAATATGACTGAGGCAAATTTTCTAGGACTTGGGTTAAATTAAATTGGTTTAAGTGAAATTTAAGTTGTGTGTGTGTTTAAGTTAATTTCACTTGGTTTAATTTTAATTTGAAAAGAAATTAAAATTTTTTGTTTAATTGAACCATTTGTCGCTTTCGCATATCTATAAAAGGAAATTAATCCTTTTTTGAAGTATAAAAGAATTTTATTTAAATTTCAAAAATTTGGGGGCCTCATACTTCTTTTCAAACTTTGAATCTTAGACACTCAGTCTTAAAAAGTACAACTTCTAAAACTCTTATGGTTCAAGGGTCTTATAACCAGTAAGGAACCTCTATTTTGACTTCTAAGACTGTCGCATCTACATAACAAAGGTCTATGGACCCTAAGATCCTCCTTAGAAGGGTTGCTACTCATCTTTGTTTTCTTTACCACGTAACATTGGGGTATGGTGGGGCGATAAGGGGATGTCACCTACTTGATAAACCTTAGGAAAACATATGCAAATACAAACATTCCTTCGCAAAGAAAAATATAAGTAACATCAATAAAGAAAAAGTAAAAATTCCAAAACAAAGCGCTATTAACCTTAAGTATTAGAGAGTTAGGGTATTACATTAAATGGCCCATGGAAAAAAAAAGCAAAAATACATAAAAATCCTTTTAAGGTTGGGGATTTATATCAGATCCCTTCTCGGGGGTTGCAAATTCCTTCACACAGGGGCTTGGCATGACTAGATGAGTAGAGGCTTTATTGCTAGGTGTAAATTAAATGGTAGGGGCTTCATTCTTGATTTATCCTTCCTTAGCAACAAAAGCAGAGACCTCAACATCTTCAACCCTACTACTGCTCTCACTGTTAGATCTTTCCTTAGCAGAAGACTAGAGATGTTGGGAAAGAGAACCTAGACTTTGGATTTACAAGATTTAAAACTTGAAGCATACTTCTGAAAGAGGAAAATTTGATAAGCTTTAGAATAGAGGTATGTATCCATTTGGTTCTTCACTGCAGAGTTAATCCTCCTGTGAAGCTTAACATACTTCACTTCAAACTCGGAGTGCTCCCTTTGCAAATTTGTCCCTTAAACATTAAAAGGTCCTTTACAGTATTCAGGTATACAATTTGCTACTTTAAGAGGTCAACATCTTCAACTTAGTGGATAAACTTATCGTGGGCACCTCAGAGTTAGAGAACTTGATCTTGGAAGGCTTCCATAACTACCTTATGATAAATTAAGCCCCTTGAACTAGCCTTGTCATCCTTAACCAAGGACTCCTGGGAAATATTAGTCGAGAGGCACTATCTTCGATAGTATTTTCCTTTAAAATTTGAGTTCGCTCAAGCGTGTTGATCTACGACCTTAGGCTCTCTTGCACCGCTTCTAAAGTGTCCATCTCTAGAAGATGATTATAGATTGTTTGGTGAAACTCCAACCTGGACAAGTCCCATTGATTAACCATGGCTAGATCCTTATTCTTTGCTTTTCGACCCTTAATATCATCATCCATAAGGGCACTACACCAAATATCCTATATTGCAACTAATAAAAAAATGAAATTGTAAGTGTTAACCATTGTAAAATGAAAAATTGAACCCATAACGGAGATTATACATCACGCGAATGTCTGGTGTATACCACTTCCCTTACCCCCAAAGTGTTAAAAAAATATCATTTGACACTCCTTTTCACTTTCATATTTTGTGCTTTAGCTTTTCTGTTACTTTACGCTACTAAAAAACATATCAAACATGTCTTCTCATCGCCGCTCATCACCATCGTCGTCGTCGGAGGTAATCTATTTGAAACCCTAATCTAAATCGCACCCACATTTTCTTTTACCCTATTTGAAACCCTAATCTAAAGCTTTCATCTCATTTTTAAAGGTTGTTTTGATGATTTGTTGACAAGTGCTCTGTATATGTTTTCCATTACATAGGATTGGATCTTAATTTCTAGGTAAGTATTTCCCCTTATTCTTTGTGAATCACTTCAACATTGAAAATTAAATTGAGATAGTCTATGGTTCCCGTTCACTAGCCACTTACAAGTTATTTCTTTCTAAAATTGGACCCACTTTTTTTTTGCATGTAATTCACTTCATTGTATTCAAAGTCATATGAAAAAAATATTAGATTTATAAACACCACAAATGTAATGCAATTTATTTGGTAACCATTTTTAAAGTATTTTTTTAATTAGAATTACTCCTCCGGTGCTCCTTTGATTTAGTCGTATTTCTAGATGAACTAAATTAGTTTAAGGAATGCGTATATTTTTGATGGACCATTATTTTTTCTTTGGTTCTACCATTATTCTACGAGTATGTATTCGAAATTACCAAGTAATCATTTTTATTATCTTGGTTACTTTTGGCTTAGATTTATTATAGCGTATTGATGTCCATTTCTTATTTTTAGTACGAGAATGCGGCTGTATAGTTAATTTTTTATGGGTATCTATTCAGTGTTCCAGTTTGTATTTTATGTGGTTGAAAAAAATGCCCAAGAAGCATTTTCATTATCTTAATGACTTTTGGTTTGGGTTTGTTTTAAAATTCCTTATTTTTTTAGGATATAGACACACCAATACCTATTATTATTAAGTCTCTTATGCATATGCCTTTCATTATACCATTCATTATTTTTATTTATGAAGTAATAATAAAATGGAGACCATCCTTGAAAGCGTTGAGAATATGACAATTTTGTTCTTTATGCCAATATTTCCCCCCCAAATTGAATAGAAGGGAAATAATGAAGATAAAGAATGCCATTTTTGTTTTATTTGATTTGCATATTTGTGAAGCTAGAAGGTATTATATTAAAAAAAATCCGAAGTTGTTTCTTATAGTTTTTTATTTGTTTTATTGAAGTGTGATGAATGATAATATCTTTGAATGCCTTTTATTTTGGTTTTTATCCTACATAATGACCCCATCAATCTATAGGATACTGGAACATATTCTGAATGTTCTATTTTCTATCAATGAGTAACAGTAGATCCTTACACACTCGCAATTATTATTTTATATTGAGGGTGGGAGAAATGTTTGTAAGTGAATGAAAAATTAGATCAGATCTTTGTCGACAAGTATGCATTATGAAATCACTTTGATTAACATCTTATTTTACTTATTGTTTAATATCACCATAATGATGATTAATTGATTTGTCAAATATATACTTATTTCATAAGTTTCATGTTGTGAAACATAATTTTTATTGTCCTAAGTTTAACTCCCAACTTAAATTTGAGATGGATAAGAGATATGTGTTATGAGCTCTTATTTCACTTTGCAATATGGTAAAATTACACCAGCTATATAATTTAAATAAAGCAAATGAAAATGATATTTTCTATAATGTGTATGATGCTACAATAGAAGATGCGATGTATGACGTAAACTCTTATACTATTTCTCCTTGTTCTTTTGTGTATATTTGATATCTATGTTAATTTTTTGATAATCTAAAACTTGGTTTTGATTACCCAATTGACACTCCAGCATGACTAATCTTTTTCTTTTGATATATCTTGATGCATGTGTTGGGCCACAGTTCCGTCAATCTGCACTGGATTTCCATTTGTCCTCTAACATCTGTTCCTTTAGTTGATATTAGTTTATATTAGAGATATGGGGATATCTTTATCTCTTTAGAGAAAATCATATATGGGTGCGCTCTCTCCGGTAACATGATTCCATATATCACAATGACAATGTCTTAGGATGGTTTTTATGTGATTCATCTATTTTACATCATGTTAGGAATGTTTTACTTCAGTTAAACCTGGTGGAACCTAGAAGGGCAAGGCGCATTATTGTAGTTGAAGATTTATTTCATCTGTCTAAAGTTCCTCAGCAGAAGACTATCTATTTTGTTATCACAACAACTGAAAATTTAAGTTATAGCTTCATCATATTTATTTACCTCAATTTGTTTTTACTTCTTTGGGTTTATGTTGACTATCATAAGCAAAACATTAATGGTTGGCTAGTTATTCTTGACCATTTATCTAGATTTTTAGGGCTTTACCTTACACAGATCATATGATTTTTTACAATATATTGGGAGTAAATAATAGCATGATTTTGTTTCTTCCACATCAGTTGATGCAATAACTTAAGAATGAATCAAAATGAAAGTGAATGATCACTTTTCGATTTGAAACCAACCCAAACTACTACAATATCTATATTTTATGTGGAACTAACTAGATATGAAGCACTCAATCTGAGTTTGGTGTAAGATTTTTTGTTTACGATAGGCGAATGGTCTTGAATTAAACTCTGAAAAATTATGTTTTTTTCGACACAAATGTCTTGGGTTTGAATAATAAGTTATAGTTTTCAAGTTCATGAGGGCATTGCCAGCCTTTTTGGGGTGGGTGGGTGTTTTAGAAAAAATTCAACAAAAGTCTCTTATTTGACCCCAATAATGGCTTCTTATCTAGGATAAAAGCGCCCCTATAGCGGTTGCAAATAACCCTAAAATTGTGAATAATTACCAAATTTAGTTATTTGAAGCTCTTTGATTCTATATATCCACTCATTCAGTTCATTTTCATATGATGGGCTTGAGATCCCCTTCAGCCCCGTGAAGTGCTTTCATCTACAAGATCATAATAATGTAGTTGATGATATTTAGGTCATATTTGTGTGCATCAGGTAATTGGAAATTTGGTGATGGATACATACAGTAAACCAAGTGTAACACAATGAAGTTAGTTTCAATTTTATTTATTTGGAAGTCTTCGTATGACTGCAATATTAACTTATGCGTTAATTGAAGGTTTCACTTCTTATTGGAATCGTCATGGAAGGTGGAGTAGGTGCTTTGCTTGATGGTGGATTCTAAGTCTCAATTAAGAATTTTGTATTTTTCTATCCTCGTGATTTTTTACAAAAAAGAAGATTTATATCACTTAATCACATTTTAAGCTATTTATATCATTGTAGTTCATTTAATTTCACGTAGTCATATCTGATAAACCTTTCATTTCTAGTTATAAACTTAAAAGACCATGCTATCTTTTCTTTTATCGTTCCCCTTTCTCAATTTTTGTTTAATAGTCAAAGCTCATCACCAGGGTTGATTTATTAGTCGTATAATTACTTGTTCAATTTATATATGACCAGATTTGATGCGCACACCGATGTACATGAGTGTAACTGATTAAAACTGTAGGATGAAAGTTAGAGGGATACACATGGGAGAGGAATATGAGGCATAATTTATTATTTGGTAATTCTCTCCAGCTCATCTGTACCCACCTTTCTATTTTTCTCCTCTTTTAATTCTAAATTTCTCCTAAAAATTGAGTCTTCTTTTTCTGGCATAACAATAATCATATATTGATTGTGGTTATAAGAGGGTAGTGGTACTGAGGTCTATGAATAATCTAAAAGGGAGAGGCGTGAGCCACCCCAATGGAATTAGCCTTCAAGGCATTTAATGTTTTAAGAGCAACAAGTAAATAAAAAACAATTTTTACAATGGAATAATGACTTTTTTATTACAATATGAGGAAGGCAATGATTAAATACAAACTTTTTAACAAGAATAAAAGGAATAAAAATACTTGGGAATGACGATTCTTTAAGACTGGAGAGACAAAAACTTCAAGTACTAATGTGTAAGAGGGTAGTGGTACTGGGGTCTATGAATGTAATGGATCTAGTGGGGCATGACCCACTCCAATGGAAGTTCCCTTCAAGGTGTTCAAGGCTTCAAGAGAAGCATGAAGATAAAAGCTAACTTTTCTAGCAAAATGGTGATTCTATGATTGTTGTATGAGGAAGGCAGTGATTAGTTATAAACTTTTCAGTAACAATAAAAGAGAAAAAGGATCACTTGGAAGTGATGATTCTTGGGAGTGAAGAGACAAGCACTTCAAGTAACAAAGAGAAATTAGGGAGAGAATACTTTTTGTGTCTATTTGTACAGAGTAACAATGCTTAACTTGCGATATGATTTGACCTTGCACAAATTCTCTATTTATAGGCAAATGCTAGGGCTGATGTGGCATGTGTGCGCCAAAAGGATATTTTTTTAGACAATATCGGAGTTGTACTTTTTGTTCCATTTCACTATTTGTCATCTGTCCACTCTGACAAACAACATTTGGAACAACCCAAAGTCAAAAAGCAAATATGTTGGGCATAATACCAAAAAAGTATAATTTGGTAAATATTTTCTTAAATGGTAACTAGGAAAACAAACATTTTGTAAAATTGCGAGTGGCCTTAAGGGCCACTTGCCAATATTTATGTTGAAAATACTTTGTGAGCAGTGCTTTGGCTGCTCACCTATTTTGACTAAGTATGAACTGAGTAAGTGTGTGAGTGACCTATTAGTCACATCCTATTAGTATTCTCTCTTTCTTAAGCTATTGAATTGGTTGGATCTTAGCTTGCCTAACAAGACTTACCTCTCAACCTCGAAACCAAAACTCCCAAGGTATCCCAACTAGCCATATTCTCGAGCCTTTCTTGATCGAATAAGGCTTCTTGCTAGGCATTCCTATGTATTAGAAATAACAAAGTGTTAGGAAATCATTTAAATAACTTATTTGTCACCTGGGCTTGGGGCTACTCATAGAGCATCCCTTGGCTACTTTGGGTTTGCTTCTGGAGCACCCCTTACTTGGCTTGGGTCCATTGTGATGGTACCCTCTCATTGTAATTGGGACTGTTCTTTAATTTCTTTGTAATATTGGCTTGGGGTTACTTAAAGAGCACCCCCTCACTATCTTGGGGTTGCTCCTAGAGAACCCTTTCTTTTGACTTGGGTTCATTTGAATGGTATCCCCTCATTTGACACCCCCTTTTTTGGTACTTCCTCTCTTGACACCCATTCATGTACACGTATGTGTTTTTATGATATTAGGGGGTACCCCTCTACATTATCCCCCTTATGCAAAAGTATTCATTTGGGGCTAAAAATAAAGATCTTTGTACGAATTCAAATAGTCTCTTAAGGAATTTGAGGGGATCCTAAAAGACATCATTATCTTTCTTATGAATTTAATGCTCTTTGTCAAAAATTTGTACCTATGCATATTTTAGTGTCTTGAGGAGCCACGTGCCTTCTTTGGAACTCTCTTTTCATGATTTGGGTAATGGTTTCTCTCTCTTTTAAACTGTTAGGCATGCGCACTTTACAAGGTATAAGTTCCATGTCTAAAAAGATTTAAACCTTACCTTATCATTTTCCTTTAGTTTTTCCAGAGTTAGAGAGAGAAATAACATCTTCGTTTTTCAGAACCCCTTTCCTTCAATTTCCATATATTCAAGATTTTTACAGTTTTAATGGCTTCTTCTACTTAAGTGGTGTCATCCACCTTTTCTACCTCCATGAGTGAGGTTCTGGTGGGCTATCTGCCCATCCAAGTTACTAATTCGACTATCACCACCATTGGTATCACCATCACCATTGCTTTATGATCTTCTCCTGCCACCACCTCCCCGGTCTCTGGTGGAGCATGTCTATCCTCAAGCGACTTCTTTGCCTTGCCCAAAGGGCGAAGGCAATTCCTTGAAAACAGGTTGAAGAGGGACTTTTCATCCTACGAGCTCGCCCCCTTTTTTGGCAAGGATGATAATTTCATGTCCTCACTTATGAAATTTGAAGTGGTGTTTGTTTAAAAGATTAGCGAGCAACCACTCGTAGGTCTTTTGGGGTGTGAAGACACCCCCGTGCTTCTCGCTAACAGCATACTACGCGCGCGAGTGGATAATGATGTTTTTCCTTTTCTAATGTGAACCTTGACATGTGTGGAGGAAATCGTAATGAGTGGGACTTGTGCGTGGATTGTTCATCAACATCCTAGCTTATAATGTAATTATTAACGATCTTGGAATTACTCGAGCGATCCCCAGTATAAAAAAATTACACTATCTCCAAAAACACTAGCGTTTATAACATTTTTCTCTCTCGCTGGAGTGTGGACTCTCACACTTTTATTACTAGTTGGGGAGATTTCACCATCATCTTGGAGTCCATGTGCAAGTTGATTGTCCTACCTATCTTAGGCAATAACATTTTCATTGATGGTAATGAAGACCCTATCAAGAAGGAGATGTGTGAGGTACTTTACCAAGATCTGTTAAAGTGCCCTCGTTATAACTCTCTTACTAAAACTATGGAAACTAAACATTCTTTTTCTAAGTGGTAATGCTATTCGTTTAGGTATTTTGAGCCAGTGCCCAAGGAATAAAGTTCAACCAAAGTATCCAAGATCCAGGATGGTTATAAGATTAATTCAAGGACCCACTTTGATGCATTTTTGTCACTTTTCTAAGGAGGTTCATTTTCTCGAGGAGACCAAAACACTCCCCTCGTGAGTTGATATTTCGATTGGTTGTCAGGCTTGCTCATGGGAGGAATGTCCCCCTTGCTACCCTTACTTTTGAGTCTATTTATACTTGGATGGATCGTACCCACATTGACATGGAGCGCTCGTACGGTCATCATGTTATGGTAAATTTTGTCAACTCCTTTTTATTGATGGATTTTCTGTTCGAGCAATTTCCTAACTGTGCACCTGATCCCCGCTCGCTTCGTAGCCAAGCTACTTGAATTGCGAGGTGGCACAAGAAAGCACCCAAGCACTCTCTCATCTTATACTTGGATAACATAGATGAAATTTCTTTTCGCTCTTACTCTAAGCGAGTGGGTGGAATATTCTCATGCTTCCACTGTTCTTCATATGTGACTTTTCTTTCCCTACTAATGTTGAGTTTAGAAGTGGTGTCCCCATATTTCTTTGATGGACTTTGTACTTCCTTGCATATTAGCATCTCTAATAGAACTTGGGAAAGGGGTGGAGTTTTACCAATTTGAGAAAGTAAGAAGACAATTTGGATATGACCAGGGGACTTACACCTCAGAATTTCCCAGCAGCCTCTCGCACACTGCATTATACTTAAAGGTATTTTCCAATATTACCCCCAAGGGGATGGTGCATAAAACTGCTCATTTTGGGAATTTTGTATACCTTCTCGAGACTGTCTTCCCTCTTTTAGCCACTCTTGGTTCTGCTTATGGAAGTGCCAAGCTTCCTCAATAAATAAATGTATTCATGGTGGCCCTCATGAGTCTGTTTTTAAGCATGACTCCTTAAATGATAAGTACCTAACCAAATGTACTCAGAAGATGATTTGGCATTATAGCCAATTTGAGAAGGCCCCACTTAAGCAAGTGGTCCCCATACTTTTGAATCCTCTCTATCTAGAGAGCATTTACTCAAAACATCAAGAGACTTAACCCCAACCAACTAAGGGTAAAACAAAGGGTAAGGAAAAGGACAAGGTCCCCTCTAAAAGGAAGCATCCTAACACCCATTTTTCAAATTTCTCCCTTGATTCAGTTGGGGGATGATCCCTCCCCGTCGCCTATTCAAAATGTGAGAGTCTATACAAAATACGAAATCCACCAAGTCCACTAGTCCTTCTACCATTAAAGACCAGAGCTCTGAGACTAATACTCTAGGGATTGATGAAACATACCAATCTTCTTGCGAGCAGGGTTATGAGGCCCTCAAAGCCACCATTTCTCAGCCGTCTGATCTATCATCTGCTCACCCAGTGGAAGGTACTCTATTTACTTCTTTTTTTACTTAGTAAAAATATAAGTGGTGGAGTTATAAGTTCTTTCTCCTCACACTATTCATCTAAAGGGGAACTTGTTGATTATGGAAGCACCCCTTCTTACGATTACCATAGTTCTTTTTTAAATGACACTGGTTTACTTGGTTTCAATAAGGATCACTCGCCTGACACTTCTCTTTTTATCAGCCATGAGGAGATTAGCCACGGATGTGGAGCCTCCCATCAGTGATCATAATGAGACCATTATCTACTCACCATCTTCCACCAACCCCACCACTTGTCCTTTGCCTTATAGGAAAGCTCGTCGTTATGAGAATATAAGTATTTGCTAGTATTTCTTATCCTTTTCTTTATGCTATTTCTTTCTAAGTTGTATATTTTTTAGCTACTGACTCTCTTATGCATTCTTTGTCTTCAAGCACGTGCCTTTTACTGGGACGAGTGACCTTGTCCAAGTAAAAGTGTCTCCCTCTTCCTACTTTCCTATTATTCCTTGAGCTCCCTTACAAATTGAGAGGAATTCCATACTGGTATCTTCCTTCAGCTTCTCTCGAGAGGTTTTCACCTAGACTTTGTTTATGCACTTAATATATTTATAATTTTTTTTTATTTTCTTAATCCCCCATACTATGATTTTTTTTTTGTTAGCTTTCCACCATTTTTCCTATTATCGTGAGGGGCTCTTCCATGGCTGCTCACTCTTAATATATCTAACACTTCCCGATTTGAGCTTTTTTTCTAAGTCGTTATTTGTATCTTCTGCGGACTTATACATTATTGTTAATAGGTGTCGTTGGCCCCACTCGCACCTACTACTAGGCCACAGACTCCATCTATAGTGAGCAGTTATCTAGACCATCCCCCAACTCCCACTATGATGTCTAGCTCTGAAGGGGTATATTTTTTTAGCCCCTTATTATTTCATACATTCATTATGTAACTAACAAACATATGACTTTACTTTTTTTCTTTTATTGAAAACCATTATATTACAGGTTTCTCTTTCGAGTGATCCCCTCACTAGTGGGGGTATACTATTTCCAACATGGGTAGTCATCCCTGGGTTAACTCCTTCTGGGAGGATATCTATCCTAAGGGTGAGTCTCCCCTTAGACAATAGGCCTTAAGTGGAGGATCTCTCCACTCACCCTATCTACAACATTGCCTCGAGTGAGCCTATTTCTCAGGCCACTAGTTCAACATAGGTATTTAGTCATATGACTTTGTAATTCTTCTTATTTGTTTTGGTTAACTTCTTACTAGAAAATTGTTCCTTAACAGGTTAGTATGAGTATCCCCCAACCCCTTATTGTGGATTCTAGAGCCTCCCCCTTATTTGGGGTTCAGGTACTTGTAATGGCACATTTTTACACTTGTTTTCCAAAACTTGTACATTTATTTATTCATTATATCTTGTTCTTTAAAATTAGATGAGCATTACCAACACCTCCTCATATGTTGCACCTCCGGCTGTCGCTGATTCAAGTGCTTCTAGAGTGCCCATGTATTATTTTGGCATGCTTTAGCTTTTCTAGACCTTGTTGATACTGCGCAAGAGTTTTTAGACTCTTTTTTTTCTTTTGTTTTCATGTTACTGATGACAATGTTCCCCTACCTATGGAACACTTTGTAGGCATTGCTTTTTGTGTTTCTCAGGTATTACTCTAGCATGCCTTATTCTTTTGTAACTTGTTTTGTTTATGCAAGTGTTCTAATTTACACTTCCTTATTTCCTAATTTTCAAGTCAGTGCTATGAGTGTTCCCTTGCCTGTGGAACCTATTGAGGTCTTGGGACTAGGTTCTCCCTTGGTATTACTATGTCAAACATGTCTTTTCTTATCTTTTTTTTAACTTGATTTTACTTGGCGTGCTCTCAAATGACACTTGCCTATTTCCCTATTTTCAGGCTAGGGCCACGAGCTTTCCTTTACTCTTGGAACATACTGTGAGTGCCACTGTGAGCACTCATGTATTGTACTATCATACACTTCTCTCTCTTTTTTTTAACTTTCTTTTACTGTGCAAGTGCTCAACTGAAACTTTCCTATTTCTTTGTTTTCAAGTTAGTCGCACGAGCGTTCCTCTCTCCATGGAACAGGCTGTGAGTGATGTCGTGAGCACTCCCCAGGTATTATACACTGTTATACATGTTTTCTTATTATTTTCCATTTTTTGGCAATGCCACTATTCAAGTGACTATCCTCATTTCTTATATCTCTTTTTTTAGGTTGTTCCCATTAGTGCTCCCTCCTCTGTAGAGCTTGTGGTCACCCCAAGTGAGCAGCGTTGTCTACGTGGCAACATGCTGACCCCTCTTGGCTTGCGAGTAAGTTCCCCTTCCTTTCCTTAGTAAATTTTTGACATTGTTTATGATGTGTACATATTTAATTACTTTCTACCCTTATTATTTCATTTTCAGGAGGAGGTGAATGACACTGATGGTGGAGAAGAGGTGGCAGCAGGGTACGATGATTCTAAGGCCACTCGCTCTGAGGATGATCCATCTGGTAAGGAGTCCCCACCTTCTGAGTCTATCTCTATAGACACTGGAGTTAATGACATAGATATGGATGCTCCAGATGTCTACATGAGGGATATGTGGAGTGAACACTACCACAACAAGTTTAAGTTGGTCGATTATGATGTCTTGGACTTGATCTTCGAGCACGACCCTGAGAATGTCACTGTCAGGAGTGTTTATGACATGGATAGTTTGACCATACACAATTTGAAGGCCCTTGATAACCACGTCTGCGAGTTAACATTCACTCCCCACTCTGATGTTACCAGTGTGAGGGCTGACCTTTTTCTGGCTGTTATCAAGGACTTGGAGGATTATTATCACTTCAAGCTTTATTGGCTTGATGCTTTCACTCGCCATCTCATTTTCCCAATTTCCAAGAGACTAATAAAATATAAGTCATCCAAGAGGGCCACACTGAGCGACCCCTTTCAGAAGATGACTGGATTTGTGAGAAGATCAACTACTTAGAGGCCAGGCTAGTTAAGGTTTTAGCTAGTGAGGCAGAGGAGACGGTTCATATGTCTAAGTTAGAGGCAGATCTAGTTCGAGAGGTTGGACCCTCATTTGAAGGCTTCTTATCCAAGTATTGTGAGCAATGCCCCTCAATTTGATTTCTCTTTTCTCTTATACTATGAGAGACTTGAGTTGCTATAAAATTTACCTAAAAAGAAAACTTATTAAAATTAAAATATTGATCCACCCACTCGCATATTTTTTGTGAGTAGATATTTAATGTACTTATTATCTATATTAAATGACAAACATTATTACTGTTAACAAAATCTTGATAAAAAAGAAGATAGTCATGACTGGATAATTTCTATTGCATTCAAGTGCTATTACGATAGAGTATTGCTCATGGATTTTTATATTCTTTTTATTTGAGGGCTTCCCTTTCTATAAGAAACTTCCAAAAAACACTAAAGAACAAAAACAAAAGTTGGTATACCTCGGACATAGTATTTCTATCCACTTCCAGTTAATTAACTGAATGCACTCACTTTCTGGCTCCGAGGTCTAGCAATATCCTTACCTCTTCACTCCTCGTACCATAAATGTTCTTTCGAAATTGGGTTTGAATTTTGATGTCTATATGCTCCTGAGATGATGAGTGTATGCTGACAAAACTAAACCTCTCACCAGGAATTCTCTAGGCTTAACCAAATTTTCATAAGTCTTGGATAATTTCTGAGTGTAGATCTTAAAATTTTCTTTGGCTTTGTCATGATGTTCATCCAAAGCTTCCAGCTGCACATGTCTTGGGTCTGGTACGAGGTTATGGCTTAGAGCCACCTGGAGTGAGGGTCCTTCCAAGTCTACTAGCAAGACAACTTTTGTCCCATAAACCATGGAGAAAGGAGTAAAACCCGTATATTTTATCTTCGAAGTCCTGTAGGCCCATATCACCATTGGCATATTTTCATCACATGCCCCCAACAAATCCTCCAACATCTTTTTCAAAATGTTAATCAATGTTTTATTCATGGCCTTTGATTGATCGTTGCCCATAGGGTAAGAGATAGTTGAACTGTTATGAATGATTTTATATTTATCTATGAGGAGCCATATTTCCTTGCATACAAACTGCTTCTCATTGTCTGTAAGGATGACCTTTAAAATACCAAAACTGCAAATTATATATTCTCGGATGAATTGTGTCACCACCTGAGCAGTGACTGTCCTTAAAGGAATCGGTTTTTCCCACTTGGTATACAACTCTATGGAAACAATGATGAAAGCTTTTCCATGAGAAGCTGGGTTGATTTTTTCCACTAAATCAATGCCTAAATGTTGAACGTTTATAGTGCAGTTAGAATTTGTAGGCTTACCGATGGGGCATGGACCATATTACCGTGTAATTACCACGCTCTACACTTTTTCACAAAGATGATAGAGTCAACCTCCATTGTTGTCCAGTAATACCCCAGGATCTTCAACTGATCGTATAGCTAAGTGCTTCCTATGTGTGAAGGTTCGTGAGATTCCTTCAATATTTTCACTACATCTTCCCCTGCTATGCACCCTAGTTCCTTTTCATTATATCCCTTCCTATAAATATCCCCTTCTACTAAGTAGAAGTGGGCAACCCTTTTCTTTAAGTATATTTCATCTTCCCTTTCAACCGAAAACTCTCCATCTCTGAGGTATGCAATATATGATTTCCTCCAGTCTTCAAACTTTTCCACAAAAATTTCTTTAGGTTGTTGGTCAAACTATGTATGGAACTTTAAACAACTTTGTTGCATACGAGCAGCCTCCGCACTCATAGTAGGCCAATAATAACCTCCTCGCTACAATCATTGATAAAGTGGGATATCAGTATCCCCGAAATGCTTCTCATGCATTACTGCCAATTTTTTTTTGTCCTCCTCTTCTCCAATACATCTTGCAAAAAATTCGCCCGAACTCTTAAAGTAAAGTGTGCCCTAGAGCAGGTGGAAGTTAACCAACTATGATAACTCTATTTTTCCTTCTCTTATTTCAAACTGTTTCATAATCGAGCATCTTCAATCTTTGGTCTCTTCACTTGGAAACAACGGCCACACTATCATCGACACCATTCTCTATCGGACCATGATGGTGGCCTCCAGCTCTTCCATTTCCATCTTTTACGTGATGAATACCAGCGCATCTGGATGCCTATTAATTGTCTGTGGATGCCTTTTTAGCTTCACTTCCAAGAACTAGCCGAGCAGCCTTTGGATGATTAATCAATAGCGGGTCATGTTGGCATGCTTGAATGTGAACTCTCCATTAACTTGTTTGACTACCAAGTTATAATATCCTCTTATACATAACACTCTGATACCCCTCCTTAGTGCCTCCAACAGGTGAAGTATGAGAGCCTCATATTCTGCCTCATTGTTGGAACATTTGAAATCTAACTTGTAAGAGAGGGTAATATTTTCCTTGACATTATATAGAATGATATCCACCCCGCTCATCCCCTACGCAAACAAGCCATCAAACTCTATCTTCCACTCCTCCACCTCTGCTGCTAAACAGGCTTGAAAATTTTTACCCAGTATTTCTTTGCTAGGAGGTTCAAAATTTTGGCTTGGAAAGTTGGCTTAATGAACCACTGCTTGGCCCTTAATAGCTTTTGGTGCAACACAATTCAAATGATATTAAAAAATTACCAGTAACAACTTGGTTTCTCTCCACACCATGATAGTTCATGCCAGCTTGTATTTGATAAGGTCGCACTTACTGATATAATATGCACCGTGAACGTGAGCAAGTAGTGTCTCAATTTTTATGATATAAAAACCAAGGGTAAACAATGCCTCTCCACATTCGTGTATATGGATTCAGTTCTTAAAATCACCTGCGATATGTATTACACTGGTCGCTCCACTCCTACTTTGTCTTGCGAGAGAAGAGCTCCTATAGATCGCTCAGTTGAGGTAAGATACAGCAACAAAGGTGAACCCGCTTCTGGTGGGATCATCATCGAGGGAGAAGTCAGTATTTCTTTCACCCTCTCAAATGCCTTTTTTTTCTCCTTCCCCATAGACCCACTTGGCCTTATCCTTCATGAGGGTGACAAAGGGGTGAGTGACCTCTGCTAAATTCGATATGAACCTCCTCAAGTAGGAAAAATGTAATACCGCGTATTTTTACGCATATTTATTTTATTATGAAATTATGAAAGTCAGGATTAATTAATTTAAGAGAGAAAATTTAATTTATAATTAATCCAATTTAATGGTAATAATTACTAGCATGACGAGAGTTAGTAGTTATCAAAAATAATTATGTTGAAATCATGTTGAGTAATAACTATGTTCGACATTACGTAGTGAGAATGTAATAGATGGTTTCAGAAATAATAATATGGTCGGGGACGAGATACACGACAGTTAAGATATAATTATTTGGGACGCTCGTATGAGTCGGGTCACTATTATATATTTGGGGATTAAAAAGATAAATTATTTTTATATAGCTCTTATGGACGTTTTGAGTACGCTAGTGTGTCCGGAAGGGGTCAGAAAACACTACTCGGGTGTTTTATTTGGAGTCCAGTGCATTTTAGCCCAAAATGACACCCCAAAATGGTATTTTGGTCTTTTGGGATTTTTGAGTAATTAAATGGACGAAAATTAGGTTTAATTAAAAAACTACGTGGGTTAGAGATTACTGTCAGTTTCAACCTACGAGATAGAGAGAACCAGGGAGGAAGAAGACTCCATTGGAGAACAAGGGAAGGAACTCAAGGATTCCCACCAAAAGTTGCACCAAAGTATAGATCACAACGAGAGGATCAACTACATACAAATTTCAGTCCAAGAATTAGAAGATCATTCCAGGGAAAGTGTTTATCTTGCTCCTTTTTTAGCAAATATTGTTCCTGTTGATTTAGATTAGATATTATAAACTTAGTGCAATGAAATCTTAGGGTTAATTAGATTGAATTGTAAAGAAATCTTATGAATTGGAGATGGGTATGCATGTAGAGGTTTTGCCCTTTGTTAGACTATTAAATTTTGAGATTTCATGTACTAATCACGAATTATAATATGAGTTTTTGAGTACTTAAATTATTGGGTTCATGTTATGCAAATTTCTAGAGATTTAAGAAATTATTGGGTTTCCCTTTGAAAATATGTAGATTTGAACCCTAAATTGCGTTAGAAAGTGCCCCATAATGATTAGGAATAGTTTAGAACTATCTAATTGGTTGTTGGATGAAATTTGGGTTGAGTTTGAGGTTTAATATGTTGGAAAAATCGAATTTGGGGAAGGACTAGGCTTGTTTGGATTTTTCGTTTGAAGACCTACCCAGGTCGCTTGAATGACCTCGTTCGAAAGAGCCTTCTAATAAGAAATCCAATGACCCTTCTAATGAGATGATGAAGTTTGTTTGAAGAGGAAACTTTGTTCGAACAACAGAACTCGATTTTTGAGTCCAATTTAGTCAAAACCCATCCTAGGCTTATCCAACGAGTGTATTAACCTACGTGAGTAATGGGTGACTTAAATTCCAAAGTTTTAGGGAATTAAGGGTGTAATGATCCTTGAGGTATTGAACTTGTATGGAAACCTAGGAAAGAATATGAGTCCTAGAGAGATTATATATAAATGGATATCGTGGAGAGTAGTATTGTTAATATTACCTACATACTATGGGAATTAGGTTGTGTGAATGCCTATTAAGTTATATAAGTTGGGGGCATTCTTATTGTATGGAATATTATGTGTATGACATACCTAGATATTGGCTATCTAACAAAGGCTAGTGCGTTATGGACGGCCATATCTTGTGTGCCTTCGGGGAATTTCGAGTCGTACCACTAGAGCATGGGACCTAGGTACGGGCTATTTGTGAGAACAATAGTGGTGATGATCGTATGGGTGCGTAGGTATGTGTGTAGCCCATTGGCTTCGGACTATGTTTGCCTCCAATATGTGTACATGTTTTATTGGTTCTTGAGTATTGAACAAGTTTTCCTCTATGTGTGAGCATTGCAATGGGACTAGATAGCCGAGTATGCCTAGCACTAAGGTTTTTTTTAACCATGGGTGCAATATTGATATATATGTATTAGTATGTATACATAGTGGGATTTTTATATGTATACAGAGTTCATATTTTGTGTTTTATGTTGGCTACTTTATTAAATTATATACTTATTGGGTCTTCAGTTGAGAATTAAGAATGCTATGAGAATGAGTTAATACACCTTTAAACCTATTCCTAAATAATAGAGATATATTATCTTTAGGTTATTTAGATATTTTATCCGGCATAGGGGTTATACTACGTATAGTCAGGTAGAGTATCGTGACTAGTATGGGTAGATAGGCTCGCTAGGTGTTCACATTATATTAGAGGTGAGAATCCCAAGTGAGTACGCTAAGTTAACATGAATAATATTTGTGCTAACTAACCAATTTAAGCACTTGCTATATTTAAATTGTTTTCTACTCGACTCTGACTCGTTTTTCTACAAATCTCTTTTCTTGTTTTATTATTTTAGGTGCTCAGCCATAGAGACACCAGACTTAAGAGATTCCATTCATTTGCCGAGCTGTAGCTGCTGTGGAAGCTACAGGATATTGCTAATAGACGCTTCTGAGTCTATTTCTCCTTATCTATCAGTCATTTATTTCAGTTGGACATATCATCACTCCTACTTTACATTCAGAGATTTAGAGTTGTTTTATTCTATCATTAGACTTTGATTTCATGTTATTGGATTATTGTATGGGATTTTGACTGGAAGTGTTTACTCCAGTTCTTTATTTAAATTTAGTTAGTTCTTTCCTTATGATATTGTGATGTATGGTGATGATTAATTATTTCCCTTTTATGATGATGGTTAATAACAAGATAAAGTTTTGATACCAACCCTTTTTAAATATTAGGTGGTAAGTTTTTATTAAATTGAAATTTGAGTTTTCGACAGTGATGAATTATTTGAACCAACTTGATATTCTGAGATTAATTAATTAAGGACGGATCACATGGTAATTAATTTGGGGGGGTATCACAGGTGGTATCAGAGCATTTTGTTCTAGTGTCCTTAGGATCTGTACGACTTATTATGTTTTCGCGTAGCGTCCTTTGATATAGAGCCCTATATTTTTGGATTGTTGTACTCTTTGGCATTTTAGGTTCTTCATCTACTTTGAGATAATAACTATAGACTTATGAAACTTTTCACATCTTTAAGATGCCTACCAGACGTGCACAGAGAGTTCCCAGGGATTCCTAGCCCGAGCCTCAGCCTGTACCAGCTCAGGGTGTGATGAATGCCACTGAAGTTGCTATCATTGTAGCGTAAATGTGACATTGATAGTTGTACAACAGGCACTACCTCAGGCACCGGTGGTGGATCCAGTTCAGGCCCAGGCCTTTCCGTCTTCTTGGGAACATGTTAGGGATGCCTTTCAGAAGGCGCATCCTTACAAGTTTACAGGGAGCTCCGATGTGGTGGTAGCGAGCCAATAGAAGAAGTACATCTAGAGGCATTTGAGTATGCATGAGTGCACGGAGGTGCAGACTCAGATTTTGGCCACGTTCAAGTTAGTGGGAGCAACAATGCAGTTGTGGGAGTCTATTACCACCGTTGAGGACAGAGACACACTCACTATTTGAGACTGTTGGGTGGGGTTCGACCGTAAATACTTTCCCCCAACCGTCTAGACAGAGATGAGATGAAAGTTGGTGAACTTGAAGAAGGAGGGAAATACCGTGGAAAAATATGAGGCAGAGTTTACCGATCTTCTAAAAATTGTACCAGATTAGATCCTAACTGAGGAGAAGAAGATTCAATGTTTCATAAATGGGTTGACATGGAGGATCCCCCAGCATATTATAAGCAATCTCTCTTTGGCCCCCTATTCGGATGTGGTTGCAGCACTACTCCACTTCCAGGACCACCATTTTCATCTAATAGAGGTTAAGCGAGTAGGAGAGTCCAACCAATAGGGCATGACAGGAGGAAATGGTGCCAGTGGCGCACAGACAGTTTAGGGTCAGCATAAACACAATGATCAGGGTTCCCAACAGGGGGATCCTAAGAGGTTCAGGTCAGGAGGTTTTAGACATTGTCAAGGAGGCTTTAGACATGTCCAGTAGGGTCAGCACGGCCATCAGGGCCAGTAGTAGGTTCAACAGGGCCAGCATGTCCAAGGGAGGAGTGGTAATTGCCAGCCGGGTCGGGGACCGCAGGGACAGAGGGGAGGACCCTTCCTAGGGAGATGTTTCACTTGTGGAAACACTGGCCACAAGCATCAGTACTGCCCTCAGAAGGGTAGAGGCTAGCAGCAGCAGCAGGGTGCTGGCCAAGAGCCCTAGAGACCGTTATTTCTCGTAGCTCTCCCAGTACCCCCACAGATGCCAGTACTGCCACCCATTCTAGTCGTCCTAGTTCAGC
The DNA here is from genome assembly GCA_949130495.1 of Sambucus nigra. Taxonomy (NCBI): domain Eukaryota; kingdom Viridiplantae; phylum Streptophyta; class Magnoliopsida; order Dipsacales; family Adoxaceae; genus Sambucus; species Sambucus nigra. The sequence goes on from OX422208.1 coordinate 205,852,268, forward strand.
AGGGGCATCTTCAGTATGGACGAATCTAGAATCTTCACCAGGTCACAGTCCCGCAGGACCCACCCACGATTGAGGGTATGTTTTATATCCAGGGGACTTTGGGAAACATTTTATTTGACACGGGGGACACTCACTATTTTATTTCCATGAGGTTTGCACGTACTACGGGATTATTTGATACAATAGAGAGTACGATTACTTGTTTGGATTAGCCATTGAGTATAGGTTCCATTATTTCTTTTATTTGTCGGGGAGTTGGTATAGAGATTATGAGGTTTATCTTACCCGCTATCATGCTCGTATTGGATATGTTCTTATATAACGGGATTGTATTGGCTTGTCAAATATAGGGCAATGATTAATTGTTTTAGTAGGAGTATAGTTTTTGCCATACCTGGTCAGGAGATGTTCCTGGTGGCGATGCCTCGCTCTGAGGGAGGATCATCCACTCATTTATACTATATAGAGGAGGATACCTCTACGAAGGTGGTGTTACCGCTTGACTCGATTCTCATCATTTGAGATTTTACCGATGTGTTTAAGGAGATACCGAGGTTACCACTAAGTAGAGAGATAGGCTTCGTCATTGATTTAATGCCAAGCACTTGGCCGATAGCCGACGCACCTTACCGTATGGCTCCAGCAGAGATGAGGGAGTTACGTGACCAGATTGAGCAGTTATTTGTGTAGGGATTAACCGTAGGAGTAAATTGTTGTGGGTTACCCCAGTACTATTCATTAAGAAGAGGGATAGATCGTTGAGGTTATGTGTTGATTATCGACATTTGAGTAAAGTCACGATACAGAACAAGTATTCGTTGCCTCGGATTGATGACTTATTCAACCAGTTGAGAGGAGTTGTCTTCTTCTCGATATTGACTTGAGATAGGGATACCATCAGTTGTGTATCAGGGAGTCGGATGTATCGAAGATGGCCTTCTTGATAATATATGGTTCCTATGAGTTCAGGGTTATGCCTTTCGGGCTAACCAATGCCCCAGTTGTGTTTATGGACTTGATGAACAAGATGTTTAGAGAGTTTATGGACCAGTTCGTCATTATCTTCATAGATGACATTCTGGTTTACTCCCAAACCGAGGAGGAGCATGTCGAGCACTTGAGGCAAGTTTTGCAAACACTGTGCTAGCATGAGTTCTACGTAAAATATGAGAAGTGTGGGTTTTGGATGAATAGGTTTAGTTTTGGGGGCATATCATCTCTGACAGAGGGATATCAGTGAATCCGAGGAAGCTGTCAGCGGTGAGGGAGTGGGGATATCCCACGACACCAATCGAGACACGCAATTTTTTAGGCCTAGCCAGATACTACAGGAGGTTCATTTGAGGTTTTTTGAAGAAAATGGTACGTTGGCACACCTGACTCGCAAAGGGGTGCCGTTTATCTGGAGCGACACATGTCAGTTGGACTTTGATGAGTTGAAAGACAAGTTAACCTCAGCATCATTATTAGTATTGCCCAGGCCGGGTGTACTATCCCGAGGTGTAATCCGTCCGGACTGGCAAAAAGTGGGCTACCTTGGTCAACCGATCCACTATCACCCATATTGAACCGTGACCCCTCTACGATGTAGGTAATCCCATGATCAAGTTCATGGAAATGCTTTCCCATTTCCACATAGGAACCTCAAATGGTTGTAAAAGTCCCGCCGATCTTTGATGGTCCACATTTACTAGCTGATAAGTGGATAATTTTGTGATGAACTCGACAATATCCTTCTTCATCCCGCTCCACTAGTACTGTCTTCGCATATCCTGGTTCATCTTATCCCCACCGGGATGTATCGCAAATCATGAATTGTGCGACTTTGTCATCAGCTCGTGTCGCAAGTCTTCTCCCTCAGGAACAACCAACCATCCATTGAAACGTAGACCCCATCTGAACCCATAGTGTAGGACTCGCCCCCTCTGCTAGAAGCTACACTATCTGACTCTGGCAGAAAGGATCAACTGCCTGAGCCTGTACTACTCTTGTAATAATCTGGGGCGTAACTGTCATCACAGACATGAATGATTGAGCCACCGCATCCTGGTGTCCTAACTCCTTCCATTTCGCTTTCCATACCTTGGCCAACTCACCTACTGGCCTACGGCTCAATGCATTTGCTACCACGTTAGCCTTCCCCAGGTGGTATTGGATATCAAATTGATAATCCTTCACAAACTCAAGCCACCGACGTTGATTCATATTTAATTCCTTCTGTGTGAAGAGGTATTGAAGTGACTTATGGTTCATGAACAAGCAAAATTTCTCTCCTATGAGGTAATGTCTCCGAATTTGAAGTCCAAACACGACTGCTGCTAACTCTAAGTTGTGGGTGGGGTAATTCCTCTCATGAGGCTTAATCTTACGGGAGGCATAAGCTATAGCCTGATCCTCCTACTGAAGTACACCCCTAAGTACTAATAAGTACGCATCCGTATAGACTAGATACCAAAGGAGAGATAGTGAGACTTCATGGAGTACCTATAAACATTCTGTCTGACAGAGATAAAGTGTTTGTGTCTCAGTTTTGGGAAATTTTTTAGGAAGCGATGGGTACGGAGTTGTGGCTGAGCATAGCCTATCACTAGTAAACGGATAGACAGACCGAGCGAACAAATCAGATGTTAGAGGACATGTTACGTATGTGCATCATTGATTTTGGTAGAGGCTGGGAACAATATCTTCCACTAGTGGAGTTTTCCTATAAAATCCTACCAGTTTACTATCAGTATGGATCCATTCGAGGCACTATACGGCATACCTTATCATTCCCCAGCATGTTAGTTAGAGGTGAGGGACAACAAATTACTTTACTCGGAGGTGATTCGAGATACTTTGGCGAGGATAGAGTTTATACGAATCCGTATTCGGGTTGCTCAGGATCGACAGAAGAGCTAGGCCGATGCCAAGCGGTGTTTCCGAGAGTTCAATATTAGGGACCAGGTGTTACTTCAGGTGTCTCCTATGAAGGGATTTATGCATTTTGGGGAGAAGGGAAAGTTAGTGCCTAGGCATGTAGGGCCATTCCCCATTATCTAGAGGATTGGGTCAGTTGCTTATAGACTTGGGTTACCGGAGAACTTGCATATAGTCCATGACGTGTTCCATATCTCTTCACTGAGGAGATATCTCCGGGATGATTTGTCCCACACTCACATTATGTTGGAGGAGATCGACTTACAGCCTGATAGCTCCTACGAAGAGGGGCCGATTACTATCCTAGACTATAGCGAGAAGAAGTTACGATCGAAGATAGTACCACTAGTCCGTGTTCAGTGGTGGTACCATAATATTGAGGAATCAACCTGGGAGTGCGAGGATGACATGCGTGAACGTTATCCAGAGTTATTCTTGCTAGGTATACTTTCATTTTCGAATTTCGGGATGAAATTATGTTATTAGGGGGGAAGTATGTAATAACCCGTATTTTACGCATATTTAATTATTATGAAATTATGAAAATTGGAATTAATTAATTTAAAAGAGAAAATTTAATTTATAATTAATCTGATTTAATGGTAATAATTACTAGCGTGACGAGAGTTAGTAGTTATTGAAAATAATTATGTTGAAATCATGTTGAGTAATAACTATGTTGAACATTACGTAGTGAGTAACGTAATAGATGGTTTCGGAAATAATAATATGGCCGAGGACGAGATACATAGAAGTTAAGATATAATTATTTGGAACGCGTCACTATTATATATTTGGGGGTTAAAAAGGTAAATTATTTTTATATAGCTTGTATGGTCGTTTTGAGTGCGCCAGTGTGCCTGGAAGGGTCGAAATAGTTAGAAAACACTACTCGGGTGTTTTATTTGGAGTTCGGGGCATTTTAGCCCAAAACGATACCCCATAGGGGTATTTTGATATTTTGGGATTTTAAAGTAATTAAATGGACGAAAATTAGGTTTAATTAAAAACTACATGGGTTGGAGTTTACTGTCAGTTTTAACTTACGTGAGAGAGAGAGAGAGTGAGAGAGAGAACCAAGGAGGAAGAAGACTCCATTGGAGAACAAGGGCAAGAACTCAAGGATTCCCATCAAAAGTTGCGCCAAAGTGTAGATCACAACGAGAGGATCAACTACATACCAATTTTAGTCCAAGAATCAGAAGTTCATTCCAAGTCAAGTGTTTATCTTGCTCCTCTTTTAGCACATATTACTCCTGTTGATTTAGATTAGATGTCATAAACTTAGTGCAATGAAATCTTAGGGTTAATTAGACTGAATTGTAAAGAAATCTTATGAATTGGATATGGGTATGCATGTAGAGGTTTTGCCCTTTGTTAGACTATTAAATTTGGACATTTCATGTCTTAATCACGAATTATAATACGAGTTTTTGAGTACTTAAATTGTTGGGTTCATGTTATGCAAATCTCTAGAGATTTAAAAAATTGTTGGGTTTCCCTTCGAAAATATATAGATTTGAACCCTAAATTGTGTATGAAAGTGATCCATAATGATTAAGAATAGTTTAGAACTATCTAATTGGTTGTTGGATGAAATTTGGGTTCAGTTTGAGGTTTAATATGTTGTAAAAATTGAATTTGGGGAAGAACTGGGCCTGTTCAGATTTTTCATTCGAAGACCTACCCAGGTCGTTCGAACAACCTCGTTCCAATGAGCCTTTTAATGAGAAATCCAATGACCCTTCTAACGAGATGATGAATTTCGTTCAAAGAGGAAACTTCGTTCGAACGACCTCGTTCGAACGAGAATCTTGAAAATTCCAACGAGATTATGGAACTTGATTTTTGGGTTCGATTTAGTTAAAAGGCATCCTAGGCTTATCCAAATGAGTGTATTAACCTACGTGAGTAACAGGTGACTTAAATTCAAAAGTTTTAGGGAATTAAGGGTGTAATGATCCTCGAGGTATTGAACTTGTATGGAAACCTAGGAGAGAATCTGAGTCCTAGAGAGATTATATATAAATGAATATCGTGGATAGTAGTAATGTTAATATTACCTACGTACTATGGGAATTTGGTTGCGTGAACGCCTATTAAGTTATATAAGTTATGTGCATGCTTATTATGTTGAATAATATGTGTATGACATACCTAGGTACTGACTATCGAATGGAGGTTAGCGCGTTGTGGATGACCATATCTTGTGTGCCTTCGGGGAATTTTGAGTCGTACCATTAGAGAAAGGAACCTAGGTATAGGCTATTTGTGAGAACGATAGTGGTGACAGTCATATGGGTACGTAGGTATGTGCGTAGCCCATCATCTTGGGACTATGTTCGCCTCCAATATGTGTACATGTTTTATTGGTTCTTGAGAGATTGAATTTGTTGTCCTTTATGTGTGAGCGTTGCAATGGAACCTGATAGCCGAGTATGCCTAGCACAAGGTTTTTTTAACCATGGGTGCAGCATTGATATATATGTATTAGTATGTATACATAGTGAGATTTTTATATGTATACTGAGTTCATATTCTGTGTTTCATGTTGGCTACTTTATTAAAGTATATACTTATTGGGTCATTAGTTGAGAATTAAGAATGATATGGGAATGAGTTAATGCATTATTAAACCTATTCCTTAATAATAGATATATATATTGCCTTTGGGTTATTTAGATATTTTATCTGGCATAGGGGTTATACTACGTATATTCAGGTAGAGTATTGTGACTAGTATGGGTAGCTAGGCTCGCTAGGTCTGCACATTAGACGAGAGGTTAGCATCCCAAGTGAGTATGCTAAGTTAACATGACTAATATTTGTGCTGATTAACCAATTTAAGCACTTAATATATTTAAACCATTTTCTACTTGGACCCTAACCCGTTTTTATGCTAATCTCTTTTCTTATTTTATTATTTTAGGTGCTCAGCCACAGGGACACCAGACTTAGGAGATTCCATTCATTTGTCGAGTTGTAGCTGCTATGGAAGCTATATGATATTGCTAATAGACGCTCTATTTCTCCTTATCTATCAGTCATTTATTTCAGTTGGACATATCATCCCTCCTACTTTACATTCAGAGATTTAGAGTTATTTAATTCTATCATTAGACTTTGATTTCATGTTATTAGATTATTGTATGGGATTTCGACTAGAAGTGTTTACTCCAGTTCTTTATTTAAATTCAGTTAGTTCTTTCCTTCTGCTATTATGATGTATGGTGACGATTAATTATTTCCCTTTTATGTTGATGTTTAATAACAAGATAAAATTTTGACACCAACCCCTTTTAAATACTAAGTGATTAGTTTTTATTAAATTAAAATTTGAGTTTTCGACAGTGATGCATTATTTGAACCAACTTGATATTCTGAGATTAATTAATTAAGGACTGATCACCCGGTAATTAGTTAGGCAGGGTGTCAAAAAAAACTTTCCCAAGAATCTCTTGAGTTGTCTCCGGATCTTTGGCGATGGTATCATCAAAATCTCCTTTTATTTTTTCTCATCAACTTGCACCCCTTATCGATTCACCACAAATCCTAAAAACTTTCACACGGTCACTCCAAAAGCACAATTAGAGGGGTTCATCCTCATTTTATACTTCCTACACCTTTCAAAGACTCTTATGAGATAACGAACATGCTTGATTTCATTTTTTGACTTCACTACTAGGTCATCTACATAAAATTCCAATATATCATGAAATATGGCCATCATGGTACATTGATAGGTAGCACTCGTATTTTTCATTCCAAAGGGCATGACCATGTAATTGAAATTTCCCAAGGGAGTTCGGAATGATGTCTTTTTTGCATCTGTCTGGTCCATTCGGATTTTATTATAACCTACATACCCATCTATGAAACTATACATCTTAGGGCCAATGGTGCCATCTACCAGGCTATCAATGTTGGGTAATGGGAACTCATCCTTCGGGCAAGCACAATTTAAATCTCTGAAATCCACATAGACTCGTATCTGCTTTTTATCTTTCTTCATTGCAGGCACAATGCTTAATAGCCATATTGGGTGTTTGATAGGCTTGATGAATCCATCCACGAGCAGATTCTCCACTTTCGCTTTAATTTTTAGATTCAACTTAGCTTTATAAGTTCACGTGGCCTGCCTCATAGGCAAAGCTTTGGGCAAAACATTCAGCTTATAAGGGCTCACTTCTGGATTTATCCCTGATATCTTTGTATACTTCTAAGAAAAGATGTCTATGAATATTTGAGTACCACTGTTTAGGATTCAAGACCTTAGAAATTAAGATGGGGCACTCATCACCCCGTTCTATTCCTAAATTTATCTCCTCCATCTCCTGGACCTTCTCACGTGCCCTGTCTTGCATGCATTATGGTGCCTCCTCCGGTTCTTCAACGTTCTCAATAATATGGGACTCATAAATCACAAAACATTCCAAAGCTAGGTCGACGCTTTCATACGAAAACATCACCTGCATAGACCGTTATAAGCGTCAAATGACTTTACCATTGGGTAGCACAATCTTTTGGCAAGTTTGCAGAGGTTTTTCTTCTTCTACAAACTTCATCTTTCCTTTCTCCTTACTCTTTGAAGGTGCCACTCGCTGACCTAACCTCTTATGTACTGACTTTTTGGGTTTAGCATCCTCTTGGTTTGCACGAATATCCCCTGCCCTCGTGACTAGACTTCTTATTTATTCATCTAATTCTATGTAGAATGTTGCATCAACTAAGTGGGCCTCTTTCATTGAAAATGATCTTTCTATATCTTTCATCACAATCTACATCCCATAAATGTTAGCCTTTTCACATTGATGGAATGTTGAAGACACAATTTCACGAGTGGGCATCCACACCTAACCTATTAGGAGCTGATAACTTATTTTGGCATTGTCAATATGAAACATAATATGGGATGCGAAGTTTCCCAAATTAATCCCCACATTAACATAATTGAGTGACTACATCACTGGGCTATCAAAATAAGAGATCACAAGTGGTAAATGCATAATCTTATCTTGATAAATTCGAGTTTCATACAAAGTGATGATGGGCATAATATTTATTAATGCCCAAGTTCCCTTGGGAAACTAATCTTATTTACCCATGTTGTAACATATAGAGGTCGGTTATAAAAGAAGGGTATTTGTCTATATGCTCCCTAAAACACCACCTCAGATGTGTATCTCTTAATCAACCTTCGAATGGGACCATGCTTGTTGAGAGATGGATCCCCTCTCTCTTAGAACACCTCTAAAATCTTCTTGCTTAACACCATCTATGTGTTGTGATTTACCCTAATCTTATCAAAGAATCACTTGAATTTGGGGCTCCTTGCAATAGTTGCACATTTTGAGTCAATTTTAACTTCGTATGCACATTACATACATACTCTTCTGCTGATGTCCCCCTTTATTTAGGGTAAGGACGACATCTATGCTTCCTTCTTGGGGCCTCACCCACTCGCCCCAGTAACCTTTATAATTTTCTTTAGCGAAGTCAGCTAGTCACTCTTCACATGCATTTTCATTGCTTCGTCATTCTTTGGACCTTAGCGTTCCTTCTTCATCATACAACACCACCAGTTGGCAAAGGATTTTCATTAATATTGGTGGGATTTGTTAGGCCATTAACGACATGCTCACCTATTATTCTATGTAAGTAATAACAATATTTGGTGGTATGTTTCACTCTCTATTGTAAGTCATAAAACTTTTAAGCCGCCCTACCCGCTGCTACGGGAACTTGGCCATTTGAGTGAGAGGGATATGTCACTCCCTCACACACCAACGTTCGATAACAGTCCATTTCCTTTGCCATGCTGCAAGAAAATGGTAGGGACATTATATATAATCTTTCTCTTTTCAGCAACGTTGCTATTTTGGGACCATTGGCCCCCCTTTTTTCTTTGGGGGTTCCTTCGATGCAGTTAACTGCCTATTTCCATTGAAAATATTGTTACTAAAGCCATTTATTAAAAATAAACTATTTAAGTAACTCCGAGCTGTTTTTTGAGGAAACTCTTTTCTTGAAAACCAAAAACTATTAGAACACAAGATGTGTTTCAAAACAGTACGTACGAGATCTATTCAAGATTTGAATAACAGGTTTATAAGGTAGTTTAATCAAGTTTTAAACTCAGCATAAACAAGAATGAGATGAGGAGATGTAGAAAGATTAAGTTCACGATTTTTTACATTGTAAAACCTCAACCCACTGAGGAAACATCCACGACTCCCTCTACGGAGTAAAATAAAAAGTCCACTAAAACAAATTTACCAGTTACAAACCGTTTAACTAACATGCATACAACTCATACTTATATAAGTTTAGGAATGTACCCTCTGGTGTCCTTATAACTTCTCTGCAGTTCTGATTGTTGATGTTGTTCTCCCAGTTTGTTAACTTCTGATTTGTTCCAGCACTTTGCGTCGACTCTTGTTCACAAGATCTTATTACCAACACTTTTCGTGTTGTAGTGTGAAAGTGTTTGTGGAGGTTCTCTCTAACACATGCATGCACACACTCACACTTATTAAGTACAAACAATCCTAGCAAATTACATATAAGGCTATATGCAGTGATTTTCCTTTTTCTCTCTTCTCACAAACTTTGAACCCTTTTTGACCTTTAAATTAATCCCAGAATCCACGGATATCTTTCTTAGAAGACAGTCAAGATCTTAATCAATCTCAAAGTTTTGAAAAGATTTTCGAGATTGAAAACCTCCAAGTGTGATTCCAAACTAGATCAAAGGTTTAGTTTTAAGAGAACTAGAAACATAAAACATTTATTGTTGATTTAGAGATAAAAACAATTTTCAGAAAAGAATCAACAATATATTTCTCAAGATGAGAAATAAACTATGTAAATCTAAGTGTGATGTAACATGCAGAACATAGATTTGAAATTTCTATGAAGAAGAAACTAGATCTAAGTAAACAGTTTAAGTTGGAAACAAGATCTAACGAACAAGAGGTTACACCAACACAAATATCTCTCAAAAAACTCAAGAACACTCAGGGTAGTGTTTGGATAGGTAGGAGTTTTAGAGGTATGTTTGGTTTTATAAAAAAAACTTGATGAACAAGACTTAGGGTTTCTAACTCTCTCTCTCTCTTTCTGGTTTCTATCTTCTCTCTCTCTCTCTCTCTCTCTCTCTCTCTCTCTCTCTCTCTCTCTCTCTCTCTCTCTCTCTCTCTCTCTCTCCCTCTCTCTCTCTCTCTCTCTCTCTCTCTCTCTTCTCTCTCTTCTCTCTACTCTCTCTCTTTTTTATTCTCAGGAATGAATTTGGCCAAAAGTCTTGGACGATTTAGAGGAGGATCCTGTTTATGGGATGAAGAGAAGGATCGAGAAGCAGGTTCAAAAACAAGGGTCAGGATTGAGTCAAGATGATTTAACTTAAATCCAAGGGCTCACAGAACGCGGTGGTTAAAAAACATCTGATTGGTTCAAAAGGGATACACACGGATTACCAAAGAAAGCATGCAGATCATTGATAAAGTTTGATCCAACGGCTGTAAGCATACGCGATTGTATACTCAGTGAAGATACAAAAATCCCACCAATCAGCAAGCAATAGGTGTTAACCAATAAATCAATATAAAACGCGCGTCATAAATTAATTACAACCAAACCCTGAAGTCTCTGTCGCTTTTGGTTTCTACCCAAACCAACTTTGAGCCAATAAACCCATTCATCCATAATTAGAGATTGAACCCACAAACGTCTAAAATCAAGTTTTAATTAATAAAACCTTTATTAAAAAATGTTTATAAAATCCCAAAAAATATTTAAAAATCAAATTTAGGGATTTAAACATACTCAACATATGTACACACATAAATATGCAATATGACATGTAAATGATGCATTCTACTGTGTGTGAGTGTTGGTAATTAGATCTAGATCACTACAAGATATATGAATGAAATAGCAAACCAATATCTGAGGTTCTTTGGTTTCTAGGATGGACATAATTTTGTCACAATTTCCAAACTAGATGAGCACTTATACAATATAGACTCAAGTGAGTCAAGAGTATAAGGGCTTCATCCATGAGACTTGAAACCTACCACCTGTCAATGGCATATGTGACCTTTATCCCAGGGTCTTGGTTTGATGATCATCGAACTATTATTGGTTGGTCGTGTAAACTCTATAAAATTACTATCTCGAGTTTCATTAATAAAATGGATCTTGTACTCCTTTAGCAGCCCCTCCATGTAGATCTGCAATAGTGTTCCTTCTACAACATCTTCGTGGACATCCAACGCTCTTTCTATGAAGCGCTTGATATAGTGCATCAACTCTTCACCTAACTTTTGCACCTCTTAGGCCAAATGCCTCAAAGTGAACTCATCCTCTTCCAAGAAAAATTTATGTTAGAACTGTATGTAGATTTCCTCCCACGTATGAATTCTATTTGACACTAAATGGGAATACCATGTGTGCACTTTACCCATCAAAGTTTTTTAAAACTCCCGTAACTTTAGCTCCTTATCATTGCCATGCACACTGAGGTACTCTACGAACCTCTTGACATGATCTCTACGATTTTCACCTTTCCCATTAAACATTATGAACTTGGGAGGTACATACCCCTCTGGTTATGGTTTTTCATTGATACTTTCTGGGCGTGGATTTTGTAACTCCTCATACATATGAGATGATTCCTTTGGAGAGGAGATCAAAATTTTCACTTCCTCCATCGTCATAACTTTGGAGAGTGACTCTTCCATCCCACCCTTTTTTGATGCTGGTGAACTCACTCATGTCTCCACTTGCTCCGTTACTGTTCTTATAGGTGTAGCTATCTTGACTGTTGCTACTTCTCCTTCAACGAGCGTCATCACATGCATTACGAAGATGCTTCGGAAACTAAAAAATCATGCTCATCAAGTTCATCCCACTCAGTGGCATGGCCAATATTGCACTTTTCTTCCCTCGTTGAACAGCAAGTGGTCTTGCTACGGTAACCATGACCTCCTCATTAGTCATCTGATAATTTTGAACTCCATTACCAATTGGAGTATCTTCAAAAACTATCTAGTTGGAAACATTATAACGTTATTTATCCATCATCGTGAGAATACCTCCTCAATGGAGTCGCCAAATGTAAGTGGGTAGTGGTATATGAGTGTATGAATATACTGGATATGGTGAGGTGGGACCCACTCCAATGGAAGATGCCTTTAAGATGTTCAAGGCTTCAAGAACTACAAGAAGATAAAATCTAACTTTTTTAATAAAATGGTGATTCTTTGATTGATGTATGAGGAAGGAAATAATTAGTTATAAACTTTTTAGTAACAACAAAAGAGAAAAAGGATAACTTGAAAGTGATGATTCTTAGGAGTGAAGAGACAAGCACTTCAAGTACCAAGGAGAGATCAGGGAGAAAATACTTTTTGGGTCCATTTGTGTAGAGTAATAGTGCTTAACTTATGATATGATTTGACCTTGCCCAATAGTCAACTACCTAGGCTGATGTGGCATGTGCACGCCGAAAGGATATTCTTTGAGACAATATATGAGTTATATTTTTTTTTATCCCATATCACTATTTATCTTCTGCCCACTCTGATAGACGATATCTGACACAACCCAAAGTCAAAAAGCAATATGTTAGGCATAATGACAAAAGGTACGATTTGGTAAATATCTTCTTAAACCATAATTGGGAAAAAAAACTTTTTGAAAACTTGAGAGTGACCTTGAGGGACATTTGCCAATGTTTATCTTAAACATACTTTGTGAGAAATGCCTTGGCTGCTCACCTATTTTAACTAAGTGTGAACTATATAAGAGTGTGAGTGACCTCTTAGGCCCCTCCTATTAGTATTCTCTCTTTCCTAAGGTACTGAAGTGGTTGGGACTTAAATTGACCAACAAGACTTACCTCTAAACATAAACTCCCAAGGGATCCAAACTAGCTATCTACTCGAGACCTGTTTGCTCGACTAAGGCTTCTTGTTAAGTGTTCATATGTGTAAGAAATAACAAAGTGTTAGCAAACAGTTTAAATTACTTATTTGTGACCTGGACTTGGGTTGCTCGCAGAGCACCCCTTGCTACTTTGGGGTTACTCCTAAGCACACGTTCCCTTGGAATGGATCCATTGTGATGGAACCCTTTCATTTTCTTTAGGGATGTTCTTTCCTTCCTTTGTAATCTGGGCTTGGGTTTTCTCGTAGAGCACCCTCTCTTTTAACATGGGTCCATCTGAATGACACCCCTTGTTTGGCACCCTTTTCCTTGATACCTCCTCTCTTGGCACCAACTTCTCTTGGAACCAACCCTCTTGGTACCCACTCATTTCCATGTATGTATTTTTGTGAGATTATAGGGTACCCCTCTACAAAAGGAGGGAGCAAGGAGCAAATATTTGGGCTGAGTAACAAGGTTAAAAATTGTGATGTGATTTGACCTTTACCAGGCCCTCTATTTATAGTTAAACATTATATCGGGCGTGGCGTATGCGTGCCAAAGGGATATTCCCTTGCGATAATATCTTAGTGGTACTTTTTATTCTGTTTTAGGCGACATCTGATGCAACCAAAGTAAAAAAGAAAATATTTAAGGCATAATGCCAAAAAGTAAATTTTGTCAATATTTCAAACGGTTACTTGGAAAAAAATTGAAAACTTGCGAGCAGACTTGAGGGATGCTCGTCAATATTATTTTGAAAAATGACTTTGCGAGCAACAACTTGACTGCTTGCCCATTTTACCAAATGTGAGTTATATGAGTGACCACTTGGATCCCCCATCTTATTATTCTCTATTCCTAGGGTACTAAATGGTTGAGCCTTAGCTTGATCAATAAGATTTTCCTCTCAGCCTCCAAACCAAAACTTTTAAGAGATACTAACTGGCCATCTTCTAGAGTCCTGCTTGATTGACTAAGTCTTCTTGACAAATACTCATGTGTTTAAATAAAAAAAGTGTTAGTAGATAATCTTTTATATAAACACCACTCTTAAAATGACTTGGGGTTGCTCACACAACATCCCCTTGTTTACTTGGCCTCATTTTCCTTGCTCTCAATTTTGGATTCACTCGTCTAAAATTTCTATGATTTTATTTTGGACCTACTCACCTCTTAGGGCCTGCTCGCTCATTATTACTTCATATCTAGTTTGGGCTTGCTCACCCAATATTCTTCTGCTGGCCCACTATTTAGTCTTGCTTGGTACTTGGACGTGCTCGCCACTTTGGGCCTACTCGCTCGTTATTACTTTATTCGTGTCTTGGGCTTTCTCACCCAATTTCGTTTGTCTTGGCTTGATCATTATTTGGAGTTGCTTGTCTCTTTGGGCCTGCTCGCCCGTTATTACTTTGTTTAGGCTTTGGGGTTGCCCGTAACAAACTTAACTCTTATAGAAGGGTTAAATTGGTACCCCTCTACATTAACCCCCTCGTAAAAATGGCTTCTTTTGGTTGAAGATGAAGAGTTTTGTATGATGGGTAATATTGAGGAATTCAAGGAGACTCTAATAGAAATCATCATCACTTTTATGTGAATATTTAATGCTCTATCAGAGAGCCGTCCTCAGGACGCCTTTAGGGTCTGAAGGAGACATGTGTTGCCCTAGGATGATTTCTTAAATGATTTGGGTAATGATTAACCCAACTTTTGAACCGTTAGGCATGTTCTTCTTCAAACTTTCACTATTAGTCGTCCTTATATCTTAGAGAGAAACCTTGAGGTACTTAAAGAGTTTTAACAAGAAACCCTCTTTTCCTTCTCTATTTCTTCTTAAATCTTCCAATCAATGGCTTCCTCTATGTGAAACATTTCTTCTATCTTGGTTACCTATGCGAGTGAAATTTTGGTGGGCTCTTTGGCCATCAATGTGACTATCAGCACCTCTATTGCTACTGGCGCCACATCTACCACCTCTTCCTTGATGGTTTCTTCCTTTGTTCCCACGATCGCTTCTGGGGGTGTTGGATCATCTACGGTGCTGGTACCCAAGGGGAAAAGGAAATTTTTGGAAAATAATGCCAAAGGGACTTTTCTATGTATATTTCCCCTTCTTTGGCAATGATGATGACTTAATTCCCCCACTAGAGAGGTTTGAGATTGATTTTGTTGAAAAAATAAATGAACATCCGTTTTGAGGTTTCTCAAAGTTTGGCGATACTTCTCTAGTGCTAACCGCCCATATAATGCACATACGAGTGGATGGGGGTGATTTATCTTTCTCTAATATGAATGTCTATGATTGTAGGGGTCCCCCAGCTGAGTGGGAGTTGTGGGTTGATTATATCTTTGATGTTCCAGCCTATCGTGCCATCATTGATGAATTGGGAATTACTCTAACCCTCACTAGTTTGAAGGCCTATACTATTCCAAAAAGTATGAGTGATTTCAATGTTTTGATTTCTTGGTGGAGTACATATTCCCACACCTTTTGTCACAGGCTGGGGGGATTTTCAATTACCCTAGAGGATATCTGTGAGCTGAATGCTTCGCCCATTTTGGTTAAAATATTTTTGCTGATGGTTATGAGGACTCTATAGAGAAAGAAATGTGCAAAGAGCCCACCAAGATTTGGCAGACTATGCTCGCTATATTTCTATCCAAATGAAAGAGGTATTGGTTCAAGGAGTTCACACCAATGTTGAAAGAAGTGGTCGAGACCAAGGTTCCTAAAAGTAAGAACGAGCCAAAACTAGCATTGAAAACTTATCTTTCTACCTTCTTTATTACATTCCTCAGCATATTACTATTCCAAGGGATATCGAATGACTCCCCTCATGAGATGGTCTTTCATTTGGAAGTTATACTTGCTCATGGAAGGAGTGTGCCACTCACTAGTCTCATGCTTGGATCCATATACATTAGGTTGGATTTTATTCATTTAGACATATAGTGTTCTCAACTTTATTAATTCTTTTATCCAATCCTCTCGTATTGCTAGGTGGCACAAGAAATCCCCGAGCAATCACTTGGCCTATTTTTGGATAACATTTACGAGTTCTCATTTCATCCATACTCAAAGCGAGTGGGTGGTAAATTTTCTTGGGACTTTTTCTCTACTTCTCCTGGTAGTTTTTTTTATCCTTCCAATGCTAAGTATGTGGTGGATTGTCCTTACATTTCTGTGATGGCATTTGTTCTTCCATGCATCCTTCCCGCCTTGACTCAGCTGGGTCAAGGGATTGAATTTTACCATATCGAGCGAGTGAGGAGACATTTTAGTTACGATGAAGGCCCCTATTCCCCCGATTTTTTGACTAGCCTCTTGACTAAAGAGTTATACTTAAAGGCTTACTCAAATTTTACCCCCGAGGGGATAGTTTAGAGAACTTCTCATTTAAAAAAAAATCATTCTTGCTCGAGACTACCTGTTGCCAATTAGTCGTTTATTCTTTGGTTTATGGCAACGTCAAATTACATTGATAAAGAATTTCACCCAAGATTCTCCTCGTGAATCTTTTATTGAGGGAGTCCCCTCATCTGATAAATACATATCTAAGAGAATTCGTAAGGAAGCTTGGCAATCAAGCCAAGTTGCGAGGGATCCTCTCGATAAATTTATTCATGTCCTTGTAAATTCTCTTCGTGCATAGAGTATTTATTCGAAACATCCTGATGCAAAATCTCAATAATCCAAGGAGATAGTTAAATGGAAGGGTAAAATCGAAGTCCCCTCATAGAAGAAGCATCTAGATGCTGATGTTTCAAATTTCATTTATGCCCAAGTTGGTGAGGCTCATTTTTAAGGGTAGGACATGAGTGGAAAAATAGAAAATGAAAGCGTCGAAACCAGTTGCCCCTTCTACCGAAGAAGACCAAGGTTCAAATACTGATGCCTTAGGAATTGAAAAGATATTCCAAACCATTCGTGAGCAGGGTTATGATGCTCTCGAAACCAGTCTTACTCAACCATCTTCTCCAATTTCCACTCCCTCAGTGGAAGGTACTTTATCTATTCCTCTTTTAGTTTGTCAAAATATGAATAATGGAATTTTGAGTGTTCACTCCACATCCTCTTCATCTGAAGAGAAACTTTTTGATTATGGAAGTACTCCTTTCTATGATTACCATAGTTCTTCTTCAAATGACATTGACTTATTGGCATCAACGGGGATCACTTGTCTGACGCTTCTCATTTTTTTAGTAGCCACGAGGGGTATGACTTTGGACTTAGAGAATCATATTAGTGATCATGATGACATAATGATCTACTCCTCTCCCTCTCTTCCACTAGTCTAACTATTGGACGATTTCTTTATGAACAAACTCGTCGCGATGAGATGTAAGTGTTTAACTCAATTATTCATTTTCCTCTTATTATATATTGGTTTTGAGTTATAAGTTCTCTTATTACTAACTCTCAACCATTTTATAGTAGGCTTCTTCGATAAGGACGAGTGGTCCCTCTGGGGTGAGGGTAGTTCCTTCACCATCCTCTCTCGCACTTCCTCGTGATCCATTTTAAAGCGAGAGGATCTCTATACTGGTGTCTTCTGTGGACTTAGCATGCGAGGTTTGTACACATGTCAGTCATATTTATAACTTTCTTTTACCTTTTTTGTACTTTTGAACTGCCAAACTCTAGTACTTGTGAATTAAATTCTCAATTCTTTATCTTACAGCTCTCTACTATATATCCTGCCACTGTTAATAGTTCTTCTATGATCGCTTGTTCATTCCAGGTATCTATTTGTTCATAAAAATATTTTGTCAATCCCTTTTACCTTTTTTTCTAACATTCTTTTACTTTTCTAGGTGTCTGTGTATCCACTCGTACTAGTCGCCAGACCGTTCAGCCAACGCTGCGTCTAGCAGTGGAGGGGTATTATTCGAGCGCTTCCTTTTTGTTTCTTTGAATACTTGTCTTGTTAATCAATATATAGCACTCTATATTCGTTTTATTTTAGCTAATTAAACTCTTGTGAAAACCCTCTTTTTTTGTTTGTAACATCATGGTATGCTCTATTTTGAGCAGGTCGTTTATATAAATGAGAATCCAAGAATTTGTTTTGGATATTTTTCTTTGCATTTTGTATTTTTCATTATTTTTTTTCCATACGAAATGTACTATCCCTTATTCTGGGGGAGTATCTGCTCGTGAATTGATACCATTCCGTTTTTGTGGGAGTGCCTTCTCGCAATTTGGTGAGTAATATATGTAACTTTCCCATATTCTATACGAGTATATTACTTCCTAATTTGGCGAGTAATATTGTGACTTTGCCATATCATGTGGGATTCTTGTCATATATATATATATATATAGAGAGAGAGAAAATAGGACTTGGGACCGTCCCTCTTCCATTATTACGGGTGGCATACAAATATTTAAATAACTTACAAAAATTTCTACTTCTTTTCATTTTGAAATTGTCAATGAAACTGTGTACCCCATATTCTGCTGGGCACTCATTTCTGGGAGATTATCCCTCAAAGTATTACAGTAAAAGGTTCTTTTCTCATTATATTTCATCATTGGGAGGTATATATCCCCCCAAGTATGATGAGCAATGCTCCCTAATTTAAATATATTTTCTCTTATACTGTGAGAATCTCTGGCTACTCTGCTCGTAAATTCAAATACAAAATCATTTTTTAAATGTGTTCGCTCACTCAACTTTACGAATAGATGCATGATTAACTTGTTGGTTATGTAAACTAATAAACGTTATAAACATGACTCTAAATCTTATGAAGTAACTAGTTATAATCGAACATTCACTATTATATTCACTACAAAAAAAAGTAATATTTCCCAATTGTGCTATTATAATAAAATGTCATAAGAATTTCCCTTTTCACTTAAAGATCATTCCTTTTATAGGATGAACTATTGAGAAAGAAAAAGTTAGGGTACCTTAGGCATAGTACTTCTTGAGGCATTTGTAATTGATCGATTGAATGAACTCTCTCTTTGGCTCTGAGATTTGGCAATATCCTGATCTCCCTATTCCCCACACCACGAATGGCCCCTCAAACTTGGGTTTGAATTTTGGGGCCGCATGCTTCTTAGGGGATGAGCGAATGCTAGCAAAACTCAGTCTCCCAATTGCAATTCTATAGGTTTAACTAAATTATCGTAAGCTCTAAATAACTACTGAGTGTAGACTTTGAAGTTTTCCTTAACTCTATCACGATTCTTATCCAAAGCTTCTAACTTCACGTGTCTTAGATCAAGCACCAAATTATGGCTCAGAGCCACTCATGCTGATGGCATAACCAATTATACAGGTAGGACAACCTCTATACCATATACCAGAGAGAATGAAGTAAAACCAATTGTCTTCCTCTTGGAGGTTCTGTAAGCCCATAAAATCATTAACAGTTTATCATCCCATGTTCCCAACATATTTTTCAAAATATTGATCAACGTCTTATTGGTGGCCTCTGCCTGGCCATTCCTTTTAGGACAAGAAATAGTTAAACTGTGTAGGAGGGTAGTGTGACTGGGGTTTGGTAAGATATTGAAACCGGTAAGGCATGACCTACTTCAATTAACTCTTCTTCCTTGGTTTTCAAGAGTTTCTATAGTAACACCTGGTAAAATCTTCCCTTTTTGGAAATAATGGAACCAAAGCTAGAACCACCTCCTGCAAGAAGATGAACTTCACAACAATAATAGTAACTTTTATCAAGAAGATCTCCACATAATGATGGCTATCAAAGTGGGAGTGAAGAAACAAGCACTCAGCACGCAGAGAGAGAGCAGGTAGAGAATACTAGGTTGTATGTTATGATTTTGGCAGAGTAACGGTATAACTTGAGTTTTTTTATAGCAGATTTAACCTCACCAACGGTCCTATTTATAGGTGAACATGGGGATGATTTGGGCCATTTTGGGCACCAAAATAAGAGGGAAAACATAGAGGGACAAGGTCTGCAATTCATCTTTTCTCCCTACTAGGTTTGCAATCGCCTGTCCCCTCTGACGGACGACACCTAGTGTGAACTTATGGCTCCTAATGAAGACAAGATATCTAATTTGTTAAATATCTTTTGAAATGGTAACTTGTTGTACAAACTTTGGGAGTGGTCTCGAGTACCACCTCGTCTAAAATCACTAAACTCGAGAGGGGCCTTTAGAATCCCTTTCTCTAAAATCATTTGATAAAAAACTTCATTTCTTGTGAGCACCCTTTAGCTACTTACTTCGGTTATGACTAAGTGTGAGTTGTGTAAGGGCTTGAGTGTCTCTTAGGGTATCTCTACTAGTATTCTCTATATCTTAAAGTGCTAAGTGGTTGAGCTTACTCAACAAACCTTGTTCCTTGACCACCAAGCCAAAACTCCCAAAAGATCCCAACTGGCATGTTTGTGCCATACCTGCTCAACTAGGCTACATGTACAAGAAAGTAAGTGTTAGTACTTTTGTTCTATAAAATAATAACTTTTTCATGATGAGGAGTTATTCATGGTAGACCCCTTCATCCTGGCCTATTTTGTTCTTTGGGTCACTACTTGGACCCTCTTACTGTAAAACAAGTATTGTTTGAACATTTACTAGAGGAGTCCTTCATCGTGGACTTCCTCACTAGATTTTACATTTGAGTTAGTATTGGCAGATGGGTCCCTCGTTTGTGGACTCCCTTACCCATGTATCATTTCAACTAGTTTCAGTTTGGGGAAAGTCCCTTATTCAAGATATATCATCTTATGAATTAGGAAGAGATACGGGAGGGGGTCCCTCGCCCAAATCACCTTTGGAACCAGAAAGGGTGTTTGAGGGGTCTCTCGCCTAAAACTCATCTGGAATTGGAAGGAGGGGCTGGAGGGGTCCCTCACCCAAAACTCATCTAGAACTAGAAGGAGGGGCTAGAGGGGTCCCTCGACCAATACACAAATGGAACTGGAAGGAGGGACTGGAGGGGACCCTCAACCAAAACTCATCTAGAACTGAAAAGAAGGGTTAAATTGGTCCCTCGTCTAAAACTCATCTGGAACTGGAAGGAGGGGTGCCTTGCCCAAAACTCATATGGAACTCGAAGGAGGGGCTGGAGGGGTCCCTCACCCAAAACTCATCTGGAATTAGAAGATGGGCTAGAGGAGTCCCTTGCAGACACACATCTGGAACTGGAAGGAGGGGAGGGGTCCCTCGCCCAAAACTCACCTGGAACTTAAAGGTGGGGCTCGAGGGGTCCCTCGCCTAAAACTCATCTGGAACTGGAAAGAGGGGCTAGAGGGATCCCTCGCCCAAAACTCATCTGGAGCTGGAAGGAGGGGCTGGAGGGGTCCCTCACCCAAAACTCATCTGAACTGGAAGAGGGGCTGGAGGGGGTCCCTCGCCCAAAACTCTTTTGGAACTGGAAGTAGGGACTGGAAGGATCCCTCACCCAAAACTCTTTTGGAACTGGAAGTAGGGGCTAGAGATTTTCCTCTCCCAAAACTCATTTGGGACTAAAAGGAGGGTCTGAAGAGGTCCCTCCCTCAAAAATATTATAACAAAGCAAAAATACCCCTCTATATTAGCCCCTAGTGCAATGTCTTTTGTGTTGGGCAGACCAAAAGGCTTTGTACACCATAAATATAATTTTCAATTTTATGGGACCCTCGGGTTTCTCCATTATTATCGATGGGGTCATTAAATGCACTGTCTCTTCATTCTAGGTTTTGGAGTCTCGAGGAGTCACATGTCAATATGGGAATTATCATCCCATTATTTGGGTAAAAATCTTTTAACCTTATGGTTTTCCCATACATCCCTTTATTTCCCTTTAAAGGCCATTTTAAAAAAAAAACTTTTCACTTTTACAAAGTTCCCAAACATTTTTTGAGAGTTGAGATTTTCGGTGAGAAAGAATCTCCATGGCTTTTTCTTCCAAGCTTTTCCAAAAAACACTGCAAATGGCTTCATCATCGTTGAACACTTCTTCTTATATCGCCACCGCATCCCCATTGTAATAGGTTCTTTAACCATCTTTATAATGGTAGCTACTAGTAGCACCACTATAACCGCTGCTCGAAGCCCTTCTGCTGCCACAACTTCTACTGGCCTACTTTCCATTATCGGCGTCACTAATGGTTCCTCACGATCTGGTATTTCATCTTCCAAAGAACCTGCCACAAGGGGTCCCTCATCTGAGGGAATGGGTTTTGATCAAGGATTTGTTAGGGTTGTTGTTGGCAGGGAACTTGATTTTGGGGTTAAAGTTGATAAGGGTTCCTTGTTGATGGATATGGCTAGTAAGGGTTCCTCGTTAGGAGCCATCTTTACTAAGGGTTACTCTATGGGGATTTCTATTGGGGGTTCCTTGCCCAATAGGATTTTTTCTTAGGGTTACTCATCGAAAGATACTTTTTCATAGATTTCCTCATTGGGAGCTTCTATTAGGGTTTGCTCGTCGCATATGAGTTTTGTTGGGGTTCCTCATCAAAGCATATAGTTGCTGGGGGTTCCTCATCCATGGATTTGGGTAGCAGGGGTTCCTCGCTGGGAACCTTTATTATTTAGAGTTCTTCATTGATGACTATTGCTAATAGGGGTTCCTCATAGTAACCACCTACCATTGGGGGTTCCGCGATAGAATAAGGAATCACGGGGTTCATCGCTGGAACCAATGGCTACTGGGGGTCCCTCGACTACTTCCTCATCTTCTCAATCTTACCAAGACTACATGTGCACTCGTCAAGGAAGGGATTTGGGTCTCTACCATCGTGCACCTTATTTTGGGCCACATGATAACTTTATGGCCTCTCTTGCTCAATTTGAGGAGAAATTTGCTACCAAAATTATCGCGCAACCTCGTGTGGGTTTATGTGAGTCTATTGATTTTCCCATCATTCTTTCTGATTATATTATTAGAGTTATAGTGGATTGTGGTGATTTCCCTCATTCTAATGTCGAAATCAAAGATGTGGAAGGTGCCTCTGATGAGTGGTCTACTTGGGTTGATTATATTCTTATCGTCCCTTATTATAAGGTTATTCTTGAGGGACTTGGCATTCTCACTACAGTTGATATTTTGAGAACTTTCACTATGGCTAAACATGGCTCCACCCTCAATCTTTTGATTTCTTATTAGAGTAAATATTCCCACACTTTTGTAACTGGATGGGGTGAGTTTATTATTACCATGGAGGATATTTGTGAGATGTTTGCCCTTCCTTTCTCGGGGGCATGTTTTAACCCATGGCTATGAGGACCCCCTTGAGTAGGAGATGGTAGAAGAACTACATTCAGCCTTTTCTGAGTGTTAGATGTATGTGGCTATAAATGTAACCGGTCTTACCAAACATACTTTTACTAAATGGAAGAGGTACTGGTTTAGATATTTTGAGCAGCCACCCAAGGTAGAGACTCCTAGTCGAGTTCTCAAAAGTCAGGATGGTCCCAAGCTTCACCCCCTCACACTTGGCCACTTTCCTCGTTACTTTGCTGACTAGGCTCTTGCTCCCAGGTAATCCATAAGACTCTCCTCGTTATCTTCATTTCAGATTAGCTTTGAGTCCAGCACGAGGGAGGACGGTACCTTTGTTGCCTTAACCCTTGGGTCTCTTTATACTTGGTTGGATCGCTCCCATATAGACGTTGAGATATCTTGTGGCCGCTACGATGCCACCAACTTTTCCATGTCCCTTATCCTGATGGCTTTTTTATTTGACCAATTTCCTCATTTTGGTTTGAAAGCAAGGGCTTATCACAGTGGTGATGCTCGCCTAAAGAGGTGGCACAAGAAGGCCCCCTAAGAATCCCTAATTGATAATGTTGATGATTCTATTTTCACCCTTACAGCAAATGCCTTGGCGGAACTTTTGATGACTTTCTTTCCCAGGTGATGGTGGCACTTTTTATTTCCCTTCATATGCTGATTTTTTCTCTTCCTACCCACATATCAACATAGTGATGATGCTATTGCCAAGACTTCTTCCTTATTTGACTGAGCTAGGTCAGGCGCTGACTTTTACTATTCTGAGAGAGTGAGGAGATAGTTTGTCTATGACTAGGTAATTCACACCCCTTCCTACCCCTGGAGTAGTGACCCTTCAGAGTTGTATTTGGAGGCATGTGTGAATTTTACTTTCCAGGGGATGCTTCATAGATTGAGCCATTTAGGGGGTTATATATATTGCTCCCCATGATCTTTTACCTTCTTTCACCTTTTCTTGGTTCCTACTTTGGCAGCAGAAAGTTCTTCTTATTCAAAATGGCATGACCGGGCCTCCTCATGAGACCATTCCCACTAGGTACATCAAGGCTCAATTATTAATCAAAATAACTCAGAAAGAAATTTGACATCTTATCACTACTCCCAAGGCGCCTCTCGAGCAAGTTGTTCCTATCTTAGTGAAGCCTCTCCTTGATGAGTGTACCCATTTGAAGAAACCTGAGATACATCCTGCAAAGTCTTCAGGCCAGTCCAAAGATAAAGGAAAGGTAAAAGTTTCTACCGTGAATAAGAGAAAGCACCCTGATATAGACATGTCAAATTTCATCCCAGCTACTACTGTTGCTCCCTCTCTCCCTTCTCCTACGAGGACTATGGCTGCCAAGAAAAAGAAAGGGGTTGATACTAATGGTGTCGGCCCTTCTGCACTAGGCTAGGGGTCAGATACCGATGATCTTAGAGTAGAGGAGGCCTATAAGACTGTTCAAGAGCGTGGTTATGAGGATCTAGGATTTTTCTCTCAGTAGCCACTCATTACATATATCCTAGTTGCAGAAGGTACTATACCCGAATCTTCTTTACTTAGCGAAATTAGATCTCATTGAGTTTCACATGCTAGTTCCCCCTCTCACTCATTTAAAGAGGAACTAGTTGACTTTGGAAGAACCCCTTTCCTACGATGATCATAGTTCTTCTTTAAATGATTTGGATGGCTTTGACTTCCATGGTGAAAGCACTACTAACACTTGTGCTTTGTTATTATTTTGGAAGGAGTCTTTTAATGATGATGAGGCACCACACTCCCCATCGTGGATTATCTCTACTACCAGATGCATTCCATATGGATTAAATGCGCGCACTAATGTTGTAAGTCTTTCTCTACTTAAAATTGTATTTGCATTATTTTCCTTTCTCACTTGTTTTCTTTTTTTTTTCTTGTGATGCTTTCACGTGTTACGTCTGCTGAGATGAGTGGCCCCTTGCCTCATCCACTTCTCGTGCTACTTTCTAATGAGAGAGAAATTATATGCTTATTTCCTCCAGAGTCCATTTTAGAGAGGTTCGTTACTTCGTCCCCTTAATCAACTGGTCTATTTTTTTTAAAGCTTTGATAGTCATGACTTACACTTATCTTGCTAAGTGTTATTTTTTTCTTTTCTTACAGCTTTCATATGTGCATCCTACTAGCATCAGGGTCTCTTATATTACCTTTCATTATGTTCAGGTATCTCATTGATTCCTCTAAGTGTCTGATTTTGTTATTCCTTTTAAAACTTTTTTTTCATGTGTCCTCTATTTATTTATACCTGCAGAGGGTTCTGACTTCCAATACCACTACCTCATCTTCTGCAATTTCAGTTGTAGGCACTTCTGAAGATGAGCCCTTGCTTCCTCATTCTCAGAGGTATGCCTATTCTCTTGGCCTATTTTTATTTTATTTTTTCTTTGATGTTTATCCTCGTGGTTTGTTCTTACTTTACGATTTGTCAGTTTCATTCCTCAGGGCCCTGTACCTCTTGGCCTCTCTTCCACTGGACAGATTCTTCCTTTTTCTAGGATTACTATCCTAGTGTTTCCTCCCTTAGGGAGGATTTCTATCCCCGGGTATGTATCTCCATGGATGGTAGGACTTTGGTCCAGCCTATTCCTCATGGGTTGGTATTTATTGTGGCCTCCACTACTGAGCCCATTTCACATGTTTTTTCTTCTCCTCAGGTACTGGTGGCTTCTTCTTCGATTTTACTTGTGATGATGGAACATCCTAATGCTTTTATGATGAGCATGTCAATACCAGAGTATATGTTGCACCAATGGTCATCTTTCACTCTTCCTCTTTAGTGGAGGTTCAGGTATTCCTTTATCCTTCCACCGATGGTTTCTCTACCTAGAGTATACTGACAAGCAATTTTATTTTTTTTTCTTTTTTTAATTCTCCAGTTGTCTCATGGCACCACTACATCAGTGCCTCCCACTACCACTTCTTTAGCCGCCTTACAGTTGAGCTAACATGCTTTGCTTACGAGAGTCCTATCATAGTGCCTCTTCCGGTAATTATTTTTGTTATGCGTATTTACATCTTCTGTCCACTTATTTTTGTGAGGTCAGTGATTTGTTAACACTTATATTTGTTTTTTTCTTCATTTACAGGCTAGTTTTGCAAAGGCTTCTTTATCTGTTGTGCCCGCGATGAATGTTGTGGAGGCTGCTCCTCAGGTAGCACCTATAGAGCCCTCTTGACTGTTGCGGGGGTAATAATTGAAGTATCATGTAGTTTCTATAGAGAGAATCTATTTCTACACCACTCTTTTAACTTATATCTTTTTAATCTTTTTATCAGGCTAGCATAGCCGAGGTCGCCCTATTTACGGGACATGTTACAAGTTTTGCTCCCATTACCATGGGGCCACCGACAAGTGTCCTGGATGAGGCTATCCATGTAAATACTAGGTTTTATACACTTTTCAAATTTTCTTATACTGTGCAAATGTTTTCTAACACTTACTTATTTCCCTATTCTTATGCTAGTGTTGCAATTGTTCCAGTGATTGTGGTAACTATTGGGGAGATAGCTGTGGAGGAGGTATTATACGATCATACCTTCCTCTCCTTGATACTTGTGCTTTTTTCTTCTTTCTTTTACTTCACAATTAGTCTCACCTTCACCCTTATTTCATTATTTCCAAGCTAGTGAGGTCGCAGTTCCGAGAACTGTGGATGAGAGATAGCTACAAGAGAGGTATTGTACTGTCATACCCTTCTCTCTTGTCTACTTATCCTTTTTCATCTTGCTTTTATTATGCAAATATGCTCAACTTCTCCCTTGTTTCATTATTTCCAGGTTAGTGAGGCAGCTGCTCCAGTAACCATGGAGCATATTGGAGAGATAGCTGCGAGAGAGGTATTGTACTGCTATACCCTTTTCTCCTTTTCTACTCCTCCTTTTTTTTTGCTTTTACTGTGAAAGTATAATAACTTTCACCGTTGTTTCATTGTTTTCAAGTTAGTGAGGCATCCATTCCTAGTTCTTCATAATAGGCAGAGAGTGTTGTGCTATGCACTCCTCAGGTATTTGACTAACTTACCCAATTTACTATTAGCTATTTAGTTTTATAAAATTCCTTTTTCTAACTTGTAAAATGTACTGATATTGCTATTTTCTCTTTTTTTGCTTAGTCCGGTATCCCTCATCCAATTGATTCCTCTCACTTGGGTGGCAACATGCTTAACCCCCTGAGATTTGGGGTAGGCTTTCTATCAGAGCCCACTTTAGAGTCATATTATAGTTGTCCTTTTCTTTCTTTTCTTCCCTGACTCATCATGGCTATCTATTTTTTAGGATCCTATTGGCGAGTCTATCGGGATAGCTGATGAGGGAGATCAGAGTTCTAAGGACACTCCTACAGTCGATGATGTTGACTTTGGCCTGGAGTATTCTTTCCTCCCTTCTGAGATAGAGTCTCTCCATTTAAAGGGTGATAATGAGGTGGAGGCTCTTCGGCTTTTATGATCAAATTGTGGGGTAAGGAACAACCCGAGCGTTTTAGGACACATGAGCGCCAAATATTGGACTTGATTTTGGAGCATCATCTTCAGACGTTCACACCATAGAGTTTGCTTCACATTATAGCCTCACAGTGTTGAATATGAAAGACCTTGTCAGTCATATTTTTTATTTCTTGGCTACTTCTCCCTCCGTGTTGACTAGTGCCCGACCTTGCTATTCTTGGATGCTCTCTGTGATCTGTAGCAATTCTACCATTTCCATCTAGGTTGGCTTGATGCTGGAGTTCGTCATTTTCTGACATTCCCTTCCGAAAGATGGTGAGGCTTCACACATCTATGAATTCTAGGACCGAGCAGCGGTAGGATGAGGCTGTTAGGATATGCTGACAGATTGCGTCGCTTCAGGCCTGGCTTGACAGACTTGAGGCTTGTGACTAAGAAGATGAGTCCAAGTTGTCTAGGCTAGAGGAGGAGTTTTTGCGGGAGGCTATTCCATCATGTGTTGGAACCCTCACCCGCGATGACTTGATTTTTGTTATTTCTAATGGATAGGGTATTTCTTGCATTGTACCAATTTTTCTTTCTTCCCTCGTCTATAAAGAGCAGGTCCTTTATAAATGAGAAACACTGTTCTGATTCCTTGTATTTTTTTATTCTTTTCCTCTATCTATACTTTTGGCATTTGTTTACCATTACGTGCTCTAATTTTCTATGAGCGCTTGGTCAATTTGAACTTCCCCATATACTATGGGGTACTTGCATTATTCTGAGCAAGTTATATTTTTTAGTGCAACCCCTTGCGACTATGGTGTATTTGCTTATTATCTGGGCAAGTTAATATTCTGGAGCTTCCCCTCTATTTGTGGGGGTACTCTTACATATTATTAAATGTGTTCATAAGGAAGGACTTGGGGGGGGGGGGGGGGGTGACCCATTTTCCTTCCACTATTTAAAAAACTTTACCAATGAAATGAGTAAAGGGTCACTGATTTTTATATAACTAAAAGAACCCTTAGTCTACGGGGTCCTTGTCTTACACTTTTTCTTAAGAACTTTCATTGTCTTAAAAAATTAGAGAGGGGGGTAGTCCCCCTTCTCCACATTTCCATTGAATTGGTCAAAATAAGGAAACTATTACTTGTTCTCTAACCTGTAAATCTATATGTGAGATAATATTTTTTTTAAAATTATCATTAGGAGGACAACCCCCCTGGTCTGATGATAAACTAAATTTATCTGTTATGCCAGGAAGGACTTTGCTCAAGATACTTTTCTCTTAGGATTGATGTACCACCCCACCCCCCCCCCCCCCCCCCCCCCACCCCAAATGTAATGATAAAAGTTCTTTTTATCATGGACCCTCTTCTAGTCTAGTAGAGGATATTTTTAAAAAAAAGATTCTGGTTCATCTACCTCATACAACATGTAAGTAAACAAAATAAGAATCATTATTCAATGATCAAAAAGAGTTGTTGTTCATTTCTTTTCCTATTGTGTACTGTTTACAAGACTATGTTGCTCTATCATTTTTACAAAAAAGACTTTTTGGGTCTTAGAACAATCCGCTCAAATTCTTCAAAAGAAATGATTTTTTATAAAATTAGGCATAATACCTCTTCAGCCACTTACAATTGATGAATTGGAGATAGTCACTATCTGGATCTGATATCTGACAGTACCCTGATTTGCCTACTCCCCTCACCACAAAGGAGCCCTCCTAATTGGGTTTCAACTTTGACCCTGACATGCTGCGGAGATGGTGAGTGGATGCACGAAGGACCAAGTCTCCCACGTGAAATTCATTAGGCTTGACTAGGTTCTCATATGCCTTGGACAGCTGCTGGTTGTATACTTTAAGTTCTCTTTTGCCTTATATTTGTTCTCATCCAGTGCCTCCATCTGCACATGTGATGGATCATGGATACGTCTATTGCTTAGAGTATCCCTAGCTAAGGGTACCACCAATTTCACCGGTAGGACAGCTTCGGTCTCATACATAAGTGAAAATGGGGTAAACCTGGTCGAATTTCTCTTCGAAATGTGGTAAGCCCATAGCACCACGGGTATCTTCTTATCCCATGCTCATGGCATATCCTCAAGCATCTTCTTTATTATGTTGATCAAAGTTTTGTTTGTGGCCTCTACTTGTCCATTTCCCTTTGGGTAGGAGATAATTAAGCTATTATGCGTAATCTTATACTTATCGGTGAGAAGTAATATCTCCTTATATACGAATTGTTTTCCATTATCTATTAGAATCACCTTGGGTATACCAAACCTACATATGATATACAACTTGATAAATTGGGTTGCCACTTCAATAGTTATTCTTCTTAGAGAACCAACCTCTGCCCATTTGGTATACGATTGGGTAGCCATGATAATAAAAGCTTTGCCATGAGAGGCTGGGATGATTTTTTCTACCAAATCAAATGCCAATGTGTGGAAGGGGTAAGGAGATTCTAGGCTTTGCAGACTAACGGAAGGGGAATGTACCATGTTGCCATGTACTCGGCAACCTATGCACTTTTTCACATAACCAGTGGAATCAACCTCCATGGTTGGCCAATAATACCCTAACATTATCAACTGGTCATACAGTTTGGAACCTCCCATATGGGAGGTCTCATGAGCCTCCTTCATCACTCTTCCCATATCCCCTTTGGATACACATGTTAGTTCTTTCTCATTGTATCCATTCCTATAGAGTTCCCCTTATACTAGGTAGAAGCGAGTAACTCTCTTTTGTAGATAAATCTCATCTTCTCTTTTGGTGGGCAGTTCATCTTGTTTCAAATAAGCTATATAGGGTTGCCTCTAATCTTCAAAGGCCTCTACGAAATTAGCTTCTTCTAGCTGGTCAAATTGGGTTTGGCACTTTAAATAACCCTGCTGCAGACGAGCAACCTTTGTGGTCATGGTGGGCCAGTAATAGCCCACCCACTGCAATCGACAATAAAAAGGGATATCAGTATCCTCGCAATGCTTCCATGCATTGCTAACAACCTGTCTCTAGCTTCCTCTTCTCCTTCACACCTTGATAAGAACCCACCAGGGCTCTTATAATAAAGTATTCCTTGCAGAAGGTGGTAGTTGTCTAGCTCTAACAACTTCATTATTCCTTCCCTTATTACTGTATCACAACCAAGTACCTCCATTCTTCCGGCTAATCACTTGGGAACAGGGACCTCACTGTGGTAGGTACTATTCTCCATCGTACTGTGATGGTCACCTATGACTCATACATGTCTAATTTTTAGGCTATTGTAGCTAGCGCATTAGGATGCATGTTCATTGGTCGTGCATTCCTCTTAACGATCACTTTCAGGAACTGGACCAACAACTTCTGTATGATGGATCTGTACGGTTCTAGGTTGGTATGCCTGAGGGTGATCTCCCCATTAACTTATTTAACCACTAGGTTAGAGTCCCTTGTTATACATAATACTAGGATACCACTTCGAAGCATCTCTAATAACCCCAAAATGAGGGCCTCGTACTGATCCTCATTGTTCAAGCATTTGAAGTCTAGCTTGAAGGAGAGAGTGACATTCTACTTACTATTTGAGAGGATAATTCCCACACCTCTAGTACCTTTTGCACTAGAGACATCAAACTCCATCTCCCACTTCTCTATCTCTTCTACCAAACATGCTTAGAAATTTTCCCCAGGCAACTCTTCATTGGGAGGCTTTAAATTCCCACTTGGGAAGTGGGCCAACAGATCGACTACTGCTTGACTTTTATTGTCTTTAGGCATCACGAACTTTAAATCACATTTTGATAGAATTAAGAACCATCTTACTACTCTCCCTACCAGGATCGTGCGTGCTAATAGGTGCTTAATAGGATCACACTTAGTGATAATATGGACTATAAAGGCTAGCAAGTAGTGTCTCAACTTTTAGGCCATGAAGACTAGGTAAAGTCAGTGTCTCTCAACATTGGTATATCTTGATTTTGTACCTAAATCACCCTTGACAAGTAATACCTTGGCCTCTCTACCCCCTCCTTCTCTTGAGCGAGCAATGCTCTTATAGATTTTTTAGTTGAAGTTAGGTAGAGAAGCATCGGTGTCCCAGCCTCCGGCAGTATCATTATAGACGAAGAAGCTAAAATTTCCTTGATCTTTGCAAAGTCATTCTTTAATTCCTCTCCACAAATCCACTTAGCCTTTTCCTTTAGCAGGGGGTAAACGAGCGGGTGACCTCTGCCGGCGCATGTATGAACTTCCTTAGTAGGACACCTTTCTTAAAAATCTCTTGAGTTGTCGCTGACTCTTTAGCGGTGGCATCATCATAATTTGTTTCTTCTTTTCCATATCGACCTGTACCCCCTACCTATTTACTACAGAGACTAAAAATTTCCCTATAGTGACCCCGAAGGAAAACTTCAAGGGGTTCATTCTCATCTCATACCTGCAGCATCTTTCAAACACCCGATTGAGGTCCTGGATATGCTTACTTTCTTTCTTAGACTTTCGCACCAGGTCATTAATATAAAATTCTAGTATATTACGAAACAAATCATGGAATATGGCCATTATGGTCCACTGATAGGTGGACTTGATGTTCTTTAACCCAAATGGCATGACTATGTAATGAAAGTTTCCTAATGGTGTGTAGAAGGCAGTCTTCTCTATATCTGTTGGGTCCATCTTGATTTGATTATAGCCAACATACCAATCCATGAAACTATAAATTTCATGACCCACGGTAGCATCAACTAAGTTATCTATACTCGATAAGAGAAACTCAACTTTGGGACATGCCCAGTTTAAGTCACAAAAATCCACACAAATTCGGATTTGACCTTTTGTCCTTCATCGCCACTGGCACAATGTTAGAGATCCACATAGGGTGCTAAATGGGTTTGATGAACCCTACCTCTAACAGTTTCTTTACCTTTGCTTTTATCTTTAGGTTTAGCTCAACTTTGAATGCACGGGTTGCTTGTCTGACTAGGAGAGCATTAGGAAGAACATTTAATTTATGGGAGCTCACCTCTGGGTCTATCCCTTACATCTCTCTGTATTTCCAGGAAAATACATAAGTGAATTCCTTGAGTAGATTAATGATCAGCTCCTTCTTTGAGTTCAAACTTTTAAAAATTAGAATGGGTCAACTCTTACCCACTTCGACTCCCAAGTTGGTTTCCTCTAGCTCTTGCATCTGCTCCTTGGGTCCATCTTGCATGCACTTCAGAGCTTCTTCTGGCTCCTCAATATGTTCAATGATGTGGGACTCATCCACCATAAAATATATCGGTGTCGGGTCGACGCTCTCATTTCAGAACGCCACATGTGCAAATCGTTATAAATGGTATATGACTTTACCATCTGGTAGGACCACCTTCTTGCATTTTTTAGGGGACCTGTCTACCTCCTCTACCTTCATTTTTCCTTTTGCTATCTGGGGGATCACTGTCTCCACCAAACGGTCATGCACAGATGTTCTTAGTTGGGTACCTCCTACCACCACTTACATTCCCTCTACCTTTCTTACTGGGTTTCATTTCTTTTCGTCAAGCTCCATATAAAATGCCGCATCCACCAGGTGGGCCTCCTCAATAACAAATGGATTTTGTGTTGATTTAATTATAATCTTAGTACCTCTAATATTTGTTTTGTCACATTGATGGTAGATGGAGGGCACTATGCCATGAGTGTGCATCCACACTCTCCCTATGAGCTAGTGTTAGCTTTTGTTCTTATTGATTACATGAAACTTAATGTGGGAAGTGAAAATCCCCATCTTGATACCCATGTTCACGTATCCAAGCGACTACATGTCGTGCTATCAAACCCCAAAGTCATTAACGGTACTGGCACTATTTTTTTTTAGAAATTCTCGTCTCATATAGTGTACTAATTGGCATAATGTTAATAGATTCTCCTCCATCCATTAATGCCCCGGGGAAAGAGATTCCATTAATCGTGGTTGTCACGTAGAGCAGGCAGTTGTGTAAATATGACACTTTCCTATATGCCTCAAAGAAGACCACTTCAGAAGTCTATCTTTTAATCAACCGTCCAATGGGTCCCTACCAGTTTAATAAGGGGTTCCTGTGTTGTTGCACTGCTTCCAAACACTTCCTTGTGATGACTACCCTCGTGTCATACTTTACTCCTATCTGGTCAAAGAACCATTTGAACTTTGGACTTCTTATTATGGCTTCACAATTGAAATCTATGTCCACTTTGTAGTTTTGAGCATTGTAGACATACTCTGCCTCAGATGTCCCTCCTTTATCCAAAGCAAGGTCAGTATTGAAGAACCACTCCTTGCTCTTCCTCTCCTTATCAATTCTCTGTTCACTATTCAGTGCTAGCCCTTTTATCTCCTCACATATTTTCTCACTACCTCCCATTCCATCCGGTCTTGAGCTACCTCTTCATCATATGATACTACCACATTGGCAGTGGCATAATGATTCGCTGGAAGTCGGTTCTCATTGACATCTACAGGAGGTATTTACAAAGTAGCACTGGCCACCTGCTCGCTAATGATCCTCCTATGCTAGTAACATTTTTATTGGAGTGTTGCACCCTCTGATGTAACTCACAATACTTTGGATTAGCTTTATCGGATGCTATTAGGATTTCCCCATTCAAGTGGGGGGTACTGTTACCCCTTCTCGTACCAATGTACGATAACAGTCCATTATTTCCACTATATTGCAAGGTTGCGGTGGTGGTGCATCCTCTTCAAACTTCCTCTTATTAGCTGGACTGTTGCGTTTGGATCCTAGTCCTACTTTCTTTCCCTTTGAACCTCCATCTTCATAATTAAATGCTTGCCTCCTCGGGACTTGAAATCTTCCAGAAGTCCGTGGCACTTGCGTCCTCCAATTTGACACCCTAGGCTTGATTATCATGGCAATATTAGTGGCAACCTTGGTGAATTCTCTAAAAGTCCCATCTCTGGTCTCATTGACCAGGTGGATCTTATATTCTTCGAAGAACCCCTCAACTCATATTTATAGTAGTCATGCCTCCGCCACATCCTTACGGACATCTAGTGGCCTCTCACAAAAATTCTTTACCGGGCTTCTGCACCTCCTGCGCCAAGTGTCTCAACATGAATTAATGCCCTGCTATGAAAAACTTTTGAAGGAACTCCTTATGCATTTCCTCCCAAGTAGGGATGATTTTTGGTGCCAAGTGGGAGTACCATGTGTAGTCCTTCCTTGTGAGGATCTTGGAAAACTCCCACAACCTAAGATTTTTGTCATTCCCATGCACCCCTAGGTACTCAACAAATCTCTTCATGTGCTCCCTTGGATTTTCCCCTTTACCATTGAATTTGATTAATTTGGGTGGAACATACCCCTCTGGGTATGGATTCTCATTCACATATTATGGGTAGGGATCCTGTAACCCCTCATATAGATGAGAAGCTTCCCTCTGAAAGGAGTAGAGCAGCTTCTTTACCTCCTCCACGGTAATAGCCTTGGAGGGAAATTCTTCCAAACCCACGTTATTTGCTACTGGTGAGCTCAAGGGTGTTACAACTTGCTCCTGCACCGCCTTTCATGGTGGAGCCACCTATACTATTATTTCTGATGTATCGACTGCTCCTCTAGAGGGGGTTGCTACTGGTGTTACATAACTTTAGATCAAGCTTGCCAAATCCACATTATATTATTTTAAAAAC
This sequence comes from Sambucus nigra, assembly GCA_949130495.1. Taxonomy (NCBI): domain Eukaryota; kingdom Viridiplantae; phylum Streptophyta; class Magnoliopsida; order Dipsacales; family Adoxaceae; genus Sambucus; species Sambucus nigra. The sequence goes on from OX422208.1 coordinate 205,887,432, forward strand.
TCAAAAAATATGCTCATCAGATTCATACTTGCCATTGAGTTGTTGTTGCTGCACTGGGCTGCCCTCCCTAAGGAGAAGAAACTCTAGCTCCTCTTCTTGGGTGGTCTGATCACTTTAAACTCCATTCCCAGGTGGAATGTATTAAAAAATTAGCTACATAGAAATGTTAAAACCTTCTTTGTTCATGAAAGTGAGGATACCTCCCCAACAGAGTCGCCAAATGTAGTAGGGTAGTGTGACTCGGGTCTAGTAAGATACTGAAATGGGTAAGACATGACCCACTTCAATGAACTATGCCTCCAAGAGTTTCTAGAGCAACACTTGGTAAAACCTTCCCCTTTTGGTTAAAATGGAACCAAAGCTAGAACCACCTCTTACAAGAAGATGAACTTCACTACAATAATAGTAACTTTTCTCAAGAAGATCTACTGAGAATGATGGTTGTCAAGGTCGGAGTGAAGAAATAAGCAGTCGGCACTTAGAGAGACTAGGGAGAGAATACTAGGTCGTCTGGTATGATTTTGATTGAGTAATGGTATAACTTGAGTTTTTGATATCTGATTCGACCTCACCAATGGTCCTCTTTATAGGTGAACATGGGACTGGTTTGGGACTTTTTAGGGACCAAAATTAAGAGGGAAAACTTAGAGGGATAAGGTTGGAAATGTACCTTTTATCCCTACTAGGTTTGTAGCCGTTTGTCCCCTCTGACAGACGACACCTGGTGTGAACAAAAGTCAAAAAGCAAATACGTCTCCTAATGGATACAAAATATCTGATTTGGTAAATATCTTTTGAAAAGGTAACTGGTTGTACAAAATTTGTAAACTCTGGGAGGGGCCTTGAGGACCGCCTCTTCTAAAACCATAAAACTTGAAAGGAGCCTTAAGGACTCACTTCTCTAAAATAATTTTTTTAAAAGTTCATTTCTTGTGAGCATCCCTTTATCCACTTACTTCGGTTATGAACGGTTTGAGTGGATCTTAGGTTCTCTCTATTAGTATTCTTTATATCTTAAAGTGCTAAGTGGTTGAGCTTGCTCAATAAATCTTATTTCTCAACAACCAAGCCACAACTTTTAAAAAATCACAATTAGTCTGTTTGAGCTCTGCTTGTTCAATTAGGCTACTTGTATAAGAAAGTAAGTGTTAGTACTTTTGTTTTATAAAATAATTACTTTGTCATGATGAGGGGTCGTTCACGGTAGACCCCCTCATCCTGGACTATTTTGTTCTTTGGGTCACTACTTGGACCCTCTTACTATAAAACAAGTATTTTTTGAACATTTGCTAGAGGATTCCTTAATTGTGGAATTCGTCTCTAGATTTTACATTTGAGCCAGTATTGGCAGATGGGTCCCTCATTTGTGGACTCCCTTGCTCAGGTATCATTTCAACTAGTTTAAGTTTGGGAAAAGTCCCTCGTCCAAGCTGTATCATCTTAGAAATTAGGAAGATATGGGGGAGGGGTCCCTCACCCAAATCGCCTTTGGAACTAGAAGGGGTGTTTAAGGGGTCCCTCACTCAAAACTCATCTGGAACTTGAAGGTGGGGCTAGAGGGGTCCTTCACCCAAAACTCATCTGGAACTAAAAGGAGGGTCTGGAAGTATCCCTCACCCAAAACTCATCTGGAATTGGAAGGAGGAGCTGGAGGGGTCCCTTTCCCAAAACACATACGGAACTGGAAGGAGGGGATGGAGGTTCCCTTTCCCAAAACTCGTCTGAAACTGGAAGGAGGGGCTGGAGAGATCCCTCGCCCAAAACTGATCTGGAACGAGAAGGAGGGGATGGAGGGGTCCCTCATCCAAAACTCAACTGGAACTGGAAGGAGGGGCTGGAGGATTTACTCACCCAAAAATCTTTTGGAACTAGATGTAGAGGCCCAAAACTTAGCTGGGACTGGAAGGAGGGGATGGAGGGGTTCCTCGCCTAAAAATATTATAACAAAACCAAAAACACCCCTCTACAAACTGTTATCGATTATTTTGTACTTGTCCGTTAGCAGGACCATCTCTTAGCGCACGAACTTCTTTCCATTATCTGTAAGAATGAACTTTGGAATTCCAAAATGCATATTATATATTCTATAATGAATTATGTTACCACCTGATCAGTATTCCTTTTCGAAGGAAGTGCTTTTGCCCACTTGGTATACAACTCCATGGATACCAGAATAATGGCTTTCCCATGAGAGGAGAGGGTAATTTTTCCTACCAAATCAAATGCCTAGGTGGGGATCGAGTAAGGAGAAACTAAGATTTACAAACTCACCAGGGGGCCTGAAATATATTTCGATGAATTTGGCATGCTCTAGATTTCTTTATAAAACTTATAGAGTTAGCATCCATTATTGTCCAATAGTACCTAAAGGTCATTGGCTGATCATATAATTTGGCATAGCCCATGTGCGAAGTCTCATGGGTTTCTTTCAGTACTCTTGACACTTCTTCCCCCACCACACATCTTAAGTCCTTCTTATCATACCCCTTCCTATAGAGTTCCCTATTCACCAAGTAGAAGCGGGCCACTTTTTTCTTCAAATAAATCTCATTAGACTTTGATCAGGTACCTATCCATCTTACAGATAGGCGATGTAGAGTGTCCTCCAATCTTCTAGATTGTCCATAAAATTCGCTTCCATTAGCTGATCAAATTGGATTTGGCACTTTAGGCAGCCTTGTTTCATGTGAGTAGCCTATGTGCTCATGGTGGGCCAATAATAGCCCCTCGCTATAGACGCCTATAGAGTGGTATGTTTGTATCCCTATAGTGACTATCGTTCATGGTTTTTAATTTCTCTTGGGCCTCTTTTTCTCCGACACATCATGCTAGGAAACCATCCAGAGATTTAAAATACAGCGTACCCTGCAGCATGTAAAATTTACCAATTTTGATTACTTTGTTTCCACTTCACGTGTCTCTAGATGATTCACAATTGGAAATCTCCAATCTGAGGCTCTTAACTGGGGAATAAAGATCTAACTGTGGTGGGTATTGTTCTTTGATAGAAGGCTATCATGTCCTCCGGCTCCTCCATCTTTAATTTATGTGCAATCATTGCCAAAGTATCTAGGTGCTTGTTCATCGTCTGGGCATCTTTCTATTTTGACAGCTAAAAAATGGCCCAAGAACCTCTGAATGATTTCTATATACGGAGCAAGGTTAGAGTTCTTAAGTGTGAATTCTCCATTAACTTGCTTGACCACCATATTGGAGTCTCCTCTTATATAGAGTACTTTGATTCCTCTTCTCAAAACTTATAGCCGGCCAAGTGTGAGAGTCTCATATTTCTCTTTTTTATTAGAGCACTTGAAATCCAACTTGTAGGAGAGTGTGACATCCTATTTATCTTTTGAGTGTATAGTACCTTCTCCATCGATACCTTGCACACATGAGTCGTCGAACTCCATGCTCTACTATTCCATCTATTCAGTTAAACAGGCTTAGAAGATGTCCCTGGTAACTCCTCACTCGGAAGTTCAAAATTTTAACTTAGGAACTTGGCGAGGAGGTCACCACAACTTTGCTCTCAATGGCCTTTGGAGCAAGGCATTTCAGATCATATTCTGAAAGTATTGAAAACCACATGGCTTCTCGCCCTTCCCAGACCATTCACGAAAGGAAGTATTTGTTGGGATCATATTTGGTGATAATATGCAATGTGAAGGATAAAGAGTAATACCTTAGTTTATGTGCTACAAAGACCAAAGCCAACCGGTGCCTTTCTACATTCATATATCTGGACTCCATTCACGAAATCACTCGGGACAGGTAATATATAAGTAGCCTCACTCCTTATTTTTACTGAGCAAGCACGACCCTTGTAGACCACTCTATAGAACTAAGGTACAATAATAGAGACATGCCTACTGATTGAGTGCGAAAAGTAGCACGTGTAAAGACGCTAATCGTTGTTTTCGTTTCGCCAACTCAATACAAAAACCTAAGTTACTACTACACTTGCGAGGCAAGCACAGCGATAAGTCGGGTATCGAAAATCCACAGAGACGAGATGTTAGAATTTAAGTGATTTAATACTCCGAAATAAAAGTGTAAAAGATGATTACAAACTAAAAGGAAAAGTTAATCTTGGCAATGTGTTGAAACTAGATTATGAAAGCGAGTAAAAACTATAGGATGCGTCGAATATCCCTCACCCAAGTTAATTAGTATAAAATGGTTACATGGGTCGACGAGTTATTACAAATGCGTCTCATTTCGACAGTTAATTAAATCAAGGGTTGTTACGCCCTATCATCATAAAAGCCTAATAAGATTTTGGCATCAACAAATATCCCAGAAATTACGCACGAAAGGTCGTAAGCACAGGACATACATGATATGCCCCGTCAAATCTCCTAGGCGTAATAACTAAGCCAACGCACTCGAAATAGACCCGTAAACTCCATCACCAAAGCAAAGCAACGCGTCAACTCGAGTGAGTTCAATTCAAACACAACCTAATTTAAATTACCTAGAAAGCATGTTAAAAATGCGATAAATGGAAAGCGGTAAATAAATGCGGTAAATCTATACTAGAAAGCGTGTAAATCAAAGCATGTAAATAAAGCAAGAAAACCTAAATTAGAAAGCTTGTAAATTATACTACAACAATGGAAACAAAGGAAATACAACTTAAATTAAAAGGAGAGGATGATGAATAGTCAACTTACACAACAAATGGGGTGTCAAACCAAGTATAAATGAAGAAGAACCATCCAAAACCACCCAAACCCTAACTACCACTCTCTACAATCTATTCTAACTAAGTATATCTGAATAAAAACCAAAAATGGGTTTTTATAGAAAGTGGGAAAAAGTAAGGGAAAAAGGAAAGAAAGAGGAAAGAGCCCAAAATATCTGGCATTACCGATCGACCGGTCGCAGGGGCGCGGTCGACCGGCCCCTTAAGCCAAAGCATACTGTCTCCTTCCCATGGCAAAAGTTGAAACCGCGGTCGATCGGTCCCAGGGACGCGGTCGACCGGTACTCTGTTTTCAGGCTGCATTTGGTCCATGATGAGGGGGAAAAGGTCCATTACAGAAACGAGCCTAGCTTCTTCGTTCTAACTCCAAACGACGCACCGTTTGCGGCCACGCGATGCTAACTCAATGAACTAAGCATCTGTGGAATTTCCAAGAGCCGAATAAGAAATGTGAATTGACTAAAATGCCCTTGAAGTAGCGTCCAACGACGAAACTTCTCCGAAATGCAACGGATCCTCACTTTTAGCGTTCCAATACCTACAAAAGCACAAATAACCCCTGCAAAGCATGTATATATCCAAATCCAAGGTTGTCTGGTTAATGAGCATAATTATAGGCATTTAGGACCATAAAAGAGCTAGAATGCATAAGGATAACGGGCGGAAATATACAATATTCGATATGAATCACCTACTTTCAATGGGATCATGGTTGAGGGAGAAGTCAATATTTATTTGACACTCTAAAACACCTTCTTCTTCTCACCCCCCCCCCCCCCCCCACACACACACATCCATTTTGCCTTATCCTTGATGAGCAACTCGAGGAGTGACTGACTTCTGCTAACGCTGGTATAAACCTTCTCAGAAATGAGACATTTTCTCATAAACTCTTGAGCTATCTCTGACTCTTTGGAGAAGGCATCATCAAAATGTCATTTTATTTGTCTATGTCGACTTTCACTCCCTGCCTTTTCACAACAAATTCCAGGAATTTCCCGCAGTAACTCCAAAATCATATTTTGAGGCATTCATCCTCATTTTGTACTTTCGGTATCTCTTAAAGACTCTTCTAAAATCCTGGACATGCTTGATCTCCTTTTTTGACTTAACCACTAAATCATCTGCATAGAACTCTAATATATCATGAAATAAGACATGAAATATAGCCATCATGGTCCGTTAGTAAATTACCCCCGCATTCTTCAGCCCAAAAAGCATTATAATGCAGTGGAAATTTCCTAGAGGGGTTCTAAAATATGTCTTCTCTACGTCTGTCTGATCCATTCAATATGATTATCACCCACATACCCATCCATGAAACTATACATTTTATGACCGACAGTGGAATCCACCAAACTATTGATACTGGGAAGAGGAAACTCATCTTTTGGGAAGACATGCTCCAAATATCTAAAATCCATGCAAATTCGTATTTATTTCTTATCTTTCTTTTCCACGAGCACAATTCTTGATATGGGCTTGATGAACCCAGTGATGAGAAACTTCTCCTCCTCCTCTTTGATCTTCAAATCTAGTTCATCTTTATAGGTTCGCATCGCCTATGTCACGAGCAAAACATTTGGCAAAATATTCATCTTCTGAGAACTCACCTCTGGGTCTATCCCCGATTAGATCCTCAAGCTTCCATCACGGTCCATCCTTCATGCATTATGTCGTGTCCTTCGATTCCTCAATGTGTTCAACAATGTGTAACTCAATCACAAAATATTTTGCCGCCGAGTTGATGCTTTCATCCCAAAATGTCTCCAACTCAAATCGTTATAAGCGATTGATGATTTTGCCATTGGGTAAAATAATATTTATGCAAGAATGCATGGGTCTTTCTTCCTCTTCAAACTTTCTCTACTCCTTTTGTTTGCTCTCAAAGGGTGCCACTTGTGGGACTAACCTCTCATGCACTAATTTATTGGCTTTAAATTTTTCTAGATCCATGTGAGGCCCCTTCTCCTTTAACTAACCATTTTTTTCTTCATTTAATTCCGTGTAGAATGATGTATCCACTAAATGTGCCTACTCTACTTAGAATGGTCTATCCATGGCTTTGATCACAATCTATGTCATACGAACATTATCTTTCATGCATTAGTGGAACATTGATGGCACAATTACATGCATGTGCATCCACACCCGACCTATTAGTAGTTGGTAACTCATAATTGGTTGATGATATGAAATTTAGTGTGGGATGTGTAGTTTCCTAACTTAATCCCCATATTTACATAACCAAGTGACCTTATCCCCACGCTATCAAAGACATAGATCACGAGTGATACCGACACAATTTTCTCTTGAGAAATTCCAGTCTCAAATTGAGTGATAATGGGCATGATATTTATCAATGATCCCATCAAGCAGTGCCCTTGGGAAACTAATCTCATTCACTAGGGCGGTAACATATAGAGGTTTATTGTGAAATAAAGGCACTTGTTTGTCTACCTCTGAAAATACTACCTCAGATGTATATATCTTTATCAATCTCACCATGGGACTGCCAGTTGATGTAGGGTTCCCCGTGCTCTGGGGCTTCTTCTAAGATCTTCTTAGTGATTGTTGATCGTGTTTTATACTTCACCCCAATTCGGTTAAATAACCATTTAAACTTGGGGTTCTTGCAATCAGTACACACTCCGAATCTATTTTAACTTTGTACATCTGCTCGCCGCACACATACTTAGCTTTTGATGTTCCCCCCACCCCCTCTCCCACCACCATCCAGGGTAAGAACCATATCAACACTTCCTTCTTCAAGTTCCATCTCCTCATCCCACTCGCTTCTTAGATTTTCCTTAGCCAAATCGAATAGTCATCTTTCGCACTCATCATCATCATTCATCCATTCTTCAGACTTGGGAATTTTAACCTAATCGGGCACAGCCACCATGTTCATTGTGCTGTAGTGTTGAGCCGATAGTGGAATTTAGCTAGTATCCATATGCAAAATTTGCAAGGTGACACTAGAAACTTGTTCCCCTATTATCCTGTGTAAATATTAATAATCTTTAGTAGCGTGACGCAACCTTTGGTGTAATTCACAAAACTTCATGTCTTCTTTATCTACCTCTGTGGGCACCTGACCACTTGAGTGAGGGGGACTTGCCACCCCCTCACGTACCAACATCTGATAATAGTCCAAGAATTCCTTTGTGTTGCACGATAATGGCGGTGGAAAATCATTCCTAAATTTCCTTTTTCTATCAATATTGTTTTTCTTGGACCCTTAGCCCCATTTCATTCCCTTAGGACTTCCCTCAATATAGTTCACTGTCTGTCAGCGTGAAACTTGAAACATACCATCCGACGGTGGCATTCATGCCCTCCATCCTTGGGGTCTTGGCTTATTGATCATAGCTATGTTACTCGCTCCCCGCGTGAACTCTTTGAAGGTACCTTCTTGGGTCTCATTAATCAGATGTATTTTATATTCCTCCTGCAAGCCATCTACACAAATTTATAAAAATCTCACTTCTGCGACGTCCTCATGCACATCTAGTTCTCTTTCCTTAAAACGCTTAATGTATTGCATCATCTCCTCTCATGAATTTTTCACTTCTTGGGCTAAGTGTCTCAGTGTGAACTCGTTTTCATCCATAAAAAAAAATCTTCAAAAATTGTCGATGCATTTCCTCCCAAGTGGAGGTGATGTTCGGTACAAAGTGAGAGTACCATGTGTAGGCTTTTCCAGTGAATTTTTTTTAAAACTCCCTCAACTTTAGATCCTTATCATTATTGTGCATGCCAAGGTACTCCATAAACCTCTTTATATGCTCACTAGGGTTTTCACCTTTACCGTTGAACTTTATGAACTTTGGATGTACGTACCCCTAAGGGTATGGTTTTTCATTGATGCTATCTGGGTAGGGGTTCTGCAACTCTTCATATATAAGTGGTGACTCTCACTGAATTGAGATAAACCATTTCATTTCTTCCATTGTGACCAATTTGGAGGGTGATTTCTCTACCTCCACTTTTTTTTTATAGCTGGCGTGCTTACTAGAGTCGCAACCTACTACGTTGCCACTCTTCTAGCTGGCACTATCTCCATTGCAACTGCTCCTCCAACAGGAGCCACGATTGGTGTCACAAAAACTTATCCTAAATTTTCCACGTCCACATTATGTTGTCTAAAAAATTCAAAGAATATATTCATCATATTCATGCCATTCAGTAGCACGGCCATTATTGTGCTTGCCTTCCCCCTAAAGGTTATGAGCTCTTTCTTCGGTGACCATGACTTCCTCAGTAGTTGTCTGACCGCTCTAGACTTCATTACAGACTAGAGTGTCTTAAAAAACTAGCTACGTTGAAATGTTATAACCTTTTTTATCCATGGCAATGAAAGTACCTCCCCAACGGAGTCGCCAAATGTAGGAGGGTAGTGGTACTGGGGTCTATGATAAATATGAACGGGGAGGCATGAACCAATCCAATGGGTACAACGTTCAAGGTATTTAAAGTTTCAAGAACATCAAGTAAATCAAAAGATAACTTTTGCAATACAATAACGACTTTCTGATTACAACATGAAGAGGACAATTATTAGATACAAACTTTTCAATAAGAAACAAAAGGAATAAAATCACTTGAGAGTGATGATTCTTTTAGAATGAAGATAGAAGCACTTCAAGTACTATGGAGAGAGTAGGAAGATAATACTTTGTGTGTGGAATTAGGCAGAGTAACAATGCTCAAAATTATAAACTAATTTGTCCTTGCTCAAGCACTCTATTTATAGCTCGCGCCAAAGGTATATTCCCTTGCGACAGTATTTTAGTGATACTTTTTGTCCTATTTTACTAGTTGTCGTTGTCCACTCTGATAGGCGACATTTGGTGAAACCAAAGTCAAAAAGAAAATATATCGGTCATACTGCCAAAAAGTATGATTTTGTCAATATTTCAAACGGTTACTTGGCAAACAATTTTGATAACTTACGGGCGGCCTTGAGGGCCACTCGCCAATGCTATTTTGTAAAATAACTTTGCGAGAAACACCTTGATTTCTCGCTACCAAATGTGAGTTGTGTGAGTGACCTCTTGTGTCCGTAATCTTAGTATTCTCTCTTTCCTAAGGTACTGAAGTGGTTAAGTCTTAGCTTGCTCAACAAGACTTGCCTCTCAACCTTCAATTCAAAAATCCCAAGAGATCCCAATGGCCATCTACTTGATCCCTTCTTGCTCAATTAAGGACTTTTTCTAAGTGCTCCTGTGTTCAAATAACAAAAGGGTTATTAGATAATCTTTTATATAAACACCACTCTTGAAATGACTTGGGGTTGCTCGCACATCACCCCCATCCTAACTTGGCCTTGTTTCACCTACTTGAAATTTTGCATTCACTCATCTAAAATTGTTTTGCTTTTATTTTGGACCTGCTCGCCACTTTGGGTCTGCTCACCCATTATTACTTCATATCTATATTGGGCTTGCCTGCCCAATATTGTTCTATTGGCCCACTATTTAGGCTTTCTCATTACTTGGACTTTCTCCCTACTTTGGGCCTGCTCTCCCGTTATTACTTTATTGTTGTCTTGGGATTGTTCGCCCAATATTATGTGTCTTCGCTTGCCCGTTATATAGACTTGGTCACCGCTTTTGGCCTGCTCATCTGTTATTACTTTATTTAGGATTTAAGCCTGCTCGTAACAAGCCTAACTCTTATGGAAGGGCTAACTAAGTACCCCTCCATAGTGGTCGTCGAGATTCAGGTGGAAGTGTGAAGATGTGATGATGATGGAATTTATGATCAATGGAAAGTACAAGTGGACTAGATTATTGGAATGCACAACTTCATTACTATAGTTGTCATTCATTTTCATTTCCACACTAGTGTTGAAGTACACAAGATATCATGCAATTGAACATATCTCTAGTTTATAATCCTCTTTAAAATATACCTTTATTGACTTCTAAGTCAATATCATTTTCCTTATGTAGTCGTATAGGATTTTCTCGTGTAGAAACATTAGGTTGTTTTTCAAAAGTACCATATTAAAGATGTGTTTATATTTGAATTTGAATTTTACTTTGTGATCTTCTTTTTAATTTTCCCCCTCCTAATTTACCCCTTATTAATGTAAGTTGAATTGGAGTATGTTGTCGAGCAATGCAATTTGTAAGGTTTAATATTTATGATCGTAGGCTGTTGTAATTCTCAGTCTTCATTTTTTACGAAAATAAAGTTTTCGGACCAAATAGGGACATTAGTTACCTAATGACATCATTTAGAGGTCCTTATAAATAATATCTTTTACTCTTCATTGCAATTAACATTGACACATTGAATGAAAATGAGATATAAAGAGGAAAACTAAAATTTATTATGTGTGTATTGGTGTCATATGCTTATGCTCGTTTGTGTCACTTACGCTCTTTTTGTATAGTTTTATTCTACGATGTGATTTGGCATTATGAGAATGTGAGAGTATAATTATCGGGTGGAACTTTATTATGGTTGTTATGCTAGCCTAATTACATGGTTAAGAAGAACGGACAGTGTAACAACATGGTAAGTTAACTATTATCCTTGAGTAAATACATTTAGACATGCATGTGTGAATGGTTTTTCCTTAGGTTTCTCATGATCTCGCTTTGGGTTTTGACATATTTTTTACTCACCCCTTGAATTAGGTGTTAGTTCAAGTACTCCCCTATTTTCATAATCTTTATATATACTCCTTATTTTTGCATATTTTGGTGCCAAGTATCCAAAAGTCCTTATTACACATTGAGCAAAGGTCTGATCTAATTCATATTGTGTTATTGATAGTCCAAAACTGCCTAACTAATATAATTAACAGGAAAACATGGAAGTCGTTACCCTTTTCTGTGTGTGTTTGGGGGGGGGGGGGGGGGGGCAAGGGGAAGTGCACAAGAAAAAACCTTGAACTATTCAACTTTTGCAAGTGTAACGCCCCCACCCGGACCCGAGCGTTAGGTGTGAAATGAGATGAAATAACCTATATAATGTTTCTAGTCCAATTTTATTCTAATTAACGTTTCACTTATTTAGCATGCGATTCAATTTTAAAAATAAACTATGTGGGGGACCCATGGGGAGCACCCTCCAAGTAAACAAAGCTACTAACATAAAAATAAATAAAGTACTTGCTTGTATGGCGCCCTCAAAATACGAAACCGCTCCCAACTTGCCATAAGAAAGAGAGGGTGTGAACCTATGCTCAGTGGAAGATGTACAAATGAAACGTAGAATCGAACGGCAGAATGGAGACTCGACATGTTATGCCTATGTGCGTATGCAACTACATTGTATACATATACATATACAAAATGCATGAAAAGGTTTTTAATTCCAAAACCTTACTTATCCAAATTAATTTGCCTTAATTTTGTAAAAACATCCTTTATTCAACACCACCCGGTTCAACACTTGAAACCACTACACTTGATTTATCCAACCACATTCCTTTACCGGAATCACCATTTTTATTCATTTAAATACACTTTAGTATTTTCATTGAAAATCACCATTTCAACACACATATTCACCATGTTAAAAAATAATTATTTGTCATTTGAAAGCCATTTTCAATACATTCTTATGTAAATTATGGGTTTAACAACTTAGGTTGCTTAATCACCCAATTATCCACTTTCTTTACCCTTTTTCTTATCTTATGGACATTAATAGATTTACACATTTACTTGTCCATTTCACCTTTACCGGGACATTTAGTACATTAATTCAAGTTAGGTTGTATTAACACATTTTACCACACCACCCATTTTTTGACATGTTCCAAATTTTCTTTATCTTTTCTCGAAATCTTCCTATACCGTATACTTCCACGGGATCCACAACACCGGTTATGCACACCATATGCTCTGGACAGTGTTTAGGGTTTTTCACCCAAGGGCTTCAGGCCCTTCTTGCTTTATCCTGGTGTCATCTTAGTTTTGTTTTATGTGTTTTAATATTTTACAAATGTCCAAATTATTCCACCTGTTCTTTTTACCCGACCGAAGCCAAAAACCCTGGACTTTACCGCCCCATCTTGTTTTACACTTTGAAAATTGATATTTCATATCCTTCATACTTTAACCTTAATTTTTATTCCAAATATCATATTCATTTAGGACCATCTTCTACAACACTTTTTCCAATATTTTTATTTCATAAAAATGCTCCACTTTAAGTAAAATTACCATTTTACCCATTTATTTCCAAAATCACCTTTTATTCCATTTTTCACAAGTATTAATTTCCCAAAACACTATTAAGTTATTCATACCAACTTCTTAAGTGTTTAACTCTTTATCACCTTTTTACACTTGGAGTAACATTCTTCTTAAATGAAAACACTTTCACACCTTTAATCCCTTTTTAATTCCATAAGAGTTAATCATTTACAACATTAATAAGTTACACACCCTAACTTTTCCATGTTTATCCATTAAAATTAATGAATACTTTTATCAACATTTTTTCGAACCATACCTTTCTTTACTTTCTTTTTGTCAAGGAATCCATTTACATTTAAGACTACTTTTATAATAAAATACTATTTCTTTTTATCGACATGTGTAATCTTATAATTTCATGTTCATCGTACTTTTTAGTCCCAATTTCACACACTTTGAAGATTAAATTTCTAACTTTTCTTATTTCATGTTTAAACCCAACAAAATCTTCTCTAAACTTTTTTATACATTTAATGCTAAAATGCTACAAGTTTATATGCATGAGAAGATGGATTTTAAATCCAAAAATCCTACTACATGGTTTAAAAAGACATTTCATCATGGAAAGTCATTATACTTGCAAAAATATATTTTTTTGATATACATAAAATATTTAATTTTCTTCAAATTCAATAAATGTCCATTTTTCATAAAATCTTCATTTTTGCAAGAAACTTCAAAACATAATTTCACCAATGTTTATCAACATAAATCATTATTTTCAAACATTTCATTGTCTAAAGTGTTTAACATCAATCTTTCTAGAAAATACACCATTTTCATAAGATAAAAACTTTTAAGATTTCAAAACCTTGAAATATTTGTCCATCTTTTTATTTTCAAAAAAATAACATTTTCCAACATTTTTATTCCATAAAAATATTTATTACTTTCTACACATTAATTACCCCATTTAAGTAAATGCACCATACTCAGTAGTCTAACTAAAAAACTACAAATGAAAAATAATATCTTACACTAAAAGTAAGGTTTTTTCCACCTCTATTGACTCAAATGGTGGTGGAAGTGTTGGTGTAGGAGGAGCAACATCCACCTCTAAAGGTGGCCTCAAGGGGTTACCAAAAGAATCCTCCAAAAGCTCCAAAGTGTTATTCTTCTAAGCTTCCAAGAAAGACCCACTCCAAACTCCATGAAAACCCACCTTCATCTTCTTAAAAAATCCCCTAATACTCCTCCAAAATTCATAACTCTTCTTTATCAATGGTGGAAATGGGTATTGTGTGCTTGAATATGGTGGAATATTACATAAATGGTGGTGTAATGGTGGTTTGGTGATGGGTGGAGGTGGAAGACCATCCACCTCTCTCTTACTCTCTCTCCTTCTTCTATTTTCTCCTAATAATAATTAAACCCAAATACTCCAAACACACCCTTAGAAAACCCTTCCAAAGTCCAAAAATCCCGTTTTGCCTCTTTTGGGATGATCTGGGCTAGATAGCTCAAGGATCCAAGCCCCAATTGTGACAGCGCACAAGGGCATCTGAGATTAAAAACTCTACCAACGTCATTGCAATGACTTTCCTCTGTCATTCAAAAGACTTCCCTATGTCGTTCGAACGACTTATACTATGTTGTTCCTCTCTTGGATCGCGCAACCCTTCGCGCTACCTGCTATTGTAAGTCAGTAGCACGCCGTTAGAAATCCTGTATCTCCCAACCTCACATTATTGTTCGAATGACGGCCCCTTGTCGTTTGAACGACCTTGCTTTTTCTTCTTCTTCTTCTTCTTCTTCTTCTTCTTCTTCTTCTTCTTATTTTCTTCAATTTTGTCCGCAGTTCTTCTTTAATTATAATTAACTCCTCCTCATTTATAATCCACATATAATTTTAATAAATTTATTGAGGTAGGATATTACAGAAAGAAACCCAACTTATTTAATTTATTATGGGGATTTTTTAGCAACACATACAGGTTTTCTACAACAAATTAAATAGTTTATGGGGTTTTGTGCAACAATAGTTTAGGTTTTTTATTTTTGTTTTATGGTTTCATTTGAATTTATCTATACCACTGGCTCTTGGTCATGGTTAACTACATTATTCTTTGGCCTTATGTCTCTGTGGATTATGTTATTCTCATGCAAATGGTACAAATCTATGGTTTCTCCCAATGTAATCTTTAACCTCTCCTCTCATGATGTAAAGGTCTGCGGTTATGATCTGAATCATGTCAGCAAATTCATCTAGTTGTCATAAGATACCATTATTGTATATCTTATAAATTAAAATAGTGAATACTTTTAATGACGTTCCTTTTGCTTTTTGTTTACTACAATAACTAATATTTGAGTTTGGTTACGATAACCTCCATTGGCATTTGTGTTCCCACATGTGCTTGATTGTTTTTCCACTGTTCTATTGATAGATAGTGGATCGTTGAATTCTATTTTATATATTTAGTTTTCTTTAAATAAGCCATGTGGTCTGAAAGTTCCGTCCTTTGGATTATTTAAGCAGCGGACTGTTCTTACATGACACTAATGTCATGAAATCAAGCATATATCTTTATTATTTCATGAAGAACCACATATGTTTCAGTTCATCACTTTACAAGGGGCACATCAAGTTAGGATTTACGGATACATTGAGTTTATTATTGCAGAATGTTAATGATGTCTCACAGAGGTTATATATTAATGTGTCGATGTGCTATCAAGTTTTTCTTTTTGAGCATTGCTTTGTTGTCTACTCGGATCGTGGTCATTTCTTTTTTAGCATTGCTTTTTTATGAACGTGTTGGAACTTCCTCACCTCCCCATAGCCCATTGTTGAACATATCATGAAGTATTTTCTTAGGTTCTAATATAGTTTGAAATTATTAAGTAAATTAATTCCACTTTTTTCTATCAAATTGTTAACTTGTAGAGTTTTTAGATATAATTGTTATGTTTTGAGTCATTTTTATTGTTTGGTATATGTGAGGGTGGTGGCATGAGGTGCATAATTTTTTTATTTAATATTTTAATTTATATAACGGTTCATAACACTTACCAAAGAAACACCCACTACAAGAATTTGCACCATTAGCAACAATATTTAGCAACACAAACTATTTTTGTTGCCAAAGATACCCTTTTGGCGACACAATCTGAATTATGTTGCCAAAAGACCATTTTATTTTGTACTTTTGACAACATAAAATAAAGTGTGTTGCCAAAAGTTAATTTTTCAAGCGGGAGACTAATAGAGTGAGGGAGGCAAATTATTTGAAGTTTTAGCAACATTGTATGGTGTTGCCAAAAGTGGAATAAGTTTCTGCAACATAACCTCGTGTTGCCAAAACCGAGGGACTTTTGGCAAAAAGAATTTTTGGTTGCCAAATGTATTTTTTATATAATTTAAAAAAGTTAATTTTTGGCCGCCCTCACCTCGCCCCCAACACCTCTCTCTCACCCTCTTATATATGTATATATATATAACTTATATATATATATATATATATATATATACAGTTATATATATACAGTTATATATATAACTGTGTTGTCGCCCTCACCTAGCCCCCGACGCCTCTCTCTCACCCTCTTACGCACACGAACCTGCTCCATCTCTCTCATTTCCGGATCTGTCATCTATTTTTCTTTTTTCACTTTTTTTTCTTTTTTTGTTCACATTATTGTTATTTTGCAGATCTAAATTTTGTGTGTGATTTGGTTTAAATTTTTTGCAGATCTCATTTCTGGATCTATTGTTATGGTGCCCACATTTTGTAGATCTCATTTACCGATCTCATTTGCAGGTATATACATTGTTATCCCCCCTTTTTATGTGTTCATAATTTTTTGAGGTTCTAATATCATGACTCATCCTTCTTCATATCTCACTTTTAAATACATACCCGAGTGCTTGAAGTATTAGTAAAGTTTCGTCTTACACATTTATTAATGTATATAACAATTTCCTTTTGTGTATCTGTAGCTTATTCCATATGACAGCCAATTGACTCAAAATTGACTGAAGCAGAAGCATTTAAGTTGGCTGAAATGAACAATTGGTAACTCTCTCTCTCTCACACTATCTCTCTCATGCACACATGCGCGCGCGCACACGAATAGTAACTTTCTTTAATAATGGTACACATTTTTACATCTCATGAGTTTACATCTTATGCAAAAACATAAGATTTAAAGTTTACGTCTTCAAATCATATATACACGTTTAAGATGTAAATTTTGAAATCATGTATGCACACTCATCTTCAAACTTATGTTTTTGCACACTTAGAAGATGAGTTGGAGGTGATCAACATGTATGTATGATGTTTGATCATCTTTTAAACGTTCTACTATATTTTTATACTTGTATGATGTTTATTTATGGCCGTGAGGGCTTGTATATACTATTTTTAGATGTTAAATCGGTGGACGGGATTTTTTGTTGGTTTAGTTGCGTTTTTGTTATTGTTGGGTTTATTTTAATGTTAAAATAGGTTGGATTTCATTAATAAACAAAGGGAACTCTGCCGAAATTTTTTGAAATTAAATAGTGTTTTAAATTGATTAAGTTAAACATACATGCATTTGAAGTTATACAAACCCATGTAGTCATTTATTTTTGTATCTTATGCAGGTTGATGATGGATTTTGCTCAGAGTTATTATATTTGTGGTGACTTGGAACTGCGGTTCCTTATAGTGTAGGAGAGTCATATTGTCGTCGTCGTTTTAGTGTACGTGGATTTTTTAACATTTTTTGATGTGTTAATGTATTAGGTTATATCATGTTTATATCTTTTGATGTGTTAGGATTGATTATGTTCTTATTTGGGAGGCATTTATTTTGTACCTTTATACTTGGATTGTGATGGAATATTGTAATTCATATTTATGAGATTTGGTTGAAAATTGTTGAACTTTGTATTACTTATGATTGTATGAAAAATGCGTAATGTAATTTTGGATTATAAGGTTGCATGTTTTATGTAGTGTAATTTTGATGAAAAAGGTGCAGCTTTAAAAGTGCTTCTAATTACGAAAAAATAATTGCTAGTAAATAAAAATATAGTACTTTTGGCAACACAATTTTTTTTTGTCGAAAGATAACTTTTGGCAACACAAGAGTTGTGTTGCCAAAGATATAGCTTTTGGCAACACAAGAGTTGTGTTGCCAAAAGATATACCTTTGGCAACACAAATAAGGGTGTGTTGCCAAATGTATAGCTTTTGGCAACACAATAGCTGTGTTGCCAAAGGTATAACTTTTGGCAACACAATAGTTCTATTGCCGAAAGTTATTTTTATATCATTTATCTTACATTCTGCAACATAATTTGTGTCGCTGAAAGATTGACTTTTGGCAACACAATTATTTTTGTTGCTGTTGAGTGACTTTTGGCAACACAAATAATATTTTTTATTATAAATTTGATAAATTATAAAATACTTTTGGCAACACAATTGCGTGTTGCCAAAAGTATAACTTCAGCAACAGATGTCTGCTGTGTTGCCAAAGGGTTTCCTAGACAGGCAATGGGCAACAAGCTGGCAACATAGCAAAATATGTTGCCAATACCTTTTAGCAACATATTTCTAACTTCAGCAACATAATTTGTATGTTGCTAACGGTGTAAATTCTTGTAGTGACCTTTTTCTTATATAATACTATTTGTAAGTGTTTTGAACCGTTACAAAAAATACATATTTTTTCATTTGCAAGTGTTTAGAACCGTTCCAAAAAAAAAATGCTTACTGAATTTTGCAATGGTTTTGAACATTGCAAGTGTTTAAACACACTTGTAAAATTTTCATTTGCAATTGATTCAGACCATTGCAATTTTTTTTATGACGGATATCCAGAATGGACATTCATTCCTAATTAACCCTTGCAAATACCATTTGCAACGGTTTTGAACACTTGTAAAATTTTTGCAACACGCCAATTTGGAAGAGTTTTGAACTATTACAAATGCCATTTGCAAGTGTTTAAAACACTTGGAATTTCCTGTTTTGGTGTAGTGGGGCGTTCGTTAAGTGCTGAGCCTACAGAAACAGGAAAAAGATGCGAGAAAAAATAATACCAAAGAAAAAGAAGTTGTTAAAGAAAGAAACAAATATAAGGGTGCCTTGCTAGGGATATGGACCAACTCCTACGAGTTGGACTCCTACGAGTTGGATAAGGTCCCCCTGCCCATCAACGTGGCCACCATCGCAGAGAAATTGGTCTTGTTCATTGATGTTAAATCCTTTAATACCGAGGCATGTGATTTCCTATCTTCAAAAGAGGAGGGTCTAGAGTACTATTATACCTCAGATAACCGTAAGACTCCTTCTCCACCTTTAGTTAACCCTTTGGGTTGATTAGAGATTTCAGAGGCACCTACCTTTCCCACCTCCTCCTGAGGTGACACGACAACTTTCTTCCCTTTTAGTAGGGGACCATAAGACTTTTCCTCAAACTATGAGACCAAGAAGTGCCCAAGAAGTCTTGCCTGCCTCAAAGATTCTTATAATAAGGGCAGGACTTTCATTGTTGAATCCAATATCAAGCCTTTACTTTGATTAGACTTTAGCTTAGGATAATCCACCAATTTGAAATAAGGGACAAGTATTTCCATAACTGTGTTGAATTTAAGGCTCTTAGTGGATTTTTATCTCTTCCCTTTGTTCACAATAGGTAGGTCAAAGTTCTACCTCGAGAAGAGGCGGGCCATCCTCCGCTTCTCATGTTCATCTACTCAAACAACAAGAGTTCAGAGTTTCTAATAAGGTCTAAATTGATTATAAATGAAGAAGAATAGGAGAGGTTGAGATACTTAATGGGAAAAAAATCATAATCCACTAAAACTACCCCCACAAGAGGGGGTAAAACCTCCTTAATCCTAAGAGGAAGATTAACTCTTCCCTTAGACTTATCTTCCTCACTCACTAAGACCAAAGGAACTTCATATGTACCATCATAAGTATCCTTATACTTCTTATGAACTAAGGCAAAGGGCTCAAACCCCCACAGACTCCACAACCACTATTTTAAGGGCCTCAAGCACCCCTCTAGATACCACAACCTTTAGCTTAGGCCCACGACTATTCTTGAAGAGGCGATTGGTGGTGACAAAGTCTTTGAAAGGAATGATCCTAGAATGCCATGATTGTGGACGTAAGGGACCTCCAAGAGTTTTAGACTAGTTGAGTAGGGGCTATCCATATTTCCTTTAAAATCTCTACCACTAATAGAGGTAGTAGGGGAAACCTAGCTCCATAAAGCAAGACGTACTCGTTGAAGCAAAATTGTCTAGAGACTCAAGATCATGCTCTTTATAGGCTTTGTAAACCTCAATGTAGCAAAGTCTGGGAATTAATACTTTTGCCTGATCTTCAGCAGGTCGTTCTCATTTATTCGCGAAGCCACCTGGGCTCCAGTTGAGAAGTTGGGGTAGTTTGCCCCAAGTAGTTAATTACCAAAAATATGGGGGGAATTGGCCATATGGGAAGTTAGGGGAAAGTTTCAAGCTCCTGCTCCTTGGTTGGAGGCAGAGAAACTTGGGGTCCCATAGCAAAAATAGGTGTGGGTTTCAAGATCTTTGATGAAAAGATGTTTTCAGAAGACAGATTTTTCGAAAATAAAGGGAAAGAATAAATGGTTGTATAAAAAGCTCAAAATAAGGAGATAATTGCTTATGTTAATGGTCAAGACTTACAGCTAGCCCAAAATGCTCCTTTATAGCCTCAAAGGTTTGTCACATCAGTACTCTTGTCCCCTAAATGCTTAATGTGAGTTCTTTACCAATGAAATCTCATTATGATGGGACTCTCTATGATTAGTTATAACCCTACCCCTAACTTGATTAAAGGGTTAAGTGTTGGCCCTTACAAATCTAACAAAGAGAAACAAGGGGCTACTGATGATACCATATATGATTATTGGGATTCCAAGGATTTTTAGCCCTTCCATCTTCACTCACACAAGGTAAGAGGTCGTAAGGTCTATCTTAGCCCTCTTCCAAACCATAACCAAGCTCCCAAGACCACAATGGCCTTAAAAAAAGGGACCATAGTCATATTATAGGCCTTAATCTCCTAACTAATCCTCCATAATACTCAGTCGTTCTAACACATCTCAACATCCAATCTCAAAGACCTTAGTACTAGTGTCCTTCCATGTCTGATGAGTACAACAAACCTTGGGTGGAAGATAAATGGCCTCCAAAGGTCATATAACCCCTCTTATGGGAAGATATTATTACAGTGTACCTCATGACCATATAATGAGGAACCTTTACCGATTGCAGACTTCTTAGACTTGAGGCTAATCCCCTGCAACATGTCTGGTGGGCATGTGAAAAGGATGAACATCGTTCCACCCACCGCCACCACTCATTTCCACTAGCATCGGTGTCACATCCCAATTTTACCGAGCGTGGGGGTTAACTTGATAATTACTAAAACATAAATAAATATGAATACTGAAATAACTCAGGAATTTATTAATTCTCAAATGTGTTACAACCGAAATCTACGAACAATACAAAAGTATTTCTCCTGTAACTAGGCTCCTTTACTTCTAATATGACCTTTCTTTGTCTCTATGTATCATCTGATCTCTGAACTATTCATCATGGCCTATCGATACCTATGTAAAATAACTTAAAAAGAAGGAATATGAAAAAAAATCCTTGTAGATAATTCTAGTTCCATATTAAGGTAAATATGGAAATCTGTTTAATAATCATATCTAGTTTTGAAATGCTCGAAATATAAAATAGTGTATGGCAATCTACAGCAACAAAAAATATTAAGAGAACTAAAGAGAGGTATATTGAAGTCTGTGATATATGAAAGAACTGTATGGTGATTATAACCGGATATGGTGTTTATTGAGTTATAAATAAGGGTTCAGACTATAATACGATAACCCATAAATTATCGTTCATAGGGGCTGGAAATGCATAGACATACCATTATAATATCGTTTGAGGAATAAAATGCACTCGAATAGGAAATCCCAATAATTGCGGAATAACCAAATAACTTGGCATGCTTAGCTATAGTGGCACTAATAGGTAGAGCAAAGATAACAACAAGGCACTCAACATCTGAGTCTTTCAGTCCAATTAGAGTTACCGGGGGTTTATCGGGTCTAATCCCTGGATCATAAGGTATGCTACTAAAGGTTTCACTGATAATAGGTATAAAATGGCAGGCTATGATGCAAATCAAATATGATTGAAACCAAAGTTTAATAACATGCAGGGTGTACTGCAATAAGGTAACAATAGTTTGAATTATTATTCAACGGGATACAAGGGTGCACCACAATTCAGATAATTTACTGAAATCAATTAGGTTGCTAGGGTGGGACTGGCTTAAGTTTAACCAGATAAAAGATTGAATCATTATTCACGATACAATTGAACTATCAAAGAGTTACTAAATGAGATTACGAGTTCAAGGCTATCACATAGTGATATAACAAGCAATAATGCCAAAGACATAAGTTCAAGGTATAATAGTGAAATAGAATCACCTACCATTGTTTATGAGATTTTCATTGTTATTCCCGGATCTTTCATTTTTGCATTCTAGTTCTCGTATTTTTTGGCTCGAGGGGTTAAATGAGAGTGGTTATATCAGTGTTTGGGAAGAATGGTTTGGTTTTATAGTATCTGACGTCGTTCGGGTGATACGATTAAAGTTTATGCTATGACAAGCATAAATATAAGAATTTCGTATATGATTCTAAATTACACTTGTTATTTCGTTGATGAAATAAGTGATATTCTCAGTTTATTAAATAATGTTTTACATGGAAATTCAATATTTTCATAATAAAATTTTACGAAAAATATTCTTTATATGGAATCAAAGGATTCGGTTTGCTTGAATAAGCAACGATTTTATGTTTTATTATACGACTTATTTAACTGAAATCCACAATTTTTTACGAATGTAAAGACCTGTATTTTGGGGATTGTCCTGCTATGTGATTCCAAAAATATTAATTTCCAAAGTTGGTCCGAGATTAATTATTTAATTAAAATACTAGTTATAATCCGACACTATGATGATGCTTACTATTCTCCGTCTGTCATATTTTATATTATTCGAGTGTCAACAATTGGTACGAGTAGTATAAATTAATTTTTGACACAAATAGATTTGAAAACTCCTTTCCTTATTTGGACAATAAAGTAGTGGTCATGCCACTTCTAATATTAGTCAACACAACACAATAATTTGTCCAACACCTGCATAATCATATTTTTAATAAAAACGGCTCTTAATAGTGTCTGAGATTATAACGACATAATTTCGTGTCATTTGGTGCTGTAACTCGTTTTAAACGTAATTTTTTTAAAAAAATGACAATTTTATTAAAAAAATGACAATGAGCCCAATTATATTCCGAAAAATGTACAATTACTCTTACATGTAGGGATTTCCTGTTTACGACCTTTTTTATACGTAATCGAGTATAAATAATAAATATTTATTGTTACGATAAAAAGTAACAGTAGCTAATATAAAATTGAGATTACACTACCCGAACATCCAAACCAAAACGGGATGGAATTCAACAAAGAACAACAATATAGAAATCCATATATGTATGTATATAGATATATGCGTTTATATATGTAGAAAAAAAGTAGTAGAAACCCAAATCGTGGTTTGGCACTCACTGGACACCACCATGGAAATGGGTGGTGATCAGGCTTGAAACCGGGCACACACACATATACATCCATAAGTAACGATTTAAGCACCAAAAATCAATAAGTTTAACCCCAAAATGGGTTTTATCACTCTCGGCCACTACTATGGAAATGGGAGTGGTCGAAGCTTCAAATCGCCCATACACACACACATTCATTCACATACATACATCTATACATATATATAAGCTTCCAACCTTTAAATCCATGGCAGAAAGAACCAAAATAAAAAAAATGAAATAGATGAAGAAGAAGGAGAAGGGGCTATCAAAGGCGTAAGAGGGAAGGGGAGGAGAGACAGTGGTGAGGGGTTAAAGGAAAGGGATGTGGGAAGAGGTTTGATAGGGGATTTGGTTTTCTCTTACATAGAGAGAAAATCGGCGGTAATGAAAAATCAAAGGGGGTGGGTCCCTATTTATACTGTTTAGTTTAGGTACAGTCAACATAGGATATTATACAACTTAGTATATTTGGTACTCGCGTATAATTTTCAACGGGTATTAATTTTTATATTCCATCTAACTATACACGCTTTAATTTATAGTTAGATGGAATTACGCTAACTTGTTGTTATCTTTGGTACTCGCGTAAAACATGTTTTTGTATTTTTTTCGCATTGAAAGTACTTTTGAATTACGCTAACTTATACACGCTTTAATTTGAATAATAATTAAAAATAACATGTTTTAAACTCGTTCTATTATCCATTTTATATGAAAAATATTCTATTTTGAGCGAGATAATAAATGTGTCGACCCTATTTACATGCTACAGGACATACATATGGGTCACAAGCGTCACAAAAACTATTAATGGTTCATAAAAAGTCATTCTGACACATAAATAATATTATTAAAATAAAAATAAAAATCAGGATGTTACAATCAGTGACTTACATCATCATTAAATGCACCCATCAACTAGCATTACACCAACTACAAACCTTTCTTCCACACTCCACCTTGATATTGTAGTTGTCATACCTCAAAGGAAGCCCCAACCATGTTGTTGCAGTCCACTCATTCTCTCTCTAAGAGAATGTGTATAAATGGGAGCTTGCCTATGGTTGAAGATATGTTCAAATCATCATACATAAGTGGAACACATAGAAAATAGATCAAGAAAGTATCTACTCATTCTAATACACGCGATCAACCCACTGTTGTTAGAAAAAGCTGTAGTTTGGATCGTTTATGACTACTTCATATATTGTACGCGCTGTTGAGTCCTAAACTAAGACTTAGGAATCCTTAGATAAGTCAATTAATTAGTTTTTGAGATCCTCTATATTAGTGACAAAGGCTGCAATGACCTCAGCCACTCTTAACCAAAGCTCAAGAGGTCTCTTGAGTTGTAATACTCCTTTATGATCTAATATACATTGAAATTCCTTTTGACAATGGATTGAGATCCTCTTTAACAGTGACAAAGGCTGCAGTGGCCTCAAACACTCTCAACCAAATCTCAAGAGGTCTCTCGAATTGTAATACTTCTTTATGATCTAATATACAGTCAAATGCCCATTGACAGTGGATGTAGGATCCTCAACTGAGGTCCGAACCACTTTATATAATTGTCTATGACACTTCTCCCCACTAACTCGTCTGAGGTCCTTTGGTGGGCGCCTGTTGGGTTTGATGTCTCCGATATCAACACCCACCAAACCTCAATAAAAGATGTGATTAAATGTAAAGAAGATAAGAATGCAAAAGATTAACTACAGTTGGAAAATGTGACACCCCGCCTAATTAAATACCGGGCGATCACTCCTTTATTAAATTAAAATCAAGGTGAACAGTTGGTTCATTCTTAGCATCACTATCATAAAAAAAATAACTTTTCCAATTTAAACACCCTAATTAATTAAGCTAAGTGTGAAAACCATTTTTTTTTAAACATTACTTTCAAAATTTTATTCTGAAAAACGAAGATTTAATTATTTACAACAATTAAATATTTAAAGGATCACACCACAATAATCGTGGAACATATAATCCAAATAATTTAAACATTCAACAACTAAATCCCAACATTAAAACTTAAAGTAAAACATCCAGCCAGTAATAAATCCCAAAGTGACAATACTAGAAATAACTGAATCACAAGTCCAAATAAACAACTGAATAATGGAAAGGGCGACACATGCCCCACTAAAAGAATATTCTAGGAGTGGATTCAAATAGATGAAGTCATCTAAGCAAGAGGCCTGCAACTCCCACCTAAGCTGCAGCACGTTCCTTCCAAATGATCCTATGCAAGACGCCCCTGTGGCTAGGCACCTGTAATATATACATATATATACAAGAGAGAGAGAAATAGAAACAGGTCAGAGCCCGATAGTGTAGATGATTTAAAATTCGTTCAGCAAGTATTTAGAATGTTTACAGGCCAATGTAACAACATATTAGTGAGGCACTCTCTTGAGAATTTTTCACCTCTCTTCTAATGTGCACGCCTATCGCACTAACCTTCCCAATGGTTTAACCTATCTTGGTTACTCATAAGATTCAAAACCGAAGAATATAATTGTTTAAGAAAATAACTTCATTTGATCACAAAGTTCTCATTTAAACCTTATTTGCTAATAAAGTTTCCCAGTCTTCCATTATACTTTTTCAAAACAAGTATTCCCAATTTGAGTCATTATACATGTCTTACTTACCATAACACAATAGGCAGTTTCCCAAAATTTCAGAATTTCATATATATATTAAATACTCGTATAATATATATATTCTAATAGCACCCCATATAAAAATTATGGTGCGTGCATACTCTGCTATCCAACCCCCGTATCTCTCGTACTAAGGGAAATACAAGTTCGGAATCACTCACAAACTGTATTAACACATACACAACAATATTTAGGCGAAGCATAGTTTCCAAGTCCAAGAGGTCAGTACATACCCTCACGTCTCTTAGGACCGTCCGACAATCGATCTGATATCTCGTACCTAGGATTCCTATCTTCTAGGGTACAAGTCAATATCCCCCATGAAGGCCCATTCGAGATAAGACTGTCCCAGTGCGGTAACCTCAGGGATAGCAATTAGGGCGGGCATGATTTTCACATGTATATAATATATGCATACACACAGTCATATAAATATACTACTTTTATCATATTAATTTAGCTTCATCTCATAACCCATAATCACGACATTTATCCTGATTTTCCCATTATTAGTTATCACGTATAACAGTTCGTTTCTAACTTTAATTCGAGTGATTTTTCCAACTTACTACGTAATACTCATGGACTTTATCCTCTCAAGTGTAAAATTCAGTAGGTATTCATTTATGTTCCATCGTAACTATCTTATGCGTCTCTCACTTTAATACCTAGTTTCATCGTCCCTTATATGTAAGTATTCTAAATTATAACTCGTCTTACATTAAGGTCCCAAAATCAATCATATGTCCTACTGGTCTTCTTTATCTCCCAAAACATTTTAATAAGGGTGTCAAAGAATTATTTCTCATTAAATTGAATTCAACTAATTTAAAAAGGGGAAATATGAGTCTGCCAGAAGGGGTCGATCGATCGAGGTCTGGGGCTCGATCGATCGAACCTTCGATCGATTGAAGCTCTTGGCTCGATCGATCGATCAAGCAGGTATGGCGAATTCTGTAGTTACCAGTTACGGGTTTTCTCACATAACTCCATCCAAATCCAAACTTTTCATTCCCAAACGTTCAGAAATTTGTACTACTAATAATATAAATCCATTCCATACATCTTTTACGTAAAGCATGCAAATTTCCATTAATAATCATGGATTAACAGGCCAAAATTCATGTAAATCCCAAGAACCCTATAATTCTTTTTAACATGGTTCTAATCAGTCATTTCCAAAATTTTCTTCTTCTAAAACATCAAAATTTCATGGTTTAATCCTCTACATGTTAAGGGGTTTCCAGATTAACATTCAAATCCTCACTACATGCGATTTCCTATCTCAAATTTGGGTTTTCTTCCATAAAACTCATCCTAATCATCCATAGACTAACATGAGTGATTCATTAACGAAAATAAGCAAGATAAACACTTGCCTAGGATTTTCGGTGTTCTGATTTACGGATGATTTTGGTGTGCTTGCGTTCCCCGTCGCGCGATCTACGCGTTGGTGGTGGTGGTGGTGCAATCGGGTGACTTTTTGGCCTTGGATTGCTTGACATCTTCCTCCTTCCCTCTCCTATGGCCATTCTAAAGTTTTGAGTTGTTTTAACCCTAGAAGGTAACCTTAGACATCTGATATAACCCTTGAAATTTCGTGGGTTTAATTACCCAAAAATGTAAAATTTAAACTGTCCAAAATGCCCTTCCGGGGTACTAATTAAGCCTAAAAACGTCCCGAGACCCAAATTAAACCCCCGGGTACACTTTTCTGACTATCTCGACCCTTTCGGACACTTTGGCGTACTCAAAACGACCATACGAGCAACTTATAATATATTCACTTTTACTCATCAATATTTAGTCCCGACGCGATACGGGCGCGTCCCGACTCAAATTCCTAAAATTGTCATTTTATTCACTCGTGACATTTAATATAATCAATATTATATATTACTTTTCTCATTAGTAATATTTAACAAATTTTCCCCTAATTACTAACTCTCGTCACGTTAATAATTATAACATAATTAATTTCCGGATTTATATTAAATAATTAATTCACATTAAATTTAATAAATCCCCAAATTAATTATAGCATAAAAATACGGGGTATTACATGCTTCCCCCTAATAACGGAATTTCGTCACGAAATTCGAAAAATAAGGCATACCTGGTAAGAATAAATCTGGGTATCTCTCGCGCATATCTGCCTCGCGCTCCCAAGTGGACTCCTCCACATTATGATGCTCCCACTGGACTCGTACAAGTGGAACTACCTTTGACCTCAATTTTCTCTCGCTATGGTCTAGGATAGCCACTGGTCTCTCCTCGTAAGAGTTGTCAGGCTGTAAGTCTATCTCATCTATCGCAATGTGGGTATGTGCCATATCATCCCGAAGATATTGTCTCAACGACGAGATGTGAAATACATCGTGAATGCGATGTAAATGCTCTGGAAGTCCTAATCTGTATGCTACCGGCCCAATCCTCTCGATAATGGGAAATGGTCCGACGTACCTCGGGGCCAATTTCCCTTTCTTCCCGAACCTTATTACTCCTTTCATAGGAGACACACGTAGTAACACCTGGTCCCCCACATTAAACTCCCGGAAGAACCGTTTCGCATTGGCGTAGCTCTTCTGCATGTCCTGGGCTACTCGAATGCGACTCATGATCATCTCAATCCTCGTGGAGGTTTCCTGAATCACCTCTGGTCCTAGCAACTTGTTATCCCCCACCTCGAGCCAATAAGTTGGGGAACGACAAGGCCTACCATACAAAGCCTCAAATGGGGCCATGCCAATCGTGAACTTATAAGAGTTATTATAAGCAAACTCTACTAGTGGAAGGTGTGGCTCCCAACCTCCTCCAAAATCAAGAACACACATGCGTAGCATATCCTCCAACATTTGATTAGTACGCTCTGTCTGTCCATCTGTCTGTGGGTGATAAGTTGAAGTCAACCTCAACTCAGTACCCATAGCCTCCTGAAAGCTCTCCTAAAAACGCGACACGAAAATCTTATCTCTATCTGACACAATATTCAGGGGCACCCCATGTAATCTGACAATCTCAGTAATGAACAACTGAGCATACTGACCCGTGGTATAGTCTGTCCGCATTGGCAGAAAATGAGACACCTTGGTCAATCGGTCTACAATCACCCAAATAGAGTCGTGGCCCCGCTGTGATGTAGGCAACCCTGTAATTAAAATCCATGGAAATACTCTCCCACTTCCACGCGGGCACTTCCAATGGTTGAAGCAACCCTGACGGTTTCTGATGGTCCACCTTTACCAGCTGGCAGGTAGAACACTTGGACACGAACTCAGTGATGTCCTTCTTCATTCCACTCCACCAGTATTGTCGCCTCATATGCTGGTACATCTTATCTCCTCCAGGATGTACCGTAAATCGGGACCCGTGAGACTGAGTCATCACTGCATGACATAATTCTGCTCCTTCTGGAACCACCAATCTCCCATTAAACCTCAAACCCCCATCAGAACTAACAGAATAGGACTCAGCACCCTCGGCTAAAAGTCATACAATCTTCTCCTGGCAAAATGGGTCTGTGGTCTGTGCCTGTATCACCCTCGTAACAATCTCGAGTGTGACTATCAAAATAGATATGAAGGAATGGGCTACTGCATCCTGGTGACCCAACTCCTTCCACTTTTCTTTCCAGACATTCGCTACATCATCTGTCGGTCTACGTCTCAACGCATCAGCAACTACGTTGGCCTTCCCCGGATGATACTGTATGTCGAACTGATAGTCCTTCACAAACTCTAACCATCTGTGCTGACGCATATTCAGCTCTCGCTGAGTGAACAGGTACTGTAGTGACTTGTGGTCTGTGAACAAGCGAAATTTCTCCCCCAATAAATAGTGACACACCCCAACCCAGTTACTTATAATGAAGTCTGAAAGTCAAAGTGAGTCAAACCATAATTAATCTAACCAAACCATAAACACGAGTTTTAATTTCAGAGTCATCATTGTAAATCCATATAACTGAAAACCTTTTTACAACATCAGAGTAGTCATATTTATACAAACTTGTTTGAAGGATAATTTAACATAATTACATCATTTACATTTAAACAAAATCTTTGTTTGTCCCATTCCTAGCTAACCCAGCCCGACTTCCTAGATTTGGCAGTGACATCGCATTACCTGAAATATGTGAATATAGGAACCATGAGCAAAAATAGCACAGTGAATGCATCACTACTAAATTACTGCATGAATTTAAATTCAATAAATCATGTCCATATTCTTATGTATTAACTTATCCGGCTCATTCATAATGAATGACAAACTTTTCCGAATCATGATTCACATATCCTGTCTAAATAGACAATTCTCCCCCATTCCTGGTCGAGGAGTAACCCCTTATCATTAATAGACAAATCTCCCCCATTCCTGGTCGAGGAGTAACCCCTCATTTCGGTAAACCGAAATAAACAATTTCATATTCATAACATTATGATCACATTCGTAACAGTATACAAATACATCATTCCAGTGAGTACACTCACCTTGGTTGACAACTATGCATTCACGTTTTCTTCTGGTGGAGCTGGACTGGGTTGATTAGACCTTACACCTGTCAATCCAACTAAATCAGTACTAAACCTCAATCATAAATATTATCCAAACATAATTATGTAACTTTCCATGACTATACATCAACAATATAATTCCAATTAAGTCACATTCCATAGCACATAGGTAAAGGCAAAACAATGATATACATGTTGATAAAGTTACGGACATTCAACCGTAGGAAATACCTTATAAGGAATTTATAACCAATGTCAAGTAAACATGAAATTATACTTCTCAATGTATATACACATGATACATGTACTCAAAGTACTCTTTCTAAGGACGAAATACAAACATTCATTCAAGGGGTACCCATTATGGCCTGCAATTATTGTTTTACATACTTAACCATCCTATATTCCTAAATTGTACAAAAACAGGGGTCCAACCTCATCAATATGAAAACATATATGAATATACTATCCAGTAAAAGTGATGGTGTAATTTTTCAAGCTTCCTAGGGCAAGTTATGACCATTTCTCTACAACACAACAAATCTTCCCTACAAGCTCCTCTATTGTTCCTTCAAATTCCAAGAATTTTCATAATTTTTATCCAGCATAACTTTCCATGATTTTCAACCCATTTTCAGTACACATACTGAATAGTACATAATTAATGTTTCATAATTGTTTGACTTCATTTGCTATCTCAAAATCTTGACTAAACTCAGGGCATACCGAAATGATGTATAAAAACAGAAACCATGTACCAACTTGAAATCATCATTACGGCCTAACCACAAGGGGATAAATTCTAATTTTCAGATATGATATTAATATATGAGTCTAATTTCATTTCCAATTGGAATTTCTCAATTACCATAGCACACAAAGAGATATACAGGTTTGAATACAAGGGGTTTCAATACAAAGCAATTTTTAAGGGTTTATGCATTCAACTTAACTTAAACTTGCATATATTGATACATATGCACCCAAGCATGAAAGGTCAATAAAAAAATCAAGGATTTATATTATATAAATCAGTACTATAAGATAATTAACTAAAATTTCAATTAGGATTACCTTCAGGGCTTTTACGTAATTTCCACAGATTTTTCTATACTTTTTCTCCTCACTTTTTCTTCCTAAACATCAACTTTCTATTTCCTCAAGCTAACAACACTTGAAACTGAAACTAGGGTTTGTTTTGCTGAATAAATATGTTAGAGGGAGGGTTTTAAGTCGGCAAAGGCTGCCTCCCAAGCCAACCAATCAATTTAAAACTTTTGGTTTAATAAAAGACAATTTACCACTTAAAGGGAATGGACAGCTTTGCCCTTTGTTCGTAAATTCGGTATAACTCTTTACTCGGGCATCCATTTGATGATCCGTTTGTTGTGTTACAACCTTAACTCACATGTCTACAACTATCTAGTTTTCACCTCAAGTCATTTATAATGTTATAAAGGTCAAAACTAGTCTCTAACAGGAACATTTCTACCGAAAACAACAAAATTTGTGTTTGTAAATAATTCGACCTTTCATGATTTATGAAAGTAGGATTATAATAAACATAATAACTTAACATTAGATATACTAATATCACATAAGATAAGCATGATTTAAATATAATTCATCATAATTATATTCGGGTTGTCACAACTTCCCCCCCTTAGAAAATTTCGTCCCCGAAATTTAATATGAAGGTCACTTACCAAACAAATGGGGATAATTTTTCCTCATGATATCCTCCATTTCCCAAGTTGCTTCTTTAAATCCATGGCTCATCCACATAAGCTTAACTAAGGGAATAAATTTATTTCTCAATACTTGTTCCTTACGATCAATAATATCCATTGGTTTCTCGATGTACGATAAGTCTTCCTTCAGTTCAATTGGTTGAGTTTTCAACAGATGAGATGGATCTGCCAAATACTTACGAAGCATCGATTCGTGAAACACATCAAGTAAATGAGACAACTCTGAAGGCAATGCTAATCTATATGCCAGGGCCCCAATTCTTTCCAACACCTCATATGGTCCAATGTATCTTGGACTTAGTTTCCCCTTTTTCCCAAATCTCATAACACCTTTCCATGGTGAAATACGCAGGAATACAAAATCTCCCTTCTGAAATTCCAATGGATGCTTCCTCTTATCTGCATAAAATTTCTGCCTGCTTTGCGCTATCTTTATCCATTCCCGAATCATTTTGATCTTTTCAGTTGTCATATCTATCAATTCAGGACCCAAAATCTTCCTTTCACCCACTTCATCCCAACACAAAGGCATTCTACATCTCCTACCATATAAAGCTTCATAAGGAGCCATACCAATAGTCGACTGATAACTATTATTATATGAAAATTCCATCAATGGAAAATGATCATCCCAACTACCTTTGAAGTCAAATACACAGGCTCGTAACATGTCTTCTAATATTTGAATCGTCCTTTCTGATTGCCCATCAGTTTGTGGATGAAACGCAGTGATGAACTTCAAACTTGTGCCCATAGCATTGTGGAGATGAGGCCAAAACTTAGAAGTGAACGTTGGATCTCTATCTGATACAATTGACACCGGTGCCCCATGTAAACGGATAACTCATCAATGTATATACGTGCATACTTGTCAACAGCGTAGGTGGTCTTAACTGGGAGAAAATCAGCTGACTTCATCAATCGATCTACAATCACCCGAATGGAATCATACCCCTTTGGTGACCGGGGTAATCCTGTAACAAAGTCCATCGTTATATGCTCCCACTTCCATTCCGGAATAGGCAAAGACTGCAATAATCCTGTCGGCTTCTGATGCTCTGCTTTCACTTACTGGCATACTAAACATTTAGATACGAACTCTACAATCTCACGTTTCATATTGTTCCACCAATAATATTCTTTCAAATCTCTGTGCATTTTGGTACCTCCCGGATGCATAGAGTAAATAGAACTATGTTCCTCTTCTAATAAATCTTTCTTTAAGGGTGGATCATTCGGTACACAAATCCTATTTTTATAACACAACGATTCATCATTCTTAATCTCAAAGTCACTCTCTCTACTATCTCGAACTTCTTGTTTCTTCTTTTGAAGGAATGGATCACTGATCTTCAAACTTCATATGCATTCGTCCAATAAAGGTCTCACTGTGACATGTGCTAATAATCCTTCGCTTTTTGAAAACTTCAATTCAATCCCCATCGATGCCAAGTCAAGAATATTTCCAACACGGGCACACCGTATGCAACCAAGCATCCCTGATGATTTTCGATTCAAAGCATCTGCTACCACATTGGCCTTTCCAGGATGATGATGAATGGTATAGTCATAGTCTTTAATCAGCTCTATCCAACGCCTATGTCTCAAATTCAGTTCCTTCTGTGTAAACAAGTATTTCAAACTTTGATGATCTGTAAATATCTCACAAGTTTCTCCATACAAGTAATGTCTCCACAACTTTAAAGAAAAAACAATGGCCGCTAGCTCCAAGTCATGTGTAGGGTAATTTCTTTCATGCGTCTTAAATTATCTGGAAGCATATGCTATTACCTTCCCATTCTGCATAAGAACACATCCTAACCCCTGAAATGAAGCGTCTGTATAGATCACAAAAGACTCATTCCCACATGGAATAGTAAGTATAGGGGCTGAAACCAACCGATTCTTTAATTCTTTAAAACTCCTCTCACATTCTTCATCCCATATAAACTTCACTTCTTTACGAGTCAATTTTGTCAGTGGTAATGCTATTGCTGAAAATCCCTTAATGAATCTGCGATAGTAACCTGCCAATCCTAGGAAACTCCTAATTTCTGTCACATTCTTAGGACTTTCCCATTCAACAATTGCTTCCACTTTCTTTGGATCAACATAAATCCCATTTCCCGAGACCAAGTGCCCTAAAAACACAATTTCATTCAACCAAAACTCACACTTGCTGAATTTAGCAAACAATTTATTCTCTCTCAAAATCTGCAATACAAGTCTCAAATGTTTCTCATGTTCCTCCATGCTACGGGAATAAATCAACACATCGTCTATGAATACAATCACGAATGAATCAATGAAAGGGTGGAATACCCGGTTCATCAAATCCATAAAAACTGCAGGAGCATTAGTCAATCCAAATGGCATCACCAAAAACTCATAGTGCCCATATCGAGTCCGAAAAGCTATTTTGGAAATATCACTATCCTTCACTTTCAGTTGGTGGTAACCCGATCTCAAATCAATCTTCGAAAATACTGTGGCCCCCTGTAATTGGTCAAACAAGTCATTTATACAAGGTAGAGGGTACTTATTTCTAATGGTCACCTTATTCAACTGCCGATAATCAATACATAATCGCATTGCCCCATCTTTCTTTTTCACAAATAACACTAGTGCTCCCCATGGCGAAACACTAGGCCAAATGAAACCTTTGCTTATCAGATCTTTTAATTGCACTTTTAATTCTTTCAACTCTGCTGGTGCCATTCTATATGGAGCAAGATAAATTGGACCAGTACCTGGAATTAATTCAATAGAAAACTCTACTTCCCTATCGGGTGGCAATCTTGGCAATTCCTCTGGGAAGACATCAGAAAATTCTCTAACAACTGGTATATCTTCAACTTTAAGTGCTTCCTTACTAACATCAACAACATAAGATAAATACCCTGTACAACCTTTACTCAATAACTTTCTACTCTTAATGCCTGAGATAAGACAATTAGGGACAACATTCCTTTCTCCTATAAACTCAAAGTCAGGTTCACCTGGCAGATGAAATGTAACTTCCTTTCGAAAACAATCAATGGAAGCATGATACGATGATAACCAATCCATCCCCAGTATAATATCAAAATCCCGAATGGCCAATAGTATCAAGTCAACATAGAAATCTCTCTCACCCATTTGTAAGACACAATCTTTATAAACATGCTCAACTAGAATTACACTTTCCATTGGGGTAGAAATATATAAGGCACAATTGAGGAATGAACATGGTCTACCCAAATATGAAACAATATCTAATGCCACAAATGAATGCGTAGATCCAGGATCAATGAGCGCATATAAATCTTTGTTTGCAATAGAAAGTTTACCTGTAACCACTTCAGGTGTGGCATGGGCATCTTGTAGCGTCATCGCAAACACTCTTCCTCCTACCCTCGATCCAGTAGCTTATTCTGTACCTCTCCCCCTGGTGGCACTGCCTGGAGAAGATCCTTTATGAGCCCCTACACTACTGACTGAAACTGTTCTCGCCAACATAGGACAATTCTTTCTCAAATGACCCTTCTGGTGGCAGTTAAAACATTCTATATTCAGTAACTTTGGACAATTTCTCTTTATATGACCTGATGCCCCACAAAAGAAACAAACATTCAGATCTCCTTGTGCTGAAACTCCTGAACCTCTTCCACCACTAGCTTCACCCCTTTGCAAACTACTTCCACCTCTACCCTGTTGGAATTTTTGCCCTCCAAACCTCGAATATTCTGTACCACTACTCTTTTGATAATTTGGATCAAATCTGCTTCTCTTTACACCTCGCTCTCGATTCCCTCTAGCTTCATTCACGTCCCTTTCTACTAGCATGGCTTTGTTCACCAAGGAGGAATAGTTAGAAGTCTCTAAAGCCGACAATATAGATTTAATGACTAACTCAGGCCCATCGAGAAATAGGCTGCACATATCTTCCTCATTCCATATAAACCTCGATGCAAACCGAGATAAGGCTGTCAGTTTAGCTTTGTATTCTCTAATTGTCATACTCCCCTGATTCAACATGAAATACTCCTTCTCCTTTTGTTTTTGATACATTGGGGGAAAATACTTATCATATAAAGCTTTGATAAAATCATTCCATGAGATCACATTCCCACCTTCTGGAGTAATCAATAAATGTTTTGTGGCATCCCACCAATATTTAGCTTCTCCTTTCAGCATATACGTCGCCAAGGTCACTCGTTGATTTTCAGGCATCACCCCAAAGATAATTCCAATCTCTTTAACCCAGACTTCTGCCTCAGCGGGATCCACTGCTCCTTCGAACGATGGTGGGTTAATCTTAATAAATTTCTCATGTGAAGTACTTCTTTCTTCCCGGTGTATCACCTCCTTAACCCTAGCCAAGGCTTGTGCCTCTAGTTGCCTGGTCTGTTGTTCTTCCATCTGAGCCATAAATCTAGCTTGCTGCTCTGCCATTAAAGTCATAGCACGTGCCATTTTTTGCATGCCTGTCAATTATTCTGGGTCAGGTTCTACATTTCCATGAACAGGTTGCTCAACCTCTGCCTCTGCTGCCATATTTGAAGCCTCATCTTCTATTTCCACATTCACATTCCCTCCTTCCATTCTTTTATATCTAAAATGGATCAAAGATATAAAAACATGCATATATACATATTTTTCCTACCATAATCGTTAGTATCAAACAAAATATAGTTTTAACATTCCTTGCCAAATCTAGACTCTTCTCACTCCAGAACCTCTAAAACCTAGGCTCTGATACAAAAAGCTGACACACCCCAACCCAGTTACTTATAATTAAGTCTGAAAGTCAAAGTGAGTCAAACCATAATTAATCTAACCAAACCGTAAACACGAGTTTTAATTTCAGAGTCATTATTGTAAATTCATATAACTGAAAACCTTTTTACAACATCAGAGTAGTCATATTTATACAAACTTGCTTGAAGGATAATTTAACTTAATTACATCATTTACATTTAAACAAAATCTTTGTTTCTCCCATTCCTAGCTAACCCAACCCGACTTCCTAGATTTGGCAGTGACATCGCATTACCTGAAAAATGTGAACATAGGAACCATGAGCAAAAATAGCCCAGTGAATGCATCACTACTAAATTACTGCATGAATTTAAATGCAATAAATCATGTCCATGTACTTATGTATTAACTTATCCGGCTCATTCATAATGAATGACCAACTTTTCCGAATCATGATTCACATATCCTGTCTAAATAGACAATTCTCCCCCATTCCTGGTCGAGGAGTAACCCCTTATCATTAATAGACAAATCTCCCCCATTCCTGGTCGAGGAGTAACCCCTCATTTTGGTAAACCGAAATGAACAATTTCATATTCATAACATATGATCACATTCGTAACAGTATACAAATACATCATTCCAGTGAGTACACTCACCTTGGTTGACAACTATGTATTCACGTTTTCTTCTGGTGGAGCTGGACTGGGTTGATTAGACCTTACACCTGTCAATCCAACTAAATCAGTACTAAACCTCAATCATAAATATTATCCAAACATAATTATGTAACTTTCCATGACTATGCATCAACAATATAATTCCAATTAAGTCACATTCCATAAAACATAGGTAAAGGCAAAACAATGATATACATGTTGATAAAGTTACGGACATTCAACCGTAGGAAATACCTTATAAGGAATTTATAACCAATGTCAAGTAAACATGAAATTATACTTCTCAATGTATATACACATGAAATATGTACTCAAAGTACTCTTTGTAAGGACGAAATACAAACATTCATTCAAGGGGTACCTATTATGGCTTGAAATTATTGTCTTACATACTTAACCATCCTATATTCCTAAATTGTACAAATACAGGGGTCCAACCTCATCAATATGAAAACATATATGAATATACTATCCAGTAAAAGTGACAATGTAATTTTTCAAGCTTCCTAGGGCAAGTTATGACCATTTCTCTACAACACAAGAAATCTTCCCTACAAGCTCCTCTATTGTTCCTTCAAATTCCAAGAATTTTCATAATTTTTATCCAGCATGACTTTCCATGATTTTCAACCCATTTTCAGTACACATACTGAATAGTACATAATTAATGTTTCATAATTGTTTGATTTCATTTGCTATCTCAAAAGCTTGACTAAACTCAGGGCATACCGAAATGAAGTATAAAAACAGAAACCATGTACAAACTTGAAATCATCATTACGGTCTAACCACAAGGGGATAAATTCTAATTTTCAGATATGATATTAATATATGAGTCTAATTTCATGTCCAATGGGAATTTCTCAATTACCATAGCACACAAAGAGATATACAAGTTTGAATACAAGGGGTTTCAATACAAAGCAATTTTTAAGGGTTTATGCATTCAACTTAACTTAAACTTGCATATATTCATACATATGCACCCAAGCATGAAAGGTCAATAAAAAAATCAAGAATTTATATCATATAAATCAGTAATATAAGATAATTAACTAAAATTTCAATTAGGATTAGCTTCAGGGCTTTTACGTAATTTCCACAGATTTTTCTACCCTTTTCTCCTCACTTTTTCTTCCTAAACATCAACTTTCTATTTCCTCAAGCTAACAACACTTGAAACTGAACCTAGAGTTTGTTTTACTGAAGAAATATGTTAGA
Source organism: Sambucus nigra (assembly GCA_949130495.1). Classification (NCBI taxonomy): domain Eukaryota; kingdom Viridiplantae; phylum Streptophyta; class Magnoliopsida; order Dipsacales; family Adoxaceae; genus Sambucus; species Sambucus nigra. The sequence goes on from OX422208.1 coordinate 205,926,608, forward strand.
GGGAGGGTTTTAAGTCGGCCAAGGCTGCCTCCCAAGCCAACCAATCAATTTAAAACATTTGGTTTAATAAAAGACAATTTACCACTTAAAGGGAATGGACAGCTTTGCCCTTTGTTCGTAAATTCGGTATAACTCTTTACTTGGGCATCCATTTGATGATCTATTTGTTGTGTTACAACCCTAACTCACATGTCTACAACTATCTAGTTTTCACCTCAAGTCATTTATAATGTTATAAAGGTCAAAACTAGTCTCTAACAGGAACATTTCTACCGAAAACAACAAAATTTGTGTTTGTAAATAATTCGACCTTTCATGATTTATGAAAGTAGGATTATAATAAACATAATCACTTAACATTAGATATACTAATATCACATTATTCATATCACATAAGATAATATGATTTAAATATAATTCATCATAAATATATTCGGGTTGTCACAAATAGTGCCTCCATATCCTCAATGCAAAAACTACCGCTGCTAACTCCAGGTCATGGGTGGGGTAATTCTTCTTCTCATGCAGCTTAATCTTACGGGAGGCAAAAGCTATAGCCTTCTCCTCCTGCTCAAGTACTCCCACGAGTCCCCAAAAAGAGGCATCGCTGTAAACTAGGTACTCCACACCCGGCTTCGGTAAGGCAGGGAGTGGTGCTGAAGTAAGCTTGTCTTTTAGCTCGTCGAAAGCCAATTGACAAGCATCATCCCAAACATATGGTACACCTTTTTGAGTCAAGTTCGTCAATGGAACCGCTATTTTGGAGAATCCCTGAATGAATCTCCTGTAGTATCCGGTTAACCCCAAGAAACTACGCACTTCCATCGGTGTCGTGGGCTATCCCCACTCCCTCACTGCTGACACTTTACTCGGGTTAATTGCTATCCCCTGTTCAGAAACAACATGCCCCAAGAACTGTACTTCTCGCAACCAGAATCCGCACTTCTCGTACTTAGCATACAACTGATGCTCTCGTAGAGTCTGAAGAACCTGTCTCAAGTGCTCGGCATGCTCCTCCTCGGAGTGTGAATATATCAAAATTTTATCTATGAAGACGATGACAAACTGATCCAAGAACTCTCTAAACACTCGGTTCATTAATTCCATGAACACAGCTGGAGCATTTGTGAGGCCAAATGGAATCACCCTGAACTCATAGGACCCATATCTCGTCAAGAAAGCAGTCTTTGAAACATCCTGCTCCCTAATACGTAGCTGATGGTACCCCGATCTCAGATCTATCTTCGAAAAGAAAGTTGCTCCCCTCAGCTGGTCGAACAGATCATCGATTCGAGGTAACGGATACTTATTTCGTATCGTGACCTTGTTCAATTCCGGGTAGTCCACACATAACCTCAGTGAGCCATCTCTTCTTCACAAACAAGACTGGAGTGCTCCAAGGTGAGGTACTCCTGCGAATGAAGCCCTGACCTAACAGCTGCTCTATTTGATCTCGTAACTCTCGCATCTCTGCCGGAGCCATACGGTATGGAACGCGTGCTATCGGTCTAGTATCCGGTAATAAATCTATGATAAAGTCTATCTTTCGACTGGGGGGTAGGCCTAGTATCTCCTGAAAGACATCGGAATACTCACAAACAACTGGGATCGAGTCTAAGGGAATCACAACCTCCTTAGAGGTATCCTCCTCTATGTAATACAAATGAGCGGTCGAGCCTCCCTCTGGGCGAGGCATAGCCATTACAAACATCTCTTGCCCAGGAATGGCAAAGACAATACTCCCACTAAAACAATCTATCATGGCCATGTAAGCAGCGAGCCAATCCATACCGATAATAACGTCATGCTCATGCATATCTAAGACTAACATGTCTGCAGGTAATACCAAGCTACAAATCTCTACCCCCACTCCCCGACATATAAAGAAAATAAGCGAACCACTCCCCAGTGGTGAGTTTACACACGTCACTGTACTCTCTGCTGTGGCTAACAACCCTAAGGCCTTCGCAAAATGCGTATCTATAAAATAGTGCGTCACCCCAGTATCAAACAAAACTCGACCCATAGTACCATGGATAGGAAACATACCCTCAATTGTGGGTGGTGCCTGTGGAGCTGCTGCCTGGTGGATGTTATAGACACGTCCATACTGTAACTGCCCCTACTTCACTGGAGTTGCTGGAACGGCTAGTAGGGCTGGTTCCTGGGCTGGTGCTGGGAGGGCAGCTGGAAAAAGTGGCCTCTGTGGCTCATTACGGGCACCCTGCTGTTGTGGGGCCCTATCACCCTCTGGGCAATCCTGGCACTTATGGTCATGCTTGCCGCACACAAAACATCGGCCTCTGAAGTTACCTCCCCTCTGACCCTGCTGACCACGGCCCTGCTGGTCGTTACCACCCCGCCACTGGCCCTGATGAAAATGCTGTTGGCCCTGTTGGCCCTGCTGCTGACCCTGTTGTTGTCGGTGTTGGCCCTGCTGGCCCTGCTGATTAGGCTGGCCCTGCCTATAACCCCCAAATCCCTGTCTAGATCACCTGAACAAAATCGATTAGCAGGGTCCCCCTGATGGTAACTCTGCTTGTGCTGACGAGTCTGGCCTTCAGATGGTGCTCCACTAGAACTACTACCCCCAGTCCTGCCCTGCTGGCCGGACTCTCCTACTCTCTTTCTTCCCTACAGATGGAAGCAGTGATCCTGGCAATGTAGTAAAGCAACATTGAGTACATCAGTGAAAGTACTCAGAGATAGATTCCCTATAAGGTGCTGACGGATCCTCCAAGCTAACCCGTCCACAAACAGCATTATCTTCTTACCCTCAGTGGGTGCCTCATCTGGCACTATGGTGAGAAGTCTCATGAACTCCTCCTCATACTCAGCAATGGTAGAATTCTTCTGTTTCAAGTTCAGTAGTTTCCGGCTCATCTCAGTCTGCACGGCGGGTGGAAAGTGCTTGCGGTCAAACCTCTCCCAAAATGACTTAATCGGGATCGTGTCCCTCTCCTCCAAGGTGGTGGTGGACTCCCACCACTGCAAAGAGATCCCCACCAGCTTAAAGGAAGCCAACAACTGTTTTTGCACGTCTGTGCACTCATACATACGAAGATGCCACTAGATATCTTTCTTCCATTGGCTGACGGTGATGATATATGAACTACCAGAGAACTCAGGGGGATGCGCCTTCTGAAAGGCATCCCTAATCCGTTCCCATGCAGATGGAAGCTGTGCAGGTACTGGCGCCACTGCCTGAATCTGGGGTGGAGCCTGCTGAACCACCGCTAGCGCGGCATTCACCGCCTGGGCAACAATAACGGCTACTTCATTAGCATTCATCATACCCTGTGTCGGAGCTGCTAGCTGCTCGGCTTGGGCACGCCTATCCTTTGGCGCACGTCTCGGAGGCATCTGGAATGTTAAGAAATTCACTAGTCTACAGTTATTATCAAATATCAATTAGCTGAAGACATAAACTTAAAAGCAAGAATACAACAATCCTAAAATAGGGCTCTATAGCAAAAATGTTAAGCTAAAAATGAGATAAGCCGTACAGATCCTAAGGACACTAGAACCTGATGCTCTGATACCACCTGTGACATCCCGCCTAATTATATACCGGGCGATCACTCCTTTATTAAATTAAAATCAAGGTGAACAGTTGGTTCATTCTTAGCATCACTGTCATAAAAAAAATCACTTTTCCAATTTAAACACCCTAATTAATTAAGCTAAGTGTCAAAACCATTTTTTTTTAAACATTACTTTCCAAATTTTATTCTGAAAACAAAGATTTAATTTTTTACAACAATGAAATATTTAAAGGATCACACCACAATAATCGTGGAACATATAATCCAAATAATTTAAACATTCAACAACTAAATCCTAACATTAAAACTTAAAGTAAAACATCCAGACAGTAATAAATCCCGAAGTGACAATACTAGAAATAACTGAATCATTAGTCCAAATAAACAACTGAATAATGGAAAAGGGCGACACATGCCCCACTAAAAGAATATGCTAGGAGTGGAGTCAAATAGATGAAGTCGTCTAAGCAAGAGGCCTGCAACTCCCACCTAAGCTGCAGCACGTTCCTTCCAAAGGATCCTATGCAATACGCCCCTGTGGCTGGGCACCTGTAATATATACATATATTTACAAGAGAGAGAAATAGAAACGGGTCAGAGCCCGATAGTATAGATGATTTAAAATTCGTTTAGCAAGTATTTAAAATGTTTACAGGCCAATGCAACAACATATTAGTGCGGCACTCTCTTGAGAAATTCTCACCTCTCTTCTAATGTGCACGCCTATCTTGGTTACTCGTAATATTCAAAACCGAAGAATATAATTGTTTAAGAAAATAACTTCATTTGATCACAAAGTTCTCATTTAACCTTATTTGCTAATAAAGTTTCCCAGTGTTCCATTATACTTTTTCAAAACAAGTATTCCCAATTTGAGTCATTATACATGTCTTACTTACCATAACACAATAGGCAGTTTCCCAAAATTTCAGAATTTCATATATATATATATATATATATATATATATTCTAACAGCACCCCACATAAAAATTATGGTGCGTGCATACTCTGCTATCCAATCCCCGTATCTCTCGTACTAAGGGAAATACAAGTTCGGAATCACTCACGAACTGTATTAACACATACACAACAATATTGAGGCGAAGCATAGTTTCCAAGTCCAAGAGGTCAGTACATACCCTCACGTCTCTTAGGACCGTCTGACTATCGATCCGATAGCCCGTACCTAGGATTCCTATCTTCTGGGGTACGAGTCAATATCCCCTATGAAGGCCCATTCGAGATAAGACTGTCCCAGCGCGGTAACCTCAGGGATAGCAAGTAGCGTGGGCATGATTTTCACATGTATATAATATATGCATACACACAGTCATATAAATATACTACTTTTATCATATTAATTTAGGTTCATCTCGTAACCCATAATCACGACATTTATCCTGATTTTCCCATTATTAGTTATCATATATAACGGTTCGTTTCTAACTTTATTTCGAGTGATTTTTCCAACTTACTACGTAATACTCATGGACTCTATCCTCTTAAGTGTAAAATTCAGTAGGTATTCATTTATGTTCCATCGTAACTATCTTACGCGTCTCTCCCTTTAATATCTAGTTTCATCGTCCCTTATATGTAAGTATTCTAAATTACAACTCTCGTCTTACATTAAGGTCCCAAAATCATTCATATGTCCTACTGGTCTTCTTTATCTCCCAAAACATTTTAATAAGGGTGTCCAAGAATTATTTCTCATTAAATTGAATTCAACTAATTTAAAAAGGGGAAATATGAGTCTGCCAGAAGGGTTCGATCGATCAAGGTCTGGGGATCGATCGATCGAACCTTCGATCGATCGATCAAGCAGCTATGGAGAATTCTGCAGTTACCAGTTACGGGTTTTCTCACATAACTCCATCCAAATCCAAACTTTTCATTCCCAAACGTCCAGAAATTTGTACTACTAGTAATAAATATCCATTCCATACATCTTTTACGTAAAGCATGCAAATTTCCATTAATAATCATGGATTAATAGGCCAAAATTCATGTAAATCTCAAGAACCCTAGAATTCTTTTTAACATGGTTCTAATCAGTCATTTCCAGAATTTTCTTCTTCTAAAACATCAAAATTTCGTGGTTTAATCCTCTACATGTTAATGGGTTTCTAGATTAACATTCAAATCCTCACTACATGCGATTTCCTATCTCAAATTTGGTTTTTCTTCCATAAAACTCATCCTAATCATCCCTAGACTAACATGAGTGATGCATTAACGAAAATAAGCAAGATAAACACTTGCCTAGGATTTTTGACATTCTGGTTTGATGATGAATTTGGTGTGGCTGCGTTCCCCATCGCGCGATCTACGCGTTGGTGGTGGTGGCGGTGCAACCGGGTGAATCGTTGGCCTTGGCCGTCACTTGTCTTTGGTTGTTTTAATCCTAGAAGATAACCTTAGACATCTGATATATCCCTTGAATTTTCGTGGGTTTAATTACCCAAAAATGTAAAATGTCCCAAATGCCCTCCCGGGGTACTAATTAAGCCTAAAAACGTCCCGAGACCCATATTAAACCCCCGGGTACACTTTTCTGACTATCTCGACCCTTTCGGACACTTTGGCGCACTCAAAACGACCAAACGAGAGACTTATAATATATTCACTTTTACTCATCAATATTTAGTCCCGACGCGACACGGGGGCGTCCCGACTCAAATTTCCAAAATTATCATTTTATTCACTCGTGACATTTAATATAACCAATATTATATATTACTTTGCTCATTAGTAATATTTAACAAATTTTCCCATAATTACTAACTCTCATCACGTTAATAATTATAACATAATTAATTTTCGGATTTATATTAAATAATTAATTCACATTAAATTTGATAAATCCCCAAATTAATTATAGCATAAAAATACGGGGTATTACAGAAAATGGGTTCTCTCTTTTTCAAAAGTGTGTTCTTATCTTATTAGAAAAGGAGAAGATAAAAAGACACAAAATCTCTCTTGGTATTCTTGATCTTGAAAATAATTTGAGAGATAGTTTGAAATGACTAGAAATAAAGGTTTAAGTAAGGAAAGCCACATGATTGGGTTTACCCAATACCAAGGCAAGATACAAAGTCACATATTTTACACAAAGCACGTGTAAAAGAGTTGTTGGGGTCTACCAAATCTAATCAACAACCAAAAAGTGACATTTTTCACCTAAATCAAATATCTAAAAAGTAGATTTGAGACAGTTATACGCATCACTGGTATAATTGCTACAACGAGGAAAATCTTTGTTGTAGTAAACTTATAGTGATGTAAGTCATATCAATGCCTAGATATTTATATCATAACCTTCAAATGAGATGGCGCTTAGTGAAGGAAAGTATCACTTTAGTGATGGCCTTCATTGTGGGGATGCTTCAGCAAAGCTATACGCCCCTTTGTCCATAATTTTTACCAAAGGAACACTTCTAACTTGCGATGAGAGAAGGGAGACCATCCTTGCAGCAAAGGTGACAACATTTGTTAAATTTTACTTATCATTAGAGTTTTTAAAGATTTTATAAATAAGCAAAGTTAAGGTAGCAAAAACATAAGTTTTAACCACATAAAAGGTTTTACCAAGATGTAAAAGATTTATAAAAAAACATTATGTTTGTGTAGGTCATCTCAAATATATCTTGCATCCAAGATGTGATCCATGAGTCATGTGGATGATAAAACTAGATTCAAGATTCTTAAACATTGATGAAGCCTTTTAGATAATTAAATCAAGAACTTAAAGTGTTTTGAAAAAATGATATATGACAACTACCTTTGAGGGCACAAATGAGTATGTGAATACTCTTACAATCTCCCCGTTTGTCTATTCCATTGACAAAACACAATAAACAACGATTACAAGCAATCAAAATAAAATTCATATCAACTATGACACAAGGCCTGGACAAAGGCATAACAAGATAGAAATTACAAATTCCTATAACCATAAACTATAAGATACTTCTTCAAGAACTTTGTACGAAGTACTCAGAGCATGATTTCCTCAATAAGAATAAAATGCATGACAGTTATGAATTTCTAATATCATGAATAAGCTTAACTTGCTCTTCACAATAAGAATAATCCTCACCTCTCATCTAAGTGCACAACCTAGCGCAATGTCATATATAATGATAACTATGCATTACTGCAAGCGAAATAACTAAATTTCAACTCAATAAGCTTACATTTTAGTTTTATACAATATGACTTCACAAGTCCATTTCTCTTTAGGAAACATATTCCAAAATAGTTCATTTATAAAATGCTTTAGCCATTGAGAAAATGTAAAATTAGAGAGAATAGTTATAATCACAATATAACGATTCTAAGACCATCCTTTCGGGAGTCACCCCACTGGATCCGCCCCTAAATAGCTATCATCTTCTAGGGCCTATCACCAAGACAACTTGGGCATCCTAAATCGCGTCGCACGGAAAGCTGCCATATACCTTCGACAGTGAGTTATAACCATACCCAAAATTACCTCACATCGAATAAAATAACATTGCAATATAACAACCGATGCTATGGCTGAGGACTATATTCACCCTACATTCACTAGCCAGGGGACTTCACCTCATTCACGTAACTTCCCTTATAATAGTATTTAGAGAGGTATGTATATGCAAATCAATATTCACAAGATATGCCAATTGAAAACGTACATTATATTATATCTGGAGCCATATGTGTTTAACGATGTAAAACACAACATTAAATTATCTTCATATCAGTCTCCATGAATTAATAACCCTATAAGCCATCAAGTATACTATTGCCTCATCCCAAGTCTAAAAGTCCACAATTATATAACCCTACTTCCCCATAGTCCTAGACTAGTTCACTATATGACAAGGACCCTCACCCTCTTCTAACAACTAATTAATCAATTCATTATATAACCCTACTTCCCCATAGTCCTAGACTAGTTCACTATATGACAAGGACCCTCACCCTCTTCTAACAACTAATTAATCAATTCTCGAACTAAGCCCGAACACGAAATTTCTAACCTAGGTTCTTGATTCCCTTAATACTAGACTCTAATACTCTATTTTTATTTCATGCAAAAAGGTTCCTAGGTCTAAACCTTAAAAAAATTAGCTAAGGAAAACTAAATTTTTTGGGTGGAAAACAGGGAACCGATCGACCGGCCCCCGACCCCCGATCGACCGCGCTTCTAAGTTTTTTCCTTAGAAGAAATGCAGTAAGCATAATCCTCAATGCCAGGTCGAACAGTTATGATACCGCGGTTGACCCCACTTTTTAAATATGCCTATTGAGAGAAGTAGTGGGCTTTTCTCTTTAGGGCCGATCGACTGGGCTCTGGACCACAGTCGACCGCGCTCATCGATCTTACGGCCAAACCCCTCTTTTAATAAGACAAATCCAAACCTCTAACCCTCATTTCTTCCCATCTCACAACCCCATCAACTAACAACATTACCACAACCTTTTTACACAACAATAAACCAATATAATAAACTCAACTCTTACAAACAACAAGATCTAAGGGTTGAACACCAAGATTTCTCAAAACCCACAATTTGTTCAATTCTTCCAAATACACAACTATCACTATGATTTATCAACATAAAATCAGACATTTTCAAGTTAGAAACTTGCCTTAGGGTCATAGTCTCGAATTTTCTTCCAGTAGCAATGAATTGAAGATCCAATTTTCAATTCTCTCCCGTTTCTCTCCTTTTCTCCTAATTTATCTTTCTCTCTCTCTCTCTCCCCCCTTTCTACGTTTAGAAGATATAAATGTGAATAAACGTTGTTGGAAGACTTAAATTCCCATTAACACTAAATTCCAACTTTAAATGTTACTACACAATTAAAATGACTCGTAACAACATAATTAAGTCATAACCGGTCAAAAGTACTCGGAACCCAAAAATACAACATGATTCTTATTTTGACTATCTCGGCCATTTGGGGACTAACCATGACCTCTAAATTGGCATCCGGAATAACATAAATTATTTTATATTCCAAAATCATTTTAATTATCAATAATGATTCAATTGTAATAGAAGCCATACCCGTCGCTTAAAGCACAACGACGCAATAAAACATAATATGATGCTATTTAAATTCACTTGATAGTAAATATGCAAAACTCAGTAAATATTATCTCTTAAATCATTTATAATAATATTTACTCCTAGTTCCTGTATTTTATATATTTAACCCGCAAGGCAAATTAATATAAAAATAATTACTCAAAAATAAGGGCTATTACAAAATAAACAAGTGAATTATTTTTAAGTCACTCAAATGGTCATTTTGAGTGCACCAAAGTGTCCGGGAGGGTTGAGATTATCATAAAAGTCTACCCGGGGATTTAATTTGAGTCCTGGGTCAATTTTGGACCAAACCGACATCCCGGGAGGGGAATTTGGTGATTTGTATTTTTGGAGTAATTAAACCTACGAATTTTCTAAGTTATTATATCTAATTAGAAAAGAGGGTTAGGTATAGTTAAGAGGAAGTAACATAGATGCCATAGGAGGAAGAGGAGAGGAGTTCCAAGGCTAGGACACCACTTCTACACTGATTTCACCACCGAGACCTTCGAATTTTAGATCGAAGAGATAGGCACACCAATTTAACCATGTTTGTAACACCCCGCCCTCCCGGGGAGAGCGAACGAAGCGCTACTATCGATAAAACTAAACTAATCCACAATTCACAAGGTATAGAGAATCTAAAACCCACAATAAAAATAGAAACCACAATGCTCATCTTCAAATTAATACAACAAATCTCCCGAAATAATTACAACAATCTAACTATCTTGAAAATAAAATAAATCTCCAAATGCTCTATACATCAAAATAAATACAAGTCTTCTCATCTCTTGTATTAAAAATTCTTCCCAAATAATCAACGCTAAAATCATCCCAATTGGTCCATAGCATCAAATCCGTGCTCACCTGCCAACTAAGAAAAAGATGAGGAAGTACACAATACGACATGAATATGCTCAACAAAGATGTTAGCGATGAACAAAGCGCAACAATACGACTACGAATACTCAAATCAAATAATGCAAATCTCAATAGCATTTTATCAATAAATTTCTCAACAACACAATAACCGGAGTCACCAGGCCTCACCATACCACGCCATACTTTATCAAGTAGCCGGAAAAGGATTCTTGGCGGGTGCCCAATATCAGTGCCATATTAAAATCTCATGACAGCGTGCTCAAAACAACATGAATTATACCTCATGAATGACAATAATTCCAATAATTATTTTTCTAGATTTCCAAGATTTTAACAATTCAAAATATGAGTTCAATTAACAAGAATTAAACGGAATAAACACTCGCGAGATTTCAGGAGCATATTGTGTAAAACCCCATACCTCAAACCACCAAAAGGACCAACAGTAATTCTGCCCAGAAATAGCAGATAACACCATAAAAAATCTGCTCCAAAGATCACCAAAAGTTCCTCCGAGAACAACCTCAAAATAGCCCCAAGAACACCTCTAAAAACCTAAGGTTGAATGCATAAATCAAAGGGCTTGTTTGTGTATAGAAGAGAGGAAAAGAAAATATGTTTGCTGCATATTTTTGTGCCAAAAGATGCTTCAAAAATAGTCACCCACGACCCCTTTAAATAAGGCAAAAATAATAGAGTTGTAACCAAAACAAACACTGAAAACTGCATGCAACGCACGTTTTCTGGGAGGGTCGATCGATCTACCCAGGAGTCGATCAATCGATCACCCCGAAAAACTGACAGTTCGCCCAAAAAAATGCCATAAGGCAAAATATTGTAAAATCAATATAAAATCCGTTTTAACTCTGATTTTAATTCCGCTTGAAGTTTTATTCTTCTAAAATCATAACCAACATATTTTGCCAATAAAAATAATTTTATGACAAACTTTATTTTTCCTCTTTATTTCGAAAATACCCCGAAAATTACGCGGGTTTTTACAATGTTCTTCAATGGATCAGACCTACATATAAAGAGGCAAGTGTTTAATCTTGCAAACTTATAGCATATATGATATCCATGTTAGTATATGTTGAACTAATTATGAAATTAATGTGATTTGAATCAACTTTTGAAGACAAATATCATTATCTTGGGTATAACTAATATAGAATAGGATCATCCATGAAACCCAAAAATTATATTGAATCTTGATAAAGAAATCTGGGTTTTGATGTGTATGATTGAACTGTAGAATAATTTCTTGAATTTGAAAAAGTCAATGAAATTGCGTAAACTAAATTGTTGTTTAGAAACTGTTTTTAGCCATTTTAGTGCCAAAAATGGCTATTCTGTTCGCATTGCCTCATAGAAAATCCCGTTTATGCCTTTTGTTCTATTATGCGTTTTAACCAAAACGACTCTAAAATGCCTCAAAACTGCATTTTTAAAATTTGGGCAGATCCGTGAGGGAAAGTTTAGGAAATGTTATTTTTAATTGTTATTTTGTTAGAGGTTTCCTAGATTGATTGATTGTGATTGTTGCTCTATAATAAGTACATTAGACCTAAAGTGGATATTAGGTTTACATAATGTGAGACGAATAATTATTGGGATAATTTAGAAAATTGTTTTGTTTGAGTTAAAACCTTGCGACATAGTTAATTCGAGGGAAAGGGAATAACCCATGATGATTATTAGGATAAATTAATAGTGGGAGATTTGGGTTAATTACGTAAAAATATTCTTGGGTAGTGAATCATCCTTGGGAAAAATACGTTGGGGAGAATATTTGTAAGTTAATAAATATATCGGTAGTATTAGTGAGAAAAAAATAATACTACATATGAATTATAATACTTGGGTTGTGTGTATACCTACTAATTGAAATAGGTTGTGTGAATACCTATATTATGATTTATTATTTGTATGACATACCTATGATGCTTGCTATCGGTGGGAGATTTTTTCATAGTGTACTGTCTTATCTTGATGAGCCCATTGGGGGGATTTTAGACTTGTACTCAAAACATAGAACCTAGGAAAGACTTATCGGTGAGTTGATAAGTTAGCGTTCTATGGGTGTGTAGGTATGTGCGTAACCATAGGCTTGGAACTATGTTTTCCTCCAATACCAAACCGATTGTCCTTATTTAGTACTAGATGTACCAAGAATTGATAGCAGAGTATGTATGCACCGCAGTTGAGCATAGGGGTGCCGTATATATATAAATATATATATATACTTGTAATATTATTTAGTGCATGAAATTTGTAGATAAGAAAGATAATGAAATCTTAAATAGCTTAAGTATGTGAACACTTAACCTTATTGCGAAAACTCTTACTCGAGATAGTAAATGTGAAAAAATTTAATGATGTATATTATGTGGGAAATACGGGACATTACTACGAGTGATAGTTTAGAATGTTTATGACTACGATCTAGTTAGGTGTGATAATGATAACTAGAATGGTTTAAAGATACGTTAGGTGTGCACAATAGTTGAGAGGTGAGAATCTCAAGTGAGAGCTTGAAAAGCTAACATGTATATAGTATTTGCTTTACCGCATTTTAAATACTTGCTAAACTGTTTTAAAATATTTTACAATCGGGCTCTGACCCTTCTCTTATAAATCTATTTTTTCTTGTGCAACTATGTTAGGTGTCTAGCCACAGGGACGTCAGGCGTAGACTTTCAAATGATTTGACGTATTGCAGTTATTGTGGAAGTTGTGGGTCCTCGTGATTAGACACCTCCACTATTATTCATTGAGTTCTTGATCTAGTTATTTCATTTAGGGCATGTTGCCCACTCTCAGTTACCATTTATTTCAGCGAGATTTTGTATTCTTTTATTTCAGCATGATGAGATTTAGTATTATTATGGTTTGTTGGATTTGAGATTTTAACTGCGACATTTATTCGAGTCTTATTGATTCAGTTAGTTAGTTTCTCATTTATTATTGTTTTATTTATTTATTGGTGAATATGATATTATTTCAAATTTTTGGATAATAATAAAATGGTTAAATGTTTTGACACTAGCTTAATTAATTATTACTTGATTAATAAAATAAAAAGTTTTAGATAGTGATGCTAGGAATGAACCAACTGGATATTCTGATTTAATGTAATAAAGGACTGATCACCCGGTATCTAAGTGAGTGTGGTGTCATAGGTGGTATCAGAGCATCAGGTTCTAGAGTCTTTTGGGATTTGTGCTGCTTATTACGTTTTAGTGTAGTGTTCTTTGATTTAGAGCCTTATATTGGATTGCTGATGTGATTCATATATGAGTAGCATTCTCCTGCAATTAAGTATAGTTGATGTGATTCATATACGTGTTCGATTGGACTTCGTACACCAAAAACTTTTAGGACGACCAGCGAGGGCTGTAAGAAGGACTACGGGAGGAGAAGCTCAACAAAAGACATAGAGTATTCTGGGAATGGTGATCGCGATAAAAGTCACAAAAACCGTTATTCAACCTAGTGATAATGGGAAAATAACTCGAAAGTAATAACTTCCCCAAATACCATCATAGTTAATGTTAGTACTATTTCATACTCGCCCAGCTTCGTCGCCAAAAGGGTGAGGAAGTCAAAAAAACTATTTTAAAGAGACATTTATAAAGATATAGGGAAGAGAGAAGTGTAATGGGCCAATGGAAGAAAAAAATCCGAAGGAAACTATGTAGGGTGAAGTACAACAACATCCAGGATTTAATTTTGAGCAACTTTTTAGCTCATAGGAGAGGTATTAAGTGATGAGAGTTAGTCACCACATACAAAGATGTATGTGTGAAATTCAATGACAAATTTGAGTACGATTTAACCATGAGGTCTTCCATCTGCTATTCTAATGAAGATGTGAATAGAATTTCAAAATTTACGACAAGTGGGTAAGATAGAGATCGATTGTGAGAGATAGGTTGATTTTCTTAGCAAACTTTGTACCTGGCGAAAGGGCATAGAATTAAAAAAAAGGGTTTATAGTTGATAAAGGACCCTTGAGTAGAATAGAAAAGTATGGATGAGAAATCCATCTGGGATGATTAATGTTGATGTCATCAAGGTTATACGTTTATAAGTTTATATCAGCACTTCCAGAAGAAGTGATCCAGGAGGGTTAAAGAATCTAGCCGAAGAGCAAGACTCTTAACGGTGTTAGTGAAGCACCACATGAGAGTATACCTAGTAGGGAACCCATTTAGATGATTTTGATTAATTGAATTTCTAAAAAAGATGATGGAGTCAATCAGGGCCATAGAGGCCAATAATAAGTTCCATAGGGCCAACATAGGTAGAAGGACAATAAGAGTAACAATTGGGCCCAAGACTACCAAGTCCGGGAGGAGGACACCCCGACATGGACAGTGAGGCCAAAAATAGGGTATAATGCAAGAAGGTATCCTATATATGGAGAGTACGGTCACCTCCATTGAACTTGTTCACAGCAAGATAAAAAGACCCGTAAAACTGGAACTGTGCCAATGGAGCACAATAGTAGGAGGAACGGGATTTTTGGTAAGGGAAATAGGGATAAGAGAGTTAGTTTAGGGGTTACCAACCCAAGAGTGGTGGGTTCAAGTAGTACTAGCAAGGTCCGTAACATATCTGTTCCTCAGGGCCATTGATACTAAATAGAAGGACGAAGGAGGCCAGTAGGGCTAGGGCTAGGGTCAGGGACATGGATGTTTCTTTGATGGTTGTTAGATAGATAAGAGATTTGGGGTCAATGATTCACTTAAGAAAGTGTAGGACATAATAAAAGAACCAAAGAAAGGCATGGAAAACTACAGGAGGAAATACTGGGTGTATAACCATTGTAATAGGTCGAGGGTTAGCTCTGGTGTGAGAATACATTTAAGGAACCGACGATCAGGAGAGGCAGATTCCAAAAGGAGGTAATATCTTTATTCCACCCTTGAAAATACCCGATTAGTTTAGGTGACATGAGTGCATTACATGGTATAATTATCGACACTAAATTTGAGGGTGAGTCAGGTTTAGGGGGTGCATTGGTAGTATTAGCCTTATCATATGTATAATTACCATTGGGTAGTGGGTATTATTTTGGTGTCACCCATAGGTGAGCGGTTGCGGGCACTGATAGAATTCGATGTTATGAATTGCTACTTTTGAGAGTTAAGAAAGTAGGACTTATTATAACTGTATGAAGTAACGGGATACCGAGAGTTTGAGCGGCTGTAGGTTGTGTGATAAGACTATCATGCTTGTTATTCCCGGGTGAGATGCATTATTTTGCGAGGCATAGCCTGAAAGAGGGTTTCTCCTACTTACATATATGGAATGTTATATTATGATAAAATATAAAGAGATATCTCCTTGATGTAATATATAGATACAGAAATAATACGGACTTCAGTGAGTGTGTTGTCCAATTATATTTGATCCCGGTGCGTAGAGACTTTTTACCTATGTGATTCGAGGTACTTTAGGTTCTTTGTCGAGAGGAGATATATAGATCGTTATTTTAAATATCACTAAGAACTTGTGACAGTAAGGGTGATGTATTATTTGTTGTCTTTAGTGACATGAGAGTGGACGAGTAGACTTTTTATGTCAGTAGACGGGAATTCTTGGGTACATGTTGTGGAATGAGGACCTATCGGATCTCGACGACCAATAATGTTAGATAGTAGTGTATCGTGGGGTTCCTTGTTTGGATTTCACTTTGCGAGACATCCCACACATGAAACTTAGCGAACGTTGGAAGTTAGGAAAGGTTTGGCCATTAGTACCTGGGTTTAGTACCATAGCTATTGTACTTATATGTGAATATAACTGAGATTTGATAGTTATATTATGAATTAAGTCCGTTAGTGTCACAACCCCGACCTAAAAATAGTAGGGAACGAGTGTCTTGTCATGCCACCAATGCATTCAATATTCTGGCCTTAAAAATTTTTCTCATAAAATATATGTAGCAGGAATAAAATCACATGGTTATGAATCGTAAAAATACTAAAAGTGAGGAATTACATCATCAGAGCTTTCTAAAGGAAACTTCATTTATATTAAAATATCCAAGAGTTACAACTTGACATTTAATTTCAAAACCTTTTAATTAAAGAGCCAAACATCCTCTATCTAATAAAACAAAATTCTACTTAATGTAACAAAAAGAGCTCTAAAAGCTAAATCTTAAACATAGACCTCTTATGTTCCATCTGCTTGCCTAATTATTTCCTGAAAAATGGTTAATTATAAAACATCAGCTAAAAGCCGAATGAGATTCAATCTCCAAATATTCCAAGGTTTTCAGAAAATAGATACCTATTCAAGTCAAAAGATAAGGCATATACATATATGGATAGGAACTTGCATTCATATATATAAAGTAATTGACACTATATATATTTTCAGAATAAACAATTCAGTGCAGAAAAGATAAAATAATTGAGTAATATGTCAATTATTCAGTCTTAGCGGCCATGTAAGCTCTAATACCCAGGCAGATAGTCTTACCAAACATTTCCACCCTACAACAACACAGACAGAAAATCATGATCTCTGGAACAACGCCTTATTTAGGGCACACCAGCAATAAACCAGCTGGGAAGGTACCACCCAAATATTTCCACCCGGTAGTCAAGGCTAAAATAGTAAAAGAGTTTCCATAGACCGAATCAGAAATTTCAGTATTCAAATCAGATGTTTATATCGAGAGATATACACATATAACAAATGACGAAATCATCGGTATTAGATGTATTTTGAGAATAAAATCATTTCACAAAACATACATAGTTTGCATTATATAATATAGTCAAAATTCACAAGAAATTTCATAGAGTACTCACCGAAAATAGAGGTCGAAATTATAGATAATGAGTCTACGATCCCACGTTAATCTAATAAATACGATAAAGGTTTAAGTATACGTTCTAAACAAGGTCCAAGTATACATATTGTATTTTTATAATAACTTGTTTCAAAGGATTACAAAAAACCATTTTCTTAACTTTTAAAACTCATTAATCGTAATTAAAGGATTCAATTCATAGTTCTTCCTAATCAGTCGGTTCCCAGTAGAGATGGAGGGTCACAGGGGCACCGCTTAAATACCATCTCCTATAGACATAACATTTCCGGATTCATTCCCAGTAGAGATGGAGGGTCACAGGGGCACCACTTTAATACCATCTCATCTAGACAGAATATCACGGGGCCTGACTTTGGAATTACTTAAGTGGGATTCCATAATAACGAGTAATTACTTTTACAAAATCATTTTTTAAAAGCGTATATACAATTTCAAACAAGTTTACATGAAAATAAAATCAACTTGGATTTCTTCTAAACTTTAAGTTTTGATTAGTTAAGTCCTTAGTGTATTTTACCAGCATAACTACTAAGTAAAGATATAAAACACAAAATTAAAAACTATAAAAATACATTATAACATTTAAATAAAATCATACATAAGAAATTAATTCTTTCTTCAAAATTATAGAACTCCTTCTTAAGATATTTCCTAAGATTTCTATCACTCTTTCTTACTATAATTCTCAAGGAATTGGTGTGAGTTTGAAATGAACCCTAAGGCCCTATTTATAGGTTTCCAAAAGTACTACGATGTTGACACGTGTCTAATGACTAGGATTTTTGGAGTGGTGATTTAACACCGAGGTGTCACGATCCGGAATGGTCTTACAGTGTTAATATCGCCAAATGATGACGAGTATTTTAGCTTTCTCTCTAAAGACGACATGTGTAAGGTGGAAGTCACCAGCACGTGGTGGAAAGGTGATATGGGTATAAGGGTCATTTTACATATGAAGAGTATTTTGTTAATTTCACACTATATATTTTGAATATTTCTTAGAGGTCCTTGAAAATATTTTATTTACAAAATAGCCCTTTTTATATTTTTATTTTAGTGCTTAAAGTTTCATAAAATTATATTTTCTACCCCAAAACTTATTAGTTACCTTAAGATATGTCATAAGACTTCGATTTGATCCAATTTACAGTTGATTCTTCATAATTAAAAATGGGGTTTGTTATATTGATAGCCAATAATACCACATATCTAATAATACAAAATTTATAAGATAATAAGTAACACAAGAGTGTAAAAACAAACTGTATATATAAAAGTGGGGTCATTACATCCTACCCTCCTTATAAAAAGTTTGGTCCCCAAACTTTACTTACATTAATTTCCAAAAAGGTTTGGATATCGCTCCTTTATTTCATCTTCCCGCTCCCATGTTGCTTCTTCAACAGGATGATTCCTCCATAATACTTTGACTGGTGGAATAACCTTGGTTCATAATATTTTATCTTTATGGTACAAGATTTCCACTGGATGCTCAATGTACGACAAATCTTCTCTAACTTGAAGAGGCTTGTGACTTAAGATATGTTTTGGATTTGGGACATATTTCTAGGGTCACGATAAAAAAATGATCAGAAACAATTGAAATTGGGGTCACGAATCTAGGGTCACAATCAGAAACAATTGAAATTGGGGTTCCATGAAGCCTAATAATTTCCCGCACATACAACTTAGCTAACTTTTATAAAGGGAAATCTTAAGGGAAAGAAATGAGCAGATTTAGTTAGCCTATCAATAATTACCCAAATAGAATCATTACTACTTGAAATCCTTGGTAAACCTATCACAAAATCTATAGTGATATGTTCCCATTTCCACTAAGGAATAGGCAGTGGTTGTAGCAATCCTGATGGTTTCTGATTCTCATCTTTTACTTGTTAACAAACCAAACACTGAGATACAAAGTTCGCTATCTCCCTTTTCATGTTATTCAACCAAAACATTTCTCGAAGATCTTTATACATCTTAGTACTTCCGGGATGAAATGTAAATCTTAAGTAATGACTTTCCTCTAAAATTTACCTCTTTAGTTGGACATCATATGCAACACACACTCAATTTCCAAACCTCAATATATCATCTTGTATCGCAAATTCAATTATCTTCCCTTCGATAACTTGTTCTCTAATCTTCTTTAGTTGTGGGTCATTTACTTGTGCAATTTTAATCCTTTCCATCAACATGGGTTGTACTTGTAAGTTTACAATTATTCCCCCTACGCTATAAATACGTACATCTATTTCCATACTTCTCAAATCACATAACAAAGGTTCCTGATATGTAATGAGACATGCTAAATTTGTGGTAGACTTCCTACTTAAAGCATCATCTACTATATTTTCTTTCCCTGGGTGATGATGAATATTTAAATTATCATCCTTCATCAATTCTAACTGTAATACCCCATATTTTTATGACTTTTAACCTTGAGAATTTATTAAATTTAAATTGAGACATTAATTTAATATTAATCCGAAAATTATTTTAAATATTTACTAGCGTGATGAGAGTTAGTAAGTACTGGTAATTTGTTGAACATTACTTAGTGGATAAATTAATATGTATAATCGAATTTATTAAATCAGGACGCGTTTGTGTCATGTCGGGAATAAATTATTATTATTAAAAGTGAAAGAATTATAAGTCGATCGTATGGTCGTTTTGAGTGCGCCAGTGTGTCCGAAAGGGTCGAGATAGTCAAAATAATGTACCCAAGGGTTTAGTTTGGGTCTCGGGGCATTTTTAAGCCTAATTGGCATCCCGGGAGGGTATTATGGACATTTCATATTTTTAGAAAATTAAACCCACGAATTTACCAAGGTTATATCATCCTTTAGGAGTTGTCCTCTAGGGTTAACAAGAGCAAAATCAAAGAACGGCCATTAGAGAAGAAGTGGGAAAGCTTCCCAAGCAATTCAAGGCCAAAAACTCAAACATTTGCAGCGCCACCACCACCAAATCGTAGATCGCGCGACGGGTAATGCAACCATACCACTTTCTTCCACAAATCAAAAACTCAATTTCTAGGCAAGTATCTATCTTGCTTTATTTTTAGTTGATGTCTCAATCATGTTAGTCTAGGGTTGTTTAGAGCTTGTTTCACGAAAGAAAGTATAATTTTGAGACTTAAAATCACATGTTGTAGAAGAAGTAAACATATTCTGGACATTTAAATCGCATGTAGAGGATAAACCACGAATTTGTATGGATTTAGATGTAGGAAATCTGGAAAATAATTGGAAGAATTGAAAGAAAAAGAAAAATTAAGGTTCTTGAAGTTCAGGTAAATTTTACCCATTAAATTATTGTAATTGATGAATTGGGACATATTTTAAATAGGAAATCATGTATTTAGGTATATAGTACTTGTAGTAACGTTTGTTAGGAGTTTCGAAATGATATATGGAGATTTGGTTGAGGATGGAGAGGCAAACCCGTAACTGGGTTAATACAGTTTTCGTCATAATTGTTTGATCGATCGATCGACCCAAGAACATCGATTGATCGATGATCGATCGATCGACCCCCTTACATCGATCGATCGACCCCTCCAGGAAAACTACAAAAAATCTCGTTCGATGGTTTAATCCGGTTAAAATGCATGGGAACCATTAATTATTATTGTTGGGGTATAATGAGATATATAGAAGACCAGTAGGGTCTAGGTAGACCCCGTTGAGTGAAACTTAATGTAGGGTGAGACTTTGGGTTAACGATGAACTATTTTGTATATAAGAAAATAGGCGTACGTTTAATAGAACGATCGAGGCTCGTAAAGGAGTTAGACCATAAGGTGAGTGAGTGTGTGCTTACTGAAATTATAGTTAGAATACTTCAAGATAGGAGAAGTGAGTATGACGTTAATTATAAATGAGGATAAAAATGATGAGTCCGTTATGCGAAATAATCGAGTAAAATGTGTGAATAACAGATAATTATAATTATGGGTCGTGAGTGAACCTAATTTAGAAATGTGAATATATATATATATATATATATATATATATATATATATATATATATATATATATATATATATATATATATATATATATATATATATATATATATGATTGCGCAATTGTGCATATATTATATATCTGTAAAAAATCATACTCGGGCTACTTGCTATCATAGGGGTTTCCACGCCAGGACAGTCTTATCTCGATTGGGCCTTTATGGGAGATAACGACTTGTACCCTAGAACATAGGATTCCTTGGTACAGGCTATCTGATTGATAGTCAGATGGTCCTAAGAGACATGAGGGTACGTACTGACCTCTTACTGACTTGGAACTATGCTTCGCCTCCATTTGTATGTGTTTTATGTTAATACAGTTCGAGAGTGATTCCGAACTAGTATTTCCCTTGATATGTGTAAAATGGGGACTTGATAGGAGAGTATGCCAGCACCATAGATTTTATGTGGGGTGCCGAATGTGTATATATATTATATGAGTGGTTAATATATATATATATATATATATATATATATATATATACTCAAGTATGAGAACTTTCTACTGTGCATAAAAGTAGTTAAGTAATGAATAATTACTTCAATTTTATTATAAGTGTTTGGAAATTTTGTGACATCACTGAATTATTTTAAATAACCTAAGGTATATGAGAAAGCTTGATTTTCATAAATTAATTATATTAGCCATAGTATATGACGGAAGGAAACCTTATAGGGGAAGTAAAGTTAAAATAAACTTATGGGATTAATAGTGCGGTAGGCGTGCACACTAGATGAGAGGTGAGAATTTCTCAAAAGAGTGTCGCATACTAACATGGTTGTTACATTAGTCGGTAAGCATTTTAAATACTTGCTAAACTAGTTTTAAACTGTTTTACACTCGGGCTCTGACCTGTTTCCTGTTATTTATTCTCTCTTGTATATATATGTATATAATACAGTTGCCCAGCCACAGGGGCGTCATGCTTAGGTTCTTTGGAACGGACGCGCTGCAGCTTATGTAGGAATTGCTGGCCATTTCTTAGACGATCTCGTTGTTGATTATACTCATACTTTTAGTTCTTATTAGTTAGGGCATGTTTCGCCCGTTTCTCTATTTAGTTTGGATTTTTGTCAGAGATTTACGTTCCTTTATATTTCCATTAGTTGGTACTCTTTGGGATTCAATTACTGTCGGGATGGTTTTATTTATAGTTTAAACTCGTTTGGCTTATCTGGAGGAATCTAATTCTTATGTGTTATTATCCATCTTTAGTATATCAGAGTTTTTAAATTGTTGGTTATTTAAAAAGGTTTTCCTATTTAGATTTAATAAAATGGAAATAAGGTTTTAAAACTTGTTTTGACACTTAGCTTTATTATTTAAGCTGTTTAAATTGGAAATTTTATTTTGCGACAGTGATGCTAAGAATGAACCAACCGTTCACCTTGATTTTAATTTAATAAAGGACTGATCAGCCGGTATTTAATTAGGCGGGGTGTCATGGTGGTATCAGAGCATCAGGTTCTAGTGTCCTTTAAGATCTGTACGGCTTATCTCGTTTCCAGCTTAGTGTCGTTGATTTAGAGCCCTAATATTAGGAATGTTGAATTCATCTTTATGCGTTGGAAATTCGTGCTTCTACGATTTGTCCATGTGAATGTTGAACTTATCCAGATTATTTTAAACTTTCAGATAGCCCGTCAAGACGAACAAGCTAATGCCGTTGGGGAAGTTAATGAGTAGGAATAGCTCACACCTCGGGTGTCTCCGAAGAGGGTATCAATCGATAAATTAACAGGCATTGTGACACAGGTAGTTACCACTACAGTCTTATAGTACCACAATCGCAGTATGCAGCTTAGAGGATGCAAAAGACCTAGAGAGATTAGTATATTTGATATGACTAGAGTTGACAATTGTGCGAAGACACCAAACTCACAGCAACAAGCTCCTCAAGACCAAAAAGGCCACAAAGGTAACAAAATCTATGTGGAGAGCCAAAAGCGTCAGGGCCAACAAATTCGGGGTTAGAATGAAGTCACAAAAAGGTGTTTGAAATGTGGTATGGATGGCCATGAACACCATTTTTTTCCGAATCAGACTGGAGAGAAACTCCAACCCGACCAGCGAGAAATTTCAGGACTCTGCTATAAAAGTGTGCTATCGGGTCATAAGTGGAGGGATTATCCTCAACCTGACATTGTTTTTCCCCAAGTTGCTCAGAAAGGCCAAGGAAAAGGTAAAACTAGACAACAGTGTAATAAAATGAGACAATTTCGAGGTAGGTGCTTCAAATGTGGCAAGAATGGCCATAGATGTCAGGATTGCCCAGAGGGGAATAGGTCCCCACGGTAGCACGGTGCCCGTAATAAATCGAAGAGTCCAACTCTACCAGCCATTCCAGTAGTCTCATTTCAGTAGGGGCAATTACAGTATCGAGGTGTCTATAACATCCACTAGGAAGCAGCACCTCAGCACCAACCGCGATAGAAGGTACATTTCTTATACATGGTGCTATAGGTCGAGTTTTATTTGGTACTGGGGTGTCACACTATTTTATATCTACTCATTTCGCACAAGCCTTAGGGCTATTAGACGCGACAAAGAGTACAGTGTGCGTGTAAACTCACCATTGGGGAATGAGTCTTTTATTGTCTTTATTTGATGGGGGTGTATATATAGAGATTGGTAGCTTCATTTTACCTGTGGACATACTGGTGTAAGATATGTATGAGCACAATGTCATTATTGGCATGCTAGATTTTTTGGTAGGATTATTGTCTTTGCCATTTCAGGACAGGAGATGTGTTTAGTGGTGATACCTCGCCCAGATGGAGGATTAGCCAAGGCGATTAGCAAAGTAGAAGTATGACTTTTATCTTCGAAGGATGAGGTGTGTTTTATGTGACACAAGCAGGTCACTATATTTTGTTTATTGCTAGGGTAGCATGTGAGATGAGTTTAATGCGTAACTATAATGAGTTTAATAGTGTTATATATTTTATTGAGATTACTCATTTTAGTGATGTGATATACGAATATGATATTGTCTTCATTATAACTTTATAGAAATGTTTAGTACGATAGTAGGCAGTTATTGCAAGGCTATCGGAGTGGTTGCCTTAGTGCAGCATGTTTTGTTCTGGCGAGGCCTCACTTGCGAGAGGGTCGAACTTGCACTTATATTATCTATTTTAGAGACTCCGAAGGGGATAGTGGGCTCGAGATATTCGATACCGATATGTGTAGGAAATTTGTTGTTATGATTCAGTATGCATTGGGTTTACTGTTGAGCGAGAAGATTTAACTCATTATTATGTTTAGCGCTCAAGACTTGGTGATAGGAAGAGCGCGTTGATATATCTATCCTTTATAGATGTGGGAGTTGGGAGTTACACCCTTATGATTATGAATGGGATTTCAAGAATCCCGATTGTATGTATTCAAGGTTTATGGAATGTGATTACCACCAATACTAAACGATAGTGCATTTGGCGAAATGTTCTTTATTAAGGGTAATTACGGGAGGAGATATAACTTTTCTGTCAAAAGACGGAATAAAGGGGTACATGCTATGGATGGAGGGCCTAACGAATTTTGATAACCGACAATGCTAGGTAGTAGTGTATCGGGGGGTCCCTTGTTTGGATTTCACTTTGCGAGACATCCCACGCATGAAACTTAGCATAAAGTTGGAAATAGGGAGATGTTTGGTAATTAGTCCAAGAGTTCGATACCTCTGTCGTACTAGGAGCAGACAATTATATCTATAAGTTGGAAGTTGAACTATGATTTAAGGCCAATGGATCCAGTGGTGTGGTAAGAAAGCATTGAAATATTTGTTTTATCACCACCTGTTGAAGGGTTGAAAGATGATAAAAAGAATTTAAAATTTTGATTTCTAGGGGTGATTAAGAATACCCAAGTGTTGTAACCGCGTTCTGAGCACAAGGGAAATAAAGAGTTGGGATTATTTTTAGCGTGGATTATTTGGGAAGAATTTTTTTACAAGAGAGAAGATTTATATTTGTTTTGATGTATAGAGCATTGGTGATTTATTTTAGTTGTTGTATTTATTCGAGAGAATTATTGTACTTATTTGAAGAGATTTGAGGTTAGTGGTTTCTCTTTTGTTGTTGTGGGATGTTAATGATCTATACCTATTATTTTGATGGATTTGGTCAGTTTTAATGATGAGTAGCACACCGTTCGCTCTTCCCGGGCGGGTGGGGTGCTACAGAATATGGGCATCCTGGTTGGCCGATGTTAGAATCATCCGAGTAGTATGGATGTGGGAAAGAGACGTGTGGAATATATGTTTGTGGGACTAACATAACGAGGTGGAAGTGGTAGAGTGGATTAAGCTTCGCGTGGAGAACAATGATCCATATATACGTGTGCGATTAGAGGAGCACACCCGAATTTGGTTAGAAGGCTGTGGGAAGCCATTTAAAAAGGGGGTATTCCTGGAGAAAGGCAAAATTTAATTATTATGGAGAACACTGAGAGCGAAGTGGAAATTTGTCAAATGTTGAGAGAGACTGACGCATATAAAGAGTGAAGATGTTAATATGGTATAAAAGGTCCAGAAGTGCACATCGTGGAGAAAAGTGCACGGGTCGAAACTTTCGGTATACGCTAAGGAAATAAGGGTAGTATTAAGTGTCAGTTAATGTGAGGCATTTCAAGTATAACTCGATGTTGAGCGGGACATAGTGAGTAGTATCTACATGCACCACTCATAGATAAAAATCGATTGGAATAAGAGGAGCAAGCAAAGAATTTTGTGGCTATCAAAAATTCCTGGAATAGAAAAGGCTAGTAAAGTCGGTAAAGTTTATTGGATGGGTCCATCCTCAAGGCAAGATCAAGGGTTCATTCGATATGTGGAACAAGTCGCCCAAGAAGGAAGTGATTGATATTCCTTTGGGGTGATTTACAATATTAACTAGCGGGACCCAGCCTTCCTTTTGAAAGGAAGGATCACGCCAGTACGTGGTCCTAGATGGTAGTATTTTCTAAATCGGGATAAAATTTTGAATCCCACCTCCAATATGAGATTTCAGGAAGCAGCAGGGATAAAGTTTCATTTTGAGTAGGATGTATCATATATAGCCGGGGAGTAGGCGCACGGTGATTACCGATTAGTGGAGCCGCGTGAAAGTAATTTTGGAACCTTGGTGATCATTTTATTACCACAACGGATATAGCTAGCAAGTGAAGTATAGAATGGTATAGTTCTGTGAAAGCACTCGTACCTGCTTATTGTGAACAAGGTGCTTAGTGAGGTTTTGGTGTGGAAAAGCCTTAACTTTTCTCACTCTAAATGTTAAGAGATGGGCGGATAATCAGAATTTTAGATTGGTGGAGTTAGAGTCTGATGACTATGGTGGATTTACCACGGTTGTTTTAGGCAAACAAGAGTGGTGAGATGTTCGTATGGTTTCTCACAGAATGGGAGTTTTGTGTTTAGATAAATACGAGTGGTTGTAATGTAGTGAGGTGCGGCCTCCCAATGATATTAAATCATGGGGGTCCATGATGTATAGGCCCATTTTATACGAATGTTGTCGGATAGGAGAACATTATGAAGTGTCGTTAATGAGAGTATTAAATGAGCTTGATGTGAAACGGGGGCTATAGTGATTGAGCGCCTTAAATTGAAGTTAGTTTGCAAACTAATAAGGTACCCATAATTGTTTTTACCATATATGCCATATTTTCCAAATTTCGGGACGAAATTCCGTTATTAGGGGGAAGTATGTATTACCCCGTATTTTTATGACTTTTAAATTTGGGAATTTATTAAATATAAATTTAGACATTAATTAATATTAATCCAGAAATTATTTTAAATATTTACTAGCGTGATGAGAGTTAGTAAATATTGGGAATTTGTTGAACATTACTTAGTGGATAAAGTAATATGTATAATCGAATTTAATAAATTATCATGAGTGTATAATTTGATAATTATGGAAATTAAATCGGGACGCGCTTCTGTCGTGTCGGAATTAAATTAATATTATTAAAAGTGAGTGAATTATAAGTCAGCCATATGGTCATTTCGACTGCGACAATGTGTCCGAAAAGGTCGAGATAGTCAAAATAATGTACCCATGGGTTTAGTTTGGGTCTCGGGGTATTTTTAAGCCTAATTGGCATCCCGGGAGGGTATTATGGACATTTCATATTTTTGGGCAATTAAACTCACGAATTTCCCAAGGTTATATCAGCCTTTGGGAGTTGTCCTCTAGGGTTAACAAGAGAAAAATCAAAGAACGGCCATTAAAGAAGAAGTGGGAAAGCTTCCCATGCAATTCAAGGCCAAAGACTCAATCGTTTGCACCACCACCACCACCAAATTGTAGATCGCATAACGGGGAACGCAACCATACCACTTTCTTCCACCAATCAGAAAATCAATTTTCAGGAAAGTATCTATCTTCTTTATTTTTAGTTGATGTCTCAATCATGTTAGTCTAGGATTGTTTAGAGCTTGTCTCATGAAAGAAATTATAGTTTTGAGACTTAAAATCACATGTTGTAGAAGAAGTAATCATATTTGGACATCTAAATCCCATGTAGAGGATAAACCATGAATTTGTATGGATTTAGCTGTAGGAAATCTGGAAAAGAATTTGAAGAATTGAAAGAAAAAGAAAAATTATGATTCTTGTAGTTCAGGTAAATTTTACCCACTAAATTGTTGTAATTGATGAATTGGGACATATTTTACGTAGGAAATCATGAGTTCTGGTATATAGTATTGTAGTAACATTTGTTGGGAGTTTGGGAATGATATATAGAGATTTGGTTGAGGTTAGAGAGGCAAACCCGTAACTAGGTTAATGCAGTTTTCGTCATAACTACTTGATCGATCGACCGACCCAAGAACATCGATCGATCGATCGACCCCCTCACATCAATCGATCGACCCCTCCTGGAAAACTACAAAAATTCTCGTCTGATGGTTTAATCCGGTTAAAATGCATAGGAACCCTTAAATATTATTGTTGGGGCATAATGAGATATAGAGAAGGCCAGTAGGGTCTAGGTAGACCTCGTTGAGTGAAACTTAATGTAGGGTAAGACATTGGGTTAACGATGAACTATTTTGCGTATAAGAAAATAGGCATACGTTTAATAGAAAGATCGAGGCTCGTAAGGGAGTTAGACCAAAAGGTGAGTGAGTGTGTGCCTAATGAAATTATACTTAGAATACTTTGAGAGAGGAGAAGTGACTATGACGTGAATTATAAATGAGGATAAAAATGACGAGTTCGTTATGCGAAATAATCGAGTAAAATGTGTGAATAACGGATAATTATAATTATGGGTCGTGAGTGCACCTAATTTAGAAATGTGAATAATTATATATATATATATAATAATGCTCCTGTGCGGACTAGTCCGCATTTTAAGAATGCCGACCGGACATGTGTCACCTAATGGTGCGCCTAGAAATTATCGCCTAAATTATAGGTACACTCTCTCTCTTTTTTGGGCTCACCGCCAGGTGACACATGTCTGGTCCGCATTCTTAAAATGCGGACTAGTCCGCACAAGAGCAGGACTGTATATATATATATATATATATATATATATATATATATATATATATATATATATATATATATATATATATATATATATATATATATATATGGCTGCATAATTGTGCATGTGGGTACCCAAAATTTAGAACTATGGTCCTGGACGAGTAGCCCAGTTCGGGCGGCCCAAAGTCCAGGCCCCTCATCTTTTATAATTGATCCTTATATTTGATCTGGTCTCCCCCCACGATCCCATGAAGGGAAATTATGGGGGAAATGGAAAACGTGGAGGAACCCATCACCTCCACTCATCTACATGCACATGTATATATTAAACCCTAGGCCCAGGGCAAAAGCACAAGTTGTATTCTCTGTAATCACTCTCCGGAGTATATAAAAATAACATCGACTGCACCACCGTGGACGTAGGCACATCTTGGCGGAACCACGTACATCATTTGTTGTGTGATTGGCATCTTCTATTCCTTGTTCTCTTCTTGATAATCTTTCTCTCATATTTATTTGTGTTGCATAATAATTGCTTCTACAATTGGCGCCGTCTGTGGGAAGCGTTCATCTTTCCCTGAGAAGAGCCCACATCAAGAAAGGAGTTTAAGATGTTTGGTCATAGCAGCAATGCCCCCCAAGCAGGAGATATTCAAGAGCCACCTGCTCCTCGCAGGATTAGGTCTGAAGTTCGGCGTTCAGATCAGAGAGCTCGCCTGGAAAGACCAGCCTCAGAAGAAAGTCAGGGACCAGTGAGGTCCACGCAGATATCCAGGTTGATTGATGCGTATGAGGCAAGGCTCCACGAGCAGAGAGAGTCTTCTCGTAGGTACGAGGCTGAGAATGCTCGTTTGAAAAGAAGACTGGAAAGAATAGAAAGGGAGCTTTGTCCTGATAACCGGAGATGCCCATATCGCACTCCTAGCCCTCAGGCGAGCAAGTCTCGCAGTCGAGGAAGGGGACCTAGGCGAGAATCTCAAAGGGACGAAGGAGGCGAGTCAGATGATGACCTCCACGAATAGCTGCGAAGAGCTCGCCACCACCAGAGCCCTGCTCGCAGTGACGAGCTCATACGAAACATGGTCCGCAGGGAGATGGACCAGCATCCCGCTCACCACGGGACAAGATCAACTAGAGAACTCGCGAGGCGAGCTCTCAAAACCCAGATGAAGTCACCTTTCACGAAAGAAATCAAAGAGGAGGAAGCTCCCAAGAAATTTTCCATTCCAAGGTTCAAGGTTTACGACGAAAAGACTGATCCCATCGATCACGTCAGGCAATACCGACAGGCAATGACCCTCTGGAGTCACCGTGATGCCCTGATGTGCCGTATTTTCCCCTCGAGCCTTCATGATGTAGGACAGAAGTGGTTCGAAAGGCTCCCCCACCGGTCGATCAAGAATTTCAAATCCCTAGCCGAACTCTTTACGGCCCGATTCATTACCAGTAGCTCCCATCCCAAACGGATGGATGCTCTACTGACAATGAAGAAAATGCCTCAAGAAACCCTCCGAGAATACGCGAAGAGGTACTGGGAGTTATTCAATGAGATCGAAGACTGAGCGGAGGAGGTGGCAGTGGCCTCCTTCAAAATTGGGAAGCATAGCATCCTGACGTAGAAGTGGCAGTGGCCTCCTCTACCAATCCCTGACGAAGAAGGAAGTTATGACCATTGATGACCTTATGGCCCGAATCGAGAAATACGTAAAGTTGGAAGATGTCACCCTCTCTAATACAGGAGAAAACGGTCGAGCTAAGCTCACTACCAAGGTAGGTGAGAAAACTGAGAACTAGAGGAAAGGAGGAAAGAACGGGGGCAAAAATGGCTCCAAAAATAGAGGGAACCAGGACGCATCGAAAGCATTCCAGGCGGTCAACACCGTCTTCAAAGAACCAATTTATAAGGTTCTCGCAAAGATCAAGGATGAGCCATTCATCAAGTGGCCCAGGAAGATGGGGGGAGATCCTTCAAAGAGGAACAATGCGTTGAGATGCGCTTTTCACAAAGAGGGAGGGCACAAGACCGAGCACTGCAAAGCTCTTAAGTCTCACCTCGAAGAATTGGCCCAGTCCGGGCATTTGAACGACTTTGTGGAGAAAAGGGCAGAGAAAGTGACTGCCAATAGAGAGATGAGACCCGACAATGTGCTAGAGGATGATGCTGGACACGAGTTCGCCGTAATTCATGGAGTATCTGACGTCAAATAGATACAAGGGAACTCAGCTCGAATGGATCTAAAAAAACTTACAACGATAATGGAGGCCTTTCAAATCGATCCAGCAAAATCATAGTTAGGAAAGCGTCGACGAGCAAAGGATGTCAACTATAATAAGCATATTGTTTTCACGGATGAAGATTTGATGGGAGTAAGGACCTCACATCATGATGCTCTGGTCATTACACTCAGGATAGCCAACTTTGACATCGACAAGGAAGCTCATCCGAAGAAATGTACCTCGACCTGTTCAGGAAATTGAACTTGAGCGTCGCCGACCTAAAAGAAGCTACTGTACCTTTGGTTGGCTTCGCTGGGAAAATGACCATGCCCCTAGGCAAGATAGTGCTGCCAGTTCGTGCTGGGAATGTCTCCAAGATGATTGAGTTTTTGGTAGTTGACATCGAATCACCGTACCTGGCCATCCTCGGCAGAGGATGGCTTCATGCAATGAAGGCGGTCTCCTCGACCAACCATCAGAAGCTCAAGTATGTAACCGAGTGAGGAGTAATGGAGATCCACGACGACCAAGCAATGGCGAGGAAGTGCTTCATAGCAGCCATCCGACCAAAGCCAGAGAAGAAGGTCGGTCAACCCAGCGAGAAAGTTGAAGAGGGTGCGATACCTTATAAAGAGCAACTAAAGTATGGAAGACCAGGAGTAGAGGAGACCAGGCTCCTCCCCTCCGAGCGTGTCATCGAGGAACTGGTAGAAGTTATAGCCGAAGTTGGTAACAGTAGCAGAGTCTTCTTGATTAGAGCATCTCTCACCGATCGAGAACAGAAGGAGTTGACGACCTTTTTGAGACACAACGTAGATGTCATCGCATGGGAACCATACGAGTTCCCTATCATTGATCCTGGTATGGTCTATCATCAGCTGCACGTCGACCCCACGTTCAAGCCAGTCATGTAGAAAGCACGAAGAGCTGCACCTGAGAAGGCTAAAGCGGTCGAAAAGGAGGTCGAAAAACTGCTGGATGCAGGATCCATACGGGAAGTACAATTCCCCAAGTGGTTGTCCAACCCAGTAGTAGTTCCGAAGAACAACAGGAAGTGGAGAGTTTGCATCGACTTCACTGACCTCAACAGAGCATGCCCAAAGGATAGTTTCCCCCTCCCAAAGATAGACCAACTAGTAGATGCCACTGCAGCTCACATGCGAATGAGTTTCCTGGACGCATACTCAGGATATCACCAGATCCCCTTGTATGCCCCAGACTAAGACAAAACGGCGTTCATCATGACGGTTGGGTTGTATTGCTACAAAGTCATGCCATTTGGGCACAAGAATGCAGGGGCAACCTACCAGCGACTGGTCACAAAAATGTTCAAGGATCAAATGGGAGATACAATGGAGGTCTACATCGATGACATGCTCGTTAAGAGTAAGAAGAAGGAAAATCACCTCTCAGACCTGTCAAAGACCTTCGAAATCCTCACGAAGTACCGAATGAAGCTTAATGCGAGCAAGTGTTCCTTCGGTGTCCAGTCAGGAAAATTTCTTGAATACTTAATCAGCAAGAGAGGCATAGAAGCTAACTCGGACCAGATCGATGAAATCAATAGGGTACAACCACCTCGAACAGTCAGGGACATGCCGAAGCTCACTAGAATGCTCGCTGCCTTAAATCGCTTCATTTCCAAATCCTCCGAGAAGTGCAAGCCTTTTTCCAGCTTCTAAAAGGGAATAAACCAATATAATGGAGCCCTGACTGCTCGCGAGCATTGGACGAGCTCAAGTCTTACTTAAGCTCTCCACCGCTGCTTGTCATACCACAACCAATGGATTCTTTGTACCTATACCTCTCAGTATCCACTCACACTGCCAGCTCAGCG
Organism: Sambucus nigra; assembly: GCA_949130495.1. Classification (NCBI taxonomy): domain Eukaryota; kingdom Viridiplantae; phylum Streptophyta; class Magnoliopsida; order Dipsacales; family Adoxaceae; genus Sambucus; species Sambucus nigra. The sequence continues at coordinate 205,959,577 of OX422208.1, forward strand.
TTAATATGCGAGGTCAAAGGAATCCAACACCCCATTTACTACGCGAGCAAGACCTTATTAGACACCGAGCAAAGGTACCTGCCATTAGAGAAGCTCCCCTTTGCACTAGTGATATCCTCGAGGAAACTGAAGCATTATTTTGAAGCTCATACTATCATCGTCCTTACTTCGCACCCCCTTAAGGCGATCCTGAGGAAAGTGGATTTGTTGGGCAGATTGTCTAAGTGGTCAGTCGAGATCGGCCGGTTCGACATCCAATTTCAACCAAGGACCGCTATCAAGGGTCAGATCCTCGCTGATTTCATAGCCGAATTCACTGGCGAAAAACTCCCCGACCAGCCTCAACCAACAAAGCAAGAAGAGAACCCAACAACAGTGGAAACCTGGAAACTATTCGTTGATGGAGCCTCCAACTCAAAGGGGGCAGGCGTAGGCATCGTCCTCATTACCCCAGAAAACACCATCCTTGAGCAAGGAATCAGGATTGGATTTGTAGCCTCCAACAACGAAGCAGAGTACGAAGCCCTAATAGCCGGTATCCAAAAGGCGCAAATTCTGGGAGCAAAACGTTTACAAGTGTTCGGCGATTCTAAACTAGTCTCCAATCAGATAAGTGGAGATTACAACGTGAAGGATGAAAGGATGGCAGCCTACCTCGCCCTGGTGAGGAAACTAATGACGAGCTTTGAGGAGATCAACATCCAGCAGTTTCCCAGAGGGAAAAATAGTCATGCCGACGCCTTAGCAGCCCTAAGCTCAACAGTTGATTCTAGTCTTAAAAGGGTCATTCCCATCGATTTCCTCATTTGTCCAAGCATTAGCCACAACAGCAAGCTGCCAAATGTAGAACAAATACTCCAGGTAGGATCAGCCCCCAGCTGGATGGACCCCTTAAGAGACTATTTAAAGGAGGGCACGCTCCCCGAGGATAAGAAAATTGCCCACCAGATAAGAGTCAAAGCTGCTCGCTTTCACTTATCCACAGGAGACGACTTGTATAAGAAGTCCTTTTCCGGTCCCTACCTTAGATGTGTCCACCCAGGCGATGTCGAGCAAGTGTTGCGCGAGCTTCACGAAGGAATCTGTGGAAGTCATGTCGGAGGAAGGTCTCTAGCCTTTCGAGCAATGAAGGAAGGCTATTGGTGGCCATATATGCAAAAGGACTCCGCAGTATATGTCCGCAAATGCCCCAAATTCCAGCTTCAAGCTCCAATGGTCCACCAACCAGCCAGCGACCTAAAATCCCTGACCAGCCCGTGGCCCTTCTCCCAATGGGGGATGGACATCGTGGGACCACTACCCACTGCTGCCGGCTATCGCAAATACCTGTTGGTTGCAACTGACTACTTCACCAAATGGATCGAGGCAGAACCATTGGCAAACATCCGAGATGCTGACATGATAAGATTCATATGGAGTAATATAATCACTCGATTCGGAATCCCCAGAACCATCATCACTGATAATGGGACACAATTCGAGAGTGGCCCCTTTCAGGACTTCTGTAACGAGCACGGGATCAGGCACAACTTTAGTTCGGTGGCCTACCCACAGAGCAATGGCCAAGCAGAAGCTTCTAACAAAACTGTGATCGATGGATTGAAGAAGCGATTAGAGCAAGCCAAGGGCGCATGGGCAACCGAGCTACCCCGTGTCCTATGGGCATACCGAACAACTCCTCGGCGAGCAACAGGAGAAACCCCATTTTCGCTAACATATGGCATGGAAGTAGTCATTCCACTAGAAGCGGGCTTGCCAACAATGAGATCTTACCTTGTCGACTAAGGCTAGAATGATGGGGAGTTGCTCCCTAAGCTCGACCTCACTGACGAGCGTAGAGAACTAGCCCTGGTGAAGCTTGCGAGCTATCAGCAACAGCTCACAAGGCATTACCACAAAAGGGTTAACCCAAGAAGATTCCAAGTTGGGGACTATGTTCTAAGGAAGGTCCTGGGCAGCACAGTAAGGTCATCAGACGGCAAGCTAGGCCCAAACTGGGAAGGACCATTTAAAATAACTAGGGATGACCTGCAAGGTGCATATCATTTGGAAACAATGGAGGGCAGAGAGATACCACGAGCATGGAATGCAGCTAATCTCAAGAAATTATATTTTTAAATTCTCATGGAATTCTATTGTTGAATCTTTTTCTTGTATCTGTTATGTGAAAGGAATAGTTCATTCCCCTTATTACTAATGAAATCAGTAAACTGCATTTTATCATACATCTTTTTCCAAATCACAGGCACAATGGTCGATATAGCAGGGGAATACCCCTCCTCAGGTCATCGTCATGAAACACGAAAGACCTCTTAGACTTGCCATTGGCAATATATAAATCCCTACAGAGGATTCTTAGGCAATGCGACCAGATTTTATACTGGCCATCAAACCTACTTTGGTTGAGCAAAATCCTGATCGGATGAAGACATCCAATACCAGGTGTGTCCTCGCCAATTGCCCTACTTAGGCCTAAGGGAGTGTGACGACACAACCTAGAAGGTAAAATGGGGCATAATGGTATTTTGGTATTATACTGGACTGGGGGGACACTTGCACGACAAAATAAAAAGGATTATGAAGCAGCAAGAATATAAAAAGATTGGATGAACACGTTTAGTCGGCAAAATCGCCCAAAACACGAACTTTTCATTGATCTCGTATACTTACAAAGTGATAATACATGTTTAGTCGGCGAAGCTCACCCAAAGCATTTACATTATCAAAAAAGACAAAAGAATAACAACTTTATATATTCACAACAAAGATAATACACGTTTAGTCGGCGAAGCTCGCCCAAAGCGTTTACATTATCAAAAGAAAAAACTTGCAAAAACATTCAAGAAGGACGAAGCCTCCAAACAAGATAGTCTGCCACCCTAGCTTTTCTTCCATCATCAGGAGCAGGGACCAGCTCTTCCACAACCTCACCTGCGTTCGACTCTAACAGTTGCCGAGGAATGGCATCAATAAGGATCCATCTATCATCCCTCCTGAATGGATTGGGCATCGAAGTGGAGGAGGACATCTCGTGGTGATACCACAACACTGAGTTCCTCGGGACCTGGAGTTCTTTCAAGGCACTCAACCACCCTCTGATGAAAGAAAGTTCTTCGAACTCGGATAGTCTTTTGGGAGCATCTAGCCAGCCTTGATTATAACCATCAGCCCATGCTTATCGAGGACCTTTCTTGAATAAATGACGAAGTCGAGTAACGTCCCTTTGAAGACCAGTAGCAGTTACATATGCTCGGCGGACATCATCGCGGAGCTCTTCCATCTCCTTATCCCGCTGTTCTTCTGCTTCCCTGTTCCTGCCCCTGGTGCTCCTACCAGCTCGTGGGAGGGGAGGGCGAGTGGAACCTCGCGGCATAGGAGGAGCATGTCCAGCTCGCAAAGACGAGGAGCCTTACAGAATCACTAAAGCAGTGCTCGCCACATGCTCTCTAAGTTGCAGGACTTCCCTCCTCAGGTTTTCATTCTCCTGCTACAGGAATTCCCCAACTTGATTTATCTCGGTGGCCTCTAGCAATCTTTCTCTTAGAACATTGACTTCCTCTTGTACAAAGGCACCAATGCCTTCCATCTCCTGGAGCCTGTCCTTCAGCTTAGCCACTAGCTCGGACTGATCCTTATATTTTTGGTTCCTTGACCTAAGAGACTTGCAAAGCCTAACAAAGGCCTGACGAACCTGAGGACTGGCATTGGGACCAAGAGTCCTGCCCAATTAAGATGTGGAAGGAATATAGTCTTCCACACCAGTCAACTACAAGACACAAAAGTACAAAGGAAAGAGAGATCAATCAATGCATTGGAAAAATAATCCTTTTTATTTCATTATTGAAGGTCAAGTACATCGAGCAGAAAATGGAAAAATTACAAACAAAAGTACAAAAGAAGTCCTAAGGGAGGATTAACTAGAAACCTCAGGCTGCCCAGGGGTGGCTGGCTGCTTCCCCTTATCAGCAGCAGTAGAGGCATCCCCCTCTATAGAGATACCCTCATTCGCCTGGGCAGGACCAGCATCGGCAGGAGTTGTCTGAGAAGTAAGATCAACACCCTCGATGGCTGGGGCAGGGGATTCTTCGTCTACGGTTGGCCTTGGACCCGGTCATGCTCGTCGAATAGCGGAGACTCAGCATCAACACCAGCAGCTAGGAGGGCCTTGTTCCAGCCCTTCTTGAAGTTCAAACGGCTGATATAGCATATTTGAATTTCGGCATCTTCATAAGCCGCAGTCCATCCGGAGTTGTATGAATCCTCCTTGATGGTGGCTACCATGGACTCTTTCTCCTTCAGTTGCTCGGTCAGAGCCTTGTTCTCCTCCACCACACCCATCTTGCTCGAGCAGACTAGGTCATAGGCCTGCCTCAACTCGCTCAGCTCCTTGACCGCCGCATCCCTCTCTCGGTTAGAATTGATAAGGGCCAGATCAGAGGAAGCTCGGGCGGCATCAGCAGCCTTCAGATCAGCCTCCAACCGAGAACCCCTGACTTCCAGAGCAGACTTCTGCCCCTCCAGCTCGCCATTCATCCTCACCAACTCCTCGCGAGAACGGTAGAGCACAGCAAACTCCGTCACAAACTGCCAAAAATAAAGAAGGAATCAAGAATGAGAAATAATTAAAACTTGTTAAGGAATTGAATAGGGAAAGAACCTTACCAAGGCCAGTCTCTGGCTAGCTTGGAGGGATAATTAATCAGACCCCAGCACCCTCTGGCGATCTGCAGGAAGAACTGCCCTCTCAAGAAGTGCAGGAGCCAGCTAAGGGGAAGTGGCAACCGAGGCCCCCTCGGGCAAAGCTGACATCGGGACCAAGGCTTGACCAGCCTTCATCCTCGACTCCATCTTCCTCCTCTATTCCTCTCTCTCCCTCTCCATCCTTTTCCTCTCCTCCACCTTATTCTTTTCTTCCACCTTCTTCCTTTCCTCCTCCTTCTTTCTCTCCCTCTCTCTCACCTGCTCTTCCTCTCTCCTCTTCCTCTCTTGCTCCTCAGTGGAAGACCGAGAACCAGTAGCCACAGCCCCAGAAGAAGACTTTTGTTTCTTCGACCTCTATGCAAGAAGCAAATGGTCCTCATCATCATTGTCTCTAATCAGGTTCTTCCTTGGAGGCATATCTTCGGCTGAACTGCTGGTAGTACTTGACGAGTCTTGAACTTCGGAATCCTGTTCAGAAGAACTACTACTGTCAGAACTCCCTACACCACTCACAGCACCTGCAGGCCCACTGTCAGAGCTGCTCTCCTCTTCGTCCAACTGGATAGGCTCAGCTGTAACCTCTCCAAAAGAATCAAACTCTGGAACACTATCCACAGGTCGTGCTATGAAGCTGGAGCCTGTGTTCTTGTACTCGAGCAAAAAGGTAGCAGATCTGGGATGCTCGCCTTCACCCAGAGGCTCCCTAATATTCCAAGCTTTCACCAACTCCGGGATACGAACCTCGCTGAGAGCAAGCTCCAAATTCTTTATCCTCGTTGTGAAAGAAAAATCAAAGAAAGGTTAGAAAAGTCACAAGTCAGCAAAGGTTGAAATAACAGTACAATGTCTACCTATATATTCTTCCCCATAAAAAGGAACAGTTAACCTCTCAGACCTCGACCCTTCAAACTGGGGAGGGAACTGTCAATTCCTAACGAGGAAACCCTCTTGCCAGTAGTCCTTATGGGAATCAGGTAGGATTACTACCAATACCCTATCACGACTCCTAGCTTTGAGGTATAAGACACCTGAGCTAGTTCGAGAGAAGGAATAGCAGAAATAGATCTCAGTAAGTCCTAACCTAGTACCAAACAACTGGTTTATTCTATGGACGCCATTTACTATCTTCCACACATTGGGCGAGCACTGTGCGGGAACAATACCGAAATAACCAAAAAAATGCAGAAATAGATCATTAGGGGGAAAAGTAAGTCCCCCCTGGGAGAGCAACAAAACATGGATCCAGTGGGCATCCTCTATATCCCTAACATTCCTAGGAGGGGAGGCACAACATTCAATATCTACCCACTCAGGAATATTGTAGAACTTCCTGAACTCAGAGATTGACCTATTTCCAATCTTCGCCATTAAAAAACTCTAGAAACGCTACAAACCAAAGAGAAAGTGCAAATAAAGGGCACGAGAAACTTACAAAATAGAAGATCGGTTTGAGTGATGAAGAAGCACGAGCTCAAGACGACTAAGAAGCAATGGGAATGGGGATTCAAAGAAGAAGGTATGAGGCGCTAGAGTTCTCAGAAGAAGGAAGAGTAATGGAAAGGTTGAAACGACGAATGAAAAAGTGGCTATCCCAACAAGCCTTCAATTCTAATCATAGCGCACGGATAGCGAAGCGGGTGCCGCCAAAGCAACTTCACAGTTTTCGAAGAATCACAAATCAACCATAATGGCTGATCGTTTAAATCCATTGATCCATAAACATGGCCCTACAAATTTAGGGGCAATTGTGGGTACCCGAAATTTAGAACTATGGGCCTGGACGAGTAGCCCAGTTCTGGCGGCCCAAAGTCCAGGCCCCTCATCTTTTATAATTGATCCTTATATTTGATCCGGTCTCCCCCCACGATCCCATGAAGGGAAATTATGGGGGAAATGGAAAACGTGGAGGAACCCATCACCTCCACTTATCTACATGCACATGAATATATTAAACCCTAGGTCCGGGGCAAAAGCACAAGTTGTATTCTCTGTAATCACTCTCTGGAGTATATAGAAATAACATCGACTGCACCACCGTGGACGTAGGCACATCTTGGCTGAACCACGTACATCATTTGTTGTTTGATTGGCATCTTCTATTCCTTGTTCTCTTCTTGATAATCTCTCTCATATTTATTTGTGTTGCATAATAATTTCTTCTACAGTGCATATATTATATATCTGTATAATAATCATACTCGAACTACATGCTATCATGGGGGTTTCAGTGCCGAGACAGTCTTATCTCGATTGGGCCTTTATGGGGGATAACGACTTGTACCCTAGAACATAGGATTCCTTGGTACAGGCTATCTGATTGATAGTCAGACGGTCCTAAGAGACGTGAGGGTATGTGCTGACCTCTTAGTGACTTGGAACTATGCTTCGCCTCCATTTGTATGTGTTTTATTTTAATACAGTTCGAGAGTGATTCTGAACTAGTATTTCCCTTGATGTGTGTAAAACGGGGACTTGATAGGAGAGTATGCTAGCACCATAGATTTTATGTGGGGTGCCGAATGTATATATATATATATATATATATATATATATAGAGAGAGAGAGAGAGAGAGAGAGAGAGAGAGGCAGGCTCCTGTGCACATTAAGTTTGCACACTAAGTTTGCATATTACCTTTTTAAAGTAGTAAAAAAAATATTTTTTAGTTGATTTTTTTTGTGTGATATTTGAACATTTCAAGGAAACCATATTAAAAAAATCAGCTCAAAAAAACTTTTTTTGCTAGTTTTAAAAAATCGGTCAAACTTTCTATGCTTTTAAGCCCTTTAAAAACTGCGAAAGTTTGACCGATTTTTTAAAAATAGCAAAAAAAGTTTTTTTGAGCTAATTTTTTTGATGTGAGTCCGTTGAAATGTTAAAATATCACATAAAAAAATTGGTGTGCGCCAGCACTAAATTTGTACACTTTAAAAAGGTAATGTGCAAACTTAGTGTGCAAAGGAGCATGCCTCTCTCTCTCTCTCTCTCTCTCTATATATATATATATATATATACTCAAGTATGAGAACTTTCTACTGTGCATAAAAGTAGTTAAGTAATGAATAATCACTACACCAAAATGGGCAAATTGTCACCTTTCAGCCGGCCAGCCTTGTTAAGGTCATTGACCGTGACAAAAAACACGCGTTTTATGTCACGATCATTGACCTTGACACGACCGTGACAACTAATTGTCACGGTCATTGACCGTGACAAGGCCGTGACAAATTTACTTGTCACGGTCAATGACCGTGATAATTATTTAAATACTTGTCACGGTCAATGACCTTGACACGACCGTGACAATGTTCGCAGCAAAAACCCTATCCCCCCTCCTTTTTCCCTCCGAGCCGTTCCCTCCCTCTCTCTCTCTCTCTCTTCCATTTATATATATATATATATATATATATATATATATATATATATATATATATATATATATATATATATTTGTGTGTATATTTATGTGTGTATGTGTATATATATATGTGTGTATGTGTGTGCGTGTGTGGGGGTGGGGCAGGGGGGTAGGGGGTGGGGCGTGGTGGGGCAGGGTGGGGGTAGGGGGTGGTTTGTGGTGGGGGAGGGGGTGGTGGAGGGGGGCAGGGGGTGGGGTGTGTGTGTGTGTGTGGTGTGTGGTGGGAGAGGGGGTGGTGGAGGGGGGCAGGGGGTGGGGTGTGTGTGTGTGTGGTGGTTTGTGGTGGGGGAGGGGGTGGTGGAGGGGGGTAGGTGGTGGGGTGGGGTCGGTGGGGTGTGTGTGTGTGTGTGGTGGTGTGTGATGGGGGAGGGGGTGGTGGAGGGGGGTAGGTGGTGGGGTGGGGTGTGTGGGGTGTGTGTGTGTGTGTGTGGTGTGTGGTGGGGGAGAGGGTGGGGCAGGGGGCAGGGGTGGGGTGGGGTGGGGTATACACAACACTAAAAGTAGACATCAATTTTATAAATAATTGATAATAGTTGGATAATAAACATCGGGAGGGGGTGGGGGTGGGTGGGGTTTTGAATATTATTTACATTCAAAATAAATAATTGATAATAGTTGGATAATAATTGGATAATAATTGTTTTTATACCTATAGAACAGCTTAGAAAGTGTGTGTGTGTGTGTGTATGTGGTCAATACATGAATTTATTTTTGTATTTGAATTATCCCATGAATTTATTTTTGTATTTGAATTAACCCATTATATGAAACATACTTGAAATTAAATATAGTGCGCATAGATACTAGCATTCTAGTTCTTATGCGTACGCATTCAATAACCCTCAGACCCGTTCGAGAGTCATTACCCCTGTAATGAGATCTCTTGAATTGTCCCATTTGGAAAGTTTGAGACTGTATAATTTCTGTATAATATTCTTATTGGCTTAAAGTTGTTACTTTTGGAGGAAGTTCTGCAGTCGTATCTTAATGTTCTCTGGGTACATACTAGATTGACAAGTGTGACTGTTATTTTAATTGACCAATTGAAATAACACTCACACCTGCCAAACTACGTCGTGTACTTGGAGAACTAAGGGGATATGCTGTCGAATTTTTTTCAAATCGTAACAATGTGCATGAGCTGTTAAGTATATTAGAGAAAAATGCATTCTTGAATGGGATAGGACCACTTACCCTTTAATAGGATAATTAAATGATGGGATAATTAAATAAAACATACTATAAATCTAAGTTTTGTTTACCTTTAATAGGTGTTTAGTTGTGGTAGCTGTGATGGGATATCCGAAATACAAAGAGTGGATGGGTGAGACTAATAGAATGGGGGATGTGTTTCGCGGGGGATGTGTTTCGCAGAGGTGCTAACGAATTTGTGAAATATGCAAAGAGATGTCGTAATGATGAAGAGTTTCCGTGTCCGTGTGCTAGGTGTAAGAATGGTAATGTGTTGGAGTGGAAAACAGTTGAACTACATTTGTTAAGATCGGGTATGCAAGATAGTTATCGATTTTGGAGTTTTCACGGTGAATTGAAAGTTCCTTTTGTCCCTGACCAACCTTCACAACATCCTTCAACAAGTAGAATAGATGAAGAAGGGGACGACGTAGATCATAATATCTTAGAGGATTTAGTTGATGATGCGTACGGAGTTTATGAAGCTGAGGAGAATGAGGTTACTGATGATGTAGAAGATTCAAGTGCCCGTGAAGATAACACGATAAAACTTGACGATGACTACCAAAGTTTAAAATTTAAGGCGACCCAACCGTTATACTCAGGCTGTGAGAAAGATCAAACAACTTTACATGCCATGGTTGGTTTGCACAGTTTGAAGACGCAGTACAGTTTGTCTGGCAATAGCGTGACGGGAATTCTGAAATGGGTGAAGGGCTTATTGATTCGTATCGAATCATGTATATTTCTGCCCGTTATCTTTATGCATTCTAGCACTTTTACGGTCCTAAATGCCCATATTTATGCTCATTAACCAGACAACCTTGGATTTGGATATATACATGCTTTGCAGGGGTTAATTGTGCTTTTGTAGGTATTGGAATGCTAAAAGTGAGGTTCGGTTGCATTTCGGAGAAGTTCCGTCGCTGGACGCTACTTCAAGGGCATTTTAGTCAATTCACATTTCTTATCCGGCTCATGTTAATTCCACGGATACGTAGTTCATTGAGTTAGCATCGTGTGGCCGCAAACGGTGCGTCGTTTGGAGTTCGGACGAAGAAGCTAGGCTCGTTTCCGTAATGGACCTTTTCTCCCTCATCATGGACCAAATGCAGCCTGAAAACAGAGTACCGGTCGACCGCGTACAAGGAACCGGTCGATCGCGGTTTCAACTTTTGCCGTGGGAAGGAGACAATATGCTTTGGCTTAAGGGACCGGTCGACCGCGCCCCTGCGACCGGTCGACCGGTAGTGCCAGATATTTTGGGCTCTTTCCTCTTTCTTTCCTTTTTCCCTTACTTTTTCCCACTTACTATATAAACCCATTTTTGGTTTTAATATCATATATACACGATTTTATGTTAGTTTAGCTTAGGGTTTTGGGTTTTTGCTTGGTTCTTCTTCATTTCTCTTTGGTTTGACACCCCATTTGGATTGTAAGTTGACTATTCATCTCCCCTACCATTTGAATATAGTTGTATTTCTTCATTTCTTGCTTTCTAGTTAATTTACAAGCTTTCTAATTTAGGTTTTCTTGCTTTATTTACATGCTTTGATTTACACGCTTTCTAGTATAGATTTACTGCGTTTATTTAGCGCTTTCCATTTATCGCGTTTTTAACATGCTTTCTAGGTAATTTAAATTAGGTTGTGTTTGAATTGAACTCACTCGGGTTGACGCGTTGCTTTGCTTTGGTGATGGAGTTTACTGGTTTATTTCGAGTGCGTTGTCCTAGTTTTCACGCCTAGGAGATTTGACGGGGCATATCATGTATGTCCCGTGCTTACGACCTTGCGCGCGTAATTTCCGGGATATTTGTTGACGCCAAAATCTTATTAGGCTTTTATGATGATTTAGGGCGTAACAACCCTTGATTTAATTAACTGTCGAAACGAGACGCATTTGTAATAACTCGTCGACCCATGTAACCATTTTATACTAATTAACTCGGGTGAGGGATATTCAACGCAACCTATAGCTTTACTCGCTTTCATAATCTAGTTTCAATACCATTGCCTAGTTAATCATTTACCTTTATGCATCTTTTCTTTTAGTTTGTAATCATCTTTTACACTTTTATTTCGGAGTATTAAATCACTTAAATTCTAACATCTCGTCTCTGTGGATTTTCGATACCCGACTTACCGCTGTGCTTGCCTCGCAAGTGTAGTAGTAACTTAGGTTTTTGTATTTAGTTGGCGAAACGAAAACAACGATTAGCGTCTTTACACGCGCTACTTTTCGCAGTCAATCAAAATGGCGCCGTTGCCGGGGACTAGTTTGTTTTAGACTTTATTTGATTTAATATTTCATAGTATTTTCTTTCTATTTGTGTTATTTGCTAACTTTTTGTAGGACTTCCACATTTGAGCACTTAGAAACGCTCGAATTCTTTTCGCGCGCACCTACTTTGTGGAATTCTCCACTTGAGCCATTTTTGGGGTAAGAATGTCTTATTCCAATTCTTTCGGTAATCCTTATTATAATTCTCAAAATTCTCGCAAACCTATGACTTTCGGTGAATACTTAGAGTCCCAAAAATTTGCAAATTCACATATTACTTTGGGCGAGTATAACGAAAGTCAAAACTTAGGTTATTGGAATTTTGATGATGATGATAATGATTTTGGGCCTTTACCTCCTTATAATAGGAATTTTGAAACGAATTGCAATAGTTTTCAAAATTCCTATAATAATGAGTTTTCGTTTAAGTCCGATGGTAATTTTCAAAGTTCCCATTCTAATGCATCCGCACCTCGACCTATGACATTCGATGAGGGCTTGCGTATGTATGAAAATGAGAAAATTGAAAATCGCTATCGGGAAGAAAATCGTTCGTGGGAACATGAGTTGGATTTATTATTTGAGTCCGACGACGATTTTGCTTCCGAGACTTTTGAAGTCGAGGAATGTTTTGAACCAAATGAGGTACTTGTACCTACTTTGGAACAATCCATTCTAGACTTTGCCCATCTCGTAATAGATATTGAAAGTGAGGATGAAAATGACATAATATCTATTTGCAATGAAATGATTTCTTCTTTGGCCCCCAAAGAAGAACATTTCATTGAAAATGATATTATTTCCTTTGAAATTCCAACTCCATGCGATGATGATTCATCTCATGAGTTTGAATTTCTTTCATCCCCATTTTCATTCTCTATTACCCCACCGGAACAAGTACCCGATGATTCGGTTTCGAACTTTAATGTTTTAAACCCTATCACCGATGAGGAGTACTTGCTCGAGTCGCCCTCCACGATCGCATCTTTGCCTTTGTGTGCGCCGCCTCCCATTCCAACTTCAAAATCCTTGGGAGGATATTCGGCTTTTCTCGGTCCCCACTTGTTTTTGTCACCCGTTCAATCCAAACCCCCCATCGTCCCTCCAAAACTTTTAATTGGCGATGGTTCATTTCTTCCGCCTTACACATGCCTTCCGTTGTTAAAACGGAATTCATATTTTTCGGAAGGCATGCTTGTATGTGAGGGTACACCGGTTATCCTCCAAAGTCAAATCGTTCTTATGGTGGACCCTCAGCTATTTAGACTTCTAGTGTACAGTTAGTGTGAAGTCTAAATAGTAGGTTGTATATAGTTAGCTTTTTAATTTTTCTTTCCTTGTTAATTTAGTTTAGTGTAATTAGTTAACTTTTTATTATTTGTTTTTGCTATGCTCGAACTAACTTGTTTTATAGATTCTTTGGACTTGTTCTTATGGGGATCGCTCCAATTTTGGGTAATATCGCTCTTTTCCTCTCTTTGACTTGGTTCTTAATTTACATTGAGGACAATGTCAAGTTTTAAGTTAGGGGGTGGTGGGATATTCTATCCATTTCTTTATTTAGTCCATGTTTTTGCTCACATGTTAGTTACTTAGTATGCTTTTCTTAGAAAAATTCAAAATTTTCAAAAAGATTTTCTTTATTTTTTCTCCTTTTTTGGGCATTTTGCCTTTGTTTCCGATGATAAATTTCAATAATTGCCCGATCCAATAGACAGCCTAATGATGCATGTTCTCGATTTTAGAAGTTATTAGACTTTAGTCTCGATTATTGATATTATGAATAACTTCATGAATTAAACTTTATCCCATGAGCACATGCACTTTTATGGTTATATTGATTTGGTTTAAGATTTTTATAACTCGGTAATCTTTTGTTGCATTGTATATACTTACACCGAGTAAGCTTTGTACCTTTCGTCGTTTGTGAGTGTTATACACTATTCTTTTCTCATTGAAAACGTTGAATTCGTTGGTAATCTCACTATTCTTTCATTTGATCGTTCATTAATTGAGTTCATACTTGAAATGTGTTACTTGATCATGATTTTCATATATTATTTTGACTCGAGAATTGCATAAACTTTGTGAAATGATCATAGGCATTCTTTGTTATATCACCCATATTAGCCTTGACCTCACCCTTATATGTTTACCCTCGTTAACCCCGTTGAGCCTAAATATAGCCTTTAGTTTCATAACCCCAATCCCATAACCAACTCTAAATTGGAGTTTTATACCATACATACACTTTCCATACCTTTGTTTGGAATGTTACTTGGGATTGAATGATGTTGTTATGATGTCGGTTGCAATTTAGGCATATGAGAGTTTGATAAGTAAAGAAAAGAAAGTAGTGAAAAAAGTGAAGAAAAAGAGAAAGCAAAAAGCAAAAGAAAACAAAAGAGAAAATGAGAAAAAGAAGAAAAGAAAGAAAGAGAAAGTTGTATATGTTGTGTATAGTGTTCAATAAGCTTTGATTACTCTCCCCGATGATATATCTAATGTCGTGTTGGAACTTGTTTTCCAATTTTGATATTGCCCGCATTTTCTCATTATCCCGAGTTTTCATCCCGAACACTTTGAATCCGTACATATACCGTTCATTTCGTACCTTAAACCCAAACCTACATTACAACCCTATTAAAGTCCTATGTGATCTTAGGTTGATGTAATTTAAAAGTCATAATAGTTGTGATAATCTGTGAAAATGCATTTCGCCTCTTTTAGTGTGCGGTATCCTTTTATTGAGATTACAGTTTTTCATTTTATATATAGCGTTCTTCTTTCGTGACATGTGTGCGGCCTAGTGTCCATTTACATTTACTCTTTAGCCCGCATGTCCCGTGTGTTACCTCCCTTTTCATAGTGAATTCATTTGTTGAGTGTAATGCCCGTGAGGATTGAATATATGGTTGCTTTATTTGGTATCCGATTTATTTAAGTTTTTTTTGCCAAATCATACTTTGCATGTGCTCGCTCCCCTCCCACATTTTAAGGTTTCAATTCGATTAGGTGCATTCTATAATGTTAATATTTTGGACTTTTGTTTGAATTCATTCACTTTGCTAATAATGCATATGAAATCCTTTTCTCCATTGTTGGGCTTGTCGCACGTTGGTTTGGGCATATTTTGAGGAAACCATGTGATGTTTGTGGGTATCATCCCTGAAAACCCTCACGAGACGACACTCGTCCACTAGGGTAACCTAGGGGTTTAACGACTTATTGCATATGCTAAATGCAATCGTGTTCCCTACGAAAGTGGCAATTATATTTCGATGCATATATACATTTTTGTACCGCCTTCTGTGGTTTGGTTTTCTTTGTTTCATTACTAGGGACTAGCAATGTGTAAGTTAGGGGGTGTGATTCGTATCGAATCATGTATATTTCTGCCCGTTATCTTTATGCATTCTAGCACTTTTACGGTCCTAAATGCCCATATTTATGCTCATTAACCAGACAACCTTGGATTTGGATATATACATGCTTTGCAGGGGTTAATTGTGCTTTTGTAGGTATTGGAATGCTAAAAGTGAGGTTCGGTTGCATTTCGGAGAAGTTCCGTCGCTGGACGCTACTTCAAGGGCATTTTAGTCAATTCACATTTCTTATCCGGCTCATGTTAATTCCACGGATGCGTAGTTCATTGAGTTAGCATCGTGTGGCCGCAAACGGTACGTCGTTTGGAGTTCGGACGAAGAAGCTAGGCTCGTTTCCGTAATGGACCTTTTCTCCCTCATCATGGACCAAATGCAGCCTAAAAACAGAGTACCGGTCGACCGCGTACAAGGGACCGGTCGACCGTGGTTTCAACTTTTGCCGTGGGAAGGAGACAGTATGCTTTGGCTTAAGGGACCGGTCGACCGCGCCCCTGCGACCGGTCGACCGGTAGTGCCAGATATTTTGGGCTCTTTCCTCTTTCTTTCCTTTTTCCCTTACTTTTTCCCACTTACTATATAAACCCATTTTTGGTTTTAATATCAGATACACACGATTTTAGGTTAGTTTAGCTTAGGGTTTGGGGTTTTTGCTTGGTTCTTCTTCATTTCTCTTTGGTTTGACACCCCATTTGGATTGTAAGTTGACTATTCATCTCCCCTACCAGTTGAATATAGTTGTATTTCTTCATTTCTTGCATTCTAGTTAATTTACAAGCTTTCTAATTTAGGTTTTCTTGCTTTATTTACATGCTTTGATTTACACGCTTTCTAGTATAGATTTACCGCGTTTATTTACCGCTTTCCATTTATCGCGTTTTTAACATGCTTTCTAGGTAATTTAAATTAGGTTGTGTTTGAATTGAACTCACTCGGGTTGACGCGTTGCTTTGCTTTGGTGATGGAGTTTACGGGTTTATTTCGAGTGCGTTGTCCTAGTTTTCATGCCTAGGAGATTTGACGGGGCATATCATGTATGTCCCGTGCTTACGACCTTGCGCGCGTAATTTCCGGGATATTTGTTGACGCCAAAATCTTATTAGGCTTTTATGATGATTTAGGGCGTAACAACCCTTGATTTAATTAATTGTCGAAACGAGACGCATTTGTAATAACTCATCGACCCATGTAACCATTTTATACTAATTAACTCGGGTGAGGGATATTCGACGCAACCTATAGCTTTACTCGCTTTCATAATCTAGTTTCAATACCATTGCCTAGTTAATCATTTACCTTTATGCATCTTTTCTTTTAGTTTGTAATCATCTTTTACACTTTTATTTCGGAGTATTAAATCACTTAAATTCTAACATCTCGTCTCTGTGGATTTTCGATACCCGACTTACCGCTGTGCTTGCCTCGCAAGTGTAGTAGTAACTTAGGTTTTTGTATTGAGTTGGCGAAACGAAAACAACGATTAGCGTCTTTACACGCGCTACTTTTCGCAGTCAATCACTTATTACCCAAGGTGAATACACTTCCAAATAGCTATCCTGTTATGAAGAACAGTTTGAAAGGTTTGGGAATGAAGTATAAATCGATTCATGCTTGTGTGTATGACTGCATACTATACCGAAAGGAGTATGAAAATCTCGATCGTTGTTCGGTATGCGATGAACCTAGATATGTCCAATCTACTAGTAAGGAAGGCACAAGCTCAAAAGTGCCTCAAAAAGTATTGAAATATTTTCCCGTTGGGCCTAGATTAAAGAGATTTTTCACAGTACCATGGATTGCAGAGGCAATGACTTGGCATGCTAGGGCAGAAGTAGGGGGTAATATCATGCGTCATCCTATTGATTCTACTGCCTGGCGGAGGATGAATTATGAGTATCCCGATTTTGCTCGAGAACAACGCAACATTCGTTTGGCTATATCAACAGATGGTTTCAATCCATTTGGAAATCTAAGCACCAATCAGAGTGTATGGCCAGTGATCCTAGCCCCACTCAACCTCCCTCCTTCACAGTGTATGAGACCTGAATTTTCGATGATGGCTTTATTGATACCTGGGCCAAAGGCACCAAGTGAAGACATTGATATCTACCTGGTTCCTTTGGTAGAAGAATTAAATGAGTTGTGGGAAGAGGGTGTGCAATCATTTGACTCTTTTAGAAAAGAAGAGTTTACGTTGAAAGCTATGTTGATGTGGGTAATTGATGATTTTCCAGCTTATGGGACATTATCCGGATGTGTAGTACATGGTTATTTGGGGTGTCCTATTTGTGGAGAGGAGACTGAATCTCTTTGTCTATCCTCCAGCTTAAAAAATGTATACCATTGCCACAGGAGGTTTTTACCCCCAGCTCATAGTTTCAGATTTGAGAAATCTTCCAATTTTTTATTGGGCGGAGTTGAACATAGGCTACCGCCGAGACAACTTTCGGGTTCAGAAATTGAAAGTAAATCTTCTGAATGTGGCCCAAATATGCCAGGTAAGAATCCCAAATTTAAGAATGTCAAGCATAAGAAGACCCCAACTGGGAATGAAACTGAGATAAGAAAGGCATGGTCTCGGAGGTCAATTTTATTTGACTTGCCTTATTGGAAGAAAAACCCGGTGTGCCATGTATTGGATGTGATGCATGCAGAGAAGAACTTCGCTGAACATATTGTGGGTACTTTCCTTGGGGGAGTCATTCGAAGGATGGAGAAAATGCACGAAAAGACCTTAAAACGTTAAAACTTAAACCACAACTATGGTTGAAAGAAGATAGTAGGGGAAGGACAATAATTCCCCCTGGTGCATTTACTTTGATGAGTGAGGAAAGGAAGGTGCTTCTAGACACAATATATAATTTGAAGGGCCCATCTACTTTTTCGTCCAACTTGCAAAAGATTGTGAATTATGTTACTCATGATTTACATAAGTGTAAGTCCCACGATGGGCATGTGATCATGCAATTGGTTCCTCTATTGTTTAAGCACTGTTTCTCCAAGCACAAGGATTTGCGTAGGGCTATCATGCAAATTAGTATTACCTTCTCCCTCTTGTGTGAGAAGGTAGTGAATCGAGAACACATAGTGGCCGCAAAATTGGCTGTGAACGAAGCAATTTGTGTATTGGAGAAGTACTTTCCCCCAGCATTCCTTGACATAAGTGTTCACTTGTTGGTACACCTATGCGACGAGGCACTTCTTTGTGGTCCAGTTAGATATCAGTGGATGTATCCGTTTGAAAGATTGATGAAAGTTTTTAAAGATTACGTCAAGAATACGCGATATATTGCAGGATCAATTGCAGAGGAATACATCACCGTGGAGTCATCAATATATACTCGGGAATATATGACTAACTCTACCAGCGTTGATGACACTGATGAATTCCTCGATGATGGTGGTAATGTGATGGGAAAATGAGTGAAATTAACGAGTTTGCAACATGAACAAGTAGCTCGTTATCTATTTGACACACATGAAGATGTCGAAGAATGGAAAAAGTAAGTTTAGAATATTATAATGTTTAACATTATTTTAGATTATTTTATACATGATTAATTTTGTAATATGCAGTAAATATGAAGCCTGTGAGAACAATAAAAGACGAAAAACAGTGGTACAATCAGACAGCGAATTTAGGCTATGGTTGACACAAGAGGTAATTACAATGAAAACAGTCGTTATATAATGTTACATTACACTCAAATTTTACCACTAATATAATTAATTTATCTATATTCTCAGCTCCTAAAGATGGGTGATGCGACATCAAGGCTTGCTCGTCTAGCCACTGGACCCTTGTTCGTGGCACAAGAGTACAAAAAATATCGATTGAACGGTTACACTATCGGCGCTAAAGTGTACGAGGAAAGTACAATGTACAGAACTCGGGAATTTCATACAAGGCTCTTACTTTCTTTCGAGCAAGCGCAGAAGATAAAAACCTCGTTGAAGCTGAAATGACTTGCTATGGTGTAATCCAAAATATATTTGAATTGGATTATATAAGCTTCAAAGAGGCTGTATTTTACTGTGAATGGGTAAGAGTTGAGGATAAAAATGCTTGTAAAGTTGATCCTGTCACCAATTTGATCATGGTTGACTTGTCCAAGTTGAAGAGCAGCGACCACGTGAGCGATGAGCCGTTTGTTTGTGCATTTTAAAAGGTTAAGCAAGTGTTTTACTCGGAGTTTATCAACAACGAGCCGTGGTCAATTGTCCAACACGCGCCAAGGCATCTAAATAGTAGTGTGGATGACTTGGCTGCTCCTACCGAATATCAATCCATTTTTGATGATAACCCGAATTTGAAACAATTTTTCAATTTGTAATAAATATTTCAATTTGTACCGAAACATCCATTTTTTATGCTTTTACTTGATCTGCACTTTATCATTTTCACTCTTGTGTAGTGTGCGTGTGTGGAGAGGAGATTAATACATAAATATTCCAACTACATCTAAGTTTTGTTTATACTAATCCATGAATATACGCTTCTTACCTTTAATAGGTGATTAGTACATAGTTATTTGGGGTGTCCTATTTGTGGAGAGGAGACTGAATCTCTTTGTCTATCCGAACACTAAGAAATGCCATAATCTTATGGAGCGATGCTCTGCAAATTCCTCCCAACCGTTATGTAGCCAAACATCATCGGTTGAAGTTGTCAATTCCACTTTCCATACCCCGCCACTTGGAACTTCTAGCAAAAATGGGAGACCATTCAAAGGTGGAGTTGACAACTTCAACTGCTGATTTTTGGCTACACAACGGTTGGAAGGAATTTGCAATGCATACCTCCATAGGATTATGGTATTTCTTAGTGTTTAGATATGAAGAGAATTATAATTGACACGATTGCCCGGGGTATATTAGTTGGAAGGAGGTGCCATATGAGCTCAAGTTAGCTGTTTGAGTGACACTACAGGTAATGTATTTATATTTATATGTCAATTTCGATTTCGATTACAATTACGATTTATATTTATCTATATTTGAGGGGTGGATACTAATTTTACATTATTTCAATTCAGGGGACAGGGAGTGGCCCTAAGGTTAGGCCACATATTCTCTATACTTAAGTGGCTATTCGGACGAGAAGGGAAGGATAAGGAGGTGTTCCCGAGTGTCGCGGTACAAAATCTCTTTTCCATGCAAATAGTTTGTAGATTTGAGATAAAATGATGGTGATGTTGTTTCTTTTTAAATAGTTTCTTATTTGAATATATATTTGCATTATCTTTAGTTTGTTCGGATATATGATGTTTGGAACAGGTACAACGTTGCTATAACAGGTACAAATATACTGCTGGGCAGTGGCAGTGGCCATACTGCCCAGCAGTTTTTTTTTAATTCTGCACAGAATTGTCACGGTCATTGACCGTGACACGTCCGTGGCAATTTTGTCACGGACGTGTCACGGTCAATGACCGTGACAATTTTTTTTGAAAAGGGTCACGGCTTTGTCACGGTTATAAACGGTGACAAACGTGTCACGGTCATTGACCTTGACACGACCGTGACACAAAACGCGAGTTTTGTGTCAAGGTCAATGACCATGACACGACCGTGACAAAAAAAGTTGTCTCGCCTCGAAATGTCACGGTCATTGACCTTGACAAGGTGGATTTGTCAAGGTCAATGACCTTGACAAATGGGCAGATTTGGTGTAGTGAATTACTTCAATTTTATTATAAGTGTTTGGAAATTTTATGACATCACTGAATTATTTCATATAACCTAAGGCATATGATAAAGCTTGATTTTCAGAAATTAATTATATTAGCCATAGTATATGACGGAAGGAAACCTTATAGGGGAAGTAAAGTTAAAATAAACTTATGGGATTAATAGTGCGGTAGGCGTGCACACTAGATGAGAGGTGAGAATTTCTCAAAAGAGTGTCGCATACTAACATGGTTGTTACATTAGTCGATAAGCATTTTAAATACTTGCTAAACTAGTTTTAAACTGTTTTACACTGGGGCTCTGACCTGTTTCCTGTTATTTATTCTCTCTTGTATATATATGTATATAATACAGGTGCCCAGCCACAGGGGCGTCATGCTTAGGTTCTTTGGAACGGACGCGCTGCAGCTTATGTAGGAGTTGCTGGCCATTGCTTAGACGATCTCGTTGTTGATTATACTCATACTTTTAGTTCTTATTAGTTAGGGCATGTGTCACACGTTTCTCTATTTATTTTGGATTTTTGTCAGAGATTTACGTTCCTTTATATTTCCATTAGTTGGTACTCTTTGGGATTCAATTACTGTCGGGATGGTTTTATTTATAGTTCAAACTCGTTTGGCTTATCTGGATGAATCTAATTCTTATGTGTTATTATCCATCTTTAGTATATCAGAGTTCTTAAATTGTTGGTTATTTAAAAAGGTTTTCATATTTGGATTTAATAAAATGAAAATAAGGTTTTAAAACTTGTTTTGACACTTAGCTTTATTATTTAAGGTGTATAAATTGGAAATTTTATTTTGTGACTGATGATGCTAAGAATCAGCACCACCAGACAAGGTGTTTCCAAGCTCAATATATGAATAACAATGGCAGCACAACTATATAAAGAGATAAGAGAATGAGGTGAGGATATGAGGAATCAACGTCGGAATATGAGTGGTTCAGCCAATCTGGCCTACGTCCACTGTGAGTGTGTGAGTAATATCACTGAATGAAGGCACTAATGGCCATTGATACAATTCTCTCAAGCTTTCTCTCTCTACTGTATATTTAGACAAAGTTTCAGCTAGGGTTGAATAGCTGGGATCCTTTTGCAAGGTAGGGGATGATCCCTATATATAGTGCATAGGGGGTGTAATGTACCCCTCATGCATGTAATGTGCATGTGTGTGGTAGCCTCACCAATGGGGGAGTGCCATCTGTCACTGCCACATGTAAGTAATGATGATGAAATATTCTCCCCACATGTGGAGAATAATCTTGTTATAACTGATTTGTGCCAATGTGTCCTTATCCAAATGTTCAACAGATGCTCGATCGCCATGTTGGTGGATGACCTCGGCCTAGGAGAGGCCGAGCTGTAAAGGCTTGATAGTCGTTCAATCCGAGATATGCCATAGGGAGTCTCAGCCTGGTCTCAGCCGAGACATTATGCTGGGGTCGGCCCCAGCCGAGGTAGGAATGATTCCATGCTGACGATTACTAAGGCTTCTTGTGACCTTGGCCCAAGCCGAGGTTGAACTGGTTCCATATTGAGAGTTATCAAAGCTCCCTGTCACATCGACCTACCCTCGGCCGAGGTTGCATACCCAGGTATATGAGAATGCTGTCGATGCATGTGATGCGCACAGTGCCCATTGGAAGTGTAGATGGTAGTGTCGGCCTGGGCCGACCCTGGTCTGGCCGAGGGATGATATCGTGGGCCCATGACCTATCTTGGGTCGATCAATATCTCGGCCATCATCTCGGCCGAGGTTGATGCCTCTGGGCCGAGGTAACACTTGGGGCATATCAATCACCCCCCAGCCCTTAGTCATATGCGAGAGCAAGTGGCTAGGGGATTGCTTGACCTCCGAGGCTTGTCCGTCCCAAGTTAACACCTGTATGATATCTGTCCCAAGCTAGAGCGTGCAAATTTGATTGGCGTGTGCTGTCAGTTGTCCCTTGGGTTTCCCAAAGCAATGATGGGACTTGGGAAGTGTTCCCAAGTACTTAAGGGTTTAAACCCTTCCTTTCTCTTTCTTCTTCTTCATTTCGTTCCCGCGCACACTGTTCTTGCGAATTTTCTCTCTCTAAGCTCCTCCACTCAATCGTTCTTCTGCAGAGGATTTTGTCAATTTTCTTGCGAGTTTCCTTCATTTCACTCATCGATTCATTTTTTAGGTACTTCTTCCTTTCTATTTCCTTTGTTTATGGTATTTGTTTGCATTTTTCGGCGTGTTTTTGTGTTTTTCTGTGAGCTTCATTAACTCAGGCGACCTGCGTTTTCTTGAGACTTCTAAGTTTGATCTTTAAACTTCTTTGTTTTATAAGTCAATCGTGTTTGTAGTTTTAGGAGATTTTCTCAAGTTTAGGGTCGTCCTCTGATGCTCAGACCCCTATACCAGCTTCTTGAGGATTTCCCTCCTCTTAGAGAGAAGACCCTAGAAAAGATTAGGCAAATAGAGAGGGCTCAAGAGGAAGCTCGTAGGTCACAAGAATTTCCTGTAAGACCCATCTTTCCCCCACCTCTCAAGGTGGTATATCCTGATACTCCTGAGAACTTCTATCAGACAGACATCTCTGCCAACCCATTGCCGATGTTTGAGTCTGAGTCTTCCACCTCAGACCCCATGTCTGTGGACTCTTTCCAAGAAGCCATGGATTTTACACCTCGGCCTAATCAGGACCCTGATCAGGCCGAGGTATCCAGCCGAGCTTCATCCCAAAGTGGCTCAAGCACCTCAGATTCTTCTTCAGAGGTTGAACTTGTTGAGCCGAGTGTGGCTGTGCCACCCATTCTTGATGCCATCCCTCTGTCGGCCGTTACAGGGGCTGAGTTCGCTCAGAGATTCCCTGGTCACCCAACTACGTCTGCTCCAGCCGACATTGAGCTTGACGATGATGAGGATGCTGAAAGTGATGTTGACATGTCTGAAGCAGCCGAGTTCGAGAGCACAGTCACTGAAGTGGATCTTTTGCACTTTAGATATTTATACTCCATCAGTCCCTCAATCAAATTAAGGAGACCTCTGAGGGAAGAGAGGGCCTACCATGGCCGAGATGGAGAAATCTGCTTGTACGAGCAGATGTTTAAGTTAGGGTTTCGCCTACCCATTCATCCTATCATCAGATCCATTCTCTCTTTTATCAACTTGGCCCCCTCGCAGCTCTCTCCCAATGCCTGGAGAGTCATTATAGGGGCCATTATCTTGTGGAGGGCAGTCCACCACTCTGACCTCCCAATTCAGGTATTTGTTGGTTGCTATGTCCCAACCTCGGCCAAAAACCATCCGAGCTACTATCATTTCGTGGCTCAGAGGCCTGAGAAGAAGATGCTCCAGGTGACTCAGACCTCAAATCACAATTGGAAGCCCCGATATTTTTTCGCCTCAGGGCCATGGGAATTCGGCTCATCTGTTCCCTCTTCCACTCTTGGGCCGAGGATACCCCTCAGATGGGGTAAGGTCACCATGTCTGCAAGGGCCGACCCCGGTCTAAGTCTTCAAAATATCAAAAAGGTGAAGGCCCTGCAAGACCAAGGGGCACATGGTCTGTTTGTCTAGTTCGAACTTCTGTTGACCCCCCAGTATCTCTCGGGGACGAGCCTGGGTGGGAGTCCCCTTATCGAGTTTGGTAAGGATTTTTCTTTTCAATTCTAACCTCTGACCTCATTCATATCTGATTTCTAACCCTTATCTTTTAACTTTTGCAGAGAGACCACCAGGTATCCCAGACGAACTGTGGGAGATTGCAGCTCCGAGCTTGGCAAGGCTTGCAAAGAAGGCTGGTCTGAACGCTCCTCCTCCACCTCCCACTACATCCAAATCCCAGGCCTCCAAGAAGAGGGCCCCTGAGGTCCCGGCCTCTGAGGATCAGAGGCCGACCTCGAGACAAAAGAAGACTTCTGAGGCTGCGATCCCAATTTCTTCGGCTGACATCCTGACGGCTCGTCTGGAGCAGTTGAAGTTAACTGACAGCGTGATCGGCAACAGCAGACAGGCCATGGACGCACTTGCCACTGTAATGACCGAGGCAGATAAGAGTTTTTATAGAGCCATGGACACCCCTGTGATGATTGAGTTCGGCCTTCACCGAGTCGTCTAGGTATGACTTGTTCCTTTGTCAAAGTTTTATAAGTGCAACATCTGATTTTTCTCACACTTAACCTCTTCATTAAATGTGCAGGGGGTGACTGCCATGTATCAATTGTCTAACTGGGATATGAGGAAATTGCCCCTCATCCAGAAGGGGCAAGATGCCGAGAAGGTTAAGAGTGCCCTGAATGCCGAGGTAGACCGTCTGAAGTCAGAGCTACAGACCTCTGAGAATAAGGTCAAGGGCTTGGAGAAAGATGTCTCTCTTCACGCTAAAGCCCTGAAGGCCAAAGATGACGTTCTACAATAGAAGGTCAGCGCGGCAGTCAAAGCTGCCCTTGAAGATGCCACCCCCAAAATAATTTCTGAGTAAAAAGGCTCAGACGATTTCATGGGTTGTGGCTTTGAATATCTTGAAAGAGGTATCAAAGCCACTACCAAATGGGCTGGGGTTAGATAGAAGGAGTTCGGCACTCTGAAGGCCTCTAACTTTGTGGGTCTCGGCTTTGCCGACCCTCAGTTCGCATAGGCCCTTCAAGAGGTAGAAGACGAGGTTGCTGCTCCAGTCGAGACTGCAACTCTGGGAGGGACTGAGCTCGGAGGGACTGACCCTGCTGATGATGTGGCCGAGGTGACCAACGCTGATCAAGTCAACCCAGCCGAGACTGTCAATGCTCCCCCCTCAAACCTTTAACTTGTAACAAATTTGTATTTTGTAACTTGTAATTTTTAACTTGTAGCTTGTAACTGAACTTGTAATTTATAACACCTCTGAATGTTATATTATCTTCTTACTGAACGCCAATCTCTTCTCTTACTGAATGACAATCTCCTCTTATTTTGATCTCTGAATGCCTCTGAATGCTATATGATTTCTGAATGCAATTAGGCTCTGAAGTCATTACCTAATATGTTGTTTTCATAACCAACTTCACCAAATCAATTATGTTAAGGGTCTAAGGTCATCTAGGAAGGTGTTTGAGCTCAGACCTCATCACCACCGAGTGATGTTATGAGGGTCAGAGGTCATCACTTCTGATGTTAGCCTCATAATAATTTTCACCAAATTAATGATGTCAAGGGTCTGAGGTCATCTAGGAAGGTGTCTGAGCTCAGACCTCGTCACCACCGAGTGATGTTATGAGGGTCTGAGGTCATCACTTCTTATGTTAGCCTCATAATAATTTTCACCAAATTAATGATGTCAAGGGTCTGAGGTCATCTAGGAAGGTATATGAGCTCAGACCTCGTCACCACCGAGTGATGTTATGAGGGTCTGAGGTCATCACTTCTGATAGCCTCATAATAATTTTCACCAAATCAATGATGTCAAGGGTTTAAGGTCATCTAGGAAGGTTTCTGAGCTTAGACCTCATCACCACCGAGTGATGTTATGAGGGTCTGAGGTCATCACTTCTGATGTTAGCCTCATAATAATTTTCACCAAATCAATGATGTCAAGGGTCTGAGGTCATCTAGGAAGGTGTCTGAGCTCAGACCTCGTCACCACCGAGTGATGTTGTGAGGGTCTGAGGTCATCACTTATGATGTTAGCCTCATAATAATTTTCACCAAATCAATGATGTCAAGGGTCTGAGGTCATCTAGGAAGGTGTCTAAGCTCAGACCTCGTCACCACCGAGTGATGTTATGAGGGTCTGAGGTCATCACTTCTGATGTTATCCCCATATAATATTTTTCACCAAATTAATGATGTTAAGGGTCTGAGGTCATCTAGGGAGGTGTCTGAGCTCAGACCTCGTCACCACCGAGTGATGTTATGAGGGTTTGAGGTCATCACTTCTGATGTTATCCCCATATAATATTTTTCACCAAATTAATGATGTTAAGGGTCTGAGGTCATCTAGGAAGGTGTCTGAGCTCAAACCTCGTCACCACCGAGTGATGTTATGAGGGTCTGAGGTCATCACTTCTGATGTTAGCCTCATAATGAACACCAAATTAATGATGTTAAGGGTCTGAGGTCATCTAGGAAGGTTTCTGAGCTCAGATCTCATCACCACCGAGTGATGTTATAAGGGTCTGAGGTCATCACTTCTGATGTTATCCCCATATAATATCTCTGATCTAAGAATGGAGCAAGAAATTGTCATGGAACTGATCTTTATTAATAACCTCTTCTCAATAAGATGGTACATTTACAAATTACGAATTCTATGCAACATCATATGTAATATCTCTTCAGGTGGTCAGCATTCCATGGGTTAGTGAAAGGTTCTCCTTCTAGGTTTTCTAGTCTGTAAGTGCCGAGCACAACCTCTTCTGTTACTTTGTAGGGGCCATGCCAGTTTGGGTGTAGCTTATTTTCCTTCTATAGGGTCTTCTTTAGCACTAGGTCTCCCACTGCAATGGGTCTTGACTTCACCCTCTGGTTGTAGAATCTCGCTGCCCTCTGCTGGTAGGCTACTTTCCTGATCTCTGCGTCTTCTCTTCTTTCTTCGATAAGATCCAGGTCTAGCCTCCTCTTTTCCCCATTGCTTTCAGGGTCGTAGGTCTGAATCCGATGAGTTGGTAGTCCTACTTCCTATGGTATGACAGCCTCTGAGCCATGTGCTAGCATGAATGGGGTTTCTCCCGTTGGTGTCCTGGCCGTAGTTCTATAGGCCCACAACACTGCGTAGACCTCTTCTGTCCATCTCCCCTTTGCGTCTTCTAACCTCTTCTTGATTCCATCCAAGATGGTTCTATGACATCGGTTTGGCCATTGGCCTGAGGTCGACCAGGAGATGAGAAGAACTGTTTAATCCCTACACTTTGGCAATATTTCTCAAAGAAGGAGTTCTTAAACTGGGTCCCATTATCCGAGATGAGCGTGTTTGGGAGGCCATATCTACATATGATGTTTTTCCAGATGAGATGGAAGGTCTTCTACTCTGTAATTGTTATCATTAGTTCTGCCTCCACCCACTTTCAAAAGTAGTCAATGGCAACTATCAAGAACCTATAGTTATTGACAGCTCTTGGCAAAGGTCCTACCAAGTCAATTCCCCATACCGCAAATGGCCATGGAGAAGAGATTGACGTCATAGGCTGATGAGGTTGATGAGGGATAGTGGCGAACCTTTGGCATTTTTCGCACCTCTTCACATAGTCTGCAGCATCCTTAGACAAGGTAGACCACCAGTATCCCTGAGTGATGATCCTCTTAGCTAAGGGCCTCCCCCCAATGTGGCTAGGGCAAGAACCCTCATGAACCTCCTGTAAGACCCGGGGAACCTCCATGGGATGCACACATCTGAGGAGGGGCAAGAGAAACCCTTTTTTATACAAGACATCTCCTACCAATGAGAACTTTGCAGCCCTGTATCTCAACTTTCTCCTTTCCATCTTGGACTCAGGTAGCTCTCCCTCTCTTAGGTACCTGACGAAAGGGTCGATCCATGAGTCTCCTAGGTTCACATTGTGACAAGGACTACATGCCTCATCCTCCTCGATGCTTGCTTTTCCCAAGACCTCAATTGGGATAGTCCTTCCCAAATCTGTCTTCATTACCGAGTCCAGCCTTGCCAATGCATTAGCGTGATTGTTGCCCAGTCTAGGTACTCTCTTCAGTTTTGCTTCTTCAAAATACTCTAGCAATCCTCTTACCTTCTTTAAGTACTTGTCCATCCTTTCGTCTTTGGCCTCGTATACCCCAACACCTGATTGAGAACCAACCTTGAGTTGCTATGGAGTAGGAGCCGCTTTACTCGAAGAGTTATTGCCAATAAGAGACTCGCTATCATGGCCTCATACTCGGACTCATTGTTTGAGGCTGGGAAGTTGAATCTCAAGGCGTATTCAATGTTGGAACCATATGGTGCCGAGAGTATTAGCCCCGCGCCGCTTCCACTGTCACAGGACGATCCATCAATGAAGAGGTTCAAACGTCTGCATCCGATGAGAAGACCCCTTCTCTCATAATCCCCTTCTCGAAGAGGTATCGATCATTTTCATTTTCTTCTACTCTGCTTTGGGTTTTGCTTAGGACAACCTCTTCTCGGCCTCGGAAGACGTTTGGGGCAGTCTCTTTCGAATCTCGAAAGACACTACGGTTCGTCTCTTCGCCGCTATCCAAGCCCTTCTCTATCTCGGCCTCTTCCCAAGTGAACTCTGCGACAAAGTCTGCGAGGGCCTACCCCTTGATGGCTGTCCTGGGATGGTAGGTAAGATCATACTCTCCTAGTTCGATGGCCCATGTCATCAGTCTCCTGAACTTCTCAGGTTTGTGCAGAACCTGTCTTAATGGGGAGTCTGTAAGGACTACCATAGAGTGAGCTTGAAAGTAAGGCTTCATTTTCCTTGAAGCATGTATAAGGGCATAAGCCAACTTCTACATTCGGGGGTAGTTTTGTTCAGACCCTTGAAGGGCCTTACTGTTGAAGTATACAGGCCTCTGGATTCTATCCTCTTCCCGTATGATGGATGCGCTGATGGCTGATTCAGAGACTGCCAGATACACAAACAACCTCTCCCTCGTGATGGGCCGAGACAGCAACAAGGGTGACCCCAAGTAGGACTTGATTTGGTCAAAGGCTTTTTCACACTCTTCGTCCCACTAGAAGGCCTTTCTCATAACTTTAAAGAACGGAAGACACTTGTCCGTTGCCCTGGAAACAAACCTGTTAAGGGAAGCCACTCTTCTCGTGAGTCTCTGGACATCCTTGATACTCCTAGGAGTCTTCATGTCGAGTAATGCCTTAATTTTCTCAGGGTTTGCTTCAATCCCCCTCTGATTAATGATGAACCCCAGTAACTTCCCTGCTCCTACCCCTAAGACACACTTCGCTGGGTTGAGCTTCATTCTGTATGAGTCCATGACATCAAAGGTCCTCTCCAGGTCTGCTACGTGAGTACAAGCTTTCAGGATCTTCATTAGCATATCGTCCACATACACCTCCATGGTCTTACCTATCTTCTCCTCGAACATCTTATTGACAAGTCGCTGATACGTTGCCCCCGCATTTTTCAGACCAAAGGGCATCACCTTGTAACAGTATGTCCCCTTGTCAGTAATGAAGGTTGTCTTCTCAGAGTCTTCGGCATCCATGAAGATTTGGTTATAACCTGAATAAGCATCCATGAAACTCATGAGCTTGTGCCCTGCCGTTGCATCCACCATCTGGTCTATCTTAGGTAAGGGATAGCTGTCCTTCGGAAAAGACTTGTTTAGGTCTGTCAAATCTACACACATTCGCCACTTTCCATTGGCCTTAGGCACAATGACTTCATTTGAGAGCCACTCCAGATAGGTAACCTCTCTTATGAACTCGGCCTCTTCCAACTTTTTCACCTCTTCCCGGATGACCTCGTACTTCTCTCTGGAGTAGACTCTTCGCCTCTGCCTGATAGGCCTGGCATCTTTGTCCACGTTGAGCTTGTGGGTTATGATCTCAGGGTCGATACCAGGCATGTCTGCGTGACTCCATGCGAAGACACTCTGCCTCCTCCTAAGGAAGTTTATCAGCTCTTCCTTGATCGTTGGCTCTAGGGCTTTGCCGACCTGGACGGTTTTTTTCGGCTCGTCCTCATTAAGGACGATGGATTCTACTTCTTTCGCGGCCTCGCCCTTCTTCAATTTTGTTTCATCTCTTGGGTCAAGAGTGTCAATGATGTAAGTGGCGGTTGCTCTCTTATGGGCCTCTCTCTCTTCGACCGAGTTTAAGTAACACTCCCGTGCCGTGGTTTGGTCCCCTTGCACTTCCCCTACTCCATAAGGAGTCAGGAATTTTAGCATCTGATGGCCTGTTGACGGCACGGCCTCAAACTCTTTGAGGTCCACTCTTCCGATGATGAGGTTGTAGGCTGAGAAGATATTTTCGTCTATAACAAAAAAGTTTATCTTCTTGGTCAACCTCTTAGGCCACTCATACCCCATCCGTACATCCATTTTATACATGCCCAATGGGTGCACCTTCTCACCACTGAAGCCTATCAACGGGTGATGGTAAGGCACCAGCCTTGCCCTGCTAAGACCCAAGCTCTTGAAACAAGGCCAGAACATCACATCTGCTGAGCATCCCCCATCTATGAGGATTCTCCCTACATCGCACCCATGCACCCTTGTTGTTATGACTAAAGGGTCATCATGGGGGCTAAGATGCCCTTGAAGTCGAGTCTGGAGAACCCCACCACGAGGGTGTCCATGTCTACCTTCTTCCTCATCTGCACTGTGTCAGAAGACGTCAGATTCACAACCTTAGGCTTGTCCACTGACTTAGACTCTGCTACATGAGCCTTCCTATCGGCTACCTCAGAGCCACCTCCTACGAATCCCCCACATATGGTGCTAACACCAAAGGAGATCATTCCTACCCTCTTCACCGGGGTGTTGTCATCCTTTGGCGGGAGATCCGGGTCATCTCCATCATCTCCCTCTGAGTCATCGTCCCTTCCGGTCGGGACATCGCCACGGCATCTGTCATTTCTTCTCTTCTTAGGGTCTTCTATTCCACCCTTTGGGGCCTTGCCATCCACATACCTTCTCAGCTTCCCAGATTTCAGCATCTTCTCAATCTCATCCTTTAAAGCGAAGCATCTATCTGTGACATGGCTGTGATCCTGATGGAACTCGCACCAGAGGTTTTTATTCCTCTTATGTGGTGGGGCCTTCAGCTTCTCTGGCCACCTCAGAGTCCGGTCAGTCTTAATATCATCAAGGATGTGTTCACAGCTCACAGTCAGAGGAGTGTAATGAGCGAATTTGTCATCACCTGACCTCTTCTTCCCCTCTTTTTTACTTTGGGACCTCCCAGTGCTACCGCGGTTTTCCTCCTCATATTTGGCGGCCATTGCCTCTTCCGCATTCATCACTTGCCCTGCGGTTGCCAGCAACTCCGCCATAGACCTAGGAGGGTCTTCCACCAGTTTCCACAGTAGCTTCCCCTTCTGGAGTCCTCCTATAAGGGATGTCATAGCTATGCTTTCTTCATAGTCTTCCACCTCTAACTTCTCTTTGTTGAATCTTGTTATGTAGTCTCTTAGGCATTCACCCTTAGCCTATTTGACATATAGAAGGTGGGTAGTCTTCTTTTGAGATCTTACCCCAAAGAAGAAGTTGTGGATGAACTGTTCAGCCAAGCCTTTGAAGTTCTCGATCGATTTCTTTGGAAGAGAGGTGAACCAGCTGTGCGCTGCCCCTGTCAAGGTTCCCGAGAAGGCCCTACACTTCATCTCATCGGGTATCGAGTAAATATCTATCGCTGACTGATACATCTTGATATGGTGCACAGGGTTAGTGCTGCCATCATATTTGGGAGACACTGTAGGAGGCTTGAACTTAGCTGGGGTTGGGAACCCCACTATCCTAGCCACAAACGGGGAGCCCTCCGAGTAGCCCCTCTGTAATGGGTCCCTGCTCTTTATGAGGTCCCCTATCTTCTCCTCAAGGCATTGGATTGAATCATTCCAGGGTCTTCAGTCATCGACTTGGCCGAGGTTATCCCCTGCCACCTCCCTGCGATGGACAGAGGGTTCCCCAGCCACGACCCGTTGACTGTTGACCTCTTCCTGCTCCCTGGCTCTTCTCTCACAGGGTCGGCCTTGGTCTGGTCGAGCCTGCCTATCCCCTCTTTGGGAGCCTGCCGCGTTCCTTGACCTCGATAGCCTCCGTCTCAAGTCATTAACTGGGCCCAGCCTCTCGAAGGCCGACCCTCTACTCAACCTGTCAAAGGCCGACCCTATTTGTTGGGCCTCTTCTCTTCTTCGGCCGATACATCCCTGACTCTGCCTAAGAGGTCGTATGGTGTTATCCGACACCTCATACGGCTCCCAGTAGTCTTCTGGGGCCTCTTCAGCTCCTAGGTCATCATACCTGCCCTCTGGGAAAGGGTTTCCTTGCCTCCCCAGGCGCAAGCGCCTAGGGTCAGCAACGTCCCTCCTCCGCTGGGGTGCAGGTTGGTCCTTCATGGGCTCCTGGGGTGGTCCCCTGGCGTCAGGATGAGGCTGAACTGCCGTCGGAGTTATCATGTCCGGTGAGACTCCAGGTGGCCTCATCATGATGATGCTAAGAATCATCACCACCAGACAAGGTGTTTCCAAGCTCAATATATGAATAACAATGGAAACACAACTATATAAAGAGATAAGAGAATAAGGTGAGGATATGAGGAATCAACGCCGGAATATGAGTGGTTCAGCCAATCTGGCCTATGTCCACTGTGAGTGTGTGAGTAATATCACTGAATGAAGGCACTAATGGCCATGGATACAATTCTCTCAAGATTTCTCTCTCTACTGTATATTTAGACAGAGTTTCAGTTAGGGTTGAAAAGCTGGGATCCTTTTGCAAGGTAGGGGATGATCCCTATATATAGTGCCTAGGGGGTGTAATGTACCCCCCATGCATGTAATGTGCATGTGTGTGGTAGTCTCACCAATGGGGGAGTGCCATCTGTCACTGCCACATGTAAGTAATGATGATGAAATATTCTCCCCACATGTGGAGAATAATCTTGTTATAACTGATTTGTGCCAATGTGTCCTTATCCAAATGTTCAACAGATGCTCGGCCGCCATGTTGGTGGATGACCTCGGCCTAGGAGAGGCCGAACTATAAAGGCTTGATAGTCGTTCAATCCGAGATGTGCCATAGGGAGTCTCGGCCTGGTCTCAGCCGAGACATTATGCTGGGGTCGGCCCCAGCCGAGGTAAGATTGATTCCATGCTGACGATTACTAGGGCTTCTTGTGACCTCAGCCCAAGCCGAGGTTGAACTGGTTCCATATTGAGAGTTATCAAAGCTCCCTGTCACCTCGGCCTACCCTCGGCCGAGGTTGCCATACCCAGGTATACGAGAATGATGTCGATGCCTGTGATGCGCGCAGTGCCCATTGGAAGTGTAGATGGTAGTGTCGGCCTGGGCCGACCCTAGTCTGGCCGAGGGATGTTATCGTGGGCCCATGGCCTATCTTGGGTCGATCAATATCTCGGACATCATCTCGGCCGAGGTTGGTGTCTCTGGGCCGAGGTAACACTTGGGGCATATCAGTGACAGTTATGCTAAGAATGAACGAACCGTTCATCTTGATTTTAATTTAATAAAGGGCTGATCACCCGGTATTTAATTAGGCGGGATGTCACACTAAGCACCTCCTTTGTCTCATGTTTAATTATTCCTGAGTAAATATACATTTCAAACTCTTATGATCAGTATAAATCTCATAAGTCTGACCATATAAATAGTGTCTCTGAATCATAAGAGCAAAAATTACAGCTGCTAATTCTAGGTCATGGGTTGGATAATTCTGCTCATAGGGTTTTAACTGTCTTGAGCCATAAGCTACTACTTTTCCATTTTGCATTAACACACATCCTAAACCATTTTTAGAAGAATCATTATAAATCACCAATCCTTTCGTACCTAAAGGAATAGTCAAAATTGGGGCGTCACTAATCGATTCTTAAGTTCTTGAAAAAATTTCTCGGCTTCTCAGACCATTCATATTTCACATTCTTTTGTGTTAATATAGATAGAGGTTTGGCGATACTAGAAAATATTTCAAAAAATCTTCGATAATAACTTGCTAATCCAAGGAAACTACGAATCTCACTCACATTAGATGGTCTTGGCCAATCTAGTATAGCCTCAATCTCTTAAGGATCAACTGACACTCACTCTTTGGATATGACATGTCCTATAAAAGAAACACTAGGTAGCCAAAACTCACACTTCTTTAATTTTGCATATAATTTATCTTTCCTAAAGATTTGTAATATTGTCTCTAAATGCTTCTCGTGTTCTTTAATACTCTTGGAATAAATGAGAATGTCA
Organism: Sambucus nigra; assembly: GCA_949130495.1. Lineage (NCBI taxonomy): Eukaryota > Viridiplantae > Streptophyta > Magnoliopsida > Dipsacales > Adoxaceae > Sambucus > Sambucus nigra. The sequence continues at coordinate 205,994,095 of OX422208.1, forward strand.
TCGATAAAAACAACAACACATTGATCCAAATATTTCCTAAAGACTCTATTTATCATATTCATAAAACATTTGGTGCATTAGTTAGTCCAAATGGCATTACAAGAAATTCATAGTGACCATATCTAGTACGAAAAGCTAATTTTAAAATATCATCGTCCTTAATCTTCAATTGATGATAGCCTGACCTAAGGTCAATCTTAGAAAATACATGTGCACCTTGCAGTTGGTCAAATAAATCATCTATATGAGGTAAAGGGTATTTATTCTTAATGGTCATTTTATTTAGTTCATGATAATCTATACATAATCTCATCGTCCTATCCTTCTTTTTCACAAATAACACTGGAGCACCCAAAGGCGATATACTTGGTCTAATAAAACCTTTGTCTAAAAGGTCTTCTAATGGCACTTTTTGCTCTCTTAATTCTAAGTGTGCCATACGATATGGTGGATTTAAGATTGGTATAGTTCCGGGAATAAGGTCAATGGTAAATTATATCTCTCTATTAGGAGGTAGACCTGGTAAATCATCCGGAAAAACATCTGTAAATTTCTTAGCGATAGGAATATCTTCTAAGCTAGGCCCTGCCGTCTACAAACTGGTAATAGTTGCAAGAAATCCTTGACATCCCTTCTTAAGAAAACTATAGGCTTGCATTGCAGAAATAATACACATTAGAGATATGATGCCAGTTCCTTCAAAAATAAATTTCGGTTGGTGAGGAATTTGGAAATAGCACTCTTCTCAAAACAATCCACCTTAGCATGATATGACGCTAACCAGTCCATCCCCAAAATGACTTCAAAATTTCTAATATCTAAAACTATCAAGTCAGCAAATAGTTTATGACTATCAATGTATATGGGGTAAGCCTTGTATACTAATTTACCCATCAATAGCTCACCTGAAGGCGTAGAAACGTGTATGTTATGATTCAAGGGTTCAAGCAATTTATGAAAGAGATTTACTACATGTATAGATGCAAACAAATGGGTAGAACCGAGATCTACCAAAGCTTTAAAAGTTTGTGAACATATAGAAAGTATACCTGACACTACCGCATTAGAAGCTTGGGTATCAGAAAGTGTAAAAATTCTACCCTGTCTGCCTTGATCCTTCTTTGCACTTGAAGGCTTTATCAGAACCCTTACTAGGTTTGGGCAATCTTTTATTTGATGTCCTTTCTGTCCACGTCTAAAACAAGCTCCTGAATCCTTATAGCAAGGTCGTCCTCCATGTATCTTTCCACACTGTTGAAATATCTGGTTATTATATTGTTTGTTATCACCAGATCCCCCAACATTGGCCGTGCTCCTAAAAAAAATTCTATTATTTGGGTTCTTTCCTTTTTGTTCCCCAAACTTCCTCTTACCATCTCTAACTTGATTGTACTCCTCACCTCTCAACTATTGTAGCCCTAGTCACTACGTCAATATATGATGTCAACTTAAGAATGGAAATTCGACTATGAACCCACGTTCAAACTTCTTGGCTTTTAAAACATCGATTACCACAACATGACGGGAAAAGCGTAACAACTCAGTAAACTTTGCCTCGTATTGACTTACTATCATATTCTATTGCATAAGACTCATGAAGTCAGCTGCCATTTCGTCTTTCACCGTTTCAGGAAAATATTTCTCATAAAAGATTACTAAGAAATCATTCTAACCTACGTAAGTATTCCTTTACTCGTTTATTCTCCTAGTCATTCTCCACCAATGTTCATCTTCCCCTTTTAACATGAATGTTGCAAATGAAACCCTTTGTGCATCGGTACACTTAAGAACATCGAGTATTTTTTCCATCTACATCACCCAACTTTCTGCTTCGGTGGGGTTTGGAGTACCTTTGAAAGATGGTGGATTCAACTTCTTGAACTGTTCAATAGTACATCTACTTAGTTCAAGATTCCTTGGTACTCTATTATTCACCTCTTGCTCCACAATCTTTGCTAGACTTTCAATAGCCTTGTATGCGCCTTCCAGTCCTTCTATACTCGAATCACTAGTTCCCATAGATGATCTTCTCTTGGTAATTTTCTACAGTCAAGGCCAAACGTAAGATCTACTATACTCTTTGAAAAATAAAAGACCAAATATAAATAATATAACACAGAGGGAGGGTTATCACATAAATCAGATATTTAATACTATCTCCTAAGGATGGAAACATAAAATCTATAACGTTCAAAACCCATGTTCAGTAGTCTAGGGTTCATAACCTATGCTCTGATACCACCTCTGTCATGACCCCAACCCAAAAATAGTTGGGAACGAGTGTCTTGACATGCCACGAAGGCGTTCAATATTTTGGCCTTAAAAGTTTTTCCTTAAATATATGAAGCGGAAATAAAATCACATGGTTATGAATCGTAAAATACTGAAAGTGAAGGAATTACATCATCAGAGCTTTCTAAAGGAAACTTTATTTATATTAAAATATCCAAGAGTTACAACTTGACACAAATTTCAAAACCATTTAATTAAAGAGACAAACATCCTCAATCTTAAAAAACAAAATTCTACTTAATGTAACAAAAAGAGATCTAAAAGCTAAATCTTAAACATAGTCCTCTTATGTTCCATCCGCTTGCCTAATTATTTCCTGAAAATGGTTAATTATAAAACATCAGCTAAAAGCCGAATGAGATTCAATCTCCAAATATTCCAAGGTTTTCAGAAAATAGATACCTATTCAAGTCAAAAGATAAGGCATATACATATATGGATAGGAACTCGCATTCATATATATAAAGTAATTGACAGTATATATATTTTCATAATAAATAGTTCAGAACAGAACAGATAAAATAATTGAGCACTATGTCAATTATTCAGTCTTAGCGGCCATGTAAGCTCTAATACCCAGACAGATAGTCTTACCAAACATTTCCACCCAGCCACAACACAAACAGAAAATCATGATCTCTGGAACAACGCCTTATTTAGGGCACACCAGCGATAAACCAGCTGGGAAGGTACCACCCAAATATTTCCTCCCAGTAGTCAAGGCCAAAATAGTAAAAGAGTTTTCATAGGCTGAATAAAAAATTTCAGAATTCAAATCAGATGTTTATATCGAAAGATATACACATATAACAAACGACGCAATCATCGGTATCAGATGTATTTTGAGAATAAAAGAATTTAACAAAATATACATAGTTTGCATTATATAATATAGTCAAAATGCACAAGAAATTGCATAGAGTACTCACGTAAAATAGAGGTCAAAATTATAGATAATGAGTCTTCGATCGCACGTTAATTTAATAAATACGATAAAGGTTTAAGTATGCGTTCTAAACAAGGTCCAGTATACATATTGTATTTTAATAATAACTTGTTTGGATTACTAAAACCATTTTCTTAACTTTTGAAAGTCAATGATCGTAATTAAAGGATTCAATTCATAGTTCTTCCTAATCAGTCGGTTCCCAGTAGAGATGGAGGGTCACATGGGCACTGCATAAATACCATCTCCTCTAGACAAAACATTTCCGAATTCATTCCCAGTAGAGATGGAGGGTCACAGGGGCACCACTTAAATACCATCTCATCTAGACAGAATTTCATCGGGCCTGACTTTGCAATTACTTAAATGGGATTCCATAATAACGAGCAATTACTTTTACAAAATCATTTTTTTAAAAGCGTATATACAATTTCAAACAAGTTTACATGAAAATAAAATCAACTTGGATTTCTTCTAATCTTTAAGTTTTGATTAGTGAAGTCCTTAGTGTATTTTACTAGCATAACTACTAAGTAAAGCTATAAAACACAAAATTAAAATTATAAAAATACATTATAACATTTAAATAAAATCATACCTACGAAATGAATTCTTTCTTCGAAATTATAGAACTCTTTCTTAAGATATTTTCCAAGCTTTCTATCACTCTTTCTTACTATAATTCTCAAGGAATTGGTGTGAGTTTCAAATGAATCCTAAGGCCCTATTTATAGGTTTCCAAAAGTACTATGGTGTTGACACGTGTCTAATGACTAGGCTTTTTGGATTGGTGATTCAACACCGAGGTGTCACGATTCAGAGTGGTCTTACAGTGTTAATATCACCAAATGATGATGAGTGTTTTAGCTTTCACTCTAAAGACGACATGTGTAAGGTGAAAGTGACCAGCACCTGGTGGAAAGGTGATTAGGGTATAAGGGTCATTTTACACATGAAGGGTATTTTGGTAATTTCACCGTATATATTTTGAATATTTCTTAGAGGTCCTTGAAAAAATTTTATTTACAAAATGGCCCTTTTTATATTTTTATTTTAGTCCTTAAAGTTTCATAAAATTATATTTTCTACCCCAAAACTTATTATTTACCTTTAGATATGTCATAAGACTTCAATTTGATCCATTTTATAGTTGATTCTTCATAATTAAAATGGGGTTTGTTATATTGATAGCCAATCATACCACATATCTAATATTACAAAATTTATAAGATAATAAGTAACATAAGAGTGTAAAAACAAAGTATATATATAAAAGTGGGGTCATTACAGGTAGAGCCGTATAATTTAGAAGCAATAACCAGTTTTCAACGTTTACACCACGAGTAAATCGGTAGGATAACCTAGAAAATAATTATGTTACAACTTGTTGGGTGGTTGAGTATAACCTTATCGTATAGTCAGGCCAAAGTATATTATATGTGACGCAAGTATATTAAGTTCGATTGATTTGTGCTGAAATGCACAAAATATAGGGTGTATGGGTTCCCTAGTTAGATGAATTGTTAAGTATCATTCACAAGGTGAGAATGTGAAGAATGAGGTAAATGCATGGGTAAAATAGAGGAAGGACTAAAATGAGGCAAAAAGAATATAGTGCATTGTAAAGATAAATGGGTAAAATAGATAAATACATGGGTAAAATAGAGGAAGGACTAAAATTAGGTTTTATAAAGAAATCTGGAATTAAACCCCTTTTTGATTGATTCGTTGAGGATTTATTGATGTCGTTACATTATAACTTGGTTATATATATTGCTAATACATTTGGATTACTTTGTTGGCAGTTTGGGATGAAATTATAAAGGTTTTGAGGATTTATAATGATTGAACCCGTAGCAGTCATAAGAAACTCTGGGCTGAGACCTGAAGGGTCGATCGATCGACCTATGAATGTCGATCGATTGACTCCTGCTGATTTTTGGAAATTTTTCCTCTTCTTTAATGGTGATGTAACACTGCTTCGAGGGGACTTCGCATGTGATGAGATTATTATAATAGGACTTATGAGGGACCAGTAGGGTTATGATTTAGGTTCGAATAATATGGATTAATACGAGACTTACTCGTAGTGTCACGAGGGCTATAGAATAATAAAATAGGTTTGTATGTGTGACACGTTAGGTTGAGTCAACATGATTGATGAGTTAGGCCAGTAGGATAGAGAGTGTTAACCTACTGACATTATGGTGATAAAAATGATACACTTCGGGGGTTGAGAAGTAATTCGGAACGTGTGATAAATGAGAAGATGGAAAAGCAATTAATACGTAGGTTTTGAGAGTGAGTACCACATATGGTTAGAATAAAAATACTATGGGTTGTGAGGGAATCTATATGAAATATGGAAATACACATTTGTGTGTATGTATGCTTGTCATATTATTATGTGTAGTTAATCATACCCGCGCTACTTACTATCACGAATGTTTTCGCATCGGGACATTATTATCTCGATATGACCTTTATGGGGTTGACTTGTACCCTAGAACATGGGATCCTTGGTATAGGCTATCTGAGAACGATAGTCAGACGGTCCTAAGAGACGTGAGGGTATGTGCTGACCTCTTAGTGACTTGGAACTATGCTTCGCCTCCAATATGTGTATTTTGTGTTAACACAATTCGAGAGTGAGTCCGAACTAGTATTTCCCTCATTTGTACGAGAGGTAGAGGGACTTGATAGCAGAGTATGACAACAACATAGATTTTATATGGGGTGTCGATTAGTATATATATTGTATGAATGATTAATATATAAACACATACCTGGAAATCTTCTACTGTGTGTGTAAGTAGATAAATATTGAATAAATGTTCCTAATCACAGTAAATGCTTGAGATTCCATAGAAGTATTGAGATATACATAATTGACTTAAATGGTCTTTAATAAGATGTTATTTTAATAAATCATAGACATACGGTCTCGCGAATCAGAATCTATGGGAGGAGAATTGGGTTAGACTTATGAGTCATTTTAGTAGTACAATAGGCGTGCACACTAGATGAGAGGTGAGAATTCTCAAGAGAGTGTCGAGTACTAACATGTATGTAATATCAACTGGTAAGCATTTTAAATACTTGCTAAACTATTTTAAAGTTTTTTTACACTCGAGCACTGACCCATTTCATGTCATCTTTTCTCTCTCCTATATATATATATATGCAGTAGACGACTTCATCATTTATCTTCTCAGTCTTTCATTTAGTTATCATTAGATAGGGCCTGTGTCACCCATCTCTCCTTTTTACCTAGTCTAGAGATTTGTACTCTTTATGTCCGTATTCATTTTAGTTGGGATTATTTTAGTTTATTACATTGTCGTATGATTTGGGATATTTTAATTGGATTGATTTATCTAGCATGCTCATTCATTTGAATGATTTGGTTTTAATACTATGATTTAAATTCGTGAAACTAGTTTCATTGTTAAAAATAACAATCGGACTTAATTTGTTAAATTAAACGTTTTGACACTTAGCTTAATTATTTATTAGGTGATTAATTAAGAATTTTTTTTCCCGATAGGGATGCTAAGAATGATCCAATCGGAGAGTTTGAGTTAATTTAATAAAGGACTTATCACCCAGTATTTAATTAGGTGGGGTGTCATAAGTGGTATCCGAGCATCAGGTTCTAGTGTCCTTTAGGATATGTGCGTCTTATTATGCTTCCAGCGTTGCTTTATTTTATATAGAGCCCTATGTTTAGGATTGTTGATTTATATGCTGAGATTTTGTTCTCTTCCTATAACGTATGTATATTAGTGAATCTGATTTGCATTAGTGCGTATTCGAATAATGAAGTATGGAAGGCAAGGGCCATTGGGCGGAGAGTAGCAGGCATGGCTTAGTTGAGCTTGTAGAGTATATTCAGGGATGATGACCATAGTCGAGGTAACCCCTATTATGGCACGAAAGGCCAAGCCTGTAAAGATGTATAGAGCGCAACCTATGATGTCCAAGCACTGCTATAGTCGAAAGTGGCACAAAAGTAGACTCATCCAACTTGGTATGACTGGGAAAGAGTCAGATGAAGCATTTAGGAGAACCGTCAGTGGAAATTCTAGAAATGCGGGGATTGTGTGTGTTAGCCAAAGGAGATAAAATATCCAAAGGCTTAGGCATATGACGGAGTGTGACTAACTGAAAGTAAAAATTTGGGGTAAGTTTTTTCTTGGCTCTTCGGAATGAAGTTATAATGGTGGGAGTCAGCCACCACTTTTAAAAGTGGAAAGCTATGTCTATAGAAGGATCTTAGGTACAATTTGACCGTAGGTTCCTTCATCAAATGTTCACGATAAGATGTGAACGTTGTTCCGAACTCATCACAGGAGGGCCGGACAGAGTTCCACTTATGAATATGAATCTAAAGTGTTAGCGAATCTTGTATCTGAGTATGTAGATACAAACGGAGGAGAGGATTTCAAGTGGGAGATTGACTAGTAAGAAAAGTTAACAACACTAAAAAGGAAATTCTGTTGGACGATCGATCGAGATGGAGACAATGTCGCGTTTGATCAATGGAGATGTTAATGTTTCTTTGTGTAGGAAGCTAAAAGAATCTAAGAATTTAGTTAGAGAATAAGGCTAGGCGAAAAGGTGTTAGTAAAACACCACAAGGGGGAGACCCATTAAGGACCCATTTAAATGATTCAGATAGCTGAGTTCTTACCAAGCGATGGTGAATTTAGTAAGGTATATTGAAGCAAGTAACATGTTAATTAGGGCCAACAAAGATAAGGGAACAACGGGGGTACCCATCAGGATCGGGACTATCAAAGTCCGAGAGAAGGAACCTTAACAGGGTCAGTATGATAAGAGATGAGTGGATTATGTGTTGAGGTATTTTGTGGAGAGTAAAACCACATACGTTAATTTTTTTCCCAAAGCAAGTAAAGGTACAAGGATATGGTTCTTGCAAGGGCAATGGTTAATGTAGTTTTCGATTCGGTTTGGACAGTTGTGTTATGTCCAGGAAACCATTTGAGTAGCCAGGGCAATTGGCAAGGTAGAAGTGTGAGTTTTATCCTCAAGGGATGAGGCGTATTTTATGTGACATGATCGAGTCACTACATTTTGATTATTGAGAGATTCGCATGTGAGACAAGTTTAGGGCATATATCGACAACGTTATTATTATGTGTATGTTTTCCCTAGTATACTGAAGTTATCTTTAATGTTATTCGCAGAGGATAAATAGGTCCCTTATTAGTGGTATATACTTTATTGAGATTACTTATTTTAGTGATGTGATATAGGAGTATGATATTATCCTGGTTACGGCTTTATAGTAATGGTGAGAATTATAGTGGTCAGTTATTGCAAGGCTATAGGGGTAGTTGCCCTAGTGCAGCATGTTTTGTTCTGGCGAGACCTCACATGCAAGACGGTTGGGCTCGCACTTATATTATATATTATAGAGACCTCAGAGGGTTTAGTGGTCTCGAGATATTCGATCCTGGTGTGTGTAGGGAATTCATTGATATGATTCGAAGTGTATTAGGTTTACTATTGAGCAAAAAAAAATTTAGTTCGTTATTATGTTTAACACTCAGGACTTAGAAATGGGAGAGTGCATTGTTATATCACTCCTTTAGAGGCATGTGAGTTAATACTTGAAGATATATGTCTGGGGACAGGATTTCGAGAGTTCCGATTGTACGTGTATGAGGTTTATGGAATATGATTACCAACAATGTTGAGTGATAGTGTCTCTAGGAAGGAAAGTTTCTCATTTAAATGTAATTATAGAAGGGGATATAGCTTTTATGTTAATAGATGGGAATATAGGGGTACATGTTATGGACTGAGGGCCTAACGAATTTCGATGACCGACAATGCTAGGTAGTAGTGTATCGGGGGGTTCCTTGATTGGATTTCACCTCGCATGAAACTTAGCATAAGGTTGGAAGTAGGGAGATGTTGGCCATTCGTCCATAAGTCCGATACCTCGGTCGTTATAGAAGTATGTAGTTATAACTGTATGTTAAAAGGTAAATTCCGATATAAGGCCAGTGGAGCCGGTTTTGCAGTGGGGATGGATTAAAAAATTTGTTTTATCACCATGAGTTGAAGGGTGGGGCGATGTTAAGGAGGATTTAAAAGTTTTGAATTCTAGGGTGATTGAGAGTACCCAAGTGTTGTAACCACGTTGTGAATACAGGGGCAATAAATAATTGAGTGTTATGTGTAAAGCATATGTGATGTTTATTCCAGTATGCATGGTTTATAGGTTGTGTGGGCATCCTGGTTAGCTAAGGTTAGAATCGTCCGGGTTAAAGGAACGTGGGAATAGATGTGTGGAATATATGCCTAAGGGAATAATATAACGAAGTTGAAATAGTAAACTGGATTAATCATCGTGTGAGAAGGACGATAATCCATAAGTATGTGTGCAATCAAAATAGCACACCTAAATTTAGTTGAAAGGATGTAGGAAGACATTTAGAAAGGGGTATTCCTTGAGAAGGGTAAAATTTAACTATTAGGGAAAACACTCGGAGCGGAGTTTTACCTAGTCGAATGTTGAGAGATACTTGCACGTAGGTATAATGATGATGTTATTGAGGTAAAAAAAAGTCCAGAAGTGCACATCGTGGAGAAAAGTGCACGGGTCGGAACTTTCGGGATACACCAAGGAAAGAAGGGGAGTATTAAGTATCATTTAATGTGAGACATTACAAGTGGAAGTCAATGTTGAGCGAGACATGGTGAGTAGTCTCCGCATGCACCATTCATAGATAAAATTCGATTGGAACAAGAGGTTCATCTAGAAAATTTCGTATCAAGCCGATGATTCTGATAGTGGAAGAGGGCAGTCAAGTCGGTAAAGTTTCTTTGATCGGTTGCCAACCTCAAGGTAAGATCAAGGGTTCCTTTGAACGTGTGGAACAATTTGCCCAAGAAGGAAGTGATTGATATTCCTTTGGGGTGATTTACAATATTAGCTAGTGTGCCCCAGTCTTCCTTTGAAGAGAAGAATCGTGTCAGTATGTGGCCCTACACAGTATTGTTCTGAATTAGGATGAGATTTTTTAATTCCACCTTTAGTATGAAAATTAGGGAAGCAACGGGGATAACGTTTCATTTTGATCAGATTGTATCACCCATACCCCGAGGAGTAGGCGAACGGTGATTAACGATTAGCGGAGTCATGTGAAAGTAATTTTTGATTCATTGCGATCATTTCATTTCCACAACAGATATAGATATCAAGTGAAGTATAGTACGATAATTGGGAAAGGATATTACCTAATGGTAAGGTTTCGTGAAAGCACTCGTACCTCTTTATTGTGAACAAGGTGCTTATTGAGGTTTTTGTGTGGAAAAACCTTAACTTTTCTCACTCTGGATGTTAAGAGGTGGGCGGATAATCAGAATTTTGGATTTCTCGAGAGTTAGAATCCGATGACTAAAATGGAATAACCACATACGGTCCTAGGTAATCTTTTAACTATCATAAGAGTTACGTCACCAGGAATTAAGATTTGAAGAACGGACAAGAGAAGTTAGATGTTCATATGGTTTCTCCCAGGACGGGAGTTTTGTGTTTAGATAAATACGGGAGTTGATACGAGGTGAGATGCGGCCTCCCAAAAATGTTAAGACAATGGGGCTTGTTGATGTAAAAAATTAGATTATCTCTAATTTATCAATCACATATAAAATAAATAAGACAAAATATTTTTAAAGTGGTTCAGCCTTATAAGAATGGCCTACGTCCACTGTTTTTGCATTGCTGGCTGTTTGCTTAGAATTCTTGATTTGTGAGTTTACCAAGAAACCCAGAGTCCCCTTCTAATGAGGAGGTTACAATGTATTTATTTCCTTGAGGCTAAACATGTGAAAGGACAATGCGTTGTTATCTAGTAGACATATACATCTGTACGATAATAATGAGCATTTAATGCGCAGTCGTCTCTTTTATTCTCTTGATTTGGATGCTCTGTACGCTAAGTAGCTCGGACCGCTTAAGCTTCTCGGACAGCCTAAGCTTCTCGGCACGCTTGAGTTTCTCGGGGCCCCTGAGTTTCTCGGGGCCTTAATCTCCTTGGGACACCTAAGCTGCTCGGTATGATTGAGCTGCTCGGGGTGCTTGATTAGCTCGGTGATAGTATATTATTCATTGAAAGTGTTCGTAGGATGACACGTATCTTCCAGTGAATGGTCCACATCAGCAGACTAAATTTGGTATCAATAGAAGCCCCCAATGTTTCACACTTTGAGGTTAAAGAAAAGTGTGGAATGTTCTACTCGAAAACTGCTCAGATTATTGGTTTTTATGGTTTTTAGGAAAATGTTCATTGAATATAACTCCTTTTTGAGCGCATAGTATTAGGCTTCATAAATATTTTGAATTCTCATGACCGCTTTGATATTTGTGCCCCTTTTCTTATTTTAGTCGCCGGGGATGCAAATGTCCTCCCTTGTAATCATTGCCTTTCTCTATTCCTGAGGTAAAGTATTTAAGCGTGGCAGAAATCCTATCGTCTTTCACTTTTCAAATATGTATCTTTGAACTTTTCATTTTCTCTCTGTCTTGTGACTTCGTTCTTTCCATAGTTCATTGTCACCTGATCTCTCTTTCTCTGTAAGACTTTCATCCCTTTCTTTTATTTACTTTGTTCATCATGGTTTATCTTGTTGAGTAGATGGACAAATTTCGGTCTGAATTTTCAATCCCTTCGTGGGTTATTTTGGAAGAACTTTCTGAACCTTCTGATTATTTTTCTTTGGCTAAGGGACATTGGTTCCCAAGTCTTTTTGTGGCCAAATGTGGCTTTTCTTTTCTGCCAAATCCCCTATGTTTGGAGTTCTGCCAATATTTTGATGTTGTACCTGCAAGAATCGCTCCAAATACCTGGGGGATAGTTAATGGCATACATAGATTGAATCAACTTCATGGAACCCATTTAGGGATTCCAGAGATTATGTACTGCTATAGATGGGTTGTCAGTGATACCACATTCTATTTAAAAACTAGGTTTTTGAATAGAGCTTTAGTTGTCAATCTTCCTGATGCCAATACTGATTATTTTGAGCATGGGTTTGTTATGAAAAATTATCAACACGCTCCATTAAATGGAGATGATGTATATCAAGGTCCCAGGTGTCCCCCTTATGGCAATGGAATAGGTGGTTTTTATTTTTTGAAATCCTATTTTCTTTGTGTTCGATAAAATGCATCACTGACATTTGTTTTTTTGTTTGTTACAGTTGACAGTAAAAGAAAACCTCCAAAAGAGGCTGATGTTAACTTGAAGCATTTAAAACTTATTTCGGATTTGCATCAATCTGTTATTGAGGAACATATTATATTTGCTTATTACTTGCTGCAATACAAGAGCTATACTTTATCTTTCACTGCTCGTCCTCATCCGGTGGTAGTTAAGCTTGACCAAGTACCAGCCTCTGAGACTAGTGTGGAAGGTCCTTCCTCTGAGTCAAGTATTCCTATCAGTGATCTGATGAAGAAGAGAAAAGCTCCTGCCTTTTTTGACAAGTCTGCCTCTACTGCTGTGGAGGCAAAGAAAAGTAAACAAGATGTCCCAAAAGAAGGGATAAAGACTGTAGACATACCCCCTTCTATTGCTGCCAAGAAAACTGGCGATAAGCCCCCTGTGGCTACGAGCAAGATTGTTGATATCTCTCCTCCGAGTGAGGTTATTATCATATCATCAAGAAAGAAAACATCTTTAGTTGAAAATGTTCCTGCTCCTCTGAGGAGGTTAAAGAAAAGCTCTTTTGAGAGACCTGCTAAACCTATCTCTTAACCTTCAAATGTTGAAGGTAGTGTTCCATCCTTTGTTGCTCCGTGCTCTGCTGTGAGTTTGGTGAGATCCTGGACTGTCCCAGAGGTCCAAGGCATTGAAGATACTCTTTCTTATGAGAGAATCACTACCCTGGCTACTCAACACATTGCCTTAGTAAGTATCTTCATCTTGACCCCTTTATTTTTTAATACTATGTCCATGTATTTACTTGAAGTTATTTCTTTTTTCAGCTGGTGACGTGTTTCAACGGCATTTTGAAGAAGGATGAAGCTATTAAGGCTTCAAGTTCCTCAGGAGGAGTAGAGGAAGCTTTTATTGGGCTGACCCAGTCTTTAAAAGACTCTCGTCAAAAATACGAGGAAGATAAAGTTACGTGGGAGAAGCAACTCGAGTCCATTGAGATGGACAAAATTCAAGCTGTGAATGCCTCCAAGGACTTGGAGAAGAAGTTGAAAGAGTTTGAGCAGAGAAACAAAGACTTTGAACAAAGCAACAAGGAGCTATAAATTAAGCTCAAATCTGCTGAAGAGGAAGTTGTTAAACTTCAAGATGTTGAGCGATAGAAAATGGAGGTGGAAGAGAAGTTAAAGGCTGCCGAGGAGCTCCTTAGGGAAAGGACCTCCTCAGAGAAGGAAAAAAGGAAAAAGGTAGTTAAAAATCATTCAGTGCTGGTTGGGACAAAGGCTAGAACAAGGGCCTGGCTGCCATGTCTTCTCAAATGGAGTGTGCCAGCCTCAAATATTTTAGGGATGGATGGGTTGCAGCCTTGCAGGAGCTAAAAGTTGCCGAGAATTCTGAGTTATTTCAGCAGCACACTCATGTCCCTCCTCCCTCTCCTGGAGAAGAAGAAGAGGATGAAGCTGCTTCAAATGAATCTCTATGATTATTGGAGATCAGGTCCCTACTGTTCTTGTTGTTCAACCTTGCACCGAGCAACTCTAACCAACCAGTACTTCTACCGAGCAGCTAATCTTATCCTCCGAGCAACCAGTCTCTTCCTCCAAACCTTCTGAGGAAGTCATAGGAAATAAGGAGAAGGTGTAGAGTTGTTCGGGTTTTTATATTATGCTTGAATGTAATCTCAGACTTTCTATTTTCTCTTATGATGAAATAAAATTCGTACTTTGGTTGCTCGTCTTGAATTTCTTCTTTTACTTGCTCTGTCTACATCATTATTGATTCTTTTTATTTCTTCTCTTTGCTAGTTTATGGCCAGGATAGAGCTCTTATCAGCTCATGACACAGAATTGATGAAGAAATGCAATGACTATTTTAAAGCTGGTCATGCAGATCTTAATGAGGCTCAAATCATTGATATCCTTGGTTCAAATACTTCTAAACGAGCAGTTGAAGCTTATCAATACTTAAAGTGTTTGATTGATTATTATGTTGCCAATAATGTGGCCTACTACGAGATGATTGAAGATCTCTAAGGAATTATCGAGGAACTCCAACAGCAATATGAAGAATCTTCTACCCTTTTGCACCAAGGATACGAGAAAAAATTATCAACAATTGAGTGCTGACAAAGGGTATGACAAGTTTATCTCTTATTATGAGAAGAAAGAGAGTGTTCTAAAGCTTGAAGTTGAAGAGCACAGGCATATCGCCAAGTTATTGGAGCAGGAGAACATTATTTTGCAAGAGGAGATAAAAGAACTCAAATATGTTGCATCCTCCTCGGGAGCCTTGGTCCCTGTTAATGATGAAGGTTTCTCTTTCTTGGAGGTAAAAAATGTCAACTTACGAGATGAGTTAGAAACTTTGAAAAGGGCCGGACCCTCCTCATCTACTCGTAGATGAGCAAGGTCTTCTTCTCGTGGATGAGTTAGGGCTGGTCAGGTCACCATTGAAGAAGCTAGAATGCAGTCGGCTTTAAAGAATCAGGCCTTTGAGTTGTTGGAGAAGAACTAAGCCTTAGCAGAAATGTCTAAGAAGATTCTGAACTTCAACGAACAACTCACTACTCAGAGTTCTGCCTTGGAAAATAAGGAAATCCTGGTGAAGAATCTCCACGAGAAACTAGAGAGGTTAACTTATCAATTCGATAAACAACCCAGAGAATTTTGGATGGATGGGTATAATGAAGCCCTTTACCATCTTGATGATCGGATGCAGCAGTCAAATAACGAGGGGTACAAGCAAGGGTGGTTGAATGCACTGTGGGTGCTAAAATTAGAGCAGGGCCACTACTTATGGGATTATTATGATCCTGGTGTGCATGATTTTCTCGTATCTCCTTTTAAGCTTGACATCAGTTGGATTCCTGCTCGGGCAATTCCTCAATGCTTAATCTCCAAGTATCTCGGCGATTACAGTCTTCATGAAAATTTTGATATATCTCGCCTAGAGCATTTGCTTGATTGTCCCTCTGTAATGAATGTTAGAATGTTGAGAGATGTAAATTTTATAAATTCCCCTTATGCCTTAGATGATCCTCCTGCTGGAGTAGAACCTGTTTCAAAGGCAGAAGGGAAAAAACCAATAGAATAGGATTTTTATGAAGTATATTTTTCACGGCACATGTAATTATACTTGATTTGATAAAGAAATTTTTAGTCTTTTGCCATTTTATTTTCTTCTAAATAATTTGTAGAATGTCCTTGTTTGTTTGTTTGTGAATATATGCACATTCTATTTTGCTTTTGGATAATGGAACTTGTCCTATTTATTATTTGATTATAGTGACTTATCACTTTTTGGGCCTAAGCAATGAAATGAATTGCGTCCCATGTTCTTGCTTAGTTTAACCAATCGGAGTTGATTGTAATTGGTTTACCGACCAACCAGAGTTGGTTTTAATTGATTCCCTACCAACCAGATTTGGTGGTAATTAGTTTCCGACCAACCGAAGTTGGTGGTAATTTATTCCCGACCAATCGAAGTTGGTGGTAATTAGTTCCCGACCAACCGGAGTTGGTGGTAATTGATTTGTCGACCAACCGGAGTTGGTGGTAATTGATTCCCGACCAATCGGAGTTGGTGGTAATTGATTTTCCGACCAACATGTGGTAATTGATTTCCGACCAACCGGAGTTAGTGGTAATTGATTCCCGACCAACCGGAGTTGGTGGTAATTAGTTCCCGACCAACCGGAGTTGGTGGTAATTGATTTTCCGACCAACCGGTGTTGGTGGTAATTGATTCCCGACCAACTGGAGTTGGTGGTAATTAGTTCCCGACCAACCGGAGTAGGTGGTAATTGATTTGCCTACCAACCGGAGTTGGTGGTAATTGATTCCCGACCAACCAGAGTTGGTGGTAATTGATTTTTCGACCAACCTGAGTTGGTGGTAATTGATTCCCGACCAACCGGAGTTGGTGGTAATTAGTTCCCGACCAACTGGAGTTGGTGGTAATTGATTTCCGACCAACTGGTGTTGGTGGTAATTGATTCTCGACCAATCGGAGTTGGTGGTAATTAGTTCCCGACCAACCATAGTTGGTGGTAATTGATTTACTGACCAACTGGAGTTGGTGGTAATTGTTGTGTAGTGTGTAGCACTAATATTTCGAGAAATTTCAACAAAGAGAGAAATTGGGTGAAACATCACTTTATTCGTACTGAAGAAATTGTATTACATAGGAATTTCAATTACTGATAATATTTGCGCAGATGCTCTGCATTCCATGCATTCTTGAATTCTTCTCCTTCCAAGGTTTCAATCCTGTATGTCCCTGGACTAACAACTTTTGTTACTTTGTAGGGTCCATGCCAATTGGCTTCCAATTTGTTATTCTTTTGGATCACTTTCTTGAGCACATAATCCCCTTCCTTCAAATCACACTTCTTCATTCTTTTGTTATAGAACAAAGTTATTTGTTATTGATACGATGCGTTCCCGATTGCTGCTTCCTCCCTAACTTCTTCGAGCATATACAGGTCTAACCTTCTCATCAAATCACTGATAGGAGAATTGAAATTAAGCACCCTATGCGTGGGTAAACCTAATTCAGCAGGTATGACAGCCTCACTCTCAAATGCCAGCATATATGGAGACTCTCCAGTTGCTGTTCATGGTGTGGTATGATAAGCCCACAGTACAGAATGTAGCTCGTTAATCCAATTTACTTTTGCATCATCTAGTCGTTTCTTCAAACCATTCAACAGCATTCTGTTTTTCACCTCAGTTTGCCCGTTGCTTTGAGGATGGCTTGGTGCAGAGTGGATCTTCAGTACATTGGATTGATGATAATACACAACAAACTCCTCATTATCAAACTGGGTTCCATGGTCGGTAATGAATGCATGTGGTAGACCATATCTACAGATAATATTCTTCCAAATAAATTAATAGACTTTGTCGTATGTCATATCAATGAGAGGCTCAGCTTACACCCATTTGGTAAAGTAATCCACAGCAACCACGAGGTATTTAAACATTCCCCTCGTCGTTGGAAGTGGCCCGACCAAGTTTATCCCCCACATGGCGAATGGCTAAGGAGACGTGATGGGTGTTAACAATACATTGTAATACCCCGTATTTTTATGCTATATTAATTTGGGGATTTATTAAATTTAATGAGAATGATTATTTAATAAAAAAATCCGGAAATTAATTATGTTATAATTATTAACGTGACGAGAGTTAATAATTATGGGAAACTTGTTGAATATTACTAATGAGCATAGTAATATACTATATTGGTTATATTGAATGTCATAAGTGAATTAAATGACTATTTCGGAAATTTAAGTCGGGACGTGCCCGTGTCACGTCGAGACTAATTTTGTTAAATAAAAAGTGAATATTTTATAAGTTGTTCGTATGGTCATTTTGAGTGCGCCAACACGTCCGGAAGGGTCAAGATAGTCAGAAAAGTGTACCCGGGGGTTTAGTTTGGGTCTTAGGGCGTTTTTAGGCCTAATTAGTACCCCGGGAGGGCATTTTAGTCATTTTACATAATTGGGTAATTAAACCCACCAATTTCAGCAACCTATATCTGCCATTAGGTTAGCCTCTTAGGGTTAGAATATCCATAAATCAAGTGACGGCCATTGGAGAAGAGAGGAGAGAGCTCCAAGGCAATTCAAGGCCAAAAAGCCATCGGATTTCACCGCCGCCACCACCACCGCGTAGATCGCGAGACAAGGAACGCAGCCATACCAAAATCAGCCGTGAATCTGCATACCAAAAATCCCAAGCAAGTATTTGACTTGCGTATTTTCGTTAATGCAATCTTCATATTAGTCTAGGATTGTTTAGAGATGGAAATTATGGAAGAAAACTCAATTTGTGTTAGGATAATGCATGTAGTTTTGATTATATGGAAATTCTGGAACCCTTGCCATGTAGAGGAATATAACCCACGAAATTTTGATGATATATTAGAAGGAATTTCTGGTAAAAACAGATTAGAACCTTGATTAAGGAAAACTCTAGGGTTCTTGATGATTGGATGAGATTTTGAGTTAATTATCCATGTTTAATGTTAGATATACACATGCTTTACGTTATAAACATCTGGTATATTGTTATAATGATAGTAGTAGGATTTTTGGGATGATTAGAATGGAAGGACATGGTTTTGGTTGAAGAAAGTTAGTGAAACCCGTAACTGCATTCTACAGAATTTTGTCCAGACCTGCTTGATCGATCGATCGAGCCTAGAGCTTCGATCGATTGACCCCTCCTGGCAGACACCTAAATTCCTCTTTAAATACGTTAAATTCAAATTGTCGTGTTATAATTCTTGGGCATTCTTGATAAATTGATTTGGGAGACATTGAGGACTAGTAGGGTATATGAATAAATGTTGGAACCTTAAATCTTCAACGAGAATAGTATTATGGGATATTTACTTTAGATTGGTAAACTTATAAATTTAAAGGGGTGAGGTGCATAAGAGAGTTACGTTGGAACCTAATAAAGACACTTAGTGAAATTCAGAGTTGTAAGGGTATAGCCCACGAGTGTTAGGTAATAAGTGAGAAAACCCTTCGAGTTAAGGTTAGGAATGAAACCTTATACGTAATTCTAAATGTGAAATTAAGGATAAATGGTATAATTGTGGGTGACGAGAAGAACCTATATTAATATGATAAAGTGGTATGATTATATGATTGTGTGTACATATATTATATACATGTGAAAAACATACCGCGCTACTTGCTATCCTTGAGGTTACCGCGCTAGGACAGTCTTATCTCGATGGGACCTTTATGGGGGATATTTACTTGTACCCTAGAAGATAGATATCCTTGGTACAGGCTATCGAATTGATAGTTCAGACGGTCCTAAGAGACGCGAGTATGTGCCATCCCCTTAGAGACTTGGAATCTATGTTTCGCCTCGATATTGATTGTGTATGTGTTAATACAATTTGAGAGTGATTCCGAATTTGTATTCCCCTTGATTTGAGTGGTATGGGGTTTGGATAGTGGAAGTATGCACGCACCATAGTTTTATTCGGGGTGCTGTTATATATATATTATACGAGTAGTTAATATGTATATGAGGTTATGAAATTTGAAACTTCCTACTGGGATTTGATAAGTAGGACATGGTTGTTGACTCAAATTATTAAATACTTGTTTTGAAAAAGTATAATATGTCACTGTAAAACTTTATTGTTTTTATAAAGTTAAAATGGAGAACTTTGGTTACTGTTTGGAACATTCTTTTTAAAATGAAATCGTGAATTGTAAATCTTACGAGTAATCTAAGATAAGTTAAATCTTTTAGAAAGACTAGTGTGATTTATTGATAAAACAAACCGTTGGGAAGATTAGTGCGATAGGTGTACACATTAGAAGAGAGGTGAGTATTTCTCAAGAGAGTGTCTCACTAATATGTTGTTGAATTGGCCTGTATCAATTTAAATACTTGCTAAACGTATTTTAAATCAAACACACTTTCGGGCTCTGACCTGTTTCTTTTTCTCTCTCTCTCTCTCTTGTATATATATGTATATATTTCAGGTGCCCAGCCACAGGGGCGTCTTGCTTAGGATCCCTTAAGAGGAACGTGCTGCAGCTTAGGTGGGAGTTGCAGGTCACTTGCGTAGACGGCTTCCTTTATTGACTCCACTTCTAGCATTCTCATTTATTGGGCATGTGTCGCCCTTTCCATTATTTCATTTGTTGTTGGGACATTTTATTTCAGTTATTTCCAGTATTGTTCTATGGGATTTATTCAGTATGGATTTGTGATTTTAGTTTTCATATGTTGACATTCGATTGACGAATGCATTATATTACTTGGTTTACTGTGATGTGATTCTTAATTGTAGAAATGTTGTTTTTAAATAAATAAATCTTTTTCTTAAATTAAAATTTGGAAAGTATGTATGAAAATGGTATTGACACTTAGCTTAATTATTTAGGGTGTTAAATTGGAAAATTTATTTTTATCGACAGTGATGCTGAGAATGAACCAACTGTTTACCTTGATTTAATTTAATAAAGGAGTGATCACCCGATATTTAATTAGGCGGGGTGTCACAGGTGGTATCAGAGCATCAGGTTCTAGTGTCCATAGGATCTGTACGGCTTATTTCGCTTCCAGCGTAACTTTATTGCTATAGAGCCCTATTTTTAGGATTGTTGTATTCTTGCTTTTACGTTTAAGTCTTCAGCTATTTGAGATTTGATGATAACTGTAGACTAATAGACTTTTTCACGTTTCAGATGCCTCCGAGACGTGCTCCAAAAGATAGGCGTGCCCAAGCCGAGTAGCTAGCAGCTCCGGCACCAGGCACAATGAATGCGAACGAAGTAGCCGC
Source organism: Sambucus nigra (assembly GCA_949130495.1). Lineage (NCBI taxonomy): Eukaryota > Viridiplantae > Streptophyta > Magnoliopsida > Dipsacales > Adoxaceae > Sambucus > Sambucus nigra. The sequence continues at coordinate 206,014,852 of OX422208.1, forward strand.
CATTGTTGCTCAGGCGGTGAATGCCGCAATAGCGGTGATTCAGCAGGCTCCATCCCAGGTTTAGGCAGTGGCGCCAGTACCAGCACAGCTTCCATCCGCATGGGAGAGGGTTCGGGATGCCTTCCAGAAAGCACATCCCCCTGAGTTTTCTGGTAGCTCCGATATTGTTACAGTCAGCCAATGGAAGAAAGACATCCAGCGGCACCTCCATATGTATGAGTGCACTGAAGTGAAAAAGAAGTTATTGGCTTCCTTTAAGCTGGTGGGAGCCGCATTACAGTGGTGGGAGTCCAATACCACTTTGGAGGAGAGGGACACGGTCTCTATTCAGTTGTTCTGGGAGCGATTTGACCGCAAGTACTTTCCACCCGCAGTGCAGACTGAGATGAGGCAGAAATTACTAAATCTGAAGCAGGAGAATCTTACTATAGCTGAGTATGAGGAGGAGTTCACGAGACTTCTCACTATTGTGCCGGAAGAGGCACCCACTGAGAGAAAGAAGATTTTGTTGTTTGTTGACGGGTTAGCTTGGAGGATCCGTCAGCACCTTATTGGAAATCTATCCCTGAGTACTTTCACTGACGTACTCAATGTAGTGTTACTACATTTCCAGGATCACCGCTTCCATCTTCAGGGAAGCAAGAGAGCAGGGGAGTCCAGCCAGAAGGGCAGGACCGGGGGTAATAGTGCCAGTGGGGCACCAACTCATGGACAGACTCGTCAGCACGAGCAGAGTTCCCATCATGGGGACCCTGCTAAGCGATTCCGTTCAGGTGATTCTAGGTAGGGATTTGGGGGTTTCAGGCAGGGCCATCAGGGCCAGCCTAATTAGCAGGGCCAGCACAAACCACAGGGACAGCAGCAGAGCCAACAAGGCCAACCGCGTGCACATCAGGGCCAGAAGGGCCAGTGGCGTGGAGGTAACGGCCAGCAGGGCCGTGGACAGCAGGGTCAGAGGGGCGGTAACTTCAAAGGCCGATGCTTTGGGTGCGGTAAACATGGCCATATGCGCCAGGATTGCCCAGAGGGTGATAGGGCCCCACGGCAACAGGGATCCCGAAATGAGCCGCAGAGACCACTTTTCCCACCTGCCCTCCCAGCTCCAGCCCAGGTGTCAGCCCTACCAGCCATTCTAGCAGCTCCAGTGCAACAGGGGCAATTGCAGTATGGACGTGTCTATAACTTCCACCAGGCAGCAGCTCCACAGGCACCACCCACGATTGAGGGTATGTTTCCTATCCATGGTACTATGGGTCGAGTTTTGTTTGATACGAGGGCAACGCATTGTTTTATAGCTACGCATTTCACGAAGTCCTTAGGGTTGTTAGCCACAGAAGAGAGCACCGTGACGTGTGTCGACTCACCACTGGGGAGTGGGTCACTTATTTTCTTTATATGCCGGGGAGTTGGGGTAGAGATTGGTAGCTTGGTATTATCTGTAGATATGTTAGTCTTAGACATGCACGAGCATGATGTGATTATTGGTATTGACTGGCTCTCAGCTTATAGAGCCATGATTGATTGCTTCGGTGGGAGCATTGTTTTTGCCATTCCAGGGCAAGAGATGTTTGTAGTGGCGATGCCTCGCCCAGAGGGAGGTTCGACCGCTCATTTGTATTACATAGAGGAGGATACCTCTAAGGAGGTTGTGATTCCTCTGGATTCGATCCCAGTGGTTAGGGAGTATTCCGATGTGTTTCAGGAGATACCAGGCCTACCGCCCAGTCGTGAGATAGACTTTGTAATAGATTTATTACCAGATACGAGACCTATAGCACGCGCACCGTACCGTATGGCTCCGGCAGACATGCAAGAGCTACGAGATCAAATAGAGCAGCTGTTAGGTCAGGGCTTCATTCGTAGGAGTACCTCACCTTGGGGCGCTCCAGTCTTGTTTTTGAAGAAGAGAGATAGTTCACTGAGATTGTGTGTGGACGACCGGGAGTGGAACAAGGTCACGATAAAGAATAAGTATCCGTTGCCTCGAATCGATGATCTGTTCGACCAGTTGAGGGGAGCAACCTTCTTTTCGAAGATAGATCTGAGGTCGGGGTACCATCAGTTACGTATTAGAGAGCAGGATGTTTCAAAGACTGCCTTCTTGTCGAGATATGGGTCCTATGAGTTTAGGGTGATGCCGTTCGGACTCACAAATGCCCCAGTCATTTTCATGGACTTAATGAATCGAGTATTCAGAGAGTTCTTGGATCAGTTTGTCATCGTCTTCATAGATGACATCTTGATATATTCACACTCTGAGGAAGAGCATGCCGAGCACTTGAGGGAGGTTCTTCAGACCCTACGAGAGCATCAGTTGTATGCTAAGTACGAAAAGTGTGGATTATGGTTGCGAGAGGTACAGTTTTTGGGCCACGTTGTTTCTGTACAGGGGATTGCAGTTGACCTGAGCAACGTGTCAGCGGTGAGGGTGTGGGGACAGCCCATGACACCGACGGAAGTGCGTAGTTTCTTAGGATTAGACGGATACTACAGGAGATTCATTCGGGGACTCTCCAAAATAGCGGGTCCATTTACGAACCTGACTCGTAAGGGGGTACCATATGTTTGGGATGACGCTTGTCAATTGGCTTTCGACGAGCTGAAAGACAAGCTAACTTCAGCGCCAGTCCTTGCGTTTGCCAAAGACAGGTGTAGAGTACCTGGTTTACACCGATGCGTCCTTACGGGGACTTGGGGGAGTACTTCAGCAGGAAGAGAAGGCTATAGCTTTTGCTTCCCGTAAGCTTAAGCCGCATGAGAAAAATTACCCCACCCACGACCTGGAGTTAGCAGCGGTCGTCTTTGCATTAAGGATATGGAGGCACTATTTATTGGGTGAGAAATTCCGTTTGTTCACAGACCATAAGTCACTGCAGTACCTGTTCACTCAGCGAGAGCTGAATATGCATCAGCGCAAGTGGTTAGAGTTTGTGAAAGACTATCAGTTCGAAACACAGTATCATCCGGGGAAGGCCAACGTAGTTGCTGATGCGTTGAGCCGTAGACCGGTAGACGATGTAGCGGACGTCTGGAAAGCAAAGTGGAAGGAGTTGGGTCATCAGGACGCAGTAGCCCTCTCTTTCATATCCGTCATGTCAGTCACACCCGAGATTGTTACGAGGGTGATACAGGCACAGACCACAGACCCATTTTGCCAGGAGCAGATTGTGCAACTTCTAGCCGAGGGTGCTGAGTCCTATTCTGTTAGTTCTGATGGAGGTTTGCGATTTAATGGGAGATTAGTGGTTCCAGGAGGAGCGGAGTTACGTCATGAAGTGATGACTCATTCTCATGGGTCCCGATTTGCAGTACATCCGGGAGGCGATAAGATGTACCAGGACATGAGGCATCAATACTGGTGGAGTGGGATGAAGAAGGACATCACCGAGTTTGTGTCCAAGTGTTCTACCTGCCAGCTGGTGAAGGTGGACCACCAGAAACCTTCAGGATTGCTTTAGCCATTGGAAGTACCCGCGTGGAAGTGGGAGGGTATTTCCATGGATTTCATTACAGGGTTGCCTACATCACAGCGGGGCCACGATTCTATCTGGGTGATTGTAGACCGTTTGACCAAGGTGGCTCATTTTCTGCCAGTGAGGACAGATTATACCACGGGTCAGTATGCTCAGTTGTTCATCGCTGAGATTGTCAGATTACATGGGGTGCCCCTGAATATTGTGTCAAATAAGGACAAGATCTTTGTACCACGTTTCTGGGAAATCTTTCAGGAGGCTATGGGTACTGAGTTGAGGTTGAGTTCAGCTTATCACCCACAGACAGACGGACAGACAGAGCGTACTAATCAGATGTTAAAAAATATGCTACGCATGTGTGTTCTCGATTTTGGGGGAGGATGGGAGCAACATCTTCCACTGGTAGAGTTTGCTTATAATAACTCTTATCAGTTTACGATTGGTATGGTTCCATTTGAGGATTTGTATGGCAGGCCTTTTCGTTCTCCAACTTGTTGGCTCGAGGTGGGGGATAACAAATTGCTAGGTCCAGAAGTGTTTCAGGAGACCTCCGCGAGGATTGAGATAATCAGGAGTCGTATTCGGGTAGCCCAGGATAGGCAAAAGAGCTACGCCGATGCGAAACGGTTCTTCTGGGAGTTTAATGTGGGAGATCAAGTGTTATTGCGTGTATCTCCTAAGAAGGGTGTGATGAGGTTCGGGAAGAAGGGGAAGTTGGCCCCGAGGTACGTGGGACCATTTCCAATCATCGATAGGATTGGGCCGGTAGCATACAGGTTGGGATTGCCAGAACATTTACATCGCATCCACGATGTATTCCACATCTCGTCGTTGAGACGATATCTTCGGGATGATTTGGCCCATACTCACATTACGATAGATGAGATAGACTTACAGTCAGATAGCTCTTACGAGGAGAGACCAGTGTCTATTCTAGACTATAGTGAGAGGAGATTGAGGTCGAAAATAGTTCCACTTGTGCGAGTCCAGTGGGAGCATCATAAGTGGAGGAATCCACTTGGGAGCGCGAGGCAGATATACGCGAGAGATATCCAGAGTTGTTTTTACCAGGTATGCCTTATTTTCCGAATTTCGGGATGAAATTCCGTTATTAGGGGGGAAGTATGTAATACCCCGTATTTTTATGCTATATTAATTTGGGGATTTATTAAATTTAATGAGAATGATTATTTAATAAAAAAATCCGAAAATTAATTATGTTATAATTATTAACGTGAAGAGAGTTAATAATTATGGGAAACTTGTTGAATATTACTAATGAGCATAGTAATATACTATATTGGTTATATTGAATGTCATAAGTGAATTAAATGACTATTTCGGAAATTTAAGTCGGGACGTGCCCGTGTCACGTCGGGACTAATTTTGTTAAATAAAAAGTGAATATTTTATAAGTTGTTCGTATGATCGTTTTGAGTGTGCCAACACGTCCGGAAGGGTCGAGATAGTCAGAAAAGTGTACCCGGGGGTTTAGTTTGGGTCTCGGGGCGTTTTTAGGCCTAATTAGTACCCCGGGAGGGCATTTTAGTCATTTTACATAATTGGGTAATTAAACCCACGAATTTCAGCAACCTATATCAGCCATTAGGTTAGCCTCTTAGGGTTAGAATATCCAGAAATCAAGTGACGGCCATTGGAGAAGAGAGGAGAGAGCTCCAAGGCAATTCAAGGCCAAAAAGCCACCGGATTTCACCGCCACCACCACCACCGCGTAGATCGCGAGACAAGGAACGCAGCCATACCAAAATTAGCCGTGAATCTGCATACCAAAAATCCCAGGCAAGTATTTGACTTACGTATTTTCGTTAATGCAATCTTCATATTAGTCTAGGATTGTTTAGAGATGGAAATTATGGAAGAAAACTCAATTTGTGATAGGATAATGCATGTAGTTTTGATTATATGGAAATTCTGGAACCCTTGCCATGTAGAGGAATATAAACCACAAAATTTTGATGATATATTAGAAGGAATTTCTGGTAAAAACAGATTATAACCTTGATTAAGGAAAACTCTAGGGTTCTTGATGATTAGATGGGATTTTGAGTTAATTATCCATGTTTAATGTTAGATATACACATGCTTTACGTTATAAACATCTGGTATATTGTTATAATGATAGTAGTAGGATTTTTGGGACGATTAGAATGGAAGGACATGGTTTTGGTTGAAGAAAGTTAGTGAAACCCGTAACTGCATTCTGCAGAATTTTGCCCAAACCTGCTTGATCGATTGATCGATCGAGCCTAGAGCTTCGATCAATCGAAGGTTCGATCGATCGACCCCTCCTGGAAGACTCCTAAATTCCTCTTTAAATACGTTAAATTTAAATTGTCGTGTTATAATTCTTGGACATTCTTGATAAATTGATTTGGGAGACATTGAGGACCAGTAGGGTATATGAATAAATGTTGGAACCTTAAATCTTCAACGAGAATAGTATTATGGGATATTTACTTTAGATTGGTAAACTTATAAATTTAAAGGGGTGAGGTGCATAAGAGAGTTACGTTGGAACCTAATAAAGACACTTACTGAAACTCAGAGTTGTAAGGGTATAGCCCACGAGTGTTAGGTAATAAGTGAGAAAACCCTCCTAGTTAAGGTTAGGAATTAAACCTTATACGTAATTCTAAATGTGAAATTAAGGATAAATGGTATAATTGTGGGTGACGAGAAGAACCTATATTAATATGATAAAGTGGTATGATTATATGATTGTGTGTACATATATTATATACATGTGAAAAACATACCGCGCTACTTGCTATCCTTGAGGTTACCGCACTGGGACAGTCTTATCTCGATGGGACTTTTATGGGGGATATTGACTTGTACCCTAGAAGATAGATATCCTTGGTACTGGCTATCGAATTGATAGTTCAAACGGTCCTAAGAGACGCGAGTATGTGCCATCCTATTAGAGACTTGGAATCTATGCTTCGCCTCGATATTGATTGTGTATGTGTTAATACAATTCGAGAGTGATTCCGAATTTGTATTCCCCTTGATATTGAGTGGTATGGGGTTTGGATAGTGGAAGTATGCACACACCATAGTTTTATTCGGGGTGCTGTTATGTATATATATTATACGAGTAGTTAATATGTATATGAGGTTATGAAATTTGAAACTGCCTACTGGGATTTGATAAGTAGGACATGTTTGTTGACTCAAATTATTAAATACTTGTTTTGAAAAAGTATAATATGTCACTGTAAAACTTTATTGTTTTTATAAAGTTAAAATGGAGAACTTTGGTTACTGTTTGGAACATTCTTTTTAAAATGAAATCGTGAATTGTAAATCTTACGAGTAATCTAAGATAAGTTAAATCTTTTAGAAAGACTAGTGTGATTTATTGATAAAACAACCCGTTGGGAAGATTAGTGCGATAGGTGTGCACATTAGAAGAGAGGTGAGTATTTCTCAAGAGAGTGTTGCACTAATATGTTGTTGCATTGGCCTGTATCAATTTAAATACTTGCTAAACGTATTTTAAATCAAACACACTTTCGGGCTCTGACCCATTTCTTTTTCTCTCTCTCTCTTGTATATATATGTATATATTCCAGGTGCCCAGCCATAGGGGCGTCTTGCTTAGGATCCCTTGAGAGGAATGTGCTGCAGCTTAGGTGGGAGTTGCAGGTCACTTGCGTAGACGGCTTCCTTTATTGACTCCACTTCTAGCATTCTCATTTATTGGGCATGTGTCGCCCTTTCCATTATTTCATTTGTTGTTGGGACATTTTATTTCAGTTATTTCCAGTATTGTTCTATGGGATTTATTCAGTATGGATTTGTGATTTTAGTTTTCATATGTTGACATTCGATTGACGAATGCATTATATTACTTGGTTTACTGTGATGTGATTCTTAATTGTAGAAATGTTGTTTTTAAATAAATAAATCTTTTTCTTAAATTAAAATTTGGAAAGTATGTATGAAAATGGTTTTGACACTTAGCTTAATTATTATTGGAAAATTTATTTTTATCGACAGTGATGCTGAGAATGAACCAACTGTTTACCTTGATTTAATTTAATAAAGGAGTGATCGCCCGGTATTTAATTAGGCGGGGTGTCACATACATGGGGAGTTCTTTGGATAGAAGAAAAGCGTTGACATTTATCACACTTCTTGGCATAAGCTACGTAATCAGCTCTCATCGTCGGCCAGTAATACCCGTGCATTTTTATTCTTTGCAAAAGCATCCAACCTACCACATGGGCTCCACAAGACCCTTCATGAACCTCTTCGATCAAATTTTTCACTTCGGAGGGGTGGACACATCTTTACAGCCCTGCTATAATTCCTCATCTATATAAAATTCCATTGGTCAATACAGAACGAGCAACTTTAAACTTTAGTTTCTTGGCTGCGAGTTTATTTGTTGGTAAAGCCCCCTCTTCAATATAGGCCCTGATGGGGTCCATCCAAGATGGTCCCAAGTCAAGGGCGATGAAGTTTATCGTCAGATCTTTATCGATGCTCCGACTAGACAGGATTTCTATTGGGATTATTTTTCGTAGCTGGATGCGTGTGGCTGATGCAAACCGTGCTAGGGTGTCTGCTCTTGCATTCTCCAATCGTGGTATTCTAATCAACTGAATTGAAGTAAAACTTGATACAATCTCTATTGATTTTGCATGATACCTGACCATTAATTCTCCTTTTGCTGCATACACTCCTAAAATTTGATTTACGATTAACTGGGAGTCACTGAACACAACAACTTGCTCAGTCTTCATGGTTTTGGCCTGACTTAGACCCACAATCATTGCTTCATATTCGGCCTCATTATTAGAAGCCTTAAATTGAAAGCACGGAGCATATTCGACATCAATCCCATTTGGACTGTTTAAAATAATCCTTGCTCCACTGCCTGTAGAGCACGAGGAGCCATCTACATACATATTCCACACATGTACTCCATTATCAAACTCTTGGTCAGACAGAGTTCCTCGGTGGAATATTTGATGCTTTCTTTTGTCCTCCTTTAGTACTTCTCGATGCTCGTCCCCCGATGTAAGTTGGTCAGGGTTTAAATTTGATGATATTGAAACATCCACAGGTTGGTGTGTATTCAACTCCTGCTCGTCGGAGGAATCCTCCTAAGTAAATTCTGTTATAAAATCCGCTACTGCCTGCCCTTTGAGCTACGATCTAGGCTCATAAATTATATCATATTCACCAAGTTCTACTGCCCATTACATCAATCTTCCTGATTTCTTCGATTTATGCAGAGCTTGTCTTAATAGCATATCAGTTTACACCACTATAGTATGGGTTTAGAAGTATGGCCTCATCCTTCTGCTTGCTTCAATCAGTGCTAGCGCCAACTTCTCCAGCCTTGGATATCTGATTTTTGCTCCTCGAAAAGCTTTGCTGGTGTAATAGAATGGTTTTTGTACTCCGTCTTCCACTCTTATCAACGCCTAGCTCGTTGCATTTTTTGAAACTTCCAGGTACAAATATAGTCTTTCTCCCATCACTGGTCTAGATAATATGGAGGTGTCCCCAGATACTTTTTCAACTCTTGAAAGGCCTCCTCGCATTAATCATTCCACTGAAAAGATTTTTGGAGTGTTTTGAAGAATGGGAGACATTTGTATGTTGCTCGTAACATAAATCTATTAAGTGCTACAACTCGCCCTGTGAGGCTTTGCACTTCCTTCTTTGTGGTTGGAGATTGTAGCTCCAATAGAGCCTTGATCTTTTCAGGGTTAGCTTCAATTCCTCGTTGGTTAACGATATATCCGAGAAACATACCTTCTCGTACTCCGAATATACATTTGGTGGGATTTAGCTTCATTTGATATTTCTCTAGTTGATCAAAGGTCTGACCTAGGTCAACTAGATGATCAGCATCTTTCTTGATCTTCGTCAGCATATCATCAACATAAACCTCCATGTTGTGACTGATTTGCTCTGCAAACACCTTATTCATCAGCCGCTGATATGTTGCACCTGCCTTTTTAAGTCCAAAAGGCTTAGCATTATAGCAATAAGTTCCCCTTGGGGTGATAAAAGAGGTACTCTCCATGTCCTCAGGTTTCATCTTAATCTGGTTGTAACCAGAATAAGCATCCATGAAGCTCAACAATTCATGCCTCGAGATAGCATCCACAATTGATCGATTCGGGGCAAAGGAAAATGATCCTTTGGGCATGCTTTATTAAGATCAGTAAAGTCTACGCACATCCTCCACTTGTTATTTTTCTTCTTCACCATCACCATATTTGCTAGCCAATCAGGATATTTGACATCTTCAATAAAAGAGGCTTTTTGTAGTTTCTCTACTTCTTCCTGTATAGCTTGGTTTTTCTCAGGACTGAACACTCTTCTTCGCTGATTTACTGGTTTTACCTCCTTGTTCACATTGAGCTCATGGCACAGGAAATTTGGGTCTATCCCAGGCATATCTTCATGACTCCATGGAAAAGTCTATTTTTTGTGCCTTAGAAATGCTATCAATTCCTATTTTATCGATACATCCAGTGATGCACCAATTTGAGTTGTTCATTCTGGATGCTCGTCGTCCAGAACGACATTTTTAGTAGCCTCCATGACCTGGCCCTTCACGAGCTGAGACTCGTCTCTAGGGTCTAATGTTTCAATTTTTGCATCTTCTATTTCATCTACTTGATAGGTAGTAGTCTTCTTCCTGGATTCTTCATGTTCCTCTTGTTCGGTAGATGAATAGTAGCATTCCCGAGCTACTTTTTGGTCGCCTTTCACGACTCCTACTCCAAAATTGGTTGGGAATTTTAAACATTAATGTATAGTAGATGGTACCGCCTCGAACTTCTTCAGACCTACCCTTCCCATGATGATATTGTAAGCTGATTGGACATTTTTATCCATTACGAAAAAGCGTATTCTTTCTGTTCGACAAGCAGGCCATGTATCGATAAGCATATCCAACTTGATCGTCCCAAGTGGAAAAACCTTCTCACCAGTAAAACCAATGAGGGGCCTATGATATGGCTCCAACTAGGATAGCTTCATATTCAAACTGTCAAAGCATGGATAGAACATGATATCTGTCGAGCTACCATTATCTACCAGTATTCGTGAAATTACAACTTCTTTCATTCTCATCTTGATCACTAATGGGTCATCATGAGGATATAGCACACCTGCCAGGTCATTCTTAGATAAACCAATGACCAATTTATCTTTATTCACCTTCCTCGGGCGATCATCATCAGCCAGATTTATTCGCTGAATGTATGAGCAAGCTTGAGCCTCATTGATGTAAGCTTTCCTTTCTATAGTCATGTCCCCACCTTCTGCATCTCCACCTATAATAACATTACATTCAAATGATCCAAAATGGATTGAAAATACCTCACGTTCTGGCTGCCTTGGTCTTTTGGGGAGATCGGGGTCATCTTGGTCATCTTCTGGATCTTCTTCGTGACTTCTCTTTATGTCTTCTTTTGCTCGACGAGGAGATTTAGATCTTTGCCTTCTTCTATCGTTGGTCTTTTCACCATTTCGGTGATCAACATACTTGGTCAATTTTCCTCGCCTGATGAGTGCTTCAATTTCATTCTGGAGAGCTATGCAATGCTTGGTAGTGTAACCGTGGTCTTTATTGAACTCGTAATATTTGGACTTATTCTTTTTTTCAGGATCTGCCTTCATTTTTTCTGGCCAGTTTAGCTCCTCGCTGTTCTTGATCTCTTCCAGAATGTGGTTTATATCTACCTTCAAAGGAGTATAATTTCCAAATTTCTTCAACTGTTCCCGTGCTTGCTTTGCTTTTGAATGTCTGTTGCCACCATTATTCTTCTGATCCTTCTTATCAGTCTTGTGAGCCTCGACCTTGGTTTCCTTAGTATCTTCATTCTTCTTCGCAGCCATGGCCTCCTCAGCATTCATGATTTTGGCTGCTTTTTCCATCAGTTCAGCCATGGTCCTAGGCAGATCCTTGGCTAAAGTGTAGTACGATTTATCCAGCACTAGTCCACTCATCGGAGCAGTAATTGTTGTTTTCTCCTCATAATCAATTACCTCAGGTTTCTCGTTATTGAAACGAGTAATATAGTCCCTGATGCTTTCACATGTCTTTTATCTAACACTCAGTAAGTGTGCTACTCGTTTGACTAGTTTCGATCCAAAATAGAAGTTCCCAATAAAGAGTTCTGCTAGTTAAAAGAAAGTCACAATTTTCCCCCAAGGAAGGTTGTTGTACCATATCTGAGCAGATCCGGTAAGAGTTCCTGAAAATGGCCTGCATCTTATCTCATCTGGAACTGCATAGATATCGGCAGCAGCTTGGTATTGTTCTATATGAAGGACAGGGTCAGTTTTTCCATCATGTTTAGGTGTCACCATAGGAGCTTTGAATTTTGATGGCGTGGGAAAATCCACAATTGCCTGTACAAATGGTGTCCCTTGGACAAAAGTTCTTTGTAGAGGATTCTTAGCCTTAGCCATTTCCCCTAATCTGTCTTCCAACCTCTGAATAGATCCCTTCCATGCATCGTTTCCCTCCTCGAGCCTATTGGTTCGAGCAACTGATCACGTTGAATTTACCTCTTGGGATCTTTCATTACGAGCAATTGGTCGTGATTGGGCAGAGCCTTCCCTTAGATCGGATGGTCGTTGAGAGTTCCTTGACATAATCCTAGGGGGACTTCTATTCCTTTTAGGGCCTAAACGATCAAAAGGAGACACTCTACTCAGCCTTTCAAGAGCACTGGTCCTTTCTGGAGATAAAGTGATGTTTTGTTGAGAGTTTGTAGCTCGTACTGAGGAAGTTCGACTAGGCTGATAAGAAGGATCATTAGATCTCTCAGTACGATATGAGTCGGTGTGTTTAGATCTAGATTCCTCTGGGAATAACGTTCGCCTAGTTCGCGAAGAGGGTAAACGAGTATTTCTCTAAACACTTCGTTGTCCTGATTGAGCCGGCACTCCGCCTTGAACAGTTTATATAAGTTATCGTGTGGTTTCTTGCATGGTCGTATGGCCTTGGGACAAATTAGCCATTATACTAGCCAGATCTAGAAAATTTGGGGGAGTAGATGGATTTGGAAGGATCCTGGTGTTTCGATTACTGGGTTCTGGATTATCAGCCATTGATGATGAATTGTTTTGGTGAAAAATGCTAATTACAGTCATTTCCCACAGACGACGCCAATCTGTTGATGTAAAAAATTAGATTATCTCTAATTTATCAATCACAGATAAAATAAATAAGGCAAAAGATTTTTAAACTGGTTCAGCCTTATAAGAATGGCCTACAGCCACTGTTTTTGTATTGCTGACTGTTTGCTCAGAATTCTTGATTAGTGAGTTTGCCAAGAAATCCGGAGTCCCCTTCTAATGAGGAGGTTACAATGTATTTATAGCCTTGAGGCTGTACATGTGAAAGGATAATGCATTTTTATGTAGTAGACATATACATCTGTACGATAATAATGAGCATTTAATGCGCAGTCGTCTCTTTGATTCTCTTGATTTGGATGCTCTGTACGCTAAGTAGCTCAGACCGCTTAAGCTGCTCGGCACGCTTGAGTTGCTCAGGGCCCCTGAGTTGCTCGAGGCCTTAAGCTCCTCGAGGCACCTAAGCTGCTCGGTATGACTAAGTTGCTTGGGGCGCTTGAGTAGCTCGGTGACAGTATGTTGCTCGTTGAAAGTGTTCGTAGGATGACACGTGTCTTCAAGTGAATGGTCCACGTAAGCAGACTAAATTTGGTATCAACAGGGCCAATGATGTATAGGCTAGTTTCATTCTAATGTCGTCGGGTAGAAGCACGGTGTTAAGTGTCGTTATTGAGGTGTGACCATGTAACTGATAAAGTGTTGAGAGTTTTAAACCAGCTTGTTGTGAGGCGGGGACTATAGTGACTGAGCACCTTACTCAGAAGTTAGTTTTACGTAATGATAAAGTATCCAGGTAGGCCTTATTTTCCGAATTTTGGGACGAAATTATGTTATTAGGGGGGAAGTATGTAATACCTCGTATTTTTATGGCCTTTAATTATGGGATTTATTAAATTTAATTGGGATAAATTAACTTAATTTTTAATCCAAATTATAAATTGAATATTTACTAGAGTGACGAGAGTTAGTAATTATTGATAGTAATTGTGTTGAATATTACTAGATGAGTAAAGTAATATATGAGATTGTATTTATTAAAAATTGTCACTAGTGGATAATATGGCAGCTGTAGAAATTTAAGTCTTGACGCGCATGTGTCGTGTCAGGACTAAATTAATGGAATATAAATTAACTTAATTATAAGTCGCCCATATGGTCATTTCGAGTGCGCCAATGTGTCCGGTGGGGGCAAGATTTAGTTTGGATCCCGGGGCATATTTACGCCTAACTAGCATCCCGGGAGGGCATTTTAGTAATTTCTATTTTTGGGATTTAATTACCTATGAAAATTAGAGAAGTATATTAGGTGTTAGAGGTTGTCATTTAGGGTTATCAATCATAAAAACATAGAACTCACATTACAGAAGAAAAGAAGAGAGCTCTCCATGACTAGATCACAATCTGTAACACCTTTTACAAGAATAACACCACTGGGGCATGGATCGTAAGACGAGGAATGCAGCCATACCTTCGTCACCAATAGATTGGACATTCGATTCCCAGGCAAGTATCTATCTTGTTGCTTTCCAGTTGATATCCCTTCCATTCTAGCCTAGGAATGAAAATCACATGTTTTATTTAAAGAATTATATGTTTTGGAAGAGAATTTATATGTTGTAGGGAGAATCCATGTAGTCTGAAATCTTGATCTTATGTAGTGGATTACCCATGAACTTATTATGATATTTGGGAAGGAAATCTGGATTAAAATAGAGATACTCAATTATTCATGCAAAATTAGGTTTTATAAAGAAATGTGGAATTAAACCCCTTTCTGATTAATTCGCTGAGGATTTAGTGATGTCGTTACGTTAGAACTTGTTTATATATATTGCTTATACATTTGGATTACTTTGTTGGGAGTTTGGGATGAAATTATAGAGGTTTTGAGGAGTTATAATGATTGAACATGTAGTTGTCATAAGAAAATCTGGGCTGAGACTTGAAGGGTCGATCAATCGACCTATGAATATCGATCGATCGACTCCTACTGATTTTTGGAAATTTTTCCTCTTCTTTAATGATGATGTAACACCGCTTCGAGGGGACTTTACATGTGATGAGATTATTATAATAAGACTTATAAGGGACCAGTTGGGTTGTGATTTAGATTTGGATAATATGGATTAATATGAGACTTACCCGTAGTGTCACGAGGGTTATAAAATAATAAAATATGTTTATATATGCGACACATTAGGTTGAGTGAGCATGATTGATGACTTAGGCTAGTAGGATAGAGAGTGTTAACCTACTTACATTATGGTGATAAAAATGATAGACTTCGGGGGATGAGAAGTAATTGGGAACATGTGATAAACGACAAGAATGATAAGCTAATAATACCTATGTTTTGAGAGTGAGTACCACGTATGGCTAGTATAAAAATATTATGGGTCGTGAGGGTACCTATATGAAATATGGAAATATACATTTCTGTGTATGTATGCCTATTATATTATTATCTATCACATAGGTTTCTGCGTCGGGATAGTCTTGTCTCGCTGAGACCTTTATGGGGGATATTTACTTGTACCCTAGAACATAGGATCCTTGTTATAGGCTATCTGAGAACGATAGTCAGATGGTCCTAAGAGACGTGAGGGTATGTTCTAACCTCTTATTGACTTGGAACTATGCTTCGCCTCCAATATGTGTATTTTATTTTAATACAGTTTGAGAGTGAGTCCGAACTAGTATTTCCCTCATTTATACCATAGGTACAAGGACTTGATAGCAAAGTTTGCCAGAACCATGGATTTTATGTGGGGTGCTGATCAGTATATATATTGTATGAGTGATTAATATATATATACATATACCTGGAAATCTTCTACTGTGTGTGTAGGTAGACAAATATTGAATAAATGTTCCTAATCATAGTAAATGCTTGAGATTTAATAGTAGTATTGAGATATACTTAATTGACGTAAATGGTCCTTAATAAGATGTTATTTTAATAAATCATAGACATACGGTCTCGCGAATTAGAATTTATGCGAGGAGAATTGGGTTAGACTTATGAGTCATTTTAGTAGTATGATATGCGTGCACACTAGATGAAAGGTGAGAATTCTAAAGAGAGTGTGGAGTACTAACATGTATGTAATATCAATTGGTAAGAATTTTAAATACTTGCTAAACTATTTTAAAGTTGTTTTACACTCGGGCTCTGACCCGTTTCCTATTATCTTTTCTCTCTCATGTATATATATATATATATATATATATATATATATATATATAGGTGCCCAGCCACAGGGGCATCAGGATTGAATCTTTGAACTGTTGACGTGCTGCAGCTAGTGTAGGAGTTGCAGGTCTTTGCAGTAGATGACTTCATCCTTTGTCTTCTCAGTCTTTCATTTAGTTCTTATTAGATAGGGCATGTGTCGCCCATTTCCACTTTTTACCTAGTCTAGAGATTTGTACTCTTTATTTATGTCAGTATTCAGTTTAGCTGGGATTATTTTAGTTTATTACATTATCCTACGATTTAAGATATTTTAATTGGATTGATTTATCTAGCATGCTCTTTCATTTGAATGGTTTGGTTTTAATACTATGATTTGTATTCGTGAAACTGGTTTCATAGTTGAAAATAACAATTGGACTTAATTTGTTAAATTAAACATTTTGACACTTAGCTTAATTATTTATTAGGCGATTAATAAAGAAAAATTATTTTTCGACAGTGATGCTAAGAATGAACCAACCAAACACTTTGAGTTAATTTAATAAAGGACTGATCACTCGGTATTTAATTAGGCGGGGTGTCAAAAACGGGAGGAACTTTGGAATGAAATATTTCTCATTAATAACGAATTCAAGGATTTGCCTATAATCTTTGCGGGCGACTTCAATGTAGTTTCAAGTAATGAGGAGAAAATTGGTGGTAATCCAGTCATTGATGCATCCATTGAGGTCTTCAACGAAGCTATTGATTCCCGTGGACTCATTGACCTTGGGTATGAAGGTTCTAGATTCACATGGTGTAATAATAGAAAAGAAATGGGTCTCGTGATGGCTAGACTTGACAGATGGTTGTGCAATGACCGATGGAGTTCTTGTTTTCCATGGTCCCCTATAAAATATCTCAGTAGAACATGCTCAGACCACGTTCCACTATTGTTAATCGTAAAAAACAACTCTGATATAGTTCCTAAACCCTTTAAATTCCAACAATACTAGGTCAACCACCCTGATTTCCTCAAATAGTTACCCAATCCTGGAAATCTGAAAGCAACGGGTCTCCCATGGTGAGGGACTTTGTTTAATTACAAAAGCTTAAAAACTCTTTAAAACAATGGATCAAGATTACCTTCCCTAATATATTTCAAACAGTAATTGATAAAGAAGATCAAGCTAAACAAAAGGAAATAGAGTTTGAAAGGGATCGTAATCCAACTAATCGGGAGATTTTAAAAAAAAAAACTGAGATCATTCTTTCCTTAGGGGTTGAGGAGGAATATTGGCAAAAAAAATCTTCCATTAGATGGCTCAAATTAGGGGACAAAAACAATAAATTCTTCCCTAACTCAATTAAAATAAAGCACAAAAATCTACACATTAGTAGATTGAAAACGGAGGAAAGGTGGTTAGAGAATAATAAGGATATTTAACAGCACATAGTAAAGCATTTCAATAATATGTTAACTTCAGACGAACACAACCTAAGTGATACAATGCTACAACTTATCCCGAAACTTATATCTGAAGATCAAAATAATAAACTCCAAGCTATACCAGACGAAGAGGAAATTAGGGAAGCCATCAAATCTTTAAGCCACCTATCTGCCCCATGCCCTGATGGATTTGGGGGAATTTTCTACAAGAAATGTTGGCATATTATAAAGAATGACATATGCACGGCTAAAAAATTAGGGGAGGTAATGACTAGAGGCTAGTCTTCAGACCTATCAGCTTGTGTAATTTCTCTTATATAATTGTGGCTAAAATACTATCCACGAGTTTATCCATCATACTACCCAAAATATATCTGACAATCAAAGTGGCTTTGTAAAAACTAGAAGTATACAAGATAACATTTTAATTACTCGGGAAATGGTCCAGAACCCCCCAAAAGAAATTGGGTGGGTAACATTATACTTATGTTGGACATGTCTAAAGCATATGACAGGCTAAATTGGATGTTCCTCATCAACATCTTAAGGAAATTTGGCTTTGAAGAAACCTGGATTGACCTCACATGGAGATCCATCTCAGATGTTTGGTTCTCTATTTTAATTAACGGACAATTAAAAGGATTCTTTAAATCCAGTAGAGTACTCAAACAAGGTGATCCTCTATCCCCCAGCTTGTTTGTATTGGCATCAGAAGTATTAAGCATAGGATTAAACTCCCTGATGTCTAAGGGCCTTTGTTGACCATATTACCACTCACCGAGATGCACACGCATCACCCAACTAGCATTTGCTGATGACATAATTATATTCTCAAGGGCTGATAAAAAGAGTCTTAGACGAATTATAAAGTTTCTTCGTAATTATGAAATAACTTTCGGTCATCATATAAACATCTCAAAAAGCAGTTTCACTGTTGACAAGTCAACTCCATACAAAAAGACAATGTCTATAGCACAACTCACAGGACTGAATCTAAAGTATCTCCCCATAATCTATCTAGGGTGTCCCCTCTTCAATATCAGAATGAAAATAAGATTTTTCTACCTCCTAGTGGAAAAAATTCAACATAAACTTCAAGGTTGGCAATCTAAGTACCTATCATATGGGGCAAAATGGACTCTTATCAAACATGTACTCTTCTTAATACCATGCTATTTTCTCTCAGTGCTACAACCACCCAAGGGAATAATAAAGAAGATACACTATATTCTCAATAAAAAAAAGTGGGGAGGAAACGAACAGATCGATTGGAAGCACCAATGGCACAGTTGGGAGACCTTGTGTTTTCGAAGAGAATGTGGTGGTCTAGGATTTTCTAGTTTAGAAATCCGGTCAAATGCCTCAAGCCTGAAATCCCTATGGTGACTCAAAAACTCAAATTCCTTATGGAGAATGTTCATGAACTCCAGGTATAGATTACAAAACAACAATTTTAGCCAATCGGGCTCCATATCAATGAAAAGAATGAGATCAATAGCTCACATTGCCAATGAGAATATGATCCTTAAAGATGACAAGTGTTCTTGGTCGGTATCCAAAAATGGGGAATTCTCCCAAGCTTCTGCAGTAGCGATTTTGAGCATCACCCCCCCCCCCCTCCCCCCCGTCAAGTGCAGTCTGTACTCAAATTTGGGACAAAAATATCCCCCCAAATGGTCCATTCTAGTCTGGAGAGTGTTAAAAAGCAATATACTGATAGATGAAAATATCCAAAAGTACAACATAAAATTAGCCTATATATGTGCCATATGTCATAACGATATTGAAATTACTAATCATCTATTCCTCCGTTGCCCCATATCTTTAAGCTTATGGGAATATTTTTTTGATTTAATGGGTCTAAAGATTAACTCTCATTCTTGTGCTTCTATGCTAATGGCTTGGTGGTTACACGGTAGGAGTAAAGACTACATGATCTTTTGTTTTAAAATGGTGCCTATAGTGGCCATTTGGAGCATATGGACATTACGAAATAAGGTGATCAATGACGGGGGTAAGGCCTCGACTAGAACCCTTATTGAAAATTGTTGCCAGCAGATTGGTCTCATTAACTCATCCTTATCCTTTACCTCAAAGATACATGATTTTGATTCTCACTGGTGCAAAATTTTCAATATTATATTATCCCCGTTATATATCCACCCTAGGTTGCGAAGACTGATTGATCTGTAAACTATAGCTATATTAGTCCTTTTATTTTGGGGGCTTTGTCTCCAAATTAGGATATATATATGTTGTGATGATATCTTTTTCTAATGGGGATATTTGTAAAGCACCAAATTTACTGCCTTTCCCCAAAGCTTGTAAATGCCACTAAAGAGTCTTTTTCTCTATGATTTCTATTAATACTTGTGGGGGTACTGTCCCTCTTCTTGTAAAAAAAAGTGTAGTCTCGTCTCTTTGAAGCATTATTAGTGGGTTTCACGATAATTCAATATGTCATTTAATAGGCAATACCTAAAAAAACATATCAACATATAAGAGTGGCAATGACGTGTAGCTAAACTGGGATAGTAAGGAGTGGACTTTCATTCATAATGGTGACACTGGCATAATTATACTGAAGTCCTGAAATAATTATTAATAGATTAACTTTGAGTACATTCGGATACGTGGAGTGTTAGAATCTGAAGTTTTAGTATCGAGACATATCTGAATTTTGAGGACGAATCAAATGTTAGAAGATATATATATATATATATATATATACACTGTCACTTAGCCGATATATATATTTAGTTAATAACCTGGCTAATCGTGCCTATCACATTTAGCATTAGCCTAACCTCTCAAATGTTAATCCCCACTCTCATTAATAAATAATCCCTTATTTATTATTCTGAACACGTGCCCATTCTCAATCAGCCCGTATTCCCTTTTACCGAATTTTCATCCCGGGTTAATTATTAAATTTCCCCATGTACTATTCATCCCATATACTCTAAACTTAACCCCGAATAACCCAATCACCTCAAGGTATTTTATAATATTCTAAAGTCATTTTCAGAAGTCCAAACTTTTTTACGTACATCCCAAACCAACCCAAAATTTCCCAATTATCAAAACTCATTAAAACAACCAAACTAGGCAACAGTGGGAAGCCGAACTAGTTCAGCCTGGGGAGGGAACCGGTTCGCTCCGGCTATCAAGTCCAGAACAACGCAATTTCATATGTTACGAAATTTACCCATTATTTTTCCCTAATTCAGCCCTAATCACCCTTCCAATCATCCTTCTATACTACCCAATCGATATAATTCATAAAGGAAAATCTTTTATATATTTTTAGCACCCAAAAATCATCTAACCAAAAGAATTTAATCATTAATCATCCAATTATTCCATACTTTAAATTTTCAATGATTAACACCTCAAGATAACGTATTTTTTATTCAAGAACATAAATAACTTTGAACAATCCTATAAATATTTATTAAGATCCTACTTTTATCACGTGGTATTCATTCAACAATCTCATATACAAATTCACACCGCTTTTTATGGAGTCAATTTCTCAAAAACCCCATTAACATGCGAATCCCCACCCAAAAATCAGTTTTCATAACACCTACTATGACATAAACTGAAACTACTACATATATAATTAATCAAGACAAATACTTGCCTTAAAATTGTTTTAGGGTCTTAATCTTCCTCATGTGTGATGAATCAAAGCTAGGAGTTCTCGAAATTTCTCTTAATTTGGCCTCCTCTAGAGCTCTCTCTTGATTTCGCCTTATTTTTCCTCTTTCCTTCTCTCTCAAGGCATTAGAATAATAGGGTGGCTGCCTCCTACCACTAACCTTAATATATTATAAGCCTAATCCCAAAATTAGGTTAACATGCTATTATAAAATGACCAGTGTGCCCTCGAGTGGGTCCCAACTAATCCATCGGTACCCACTTACAAATCGTGCACTCTAAATTACCTTCCGAGTTACCAAACATCAATATCCTATCTTATTCCCAACATGACCCCACACACGCGTCTTGAATCAGATCTTGTCGCTCCGTCGCTTTTACCCACTTACGACCTGCTATAAAATAATACAATTCCATTTACTTATCACATAAGAATATATAAAATTACACAAGTAATTATAATACAATTCCATTTCTCGCTAATTAATATTCATTCTATTTTTTTCTAATTTAACTAAATTTCCGCGACACATATAATTTAAATATTCTAAAAAATATGGGGTGTTACAATTTTCCGCTTTTTCAAAAGAAAAACAAAAATACCAAAAATATTACTCTTTCCCAAAAAAATAAACCAAAATCATTTTTCCCTCAGGTTTGATCGCGTACCCAGATTTTATGCCTTACTATCTATTGGCCCCGTTCTTCCGTCAAACCACCCCGAAGCTCTATTTCTTCCTCTGGTGCTTCCATTGAGTTTGATATCTCCCTTTGCAAGTTATTCATGGAGAACGTAGACCAGGCTATAAATGTTCAACTAGATCTGTTGACCATCTTGGCCAAGCTCAGTACCAAGATTAAAAATCTCCAGGCTGAAGTCCAGGAAATGTAACGACACTGGGTCCAAACTTCCAAGGCTCATGGACCCGAAATATTCTTTCCCTGTGCCAGGGGTCTACTTGCTCCTGAACTAGTTTTGGTCCCAGAAGAGTATCAACATAGCCCGCGTACCCCACTTGCAAATGGGCAACCAGGGGATAATCTGTCGGTACCAATGGATCCTAAGGAGGAATAACTAAATAAAATCAAAAAGGACTGTAGGTTGCTGTCAAATAAATTCAATGAAGTCAAGATCTTGGGGGATTACATGGACTACACTCACTTGTACCCCATCCAAAATCCAGTCTACCAAAGAAATTCAAGATGCCAAACATTGAGAAGTTTGGAGGTAGCGTACCTCCAATTATACGTCTACGCAGTTATCACCGTGACATGACTCTCCTTTGAGCATTAGAGGAGAAATTAGGCCAAATGTTTGGCAAACCTTAAAAGAAAGGGCCCTCGGGTGGTTCTTATCCTTTGCAAAATCTAAAATCCACAATTGGGAGGACGAGGCTAGGGAATTCATGTCACAGTATAAGTACAATGAGGAATTTGAAGTTACACGCATAGATTAATAGCTATACAAGTAGAATTCGGGGGAGTTAATCAATAGTTCCATCAGAAAATAGAGAGAGAAACCTACTACTATGACCAACAGGCCATCAAAATAAGAGCAAGTGAGTATAGGAAAGAAACTTTTCCTACCCCATATTGGAGTTTCGATGGGGTGTCAGTACTACCCTCACTTTAGAGCCCTCTGAGAGGCTAGTGTAGGAATTGAAGAAGGGTTTCTCGTCACAATATAGAATCTAAACCGAAAAGGCTGACTAGATAATTTGCGCTAAATAAGTATGGCAAGCTAGTCAACACCTCAGTCTCAACAATTAATGACATATCCCAATCTTCCACTTCCTGGAGATCTAAAAGTCATCCCAACCCAGCCAAAAAAGAAGTATACTGAACTCCATGCTCCCCTACAAATGTGTACCCAACCCCGTTGGCCTGAAACCTCATCAAGCCATTGGAACCCCAATTTTTGCCAAATCCCCTTCCCAAGAACATTAGACATGATGCTCACTGTGATTTTCACCAAATTAAAGGTTACACCACTGATCAGTGTTTCCACCTCAAAATGAGATACAAAATCTCATAGATCGGGGCATCATCACTACACCAGCTAATCCTAAACCCAACACCATTTATAACCCTCTCCTAGCCCATTGAACTGGTGTGAACGCCATTTTCCCAGAAGGAAACCCAATGTTTGACCCCCTTTACCCAAATCAAGCCTATTGAAACACCTAATTTACCTACAATCTCACCAAAACTCCTTAAGTTTTGCCCATCCTTTCTCCTACATCCCATGAGCTTCGCCAATCAAGCTCTGTCACTCTGCACCCGTTGCATTATCATTCTTACCCGATCAGAAGGTGGAGACATAGAATTGTGTGCATTCCTAGTCCAACTCCGGTGGTTTGGACTTAAATTTCCCATAGAGGTGACTACTGACTACGATAGGTTCAACTATTTGTTCATGAAAGACCAAAAATGGGCTCGAGAATCAAATGAATGGGTTATTCCCGTAGAAGAATTCATCTTGGACAACATCGTACATATCATGTCAATTATGTGCCTTAAAAAAGGGAGATATGTAGTGTCTCCGAGTTTCTTACAATCTTAAAGCTCCAGGGGAGTCTAGTCCCTTCATTCCATTAGTTCCCCGCTGAGTGGGAAGATTTATATATTAAAGTTGTGCAAGTTGTTGAGTGTGTGGACTACTTTTGGCTGGATGATATCGTTTCCACAGGCTGGGGTGATGATTTTAAAGAATTGAACGATGAATCAGAGGGTGATGATTTCCCCTTAGGTGGTTTCCCTGAACTGTGGTATGACCCTGCTGACAAGAAGATGAAACTGGGGCTTGAAATCTTCTTTGAATATGACAATGCCTGGGATAAAGAGAACAAGCGTAAAGTGGAACCTCTTATTGAAAAAGCCATAGAAAGCAAGGAAAACTCTGGGGACAGCGACACTGAGGATTCATTAAACTTTCACACACTAAGGCTGAATCTCTGCATGATCCACCTAAAAGCCACATAGTCCGACCCATCTGAGAAGATCGTCTCTACTAAAACACCTCTCCTTAACTGGCATGTCATTCGAGTCCAACCTTATCAAGTCAATCTAAGCCCTGCTATCCACTCTCTCCAAGAGATCCCTGAGCCCGTTACTTTTTATCATGTCTCTGATATCATTATAAACAAGGCCTCCATTGATGAGGTCCTCAATGTTGTATTTCCTTAAAAGTCTTTTAATGAAAAAAATGAGGATTTTAAGTATCTTTTTATACCTTACATTAATTGTCTTGATTCCAATCAAACTTTTGATGATGATGAGTTAATAAATGAAAATTTCTTAACTATTCTCAATAAGGAAAAAATAAATAACATAACTGTGTTCAAACTAATGATGATGATATGTTGTTATTAATCTCGAGTTTAGTAGACATACGTGTGAAATTAGGATAGGGTCCACTCTCGATGAGCATGAGCGGGCGCAATTAAAAGAACTTATGAAAGAGTTTATGGATGTCTTTGTATGGTCACCCAAATTTATGGGTTATCCATAGTTAACCCGGTCTAACCCGAGCGTTAGTTATGAAGTGCGATGAAACAACCTATATAATGTTGCTAATCCAACTTTATTTATTTAACGTTTCACTTATTTAACATGTAATTCCAATTTAAATCATACTGCGTGAGGGACTCGTGGGAGCGTCCCGTGGATCCAAGCATACATAGCTACTAACATAAAACAAAAGAGAGTACTTACATGAATAACGCTCTGAAAATACAAAACCGTACCCAACCTGCCGTAATAAAGATGAGGAAGTGAGCCGAATGCTCAGTGGAATATATACAATAATTCGGTATAGAATCAAACGATAGAAAGAAAACTCTAACATGTTATACCTACATGCACATGAAACTACCTTACACACACATATACACTTAATGCATAGAAATATTTTTATTTCAGAAACATTACTTGTCCCTATTAATTTACCTTAATCTCATAAAAGAACTTCATTTTAATCAACTCGACATTTATCCCTTGATTTAACACACCCGGTTAAATGCTCGAAACAAACACCTTTTTTTTAACTAAAAACCATTTCTTTACCGAAATTACACCTTTTATTTACACCAATTCACGTAGTATCTTCATTGAAAATCGCCCTTTCAACACATGCAACATCGTGTTAGAAATTTTTTTTCTTTTGAAATCCTTTCATAAACACACCATTGTGTTAACTATTGGTTAAACCCTCTTAGGTTTCTTAAACCATTTAACCAATGCATATTACCTTTTCTTTACTTTATAAACATTGGCCAATTTTCACATTACTTATTAACCTAATCCTTTACCCGAACATATTAATTCTTTCAAGTTAGGTTGTCTTTAAACATTTTCACAAGATAACCCATTTCTTGACATGTTCCATATTCCTTTATCTTTTTCTCGAAATCTTCCAACAAATGCATACTTTAACAGGCTCCACACCGTCGGCTATGCGCACCATATGCTTTGGCCAGTGAATTTGGGTCTTTCACCCCAGGGCTTCGGGCCCTCCTTAATTATCTCGGTGTCGTCCGAGTCCTTATTAATATGTTTTAAAATTTTGCAAATGTCCACAATATTCTACTTTCCCTTTTATCCGGCCAAAGCCAAAATCGGGGCTTTAAACAAACTTGTGTTACACTTTGAAAATCATCATTTCTTGTCATTTTACTACAAAATTTATTTTATCCAAAATCATGTTCATTTAGGACCTTTTTATGTAACACTCATTCCAACATTTTTACTTATAAAAATGTTCCACTTGATGTAAATTTATCATTTTACCCATTTGTTTCCAAACTTGTTTCATAAGTGTCCATCTCCCAAAAATATTATTAAGTTATACACACTAACTTCTCAATGTTTCAACACATTAACACTTATTAGACACCTTTTCTAACCATTTTCCAAGTTAGAAATTTTTTCAATTTCTTTATCAAAGAAACGCGATTACATTTAAAGACTACTTTATAAGAAAATGGCAATTTTCCTTTATTAATACATGTAGTCTTACAACCTTGCAGTTATTACACTTTCAACATCTTTATCACACACCTTAAAGGCTAGAATTTTTATTTTTCTTATCTCATGATTAAACGCACTTAAACCTTCATTAAACTTGTCTATGTGTTCATTATCAAATAACTACAGGCTTACATTCATAAGAAGAAGGATTTTAATTCAAAAAATCCCATTAAATGGGTCCTACAAACATTTTATTCTAGAAATTAATAAGACTTGCAAATTATACTTTTCAAGACATAAAGGACATTTTCATTTCTTCAAACCTAAAAAACTATCCAACTTTTATAATTCTTAATTTTGCAAGAAACTTTAGAACATCATTTTAAAGAAATCACATTATTTAATTTCAAGACAACTTTGAAATATCCAATCATAATTTTCTTTCTAACAAAATAACATTTTGCAACATTTTTATTCCATAAAAATGTTAAATATCAAATTTAATAAAAACCCATCATTTTATTCATATGCTTACTACTCTTATAATCTAACAACAAGACAACCAATATGCAATAAAGTCTTAATACTAAGAATAGAGCTTCCCTCCTCAAATGGAGCTCTAACAATGGTAGGATGACATGTCTAAGAAAACGAAAACTTTCCACCTACTAATGTGGCCTTAGAGAGGTTGACTAGTTCCACCAAGCTTGCCTCCATGAAAGCTCTATAAAAAAAACCTCTTCAAGCACCAGAATTCTTCCATCTTGATCTTCCCCAACAACACCTCCAAAATTCATATTTTTTTCCCAACAATAGTGGAAATGGGTGTATAAGGTTCAAATATAGTGGAATACTAGAAGAATATGATGGAATTAGGTAGATACATGGTGATGGCATGGTGGTTTGTGGTAGTGGGAGAAGAAAGAATGATGAAAAATTTTGTAGGGAAATCCACCCCCTCTATCTTATTCCTACTCAAAATAATCCACTATAACGAAAAACATCCTTATAGAACACCCTCAAACCTCAAAATCCTATTTTTTCCCAATTTGGCCTCACTAGAGCTTGAAATCTCATCCATCCAACGGTCCAAAATACGATAGCACAATATGGAAACCCGAGTTAAAAATTTCTACTGCACTCATTCGAACCATAATGGCTTCTCGTTCAAACTTGCCTTCGAACGACCTTCTAACGAGTATGTTCAGCTATGAGGTGGGGTCTCGTTCGATATCTTCTTTGAATGACCTTGGGTCCTCGTTCGATTAACTTGAACCTCATCCAAATGAGATGCTCATCTCATTTGAACAATTCTGGGTTCGTTCGAACAATCCAGCTTCCACAATTTCCAATATCTTCAATTATAACTCCAAAACTTCCAATAATTACCATCGAGACTCAAAAAAATCAAATACAGATATAAACCAAATTATATTGATCTAAATCCCAAGGTTTCGTATGTTTACAATTTATGCCGGGAAAATAATAAAATCTTGGGCACGGGTATTACATTCTTCAGGAAATTTCATCCCTTAAATTATCGATCTGTCAATTCCTCAAGTTCATGGGATTTACCAGATCTTATTCTAAATAATAAAAATCCGCAAGACAAAATCATCAAATTCTATAATAGCTAAGATCACATCACACGCTCTTACACAGGGGTTGTCACTAAAAGCTCAACATGCAACATCCTCTAATGCTCATCGTCATGCTACTCATCAACATCACACAGCCATCTCGAGTCTTTACTCACCTGATGGTTATGTGTGAACAAGTTCTAGGATTACCTTTGATAATACCAAAATCTTATTGGCGCCTCTTCCGGGGACCTAAGAGTAAATAGTAAAAAGTTAATCATCCAATTCATCATCAGGGACAATCTTGAATCTAAGGGACATTCCAAGTTTCCTCAAATCCTCGGGTCATTATGACCACATAACCTTATATCAGAAGTCACTCACTCTGTGGAGAAACACACTGACAAAATCATCACTGTGCACTCTGTTGACACCTTCTGCTGAATCACTCTCATGATCCTAGTTATAATCTAGGCATATAACTTTGGAGCACTCACTTGAGTATCTCACCAATCAACTCACCGTGAAAAATTAGCATTAGGTGATAAGTTTCCTTGAGTTCTAACACTATAAAATGTCCTCAAGTCATTGTCCTGCTTTGTACAGACAGAGCCCCAAACTGCTATGTCGGCCATTCCTAAGGTCGTTAATCCTAAGGAAAGAAAATACTATAAGCAAACTATGTGGTCGAAAGTGTAGCCACCCATACATTGAATGTGTAATAGAGAGAATACCTCGGATAGGTCTTCACCCACTTACCGATCTTCATTGACCATGCTAGGTATACCCGCACTCAACAAGGCCAAATCGTGTTGTACCATGACATGGTACAAATCTGATCTACCACAATCATGGGAATACCAATACTCAATTAGCAAGACCAAAAGGGACACACACAAGAATCGAAGGGATAAACAACCATTCTAAGCAAATCCCGTCTTCACATAACGGACTATGTTTTAAGGAAAGAGAAAATACGCTTCCTTCTTTGAAGTTTATGACTCCTCCCAGACATTCTCAGTGGTACCAATCTAGCCACACACCTTGGCTCAAGTCACTAGCCGTGACGAATCGGGTCATAACCATCCATGATTATAAGACAAAAGCAATGCACGAACTTTTTATTCTTGGAAATTTGAATGCCAGGCTTCCTTCCTTGGTAGAAAGGCTCTCCCACTCACATCATTGACACCCACGGACCACTTCGGCTGGCAAATTCCTAACGCCTCTGCTAAAGACCACCTTATCAACATCTTTGGTGACATCACCTAACACACCTTGTTCATTGTCATACTGTGATCGCATCCCAACATCTCCTTAGGAAGAAATCTGTTAAGAGAAACATTTACCTTATAATTAACCTATAACTATACAAGGTTGTCACTGATCTAATCTCTGAATTCTACACAAACTGAATTTATGTGACAACCACACCGATCATCATTAGCATTAAAAGGATAGTAAGTACCACACAGGGCTATAGCTTATAATTCATACCAGCTTAGCAAGACGTGCCAAGAACTACCCCCCACCTTGCTAGGGCTATCGAAACTTACATTGTCGATACATGCCAACATTCAAATCATGCTTCAATAATGCCCTTCTTGGGGTGCCATTTTCATGTCTCCATATGACATCACCAACCTAAGTCCCGAATATATTTTTTAAAGACTCCTCAAAATCAAGTTTCACACCACCTACCTATGGTCATTACGTGACCTTCACTAAGATCACCACCAGGACACTTGTACTTCTTCATATCGGACTTAATTGGTTTCCCAGGGACACCAAATATACTCCACATAATATTCATCAACTCAATAAGATTTTATCATCCATGACTTTCTCATCATAGGTATGATCTACCAACTCCTTAATACCCACATCGCGATTACTAGGTGTTGGAAAAGTACTAGTCCATGAGCTTCTACACCAGGAGCACCTTGACCACTCAACACCTAAGACATCATAATAATTCGATTTCTATTCCTAATGGTGCCACGCACAATTAGTCCTACGAACACTCTAAGATGCCCTTAAACCACATTCAAACTAGGATTACCTCGCATCAAGCCATTAATTAGGCCACTAAAATGTCCCTGACACTTATATAACAATCTAATCTTTCTATCAATGACTGTGATCCCTAGGCCACGTACTAAATCACAAACTAGCACTCGCTTACAACCTATAAACCACTAGGTCTGCATCGTCGAATCACTAAAGAGATTATCCCTCAAAATCGCATCATAACTCCTAAAACATGACATGAAAGACTATCTAGATTTCACTCCTAAACCTCCCTAACTATCATAGTTGCATATGTAACATACTTATCACAACTTACCCGTAACTCTTATCATCATACCTTACGAGTTACAACTTTTAATCAATAACTACCAAGACACTTACCCAGAATAATAATAATTCACGGACTCAAACTCAGTACACATCCCCAAGTATAGACCAACAGGGTTCCTCGTGTCTACTAAATCACCAACTGTCATACAACATGATACTACACCAAGGATCAAATCTGCATAAGTACATCATCATTATTATCCATCCAAAAGTACCACACCCCGAAACTCAATGCATTCTTATCACAACCAACATTGCCTAGGCATGACACTCTAAACACCTAATCTCCACAGTTGGCTCTACAAAATTCATGTCTCTAATTCAACGGACATCATTAAGGTTTATAAAATCTCAATAGATCTCTCATATCTTCACGAGTTGACACACAATCACTCCACACTAAAAACTACGGTGTCACAACTATTGGGTCACACAAGCACTCGCATGTTACTAACATATCTTCATCAAAAGCGCGAAAGTGATTAATAACAACTAACTTGGTCATATTACACTTCGCAATAAGTTATCCGTCGTGCACATCTCCTTGACTTTTTCGTCGAGAACACAAACTGAAACCGTTACCAATATAGCGTGACTGGGCCAAAACCAACACCGATGTCTAAAGGATACACTACCAACCTCACCACATGAATCCCAAAAGGAACTTTGAACCCAAAGCTCTAATACCATTTGTAACGTCTCGACCCAGATTTATGGGTTACCTATGGTCAACTCGGTCTGATCCGAGTGTTAGGTGTGAAGTGCAATAAAATAACCTATATAATGTTGCTAATCTAGTTTTATTTATTTAATGTTTCACTTGTTTAGTGTGCGATTCCAATTTAAATCATTCTACGTGAGGGATCCGTGGGAAGCGTCACATGGATCCAAGCATAAAGAGCTACTATTGGAGATACACGCATTAACACTTGGTCCCCCACACTAAACTCCCGGAAGAACCGTTCCGCATCGGCGTAGCTCTTCTGCCTGTCCTGGGCTACCCGAATGCGACTCCTGATCATCTCAATCCTCACGGAGGTCTCCTGAATCACCTCTGGTCCAAGCAACTTGTTATCCCCCACTTCGAACCGACAAGCTGGGGAACGACAAGGCCTGCCATACAAAGCCTCAAATGGAGCCATACCAATCTTAAACTAATAAGAGTTATTATAAGCAAACTCTACCAGTGGAAGATGTGGCTCCCAACCTCCTCCAAAATCAAGAACACACATGCGTAGCATATCTTCTAACATCTGATTAGTACGCTCTGTCTGTCCGTCTGTCTGTGGGTGATAAGCTTAACTCAACCTCAACTCAGTACCCATAGCCTCCTGAAAGCTTTCCCAGAAACGTGACACGAAAATCTTGTCCCTATCCGACACAATATTCAGGGGCACCCCATGTAATCTGACAACCTCAGCAATGAACAACTGAGCATACTAACCCGTGGTATAGTTGGTCCGCACCGGTAGAAAATGAGCCACCTTAGTCAAACGGTCTACAATCACCCAGATAGAGTCATGGCCCCGCTGTGAGGTAGGCAACCCTGTAATAAAATCCATGGAAATGCTCTCCCACTTCCACGTGGGTACTTCCAATGGCTGAAGCAGCCCTGACGATTTTTGATGGTCCACCTTCACCAGCTGGCAGGTAGAACACTTGGACGCGAACTCAGAAATGTCCTTCTTCATCCCACTCCACCAGTATTGCCTCCTCATATCCTGGTACATCTTATCCCCTCCAGGATGTACCGCAAATCAGGACCCGTGAGACTGGGTCATCACTGCATGATGTAATTCTGCTCCATCTGGAACCACCAATCTCCCATTAAACCTCAAACCCCCATCAGAACTAACAGAATAGGACTCCGTACCCTCGGCTAAAAGTCGTACAATCTGCTCCTGGCAAAACGGGTCTGTGGTCTGGGCCTGTATTACCCTCATAATAATTTCGGGTGTAATTGTCATAACAGATATGAAGGAACGGGCTACTACGTCCTGGTGTCCTAACTCCTTCCACTTTGCTTTCCAAACATCCGCTACCTCGTCTACCGGTCTACGGCTCAACGCATCAGCAACTACGTTGGCTTTCCCCGAATGATACTGTATATCGAACTGGTAGTCCTTCACAAACTCTAGCCATCTGCGCTGACGCATATTCAGCTCTCCCTGAGTGAATAGGTACTGCAATGACTTGTGGTCTGTGAACAAACGGAATTTCTCCCCCAATAAATAGTGTCTCTATATCCTCAATGCAAAAATGAACGTTGCTAACTACAGGTCGTGGTTGGGGTAATTCTTCTCATGCG
This sequence comes from Sambucus nigra, assembly GCA_949130495.1. Lineage (NCBI taxonomy): Eukaryota > Viridiplantae > Streptophyta > Magnoliopsida > Dipsacales > Adoxaceae > Sambucus > Sambucus nigra. The sequence continues at coordinate 206,046,971 of OX422208.1, forward strand.
GCTTAAGCTTGCGGGAGGCAAAAGCTATAGCCTTATCCTCCTACTGAAGTACTCCCCCAAGTCCCCGTAAAGAGGCATCGGTGTAAACCAGGTACTCCGCGCTCGGCTTCGGTAAAGCAAGGACTGGCGCTGAAGTAAGCTTGTCTTTCAGCTCATCGAAAGCCAATTGACAAGCGTCATCCCAAACATATGGTATTCCCTTGCGAGTCAGATTCGTCAATGGACCCGCTATTTTGGAGAATCCCCGAATGAATCTCCTGTAGTATCCGGCTAACCCCAAGAAACTACGCACTTCCGTCGGTGTTGTGGGCTGTCCCCACTCCCTCACCGCTGACACTTTGCTCGGGTCAACTGCAATCCCCTGATCAGAAACAACATGCCCCAAGAACTGTACTTCTCGTAACCAGAATCCACACTTCTCGTACTTAGTATACAACTGATGCTCTCGTAGAGTCTGAAGAACCTTCCTCAAGTGCTCGGCATGCTCCTCCTCGGAGTATGAATATATCAAGATGTCATCTATGAAGACGATGACAAAATGATCCAAGAACTCTCTGAATACTCGGTTCATTAAGTCCATGAAGACGGCTGGAGCATTTGTGACTCCGAACGGCATCACCCAGAACTCATAAGACCCATATCTTGTCAAGAAGGCAGTCTTTGAAACATCCTGCTCTCTAATACGCAACTGATGGTACCCCAACCTTAGATCTATTTTTGAAAATAAAGTTGCTCCCCTCAACTGGTCGAACATATCGTCGATTCGAGGCAACGGATACTTATTCCGTATCGTGACCTTGTTCAACTCCCGGTCGTCCACACACAATCTCAGTGAACCATCTCTCTTCTTCACAAATAAGACTGGAGCGCCCCAAGGTGAGGTACTCCTACGAATGAAGCCCTGACCTAACAGCTGCTCTATCTGATCTCGTAGCTCTCGCACCTCTGCCGGAGCCATAAGGTACGGTGCGCGTGCTATAGGTCTCGTATCTGGCAATAAATCTATGACAAAGTCTATCTCACGACTGGGCGGTAGGCCTGGTATCTCCTGAAACACATCGAAATACTCCCTGACAACTGGGATCGAATCCAAGGCAATCACAACCTCCTTAGAGGTATCCTCCTCTATGTATTACAAATGAGCGATCGAACCTCCCTCTGGGTGAGGCATCACTACTACAAACATCTCTTGCCCCGGAATGGCAAAAATAATGCTCCCACCGAAGCAATCAATCATGGCTCTATAAGCTGCGAGCCAATCCATACCAATAATCACATCATGCTCGTGCATGTCTAAAACTAACATGTCTGTAGGTAATACCAAGCTACCAATCTCTACCCCCGCTCCCCGATATATAAAGAAAATAAGGGACCCACTCCCCAATGGTGAGTCTACACACGTCACTGTGCTTTCTGCTGTGGCTAACAATCCTAAGGCCTTCACAAAATGCATAGCTATAAAACAATGCGTTGCCCCCGTATCAAACAAAACCCGACCCATAGTACCATGGATAGGAAACATACCCTCAATCGCGGGTGGTGCCTGTGGAGCTGCTGCCTGGTGGACGTTATAGACACGTCCATACTGTAATTGCCCCTGCTTCACTAGAGCTGTTGGAACGGCTGGTAGGGCTGGCACCTAGGCTGGAGCTGGGAGGGCAGGTGGAAAAAGTCGTTTCTGAGGCTCATTACGGGCATCCAGCTGCTGTGGGGCCCTATCTCCCTCCGGACAATCCTAGCGCCTATGGCCGTGTCTACCACAACCAAAACATCGGCCCTTGAAGTTTCCTCCCCTCTGTCCCTGGTGACCACGGCCCTGCTGGCCGTTACCTCCCCGCCACTGGCCCTGTTGGCCCTGATTAGCACGCTGCTGGCCCTGCTGTTGTCCCTGTTGTCGGTGTTGGCCCTGCTGGCCCTGCTGATTAGGCTGGCCTTGATGGCCCTACCTGAAACCCCCGAATCCCTACCTAGAATCACCTGAACGGAATCGCTTAGCAGGGTCCCCCTGATGGGAACTCTTCTCGTGCTGACGAGTCTGTCCATGAGATGGTGCCCCACTGGCACTATTACCCCCGGTCCTGCCCTGCTGGCTGGACTCTCCTGCTCTCTTGCTTCCCTGCAGATGGAAGCGGTGATCCTGGTAATGTAACAACACGGCATTGAGTACATCAGTGAAAGTACTCAGGGATAAATTCCCAATAAGGTGCTGACGGATCCTCCAAGCTAACCCGTCGACAAACAACATAATCTTCTTGCTCTCAGTAGGTGCCTCATCTGGCACAATGGTGAGAAGTCTCGTGAACTCCTCCTCATACTCCGCTATGGTAAGACTCTCCTGCTTCAGATTCAGTAATTTCAGCCTCATCTCAGTCTGCACGGCGGGTGGAAAATACTTGCGGTCAAACCGCTCCCAGAACAACTGAATAGGGATCATGTCCCTCTCCTCCAATGTGGTAGTGGACTCCCACCACTGCAAATCGGCTCCCACCAACTTAAAGGAAGCCAATAACAGCTTTTGCACGTCAGTGCACTCATACATACGGAGATGCCGCTGGATGTCTTTCTTCCATTGGCTAACTGTGACAATATCAGAGCTACCAGAGAACTCAGGGGGATGCGCTTTCTGAAAAGCATCCCGAAACCTCTCCCATGCAGATGGAAGCTATGCTGGTACTGGCGCCACTGCCTGAACCTGGGGTGGAGCCTGCTAAACCACCGCTAGTGCGGCATTCACCGCCTGAGCAACAATGGCGGCTACTTCATTTGCATTCATTGTGCCTTGTGCCGGAACTGCTGGTTGTTCGGCCTGGGAACGCCTATCTTTCGAAGCACGTCTCGAAGGCATCTGAAATGTGAACAAGTTTATTAGTCTACAGTTATTATCAAATCTCAAATAGCCGAAGACTTAAACGTAAAAGCAAGAATACAACAATCCTAAAAATAGGGCTCTATAGCAATAACGTTAAGCTGAAAGCAAAATAAGCCGTACAGATCCTATGGACACTAGAACCTGATGCTCTGATACCACCTGTGACACCCCTCCTAATTAAATACCGGGAAATCACTCCTTTATTAAATTAAATCAAGGTAAACAGTTGGTTCATTCTCAGCATCACTGTCGATAAAAATAAATTTTCCAATTTAACACCCTAAATAATTAAGCTAAGTGTCAAAACCATTTTCATACATAACTTTCCAAATTTTATTTAAAGAAAAATTATTTATTTATTTTAATTAACCACATTCAATAAGTAAGAATCACACCACATTTAAATTCTGCAACATAGTCCAATTAATTTAATACATTCGTCAATCGAATGTCAACATACGAAATCTAAAGTCATACATCCAAACTGAATAAATCCCATAGTAACAATACTGGAAATAACTGAAATACAAATGTCCAATAACAATGAAATAATGGAAAGGGCTACACATGCCCATCTAAATGAAAATACTAAGAGTGGATCTGAATGAACGAAGTCGTCTAATCAAGAGACCTGCAACTCCCACTTAAGCTGCAGCGCGTTCCTTCCAAGAGATCCTAAGCAAGACGCCCTTGTGGCTGGGCACCTGTAATACATACATATATATACAAGAGAGAGAGAGAGAGAGAGAGAGAGAGAGAGAGAGAGAGAGAGAGAGAGAGAGAAACGGGTCAGAGCCCGAAAGTGTGTTTGATTTAAAATACGTTTAGCAAGTATTTAAATTAATACAGGCCAATGCAACAACATATTAGTGCGACACTCTCTTGAGAAATTCTCACCTCTCTTCTAATGTGCACACCTATAGCACTAACCTTCCCAACGGTTTGTCTTATCATTTATCGCACTAATCTTCCCAATGATTTAACTTATCTTAGATTTCTCGTAAGATTCAAAATTCAACGATTCCATTTTTAAAAGGATGTTTCAATTAGTAACCAAAGTTCTCATTTTGACTTTATTAATCAATAAAGTTTTCCAGTGTCATATTTTACTTTCTCAAAACAAGTATTTATAATTGAGTCATCAACCATGTCCTATATATCACATCACAGTAGACAGTTCCAGATTTCAGAATTTCATATATATATTAACTACTCGTAAAATATATATAACTAAACAGCACCCCAAATAAAACTATGGTGCGGCCATACTTCTACTATCCAAACCCCATACCACTCATATCAAGGGGAATACAAATTCGGAATCACTCTCGAACTGTATTAACACATACACAAACAATATCGAGGCGAAGCATAGATTCCAAGTCTCTAAGAGGATGGCACATACTCGCGTCTCTTAGGACCGTCTGAACTATCAATTAGATAGCCTGTACCAAGGATATCTATCTTCTAGGGTACAAGTCAATATCCCCCATAAAGGTCCCATCGAGATAAGACTGTCCCAGCGCGGTAACCTCAAGGATAGCAAGTAGCGCGGTATGTTTTTCATATGTATATAATATATGTACACACAATCATATAAATATACCACTTTTATCATATTAATATAGGTTCCTCTCGTCACCCATAATTACAACATTTATTCTTAATTTCACATTATTAGTATTACGTATAAGGTTTCATCTCTACCCTTAACTCGAAGGGTTTTCTCACTTATTACGTGACACTCGTGGACTCTATCCTTCCAAGTAGAAAATTCAGTAGGTATACCTCTATTCACTATCATAGCTATTCGCCGTAATCTCTCACTTGAAATACATAATTTCATTGTTCATTATATAATTATCCCAAAAGCAAAATTCTCTTCTTATAATAAAGTTCCCAACACTTATTCATATGTCCTACTGGTCTTTCCTATCTCCCAAACCATTTTATTAAGAATACCCAAGAATTATTTCACGATAAATTTAATTTAACTAATTAAACAAGGGAAATAGGAGTCTACCAGGAGAGGTCGATCGATCGAGGTCTGGGGCTCGATCGATCGAACATTCGATCGATCGAAGCTCTAGGCTCGATCGATCGATCAAACAGGTATTTCGATTTCTGCAGAATTTCAGTTACGGGTTCTAACACTTTTCTTCATCCAAATCCATATTTTCCAAACCTAAACGTCCCAAAATGCTACTACTAACATTATATCAATATATCAGATGTTTCCAACGTAAGGCATGGGTATTTCTATCATTTAATCAAGGATTAACATCCCCAAAAGTTAATTAATTATCAAGAACACTAAAATTCTCTTAAAATGGTTTCTAACCAATTTTCTTCAGAAATACCTTCTTATAATTATCAAAATTTCATGGATACATTCCTCTACATGGCAGGTTTCCAGAATTTTCATATAAATCAATACTACATGGATTTTCCTATCACAAATTGGGTTTTCTTCCATATTTTTCATCTCAAATCATTCCTAAACTAATATGAAAATTGCACCAACAAAAATACACAAGATAAATACTTGCCTGGGATTTTCAGAAGTCTGGTTTGCAGATGAATCCGGTGTGGTTGCGTTCCCCGTCTCGCGATCTATGCGTTGGCGGTGACGGCGGTGCAAACGGGTGACTTTTTGGCCTTGAATTGCCTTGAGAGCTTTCTCCTCTCTTCTCCAATGGTCGTACTAGGGTTCTGAATATTCTAACCCTGAATGGTTAACCTAAATGGCTGATATAGGTTGCTGATTTTCGTGGGTTTTTTTACCCAAATATGTAAAATTACCAAAATGCCCTCCCGGGGTACTAATTAGGCCTAAAAACGCCCCGAGACCCAAACTACACCCCCGGGTACACTTTTCTGACTATCTCGACCCTTCCGGACGCGTTGGCGCACTCAAAACGACCATACGAGCAACTTATAAAATATTCACTTTTTATTTATCAAAATTTAGTCCCGACGCGACACGGGCGCGTCCCGATTCAAATTTCCAAAACTGTCATTTTATTCACTTGTGACATTCAATATAATCAATATCATATATTACTTTGCTCATAAGTAATATTCAACAAATTTCCCATAATTACTAACTCTCGTCACGTTAATAATTATAATATAATTAATTTCTGGATTTTTATTAAATAATTAACTCACATTAAATTTAATAAATCCCCAAATTAATATAGCATAAAAATACGGGGTATTACATTTCTTATATTGCTTAACTTACCCATTTAACCAATACACATTACCTTTTTTTACTTTATGGGCATTTGTCTATTTTCACATTACTTGTCCACCTAATCCTTTACTGAAGCATTTATTAATTCTTTCAAGTTAGGTTGTCTTTATACATATTCTCTACACAACCCGTTTCTTGACATGTTCCATATTCCTTTATCTTTTTCTTGGAATCTTCCAATAACCGCATACTTTAATTGGCTCCATACCGTCGGCTATGCGCACCATATGCTCTGGCCAATGATTTTAGGTCTTTCACCCCAGAGCTCCAGGCCTTCCTTAATTATTCTGGTGTCATCCGAGTCCTTATTAATATTTTTTAACATCATACAAATATCCACATTATTTCAGTTCCCCTTTTATCCGGTCGAAGCCAAAATCCGGGGTTTCACCCCAACTTGTATTACACTTTTAAAATCATCAATCATTTCTTATCCTTTTTACTCTAATATTTATTTTATCCAAAAATCACGTTCAGTTAGGACCTTTTTTGTAACATCCTTTTCGATATTTTATTTCATAAAAATGTTCCACTTTATGTAGATTTACAATTTTACCCATTTGTTTCCAAACTTTTCCTTTCCTCCCAATTATACAAGTGTTAATCTACCAAAAATATTATTAAGTTATACACACCGACTTCTCAATGTGTTAACCCATTTACACTTATTCAACACCTTTTAAAAACATTTTCCAAGTTAGACATTCCTTCACTTTCTTTAACAAAGAAACTCAATTACATTTAAAGACTACTTTATAAGAAATTACCATTTTTCCTTTATTAATACATCTAGTCTTATAACCTTACGCTTCCAACATCTTTATCACACACCTTAATGATTAGAATTTTTATTTTCATTATTTCATGTTTAAAGCCACTTAAACCTTCATTTATGTGTTCATTATCAAAATACTATAAGCTTACACTCATAAGAAGATGGATTTTAATTCAAAAAATCCCATCAAATGGGCCAAACAAACATTTCATTGTAGAAATTCATAATACTTGCAAAATATACTTTTCAAGACATAAAGGACATTTGTATTTCTTCAAAACTCAGCAAATGGACAATGTTTATAAATATTTATTTTGCAATAAACTTTAGAACATCATTTCATAGAAATCACAATCTTTAATTTCAAGACAACTTTGAAATATTCATTCAAAATTTACTTTCTAACAAAGTAACATTTTGCAACATTTTTATTCCATAAAAATGTTAAATACCAAATTTACTAGAAACTCATCATTTTATTCATATTCATCCTACTCTTATAATCTAACAACAAGACTACTATTATGCAATAGAGTTTTAATACTAAGAGTAGAGTTTTCGACCTCAAATAGAGCTCCAAAAATGGTAGGATGAAATGTCTAAGATGATTGCAACCACCCACCTCCTAAGGTGATCTTAGAGAGGTTGCCTAGTTCCACCAATCTTGTCTCCATGAAAGCTCCATTAAAAAGTCTTCAAGCTCCATAATTCTTCCATCTTCATCTTCTGCAACAACACCTCCAAAATTCGTAGCTTCGCACAACAACGGTGGAAATGGGTGTATAAGGTTCAAATAGGGTGTATAAGGTTCAAATAGGGTGGAATACTAGAAGAATATGGTGGCATTAGGGGGATACATGGTGGTGGCATGGTGGTTTGTGGTGGTGGGAGAGGCAAAAATGATGAAAAATTAGTGGGGAGACCCACCCCTCTCTTTCTCTCTCTTCTTCATACTCAAAATAATCAACAATAACCAAACACATCCTTATAAAACATCCCTAAACCTCAAAATCCCATTTTTGCCCAATTTTGGCTCACTAGATCTTGACATCTCATCTATACAATGACCCAAAACATAACAACACATAAGGGCAACCCGATTTTAAAATTTCTATTGCGCTTGTTCGAACAAGAATGGCCTCTCATTCGAACTAGCCTTTAAACGACTTTCTAACGAGTCTATTCAGGTTTACAATGGGGCCTCGTTCGATCCTTGTTTGATCACCTCTTCGAACGACTTTGGTTCCTCGTTCGATCCACCTGAACCTCGTTTGAAAGATATCCTCCTCTCGTTCGAACCACCCTGGGTTTGTTCGAACCATCCAGCTTCCAAAATTTCAATTATCATCAATTTTAACTTCAAAATTTTCAACAATTACCATCAAGACTCCAAAACAGTCAAATACAATTATAAACCCAATTATATTGATCCAAATACAAAAGTTTCATATGTTTACAATTTATACGGGGAAAATAATAAAATATTGGGCACGGGTATTACATTCTTTCCTCAGAAAATTTCATCCCCGAAATTATCGATCCATAAATTCCTCAAATTTATGGGATTTACGAACTCTTATTCTAAATCATAGAAATCCCCCAAGATAAATTCATCGAAGTACGTAATATCTAAGATCACATCACACGCTCTTACAAAGGGCTTGTCACCAAAAGCTCAACATGTGACATGCTCTACTGCTCACCGTCACGCTACCCATTAACGTCACAGAACTATCTCGAATCTTTACTCACTTGATGGTTATGTGCGAATAAGTTCTAAGACTACCTTCGCTTAAACCCAAAGCATACCAATACCTATATAGGGCAACCCTCTCTAGTGATCGATACTCACCCAAGAGTAAATCGTAATTAAACCAGTCATCCAATTCATCATTAGGGAGCATCTTCAATCTAAGGGCCACACATTCAAGTTTCCTTAAATCCTCGGGTCAACATAACCACATAACCTCATATCATAAGTCACTCACTCCATGGAGCAAAACACCAACCAAATCATCATCGTGCACTCTGTTGACATCTTCTATTACGTAACTCCCATGACCCTAGTATTACTCTAGGCATCTAACTTTGGACCACAAACTTACGTATCTCACTAATCCACTCACTGTGGCAAACTAACATTGCGTGCTAAGTTTCCTTGAGTTCTAACACTATACAATGTCCTCAAGTCATCGTCCTACTCTGTACAACTAGATCCCCTAATTTTCATGCCGGCCACTCCTAGGGTCTCTAATCCTATGGAATCCAAATACTACGAACAAACAGTGTGGTCGAAAATGAAGCCACTCGTACACTGAACTTTGTGCATGTAATACCCCATATTTTTATGATTTAACTAATTAAAGGATTAACTATTATTGTGGGACTAATTGAATTAAAATGTGAGAATTTAATTGTTGATTAATTCGAATTTAAAATAAATATTAACTAACATGCCAGGGTTAATACTTATTGATTTAAAATTATTGTGTGATATATAATATGGAATTATACACTTCGGTAAATTGTCAAGAGTAAGAAATACGACAGTTTAGTTAATTAAGTCAGACGCGCGTGTGAGTCGTGTCGGGGCTAATCTAATGGAATAAATATATTAATTATTTTTAGTAACTCGTATGGTAATTTTGAGTGCGTCGTTGAGTTCGAAAGGGTCGAGATAGTCAAAATAGTATACTCGGGTGTTTAGTTTGGGTCCTGGGAATTTTAGGCCTAACCGGCACCCTGAGAAGGCATTATGGTAAGTTGTATTTTTAGGCTAATTTAATGGACGAAAATTAAGAGTTAATTATCAGCCAAGGAAAGTCCATTAGGGTTAGAAAAGTGTCAGGAAGTTAAGAACGGCCATAGAAGGTGTGAGGGAAAGCTATTTCCAAGAGAAAAGGGCCAAGTTAACACCACCTTACACAACCACCACCACCACCGTGTAGATCGGAACAAGGGGAACACAACCATACCATCAACGTCAAGAAATTAGACGACAAATTTAAGGCAGGTGTTTATAATTTACTGTACCTTAGCAATTATCATACTCATGTTAGTGTAGGGATGTAATAATAATGTTTTAGTTCATAAAGTGATGAAAATTGAGGAATTGGGATATGTAGATTGAATCTGAGATTTATTAAATTGAAACCCTTCAGACTAAAAACTCACGTTTTGATGAACTTATGTGTAGAACGAATCTGAAAATTTTGTGTTCTTGAATAAGAATTTGAAGAAATAGGGTTTTGGTAAATTAAATTGGGGATTCCATGTTTTATTGATGATTCATAATGATTTGATGATTCTGGGATGTTAGAATTCATATATAATTGATAGGATTCGAATTGGAACTGTTTATTTGGAGATTGGGATGTTAATTTAGACGTTTTAGGGTTCAAATGGGGGGGAAACGCTGAAATTATGGGTAGAAGATGAACAGTGCAATCTCGCGCGATCTCGCGCGATCTCGCGCGAAGTCGTTCAAGCGAGATTGCATCTCTCATGAAGTCGCTCGAGTGACACGTGGCAGTCATTCGAACGATGTGCTATCTGGTTCGAGCGACAGGATGAATTTCCGAGAAATTTCTTAGGGGAAGTTTAGGAATTTTCAAGTCTTTACGAGTTAGAGAAATTTACCAGTTAACAGATTTAAAACGAGGCAGGTCTACGAGAAAGTATGTAGGTATGTGCATGACCCATAGATATGTGAACTATGTTCCCCTCCATTATGTGTGTTTTGTATATATGGTTCATGGGATACTTCTGAATAGATAGTCCTTATTAGAGTACGAGATGTACCGGGACATGATAGCAGAGTATGCAATGCATTACAGGTTTAGCCTTGGGGTGTTGTATTAGTATATGTATATTATAGTGGTGAATATACGTATATATGTAAAGGTGTTATTCCTACTGAGAGATAAATGGTAGGATATTGGGATAGTACAATCTTAAGTGACGTAAGTTGTGAATAATTAACTTAGTGTGATAAACACTTAACCGAATTTATTAATAAATGCTGATAATATTAATGTGGAAAAATGGGAAATTTCGATATGCTACTACGAGTTACAACAAGAAGTGTAAGTTTTTATCTAGTTAGAAGTGTTATAAATGGCAAGGTGGGGATAGAAGTACCTTAGGCGTGCACAATAGACGAGAGGTGAGAATCTCATGTGAGAGTTCGAACTAACATGCAATTGATACTCCCTTTATTGCAAATTTTAAATACTTGCTAAAACAAATATTTTACACATCGGGCTCTGACCCGTTTCTTGAATCTCTTATCTCTCTTGCTATACATATGTATTATATCAGGTGCTCGGCCACAGGGACATCAGGCTTAGAGATTTGGATTTTTTGGCGTGCTGCAGCTGTTTTGGAAGCTATAGGTCTTCGTAGTAGACGCCTCCATCATTTCATGTCCATTCCTTATAGACTTTCTATTTAGGGCATGTGTCGCCCATTCCTTATACAGTTTTTCAGATATTATGTTTCAGTTACTTTTCGCTCATTTTCATTTGGATTTATGGTTACAATGGTTTTGGTTTGGAGTTTTGAACTGGAATGTTTTATCCAGTCTTAGTTATTTAAGCATATGATTCCGATTCAGTATTTTATTAATTAATTATGCAAGGATGGTTTATACTAAATTTCTTGGTTTGGTAATTAAATGGTTTTAATTAAAAAGGAAAAAAATGTTTTGACACTTAGCTTAATTATATTAGGAGATTAAATGAGTTATTATCTTTTTGAGTGTGATGCTAAGAATGAACCAACCGAACATTTTGTTTTAAAATTTATAAAGGACTAATCACCCGATATTTAATTGGGCGGGGTGTCACAGGTGGTATCAGAGCATCAGGTTCTAGAGTCTTTTAGGATCTGTACGGTTTATCATACTTTCAGCTTAGCGTTCTTTGATATAGAGCCCTATTATTTGGATTGTTGCACTCCTTGATTATGTTTTGTAGACTACGTTCTTTTGCTATAATGATGTTTGTGGTCGATGGACTTATGTAATTCATTTGAATTTCAGATGTCACTCATGAGGAAGATACAAACTGACACTGTTGAAGGAGTAAACGAGGGGCAAGACCAACAAGTACCTCAGGTAAACTAAGGAAGAGCGAAAATCGCTGAGATAGCGAATATCGTGTCACAAGTAGTGACTACAGCAATATTGCAGTACCAAAATAGCAATGTATAGCTTACAGGGGTAAAACAACGAGAGAAGTTGATCAATATGACATTGTTGAAGTTAACAAGAAAGGGAAAATATCGCTGCAGCTGCGACAAGTGCCTCAGAATCATCAAGGACAGGAGGATAATAGAAATGGAGGGAAGAGACAAACCCGCCAGAGACAACAAAGCCAGGAGAGGAAGACTACCACCAAAAGGTGTTTTAAATGTGGGAAAATTGGCCTTACCCATCGGGACTGCCCAGATTCAGCTGGTGAGGAACCTCGTCCCAATCGGCACGGATAACAAGGCATATGAAGGAAAGGGTTTTAGGGTCAGGGTCATAAGTGAGAATAGCAGGGTCACCAGTGGAGGGACTGCTCGCAACAAGATAACGTAATAAGACAGGATGCCCAATATGAGGAAGCCTGGACAGTTACCCCAACATCACAGGAACCACAACAACATCAAGGAGTACAGTATGGATGTATCTATAATGCCGATATGTGGTTATGCCATTGATACCGTAACCATCACCTGCGTTTGGAGGTACGATACTTCATTAATTATAGTGTCTTTTAAGATAAAAAGGGAAATCTTGAATAACTTAGTTGTGTTACAGTTTAGTACTAATACTCTGAGAAACATTGGCATAGAATGTAGTATTATCCCGATTTTTGAATTAGCTAACGATTGTTTGAGTGATAATAGACCATTACAGTAGTATTTTTGTGTTCGTTAGAAATTGCACTAAGTTTCACTTGAGAAGAGGAAGGGGTATATATATTTTATATGGTAGCATATAAAGATTTCGTAAAGTACGTCATCTAGTTATATCTAATCCCGGTGGGTAGGGATGTCTATTAAAGAAATTCAAGATTTGACGAAAGATTTCTGAGCATGGGGATTACCCATAGTGTATACTAGAGTCTAATGCCAAGTTGGTAGGAGGAATGTGTTGAGTGTAGCCTAACGTATCATGGGATTAGGAAAGTAAATTTCTTAGCAAGAAGTAAGGATATGGAGTACAAGTCAGATATCGATGGCCCCAAATCTCCTTGACCGACAATGTTGGATAGTAGTGTATCGGGGGGTTCCTTGTCTGGATTTCGCTTTGCAAGACATACCACGCATGAAACCTAGCGAACGTCAAGAGCTGGGAGCATTTGGACTTTAGTACACGAATTAGTACCCTAACTTCATCCGTCAAGGGAACGATAACTTAAGCGCTGTCAAGCGTCTTACCTCGTAAATAAATCGGAATGACAAGGGGGGGCTAGTATGGCTATAATTATTAAACTAATTGAGCCTAACCCTATCAAACCTTTGAAGTTACAAGATCAAGTAGAGCAGCTGTTGAACCAGAGGTTTATTCATAGGAGTACTTCACCTTAGGGTGCCCCTGTGTTGTTCGTTAAGAAAAGAGATGGATTGTTACCTGTGTACTGATTACCGAGAGTTGAATAAGGTCATGACATGGAATAAGTATCCGTTGCCCAACTTGATGACTTATTCGACCAGTTGAGACGAGCAACCTTCTTCTCAAAGATTGACTTGAGATCGGGATACCATTAGTCAAGGAGAAGGATGTGCCGAAGACTGCTTTCTTATCGAGATATAGTTCCTATGAGTTTAGGGTTATGCCTCTTGGGCTAAAACGCCCCAGCCGTGTTTATGGACTTGATGAACAGGGTGTTCAGAGAGTTCCTAGATCAGTTTGCCATTGTCTTCATTGATGACATTCTGATTTGCTCCCAAACTGAGGAGGAGCATGTCGAACATTTGATATAGGTTTTGCAGACACTGTGCTAGCGCGAGTTGTATGCAAAATATGAAAAATGTGGATTTTGGCTGAAAGAGGTTCAATTTTGGGGCACATTATTTCTGATAGAGGGATACCCGTAGAGCCGGAGAAGGTGCCAGCGGTTAAGGAGTGGGGACAGCCCATGATGACGACGGAGATATGTAGTTTCTTGGGCCTAGCAGGATACTACAGGAGGTTCATTCAGGGGATCAGGCTACAGCTTGTGCTTCCCTAAGCTTAAGCCTCATGAGAGGAACTACCCCACCCATGACTTGGGGTTAGTGGCAGTCATGTTTGCACTTTGAATATAGAGGCACTATCTCCTGGGGGAGAAATTTCACTTATTCACGGATCACAAGTCACTATAGTACCTCTTTACGCAGAAAAAGATGAATATACATCAACGTTGATGGCTCTAATTCATGAAGGATTATCAGTTTGATATCTAATACCACCAAGGGAAGGCTAACATGGTAGTAGGCGCGTTGAGCTATCGACCAGTGGATGAGAGGGCTGAGGTATGGAAAGTGATATGGAAGGAATTGGGACACCAAGATGTCGTGGCCCGATCACTGATGTCTCCAATGATGGATTATGCCTCAGATTGTTATGAGAGTAATACAGGCACAGGCAGCGGATTCGTTCTGTCAAGATCAGATTAGGCAGTTTTTAGCCGGTGGAGCCGAGTCTTATTCAGTGAGCTCCGAGGGTGGTTTGCGCTTCAATAGGAGACTCATTGTTCCAAAGGGGGAGGACCTTCAACATGCAGTGATGACAGAGTCGCATGGGTCCCGATTTGTAGTACATCCCGATGGGGACAAAATGTACCAGGATATGAGGTAGAAATATTGGTGGAGCAGAATGAAAAAGGATATCGCAGAGTTCGTATCCAAGTGTACCACTTGCTAGTTAGTGAAAGTGGACCATCAGAGACCACCAGGTTTTCTCCAACCATTGGAGATTCCTATGTGAAAATGGGAAGGCATTTCCATGGATTTTATCACCGGGTTGCCAACTTCACAGAGGGGCCACGATTCTATATGGGTTATTATGGATCGATTGACGAAAGTAGCCCATTTTTTACCCGTCGGGACAGACTACACAGCGGGACAGTATACTTAGCTATTTATTGCAGAGATAGTGAGACTGCATGGTGTGCCTATTAACGTCGTGTCAATAGAGACAAGACGTTTGTATCTCATTTTTGGGAGAGCTTCCAGGAGGCTATGGGTACCGAGTTGCGGTTGAGTACAGTGTATCACCCACAGACCGATGGGCAGACTGAGCGCACTAATCAGATGCTCGAGGACATGTTGCGCATATGTATCCTTGATTTTGGGGGAGGTTGGGAGCAGTATATCCCACTGGTGGAGTTTGCTTATAATAGCTTGTATCAGTTTACCATTGGCATGGCCCCGTTCGAGGCATTGTATGGTCGTCCTTATCATTCCCCATATTATTGGCTAGAGGTGGAAGATAATAAGCTACTCAGGCCAGAGGTAATTCAGGATACGTGGAGAAGGATCGAGATGATTCAGGATCACATACGGGTAGCTCAGGACAAACAGAAAAGCTACGTCAATACTAACAGGTCCTTTCGAGATTTCGCAGTGGGGGACCAGGTTTTGTTGAGAGTATCTCCGATGAAGGGATTAATGAGATTTGGGAAGAAAGGGAAGTTGGATCCGAGATATGTAGGGCCATTCCCTATTATAGAGAGGGTCGGACCAGTGGCATACAGACTTGGGTTACCGGAGCACTTGCATCGTATCCATGATGTATTCCACATTTCATCACTGAGGAGATACCTTCGGGATGAGTTGGCACACACTCACATTGCGATTGAGGAGATTGAGTTATAGACATACAGTTCTTATGAGGAGAGACCGATGGATATCCTAGATTATAGTGAGAGGAGGCTAAGATCAAAATTAGTTTCACTAGTTCGGGTGCAGTGGCAGCATCACAATGTGTAGGAGTTTACTTGGGAGCGGGAGGCGGATATGCGAGAGAAATATCCAGACTTATTCATACCAGGTATACCTTATCTTCTGAATTTCGGGACGAAATTCCGTTATTAGGGGGAGTATGTAATACCCCATATTTTTATGATTTAAATAATTAAAGGATTAATTATGATTGTGGGATTAATTGAATTAAAATGTGAGAATTTAATTGTTGATTAATCCGGATTTAAAATAAATACTAACTAACGTGCCAGGGTTAATACTTATTGATTTAATATTACTATGTGATATGTAATCTGGAATTATACACTTCGATAAATTGTCAAGAGTAAGAAATACGACAGTTTAGTAAATTAAGTCAGACGCGCGTGTGAGTTGTGTCGGGGCTAATCTAATGGAATAAATATATTAATTATTTTAGTAACTTGTATGGTCATTTAGAGTGCGTCGTTGAGTCTGGAAGGGTCGAGATAGTCAAAATAGTATACCCGGGTGTTTAGTTTGGGTCCCGGGGCAATTTTAGGCCTAACCGGCACCCCGAGAGGGCATTATGGTAAATTGTATTTTTAGGCTAATTTAATGGACGAAAATTAAGAGTTAATTATCAGCCAAGGAAAGCCCATTAGGGTTAGAAAAGTGTCAGGAAGTTAAGAACGGCCATAGAAGGTGTGAGGGAAAGCTATTTCCAAGAGAAAAGGGCCAAGTTAACACCACCTTACACAACCACCACCACCACCGTGTAGATCGGGACAAGGGGAACACAACCATACCATCAACGTCAAGAAATCAGATGACAAATTTAAGGCGAGTGTTAGTGTATGGATGTTATAATCATGTTTTAGTTCATAAAGTGACGGAAATTAACGAATTAGGATATGTAGCTTGAATCTGAGATTTATTAAATTGAAACCCTTAATATATGTAGAATAAAAAAATCACGTTTTGATGACTTCGTGTGTAGAACGAATCTGGAAATTTTGTCTTCTTGAATAAGAATTTGAAGAACTAGGGTTTTGGTAAATTAAATTGGGGATTCCATGTTTTATTGATGATTCGTAATGATTTGATGATTCTAGGATGTTAGAATTCATATATAATTGATATGATTCGAATTGGAACTGTTTATTTGGAGATTGGGATGTTAATTTAGAGGTTTTAGGGTTAAAAATGGGGGAAAATGATGAAATTATAGGTAGAAGACGAACAATGCAATCTTGAGCGATCGCGCGCGAAGTTGTTCAAGCGAGATTGCATCTCGCACGAAGTCTCTCAAGCGACACGTGGCATTCGTTTGAACGACATGCCATCTGGTTCGAGCGACAGGGTGAATTTTCAGGAAATTTCTTAGGGGCAGTTTAAGAATTTTCCAGTCTTTACGAATGAGAGAAATTTACGAGTTAACAGATTTAAAATAAGGCAGGTTTACGAAGAAGTATGTGGGTTTATACTTTAATTAATCCCAAAAGAAGAGTTACTCTGGAAATTACTAAGGAATGGTAGTAATTTAGTAATACTTTTAAATAAGTAATAATGAGAATGGAATATGTATGATAAATATATAAGAAGGCTAGGAGAATACCCATAATTATTAATAGGATTTTTGAATACCTATTACTTGCTAGTATTATGTGTACAACATACCTAGCTGCTTGCTATCACGGGAGGTTGTGTAGAGACAATATTATCCTGAGGGGATTATTGACTTGTATCTCATAACATAGGACTGTGAAGGCTTATTGGTGAGTTGATAAGCCAGCTGACTATGGGAGCATAGGTATGTGCATGACCCATAGATATGTGAACTATGTTCCCCTCCATTATGTGTGTTTTGTATATATGGTTCGTGGTTCGAACTGATAGTCCTTATTAGAGTACGAGATGTATCGGGACATGATAGCAGAGTATGCAATGCACTACAGGTTTAGCCTTGGGGTGTTGTATTAGTATATGTATATTATAGTGGTGAATATACGTATATATACAAAGGTGTTATTCCTACTGAGAGATAAATGGTAGGATATTGGGATAGTACAATCTTAAGTGATGTAAGTTATGAATACTTAACTTAGTGTGATAAACACTTAACCGAATTTATTAATAAATACTGATATTATTAATGTGGAAAAATGGGGAATTTCGATATGCTGCTACGAGTTACAACAAGAAGTGTAAGTATTTATCTAGTTAGAAGTGTTATAAATGGCTAGGTGGGGATAGAGGTACGTTAGGCGTATACAATAGACGAGAGGTGAGAATCTCACATGAGAGTTCGAACTAACATGCAATTGATACTTGCTTTATTGCAAATTTTAAATACTTGCTAAAACAAATATTTTTACAGATCGGGCTCTGACCCGTTTCTTGCATCTCTTCTCTCTCTTGCTATATAATATGTATTATATCAGGTGCTTAGCCACAGGGACATCAGGATTGGAGATTTGTATTGCTTAGCGTGCTTCAGTAGGTCTTCGTAGTAGATGCCTCCATCATTTCATTTTCATTCCTTATAGACTTTCTATTTAGGGCATGTGTTGCCCATTGCTTAGATAGTTTTTAAGAGATTATGTTTCAGTTACTTTCCGTTCATTTTCATTTGGATTTATGGTTACTATGGTTTTGGTTTGGAGTTTTAAACTGGAATGTTTTATCCAGTCTTAATTATTTTAGCATATGATTCTGATTCAGTATTTTATTAATTAATTATGCGTGGATGGTTTATACTAAATTTCTTGGTTTGGTAATTCAATGGTTTTAATTAAAAAGGAAAAAAATGTTTTGACACTTAGCTTAATTATATTAGGTGATTAAATGAGTTATTATGTTTTCGACAGTGATGCTAAGAATGAACCAACCGAACATTCTATTTTAAATATTATAAAGGACTGATCACCCGATATTTAATTGGGCAGGGTGTCACAGTGCAATAGCGAGAATGCCTCATATAAGGGTTGTAAAAGTGGTGATCACTTAAATAAGCTCTTATACCAATTTTTAAATGCACGGTGTGATACTAATTAAACCAAATTCGTAAATTTAACAAAAAAACATGTTAACCTTATTTAATCGGTGTCAATTTTTAAACCAAATTAATTCAGCCCTAAAACAGGCATTTAGGTGAAGTGGATCATGCCAACAAAAACAAATCTGAATTTCTCACTCACAGATTTCAGGAAAAATCCCTGAAGGGAAAAACCTGTTATTTCACTAATAACACTCACAATGATTACAAGAGAAATATGAAAAGAATTTATCGCCACAAACTCTCATAGGACACAACCTAAATCAACAATGAATCAACCTCAAAAGATCCATAAAGACACGTAGTCACATCAGCCTAGCACCTCCCTCAAGTGGCACCTATATGAGTAGTAGGTTATCCTCCCAACAAGAGAAACTCCAGTAAAATCATATCTTGGGTTCCAAAACAATTCACTAAAAACTATTGAGATTTGTGAATTGAAAATAAAAAAATTTGAACCCTAAATGAAGAAGACAAAGGTAATCTGCTATTAGCAGTTTCGTCAGGTCTTCTTAACGAAAACAGAGTGGTCTAACACGCTTTATATAAAAAAAACTAAGGTGGCACGTAGCTCGAACGATGAGGGGAAACACTTCAACAAAATATCTATGTCGCTCGAACGACAGCTTTGCGCGAGATTGCCTTGTTGCTTGAACTACATGTTGTGGACACTCGAACGACCAGTGCAAAAAAATAATTTTTTATTTCGATAAAAAAACTCCGCCTCAACACTTAGAAAATTTTCTTTTTTGACGAAGAGTAATTCCTCAACATTTAGAAAATATTTTAGAAAAATATTCCAACAATCTAAGTGAAATGTAAAGTGACAAAAACACAATCTTACCAAAATTAATCTTGTGGAGGCTTCTTTGTTGAAGAACAATGATATTCGGATACGCCTTGATGCATGATTAAACCTGAATAAGTCTTCGACAGTTGTAGCGGTATACCACATACTCAAATGTAAATTGGATAGTAAAATAATGTCCTTACAAATCTCCTCCTAGTCTATGCCTGTACAAAATAAAAACATCCGGATTATCAAATCAAATGCCTATACAAATCTAATACCCTCCCATGAACCCAAAAGTGAAAAAGTACTAAACATGTAAGTCTAAAATTTTTTCAAAAATCTTCAACATCAAATCTTCAAATCTTTAAACTTTTCTCATCGGGGTCTGCAAACTATAATCATCCATCTTTGTACCTACACACATGAGACAAAGCAAATACTTTCATGACGTATCGAAAATGATATAAGAATAAATCAATCAATAATCAAATCTCCCCCATAATTCATTCTCCTCCTTTTATTTACCCGAAATAGACATGGAACGAATAAAAACACAAACATGGAGTTTCCACGATAAGAAAATCAAAATGGATCAACTACACTCGTGCGAAGAAGTAACTCAAAATCTTTCCACAAACTATTTTTTATTTTTCAATTTTTTCACACAAAAAATGCAAAAATAATTTTACAAAAATCACACACCATGAATTTACACTAAGACAACCAAATCATGGAAACGGAATGAATAGGTGTGAACAATTTGATAGGCAAATCAATGCAATTATGCATAACATATGTGCACAATGAATATGTGTACTCCTAACAAATGAATCTCAAAATCATCTTTAGGTGTCGAAAAAAATGAATTTAGACGACATTGTCTTAATCTAATCGACAAATCAAAGTCAGACATGATTTTCACACCAATAACATCTAAAACTATGTAATGCTTTTTCATGACTTTGTCAAGACGTGCAAACCCGTTTTATATTCCATCCAAACTCCCTCATAAATAACAATGCATTTTATTTTTTCTTTTGAGTTGATGAAACTAAATGAATTGGCCAACTTTATGGCGTATTTTTCTTTTTATTGCCTTTAAATTTTTTTGGGCTCTTTTTCAACCTCATTGGACTTTGACCAATGTTTTTATGCCATGCATTTTCTAGGTTAGATTAAACGGTGTCTTAATCGCAAAGGATAAATGAGTACCTTTCGTAGCCTTTCCCCATTTTTTCAAATACATCACACAAACTCACAAACAACGGTTCTTATATGTATTACTTTCATTGTCAAGTTTTATCGCATTTGGTTCATTTGAAAGACAGAATTGAGATGAAAATACATCGACCAACATGGGATAGATAAGAACAATAGTCAAACAAATTCGTTCAAGTGTGCAATAAAGGAACTCACGAGTCAAACATGTAGGTAGTAACAACAAATCACATCTCAATGACTCCACACATTATAAAGCACAAAAACGAAATGATGACATATATCAAAATACTATAAAATAGTCATATGGATATGGAATGATGTTGTGACTCGGTCAACCTAAATGTCCATCCATATATGGTGCAAACAAAATACAACAATCTTTTTGTCTTTTTCCCAAAATTTTATCAAAATAAAATATTTTTGGCTTTTTTAATTTTTTCTCAAAAAAATGAAAATCTTTTTATATTTTCCCAAAAAATTTCAAAAACAAAAATCTTTTTGGTTTTTCGAAAAATATATCAAAAATGGAAAATATAACTATAAAAATGATACACATTAGCAATAGGCATAAAATATCATCATGAAAATCACCATATGCTAGCAAACAAGTCTAAACCTCAACCGTTAGGCGGTGGAGTTTTCCAAAGGTGGTGTCATCCTATGAAAAACATCCATCAAGTCATGTGAAGTTTTGACCAAAAACATAACTTGCTCCCTAATATGTGCAAACTCAGTCACGTAGTCATCTGGACCATCATGTGTCGGTCGTGTGTGGAAACACGTGTAGTAGCAAAACGTGACACATTACCCAACTTAAAACAAAACTTCCTAATGTGTCCCCTCTTCTTGCAATGAGTGCAAACATAAACATGCCTAGGTACAAATCTCTTAAAATGTCTCCTATGCACTCTCCTATTAGGTATGGGATGCCTAGGTGGGTTGGGTTGAGAGCCATATGGATCAGTCACAAACACGGGAATCGGCTCGGGTGCAATGTGGGAAGTGGACACACCATCATGACCTATTCCTCGTCTCTCAGCATCACCTAAAATGGGATTGAGAACCATATTTCCAACTTTATTAGATGCATTCTCTAAAGGGACTTTGACCTTCCGGGCACGTTAGAGATCACTCTCAAATTATGATGCAGTGTTGTCATACTAGACACCGTGTTGGTCAAATCACTCTTTTTCCGATCTAAAGAAATCAACTGTTCATTCAAAGAACCCTTCACCTACTCGAGTTGACTTTCATTCGCCTCAAACACCCTCAAAACCTCTAAATCTCTTTCCAAATATCTCACCCTAATACCTAACTCCTTATTGAGTTTCTTTGTCTTTAAGGTCTCAGCGTACAAATATCTAAACGCGATCTGGAGCCAACTTTCACCTTCGCTCCCACACTCACTTTATCCCTTACTCACAACACTCAAACTATAATCCTCCTCGATGGTCTCGTGTGCACAAGTATCCTCATCGTCGTGGGACAAACTAAATGTGCTCTCGTGACTAGCTAAAAAGGCAACGAACTTCCCATGTGAAGACTCATCCCCGAAATCCTTCACCTCTTCCTCACTATCGCTAAGAGTGGCTGGCATGGCAATCTATTTGTCCTTTTCTCTTTAGCCTAGTGGTACACTCAAAAGCTATATGCCCCTTACCCTCACACTCAAAACATTGCTATTCTTCCTCTTTCTCTTTCTCACTCTCATTGTCACCGCTATCTTTGGCCTCATCTTTCCTTTTATTTTTCTCAAAAAACATTTTATTGGAAGAACAATCTTTTGAAAAATTGAGAAGATTTTAAAAAAAAATTGCAAGCATGGCCATATCAAAATCAAACTCGTCCTTAGACTCGTACTCACAAATCCTTATTTTCTTTTTCTTCTCACTCTTGGACACTTCCTTTCCCTTCCTAGACTGGGTTCTAAGTGCTATCCCTCTATCCTTAGGTTTGACTGTGTTGGGGAACATGTTAATCTCATATGTCTGGAGGTCTCCTACCAGCTCTTCCAATTTTAAATTGCTCAAATTACCCAAGGAATTTAAAACAGTCACTTTATGGATAAAACGTTTAGGCAACGATCTCAAAATATTTATAACTACCCGTGCATTAGGAATGTGCTCACCAAGATTGAAACTAGTGTTGACAACATCAGACAAACGTGCATAACACTCAAAACACTTAGTCTCGGGCATGGAAATTATTTCAAATTGAGTAGTTAAATTTTAAATTTTAGACTCTTTGACTATATTTGTGCCTTCGTAGGTAAGTTGTAAAATCTCCCATGCTTCATTTGACGTGGTGCATGTGATAATACATCAGAACTCCTCAGGAGTGGCAGCACCAGATGTTGCACTCAGCCCATGTGAATTAAAAGAAATCTATTTAAATTTAACCTCGTCCAGTCTGTCAGGGGTTTTGAAGTAGCGATATTATTTTAGGTGACAGTGGGAGGAGTCCATCCTCTTTAACAAACTATGCAAACACGTTCATCAATGGCCTTTAACTGTGATTTCATACGTTCTTTCCAGTAGGCATAACTAGACTCTTCAAAAATGGGTATCCGATTATATAAGTGCTCCATCGAAAAAATTGCGATTTTTCACAAAACCGATTTTTCAAAAAAAATCAATATCACACAATTTTGCGAAAAACTAGGATAACTCGATAAATTACAGAACCCGGTCTGATACCAATTTGTAAAAGTGGTGATCGCTTAAATAAGCTCTGATACTAATTTGTAAATGTGTGTTGTGATACTGATTAAACCAAATTTGCAATTTCCAAGTTAACCTTATTTAATCAGTGTCAATTTTTAAACCAAATTAATTCATCCCTAAAACATGCATCTAGGTGAAGTGGATCTTGCCAACACAAACAAATATGAATTGTTGACTCACAGATTTTGGGAAAAAAATTCCGAAGGGCAAAACCTTTTATTTCACTAATAATACTCACAATGATTATAAGCGAAATATGCAAAGAATTTACTGCAGGAAACTCCATAGGCCGCAACCTAAATCAAGAATGAATTAACCTCGGAAGTTCAGACACGTAGTCAAGTCAGCCCAGGAACACCCACGAGCACTCCCATTGACACGGAGTCACATCAATCCAGCACCTCCTTCAAGTGGCACCTAGATCAGCAGTAGGTTATCCTTCCTACAAGAGAAACTCCATCAAAACCATATATTGGGTTCAAAAATAATTCACTAAATACTATTGGGATTTCTGAATTGAAAACAAAAGGATTAATACCCTAAATGAATAAGACGAAGGTAATATATTGTTAGAAGTTTTTGCCGAAAGAAATTCGTCAGATCTTCTTAACAAAAATAGAGTGGTATAACACGCTTTATATAAAAAACTTAAGGCGGAGCTTCGCTTAAACGGGGAGGGAAGTCACTTGAAGGAAACAACTTTGTTGCTCAAACGATAGCTTCGCGCGAGATTTCCTCGTCGCTTGAACGGAAGGTAGTGGTCGCTCGAACAACCAATGCAAAAAAATAATTTTTTATTTCGATAAAAAACTCCGCCCCAAAATTTAGAAAAATTTCTTTTTGACGAAAAGCAATGCCTCAGCACTAAAAAAATATTTTAGAAAATATTTAAGTGTACTGTAAAGTAACCAAAACCCAATCTTACCAAAATTAATCTTGCGGAGGCCTCTTTATTAAAGAACGTTGATAGTCGGATCCATCTTGACACATGATTAAACTTGAATAAGTCTTCGATGGTTGTAATGGTATACGACATACTCAAATGTAAAACGGACAATAAATAATGTCCTTACAGGGGCGCACCCAGTTATCGAGATGCATTGACCATGACAGGTCTACTCGCAATTTACTAGAACAAATCACGTCATACCATGATATGGTACAAATCTGAGCTACCAAAGTTGTGGGAATACCAAGCCTTGATTATCGGGACAAAAAGGAACACACACAAGAATCGAACGGACAAATAACTGTTCCAAGAAAATTGCATCCGCACGTAAAGGACTATTTTTTACGGAAAGAGAACCTACATTGCCTGCTTCGAAGTTTATGACTCCTAAACATTCTCACCGGTACTGATCTAGCCACACACCCTGGCTCAAGTCACCAATAATGACGAATCGAATCACAACCATTCACCCTCACAAGATGAAATCAATACACAAACATGTTTTTCTTGGAGAGTCAAATGACCGGCTTCCCTCCTTAGGAGCCAGGTTCTACCTCTCACATCCTTGACACACATGGACTACTCCGGCTAGCGAATGCCTAATGCCTTTGTCAAAGCCTACCTTGTCCACATCTCTAGGGACATTGTGACCAACCTAACACACCTAGTTCATTGTCATGCCCTGACTGCATCCCAACATCTCCTAAGGAAGAACACTGTTAAGTGAAACGTTCACCTTATAATTAACCTTCAACTACACAAGATCGTCGTTGAGCTTATTTCTGAGTTCTACCCAAACTGAATTTAAGTGACAGCCACATCGGTCGCCATTAGCATTCCAAGGGTAGTAAGTACCACACAGGGCTACATCTTCTAATCCATACCGACTTGGCAAGACGTGCTAAGAATTTTCCCCTTCCTTGCTAGGGATATCCTAACATATACTGTCGACACATGCCAACATTCTAATCATTACCTGACCTTCACTATGATCATCACCAGGACACCAGTACTTCTTCATATCGGACTTGACTGATTTCCTAAGGACACCAGACATACTCCACATAATTTTCCTTAACTTGACATGATTTCATTATCCATGACTTTCTCATTGTAGGTAAACTTTACAAAATCCTTAATACCCACATCATGATTACTAGGTGTTGGTAAAGACACTAGTCTACGCACTTCTACACAAGGAGCACCTTGACCACTGAACACCTTAAGACGTCATAACATGTCGACTTCTATTCCCAATTACGCCACATATAATTAGTCCCGTGGACATTCCAATTTGCCCTTATACCACATTCACACTAGGATTACCTCACATCTAGCCACCAATTAAGCCACTAAAATGGCCCTGACACTTAGATAACAATCTTATCTTTATATCAATGGTTATCACCCCTATTCCACGTACTAAATCACAAACTAACACCCACTTACAACCTATAAACCCCTAAGTCTGCATTGTCAACATCATTAAAGATCCTATCCCTCAAAATTGCATCATAACTCCTAAAACCCTGATATGGAAGACTATCTAGAGTTCAACCCTAAGCCTCCATAACTATCATCGTTGCATATGTAACATACTTATCGCAATTTGCCCGTAACTCTCATAATCATACCTTGAGAGGTACAACTTTTAATTAACAGCTGCCAAGACACTTACCCACAATAATAATAATTCACCAAATCAAACTGAGTACTCATACCCAAGTGTTGACTAACACCGTTCCTCATGTCTATCTAATCACCAACTACCATACAACGCGATACTACACCAAGGATATAATTCTCATAATTACATCATCACTGTTATCTATTCAAAAGTATCGGACCTCGAAACTCAATTCATTCTTATCACAACCATCATTGCCTAGGCATGACACTCTAGTCCCCTAATCTACACAATTGGCTCTATAAAATTCATGTCTCTAATTCAACGAACATCATTATGCTACGAATAGATTGTTACCTAAAGGTAAAGAAGAAGTGGTGAAATAGTTGAACGTATTATTCGTTCGCGTAGTCAAATACCGTACATGGCTTACAAATATCATTCATGTGCCGAAATCGGGAGGGAAAGTCCGCATGTGCGTCGACTATTGAGATCTAAATAAGGCATCCCCAAAGGATGATTACCATCTGCCCAATATCGACATGATCATAAATAACATTGCTAGTTATGCTCTCAAGTTATTTGTTGATGGTTTTGCCGGGTATAATCAAATTAAAATGCACCCTGACCACCCAAAAAAAAGTGCCTTCATCACCCATGGGGAACCTTCTACTACACAATCATGGAATTTTGGCTCAAGAAAGCCAGGGATACCTACCAAAAGGCCTCTACAACTATCCTATATGACCTCATCCATAAACAAGTCTATGTCTATATCGACAACATGATTATCAAGTCCAAGACACAAGAAGGTCACATTATCTCCTTGAGGAAATTCTTTGAGTGGTTGTGACTCTACCAGATGTGACTCAAACCACATAAATGTGTTTCGTCATCACTAATTGAAAACTCTTAGAGTTCATGCTCAGCGAGAAAGGGATTGAAGATGAACCCGCCAAACTAAAAGCCATACTCGAGAAGCCACTGCCTTGGATGGGGAAGGAAATGTGAGGATTCGTGGATAAGCCGCAATACATCATTTGATTTATCAACCAATAGACCTCTATCTGCTAACCCATTTAAAATTCTTTGGAAGGACTCAACCAAAGTTTGGAATGAGGCGTGCCAAAAAGACATTGATCAGATCAAATGATACCTCACCCAACCTAACGTACTCATGCCTCTACAGCGAGGTCTCCCCATCCTCCTATACTTGACTTTAACTGATACGTCAAGGGATTTATTGGCCCAATACATTAAAAAATCACATAAGGAGAGAGAGATCTACTATGTTAGTCAGAAGCTAGATGGGTATGAAGTCAACTACATTACCTTGAAGAAGACGTTTTTGTCGTGGTCTGGGTCATGTAGAAACTACGAAAATACATTATCGCATTCCCAATCAGACTAGTATCCCTAATGGATACCATAAAATACATGTTAGAGAAGCCCACGTTGTATAACTGTGTGGATTGCTGGGTGATGTGGTTAGCTTAATTCGACATTATGCACGTCACACAAAAAGCTATAAAAGGGGTTCCATCTATGTTTATCTTATTGATCATCCCATAGAAGGAACTGCAATTTCGATCATCGATTTTCTATAGGAAGACAATTTTATGCCTCCCGGGAGGTCTTCAGGTGACAAATGTTCTTTGATCGAGCTTCCAATAAAAAAAGGTATGGAATTACGATACTCTTGATCGCTCCTGATGACTCTCACACCCCCATTGCCATTAAGCTGGATTTCCCTTGTACCAATAATATGACAGAATACGAGGCATTAACCATAGGCCTCAAGATGCCCCTCGAAAAAGTAATTAGGCACATAGACAAAAATAGGTACTCCATGAATTCTAATAATTCCCTTGATATACAGTTCTCTAATCTTTGAAAGGAATTGGTGGATCGGGTTGGTAGAAAATGGGCGGATTTTGTAAGGCGGTCGATAATAGCTCGAATTGTATTGTATCCTTAAGAAGTTTGGGGCAATCCGCTGACAAAGTCCATGGTTATATGATCCCATTTCCATTCCAGGATAGGGAGTAGTTATATGATCCCTATTATAGTCCATAACCCAAGTAGTAGCCCTAAAACTCTCAAGGATCCCAGTTTAGATAAATCCCATGACTTTTACCTACTTATATTGGTGCGAGCTAGGGTTTTAGGGTAATGATCAACTATGGAGTGTTAGAGAGGGAGACAAAAAAAATACTATTCATGATTTTGTGATGAGGTGAGGATAGAGAAAGTGATTTCTCTCATATTTTACCAAGTTTTCAAATCTAAGAGTGCCCACACACAGGGCTTGCTTTGTGTGGATCAAATACTAGAAGACTCAAGATGTTTGGAGCATTCTATCAAGGTTTTTGGAGAATATGGTTGGGCAGCAAGATCATTATCTTCATCAGCATATTTCTCCCACTAAGGATCATGACAAGATCCGCAATGTATTGTATTCGAAACCCCATATTTATTCTTTAAACTTAGTTATTGCTTTTACTTTCTAATTAATGATCGATTGAAGTTCTTTGGGGTGAAATTTTTCCTCATTTTAATAGTCAATCCTAATCCCCAACACCATGTATCGAATTCCTTTCTCGAGTGAAATTTAGAGATTGATTATGCAATACTCATACTATGCCATGTTATTTGTGCATCGAATGTCTAGCTTGATTGCTATTGGAGTATGCGATTCATCGAGAGAGGCCATTAATTTCCATATGTCATAACCCTTATTATTTGTTGCACCATTGAAGAACAATTTCTAACAATGTTCTTTAGATAAGACATTCAAATTCCTTCATCACAAAATTCCGCGATCCAAAAACTGAATTCATGAACCAAGTATTGGCTAGAAAATCGGATATATCCCTACCTTTGATAGATTTATACATCAAGTCCATAATTTAGAATTTGGCTAACTTGAGTAACCATTTGGCCATGCGCCTGGACAAGGAAGGTTTTTTCAATATATACTTTATAGGATCTATGTGGGAAATAGGTTTGATAGGTAATGTGAACATATAATGCCAGAGCTTCTGAGTGACCCATACTAAAGTGACACATGCTTTTTTGAGGGCTCTATAATTAACTTTATAATCCATCAACTTTTAACCAACATAGTAAATGGCTCTCTATTTGCTTGATTCTTCAAGATATTGGGCTAACATAGCCCCAATGGAAACATTGGTTACCGTGTTATAGAGTAAGAGTGGCAATACAAGTTATGGTGGCATGACCACCGATGGTTGGATGAGGTAACGCCTGATCGTGTCAAAAGAATCTTGAAATTGTTCATTCCAAACATTATCCAAATCTTTATGAAGAAGCTTGAAAATGTCTTTAGATATGGAAGTGAGACAACTAATAAATCTGCTTATGTACTGCAATATTCTAAGAAAACCATGAATTTCATTTTAATTTCGACGAGGAAGAATGTCAATGATAACCTGGATTTTTGCGATATCTTCTTCGGTGCCTTTTTCACTGGCCATAAAAGCAAGTCATTTTTTTTTTAATAAGCAAGTAATTTTCCTTTAATGACAATGAAGACACATTTATGTGGGTTGATATACATATGATATAGGCACAGGCATTTGAAGAACTTTCGGAGAGCAAGTATATGACCTTCTCGGATTTTAGAATTGATAATCATGTAATCCAAGTGGACTTTAACTTGTTTATGAGTCAAATCATGCAAAAAATTTGTGACAACCCTTTCATATGTATCCCTCGCATCTTTTAGAAGAAACAAGATCACCATACAATAGAAAATTCCCCACAAGGTGGTGAATAGTGCCTTCTCTTGATGATCGGGATCTATCATCATCTAAGTGTAACTAGAGAATCTGTCGATAAAATACTTGAGAGCGTGATTGATGGAGTTGTCCACGATCATATCAATATAAGGTAGTGGATAATCATCCTTCGAAGAAGATTTGTTCTGATCTCAATAAGAAACACACATACGCACTTTCCCTCCTGATTTTGGTATAGGGACAATGTTGGCAAGCCAAGATGAATATTCAACCGAACGGCTAACTCCCATATTCAAGTATATCTTTGAACTTGATTGACCACTCAGGACAGAGCTTTCTTAGTTTCTACTTCACTGGTTTGCATTCATCAAGGGGTGGATCCTCGATATGATGAATTCTCGCAATAGTTCTTCAAATGTGTATCGTTCCTGATAATTAAGAGTGGACCATATCCTAATCTCACGAGGACTATAAGAAGAACTGATATTCATAATTAGAGTTTCATCATCATTAGTTTGAATGTGGTTATGATGTTTATTATTTTTCTTATTGAGTTCAATTAAGAACTATTCATTCATAAAGTCACCTTTATTTCATTTTTGATTACCTAAATCAACAAAATTAATATAAGGCACGAGGAGATCCTCCCCATCAAAATTCATTTCATTGCTAGAGTCAACATGAAATACAACATTGAAGACAAGGTCAAAGGGCTCATGTAATACATCATTAACAAGGAAAATGGGTACATCAGACTCAAGGGGATAAGAGACACTATATTTTCCAGCTGTAGAAGTGAGATGAGTGGGAACACTTCATTAATTGCGTAGATGTTCCCCAGTTGGATTGATCTGATAACTTGGATTCTCCTTAGTGAGCTCAGAGTTGATCATGAAAACATCCATTACCACGTCGACTAGACCAAAGGATTTGTGATAAACATCGCTCCCTCTATCAAAAGAGCTTAACTTAGCAAGTTCGATGAGCAAATATTATGTGTTGTGACCCAATTCCTTCTTTCATGTGACTTTATCTTTAAATAAAATCTAAAATACGTGTTTCATCTTCTTCTCTATAGGATCAATCCATGACTCTGGAAAATCACAGTGAGTTAAATCTTCCCCTTCCTTAACAAAACGATCATTTAAATAATCTCTAGATATGCATTCTTTCCTTTTCAACGTTATTTATAATTAAGGATGACAACTTTGAGCCAACTCTTTAGGAGACATCTGATAACCCAAACCGTGAGAAGGCTTTAGATTGATGGGTTCAATAATTTCTTGTTAGCGATGGCCCATCCCCTATAATAACCCGTATATTTTAACATTGAGGTTTATCACTTCCTAACATTAAAATATAGTTCCGTATATGAGCTATTTTGAATTTCTCGTATCTTTTTTTGTGGATTATCATCTTGAGGTCCTATGATGGGCATAAAGAAATCGTCTTGGTACCTGTAAAAACAATTTAAATACCATTCTCATCATCTATGGAAATAAATTACAAATATGAATATATATGATATGATAAACCTCAAATGAAACTCATGAGATGCATCATTAACTAATATAGAGTAAGAGATATCTCTACAACTACACTGCCAAACTCAAAGTATGATCATACCAAAAAAAAACTCAAATGAAATATACATGCAAATATCATGTCTAAATATCCATACCAGCTAAGTCCATAATACTCAACTAACACAACTAAAATAAAAGACAATACATCATAGGGATAACCTTCTTTAATCCATAATAATGATGATGACTAAAAAGGAGAGAATGAAAGATTTGTGCCAGTTGGGGAAAGAGCCTACATGTGCAGACCAACTCGAGCACCTGAGAGGTTACCACGGATAAAACAGGTTAAAACCCAGCAAGTTACCAAAGCTATGTAACTCAAAAGTAGTTATATATACAAGAGAGAATCCACAGTTATCTAACCTACTATGATAGAAAACCATGTGCCACTGTACCTCACAGTCCATTTTAATTAACTCATGAGTTTTAATAATTAATTAATCGCTTAACTAATTCCATGTTAATCGACATGCACCCCTTTTCCCCGACCATCTCAAGAACATGCCGTACGCACACATAAAATTATTACACATCTAAACGGCACCTATTTTTCTTATGGATAAAAATATCCATAAAACCTTGTGATGCTCAAATAATCAACATCACACATCTAGACGCCACCTATTATTCTCATGGAAAAAAATATTCGTGAAACTGTGTGAGACACAAATTCCACGTACCGTCCAATCCACATGCAGTCGCGTCTATCGGGCTCCATCTCGTGATAGCGTGGCCGGGACATGGAACAGCTAGCGTGGTGCACAAATAATAATCGAGCCTCCCTAGCACGCACAAGTAAGAATGTTCTCTCTCTTCACACACCCATATCCATGTTCATCATTTATCTCAATTAATATTTGTAATATTATCACTTCATTACTGTTGATACCAAATTTAGTCTGCTGACATGGCTCAATAAAGTGAAGACACATGGCAATCTATGTGGCAACAACAAACACTTCCGAGGAACTCACTGTAACACCCCGCGTTTTTATTTATTATTTTAATTAATTATTTGGAAATTTCGAGAAAAATAAATTTTAAAATTTTAAAATTTTTATTGGCTAAGTATGTTGGTTATGATTTTAGAAGAACAAAACTTCAAGCGGAATTAAAATCGGAGTTAAAACGGATTTTATATTGATTTTACAATATTTTGCCTTATGGCATTTTTTTGGGTAAACTGTCAGTTTTTCGGGGTGATCGATCGATCGACGGGGGGGTGGATCGATCGACCTTCCCAGAAAACGTGCGCTGTGAGCTATTTTTTTTAGAATTTGTGTAGGATTAGGACTCCTAATCACTATATAACCTTGTTAATCCGTACGGGGACTTCTCATAATCACTTTTTCTCCAGTTTTTCACCAGAGAACACTTTCAAATATTTTTCCTCTCACTCATAATCATCAACCTCCAACAAAATCAAGTTTTTGTCACAAGTTTTGGCACAAGTTTTTGAAGGCTTAATTGGGGTTTAATCAAGATCGTTCAAGAACACTCTTTTGCTAATTTTTCGCAAGGAATCCAACACGATCTTTACAGGCATGAATACTCTATTCTTTTCCTTTAGTATTATGCATTTTAAGTGTCGCCTAAACACTTAATTACATGCTTTCTCAAAAATAATTAGTAACTTAATTAGAAAAATTAAATACTAATTATGGGGCTATTTTTATAAAATCTTTTAATCTGAATAATATTCATAACAATTTGGGTACGTAGGATTCATGAGTAATTTTGGGTTTTATTGGTGTAGGTTGCATGTAGAAAAACTCTAGTTTTAAAATAAATGATTTTTGGGCGCGTATAACTCATGTAATACAAGTAGAGATAATAAAATTTGATTTTGATGAATATATGATGAAAACTTGGTATATTTAATTTAAAATAATTAAATGAGATTATTTGGGTATTGTTGACGCTGTGATAATTAAATTAAATATTTAATTGAATTGGACTATCATGCGTAGTTTTATATATTGATTAATTATGCTTGTTTGTGTGACTTGTTGATATTATGATGTTGCCTTTATGACGACGAGTTGTTGGGTATTATTGCTCTCCCTATATTTTAGGATGCCTTCTAGGTATGGGACTAGTGGGTATGCCTTTTGATGATTTACGCCTTCTAGGTATGGGACTAGTGAGGGTAGATTATCGCGTTTTTTATCATCTTGAGGGTGGGCTGATTTTTATTACTTTATCGTCGCTATGGTAGTTTAAGAACGAGACTAAGTTAAGATTTATGTTAGAAAATTCTCCTATACATAGGATAGGACGTATTGATAACTTGGGGACCCTTAGGTATGGGACTAAGGGGTATTTTGATGATCTCACGTCGATTAAAAGGGTGGGGTGATTATAAATTGTGAAATTGAGAATTAATGCCTAAGATAAAAACGGGTATTAAAATTTGTGGCGACATAATGTGTCGGGGCTGACAGTTTAAACGGGCCAGAGGGCGATTTATGTCGTGTCGTGTGTGGAACCTTGTCATGTGTCGGGGCCGACAGTAAACGGGTCAGAGGGCGATTGACAAGGGTAACCTCGTCATGTGTCGGGGCCGACAGTAAACGGGTCAGAGGGCGATTGACAAGGGGAAGTGTGACACTTTAATAAAAAGTGAGAACAATAATAAAAGTTGGTTAATATAATTAAATTCACATCGTGGGACTTTGGAATTTAAAATCATATTGGTGTGCCTTTATAAATGGGGATTTATGCGGGTAGTTAGTGATTTATATCTATCGCGTTTAATTATCCCGTTTAATTTAAAATATTCTATTGTGATATTTATTGCGTATAATGCTACTATCTGGATTCAAGGATCCTATTTGAGAAGAGTAGTGTGTATTCTTGCTCAGGGCTTTGGCTTTGACCCATGCGTTGACTAATATTTTTCAGGATGAGAATTGGAGAAGCTGCATAAGTTTATCAGAGTTATCATTGGAGGTGTAGCTGGAGTTATTTACTTTATGGCATAGTTTAGTTAGACTTTCTTTTCCAGTCGTATTATGAGACTTCATTGGAGTTTTATTGGGCCATTCGGTTCCAAAGTTGTTTAGAGGATTTCTGTTGGGATTATTCAGATTTTATTTAATCATTGTTGGAGTATGGATTTATTTTGGAGTTAGCATGTGATGGATCTTTTATCGCTTAATTGTTTATGATCATTTGAGATTAATTCAATTATGTATCTTATGGACTGGTTTATTTATGTCTCATATCTGTCTCATGCTAAGAATGGTATTTTATTTAGTTCACGCCCGGCTTAGTTTTGGTGGCGGCCGACGCCAGAATTAGGCGGGGTGTGATAGATGGTATCAGAGCATGGTCTTAGGTCTCGTAGGTTATGAGTCAGTTTAGCTTTCGCGTTGCCGACCTTTGATTCCCTTTGATGATTCGTACTTCTTAAGGTAGAGGGTCTAGCATACATGTTAGATGTGTTTCTTGGAGATGTGAAGTTTTGAGTTAAAGACGTTGTAGGCATCGAGTTTAGAATTAGTAAGCTTGATGTGGGGATCCTTAGAATGGATTTTGGTGACGATAATTATTTTGGAGATTTTAGTACAGATGTTAGGTGCCGTATGTATCGATTTTTGATGTTGAGATTTAATTTGAGGAAGTTAGAATTTTGATGACTTTCGAATATAGGATCGAGTGGGGGATTTGTGAGAGCATGTGGTACGCCGTTATTTTCATAGTTATGTGTATGTATATAGGCAATATATATTATTTTGTTGTTCGTGGGGTAGGTGCGCGCAGGATTGGGTGTATGGGCGCCCAATTATGGCATTATACGGATAGGCATATATGAGCCTTATTTTCTTTTGCGAGATTTATGCGCTGATGAGTATGCTTCGTCTAATTTCGAGGACGAAATTCTTTGCTAGTGGGGAAGTATGCAACACCCCGCGTTTTTATTTATTATTTTAATAAATTATTTGGAAATTTTGAGAAAAATAAATTTTTCAATTTTAAAATTTTTATTGGCTAAGTATGTTGGTTATGATTTTAGAAGAACAAAACTTCAAGCGGAATTAAAATCGGAGTTAAAACGGATTTTATATTGATTTTACAATATTTTGCCTTATGGCATTTTTTTGGGTAAACTGTCAGTTTTTTGGGGTGATCGATCGATCGACGGGGGGGTAGATCGATCGACCTTCCCAGAAAACGTGCGCTGTGAGCTGTTTTTTTTAGAATTTGTGTAGGATTAGGACTCCTAATCACTATATAACATTGTTAATCCGTAGGGGGACTTCTCATAATCACTTTTTCTCCAGTTTTTCACCAGAGAACACTTCCAAATATTTTTCCTGTCACTCATAATCATCAACCTCCAACAAAATCAAGTTTTTGTCACAAGTTTTGGCACAAGTTTTTGAAGGCTTAATTGGGGTTCAATCAAGATCGTTCAAGAACACTCTTTTGCTAATTTTTCGCAAGGAATCCAGATTTCTAATCAGATTTTCAACATGATCTTTACAGGCATGAATACTCTATTCTTTTCCTTTAGTATTATGCGTTTTAAGTGTCGCCTAAACACTTAATTACATGCTTTCTCAAAAATAATTAGTAACTTAATTAGAAAAATTGAATACTAATTATGGGGCTGTTTTTATAAAATATTTTAATCTGAATAATATTCATAACCCTTTGGGTACGTAGGATTCATGAGTGATTTTGGGTTTTATTGGTGTAGGTTGCATGTAGAAAAACTCTAGTTTTAAAATAAATGATTTTTGGGCGTGTATAACTCATGTAATACACGTAGAGATAATAAAATTTGATTTTGATGAATATATGATGAAAACTTGGTATATTTAATTTAAAATAATTAAATGAGATTATTTGGGTATTGTTGACGCTGTGATAATTAAATTAAAGATTTAATTGAATTGGACTATCATGCGTAGTTTTATATATTGATTGATTATGCTTGTTTGTGTGACTTGTTGATATTATGATGTCGCATTTGTGACGACGGGTTGTTGGGTATTACTGCTCTCCCTATATTTTAGGATGCCTTCTAGGTATGGGACTAGTGGGTATGCCTTTTGATGATTTACGCCTTCTAGGTATGGGACTAGTGAGGGTAGATTATCGCGTTTTTTATCATCTTGAGGGTGGGCTGATTTTTATTACTTTATCGTCGCTACGGTAGTTTAAGAACGAGATTAAGTTAAGATTTATGTTAGAAAATTATCCTATACATAGGATAGGACGTATTGATAACTTGGGGACCCTTAGGTATGGGACTAAGGGGTATTTTGAGGATCTCACGTCGATTAAAAGGGTGGGGTGATTATAAATTGTGAAATTGAGAATTAATGCCTAAGATAAAAACGGGTATTAAAATTTGTGGCGACATAATGTGTCGGGGCTGACAGTTTAAACGGGCCAGAGGGCGATTTATGTCGTGTCGTGTGTGGAACCTTGTCATGTGTCGGGGCCGACAGTAAACGGGTCAGAGGGCGATTGACAAGGGTAACCTCGTCATGTGTCGGGGCCGACAGTAAACGGGTCAGAGGGCAATTGACAAGGGGAAGTGTGACACTTTAATAAAAAGTGAGAACAATAATAAAAGTTGGTTAATATAATTAAATTCACATCGTGGGACTTTGGAATTTAAAATCATATTGGTGTGCCTTTATAAATGGGGATTTATGCGGGTAGTTAGTGATTTATATCTATCGCGTTTAATTATCCCGTTTAATTTAAAATATTCTATTGTGATATTTATTGCGTATAATGCTACTGTCTGGATTCATGGATCCTATTTGAGAAGAGTAGTGTGTATTCTTGCTCAGGGCTTTGGCTCTGACCCATGCGTTGACTAATATTTTTCAGGATGAGAATTGGAGAAGCTGCATAAGTTTATCAGAGTTATCATTGGAGGTGTAGCTGGAGTTATTTACTTTATGGCATAGTTTAGTTAGACTTTCTTTTCCAGTCGTATTCTGAGACTTCATTGGAGTTTTATTGGGCCATTCGGTTCCAAAGTTGTTTAGAGGATTTCTGTTGGGATTATTCAGATTTTATTTAATCATTGTTGGAGTATGGATTTATTTTGGAGTTAGCATGTGATGGATCTTTTATCACTTAATTGTTTATGATCATTTGAGATTAATTCAATTATGTATCTTATGGACTGGTTTATTTATGTCTCATATCTGTCTCATGCTAAGAATGGTATTTTATTTAGTTCACGCCCGTCTTAGTTTTGGTCGCGGCCGACGCCAGAATTAGGCGGGGTGTGACACTCACACGCTCCGAGGAACCATACTACAACGAGGAACACTGCTTCCCCCGAGGAACTCATACGCTCCGAGGAACTCAGAATCTTCGAGGAACTCTTAAATACCGAGAAGCTTAGGTGGTCCGAGCAACTCAGGCGGTCCGAGCTGCACCTCGAACAAAGCATTAATAGCAGGATAACCAACAGTTTAACTGTTCATTAAATGCTTATCATTTAGACGCACATGTTTAAGGGGCATTGAATGTATTACCCTTTCATATGTACATCATTTAATGTATTACCCTTTCACATTACAGCCTCAGGGCTATAAATACATTGTACAATCCTCATTGTAAGGGGACCGGAATTTCTGGATAGAATTTGTAATCGAGAATTCCCAAACACTCAGCAATAACATAACAGTGGATGTACGCCATCCTTATAAGGCTGAACCACTTTAAAAATTCTGTCTCATTTATTTATCTGTGATTGAATAATTAGATATGATCTAATTTTTTACATCAACAGATTGGCGCCGTCTGTGGGAAGCGACTGGTAATATCATTTTTCATCAAAAACAATTCATCACAATGGATGATATTCCCGAATCCAGTAATCGAAACGCTAGAAGCCCTTCAAATCCATCTGCTCCGCCAAATATTCCAGATCTGGCTGGAATAATGACAAATTTGGCTCAGGGCCAGATCGTCATGCAAGAAACTATGAGACAACTCATACAAACCCTCCATGGAGGTGCACCAACCCATTCAGGACTGCGGAGTATTCAAAGAAACACCCGTGCACCTTCTTCGCGTACTAGGCGTACCAATTCATATCGTAATGAGGAATATGAAGATTATTCTTATCAGCCTGGATGAACTTCGTCAGTGCGAGCCACAGATACTGAACAACGTATCACTCTCTCCCCAAAAAGGACTAGTGCGCTAGAGAGGTTAAGCAGGGTATCACCTTTTAATCGATTAGGACCTAGAAGGAGTAAAAGTCCTCCTAGGGACCCATCGAGGAGTTTTTGACGACCATCATATTTAAGGGAAGGATCTGCCCAGTCGCGACCAGCTGCTCGTCGAGATAGATCCCAGGAAGCCACATCAACGCGATCAGTTGCTCGAACCGACAGGCCCGAGGAAGGAAATGATGCATGGAAAGGCTCTATTGAAAGGCTGGAGGATAGATTAGGGGAAATGGCTAAGGCCAAGAACCCTCTACAATGAACCTTTGTTCGAGGAACACCTTTTATCCAGGCCATTGTAGATTTTCCAACACCATCAAAATTCAAAGCACCAGTTGTGACCCCCAAATATGATGGAAAGACTGACCCCGGCCTTCACATAGAACAATACCAAGATGCAGCCGACATCTATACTGTTCCAGATGAGATGAGATGCAGAGCATTCTCGAGAACTCTTACCGGATCTGCTCAAATATGGTATAATAATCTTCCTCGGGGTAAGATCTCAACTTTTCTTCAACTGGCCGAGTTATTCATTGGGAATTTCTGTTTGGGGGCAAAGCCAGTTAAATGAGTAGCATATTTGTTAAGTGTTAGACAAAAAGATGGTGAGAGTAACAGAGATTATATAAATCGTTTTAATAACGAGAAACTGGAAGTCATTGACTATAAGGAGAAGACAGCGATTACTGCTTTGATGAGTGGACTACTACCAAATAAGTTGTACTACAATTTGGCCAAAGATCCACCTAGAACCATGTCAGATCTGATGGGAAAAGCATCCAAGATTATGAATGCCGAGGAGGCTATGGCTGCGAAGAAGAACATGGATGCAAAAGAAACCAAGGTGGAAGGTGATAAAGCTAAGAAGAAAGAGCATAAGAACAATGGTAATAACAAACATTCAAAAACTAGGTCGGTATGGGACGTAATGAAGAAATATGATAATTATACTCCTTTGAAGAAGGATATCAACCATGTTCTAGAAGAAATCAAGAACAACAAGGAATTAAACTGGCCAGAGAAAATGAAGGCAGACCCTGACAAGAGGAATAAGGTGAAGTATTGCGAGTTTCATAAATATCATGGCCATATGACCAAAAATTGCATAGCTCTTCAGAATGAGATTGAAACACTCATCAGACGAGGAAAACTGGCAAGGTATGTTGATCGTGGAAGCGAAAGAAGGAACAACGACCGAACAAGAGAGAGGTTTAGATCTCCTCGTCGAGCAGAGGAGAACAAGAAAAGAAACCATGAAGTTGATCCAGAAGACGACCCCGATCTTCCCAAGAGACCAAGGCATCCAGAACGAGAGGTATTTTCAATACGCTTTGGGTCATTTGACTATAATATTATAACAGGTGGAGATGCAGGAGGAGGAGACCTCACTGTAGAGAGAAAAGCTTACGTTTGTGAGGCTCAAGCTTGCTCGTACATTCAACGAATAAATTTAGCTGAGGAGGATCACCCGAGAAAGGTGAATAAAGAAAAATTGGTCATTGGTTTCTCAAAGAATGATCTCGCAGGTATTTTATATCCTCATGATGACCCAATGGTGATCAAAATGAGGATGAAGGAGGTTATGATTTCAAGAGTACTGGTCGACAATGGTAGCTCGGCAGACATCATGTTCTACTTGTGCTTCGATAGTTTAAATCTAAAGCTATCTCAATTGGAGCCTTATCATAGACCCCTCATCGGTTTTGTTGGCGAGAAAGTATTTCCACTTGGGACGATCAAGTTGGATATATTCATTGGTACATGGCCTGCTTGTCGAACATAAAGAATACGCTTCTTCATGATGGATAAAAATGTTCAATCATCATATAATATCATCATGGGAAGAGTAGGATTGAAGAAGTTCGAGGCTGTACCATCTACAATGCATCAGTGCCTAAAATTTCCAACAAATTTTGGAGTAGGAGTTGTGAAAGGTGATCAGAAAGTAGCTCGGGAATGCTATTATTCATCCACCGAGCAAGAGGAACTGGAAGAATCAAGGAGAAAGACTACTACCTATCAAGTGGATGAAGGTGCAGAAATTAAAATATTGGATCCTAGAGATGAGTCTCAACTCGTAAAGGGTCAAGTGGTGGAAGCTATTGAAAACATCATTCTGGACGACGAGCATCCTGAGCGAACTACTAAAGTAGGTTCGTCATTGGAAGCCTCACTAAAACAGGAATTGATAACTTTCCTAAGAAGCAGAAAACAAACTTTTACGTGGAGTCGTGAAGATATGCCTGGGATAGACCCAAATTTCTTATGTCACGAACTCAATGTGAATAAGGAGATCAAGCCTGTGAAGCAGAGAAGAAGAGTATTCAGTCCCGAGAAGAATCAAGCCATACAGGAGGAAGTTGAGAAGCTCCAGAAAGCTTGTTTCATTGAAGATGTTAAATATCCAGATTGGTTAGCCAATGTGGTGATGGTAAAAAAGAAGAACAACAAATGGAGGATGTGTGTAGACTTCACCGACCTCAACAAAGCATGCCCAAAGGATCACTTTACATTGCCCCGAATTGATCAACTGGTCGATGCTACCTCGGGACACGAGTTGCTGAGCTTCATGGATGCTTATTCTGGCTACAATCAGATTAAAATGAAACCTGAAGACAGGGAAAGTACTTCTTTCATTACCCCTAGAGGAACTTATTGTTATAATGTTATGCCTTTTGGTTTGAAAAATGCAGGTGCGACATATCAGCGGCTGATGAATAAGGTCTTTGCTGAACAAATTAGTTGCAATATGGAAGTCTATGTTGACGATATGCTGACAAAGAGCAAGAAAGCTGCCGATCATCTAGTTGACTTAAGTCAGACTTTTGATCAACTGGATAAATATCAAATGAAGCTGAACCCGCCGAAGTGCACATTTGGAGTACGAGAAGGGATGTTCCTCGGGTACATTGTCAATCAGCGAGGCATTGAAGCTAACCCTGAAAAGATCAAAGCT
This sequence comes from Sambucus nigra, assembly GCA_949130495.1. Classification (NCBI taxonomy): domain Eukaryota; kingdom Viridiplantae; phylum Streptophyta; class Magnoliopsida; order Dipsacales; family Adoxaceae; genus Sambucus; species Sambucus nigra. The sequence continues at coordinate 206,088,678 of OX422208.1, forward strand.
CTGTTAGGGCTACGATCTCCAATGACGAAGAAGAAAGTATGTCTCACAGGACGAGTAGCAGCACTCAATAAATTTGTGTCACGAGCAACTGATAGATGTCTCCCATTCTTCAAGAGACTCAGAAAGACTTTTGAGTGGAATGATGAATGTGAGAAGGCTTTTCAAGACTTGAATAAATACTTGGGAGCACCTCCACTGTTGTCCAGGCCAGTGATGGGAGAAAAATTATACTTAAATCTTGCAGTGCCCGAGAATGCAGTTAGCTCGGGGTTGATCAGAGTGGATAATGGAGTACAAAAACCAATCTACTACACAAGTAAGGCCTTCCGAGGAGCAGAGATCAGATATCTAAGACTGGAAAGTTAGCACTGGCGCTGATTGAGACGAGTAGAAGAATGAGGCCATACTTCCAGGCTCATACCATAGTAGTGTATACTGATATGCCATTGGGTCAAGCCCTTCATAAACCAAAAAAATCAGGGAGATTGATGTACTGGGCAATAGAACTCGGTGAATATGATATAGTTTATGAACCCAGATCATCGTTAAAAGGGCAGGCTGTAGCAGATTTTATAGCAGAGTTCACCTATCCTGATACCCCCGAGGAGCAAAAGTTTCTCGCTGATCAACCTGTGGATGTTACAGGATCATCAAACATAAGCTCAGACCAACTCCGGTTGGTAAAAGGGCAAGTGAATGTTACAAGATCATCAAATTCGAGCTCAGGCCAACTTCGGTTGGTAAAAGGGCAAGAAAAGATGATCGATGAAGAGCAAGAAATATCAGGGGAGGATGAAAGGAAGCAACAAATATTTCACCGAGGAACTCTGACAGATCAAAAATTTGAAGACGAGTTACCGATATGGAGGTTATATGTAGATGGCTCATCTTGCAATACCGGATGTGGTGCGGGATAGTTTTGAGCACTCTGGACGAGGTCGACGTGGAATACGCCCTACGTTTCCAATTCAAAGCTTCCAATAATGAGGTTGAGTATGAGGCTATGATTGCAGGTCTTAATTTGGCAAAAATTATGGAGGCGCAGCAGGTTATTGTCTTCAGTGATTCTCAATTGATTGTAAATCAAATGTTGGGAGTATATGCAGTTAGAGGAGAATTAATGATCAGATATCATGCAAAGGCAAAGGAGATGGTGTCAGAATTTGCTGCTATTCAGCTGATCAGAATACCGAGAATAGAGAATGCCAGAGCAGACGCCCTAGCTCGATTAGCATCAGCTACTCGTACCGAGCTACGACGAACAGTCCCAATTGAAGTTTTAACTGGTCGAAGTATAGATGAAGATCTGACGACGAACTTTATTACCCTTGATTTAGGACCATCTTGGATGGATCCCATCAGGACATATATTGAGGAGGGAGAATTACCAATTAATAAGCTCGCAGCCAAGAAATTGAAGTTTAAAGTTGCTCGGTATGTATTAACTAACGGTATTCTATATAGACGAGGAATTATTGCAGGTTTGCAGAGATGTGTGCATCCCACCGAGGTGAAAGAATTGATTGAAGAGATACATGAAGGGTCATGTGTAGCCCATGTAGCATGTCGGACGCTTTTGCAAAGGGTGATGACGCAGGGTTACTACTGGCCGATGATGAGGGTTGATTATATAGCCTACGCCAAGAAATGTGACAAGTGCCAGCACTTTTCCTCCATCCGAAGAACTCCACAAGCATTATTGACACCCATAACTTCCCCTGGGCCATTTTCCATATGGGGGATAGATTTGGTTGGGCCACTGCCAACGACCAGAGGAAGATTCAAATACCTCGTCGTCGCAGTGGATTATTTCACTAAATGGGTTGAAGCTGAGCCTCTCATTGATATGACATACGACAAGGTGTACCAATTTATTTGGAAGAACATCATTTGTCGATATGGTCTTCCTCATGCTTTCATCACAGACCATGGAACATAATTTGATAACGTGGAGTTCGCTGCCTATTGCCATCAGTCAAACATTTCGAAGATCCACTCAGCATCAGGCCATCCTCAGAGCAATGGACAAACTAAAGTGAAAACAGAACGCTGCTAAATGGCTTGAAGAAAAGACTGGATAATGCAAAAGTGAATTGGATCAATGAGCTACAATCAGTACTCTGGGCTACCGAACTACTCCCCGAGTAGCAACAGGAGAATCACCATATATGCTAGCGTTTTGAAGTGAAGCTGTTATACCTGCCGAGTTGGGTCTCCCAAGACACAGAGTAGTGAATTTCAACTCCCCTGTGAGCGACTTAATGAGAAGATTGGATTTAAACATGCTCGGGGAAGTTAGAGAAGAAGCAGCCATTAGAAATGCTGCTTACTAGCAGCGAACAGCTTTGTTCTACAATAAGAGGGTGAAGAAGTGCGACCTGAAAGAAGGCGACTATGTGCTGAAGAAAGTAATTCAAAAGCACAATAAATTGGAGGCAAACTAGCATGGACCATACCGAGTTACAGAAGTTGTTCGACCAGAAACTTATCGAATAGCAACTTTAGAAGAGAAGGAGTTTAAGAATGCATGGAATGCAGAGCACCTGCGCAAGTATTATCAGTGATGAATAAAATGAAGTTATTCTGTCGAATTCTCTCTTTTTATTGAAAGTTTTTCAGGGAATACTAGTGCTACACACTACTCGGCGAAACTCGGCAAAGCTCAGACTACTCAAATTCTACTCAAATTTATTCTCGAAAACGCCAACTAAGGTTGGTTGAGAAACCTATATTCCTCCGGGAAGTAAAGCTACCAATATTCCTCCGGGAAGTAAAGCTACCAATATTGTATTCCTCCGGGAAGTAAAGCTACTTGTATTCCTTCGGAAAGTAAAACTTGTATTCCTACGGGAAGTAAAACTATATGTTCCTCGGGAAATAAAAGTATTCCTAAAAATGCCAACTTATGTCGGTTAGGAAGTAAATATATTCTCGAAAATGCCAACTTGAGTTGGTCGGGAAGTAAAATTATTTCAAAAAGACTAACTATGGCTGGTCGGGGATAAAAACCCACTAACTGTAGTTGGTCGACAAGGAAAATTTACCGACCTTGGTTGGTCGGAAACATTTAAGAAAAAAATCTACTAACTATGGCTGATCGGGGATAAAAACCCGCTAACTGTAGTTGGTCGACAAGGAAAATTTACCGACCTTGGTTGGTCGGAAACATTTAAAAAAATCCACTAAGTATGGTTGGTCGGAGATAAAAACCCACCAACTGTAGTTGGTCGACAAGGAAAATTTACCGACCTTGGTTGATCGGAAATATTTTATGAAGACAAGAAAGTGATCGAGCAACATTTTTGGTACTCGTAACTTTTTAATTATTACTAAGTTAGAACAAAACATCATTTCGACCAAGTGACTACTCGACAATAAGTTGGTCGACAATAAGTTGGTCAACAAATAGCACAATATCATTATCTTTTTAACAGATACACATGCACAAATATAAAGTGTTTTACAAGATAATAGCAGTTAAGATTATGAACAAAAATGAAAGCCTTTCATTAAATCCAAAACAAATTACATTGATAATGAAATGTATACAAATTTGTTACACTAATATTCCTATTTTATTGGTCTTTTCCCCTCTGCTTTTGAAACTGGTTCCTCGCCAGCAGGATCATTTAAAGCAAGAGGAGAATTTATGAAGTTGAGATCTTTTAACATCCTGATATTCATCACGGATGGTCAATCTAGGAGATGCTCGGGACGAGATATCTCGACATTTGAATGGAGATTGTAGTCGCCGAGATATTTGGAAATTAAGCATCGAGTAATGGCCCGAGCAGGGATCCAACTCATATCCAATTTGAATGGTGGCACGGGCAGGTCGAGCAGCCCAGGATCGTGGTAGTCCCATAGGTAATGACCCTGTTCGAGTTGAAGCACACCTAAGGCATTCAACCAGCTTTGCTTGTAGCCCTCATTATTGGCATTCTGGATATGATCGTTTAAGTGGTAGAGCACCTCATTGTACCCAGCCATCCAGAACTCCCTGGGCTGTTTGTGGAATTGATAGGTCAATCGTTCCATCTGTTCGTGGAGATTTTTGATGAAGAGTTCCTTATTCTCCAAGACTGACTTCTGCGAAGAAAGCTGCTCTTCCAGGTCCCTGATCTTCTTTGACATTTCAGCCAACGCCTGGTTCTTCGCTATTAATTGGAAGGCCTGGTTCTCTAAGGCAGATTGAGTCCTCTGTTCCTCGACAGGAATCTGAGCAGCTCTTGTTCGTCCCCGAGGAGCTCTTGCTCGTCCACGAGAAGATGTAGAGGGGCCAACTCTCTTCAATGTCTCCAATTCGTCCCTCAAGTTGGCGTTCTCGACCTCCAAGAACGAGAATCCCTCATCAGTCACTGGGATCAAAGCTTTTAAAGTACAAGCTGCAGACTTCAACTGTGACAACTCTCTTTGAAGATTATTGTTCTCTTGCTCTAATAATTCACCTATTTATCTGCACTCCTCGACCTCACCCTTCAGAGTTCTCTCCCTCACATCGTAGCCAGCAAAAAGTTTCTCGTAACCCTTGTCGACAATGATCTGTTGGTACTTCTTCTCGTAACCCTCGTGCAAGAGGGGAGTGGATTCTTTGTATTGTTGTTGAAGATCTTCGAGGGTGCCTTGGAGATCCTCGATCGTGTCATAATAAGCCACATTATTGGCGATTGCTCGATCAAGTAGACACTTCAGATATTGGTATGCTTCAACTGCCTGTTCAGAAGCATCTTGGCCGAGGATGTCGACGACTTGTGCTGCACTCAGATCTGTGTGACCAGCTTTAAAATAATCATTGCATTGCCTCAGCAGCTTGGTATCGTGAGAAGATAATAATTCCATCCTGGCCAGAAACTAGCAGAGGAAGAAAAAGCAGTAATTAATAATCAAAACAGAGCATGAAGAAGAGACAACAGTATGAATAAACACAAGTTCAGGTTTTATTATATCATAAAGGTCAGAAGTACAAGATTTAGAATTACATGTTCAGGATTACATTTGTTAAAGAAAAATAAAATAGAGAAATTCTAACAACTCTACACCTTTTCCTTGTCTCCCAAAACTTTCTCGGGAGGCTGGGACGAGGAAGTAGGTTGCTCGGATGGAGCAGATTGTAGCTGGGGAAGTGCTGGAGGTTGCTCGGAGGAAGTTGCAGGTAGTTGAAGTTCCTCGTCAGCTGGCTGGATAGTCGGGGGAAGAGAAACCTGATCTTCCATCACCATGGAAGACTCTTCGGAGGCAGCTTCATCCTGTTCTTCGTCTTTGGGAGTTGGAGGGGAACTAGGGATGTGTCGCTGAAAGAGTTCGGAATTTTCATCCACCTTCATCTCCTGTAAAGCAGCGACCTACCCATCTGTGAAGTACTTGAGGCTGCCATATTCTACTTGAGACATCATGGCAGCCAAGCCCTTATTCCACCCCTTATCCCAGCCAGCGCTAAAAGACTTCTTCACAGTCGATTTTCTCTTTAACTTCTCCGAGGAAAGCTTCTCGGACAGCAGGTTATCAGCAGCTTTTAATTTTCTCTCAACCTCCTCCTCCTGACAACTTACTTCCTGAAGTCGACTTAACTCCTCCTCAGCAACCTTGAGTTTATCTTCAAACTCCTCAGCATTCTTGATCTTCCCTTCGAGCTCTTTATTTTTCCCTTCCAAGTCCTTTATTTTCTTCTCCAACCCCTTGGAGACTTCAACATCTTGAGCCTTCTCCTTCTCGATGGAGGTAAGTTTCTTCTCCTAGATAGCCTTATCAGCATCATGCTTCTGACGAGAATCTTCTAAAGACTTCGTCAGGCCCACCAGAGCTTCCTCTACACCTGACGAGGAGCTTGAAACTTTAATGGTTTCATCTTTCTTCAATATTGTGTTAAAACAGCTCACCAACTGTGAAGAAAAAATGAAAGCAAGTCAGAAACAGAAATGACAAGGGAAATATGAAAAGTTCAAAATAATAAGACTTACAGAAGCAAGGTGGCGAGCAGCCAATGAGGTAACCATGTCTCGAGAAAGGTTTTCCTCAGTACCTTGGACCTCGAGAATGATCCAAGACTTTACCGAGCTCATGGCAGAGCTCAGAGGAACAAAGGTAGGAACACCAGTTCCAGTAGTTGGGGTCTAGGAGATGGTTTCGGCCAAATTGATCGAGGAGCTCTTCTTCAGCCTCCTCGGTGGAACAAAAATAGTTTTGACCAAGGAAGAACTCTTGGTCGGTGATATTACAATCACTTCTCCTAGAGCAGCAGACCTGCTCGGAGCCACTTGGGGTTCTCAAAAACCTTCATAGTAGCAGCCGAGGAAGGTGCATCAGTTTTCTTTGTCCCCTCCCCTGGGACGTCAACCTTACTTCTTTTTGCCTCTCCAGCACCAGAGGAAGGTTTCTCGAAGAGAGTGGTAGGTCTTCTCTTCTTCATCCTTTCACTTAAAGTAACGTGTGACTCGGGCGAAGAACTGGTAGAGGTTGGTACTGGTTCTACTTCACTTATTACCGGACGAGCAGTAAAAGAAGTGGTGTAGCTCTTGTACTGCAGCAAATATGAAGCTGACCTAATGTGCTCGTCAGCAACAGTTTGATGCAGACTCCAGATAAGTTTCAAATGTCTTATATTAACATCTGCCTCCTTTGGACACTTTCTTTTGTTGTCAACCGCAAATAAATAAGCATTACAATATCAGTGGCACATTTTGTCAAACACAGAAGAAGCATAATTTCAAAATAAATAAAATGAAATAAAAATAACCTATCCCATTGCCATAGGGAGGGCATCTTGGACCCTGATAAACTTCATCTCCAGATAAAGGAGTATGTTGCCAATTTTTTATGACAACCCCGTGCTCAAAATAGTCCCTATTGGCATCCGGGAGATTGACCACTAAAGCCCTATTTAAAAATCTAGTTTTTAAATAAAAGGTGTTATCACCAACTACCCATCTATAACAAAACATAATTTTTGGAATTCCTATGCGAGTTCCATGGATTTGATTTAACCTATGAACCCCATTAACTATTCTCCATGTATTTGGGGCTATTCACGCAGGAACAACGTCAAAGTATTGACAGAATTCCAGACATAAGGGATTGGGTGGAAAAGAAAATCCACACTCAGCAATAAAGAGACTGGGGAACCAATGTCCCTCAGCCAAATGGAAATAATCATAAGGCTCAGAAAGCTCTTCCAGAACAACCCATGAGGGAATAGAAAATTCAGAGCAAAACTTATCAAGAGATTCAACAGGGTAAACCATAATGAATAAAGGAAATGAAGAAGAAGGAAGAAGATCTTACAGAAAAATAGTGGATCTGTTGACAACGAATGATGGAAGAGATGAATACACAGGAGAGAAAGAGATGATGGAAAACTCGAAGATACAAATTTGAAAAAGTAGAAGACGATGGTATTGTTTGTGACGCTTAAATACCTTGCCTTAGGAAAAGGAAAAAGTAATGATTACAAAAAAACGATTACGCTACCGGCGGCTAAAAGGATAAAAAGGGCACGGCAATCGAAGTGGTTATAAAAATTCAAAAAAGGCTGATTCTACGAATTTGGAAGGATAAATAAATACAAAACACTCCTAAAAATCAGGAAGACCATTTAAAGCTACCATATTCCGAGAAAGAATGTTCCATACTCCTCAAAGTTCGAACTATGAAACATTGGGGGCTTCTGTTGATACCACATTTAGTCTTCTGACATGGATAAATAAAGTGAAGACACGTGGTAATCTACGTGGCAACAACAAACACTTCTGAGGAACTCACACGCTCCGAGGAACCATACTACAACGAGGAACACTGCTTCCCCCGAGGAACTCAAACGCTCCGAGGAACAAGAACTCTCTGAGGAACTCTTAAACACCAAGAAGCTTAGGTGGTCCGAGAAACTCAGGCGGTCCGAGCTGCACCTTGAACAAAGCATTAATAGCAGGATAACCAATAGTTTGACTGTTTAATAAATGCTTATCATTCAGACGCACACATTTAAGGGGCATTGAATATACTACCCTTTCATATGTACATCATTTAATGTATTACCCTTTAACATTACAGCCTCAGGGCTATAAATACATTGTACATTCCTCATTGTAAGGGGACCGGAATTTCTGGATAGAATTTGTAATCGAGAATTCCCAAACACTCGGCAATAACATAACAGTGGACGTAGGCCATTCTTATAAGGCTGAACCACTTTAAAAATTCTTTGTCTCATTTATTTATCTGTGATTGAATAATTAGATATGATCTAATTTTTTACATCAACAATTACCATTCCATATTTCTCATTTAACTTATCAGTTATCGTCACATTATTATTTTTCCATTAACCTTAACCTTTGGCCCATTTTGATCTAGACCTTAAACTAATTATTACATCATTTCATTAAATACTAAAGTAACTTTCAAATCGCACATGGGAATGAATCCAGCAATGGACTACTCATATACCAAATATCATAATAAAATAAATATGTTAATTAAGGATTTTAAAGTCATTACTCCTACTCATCTCTTGACTCCATGCATGAGACATCTCATAAATAAAATCCAAATGAGGAACCCCCAGATATATTTCCGTCTAGATAGGGTAGTCATTTATAATACCTCGTATTTCTGAGGATAAAGAATTTAGTCAAATTGGAGATATAGAATCTAATTAGATTGGAGATTTGGGAATTTATTTAGTTGAGAGAAATTATTTAATTCGGTGATTTAAGTTTAATTAATCCAGTTTAATTTAATTTCATGTGTGCCATATTTTGAGGTGGAAATAAGATGAATATAGAAAGTGAATTGGGTGGTTATTTAGAGGTCACGGTTGATTCGGAAAGGGTCAAAATAGTATACATGGGTGTATAGTTTGGGTCCAGGGGAGATTTTAGACCAACCCAGCACCATTTAAGGGCGTGTCGGTCATTCACAAGTTTATGGTTTAGAGATCTCCAAATTTTAAAAGTGTATTTTATTCCCTTGGAGTTATAGGCTAGGTTTAACTCAAATTAGAGAAGAAACACGCCATTGGAGAGAAAGAAAAGAGGATTCTTGGAGCTTTCAACACCAATTCTCACCACCGACGTACCGGAATCATAATCGGAGCAATGAGAGATTAGATCTATCATCATATCAACGAAATCAGACCTGTAATTAAAAGGCAAGTATTTTTCTTGCATATTTTTGAAGAAGTTATAATACCCATGTAGTTTAGGATTTTCAATTTCATGATTTCAATTATGTTCTTGGGATTTCAGTGAATGGAACTCATGATAAGGTATAGGATTGCATGTAGAATGAATCCCTATATGAAGATAAAATGAAAATTATAATATATTTAATGGTTAATATGGAATATTTATGGGTTCTTGGTTGAAGAACATGAATCTTGAATGGCTTAGGGTTTAATTGATGAACACAAGATGTCAATCTGTCATTTATGTAACTTAAAATGTATGCCATTTAAATTGTACTTCTAATTAGAATTAGATCCATAGATTTTCGGAAAGTTATATCTCTTAAATTTCGAATGGGATTTGAATCGGGTCAATCGGAGTTCTGTAGAAGGATTAATCGATGTTTTACTATAGGATGTCTGATCTGCTGGTATAGTAATCTACCAGAATTTTCGACGTTACGTTAAACGTGTGCCATTTTAATTGTACTAAGAATTAGAGTACTAGACATAGATGTATGGAAAGGTCTGAGTCTTATATTTTCATTGAGCGTTGAATGAGGTCAATTGGTAAGTATAGGGAGAAATCTAAATTTTACTACAGGGTGTTTAATCTGCCAGAAAATTTACGAATCAATTTGGTTACCCATAATTTCCCAATTTTCCTTGTATAATCCCTCAACTAGTGTATAATTCTCGGGGGAATTTTGGGATGACTTTAAATTATAGTGAGGGATATAATGATCACCAGTAGTCCAACGTTAAGTTTAGGGCTTAGTAATAAGGGAGAAGAATTAAGGCTAAGGATAATCGGGCATCATTTCTAATGCGAGTAAATTCAGGGGAATGAGAACGAATCACGGAGAGATGAGTGAACCTATGATTCTGACCAATAGTGTAGGAGTATATTATCTATTAATATTTAATTAAAGGGTAACTAGGGTCCTTTACATAAAGATTAATCCTCAATAAAATGCGATAGAGAGTCGAAATCGTATATCGAGAGTACGTCGAGTATTCGAGAGATATATATCACGTAAAGAGTATATTTATAAGCTGAATATAGATCTATATGAGTTATAGATATGGGTTGAGTGTATACCTATACGAATTATATATAAAGATAGTATGTATATCTATACGAGTTATACTTATGGGTTGAGTGTATACCTATACAGGTTATATATATAGATGGTGAGTATATCTATGCGAGTTATAGTTATGGATTGAGTTTATACCTATACGGATTGTATTCATATGTTGTGTGTATACTTATACGGATCATGTTTATAGGTTGTGTGTATGCCTATATGTGATCTATAGATAGGTTGTGTGTATGCCTATTATGTGCATTCTTATGTGTGTTAACATACCTACGCTGCTTGCTATCATGGAGGTTCCCGCGCAGTGGGCAATCCTACCTTGCCGATTCCAGGGAGGTATGGATTTGTGCCACAGAACATAGAACTTAGGGTGGCTCACTATGTGATGTGTATTAATAGAATCAACGTGTCATTTGGGTACATTAGGTATCAGCGTAGCCCAAAGGCTTAGAACTATTTTTACCTCCATTGCTTGATATTTTATTCTAGGTTCGAGGGTGATATCCAAACCTCTAGTCCTTGATTTGGTACAAGAGGTACTTGGACTTGATAGTAGGGTATGCAGGCTCGCACTGCGGTTCTTAGCCCGAGTATGTTGGAGTTATGTATATTGATTGTGTGATATATCTATACATAGATATGTGATTAACCTACTTGTGTGTGATGTAGGAAAGATAGAGAGTGTATATCTAAAAGTAACTTAATTATGAGATAATGTACTCAGTGTGCGGTAGTAGTAATGTTAGATAGCGTATATCTAAAGATGAATTAAGTAGAGCAACTTAATGAAATATTCCAATGATAACATAAATGAGAGTTAATTATGTGTTAAAGATAACATTCAAGAAAATGTTAATTAATTTTGAGTAATAACATACGGGTAATGTTAACTATTAGTATTACGATAGCGTACTATATGGGCAATACGTGAGAGTTAAATAGAAATTTAACTAAGGACTTAATGAGAATTAAGGATATTATGTGGCATACTGTATGGGTGGTATGATAGAGCTAAACTGGTTATGGTTAGTTAGTTATTGATGAGACCTGACGGGGCTGGGTAGCATAGCTAGGTAGATGACATTAGGCGTGCACATTAGTTGAGAGGTGAGGAACTCAAAGGAGTGTACGTTGAACTAACATGTGTAATCAATAACTGATTTTAAACTTGTGATAAATACTTGCTAAATATTTTCAAACGGTTTTACTTGGGCTCTGACCTGTATGCAAAAATATTTTCAAAACTTTTTAGGTGTCCATCCATAGGGATGCCAAGCTATATGATCTGTCCCATGGATGCAGAACTGCAGCACTTGTGTATTCTTGCAGGATTTGGATTAGACGCTTCAGTTACTTTATTCCTAGAGTAGGATGCAGTTCAATTATTTTATTTGGGCGTGTTGCCCCTTCAAATATTTCTTTTATTTTAGCTTAGACGTTGTACCTAGGTTTACATTCTTCTGATGGACTTTATATTAGACTTGAGAACCAATGGTTTATTTGGTATTATTTTATTCATTACTTATCTTATGTTGGATTTATATTATTACTGCATGGATAGTTAGTGATTATAATTATTTTTTCACTTGTTGTTGTGTTAATAAGAGGTAAAATTTAGCACACGTTTATTTAAAACGTAAGTGGTTAGTAATTTTAAAAGTTTTTGACAATGATGATAAGAATGAACCATATGAAGCTCTTGTTTTATTTTTATGAAGGACTGATCACCCGGTATTTAAATAGTCAGGGTGTCATAGTTGGTGTCAAAGCATGTTCTAGATTCCTTAGGATCTATGCAACATTTCACTTTTCAGATTAGCATTCTTTGATATAAAGCCTTATTATAGGATTGTTGTTTTCCTCTACATATACGACTTACATTCTCCTACTATTAAGTATAGTTGTTGTGATTTATATACAAGTTCAGTTGGGCGTGGTACATCGAACAATATAGGACAACCATCGAGGGTCGTTACGAGGACTACAGGAGGAAAGGCTCAATAGAAGTCATGGAGTATTCTGGGAACGGTGATCGTAATAGAAGTCACTATAGTTATTATTCAGGCAGATAACGATAGGATAATCACTCAGGATAGTAGTTTCCCCAAGCGCCGTCGTAGAGAATGGAGGTACAACTTTAGACTCACCCAACGTTGTAGGCAAGGGGAGAGTTGGGGACTCTTTGAAGTGTCATCTATAAGAATTACGGAAAGAGAGGAAGTGTGATGGATCAATGGATGGGGGTAATCCAAAGACAATCATGTATGACGGAGTGCAGCGACACCCAAGACTAAATTTAGGGCAACAATATTTGCTCATAGGAGTAGCGTTGTGGTGATATGAGTTAGTCACCCCATATAAGAAAGTATATATAGAAAGAATTAAAGAACTTAGGGAATTTTGACCCTAAGATCTTCCATCTCCTATTCTGATGGAGATTAAATTGAGATTTGAAACTTATCACAAGTGGGCCAGAGATAGGGGGATCGCGCAGAAAGGTGTCTTATGTGTGGAAAGTGAGGTCACCTATATTGAACTTACCCACAATGAGAAAGTGAGAACAGTATGGATAGGGGTAGATGGGAATAATGCCAGCGGGGCATAACAAAAGTAGGAGGCAGACTACCGGCAGGGGAATCGAGCTAAGAGATTTAGGCCCAGGAGTTAACAACCCGAGAGTGGTGGGTTCAGGTAGGACCAATAAGCTCCTTAATATAAATTGTAGCATATTCGTTCCTTAGGTCCGTTGGGGCAAAGGAAATGGAGGGGGAGGCCAGTAGGGCCAGGGCTAGGGCCAGAAGTAGGAGAGTTTCTCTGGCAGTCATTATGCTTGTGGGGAGAGGGACCACGGGAAGAAGGATTGCCAAAAGGGAGAAATGGGACAACTGCATGATGAGATCCTGGATATATAGCAGATCATGGGTCAGTCCCAGCATGAAATTTAGGTTTAGGAACTCGTTGACCAAGCAAGCTAAATGGAAAATGGAGATAGAATTTTTGCTTTATCCTTAAAAGTATAGGATACGTTTTGGGTGATATGGGTGAGTCACAATATTTGATTTTTAACACTAAAATTTGAGTGTGAGTCAGGTTTAGTGGGTGTGTTAGCGGTATCAACCTTATATTGAATGTATTTATCGTTGGGTAGGGAGACTTTTTGGTGTTGCTTACGAGTGGGCGGGTGTATACACTAAGAGGATGGTTACATTACATGTTAGTTTACAGCTTTCGATAATTATGAGAATAGAGTAGACTAATTTTCAAGTTTCGACTGGTTAGCGATAGTTTGAATAATAGTAGGTTGTTATAGTAGGACTTTGTGTTCGTTGCTCAAGGGAATGATTTAAATCTTGTTAGGTATCACCTGAAATAGGGTTTAGCCTATATATATGTATGTGTGTGTGTGTGTGTGTGTGTGTGTGTGAGAGAGAGAGTGTGTGAGTGTGTGTATTATAGTGAGTTTCATAATAAACTTATAAGAATATGTTTATATCATTATATTTGATCCCGGTGCATAGGGATTTTTACTAATGTGATTAAGGGTGCCTTGTGTTCTCTTTCGAGTGAAGAGATATAACTTGTTATTTATATATAGCTCTAAGACCTTGTGATATAAGAGCGTTGTTATGTATGTTGTCTTTCGTAGCATGAGAGTGGATGAGTATACTATTATGTCAAGAGACATGGTTTTGGAGGTATATGCTAGGGACTGAGGGCCTGACGGATCTCAACGACCGTTAATGTTAGGTAGTAGTGTATCGAGGGGTTCCTTATTTGGATTTTGCTTTGCGAGACATCCCACGCATGAAACTTATCTCAATGTTTGAAGTGAGTAAATGTTTTGTCATTAGGACATGGATTTATTACCATAGTTATGGCTCGTTTATGCAGTTATATCTAAGTGATAATAGGTATATTATAAATTGAGGATAGTGGAGCCACGTAACATTTGTGCAAGTTATGCATGGGTATAGGGTGTATGGGCACCCTGAGTAGTTGAATTTTTATAATGTTTGCTAAAAGGGGAGGTAGAAAAAATAAGTAGTGACCTTAAGATTATATGATTAAGGGAGTATAAAAAGCTTGTAGTACCATACTTATCCAAATTTCGAGGAAGAAATTCCTTTATAAAGGGGGAAGTATGTAATACCCCGTATTTCTGAGGATATAGAATTTAATTAAATTGGAGATATAGAATTTAATTAGATTGGAGATTTTGGAATTTATTTTATTCAGAGAAATTATTTGATTTGGTGATTTAGACTTAATTAATCAAGTTTAATTTAATTTCACGCGTGCCGTTCTTTGATGTGGAAATAAGATGATTATATAAAATGACTCGAATGGTGATTTAGTGGTCATGGTTTATTCCGAAAGGGTCATAATAATTGAAATAATATACCCGGGTGTATAATTTGGGTCCCGGGGTGATTTTAGACCAACCCGACACCATTTAACGGCATTTCAGTCATTCAGGAGTTTCTGGTTGGGAGAACTCCAAAATTTAAAAGAGTATTCCATCCCATTAGAGTTATAGGCTAGGGTTAACTCAAATTAGAAAATAAAAATTCCATTAGAGAGGAAGAAAAGAGGATTCTTGGAGCTTTCAATACCAATTCTCACCACCAACGTGCCGGAATCGTATTTGGAGCAATGAGAGATCAACTCTATCATCATATCAATGAGATCAGACATGCAATTATAAGGCAAGTATTTATCTGGCATGTTTTTGAAGAAGTTATAATACCCATGTGGTGTAGGGTTTTCAATTTCATGATTTCAATTTTGTTCTTGGAATTTAGATAAGTAGAACTCAAGATTCGGTGTAGGATTTCATGTTGAATGAATACCTATATCAATTGTACTTATAATTAGAGTTATAGCCATATAATTCTGGGAAGTTCTGTCTCTTATATTTCTAATGAGCTTTGAATCAGGTCAATCGGAGTTCTGTAGAGGGAGTATTCGACGTTTTACTATAAGGTGTTGATCTGCCAACATAGTAATCCGCCAGAATTTTTGACGTTACTTTAAACGTGTACCATTTCAATTGTACTTAGCATTAGAGTGCGATACAAAGATGTCTGGAAAGGTTTATGTCTTAGATTTCCAATGATCTTTGAATGAGGTCAATTGGGGTTCTGTAGAGGGAGAAATATAAATTTTACTACATGTGTTAATCTGTCAAAAAAATTACGACTCAATTTGGTTACCCATAATTGCCCAATTTCCTTCTTTAATCCCCGAATTTGTGTATAATTCTCGGGGGAATTTTGGGATACCTTTAAATTATAGTGAGGGATATAATGATCACCAGTAGTCCAACGTTAAGTTTAGGGCTTAGTAAAAAGGGAGAAGAATTAAGGCTGAGGATAATCGGGCATCATTTGTAATGCGAGTAAATTTGGGGGAATGAGAATGAATCACGGAAAGATGAGTGAACCTATGATTCTGACCAATAGTGTAGGAGTATATTATCTATTGATATTTAATTAAGGGGTAATTAGGGTCCTTTACATAAAGATTAATCCTCGGTAAAATGCGATAGAGAGTCGTAATCGTATATCGAGAGTACGTCGAGTATTCGAGAGGGAGATATCACGTACGGAGTATATTTATAGACTGAATATAAATCTCTATGAGTTATAGATATGGGTTTAGTATATACCTATACGAACTATATATATATGGTATGTATATCTATACGAGTTATAGTTATGGACGGGTTATATATATAGATGGTGTGTATATCTATGCGAGTTATAGTTATGGGTTGAGTTTATACCTATACGGATTGTAATCATAGGTTTTGTGTATACCTATACGGATCATGTTTATAGGTTGTGTGTATGCATATATATGACATATAGATAGGTTGTGTGTATGCCTATTATGTGCTTTCTTATGTGTGTTAACATAACTACATTGCTTGTTGTCACTGAGGTTCCCGTACAGTATGCGATCACACCTTGTCGATTCCATGGATGTCTGGATTTGTGCCCCGTAACATAGAACTTAGGGCGGCTCACTATGTGATGTGCATTAGTGGGACCGACGTGTCATTTAGGTACGTTAGGTATGTGCGTATCCCAAAGTCTTAGAAATATGTTCTCCTCCATTACTTGATATTTTATTCTTGGTTCAAGGGTGATATCCGAACCGCTAGTCCTTGATTTGGTACAAGAGGTACTTGGACTTGATAGCCGAGTATGCAGACTCACACTACAGTTATTAGCCCGGGGATGCTATAGTTATGTATATAGATTGTGTGATATATATATATATATACATACATATATGATTAACCTACTTGTGTCTAATGTAGGAAAGATAGATGCTGTATATCTAAAAGTAACTTAATTATGAGATAATCTACTCAATGTGCGGTACTTTTAAAGTTAGATAACGTATATCTAAAGATGAATTAAGTAGAGAAACTTTATGAAATATTTCAATGATAACATACGTGAGATGTTAATTATGTGTTAAAGATAACATGTGTGAAAATTTTAATTAAGGCTGAGAAATAACATACGGGCAATGTTAATTATTATTATTACGATAACGTACAGTACGGGTGGTACGGGAGAGATAAATAGAAATTTAACTAAGGACTTAATTAGAATTAAGGATATTATGTGTCGTACTGTATAAGCGGTATGGGAGAGCTAAACCGGTTATGGTTAGTTAGTTAGTTAGTTATTAATGAGACCTGGTGGGGCTGGGTAGCATAGCTAGGTAGATGACGTTAGGTGAGGAAATCAAGGGAGTGTACGTTGAACTAACATGTGTAATCAATAACTAATTTTAAACTTGTGATAAATACTTGATAAATATTTTCAAACGGTTTTACTTGGGCTCTGACCTGTATGAAAAAATATTTTCAAAACTTTTTAGGTGTTCAGCCATAGGGACACCAAGCTTTATGATTTGTTCCAGGGATACGGAGTTGCAGCATGTGACACCCCGACTAATTAAATACCGGGTAGCTACTCCTTTATTAAATTAATACAAAATGCCAAGTTGGTCCAGTTAATAGCATCACTGTCGAAAACATTTTTTTTTATGATTACTAACCACCTAGTATTTAAAAAGTAAGTGGCCAAATATTAAGTTAAGTCTGATTAACGTGCAATAAAAGAATAATAGAAGAACAACAAAAATCCATTTACCATAACGAAGTAATGAAATAACCAACAAATAGAAATAAGTCCGGAGGAAAACTCCTCACAACAATCCCACAACTGAAAATGATATGACAAGTCTAAATCCTGAATTAATTACAAACCATAGTCTGAATAACTGAAATGTAAAATGAAATGTCTCTAAAAGAAATGGGCGACATGCCCTACAACTGATGAAATCTGGATATAGAGTCAAGGCAAATGAAGCATCTACTAGCAAGGCCCTGTAACTTCCACAAATAGCTACAGCTCGTCACCTGAATAAGGATCTTAAGCATGGTGTCTTTGTGGCTGGGCACCTAAAATGGTTTTTACAAAAAGTAGATTTGAAAGCAAACGGGTCAGAGCCCGAAAGTGGAGAGTATTTTAAAAACAGCAAGTGCTTTAATAACAATTAAAACAATGAATGCAAAAATACATGTTAGGACGTGCTCTCACATGAAATACTCACCTCTCGTCTAACTGTGCACTCCTAACGTTCCTGTACCCATTCATGTGTTATTTATCTAACTAAATCATCATAAGTTCTAACCCAACTACTCGATTCACACGATGAATTCCCAAAGTTATTACTTAAATAGATAGCTTTACTTAAACTTGGATTCTCAATTGTTAATCATTACAATTCACGGCATGTTATCCCTTTTTAATTTCTCAAGGAGGCACTATAAATTATTCACGCAATTTAAACATAACAAATTCCTTTTAATTTAACCGTATATTAGTTACATCATAATATACAATACAAGCACCCCGAGGCTAAGCTGTGGTGCACACATACTCTGCTATCCATCCCGGTACATCACGTACATAAGGATTACAAATTCCGAATCTCTCAGGAATTGTTAGAATAAACACCACACACAAAAATGGAGGTGAACATAATTCAACATATCCATGGTCACGTACATACCTACGCTCCATAGTCAGCTAGCTTAATAACTCACAATTAAGTCATTCCCTTAAACTATGTCCTCTAGGCACCACTCTAAATCCGGGCACACAAGGAATAGATGGCCCTAAGCGAACGTAAACCTCCCGTGATAGCAAGTATGGTAGGTATGTCATACACGTAAAAATCATATACTAAGCATGCACACATCTTAGATATCTCAATATTAATAAAGGCATACTCTACATCCTTATACCATTATTCCAATTTCTATATTTTAAGTCTCCCGATAATATGGAGTTTAAACTGTCGACACGTCCCACGTCGTAATTTCTTAAACTTAAAACCTATCTCAAATAGATTATTAAATTCCTATTATTCCCACATATAACATCTTTATTCCTAAGGTCCTTACTTCTGCCCCACACCTCATTTCATTAAATTATTCAAATTTACACTTTTAACCCAAATATTATCTCACTTATCAAATTTCATTAAAGTAGAATAATTCCTCGAATTGAATTCTAATAAAGGTCCAAATTTCATAGCCATGTTCCTCCTTAAGTTTAAGGGTATTCATACGGTCGCCAATAATATTTTCCAAGGGTTAACTTCATTAAAATTTTAATAGGGAAAAACTTTACTCATTCTGGGAAGGTCGATCGATCGACCTATACCTTCGATCGATCGATGGTGGTCGATCGATCGACTGGGGTGTCGATCGATCGACTGGGGTGTCGATCGATCGAACGCACCAGGTATGGCTACGGACTGCTTCGTTTTGCAGTTTTCAAATCATCCCAAAACACCATTAACATGCATGAAATTATATTCTAACGTTATAATATCATCATACAACCATCCTACAACATTGTTAACATTCTAAAACCAATAATTCATCAACCAAGGGCTATATTTGGATCAAATCTTCATCAAGAACCCTAGTTTTCTACTTCTTTCAATAACATTAATAAACCTCTTCTTAAATCCGTTTTTAGATCATTAAGGGTCCTAATTTTGAATACATAATTCGTCCGGAATGTTTCTACATGCAGTCCCTAACATAATTCATAGTTTTACATCTTCAAATTCATGGGTCTAATCAATCTTCCAAGATAAATTTGATAATTTCCTAAACATGGAAAAGCATAGCATTGAATCAATTAGAATTAAACCACTTGCCTTAATCTTTCTCTGAATTTGGGGTTGAATCTTGAAGGTTGAATTTGTCCTCTCTCTCTCTCTGCAGAATTCTCCTCTTTCTCTCTCTCTCTACAAGTTCTTCTCAAGGTGTTAATGGAGGTGGGGTTGGTTTTTGCCAAGCTTTAAGGTTTCTAACTTCTCCCGTAGCCCACTACCTAAATTGGGGTTGGAAAATGGCTTAGTGGGTTAATACTAAGTCAGATTTTTAACTCTAATTTTCGTGGGTTTTAATTACCCAATTTCCAAAATTACCAAAATGCCCTTATAAGCTACCGGTATGGCCCAATAATGCCCCGGGACTCAAACTTAACCCCCGGCTAGTGTTTTCTGACTATATCGACCCTTCCGGACGCGTTGGCACACTCAAAATGACCATACGGGTGATAAAAATAAAATTCACTTTTTAATTCAAATAATTATATTCCTGACGCGACTGTCACGCGCGTCCCAACAAAATTTCCCAAATTGTCGTATTTCAAGCTCGCGACAATTTCAATATTTCCAATCTTCATATATTTCCATATATACACATTATAATCAAATACTAACTCACATCTCGTTAATATTTTAATCCGGATTAATTTCCAATTAATACGAATTTAATTCAATTAATCCCATAAATAAATATTGCAAAAATACGGGGTATTACATACTTCCCCCCTAATAACTGAATTTCGTCCCGAAATTCGGAACTAGAAAGTACCTGGTAAGAACAACTCTGGATAACGTTCACGCATCTCATCCTCGCGCTCCGATGTGGACTCCTCGACGTACCAACGGAACTATCTTTGACCGCAGTTTCCGCTCACTTCGGTCCAAAATAGCAATCGGCCCCTCCTTGTAGGAGCTATCGGGCTGGAGATAGATGTCTTCCAAAGCAATATGAGAATGAGCTAAATCGTCTCTAAGATATTTCCTTAGCGAGGAAATATGAAACACATCGTGAATCCGATGCAAACGCTCCAGTAACCCAAGCCTATAAGCAACCGGTCCAATCCACTCAATAATAGGAAATGGTCCCACATATCTTGGTGCCAACTTCCATTTCTTCCCGAAACGCATAATCCCCTTCATAGGAGATACTCTGAGCAAAACCTGGTCCCCCACTTGGAACTCCCTGAAGAACCTCTTCGCATCAGCATAGCTCTTTTGCCGATCATGAGCTACCCGAATGCGACTTCGAATCAATTCTATCCTCGCCGAAGTATCCTGAATCACTTCCGGCCCAAGTAGTTTGTTGTCCCCCACTTCCAACCAACATGCCGAAGAACGACAAGGTCTACCGTACAACACCTCAAATGGAGCCATGCCAATGGTGAACTGGTAGGAGTTGTTGTAAGCAAACTCCACCAGTGGGAGATACTGCTCCGATCCGCCCTCAAAATCAATGGTGCACATACGTAGCATGTCCTCCAACATCTGATTTGTACGCTCGGTCTGCCCATCGGTCTGCGGGTGGTACGTCGTACTCAACCGCAACTCCGTGCCCATGGCCTGCTGAAAACTTTGCCAAAACCGTGAAACAAATATCTTGTCTCGGTCAGACACGATATTTAGGGGTACACCGTGAAGTCTCACTATCTCTGCAATAAAGAGCTGGGCATACTGCCCCGTAGTGTAGTCTGTCCTTACGGGTAGAAAATGAGCGACTTTGGTCAACCTGTCCACAATTACCCAAATGGAGTCGTGACCTCTCTGTGACGTAGGCAACCCCGTGATAAAGTCCATGGATATGCTCTCCCACATCCACATCGGGACCTCCAATGGTTGTAGCAGTCCTGCCGGTCTCTGATGATCCACTTTTACTAGCTGACAAGTGGCGCATTTCGAAACAAACGCGGAAGTATCTTTCTTCATCCCGCTCCACCAATACTGACGTCTCATATCTTGGTACATTTTGTCCCCACCTGGATGTACCGCGAACCATGAGTCGTGCGACTCTGCCATCACCTCGTGTCGAAACTCCTCCCCTTCCGGAACTACCAGTCTGCCGTTGAAGCGTAATCCCCCATCTGAGCTAACGGTAAAGGACTCGGCTCCCTCTGCTAATAATCGAACTATCTGCTCTTGACAGAACGAGTCATCTGCTTGTGCCTTTACCACTCTCGTGACAATCTGTGGTGTAACCGTCATCACTGACATAAATGAACGGGCCACTGCATCCTGGTGTCCCAACTCCTTCCATTTGGCTTTCCACACCCCTGCCACCTCATCTACTGGCCTACGGCTCAATGCGTATGCTACCACGTTAGCCTTCCCCGGGTGGTATTGGATATCAAACTGATAATCCTTCACGAACTCAAGCCACCTACTTTGCCGCATATTCAACTCCTTCTGTGTGAATAGGTACTGTAGGGACTTGTGGTCCGTGAACAATCGAAACTTCTCCCCCAAAAGGTAATGTCTCCAAATCCGAAGGGCAAATACCACTGCCGCCAACTCCAAGTCATGAGTGGGGTAATTCTTCTCGTGAGGCTTTAGCTTATGGGAAACATAAGCTATGGCCTGACTCTCCTGCTGCAATACACCTCCAAGTCCTTGCAAGGACGCATTGGTGTAGACTAGATACTCAACTCCCGGTCTCGGCAATGCTAACACAGGTGCTGAGGTCAACTTATCCTTCAACTCATCAAATGCCAACTGACAGGCATTACTCCAGATGAATGGCACATACTTACGAGTCAGATGTGTGAAAGGACCTGCTATCTTTGAAAATCCCCGAATAAACCTCCTGTAGTATCCTGCTAGGCCCAAGAAATTACGGATCTCAGTCGGTGTCGTGGGCTGTCCCCACTCCCTCACCGCGGATACCTTCCCCGGATCAACAGATATCCCCTGGTCGGAAATAATGTGCCCTAAAAATTGAACCTCCTTCAGCCAAAACCCGCACTTCTCATACTTTGCATACAGCTCGTTCTGATGTAGCGTCTGCAAAACTTGCCTCAAATGCTCGGCGTGCTCCTCCTCTGTCTGGGAGTAAACCAGAATGTCATCAATGAAGACAATGACAAACTGATCTAGGAAATCTCTGAACACCCTATCCATCAAGTCCATAAACACGGCTGGAGCATTGGTCAAACCAAAAGGCATAACCCGAAACTCGTAGGAACCATATCTCGATAAGAACGCCATCTTCGAGATGTCCTCCTCCCTGATACGCAACTGATGGTATCCCGATCACAAATCAATCTTTGAGAAGAAAGAAGCTCCTCTCAACTGGTCGAATAGGTCATCAATTCGAGGAAACGGATACTTATTCCGTATCATGACCTTGTTCAACTCCCGGTAGTCCACACACAATCTCAACGATCCATCCCTCTTCTTAACGAACAATACAGGGGCACCCCACGGCGAAGTACTCCTCCGAATAAACCCCTGACCCAAAAACTGCTCAATCTGATCCCGTAACTCCCTCATCTCAGCTGGAGCCATACGGTACGGTGGGCGTGCTATAGGTCTCGTATCTGGCAATAAGTCTATGACAAAGTCTATCTCTCGACTGGGGGGTTATCCAGGTATATCCTGAAATACATCGGCAAACTCTCGAACAACCAGAATCGAATCAAGTGGTATTACCACTTCCTTAGAGGTCTCCTCCTCTATATAGTACAAATGATTGGACGATCCTGGCATCGCCACCAAAAACATCTCCTGCCCGGGAATAGCAAAGATAATACTCCTACTGAAACAGTCAATCATGGCTCGGTACGCAACAAGCCAATCCCTACCAATAATGGCATCGTACTCGGTCATCTCTAGTACTAACATATCTGTAGGTATACCAAACTACCAATCTCTACCCCCACTCCCCGGCATATAAAGAAAATAAGTGACCCACTCCCCAATGGTGAGTCTACACACGTCACTGTGCTCTCTACTGTGGCTAACAACCCTAAGGCTTTCGCAAAATGTGTAGCTATAAAGCAATGCGTTACCCCCGTATCAAACAAAACCCGACCCATAGTGCCATGGATAGGAAACGTACCCTCAATAGCGGGTGGTGCTTGTGGAGCTGCTCCCTGCTGAAGCTGGTATACTCTCCCATACTGCAGCTGCCCCTGCTGAACTGGGACCACTGGAATGGGTGGCAATGCTGCCATCTATGGTGGCGCCGGGAGGGCGACGGGAAACATAGGCCTCTGTGGCTCGTGTCGAGCACCCTGCTGCTGCTGTTGTGGGGCCCTGCCCTTATCAGGACAATCCTGACGTTTGTGGCCAAACTTACCACAAATAAAAACACTTCCCTTGGAAGTTTCCCCCTCGTTGTCCCTGGTGGCCGTTACCATTCCTCCCCTGGCCCTGCTGGCCCTGCTGAAACTGCTGTTGTTGGCCATTTTGACCCTGCTGGCCCTGATGGCCGTTATGACCCTGCTGGCCATTCTGGAATCCTCCCTGACCGTTCCTGAAAC
This sequence comes from Sambucus nigra, assembly GCA_949130495.1. Lineage (NCBI taxonomy): Eukaryota > Viridiplantae > Streptophyta > Magnoliopsida > Dipsacales > Adoxaceae > Sambucus > Sambucus nigra. Next base: position 206,112,626 of record OX422208.1, read on the forward strand.
CCCCTGATCGGAATCTCTTATGACCCCCTGCTGGGAACCCTGATCACTCTGCCTATACTGACCCTGAGCTGTTTGTGCCCCGCCGGCACCATTTCCCCCTGTCCTGCCCTGATGGCTGGACTCTCCTGATCGCTTCCTCTCTATCAAGTGAAAGCGGTGGTCCTGGAAATGGAGCAATGCAGCGTTAACCACATCAGAGTAGGTGGCCAACGATAGATTCCCCAACAAGTGCTGACGGATCCTCCAAGTCAATCCATCTATGAATTTCTGAATCTTCTTCTCTTCCATCGGTATCTCATCCGGTATAATGTTCAGCAAATTTGTGAATTCGGCCTCATACTCGGCCACAGTCTTACCCTCCTGTCGAAGGCTCATCAACTTCCTCCTCATTTCCGTGTGAACAGGTGACGAAAAGTATTTGCGGTCGAACCGCACCCCGAACTCCTGTATAGAAAGAGTATCTCTCTCATCTGCAGTGGTAATAGACTCCCACCACTGCAATGCAGAACCTACTTTCTTGAAAGTAGCTAGTATCTGTTTCTGAACCTCTGTGCACTCATACATCCTCAGGTGCCTCTGAATATCCTTCCTCCACTGACTAGATACCACGACATCGGAGCTACCTGCGAACTCCGGAGGGTGTGCTTTCTGAAAGGCATCTCGAACACATTCCCAAGCAGACGAAAATGCATATGCCTGAACTGGCGCGGCTACCGGCGCCTGGGGTGGTGCCTGTTGTACAACGGCAAGAGCGGCATTTACCGCTTGGGCTACAATGGCTTCAACCTCAGCGGCATTCATAGTGCCCTGTACTGGAGCTGGCTGTGGCTCGGGTTGTGCATCCCTGGGAACTCGCTGTGCACGTCGTGGAGGCATCTGAAATGAGAATAAAGTTTATAAGTTCGCAGTTATAAACTTAAAATAGCTGAAGAACGTAGCATATATAAAAGAATACAACAGTCCTAAAATATAGGGCTCTACATCAAAGAAAGCTCAGCGGAAAACATAACAAGCAGTACAGATCCTAAAGGACACTAGAACCTGATGCTCTGATACCACCTGTGACACCCTGACTAATTAAATACCGGGTAGCTAATCCTTTATTAAATTAATACAAAATGCCAAGTTGGTCCAGTTAATAGCATCACTGTCGAAAACATTTTTTTGTATGATTACTAATCACCTAGTATTTAAAAAGTAAGTTGCCAAATATTAAGTTAAGTCTGATTAACGTGCAATAAAAGAATAATGGAAGAACAACATAAATCCATTTACCATAACGAAGTAATGAAATAACCAACAAATAGAAATAAGTCCGGAGGAAAACTCCTCACAACAATCCCACAACTGAAAATGATATGGCAAGTCTAAATCCTGAATTAATTACAAACCATAGTCTGAATAACTGAAATGTAAAATGAAATGTCTCTAAAAGAAATGGGCGACATGCCCTACAACTGATGAAATCTGGATATAGAGTCAAGGCAAATGAAGCGTCTACTAGCAAGGCCCTGTAACTTCCACAAATAGCTACAGCTCGTCACCTGAATAAGGATCTTAAGCATGGTGTCCTTGTGGCTGGGCACCTAAAATGGTTTTTACAAAAAGTAGATTTGAAAGCAAATGGGTCAGAGCCCGAAAGTGGAGAGTATTTTAAAAACAGCAAGTGCTTTAATAACAATTAAAACAATGAATGCAAAAATACATGTTAGGACGTGCTCTCACATGAAATACTCACCTCTCGTCCAACTGTGCACTCCTAACGTTCCTGTACCCAATCATGTGTTATTTATCTAACTAAATCATCATAAGTTCTAACCCAACTACTCGATTCACACGAAGAATTCCCAATGTTATTACTTAAATAGATAGCTTTACTTAAACTTGGATTCTCAATTGTTAATCATTATAATTCACGGCATGTTATCCCTTTTTAATTTCTCAAGGAGGCACTATAAATTATTCACGCAATTTAAACATAACAAATTCCTTTTAATTTAACCGTATATTAGTTACATCATAATATACAATACAAGCACCCCGAGGCTAAGCTTTGGTGCACACATACTCTGCTATCCATCCCGGTACATCACGTACATAAGGATTACAAATTCCGAATCTCTCAGGAATTGTTAGAATAAACACCACACACAAAAATGGAGGCGAACATAATTCAACATATCTATGGTCACGTACATACCTACGCTCCATAGTCAGCTGGCTTAATAACTCACAATTAATTCATTCCCTTGAACTATGTCCTCTAGGCACCACTCTAAATCCGGGCACACAAGGAATAGATGGCCCTAACCGAACGTAAACCTCCCGTGATAGCAAGTATGGTAGGTATGTCATACACGTAAAAATCATATACTAAGCATGCACACATCTTAGATATCTCAATATTAATAAAGGCATACTCTACATCCTTATACCATTATTCCAATTTATATATTTTAAGTCTCCCGATCATATGGAGTTTAAACTGTCGACACGTCCCACGTCGTAATTTCTTATACTTAAAACCTATCTCAAATAGATTATTAAATTCCTATTATTCCCACATATAACATCTTTATTCCTAAGGTCCTTACTTCTTCCCCACACCTCATTTCATTAAATTATTCAAATTTACACTTTTAACCCAAATATTATCTCACTTATCAAATTTCATTAAAGTAGAATAATTCCTCGAATTGAATTCTAATAAAGGTCCAAATTTCATAGCCATGCCTACTGGTCCTCCTTAAGTTTAAGGGTATTCATAAGGTCACCAATAATATTTTCCAAGGGTTAACTTCATTAAAATTTAAATAGGGAAAAGCTTTACTCATTCTGGGAAGGTCGATCGATCGACCTATACCTTCGATCGATCGATGGTGGTCGATCGATCGACTGGGGTGTCGATCGATCGAACGCATCAGGTATGGCTACGGACTGCTTCGTTTTGCAGTTTTCAAATCATCCCAAAACACCATTAACATGCATGAAATTATATTCTAACGTTATAATATCATCATACAACCATCCTACAACATTGTTAACATTCTAAAACCAATAATTCATCAACCAAGGGCTATATTTGGATCAAATCTTCATCAAGAACCCTAGTTTTCTACTTCTTTCAATAACATTAATAAACCTCTTCTTAAATCCGTTTTTAGATCATTAAGGGTCCTAATTTTGAATACATAATTCGTCCGGAATGTTTCTACATGCAGTCCCTAACATAATTCATAGTTTTACATCTTCAAATTCATGGGTCTAATCAATCTTCCAAGATAAATTTGATAATTTCCTAAACATGGAAAAGCATAGCATTGAATCAATTGGAATTAAACCACTTGCCTTAATATTTATCTGAATTTGGGGTTGAATCTTGAAGGTTGAATCTGTCCTCTCTCTCTCTCTGTAGAATTCTCCTCTTTCTCTCTCTCTCTACAAGTTCTTCTCAAGGTGTTAATGGAGGTGGGGTTGGTTTTTGCCAAGCTTTAAGGTTTCTAACTTCTCCCGTAGCCCACTACCTAAATTGGGGTTGGAAAATGGCTTAGTGGGTTAATGCTAAGTCAGATTTTTAACTCTAATTTTCGTGGATTTTAATTACCCAATTTCCGAAATTACCAAAATGCCCTTATAAGCTACCGGTATGGCCCAATAATGCCCCGGGACTCAAACTTAACCCCCGGCTAGTGTTTTCTGACTATATCGACCCTTCCAGACGTTTTGGCGCACTCAAAATGACCATACGGGTGATAAAAATAAAATTCACTTTTCTAATTCAAATAATTATATTCCTGACGCGACTGTCATGCGCATCCCAACAAAATTTCCCAAATTTCCGTATTTCAAGCTCGCGACAATTTCAATATTTCCAATCTTCATATATTGCCATATATACACATTATAATCAAATACTAACTCACATCTCGTTAATATTTTAATTCGGATTAATTTCCAATTAATAGGCATTTAATTCAATTAATCCCATAAATAAATATTGCAAAAATACGGGGTATTACACAGCACTTGTGGATGCTTACAAAATTTGGATTATACGCTTCAGTTACTTGATTCCTAGGGTAGGATGCAGTTCAGTTATTTCATTTGGGCGTTTTGCCCCTCCACACATTTATTTTATTTTAGTTCAGACTTTGTACTCAGGTTTACATTCTTCTGATGGACTTTATATTAGACTTAGGTACCGATGGTTTATTCGGCCTTATTTTATTCATTAATTATCTTGTGTTGGATTATATTATTACTATGTGGTTGGTTAGTGACTATAATTATTTTTCCATTTGTTGTTGTGTCAATAAAAGGTTAAATTTGGCATAATTTATTTAAAAAGTAGGTAGTAGTAATTTAGAAAGTTTTCAACAGTGATGCTAAGAATGAACCAGATGAGACTCTTATTTTATTTTTATGAAGGTCTGATCACCCGTAATTTAAATAGGCGGGGTGTCACATCGTTAATACCTTAAATTAGTTAAGGATTTATTAGTATTAAGTAAATTAAGGATTACAAAAATTAAACAACTAACTTCAATTTCCAACTGCATCCTCCAATATAAGCCAACAACAACGACAAACCAATAAGCCCACGACGTTTATCCCGTACGCCTTCTAATCCATTTACGCAATTAATCAGTTTCTAACAACATAAGGTGTAATGCCCCGTTGGGCTAACCACGTCAAATCAATGAGTCAAAGGGGTAAGGGGAAACTCCAATTTTATTATTTAATAAAAACCCTTTATTTACACCTTTTATTAGGTGCTAACATTACCGGTTTTAAGTTAGGAAAAGAAGTGACCAATTTAAGTAATTAAGTCAATTACCGAGGTTTATTTATAAAAATCTGATTTAATCCACAACACTAATGAATTGAGAAATAAACCATAGTCATCCCTATATTATTACAACACATGGCCAAAGGTCCAAATAAAAGTTTAAATATCCTAAATTACTAATGTTTCAAAACATAATTTTAATAAAAAAAAAACAGAGCCACTAATGACATTGACTGCCCTTTGGGGCCTTACCACATCCTTCATGACGTCCCTACTCAATGTACATGGGGTGGGGGTGGGGGTTTGAACCTAAAAAGGAGGGGTGAGTAAACGCTCTGCAAGGTGGGTGATACTAACCTATACATTTTCTTGAAAAAAATATTATACATATAATGTGTATTTTATTAATTCCGAAAACGTTCAACAGTTTATCTAGGATTAATGCAACTACCATGCAATGCACCCGAGCGATGAGCTCATACTCACAAATAACCATATCATACCACCCTTTACCGGGTCTAGAGACAATTAATTCTATTTTAATCATTAGTATCCTTTTTATCACATTTCATTAGGTTGTCTTACTTACACATTTTCAAACACAACCAATATCATTTCCTTTTCCAATATCTTTTATCAAAATTTTCAAATATCTGCATACTTTAATGGGCTCCACACCGCCAGCTGCGCTACCATATGCTCTGGCCAGTGATTTTAGGCCTTTCACCCCAGGGCTTCGGTCTCTTCATAATTATTCTTGGTGTCATTCGAGTCCATGTTAATATGTTTTAATAATTTTGCTAGTGTCCACATTATTTCATCATTTTACCTTTTTTATCATTTCTACAGTTTATAGTACCATTTCATCTTGTTAACATGCCATTTTGTATACTTTATCCATTTTTCACAAAAAGCGACCGATAAGATCAAACGACGAAGTCTGACCATTAGGACCCTCAATTTTCAGCAAAACTATCATTTTACCCTGTCTTTATCATTATTTTGTAAACAACATATTTAAATCATTATGGCACTAAAAATATACATTTCCTTTCAAAGCCACCCTTTTATGATTTTATGTTCAAAAATCATGATTCATTATTTTATGTTTCACTATATAAAATAAATTTTATCATTTAAAGACCATTTTAGCAATATGTCTTCTACTTAGGCCTATTATCACATGTAATCTCAAATATTATTTTTCTTCATTCTTAACAATATTTATAACACAAATTTAGGGTTGTTTTTCTACACTTAATAATTATCTCATACAACCCATTTCAACATCATTTTTCAAGTCTAAAATGTCTTTTACTAGCATACTACATATTTTTACGCATGTTAAGGTGGGATTCAGGCCTAGAAATCCTCAAATATGCAACTAAACAAGACATAAATCATGGGTTTACATTTTTCATGCTTTCTCTCTATATTTCAAGGTTAAAATATAATTTATTCATCAAAAATTCATTTAGACTTTGTCTTCTTTAAAACTTCATTTTTTCAAGATTTAAAATGACTAGAAAGCATCCTCATTTTTAACAATTTGTCACCTCTAGCACGCATCCTACATATTTTCCATAGCTTAAACCTTGAAAACTTAGAGACAGAAAAACCCTACCTTAAGGTTTGAAGAGGAAAACAAAGAAATTAATGGTGAAGGAATCTATAGACTCTAAAATACTTTAAAAGCTCTTCAAAAATATCCCAAAGCTAACTTAAGTGCTCCTACTTGTTCCACTCAACCTAACTTCTTCCTTAACAAGGCTTGAAAAGGAAGAAATGAAGCTTGAAAATAGGGTGGAAATGGTGTATTATAGTAAAGGTTTGGTATAACAATGGTGGGAATGATCTTGGAAGGGTGAAATACTCTTCAAACTTGAAAGAGAGAGAGAGAGAGAGAGAGAGGAGAAAATACTGATACAAAAATGGTGGGGAGGAATCCACCACTTATCACTCCTATATAACTCCAAAACCATTAAAACTGATTTTAAAGCCAAGTCCAACAATGTTAACTATGTTTGTGGTGATCTAATACGCAATAGGTTGACAGCTCATAGATCCAAGGGTCCAAAACAGGACAGCACACAAGGGACACTCGAAATAATAAATTTATGATGTGGTCGTTCGAATGAGATCACGTATCGTTCGAACGACAACTGAATCTCGTTCGCGCGATGTTAGAAAAACATACTAACGAGGTGAACAAGTCATATGCAGAGGTGGGTCGTTAAAACTATGTTAGAATCATGTTCAAATGAGGGAGGCTTCTCATTCAGACCAGAAGGTCTTCGTTCGAATGAGATTAGGATCTCGTTCGATTGTCCCTCAACTTGGTTAGAACGACAAAATAAATTCCAAATTTTCCCAATCAGTTCCCAATAAATACATGGTGTAACCCCTTCCATGATCTGGATGGATAAGAACAGACATCGAAGTAAACCTAATATTCCGCTCCTAAAAGGCCGACTCATAATCCTCAGACCACTCAAAGTGTACATTCGTCCGAGTCAACATGGCGAGGGGCAATGTAGCCCTTGAGAAGTCTTGCACAAACTTGCGGTAGTAACCAGCTAAATCCAAGAAACGACGTACTTTCATGACTGTCCTTGGCCTATACCATCCCAAAACGGCCTCCACCTTAGAAGGGTCAACAGAAATGCCCTCCCCAAAAATCACATGGCAAAGTAACTTAACATCCTCCTGCCAGAATTCGCACTTGCTAAATTTAGCATAAAACTAGTTCTCCCCGAGCACTTGCAATGTCGTGCAAAGGTGCTCCTTGTGGTCTACATCTGATGCTGAATAGACCATTATATGTCATCCATAAAGACCATCATAAATTGATCTAAGTAGAGTCAATAGATGCGGTTTATCAGATCCATGAACGTTGTTGGGGCATTGGTCAAACTGAAGGGCATCACTAGAAACTCGTAGTTCCTATACCGAGTTCGAAACTCCATTTAGGAATATCCTCCTCCCTGATGCACAACTTATGGTATCAAGACTGAAAGTCATTCTTTAAAAACTTGCCCACCTTACGCAACTGGTCAAAGAGTCGATATAGGGCATAGGGTATTTATTCTTAACCATCACCATGTAGTCGATGCAAAGCCATAGAGAATTGTCCTTTTTCTTAAGAAAGAGGACCGGAGCTCCCCACGGGAACACACTAGGGTGAATGAATCCCTTGCTAGTCAACTCCTCTAACTAAATCCTTAGCACCTATAATTCTATAGGAGCCATTATATGAGGTGGTATAGAGATGGGTGAGATGCCATGATGCACTTCTATGGCAAAATACACCTCCGGATATAGGGATAACCTAGGAAGATTATTTGGGAACACATCAAAAACTCCTGCACCACTAGGTAATCTAATAATATACTGTCTAGCTCATCTTGATCCACAATACTACTTAACCAACCAAAGTACCATTTTTTCTCACGCACAATAGAAAACTTGTAAGGATAATCAATGCCCTGCTCGCTACTAAAATGATTGCGAGACCCATCTCGAAGGGATAATGAGACACTGTGTCGATGGCATTCAATAGTAGCGTCAAAATAAGATAGGCAGTCCATTTAGGGGATCACCTCAAACCCATCCATGTCCATGAGATTCACATCATACTCCAGAACATAGTCTCCATCCATAAATATACAACCACGGCAGACCCTATTAAGAACTATACAGCCACCAACCAGAAGTCTTATGACGATAGAAAGAAGAAACTGATCTACTTATAGTCCCAAATCGAATGCTAAGGAGTTGAAATAAATGAATGTGATGTTCATGAATCAAATAGTGTCTTAACCCATGTACTGAATAAGAGAATTATACCTTCCTTCACTGATGGATCGTCAAAAATCACAATAAATAGTGTTAAGGCATAAGCTCATCCTGGGTTGAATATGTTACTCCGACCGTCGAGCACCAGACCTGGCCCATGACTACTCTGCCCCTAACTCGGACCTGAACCGTCCACAATATGCCTTGCAGACTTATGGTAGCCCGATGAGAACTACTGCTACTGCTGGGTGCGGCCTGTGTAATTAGAACTCCGACCCGGCACATAATTAACAGTTTATTGACTGCCCTGTTGATTACTAGTAGCTCTCTATGGGCAATCTCTATTAAAATTACTCAGGGACTCGCAAGCAAAACAAGTCCTCTTGGTGGGGGATACAGGACCTTTATCGTTGGTACACCAGGTGGATGAAAAATCCACCCACATGGTTGCCTTTTTCTTTGTAAATATTCCTCGAGCCCCGCTCCTGGACTTGTGATGATTGCCTCTCTAGGAACCGCTAGGCTCCATCTTCTTTTTCCTTATTGACTTTCCATCCTCAACATCTAATTCCAACTGAAGATACTTGTTCACTACCGACATGAATTTGGCATATCCATGCCTTCTATGATCCGTCGGATGGCTAGGTTGAGGCCCTTAACAAACAACCTCGTCTTTTTGGTCTCATCAATTTGTACAGCATCGACATACTTACACAGGCTATCAAATCTAACCAGGTACTCATTCACGAAAGTATTACCCTGTATCTGATGAAAGATCTCATCCTTCTTGGAATCCTAGAATCCCTGGGAAAAGTACTTATCAAGAAAGGAAACTCTGAAGTTACCCCATTCTATAGTCTCTATAGTAGTGACAGGGTAGGCGCTCCACCAGCACTGTGTTTGCTCTATGAAATGGAATGTAGATATCTTTACTTGGTACCCCACTGGCACATTAAGAATCTCCATGACTCTAGTTACTTCATCGATCCACTCTTCTGAAGCATCGGACCAGCATTTATCGAGGGCTAACATTATCGATTTTAAGTTAAGAAAATAAGTGACCACTTTAAGTAATTAAGTCAATTTACGAGGTTTATTTATAAAAATCAGATTTAATCCACAATAATAATTAAATAAAAAATTAATCATAGTCATCTCTATATTATTACAACACATGGCCAAAGACCCAAATAAAAGTTTAAATGTCCCAAATTACCAATGCTTCAAAAGATAATTTTAATAAGATTACAAATCCACTAACGACGTCGATTGCCCTCTGAATCCTTACTCGCATCCTTCTCGATGTCCCTACTCGATGTACTTGGGATGGGGTTCGGGGTTTTAACATAAAAAGTAGGGGTGAGCAAATGCTCAGCTGGGTGGGTAATAATAAGCTATACGTTTTTTACAGAAAAAGTATACATATAACATGTATTTTAATAATTCCAAAAACGTTTAATAATTTACCTAGTATATATGCAACTACCCTGCAATGCACCCGAGCGATGAGCTCATACTCACACTTAACCATTTTATACCACACTTTACCGGATCTAGAGACTATTAATCATATTTTATTTAGTAGCCTCGTTTTTATCACATTTCATTCGGTTGTCTTACTTACACATTTTCAAGCACAACCAAAACAATTTACTTTTCCATTATCTTTTATCGAAATCTTCCAATATCCACATACTTTAACAGGCTCCACACCTCCAGTTATGCTACTATATGCTCTGGCCAGTGATTTTGGGTCTTTCACCCCCAGGCTTCGGGCCCTTCTTAATTATTCTCGGTGTCATTCGAGTCCATGTTAATGTGTTTTAACAATTTTACTAGTGTCGACATTATTCCGTCATTTCACCTTTTTTTCACTTCTACGGTTTATAGCACCATTTCATCTTGTCAACATGCCATTTGGTATACTTTATTCGTTTATCACAAAAACTAACCGATAAGGTCAAACAGGGAAGTCCGACCATTAGGACCCTCAATTTTTAGCAAGATTATCATTTTAGCCTTTCTTCATCATAATTTTGTGAAAAATATATTTAAATCATTATGGCATTAAAAATCTACATTTCCTTTCAAAACCATCCTTTTATGATTTTATGTTCAAAAATCATGCTTCATTATTTTATGTTTCACTGCATAAAACGCATTTGATCATTTAAAGACCATTTTAGAAAAATGTCTTCTACTTATCGCTATTATCACATGTAACCTCAAATATTATTTTTCTTCATTCCTAACAATATTTATAATACAAATTTAGGGTTCTTTTTCTACACTTAATAATTATCTCATAAAACCCATTTCAACATCATTTATCAAGTTTAAAATGTCTTTTACTAGCATACCACATATTTTTACGCATGTTAGGGTGGGTTTCAAGCCTAGAAATCCTCAAATATTCCACTAAACAAGATATAAATCACGGGTTTATATTTTTCATGCTTTCTCTCTATATTTCAAGGTTTAAATATATTTAATTCATCAAAAATCAGTTAAGACTTTGTCTTCTTTAAAACTTGATTTTTACAAGACTTGAACACACTATAAAATATTATCTTTTTTAACAATTAATCATCTCTAGCATGCATCTTACATATTTTCCATAGCTTCCACCTTGAAAACTTAGAGAGAGAGAAACCCCTACCTTAAGGTTCGAAGAGGATAACAAAGAAGACGATGGTAAAGGAAGCTATAGACTACAAAATATTTTAAAAGCTCTTCAAAAATATCCCAAAGCTAACTTGAGTTCTCCTCCTTATTCCACTCAACCCAACTTCTTCCTTAGAAAGGCTTGAAAAGGAAGAATGGAGCTTAAAAATGGGGTGGAAATGGTGTATTATAATGGAGGTTTGTTATAACAATGGTGGTAATTATCTTGGGAGGGTGAAATACTCTTATTAAAACTAGAGAGGGGGGAAAATGCTGATACAAAAATGGTAGGGAGGAACCAACCACCTCTCTCTCCTATATAACCCCAAAACCCTTAAAAATGATTTTAAAACCAAGGTCAACCATGTTAGACACATTTTTTGTGATCTAATACACAAGATATTGACTCTCATAGATCTAACGATCCAAAACATAATAACATACAATGACAAGCAGAAATAATAAATTTCTGATATGATCGTTCGAACAGCATACTAAGGAGTTGAACAAGTCCTGTGCAGAGGTGGGTCATTAGAACTATGTTATAAGCACATTCAAATGAGGGAGGCTTCTCGTTCGAACCAGAGGGACTTAATTCAAACAAGATGAGGATCTCGTTCGAATGACCCTCAACTTCATTAGAACGACAGAATAAATTCTAAATTTTCCCAATTAATTCCCAATAAATACTATAAAGGCCACAAGAATGTTCAATCAGGGAAAATATATATATATATATATATAGTATTGATCCGAGGGACAAGGTTTCTCAAAAATTACAAATTACACGGAACAAGGAATAAAATCTCAGGCATGGGTATTATAAAAGGAAAATAATCAAGGGCTTAAATTGATTCCATATACAATTAGGTTCAATTCTAAATTTCAAGAGCATAAATCAATAAGAGAGGATTCTAATTACTTTTTAAGAACATAAACATGGGGATAATCATCATTCATGAACTTTCACAAGTAAGTAAGATCTAATTATAAATTAACATTCTTAACATTTATACTAAATAACCCTAATGGGGTCTTAATTATTCAACATATATTTAAACTAACATGAATCTAACATTTAATCCCAAACAATAATATGAAAATCTAATAGTTAATGGTTCAATTTTATATTTCTTAAATTAATTTAGGCTAAATTCCAACTTAAAACATATATCATATTCCAATTCCACCAAAACAAGGTCATAACAACATAGTTCTTGGACTCTGAGGGTCATTAATGAATTTATGCCTAAATTTAGGGTTAGGTAAAAGTATCAAATGTATATATAAAATGAGAGGAGTAGTATAGTAAATTTCCTCTAAAATAGCCCAAAAATTTTATTTAATTTGGAAGAGATAAGGTCTTGAAAATCATCCTTGGAGCCCTTTTGAATCCTTTTGAAACTTTTTTTAGAAGCTTGAAATCCTCCCTTTAATATTGTCTTGAAATATGAGATATTAATCTAGGGTTTTAGTTTTGTATTTGGGATGGAATTTGGGAGAGGGATTAAGGTGGTAGTAGGGTTTTGTAAGAGAAAACAGTGGGTTTGAGGTTTGATTGGGAAGATAAATGAAGTTGCATGCAAAAGGGAATGAAAAAGGGGTTGAATCCCATTTAAAAGGTGTTGACCACTATAGAGGTTGCTCGGCCTGCTATAATGACTTTCACCCTTGCTATGAAGGCCCTCTAATTGATACAATAGTAAAATGCAGTATTGTTCTCTTATATCTTATTTCCCTTGTGCACTAAAACTAACCCTAAACCTACCTCACAAAAAATGTACAAAAGACCATCATACTCTTGGTCTTTTCCCCAAATACCCCATATGTCCGAACCACTTTATGATTTATAATAATTACATTTTAAGCCCCTAACTTTAAAATAATTAAACGTTATCCCATGACACTTTAACAATTTACCAAATACACTCTATAATTCCAATTAAATTTATTTTAACCTTAAATTACAATAAATGGCTTTAAATTCACAAATTTAAATTACATAATTAATTTTGATTCCCTTTTAATTAATTAAATTTCTTTTAATTAATTATTAATTCCTTTTAAAATTTTGGGTATTAGAGCCCCAAATATAAGTAGGAGATGCATTTTATTGAACATTTATATCACAATGACATTCATGTATACATTGTACTACGGAGGTACTTTCTCTTTGAAATATTGTTCGGCATGGAGAGGTAGGGGATCAATCTTGAATCCTAACAACCGTACATCATTCTATGTTGAATCTCCTGAATAAGGATGCTTATTCTGATGTTATTAGTATTCTCATTGTCCTCTATGATGGTAAGGGTTTGATTCTTGAAAAGGAATTTGTGCTTCTAATGAAGGTAAAAGTCCACCTCATGAATATTTTTAAGCCAAAGGCATCCTAGTACAAGGTTGAAACATCATGGGATGTCTATGACTTGAAATTTAGACTTTAGGAGTGATCGGGCGAGCCCCCAGAGAAAGAAGGATAAAACCCACGACCTCTCATCGAGTGTTGTTTTACACACGCACTTCCACAGATGTAAGAGTTAAATCACCGGCCTGTAGGCCACAACATTAGAGCACCCCAAGAGGGAAAACATCGAGAATTGATCCATTATTAACCACTATCAATTGAATAGTTTTTTAAAGCACATCCACGAAAATGTTGAGAGAAAATTTGTGATCCAAACCGAAAATCATAATTCCTTTGTCTTCAAAAGTTATGAGTCTTTTGGAAGTCATCGGTCTAAAAAATTTGATGGCTTGTTCACGAGAAAGACTTGATATTACCTGAACCTGAGACAAGAGCTCAAGTAGAGCACTACGATGTAACTGTGAAGACATAAATAATCCCCATTGGACTATATTAGCTTAATTTTTCTTGACCTGCTATAATATTTTACTCTCTTCAATAGTCATTTTTAACGTGGAGGGTTCTTTAGCAACTTATTCTCCTTTGTGTACTATTATATTACCCCAAGCAAGTATATGAGCCTTGTAATATTGCCCGAGCGGGTCACATGAGTCACAACATAAAGATAAAAGAGAAAACATGTTTCTTAATGAACTTAGTGTGTGGTTGATACTTCATTAATCTTAAACAAGATTTATTTAAGAGATATAATCCTACAAAAACGGTTGGAAAAATTATTTACAATAAGTGAAAAAATAATCTCTTCATGAACGGACACATTAGAATTACCGTCCCATCCTGTAGGAGTGGTCTTTAGAGATATATCAATAAGCTCAACAACCTGAGAAGTTTTGATGTTAAGATCCTCTAACGTGGAGTAAATGTGATTATCATATGGGACCAAGGATCCCTTACGTCTTAAAGTGAAAATAAGATTAAGAGGATCGCAACCCTCCCCTTGGTTGATGGTTTATTTAGTCAAACTATATACTATTCTATCAAAGTTGAATTTATCATGTCAATAAAAAAATCATCATATTTCCATGCTAGGGTGTGAGCTTCCATGTACATGTCACCTACCTTCACACAATCATCAATCTGAAGGGTCAAGTTCGTGAGGATCTCCACTCCAAAATATTTCAACTGAGTAAGAATGATCGAGAGGTTCATGCTCTAATATTTGGATTGGGTTTTTACTGTAATACATACTCGAGTGAGAGAACATAAAAAATAGTCCCAGGCACTATTTGATTGAAGCAGGTTTGACAGATAAGTTGGATAAGTATATTAAAAGGTGAAGTTTTCATCTTATTAGCATTTAAGGATCAAATTTTTCATTGACTTATGTGAGGATGAATTGACACCAGTTGTATGAATGGAAGTGGATTTTGGGTAATGTTCGGTTCAGCAGCATCTAGTGTGTCAATAAGACAATTGTCAATCATGTTTTGCACAACATTGTTGAGTTAAAAACAATGATCAGTATCATTGACATGAATTTGGTGATAGGTGAGAAGTAAATTTGCAGTTTAGAGATAGTGGATCAGTCAATGGTTTAGGATCAACAATTTTGATGAGGTTATGGGATAAGAAGTCTTATAACACTTTAGATAAGTGAGCGTGGAGTTTAGTGAGGTTTCTTCTTGGTAAAAAAGAGGGGCAAGTTTCTAGAGCCCAAGTTATGATAAGGTTTGCAGATCTACTGTTGATTATAGTGTGAATGGTTTATTTCTCATTCTTATAAAGGATGAACTTGCATGAATTCCTTTTTGATTTTGTTTCAACTTTCAATGATTGATTTGCTAGGCTTTCTTCAACATAGACCCTTCTTGGAGAGTTTTGCTGTGAAGGTAATACTATCAACCTACCGTATTCTTAATATGAGGCAAGAAGTTGTTTTTCACTATACTGAATTGTTGTTATTTTAAAGGGAGATTGGTTATAATGGTGGCTTTTTTTATCCACCGAATGATGAAATTGTTGATAAACTCTCCCACCGATGCGTCATCTCTAGCTCATCATTATACTAATATTATGTCATGAATTCTCTTACAACATCTTCCCAACTATGAATTTGGGATTCATCTAAAGATAGGAACCATCTTCACTTTCTTAAAGGGTTAGTTGGACCATTTGTGCCATGATTTATTCCATCGCTCCCAAGAGGCTAATGGTTTGATGAAAATTACATAGATAAATAATGGGATGATCGATTCCTCTGAACTTCTCGATGTCAGGCAACTAAAGTTTCTCAGGCAACCAAGCCTATGGGTAAGGTGACATGTGATGATAATCAAAGATTTCCTAGACAACTTAACTTGGTTATTTTCTGAGAGATCATATTAAAATCTTGACTCTCTTGTGAGTTCATCATCTCTTAGATAATCCTGAACTAGTAGATTATCTCTTACTTGGGAGGGTTGAGGATTTATAAGAATGAGATCTATTGGATATCCCAAGGCATTGGCAGGGATAGGAAGATGAACCCCAACAAGATAAATTAGATTACCTATTATAGGCAGATATTCATCAGGATACCACACAAGTTATGGTATTCTCTTATCGATGACAGGTAGCTATAACACATTCTTATTAAGATTCCCATTGTGATTCAAATATTGATTCAATAACTTTGGATTACGACTCTCTCTTGCTAAAGTGAAAGTACCTCAACTTGAACATAATCTAACTTGGTGATCCTCTCATTCATCAAAGTTAGTAAATATGGTTGTGGATTTAAATCCTAATTCTAATTGTGTTCCCTCTGATGAAGGTGACGATGAAAACATTGTGACTGAATTCAAAGGTTTACGCATGGAGGATCATAACCAATAAAATGCCAGGCCAAAATTGGAGCAACAACCTTACTCATGGGAGCTAAGATATCTTTAAATAAGGGATAATGTAACCGTTAAAGGTAGAAGACTTATATTTTGCAGTGCAGTTATTATATTTATTCACTTGTATTTATTTTTTGCCTAGGGTGTAAGAGAAATATCAGACTAAACCCGAGTCTAAGATAAGGGGTAATTATAAACGTAAGGCAAGGTTGAACTTGGTTTCAAACTTACGAAGAGGGCCTTATCTGATATGGAAAACATTGGACAATGTGAAGACTCAAAGGTCGAGACATTGAAATCGACTATCTAAATATGCGTATCTTAGGGCAACACGCATATATGAGGATTAATGCAGAGTTTATGTATGGGTTCTCCCCTTTGGTATGACTCTATAACATACATCTTTCCTATAAGGGAAATCATTCATCGGTACACGTGGAATCCCTTTTATGTAATTGAGTGTACATGAATCGTATCATGATATATACCTCATGATGATGGTACATGCAAGAACAATTGGATGTACTCGATGTACATGACAAGTTCTTGTGATATACCTATCACTAAGTGCACGGTCTAGCCATACGATGCAAGGGAACCATTTGATATACGTGAGACTGCCCCTTCTAACTCTGTGTGTTTAGGAAAAGATGTCCGAATAAACAAAAGTCCAATTTTTATATTTTTCAATTTTTTTACTGATTAAAAATTTAAAACTTAATTAACTCAATTAAACTTAGCACCGACTTTAAATCTTTTTATGTGGAAAACCGATTTACCCAATTTTATCTTTTTATCCTAAAGCATGTAGCTAAGTGATAAGATGATTAAATAAATAAATCATCTACAAGACGCCGATGTACGAGGAAAACCACAAAGGGAAAAACCATGTACGGCCCAGCTAAAAAGTTCACTATGATGGGGAATTACACAGGATGACAGTAGACTTACCTAACGACTCGATCTCCCACAACCTTGACGCTCTTCAATCTTTGACCGCCTCCACAGTGCAATGCAGGAGTCCACCCATGCAAGCTCCCACACCGCATGAGTCCATGAACGTCGCGATATCCACTGATGAGGCTCAGCAACCATTAACACTGCAAACAGTACAGACAGAGTCCACCATAATCTTTGAAGCTTGGATGCTTTGTCTTCATCAAACACATCATAGGATTGGTATTAACAACACAAAGTCTATCCTATGACTCAAATGTTTTGTCTGGAATAATTACAATTACATACAAATTGACTCGACCAGAAATTCGTCCTTACAAATCTCACAATTAGGATATTGCAGGACAAAACGAAAATAAAAATCCTATAGGCCATCAATCTCTCCAAAAAGACTCATTCTCAAACCTCAAAAAGGGAAATGTACAGACACTCGATAGACACACAAACTTTAGTAGCTTTACTTTGCTTAAAAACGTTGGCGCATGTTGTAAACCTGTAGTCCTGCACACTTAAACACCCCTTCAAATGCAAAGAGAATATATCAAGTATAAAATTTTCAAATGAATAAACATCTAACTATGTCTAAAAAATCTCAACCTAGGAAAGACGTCTCCCCCTAAGTTAAAGATATCCAAATCATGCAAAGAAAAGATACCATTTCTCCCACTTTTTGTTCACGAATAGACAAAGCAAGATAGCATAAAACAATTGCTTCCCCTAAAACCAAATCTCCCCTAAATATGTGATCATAAGATACCAATTTTAAACATAGGGAGAAGGTAATAAATCATGTGATGGTGTAAAGTGCAACAAACACATAACAAGTCAAGTCAAGCTCAAATAGTACAAACTGTGATAAAATAATCTCACTATCAATGCTAAAAGATACCAATATGAATAAGAAATGATGAATGATACCAATTTGAGAAACGATACCAAAAAGGAATTTCAAATGCCTATGATAAGAAATACCAATATGATCACAAAGCATGCCAAATAAAATCCAAATGATAAATTATATGGCAAATAAGGACTAAATGCTAACCCAGAGACTCAAAACAAATAATACCATATGTGTGTGTGTGTGTGTGTGTGTGTGTGTGTGTGTGTGTGTGTGTGTGTGTGTGTATATATATATATATGGAGAGGTTCAAAAGCGAACATTAAAAATGAACATTCTAGACAACTTTAATCAAAACCCCTCAAAATCCATTAATTTTAACTCCTATGTTGTATTTGGTCCGCGCCAGCGGCACCCGAGTTCATTTTGTCCAGCACCCCCCAACCCACCCACCTACTGTCCAACTCGTCACCAGCGACCCATTCCTTGACCCCAGGACCACTCCGGCCAAACTCCTGCCCAAAAAACACGTCGAACCTGCTCAACCCAAACCCAAGATCTAAGCATTTCACCTGCTATCCAACCATTGGGTTGAACCAAAACCCACTCCGATGCCTGTGACCACTCCAACCCACGTTGGGTGACCTTACCCTGCCATCCTACTCAACTTAGGTGAGCCCTTTTTTAACCCAAACATGCTGCCAACTATTCCAGCTGAAGCTCCCGCCATCAAAGTCCACTACCCGAGCTACTCCGGCCGGTGACCTTAACTCAAAACCTCCATGGATATAGGCGACACTTTCTCACCCAAACCCTCGACCCAATCCGGCCAAACTGGAAAACCAACCTGATTCTGCATAGTTAAATACCCCAAGTCTTCCTTGGTTATGATTTTCATGGGTTTAGGTGGGGGGTAAGGTGTGTGTAAAAAAAATATTGGATCGACACGAGTGTCCATTGCCGCTGGCGCATACCAATTACAACCTAGGAGTTAAAATTAATGGGTTGTTAGGTGTTTTTTGTGAATGTTCGCTAAAATGTTCTCTTTTGAACCTCTCCTATATATATATATATATATATATATATATATATATATATATATATATATATATATATATATATATATATATATATATTATGCAAAATATATCAATGAAAATACGACACACATATATAGGTATAAACAACCACAAGACAAGACACAAAACACATACGCTTTACATACTAGCATAATATCGATGTGTCTAAACATGTGGGATGGAATGAATGGGTGTGAACTAGATATAAATTAATTATGACCCAAACACTCAAATACATTCAATAAGTTCTAATTAATTGCAAAAATTTATCAAACTAAGATTTAGCCTCAAATGACTAGATAAAGTGAACTTAATGATGAACAAACAAACATAATGCACATAAGCCTAGAATATTGATGATTCTATAAATCAATAGTGTCATGAAAAAATATGCATAACTAGGATTTATTGTGAAAATTCGTTGATCTTCAACTAAACAACTTCAAAATATAAACAAATATCATATTTTTTCCTTTCATTTCTCAACTCTTTCAAAGTTATTGCTTTTGAAAGATAAAACAAACTAAATGTGTTGGCCTTTGGCAATTTTTTTATATTTATTGGCTATAAATGTTTTATTAGGCTCTTGTTAACCATCGCTTTCCCTTAAAGGAGATTATCTCCTTTCGTAGACCTTTCCCGTGCATCAACATAATTTTTCAACACTAAACAAATAGGCTACCGGGCAACAGTTCTTACATTCACAAATCCCCCATAATCATTAAATATGTGGATGACAAGATTTTTGGGAAACGACTCACAAAGCTCAAATATATATGTGAAGTTAACGTTCAAACAACTTGTGCATGTGTGTGCAGAGGCATATACAAAGTCGAATCCATAAAGAAAATCAAGTTCAAAACAACTCCATGCAAGCAGGATTAAGAACAATCTAAGTATCTGCAATCATAATCAAATGTCCTAGCCACATGAAAAATATGGAATGAATTGGATTCAAACACATAAATATGTCATACAAAATGTGTAAAACTAAAATACCCAAAAACCAAAAATATTTTTGAGTTTTTTTTAAAAAATTCAAAATAAAATACCAATTTTTGAAAACAAACCCAAATTCAAAAGACAAACAAAATCTTTTTGTATTTTTCAATATTACTCAAAAAATGAAAAATCAAAATATAAAAGATACACATGTCATAACACTAGCAAACATATATCATGAAGCTCAAACTAGAGTACGACAAACATGCTAGCACAATTAATCATTAAATATATCAAGGGAAGTATCATGTATAAGCAAACGAGAATCAATAAATCTAATACGTAAAGGCTCCAAATCCAATTTCCTAACCCAAGTAGGTGTAACATGAAGCTTAAGGGCTTTGGGAACTATGGTGACACTATTCTTAGACTTCCTAGGGCCGTTCTTAGGATCATAAAAAAAATCCCTAAGTTGGCCTTTCCTACTGTAATGAGTACAAGTGTAAACATGGTTAGTGGTGTTACTTAAGGGTTGACCTTTCCTAACGTTCCTAGTAGACTCTCTCAAACGTATGGTCTTAGCTTTAGTAGAGGAATCATTATGATCATTGAAGTCAATTCCACATTTGTCATCTTTGATTTGGACGGTGCCTAACATTTTATCCAACTTTTCTGACCTAGACTCCAAATCAAATTTGATACAACTCGAATCTCTCAATCTCAACACAAGCTCAACTATCCTCGACTCGAGTAAATGTTTAGACTCATCAAACTTTAGAATTTCTTTATTTATAGCCTCCATCAAACCTCAAAGACTATCTCTCTCATCCTCAATGTACTCTATCTTCTCTCGAAAATTCCTCTCACATGACCTAAGATCCTCAATCAAAACACTATCATCATTCACTATGGCACGTTATTTCAACTTAGCTTCCAACTTCAAGTTATCCTTCTTTACTTTCAAAGTTTTTTTATACAACTCACAGTTAGCAAATTATATTTCACTCTCCTCCTCCTCTTCTTTATCGTCACTCTCATCTCCACTCTCTTGACCATCACTCATTTGGGATCCACAAACTATGGCCTCGAAAGTGTTATGCAAAGAAATATCTTTATGGGAAGATTTCTCATCAAATCTCACATGACTGGCCATGAACGTAGTAAAGTTGCGCTCAATAGGGGAATCGTTTCCCTCTTCCGGATTACTATCACTAAGGGTGGAAATAAATGCTATCGGTTTCTTGCCCTCCTTCCCTAGTTTAGTGGGGCACTCAGCTACCCTATGGCCATAACCCTCACAACATAACACCTTTTTGACTCATCCCTCTTAAAATTTTCATTTCGATTTTTAAGGAAGTGATCGGCCATGTTGTGCTTATTTTTCTCAATCTTTTTTCATAATTTGATTGCTTTTGGAATTTTAGAAATTTCTTGAATTTCTTTGCCAACATAGACACATTTTCAGAATGATGTCAGACTCATCATCCAAAATAGGTGTTTCCTCCCTCCATGCTTTCAAAGCAATGCCATATTCTTTCTTCATCACATGCTTGGAGGTAAACATATAAAGCTCATAAATTTGTAAGTTGCCTATAATATCTTCAAGTTTTGTAGAGTCAGGAGTATCCAAAGAATTCAAAACGGTCACCTTTGGATTAAATGTTTCAGGCAATGACCTTAAGATTTTCTTGATTACTCGGTTCATGTATCTTCTCTCCCAAGTTCAAAGATAAGTTAGCGATATCGGGCAATCTAGCATATAACTCATCAAAGGTCTCATTCTCAACATCTTAATTGTTTCAAACTTAGTGGTGAGATTTTAGAGCTTGGAAGCCTTAATATCACTAGTTCCTTCATTGGAAAGTTAGAGTATGCCCCAAGCCTATTTAGATGTATCACATGTCATAATAGGACGGAACCCCTTCGGGGTAATAGAACAAAACAGTGCATTTAAACCTCTATAATTAAAATTCACTAACCTATGCTCGTCCTCAGTCCATGATTCTACGAGTTTTAAATGAATTTCTTCTCCACCTCAAGTGGTACGTGGATACCAACCTTTAATGACTTCTAACCACACCCACTTATCTATAGCCATAAGTGCTAATTTCATATGCATTTTTCAGTATGCATAGTTCGACCCATCAAAGATTGGGGTTCTAATACCATCAAATCCGCCAAAATTCAGGCATAAAGACACGGGATCAAAACACAATAGCTAAGTATTCTATTTCTGATACCAATTTGAGAATTACCCTTCTAACTGTGTGTGCTAAGGTAAATATGGTCCGAATAAACAAAAGTTTAATTTTTATATTTTTTGAATTTTTTTAAAGGTTAAAACTTTAAAACTAAATTAACCCAATTAAACTTAACGCCAATTTTAAATTCTTTGTTGTGGAAAATATATTTACCCAATTTTATCTTTTCATCCTAAAGCATGCATCTAAGTGATAAGCACCCCAGCTAAAATATAAATCATCCACAAGACGTCGATGTACGAGTAAAATCAAAAAGGCAAAAACCTCGGATGGTCCAGCCAAACAGTTCCCTATGATGCAAAATTACTGAAGATGATAGTAGACTTACACAATGACTCGATCTCCCACAAGTCTTGATGCTATTCAATCTTTGATTGCCCCTCGATATTACAACCCAGGAGTGCACCCACGCAAGCTGCCATAATGCACGAGTCCACACACATCTCAAGATCCACCGATGAGGCTTAGCAACCGTCAACATCGCAAACAGCTCGCACAGAATCCACTGCACGAAACAAGTTCTCTCAACATGAATGAAACAAACTTTGGTGCCCACTTTCAAGATCTCAAATGATATGAATTACGAATCTTGGATATTTAAATGTATAGGGTGAGACAAAGGGTTTGGAACTTTTGTAAACAGGTAGAAAATCATTTTTGCTAAAATTTCTTTTAAATATCTGAGTCCAAAACGCTTTAAATAAAGAAATCACGAATTTTGAGTCAGCGAATTTGTCCGAACAAAAACAAGGGTCGTTTAAATAAGAATAGCTTTTTGTTCTAACGAAATTGAATGTTGTTCGAATGACATGGCTTTCTCGTTCCAACGAGTTTCAAATGTGGTGTGAAATCCTTGACAGAGAATTCTCCTTTGATGGTCGTTAGTAAGTCGTTATACAGAGATCTCAATTTCATTCTAACGAAACTTAAAGTAGTTCTAGCAAAATTGATTTTCATTCTAACAAGTTAATTCTAGTTCTAACGAGATTAAAGTCAAAAATATTTTTCTTTAAAAAAAATTTAAAAAATGGCTCCAAACATTTTAAGTACAAGAACAAACACCCTTAAAATATCCAAGGACTCATAATCAATACGCAATCATACCTGCAAGATCCTCGGTAAACGTGAAGACAACTAGGCACTAAACACGACACGATGTATCAAATCTTTGAAACTTGGCCGCTACATCTTCATCAAATATATCATAGGCTTATGGGATCAACAACACAAAGTCTATTTTATGACTCAAATGTTTTTTTCGGAATAATGCCAATTATATTCAAATTGACTCGATTGGAAATATGTCCTTACAATACGTCAAGGGTATATGGAAAATTGAGAGAGGAGGCCTATTATTAAGTTCCACCATGCCCTGTCGAACTGACGAACCATCACGAAGCGACCTCTTAGTCTGAGTCAAAATGGGGTCAATACTCAATGCTCATGAGTGTAGTATGGAAAATGAATGATTATTATTCGTATATTATGCCAACTTTATTCATGATATAATGTGGAGAGAGGAATATACAAGTATGGAGGAAGCATAAAAAATCAATTATGTAAAAAGTAAGGGTAACATGATATGATGGCATATGATAGAAGATGGCATGTGATAAGGAACATATATACATCTAACATATGAACAAGAAATATATACATTGAGTGCATAACAAGATAAGAAAGAAAACAAGAAAATCCACATAAATAAATAAATTTTAGTCCTTAAAAATCCCCAGTATAGTCACTATTGTGGATATCCCGACCAAGTGTAATGCACCTCTAAAGGGGAGCGTAGAGTCTCTCATCTTCTAAGGTGAGGAAGAATGTGTACATCTATCCTAACATCAAGAGTCATGTGTCTAATAGTGTAAATGTAGATTCGCCAACTAGTTTATCTAAGAAATAGACAAAAGAAGATAAATAGCCTCAAATCAGAACTATAAAGCAAAATGATATATACAAAACCAAATAGAAAAAAAATCGGGGAATAAGTTATTGGGGAGGAACGGTTATGCACCCTCTTAACCCTTTCAGTTTTTAGTAGGTAAAAATATACTCCATTTCTCTTTTATGTTCATATGTATGTGAAATGGGACTGCGTAGCTAGATGTATTGAACATGTGTGTAACATACACATGTGTAACTAGGTGCAAAAAAGTGTGTGAAACCTATATAAATGTGACTAGATATGGGAGAATGAATGGGTGAGGGGATATGTGTGAATATGTAAAAAAAGTGGATACGTGAGGAGTATATATAGATTTACTACAACATCATCAATAATAAGTATGGCTATCCAAAGAGAAAAAAATATGAACAAAGTAAGCTTATAAAACATAAGCACATAAAAGTCTAATTTATACATCTAATTGATTAGGCATAAATTTTAATACCCCGTAATTTTATGGATTTTATTTAATGGGATTAATTAAATTAAATGGGAATTAATTAGAAATTAATCCGCATTTAAATATTAACGAGACGTGAGTTGGTATTTGTTTATGATAATAAATGATGAATATTACTGGATTTATGTGGTAACATATGATTGTTAAATTTATTAAAATTGCCGCGACTCATAAATACGACAATTCGGGAAATTTAATTGGGACGCGCGTGTCAGTCGCGTCAGAAATTAATTTAGTGAGATTTAAAAGTAAATTATAATTCTATCACCCGTATAGTCATTTTGAGTGCGCTAACGTGTCCGGAGAGGCCGAAATAGTCAGAAAAAACTAGTTGGAAGTTTAGTTTAGGTCTCGGGCCATTTCTAGGCCAAACCAGCAACCCGGGAGGGTATTTTAGTCATTTTAAATTTTATGGAATTCAGACCCACGAATTTTAGGGTTTGTTTAGCATATTTTATTAGGGCCATTAGGGTCATTATCATCCACAAAGAAAGAGTGGACAACGTGAGTTAGAGGAGAGGTTACAAAAAGGGCTTCTAAAGCCATAACCACCACAATTCGCCGAATTTGTCACCGTAGAGAGAGGGAAGACCAGCCATCTTCATCACCAACGGATCAGAACACTATTTTTTAGGCAAGTGATTTGATTTCCATTACTTTCAGTGAATATATCACCCATGCTAGTATAGGATTTAATGATAACCTTGTATATTGATGAACACTCATGGAAATTGGAGAAGAAATCTAATTTTGAATAGGACTTGCATGTAGATTTATTTTGAAAATCATTCAGTAGCAAAACTATAACCTTAGATGAATTAAAAATGGATTTATAAGAGAAGCATGATGATTCTTGATTAAATAGAAGAAAATAGGGTTTTTATGACAAAATGAAGATTTAATCCAAGATAGGTTGATTGTTGATGATTTAGAGGTTTTGGAACGTTAGGAATCATGTAATTAGGTTGTTTAATGATCCCTTATACTTACATTAGAATTTCTTATCATGTAATGGCGTTTTGAGACAAATCTTGGACTGAAAAACAAGGAAACCCATGACCTGTAACTACTTGATCGATCGATCGACATTCATAGTCGATCGATTGATCGACATTTATGATCGATCGATCGACCTCCCCAGAAATTGTGATATTTTTCCCCCTTTTAAATTTAAATAATTCCGACCCTTGAAAATTATTGGTAAGGACCTTGTGAATACATTTAGGTTTAAGGAGGACCGTTAGGGGTGTATATAGGAACTGAATTATATTAGAATTGAATTGGGACTTTATGTTAGACTTAATAGGGTCAAACGAGTGAAATGCTATTGGAGATGTCGGGAAAAGGAATTAAATCTATATAGTTGATATTTTAAGGTTAGAGACAGAAATATGGACCTTAAGATTAACGCATTAAAATGTGGGAATAATAGGAGACTTAGTAACCTTCTTATTTAGGTTTTAAGTACTTAAACTATACGACGCGAGACGTATCGTCCAGTTATGTGATATACCATCTAATAATATGAAAGTGTCCGAAATTGAATAACGATATAGAGTTGAGAACGTACCTTTAGTAATATTATAAGTTATCTAAGTTGCATGATTGCTTAGTATAGTAACTATTATGTGTATAACATACCTACCATACTTGCTATCACGGGAGGTCGACTTTCAGAACAGGGCCACCTAATCTTTGTGTGCCTATGGGGGGGATTTAAATTGATACCTTAAGGACATAGAAATGTGAATGGCTTATTTGTGAGTTAATTAGTCAGCTGACCATGGGAGCGTAGGTATGTGCGTGACCCATGGATATGTGAACTACGTTCGCCTCCATTATGTGTGATTTTGCTTATTGAAACGGTTCTTGAGAGATTCGGAATATGTAGTCCTTATGTACGTGATGTACAGGGATTCGATAGCAAAGTATGTGTGCACCGCATCTTAGCCTAGGGGTGCCCTATTTTGTATAATTGTGTTGGGAATAATATACTTGTGATTTTAATGAATTCATATGTTAATGTGTGGATATAAATTATTGGGATATTTTTTTAATAGAATTTAATACGGAGAATTCCCTACCGTAACTGTTACACATTCAAATGATTAATGGAAGAGTAAGGTATACGTAGGTTATATTAGAACGTTATAAATAAAATCCCTTATTAATGCGAGGAGAAAGCGATAGACAGACAAGTTATTTAGTGACATAACTAGAACGGGTTAAGGATACACGTTAGGCGTGCACAATAGTTGAGGGGTGAAGAACTCATGTGAGGGCACGCAACTAACATGTATTTAATATTTATCGTTTAATGCAATTAAACACTTGCTATATTTTTAAACTATTTTCACCTCGGGCTTTGACCCGTTTGCTTTCAAATCTATTTTCTTGTAAAAAAACCTTTTAGGTGCCCAGCCACAGGGATGCCAAGCTTAGGAGTTCCATTCCTTTGACGTGTTGTAGCTGCTGTGGATGTTATAGGACCTCGATAGTAGACGCCTCCACATTCTTCATTGATTATATTTCTTATTTATTCATCAGTTAGGGCATGTCTCCCCTTTTCTTTAGAGACAGCTTTATTGTACTTTCAGTTTTCATTTCAGTTTTGGAGTTAGTTAATTAATTTTTTAGACTTTGTATTTGGTTTTATTCAGTATGTGGATTATTCAGCGGAGTGTTACTCCAGACTCATTTATTATTCCATTTATATTATGTTGTGACTGTGATGTGATAGTGGTATTATTAGTTAACAATTTAATTGGTTGCATGTTAATCTCATGTAAATAAAATTTGATAACTCACTTTTTAAATATTAGGTGGCTAGTAATTGTTTAAAAATGTTTTCGACAATGATGCTATGAACTTAACCAACTTGACATTTTGTATTAATTTGAATAAAGGAGTAGCTACCCGGTATTTAAGTAGTCGGGGTGTCACATAAGTTCTTCATATTTATCCCTTTAATTTAAAGGCTTTTATTACCCTGTGCGATGTAAATTGAGTTAATTTATCTCATATCCTTTCTACTAACATCATCTAGCTAGTGCATCAATTTTCATGTATTTCTCTTACATTTCTCAGGTATTTTGTACAAGTGAAGAAAAGATAAAACCCAAAATCAAGAAAGAAAGAAAGAAAATAAGAAAAGTCAAGGGCAAAAGAGTAATTATACACTCGAATTTTGGACGCAAAATATAAAGGGAAGTCAAAGACCTTGATTCCACAAGCGATTAGGAATAAACGGCACCCAAATCTGAGTCCCGGTTGCAAAGATATGAAGATATGAAAATAAGAAGAAATCAAGGAAGAAAAAATGAAATTTTTTCCGGTCCGAACCGATTTGGAAATAAGCGAAACGGTTTGCTGTTGATGTCAGAATTTTCCTCGCTACTAGAATTTCGAACCGGTTCTCCCTTCTCTTAAGGGACAACCCGAGTCGGTTCGTCGACATATGATCGAATTATTTTTTTCCACTTAAAAAGAAATAGAGTTGTGCAAGAACCCTAGGATTAATCTTCTTCCACAATTGTTCATCTTTTACATTGAATTCAAGGGTTTTTCTTCAATACAAGTATGGTTTCCTTATTTCTTTCAATTTCTCTCATCTTTTTGGTATATAATTCATTGTTTCCTTGCTAGAAGTCCTTTTCGCATGTTTGATTACACTTTTCACATAAGAATGATTTCATGCAACATAGTTATCATGTTTAGTTGCAGTTACACATGTCAGGCTAGATTTCTTAAGGTTTGGGGTACATGAACCCAACCTAGGTAAAACATATGGATTTAAAAGTGAATAAAAAGTAATTCTTCATTCAAAGGCTTCAACTTTATCAAAATAAAGGTTGCGGGTCTTTTAATTCCGTTTTCCCTGGGTAACCGGAATATTTAAGGGTGCCACTAGCTTCTTGATAATTTCTCATCCTCGTCATATACAATTTTTTATTTGATATTATGAGAATTAAAGTCCTAATATGTCGAAAGCTTAGAGAGTATTTGATTTCTCTTGGAATGGAGAATTAAATTATTGAAGCTTTTATGTTCTATCCAATTACCGATGGTTCAGGGGAGTGTATCTTGACTCTATTTTCTCTCATATATTTAAAGTTTAATTTAGTTCCTCTTTCATGTGTAGTTTAGTTGTTAATTTAATTCAAATTGCAGTAGTTGTTGATAGGTAAAGTCACAAAATCATCATCTTTTCCTTTCTTTATCTGAGTCAATAGTAAGGTTAATCGTTCTTCCTATTCGTCGTCACGAGCATTCCTCATATTCCCTGTGTTCGATACTTGTTTTTACCGGATTATTACTTGAGTGATCGGATTACACTTGAATCAATAGAAGCACGCACTAGAAATACTTTTAAAGTCGCGTCACTAATAATCAAGGAGACATAAAAATTCATCAAATGAGCTAAATAGGTAAATCTAAAAAATAGGATAAGAAAAGGCAAGACAATATTTATATATGAAATGAAATTAAGAACATAAGTACTTGAATCTCAAAATGCATTTGAGATGCCTACATACCCTTAAAGGGGATCAAAGACCACATAGTTCTCACACAGGCTAGAAAATGTGGATTTACATGATTTTTTACAAGTTAAAGGAAATTATGGTTTGATTTGAGTGAAAATGAGTATGAAATTATTTTTATGTAAAAACATCCAAGTGTCCTTTAATTTATCAATAAATCACAAAAACCATGTTTTTGTATAGTTTATAAAAAATACTTTAAGAATTTGAAAATAATGCCAAGAGGAAATGAGAAAAACATAAACATCAAAATGTAAATATGGATATATTTACACTAAATGAGGAGATAATTATGAAAAGTAAGAGGTGAGAAATATTTTAAGCCTTTAATGTGATGATTTAAGAAATTTCCTCAAAGTTTTACCATAAAAAGTGCTTGAATATATGATTATAATGTTTATTTATTAAGGCTTCCATAAACATGAGGTAAGTATGAAAGAATTTGGTAAGGGGGTGTAGTGAAAATGATGCTAGATCTAGTATTTCTAATAGGCTTGCTGCATGAATTTTGAGATATAATACTTCCTTTTATAAGATTACCCTAAAAAATACCAAATTGCCCAACGTTTTTGATAAGAAGCTTTTCGCGTATGTATAGTTGTTGTGAAAAAGCTACTCTCAAAATTCCCTTAAGTACCTACAAAACTTGTCCAAAAATAACTCATATTGCGATAAATACGGGTATTAATCCAACTTTCAAGGTGAAAAAATTAATGTGAAAACGTGCAATTCCAATTTTTTTATGAAAATGTTTTTTTATTTTTTTTTATTTTTAAAAACAATTTCAAGGGAAAATTTAACTAACAAATGCTAAAAATTATAAAATGACTAAATAATGAAAAAAAATGTGCAACCAAGTGTGAAATATGTGAGAAGGCCAAGAGATGGGATTACACTGCATTTTCAATTATTTTAATTTTTCAATTTATTAATTTGAAATATTTCGAGATAATATTAAATCAATAATCTAACTCTCGTTATAATTATAAATTTAATAAAAAAAATCAGAAAATTAATTTAAAAATGTCACACGATGAAAAATTAGGACTACACTATTTTCAGAAAATTACCCTCTAGGATCAATTTAAAAAAAACAATATCAATCCTCAAATTTCAATACCGAATTAATATTCAAATATCGGAAAAACCTATCTCTAGTTCGATTCCTAAATTCAAACATTAATTCATTCAATTAATTTACTAACTCTCGTTATATAAATTAATTGGTGACACTTAAAAATTAATTTACCTAGAAATATAAAATTAATGAAATCAATTAATTAAATTAATATCATTCGCAGTGCATCCCACCCCTTGAACGGGGTGTTTAGCCAAACATTCTCATGTTAAAGTAAACAACATTCAATAAAATATCAAAAGATGACATAAATTTGAATAGAGAAATATAATACAATACGCAAGACTCCTTGTCGAATCATGTTCATGAAATGCGTGTCAATCTTCTCACTAATCCAGCACTTGATTACACCAAAAAGAATAAAAAAAAACTAAAAATTTATTCTAAAACTAAACTATTTTTTTTGGATTTTTTATGACCCTAAACTGTACACAATATACACTTTGTTTTTCTCTATCTACGTGTCTCCTTTCTTGTTGCCTGATGAGAGTCTTCTCTTCTTTTATAATGAGCTTCCTTCTCTTTTAAAGCCATACCCACGATTAGGCCTGTCAATGGGTCGGGTCTGGACCCGGACCCGACCCGAACCCGATCCGTATAATAGGGTCTGAGCATATTTTTTTGGACCCGAGACCCGAAAACCCGAATACCCGAAGACCCGTTTATTAAACGGGTAGGGTCTGGATCTTATGCAAGACCCGGACCCGAAGACCCGACCCGAATTGTACATTATTATTTTGTATATATATACATATATACTATAAATTTTTATATATTTATAAATATATCTTATCAATATAACATGTAAGTATTATATATAAAAATATATATCTATGTATATAATAAATATAAGTAATATATGTTTTATTTATACTAATAATATTCTACAATACATTACAAAATATTTTAATTTAAGATTAAATAATAAAGAAGGGGGATAAAATAAAATAAATGTATATATTTGACCAGACCCGGACCCGAACCCGAGACCCGAAGACCCGAACGGATCCGGGTCTGGATCCAATATTGTAGACCCGATGAAGACCCGGCCCGAATCCGAACCCGATGAAGACCCGATTACACGGATCTGGATCTTCCTAAACCCGACCCGTCTCCGACCCGTTGACAGGCCTACCCACGATGTTTGTTTGTTTGGAGATTTTTGTGGGATTTGGAGTTGGATAAATCAAGGAGGCGAGAATCCGATTTTTTTGGGATTTGAGTTTGACTGTGGAAGGGTTGGATCGGGTTGGGTTTTTGTTGGTGGTAGGAGGTCAAGCGGGTTGGGTTGGCGACGGAGGTTGGGGTCGGGGCTCGGGTTGAGCAGGAGCGGGCCGACCGGGTTTTTTCGTTTGGGTGAACTCGGGTCGGGATTCGCTGGATCGACAGGTCGTCGCGGGTTCAGACGTGGTTTGCTCGGACAAAGGGTTGATAGTCCGGGCGGTAGGGGTTGCCGTCGCCAGACGTCGGGTTTTTGGGTCGAGGGTGGAGCTATGGGTTTTGGGGAGTTGGTCAAGGGGTTTCGTTAATGGGGGAAGGGTTAATAGTTGGGTGTTTAATGGTGGGAGATGGGTTTATGGGCTAAGGTTTGGACATGGAAATAGAGGAGGGAGAATCGGGTGTGGATGTGGAAGAAGATGGGGGAGAGGTTGGTTAGGTGTGTATATGTGTATGGGAATTATGGTGTGAGTGTGAAGGTTAGTTTAGGTGTAGGGTTTAATGGTGTGTGTATGTTTAATTTGTACCCCTAAAAAAATTAAAACAATCTAATTAAAAAAAATTAAAATTAACAAAACTAAAAAAAATAACATCCTAAAAAAACGCAAATAATAAAAGAAATAAAAAATAAAAATCAAACTAAAGACCAAAAAAAAATCTAATAAAACTAAAAAAAAAAAACTAACATCTCAAACTAAAATAAAATAGAACTCTTTTAAACCTAAAAAAAATATAATCCTAATAAAATAAAACTAAACTAAAATAATATATATATATAATGAAATCTAATAAAACTAAAAAAATTAAATTCCTAAAAATTAATCCTAATAAAAATAAAATAAAATAAAGATTAAAAACTAATCAAAATCAAAATCAAAATAAAGAAATAAAAAAAATAGAAAATAAATCCTAGAAATTTTTAAATAAATATAAATAAATCCTAAAAATAAAATGACTAAAAATAAAAATCTAGAAAAATAATAAAGGTACAAACTAACACACACGGGACTCGGGGAATGGTCTGGTCTCGGTCTAGGCTTAGATTTGATTCGGGACTGGTTCGGGGTATTCGGAACACATTGGGGCAAGCTCAGAATTGGACTTCTCACTTCACGGTCTCTTTGGATTTCTTCGATGTACGCTTTTGACCGCTTCTGTGTCGCAATTGACTGGATTTAGCATTATTTAACACTGCGACTGCATATTGACCTGCAAAATGATAAAATACGAACATAAGGCCAATTTTAATTAAAACGAGTGACTAAAATGCACATATTCGGGGCATAAATTATACACTTTTGGGTGCTTATCAGTTTTTCTGATTGTCGGGTCTTGAAGACTATAGATGCGAAGTGCACCAATGGCCAAACCGGATTTTACTATTTTATGAATAGCTCAAAAATTCATTTCTCACATAGGCTATACTGCTAGGAAGGTCTTTCAGAGACCTAATATCTTCATTTTCAACAAACTTCAGGACTCAAAAAATACCGATGTCAAATTGAGTCAAGAAGTCGGGTAAGGGCTCGAGATTTAGGGATTATAAAGGAATAAAGGTCCCAGGGAGAGAGATCTCAACAAGAACGTATTTAGCGTAGAAGGGTATGATATTGGGGTGTCTATATGAGGTTTTTGAATATCTTTTTCCCTTCATTCCAAGAACACGTTGAACCTGTTTTCTTACCTTTCTTATCGATTATTCCCAATAAAACTCCTATTCTCCCTACATTCCAAAAACACAAGGTTATATTAAGAAAATAGAAAAAGTTACTAATATTATAACAATGATCACGTGTAAAAAATTTAAGTCTAGAAACATGCACGTGATTATTAGGAACAATCTTATCACGAAATTGAACTTTCTTCAACTTGAAACTAAGATCTTTAAGGTGACTATTTTTATGATAATATGAGCAAACATTGTGATTTATAGGTTTCCCTGTATGTAATTATTGATTTTTGTTTATAAAATTAGGAGAAATAATATTCTCCTCCTTCAAATATCTCACATCGCCATATTTTTTAGGGTTTTGAACACTTTTAGAAATTGACTCAACAAAAGGTGGTTCATTTTATGATGAAGCTTTGACATGCAAATTTTATCCTCTATGAATTTCTTATTTATTATAATCCAATCCTCTAACAATTGTTTCAATTATTTTAAAAGGTTAACATTGGATTCCTCACAAACTTGAAACTCCCTTTTCAAATTATCCAAAGAGATGGTCAAATCATTATCTCCTTGTTCAAGGTGGATACATATTCATCTTCAACCATAGGTTACTAATTATCTTCTACAAGTACATTAAGAAATTCTAAGAATTCATTAAATCATAAATCAAGGCCTTTAAGTAGAGGTTAAAAGAAAGTCCATGAGTTTCTATAACATTAAAATCTTCACATTTGTTTCTAAAGGAAGAAAATGAATTATTTAATGTTATAAAAGCTCGTGGACTTCTTTTTACCCTAAACTTTGTTTGGCAAAAGTGTTAGTTTCATAAAAATCTTCACATTTGTTTTTAACAGACTTTTGATTTTAATACTAGCTTATTACAAGAATATGAAGGTAATATTATTCACTATCACTACTACTAACATGAAACTTTTTTATTTTCGTTCTAGTGTGATTCAAAAAATCAGACATGGTTACAAATCTGATAAAAGCATCATGACAACCACGTAAGTCACAAATACGTCACACATGCTTAACTCGATAACACACACATAAGATCTACCCCAAGGTGATTAAACCTACAAAAGTGAGGTATATCTATGATATCATTTGATAGTATGTGTACTCGAATCCGAGAGGGAGCGAGGGCACTAAAATTAAATTTATTTCCATAACAAAGGCAATATTATCTTTTTAATTCATTTTGGGCACAAATAAGACAACCTAGGTCTGTGATGAAATATTCTACAAACTATATTACACCAAATTTTATCTTCAATACTAGGTGATTGATCTAAATGTGGAACAAGTAAAATAATTACACAAAACTAAGTCGTACGAGGAAAAACCCACAAATAAGATTAAAAAAAGGCCAAAATGAACGAAAAATGAAATATGGTAGAGTTTTACAAATAAAAACTAAATACTTACAATCACAAAATTATATAACTGACTATCCACTATTTTGTATCGTATCTTCATTAGAAAGTGCTAACGACTCGAGAGCACTACACAACCACAATAGTTTTGGCTTTGGCCAATGTTTTCAAATCTTTGACACAAAATAAAATATCCTTTTTGAAGTTGAAGATGAACTTTGTTAAAAAGCCATCAAATTATTTGGTACCACTTTCTATGATGTGATTTTAACTAAATCTTTTGAAATTGTTCAAAAAAAATTTAACTTGCTCAAACCTCACAATGTATTTTTGAGCTATTCACACAAGTCTCTCAAGAACAAAGATATAAATATATTAGTTCAAGAATAAATATAAAAGTGTTTTAAGATTTTATAGGACATACGATCAAAGTTAAAAACATAAATATCTCAAAAATAAAAAGAGAGAAGTGAATAATAAAACTATGATTTTAATCTCTATAGTATTTAAACTCGAAAATTCTTTGTTTCAAAAATCCACATGATCAAATGTATTTTTCACTATAAGAAAATTTTCCATTATTTTTTTTCTCTAAATTTTTTGACAAAGATGACAAGATTGAGGTAACTCATTGCCCATATACGAAGTTTCTCCACATATGTGGAGAATCAAAAGTAGCAAATGGGGAGGGTGACCTCATTACCAAAATTTCGCACTCAAGTGTTTAAACAAGGAAATATATGGCCGCAAGAAAGTCTTGAATAGATTTCCAAAGAAACGTGTAACATATTTTGACAAGATCTAATTTAAAAATAAAGTTCGCGGCTCCACGAAGCATCATTACGCTAGTAACCTTCATCGACGCGAACCAAATGAAAGGAGGGAAATCCTACAAGATATAAGAGAATTCTCAAAAAATTCCAAGGAACTTTTCGCGATTAGCGAAGAGACTTCATGGAGGTGACTGGTGCTAAATCAACCAAGTCGTGAGAGTACCTATAAATTTTGGTAATGGCAAAGCAACTATGTAATTTTTCACCTTAATAAAAAATACACGTGATATATTTATGCAGTGTTTCTATTGAAAAGATTCTTATGAACATATCTTTGCATATTTATGTCACTAAATACAAAATTTATATAAAATCACAAAAAAAATCCATTTATGAAAAACTTAATTTTGATGAAGGTTTTTAGTGAATGACTTTATGTGAAGCATTTCCAGAGCGACCTCAAGGACAAGAGAAAAGTATTCTTTGTGAGACGATATAGGACAATAAAATTGCTTAGGGGGAACACGAATACGTAAAAACTCTTATAGAATCAACCCACAAAAGACTCAATTTTATCCATAAAACTTCTCCTTACGCCCATATCCGACACTTCTACCCGTACTAGCAGTCAGTTTCTCTCCACAGTGATAACTTTCACAACCCATATTTCTCAATATCCATAATCTCAACTTGAAACATGATCATACCACATGACTACTCAAGATATGTCTTCGAGATATGGAGATCAAAAGGGATTTGTAAAACCAAGTTCTCTGGGAGTTGTGAAACTGATTTGACCTTAAGTCACTCTATCAAGACCAAAATAGGGTTTTGTAAATTTTGGTTACTCATTCGAAAATATGTTCCTCGGACCAATTTATAACTTTCTTAAGAATTTATGGTTCATAGAAACAATTTTTAATATCATCTCCCTCACACAAACTGGGACTCCCTTCTACGAAAAAGGAACTTTGTATGAGGTCCTCATAAAGAAAAAAGTTTCCTATGAGGGCTTCTCATACGATAAAAATTTGTACCCTTTGTTTTATGAAATGACTTTCTTATGAGGTGTTCAGAATTATAATTCATTCCCTCGTATGAAACCATTTTTGTACGAGGGACTCTCGTACGAAGACCATTCCATATGAGATTTCAAAAAAATATCTACAACCAATTTCCAAAACATGTTTTTCGTTTCAATTTAATAATGAAAAAAAACTTTAGGAAATAAAAAAAGGCTTATTTTATCTTTACCAAACCTCAAATGCAAAGATGAATTGTTCGGTCTACTAAAAAGATGTTTCAATATGTGTGTTTATCTTCAGGTCTTCAATTATAACTAAACACTGAAAAAGAAAAAAACCTATATTTTATCAAGTTCTCGAATAAAGAAGCCTCTAAGACCCCTACAATTGTTGACTCAGACATAAGTGGGGTGGAAACAAAAGGAATGCTAAGTGGGGTGGGTAGTCTTACAGAGAATAAAGAAGGGGAAAATAGCCCTATCAAAGTTACTACCTCTAATCCTTTCGATATCCTAGAGAATGATAATGAGGATTCTCCTTTAGTTACTACCCCTGCCCCATCTAGTCTGGCCCTTAAGATAAAGGCAGTGGATGAATTTGATAAGGGGAAGAGAGTGGAAGGCAATAAAGGTGATGGCAATGAGATGTTCAGAAGCAACAAGAAAGAGATGAATAGATCGGGCAACAAATCCATAAAGTCTAGATGACCAAGATGGGAACATTGAATATTAGGGGGCTTAATTCTCCCCATAAACAAATTGAGGTGGGGAAAATTATTAAGGAGAATAATTTATACCTTATTAATCTTGTGGAGACAAAGATCAGAAGGAATAACTTGGATAATGTTAAGATCATGTGTTTTTACCATTGGGAGTATGTCCATAACTTCCCTGTTGATGGTGGTGTGGCTTGAGTGATTGTGGGGTGGAACCCCAATATTTTGAAGCTTGAAGTGATTGATTCCCATAGACAAGCTTTGTTTTTCCTTGTAAATATCATAGGTACCAGTTATTCCTTTCATGTTACCTTCATTTATGGGGATAACTTGCCTGAGCAAAGAAGGTGCTTCTGGGCTTTCCTTAATGAAAATCAATTGGTGGTTAATGATAGGCCTTGGGTTCTCATTGGTGATTTTAATGTGGTCAGATGCCAAGAGGAGAAAAGAGGTCTTATTGACATTGATAATGCTTCTACTAAAGAGTTTAATAGGTGTTTGCTTGAGTTGAATGCAGATGACATGGTTAACAGTGGTCTTTGGTTCACTTTGAACAAGAACTAGTTTGGTTTCAATAATGTCCAATCGAGGATTGATAGGGTGATTCACAATGATACCTGTACTTTTTTTTTACCCTAACTCTTAGGCTATCACCCTACCTTGTGGCATTTTTTACCACAACCCTATTATTACCTTATTGGATAACACCATCAATAGGATTCCTAAGCCCTTCAAATTTTTCAACTTTTGGATGAATCATGATGATTTCTTACCTACCCTCATTAAAGCATGGGATGTGGAGGTGGATGGAAATCCAATGATTAGGATGTTTAGGAAGCTTAATAGTGTTAAAGTCTCTTTGAAGCACTTTAATAGGAAGTTCTTTAATAAAACTTCTACTCAGGTTGTTGATATCAAGTTTAAATTGGACACCATTCAGAGTGCTCTGGACAGTGATGGGATCAATGTGGAGCTGCAAGTTGCAGCTAAAGAGATGAGAATCAAGTACACTAATCTAAGGAATGATGAGGACTCTTTCCTAAGGAAGAAGGCTAGGATAAAATGGCTCCAGCTG
This sequence comes from Sambucus nigra, assembly GCA_949130495.1. Lineage (NCBI taxonomy): Eukaryota > Viridiplantae > Streptophyta > Magnoliopsida > Dipsacales > Adoxaceae > Sambucus > Sambucus nigra. Next base: position 206,151,145 of record OX422208.1, read on the forward strand.
GGAGATCAGAACAATGATTTCTTTCATAAGAAAGTTAATCAAAACTTGGCTAGAAGGAAAATTGTGAGCATTGAGAATGAGATGGGTGTGAGAGTTGAAGGTTGTGACCAGGAGGATAGTGAAGTTGTGGGGTTTTTTCATAACCTCTTAGGGAATAGGGTGCAATGTGAGGATGTTGCTGCTGCTCTTGGGGATGTTATAAAGAAAAATCTCACCTATACCCAAGCTGAATTATTGGAGAAAGATATCACCCATGAAGAGATCAAAGTGGCTATGTTAGCTATAGGGTCTGATAAGGCTCCTGGCCCTGATGGTTTCAACAGCTTTTTCTTTAAAGAAAATTGGTAACTGGTTGGGGAAGAAGTGTGTGATGCCATTAAATTTTTCTTTGACACTGGTATTTTCTTTAATTAGTGGAACTGTACAGCTCTTGCTTTGATCCCCAAGGTTGCTACCCCTGTTTGTATGAGGGAATTCAGGACCATCTCCTGCTGCAACACCATTTACAAATGTATTTCTAAAGTAATCAATCTTAGACTCAAGAAGATGATGCCTAGCCTCATTAGCAACAACCAGGTTGCAATTGTAGAAGGTAGGTCTATAGCTGACAACATTTAATTATTGCAAGAGTTAATGAGGAACTATCATAGGGACTCATACCCTCCCAGATGTGCAATCAAGATTGATATCCTCAAAGCCTATGATACTGTTAGTTGGGACTTATTGATTAACCTTTTGGCCCATATTGGTTTTCCCACTAAAGTCATTGGTTGGATTACTAAGTGTGTGACCACTACTAGGTTCTCTATTAATCTGAATGGGGAGCTAAATGGTTTCTTTCATGGGAGAAGAGGGTTAAGGCAAGGAGATCCTCTCTCTCCCTACCTTTTCCTGCTTGTGATGGAAGTGTTCAATGGGATTATCACTAAGGCAACTGAGTCAACCCTATTCAAATACCATCCTAGATGCAAGGAGATGTCTCTTACCCATCTTAGTTTTGTTGATGACTTGATTGCTTTTGCTGGTGAGGACAAGGAGTCTTGAAACATTGTTAAGGAAGCCATATCTTAGTTTAGCTCTTACTCTGGGCTAATGATTAATATTTAAAAGAGTAGCCTTTTCACTATTAGGATTAATATGGAAGGGATTCAAGAGATTTCCACCATTCTTGGCATACAACATGGGACCCCCCCCCCCCCCCCACCTCCCCCTTCAAATATCTGGGGGTTACTCTCATAACAAAAAGGCTGAAGAAGGAGGACTGTCATTACTTGGTGGAGAGGATTACCAAGAGAATCAAATGCTAGACTAATAAGTTCTTGAGATTTGCAGGTAGGCTTCTCCTTATGAATACTGTTATTTTCAGTATTCAAGTTTATTGGGCCAGCATTTTTATGCTGCCTAAAAGAATCATAAAGAATATTGAGCAAATTATGAAGAATTATTTGTGGAAAGGGGATGAGGCTAACATTAAAGGTACTAAAGTAGCTTGGGAGGATCTTTGTGTTCCTCTAGAGGAAGGAGGGCTAAATATCAAGAGTCTAGAGACCTGGAACATTGCAGTTATGGCTAAGCATTTATGGAACTTGTGTAGCAAGAAGGATAGCTTATGGATTAAGTGGTGTAATACATACAAGATCAAAGGAAGGAGCATTTGGGCTTTGAGTATCCCAAATGATGCTTCATGGAGCTGGAGGAAAATACTCAAGATTAAAGAGAAGTTTAGAAGACAAATCAAGGCCAACATTAGGAATGGAGCTCAAGCATTTATGTGGTTTGATTTTTGGCATCCTAATGGCCCTTTTCATCCCCTATATGGTGATAACATTGTGTATGATTCAGCTAGTAACCTTAAAGCTAAAGTTTCTGATTTTATCCACCATATGGAGTGGAGATGACCCTCTACTATGACCTGGGAGTTAAATGAAGTGAAGAATGCTACTTTGCCTACAATTTTTGAGCAAAATGATATTGTTGTTTGCCTTCCTTCCAATAAAGGGAAGTTCACCATTGCCTCAGCTTGGGAGCTTTTGAGTACCCACAAGCCTCTTGTCACTTGAAGCAAGTTTGACTGGAGTAAATATTTCATTCCTAAATGTTATTTCTTTGCTTGGTTAGTATTTAGAAAGGCCATCAACACTAAGGTTAAATTACTAGCTTGGGGAATTTCTGAGGTTGACCTTTGTGGGATGTGTGGATCTCAGAGGGAGTCTTATAACCATCTGTTCTCTCAATGCATCCTTAGTAAAAGTACCTAGGAGGAGGTGATGCTTAGAAACCAGTGTTATAGGGATGTTCAAAGTTTGAATAGAGAGCTGTCTATGGCCACTGTTAACCACTCAACCAAGACCTTATGTGACAAGATAATATCCCTTTCTTTTACTACTACTATCCACTGCATTTGGATGGAGAGAAATGCTAGGTGCTTTAAGCATGTCTTCAATTCTCTAAACACCATTGTCAAGGGTATTGAAAACATGGTTAGAGCCAAAGCTCTCACTTGGAAGAAGGATACAAGGAACTATGCTAACTGGATGACTTGTATGTATTGGACCATTCCTGAAGATAGGCTCCTAAGTTAGTATCTGTTAGGCTTTTAGCCTTGGTGTTTTGCTTGACTTTGGGGTATGCCCCAGGGTTTGTGGTCTATTGAGGTTTTTCCTCTGTTGTATTTTTGTTTTTATTTTATACATTTAAATTTCCCCCAAAAAAATTTCTCGAATAAAGTCGAACCCAAAAAGGATATTAACATTTTCCTTATCGAAAGATAGTTAAGTGTGTAATTATCAATTGAGTCGTTCTCATAAAAATATATTTGTTTATTCTTTTAAATTTCTTGGGTTAACAATCTCTACCTTTATGATGACAATAATCCAATTTATATATTTTGAAAAATATTTTTGATATCCCCCTCTTTCTTGGAGATCTTGTTTTTAAAAATAGTCCCTCTCCCTTTTTCCAGTTTTCAAAAAGAGTTTTGGACGACACCTTTTGTTTGTTAAATCCATCAATTTTGGATAATATGAGAAAGAGGAATCATGTCGAGTTCACTCTTTATTGATAAAAGATATATCTATGTATGGGCATGATCATATAGATAAGAAGTTCAGGTCAAGAGTGATATAATACTTATAATTGTATTTAAATCAAGACAGAAAGAGACATGTTCTTTTTCTATGAAATTATTCAGAAAAGTCATGTATCATAAATCAAGATAATCATTTTCAAGTATGAAAGAAAAAATACAAGAACTAATAAAGTCAACATGAACGAGTAATTAATATGATGCAGTATCATGTGTTGTGAAATTTTCAAATGTGTGTATGACTATGTAGTAAGATTTTTTCGTAAGTGCTAAAATCTTGTTTTTTCGAAGTCATTATGTTTGTGAGATCAGATTTCTCTAAGGTTCACAAATTTCTCATGAGTTATGTTTTACAAAACTTCATCATACCATATGTTAAATATCTTTTCTCTCTCTAAATATTTCATAGGTTGTTCAATAAATATATTATTATTGTTTTGCTTTGGATGCAACTTTTAAATCTCTTTTTAGTTTGTGAGATCTTGATATAATTCAACGTTTATAAGTCTTTATTTTCTCTTTGAGATCCGTGACGCCCCGATTTTCAATTGGGTGTGTGTAATTTTATCCCATCCAAATAAACTACACTGAACCTAGGGCCCACTAAGATCGTAAAGTTACGTTACCCCAATGGAAAAGCAAAGGGACCAAACCCCCACAAACACAACCTGTACGGACAAATTTACAAGTATAAAAATTGCTAAAAATCCCCCAAAACTCTTACTGGAACCTTTAACCATTTTATTAAAGAAACCTTCTACCGTTTGGTCAAAAAAACCTGGTAATGATTACTAAATTCAACCAAATATTTTCTCATCTACCCATATGTCACCCTACCTCGGATCCACCATCCAAAACATTTGATTTTGTGCTGAAAGGCTTCGGATCAGACCTTATAAATAGATGTCCCCATCAACCTTTAAAACCCCCAAACCAAAAGTTGATTCGTTTTTCTAACTTTCTTAATCTCGAGCACCCAAAATACTCGAGCTCGTTCTGAAAAGTCCCGAAGAAGTTCTTACTTCAGAAAAGTCACTTAAGTTTGTACTTTAGAAAAGTCACTTTTCGCTCAAGAAAAGTTAATACTTCAGCGGAGTCACTTCAGTCCCAAATAAGGTTCGTACTTCTAAAGAGTCGCCTCAAAAAGAAAAACAGAGGAAAAAACTCTGAGTGTATTCTACGAAAGTCGGCACTTATAAACGAAATTTTTCCCACCTCGTGCACCTCAAGTGGTGACACTTCCACGAGAAAAAATCGATTCCCGCTATAAGGGTAAGGAAAACCTCCCATATATCAGGTCAAACACCCCCATATATATTTTGATAAACTTTCCATTATGTTTATCTCTTTTATCTCGGTCGCCGTTTAGTTGAGCGATTATGCACTTTACCACATTTATATTTTAAAGCCTGGTTTTTAACCTAACACCTCTGTTAATTGACTTAAGGTGCTCATATGTTAAATAAATACTCATAAAATGCCACAAATACTAAATAAAAACATAATTTTCAAAACCGTTTTGAGGAAAGTATCAGAGTGACGAGTCAATTCGAAACTTTGCATAAGCCAAAGTCTAAAATCTGACTACTTGCACTGCTTATCCAAACGAACAAAGCCCATCCCCGTAACAGCATCCCGAATATGTATATTCATATCAAATACTTGTCAAACATAGGCATTTGATTAATGTATTTTTAACATATAAATATATCAATCCAACACAATGTAAATGCTAAATTAAGGACTAGGCTCCATAAATAACATAATGATGTGTATTGTACACTCGGTATGCCATTGCCTACACCCATAACTATGTTTCGTTTTTTATAACTATTTTGTCGTTAATCTTATGTCTCCTTCCATACGTAGGTGTTATACCGAATTAAACTCGCGAAGCCCAAGCCTCATAATACGTCTCTTGACGTATAATTTCTTAAGGATTCATCCATCCCTAATCCAAACCACCCCTCTCCATCCATAGCCAAGAATGTCTTGAACATGACATCCTAATCGTTATACCTCCAAACTGGTTAGAAGGTTCAACTACACCTTCGAGTCAATGATCACCCAACAACTGATGGATGTCTTTATCGACAACTTCGAGTCAACTTCCATTCTGAACCTCCAATGAATCTACCCATGTCCTACAGATAGCTTCTCCCCCTCTCCAAGACAAGTCCTACACTTGCACACATATCACATTGGAACACGTGGAAATTGAAATGCGTAGGATTTGATCTTGTGTCTACACGAGTACGTAGGCACAATACAGAGTCTTCTCGTGAGCACAGTCCTAAACAATATGTCTCATAATATATTGTCGCCACAGAGACGCAATCATCTCCCACCTCTCTTATATCCTCTTCCATACATACTAAAAATGAGATACCAAATTATTTCAAATCTGCAATCTTTCGCTCACCCCTATATAAATGTGCAAACACATATACACTACGCACCACCGAAATATGTAAGGTTTGATCTCATTGCTACATGAGTACATAGGAACAATATCGAGTCCTTGTTATTAGCACAAGCCTCAGTAATATGTCTCTCGATATGTTTCACAACAGAGATGCACCCATCTCTCATATTACCTTTCTATCTCTCAAACCTCTAAAGATATATCAAACTATCTCAAAGTTGATCTCTCTCACACACTTACATACATTCTAATGGACACCCGTTATACAAGCACGGAGTCATGCACAAGAGCCCTTGTATACTCTAACCGGTTGAAGTGATGTTCTTACCCCTCTCAGTGATACCAGTTCATACATAAGCACCTATCTACGTTTAAAGGATTCTCAACCTAAGGTCTTTAAACTAATTCTAAAAATAACTAAAAATTAATCAATTAATATTAAGAGCAATAATAGGCATATAATTAAGGAAGCATAAAGAACAAGTGGGGTGCCTAATGCCTTATCCACTCGAAATCCAAATCCCGAACCTGCATAACAAGAATCTTCGGACCAACCGCAAAATTATACCTTCCTTAGGATTATCCCAAAAGGGCTAGCCCTAATCTTTTGTTTACTTTTGTATAAAATAAACTGACGATTGTGAACAACCAACCAAACCCATTGTCGCACAAAATTGCAATTAGGCCATAAGCCTAAGAACTATGGGTGTGCAACTCAAACTGAATATGGCATTAAACATCTTCCAGGGGAAAAGTCTCAACCGCTCGACTCATATCGAGACAAAAACCTGACCTCGAGAGGATGCGGAAGACCAAAAGACAAACACTCCCAAGCATCCATCGTTAACGTATGCAAGTTCCCCTCGAGTGTGTTGCACCATCGCTCGGGAATCGCAACACCACATGACTTCGCTGAGGATACATCAAAATAACTTAATTATATTTATGTTTACTTCCTAATATGCTTAATATCACCCCTCTACATGACCACTTTATGTAATTTTAGAATTGGTTAGCGGCCTTAGTTTTAGAGTCCCTCTTAATGTAGATACATGCTTAGGTACCCATGTATAGTACTTTAAATTTTTTCAAACATCTAAATACATGCGAAGGACCTCGCAATAAAATAAACATCAATGTATATTAAAATAAATATTATCGGTTTGCATCATGCACTGCATAGTCTTTAATTTAATATTATTTAAAACCTATCAACTCAGACCAAAAGTAGTTACTTGAAAGGAATTTCGTACATTAGAAAAGTAACTTCACTCAAAAAGAGGCTGGTATTTTAGGAAAGTCACTTCTCCCCGGGGGAAGTTCGTACTTTTAAAAAATTGCTTCCTCGGGTGAAGTTCGTACTTCTGAAGACTCATTTTCCCAAAAAGTTAATCGTTAATGGATATTCTCACTCTTTTCGCATACACATCTGGTATATTGAGCAACTTCTCTATTGATATCAAAGTCTCGGTGATAGGGAACATTTGAAGTGTGTTTAGTACTTGGGTATTTCAAACAAGCTTTCACAGCTATTCATTACTATGATAAAGTGGTCTTACATGTACCTTACAGGTTGTTCAGCCCTAATATCCCGGCATATCGTGATCCATGGAAATGAAAAGTGATCCACCGATCACCGAGTCATCTCGTCCATTTTACATAAAGCAAAAATCTCGAGGAGCACACCGTATTGCACAAAAAGAACATATGCCTAAGGTCCATACGCTTTGACAAAAAAAAATTAAAAAAATTCAGACGACCGAAAGTTACCCCTCAGATTACATGTTGAATGTCTTCCCATTTTTAAGTGGGGGATAAATGGTATGAATTCACAAGTTATCACCAAAATAGATTTCCCTTACGTTGGATTTTCCCACCCACATTTTATTTTGAGAAAATAGTAAACCAGTCTATTACTTCCTCTCTCCTCACACGAAAAGCGAGAGTTCACCCTTATTTACCCGAATCCAAGGGGACTTTATTCAGCTCTTCCCCTCAGAATATACTACCAAATAAAAAATTCAAAAAATAAAATACGATCCACATACGGTTAAATATAGATAAAATAATTACAAGGGAAAACATTATGCATATGTGAGTCCTTCTCCCCCTATTTATCGTCCTTCTATCCGCAAAAAAACTGAATGAAAATCCCCTGAGTTTTTTTGCATTTTCTATAATTAGCAGAGAGATCACACTAAGCTCTTACCCTGGAAACCCAAGTTTGCGCTCCATGCGTCCAATTAGTTTTCATCAGGGAACTCCCCTTCCATGACTGTCAAGTCATCTTCAAAGTATGTTCCATGTCTACCTAAGAAAATCAGGCTCCAACCGTAATGGATAAGGTTTTGAGATAACTTAAGAACATTGTCGCCTCGCAGAATACTATGAAGTCTGATATTAGGGAACTAGGACTAGCACAAGTCCTCCTACAAGAGGCCACTGCTACGATCAAAATGGGAGAGAACATACTTCCTCCCCTACCACCAACACTGGCTATCGAAAGAGTATCCACTAATCCCTAGGATCCACCTGCACTGGTCCCAGCACTGGCTCCCCCTTATAATGATGTCGCCCCCACTTCCAATTACCATTTTTCCCATACGGATATTTTGAACCCCACTAGCAGTACCCCGAATAACCACACACTGCCTTCCAAGGCCCCTCGCAAGCCGAATCTGTAGCTCATTCACCAGCCAACGAGGATGTTCCCCCACCTTAAAACTAAGAGATAACGCATGTCCAATTTGAATACGTTTCCATCAAGAATACATTAGCAAGATGCAAACAACCGATGAGCTCACTAACATCAAGAAGATGTCCCTCTATCCTGAAGCTCAATCACCAAAAAAATTTAGGATGCCACTCTTTAAAACCTACAAAGAACTGGGCTCCCTAATCGACCAGTTGTCCAACTACCACCTTCAGTTGTAGGTCCTAAACGTCGGCCTAGGAGTTCAAGAGAGAATGTTCTCCTCCACTATGTCCAGATGAGCCCTTACCTAGTATATGGGGAAGAAACGTGAGGGGATCACCAAAACATGGGAAGATGTATCTCATAATTTACTAAAGAAATAAAATGAAGAACTAGGCATCAACCATAAAAGACTTCGAAAGGCTGAAGCAAGAATAAGGAGAGACAATTGGAACTTTCATAACTAGCTGGAAAGAAAAATCCGGTCAGATGGTCAATCACCCCTGGAAAATGATCAGATAGATATCATGATCAAGAACCTTTGAAAGGAAGTAAAGAATGAACTCGGGATCAATTGGATCCCTGACTTCAAAGCACTCAATTACATTGGGTGCAAGATCGAGGAAAGTTTGTCTTCTAAGGCTACCAAATCTACTAAGGAATCTCCCTAAGCTACAAATCAGTTCTCCTCCCATAAGAACTCACCTAGATCTTCTACATCACATAACACCACCTTCGTGGTCAGTTTGGAATCGAAAGCAAACCCAATTGCAAATGCTTCCCAAGCAATGGCAATCACCGCTGCACCTTTCTAACAAGGACCACCTCCTAGAAACTATTAAGTTGTGCCTCCAACCAAAGAGTTCAGAGCTTGTCCCGGACGGATCAGACATCTTTAGGCTCCCCTCAGCTGAGTATATGTTACCCAGAAAATTGATGTCCGCTGAAGACCTCTCAACCCTACACCACCCCCTGCATTCCTTAATAATAACTGGTGGGCCGACTCCTATTAAAAGTTCCAACAAGGACACGATCACATTACTGATAACTGTTGGGTGCTGAGGTTTTCCATCCAAGACCTTATACCTCATTGTGTATGGGAGCCTCATCCTGCTAAAGCCAAATGTCACCAAAAAAACCCTACCATAACAACCCAACCCCGTCACTAATGCCCAGTCAAACATTCTCATCCCAAAAACTGACCCCTCCACCCTGATAGTCCCCATTCATCACAAATCAAGGATAAGTACACACTCTCAATTACAAACAACCACCCCTCTTGGCGCACAATCACCCGCACTCAGAATCATTACAGAAACTAAGACCACCATTGGCCATATGACATTCTTCATCATGTCCATACACTTCCAATAAACTAACCATTGCAAGCCAAACTTATTCCTCATCATGGAGTTTATGCTCTCAAAAGAGCCAGGAATCCTCACTCAATTGAAAAATAAATAGATAACTCAGTCGAATGGGAGGATATGTACGACAAATCTCTCCAAGCCACCGAACATATATCATTAGCAATACGAATCCAATCCTCCAGATGGGGAGGATCTACCCCTGAGTCAAACCTACTCTCCGTCATATATTCAGGAACCGACAATGGTACACACTCACCCGCTACTTTAAACACATTCTCGATTAACTACTAGATAAACAGTGATAACGCTACATATATCAGTCAACAGACGAAATAACCAATGGTCCAGACACCCCGATATCCCAGCCCTCCAGTACAATTGAGTGAACGGGACCGACAATTCAGAGCCAACAGTCACATAACCTAGAAGTATTCGATTCATCATCAGCTGCTATATGAAGAGGAAGAAATGTGGAGGGTCCACATTACCCAAAGTGATATTGATTGCGATGCCAAGCCAAGGTTCAACCATGGTCCAATCGAGTACGTACCACACCTAAGCCTCACGAAGGAAATATGGAACCTACTTCGTAAAAACCAAAGGGTCATGGTCACCCTGATACTATTCCAAGATGAGTACGATAGGAACTACAGAATAATCGCTTGAGTCCTTCTATAAGGACTTGAGACATAAGTCTTCCCGGATGATATGATGACATCGATCCTTACCGGGTGATCGGTCTGAAGCTTGGGCAAAGCCTCACAATGAGAAACATCGCCTTTGGAAAACCAGAGCCTACTCCAAGATCTCTAGCCTTTGAGCCTAACCAGGTCTACTATACCCACCGTCTGAGTAGGGAATTACAGATTGCTTTGACTACCTCTTGATCATTTAAGGGAACACATCCCCAGGGTTAGAGATAAGTATGTCCTAAACCCCCAAATCTAGGAGATGATGACATAATGAGACTACTCCCCAGGAAAAGGACTTAAACTTCACGAGTAAAGTCCTGCATCCTTCAAAGCCCCCAGCATCCGTGATTACAAGTTTAGGATCAGATACAAATCTAGAGAAGAAAAACATAACCGACTTGAGCAACACAAACACTAGACATGCCATATGAAAATAGGAGACTACACTGCAGACAATTTATAGCCAAGATTATTGTACAAGGGGACACCACTCCAGTTATTCAATAGCAAGGGGGAACTCAGGCACCCCAACGTCAATATATATTAGAGCATCTAGTCTACCAGATGTGATACTTACCCTTGGAAAGATAGAGTACCATCTACGGGGCCATAGAGATCGATTCTACCCCTACCGAAGTCAGTCTGTCTATAGAAGATCCCATCATCCCTATAGTGAGCTCAATCTGATCATTCTACAGCTAATATTTGACCTTTTTGTAGTTGGAGTGTCTCCTTGAACACACCATTACACTGATATAGGATACAGTCATGGGAACACTTACTTAGTTACCGCTAACTTAGTGGACATAATCAAACTCTAAGATGACATGACCCGATAAGACAATCAACTAGAAGGTATCCCCTCCCGAAGATACGCATACACTATCCAGGTGGAATTGGTCAACCCGGCTCCCCATGACCGCATAAGTGGAAAATTTGACAGCCAACGGTATGTAGTGTCCACACTAGCCCACGCTAAATTTGTCAAAGAAGTCTCTCCTTGGGGACCAGAACTTGCAGAATACCAGTACTACTATGGAGATATCATTTGCGAAGCCGCCAACATCATAAAAAAGATGAACCCAAAAGAAAATGAAACCTAATGCGATAAGGAAGAGAACCAAGATACAACCTTCGATAACAACATCTGGTCAAGATCATCCATGTCTGCAGAATCATCACCGAATGTGCCTAACCTGAGAGACGGACAAGTCCCAACAAGAATAGCAGAGATCCCCATCCCCACCCAGAGCTTTGACATAAACATAAGATGGATATATGATTCCATGACTCGAAATCCCTCCAAAACTCAAAGCAAGTATTCTAAATGCTCAAAACTATCCCCAACTGGACCGAAGTGATTGTACCAAAGCTAACACTGTCTGCCACTACCTTGCATCTTTGGCTGGCCTTCTACTCCATCTAGAGAAAGTTGAACATGAAGCCCGAGCAAAACATGTACGTTCTCCAGACAAAGAGGTCTACTTCCTCACCAAGTAAGGTCGACACTCCACTCCTCCGAACTCAGTCAATAAGGAGAAAGTTTTCCTTTAAAAAGTTATAATATCGACTCCTCGGGAAAATAACAAAATCCAGGAGTAACTCCGTCGGACATCAGCTAACATCACCATCTAGGAGCTATTAGCTACATCTCGAAAGCGCTGAGCCACCCTCGTCCATCTATTATCCTAAGCTTATGTGACTACAGACCTGTCTACGATTGAGATGTTAGCTAACATATGGTCCATCACCATGCAACAACACATCATCTTCTCTGATAAGGACCTCCCCATGAAAGGCCATAATCATCAATTCACACTGAATATCAATACTGAGGCATACGGATATATTGTGCCCATAGTACTAATAGACAAAGAGTCCACTATCAAAGTATTCCCCCTCTACACTGCCATTGGCTTGGGATACACCGCCTCAAAATTTAAACCATCCTCTATGGCCTTCAGGGTATATGATAACACTCGTCGAGAGTCCTAGGGGCCATCATCCTCACCCCCATAATAGGCCCTATCAAGTGTGATGTGGAGTTTCAAGTACTCAACATCCCATCCAGCTTCAACCTTTTGCTCAAACACCCTATAGGGACATTACCGTCATCATTTCACATAAAAGTCAGGTTCCCATTTAATACGAAGGTTATCATAATACAGGGGATGATGGTTGGGACACAATTACCAGCACTATTAACATTCCCCTCCTGGATACCCACCATAACAGTAGAGACATCTGCCTCAGCATATTTTGAGTCGTTCCACTTGCTCATATGATAAAAGAGAAGACAATTAGTCAAAATTTAATCGCTCTAATCATCCACAAAATGGGATACATGTCAGGGTTCGGCCTGGGAAGGAATCAAGAAGGAGCCCTTAAAGCCGTCACTTCCATGGAACATAAGGGAACGTCCGGTCTCAAGTATCTCCTAATAACAAAACTCTAGCCTCTCCCCATCAAGGGTGGAATGGTCATTTCCATCTCCAAGTAGAAGAATTTTTGTATCACTGACTTCCCCAAATATGGTGGGATCAAGCAAAGAAATCCTTGCAATTAGGGATGGAGATCCTCTACGAGGAAGGACTATAGGTAGAATACGGGAAGATTCACATGGTTAGCCAGAATGAGATCTACGTATCATGGGTCACTAAGGAAGATAAGAAGGTCCCTGAACTAGAAACTGAATGGGGATTACCCGCACTATTTCCTGATGAAGTTATCCTAGCATCCATAATGGAATCCTCGGATCTAAGCCTTTCAGAGCACTTTCATGACTAGTACACCGCCTCATCCACCCGAGGTATCACTATAGAAAAAGGATGATTAGTCAGCATTCATGAACTAAATATTTTCCTCCCAGTATCAAACTCTACATCACCCTACCCAATGAAACACTACCTTTGGTCGAGCCTTAGGATACGACCTACTGACCCTCTTACGACTATCACTGGAACGAAGAAAGCTGACATTCCCAAACATTGACCCCGTGGTAGGCCCAATAAAATATCACACTACAAACTCTGAGGGAGAAATAGTCCAACTCAGGGAATACCATTTTCCCTAGCCTGCAGTCTGTGCCAAAGTCCCAGAGCCCTCGAAGACCACTCAAAAGGCTTCCCGGTAGAATTTGTCCCACATCATCACCAACATCGCGGGAGCCACAACACGAAACTACTAGACTCTTATCAAATTCATCCCAACGCATATCATCCAGATTCCCTTTTAGCTTGTCCTATTAGCAGACGAGTCCTCCCCTTATTTCCTCTCATAATGTATCCCTCTATAAAGCATACTTTTATGTTATTATCAATGTTATCCTTCCTCCCTTTAATGGCATAATAAATAGTGATTTCTAGCAATTTATTGCGTGTATTGCATGTGATGATTACGAATCTAGCAATGGATTAGAACCCACACCTAATAAAGATAACTCTGCATACCTAAAATACTTAAAACACTTACAAAAACTTGACCAAAGTCAAAATAGATGCATGTCTTCCAATGAGAACAACACAATAACCATAAACTTGGGCACTTCCCAAAATCTTAAACAGTTAAAAATAGGATCCTCCTGAGATGATAATGAGCAAAAATATCTCACAGATCTCCTCTCTAGCTTCATAGATGTATTCACTTGGTGATATGCCAATATGCCCAGCAACGACTCGACTATTATCATGCATGAGATACACATTCTTCCTGATTCAAGACCCATAAATCAAAGACTAGGCAAGCTGATACTTGAATGGTCCTTAAAAGTTAAGTAAGAAGAAGAAAAATAACTCAGTGTCGACTTCATCCGAGTAATCGAATATCCCACTTGGATAGCCAACATCGTACTTGTACCCAAAGTCAGTGGCAAAGTCCGAATATACATAGATTATAATGATCTTATTTGGGCCTACACCAAAGATGATTTCCCTCTACCATATATTGACTTATCGGTCGATTGTACAACCAGTAACATGCTCAAGTCCTTTATCGACGAATTCATAGGATACAATAAGGAAAAAAATTCACCTTGATCACTAAGAGAAAATCGAATTCATGACCCCCTGGGGGGAAGTATTGTTATAGATTTATCCCTTTTTGTCTCAAGAATGCAGGTGCAACTTACCAAAAAGAGTCCAAAGCCATCATGTATGACCTCTTACATAATGAAGTAGAGGTCTACATAGATGACATAATCATCAAATCCAAAGATCGATAAGGAAGCATTCCAGTACTCCAAAAATTCTTCCAAAGGCTACGTCTCTTAAAAATAATGCTAAATCCTAAAAAATGTGTCTTCGGAATCATCAAAGGGAAGTTCTCGGCTTCATTGTCATCAAGGATAAAATTGAGGTGGGCCACACTAAGGTCAAAGCCGTACGAAAAATGCCATCACCTAGAGGGTTCTTGGTCTAAATACAGTTCATCAGTCAGGTTCATTGACCGGCTTACCATCATATGTTAACCAATCTTCCAAAATACTTAAGAAAGACTCACCCAAAGAATGGAATGTTTATTGCCAAGAATAATTCGAGAAGATACCAGAATACCTCACTCACCCACAGATGTTAGTACCTCTCTAACCGAGAAAACCTCTCCTACTCTACATGACCATAACTGACACGGTTGTCAAAGCCATATTGGACCAATACATAGAGAGTTCTCAAAAGGTATGTACCATCTACTATGTCAGCAAAAATCTAGTCTCCTATGAGCTCATATACACCACCTTGAAAAAGGCTTATGTATCTCATGTATGGATCACTCCCAAGCTCCGTCATTACATGATGTCCTTCAGCATACGACTCATCTCTAAGTTGGATCCCATGAAATACCTCTTCGAGTACCCGCTCTCTCTAGTCGAATGGCCAAATGGCTACTGATGCTTAGGGGTGAAAATGAGGCGATCAAGCTTGATTCGAAAATGTAAACGAGCCTAAAAGTATGTTCAAGTTCGGTTTATTTATCTTACGATCCAAGCTCGAAAGAGCTTCTAAGAAAAAGAATACGAGTCGAGCTCAAGTAGCTTAGTTATTTTACACTAGTTTAGTATGGATATCGATGATCGATCCGAATCTGATCTGAGCTCAATAAGATAATGAGCATAAAATTTTGTTCAAGCTTGGCTCATTTATTTTACGAGCTAGTCTCAAACGAGCTTTTTTCGAACGAACACGATCTGAACTCGAGTAGCTTGGTTCATTTTACATCCCAACTGAAGCTATTCGAATTCTAGATCACTCAAAGGATGAGCCATCTCTGAATTTGATCGCAAGACAACCCCTGACAAATGAAGAATCCCAAAATGAGGCCGAATTTCCCGATGAGGATCTTTTTTCCCTAAACGATAGAGAAACTTGGGAACTTTATTTTGACAGGGCCTTTAACAAAAAGGGATTGGGCATTAGAATGCTCCTGATATATCCCAACTCATGGTGACTCCCCAATGCTATTGAACTAACCTACGAATGCACCGAAGACATATACGAGTACGAGGCTTACATCACGAGTCTCAAAATCACCGTGGAAATGGGAAGCATCGACCTGAAAACCTATGGAGATTCCAACCTATTCATTAGTGAGATATTAGGCACATGAAAAATCCAGGATAACAAATTGTAACCACACCATGCCTACTTAAAAGATTTAGCTTCACGATTCAAACGTTTGGAATTTGACTTCCTCCTCATGGCTAAAAACAATTTTGCACACGCACTTTCCACCCTAGTCTCCATGATAGGCATGCCGAAAGGAACCACTAAAATCACATTCATCGTGACTAGCTAGAGCACCCTTTATTACTGCTTCGAGGTCGATGCCGTCAAGAAAGTGATAGTAGGACCCACAATATGGTACTACGATATATGGAACTTTCTCTATAAGAACCACTACCCACCTAATGCGTATCCAAGTGACCAATTCACTCTAAGATGATTGGAAGCCCAATTCATTATCTATGGGGGGCAATTCTATAAAAGAGGGTTAGAATACACTTACGATTCATCATCAAAGACGAGACCCTCAATATTATGGAAAATCCATAATGGTGAATGTGTCCCACACATGAGTGGAGACACCCTCTATAGAAAATCCTCCGACAGACACACTTCTAGACTACCATGTAAAAGGACTACACGGATTACTTCAAGAGATGCCTCAAGTGTCAACTATATGCCCCACTATAACATCTACCTCCCAGAGAACTCTACAAAATGACCTCACCCTGGATTTTCTCCACTTGGGGGATAGACATCACAGGGAAGGTAACTCCCAAGGCCTCCATCGGTCACGAATTTATTCTGGTCGACATCAATTATTTCACTAAATGGATCGAGATCGAATTTGACGCATTCTAGACGCTAAGAAAGTGGCCAAATTCACAATTCGAAACATCATTTGCCTCTTCGGCGTATCCCACGAGTTGGTATTAGATAACAGGTCCCACATCGAGAAAGAGGTCTCAAACCTATTACACGAATATAGTCATCTCCATATACCACCAACTAATGGAGCGGTCAAAGACGTTAATAAGAACGTCATAAACATCACCCGCAAGATGACTAAAACTTGCAGTGATAGGTGAGTCAAACTCCCATATGCCCTTTAGGGATAGAGAAATACAGAGCGAAACTCAATAGGGGACACCCCTACTCTTTAGTTTATGGCATGGAGGCAATCCTACCCATAGAACATGAGATACCATCCTTATGGGTCATGATCAAAAGCCAAGTGGTCGAAACCAACTGGGTTCAATCCCGCTACGACAAATGAGCTCTCCTCAACGAGAGGAGATTAAAGAATGCTTATCATAATCAAGGCTACCAACAGCGTATTGCCCAAGAATTCAATAAGAAGGTCAAGAAGCGAAACATACAAGAGGTCGACTTAGTCCTAAAAGAGAATCTTAAACCTTTCTGCACTCCCGAAGGTAAATTTGCACCGAATTGGGGAGGAACCTACCTCGTCACCAAAATAAACTCTGGCGGGACAGTTACCTTAGCTGATCTCGACAAACTCACGTTTTTCCAACCCTTCAATCTCGATTGACTGATTAAATTCTTTTCTTCAACCCGCCAATGGTAAAAAGGAAAAAATCATTTTAAGACACTAAAATAATCGTTCATAGCGGGTAAGGAAGACTGGACAATTCCATACACATTCATAGCCCTACATCCAAAGGCCCACTTGACCCATCATCCTTTCGTTTGAATTTAGCTAAAACACTTTGAGGCCACAACGTTTCATTTGGAGTGATCTATATAAACCTAATTCTCCGCTATATTTTTATCGCAAACACTTAATACAAACACCCCGTTATTTTTTAATCATAGATACGTAGGCAACTGAAGATATCACTTCAGGCCCGGTCTAACTAAACACCAAAAAGCCCATTTTACGAGAAACCCTGACTATGATCATTGTGCCCTCCCTCCCAAAGAGTTGGTGCGGTCTAAATAAACTAAGCGTCAAGTGATAAAATAGTGTTCTAACTAAGCGTCAGGTAATAAAATAGTGTTCTAGGCATTTTAAGACTCTGCGGGATTGTCTTCATTTATAAAACAACACAAAAAGACTAATGCTATGAAAGTGACAGTTGGAAAAAGCCTATCGAGGAAACACCCTACCCCTATGTACCTCTCCAAAAAATAAACACTAAACACCATCCTTTCAAATCACCCCACATCTTGGGACCAAGATCATCAACAGACAAACTCACTAAGGGCTCCCCGTAAAATGACACCTTATCCTAGTTAAAGGACGGTACTCTGATTCCCAAAGCTACATCAAAAGGCACTTGCCCTGTCACCAAGCAAAGAAAATGGAACTCCTTTCATCACCGCTCTGACGTCAGTAAACAAAAGGGACTATCTAAATGCGTAGATAAAATTCGTCTCTGTCCAAAAGAAAAGTCTCAAAAAGACGGGGAACTTTTTGACATGTGTATATCTGTCTTTTATTTTTAATGTGTCAAGCCCATTATAATAAAAGAGATTGGACTCACTTTCGTTCCCATACAAATATATACCCTTTGTAGTCAATTATGTTTTTCACCTGTGTACATGGATATTTCCACCATTTTAATAAAAAGATTTTAGGTTAATTCTATCACACGCACGTTGTCCATTACTCTGATGCATAAGGTGCTGAAAATTAAAGAAAAGTACAAAATACAAACCATTCATCATTCAAAGAGAGTGTGTTAATTTATATACATGATGTACCCAAGAGGACTTGAGTCCTTTTAATTTCGACAAAGAGTGTCAACCTGCGCAAACTCTTAGTCGACCGCCTCTGTGGACACCCCGATTTAGAATCAGGTTGTGTCATTTTATCCCGTCCGATAAACAACACTAAACCTAGGTCCCACTAAGATCCTAAAGGTAAGCTACCCTAAAGGGAAACCAAAAGTACCAAAACCCCACAAATAAAACCTGCAAGGTCCAATTTTCTAGAACAATAAATTGTAAAAGAGCCACAAAAACTCTTACTGGGACCCTTAATCATTCGGTTAAAGGCCCCAAGGTCCTTTAACCGTTCATTTAAAGAGACCTTCTACCATTAGGTCATACCCCCCTCTGGTAATGATTACTAAATCCCACCAAATCTTTTCTCATCCATCCACGTGTCACCCCACCTCAGATCCACCATCCAAAACCTTTGACAGTTCGGTCAAAGGTCCTATATCAGACCATATAAATAGATATACCCACCAACCTTCAAAAGCACTCCAAAATTCAACATTGATTCTATTTATAACTTTCTTAATCTCGAGCACCTGATATACTTGAGCCTGTTTCGAAAAGTACCGAAGAAGTTCGTACTTTAGAAAAGTCATTTTCCCCTCAAGGAAAGCTCGTACTTCCATGGAGCCACTTCAGTCCCAAAAGAGGTTTGGACTTCTGAAAATACTCCTCCGTAAAAAAATAAAGGAAAACCTCTACGCACATTTCGCGAAAGTCGGCATTTCTAAACGAAGCACAGTCCGGCTAAATGGAGCTCTACCCACCTCGAGAACCTCAAGTGGGGACATTCCCCTGGGAAAAATTCGATTCACACTACAACGGTAAGGAAACTCTATCCAAATATCGGGCCAAATACCCCACATATATATTGTGATAAACTGTCCATATTTGTTCATCTCTTTTATTTGGCCCCTGTTTAGGGGACCGAATATGCACTTTACAACTTTATATTTTAAAGACTGGTTATTAACCCAACACCTCTGTTAATTAACTTGACATGCTCATATGTTAAATAAATGCTAATCAAATGCCACAACGATTAAATACAAACATGAAATCACACTTTTCAAAACCCTTCTGAGAAAAGTGTCGGTGAGCCGAGTGAGTCCGAAACTTTTCACAAGTCAAAGATTAAATCCGACTACTCCCACCGATTCTCCAAACGAACAAATCTCATCCTCGCGGAGGCACACCAAATATGTGTTTTCATATCATATACTTGTCAGGTTTAGGCATTTATTAACATATTTTTAACATATAAATATATCAATATAACACAACAAAAATGCTATATTAAGGAATATGCTCTATAAATACCACAACATTGTATATTGTATACCCAGTATCCCGTCGCCTACCCCATAAATATGTCCCGTTTGTTGTAACTATACAAGATTTGATCTCAAGCCTCCTTGGGTACGTAAGCACTATACCAAATTAAACTCGTGAAGCCCAAGCCTCATAACACGTCTCTCAGCGTATTATTTCTTAGGGATGCATACATCCCTAATCCAAACCACTCCTCTCCATCCACAGCCAAAGATATCTAAAATATGACATCCTTAGCATTACACCTCCAAACTGGTTTTAAGGTTCAATAACACCTTCGAGTAAATGAACACCCAATAGGTGATGGATGTCTTTGTCGGCAACTTCAGGTCGACTCCCATTCTAAACCTCCACCTAAGATACCCTTTGTCCTACATATAAATTCTTCCCCTCTCCAAACTAAGTCCTACACTTGCATACATATCACGTTAAAACACGTAAAAACCGAGCTACGTAGACTTTGATCTCGTGGCTACACGAGTATGTAGGCGCAATACCGAGTCCTTCTCGTGAGCACGAGCCTCGAGAATATATCTCATGATATATTATCCCAACAGAGATGAAATCATCTTTCACCTCTCTTATACCCTCTTCCATACATACTACAAATGAGTATTAAATTATTTCAAACCAGCGATCTCTTACGCAACCTGTATAAATGTGAAAACATGTATACACTACATACCACCAAACTATGTAGACTTTGATCTCATAGTTACACGAGTACATTGGAGCAATATAGAATCCTTCTCATGAGCACAAGTCTTAATAATATGTCTCTCGATATGTTGTCAAATCAAAGAAGCACCCATCTCTTATATTAACTTCTCAACTCTCCTCAAACCTCGAAGGAGATATCAAACTATCTCAAAGTCGAGATCTCTCTCATACTTACATACGTACTAATGGCCACCTGTTATACAAGCACAGAGTCATGCACAAGTTCCCTTATGTACCTTCATGAGTTGAAGTGAGGTTCTTACACCTCTCACTGATACCATTTCTTACCTAAGCACCTATCTACAATTAAGGGATTCTCAACTTCGGGTCTCTAAACTAGTTCTAGTAACCAATTAAGAAATAAAAAGCATAAATATCAAGTGGGGTGCCTAATACCTGTGACAACCCGCATTCCGAAATAAAGGGTGGCCAGCCCGATACTCAGACATATACGGTAATCATGGACGGAAATCATTCTCAGCACTACAAAATACAATAAGAGTAACCGAGAAAACCACCCAATAGTTCAGAGAACGGGTTGCCAAAACAATTCATGCAGATAAAAAGTTAATAAGAACAATTTAAACAACCCATTTTAGAACAATAGTGGAATTCCAAGAAACATAATTAATATACGACTAAAACCACTATACACGAAAAGGAGAACCGAATATGCTGTCGGTTCACAGCTACACAAGAGTAATCACAACCGTTAAATATTATGCTATACAATCATTATACAGTTACAGGTTTGGGCCACTCGCCCGAGTAATAGACCCGATCATAACTAGATGTCAAAAGATGGACGGCGTCTAACAAAACATCCTGTAATATCCGCAATTTCATACAGCTCCTTAAAAGCCAAAAGAGTAGGAATGTTAACACGGGCGTCCTTGCGGAGGAGCACCTGAGCGGATACGATAACAAGCACAGCATAGAAGAAAAATGAACGGGTCAGGACCCGGTTTATATAGTTCCCAGATGAACAAAAAGCATGCTAGATATGAATAGATAAATCAAGGAAATGAAGAGAACAAGAATCTAACAACCTAGAATGAAAGATACAATTACAAGTGAAAAGACATGACTAAGTAAGCTATGCAAGAGAATGAAATGATACTAAAATAAATTAAATTAAATGCTTCCACACTCTAATTTCCACTTTATACCAGATAAATTTCCTTAACAGGATTTTCGTATTTTTTTCTTCTCATTTCATTTCAAATTCCCATTCCTTAACAGGAATGTAATTAACATAATAATATTAGCGGAAAATTATACATCCCTCAAGTCCCACTTGAGTTTAGAAAAGTTACATTCTTATGCATATAACGATTCTAAGACCGCCCCTCCGAGTTTCCCCACTGGGCGCGCCCCTAAATGACTATCATCTTCCAGGGGCCCATCAAACAAGGCAGCCTGGGTACCTAACGCACGTCGGGAAGTGGCCATATGCCTGCGAGTGAGTCATAACCACACCCAGAATTACTTCACTAGCGCAGAAAAAATACATATAATAAACCCGCATATGGCCGAGGACTATAGTCTCCCTGCATTCACTAGTCAAGGAACATCACCTCATGCGCGAGCTTCCCTTATGATAGCATTTAGAGAGGTGTGTTTAAGTAAATTAGCATTTACTATAAAAACCATTTTTCCTTTTCATTACATTAATATGTTCCATTTGTTTGAAACTACAATTAGGATATAACATTCTTCATTCTAGGTTATGCCTCGAATAAAACTCCAAGGGATCGTATTACGCTCCCGAGCTTAAGGTCTCATATGCCTTATTTCAAGCCCCTAAAGTCTCCAAGTATGGGTCTTCAATTCCCATCCAATTTATTTGGATGCACCTAGAGAAGTGATGCCTTAACATCACTTAGAACAACCCCTCCCCCGGACTTAACCCCAAGTGAAACCCATTCAACACTAGGGTGACAACCAACTCAACTAGGACTCTAAAAGCCAAGGTTTACTTCATTCAAGAAGAGTCCTAAGTTCCTGGGGAAAGAAAAGGATTGAAAACAAAAGTGGGAAATTTTGGGAAAGAAAACAGGGGACCGGTCGACCGGTCCCAAGACCGCGGTCGACCGCGTCTCAAGTTTTTGCCTAAGAAGAGAAGCAGAAAGCTCACTTCGGCAGGGCCGATCGACCGGTACGGAGACCGCGGTCGACCGCGCCTCAAATTTTATGCCTTTAAAAGAAAGCAGTGTGCCCTCTCCCGAAGGCCCGGTCGACCGGTCTGAGAGGCGCGGTCGACCGGCCGTAGAAGACCTAGACCTTTCTCTCCTATTTTCCTTCTAAACCCATAATCAACAACCCACAAAAAATCCATGACTACCCCAAAATCTTTCAACTACATTTAATGATACTCAAAGATCATAAATGCTCCCAACAACATTTTCTACTTTAATCAACCAACCAATTCTTTCAAAGATGTGGGTAACCAATAAATCCAACCAAAACCACAATTATAATACCACAAAACTATACATAACTACCCATACTAATTATTCATCTTAAACTATACATTAGCAAGTAGAAAACTTGCCTTGGGGCTTCAAATTCAGTCTTGATTGAAGAAGGAAGCAAGATCAAACCACCAATCTTCAAGGTTTCTCTCTATCTCTCCAATCTTCCACTCTCTCTCTCACTCTAGGGCTAAAACACTTAGGGCAATTAAGAGGAAATGAAAGAA
Organism: Sambucus nigra; assembly: GCA_949130495.1. Lineage (NCBI taxonomy): Eukaryota > Viridiplantae > Streptophyta > Magnoliopsida > Dipsacales > Adoxaceae > Sambucus > Sambucus nigra. The sequence continues at coordinate 206,174,405 of OX422208.1, forward strand.
TTGGGGGAAGACTAAACGTGGCTTAGGTTAAAAGGTCTCTCACCTTAAGTGTTAATACCGCAATAGTTAATTTCTAATACGCAATATGCCAAAACCAGTCAAAAGTGCCCAAAATCTCAAAATACAATATGGCACACATTTTGACTGTCTCACACCTCCCGGAACTAAATACACCCTCCAGTTTATCATATGGAGATTTTATAAGCCATTTTAAGTTCCGGTTCCATTTTAATTCAAATTGCCATTTTAATTAACATGACAAAATAGAACACCACATGTTAAATAATTACTTACCCACTTCCAGCATTATATATGCAACTGCTCAACATAGCAAATAAATATAAGATGGGCTCCCAAAGGCGAGGGTTGTTACAATACCTTCCCTACTCGTAATCCGATTCCCGAACCCGCATAACAAGAATTTCTAGTCCAACTGCAGATTTAAACCTAATTAGGATTAGCCCAAAACGGCTAACCCGAATCTTTTATTTTTATTTTTGTATTAAACAAACTGGTGACCTGAATAATCAACGAAACCCCTTATCGCACAAAACTACACCTAGGCCTTAAGCCTAAGAAGCAGGTGTTTGCAACTCAAACTGGATTTGGCATCAAACATATTCCATGGGCGAAGCCTCAACCGCTCGACCCACATCGAATTGATAACCTGACCTCAGGGGACGCAGCGAATCGGGAGACGAGCACACCCGGACATCCATCGTTAAAGCACGCAAGTCCCCCCCCCCCCCCGAGTGCACCGCACCACCACTCTGAGACACCCCGCCCAATTAAATATAGGGTGATCAGTCCTCTACCAATTTAAAACAGGATATTCAGTTGGTTCATTCTCAGCATCACTGTCGAAAAACTTTTTAACATATTAATCTCCTAATATAAAATTAAGCTAGGTGTCAAAACATTTCCAATTTTAATAAAACCAAGTAAATCCATTTCTTTCCATCTTAAAATATAAACCATTCACCACACATAGGAATGTAAATAAATACTGAACATGAATCAAGTACTGAAATAAATAAGACTGGATAAAACTTCCCAGTTCAAAACTCCAAACCATACAATAAACTGAATACAATATCTCTGATGAAAGAACTAGAAGTGGGCGACATATTCCCTAAACAAGAAGTCTAGATGAAACTGAATGGAAAGGGTAGATGCGTCTACTGCAAGGACCTACAGCTTCCACAACAGCTGCAGCACGTCAAGCAATCCAAATCTCTAAATATGATACTCCTGTGGCTGAGCACCTGATATAATACATATATATAGCAAAAGAGATAAGAGATACAATAAACGGGTCAGCGCCCGATGTGTACAAATATTTTTAACAAGTATTTAAAATTGGTTCTTAAAACAAGTCATATACGCATGTTAGTTATCGAACTCTCACATGAGTTTCTCACATCTCGTCTATTGTGCACGCCTAACGTACATCTAATCTCCCCCTAGTTATACCTCCCAGTCTAACTAGTCAGAAACCATACTAATACTAACTATGCTCACTAATAGTATTCCCGCATCCCGTATCCCGTATCGCCCATACAATATGCTATTCAGATAGTTTATCTCACGTACTAAATTTCATTATTCGCCGTTTGAATGGTTAATATTTTATTCACTAAGATCTTTTTACTTCTCATTTTCATTTTATCTACTAGTCTCACAAACTAGAAAGTTATCCAAGTACACTCATACATATTTATAGTCTCATCATCCTTATATATATACACTAATCCTGCACCTTTAGGTTAAGACTGCATGGTACAATGTAATAATTATTATTATTACCAAATCTACTAATTTCACACAGTAGCAATATTCACAAGTCCATATATATATATATAGTCACATCATCCCTATACATATATATATACTAATCCTGCACCCCCGGCTAAGTCTCATTGCACATATCCAGAAAATCATGCATCCCCGGGTTAGCACCCATTAATGCACCTATCAATAATAATTCAGCACCCCCGGGTTATCACCCATTAGTGCGCCTAGCAATAGAATATTGCATCCCCGGGTTTGCACCCATTAATGCACCTATCAATAATCATTCAGCACCCTCGGGTTATCACCCATTAGTGCGCCTAACAATAGAATATTGCATCCCCGGGTTAGCACCCATTAATTCACCTATCAATAATCATTCAGCACCCCCGAGTTATCACCCATTAGTGCGCCTAACAATAGAATATTTCATCCTCGGGTTAGCACCCATTAATGAACCTATCAATAATCATTTATCACCCCCGGGTTATCACCCATTAGTGAGCCTAACAATAGAATATTGCATCCCCGGGTTAGCACCCATTAATGCACCTATCAATAATCATTCAGCACCCCCAGGTTATCACCCATTAGTGCGCCTAACAATAATCATCTTTGTACCCCCGGGTTATCACCCTTTAGTACACTTAATAATAGAGTTTCTGCACCCCCGAGTTATCACTCATTAGTTCTCTTAACTATAAGGTTCTTGCACCCTCGGGTTATCACCCATTAGTGCTCTTAACAATAATATCACATAATAGGCATACACACATCCTATTATAAATTATAGGTATTTCTCCGATAAACATATATACTCTTTATACGTATTTTAACCTCATCACTTACGTATAGTATAAATATTTAGATTATTATCTCTCTCGTAATCTCCAAGGTACATTCTCTTTATACCGAAATAATTAAAGTATTTATTCTCACATACTTTCCTGAAATTCCATCTTATTTAAATTTACTAATTGGCAGTTCCTCTCACTCCAATAAACCGGTAAGTTCAAAACTAGACTTTGAGACAAAAATCCTCAAAATTCCCTCTGTCGCTCGAACCAGAAGGGTTGTCGTTTGAACGACTTCCACGTGTCGCTCGAGCGACTTCACGCGAGATGCCATCTCGCTCGAACGACTTCGCGAGAGATCTCCATCTCGTTTGAACCACTTCGCGCGAGATTGCACTATTCGTCTTCTTCACCAAACTTCAACGTTTTTCACCATTTTTTAACCTAAAAACCTCTAAGATTCAATTCCCAACAACTCATCATCAATACCCATCAACCCCTAATAGGTTATAGATCATTTTTATCATCCTAGGATCCTTAATTCGTCATTAATCATCATAATTACATAAAATCCCCAAATTAATTCACATGAACCCTAGTTTTCCAAATTCCAATTCAAGAACCTAATCAACCCAGATTCATTCATCAATATATAATCCAATTCCATGATTAATCCTCTACATACATGAATGAATTCCAACCACTAATTAAACCAATCCTTAATCATAATTTAAATCTCCAATTTTCACCCAATTAACATATAAATCATGATTAATTCCACCTAGACTAACATGAGCATGATTATTGCTAAAAGAAAGTAAGTAATAAACACTTGCCTCGAATATGACGGTCTGATCCGTTGGTGATGTTGGTATATACGCATTCCTCTCTTCGCGATTTACGCGTTGGTGGTCACGGTTGTGCAAGGTGATGCCAAATCAGCCTTCTCTCTTGGAAATTGGTTCTCCCTCACACCCTCCATGGCCGTTCTTGATTTGTGTAACCTATTAACCCTAATGGCCTTTCCTTAACTGATATAATTAATCCCAATTTTCGTCCATTAATTTGTCCAAAAAAATTCAATTTACCAAAATGCCCTCTCGGGGTGCCGGTTAGGCCTAAAATCGCCTCGCGACCCAAATTAAACACCCGGGTATACTATTTTGACTATATCGACCCTTACGGACTCAATGGCACACTTGAAATGACCATACGAGTTAATAAAAATAAATTCTCTTTTTATTCCATTCAATTAGTCCCGACACGACTCACACGCGTGACAGACTTAAATTACAAAACTGTCGTATTTCTCACTTTCGACAATTTATCAAATATCATAATTCCATATTACATATCACACAGTAATATTTAACAATTCACAACAATAAGTATTAACCCTTGGCACGCTAGTTAATAATTATTTTAAATCCGGATTAATAACAAATTAATTTCTCACATTTTAATTTAATTAATCCAACAACAATAATTAATCACATATTTATTCCCATAATAATAATTAATCACATAATTATTTAAATCGTCAAAAATACGGGGTGTTACATACTCCCCCCCCCCCCCCCTACAACGGAATTTCGTCCCGAAATTCGGAAAAAGTATACCAGGTACAGACATCGGTGTAAAAATATTGCGCATCGCATCCCGACGCTCACAAGTAAGCTACTCCGTACCACCCATATAGTACGCTATCAAATACCCTTAATAATGAACACTTCACATGTGTTTTCTTTAAACTCCAGGTTACCCTGTCGTATAGGCTCTTGCCCAAGCCTTTCTGCTTAAGTTTCACTACTTCAACATTATTTTAGATATTCACTATCTAGTCTTCTACTATTAGCATCTTAGTAGATTTATCCTCTTTTCATATACATACGACTTCGCCTCGTGTCGTTCATACAAGTAAATTGGTGGTGCAATATATATTTCACACACAATATATACGATAGTATCGATTCTTCTCCGACATTTGTAATCATAACTGGTCCCTCACCTTTAACTATTTAGTAGGACAACAACCAGGTTTATCATGCCATACTTCCACTGGCACTCTGCCCGAACGTGAACTTACATGAGTTATTTGGACACAAACTCCACTAGTGGAAGGTACTACTCTCGTCCTCCCCTAAGATCTCAGGGTTCACATAAAATTTTCTCTCCCGCATTCGATTAGACCGCTTATTTTGCCCATCCCTCTATGGGTATTAGGCCGTACTCAATCGCATTTTAGTACTTATAATCTCACCATCTCAGCTACATGAGAAGATCCTTGGGAATACTCTTCCATTCTCTAGTGGAAGAAGCCCCTATTGGTTTCGAATTGTTCATCATTTTTCAATCCGTCAGGTGACCCACTGTAAAACCATTCTTGCAATGTTAACCTACATCGTAGGCCATCACCACTGTTGTTTGGATTCTGATACATTTTATCTCCCTTGAATAAATTTCAATTTATCTTCAAACGTAAGTGTCTGACAAAACTTCGTGAATAAGCTTCGGCTTACCCGACTACATGTTATCGAATTCACATGTTAATCACAATCCATTACCTGATTCAATCCCTTAGGGCGCCCATACACCCTATACCTCACGCATCATTATACAAAAGACATAAAATTTTCTTACCTCAATTCTTGCACACTCGGTATGCTGATGTGGTAGGGGTAAACTCAATCTCCCCACTAACCATAACTTAATCAATCCTTCAATGGTATCATTGCTCTATTCAGAATGATACTGAGACTAGGCGACTCTATTGGCCTTAAGTCATAAACGAATTATTAACTCTCAATTATATCCTCCTATAGGTACAATAACCAACATACAAAACTTATGTACTATCAACCAAACTTCTCTCCAACTCCCGACGTTCGCTAGTTTCATGCGTGGGATGTCTCGCAAAGCGAAATCCAAACAAGGAACCCCCATGATACACTACTATCTAACCTAGACGGTTGTTGAGGTCCGTAAGGCCTTCAGTACCTACTATGTACTTTCCCACAATCTACGTATTGTGATATAAAATTTTACTCGTCCACTCTCATGTCTCTAAAAATGTAACATGAAGCATGGCGCCCTCACTATCCCAAGTACTTGGCGCTATAAATATATAACGAGCTATTTTTCGTCGCTCGATAAGAACACAATGTATTCTAAGTCTTAATAGACAAATAAATTCCTATGCTCGAAAATCACATATAATTAGACACTATACTCGCTGAGGTCTATATTACCATGAAAGTTTCATATATACACTCATATCTGGGCCCAACCCTATTTCAGGTGGCGCCGCACAAAACTAAGATCACTCCTCCCGGAGTATCCGGCACGATAGTCATATCACTACATTTTTACTATCGTTTAACCATACAGTAATTAATCACTACACATTACCATAATAACTCTACTAAAGCTGACTCAATGCAGTAGTAAATTATAACAACAAAACATATTCTTAGGGCCCACCCGATTTATTCATGGGAAATCATCAAAATGCCCTTCTAACAACAAAAAATACATTTGTAACAAGACTATTAAAACTAACGTTCCCACTAAACTCGACCCGCACGCGAAGTTTAGGGTTTCCAATTTACATAAAAGTTGTGGCACACCCATGTCACTAGAATCTATCCTTTACTCACAAGGAAGAAGCAAAACCTCACCAGTCTCGCCAAATCACAGGGTCTCAGCACGTGGCTGCCATCACGACCCATGAACATCTTCAATCGTCATACATCCTAAGATTTCATCCTATAGTTGTCCCCTCTCACCATGGACAATTTATTCCATCTTGTGGACTTCGCGCCCATTATTAAAACGTTGGCCCAAGCTCTCCAGGCCTCAATTATAGCTTTATTAAACTCCCGTTTACATCTCGGGCCCCGTAGACCCTGACATATTGTATGCTACTATTAACAAGGACTCTACTTGTCCAGCATGAACCCATCACTCTCGGGTTATAAATTTCCTAGGCCAAATTCTCTTGATCCCGAATTCCTTCGTTGGAAATCTCGCTCCTCCAGTCGTTATTCTTAACTGGCACGGTTTACCATTTCTAATCTCTTCGGTCTCACTTCTCAATTGTGGACACATTCAACACTTGTAGTTCTACTTCCTTCATATAAGGAAAACTTCATGAACTATTTTCCATCACTGGTCCCACTGACCATTTTGGGATTGTCCTTCTCTCGGACCGATAGTCTCAACTCACTATTATTCTTCCATTGTCCCTTTGTCTACGCTAGCTATCCGGAACTATGGTTGGCCTCTACAGCCTGATTGACTTCATCGTCCTTTTGAAGTTAATCACTTAAAATCATCTAATCGAGTTCCCTATTGGGTATACTCTCACGTGGGGTTTCACTCACACCGTTAAATTCAATTTCTGCTCTTCAGCAGGTTCGTTAACCCCCTTTACTCCCTTCTCTTAGAAGGACTGCACTCACTAGCAACCATATAACTTTGATGACATCAACATTAGTCATCCTAGATGGATTTATCATCCATACTGGTATTCTACTCACGGGTTCTTTATCAACTATAAACCCTTTAGATAATTTATACCCCTCTGCCAGGTACGAAGTTCATTATGCAATTCAACCTCTCTCTCATGATAGGTTTCTATCTTACCCGTCATTTTAACATTAAAATTTCACTCGCATTTTGTTACCACATCGAATGGAAGACCTCACGGTCAACTCGTACCCAATTTCTCTCTAAATTTTAAACACACCTCTTCATACATGGTGATTGCCTCTAATCACTACACGATGCTCCTAAGAGCTATAACTTTTAACTCCAAATTAATTATGAGTGTCGTCACGCCCCACTTTACACAATTACCTTCGGATTTTCTACCTCCGCTGGTTTGTTACACTTTCTCATTTTCTTTTCTGCATCTTCACCGATGGGTTTTCAAAAAAGCTCCTCTGATTTCCCCTTTATCGACTATGCTAGGTGGCCCTAAATTTCACTCCACCGTTATCTATGACTGTGTCCTGGGAACCCACAGTTCCCGAGTGACAATTTTACTATCTCTTACTTAAGTAATTCTCGTGGTGATTTTTTTTTGTCCCAATCACTCTTCCCCCGATTACTCTATGTCTTCTGTTGAGCCTCTCCTCCCGCAGTTCTTCTTACGGCCCTCGCTGGTCGTGCTAAAATGTTCGGTGTTCGAATCACACTAAATTTTGTATAATGAGTCACCTCCATTATAATTCGTAGCAGGAGAACGTAAGTCACATACGCAAGGGAACACAACAATCCTATCATAAGGCTCTACATCAAAGAACGATACGCTGAAACGTAATAAGTCGCACAGATCCTAAGGACACTAGAACCTGATGCTCTGATACCACCTGTGACACCCCGCTCAATTAAATATAGGGTGATCAGTCCTCTACCAATTTAAAACAGGATATTCAGTTGGTTCATTCTCAGCATCACTGTCGAAAAACTTTTTAACATATTAATCTCCTAATATAAAATTAAGCTAGGTGTCAAAACATTTCCAATTTTAATAAAACCAAGTAAATCCATTTCTTTCCATCTTAAAATATAAACCATTCACCACACATAGGAATGTAAATAAATACTGAACATGAATCAAGTACTGAAATAAATAAGACTGGATAAAACTTCCCAGTTCAAAACTCCAAACCATACAATAAACTGAATACAATATCTCTGATGAAAGAACTAGAAGTGGGCGACATATTCCCTAAACAAGAAGTCTAGATGAAACTGAATGGAAAGGGTAGATGCGTCTACTGCAAGGACCTACAGCTTCCACAACAGCTGCAGCACGTCAAGCAATCCAAATCTCTAAATCTGATACTCCTGTGGCTGAGCACCTGATATAATACATATATATAGCAAAAGAGATAAGAGATACAATAAACGGGTCAGCGCCCGATGTGTACAAATATTTTTAACAAGTATTTAAAATTGGTTCTTAAAACAAGTCTTATACGCATGTTAGTTATCGAACTCTCACATGAGTTTCTCACCTCTCGTCTATTGTGCACGCCTAACGTACATCTAATCTCCCCCTAGTTATACCTCCCAGTCTAACTAGTCAGAAACCATACTAATACTAACTATGCTCACTAGTATTATTCCCGTATTGCCCATACAATACGCTATTCAGATAGTTTACCTCACATACTAAATTTCATTATTCGCCGTTTGAATGGTTAATCTTCTATTCACTAAGATCATTTTACTTCTCATTTTCATTTTATCTACTAGTCTCACAAAGTAGAAAGTTATCCAAGTACACTCATACATATATAGTCTCATCATCCCTATATATATACACTAATCCTACACCCTTAGGTTAAGACCGCATGGTACAATGTAATAATTATTATTATTACCAAATCTACTAATTTCACACAGTAGCAATATTCACAAGTCCATATATATATATATATATATATATATATATAGTCACATCATCCCTATACATATATATATATACTAATCCTGCACCCCCGGCTAAGTCCCATTAGTGCACATATCCAGAAAATCATGCATCCCCGGGTTAGCACCCATTAATGCACCTATCAATAATAATTCAGCACCCCCGGGTTATCACCCATTAGTGCGCCTAGCAATAGAATATTGCATCCCCGGGTTAGCACCCATTAATGCACCTATCAATAATCATTCAGCACCCCCGGGTTATCACCCATTAGTGCACCTAACAATAGAATATTGCATCCCCGGGTTAGCACCCATTAATGCACCTATCAATAATCATTCAGCACCCCCGGGTTATCACCCATTAGTGCGTCTAACAATAGAATATTGCATCCCCGGGTTAGCACCCATTAATGCACCTATCAATAATCATTCAGCACCCCCGGGTAATCACCCATTAGTGCGCCTAACAATAATCATCTTTGTACCCCCGGGTTATCACCCATTAGTACACTTAATAATAGAGTTTCTGCACCCCCGAGTTATCACTCATTAGTGCTCTTAACTATAAGGTTCTTGCACCCTCGGGTTATCACCCATTAGTGCTCTTAACAATAATATTACATAATAGGAATACACACATCCTATTATAAATTATAGGTATTTCTCCAACCTACATATATACTCTTCATACGCATTTTAACCTCATCACTTACGTATAGTATAAATATTTAGATTACTATCTCTCTCGTAATCTCCAAGGTACATTCTCTTTATACTGAAATAATTAAAATATTTATTCTCATATACTTTCCTAAAATTCCATCTTATTTAAATTTACTAATTGGCAGTTCCTCTCACTCCAATAAACCGATAAGTTCAAAACTAGACTTTGAGAAAAAAATTCCTAAAATTCCCTCTGTCGCTCGAACCAGAAGGGTTGTCGTTTGAACGACTTCCACGTGTCGCTCGAGCGACTTCACGCGAGATGCCATCTCGCTCGAACGACTTTGCGCGAGATCTCCATCTCGTTTGAACCACTTCGCGCGAGATCCCCATCTCGTTTGAACCACTTCGCGCGAGATCGCGCGAGATTGCACTGTTCGTTTTCTTCACCAAACTTCAACGTTTTTCACCATTTTTTAACCTAAAAACCTCTAAGATTCAATTCCCAACAACTCATCATCAATACCCATCAACCCCTAACAGGTTATAGATCATTCCTATCATCCTAGGATCCTTAATTCGTCATTAATCATCATAATTACATAAAATCCCCAAATTAACTCACATGAACCCTAGTTTTTCAAATTCCAATTCAAGAACCTAATCAACCCAGATTCGTTCATCAATATATAATCCAATTCCATGATTAATCCTCTACATACATGAATGAATTCCAACCACTAATTAAACCAATCCTTAATCATAATTTAAATCTCCAATTTTCACCCAATTAACATATAAATCATGATTGATTCCACTTAGACTAACATGAGCATGATTATTGCTAAAAGAAAGCAAGTAATACACACTTGCCTCGAATATGACGGTCTGATCCGTTGGTGATGTTGGTATATACGCGTTTCTCTCTTCGCGATCTACGCGTTGGTGGTCAAGGTTGTGCAAGGTGATGCCAAATGAGCCTTCTCTCTTGGAAATTGGTTCTCCCTCACACCCTCCATGACCGTTCTTGATTTGTGTAACCTATTAACCCTAATGGCCTTTCCTTAACTGATATAATTAATCCCAATTTTCGTCCATTAATTTGGCCCAAAAATACAATTTACCAAAATGCCCTCTCGGGGTGCCGGTTAGGCCTAAAATCGCCCCGCGACCCAAACTAAACACCCGGGTATATTATTTTTACTATCTCGACCCTTCCGGACTCAATGGCGCACTTGAAATGACCATGCGAGTTAATAAAAATAAATTCTCTTTTTATTCCATTCAATTAGTCCCGACACGGCTCACATGCGTGACAGACTTAAATTACCAAATTGCCGTATTTCTCACTTTCGACAATTTATCAAATATCATAATTCCATATTACATATCACACAGTAATATTTAACAGTTCACAACAATAAGTATTAACCCTTGGCATGATAGTTAATAATTATTTAAATCCGGATTAATAACAAATTAATTTCTCACATTTTAATTTAATTAATCCAACAACAATAATTAATCACATATTTATTCCCATAATAATAATTAATCACATAATTATTTAAATCGTCAAAAATACGGGATGTTACACACTCGAGGCCCACAACGGCACAAGATCGTGCGAAACTTTTGGATTTAAAAAAATTGTGTACTGCCTTATGTTGTCAAGTTATGAGTATCTTCCAAAAGATCATTTGTGAAAGTACTGAAATCTCAAGGACATTTATAATGAGAATCAAATGTGTATCATTAATTATTATTTTTTTTACGAAAGTGATAAGAGATCAAACATGTAATGTACTCACGATATGTCAAAATGAATATGACCATCGTGACCTCTCTATGAGTCATACAAAATGGTGAGATATCGAGTAGTCTTATTTAAATCCTCACAACAATTCTATTAGACTCAAAATATTTCCTTGTCTTTCCCTCTTGGATGGTATGTTCAATCGCTCTAGGTATGCATGTTAGAGTATGGACATCAAGTATCCTCTCTATAGCACAATCTTATGTTAACAAAAGCATAAGCATGATTCAAATTATCCAATTGGCTCACACGGTGGTTAAAAAAAGATTCATTCATCGCTCCATTATCAGTCGATATAACAAACAAAATATGAAATGTATGTTTTGGTGTTATTATATAATTGTTATTATGAAACTATGAGAATTGCAAAGAAACAACATACCAATTTGAGTTAAGTCGCTACCAAGAGACTAACTTAAGTTGTAGACCAATCACTCTCCGAGAACATGCCCAAAATCTCATCTTCAAGAGAAAATATAGGGTTCCTGGAGCAGTGGAGTACTCTAATATCAATTTATGTATAAGGTCTCATATTATCTTTAATTAATGTGATATGCAGAAAAAAAATTACATATATCTTAATCACGTTTTGAACTTTAAAGATATATGTATGCTCAAGTGCCCCCAGCTTGTTAAATGGTCTTATTTCGTTTCCAAACCCCACTTTGATTTTTAATTCAAGAGGTCTCTGAAAAGCTTCACATTTATGATTTTAAGAGCAAACTTCATTAAAGATTTATCACAAAAGTTTTCCGAAGTAAGCTGAATTTTGAAATTTTTAGGGTGGAGGTAAAAGTGACTTAGATGACTCATATTTTACCTCATTGGTTAAATGTTTTCTTAAATTGAAAAGTATATTCATTTAACCTTGCATTTTTTAGGTTAACAAATACATGATGCAATATATTCTTCTTGTATATAACTTATGTTTTTACTATGAAAATTTTTGAAAAAAACCCACATTTTCTAATAAATAGAATCCTTCCGTGATGGACCAACAAGCAAGCTTGGGCCTGGGACTAGAGTTTTGCCAATTTTTTATAATTTCATAAAAATTATAATTTTCTTATCTAACCTATGACTAAGTAAATTCTAAATATAAAATATGCACTTCAAAATGTTTTTTCTATTATTTTCCGTTTTTTAAATGATTTCTTGTTATTTATATTTTTTTCATGATTTTAAAATTTTAAAAATATTTCTCTAATTTTCAAAAAATTTAATTGTTTTTCTATAATTTTCAGATTTTAAAATCAGAGTGCAAATACCAAAAAAAAAATTAAAAAAAGTGCGATGCAAACATAAATATCATTCTAAAATATGGAGTAGCAAGTTAAAAAAAACTAATATTTAATAGAGAGAAAGAAAAGGCTCATAAATTGTATTACGTGGATATGTAGGATAGACTTCAAAATTTATTGCACCAAAGATGGAGCTTCAAAAAGTCTTTAACGTGCATTCACCATCATTTCATAATGCAAAGGAAATATCATACCCAATAGTAATTTTGTGATACGTGGTGTTCACTTTGTATGTTGTAAAGAAATCCGTATTACCCATGAGAGATATATTACTGTATGTATCAATACTTCAATTTCATGACAAGTAAGGAAAATGGTCATTTGGACTTTAGTCCCAGTGATTTGTCCAGTTTGGACTTTAGCCATCAGTGTTTTCAATATTATACATTGGGTGGTGATATTCTCACCCCAAAAAGTTATACAAAACACCACAAAATAAAGTCATTTTTTTTACTATTGTAAGGACAAATTTCCAATTGAGTTAATTTGTAAGTGTTGGCTTAATTTCAGATACAACTATTTGAGTCGTAGGATAGAAGTTTGTGACCTTCAAGTCTATGACGTTTGAGTTGAAGACGTAGCGGCCAAGCATAAATTGAAGGTATCATCATTGTCGGTTTTCATGCCATGTTTAACGTCATTAACCTTTCAAGTTTTTACGGTCTCTAAAGGTATGAATGCATATGATATATATAGAGCCTTGGATTTATTTTTTATTGGGTGTCATTTTCTTACTGAACAAAGTTTAAAATGATTTTTTATTTTTAAAGAAAAATATTTTTTTTCTAAAAAGTCGTTTGAACGAAATTTGAATCTCGTTCGATCGAGATACCTGTGTCGTTCGAACAAGATATCAAGCGAGTTTTTCTTCGCAATCTCGTTCGTTAAAGTCGTTCGAACGACATTCGTTTCTCCAATCTCGTTCGAACGAGGTAATAGTGTCGTTCGAACGAACGACAATTTGGAGCAGTTTTTCGTCAATTTTTTAAACAACATCCCACTACCTTTTTAACCACCCTTTTAAGTAGTGCATGAATGGACTTTTTCTACAAACTAACACAAAGTTTACACCCATGGAGTTTCATGATCCAAGTTTCTTCATATATTATGCTTTGAGATCATCATTTTGGCATCAGGTATCATTCTCTACCTAAAAGGAGAAAGTTTCCTACGTTTTGTTGATTCGTGTTGTACATACGAAGGAGGACTTCATGTGTTGACGGTAGTTGTGCCCCATCAGTGGACTCCGAGACGAATGTGGATTCCCGAGTTGTCGACTAAGCGGAGGGAGAGGAACGAAGAAGCATCACGGCTTGAGAGGGAGTCAGGTTGTTGAGTAAAACCATACCTAGTGGAATTGAGTAAAACCATACCTAGGGAGTCAGGTTGTCGTGTTTTTTTGTAAAACCATACCTAGTGGAATTGTGATTGGACCCTCCGAGGTCCCCGTTGTGGATTTTTCTCGTACATCGTTGAGTTGTGATTGCGTTTATTTTATCTTGCGAAAATCACCTAGACACATTAAAAATATAAAATTTGGCTTAATCACGACTTTTGTGTAATTTGGTGCAAATTTCATATTGGGTAATTTTAGTACAGTTTAATTCAAGCCAACTTTAATTAATTTGAAAAAATCCATGTTTGATTGTTTCGCTTAATTTAGAACCTGAATTAATTTTGATTTAAAAGAAAATTTAAAATATTTGTTTAATCTCACTTTAATTTTGAAGAAATTAAAATTTTGGGTGAAATTTAAAATTTAAAATATTGTGTGAACCAACGCATTTGAGTTTAGAAATTGGCATATAATTTAAGGAAATCACATTATTCAAGACCACAAAATCTCACGGCTAACCTTGGTCATAGTACTCATTTTCACTGTTAACCTTGGTCGTGGTACCCATCACTGCTAACCCTGACCGTTGTATCCCTTTTAAGACCAACATTAGTCATGATACCATCTTTACGGCTAACTTCGGCCGTGATACCCATTTTCACAGCTAACATTGACCGTAGTACTCATTTTCCCCTCTAACATTGGCCGTGATACCCATTTTCACAACTAATTTTTGTGATGTTGAGTTTTATGATGCTAAGGAGATATAAAGTTGATTTTTTGTGGTGTTTTGAAGTAAATGATGTTTTGGAGAAATTTTTAGGGTGGGAATATCACCACCGTTATACATTTAGCCTTCATTTTGGATGAAATTTGTCCAATTTGCATCTATAAACAATATACATATAAATTAAAATTAGATTAATATACAATTACTATATATACATATGAGCATATAAATAAAACAAATTCTTGATTTTTTATTTTTAAAACACAAAATTACCCTTTCTCATGTTACTATAAACTTGTTCGCTTTTCTGACAAAAATCCAATTGCATGATTTGTTTCAGAATTACAAGTCTTTGACAAAATCTTATTTTATCTGACAATGTAATCTTACTTTAGATACTTGTAAGATTTAACTTGCATCATCTACAATATTTGTTTTTAGAATTGTTTTTAGGTGATGTATAGTCATTTGATTGGACAAATGTGTCGTGTCTGGAACGTCTTTCTTTCATAAACTGAGATGTGAAGCCTAGTACCGACATTAAGTACTATTAAACAAACACACTGTACATTATTAAACAAACTCAATGCTAAATATATGAAAAATGATGTATACACCGAAACTGTGCATCGAAAATTTACCGAATGTGCTTTAACAGTATTGTACTATGATGTGGGTCCCGCCAGGGTACAACCACTTAAAGCACAATTTCGGTAATTTTGCGGTAATTTGTGTGTGTGTGTATCATTACTCTAAATATATTTAGCAAAATTTATATATAACAGCAAAAAGTCGTGAAATGGCTCACTCCTTCACCCCACCTGGTACCATATTCATAGCTACATCACTCCTTCACTCCAGTCTCCACCTGGTACCATATGCAGAGTTCCCCACAAAAAGTTGGGAACTAATTTATTTTTTTTTAAAAGGTCACGTCATATGTAGAATAATTTTTATGTTCATGTTTTTTTTTCTGTTTTTAGATATTTTACCAAAAAAAATTTGGGTCATTTAACCTTTGTGCCCAAGTGATTTGTCCAATCTAGAGTTTGACACATGTTGATAAAGGCATCATTGACATTGTTTATGGTCAAAACTTTGAACGAAGAGTGATTCTAGCCTGACACACATTTTTTACACAAAATGCGACGCACGCTGACGTGTCGCACTGGTATTGGTTCGCGTCCGGGCTCCACAACAGTGGAGCCCAAACACAGACCAATACCGGTGCGACACATCAGCGTGCGTCGCACTTTGTGTCAAAAACGTGTGTCTGCCAAGTAGTTCTCTTGAACGAATGGTTTCCATCCAAAAGGGGGAGCCAAGGGTAAGCATTAGGTATCAAACTGAATGAGTGGGGGTCATATGCCAAATGACCCTAAGGAAAACAAAACATGAATCTTGAGAATTTGCCCAAATTCCCATTGTAATAAGTACCCTTCAATTCAAATCTCCAATGTGGGCGAAAGAAATGTTATAACCCAAGATTTTCTTCTTTTCCGCCATTCCATTCCATTTTAGTGTGAGAGAGAACATGAATTCCTATATAGAACTAGTATCTTGCCCAGCCGCAAGGAAACATCTGAACAATGCCCCTTTTTTCCCATTCAACAATTATACCAATTAGCCCACACATCCATCATCTTCAATCAGTCTACCACTATTTACTACAAAAGCAAAACTGCCAGCCAACCCAAAAATGGAAAGAACAATATATATAAGAAAATAAATTAGAGCAATTTCTAAACAAGAACCAACCATTTCGTGAAATTTTTTCACCAAGTTGAGTTCACACCACAAAGCTGAAAGCTTGGGTTTATTTGTTGATAGAGAAAGAGATAGAAAGGAATGTATGTATGTATGTATGTATGTATGTATATCTACACGAGAAAGAGAGATTTAAGAAAAGAAACAGATAATGATTTGCTTTGTACATACAGCAAGGATGGAATTGGTGTTTGAAACACTAGGATAGGGATGTTGACTGTTGTGACCGTACTGCCGAAGCCTTGCATATTGGACACCAATTCTTAAGCCGCAGCCAGTCTTGTATGCATACCGCATGATACCCGTGCTCACATCCCAACCTCCCCATTTCATCTCCATCCACATACTCTTCCTGCACAAAAATATACCTCAATCTTTAGACAAAACTGACAATTTTTGGACTCCCTCGAAAATGCAATTGACTGCATTTCAAAATTAATCTCAGAGCATTAAATGATTTTATTTTATTTTATTACTTTTTATCAGTTTAAGAGATTCAAACAATCAATCATCCTATTCAAACAATCAATCATCCTATTAAGATTAACTAAATAAAGCTATCAAATACATGTATCCAATTGAGAAAAAATAAGATAATTGTATGTTTTATTACTTTTCTCTACAGTTAAGGGGTGAATAAATTTCAAATAGCAGCCTTCAATTCTAAGCTAAGAAAAATGTAATCACCAGAGCCTATGTCAGTTGGATGATAACATTGTGCTATAGTAGTCACTTTTTCCATTACTAATTATTATACATTTCGGTCCAAACTTTCAACTTTTTCATGAAGCAGAAAAGAAAATGAACCAGGCCTAATTTGAACCAATTTAGGAGATTCTCAAACAGCCCGAGGCAGCATAGGCTCCACCTAAAACTGGTTGCAGATCAACCCCAAAACTGTTATGCACCATTACTCAATAGCTCTCAGCGTGAGGACAAATGCATCCAACTTTTTTGTTGATTTAGAATGAGATCAAACAAATGAACCCAACATCTCAGCCTGTAGTATATTCAATTTTATACATGATTTTAAAGTACAGTAATTCAAACTGTATTGTTTCTGAATAATTTTATGCAACCCAACATGAAACATGTGAAGGTTTATCAGATCCGGATCCAATTTAATTATCCGCAAACCTATAAATATATCAATCCAAACTGGATTTGTATAGGACCTGATTATCCCAATCCAGACGATTAATCGGCTTCATATATAAAAAGTAATAATTTAAATTTAATTAATCGTTAGGTTGCATCAAATAGTACTCAGCATTACGTATTACTCTATTTAATCTTACGACGTCGGGTCCGGGTACTTAATACATCAGATTGACCTAGATCCATATTCGTTCCATTTATTAATGGATAAAAGGGTAATCTGATAATCTAAGAAGCACATACACTTTTCCGAAGGTGACGTACCCGTGTCGGACACTCTGATGCTCGTACGACACTCCGCGTGACTTTTCAAACTTGTTTGGCATTTAAAAAAAGGCAAACACTTCAAGAACACGGCCCGGGCATTTCGTGGACACGACGAGGTGCCAAAATTAAAAAACACAAAGAAATTCTAGTGTCATCGTGTAAAATTAAATCGTGCAAGGGTGTATGAATAATAAGAAGAAAAGTTCAACGATTGAAGTTATTATCTCACTTAATTTAAATGCAAGTTTTTGACTTACGATTTAACTATCATTATGAATATATATATATATATATATATATATATATATATATATATGTTGCCATGTCGTGTCCTAATTTTTTTAGGTTTGCTGTGTCGGCGTGACCGTGTCGTGTCAGAGACGACACGCGTATCCGTGTCCGTTCTTCATAGCTGATAATGGTATTTTAAATATAGTTCTAGATAATCCATTGGCAGACCTAAGTTTGAATTGAAGTAACCTAAGCTTAGCTTCTCTGAGAAATAGTTACAAGCACAAACACCAAACCAAATATGATAAACACCAAACCAAATGTGATAACCCCTAGAGAATCAACGACAAAACGGCTATGAATTAAATATTTTACTTAATAATGGGTAGACGACCTGACAAATACTGCATTTGATGTTATCATGATCCCCACTGCATCCTATCGTGCCTTCCTCTGGAAGCATAGGTTGATAGATGCTTCTTTTAACACAGTTGCACATTGCCTCTTCTGATAGTGCTGTGCTCACAGTACCCATTTTCTCCTCTAGAGCTAATAATTCCTGTTAGTAAAAGCAGCAAAACACTGTTGTAAAAGAACCTCTCATTGAAATATAGCTTACATTTTTTATCAGGCAGTGAAATTAAGAAAATATAATTTGCATGAAAAAGCAATTCCTTTTAACACCCCCCTCCCATTCTCTTTTTGTTGTGTAATCTACACCTTACTTCCTAAATTGATGATGTTCAATAAAAACTGTTTGATATAGTAACAACAAATGAAAATTATTTTATATACAGATGAAATAGTAAAAATACTAGCGCTTTTAACGTTGTCCAATCACCAGGGTGGCAGGGAGTTGGTGCAGTTTTAAAATATCAAGGGAAAGCCCATGTAAATTTACAAAAGCACATCGATCCGGTGGTTTTGTAATTTATCCTATTGGCTTATTATTATTATTATTATTGTTGTTGTTGCTGCTGTTATCACCATCATCATTATAATTATTTCGTGTCAATGACAACGATACGTGACTTGCAGAAACTGAGATGAAAGCCACTCTATACAACCATATGGAAGAAATTTCAACTGGACTGAGCTGAATACAATGATTGGGATAATATAAACTCCAACTCATATACTGACAAACCTCATATGACATGTTATCAATGTCCAGTCGCATATCTCGATGCTGATCGAAGAAGTTAAGGCTACCAAGAAACAGATTTGACTCGAGAGCAAGTAATTGCTGCAGGCAAAAAAGAAGAGTTTGTAAATAACAATAAATTTTAGCAAATCAAGAAGTACCGAAAGATGGACTACCTCATATGTTAGTTCTTCATCTTGTTCAATCCTCTCGAGCGCCAATAGTACCTGCACAATAAAACAATAACATTAAACACCCCTTGTAACCATAAAAGACATTAAATACAGTTGCATTATCATGTCTCCCACTGTACAACCATATGACACTATATATAGAATGTGTAATCGGGACACATAATAAATAAAAAATATATATACCTCTGCAATCCCCTCCATGTTATGTCTGCGGGAGCCGTCACGATTCGCTAAGCGGGAAATGCCAAGTCCCGCAGAATTACTGGGCATCAAACTGGATAAACCATCGCTGCTATCATCAGAATGACTATAACAACTTGATCGACTTGAGGAACCTTCTCCAGAAAACTGATGCAAGGAAGTAGACATGTTTTCATGTATTGATAATTCAGGTTGATGCATTTGTGGGATCACACCTGTACGCGGCGACTTAATCCCGTTTACCTGACCCACTCTAGTGCTAAAATTCATTGATCTCCGAGTTCTAACTGATGCAGCTCCAACTTCCCTGTTAGGAGGACGTTGGTTTCCGACTCTTCCCGTCGAATCAGAAATAGAGATGCTACTAGAAGTAGAAGAAGAAATGGGTCCACTCATCTTCTTCCCTCCAACAGAGGAACTACTTCTGTATCCTTCAGGATTACTCCTCTTCACCATATCCCTCTTCCTGCCCATGTTTGATTCTGAGGCTTGTGGTACAACATCTAAGAGCGAATTGCATCTTAAATTTCTCAAGCCGTACCTACTGTTGCTTGCATCTTTAGCAAGGTCGCTTGTCCCCTGGTAAGTGACTTTAGAGGACGCTGAGGAGACAGACGAACCGGGTTGACCTGACCCAAATTTCTGACGAAATGTCTTCTGAGATCTAGAATTTGATGCTACACTAGCACTCGGGCTCCCCACTTCCATCAATGTAACCTTGCTAGAATAAGCACCTCTCACTTGAGAAGATAATTCTGTTCGAGTCCTTCTCGGTGAAGCCTCCGAACCTTCTGACTCACCCTGAACACTACTGTTTTCTGATGATGAATCTGTTTGTTTATTATTAGACACCTTTTTTTTACCATGGTTCACTGTGCAAGCCCTAGAGGAACTTCCAATTACTTCCTTGCCACTCGAAGAACGAAAAGTGTCCCCCAAAGATTTAGGTTTTTCGGAGGAACCAGTTTGGGTACATTTCATGTAGTGAAGTCTGCCGCTGCATCCAATCCGATTGCAGAATTGAGCTTTTTGATCCTTATTGTCCGCTGTCTCTCTCAAAACAAGGCGGGACCCCTTTCTAGGGTCAACAAGCCCACTAACAGCTCTTTTACCAGAATATCCATCCATGGATTGTGGTTGCGCATCTACTATTTCTGTAACAGCAATATATTTCAACCATCAACAACCCCTGAGTTGGCCTTTGACATAAATAATTTAGAATTTAACCTGAAAATGCCCACGGTTTAAATACAAAAAATGGAGTTTTTTTTCTTTATTTTAGTTTCAGAGTTGCAAGGAGCTCACATGACTGAAACATCCCATAAATAAAGAATGAATGTCTTGCATATTATGGTGATAATCATGGAAACTGGGAGCTTGAACTGACAACTAAAACAATCCCCATTGGTATAGATTTCACTAACATAGAAAAGGAAAAAGAACATTGAGGAATTCTAAACACCAAATTCACTTACAAATTCTGCAAGGTTTTGTATGAATTGTACAATTATACGCCTTTCCACACTACAGAAAAAATATGAGAAAATCACGTAATTACAAGAAAAAAAGCTTATAAATATTGGCCCTGAAACTTTGCAAGTACGAAGCTAAGGGATAATAAAACTCCACCCCCAGTTCATGCATTGGCAGTTGTTTAATGTGCATTATTTTAAAAAAGCAAATGCAGAATATTGAATTCTATGCGATTAGCTGAATTCTATGCGCTTAGCTGAACTATAGCACCCCCAAGCCAAAGTAAGCTTCAAATGGATTGGTAATCAAATCCTGACAATTTTTGGGACGAGGAGAAGGGGTGGAATATTGAAAAGAACAGTTATGCAGTACACTTATATATTAAGTTCAGAGATAACATTTCAATTATGTTGCAAAACAGTGAGAACACACAAATAACCACTAAACTCTAATAAATATTGAATAGATACCATGGGGGGCTAAGGGACTTATTTGTACTAATAATAAACTAAAACCCTAATTCTATTACCACAAGCCTAGATAAACAAGGCTTTTAATTATATATTCTAATTACCTAAAGATAAGAGTAAAAAAACAAACAAAATAAAATCTAAATTTTCTATCATGTTGGCTGGCCCCCAAAAGGGAGGGAGTACACATCATTCTCCCCCTCCTAAGAAACCTAGTCCTCAGATCTCGGGTTTGAAAGAATAAAAGGTCCTTCCACAATAATTTCCTTTGTACTCACTAGCAAAAAGAGGACCACAAATTGTCCTCGGGTCCAAAGATGACTGAGACAGAAGAATTGTCCCTCGGAACTTGCTACTAGGAGGCCTTGAATGCACACAATTCCAAGAAGACAACCCATGCCGTAGCAACATACGAACCAACAGCGGGGCTCTCCGAAAACATAACCATCAGGTGGGGTAGTTTGCGAATTTTCTAGACTTAGTTGGAAAATTAGGGGGCTAAAATATAATTTTGGAAAGCTAGGAAAGGAGGTTGTACGTTTGCTGAAGGTTCCGAAGCTTATTTTAGTATTTTCCCAAAGCGGTTAAGGCTTTTGACGCGAAACTATCGCTGCGGTAGGACACTTGGATCACTCAACGTCAAATGGGTGGCTGGCTATTGGGATTCACCGGTGACCCCCCGATCTTCACAAGATGCCGGTGAGGATCACCAGGCACCAGCAAAGGCTGTGTTAAGTCCATCCAAGGGTTTAGGTGGGCATTGTTCGGGATATGTTGGGATTTTGACTAATGTGGTTTGACATAAGGTCATTACTCACTTCAGAGGTCTCCGGTGAGCCTCTCCGGTCACCAGCAAGGGTTTGATTAACGCTGACGACAGTTAGGGAGGGACAGTTTAAAGGGCTTAAAGGTGCGGGTTTTGGAGTGTTCATCATAGTGGTGAACGGTTAGAGCTTCGGGAGGGTGCACCGATGGTTGAGTGGATCGCCTGAGCATGGTGGCGCTAGTAGAGGGATGGGGGCCAGGACGCCATAAGCCATGAAAGGTAAAGACTAGTACGAGATGAGCAACGACAAATCCAATGGCGGGTTGACGTGCATGTATCAAGTGACTCATAGCCAAGGGCGGATCCACCCCATCCCAAAGGGGGGGGGGGGGGGGGAGCGGGGGGGCGGCCCCACAATAATTTCCGAATATTTTATAGTGTATAGTGTATAGTGTAAAAAACAATTTATGAACCTATGTGTAAGTTGTTAAAATATAAGGCTAGTAGATAAGGGTTTGGAAACCTTGGGGGCGGATATGTAATTTATTAAACCTATAACTAACTTAACTCTCTCTATTTTTTACTTCAGCCGTCCCCCCCCCCCCCCCCTCCCTCTCTCTCTCTCTCTCTCGGCTCCTCCCTCCCTCCTCTCCCTCTCCCTTGCGGCAGCCTCTCTCTGCTCTCCTCCTCCTCCACACGCAGCAAGCAGCAAATCAGGTGCTTGCTTGCTCCTCCTCCTCCGAACGCAGCAGGTGCTCGGGGCAGTAAGAAGCAGAAGCAAGTATTTTTTTTTTTTTCAGTTTGTTTTCTTATTTAATGTTGTTGAGTTGTTGATGAAATTTTAAGTTGTTGATTTGTTCAGTTTGAGTTGGTGTTGAAATTTGTTGCTCAAATTGGATATTGTATGAAATTTTATTAGTTAAGTTGTTGATTTGTTCGGTTTGATTTGTTGCTGAAATTTGTTGCCCAAATTTTATAGAGCTGAAATTTTTTCCTGATTTTTTTAGGCCAAAAAATATGCATAAAACTCAAAATAACCCTTAAAAAATTCCCAGACTCCAGTCACCACTCGAGACTTCCGCACCCATGGACCAAAAATCCTGGGTCCTCCACTGCTCATAGCGGCGGTGCTTCCTTGAGGCGCAAGGAGTGAGGAGAGACCGCAACATAAAGGTACCATGGGGGCAGGGGACGAATTGCACTTCAATTGACGGGTGACGATAGTGGTCACCATTGGCGGCAGCGGAGCTGCAGTTGGTAGTGGTCAAAGGGGAAGAATCCGGTGGAAGAGTGACATTTATCAATGCTTGGATCTAAGTCATCAAGTGGTTGAGAGCCTCCACCACGTGGTCGGGTGGGTGTCTTTGGTGGCAAACACACGAATAATTTTTAACGGATACAATGAGGTGCCAAGCAACTTGTTTATACTAAAAATAAACTCCAGCCCTAATTCTATCACCTAAATAAAAGATAAGCCTAGATATATACGATTTTAAATTAAATAAATCTAATAGAGAAAACATAATCTAAAGATAAAAACAAATAAAAGCTAAAGTCTTTCTTTGTCTCTCTCTCTCTCTCAACCCTTTTGGGGGAGGACTCGTACACATCACTTACATCAACAATAGGTTAAAAGCATTTTGTTTCAATTTATGACTTCATCTTAGATGCTTTATGCATTCAAATTAAACTCATGTTGCACTCTTGTAGAATGAATATATCTCACTTTGAAAACATGATCCCATAAATGACTAAAAGTAGGAAAGTACTATTCAGTCCGCAAGGGAGAACAGTAACAAAAATACATCATCCAACCGACCGACCCTAGTTAGTCACCTACTTAACAGGTTGTCATTTTCAGTAGTTTTAAGTGCATAACAAATGAGTATTGTGTTATGTAAAACACGACCAATCCTCAAGTAGATCAATGGATTCAATCCTCACTAATTGGGGGGCGGACATAAAACATGTAACTACTAACTACATCCTGTTTATCACTTGTTACAAAACTTTCAATTTATGATACCCATACTATTGTATTTTGATCCAAGTATACAAAACTAATTAATATGGCAAATGAATGCCTAAACAAACTCAGGCATATAACAAATAGCCCAAACTGTGTTCGTTCCGCTAGGAGGGTCATAGAAAATAAATCAAAATATTCACATACACCGTATGTTGCGGTCCACAAAGAAATGCCAATAATCAATTGCACGATAGAAGCTAAAACTTGGTGATCATAGTAATTTCAAATAATTGTTAGAAATTAATTAGTGATAATAAGAAATGAAAGCTGAGGCAAAGAGAAACACCTTTATTTGATGAAGCACCTGCACCTGCACCTGCACCTGCAATCTTATCTTAAAACAAGGATAATAATAATAAGTAGTAAAAACAGGGGGTTTGTTAGACTTTATTTAGCAAAGGAAGTTTGAGTTTGGTTGAATGATTTACAAGCAACTCGCTTTCCCCGCAATTTAAGCCCTTCCCCATAATTTATTTATCCTTCAGAAATAATCATTTTTACTAGTAGTATATTAGGATGATAGCAGAAGAACCACATCAAGAGAAGAAATCATATTTCGATGAAAACATAATAATAATTATTATTATTAATATAAAGGATTGAAAGCAATCAGAAAACAAAACCCACATAAAAAGAACACAGAAAGCAGAATATATTTGATGAGAGAGAAACAATTGTTATTGAATGAAATAATGATTCGATTGGAAAGAATTGTAATACTACCTTTATCTTCTTGGGGTTCGACGCGTTTCATATTAATAATTATAATAATAATATTATTAGTATTCAGAAAAAAGAGAAGAGAAGAGGATGAGAAACGTGTCCCAGGCCCGTGATGGAATGCCGTCCTCTAAACTATGGGCCCTTCCCTTCCCTTCCCTTCCCTTCCTCAATTGTTTTTTAAATTGGGGGTTAACGGTCTAGTCCTTGGACTAGTAATTTTGGATAAAAAAATTCAGCTTAACTAATTTTAAACGATTAGGTCCAACATATAAATACCCCGAAATTAAAACAAACACGCACTATTCAGAAATCAAAGCGCCAAAAACAATGTATTCTCTCTTGAATCAAAACCTTAATCGTTCCATCTCTTCGATCAAAACCCCAAAACGAATCTATTTCTCAATCAAATTTTGGTCAAGAACAACATATAAATACTCCTGATCGAAGCTCTAGAAACTCTGTTCGATCAAAACCCTAGCTCTCTTCGATCAAAACCCTAACTCTCTTCTTTCAAACCCTAATCGTTGAAGTTCTACATTTTACATTCCAAATCAAATTCTTCCAAACAGCACTAACAAGTATGTATACATTCTCTTATCACCTTTTTGTCCTTGTGTATTTTGTGTTCTCATATGTATAAATTTGTAGACATATGGACTGATGAAATCACATTCTTCTTTTTCATGATATGTATTTCATCATATATTTGTTTCCCTCATTTTAATTGCAAAACACACTTTTTTCATGTTAGATATATGTATTTCATCATTGTACTTTTCCTCCTGTATACATCATTTATCGAGGATTTATCAAGGACTAGGATAATATATACATGATTGGAATATGTACATCTACAAGCTATGTGTTGCCTGTACTATGTGTATTTTGCGTGTACTTTTTAAAAGTACACGCAAAATAAACAGAGTACACGCACATTGAAAATGAATTTCTCAATTCATTATGGGTTTACTTTTATGTTTTATACGTGTACTCTATAGAATATGTACATGTACAAGTCCTGTGTTGCGTGTACTATGTGTATTTTGCGTGTACTTTTTAAAAGTACACGCAAAATACACAGAGTACACGCACATTGAAATTGTATTTCTCAATTCATTATGCGTGTACTTTTATGTTTTATACGTGTACTCTATAAAATATTAATTTCAAATCCATATTTGATCAATCCTATGTTATTTCGGTCCGCGCCAGCGGCATTTGAATGATATTCCATGAGTTTTTAAGAAGTATTATTATTTTGTTAATATTTAGGAGTGTTTTTTGTCCAATAGCCAGCTGAATTCGAATGATATGTTATTAGGTAATAATCAGTTTTATTGCATGTACTTTTTCATTTTTTGCGTGTATTTTGTTGAAAGTACATGCAAAAAATTTAGAAAGTACACGCACATTGAAATTCAATTTGTTCAATCCAATATCCATGTACTACTGTGTATTATGAGTGTACTATTTTGTATTGTTGTGTTATTGTTTAGGAATCATACGATCAAACATGTTCAACTACAAAACTGCTGCTTGCACGTTCGAAGATCTTAACAATACAAAACATTTCACATTGACAGTGAATAGTACTAATGATGACGAAATTCATTTTCTCCTTCGCATCAATGATAGAGCTAAAAGGTTACTTGGTTTCTACTACTACTATGAAGACATTTACTACACTTTTGATGTGCAACAGCTTCAAGTAACTGAATCGAAAGCGAAGGATTTAGCTAAACGAATTGAGCAGTATTGCTTAAGGGGTTTTGATAATGTTGGAGCTTTTAGCATTCAGCTATTGTATCACTTCTTTACTGAATATGTTAGGAGAGAAGAATCTTAGTTTTTGACTTGTCGAACAACCTCTGTTAGGTATTACCGTGAAACTGACGATATATATTATCGCCTTTAGCATGTATTTTGATGAGACTTGTATAAATTGTTTGTGAGAATATTGCATGTACTTTTGTTAAATACGCTTGTATTTTATTGTTTTATTCTAATTCGCATTTATTTATTTTTTGTACATATCATTATAGGTTAGTAATTTAAATTTTGTTTATAGATCAATATAATGGAGATGAAGATGAAGGCAAGAAGAGGAAAGAAATAAAAAAAGAGCAATTCTGATGATAGTTCTTCATCCAGTTCCAGTTCTAGGGTGGCATTGAAAGCTAAACCACCTGCAAAGAAGAATGACCAATATCGGTCAAATACTGTTAGCTTTCTCCATGATTTGCATCAGATTAAAGATAAATTAAACAATAGCCATATTGAACTTCTTAAGAAGACTCCATTTTGGGAGCTTTTCAATGCCTACTACAGTGAGAAAGTAGTAGAAGTGGACCATAAGAAGACGGATAAAAATATTTTGTCAATTATCGAGCTGTACAATACGGAAACCAAAAGTTTCCGTATGAAGAGTAGTATTCCAATAATGCCAATAGATATAAGTGAAATATTTGGCATACCCCTGGTTGAGGGTTTAATATCAATAGAACTGAAAAAGCGACCGAATACTGCTCAAAAATCTGGATTACAAGCACAATACTTCTCAAAAAGAATAGGAAAATCAGAAATTTTGAATGGTTTGAAGAAATCAGTTGAATTGGAGACAGATGAAGGAATTGCTGATTTTGTTAAAATTGTGTGTCTCCACTTCTTTAACACGTTATTTTTCTCCAACTCAAACTTCACCCTTGGAGAATTTTGGATGAAATACATTGAAAATATTGAGGAAATGAATAAATATGATTGGGCATCTGCTGTGCAAGAGTTTCTCATACATTCACTTGACAAATCAGCAAGTTCAAAACCTAGCACAGTTACTGGATGTGTCATTTTCCTACTGGTGAGCAATAAAATATTTTGATATTTCAAAATTTACATAGCAATACTCACGTGTAGTTTCAAAATACACGTGAAAAATTCACGTGTATTTTGAAAGTACACGTTTATTTTCACGTGTATTTTCAAAATACACGTGAAAAATTCACGTGTATTTTGAAAGTACTCGTTTATTTTCACGTGTATTTTTAAAATACACTTGATATTCCTGATATTTCAAAATTTACATACCAATACTTACCTGTACTTTGAAAATATTACGTGTATTTTCAAAATACATGTGATATTTTCTCTTGTTCTTTCAAAATACAATTGATATTTAACGTGTATTTTGAAAATACACGTCTTATATCACCTGTATTTTGAAAATACACGTTAAATATCATTGTATTTTGAAAATACACGTCTTATATCATGTGAAAGTACACTTGTATTTTACAAAGTACACGTGTACTATATTTTGTAAATATAACCAGTGTACTCTCAAAATACTCTTGTTATATCTTCTGTCAATATTATAAATGTACTTTAGAAAGTACACGTGAACTTATATTGACAAAGTATAAGTGTAATTTGAAATGGTAACGTGTACTTTCAATATACAATTGTAAAATTTGTAAAGTACACGTTTAATTTTGCGTGTATTTTGAACAAATCTCTTGTACTTTCCATTATGAATTCCTAGGTAATACAAGTATTAAATTCATTTTGTTTTTTGTATGATCTCAGTATTGGGCATGTGAGAAATTTGAAATTATTTCTCCTGTTGAAGAATATAAAGAAAATACTCCAAAATTCCTGAAGTGGAAGTTGTCGTCTTTGAAACAATGGTTTGTGAAGAATGACATCGCAACAGCAACTTTGAAGCGGGCTACAAGTAAATAAGCTTGTAAGGACTGTCCTGTACAAAAGGAATCTCAGTTTGAAGGGCCAAGTTACTCTTTGAACATATCTACAGAAAGTCCTATACATGCTGATTCATCATCAAACAATGTTGCTGAAGATATTGATGACAATGAGTTTTCACATGGTTGGAATATTCCGCTTAAAAACATTGTGACTCCAAAGAAAAAGAAGGGAAAAGATCAACCAAAGGTTAATTTGGAGGAACAAATTGTTGTTTTGAAAAGGGAATTGTTGGAAAAAAATAACCAACTATCTAAAGCAGCTGAAGACATTAATGTTGCACTTGAGAAGGTGACCTCTTTGGAGGTGGAGAGTGCCATTTTGAATGTACAGTTGCAGGTAGATCGTGATTCACTTTTTGAAGCCCATGAGGAAGTGAAGAACTTAAAGGTGAAGAATTCCAACCTTTTGAAGGAAAAAGAGTTATTAAATAAGTTGGAGGTAGAAAATGCCCAACTAGTTGAGTTAAACAATTCTTTAAAAGAAAAGCTTGATTAAGTCACAATGAGTGACTCAGATAGAATTAAAGAATTGGATGAATCATTGAAAAAACAGGCAGAATCAACACGAATTTTGGAACAAAAGAATGGATATCTGTCTCTGACTAATGAAGATCTCAAAAGAAAGTATGATGATACATTGCAACAATGGAAATATGCTGACATAGAAAAGATGACTTTGAGGCAGAATCTTGAGGAGTCAGAGTGGAAAAGAACTCAACTGGTACTTTTGAATGCAGAGTACACGCAGTTTTCCTAAAGTACACGTTTAAAGTACACGCAGTTTTCCAAAGTACACGCAGTTTTCTCAAAGTACACGCAGTTTTATTTCATAGTATTTTTAATGCAGTTTTATTTTATATTAGATATAATGAAGAGTACATGCATTATTTTATTAAAAATAATGCATTGTTTAAAATGTAACATTTTTTTTGTATTACAGGAAAACAATAATAAAATCCTTAATGACGAAATTTCGGAGTTGAAGAAAATGCTTGAAGAATCAGAATTGAAAAAAACTGACCAGGTATCTATAAAATACAATAGATATTTATTACACGCTACACTTTCTTAATTTTATTATAAATTTTATGTATATTATAAATTTTATAAAGTACACATATTTTATAATACACGCGTGTACTTTATAAAATACACGCATGTATTAAAATACACGCGTGTATTATATAAAATACACGTAAGAGAAAATCAATCATTGTTTCAAAAAATGCTTACAATCCAACATTCCTTGTTAAATATATCAGGAAAACATTAATAAACAACTCCTTGACGAAATTTCGAGTTTAAAGATTGAATTATCCTCAAAGAAAGTTGAGGGCACCCCCAAAATATCCAAAACCAAAAGACCTCTTACTAGAGGTCAGAAGAAAAGAAAAGCTGACGGCGAAACAGAAAATCTTGAACCAATTAAGAAACTAAAAGAGTCAAAGCTTAGAAAAGGCCCTACAACAATAGCTGAAAAAATGAAGGAAACTCGCGTCAAGCTTGAAGCAATCGAAGCATATAAATATCTCGATGAAGCTTCGAAGAAAAAGATTGAACAGTTTATTAAAATTGCTGAGCCAGGGTAAAGTTTATTGTTTTATGATTTATCACTTCGCTAATTTATATATTTTTTTTGGTGCAAAAGAATAAGGTTATTATTATTATACAATTCTTATTGATTATATAAAATGCAGGGAGTTTATTTTCCAAGGGATGGTTTCGTATGTCCCATGGGAAGATTTACTTGAAGTCCTCAACAATCAAGAAGTTTCAAGCCAAGTATGTAGTCCAAATATTAGACATCCATTAAATTTCAACATTATTATTTCCTCACCATTTTATATTGTGTGAAACAGATAATACTTGCCTTTAGCGAAGTATTGAGATTAAAATTGTCAGAGGAAGGGCTCTCCTACTCACACACTTTTTCTGATTATTGTTGGGTAAGTACAAATAAAACGAAAGTTTTGATAAACAAAATTTCAGTTTTTTTTATTAACACTATGTCTATAATTTTTATTCAGATAGAAGCTTGTAGAACAAACGGAGTCAATAAGAAGGGGGAATTATACAAGGATTTATTTGAATACTTAGGCAGTTGTAATAATTTGTTCATTGTACTTAGACATAGTATAGGACATTTCACATTACTTGTGATATACACTAAAGAAAATAAAGTGGTCCACATGGATCCCCTCCGACCGAATGACAAGGAAAAAAACACAACATTCTTCGATGATGCAAAAAAATTGGTTAGTGCCTAAACTTAATTAGTAATGTTACTTGCACTTATATTATACACTTGTACACGTGCATTATATAATGCGTGTACTTTGTATTAGTTGTACATAATTACCCAGATTATCAAAGTACACGCATCATATTTTAAAATACACGTGAAATGAACCAATACAAGTTACGTGTACTTTAATATTATGTGTGTACTTTGAACTCATTAGGTAAAGTACACGCATCATATAATAAATTACACGTGATATTTTAAAATAAAATATGCGTGTACTTTAATATTATACGTGTACTTTTAACACATTAGGCAAAGTACACGCATCATATTTTAAAATACATGTGATATGAAAAAATAAAATATGCGTGTACTTTTATATTATGCGTGTACTTTTCACTCTTTAATCTTCATATACTCTTTTATTTGTATACACTAAATATTTGTCTTCTTAACAGTTTTCTGTCTTTCAAAAAACACTGTCCCTATTGAAGACTGAAGCAGAAACAATGAAAAATAATGGTTACAAAATTCAGAGGAAATTTGAGGAAGGTACCCCAAATGAGTTTACAATGGATGATGATCCATTGACAGAGCAAGAAAGAAGGACTGTAGATTTCTTGCTGGAAAGTGATCTCAAATTTGACCTAATAAGAGATCATGAATGCCCTAAACAATATAATGGGTAAGAAAGACTTCATTTCTAAAAATTACTAATTTGTATCCTTTCAAAAAATTTCATCACATCATACTAATTTGTATATTTGTTTTATTGTAATTTCAGGGTTGACTGTGGGGTGTTCTGCATGTACTACATTGAACAAATAAGCAGAAACAAAGAAATGCAAAAATTCTTTCAAGACCATGACATGCTAAAACAAAGAGCATATGTACTCAGGGAAATTCTTCTGTCAAAATATTTCTTCCCCCGAAAGGAGAAAAAACATCTATAAATTGTGATTCAAATTCAAAAAATATATTTGTAATTTGTTTTGTGTTATATTGGTTATTGTTTACAATATTTATTACACCAAAATGGTTTTTTCCCGCTGGCGCGGACCACAATCCACGTAAGGTTTAGACAAACAATGCATCTGATTGTTATGAAACAATGTACAAGCAGTTTTCACGAAAAATACAAGTCATAATTACTAAGTGCACCAATGAATTCTTCAAAGTACACACATTTTTACTAAAGTACACGCAGTGGTTAATATAATAATTATTTATTATTTTAATTGAAAACTACTTTGAAGAATTCATTAAGGACACAATAACCAAAATCAATTTATTAAGCTCAACTACTCACTTCCCAACTACTTCTGGTCAAGAAATAAATAACTTTCACTTTTCCTATAAAAGAGTAATATTTGTTCCTTTCTTAACCATTACATCTAGGGTAAAGATAACATAATGGCTATTCCAGCAGAAAACTTGCGAGAAACTCTTGAGAGAGATGAAAGAAATAAAAAAAAATAAGGCAAATTGAGGAAAATATTTCCTCATATGAAACTGCCTTTGAGCAGTTTCAAACATATGTGAGGGAAGGCTATTCTGGACTTCCACCCAATCCCATAGATTTATTTGATGTGGATGAGGACCCTCCTCAAACACATGAAGAACTCATGTCTTTCTATACACAAGAAGTTCCCCTGAAAATCGCAAAGCTGAAGGAGAAGAAGGCTCTCCATGAAGGCCTTGTAGCTGTCATAGAAGAAGAAATTCGACACTGGTTGAATTTCATTGACTCTCTCCCTGACACCCTGGATGCCTTTGACAAACATCCCTACTAGAAGCCTTGTTTAGTTTTTTCAGCTTTCGTTATTTGAAAAAATTGTACTTTATTTTTTTGTTTTTAATAAAAATTTTATTTCTTTCATGAATGTGTTCTGAGTTATGTCATACACCCAATATAGTAAAGTACACGTGAACCCTTATAAACATGATCACGTGTTTTGTTAAAAATTTTAACATTAATAACATTTCATCCAAAAAAATTATATAAATGCGTGTACTCTATATATTACACGTGTACAATATAAAGTACACGCATAGTCTATAAAGTACACACCTGTTGAAATACTTGTATAATAATGTGTGTACTCAAGATATTGTCCCAAAACATTATATAAATGCGTGTACTCTATATATTACACGTGTACTTTATAAAGTACATGCATAGTCTATAAAGTACAAGCAGATTGAAATACTTGTATAATAATGACGCTGGCGCGGACCATAATACCCATATGAGTTTAAGATTATGAGTGACCCAAATATCTTTTATAAAGTACAAGCAAATTGTAATGTCAAAAACCATTTTCCAAATAGTACATGCATTTATATACGTCTACTTGATAAAATTACATGCAGAATACATAAAGTACACGTATATTGAATTAGATTTTTGTCATATCAATATGCGTGTACTTTGCTAGAACATGCATGTACAATTATATTTAAATGCATGTACTTTAATTATCAATGCGTGTACTTCATGCATGTACATTAAGTAAAGTACACGAATGCTTTTATAAAGTACACGCATATTGAACTGACCAAATCCATTTTTAAATGCGTGTACTTTATTAATATACTTGTACTTAATAAAGTACACGTATATTTAATCAAGGACACGCATTGATAAAATTTCTTGGGGACTTTGGCATTTAGTCCCAGTTTTGATCATCATCTTGCCTCCGATCCTAGATATATCATTTGTTGTTGTTAGTCCTATTCAATGAATGTGGAAATTAAAATGCCTCTGAACAATAATACAATCACACCCCATATAGCAGTCCACGTTTTTTCTCGGAATGCAGTTGTAACCATCCACAACTGCTAAATGGGACTAATTATGAATATAAAAGTCAAATGGGATTAGGACAAACAAAACCTTCACAAATGGGACTATTGCTAAAATACCTAAAATTTCTTTGGACATCAAAATGCGCGTGTACTGTACATAACATGCGTATACAAAGGTAAAGTACACGTGAACACAAGGAATAATGATCATGTATGTTTTATGAAAAATATGTGTACAGCAACACAAAAAAAACTAAAGAATGAAACTTAAAAATAAATTACATTCATTTATGTGAAACAAATGGTTTATTAATTAATTTATTCAATCAAATGGTTAAAATGAATGAATTCAACAATTTTAAAAATAGTCAAATGGGTTCCTTACAAGTAGACCTGTAATGACCCGTTTTACTACACCTCGAGCAGGTAACTTCCCTTACTGTGATCTCACCAGAAGACTGTATTCTCTTATTTCTTGGCCTGCCTGTTGGTCTCTTAGTCATTGGTGGAAGGACATATGGATTTTCAGGAATAGGAATATTTAACGAAATCAAATCAGGAAGAGGAACTATAGGTATCGAGTATGATTTTCTGTAAAAAGATACCTTATAGTACTCTTCAATATAATCATAAATACTGGTCCCTTTCCTCCGCACAACACAAACAGCATGAGAACATGGAAAACATCTAATCTTCCAACTCTTACAAGAACAAGTCCTTTCTCCTAAGTCAACTGTTGCTCGCACTTCTGAATGAACTTCAAATACATTTTGACTTGAGCGACTAATAGTCCAATGTCGGCTTTTATTCCAATTTTCATTCAGTAACTTTTGAAAAAAAGGACATAGATCATTTGTCCAAGTGTCAGACTCAACAAGTTTGTTTGCATTGAAATTCATAATCTTCACTCTCAATTTATCAAGCATATTCATTACTGGTAAATGCCTTTCCTCCAATATCCATGAATTGAATGACTCCGCAACACTAGATGCCATGTCACCATACCGTTTACCAGGGAAATATGCACAGGACCAATTCTCGGGAGGCAAACTATCAATGAAATCGGCAATAGCAGCTCTTCCTTCCTTCTTCAATGCTTCAATATTCTTGTGAAATACATCTACTGAGACAGCATATGCATAAGACAAAAAATCTTAAACAATTTTCTTTCGAAATCCAGCACAATTCCCACGAATTTTCTTTTTTATATTCCCTTGTAAATGATATATACAGTAGGAATGTGCAAACAACGGGAAGACCCTCGAAACAGCTTCAAGTAATCCATTGTTTCGATCTGATATAAATGTTATGTTTCGATATTGCTCAACTAATGCACTATGCAAATTGACTAGAAACCACATCCAGTTATCTTCGGTTTCGGAATCAACAACAGCATATGCAACAGGAAAAAGTCCTGAAATATAAAAATATATTAAAATTAAAATAAATAACATATCCATGTACAACACTTTGTATATTGATGCTGCTGGCGCAGACCCTAAAACACATGGGAAATATATTGTGTTTAATTTAAATTATTTGTAAATAACAAGACAAAGCATAAAAATGTACCTTACACATGATAAAATGCACGTTTACTTTCCAATCTTTTGCTTGGCTTTATTATTAACAAGACTAACATCAACATACACGCATAAAAATGTAAAGTACAGGTGAACTAAACAAAAACATTCAAAGGTACTTTACATTTTTAACATGTCCTTTGCTTTATTATTTCTAAATAACAACACCTATCATCAAAGTACACGCATAAAAATGAAAAGTACACGTGAAATTAAGAAAAACATTCACGTGTACTTGACATGTAAAATGCGTGTACTTTAGTTTGTAATTAACATAACATCATCATCAAAGTACACGCATAAAAATGAAAAGTACACGTGAAATTAAGAAAAACATTCACGTGTACTTGACATGTAAAATGCGTGTACTTTACTTATTACTACACATAAAGTCATCATCATCAAAGTACACGCATAAAAATGAAAAGTACACGTGACATTAACAAAAACATTCACGTGTACTTTACATGCACTATGCGTGTACTTTACTTAGTATTACACATAATAAGACATATCATGACAATACACGCAGAAAAATGAAAAGTACACGTGAACTAAAACAAAGACCTTCAAAGGTATTTTATATTTTTATGCTTGTATTTTGATGATATGGAATCAAACAAACAAAATTTCAATGCAATACACAAAATAAAATATTTAAAATTCATTTACCATTGTTCCCATTCCTTGCAGTAGCTGATAGTATTGTTCCACGGTAACGACTCTTCAAAAAGGCACCATCAAGAAATAAAACAGGTCTGCAGTATTGAAATCCATAAATACATCCTCTAAACATTACAAATATTCTCTTGAATTTTTTACTCTCATGTTCCACGTCAAGGATGCAATGCGACCCAGGATTATACTGCAATAGAAGGTCACGATAATTATTCATTAATGCATAAGAAACCTTTTCATCACCATGTATATCAACAACAACCATCTCTTTCGCACGCCACGCATGTTGATAAGCTATATCAAGACCATAATTCTTCTTCATATCTCCAACTACATCAATTGGTCTCAATAGCGGGTTATCTCTAAGATCATCAGCTACCAATGTTGAAACCAACTTGGAGGCTATCATTTTGGCTGACGGACTACGAAAGACACCTCTACATGTATGCTCATTATTCATTGCACGTATGTAAAAGTATCCATTTATTGTAGATAATGAAGCATGAATTCTCCACATGCAATTATCAGTAGTCTTTTTAGAGCATTCAGCCGTCACTCGAGTTTTATCATTCTTCAAATACACATACTTGAACCCAACCTCAACGGCATACTTTTGCAATTTATCCCGAAATTTCACTACACCTCCTTCAAAACACTGCTGCTCATGACTTATATAAGTCTTCCAATCATTCGAAAGATAGACTTTCGACTTACTTGACTCCACACCTCCAAGATAAAAGTCATTTTCAATGCAACTATTAAAATCATTTTTAGTGCCTGATGATAAAGACTCTAACCTCTGTGTATTTGTATCACCACTGTCAACCCTCTCAGACCTTGTATTACTGCAGTCAACCCCTTCAAAAATTCGATTAGAGCAGTCAACCCGTTCACGACATGTATTACATGGAAATGGTAATGAATCAATGGCATATATCCAAATGAAATTAGCTTTCACGATCAATTGGGACCGCAACATACAACAAACATCGTTGTCACAAACCAACATGAACCCACATTCATCACCAAATGAATTCCTCAATGAAAAACTCCCACTTCTCAAATTAGTAAACCTAATACACAACTCATTGCATATGAAATCTAATGAGCTATCTACAAATATTTCAATACAAGCCATATTATCCAAATAACAACACCTTGCTATTACACTACTTACCATAATGTCCTGCAGTAAAACAGAGACGAAAAACATTTACTTCAAGGCCAACAATTCTAAAAATGTGTGCAATAATTTAATGCATGAAATATCAAAATATTTATTTATAATTAATATAAACTTACAGGCACTTTTTAAAAACCTATACATGAAGCAATAAACCACACACATATTATCAAATAATCAATCACGTGTACTTTATAAACACTGCGTGTACTTTGAAAACTGATATCGAACTGGTTATTTCCGCTGGCGCGGACCTATATCAATAAGTGATTCAATACCAAATCAAAATCAAGGACTCTTAAAATTAGAATGAAACATCAATAATATTCATTCAGCACATTCAACTAACAATTAAAAATATTGATAAATATAACTTATTTATTAAGAATCCAAACATAAATGCATAAAAAACACAAATTAAAAACATATACATATATAACGTATAAAAAGCTATTCAATCACATGAATGAATATTACAATGAGTCTCTTGAATTAAAACAAAGGACATATACTTATTGTAATCGATCGAAAATAGAAAAATCAGTTGCTGATAAGGATAAACTTATAAATGATAGAGCCAAGTGATACAGGTAGAATCGATTAAGAACACTGTAATCGATTATAGGACAGACAATCAAAGCATAAGATTGATGTTATTTTCGATTTCGGAGAATAGTCGTTAGTTGCAGAGAAAACTCCAATAGCCGAT
Organism: Sambucus nigra; assembly: GCA_949130495.1. Classification (NCBI taxonomy): domain Eukaryota; kingdom Viridiplantae; phylum Streptophyta; class Magnoliopsida; order Dipsacales; family Adoxaceae; genus Sambucus; species Sambucus nigra. The sequence continues at coordinate 206,212,664 of OX422208.1, forward strand.
TAGGTTTATGATTTTCTTAAATTTGGTGTCTTTATATGTTGGACCTAATGTGACACCCCGTCTAATTAAATACCGGGTAGCTACTCCTTTATTAGAATTAATACAAAATGCCAAGTTGGTTCAGTTAATAGCATCACTGTCGAAAACATTTTAATGATTACTAACCACCTAGTATTTAAAAAGCGAGTTGCCAATTTTAAATTAAATCTAATTAACATGAAGTAAGTGAAGAATAAAAGAATAACATAACCATACACAATAAAGTCCCAATAGTGTCATCAACAAGTAACAAAGAGTCTGGAGGAAATAATCCTCACAACAATCCCACAACTGAAATGATAAAACAAGTCTGAATCCTGAATTAATTACAATCCACAACCTGAATAACTGAATATAAAATGTCTCTAAAAGAAATGGGCGACATGACCTACAAATGATGAAACTGAATATGGAGACAAGACTAGAAAAGAGGCGTCTACTATCAAGGCCCTGTAACTTCCATAACAGCTACAGCTCGTCACCTGAATAGAATTCCTATGCATGGTGTCCTTATGGCTGGGCACCTAAAAAGGTTTTTACAAAAATAGATTTGAAAGCAAACGGGTCAGGGCCCGAAAGTGGAGAGTATTTTAAAAATAGCAAGTGCTTTAATAACATTAAAACGAATGAATGCAAAATACATGTTAGGACGTGCTCTCACATGAAACACTCGCCTCTCGACTAATTGTGCACTCCTAACGTACCGTACCCATACACGTGATATCCATATCTAACTAAACCGACAAAAGTTCTAACCTTTCTACTCGATTCATAATATAAATTCCCAGCGTCATCACTTAAATAGGTAGCCTTACTTAAACTCGGATTCTCAATTATTAGCAAAACATTTCACAGCAGGTTAACCCTTTTTATCTTTATCAAGACGTTACTACAATTATACTAGCAATTAAACGTAACAATTCCTTTTCATTTAACCGTATATTATTCACATCATAAATATACAATATAAGCACCCCGAGGCTAAGTTGTGGTGCACACATACTCTGCTATCCATCCCGGTACATCATGTACATAAGGATTACAAATTTCGAATCTCTCAGGAATTGTTAGAATAAGCACAACACACAAAAATGGAGGCGAACATAATTCAACATATCCATGGGTCACGTACATACCTACGCTCCATAGTCAGCTGACTTATTAACTCACAAATAAGTCATTCTCTTGAACTATGTCCTCGAGGTACCAATCTAAATCCGGGCACACAAAGATTAGATGGCCCTAAGCGAACGTAAACCTCCCGTGATAGCAAGTATGGTAGGTATGTCATACACATAAAATCATATACACATACTAAGCATGCACACATCTTAGTAATTACCATAATTTATTAGTGGTATACTTCTCATTCTCATACCAACTTATAATTTTACCCCTTTCATATGTTCGGTTCGTATGTATTTAAGTCATCAATTATTCTCACAACGTAATTAGTCACTCGCGTCCTAATCCACAAATATTATTTGGTTCCAATCACACTTCTATATTTTACTCCGCAATATATCCCAAATATCCGTTAATTCAAATATTTAAGCCGTCACTTGTTCTCACATCGTAATAGTTACTCACGTCCTAATCCACAATTATCGTTATTCTTAAGATCCTTACTTCTGCCCCAAACCTCATTTCATCAAATTATTCAAATTCACTCTTTTAACCCTAATATTATCTCACTCGTCGAATTTTATTAGATTTCATAATAATTCCTCAAATTGAATTCTAACTCAGGTCCAAATTTTATAACCATACCTACTGGTCTTCCTTAAGTCTAAGGATATTCATAAAATCTCCATTAATAATTTTCTAAGGGTTAACATCATTAAAATTTAACTAGGGAAAATTTTACTCATTCTGGGAAGGTCGATCGATCGACCTTGAACCTCGATCGATCGATGGTGGTCGATCGATCGACTGATGAATGTCGATCGATCGATTGCACCAGATAAGTTACAGACTGTTTCGTTTTGCAGTCCTCAAATCGTCCCAAAAATCCATTACAATTTCATTCTAACGTTATAATATCATCAAATAACCATCCTACAACATTGTTAACGTTCTAAAACTAATTAATCATCACCCAAAGGCCTTATTTAGATCAAAATATCATCAAGAACCCTAGTTTTCTATTTCTTTCAAAATCAACAATAATCCTCTTCTTGAATCCGTTTTTGAATTATCAAGGGCTATAGTATGAATTCATAATTCATCCAGAATATGTCTACTTGCAAATCCTAACACGGTTTATAGTTTTAATCCTCAAATTCATGGGTTTTTATAAATCTCCCAAAACAATGCGATTATACAAATTTCTAAGCATGGAGGAAACATTCGCTTGAAATTAACGTAATTAAACCACTTGCCTTGGATTTTTCTCTGAATTTGGTGTTGAATTGATGAAGGTTGCTCTTTCCTTTTCTCCCAAGTTTAAAGGTTTAAGATGGAGGTTGTGTCTCTCTTTTGGGAACTTCTCCTAACCTCTCCTAAAACTCCCGTTGCCCTTTAGTTGGTTAAGTGCTGGTAATGGCTTAGTGGGTCACTAAATATTCTAATATTTAACTCCCAAAATTCGTTTGGTTAATTATCCTAAAATTTCAAAATTACCAAAATACCCTTTTAAGTTGCCGGTATGGCCCAAAAATGCCCCGGGACCCAAATTAAACCCCCGGCTAGTGTTTTCTGACTAATTCGACCCTTCCGGACTCGTTGGCGCACTCAAAATGACCATACGATTGATAAAAATAAAATTCACTTTTTAATTTAAATAATTACCTTCCTGACGCGACTGTCACGCGCGTCCCAACAAAATTTCCCAAATTGCCGTATTTCAGTCTCGCGGCAATTTTAATATTTTCAATATTCATATACTGCCATATATATACATTATAATCAAATACCAACTCACATCTCGTTAGTATTTTATCTGGATTAACTCTCAATTAATTCACATTTAATTTAATTAATCCCATAAATAAATATCCATAAAAGTACGGGGTATTACATACTTACCCCCTAATAACAGAATTTCGTCCCGAATTCGGAAAAGTAAGGCACACCTGGAAAAATTAGGTATCCTTGAGTATTCAAAACAATTATAAAGAAAAGCCCAAATCACTAAAACCCTCGCTTCACAATAAGCTTGTTTAACATACTTGATACCTTATCAGAATAATCTTCGATAAATGCACCTCACGTTGTGCTCTTATTAAACAACCTTCGAATAAAAATGGCCTATACATCATTAGCCGCATTATTTTTTTTTATTAGTATTGTGAGTCCGCACCTCACTACTAACTCCCGTGTTTATCAAAACTCCAAACTCCCATCCTGGGATGAATCAATAACACATATGACTACGCTTGTCCATTCCTTGAAGTATTCCGACGTTGTGACTTTTACACAAGGGAAAACCACTTCAGCCTGTTGGTGTCACACAAACCTTTATAAGCACCTTGTCCACCATAAATAGATACGGGTGCTTTTCCCCCAACTCTACCATTAGGTAATATCTCCTCCTCATGACTACAATATACCTCACTAGTTATACCCGATTTGGAATTGAAAATATTGCAATGAATCCAAAATTTCTTTCATACAATCCATCAGTCGTTAGTCACCTTGAGCCAGCACCTCGGGTTATAGGTGATACGACCCTCAGTTTGAATCGTTATTTCCCACTACTTATTGTCACCCCACCTAAAAGTGGATTTCGGGGATTTCATCCCAGTTCTAAATAATACTACGTCGAACCACGTACCGGCGTGTTCACTATCTAATAGTGTAAATCATTCAAGTATATAACAATTTGTCTCCTTCTGAACAACATGACTCACGTATTTGAAGGAATTTGTTACCCCTCAAGGAATTTGCTAACTTGACTCTTCCATCCCTTGAATCATCGGTTGGATACAAAATTAATTGGTTAATCATCTAATACCCAACCGTTCTACTACTTACTACACTCCTTTAAATGCTGACTTTCTTGTAAATGTTCCTTCCCGTTAAGTGATACTTAACGATCCTCTGCTTCTCTTGGCGTATGCCAAAGTTTCGACCCTTACACTTTCTCACCTCTTTGTGAAAATCCGGACTCCGTATACCTTATTAACATTCTCACTCTATTTACTCTTGAGTCATCCTCAACATTTGATTGATCGGAACTCTACTCCAAATTGCTCATAATAATTTATTCGCCTTCTCAAGAGATATCCTTTTATTAAATGGCTTTCTACTGCCTTTCCTCCAAATTTGAACGTGTTACACTGACTACACATGATATTCATTTACACCTTTTCTTATGACGTTTAATCTCATAAGTAATAATCTCACCCGTCTATGTTCCCTCTTCCTTTGATTTACACTTTAGCAAATCAAGATGTCTACGCCCCTTATAACCCAACCATACGGTTTTTAAACATTATATACACTTCATACAAATCCCAAACTCTTTATTGTCACTGTGAATACAACGGTGCTATACCACTTAGGCGTTCTCAATCGCCTCTGAATTAGAAATCCTAAATCCTCCTTATCCTCAATGCGTCCTTCAACACGCCGTGACAAAACCAACATTATTAGTACTTCTTCACCACACCACTGGTTCTACTGACCTTATATCGTAATTTTCCTAACAACTGGCTCTAATGGTCGTACATCATAATTTACTCCTTGTAACTTCCCGTTACAACTACGTACTCCCATAACGATAGAGGTATCCAAATCAGGAACGAAGGGCCATGCATCTCCTTACTACCAACCTTACGCTAAGTTTCATGCGTGGGGTGTCTCGCAAAGCGAAATCCAAACAAGGACCCCCCCCGATACACTACTACCTAACATTGTTGGTCATCGGAATCTGTTAAGCCCTGTCCATAATATGTACCCCTACACTCTCGTCTTTTAACAACAAAGTTTCATCTCAGTTCGCAATTATACATAAACAAAGAACTCCTTCTAAAAGACACGTTTCTCTTTACAGTGATGGAAATCACATTTCATATACCACATGCGAGATATTTGAGACCCTCAAATTTCCGTCCCGAGACACACAACTATGAGTATAAACTTCCAAATCTCTAACGGGTGATAAAATAATGCACTATACTTATTACGACATCCTGAGTGTTAATTACAATAACCAACTAAACCGTTTTGCTAACTAGTAAATAAATTACATACTAATCATATCATTTAAATCTCCGCGCATACTAAGATTAAGTATCCGAGACCATTATGCCTTTTAAAATCACAGCAATATTTATATATATACACATATATACAATAGTACAATTTGTTTTTGAGCCCGACCCTCTCACAAATGGGGCCTCTCCAGGACCAAAACATTCTACCCCAAGGTAGTAACTTCGATAAACTTGTAATACCAGCACACTATCGGTACAATTTTATAAAAACACAATAATTAAGATCATATCATACTCGTATAACACAACACTAAAACGAGTAATTTCGATAAATCATAAACCGCTATTAATATACCCATTCATCCTCCGCGGATGACAATAAAAGTAACCCCCACACTATCAGGGAGAATGTTCTTATATATAATAAACTTACTGATATACTCACTAAACTCGACTCTTAAGTGAAAATACAATTGTAACAAATGTAGTAACTCACTCATGCTACAAATAACATGCATCCTCATCTGAGGATATAACTCATACTTATATCCCAATAATCGTCCCGGCTACTCAAGTGGTTCCTGGACTTACCACACATGTCTGTCCCAAACCGAATATTTCAATAACTGTTGCCCTCGCCAGGCACAATACCTTGATCCCTACTCTTGTATCAGGAAAATTTTTATAACGCACGGGTTTTCACTCCCACAAAGTACCTCTACACATACTCCACTTATTTCCGGCCACCCTGACCATGTTAAAGTGGTCCTTTCCTTGGACGTTGGTAGTCTCAACTCTGAAGACTATCTCAATTGTTCCCTTAGCTTGATGTACCTAAGGAACACACTACTAGTTTTCCACCTCTCTTACTGAAATTACCATCGCTCGGTAGTAATTCCGCTATCGAATTATTTTAACGGTTTCTCCATTGGGTCTTCCTCCTTGTGGTGTTTCTCCAACACCATTTTCCCAGTCTTATTCTATAAAAAAAATTCTTCGATTTTTGTATCTCCCTACCCAAGGGAACATTTACCTCCAAATTTACACCACGCGATATTATTACTATCTGTTTTTATCATCCATGCAGAATTCCCCATATGAGCTAACAATTCTTCTTGTATGTAGATTCTCCCTTTAACATCCTCTTCTCCATACCACATTCTTTACCCGGTGTAAGGTTCGCTACGACATTAAATTTCTCCTCATGAGTTGACCCCTGTTTGGCCCTCTTATGTGAGTTCAGAATAACATTCGCCTTTCAACCTGAACATCTGATGAAGGAACTTATGGTCAAACCATACGTGTACACCCTCTCGACATTACATTCCACTTTTAAGTGGGTTGCTTGTTTCTCACCATTGAATCTCCGCTCTTACGAGTCAAGGAAAAATTTCTCTAAATTTTCATTCTCGATTGGCCATACTCCGACACAAGTCCAAGCCTTCGGTTGTATTATGTTTGTTTGGCTAGCACACGCCATCTCTGCCTTTCAAGTATTTCCACCGCTGGTTTTCTCGATGTCCCACCCAACTCTTTCTCTCTCAATCCAACCTTGTTGGGTGAGTCTCAATTGACCCTACCTTCAACTACTGTTGTGCTTGGAAGTCACAAGTCGCGCCTTGGCCGTCTGGACCGTCCAGGACTTCCGTACCCTGATATGGGTGACCTCGACTACGGTCTTCCCTTAATTAATTTATTAATCTCAACTGATCCTTGCCTCCTGCTGTTCGTCCAACTGTCTTCACCTGACGTACTACATCGTTTGGCACACGAACCCACCTGATTGCAAATAAGATTCACTATCATATATATCGAAGCAGGAGAACGAAATCTCACCAAAGATATCAACAATCCTAAGCATAGGGGTCTACATCAAAGAGAATTACGCTGGAAGCATAATAAGCCGTACAGATCCTAAAGGACACAAGAACCTGATGCTCTGATACCACCGGTGACACCCCTTCTAATTAAATACCGGGTCGCTACTCCTTTATTAGAATTAATACAAAATGCCAAGTTGGTTCAGTTAATAGCATCACTATCGAAAACATTTTAATGATTACTAACCACCTAGTATTTGAAAAGCGAGTTGCCAATTTTAAATTAAATCTGATTAACATGAAGTAAGTGAAGAATAAAATAATAACATAACCATACACAATAAAGTCCCAATAGTGTAATCAACAAGTAATAAATGGTCTGGAGGAAATACTCCTCACAACAATCCCACAACTGAAATGATAAAACAAGTCTGAATCCTGAATTAATTACAATCCACAACCTGAATAACTGAATATAAAATGTCTCTAAAAGAAATGGGCGACATGCCCTACAAATGATGAAACTGAATATGGAGTCAAGACTAGAAAAGAGGCGTCTACTGTCAAGGCCCTGTAACTTCCATAACAGCTACAGCTCGTCACCTGAATAGAATTCCTATGCATGGTGTCCTTGTGGCTGGGCACCTAAAAAGGTTTTTAGAAAAATAGATTTGAAAGCAAACAGGTTAGGGCCCGAAAGTGGAAAGTATTTTAAAAACAGCAAGTGCTTTAATAACATTAAAACAATGAATGAAAAATACATGTTAGGACGTGCTCTCACATGAAATACTCGCCTCTCGACTAATTGTGCACTCCTAACGTACCGTACCCATACACGTGATATCCATATCTAACTAAATCGACAGAAGTTCTAACCTTTCTACTCGATTCATAATATAAATTCCCAACGTCATCACTTAAATAGGTAGCCTTACTTAAACTCGGATTCTCAATTATTAGCAAAACATTTCACAGCAGGTTATCCCTTTTTATCTTTATCAAGACGTTACTACAATTATACTCGCAATTAAACGTAACAATTCCTTTTCATTTAACCGTATATTATTCACATCATAAATATACAATATAAGCACCCCGAGGCTAAGCTGTGGTGCACACATACTCTGCTATCCATCCCGGTACATCATGTACATAAGGATTACAAATTCCGAATCTCTGAGGAATTGTTAGAATAAGCACAACACACAAAAATGGAGGCGAACATAATTCAACATATCCATGGGTCACGTACATACCTACGCTCCATAGTCAGCTGACTTATTAACTCACAAATAAGTCATTCTCTTGAACTATGTCCTCGAGGTACCAATCTAAATCCGGGCACACAAAGATTAGATGGCCCTAAGCGAACGTAAACCTCCCGTGATAGCAAGTATGGTAGGTATGTCATACACATAAAATCATATACACATACTAAGCATGCACACATCTTAGTAATTACAATAATTTATTAGTGGTATACTTCTCATTCTCATACCAACTTATAATTTTACCCCTTTCATATGTTCGGTTCGTATGTATTTAGGTCATCAATTATTCTCACAACGTAATTAGTCACTCGCGTCCTAGTCCACAAATATTATTTGGTTCCAATCACACTTCTATATTTTACTCCGCAATATATCCCAAATATCCGTTAATACAAATATTTAAGCCGTCACTTGTTCTCACATCGTAATAGTTACTCACGTCCTAATCCACAATTATCGTTATTCTTAAGATCCTTACTTCTGCCCCAAACCTCATTTCATCAAATTATTCGAATTTACTCTTTTAACCCTAATATTATCTCACTCATCGAATTTTATTAGATTCATAATAATTCCTCAAATTGAATTCTAACTCAGGTCCAAATTTTATAACCATACCTACTGGTCTTCCTTAAGTCTAAGGATATTCATAAAATCTCCATTAATAATTTTCTAAGGGTTAACATCATTAAAATTTAACTAGGGAAAATTTTACTCATTCTGGGAAGGTCGATCGATCGACCTTGAACCTCGATCGATCGATGGTGGTCGATCGATCGACTGATGAATGTCGATCGATCGATTGCACCAGATAAGTTACGGACTGCTTCGTTTTGCAGTCCTCAAATCGTCCCAAAAATCCATTACAATGCATGAAACTTCATTCTAACATTATAATATCATCAAATAATCATCCTACAACATTGTTAACGTTCTAAAACTAATTAATCATCACCCAAAGGCCTTATTTAGATCAAAATATCATCAAGAACCCTAGTTTTCTATTTCTTTCAAAATCAACAATAATCCTCTTCTTAAATCCGTTTTTGAATTATCAAGGGCTATAGTATGAATTCATAATTCATCCAGAATATGTCTCCATGCAAATCCTAACACGGTTTATAGTTTTAATCCTCAAATTCATGGGTTTTTATAAATCTCCCAAAACAATGCGATTATACAAATTTCTAAGCATGGAGGAAACATTCGCTTGAAATTAACGTAATTAAACCACTTGCCTTGAATTTTTCTTTGAATTTGGTGTTGAATTGATGAAGGTTGCTCTCTCCTTTTCTCCCATGGTTGAAGGTTGAAGATGGAGGTTGTGTTTCTCTTTTGGGAACTTCTCCTAACCTCTACTAAAACTCCCGTTGCCCTTTAGTTGGTTAAGTGCTGGTAATGGCTTAGTGGGTCACTAAATATCCTAATATTTAAATCCCAAAATTCGTTGGTTAATTATCCTAAAATTTCAAAATTACCAAAATACCCTTTTAAGTTGCCGGTATTGTCTAAAAATGCCCCGGGACCCAAATTAAACCCCTGGCTAGTGTTTTCTGACTAATTCGACCCTTCTGGACTCGTTGGCGCACTCAAAATGACCATACGGTTGATAAAAATAAAATTCACTTTTTAATTTAAATAATTACCTTCCTGACGCGACTGTCACGCGCGTCCCAACAAAATTTCCCAAATTGCCGTATTTCAGTCTCGCGACAATTTTAATATTTTCAATATTCATATACTGCCATATATATACATTATAATCAAATACCAACTCACATCTCGTTAGTATTTTATCTGGATTAATTCTCAATTAATTCACATTTAATTTAATTAATCCCATAAATAAATATCCATAAAAGTACGGGGTATTACACCTAATCGTTTAAAATTTGGTTCACCGATTTTTTTGTCCAAAATTGTTAGTCCAAGGACTAGACCGTAAAAACCTATTTTAAATTCAATGGTCAAACATCCACACCACTAAGCCTTACCAACACATCCCAACTCTAAACATTCTAATTGCCTCCCTACTTCAATCTCAATACATATGTGATTAGGCCCCATAATGGATCCAATTTTATCCAAAATCAAATTTGCGATTCATTTAAATGGATATAAATCGTGCATAAAATTTAATTATCTAACTATCCATTGATCAAATGGAGTGAATTTAGATTCACATACTCCGATCAGTTAATAATTCGATTGGATTAAATTTTTTAATATAAATATATATATATATATATATATATATATATATATATATATATATATACATCACACCTAGTTCTAGAGCTTAAGATACTTTTTCTCCAAATTTTTTATTTTTCTCTTGAAATTAACCTTCTAATCAACCCATATTCAAAAAATTATATCAAAATACACTTTGTAGCTATTTTTAAAAAAATCACAAAAAATTGTTGGCGCAGACCCTTATAAATAAGGTGTTTTCAACAGTTTTTTGTTGTTTTTTTTATTTTGATCTAATTTTTTGAATATGGGTTTATTGGAAGGTTAATTTCAAGTGTGATGTATGGATGATGTATAGAGCATGATGTAGGTGAGCATTCTCCTATATATATATAATATAATATTTTTAATTAATATATATTGTATTTAATAATATTTTAAATATATATTATAATAGTTATAATATTATATAAAAAAATCTCCTTCATATAAAAAAAAAAGACACACACACGGTTCCTAAGAGTTGAAGATTAAAATGTTGCAAATAGAGTGGTCAAAAGTATATATTTTGACATATCATTATTTTTTTAATGAAAATTATTATAAAAATAAATAAAAAATAATTTATCGGATAATCGGATCGGATCCAAATCCGTTTAACATAAACGGATATGGATTTTTAACCCTAATAGATAATCCGACAGATAATCGGATCGGATCCGAATTCATTTAACATAAACATATATGGATTTGGATTTACCTCATACGGTCCGAATCCGATCCGTTTACAGCCTTATATGTGACCTACTAACCCAAAATTTTGGATTACGGACCCTAATTTTTCATCCCACCCCTAATGGTTTCAAAAGTAAGAAAATAAGAATTGCAAATCTCATTATTGGTGAAAAATTAATATGAACTTTTGGGTAGAATTTACCTGTCAAAATGAGTTTTAGGGAAAGATTTCATGAAAATTAATTTGAGAAATACGTTATATGAAATCTAAGGAATCCTACATAAAGATTAGAATTTTTTATTTAAAAATATGAATTGAAATCATGATGAGAATATATATGATCTTAATTGATAAATATGAAAAAATAGTGAATTTTGATGTTAGAATTAAGATGTGAATTAATTCTAGGAAAATTTATGTTGGATCACATGTTTAGATGGTTATTGGATCAATTGATATGTGAAAACATGTATATTGATGATAAGTACTGTTAGAGTTGATTTTAAGTGTAAGAAGAGCAAATAGAGAGGCCAAAAATGAAACTCAAAAGAGGTAAAAACGAGAGGAATGAGAAGAGACACTTAGGAGAGTTTTAAATCTTCTTTTTGAGAAATTTCAGAAGAGATCTGAGAAAAACTCAAAGCACATATTTGACTCAATTTTTCGTGTAGAATCTAAATCTGGAGTCGGATTAGTGATTTAGATAATGTTTGTATCTGATTTTTCTGCATTTATAAAACAGGCCTACCATTGTAGATTTTGACCCTGTTTGGCTGCCATGTCTTCGTCACTTTGTTTGTTTTAATGGATTTTGGTGACCGAATTGATTATGGAATGGTTTAGGATGTCCGTAAAGGAGTTTAGGACTTTCGAAAAATTACTTGAAATGTGATAAATTATATTGGGATGGTTGGGATAAATCTGGGGTGAAATTTAAGGTGTTTAGGTTGCTTAACACTTGGAAAAAATAAATATTGAATTTGTGATGAAATATTTGGATATACTTGGATAAGGGCTAGTTGGGAATGACTAATTGTCCATGAGTATTATTATATGGGTGAATGCATTAAGTAAAAGATTATTTATATATTCGGGAGTAGGGATTAGACTCGGGAATAATAGTCTAGTGTTATGAGTGACATTTATGGTTCGCCGGGTTTATATATATATATATATATATATATATATATATATATATATATATATATATATATATATATATATATATATATATATATATATATATATATACGGCCAGGCTCTCCGATTGGCTAATTTAACGAGCTTAAATGACGGGCTTAATATCGTCCACGCGATTTTAGGACCACTATCATTTATTGGACCACTTTTCGGGATCACTTTTGTCTTTTTATACCTATGTCTTTTTCTAATATTTTAGGAATAGAATTTTCTACCCCAATAATTTCTATGATCTTTTAAGCTTATTTTAAAGCCTAATTAATCTGGAAGTCTAAGTGTAGAAGTTTCAGGGCTACTGCTACTTCTTAATCTTCTTTCGTCACTATCGTGCTGGAGTTCTGAATAGTGAGGATTGTCTATATAAATAGTTTCTTCAGGGAGTCTAGAATTTGCAAGTGGTTTTGCAGGGAAATATTCTAGTCTTAAATACCTTATACGGTATCGTGGGTTTATCAGTTTCTTTATATATTTTATTAACAATATTAATTATATCGTTATCTATAAATTCGTCTAAATTATTATCACCATAAGATGATAAAAATCTACGGTAAGTTCTAGGGGCAGCTGTTTCTTCGTTTTTAATGAGAGAGCGGATTCCTCCAGCTCTAATTAAAATAGCCTTTGTTTCAGCTAACCTTTTTCGTCTAATAAATTTTAATACGTCTATACTGTCTTCAAGTATCCTAGTGTATTTTTGATATTTTTCAGGTCTAGACAGATCTTCTGCAAAGTCTTCAGTTTTTAATTTTTGTCTAAAGAGATCACGGATCCCTGTTCTAATTATTTCTATTCTAGGTACTTCTCTTCCTAACCACTCAATAATCTGGTCTATATATTTGAAAGTACCACCTGCGTATATTAAAGCAAATTCTATAAGTTTTTTATCTTTAGTGTCTATAAGAGACCAATCTTGGATTTCTCTTGTTAAGTCTGGATTTGTTTAGTTAACAAATGCTAAAAAGTTTGAGGTGATTTGTAGGCTCATATAAGTTTCTTTTAAAATAATAATATGTAAAAATAGTTAAGGGTTGGTTCGAGTTATACCTTCCTTCTGGTCTGCAATATCTTTATCTTCCTTCCTTCTTCTCTTCAGCCTTGCTACTATTCTTCTCCGGTTTCGACCTCCTACAACTCCCCCTTTATGTGTCGCACCTCAATCCACTATTTTGGCATTGAACCCGTTTTCTGCCTGTACGCCTTCATGCCTAACTTCCACCAGGCTAATGGTTCATGCTAATCGGCACCTAACGGCGATTCACCAGTGTGGGTACCTGAAATTAGAATGATGGGCCTGGACGAGTAGCCCAATTGTAGCGACCCAAAGTCCAGGCCTCTTATACCTTAAATCGATTATGATTTAGTCTCTGCCCACGTTCCCATTAAGGGGCGCTCTAAGAGGAGATGGGAAACATGGAGGAGTCCCACACACCCACTCATTAGAACGAACATGTATATAACTAACCCTAGGTCCGGGGCAAAGGACACATCGTATTCTATGTAATCACTCTTCGGAGAACACAGAAATAACACTATCTACACCACCGTGGGCGTAGGCATCTTTGCTGAACCACGTACATCCTTTGTTGTGTGATTGTCATTTTTCATTCCTTATTTTTACTTGGTGATTGCGCTTCTCTTATCTATTTGTGTTGCATAATAATTGTCACCACAATTGGCGCCGTCTGTGGGAACGTTTATCTTCCTTGAGAAAGCCCACACCAAAAAAAGGAGTTTAAAATATCCGGTCACAGTAACAATGCTCCCCAGGCAGGGGATATTCAAGAACCACCTGTTCCTCGCAGGATTAGATCTGAAATTCAACGTTCAGATCAGAGGGCTCGCTTAGAAAGGCCAGCCTCAGAAGAAAGCCAAGGTCCACGCAGATATCCAGACTGATTGATGCGTATGAGGCAAGACTCCATGAGCAGTGATAGTCTTCTCGCAGACATGAGGCTGAGAATGCTCACCTGAAAAGAAGATTAGTGAGACTGGAGAAAAATCTCCATCATGATACTAGGAGACGTCCGTACCACACTCCTAGCCCTCAGGCGAGCAAGTCTCACAGCCGAGAAAGGAGCCCCAGGCGAGGATTCCAAAAGATTGAGGGAGACGAGTCAGAGGACGACCTACGCGAGCAGCTGCGAAAAGCTCACCGTTACCAGAGCCCAACTCGCAGCAACGAGAACATACGAAATCTGGTCCAAAGGGATATGGTACAATATCCTACCCATCACGGTACCAGATCGACCCGAGAACTCGCTAGGCGAGCTCTTAAAACCCAAATAAAGTCACCTTTCTCGAGGGAAATTAAGTTTGCCATTCCAAGGTTCAAAATTTATGACGGAAAGACTGATCCCATTGAGCACGTCAGGCAGTACCGACAGGCCATGACCCTCTGGAACCACCGGGACGCACTAATGTGCCGAATTTTCCCCTCGAGCCTGCATGACATGGCACAGAAATAGTTCAAAAGGCTCCCCCACCGGTCCATCAGGAATTTCAAATCCCTGGCCGAGCTCTTTATGGCCCGATTCATTACTAGTAGCTCCCATCCCCAAAGGATGGATGCTTTGCTGACAATGAAGAAAACACCTCAAGAGACCCTCCGAGACTATGCGAAGAGGTACTGGGAGTTATTCAACGAGGTTGAGGATTGCTTAGAGCAAGTGGCAGTGGCCTCTTTCAAAATTGGGCTACCCAGCTCCTCCCTTCTATACCAGTCCCTAACAAAGAAAGAGGCTATGACTATTGATGACCTAATGGCTCGCATCGAGAAGTACGCTAAGGTGGAAGATGTCACCCGCCTCAGTACAGGGGAAAACGGTCGAGCTTAACTCACTACCAAGGGCAGTGGAAAAACTGAGAATCAGAAGAAAGGAGTAAAGAATGGGGGCAAAAATGGCTCCAAAAACGGAGGCAACAATGACGCGTCGAAAGCATTTTAGGTGGTCAACACCGTCTTCAAAGAACCAATTTACAAAATTCTCGTAAAAATCAAAGACGAGCCATTCATCAAGTGGCCCAGGAAGATGGGAGGAGATCCCTCGAAGAGGAACAATGCGTTGAGATGCGCCTTTCACAAAGAGGGAGGACATAAGACTGAGCATTGTAAAGCTCTTAAGTCCCACCTCGAAGAGCTATCCCAATTCGGGCATTTGAACGAATTCATGGAGAAGAAGGCAGAGAAAGCGGCTGCCAATAGAGAGGCGAGACCCGACAACGTGCTTGACGATGATGCTGGACATGAGTTCACGATAATTCATGGGGCCTCTGATGCCAGACAGATCCAAGGAAATTCTGCTCGAATGGAGATGAAGAAACTTACAGCGGTGATGTAAGCTTTTCAGATCGATCCAGCAAAGTCACAGTCAGGAAAGCGTCGACGAGCAGAGGACGTCAACTATAATAAGCATATTGTTTTCATAGATGAAGATTTGGTGGGAGTGAGAACCCCACATCACGATGCTTTGATCATTACCCTCAGGATAGCTAACTTTGACGTCGACAAGTTGCTCGTCGACCAAGGAAGCTGATCCGAGGTAATGTATCTCGACTTATTCAGAAAATTGAAATTAAGCATCGCTGACCTAAAGGAAGCTACTATCCCTTTAGTTGGCTTCGCTGGAAAAATAACCATGCCCCTGGGAAATATTGTACTACCAGTGCGCGCGAGAAATGTCTCTAAGATGATTGAGTTTTTGGTGGTTGACATCGACTCGCCATACCAAGCCATCCTCGGCAGAGGATGGCTCCATGCGATGAAAGCAGTCTCCTCGACCTACCATCAGAAACTCAAGTATGTAACCGAGCGAGGAGTAATGGAGATCCACGACGATCAAGCGATGGCAAGAAGGTGCTTCATATCAGCCATCCGACCGAGGCCAGAGAAGAAGGCCGATCAGCCCAATGAGAAAGTTGAAGAATAAGAGGGTCTGACACCTTCTAAATAGCAATTAAAGTACGAAAGACCTGGAGTAGAGGAGACCAGGCTCCTCCCCTCTAAAAGGGTCGTCGAAGACCTGGTAGAGGTTACAACTGATGATAGCGATAGTAACAGAGTTTTCTTGATTGGAGCTTCTCTCACTGACCAGGAACAGAAGGAATTGATAGCTCTACTGAGACAAAACGTATATGTTTTCGCATGGGAACCATACGAGCTGCCTGGAATTGATCCTAGTATGGTTTGTCATCAGTTTCACGTCAATCCCACCTTCAAACCAATCGCGCAGAAGGCACAGTGAACTGCACCCGAGAAGGCAAAAGCCATAGAAAAACTGTTGGATGCAGGATCCATACAGGAAGTACAATTCCCCGAGTGGTTATCCAACCCAGTAGTGGTTCCAAAAAGCAACGGGAAGTGGAGAGTTTGCATCGACTTCACTGACCTCAACAGAGCGTGCCCTAAAGACAGTTTCCCCCTCCCAAAAATTGACCAGCTGGTAGACGCTACTGCAGCTCACGAGCGAATGAGTTTTTTGGAGACATACTCAGGGTATCATCAGATCCCTTTATATGCCCCAGAACAAGACAAAACAACATTCATCACCACAATTGGGTTATACTGCTACAAGGTCATGCCCTTTGGGCTAAAAAACGCAGGGGCAACCTATCAGCGGCTGGTCACCAAGATGTTCAAAGATCGGATGGGAAACACTATGGAGGTCTACATCGATGACATGCTCATTAAAATCAAGAAGAGAGAAGACCACCTCTCAGACCTGTCAAAAACCTTTAAAATCCTCAGGAAATACCGAATGAAACTTAATGCGAGCAAGTGTTCTTTCGGTGTCCAGTCAGTAAAATTTCTTGGGTACTTGGTCAGTAAGAGAGGCATAGAGGCTAACCCAGACCAGATCGATGCAATTAACAGGGTACAACCTCCTTGAACGATCTGGGACGTACAGAAGCTCACTGGCATGCTCGCTGCCTTAAATCGCTTTATCTCTAAATCCTCCGAGAAATGCAAGCCTTTCTTCCAGCTTCTAAAGGGGAACAAAACGGTAGAGTGGAACCCAGATTGCTCGCAGGCATTGGTTGAGATCAAAGCTTGCCTAAGCTCTACACCACTGCTCGTCATACCACAGCAAACAGATTCCTTGTACCTATACCTCTCCGTTTCCAACCACACTGTCAGTTCTGCGTTAATGTGTGAAGTTGCAGGAATCCGGCACCCCGTTTACTACGCGAGCAAAACACTACTTGAGGCCGAGCAGAGGTACCTACCTCTGGAGAAGCTCGCCTTTGCACTAGTAGCGGCTTCGAGGAAGCTGAAGCACTATTTCGAAGCCCACACTATAATCGTCCTTACATCGCATCCCCTTAAAGCAATCATGAGGAAGGCAGATTTGTCGAGCAGACTGTCTAAATGGTCAGTCGAGCTTGGACGATTTGATATCCAATTTCAACCAAGAAACACAATCAAGTGGCAGGTCCTTGTTGATTTCATTATCGAATTCACAGGCGAGCAACCTTGCACCCAATCACAGCTAGTCAAACAAAAAGAGAGCCATACGACAGAGGGAATCTGGAAATTATTTATTGATGGAGCCTCCAATTCAAAGGGGGCAGGCGTAGGCATCGTTCTTATCACTCCATAAAATACGATCCTCGAGCAGGGAATTAGGCTTAAATTTGAAACCTCCAACAACGAAGCAGAATATGAGGCCCTGATAACCGGCCTCTAAAAATCACATGCTTTGGGAGCAAAGCAATTACAGGTGTTTAGCGACTCACAGTTAGTCTCCAATCAGATTAGCGGGGACTATAATTCAAAAGATGAAAGGATGGCAACCTACCTCGCCTTGGCAAAAAGGCTATTGGCTGACTTTGAGGAAGTTAATGTCCAGCAATTCCCCAGGGGACAGAACAGCCATGCTGATGCCCTAGCAGCCCTAAGCTCAGCAATCGATTCCGACTTAAAAAGAACAATCCCCATTGATTTCCTCGCTCATCCGAGCATTAACCGTGACGGCGAGTTACCAAGCGTGGAACAGGTGCTCCATATTGAGTCAACACCCAGCTGGATGGACCCACTAAAGGATTATTTGAAGGATGGCACGCTTCCAGATGATAAGAAGACTGCTCACCAGATAAGAGTCAAAGCTGCTCGCTTTCACTTATCTCCTGAGGGAAAGCTATACAAGAGATCATTTTTCGGTCCCTACCTACAATGTGTTCACCCAAAGGATATCGAGCAAGTTCTACATGAGCTTCACGAAGGAATCTGTGGAAGACATATTGGAGGAAGATCCCTGGCTTTTCGAGCAATGAAGGAGGGTTATTTGTGGCCATATATGCAAATGGACTCTGCGGCGTATATTCGTAAGTGCCTGAAGTGCCAGCTTCATGCTCCTATGGCCCACCAACCTGCCAGCGACCTAAAATCATTGTCCAGCCCATGGCCGTTCACTCAATGGGGGATGGACATCGTAGGACCACTTCCTACCGCCACCGGCAGTCACAAATATCTATTGGTCGCGACTAACTACTTCACCAAATGGATCGAGGCAGAACCCCTAGCAAACATCCGAGATGCAGATATGATAAGGTTCATATGGAGAAATATAATCACCCATTTTGGCATCCCCAAAACCATCATCACCGACAATGGAACGCAGTTCAAAAGCAGCTCTTTTCAGAATTTCTGTAACGAACATGGAATCAGACACCATTTCAGCTCGGTGGCCTACCCTCAAAGCAATGGCCAAGCCGAGGCTTCCAATAAGACAGTGATCAATGGATTAAGGAAGCGATTGGAGTGAGCCAAAGGCGTATGGGTAAATGAATTACCACACATTCTATGGGCCTATAGAACCACTGCACGACGAGCAACGGGAGAAACCCCATTTTCACTGACATATGGGATGGAAGCAGTTATCCCACTAGAAGCCGGCTTGCCAACAATGGGGTCCAACCTTGTCGACTAAGGCCATAATGATGCAGCTTTGCTCGCTGAGCTCGACCCAGCTAACGAGGGCCGAGAGCTAGCCCTGGTAAAACTAGCGAGCTATCAGCAACAGCTCGCGAGGCACTATAACAAGAGGGTCAACCTGAGGACATTCCGAGTTGGGGACTATGTCCTAAGAAAAGTCCTGGGCAGCGTAGTGAAACCATCAGACGGTAAGCTAGGGCCAAACTGGGAAGGACCATTCAAGATAATAAGAGATAATCTGCAAGGCGCCTATCATTTAGAAACAATAGAAGGCAGAGAAATCCCCCGAGCATGGAACGCAGCCAATCTCAAGAAATTCTGTTTTTAGATTCTTCTTTTACGCTTTTACGTAACCAATCTCAAGAAATTCTATTTTTAGATTCTTCTTTTATGCTTTTATTGTGAAGCTATTAGTTCATTTTCCTTGTCATTAATAAAAGCTGTTTAACGACTGCGTTCTAATGAATAACAGTTATATGAGCTTTATCACACATCTTTTCTAAATGACAGGAACATTGGTCATCACACCATAGCAGGGAAATCACCCTCCTCAGGCTTTTGTTATGAAACACGAAAGACCTGTTAGCATTGCCCCTGACAATATATGAAGCCCTACAGGAGATCCTTAGGCAATATGGCCAAATTAAAGTTGGTCGCCAAACCATCTTTGGTTGAATAAAATCCTGATCGGATAGAGAATCCAATACCAGGTGTGTCCTCACCAATGGCCACACTTAGGCCTAAGGTAGTGTGACGACACGACCTAAAAGGCAAAGTGGTGCACAATGGTACCTCGATAGTGTACTGGACTGGAAGGACACTAATATGATAATACAAATTTAGAGATCATAAAGGAGCGAGAATATGGAAAATATAATACACTTGTTTAGTCGGCTAAAATAGCCCAAAACATAAATTTTATATTAATCCACCATATTTACAACAAGTACAATACATGTTTAGTCGGCGAGCTCGCCCAAAACATTGACATAACATCACTACAACACAAAATACATAGAGTAGCTACTGGCAAAATCTCAGTGGGGATGAGGCCTCTGAACGAGATAATCATCCACTTGAGCCCTTCGACCATCATCAGGAGCAGGAACCAACTTTTTATTGGCTTCGTTAGCATCTGACTCCAATAGCTGCCGAGGGATAGCATCGATGGGTATCCACTGATCATCTCTCCGGAAGGGATTGGGCATCCGAGTGGAAGGAGATATTTTGTGGCGATACCAGAGCATAGAGTTCCTTGGAACCTGCATCTCCTTCAAAGCACTCAACCACCCCCTGATGAAGGCGAGCTCCTCAAATTTTATCAGCCTTGTCGGGTCATCCAGCCAACCCTGGTCATAATCATCGGCCCATACTCGATGAGGTCCTTTTTTAAACAGATGCCGCAGCCAAGTAACATCCCTTTGGATCCCGGCAGCAATCACATATGCTCGCTGGATGTCACCGTGGAGCTCTCCATTTCCCTATCTGAACGCCTGGTGCTCCTTCCAGCTCGCGGAACGAATGGACCCGTGAAACCTCGCAGCACAGGGGGAACATCGCTTGAGCCAGCCCTAGCTAGCGTCAATAAAGAACCTCGCAGCACGGGGGGAACGTCGCTCGAGCCAGCCCTAGCTTGCGTTGATGAAGAGCCTCACAACACTACAGGAGCGGTGCTCGACGCGTGCTCCCTAAGACGCGAGACCTCTTTCCATAAAGATTCATTTTCTTGCTGAAGCATCTCACCAACCTGGTTGATCTCAGAAGCATCGAGAAGCTTTGTTCTCAACGCATTTACCTCTTCTTGCACTGAAGCACCAACCTCTTCCATCTCCTGGAGCCTGTCCTTCAACTTGGCCACAAGCTCAGACTGATCCTTATACTTTTGATTCCTTGACCTAAGAGATTTGCAAAGCCTAACAAAGGCCTGGCGAACCTGAGGACTGGCATTGGGACCAAGAGTCTTGCCCAAATAAGATGTGGCAGGAATATACTCTTCTACATCAGTCAACCACAAGACATAAAAGGGCAATGGTGAGAAAAATCAATCAATGCACTGGAAAAAGAAGCCTTTTCATTTCACTAATAAAAGTCAAAGTACATCGAGCAGAAATTGGGAAAATTACAAGCATAAGTACAAAAATAGTCCTAAAAGTAGATTAACTAGCAACCTCAGGCTGCCCAGAGGTGGCTGGCTGCTTCCCCTTATTAGCACTAGCAGAGGCATCCCCCTCTGTAGGGATGCCCTCAGTCGCCTGGGCGGGACAAGCACCGGTAGGAATTGTCTGAGAGGCAAGATCAACACCCTCAATGGCTGGGGCAGGGGCTTCTTCGTCCACAATTGGCTTCGGACCTGGGTCATGCTCGTCGAACAGAGGAGATTCAGCATCAACACCAACAGCTAAGAGAGCCTTGTTCTAGCCCTTCTTAAAGTTCAGACGACTGATATAGCCTATCTGAACCTCGGTGTCTTCGTAAGCAGCAGTCCACCCGGAGTTGTATGAATCCTCCTTGATGGTAGCTACCTGGGACTCTTTCTCCTTTAACTGCTCGGTCAGAACCTTGTTCTCCTCCACGACAACCAGCTTGCTCGAGCAGACCAGGTCATAGGCCTACCTCAGCTCGTTTAGCTCCTTAACCACCGCCTCCCTCTCTCGATTAGAATTGACGAGGGCCAGATCAGAGGAAGCCCTGGCGGTGTCAGCAGTCTTTAAATTAGCCCCCAGTTGAGAACCCCTAAATTCCAAAGCGGACTTCTGCTGCTCCAGCTCGCCATTCCTTCTGACCAGCTCATCGCGAGAGCGATGGAGCACGACGAAGTCAGTCATAAACTGCCAGAAATAAAAAAGAGATCAAGAAGGAGACACATCTAAAACTTGTTAAATAATTGAAAAATGGAAAGGATCTTACCAAGGCTAGCCTCTGGCTAGCTTGTAGGTCCAATTGATCAGACCCCAGCGCCCTCTGGCGATCTGCAGGGAGAACTGACCTCTCGAGCAGTGCAAGAGCCAGCTGAGGAGAAATGGCAACTGAGGCCCCCTCAGGCAAAGTAGACACCGGAACCAAGGCTTTCCCAGTCTTCGTCCTTGACTCCATCTTTCTCCTCTCTTCCTCTTTCTCCTTCTCCATCCTCTTCCTCTCCTCCATCCTCTTTTTCTCCTCCACCTTCTTTCTTTCCTCCTCCTTTTTTCTCTCCCTCTCTCTCACCTGCTCTTCTTCTCTCCTCTTCTTCTCTTGCTCTGAGTAGAAGACCAAGAGCCAGTAGCTACAACCCCAGTATTGGACTTTTGCTTCTTTGACCTCTGAGTGAGGAGCACGTGATCGTCATCATCATCATCCCAAATCAGGTTTTTCCTTGGAGGAACCATCTCCTCGTCTGAACTACTGGATGTGCTCGACGATTCTTGAACTTCAGAAACTTCCCCCGAATCAGAGGAGCTACTATTACTGTAGCTCCCTTCACCTAAATTGCCTCTAGCACCACCTGCGATATCGCTTTCAGAGTTGCTCTCCTCCTCGTCCAACTGAATAGGATCCGCAGCCGTCTCTTCGAAAGTATCAAACTCAGGGATACTGTCCACCGGCCTCGCTATAAAACTAGAACCAATGTTCTTATATTCAAGCAAGAAAGTAGCGAACTAGGGATGCTCGTCGTCAGCTAAGGGCTCCCTGATATTCCGAGCCTTGACCAATTGAGAGAGGCCAACCTCGCTAAGAGCAGGTTCCAAGTTCTTCGACTTCGCTGAAGAAAAAAATAGAGAAAAATCAGAAAGATCACAAATTAACAAAAATTAAAAGAACAGAGCAAAGTCTACCTATGTATTCTTCCCCATAAAAGGGAACAGAGAACCTGTCAGCCCTCGACCCCATAAACTGGGGAGAAAACTGCCAATTCCTAGCATGGAAGCCCTCTTGCCAATAGTCCTTATGGGAATCAGGTAGGTTTACTACCAATACCCTATCAGGACTCCTGGCTTTGAGATAGAGAACACCAGAACTGGTCCGAGAAAAAGAATAGCAGAAACAAACCTCGGCGAGCCCTAACTTGGTACCATATAACTGATTTATTCTATGAACACCATTGATTATCTTCCACACATTGGGCGAATACTGTGCGGGAACAATGTTGAAATAACCAAAGAAATGCAAGAATAGATTGTTGGGAGGAAAAGTAAGTCCCCCTTGGGAAAGCAGCAAGACATGGATCCAGTGGGCATTCTCTATCTCTCTAACGTTTCTAGGGGGAGAGACGCACTCAATCTCTACCCACTCAGGAATGTTGTAAAACTTCCTAAACTCAGAGATCGACCTATTACCAATCTTGGCCATCGGAAAACCCTAAAGGAACTACAAATTCAAAGAAAAAATACAAAGAGAGGGCACAGGAGACCTACAAGATGAAAGTTCGACTTGAATAATGGAGAATCACAAGACCAAACGATGAAGAAGATCGAAAGCGATGAAAATGAAGACTGGACGAAGAGAGTGTGAATCGCTAGAGCTCACAGGAAATGGAAGAATGCTGAAGGTTGAAATGACGGTCGAAAAGTGGCTGCTATGAATAAAACCTTGAAGTGTTACTAATCATAGTGCACAAACCACGAAGCTGGTGCCGCCAGAATCAGTCCTCAAATTTTGGGAAAAGTTGCACGATATACGACTCAGCCATTATGACAAATCATTTAAGTTTATTGAACCCAAAACTTAGCCCAACAAACTTAGGGGCAATTATGGATACCCGAAATTAGAATGATGGGCCTGGACGAGTAGCCCAATTGTAGCGGCCCAAAGTCCAGGCCTCTTATACCTTAAACCGATTATGATTTAGTCTCTACCCACGTTCCCATTAAGGGGCACTCTAAGAGGAGATGGGAAATATGGAGGAGTCCCACACCCCCACTCATTAGAACGAATATGTATATAACTAACCCTAGGTCCGGGGCAAAGGACACATTGTATTCTCTGTAATCACTCTTCGAAGAACACATAAATAACACTAATTACACCACCGTGGACGTAGGCATCTTTGCTGAACCACGTACATCCTTTGTTGTGTGATTGTCATTTTGCATTCCTTATTTTTACTTGGTGATTGCCCTTCTCTTATCTATTTATGTTGCATAATAATTGTCACCACAACCAGTATAACACCTTGTGTGCTACACTAGAGGTTCCACACAATAGTCCTCTATGAACAGAAAGTTGGAGACAATTTAGAAAATAATAACAACTTAGCATAAGAGATTTTTGGAAAAGAAAATACTTTTATTGCATTGCATAAGTAAATACAACTCTCCCCTCTCCCCTAACTATGAGGGGTTTACTCACTCACGTACATATTACTTACTCTAAGCTTACTCTCTCTCTAATATCAACTACTGGAAGTTTAATAATTCATATCTAAAACTCAATTGGACGCTCCCCTTTATAGCTCAAGGGCACTGCAAATGACTGGTAACCGGCTATCAAAAGCAATCCAGTGGAAAGATATAAATTATTAAAGCAATTTTGTCTTAAGAATCTTATCTGTTGGGTCTACATGCTTTTAACGTCTTTTGATAATTGGGGAACCTTTTTCTTTTTGAAAATAAAGGCCATCTGATGGGGCGTGCTAAGTCTTCATTATAAGTCTTGTCATCTTGTAAGAGAAACAAACAACCAATGTCTTCGTCTTTTAATCAATCTGGTGGCCCATGTGGGGCAGGAATCTTTTTGCTTTATGGAAAGAAAAGTCTAAGCAAATGAGTCTTCCATCTTCAATAATTCTTCCACTACTGAGGGGCTCTTCTTTGTTGTATATGTGTCTTCTTCTTCCTTGTCTTGGTTTGGTAGGGCATTGTTAAAAAATTCATTAATGAGGCCTACAGTTCTAAGGCTAGCTGGCAAAGCTATCTCTACCATTTCCTTGGATTCTTTCTTCAGCCTTCCATTGAATGGCTCATCAGCTTGGATTATCAGGTCTTCTTTGTGGTACGCAATGTACCACCTATCTTCTCCTGTCAATAACTCCATAATTTCAATTGTTTCGATGGCTTGTCCAATCTGGAGCTTGGACTTATCAATAATTAAATCTTTAGTCTCATCTTCTGATAAAATTTCAACGTCTTCAAATATATAATTGGAAAATCTAGTAAGCCTAAATCCTTCAACTCTCATTCCTCTACAGGAACTTGGAGCAATCTGATAGATTCTAGCAATAGAGGAAGGAAGTCTTCTACCTTTTTAATATACTCGTGGACTATTTTTTCAAGAGCAACAAAGTCTTCAATATCCTTTATATGAACGAGTCCAATGAACCCATGGTCTATAAGAGTTATATGAACCATGTCTGATTTTCTAAAAAGATATATTTTTGGAGCGTCTTTGAAGAAACCTTTAATCATTAAGGCATCTCCATTTATTTCTAATAATAACATATTAAAATGATCAATAATGTTATTAGTTTCTTTTTAAAAGTCTTCTGCTAATAGGATATTATTATGACCAAACGGTATAACAATCTTAGTCTTAAAAGTCTTTTTCTGAAAATAAAAATCAGTAGGCCCAGTTTTGGAGGATTCTTCAAGAGTCTGAGCATAAGTCTGAGTCTGAGGTCTAGGCACAGCAGTACCACTGAGTAGGGTAACTGCAAGTCTTTGAGTCCTCATAAATCTGGCAATAGCTACCAAGTTTTGTTTGAACTCAATCCATAGTCTATTCTTCACATTCCACCATATAACGTCTATGAGAGTATTTTCATCATCTGAAAATTCTCGTATAAATTTTATTAAGTCTGGATATCTTTGATCGGGTCTATATTGGGGGAAATACATTTTCCCAATAAGTCTATTTTGAGCAATAATCTCTTGTCTAGATTTTCCTGGGGGAACCAAGATATCATCAAAGTTCTCTAAGATTGGTCTTTCTTGAGAATCTTGAATATGAGTCTGTTTTTGCGTTATACCAGCATTTGGTCTTACGCGTCCAAGATAGTCTGCAACGTCTTCCCTGTTCAGTCTATTTGTTCCAAAGGAACTCATGTCATTTAGGTCTTATGTTTGCAACATAAAACATGAAATCATATTAGTGTTAACAAACATCAGCTCCCTTGATATAATGTCTGGAATGGTATTTTTACTTCCCTTAATATGTATAACAGAGAAGTCATAACCATTAAGCAATTGTTGCCATCTAATAAGTCTATTAGTCCTTGATTTGGATAAGTTTAAGTCTCTGAATTTTACTGCATAAGAAGAGTCAGTATATACAGTAAAATGTTTAGGTCTAAGAAAAAGCATATATTTTTCTATTGCCCTTACTATGGCTAAAACTTCTGAATCATGGGCAGTATATCTTGTTTCTGGGTCTGTAAATGTTCCAGAACTATATCTACAAAGTTTTTTCTTTTTTGTATGATGATCAATGGCAAAGTATACTGCTCCCCATTATTTATCAGAGGCATCTGTTTCTATTATAAACTGGTCTTCTGCATTAGGCAGTTCAAGTAAAGGAATATTCTTAACTGCATCTTTAATTTGTCTTATGACTTTAAAATCATCTTTGGTCCAATAAAAAGGATTAGTTTTGTCTGTCCCTTTTAATTTGGATGTTAGGCTTTGTCTTTTTGAAGCAAGGTCTTTAATAAAGTCTGCAGCACAATTAAGTAATCCTAAACATGATTGTAATTGTTTTCTATCTTTGAGTTGATTTGGAAACTCAAGAATCTTCTTAGTTATGTGTTCTGCTAAGGATATTTTTTCTTTATTTATATGCATTCCCACAAAGTCTATCTCAGTCTGAAATAATTGCATTTTCCTTTCGAAAATAGCAATTCCACGTTTGTCTAATTTTAAAATAATCTTTTTAAGATGGTCTATATGCTTTATCTCAGTCTTACTGGCTACAAGAATATCATCTATGTAAATAAGAAAAAATTCTGAATAAGTTCTAAATATATTATCCATTCTTCTTTTGAATACTTGAGGAGCGTTCAAGTATCCAAATGGCATTACTAGCCATTCGTATTTTCCTTGGGACACACTAAAAGCTGTCCAAGTAATACTGTCTAGATGCATTGTAATTTGCCAGAAGCCTGATTTGCAATCAAACTTACTGAATATAATTCTATCTTCAATTAAATTGATTAAATTGTTCTTGTCTGGTATCTTATAAGAATCAAATTCACAATTCTTATTTAATTGTCTATAATCTATAACCATACGTCTTTTTCCTCTTTTACGTTCAGATTCATTTTGAACATAGAAGGCTAGGCTATTATGTCTACTTTTACTTTCTCTAATAATGCCTAACTTAAGCATGTCGTCTATGTCTTTTTTAAATTCTTCCATATCTTCTTGTGAATATCCTTTCATATAGGTTCCACAATTAATAGTGGGGTCTGAGTTAATAGGGATGATTTCACAATAACTTTGGTCTTTATCCTACTTAGCGATGGGATTTTCTCCTAAAGTAGGCTATGCTAGTTTCCTAATCTTTTCCTTTTCTACTTCTATATCCATTTTCTTCTATTTGGATATAGCTTGAACCTGTAATAAGGTATGCTGGGCTTGATCTAAAATGTCTTGTTGTATAAGCGCTATTCTAAGGCTTTTGGTCTGGACACTTACATTCTTTTTGTAAGGGTTTGGTTATTTCTAAGGCTTCTTGTTGGGTTATAGGTCTAGGTCCACCATGCTCAGCTGAAGAAATCTGATATTTTATGGGTCTATAATTAGGTTTGACCTGCATAAGATCAAAGGCAGTCTTGTGATCAATTAGAGGGGCTTTAATATTAAATTCCTCTGTATCACTAATTAATATCTTATCGTTATACTGAGTATAAGAATGATATTTACTAATAAATCTTGTCCTAAAATAATATTTCCAGTGAAACTAGGACGAGGATCCATTATCCAAAATCGATAATTAACGATTTTGTTGGTCTGATTTCCTAATTTAAAATAAATAGGAATAGTCTGGAAATATAGGGTAAATGGATCTCCATTAGCCACTTTACCATAGATTTCTTGATTACTTTCTAAAAAATAGTCTTCAAGGAAGGCATTAGCCTTGCAAATACTCTGAGAGCATCCTGTATCTATAAAAGCTGAAAGTCTTTTAGGATAGTCTTTGTGTTGAACAAATAACTCTACAAAATAAGCATGTGGTTTAGTAGAAATTCCTAAATTGTTCTTTTCTAAAATAGATATTCCTTTCTGGGGTTTATCTATAAAATCTAAGGGTATTTGGCCTTCTGAACTGCTATCAGAATGGTATTCTTCTAAATTATAGGAAATTCCCTTTCCTTTGAAGTCTTCATTTTCTTGCAATCTTTTGGCTATATTTCTATCAATGTCTTGATAATATATTTTAATATCTAAGTCTATTTGCGCGTCATACTAGTTAGTATAAATTATTCAAAATCTAGTTCTCCAACAATCTTCATGGTAGTGTAATTGACAAATAACACAAACAATAAATAATTATGTTTGTATAATCTCAAAGCATTCTACGCATTTAAAGTCTTTATTGCTACATTTCATTTCAAATGTGCAATAATGTCTTTTATCAAAGTAACATCTACGTATATATGTTAGTAACTCAGGATTACTAACTGTCCATCTTTTCTTTAAAAAGGGGCTTAATATACACTTATACCAAGCTTATTCAAAGTCTATATATTCATTATCTAAATCATCTTGATTAGTTTGCATCATATACAAGTATAAAGTATCCTGAGAGTCTTCGTACTCATTAGTATCACTATTATAGTTTTTCGAATCACTATCTGTATATGCACTATAGATACTAGTATTGTCATCATCTTCTATGTCTGATATTCTATAGCATATAGGATATCTAACTCTTCTTGATCTGCATAGTCTAATATTGTATTAATAATCTTAATACTTTCTATATCTTTCTTATTAGGGCAGTCTTTAGCAAAGTGTCCTTCTTTACCGCAAGTCCAACATTCTTTGGTGTCAGTCTTAGATTGAGCTGTATCTTTGTCTTTCCTATAATTAGGAACCTTCTTATATTTACTAGTATTCTTATTAAAGTATCTTATTTGGTGAAATCTATTTTTATTAGTCTTAGGATTCTTTTCTCTAAAGGCGGTACATTGTCTAAATTTATACTTCTTTGGAAATCCTAAAGGTCTAGTCTTAAACTTCCTATGCTTCCATTTTATTTTCTTTTTGAATTTCTTAGAGTCACTTCCACATCCCCATTGGATTGGAGCGATGTCTCTTTCGTCTTTGATTGGAGGGATATGCTTGAAAGTTTATTATATTAACTTTCCTTGAGTTATATCACATCTCTTAGATATGATATAATCTTTGATGAAATGGATTCTTTCACCAAGGGAGTTGTTCTTAACTCCAGCTACTCCTGGCCAATTAATATATTCATTAATTAGGATTTGTCCTATGGTTGGTATCTTTCTAAAGTATTCATCTTTCAAGGTCTCTCCAAATTCTTTAATTTGCTAATATAGCTGCTCATAATTATTGCTATATTCATTTATCTTATCTAATTTGCAAATGCTAAGGAGGGCTAACTTAGTTTTTACTAGGTCTTGTTCATTGATTTGAGCTAGATGTACAGCTCCAATGAATTTAGATGTGAACAATTAAATATATTCTTCAATTGATCTTTCTTCTAAATTTTCTTTCATCTTCTCAACCTTAGATAAGGAGTCTTCATTAGTAGCCTTTCTTAAACTATCTAAATAATCCTTTGCAATACCTCTAATGGATTGCTCAGCATATTGTTTACATGAACTTGCATCCCATTGTTCATTGGATGCAAAACACATGTTCATCTGATTATGCCATTCATCGAAGGCCCTCTTCCTATCTTGAACATTGTCTAGGTTAAGGTATATACCTACTGGATTTATGGCTTGACTTGTCATGGTCTTAACAGGAGTGAAACTCTTGTCACTAGTTGGGAAGTCTTTTATATAATCCGATTTAGTCTTTACTATGGTGCTTGAATATATAGGAATGTTTATTCCTATTGGTTTACTAAAAAGTCTAGGAGCATCTTCTAGCCTACTACTACTTCCTATCTCTTATTTATTAGGTTCTACTTATGTAGCTGGAATTAGTCTTTCTTCTCCTTCTTCTATTAGTCTTAAGTTTCTAAGAAGTTCCTTTGTATTCTTAGATTCTTTTAATTTTAATATGCGGTTTTGGGCTATCATATTAAATCTTTCTCTTTCTTAAAATCTAACAGAATGACTTTTTTTAAGGTTATCTTTGAATGTCTTCATATCCAATTCTGAGGCTTCATGTCCAAAGTTTTGAATCCTAGTTTTTTCTTTAATTAAATCTTTTTGTTCAAATAATCTTCTAGGTCTAATTATCGAGGCTTATCTTAGTAAGCTAGCACTAGTCTTACTACTGCATTCTCCTTCTGAAGGATCATTGATTATGGCTTCTCCTATCTTCCTAAATCTAATTTCTTCGGTCTGAATATTCTTATTGATAATTTTAGAGGGGCCAAACTGGATAGTACATTTCCAGTGACATCGTCTTGATTAATAAACAGAGGTTTAATTTGTATAATCTTAGTTTCTTGAAACTCTGGCAATTGCCAAAGGGTCTTAGCTTTTTCTTTCATAGGTCTAGTATTCCTAATGCTGTAAGTATGATTGTAGTCTGAAATATTGGTTCTAACTAAGATTTCTTCATTGAGTCTACCGATAGTAATTCTCGATTGCATTCCTTCATAAGGAATTGTGAGAACTTCACATGGCTTTGAAATTCTATATTTATATTGGCTTCTGGGATAATATAGTCTTCATAGCCACTAGCATATAAGATTAACTTAAAATGTTTGGCTGTGTCTATGGTTACTGTAAATGCCGAAATGACATTAAAGTATCCAATGTTGTTTGACATTTCTAATTGGGCTATCCCAATAAGGCTTTTCTCAAAATCTTTCCATCTTTTATCTACTAAACAACATAATATGTTGATAGTATTCTGAGGTCTATGTAATCCTTGGATTCTTTCTTGAAAGAGTCCAAAGGTTAGAAATCGGAACTTCCTATCAGTTCCTCTAGATCTAAGCCATTCTGAGTCAAACACTTGGAGCTCAGCATAGGATTTGTCTAACACATGATTCCTATAATGATGAGTCATGTTATAATTAGGAGTCTTAGGAGTGGCACCTTTTTTAAACAAATCTATGTATCTAACGGCTGGAAGTCCGTTATGAATGGAATCTTCAATAATCTTCCAGTCAACTTCTCCCCATTCTTTCCATTGGAGTGGATTGGTGAAATTTCTTTCTTTCCACCATGTTCTAACATTGTAAGATGAATCCTTAAGTCTTTGGAGCATATGATTACTTTGTCCAATATTTGGGATAAATCTAACTGTCTTACTACTCTTATCTAATCCATCATTTATGATTCGTCTACCTATATTATTCCT
The DNA here is from genome assembly GCA_949130495.1 of Sambucus nigra. Classification (NCBI taxonomy): domain Eukaryota; kingdom Viridiplantae; phylum Streptophyta; class Magnoliopsida; order Dipsacales; family Adoxaceae; genus Sambucus; species Sambucus nigra. The sequence continues at coordinate 206,244,435 of OX422208.1, forward strand.
TTCTCTAGTTTCTATAGGAGGGGATTCTCTAAATTTACAGGTGGTTACCTGTTTTTGTTCAAGTATTTTTTCAATTCTTTCTAAGAAGTATGAATATTCTTTTTGTTTTTTTATTTGACTAAGGATTTCTTCTTTAAAATTCTTATTCTCTTTTCTAGTCTTCTCAAAAGTTTCTTCACTATGTCTAGCTAGAGAATTAACTAGGGATTTTGCAACATTTGTAATATAGTCTTTTATTTCATTATCCTTTTCTTGTTGTTGCATAGTTCTAACTTCTATAGATTCTACAGTTTTTTCTATTTGATCTAAACGAGTTAGAATAAAAGGTGAGTCTATTTCTGCTTGGGAAGGCTTATTATATACAGCCTTAATTCAATTTATAATTTCTTTGTATTTTTCTTCTACTTGGGCCATGTCTAGTCTAAGTTCATTAATAATACTATCCATTTTGGATAGATTATGGCTTTCCATATTATTAAGGTAATTTGCTAAATTTTGTTGGAATTTAACAAAGTCTATATAGAAGGTGGTTAATCCTTCTGTCTTAGCCTTTAAATCTAAATTCAAGTCTTTAACAAAGCTACTGTCATAGTCTTGGGTAATTGCTATAGATGTAGAAATTAAATTTAATCTTTCTAATATAAGTCTAGTTGCTTTAGCCGCATTGGCAATCTCATTTTCATTTATCTTATAATAAAATCTATCATCATTTATTTACTCTAGAATTCTTTGATAAAAGTCTGATAAGGTCTGAATGGAGAGGTCTCTTGGTACCTTATTCCAGTATGATCTAACTATCTCCATTAGGAAGATAACTATCTAATCTAGGGATAAGCTTAGCTTGTTCTTTAGTAAGTTTAATTAACTCGCTGTCTTTATTTTTAATTAAAGTCTTAATTTCTAAAACATCTTTGTTAAGGACATCTATATGATTAGTCTTAATATTTATTTTTTGTAAAACATGGACAAGGTCTATTGGGATTTGGTTATCTATTTCTAGTAGTCTTTTAAAGATATTTTTTATCTTTGTTTCTAGGCTTTGAGTGTCTTTTATTAATTGTCTTAATATAAGGAGTATACACTTATTTTGGTCTATTATGCTATTAATAACACTAGCAGTAACTTATCTACTGTTTGCGTGTTTGGATGGGATGTGTTCAGTGTGTGAACAACCGTCTATGTGAGAGGTTAAACAACCTACTGGGTCTAAATCAGTTATGGGTATGGGCTGATAGTCTGGGTTGGATCCAAAAATATCTTGGTAAATGCGAGGGATAAATTCCAAGGGCATTAAAGTCTTTTTACTAAAAGTCTAAAAGGAGCGTCTTATGGCTCTCATACCACAATTAGGGTTTTGGTCATATTTCGGTGAGTTTCTAAAGTTCTTAAGGTCTTGATACCAATTTAGGTCTAAACTACAAATATTTTAAATATATAGTCTTAAAATGGGGTTAATTTATAAGACAAGAGGGGGACCATCTAAGGAAAATAACAAAAAGTCTTTGGGACCACGAAGGGACCAAAGTCGGATAAGGACAAAAGTCTGTTAATCCGTTCTTTAAGGAAGTCCGTTTAAGAGAATGTCTATATATATATATATGTGTGTGTGTGTGTGTGATTATATCTGTGTGTATGATATATTTATATGAAACATAATTATCCTAGCGGATATGCTATCGGTGGAGGTTGCGTACTGTGGGCAATTTCTCCTGACGAATCCCAGCATGTGCATTACGGTCCCCTGGGTCATAGGTCTATCGCATGACCACCCTGTGTGTGAGTTTAGATTTTGATGGAAGTAATGTGGTATAGTTACGCCCCACATATGTATGACTATGGCCGCCTCCAGGTTGCATTTATGTTTTGGGTTCGATGGTGAGATTTTCGACCCGATTGCCTAGGTAGTGGTGTGTATTCTCGGAGATTAATAGCAAGCTAGTGATTCGCATCCGCGAGGTAATGCTCCATGGATTGCGATTATATATATATAGTGAGCGATATACATGTATGTATACTTGATGTGATCTGAAAATACGTATATAAATGTGAAGGAAAATATATATGGGTATATGACACTAATGTGAGAACATTGAATTAATAACTAGTGAAGTTATGTGAAATGAATTGATAAGATTATAAATGAGATTTATAATGAATAAGTATATGCGAAATCTTTCTAAGTTAAATGAAAGTATACATGGGGCATAAGGCAACGTATGGGATTAAGATGATCAGTGACACTAGTTAGGTTGGGTAGAACAACTAGGGTGTCTAGAATACATATGTTAGGTTCGCACGATAGATGAGGGGCAAAGGATATCTCATGGGAGTGCGACACCGGTTCAAATATGAAAGATTGCAGGATATATTTATTAATATATTTTAAACACTTGTAAAATATTTTTAAAATGTTTTGGGCTCTGACCCGTGTCAAAATATTTTCAAAAAAATTTAGGTGTCCAGCCACATGGACGCTAAGCATGATTATCATTTCCAGATCATCAGAGCTGCAGCAGCTGTGGAGTGTTGCATGGACTAGTTAGCCATTTTTTACCTTAGAGATTCTAGATAGGACTCAGTCAGCTATTATCCGGGCATGTCGCCCAATGTCAGTTTTATTTAATTCATCTTTATTGGATTATTGTAGTGGATTGTAAATCTATGGTTTATTCAGCAAGTGGATTTTATTTTATTCTAGTATTCAGATTTAATTATGTGATTGTGTATTTACTTATTCATCTAGAATGGTGTATGGTGAATGATTTTATTTATGATAATTTAACTAAAGTATAAAATTGATACATGGCTTGATTAAATAATAGGTAGTTAGTAATTAATTGGTTTTTTCACAGTGATGCTAAGAATAAACCATATGAGATTCTTGTTTTATTTTAGTAGAAGGTTAGTCACCCATTATTTTTAATAAGCGAGGTGTCACAATTGTCTCGTGTGGTGATTCCAGTTTAACTCATTCGAGAATGCAGTTAGCCAATTAAGCTTGTGAATATCCACGTGACAAGTAGTTATAATTATTCACGTGATAAACATTTGTAATTGTCCACGCGACACTTAAATTTGATTGGGGCAACGTGTTAGGCCTGCTCGGATTAACAGAAATGGGGCCTTTATGGTTTGGGAATTGCCCCTAAAATTCTTTGCCAAAATTGGGCCAAAGAATTTTAAATCCTTTGTATGCCTAAATGTTAAACCAAATAGTCTTGAGATTTCCTGGTCGAACATGCTTGTGATCAACCAAAATCGACAGGGGCACGCTGGTCTTTGTTAAAAATTTGACCCACCAAAAATCTTTCTTGAGATTTGATCCATATGATTGCCTGCACACATTTCGAACGTCATTCATCTTCAAACTTTGTACACATCATTTTGCTTCTCACTTCTGCTAAAAAAAACTTCCAAAGCTCTCATTTTCATTTGCTTGCTCTATAAGTTCTCTAGCTTCGTATTACTTTTTTTATTTTTCTATCTTCATAGCTCTCCTCTGCTGTACATTTTTATTATTACTCCATCCTTGTTAAAAATAGTGCACGTCCTTCATGAAAAGAACTTAAATAACTTTAGAAGATATATAATATTCCATCCTGGATTATTATTGAGTGTGTCCACTTGACCAAAAACCTTATAGCCGTTGATGGGGGTAATTGGATCCACACACTTACCGTGGTTCGGGGGATTAACTCCCCCCACTCGAAATCATCTTTTCTTAGAGTTCTGCTAATACTTGAGGTAATTCCTGCTCAATGTACCCCAAATACCTAGCGTATTGTTAATAGGGTGCAGAGGATTGATGAATTGTATGGGACCCATATGGGGATCCAAAAAATCAAATGCTGTTACTCCTGGTCTCACACCATTGATGGCGTTCAATACTTGAAGGCAAAGAAGGCCGACAAGGTTCTTGTGGCGAGCTTTTTTTATTCCAACAACGGATATTAAGATCAGGGTTTCATTATTCGTAATTAGAAACATCCTTCTCTCCCCGAGGGCGCGAACAGTACGCTGGGTTTCTATGCCTAGCTTGGGGGAGTGATATAGGTTGGCACTTTTTCTTTTATGCATTTTTGTGAGCTTCCTTTTTGAATTTTATTGACTAGAGAACTTTATTTTCTTTGTTTGAACATCTCGATCAAAGAAAAAGGTGCCCTCCATTGCTCACATCAATAGAGTTGAACTATTGAAGGTTTGGAAGTTGAGGGAAATCCTAGCTGGTGGTGATCATCCTCTCTTGGCCTCCTTCCTTATTGAGTACAAAAACTCTACTAGAAATTTCACTGCTCGTCTAGTAGATAGCATTTATGATATCTCTCTGCCAGACAAGTAAGATTCTACATTCTTCTCTTTTGAATCCCTAAATGTTAAGTCCATCTTTACTGATGAAGAGGAATCGATGGCCTCTAAAAAGAGGATTATGTTGATGAAGGATGATGATATTTAAGTTGGTGCCTCTTCTCCCAAGACCAAGCCCTTAAAAAGGATTGAACAAGAAGGCCTCAAGACTACTGACTCAGACTTGGTCGTCCGGGAGAATAACGGTAAAGACAAGGCCCCTATGCCCCCACAACCCTCCATAAAGGGTGATTTCCCTACACCTGTGAGGTCTTCACGGGTGACGTCTATGATCGGGAATCCTTCCCTAGCCAATGATATTTTGAAAGGAGTTATGCTCACGACTGATCGCGAGCAGGTCAAGCAACTGCCTTATGAGAAGCTGACATCCTATAATGCTCAATCACTGTCACTGGTAAGTCAAGAACTATTTCTTCCCATTCTTTTTATTTTTGCTTTGCTTGGAGATGGATGCCCGTAATGTCTTCCTTATTCATTTGCTTGCAGTTTGTGGTAGATTTTGTTCAAATTTTGGAGGGTTGGCTAGACCGGTCCAAAATTAATGATGAGCTCAGCGAGGCTCTCTAAAAATTGAAGGAAGCCTTAGCCAATGCCAAGAAGGCCTATGAGGAGGATAAGAAGTCCACTAGTGTCGCCACTAGCACACTGAAGACTGAAAAGGACCAGCTAAAGGTTGAGAATGATCAACTGAAGATGAGAATGGTCGGTTAATAAAGGCTAAGTTCTTTCCTTCTACCAAAGAGGCGAGCTTAGAAAAAGGCTATACTGAAGCCTTTAAGGACACCAAATGCCAGTTGGCATACATTCATAAATCAATCTTCAAGAAAGGTTGGGATGTAACCTTGGTGAGGACAACGTTCCAGCAAAATCCGAACTCTTTAGTGAGCACAAGTCAGGCTCTCCATTAAGAGTTGTATGGGAAACTACCACCAGTTCCCCATCTGTATAAAGTCGGGATGTGGCGTCCAAGGTCAAGACCCCAAAAAATGAGGAGGAGGTGAAGAACAAGAGTACCTAAAATAAGGCTAATTTTCCTGTTCCTTTTTTCCTCTCTCTGTTTGTGAGGGATTTTCCCATTTTGAAATTATTAGTGAAAAAGATTTCCATTTGTTCATTTCAATGTTATCCAGACACTTTATTGAATGTTCTTCTTTGTTTCTGTCTACTTTCTATAGTCTGTTGTCGAGGACGTTCCTTCCTTTGTTGGAAACTTGGTCGGGACACTGGTGCTCAGGCTCGTCGAGCATTTGTGTCTGTCCATAAGGCTCTCAAGAAGATAATTAGTGCCTACAAGAGATAGTCAGTCTTGGTGGCCAAGCTGAAGGTCGATGTGAAATACTTAGGGGATGTGAGTACCCTGATGCAATAAGAAAATGAATAACCCAAAGGCTCAGCTTGCTGGGGAAAAAGACATAAGAGATGGTTATGCCCTCCTTCAGTTCGAGAACGATGAGCTCAAGAAGAAGCTTGTTGATGCCGAGGAAATTAGCCGAAGAGCTCATATCATGGTCATGGGACTTATCCACAATGTGCAATGTGACCAAGCTTCACTACTTTTCTATGAGGGCCCCCCGAGCAGCGTGGTCGGCAGGCTTTGATGAAGGTTGGGTGAATGCTCCTGTAAAACTGGAGCAGGCCAAAAGTTTGGCCTATAAATATGATTGGCTAAATGCCTTGGGTGTTCCTAAGCATTCTTAACTTTGGTATATGTACCAAGTTGACTGCCCGGTGTACATGCATCCTCCTTTTGGTAATGAAGAGAAGTGGGTCCTTCTGGACGTTGTTCCTCTTTAACTTACCAAGAGCTATCTGGTCTCACATGATAGTGATTACTAATAAATCGTATGGGGTTTTTACCCCGACCAAATCATCCTCTGTAAACACCATGTGTTTATTATAATTCACATCTTCCAATCGCCTGCACTTGCTAGCTTGGCTTTTGACGGGATTTATCTAGAAGGCCTCCGTCATTGTCGTGACCTTTTTGAGTTCCATTTGAATTGCATTGCCCTAGATCTGCTTGAGGTCAAACACCCCGTGTATCATAGTGAACTTATGTCCTGCTTTATTGTCCAGTACATTATCTGGTTTTTGGTCACCGTTCGTGATAACCTAATCAGGTTTCTTCTCTATGTACTTGTTTAAATGTCCTGCCTGGGCTAACTCCTCCAAATAGATTTTAGTGCTTTGCAATTTTGTCTTGTGCCCATTTTCCTTGTAGAAGTAACATTAAAGTGTGTTGTTCCTCTTGGTCGTTTCTCCTCCTATCTTTTTTGGCCACTTAAGAAACTATTGGTCCTTGATCTTCCTCAGGATTTTGTAAATTGGTTCCTTAAAAACCGTGTTGATGGCTTGGAAAGCTTTAGAAGAATCTGTTCTGCCCCCATTCTTAGCTCCTCCGTTATGTGTGACACCCTACCTAATTAAATATCGGGTAATCAGTCCTTTATTAAATTAAATCAAAGTATCCAGTAATATTAGTCTTAGCATCACTGTCAAAAATATTTATTTTATTAATCACCTAATAATTAATTAAGCTAGTGTCAAATACATTTTGTCCAATAATTAAAATCAATTAATTTAACCATTCACACATTCACTTATTTTTGAACGAACAATTTACAAGTAAAACACCATCTAACTGAAAATGATAAAGCTAACATAATCAATCCAATTAATAAAATCCAAACCACCAATCATAATAATAGAAAATCCAACTGAACTGAAATATTGAAATGAAAAGAGTACAATATCTCTCTAACATAAATAAACTGAGAATGGGCAACACATGCCCTAACTGAGAAGCCTAAATCAAAGAACTGAAGTTATTGTAATACCCCGTATTTTTGGCTATATTTATTTTTGGGATTAATTAATTAAATGTGAATTAATTGGGAATTAATCCGGATAAAATATTAGCGAGATGTGAGTTGGTATTTGACTATATTGAGTATATACGATGTTATATGAATATTGAATTATGAAATTGTCGTGAGATTGATATACGGCAATCTGGTCATTTTATTGGGACGCGTGTGACAGTCGCGTCGGGATATAATTATTTTAATTATAAAAGTGATTTTTAAATTCTATTAACCGTATGGTCGTTTTGAGTGCGCCAACGCGTCCGGAAGGGTTGAGATAGTCAGAAAACACTAGCCAGGGGTTTAGTTTGGGTCCCGGGGTATTTTTAGGCCATACCGGCAACATAAAGGGCATTTTGGTAATTTTGTATTTTTGGAGAATTAAAAGTGACGAAAATTGGGAGTTTTAATCTGATATGGATTTGACCCACTAAGCCACTAACCAACCCTTAATGACCCAATAAGCTACGGAGGTTATCAAATTAGGTTTCCAATTTTCCCAAAGAAAAACCCTAGCCACCCTAGCCACCTTTGGAGAAGAAAGCTTGTAGAGAGGAAATTCTGCAGAGAGAGAGAGAGATAGATTCAGCAAATCAACATCAAAATTAGAAATAAACTCAAGGCAAGTGGTTTAATATCATTTAATTTCAGAGAATGCTCTTTCCATGTATAGGAATTTAATAAAATTGATTTGTTCTTGGTGTAATATGAAAACCCATGTATTTTGGAACTTAGAACTTGAAATCTTGAGGAGAATTGCATGTAGAATGATACGTAGATGATTATACTGAGGATATTAGTGATTGGGTGAAATTAAAATGGATTTTTATTGGGTTAATTCATGAATTAAAATTTTAGGGTTTGTGTTCTTGAATAATTGGGGGAAAGTGATGAGACTTGATGATTTAATGATGATTGGGATGAACTAACTTAGTAAAATACGTTAGTTTATAACCTTGTTATGTTTAGGAGTGATTAGAGACCTTTAAACATTGTTGGGACGAAGTTTAGAGGAGATTTGAGGAGTAAAAATTGATGAAAAACGTAACTAAGAAATTCTGGGCCGAAACTGGTTCCTCGTTAGAAGACCTTCCCAGGTCGTTCGAACGAGCTTCTAACGAGTTGACCAGTCGCTTCTAACGAGGGGAGACTTCGTTCGATACCTTCGTTCGAATGAACTATATTTCGTTCGATACATTCGTTCGAACGAGATGTCGTTAGAAGGTACAGTTCGTTCGAACAAACTGGAATCTCGTTCGAACAACCTCGTTCGAACGAGACTTCTAACGAGCTGGCAGTTTAGGCCATTTTGGCCTGTTTTGATTTTGGGAGTCCCGTAAACTTGTTCGAGGATAGAGATAACTTTCCTTTGATGATGTATTGATAGATTTGGGACGTTTGGGTTATTTTGAGGAGTAAATTATTTACGAGCAATTTGAATTAAAGGGATAAGTGGGTTGAGACGTGAGTGTCTACTACGACGTGAGAATAAATTATGGCGCGTATGATTATAAACCGGAATCGTATAATGTGTGTAAATTATATATTAGTACTAGAATGCGAATAGTACTACAATATAACTACGGGATTACTAAGATGTGTGCTACTTAGTATTGGTATATGAACTGTGTGTATGACATACCTACCATACTTGCTATCACGGGAGGTTTGCGTTCGCTTAGGGCCTCTAATCCTTGTGTTGCCCGGATTTAGACCGGTTACCTTGATGAACATAGGTCAGAGAAAGACTTATTGGGATATTAATAAGTCCGCTGATCGTGGGAGCGTAGGTATGTGCGTGACCCATGTGATGTGACTGTGTTCGCCTCCATTATTTGTGATGTTATTATCTGTGAACTATTCCTGAGAGATTCGGAATATGTGATCCTTATGTACGTGATTTACCGGGATGGATATCAGAGTATGTGTGCACCGCAGCCTAGTCTCGGGGTGCTTATTTTGTATATTTATGTTGTGGGAATATACGCTTAATAAACTGGAACTTTCATATGGTATTGTGTGTAACTATGGAATAACATAGAGGGTTAATTTATAACGAGCTGTATTACTCTTGTATGAGAACCTGAATTTACGTTAAGCACCTATTTAACTGAGATCGTTATAATGTTAATGGAACCGAGTAATAAGGGTAGGACCTATGACAGTCTAGCTAGATATGATGTCACTTAGCTAGTGGTTTGTGTTGTTTTAGATGGGTACTTACGTTAGGAGTGCACAGTTAGACGAGAGGTGAGAATATCATGTGAGTGCACGTCCTAACATGTACTTTACCTTTAATGTTTTAAATGTTTTTAAAGCACTTGCAGGTTTTTAAAATATCTCCACATTCGGGCTCTGAACCGTTTGCTTCCAAATTCTATTTTTCTTGTAAAACCATTTTAGGTGCCCAGCCACAAGGACACCATGCATAGGATACTCATTCAGGTGACGAGCTGTAGCTGTTTGTGGAAGCTACAGGGATTTGCTTGTAGACGCTTCTATCATTTGGATTCCAGATTCGTTATCTATCAGTTGTAGGGCATATTGCTCATTTCTATTAGAGACATCTTTCCATTACAGTTTTCAGACTTTGGCATGTATTGTTTTAGTATTCAGTTTATTTTTTTCAGTTGTGGGATTTGTAGTGAAGAGTTTTCCTCCAGACTTTATCTACATTATGTGATGGTTATTCTTTTTACTTCAGTATGGCGAATGGTATTATTATTCTTCATTACACTTGTTGCATGTTAATCAGACTTTAATTAAAATTTGGCAACTTACTTTTTAAATACTAGGTGGTTAGTAATAATAAAATGTTTTCGACAGTGATGCTATTAGCTGAGCCAACTTGGCATTTTGAATTAATTTAATAAAGGAGTAGCTACCCGGTATTTAATTAGTCGGGGTGTCACAGGTGGTATCAGAGCATCAGGTTCTAGTGTCCTTTAGGATCTGACGGCTTATTATGTTTCCGCTAAGTTTATTTGATATAGAGCCCTATATTTTAGGACTGTTGTACTCTTTTTGTGTATGCTTCGTTCTTCAGCTATTTTAAGTTTATAACAGCGAACTTATAAACTTTGTTCTTATTTCATATGCCTCCACGACGTGCACGACGAGTTCCCAGGGATGCAACGCCCGAACCCCAGCCCACTCCAGTTCAGGGCATGATGAACGCCGCTGAGGTTGCAGCTATAGTAGCCTAAGCTGCAAATGCCGCAATTGCCGTTGTTCAGCAGGCACCACCTCAGGCGCCGTTTGCTGCGCCAGTACAGGCAAATGCATTCCCGTCTGCTTGGGAACGTGTACATGACGCTTTTCAAAAAGCGCATCCGCCAGAGTTTGCAGGTAGCTCTGATGTGGTAGTCTCGAACCAGTGGAGGAAAGATATGCAGAGGCACTTAAGGATGTATGAGTGCACGGACGTTCAGAAGCAGGTGCTAGCTACTTTCAAGCTAGTTGGATCTGCACTGCAGTGGTGGGAGTCTATCACCACCGCGGAGGAGAGGGATACTCTCACTATTCAGGACTTCTGGGTGCGGTTTGACTGCAAGTACTTTCCGTCGGCTGTTCACACGGAAATGAGGAGGAAACTGATGAATCTGAGGCAAGAGGGTAAGACCGTGGCCGAGTATGAGGCCGAGTTCACAAATCTATTGAATATCGTTCCGGATGAGATACCAACAGAGAAGAAGAAGATTGAGAAATCCACCGACGGGTTGACATGGAGGATCCGTCAGCATCTGTTAGGGAACCTTTCGTTGGCCACGTATTCTGATGTGGTTAACGCTACTTTGTTACACTGCCAGGGCCACCGCTTTCATATGGCCGAGGGCAAGAGGTCGGGAGAGTCTAGCCATCTGGGCAGGACTGGAGGACATGGTGCCGGTGGGGCACAATATGTTCAGGGGCGGAGACAGGGTGAGCAGGGTACCCAGCAGGGGGATCAGAAGAGGTTCCGATCAGGGAACTACAGATAGGGACAGGGAGATTTCCGTCAGGGCCAACAGGGGCAGAATGGGCAGCAGTTTCACCAGGGCCAGCAGGGCCAAGGGAGGAACGGTAACGGCCACCAGGGCCGGGGACCGCAGGGACAGAGAGGAGGGAACTTCCCAGGAAAGTGTTTTGTTTGTGGAAAAACTGGCCATAAGCGACAGGATTGTCCTGATAGGGGCAGGGCGGGCCCCACAGCAGCAGCAGCAGGGTGCTCGCCAGGAGCCACAGAGGCCTATGTTTCCCTCCACTCTCCCTGCACCGCCACAGATGGTAGCATTTCCACCCATTCCAGCAGTCCCAGTTCAGCAGGGGCAGCTACAGTATGGACGTGTCTGTAACGTCCACCAGGCAGCAGTTCCACAGGCACGCCCACGATTGAGGGTACGTTTCCTATCCATGGCACTATGGGTCGGGTATTATTTGATACGGGGGCTACACATTATTTTATAGCTACACACTTCGCGAAAGCTTTAGGATTGTTAACTACGGCAGAGAGCACAGTGACGTGTGTCGACTCACCATTGGGGAGTGGGCCACTTATTTTCTTTATATGACGGGGAGTGGGGGTAGAGATTGGTGGTTTGGTATTACCTGCAGACATGTTGGTATTAGATATGCATGTTCACGATGTGATTATCGGTATGGATTGGCTCGTAGCTTATAGGGCCATGATTGATTGCTTCAGCGGGAGCATTGTTTTTGCCATTTCGGGGCAAGAGATGTTTGTAGTGGCGATGCCTCGCCCAGAGGGAGGATCGACCGCTCATCCGCATTACATAGAGGAGGATACCTCTAAGGAGGTTGTGATTCCTTTAGATTTGATCCCGGTTATCAGGGAGTATTCGGATGTGTTTCAGGAGATACCAGGCCTACCCCCCAGTCGAGAGATAGATTTTGTTATAGACCTATTGCCAGATACGAGGCCTATAGCACGCGCACCGTACCATATGGCTCCGGCATAAATGCGAGAGCTACGAGATCAGATAGAGCAGCTGTTAGGTCAGGGCTTTATTCGTAGGAGTACCTCACCTTGGGGCGCTCCAGTTTTGTTTGTGAAGAAGAGGGATGGTTCACTGAGATTATGCGTGGACTACCGAGAGTTGAATAAGGTCACGATACGGAATAAGTATCGGTTACCTTGAATCGATGACTTATTCGACCAGTTGAGAGGAGCTTCTTTCTTCTCGAAGATTGATTTGAGATCGGGATACCATCAGTTGCGTATCAGGGAGGAGGATGTCTCGAAGACTGCGTTCTTGTCGAGATATGGTTCTTACGAGTTTCGGGTTATGCCTTTTGGTTTGACCAACGCTCCAGCAGTGTTTATGGACTTCATGAACAGAGTGTTCAGGGATTTCCTAGATCAGTTTGTCATTGTCTTCATTCATGACATTCTGGTTTACTCCCAGACAGAGGAGGAGCACGCCGAGCATTTGAGTCAGGTTTTGCAGACACTTCGTCAGAACGAGTTGTATGCAAAATATGAGAAATGCGCGTTTTGGTTGAAGGAGGTCCAGTTTTTGGGACACATTATTTCCGACCGGGGGATATCTGTTGATCCGGGGAAGGTATCCGCGGTGAGGGAGTGGGGATAGCCCACGACACCGATTGAGATTCGTAGTTTCTTGGGCCTAGCAGGATATTCGGGGTTTCTCAGAGATAGCAGGTCCTTTGACACATCTGACTCGTAAGGGTGTGCCATACATCTGGAGTGATGCCTGTCAGCTGGCATTCGATGAATTGAAGGACAAATTGACCTCAGCACCTGTGTTAGCATTGCCGAGACCGGGAGTTGAGTATTTGGTTTACACCGATGCGCCTTTGCAAGGGCTTGGAGGTGTATTACAACAGGAGAGATAGGCCATAGCTTATGCTTCCCGTAAGCTTAAGCCTCACGAGAAGAATTACCCTACGCATGATTTGGAGTTGGCAGCAGTGGTATTTGCCCTACGGATTTGGAGGCACTATCTTTTGGGGGAGAAGTTCCAATTGTTCACGGACCACAAGTCCCTATAGTACCTGTTCACGCAGAAGGAGTTGAATATGCGGCAGCGTAGGTGGCTTGAGTTTGTGAAGGACTACCAGTTCGATATCCAGTATCACCCAGGCAAGGCTAACGTGGTAGCAGACGCGTTGAGCCGTAGACCAGCAGATGAGGTGGCAGAGGTGTGGAAGGCAAAGTGGAAGGAATTGGGACACCAGGATGCGGTGGCCCGATCTTTCATGTCTGTGATGACCGTTACACCGCAGATTGTCACGAAGGTAGTACGGGCACAGGCTAATGACTCGTTCTGTCAGGAGCAGATAGTTCGATTACTAGCAGAGGGAGCCGAGTCCTATACCGTTAGCTCAGACGGGGGATTACGCTTCAATGGGAGATTGGTGGTTCCAGAAGGGGAGGAATTGCGACACGAGGTGATGGCAGAGTCGCACGGCTCACGGTTCGCGGTACATCCCGGGGGGGACAAAATGTACCAAGACATGAGACGCCAGTATTGGTGGAGCGGTATGAAGAAAGATATTGCTGAGTTTGTTTCGAAATGCGCCACTTATCAGCTTGTAAAAGTGGATCATCAGAGACCGGCAGGACTACTACAGCCGTTGGAGGTCCCGGTGTGGATGTGGGAGAGCATATCCATGGACTTTATCACGGGGTTGCCTACGTCGCAGAGGGGTCACGACTCCGTTTGGGTAATTGTGGACAGGTTGTCCAAAGTCGCTCACTTTTTACCCGTAAGGACTGACTACACTATGGGACAGTATGCCCAGCTCTTCATTTCAGAGATTGTGAGACTTCACGGTGTACCCCTAAATATCGTGTCTGACAGAGACAAGATATTTGTTTCACAGTTTTGGGAGAGTTTCCAGGAGGCCATGGGCACGGAATTACGGTTGAGTACGGCTTATCATCCACAGACCGATGGGCAGACAGAGCGCACAAATCAGATGTTGGAGGACATGCTACGCATGTGCCTTATTGACTTTGGGGGTGGATGGGAGCAGTACCTTCCACTGGTAGAGTTTGCTTACAACAACTCCTATCAGTTCACTATTGGCATGGCTCCGTTTGAAGCATTATACGGTAGGCCTTGTTGTTCCCCAGCATGTTGGTTAGAGGTGGGGTACAACAAACTACTTGGGCCGGAAGTGATTCAGGATACTTCGGTAAGAATTGAGTTGATTCGGAGTCTCATTCGGGTAGCTCAAGACAGGCAGAAGAGTTATGCTGATGCGAAGAGATTTTTCAGGGAGTTCCAAATGGGGGACCAGGTTTTACTCAGAGTATCTCCTATGAAGGGGATTATGCGTTTCGGGAAGAAGGGGAAGTTGGCACCGAGGTATCTGGGGCCGTTTCCTATTATTGAGCGGATCGGACCGGTTGCGTATAGACTTGGGTTACCGGAGCAATTGCATCGGATTCACGATGTGTTTCATATTTCCTCGCTAAGGAAATACCTTAGAGATAATTTGGATCATTCTCACATTGCTATTGAGGACATCGATCTCCAGCCGGATAGCTTCTACGAGGAGGGGCCGATTGCTATTTTGGACCGAAGTGAGAGGAAGCTGCGGTCAAAAATAGTTCCGTTAGTGCGTGTTTAGTGGCGACATCATAATGTCGAGGAGTCCACATGGGAGCGCGAGGATGAGATGCGCGAACATTATCCAGAGTTGTTTTTAGCAGGTACTTTCTAGTTTTGAATTTCGGGACGAAATTCAGTTATTAGGGGGGGAGTATGTAATACCCCGTATTTTTGGCTATATTTATTTTTGGGATTAATTAATTAAATGTGAATTAATTGGGAATTAATCCGGATAAAATACTAGCGAGATGTGAGTTGGTATTTGACTATATTGAGTATATACGATGTTATATGAATATTGAATTATGAAATTGTCGTGAGATTGATATACGGCAATCTGGTCATTTTATTGGGACGCGTGTGACAGTCGCGTCGGGATATAATTATTTTAATTATAAAAGTGATTTTTAAATTCTATTAACCGTATGGTCGTTTTGAGTGCGCCAACGCGTCCGGAAGGGTCAAGATAGTCAGAAAACACTAGCCGGGGGTTTAGTTTGGGTCCCGGGGTATTTTTAGGCCATACCGGCAACATAAAGGACATTTTGGTAATTTTGTATTTTTGGAGAATTAAAAGTGACGAAAATTGGGAGTTTTAATCTGATATGGATTTGACCCACTAAGCCACTAACCAACCCTTAATGACCCAATAAGCTACGGAGGTTATCAAATTAGGTTTCCAATTTTCCCAAAGAAAAACCCTAGCCACCATAGCCACCTTTGGAGAAGAAAGCTTGTAGATAGGAAATTCTGCAGAGAGAGAGAGATAGCTTCAGAAAATCAACATCAAAATCAGAAATAAACTCAAGGCAAGTGGTTTAATATCATTTAATTTCAGAGAATGCTCTTTCCATGTATAGGAATTTAATAAAATTGATTTGTTCTTGGTGTAATATGAAAACCCATGTATTTTGGAACTTAGAACTTGAAATCTTGAGGAGAATTGCATGTAGAATGATAGGTAGATGATTATACTGAGGATATTAGTGATTGGGTGAAATTAAAACAGATTTTTATTGGGTTAATTCATGAATTAAAATTTTAGGGTTTGTGTTCTTGAATAATTGGGGGAAAGTGATGAGACTTGATGATTTAATGATGATTGGGATGAATTAACTCAGTAAAATACGTTAGTTTATAACCTTGTTATGTTTAGGAGTGATTAGAGACCTTTAAACATTGTTGGGACGAAGTTTAGAGGAGTAAAAATTGATGAAAAACGTAATTAAGAAATTCTGGGCCGAAACTGGTTCCTCGTTAGAAGACCTTCCCAGGTCGTTCGAACGAGCTTCTAACGAGTTGACCAGTTGCTTTTAACGAGGGGATACTTCGTTCGATACATTCGTTCGAATGAACTATATTTCGTTCGATACATTCATTCGAACGAGATGTCGTTAGAAGGTACAGTTCGTTCGAACGAACTGGAATCTCGTTCGAACAGCCTCGTTCGAACGAGACTTCTAACGAGCTGGCAGTTTAGGCCATTTTGGCCTGTTTTGATTTTGGGAGTCCCGTAAACTTGTTCGAGGATAGAGATAACTTTCCTTTGATGATGTATTGATAGATTTGGGACGTTTGGGTTATTTTGAGGAGTAAATTATTTACGAGCAAATGGAATTAAAGGGATAAGTGGGTTGAAACGTGAGTGTCTACTACGGCGTGAGAATAAATTATGGCGTGTATGATTATAAATCGGAATCGTATAATGTGTGTAAATTATATATTAGTACTAGAATGCGAATAGTACTACAATATAACTACGGGATTACTAAGATGTGTGCTTACTTAGTATTGGTATATGAACTGTGTGTATGACATACCTACCATACTTGCTATCACGGGAGGTTTGCGTTCGCTTAGGGCCTCTAATCCTTGTGTTGCTCGGATTTAGACTGGTTACCTTGATGAACATAGGTAAGAGAAAGACTTATTGGGATATTAATAAGTCCGCTGATCGTGGGAGCGTATGTATGTGCGTGACCCATGTGATGTGACTGTGTTCGCCTCCATTATTTGTGATGTTATTATCTGTGAACTATTCCTGAGAGATTCGGAATATGTGATCCTTATGTACATGATGTACCGGGATGGATAGCAGAGTATGTGTGCACCGCAGCCTAGTCTCGGGGTGCTTATTTTGTATATTTATGTTGTGGGAATATACGCTTAATAAACTGGAACTTTCATATGGTATTGTGTGTAACTATGGAATAACATAGAGGGTTAATTTATAACGAGCTGTATTACTCTTGTATGAGAACCTGAATTTACGTTAAGCACCTATTTAACTGAGATCGTTATAATGTTAATGGAACCGAGTAATAAGGGTAGGACCTATGACAGTCTAGCTAGATATGATGTCACTTAGCTAGTGGTTTGTGTTGTTTTAGATGGGTACTTACGTTAGGAGTGCACAGTTAGACGAGAGGTGAGAATATCATGTGAGTGCACGTCCTAACATGTACTTTACATTTAATGTTTTAAATGTTTTTAAAGCACTTGCAGGTTTTTAAAATATCTCCACATTCGGGCTCTGACCCGTTTGCTTTCAAATTCTATTTTTCTTGTAAAACCATTTTAGGTGCCCAGCCACAAGGACACCATGCATAGGATACTCATTCAGGTGACGAGCTGTAGCTGTTTGTGGAAGCTACAGGGATTTTCTTGTAGACGCTTCTATCATTTGGATTCCAGATTCGTTATCTATCAGTTGTAGGGCATATTGCTCATTTCTATTAGAGACATCTTTCCATTACAGTTTTCAGACTTTGGCATGTATTGTTTTAGTATTCAGTTTATTTTTTTCAGTTGTGGGATTTGTAGTGAGGAGTTTTCCTCCAGACTTTATCTACATTATGTGATGGTTATTCTTTTTACTTCAGTATGGCGAATGGTATTATTATTCTTCATTACACTTGTTGCATGTTAATCAGACTTTAATTAAAATTTGGCAACTTACTTTTTAAATACTAGGTGGTTAGTAATAATAAAATGTTTTCGACAGTGATGCTATTAGCTGAGCCAACTTGGCATTTTGAATTAATTTAATAAAGGAGTAGCTACCCGGTATTTAATTAGTCGGGGTGTCACAGTTATAGATGTGGATGAGTCTAAATACGAGGACCTGCAACTCCCACAATAGCTACAGCACGTAAAAAGATCCAGCAGTCTAAGCCTGGCATCTTTGTGGCTTGACACCTAAAATAATTTCACAAGAAAACAGATTTTGCAAGACAGGTCAGAGCCCGAGTGTAAAACATTTTAAAACAATTTAACAAGTATTTAAAAATTACAATAAAGCAAATATTCTGTGCATGTTAGATTTTCGAGCACTCACTAGAGATTCCCACCTCTCAACTATTGTGCATGCCTAACGTACCTCTCACCCGTTCTAATTATTTTTATCACACCTAACTAGGTAGTACCATAAATATTCTAACACTCACCCATAGTAATAGTCCTTATTCCCCACATATAATTATTATCAAATATGTCTGCCTTTACTATCCCAAGTAAAATTATACAATAAGGTTAAGAATTCAAAAAATTGATTCGATTCCATTTACAAACTCATCTACATATTCTTATGGTAGATTAAATCACAAGTATATATTTTCCATCACACTATTATAAATAAATACTAATGCACTACCCCTAGACTCAACTGCGGTGTGGACATACTCTGCTATCGAGTCCCGGTACATCTCATACTGAATAAGAACAATCAGTTCGAAATCACTCTCGAACCGTATAAATACAAATCACACATATTGGAGGTGAACATAGTTCCAAGCCTATGGGCTATGCACATACCTATGCACCCATATGACCGTCAACGCTATCACTCTCACTGATAGTCCGTACCTAGACTCTGTGTTGTGAGGCACCAATCTAAATCACCCCAAAGGCTCCTCAAGATAAGACTGTCCTCTCTTTAAGACCTCCTGTGATAGCAAGTATGGTAGGTATGTCATACACAAAATAGATAGTATTATAGGTATTCACACAACCCATCATGATCATTAGGTATACACACAACCCAAATATTTTTATTCATACGTAGTGTTATTCTCATTACTACCTATGTCATATTTATTTAATTACGAATACTCTCTCTCTCGTAATTCTCATGGATAACTCACCGCTTCGAACACCTTAAAGTTTTATTCCCAAATCATTTTAATAAATTCTGCCTTGTACTGAAATTAATTCCACATTTTTTAATCTCACCCAAATTAACTCAGCTGAACAAATTGGAACCATAGAAACCCAGTCATGTTGTTCAAATGAAATTACATCTCGTTTGAACGAGATAGCAGGTCGTTTGAATGACCTCTTCGCATGACAGGCTATCTCGCTCGAACGAGATGACGTTGTATCATCCCCAACCTCTAGATATAACGTTTTTCCACCATTCTCAACCTAAAAACCTCTACTGGTTACTCCCAACAATCAATTCAAATCACTGTTCCAACATACAGGGATGATTTTTAACAACCTAGAATCATTAAATCATTGACAAACAACCCTAGAATTCAAAATCCCCAAATTCATATAAATTGGAACCCTAGTTCATCAATAGTTTATTCAAGCATTCTAATCCCAGATTCAATCATCAATGTTCATCATAAATTCATGATTATTCCTCTAACTACATTAACGAATTCAATTCCATATTAATTTAGTCCTAATTTAAGCATGTAATCATCAAATGTTCCTCAAATTCACATATAACTCAAGGGTGTTTATTACCTACACTAACATGAACATGATTATTGATAAAAGACAACAAGAATTAAACACTTTCCTCACAAAAGAAGTTCTGATCCGTTGATATCATTGGTATGGTTGTGATCCTCGCTCTTCGATCTACGCGGTGGTGGTCGCGGTGGTGAGAAAGGTGAACTGGTGGTGGTTCTGGCCCTAGAAAACTCTCCTCCTCCTTCCCCCTTTTGGCCTCTCTGTGTATAACATTGATAGCCCTAATCTAACCCACATACCTGACCTTTTATTTCTTTAATTTTCATCATTAATTATACTCCAAAAATACAAATTACCAAAATGCCCTTTCAGGATGCTGATTTGGCCCAAAACTATCCCTGGACCCAAACTAAATCTCCAAGTAGACTTTTTTGACTATTTTGACCCTTTTGGACACATTGGTGCCCTCAAAATGACCATTTGGGTTACTTATAAATAATTTACTTTTTACTCCATTAATTTAGTCCCGACACGACTGACACGCGCGTCCCGACTTAATTACCGTAATTGTCGTATTTCCCACTCGTGATAATTCTCATAAATTCACAATTATATATTACTTTATTTGCTCAGTAATATTCAACGTATTTCTCATCAATAAATACTAACACTTATCTCGCTAGTTAATATTTATTTTAATCCGAATTAGTCATTAATTAAATTTCCCATAATTAAATTTTATTTAAATTTTAATTAATCCCTTGTTTTTAAAGTTTTAAAAATTATGGGGTATTACATTCTTTCCCCCTAATCACGAAATTTCGTACCGAAATTCAGAAATAAAATCATACGTGGTAAAAATAATTCTGGATATTTCTCGCGCATCTCATCCTCGCACTCCCAAGTAGACTCCTCGATGTTATGGTGCTCCCCCCAAACATGAACAAGTGGAACTATATTTGACCTCAATCTCATCTCGCTATGATCTGAGATAGCCACCGATCTCTCCTCGTATGAACTATCAGGCTGTAAGTCAATATGCTCTAAAGCGATGTGAGCGTGAGCCAGCTCATCCTGGAGATACCGTCAAAGCGAAGAAATATGGAACACGTCATGAATCCTATGCAAGTGCTAGGGTAATCCAAGTTTGTAAGCCACTGGCCCAATCCGCTCAATAATAGGGAATGGCCCTACATATCTCGGGGCTAACTTCCATTTCTTCCTAAATCTCATTATCCCCTTCATAGAAGATACACGTAGTAGCACCTGGTCCCCCACATTGAACTCCCTCAAGAACCTCTTGGCATCGGCGTAGCTCTTCTGTCTATCTTGATCAACTCGTATGCGATTCTGAATCATCTCAATCCTGTATGGCGTATACTGGATCACCTCAGGCCCGAGTAACTTGTTGTCCCACACCTCTAACCAATAAGCAGGAGAATGACAAGGTCTATCGTACCGTGCCTCAAATGGGGCCATGACAATAGTAAACTGGTAGGAGTTATTATAGGAAAACTCGACCAGTGGAAGGTCCTACTCCCCCAAAGTCGAGGATACACATCCGTAATATGTCCTCCAACAGCTGGTTCATCCACTCCGTCTTCCCATCCGCGTGCGGGTGATACGTTGAACTTGATTTCAACTCAGTACCCATAACCTCCTAAAAAATCTCTTAAATTCAAGATACAAAAAATCTTGTCCCTGTCTGACACAATATCAAGGGGCACCCCGTGTAATCTCACTATCTCAAAAATAAAAATCTGAGCGTACTGTGCCATAGTAAATCCATCCGAACAGGCAGGAAATGGGCTAACGTAGTCAATCGATCCACAATAACCTACATGGAATCGCGACCTCTCTAAGAAGTAGGCAACCCTGTGATGAAATCCATGGAAATGCTCTCCCATTTTCACATAGGAATCTCTAGCGACTGAAGAAACCTTACTGGTTTCTGATGGTCCACCTTTACCAGCTGTCAGGTGCCACATTTTGAGATGAGCTCTGCAATATCCCTCTTTATCCCGCTCCACCAATACCGTCGCCTCATATCCTGGTACATTTTATCCTTGCCAGGATATAATACAAATTGAGATCCATGCGACTCTGTCATCACTGCGTGTTATAAGTCTTCCCCCTCGAGAACAATCAGTCTACCGTTGAAGCGTAAGCCTTCCTCATAGCTCACTGAGTAGGACTCTACTCCCCCGACTAAAAGCTATTGAATCTTTTCTTGACAAAACGGATCTGCTGCTTGGGTGTGTACGATCCTCGTCACAATCTGGTGTGCAACAATAATGGATAACATGAACAATCTAGTAATCGCCTCTTGATGTCCAAACTCTCTCCATTTCGCCTTCCACACCTCGACTACCTCACCCCCGATCTACGCCTCAACGCATCTGCCAGCACGTTAGCCTTTCCCGGATGGTACTGGATCTCAAACTGGTAGTCTTTCACAAATTCAAGCCACCTGCGTTGTCACATATTCAACTCCCTCTGAGTGAACAAGTACTGCAGTGACTTGTGATCTGCGAACAGGCAAAACTTCTCCCCCAATAAATAATGCCGCCAATCCGAAGTGCAAACATGACTGTCGCCAACTCCAAGTCGTGGTTGGGATAATTTCTCTCATGTGAGTTAAGCTTGGGGGAAGCATAAGTTATAGCCCGATCCTCCTGCTGCAACACCCCACTAAGCCCATGTAACGATGCGTCCTCCACACCTGCCCCGGGGAGTGCTAAAATTGGTGTCGAAGTTAGCTTATCCTTCATCTCATCAAACGCCAACTGACACACATCATCCCAAAAAAACGGTATGCCCTTATGAGCTAGATTAGTCATCGGACTCTTAATCTTCGAAAACCCCCGAATAAACCGTCTGTAGTACCCATATAGGCCCAAGAATCTACGCACCTGTGTCGGTATCGTGGGTTGTCCCCAATCCCTCACCATTGAAACTTTGCTCGGGTCCACTGATATCCCCGACTCTGAAATGATATGTCCCAAAAACTGAACCTCCGCAGCTAAAATCCACATTTTTTGTACTTAGCATACAATTGATGCTCACATAACGTCTGTAGGACCCGACGCAAATGCTCGGCGTGATCCTCCTCGGTACGGGAATAAATCAAGATGTCATCTATGAAGACAATGACAAACTGATCTAGGAAATATCTGAACACCCTATTCATTGATCAACCCAAATGGCATAATTTAAAACTCGTAGGACCCATATCTCGTCAGAAAAATAGTCTTAGACACATCCTGCTCCCTGATCTGTAACTAGTGGTACCCAGACCTCAAGTCTTTCTTTGAGAAGTAAGCTGCTCCTCTCAGCTGGTCGAATCAGTCATCGATGCGAGGCAACGAATATTTATTCTGTATCATAACTTTATTCAATTCTCGATAATCCACACATAGTCGTAAGGATCCATCCCTCTTCTTCACAAATAGAACTGGGGCACCCCAAGGTGAGGTACTCCTCTGGATGAATCCTTGTCCTAATAACTGTTCAATCTGATCCCTCAACTCTCGAATCTCTGTAGGAGCCATATGATAGGGTGCACGGGCAATCGGTTAAGTGCTTGGTGCTAAATCTATCACGAACTCTATCTCCCTACTCGGTGGTAGTCCCGATATATCCTAAAACACATTGGCAAACTCCCTAATGATCGGAATCGAATTAAGAGGGATCACAACTCCCGTAGAGGTCTCCTCCTCTATATAATATAAGTGAGTGGATGATCCTCCCTCAGGGCGAGGAATTAACCATTTAAAACATCTCCTGACCAGGGATAGCAAAAATAATGCTCCTACTAAAGCAGTCAATCATGGACCTATACATGGCTAGCCAATCTATGCCAATAATGGCGTCGTACTCAGACATATCCAAGACAAGCATGTCGGCAGGAAAAATGAGGCTCCAAATTTCTATACCCACACCCCGACATATAAAGAAAATCATTGTCCCATTACCCAACGGTGAGTCTACACACGTAAGAGTACTATTCGCAGTATCTAATAACCCCATAGAATGTGAAAATCTAGTGGCAATAAATGAGTGTGAAGCTCCCATGTCAAATAAAATGTTCCCCAGAGTCCCCTGAATAGAAAACATACCCTCAACAGTGGGTGGAGCCTGATGGACATTGTAAACATGCCCATACTGTAGTTGCCCCTGCTAAACCGAAACTGTGGGAATGGTAGGCAAAGATGGGACTGGTGCTGGCACTGGGAGGGTAGTGGGAAATATCGGTCTTTGGGGATCCTGAAGAGTGCCCTGCTGCTGCTGCGGGACCCTCTCCTTTTGTGGGTAGTCTTGACATTTGCGTCCAGCATTGCCATAAATGAAACACCTACCAGTAAAATGTCCTCCCCTCTGATTCTGCTCTCCTCGGCCCTGCTGGCCATTCCCACCCCTCCCTTGGCCCTGCTATAACTGTTTTTGGTCTGGGTGGCCCTGGTGACCCTATTGGCCCTAATGGCCATGCCTGAAACCTCTCTTCCCCTGAGAAAACCCCCTGATCTGAATCTCTTAGCAGAATCCCCTGGCTGGGAACCCTGCTCCCGCTATCTCTGCTGAATCTGAGCTACTAGTGCTTCGCTAGAACTACCTCCCTCGGTCCTGTCCTGCTAGCTGGACTCTCTAACTCGCTTTCTCCCCTTAACATGGAAGCGGTGATCCTAGCAGTGTAGTAAAGATATATTAAATGCATCTGCATAGAACTATAGGGAAAGGTTACCCAGAAGATGCTATCTAATCCTCGAGGTCAGGTCGTCCATGAACATCTGAATCTTCTTCTCTTCAGTAGGCACCAGGTTTACCAATCTAGTAAACTCCTCTTCATATTTTGCTACACTATTCCCCTCCTGGGTGAGGTCCAGTAATTTTCACCTCATTTCAGTCTGAACGGCGAAAGAAAAATATTTATTATCAAACTGCACCCAGAAGTCCTGGATCGTCAAAACATCACGCTCCTCAGCAGTAGGAGTGGACTCCCACCACTGTAACACTGCTCTAACCAGCTTGAAGGTTGATAATATCTACTTTTGCACCTCCGTGCACTCATACATCCGCATGTGCCTCTGTATGTCCTTTTTCCATTGGCTGACTGCCACAACATCTGAGCTCGTCGAGAACTCTAAGGGGTGTGCCTTCTGGAATGCGTGTACCGGGGTAGGTGCCACTGCCTGCGTCTGTGGTGGGGCCTGCTGAACCACGTCTAGTGCTGTATTAACCGCTTGTGCAACTATAGTAGCTACCTCAGCCCTGGGTGGTAGCTAGCTGCTACTCGAGCTGGGATTTTCTGGCCTATGGTGCTTGATGATACGTAAATATTGCGTATTTCATCCTCCGAACGGATGCATTTTAGCCCCCTCGGGTATCTTATTCCCTATATTTATGCTCGTTAACCAGACAACCTCGGATTTCTACGTTAACATGTTTTGCAGGGGTTAATTGAGCTTTTATAGTTATTTGGATGCTAAGTGTGAAGTTCGACCGTATTCCGCTCAATTTTCGTACGCGATCGCACGTTCAAGGAAATTTTAGTATTTTCACATCTTGGGCACCTAGCCCAACATCTTCACGGAAGTTGTAGCCTTCCTCACAAGCTTCGCGTGGCCAACGGTGCGTGATTTCGAGTCCGTATAAAGAAGTTACGGCGATTCTAGCGGACGGGAAATGCAAGCATGCAAAAACAGCAATGCAGTGTGCTGTTACCTGCTTGATCGATCGATCGATCGACGATTTTGGTAGATCGATCGATCATTCTCGAAAGTGGACTTTTTTCTTCTCTATCAATCGATCGACGATTTTGGTCGATCGATCGATCCCCTGTTTCCAGGAGATATTTTGCCTTTTAATTTCTTTCTTCTTTTCTTTTCTCTACATATTCCAACTTACTATAAATACCCATTTTTGATGTAATAACAGGGATAATTCGTTTTAGGTTAGAATAGCTTATGGTTTAAGGGTTTTGGAGAGTTCTTCTTCAATTGTTCTTGGATTGACACCCCATTTGGGTTGAATGTTGCACTATTCATCATCCTCTCCATTAATATAGTTTGTATTTACTTCATTCTTGCTTTCTAATTAGATTTACATGCTTTGTTAATTAGTTTACATGCTTTGATTTACTTGCTTTCTAATATAAATTTACCGCATTTATTTATCGCGTTTTTAAGATGCTTTCTAGGTAATTTAAATTAGGTTATGTTTGAATAGAACTCACTCCAGTTAACGCGTTGCTTGGATTTGGTGATAGTGTTTAGGGGTCTATTTCGGGTGCGTTGTCCTAGTTATTACGCCTAGGACATTTAGCAGGGCATATCATGTATGTCCAGTGCTTACGACCTTTTGCGCGTAATTTCTGGGATATTTGTTGACGCCAAAATCTTATTAGACTTTTATGAGGATTTAGGGGCGTGACAACCTTGATTTAATTAACTGTCGAAACGAGATGCATTCTAAATAACTCGTTGACCCATGTAACCATTTTATACAAATTAACCCGGGTGAGGGATATTCGATGCAACCTATAGTTTTACTTGCTTTGTTAGTCTAGTTTCAATACCCTTGCCTAGAATAATCTTTCCCTTTTATGCATCTTTTTACTTTTTAGTTTGTAATCACCTTTTACACTTTTATTTCGGAATATTAAATCACTTAAATTCTAGCATCTCATCCCAGAGTATCTTTCGATACCCGACTTACCGATGTGCTTGCCTCGCAAGTGTAGTAGTAACTTTGGTTTTTGTATTGTCGCAGTGAAATGAAAATAATGACTGTGCACTTTACATGAGCACACCTTTCACGCGCAATCAAAATGGCGCCGTTTTCGGGGATGAGTTTGTTTTAGACTTTAATTGATTTAGTATTTCATAGTATTTTCTTTTTATTTGTATTATTTGCTAATATTTTGCAGGACTTCCACATTTACGCACTTAGAAACGCTTGAATTTTTCCCTCGCGCACTTACTTTGTGGAATTTGCCACTTGAGCCATTTTTGTGGTAAGCATGTCTTATTCCAATTCTTTCGGTAATCATTGTCATAATTCTCAAAATTCTCGCAAACCTATGACTTTCGGTGAATACTTAGAATCCCAAAGTATAACAAATTCAAATATGAATTTGGTCGAGAATAACGAAAGTCAAAATCTAGGTTATTGGAATTTTGATGATGATGATGATGATAATGATTTTGGGCCTTTACCTCCTTATAATAGGAATTTTGAAACGAATTCGAATAGTTTTCAAAATTCCTATAATAATGAGTTTTCAGTTAAGTCCGATGATAATTTTCAAAGTTCCCATTTTCATGCATCCGCTCCTCGACCCATGACATTTGGTGAGGGTTTGTGTATGTATGAGAATGAGAAAATTGAAAATCCTTATTGGGAAGAAAATCGTTCGTGGGAACATGACTTGGATTTATTATTTGAGTCCGACGACGATTTTACTTTCGAGACTTTTGAGGTCGAGGAATGTTTTGAACCAAATGAGGTACTTTTGCCTACTTTGGAACAAACCATTCTAGACTTTGCCCATTGCGTAATAGATATTATAAGTGAGGATGAAAATGATGTAATGTCTATTTGCAATGAAATTATTTCTTCTTTGGTCCCCAAAGAAAAACATTTCATTGAAAATGATATTATTTCCTTCGAAACTCAAACTTCATGCGATGATGATTCATCTCATGAGTTTGAATTTCTTTCATTCCCATTTTCACTCTCTATTATCACACCGTCTCAAGTACCCGATGATTCTGTTTCAAACTTTAATGTTTTAAACCTTTTCGCCGATGAGGAGTACTTGCTCGAGTCGCCTTCCATGATCGCATCCGTGCTTTTTTGTGTGCGCCGCCTCCCATTCCAATTTTAAAATCATTGGGAGGATATTCGGCTTTTCTCGATCCCCACTTGTTTTTGTCACCCGTTCAATCCCCTCCATCTTCCCACCAAAACTTTTAATTGGCAATGGTTCCTTTCTTTCGCCTTGCACATGCCTTCCGTTGTTCAAACGGAATCCATATTTTTCGGAAGGCATGCTTGTATGTGAGGGTACACCGGTTATCCTCCAAAGTCAAATCGTTTTCACGGTGGACCCTCAGCTATTTAGACTTCTAGTGTATAGTTAGTGTGAGGCCCTAAATAGTAGGTTGTATCTAGTTAGCTTTTTATTCTTTCTTTATTTTTATTTTAGTTTAGTGTAATTAGTTAATTTTTTGTTATTTGTTTTTTCTATGCTCGGTACTAACTTGTTTTGTAGATTCTTTGGACTTGTTCTTATGAAAATCGCTCCAATTTTAGGTAATATCGCTCTTTTCCTCTCTCAATTTGGTTCTTAATTAACATTGAGTACAATGTCAAGTTTTAAGTTAGGGGGTGTGGGATATTCTATCCATTTACTTATTTAGTCCATATTTTTGCTCACATGTTAGTTACTTAGTATGCTTTTCTTAGAAAAATTCAAAAATTTCAAAAATATTTTCTTTCTTTTTTTCTCCTTTTTTAGGTATTTTTCCTTTGTTTTCGATGATAAATTGCCCGATCCAATAGACAACCCAATGATGCATGTTCTCGATTTTAGAAGTTATTAGACTTTAGTCTCAATTATTGATATTATGAATAACTTCATGAATTAAATTTTAATCCCATGAGCACATGCACTTTTATTGCCTTATTAATTTGGTTTAATATTTTTATAACTATATAATCTTTTGTTGCATTGTATATACTTACACCGAGTAAGCTTTGTACCTTTCGTCGTTTGTGAGTGTATACACTATTCTTTTCTCATTGAAAACGTTGAATTCGTTGGTAATCTCTCTTTTCTTTCATTTGACCGTTCATTAATTGAGTTCATACTTGAAATGTGTTACTTGATCATGATTTTTATATATTGTTTTGATTCGAGAATTGCGTAAACTTTGTGAAATGATCATAGGCATTCTTTGTTATATCACCCATATTAGCCTTGACCTCACCCTTATATGTTTACCCTCGTTAACCCCTTTGAACCTAAATATAGCCTTTCGTTTCATAACCCCAATCCTATAACCAACTCCGAATTGGAGTTTTAGCCCATACATACACTTTCCATACGTTTGTTTGGAATGTTACTTGGGATTGAATGTTGTTGTTGTGATGTCGGTTGCAATTTAGGCATATGAGAGTTTGAAAATTAAAAAGAAAAAAAAGTGAAAAAAGTGATGAAAAAGAGAAAGCAAAAAGCAAAAGAAAATAAAAGAAAACATGAGAAAAAGAAGAAAAGAAAAGAAAGATAATGTTGTAAATGTTGTATAATGTTCAATAAGCTTTGATTACTCTCCCCGATGATATATCTAATGCCGTTTTGGAAGTTGTTTATCCAATTTTGATATTTCCCTCATTCTTCCATTATCCCGAGTTTTCATCCCGAACACCATGAATCCGTACATACATTCCTTCATTTCTCAACCTAGCCTAACCTACATCATAACCCTATTAAAGTCCTATGTGATCTTTGGTTAATTTAATTCAAAAGTCATAATAGTTGTGATAATCTGTGAAAATGTGTTTCGCCTCTTTTAGTGTGTGGTATCTTTCATTGAGATTATGGTTTTTCAGTTTATATATAGCGTTCTTCATTTGTGACATGTGTGCGGCCAAGTTTTCGTTTACAGTTACTCTTTAGCCCGCATGTTCCGTGTGTCACCTTCCTGTTTCAAGTGAATTTCATTTGATGAGTGTAATGCCCGTGAGGATTGAATTTATGCTTGCTTTAATGTTTATCCAGTTTATATAAGTTTTTCGCCAAATCACACTTTGCATGTGCTCGCTCCCCTCCCACATTTTAAAGTTTCAATTATATGAGGTGCATTCTATAATGTTAATGATTTGGACTTTTGTTTGAATTCATTCACTTTGCTAATAATGCGTATAAAATCTTTTTCGCCATTGTTGGGCTTGTCGCATGTTGTCTTGTGATTATTTTGAGGAAACAGTGTGATGTTTGTGGGTATCATCCCTGAAAACTCTCATGAGACGACACACGTCCACTAGGGTGACCTAGGGGTATAACGGCTTATTGCATACGCTAAATGCAATCGAATCGCCCGCGAAAGTGGCCTTTTTCTTTTATACCATATTTTTGTACCTATCCCTATTTTTGGTTTGCTTGTAGTTCTTGTTGCATCCTATTTCATTGCTAGGGACTAGTAATGTGTAAGTTAGGGGGTGTGATGATACGCAAATATTACATATTTCATCCTCCGAACGGACGCATTTTAGCCCCCTCGGGTATCTTATTCCCTATATTTATGCTCGTTAACCAGACAACCTCGTATTTCTATGTTAAAATATTTTGCAGGGGTTAATTGAGCTTTTATAGGTATTTGGATGCTAAGTGTGAAGTTCGGACGCAATCCGGTCGATTTTCGTACGCGATTGCACGTTTAAGGCCATTTGAGTCTTTTCACAGCTTGGGCACCTGGCCTAACATCTACACGAAAGTTGTAGCCCTCCTCTCAAGCTTCGTGTGGCTGTGAATGGTGCGCGATTCCGAGTCTGTATGAAGAAGTTACGGCGATTCTAGCAGACGGGAAATGTAAGCATGCAAAAATAGCAATGCAGTGTGCTGATACCTACTTGATCGATCGATCGACGATTTTGGTAGATCGATCGATTATTCTCGATAGTGGACTTTTTTCTTCTTGATCGATCGATCGACGATTTTAGTCGATTGATCGATCCCCTGTTTCCAGGAGATATTTTGCCTTTTAATTTCTTTCTTCTTTTCTTTTCTCTACTTATTCCAACTTACTATATATACCCATTTTTGATGTAATAACAGGGATAATTCGTTTTAGGTTAGAATAGCTTAGGGCTTGAGGGTTTTGGAGAGTTCTTCTTCAATTGTTCTTGGATTGACACCCCATTTGGGTTGAATGTTGCACTATTCATCATCCTCTCCATTAATATAGTTTGTATTTACTTCATTCTTGCTTTCTAATTAGATTTACATGCTTTGTTAATTAGTTTACATGCTTTGATTTACTTGCTTTCTAATATAAATTTACCGCATTTATTTATCGATTTTCATTTATCGCCACTACACCAAATCTGCCGAATTATCACGGTCATTGACCTTGACAAGTTGGACTTGTCAAGGTCAATGACCGTGACAATTCTGGGGGTGACAAATTTTTTTGTCACGGACTTTTCACGGTCATTGACCATGACAAGTTCGTTAGAATTGTCACGGTCATATCACGGGCCTTGACCGTGACAATCTTTGTCACGGTTAAGGATCGTGACAAAACCGTGCCAGTGTTTAAAAAAATTGTCACGGTCAACGACCGTGACAATTCTGGGCAGAATTGAAAAAAAATTTGCTGGGCAGTATGGACACTACCACTGCCCAGCAGTATATATGTACCTGTTATAGCAACGTTGTACCTGTTCAAACATTATATATCCAGATAAAATAGAGATAGTGCAAATATACATTCAAAATAGAGAGAATATGCATCACCATATAATCCAAATATAATTCAAATGTAATAATTTAAAACAATTCAATTCAAACTTAGATCAATGTCACTAAATGTTTGGGGTATGGTTAACGCTGAGGAGGTGAGTAGGCCACACGATATACGAATTAACACATCCACTAATATACGCTGTTCCTCATTGTTCGCGCAACCATAATTGGGAGTTCTCCTTCCTGAGCATCATATGCGTGACGAGCACCCTAGACTCGATGTCTTGAAGCTCACGTCCATGAACTAGTGCACCCTGGACGATATTTGGATCCCTCAACCCCCGCCCTATCCGTTGGCCATCGAATATGTCCATTATAAACACGCTCGGCAAACCAAGTGTCGACATCAATCTGTTAAAGGGAGACAAATAGGGAAGTGGATCATCAAAGTCCGCATGTGTTGGCGACGAAGCAGCGAGGTCCACTTCCTCGTCCTCGTCCTCCCACACCTCCTCCTCCCGCACTGCCTTCTCCTTCCCTTTACCCTTATGATTTCCTCCCAACGAACGCCTCACGAATGAGTACATATCCTGGACCGTCACCTCCAAATATGACAGCTTCGCGTCATGTGAATCCACCGTTCGAGCCAACCCGGTGTCGCTCGTCTCCAATCCTATGATCCTTGATTTGGCCAGCTGCGAGCTCACCCCCCTTGTGCTCCCCTTGTGATCAGAGCCAAGCACTTGGATGAGTGCGTCTGTGGACAAAGATGCCCTGTCGGCATTAGACTGCGACTCTTGCACTTCCTTAAGCTTTGCTTCAAATGACAAAAAGCATATGATTAGTAAAATAAGCAAATTAAAAAATTATAACGTAAAAGTAAACTGTCGGATTACTTACAATCGTGGTCGCGACGCTTGGGGACACCTCCTTGTCCTTCCCCTTCTTCGTCCGAAGAGCCACATAAGTATCGAGCCTATGTGGCCTACCCCCAGGGCCACTCCCTGTCCCCTGAAATAAAATAAAGTACAATTTGTATCAGCCCGATCAAGTAAAATAATGCAGAATAATATATTTTATGTAGTTATAGAAAAATTAAATCTTACCATCATCCTATGCTCCACCTCGGCGTAAGATGTCCGGCCGGAGTAGTGCACATCCATCTTTTTTGCCTGGTTTTCCCTTGTCGATTGGCGAGATGCCAATTGTCACTCCCCGATCTCATTGTCAATGACCCTTTGCCATTGTGCCAATGAGATTGGCTCCTTCGGCGGGATGAATTCATGCCATTGGATAATGGACTCTCATGTCTTCCCAAAGTACCGGGTCCGCATATTTTTCTTCCACGTCTTGTGTTGCTCCCTCAACTGCTCCAAGATGGAATCGCGTAGCTTAGGATCCGGGTTGAATTGTTCCTGTCCAACAAATACAATATTAGTTGCAAATAAATATAAATATAAATATAAAATGAAATTGAAATTGAAATCGAAATTGAAATATTCATATAAATATAAATATATTACCTGTAAGGCCACCCAAACAGCTAACTTGAGCTCATATGGCACCTCCTTCCAACTAATGTGCCCCGGTCCGATGATCGTCTTTACCGGCTCGAGGGATCTCGCTAATAGCCCCGATTTGTTCTCGATGGGCATCCCTAATTTGCCATATTTGGGGAGACTAGGAGCCGACGAGCCCTCGTCGCCTCCGCTACCACCGAATCCAGAGGACATCATCATAACTAGCATCATCATCCTTGCCTTAATAACTGAAGGTGACATTTACTGTAAAAAAATGTTATTAGTACATATCAAAATGAATTAAAAGAAGACATGAAAATATGTACAATTACTACAAATAAAAATGAATTGCTACTGTTAAACACCTCAATGGACAATAATCCAGTGGTCATACCACTTTTAAAGGTACGAAGCGTATATTAAAGGTACGAAGCGTATATTAAAGGTACGAAGCGTATAAACAAAGTAATTTTTAAAAAAAGTTAAAAAATTCCACCCCCATATGGAAAATAATCCAGTGGTCATGCCACTTTTAAAATTAACCAACCCAACATCGATCCACTATAATCCAACAACAATGTCAACAACAAATATGTATCCCATACTCCTTCTAATTCATCTACTCAATTAATTATTTTCTTCAATTAAACTAATAATTAAAGTATACAATTATTAATTTACTAATTTACAATGAGGGGCAATACTACTTTCATAATTAATCATATATTAATTTACTAATTTACAATGAGGGACACTCAATTAATTCGTTTACAAGGGACATTACGTACAAACACGCACACTACACACACATATAAACACACACGCACGCACACACACACACACACACACACACACACACACACACAGCCCCCCACCCCTCCCCCTCCCCCTCACCCCGCCCCACCCTGTCCCACCCCCCACCCACCACACGCGCACACACACACATACACACACACGCACAATAACTACAAGTACTACAATAATTATACGAGCGTAAGTAATTTGAAAAATTAACACCAAAATAGCCATATTTTCATAAATCCAAATGGGCTTTTTTCAACTCTTGTAGGGGGAAAAAGTTAATTATATCTTAACCAAAAACACAAAGTACCATTATTATTATTATTATTATTATTATTATTATTATTATTATTATTATTATTATTATTATTATTATTATTATTATTATTATTATTATTATTATTATGAAAACATGCAAATTAAACCTTGAAGTTTGGGGTTAATTTTAATTTAGACTCGACATTTCAAAAGTTACAATGTTAACCCTAAATTTTTAACATGGTTGTTAACCAACGGTTTCTTTTCGTTAAAAACTTAATGCACATTAGTACAATTCTATTTGTACAATCGATGTGTAATGTATCAATTATTTGCGAAGTAGGTGCTATATTACCATTTAAAATTATATTACCATTTAAAATTGCAATAATATATATATATATATATATATAATTTATTGGATTAATAATAAATTAATTAAGATAAAATTCTTAAATTAATTAAGATAATTTTTCTATCTCTCCCCCATGATCTCCATTAGTACACACTTGCCACCGCCCACCCCCCACCCTGCCCCACCCCCTCCCCACCCACCACACATGCACACACATGCATACACACACACATACACACACACACACATGCACAACCCCCAACCCCTACCCCCACCTGCCCCACCCCCTCCCACCCCCCCACACCACACACGCACACACACACACACACACTCACGCACATATACACACACACACACATACACACACACACACACACATATATATATATATACACACACACACACACATATATATATAAATGGAGTAGAGAGAGAGAGAGAGAGAGTAGTGTAGAGAGAAAGAAAAAAGGAGGGAAGAACGGCAAGGGAAAAAAGAAGGGGAAAGTTTTTTTTTATTGCGACATTTGTCACGGTCGTGTCACGGTCATTGACCGTGACAACATTATAAGTATTGTCACGATCATTGACCGTGACAATACTTTATCACGGACTTGTCACGATCAATGATCGTGACACAAAACGCGTGTTTGTTGTCACGGTCATTGATCGTGATAAGGCTAAGTGATGGAAGGGTGACAATTTACCCATTTTGGTGTAGTGCGCATTTTTAAGATGCTTTCTAGGTAATTTAAATTAGGTTGTGTTTGAATTGAATTCACTCGGGTTAACACGTTGATTGGCTTTGGTGATAGTGTTTACGGGTCTATTTCGGGTGCGTTGTTCTAGTTATTACGCCTAGGAGATTTGATCTGCATATCATGTATGTCCTGTGCTTACGACCTTTTGCGCGTAATTTTCGGGATATTTGTTGACGCCAAAATCTTATTATGCTTTTATGAGGATTTAGGGGCATGACAACCCTTGATTTAATTAACTGTCGAAACGAGACGCATTCTAAATAACTCGTCGACCCATGTAACCATTTTATACAAATTAACCCGGGTGAGGGATATTCGATACAACCTATAGTTTTACTCGCTTTGTTAGTCTAGTTTCAATACCCTCGCCTAGAATAATCTTTCCCTTTTATGCATCTTTTTACTTTTTAGTTTGTAATCACCTTTTACACTTTTATTTCGGAATATTAAATCACTTAAATTCTAGCATCTCGTCTCAGTGGATCTTTCGATATCCGACTTACCGCTGTGCTTGCCTCGCAAGTGTAGTAGTAACTTTGGTTTTTGTATTGTCGCGGTGAAACGAAACCGTGCACTTTACACGAGCACACCTTTCACGCGCAATCAGTGCTCATCTCGGAGGCATCTAAAACGAAAGAAAATTTATAAGTCCACAGTTCAATAAATCTTAATATAGTTGAAGAAGCATATAAAAATTCAGAATGCAAAAATGCTAATAATAGGGCTCTATATCTAAGAACGCTAAGTTGGAAGCATAATAAGTCGTACAGATCCTAAAGGAATGTAGAACTTGATGCTATGATACCACCAGTAACACTCCGCCTAATTAAATACCAGGTGATCAATCCTTTATTAAATTAAATCAAAGTATCTAGTTGGTTCAGTCTTAGCATCACTGTCGAAACCATTTATTTTATTAATCACCTAATAATTAATTAAGCTATTGTCAAATACATTTTTTCCAATAAATAAAATCAATTGAGTTAACCATTCACATATTAACTTATTTTTGAACGAACAATTTACGGGTAAAACACCATCTAACTGAAAATGATAAAGTTGACATAATCAATTCAATTAATAAAATCCAAACCATACCAAATCCACCTGAACTGAAATACTGAATTGAAAAGAGTACAATGTCTTTATAACATAAATAAAATGAGAATGGGCGACACATTCCCTAACTGAGAATCCTAAATCAAATAACTGAAGTCATAGATATGGAGCATTTAAATACGAGGACCTGCAACTCCCACAATAGCTGCACCACGTCAAAAGATCCAATAGTTTAAGCCTGACATTCCTGTGGCTGGACACCTAAAATAATTTCACAAGAAAAGAGATTTTGTAAGAAATGGGTCAGAGCCCGAGTGTAAAATATTTTAAAACAATTTAGCAAGTATTTAAAAATTGCAATAAATCAAATATTATGTGCATGTTAGCTTTTCGAGCACTCACTTGAGATTTTCACCTCTCAACTATTATGCACGCCTAACGTACCCCTAACCTGTCCTAATTATTTTTATCACACCTAACTAGGTAGTAGCCATAAACCATCTAACCCTCACCCGTAGTAATAGTCCATATTCCCCACATATAATTATTATTAAATATACTATCCCAAGTAAAATTCTACAATAAGGTTAAGAATTCACATGATTGATTCGATTCCAGTTACATACTCATCTACATATTCGCACGGTAGATTAAATCACAAGTATTTATTTGCCATCACACTATTATAAATAAATACTAATACAACACCCCTAGACTCAGCCGGGGTGCAAGTATACTTCTGCTATCGAGTCTCGGTACATCTCGTACTGAATAAGGACAATCAGTTCGGAATCACTCTCGAACCGTATAAATACAAGTCACACATATTGGAGGCGAACATAGTTCCAAGCCTATGGGATATGCACATACCTATGCACCCATATGATCATTAACACTATCATTCTCACAGATAGTCCGTACCTAGGTTCTATGTTCTGAGGCACCAATCTAAATCCCCCCAAAGGCTCCTCAAGATAAGATTGTACTCTCTTTAAGACCTCATGTGATAGAAAGTATGGTAGGTATGTTATACATAATAAATAGTACTATAGGTATTCACACAACCCATCAACATCATTAGTATGCACACAACCCAAATATTTTAGTTCATACGTAGTATTATTCTCATTACTACCTACGATATATTTATTTAATTACGAATACTCTCTCTCTCTCTCATAATTCTCAAGGATAACTCACCGCTCCAAACACCTTAAAGTTTTATTCCCAAATAACTTTAATAAATTCTTCCCTATACTGAAATTAATTCCACATTATTAAATCTCACTCGAATTAACTATACTGGACAAATTGGAACCAAAGTGAATTTTGCAGAAACCCTATCACGTCGTTAGAACAAAATTGCATCTCGTTTGAACGAGATAGCAGGTCGTTTGAACGACCTTTGCGAGCGACATGCTATCTCGCTCGAACGAGATCCAATCTCGTTTGAACGTGATGATGCTGTATCGTCCCCAACCTCTAGCTGTAGCGTTTTTCCACCATTCTCAACCTAAAAACCTCTAGTGGTTTCTCCCAAACTCCCAACAATCAATTCCAATCATTGTTCCAACATATATGGATGATTTCTAACAACCTAGAATCATTAAATCATTGACAAACAACCCTAAAATTCGAAATCCTTAAATTCATATAAATTGGAACCCTAGTTCATCAATCTTTAATTCAATCATTCTAATCCCAAATTCAATCATCAATGTTCATCATAAGTTCATGGTTATTCCTCTAACTACATAAACGAATTCAATTCCATATTAATTCAGTCTTAATTTAAGCATGTAATCATCAACTGTTCCTCAAATTCACATATAACTCAAGGGTGTTTATTACCTACACTAACATGAACATGATTATTGCTAAAAGATAGCAAGAATTAGATATTTGCCTCATAAAATAAGTTTTGATCCGTTGATGTCATTGGTATGGTTGCAATTAGGTGTGCACATGGTTCGGTTCGGTTCGGTTCCACTACGGAACCAGAACCAGAACCGAAATTGATCGGTTCCATGGTTTTGGAACCAGAACCAGAACCAAAATTGGTCGGTTCGGTTCGGAACCGAACCATCGGTTTTCGGTTTGGTTCGGGTTGGTTCATGGTTCTGGTTCTTGGTTCGCGGTTTGGGTCGTGGTTCTGGTTTGCGGTTCTAGTTCGCGGTTCTGGTTCGCGGTTTTCATTAATGGTTCTGGTTCGTGGGTTGGTTCTCGGGTTGGTTAATGGTTCTGGTTCATGGGTCGGTTCTCGAGTAGGTTCTTTGGTCCGGTTTTTTGGTTCGGTTCCATGGGTTCGGTTCTCGGTTCGGTTCGGTTTGGTTCAGGTATAAAACCGAGAACCGAACCGAACACTTCGGTTCTCAATTTTTTGGAACCAGAACCAACCCGTGGAGAAAAAAAACCGAACCAACCCAACCCACGAAGGTCGGTTTGGTTCGGTTCTTTGGGTAAACGGTTTTTTTGCACACCCCTAGCTGCAATCCTCATTCTCCGATCTACACGGTGGTGGTCGCGGTGGTGAGAAAGGTGCACTCTTCGTGGTTCTGGCCCTAGAAACCTCTCATCCTCCTTCCCCCTTTTGGCCTCTCTGTGTCTAACACTGATTGCCCTAATCTAACCCACGTACCTGACCTTTTATTTCTTTAATTTTTTGTGACACCCCGTCTAATTAAATACCGGGTAGCTACTCCTTTACTAAAATTAATACAAAATGCCAAGTTGGTTCAGTTAATAGCATCACTGTCGAAAGCATTTTAATGATTACTAACCACCTAGTATTTAAAAAGCGAGTTGCCAATTTTAAATTAAATCTGATTAGCATGAAGTAAGTGAAGAATAAAATAATAACATAACCATACACAATAAAGTCCCAATAGTGTAATCAACAAGTAATAAAGAGTCTGGAGGAAATACTCCTCACAACAATCCCACAACTGAAATAATATAAAAGGGCTGAATCCTGAATTAACTACAATCCACAACCTGAATAACTGAATATAAAATGTCTCTAAAAGAAATGGGCGACATGCCCTACAAATGATGCAACTAAATATGGAGTCAAGACTAGAAAAGGAGGCGTCTACTATCAAGGCCCTGTAACTTCCACAACAGCTACAGCTCGTCACCCGAATATAATTTTTTTATGCATGGTGTCCTTGTGGCTGGGCACCTAAAAAGGTTTTTACAAAAAAATAGATTTGAAAGCAAACGGGTCAGAGCCCGAAAGTGGAGAGTATTTTAAAAACAGCAAGTGCTTTAATAACATTAAAACAGTGAATGCAAAATACATGTTAGGACGTGCTCTCACATGAAATACTCACCTCTCGACTAATTGTGCACTCCTAACGTACAATACCAATCTAAGTGGTATTCATATCTAACTAAACCGTCATAAGTTGTAACCTTTCTACTTGGTTCACAATATAAATTCCCAACGTTATCAATTAAATAGGAGGCTTTACTTAAACTCGGATTCTCAATTATTAGCAAAACAATTCACAGCAGGTTTTCCCTTTTTATCTTTATCAAGACGTTACTACAATTATACTCGCAATTAAACATAACAATTCCTTTTCATTTAACCGTATATCATTCACATCATAAATATACAATACAAGCACCCCGAGGCTAAGCTGCGGTGCACACATACTCTGTTATCCATCCCGGTACATCACGTACATAAGGATCACGCATTCCGAATCTCTCAGGAATCGTTTTCAGATAACAACAATCACAAACAATGGAGGCAAACACAGTCACATCACATGGGTCACGCACATACCTACGCTCCCACGATCAGCAGTCTTATTAACTTCCCAATAAGTCCTTCTCTGACCTATGTCCTCGAGGTACCAATCTAAATTCCCCCATAGGCACACAAAGATTAGATGGCCCTAAGCGAACGCAAACCTCCCGTGATAGCAAGTATGGTAGGTATGTCATACACATAAAATCA
The DNA here is from genome assembly GCA_949130495.1 of Sambucus nigra. Classification (NCBI taxonomy): domain Eukaryota; kingdom Viridiplantae; phylum Streptophyta; class Magnoliopsida; order Dipsacales; family Adoxaceae; genus Sambucus; species Sambucus nigra. The sequence goes on from OX422208.1 coordinate 206,284,130, forward strand.
TATACACATACTAAGCATGCACATATCTTAGTAATTACCATAATTTATTAGTGGTATACTTCTCATTCTCATACCAACTTATAATTTTACACCTTTCATATGTTCGGTTGTATGTTTTTAAGTCATCAATTATCCTCACAGCGTGATTAGTCACTCGCATCCTAATCCACAAATATTATTTGGTTCCAATCACACTTCTATATTTTACTCCGCAATATATCCCAAATATCCGTTAATACAAATATTTAAGCCGTCACTTGTTCTCACATTGTAATAGTTACTCACGTCCTAATCCACAATTATCATTATTCTTAAGATCCTTACTTCTGCCCCAAACCTCATTTCATCAAATTATTCGAATTTACTCTTTAAACCCTAATATTATCTCACTCATCGAATTTAGAATAATTCCTCAAATTGAATTCTAATTAAGGTCCAAATTTTATAACCATACCTACTGGTCTTCCTTAAGTCTAAGGATATTCATAAAGTCTCCAATAATAATTTTCTAAGGGTTAACATCATTAAAATTTAACTAGGGAAAATTTTACTCATTCTGGGAAGGTCGATCGATCGACCTTGAACATCGATCGATCGATGGTGGTCGATCGATCGACTGATGAATGTCGATCAATCGATTGCTCTAGATAGGCTATGGACTGCTTCGTTTTGCAGTCCTCAAATCATCCCAAAACTCCATTATAATGCATGAAACTCTAATCTAACGTTATAATATCATCATACAACGATTCTACAACATTGTTAACGTTCTAAAACACATAAATCATCAACCAAGGGCTTTATTTGGATCAAAACTTCATCAAGAACCCGACTTTTCTATTTCTTTCAAGACCAATAATAATTCTCTTCTTAAATCCGTTTTTAGATCATTAAGGGTTATATTTTGGATTCATAATTCGTCCAAAATATTTCTACATGCAATTCCTAACATGGTTTATAGTTTTAATCCTCAAATTCATGGGTTTTTATCAATCTCCCAAAACAATGCAATTTTCATAAATGTCTAAGCATGGAAGAAACATTCGTTTGAAATTAACGTAATTAAACCACTTGCCTTGGATTTTTCTCTGAATTTGGTGTTGAATTGATGAAGGTTGCTCTCTCCTTTTCTCCCAAGGTTGAAGGTTGAAGATGGAGGTTGTGTTTGTCTTTTGGGAACTGAACATTATGATGTCGCCACTGAACACGCACTAACGAAACTATCTTTGATCGAAGCTTCCGCTCACTTCGGTCCAAAATAGCAATCGGCCCCTCCTCGTAGGAGCTATCCGGCTGGAGATCGATGTCCTGCAAAGCAATGTGAGAATAGGCCAAATCGTCTCTAAGATATTTACTTAGCGAGGAAATATGAAACACATCGTGAATCCGATGTAAATGCTCCGGTAACCCAAGCCTATACGCAACCGGTCCAATCCGCTCAATAATAGGAAATGGTCCCACATATCTCGGTGCCAACTTCCCTTTCTTCCCGAAACGCACAATCCCCTTCATAGGAGATACTCTGAGCAAAACCTAGTCCCCCACTTGGAACTCCCTGAAGAATCTCTTCGCATCATCATAGCTCTTCTGCCGATCCTGAGCTACCCGAATGCGACTTCGAATCAATTCTATCCTTGCCAAAGTATCCTGAATCACTTCCAACCCAAGTAGTTTGTCGTCCCCCACCTCCAACCAACATGCTGGGGAACGACAAGGTCTACCGTACAACCCCTCAAATGGAGCCATGCCAATAGTGAACTGGTAGGAGTTGTTGTAATCAAACTCCACCAGTGGAAGATACTGCTCCCATCCATCCTTAAAATCAATGATACTCATACGTAGCATGTCCTCCAACATCTGGTTTGTATGCTCAGTTTGCCCATCCGTCTGCGGGTGATATGCCGTACTCAACCGCAATTTCGTGCCCATGGCCTCCTGAAAACTTTCCTAAAACCGCGAAACAAATATCTTGTCTCGGTCAGACACGATATTTAGGGGCACACCGTGAAGTCTCACTATCTCAGAAATAAAGAGCTGGGCATATTGTCCCGTAGTGTAGTCTGTCCTTACGGGTAGAAAATGAGCAACTTTGGTCAACCTGTCCACAATTACCCAAATGGAGTCGTGACCCCTCTGTGACGTAGGCAACCCCGTGATAAAGTCCATGGATATGCTCTCCCACATCCACATCGGGACCTCCAATGGCTGTAGCAGTCCTGCCGGTCTCTGATGATCCACTTTTACTAGCTAACAAGTGGCGCATTTTGAAACAAACACGACAATATCTCTCTTCATCCCGCTCCACCAATACTGACGTCTCATATCTTGGTACATTTTGTCCCCATCGGGATGTACCGCGAACCGTGAGCCGTGTGACTTTGCCATCACCTCGTGGCGCAATTCCTCCCCTTCTGGAACTACCAATCTCCTATTGAAGCGTAATCCCACGTCTGAGCTAACGGTATAGGACTCGGCTCCCTCTGCTAGTAGTCGAACTATCTGCTCCTGACAGAACGAGTCATTTGCCTGTGCCCTTACTACCTTTGTGACAATCTGCGGTGTAACAGTCATTACAGACATGAATGATTAGGCCACTGCATCCTGGTGTCCCAATTTCTTTCCACTTGGCCTTCCACACTTCTGCCACTTCGTCTGCTGGCCTACGGCTCAACGCGTCTGCTACCACGTTAGCCTTTCCTGGGTGATACTGGATATCAAACTGATAGTCCTTCACAAATTCAAGCCACCTTCGCTGTCGCATATTCAACTCCTTCTGCGTGAATAAGTACTGTAGGGACTTGTGGTCCGTGAACAATCGAAACTTCTCCCCCAAAAGGTAGTGTCTCCAAATACGGAGGGAAAATACAACTGCCGCCAACTCCAAGTCATGAGTGGGGTAATTCTTCTCGTGAGGCTTTAGCTTACGGGAAGCATAAGCTATGGCCTGACTCTCCTGCTGCAAGACACCTCCAAGTCCTTGTAAGGACGCATCGGTGTAGACTAGATACTCAACTCCCGATCTCGGCAATGCTAACACAGGCGCTGAGGTCAACTTATCCTTCAACTCATCGAATGCCAACTGACAGGCATCACTCCAGATGAATGGCATACCCTTACGAGTCAGATGTGTCAAAGGACCCGCTATCTTTGAAAATCCCCGAATAAACCTCCTGTAGTATCCTGCTAAGCCCAAGAAACTACGGATCTCAGTTGGTGTCGTGGGCTGTCCCCACTCCCTCACCGCGGATACCTTCCCCGGTTTAACAGATATTCTCCGATCGAAAATAATGTGTCCCAAAAACTGGACCTCCTTCAGCCAAAATCCGCATTTCTCATATTTTGCATACAGCTCGTTCTGACGTAGTGTCTGCAAAACTTGCCTCAAATGCTCGGCGTGCTCCTCCTCTGTCTGGGAGTAAACCAGAATATCATCGATGAAGACAATGACAAACTGATCTAGGAAATCCCTGAACACCCTATTCATCAAGTCCATAAACACTGCTGGAGCGTTGGTCAAACCAAAAGGCATAACCCGAAACTCGTAAGATCCATATCTCGATAAGAACGCAGTCTTCGAGACATTCTCTTCCCTGATACGCAACTGATGGTATCCCGATCGTAAATCAATCTTCGAGAAGAAAGAAGCTCCCCTCAACTGGTAGAATAGGTCATCGATTCGAGGCAATGGATACTTATTCCGTATCGTGACCTTATTCAACTCTCGGTAATCCACACACAATCTCAGTGAACCATCTCTCTTCTTCACGAATAACACAGGGGCACCCCACGGCGAAGTACTCCTCCGTATAAACCCCTGACCCAACAACTGCTCAATCTGATCCCGTAACTCCCTCAGATCAGCTGGAGCCATACGGTACGGTGCGAGTGCTATAGGTCTCGTATCTGGTAATAAGTCTATGACAAAGTCTATCTCACGACTGGGAGGTAGGCCTGGTATCTCCTGAAACACATCGGAATACTCCCTGACAACTGGGATCAAATCTAAAGGAATCACAACCTCCTTAGAGGTATCCTCCTCTAGGTAATACAAATGAGCGGTCGAGCCTCCCTCTGGGCGAGGCATCGCCACTATAAACATCTCTTGCCCCGGAATGGCAAAAATAATGCTCCCACCGAAGCAATCAATCATGGCTCTATAATCTGCGAGCCAATCCATACCGATAATCACATCGTGAACATGCATATCTAATACCAACATATCTGCAGGTAATACCAGACTACCAATCTTACCCCCACTCCCGGCATATAAAGAAAATAAGCGACCCACTCCCCAATGGTGAGTCTACACATGTCACTGTGCTCTCTGTTGTGGCTAACAACCCTAAGGCTTTCGCAAAATGTGTAGCTATGAAATAATGCGTTGCCCCCGTATCAAACAAAACCTGACCCATAGTACCATGGATAGGAAACATACCCTCAATCGCCGGTGGTGCCTGTGGAGCTGCTGCCTGGTGGACGTTATAGACACGTCCATACTGTAACTGCCCCTGCTGCACAGGAACTGCTGGAATGGCTGGTAGTGCTGGCACCTGGGCTGGAACTGGGAGAGTAGGTGGAAAAAGTGGCCTATGTGGCTCATGTCGAGCACTCTGCTGCTGCTGCGGGGCCCTGCCCCTATCAGGACAGTCCTGGCGTTTATGACCAGTCTTGCCACAAACGAAACACTTCCCCGGGAAGTTCCCCCCTCTCTGTCCCTGCTGCCCCCGGCCCTGGTGGCCGTTATCGTTTCTCCACTGGCCCTGTTGGCCCTGGTGAAATTGCTGTTGACCATTCTGACCCTGCTAGTTCTGATGACCGATCGGACCCTGATGGCCCTATCGGAAACCTCCCTGTCCGTGCCTAAAATTTCCTGACCTGAACCTCTTGTTATCCCCCTGCTGGGAACCTTGGTCACCCTGTCTCTGCCCCTGAACAAATTGTGCCCCACTGGCACCATTCCCTCCAGTCCTGCCCTGATGGCTGGACTCTCCAGATCTCTTGCCCTCAGCCATGTGAAAGCGGTGATCCTGGCAATGGAGCAATGCAGCGTTAGCCACATCAGAATAAGTGGCTAACGAGAGGTTACCTAACAAGTGCTGACGAATCCTCCATGTCAACCCATCAGTAAATTTCTGTATCTTCTTCTCCTCTGTCGGTATCTCATCCGGTACAATGTTTAACAGATTTGTGAATTCGGCCTCATACTCGGCCACAGTCTTACCCTCCTGTCGAAGGCTCATCAACTTCCTCCTCATTTCCGTATGAACAGCTGACAGAAAGTACTTGCGGTCGAACCGCACCCAGAATTCCTGAATAGTGAGAGTATCTCTCTCCTCCACGGTGGTAATGGACTCCCACCACTGCAGTGCAGATCCCACTAGCTTAAAAGTAGCTAGTACCTGCCTCTGAACGTCAGTGCACTCATACATCCTCAAGTGCCTCTGTATATCCTTTCTCCACTGACTCGAAACAACAACATCGGAGATACCAGCAAACTCCGGTGGATGTGCTTTCTGAAAAGCATCACGTACACGTTCCCAAGCAGACGGAAATACAAGTGTCTGAACTGGCGCGACTATCGGCGCCTGAGGTGGTGCCTGCTGAACTACGGTAAGTGAGACATTTACCGCTTGGGCTACTATGGCTGCAACCTCAGCGGCGTTCATCGTGCCCTGAACTGGTGCGGGCTGTGATTCTGGCGTTGCATTCCTGGGAACCCGTGGTGCACGTCGTAGAGGAATTCTGAAACAAGAATAAAGTCTATAAATTCGCAGTTATAAACTCAAAATAGCTGAAGAACGTAGCATATACAAGAGAATACAACAATCCTAAAATATAGGGCTCTACATCAAAGAAAGCTCAGCGGAAACATAATAAACCGTACAGATCCTAAAGAACACTAGAACCTGATGCTCTGATACCACCTGTGACACCCCGACTAATTAAATACCGGGTAGCTACTCCTTTATTAAATCAATACAAAATGCCAAGTTGTTTCAGTTAATAACATCACTGACGAAAACATTTTAATAATTACTAACCACCTAGTATTTAAAAAGTAAGTTGCCAAATTTTAAGTTAAGTCTGGTTAACATGCAATAAAAGAATAATGAAAGAGTCAACATAATCCATTCACCATAATGAAGTAATGAAATAACCAACAAATAAATATAAGAGTCCGGAGGAAAAATCCTCACAACAATCCCACAAATGAAATAATAACATAAGTCTGAATCCTGAATTAATTACATGCCCGAAATCAGAATAACTGAAATAAATGAAATGCCTTTAAAAGAAATGGGCGACATGCCCTACAACTGATAAATACTGAATATGGAGTCAAGATAGATGAAGCGTCTACAAGCAAATTCCTGTAACTTCCACAAACAGCTACAGCTCGTCATCTGAATGAGGGTCCTAAGCATGGTGCCCTTGTGGCTGGGCACCTAAAATGGTTTTTACAAAAATAGATTTGAAAGCAAATGGGTCACAGCCCGAAAGTGGAAATCATTTTAAAAACACCAAGTGTTTTAATAACATTAAAACATTAAATGCAAAATACATGTTAGGACGTGCACTCACATGAAATTCTCACCTCTCGACTACATGTGCACTCCTAACGTACCGTACCCATCTACATGACATACATCACCAACCCAAACCGTAATAAGTTCTACCCCTTACTACTCGATTCCCATATTATATTCCAGCGTTATCAAATAAATAGAGGGCTTTACTTAAACTCAGATTCTCAATTAGTAATACAATTCACTATCAGTTAACCCGTTATGTATTTTCTCAAAACATTACCATAATATTATTCACAATACCAATCATGAAAGTTCCCATTAATTAAGTGTATATTATTCACGTCATAAATATACAATACAAGCACCCCGAGACTAGCTGCGGTGCACACATACTCTGCTATCCATCCCGATACATCACGTACATAAGGATCACGCATTCCGAATCTCTCAGGAATCGTTCTCAGATAACAACATCACAAATAATGGAGGCGAACACAGTCACATCACATGGGTCACCCACATACCTGCGCTCCCACGATCAGCAGACTTATTAATATCCCAATAAGCCCTTCTCTGACCTATGTTCATCGAGGTAACCAATCTAAATCCGGGCAACACAAGGATTAGAAGGCCCTAAGCGAACGTAAACCTCCCGTGATAGCAAGTATGGTAGGTATGTCATACACATAAAATCAATACATATACTAAGTATGCACACGTCTTAGAAATCACCATAATATATTGGTGGTACACTTCTCATTCTCGTACCGACATATAATGCTACACAATTTATATGTTCCCGGTTAATATAATAAATTAGGCCGCCAATAGTTCTCGCATCGTAATAGATACTCACGTCCTACTTCATATTTTCCCTTACGTTCAAACTACACTTCTAGGTTTGACTCCTCATTTTATCCCAAACATCCCAAATATACCAAATAATCATTAAGGGAAGGTTATCTCTACATATACACAAGGTTACGGGACACTCGGGATCAAAACAGGCTAAAAAGCCTAAACTGTCAACTCGTTCGAAGTCTCGTTCGAACGAGGCTGTTTGAACGAGAGTTCGTTCAAACGAAGTGGGCTTTCTAACGAGGTCTCGTTCGAACGAAGTCATCGAATGAACTTCACCCTCATTAGAAGTCAAAGGTCAACTCGTTAGAAGCTCGTTCGAACGACCTGGACAGGTCTTCTAACGAGTGGCCAGTTTTGTGCCCAGTTTTTCCTTAATCCGTTTTTCCAATTTCTCTACACCTGAAATCTCATCCAAACATTGATCTAACGATTGTTCAAAGCCACTAATCATCTGTAAACATGTTTAAGTCATATACTAACTTGATTTGTGGGGTTAATTCGCCCTAATCTCATTCAATTATTAAATCTCTACATCTTCTTCCCCAAATTTCAAGAACATGAACCCTAGAAATTAAGTTCATCCATAGGCATAAATAAGTCCGATTCTATGGTATAAAAGATGTATTTATCACTGAATAATCATCCTAACATTGTTCTACATGCAATCTCCTCATAAAATTATAAGTTTCTACACCAAATTCAATGGGTTTTTATCATTCTTCAATAACAATGAAATTCTGTCAATTTCCTACACATGGAAGAAGCATTCTCTGAAATTAATTGAAATTAAACCACTTGCCTTATTTGAATCTCTGATTTTGATGACGGATTGATGGAGTATTCTCCCTCTCTCTCTGCAGAATTCCTCTATCTCTCTCAACAAGCTTTTCTTCTCCAAAGTCAATGGTGGCTAGGGTTTGTGCTTTAGGAACTCTTTGGAACCAATATCTATACCCTCCGTAGTCTATTTGGTTATTAGTGGGCTTAGTGGGTTGTTGTCAAATCAGGTATTAATTCCCAATTTTCGTAGGTTTTAATTCCCAAAAATCCAAAATTACCAAACTACCCTTATACGTTGCCGGTATGGCCTAAAAATGCCCCGGGACCCAAACCAAACCCCCGGCTAGTGTTTTCTGACTATTTCGACCCTTCCGGACGCGTTGGTGCACTCAAAACGACCATACGGTTAATAGAAATAAAATTCACTTTTTAATTAAGATAAATATATTCCAGACGCGACTGTCACACGCGTCTCAACAAAATTTCCAAATTGCCGTATTTCAATCTCACGACAAATTTCATAATTCAATATTCATATATAATCATATATGCACATTATATCAAATACCAACTCGCATCTCGCTAGTATTTTAATCTGGATTAATTTCCAATTAATACGCATTTAATTTAATTAATCCCATAAATAAATATCACAAAAATACGGGGTATTACATAACCCTAATATTATCTCACTCATCGAATTTAGAATAATTCCTCAAATTGAATTCTAATTAAGGTCCAAATTTTATAACCATACCTACTGGTCTTCCTTAAGTCTAAGGATATTCATAAAGTCTCCAATAATAATTTTCTAAGGGTTAACATCATTAAAATTTAACTAGGGAAAATTTTACTCATTCTGGGAAGGTCGATCGATCGACCTTGAACATCGATAGATCGATGGTGGTCGATCGATCGACTGATGAATGTCGATCGATCGATTGCACCAGATAGGCTACGGACTGCTTCGTTTTGCAGTCCTCAAATCGTCCCAAAACTCCATTATAATGCATGAAACTCTAATCTAACGTTATAATACCATCATACAACCATTCTACAATATTGTTAACGTTCTAAAACCAATAAATCATCAACCAAGGGCTTTATTTGGATCAAAACTTCATCAAGAACCCTAGTTTTCTATTTCTTTCAAGACCAATAATAATTCTCTTCTTAAATTCGTGTTTAGATCATCAAGGGTTATATTTTGGATTCATAATTCGTCCAAAATATGTCTACATGCAATTCCTAACATGGTTTATAGTTTTAATCCTTAAATTCATGGGTTTTTATCAATCTCCCAAAACAATGCAATTTTCATAAATGTCTAAGCATGGAAGAAACATTCGCTTGAAATTAATGTAATTAAACCACTTGCCTTGGATTTTTCTCTGAATTTGGTGTTGAATTGATGAAGGTTGCTCTCTCCTTTTCTCCCAAGGTTGAAGGTTGAAGATGGAGGTTGTGTTTCTCTTTTGGGAACTTCTCCTAACCTCTCCTAAAACTCCCGTTGCCCTTTAGTTGGTTAAGTGCTGGTAATGGCTTAGTGGGTCACTAAATATCCTAATATTTAACTACCAAAATTCGTTGGTTAATTATCCTAAAATTTCCAAGTTACCAAAATACCCTTTTAAGTTGTCGGTATGGCCCAAAAATGCCCCGGGACCCAAACTAAACCCCCGGATAGTGTTTTCTGACTATTTAGACCCTTCCGGACTCGTTGGCGCACTCAAAATGCCATATGATTGATAAAAATAAAATTCACTTTTTATTTTAAATAATTACATTCCTGACGCGACTGTCACGCGTGTCCCAACAAAATTTCCCAAATTGCCGTATTTCAGTCTCGCGACAATTTTAATATTTTCAATATTCATATACTGCCATATATATACATTATAATCAAATACCAACTCACATCTCGTTAGTATTTTATCCGGATTAATTCTCAATTAATTCACATTTAATTTAATTAATCCCATAAATAAATATCCATAAAAGTACGGGGTATTACATTTTTGTCATTAATTATACTTCAAAAATACAAATTACGAAAACGTCCTTTCGGGATGCCGGTTTGGCCCAAAACTGTCCCGGGACCTAAACTAAACCCCCGGGTAGACTTTTTTGGATATTTCGATCCTTCCAGGCACATTGGCGTAGTCGAAATGACCATTTGAGTGACGTATATTTACATTTTACTGCTATCCTCTCTTTAAGACCTTCCGTGATAGCAAGTATGGTAGGTATGTTATGCACATAATAAATAGTACTATAGGTATTCACAGAACCCATCAAGATCATTAGGTATACACGTAAACCAAATATTTTAGTTCATATGTATTATTATTCTCATTATTACCTATGACATATTTATTTAATTTCGAATATTCTCTCTCGTAATTCTCAAGGATAATTCACCTCTCCAAACACCGTAAAGTTTTATTCCCAAATAACTTTAATAATTCTGCCCTGTACTGATATTAATTCCACATTATTTAGTCTCACCCAAATTAACTCTGCTGGACAAATTGAAACCAAAATGAATTTTGCAGAAACCCTGTCACGTCCTTCAAATGAAACTGCATCTCGTTGGAACGAGATAGCAGGTCGTTTGAATGACCTCTTCGTGCGACATGCCATCTCGCTCGAATGAGATCCAATATCGTTTGAATGAGATGATGTTGTATTGTCCCCAACCTCTAGCTGTAGCATTTTTCCACCACTATCAAACTAAAAACCTCTACTGGTTACTCCCAACAATCAATTCCAATCATTGTTCCAACATATTGAGACGATTTCTAACAACCTAACATAATTAAATCCTTGACAAACAGCCTTAAAATTTGAAATCCCCAAATTCATATAAATTGGAACCCTAGTTCATCAATCTTTAATTCAAGCATTATAATCCCAGATTTAATCATCAATATTCATCATAAATTCTTGGTTATTCCTCTAACTACATAAACAAATTCAATTCCATATTAATTTAGTCCTAATTTAAGCATGTAATCATCAAATGTTCCTCAAATTCACATATAACTCAAGGGTGTTTATTACCTACATTAACATGATCATGATTATTGCTAAAAGATAGCAAGAATTAAACACTTTCCTCACAAAAGAAGTTCTGATCCATTGATGTCATTGGTATTGTTGCGATCCTCGTTCTCCGATCTACACGGTGGTGAGAAATGTGCACTGGTAGTGGTTCTGGCCCGATAAAACTCTCCTCCTCCTTCGCCCTTTTGGCTTCTATGTGTCTAACACTGATAGCCCTAATCTAACCCACGTACATGGCATTTTTATTTCTTTAATTTTCATCATTAATTATACTCCAAAAATATAAATTACCAAAACGCCCTTTTAGGATATCCGTTTGGTCCAAAACTGTCCTGGGACCCAAACTAAACTCCCAGGTAGATTTTCTGACTATTTCGACCCTTATGGACACATTAGCGCACTTGACATGACCATTTGGGTGACTCATAAAAAATTAATTTTTATTCCATTAATTTAGTCCCGACACGACTGACACGCATGTCCTGACTTAATTACTGTAATTGTCGTATTTCTCACTCGTGACAATTCTTATAAATTCACAATTATATATTACTTTAGAAATTCCCTAATAGTGCACCTAATATATCTAATAAAATTTGGTTTTTTTGGCAAACTGAATTAAAAGTTAGCATAACCTATAATACAGATCAATTACTCTGTCTGAAAATTGACTTTGATTATCTGAATTCCTCTATTTTTTTGGTCTTAATATATGCCAAATGCACTGCGATGGAAAGAAAAAGCTTATGGACTGATATTTGTCAGTTAACTTCTCAAAATCCTGATATGCCTTGGCTCATAATTGGCGATTTTAATGTTGTTTCGAAACAGGAAGAAAAACTAGGTGGTTATGATATAGATTTTCATTATATGGAGGATTTTAATGATATGATAACTTCGTGTTCTTTGTCTGATCTAGGGTACACGGGATCTCGATTTACATGGTCCAATAATCGTATCCATGGTACTATATTTTGTAGATTAGACAGAGGTTTGGTTAATATGCATTGGCTTAATAAGTTTCCATCGACGACAATATCTCATTTACATAAGGCTTGTTCTGATCATTGTCCTCTGCTTCTGTCTATAAAAAGTAAGCTTGATGATCTGCCTAAACCTTTCAAGTTCTTATCTATATGGTGTATTCAATCTAATGTGAAAGATATTATTCAGAATTCTTGGAACTGTGATGTTAATGCCCCTCCGATGAAACGTTTCGCTATTAAACTAAAAATGCTTAAAGAGAAACTTAAAATTTGGAATAAAGAAGTTTTCAAAAATGTGTTTCAATCTGTCAGTGATCTAGAAGATGAAGTTTTGGTGAAAGAGCAGGCTTTTGAGCAAAATCCTTCTTCATCTTCTAGAACTGAGTTATTTAAAACTAGAGCTAATTTGAATATTGCTTTACAAAGGGAGGAAAGCTTTTGGTTCCAAAAAAGTAACAAAAAATGGCTTAAACAAGGGGATCTGAATACAAAACTTTTCCATGCTTCTGTTAAGATCAATCATAGAAGATTGAACATTACTAAGATTAAAGACTCCCATAACAATTGGATTGATAACCAAGAGGACATTGATAAATTGTTTGTCTCCCACTTCCAAAACATTTGGAAATCCGATCTTATCACTATTAATGATAATTTCCTTAATGTAATTGATAAAGCTATTTCTGAAGAGGATAATAAAAATCTTTCGGCTTTCCCATCTGAAGAAGAAATTCTTAGAGCTATAAATAATATGAATACTGCTAGTGCTCCTGTCCCTGATGGTTATGGGGGTGAATTTTATCAGAAATATTGGGACATCATAAAGCATGATCTTATAAAGGCAATACATTCTTTTTTTGCTGGAGCTGAAATTCCTAAAAGCTGGTCAGCTACGAATATTGCTCTTATACCTAAAGTGGATATGCCTATAAATTGCTCTCAATTTAGGCCTATAAGTCTATGTAACTTTTCTAATAAAATTATTTCTAAGATTCTAAATGACAGAGTTGCCGTGATTCTTCCTAATATTATATCCCCTAATCAATCTGGTTTTGTTAAAGGGAGAAGTATTAATGACAACATTCTTCTTGCTCATGAGTTATCTCAAAAGATAGGAAAAAAAGTTCGCGGTCATAATGTTATTATTAAATTAGACATGGAAAAGGCTTATGATAAAGTGTATTGGCCTTTCCTATGTCAAGTTTTGAGGAAATTTGGTTTTAATGAAATGTTTATTGACATGATTTGGAGGTTAATTTCCAATAATTGGTTTTCTATTTCCATTAATGGGCAAAGTAAAGGTTTTTTTCAATCTTCCAGAGGGCTTAGGCAAGGAGACCCTCTGTCTCCTAGCTTGTTTATTATAGCTGCTGAATGCTTAAGTAGGAATATAGATAATTTGTTCAAGAATGGTAAAGCCACTCCTTTTTCCCATCCTAGAAATTGTAATCTGATTTCCCACTTGGCTTATGCAGATGATATTATTATTTTTGCTAATGGGAGTAAGACAAGTTTGCTCGCTATTACTAAATTGCTTAAAACCTATGAAAATACCTCTGGTCAATCAGTAAACATATCTAAAAGCTCTATTTATATTGATAAAATTCTCTCTCCGTCTATTAGAACGAAGATGGGAACTATTTCTGGTTTATCTATCAAAACATTGCCCATGAAGTATTTAGGTTGCAACATTAATAAAGGTAGAATTAAGATATCTCAATTTTCTGATCTAATGAATTCTATTAGAGAGAAGCTTAATTCTTGGTCGTCTAAGCTAATTTCCCAAGCCGGTAGGGCTACTCTTATTAGAAGTGTTCTTTTATCTATCCCTATTCACATCATTTCTGTTATTTGCCCCCCTAAAACTATTATTAAAAGATTGCACAATATATTTTCTAAATTTTATTGGGGTGGTGTTAAAAAAGATAAACCTTACCAATGGTCTAAATGGTATGACATGTGCTTTCCGTTTGAAGAAGGTGGATTAAATTTTAGAAGAATGGAAGATATCATTAATGCTTCTAGCATGAAATTGTATTGGAAGTTTTTATTTGATAGAGGTATTTGGGCTTCTTTTATGAGAAATAAATATCAGGACATTATGGTGTTGAAGTCAGGATCTTCCACTATTAGAAGAATAAAATCTATTTCTAGCATAGCGGATGAACACATTGACTTTGAAAATCAAATATGGATTCCTTCATACTCTGGTGAGTTCTCTTTGAAAGAAGCTTTTCAAATATGCAGGCAAAATAATCCAATTTCTATCACTTGGAAAATAAATTGGTCTATAGAATGTCCCATAAAAATTTCTAATTTCATTTGGAAGTTATTGAATAATTCTGTGCCTTTTGAGACTGAAATCCAAAAAATTGGTATAAGACTTGCTCCGGTTTGCAGGGAATGTTTAGCTAATGATGATAGCGATAATCATGTGTTGCTAGAGTGTAATTTAGCTACTAAAGTATGGAAGTATTTTTGTCACCTTTTTAATGTTACTCCTAATAAGAATTCTTGTAGGGCTATGATTTTATCTTGGTGGATGACTAAAAATAATAAAGACTTTCTTTAAATTCTTTATGCCATAATTCCTAAAATTATATTTTGGGAATTATGGAAAGCTAGGAATAGATTGGTTTTTGAAAACTCTAAGTCTTCTGATACTCTTATAATCAATCAAATAATTTATTTAGCTTCTTCCGTTCTTCAAAATCTAAAAATCTATGATCTTCCCAACTCTTTAGATCATCATATCATTAACCAATTCCAAGTTCAAATAAGCCCTAAAGTTGTTCAACTTATAAAATGCATTTGGTCTAATCCCCCAAGTGGTGTTTTTAAATTAAATATTGATGGCGCCTCTAAAGGTAATCCGGGTAATAGTGGTATTGGTGGAGTGATTAGAGACTCGGATGGGAACTTCATTGTTGGGTTTGAAAGGTCTATAGGAGTTCAAACTTATTTATTTGCTGAAAGTTTGGCTTTGGTTGAAGGTATGAAATTGGTTTCTCAATTAAAGATTCAAAAAGTGATAGTGGAATCGGATTGCAAGCTATTAATAGATGTGATTTTGAAAAAAGCTAAACCTCCTTGGCAATCTAGAAAGTTTCTTCAAGACTTACAATGCTCTGATGAAGTGACTTACAATCATATATGGAGACAATCAAACTCAGTCGCTGACCATTTAGCTTCAAGGGCTTCTCTTTTCAACACGAACTTTTTATATTGGGATCATTCCTCTCTCCCGAGGTTGGTTAAAGGTTTACTTAAGCTGGATAGTCTGCATACTCCTCAAATAAGGCATAGAATTTTAAAGTTGTAAATGGGGATAAGATAAATCTCCATATTTATTTCAAGTTCTCTCTATGTAATGGGGTTATGATAAAATCCCATATTTACTGCTTTCTATCTAGAGTATTGGACCCAACCTCTAGATTTTAAATTTGCTTGGGTTTGTAAGCTTCGGAGAGGCTTTTTTTCCTTATTATATTAATAAAATGTGTGGGGGTACCGTCCCTCTTTGTTAAAAAAAAAAAAAAAAAATCGCTCAGTAATATTCAACATTATTCTTATCAATAAATACTAACCCTTATATCGCTTGTTAATATTTATTTTAATCTGAATTAATTATTAATTAAATTTCTCATATTTAAATTTTAATTAATCCTTTGTTTTAAAAGTCTTAAAAATTACGGGGTATTACATTATGTTTCTTGTTCCCCTTTTAGGGGGGTTATCCTTTTCGTTGCCCTTGTTCGCCTTAGCGCGCCCAGTCTCTGCTTGGCTGGTATTAACCACGTCCTCCACTTTGGTGTAATTTTCAATACATGACATGAGGTCATCAATGGTGTCCATTTCTTTCATAGTGAGGGACTAGTGCAGTATAGAGGTAGGGGTAAGACGATCTTAAAAGGCGCCAAAGCTACCTGCTCCGAGCAATCTTCCACTTTATTGAATGTTTTCCAGTAGCACTTAGCATACTCCCATAGGGTCTCCTGTGGCTTTTTCCTCATCGTGAGTAGAGAATCCATTCACTTCAGATGCGAGATACTGATTATGAAGCTAGTTGTGAATGCCTCAATGAGGGACTTGAAGCTCTTAATCAACCTTTAGGACAGTCTCTCAAACCACTTCTGAGCAACATCTCCTATGCTGGATGGGAATATGCGACCAATAAGAGCGTCGTTATAATTTCATAGAGTTATTGCTTACCTATACTAGTGAACATGAACTGTGGGGTCTGTCTTGCTATCTTAGATTTTAAACCTTAAGGCAGTAAATTTTTTCAGGAGCTCCTCCTCCTCCTCCTCCTCCTCCTCCTCCTCCTCAATGACCCTTGATAAAGGAGACTTGATCTGTGTGATAAGCGCCCTTCCCGCTAGTTTTTTTTATAGATCTAACTCCTCAATGTGTTGGATGTTAGTCCATCTCTTTTCGGACCAAAATACTAATATCATTCATGTGGCACTCTTTGTTCCGGTTTCATCTCACCAGGTGACTTTCACACTCCGAATGGTCCTGGTCGCGCCCAGTTTTCCTTCCTCGACTACGATTTTTGATCGCCTAAGGTCTAGGAGTATGGCCACATCATTTTTTATTCTCTTGACAGAGTTCTTTCTTCATCTTCTCCAATCATCGCTAGAGGAGTGTAATCTCCTCCATTTGGAGGCAAGTTGCCTCCTCTTTCTATTGGAGTCATGATTCATATGTGTCAACCAGCCGTGAGATCTGTGTTGATCTAGGTTGCTCATTTCTTTAGTTAGAGAGTTGCTCCTTCGAGTGAAATCTTAGATTCCCGTCTTGGCGAACCTCAGATCTAATCGTGAATGGAGCTAGGTCAGCTCGCACATTGCCAGCTTGGAGTGCACTATTTGGGTCGTGAGACATTTATGTTTATTCTTTTATTTGGGTTGCTTTAGTAGAAAAGAAGATCGATTCCAATAAACGACACGAATTGTGAGTACAAGATGTCACAATAAAGTATTTCTAAAAAGAAAGGGATAAAAGAATGCAATAAATTCTCACAACACAAGAATTTGCATGGTTCAGCAACTACTTACATCCACGGAGAGGGTTCTCAGTCCCTATTAATTTCTCAAAAGGTTAGAAATTACATGCCCGTTGCCTCGGGGTGAGGGTTATATTTATAACAGTCAAAAGTAGTTGGGTTGTACAAGGAACTCTCCTAGATTTTTATTAGCTCATGTGTTGATTCCAGTTTATCTTATCTAATAATGTAGGTAACCAATTAAGCTTGTGAATATCCACATGACAACCAGTTGTAATTATCCATGTGATAAGCATTTGTAAGTATCCATGAAACACTTAAATTTAACTCGGGCATCGTGTTGAGCCTGCTCGAATTTCCTGAAATGGGGCCTTTATAGTTTGGTCTCCATAATTACAATAACATTAACACATCTTGATAGTCTTAGAGTTTAAAGAACTAAAACATCAATACAAGTGTTCTACAATTTCATAATCAAACTCGAAAAGTATAAATATGTAAAGTTTACAAGGGTCAGAGGACCGTAGTCTAATCCCGTATCCAGATTAGAGCTTCTATCATTATCTTCTTTCCCTTCTTCTAATGTGTTCCAGGGGGAGAGGATAATGATGTGAGCCAAATGCTCAACAAGAATATAACAATAATCAATGGAAACTTTAACGTCCCAAAATGGAGATAATAAATAATTGAATAATCAATAAAATGGTGAACAGTAGCAGAGAATGGGGATGAAATACAAAGAGAATAAGACAGATTTTACGTGGTTCGGCCCATAAAGGAAACCTACATCCATGGAGTATACTAGCTTTAATTGTACTTGTATTGAGTTTACAATTAGGGTTGCTTTGTATCTCAATGATTTGGAAAATCATAAAAGATCCCCTTTTCATGTGGATTGATTCCCTATTGGTAGTTCACGGAGAATATTATAGTGGACAAGTGGATTGCCTTTATAGGTCAGGTAGATACACCTATTTACACGTGCTTATCAAGTAAATAACAAATAAATACCCTTGGATCTCGTGATGATGTCACTGAAGGGTGCTTGGATAACAAACTTGTAATAACCACGTTCCTTTATTTCATGTGACTGGTGAGAGACTTTTAGGGTGTATACGAGAGCACACGTGTATGATGTGAGTAAACATTCTCACTGAGGGTGACAGTTGTCCATGTGATAGGCCGTGCTGGTTAATAATTGAGACGACCTTGTGTTCTAGGTGAAGTCGAGCACATTGTGGATCTTCCTTTGGTCATATTTTGGACTCTGGGTAGGTTATGACTATAAAGGTATAACAATAAGCCCCCAAGACTTCATGAATAAGCTCTAGATTCTGATGCAGAGTGAATGGATGTAGTGTTTTATTCTGCTTGTACTGAAGTGGAGGGTCGGCTCTTGTGTGGTCAGCTTAGGTCGACCAAATTGCCTTTGTACATACAAAAATATTTGGGGACATGTGTCAAGAAACTGAAGCATCTTCTTTATAATGATTATGTCAGGGTGCGCGTGTATGTGCTCTGTACTGTCGTTCCAGTTTTTACAAGCTTTTGGCGTTCTTTTTGCCAAGTCTTTTCAGTCACTTCTTTGAAACTATAAATACCTGCCATAAATCACATTCGTCACCTTAGTTTAAACGTTTGTAGAAAAGTAGAGAGAGAAAAACTCAGGCATCCTTCAGAGTGTTCTTAAGAAAAATGTTATCATCACAAAAGCGCTTCTTTGGCTCTTTCCAATTTTCTTTCCAGTACCAGCCCTAGTTCCTTGCGTTCCCTTATCTTTATTAGGTACGCTCTTTTCCATCCTTGTTAGGGTTTAAAAGTTCTTCATCTTTTGGTTTTCCATCTACTGTTGGTTGATATTTGTTGTTAGTGATATTTGGTGGGGATTCTTGATTTAGACGGACATTGAGTTGGTTGACCTAGGTTAACATCAGTGGTGTTAGGAGTATTGGTTATTTCGAACTAGGTTTTTGAAATTGGGTTTTTGTATTTATGAGTTTTCCCCCAAACGTCCAACGAATTTACAATTTCATCCACGAGCTTGAATCAAAGCGATCAGAATTACTGAGAGGAGGTTTTTATGCCCCTTGCAAGTGGTTAGGCCTGAGAAGGAACCAGTTCACCCCCGTTATATGCCCAAGACTCAATCCAATAGTGGTTCAGCCCCCGATCCTGGTGATCCATATGTTAATTACCTTTTTTAGATAGTTTTGATACCCATCATGTTGTCCCTCTTCCCTCTGGGGGTAATTTAGTAAATACTGTGTCGATATCTTCCATCAATCTCAAGCCTCCACTTTTTATATTCCTGTGAGTCAGTATCTTAACCAACACTATTCTTCTCAAGGTCGTTCTGGTGGCCGAGGCTAATCTGGCTAAGGCATCTGCTCGGGCATTCTCTGACCTGGGAATACTCACAACTTTAACTTTCGTAAATATTTCCATCCATTGTTTTACAATGGCCAAGTACTTACCCATAGACTCCTGCCTTTCTTCGTAGACTCCCAAAATATGGTTGACGATTAACTAGGAGTCGATGTACACCATAATGTGGTTGACCCCCAAGGATGAGGCCAGGATAGACCTAAGAATCATAGCTTTGTACTCCACACTTCATTATTGGAGGCTTTGAACTGAAAATGCAAAGCGTATTCGAAATTTATCTCATCTGGTGTGGCGAAAATAATGCCCATACCCTTATGCGTCGAGCAAGACGATCCGTCAATGAACAGTTTCCAAATGATGTTGTCTTGGCCAAAATCTGCCTCTTCAATTTTGTTGAACCTGAAAAGCTTCGTCGTATTGGCAGTTGTCTTCTTGTGATGAGGATATCTCTCCATTGGGAGACTTCTCTACTTTAATTGGAACTAAGCTCTCTTCTAGGGAAGTCTTCTTATTTGTCGAGCTCTCTCTCAATGAAGTCTGCTCTGCTGGCATCTCTTCGTAGGTGAACTCATCAATGAAATCCTCTAACACTTTCCCTTTTGTGGTTGTCCTGGGTTCATATTATATGTCATACTCACCCAACTCCACTACCCAATCCATGATCCGACCAAATTTCTTCGGTTTATGCAGGACTTGTCTCAAGGGAAGATCAGTGTATACCACAATGGCATGGGATTGAAAGTATGGCTTCATCATCCTTGAATCTTCCCTTAGTGCCAAGGCTAACTTCTCCATTCAGGGATACAGAATTTCTGCTCCTCGATACGCCTTGCTGGTGTAATAGACTATTTTTTGGACTCCTTCTTCCGTTCTTACAAACTTACTACTGATTTGGACATGGCTAGGTATAGTTAGAGCTTTTATCCTAGAACAGTTCTTGATAAGAGTGGGGCGTGTCATGATCCCGACCCAAAATTAGTAGGGAAAGAGTGTTTTGACATGCCACCAAGGCATTCAATATTCTGGAATTAAAATATTTCTTAAATAATGCAACGAAAATACGTTCAGATGGTCATGAATTGTAAAATACTGAAAATAAAGGAATTACGTCATCAAAGCTTTCTAAAAGGAAACTTCATATAGGTAAAAAGTATCAAGGAGTTAAACCTTGAGATAAAATATAAAACCTACTACTAGAGATCCAAACATGATTTATTTGATAAAACAAACATTTTGCTTAAAATAACAAAAAGAGATCCAAAAGCTAAATCTTCAACATAGTCCTTCTACGTTCCATCCTTGAGCCTAATTATTTGCTAAAAAATCATTATTTATACAACGTCAGCTAGAGACGAATGAGGTTCAATCTCCAGACATTCCAAGGTTTTTCATAAAATGGATACCTATTCAAGCAAGAACAAAAGGAATATACATATATAGAGAGGAACTTGTAGTAATATATTGATATGTGAATGATAGTATATAGAAATAAACAGCTCGAAATAGAACGAATGCGATAAATCAAATGCAATATCTTTTTCTTTCAATCATATCATTTTAATGGCCAAGTACACTCCATCTTATTATTCCCCGATAGTTGAGGGTCAATCGCACTTGTTCGTCACAACACCTTATTTAGGTCACATTAGAGATAACCCAACACTATAAGAAAAAAAATGCTTTTATGACTCTTTAAAAAATGACTTTATGACAGTTATTAATAAAATGTCATTAAAAGTGTAGTACTGCTACTATTTTGATAGATTTATAAAAAACGTCATTCAATAGTTATTAATATTATTTTATATGATACTTTTAAAATAACAATAATTTTTAATTTGACCTATTATGACATTTTTTGTCTCATTTAAGTATACCAATATTTTAATGATGTTTTTTAAGTTCCTCCAATTTTTTTAGGCGCGTTCTCTTCCCTCCCACTCAAAATTTTCACGACTATTTTTGGCTCCAATACGAAACCATCCTTTCTCTCTCATCTCCTCACTTCTATCACCCCCCATCTCTCTCTGTAACCCATCCCTCTCACTCACTCTCGGCTCTTCCATTTCACTTGCTCTCGGCTCACCGTATCTGATATCTCTTCTCAGGTTTGCTCTTGGATTTAATTTTCTCTCAATCTGTATATGGCACTTCCCTCTCGCTCTCAATCTAGAAATATTATATAGCGTGGGATAATTTCATACACTTATACACAGATATCAACCCCTACTTAAAAAACCAAAACATCATTTAGGAGGATTTCGTTTGGGATTTGATTTTCTTTCGGGTCAGGTGGGTTTCCTAGATTGTGGGTGTTCAAATGGGTATGGTCTATTTGATTTTCATTGTCATCTTTATTAAATTCTATTTTAGACACTTACATTGTGTTCAGATGTGTTAAACAATTTTCAGAGTCAATTATTTCATTTCTAGCTCACTAATGTTATGGAATGGCTTGATTTTCATTGTTATCTTTGTCAATTTTTTACACCATTCTTCTAAGAGTTTTAGATTTCGTTGGAATCAATAGTGTTCTTGTTACAATTAATCCTACAAACTCTCATATTATTAGCATATACTCACATTCAAACTGTAAAAATATTCATATTACTGGAGACTTGGATCTATATTGGGTTGAGCCAATGGGTTGAACAATTTAGGTATGGCATTCACAGATTCCCTAAATAATGCCCTAATCAAAGGCATTCGCTTAGTAAATGACTTTAATTCTTTGGAAAGTTTCCTTCTAATTGGACTGTGTAGATGAAATTTTCTCAAGCAATGAGTAAAAATGGTTCCTATCCACTTTTATGAATCCATTCTCATTAGATAACTGAATTGAGTTGTCTAATATAATACCATGGTCATTACACCATTGTAATATCATATCCTGGATAATGATATTGGGCGTAAGTATAGTATGGGAGAGAACTTGTTGCGTTTGTAGGCAAGTTCTATTCCCTGCTTTTAGCCATTTATGTATAAATGTTCTATCATAAGTCTACAATAAATAGTGGGAATATGTTAACAAACAGATCAAACAAATCAAACAAAGTGTATAAATAACAACATATAAAACTCCAAGGTCAATAATTTTCACTAAATGCTTACAATTCAGAGAAAGAGCTTCCAAATATAGTTGTCCACTAATCTCTGTATATGGAAAATAACTCTTTTTTATTACTAACTAAAATTTTTCTTAGAAAACATTACTAGTCTTTAAAAAAAACTACACCGACATCTAAATTAACAGTGTGTAAAATGACATTGTTAGAAAATAGAAAAGATTAGGAACCTGGATAGTAGATATAATAACAGGATCTTTCATGATTTCTTTAGATAGAGGGCAAAGAAAATGGAGGAAAAAAGGTAAAGTATGCTTGGTTTTAAGTCTTTTAATGCATGTAGAGTTTGATTAGCTCGATCGAAGATTTCAATGGTAATATGATATAGTGCATTTGGGTAACAAATAGTTTGAAAACGCTCCAGAAATAGTTTGACAATCAATAAGAACTTCATAAAAAATAGTCAATATTTTAAAAAAATAGTTTGATGAAATAACTTCACCAAAAATGAAAACACTTTAGCAAGTTAATGCAATAACCTCAGTAGTCATTGAACTTAACAATGTTGCACTACCGTTACATGTTTAAGTTGCACTTTGCAATGCACAATTAGGCCTCAATTGCCTTTGTTGTGACCTGTATAATGTAATAATTGATCAAGCCATGGACATGATATGTAATTAGCATTGGCATTCTTTTGATTATTAAAAATTCATTATCCTTCTACTGGTAGACTAATTGAAAATTATTGAAACTAGGAAATAGATTTCCCTTTGTGTTATTGTTTATGTTCTGATGTACTTTACACAATATGATGAAAACGTTTGAAAATTATTGAAACTAAGAAATAACTTTCCTTTTTAATTATTTCATTTTGTTTATGAGGCACACATTTTTTAGTTGCAGTCCATTATTTATTATTCAAAAACATGTTTACTGCCAAATATGAGGATCATTGTAGCAAAAATGGTAGTTCACACATATTGACACATAATTTAGGTATTGCCTAAACTTCATTCTCATGATTTTGCTTTACAAGCCATGATCCTCTGTTTTTATATTTATATCCTCTCTCTCTCAAGCACACGCACACATACCACGCATATACTATAGACTAAAGTTGTTTGATATGAAGTTTACTTCATCATTATTATCGTGTCGAAGTGGGTTGAATTTAAGTAGAGTAATGCACCACCATGGTATGATTAATCTTTTTTTTTACAAATTATAGACAACTGTGACAGGTTTATACATCATATGCATAATTAAACGAACGATCAACACAATGTAAGTGTGATTATGTCTTTATGGTTGTGATATTTGCACGCACTTGCAGAAGTATAACATCAAAAAAGGGCATAACCTTAATCTCATAGGGCATAACGTTAAGCTCATAGTGGCAGTTGTTCAAAAAGTAGTCTTAGCTATGTCTTCTTTCTTCATTCTGACCTGGTGATAGCCAGACCAAAGGTCCAGTTTAGATATTACTTTGGCCCAATACAATTCACCTAATAGCCAGCTGACCAGTCCTTTATAAAATTTTAAAACAGAATATCCGGTTGGTTCATTCGAAGCATCACTGTCTAAAACATTAACTTTAACAATCACCTAATATAAATCAAGCTGGTGGCAAAATACTTTTTTTTCCTCATTAAATTGTAACCAAAATATTTTATTTAATAAGTCAAAAAATTTAAATATAAACCATTCACTAATCAACAAAGATAAATAATAAATCTGAATCACTTACTGAAATTAATACGACTGGATTTAAACATTCCAGTTCAAAACCTTAAGCCAAAGAACCACAGTAAACTAAATCCAACTAGAATGAATAGAAAGTAAACTAAATACAACCTCTGAAAAAATGTCTAAGGAATGGGTGACACATGGCCTAAATGAAAAGTCTAGATAAACTGAGAGGAAAGATAGGAGCGTCTAATGCAAAGACCTATAGCTTCCACAGCAGCTGCAGCACGCCAAGTTACCCAAGTCTCTAAATCTGGTGACCCTGTGGCTGAGCACCTGATATAATATATATATATATATATATATATATATATATATATATATATATATATATATAGCAAGAGAGAAAAGAGATACAAGAGACGGGTCAGAGCCCGATGTGTAAAAATATTTTGCAAGTATTTAAAACTGCTTTAAAGCAAGTATTATGTGCATGTTAGATTCGTGCTCTCACATGAAGATCTCACCTCTCTTCTATTGTGCACTCTTAGCGCATATTTTATTTAGTACTAGTAACTCTACCCAAGCTATCTAGTTCAAGTCACTTAACACTCTTTACATCTAATAATAGTGTTCCCGTATTGCCCACACAATACTCCATAAGTAGTCTATCACATATTACTACCTATAACGTTTACTATATGACTATTTAAGTCTTTATCTCTTTAAGATTAAATTCATTTGTCTTCATTGCCAAAACTACTAGCTTGTCTTAGTAGAATATCTCATAATTATGCACACACACACACACACACACACACACACACACACACACACACACACACACACACACACACACACACACATATATATATATATATATATATATATATATATATATATATATATATATAAGTCATGCACCCCCGGTTTAAATCCCATTAGTGCTATTAATATAATAATCATGTACCCCCGGGTTATCACCCATTAGTACACTTAAAACAATATCCTTGCACCCCCAGGTTATCACCCATTAGTGCTCTAAAAAAAAATATTACACCCCCGGGTTATCACCCTTTAGTGTATTAAACACATAACCTTGCACCCTCGGGTTATCACCCATTAGTGCACTTAATAAAATATCAAGTAATAGGCATACACACATCCTATTAAAATTTATAGGTATTCTCCCAACCTATTTGTATACTTACCATACGTATTTTATTCTCATTATTACGTATTATATTTACTAAATTACCATAAATCTTTAGTAATTTCCGAAGTAACTCTTCTTTCCGGATTAATTAAAATGTAAAACTCACATACTTTCTCGTAGACCTGCCTCGTTTCAAATCTGTTAACTGGCAATTTCTCTCAATCGAATAAACTAGAAAATTTCAAAACTGCCCCTAAGAAGTTTCCCAGAATTTCACCTTGTCGCTCGAACGAGATGCCAATGTCGTTTGAACGACTGCCACGTGTCGCTCAAGCGACTTCGCACGAGATGCCTATCTCGCTTGAACGACCTTCGTGCTACTTCGCACGAGATCTACTGTTTCATCTTCTTCCCATAATTTCAGCATTTTCTACCATTTTTAACCCTAAAACCTCTTCTGTTCATTCCCAAACACCCAAACAGCAAACCCAATCGATGTTCTAACATATTTAGATGATTTCTAATGACCTAGAATCATTAAATCCTCCCCATACATCAATTTAATATGAAGTCCCCAAATTTATTTAACAAGAACTCTAGTTCTTAATTTAAGATTATATCTCCAAATTAAACCCAAATTTGTACATGGAAATTACCATAAATTCGTGGATGACATCCTATCTACATGAAGGAATTTAATCTCTTATAATTTCAGACCCAAATATGAATCAAATATCAAGTTTTCATCAAAATTAAATCTCATAAATTAATGGGTTATCGACTACTCTAATCATGAACATAATTATTACTAAATCACGCAAGAAATAACACTTGCCTCGAATTAGTCGTCTGATTTCTTGATGTTGTTCGTATGGGCGTGTTCCTCTTGTTCCGATCTACACGATGGCGGTTATGGTTGTGCAAGATGGTGCTAATTAGGCCTTCCCTCTTGGAATTTATTCTCCTTCACACCCTCTGTGGCCGTTCTTTACTTTTGTATCTTTTAACCCTAATGAACCTCTCATGGCTGATAAAATAACTCCCAATTTTCGTCCATTTAATTCCTCCAAAAATTAATATTATCAAATTACCCTTACGGGGTGCCGGTTCGGCCTAAAACCTCCTGGAGTCTATATAAAATACCCCGGTAGTGTTTTCTGACTATTTCGACCCTCCCAAACTCAACGGCACACTCAAAATTACCATACAAGTTACATAAAAATAGTTTAATTTTATATTCCATTCAATTAGTCCTGACACGACTCACACGCGTGTCCCGACTTAAAATACCAAACTGACGTATATTTCACTCTCGATAATTTATCAGGTTCAGTAATTCCATATTACTTATTCACTCAGTAATATTTAATAATTCTCGCTAATAAGTATTAACTCTTGTCACGCTAGTTAATAATTATTTTAAATCCGAATTAATTACCAATTAATTCTCGCATTTTAATTTAATTAATCCCACAATAATAATTAATCACATAATTATTTAGGTTGTAAAAAATACGGGGTGTTACATACTTAATGGAATTTCTACCTGAAATTCGAAAAGTAAGGCATACCTAGTACAAATAAATCTGGATATTTCTCACGCATATCTGCCTCTCGCTCCCAAGTGGACTCCTCCACATTGTGATGTTGCCACTGGACCTGCACAAGTGGAACTACTTTTGACCTCAGTCTCCTCTCACTGTACTCTAGGATAGCCACTGGCCTCTCCTCATAAGAACTGTCGGGCTACAAATCGATCTTTTATATCGTGATGTGAGTGTGGGCCAAGTCATCCCGCAGATACCGCCCCAATGACGATATGTGAAACACATCATGAACACGATGTAAGTGTTCCGACAACCCAAGTCTGTATGCCACCGGCCCAATCCTCTCGATAATGGGAAATGGGCCCATGTACCTCGGAGCCAACTTCCCCTTCTTCCCAAACATCATTACTCCTTTCATAGGAGATACACGTAGTAATACTTGGTCCGCCATGCTAAACTCTCAAAAGGACCGCTTCGCATCAGCGTAGCTCTTCTGTAAGTCCTGGGCTACCCAAATGCGACTCCTGATAAGATCAATCCTAGCTGAAGTCTCCTGAATCACCTCTGGTCCGAGAAACTTGTTGTCCCCCACCTCTAGGCAACAAGCAGGAGAACGACATAGCCTGCCATACAATACCTCAAATGGGTCCATGCCGATCGTGAACTGATAGGAGTTATTATAGGCGAACTCCACCAGTGGAAGATACGGATCCCAACCTCTTCCAAAATCAAGGACACACATGCGTAGCATATCCTACAACATCTGATTGGTATGCTCTGTTTGTCCATCTGTCCGTGGGTGATAATCTGAACTCAATCTCAACTCTGTAACCATGGCCTCCTGAAAGCTCTCTCAGAAGCGCGACACGAAAATCTTGTCTCTATCAGACACGATATCTAGGGGCACCCCATGTATCCTAACGATCTCGACAATGAATAACTGTGAAAGATGGCCCGTGGTGTAGTCTGTCCGTACTGGCAGAAAATGAGCTACCTCGGTCAACCAATCCACTATAACCCATATGGAATCGTGACCCCGATGTGATGTAGGCAACTCAGTAATGAAGTCCATGGAAATACTTTCCCATTTCCACGTAGGTATCTCCAACAGCTGAAGTAACCCTGGCGGTCTTTGGTCGTCCACCATTACCATCTGATAGGTAGAACATTTGGACACGAACTCTATAATGTCCTTCTTCATCTTAATCCACCAGTACTACCGCCTCATATCCTGGTACATCTTATCCCTTTCGAAATGTACCGCAAATATGGATCTATGTGACTGTGTCATAATTGAATAGTGTAAGTCTTCTCCCTACAGGACCACTAATCTCCTATTAAATCTCAAACCCCCATCAGAACTCAAGGAATATGACTCATCACCCCCATCTAGGAGTCGTACCATCTGCTCCTGGCAAAAAGTATTCGTTGCTTGTGCTTGTATCACCCTCATAACAATCTCGAGTGTGACTGACATAACAGACATAAAGGAACGGGCTACCGCGTCCTGGTGTCCCAATTCTTTCCACTTTTCTCTCCACACTTCTGCTATGTCATCCACCGACCTACGGCTTAACGCATCAGCAACCATGTTAGCATTCCCTGGATGGTACTGTATCTCGAACTGATAATCCTTCACAAACTCCAGCCACCTGCGCTGACGCATGTTCAACTCTCGCTGAGTGAACAAGTATTGCAGTGACTTGTGGTCTGTGAACAAGTGGAATTTTCCCCCAACAAGTAATGTCTCCAAATACGACTGTCGCTAGCTCAAGGTCGTGGGTGGGATAATTCTTTTCGTGAGGCTTAAGCTTGCGGGAGGCAAAAGCTATAGCCTACTCCTCCTGCTGAAGTACTCCTTTGAGTCCCCATAAAGAGGCGTCAGTGTACACTAGATACTCTACTCCCGGCTTGCGAAAAGCAAGAACTGGCATCGAAGTTAACTTATCTTTCAGCTCATCAAAAGATAATTGACAAGCATCATCCCATACATACGGTACTCCCTTGCGAGTCAGATTCATCAACGGACCTACTATCTTTGAAAAGCCTCGGATGAACCTCCTGTAGTACCTGGCTAGCCCCAAGAAGATACGTACCCTTGTTGGTGTCGTGGGCTGTCCCCACTCCCTCACTACTGACACTTTGCTCGGGTCAACCAATATCCCCAATTCCGATACAAAATGCCCCCCAAACTGTACTTCCCCTATCCAGAATCTGTACTTCTCATACTTAGCATGTAATTGATGCTCTCGTAGGGTCTTAAGAACCTATCTCAAGTGTTCAGCATGCTCCTCCTCAGTGTGTGAATAAATCAGGATGTCATCTATGAAAACGATGACAAACTGATCCACGAACTCCGTGAACACTCGGTTCATCAAGTCCATGAATACGGCTGGAGCATTTGTCAGCCCAAACAGCATAACTCTGAACTCATAGGATCCACACCTCATCAAGAAAGCAGTCTTCGACACATCCTGCTCCCTAATCCGTAGCTTATGGTATCCTGACCTCAAATCTATCTTCGAAAAGAAGGTTGTTCCCCTCAGCTGGTCGAACATGTCATCGATTCGGGGAGACGAATATTTATTCTTTATCGTGACCTTGTTCAACTCTCGGTAATCCATACATAACCTCAGTGATCCACTTCTCTTCTTTACAAACAACACCGGAGCGCCCCAAGGCGAGGTGCGCCTACAAATCAAGCCCTGGCTTAACATCTGCTCTATCTGATCCCATAACTCCCTCATCTTCGTAGGAGACATACGATATGGTGCACGCGCTATCGGCCGAGTACCCGACATCAGGTCTATGACTAAATCTATCTCTCGACTGGGGGGTAGGCCTGATATCTCCTGAAATACATCTAAAAACTCATGAATGATTGAAATCGAATCCATAGAATCACAATATCCTTAGAGGTATCCTCCTCTATTTAATATAAGTGGGTGGAAGGTCCTCCCTCTAGGCGAGGCATCACCACAAAAAATAACTCCTGCCCGGAATGGCAAAGATGATACTCCTACCGTAACAATCTATCATGGCTCTGTACGCAGTGAGCCAATCCATGCTAATAATGACATCGTGCTCATGCATATCTAACACTGGCATGTTTGCAGGTAAAATCAAGCTACCAATCTCTATACCTATGCCCCGGCATATAAAGATAATCAATGACCCATTCCCTAGTGGTGAGTCTACACATGTCACTATACTCTCTGCAGTAACTAATAACCCTAAGGCCCGTGCAAAATGAGTATCTATAAAACAGTGCGATGCCCCAGTATCAAATAAAACTCGACCCATAGTGCCATGTATAGGAAATTTACCCTCAATCACGGGTGGTACCTGAGGTGTTGC
Organism: Sambucus nigra; assembly: GCA_949130495.1. Lineage (NCBI taxonomy): Eukaryota > Viridiplantae > Streptophyta > Magnoliopsida > Dipsacales > Adoxaceae > Sambucus > Sambucus nigra. Next base: position 206,314,560 of record OX422208.1, read on the forward strand.
TTCCTGGTGGACGTTATAGACACGTCCATACTATAATTGCCCCTGCTGAACTGGGGCTGTGGGCAAGGCTGGAACTGGCGCTGGAGCTGGTAGGGTGGCAGGAAAGATGGTTCTCTGGGGCTCCTAGTGAGCACCCTACTGTTGAGGGACCCTATCCCTATCGGGGCAATCCTGCTTCTTATGGCTAGTCTTGCCACAAGTATAACATTTGTTGGCAAAATTTCCTCCCCTCTGTCCTCGATAACCTCAGCCCTACTGGCCGTTACCACCCCTACCTTGGCCCTGATGGCCTTGCTGTCCTCCCTGCTGTTGGCCCTGATGGACTTTCCTGAAACCCCCGAACGAAACCTCTTAGAAGAATCCTCCTGTTGGGAACCTTGCCTCTGACTCTGATCAGCTAGTACCCCACTGGCACTACCTCCCCCTGTCCTGCCCAACTGACTGGGCTCTCCTCCCCTCTTGCTTCCCTTAGCATGGAATCGGTTGTCCTGACAATGTAACAATGCTACATTTAGGATATATGTGTAGGAATGTAGGGAAAGGTTACCCAGAAGATGCTGTCGGATCCTCCAAGTCAACCATCCATGAACATCTGGATTCGTTTCTCCTTAGTAGGCACCTCGTCAGGTACCATATTAGTCAATCGCGTGAACTCCTCTTCATATTCCGTAACTGTCTTCCCTTCCTGGGTGAGGTCTAAAAGTTTCCACCTCATCTCAGTCTTGACGGCAGAAGGAAAGTACTTGCGGTCGAACCGCACCAGAAATCAACAATCGACATCAAATCCCGCTCCTCTGAAGTAGTAGTGGGCTCCCACCACTGTAAGGCTGCCCTTGTTAGCTTAAAGGTAGCCAAAACTTGCCTCTATACCTCGGTGCACTCATACATACGAAGATGTCTCTGTATATCCTTCTTCCATTGACTCGACAACACTACATCAGAACTTCCTGAGAACTCCGAAGGATGCGCCTTCTGAAAGGCATCCCTGACTCTCTCCCATGCTGTAGGGAATATAGGAACAGGTGGTGGTGCCACTATTGGTGCCTGTGGTGGTGCCTGCTGTACCACTGCTAGTGCTGCATTTACTGCCTGTGCAACGATGGCAGTAACTTCTATAGCATTCATCATGCCCTGAGCTAGAGTTGGCTGTGGCTCTGGATGGGCATTCCTATCATTTGGTGCACGTCGAGGAGGCATCTGAGACGAGAAAGAAGTTTATTAGTCCACAATTATTGTAAAATCTCAAATAACGGAAGACGTGATCGCATAAACAAGAATACAATAGTCGTAAAGATAAGGTTATATATCAAAGGATGCAAAGCTGAAAGCACAGTAAGTCGTACAGATCCTAAAGGACTCTAGAACCTGATGCTCTGATACCACCTGTGACACCCCGCCCAATTAAATATCGAGCGATTAGTCCTTTATAAAATTTTAAAACATAATATCCGGTCGGTTCATTCTTAGAATCACTATCGAAAACATTAACTTTAATAATCACCTAATATAAATCAAGCTGGTGCCAAAATACTTTTTTTTTTCCTTTTTAAATTGTAACCAAAATCTTTTATTTAATAAGTCCAAGAATTTAAATATAAATCATTCACCAATCAACAAAGATAAATAATAAATCAGAATCACTTACTGAAATAAATACGACTGGATTTAAACATTCCAGTTCAAAACCTTAAGCCAAAGAACCACAATAAACTAAGTCCAAGTAGAATGAATTGAAAGTAAACTAAATACAATCTCTGATAAAATGTCTACGGAATGGGTGACACATGCCCTAAATGAAAATTCTAGATAAACTGAGAGGAAAGATAGGAGCATCTAATTCAAAGACCTACAGCTTCCACAGCAGCTGCAGCACGCCAAGCGGCCCAAGTCTCTAAATTTAGTGATCCTGTGGCTGAGCACCTGCTATAACACACACACACACACACACACACACACACACACACACACACACAAATATATATATATATATATATATATATAAGAAATGCAAGAGACAAGTCAGAGCCCGATGTGTAAAAATATTTTGCAAGTATTTAAAACTGCTTTAAATCAAGTATTATGTGCATGTTAGATTCATGCTCTCACATGAAGATCTCACCTCTCTTCTATTGTGAACTCCTAGCGCATCTTTTATTTAGTACTAGTAACTCTACCCAAGCTATCTAATTCAAGTCACTTAACACTCTTTACATCTAACAATAGTGTTCCCGTATTACCCATACAATATTCCATAAGTAGTCTGTCATATATTACTACCTATCACGTTTACTATTTGACTATTTAAGTCTATATCCTTTTAAGATTAAATTCATTTGACTTTATTGCCAAAACTACTAGCTTCTCTTAGTAGAATATCTCATATATATATATATATATATATATATAAGTCATGCACCCCCGGTTTAAATCCCATTAGTGCTATTAATATAATAATCATGTACCCCCGGGTTATCACCCATTAGTACACTTAAAACAATATCCTTGCACCCCCAGGTTATCACCCATTAGTGCGCTAAAAAAAAATATTACATCCCCGGGTTATCACCCTTTAGTGTATTAAACACATAACCTTGCACCCCCGGGTTATCACCCATTAGTGCACTTAACAAAATATCAATTAATAATCATACACACATCTTATTAAAATTTATAGGTATTCTCCCAACCTATTTGTACACTTACCATACGTATTTTATTCTCATTATTATGTATTTTATTTACTAAATTACCACAACTCTTTAGTAATTTCCGAAGTATCTCTTCTTTCCGGATTAATTAAAATGTAAAACTCACATACTTTCTCATAGACCTGCCTCGTTTCAAATCTGTTAATTGGCAATTTCTCTCACTCGAATAAACTGGAAAATTCTAAAACTGCCCCTAAGAAGTTTCCTAGAATTTCACCTTGTCGCTAGAACCAAATGCCAATGTCATTTGAACGACTGTCATGTGTCGCTCGAGCGACTTCGCACGAGATGCCTATCTCACTTGAGCGACCATCGCGCGACTTCGCGCGAGTCCTACTATTTCGTCTTCTTCCCATAATTTCAACGTTTTCCACCATTTTTAACCCTAAAACCTCTTCTGTTCATTCCCAAACACCCAAACAGCAAACCCAATCGATGTTCTAATATATTTAGATGATTTCTAACGACCTAGAATCATTAAATCCTCCCCATACATCAATTTAATACGAAATCCCCAAATTTATTTAACAGGAACTCTAGTTCTTAATTTAAGATCATATCTCCAAATTAAACCCAAATTTGTACATGGAAATTATCATAAATTCGTGGATGACATCCTATCTACATGAAGGAATTTAATCTCTTATAATTTCAGACCCAAATATGAATCAAATCATCAAGTTTTCATCAAAATTAAATCTCATAAATTAATGGGTTATCGACTACTCTAATCATGAACATAATTATTACTAAATCACGCAAGAAATAAACACTTGCCTCGAATTAGTCGCCTGATTTCGTGATGTTGTTAGTATAGGTGTGTTCCTCTTGTTCCGATCTACATGATGGTGGTGATGGTTGGGCAAGATGGTGCTAATTAGGCCTTCCCTCTTGGAATTTGTTCTCCCTCAGACCCTCTGTGGCCGTTCTTTACTTTTGTATCTCTTAACCCTAATGAACCTCTCGTGGATGATAAAATAACTCCCAATTTTTGTCCATTTAATTTCTCCGAAAAATAAAATTACCAAATAACCCGACACGGTGCCGGTTCGGCCTAAAAACCTCCCGGAGTCTAAATAAAATACTGCGGTAGTGTTTTCTGACTATCGACCCTTCCGGACTCAACGACGCACTCGAAATTACTATACGAGTTACATAAAAATAGTTTACTTTTATATTCCATTCAATTAGTCCTGACACGACTCATACGCGTGTCCCGTCTTAAAATGCCAAGCTGTCTTATATTTCACTCTCGATAATTTATCAGGTTCAGTAATTCCATATTACTTATTCACTCAGTAATATTCAATAATTATCGCTAATAAGTATTGACTCTTGTCACGCTAGTTAATAATGATTTTAAATCCTAATTAATTACCAATTAATTCTCGCGTTTTAATTTAATTAATCCCACAATAATAATTAATCACATAATTATTTAGGTTCTCAAAAATACGGGGTGTTAAATTCAGCTTATTTATGCTTTGCTGTTTCTATTGCAAGTGGACTACTGGTCCACATTGATGTAGCGTTTGCTGCATATATTTATATAATTAATAATATTGTTGCTATTAAGGATTGCCCACAGTTGGCAAGAAAGAAATTGAGACAAGGACGCTCACAGTCAAAGGAGTGTAGTCATCTATTCTATAAAGGGTATCAACAACAACAACAACAACCGAGAACACATGGCGCTAAACTGCAAGTAAGATAAGGTACCATATATCTCTTTTTAACACTTGGGTCAATGTACTTTTTGTCTCAATTGCATTACATTCTTTTATTTCCAAGGCACTCCTATATGGATTAGGATTGAAAGCTCAACTCTTGTATGATATGCTGATATTAATACATATTTAAAAAAATATATTTTTCAAAATCCAATATTCTGAATTTAAACAAATTCAATTATTCTTACAACACTATTCAAATCCTAAGAACATATACAAAAATAGTCCACATAAACAAAAAAAACTTAAACCAAATAAATGAAACATTGTAATACAATCACCCCAAAAGTTACATTATTTTTATAAATGCATCCAATATAACATCCTAATACAATCATCTCGAAATGAGGTGCTTTTATATTATAACAAAGAAAATGAAATATATAAAAAAAGTTCGTTGTGGAATAAAATGGGATCATGTACTTTGCAATGGTTCATCGAAAGTTTGCAAACACTCGTGTGGATTGGAATAGAAATAGTCCTCTTCCTTTGGCCTCTTCGGAATCACAACTCAACCTTTTGGGCTCCTCATCGATCTACGTGAAATATTTTTCACCTGTACGGAAAGTAAAATGGTGAAAATTATTTATCGATTCAATTTGAAAAAACATAAGGATTGCAGAAAAATGCAGACAAGTTTATGCATTTTAGATCAAATATACATATTTAGTTCGTGTGATGTCTGCTACCTTAAGTGAAATTATGTGATCTTAATGCTACGTTTAAGTCTCAAAAGTAAAGGAAAATGTGATATATAAGGGAGAAATCTATGCTACTCTGTCTCAAATTAAGAGTAAGTTTTCTTTTTACAGAAATCTCAAATTAGAGTCGTATTTTTGAAGTCATTGTACTGAATTCCCCAATGTTACATTAAAATTAAAATTTTCTTAAAAAGGTGGACTCTCAAATATTGACTCCTAATTTGAGAGTTGCATATTTTTCTTTCTATATTTTCCGTTGTGTTTTTCATTATCCAAACATAACCTATATAAATGTGCAGAAGATAACTTGAGAGTCAAGAAACAACCTTCTAGCTAATTGTGCGAAGTCATCATCATCGTTTTCTTCTCCCACGTGTTGCTTACACTCGGGAACTACCGCTACGGAGGGTATAGCCATCAGTGGCAGGCTGGATTCTCCAACCTACCATTAATAAGAAACTGCACAGTGGGAACAAATAAAATGAGTTGTGTAAATATATTCAACTACATTTTTCTAATGAGTTGTGTTACACTCTATCAATTTGACATATAACAATAAAACATCATATCTAATAACAACGGGTCCATAGCTCTAAACAATCAAACACACATATATATTAATAATCAATGTACGATTTAGAAGTAAATAAAAAAAAAAAAATCCGGTACCTTAATCGTGAATGAGCCCTAATCGTTAATGCTGGACACGAATCTTTTAGGCTTTAAGCCAAATTCAGTGGTGAAGAATCTTAACTGAAACACTATTCTTCATTTTCTGGTATATCAAAATAAACTCGAGTTAAAACAAGTATTTAATCATAAAAATATCTCATCAACTAAATTGTTTCAATAGTTATACCTTGATACTCATCGTATCATTAAAGATGCTAATATAAACCTTAATAATTTTATAACAAGGTATTGCAATGAAATAACATCAATTTTTACAATTACTAGAATATTATGTAATTTTTATTAACTCAAAAGCATATACATATTCCAAAAATTAATTTTATCAATCAAAGAAATGAGTTACTTGGATCCATACTCTACAAGTTAGTTTTGTGGTCAGAATATAACATTAAGTGTGATAAATAGAGTTAGTTTTGTCTTCAAATATATCAATTTTAGGTCCATACACAACAATTTATACGAATTAATAACGAATCAAAATTCAGAATAGAAATCAGATGATTCCCTTTTGAAATCCTGAAATGTTATAATACTAACCCTAAGATCAAAATAAAACTTACTAACAAGATCTTTCAAGGAATAAAACTTAAATCATATTGAAAATTAAACTTAATAGGGCGAAAGAAAATGTCTGAGAGTGGTAGGAGGAGAAAGACAGCGTCGAGGGGGAAACGTGAAGACATGTTTGGGAGAGAAATTTGGTATTTGGTTTGGGAGGTAAAAACGGGGGAGGAAAATGGGGCTCGAAAAAATGTATACAGGATCCTTTCTTCTTTTTGGGAAGTCTTGAAATAATTTAACTTTTTTTTAATTTGTAAACTTAAATTAGTAACACTTAAATTAAATTAGTAACGGGAAAGTATTGTTAGATATAGTAACGGTAGAATAATGTTATTAATAAAAAAAATGGTCTGTTACTAAAAGCTTATTTTGGTGTAGTGATCCCTGCTTCCATGCAGTGATGATCATGCCAGTGCAGTCTCTCGTCCATGGAAAAAACTAACTCTGATGTTGCTAATCCCATGGAATGGCTTGAACCATCATTCAAAATGTCATTAACCTCAAATAAACTAGGGCCTCCATCAGAAATAACGTAACCCATCTCTGCCGCTTCCCTAGCTGAATCATCTCTCTCTCTAGACATTCGATCACATGCTTCTTCTCTAGAAATCCTCAGTGTTTTGGTACAATGATCGATTCCTTATTTCGTTGACAAGTGCCTTTGTAGGCTTACTTCAGAAAAGGGTATCACTATACCTATATAATTCTTCTTTTACACAACCAACAAAGTAGGATTGGACAATACTGCAACAATTACAATCTTCCCCCCCCTTAGACTTGAAAAGGGAAGTATGCATAGTTTAACAGTAGGAACCTCACCATAAGAGAATTCCTCCTTGTGAGTCCCGATTGAACATGACTCCAAAGTAATGCTTAAAGGTGAAATTCTTGGAACCCTACCGAAATCAAGATCACATTGGATATAATCACTCAGTGCTGAACAAACGGAAGGTAAAAGCTTTGATTTGATAAAACTCTTGGCTTTCAACTTCCCATACCATACCAATAAGCACACCCTAGATATCACAGCGCAAAATACATAGCATTTGGATAAAAGTAAGCCCTCATTCCAAAAGGGAGCCAAAGACGTCAACAAAGCCTTGCTTCAAGTAAAAGGCTCCTTCACACATTTCACCACCAATCCACTTCTCAAACCTAAGTCTTTCCATAGAAATTTTACATTTCTCCCACAAAAATGTGAAAAATTGATTCCATGAGAAATCCAATCATTCTTATTTGCACAAATACGCTTGCATACAACCCTTTTGAGCGATCGTGTTCTATCCCAATAACCTGAACTGCCATTACTTCATCCATTTATAGAGCATTGAAGTGGAACCCTAAGAAATGAGTTGTGAAGTTTATTAATGCTCATTATCTTTGCTTAATACATTATCTTCAATTAATACCACTTGAAAAAATTTGGAACTCATTCGCGGGGGACTAAGAACCTACTCTTAGTCCCCTAGAAACTCAGTAAAACCTCCAATCCAAACCTGAACAAACACAAAGATAACAAGTCCAGTTAACGATGTTTACCAAATCAAAAATACCCACCATCTAATATGCATTGATTTATAATAACTACTAACATAAAAATGAAAAACCTACCTTTAACCACCATACACAAGATTTGACTACATATAAACAGTAACATTAAACAATTTGTTTTCATTTTTATAACATATTGTCCAATAATGTACCTTAATAAAAATTGAACCCTAAGTCCAAAATAAAGTAGGAAATTAATTGTAAGAAGTGAGATAACATGTGTTACCTGTGTAGAAAGATGATGGAATATGTGGTAACAATAGAGTAAATGGCTGAAGGTTGAACAAATAAATCTTTATATGGCGGATGTTTAAGGCTAGCTTTAATGTTTCAGCTAAAAGCTAACACCAACGGGTTCGCTAAAATTAATAGTAATGATTTCCTTTTTGGTCCACCTAAATTAGTAGTCGTAATTCTTTTTGAGTTATGTTCAAATTAATGGTCGTGTTTATTAAAATATTATATAAAACTATATGAAATTACAAAGTTACTTATACGAACAATACTAATAAGATGACAATGATCCAAGTGAAGGGCTTACATCCAAAGGTATTCATCATTTTTAGGAGGGCATGTTTGAAAAGTAAATTTTTTTTCTTAAAATATTTGACTTTCAAATGGTGACTATTAATTTGTGACGCAATAAGTATTTGGTACATTGTAAGTTTGAAGGGCTCGAATTCGGATTTAAGGGGCAAAAATAAAAAATCTTAATCTTAATTTTATGGATATCGTGCATGAGACCTTGTTGTTCGAGTGTTGTTAAAGACACTATTTTCTGTCAAAATAATAAAATTTCAAGTCACTTTTTACTAATCGCACCAAAAGTGCTAATCATATTTTAACATTGATAAAAAATAAAAAATAAAAAACAAACCCTACCCACCCCCACCCAAGAGTCACGTCCTCTACCCCACTATCTTTTTAAGAAATTGACAATGTCGATTTTCATATAAATTTGATAATGTCACTCATATTTTCACCCATTCTTAGTTCCTGTTTGACAAAATGCAAGTGAAACTTTAAAATAGACCACTTTCAAAAGTTGGGTTGCCGTACATGTGCATACTTACCTTCTATTTATAGACTTTTACTACTCAGTAAGGTTAAATTGGTTCTTGCAATACTACCTTCTTTGTTTTTTCATTTGAGAACCAAATATTGTTAAATTACTAAGTACATGGAATTGCATATTCCGTGTAACTCATAATATTAAATGCTAAGGAGATAAATCAACAAGTCCAGTGACTCTTGCCCTCTAACAACATAGGAATGGAAGAAATAATGGAAAGTCTTATTATGGTTGTCTAAAAGCAAGTATGGAAGCAATTATTTTCAGGGTTGAGCATTAACTACCTGAATATGAGGATAGTCTTATTTGACTCTTTTTAATGTGAAACGCAACGAAAATATCAACGTGTTGGTTTATTTTTCCTATTAGTGAATGAAATAATATATGAACTTGTTTAATAAATGGGTCTCTTTGAATATTGCTGAAGTTTTTTTATTTATTTCTTAAATAGGGTAGATAGTCCTATAAACAAAGGAAACTTTGCCCAATTTTTTAAAATTGTTTACAATTATTTGTGTTGTATAAAAAATATTTTCGACTAACATTATGCACGACGTAATACTTTGGAAAAACTAGAATTTATATGTTGTGTTTTACGTTGCATTAGAGATTTATACATGTTATTTTGAACTTATAAAAGAGCATTTAATTAGAGGCATGTGAAAGGATACCATTGCTAGATTAGAGGCATGTGATTGAATTTTTGTATTATTTGTAGAGTATACAACCATAATTAATCCATTGTGGGGATTTTGTGTTGTGTACTTAATATCTTATATTTTATTTTATAATTAGGACAAAACAAGATACACGGAGATGCATTTGATGAGGATGATAGGTATCTAATGTGGATAATTGCCCACAATCGAGAAATAGAGAATATCAATACAATGCAGCCATGGAAGTTGGTGAAAAATTTGTGAGTTTCTTTCAAAAGTTAAGAAAACATATTTTTTTTATACAATATATATATATATTTGGACATATACTACATAAGAGGATTTAAAAGAATATGATTTAACAACACTTTTTATGATTTGCTTTATTGTAGGACGCTTTGAAGAAGCAAGTCCATGATGGGAGCTTATTTGGGCTTATATTATATGATTTGAAGCTTTGAGGTGTCGCTCCAATTTTGCGAAAGCCAAAGGAAGACCGACGCATTTATCAGTGATTTTTGGATGTAAATTTTTTTGGAGATATTTTTTTTAATGATGTACATAATGGGTATATCTAGTTGTGATACGTGTAGTAGGCCATTTTTTTGTGGATAATTAATGTAGATGGTGGGTATATTTATTTGTGTCCCACAATTTTTTTTATCTTGTTAAATGGCTTGGTTTAGTGCATTTTAGGTGTACTTGACTTCATAAATAAAAAAAAATTCAAAACTCTTTTTATGTTATTGTAAATTTTGATTTGTGTTTAGATTTATTTGTCAAATATGACATTAATATTGATTATTAATTTTTTTATTATATGTTTAATTTATGACCATTTATATTAAATCCTCATGTGATGAAATTTTTTATATGACCTATTTAAAAGTTTGAGAACTGTTTATCATGACGCTTTTTAAATCAAATATGGCATATTATAGAGTATATTATGCGCTTTTTTAATAACAAATATGATGGTTTTGAAAAAAAGTCATATATAACCATTACCTAATATGATGCTTTTTATGGGTATTAATTATGACACCCAAACTTATGACGCTTTTTATTAACAAATAAAGCGTTATAAAATGCGTGTTATGACACAGAAAAAAGTCATAAAAAGTCTTTTTTCTTGTAGTGCAGCTAAGAAGGTCAGTTAGTAAAGCGATCCCTTAGGCGAATCTTATTTCCAATATTTAATATCTCATTTTAATTAGTTTGTCTATCTGAATATATATATATATATATATATATATATATATATATATATATATCACAAAGGAAACAATCATCGGTATCAGATGAATTTTGAGAATTAAAGAAGTTCACAAAATATATAATTTGCATGATATCATATAATCAAAATTCACAAGGAATGTCATAGAGTACTCACCTAAAATAGAAGTTCAAAGTTACCGATATTGAGTCTTGAATCACTTCGTTAAGATGAAACTTCTTCTTAAACTTTCCCACAATTTTTCTAGCTATTTCTTAAAGAATTAGTGTGAGTTCAAATGATCCTAAAGGACCTATTTATAGTTTTCCAAAGATATCACGACATTGACATGTGTCGTGCTGACCAAGATTTTACAGCAGCGAGTCAGCGTTGAAGTGTCGTGTAGCAATGTCTTACAGTCTTATTTCACCAAATGATGACACGTGTTTTAGCTTTTTCTCTAAAGACGACACGCGTTTAAGCTTTATCTATATGGATGACATGTGTAAGCAAGAGGTGGAAAGGTATTAAGGGTATAAGGATCATTTTACACATGAAGGGCATTTTGGTAATTTCACACTATATATTGTAATATTTCTTAGAGTTCCTTGGAAATATTTTATTTACAAAAAGGTCCTTTTATTTTTCATTTTTTCCCTGAAACTTTCTTAATTAAAATCAAGTCTCTAAAGTTTCATAAAATTATATTTGCTACCCCGAAACTTATCATTTAGCTTAGGATATGCCATACGACTTGGATTTGACCTCATTTGCAGTTGATTATTCATATTTAAAAATGGATTTTGTCATATTAGGAACCTAGAATATCACATATGTAATAATAATAGTAAGTGAGAAGCAATTCTAAAAACAAACTATATATGAGTATATAAAAGTGGGGTCATTACATCCTGCCCTCCTTATAAAAAGTTTGGTCCTCAAACTTGAATTACATTAATTTTTAAACAAGTACAGATATTTAATCTTATCTCTGATGTATGGAAACATAAAATATATAATGTTCGAAACTTATGTTCAGTAGTCTACGGGTTTAAAACCTGTGCACTGATACCACCTCTGTCATGACCCCGACCCAAAATTAATAGGGAACGAGTGTCTTGACATGCCATAAAGGCGTTCGATATTCTGGATTTAAAATATTTCTTAAAATAAATGCAACAAAAATACATTCACATAGTCATGAATCATAAACTACTGAAAATGAAGGAATTACGTCATGAGAGCTTTCTAAAAGTAAACTTCATATATATAAAAAAATATCAACGAGTTACAACTTGAGATAAATTTTTAAACCTACTACTAGAGATCCAAACATGCTTTATTCGATAAAATAAACATTTTACTTAAAATAGCAAAAAGATCTCCAAAAGCTAAATCTTCAACATAATGCTTCTACATTCCATCTGTGATACTAATTATTTCTTGAAAAATTGTTATTTATATAACGTCAGCTAAAAGCCGAATGAGGTTCAATCTCCAGACATTCCAAGGTTTTTCATAAAATAGATACCTATTCAAGACAAGAACAAAAGGCATATACATATATGGACCGAAACTTGTAGTAATATATTTATATGTGAATGACACTATATAGAAATGAACAGCTCAAAATTGAACGAATGCGACAAATCAAATACACTATCTTTTACTTTCAATCACATCATTTTAATGGCCAAGTACACTCTAATACCATACTCTTCTACCGTATTATTCCCTGGTAGTTAAAGGTCAATCAAACTTGTTCATCACAATGCCTTATTTAGGTCATACCACCGATAACCCAGCTGGGAAGGTCAGTCAGTAAAGAGGATCTTTAGGGAGAATATTATTTTCTATATTCAACATCTCATTTTACTTAGTATGTCTATATGGACATATATAAACATATCATAAAGGAAAAAATCATCGGTATCAGATGAATTTTGAGAATTAAAGAAGTTCACAAAATATATAGTTTTCATAATATCATATAATCAAAATGCATAAGGAATGTCATAGAGTACTCACCTAAAACAAAAGTTCAAAGTTACCGATATTGAGTCTTGGATCACTTCTTTAAGATGAAACTTTTTCATAAACTTTCCCATAATTTTTCTAACTATTTCTTAAGGAATTGGTGTAAGTTCAAATGATCCTAATGTAACAACCCTCACTTTTGGGATCCTAATTTATATGTATTTACTAGGTATAGTAATTAGATATAAAATGTTGGTATCTGGAGTAGGTATTAATTTAAGAAAGGAAAGTTAATATCTACTATGATGCTGCATATTTACCGTAAGTATATGTGAATTTCGCTATGTTGTGTTTTATTATGTCATAGAAATTAAAATGACATTTTGGCTTAAAATGAAACCGAAACTTAAAATGAATTATAAAATTTCCAAATGATAATTTGGAGGGTGCAGTTAGTTCCGGAAGGTACAAGGTAGTCAAATTGTGTGCCACATTGTATTTTGAGGATTTGGGCCCTTTTGACTAGTTATAGCTTAAATGAGTAGTTACGTATTATTTTACTGCGTATAAATCACTTAAAGCTAGAAATTTGGACCTAAGCCACGAGTTATGTCTTGAATTAAGTCACTATTCCCTAAATTGATTTGGTAAACCTAGAGAAAGAGAGAGAAGAAGAAAACCTAAGTGGAGAAAGTGAGAGATTGAAGCTTTGGTGTTTGTTCTTGCATACAACTTCATCAAAATCTGAATTTGCAACCTTGAGGCAAGTTTTCTACTTGCTATTATGTGATTTAAGTAGAACAATTAGTGTTGATAGTTTTGGGTTGTTGATGGTTTAATAAAAGTTAGGTTTTGGTTGGATGTATGGGCTATAAATCTTGGGAGATGGATTTAAATTGATTTTTGGGTGATTTATAGTTGTTGGATGCTATTAAATTCTTTTGGTGGTAATAAATGAGGAAGGCTTTTGTTGTTGGAAGAAGGTAGAAATACTAGGTCTGATATGACCGGTCCACCACGGGTCTAGGACCGGTCCCTCCCACCTGGACATTCTGTTTTTCTCCGTAGGCTAAATTTTGAGATGCGATCGACCGGTCCCCTGTTTTCCACTCTTAAGCTTTATTTTTCTTTTCCTAAGTTTTTTCTTTTAATTAGGGAATGGGAACCTTCTTGTATGAAGTAAACATAGGGTTCTAGAGTTTTAGTTGAGTTTGGTCGCTACCCTAGAGTTGAATTGGTTCACTTGGGGTTTATTCCGTGGGCACCAAAATTGATGTTTAGGCATCACTTCTCTTTTAGAAATCCATTAGGGACAATACTGTATGAGACCATACTTGGAGATTTTAGGAGCCCCATGGAAGTACTTAAACCTTGGGACTCATGTGAATTTTGAGATCAAAAGTAGAATAGCTCAGTACTTAAACTATAACGTGAATATTCAAGGATAATGGTTTCAAATAAACTGAAACATGCATGCGATCAATGAAGATGGTAATGTGATTAAAGTTGTAAATGTTAATTTACTTAAACACACCTCTCTAAATGCTATCATAAGGGAGGCTCGCGCATGAGGTGATGTTCCCTAGCTAGTGAATGCAGGCAGACTATAGTCCTCGGCCATATGCTGGATTTTATATATATATATATGTTTTTCTGCGCTAGTGAGGTAACTCCGGGTGTGGTTATGACTCACTCGCAGGTATATGGCCCCTTACCTACGTGCGTTAGGTGCTCAGGTTGTCTTGTATAGATAGGCCCTGGAAGATGATAGTCATTTAGGGGCGCGCCCAGTGAGGAAACTCGGAGGGGTGGTCTTACAATCGTCATATGTATAAGAATATAACCTTTCTAACTCAAGTGGGACTTGAGATATGTGAATTGCCATAAGATAATATGATGGTAAGTATACTCCTGTTAAGGAATGGATAAAGGAAAAGATATGAGGAATAATGACATTTAAATTAATTCTTTTGTATGAGTTAATACTGTTAGCATCATTTAAATTGTTTTACCATGTTTTTTTTAATTAGGTTGTTAGATATGCATCTACATCATTCATAAATAACAGTCCATATCTACCATGCTTCTTATTTCTTCTGGTAATCATATATAAATCGAGCCCTGACCCGTTCATTCTTCCATGTTGTGCATGTTATTGTATCCGCTCAGGTGCTCCTCTGCAAGGGAGCCCGTTGTGATATTTCTATTCCTATGCATTTGACGAGCTGTATGATTTTCCGAAGTTATTACAGGATGTTGATAGACGCCCTCATTTTTTTTTTGGATTCTAGATAAGATCAGGTCTTTAATTCGTGCGAGTGGCCCATATTTTGTACTTGTTAATGAATGTAATATGTAAAGTATTGGACTGTTGAAACACTTTGAATGTAACTGTGGACCGACAGAATATTCGGTCCTTTTATTGTATGTCATTTTCGTGTTTATATATATGTTTTCTTTGAAATTCCACTTTGTTATCAGAATGGGTTGTTCAAATTATTTTCTTTAACTTGCATTTAAACTCAAAATTTTGGCATCCCGTTTTCTGACTTATTGGGTGGTTTTCTCGTATACCTATATTTTTTTTGGTGCTGAGAATGATATCCATCCATGACTTTCGTTAAATTGAGGTATCGGGCTGGCCACCCCTTATTTCGGATTGCGGGTTATCACAGATGGTATCAGAGCATCAGGTTTTAGAGTCTTTAAGGTCTATGTGGACTTTTCACGTTCTACCATAGCGTTCCTTGATATAGAGCTTAATGTTAGGACTGCTTTGTTACTCATGTTCATGATCTTCTGCAAAATAGATTGTTATATATATGTAGTATTCTAGTTCTATTGTTTTTATACCTCAGATGCCGCCTAAGAGAGGTCGCCCGGCAAGGCGAAATAGGGTTGTAGAAGTGGAAGTCGGTCCTCCACCGCCGCCACAAGGAACATTCAATGCTGCTGATGTGGCGAACATAGTAGCACAAGCTGTTAATGCGGCCATGACAGCAATGGCTCAACAAGTGACACAGGCTCCATAGCGAGCGCCAGATGCCCAAGTTACTACGGGACCTTCTCCATGGGACAGAGCCAGGGAATCTTTTCTCAAGGGTCAGCCCCCGAAATTTGACGGGAGCTCGGATGTTATTAAAGCCAATCAATGGAAGAAAGACATACAACGCCATTTGCGTATAGTAGAATGTAGTGAGGTAAAGAAATAAGTCCTTGCTACCTTTAAACTTATTGGAGACGCATTACATTGGTGGGAGTCTATGACTACACCGGAACAAAGAGATACGATGTCAATTTCTGAATTTTGGGTTCTGTTTGATCAAAAGTACTTTCCTCCCACAATTCAAGGGGATATGATCAGGAGGTTGCAAGACCTTATGCAAAGGGAGAGGTCGGTGGCTGAATATGAGGAGGAGTTCACCCGATTGTAAAGTTTTGTACCGGATGAGGTGACTCCTGAAGAAAAGAAAATTTTAAAGTTTTTGAGGGGTTTGAACTGGAGAATTCGACAACACTTGCTGGGTAATCCTGCGCTGCGGACTTATGGCGAAGTGATGAATGCAGCACTTCTTCATTGCCAAGAGCATAGATTGTTTTTGCAAAGTGGCAAGAAGGCCTCTGCAGTGGGGGCAAGCGGGAAGGCCGGGAGGTAGTGGGATTAGAGGAGGAGTCTTTCCCTCATCCCAACCTTCGGGTAGTAAGCAGAAAGAGAGGGATCCCCAGCAAGGGGACTTGTCAAAGAGGCAACGTTCTGGTGGGTTTAACTCGGGGAACCAAAATAACAGGCACGGTCAAGGTGCCCCATAACAACAAGCAGGCCATGGTGGTCAATGAGGTAGAGGCCAGCAGGGCCAAGGCGTGAATCAGTTTAAAATTAATCGTGGTCGAAATGCCGAAAATATGATGGGCCGGTGTTTCCAATGTGGTGAGGCGAGCCATTATAAAAAGGAGTGTCCTCAGTTGACTGGGGGATAGTTTCCTAGGGCACCACAACAGCCTTATGTTCAGTTTCCCCCACAGGTACCTAAACCAGTTGTTCCTCCACAGCAGGGTCAGTTGCAGTATGGGAGATTTTATCATGTTCAGAATGCTATGCTTCCTCCAGCTCCGCGGGCACCTCCAGCTATTGGGGGTAAGTTCCTTATTCAGGGACACATGGGTCGCGTATTATTTGACACGGGTGCTATACATTCTTTTATTTCGAGGAGCTTTGCTCAGACAACAGAGTTGATAAAATCTGCTGAGAGTACTTTTACTAGAGTTGAGTCCTCTATGGGTGATGGCTCACTCATTTTTCTTGTTTGTAAAAATATGTGGATTACATTGGGTAATTTATGTTTTGAGGCCGATTTACTCGTCCTTCACATGGTTGGGCATGACGTGATTTTGGGCATGAATTGGCTTATGAAATATCATGCTATAGTAAATTGTTACAGGAAGAGTATAGTCTTCGCCGTCCCGGGGCAAGAAATGTTCTTGGTTGTTTTGCCTCGTTTAGAGGGGAGTACTTGTACTTACCTGTATTGTATTGCTGAGGAGACTTCTAAGGGTGTAGTTGTTCCTTTGAATTCTATTCCGATTGTGAGAGATTTTGATGATGTCTTTCGGGAAATACCGGGTTTGCCTCCTAGCCGAGAGATTGAGTTCGTGATCGATTTAGCGCCGGGAACGAGGCCTATTGCGAAGGCTCCATACCGAATGGCTCCTATGGAAATGAGGGAGTTAAGGGATCAGATTTAGAAGTTGTTGGAGCAGGGATTCATTAGGCATAGTACATAGCCATGGGGTGCTCCGGTGTTGTTTGTGAAGAAAATAAATGGTTCTCTCCGGTTATGTGTGCACTATAGAGAGTTGAACAAAGTCACCATTCAGAATAAATATCCTTTACCTCGTATCGATGACTTGTTTGATTAGCTTCGAGGAGCGTCGTATTTCTCAAAGATCGATTTGAGGACGGGATATCATCAGTTGAGGATACGGGAGGAAGATGTATCCAAAACCGCTTTTCTGACAAGATACGGGTCTTATGAATTTTTGGTTATGCCCTTTGGACTAACCAATACCCCCGCGGTATTCATGGATCTTATGAATAGAGTATTTCGGGACTTCCTGGACCGATTTGTTATTGTGTTTATCGATGATATCTTGGTTTATTCATGAACAGAGTCTGATCCCGCTACTCATTTGAGGTTGGTCCTACAAAGATTGAGAGATCACCAATTGTATGCTAAATTCGAGAAGTGTGATTTTTGGTTGCAAGGGGTACATGTTTTGGGTCATGTGGTGACATCTGAGGGTATATCGGTGGATCCAAGTAAGGTGGTTACGGTGAGGGAGTGGGGTCAGCCCACGACACCTACCGAGGTTCGTTGTTTTCTGGGCTTTGGCGGGTTATTACCGTCGGTTTATCAAAGGTTTCTCAAAGATCGCTATCCCTTTGACAAATTTGACCCGGAAGGGGGTGATATTTGTTTGGGATGATTCTTTCTAGGCTGCATTTGATGAACTTAAAGATAGATTGACTTCGGCTCCAGTCCTTGCATTGCCAAAACTTGGATTGGAATATCTAGTCTACACCGATGCATCTCTTCAAGGGTTAGGAGGTGTACTTCAGCAGGAGAGGCGGGCTATCGCTTATGCTTCTCGTAAGCTAAAGCCCCATGAAAGGAACTACCCGGTGCATGAATTAGAACTTGCCGCAGTTGTCTTTGCCTTGAAGATATGGAGGCACTACCTCTTGGGGGAGAAGTTTCGTCTTTTCACGAACCATAAATCGTTGCAATACTTATTCTCACAGAAGGATTTGAATATGCACCAGCGTCGATGGTTGGAGTTCATGAAAGACTATCCGTTTGATATCCATTATCATCCGGGCAAGGCGAATGTTATAGCGGATGCCTTGAGTAGGAAGCCCGAGGGAGAGTTACCTGAGGTTTGGAAGGCTAAGTGGAAGGAGCTCAGTCAGCAGGATGCGATGGTGAGGGCATTCATGTCGGTGATGACTGTTACCCCTACCATCGTAGCTAGAGTTGTGGAGGCCTAAGGAAGGGATAAGGGTTGTCAAGACCATATTCACAGATTACTGTCCGAGGGAGCGGAGTCCTACTCAATTAGTTCTGAGGGTGGACTACGCTTCCATGGAAGACTCATTGTTCTGGAAGAAGAGGATTTGAGACGGGCGGTAATGGATGAATCTCATGGGTCGAAGTTTACAGTGCATCTTAGTGGGGACAAGATGTATCAAGATATGCACCGTCAGTATTGGTGGTCAGGTATGAAGAAAGATATTGCTGAATGCGTATCACAATGCACTACTTGTCAGTTGGTCAAGATTGATCATCAACGACCGACAGGTTTGTTGCAACCATTAGAAATCCTGGTATGGAAATGGGAAAGCATATCGATGGATTTTATTACTGGTTTTCCAAGATTATAAAGTGGTTGTGATTCTATATGGGTGATTATCAACCATTTGAATAAGTCGGCACACTTCCTCCCCTTACGGACTGATTATGACACTGCTCGGTATGCCCGTTTATTCATCGAGGAGGTGGTTAGACTCCATGGGGTGCCTTTGAATATAGTTTCCGATCGGGATAAGATTTTTGTTTCCCATTTTTGGCAAAGTTTCCAAGAAGCGATGGGGACCGAATTGAGGTTAAGCACTTCTTATCATCCTCAAACGAACGGTCAAACTGAACGAGTAAATCAAATGCTTGAGGATATGCTTCGTATGTGTATGCTTGACTTCAAAGGTGGTTGGGAACAATATCTCCCATTGGTTGAGTTTGCTTATAACAACTCTTACCAATTTACTATTGGAATGGCACCTTATGAAGCACTGTACGAAAGGCCTTGTAGATCTCCCGCTTGTTGGTTGGAAGTGGGCGATAATAAATTTCTTGGACCTGAAATGATCCAAGATACTTCTTCAAAAATAGAACTTATTCGAAGTCGCATTCGGATATCCCAAGACCGCCAAAAGAGCTATGCCGATGCGGGTAAAAGGCATGTGGAGTTAGAAATTGGGGACCAAGTTTTGGTTCGTGTGTCACCTATGAAAGGCATTAAACGTTTCAGGAGAAAGGGGAAGCTTGCGCCATGTTTTGTTGGACCTTTTCTAGTTATCACAAAGGTAGGTCCAGTGGCGTATCAACTTGCTTTACCGGAACCACTGCAACAAATTCACGATGTGTTCCATGTTTCCTCCTTAAAGAAGTATAAGAGGTGCCAAGGTGCGCTTTGGCACATCCCTTTCGAGGACATTGATTTGCAACCCGACGTTTCATATGAAGAACAACCGGTTGCTATTCTTGAGCATGGAGAACGTAGGTTGAGGTCACGAGTGTTACCCTTGGTGCGGGTTCAATGGAGCCACCATAATGCCAAGGAATCGACATGGGAACGCGAGGATGACATGCGGGAAAAGTATCCGCATCTCTTTATACAAGGTGCGTTTGAATTTTGGGTACAAAATTCTCATAAGGGGGGGAGTATGTAACAACCCTCACTTTTGAGATCCTAATTTATATGTATTTACTAGGTATAGTAATTAGATATAAAATGTTTGTATGTGGAGTAGGTATTAATTTAAGAAAGGAAAGTTAATATCTACTATGATGTTGCATATTTACCGTAAGTATAGGTGAATTTTGCTATGTTGTGTTTTATTATGTCATAAAAATTAAATTGACATTTTGGCTTAAAATGAAACCGGAACTTAAAATGAATTATAAAATTTCCAAATGATAATTTGGAGGGTGCAATTAGTTTCGGAAGGTGCGAGGTAGTCAAATTGTGTGCCATATTGTATTTTGAGGATTTGGGCACTTTTGACTAGTTATAGCTTAAATGAGTAGTTGCGTATTATTTTACCGCATATAAATCACTTAAAGCTTGAAATTTGGACCTAAGCCACGAGTTATGTCTTGAATTAAGTCACTATTCCGTAATTGATTTGGTAAACCTAGAGAAAGAGAGAGAAGAAGAAAACCTAAGTGGAGAAAGTGAGAGATTGAAGCTTTGGTGTTTGTTCTTGCATACAACTTCATCAAAATCTGAATTTGCAACCTTGAGGCAAGTTTTCTACTTGCTATTATGTGATTTAAGTAGAACAATTAGTGTTGATAGTTGTGGGTTGTTGATGGTTTAATGAAAGTTAGGTTTTGGTTGGATGTATGGGCTATAAATCTTGGGAGATGGATTTAAATTGATTTTTGGGTGATTTATAGTTGTTGGATGCTATTAAATTCTTTTGGTGGTAATAAATGAGGAGGCCTTTTGTTGTTGGAAGAAGGTAGAAATACTATGTCTGATATGACCGGTCGACCGCGGGTCTAGGACCGGTCGACCGGGCCTTCGAGGGAGGGCACACTGCTTTCCTACCAAAGTCTAAATTTTGGAGCGCGGTCGACTGCGATCCGTGACCGGTCGACCGGTCCCTCCTACCTGGACATTCTATTTTTCTCCGTAGGCTAAATTTTGAGACGCGGTCAACCGCGGTCCGAGGACCGGTCCCCTGTTTTCCACTCTTAAACTTTATTTTTCTTTTCCTAAGTTTTTTTCTTTTAATTAGGGAATGGGAACCTTCTTGTATGAAGTAAACATAGGGTTCTAGAGTTTTAGTTGAGTTTAGTCGCTACCCTAGAGTTGAATGGGTTCACTTGGGGATTATTCCGTGGGTACCAAAAGTGATGTTTAGGCATCACTTCTCTTTTAGAAATCCATTAGGGACTATACTGTGTAAGCCCATACTTGGAGATTTTAGGAGCCCCATGGAAGTACATAAACCTTGGGACTCATGTGAATTTTGAGATCAAATGTAGAATAGTTCAGTACTTAAACTATAATGTGAATATTCAAGGATAATGGTTTCAAATAAAATGAAACATGCATGCGATCAATGAAGATGATAATGTGATTAAAGTTGTAAATGTTAATTTACTTAAACACACCTCTCTAAATGCTATCATAAGGGAAGCTCGCGCATGAGGTGATGTTCCCTGGCTAGTGAATGCAGGCAGATTATAGTCCTTGGCCATATGCTGGATTTTATATATATATATGTTTTTCTGCGCTAGTGAGGTAACTCCGGGTGTGGTTATGACTCACTCGCAGGTATATGTCCACTTCCCGACGTGCGTTAAGTGCCCAGGTTGTCTTGTATAGATAGGCCCTAGAAGATGATAGTCATTTAGGGGCGCGCCCAGTGGGGAAACTCGGAGGAGCGGTCTTATAATCGTCATATGTATAAGAATATAACCTTTCTAACTCAAGTGGGACTTGAGATATGTGAATTTCCATAAGATAATTTTATGGTAAGTATACTCCTGTTAAGGAATGGATAAAGGAAAAGATATGAGGAATAATGACATTTAAATTAATTTTTTTGTATGAGTTAATACTGTTAGCATCATTTAAATTGTTTTACCCTGTTTTTTTTTAATTAGGTTGTTAGATATGCATCTACATCATTCATAAATAACAGTCCATATCTACCATGCTTCTTGTTTCTTCTGGTAATCATATATAAACCGGGCCCTAACCCGTTCATTCTTCCATGTTGTGCATGTTATTGTATCCGCTCAGCTGCTCCTCCGCAAGGGCGCCCGTTGTGATATTTATATTCCTATGCATTCGACGAGCTGTATGATCTTGCGGAGTTATTACAGGATGTTGATAGACGCCCTCATTTTTTTTGTATTCTAGATAAGATCGGGTCTTTCAGTCAGGCGAGTGGCCCATATTTTGTACTTGTTAATGAATGTAATATGTAAAGTATTGGATTGTTGAAACACTTTGAATGTAACTGTGGACCGACAGAATATTCGGTCCTTTTATTGTATGTCATTTTCGTGTTTATATATATATTTCCTTTGGAATTCCACTTTCTTATCAGAATGGGTTGTTCAAATTATTTTCTTTAAGTTGCATTTAAACTCAAAATTTTGGCATCCTGTTTTCTGACTTATAGGGTGGTTTTCTCGTATACCTATATTTATTTTTGGTTCTGAGAATGATATCCATCCATGACTTTCGTTAAATTGAGGTATCGGGCTGGCCACCCCTTATTTCGGATTGCGTGTTGTCACACCTAAAGGTCCTATTTATAGTTCTACAATGATATAATGGCGTTGACACGTGTCTAGCTCACCAAGCTTTTACATCGGCGAGTCAACATTGAAGTGTCGCATAACGAAGGGGTCTTGTAGTCTTATTTACCAAATGATGACACGTGTTTAAGCTTAATCTATACGGATGACATGTGTAAGCATGAGGTGTCAAGGTATTAAGGGTATAAGGGTCATTTTACACATGAAGGGCATTTTGGTAATTTCAAACTATATATTTTTAATATTTCTTAGAGCTCCTCGGAAATATTTTATTTACAAAAGATCTTTTTTATTTTTTATTTTGGTCCTTGAAACTTTCTTAATTAAAATCAAGTCTTTAAAGTTTCGTAAAATTATATTTTCTACCCCGAAACTTATCATTTAG
The DNA here is from genome assembly GCA_949130495.1 of Sambucus nigra. NCBI lineage: Eukaryota > Viridiplantae > Streptophyta > Magnoliopsida > Dipsacales > Adoxaceae > Sambucus > Sambucus nigra. The sequence goes on from OX422208.1 coordinate 206,337,928, forward strand.
CTTAGGATATGCCATAAGACTTGGGTTTGACCCATTTACAGTTGATTCCTCATATCTAAAAATGAATTTTATCATATCTAAAAATATCACATATGTAATAATATAACATTATTAGATAGTAAGTGAAAAGTAATTGTAAAAACAAACTATATATGAGCATATAAAAGTGGGGTTATTACAGGGTGAGACCAGATAACGCTTCAGCTCTAGGAAGGAATTTTCTCACTCTTCATTCCACTCGAAATATTTTCTCAGTACTTTGAAGAAGGGTAGGCATTTATTCGTTGCTTGGTAAATGAACCAATTGAGTGCTGCTACTCACCCTGTTAATTTTTACAGGGCCTTCTTCTTAGTAGGGGACTGCATGTTGATCAGGACCTAAATTTTATAGGGGTTGGACTCAATTCCACACTGATTGATAATGAAACCCAAGAACATGCCTTTTCTTACTTTAAAAACACACTTCATTAGGTTGAGATTCATCTGGTGTTTCTCCAGATGGTCAAATGTCTGCCCTAAGTCCTTGATGTGGTCCGCGGTTGTCCTTATCTTTATGAGCATATCATTTACATATACTTCCATGTTGACCCTGATTTGGTCATCGAAGACTTTATTCACCAATCGCTAGTAATTGGCTCTCGCATTCTTAAGACCCAAGGGCATTAAATTATTACAGTAAGTACCTCTGCTAATCATAAAGGACGTCTTCTCTCTGTCGGAGGGCTTCATCCTGATTTGGTTGTAACTAGAGTAGGCATCCATAGTTGGGAAGCTCATAGCCTGAGGTCGTATCCACAAACTAGTCAATCCGAGGTAGTGGATAATTATCCTTGTGTTATGCCTTATTTTGGTCGGTGAAATCCACGTACATCCTCCATTTATCGTTCTTTTCTCGCACCATTACCACGTCCGCTAACCATTCTGGGTACTTGATGTCGTCAATGAATTCTGGAGCTTGAGGACCTCTTCCTGGATGGTAAGTGTGACACCCCGCCTAATTAAATAGCGGGCGATCACTCCTTTATTAAATTAAATCAAGGTAAACAGGTAGTTCATTCTCAGCATCACTGTCGATAAAAAAAAAAAATTCCAATTTAACACCCTAATAATTAAGCTAAGTGTCAAAACCATTTTCATACATACTTTCCAAATTTTAATTAAAGAAAAAGATTTATTTATTTAAAACAACATTTCTACAATTAAGAATCACACCACAATAAACCAAATAATATAATACATTCGCCAATCGAATGTCAACATAGGGAAACTAAAGTCACAAATCCAACTGAATAAATCCCATAGAACAATACTGGAAATAACTGAAATATAAATGTCCCAATAACAATGAAATAATGGAAAGGGCGACACATGCCCAATAAATGAGAATGCTAGAAGTGGAGTCAATAAAGGAAGCCGTCTACGCAAGTGACCTGCAACTCCCACCTAAGCTGCAGCACGTTCCTCTCAAGGGATCCTAAGCAAGACGCCCCTGTGGCTGGGCACCTGAAATATATACATATATATACAAGAGAGAGAGAGAAAAAGAAACGGGTCAGAGCCCGAAAGTGTGTTTGATTTTAAAATACATTTAGCAAGTATTTAAATTGATACAGGCCAATGCAACAACATATTAATGCGTCACTCTCTTGAGAAATACTCACCTCTCTTCTAATGTGCACACCTATCGCACTAACCTTCCCAACGGTTTATCTTATCATTGTATCATACTAACCTTCCCAATAATTTAGCGTATCTTAACTTACTCATAAGATTTCAAAACCGAATAATATTATTGTTTAAAAAGAATGCTTCCAATTTGCAGCACAACTCTCGTTTTAGCTTTTATTAATTTATAAAGTTTCTCAGTAACATATTATACTTTCACAAAACAAGTATTCACTATCTGAGTCATCAACCATGTCCTACTTATCAAATTACAGTAGGCAGTTTCAAATTTCCAAATCTCATATATATATTAACTACTCGTATAATATATATAAAATAACAGCACCCCACATAAAACGATGGTGCGTGCATACTCTACTATCCAAAGCCCCATATCACTCATATTAAGGGGAATACATTCGGAATCACTCTCGAATTGTAATAACATAAATACATAAACAATATTGAGGCGAAGAATAGATTCCAAGTCTCTAAGAGGATGGCACATGCCTGCGCCTCTTAGGACCGTCTGAACTATCACATCGATAGCCTGTACCAAGGATATCTATCTTCTAGGGTACAAGTCAATATCCCCCATAAAGGTCCCATCGAGATAAGACTTGTCCCAGCGTGGTAACCTCAGGGATAGCAAGTAGCGTGGGCATGATTTTCACAAGTATATAATATATGTACACACAATCATATAAATATACCACTTTATCATATTAATATAGGTTCTTCTCGTCACCCATAATTATACCCTTTATCCTTAATTTCACATTTATAGAATTACGTATAAGGTTTCATATCTAACCTTAACTCGAAGGGTTTTCTCACTTAATACGTGACATTCGTTAACTCTATCCTTCCAAGTAAGAAATTCAGTAGGTATACCTCTATTTACTATCATAGCTATTCGCCGAAATCTCTCACTTGAAATATGTAATTTCATCGTTCATTATATAATTATCCCAAAAATAAGATTCTCGTCTTACAATAGAGTTTCCCCCCACTTATTCATATGACCTACTAGTCTTTCCTATCTCCCAGAACATTTCATTAAGAATACCCAAGAATTATTTTGCGATAAATTTAATTTAACTAATTAAACAAGGTAAATAGGAGTCTGCCAGGAGGGGTCGATCGATCGAGGTCTGGGGCTCGATCGATCGAACCTTCGATCGATCGAAGCTCTAGGCTCGATCGATCGATCAAGCAGGTCTGCGAAAATTCTGCAGAAATGCAGTTACGGGTTCTACCAAATTTCTTCATCCAAAACCATGTTTTTCCATTCTAAACGTCCCAAAAATCCTACTACTATCATTATAACATTATACCAAATGTTTTCAACGTAAAGCATGTGTATATCTAACATTAAACATGGATAATTAACCCAAAATTCCATCTAATCATCAAGAACCCTAGAGTTTTTCTTAATCAAGGTTCTAATCTATTTTTACCAGAATTTCCTCTAATATATCATCAAAATTTTGTGGGTTATATTCCTCTACCTGGCAAGGATTCCAGAATTTCATATAAATCATTTCTACATGCATTTTCCTAACACAAATTGGGTTTTCTTCCATATTTATCATCTCTAATCAATCCTAAACCAATATGAAGATTGCACTAACGAAAATACGCAAGTTAAACACTTTCCTGGGATTTTCAAAAGTCTAGTTTGCAGATGAATCCGGTGTGGTTGCGTTCCCCTTCTCGCGATCTACACGTTGGTGGTGGCGGCGGTGCAAACCGGTGACTTTTTGGCCTTGAATTTCCTTGGAGCTCTCTCCTCTCTTCTCCAATGGCCGTCACTTGTGTTCTGAATATTCTAACCCTAAAAGGCTAACCTAAATGGCTGATATAGGTTGCTGAATTTCGTGGGTTTAATTACCCAATTATGCAAAATGACTAAAATGCCCTCCCGGGGTACTAATTAGGCCTAAAAATGCCCTGAGACCCAAACTACACCCCCGGGTACACTTTTCTGACTATCTTGACCCTACCGGACGCGTTGGCGCACTCAAAATGACCATACGGGCAACTTATAAAATATTCACTTTTTATTTAACAAAATTAGTCCTGACATGACACGGGCACGTCCCGACTTAGATTTCCGAAATAGTCATTTAATTCACTCATGGCATTCAATATAACCAATATAATATATTAGTTTGCTCATTAACTAATATTCAACAAGTTTCCCATAATTACTAACTCTCGTCACGTTAATAATTATAACATAATTAATTTCCGGATTTTTATTAAATAAATCATTCACGTTAAATTTAATAAATCCCCAAATTAATATAGCATAAAAATACGGGGTATTACAGTAAGGATCTTCTCGGCATGAAAGACCCTTCTCTTTTGCTTGACTAGTTTGGCTCCTTCCACGACGCTTAACTCGTGGCAAATGAAATCAGGACCTATGCCAGACATATCCTCGTGGCTCCATGCAAACACATCCTTGTAATACCGTAAGAAGATTATGAGATTCTACTTTAAATAAGGGTCTAGGGATAACCCGATCTGGACTGTTCGTTTTGGATGCTCGGCATCAAGTGGGCATGTCTCAATCTCTTCAACTGCCTAACCATTGACCAACCTCGTCTCGTCTCGTGGATCAATAGTCTCAATAAGGTAGGTAGTCGCTAGCTTTTTTTGTTCTTCTTAGTTGGCTGAGGAGAACTAGCACTTGCATGCCTCCACCTGATTACCTTTGACAACCCCTACTCGGTAATAAGTTGGGAACTTTAGACACTGGTGCACTGTTAATGGAATAACCTCGAATTTCTTTAGCCTGACTCTGCCCAGTATCACATTATAGACGGACATCACATTTTTATCCAAGACGAAGAAATGAACATAGTCAGTTCGGTAGGTCGACCAAGTGTCGATTATGACTTCCAGCCCCCACTTTCCATAGCAGGTACGCCTTTTATCCTGAGAAGATGATCAGAGGGAGATGGTATGGTATCAATTTTCTGTCTCAGAGCTTTATCCTCTAAAATTAATTATAGAACATAACGTCCGTGGAATTGCCATTGTCCACCAGTATAGGAGCCCTGCCTTCATGGATCATCATAGTGATGACCAGTGGATTATCGTGTGGATACAACACTCCGAACAGGTCATCCTTAGAGAATTTGATGATCAGTTTGTCCTTATTCATCTTACCTGGTCATGTGTCCACATTAGCTATTAAGTTAATTTGCCTCATGTGCACATGGGCTTTAGCCTCGTTTAGATTGGCCTTACTTTTTGTCGGGTCCTATCCCCCACTAGTATATCCTTCGGTAATGAACTAACACCAAAGAATATCATGCCAACATTGAGTATAGGGTCTTTGGTTTTTTTTGTGAGGTCTGGATCATCCTCCGAGTTGTTATGTCTTTTTCACTTCTTATCGTCTAGTGTGCGTCACGGTGACTCTGATCGCCTTCTGGCCTTGGGCTCATCAAGATTTGGTCGGCCATCCTTATCCATGTACCTGGACAGTTTGCCCCTTCTGATCAGGAACTCGATCTTGTTCCTCAAGGAAATACAATTATTGGTGTTGTGTCTATGGTCTTTATGAAACTCGTAATACTTGCTTCTGTCCCGCTTATTTTATGGTGCTTTTAATTTTCCTAGCCATTTGAGATCCTTGCTTCCCTGGATCTCTTATAGGATGTGGTGGATGCCAAACATGAGTGGGGTGTACTCATCATAATTCTTGGGTTTCTTTGCCTTCCGATATTTCTAGTCCCTCTTGTCAGCGATCAATCTAGTTTGCGACTTGGGGAGGTCGGACTCTTTGGCAACCATTGCTTCCTTTAAATTCATAATTTTTCCTGATTTGGCCAACAACTCTGTCATCGTACTGGGTGGCTCCTTTGTTAATGGCCACAATAATTTTTTGGTCTTAACTCGCTCATCAGAGCAGTAATAGCAGTCTGCTCATTGTAATCCAATGTGACACCCCTACTAATTAAATACCGGGTAGGTACTCCTTTATGAAATTAATATAGAATATTAAGTTGGTTTAGTCTTAGCATCACTGTCGAAAAGATTTAATTGATTACTATCCATCTAATATATAAAAAAAGAGATGTCAAATTTTACTAATTAAGTTAACAATTAACCAAGTAATTAAATCATCATCCAAAAATCTCGTAACAAACTCATACGAATAACCAACGAAATGAAATAAACTGAGTCTGGAGTAAACACTCCAATAATAATACCAAAGCAAAATAAAATCCCGATACAAGAGTCTGAATAAATAAACCAATAACTGAAATACAATTGAAAGTCTGAGAATGCTATCTTTAAATGGAAATGGGGGACATGCCCTAACAGATGAGTAACCCTGAATAGAATCAAGCGAAGAATGTGGAGGCATCTAATACCGAGATCCTGTAACTTCCACAGTAGCTAAAACATGTCAATGTAATGGAACTCCTATGCTTGGCGTCCCTGTGGCTGGGCACCGAAAAGGTTTTTACAAAAATAGATTTGGAAGCAAACGGGTCAGAGCCCGAGGTGAAAATAGTTTAAAAATAAAGCAAGTGTTTAATTGCATTAAACAATAAATATTATATACATGTTAGTTGCGTACTCTCACATGAGTTTCTCACCTCTCAACTACTGTGCACGCTTAACGTATACCCTTAACCCATCCTAGTTATGCCACTATCTAACTAGTCCGTACTAATCCCTGCTTTCACATTCCAATATGAGGTGTCTACTCGTATTACCCAAACAAGTTATATTTATATCTCGCATTCACATTCATTAAATTACTTATCACAAGTGTTATTTAAATTCTCATATTCGTAGCCCATTCAAATATCTTAGTTATTCACATCTACTATGGAACAGTGAACCAGTCACAAGTATATATATAAATTACTCTCAATACATATATACATATATGGCACCTCTAGGCTAAGCTGCGGTGCATGCATACTCTGCTATCGAATCCTGGTACACATGTAAATAAGGATCATGAGTTCTGAATCACTCAGGAACCGTATCAATACAATTCACACATATTGGAGGCGAACATAGTTCACATACCCATGGGTCACGCACATACCTACGCTCCCATGGTCAGCTGACTTATCAATTGACAAATAAGTCATTCACACTCCTATGTCCTTTTGGTACCAATCTAAATCCCCTCGAAGGCACATAAAGATAAGATGGTCCTTTTTCGAAAATCAACCTCCCGTGATAGCAAGTATGGTAGGTATGTCATACACACAATAATCCAAATACTAAGTAATCACACAAATTAGGTAATCATCACATTAATATAGGTATACACTAGCCCTATATCTTAAGTCTCATACGTATCATAGTGTCATACTGAATATTCTACGTAATATGTTTAGCGCAACAACTCTCGTCGTATAAGTCTGAATACTTAAACCTACCACATAAGGTTACTAAGTCTCCCATTAGTCTTTAAGGGTATCACAGTAATTCCAAGTCCCCCTTCTACTGGTCCTAACCTTAAATTAACATTCGTCCACTTTAAATCCCACTTTTATGAAACTTCTAATCATACCTCACTCGGTAAACACTCAAAATTATTCCATCTAATCCCATAATTTATAACATATTCCGGGCATTAACTACAATCCTACTGACCTTAACCAAGTCCTCCAATATTTAATTAAATCCCCTAAGAGTTCTTACAAGATTGGGATTTACCAAACCTTAACGGGAAAATAATCTACAAAAATCAGGAGGAGTCGATTAATCGATGAAAAGGTTCGATAGATCGATCCAGTCGGTCGATCGACATTCATGGGTTGATCGATCGATCAAACAGGTATTGCGAATCTGCATAAATTTTGCCTATGGGTTTCATCAAACTTTACCCTCAAATCCTCTACTATAATGTCCCAAACTCCCAAATATCTATGCCTAACATCATACTAACATAAATACATAATTTCCAATGTTTTAGACTCATCAAATCAAAATCGAAAATCAATTTCTTGTATCAATTCACATAATTTTCATAAAAAACCCAGTTTTCCTATTTTCTCCAAGAACACTATACAATTCATTACAAATTCATGATTCTCTATACATGGATCATAATTTCGTGGCTGCTATATTCCCAGAAGTTAAACTATATGCAAAACCTACCCAGTTTACGATTTTAATTCTTCACATCCGTTCAATCATCATTATTCATGGTTATTCTACAATTCTAACCTAACATGGATGATATATGCACTGAATTATTGCAAGTAAATCACTTGCCTGGTAATGGATATTCTGTTCCTTTGAAGTAGATTGTATGGGAATGATTCTCTCTTTCCGATCTATCTAGTGGTGGTGACGGTGGTGCAAAAGCCTCTAAGGGTGGTTTCTCCTTTAGGAACTTTCCTCTCTTCCCCTCTAACGGTCGTTGGTGGTTTTTGGTTGTGATAAACCTAAGAGTTATGGTGTTGGCAGATAATATAAGTCTAAAAGTCATGGGTTATAATACCTCAAAAAGTTAAAATGACTAAAATACCCTCCTGGGCTGTCGGTTAGGCCTAAAATGCCCTGGGACTCAAACTAAACCCCCAGCTAGTGTTTTCTAACTATTTTGATCCTTCTGAACACGTTGGCACACTCAAAATGATCATACGGATGACATAAAAATAAATTACTTTTAAATCCATTAAATTGGGTCCTGACACGACTGACATGCGCGTCCCAACTTAATTACCGAAACTATCGTATTTTCAACTCACGATAATTTTTATAAATTAAATAATCATATATTTCCATAATCACTTAGTAATATTCAACAACATTATCATAATCAAATACCAACTCTCATCTTTCTAGTATTTAAATCCGAATTAATTTCCAATTAATTATCTCAAATTAATTTAATTAATCCCATAATTAAAAGCAATTTTATTTAATTAATCTCATAATTAAAAGCCATAAAAATACGGGGTATTACATACTTCCCCCCTAATAACAGAATTTCGTCCCAAAATTTGGAAAGGCATACCTCGTAAAAACGGTATTCTCCAGTACTCAAAACAAAATTCAAAGTAAGGCTTGATCACTATAGCCCCCGCCTCACATTAAGTTTATTTAACACTCTCAACACTTTATCAGTTTTAGGATCACACCTCAATAAAGGCAGCTCACCTTGTGTTCTTACTAAACAACATTCGAATAAGAATTATACATCATTGGCCGCATTATCTCAATATTATTTGGAGGTCGCACCTTCTTCGTATCAATTCCCGTGTTTATCTAAACACCAAATTCCCATCCTGGGAGAAACCATAGAACATCTGACTACTCTTGTCCATTCTTCGAATCTCTATCCCGACGGTGTGACTTTTACAAAAGGAAAAAGTCACTTAAGATGGTCGGTGGTTATCCCATTATAGTCATCGAACTCTAACTTCTGACTGATCCAAAACTCTGATAATTCGCTCACATCTAAACATCTAGAGGAAGAATAGTAAGGTTTATCCACACAAAGCCTCAGTAAGCACTTTGTCCACTATAAATAGGTACGGGTGCTTCCACACAACTCTACCATTAGGCAATATCCTCTCCTCATTACATATTGTACTACACTTACTAGCTATACCCGTTGTGGAAATGAAATGATCTCAATGAGTACAAAATTACTTTCATACAACTCCACCAGTTGTCAATCACCTTGCGCCTACTCCTCGGGCTATAGGTGAGACACCCTTATCAAAAAGAAATGTTATCCCCACTACTTCTTGATACCCCATATTGAAGGTGGATTTTGGGGATCTCATCCTAGTTCCGAATAATACTGGGTAGGACCACGTATCGGTGCGTTCACTATCTAATAGTGTAAATCACTCAAGGGTATAACAATTAATTTCCTTTCGGATAACCTATTACACACATTCGAAGGAACTCGTTACTTATATTAGGTTGGCAACCCATCAAAGATATTTACCATTTGACTCTACCATCACTGGAATCACCAGGTGGATACAGAATATCTGGCTGATCTTCCTACTCCAACTATTTTCTATCTATGAGCAGTGCACTTGGAGACTACTTACAATGCCCCGCTCAACACCGCCTTTCACTTATAATTCATCCCATTCAGTGGTACTTAATAATCCTCTTCTTCCTTCGGCGTATTCCCAAAAATTCTGACCCGTGCAGTTTTCGCCACGATGTGCACTTCTGGAATCTTTATACATTATCGACATCATCATTTTTATTTACGCGTAAGTCACCCTCAACATTTGATTGGGTGGAACTCCGCTCTAAATTATCCATAATAGTTAAATATTTGTCTTCTCAAGGGATACCCCCTTTTTAGATGGCTTCCCAGTGCCTTTCCACCAAGTTTGAACGGCTACTCTGATTGCACACGGATATCCTGCTTATCATCCTTCTTTTATGATGCTTGATCCATTATACTACTACCGTTTTGTCATATTAGTCCCACAAGCATAAATTTCACCCATCTATTTCCATGTCTCTTCTTTCGGCGATCCAGACGCCAGTAAACCAAGGTGTCCATACACCCTATAAACCGTGCATACGGGTCTAAACATTATATACACTTCATACGTACGCTTAATTCTTTATTTCCCTTGTATTCGCAACATGTCTATACCACTTGGGCATTCTAGATTACCCCAGAATATGAAATTCTAAATCCTCCTTGACATCATTCCATCCTTTAACCCGCCGTAGTAAAATAAAATTTCCAGTACTTCCTCACCACCCAACTGGCTCTACTGGCGTTATATCATAACTTATCTTTGAACCTTTAGTTATAGCTACATACTTCCATAACGGCCGAGGTACCGAACTCATGGACGAATGGCCAAACATCTCCCTTCTACCAACCTTACGCTAAGTTTCATGCGTGGGATGTCTCGTAAAGTGAAATCCAAATAAGAAACCCCTTCGATACACTACTACCAAGCATTGTCAGTCATCGAAATTCATTAGGCCCTTAGTCCATAACATGTACCCCTATATTTCCGTCTCTTGATACAAAAGTTATATCTCCTTCCGCAATTACACTTAAACAAGGAACTTCCTTAGAAAGACACTATCACTTAACATTAGTAGTAGTTACATTCCATAAACATCGTGCACATGGAATCGAGGCTCTTGAAATCCTGTCCTCAGATATAAAACTATGAGTATTAACTTCCATGTCTCTAAAGGGTGATATAGCAATGCGCTCTTCCTATTATCAAGTCCCGAGCGTTTAATAAAATAACCAGCTAAAGCTTTTCGCTGAACAGTAAACCAAATACACTCCGAATCATATCAATAAAGTCCCTACACATACCGGGATCAAATATCCGAGACCATTATACCTTTCTAAGTCTTTATAATATATATATACATAAATATAAAAATGCGAGCCCGACCCTCTCGCAGATGAGGTCCCTTCAGAACAAAATATTCTACACTAAGGTAGTAACCCTGATAGACTTGTGATATTTGCCCACTAACGGTCTAAGCATCAATATAAAACCATAATTAGGATAATATCATACTCGTATAACACATCACTAAAATGAGTAATCTCAAAAAGTATATACCACTATCGATACACCCATTCATCCTCTACGGATACACTAAAGGTAACCACGCTATACCATGATAATATTCACATAATAATAACGTTGTCGATATAAGCACTAAACTCGTCTCACATGCGAACCTAGCAATAATCAAAATGTAGTGACTCGCTCGCGACATAAAATATGCCTCATCCCCTGAAGGAAAAACTCATGTTTCTACCTTGCCAATCGACTTGGCCGCTCAAATGATTACTGGACACGCTTGTCTGAACCAAAACAAAAATTTTCATTAACCACTGCCCTTTCTAGGCTCCCTACGCTTGTCCCTTTACTCACTTCAAGAAAATTTAACACATAGGGTTTTACTCTCCCCAAAATACCTTTACACATAATCCACTTATCTCCGGTCATACTGACCATGTTAGGGTTGTCCTTCTCTCGGACTTTGGTATTCTCGACTCTGATGTCTAGCACCATTGTTCCCTTAGCTTTGATGGCCCTAGGGAACATGCTACTTGCTTCAACAACCCTTACTGAATTCACCATTTCTCGATCAAAATTCAGCTATCAAAATAATCTAAATGGGTCCCCTGATGGGTCTCCCCCTTGTGGTGCTTCACCAACATCGATTTTCCCCAGTCTTACTCTCTAACTAAATTCTTTGATTCTTGAAGTTCCCGCACTATGAAGTGTTAACATCCATATGGACAAAATGCGACATTGTTGTCATCTGCATTGATCGCCCAAGCAAAACTTCCCATAAGTGCTAGAAAAATTATACCTACTTCATTCGGTGCAAGATTCATTAATTAATTAAATTCCCTTTCATAAAGGGACCTTTGTCTGGCCCTCTGGTGTGAGTTTAGAACTATGCTTGCACCTTATCCTGAACATCTGATGAAGGAACTTGAGGTTATACTATAACTAAGATCCTTCCAGTGACACAACATTCCACTTATAAACGTGGCAGTTAACTCCTATATTTAATACCTTGCTCCGATGAGGCAAGAAAAATTCTTACCCCAAATTTTTACTTCCGGTTAGCCACACTTCGACACATGCCCAAGCCTTTGGATATTTTACCTTCGTTGGCTAACACACGCCATTTCCCATTTCTAGAATTTCCACTGCTGGTTCTCTTCATTGTTTCGTCGAACTCTCTCCCATTCCAATCTTGCTGGGTGGGTGAGTCTAATTTGACCCCCTCTTTCTACTATAGTGGTATATGGAAGTCATATGTTGTGCCTTAGACCTCTTTACCATCTTGTATTTCCGTGCCATAATAGGGATGACCTCAACTACGATCATCATTCTTGAATATACCCAATAACCTCAACTGAGCTTTACCTCCTGTTGTCCGCCCAACTGTACTCTCCTGACATACTGCATTGTTCGGCACATGAACACACCCGAATGCAAATAAGATTCACTATCATATACATTATAGCAGGAGAACGAAACCTCACCAAAGAAATCAACAATCTTAAACAAAGGGCTCTATATCAAAGAAAGCTACGCTGGAAGCATAATAAGCCACACATATCCTAAAGGACACTAGAACCTGATGCTCTGATAACACCTGTGACTGTGAAACCACCTGTGACACCCATGCTAATTAAATATCCGGTAGATACTCCTTTATGAAATTAATACAGAATATCAAGTTGGTTCAGTCTTAGCATCACTGTTGAAAACATTTAATTGATTACTAGCCACCTAATATATAAAAAAAAAAGATGTCAAATTTTACTAATTAAGTTAACAATTAACCAAGTAATTAAATCATCATCCAACAATCGCATAACAAAATCATATGAATAACCAACAAAATGAAATAAATTAAGTCTGGAGTAAACACTCCAATAATAATACCAGAGTAAACTAGAATCCCGATACAAGAGTCTGGATAAATAAACCAATAACTGAAATAAAATTGAAAGTCTGAGAATGCTATCACAAAATGGAAATGGGCGACATGCCCTAACAGATGAGTAACCCTGAATAGAATCTAGTGCAGAATGTGGAGGCGTCTAATACCGAGATCCTGTAACTTCCACAGCAGCTACATCATGTTAATGTAATGGAACTCCTATGCTTGGGTCCCTGTGGCTGGGCACCTAAAAGGTTTTTACAAAAATAGATTTGGAAGCAAACGGGTCAGAGCCCGAGGTGAAAACAGTTTAAAAATATAGCAAGTGTTTAATATCATTAAACAGTAAATATTATATACATGTTAGTTGCGTACTCTCACATGAGTTTCTCAACTCTTAACTAATGTGCACGCTTAACGTATACCCTTAACCCATCCCAGTTATGCCACTATCTAACTAGTCCGTACTAACCCATGCTTTTACATTCTAATATGAGGTGTCAACTCGTATTACCCAAACAAGTTATATTTATATCTCGCATTCACATTCATTAAATTACTTATCACAAGTGTTATTTAAATTCTCATATTCGTAGCCCATTCAAATATCTTAGTTATTCGCATCCACTAAGGAACAGTGAACCAGTAACAAGTATATATATAAATCACTCTCAATACATATATACATATATGGCATCCCTAAGCTAAGCTGCGGTGCACACATACTCTGCTATCGAATCCCATTACATCACGTACATAAGAATCACGTGTTCTGAATCACTCAGGTATCAATAAAATTTACACATATTGGAGGCAAACATAGTTCGCATACCCATGGGTCACGTACATACCTACGCTCCTATGGTTAGCTGACTTATCAACTCACAAATAAGTCATTCATAGTCCTATGTCCTTAAGGTACCAATCTAAATCCCCCCGAAGGTACACAAAGATAAGATGCTCCTTTTTTCGAAAATCAACCTCCCATGATAGCAAGTATGGTAGGTATGTCACACACACAATAATCCAGATACTAAGTAATCACACAACTTAGGTAATCATCACATTGATATAGGTATACATCAGCCCTATATCTTATATCTCATACGTATCATAGTGTCATCCCGAATATTCTGCATAATATGTTTAGCGCAACAACTCTCTTCGCATAAGTCCGAATACTTAAACGTACCTCATAAGGTTACTAAGTATCCCACTAGTCTTTAAGGGTATCTCAGTAATTCCAAGTCCTTCTTATACTGGTCATAACATTAAATTAACATTCGTCCACTTTAAATCCCAATTTTATGAAGCTTCTAACTGTACCTCAGTCAGTAAACACTCGAAAGTATACCATCCAATCCCATAATGTATAACATATTTCGGGCATTAACTACAATCCTACTAACCTTAACCAAGTCCCCCAATATTCTATTAAATCCCCTAAGAGTTCTTACAAGATTGGGATTTACCAAACCTTAACGGGAAAATAATCTACAAAAATCAGGAGGAGTCGATTAATCGATGAAAAGGTTCTATAGATCGATCCAGTCGGTCGATCGACATTCATGGGTTGATCGATCGATCAAACAGGTATTGCGAATCTGCATAAATTTTGCCTATGGGTTTCATCAAACTTTACCCTCAAATCCTCTACTATAATGTCCCAAACTCCCAAATATCTATGCCTAATATCATACCAACATAAATACATAATTTCCAACGTTTTAGACTCATTAAATCAAAATAGGAAATCAATTTCTTGGATCAATTCACATAATTTTCATAAAAACCCTAGCTCTCCTATTTTCTCTAAGGACACTATATAATTCATTACAAATTCATAATTATCTATACATGGATCATAATTTCATGGTTGTTATATTCTCAGAAGTTAAACTACATGCGAAACCTACCCAGATTACAATTTTAATTCTTCAAATCCATTAAATCATCATTATTCATGGTTATTCTCCAATTCTAACCTAACATGGATGATATATGCACTGAATTATTGCAAGTTAAATCACTTGCATGGTAATGGATATTCTGATCCTTTGATGTAGATGGTATGGGAATGATGCTCTTTTTTCGATCTATCTGGTGGTGGTGACGGTGGTGCAAAAGCCTCTAAGGGTGGTTTCTCCTTTGGGAACTTTCGTCTCTTCCTCTCTAACTGCCGTTGGTGGTTTTTGGTTGTTATAACCCTAAGATTTATGGTGTTGAATGATAATATAAGTCTAAAATTCATGGGTTATAATACCTCAAAAAGTTAAAATGACTAAAATACCCTCCCGGGCTGTCGGTTAGGCCTAAAATGCCCCGAGACCCAAACTAAACCCCCAACTAGTGTTTTCTGACCATTTTGACCCTTCCGGACGTGCTGATGCACTCAAAGTGATCATGCGGATGACATAAAAATAAATTACTTTTAAATCCATTAAATTGGGTCCTGACACGACTGACATGCGCGTCCTAACTTAATTACCGAAACTGCCGTATTTTCAACTCACAATAATTTTTATAAATTCAATAATCATATATTGCCATAATTACTCAGTAATATTCAACAACATTATCATAATCAAATACCAACTCTCATCTTGCTAGTATTTAAATTCGTATTAATTTCTAATTAATTATCTCAAATTAATTTAATTAATCCCATAATTAAAAGCAATTTTATTTAATTAATCTCATAATTAAAAGCCATAAAAATACGCAGTATTACATCCACCACCTTTATCTTCTCAGCGTTAAAGCGAGTGATATAATCACGAGTGCTTTCGTCAGCCCTATGCTAAACACCAAGCAAATGGTCCACTCTCTTTCCTGGCTTGGCTTCGAAGCAAAAATTATTGACAAAAAGGCCAGCCAACTACTGAAAATTGGCTATTTGGACCCGTGGCAGGTTGTTGTACCAAATTTTAGTAGAGCCTGTGATTGTACTGGAGAAGGCCTTGAATCGTGTCTCATCGAGAATGAAATAAATGTCTGCGGTGGCTTGGTACCGCTCGACGTGTAGGAATGGATCTATTTTTTCATCGTACTTTGGCGTGATGATGGGCTATTTAAATTTGGCTGGAGTAGGGTATGCCACAATAGAGGAGACGAATGGTTCCTCTTTTGTGAAGTCCCTTTGCAAGAGGTTCTTAGATTTGGCCATTTCGCAGAGCCGATCCTTTATTCGCTGAATGGAACCCTTCTATGGTTGGTTGTCATCCTTGGTCTTTCCTTAAGCTGACTTTATAGTTCTTCGTCATCTTTCGACCGAGCTCTCTTCCTGAGAAGTCTCCACAACTTCAGTCGATGCCGTAGCAGATCGTTAAGAGCCTCTGGTGATGGATCTTCCTGGATTATTCCTCGTTTAGCCGTGATCGTGGGATGCCACTACCTCCTGCCAATGATTATGATGGGGCCCCAACAGATCAAATGTTGAACCTCTACTCAGCCTTCCTAGCCCACTAGGGAGATTCTTTGAATAAGATTGATCATCAAAACGACTAGGTGATTTGATGAAGGATGTGGATCCAGGTCAATAGGATCGGTCTCGTTGCAATCTGATTTGCCTAGAGGTGCTGACATTTTTCGTAGGATCTCAGGCTCAACCTCCTGGGCTTCTCTAGGGCTTGCCTGTGATACTCCTGCCTTTTGTCCCTGTAAGGCACTGGAGGAAATCATGATACCCCCGGTCCCCCTCTACTTAATGACATTCCTAGCTCTGGAGTGATGACGTTTAAGTTTAGCTGCACCAGCCCAGCTTGAAGGGTGTGTGTTAATTTCCTAACAGTCTCTTGCATCGCCTCTTTCCCCTTGGCTAGGCTCATCACCAGACTGTGAAGATCACCCGCCCCAGTGGGGGTGGGTGGTGTTTTTATTTCATCCATACGGCTATTTTTAGGTTTATCCTCTGATCTCGGGTGCTTCAGGGATAGTGTTTATCGAACGAATTCAAGTAAGAATCACAATGGCTAGTCGTGTTATCACAGGCGGTGCCAATTTGTTAACGTCCATAAATGGAGATAACAAATAATAGAATAATCAACAAAAAGATTAACAGTAGTAGAGAATGGGGATGAAAGACAATGAGAATAAGACAGATTTTACGTGGTTCGGCCCGTAAAGGAAACTTACTTCCAGGGAGTATACTAGCTTAAATTATACTGTTATCGAGGTTACAAGTAGGGCTGCTTTTGTAGCTCAATGATTAGAAAGATCAGAGAAGATCCCCTTTTAGGTGGATTTGTTTCCTATTTATTAGTAATTCACAGAGAATATTTTAGTGGATAGGTGTACAGCCATACATCTGCTTACACGTTCTTATCAAGAAAATAACAAACAAATACCCTTGGATCTCATGCTGATGTCACTAAAGGGCATTTGGATAACAAACTTGTTACAACCACATTCCTTTATTCCACATGACTTGTGAGATACTTCTAAGGTGTATATGAGAGCACGCGCGTATGATGTGAGCAAACATTCCCACTGAGGGTGACAATTGTCCATGTGATAGGCCGAGCAGGTTAATAACTGACCAACCTTCTATTATAGGTGAAGCCGAGCACATTGTGGATTTTCCTTTGGTCATATTTTTTACTCTGGGTAAGTTGTGACTACAAAGGTATAACAGGAAACGTAGCATATACCGCAACATTAAATAAGGAAGAGGTCAAGTGAGGGTAACTTCACAAAGATAATCCACGAAGTCAGTAGTCCATTTGGTTTTTAAGTGTGGTGTTTAAGGTTAAAATCAGGTTTAACATATATGAATAAATGTGTAATGAAAATATGTATTTAAACAAAACCATAAAGATTCAAAATTTGGGAAAATCATAATAAAAAATTAAAACTTTCAAAGTCGAAACATTTCTAATAATCACAAAAGACAACAATGTAATTTAAAGTAATTAAGACATCTTAAGTAGAAGAATATGTTTATGAGATTAATTTAAATCACGAAGGGAACCTCTAGTTTATCCTGACTTATCATCGGAGGTGCTTGTAATAAGCCGTAATTTTATGGCTTTTAATGTAACTTTATTTCTTTTAATTATGAGATTAATGTAATGAAATTCCTTTTAATTGTGGGAATAATTAAATTAATTTGGGATAATTAATTGGAATGTAATTCGGATTTAAATAATTAGTGAAACGAGAGTTAGTATTTAAATATGATGATAATGTTGAATATTACTGAGTGACTATGGAAATATGTGATTATTGAAATTATTAAAATTGTCGTGAGTTAAAAATACAGCAATTTCGGTAATTAAGTTGGGACGCGCGTGTCAGGACCCAATTTAATGGATTTAAAAATATTTTATTTTTATATCATCCTTACGATCATTTTGAGTGCGTCAACGTGTCCGGAAGGGTCGAGATAGTAAAAAAACACTAGCCGGGGATTTAGTTTGGGTCCCGACGTATTTTAGGCCTAACCGGCAACCCAGGAGGGTATTTAAGTCATTTTGAAATTTTTTGAGGAATAGTAACCCATGAATTTTAGACTGAATTTATCAGCCAACACTTGAGTCCCTTAGGGTTTTCACAACCAAAAATCATAATAGAAGTTAGAGAGGAAGAGAAGAAAGTTCGAAAAGAAGAAACCCCCAGAGGCTTTTGCACCACCGTCACCACCACTGGATAAATCGAAAAGAGAGGATCACTCCCATGCCGTCTGCTTCAAAGGATCAGATCTTTATTTTCTAGGCAAGTGATTTATCTTGCGAAGATTTATGGCATATGTTCTACATGATAAATTAATTTTGAAGACAAATTATGAATAATTGTGGTAATGTGAAATTGGAGACTAAATCATGAACTTGGGTAGGTTTGCATGTAGTGGACCTTCTGGAATCATTAAGAGAAAGAATTAAAAACTAAGTGAAAGCCAATCACGAAATTAAATTAAGGTTTATGATGATTTTTGAAGAGATGATGAAAAACTAGGGTTATAGCATTATTAATGCCTTTTAATCCAAGAAATCGACAATCTCTGATGTTTTGATGAATCTTGAACGTTAAGACTAGTGTAGTAATGTTGGTTTCATGATTAGTATACTCATTTGGGGAGTTTGGAACGTTGTAATGTGAATTGGAGGTGTAAAAATGGTAAAATCCCGTAACTGTCATAGGAATTCTGGGCAGATAACTGCTTGATCGATTGATCGATCCAAGCACGTCGATCGATCGACCCATTTCTTCGATCGATCGACCCCTCTAGAGAAAAAGTGAAGTATTTTTCCTTTAAATAATTGAATAATTTCCAACCTTTAAAACTCTTTAGTGATGATTGATTGAGCATATTGGTACTTAGGGAAGACCCATAGGATGGTATTTGAAGCCCAAAAAATTATTAGGTTTAATTGGGGCTATGTGGTAGGCTTACGAATATCTGACTAATGAGGTACGATTGTA
Organism: Sambucus nigra; assembly: GCA_949130495.1. Taxonomy (NCBI): domain Eukaryota; kingdom Viridiplantae; phylum Streptophyta; class Magnoliopsida; order Dipsacales; family Adoxaceae; genus Sambucus; species Sambucus nigra. The sequence continues at coordinate 206,357,440 of OX422208.1, forward strand.
GTTGTGAGAACCTGAATATATTTTGCTCCAATTATAATCTGAGGTTAAAGGCTAAAAGGGGGAAACTTTAAATACTGAGATAGACTTAGAGACTAGCGGAGGACTTAGTAACCTTTTTGGGATAGGGAATGCACTCGGAGCTATACATCGAGAATTATAACGTTAAAATATATTGTGTAGAATAAATGGGACAATATTATTATATGTGTGAGACATACGATATGGGCCTGGAATATACTTATACTAAAATGATGATTATTCAAGTTGTGTGATAACTTAGTATCTGGATTATTGTGTGTACGACATACCTACCATACTTGCTATCACGGGAGGTTAGTTTTCGAAAAAGGACCATCTTATCTTTGTGTGCCTTTGGGGGGGGGGGGATTTAGTTTGGTACCTTAAGGACATATGACTGTGAATGACTTATTTGTGAGTTGATAAGTCACCTGACCATGGGAGTGTAGGTATGTGCGTGAACCATGGGTATGTGAACTATGTTCGACTCCAATATGTGTGATTTGTATTGAGACAGTTCCTAAGTGATTAGAAACACGTGATCCTTACGTACGTGATGTACTTGGGTTTGATAGCAGAGTATGCGTGCACCGCAGCTTAGACTAGGGGTGCCATATATGTATATATGTACTGAGAGTAATTTATATATGCACTTGTGACCGGTTCACTGTTGCTTAGTAGACGTGAATAACTAAGATATTTGAATGGGCTAAGAATATGAGAATTTAATTAACACTTGAGATAAGTAATTTAATGAATGTGAATATGGATTATAAATATGACTTGTTTGGGTGTTACAAGTAGATACCCTATGTTAAAATGCGAAAACAGCAGTGGTACATACTAGTTAGTTAGCGGCATAACTTGAATGGGTTAAGGGTATACGTTAGGCGTGCACATTAGTTGAGGGGTGAGAAACTCATGTGAGAGTACGCAACTGATATGTTTAATATATGTGTTGTTAAATATTGTAATTTAAACACTTGCTATATTTTTTAAAACTGTTTTCACCTCAGACTCTGACCCATTTTCCTCCAAATCTATATTTATTATAAAAAATTTTTAGGTTCCTAGCCACAGGGACGCCAAACATAGGAGTTCCATTTTGATGACGTGCTATAGGTGTTGTGGAAGCTACAGGACCTCGGTATTAGACGCCTACACATTTATCGTTGGTTCCTTCAGAGTCATTCAAATCAGTTAGGGCATGGTGCCCATTCTTATATAGAGATTGCAGATACAGACTTTCATTATTTCAGATGTTGGTTTATTTATTGAGACTCTTGTATTGGGATTTTATTTACTCTGGTATTATTATCATTGGAGTGTTTACTCCAGACTGAGTTTATTTCATTTCGTTGGTTATTCATATGGGATTGTTTATGCGATTGATGGTTGATGATTTAATTACTTGGTTATTGTTCATTTAATTAATAAATTTGGCATCTCTCTATTTTAAATATTAGGTGGCCAGTAAGTAATTAAATGTTTTCGACAGTGATGCTAAGACTGAACAAACTTGATATTCTGTATTAGTTTAATTAAGGAGTAGCTACCCGGTATTTAATTAGTCGGGATGTCACAGGTGGTATCAGAGCATCAGGTTCTAGTGTCCTTTAGGATCTGTGCGGCTTATTATGCTTCCAGCGTTGCTTTCCTTGATATAGAGACCTATGTTTAGGATTGTTGATTTCTTTGGTGAGATTTTGTTCCCTTTCTATAATCCATATTATAGTGAATGTTATTTGCATTCGGGTACGTTCACATGTCGAACAATGAAGTATGTTAGGTGAAGGCAGATGGGCGGAAACAGGAGGCAAAGCTCAGTTGAGGTTATACGGTATATTCGAGAATGATGACCATAGTTGAGGTCACCCCTATTATGGCTCGGAAGTCCAGGACGGTAGAGATGGCTAAGGCACAAGATATGACTTCTAGGTACCACTATAGTAGAAAGTGGGGTCAAAGTAGACTCACCCAGAAAGGTTGGATTAGGAGAGAGTCAGACGAAACATTGAAGAGAACCAGCAGTGAAAATTCTAGAAATGTTGAAATGGCGTGTGTTAGATAATGAAGGTAAAATATCCAAAGGCTTGGGCATATGTCGGAGTATGGCTAATCGGGAGTGAAAATTTAGGGTAAATTATTTTTTTCTCGTAAGAGCAGAGTTACAATGGTGAGAGGCAACCACCACACTTAGAAGTGGAATGTTTTGTCAAGAGAAGGCGCATAGGTATGGTTTGACCATAAGTTCCTTCATCAGATGTTCATGATAAGATGCAAACGTTGTTCTGAACTCACACAAGAGGGTCGGACAGAGGTCACTTTGTGAAAAGAAATTTAAATAATTAGCGAACCTTACACCGGGTGAAGTAGGTGCAATGTAAAAGAGGACATTAAAGGGAAAATTAACTTACAAGAAGAATTGCTAGCACTTCTGGGGAATTCTACTTGGACGGTCAGTGCTGATGGTAATAATGTCACATTTTGTTAATATGGAGGTAAATGTTTCCTTGGGTGAGGAGCTACAAGAATCGAAGAATTTAGACATAGTAAGATTGGGGGAAGCATTGTTGGTGAAGCACCATAAGGGGGAGACCCATAAGGGGATCCATTTAAATGATTCGAATAGAAAAAAATTTACCGAGCGATGGTGATTTTAGTAAGAGTTGTCAAAGCCAGTAGTGTGTTCCTTAGGGCCATCAAAGCTAAGGGAACAATGGAGGTAGTCATCAGAGTCGAGACTACCAACGTCCGAGAGAAGGACAACCCTAACATGGTCAGTGTGACCATAGATAAGTGGAGTATGTGTAGAGGTATTTTGTGGGGAGTGAAACCCGTACGTTGAAATTTTTCCGAAGAAAGTATAGGGATAAGGGTATGGTGCCTAGAAAGGGCAATAGTTATTGAAATTTTCAGTTTGGTACAGACAGGTGTGTTAAGTTCAGGAATCATTTGAGCATCCAGGGCGATTGGCAAGGTAGACGTATGAGTTATATCCTCAGATGATGATGCGTGTTGTGCGTGACATGAACGAGTTACTACATTTTTATTATTGCTATATTCGCATGAGAGACGAGTTTAGTCCGTATATCGACAATGTTATTATTTATGTGAATATTTTCCATGGTATAGTGGGGTTACCTTTAGTGTTATCCATGGAGGATGAATGGGTATATCGATAGTGGTATATACTTTATTGAAATTACTCGTTTTAGTGTTGTGTTATATGAGTATGATATTATCTTAATTATGATTTTATAATAATGATTAAACCGATAGTGTGCCGATATTTCAAGTCTATCGGGGTTACTACCTGGTGTAGAATGTTTTGTTCTGGAGAGACCCCATCTGCGAGAGGGTCGAGCTCGCGTTTAAATATATATATATATATATATATATATATATATATATTTGTATATATATATTATCGAGACTTCGAAAGGTATAATGGTCTCGAAATTGATCCCGATATGTGTAGGGAATTTATTGATATGATTCGACGTGTATTTGGTTTACTGTTCAGTGGAAAGATTTCGTTGGTTATTATAATCAACGCTCAGGATGTGGTAATAAGAAGAGTGCATTGTTATATCACCCTTTAGAGACGTGGAAGATACAACTTTGTTGTCAAGAGACGGGAATATAGGGGTACATGTTATGGACTGAGGGCCTAACGGATTTCGATGACCGACAATGCTAGGTAGTAGTGTATCGGGGGGGGGGGGGGGTTCGCTTTGCGAGACATTCCATGCATGAAACTTAGCATAAGGTTGGTAGTAGGGAGATGTTTGGCCATTTGTCCATCCATCTAGTACCTCGGTCGTTATGGAAGTATGTAGTTATAACTGAAAGCTAAAAGGTAAATTATGATATAAGGCCAGTAGGGCCAGTTGTGTGGTGAGGAAGTACTAAAAATTTTGTTTATTACGGTGGGTTGAAGGATGGAATGATGTTAAGGAGGATTTAAGATTTCAAATTCGGGGGTAATTGAGATGGTCCAAGTGGTATATCCACGTTGCGAATACAAGGGCAATAAAGAATTAGGTGTATGTATGAGTGTGTATGATGTTTAAACCCATTTGCACGATTTATGGAGTGTATGGACACCTTGGTTTACTGGTGTCAGAATCGTCGGAAGAAGAAACATGGAAATAGATGGGTGAAATTTATGCTTGTGGGACTAATATGACAAAATGAAAGTGGTAGAGTGGATTAAGCATCGTAAGAAGGACGACAATTTATAGATTCATGTACAATCAGAGTAGCACGTACGAACTTGGTTGAAAGGCAGTGGGAAGCCATTTAAAAAGAGGATATCCCTTGAGAAGGCAAATAATTAACAATTATGGACAAAATGGAGCAGAGTTCTACCCAGTAGAATATTGAGAGTGACCGCGCGTAAATAGAATGTTGTTGTTAATAAGGTCTAAAGAGTCTAGAAATACGCATCATGGTGAAAACTTTTGGTATGCGCCGAGGGAAGAAGATGGTTATTAAGTATCACTTAACGGGAAGAATTATAAGTGAAAGTCGGTGTTGAATGGGGTATAGTAAGTAGTAGATTGGTTGGAGTAAAAGGATCAGTCAAAAAATTTTGTATCAAGCCAACGATTCCAGTAATGGAAGAGTCAACTTGGTAAATTTCTTTGATGCGTTGCCAACCTAAAGATAAGTAATGAGTTCCTTCGAATGTGTGGAACAGGTTGTCCAAAAGGAAAGTAATTGTTATATCCTTGAATGATTTACCCTATTAGGTAGTGATCGTGCCAGTATGTGGTCCTACCTAGTAGTATTCAGCAGTAGGATGAGATCCTTAAAACCCACCTTCAATATGGGGTATCAGGAACTAGTGGGGATAACGTTTCGTTTTGAGCAGGTTGTATCACCTATAGCCCGAGTAGTAGCCGCAAAGTGATTGACAACTGATGAAGCGGTGTGAAAGTAATTTTGGACTCATTGCGATCATTTCATTTCCACAACGGGTATAGCTAGTAACTGAAGTATAATATGGTAATGGGGAGAAGATATTACCTAATAGTAGAGTTGAGTGAAAGAACCTGTACCTATTTATAGTGGACAAGGTGCTTATTGAGGTTTTGTGTGGATAAACCTTACCATTCTTCCTCTGGATGTTTATAGGTGAGCGGATTATCAGAGTGTTGGGATAAGTCATAAGTTAAAGTCTGATAATTATATGGGATAACCACCAACCGTCTTACGTGGCTTTTCCTTTTGTAAAAGTCACACCGTCGGGAACAGAGATTCGAAGAACGGATAAGAGTAGTCATGTGTTCTATGGTTTCTCTGAGGATGGGTGTTCTGTGTTTAGATAAACGCAGGAGTTGATACAAAGTGAGGTGCAAACTCCCAATAATATTGAGAAATGCAGCCAATGATGTATAGGCTATTCGTATTTGAATGTTGTTTAGTAAGAGCACACGTGAGTTTTATTTATTGAGGTGTGACCCTATAACTGATAAAGTATCGAGAGTGTTCAACAAGCTTGTTCTGAAGCGGGGGGCTGTAGTGATTGAGCCTTACTTTGAATTTTGTTTTGAGCACTAGAGGATACCTAAATTTTTCTAAGTATGTCTTACTTTTTCGAATTTTGGGATGAAATTCCGTTATTAGGGGGATGTATGTAATACCCCATAATTTTATGGCTTTTAAAGTAACTTTATGGCTTTTAATTATGAGATTAATGTAATGAAATTGCTTTAGATTGTGGGATTAATTAAATTAATTTGGGATAATTAATTGGAATTTAATTCGAATTTAAATAACTAGCGAGACGAGAGTTAGTATTTAAATATGATGATAATGTTGAATATTACTGAGTGATTATGGTAATATGTGATTATTGAATTTATTAAAATTGTCGTGAGTTGAAAATACGACAATTTTGGTAATTAAGTTGGGAAGCGCGTGTCAGTCGTGTCAGGACCCAATTTAATAGATTTAAAAGTATTTTATTTTCATGTCATCCATATGATCATTTTGAGTGTGTCAACGTATCCAGAAGGGTCAAGATAGTCAAAAAACACTAGTCGGGGGTTTAGTTTGGGTACCGAGGCAATTTAGGCCTAATCGGCAACCCGGGAGGGTATTTTAGTCATTTTGACTTTTTGAGGAATTATAACCCACGAATTTTAGACTGAATTTATCAGCCAACACTTGAATCCCCTAGGTTTTTCGCAACCAAAAATCATAATGGCAGTTAGAGAGGAAGAGAAGAAAGTTCCCAAAGAAGAAACCACCATAGAGGCTTTTGTGCCATCGTCACCACCACCGGATAAATTGAAAATAGAGGATCACTCCCATATCATCTGCTTCAAAGCATCATAATATTTATTTTCCAGGCAAGTGATTCATATTGCAATGATTGATGGCATATGTTCTACACGATAAATTAAATTTGAAGACAAATTATGAATAAATGTGGTAATGTGAAATTGGAGACTAAATCATGAACTTGGGTAGGTTTGCATGTAGTGGACCTTCTGGAATCATTAAGAGAAAGAATTATAAACTAAGTGATAGAAAATCACGAAATTAAACTAAGGTTTATGATGATTTTTGAAGAGATGATGAAAAACTAGGGTTATAGCATTATTAATGACTTTCAATCCAAGAAATCGACAATCTGTGATGTTTTGATGAATCTTGAACGTTAAGACTAGTGTAGTAATGTTGGTTTCATGATTAGTATACTCATTTGGGGAGTTTGGAACGTTATAATTTGAATTGGAGGTGTAAAAATGGTAGAATCCTGTAAGTGTCAAAGGAATTCTTCGCAGATAACTGCTTGATCGATTGATCGATCCAAGCACGTCGATCGATCGACCCCTCTAGAGAAAAAGTGAAGTATTTTTCCTTTAAATAATTGAATAACTTTCAACCTTCAGAACTCTTTAGTGATGATTGATTCAGCATATTAGTACTTAGGGAAGACCCGTAGGATGGTATTTGAAGCCCAAAAAATTATTAGGTTTAATTGGGGCTATGTGGGGCTTACGAATATCTGACTAATGAGGTACGATTGCAGTTGTGAGAACCTGAATATATTTTGCTCCAATTATAATATGAGGTTAAAGGCTAAAAGGGGGAAACTTTAAATACTGAGATAGACTTAGAGACTAGCGGGGGAGTTAGTAATCTTTTTGGGATAGGGAATGTACTCGGAGCTATACGTCGAGAATTATAGCGTTAAAATCTATTGTGTAGAATAAATGGGACAATATTATTATATGTGTGAGACATACGATATGGGAATAATGATTAAGTTGTGTGATTACTTAGTATCTGGATTATTGTGTGTATGACATACCTACCATACTTGCTATCACGGGAGGTTAGTTTTCGAAAAAGGACCATATTATCTTTGTGTGCCTTCGGGGGGGGGGGGGGATTTAGTTTGGTACCTTAAGGACATAGGACTGTGAATGACTTATTTGTGAGTTGATAAGTCACCTGACCATGGGAGTGTAGGTATGTGCGTGACCCATGGGTATGCGAACTATGTTCGCCTCCAATATGTGTGATTTGTATTGAGACGGTTCTTGAGTGATTAGAAACACGCGATCCTTACGTACGTGATGTACTTGGGTTTGATAACAGAGTATGCGTGCACCGCAGCTTAGACTAGGGGTGCCATATATGTATATATGTACTGAGAGTAATTTATATATGCACTTGTGACCGGTTCACTGTTGCTTAGTAGACGTGAATAACTAAGATATTTGAATGGGCTAAGAATATGAGAATTTAATTAACACTTGAGATAAGTAATTTAACGAATGTGAGTATGGATTATAAATATGACTTGTTTGGGTGTTACGAGTAGATACCCTATGTTAGAATGCGAAAGCAGTAGTGGTACATACTAGTTAGTTAGCGACATAACTTGGATGGGTTAAGGGTATACGTTAGGCGTGCACATTAGTTGAGGGGTGAGAAACTCATGTGAGAGTACGCAACTGATATGTTTAATATATGTGTTGTTAAATATTGTAATTTAAACACTTGCTATATTTTTTTAAACTGTTTTAACCTTGGGCTTTGACCCATTTTCCTCCAAATCTAATTTTTATTATAAAAATATTTTAGGTGCCCAGCCACAGGGACGCCAAGCATAGGAGTTCCATTTTGATGACGTGTTGTAGCTGCTGTGGAAGCTACAGGACCTCGGTATTAGACGCCTCCACATTTATCCTTGGTTCCTTCAGAGTCATTCATATAAGTTAGGGCATGGTGCGCATTCTTATATAGAGATTGTAGATACAGACTTTCATTATTTCAGATGTTGGTTTATTTATTCAGACTCTTGTATTGGGATTTTATTTACTCTGGTATTATTATCATTGGAGTGTTTACTCCAGACTCAGTTTATTTCATTTCGTTGATTATTCATATGGGATTGTTTATGCGATTGATGGTTGATGATTTAATTACTTGGTTATTGTTCATTTAATTAATAAATTTGGCATCTCTCTATTTTAAATATTAGGTGGCCAGTAAGTAATTAAATGTTTTCGACAGTGATGCTAAGACTGAACCAACTTGATATTTTGTATTAGTTTAATAAAGGAGTAGCTACCCGATATTTAATTAGTCGGGGTGTCACAGTGCTAGTCACCCGTGAGCACAACAAGTGTGGTTCAGACCTTCTACAGGCTCCTCATCGTGTGGTGTCCAATTACTCGTTCTTATTTGAAAATCCTCCAGAGGTTTGGTTACTCCTCACCCCAAGATATCATCATCCCATATCTTACCACAAAGAATATCCCAGACTTTTAAAACCAGTAGTAGTATACATGCCACCGAGAATATATCAAATTATAAATCAATTTGAATATCAAGCCCGCCTCAAGGGAAAAAGTCCAATTATGAATTCCGATTCCACAAAGAAAGATTTAAAATTTATCCATTCAATCCCATAATAGAATTCATCGGTTCAAATCTCGTTTTAAACCAAGAAATATCTTTAATATCCTTAAATTATAGGGAATAGTTTACTTTGATCCACAAAGCCCTTCTAATGAGATGGCTTTCTCGTTCGAACGAGAGGCCATTCTTGTTCGAATGCTTTTCAAATGAACTTTAAACGGGTGACCTCTGTTTAGCAGAAGTCCACACATTAGAAGCTCATTAGAAGGAAGTTCGAATGAAAATCCTTGTTCGTTCAAACGTACTTTGACCTCATTCCAATGAGGTATGCAAAGTCTTTCGAACGAACCTGTATTCTCGTTCGAACGAACTTTTCATTTTGCAAGAAAATAGTTTTTGACTTTTTTTTAAGACTACATTGTTTTAATCTAGGCTTTCCATCCATATTTCGGTACCCTCTTTTTGCAAAAAAACGTTTTTGAGCCTTTAACCTTTGAAAACACCTTTTAAACCTAAATCCATATACAACTTTGTTTATATTGATCATTGTTCATGATCAATTCCCAAACACTACATTATCTATTCCCGATGTTGTGGATTCCACACAAGTGGGTGATGGTTGAGGCTATTAAAGGAGTCCGAGGCATGAAGATGCTGTGATGCTGACACTGGATTGCACGGTTGCTAAAAGAAGAGGTGTGAAGACATTCATCCGTGTAGGTTTAAGGAGTCAAGTGCTGCAAGTTGTTTGTGTCCTTTTGTAAATCCTTCATTATATTGATTTTGTCTAGGCCTAGCCGTTAGAGGTTTTTTTCGATTGGGTTTTCCTCGTACATACTCGTCTCACGTGTGATTGTGCTTTCTTTACTTACCTGACTTATCTTGCATGCAAACTTAGTATTTAAGTTAATCAAGATTAAAATTGATAATAATTTGGCATGCATGTTTAGAATGGCTTAGACTTTAATTGGTAATTCTAGTATTTCTTTAATTAATTGATTCGTAAGTAGAAAATCAAACTTTCATTCAAATATCCCATTTTTTTTAATCAAAGATCCATATAACACATTTTATTAATTTTTCTCATTGCATAAACAATTAGGGTTTAATGTAGAATTTAATTACCATAAATAAGGGGGCTCAACACACCTATTGTTGATGATCCCAATAATTTATACAAAGTCTAATCACCAAGAGTCAACAATATTTTCAAGGGAGTTCAAGAGTCTATAATGGAGTTTTAAATAAATCTTGAATCCAAAGGATGTTCATACTCCTACAAGTTCCAACCATGATACACTACACCAAAACAGGCTATTTTGTCACAGTCATAGACCATGACAAGTCGAGCTTGACACAGTCAAAGACTGTGATAGGAATGAAGGTGACAACTATTTTTATCAAGGACTTATCATGATTGTGACAAACCGCTATCCGAAATAAAGGGTGGCCAACCCTATACTTCGATAAAATAGGAAATCATGGACAAATATCATTCTCAGCATCACAACAATATACAAAGTATAAGGAATAACCACACAATATTCCAGAAAACGGGTTATCAAAAATTTTGGTTTTGAAATAATAAGAAAGCATTTCCAACAACCCACGATAGAAATAGAGGGTGGAAACCCCCACAAGCGCACAAAACTAAAAGGATACAAAAGGACCGAAAGGAACGTCATTCAAAATAACCATACAACATACAATAAGTTCCAGGTGTTACATAATAGATCCATTATACAATTACAACGGTTTAGGCCACATGCCCGAATAAACTGATCATAACTAGAAAACATAAATGGAGGCGTCTACACAAAACATCCCGTGAGACCCGCACGATGTCACGGCTCCTCAAAACATATGGAAGGAAAGATCATTTCGGGCGACCGTGCGGCGAAACACCTGAGCGGATTACATATATATATATATATATATATATATATATATATACAACAAGAAGTGAAAACCGGTCAGGGCCGGATATATGTGATCAATAGATAAATGACAGGTATGACAATGATGCGCAAGTAAGCATGAATGATAATCTAGCATGGTAACATCATGTAAGGAACTAAAACTGATCAATGACTATGTAGAATGAAATTCATATAAAGCGGAATTAAAAGTACTTATGAGCCTTTAACATCTTTCAACATATTTTGATTTTAATCTTCTTTTCCATTCCTTATCAGGAATACAATTATCATCATGTGCTCTTAATGGCACTAATCTCAATAGCATGCTCTTGTGGCATAAACTTGCTCTACGGGGCATTAAATTTCCATCGAGTCCAACTCGATAATTAGAATAGTCATAAATATACATATAACAATTCTAAGACCGCCCGTCTGGGTTTCCCCACTGTGCGCGTCCCTAAATAACCATCATCTTCCAGGGCCTATCATCAGACAACCTGGGATCCTATCGAAATCGTCGGGAAGCGGCCATATGCTTGCGGGGTAGTCAAGACCACACCCAGAATCTCCTACCCATCGCAGAAAAATAAAACAAGCGCTCATATGGCCTAGGACTGTATCCACCCTGCATTCATTAGCCAGGGGGCTTCACCTCTCGCACGGACTTCCCTTAAGATGGTATTTAGAGAGGTGTGTAACATCCATTTTATTTATTTCCATTTCATGACTTAGTAAATTATCATTTACCTTATCATCTTCACATTTTAACAAAGGTATAAGCCTAACCGGGACTATATGTATTTCGTACCGTCATAACATCCTCAATAGGGAATTCAAACTCCAAAGTTATTTCCAAAGCCTCCTTTAGGTTTTAACATAAACCCTCAAGTCAAGTCTAACTCAAGTTAATTCCTAAGGTCTCCAAATTGACCTAAAGATGTTCTAAACCCTTATAAAACTACAAGATAAAAGTAATGCCTAAACATCACTTTAAATTCCCCCTTAAAAGAACCCTAGATGAACCCTTTCGAGTCTAGGATGTCGACCCAACTCAACTAATACTCTAAACCCTATGTTTACTTCATTTAAGAAGGTCCCTAATTACTAATCTTAAAGAAAAAGGGTTAAAATTTAAAAGAAAAATTTTGGAAAAGTGCAGGGCTACCGAATCGATTCGCCCCCTTGGCCGAATCGATTCGGCCAGAAAATTTGAAATTCTGCAAAGTTGCCGAATCGATTTGGATGGAAACTGAATCGATTCGGTCAAAAGGTTTGGGTTTCTGCATAACTGCCGAATCGATTCGGACCAATTCCGAATCGATTCGGTTCACAAGACCTGAACACTGGACCTAACCGAATCGATTCACCCAAGAGGCTGAATCGATTCGGGCCTGCGATTTTGCCAAGATTTGGCTATGGAGTCTTGGACTCCATTTTCTACCCCAACTCAAATTTCTTCAAACCAAACTTATATACCAACACCAAGATAACATCAATGATACTATTGACCATCTTAAACCTCATGAATCATCCCAATCATCTTTGAATTAATCAAACCCACAAAAACATAAGAAAAACCCTAAACTAACTTAATCAAGATCAATACATCATTATCATCACAAATCATCTATCTTAAGTCACAAATAGCAAGTAGAAACTTGCCTTGATTCAGCAATTTGCAGGTCTCTTGGTTGTAGGAGCAAGAATCTCTCAAAATATCCAAAGCTCTAATCTTTCTCTCTACCCTTCTCTTTCTCTCTTTTGTTTAGGAAGGAAATTAGGGAAATAGGAAGACTTAGAAAGCTTAAGTCGTGACCTATGACAAATATTCCACTAAGTTAACTAATTGTGCGATAAAATGATACGCAACTGCATAATTAGTTACAATCAGTCAAAAATGCCCAAAACTTCAAAATACGATATGGTACATTACTTGACTATCTCGCACGTTCCGGAATCAACTGCAACCTCCAAATTATCATTTGGACAATTCTAAAATTCAATTTAGGTTCCGGTCTCATAATTAAGCCAAATATCATTTTGAATTCAAATGATATTAATAAGCATGACATAGCAATATTTACCCATAATTATGATATGTATGCAAACTCATAATAGATACCAACTTTTCTACATTGAATTAACATTCAAATCATAACCCAACACTTGTCTCTAATTACTATACTAAGTAATTACTATAAAATACGGTCTCATAAGCGAGGGTTATTACAATGATCAAAGTCCGCGATAAGTTTTATTTGTCACAAAACTTGTCACGGTTAAAGTTCGAGACACATTATTTTTTATCACGGACTTTGATCATGATAAGTCTGTGATCAAGAAAAACTTGTGACGGTTAAAGTCCGTGACAAAACTGGGCAGCAAAACAAAAAAAATGGTTGGGCGGTATGGCCACTGCCACTGCGCAACAATATATTATTTAACCTGTAGAAGCAATCAATGATATATTTTAACAATAACTAACAACAATTAACACTAATATTAATAATAATCAATCTCTAACTAAATATAAATAAGAAACAAGATATATTAACCCGAATTTGAATGTTAAATACAAATTATGATGTAAAAAGTAAATGTTCATTGATTCTCAAGTTGGAGGATAGAGGTAGGACATACAATAAAAGAACCAATACAACCCTCAATATGCCACATGCCACATTGTTCATTCAAACAGAGGGCTTCATTTTCTTTCCCCACCGCAAGGTCAATGATTCAGATCCAAGCCTCATGAGGCTGCAGCGGACGATTAAGCACTAAGGGACCTGGACGTATACTTCGGTCCCTCAACCCCCTGGTAATTCTATTGCCTCCCCGTAAGTCTAGTAAATAGTTTTTCTCCTAACCAATTGTAAATGGAGTGTGGACAATTAGGATGGGAGAGGCGAATAAGTCATATGGAGATGAGGGGTTTATCGGTGAGGGTGATAAAGACGGAGTAGTGGTCCCCTCATCAATTAATTTCTCCTTTCCTTTCCCTGAGCTACTCCCGGCTCGACCTTAAAGAGCTTGCTTAACCATCGCAAATATTTTATTTAATATTTTTTTGATTCTGTCAAACTTTTGGTCTGAATTGGTATTCAACTTGTTGATTTTCATTTTTTGCAAATACCCTCTCAAATGTCCCACTAACCTCCTAAACTAGGCATTTCGCTGCAAACATCCCTTATGGGTACATTTTAGCGACGCATGGGGTCTCTTTGTAACAAATTGAATATTCAAGGAGTTTCTTGCATTAAAATATAATTTTTTATATACTGTTTTTTGTTCATATTCAGAAATCCAAACAGAATCCAAATATATTCAGAAATATACTTAGAGATCCAAACAAATCAATATATACTTAGATATATAAACAAATCTAAATATACTCAGAAATCAATACAAAAACATAGCTAAGGCAGAATAAAAGTAAACCAAACCTTTGTGTATTTTTGGTGAGAGAGAACTCCATTGATGAGGCAAGCGATGGTGAAAGAGGAGATCGCGGTTGTGAACGCCCGTGAAAGAGGAGAGGAGATCGTGGTTGAGAGAGAACGCCAATGGTGTGGAGAGTGGTTGGGGAGAGGAGAGAGAGGATAGCGGTTAGGAGAGAGAGAGAGAGAGAGAGAGACGAATGTTTTGTAGATAGGAGGGTCGAGACTAAGAAAATGAGGGTTTTGATATAATCTCGATTTGTTGTCATGGTCTTTGACCCTCACACGACTGTGATAACATAACATAGAGATGTTGTCATGGTCTTTGACCCTGACACTATCATGACAAAAGATTATTACAATCGTGTCAGGATCAAAGATCGTGACAATATCTCCGTATTTTATCGTCAAGGTTTTTGACTGTGATAAGTCCTTGTGGGTGAAAGGTAACAAAAACCTTTTTTTGGTGTAGTAATAAATCAAAGAGGAGGGAGAAGGAATCATTTCCTTGATTGGTTTAAGAAGATGAAAGCATAATAGACCTCTGAAAATGCCCAACGAACGCTCCAAAATCTTCAAGCTCAAACTATGTTATACTACCAAGCTTTAAGATTCCAAATTCAAGGTAGGGTGTAAGTTTCAATGGAGGTTTGATCTTGAGATTGAAGAGAGATTGTGGGGTTTAGTGAGATAGTGTGGTGCCTGAAAGAGAGATTTTTTTGGGAAATAAATTAAATGAAAAGTCCTTTTAATACTTACTGGTCAACTTCGTTAAAATTAAAGTTTATTGCACATCAATCGCGACCAGCGTAAGGGTCTTTCGCTACAGCGACAAGAACTTCACTACCATGAAGACAGGTTGTACCCATGACAAACAAATTTGGACTTAAAGTGAAAATATCCTCACCAACGATCCTTTTAAGTGATGTTCCACACCCAATACCGAAATGAGGCTTGACCCTTAACAACACGTGTTCACCTTTTTAAGATTCCAGGGGACAACAACGTTTATCCGCATAACGTTTTGACGAGTCAGTGAGGCTTTTAATCTTTGTTAAATGAGCTTAAGACCTTTTGTTGTCTGCTCTGGTTCTAGCAATGATGCTTCACCCACGTCGTCCCAACATACAGAGATCTACACGGTTCTTTCATATAATGCTTCAAAAGGAGACATGTTTATGCTTGAATGATAATTATTTTTATGCAAGAACTTAACTAATGGCAAATGTTTGACCCAACTACCCTAAAAATCAGTGGCACGTGTCCTAAGAAAATCTTTTAAAACTTGAATAGTGCGTTCGGATTGACCGTCAATTTATGGATGGAATAAAGTACTCATGTCTACCGAAGTTCCCGTAGATTTGTTGAGGCTCTTCCAAAAATGAAAGGTAAAATGAGGATCACAGTTTGAAATGATATATACAGTACTGGAACACCATGCAACTCAATCAACACCAAGAGAAAAGTCACCTTACTCAATACCGAAGCTAGGCGTCATGCTAATCCTTGAGCGTGTTCAACTTCCAATTGAGGTTGGACAACCTTGGGATAAAGCGTTGGTCTTTTCGCCATATTAAAATATATACCCATTTTGTTTGTCTCTTTACCATAAGGTTAAAATTTTAAAGTTCATAATCTACTTCCACTCACGTCGTTGTAATGCTACTACGGACCCTTACGATTTCCTACTAAGGGCACCGGTTACGACATTAGCCTTACCCAAATGGCATAACAATTTAAAATTGTGATACTCAACCCAGTGGCACTAATGAGCGTTTAAATCCCTTTGCTTGAAGATACACTTACGATCTGAATAAACTTCAAAACTTTCTTCGCAGAGATAATTCCGCCAAATCTTCAAGAAAAGACAGAGCATAGGATAATTATTCTAATGCGACTTCAACTGTCAAGAAGCATAATCTACCACTCTTCCTGGTTGCATGAGGACAGGACACAACCCAATCCCACTATAGACGCATCACAATAGATAATGAAACCCTTACTACACTCTGGCATGATAACAACAGGCGCTGACGTAAGGCAATATTTTAACTCCATGATGGCAGCTTAACACTCTTCTATCCCAAACAAAGAGGACTTCATTTCGTAAGCGGAGACGGTATGCAAGACAAGTTTTGAATAAATCCGCGGTAATACCCAACTAAACCAAGAAAACTGTGAATGTCTGTTATATTATTAGGTTGATCCTAATTCCACACTTTTGGAAAATTGGATTTATAGTTGGATTTAAAAGCTTTCCAAATTTTTTAGGACCGAATTATGAGTAATTTTAAGTTCAAATTTAGGTGAGATTCATACTACGATAATTTTTTGACTATATACGAACGCGTTCTCCTTCACAAGGAGATTAACGTTATATATTCACATGTCCAATTCCATTAAGTTATGAATGATAAATATATCCCCAAAGTAACTCAAAAAATAATGAAAGTTAATGAGTTGGGTATGTTTTAACTCTTATCCCACATTAAAAGAGTAGTGAAAAATTGATGAGTTAATAACACCCCAAGTATGAACTAATGCTTGGATGCCTTTGAGGATTCCCAACTCATTGAAGGGGAGATGACCTACACTATGCATGTGTTAACTTTATGAGTTTTAATTTAATTAATTAATTACGAAATTAATTAATTGCCAACAACCAGCAATTAATTAACTTTTAGATGATAGTTAAATGCCAAATCTCAACAGTTAAAAACGTTTTGACTGTTCCCAATAGTTAAAAAACCAACGCTGTAAATAAAATCCATTCCCTCCAGGTTTGATAGCTGTCAACAAAATCCCTCCAGAAATGATTCCGAAAATGCTACTGCATTCTTTCCTTCATCCAAAAAAATATTTTCTTCATTTTTGCATATCATGCTACTGTTTCGGTTGAGTATTAACACATATTTGTGTTCGTTGGGATTAATTATTGCTATGCTACATAATTAATTCGGAAAATTCATTCTATCTTGGGAGACAATTATTCAATAATCTTTGAGCACATTGGAGGGAATAAATTTGTCTTAAGGAGATCGTTCTACAGGGCTCAGATTTATCTTTTTTATTTCTATTTTAATTCTGCAATATCAAGAAAGTCCTTTTAATTCTGTAATTTCGTTTTAATTCTGTAATAATTATTTCTTTAATAATTCTGTACTATTTGATAATTAAATAGTAGGCATAACAATCTTAAGGCAAATTTACTCTTGTTCTACTGTTTGTATAGTGTATAGAAAATTTTTAATTACAGAATTTTATTTGTATAAAATAAATCTATTTTGACAGAAAAATTTGAATTAAAATATTATTTTATTACAGAAATTTAATAAAATAGTTAGTGTTACAGAAAATTAATTTCAACACTGTTTATATATTCTGGTTAGAAAATAAAAATTTATTTGTAAATTTTGTTTGTTTTGTTAAATCTAGTTATATAAGATTTTACTTTGAAATTATAATTCTGTTTTGTACGGAATTTTTTTATTAAAAACAGTATGACGTAGATTTTTTTATCTTAGACTAGTATAAACTTGTGTTTATATTTTAGTTTAATTCTGAATATTATTTAGAATTATTTTGGAATTCATTTATTGTTAGATATAATTGAGGAAATTAATATAACAGAATTGTGTATTCTGTTTTGAATAATTCATTTATATATGAATAATATCGTTGATAAAAATTCTGTTTTTTAACTGAAATGGAATCGCATAGTACGAACACTATTCCTGCAAATGTGACTGTCACTAACACAAATGTGACTGCACCCGTATCTATGCCACACGGAGAGAAACCGAAAAAGTTCAATGGGGCTGACTTCAAACGTTGGCAAGGACAAATGTAATTCTATCTCACTACCTCCCAACTGGGTAGGTTTGTATATGAAGATTGTCCCTCTATTCAAGAGGGAGATGACTCGGAAAAAGGTTGCTGTTGTTGCTGCTTGGAAGCACTCTGACTATCTGTGCTGAATTATATTCTGGCCTACTTGGACAAAATATTGTATCATGACTACTGCACGATCAAGACATCCAAGGAATTGTGGAATTTTTTGGAAAAGAAGGACAAAACTGAAGATGCTGGGATGAAGAAATTTATCGTCGGGCATTTTCTGGACTTCAAATGGTTGACTCTAAACCAGTGATCTCGTAGGTGCAAGAACTCCAAGTGATCCTCCACGACATTCATGCTGAAGGAATGTCCCTTAGTGAAACCTTCCAAGTTGCTGCAATTGTTAAAAAATTGCCACCATCTTGGACTTTATTCAAAAATTATCTCAAGCACAAGAGAAAGGAGATGAATGTGGAGGAGTTGGTGGTCAGGCTAAAAATTGAAGAAGATAACCGCCAGTCTCAAAAGAAAAGTGGGAAGAATCCAATGAAAACGAAGATCCCTGTTGTTGAAGGTCCTAAGAAGAACAAACGAAAGCATGACGGGGAAGGCGCTTTTAAACAGAACAAGAAGAAGTTCAAAGGCAAATGCTACAACTGCGGTAAGCCTGGACACCGCTCAAGCGAGTGTCGTAAGCCTAAGAAGCAAAATCGGAATAATCCTCAAGAAAATGTAACTGAGGGTGAAAAAATCGCTAATGACTTGGCGGATATGAATCTTTCTGCTGTGGTCTCTGAATATAACTTGCTTGAAAATACCAAGGAATTGTGGGTGGACACTAGAGCTACACGACACATTTGTGAAAACAAATGGATGTTCTCTACCTGTAAGCCTTTGAAAAATGAGGAGAACCTCTTTATGAAGAATTCTTCCACTTCTAAGGTGGCGGGACAAGGAAAGATTGCTCTAAAAATGACTTCTGGAAAAGAATTTACTCTCAATGATATTCTTCATGTGCCTGATATCTGAAAGAATCTGATTTCTAGATCTCTCCTGACTAGAAATGGGTTCAAGCTTGTGTTTGTGTCTGATCGCTTTGTGTTGTCAAAGAATGACATGTATTTAGGAAAGGGCTACCTAAATGAGGGGCTCTTTAAAATCAATGTTCTTACAGTAACCCCAAAAACATCTGTCTCAATGAATGAATTTGCTAGTTCTTCTTACTTTATTGAGTCATCTAATATTGGCATGCTAGATTTGGACATGTTAGTTTTGATACATTGCGTAGATTAATTAACTTGAATTTTTTGCCAAAATTTAATATTGATAAAAATCATAAATGTGAAATTTGTGTGGAATCTAAATTAGCTAAATTACCTTTCCATTTTATTGAAAGGATAACTGAATCTTTAGATTTAATTCAAACTGATATTTGTGATTTAAAATTTGTTCAAACTAGAGGTGGAAAAAGTATTTTATTACTTTTATTGACGATTGCACAAAATATTGCTATGTATATTTGCTACACAGTAAAGATGAAGCTATTAGTGCATTTAAGCAATATAAAAATAAAATTGAGAATCAATTAAGTAAAAAGATAAAGGCAATAAGGAGTGATAGATGAGGAGAATATGAATCTACTTTTGAGTAATTTTGTTCTAAGCATGGTATAATCCATCAAACAATCGCTCCTTATTCTCCTCAATCAAATGGTGTTGTTGAACGCAAAAACCGTACATTGAAGGAGATGATGAACTCAATGTTATTAAGTTCAGGCGATCCCCAAAAGTTGTGGGGGAAAGCCTTACTTTCTGATAATTACATTCTCAATAAATTACCTCACAAGAAGACTCACAAGACACCTTATGAATTATGGAAAGGTCGAAAACCTTCCTATAAATATTTACGAGTGTGGGGGTGCTTAGTCAAAGTGATGGTTCCTAAACCTAAAAAGGTAAGAATAGGGCTATGCACATACCAACACACCCATATGATCGTCATCACTATCATTATCACAGATAGCCCATACCTAGGTTCTATATTCTGAGTCACAAGTCAAAAATCTCCCCAAAGGCTCATCAGAATATGATTGTCCTCAACGCGCAAACCTCCCATCGATAATACGTAGGCGAGGTATGTCATACACATAAATCATCATATAGGTATACACTCAACCTATATATATATATATATATATATATATATATATCAACAATAGGGCATAAGCACATCCCATATCACAAGTCTTATACGTAGTATACTTATATTATAGGTATTTGCTCCACCTATGTATATATATCAATAAATGGTTATACTCTCATCCCATATACAAATCCCACATGTAGTATATTTCAAGTTTATCCCAAAACTAATAATTCACATTTTCCATTACTCCTAACATCTCTTATTTTCCGAAAGGATTTAATTAATTATTCCAGTAGCCACCTTCAACTCATACTTATTGGTCCGAAACCCAGACTCATTTTAACAAGCCCCAATTATATTTTAATTCCCAATGATCCTTTTTTTCGATAAAGTTACAATCTGCCTAGAAATACAAATTACAATTTTGAGGTTTTCTGCTTGGATTTGAAAAAAACTTAAAACTACGAAGTTGTACAGAACGTGATTTTATACAAAAAGTCACGCGCACACTACAAAATTTCACTTAAAATAGTCCTAAAATAATCATACAATGTTCGTCCTTTTTCTACATATTTCTATCTATGGGTTGTAACATAATTCATCCTCAAAACCTCCACCAAATGATCCCAAACTCCTTATAATTCATCCCAAATGATATACCCAAGTATGTACATGATTTATAACATCCAATTATATCAAAATCATTATAGAATTTCCATGAATCATACTAATCTTATTTTAAATTCAAGAAAATCTACATAATAGAATTCTTTCTCAATAACCCATATAAAACCCAAATTTGCTCATTAATTAAGCCAAGAATTTTATGGTGTTAATTCTAATTTCATCAAATGAATAATCCTAAATAATTTACATTTCAAGAATTACATCAAATTTTCATCTTTGATTTATAGTTTTCATGGATGTTTATCCCTTCTAATTTAACATGGATATTATATTCGCTAATTGAAACAAGAATTACACTTGCATTAAGGTGTAGGCTTGATCCTTTGGTGAAAATGTATGTAGAATACTTCCTCCTCCTTTACAAACACTTTTTCGGTGGTGGTGCAACCCTTGGTTTGCTCTCAAAACCCCTCCTCTTCCTAGAGTTCTCTCCCTTCATCTCCTTAGTCTTTTGGTAACTGATCTCGTGTTTTAACACACTCTAATCTTAAATAATAAAACTCCAATCCCATAGGTACTATTCACCTCTCTCGAAAAATGACCAAAATACCCCTCCGGGGTGTCCTTTGGTTCCCAATTGACCCTAGACCCAAATCAAACCCCCGGGTAGATTTTTCTGCCTATTTTGACCCTTTCGAACTCATTGGCGTAGTCGAAATGACATATCCTTAATTGAAAAACACACTTTTTGCATGATAGATATATGTATTTCGTCATTGTACTTTTTCTCCTGTATACATCATTTATCGAGGATTTATCAAGGACTAGGAATATATACATAATTGGAATATGTACATGTACAAGCCCTGTGTTGCGTGTACTGTGTGTATTTTTGTGTGTACTATCAAAAAATACACACAAAATACACAGAGTACACGCACATTGAAATTGAATTTCTCAATTCATTATGCGTGTACTTTTATGTTTTATACGTGTACTCTATAAAATATTTATTTCAAATCCATATTTGATCAATCCTATGTTATTTTGGTCCGCGCCAGCTGCATTTGGATGATATTCCATGAGTTTGTAAGAAGTATTATTATTTTGTTAATATTTAGGAGTGTTTTTGGTCCGCGTCAGCTCTATTTTAATGATATGTTATTAGGTAATAATCTGTATTATTGCGTGTACTTTTTCATTTTTTGCATGTAGTTTGTTGAAAGTACACGCAAAAAATTCATAAAGTACACGCACTTTGAAATTCAATTTGTTCAATCCAATATCCATGTACTAATGTGTATTATGAGTGTACTATTTTGTATTGTTGTGTTTTGATTTAGGAATCATACGATCAAGCATGTTCAACTACAAAGCTGCTGCTTGCACGTTCGAAAATCTTAACAATACAAAACCTTTCACATTGACAGTCGATAGTACTAATGATGACGAAATTCATTTTCTCCTTCGCATCAATGATAGAGATAAAAGGTTACTTGGTTTCTACTACTACTATGAAGACATTTACTGCACTTTTGATGTGCTGCAGCTTCAAGTACCTGAATCGAAAGCGAAGGATTTAGCTAAACGAATTGAGCAGTATTGCTTAAGGGGTTTTGATAATGTTGGAGATTTTAGCATTCAGCTATTGTATCACTTATTTACTGAATATGTTAGGAGTAGAGAATATTGGTTTTTGACTTGTCGAACAACCTCTGTTAGGTATTACCATGAAACTGACGATATATATTATCGCCTTTAGCATGTATTTTGTTGAGACTTGTATAAATTGTTTGTCAGAATATTGCATGTACTTTTGTTAAATACGCTTGCATTTTATTGTTTTAGTCTATGTTTTATTCTAATCCGCATGTATTTTATTTTTTTTACATATCATTATAAGTTAGTAATTTAAATTTTGTTTATAGATCAATATAATGGGGATGAAGATGAAGGCAAGAAGAGGAAAGAAATAAAAAAAGAGCAGTTCTGATGATAGTTCTTCATCCAGTTCCAGTTCTAGTTCTAGTGTGGCATTGAAATCTAAACGTCCTGCAAAGAAGAATGACGAGTATCGTTCAAATATTGTTAGCTTTCTCGATGATTTGCATCAGATTAAAGATAAAATAAATAATAGCCATATTGAACTTCTTAAGATGACTCCATTTTGGGAGCTTTTCAATGCCTACTATAGTAAGAAAGTAGTATAAGTGGACCACAAGAAGACGGATAAAAATATTTTATCAATTATCGAGCTGTAAAATACGGAAACCAAAAGTTTTCGTATGAAGAGTATGATTCCAATAATGCCAATAGATATAAGTGAAATATTTGGCATACCCCTGGTTGAGGGTTTAAAATCAATAGAACTGAAAAAGGGACCGAATACTGTTAAAAAATCTGGATTACGAGCACGATACTTCGCAAAAAGAATAGGAAAGTCAGAAATATTGAATGGTTTGAAGAAATCGGTTGAATTGGAGACAGATGAAGGAATTGCTGATTTTGTTAAAATTGTGTGTCTCCACTTCTTGAACACGTTGTTTTTCTCCAACTCAAACTTCACCCTTGGAGAATTTTGGTTGAAATACATCGACGATATTGAGGAAATGAATAAGTATGATTGGGCATCTGCTGTGCATCAATTTCTCATACATTCACTTGACAAATTAGCAAGTTCAAAACCTAGCACAGTTACTGGATGTGTCATTTTCCTACTGGTGAGCAAAAAAACATCCTGATATTTCAATATTTACATACCAATACTCACGTGTATTTTGAAAATACACGTATATTTTCACGTGTATTTTTAAAATACACATATATTCCTGATATTTCAAAATTTACTTAACAATACTTACTTGTACTTTGAAAATATTACGTGTATTTTCAAAATACACGTGATATTTTCTATTGTTCTTTCAAAATACACTTGATATTTAACGTGTATGTTGAAAATACACGTCTTATATCACGTTTATTTTGAAAATACACGTCTTAATCACATGTATTTTGAAAATACACGTCTTATATCACGTGAAAATACACTTGTATTTTACAAAGTACACGTGTACTATGTTTTGTAAATATAACTAGTGTACTTTCAAAATACTCCTGTTATAATTTTTTCAATATTATAAATGTACTTTAGAAAGTACACGTGAACTTATATTGACAAAGTACACGTTAAATTTGTAAAAATCACGTGTACTTTCAATATACAATTGTAAAATTTGTAAAGTACACGTTTAATTTTGCGTGTATTTTGAACAAATCACTTGTACTTTCCATTATGAATCCTTAGGTAATACAAGTATTAAATTCATTTTATTTTTTGTATGATCACAGTATTGGGCATGTGAGAAATTTGAAATTATTTCTCCTGTTGAAGAATTTAAAGAAAATACTCCAAAATTCCTGAAGTGGAAATTGTCGTCTTTGAAACAATGGTTTGTGAAGAATGACATCGCAACAACAACTTTGAAGCAGGCTACAAATAAACCAGCTTGTAAGGACAGTCCTGTACAAAAGGAATCTCAGTTTGAAGGGCCAAGTTACTCTTTGAACATATCTACAGAAAGTCCTATACATACTGATTCATCATAAAAAAAAGTTGCCGAAGATATTAATGACAATGAGTTTTCACATGGTTGGAATATTCCCCTTAAAAACATTGTGACTCCAAAGAAAAAGAAGCGAAAAGATCAACCAAAGGTTAATTTAGAGGAACAAATTGCTGTTTTGAAAAGGGAATTATTGGAAAAAAATATCCAACTATCTAAAGCAGTTGAAGATATTAATGGTGCACTTGAGAACGTGACCTCTTTGGAGGTGGAGAGTGCCATTTTGAATGTACAGTCGCAGGTAGATCATGATTCACTTTTTGAAGCCCACAAGGAAATGAAGAAGTTAAAGGTGTAGAATTCCAACCTTTTGAAGGAAAAAGAGTTATTAAATAAGTTGGAGGTAGAAAATTCCCAACTAGTTGAGTTAAACAATTCTTCAAAAGAAAAGCTTGATCAAGTCACAATGAGTGACTCAGATAGAATTATAGAATTGGATGAATCATTGAAAAACAAGCAGAATCAACACGAATTTTGGAACAAAAAAATGGATATCTGTCTCTGAGTAATGAAGATCTAAAAAAAAGTATGATGATAGATTGCAACAATGGAAAGATGCTGACATAGAAAAGATGACATTAAGGCAGAATCTTGAGGAGTCGGAATTGAAAAGAACTCAACAGGTACTTTTGAATGCAAAGTACACGCAATTTTCCTAAAGTACACGCAGTTTTCCTAAAGTACACGTTTAAAGTACACGCAATTTTCCCAATGTACACGCAGTTTTCCCAAAGTACACGCAGTTTTCCCAAAATACATGCAGTTTTATTTCATAATATTTTTAATGCAGTTTTCCTAAAGTATACGTAGTTTTCCTAAAGTACACGTTTAAAGTACACGCAGTTTTTCCAAAGTACACGCAGTTTTTCCAAAGTACACGCAGTTTTATTTCATAGTATTTTTAATGCAGTTTTATTTGATATTAGAAATAATGCAGAGTACATGCATTATTTTATTAAAAATAATGCAGTTTTATTCAAGTATTGCTTATAATGTAACATTATTTTTGTATAACAAGAAAACAATTATAAAATCCTTAATGACGAAATTTCGGAGTTGAAGAAAATGCTTGAAGAATCAGAATTGAAAAAAACTGACCAGGTATCTATAAAATACAATAGATATATAGTACACGCTTTACATTATAAAGTAAACGTAAATTATGTTGAAAGTACACGTGTATATTATAAATTTTATAATATACACGTATTTTATAATATATGCCTGTATATTATAAAATACACGCATGTATTAAAATATAGGCGTGTACTTTATAAAATACACGTAAGAGAAAATGAATTATTGTTTAAAAAAATGCTTACAATCCAACATTCCTTGTTAAATATATCAGGAAAACATTAATAAACAACTCATGGACGAAATTTCGAGTTTGAAGATTGAACTAGCCTCAAAGACAGTTCAGGGCACCCCCAAAATATCCAAAACAAAAGGACCTCTTACTAGAGGGCAAAAGAAAAGAAAAGATGACAGCGAAATCGAAAAGCATGAACCAATTAAGAAACAAAAAGAGTCAAAGTTGAGAAAAGGCCGTCTAACAATAGCTGAACAAATGAAAGAAACTCACTTCAAGCTTGAAGCAATCGAAGTATACAAATATCTCGATGAAGCTTCGAAGAAAAATATTGAAGAGTTTATTCAAAAGGCTGAGCCAGGGTAAAGTTTATTGTTTTATGATTTATCACTTTGCTAATTTATATTTTTTTGGGGCAAAAGAATAAGGTTATTATTATTATACAATTCTTAATGATTATATAAAATGCAGGGAATTTATTTTTCAAGGGCTGGTTTCGTATCTCCCATGGGAAGATTTTGTTGAAGTCCTCAATAATCAAGAAATTTCAAGCCAAGTATGTAGTCCAAATATTATACATCCATTAAATTTCAACATTATTATTTCCTCACCATTTTATATTGTGTGAAACAGATAATACTTGCCTTTAGTGAAGTATTGAGGTTAAAATTGTCAGAGGAAGGGCTCTCCTACTCACACACTTTTTCTGATTATTGTTGGGTAAGTACAATTAAACCGAAAGTTTTGAGAAACAAAATTTCAATTTTTTTTATTAACACAATGTCTATAATTTTTATTCAGATAGAAGCTTGTAGCACAAATGAAGTCAATAAGAAGGGGGAGTTATACAAAGATTATTTGAATACTTAGGCACTTGTAATAATTTGTTCATTGTACTCAGACATAGTGTAGGACATTTCACATTACTTGTGATATACAAAAAAGAAAATAAAGTGGTCCGCATGGATTCCCTTCGATCGAACGACAAGGAAAAAAACACAATATTCTTCGATGATACAAAAAAGTTGGTTAGTGCCTAAACTTAATTAGTAATGTTACTTGTCCTTATATTATACACGTGTATAATATAATGCATGTACATTGTATTAGTTGCACATAATTACCCAGATTATCAAAGTACAAGCATCATATTTTAAAATACACATGAAATTAACCAATACAAGTTACGTCTACTTTAATATTATGCGTGTACTTTTAACTCATTAGGTAAAGTACACGCATCATATTTTAAAATACACGTGATATGAAAAAATAAAATATGCGTGTACTTTAATATTATGCGTGTACTTTTAACTCATTAGGCAAAGTACACGCATCATATTTTAAAATACACGTGATATGAAAAAATAAAATATACGTGTACTTTAATATTATGCGTGTACTTTTCGCTCTTTAATCTTCATATACTCTTTTATTTGTATACACTAAATATTTGTCTTCTTAATAAGTTTTCTGTCTTCCAAAAAACACTGTGCCTATTGAAGACTGAAGCAGAAAAATGAAAAACAATGGTTTCAAAATTCAGAGAAAGTTTGATGAAGGTACACCAAATGAGTTTACATTGGATGATGATCCATTGACAGAGCAAGAAAAAAAGACAGTAGATTTCTTGCTGGAAAGTGATCTCAAATTTGACCTAGTAAGAGATCATGAATGCCCTAAACGATATAATGGGTAAGAAAAACTTCATTTCTAAAAATTACTAATTTGTATCTTTTTAAAAAATTTCATTCACATCATACTAATTTGTATATTTGTTTTATTTTTAATTTCAGGGTTGACTGTGGGGTGTTCTGCATGTACTACATTGAACAAATAAGCAGAAACAAGGAAATGCAAAAATTATTTCAAGACCCTGACATGCTAAAACAAAGGGTATATGTACTCGGGGAAATTCTTCTATCAAAATATTTCTTCCCCCGAAAGGAGAAAAAACTTCTATAAATTGTGATTCAAATACAAAACATATTTGTAATTTATTTTGTGTTATATTTGTTATTGTTTACAATATTTATTACACCAAAATAGTTTTTTCCGCTGGCGCGGACCACAATCCACGTAAGGTTTAGACAAACAATGCACCTGAGTGTTTTGAAATAATGTACAAGCAGTTTTCACGAAAAACACAAGTGATAATTACCAAGTACACCAATGAATTTTTTAAAGTACACGCATTTTTACTAAAGTACACGCACTGGTTAATATAATAATTTTTTATTATTTTAAGTGAAAACTACTTTGAAGAATTCATTCAGGACACAATAACCAAAATCAATTTATTAAGCTCAACTACTTACTTCCCAACTACTTCTGGTCAAGAAATAAATAGCTTTAACATTTTCTATAAAAGATTAATATTTGTTCCTTTCTTAACCATTACATCTAGGCTAAAGATAACATAATGGCTATATCAGCAGAAAACTTGCGAGAAACTCTTGAGAGAGATGAAAGAAATAAAAAAAAAGGCAAATTGAGGAAAGTATTTCCTCATATGAAACTGCCTTTGAGCAGTTTCAAACATATGTGAGGGAAGGCTATTCTGAACTTCCACCCAATCCCATAGATTTATTTGATGTGGATGAGGACCCTCCTCAAACACATGAAGACCTCATGTCTTTCTATACACAAGAAGTTTCCATGAAAATTTCCAAGCTGAAGGAGAAGAAGGCTCTCCATGAAGGCCTTGTAGCTGTCATAGAAGAAGAAATTCGACACCGGTCGAATTTAATTGACTCTCTTCCTGACACCCTAGATGCCTTTGACAAACATCCCTAATAGAAGCCTTGTTTAGTTTTTTCAACTTTCGTTATTTGAAAAAATTGTACTTTATTTTTTTGTTTTTAATAAAAATTTTATTTCTTTCATGCATGTGTTCTCAATTATGTCATACACCAAATATAGTAAAGTACACGTGAACCCTTATGAAAATGATCACGTGTATTGTAAAAAATGTAAACATTAATATCATTTCATGTAAAAAAATTGGTATGTCAAAATATGATTGCGTGTATTATAAATTATAATACATGCAAATTTTTATAAAGCACAAGCAAGATATTGTCCCAAAATATTTTATAAATGCCTGTACTCTATATATTACACGTGTACTTTATAAAGTACACACATAGTCTATAAAGTACACGCCTGTTGAAATACTTGTATAATAATGCCACTGGCGCGGACCATAATACACATAGGAGTTTAAGAATATGAGTGACCCAAATGTCTTTTATAAAGTACAAGCACATTGTAATGTCCAAAACCATTTTCCAAATAGTACATGGATTTATATACGTCTACTTGATAAAATTACATGCAGAATACATAAAGTACACGTATATTGAATTAGATTTTTGTCATATCAATATGCGTGTACTTTGCTAAAACATGCATGTACACTTATATTTATATGCGTGTACTTTAATTATCAATGCGTGTACTTCATAAAGTAAACGCACATTTCATCAAGTACACGCATATTATATTTATATTATGCGTGTACTTTAATTATCAATACGTGTACTATAATTATTAATGTGTGTACTTCATAATGTATATAATATTATATTTATATTATGCGTGTACTTCATGCATGTACATCATAAATGCGTGTACTTAATAAGTGTACTTTATTAAGTACACTTATATTTAAATGTGTGTACTTTAATTATCAATGCGTGTACTTCATAAATATTTAAAGAGTCCTATTGTAACTGAATTTTTGACATAATTTTTTACCGAAATTACATGTGGCGGCGTGTTATTGGTTTGTTCTTTGGTCCCACTAGTGTGGACTCCACAAAAGAACCAATAGAAACCCTCTACTAGGACACCCCGCCTAATCAAATACCGGGCGATCACTCCTTTATTAAATTAAATCAAGGTAAACAGTTGGTTCATTCTCAGCATCACTGTCGATAAAAATAATTTTTCCAATTTAACACCCTAAATAATTAAGCTAAGTGTCAAAAACATTTTTCATACAAACTTCCAAATTTTAATTAAAGAAAAGATTTTATTAATATCAAAACAACATTTCTACATTATAGAATCACACCACGAAATCTAAATAAAACCATACATTCACCAATCGAATGTCAATAATATAAAGCTAAAATCATAAACCATCCTGAAACAAATCCCATAAACAATACTGGAATAACTGAAATATAAAAATCCCCAACAATAAATGAAATGATAAAAAGGGCGACACGTGCCCCATAAATGAGAGTAATAGGAGTGGAGTCAATGACAGAAGCCGTCTACTCAAGGGACCTGCAACTCCCACCTAAGCTGTTGCTCGTTCTTCTCAAAGAATCCTAAGCAAGACGCCCCTGTGGCTGGGCACCTGGAAAATATACATATATATACAAGAGAGAGAGAGAAAAGGAAACGGGTCAGGGCCCGAAAGTGTGTTTGATTTTAGAATACGTTAAGCAAGTATTTAAATTGATACAGGCCAATGCAACATCATATTAGTTCGTCTCTCTCTTGAGAAATACTCACCTCTCTTCTAATGTGCACTCCTATCGTACTAGCCTTCCCAATGGTTCGTTTATCTTAACTTACTCAAATGTTTTCAAAAACTGAACGATAACAATGTTATAAAAAAAGTTACTTTCAATTTGTAGTATTCCTCTCGTTTTAGCTTCATTAAATTATAAGATTTTCCCGTACCTTTTCATATTTTCACAAAAACAAGTATTTAATAATTTGAGTCAACAACCATGTTCTACTTATCAAATCACAGTAGGCAGTTCAAAGTTTATAACCTCATATATATATTAACTACTCGCATAAAATATATATATAATGGCACCCCAACTAAACTATGGTGCGGGCATACTCTGCTATCCAATCCCCGTATCGCTCACATAAAAGGGAAATACAAGTTCGGAATCACTCTCGAACTGTATTAACATATACAAAACAACGTTGAGGCGAAGCATAGATTCCAAGTGCAAGAGGTCAGTACATACCCACACGTCTCTTAGGACCGTCCGACTATCAATTTAATAGCCCGTACCTAGGATCTCTATCTTCTAGGGTACGATTCAATATCCCCATAAAGCAACACAGGATACGATCGTCCCAGCGCGGTAACCTCGGGGATAGCAAGTAGCGCGGGTACGTTTTTCACATGTATATAATATATGTACACACATTCCTATAAATATACCGATTTCATCATATTAATATAGGTCACTCTCATTACTCATAATTACAACCTTTGTCCTAAATTTCACCTTATTAGTATAACGTATAAGGTTTTGCCTCTAACCTTAATTCGAAGGGTTTTCTCACTCATTACCTAATACTCATGGGTTATAACTTTACAATTCTAAAATTCAGTAAATAACTTCATTTGATTCCAACGTAACTCTCTTACGCACCTCACCCTTAAGTTTCATAAATCTAACAACCTAAAGTAAATATCCCATAATTACCCTCTTCGTTGAAGATTAAAGGTTCTAACATATATCCATATACTCTACTGGTCCTCAATATCTCCCAAATCATTTTATTTAGAATGCCCAAGGTTTATTCCACGATAAATTAATTCAACTAATTAAACAAGGGGAATAATAGGATGCCAGGGAGGGTCGATCGATCGACGTCTGGGGGTCGACCGATCGAACCTTCGATCGATCGACGATCTAGGGTCGATCGATCGATCGAGCAGGTCTGTGAAAATTCTGCAGAAACTGCAGTGATGGGGTTGCTTAGGTTTCTTCATCAAAACTCATATTTTCCAACTCTAATTGACCCAAAAAGTCTACTGCTTACATCCTAACATAATTCCAGGTTTCTTTAACGATCAGCATGCGTATATACATCAATAAACATGATTAAACAACCTAATATTTCATCTAATCATCAAGAACCCTACAGTTTTCTTAACCTTTGTTCTAATCAGTTTTCTCCAGAAATTCCTTCTAACAAATCATCATAATTTCGTGGGTTAAACATCTACTTCACATATTAATTTCCAGAATAAGGTTCATATGATTTCTACATGCAAATCCCTATCAAAATTGGGTTTTCCTCAATGGATTATACTCTTAATCGTTCCTACACTAACATGATTATTGCACCAACGAAAATACGCAAGTTAAACACTTGCCTGGGATTTCAGAGGTCTGGTTTCCTGCTGATATTGGTATGGCTGCGTTCTCCTCCTCGCGATCTACGCGTTGGTGGTGACGGTGGTGCAAAAGGTGATGTTTTTGGCCTTGAATCACCTAGCAAGGTCTCTCCTCTCTTCTCCACTAGCCGTCTTAGGGTTCTGAATGATCTAAGCCTAAAAGGCTGACTTAAATGGCTGCTAAGGATGGCTGAAATTCGTTTGTTTAATTACCCTAATTTGTAAAATTACCAAAACGCCCTCCCGGGTCACTAATTAAGCCTAAAAACATCCCGAGACCCAAACTAAACCCCCGGGTACACTTTTCTGACTATCTCGACCCTTCCGAACGCGTTGGCGCACTCAAAATGACCATACGGACAACTCATAAAATATTTACTTTTATATCTCAATAATTAGTCCCGACGCGACACGGGCGCGTCCCGACTAAAATTACCAAAATTGTCATTTTCATTCACTCGTTGTCATTTACCATATATTACTATGCTCTTAAGTAATATTCAACAATTTCATATTATTACTAACTCACGTCACGTTAATAATTATAACATAATTAATTTCCGGATTTTTTTATTAAATAAATCCCCAAATTAATTATAGCATAAAAATATGGGGTATTACATACTTCCCCCCTAATAACGGAATTTCGTCCCGAAATTCGGAAAATAAGGCATACCTGGTAAAAACAACTCTGGATATCTCTCACGCATATCTGCCTCACGCTCCCAAGTGGATTCCTCCACATTATGATGTTCCCACTGGACCCGCACGAGTGGAACTATCTTCGACCTCAATCTCCTCTCACTGTAGTCTAGAATAGCCACCGGTCTCTCCTCGTAAGAGCTATCCGACTGCAAGTCGATCTCATCTATCGCAATGTGAGTATGGGCCATATCATCCCGAAGGTATCGTCTCAACGACGAGATGTGGAATACATCGTGGATGCGATGTAAATGTTCTGGCAAACCCAACCTGTATGCTACTGGCCCAATTCTCTCGATGATGGGAAATGGTCCTACGTACCTCGGAGCCAACTTCCCCTTCTTCCCGAACCTCATCACTCCTTTCATAGGAGATACACGCAACAACACTTGATCTCCCACATTAAACTCCCGGAAGAATCGTTTTGCATCGGCGTAGCTCTTCTGTCTGTCTTGGGCTACCCGAATACGACTCCTGATTATCTCAATCCTCGCGAAGGTCTCCTGGATCACTTCTGGTCCTAATAACTTGTTGTCCCCCACCTCGAGCCAACAGGTTGGAGAGCGACAAGGCCTGCCGTACAAAGCTTCAAATGGAGCCATGCCAATCGTAAACTGATAGGAGTTATTATAAGCAAACTCGACCAGTGGAAGATGTGGCTCCCAACCTCCCCCGAAATCGAGGATACACATGCGTAGCATATCTTCCAACATCTGATTAGTACGCTCTGTCTGTCCATCTGTCTGTGGGTGGTAAGCTGAACTCAGTCTCAACTCTGTACCCATAGCCTCCTGAAAGCTTTCCCAGAAACGCGACACAAAAATCTTGTCTCTGTCTGACACAATATTCAGGGGCACCCCATGTAATCTGACAATCTCAGCGATGAATAGTTAGGCATACTGACCTGTGGTATAATCTATCCTTACTGGCAGAAAATGAGCCACCTTGGTCAGATGGTCTACAATCACCCAGATAGAATCGTGGCCTCGCTGTGATGTAGGCAACCCTGTAATGAAGTCCATGGAAATACTTTCCCACTTCCACGCAGGTACTTCCAACGGCTGAAGTAATCCCGACGGTTTCTGGTGGTCCACCTTCACCAGCTGGCAAGTAGAACATTTGGACACAAATTCAGCGATGTCCTTCTTCATCCCACTCCACCAGTACTGACGTCTCATATCCTGGTACATCTTATCGCCTCCCGGATGTACAGCAAATCGGGACCCATGAGAATGAGTCATCACCTCATGACGTAGCTCTGCTCCTTCTGGAACCACTAATCTCCCATTAAACCGCAACCCTCCATCCGAACTAACAGAATAGGACTCAGCACCCTCGGCTAGAAGTCGTACAATCTGCTCTTGACAAAACGGGTCTGTAGTCTGTGCCTGTATCACCCTCGTAACAATCTCGGGTGTGACTGTCATCACGGATATGAAAGAACGTGCTACTGCGTCTTGGTGACCCAACTCCTTCCATTTTGCTTTCCAGATGTCCGCCACATCATCAACCGGTCTACGGCTCAACGCATCAGCAACTACGTTGGCTTTCCCCGGATGATACTGTATATCGAACTGGTAATCTTTTACAAACTCTAACCGTTTGCGCTGACGCATATTCAGCTCTCGCTGAGTGAACAGGTACTACAGTGACTTATGGTCTGTGAACAAACGAAATTTCTCGCCCAATAAATAGTGCCTCCAAATTCTCAATGCAAAGACGACCGCAGCTAACTCCAGGTCGTGGGTGGGGTAATTCTTCTCATGCGGCTTAAGCTTGCGGGAAGCAAAAGCTATAGCCTTCTCTTCCTGCTGAAGTACTCCCCCAAGTCCTCGTAAGGACGCATCTGTGTAAACCAGGTACTCTACACCCGGCTTCGGTAGAGCAAGGACTGGTGCCGAAGTAAGCTTGTCCTTCAGCTCGTCGAAAGCCAACTGACAAGCGTCATCCCAAACATATGGTACCCCCTTGCGAGTCAGATTCGTCAATGGACCCGCTATTTTGGAGAACCCCCGAATGAACCTCCTGTAGTATCCTGCCAACCCCAAGAAACTACGTATTTCCGTCGGTGTCGTGGGCTGCCCCCACTCCCTCACCGCTGTCACTTTTCTCGGGTCAACTGCTATCCCCTGCTCAGAAACAACATGGCCCAATAATTGTACCTCTCGCAACCAGAATCCACACTTCTCGTACTTAGCATACAACTGATGTTCTCGTAGAGTCTGAAGAACCTGCCTCAAGTGTTCGGCATGCTCCTCCTCGGAGCGTGAATATATCAAGATATCATCTATGAAGACGATGACGAACTAATCCAAGAACTCTCTGAATACTCGGTTCATCAAGTCCATGAAAACGGCTGGGGCATTTGTGAGTCCGAACGGCATCACCCTGAACTCATAGGACCCATATCTCGACAAGAAGGCAGTCTTCGAAACATCCTGCTCTCTAATTCGCAACTGATGGTACCCCGACCTCAGATCTATCTTTGAAAAGAAAGTTTCTCCCCTTAACTGGTCGAACAGATCATCGATTCGAGGCAACAGATACTTGTTCCGTATCGTGACCTTGTTCAACTCCCGGTAGTCCACACACAATCTCAGTGAGCCATCTCTCTTCTTCACAAATAAGACTGGAGCGCCCCACGGTGAGGTACTCCTACGAATGAAACCCTGACCTAATAGCTGCTCAATCTGATCTCGTAGCTCTCGCATCTCTGCCGGAGCCATACGGTACGGTGCGCGTGCTATAGGTCTCGTATTCGGCAATAAGTCTATAACGAAGTCTATCTCACGACTGGGCGGTAGGCCTGGTATCTCCTGAAACACATCGGAATACTCCCTAACAACTGGGATCGAATCCAAAGGAATCACAACCTCCTTAGAGGTATCCTCCTCAATGTAATATAAATGAGCGGTCGAACCTCCCTCTGGGCGAGGCATCGCTACTACAAACATCTCTTGCCCCGGAATGGCAAAAATAATGCTCCCACCGAAGCAATCAATCATGGCTCTATAAGATGCGAGCCAATCCATACCAATAATCACGTCATGCTCGTGCATGTCTAAGACTAGCATGTCTGCAGGCAATACCAAGCTACCAATCTCTATCCCTACTCCCCGGCATATAAAGAATATAAGTGACCCACTCCCCAGTGGTGAGTCGACACACGTTACGGTGCTCTCTGCTGTGGCTAACAATCCTAAGGACTTCGCAAAATGCATAGCTATAAAACAGTGCGTTGCCCCCGTATCAAACAAAACTTTACCCATAGTACCATGGATAGGAAACATACCCTCAATCGCGGGTGGTGCCTGTGGAGCTGCCGCCTGGTGGACGTTATAGACACGTCCGTACTGCAATTGCCCCTGCTGCACTGGAGCTGCTGGAATGGCTGGTAGGGCTGGCATCTGGGCTGGAGCTGGAAGGGCAGGTGGAAAGAGTGGTCTCTGCGGCTCATTACGGGCTCCCTGCTGCTGTGGGGCCCTATCGCCCTCTGGGAAATCCTGACGCTTATGGCCGTGCTTGCCACACACAAAACACCGGCCTCTGAAATTACCTCCCCTCTGTCCCTGCTGACCACGGCCCTGCTGGCCGTTACCTCCACGCCATTGGCCCTGTTGGCCCTGATGTGCACGCTGTTGGCCTTGCTGGCCCTGCTGTTGACCCTGCGGTCGGTGTTGGCCCTGCTGGCCCTGCTGATTAAGCTGACCCTGATGGCCCTGCCTGAATCCCCCGAATCCCTGCCTAGAATCACCTGAACGGAATCGCTTAGCAGGGTCCCCCTGATGGGAACTCTGCTCGTGCTGACGAGTCTGTCCCTGAGTTGGTGCCCCACTGGCACTATTACCCCCGGTCCTGCCCTGCTGGCTGGACTCTCCTGCTCTCTTGCTTCCCTGAAGATGGAAGCGGTGATCCTGGCAATGTAGTAACGCTGCATTGAGTACGTCCGTAAAAGTACTCAGGGATAGATTTCCAATAAGGTGCTGACGGATCCTCCAAGCTAACCCGTCGACGAACAACAAAATCTTCTTGCTCTCAGTGGGTGCCTCATCCGGCACAATAGTGAGAAGTCTCGTGAACTCCTCCTCATACTCTGCTACAGTAAGGTTCTCTTGCTTCAGATTTAGCAATTTCCGCCTCATCTCAGTCTGCACTGCGGGTGGAAAGTACTTGCGGTCAAACCGCTCCTAGAAAATCTGAATAGGGATCGTGTCCCTCTCCTCCAAAGTAGTAGTGGACTCCCACCACTGTAATGCGGCTCCCACCAGTTTAAAAGAGGCCAATAGCTTCTTCTGCACTTCGGTGCACTCATACATACGGAGGTGCCGCTGGATGTCCTTCTTCCATTGGCTGACAGTAATAATATCGGAGCTACCAGAAAACTCAGGGGGATGTGCTTTCTGAAAAGCATCCCGAACTCTCTCCCATGCAGATGGAAGTTGTGCTGGTATTGGCGCCACTGCTTGGACCTGTGGTGGAGCCTGCTGAATCACCGCTATCGCGGCATTTACCGCCTGAGCAACGATGGCGGCTACCTCATTCGCATTCATAGTGCCTGGTGCCGGAGCTGCTGGCTGGTCGTCTTGGGCACGCCTATCTTTCGGAGCACGTCTCGGAGGCATCTGAAACGTGAACAAGTTTATTAGTCTACAGTTATCAAAAAATCTCAAATAGCTGAAGACTTAAACGTGAAAGCAAGAATACAACAGTCCTAACAATAGGGCTCTATAGCAATAACGTTAAGCTGAAAGCAAAAATAAGCCGTACAGATCCTATGGACACTAGAACCTGATGCTCTGATACCACCTGTGACACCCCGCCTAATCAAATACCGGGCGATCACTCCTTTATTAAATTAAATCAAGGTAAACAGTTGGTTCATTCTCAGCATCACTGTCGATAAAAATAATTTTTCCAATTTAACACCCTAAATAATTAAGCTAAGTGTCAAAAACATTTTTCATACAAACTTCCAAATTTTAATTAAAGAAAAGATTTTATTAATATCAAAACAACATTTCTACATTATAGAATCACACCACGAAATCTAAATAAAACCATACATTCACCAATCGAATGTCAATAATATAAAGCTAAAATCATAAACCATCCTGAAACAAATCCCATAAACAATCTGGAATAACTGAAATATAAAAATCCCCAACAATAAATGAAATGATAAAAAGGGCGACACGTGCCCCATAAATGAGAGTAATAGGAGTGGAGTCAATGACAGAAGCCGTCTACTCAAGGGACCTGCAACTCCCACCTAAGCTGCAGCTCGTTCTTCTCAAAGAATCCTAAGCAAGACGCCCCTGTGGCTGGGCACCTGAAAAATATACATATATATACAAGAGAGAGAGAGAGAAAAGGAAACGGGTCAGGGCCCGAAAGTGTGTTTGATTTTAGAATACGTTAAGCAAGTATTTAAATTGATACAGGCCAATGCAACATCATATTAGTTCGTCTCTCTCTTGAGAAATACTCACCTCTCTTCTAATGTGCACTCCTATCGTACTAGCCTTCCCAATGGTTCGTTTATCTTAACTTACTCAAATGTTTTCAAAAACTGAACGATAACAATGTTATAAAAAAAGTTACTTTCAATTTGTAGTATTCCTCTCATTTTAGCTTCATTAAATTATAAGATTTTCCCGTACCTTTTCATATTTTCACAAAAACAAGTATTTAATAATTTGAGTCAACAACCATGTTCTACTTATCAAATCACAGTAGGCAGTTCAAAGTTTATAACCTCATATATATATTAACTACTCGCATAAAATATATATATAATGGCACCCCAACTAAACTATGGTGCGGGCATACTCTGCTATCCAATCCCCGTATCGCTCACATAAAAGGGAAATACAAGTTCGGAATCACTCTCGAACTGTATTAACATATACAAAACAACGTTGAGGCGAAGCATAGATTCCAAGTCCAAGAGGTCAGTACATACCCACACGTCTCTTAGGACCGTCCGACTATCAATTTAATAGCCCGTACCTAGGATCTCTATCTTCTAGGGTACGATTCAATATCCCCATAAAGCAACACAGGATACGATCGTCCCAGCGCGGTAACCTCGGGGATAGCAAGTAGCGCGGGTACGTTTTTCACATGTATATAATATATGTACACACATTCCTATAAATATACCGATTTCATCATATTAATATAGGTCACTCTCATTACTCATAATTACAACCTTTGTCCTAAATTTCACCTTATTAGTATAACGTATAAGGTTTTGCCTCTAACCTTAATTCGAAGGGTTTTCTCACTCATTACCTAATACTCATGGGTTATAACTTTACAATTCTAAAATTCAGTAAATAACTTCATTTGATTCCAACGTAACTCTCTTACGCACCTCACCCTTAAGTTTCATAAATCTAACAACCTAAAGTAAATATCCCATAATTACCCTCTTCGTTGAAGATTAAAGGTTCTAACATATATCCATATACTCTACTGGTCCTCAATATCTCCCAAATCATTTTATTTAGAATGCCCAAGGTTTATTCCACGATAAATTAATTCAACTAATTAAACAAGGGGAATAATAGGATGCCAGGGAGGGTCGATCGATCGACGTCTGGGGGTCGACCGATCGAACCTTCGATCGATCGACGATCTAGGGTCGATCGATCGATCGAGCAGGTCTGTGAAAATTCTGCAGAAACTGCAGTGACGGGGTTGCTTAGGTTTCTTCATCAAAACTCATATTTTCCAACTCTAATTGACCCAAAAAGTCTACTGCTTACATCCTAACATAATTCCAGGTTTCTTTAACGATCAGCATGCGTATATACATCAATAAACATGATTAAACAACCTAATATTTCATCTAATCATCAAGAACCCTACAGTTTTCTTAACCTTTGTTCTAATCAGTTTTCTCCAGAAATTCCTTCTAACAAATCATCATAATTTCGTGGGTTAAACATCTACTTCACATATTAATTTCCAGAATAAGGTTCATATGATTTCTACATGCAAATCCCTATCAAAATTGGGTTTTCCTCCATGGATTATACTCTTAATCGTTCCTACACTAACATGATTATTGCACCAACGAAAATATGCAAGTTAAACACTTGCCTGGGATTTCAGAGGTCTGGTTTCCTGCTGATATTGGTATGGCTGCGTTCTCCTCCTCGCGATCTACGCGTTGGTGGTGACGGTGGTGCAAAAGGTGGTGTTTTTGGCCTTGAATCACCTAGCAAGGTCTCTCCTCTCTTCTCCACTAGCCGTCTTAGGGTTCTGAATGATCTAACCCTAAAAGGCTGACTTAAATGGCTGCTAAGGATGGCTGAAATTCGTGGGTTTAATTACCCTAATTTGTAAAATTACCAAAGCGCCCTCCCGGGTCACTAATTAAGCCTAAAAACATCCCGAGACCCAAACTAAACCCCCGGGTACACTTTTCTGACTATCTCGACCCTTCCGGACGCGTTGGCGCACTCAAAACGACCATACGGACAACTCATAAAATATTTACTTTTATATCTCAATAATTAGTCCCGACGCGACACGAGCGCGTCCCGACTAAAATTACCAAAATTGTCATTTTCATTCACTCGTGACATTTACCATATATTACTATGCTCTTAAGTAATATTCAACAATTTCATATTATTACTAACTCACGTCACGTTAATAATTATAACATAATTAATTTCCGGATTTTTATTAAATAAATCCCCAAATTAATTATAGCATAAAAATATGGGGTATTACATCTACCTTATTCGGTAATTCCACTTTCGGTAAAAAATTCAGTCCTAATATCATTTTCCATATTTAAATGCGTGTACTTATAAGTCTACTTTATCAAGTACACTTATATTTAAATGTGTGTACTTATATTTAAGATGCGTGTACTTAATAAGTGTACTTTATTAACTACACTTATATTTAAATGCATGTACTTTAATTATCAATGCGTGTACTTCATAAATATAATATAATATTATATTTATATTATGCGTGTACTTCATGCATGTACATCATAGAGTACACGCATATTTCATCAAGTTAATCTCAATTAAATGTCATTAATAAAGTACATGCATATTGAAATGACCAAAGCCATTTTTAAATGCGTGTACTTTATGTACTCTATGTGTACTTAATAAAGTACACGCATCTTTATAAAGTACACACATAGTTTATAAAGTACACGCCTATTGAAATACTTGTATAATAATGCCGCTGGCGCGGACCATAATACACATAGGAGTTTAAGAATATGAGTGACCCAAATGTCTTTTATAAATTACAAGTACATTGTAATGTCCAAAACCATTTTCCAAATAGTACATGAATTTATATACGTCTACTTGATAAAATTACATGCAGAATACATAAAGTACATGTAATACCCCGTATTTTTATGATATTTATTTATGGAATTAATTGAATTAAATGTGTATTAATTGGGAATTAATCTCGATAAAAATACTAGCGAGATGCGAGTTGGTATTTGATTTTAATGAGTATATATGGCTATATATGAATGTTGTATTATTAAATTTGTCGTGAAATTGATATACGACAATTTGGAAAATTTTGTTGAGACGCGTGGGACAGTCGCGTCAGGAATATTATTATTTAATTAAAAAGTGAATTTTCTTTCTATTAACCGTATGGTCATTTTGAGTGCGCCAACGCGTCCGGAAGGGTCGAAATAGTCAGAAAACACTAGCCGAGGGTTTAGTTTGGGCTCCGGGGTATTTTTAGGCCATACCGGCAACGTATAAGGGTAGTTTGGTAATTTTGGATTTTTGGGAATTAAAACCCACGAAAATTAGGAATTAATATCTGATTTGGCAATTACCCACTAAACCCACTATTAACCTAATGGGCTACGGAGGTTATTGAAATTAGTTCCAAAAGAGTTCCTAAGGCAAACCCTAGCCACCATTGTCACTTTGGAGAAGAAGGCTTGTAGAGAGAGAGAAGAGAGGAGAATTCCGCAGAGAGAGAGAGAACACTTCATCAATTCGACATCAAAATCATAGATACACATAAGGCAAGTGGTTTAATTTCGTTTATGACAAAGAATGTTTCTTCCATGCGTAGGAGATTGATAAAATTGGTATTTTCTTGGGAGTTTGATAAAAACCCATTAATTGGAATTAGAACTTTATATTTTGACGAAAGGATTGCATGTAGAATTGTGTTAGAAGGTTTGTCCTGATGGAAATACATCTTCTTCATAACAAAAACGGATTTAATTATACCCATTGGTGATTTTAAAATTTTAGGGTTCATGTTCATATGATTTGGGGATAAATGAAGGGATTTGATGATTCAATGATGTTTAGGAAGAATTGGCCCTATACAAACGTTAATATATGACCTAAGTATGTTTAGGAATTATTAGAACCCATGAACAATTGTTGGATTGATGTTTAGATGAGATTAGAGGTGAAGAAAAGTTGGAAAAACGATATAGGGAAAATCTGGGCTCGAATCTGGCCACTCGTTAGAAGACCTGCCCAGCTCGTTCGAACGAGCTCGTTTGAACGAGCTTCTAACGAGTTGACAGTTTGACTTCTAACGAGAAGGATGTTCGTTTGATGACTTTCGTTCGAACGAGATCTCGTTAGAAGGCCCAGTTCGTTCGAACGAACTCTCGTTCGAACAGCCTCGTTCGAACGAGACTTCTAACGAGCTGACAGTTTAGGCTTTTTAGCCTGTTTTGATCCCGAGTGTTCCGTAACCTTGTTTATATGTAGAGATAACACTTCCTTGTGGATTAATTGATATATTTGGGATATTATGAGGAGTAAAACCTAGAAGTGTAGTTTGAACCTAAGGGAAATTATGAATTAGGACGTGAGTGTCTATTACGATGGGAGAACTATTGACGGCCTAAATAATTATATTAATCGGGAACATATAAATTGTGTAGCATTATATGTCGGTACGAGAATAAGAAGTGTACCACAAATAAATTATGGTGATTACTAAGATGTGTGCTTACTTAGTACATGTATATGATTTTGTGTATGACATACCTACCATACTTGCTATCACGGGAGGTTTACGTTCGCTTAGGGCCCTCTAATCCTTATGTTGCCCAGATTTAGATTGGTACCTAGATGAACATAGGTCAGAGAAGGACTTATTGGGATGTTAATAAGTCTGCTGATCGTGGGAGCGTAGGTATGTGCGTGACCCATGTGATGTGACTGTGTTCGCCTCCATTGTTTGTGATTATTGTTATCTGAGAACGAGTCCTGAGAGATTCGGAACGCGTGATCCTTATGTACGTGATGTACCGGGATGGATAGCATCTTAGTCTCGGGGTGCTTGTATTGTATATTTATGACGTGAATAATATACACTTAATTATTGGGAACTTTCATGTTGGTATTGTGAATATACTTATGGTAATGTTTTGAGAAAACATAACGGGTTGACCTATAGTGAATTGTATTACTAATTGAGAATCCGAGTGTATGTAAAGCCCTCTATTTAATTGATAACGCTAGAATGTAATATGGGAATCGAGTAGTAAGGGGTAGAATGTATTACGGTTTGGTTAGATATGTATGTTATTTAGATGGGTACGGTATGTTAGGAGTGCACATGTAGTCGAGAGGTGAGAATTTCATGTGAGTGCACGTCCTAACATGTAATTTGCATTTTATGTTTTAATGTTATTAAAACACTTGTTGTTTTTAAAATGATTTCCACTTTCGGGCTCTGACCCATTTGCTTTCAAATCTAATTTTGTAAAAACCATTTTAGGTGCCCAGCCACAAGGACACCATGCTTAGGATGCTGTAGCTGTTTGTGGAATTACAGGACTTTGCTTGTAGACGCTTCATCTATCTTGACTCTATATTCAACATTTATCAGTTGTAGGGCATATCGCCCATTTCTTTTAGAGACATTTCATTTATTTCAGTTATTCAGACTTCGGGCATGTAATTAATTCAGGATTCAGACTTGTCATATTATTTTCGGTTGTGGGATTGTTGTGAGGAGTTTTCCTCCGGACTTCTTATTATTTTGTTGGTTATTATATTGCTTCGTTATGGTGAATGGATTATGTTGTTCTTCCATTATTCTTTTATTGTATGTTAATCAGACTTAAAATTAAAATTTGGCAACTTACTTTTTAAATACTAGGTGGTTAGTAACAATAAAAATGTTTTCGACAGTCATGCTATTAACTGGACCAACTTGGCATTTTGCATTAATTTAATAAAGGAGTAGCTACCCGGTATTTAATTAGTCGAGGTGTGTCACAGTACACGTATATTGAATTAGATTTTTGTCATATCAATATGTGTGTACTTTGCTAAAATATGCATGTATACTTATATTTATATGCGTGTACTTTAATTATCAATGCGTGTACTTCATAAAGTAAACGCGCATTTCATCAAGTACACGCATATTATATTTATATTATGCGTGTACTTAATGCATGTACATTAATAAAGTACACGCATGCTTTTATAAAGTACACGCATATTGAACTGACCAAATCCATTTTTAAATGCGTGTACTTTATGTATTCTATGTGTACTTAATAAAGTACACGCATATTTCATCAAGTACACGCATTGATAAAATTTCTTTGGACATCAAAATGCGCGTGTACTGTACATAACATGCGTGTACAAAGGTAAAGTACACGTGAACATCAGAAAAAATGATCACGTATGTTTTATGAAAAATATGTGTACAGCAGCACAAAAAACAAACTACAAAACGAGACTTAAAAATAAATTACATTCATTTGTGTGAAATAAATGGTTTATTAATTAATTTATTCAATCAAATGGTTAAAATGAATGAATTCAACAATTTTAAAAATAGTCAAATGGGTTCCTAACAAGTAGACCTGTAATGACCCGTTTTACTACACCTCAAGCAGGTAACTTCCCTTACTGTGATCTCACCAGAAGACTTTATTCTCTTATTTCTTGGCCTGCCTGTCGGTCTCTTAGTCATTGGTGGAAGGACATATAGATTTTCAGGAATAGGAATATTTAAGGAAATCAAATTAGGAAGAGGAACTTGTGACACCCCGACTAATTAAATACCGGGTAGCTACTCCT
Organism: Sambucus nigra; assembly: GCA_949130495.1. Classification (NCBI taxonomy): domain Eukaryota; kingdom Viridiplantae; phylum Streptophyta; class Magnoliopsida; order Dipsacales; family Adoxaceae; genus Sambucus; species Sambucus nigra. Next base: position 206,402,204 of record OX422208.1, read on the forward strand.
TTATTAAATTAATTCAAAATGCCAAGTTGGCTCAGTTAATAGCATCACTGTCGAAAACATTTTTATTATTACTAACCACCTAGTACTTAAAAAGAAAGTGCCAAATTTTATTTAAAGTCTGATTAACATGCAACAAGTGTAATAAAGAATAATAACACCATTCACCATAATGAAGTAAATAGAATAACCATCACATAACGTAAATAAAGTCTGGAGGAAACTCCTCACTACAAATCCCACAACTGATAAGTAAACCGAATACTAAAACAATACATGCCAAAGTCTGAAAACTGTAATGGAAATGTAACTCTAATAGAAATGGGCAACATGCCCTACAACTGATAGATAATGAATCTGGAATCCAAGTGATAGAAGCGTCTACAAGCAAATCCATGTAGCATCCACAAACAGCTACAGCTCGTCACCTGAATGAGTATCCTATGCATGGTGTCCTTGTGGCTGGGCACCTAAAATGGTTTTACAAAGAAAAATAGATTTGAAAAGCAAACAGGTCAGAGCCCGAATGTGGAGTTATATTTTAAAAACCTGCAAGTGCTTTAAAAACATTTAAAACCTTAAATGCAAAGTACATGTTAGGACGTGCACTCACATGATATTCTCACCTCTCGTCTAACTGTGCACTCCTAACGTAATTACCCATCTACAACGACACAAACCACTAGCTAAGTGACATCATCTCTAGCTAGACTATCATAGGTCCTACCCATATTACTCGATTATATTAACATTATAACGCTCGTAATTACGTAGGGTTTAACGTAAACTCAGATGCTCAATATGCAATATATATCACTATCAGTTAACTCGTTATATTTCTCGAAACAATACCGTAATTATATTCACAACAATAACATGAAGGTTACCATTAATTAAGTGTATATTATTCACATCATAAATATACAATACAAGCACCCCGAGAACTAAGCTGCGGTGCACACATACTCTGCTATCCATCCCGGTACATCACGTACATAAGGATTACATATTTCGAATCTCTCAGGAATAGTTCACAGATAACAACATCACAAATAATGGAGGCGAACACAGTCACATCACATGGGTCACGCACATACCTACGCTCCCACGATCAGCGGACTTATTAATATCCCAATAAGTCTTTCTATGACCTATGTTCATCAAGGTAACCAGTCTAAATCCGGGCAACACAAGGATCAGAGGGCCCTAAGCGAACACAAACCTCCCGTGATAGCAAGTATGGTAGGTATGTCATACACACAATTCATATACCAATACTAAGTAAACACACGTCTTAGTAATCCCGTAGTTTAATCGTAGTACATATCGCATTCTTGTACTAACTTATAATTATCATAATTTATACTATTCCGGTTTATAATCATACGCGCCATAATTTATTCTCTCGCCGTAGTAGACACTCACGTCTCAACCCAAACCGTCCATTTGATTTAACTCTCGTAAATAATTTGCTTCTCATAAATACCCAAAAGTCCCTATCCTATCATTACATCATCATCGGAATGTTATCTATATCCTCGAACAAATTTACGGGACTCCAAAAATCAAAACAGTCCAAAAAGGCCCAGACTGCCAGCTCGTTAGAAGTCTCGTTCGAACGAGACTGTTCGAACGAGATTCCACTGTCAACTCGTTAGAAGTCTCGTTCGAACGAGACTGTTCGAACGAGATCCAGTTCGTTCGAACGAACTGCACCTTCTAACGATATCTCGTTCGAACGAGATTATCGAATGAAGTTCTCTTTCGTTAGAAGCGACTGGTCAATTCATTAGAAGCTCGTTCGAACGAGTTCGTTCGAACGACCTGGGCAGGGGCTTCTAACGACCTACCAGTTTCGTCCCAGATTTTTCTAAATCTCGTTTTTTACCATTTTTACTCCTCAAATCTCTTCTAAACTAAGTCCCAACAATCGTTTTAAGGTCTCTAAACAATCCTAAACATATTATAATCACATCCTAACACGTTTTGAAGGATTAACTTACCCTAACATTGATTAATATACAAATCTCTACACTTTTTCCCAAATTTTCTCAAGAACATGAACCCTAAAACTTGTAATCATCAATAGCCCATTCTAAATTCGTCTTTGTTACATTCAACATACATTAATACCAGAATAATCATCTCTATGTGATTCTACATGCAATTTGTCCTCAATATTCAAATCCTAAGTCCAATTAACATGGGTTTTTCATTCATCTTCCAAGAACAATTTTAATTCTTCAATTTTCTAACATGGAAAGAACATTCTCTGAATTTGAATATAATTAAATCACTTGCCTTGATTGTCTCTAAGTTTGGTGTAGGTTTGATGAAGCTTTTCTGCAGAATTTCTTCTCTCTCCAAGCTTCTTCTCCAATGGTGGCTATGGTGGCTAGGGTTTTCTTTGGGAAAGTTGGAAACCTAAATGATAACCTCCGTAGCTTAATGGGTTAATATGGGTTGGTTAGTGGGTTTAGTGGGTTAAATCCACATCAGATTAAGACTCCTAATTTTCGTCATTATTAATTCCTCAAAATACAAAATTACCAAAATACCCTTTAAATTGTCGGTATGGCCTAAAAATACCCCGGAATCCAACCTACACCCCCGGCTAGTGTTTTCTGACTATCTCGACCATTCCGGACGTGTTGGCCCACTCAAAATGACCATACGGTTAATAGAATTTAAATTCACTTTTATAATCAAAATAATACACCGTGACGCGGCGGTCTCACGAGTCTCAACAAAATTTCTAAAATGCCGTATATAAATCTCACGACAAATTTTTCATAATTCAATATTCATATAAAACATGTATGCACATAATCAAATACCAACTCGCATCTCGTTAGTATTTTTAACCCGGATTAATTTCCAATTAATACGTATTTAATTAATTAATCCCAAAAATAAATATAGCCAAAAGTACGGGGTATTACAGAACTTTAGGTATCGAGTATGATTTTCTGTAGAAAGATACCTTATAGTACTCCTCAATATAATCATAAATATTGGTCCCTTTCCTTCGCACAACACAAACATCATGAGAATATGAAAACATCTAATCTGCCAACTCTTATAAGAACAAGTCATTTCTCATAAGTCAATTTTTGCTCGCACTTCTGAATGAACTTCAAATACATTTTGACTTGAGTGACTAATTGTCCAATGTTGGCTTTTATTCCAATTTTCATTCAGTAACTTTTGAAAAAAAGGACATAGATCATTTGTCCAAGTGTCAGACTCAACAAGTTTGTTTGCATTGAAATTCATAATCTTCACTCTTAATTTATCAAGCATATTCATTAATAGTAAATGCCTTTCCTCCAATATCCATGAATTGAATGACTCCGCAACACTAGATGCCATGTCACCATACCGTTTACCAGGGAAATATGCACAGGACCAATTCTCGGGAGGCAAACTATCAATGAAATCGACAATAGTAGCTCATCCTTCCTTCTTCAATGCAACAATATTCTTGTGAAATACATCTAGTGAGACAGCATATGCACAAGACAAAATCTTTAACAATTTTCTTTTGAAATCCAGCACAGTTCCCACGAATTTTCTTTTTTATATTCCCTTGTAAATGATGTATACAGTAGGAATGTGCAGACAATGGGAAGACCCTCGAAACAACTTCAAGTAATCCATTGTTTCGATCTGATATAAATGTTATGTTTCGATATTGCTCAACTACTGTACTATGCAAATTGACAAGAAACCACATCCTGTCATCTTCGGTTTCGGAATCAAGAACAACATATGCAACAGGAAAAAGTCCTGAAATATAAAAATATATCAAAATTAAGATAAATAACATATCCATGTCAACACTTTGTAAATTGATGCTGCTGGCGCAGACCCTAAAACACATGGGAAATATATTATGTGTTTAATTTAAATTGTTTGTAAATAACAAGACAAAACATAAAAATGTACCGTACACATGATAAAGATAAAAAGACATGCACATTTACTTTCCAATCTTTTGCTTGGCTTTATTATTAACAACACTAACATCAACACACACGCATAAAAATGTAAAGTACATGTGAACTAAACAAAAACATTCAAAAGTACTTTACATTTTTAACATGTACTTTGCTTTATTATTTCTAAATAACAACACCTATTATCAAAGTACACGCATAAAAATGAAAAGTACATGTGAAATTAAGAAAAATATTCACGTGTACTTGACATGTACTATGCGTGTACTTTTGTTAGTATTCAACATAATACTATCATCAAAGTACACGCATAAAAATGAAAAGTACACGTGAAATTAACAAAAACATTCACATGCACTTGACATGTAAAATGCGTGTACTTTACTTAGTATTACACACAACATCATCATCATCAAAGTACACGCATAAAAATGAGAAGTACACGTGAACTTAACAAAAACATTCACGTGTACTTGACATGAACTATGCGAGTACTTTACTTAGTATTACACATAATAAGACATATCATGAAAATACACGCAGAAAAATGAAAAGTACACGTGAACTAAAACAAAGACCTTCAAAGGTATTTTATATTTTTATGCTTGTATTTTGATGATATGGAATGGAACAAACAAATATTAATGCAATACACAAAATAAAATATTTATAATTAATTTACCATTGTTCCCATTCCTTGCAGTAGCTGATAGTATTGTTCCACAGTAACTGCTCTTCAAAAAGACACCATCAAGAAATAAAACAGGTCTGCAGTATTGAAATCCATAAATACATCCTCTAAACATTACAAATATTCTCTTGAATTTTGTACTCTTATGTTCCACGTCAAGGATGCAATGTGACCCAGGATTATACTGCAATAGAACGTCACAATAATTATTTATTAATGCATAAGAAACCTTTTCATCACCATGTATATCAACAGCAGCCATCTCTTTCGCACGCCATGCATGTTGATAAGCTATATCTGTAATACCCCGTACTTTTGGCTATATTTATTTTTGGGATTAATTAATTAAATGCGTATTAATTGAAAATTAATCCGGGTTATAAATACTAATGAGATGCGAATTGGTATTTGATTATGTGCATATATGATTATATATGAACTTGGTATTATAAAATTTGTCGTGGGATTTATATACGGCATTTTAGAAATTTTATTGAGACGCGTGGGACCGCCGCGTCACGGTATAATATTTTGTTAATAAAAGTGAATTTAAAATCTATAATCCGTATGGTCGTTTTGAGTGCGCCAACGCGTCCGGAAGGGTCGAGATAGTCAGAAAACACTAGCTGGGGGTATAGTTTGGGTCCCGGGGTATTTTTAGGCCATACCGGTAACTTAAAGGGGTATTTTGGTAATTTTACATTTTTAGGAATTAAAAGTGACGAAAATTAGAGATGTAAATCTGATGTGGATATTGACCCACTAAGCCCATAACCAACCCATATTAACCCTTTAAGCTACGGAGGCTAACATTAGGTTTACAATCTTCCCCAAATCAAACCCTAGCCACCTTGAGCCACCATTGGAGAAGGAACTTAGAGAGAGAGGAAACTCTGCAGAATCTTCACCAAACCTACACCAAATCAGAAATCAAACCAAGGCAAGTGGTTTAATTATGTTTAATTTCAGCAGATGTTCTTTCCATGTTAGAAAATTCGGATTTATGGTTTGTTCTTGATAAATATGAAAACCCATGTAGTTTAGATCATAGAACTTGAGAAATTGTGAAGAGAATTGCATGTAGAATAGTTTGGAGACAATTAATCTGATGTTAATACATGATTGGGTGAAAGAAAAACGAATTAAATTCTGGAATTTGATGTTGATATATATCTAGGGTTCATGTTCTTGATGATATTGGGGAAAAGTATAAAATCTTGGGATTTAATGATGTTTAGGATGCCTTATTGCCTTAAAAGACGTTAGTTTATGACCTAAGCATGTTTTAGTATGATTAGAGGACTTAAATCATTGTTAGAACGAACTTTGGAGAAGGATTGAAGTGATAAAAATGGTGAAAAACGAGATGGGAAAATTCTGGGCCAAAGCTGGAAGCTCGTTAGAAGCAGCCCCAGGTCGTTCGAACGAACTCGTTCGAACGAGCTTCTAACGAGTTGACCAGTCGTTACTAACGAGTAGTGATTTCGTTCGATATCTCGTTCGAACGAGATATCGTTAGAAGGGACATTTCGTTCGAACGAACTGGATCTCGCTCGAACAGCCTCGTTCGAATGAGACTTCTAACGACCTGACAGTCCAAACTCGTTCGAAGTCTCGTTCGAACGAGACTTCTAACGAGTTGACAGTTTGGTCCTTTTTGGACTATTTTGATTTTTGGAGTCCCGTAAACTTGTTCGAGGATATAGATGACCTTCCTTTATTGATGTGAGGTTAGATTTGGGACTTTTGGGTTATTGAGAGGACTAAATTATATACGAGAGTTATATTCAATGAACCATTTGGGTTGAGACGTGAGTGTCCACTACGATGTGAGGATGAATTATAGCGCGTACAATTACAAACCAGAATAGTACGAATTGTGATAATTATAGTTAGTACGAGAATGCGATATGTACTACGATTAAAATACGGTATTACTAAGACGTGTATTTACTTAGTATTGGTATATGGATTTTGTGTATGACATACCTACCATACTTGCTATCACGGGAGGTTTGCATTCGCTTAGGACCCTCTAATCCTTGTGTGCCTACGGGGGGGATATAGACTGGTACCTCGATGAACATAGGTCATAGAAAGACTTATTGTGATATTAATAACTCCGCTGATCATGGGAGCGTAGGTATGTTCGTGACCCATGTGATGGTGACTGTGTTCGCCTCCATTATTTGTGATGTTGTATTCGGTAAACTATTCCTGAGAGATTCGGAATATGTAATCCTTATATACGTGATGTACCGGGATGGATAGCAGAGTATGTGTGCACTACAGCTTAGATTGCGGGGTGCTTGTATTGTATATTTATGATATGAATAATATACATTATATAAATGGGAATCCTCATGTTATTGTTGTAAAAATATTACGGTATTGTTTCGAGATATATAATGAGTTAACTGATAGTTATATCAATGGCATATTTAGTAACTGAGTTTACGTTAAACCTCTATTTAATTACGAGCGTTGTTATGTTAAATGGAACCGAGTAATATGGGTAGAACATTTGGCAGTCTAGCTAGTTATGTTGTCAGTTAGCTAGTAGTATGGGTCGTTATAGATGGGTACTTACGTTAGGAGTGCACAGTTAGACGAGAGGTGAGGATATCATGCGAGTGTACGTCCTAACATGTACTTTGCATTTAATGTTTTAAATGTTTTTAAAGCACTTGCAGGTTTTTAAAATATAACTCCACATTCGGGCTCTGACCCGTTTGCTTTTCAAATATCTTTTTCTTTGTAAAACCATTTTAAGTGCCCAGCCACAAGGACACCAAGCATAGGATACTCATTCAGGTGACGAGCTGTAGCTGCTTGTGGAAGCTACAGGGATTTGCATGTAGACGCGTCTATCTTTTGGATTCCAGAGTCACCATCTATCAGTTGTAGGGCATGTTGCCCATTTCTTTAGAGACATCTTTTATATTTCAGTTTTCAGACTTTAGCAGGTTTTATTTCAGTTTCGGTTATTCATTTCAGTTATGGGATTGTAGTGAGGAGTTTTCCTCCAGACTTTATTTACTCTAATGTGATGGTTATTCGTTTTACTTCAGTATGGTGAATGGTGTTATTTATTTCTTCATTACACTTGTTGCATGTTAATCAGACTTAAATTAAAATTTGGCAACTTGCTTTTTAAATACTAGGTGGTTAGAAATAATAAAATGTTTTCGACAGTGATGCTATTAGCTGAGCCAACTTGGCATTTTGAATTAATTTTATAAAGGAGTAGCTACCCGGTATTTAATTAGTCGGGGTGTCACAGGTGGTATCAGAGCATCAGGTTCTAGTGTCCTTTAGGATCTGTACGGCTATTATGTTTCCGCTACGTTTTCTTTGATATAGAGCCCTATATTTTAGGACTGTTGTACTCTTTTTGTGTATGCTTCGTTCTTCAGCTATATTAAGTTTATAACCGTGAACTTATAAACTTTGTTCTTATTTCAGATGCCTCCACGACGTGCACGACGAGTTCCCAGGAATGCAATGCCCGAACCCCAGCCCGCTCCAGTTCAGGGCATGATGAACGCCGCTGAGGTTGCTGCTATAGTAGCCCAAGCGGTAAATGCCGCGATTGCCGTGATTCAGCAGGCACCGCCTCAGGCGCCGGTTGCCGCGCCAGCACAGGTTAATGCATTCCCGTCTGCATGGGAGCATGTACGAGACGCTTTTCAGAAAGCGCATCCGCCGGAGTTTGCAGGTAGCTCAGACGTGGTAGTCTCGAGCCAATGGAGGAAGGACATACAGAGGCATTTGAGGATGCATGAGTGCACTGATGTTCAGAAACAGGTGCTAGCTACTTTCAAGCTAGTGGGATCTGCACTACAGTGGTGGGAGTCTATTACCACCGCGGAGGAGAGGGATACCCTCACGATTCAGGAGTTCTGGGTGCGGTTCGACCGCAAGTACTTTCCGTCCGCAGTTCATACAGAGATGAGGAGGAAGCTGATGAGTTTGAAGCAGGAGGGCAAGACAGTGGCCGAGTATGAGGCCGAGTTCACTAACCTGTTGAATTTCGTTCCAGACGAGATTCCAACAGAGAAGAAGAAGATAGAGAAGTTCACCGACGGGTTGAATTGGAGGATCTGTCAGCATCTGCTAGGGAACCTATCGTTGGCCTCATATTCTGATGTGGTTAACGCTGCATTATTGCACTGCCAGGACCATCGTTTTCATATGGCCGAGGGCAAGCGGTCGGGGGAGTCTAGCCATCAGGGCAGGACTGGAGGACATGGTGCCAGCGGGGCACAAACCGGTCAGGGGCAGAGACAGAATGAGCAGGGTACCCAGCAGGGGGATAATAAGAGGTTCCGGTCAGGGAACTACATGCAGGGACAGGGAGGTTTCCGCTAGGGCCATCAGGGTCCAAACGGCCATCAGGGCCAACAGGGAGAGAATGGGCAGCAGTTTCATCAGGGCCAGCAGGGCCAAGGGAGGAATGGTAACGGCCACCAGGGCCGGGGACAGCAGGGGCAGAGGGGAGGGAACTTCCCAGGGAAGTGCTTTACTTGTGGCAAGACTGGCCATAAGAAGCAGGATTGTCCTGATAGGGGCAGGGCCCCACTGCAGCAGCAGCAGGGTGCTCGCCAGGAGCCACAGAGACCTATGTTTCCCGCCGCTCTTCCCGCACCGCCACAGATGGCAGCATTGCCACCCATTCCAGCAGTCCCAGCTCAGCAGGGGCAGCTACAGTATGGACGTGTCTACAACGTTCACCAGGCTGTAGTTCCACAGGCACCGCCCGCGATCGAGGGTACGTTTCCTATCCATTGCACTTTGGGTCAGGTGTTATTTGATACGGGGGCCACACACTGTTTTATAGCTACACACTTCGCGAAAGCTTTAGGATTGTTAGCTACGACAGAGAGTACAGTGACGTGTGTCGACTCACCATTAGGGAGTGGGTCACTTATTTTATTTATATGCCGGGGAGTGGGGGTAGAGATTGGTGGTTTGGTATTACCTGCAGACATGTTAGTGTTAGACATGCATGTACACGATGTGATCATCGGTATGGATTGGCTCGTAGCATATAGGGCCATGATTGATTGCTTCAGCGAGAGCATTGTTTTTGCCATTCCGGGGCAAGAGATGTTTATAGTGACGATGCCTCGCTCAGAGGGAGGATCGACCGCTCATCTGTATTACATAGAGGAGGATACCTCTAAGGAGGTTGTGATTCCTTTGGATTCGATCCCGGTTGTCAGGGAGTATTCAGATGTGTTTCAGGAGATACCAGGCTTACCACCCAGTCGGGAGATAGACTTCGTTATAGATTTTCTACCGGGTATGAGACCTATAGCACGTGCACCATACCGTATGGCTCCGGCTGAAATGCGAGAGCTATGGGATCAGATAGAGCAGCTGTTAGGGCAGGGCTTTATTCGCAGGAGTACCTCACCTTGGGGCGCTCCGGTTTTGTTTGTGAAGAAGAGGGATGGTTCACTGAGATTGTGTGTGGACTACCGAGAATTGAATAAGGTCACGATACGGAACAAGTATCCGTTGCCTTGAATCGATGACTTATTCGACCAGTTGAGAGGAGCTTCTTTCTTCTCGAAGATTGACTTGAGGTCAGGATACCATCAGTTGCGTATCAGGGAGGAGGATGTCTCGAAGACTGCATTCTTGTCGAGATATGGTTCTTACGAGTTTCGGGTTATGCCTTTCGGCTTGACCAACACTCCAGCAGTGTTTATGGACTTGATGAACAGAGTGTTCAGGGATTTCCTAGACCAGTTTGTCATTGTCTTAATTGATGATATTCTGGTTTACTCTCAGACAGAGGAGGAGTACGCCGAACATTTGAGGCAGGTTTTGCAGACACTTCGTCAGAACGAGCTGTATGCAAAATATGAGAAGTGCGGGTTTTGGCTGAAGGAAGTCCAGTTCTTGGGTCACATTATTTTCGACCAGGGAATATCTGTCGATCCGGGGAAGGTGTCAGCGGTGAGGGAGTGGGGACAGCCCACGACGCCAACGGAGATTTGTAGTTTCTTGGGTCTAGCAGGATACTACAGGAGATTTATTCGGGGTTTCTCAGAGATAGCAGGTCCTTTGACACATCTTACTCGTAAGGGTGTGCCATATATCTGGAGTGATGCCTGTCAGTTGGCATTCGATGAGTTGAAGGACAAATTGACCTCAGCACCTGTGTTAGCATTGCCGAGACCGGGAGTTGAGTATTTGGTTTACACCGATGCGTCTTTGCAAGGACTGGGAGGTGTATTGCAGCAGGAGAGACAGGCCATAACTTATGCTTCCCGTAAGCTTAAGCCTCATGAGAAGAATTACCCCACACATGATTTGGAGTTGGCGGCAGTGGTATTTGCCTTACGGATTTGGAGGCACTATCTTTTGGGGGAGAAGTTTCAGCTGTTCACGGACCACAAGTCACTACAGTATTTGTTCACGCAGAAGGAACTGAATATGCGGCAGCGTAGGTGGCTTGAATTTGTGAAGGACTACCAGTTCGACATCCAGTACCACCCGGGTAAGGCTAACGTGGTAGCAGACGCGTTGAGCCGTAGGCCAGTAGATGAGGTGGCAGAAGTGTGGAAGGCTAAGTGGAAGGAATTGGGACACCAGGATGCAGTGGCCCGATCTTTCATGTCTGTGATGACCGTTACACCGCAGATTGTCACAAAAGTAGTATGGGCACAGGCTAATGACTCGTTCTGTCAGGAGCAGATAGTTCGATTACTTGCAGAGGGAGCCGAGTCCTATACCGTTAGCTCAGACGGGGGATTGCGCTTCAATGGGAGATTGGTAGTTCCGGAAGGGGAAGAATTGCGGCACGATGTGATGGCAGAGTCGCACGGCTCACGGTTTGCGGTACATCTCGGAGGGGACAAAATGTACCAAGACATGAGACGGCAATATTGGTGGAGCGGCATGAAGAGAGATATCGCTGAGTTTGTCTCGAAATGCGCCACTTGTCAGCTTGTAAAAGTGGATCATCAGAGACCAGCAGGATTGCTACAGCCGTTGGAGGTTCCGGTGTGGATGTGGGAGAGCATATCCATGGATTTTGTCACGGGGTTGCCTACGTCGCAGAGGGGTCACGACTCCATTTGGGTAATTGTGGACAGGTTATCCAAGGTCGCTCACTTCTTACCCGTAAGGACTGACTACACTACGGGACAGTATGCCCAGCTCTTCATTTCAGAGATTGTGAGACTTCACGGTGTGCCCCTAAATATCGTGTCTGACAGAGACAAGATATTTATTTCGAGGTTTTGGGAGAGTTTCCAGGAGGCCATGGGCACGGAATTGCGGTTGAGTACGGCTTATCATCCGCAGACCGATGGGCAGACAGAGCGCACCAATCAGATGTTGGAGGACATGCTATGCATGTGCATTATTGACTTCGGGGGTGGATGGGAGCAGTACCTTCCACTGGTGGAGTTTGCTTACAACAACTCCTATCAGTTCACGATTGGCATGACTCCGTTTGAGGCATTGTACGGTAGGCCTTGTCGTTCCCCAGCATGTTGGCTAGAAGTGGGGGACAACAAACTACTTGGGCCGGAAGTGATTCAGGATACTTCGGCAAGGATTGAGTTGATTCGGAGTCGCATTCGGGTAGCTCAAGACAGGCAGAAGAGTTATGCTGATGCGAAGAGGTTTTTCAGGGAGTTCCAAGTGGGGGACCAGGTTTTTCTCAGGGTTTCTCCGATGAAGGGGATTATGCGATTCGGGAAGAAGGGGAAGTTGGCACCAAGGTATGTGGGGCCGTTTCCTATTATTGAGCGGATTGGACCCGTTGCGTATAGACTTGGACTACCGGAGCACTTGCATCGGATTCACGACGTGTTCCATATTTCCTCGCTAAGGAAATACCTTAGAGATAATTTGGCTCATTCTCACATTGTTGTGGAAGACATCGATCTCCAGCCGGATAGCTCCTACGAGGAGGGGCCAATTGCTATTTTGGACCGAAGTGAGAGGAAACTGCGGTCAAAGATAGTCCCGTTAGTGCGTGTTCAGTGGCGACATCACAATGTCGAGGAGTCCACATGGGAGCGCGAGGATGAGATGCGCGAACGTTATCCAGAGCTATTTTTAGCAGGTACTTTCTAGTTTCGAATTTCGGGATGAAATTCAGTTATTAGGGGGGAAGTATGTAATACCCCGTACTTTTGGCTATATTTATTTTTGGGATTAATTGAAAATTAATCCGGGTTATAAATACTAATGAGATGCGAATTGGTATTTGATTATGTGCATATATGATTATATATGAACTTGGTATTATAAAATTTGTCGTGGGATTTATATACGGCATTTTAGAAATTTTATTGAGACGCGTGGGACCGCCGTGTCACGGTATAATATTTTGTTAATAAAAGTGAATTTAAAATCTATAATCCGTATGGTCGTTTTGAGTGCGCCAACGCGTCCGGAAGGGTCGAGATAGTCAGAAAACACTAGCCGGGGGTATAGTTTGGGTCCCGGGGTATTTTTAGGCCATACCGGTAACTTAAAGGGGTATTTTGGTAATTTTACATTTTTAGGAATTAAAAATGACGAAAATTAGAGATGTAAATCTGATGTGGATATTGACCCACTAAGCCCATAACCAACCCATATTAACCCTTTAAGCTACGGAGGCTAACATTAGGTTTACAATCTTCCCCAAATCAAACCCTAGCCACCTTGAGCCACCATTGGAGAAGGAACTTAGAGAGAGAGGAAACTCTGCAGAATCTTCACCAAACCTACACCAAATCAGAAATCAAACCAAGGCAAGTGGTTTAATTATGTTTAATTTCAGCAGATGTTCTTTCCATGTTAGAAAATTCGGATTTATGGTTTGTTCTTGATAAATATGAAAACCCATGTAGTTTAGATCATAGAACTTGAGAAATTGTGAAGAGAATTGCATGTAGAATAGTTTGGAGACAATTAATCTGATGTTAATACATGATTGGGTGAAAGAAAAACGAATTAAATTCTGGAATTTGATGTTGATATATATCTAGGGTTCATGTTCTTGATGATATTGGGGAAAAGTATAAAATCTTGGGATTTAATGATGTTTAGGATGCCTTATTGCCTTAAAAGACGTTAGTTTATGACCTAAGCATGTTTTAGTATGATTAGAGGACTTAAATCATTGTTAGAACGAACTTTGGAGAAGGATTGAAGTGATAAAAATGGTGAAAAACGAGATGGGAAAATTCTGGGCCGAAGCTGGAAGCTCGTTAGAAGCAGCCCCAGGTCGTTCGAACGAACTCGTTCGAACGAACTCGTTCGAACGAGCTTCTAACGAGTTGACCAGTCGTTACTAACGAGTAGTGATTTCGTTCGATATCTCGTTCGAACGAGATATCGTTAGAAGGGACAGTTCGTTCGAACGAACTGGATCTCGTTCGAACAACCTCGTTCGAACGAGACTTCTAACGACCTGACAGTCCAAACTCGTTCGAAGTCTCGTTCGAACGAGACTTCTAACGAGTTGACAGTTTGGTCCTTTTTGGACTATTTTGATTTTTGGAATTCTCAATAGTCTTTTTAGTCTTTTTAGAGCATTCAGCCGTCACTCGAGTTTTATCATTCTTCAAATACACATACTTGAACCCAACCTCAACGTCATACCTTCGCAATTTATCCTGGAATTCCACTACACCTCCTTCAAAACACTGCTGCTCATGACTTATATAAGTCTTCCAATCATTCAAAAGATAGACTTTCGACTTACTTGGATCCACACCTCCAAGATAAAAGTCATTTTCAATGCAACTATTATAAAATCATTTGCAGTGACTGATGATAAAGACTCTAACCTCTGTGTATTTGTATCACCACTGTCAACCCTCTCAGAACTTGTATTACTGCAGTCAACCCTTTTAAAAATTCGATTAGAGCATTCAATCCGTTCACGACATGTATTACATGGAAATGGTAATGAATCAATGACATATATCCGAATGAAATTAGCTTTCACGATCAATTGGGACCGCAACATACAACAAACATCATTGTCACAAACCAACATGAACCGACATTCATCACCAAATGAATACCTCAATGAAAAACTCCCACTTCTCAAATTAGTAAACCTAACACATAACTCATTGCATATGAAATCTAATGAGCTATCTTCAAATATTTCAATACAAGCCATATTATCCAAATAAGAACACCTTGCTATTACACTACTTACTATAATGTCCTGCAGTAAAACAGAGACGAAAAACATTTACTTCAAGGTCAACAATTCTATAAATGTGTGCAATATTTTAATGCATGAAATATCAAAATATTTATTTATGATTAATATAAAATTACAGGCACTATTTAAAAACCTATACATGAAGCAATAAAGCACACACATATTTTCAAAAAATCAATCACGTATACTTTATAAACACCGCGTGTACTTTGAAAACTGATATTGAACTGGTTATTTCTGCTGGCGCGGACCTATATCAATAAGTGATTCAATACCAAATCAAAATCAATGACTCTTAAAATTGAAATGAAACATCAATAATATTCATTCAGCACATTCAACTAACAATTACAAATATTAATAAATATAACTTATATATGAAGAATCCAAACATAAATGCATAAAAAATACAAAATCAAAACATATACATATATAACATATAAAAAGCTATTCAATCACTTGAATGAATATTACAATGAGTCTCTTGAATAAAAACAAAGGACATATACTTATTGTAATCGATCGAAAATAGAAAAACTAACTGCTGATAAAGATAAACTTACAAATGATAGAGCCAAGTGATACAGGTAGAATCGATTAAGAACACTATAATCGATTATAGGACAGACGATCAAAGCATAAGATTGATGTTATTTTCGATTTCGGAGAATATTCGTTAGTTGCAGAGAAAACTCCAATAGCCGATTAGGTTTATGATTTTTTTAAATTGGGGGTATTTATATGTTGGACCTAATCGTTTAAAATTTGGTTCACCGGTTTTTTTGTCTAAAATTGTTAGTACAAGGACTAGACCGTAAAAACCTATTTTAAAATACCCCCATTTTAATTCCCATTTTAAAATACCCCTATTTTAAAATACCCCCATTCCGGATTAATTCCAATTATTATTCATAATTAATTTTAATCAATCCCCATTTTACTTTTAATTTATCCTGTTTTAAAAGTCATTAAAATTACGTGGTATTACATTTTACTAGTGGCTTTTCATGGCACTAATAATTAAAATTAAGAGAACTTCCATTTTGATTAGATATATAGAAAAGATTATAGCCTTCGATTGTTGGGATTTAAACCATGCTCTATTTTGGGTGACTGGGATGAAATTTCTTTATCTTTTAACCTGGTTCTTTATAGTCTATCATGTTTCCATGTTTGTAGTTCTGTGTAGTAAATATCCATCTCAAATTATTTAGTTGGAAAGTCATTGTTACTTAACACATTTAACATTTTGGGTCATTATTTATATTATTTTGTGGTTAGTTTATATGGATGATGATCGTACAACTACAAAATTCAGATTCTTCGAATAATGAAGTAAGCTATCTTTGATAGACTTTCTTATTTGTATATAAGAGTTTGTGCCACAAGGGTAATAGGAGTTTTCTATGGAAACAATTAATGTTATATTTTGATAAAAAATTCTTCGTGGTCTATATACTCTAAATGACTTTTGCCAATGAGATGTTAAATGTATTGTGGTTATGCCTGAGTGTTTCACATGGATTATAATTATATTGTAGCATGTATTAGTTGTTTGTACAAATTATTATCAAATAAGAGACATGTTGTTGAGTTTTCCTTTTAAGGAACTCTCGTGCTGCATAGTATAGTTGTGGAGTATACTAAGAAATGAAAATGGGCAAAGTGTTTAATATATAGTTCTCTTCATGATTCTATTACAAAGTATTTTGTTCATATATTGTTCTATATACGCCTCTATTAATTTTGATACAGTTTTACATTTCACAATGTATTATTATCTTTCCTCTTTATAAGAAATGGAGGTAAATGAAGGAATGGTGAGGAATAGGTAAAAAGGAATGAGTTGGCTCTAATTATATGTACATGCAAAAATCTGTCGCGACATTGATCTCAAACTTGATTTAATTTTTTATAAATATGGTTGTTTAAGTATATTATGAGTTATGATTTTTCCTCTTTTGGGATTAGGATATGGCTACTATAATTTTTATTTAAGTCTACAAATTTTTTTCATAAGCTAAGGTATAGGGGTGATTTTTGGAAAATGATTATCACAATAGTCCAGTTCGTACATGTGCGAGTTTACACCTAGTTATACATATAAAACGAAAGACTGCAATTAAATCTCATTCATGTTAAGGGTGTCCACGTAGGATTCTCATTTTCTCTAAGAGTTAGTGAACTTTTATCGTCAAAATGTTTCGTGTCTCTCTCTCTCCCACAGGATAAAACCCACTTTTCCCTTCATACATATGTTCCATCCTATAAAACTCCTATCCGACTCTTCAGATATCAGGTCTTTATAACTCTTTCTCTCTCACAAATAGTTATTCACCTCATTTCTCTATCTCTCCCTACCATTACTGTTGTATTTCTACATTTTCACTTCTCCCAAAGGCTTCTCTAAAAGAAAGCCCTCACATTCCAATATCTATGTGCTCTCACTAGAAATAAGTCTGGCGAAAATGGAGCTATCAAGACCATATATCTATAATTTTATGGGAGAAAGATTATCAGTCCACTCTTTTACTTCCAACGCTAGATCTTTACGTCCCCCTCTCGAATGACGCTGCATCTAGATCTTTTTATTTTTTATTTTGGAGTTTAAATCAGGGATTTAAAGGACTCATATTTTTTGTTTATGTTTTGAGTTACAGGCTTGGATTTGTTTTCCCAGTTTATAGCACGGGTGTGGTGTAGTGGTTCTCTTTAGTGATTATTTTTTTATTTAATAAATTTCTATCTCATTCCAACAATACAATGATTCCTCCCCCTTATTTGTGTTTGTTGTGTTATCAAGATTGAAGACATATAACTTTCATCATTCTCTCTTTAATCTATCTATATATAGTAATTTTTAATTTATGTCTCTTACAAAGCACACTACTTTGTAGTGTAGTGATGCCATACTAGTTTTGGATTTTAGAAACTTTTGTCCTTAAATCTCATACTAATCACACTTACCTAAAATTAGAGATGGAGTCCATGTGTTTTTGTGTGAGATAAAAAACAGGAGATGCTTTTTTATGTGAATAGGGAACTTTGTTGGGTGTGCTAAGTTGACATATGGCCAATATTTTGTTGATTTTCTTATCGGTAGGCACTGTTCTAAAAAATCCGCCTAGGTTTCGCCTAGGCTTGAGACTTGGGACAAACGCTCCGCCTTACGCTTTTTACCCCTTATTCTTGGTAAAACCCTTACGGCGCACTTTTTTTTTTCTAAAAACAATAATGCTTTAGTGAAACGATATCGCCTTTTAAAGAATTTTTTTACAAACCGGACCATTATCTCATCCAAAATAATTAAATAATCTTTTAATTTGCATATATTCAAACATATTTTATGATATGTACAATTTTAGTATTTTAATAGCCTAGTTATGGTTAAAAAATATTAAAATATATTAAGAAGGCCTAAATGCCTTTTCACGCCCAAGGCCCGCCTAAGGTTCTAAGGCTTAAGGCTTGGCCTCCACGTCTCGATCACGTCCCACATTTTTTTAGAACCTTGTCGGGTGGCATCATAAAGAGACAAGCGTGTAGTGTAAAAAATGATTTTTATATATATAATAATATAGAGCGGTTTTAAGTTATCTCATAATAATGTGCTTCACAAATTGTTACTTTTATAATCTTTTGGAATATTGTTTTCATTGTTCATTTTATTTCGGGTCTGCCAATAACCTATCTGATGGAGCAATTATTATGTTTTGTTTTCATATATAAGATTTTTATATACGTTCTATGTTTATGGAATATTTAAGAAATGTACATCAAACCAAAAAGAGAAAAGAAGATGAAAAGTATATGATTGGCAATTAGTTTTATCATTACATGTTGTTTTTATAGTTTTGTAAGATATTACAAAACATTCTCGCATTGCGCGGGTTGTATGCTATTATATATAATGTTATAATAACATCCCCTATTTTCTTTAACAATCTCTTTAGGTCTCTTTCTCTTCCACATTCAAATTCTCAAAAGACACTACTTTTATAATTCGCCCATTTTCTTTTTTTAGTATTTTTCTCTTCAACACTCATAAACTCGAAAGACACTAATTTGATATCTTTGTTTATCTTCATCTTTTATAATGCATATAAATAGGTCTTATGCCGTCACTTTTGTCACTAGATAAATGAAAGTTAGGTTTTTCCTTTCTTGCGAAACACTAAAAAATGATGGGCCCATTAGTTAGGCCTTCGATGGTGACATTAGGTTGTTGGCCAGCTATATCTCTATAGCTTCTCATAATTGAAAGTGAGGATTGAGACACCGATTTCCACCAATTGATTTTTTCCAACACATCTCTATAAATTATATATCTATCATCAACACCAAAGTTTGTGGCTTTATCAAATGCATATGTTCTTTGCTAGCTGACTAAGCACGAAAGATGTGTGATCAAATACTTGATAGGGTGGTCTTTCGATACATCCATCATTGTGATTCAACTGGTTATGGTCAGGTTGCAGTTGGTGTTAGTGATGCAGGAATAAATAGGCACATAGATTATTGGTTATGTTATCTCTCTTGTTTATATTTTTATGAATACATATTTTATGCATGTACACTTTGTGATTGTTTGTTTCAAGGAACATTTCAATGCGGTTTAATATTCTTATATCCTTATTTTATTTTATTAATGTTTTAATGAAATAGGGAAAATATAATTTTTGTAATTTAAATTTTCTCATAATTTATCTAAGCTCAAAGGAAAAAACATAGGAAAATAAGTTATGTACAAAATTCCCTCCAACCACTAAAACAAAAAAAAAAGAATAAGAAAATAAAGCTTTCACTAGTGGGATTAATGGTGATTTGGACTTTGGGCATTATTTTAGTGACCTTTCATTGTTTAATGGTGATTTTTTATGGGTTATTTGATTTTTGTCAGTCACTAGTTATACCTGTTTGAGTTTGATTTTTTACCTCCAAAAAAACATAGTATGTTTAGTCCCCCATATTTCACTTTTAGCGACATCTTTTGGGAAATAAAGTGTCGCTAAAAATATCAAAAAATATAAAAAAAAACATCGCTAAAAGTGATAAATGGGAGCCAAACGTATTCTAGTTTTTAATTTGGGACCGAAACCCAAATGGGTATAATTAGTGGGGGCCAAAATCTAAATAACCCTTTTTTTAACATACTTTAGTTTTCTAATCTATACTTCAGTGTTGGCCTATCTAAAGAATTTTGACTTTTAAGGTTGGGGTTATGGTTTATCATTTCAATATATTTTTTTAATGAAAAATGGCTTGCTCGATTTGGATTATTAATTTTACCAAATTTTATCACATGGGTTGCATACTAATATATTATAGAGCCTTTTAAAAAGAGTGTACGCGTGTGGCTGGACAAGAATTCGTATGTACTTAATACAACAACTCTCATCACTCGTTATACTTAATAACTAGTATTCAGCCCCCGCATCACGTGGATAATTTTGAACAAAGGGAGCGGAAAAATGTAAATATAAAATTATATTTTGAAATTCAGCATAAATTAAAAGTAATGGAGCGAAACTAGTCATTTGACATAAAAGAGATAGATAAATGAAGAGAGATATATAAATGAAGGGGGAGAGACATAAGTGAGTGTAATACCCCGTATTTTTATAGCTTTTAAAATTGGAGATTTATTAAATTTAATTGAGATATTAATTTAATATTAATCTGGAAATTTATTTATTTTAATATTTACTAGCGTGATGTGAGTTAGTAATTATTGGAAATTTGTTGAATATTACTGGATGAGTAAAGTAATATATGAGATTTATTTTATTAAAAATTGTCACGAGCGAATAAAATGACAATTATAGAAATTCAAGTCAGAACGCGTCTGTGTCGTGTCGGGACTAAATTAGTATTAAAAGTGAATAAATCATAAGTCGCCCGTATGGTCATTTCAAGTGCGCCAATGTGTCTGAAAGGGCCGAGATAGTCATAAAAGTATACCCATGGATTTAGTTTGGGTCTCGGGACGTTTTTAGGTTTAATTGGTAACCCGGGAGAGCATTTTGGTAATTTTCTATTTTTGGGCTTTAATAATGACGAAAATAATTAAGATTATATAAGATGGAGTGTCATGGAAGTTAGGGTTCTTAGAACCAAAAGGGAAGGAGGACATAGGAAGAAGAAGGGAAAAAGCTTTCCAAGTGTTCAAGGCCAAGACGCACCAATCTTGCACCCCCACCACCACCAAAGCGTAGATCGGAAGAAGAGGATTATTACGATACCAATTAGAGTCATCGAATCAGACCTTTAATTCTCAGGCAAATATCTATCTTGCTGATTTCTAGTTGATATCACTTCCATGTTAGCCTAGGAATGAAAATCACATATTTTATTTAAAGAATTATATATTTTGGAAGAGAATTTATATGTTATAGGGATAATCCATGTAGTCTGAATTTCTTGATCATAGGTAGAGGATTACCCACGAATTTATAACAATATTTGGGAAAGAAATCTGGATTAAAATAGAGATTTTTGATTATTCATGCATAATTAGGTTTTGTAGATAAATCTGGAATTAAACCCCCTTTTGATTGATTTGTTGAGGAATTGTTGATGTTGTTACGTAGAACTTGTTTATATATATTGCTTATACATTTGGATTACCTTGTTGGGAGTTTGGGATGAAAATTTAGAGGTTTTGAAGAGTTAAAAAGATGGAACCTGTAAGTGTCATAAGAAAATCTGGGTTGATACCTGAAGGGTCGATCGATCGACCTATGAATGTCGATCGATCGATGCCAGCTGATTTTTGGAAATTTTCCTCCTCTATAATGTTGATGTAACACCGCTTCGAGGGGACTTTGTGTGTGATGAGATTATTATAATAGGACTTATGAGGGACGAGTAGGTTTATGATTTTGGTCCGGATAATAAGGATTCATACGAGACTTAATCGTAGTGTCACGAGGGCTATAGAATAATAAAATATGTTTGTATGTGCGACACGTTAGGTTGATTGAGCCTGATTGAGGACTTAGGCCAGTAGGATAGAGAGTGTTAACCTATTGACATTATGGTGAAAAAAATGATACACTTCGGAGGTTGAGAAGTAATTGGGAATGTGTGATAAATAAGAAGAATGTTAAGCTAATAATATGTAGGTTTTGAGAGTTCGTACCACGTATGGTTAGTATAAAAATATTATGGGGCGTGACGGTACCTATATGAAATATGGAAATACATAATTGTGTGTATGCATGATTATCATATTATTATGTGTAGTTAATCATACTCGCGCTACTTGCTATCACGGAGGTTTCCGCGCTGGGAAAGTCTTATTCTGGTGTGACGTTTATGGGGGATATTGACTCATACCCTAGAACATAGGATCCTTGGTACAGGCTATCCGAGAATAATAGTGAGACGGTCCTAAGAGACGTTAGGGTATGTGCTGACCTCTTAGTGACTTGAAACTATGCTTCGCCTCCATTTGTATGTGTTTTGTGTTAATACAGTTCGAGAGTGATTCTGAACTAGTATTTCCATTAGTACGAGTGATACGGGGACTGGATAATAGAGTATGTCAGCACCATAGATGTTATGTGGGGTGCCAATTAATATATATATTTTACGAGTGATTAATATACATGCATATACCTGGAATTCTTCTACTGTGTGTGTAAGTAGATAAATATTGAATAAACACTCCTAATCATAATAAATGCTTGAGATTTCATAGCAGTATTGAAACATACATAATTGACATAAATAATCCTTAATAAGATGTTGTTTTAATGAAATATAGACATATGGTTCTGCAAATCAGAATCTATGGGAGGAGAATTTGGGTTAGACTTATTGCCCATTTTGGTAGAACGATAGGCGTTCACACAAGATGAGAGGTGAGAATTCTCAAGAGAGTGTCGACTACTAACATGTATGATATATCAACAGGTAAACATTTTAAATACTTGCTAAACTATTTTAAAACTGTTTTACACTCCGGATCTGACCTGTTTCCTGTCTTTCTCTCTCTTTTGAATATACATGTATATGTATTACAGGTGCCCAGCCACAGGGGTGACATGCATAGGTTCTTTGGATTGGACGCGCTGCAGCTTATGTGGGAGTTACAGGCCTTTGTTTTAGACGACCTCTTCATTGATTCAGTTCCTGTTTTAGTTCTTCATAGTTAGGGCATGTGTCGCCCGTTTCCCTATTCAGTGTGGTTATGTTAGAGATCTATGTTTATTTGTATTTTCAGTATTCAGTACTCCTTGGGAGTTAATTATTGTCAGGATGGTTTCATTTATAGTTTTGAACTGGTTTGGCTTATCTGAATGGTTTAAATTCTTGGGTGCTATTGCCATCCTTTGTATTTTTGTGATTCTTAAACTCATAGTTATTAATAAGGTTTACATATTTGGATTCAATAAAATGAAAATAAAGTTGTAAATTGTTTTGACACTTAGCTTAATTATTTAGGGTGTTTAAATTGGTATATTTTATTTTGCGATAATGATGCTAAGAATGAACCAACTGTTCACCTTGATTTTAATTTAATAAAGGACCGATCGCCCGGTATTTAATTAGGCGGGGTGTCACAGGTGGTATCAAAGCATCAAGTTCTAGTGTCCTTTAGGATCTGTGCAGCTTATTATGCTTTCGACGTTGCTTTGTTTGATATAGAGCCCTATATTTAGGATTGTTGATTTCTATGGTGAGATTCCGTTCTCTTGCTATAACGTATGTACATTTCTTATTTGCGTTCGGGCGTATTCGAACAATGGAATATGGTAGGCAAGGACCGTTGCGCGGACAACATGTGGTAAGGCTTAGTTGAGGTTGTAAAGTATATTCGAGGATGATGACCATAGTTAAGGTCTCCCCTATTATGGCACGAGAAGCCAGAACTATAAAGACGTCTAGGGCACAGCCTATGATTTCCAAGTGCTACTATAGTCAAAAGAGGTGTAAGAGTAGAATCACCCAATGTGGTATGACTGGAAAAAATTCAAACGAAACATTGAAGAGAACTGTCAGTGGAAATTATAGAAATGCGAAATTTGTGTGTGTTAGCCAAAGGAGGTAAAATATCCAAAGGTTTGTGCACATGACGGAGTGTGGCTAATTGAAAGTGAAAATTTTGTGTAAAATTTTTCTTGGCTTGTCGAAATGAAGTTATAATGGTGGGAGTCAACCACCACTTTTAGAAGTGGAATGCTATGTCTATAGAAGGACCTTGGGTACAAATTGATCGCATGTTCCTTCATCGGATGTTCAGGATAAAATGTGAACGTTGTTATGGACTCATCACAAGAGGACCAAACAGAGGTCCATATATGATTATGAATCTAAACCGTTAGCGAATCTTGTATCAGAGGATGTAGATACATTTAGAGGAGAGGACTCCAAGTGGGAGATCTACTCGTAATAATAGTTAATAACACTTAAAAAGGGAATTCTGCTGGACGGTCGATTCAGAGATTGACAATGTCGTGCTTTGACAATAGAGAAGATACTGCTGCTTTGTGTGGGAAGCTAAAATAATAAAAAATTTAGTCAAGAATAAGATTGAATGCAACGATGGTAGTATAACACCACAAGGGGGTGTGGATGCACATCAAGGGACCCATTTAAATGAATCGAATAGCTGAATTCTTACTGAGTGATGGTGAATTCAGTAAGGACTACTGTAGCCAGTAGCATCTTCTTTAGGGCCAACAAGGCTAAGGGAACAACGGGGGTAGCCATCAGGAATCGATCCTACCAAAGTCCGAGAGAAGGACAATTTTAATATGGTTAGTATGACAGATGATAAGTGAATTATGTGCAGAGGTATTGTGTGAAGAGCGATTCACATGCGTTGATGTTTTCCCGAAGTGAGTAAAGGGATAAGAGTAGGATGCCTAGTAAAGGACAACGATTAAAGTTATTTTTGGTTTGGTTGGGACGGGCGTATTACATCCGGGGACCATTTGTGCAGTCAAGACGATTGACAAGGTAGAAGTATGAGTTTTATCCTCGGAGGATGAGGCGTATTTTATGTAAAACTAGAGAGTCACTACATTTTGTTCATTGCTAGATTAGCATGTGAGACGGGTTTAATGCGTATAACTATAAACATTATTATTATGTGAATATTTTCCCTAGTGTAGCGGGATTTTCTTTAGTGCTATCCGCGGCGGACGAATGGTTGTATTAATAGTGTTATATACTTTATTGATATTACTCGTCTTAGTGATGTGATATACTAGTATGAAATTGTCTTGGTTGCAACGTTATAGAAATGGTTAGTATGATAGTAGGAAGTTATTGCAAGGCTATCGGAATGGTTGCATTAGTGCAACATGTTTTGGTCTGGCGAGGCCTCACCTGCGAGAGGGTCGAACTCGCACTTATATTATCTATTTTAGAGACTTCGGAGGGGATAGTGGGCTCGAGATATTCGATTCCGGTGTGTGTAGGGACTTTGTTGTTATGATTCAGTGTGTATTGGGTTTACTGTTGAGTGAAAAGATTTAACTCATTATTATGTTTAGCGCTCAGGACTTGGTGATAGGAAGAGAGCATTGATATATCTATCCTTTAGAGATGTGTGAGGGTTATACCCTTATGACTGGGGATGGGATTTCGAGAATCCCGACGATATGTATTCGAGGTTTATGGAATGTGATTACCACCAATACTGAACGATAGCGCAATTGGCTAGATGTTCTTTGTTAAGTGTAATTACGTGAGGAGATGTAACTTTTCTGTCAAGAGACGGAATAAAGGGGTACATGCTATGGACAGGGGGCCTGACGGATTTTGATAACCGATAATGCTAGGTCGTAATGTATCAGGGGGTTTTCTTATTTGGATTTCGCATTGTGAGACATCTCACGCATGAAACTTAGCGTAAGGTTGGAAGTAGGGAGATGTTTGGTCATAAATCCATGAGTTTGATACCTCGGTCATTATTGGAGCAGGAATTTATAACTTTAAGTGGGAAGTTAAATTACGATTTAAGGCCAGTGGAGCCGGTTGTGTAGTAAGAAAGCATTGAAAGTTTTGTTTTATCACCACGAGTTGAAGGGAGGAACAATGATAAGGAAAATTTAAAATTTCGATTTCCAGGGGTGATTGAGAATACCCAAGTGTTGTAATCGCCTTTCGATCATAAGGGAAAATAAAGAGTTGGGATGATTTTTAGTATGGATTATTTGGGAAGAATTTTTAATACAAGAGAGAAGACTTGTACATATTTTGATGTATAGAGCATTGGTGATTTATTTTAGTTGTTGTATTTATTCGAGAGAATTGTTGAACCTATTTGAAGAGATTTGAGATTAGTGGTTTCTGTTTTGTTGTTGTGGGATGTAGATGCTCTATACCTAGTATTTTGATGGATTTGGTTAGTTTTATCGATGAGTAGCGCGTCGTTCGCTAGTCCCGGGTGGGCAAGGTGCTACAGAATATGGACATCCTGGTTAGCTGATGTTCGAATCGTTCGAGTTGAAGGGACGTGGGAATATACGTGTGAAATATATGCTTGTGGAAGTAACATAACGAAGTGGAAGGGGCAGAGTTGATTAAGCGTCGTGTGAAAGACGATAAATCCACATACATGTGTGCGATCAGAGCAGCACACCCGAATCAGGTTGGAAGGCTGTGGAAGCCATTTAAAAAGGGATATTCCTTGAGAAGAATATAATGTAATTATTATGGATAACACTCGGAGCAGAGTTGTAATTAGTCAGATGTTTAGAGTGACTGACGTGTACAAAGAGTGAATATGTTAGTAGGGTATAAAAGGTCCGAAAGTGCACATCGTGGAGAAAAGTGCATGGGTCGGAACTTTCAATATACGTAAACGAAAGAAGGGGAGTATTAAGTGTCATTTAATGTGAGACATTACAAGTAGAAGTCGATGTCAAGCGGGACATAGTGAGTAGTCTCCGCGGGCACTACTCATAAATAGAAATCGATTGGAACAAGAGGAGCAACCAAAGAATTTTGGGGCTATACAAAATTCCTATAATGGAAGAGGCCGGTAAAGTTGGTAAAGTTTCTTGGATGAGTTGACAACCTTAAGGTAAGATCAAGAGTTCCTTCGAACGTGTGGAACAAGATGCCCAAGAAAGAAGTGATTGACATTTCCTTTGGGGTGATTTATAATATTAACGAGTGTGCCCAGTCTTCCTTTGAAAGGAAGGATCGCGTCGGTATGTGGTCCTACATGGTATTTTTCTGAATTAGGCTGAGATTTTTGAATCCCACCTTCAATATGGAATTTCAGGAAGCAGCGGGGACAACGTTTAGTTTTGAGCGGGGTTATATCACCCATAATTCGGGGAGTAGGCGAGCGATGATTAACCATTAGTGGAGCAGTGTGAAAGTAATTTTGGATTCATTAGGATTATTTCTCTTCCACAACGGTTATAACTAGCAAGTGGAGTGTAGTACGGTAATTGGGGAGGATATTACCTAATGGTAGGGTTCCGTGGGAGCACTCGTACCTGTTAATTGTGAACAAGATGCTTATTGAGGTTTTGGGTGTGGAAAAACCTTAACTTTTCTCACTCTGAATGTTAACAGATTGCAGATAATCAGAATTTTGGATTGGTTGAGTTAGAGTTTGATGACAATGGTGGAATTCCACGACTGTTTCAGGTGAACAAGAGTGGCCAGATGTTCGAATGGTTACTCTCAGAATGGGAGTTTTGTGTTTAGATAAATCCGAGTAGTTGTCATGTAGTGAGGTGCGACCTCCCAATGATATTGAAATAATGGGAATTAATAATGTATAGGCGGGTCTTATGCGAATGTTGTCGAACATGAGCATATTGTGAAGTGTCGTTAATGAGAGTGTTAAACAAGCTTTATGTGAAACGGGGGCTATAGTGATTGAGCGTCTTACTCTGAAATTAGCTTGCATACTATTAAGGTATCCAAAATTCTTTTTACCGGGTATGCCTTATTTTCTGAATTTCGGGACGAAATTCCGTTATTAGGGGGGAAGTATGTAATACCCGGTATTTTTATGACTTTTAAAATTGGGGATTTATTAAATTTAATTGAGATATTAATTTAATATTAATTCGATTTTTTTTTAATATTTCACTACACTAAAATGACAAAATTGTCACCTTTCAGCCGGACACCCTTGTCAAGGTCATTGACCGTGATAAAAAACACGCGTTTTGTGTCACGGTCATTGACCTTGACACGACAATTGTCACGGTCAATGACCGTGACAATTCTTTAAATAATTATCACGGTCAATGACCTTGACACGACCGTGACAACTTATACAGCAAAAACCCTTAGCCCTTCTTTTTTCCCTCCCGCCGTTCCCTCCCTCTCTCTCTCTCTCTCTCTCTCTCTCTCTCTCTATCTCTTCCATTTATATATATGTTTGTGTGTATATATATATATATGTGTGTGTGTGTGTGTGTGTATGTGCATGTGTGTGTGTGCGTGTGTGTGTGTTTGCGTGTGTGGGGGGTGGGGCAGGGTGGGGGTAGGGGGTGGGGGGAGGTGGGGCAGGGTGGGGGGATATTGTGTGTGTGTGTGTGTGTGTATATGTGGTGAGTGGGGGGTGTGGAGGGAGGTGGGTGTGTGTGTATTTGAATTAACCCATGAATTTGTATTTTTGTATTTGAATTAACCCATGAATTTATTTTTGTATTTGAATTAACCCATGAATTTGTCAATTTGTTTGTGGGGTGGTGGGGGTGGGGGTGGGGAGGCAGGGTAAGTCAAGGTACCATTGTAATTCTCTTAATATCGTGTTTTGATGATTCTATGAGATAATATATATTGTTTCAAGGTTAACTCATTGTAGATAAAAACATTCACATAGTAAAATTAAATTGAATCCATCCATAGATTCTATAATTACATCCACTAAAATATAATTAATAAATGAAATAGTTTTAGATGAAAGTAAATTAATAATTAGTGCCCATTTCATATGAAAGTAGGATTGCCCCTCAGTGTAAATTAGTAAATTAATAATTCTATACGTTAATTGTTAGTTTAATTGATGAAATGAATTAATTGAGTAGATGAATTAGAAGGAGTACGGGATACACATTTGTTGTTGACATTGTTGTTGGATTATTTTGTTTAGTAAATGTTTGGTTGGTTAGTTTTAAAAGTGGCATGATCAATGGATTATTATCCATATGGGGGTGGGATTTTTGACTTTTTTTAAAAATTACTTTGTATATCGAACAATATATATATCGTATGATAATTAAATGAAACATACTTGAAATTAAATATAGTGCGCATAGATACTAGCCTTCTAGTTCTTATGCGTACGCATTCAATAGCCCTTAGACCCGTTCGAGAGTCATTACCCCTGTAATGAGATCTCTCGAATTGTCCCGTTTCGACAGTTTGAGACTGTATAATATTCTTATTGTCTTAAAGTTGTTACTTTTGGAGGAAGTTCTGCAGTCGTATCTTAATGTTCTCTGGGTACATACTATATTGACAAGTGTGACTGTTATTTCAATTGATCAATTGAAATAACACTAACACCTGCCAATCTACGTCGTGTACTTGGAGAACTACGGGGATATGCTGTCGATTTTTTTTCAAATCGTAACAATGTGCATGAGCTGTTAAGTATATTACAGAAAAATGCAGTCTTGAATGGGATAGGACCACTCACCCTCTAATAGGATAATTAAATGATGGGATAATAAGTAAAACATACTTTAAATCTAAGTTTTGTTTACCTTTAATAGGTGTTTAGTTGTGGTAGCTGTGATGGGATATCCGAAATACAAAGAGTGGATGGGTGAGACTAATAGAATGGGGGATGTGTTTCGCAGAGGTGCTAACGAATTTGTGAAATATGCAAAGAGATGTCATAATGATGAAGAGTTTCCATGTCCATGTGCTAGGTGTAAGAATGGTAAGGTGTTTGAGTGGAAAACAGTTGAACTACATTTGTTAAGGTCGGGTATGCAAGATAGTTATCGATTTTGGAGTTTTCACGGTAAATTGATAGTTCCTTTTGTACCCGAACAACATTTACAACAACCTTCAACAAGTAGAATAGATGTAGAAGGGGACAACGTAGATCATAATATGTTAGAGGATTTAGTTGATGATGCGTACGGAGTTTATGAAGAAGAGGAGAATGAGGTTACTGATGATGTAGAAGATTAAAGTGCTCGTGAAGATAACACGATAAAACTTGACGATGACTACCAAAGTTTACAATTTAAGGCGATCCAACCGTTATACTCTGGCTGTGAGAAAGATCAAACAACTTTACATGCCATTGTTGGTTTGCACAGTTTGAAGACGCAGTACGGTTTGTCTGGCAATAGCGTGACGGGAATTCTGAAATGGGTGAAGGGCTTATTACCCAAGGTGAATACACTTCCAAATAGCTATCCTGTTATGAAGAACAACTTGAAAGGTTTAGGAATTAAGTATAAATCGATTCATGCTTATGTGTATGACTGCATACTATACCGAAAGGAGTATGAAAATCGCGATCGTTGTCCGGTATGCGATGAACCTAGATATGTCCAATCTACTAGTAAGGAAGGCACAAGCTCAAAAGTGCCTCAAAAAGTATTGAAATATTTTCCCATTGGGCCTAGATTAAAGAGATTTTCATAGTACCATGGATTGTAGAGGCAATGACCTGTCATTCTAGGGAAGAAGTAGGGGGTAATATCATGCATCATCCTATTGATTCTACTGCCTGGCGGAGGATGAATTTTGAGTATCCCGATTTTGCTCGAGAACAACGCAACATTCGTTTGGCTATATCAACAGATGGTTTCAATCCATTTGGAAATCTAAGCACCAATCAGAGTGTATAGCCAGTGATCCTAGCCCCACTCAACCTTCCTCCTTCACAGTGTATGAGAACTGAATTTTCGATGATGGCTTTGTTGATACCTAGGCCAAAGGCACCAAGTGATGACATTGACGTCTACCTGGATCCTTTGGTAGAAGAATTAAATGAGTTGTGGGAAGAGGGTGTGCAATCATTTGACTCTTTTAGAAAAGAAGAGTTTACGCTGAAAACTATGTTGATGTGGGCAATTCATGATTTTCTAGATTATGGGATATTATCCGGTTGTGTAGTACATGGTTATTTGCGGTGTCCTAGTTGTGGAGAGGGGACTGAATCTCTTCGTCTATCCTCTAGCTTAAAAAATGTATACCATCTCTACAGGAGGTTTTTACCCCCAGCTCATAGTTTCAGATCTGAGAAAGGTTCCAATTTTTTATTGGGCGGAGTTGAACATAGGCTACCGCCGAGACAACTTTTGGGTTCAGAAATTGAAAGTAAATCTTCTGAATGTGGCCCTAATATTCCAGGTAAGAATCCCAAATTTAAGAATGTCAAGCATAAGAAGACCCTAACTGGGAATGAAACTGAGATAAGAAAAGCATAGTCTCGGCGGTCAATTTTATTTGACTTGCCTTATTGGAAGAATAACCCGGTGCGCCATGTATTGGATGTGATGCATGCAGAGAAGAACTTCGCTGAACATATTGTGGGTACTTGCCTTGGGGGGAGTCATTCTAAGGATGGAGAAAATGCACCAAAAGACCTTAAAACGTTAAAACTTAACCCACAACTATGGTTGAAAGAAGATAGTAGGGGAAGGACAATAATTCCCCCTGGTGCGTTTACTTTGACGAGTGGGGAAAGGAAGGTGCTTCTAGACACAATATATAATTTGAAGGGCCCATCTACTTTTTCGTCCAACTTGCAAAGGATTGTGAATTATGCTACTCATGATTTACATAAGTGTAAGTCCCACGATTGGCATGTGATCATGCAATTGGTTCCTCTATTATTTAAGCACTGTTTCTCCAAGCACACGGATTTGCGTAGGGCTATTATGCAAATTAGTATTACCTTCTCCCTCTTATGTGAGAAGGTAATGAATCGAGAACACATAGTGGCCGCAAAATTGGTTATGATCGAAGCGATTTGTGTATTGGAGAAGTACTTTTCCCCAGCATTCTTTGACATAAGTGTTCACTTGTTAGTACACCTATGTGATGAGGCACTTCTTTG
The DNA here is from genome assembly GCA_949130495.1 of Sambucus nigra. Taxonomy (NCBI): domain Eukaryota; kingdom Viridiplantae; phylum Streptophyta; class Magnoliopsida; order Dipsacales; family Adoxaceae; genus Sambucus; species Sambucus nigra. Next base: position 206,434,060 of record OX422208.1, read on the forward strand.
TGGTCCAGTTAGATATCGGTGGATGTATCCGTTTGAAAGATTGATGAAAGTTTTTAAAGATTACGTCAAGAATAAGCGATACATTGCAGGATTAATTACAGAGAAATACATCACCATGGAGTCATCAATATATACTCGGCAATATATGACTGACTCGACCAGCGTTGATGAACTGATGAATTCGTCGAAGATGGTGGTCATGTGATGGGAAAATGAGTGAAATTAACGAGTTTGCAACATGAACAAGTATCTCGTTATCTATTTGACACACATGAAGATGTCGAAGAATGGAAAAAGTAAGTTTCGATTATTATAATGTTTAACATTATTTTAGATTATTTTATACATGATTAATTTTGTAATATGCAGAAAATATGAAGCCTGTGAGAACAATAAAAGACGAAAAACAATGGTACAATCAGACAGCGATTTTAGGCTGTGGTTGACACAAGAGGTAATTATAATGAAAACAATCGTTATATAACGTTACATTACACTCAAATTTTACCACTAATATAATTAATTTATCTATATTCTCAGCTCCTAAAGACAGGTGATGCGACATCAAGGCTTGCTCGTCTAGCCACTGGACCCTTATTTGTGGTACAAGAGTACAAAAAGTATCGATTGAACGGTTACATTTTCGGCGCTAAAGTGTATGAGAAAAGTACAAATGTACAGAACTTGGGAATTTCATACAAATCTCTTACTATCTTTCGAGCGAGCGCAAAAGGTAAAAACCTCGTTGAAGCTGAAATGACTTACTATGGTGTAATCCAAAATATATTTGAATTGGATTATATAAGCTTCAAAGATGTTGTATTTTACTGTGACTGGGTAAGAGTTGACGATAAAAATGCTTGTAAAGTTGATCCTGTCACCAATTTGATCACGGTTGACTTGTCCAAGTTGAAGAGCAACGACCATGTGAGCGATGAGCCGTTTGTTTGTGCATTTCAAAAGGTTAAGCAAGTGTTTTATTCAGAGTATATCAACAACGAGCCGTGGTCAATTGTCCAACACGCTCTAAGGCGTCTAAATAGTAGTGTGGATGACTTGGCTGCTCCTACCGAATATCAATCCATATTTTATGATAACCCGAATTTGAAACAATTTTTCAATTTGTAATAAATATTTTAATTTGTACTGAAACATCCATTTTTAATGCTTTTAATTGATTTGCACTTTATCATTTTCACTCTTGTGTGGTGTGCGTGTGTGGAGAGGAGATTAATACATAAATATTCCAACTACATCTAAGTTTTGTTTATACTAATCCATGAATATACGCTTCTTACCTTTAATAGGTGATTAGTACATAGTTATTTGGGGTGTCCTATTTGTGGAGAGGAAACTGAATCTCTTCGTCTATCCGAACACTAAGAAATGCCATAATCCTATGGAGTTATGCTCTGCAAATTCCTCCCAACCGTTATGTAGCCAAACTTCACCAGTTGAAGTTGTCAATTCCACTTTCCATACCCCACCACTTGGAACCTCTTGCAAAACATGGGATACCATTGAAAGGTGGAATTGACAACTTCAACTGCTGATTTTTGGCTACACAACGGTTGGAAGGAATTTGCAGCGCATAACTCCATAGGATTATGGCATTTCTTAGTGTTTAGATATGAAGATAATTATATTTGACACGATTTCCTGGGGTACATTAGTTTGAAGGAGGTGCCATATGAGCTCCAGTTAACTGTTTGGGTGACACTACAGGTAATGTATTTATATTTATATGTCAATTTCGATTTTGATTTCAATTTCGATTTATATTTATCTATATTTGCGGGGCGGATACTAATTTTACTTTATTTCAATTCAGGGGACAGGGAGTGGCCCTGAGGGTAGGCCACATATGCTCGATACTTATGTGGCTATTCGTACGAGAAGGGAAGGATAAGGAGGTGTCCCCGAGCGTCGCGGTACAAAACCTCTTTTCCAGCTAAATAGTTTGTAGATTTGAGATAATTGATGGTGATGTTGTTTCTTCTTAAATAGTTTCTATTTTGAATATATATTTGCATTATCTTTAGTTTGTTTGGATATATGATGTTTGAACAGGTACAACGTTACTATAACAGGTACAAATATACTGCTGGGCAGTGGCAGTGGCCATACTGCCCAGCAGATTTTTTTTAAATTCTGCCCAGAATTGTCACGGTCATTGATCCTGATAATTTTTTAAAAAGGGTCAAGGCATTGTCACGGTTTTTAACCGTGACTAAACGTGTCACGGTCATGGCCCGTGACACGACCATGACAATTCTAACGAACTTGTCACGGTCATTGACCGCGACACGTCCGTGACAAAAAAAGTTGTCTCGCCCAGTATTGTCACGGTCATTGACCTTAACAAGTCCAACTTGTCAAGGTCAATGACCGTGACAATAGTGCAGATTTGGTGTAGTGTTTACTAGCGTGATGTGAGTTAGTAATTATTGAAAATTTGTTGAATATTAGTGGATGAATAAAGTAATATATGAGATTTATTTTATTAAAAATTGTCACGAGTGAATAAAATGGAAATGTGTCCGAGAGGGTCGAGATAGTCAGAAAAGTGTACCCGGGGGTTTAGTTTGGATCTCGGAACGTTTTTAGGCCTAATCGGTAACTCGGGAGGGAATTTTGATAATTTTCTATTTTTGGCCTTTAATAATGATGAAAATCATTAAGATTATATTAGATGGAGTGCCAGGGAAGTTAGGGTAAGGGAAGGAGGCCATAGTAAAAAGAAGGGAAAAAGCTTTCCAAGTGTTCAAGGCCAAGAACCACCAATCTTGCACCCCCCCACCACTAAAGCGTAGATCGGAAGAAGAGGATTATTGCGATACCAATTAGAGTCATCGAATCAGACCTTTAATTCTGAGGAAAGTATCTATCTTGCTGATTTCTAGTTGATATCACTTCCATGTTAGCCTAGGAATGAAAATCACATGTTTTATTTAAAGAATTATATGTTTTGGTAGAGAATTTATATGTTATAGGGATAGTCCATGTAGTCTGAATTTCTTGATCATACGTAGAGGATTACCCACTAATTTATAATGATATTTGGGAAAGAAATCTGGATTAAAATAGAGATTTTTGATTATTCACGCATAATTCGATTTTGTAGAGAAATCTGGAATTAAACCACTTTTCGATTGATTTGTTGAGGAATTATTGATGTTGTTACGTTAGAACATGTTTATATATATTTCTTATACATTAATATTACCTTGTTGGGACTTTGGGATGAAATTTTAAAGGTTTTGAGGAGTTAAAAAGATGGAACCCGTAACTGTCATAAGAAAATCTGGGCTGATACCTGAAGGGCCGATCGATCGACCTATGAATGTCGATCGATCGATGCCTGCTGATTTTTGAAAATTTTCCTCCTCTTTAATGTTGATGTAACACCGCTTCGAGGGGACTTTGCATGTGATGAGATTATTATAATATGACTTATGAGGGACCAGTAGGTTTATGATTTTGGTCCGGATAATAGGGATTCATATGAGACTTAACCGTAGTGTCATGAGGGTTATAGAATAATAAAATATGTTTGTATGTGCGACACGTTAGGTTGAGTGAGCCTGATTGAGGACTAGGCCAGTAGGATAGAGAGTGTTAACCTACTGACATTATGGTGAAAAAAAAATGATACACTTCGGGGGTTGAGAAGTAATTGGGAACGTGTGATAAATAAGAAGATGGTTAAGCTAATAATACGTAGGTTTTGAGAGTGAGTACCATGTATGGTTTGTATAAAAATATTATGGGGCGTGAGGGTACCTATATGAAATATGAAAATACATAATTTTGTGTATGCATGCTAATCATATTATTATGTGTAGTTAATCATACTCCTGCTACTTGCTATCACGGAGGTTTCCGCGCTAATACAGTCTTATTCTGATGTGACCTTTATAGGGGATATTGACTCGTACCCTAGAACATAGGATCCTTGGTAGAGTCTATCCGAGAATGATAGTCAGACGGTCCTAAGAGACATGAGGGTATGTGCTGACCTCTTAGTGACTTGAAACTATGCTTCGCCTCCATTTGTATGTGTTTTGTGTTAATACAGTTCGAGAGTGATTCCGAACTAGTATTTCCCTTAGTACGAGTGATACAAGAACTGGATAGCAGAGTATGCTATCACCATAGATGTTATGTGGTGTGCCGATTATTATATATATTGTACGAGTGATTAATATATATACATATACCTGGAATTCTTCTATTGTGTGTGTAAGTAGATAAACATTGAATAGACACTCCTAATCATAATAAATGCTTGAGATTTTCTAGCAGTATTGAGAGGTACATAATTAACTTAAATAATCCTTAATAACATGTTATTTTAATGAAATATAGACATACGGTTCTGCGAATCAGAATCTATGGGAGGAGAATTTGGGTTAGACTTATGGGTCATTTTGGTAGAACAATAGGTGTGCACACTAGATGAGAGGTGAGAATTCTCAAGAGAGTGTCGAGTATTAACATGTATGATATATCAACTGGTAAGCATTTTAAATACTTGCTAAACTATTTTAAAACTGTTTTACACTCGGGCTCTAACCTGTTTCTAGTCTTTTTCTCTCTTTTGTATGTACATGTATGTGTATTACAGGTGCCCAGCCACAGGGGCAACATACATAGGTTCTTTGGATTGGACGCGTTGCAGTTTATGTGGGAGTTGCAGGCCTTTGTTTTAGACGACCTCTTCATTAATTCAGTTCTTGTTTTAGTTCTTCATAGTTAGGGCATGTGTCGCCCGTTTCCCTATTCAGTTTGGTTATGTCAAAGATCTATGTTTATTTGTATTTTTAGTGTTCAGTTTTCCTTGGGAGTTAATTATTGTCAGGATGATTTCATTTATAGTTTAAACTAGTTTAGCTTATCGGGATGGTTTAAATTCTTGGGTTTTATTGCCATCCTTAGTATTTATGTGATTCTTAAACTGATAGTTGTTAATAAGGTTTACATATTTGGATTCAATAAAAGGGAAATAACGTTTTAAATTGTTTTGACACTTAGCTTAATTATTTAGGGTGTTTAAATTGGTATATTTTATTTTGTGACGGTGATGCTAAGAACGAACCAACTGTTCACCTTGCTCTTAATTTAGTAAAGGACCGATCGTCGGGTATTTAATTAGGCAAGGTGTCACAATGAGTAAAAAAGGTGGAGATAAATACAGATCAAGGGAGAGAGAAAGAGAAATAAATGAAGGGAGATAAATAGATGTGAGTAATAAAAGTAGAAGGCTTTAAATGTTGCTACATGCCACAATGAGATAGTTCAAAAGTACTAAATTTTACTATATTTTAAGGAAAATAGTATGTACCCTAAATTTATTCTCCAAAATATTCCCAAAATGCATTAAGTATTTGTACATTGGGGCGGGCCCCATACAAGGTACACATACTTGATGCATATTTCCAGATGTTTTGGGATGCATAGTATCATTACTCATATTGTAATAGATTCTCTTACTATTTTCCCTCCCTGTTCCTCACCATCCTTTCATTTTTTTTTCTCATGTTCATTAGCTTATTTTCTTCCTTTTATATTCACTATTTTTAATTTTGTTATTTGAATTCAAAAAGGCAAAGTAGAGAATGTATCTCCTAAAACATTATATATTCAATGCCGCTACAATATGTAACAATTGACGTTGAATAGAAAATTATGCATTTAGTCAAAAGTGTCCAGGTTTGTAAAGACATACGCGAGCTCGCGCGCCCACACACACAAAAAATTATGTTTATGGATTATAACATAAAAGTTTGAATATTTTCTCATTATAGCTTTATGTAAATTTGTTTATTAATTGATAAAATACACTCCTAGTGTTAATTCCTTCACATCGCATAGGTTGCATGATAGTTGTACTACTAATACGGGGAATAACTATTTGTTCGCTTTCCTAATAAATTACCTGCAACAATTGAAATGAAGTCTAAACAAAAGTTTCATGATATCAACTCACACTAATTGCAAGACAATCTTTGGTAGTAATAAAATTTGAGGTTCAATGTTTAATAATTTCCATTAGCCTTATCGAGCAAGCAAGCAAGAAAAGTTAAATCGACACAAAAATTTGATTAACGTTCATAAATCCGACATGAATCACACAGCGTGCAAAAAAATACATGGTTAGTCACCTTTCCAACACTTGTCTATGAACTGAATAGAAATTCAATAGAGTACTTCGTGAGTCCCAAATTAATATTCTTACTTTGGTTTTGAGGACGTCTGAAATTAAGAGTTTGCTTTTCTTTATTAGATCTAATTAATGAACCAAATTCACAATGGTGAACAAGTTTTGATATTGTTGAAGTGTATCTTTAATCTGTATTAAAAAATAGACTCTTAATGTTTGTCAATGCGAGCAATAAATAGGATCTAACTTTTTTTTAACAAATGTTTAACTGATGTACAAAATAAGCATGCTCTTAGTTACAAGTACGATTTACATATATGGCGCAAATTAGAAATAAAAAGGAAAAGGAAGAGGAAGGTATGAAAAGGCATCTATGTATAGTTAATTAATCAGTACAACAAAAATAAGAATAAATAATGAATAACACAACCCTCCCATTGGATTGATTATTGTTTTTAGAGCAGTGAGTTGGGGGAATATATACATATGTCCCAAAAAACAAGAGAATAGTATACGTATATATATATATATATATGTTTGATGCACACGTCCTAATTTCATTTGGGGAGTGAGGAGTCTACCTCAGGGTCTTCCAAAGAAATAACAGTTTCAAAGGCCCCAACCAGTGCTTTGACCTTATTTTTCCTTTGCTCCCGAAGTTTACTTGCAGTTTCCTCGATCACATCATTGTATGCAGCAAAGTCCTTCTTACTGCCTTGCCTCTTTACTACCATAGATTTATTTTCCCTTTCCCTTTCTTCTTTCTTTGAGGCTCCATCGAAATTATTCACCTCTTCCTTTACCTCCTCTGATTTTACTCCTCTTTCATTGGGTTGCTCATTTTCATCCGCCTTTTGGACATCGATTTCGTCTTTGGTGTATTCTTCAACTTGCTGATCCACTGTACTCCCATTAACCTCTTGTACATGTATTTCAACTGATTCTTCCTTATCAGCACCAGGGGATAATGATAATTCATTTTGATCTTCTGATAGCGTAAAATCATAAATCTTTTTGACTTGGTCCTCCTCCACCTCCTCCTCCTCGCTTTGGGATTTTTCTAAATTTTCTTTACCTTTACCTTGGAATATCAAGCTTTCCTCAGCTGGAGATTCATTGTTGCTCTCCTCAATATTTTCCATATCTTTTTCAACGTGGCTAACAAGTGATGATTGTTCATCTTCTTCAACCTTGGGATTAGTGTCGGTTATGTGATTATCATCAACACTAGTACTAGGAATGGGAGCTTTTGGATGACTACTTGTAGTGTTTGGCTTCTTGGAATTACCACTACTGCTACTGCTACTGCTAGTATTGGTCTTGATCTTTGATACATTCTTCTTCTTCTTCTTCACGGATCTGATGTTTAAAGGGCGAGGTTTTAAGGCATCTTTATTGTAAGGTGATTTTGGCATCCTTTCCTTGGGTAGAGTGGAGGAGGAGGAAACTGTTTTATTAGCTTTAAAGGAGGAAGAAGAACGAAGATTTTTGTCCTTAGAATTTGTAGGTTGTGATAATGGAGGTTTATCAAATGATCTTCTTCGCGTGAGAGTGGGTTGGTTAGTGGTACTCGAAGATTGTTTCTTGGTGTGATTATAATGCTTTGAAGAAGGGTCAAGGCCTGAACTTATGGTGGGCTTCAAATAATTTGGGATGTGTTTGTGATCCGCTGAGCTTGGGCTTACTTGTTGTTGATCAGGTGGGTGGGTACCTCTTTTCTGTTGTGTAGGATCCATGTTGTGGGGATAAGAAGGAGATGTTCCCCTCTTCTCCTTTCCGTTTGTTTCCATTAATGATGATGTCTTCAAAACCTGCATTCAGTATAAAAAAAACACTAAATGATGAATATCCTTTCCTTTTTCTTTTCCCATTCATTTGAAAATAATGAATCAACTTTAAGTAAGACTCACCTCTGAATTGCTAAAATGTCATTGTAATGTCTCCAAAATGGGGTGTTTGTAATAAAAAAATGTTAGTTTAAGGTCACCAGATTGTATGTATAGAGGAATTGATGAGATATAAAAGTTTATTTTTTTCAAATTTTATACTTTTAGCACATAAATTTTGTGAAATATGACATAATAACTAGAAATAGTTTATTTTATCTTATTAATGGCCAATTTAATGTAAAGAGAAGTGCTCACACTTTAGTTTAAATTGTGCAAACCACTTATTTCATTTCCTTGTTGTTCTTAATAATTGTGTAAGTATTTACAAAATAGGTAATGTAGTATATGTACCCATTGTTAGGCTATTAGACGTCACTAATTACGCTAATAATTTTTCCAGCTACTTGGGATTCAATGTGTAAGAGAATAATAAAATATCACTCGTCTGTAAACACCACTATTTGGAGTGAATCTAAGATTATACCTTTCGCAAAAATAACACGAGAAAAATAATGCAAAAACACACAATACAAAGAATTACGTGGTTCGAAAATTTTGCTTACATCCACAGCTCACACCCACTTTTACTATAAAATATTTGAGAATATTACACACTCTGTCTCGTCTCATTCTTGCGCACACACTGTGTTTTTTCTTTCTTCTCTTTGGTTGCTTATACAACTCAACTCTTGATCACTTGGTGGTGGTGTTATATGTAGATGTTCAAACTCCATATTTATAAGCCATGATAAGAACACTAATTTTCCATTGAAACTTGATCATCAAATTATTAATTTGCTGTTGAAACTTGATCATCAAGTTTTCTTAGTCATCAAATTTAGAACTTGGGTAAGGTTTTGTTGAGTTGTTCAAAAGTAAAAATTCGGATGGCCCCATTTTTGGATGGAGAGAGAATTTCTCTCTAAAAATGAAACCCTAAACACAACCGCTCTCCATTCTTTCCCCATCCTAAGCTCGATTCCTCCACCCACCAAGAGGATGACCTCTCTCCCTATCATTATCTCCATCTTCTCCAAGCGTGTGCTTTATGTCAGATATGGTCTGGGACGTGATCCTCCCTTGCGGTGGTTTCTACCACTGACATTGGACGAATCTGCCATTGTTTGGATCCAATCGCGTGTGCTTGACCGCCATCCTAGTGTAGATCTTCATGTGAGGTTAAGCTGCGTTGTTCTTGCTGGCGTCGGGGTTTTTCTCGGGGTCATGTGGTGGTTGGGATATTTCCATCCCATCTTAGAGGTTTCACATGACTAGGTGCCACCTTGCCCCCACCTCCCTCCGCCTTGCCACAAATTGTGTTAACCTTAGATCGTCACTCCTTTGATGAGATTCATGTCGGATCAAATAGGTTCACTATTTTCGTTATATCGCGGTTGGTGGTGGTGAATGTGCGATGTGGTGTGAATGAATGTTTCTAGCTGTGGGTAGTGATTTCTGATGAGTTGATTTGGTCCGCTTTAAGCATGATTTCTATTGGTTTGATTATCCGATGTGTTTCTTGTCGAATATTAGTTGGGTTTTAATGGTTTGGTGGTATTGTTTTTTCTTGACTGCCTCTGCTCGCTTCGGTGGGGGTCTTCTTCCACGTGTTGATATTGCATTTGGAATGTTTTCAGTTAATACTTTGGCTGTTTGGTTGCACATTTTGCGTGGAGTCTCCCATATTATGGCGACAGGTGTTGGTGTTTTAGTAAAGTGATCAATCACCGGGAGTACCAAAAAACACATCATTTAGCCGCGCACTCTCCTATTCCTCCCTCTTCGGTGTGTTGTACCCTTCCCACCCTTGTAGAAAATCCTCTCCAATTTCAGTTGCTATATATTTAGTGCGCTTTATGTCAGATTGTAGCTGGGTTGTGGTTTATCTTCCGAGATGGGTTTGATCCCCCTTGTCATAGCTTGTCTATTACCGGATCCCACCCCTTTTTTCTTGGTCACAATCTTTTCGTCTGTGTTTCATGTCACATCAGGATGAGTGGTCCTCTATTAGGATTGTCTTTATCTTTGTAAGGGTCCGGTTGGATTTTTTCTAACCTCGGTGACATCGTGCAGATAGAGACCTAGTTGTCTAATATTGTCCTTATCTCCTGGCTGTGAGGGGTTAACTTGATACCACTACTATTTTCGGATGTGCTTCATGTCAGGTCGATAGTAGGCCCTCTCCGACATTTTTTAGTTGGTACTGGTGATGGGAGTTTTTCTGGCTTTGGATTTGGTTTGGATTAGGCACAAAGACGGTGCTTTTTCATCCCCTCATTGGAGGTCTCGTTTGGTGTTGGAGTTAATATTGCATCATTTGGTAGTGTTTGGTAGTGTATAGTTATTTTACTGCAAAAAATTCTATGGAGATTGTTGCGGTACTGCGATTTATATTGAATCTTAAACTTTCAGTCATGATTGGTTTGTGGCCTACGTGCCCTGTTAGATGCATATTGTTTTGATATGTTTGTTGGGTTGTTATATGGTCTTTGTCCGGTATGTTTTGGACATGTGTTGCTCGAGCATTTGTGCTCTTTGTTTTGTTTGTATGTCTTGGACTTATTTGTATGTATATAGCGGTACGCCTTGTGGTTTAATATAATTATACTTTACCATAAAAAAGTTTAGAACTTGGTCACCAAGTACATCATTTTTTCACACTTTAATAATATCCCACTTGAACAATAACACCGCAAAAAGGCCACAACTTTAAACATATTTATTCATCCTTAATTTGTTTCTATGAGTGAACTGGGTGTGAGACATTCTTATCTTCTAATCTTGAAGACCTAATGAAGTTGATCACAAGTTTAGTTTATCTGTAGTCACTGTCTTGGTTAATATGTCATCGAGATTCTAGTTTCCTTGTATATTCTCAAGTGCTAACACCCCATCCTCCAGAAGTGATTTGACGAAGTGATGGCGAATTTGATGTGATTAGTCGTTGAATAAAATGTTGAATTCTTAACCAAATGTATATCACTATGAATATCACTGTGCAAGACATTCTTTACATGTTTAAATCCTATTTCTATTGACAAACCTCATAACAAAATTATTTATTTGCCTCTATTACTTTTATGTACTCCGTTTTGTATTATATAATTAAAGGGATTACGAGTCAGGTATGACACACAACATGACATGTGGAATAGAGAAAACTGTAACTACCTGGTCGTTCGGAGATCACAAAATGGCTAAGGACAAATTTTAGGAGATAACGTTAAATGTGACCATATACAGTCTTGATATAACTGAATTGCTTCAGGGATAATATCAAAAGTATAAGCCAATTGTTGCTAAAGGAGCCTGTGAATCTTAGGGTTAGGGATCTTGTATCAATAAATAGACATAACCCTAATGTTTTAGGGGCATTTATATCACATTATTGTACCTAAGGCATGAACTCCTCGCTAGTAAATCTAGTACTCCAAGTCGTCTCTTTCTTCAATTTTAAAAGAAATAAGAATCTTGCTCTCCCTTTCTCGTAGATGTAGAAGGACAACCTACCGAACCACATATATCTGTGTGTTATTTTTTTAAATTTAACTTATAGTTATGGAAAACTTGGTATTAAACATTATTCTAGACTCGATTTCCCCTACGATAATGAAACTATCTTCTGTAGTTGCAAAACCCAACTAATAGCAATAATAACTACTATGAAAATATAATCGTTAGTGTTCCTCCTATGATCTACCTCACCAGGAAAGTCAGTGGAACAATAACAATAAAATAACGTTGACTAAATAGGAGATTTTGCTTAAAGTGCATAAGTGAGACAAGAGACGACAATGAATAATCAGATTAGCCATTCGGGAACTCACAAGCAAAGTCAGGGTCTACATATCCTTATAGTCCTGTCTCATCTCGCCTCGCCTGAAATATAAACATTTATTAGTTGTACCCCATAGATACTTAAATATTTACTTCACTGCTTCATAGTGTTTCTTTCTACGATTTGTCATAAACCTACTCACTGCTCCCACGACATGATAAACATTTAGTCTCGTGCAGACCAAGGCATTAGCATACATCAAACTTACAATTGAAAAGGCATATGGATCCTTAGCCATGAAGTTCTTTTCTTCCTCTGTTTCGGGTGATTCCTTATAACACGATCGATTTACTTTGCCTTAGACAACTGCAAAATACCATTTTTCTTATCATTGTTGATCCTCATCCAAATAAGATGCTTTGTTGCACCCAAATCCTTCATGTCGAACTCACTCGAAAATTTATTTTTTAAATTCCTTATTTCATTTATATCCGATCCTGCCACTAACATGTCATCAACATATATAATAAAGCAATGTAACTAGATTGAAATATCTTGAAGTAGACACAATGTTTTAAGTTTCACTTATAGTTCCATTCTTTTGAATAAATCCATTAAATTTCTTGTACCATTGTCTCGTGGCTTGATTTGGACCATATGAGCTTTTCTTTAGATAAACTAGTTTATTTTTCCCTGGTAATAAGAAACACATCGGTTACGGCACATATATTTCCTCATCTATGTCACCATAGAGGAAAGCAATTTTAACATCTAACTGGTCGTGGTGCAAATCATTTTCTCTAAGAATGCTTAAAACTAACTGAATGGTAGTCAATTTCATAAATGGTGAAAAAAATCTCTATATGGTCAATTACTTCCTTTATTGAAAGCCTTTGACCATGAGCTTGCCTCGTATATCTTAAAACCGTCATGTTCCTCTTTAACTCAATACACCTATTTGTTGCTAAGAACCTCATTCCTCATGGTCAACTTATCTAGCTCCCATGTGTTATTGGAGTCTTGTCTTACATTTCAAGCTCCCACTCCCCATTGATAATCAACAAATAGAATATATACTTTATATTTGGTAAGTGAGCACGGGAGGACCACTTGAGTGCTGAAGTAGGAGTTGGACTCTTAGTACACTCTGTTATGTACTATGGTGTAAACATTTTTGACTGAGCATTCTCAACTATCTTCTTTCTCACACTACCATCAAGAATATATTCTAAATTAATGTACATAGAATCATCTGGTGATAAACCACTATCACGTGGTGTACCTTTATCCTTATATATCACATTATTATTTAATATAACATCTCAAATTCTTATAGCCTTCTTGTTTTGGTCATCCCAAAATCAATAAACAAATTCATCTTTTCTATATGTAATGAAGGTGAATTTTAGTGACTTGTGTAAAGCTTACTCCCAGAATGATCACTAACATGAATATGTGAGATACAAATGAAAACGTTCAAGTGAGAAAGTTTTATCTCTTTACCTCTCCATATCTCCTCTGGTATCTTGTGATCCAACGAAATGATGGTTCTCATATTGACCGCATCTACCGAGAACTGCTTAGGTAAACTTAATTTTATATGCATGCTTCTGGATCTATTAGTCAATAATCGGTTCATCTATTATGCCACGGCATTATGTTGTGGTGTCCATCGCACTCCTATCCAGTCGGTGTCGTTCTCGTAATGATTTTTTTAGAAGTCGGTGTTATTGTAACTTATCATTGTTATCTGATATTAACTTCTTTATCTTTAAACATGTCTCATTTTCCACCACAATCTTCCACGTCTTGAACATCTCGTACACCTTAGATTTGTGTCTCATGAAGTAAACCCACACCTTTATGGAATGGTCATTAATAAAAGTCACAAAGTGAGACTTTTCACCAATAGAGGAGATTGAGGCTACGCCGAGACGTCTTTGTGAACAAGAACAAACTTCTATTTCTTTGGAGTTCTGCCACTTTTTTGGAAAGTGACTCGCTTTTACTTCTTAAATATGTGATTCTCGCATAAGTCAATATCATGAACTGACTGTAATGCAATTAGTTTTTACTGAGAGTATATAACCCTAAGCTCTTTTTCACTATGTGACGAAGTCTCTAGTACCAAAAGTTTGAATTCTCTTTGCTATTAGAAACTACAATTGACCCATAAACATTTGTTGTCATATAAAGTGTGTCACTCTTCTTGCCACGTGCTATGGTCAGTGAGCCTCTAATATTTTTCCAAGTTTCGATATTGAAGGTTGCAACATAAACTTTATTTGCCAACTGTCCCACATAAATAAGATTTTTCCTTAAATCAGGGATGTGCCCCACATCCTTAAATTTCCACACAAACCCTATCAACTTAATTTGAATTTCTTATTTTCCAACCACGTCGTAGGGATGGTCATCAGCAAATACACCTTGCCAAGGTTACCTTATACATAGTTGTCAAATAAGGCTCTACTTGAGGTAGTATGAAATTAAGCCGAGAGTCTAACACCATGGACTCCGTATTGCTCTCCAAAGAGCATATCAACGCATCATCCAGTTCTTTTGAAATAACATTTGCTTTAGTCTTCTCTTTCGTGTCTTTCCTCGAAGCTCAACATAAGGTTCTTGGAATATTCGGTCTTGTTGTAATTCCAGCGTTCAATATTTTTTTTGTTCTGGTTTTAATTGTTAAAATTCCTGGTGTTCAAAGATCGTGACCTGCGATTCCTTGACTGAAATTTACCATGCACATAAATCCTATTTGAATCTCTATATACGATCTCCACATTGACGTCAACGGTATGATTCTGATAGAGGAGATCCGAAAGCAGTCTAACGGTGCTCAATTTTAGCAATAACATTGAACTATTGATTGCAATGATTGTTTTGCTCCAACTCTCGAGAAACTACCTAGGAATTAATGTAGCTCAAATCTCATCATTAAAATTGATTTCAACCTATTCTAATTGATTCGTTACTTTGTTTAAAGTATTTAAATGATCTCTAGATTAAATAACTTTTTAATCAAACGAACTTTATTTACTATAAAAATTTGTTCATACATGGTAGGAAGGGCAGGCACGAGAAATTTCTTCTTCTTCTCCTCCTCCTCCTCCTTCTTCTTCTTCTTCTTCTTCTTCTTCTTCTTCTTCTTCTTCTTCTTCTTCTTCTTCTCATTTTTATGTTGAACGCCATCGACTTTGAGAGTGATAATCTCATGGCATCTCTTTTGGATTTTCACCCAGTAGTAAATACATATCATTTTAAAAAGAGATAATCCTCCATCTTCGTTTTTCAAAATTAAAAAATTGTATCGTTAAATTTCTTGACTTTGGAAGTCTCATTCTCTAATACTACCTCTCCCACTCGAACAAATATACTAAATGAAAAAATTAACTCCACAAAGTAATTTCGCCAAATAACTATCGTGTGCCCGGGGTTATAAAAATAAAACTAAGAGCTCTGATTCAAGTTGTTAGGAAATTAGAATCCGCTAATTCCACATTTAATTTTTTTAGGACTTTGGAATTCAATGGGTTAAGAGAATAATAAAATACCACTCGTTGGGGAACACCACTATTTGGGAGTGAATAAAAAATTATACCGTTGGAAAAAATAACACGAGAAAATAATGTAAGAAAATACGCAAAAACACACATGACAAAGATTCACATGGTTCAGAAAATTTTACCTACATCCAAATTTCACATTGACTTTCACTATAAAATATTTAGGACTCTAAGACACTGTCTTAGCTCACTCTTGCACACACAAATTGTGTAATTTTCTATCATTTGTTTAGTTCCTTACACAATTCAACTCTTGATCAGTTGGTGGTGGTGTTATATTTTAATGTTCAAACTCCATATTTATAGGCCTCGATAAGAGAATTTATTGCTCATTGAAACTTGTTCACCAAGTTTAATTGGTTACGAAGTACTCTAACTTGGGCACCAAGTTTAATTAGTAACCAAGTATTCTAACTTGTTCATTAAGTACATTTTGTGTTCACACTTCAACACTCATCCCACCACAATGTACTGCATTGTAATCCCAACATCCTTTGAGAATATATGTTGGTTATGATTTGCATTCAATAGTTCACGATATTGAACCACTAACATGTGATATTTATCACTATGCTTATAAATTGTCATTTTGATTAAACAATCTTTCCACCCTTAAGGGATACATGGAATGGGTTAATTTCCAAATAGTGGTGATAATTATCATTGAGTGTTTTCACTCAGTCTCATATAAACTCCAATAATTCTCAATGTGAAAATGTGGTACGGATGATATTATATCTTTTAAAATTTACAAATCATTTTTTTAATGAATTCATTGGTACAACTAAACTGACTAAGTTACATGTGCAAACTATAAACATGCCACACAAAATTAATATCCTAATTGCAAAAATTCAATGAAAAATGAAAATTTTATGTGCCTGATGCATGACATGCCCATTTTAAAGAATTAGCTCCTCTACAGTAAAGATATTGTGAAAAATATGCTCTAATTATGCTTCCCATTGAGAGTTTTCTCTTAAAAGACACAATTCACTGAAATGACTATACAAGCCCCTAAAGAGACAAAGTGCCTAATAAAAATGATGATATTTCTCTCTCTCTCTCTCTCTCTCAATATATATATATATATATATATATATATATATATATATATATATATATATATATATATATATATATATAAAGAGAAATGTGGGATCAGAAAGAGATTTTCATTGATGATATATTCTAATTTGAAGTATCTACTGAAATCTCAAAGGATGATAATGATAACAAATAATTTATTATCCAACATGAAAATATGATATTCAATTATAATTAGGTTCTTTGAAAATTTAGTGTAACTTACATATAGTACAACGAAAAGTATTAACCCTATAGTTATAATTGTGCTATACGTGTGATATTACGTAAATAATATAATTGGAAAATAATTAAATTAATTCAAATATTATGTAATTGATTTAATCGGATAATTTTTCATGCTAAATTATAGGATTTAACTTATGGGATAAATTATGTTATTTTATTAGGTTGTATTTTTGTTGACTTATGGGGTCATTTGGAAGCCCGAATGGTGTTAGAAAGGTGGATGGTTGTACCTATGATATGGGTGATCCATTGGATTAAGTTTGTGTTTGGCCTTGAATTTTGGAGACATAAGCTAGAGATAATTTAGGTTAATAAAAATGACAAAAATCATTATAAAATATATGTTATATTGGTTTAGTTTATCCTTACCTCATTATACCTAACAAATCTAGACCTAATTGAGAGAGAGAGAGAGATCTTGAAGGAAAGGTTCCGGAGCAAAATTGGGAGATGAAGGTTTAGAGATTTGGAGGAACGCAGATTGGAATTCAACCACAAGTGGCATCATCTTCATAAAAAATTAAGGTTTTCATCTCTAGATAATCAATTCAATGATTATTTTTACTTACACCCTTTTGATATGATTAGTTATATTAGAATTCACGTAAATTAACTAAGTAAATTGAAGATATAATCTTAGATTAATAAATATAAAATTTAGAGTAAAAATTTTATGTTTGAATTATTAGAAAATTACAATTTGAGTCTAAAGATAAAACTAGGCTTTATTTCTAAGTTACGCAATTGAGTTAAATATGATTGTGATTAATGAGTTAAATCATGGGTGCATATCATAACTTTGCCAAAATCATTATTCATATGATTAGTGAAAGATTTATTAAATGAAATCATTTGGAATTAGAGAATACATACCTTATTGAAGAAATTAGTTTTTTATGCATAATATGGAATTTGGTTGATTCAATTTAGTAATTGGCTGGTTTAATTATGAAAGTCATATTTAACTATATTAGAATCCTCATCTTTTTTACCTATGTTGATAACTTATTGGATTCTTACGAAGAGTTTATGTAAATTGAGTTGAAATTATGATTGTAAATCCATTAAAATTGAACATATAACCATGCTTATGTACATTTATGAACCCATAAAATATATAAGATCTGTGAGTATTGATTGGGATAAACTGGATCAAAATTGGTTAGTTTTGGAATATGAAATACACTACTTTTTGAAGTGGGTTTTCGAATCTACTATAGTACCTGAATCGATTCCCTTCTACAGTACCCAGATCGACCCTTCTCTCTACCCGGATGGAGCTCCCTGCAGTTAAAGGGTTTTAGTATATTTTTAGGTCGGGGGTGAACCTATATCCCTATAGCACCTTACCAAATTATATTTTGGACCAATAGGGACGTCTTAATAAGATTAGTGAGTGATAGATCAACCTAGATAAATTGAGATACCTTTTTGAAGTTCAATTACTGGTTATGGACTAATTGTAATACCCCGTAATTTTAAATGACTTTTAAAATGGGTTATATTTTAAATTAATGGATTAATTGGATTTTATTATTAATTAATTTATTTGGGTTTTATCCGGACGGTGGATATTAAAATGGATGATTCTGAATATTACTTAAAGATATTTAGGTAATATATGAATGTGATGTCATTGATATGACTGTATGATATAAATTCGGTAATTTATATTTTTAGTCAGACGCGGTATGGGACGTGTCGGGACTAGTTTATTAAATTAAAAAAGAAATTTATTTTCTTTCGACCTTATAGTCATTTTGACTACGTCGTTGCGTCCGTAAGGTTCGAAATAGTCAGAAAAGTCTATTTGGATGTTAATTTTGAGTCTCGGGTCATTTGGAAATGAATAGACAACCCGAAAGGGCATTTTAGTCATTTTTCTAGGGGGGATGAATAGTGATTTCGGATTTTGGCCTATTATAAGTATTGGTAGATTAAGTCTATGAGGGTTATTCATCTCCTCTACACAAAATAGAGAAGTCATCTTCCTAGAGAGAGTTAAAGAGTGCTTGGGAAGGGAAAAGCCTACTTGGGAAGGAGAAGAACAAGAACCAAGGTTCACCACCACCAACCACCACCGGAGTTTGACCGGAGAAGGGAAAACCAACTGAGATATACTACACCAAAGGATCATACCTTCAGTAAAGGCATGTGTTTGATAATGGCAATTTAAGTTTGTATATTGTCCATGTTAGAATAGTATGAAAAGAGAAGATTATTCATGTTTGGAAGAAATAATGGAGTATTAAATGGATTTCTGGAAACTGAAATGATATAGGAATTAAACTCATGTTTTAGGTTAATAATAATCCACGAAATAGTCATGAATCTGTTGAAGAAATTATGAAAACCATTGATGTGTTCTTGAAGATGATATGTTGATAAATTTCTGGAAATAAGGAGATAAACATGCTTTTTAATCCAATCCCTTGATGATTCTAGGATGTTTAGAGTATTGGAAATCGTTCATATATGTTGATATATCATGTAGTAAAGATTATAAGTCATTTGGGATGTTTAGATGAAGGTTTAAATGATCATAAGTTGCTAAACTCGTAGTTGCAGAAAATGCAGAAAACCAGGCTGTGACCTGAGGGATCGATCGATCGACCCCTTCCTTCGATCGATCGACCTCCCCAGAATATGTAAAGTTGTTTCTTTTTAAATGTTGATTCTTATCCCAAACCTTTTGTGGATCTTTGGTGATTATTATTTGGATATTATGGGACTTAGAAAATATCAGTAAACCCTTGATAAGATTTACATTAATTTGATTTGGATTCAAGTGATTAAAAATGTTGAAAATTATATCAAATGGAATTTCGGTTGCTAGATTCATTTGTTAAATTCTAAATGGAGATGTATGAGGATTAAAGATAGGACCAGTAGGGGTGATTGAATATAACACCTGGGTATCCTTAAGTTTACAAGAGGGTTTAATCCAAAGTGAAAGAAAATGTGTTTATAAGAGATTTGAAACTATCGATTTTAACCTTAATTAAAAGGAGAACTAAAATCGTAGTAATTCGGGAGAAATGATGTTATGGACCAGTAGGATATTAGTGAATTCTTACTGAATATATGTTGAGGAAAAACCTATTTAAATATTGTCTATTGAGTGAGGGTAGCCTTAGGGTTACAATTTGAACATCAAGGACTGAGTTTAAGCTCAATATTGATTTCGCAAGGACGGAGTGTAATACAAGAGCGTAGTGGTGTGTCTCCTGGATAGAGATGGGAGTTTAGAACACATTTGGTTGAAAGAAGGTATGAGGTTATCCTGATCGCATAGTTGAAGTTGTCGGACCTCCTCGATCGACAAAGTTAAGTAGTAGTGTATTGGAGGGGTTCCTTGTTTGGATTTCGCTTTGCAAGACGCTCCGCGCATGAACCTTAACGACGTCGGGAGTGGAGAGATGTTATAGGATGCGAGGATAATTAAATTATGAAGTAAAGATATGATACGTGGAATTTAAAAGAGATATAATGCTACGTATGGGAAATATCTTAGGGTAGTGATATTACCTTATTGATATTATATTATAGGTATGATAATACCTATTAGATTGATTGATGATTTATGTGTATGACATACCTAGCTTACTTGCTATCGGTGGGAGGTTTGCGCGTGAGGGCAGTCATATCCTGATGAATCCATGGGATCTTTGATTTGTCGCTTGAGAACATAGGTCTATGAAAGACTTATCAGGGAGTTGATAAGTCCGCTGACTGTGGGTACGTAGGTATGTGCGTGACCCATGGATACGAGAACTATGTTCGCCTCCAATTTGTTTGTTGTTGTTTGTGGTTCGTGGAATCTTACCGAACCTTTAGTCCCCTATTCGGCGACCTGCGATGATGGGACATGATAGCAGAGTAATGCATTGCACCGCGGCTGTGACTCGGGGTGTCGTATTATATATGAATATATATATAATGGATTAAATGATTGAATGGATATATTGTGGTTAAATCTATCTACGGTGATAATTGTAGATAATGGTGAATAGAGAAAGATAATGGAATTAAGTTAATGAATGTTTATGCTTATAGAATTGAAAAGCTTAACTCATGTTAATGAGAAACGATTCATATTAATGAGTAATGATTCATGTTAATGAGAAACTAATCATATACAAGAGAAATGTAAATGAATAATAATGTGACGTATGGTATGGGACATACGGGGATTATGATATGGGAATGGAATTATAATATGGAGACTAGAAAAGAGGAACCATTAACTAGGAGGTTAATAGGAAACGTTAAGTGTGCACTCTAGTTGAGAGGTGAGAATAACAAGTGAGAGTTGGATCTAACATGTACATAATAAATGCTTTATTGCACTTGTTAAATACTTGCTGCTTTAAAAATCATCTACACATTCGGGCTCTGACCCATTTCCTTGCATATTTTCTCTTCTATTGTATCTCTATATCAGGTGTCCAGCAACAGGGACGCCAACCTTAGCGGATTTTGACAGGCTATGGATTTATGGAGTTTTGGTTAGACGCCTATCTTCATTTGATTCACAGTATTCTTAGTTAGGGCATGTCGCCAAAATGATTTCAGTTATCTTTTCTATCGAGGTCAAATACTATTGTATTAGGGTCTTTTTAATACAGTTGTTATTGATGGGATTACTGTAATGGATTAATTCTATTTGGGAATGTTTATTCCAACTGCATTTAAATTCTTTTGTGATATATTTACAATTAAGTGTTGTAGAATAAAATGTGTTGTGTTATTCTTAAACTAAAAATGGTTTTGTTGAAATTTAAATTTGGAAAATTTTTAACACCAGCTTAATTGGGTATTGGGTGAGTTGTAAATGTTTTCGACAGTGATGCTAAGAATGAGCCAACTGTATATTCTATTTTAATTTGGTATGGGACTGCCTCCCCGGTATTTAATTAGGCGGGGTGTTACAGGTGGTATCAGAGCATCAGGTTCTAGTGTCCTTTAGGATCTGTACGGCTTACTGTGTTTTCAACTTAGCGTTCTTTGATGTAGAGCGCTATGAGTAGGATTATTGCTTTTCTATTTACGCTTACGATCTTCAGCTATTTTGAGATATCAAATACTGATAGTGTTCTCTCGTTTCAGATGCCTCCTCGACGTGCACCTCAGGCCGCCCTAGCTCAGGGTACGATGACTGCGGCCGAAGTTGCTGCAATTGTTGCTCAGGCAGTCAATGCTGCTGTAGCTGCTGTTCAGCAGGCTCCCGCACCGGCACCGGTTGTGCCACCCGCGCAAGGGCAAGTGTTTCCTACTGCATGGGAACGAGCGAGGGATGCCTTTCAGAAAGCGCACCCACCTGAGTTTCAGGGAGGATCAGATGTTGTGACTGCTAGCCAATGGAAGAAAGATATCCAACGACATTTGAGAATGATTGAATGCACTGAGGTTCAACGTCAAATACTAGCCACATTCAAGCTAGTAGGGGCAGCTTTGCAATGGTGGGAAGCTACAACCACTATGGAGGAGAGGGACACAATGACTATCCAAGACTTTTGGATACGGTTTGATGGGAAGTATTTTCCTTCCGCCATCCAGACAGAGATGAGGCGGAAGCTACTTAATTTGAAACAGGGAGAGAAAACTGTGGCGGAATATGAGGAAGAGTTTACGAGATTAACTAATTTGGTACCAGCTAAAGTACCTACTGAGGAGAGGAGAGTCCTAATGTTCACTGATGGGTTGAACTATAAAATTTGCCAACATTTATTGGGGAATCTTTCACTACGCACGTATGCAGATGTTCTTAATGCTGCAATGCTCCACTGTCAGGATAACCGTTTACATAATCAGAGTGTCAAGCGGGGGTTTGGGTCAGGCCTGCAAGGCAAGACTACTGGGGGCAGTTTTAGTGGGACTCTATTAGGGCAGAGTCATCAGCGTCAGAGTGAGCAGGGTTCCCAGACAGGGGACTATGCTAAGCGTTTGTGATCTGGAGATTCTCGACTTGAAGATAGAGGTATTGGGCAAGGACAACAGGGCCATCAGGGCCAGAGACAGGCTCATCAGGGCCAAGGGAAGGGAGGTAATGGCCAGCAGGTTCGGGGTCAACAGGGACAAGGTGGTGGAAAGTTTGCGGGAAAATGTTTCGTGTGTGGCAAGTATGGCCATAAACGTCAAGATTGTCCTGAGAAAGACAAATTTCCTCAGCAACAACATGCTAGACAGGAGCCACAGGTACCAGTGTTTCCACCAGCTGCTCTTCCAGCTCCAGCTCCGGTGCTAGCACTACCTCCCATTCCAGCAGCACCCGCGCAGCAGGGTCAGTACGGGCGTGTATATAACGTCCGACAGGCAGCGAATCAAAAACCACCACCCGCGAATGAGGGTATGTTTTCTATCTACGGGATTATGAAGTGCATATTGATTTTTGTAGTGATTTTGTGTGGGCATAAGGGTTGCTAAACATAGCCTATAGTAATGTTATTTACGTAGATTCACTGAGGGGTGTGGGACACCTTTATATGACATGTTATCACGTGGGTTTGATTTTTATGGGATTACTTACCTTGGGCATGTCCGAGCGTGATGTGGCTATCGGCAAGCATTGACTTGTGGTATATGAGAGCATATGTCTGCATCTTGTCTTCTATAAGAGAGTAGATGCGTAGACTCTATTTGAAATCGAAAAACCAATTTTTTGTTTTAAATCGATAAACCTGATATTGTTTTTTTCTAAACCAATTTTTTTATATTATTGACTAAGGACCTTAGGAGTTTCGATGACCGACTACTTTAGGAAGTAGTGTATCGGGGTGGTTCCTTGTTTGGATTTCGCTTGCGAGACACCCCACGCATGAAACTAATAACCGTTGGGAGTCGAAATAAGTTAGGTCTTTGAGAAACGAGTTTATAACCTTTGCGAAACTTTTAATATGGAAAGCGGTACGAGAGGGTGTATGGGCGCCCTGGATGATTGGATTGTAGTATTTTTCATAAATGTGAAAAAGGTAAGTAATTGAGACTTCATGATTTATTTGTTCACTACGAGAGGATCATTTTTCCCAAAGTTTATCACGAGGACGGTATAGGGAAGATTAGGTAAGGTCTAAATTTGATTCAGTTGAAACTATATGGTGAGGGT
Source organism: Sambucus nigra (assembly GCA_949130495.1). Taxonomy (NCBI): domain Eukaryota; kingdom Viridiplantae; phylum Streptophyta; class Magnoliopsida; order Dipsacales; family Adoxaceae; genus Sambucus; species Sambucus nigra. The sequence goes on from OX422208.1 coordinate 206,457,899, forward strand.
TGGCGTATAACATCGATAGGGATTTTGTTAATGTACTGTATGGGCGATACATCTTGGATTTCTTGCGATGGGAGATTTATACTCGGAGTTGACCTTACCGGTATGACTTATATTCCTGAATTTTGGGACGAAATTCTGATATAAGGGGGGAAGTATGTAATACCCCATAATTTTAAATGACTTTTAAAATGGGTTATATTTTAAATTAATGGATTAATTGGATTTTATTATTAATTAATTCATTCGGGTTTTATCCGGACGGTGGATATTAAAATGGATGATTCTGAATATTACTTAAAGATATTTAGGTAATATATGAATGTGATGTCATTGATATGACTGTATGATATAAATTCGGTAATTTATATTTTTAGTCAGACGCGGTATGGGATGTGTCGGGACTAGTTTATTAAATTAAAAAGGAAATTTATTTTCTATCGACCTTATAGTCATTTCGACTGCGTCGTTGCGTCCGGAAGGTTCGAAATAGTCAGAAACGTCTATTTGGATGTTAATTTTGAGTCTCGGGTCACTTGGAAATGAATAGACAACCCGAAAGGGCATTTTGGTCATTTTTCTAGGGGGATGAATAGTGATTTTAGATTTTGGCCTATTATAAGTATTGGTAGATTAAGTGTATGAGGGTTATTCATCTCCTCTACACAAAATAGAGAAGTCATCTTCCTAGAGAGAGTTAAAGAGTGCTTGGGAAGGGAAAAGCCTACTTGGGAAGGAGAAGAACAAGAACCAAGGTTCACCACCACCAACCACCACCGGAGTTTGACCGGAGAAGGGACAACCAACTGAGATATACTACACCAAAGGATCAGACCTTCACTAAAGGCAAGTGTTTGATAATGGAAATTTAAGTTTGTATATTGTCCATGTTAGAATAGTATGAAAAGAGAAGATTATTCATGTTTGGAAGAAATAATGGAGTATTAAATGGATTTCTGGAAACTGAAATGATATAGGAATTAAACTCATATTTTAGGTTGATAATAATCCACGAAATAGTCATGAATCTATTGAAGAAATTATGAAAACCATTGATGTGTTCTTGAAGATGATATGTTGATAAATTTCTGGAAATAAGGAGGTAAACATGCTTTTTAATCCAATCCCTTGATGATTCTAGGATGTTTAGAGTATTGGAAATAGTTCATATATGTTGATATATCATGTAGTAAAGATTATAAGTCATTTGTGATGTTTAGATGAAGGTTTAAATGATCATAAGTTGCTAAACCCGTAGTTGCAGAAAATGCAGAAAACCAGGCTGTGACCTGAGGGATCGATCGATCGACCCCTGCCTTCGATCGATCGACCTCCCCAGAATATGTAAAGTTGTTACTTTTTAAATGTTGATTCTTATCCCAAACCTTTTGTGGATCTTTGGTGATTATTATTTGGATATTATGGGACTTAGAAAATATCAGTAAACCCTTGATAAGATTTGAATTAATTTGATTTGGATTCAAGTGATTAAAAATGTTGAAAATTATATCGAATGGAATTTCGGTTGCTAGATTCATTTGTTAAATTCTAAATGGAGATGTATGAGGATTAAAGATAGGACCCGTAGGGGTGATTGAATATAACACCTGGGTATCCTTAAGTTTACAAGAGGGTTTAATCCAAAGTGAAAGAAAATGTGTTTATAAGAGATTTGAAACTATCGATTTTAACCTTAATTAAAAGGAGAACTAAACTCGTAGTAATTTGGGAGAAATGATGTTATGGACCAGTACGATATTAGTGAATTCTTACTGAATATATGTTGAGGAAAAACCTATTTAAATATTGTGTATTGAGTGAGGGTAGCCTTAGGGTTACAATTTGAACATCAAGGACTGAGTTTAAGCTCAATATTGATTTCTCAAGGACGGAGTGTAATACAAGAGCGTAGTGGTGTGTCTCCTGGATAGAGATGGGATTTTAGAACACATTTGGTTGAAAGAAGGTATGAGGTCATCCTGATCGCATAGTTGAAGTTGTCGGACCTCCTCGATCGACAAAGTTAAGTAGTAGTGTATTGGAGGGGTTCCTTGTTTGGATTTCGCTTTGCGAGACGCTCCGCGCATGAACCTTAACGACGTCGGGAGTGGAGAGATGTTATAGGATGCGAGGATAATTAAATTATGAAGAAAAGATATGATACATGGAATTTAAAAGAGATATAATGCTACGTATGGGAAATATCTTAGGGTAGTGATATTACCTTCTTGATATTATATTATAGGTATGATAATACCTATTGGATTGATTGATGATTTATGTGTATGACATACCTAGCTTACTTGCTATCGATAGGAGGTTTGCGCGTGATGGCAGTCATATCCTGATGAATCCATGGGATCTTTGATTTGTCGCTCGAGAACATAGGTCTATAAAAGACTTATCAGGGAGTTGATAAGTCCGCTGACTGTGGGTACGTAGGTATGTGCGTGACCCATGGATACGAGAACTATGTTCACCTCCAATTTGTTTGTTGTTGTTTGTGGTTCGTGGAATCTTACCAAACCTTTAGTCCCCTATTCGGCGACCTGCGATGATGGGACATGATAGCAGAGTAATGCATTGCACCGCGGCTGTGACTCGGGGTGCCGTATTATATATGAATATATATATAATGGATTAAATGATTGAATGGATATATTGTGGTTAAATCTATCTACGGTGATAATTGTAGATAACGGTGAATAGAGAAAGATACTGGAATTAAGTTAATGAATGTTTATGCTTATTGAATTGAAAAGCTTAACTCATGTTAATGAGAAATGATTCATACTAATGAGTAATGATTCATGTTAATGAGAAACTAATCATATACAGGAGAAATGTAAATGAATAATACTGTGACGTATGGTATGGGACATACGGGGATTATGATATGGGAATGGAATTATAATATGGAGACTAGAAAAGAGGAACCATTAACTAGGAGGTTAATAGGAAACATTAAGTGTGCACTCTAGTTGAGAGGTGAGAATAACAAGTGAGAGTTGGATCTAACATGTACATAATAAATGCTTTATTGCACTTGTTAAATACTTGCTGTTTTAAAAATCATCTACACATTCGGGCTCTGACCCATTTCTTTGCATATTTTCTCTTCTATTGTATCTCTATATCAGGTGTCCAGCAACAGGAACGCCAACCTTAGAGAATTTTGACAGGCTATGGATTTATGGAGTTTTGCTTAGACGCTTATCTTCATTTGATTCACAGTATTCTTAGTTAGGGCATGTCGCCCAAAGGATTTCAGTTATCTTTTCTATCAAGGTCAAATACTATTGTATTCGGGTCTTTTAAATACAGTTGTTATTGATGGGATTACTGTAATGGATTAATACTATTTGGGAATGTTTATTCCAACTGCATTTAAATTCTTTTGTGATATCTATTCACTTAAGTGTTGTAGAATAAAATGTGTTGTGTTATTCTTAAACTAAAAATGGTTTTGTTGAAATTTAAATTTGGAAAGTTTTTAACACCAGCTTAATTGGGTATTGGGTGAGTGGTAAATGTTTTCGACAGTGATGCTAAGAATGAGCCGACTGTATATTCTGTTTTAATTTGGTATGGGACTGGCCACCCGGTATTTAATTAGGCGGGGTGTTACACCAATGTGCAATGGTTCGGTTAAGGAATTGAATAAAGGATCATGTTTAATCATGGTTTGTACCAGTAAGAGGGTTCTGGGAAGGATAAAGTGTACCTTAGTCAAAAGGCTAAGTTGAGATACTTAAAGATATTTAACTAATGGTTAAAAATCGCAACACACTAAATGATATTATAGATACCTTTTTGGTGATGTGTACCTACTTATATGTTTTGATTCTTTTTGGTGATGTGTACCTAAATATATGTTTTAATGTGTGTGCACATACCTAGGCTTGTGGAAAAGATACTAAGTTAGATATTTGATGGGATATGTGTGTTGTACTGTGGTCAAAACCCCCCAGACTAATGCCAACGATTGGGTATAAGTCTATTATCCTGTTCCTGTGTTCTTATTATAGCCCATCTCCCAACACGGGATAATAGGACTAGATACTTCTATGTAAAAGTTGGTATGTGTCTATACAGTTGGTATGATGACATAGTGATTTTCCCTTGATGTGGACTTAGAGTCTCAAGGTGTCAAGAATTTTTATAATCGCTACTAGTGGAAGCATTAGTGATCCTCGAAGGTGTAGAGAGACCTTCACAAGATATTTGGTTGGGGGTTGTGTGAGAGCCTCATCATTTATGATCATGGGTTGAGTGGACTCATGTTGTTGATTTATTGGCAGTCCATGGGAGTATCTTATATATTCTATTGTTGATTTATTGGCGAGTTGTGTGAATGCTCTGTCTATTGTGGTTATGGCTCAGGTGTACTCACGTTGTTCATATTCTAGCGGTTGCATACTTGCAGTATAATGAGTTGTGTAAGGATATAATATGGGTAGCTAGCGGTAGCTTTTCCTTAGGCTATTGAACTAAGTATGGTAACGAGTATTTTTATAAAATTTTCCTTAGTTTATGAGATAATATAAAATATAGAGTACTTATAATACGACCGTTGGGTAGTATTTTAGTAGATACGTGATCGGGTGTATATGGGATATTTGAACTTAAGGGACAATATAGATTTCCTAAGGTGAAAGGGCAGTGTGAATGCTCAACAGTGCCCCACAAGCTGTTTGGATGATTTGTTAGGATTTGGGATGTGCGGAATTATGTATTAGTGGGTATTGTTTTTGCGTTTATTTATAGTACTACTAGATGTGATATATCTATGGAGTTAATGTATTACGTTGGTAATGGGTAAACCCTATGGTGGTATAGTATATTAAGTACTTCGTTAGTAGGTGCTCTCATTAGCGAAGAGTGCAGGACATTTATTATTGTCAGAACAAGGAGTTATGATTAGACTCTCTAATATGCTAAGGGGTGTACTAGTTATTGTATCTATTGAGATAGATATTCGTGCTTAAATGAGTACTTTAGATGAAATATATATATATATATATATATATATATATATATATATATATATATATATATATATATATATATATATATATTAGTGATGAGGTCTAGTAAGCGTTAGATCTCGACAATCAACTAATCTAGACAGACATGTATTTAATCGGATTTTTATGTTTCCCATGCACGGAATCTAGTGCTAGTTGGGAGTCGAGAGAGGATGTGATACTACGACGTATAGTTATATAATGGATCTTAATAAGATTTGGATTGAGATAATAGTCTAGAGATGATTATTTGGTGGGTAATGTTTGAGTATGTGGTAGTCCTAATAACTTGTATTTGAGAACAAAATCCCCTATAGGTAAGAATAGTTAGTGCTTGGTGATCATCTTAAAGTTATACGTTACCATTTGTTCGAGACTTTAGATATTAGAATTGTGCTACTTTATACATAGGGAATATTGAGATATTATCTGCATGTCATTTCATATATATTTGGAGACTTGTCTTTTGTGTATCTTGAGGATCACATAGTTTAGTATACTTTATTCTTATCTATGTTTAGGTTATGTAGAAGATTTCTTGCAGTGGGTTTCGATCCGCATTCATTGGCTTATATTTACAGGTTCCCTCGCGGGGGTAGAAGTTGCTCTTAATGTTGTTGATTCCTTACCATGGGTTGCAAATGAGGATATGTGTGTTGTAGAGTTCTTCTAGTTTTAATTATACAACATAGAGAACATTCTATAATCAATTCTATAATTTAATTTTATTATAGAATTGTAATTCAGTTGATCAGTTTGCATTAAAAGTCTTTATAATAATATTTAAGTTGTATTAGTTTATTCATATTATATGCATATGGATATTGAGGTTTTTATTATTGACATATTTGTATGGTTTAATTTTATTCATATTAGTATGGACTTTTATGTTATTCCACATGCTTAGAATGTTATGAATTATTTTACTCTCGTAAATTGGGTATTTAGGACTAGTCACCCTAAATATGGAATTTACGGGGTGTCACAAATTTGGTGTTTATAAGAAAGTGAAAGTAAAAAATAAATAAATTTCTAGATATTATGCACACTTAGTTGATCATGTTTTCTTATGTAAAACTAGTATATAATATAAAGAGTTGTACTATTTTATTATGATTGAAATGAATTTTTCTACTTAATAAATCTAGAAAACTTAATATCAACTTTATGGACGTGGCAAACGTATACTTATATGCGAATTTAAATATTGATATTTATATAAAGACTAGTGAAGGATTTAATTTTTCCAAAGCAACGCCAAAGAGTATGCACTCAATAAAACTAAAACATTCACTGCTCATGTTAAAGAAATTTGGAAGAATATGGTACCACTGTCTTAGTGAAATACTTAACAAACATAGGATATGAGGGGAATCTACTTTGTTCGTGTATTTTTATAAAAAAAATCTCAGAAAGGATTTGTCGTTGTAGTAACTTTTGTTGATGATATAATATAACTATATGTTCTCGCGAGCTCAAAAAATCTTTAAAATATCTAGAGAAGGAATTTGAAATTCAAGACATTTATGAAACAAGGTATTGTCACATCCTATGGACCGAGCACAATTCTAGTGGAATAGTGGACCATTGGTCAAATTATAATGAAAAATTCATACAATTAGTTAACATGGAGGAAGCATCATTGGATGATAAGAAATACTTAAACCGTTAGAATGATGACGATGAAATGGTTCAAAAGAATCGGGTTTGAGTGTTAATGGTGTATTGATATACTTTGCATAATACAAGATTGAACACATTATTCTTACTTAATCATTTGACGAGATATTTAGTAATGACTTTAAGACATGGATTGCTACCAAACTTATTTGATACATTCGTGTAATTACAAGTTTGTGATTATGTTATTTAGATGAAAATTATCAATATGATGTTCGTAAAGGATTATAACTAATAACTTATAATGTCCTCCTCTTAGTGGCAATTATAAAATCTAATGAAAATTTACTAATAAACATTGGTAGCTACCCCCATTTAATTACGCATATGATCCTAGTAGCAATAAATGAAGCATATAAATAATGTGTTTGGCTGACATCCTTAAGCGCTATATCTAAAACACATGTGAATTGCCTCCAATAATATTTTTTTAATAGTATCTACGAAGACAATGGTACTTGTATAGCTTCTAAGGACAACACGAAAGATATGCCCAATCACATCTCACCAAATTTATTTGGGTCATTTACTGTTTGAGGTACGTTTGTTTATAATATTAGTTGCTTGGGCACGTTTGTTTACGTATTAGTTCGTTGGGGCCAAAACTACCGAAAACCGTTAGTTGACTCAGTTGATCGTTAGCTGACATCATCAACAGTTTTCTCTCACATTATAAAAGACATCTTTGCCCTTGACATTTTTGCCCTTTAAATTAAAGCATAAAAATTATTGTTTAATATTAATAAAAATATTTTTAATATATATATATATATATAGTCTTGTTCTTGTGCGGACTAGTCCGCATTTTAAGAGTGCGGACATGACATGTGTCACCTGGCGGTGAGTCCAGAAAAGAGAGAGAGTGTGTCTATAATTTAGACGATAATTTCTAGGAGCACCGTTTGGTGACACATGTCCGGTCCGCACTCTTAAAATGCGGACTAGTCCACACAAGAGTATTTTATATATATATATATATTTTTTTTATTTTAAAAAATATATATAAAAAAGGATGGTCACCAATTAAAAACTGTTTTCCACCCAAAAAAATAATTTCCGTAAATAAAAAAGGATTTTCAGTTAAAAAAATATAACCGAATAAGAAATAAAACTGAATATATATATATATATATATATATATATATATATATATATATATATATATATATATATATATATATATATATATATATATATATATATATATATATATATTGTATGTTAATAAAAGCTATATATATATTATAATTTTAAAACCTGTTTATAAATAAATATATTAAAAACTTTTTTACAGTTTTTTAAAGAATAAAATACTAAACTATCTAAAAATAATTGATTAAAAAACACTGTTTAAAATTGAGTTAAAAAAAATATATATGTTTTCAGGAAAAAAAATAAAAAAACCTCCAGAAAATCGAGTATACAAATTTACAAAACAGTAAAAAAAATTTAAATAAAATTATTCAAAACATTTGAAAATTGTTAAAAATATAAAAGTAAGTTCCATAGTATTTTTTGAAAAATCATTAAAAATATTTTAAAAAACTGTTATAAACATTTAAAAATATTTTTATAAATGTTTAAACGAAGAAAATCATTTAAAAATATGATTTTCAGGAAATAAAGTATTCTATGAAATAAAAAAAAATGTTAGACCGTGTTTTTTTTTTAAATTAAAAACAATTAAAAAAACTGTTTCAGATTTTTTAATTTTTTTAAAAATTATTTTCAGTATAAGAAATTAGTTTCACCAAATACAAAATTATTTTCAGTATAAAAATTTAGTTTCACCTCCGGTCTAATTAAAAAATTTTGGGTATATTATTTTCATTTATTTTTGCTGGAAATTACTTATTTTGTAATTAGAAATCATTTTTTGGGTAGAAAAAAAATTTGTTTTGTTGAAAATCATGGTTTAATATTTTTAAATCATTTTAGAAATATATTTTCATTTGTTGAAAATCTTTTTTTTGAAATTTGTTTTAGAAATCATTTTTTTCTGAAGGGTTTTGGAAATTATTTTTTTTAAAATCATTTCATAAACAATTTTTTAACTAAGAATCATTTTTAAACATTATAAATAGTTTTTTAACATTTTTAAACATGATTCAAAAAACTGTTGGGATTGTATAGTGATGCATAGCATTTTAATTGGTGGAAAATGTGTTTTTTTGGGATATATATATATATATATATATATATATATATATATATTGGTGGAAATCAGTTTTTTAACTGATGGGATCATTTTTTGGGTGGAAAACAATTTTTTTGTGTTGAAAATCATTTTAATTGGTGGAAAAATATTTTTTTTGGGAAATATATATATTTTTTTAACTAAAATCATTTTTATTTTTTACTCTTTTGCTGGAAAACGTTTTTATTTTCTGGAAATATTTTTTTGGGTGGAAATTTTTTTTTATTTGGTGAAAATAATTTTTAACCTCTTTCTTTTCTAAATATTCAAACATTATTATGAATTATTATACATTATTTTCTAAATATTCAAACCTTATAATTTATAAACAGGTTTTAACATTTTTTAAACTTTATTAAAAACATATTTTATAAATGAATATACTTTATAACATATTTTGTTGAAAATCATTTTATTTGGTTGAATATACTTTTTTAAACATTATTATAAAACTCATTTTTAAACATTATTATACAACATATTTTGAAATGGGGTAAAATGATTTTCATTGAAATGGGATTTAGGTTTTAAATAAGGGTATAAGAGTGTTTAGATATACGGGTATAATGGTAAAGGACAATAGAATTTTAAACCGTTAATGGCAGTTGACAGAAATCATTAAAATTATAAATAAGCATACCCCAAGCAACTAATATTATAAAGAAACGTACTTCAATTAGTAAATAACCCAATTTATTTTACACATGTGAGTTGAAAAAGAGTCTCAAGTCATTATAGATTAACTAATAATCTTGTAGTGCTTTTGACCAAAAATTTACTAAAGTCAACATTCTAAAAAATGGTGCGCGATTTATAGGCATGGGTCAACTTCGTCACGAGACAAATTGAGACTTGCCAATATTAGGGGGCTTACTCATTAGGGAGATTATTTGGGAGTTACATTCCCGATCCTAATTTTCTTTCAAGTATTTATTTTCCCGCTAGATTTTCCTAAGAAATGTTTTATATAGGTAACAAGTGTATCTAAAAGAAGTTGAATGATCTCGAAGAATGTTGTGTTTATTTTCCTTTGATTTTTCCTTCACATGGTTATCCCTTAACAATGTTTTCATGAGATGACCATCAGTGAACGGTGGGTGTGATATAATTTTTTTGTTATAACATTTTCTCCTCGCAAACATACTAATTTAAGGAACCTAAAACCGAAGGAAACAAGAAATAAAGGACATCCACTCATTTTATTCAATTTTTGCGCTTTGCCAAAATTATAGTTTGATAGTCTGCATAAAAATTGAAATTTAAAAAAAAGACGAAATTGACGTCTTGTCATTTTAAACTTTGACATGAATAAAAAGAGTTTTATCTGTGTAAATGTATTAAAGAACACATATGAGGTGCTGTGGAAGAAAGAGAGAAAAGTAAAAGAAAAGATGTTTTCGAGTACCTTGTGTGAAGCAAGATAAAATCCATTTCCATTGAGGGGAGCAATGAAGAATTAGTAATACGTATATGAAGGGAAGAGAAAATCTGGAAACGTTTGTTAGAATTAGAAACAAGGGCGATAATTAAGCATAACCCCAGGTGGCGAATAGCAACGTTTGTGGGGACACCAAAATTGATGCCAACGGATATTAGATGCCACACAAGTTGACTATTTCAAAGAAAATTAAATTACACACTTGTCTTGTCTTTTCTTTTCTTTCTTTCTTTCTTTTTTTTTTTTTTTTTTTTTTTTTTTTTTTTAAGATTTGCAGGTGTGTGGAATGCACGTTGAATAATGAAAGTGGAGCACCGTACAGTTTTGGGCCATAATGTAGATTAAAAGGCTAAACATGGAAACAAAAATGGTTGATTCAGAATCGCCCAGGAAAATACGAGGTATAGTTGGTTTTTACATAAATTGGGATTTTGGCAAACAGAACTTTGAGACGAAGATTGTTAAGCGAGATACTATAACCATACATTCGTATTAGTTTTAACTGCTATGTATTCCGCGCAATGCGCAAGTGTATTATAATATTACCTTATATCCTCTAATTTAAAGAGATAGAAAATAAATAAATAAATAACAATTAAAAAAAGTGAGAATAAAAAGAGGTTGAGAGAGATGGAGAGAAAGCCCCGCTTAACAACCATCAGACACCGGGCAATTTACTGGCGTTTGAAAAGCTCTCATCATAAGCGGAAATAAATTTTCATGCAGTGTTGAACTAAGTAATAATCTATTTTTTTAATTAACAATATTCACCCATTTAACATATTTCCGACATAATAATAAATATTCACTCCGTTCCGTAAACATATAGCTTACAAATATATGTTATGTAATCAAATTAATAAAAATTATTCACTCAGTTAACAAATATATGGCATAAAAATAAATTAGCATCTTATATGGCATCGAACCCATCTTCAGTTAAATCCATTTACGTCTAACCCTTCAAATCTGTAATCCTAAGCACACCAGTCATCACCCATGTGTTCCTGTCACGTTCAAATATTAAGAAGATTAACATAGAAATCATTTTAAAACCTTCACAAATGCAAAAAAGCCCAATAGTAATAGCATAGAACACCTGAAAGAAACCACCAAAAAATATCATCGGAAGATAAACTTTATCATAAAATATTATGAACACCTGAAAGAAACCACAAAAACCTGAGTTGCGTTCCATTTTCTGACAGACTAAAAATGGACAAAAGATTATAATATATTACAAAATATTTTTGGATTAAAATTCATGAGAGGCAAAACTAAAGTCACCTTGCGTTTGCTCACCTTCTTAGGCAATAGATTATGGTGAATGTTGGGCATAACTCTCCCACTGGCAAATATAATAAAACCCAAAAATTTGCTCATCTCTTCATCGTTTCTCACCCCCACAAGCTCTATATGCCTTGGAACTATACGTATTAACATCACGTTGAAATTATAGATGCAAAATATACTATCTATACAATCAAAAGAACAAAACCCACTTCAAAAATCAAAACCAACAGTGGGAGTGTTTCAAATTTTATGTTTACTAACCCATGTATACCATCTACGCAAACAAATGAACAAAACTCACATAAAAAATTAAAATCAGTAGTAAATAATGAAACAGGTGGTAGAGTTAGGTATGTGTTTCCAACTAAAAACAGGTCAAAAACATAACATAGAGAGTGATTAAGGAGGAAGATCACTGGGAAGATTTTTACCTGGAACAAAAATTGCTGGGTGAGAATGAGAAACTGCAGAGAATGAGAAATATTTGTCCTATGTTGTCCAGTAAATTAGATTGCCCAAAAGGATGTATATATTCCATTGTAGAATGTGGATGGGGTGAAAAGGGAGATGAAGAGGCTGTTTTGACAAAGAGTTCAAAGGTCTCACAAAATAGAATAAGAGAGCATTACATAAAAAAAAATTATGATAAGAAACATTGAAGAGAGAGATTAAAGGTTTGATGGGGCAAAGAACCTATTGATATTCTATAGTATTAATTACAAAGGTTTGTATTGATACCTCCTAATACTATCGTATTAGAGGTATATAATAGATTATGAATTTATTATTTATTTAATAAATTAATTTTTTTGGTTTAATGATCTTCATGTATGAATTTATATACAAAAAAATCAAATCTTCAGTTTTTATGTGACATAAGCTTCTCGTTCACAATTTTAGATGAAACTTGACACACCATCAGTACGGCTATAGCACAATATATATAAGTAAGTATATATTGATTACGATAAATAATGTAGTTTTAATTTATTGTGTTGATACACTTTGTGTGTATTGAATTGGACTACCTCGAGATTATTGTGTTTGTACTTATTTTAATAAGACAATGTATATCTCATGATTATTAGGTTTACTTAAGCTCTTAATCATAATATACTTTATGGATAAGTGAACTAGTTGTTTATTGCTTTGATTTATCGTGTGAGATTCATTATTGGATCAATAAACTTGATAGATTGGGTGGGGGTGATTAAAATATGTTGAAATTCATTTATGGATGGAACTGACGTCTCAGTGTTGAGATTTATGATATCCCCTTGAGATCCTTATCTATTTTGTATCCATTAAACCCTGCAAGTGGATTATGTCCACCCATCACTACGTAAAAGTTAAGCTGGACCACTCAAAGAATTAAAGAAATAAATTAAAATAATTTATTTTATTGACGGTTACATGTATCATTAACGTGGGGAGATTTAAGTAAGTATTGATATAAAGATCAAAATATAGTTTTGAGTTAAGGAGTGGAATTGAAATTATAAATATTTAGTGGAATTAAATATAATTAATGAAATATGATTTGGATTCAGGTTGGATCAGATTCTCCTAGACCCATATGGAGCCACACATTTATCTTTCCTTAGGGTCCCTTTCATAGACTATATATACTGTATTCAATCCAATTGAAGTCTATTTTTCAATTTCAAAGATCTAATTAAATCCAAACTGTAGTCATAATCTCTAGGGGATATTAACCCACAATAAAAGTAGTAATTAAATATTGGCCCCTATACAATTATGTATGCAATAAAGGAACAAAGAACACAAGACGTATGTGGTTCAGCAGATAGGTCTGCTTACGTCTACGGGGAAGGGAGGGAGATTTGTGTATTATTCAGGCTAAATAATGGTGATTAGAGTACTAGGGTTACTAGCTGAGATTCCAAGTCTCCACGTGAAGAATATAATTAATGCATCTCCTAATCTAGGTCTCTTCATGTTCATCTGATATCCACGTGATACGAATTCGTCTAGTCTCCCTTAAATCTAATCTAGTCAAATTTATGTCTTATTAAATCAAAATTGGATTTGATTTGGATCCAGTCTAATATAATGTATTCAATCCAATCCATAAAATTTGATACATCAAAACCCAATATCATTCCTTTAATTCTAATATAAATAATAAGGTGTATAAGATCACAAAGTAATAAATATTCTAACCAATATAATTATGACACATATTTCTCTTTTTAACAAGTGGGCGTGCTCGATCTAGGCGTGATTCCTTAGTAGGAGGAAAGCCAATAATCGATGAAGCTATGGGGGATTCAAGTGAAACTCCAAAAGTAGCAAGTCCAATTATTCCCCCAATTTCTACTAAGTCACTACTGCCGTTATACCATATGCTCCTTCTACTCAGGTTCTTGCAAGTTGACTTAATCATTTATTTACCTTTAACTTTTGTAATTCTCAAGATTTTTTTGTTTTGTTTTGTACATATAGGGAACTTGTGAAATTCTTTATGTTGCTCTCTCTGTAGATGTACTAGCTCTTATAAGGTCCATCAATGAGGAGATTCTTCCTCGTAGCCTTACGAGGCCAGTGATATATTTAGATCTTCTAGTAGTGATACCATCTTTTGTGGTGCCTTTGGATATCTTCACCAATATTCGTCTAAATAATGATGAGTCATCTGCCATAAAAAAATCGATCTTTTACTTTGCTTTCTTATATTCACATTTATTCTGAGTTTCCTCTATTGTGGTGTTTCATCCCACCAAAAGTTTGGACTGGGAGTAGGAAACTCCAACTGCTGAGTTTGATCCTCCTTCGGTGGAGCTTGATCCTTCTTCAGTGGACCTATTGCTTTGGCTCTTGAGAATACACCAATGGCTGAGGCTTAAGCTAAGTCTGAAAACTATCCGTGTATATGTAAAATATAATTTATGTATCAATACAGAAAAGAGCTATATGAGGGTGGGGAGTATTAGGTGTTTGTTAATTTTACTTAAAGAGTCGGATAAGCTCTAGTTAAGTTTTGATGGGATCATAATGATTGTATCTTTTGTAATGAAGTTTTGAAGAGTTGATGATTATTATATAATTGTTTTCATCCATGTTGCATACTAATCACTTCTCTATACACATATATGTAATGACATAAGTGGACCTATATGTTACATGAGGGTGCAATGTGATCCTCTTAAATGTAAAAAACACCCATTCTAGTACCCTCCGTACATCTTTACGAGGTCCTAACTTCCCTTCGAACCTAGGACCCCTAGCCCTTCAATAAAACCTAATTGGAGGTCACCGGATGCTTCTTGAGCTCCGTTTGACTTTTGTAAACTCTCAAACTTGAGATTATCTTAACTCACTTTCATACGACTCTAAATTGTGCATGAGTCACACTTACGATTTGCATTTAGCCACCTTTTTACTCAAAATCCTAATCAGAGCTCACTAGACACTTTCAAATCTCCATTTGACTTTGGTAATCTCTTGGACCTGATAGTATTTCACCATACTTTAATAGAGATTTGAATCCTCTTTTCAACGGTCCTAGCCGTTCACAAAACGGACTTACGATTTGCATTTTAAGGTCGTTTTTTTGAAAATTCATTTTTAGTCTGCCTATAAGAACACCTTTCCTTACCTACAAGCAAGAAATACTTTAATTAGCTGCTAAATCTGGAAGGCCTATAGATAAGCAGGCCAAGATCCATGCCGATCGACACCGACCAGGGGCAATCGAGTCTTTTTGGCCCTTTAGGGTTTCCTATTTAAGGAAACCCCGACCTTATTGTTCTGGACCTTATGCCTAGAAGTCAGTGAGGAAGCTTTCCATTAAATCACTTGAAGAACATTCTCTCTACATTCCCATACATCATCCACATATCACTTTTTTCCACCACTTGCCACCACTCCACCACCATCCAAAATCAGCTGACACCACTTCAAAAAACCAGAACTTAAATCATTTAGAAGTTCCAAACTCTATCCATCCAACCTTATCGATTTAGTGTCATTTCTTATATCTTACTAGTTTTAGCATATTTTGTCAATTAGTTCTTGTTTTCTCACCACCAAATTAGAGTTTTCTCCGACATTTTTTACACTTTCGTCACATGTGCACGCATTTTCACAAATCAAAATAGAAAACTATAGTTTTGAATTTATGGATTAGACCCTACCTTTATTCTCTTTTCGAACTACATGCACTTTAATACGAGTTTCGACTATGTAGGAGTCCTGGATTTATCTTAGGAAACGAGTCCTCACTTTTCTCATTTTACTCTTCTTATTTCATTCTTACTAAGTATATATATATATATATATATATATATATATATATATATATATATATATTAGTCTATCTATTTTTTATTTTATTACCCTTTAGTGATCCCATTGACAAGCATACTCACGTGTTCGTAGTGAGTTACGATTCGGTGCATCATTTATAATCTATTTACTATTATCTATTTTTATTTATTTTCTTTTTTAAAGATCCCATTGACATGCGTACTCATTTATCCGTAGTGAGTCACGATCCGGTGCATCACTCATAATGTATCCAATTTGATATAATTGACTTGACTTTTTAAGCAGACCCTTTATACACACGCATTCACTCCGTCATAGTGAGTCACGATTTTGTCTATCTTTATACTTTTCTCCTTTTTTCAGTTATACTCCTTAGAATGAATCGTTCTCGCCTCCCCTATGGAGCTGTAACAACCCGCCTAATGGGATACCGGGCGATCACTCCTATATCAAATTATAACAGGAGTTACTTATGGATCATTCTTAGCATCACTGTCGAAAATCCGTTTAATTACTAATATCCTATTAGGCGAGCGTTAAAAACTTTTAACTTAACTACTCTTTTTAACGATTAAAAATAAAACATCCACAATTTAATGCGTAAATGAAATAAAAAGGAAAATGAAATGAACTAAAATAACCAAACACTCGGTTCAAATTATACAACCATATCGAATAACGTGCGAGAAATAAATAAAATCAGTTGGACCAATGGCTCGAGTGTTTGTACAATACCTCCTATCTAGAGTACAAGGAAAGACGCGTCTACTGAGAACCCGCAAGCATCAACAGCTGCTGCTGCAGACGTCCGACTTGAAAGAATTTCCATCCAGGAGTCCCTGTGTCTGGACACCTATATACATATATAATATATAGAAAGAAATGAGAGTAGATAGACGGGTCAGAGCCTGAATTTTGAAAATATTTTGCAAGTGCATAAATGCTTTATTTTTAGAAAAATAGTTTTTATCTCATATTTAAATTGGTGTCGCACTCCCATGAGATATCCCTCACCTCTCCTCTAGTAGTGCACACCTAACACACCCTAACACATACCCTAGTCAAGCTATCCCTGCCTAAATAATCTATCACCCAACTACTATCTACCCCAGATAGTCCCAGTGCTAAGGGCTAAACTTCCCTCCATACTCAACACTGCACTAAGTTCGTGCGTGGGGTGTCTCGCAAAGCGAAATCCAAACAAGGAACCCCCCCGATACACTATTACTTGGCAGGGTTAATGGTAGAGATCCATTAGGCCCGTAGCACACACACAATGTGTGTATATATATATATATATATATATATATACGTCCGGATAATATCTCCCGGACTGAGGGTTACCAATTGAATTATATCTTTATAATACACATCCGGATCTACCTCCCGGACTGAGGTGTATTCGATACACAAAGTATTTATCAATACTTATCCTTTTCATTTCAAAAACTTCCATTTCCCTTCTCATATCCAGGAAATGTATTTAAAGCCAATTCATTAGAATGAATTGCTTTATCAAAACATATATCTTTTTAAAAGCCAATTTTATTAACATAAAAGTGCTTTTCCTTTTTCAATTATCCCATTTCCCTTTTTATACTCAGGAAATGTAATTAAAAGCCATTTTTATTATCATAAAAATGCTTTTACCATATCATATGCTTCCACATCCCTTCTTCCATCCGGAGTGTTACCGAAGCTAAACATATAACCCATTTCCCTTCCGATATCCAGGAAATGTAATTAAAGCCAATCCATTATCATGAATTTCTTTAATATAACGCGTTCTAAGACCGTCCGTCCGGATTTCTCCACTGTGCGCGCCCCTAAATGGCTATCATCTTCCAGGGCCTATCATCAAGACAACCTGGGATCCTACATCGCAAGACGTCGGGAAGCGGCCATGTGCCTGCGGGATAGTCAAAACCACACCCGGAATCTCCTAACCAGCGCAGAAAATATATATCAACAAACGCTCACATGGCCTATAGGACTATATCCACCCTGCATTCATTAGCCAGGGGGCTTCACCATACGTACGCAACTTCCCTTATGATAGCGATTTAGAGAGGTGTGTAATCCATATTTTATTAATTATGAAAAACATTTCTCTTTCCATTTTGAAAATATTCATTTTTATATTTTCAAAATCATTTCCATCGTAACATATATATATACCTAAAACACACAGTATATACATATCCTATATATTCTTCCTAGAATATATATAAACGGCCATAGTGGCCTATATCATCTAACGATGACCATAATCCCAAAGATTCCCTCCAGGAATCATAATCATGCATTCATATTAGCATGATTCCAAATCCAAAGTATTTCTTACTTTAATAATCACTATATAACTCAATCCTATCTAAGGATTTATTGGATATCTCCAATGATACCCTTCACTCTAAGTGAAATCAACAAATATCTATATTCCCAAATTATCCTAAATTATCTCCTAGGATACACTTAGCGATAATTGATATAATTATGCTTTCTATAAGCATAATTATGTAGGCCTATATGCCTACGAGAATTATCCTCGGGATTTATCTCACCCGAACAACCTTAAATTCAACGAGTTAAGGATTTCATTTCCTTGAACCACAAGACTACACCTAGTCCAATTAATCATTTAGAAGCCCCCAATTTAATTTAGGAACCCTAATCCATCAATTTCTACAACTATTTTATTTTCCTCGAAAATATAGATTAAGGGTTATATACTTAAAACCCTTACTGTACCCTCCTAATTTGCCTTAATTTATGGACCATAAAGTACTAAAAGGTCCCCTAGGTTATCACCTAATTAACCTCAAAGCATGATGAAGTGGAATCTATCCCATCCAAATCACCCTAAGAAAATTATCCAATTTCAGCAGGGGTCGATCGATCGACCCGTGGCCGTCGATCGATCGATCGATCCCCCATGATCGATCGATCGATCATGTCGGGCAGCTTCTTCTCCGAGAAGCTGTTCGGCCATGGAAGCTTCCCCCAAGCTTCCATCTCTTCACCCAACAGCCTACAACTTCTACCAACAACAATTACACCTATAATACGGGTCCTAAACATCCTAGAACCAGGAATCACCCAATATTTTTGGTTAATTTCTAAATTTCTCCAATTTACCAATTTTAGGGGTTTATTCATTTTATCTCTCGAAAACCCGTTTTATCCACGAATACCCAACCCAAAATCATTAGGGTTTGTTATACCAACAATGATATGGGATATTTATGCTCAAAAATAAATAAAGCAAGTAAACACTTGTCTCATGGATAAAATCCGACGTCCTCGAGCCGAATCCCACGGAGGCTGGCCGGAATCTCCCCCCCTTTTCCTCTTTTCTTCCCTCTCTCTCTCTTCCCTCTCTTCTTTCTTCTTTCTTCTTTATCTTCTCTCTTCTCCCCCTCTCCCTCCTTTTATAAGGAGAAAAAGGGTTAAATCCCTTAATACCCCCAAAACGACTCGTTTACTCATTTACGAGCCTATTTAACTCCAAAATCACCCGGAACTTAATTTCGACAATCGGACACTCTTTTCTGACTATCTCGGACATTCCGAGACTCATGGCGCAGTCGAAATTTCCATCCGAGGTACTTGACCGCAAATCACTATTCTAACCCAAAATAATTAAATGCGGGTTTTCTACTCAAAATCTTACCTCTTTTGTCGCTATACTCCACGGCGACATATAATTAAATTACTTCGACCTATATAGTCCCAAAATAATTTATAACACCCTTCGAAAATCATTAAATCCTCGAAAATCCCAAAAATCACTATTTTGAGAAATTCTCCAAATTCCAAATTATACTTAATTATGGAATTTAATCATCTCCAAAAGGGCGGGTTATTACAGGAGCGAACACGATGATTTAACACTTCACGTACTGTTCATATATATACACATTTTTCATTCCACACACATTATGCACACGACTACACATTTTAACAAAATGAAAACATTTTTTATATTCAATAAGATACCGAAAGGGAGAAATATATGGGTGCCTAATACTTTCCTATTTTGTAACTTAGTCCTCGAGCCCGTGATATACTTGGTTTCGTATGCATTAGTAATCTTTATGCCGTTTCTTTGGGGATGGCTACCTTTTTTTCCTATTTTGAGTAAAATAGGCTGATGACTCTATCTTTACACTTTCACACACCCTTGAGGACTGCCGCTTTATATCCTTGGGAGCCTGCGAATGCCGCGTGAGTGGAAAGAGAGGGATTTTTCCTCCTCGATGTCCATTTTTGCATTTTAGGGTGAAACCCTCATGGATGGCCATTATAATGCCCTGATTCGGATTTATGGGTTACCCGTGGTCAACCCGGTCCGACCCGTGCGTTAGGTGTGAAGTGCAAATTGCAACTAAATTTCAGTTTTCACCCAATTATTTTAAAAATAGGTTTATTTCCATAACATAATCATTATAAGTGTTTTTTAAAAGGCTTTTGAGATATGAAATAGTGAATCATTAATGGAACATATTAGTGACTATAATCACATGAATAGGGAATGTTATACACAAAATAGGGACTGTTCTACATACACTTTCTGACTAATTTTTACATAGATTTAAGGATTAAAAATTAGAAGCACTAATGACATGTATCAGTTTCATAACAGTCCAAAAAATAGTCTCATACAAGCTCTAATATTCTGTCAATCATGAGTTTCAAATTCTGCATTTTTCATGAGCTCTACATTCTGCAATTTCATGAGTTCTAATATCTATTTCAGAATTTTAGAATTTTGAACATACTTTAATCCATACTATTATAAGCAAAATTCTTATATGAATAGTATGAGATCATAAACCTTAAGCTCTAATACCACATGCTGCACTAGACCATTTTGTATTCATAAATAAGACATAAACCAACGTGTTATATCAAGGATTAAAAAAGTTTTAGCATGATTTAGAGGATGCTTATTCTTCACGCAATTACTAATTTAATATGCTATATAACAATAATTTGAATACCAACCTTTGTCCATTACTAGGGTTAGATATAGTGCTTGAATATATCTAAAATCGTGAATTGAATGCTTTAATATGTTTCTCCTAAAAGCTCATTGAAACAACCCAAAAATCGGCCTTTCTTGTCCAAAATTTTGAGAAAATATGAAAAATGTGAATTTCTGATTTTCTCTTTCACCTTAGTGTAATAACCCTCTCTTCCGATAGCCCATTTTATCCTTAATTACCATGTGTAGTAATTAGTTATTATCTGATAGATGCTGAGTAAATATTAATTTGTTATGTCAAGTCAATATTTACTAATATGTTGTGTAGTTACCTCGTGAGTAGAGAAAATGTTCATGTGGTAATTTATTATGTCATAAGGATTTAAAATGACATTTTGGTTTATTATGAAACCGGAAGTAAATGAGTTACAAAATTCCCAAATGATAATTTGGATAGTGTAGTTAGTCCCGATAGGTGTGAGACAGTCAAAATAAGTGCCATATTGTATTTTGGCATTTTGGGGACTTTTGACTGGTTTTGGCTTAAATAGTGTAGTCGCGTATATTTTTATCGCGTATTAGTTACTTAAGTGGGCTTATGGGACTTAAGCCCCATTTTATTTCCCCACCCCTATTCCCTTTCTACCATTTTACACCATTGATCCCTAGAGAGAGTAGAGAGAGGAAGAGAACTTGGGAGAAAAAAGAGAGATTGGAGCTTGGATTGTTGCTTCCTTCTTCATCAAATCAGATTCTTACCTTGAGGCAAGTAATCTACTTGCAAGTTTATGATTTAAGTAGAATAAATTGCATTGATATTTATGATTTAGAAATGCTAGGGTTTTGGTGGAATTTTGGGTATTTAACCCTTTGAGATTGATTTGGATGATAGATATTACAAATGATGGTAGTTGGGTGTATTTTTGGTGTACTAGTTCCATTAAATTAATTGGGTTTGGCTGATTTTGGGTTGGTTAAAGTTTTGGAGTTCAAGACTCCATAGCCATTCTTGGCATTTTCGCAGGGGCGAATCGATTCGGCCCCTTGGGCGAATCGATTCGCTTAGATGCAGAATCCCAGGTCTTGTTGTCCGAATCGATTCGGATTAAGACCGAATCGATTCGGCATTTGCAGAAACCAAATTTTTGTTGTCCGAACCGATTCGCTTTCGGAGCGAATCGATTCGGCCCTTAGGGCGAATCGATTCGGTTCCAGCAGATTTTGGGGGTCTTTTTCTTTTAATTTTCCTCCTTATTCTTTAGGATTAGTTACTAGGAAACTTCTTTAAAGAAGTAAACTTATAGTCCTAGAGTAGTTATGGAGTTTGGTCGTTGCCCTGGATTAGAAATGGGTTCATCTGGGGTTTATTTCGGGGAGGTTTGAAGTGATGTTAAGGCATTACTTCTTTTATTCAAACTTGTAGAAGTTTGGAAGTTAAATGCCCTAACTTGGAGACTTAAGGGCTTATCGAAGTTATATAAACCTGGGAGATTTGTAGGATCATAATGATCATTTGGAGACCTAGCCTGAAATTGTAATTCGAGGAAAAATAAATGATAATGTTCGATGGGAATTAGGTTCGCATAAAATGAACCCATAGGTGTTTAAAGATGATAGGTTCAATTTAGAATGAACCCCGTTGTTTAATGATGTTAGGTTTAAATAAAAAGAACCAATCTCATGATTAATGGAAATGGATTTGGTAATGAATATGATGATAAAATGTAAATGTTAATTTACTGTTACACACCTCTCTAAATGACATCATAAGGGAAGTTCGCTCGTGAGGTGAAGCCCCCTGGCTAATGAATGCAGGGTGGATATAGTCCTAGGCCATGGGAGCGCTTATTGTTACATTTTCTGCGATGGGTAGGAGATTCCGGGTGTGGTCTTGACTATCCCGCAGGCTCATGGCCGCTTCCCGACGTGTTCCGTTAGGTGCCCAGGTTGTCTTATGTTAGGCCCTGGAAGATGATGGTCATTTAGGGGCGCGCACAGTGGGGAAACCCGGACGGGCGGTCTTAGATATCATTATATGTATATGAATACAACTATATTTTCATCAAGTTGGACTTGATGGTTGATAAACGCCACAAAGAGCGTTTGAAATGCCATAAAGAGCATAAATATGTGCCAGGAAGAGCACGGGAATAATATATGTGCCATAAAGAGCACTTGATGTAAATGATATTCCTAATGAGGAATGGAAAGATAAAATGGGAAGTTTTAATTAATGAATAGAATTTATAACTTCTTGATTTAACCAATTATATGGTTTTATTCCTAATAAGGAATGTCTGAAGGAAATGGAAATTGTATTTTATAAGGAAGGGTTTTAACTTAAAGTGCTTTACCTTAAATTCTTGCTTATATTGTAGATAGCATGTCATATTATCATCCTCATCATTCATGTATAACTGTTCGTATCTATCATGCTTTTTATTCTTCTAGAAATCATATAGAACCCGGCCCTGACCGGTTTACTTCCTTGTTGTATATATATTATTGTGTCCGCTCAGGTGCTCCATCGCAAGGACGCCCGACTTGACTCTCCCAAGTTCCCTGCACTTTCGACGAGCTGTAAGATTTTGCGGGTTATTACAGGATGTTGTATTAGACGCTTTCATTCTTGTTATTCTAGTTATGATCGGGTCTTGTCCCTCGGGCGTGTGGCCCAAACATTTGTATTTGATTAATGGTTGTACTATGTAAGATATTTATATTGTTGTACGTTGTCTTATGTAGCTGTGGACCGACAGCTTATTCGGTCCATTTGTGTACATTCGTTTTAGTTACTTTATATATTATCTTTTGGAATTCCACTTGCTTGTCAGATTGGGTTGTTTAGTTTAAATTTTCATAACCGCATTTTTAAAATTTTACACTTTTTGGCAACCCGTTTTCTGATTTATTGGGTGGTTTTCCTGTATACTCCGTTTATATTTGTGATGCTGAGAATGATATCCATCCATGATCCCTGTTACGTTTGAGTATCGGGCTGGCCACCCCTTATCTCGGATTGCGGGTTGTCACACATAGATATTTGTGTGTTACAACCATAGATGGTTCAAGTTAACTCAATATATAAGGGAAAAATGACCGAAATTCCTAGTCAATAATGCCATATTTTCTAGGCTCCACTATCCATCAAGTGGCATAAAAATTGGAACCAACCTAATCTTTTAATTTTTTTTGCATTTATTGCATGCCTAATTAAATATCTAACTTATGAAGACCACATTAATGAAAAATACTTAATTTTGAATTTTACTATATTTCAGATTTAAATCTTAATTTCCAACACTAATACGTCAACTACTTTCACTTACTTGAAATTCACAATTCCTATGCACACCACGTACGTTGGTTTTATCATTACTATCACGTCGTGCCGATCAACAACATTAAAAGAAACGACAGCAGCTCAGCATCAAAATTTAGATAAGGATACAAAGTAATCTCCAATTTCCATTTTCTTTTTAATTTTCATTTATTCTTTGGTTTTTCATTATATATTTTGCATCCCCAACTGTCAATTTTGTTCACGCACAGTATACCTTTGTTCACTTAGGCCCTGTTTCATGCCCAGTAAGAAGATTGTATTAGATAAAATTATCGTATCCAATGTTTGGTATACTTTAGGATGAGATATGAGATGTGATAAGTTATCCCAAGTGAGCTCCTTATCCCACTATCCCACTATCCCACAAGGAGTGGGATAGAAAAAATCCCACCTCCAAGGTGGTATAAAATTATCCAGTGTCAAGATTTGATTGAAAATTACTACCCTGACCTTATTAAGTTAAAAAAAAACTCACTCAGCTTGAACTCTCTCAAATATTAGATAGCAGTCTTCGGTCCCTTTCATTCACACAACTCTCCATTCACATTTCTCATCACAGTAGGTAACCTCTTCCACCTTTCTTTTTTTTTTAACTATTTTTTTATGTTTGTTTATTTATCATGAACTACTATTTTGGTTTAAATCAATGCAAATATTACGTTAACCACCTATTAGACAAGTTGAAAGTTATGTGTTGTTAACCCACCACTAATATTTTGTTACAAATATTGTATTTATGTGTTGTTAACCCACCTACTAGACATGTTGAAAGCTATGTACAATCTAGTTTATTTTTTTCATATATTTCCGAGAGCTATTTTGGGTAAAATCGATGTTACCCAAATGAAGGTTCAAGAAATTTTTCGACGCCCGGTGTGTTTGAATTGAAAGAGAAGATAATAAACAACAAGTTTTACTATCTCATTATTTTTGGCGGCTGGTTTATGTGCACACGATTTTTGTATGTGTGTAAGTGATTGTCTGTGTACAAATTATAAATACAAATACAAATACATATGCCCATCTCATTATATTTATCTCATAATATTATTTTTTTAACATTCCATGTGGAATAAATACTATATTATTGAGTTACAATATGTGATAACAGTAATTTTTATTTTTATTTTTTTACTTTTAAATACAAAATAAGGATATTTTTAAAAAATTGGAGACAAATTAATCATATCCGGAACATTTCAAATACATGATTGTATTATTATATCTCATCTTGTCTTCTTATCCGGAACTGTTCCAAACGTAGTATTAATAAGTATTATATTAGGCACATCCTTATCCTAATTAATCCGGCTTTTATCCTATTCAATACAACCCCTTTATACGACGCATCAAACGAGACCTTAGTGCAACTGTCACCCCATGCCTTGATAAAGAACCTAGATCTATTTATATGTATGTATATCATTTGGAATTTTTTGCTCCTTTTTTTAATGCTCGTTGACAATAAAAACAGTCCCTGCTTTGTAGGTATTTTGATATTTACTTATCTCTCACTCTACTCTATCAACATTGGTTCTTTGTTTTGCTTTTTGAATTAATTGAGTTTTTTTTTTTTAATGATCTTATTTCTTTTTGTGAGTTTAATGAAATAGTTTAATATTTGGATATATCAAAATTTTAATGATCGGTTATGCACAACTATTCATTGTTTTTTTGTTATTTATATCTTTCATCTTAGTATACGTGATACATGATATGTGAAAAAGTATAATGGTAGACATTCAAAATCTAGGTTATTATCTCTGAAGAATTTTTTATTTCTATTTTTACTTATATAAATATACTTTGAATACTTTACAATCAATTTTTTACATGACTTTTAATTTGTTTTCCAAACAAGTTAGTTTTGCTTTAATTTGCGTTTATCTGATTTTCATACTAACGTGTATTCTTCGTGCATTACAACTAATTACACCGACTGTTGTTTTAGTACACCCAATTTTGGCAATGATCATACTAGGAAAGGAATGCTGTGCCTGCATTTGTTTTAGAATAATACACTTTGTTGACTCAATGTTCTGCTAAGATTTGTGTTGTAATTTCTGTAATTTCACTAGGTGATAGAATACAGGGCCTGCATGTGTTTTTAGAACAATATGTTTTGTTAACTCAATGTTTTCCTCTTTCTTTGTCTTATATTTCAATATTTTTGTTTCCCTCGTTCATGAAACACGACATTGAACAAATCATGATTCAAGCTAGAATCACTCTAGAGCGACGTGTCTAATATTTTTTTTCTTCCAATATATCAAATGTTATCGAACAATTTTGTACTGGCATTATCCTCCCTCATCTTCTTCCTTACTTTCCCATCAAAACCATGAGGGATATATACAAATAACAAGTAGTTGTATTTAAAACTAGTTGACATTTATATTTCATTATTTCAACTTGAACTCTCTTGATTTAACTCTCTGGGGTGACCTTGCTCTCTGTGAAGGACAATTTCTATATGGCAAACATCTGCGTGTTGCTATTTCGCAGTTCCCGTGCCATCTATTTCACCCACATTATTATATTTACTCATTCTCATTGGCAGGGTAATTCCAACTTAAGAATGTTTCACCCACCACAATACATATTAATCCATCACTTACTACGAATGTGAGAATGGTATAATGAGTTCAACTTACTCCCTCTTAAGTTCCAGTACCCTGTTATTTGATTTTGGATAATAAAACTAATTTAAGTTCTACCCACAAAAACCATACATTTTTCATTCCTATACAGGCTGACATCCTTTCGAGCCCCAAAGCAGGTAGTCATCACTAATGCACCTACGTTCACAATCTCGGACATTTCGTAATAAAAACCATCCATAGTAGAGGGTATACATTCTTATTTCTTATATTTATATATGTTCGTCCTTCAAATATCTACCCCATTACGTTCATTAATAACATTTTTACATCATTCAATACCCAAATTAAATCCCCACCCATTTTCTATATCTACTTACCCTCACCACCTTCACCTAAATATGTTCTAATCTCTCACCGCGATGGTCACGTAAGTCATAAACAAGGATGAACCTCGGTGCAATGCCTGCACTCTGTAACAGCAAGGTCAACCTTAATTACAACCAAGCAACAATAAAAAAGTGCGGCAGAACCACTGTGCCACACACACCAAGGTAAAGGACCACTACAAAGTCTAGTGACGGATCCAGAAATTTCATATTGGGGGGCAAATCATTAAGTAAACAAAATATAAATATGAATAAATAAAGCAAATGAATAAATAATCTCAAAAATTCACTACGTAGATCTTTATTAACATAGACACCAATGACACGGATAATTATAAAAAAATACCCTAACTACATAGGAATTTTTGGCATCGCAAATTGTGACCGACGTTCCTTCATTTCATAAAAGTCATCTATAATGTCATCAACTTCAAAATCTCGAGCAATTTCTTTCTCGATATATGTAATCAAATAATTTGCAAGAAAGCCATCCTCCATCGTGTTCTGTAGCTTAGTCTTAACGAGACTCATGGCCGAAAATGCACGTTCCGTTGTTGCGGTTAAAACGGAGAGAGTTAACACTAGGCGAATCAACCTATCAACAAGTGGATAAATTGTTGCTTTTCTTGTTTTCATCAAAACTTGGCATAACTCAGAAATTGTGGACACCCTTTGCAACTCAATATTTCTACGAATGTGAAGCTCATAATGCTCCAGTTGAGACCTCAAACACAAATTCTCTTATTCATCGAAGTCATTAGGATAGAATTTTTTTGCAAGTTTGCAAATATCATCAATGTTGAATGACTTATAAGAATCAAAAGGTTCAAGTGCCGTGCTTAGGATAAGCAACTCCATCACATCTTCTTTAAATCTATGATTCAATTCTTGTATTTGAGAGTCTATTGCAGTAGTAAACACTTCAAACCGAAAATGATGCTCAATTGTAATGTCCCTTTCCTGAGATCTACCCCGACCACCACAATAACGAGCACTCATATTAGGAATTTCTATCTTATGCTTTTCACAAAATGATTTCACTTTATCGAATAAAGGATCTCACCCATCTTTTCTCAACTTTTGTATACGAGATTTTGTTGTTGATACCAAAACCATTGCATTCATTATATCTTAAGATTTACATTGTAAGGCTTGACAAAGATCATCACTAATCCCCATGATCTCTCTCATGAGATGTAAGGTAAATATGAATTCAAAAGAAGTGATCAAATCATAAACTCCATCTGCATACCCACATTGAACATAACTTGCACCATCATCAATAACATTTTTTAAGACTGAACAAGTTGCATCAAACATAGATATCAAGCTACGAAGAGATCTCAAATGAGAGCTCCATCTGGTATCTCCGGCCGTTTTAAAGTTCCAATTTGATTTAAACCTTTACCGGACTCAACTTCTTCAATGGCAAGTTTTTTGCAATTTCTTCCGCTTGAGAAATTTTCAATTGACCATTCCGTTAACAAGAGGAACCAACTGCATTAACAAGGAGGGGCAAATAATTAAAAAAATGATCAACGGGAAAAACCTCTCGCAAAGCAGCCACAAGTGCCAATTGCAGAAGATGAGCAAGACAATGAATATAGTATGCAAAAGGGAACTCATTTAAAAAAGGGCTTGCAACCCATTCCATTCTCCACGTATATTAATAGAACCATCATATCCTTGGCCATGCATATTCTGTATACTAAGATTATTATTAGAAAGGACAAGTGATATTTCTTTCTTTAAAGTCAATGACATGGTATTAGCAACATGAATCAAGTCAAAAAATTGCTCCCGTATAAATCCATCTTTATCGACAAATCTGAGAACAATGGCCATTTACTCCCTTTTTGCTTCATTCCGGGACTCGTCCACAATAGTAAAAAATTTAACATCATAAATTTCTTCCCGAATGACCTCCCGAATTTTCCTTGCATAGATTTGTAAAATTTCCTTTTAAATCGCTTGAAAAATGTATATAGCATTTTGAGGAGCTCTATCTAAGACCACTGCAGCAACCTCCTCACTATAGGATGCCAAAAGTTTTATCAATTCAATAAAATTTGATTTATCAACTCTGGCTATTCATCATGACCTCTAAAAGCACAAGCTTGAAATGTGAGCCATTTAACTACATCTATTGAAGTCTTCAATGTCAATATATTATTTTTCAAAATTTCAGAAGATTGTTTTTCAATAATCTGTGACAACCCGCCTATTAAAATAATAGGTGACCAGCCCAATACTCTAATAATCGCAGGAATCGTAGATGGTTCATTCTCAGCATCACTTTCGATTAAAATAATAGTACGACCACCACCAATCATTTTAGAAAACGGGCTGTCAAATTTAAAATTTTAGAAATAAAGAAAAACACTTATACAATCCAATTTGCAAAAACGGTAGATACCAAAAATCAACGGATAAAAGAATGACAATAGCATAAATAATAGCCGAATAAGCTGTCGGTTAACAGACCAATACAAATGTATTACACCGAATATTACAATTTAAATATCACAGTATAATAAATTCTTACAAAGTTTGGGCAACACGCCCGAATAATAAACTGAGTGTAACTAGAGTACAAATGGAAAGTAGCGTCTAATACAAATATCCTATAACATCCGCAAAATGCTATAGCTCCAAGACAACGGGAATGGAGATGTCAATATGGGTGTCCTTGCGGTAGAGCACCTGAACGGACAAAAAGTTGCATGTAAAATAAAGAAATATAGACGGGTCAGGGCCCGATTTGATATGATTACCATGTGACTAAAATGCATGACAGTTAAGTAAATCTAATTAACATCATGAATTTAACCTCTCTCGCAATTAAACATAAAGGTTCTCACCTCTCAATCTAAAAGCACCCTATCGCATTCTACCAAATACTCTAGTTAACCCAAGTACTAAGGGCTAACTTCTCCTCAGTCTCAACACTATGCCATGTTCGTGCGTGGGGTGTCTCGCGAAGCGAAATCCAAACAAAGAACCCCCCGATACACTACTACTAGGCAAGGTTGATCGTCGAGATCCACTAGACCCTCAACACGTAATCAGTATATATATAGATATATATATATAATTGAGTACACATAACAAATTCATCTTTATCTTTCATAATCACCTTCATATAAGTGTCATTTTATGCTTCCGGATATATCTCCCGGAATGAGAATTCACTTTATGGAATATTTACCAAATCAATTTCATTTCAAAACTCTCTTTACCAATTTTATTTCCTTTCTTCCATCTAGGAAAAATGTATAATATAAAGCAAGATTTATTAACATAAAAATGCTTTTCTTTTGTTTCATATCTTCCATTTTCCTTCTTCCATCCGGAAAATGTATTTAACTTCCCATTTCCCTTCTTCCACCCGGAAAATGTATTTAAAGCCATTTTATTATCATAAAATGCTTTAATCACCAATAATGTTCCACAATATTATCCATAGTTATATATCATATTATATAACGCAATCTAAGACCGCCCGTCCGGGTTTTTCCACTGTGCGCGCCCCTAAATGGCTATCATCTTTCAGGGCCTATACATCAAGACAACCTGGGATCCTACCGAAATGTCGGGAAGCGGCCATATGCCTGCGGGAGAGTCATAACCACACCCAAAATTACCTCACCAGCGCAGAAAATATACAATAAACGCTCATATGGCCATGAGATATATCCACCCTGCATTCATTAGCCAAGGGGCTTCACCACACGCTCGAACTTCCCTTAAGATAGCGATTTAGAGAGGTGTGTATCCGTAAATTAACATTTATACAAATCATTTTTCTTTCCATTTGAAAACATCCACTTTTACATTCTCAAAATCATTTGTACTTTTTTAATTAGTGCCACATTTTATAATATACATTTCTTATTCTTAGAGTCATATTTTACTAATGACCTAAGACCCCAAGCTCCATAAATCTCAAACTAATCTCCAAAAGTTCATCATAATATTCTAAATCATCAAAGAGATTCTCCCTCAAAAATTGACTCCCAAAAGTCCCAACATTAACATTTTTTCTCCAATTTATTTTTGGGTTAACTTCCTATATCATTCGGATATTAACCTATACAAACTAGCCCTCGGGGTAAGCCCAATCATCCTCATTTTATCCTACGACATTAGTCTACCCAAAATAACCCACTAGGACTCCCCAGTACTTCCCAAAGGAAGGTTCCTATACCTCGAACCTAAAAGAAAAGGACTGAAAACTAAGCTGGAAAAACATTCTAAAAATGCAGGCATTCCGAATCGATTCGGTCAGGAATACCTTGACATTCTGCATAATCCCAAATTGATTCGCATGGTCCGAATCAATGCGGTCAACTCAGACCTGACACCTTCCCCATTACCGAATCGATTCGCTAGGGGCGAATCGATTCGGCCCTGCAGAATTTGCCCAATTTGGCTACGGGTTGTTTGAACCCTAAAACCCCAAAACCCCTAAATTCTTGATTTCTTCCAACATCAACAACAATTATTCATACTACATCATTTCTATACTACAACTAACTTATATTTCCTCCTCAATTCAAATTAAAACAAGGATTTAAAGGTTATACACCAAAAACACCCAAAACCCATAAATGGTTTAAATCTCCCCAAAACTAACTATACATGCAAATTATCACATTAAATCATTATCTAGCAAGTAAGAAACTTGCCTCGAGGTTGTAGTCTCGTATTCTCTTTCGGTGGCAACGGATTCCAGCTCAAATCTTCCATTTTTCTCTCATTTCTCAATTTCTCCCAAGCTCTATTCTCTCTCTCTCTCTCTCTCTCTCTCTCTCTTGGTTTCTAACACAAAATGAGAAATAAAAAGGGGTGGGGAGACTGAATCCAGGTCTAAACATAAATTTTCCTCTTTTAATTACTAATACACCATTTAAATGACTCGTAATCACATAATTGAGTCATAACCCACCAAAAGTGCCCGAAACTCAAAAATACATCTTGGCACTTATTTTGACTATCTCGACTATTCTAAAAAAACCGCACCCTCTATTTTGTCATTCGGAATAACGTGAACTATTTTTGTGTTTCAAATTCATTTTATTTCATTAATTAGGCTCCAATTTAAATATGAGTCATAACTGTCGCATAACATATAACGACGCAATAAAACACAATATAATGCTATTTACCTTCTCATAACGGTAAATAGACAAAACATAGTAAATATTATCCCTTAATATCATGGAAAACAATATTTACTCCAACTTCCCCTATTTTACAAAATTAGCCCATCAGGCAAAATAATATAAAATAGTCGCTCAAAAGCTTGGGTTGTTACATACTCCCCCCTTAGAAGGGAACTTTGCCCTTAAAATTCAGGCGTACCCCATTATCATACAAAGGGTATACAATTCAAAACTATCGTTCTATCATTCTTAGGAAACCCCTCGGCAGTGCATCATCCTCATTGGACTCGGACTGAGGTCATCACTTTTCGATCTCAGTCTACCTTCTTCGTGCTCTAACATAGCACTAAATCGTTCCTCCTGAATTATCGATCCTACCTTTCCACTATGGAAGGAGATACCTACATATCTCGGCACAAATTGCCTTTCTTCTGGAATCACGTTATACCCTTGCTAGGGAATAACTACACTAACACATAATCGCTCAACCCCAACACTACTTACTTCTATTCATATTGTCATAGCCCTTAAAAGTATGCGGCTCAAGGAGCCCAATCGTTAAAGAAATATTCTTGGACCACTCCAAGCCCAAGGAATATATTGTCCGTTGGTTCCATTCCAACGAACATGCAATTTACTCGGCCGACTACACTAGGCTATACATATGGCACCATACTTATAGGAAACGATCCGAACTATCGTATGAAAATTCGATCCACAAAAGCCACTACTCCCATCCTTCCTTTAAGTTAGCATGCCCATTCGAGGTATGCCTTTCGGCATTAGGTTAACTTCAACCACTTATGGGTGGTAGGTCGTACTCGACTTCAATTTAGTTCCCATTACTTCCTAGAAACTTTACCAATACCTTGACACGAATACCTCGTCTCGGTCCAACACTATTTTAATAGGAACCTTATACAGTTCCATAACTTAGCTATGAAGAGTTGGGCATACTCCTATGCAAATAGTCCGCCCATTTTAATTGGGTAAGTAGCGATTGGTCCAACGATCAACAATTTTCTCAACTAGGATCATGACCGTTGCAATATCGACAATTCGATGAAGATGTCCATGGATATACCCGTCCTCGTTTCACACTACTCTCTTCACCCTAGTAGGTGAAAGGGTTAATCACGAACATGCACGCTCTTGCTATAGTATCCCCTCGATTAAGCTCGTTCCACTTGGCATTCCATGCCTTAATTAATTTTTTCGATGGGTTTTCTACTCAGCGCATCAGCTTCCCCATCCGCACTTCCCTAGCTAAAGGGAATATCCAATTGATAGTCCTTTACGAACTCCATCTTGTTGCTCATGAAAACACCAATTTTTCCTGCCCAGGAAGTAGTGCCTCTATTTTTTTAAGGCAAATACTACCGCTACGAACTCTACATTAAGCGTGGGATAACACTTCTCACGAAATTTAAGTTCTTGGTACGCACAAACAATGGGTCCATGCTCCCGTATTAACGCTTCCCATTCCTGGAAAAGACTCGTTCGTTAAATCGACTCTTGATCTTAACAACACGAGTGCAGGAGCAAAGGCCAACTCATACTTTAACTCCTCGAAAACTAAGTTACCGATGCCACGCTCTATCCATGAGAGGCCCCACCTTCTAAGGCCTAACATTCCGAATCACTCGAAATCTTGTGCTTCTTCATTCTAGGGACCTAATCCTACTTAGAGTTAACCCACAAATCTATTGTGGTCAACTACCTACCGCCTTCCTAAAATGGTATCACATGCCCTAAGGGCCTTACGTCCTAAAAATCCTAAGGTCGATATATATCCTAATCAAGTCGTATAAATATTACACTAATTATATCCCTAGTGTCCAAGACCTTTCTCAACTTTTGACATTCGCTTGGTTTCATGCGTGGGACGTCTCGTCGAGGCAAAATCCAAACAAGGAACCCTCCCGTTACACTACTACCTCGCATTGTCGGTCGTCGAGATGTAACGATCGAAGACACGTTATCGGGACCGCTAAATTCCTAACTCGTGACTCTACTAATGCACTTCTACTTCTATGTCCTGCCATCTCAATTAATTGAAAATTTAACTAACCTAGCATTTACTTTCAGTAAGATACCACAAATGCTCTATCCCAATGTACACACATACATATTTATATATGGCCTTCTCATCAAGGCATTACCATAAGTCTCAATTCGACTTTCATATCTTAGTCTTACCCACATCGATCAGAGGAAAAACTAGGACAATGCTTCTATCTCGCACTTTAATAGCCTTTAATCACTCAATCACGTGATTCTCGGCTAAACCTTCCAGCCCAACATCTTAATCAAACAAAAAGAAAGAAAGAAAAGAAGAAAAAGAAGTACAACGTCTCTCCACTCCCAACGTCGTTAAGGTTCATGCATGGAGCGTCTCGCAAAGCGAAATCCAAACAAGGAATCCCTCCTATACATTACTACTTAACTTTGTTGGTCGTGGAGATAAGGCAACATCATACACAAACAAATCAATCAAACAAAACAAACAAATCAAATAATGAAAACTTCCTACATACCTTAAACCACCTATATAAAGTCTCAATCTCGTATCCAGGTGAGATATTATAGAACCACTAGTTCCACTTTGAAACTAGACATAGGATAGCCTCGCGATTTATTCGCTTGCTATCGTTCCCACCAACCCAAGAATATTTCCACTCGTATATTGCATATAATAGGAGTAGCACATACCACACATATACTTCTAAAATATCATCACTCGCCTTATATCGAGTGAAGGAAAAAAATATAGAACCTCCGAAGTCATATAGATATGCTCATTATAATAATATCAATAATACCACAAGCTCGATTTACACACCCTAATTTAGGGTTAATACCATACTACTCCATCTCTAGTTACCCTGGCGATTACTCGCGTAGTTACCTTAACTTCCTTAGTAAAGAGAACATTCTACTAGACTCCCCGGCCTTACTTCAATGAGTCTTCCTTGGGTGGATGTCCACCAATGGGGTCTCATGAACACTACTTCTCTAAAAGTGTTAATAACACTTACTTATGATCCTATCATTTCCATTGAAGGACTCTCTGCTCCTTGTACCAATCCACTTAGATTCAAGGTTTCCTTAACCCTGTAACTCTTTATTCACGGTCGGCCTCTGACCGAACCTCAAGTGAATATTTGAGAATCTACTTTCTCATCATTCCTGATATCCCAGAGAAACTCACTATTGAAAATATCTACCGGGTTTCTCTATGGGCAAAATTTCTTGCTCCACCAAAATATGGCGACTACCATTTCCGCCATTTCAACCTTGCTCCTACGGGTGAAAGATTTTCTTCCAATCTTATCACCTGGGCACTTCTATACCCCTCTCTAGGCCAAAACTCCTGGGCCTTATACTTCTGCCGAACGAGGTTACAATTCCTACAACCGACCAAGCTTCAACATGTGGTCCTCGTCAAGGACCTCTCAACTTCAAACTGACGCCGCTTGGAATCTCAAGCTTAGTACCACTCTCAACTTGTAGTGGTACTTAAAAAACTATATCTACTGTACTTAGTAGTCGCTGTAGAAATATAAGATAACTCTATGGAGGGAGCGACCTCTAAAGCGTCCCTCATCCCCGACTACAGCTTACAGCTTTTAGAAATCCCATCTCATGATGCCTTCATAACGGCCTTCTCTGATGCTCTTCCTCCTTCGACTTGTGAATCTCACAGGAACGTGCAAAATATTTATGGGGTTCTCATATCATAGCAGGAGAACGAAATCTCACAAGAGAAATCAACGATCTTAATCCTAAGGCTCTATAACAAATCAGAAGTAATGCTGAAATCGCAATACGTCCGCACAGATTCCTAAGGACTCTAGAACCTAATGCTCTGATACCATCTGTGACAACCCGCCTACTAAAATAATAGGTGGCCAACCCAATACTCTAATAATCACAGGAATCATAGATGGTCCATTCTCAGCATCACTATCGATTAAAATAATAGTACGAGATAACCACCAATCATTTTAGAAAACGGACTGTCAAATTTAAAATTTTGGAAATAAAGAAAAACACTTAGACAATCCAATTTGCAAAAACGGTGGATACCAAAAATCGGCGGATAAAAGATGACAATAGCATAAATAATAACCGAATTAGCTGTCGGTTAACAGATCAATACAAATGTATTACACCGAATATTATAATTTAAATATCACAGTATAATAAATGCTTACAAATTTTGGGCAACCCACCCGAATAATAAACTGAGTGTAACTAGAGTACAAATGGAAAGAAGCGTCTAATACAAATATCCTACAACATCCACAAAATGCTATAGCTCCAAGACAACGGGAATGGAGATGTCAATACGGGTGTCCTTGCGATAGAGCACCTGAACGGACAAAGAGTTGCATGCAAAATAAAGAAATATAGACGGGTCAGGGCCCGGTTTGATATGATTACCATGTGACTAAAATGCATGACAGTTAAGTAAATCTAATTAACATCATGAATTTAACCTCTCTCGCAATTAAACATAAAGGTTTTCATCTCTCAATCTAAAAGCACCCTATGGCATTCTACCAAATACTCTAGTTAACCCAAGTACTAAGGGCAAACTTCTCCCCAGTCTCAACACTATGCCCTGTTCGTGCGTGGGGTGTCTCGTGAAGCGAAATCCAAATAAGAAATCCCCCGATACACTACTACTAGGCAAGGTTGATCGTCGAGATCTACTAGACCCTCAGCACGTAATCAATATATATATATATATATATATATATATATATATATATATATATATATATATATAGAGAGAGAGAGAGAGAGAGAGAGAGAGAGAGAGAGAGAGGAAGGCTCACCTACATCATGCACTATACATCACACCGTACATCATACCTAATTCTAGGCCCTAGAAAACTTTTTTTTTCCAAATTTTATATTTTTTCCTTGAAATTAACCTTCTAATCAACCCATATGCAAAACATTAGGTCAAAATACATTTTGTAGCTATTTTTAAAAAATCCACAAAAACATATTGGCGCAGACCCTTAAAAATAAGGTATTTTTAATAGTTTTTTGTGGATTTTTTTTAAAAATAGGTACAAAATGTATTTAGACATAATTTTTTGTATATGGGTCGATTGGAAGGTTAATTTCATGGGAAAATATAAAATAATAAAAAAAAAGTTTTTTAGGGCTTAGAATTAGGCGTGATGCATGAGTGATGTATAGAGCATGATGTAGGTGAGCCTCCCTCTCTCTCTCTCTCTTTCTCTCTCTCTCTCTCTCTCTCTCTCTCTCTCTATATATATATATATATATATATATATACATCTAATTGAGTACACACAACAAATTCATCTTTATCTTTCGTACTCACTTTCATATAAGTGTCATTTTATGCTTCCGGATATATCTCCCGGAATGAGAATTCACTTTATGGAATATTTACCAAATCAATTTCATTTCAAAACTTTCTTTACCAATTTTATTTACTTTCTTCCATCCAGGAAAAATGTATACTTTAAATCAAGTTTATTAACATAAAAATGCTTTTCTTTCATTTCATTTCATATCTTCCATTTTCCTTCTTCCATCCGAAAAATGTATTTAACTTCCCATTTCCCTTCTTCCATCCGGGTAATGGATTTAAAGCCATTTTATTATCATAAAATGCTTTAATCACCAGTAATGTCCCACATTATTATCCATAGTTATATATCATATTATATAACGCAATCTAAGACCACCCTTCCGGGTTTCCCCACTGTGCGCGCCCCTAAATGGCTTTCATCTTCCAAGGCCTATACATCAAGACAACCTAGGATCCTACTGAAACGTCGGGAAGCGGCAATACGCCTGCGGGAGAGTCATAACCACACCCAGAATTACCTCACCAGCGCAGAAAATATACAATAAATGCTCATATGGCCTAGAGATATATCCACGCTACATTCATTAGCTAGGGGGCTTCACCACACGCGCGAACTTCCCTTAAGATAACGATGTAGAGAGGTGTGTATCCATAAATTAACATTTATACAAATCATTTTTCTTTCCATTTGAAAACATCCACTTTTACATTCTCAAAATCATTTGTACTTTTTTAATTAGTACCACATTATATAATATACATTTCTTATTCTTAGAGTCATATTTTATTAATGACCTAAGACCCGAAGTGCCATAAACCTCAAACTAATCTCCAAAAGTTCATCATAATATTCTAAATCATCAAAGTGAGTCTCCCTAAAAAATTGACTCCCAAAAGTCCCAACATTAACATTTTATCTCCAATTTATTTTTGGGTTAACTTCCTATATCATTCGGATATTAACCTATACAAACTAGCCCTCAGGGTAAGCCCAATTATCCTCATTTTATCTTAGGACATTAGTCTACCCAAAACAACCCTCTAGGACTCCCCAATACTTCTCAAAGGAAGGTTCCTATACCTCGAACCTAAAATAAAAGGACTGAAAACTAAGCTGGAAAAACATTCTAAAAATGCAGGCATTCCGAATCGATTCGCCCTGACCGAATCG
Source organism: Sambucus nigra (assembly GCA_949130495.1). Classification (NCBI taxonomy): domain Eukaryota; kingdom Viridiplantae; phylum Streptophyta; class Magnoliopsida; order Dipsacales; family Adoxaceae; genus Sambucus; species Sambucus nigra. The sequence continues at coordinate 206,496,835 of OX422208.1, forward strand.
ATTCGGTCTGAAAAGCGAATCGATTCGGTCTGAAAAGCGAATCGATTCGGTCAAGAAGACCTTGACATTCTGCATAACCCCGAATCGATTCGCCTGGTCTGAATCGATTCGGTCAACTCAGACCTGACACCTTCCCCATTACTGAATCGATTCGCTAGGGGCAAATCGATTCGGCCCTGCAGAATTTGCCCAATTTGGCTACGGGTTATTTGAACCCTAAAACCCCCAAATTCTTGATTTCTTCCAACATCAACAACAATTATTCATACTACATCATTTCTATACTACAACTAACTTATATTTTCTCCTCAATTCAAATTAAAACAAGGATTTAAGGGTTATACACCAAAAACACCCAAAACCCATAAATGGTTTAAATCTCCCAAAAACTAACTATACATGAAAATTATCACATTAAATCAATATCTAGAAAGTAAGAAACTTGCCTCGAGGTTGTAGTCTCGGATTCTCCTCCGTTCGCAACGGATTCCAACCCAAATCTTCCATTTTTCTCTCATTTCTCCATTTTTCCCAAGCTCTCTCTTCTCTCTCTCTCTCTCTCTCTCTTGGATTCTAACACAAAATGATAAATAAAAAGGGTTGGGGAGACTTAATCCGGGTCTAAACATAAATTCCCCTCTTTTAATTACTAATGCACCATTAAAATGACTCGTAACCACATAATTGAGTCATAACCCACCAAAAGTGCCCGAAACTCAAAAATACATCTTGGCACTTATTTTGACTATCTCGACTATTCTAAAAACAACCACACCCCTATTTTGGCATTCGGAATAACGTGAACTATTTTTGTGTTCCAAATTCATTTTATTTCATTAATTAGGCTCCAATTTAAATATGAGTCATAACCGTCGCATAACATATAACGACGCAATAAAATACAATATAATGCTATTTACCTTCTCATAACGGTAAATAGACAAAACATAGTAAATATTATTCCTTAATATCACGGGAATCAATATTTACTCCAACTTTGCCTATTTTACAAAGTTAGCCCATCAGGAAAAATAATATAAAATAGTCGCTCCAAAGCTTGGGATGTTACATAATCTTCTCAATATGTTGCGATTGGTCAATGAGATCATGATAAAACTTCACAACAATCTTATGCAACGAATTAGGATCTTTACCAACATGATTTAAAAGAGCACAATTGACACCACAATTAACTTTCTTTCGTGAACAAAATCCCTCCACCATGAATGCACTAGACCCAGGGTGACCTGATGCTTTAGTAAAAAGAAAGAAAGGAAGACAATAAATCCCATCAATAGTTGGAGAATATTCCAACCAATTTGGAAACAGATCGAACTAAAAAGCTTGAAATCAGCGAGGATGTTTATCTTCATTAAATGGGTATTGTGAAAGAAGATGTTGACATGGACCGACTTTTATATAAGATCGTCGAAGTTCATCACGTTGATTATAAGGATACTGCCATATCTGTTGGCGTAATCCTGGATCATGTTCGAAAGAATTTGGATCTTTTCAGCCGAGCTAATTTTGGAAACCTTTGAAGGTCGATGTTCAATTTCAACATTAGAGGGGGTTTGTTCGGTAGAATTCAGTGGACTAGCATCTAAACTTTCAGTAACACTTTTCTTGAAAAATGCATCAATAGTCATTCTCTTAACCATGATTAACTGTAAAAAATTTAAGAGATAAATAACAACATTTTAATTACTTTAAGTAGCCTATTATCTTAAATTAAAATGAAAGAAAGAACATAAATTATAGAAATGATACATTACAGTGAGAAAAATGAAATTACAGGAACAAAAATTAACAAGCCTCTTATCTTAATTTTAAATAGCAGTTACAGAAATTACATAAATGAAAAATTTACAGAAAAGGGAGTTAAAGTTTGATCCAAAAATAACTGTTCGATCAAAAAAAAATTTACAGAAAGAGGAGTTAATAAAATAACTGTTCGATCCAAAAAAATTTACAGAAAAAGGAGTTTAAAAAATAAATATTCAAGGAGTTAAAAAATACCTCACAAAAAAGACTTGGGATCGATGATGGCCGAATGGGTTTGTCTTTTCTCTACGGTCTATTTCTTAAGATTAGATGGAGCATTCATTTGGATTTGGGGATCATCATGTGGTACGTCATTTTTTTATTTAGTTGATTGGGAAGTAAAAGTTAAGAAAAGGTTTTATTTGATTGATTGGGAACTAACAGAGCCGCCGCTTTTTATCTTTTGTTCTCTTATAACCTTTTTTGATTCAAAATGTTATTTTTATCCTTTTAACTACAAAGAGAAACACACGTCCATTTTGTTTAAAAAAAAAAATTCAACTTGAGGGGGGCTAATATAAAATAAATTATAATATATATATATATATATATATATAAATATTGCTGTTGTGAAAATTATTAACACATTTGCAGGGGCCCATTCCCCTCCATCTGCCATAAACAAACTCCCATTCACTATCTTCACGTTCAATAGTAAATTAACTTTAACCCTTAGATATAGGCAAATCTTTAAAATGGTCGTGCATGATGGTGAGACATAGCGATTATCACCCTCTTCAAGGCAGATAAAGCTTTTATTAGTTGCTCGCCATTAACTTTCATTGATGCAAAATAAAATGTTCCCAAATTATGTCTATATTACTTTATATAAGTACTTAGGTTTTATTTTCAACTAGATTACTAAAATCAAGAAGTGATTCTACAAGTTCATATAGCATGTGTTACATGCATAATAATAAAAAAATCAATTTGGCTAAACAAACATGAAAGATTATTATTTTTCGGATTACTAAAATAGTATTTCCCCAAATAAATAAACAATAATTAAATTAAGTAATTACTCTTAAGAACAGTAATAGTAAAGAAAGTGAAGAAGAACATACAGTTTGTGATTGAAACAATCACTAGCAAAAATTTGACCAATTCAAAAGTTAAACTATCTCTCCTTAAGCCAGAATACTCCCCCGCTATGGTGCTGACGACAAATTCAACGGGCGGCTGCCTCCCAGGATGAAATAGTCAACGACTGTTACAAGAAGCACTTCAGTGCAACAGTCCCACGAACTAATAATGGCGAATTTCTCTCAAGCAGTAAGAAAAGAAGGACATGTTGTAGGGAATTCAGGTAGATTTTTCTGGTGTTAAAATGGAGTGCATATGGTCCTTTATATAAGTGGTGAAGGGTTGCAAGTCTATGGCTATTGGCTTTTTCCCAAGAAAGGATGTGACTGTTTATACAGTCACATCTCATATTTCTTTAGCAGCATTTTATAACAACGTTTTTAATTAATAAATTAAAACAATGGCATTTTAATTAGCATGGAAATAATTAAGAAATTAATTAATTCGATTTGGGAAAATAAATTTTTCGGCCCAAAATAAACTTTAACTCCCAAAAGGTCAATTAAAATTTCGTCTAAAAAATTTAATACTTGCTCAAGAAAGACCCACGACTCGGACCCGGGCACAAGCCAGGCCAGAAGGACGGCAGTGCGCGCGCGTGTGGACTTTTGGCCCAAAGCCCAAACATGCATAATGTAGGTCCTCTCCCCTTTAAAGAGTTGTGATACCCCAAAGGCATCCAAGCCTTAGTTCCATAACTTGGGTATATTAACTTCAAGCTTTTCTACCACTTTTTCAATGTGGGATAAACCCACTTATCTAGATTTACACCAACTAACTTAAGGTCAAGTGGGTCACCTTGAGTCCAAATTTCTCATTCATTACTTCACTATTTTGAACAAATGAGTATACCAAATTAATCTCCTTGCGACATGGAACACTTTGGTACTAAGACACGTCACTTTTAACATATGTGTCCCATTTAAAATTGACTCCAAGTATTTGAAGTCTTGCGTTCTTTCCACAATTCATGGGGTATCTTATTTGTTTTCTTATGAATCAACTTGTTGAGAATGTAATTAGCTGAAAGCAATGCTTCCCCCCACATGTTTTGGGGGTAATCCCGAACTTATTAACATTGCATTCATCATTTCTTTTAAAGTTCATTTTTTTTCTGCAATCCCATTGAATCGAGGAGAGTAAGGAGCGGTAGTTTTGTGAATAATGCCATTTTCTAAACATATTTCCTTAAAAGGAGACTCGTATTCACCCCCTCTATCGCTTCTTAATTATTTAATCTTTTTATTAAGTTGATTCTCAACTTCTATCTTGTATTGCTTAAATGCTTCAATTGCTTCATCTTTGCTTCTTAGAAGATATACATAGCAATATCTAGTGCAATCATCCAAAAATGTAATAAAGTACTTTTTTCCACCTCTAGTTTGAACAAATTTTAAATCACATATATTAGTGTGAATTAAATCTAAAGGTTCACTACTCCTTTCAATTGAATGGAAAGGTGTTTCAGTTAATTTAGATTCTACACATGTTTCACATTTGTGACTTGTATCAATACTAAATTTCAGAATTAATTCTAAAGTGAATTAATTTGCTTAAAGTATTGTAATTAACATGTCCTAGTCTACTATGCCACATATCCATAGACTTAAGCATATAAGAAGAAGATATCATATTATTATCATTGTTACTTTTAGTTACAACAGTCATGACGTTCAATTTGAACATCCCATCACACATATATCCTTTCCCTACATACATTTCATCTTCACTTAGTACAAATTTGTATCCAACAAAGACTAGCTTAAATTCTTTCTTTCTTAGCACGGAACCGGAGACAAGATTCTTCCTAATGTCAGGCACATGCAATACATTGTTGAGTGCGAGATGCTTTCCTGAAGTCATTTTCAATAAGACTTTTCCTTAACCTCCAACCTTCGAGGTGGAGGAGTTTCCCATGAATAATTGTTCTCCATTTATAATTGGTTGGTAGGTTGTGAACATTCTTTTATCGGAATACACATGGCATGTAGTGACGGTATCAACCCACCACTATTTGGTGTTACCCACCAAATTTACTTAAGATAAAACTGCGGAGAGAGACATGTTGTAAACATCGTTAGACAAAGCATCAACTTCTATCGTGTTGGCTTGTGGTGCTTTTTTCTTGAAGTTCTCTTGCTTTTTCAGCTTGCGATAATCCTTGGCCCTATGACCTTCTTTATTGTAATTAAAATATTTTTCTTTTAACTTCTTAGCACTGCCTTGTTGACTTGTGCCTTCATTTTTGTGCTTTCTCTTTTTGTTGAATTTGTGTCCATCTTCAATAAAATTTTCTTTTGCAGACATAGCATGGTTAACAATTTTCTTTTCAGATTTACGGTTATCTTCTTCTATCCTTAACCGAACAATTAGATCTTCAAGTCCCATTTATTTTCATTTATGCTTCAAATAATTTTTGAAATCTTTCCAAGAAAGGGGTAATTTTTCAATCACCGTAGCAACTTGAAAAGTTTCACTTATAACCATATTTTCAACAATAATTTTAAGAAAAATCAATTAAAGCTCTTGGACTTGGCTTATGACAGTCTTTGAATCAACCATTTTATACTTGAGAAATCTACCGACCACGAATATTTTCATGCTGGCATCCTCAGTTTTATATTTTTTATCCAAAGACTTCCATAACAGTATAGAGGTTTTGATTGGACTATATACATTATAAAGGGTATTTTTCAATCCGTGAAGGATATAATTTTTACAAATAAAATCCGAATGTTTCCATCCTTCTATAATTAGCAAAGTTGTCTTGTCCATTTAATTTTTATTAACCACAGGAGCCTCGTCATTAATAAACTTCTCAAGATTAATAGTAGTTAAATAGAACAACATCTTTTGTTGTCAATGTTTGAAATCAGTACCATTAAACTTTTCGGGTTTTTCTCCATGGGTTAAATGAGTAGGAACGGTAGTAGTAACACTAATCGGCACATCGGTATGGGGAACATACACCAAATTTTTAGAGGATTCAGTGGCCATTATTCTGTTATAAAAATAAACAGAACCGACTAATGAAATGTAGAGAATTAAATATTATAGGCGAAAATACGACAACGTAAACACGTTTACTATGTAAATTAAAAATAATTTTTTTCCAGAAAATTTTAGATTTGAAAATTATTTATTTAGTGAAAAAAACACAAAAAAATAAAGTATTATGTCTTAAGATTTTTGTTTTTCGGATTACTAAAATAGTATTTCATCAAATAAATAAGCGATAATTAAATTAATGAATTACTCTGAAGAACAGTAACAGTAAAGAAAGTGAAGAAGAACATACAGTTTGTGATTGAAACAATCATTGGCAAAAATTTGACCGAGTTGAAAGTTAAACCATCTCTCCTTAAGACAGAATGAGCCTCCGCTATGGTGCTGACGGAAAATTCAACGGGCGTCTGCCTCCCAGGATGAAATGGTCAACGACTGTTATAAGAAGCACTTCAGTGCAACAGTCCCACGAACCAACAATGACGAATTTCTCTGAAGCAGGAAGAAAGGAAGAATGGCATGTTGTAGGGAATTTGGGTAGATTTTTCTGGTGTTAAAATGAACTGCATATGGTCCTTTATATAATTGGTGAAGGGTTGCAAGTTTATGGCTGTTGGATTTTTCCCAGGAAAGGATGTGACTGTTTATACAGTCACATATCATCTTTCTTTAACAACGTTTTATAACAACATTTTTAATTAATAAATTAAAATGATGACGTTTTAATTAACACTGAAACAATTAACTAAATAAATTTTAAAGCCCAAAGGTCAATTAAAATTTCGTCCAAAAAATTTAATACATACTAAATAAAGACACATGACCCGGACCCGAGCAAACGCCGGTGGCGGCGCGCGTGGGATTTTGGCCTGCATAATGTAGGTCTTCTCCCCTTCAAAGAGTTGGGATACCCCAAAGTCATCCAAGCCCTAGTCCCATAACTTGGGTATAATAACTCCAAGCTTTTCTACCACTTTTCCAATGTGGGACAAACCCACTTATCTAGATTTACACCAACTAACTTAAGCTCAAGTGGGTCACTTTGAGTCCAAATTTCTCATTCATTACTTCACTATTTTGAACAAATGAGTACACCAAATTAATCTCCTTGCGACAAGGAACGCATTGGTACTAAGACACATCACTTTTAACATATGTGTCCCATTTAAAATTGACTTCAAAGTTCGACCAAAATGAGCTGTCATTTTATTAAAATATCCACCAAAATACTATTATGTGTTACATAAATTTGATATATAATACTATTTCACAAAAAATTATAAAGGTCATTGTTAATGGAGTAGGGAAAACTTAGATATAATGACATTTAAAACATAGTGAAGTATTATATTAACTAATGAAATGTGACATCCCTCTTAAAATAATAACGGGTGGCTAACCCTATATTATAATTAATCAGGAATCTCAAGTGGATCATTCTCAGCATCTACTAAAGATAAAATATGAACATAGCTAACTACCCAAAACTATAAAAAGCGGGTGCCAAAAAAATTTAAAACATACAAGGCATTAACTAACCAACAACACAATAACTACTGAACATGATAAAGTACACACACATGCTTAGATAAAAGGGAATAGTTCTATAGTGTACCCAAAATACACAAAAGGAAATACCCGAATATGCTGTCGGGTCACATACAATATAACATCCTGAGGAAAGAAATATAAAAGAATGCTACAAATGTAACCCTTGAGTATAAACCCGATAAACAAACTGAATCCGAACTAGATTTATAAAATATAGGAAAAGCCATAAAAAAATCCCGTAATAGTCCGCAACTGCTATGGCTCCACGAATACTGGATAGAAAAGCATCACTAGTGTCCTTGCGGAGGAACACCTAAAATAATACAATATATGTATAGCAGGAGAAAAAATAAATGGGTCAGATCGTGAGGTGTGAAATTTTTTTAATAAGTGAATTAAAATGAATAATAATTATAAATGCACTATAACATGATTAAAGTGGAATCACACTCTCCTGGAACTCCAACTCAGCCCTCCACTAGAGCGCGCAACTAAACCTATGCACATGGTCCTCAAATAACTACCCAACACTTTTTAGGGACAATTCAATCCCACTTACGCCTAATCCACGCTCGCGTAACCCATCATCCAAAACATAACCATAACTTCCTATTCTATCCTAACCCAAGTGTCAATCTAAACTTTAAGTTAACATATAAACATGCGTATACATAACTCTTCCTAGAATTCATCAGATTCTAGTTATTAACTTAATCAAGTTAATAGCGTCCAAAAGCTAAGGACTAAACTTCTCTAAACTCTCAACATTGTGCTAGTTTCGTGCGTGGGACGTCTCGCAAATAGAAATCCAAATAAGGAACCCCCCGATACACTACTCCTTAGTAATGTTGATTGTCGAGATCCATTATGCCCTCGATGCACGACGTATATAACATCAACTACTTACTTAGAGTATATCTTGTAACACCCCGCCCGCCCGGGGAGAGAGAACGGAGCGCTAATGCGATAAAATAAATCCAAATCCACAAATAACAAGGTATAGAGCATCTAAATAAACCCATAATAATATAAATCCACTAATCTCAATTCTTCAAATACAACAAGTCTCTCAAATTAAATTTACAACTATCTAACTCGAATAAAAATACAAATCTCCAAAGCTCTATACATCAAAATAATACAAATCTTTCCCAAAAAATCCTCGCTAAAATCAATCTCCATAGCGCCCCAAAATCCGCACTAACCAGACACTAAAAGAAAATATGGGGAAGTACACAATACGACAGGAAAGATGCTCAACAAATATATTAACGATGAATAAAGCGTAACAACACGAGTACGAATATTCAAATCAAAATGCAAATCTCAAAGCATTTATCAATATAATTTGTCAACAACACTTTAACCGGGTCACTAGGCCTCACCACATCCGTATATGCTTTATCAAGCCATAGCCCGGGAAACAGGAATTTTGGCGGGTGCCCAACCTCCGTGCCATATTAAAATCTCATGACAACGTGCTCAACAACAATATAATGATACCACATGAATCAAAATAATTTCAACAATTATTTTCCAGATTTCAATGAATTTATCAATTCAAATATGAGTTCAATTAAACAAGAATTCAAAGAGAATGACACTCGCGAGATTTAAGGAGCATATTGTGTAAAACCCCATACCTCAAACCATGATGAGAAACCAATGATCACATCCTCAAGATCAACTCAAAATATCTACAAAATATCCTCCAAGAACCTCCAAAAAATAGCCCCAAGAACACCTCTAATCTAAGGTTGGAACTCACAAATCTCAAGGGCCAATGTGTATATAAAAAGAAGAGGAATATAAAATATATTTGCTGCCAAAATTTGTGCCAAAAGTATGTTAAAAGGGTTGCCTACGACTCCCTTTTATAATGCAAAGAAATGAAGAGTTGGAATCCAAAAGACTCCTTTAAATAAGGCAAAGAAATGAAGAGTTGGAAGTCAAAACAACTCTTGAAAATTACTTAATGTTCACGAAATCCGTTTTAACTCCGTTTTTGAAACCGTTTGAAATTCTCGCCTTTAAAAATAATATTCAACATATTTGAGCAATAAAAATAATTTTATCAAAAACTTTATTTTCCTCCATTTTCCAAAAATTAATTAAAATAGCCCAAAATTATGCGGGTTGTTACATATCTCTAGTTTGTTCTCATATTGCATTGTTTCACTATAACATATAAATCTGAGTACTAAGGACTAAACTTATCCCCACTCCCAACATTGCACTACGTTTCCTGTGTGGGACATATCGCAAAGCGAAATCCAAACAAGGAACCCCCCGATACACTACTTCTTGACAATGTCGGTCGTTAAGATCCATTACGCCCTCGGTACCCAACACATAACTACTACTACAGGTGAGGAGAAACAATCTCTAATTACACAAATAAGATATTGCACCGAACCTTAGGGTCTATATTACATCATTCTAGTTATAAAGCACAATCATTCAACCCTAACAAGCAAGTACTCATAACACGCTTAGCGTACATTTAAATACCCAACACACAATCACTTATGGGTATAAAATACTTCACAATGCTATCATCTTCAAGAAATTACTCACTATTTCCCGGGTTACCATTTATCGGATTATTATCACACCTCCATGGAAATAAAACATCTCTCAACGTATAGGAAGCAGTCATAGTTCCTAACTTGAAAGTGAGAACGAATCAAAGACTTCTCACCCAGAATAAAATCACACAATAAATAATGGACGACTATGATCTGGGGACTATACGCACCTTGCTCCTCAAGCCAGGGGCCTCATCCACATCGCGTAACTTCCCATGATAGCACTGGAGGGTATGCCCACACAATAAGTATATATATATATATCATTCACACTAGATATATATGCAATCACATCATATATACAAACCATCACACAAGGTATATACATTTACTCCATATATAAATACATACTGTCTCACTCCCGTATGTATAAAAGAAATGAATTCGGCTATAAGTATATAAATCTCATAATACTACCTGTTAATATAACGCTTACCTTCCCATTTATTTCATACTACGATCCCTCACTTGAAACTTACTCATTCATCACACCTGTTAGTATGAGAAATCTCCCAATTCAATCAACATTAAGGATACCATCTATATCCGAATGCACACCGATCAACAATAATTATCCCCAAATAGAAAATCTTGATGCTAAGAGGATTCCCGACTAAATAGACACGATAACTTAAATTCGTACTCTCTCAAAATAACTCAATACGACACCATCATTTCATCTTAGGTGAGACTCTCTAAAAATCTCCAAAACATACTTCTCATAACATATTAAAGGTTCCAAAGTTTCAGACCCAAAAAACAAGCGGTGGAAATAAAATCCCATTCTTGGACTAAAAATAAGGGACCGGTCGACCGTCCTCTGACCCCCGGTCGACCACGGTTTTAAATTTTGCCTTAAAAAGGAGGTAGTTGGCTTTTCCCTTGAGGCGCAATTGACCGGCCTCTTGGCCGCGGTCGACCGGCCATACCAGATATCTCGACCAACCATTCTTTTAGGATGAAATCAAACTTTCCCAAACCCCAAAATACCAGCTTCTAACCACAAATATTCAACCCAATCATGTTTCTAACATTAAAACTCATCAAATAGATTAACTCAACTAATTTACAACCTCCAATCAATATATAAATATCAAATGCAAGATTTAACCAAAAAATCTAGGTTTTAACATACTAACCCAAAATCCATAATTTTTTATCCACAAATCATGAAATAAATGACACACAGATTATTTAGCAAGTTTAATCACTTGCCTTGAAGTTGTAGAGGTTGAATCTTCCTCGAAACCGCATATTGGCCAGAATCCCCAAGCTTCTCTTTGCTTTCTCTTCTTCCTTTCCTCTTTTCTCTCTCTCTATCTCTCTAGGGCTTTCTCGATCTCAAGAATGAGATTATTTTCTCACGGAGGCTTAATAAGCCTTATCTCCAGAACACCCAACTTTATATGATAATACACACTTTAAATGACTCGTTTACTCCAATTCGAGTCAAACGAACTTAAAAATATTCCGGAGCCCAAATAAGACCCATCTCCCAAATAAATTTAATTATCAGGTTTGAAAATCACGGGGTATTATACAGACTTTGCCCCTACAAGAATTTCGTCCTTGAAATTAAGTTAAACCTAGTACTCCAAACCTCAACTAGTTCCTACGACACCTATCCTCAAGATTACTATACCTATTCCTCCCACTTCTCACGGCGAGTTATTTTGATTTAAAACCAATTCAGTTAACCAGGGTGCCCATACACCCTGTACTTGAGATCAACATCATAAATATTACCCGGCTCCACTTAGCCTCAAATCATAAAATAACTCGGAACAAATTAGTCCATTATAACATACTAATATATAAAAAATTTGAAATGTCCGAAGATTTAACTCTTCTCAATTCCTGGCATTCGCTACTTTCATGCGGGGGAGGTCTCGCAAGCAAAATCCAAACAAGGAACCCTCCCAATACATTACTGTGTAGCTCTGTCGGGTAATGAGATCAGTTAGATCGGGACTAAAGTGAAAAAGAAATATTTTTGAATCATTTTGATATTTCCCGAAGGCCTATAAAACAATTTTATTTTAAAAATAGTTTATGTCTTTCGACATCCAAATCAAATACCTTATGCCCAAGACACAATGTGCCAACAAATACATTACTCTTACCAACATTTAGTTCTCAAAACTAGCAAAATCGTGAGTTGAAATTCCTAGCTTAACAATAGCCCACTAAACCTTGAATCTCTTTAGTAACAAGAATCCCTTACATCATAACAAAACATTGCCCTAGACTAGGCCCTTCCATAGCTGGAATATTACAAATACATAAATCTAGCACAACTAGAAAATAATAGCTTTACCGTTACTACTCAACGTGTTTCAACGGTTCCTAAGTTCGAAATGAAGTCATAACTCTCTACTAGCTCATCACAATACAATCTATTTTCCCAAAAGATATCGTCTATCACTCCTCCCTTCCGGGTCATTCCATACATAATAGGGTTATAACAACTAACCACTTATTAAAATCTTACATGCGATACTCCCAATGCCCCTCAAAGCATAATCCTAACCATAAAGGAAAGATATAATTTAAATATTACCTATCTAGTCCGACCACATCGCTTCATCGATGGGTTCTTATTTGAAGTTCTCCTCCCTAAACTGGCCTATGATCTGTTATAGGGGTTGCACATCCAAAAACTCCTCAAAAAGTTTCCCTCTTCCTCTTTCCCTCTTCCTCTTTCGAGACAATCCCTCTTCCTATGGCATAATTTTTTACAAAAGAAACATCTACCAGCAAATCCACCCTGCCTATCCTGAGGAGCAAAATGCTGTTGCTGCCCTCGATAATCCTGTTCACACCATCTTGCTCCATCGACATCTTCTTCTCTAGACTTACTTGATGAACCCGAGTCTCTAAAGTTCTTACCCCCTTGAAAATAAAGATGACATTCCTGACACAATAGCAATGCCGCATTCACTACCTCGACAAAAGTCAATAATGCTGGGTTCCCTAACAAATGCTGCCGAATTCCTTATTCTAAACCTACCTCGAACTTCACTATTTGTTTATCCTCTGTATTTACCTCATCGGGCACTAAATTCGCTAATCGAGTAAATTCTTCTTCGTACTTGACCACCGTTCGATCACCTTGAGACACATCCAGTAATCTCCTCCTCATTTCCGTCTAGATCGCGAAAGGAAAATACTCTCGGTCAAAGCGTTGCCAAAAATTTGCTATGGGTATTGCATCTCTTTGCTCCGATGTGGTGATTGACTCCCACCATTGGAGAACTGCTCCCGTTACTTTAAAAGTGGCGAGTAATTGCTTCTGCACCTCACTGCATTCAACCATTCGAAGGTGCCTTTGCATACCCTTCTTCCAATGACGTGTAACCATCGCATCATCTCCCCCCCAAAATTCTAGAGGATGTCCCTTCCTAAAAGATTACCGTACTCTTTCCCACGTAGATGGCCCTGGGTGGGCTTGGGCTACTTGAGCTACAGGTTGATGCGCCATCGTAGAAATGGCAACAGTTACTGCTTGTCCCACAATATTGGCAACTTCGGCTATGGTCATAGTCCCTTGGGGCATTTGGGGTTCCGCATTCTCAGCCCCACTGTTTTGACCTGCCTGGATAACCTCTCTTCGGTGGCATCTGAAATAAGAACAACTGTATCAGAACGCCATTCAAGTGATTACACATTGCAGAAGAAAATATAGATGTAATGAACATAACATCCTAATAATAGGGCTCTACATCAAGAATGCTTACGGAAGAACGCAAAAATCTGTACAGATCCTAAAGACACTAGAACCAGATGCTCTGATACCACTTATGATACCCCGCTTAAAATAATAATGGGTGGACAACCCTATACTATAATTATTCAGCAATATGAAGTGGATCATTCTCATCATCTACTGAGGATAAAAGATGAACATAGCTAACTACCCAAAACTATAAAAAAAGTGGGTGCTAAAAAAATTAAAACATACAATGCATTAACCAACCAACAATACAATAACTACTGAACATGATAAAGTACACACACATGCTAAGATAAAAGGGAATAGTTTTATAGTGTACCAAAAATACACAAAAGAAATACCTGAATGCTGTCGGGTCACATACAATACAACATCATGAGGAAAGAAATATAAAAGAATCCTACAAACGCAACCCTTGAGTATAAACTCGATAAACAAACTGAATCCTAACTAGATTTGCAAAAGATAGGAAACGGCTATAACAAAATCCGGCAATAGTCTGCAACTTCTACAGCTCTATGAATATTGGATAGAAAAGCATCACTGGCGTCCTTGCGGAGGAACACCTAAAATAATACAATATATGTATAGCAGGAGAAAAAATAAACGGGTCAGGGCCGGAGGTGTGAAAACATTTTAGCAAGTGCATTAAAATGCATAATAATTATAAATTCACTATAATATGATTAAAGTGGAATCGCACTCTCCTGGAACTCCAACTCACCCCTCCACTAGAGCGCACACCTAAACATATGCACATGGTCCTCAAATAACTACCCAACACTTTCTAGGGATAATTCAATTCAACCTACGCCTAATCCACGCTCGTGTAACCCATCATCCAAAACATAACCATAACTTCCTATTCTACCCTAACCCAAGTGTTAATCTAAACTTTATGTTAACATATAAACATACATATACATAACTCTTCCTAGAATTCATAGGATTCTAGTTATTAACTTAATCAAGTTAATAGTGTCCAAAAGCTAAGGACTAAACTTCTCTAAACTCCCAACATTGCACTATGTTTCGTGCGTGGGACGTCTCGCGAAGCGAAATCCAAATAAGGAACCCCTCGATACACTACTCCTTGACAATGTTGATTGTCGAGATCCATTATGCCCTCGATGCCCGACGCATATAACATCAACTACTTATTTAGAATATATCTCTAGTTTGTTCTCATAAAGCATTGTTTCACTATAACATATAAATTTGAGTACTAAGGAATAAACTTCTCCCTACTCCCAACATTGCACTACATTTCGTGCGTGGGACATCTCGTAAAGAGAAATCCAAACAAGGAAGCCCCCAATACACTACTCCTTAACAATGTCGGCCGTTGAGATCCATTACACCCTCGGTACCCAACACATTACTATTACTATTGGTGAGGAGAAACTGTAATAACCCTATTTTCTTATGCCAATATATAATTGTCTTCTTTCAATTTCGTCATACTTACTATCTAATAATGATATATTATTACATATATGATATTCTGAGTTCTTAATTTGACAAATCCCGTTTTTCAATTTGAAGAATCAACGGTAAAATGGGTCAAATTGAGATTTTATGGCACATCCTAAGCTAAGTGATAAGTTTTGGGGTAGAAAATGTAATTTTATGAAGCTTTAGGGACTTGGTTTTAATAAAGAAAGTTTCAGGGACCAAAATGAAAAATAAAAGGGGGTCTTTTCGTAAATAATATATTTTTAGGGACCAAAAAGAAATATTGAAAATATATGGTGTGAAATTATCAAAATGCCCTTCAGGTCCGAAATGACCCTTATACCCTTAATACCTATCCTCGACACCTCGTGCTCGGTTTTTGAACATATCCACTGCACACGTGTCACCTCTATAGGAAAGGATAAAACTCATGTAAATCCTCTAGAAAAAGGAAAAAAATACGTGTTGCCGTTTGGTAAACCAAGACTGCAAGGCTGATCCGTTGCACGACACGTGAACGAAGACTCACCAAAGTGAAACCTTATCATCCAGACATGTGTCAACACCTAAATATCTTTGGAAAACTATAAATAGGGCCTTTGGGGGATCATTTGAAACTCACACCAATTCCTTGAGAATTATAGAAAGAAATAGTGAGAGAAAGTGTGAGAAAGTCTAAGAAGAAGTTCTTAGGGATATTCATCTTAAGGTAATCTTAATGTTATAATGCATCTTTATAGTTTTAATTTATTGTTTTATAGCTTTACTTAGTAGTTATGCTGGTAAAATACAATAGAGAATTCACTAATCAAAACATAAAATTTAGAACAAATCCAAGTTAATTTTATAAACTGGTTTGAAATTATACTCTTTTGAAAATAATTCTTTTTAAAGAAATTGCTCGTTATTATGGAATCCGATTTAAGTAATTCCAAAGCCAGGCTCGGTGAAGTTCTTTCTAGATGAGATGGTATTTAAGTGGTTCCCCTGTGACCCTCCATCTCTACTGGGAATGAATCCAGAAATGTTCTGTCTAGATGAGATGGTATTTAAGTGGTGCCCCTGTGACCCTCCATCTCTACTAGGAACCGACTGATGAGGAAAGACTATGAATTGAATTCTTCAATTACGATCAATGAGTTTTAAAAGTTAACAAATAGAGATTCAGTAATCCCTTAAAAGAGGAAGTTATTATTAAAGTATAGTATAAACTGGACCTTAGAACGTGTACTTAAATCTTTATCAGATTAGCGTGTGATCGAAGACTCAATACCAGTAAATTTGACCTCCATTTTGGGTGAGTACTCTGATATTCCTTGTGTATTTTGATTATATGATATTATGCAAACAATATATATTTTGTGAACTGCTTTTATTCTCAAAACTCATGTGATACCGATGATTGATTCATTTGTGATATGTTTATATTTGTCCATATAAACATACCGATTAAAATGATTATTGAAAAGGATATTGAATATTGAAAATCTGATTCGGCCTAAGGGACCTCTTTACTGACTGACCTTCCCAGCTGGGTTATCGCTGGTGTGCCCTAAATAAGGCATTATGACGAACATGTTCGATTGACCCTCAACTACCGGGGTATAATACGGTAGAAGAATACGGTATTAGAGTGTACTTGGCCATTAAAATGATATGATTGAAAGAAAAAGATATCACATTTGATTTATTGCATTATTCTTATTCTGAGCTATCCAATTGTGATATATATAATTTCATTTCAAAATTATATCTATTTACTGCAAGTTCCTCTCCATATATGTATATGCCTTCTCTTTTGACTTGAATAGGTATCTATTTTCTGAAAACCCTGGAATGTCAGGAGATTGAACCTCATTCGGCTTTTAGCTGATGTTGTATAAATAAACATTTTTCTGGAAACGTTTAGGCTCACGGACGGAACGAAAATGGACTATATTGAAGATTTAGCTTTTAGAGCTCTTTTTGTAAAATGTTTATTTAGAGCATGTCTGGCTCTCTTGTAATAAGGTTTAAATTTTATTTAAGTTGTAACTCGTTGTTACTTTTAATATATATGAAGTTTCCTTTAGAAAGCTCTGATGACGTAATTCCTTTACTTTCAGTAGTTTACGATTCATAACCATGTGATAATATATCCTTTGCTTTTATGTAAGGAAACAATTAAATCAGAATATTTGTTGCCTTGCTGGCATGTCAAGACACTCGTTCCCTAATACTATTTTGGGTCGGGGTCGTGACAGAGGTGGTATCAGAGCATAGGTTATGAACCCGTAGACTACTGAACATAAGTTTCGAACGTTATCGATTTTAAGTCTCCATACATAGGTTATAGGTGAAAATATCCGACTTATGTGATAACCCTCCATATTTCTTATAGTCTATATATAATTATTTATATATCATTGTTCTTCTAAAATGCAATCTTGGGCTAGTATAATACATCTTACGTTTGGCCATGACTGTAGAAAATGACCAAGGCAAGATCAACTCCAAGGACTAGTGGTTCGAGTATGGAAGGGCTGGAAGGTGCATACAAGGCAATTGAAAGTCTAGCAAGAATTGTGGAGCATCAGGTGAATAATGGAGCACCAAGGAATCTTGAACTAAGTAGTTGTACTATTGAACAGTTCAAGAAGTTGAATCCTTCGTCTTTTAAAGGGACTCGTAACCCCACTGAAGCAGAAAATTGGGTGATGCAAATGGAAAAGATGTTCGATGTTCTTAAGTGTACAGATGAACAACGAGTTTTATTTGGAACATTCATGTTAGAAGGTGAAGCCGAACATTGGTGGAGAATGACTAAGAGAATGCATGGGGAAAGGAATAATCCTATAGGTTGGAATGACTTCTTAGTGACCTTCTACCAGAAATACTTTCCCGAAACGGTGCAATACCAAAAAAAAGCTGACTTCATGGGTCTGGTTCAAGGAAATATGACGGTTAGTCAATATGAGGCAAAGTTTACTGAGTTATCCCGTTTCGCACCTCATGTTGTGATAACCGATGTTTTAAGAGCCAAGAAGTTTGAACGTGGGTTAAGGTTGAATATTCGTAGCCGAATTTCCATCCTAAAGTTGACAGCATATAATGACGTGGTGGCTAGGGCAACAATAGCTGAGAAGGATAGTGAAGAATATAATAATCAGGTTAGAGAGGGGAAGAGGAAGTTTGGAGAACAAAGAGGAAGGAACCCCAATAACAAACCCTTTAGGACTATACCTAATATAGGGCAACCTTTAGTAAACAAAACCTCTAATGTTGATAAATGCTAACGTTGTGGTAATATTCATAGAGGGCGTCCGTGTTACCTGGAGACGGGGAGTTGCTTTGGGTGTGGCCAAAAGGGGCATAAAATGCGAGATTGTCCTAACAAAGGGAAGGCGGCAACAAAGACTTCTAATGACAATAAGGATCCGGGAAGATAAGGTAGAGTCTTTAATCTTTCTGATGCAAAGGCTTCTAACGCAGTAGTGTCAGGTACACTTTCTATATGTGCACAACCTTTTCAAGTTTTAATTGATCCTGGTTCTACCCATTCATTTGTGTCTGTGCGTTTTGTTAATCGCTTTCCTAATATTCCTGAATCCTTGAATCATATCATACACGTTTCTACTCCTTCGGGTGAGTTATTGACGGGAACATTAGTATATAAGTCTTGCCCTATAAATGTCAGTAGTCATAAACTCTTCACTGATTTGATAGTTTTAGACATAAGAGATTTTGAAGTCATTTTGGGGATGGATTGGTTAGCATCATATCATGCTAGGGTGGATTTTTTTGAGAAGAGAGTTATTTTCCAAATTCCTAACCAACCAGAATTCAATTTTGAAGGAACTAACATCTTATCTCCCATGCGTCTTATCTCTGCAATGCAATCTTGTAGTTTTCTTAAGAAGG
This sequence comes from Sambucus nigra, assembly GCA_949130495.1. Lineage (NCBI taxonomy): Eukaryota > Viridiplantae > Streptophyta > Magnoliopsida > Dipsacales > Adoxaceae > Sambucus > Sambucus nigra. The sequence goes on from OX422208.1 coordinate 206,515,975, forward strand.
GATGTCAAGGATTCCTTGCCAGTGTTATTGATTTACAAACAAAAGAGCCTAGTTTAGAAGATATCCCTATAGCTAGGCTTTTTCCAGATGTTTTTCCAGATGATTTGCCCAGTCTACCTCCTAGTAGAGAAGTAAAATTTACCATTGACCTTGTTCCTGGAACCACACCAATCTCAAAACCACCTTATCGCATGGCACCTTTAGAGTTAAGGGAATTAAAAGTTCAATTACAAGATCTGTTAGATAAGGGTTTTATTAGACCTAGTATATCCCCTTGGGGTGCTCCAGTGTTATTTGTTAAAAAGAAGGATGGAACGATGAGGTTATGTATAGATTATCGTGAACTAAATAAGGTGACCATTAAGAATAAATACCCCTTACCTCGTATAGATGATTTGTTTGACCAACTGCAAGGTGCGCAAGTATTTTCGAAGATTGAACTTAGGTCAGGCTATCACCAATTGAAGATTAAGGAAGAGGATATTTTGAAATCAGCTTTTCGTACTAGATATGGTCACTATGAATTTCTTGTGATGCCATTTGGATTAACTAATGCACCAGCCGCTTTTATGGATATGATGAATAGAGTGTTTAGGAAATATCTGGATCAGTGTGTGGTTGTTTTCATTGATGACATCCTTATTTATTCCAAAGGTATTGAAGAACACGAGAAGCAGGGAGATAGTATTACAAATCCTTAGGAAAGAAAAATTATATGCAAAAATAAAGAAGTGTGAATTTTGGTTGCCTAGTGTTTCTTTTCTAGGACATGTCATATCCAAGGAGGGAGTGTCGGTTGATCCTCAAAAGATCGAGGCTATACTAGATTGGCCAAGACCAACTAATGTAACGGAGATTCGTAGTTTCCTAGGATTAACAGGTTATTATCGAAGATTTGTTGAAGGATTTTCTAGTATTGCCAAACCTCTGTCTAGGTTAACAAAAAAGACGGTGAAATATGAATGGTCTGAGGAAGTTGAGAATAGTTTTCGAGAACTTAAGAATCGACTAGTAACTGCCCCAATTTTGACTATTCCTTCCGGTACAGGAGGATTTGTGATTTATAGTGATGCTTCTAAAAATGGTTTGGGATGTGTGCTAATGCAAAATGGAAAAGTAGTAGCTTATGCCTCGAGACAGTTAAAACCCCATGAGCAAAATTATCCAACCCATGACTTAGAATTAGCAGCGGTAATTTTTGCTCTTAAGATTTGGAGACATTATTTGTATGGTGAGACTTGTGAGATTTATATCGATCATAAAATTTTGAAATATATCTTTACTCAGAAGGAATTAAACATGAGACAAAGGAGGTGGTTAGAATTGATGAAGGATTATGATGTAAATATTCACTATCACCTAAGGAAAGCTAATGTAGTTGCCGACGCGTTGAGTAGAAAGTCTACACCAAATTTAGCATGTCTTATTACCAGCCAGGAAGCTCTATTGAAAGAATTAAGAAGTATGGAAATAGATGTACGTATTTATGGCGAAGGAGGAATAATCGCAAACTTACAAATACAACCCACGTTGATGGAAAGAATTAAAGTTGCACAAGTAAATGACCCACAATTGAGGAGGATTAAAGAAGAGGTTATTGAAGGGAATAGAATTGAATTTGTGATACGAGATGATATATTAAGGTTTGGAAATAGAGTCTGTATACCTGGTGATGCCCAACTAAAAAGGCAGATTTTGGAGGAAGGTCATTACTCGAGATTCACAGTTCATCCCGGAAATACCAAGATGTACAGAGATCTCCGAGAAGTGTTTTGGTGGAATATCATGAAAAGGGAGATAGCAGAGTTTGTATCTCAGTGCTTGATCTGTCAACAAGTAAAAGCCGAACATCAAAAATCATCAGGATTATTACAACCTTTACCAATCCCTGAGTGGAAATGGGAACATATTACCATGGATTTTGTGATAGGGCTACCAAGGAGTTCCAATGGTAATGATTCCATTTGGGTAATTATTGATAGGTTAACTAAATCTGCTCATTTTCTTGCCATTAAGATTACCCATTCCTTAGAAAAGCTAGCTAAATTGTATATACGGGAAATTATTAAGCTTCATGGAACCCCAGTTTCAATTGTTTCTGATCGTGACCCTAGATTCGTGTCTCGCTTTTGGAAAAGCCTACAAGTAGCCATGGGAACAAAACTGAATTTCAGCACTGCTTTTCATCCTCAAACAGACGGACAATCTGAAAGAACCATCCAAACCTTAGAAGATATGCTTAGGGCCTGTGTACTTGATTTGAAGGGGAATTGGGACGATCATTTACCGTTAGTGGAATTTGCATATAATAATAGCTATCAAGCAAGTATTCAAATGGCTCCGTATGAGGCACTCTATGGTAGAAGGTGTCGTTCTCCTGCATGTTGGGTAGAAGTTGGAGAAAGAAAATTATTGGGACCAGAATTGATTCAGGTCACAACAGAGAAAGTGAAATTGATACAAGACCGACTTCAAATCGCTCAAAGCCGTCAAAAGAGTTATGCTGACAATCGGCATCGATCGTTAGAATTCCAAAGAGGAGACTATGTTTTCTTACGAGTATCACCAACAAAGGGAGTAATCCGATTTGGGAAGAAAGGAAAGTTGAGTCCAAGATACATAGGACCTTTTGAAATCCTTGAAAGGATATGTGTTGTTGTGTATCGAATAGCCTTACCCCCTGAACTCTCGAGTGTGCATAATGTGTTTCATGTTTCATTGATGAAGAAATACATCCCTGATCTAGCACATATCTTAAGTCACGAGCCTCTTCAAGTTAGAGAAGATTTGACATACATTGAGCATCCAGTGGAAATCTTGGACCATAAAGATCAAATATTACGAACCAAGGTTATTCCACTAGTCAAAGTATTATGGCGGAATCATTCTGTTGAAGAAGCAACATGGGAGCGGGAAGATGAAATAAAAGAGCGATATCCACACCTTTTAGGAAATTAATGTAAGTAAAGTTTGGGGACCAAACTTTTTATAAGGAGGGTAGGATGTAATAACCCTATTTTCTTATGCCAATATATAATTGTCTTCTTTATATTTCGTCATACTTACTATCTAATAATGATATATTATTACATATATGATATTCTGAGTTCTTAATTTGACAAATCCCATTTTTCAATTTGAAGAATCAACGGTAAAATGGGTCAGATTGAGATTTTATGGCACATCCTAAGCTAAGTGATAAGTTTTGGGGTAGAAAATGTAATTTTATGAAGCTTTAGGGACTTGGTTTTAATAAAGAAAGTTTCAGGGACCAAAATGAAAAATAAAAAGGGGCCTTTTCGTAAATAAAATATTTTCAGGGACCAAAAAGAAATATTGAAAATATATGGTGTGAAATTACCAAAATGCCCTTCAGGTCCGAAATGACCCTTATACCCTTAATACCTATCCTTGACACCTCGTGCTCGGTTTTTGAACATATCCACTGCACACGTGTCACCTCTATAGGAAAGGATAAAACTCATGTAAATCCTCTAGAAAAAGGAAAAAAATACGTGTCGCCGTTTGGTAAACCAAGACTGCAAGGCTGATCCGTTGCACGACACGTGAACGACGACTCACCAAAGTGAAACCTTATCACCCAGACACGTGTCAACACCTAAATATCTTTGGAAAACTATAAATAGGGCCTTTGGGGGATCATTTGAAACTCACACCAATTCTTTGAGAATTATAGAAAGAAATAGTGAGAGAAAGTGTGAGAAAGTTTAAGAAGAATTTCTTAGGGATATTCATCTTAAGGTAATCTTAATGTTATAATGCATCTTTATAGTTTTAATGTATTGTTTTATAACTTTACTTAGTAGTTATGCTGGTAAAATACAATAAAGAATTCACTAATCAAAACTTAAAATTTAGAACAAATCCAAGTTAATTTTATAAACTTGTTTGAAATTATACGCTTTTAAAAATAATTCTTTTTAAAGAAATTGCTCGTTATTATGGAATCCGATTTAAGTAATTCCAAAGCCAGGCCCGGTGAAGTTCTGTCTAGATGAGATGGTATTTAAGTGGTGCCCCTGTGACCCTCCATCTCTACTGGGAATGAATCCGGAAATGTTCTGTCTAGATGAGATGGTATTTAAGTGGTGCCCCTGTGACCCTCCATCTCTACTGGGAACCGACTGATGAGGAAAGACTATGAATTGAATTCTTCAATTACGATCAATGAGTTTTAAAAGTTAACAAATAGAGATTCAGTAATCCCTTAAAAGAGTAAGTTATTATTAAAGTATAGTATAAACTGGACCTTAGAACGTGTACTTAAATCTTTATCAGATTAACGTGTGATCGAAGACTCAATACCAGTAAATTTGACCTCCATTTTGGGTGAGTACTCTGACATTCCTTGTGTATTTTGATTATATGATATTATGCAAACAATATATATTTTGTGAACTGCTTTTATTCTCAAAACTCATGTGATACCGATGATTGATTCATTTGTGATATGTTTATATTGGTCCATATAAACATACCGATTAAAATGATTATTGAAAAGGATATTGAGTATTGAAAATCTGATTAGGCCTAAGGAACCTCTTTACTGACTGACCTTCCCAGCCGGGTTATCGCTGGTGTGCCCTAAATAAGGCGTTGTGATGAACATGTTCGATTGACCCTCAACTACCGGGGTATAATACGGTAGAAGAATACGGTATTAGAGTGTACTTGGCCATTAAAATGATATGATTGAAAGAAAAAGATATCACATTTGATTTATTGCATTATTCTTATTCTGAGCTATCCAATTGTGATATATATAATTTCATTTCAAAATTATATCTATTTACTGCAAGTTCCTCTCCATATATGTATATGCCTTCTCTTTTGACTTGAATAGGTATCTAGTTTCTGAAAACACTGGAATGTCTGGAGATTGAACCTCATTCGGCTTTTAGCTAGTGTTGTATAAATAAACATTTTTCAAGAATTTTTTAGGCTCACGGACGGAACGAAAATGGACTATATTGAAGATTTAGCTTTTAGAGCTCTTTTTGTAAAATGTTTATTTAGATCATGTCTGGCTCTCTTGTAATAAGGTTTAAAATTTTTTTAAGTTGTAACTCGTTGTTACTTTTAATATATATGAAGTTTCCTTTATAAAGCTCTGATGACGTAATTCCTTTACTTTCAGTATTTTACGATTCATAACCACGTGATAATATATCCGTTGCATTTATTTAAGGAAACAATTAAATCAGAATATTTGTTGCCTTGGTGGCATGTCAAGACACTCGTTCCCTAATACTATTTTGGGTCGGGGTCTTGACAAAAACAATCTCTAATTACACAAATAAGATATTGCACAGAACCTTTAGGGTCTATATAACATCATTCTAGTTATAAGGCACAATAATTCAACCCTAACAAGCAAGTACCCATAACACACTTAGCTTACATTTAAATATCCAATACATAATCAATTATGGATATAAAATACTTCACAATTCTATCATCTTCCAGGAATTACTCACTTTATCTCGGGTTACCATTTATCGGATTATTATCACACTGCCATGGTAATAAAACATCTCACAACGTATAGGAAGCAGTCATAGTTTCAGACCTGAAAGTGAGAACGAATCATACCCAAGACTTTTCACCCAGAATAAAATCACACAATAAATAATGGACGACTATGACCTGGGGACTATATGAACCCTGCTCCTCAAGCCAGGGGCCTCACCCACATCGCGCAACTTCCCATGATAGCACTGGAGGGTATGCCCACACAATAAGTATATATATATATATATATATATATATATATATATATATATCATTCACACTAGATATATATGCAATCACATCGTATATGCAAACCATCACACAAGGTATATACATTTACGGCATATATAAATACATACTATCTCACGCCCGTATATATAAAAGAAATAAATTCGGCTATAAGTATATAACTCTCATAATACTACCAGTTAATATAACACTTACCTTCCCATTTATTTCATACTACGACCCCTCACTTGAAAGTTACTCATCCATCACACCTATTATTATGAAAAATCTCCCAATTAAATCAAAATTAAGGATACCATCTATATCTGAATGCACACCGATCAACAATAATTATCCCCAAATAGAAAATCTCGACGCTAAGAGGATTCCTCACTAAATCGATACGATAACTTAAATTCGTACTCTCTCAAAATAACTCAATACAACCCCAACATTTCATCTTAGGTGAAACTCCCTAAAAATCTCCAAAGCATACTTCTCATAACATATTTAGGGTTCCTAAGTTTTAGACCCCAAAGACAAGGGGTGAAAATAAAATCCTGTTCCTGGACTAAAAACAGAGGACCGATCGATAGACCCCTGACCCCCGATCGATCGCAGTTTTATATTCTGCCTTAAGAAGGAGGCAGTAGGCTTTTCCCTTGAGGCGTGGTCGACCGGCGTTACCAGATATCTCGGACAACCATTCTTTTAGGATGAAATTAAACTTTCCAAATACCCAAAATACCAACTTCTAACCACAAATCTTCAACCCAATCGTTGTTCTAACATTAAAACTCATCAAATAGATTAACTCAACTAATATACAACCTCCAATCCATATATAAACATCAAATGCAAGATTTGACCCAAAAATCTAGGTTTTAACATATTAACCCAAAATCGATAATTTTTTATCCACAAATCATGAAATAAATGACACACATAGATTACTTGGCAAGTTTAATCACTTGCCTCGAAGTTGTAGAGGTTGAATCTTCCTCAAAACTGCGTGTTGGCCGGAATCCCCAAGCTTCTCTTCTCTTTCTCTTCTTCCTTTCCTCTTCTTTCTCTCTCTCTCTAGGGATTTCTCAATCTCAAGAATGAGATTGTTATCTCATGGAGGCTTAATAAGCCTTATCTTCAAAACACCCAACTTTAAATGATAATACACACTTTAAATGACTCGTTTACTCCAATTCGAGTCAAACAAACTTAAAAATATTTCGGAGCCCAAATAAGACCCAAGTACAGTCATTTTGACTATCTCGACCCATCCGGGATCAATCGCACACTCAGAATCGTTATTTGAAATAATTTCTAACATCCTTATGTTTTGACCTCAAGTACAAAATTTAAAATTCTCCAATTTAAATAAATATTATTTCTCCCAAATAAATTTAATTATCAGTCCTGAAAATCAAGGGGTATTACATGAAAGACCAATTTAACATTACAGAAGTATGTTTAGTTAGCATTGCAAATATTAGGTTAATCCTTTGCAGTTAGTATCTCAAAATTAAGAAAATCCATTACACATATGTTTTTGTAATCTATTTATGTTTGTTGACAAGAATAGCGTTTTATCACTTACAGTGACAACACAAGAAGTCATTGGATCAATGTTTTTTTAATTAAAAAAAAGAATAGACTTATAACAACTAGGTCCATCTCTTTATGTAAATCAACATGGAGATTTTTCGTCTTTGTGATTTTGCTATTGAACTACACTTTGATCTCTCAATGTTCTAAGGAAAATTTGAGGGTTATAGTATTTCAATGATGGTTATGTTACCTAGCTAGGGTAATTGAGCAAAGAGGGATATAATTTTTCTATATTTTAAAAAAGAAAATTAATTTAATCTAATAGTAGTTGACATATATTTCTTTTCTTTGGAAAAAACATGGAAAGTTAGTTTATAAATCGCGTCTTCATTTATATTTTTTTCTTATGGGTGTCTGGTTTGTTTGTTGGAAGATAAATGAATTACAGAAGCATGTTCGGTTAGCATCGCAAACATTTTAAACAGTCTATATATACATACACATATCCAGGTAAGTAAATACATATTTTGTTATTCATAGTTGTGTTGTACCCACAACCCATCCTTCAGACCTAATCTAAAGTTATCTTAACCCAGATCAAATACTATCATTCCGTTAGTCTAAAATTGAAGTTTGGTTATTTTTACTTGCGTAAAGTATACATTCACTACTGATATAGGAAAACAACGATCAAAATACATTTCGGTTCGTTGTACAACAAGTCTAGGGGGTGAAGGAATCCAATAGGGAGACAAACAATCTACAGAAAACATACTCTGTTACATATATCTTTCCAATTAAATGTATTTTACTATTACAATAACTATTTTATATTAGAATTATCAAATAATGCATAAGCCTATTAAGTGGTTCAATATTAAATTACAAAATAGGTCATATTAGATAAATAAAAGGCCACTTTAATATGTGCAAGAGTCAAAAATGTTTTTGGTTAATAAATTAACCACTTATTGATTAAAAATAAATTAAGGAAAACTCTTGATTAAATCGCGATGGGCGATCAAGATCGTATGACTTTTGGGATATAGGACATCTCCCTGCCTATAAATTGTGGCCTAAAGTGTATATTATATTTAATCATGAATAAGAATTATACATATAACAACAATTAATTCTTATTAGATCTTTAATATTTTATGCAATCACCACTTGATTTTAACTACAAACTTTATGTAAAATTACCTTTCCCCATTGAGATTTGATTCATTTATTGAAGTTGATGTGCCTCAAGAACAACATCCAACCTCCTAGATCTTCCTTCTTTAAGCTCAAGAAAATGCTCTCAGAAAATTGCCAGAATGCTAATATATGGAAAAATTTGGAAAACTAGGTTTTTCCCTTTCTAGCCCAGATATATTGTAACACCCCGCCTAATTAAATACTGGGTGATTAGTCCTTTATTAAATTAAAAATCAAGGTGAACAGTGTGGTTCATTCTTAGCATCACTGTCAAAAACAAATTCCATTTTAATCACCCTAAATAATTAAGCTAAGTGTCAAAATAATTTTCAACCTTACTTTATCTATTAAATGGCATTATAAAATACTTTGTAAATATAAATCAGTTTATGAATAAGAGAAATGATAAAGATACCAAACGTCCAGTGAAACGTGCCAACTAGATTATTCAAAACCAAATAAATAACCATAACTAGCGACCATGTGGTAGATAAAATAATCCCAAATAAAAATAGAATACTGAATTAATAGAAATGTATGAAAACCCTATCAAGTCTAAAAAAGAGTCTGGATATGGGCGACACATGCCCTAACTAAAGGAACTAAATGGAAATCAGGAGCCAAAAGAGGAAGCGTCTACTGCAAAGACCTGTAACTCCCACATAAGCTGCAGTATGTACAGTCCAATTATTTTACGCCTGACACCCGTGTGGCTGGGCATCTGTAATATATATATATATATATACAAGAGAGAGAATAATGACAAGAAACGGGTCAGGGCCTGAGTGTAAAATGTGACACCCCACCTAATAAAATACCGGACGATCACTCCTGTACCAAATTAAAACAGGAGTCACATATGGATCATTCTTAGCATCACTATCGAAAACCAAATTAATTACTAATAACCTATTAGGCTGGCGTCAAAATTTTTATCTAACTAATCTTTTGAACAAATTAAATCAATTAAAACATTCACACAGTTTATATAAATGAAACTGGAGAGAGATAAATAACAGAACACTCGGTTCAAATATAATACAACCAAATCGAATGCTGCACTAAAAGGCGGTAAAGAATAATTAAATGCACTTAGGTTTCTAACCCTAGTATTTGTACAGTAACTCCTATCTAGATCACAAGAATAGAAGCGTTTAAAATAAACCTGCATACATCCACAGCTACTGCAGCAGACGTCTGACTCAAAAGGATCATCATCCAGGCGTCCCTGTGTCTGGACACCTATATATATAAAATATATATAGCAAGAGAGGAAAAATATAGAAACGGGTCAGAGCCCGAGTTGTGAAAATATTTTGCAACTGTATAAATGCCTTATTTTTAAAAATATGGTTTATCTCATATTTAAATTGGTATCGCACTCCCATGAGATACCCCTAACCTCTCTTCTAATAGTGCACACCTAGCGCATCCCTCTAAACATCCTAGTCAAACTATGCTGCCTAACTAATCCGTTACCCCCAAACTCAAGAATACTGAGTAAACCAAGTACTAAGGGCTAAACTTCTCCCCAATCTCAACACTATGCCATGTTTATGCGTGGGGTGTCTCGCGAAGCAAAATCCAAACAAGGAACCTACCGATACACTACTACTTGGCAAGGTCGATCGTCGAGATCCATTAGACCCTCAGTACACAACACACACACACACACACGTACACACAGACATATATATATATATATATATATATATATATATATACTCATATAAGAAAACCCAAAACTAGAGCACTAAGGGTTAAACTTCTCCCCAGTCTCAACACAAGGCCATGTTCGTGCGTGGAGTGTCTCACGAAGCGAAATCCAAATAAGGAACCCCCCCCCCCGATACACTACTACTTGGCAAGGTCAATCATCGAGATCCATTAGACCCTCAGTACTCAACTTATATATATATACTCATATAATTAAATATGCATAACCTCGTCATTTATAATACGAATCACAATATAAGTGAGGATACAATCTCCCAAAATCAGAATTCATTTCATATTGAATTCATCTCTTTACTCTAGTAGAGATATAATATCTTGTTCTCATGCATAAGTAATATACTATACACACCAGTATAATAACCATCCCAACGAGCTATAACTCAAGGATGCGGTCTCTATCCTATCATCTACCAGGGAATCACTCACATATCATCCTGGGTACCAACGGTCAAAATCTCACACCGCCTTGGTAAAAGCCAAATCACTATGTATGGGAAGCGGTCATAGTTCCTCCCCGAAAGTGAGACGAAACATACCCACCACGTCTCTCACCCCTAATAAAAATCACACAATATAACAATGGATGCTATGACCTGGGGACTATACGCTCCTTGCTCCTCAATGCAGGGGCCTCACCCACATCACCCAACTTCCCATGATAACATAGAAGGGGTATGCTTCACATAAATATATATACCATCCACACATAGATATATATACATTTTCGTATCATATAATATATGTAATTTAATCACATAGTATATATATATATATATTCCACATTGTTCCTCAAATATATATATATATAAATGGCCATAATTGCAAATCACACATAACGATGACCAATAATCCCAAAGATTCTCACAATTAATAATATTCAAGCATTCGCACACTCACGATACTAAACTCAAAAGTATTCCCTCACTTGATAAATAATGTGTACCTTATTCACACTTAAGGATTTATATAATTTCTCCAACTATACCCATTCATACTAAGTAAATAAGTATCTTCCCAAATTCATCCTAGTAGTCTCGCAGTATATACTCAACCACAATTGATATAATTATGTTTTCCACTCACACAATTATATAGGCCAAAATGCCCACTAAAATTATCCCAAGAATTATTCTTCACCAAATACTCTTAGATTATATAGGTCATGGATTCCACTTTCACGAACCCAAGGAACACATTTTGTCCAATTAATAATTTATAGGTCCCCACTCTATTTTTGGGAAACCCCAACTCTCTAATTCCTCTCTTTATCTATTTTCCTTGAAAATATAATTTTAGTGTCATGTAACAACCCTCTCTTTTGAGAGCCTATTTTATATTTATTTACTATATGTAGTAATTAATTATAAAATGATGGATGTTGAGTAAATATTAATTTAATATGATAAAGGTTAATATTTACTTAAAGATTGTATGATTACCTAATGAGTAGGTAAAAATATCCATGTGGTGATTTATGGCGTCATAAGAATTTAAAATGACATTTTCGTTTAATGTGAAACCGGAACTTAAAATGAGTTATAAAATTTCCAAATGATAATTTGGAGGGAGTAGTTAGTCCCGGTAGGTGCGAGACAGTCAAAATAAGTGCTATATTACATTTTGGTATTTCGGGCAGTTTTGACTGGTTATAGCTCAAATGTGTAGTTGCGATTTATTATATCACGTATTATTAATTAATGTTGGACTTTTTAGACTTAAGCCACATGTTACACCCCGCCTAATTAAATACCGGGCGATCACTCCTTTATTAAATTAAATCAAGGTAAACAGTTGGTTCATTCTCAGCATCACTGTCGATAAAAATAAATTTTCCAATTTAACACCCTAAATAATTAAGCTAAGTGTCAAAAACATTTCATACAAACTTTCCAAATTTTAGTTAACGAAAAAGATTTATTTAATTAAAACAAAATTTCTACAATTAAGAATCACACCACAATAAACCAAATAACATAAACCATTCGTCAATCGAATGCCAACAAATGAAACTAAAATCACAAATCCATCCTGAATAAATCCCATAAAACAATACTGGAATTAACTGAAATATAAATGTCCCAACAAAAAATGAAATAATGGAAAGGGCGATACATGCCCAATAAATGAGAATCCTAGAAGTGGAGTCAATAAAGGAAGTCGTCTATGCAAGTGACCTGCAACTCCCACCTAAGTTGCAGCACGTTCCTCTCAAAGGATCCTAAGCAAGACGCCCCTGTGGCTCGACACCTGAAATATATACAAATATATACAAGAGAGAGAGAGAGGAAAAGGGACGAGTCAGAGCCCGAAAGTTTGTTTGATTTAAAATACGTTTAGCAAGTATTTAAATTGATACAGGCCAATGCAACAACATATTAGTGCGTCACTCTCTTGAGAAATACTCACCTCTCTTCTAATGTGCACACCTATCGCACTAATCTTCCCAACGGTTTGTTTTATCAATTATCGCACTAGTCTTTCTAAAAGATTAACATATCTTAGATTACTCGTAAGATTCATAATTCACTATTTCCACTTTAAAAGAGATGTTCCAATCTGTAACCAAAGTTCTCTATTTTTAACTTTATAAAAACACTAAAGTTTCCAGTGACATATTATACTTTCTCAAAACAAGTATTTATAATTTGAGCCAACGACCCTGTCCTACTTATCAAATCTCAGTAGGCAGTTTCAAATATCATAATCTCATATATATATTAACTACTCGTATAATATATATATATATATATATATATATATATATATATATATATATAACAGCACCCCGAATAAAACTATGGTGCGTGCATACTTCCACTATCCAAACCCCATACCACTCAAATCAAGGGGAATACAAATTCGGAATCACTCTCGAATTGTATTAACACATATACAAATAATATCGAGGCGAAGCATAGATTCCAAGTCTCTAAGAGAATGGCACATACTCGCGTCTCTTAGGACCGCCTGAACTATCAATTCGATAGCCTGTACCAAGGATATCTATCTTCTAGGGTACAAGTCAATATCCCCCATAAAGGTCCCATCGAGATAAGACTGTCCCAGCGCGGAAACCTCAAGGATAGCAAGTAGCGCGGTATGTTTTTCACATGTATATAATATATGTACACACAATCATATAAATATACCACTTTATCATATTAACATAGGTTCTTCACATTACCCATAATTATACCATTTATCCTTAATTTCACATTTATAGAAATACGTATAAGGTTTCGTTCCTAACCTTAACTCGAAGGGTTTTCTCACTTATTACCTAAAACTCGTGGGCTATATCCTCACAAATCTAAATTTCAGTAAGTGTCTGTATTAGGTTCCAACGTAACTCTCTTACGCACCTCACCCTTTACATTCATAAATCTACCAACCTAAAGTAATTATCCCATAAATACCATTCTCGCTGAAGATTAAAGGTTCCAACATATCAATGTCTCCCAAATCAATTTATCAAGAATGCCCAAGAATTATATCATGACAATTTGAATTTAACGCAATTAAAGAGGGAATTAGGAGTCTGCCAGGAGGGGTCGATCGATTGAAGCTTGGGGCTCGATCGATCGAACCTTCGATCGATCGAAGCTCTAGGCTCGATCGATCGATCAAGCAGGTCTGGGCAAAATTCTGCAGAATGCAGTTACGGGTTTCACTAAACTTCTTCATCCAAAACTATGTTTTTCCATTCCAATCGTCCCAAAAATCCTACTAACATCATTATAACGTTATACCAGGTGTTTATAACGTAAAGCATGCGTATAACTATCATTAAACATGGATAATTAACTCAAAATCCCATCTAATCATCAAGAACCCTAGAGTTTTCCTAAAACAAGGTTCTAATCTGTTTTTACCAGAAATTCCTTCTAATTTAACATCAAAATTTCGTGGGTTATATACCTCTACATGGCAAGGGTTCCAGAATTTCCATATTATCAAAACTACATGCATTATCCTAACACAATTTGAGTTTTCTTCCATAGTTTCCATCTCTAAACAATCCTAGACTAATATAAAGATTGCATTAACGAAAATACGCAAGTCAAATACTTGCCTGGGATTTTTGGTATGCAGATTTTCGGATGATTTTGGTATGGCTGCGTTCCTTGTCTCGTGATCTACTCGGTGGTGGTGGTGGCGGTGAAGTCCGGTGGCTTTTTGGCCTTGAATTTGCCTTGGAGCTCTCTCCTCTCTTCTCCAATAGCCGTCACTTGATTTCTGAAAGTTCTAAACCTAAAAGGCTAACCTAATGGATGATAAAGATGGCTGAAATTCGTGGGTTTAATTACCCAATTGTGTAAAATGACTAAAATGCCCTCCCGGGGTACTAATTAGGCCTAAAAACGCCCTGAGGCCCAAACTAAACCCCCGGGTACACTTTTCTGACTATCTCGACCCTTCCGGACGCGTTGGCGCACTCAAAATGACCATACGAACAAATTATAAAATATTCACTTTTTATTTAACAAAATTAGTCCCGGCGTGACACGGGCACATCCCAACTTAAATTTCCGAAATAGTCATTTAATTCACTTATGACATTCAATATAACCAATATAGTATATCACTATGCTCATTAGTAATATTCAACAAGTTTCCCATAATTACTAACTCTCGTCACGTTAATAATTATAACATAATTAATTTCCGGATTTTTATTAAATAATCATTCTCATTAAATTTAATAAATCCCCAAATTAATATAGCATAAAAATACGGGGTATTACATACTTCCCCCCTAATAATGGAATTTCGTCCCGAAATTCAGAAAATAAGGCATACCTGGTAAAAACAACTATGGATATCTCTCGCGTATATCTGCCTCACGCTCCCAAGTGGATTCCTCCACATTATGATGCTCCCACTGGACTCGCACAAGTGGAACTATTTTCGACCTCAATATCCTCTCACTATAGTCTAGAATAGCCACTGGTCTCTCCTCGTAAGAGCTATCAGACTGTAAATCTATCTCATCTATCGCAATGTGAGTATAGGCCATATCATCCCGAAGATATCGTCTTAACGACGAGATGTGGAATACATCGTGGATGCGATGTAAATGTTCTAGAAATCCCAACCTGTATGCAACCGACCCAATCCTCTCGATGATGGGATATGGTCCCATATACCTCGGGGCCAATTTCCCCTTCTTCCCGAACCTCATCACTCCCTTCATAGGAGATACACGCAATAACATTTGATCTCCCACATTAAACACCCGAAAGAACCGTTTCGCATCGGCGTAGCTCTTCTGCCTGTCCTAGGCTACCCGAATACGACTCCTGATTATATCAATCCTTGCGGAGGTCTCCTGAATCACTTCTGGTCCTAGCAACTTGTTGTCCCCCACCTCGATCCAACAAGTTGGAGAACGACAAGGCTTGCCATACAAAGCCTCAAATGGAGCCATACCAATCGTAAACTGATAAGAGTTATTATAAGCAAACTCTACCAGTGGAAGATGTGGCTCCCAACCTCCTCCAAAATCGAGAACACACATGCGTAGCATATCCTCTAACATCTGATTAGTACGCTCTGTCTGTCCATCTGTCTGTGGGTGGTAAGCTGAACTCAATTTCAACTCAGTACCCATAGCCTCCTGAAAACTTTCCCAAAAACGTGACACGAAAATCTTGTCTCTATCTGCACAATATTCAGGGGCACCCCGTGTAATCTGATAATCTCAGCAATGAACAATTGAGCATATTGACCCGTAGTATAATCTGTCCGCACTGGCAGAAAATGAGCCACTTTGGTCAAACGGTCTAAAATCACCCAGATAGAATCGTGGCCCCGCTGTGATGTAGGCAACCCTGTAATGAAATCCATGGAAATACTCTCCCACTTCCATGCGGGTACTTCCAATTGCTGAAGCAATCCTGACAGTTTCTGATGGTCCACCTTCACCAGCTGGCAGGTAGAACACTTGGACACAAACTCGGCGATGTCCTTCTTCATCCCACTCCACCAGTATTGTCGCCTTATATCTTGGTACATCTTATCGCCTCCCGAATGTACTGCAAATCGGGACCCATGAGAATGAGTCATCACTGCATGACGTAATTCTGATCCTTCTGGAACCACCAATCTCCCATTAAACCTCAAACCTCCATCAGAACTAACATAATAGGACTCAGCACCCTCGGCTAGGAGTCGCACAATCTGCTCCTGGCAAAACGGGTCTGTAGTCTGTGCCTGTATCACCCTCGTAATAATCTCGGGTGTGACTGACATCATGGACATGAAAGAACGTGCCACTGCATCCTGGTGACCCAACTCCTTCCACTTTGCCTTCCAGACGTCCGCTACATCGTCTACCGGTCTACGACTCAACGCATCAGCAACTACGTTGGCCTTCCCCGGATGATATCGTATATCGAACTGGTAGTCCTTAACAAACTCTATCCATCTGCGCTGACGCATATTCAGCTCTCGCTGAGTGAATAGGTACTGCAGTGACTTATGGTCTGTGAACAAACGGAATTTCTCCCCCAATAAATAGTGCCTCCATATCCTCAATGCAAAGATGACCGCTGCTAACTCTAGGTCGTGGGTGGGGTAATTCTTCTCATGCGGCTTAAGCTTGCGGGAAGCAAAAGCTATAGCCTTCTCCTCCTGCTGGAGTACACCTCCAAGTCCCCGTAAAGACGCATCGGTGTAAACCAGGTACTCCACACCCGGATTCGGTAATGCAAGGACTGGAGCTGAAGTAAGTTTGGCTTTCAGCTCATCGAAAGCCAATTGACAAGCGTCATCCCATACATATGGTACCCCTTTGCGAGTCAGATTTGTCAATGGACCCGCTATTTTGGAGAATCCCCGAATGAATCTCCTGTAGTATACGACTAACCCCAAGAAACTATGCACTTCTGTCGGTGTCGTGGGCTGTCCCCACTCCCTCACCGCTGACACTTTGCTCGGGTCAACTGCAATCCCCTACTCAGAAACAACATGGCCCAAGAACTGTACCCCTCATAACCAGAATCCACACTTCTCGTACTTAGCATACAACTGATGCTCTCGTAGAGTCTGAAGAACCTGCCTCAAATGCTCGGCATGCTCCTCCTCGAAGTGTGAATATATCAAGATGTCATCTATGTAGACGATTACAAACTGATCCAAGAACTCTCTGAATACTCGATTCATCAAGTCCATGAAAACGGCTGGGGCATTTGTGAGTCCGAACGGCATCACCCTGAACTCATAGGACCCATATCTCGATAAGAAGGCAGTCTTTGAAACATCCTTCTCTCTAATACGTAACTGATGGTACCCCGACCTCAGATCTATCTTCGAAAAGAAAGCTGCTCCCCTCAACTAGTCGAACAGATCATCGATTCGAGGCAACGGATACTTATTCCGTATCGTGACCTTGTTCAATTCCCGGTAGTCCACACACAATCTCAGTGAACCATCTCTTTTCTTCACAAACAAGACTGGAGTGCCCCAAGGTGAGGTACTCCTACGAATGAAGCCCTAACCTAACAGTTGCTCTATTTGATCCCGTAGCTCTCGCATCTCTGCCGGAGCCATACGGTATGGTGCGCGTGCTATAGGTCTCGTATCTGGCAGTAAATCTATAACAAAGTCTATCTCACGACTGGGCGGTAGGCCTGGTATCTCCTGAAACACATCGGAATACTCCCTGACAACAGGGATCGAATCTAAGGGAATCACAACCTCCTTAGAGGTATCCTCCTCTATATAATACAAATGTGCGGTCGAACCTCCCTCTGGGCGAGGCATCGCCACTACAAACATCTCTTGCCCCGAAATGGCAAAAACAATGCTCCCACCGAAGCAATCAATCATGGCTTTATAAGCTGCGAGCCAGTCCATACCAATAATCACATCATGCTCGTGCATGTCTAAGACTAACATGTCTGCAGGTAATACCAAGCTACCAATCTCTACCCCCACTCCCCGGCATATAAAGAAAATAAGTGACCCACTCCCCAGGGGTGAGTCGACCCACGTCACGGTGCTCTCTGCTGTGGCTAACAACCCTAAGGCCTTCGCAAAATGCGTAGCTATAAAACAATGTGTTGCCCCCGTATCAAATAATACCCGACCCATAGTACCATGGATAGGAAACATACCCTCAATCGCGGGTGGTGCCTGTGGAGTTGCTTCCTGGTGGACATTATAGACACGTCCATAATGCAATTGCCCCTGCTGCACTGGAGCTGCTGGAATGGCTGGTAGGGCTGGAGCTGGGAGGGCAGGTGGAAAGAGTGGTCTCTGCGACTCATTACGGGCTCCCTGCTGCTGTGGGGCCCTATCGCCCTCTGGGCAATCCTGGCGCTTATGGCCATGTTTACCGCACCCAAAGCATCGGCCTTTGAAGTTTCCGCCCCTCTAACCCTGCTGTCCACGGCCCTGCTAGCCGTTACCTTCACGCCACTGGCCCTGCTAGCCCTGATGTGCACGCTGTTGGCCTTGCTGGTCCTGTTGTTGTCACTGTGGTCGGTGTTGGCCCTACTGGCCCTGCTGATTAGGCTGGCCCTGATGGCCCTGCCTGAAGCCCCTGAATCCCTGCCTAGAATCACCTGAACTGAATCGCTTAGCAGGGTCCCCCTGATGGGAACTCTGCTCGTGCAGACGAGTCTGTCCCTGAGATGGTGCCCCACCGACACTATTACCCCCGGTCCTGCCCTGCTGGCTAGACTCTCCTGCTCTCTTGCTTCCCTGAAGATGGAAGCGGTGATCCTGGCAATGTAGTAACGCTGCATTGAGTACGTCAGTGAAAGTACTCAGGGATAGATTCCCAATAAGGTGCTGACGGATCCTCCAAGCTAACCCGTCGACAAACAGCAAAATCTTCTTGCTCTCAGTGGGTGCCTCATCCGGCACAATAGTGAGAAGTCTCGTGAACTCCTCCTCATACTCAGCTACAGTAAGGTTCTCCTGCTTCAGATTTAGTAATTTCTGCCTCATCTCAGTCTACACTGCGGGTGGAAAATACTTGCGGTCAAACCGCTCCCAGAACAACTGAATAGGGATCGTGTCCCTCTCCTCCAAAGTAGTAGTGGACTCCCACCACTGTAATGCGGCTCCCACCAGCTTAAAGGAAGCCAATAACTGCTTTTGCACGTTAGTGCACTCATACATATGGAGGTGCCGCTGGATGTCTTTCTTCCATTGGCTGACTGTAACAATATCGGAGCTACCAAAAAACTCAGGGGGATACACTTTCTGAAAAACATCCCGAACCCTCTCCCATGCGGATGGAAGCTGTGCTGGTACTGGCGCCACTTCCTGAACCTGGGGTGGAGCCTGCTGAATCACCGATATCGCGGCATTCACCGCCTGAGCAACAATGGCGGCTACTTCGTTCGCATTCATTATGTCTGGTGTCGGAGCTGCTGGCTGCTCGGCTTGGGCACGCCTATCTTTCAGAGCACGTCTCGGAGGCATCTGAAACATAAACAAGTTTATTAGTCTACAGTTATTATCACATCTCAAATAGCTGAAGACTTAAACATAAGAGCAAGAATACAACAATCCTAAAAATAGGGCTCTATAGCAATAACGTTAAGCTGAAAGTGAAATAAGCCGTACAGATCCTATGGACACTAGAACCTGATGCTCTAATACCACCTGTGACACCCCGCCTAATTAAATACCGGGTGATCAATCATTTATTAAATTAAATCAAGGTAAACAGTTGGTTCATTCTCAGCATCACTATCGATAAAAATAAATTTTCCAATTTAACACCCTAAATAATTAAGCAAAGTGTCAAAAACATTTCATACAAACTTTCCAAATTTTAGTTAACGAAAAAGATTTATTTAATTAAAACAACATTTCTACAATTAAGTATCACACCACAATAAACCAAATAACATAAACCATTCGTCAATCGAATGTCAACATATGAAACTAAAATCACAAATCCATCCTGAATAAATCCCATAGAACAATACTGGAATTAACTGAAATATAAATGTCCCAACAACAAATGAAATAATGGAAAGGGCGACACATGCCCAATAAATGAGAATGCTAGAAGTGGAGTCAATAAAGGAAGTCGTCTACGCAAGTGACCTGCAACTCCCACCTAAGCTGCAGCACGTTCCTCTCAAAGGATCCTAAGCAAGACGCCCCTGTGGCTGGGCACCTGAAATATATACATATATATACAAGAGAGAGAGAGGAAAAGGGACGGGTCAGAGCCCGAAAGTGTGTTTGATTTAAAATACGTTTAGCAAGTATTTAAATTGATACAGGCCAATGCAACAACATATTAGTGCATCACTCTCTTGAGAAATACTCACCTCTCTTCTAATGTGCACACCTATCGCACTAATCTTCCCAACGGTTTGTTTTATCAATTATCGCACTAGTCTTTCTAAAAGATTAACATATCTTAGATTACTCGTAAGATTCACAATTCACTATTTCCACTTTAAAAGAGATGTTCCAATCTGTAACCAAAGTTCTCTATTTTTAACTTTATAAAAACACTAAAGTTTCCAGTGACATATTATACTTTCTCAAAACAAGTATTTATAATTTGAGCCAACGACCCTGTCCTACTTATCAAATCTCAGTAGGCAGTTTCAAATATCATAATCTCATATATATATTAACTACTCGTATAATATATATATATATATATATATATATATATATATATATATATAACAGCACCCCGAATAAAACTATCGTGCGTTCATACTTCCACTATCCAAACCCCATACCACTCAAATCAAGGGGAATACAAATTCGGAATCACTCTCGAATTGTATTAACACATATACAAATAATATCGAGGCGAATCATATATTATAAGTCTCTAAGAGGATGGCACATACTCGCGTCTCTTAGGACCGTCTGAACTATCAATTCGATAGCCTGTACCAAGGATATCTATCTTCTAGGGTACAAGTCAATATCCCCCATAAAGGTCCCATCGAGATAAGACTGTCCCAACGCGGAAACCTCAAGGATAGCAAGTAACGCGGTATGTTTTTCACATGTATATAATATATGTACACACAATCATATAAATATACCACTTTATCATATTAACATAGGTTCTTCACATTACCCATAATTATACCATTTATCCTTAATTTCACATTTATAGAAATACGTATAAGGTTTCGTTCCTAACCTTAACTCGAAGGGTTTTCTCACTTATTACCTAACACTCGTGGGCTATATCCTCACAAATCAAAATTTCAGTAAGTGTCTTTATTAGGTTCCAACGTAACTCTCTTATGCACCTCACCCTTTACATTCATAAATCTACCAACCTAAAGCAATTATCCCATAAATACCATTCTCGCTGAAGATTAAAGGTTCCAACATCTATTCATATACCCTACTGGTCCTCAATGTCTCCCAAATCAATTTATCAAGAATGCCCAAGAATTATATCACGATAATTTGAATTTAACGCAATTAAAGAGGGAATTAGGAGTCTGCCAGGAGGGGTCGATCGATCGAAACTTGGGGCTCGATGGATCGAAGCTCTAGGCTCGATCGATCGATCAAGCAGGTCTGGGCATAATTCTGCAGAATGCAGTTACGGGTTTCACTAAACTTCTTCATCCAAAACTATGTTTTTCCATTCCAATCGTCCCAAAAATCATACTAACATCATTATAACGTTATACCAGGTGTTTATAACGTAAAGCATGCGTATAACTATCATTAAACATGGATAATTAACTCAAAATCCCATCTAATCATCAAGAACCCTAGAGTTTTCCTAAAATAAGGTTCTAATCTGTTTTTACCAGAAATTCCTTCTAATTTAACATCAAAATTTCGTGGGTTATATTCCTCTACATGGCAAGGGTTCCAAAATTTCCATATTATCAAAACTACATGCATTATCCTAACACAATTTGAGTTTTCTTCCATAGTTTTCATCTCTAAACAATCCTAGACTAATATAAAGATTGCATTAAAGAAAATACGCAAGTCATTTCTTGCCTGGGATTTTTGGTATGAAGATTTCCGGATGATTTTGGTATGGCTACGTTCCTTGTCTCGCGATCTACGCGGTGGTGGTGGTGGCGGAGAAGTCCGGTGGCTTTTTGGCCTTGAATTTGCCTTGGAGCTCTCTCCTCTCTTCTCCAATAGCCGTCACTTGATTTTTGAAATTTCTAACCCTAAAAGGCTAAACTAATGGCTAATAAAGATGGCTGAAATTCGTGGGTTTAATTACCCAATTATGTAAAATGACTAAAATGCCCTCCCGGGGTACTAATTAGGCCTAAAAATGCCCCGAGACCCAAACTAAACCCCCGGGTACACTTTTCTGACTATCTCGACCCTTCCGGAGGCGTTGGCGCACTCAAAACGACCATACGAACAACTTATAAAATATTCACTTTTTATTTAACAAAATTAGTCCCGACGTGACATGGGCACGTCCCAACTTAAATTTCCGAAATAGTCATTTAATTCACTTATGACATTCAATATAACCAATATAGTATATCACTATGCTCATTAGTAATATTCAACAAGTTTCGCATAATTACTAACTCTCGTCACGTTAATAATTATAACATAATTAATTTCCGGATTTTTATTAAATAATCATTCTCATTAAATTTAATAAATCTCCAAATTAATATAGCATAAAAATACGGGGTATTACACCACGTTTAAGTCCCCAACTCCATTTCTTTTCTTCCATTTTTACAAATTGAGCCCTAGAGAGAGAGAGAGGAAGAATACTTTGGAGAAAAGAGAGATTGAAGCTTGGATTTTGCTTGCATCTTCCTCAAATCTGATTTTTCCTACCTCAAGGCAAGTAGCTTACTTGCTATTATATGATTTAAGTGGATTAATTAGTTTTGATAGTTATTGAATTGTTATGGTTTAACATTTTAGGGTTTTTGTTGGATTTATGGGTATTAACCCTTGGAAATTGATTTGGATGATAAATATTTCAAATGATGGTAGTTAGGTGTATTAGTGGAGGATTAGTTCCATATAATGATCTTGGACTGGTTGGTTTTGGGTTTAAGGAGAAATTTGAAGTTTATAACTCCATAGCCATTCTTGGCAATTTCGCAGGGGCGAATCGATTCGGCCACTAGGGAGAATCGATTCGTATAGATGCAGTTCCCAGGTCTATGTACCCGAATCGATTCGGGTTAAGGCCGAATCGATTCAGCAGTATGCAGAAAGTTGGATTTATCTTCCTAACCGATTCGCTTTAAGGGCGAATCGATTCGGCCCTTGGGGCGAATCAATTCGGCTCCTGCAGTTTTGAGTCATTTTCCTTTTTAATTTTTGATCTTTTTCTTTAGGTTTTAGGACCTAGGAACCTTCTTGAAAGAAGTAAACATAGAGTCCTAGAGTATTAGTTGAGTTTGGTCGCCACCCGAGATTAGAATTGGGTCATCTAGGGATTATTTCCCGGGGTGTTTAAAGAAATGTTAAGGCATTTCTTCCTTTATTCAAAATTTTTGAAGTTAGGAAGTTAAATGCCCATGCTTGGAGACTTAAGGGCTTATCAAAATTACATGAACTTTGGTGATTCGTAGGATCGTAATGATCATTTGGAGATTTAGTCGGGACTTGTAATTTGAGGAATATCAATGAAAATATTTGATGGGAATAGGTTCGCATAAAATGAACCCAAATGTTTAAAGATGATAGGTTCAACTAAAATGAACCTAAAATGTGTTATAGATAATGGGTTCAAATAAAATGAACCCGGTTGTTTAATAATGTTAGGTTCGAATAAAAAGAACCAATCACATGGATAATGGAAATGAAAATTTTGGTATGGTAATTGGAAATGAAAACGAGATTAAAATGTAAATGTTAATTTACTGATACACACCTCTCTAAATGACATCATAAGGGAAGTTCGCGCGCTTGGTGATGCCCCCTGGCTAGTGAATGCAGGATGGATATAGTCCTAGGCCATATGCGGGGTTTTTATATGTTTTCTGCGCTGGTGAGGGGATTCCGGGTGTGGTCCTGACTCTCCCGCAGGCATATGGTCGCTTCCAGACGTATCGATAGGTGCCAAGGTTGCCTTGTATAGATAGGCCCTGGAAGATGATGGTCATTTAGGGGCGCGCCCAGTGGGGAAACTCGGAGGGGCCGTCTTAGAATCGTTATATGTATGAGAATATAACTTTTCTACATCAAGTGGGACTTGATGGATATATGCCATAAAGAGCATGGATACGTGCCATAAAGAGCACGGGATTGAGATTAATGTGCCATAAAGAGCACTTGATACTAATGATATTCCTATTAAGGAATGGAAAGATGAAATGGTAAGATAATTAACTATGAAAGTTAATAAATGGTTTTATTCCTATTAAGGAATATAAAAGATAATGGAAATTTGATAAATGAGGAAAGGATTTAAATTTCAGTTATTTACCTTTCTTTCTTTTATGTAAATGACATTTTATTTCATCATTTAGTTAAATTGTCTTAAATTATAATTTAGGCTTAACATGCTAGATAACATGCCATATCATCATCCTTATCATTCTTGCATAACTGTTCATTTCTATCATGCTTTTTATTTCTTTTGGTGATCATATAGAACCCGGCCCTGACTTGTTTACTTTCCTTGTTGCATATATGATTGTATCCGCTCTGGTGCTCCCTCGCAAGGACGCTCATTTTGATGTTCCCATTCCTTTGCTTTTGACGAGTTGTAAGATTTTGCGGGTTATTACAGGACCTTGAATTAGACGTTTTCTTCTTGTCATTCTAGATATGATCGGGTCTTTTCACTCGGGCGTGTGGACCAAACATTTGTACTTATTTAATGAATGTATTAAATAAGATATTTAATTATTGCACGGTGTTCTATGTAGCTGTGGGCCGACAACTTATTCGGTCCATTTGTCTACATTCATGTTAGATGTATTATATATATTCTTGTGGAATTACACTTGCTTATCAGAATGGGTTGTTTAAATTTAATTTTCTTAATTGCTTTTAAATTTCTAAACTTTTTGGCAACCCGTTTTTTGATTTATTGGGTGGTTTTCCCGTATACTCAATTTATTTTGTTGATGCTGAGGATGATATCCATCCATGATTCCTGTTATGTTTGAGTATCGGGCTGGCCACCCCTTATCTCGAATCGAGGGTTGTCACAGATGGTATCAGAGCATCAGGTTCTAGAGTCTTTAGGATCTATGTGGATTTGTCACGTTCTACCGTAGCGTTCTTTGATATAGAGCCTAATGTTATGACTGTGTAGTTTTCTATGTTTGCGATCTTCTGCGAGATAGATAGTTTCAGATAATATTTTAACTCTATTATTTCTTCATCTCAAATGCCGCCTAGAGAGGTCGCCAGCGAGACGTAATAGGGTTGTAGAAGAGGATGTGGATCCTCTGCCGCCGTCATAAGGGACCGTTAATGCTGTGGATATATCAATCATAGTAGCTCAAGTGGTTAACGCCGCCATGACCGCAGTGGTCCAATAATTTGCCATAGGCTCAACAATGGGCTCACGATGTTCAAGCTCCTACGGGACTTACCCCGTGAGAAAGGGTTTGGGAGTCATTTCTAAAGGGCAATTCCCCAGAATTCGATGGAGGAATGAATGTTATTAAAGCCAATATATGGAATGAGAACAGATAACGCCACCTTCGAATGATAGAATGTAGTGAGGAGAGAAACAAGTCCTTGCCACTTTCAAGCTTGTCGGATCTGTATTATACTGGTGGGAGATGATGACCACACCAGAGAAGGGAGACACAATGACGATCATTGAGTTCTGGACTTTGTTCGATCGTAAGTATTTTCCTCCCGCAATTCAAAGGGAGATGAGAAAGAAGCTCCAGGATGTTGTGCAAGGAGAGAGATCTATGGCGGAATATGTAGAGGAGTTTTCACGATTGGCGAGTTTTATCCCGGATGAAGTGGATCCGAAAGATAGAAAGATCTCAAAGATTATGGGAGGTCTAAACTGGAGAATCCGGTAATAATTGCTGGGTAATACATCTTTACAAACTTTTGGTGAGGTGATGAATGCAGCCTCACCCCATCGCCATGAGCATTGGTTGTATAAACATCGTGTAGCAAGAAAGCTACTGTCGTGGGGCAAGTAGGAAATTTTAGAGAAGATGGGATTCGAGGAGGATCATTTCCCTCATCCCAACCTTCGGGTGGTAAGCAAAAAGAGAGGGACCCTCGACAAGGGGTTTCGTCTAAGAGACAACGTTTTGGAGGGGTTTATTGCGGGTGGCCATAACATTAGGCACATTAAAGGTGCTTTGCAATATGTAGGTCAGGGTGGTCATGGAGGTAAAGACCATCTGGGCTAAGGCACTTCCCAGTTTAGAAATAATGGGGGTCGAGGTCGAAAGGATATGAAGGGACGTTGCTTCCTATGTGGGGAGGAAGGTCACTTCGATGGAGTGTCCTCGGTTGTTTGGGGGTCAGTTGCTAGGACTCCGTAGCAGCCATACGTTCAGTTTCCACCTCAGGTATCTGATCCGGTTGTTCCCATGCAGCAGGGATAGTTACTGAATGGGAGAGTTTATCAAATTTAGGAGGTTATACTTCCTCCAACTTCATTAGCACCACCCGCTATTAAGGGTAAGTTTTATTTCGGGGGTACTTGAGTTACGTGTTATTCGATGCGGGTGTTACGTGCTCATTCGTTTTATGAGCTCTTATCAAATTTACAGATTTGATGAGATCTGCTGAGAGTATTTTTACTAGCGTTGAGTTTTCTTCGAGTGATGGTTCACTCAATTCCTTGGTTGTATACATATAGGGATTTATTGTGGTACTTTGTGATTTGAGGCCGATTTACTCGTCCTTGACATGGTCGGGTATGATGTGATTGGTATGCCTTATCTCCACGACCGACATAGTTGAGTTGTAGTGTATAGGAGGGGTTCCTTATTTGGATTCCGCTTTTGCGGGACGCTCCACGCTTGAAACTCAACGACCTTGGAAGTGGAGAGATGTTGTTCTTTCTTCATTTAGTCAATTTCATTTTTATTTTATTTTTGTTGGGTGGAAAGGTTTAGCCGAGAATAACGTAGAAGAGTGATTAATGGCTATTAAAGTGCGAAATAGAAGCACTGTATACAGTTCTCTCCTCTGCTCGATGCGAGGGAGACTGGGATGCGAAGTCGAATTAAGACTTCGGGTTATGCCTTGATAAGAAGGCTATTTGAGAAGGTATATATATATTGTGGGGTATATAATTATAAGGCTTTATGAAAAGTGAATGTTTGATTTATTAACTCTTCAGTTATTTAAATGGTGATGTATATAATTAAAATATTTTCGGTCCCGAACATGTGTCTTAGACCTGTATATCTTGATGACCGACAACGCGAGGTAGAAGTGTAACGGGAGTATTCCTTGTTTGGATTTCGCTTCGGCGAGACGTCCCACACACGAAATCGAGCAAATGTCGGGAGTTGAGAAAGGTCTTGGGCACTAGGGATATACTTAGTATTATGTGTATACGACTTAGATAGGATATAGTATAGGTAGGTAGACCTTAGGATTGTTTGGACATAAGGCCTTTAGTTATGTGACGTTAGTTTAGGAAGGTTGTCGGGAGTTGACCATGAACATATTGTGTGTTAACTCTAGGAGGGATTGATTCCATAGTAACGAGAAGTTTGGTTGGTTAGGCCGAAGGAGATGAGGCCTCTTGTAGTTATAATGTTAAGTTAGCACTCAGCTTTCGGAAAGAAAAGGGTTAATTGACTCTCACTCCTGAGTCCATGTTGTTAAGCTCGAGGGTGAATTCAGTTAACAAGCCTCTGCCAGGATGGGGAGTAATAATACTGGGGCATGGACCTATTATTTATGCGCCTCATAAGTTTAAACTTGTGGGAAGTATTATCCCATGCTTGAATTTAAAATTCATCATGGGGGTGATCGTCGTGTAGGAAGGGACATGTTACTTCCTGGGCAGAATTTTTAATCCTTCGTGCGAGCAACATTCTAGTTGCAAGATGTCGTAGGAGAGACAGGAGTGGTTAAGACCACATATACAAGCTATTGATTTTGGGAACAGAACCCTGCTCTATTGATATTGAGAGTGGGGTGCGTTTCCATAAGAGAATTTTTGTCCCGAATGAGAGGGATTTAAGAAAGGCAGAAAGGGTGAAATCTCGCGGTTCTAAGGTTGCGTTACATGCGAGTAACGACTTATGTGTCAAGATATGCGCCACCAGTGTTAGTGGACGGGCATAGAAAGGTTGTTGGACTGCATGGGGTGCCCTTGATTATAGTTCCGGTTGAAACAAGATCTTCGTTTCTCATTCTTGGCAAGTTTCCAAGAAGCCATGGGGATTAAATTATGGTTAAGCACTTCTTATCATCCTCCACAGATGGCCAGACCGAAAGGGTAAACCACATGTTGGTGAATGTGCTCCTTATGTGTGTGCTTGACTTTAAGAGTAGTCGGGAACAGTGTCTCCAACTAGTTGGATTCTCTTATAATGATTTGTATCGATTCACTATGGGGATGGCGCTTTGAAAAGCCTTGTATGGTCGGTCTTGTGGATCTCCCGCTTGTTGATTAGAGGTGCGAGATGATAAGTATCTCGGACCTAGAATGATCTTAGATACTTCTTCAAAAATTGAACTCATTCAGAATCGCATTCGTATAACCAAGATCGACAAAAGAGCTAGGTCGATGCGGGGAGAAGGCATGTGGAATTTGAGGTCGATGGACCAAGTGTTGGTGCGAGTGTCGCCTATGAAAGGCATTAAGCATTTTGAGTAGAAGGAAAAAACTTGCACCGCGTTATGTTGGACCTTTCCTATAAATGTTAAGGTGGGTCCGGTAGCCTATTAACTTTCTCTACTGAAACATTTGCAGCAAGTTCATAACGTGTACCATATCTCTCCTGTATAGAAGTACAAGAGATGGGGTGGTGCCCTTAGGCACATTTCTTTCGAAGTAGATGCAACTTGACGGTTCGTATGAGATGTAGTTGTTTTCTATTTTAGAAGCATGAAGAGCGGCGATTGAAAGCGCAGGTAGTACCTTTAGTTATGATGCAAGGTAGTTAGCACAGTGTCGAGGAATCGACATGGGATCGGGACAATGACATGCGGGTAAAGTATCTGCATTTCTTCTTGCGAGGTATGCCTGAATTTTGGGGGCAAAATTCCCTCATAAGGAGGGGGGGGGAGTATGTAACAACCCTCTCTTTTGAGAGCCTATTTTATATTTATTTACTATAAGTAGTAATTAATTATAAAATGATGGATGTTGAGTAAATATTAATTTAATATGAGAAAGGTTAATATTTACTGAAAGGTTGTATGATTACCTAATGAGTAGGTAAAAATATCCATGTGGTGATTTATGGTGTCGTAAGAATTTAAAATGACATTTTGGTTTCATGTGAAACCAAAACTTAAAATGAGTTATAAAATTTCGAAATGATAATTTGGAGGGTGTAGTTAGTCCCGGTAGGTGCGAGACAGTCAAAATAAGTGTTATATTGCATTTTGGTTCCGGCACTTTTGACTGGTTATAGCTCAAATGTGTAGTTGCGATTTATTATATCGCGTATTAGTCATTAATGTTGGACTTTTTAGACTTAAGCCACGTTTAAGTCCCCAACCCCATTTCTTTTCTTCCATTTTTACAAATTGAGCCCTAGAGATAGAGAGAGAGGAAGAGAACTTTGGAGAAAAGAGAGATTGAAACTTGGATTTTTCTTGCATCTTCCTCAAATATGATTTTTCCTACCTCAAGGCAAGTAACTTACTTGCTATTATATGATTTAAGTGGATTAATTAGTTTTGATAGTTATTGAATTGTTATGGTTTAACATTTTAGGGTTTTTGTTGGATTTATGGGTATTAACCCTTGGAAATTGATTTGGATGATAAATATTGCAAATGATGGTAGTTAGGTGTATTAGTGGAGGATTAGTTCCATGTAATGATCTTGGATGGGTTAGTTTTGGGTTTAAGGAGAAATTTGGAGTTTATAACTCCATAGCCATTCTTGGCAATTTCGCAGGGGCGAATCGATTCGGCCACTAGGGAGAATCGATTCGCATAGATGCAGTTCCCAGGTCTGTGTACCCGAATCGATTCGGGTTAAGGCCGAATCGATTCGGCAGTATGCAGAAAGTTGGATTTATCTTCCTAACCGATTCGCTTTAAGGGCGAATCGATTCGGGTCCTGCAGTTTTGAGTCATTTTCCTTTTTAATTTTTGATCTTTTTCTTTAGGTTTAGGACCTAGGAACCTTCTTGAAAGAAGTAAACTTAGAGTCCTAGAGTATTAGTTGAGTTTGGTCGCCACCCTAGATTAGAATTGGGTCATCTAGGGTTTATTTCCCGGGGTGTTTAAAGAAATGTTAAGGCATTTCTTCTTTTATTCAAAATTTTTGAAGTTAGTGTAATACCCCGTATTTTTATGCTATATTAATTTGGGGATTTATTAAATTTAATGTGAATTAATTATTTAATAAAAATATGGAAATTAATTATGTTATAATTATTAACGTGATGAGAGTTAGTAATTATGGGAAAATTTGTTGAATATTACTAATGAGCAAAGTAATATATAATAGTGGTCATATTAAATATCACGAGTGAATAAAATGACAATTTTAGAAATTTGAGTCGGGAAGCGCCCGTGTCGCGTCGGGACTAAATATTGATAAATAAAAGTAAATATATTATAAGTTGTCCGTATGGTCATTTTGAGTGCACCAACGCGTCTGGAAGGTCGAGATAGTCAGAAAAGTATACCCGAGGGTTTGATTTGGGTCTCGGGGCGTTTTTAGGCCTAATTAGTACCCCGGGAGGGCATTTTAGTCATTTTGTATTTTTGGGTAATTAAACCCACGAAAATTAAAGGGGTTATATCAGATGTTTAGGTTATCTCCTAGGGTTAGATAACTCAAAACACTAGAACGTCCATTGGAGAGGAGAGGAGAGAGCTCTCAAGGCATTCCAAGGCTCAAAACTCAACCGTTTGCATCGCCGCCACTGCCAACGCGTAGATCTTGAGACGGGGAACGCAACCACACCAAATTCAACACCAAACCAGATTTCTTAAAATCCCAGGCAAGTGTTTATCTTGCTTATTTCGTTGATGCATCTTTCATATTGGTTTAGGAATTATTAGGATGAATTGTATGGAAGAAAAACCCAATTTGAGATAGGAAATTGCATGTAGTGATGACTTAAATGATATTCTGGAAACCTTTTGTGATGTAGAGGATTAAACCACGAAATTTTGATGTTGTATAAGAAGGAAACCTTAGAGCCAATCACAATAAAGGAGGCAAATTCGCGCATCAGGCCCCCCGAACCGGTTCGCATGTACCCCGAACCGGTTCGCCCCTGGGTTCGCGAATGTTTGCTGGTCTGGGGTGCTTTTTCTTCCATTCAACACTTAGAATTTTTTTTTTCTTTCCTTTCTTCCTTGGATTTTTCTTCAACTTCAACGGGTCATAACTCATCAACCGTAGCTCGGATTTGGGTGCTGTTTCTTCCAGTGTTCGTTGTTCCGAGCTCTTCAACTTTCCAGATGACTCCTCCTTCGGGATCTGGCTACAGAATTACCAAAATGCCCTTGAACTTGCCTTCTTAGCTTTTCTTTCATTGTCTCGCTTTCTCTTTTGCGCTGCTTGCATAATTAACCTGTAAAACCAATAAGAGAAGCACGAAACACGAAATACTTGCCAACGAAGATTAGTAGCATAAATGGGCGTCAAATCCATATAGGTTACATCACTCGGGTTCACAAATGCACTGAAATTAGGGGAATAAATATACAATATTTATGTCCAATCAGGTAGTAAGTTGGAAAAATCCTTCGAATTAAAGTTAGAAACGAACCATTATACTTGATATATAATAATGGGAAAATAAGGATAAATGTTGTGAATGTGGGTTATGGGATAAACCTAAATTGATATAATAAAAGTGGTATATTTATATGATTGTGTATGCATATATTATATACTTGTGAAAATCATGCCCACGCTACTTGCTATCCCTGAGGTTTCCACGCTGGGACGATCTTATCTCGTGTGCCTTATGGGGGGATATTGACTCGTACCCTAGAAGATTGAAATCCTAGGTACAGGCTATCGAATCGGTAGTCACGGTCCTAAGAGACGTGATGGTATGTACTGACCTCTTGGACTTGGAAACTATGCTTTTCCTCAATATTGTTTGTTTATGTATTTATACAGTTCAAGAGTGATTCCGAACTTGTATTCCCTTTAGTACGATTGATATGGGGATTGAATAACAGAGTATGCCCGCACCATAATTTTTATGTGGGGTGCTGTTAAAATATATATATATATATATATATATATATATATATATATATATATATATATATATATATATATATGAACTTCTGAAATTTGGGAAACCGCCTACTGTGTTATGGTAAGTAAGACTTGTGAAATGACTCAAATTCGAAATACTTGTTTTGAAAAGTATAAAATGTTATTGAAAAACTTTATGAATCAATAAAGTTAAAATGAGCGTTTTGTTTTAAATGAAATTATCCTTTTAAACCATGATGTTGTCAAATCATAAATCTTGAGAGTCACCTAAGATAAGTTAAATCCTTGGGGAAAGATAGTGTGATATATGATGAGATAAACCATTGGGAAGGTTAGTGCGATAGGAGCGCACATTAGAAGAGAGGTGAGAATTTCTCAAGAGAGTGTCGCACTAATATGTTGTTGCATTGGCCTGTATCAATTTAAATACTTGCTAAACGAATTTTTAAATCATATACACTATCGGGCTCTGACCCGTTTCTATTCCTCGTTCTCTCTTGTATATATATGTATATATTACAGGTGCCCAGCCACAGGGGCGTCTTGCTTAGGATCCCTTGGAAGGAACGTGCTACAGCTTAGGTGGGAGTTGCAGGCCACTTGATTAGACGATTTCATTTACTTGATTCCACTTCTATCATTCTCAGTTATTGGGGCATGTGTCGCCCTTTCCACTATTTAGCTGTTTTATTGGGACAATTGTATTTCAGTTATTTCTAGTACTGTTACTTTGAGATTTATTCAACATGCATGTTTTACTTTAAAATTTAAATACTGGGATTTAGTTGTTGAATGTTTAAATTAATTGGATTATATGTTCCAGGATTATTGTGGTGTGATTCTTTAAATATTAAATTGTTGTAGATAATTAAATCTTTATTCTCAAAATAAAATTTGGAAAGAAATGTTTAAAATTGGTGTTGACACTTAGCTTAATTAAATAGGGTGTTAAATTTGGAAAAGTCATTTTTACGACAGTGATGCTAAGAATGAACCAACTGTTCACCGTGATTTTAATTTAATAAAGGAGTGATCGCCCGGTATTTAATTAGGCGGGGTGTCACAGGTGGTATCAGAGCATCAGGTTCTAGTGTCCATAGGATCTGTACGTCTTATTTTCGCTTTCAGCTTAACGTTTTTGCTATAGAGCCCTATTTTTAGGATTGTTGTATTTCTACTTTTATGTTTACGTCTTCAGCCATTTGGGATTTGATAATGATTGTAGACTAATAGACTTCTTCACGTTTCAGATGCTTCCGAGACGTGCACCTAAGGATAGGCATGCCCAGGCCGAGCAGCCAGCAGCTCCGGCACAAGGCACTATGAATGCTAATGAAGTAGCCACCATTGTTGCTCAGGCGGTGAATGCCGCGCTAGCGGTGGTTCAGCAGGCTCCACCCCAGATTCAGGCAGTGGCACCAGTACCAACACAGCTTCTATCTGCATGGGAGAGGGTTAGGATGCTTTTCAGAAGACGCATCCCCCTGAGTTCTCTGGTAGCTCAAATATCGTCACAGTCAGCCAATGGAAGAAAGACATCCAGCGGCATCTTCGTATGTATGAGTGCACCAATGTGCAGATGCAATTATTGGCTTCCTTTAAGTTGGTGGGGGCCGCTTTGCAGTGGTGGGAGTCCACTACCACCTTGGAGGAGAGGGACACGATCCCTATTCAGTCGTTCTGGGAGCGGTTTGAACGCAAGTACTTTCCACCCGCCGTGCAGACAGAGATGAGGCAGAAATTACTGAATTTAAAACAGGAGAACTCTACCGTTGCTGAGTATGAGGAGGAGTTCACGAGAATTCTCACCATAGTGCCAGATGAGGCACCTACTGAGAGTAAGAAAATTATGTTGTTTGTGGACGGGTTAGCTTGGAGGATCCGTCAGCATCTTATAGGGAATCTATCTCTGAGTACTTTCATTGATGTACTCAATGCTTCGTTACTACATTTCCAGGATCACCTCTTCCATCTGCAAGTAAATAAGAGAGCAGTAGAGTCTAGCCAGCAGGGCAGGACCGGGGGTAGTAGTGCTAGTGGGGCACCATCTCATGGACAGACTCGTCAGCACGAGAAAAGTTCCCATCAGGGGGACCCTGCTAAGCGATTCCGTTCAGGTGATTCCAGGCAGGGATTTCGGGGTTATAGGCAGGGCCAGCAGGGCCATCCTAATCAACAGGGCCAACAGGGTCAACAGCGTGTTAATCAGGGCCAACAAGGCCAGTGGCGGGGAGGTAACGGCCAGCAGGGCCGTGGTCAGCAGGGTCAGAGGGGAGGTAACTTCATAGGCTGGTGTTTTGTATGTGGCAAGCATGGTCAAAAGTGCCAGGATTTCCCAGAGGGTAATAGGGCTCCACAGTAGCAGGGTGCCCGTAATGAGCCGCAGAGACCACTTTTTCCACCTGCCCTCCCAGCTCCAGCCCAGGTGCCAGCCCTACCAGCCATTCCAGCAGCTCCAGTGCAGCAGGGGCAGTTACAGTACGGACGTGTCTATAACGTCCACCAGGCAGCAGCTCCACAGGCACCACCCGCGATTGAGGGTATGTTTCCCATCCACGGTACTATGGGTCGAGTTTTGTTTGATATTGGGGCGACGCATTGTTTTATAGCTACGCATTTTGCGAAGGCCTTAGGGTTGTTAGCCACAGTAGAGAGCACAGTGACGTGTGTAGACTCACCATTGGGGAGTGGGTCTCTTATCTTCTTTATATGCCGGGGAGTGGGGGTAGAGATTGGTAGTTTGGTATTACCTGCAGACATGTTAGTCTTAGATATGCATGAGCATGATGTTATTATCGGTATGGATTGGCTCGCAGCTTACAGAGCCATGATTGATTGCTTCGGTGGGAGCATTATTTTTGCCATTCCAGGGCAAGAGATGTTTGTAGTGGAGATGCCTCGCCTAGAGGAAGGCTCGACCGCTCATTTGTATTATATAGAGGAGGATACCTCTAAGGAGGTTGTGATTTTGTTAGAATCGATTCCAGTTGTTCGTGAGTATTCCAATGTGTTTCAGGAGATACCAGGCCTACCCCTCAGTCGAGAGATAGACTTTGTCATAGATTTATTGCCAGATACGAGACCTATAGCACGCGCTCCATACCGTATGGCTCCGGCGGAGATGCGAGAGTCACGAGATCAGATAGAGCAGCTGTTAGGTCAGGGCTTCATTCGCAGGAGTACCTCACCTTGGGGCGCTCCAGTATTGTTTGTGAAGAAGAGAGATGGTTCACTGAGGTTATGTGTGGACTACCGGGAGTTGAACAAGGTCACGATACGGAATAAGTATCCGTTGCCTCAAATCGATGATCTGTTCGACCAGCTGAGGGGAGCAACTTTCTTTTCGAAGATAGACATGAGGTCGGGGTACCATCAACTACGTATTAGAGAGCAGGATGTTTCAAAGACTGCCTTCTTGATGAGATATGGGTCTTACGAGTTCAGAGTGATGCCATTTGGTCTCATAAATGCTCCAGCCATATTCATGGACTTAATGAACCGAGTATTCAGAGAGTTCTTGGATCAGTTTGTCATCATCTTCATAGATGACATTTTGATATATTCACACTCCGAGGAGAAGCATGCCGAGCACTTGAGGCAAGCTCTTCAAACTTTACGAGAGCATCAGTTGTATGCTAAGTACGAGAAGTGTGGATTCTGGTTGCGAGAGGTACAGTTCTTGGGGCATGTTGTTTCTGAACGGGGGATAGCAGTTGACCCGAGTAAAGTGTCAGCGGTGAGGGAGTGGGGACAGCCCACGACACCGACGAAAGTGCATAGTTTCTTGGGGTTAGCCGGATACTACAGGAGATTCATTCGGGGATTCTCCAAAATAGCGGGTCCATTGATGAACCTGACTCGTAAAGGGGTACCATATGTTTGGGATGATGCTTGTCAATTGTCTTTCGACGAGCTGAAAGACAAGCTTACTTCAGCACCAGTCCTAGCTGTACCGAAGCCGGGTGGGGAGTACCTGGTTTACACCGATGCCTCTTTACGGGGACTTGGGGGAGTACTTCAACAGGAAGAGAAGGCTATAGCTTTTGCCTCCCGCAAGCTTAAGACGCATGAGAAGAATTACCCCACCCACGACCTGGAGTTAGCAGCGGTCGTCTTTTCATTGAGGATATGGAGACACTGTTTATTGGGGGAGAAGTTCCGTTTGTTCACAGACCACAAATCACTGCAGTACCTATTCACTCAGCGAGAGCTGAATATGAGTCAGCGCAGATGGTTAGAGTTTGTGAAGGACTATCTGTTCGACATACAGTATCATCCGGGGAAGGCCAACGTAGTTGCTGATGCATTGAGTCATAGACCGATAAATAAGGTAGCGGACGTTTGGAAAGCGAAGTGGAAGGAGTTGGGTCACCAGGACGCAGTAGCCCGTTCCTTCATATCTGTTATGACAGTCACACCCGAGATTGTTACGAGGGTAATACAGGCCTAAACCACAGACCCTATTTTCCAGGAGCAGATTGTACGACTTTTAGCCGAGGGCGCTGAGTCCTATTCTATTAGTTCTGATGGGGGTTTGAGGTTTAATGGGAGGTTAGTGGTTCCGGAAGGGGCAGAATTGCGTCATGCAGTGATGACCCAATCTCACGGGTCCCGATTTGCGGTACATCCTGGAGGAGATAAGATGTACCAGGATATGAGGAGGCAATACTGGTGGAGTGGGATGAAGAAGGACATTGTTGAGTTCGTGTCCAAGTGTTCTACTTGCCAGCTGGTGAAGGTGGACCATCAAAAACCGTCAGGATTGCTTCAACCATTGGAAGTACCTGCGTGGAAGTGGGAGAGTATTTCCATGGATTTTATTACAAGGTTGCCTACATCACAGCGGGGCCACGACTCTATCTGGGTGATTGTAGACCGGTTGACCAAGGTGGCTCATTTTCTACCGGTGCGAACAGATTATACCACGGGTCAGTATGCTCAGTTGTTCATTTATGAGATTGTCAGATTACATGGGGTGCCCCTGAATATTGTGTCAGATAGAGACAAGATTTTCGTGTCACGTTTCTGGGAAAGCTTTCAGGAGGCTATGGGTACTGAGTTGAGGCTGAGTTCAGCTTATCACCCACAGACAGATGGACAGATAGAGCGTACTAATCAGATGTTAGAGGATATGCTACGCATGTGTGTTCTTGATTTTGGAGGAGGTTGGGAACCACATCTTCCACTGGTAGAGTTTGCTTATAATAACTCTTATCAGTTTACGATTGGTATGGCTCCATTTGAGGCTTTGTATGGCCGGACTTGTCGTTCTCCAACTTGTTGGCTCGAGGTGGGGGATAACAAGTTGCTAGGACCAGAGTTAATTCAGGAAACCTCCGCGAGGATTGAGATGATTAGGAGTCGCATTCAAGTAGCCCAGGACAGGCAGAAGAGCTACGCCGATGCGAAACGATTCTTCCGGGAGTTTAATGTGGGGGACCAAGTGTTACTGCGTGTATCTCCTATGAAGGGAGTTATGAGGTTCGGATAGAAAGGGAAATTGGCCCCGAGGTACGTGAGACCATTTCCCATTATCGAGAGGATTGGGCCGATAACATACAGATTGGGTCTACCAGAGCATTTACATCACATTCACGATGTATTCCACATCTCGTCGTTGAGACGGTATCTTCGGGACGATATGGCCCATACTCACATCGCGATAGATGAGATAGACTTATAGCCTTACAGCTCTTACTAGGAGAGACCAGTGGCTATCCCAGAATACGGTGAGAGGAGATTGAGGTCGAAGATAGTTCCACTTGTACGGGTCCAGTGGGAGCATCATAACGTGGAGGAATCCACTTGGGAGCGCAAGGCCGATATGCGCGAGAGATATCCATATTTTTCTTACCAGGTATGCCTTATTTTCCGAAGTTATTAGGCTGGAAGTATGTAATACCCCGTATTTTTATGCTATATTAATTTTGGGATTTATTAAATTTAATTTGAATTAATTATTTAATAAAAATCTGGAAATTAATTATGTTATAATTATTAACGTGATGAGAGTTAGTAATTATGGGAAAATTTGTTGAATATTACTAATGAGCAAAGTAATATATAATAGTGGTCATATTAAATGTCACGAGTGAATACAATGACAATTTTAGAAATTTGAGAGTTAGTAATTATGGGAAAATTTATTGAATATTACTAATGAGCAAAGTAATATATAATAGTGGTCATATTAAATGTCACGAGTGAATAAAATGACAATTTTAGAAATTTGAGTAGGGACGCGCCCGTGTCGCGTCCGGACTAAATATTGATAAATAAAAGTAAATATTTTATAAGTTGTCCGTATGGTCGTTTTGAGTGCGCCAACACGTCCAGAAGGGTCGAGATAGTTAGAAAAGTATACCCGGGGGTTTGATTTGGGTCTCGGGGCATTTTTAGGCCTAATTAGTACCCAGGGAGGGCATTTTAGTCATTTTGTATTTTTGGGTAATTAAACCCACGAAAATTAAAGGGGTTATATCAGATGTTTAGGTTATCTCCTAGGGTTAGATAACTCAAAACACTAGAACTGCCATTGGAGAGGAGAGGAGAGAGCTCTTAAGGCATTCCAAGGCTCAAAACTCAACCGTTTGCACCGCCGCCACCGCCAACGCGTAGATCGCGAGACGGGGAACGCAACCACACCAAATTCAACACCAAACCAGATTTCTGAAAATCCCAGGCAAGTGTTTATCTTTCTTATTTCGTTGATGCATCTTTCATATTGGTTTAGGAATGATTAGGATGAATTGTATGGAAGAAAAACCCAATTTGAGATAGGAAATTGCATGTAGTGATGACTTAAATGATATTCTGGAAACCTTTTGTGATGTAGAGGATTAAACCACGAAATTTTGATGTTGTATAAGAAGGAAACCTTAGAGCCAATCAGAATAAAGGAGGCAAATTCGTGCATCAGGCCCCCCGAACCGGTTCGCATGTACCCCGAACCGGTTCGCCCCCCAAACCAGTTCACCCCTGGGTTCGCGAATGTTTGTTGGTCTGGGGTGCTTTTTCATCCATTCAACACTTAGAATTTTTTTTTTCTTTCCTTTCTTCCTTGGATTTTTCTTCAACTTCAATGGGTCATAACTCATCAATCGTAGCTCGGATTTGGGTGTCGTTTCTTCCAGTGTTCTCGTTGTTCCGAGCTCTTCAACTTTCCAGTTGACTCCTCCTTCGGGATCTGGCTGAAGAATTACCAAAATGCCCTTGAACATGCCTTCTTAGATTTTCTTTCATTGTCTCTCTTTCTCTTTTGCGCTGCTTGCATAATTAACTTGTAAAACCAATAAGAGAAGCACGAAACACGAAATACTTTCCAACGAAGATTAGTAGCATAAATGTGCGTCAAATCCATATATGTTACATCACTCGGGTTCACAAATGCACTGAAATTAGGGGAATAAATATACAATATTTATGTCCAATCACGTAATAAGTTGGAAAAACCCTTCGAATTAAAGTTAGAAACGAACCATTATACTTGATATATAATAATGGGAAAATAAGGATAAATGTTGTGAATGTGGGTTATGGGATAAACCTAAATTGATATAATAAAAGTGGTATATTTATATGATTGTGTATGCATATATTATATACTTGTGAAAATCATACCCGCGCTACTTGCTATCCCTGAGGTTTCGGCGCTGGGACGATCTTATCTCGTGTGCCTTATGGGGGATATTGACTCGTACCCTAGAAGATAGAAATCCTAGGTAGGCTATCGAATCGGTAGTCACGGTCCTAAGAGATGTGAGGGTATGTACTGACCTCTTGGACTTGGAAACTATGCTTCACCTCAATATTGTTTGTGTATACATTTATACAGTTCGAGAGTGATTCCGAACTTGTATTCCCTTTAGTACGATTGATACGGGGATTGGATAGCAGAGTATGCCCGCAGCATAATTTTTATGTGGGGTGCTATTAGAATATATATTATACAAGTATTTAATATATATATATATATGAACTTCTGAAATTTGGGAAACTACCTACTGTGTTATGGTAAGTAAGACATGTGAAATGACTCAAATTGGAAATACTTGTTTTGAAAAGTATAATATGATATTGAAAAACTTTATGAATCAATAAAGTTAAAATGAGCATTTTGGATTAAATGAAATTATCCTTTTAAACCATGATGTTGTTAAATCATAAATCTTGAGAGTCACCTAAGATAAGTTAAATCCTTGGGGAAAGATAGTGTGATATATGATGAGATAAACCATTGGGAAGGTTAGTGTGATAGGAGTGCACATTAGAAGAGAGGTGAGAATTTCTCAAGAGAGTGTCGCACTAATATGTTGTTGCATTGGCCTGTATCAATTTAAATACTTGCTAAACGAATTTTTAAATCATATACACTATCGGGCTCTGACCCGTTTCTATTCCTCTTTCTCTCTTGTATATATATGTATATATTACAGGTGCTCAGCCACAGGGGCGTCTTGCTTAGGATCCCTTGGAAGGAACGTGCTGCAGCTTAGGTGGGAGTTGCAGGCCACTTGATTAGATGATTTCATTTACTTGATTCCACTTCTATCATTCTCAGTTATTGGGGCATATGTCGCCCTTTCCACTATTTAGCTGTTTTATTGGGACAATTGTATTTCAGTTATTTCTAGTACTGTTACTTTGGGATTTATTCATCATGCATGTTTTACTTTAAGTTTTAAATGCTGGGATTTAGTTGTTGAATGTTTAAATTAATTGGATTATATGTTCCAGGATTATTGTGGTGTGATTCTTTAAATATTAAATTGTTGTAGATAATTAAATCTTTATTCTCAAAATAAAATTTGGAAAGAAATGTTTAAAATTGGTTTTGACACTTAGCTTAATTAAATAGGGTGTTAAATTTGGAAAAGTCAGTTTTACGACAGTGATGCTAAGAATGAACCAACTGTTCACCTTGATTTTAATTTAATAAATGAGTGATCGCCCGGTATTTAATTAGGCGGTGTGTCACAGTTAGGAAGTTAAATTCCCATGCTTGGAGACTTAAGGGCTTATCAAAATTACATGAACTTTGGGGATTTGTAGGATCTTAATGATCATTTGGAGATTTAGTCGGGACTTGTAATTTGAGGAATATCAATGAAAATATTTGATGGGAATAGGTTCGCATAAAATGAACCCAAATGTATAAAGATGATAGGTTCAACTAAAATGAACCTAAAATGTGTTATAAATGACGGGTTCAAATAAAATGAACCCGGTTGTTTAATAATGTCAGGTTCGAATAAAAAGAACCAATCACATAGATAATGGAAATGGAAATTTTGGTATGGTAATTGGAAATGAAAACGAGATTAAAATGTAAATGTTAATTTACTGATACACACCTCTCTAAATGACATCATAAGGGAAGTTCGCGCGCTTGGTGATGCCCCCTGGCTAGTGAATGGAGGGTGGATATAGTCCTAGGCCATATGCGGGGTATTTATATGTTTTCTTCGCTGGTGAGGTGATTCCGGGTGTGGTCCTGACTCTCCCACAGGCATATGGTCGCTTCCAGACGTATCGATAGGTGCCCAGGTTGTCTTGTATAGATAGGCTCTGGAAGATGATGGTCATTTAGGGGCGCGCCCAGTGGGGAAACTCGGAGGGGCAGTCTTAGAATCGTTATATGTATGAGAATATAACTTTTCTGCATCAAGTGGGACTTGATGGATATATGCCATAAAGAGCATGGATACGTGCCATAAAGAGCACGGGATTGAGATTAATGTGCCATAAAGAGCACTTGATACTAATGATATTCCTATTAAGGAGTGGAAAGATGAAATGGTAAGATAATTAACTATGAAAGTTAATAAATGGTTTTATTCCTATTAAGGAATATAAAAGATAATGGAAATTTGATAAATGAGGAAAGGTTTTAAATTTAAGTTATTTACCTTTCTTTCTGTTATGTAAATGACATTTTATTTCATCATTTAGTTAAATTGTCTTAAATTATAATTTAGGCTTAACATGCTAGATAACATGCCATATCATCATCCTTATCATTCTTGCATTACTGTTCATTTCTATCATGCTTTTTATTTCTTCTGGTGATCATATAGAACCTGGCCCTGACCGGTTTACTTTCCTTATTGCATATATGATTGTATTCACTCAGGTGCTTCCTCGCAAGGACGCCCGTTTTGATGTTCCCATTCCTTTGCTTTCGACGAGTTGTAAGATTTTGCGGGTTATTACAGGACCTTGAATTAGACTTTTTCTTCTTGTCATTCTAGATATGATCGTGTCTTTTCACTCGAGCGTGTGGCCCAAACATTTGTACTTGTTTAATGAATGTATTAAATAAGATATTAAATTGTTGTACGGTGTTCTATGTAGCTGTGGACCAACAGCTTATTCGGTCCATTTGTCTACATTCATGTTAGATGTATTATATATATTCTTATGGAATTCCACTTGCTTATCAGAATGGGCTGTTTAAATTTAATTTTCTTAACTGTTTTTAAATTTCTAAACTTTTTGGCAACACGTTTTCTGATTTATTGGGTGTTTTTCCCGTATACTCAGCTTATTTTGTTGATGTTGAGGATGATATCCATCCATGATTCCTATTACATTTGAGTATCGGGCTGGCCACCCCTTGTCTCGGATCGCGGGTTGTCACATGTCACACACTTAAAACATTCTCTTAGCCCCC
The DNA here is from genome assembly GCA_949130495.1 of Sambucus nigra. Lineage (NCBI taxonomy): Eukaryota > Viridiplantae > Streptophyta > Magnoliopsida > Dipsacales > Adoxaceae > Sambucus > Sambucus nigra. The sequence goes on from OX422208.1 coordinate 206,559,177, forward strand.
ATAAATTTCCCCAATTGGATAAATATATATCCTTTAGTTAAGTCTAATTATTTACTCAATTAAATAGGCTAGAAATCCTTAATTTGGGATACCCCATATAAATTGAACCAACACAAATTGCCAAAATTCCTATACGATCGATCGATCGATCCCAGGGCCTCGATCGATCGATCAAACAGGGCGGCCAAAATCGCTTCTTCTCCACATATCCAATTTAGCCATTAACAACCCCCAAGCTTTATACCTCTTCTTCCACCAACATCTAACTACACCAAACTATATATGCACAAAGGAAATAGGTTCTAAACATCCTACAACCAAGAATCAACCATTAATTTCTATGATTTTCTATGTTTCTCCAAATTCATAATTTTCGGGGTTTACCCGTTAAACTTTCGAAAAACCTTTTTAATCCACGAAAATACAACCCAAAATATTTAGGGTTTCTTATTACCAATTATGATATAATATTTATGCTCAAAATTAAATAGAGCAAGTAAACACTTGCCTGGAGGATAAAATATGACGACCCCGAGTCGAATCCCGTAGAGTTTGGCCCGAAAATCCTTTTTCTCTCCTCTTTCTCCTCTTCCTTTCTTCTCTTCTTATTTTCTCTCTTTTTCTTTCCTTCTCCCACTCTCTCGTGTCTTTTATAAGGAGAAATAAGGTTTTATCCCTTTTAAACCCAAAAATGACTCGTTTGCTCAATTACGAGTCCCTATTAATCCAAAAATTCCCGAAACTCAATTAGGACCCCCGGATACTCTATTCTGACTATCTCGACCAATTCGAGACCAACCGCGCACTCAAAATCTCCATTCAAGGTACTTGGAAAAAAATTACTAATTTAACCCCACACAACTTAATGCGGTATTCCCATTAAAATATTATCTTTTGTCGCTTTACCCAGCTGCGACATATAATTAAAATACTCCGACTTATTTACTTAATCCCAAAAGTAAATATAACACCCATCGAAAATCATCTAATCCATCAAAACTCCAAAATTTACTATTCACGATAACCATTTAAATTGCCAAATTACATTTACTTATGAATTTTAATTTCCCATAAAATTGCGGGGTATTACATACTTCCCCCCTTATAACGGAATTTCGTCCTCGAAATTCAGATATAACCGATACTACCAACACTAACCTAGGATCGTGAATCACTCCACATCCTAATGCCTCAAAGTGGAATGGTACTACCCAATATATCTTAACCGTACCCTCATTCAACACTCACTTCTATCAAGGTTTATACTATACTATACTATACTATACTATACTATACTATACTATAATATACTATACTATACTATACTATACTATACTATACTATACTATACTATACTATACTATACTATACTGCCATCTCGGCATAATCTTCAACTCTATATACTAGGTCCCTTCTACTTCAGGCGGTATATAAAACCAACTTACTAAGGTGTACATACACCCTTTTTAACCCGTGCCTCTCCGCACAACTATCACCAACGTCCGACACGTACACACTTTCTAAACAATAGGACTTATTTCCTCGGTGTAATAGTCACACATGGGTTTTCCCAACACGTAAAAATTCTAAGATCGAAGCGTTCCTACCCTCGAGAAATAGTATTATCCTAAATTGTGTTCCTGGTGCCAAAGACCTTTCTCAACTCCCGTCATTTGCACGGTTTCATGCGTGGGATGTCTCGCGAACTGAAATCCAAACAAGGAACCCCCCGATACCCTACTATTTGGCAAGGTCGATTGTCAAGATCCATTAGACCCTCAGTACTCAACTTATATATATACTCATATAATTAAATATGCATAACCTCCTCATTTATAATACGAATCACAATATAAGTCCAGATACAATCTCTCGGAATGAGAATTCATTTCATATTCAATTCGTCTCTTTACTCTAGTAGAGATATACTATATTGTTCTCATGCACACATAATATACTATACACACCAGTATAATAACCATCCCAACTAGCTATAACTCGAGGATTTGGTCTCTATGCTATCATCTACCAAGGAATCACTCACATATCATCCTGGGTACCAACGGTCAAAATCTCACACCACCTTGGTAAAAGCCAAATCACAATGTATGGGAAGCGGTCATAGTTCCTCCCCGAAAGTGAGACGAAACATAACCATCACGTCTCACCCCTAATAAAAATCACACAGTATAAAAATGGACGCTATGACCTGGGATATATATTCCATATTGTTCCTCAAATATATATATAAATGGACATAATTTCCAATCACACATAACGATGACCAATAATCCCAAAGATTCTCACAATTAATAATATTCAAGCTTTCGCACACTCACGATACTAAACTCAAAAGTATTCCCTCACTTGATAAATAATGTGTACCTTATTCACACTTAAGGATTTATATAATTTCTCCAACTATACCCATTCATACTAAGTAAATAAGTATCTTCCCAAATTCATCCTAGTAGTCTCGCAGGATATACTCAACCACAATCGATATAATTATGTTTTCCACTCACACAATTATATAGGCCTAAATGCCCACTAAAATTATCCCAAGAATTATTCGTCACCAAACACTCTTAGATTAAATAGGTCGTGGATTCCACTTTCACGAACCCAAGGACCACATTTTGTCCAATTAATAATTTAGAGGTCCCTACTCTATTTTTGGGAAACCCTAACTCTCTAATTCCTCAATTTATCTATTCTCCTCGAAAATATAATTTTAGTGTCACACACTTAAAACACTCTCTTAGCCCCCATAAATTTCCCCAATTGGATAAATATATCTCCCTTAGTTAAGTCTATTTATTTCCTCAATTAAATAGGCTAGAAATCCTTAATTTGGGAATTTATCCCATATAAATTGAACCAATACAAATTGCCAAAATTCCTGTAGGATCGATCGATCGATCCCAGGGCCTTGACCGATCGATCAAACAGGGCAGCTGAAACTGCTTCTTCTCCATGGATCCAATTCAACCATTAACAACCCCCAAGCTTTATACCTCTTCTTCCACCAACATCTAACTACAACCAACTAAATATACACAAAGGACATAGGTTCTAAACATCCTAAAACCAATAATCAACCATTAATTTCTATGATTTTCTAAGTTTCTCCAAATTAATAATTTTCGGGGTTTACCCGTTAAACTTTTGAAAACTCGTTTAATCCACGAAAATCCAACCCAAAATCTTTAGGGTTGATTATTACCAATTTTGATATGAGATTTATGCTCAAAATTAAATAAATCAAGTAAACACTTGCCTGGAGGATAAAATCCGATGACCCCGAGTCGAATCCCACAGAGTTTGGCCCGGAAATCCTTTTTCTCTCCTCTTTCTCCTCTTCCTTTCTTCTCTTCTTCTTTTCTCTCATTTTCTTTCCTTCTCCCACGCTCTCGTGTATTTTATAAGGAGAAATAAGGGTTTATCCCTTTTAAACCCAAAAATGACTCATTTACTCAATTACGAGTCCCTATTAATCCAAAAATTCCCGAAACTCAATTACGACCCCGGTATACTCTATTCTGACTATCTCGGCCATTCCGAGATTAACCGCGCACTCGAAATCTCCATCCGAGGTACTTGATCGCAAATCAGTAATTTAACCCCACACAACTTAATGCGGTATTCCCATTAAAATATTATCCTCTGTCGCTTTACCCAACTGCGACATATAATTAAAATACTCCGACTTATTTACTTAATCCGAAAAGTAAAATCATCTAATCCATGAAAACTCCAAAATTTACTATTTACGATAACCATTTAAATTCCCAAATTACACTTACTTATGAATTTTAATTTCCCATAAAAATACGGGGTATTACATAAAATAATTTAAAAAATGGTTTAGCAAGTATTTTAAATGATTACAAGTTGATATGAAAAACATGTTAGTACGCAACACTCTCTTGAGAATTCTCACCTCTCATCTAGTGTGCACGTCTATCGCAGTACTGAAATGACTCGTAAGTCTAACTCTATACCTTCCCCCATAAGCTTTGATTCGCAGGATAATAAATCTATGATTAAATTAAGATAACATCTTCTTTTGGGTTATTTAAGTGAAGTATGGATTTCTCAATACTGTTGTGAAGTTTCAAACACTTACTATGATTTTGAACATTTATTTAATTACTTATCTACTTATTCGCACAATAGAAGAATCTCATGTATAGGTATATATATTAATCACTCATACATTATATATACTAATTGGCACCCCACATAAAATCTATGGTGCTGGCATACTCTTCTATCAAGTTCCCGTATATCTCGTACCAAGGGAAATACTAGTTTGGAATCACTCTCGAACTGTATTAACACAATACACACATAATGGAGGCGAAACATAGTTCCAAGTCACTAAGAGGTTAAAACATATCCTCATGTCTCTTATGACCGTCTAACTATCATTCTTAGATAGCCTATACCAAAGAATCCTATGTTCTAGGGTACGAGTCCATATCCCCCATAAAAGTCCCATCAAGATAAGACTGTCCCAGCGCGGTAATCTCTATGATAGTGAGTAGCACGGGTATGATTATACATAGATACAATATTATATATATACACAAGCACTCAGTTATATATATAATTTTTCACATCTTTTAATTAGGTTCGCTCACGACCTATACAATATTTTTAACCGTACGTAGTACAAACTTCCCAATACTTACGCATAATGAATTCATCGCTTTTTATTCTCAATTATAACCATTTCATAATTACTCCTCATCCCTAGAAGTGTTTTCTCTTACTAAAGGTAAATTCAGTAGGTATACCCTCACTCCCATGCTAGTCTAAGTCTTTCTTGAATCTGTCAATACCTTACTTAACGTACGCACGATTTTTAATAAAGGTCATATCCCCCTTATCCCATGATTACATCTCGTATAAAATTATATTCACCGGAACCTACTTAGACCCTACTGGTCCTCTTCATGACCCAGTATGATCTTTAAATGATAACCAAGGGACCCTACGTATTTTAACCGAATTAATTAAAAAGGAGAAAAATATTCAATTTCCAGGAGGGATCGATCAATCGATGAGAAGTGTTAATCAATCGATCAGTCGATCGATCGACATTCTTGAGTCGATCGATCGATCAAGCAGTTCTTGCCCAGATTCTGCAATTCTAACTTGCGGGTTTCATCCATAAAACTTCTCCAAAACACCAATAACGAATCCCAATCTCCCGACCAATGATAAGGTATGTTATATCAACATAAATGGACAATTCTTAACGTAATTTTCCTCTTAATTCATCAACAATTATTCTCAACTGAATCAAAACTCAAAATATGCTTCATGACCCTAGTTTCTTTAATTTCTTTAAGAATTCCATATAATAACAGATGCTTGTTTCTACTAGGTAAAATTTCGTTTTCAACAATTAAATTTCAATAGAGAATCATTATAAAATATCATATGTTCTACCAGATTCAACAATTTAACTCAAATATCAACTTCTTGCATGAAAACTTAAATATTATTATCCTACACAATCATGGATGTGATATCAACCAAATCTGTAGCAAGAAATATACTTGCCTCAGATATGAAGGTCTGATTCTTAGGTGTTGATGGGTATGGTTGCGTCCTTCGTTCCCCGATCTATGTGATGGTGGTGAAATTCGACAAAAATTGTGTCAGTTAGTGGTTCTCCCCTTTGCAAAGTTTCTCTCTTCTCTCTAAATTAGCCTCTCTGCAACTCTGTAACTCCTAACCCTCGACGACTCTAATTCCCATCGGATTTAACGCAACAATTTTTGTCCATAATTAAGCCTAAAAATGGCTAATTACTAAAATGCCCTCTCGGGTTGTTGGTTTGGCCTAAAAAATGTCCCGAGACCCAAACTAAACCCCGAGTATACTTTTCTAACTATCTCGACCCTTTCGGACACGTTGACGCACTCGAAATGATACGAGCGACTTATAATTTATTCACTTTTATTATAATAATTTAGTTCCGACACGACACATGCGCGTCCTAACTTAATTTTCCATAAGTGCCATATTATTTATTCACGATAATTTTTAATAAATTCAATTCTATATATTACTATACTCATTAAGTAATATTCAACCAATTTCCAATAATTACTAACTCTCGTCACGCTAGTAAATATTTAAAATAAATTCCGCATTAATATTAAAATATTATCTCAATTAAATTTAATAAATCTCCAATTTTAAAAGCCATAAAATACGGGGTATTACATATATTTTGTGTGATATTGTATTACAATTGGTGGAGAAATGGTTCACTATATATAGGGTGAGAGGGGACCCGAAATTCCCTTTAAACTCATCATCTACCATCCACTAAACTAGTTAAACGGCCTCTCAAATATACCAAAAGTCATGTGACCTTTGGAATAATAATTTTCTAAGGTTAATTCATTAATTTAATCATATTCATCCCCCTATTTGGACCACACTAATTAGGAGCTAAAATTTATTCAATTTATAATTACAAAATTTGGCTTAACTTTGTAATTAATAAATAATTAAATATTAATTCCAACAGTCTCCCACTTGGTCCTAATAAGGTTATACATAACGAATTGATTAACATAAGTTGCACAAGTATATTAGGACATCATCAAGCACCTTAACTAAATACTTCATTAGTGTGAGTCATGGCAATTCCACACTAATTTAAGAACATGGTTCCTTCCATCTACCATGCCACCAATGTCATACTTAATTAGGATAAATATATGAGTTATCATAATGGTCTTATATTGTCTTTATAAAAGACTATTTCTGTCACATTCAGTCATTCACATGCATGTATACAATTAAGACAGAAATTTGGAATTTAGAAACTCTTTATTGATATCAAAAGTTGTATCAAATAACAAAGCAAATAGCAATAACACAATTAACTACTCGAGACCCATCTTTTTAGTATGTTGCTAAAATATCTTCGGAGAAAGTCCTTTCGTTAAAGGATCAACTATGTTAACACTAGTACTAATGTTTTCAATTGACACGGTTCGTTTCCAAACTTCTTCTTTGACTAATAGATACTTCATCTCAATATGCTTAGCTGCTTTAGTATATCTATGATTCTTTGGAGAGTAGTGATATGCTTACCGGCATATATTATCGACATTTTACCGGACCCCCCCTTTTTTTTTTCTTTTTTTTAAGTTTTTTATTCTTTTATTTTTAAAAACATTTTTTATATATAAAAAATAGTATTCTATTAATAAAAAAATATTTTTTTAAAAATAGTTTTTAACTATTTTTGTAAACTGTTTATAAAATGATTTTATAAGAAAATTAAAATCAACGACACACAAATTCGACTAAATTTGTGCGATGCACTGACCTGTCGCATCTGTATGAGTTCATTTTTGAGTCCTTGCGGGACCCACACCATAGGACCCCTCAAAACGAACCAATCACGACACGACACGACTGTGAGATGCATAAGAGAATATTGCAGGGGGAGGGGAGAGTGCCGCTGGCGCGAAATTTTAAAAATAAGAGAATATTTTTCGGGAGCGACACACTGAAATGACTGTAATACCCCGTATTTTTATGCTATATTAATTTGGGGATTTATTAAAGTTAATGTGAATGATTTATTTAATAAAAATTTATAAATTAATTATGTTATAATTATTAACTTGACGAGAGTTAGTAATTATGGGAAATTGGTTGAATATTACTAATGAGCAAAGTAATATATTATATTGGTTATATTGAATGTCATGAGTGAATTAAATGACGATTTCGGAAATTTAAGTCGGAACGTGCTCGTGTCACGTCGGGACTAATTTGGTTAAATAAAAAGTGAATATTTTAGAAGTTGTCCGTATGGTCGTTTTGAGTGTGCTAACGCGTCCGGTAGGGTCGATATAGTCAGAAAAGTTTACCCGGGGGTGTAGTTTGGGTCTCGGGGCATTTTTAGGCCTAATTAGTACCCCGGGAGGGCATTTTAGTCATTTTACATAATTGGGTAATTAAACCCAAGAATTTCAGCAACCTATAATCAGCCATTAGGTTAGCCTTTTAGGGTTAGAATATCCAGAAATCAAGTGACGGCCATTGGAGAAGAGAGGAGAGAGCTCCAAGGCCAAAAAGCCACCGGATTGCACCGCCACCACCACCACCGCGTAGATCGCGAGACAAGGAACGCAGCCATACCAAAATCAGCCGTGAATCTGCATACCAAAAATCCCAGGCAAGTATTTGACTTGCGTATTTTCGTTAATGCAATCTTCATATTAGTCTAGGATTGTTTAGAGATGGAAACTATGGAAGAAAACTCAATTTGTGTAGGATAATGCATGTAGTTTTGATTATATGGAAATTTTGGAACCCTTTCCATGTAGAGGAATATAACCGACGAAATTTTGATGATATATTAGAAGGAATTTTTGGTAAAAATAGATTATAACTTTTATTAAGGAAAACTCTAGGGTTCTTGATGATTAGATGGGATTTTGAGTTAATTATCCATGTTTAATGATAGTTATACACATGCTTTACGTTATAAACACCTGGTATAATGTTATAATGATGATAGTAGGAATTTTGGGACGATTGGAATGGAAAAACATAGTTTTGGATGAAGAAGTTTAGTGAAACCCGTAACTGCATTCTGCAGAATTTTGCCCAAACCTGCTTGATCGATCGATAGAGCCTAGAGCTTCGATCGATCGATGAAGGTTCGATCGATCGAGCCCCAAGCTTCGATCGATCGACCCCTCCTGGCAGACTCCTAATTCCCTCTTTAAATGAGTTAAATTCAAATTGTCGTGTTATAATTCTTGGGCATTCTTGATAAAATGATTTGGGAGACATTGAGGACCAGTAGGGCATAGGAATAAATGTTGGGACCTTTAATCTTCAACGAGAATGGTATTTATGGGACATTTACTTTAGGGTTGGTGAATTTATAAATTTAAAGGGTGAGGTGCGTAAGTGAGTACGTTTGAACCTAATAAAGACACCTACTGAATTTCAGATTTGTGAGGATATAGTCCACGAGTGTCAGGTAATGAGTGAGAAAACCCTTCGAGTTAAGGTTAGGAACGAAACCTTATACGTAATTCTATAAATGTGAAATTAAGGATAAATGGTATAATTATGGGTGACGAGAAGAACCTATATTAATATAATAAAGTGGTATATTTATATGATTGTGTGTACATATATTATATACTTGTGAAAATCATGCCCACGCTACTTACTATCCCTGAGGTTACCGCGCTGGGACAAGTCTTATCTCGATGGGACCTTTATGGGGGATATTGACTTGTACCCTAGAAGATAGATATCCTTGGTACAGGCTATCGATGTGATAGTTCAGACGGTCCTAAGAGACGCAGGCATGTGCCATCCTCTTAGAGACTTGGAATCTATGCTTCGCCTCAATATTGTTTGTGTATTCATGTTAATACGATTCGAGAGTGATTTCGATTGTATTCCCCTTAATATGAGTGATATGGGGTTCTGGATAGTAGAGTATGCACGCACCATAGTTTTATGAGGGGTGCTGTTATTTTATATATATTATACGAGTAGTTAATATATATATGCGATTTTGTAATTTGAAACTGCCTACTGTGATTTGATAAGTAGGACATGGTTGATGACTCTTATAGTAAATACTTGTTTGTGAAAAATAATATGTCACTCAAGAACTTTATAAATTGATAAAAGCTAAAACGAGAGTTGTGCTGCTAATTGGAAGTATTCTTTGTAAACAAAAATATTGTTCGGTTTTGAAATCTTACGAGTAAGAAGATACGCTAAATTATTGGGAAGGTTAGTATAATAAAATGATAAGATAAACCATTGGGAAGGTTAGTGCGATAGGTGTGCACATTAGAAGAGAGGTGAGTATTTCTCAAGAGAGTGACGCACTAATATGTTTTTGCATTGGCCTGTATCAATTTAAATACTTGCTAAACGTATTTTAAAATCAAACACACTTTCGGGCTCTGACCCGTTTCTTTTTCTCTCTCTCTCTCTTGTATATATATGTATATATTTCAGGTGCCCAGCCATAGGGGCGTCTTGCTTAGGATCCCTTGAGAGGAACGTGTTGCAGCTTAGGTGGGAGTTGCAGGTCACTTGCGTAGACGACTTCTTTTATTGACTCCACTTCTAGCATTCTCATTTATTGGGCACGTGTCGCCCTTTCCATTATTTTATTGTTATTGCGACATTTATATTTCAGTTTTTTCCAGTATTGTTCTATGGGAATTATTCAGTTTGGATTTGTGACTTTAGTTTTCATATGTTGACATTCGATTGACGAATGTATTATAGTATTTGGTTTACTGTGATGTGATTCTAAATTGTAGAAATGTTGTTTTTAAAAATAAATCTTTTTCTTTAATAAAAATTTGGAAGTATGTATGAAAATGGTTTTGACACTTAGCTTAATTATTTAGGGTGTTAATTTGGAAAATATATTTTTTTATCGACAGTGATGCTGAGAATGAACCAACTGTTTACCTTGATTTAATTTAATAAAGGAGTGATCACCCGGCATTTAATTAGGCGGGGTATCACAGGTGGTATCAGAGCATCAGGTTCTAGTGTCCATAGGATCTGTACAGCTTATTTCGCTTTCAGCTTAACGTTATTTCTATAGAGCCCTATTTTTAGGATTGTTGTATTCCTGCTTTTACGTTAAAGTCTTCAGCTATTTGAGATTTGATGATAACTGTAGACTAATAAACTTGTTCACGTTTCAGATGCCTCCGAGACTTGCTCCGAAAGATAGGCGTGCCCAAGCCGAGCAGCCAGCAGCTCCGGCACCAGGCACAATGAATGCAAACGAAGTAGCCGCAATTGTTGCTCAGGCAGTGAATGCCGCAATAGCGTTGATTCAGCAGGCTCCACCCCAGGTTCAGGCAGTGGCGCCAGTACCAGCACAGCTTCCATCGGCATGGGAGCGGGTTCGGGATGCTTTTCCGAAAGCGCATCCCCCTGAGTTTTCTGGTAGCTCCGATATTGTTACAGTTAGCCAATGGAAGAAGGACATCCAGCGGCATCTCCGTATGTATGAGTGCACTGACGTGCAAAAGCAATTATTGGCTTCCTTTAAGCTGGTGGGAGCCGCATTACAGTGGTGGGAGTTCACTACTACTTTGGAGGAGAGGGACACGATCCCTATTCAGTTGTTCTGGGAGCGGTTTGACCGCGAGTATTTTCCACTCACAGTGCAGACTGAGATGAGGCGGAAATCACTAAATCTGAAGCAGGAGAACCTTACTGTAGCTGAGTATGAGGAGGAGTTCACAAGACTTCACACAATTGTGCCAGATGAGGCACCTACTGAGAGCAAGAAGATTTTGCTGTTTGTCGACGGGTTAGCTTGGAGGATCCGTCAGCACCTTATTGGAAATCTATCCCTGAGTACTTTCACTGACGTACTCAATGCAGCCTTACTACATTTCTAGGATCACCGCTTCCATCTTCAGGGAAGCAAGAGAGCAGGAGTGTCCAGCCAGCAGGGCAGGACCGGGGGTAATAGTGCCAGTGGGGCACCAACTCATGGACAGACTCGTCAGCACGAGCAGATTTCCCATCAGGGAGCCCCTGCTAAGCGATTCTATTCAGGTGATTCTAGGCAGGTATTCGGGGGTTTCAGGCAGGGCCATCAGGGCCAGCCTAATCAGCAGGGCCAGCAGGGCCAAACCCGACCACAGGGGCAGCAGCAGGGCCAGCAAGGCCAACATCGTGCACATCAGGGCCAGTGGCGTGGAGGTAACGGCCAGCAGGGCCGTGGAAAGCAGGGTCAGAGGGGAGGTAACTTCAAAGGCCGATGCTTTGGGTGCGGTAAACATGGCCATAGGTGCCAGGATTTCCCAGAGGGCGATAGGGCACCACAGCAGCAAGGAGCCCGAAATGAGCCGCAAAGACCACTTTTCCCACCTGCCCTCCCAGCTCCAGCCCAGGTGCCAGCCCTACCAGCCATTCTAGTGGCTCCAGTACAGAGGGGCAATTACAGTATGGACGTGTCTATAACGTCCACCAGGCAGCAGCTCCACAGCCACCACCCGCGATTGAGGGTATGTTTCCTATTCATCGTACTATGGGTCGGGTTTTGTTTGATACGGGGGCAACATATTGTTTTATAGCTACACATTTTGCTAAGGCCTTAGGGTTGTTAGACACAGCAGAAAGCACCGTGACGTGTGTCGACTCACCACTGGGGAATGGGTCACTTATTTTCTTTATATGCCGGGGAGTGGGGTAGAGATTGGTAGCTTGGTATTACCTGCAGACATGTTAGTCTTAGACATGCACGAGCATGATGTGATTATTGGTATGGATTGGATCGCAGCTTATAGAGCCATGATTGATTGCTTCGGTGGGAGCATTGTTTTTTCCATTCAGGGGCAAGAGATGTTTGTAGTGGCGATGCCTCGCCCAGTGGGAGGTTCGACCGCTCATTTGTACTACATAGAGGAGGATACCTCTAAGGAGGTTGTGATTCCCTTAGATTCGATCCCTGTTGTCAGGGAGTATTCCGATGTGTTTCAGGAGATACCAGGCCAACCGTCCAGTCGTGAGATAGACTTTGTTATAGATTTATTGCCAGATAAGAGACCTATAGCACGCGCACCGTACCGTATGGCTCCGGCAGAGATGCGAGAGCTACGAGATCAGATAGAACAGCTTTTAGGTCAGGGCTTTATTCGTAAGAGTACCTCACCTTGGGGCACTCTAATCTTGTTTGTGAAGAAGAGAGATGGTTCACTAAGATTGTGTGTGGACTACCGGGAGCTGAACAAGGTCATGATACGGAATAAATATCCGTTACCTCGAATCGATGATCTGTTCGACCAACTGAGGGGTGCAACTTTCTTTTCGAAGATAGATCTAAGGTCAGGGTACCATCAGTTACGTATTAGAGAGCAGGATGTTTCAAAGACTGCCTTCTTATCGAGATATGGGTCCTATGAGTTCAGGGTGATGCCGTTCGGACTCACAAATGCACCAGCCGTTTTCATGGACTTGATGAATCGAGTATTCAGAGAGTTCTTGGATCAGTTTGTCATCGTTTTCATAGATGACATCTTGATATATTCACACTCCGAGGAGGAGCATGCCGAGCACTTGAGGCAGGTTCTTCAGACTCTAAGAGAGCATCAGTTATATGCTAAGTACGAGAAGTGTGGATTCTGGTTGCGAGAGGTACAGTTCTTGGGCCATGTTGTTTTGTGAGCAGGAGATTGCAGTTGACTCGAGCAAAGTGTCAGCGGTGAGAGAGTGGGGACAACCCACGACACCTACGAAAGTGCGTAGTTTCTTAGGGTTAGCCGGTTACTACAGGAGATTCATTCAGGGATTCTCCAAAATAGCGGGTCCATTGATGAATCTGACTTGCAAAGGGGTACCATATGTTTGGGATGACGCTTGTCAGTTGGCTTTCGACGAGCTGAAAGATAAGCTTACTTCAGCGCCACTCCTTGCGCTACCAAAGCCGGGTGTAGAGTACCTGGTTTACACCGATGCGTCCTTACGGGGACTTGGGGGAGTACTTCAGCAGGAGGATAAGGCTATAGCTTTTTCTTCCCGCAAACTTAAGCCGCATGAGAAGAATTACCCCACACACGACTTAGAGTTAGCAGCGGTCGTCTTTGTTTTGAGGATATGGAGGCACTATTTATTGGGGGAGAAATTACGTTTGTTCACAGACCATAAGTCACTGCAGTACCTGTTCACTCCGCGAGAGCTGAATATGCGTTAGCGCAGATGGTTAGAGTTTGTTAAAGACTACCAGTTCGATATACAGTATCATCCGGGGAAGGCCAACGTAGTTGCTGATGCGTTGAGCCGTAGACCGGTAGACGATGTAGCGGACGTCTGGAAAGCAAAATGGAAGGAGTTGGGTCACCAGGACGCAGTGGCACGTTCTTTCATATCCGTGATGTCAGTCACCCCCGAGATTGTTACGAGGGTGATACAGGCACATACCACAGACCCGTTTTGCCAGGAGCAGATTGTGCGACTTCTAGCCGAGGGTGCTGAGTACTATTCTGTTAGTTCTGATGGAGGTTTACGGTTTAATGGGAGATTGGTAGTTCCAGAAGGAGCAGAATTACGTCATGCAGTGATGACTCATTCTCATGGGTCCCGATTTGCAGTACATCCGGGAGGCGATAAGATGTACCAGGATATGAGGCGACAATACTGGTGGAGTGGGATGAAGAAGGACATCGCAGAGTTCGTGTCCAAGTGTTCTACCTACCAGCTGGTGAAGGTGGACCATCAGAAACCGTCAGGATTGCTTCAGCCATTGGAAGTAAACACATGGAAGTGGGAGAGTATTTCCATGGATTTCATTACAGGGTTGCCTACATCACAGTGGGGCCACGATTCTATCTGGGTGATTGTAGACCGTTTGACCAAAGTGGCTCATTTTCTGCCAGTGCGGACAGACTATACTACGGGTTAGTATGCTCAATTGTTCATTGCTGAGATTGTCAAATTACACGGGGTGCCCCTGAATATTGTGTCAGATAGAGATAAGATTTTTGTGTCACATTTCTAGGAAAGTTTTCAGGAGGCTATGGGTACTGAGTTGAGGTTGAGTTCAGCTTACCACCCACAGACAGATGGACAGACAGAGCGTACTAATCAGATGTTAGAGGATATGCTACGCATGTGTGTTCTCGATTTTGGAGGAGGTTGGGAGCCACATCTTCCACTGGTAGAGTTTGCTTATAATAACTCTTATCAGTTTACGATTGGTTTGGTTCCATTTGAGGCTTTGTATGGTAGGCCTTGTCGTTCTCCAACTTGTTGGCTCGAGGTGGGGGACAACAAGTTTCTAGGACCAGGAGACTTCCGCGAGGATTGAGATAATCAGGAGTCGTATTCGGGTAGCCCAGGACAGGCAGAAGAGCTACGCCGATGCGAAACGGTTCTTCCGATAGTTTAATGTGGGAGATCAAGTGTTATTGCGTGTATCTCCTATGAAGGGAGTGATGAGGTTCGGGAAGAAGGGGAAATTGGCTCCAAGGTACGTGGGACCATTTCCCATCATCGAGAGGATTGGACCGGTTACATACAGGTTGGGATTGCCATAACATTTACATCGCATCCACGATGTATTCCACATCTCGTCGTTGAGACGATATCTTCGGGATGATATGGCCTATACTCACATTGCGATAGATGAGATAGACTTACAGTCTGATTGCTCTTACGAGGAGAGACCAGTGGCTATTCTAGACTATAGTGAGAGGAGATTGAGGTCGAAAATAGTTCCACTTGTGCGAGTCCAGTGGGAGCATTATAATGTGGAGGAATCCACTTGGGAGTGTGAGGCAGATATGCGCGAGAGATATCCAGAGTTGTTTTTACCAGGTATGCCTCATTTTCCGAATTTCAGGACGAAATTCCGTTATTAGGGGGAAGTATGTAATACCCCGTATTTTTATGCTATATTAATTTGGGGATTTATTAAAGTTAATGTGAATGATTTATTAAAGTTAATGTGAATGATTTATTTAATAAAAATACAAAAATTAATTATGTTATAATTATTAACATGACGAGAGTTAGTAATTATGGGAAATTGGTTGAATATTACTAATGATCAAAGTAATATATTATATTGGTTATATTGAATGTCATGAGTGAATTAAATGACGATTTCGGAAATTTAAGTCGGAACGTGCTCGTGTCACGTCGGGACTAATTTGGTTAAATAAAAAGTGAATATTTTATAAGTTGTCCGTATGGTCATTTTGAGTGCGCCAACGCGTTCGGTAGGGTCGAGATAGTCAGAAAAGTGTACCGGGGGTGTAGTTTGGGTCTCGGGGCATTTTTAGGCCTAATTAGTACCCCGGGAGGGCATTTTAGTCATTTTACATAATTGGGTAATTAAACCCACGAATTTCAGCAACCTATATCATCCATTAGGTTAGCCTTTTAGGGTTAGAATATCCAAAAATCAAGTGACGGCCATTGGAGAAGAGAGGAGAGAGCTCCAAGGCCAAAAAGCCACCGGATTGCACCGCCACCACCACCACCGCGTAGATCGCGAGACAAGGAACGCAACCATACCAAAATCAGCCGTGAATCTGCATACCAAAAATCCCAGGCAAGTATTTGACTTGCGTATTTTCGTTAATGCAATCTTCATATTAGTCTAGGATTGTTTAGATATGGAAACTATGGAAGAAAACTCAATTTGTGTTAGGATATTGCATGTAGTTTTGATTATATGGAAATTCTGGAACCCTTGCCATGTAGAGGAATATAACCCACGAAATTTTGATGATATATTATAACGAATTTCTGGTAAAAACAGAATATAACCTTGATTAAGGAAAACTCTAGGGTTCTTGATGATTAGATGGGATTTTGAGTTAATTATCCATGTTTAATGATAGTTATACACATGCTTTACGTTATAAACACCTGGTATAATGTTATAATGATGATAGTAGGAATTTTGGGACGATTGGAATGGAAAAACATAGTTTTGGATGAAGAAGTTTAGTGAAACCCGTAACTGCATTCTGCAGAATTTTGCCCAGACCTGCTTGATCGATCGATCGAGCCTAGAGCTTCGATCGATCAATGAAGGTTCGATCGATCGAGCCCCAAGCTTCGATCAATCGACCCCTCCTGGAAGACTCCTAATTCCCTCTTTAAATGAGTTAAATTCAAATTGTCGTGTTATAATTCTTGGGCATTCTTGATAAAATGATTTGGGAGACATTGAGGACCAGTAGGGTATAGGAATAAATGTTGGGACCTTTAATCTTCAACGAGAATGGTATTTATGGGACATTTACTTTAGGGTTGGTGAATTTATAAATTTAAAGGGTGAGGTGCGTAAGTGAGTACGTTTGAACCTAATAAAGACACCTATTGAATTTAAGATTTGTGAGGATATAGTCCACGAGTGTCAGGTAATGAGTGAGAAAACCCTTCGAGTTAAGGTTAGGAACGAAACCTTATACCTAATTCTATAAATGTGAAATTAAGGATAAATGGTATAATTATGGGTGACGAGAAGAACCTATATTAATATAATAAAGTGGTATATTTATATGATTGTGTGTACATATATTATATACTTGTGAAAATCATGCCCACGCTACTTGCTATCCCTGAGGTTACCGCGCTGGGACAAGTCTTATCTCGATGGGACCTTTATGGGGGATATTGACTTGTACCCTAGAAGATAGATATCCTTGGGCTATCGATGTGATAGTTCAGACGGTCCTAAGAGACGCAGGCATGTGCCATCCTCTTAGAGACTTGGAATCTATGCTTCGCCTCAATATTGTTTGTGTATTCATGTTAATACAATTCGAGAGTGATTCCGATTGTATTCCCCTTAATATGAGTGATATGGGGTTCTGGATAGTAGAGTATGCACGCACCATAGTTTGTTGAGGGGTGCTGTTATTTTATATATATTATACGAGTAGTTAATATATATATGAGATTTTGTAATTTGAAACTGCCTACTGTGATTTGATAAGTAGGATATGGTTGATGACTCTTATAGTAAATACTTGTTTGTGAAAAATAATATGTCACTGAGGAACTTTATAAATTGATAAAAGCTAAAACGAGAGGTTTACTGCTAATTGGAAGTATTCTTTGTAAACAAAAATATTGTTCGGTTTTGAAATCTTACGAGTAAGAAGATACGCTAAATTATTGGGAAGGTTAGTATAATAAAATGATAAGATAACCCATTGGGAAGGTTAGTGCTATAGGTGTGCACATTAGAAGAGAGGTGAGTATTTCTCAAGAGAGTGACGCACTAATATGTTGTTGCATTGGCCTGTATCAATTTAAATACTTGCTAAACGTATTTTAAAATCAAACACACTTTCGGGCTCTGACCCGTTTCTTTCTCTCTCTCTCTCTCTCTCTCTCTCTCTCTCTCTCTCTCTCTCTCTCTCTCTCTCTCTCTCTCTCTCTTGTATATATATGTATATATTTCAGGTGCCTAGCCACAAGGGCGTCTTGCTTAGGATCCCTTGAGAGGAACGTGTTGCGGCTTAGGTGGGAGTTGCAGGTCACTTGTGTAGACGACTTCTTTTATTGACTCCACTTATAGCATTCTCATTTATTGGGCACGTGTCTCCCTTTCCATTATTTTATTGTTATTGGGACATTTATATTTCAGTTGTTTCCAGTATTGTTCTATGGGAATTATTCAGTTTGGATTTGTGACTTTAGTTTTCATATGTTGACATTCGATTGACGAATGTATTATAGTATTTGGTTTACTGTGATGTGATTCTAAATTGTAGAAATGTTGTTTTTAAAAATAAATCTTTTTCTTTAATAAAAATTTGGAAGTATGTATGAAAATGGTTTTGACACTTAGCTTAATTATTTAGGGTGTTAATTTGGAAAATATATTTTTTTTATCGACAGTGATGCTGAGAATGAACCAACTGTTTACCTTGATTTAATTTAATAAAGGAGTGATCGCCCGGTATTTAATTAGGCGGGGTGTCACAATGACGTGTCGCGATTGGTTAGTGCCGCCTGTACGGACCCACATCATCAACGCAATTGACATCGCGATTGGACCCACATTTTTAAACAGACTAAGAAATAAAAAATAATGGGTGGCACGGACCTTTAAAAATAAGAGAATATTAAGTAAATGGGTATTTGAGGGACTAAATGTGTTGGCATCTGTGGCCATCCCCGATCCTTGAGGCGGGCGGGCGGCGTGATGGAGGATCCTAGGTCCCACGCCTCCCTCTCCGGAGCACTTTAGCTGGCGTCATTTACGTGAGGTGAAAAATGTAGAGAGATAGAGTCGCTAGTCTATTTTACTCAAAACAGACAAAAGAAAGGTAGTCATCCTGAAGGATAGCATCCAAAGACATACTGATGCATACGAAACCAAAATAATTCAAAAAGTGTCTGAAGGCAAAGTTACGAAATGGGAAGGTGTTAAGCACCCATTCCGCCCTTTCGGTCTCTCATGATTTTTTGATATTTTCCTTTATTTTCTCCGTGATATGTGTGTATGTGTATACATAGTGGAGATAGGAGTCATCGAATTGCACCATGGAAGAGGTAAAGCGAGTCATTCGTAGGAAGGTATAAAAATATTAGAAAATAGGATTTACGCGATTATCCTTACGTTGACCGTTATGATGAAACGATAACGCACGTGGAATAATACACCACTAAGAGCAAATATATGTATATATATAATATAAGAGAGTGGAGTTTAGAGAAAATAGAAAATGAGAGAAAAAGTAAAAATAGGACTCAAGTCTCGAGTTTTACCCCGATACGCCTACGTAACCTATAGAGGCATCAAAGTCCACGTAATTCGCATGCAAAACGAGGGGTGGGGTTTAGCCCCATAAATCCAATCGGAGGATTCTCTTATTATTATTTTTTTGTGTGTGTGTGCAAAAAAAGTGTTTTAGTTGTGAGAAAAGTGTAAGAAAGTATGAGAATTCCCGTTTGGAATTTATGAGAAAACCCTATTTTTCTTTTTCTTTTTGGTTTTTATTTATATGAAAATAAGGGATGTGCAATAATACTAAATAAAAAGTATATTAGGATGTGTGAGATGAGATAATGAAAGTGCTAAGTAATAAAACATGTTATTGCGAATATATGAGAATTTAAGGAGAGAGTTGAGAAAATTGGACCTTCTTGAAGATCTTGAGCTTGATCTTGAATGTTGCAGAGCAACCCTTAGACTTGGATAATGATGGAGGGTAGTGAATTTATCAAGTTTAGTGAAAAGGATGATGAAAAGTGAAAGTTGGAAAGGGAATGTGGAAATCACACTCACATCGAGAGAGGTTTTCAGGATTTGCTGAGAGTGATATGCTTCTGATATGGGCTCCCTTTGCAAGTGAGGTTAAGGCCTACTTTTTATAGGCCCAGGGCACTGTCGATCGGCATAGACCTGTTCTTTCCAATTGGCAGGTGCGTTTAGGCACACTGCCGATAGGCAGGGTCTGGGACCTGCCGTTTGGTAGTGTCTTTCAATCCTTTTTGGAAAATTGACCGTAGAACGCAAACCGTTGATCCGAATTGTACATGGGATGGACTATTGGAAAGGTAATTCAAATACCTTCGAAAGTTCGGTCAAATATGGCTCAGAAGCATTCGTCGGTCCATTAAATGGGGAATCGTCGGACACAAATGGATCGTTTGTCTACATGGTAAGTCCGAATCACGCACGGGGCAGATTGTTGGAAAGGTTAGGAGATATACTTCGACATTCCAAAGAGTTTGATCTATTTCAGGGAGTTAACTTTGGTCAACCGAGCCCTGGAAGCATTCGGTGACCTTTCAGAGTAAAACGGATCGTTCGTCCGTACCATAAATCAGAATCGTGCACGGAGCGGACCGTTGGAAAGGAGTTTTAGTGCCCTTTGAAGATTCATCCAGTCTCGATCGACTTAAAGAGTTAACTTTCGGTCAAATAGATACTGGGAGTGACCGATGGCTTCTAGGTTAGTACTCGGGGTATGACCTAGGTTTGTGGTGATGAAGGGAGGTGCTAGGGACCTAAGGAGAGTTTAGGGGGTAAAAACTGGGGTGTCTATAGAGCCCCTCGACGGGTGAGTTTAGAACAAATGATAGCCATCGAATAGACACCGCATGATGCTTTTGAGGTAGGATTACCAATTCAGAGGGTCGAAACCGATTCTGAGGACCTAAGGGAGCGATAATGACCAATTTAGGGGGTCGAGGTCAATTATGAGGACCTAAGGAAATGAGGATGACCAATTCAGGGGGTCGAGGTCAATTCTGAGGACCTAAGGAAATGAGGATGACCAATTTAGGGGGTCGAGATCGATTTTGAGGACCTAAGGGATGGTTTGGAGGAAGAGTTTAGGCCAATTCCTGAGGAGGTGCTGGGGATGACCAATTCTGTGGGTCAAAGCCAATTCTGAGGGCTTGAAGATGAGGGTGACCGATTATGTTGGTCGAAGCCAATTCTGCGGGCTTAAGGTGAGATGACCAATTCTATGGGCTTAAGGTAAGATGACCAATTCTGCGGGTCGAAGCTAATTCTGAGGGTTTAAAGATGAGGGTGATCGATTCTAAGGGTCGAAGCCAATTTTGCGGGCTTAAGTAGTGATGGCCAATTCTGCGGGTCAATGCCAATTCTGCGGGCTTAAGTAGTGATGACCAATTCTGCGGGTCGAAGCTAATTCTGAGGGCTTGAAGATGAGGGTGACCGATTCTGTGGGTCGGAGCCAATTCTATGGGTTGAAGCTAATTCTACGGGCTTAAGGATGAGGGTGATCAATTCTGCGGGTCGAAGCCAATTTTACGGGCTTAAAGGTGAGATGACTATTTCTGCGGGTCGAAGCCAATTCTGTGGGCTTAAGTGGAGATGTTCTTTGGGAACTCTGCCGGGGAGATTTATCTTGTTGTTTTGTTTTGGGATGGGGAGCCGATTGCTAGGGGAATCTTTTGTAACTTTTGAAGGAAAAGCCAAAATTCCACTGGGGAGATTTAGGTAGTCCAAGGTTTGGAAGTATTGCTTGGGGAAAATTGAGGCCTTTGGGGCATAGGCGGTGATTTTTAGAGATCCTCCGGGGATGTTACTGGGAGGAGTTTTACATGGTTTTTGAGAGTTTCACTGGGGAAATAGGTGTTTCTCTTGAGGGAGTGCGAAATTTTCTTGGTGAAAATGTTCTAAATACTTCCTGGGACTTTTAGGATTTTTCTGAGAATTTTTCAAGGCTGTCTGGAATTTTTATACAAATATTTGAGGGGGATGCCGGTCGGCATGGTGAGGAGGACGGGCTGTAGGTGAGACAGATGGCCCGATTGTTCATTTGGTTGGTGCTAGGAGGTTTCATGGTGGCGTCGAGTGGCGACGTCGTCCATTTATGATTCTTGTCGTACTTGAGCATGTTTTCGAACATCCCTCTCTATGATTGGGGGAGCCTGACTTCGGTGAACCTTTAGTTTTCTTTGTATGCATTTAGCTGGTGATGCCAACAAACTTTTACTGGAGCCACGTATCTCCTCGAGGTATCCTTTAATTTTGCACATTTTCCTTTCATGCATTTGCATTTTCCTTATGCGTCTCTTTTTTTATTGTGAATTCCTGTCTTTGGTAGACGTGGTTATATGAGGTGATCGGGTGTAATACCCAACTGATTACCTTAAAGGATGAGACTATTAGGAACTTCTACCAATTGTATCGATGGCGCAAGGCCAATCAGCAGTCGAAGGGATCTCTCTCTCTGGAGGTGGTGCCTCGGGTCTTGAATGGACTAACCAGTGGTAGGGTAAGACTCTTTCCTTTCCAGCCTTGGTTTTTGGCATGTTCTGATTTTGTATTGACTTATGTCTTCTGGGGATTTTAAGGTGACTTTTTATCCTTAGGGGACAACCATTCAGGATACGGGGGCGACTGGGGTAAACGCGCAAATGAGGCATTTACTGGCGCATGATTTCAGCCATTCTTGGTATCTAGGGGAGCGGGTGGTTCGACATATTGCCGAGGAGGATGAGGTGGTGGTGGTGCCACCTGTGCAACCTCCCATGTCAATGAGGCGGGAGCGGCTGTTGCCGGAGGATGTGAGGATCGCGGCTATGATCGGTGAGTCCTACTTGTTGTACACTAATACGGTTGCGCCGTATGACTATATGGATTTTGTGATGAGCTGGTTGATGGCGCCCAACATATATGATGACTTTCTTTCCCTCCTGTGGGTTCGAGTCGGGCGGTGGGGTCTTCCCACAGCGACGATGGTCTGTCGGCGCCTACGGTGGCAGCAGCTTCGGACGTTCCTTTTGTGCGGTTGCACACCCCTTCATACAACATTCGACGGGCTGATAGAGAATGGTGCCTATGTTGCACCATCCTCATGTGATGGATCCGAAGTAGTTGGGTTTGACAGAGGAGGTTCTTCATCCTGCGGTATACCTTTCTATTCTTTTCCTCTTTTTGGTTTCTTTTATGTTTTGATCCTTCTTTGATACTGATTTTGCCTTTTACTTACAGCAAGTCCGGGTGTCGACCACTTGGCTGAGGGATATCAGAGACTGGATATCTTCGGCGACTGCCCATTTTCTGGATGCGGTCCCTATTTCTTCTTGATTGGTGTCGTCTTCTTCGTCCAGGGAGGACTCTGTCTCGGGTAGTGGTGGTGTGTCATCTCTCCGTAGGGGAAAGAGAGCGCGTCGCAAGGGTGGAAGCTCTTAGAGAGAGGGGTGAAGGGTAGGTGTGGGAGAGAGAAAGTGGGTTCGGGCTGAGTCCCGTTGTTTTTTTCTTTTCTTTTATTTCCTTCAAAATTTGATGTAACACAGAAGAATATATATATGCAATGCAATGGGATTTTTTTATTATCTTTTTTTAATGGTGACTGAATGCATGCACATGCGCTTTTTACTTTGGGCTGAGACCGTAAAAAGAAATATTTTTGGTATTTTGAAGGAAAGTTTTAAAAATGAGAAATTATATAGGGTGGAAGAGGATTTTTGAAATTCTGTTGAGAATATCAATTTTATTTTTATTGTTTTTTTTATTTTTATAAAGAAGGAAAAAGGAAAATTTCCAAAAATGGGGGTTGCCGATTGACAATCCCTTTGCCTTGCCTATCGACAGTCAAGTCCAGTCCCATCAATTCAAAGCTTTTGATTAGTGCCCTTTTCAGCTTTTTGTACCTTGTGGGGTAGGATTCCCTCCGATTTTTACAGGGGTTATGTCCTTTATGAGGGGTTTCATGTATAAAAAGGGGTAGGGGTGGAGTGTTTTCATCACACCCTCACATTCTTACTTACTTTCCTACTATCTCTCAGTTCTGCAAGATGGCTCTCCATGGTAGCATTGAGTTTGCTAACTACCTCGAAGCCTTGGAAGCGATGTGCTCTTATAATGTCGACTATGATGCTTTCAACATGCATCGAGTCTCTTTGTGGCGCAATCAGTCCATTGAGTGAAACATGCTGATGGCGGCAGTACAATTTTGGAATCCCGAAGATCATGTATTTTGCTTTAGGTTGGATCAAGTTTGTCCTACCTACGAGGAATTTTCTTCCATGCTGGGGATAAATCCTAGTGTTGCTGTGACTCTGCCTGAGTTTTCCCGTTCTCCCAGTGATTTACTGGCTGGGCTTCTTCGTATTTTGCCCTCGGTGACTAGATCACTGGTTGCTGGAGGAATGGTCTCCCTCCCGGTGGTGTTGCAGTCCGTGGATTTCCGGGAAGTAGGTGATGCTGGCTATGCTAGAGCCGTTGCTCTGGGCTTGGTTTCAAAATTATTGCTGGTGACTGGGGAACTATTGGTGGATCCGCAACTTGCAGCCATTACTTCATGGATGTCATACCGTCACAATCCTATTACTGTGATACTAGCAGAGACCTTGAATAGTCTGGATGCCTGGCGAGAAAGTCGTTCTGACTTCCTGTGGGGTAGCCCCGTGATGCTGTTCATATGGTTGTCTAAAAGACTCCTCTTGGTGACTCTTCCAGAATATCCTTTGTTGAATGTACCCAACTTCTTTTCGCGTCACTTCTTCAGCGTTGGTCTGGATATTAAGAGCTGGGATAATTGTCTTGTGGTGCATGGGGCTCGAAATCTGTACTGGTCAGTGCCTTGATGATGTGACTTGTCCATTGTAAGATTTCCCAAAGGGACAATTTTTATTAAATGAACATTAATGAGTAATATTTTTTTACGCATCAACTTAACCTTGAATGATTCAAATTTTCTTTGAGACTAATATTTACGTGATGTTTAATGAGTACTCAAAATAGTCAATATTAGATTAAATATGTATATACTTATTATGTCCAACATGAGTAATGGAATATTAAAAGCATGCCTTAAGTTTTTCATCTTAGTATTTATTAGGTTACGATTCCACCAAAATGGTCTAATCTAATAAATTGTAAATGCTGAATTTTGGGATAACATTTAAATACTATGTCTTGGTTGCTTCGAAGAGTCCAGATATGATTTTGAGTGTTCGGATTATTAATGATTTCATTATGATTAATCCATTGTGATTCGGTTGCTCCAAAAAGTCCGATTGGAATGGTGAAGTTAATATTAAGGGGCAGTATATTTGTTTATTAAGGTTGGTATCGGTTGTTCCAAAGAGTCTATAACCTTCCTTAATTTATAAGTACAATGTCCATTTATTCCTTTTGAAAACATTAATTCTTGTTGAAATTATTATACAATCCATAAAATAATATAATATTCATATAATGGATATTTGGTAGTCACAAAGTGACTCAGTTGGAATGCTTGTGAATAATAAATTTAGCGCTAAAAGTGGTAGTAATAACTTATTATACCAAAAATCACTAATGGGGGGCATTTGATTTATTTCGTCAAGTGAGATAATTTCCTAAAGGAAATTTAGTTTGAGTAACTGAAATAAACATTAAGGCATTATGTAATTAGGTTGTGAAAGGTTACTAGATAACATACCAATTTAAATTACATAACATGGTACCCACTAAAGTCATATATATAAATATTCAAAGTTACTAGCATGTACCCCGTGCGATGCGCGGGTGTAAAGTTATAATATGAAATTTTTCAAAAGGAGCAATAAAATTTCACTAATACTTGCAAAAAATAAATATTTCATTATCTCTAATTATCCTATGAATTCACATATTATTTGTATAACGAAAAGTTTATTTGTGAAATTTTATCCCTTCACTATCTTGTCTTAAAAGAAACCCAAAGCATATTTGTCATTCCAACTTGAAAATGTCTTCAAAATTTCAATCATTTCACTATCAACTTATCAAATTTGCCTTTATGAAAATAAAAATGTATATATAGTATAGATCAAACAAGCCTCTAGTAATTAATAATATAAGACATATATATATATATATATATATATATATATAGTGTTGATCATCAATCTCGTTCTTTCAGATCATAGACTTCCATACTATATGAGATTGCAATTTCATAGTACACAATTAAACATTAATCGCATAATTAGCACTCCAATAACACTTTAAATCCATCACTTAAACTACCTTAACTCATCAAACTAACCTAAATAACACACAAACACACACACAAAAAAATCATTCGTGAGCCAAAATAAAAGAACACCTATAGTAATTAATCTCTCCCTCACACACACACACACACACACACACATGAATGTTTGTGTTTATATAAATCAATTATCAAATATCATATTTTGTAAACATTAATCATAATTAGCACTCTAATGACACTTCAAATCCACAAATTAAACTACATCAAACTAACCTAATCACTCACACACACACACATATCTACACGTATATATATAGAGAGAAAAAACAATCGATTCTTCTTGTGATCCCAAAGAAAAAAATACCTATAGTAATTAATCTCTCTCTCTCTCACACAAACACAGAAATAATTACTATGCTATATCACACTACACAATTAAACAAAAATCATGAAATTAAACACACACATTTATACATATAAAGAGATGGAAAAAAAGAAAACCTGGTTTTTTTGGCAAGCCAAATTCCGGATCCGCCAACACATATTCTCTAACCTCATATTCCTCTCCTGCAGAATCCTCCTTGATTGTGCCTGTATCTAATCGAATAATATGAGTTCAGTTAAAAATATATATATGTTCATATAAAGAAAAATAAAAACAAACAGACGTACTCGAATCGAGGAGCGATGAAGATCGGTCTCATCAAATCCCGCCGAGTTTCTTGAATGAATAGTCACTGCCAATGCTAGTCCGGTGGACAGAGTTTTCTCATTCGACGTGATCAATAAATCCACCAGACTTCTCAATCGGATTCATAAACCATCACCAAAAAACAAAACCCAATATGGACTAATAGACCTCGAAACCCCACTCAGTGAAACCTAAATCACACTCGTTATTATTTTCTTCCACGGTGGTAGTTTCACTCACTCATCACCTAACAGAGCCATCTACAACACATTTTACTGGAGACTCAACGAAATATGTAAAGTTGTTATTGTCTTCCTCGAATACCAACGTTCACTGGAGCACTGGTATGTAATACCTCGTATTTTTTTATGGCCTTTAATTATGGATTGATTAAATAAAATTGGGATAAATTAATTGGAAATTAATCTGAATTTAAATGCTAGCGAGATGAGAGTTAGTATATTTGATTATGATAACTATGTTGAATATTAATGAGAGAGTACAGTAATATATAATTTTGAATTTATTATAATTTTTGTGAGTTGAAAATACGACAGTTTCGACAATTAAGTTGGGACATGCGTATCAGTCGTGTCAGGACCCAATTTAATGGATTTAAAAGTAAATTAATTTTATATCATCCGTATGGTCATTTCGAGTGCACCAAAGAGCCGAAAGGGTCGAGATAGTGAGAAAATACTAGCTGGGGGTTTAGTTTAGGTCTTAGGGCATGTTAGGCCTGACCCGCAACCCGTGAGGGTATTTTAGTCATTTTGACTTCTTGAGGAATAGCAGACCACGAATTTTAGGTTGATTATATTAGCCAACACTTAGGGTCCTTAGGTTTTCACAACCAAATTTTACAAATGGCCATTATAGAGGAATAGGAGGAAGTTTCCAAAGAAGAACCACCACTTAGAGATTTCTTGCACCACACCATCACCACCGTCGAATAGATCGAGAAGATAGGATTACTCCCATACCATCTTCTCAAAAGGATCAGAATCTCTAACACAAGGCAAGTGATTTATCTTACAATGATTTAAGGCATATATTTTACATGATAAGTTTAGATTTAAAGAAAAATTATGAATAAATGGAATAATGTGAAATTGAAGACTAAATTATTGAACTTCGCTAGGTTTGGATGT
The DNA here is from genome assembly GCA_949130495.1 of Sambucus nigra. Classification (NCBI taxonomy): domain Eukaryota; kingdom Viridiplantae; phylum Streptophyta; class Magnoliopsida; order Dipsacales; family Adoxaceae; genus Sambucus; species Sambucus nigra. The sequence goes on from OX422208.1 coordinate 206,586,992, forward strand.
AGTGGATCTTCTGGAAATATTAAATGAACAAATTTATAAATTAAGGGATAGGAAATAACGAATTTAAATTGAGATTTATGATGATTATTGAAGAGATATTGAAGAATTAGGGTTGTAGAAATATTCATGACTTTTGATCCAAGAAATCGACATTCAATGATGGTTTGATGAATCTTGAACGTTAAAACCAGTTTATATATGTTGGTTTAATGTTTAGTATACTTATTTGGGAGTCTGGGACGTTGTAATTGAGAATTAGAGGTGTAAAAATGGGAGAAACTGTAACAGTTAAAGGAATTATGGGCAGATAATTGCTTGATTGATCGATCGACCCAAGAATGTGGATTAATCGACCCATTTCTTCGATTGATCGACCTCTCTTAAAATTGTGACTCTTTCCCTTTAAATAATTGATGGACTCTCAACCTTTAGAACTCTTTAGTGATTATAGATTGAACATAATGGGACTTAGGGGAGGTCAGTAGGATACACTTAAGACCCTCAAAGGGTTAGTACGTATGGGAATGAGTGGGATAAAGTAAGCATAATTAACCGAACGGATGTTATTCGAAATTTAGTATATAGGGAGTTTAAATTCGGATGGACGGTAATTTAAGGGTTGGAATAGTAGTAAGGGGACTTTAAGTTGTTGAGATAACCTTAGATATATATGGGAGACCTAGTAGCCTCTTGGGGTAGGTAGGGTTACTCGAATTCGTACGACGAGAGTTGTAGAGCAAAATTATTGATACGTGTAATATTCGGAACATAACTAATATGGGTGAAACTTAATATATATAGGAGATGAGATTACCTATATTGGATTCATATATATATATACTGGTTGTGTGATTTCCTAAAATATGGATTGTTATGTGTATGAAATTGTGACACCCCGACTAATTAAATACCGGGTAGCTACTTCTTTATAAAATCAATTCAAAATGCCAAGTTGGCTCAGTTCATAGCATCACTGTCGAAAACATTTTATTATTACTAACCACCTAGTATTTAAAAAGCAAGTTGCCAAATTTTAATATAAGTCTGATTAACATGCAAGAAGTAAAATGAAGGAATAAATAACACCATTCCATACTGAAGTAAAATGAATAACCATCACAATAGAGTAAATAAAGTCTGGAGGAAAACTCCTCTCTACAATCCCATAACTGAAATGAATAATCGAAACTGAAATAAAACATGCTGAAGTCTGAAAACTGAAATATGAAAGATGTCTCTAAAGAAATGGGCAACATGCCCTACAACTGATAGATGGTGACTCTGGAATCCAAAAGATAGAAGCGTCTACATGCAAATCCCTGTAGCTTCCACAAGCAGCTACAGCTCGTCACCTGAATGAGTATCCTATGCTTGGTGTCCTTGTGGCTGGGCACCTAAAAATGGTTTTACAAAGAAAAAGATATTTGAAAAGCAAACGGGTCAGAGCCCGAATGTGGAGTTATATTTTAAAAACCTGCAAGTGCTTTAAAAACATTTAAAACATTAAATGCAAAATACATGTTAGGACGTGCACTCACATGATATTCTCACCTCTCGTCTAACTGTGCACTCCTAACGCAAGTACCCATCTACAATAATATAACCACTAGCTAAGTGACATCATAACTAGCTAGACTGTAATAGTTCCTACCCTTTTTACCCGGTTCTATTAACATATATGCTCGTAATTAAATAGAGGTTTAACGTAAACTCAGTTACTAAATATGCCATTGATATAACCATCAGTTAACTCATTATATATCTGGAAACAATACCGTAATATTTTTACAACATTAACATGAGGATTCCCATTAATTTAATGTATATTATTCACATCATAAATATACGATACAAGCACCCCGCAATCTAAGCTATGGTGCACACATACTCTGCTATCCATCCCGGTACATCACGTACATAAGTATTACATATTCCGAATCTCTCAGGAATAGTTTACCGATAACAACATCACAAATAATGGAGGCGAACACAGTCATTATCACATGGGTCACGCACATACCTACGCTCCCATGGTCAGCGGACTTATTAATATCACAATAAGTCTTTCTATGACCTATGTTCATCAAGGTACCAGTCTATATCCACCCCGTAGGCACACAAGGATTAGAGGGTCCTAAGCGAACGCAAACCTCCCGTGATAGCAAGTATGGTAGGTATGTCATACACACATTCCATATACCACTACTAAGTAAACACACATCTTAGTAATACCGTATTTTAATCGTAGTACATATCGCATTCTCGTACTAACTATAATTATCACAATTCGTACTATACCGGTTTGTAATTATACGCGCCATAATTCATCCTCACATCGTAGTAGACACTCACATCTCAACCCAAATGGTTCATTGAATATAGCTCTAGTGTATAATACTCCTCTCATTAACCCAAAAGTCCCAAATCTATCCTCACATCAATAAAGGAAGGTCTTCTATATCCTCGAACAAGTTTACGGGACTCTAAAAATCAAAACAGTCCAAAAAGGATCAAACTGTCAACTCGTTAGAAGTCTCGTTCGAACGAGACTTCGAACGAGTTTGGACTGTCAGGTCGTTAGAAGTCTCGTTCGAACGAGGCTGTTCGAACGAGATCCCAGTTCGTTCGAACGAACTAACCCTTCTAACGATATCTCGTTCGAACGAGATATCGAACGAAAATCCCTACTCGTTAATAAAGACTGGTCAACTCGTTAGAAGCTCGTTTGAACGACCTGGGGGCTGCTTCTAACGAGCTACCAGTTTCGACCCAGATTTTTCCCCAATTCATTTTTCACCATTTTTACTCCTCAAACCTCTTCTAAAATTCGTTCCTACAATATATTGAGTTCTCTAATCATCCTCAAACATGCCAAGGTGCTATACTAACATCATTAAAGGGGTTTAATACCTTCTAAACATCATTAAATCACAAGGTTTCTACATAAATTCCCAATTTTCTTCAAGAACATAAACCCTAGATTCTTCTCATCAAAATTTCCCAGATTTTAATCCGTTTATACATCACATAGATATGAAATCTCTGAATTTAATCTTCAAACAATGTTTCTACATGCAAATCTATCCCAAAATTTAAACAACAATCTTCCAATTTCATGGGTTTTCTTTTAACTCTTATATAAGATTGATTAACAATGTTTCTAACATGGAAAAAGCATTCACTGCATAAGGAATGTAATTTAAATCACTTGCCTTGGTTTGATTCCGGACTTGATGTTGATTTGATGAAGAATTTCTGCAGAATTTCTTCTCTCCAAGCTTCCTCTCTAATGGTGGCTTAAGGTGGCTAGGGTTTGATTTGGGGAAGCTTAGAAAACCTAAATGACAACCTATGTAGCCTTCTAGGTTAATATGGGTTGGTTAAGGGGCTTAATGGGTTTAATCAACATCAGATTTACATCTCTAATTTTCGTCACTTTTAATTCCTAAAAATGTAAAATTACCAAAATACCCTTTAAGTTACCGGTATGGCCTAAAAATATCCCGGGACCCAAACTATACCCCCGGCTAGTGTTTTCTGACTATCTCGACCCTTCCGGACGCGTTGGCGCACTCAAAACGACCATACGGATTACAGATTTTAAATTCACTTTTATTATCAAAATATTACCCCGTGACGCGGCGGTCCCACGCGTCTCAACAAAATTTCTAAAATGCCGTATATAAATCTCACGACAAATTTTATAATACCAAATACATATATAATCATATATGCACCTAATCAAATACCAATTCGCATCTCATTAGTATTTTTTTATCCCGGATTAATTTCCAATTAATACGCATTTAATTAATTAATCCTCAAAATAAATATAGCCAAAAATACGGAGTATTACATACTTCCCCCCTAATAACTGAATTTCGTCCCGAAATTCGAAACTAGAAAGTACCTGCTAAAAATAGATCTGGATAGCGTCCGCGCATCTCATCCTCGCGCTCCCATGTGGACTCCTCGACATTGTGATGTCGCCACTGAACACGCACTAACGGAACTATCTTTGACCGCAGTTTCCTCTCTCTTCGGTCCAAAATAGCAATTGGCCCCTCCTCGTAGGAGCTATCCGGCTGGAGATCGATGTCCTCCATAGCAATGTGAGAATGAGCCAAATTATCTCTAAGGTATTTCCTCAGCGAGGAAATATGGAACACGTCGTGAATCCGATGCAAGTGCTCCGGTAGTCCAAGTCTATACGCAACGGGTCCGATCCGCTCAATAATAGGAAAACGGCCCCACATACCTCGGTGCCAACTTCCCCTTCTTCCCGAAATGCATAATCCCCTTCATCGGAGATACCCTGAGCAAAACCTGGTCCCCCACTTGGAACTCCCTGAAAAATCTCTTCGCATCGGCATAACTCTTCTGCCTGTCTTGAGCTACCCGAATGCGACTCCGAATCAACTCAATCCTTGCCGAAGTATCCTGGATCACTTTCGGCCCAAGTAGTTTGTTGTCTCCCACTTCTAGCCAACATGCTGGGGAACGACAAGGCCTACCGTACAATGCCTCAAACGGAGCCATGCCAATCGTGAATTGATAGGAGTTGTTGTAAGCAAACTCTACCAGTGGAAGGTACTGCTCCCATCCACCCCCGAAGTCAATAATGCACATGCGTATCATGTCCTCCAACATCTGATTGGTGCGCTCTGTCTGCCCATCGGTCTGCGGATGATAAGCCGTACTCAACCGCAATTCCGTGCCCATTGCCTCCTGGAAACTCTCCCAAAACCTCGAAACAAATATCTTGTCTCTGTCAGACACGATATTTAGGGGCACACCGTGAAGTCTCACAATTTCTGAAATGAAGAGCTGGGCATACTGTCCCGTAGTGTAATCAGTCCTTACGGGTAAGAAGTGAGCGACCTTGGACAACCTGTCCACAATTACCCAAACGGAGTCGTGACCCCTCTGCGACGTAGGCAACCCCGTGATAAAATCCATGGATATGCTCTCCCACATCCACACCAGAACCTCCAACGGCTGTAGCAATCCTGCTGGTCTCTGATGATCCACTTTTACAAGCTGACAAGTGGCGCATTTCGAGACAAACTCAGCGATATCTCTCTTCATACCGCTCCACCAATATTGCCGTCTCATGTCTTGGTACATTTTGTCCCCTCCGGGATGTACCGCGAACCGTGAGCCGTGCGACTCTGCCATCACATCGTGTTGCAATTCTTCCCCTTTCGGAACTACCAATCTCCCATTGAAGCGCAATCCCCCGTCTGAGCTAACGGTATAGGACTCGGCTCCCTCTGCAAGTAATCGAACTATCTGCTCTTGACAGAACGAGTCAGTAGCCTGTGCCCGTACTATACTCGTGATAATCTGCGGTGTAACGGTCAGTACAGACATGAAAGATCGGGCCACTGCATCCTGGTGTCCCAATTCCTTCCACTTAGCTTTCCACACCTCTGCCACCTCATCTGCTGGCCTACGACTCAACGCGTCTGCTACCACATTAGCCTTACCCGGGTGGTACTGGATGTCGAACTGGTAGTCCTTCAAAAATTCAAGCCACCTACGCTGCCGCATATTCAATTCCTTCTGTGTGAACAGATACTGTAGTGACTTGTGGTCCGTGAACAGCTGAAACTTCTCCCCCAAAAGATAGTGCCTCCAAATCCGTAAGGCAAATACTACCGCAGCCAACTCCAAATCATGTGTGGGGTAATTCTTCTCATGAGGCTTAAGCTTACGGGAAGCATAAGCTATGGCCTGTCTCTCCTGCTACAATACACCTCCCAGTCCTTGCAAGGACGCATCGGTGTAAACCAAATACTCAACTCCCGGTCTCGGCAATGCTAACACAGGTGCTGAGGTCAATTTGTCCTTCAACTCATCGAATACCAACTGACAGGCATCACTCCAGATATATGGCACACCCTTACGAGTAAGATGTGTCAAAGGACCTGCTATCTCCGAGAAACCCCGAATAAACCTCCTGTAGTATCCTGCTAAACCCAAAAAACTACAAATCTCTGTTGGCGTCGTGGGCTGTCCCCACTCCCTCACCGCTGATACCTTCCCCGGATCGACAGATATTCCCTAGTCGGAAATAATGTGACCCAAGAACTGGACTTCCTTCAGCCAAAACCCACACTTCTCGTATTTTGCATACAGCTCGTTCTGACGAAGTGTCTGCAAAACCTGCCTCAAATGCTCGGCGTGCTCCTCCTCTGTCTGAGAGTAAACCAGAATATCATCAATGAAGACAATGACAAACTGGTTTAGGAAATCCCTGAACACTCTGTTCATCAAGTCCATAAACACTGCTGGAGCGTTGGTCAAGCCGAAAGGCATAACCCGAAACTCGTAAGAACCATATCTCAACAAGAATGCGGTCTTCGAGACATCCTCCTCCCTGATACGCAACTGATGGTATCCTGACCTCAAGTCAATCTTCGAGAAGAAAGAAGCTCCTCTCAACTGGTCGAACAAGTCATCGATTCGAGGCAACGGATACTTATTCCGTATCGTGACCTTATTCAACTCTCGGTAGTCCACACACAATCTCAGTGAACCGTCCCTTTTCTTCACAAATAAAACTGGAGTGCCCCAAGGTGAGGTACTCCTGCGAATAAAGCCTTGTCCTAACAGCTGCTCTATCTGATCCCGTAGCTCTCTCATCTCAGCTGGAGCCATACGGTACGGTGCGCGTGCTATAGGTCTCGTACCCGGTAGCAAATCTATAACGAAGTCTATCTCCCGAATGGGCGGTAAGCCTGGTATCTCCTGAAACACATCTGAATACTCCCTGACAACCGAGATCGAATCTAAAGAAATCACAACCTCCTTAGAGGTATCCTCCTCAATGTAATACAGATGAGCGGTCGATCCTCCCTCTAGGCGAGGCATCACCATTATAAACATCTCTTGCCCCGAAATGGCAAAAACAATGCTCCCACTGAAGCAATCAATCATGGCCCTATATGCTACGAGCCAATCCATACCGATGATCACATCGTGAACATGCATATCTAACACTAACATGTCTGCAGGCAATACCAAACCATCGATCTCTACCCCCACTCCCCGGCATATAAAGAAGATAAGTGACCCATTCCCTAATGGTGAGTCGACACACGTCACTGTGCTCTCTGCCGTAGCTAATAATCCTAAAGCTTTCGCGAAGTGTGTAGCTATAAAATAGTGTGTAGCACCCGTATCAAATAACACCCGACCCATAGTGCCATGGATAGGAAACGTACCCTTGATCGCGGGCGGTGCCTGTGGAACTGCAGCCTGGTGAACGTTGTAGACACGTCCATACTTTAGCTGCCCCTACTGAGCTGGGACTGCTGGAATGGGTGGCAATGCTGCCATCTGTGGCGGTGCGGGAAGAGCGGCGGGAAACATAGGTCTCTGCGGCTCCTGGCGAGCACCCTTCTACTGCTGCTGTGGGGCCCTGCCCCTATCAGGACAATCCTGCTTCTTATGGCCAGTCTTGCCACAAGTAAAACACTTCCCTGGGAAGTTCCCTCACCTCTGCCCCTGCTGTCCCCGGCCCTGGTGGCCGTTACCGTTCCTCCCTTGGCCCTGCTGGCCCTGATGAAACTGCTGCCCATTCTGCCCCTGCTGGCCCTGATGGCCGTTTGGACCCTGCTGGCCCTGACGGAAACCTCCCTATCCCTGCCTGTATAGTTCCCTGACCGGAACCTCTTATTATCCCCCTGCTGGGAGCCCTGCTCAGTCTGTCTCTGCCCCTGACCGGTTTGTGCCCCGCTGGCACCATGTCCTCCAGTCCTGCCCTGATGGCTAGACTCACCCGACTGCTTGCCCTCGGCCATATGAAAACGGTGGTCCTGGCAGTGTAATAATGCAGCGTTAACCACATCAGAATACGTGGCCAACGATAGGTTCCCTAGTAGATGCTGACGGATCCTCCAATTCAACCCGTCGGTGAACTTCTCTATCTTCTTCTTCTCTATTGGAATCTCATCTGGAACGATATTCAACAGGTTAGTGAACTCGGCCTCATACTCGGCCACTGTCTTGCCCTCCTGCTTCAAACTCATCAGCTTCCTCCTCATCTCTGTATGAACTGCGGACGAAAAGTACTTGCGGTCGAACCGCACCCAGAACTCCTGAATCGTGAGGGTATCCCTCTCCTCCGCGGTGGTAATAGACTCCCACCACTGTAGTGCAGATCCCACTAGCTTGAAAGTAGCTAGCACCTATTTCTGAACATCAGTGCACTCATGCATCCTCAAATGCCTCTGTATGTCCTTCCTCCATTGGCTCGAGACTACCACTTCTGAGCTACCTGCAAACTCTGGCGGATGCGCTTTCTGAAAAGCGTCATGTACACGCTCCCAAGCAGACGGGAATGCATTAACCTGTACTGGCACGGCAACCGGCGCCTGAGGTGGTGCCTGCTGAATTACGGTAATCGCGGCATTTACCGCTTGGGCTACTATAGCAGCAACCTCAGCGGCGTTCATCATACCCTGAACTGGAGCGGGCTGTGGTTCGGGCGTAGCATCCCTGGGAACTCGTCGTGCACGTCGTGGAGGCATCTGAAATAAGAACAAAGTTTATAAGTTCACGGTTTATAAACTTAATATAGCTGAAGAACGAAGCATACACAAAAAGAGTACAACAGTCCTAAAATATAGGGCTCTATATCAAAGATAACGTAGCAGAAACATAATAGCCGTACAGATCCTAAAGGACACTAGAACCTGATGCTCTCATACCACCTGTGACACCCCGACTAATTAAATACCGGGTAGCTACTCCTTTATAAAATCAATTCAAAATGCCAAGTTGGCTCAGTTCATAGCATCACTGTCGAAAACATTTTATTATTACTAACCACCTAGTATTTAAAAAGCAAGTTGCCAAATTTTAATATAAGTCTGATTAACATGCAAGAAGTAAAATGAAGAAATAAATAACACCATTCCATACTGAAGTAAAATGAATAACCATCACAATAGAGTAAATAAAGTCTGGAGGAAAACTCCTCTCTACAATCCCATAACTGAAATGAATAACCGAAACTGAAATAAAACATGCTGAAGTCTGAAAACTGAAATATGAAAGATGTCTCTAAAGAAATGGGCAACATGCCCTACAACTGATAGATGGTGACTCTGGAATCCAAAAGATAGAAGCGTCTACATGCAAATCCCTGTAGCTTCCACAAGCAGCTACAGCTCGTCACCTGAATGAGTATCCTATGCTTGGTGTCCTTGTGGCTGGGCACCTAAAAATGGTTTTACAAAGAAAAAGAGATTTGAAAAGCAAACGGGTCAGAGCCCGAATGTGGAGTTATATTTTAAAAACCTGCAAGTGCTTTGAAAACATTTAAAACATTAAATGCAAAATACATGTTAGGAAGTGCACTCACATGATATTCTCACCTCTCGTCTAACTGTGCACTCCTAACGCAAGTACTCATCTACAATAATATAAGCACTAGCTAAGTGACATCATAACTAGCTAGACTGTAATAGTTCCTACCCTTTTTACCCGGTTCTATTAACATATAATGCTCGTAATTAAATAGAGGTTTAAAGTAAACTCAGTTACTAAATATGCCATTGATATAACCATCAGTTAACTCATTATATATCTCGAAACAATACCGTAATATTTTTACAACATTAACATGAGGATTCCCATTAATTTAATGTATATTATTCACATCATAAATATACGATACAAGCACCCCGCAATCTAAGCTATGGTGCACACATACTCTGCTATCCATCCCGGTACATCACGTACATAAGGATTACATATTCCGAATCTCTCAGGAATAGTTTACCGATAACAACATCACAAATAATGGAGGCGAACACAGTCACCATCACATGGGTCACGCACATACCTACGCTCCCATGGTCAGCGGACTTATTAATATCACAATAAGTCTTTCTATGACCTATGTTCATCAAGGTACCAGTCTATATCCCCCCCCGTAGGCACACAAGGATTAGAGGGTCCTAAGCGAACGCAAACCTCCCGTGATAGCAAGTATGGTAGGTATGTCATACACACAATCCATATACCACTACTAAGTAAACACACATCTTAGTAATACCGTATTTTAATCGTAGTACATATCGCATTCTCGTACTAACTATAATTATCACAATTCGTACTATACCGGTTTGTAATTATACGCGCCATAATTCATCCTCACATCGTAGTAGACACTCACATCTCAACCCAAATGGTTCATTGAATATAGCTCTAGTGTATAATACTCCTCTCATTAACCCAAAAGTCCCAAATCTATCCTCACATCAATAAAGGAAGGTCTTCTATATCCTCGAACAAGTTTACGGGACTCTAAAAATCAAAACAGTCCAAAAAGGATCAAACTGTCAACTCGTTAGAAGTCTCGTTCGAACGAGACTTCGAACGAGTTTGGACTGTCAGGTCGTTAGAAGTCTCGTTCGAACGAGGCTGTTCGAACGAGATCCCAGTTCGTTCGAACGAACTGACCCTTCTAACGATATCTCGTTCGAACGAGATATCGAACGAAAATCCCTACTCGTTAATAACGACTGGTCAACTCGTTAGAAGCTCGTTCGAACGACCTGGGGGCTGCTTCTAACGAGCTACCAGTTTCGGCCCAGATTTTTCCCCAATTCATTTTTCACCATTTTTACTCTTCAAACCTCTTCTAAAATTCGTTCCTACAATATATTGAGTTCTCTAATCATCCTCAAACATGCCAAGGTGCTATACTAACATCATTAAAGGGGTTTAATACCTTCTAAACATCATTAAATCACAAGGTTTCTACATAAATTCCCAATTTTCTTCAAGAACATAAACCCTAGATTCTTCTCATCAAAATTTCCCAGATTTTAATGCGTTTATACATCACATAGATATGAAATCTCTGAATTAAATCTTCAAACAATGTTTCTACATGCAAACCTATCCCAAAATTTAAACAACAATCTTCCAATTTCATGGGTTTTCTTTTAACTCTTATATAAGATTGATTAACAATGTTTCTAACATGGAAAAAGCATTCACTGCATAAGGAATGTAATTTAAATCACTTGCCTTGGTGTGATTCCGGATTTGATGTTGATTTGATGAAGAATTTCTGCAGAATTTCTTCTCTCCAAGCTTCCTCTCTAATGGTGGCTTAAGGTGGCTAGGGTTTGATTTGGGGAAGCTTAGAAAACCTAAATGACAACCTACGTAGCCTTCTAGGTTAATATGGGTTGGTTAATGGGCTTAATGGGTTTAATCCACATCAGATTTACATCTCTAATTTTCGTCACTTTTAATTCCTAAAAATGTAAAATTACCAAAATACCCTTTAAGTTACCGGTATGGCCTAAAAATACCCCGGGACCCAAACTATACCCCCGGCTAGTGTTTTCTGACTATCTAGACCCTTACGGACGCGTTGGCGCACTCAAAACGACCATACGGATTACAGATTTTAAATTCACTTTTATTATCAAAATATTACCCCGTGACGCGGCGGTCCCACGCGTCTCAACAAAATTTCTAAAATGCCGTATATAAATCTCACGACAAATTTTATAATACCAAATACATATATAATCATATATGCACCTAATCAAATACCAATTCGCATCTCATTAGTATTTTTTTATCCCGGATTAATTTCCAATTAATACGCATTTAATTAATTAATCCTCAAAATAAATATAGCCAAAAATACGGGGTATTACAGAAATACCTTCCATACTTACTATCACGGGAGGTTGTTTAGGAAACGTGACAGTCTGGTCTTTGTGTGCCTTCGGGGGGACTTTAGATTTGTACCTCAAGAACATAGGACTGTGAAGGCTTATTTGTGAGTTAATGAGCCAGCTGACTATGGGAGTGTAGGTATGTGTATGACCCATAGGTATGTGAACTATGTTCGCCTATAATATGTGTGATTTGTATTGATATAGTTCTTGAGTGATTCGAAACTCGTGATCCTCATGTACATGATGTACCGGGATTCGAGAGCAGAGTATGAGGGCATCGTAGGTTTTATCCTTGTGGGGTGCCTGATTTGTATATGTGTATATATATATATATATATATACTTGTGATAGTTCTGCTGTGTTGCTTAGTAGATAAGTTAGATTGAAATATCTAAATTAATGAAGTACGTGAGAACCAAATTGTAATACCCCGTGAATTTTTTGGACTGAGAATTTAATTTATTTAGGAGAAATAATTATTTTTTTAATTGGAGGATTTTAATTTTGGCAAATGAGGTCAAAATTTGAGGATGTTATAAAGTATTTTGGATGACGATTCTGAGTACGCGGTTGATTCCGGATGGGCCAAGATAGTTAAAATGATTGTCCCTGGGTTTTATTTCGGTTCCAGAATAATTTAAGTTAGTTTTACTCGAATTGGAGTAAACGAGTCATTTAAAGTGTGTATTATAATTTAATGTCAGGTATCTTGTAGAATAAGGCTTATAAGGCCTACGTGTGTTAACAATCTCATTTGAGAGATTGTAAAAGCCATAGAGAGAAAGAGAATAGGAAAGGAAGAGAGAAAAGAGGAGAAAAACTTGGAGCTTGGGAATTCCAGCCAATTAGCGACTTCGAGGAAGATTCAACCTCTATAATTTCGAGGCAAGTGATTAATCTTGCTAAATAATTCATGTGTATAATTTATTTCATAATTTGTGGACAAAATAATTGGATTTTGGGTTAGATGTCAAAACCTAGATTCTTGGGTTAAATCTTGCATTTCATGTTTAGATAGGGATTTGAGGTTGTATAATGAGTGGAGTTGATATAAATATGATTTGGGTTGAAGATTTATGGTTGGGAGATGATATATTTGGATTTTGGAAATTAGGGGTTTTGAAGAAATAAGCCATTTCGTAGCTGCTGAAGAGGCTGAATCGATTTAACCCCCTTTCCGAATTGATTCGGAATGTTGCAGACTTATAGGTCTCTGTGATCGAATCGATTCGGCCTGAGACAGACTTATAGGTTCTTTGGACCGAATCGATTCGCATAAGGGGCGAATCGATTCGCCTTTGGGACCGAATCGATTCGGAAACAGGGTTGTTTTGCGAGGTTTTCCTAGAGTGAGTTTTACTCCACTTCGGTTGGGTTTATCGATTTGGAACATTCTTATATGATGTAAGAGATACATTTTGGAGATTTATTAGGGGTTTCTCACATGTTATGATCATGAGGACGAATCGAGCAAGTTTGGGAACATACATACATATGTATTGGAGTTTGTCACATCGATGTAGTGGGGAATCTCATTAGGGATGGGAGTCCTATTTGGATATTAGAAGTGAGTTAATATATGATGTAAGGTTAAGGAATCTTCGAGGAAGTTGTGAAGGTATGGTGTAAGATTGTTATGCCGACTTTTGTGTCAAATCCTTCTAGCGATAGGATTTTATTTAGATATGTTTGGTAGACCAATGAGAGAGAAGTCGAATATCCTTAGTGACGATGAACTTAGGGATTAAATCGAAAACACGATATTGTTAAGGGTTCACATGAGTACCTAAACCGAAATCTTAGTTTGGAAGGATTAAATAGATTACCGACTACTAGTTAGGTGTGTACTTATAGCCAGGACAATTATTATATATTGGTGGGCATCCGAATATAGATGGTGGATGTATAGTGATTGACACATACGTTCGATTTTGAGATAGTATCCTTAATGTTGGATATATTTGGAGACTATTCATATCATAGGTGAAATGGATGTATATGTTATAAGTGAGGGATCGTGTTAGGAAATGCATTGGGTAGGTATACATTATAGCAACAGTTAGTTTAATGAGAGTTATATACATATAGTCAAATTCCTCTCTTTTATTCACATGAATTAAAGATAGTATGCATATATATATATATATATAGAGAGAGAGAGAGAGAGAGATGTGTATATATATATACATATATATATATATATATATATACATATATATATATGTATATATATATATATGTATATATATATACATATATATATATATATATATATATATATATATATATATATATATATATATATATATATATATATATATATATATATAGAGAGAGAGAGAGAGAGAGAGAGAGAGAGAGAGAGATGTGTGTGAGTATATATCGCTTGAATGTATATACCTTGTGTGATGGTTTTGTATAAATGATGTGATCGCATGTATATACATATAGAGAGTGAATGATATATATACTTATTATATGGGCATACCCAGCACATGCTATCATGGGAGGTTACGCGATGTGGGTGAGTCCCCTAGCTTGAGGAGCAGGGTGCTTATAGTCCCCATGTCATAGTCGTCCATTATTTATTGTGTGATTTTATTCTGGGTGAGAAGTCTTGGGTATGATTCGTTCTCATTTTTAGGTTCGAAACTATGACCACTTCCCACACATTGTGTTTTGATTTTATTACCAGTGCGGTGTGATAATAGTCCGGTAGTTGGTAACCCGAGATAAAGGGAGTAATTCCTGGAAGATGATAGCATTGTATAGTATATTTGTATCCTATAACCGTATATGTTATGAGTATTTTAAAGTGTGCATTATGTGTGGTATGTGTACATGGTTATAGTATTGAATGATTATGTTATATATCTAGAGTAATGATATATATCCTATAGGTGAATGTGATATGGGTATTCTAATATGTACATTTAATGTGTTAGGTGTACTTGGTTGTTAGGGTTAAATGATCGTTCTTAGTAACTAGAATCATGTTATATAGACCCTAAGGGTTTTGTGCGATATTTTATTTAATGGACTTAGGGATATTTTTCATCATAAATAGCGGAATGAGAATGTGTGGTGTGCCTCAGGCATAATGGATCTCGACGAACAACGTTGTCAAGGAGTAGTGTATTTGGGGGGGGGGGGTTCTTGTTTGGATTTCTCTTCGCGAGACGCCCCACGCACGAAACGTAGTGCAATGTTGAGAGTGGAGAGAAGTTTAGTTCTTGGTACTAGGGTTATGCATTATGGGGTAGCATTTCTTTATGGGTATATGAAGATTATGTGATACTATTTTATAGTAATAACTTTTTAATGTTAATAAGTTGGAATTTGATGAATGCTAGTGATATATAGGTATGTAGACATATACAGATTGAGGTAGAAGTTCGGGCGTAAATTTAGGAGACGATAAAATGTTATGATTTTGGGTTATACTTGAGTTAGTGGGTTACGCGGGTGTAGCCTAATTAAATATTAGGTGCATACGTTTAGGTGCGCGCTTTAGTCTAGGTGTGAGTTTGAGTCTCACAAGAGTGCGACTCCACTTTAATTTATAAATTGTGCATTTATAATTATTATGCATTTTAATGAACTTGCTATAAATGTTTTCACACCTCGGACTCAGACCCGTTTATATCTCTCTTTTGGTATATATATATATATATTGTATTATATTAGGTGTCCCACCGCAAGAACGCCATTGATGCTTCTCTACCCAGCATCTTCGGAGCCATAGCAGATGCGAACTATTGCGGGATTTTGTTATAGCCGCTTCCTACCATTTGTACATCTAGATAGGATTCATCTTGTACATCGGGCTTAGACCCAAGGTGTATACCGTAGCACTTTTATATTTTCTTTCTCAAGATTGTTGTGACCCGACAACATATTCGGGTATAATTCCTTTGTGTACATTTTATCATTGTTTAGTAGCAATTTTATTATTGGCATGATGTTCATTGCATGTTTTTAATTTTTTGAATTCCGCATATTATGGTATTGGGTAGTTAGCTATGTTTATTTTAGTATCGACAGTAGATGATAAGAATGATCCACTTGAGATTCCTGATTTAATTTAGTATAGGGCTGGCCACCTGTTATTACTTTAAGCGGGGTGTCACACAAATATGATTATTAAGATATGTAAAATCGGTTAGTAAAACACGGAGGATGTTCGGATGTATTAAATGGGGTTAATCGAGGAAACATATAAGGTAGTCCAATTGGGTAAAGAATTGACATAGGCTAGCTAGGCAAGGTAGTGTAACTAGCAGGGGAATACATATGCGTTAGGCGTGAACAATTAGTTGAGAGGTGAGGGTCTCAAGAGAGGGCACATAACTAACATGTTTAATATATGTGTTGTTTAAATTTTAATTTAAACACTTTCTGTTTTTAAAATATTTTCACCTCGGGCTCTGACCCATTTGATTCCAAATCTTTTTTTTTTTTTTTGGAAAAAGCTTTTAGGTGCCCAGTCACAGGGATGTCACGCATAGAAGTTCCATCTCGATGACGTGTTGTAGCTGCTGTGGAAGCTACAGGATCTCGGCATTAGACGCCTCCACATTTATCCTTAGATCCTTCAGAGTCATTCATATCAGTTAGGGCATGTTGCCCATTCTTATTTAGCGATTGTAGATACAAACTTTCTTTATTTCAGATGTTGGTTTACTTATTCAGACTCTTGTATTGGATTTTATTTTACTCTGGTTTTATTATTGGAGTGTTTACTCTAGACTCAGTTTATTTCATTATGTTGGTTATCCATATGAGATTGTTTATGCGATTGATGAATGAGGATTTAATTACTTAGTGGATTGTTAATTTAATTAATAAAATATTTGGCATATCACTATTTTAAATATTAGGTGGCTAGTAAGTAATTAAATATTTTCGACAGTGATGCTAAGACTGAACCAACGTGATATTCTGTATTGATTAAATAATTGAGTAGATACCCGATATTTAATTAGTCAGGGTGTCACACGGTACCCTTGTGCATATGATGATAGATGGTAAACTCTTATTTGGGTTCACTCTAGATCAGTTGGTGTGAGAAGGATTGTGGGATCTTTTTTGAACGAATAATAACAGGAGAAGAAAACCAAAGGATGGAAGAGAGATAAAGGCGCATATGGAAAATAGAGAGGTGCATATTGAAAATGGAGAGGCCCATTAGAGAGATAGAGGGAGAAGAGAAAATGACGGGTTTCAAATTTGCCAATTGTTTAAATGGGTTTTAAAATAGGCTTCCATATTATAGATGATAATAGATAAATAGATATACATAAGTAACTTTGGTGAGTTAAAAGTGCATTAAATGATATTAAAACCTCTAATACTATCATATTAGAGGTATAATATAGATTACGAAAGAAAGTCCACATTTATAAATGTTATTAATGTATGAGTTCTCAACTCATAACTTTAATGTAGTGAGCTATTTACTTAATTAATTATATATTACTTTATTTCTCTAAAATTGCATATTTTATCCGTTTTAATGTTCTTGAGACTGACTTCATAGAATGAAATAAACAAGTTAAATTTCACTTAAAAATGCTAAATCGTTATAATTCAGCTTTACTTGAGGAACCCAATATTAATAGATTATAGTCTAAACTCTTTTATAAATTTTGAAGAATTATAAAAGGGATTTAGTATAAAATTTATGTAAAATCTCGTAATGTTAGAGATTAAAATATATGAGTACCCATTATGTGATAGGCACCATGTGAATTATGATGTGTCATTTGATATGAATGAAATAAGTTATTTCATTTTTAAAAAACTAAAGTGCTACATTACGTAGTTTAATTCGATATGAGGATCATTACAAGACAAACCATTATACAAATCATAAACTCTTGGATTCCTTTTCTTATGTTATTTTGGAATCATTTCAAAAAGTCCCCTAAATGGCCTTTCCAAATATTTCTCTTAAATATACAATGATTTTTTTGTTTATATGAGAATATATTTTGTTCATTATAGTGTCATCATTGGCGGTTTGTATAATTACGTTTTTGATAAAACTTTTACAAGAAAAATGATTGTGATCCTATATCATAATGTTGAACTTCAAAGTAGCTTTTCGAACTTGTGGATTGAATATCACATTCTTTTAAGTCTCGGTTGTCTTTGGGTTGTCACTAATGAATCTTGACACTCATGTTTGAGCTCTTAAGGTTTTATCATTTTAGAATGCTCTATGTGGTCCAAGTGGGAGAATTATAATAGTCCTTGGATAGTGGACCTACATAGATCATGTCGTTATAAAACAACAAGTCAAACGCAACAAGTCGGTAGCGCCACAATATTTATTCACACAAAAATGAATATTTATGGTAAAATGGTATTATACAAATTCTACTTCAATTACTCTATTTGACCCACCACTATGATTTGGAGTGTCTAGTACATGCATGGATTTATAATCCACTAAAATAATTAGAATTTATAATTATCTTTTACACTTGAAGGAGGGTACATTAATTAATTTCGAAGTCGAAAACATTAAATGTCAAATTCTTGAAAGAATTGTGAAATTAATGGGAGTATCAAATCACCTAATGTGGTTATAAAAGAAGTTAAGATACTCATGTCATTCCTTTAACGTCCAAAGTAATTGTTCTTTTGGTTAATGGATATTAATAGTTTTAAGAAGCTCTTAAATGAGTTTGCTATTCTGAATGATTGTGAGATTTATCCCAAGAATTCAAATTTTATAGAGAAGTAAGAAAATATTCGATTTTGATAATCAACGATATAAAGCTAGACTTAGGGTCAAAGTTTTCATTACGAATAGATACAAGGATGTAAATAAATATTTTCACCTATATTTTAGAATATTAAAGTTTTATAGCTTTAGTTGCTTCTTTTGAGTAAGAGTTACATTTAGTGTAAAAACTTATGAGAGTTTAAGAAAAGAACTGTATATGTTGAGAAATCACTACATAAACTTATGTAAGTTTTCCATAAATGGTATTTTAAGAATACTTTATGCATTTTGATTAAGTATATATATACCTTGAAGTCGGTGGGAATAAATTTATATCTTGAATTTCTCTTAGTAGTGAATCGTAGAGAAATAAAATAGTTTAAGAGTACGAAGTAATGAGATGCTTAAAATATTATATGATCACACTTATGATAAATTGTTCTCTCTTGATTAAGTAGATTTGTTTTGGCCCAGTGACCAATATTATAAAAGAGTGCGAAACAATTAAGTATTGTATGTAACATGCTTTGGGGTTACAACTTATGGATTATGGTTGCAAAAAATTTATTTTGGGACTTCATGTGTTCGACACTATTATAAAGTCGCTGAAATATTATGATAATTTTGCTATACTCTTTGTTATGAAGAACTGATAGGTATTTTCAAGAACCTAGGCACATTAGAATACAATACCTATATGTGAATGAAGAAGTTCATAAACAACAAGTGTTAGTCGAACACATTAGTTTAAGTGTTAGCGCATCATATTCACTAATAAATGGGCTATCACCAAGGAAAATTCATAAAACATGCTTGAGTTATGAGTCTTGCGTGTAGCCAATTAAGTATAAGTGTTGTATATTGTCTGGTGTTTAATATTTGACATTATATTTGATATCAATTAAACTATATTCTGAACATTTCAATTTTTGTCTTGCAATATAAGTTTATATGCATGTTGATTGATTAAAGTGACAGAAATAGTCTTTGTAAGATGATTATTGGTCCATTATGATAGACCTCATTATAGACCTTGTTAAATAAACTGTTAGTGACATAGTACATAGAAGGGACCTTACTAATAGATTAGTTTGGAACCTCTATGACTCACATTGATGTTCTTATTTAATAAATGTTTTCATGAAAAACCATTAAAGATGACTGAAAGTTTGAAAGCGCGCTTTATATTAACTATGAACCAAGTGGGAGAATGTTAGAATTATCAAATAATTCATAAGCATATTAAGTGGTTCATTATTAAATTACAAAATAAGTCATATTGGGTAAATAAAAGGTCACTCTGATATGCCCAAGAGTCAAAAACGTTTTTGGTTAATAAATTAACCAATTATTGATTAAAAATAAATTAAGGAAAACTCTTGACCTAACCGTGATGGACGATCAAGATCGCATGACTTTTGGGATATAGGACCCTCCCTGCTTATAAATTGTGGCCTAAAATCCATCATTTAGGCATGAGAAATAAGCAAAAAATTATAGAAAGGCTAGGGGAGAGAAACTTATAATCCATAAGAATTTTTTTATCTCAAGTTGGAGGCACCAATGACAACCTCTTCACTCGTCTAATCTAATGCTGACTTAGGTATGTTGTTTCAATCCTATTTTCAACACATGTGATAATTATGTAGATTAAGGTCCTATATATATATAACAGTTTATATGTTCATGTATTATATTATTCTTCTATAAAAACTGTTAATTGATTTATTAATTTTAAATCTAACATTTTAAACTTCTTCAATATTGAGACATTTCCTCACAGAGATATTGAACTACAAACAATTGTTATTTCAGTTTTGGCTACTTATATATGGGTTTTTGGTGTGCTTTTACTACTATCTTCAAGTCGTACAAAGATCAACAACTACCATTCGTTTCTTTATTATTTGGAATTATGCTTACATCAGGTCCTTCATTTGTGATATTCCGTTTCTTTACACATGATATTTACTTCTAATGATTCATATAAGTTAAACAACATCACATACGTTACAAAGTTTCAACTTATTTACTTCATTTGTAATATTTCGGTTCTTTATACATGATATTTACTTTTAATGATTCATATAAGTTAAACAACATCACACACATTACATAGTTTCAACTTACTTTGTCAAAATCATTTTTTATCATCGTATAAATATTTTCATCTACCATAACCAAAACAGTCGCACGTGCAACACATATGTGCACCTCCTAGTTTATCTAAAGAGAATAATAATTGGGTTTGCAAATAATTATTGTTAAAGCCTAGTGATTTGTATCGAATATTGCATTTATTTACCCTTTATACTTATGCATTTTAGTCCCCTTGGGTACCTTAATTCCTTCTTTAATGATCATTAACTATAGTACCTCTTTTATGTATGATTATATGCTTTGCGAGGTATAATTGAGCTTTTATAGGTATTAAAGTGCCTAGAGCGAATTTTGGCCACATTTCGAGAAACTTTCATCATAAAGAGCACATTTAAGGGAATTTTAGTCATTTTATCATTTGGTTTTATGGTCCAAAGTCTTCATGTAAGTGTAGCCCTCTGACCTAGCTTCACGTATCCTCTGATCGCGCCTAATTCCGATTTATAACGAAGAAGTTGCGATATTTTTTGTATGTTGATCCGGGAAGAAAAATGCTGATCTGTCAAGGTTGAATCGATTCAGACTTTTTAGGGGAATCCATTTGGATTAGACCAGAGTTGGATTTCCTCTATAGAGGAATCAATTTGGCCCCTGTAGCAAAATCGATTTGGCCCTTCAGATTTTTATTTTTATTTTTTGATTTATAAGTTTGCTCCTAGGATTTTATTTAAATAGGTTTTTACTCTCATTTGATTGGGGGATCATATTTTTAGTTTAAATTGGAGTTTTGGGGGTTGGGAGCTCTTCCTTAGGGTTTCATTCCCTTGTTTGTAAGTACCCATTTTAATCACCTTCTTCCATTTATATATGTGATTATAGTTCCATATCCTGCTTTCTAGTTTTCTTAACTTACTTTTCTTGCTTTGTTATTTAGTTATTGTTAGTTTAATTCTTATTTTCGTTTGTTAATTAGTTTTATATATTGTTTTAATTATATGTAGTTTCTAGTTTTAAGGTTTGGTTCATATTTCAACTATTAATGGGTTCTTGATCTCAAAAGCCAGGTTTTGGTTTGAAACCTTGTGTATTAATGTTAGAATATTATGCATTTAACTTCCTTTGTCCTGCAACGGTAGTATTTATAGCGATATTGTGATATTAATCCATCTATGACCATTTTTGATTAAAAGTTTAATCTTTCATTGTTGAATTAATTTTTTTGATGTTTATAATCAATTGAATATGAACGATTAAATGTTCTCGAACCAAAATTCTTAATATGTGTTGTTAAGCCCATAGTGGGGATGTGATCAAAATCTCATTTTGTTAACCTTTGTTTAGTTTTATTTGCTTAGTTAACTTTTTCCTTTTCTCCTTTTAAACCATCATTATCTTTTACACTTTTATTTAAGAAGTAATAAATCAATTAACGTCAATCAAATGTTCTCTATAATCCACAAGAGTATAGTTCAAGTTTAGTTTTTTTTACAAGCGATCGAAAATCGATGACAATAATTGACGTATCTACACGGACTCTCTATTTTTACCTCATCAAAATGGCCCCTGTGCGTGAAGAGCTTCTTATTATTGAGAATCAAAATCTTGAAAATAGATATCGGGAAGAAAATCACTATTGGGAACAGGAGATGAATGTATTTTTCGAATCCAACGATGATTTTTCTATCGAGTCTCTTGAATTTGAAGAATCTTTTCAACTAAATGAGGAGTCCGAGGTTCTTGAGCCAGTGAAGCTTACTTTGGAACAAACTATGCCTCTTTTCACCCAAAGCATAATGGATAATGCTAATAGTGATAATTTGGAAATTGAAGCACTTTGTAATGAGATGATTTCTTATTTGGAAAATAAAGAGGAGGTTGAGACTTTTGTTTAACCTCAAACAGTTTTAGAAGAACATTTCATTGAAAGAGAATCTTTCTCCTTTGAAATTCAATCTCCAAGTGATGATGAATCACTTGTGTCACACCCTAAACCCATCTCCATACTAATAATTTATTTCATAATAATTAAATCATACTCTTCAACCAATTGAAATATAATTTATTTCCAAATTTTCATACATGATGTACACTATGAACATAATTTTGTTCTCTGTATCATAAAGTAATTAATATCAGAGTGATAATTAAGTGAATTTACGATACTATGGTTAACTAGTACCATTATCAAATTAAACTACTCTACCTCAATATATCTAATGTATGAGTGTAGTAACATCATCAGTGTGATAATAACAAAATTCCCATATTTAAACCCCAACTCTCTCTAACGGCATAACTCTTAAAATCATTGATCATAAATTAAAGGAATTTTCATAATTTTTTTACATCATAATTTTCTATGATATTCCACCCAATCTCAATAATCATATTTAATAATAGAAAGTTAAAGTTTCATAATTTTTAGAGTTCATTTGCCCTGTCACGCAAAACACCAAACACATAGTATGCATACTTACACTTTTGGGGCAGATTATATACCTGAACTTTAAACTATCACCAAAGATTCATTTCTTGATATTATTATATAATTTTCGAATATGATATTTTTAATACCGCGTATTTTTACAGATTTTAAATTATGGGATTAATTAAATTAAAATTGGAAATTAATTGGAAATTAATCTGGATTTAAATACTAGCGAGACGAGAGTTCGTGTTTGATTATGATAACTATGTTGAATATTACTGAGCGAGTATATTAATATGATTTTGAATTTATTAAAATTGTCGTGAGTTAAAAATACGGCAGTTTCGATAATTAAGTTGGGACGCACGTGTCAGTCGTGTCAGGACCCAATTTAATGGATTTAAAAGTAAATTAATTTTATATCATCCGTATGATCATTTCGAGTTTGCCAAAGTGTCCGAAAGGGCCGAGATAATCAGAAAATACTAGCCGGGAGTTTAGTTTGGTCCCGAGGTAGTTTTAGGCCAAACCAGCAACCTGGGAGGGTATTTTAGTCATTTTATTATTTGATGAATAGTGACCTACGAAAATTAGGTTGAGTATATCAGCCAACCCTTAGATACATTAGGGCCATTAACTATCAAAATCAAAGGAAAGAAACGTGAGAGGAAAGGAGAAGTTCCAAGGGTTCCCAAGGCCAAAGCAACCCTCGTAAACCACCAAAACCGCCGGATTTGTGACCGAAAAGAGAGGGAGAATGAAACACCACCTTCATGAAAGGATCAGAAACCCTAATTCAGGGTAAGTTATTTAACTTGCAATATTTCAGCGTATATATGACTCATGATAGTTTAGAATTGGATAAAAACTATGAAATAGGAAGAATCTATAAATTTGGAGATTAAATCTTAATCTGGATAGGTCTTGCTTGTAGATTAACTTCTGAAAATATAGTAGCCACGAAATCATGATCTATATGTAGAAAATTATTAAGTTATGTTGAGATTATATAATGTTCTTGAAGATAATAGAGGAAATAGGGTTTTTACGAAAAATATGTTTTTAATCCCCATGATGATTTGATGATTATGATACGTTAGAACTTACGCAATTATGTTGGTATGTTGATCTATATACTTATTTGGGATTTTGGGATGTTGTAATGGAGAATTAGAGGTGTAACAATAAGAAAAATCGCAACTATTAAAATATTTCTTGGCAAATATCTGATCGATCGATCGACCAATTTATTCGATCGATCGACCCCTTTGGAAAATGTGATTTATTTCCCTTTAAATAATTGATTGAATCTCAAACTTTAGAACTCTTTAGTGATTATTGATTGAACATAATGGGACTAAGGGGAGGTCAATAGGATACACTTAAGACCCTAAAAGAGTTAGTACGTATGGGAATGAGTGGGAGAAAGTAAGCGTAATTAACCGAACGGATGTGATTTGAAATTTAGTATATAGGGAGTTTAAATTTGGATGAACGGTAATTTAAGGGTTGGAATAGTAGTAAGGGGTCTTTAAGTTGCTGAGATAACCTTAGAGATATATAGGATACCTAGTAGCCTCTTAGGGTAGGTAGGGGTGCTCGAATTCGTACGACGAGAGTTATAACGCTAAATTATTGATACGTGTAATATTTGGAACGTAACTAATATGGGTGAAACTAAATATATATAGGAGATGAGATTTCCTATATTAGATTCATATATATATACTGGTAGTGTGCTTTCCTAGTATATGGATTGTTATGTGTATGACATACCTACCATACTTGTTATCATGGAAGGTTGTTTAGGAAAGGGGATAGTCGGGTCTTTGTTTGCCTTAGGGCGACTTTAGATTTGTACCTCAAGAACATAGGAATCTGAAGGCTTATTTGTGAGTTAATAAGCCGGCTGACTATGGGAGTGTAGGTATGTGTGTGACCCATAGGTATGTGAACTATGTTCGCCTCTATTATGTGTGATTTTTATTGATATAGTTCCTGAATGATTCAAAACTCGTGATCCTCACGTACATGATGTACCGAGATTGGATAACAGAGTATGAGGGCATCGTAGGTTTTATCCTTATGGGGTGCCTTATTTGTATATGATATATTATAGTGGTGTATATATATAGACTTGTGATAGTTTTGTTGTGTTTCTTAGTAGATAAGTTAGATTGAAATATCTAAATTAATGAAGTATGTGAGAACCAAATCTGAGTATGAAGCTATGTGAAATTAGTTAGTAAAACACGGAGCAAGTTCGGATGTATTAAAGGGGTTATTCGAGCAAACAAATAAGTTAGTCCAACTGGGTAAAGAATTGACATAGGCTGGCTAGGCAGGGTAGTGTAACTACAGGGGAATTACATATGCGTTACGCCTGCACAATTAGTAGAGAGGTGAGGGTCTCAAGAGAGGGAATGTAAGTAACATGTTTAATATATGTGTTGTTTAAATTGTAATTTAAACACTTGCTATTTTTAAAATATTTTCACCTCGGGCTCTAACCCGTTTGCTTCCAAATCTTTTTTTTTGTAAGAACCTTTTAGGTGCCCAGCCACAGGGACGCCAAGCATAGGAGTTCCATTTTGTTGACGTGTTGTAGCTGCTGTGGAAGTTAGAGGACCTCAATATTAGACGCCTCCACATTCTACCTTTAATTCCATTCAGAGTCAGATGCATCTGTTAGGGCATGTCTCCCATTTCTATTTAGAGACAGTAGTACATTTATTCATTTATTTTCAGTTGTTGGACTTATTATTTATTCAGACTTTGGTATTGGGTTTATTTATTATTGGTACTATTTATGGGAGTGTTTCCCCAGACTCAGTTTATTTCTTTCCATTATTTTTCTTAAAAGATTGATGATGTGAATATTGAATGGGTGGTCTGTATTTAATTGGTTGCATGTTAATTAAATTAATAAAATATGATAACTCATTTTTTAAATACTAGGTGGCTAGTAATTATTAAATAGGTTTTCGACAGTGATGCTAGAATTAATCCAACATGATATTCTGTATTAATATAATAAAGGAGTAGCTACCCGGTATTTAATTAATCGGGGTGTCACAATATACATATATGAGTATATTTTAATATCCAACTAGAATTACTCAATTCAAGTAAGTATACAAAAAGATATCGAAGTTTTAATACACAAGGTTTCCAATCGAAGCAATATAAAGGGTTTACACCTTTAACTTTCTTTAAACTCGTATCTACCCATACATATACATTAAGGCATGAAAGTTTCATAAAATAATTATTATTTTTATCATTTAAATCAGTAATACAAGTAAAATAACAAGATTTATGGACAGAATTACCTTAGGGACTTTTACGTCATTTTCTACAGATTTTTCTCCTCACTTTCTTCTTCCTAAACTTCCTGACTCTTTTTCCTCAAGCTAAACTCTCTAAAACTCGACCAAGGCTAAATTTTATGAAGAAGGGGGATGATTTTAAGGGTTCTAAGTCAGCCAAACCCACCTCCCTTTCCAACCAATCAAAGCAAACCATTTGTTGTACTAATAAGACAAAATCCCAATTAACAAATGGACAAATTTTCCCTTGCTTCGTAATTTTAGCATAACTCCTTACTCGGCCCTCTATTTTATACACCGCGTATTATGTTACAAAATTAACTCACATATCTACGAGTATATAGTTTTCACCTCAAGTGAGTTGTTATATGTAATAACTTGCATAATTTTGGGCTATTTTAATTAATTTTTGGAAAATGGAGGAAAATAAAGTTTTTGATAAAAATATTTTTATTGCTCAAATATGTTGGTTATTATTTTTAAAGGCGAGAATTTCAAACGGTTTCGAAAATGGAGTTAAAACGGATTTTAAAATGATTTTAAAATGTTTTTAACTCTTGGAATTCTAACTCTTCATTTATTTGCCTTATTTAAAGGAGTCTTTTGGATTCCAACTCTTCATTTCTTTGCATTATAAAAGGAAGTCGTGGGCAACCTTTTTAACCTACTTTTGGCACAACTTTTTGGTAGCAAATATATTTTATATTCCTCTTCTTTTTATATATACTTTGGCCCTTGAGATTTCTGAGTTCTAACCTTAGATTAGAGGTGTTCTTGGGGCTATTTTTGAGGATGTTATTGGAGGAGATTTTGTAGATCTTTTGTGTTAATCTTGAGGATGTGATCGTTGGTTTCTCATCATGGTTTGAGGTAAGGGTTTTTACACAATATGCTCCTTAAATCTCGCGAGTGTCATTCTCTTTGAATTCTTGTTTAATTGAACTCATATTTGAATTGATAAATTCATTGAAATCTAGAAAATAATTGTTGAAATTATTTTGATTCATGTTGTATCATTATATTGTTGATGAGCACGTTGTCATGAGATTTTAATATGGCACAAATGTTGGGCACCGGCCAAAATTCCTGTTTCCTGGGCTATGGCTTGATAAAGCATATACGGATGTGGTGAGGCCTGGTGACCCGGTTAAAGTGTTGTTGAGAAATTTATTGATAAAATGCTATTGAGATTTGCATTTGATTTGAATATTTGTACTCGTGTTGTTACGCTTTATTCATCGCTAAAATATTTTTGTTCAGCATCTTTCTTGTCGTATTGTGTACTTCTCCATATTTTCTTTTAGTTGGCAGGTTAGCGCGGATTTTGGGGCGCTATGGAGATTGATTTTAGTGGGGATTGATTTGTATTATTTTGATGTATAGAGCTTTGGAGATTTGTAGTTTATTTTCGAGTTAGTTGTTGTATGTAATTCGAGAGATTTGGTATTTAATTTGAAGAGATTCAGATTTGTAGTTTCTCTTTTGTTGTTGTGGGACTTAGATGATCTATACCTTGTGATTTGTGAATTTGGATTTATTTTATCGCATTAGCGCTCCGTTCGCTCTCCCCGGGCGGGCGGGGTGTTACAAATAGAATCAGAGCTTAGGTATACGACAACCCTCAGGGATTGAGTTTTGGGTTCATTGCGTGGTTAGCAATTTTTGGAGATAGAAAATTTTAGGTGATATTCATGATAAGTTTCGAGATTAGAGGTGAGGAATTTATTTTTGGAGTTTGTGTAGTGGCCTGATTTTGAGAGTTAGGTATTCAGCGAAATTCCATTGTTAGTGGGGAAGTGTAATAACCCGCATAATTTTGGACTATTTTAATTAATTTTTGGAAAATGAAGGAAAATAAAGTTTTTGATAAAAATATTTTTATTGCTCAAATATGTTGGTTATTATTTTTAAAGGCGAGAATTTCAAACGGTTTCGAAAATGGAGTTAAAACGGATTTTCAAATGATTTTTAAATGTTTTTAACTGTTGGTATTCTAACTCTTCATTTAATTGCCTTATTTAAAGGAGTCTTTTGGATTCCAACTCTTCATTTCTTTGCATTATAAAAGGAAGTCGTGGGCAACCTTTTTAACCTACTTTTGGCACAACTTTTTGGTAGCAAATATATTTTATATTCCTCTTCTTTTTATATATACTTTGTCCCTTGAGATTTCTGAGTTCTAACCTTAGATTAGAGGTGTTCTTGGGGCTATTTTTGTAGATGTTATTGGAGGAGCTTTTGTAGATCTTTTGTGTTAATCTTGAGGATGTGATCGTTGGTTTCTCATCATGGTTTGAGGTAAGGGGTTTTACACAATATGCTCCTTAAATCTCGCGAGTGTCATTCTCTTTGAATTCTTGTTTAATTGAACTCATATTTGAATTGATAAATTCATTGAAATCTAGAAAATAATTGTTGAAATTATTTTGATTCATGTTGTATCATTATATTGTTGATGAGCACGTTGTCATGAGATTTTAATATGGCACGAATGTTGGGCACCGGCCAAAATTCCTGTTTCTCGGGCTATGGCTTGATAAAGCATATACGGATGTGGGGAGGCCCGGTGACCCGATTAAAGTGTTGTTGAGAAATTTAATGATAAAATCCTATTGATATTTGCATTTGATTTGAATATTCGTACTCGTGTTATTACGCTTTATTCATCGATAAAATATTTTTGTTGAGCATCTTTCTTGTCGTATTGTATACTTCTCCATATTTTCTTTTAGTAGGCAGGTTAGCGCGGATTTTGGGGCGCTATGGAGATTGATTTTAGCTAGGATTGAATTGTATTATTTTGATGTATAGATCTTTGTAGATTTGTATTTTATTTTCGAGTTAGTTGTTGTATGTAATTCGAGAGATTTGGTATTTAATTTGAAGAGATTCAGATTTGTAGTTTCTCTTTTGTTGTTGTGGGACTTAGATGCTCTATACCTTGTGATTTGTGGATTTGGATTTATTTTATCGCATTAGCGCTCCGTTCGCTCTCCCCGGGAGGGCGGGGTGTTACATTATATTATACGGGTCAAAACTAGTCTCCGACGTGAAGATTTTTATCGAAAACATCAAAATTTCATGTTTGTAACCAATTGGGTATTTCATGATTTTTAAAGGTAGGATTAAACTAAACATAATATCTTAACATATTCAGCTACGCACATACCCCTCATAGGCATATAAATAACTAAGTCCACATTTAAACGAGTACATATTCTATTCAGATATATAACAAAAGCACAGGACACAAAAGAACGTGTAGAACCGAGATCAACCAAAACACGAGCACTCCTATAAGTAACAAAAAGTGAATCTGTCACCACGTTCAGAGTAACCTGAGCCTCTTTCATCGTAAAGACTCGTTCACTTGGCTAGAACCACTAGCTTGTCCCAAGCCTCAGGTTCCATCTATAATAACAAAGTTACAACAAACAACACAAATAGTTTATAATAATACATTATTGGTTAGTACATAAACAATTCAACAATATGAAATCACACCAATAACTGCCATCTAACTGTCACACACGTCAAGAATTTATAACCTAGATTCTTTGATACCACTATGGTTAACTAGTACCATTATCAAATTAAACTACTCTACCTCAATATATACAATGTATGAGTGTTGTAACATCATGAGTGTGATAATAAAAAAATTCCCATATTTAAACCCCATCTCTCTCAATCGACATTACTCTCAAAATCACCGATCATATGGCGTCCTAGCTGGCACTATACGAACTTGAAAAATGTAAACATATAAAACCATGAGTTTAAAAACTCAGTGAATGTACTACATTTCTATATAGTAAAAGTACTATATTATCATCTTAATTATTTCAACATATCCATCTCTGTGCCAATTGAGGCCATACACGTATCCGGAGTTTAATAAACCCCATATCTCTCGCCCGTAGGCAATAAACTTATTCATAGGTTTCAATTACTCAACATATCTTGAATTGCAGAGCAACCCAACATATCCATAACATATCAACATCTCTTGGGTGTTAAAAACCATAACATCTCAACATCTCTTAGCTGTTAATAAACCATAAAATCTCTTAGCTGTTAATAATCCATAACATCTCAACATCTATTAGTTGTTAATAAGCCATAACATCTCAACATAATACATACATATCCTATCCATAATCAACCCAGTTGTACAATATATTATATCTATAATTAACTCGATAAGTGCAACATATCATATCCATAATCAACTCAGTAAGTACAACACCTCATATTTAGAATCAACTCGGTAAGTACAACATATCATTTCCATAATTAACTCAATAAGTAAGACATCTAATATCTATAATCAACTTGGTAAGTACAACATATCATAGACATAATCAACTCATTAAATACAACATCTCATTTCTATAATCAACTCGATAAGTACAACATTTTATATCCATAATCAACTGAGTAAGTAAAACATATCATACCCATAATTAACTCAATAAGTATACATATCATATCCATAATCAACTGAGTAAGTACAACATCCCATATTTATAATCAACTCGATGAGTACAACATCTCATATCTATAATTAACTAGGTAAGTACAATATATCATATTCATAATCAACTCAATAAGTACACATGTCATATCCATAATCAACTCAATAAGTAAATATATCATATATATAATCATGTCTAAATACATCTTATCAGTGAGTACACTCACCTTGGAAACTTAATGGGCTTTTTTCTTTGCCTTTGTCTGGCACTTGTTCAGCCGGTTCTTCTTCCCTTCCTATCATTCTTACAATATTAGTATCATCGTAAGAATATTACCAACCCAAAGAATAGCTTAAATGATTCATAAGCATCATATGATTCCATTCAATTCATTTACCATCAATGAAGTTCAATCCAAATTCATGTTAAGATATTTAACATATCCAATTCAAAATACAAATATACTTTAATTTGTTCTTGGTAATCCTATTCTTACCATATTAGGTTCCCAATAAAAAAGATGACACATTATTTCAAGTTTCTTAGAGCAAAATATGCCCCTTTCTTTACTACACATCTAATCTTCCCTATAGGCTCCTTTATCCTTCAGTCAACTTCCAGGAATTTTCATAATTTTTTTACATCATAACTTTCTATGATATTTCACCCAATATCAATAAACATATTTAATAATAGAAAATTATAGTTTCATATTGTTTAGAGTTCATTTTCCCTTTCATGCAAAACGCCAACACATGGTATGCATACTTACACTTTTAGGGCATATTCTATACCTGAACTTCAAACAATCACTCAAGATTCATTTCTTCGTATTCTTACATAATTTTCAAATATGAAATGAATATATGAGT
The DNA here is from genome assembly GCA_949130495.1 of Sambucus nigra. Taxonomy (NCBI): domain Eukaryota; kingdom Viridiplantae; phylum Streptophyta; class Magnoliopsida; order Dipsacales; family Adoxaceae; genus Sambucus; species Sambucus nigra. Next base: position 206,618,649 of record OX422208.1, read on the forward strand.
CTATTTTCATTTCCAACTATAATTACTCAACTCAAATAAGTATACAAAAAGACATCGAAGTTTTAATACACAAGGTTTTCAATCGAAGCAATATAAAGGGTTTACACCTTCAACTTTCTTTAAACTCGTACGTACCCATACATATACATCAAGACATGAAAGTTTAATAATAAAATTATTATTTTTATCATTTAAATCATCAATACAAGAAAAATAACAAGATTTGTGGATAGAATTACCTTAGAGACTTTTACGTAATTTTCTACGAATTTTTCTCCTAACTTTCTTCTTCCCAAACTTCCCGACTCTCTTTCCTCAATCTAAAATCTCCAAAACTGAACAAAGGCTGAATTTTATGAATAAGGGGGGTGATTTTAAGGGTTCTAAGTCGGACAAACCCACATCTCTTTCCAAACAATCAAAGAAAACAATTTGTTATACTATTAAGACAAAATACCAATTAACAAGTTGACAAATTTTCCATTGCTTCGTAATTTTAGCATAACTCCTTACTTGGACCTCTGTTTTATACAATGTTTATTTTTATACAAACTTAACTCACATATATACAACTATATAGTTTTTGCCTTAAGTCAATTGTTATATTATATGGGTCAAAACTACTCTCCAACATGAACATTTTTATCAAAAACATCAAAATTTCATATTTGTAACCAATTGGATATTTCATGATTTTTAAAGGTAGGATTAAACTAAACATAATATCTTAACATTATATATACTAATAACACATTATCCATATCCCTAATTATACCCGGGTTGTCACAACTTGAGATTGACTTTATTTCATACCCATTTCCATTCACCAGTATTGAACCATTATAAGTACTGTAAGATATCTATGAGTCGGTTAAAAAATTTGACATGTTTAATCCTTTTACCGATAAGTAATCTTTACTTGAATTTTTTTGAATTGGGTTCTTCAATTTTGTGTGCCCTGCCTCCCATTCTACTTGAAAAAACTTTGGGAGGAAATTTTATTTTTCTTGGATCCCAATTGTACTTCTCCCCCTTAGCATCCAAACCTTTCATCACCCTCCAAAAACTTTTAATTGGTGATGGTTCATTATCTCTTCCCAAGCCAGGCTTTTCGTTGTTCAAACGGAGTTTTTATTTTTCGGGAGGCATTCACTCAAATGAGGGACCGCCTTTGATTCCTCAAAGTCAAATAATTTTTTGGGTGGACCCTCAAAAATTTCAACTTCTAGTGCATAGTTAGTTAGAAGTTCAAATTGTAGGTTGTACATGGTTAGTTTGATTTTTCTTTTTACTTAAAGTCGAGTGTAATTAGTTTAAGTTTTTATTATTCTTTTTGTTATGCTTGGTGCTGATATGTTGTTTGTAGAATCTTTGGATGTGTGCTTTTCGAGGATCGCTTCATTTTCGATAATATGTTTCTTTTCCTCTCTTTATTTCGTGTTCTTGATTCACATTAAGGACTATTCAACATTTAATTTAGGGTGTGTGGGTTATTCTTCCCATTGGTTTTTGAGTTTCATTGATTTTATCACGTGTTCATTCCAAGCATGCCTTTGTTGAAAAATTGAAAATTTTCAAAAATATTTCCTTTATTTTTTCTCCTTTATTGGGCATTTTTCCATTGTTTTCGATGATAAATTTCAATAAATTCCCAACCCAATAGATAATTCAATGATGCATGTTCTTGATTTTAAAAGTTTTTAGGCTTTAGTCCTCAAATCATTAATATTATGAGAAACTTCTTGAATTGATCTTTAAACCCATGAGCACCTATGCTTTTCTTGTTTAATTGATTTGGGTGAAGGACTTTATAACTCGGTAATCTTTTGTTAATTGTATATACTTACACCAAGTGAACGTTAGGTTGTTCTTTATTTGTGAGTGTTTATACATTACTCTTTCCTCCCTGAAAACGTTAATGTAATCGATAATCTCACTATTCTTTCATTTGATCATTCATTATTTGAGTTCATTTATGAAATATGTTACTTGATCATGATTTTTAAAGTTGTTTTGACTCAAGAATTTTGTAAACTTTAGAAAAGGATCATAGGCCCTCTTTTTTATATCACTTATATTGACCTTGACCCCACCTTGAATGTTTTTCCTCGTTAACCCATTTGAGACAAAATATAGCCTTTCCTTTTATAACCCAAAATCCCATAAACAACTCCAAATTGCAGTTATAAACCGTACATATTACCTTCCATACCTTTGTTTGGAATGATCTTTGGGATTGAATAATGTTGTTGTTATGTGGTTGCAGTTAAGCATGTGAGAGTGTGAGAGAAAATAAATAAATGAAACAAAGAAAAGAAAAAGTGAAGAAGAAAACAAAACAAAACAAAAGAAAAAGAAAAGAAAAAGAAGACAAGAAAGACAAAGTAGTTTCATTTTGTACGTAGTGTTCAATAATCTTTATTGCTTTCCAATGTTATATGCAATGCTTGTTATGGAAATTATTTTTCAATTTTGAAATTTCCCACAATGTTCCATTATCCTAAGTTTTTCATGCCTTAGCACCTTTAAATCCATACATATCGCCTTCTTTCATAACCTCAACCCCAGACCTACATTACAACCATATAAAAGTCCATGTGATCCTAAAGTGAGGGTGATTTGAAAGTCAAAATAATTTTGATAATTTGTGAAAAATCATTTCAAGTCATTTAATGATGATATCCTTTCATTGGGATTCCATATTTTTTATTTTAATATAGCGTTCTTCAATTACATGTGCGCGACCTAGTTTCCATTTACATATACTCTTAATGCCCACATGTCCCGTGTATTACCTCTCGTTCTTAGTGATTTCATTTGTTGAGTGTATAACATCCGGAGAGAATTAAATATCATGCACACTTTAATGCTTATTATCGAGTTTATAAATTTTTTTCCAAATCAAAATTTTTCTAGGTGCTTGCTTTTCCTTCCAACTCTTAAGGTTTCATTTGTGATTGAAGTTAATATAGTGTTATTAACTACAGACTTTTGTTTGAATTCATTTACTTTGCTAATAATGTTTATAAAATCCTTTTCATTATTGTTGAGCATGTCTTTTTGATTGATTGGGTAGGAAACTTGATGTTTGTGGGTTTCATCGTTGGAAAACCCTCACGAGACAGTACTCTTCCACTAGGATAACCTAGGGGTTTAACGACTTATTGCATACGCTAAATGCAATCGTTTACCTGCAAAAGTTGCATTTATCTCCTTTGTGTGTGTGTGTGTGTGTATATATATATATATATATATATATATATATATATATATATATATATATCCCATCTTATGGTGCCACTTGTAGTTCTTCTTTCTTTGTATTTCGTTGCTAGGACTAGCAATGTGTAAGTTAGGGAGTGTGATTTGTATCGAATATTTCATTTATTTACCCTTTATACTTATGAAATTTTAGTCCTTTCGGGTACCTTAATTTCTATTTTTATGCTCATGGACTAGAAAACCTCTTTTATGTATGATTATATGCTTTGTGAGGTATAATTGAGCTCTTGTAGGTATTAAAGCACTTAGCGTGAAGTTTGGCCGCATTTCATAAAAGTTCCATTATAAAGAGCACATTCAAGGTAATTTTAGTCATTTTATCATTTGGGTTTATAGAACAAAGTTTTCATAAAAGTGTAAATCTTTGAGCTAACTTCGTATAGCCTCCGACCTCTCCTAATTTCGAATTGTTACGAATAAGTTACGACATTGTACGTATGTTGATCCGGGAAGAAGAATGTAGACCTGTCAGGGGTGAATCGATTCGTCCATTTTCAAGGAATCGATTCGGATTAGACCAAATCAGGATTTTTCCTATAGCATAATTGATTTGGCCCCTGTAGCATAATCGATTCGGCCCTTCAGATTTTGATTTTTTTATTTATAAGTTTGCCCCTACTGTTTTGTTTAAATAGGTTTTGCCTCTCATTTGTTTGGGGGATCATATTTTAAGTTTAGATTAGAGTTTTTGGGGTTGAGAGCTCTTCCTTAGGGTTTCATTCCCTTATTTTGTAAGTACCCATTTTAATCATTTTCTTCCATTTATATATGTTGTTATAGTTTCATTTCCTTCTTTCTAGCTTTGTTAAGTTACGTTTTTTTTCTTTGTTACTTAGTTATTGTTGTTTAATTCTTATTTTCATTTGTTAATCAGTTATATATATATTTTTAATTATGTGTAGTTGTTAGTTTTAAGGTTGGGTTCATATTTCCACCATTAATGGGTTCTTAAGCTGAAAATGTAGGTTTTGGTTTGAAATACTTCTAATTGAAACCGTGTGTATTAATGTTGGAATGTTATGCATTTAAATTCCTTTCTCACCAACGGTAGTATTTATAGCAATATTGCGACATTAATCCATTTGTGACCATTTTCGATTGGAAGTTTAATCTTTCATTGTTGAATTAAATTTCTTCATGTTTGATGTTTATAATCAATTGAGTATGCTGGGTTAAGTGTTTTCGAACCAAAATCCTTTATATGTGTTGTTAAGACTATAGTGGGGATGTGATCCTATTCTTGTTTTGTTAATCTTTGTCTAGTTTTAATGGCGTAGTTAACTTTTTTTCTTTTTCCCTTTCAAACCATCATTATCTTTTGCACTTCTATTTGAGAAGTAATAAATCAATTAACATCTTCAGACACCCCGATTATTTAAATAAGAGGTGGCCATCCCAATACTCCAATAATTACAGGAATCATAGATGGTCCATTCTTATCATCACAGTGATATCATAAATATACGGGATAACCACCCATTAATTTAGAAAACGGATTGTCAAAATTTTATTTAGTAAGTTAAATAAAGAAATTACATAGTCCAAGTGAAAATAAGGTGGATACAAATAAAAATTGATAGTCATTAAACATCCATACAAGAAAACAACCGAATAAGGAGTCGGTTGACAGGCATATACAATAGGGTTACACCGAGTATTAAAGTAAAATATGACATATATATACAAAAAGTACAAAACTTGGGCAACACGCCCGAGTGAGTAACCGAACATAACTAGAATACAAAACGATGGAAGTGTCTATATCAAATATCCCATAACATTCGCAAGGTGTTACAGCTCCAGGAGACTGGAATAGGAAAGTTAATATGGGCGTCCTTGCGGCTGAGCACCTGGGCGAATAATAGATTCATGCAAAATAAAGAGATATAAACGGGTCAGGGCCCGATTTGATATGATCACCATGTGAATAAAATGCATGACAATTATGGACAATCTAATCATCATGAATAAGCTTGTTTCGTTCACCATAAGTAATGATAAAGAATATAATTTCTCAATCTAAAGCATAACCTAACGCAATATTAATAACAATGGTCACAATTCAATGAGGCAGGAGAAAATTGATAATATAATACTTAATGAGATTCCATTTCATTTTATACACAATTCAGTTCGCTGCTCCTTTTTCTCATTAGGAAACATATTCAAAGAAATTTATTTCATATAGTGCTTTGCCATCAATAATATCCCATTTTATTATGAATAGTTATATTTCTCAACTTATAACGATTCTAAGACCGTCCTTATGAGTTTCCCCACTGGACGCGCTCCTAAGTAGCTATCATCTTCTAAGGCCTATCACACAAGAGAACCTGGGCATCCTACATCGTATAATGTCGGGAAGAGGCCATATACCTTCAACAGTGAGTCATAACCACACCTGGAATTACCTCACTTCGAATAATAATCACACAATATATATAACAACCAGTCCTATGGCCGAGGACTATATTCACCCTGCATTCACTAGCCAGTGGACCTCACCTCATGCGCGTAACTTCCCCTATGATAACATTTAGATAGGTGTGTATATACAATTTTATCATTCACGATTTGATCTCATTTTAAAATATACATTACATATTATCTGGAGCCATACGTGATCAATATTATCATTTTAAACCTCAATGTTTAATCATCTCCAATACAAATCCTTATGAATTAACATTCATTCCTTAACCCATAAGGTATCACTACAACCCAATTATAGAAGCCCACATTAATTCACTCTATTTCCATTTTGACCTAAACTAACTCATTTTAATAAAAAAAAAATCATTTATCTATGTCTAAATTATCTAACTAAATTAATTCCCAATCGAAACCCCGACTCTCATTTCTACTTAGGTTTCTAAGAACATCATTACTAGACTCTAATACTCTAGTTTTACTTCATTCAATAAGGTTCCTAAGTACCTATCTTAAAAGAAAGAAGCTAGAAGAAACTAAGCATTTAAGGCTGAAAAATAGGGGACCGGTCATGGGACCGCAGTTGACCGCGCCTCAAGGGTTTTGCCTAGCAAGGAATGAAGAAAGCTCATTTGTAAGGCCCGGTCGACTCGTCCTGGGACCGCAATCGACTGCGCTTTGATTTTTTTACTTATATACGAAAGCAATAGGCTTTCACCTGAGGGACCAATCGACCGGTCCTGGGACCGCGGTCGATCGCGCCTAGCAGACCCACGATTCTCTCTTCTTCTACAAGGTTAAATCCAAAACCTAAACTCCTCATTTTTATACTCCCTTCCTTCTCATCAACCAACATCATAACTACAAAAAGTATATACCATAATAAACCCATATAACCAATGTCACATAATTACAAGATTCAATGGTTAAACACCAAAATTTACCAAAACTTACTATTTGTTCCAAATCTCCAATTTTCACAGCTATCACAAAAAATTATTCACATTAAATCATATACTAGCAAGTAAGAAACTTGTTTAAGCTTGTAATCTCTAATTTTCTTCCGGTAGCAACAAATCCAAGCTTCAATCTTCAATTCTCTTCCTTTTCTTCTTCTTTCTCTTCTTTTCCCCCAATTCTCTCTCTCTCTCTCTCTCTCTCTCTCTCTCTCTCTCTCTCTCTCTTTCTAGGTTTAGGAAGAATACTAGAGGGGTTGTAAGACTTAATCGTGCCCTAAGCATTAATTCCCATATTAAAATGTTAATACACCATTAAAATGACTCGTAACTACATAATTAAGTCATAACCTGTTAAAAATGCCCGGAACCCAAAAATACAATATGGCACTTATTTTGACCATCTCGACTATTTTGGGACTAACCGTACCTTCTAAATTGGCATCCGGAATAATATAAATCATTTCAAGTTCCAACTTCATTTAAACCATAATTGTCGTTTAAAGCACAACGACACCATGAATCGTAACATAATGCTATTTACATTCACATAACAATAAATATGGAAAATTTAGTAAATATTGTCTTTTAACTCACTTAAAATAATATTTACTCCATTATTCAAAATTTTATATAATTACCTCTCATGGCAATTTAACATAAAATCAAATACTCAAAAGTAAGGGTTATTACACATTTATCAAACATTCTCTTTGGATTTTTTATACCCAGACTAGCCGCTATAATCCACAAGAGTGTAGTTAAAGTTTAGGTATTTTTTATTGTGATCGAAAACCGATAACAACGATTAGCATATATAAATAAACGCTCGATTTTTGCATCAATTACCTAGACTAGGTTTTTAAGAGGGTGATATATAAAGAATCAAGAGAACTCCATATAATATTACACCATATAAATGGCACCACCAATAGGGTTAGCCTCCTACTCATCCTCTATAATAACTCGTGATTTTAAATAATAAATTTAATTGAGAAAATAAATAAATAAATAAATCCAGTTAGGAAAATTTACGTGTTAATTGGATTAGTAAATTAAATGATTAAGTTGCTAGAAAAGTTAGTTGTTAACTTTTATATGTTAGACTTATGTTATTGTTAATTATTTAAATTAATAATCAATAATTCTTGCGTGTTAAATAATTTAATTATGTGCTGAATAAAATAATAGGTTGACAAGTAGTTGGAATGTAATTTTAATAAACAAGTGTGCACTTTGTTGGGCGATTTTATTTATATTGTCCAGAGACCATTTTTATTAAATTATGATTTTAATATGGACACACCCAAAAATAAGCAAAGATATCCATATAATGCGTAAATGACCTAGCAACTCGGTCAGGTGATGCTCAGTACCAAAGCAATATCGGCCAGATGACACCCAAAAATAGGAAAAGTCATCGAGTTAATGCCCAAAGGACCTAACAAATCGGTCAGGTGATGCACAACATTTAAAGTCATTTGAAAGTCCAAATAGTGTCAAAAGGGTAAGGGATTGCACATATGGGTTGGGTGACCCGTTGGGTCAAGTTTGGTTTTGCTACCTTGAAGTTAAAGTATAATTAGGGTGAATAAAAGTACAAATTTAGCTATTTAAATATAACACTAAGCATATAATTAGACACTTATCATCATTCTAGAAGCCCTAAACCTAAAATAGGAGAGACTATTTGTGACATAATTTAAAGGCAAGAATTGTAAGGAAGGCTTGAAGAATTAAAAGAAAGGAAATTGGGGGAATTAAGAATAAATCATTTTCTTCAATCAAGCCAATACATCCAAAAACCAAAAGGCAAGAACTCTATCATATTTTTCACCTTTGAATTCATGTAATAATATTAGAAATGATGTTTAGTCAAAGTAAATTAGTAAGTTTATTAAACTTAATTATGTAATACTTGTAACTAGATACTAATTTGAGTAATTTAAATCTAATTGGTAAAATAATTAAATTTGATAAAAAAAACAAAATCTATATCTTATGGAATTCCTATGAATATTGACATCTAATAATTGGGAATTGATTTATGTAAATTTATGATTAAATGAAATTTGAGTTCATGTTAAACTTATGATAATTAGTGAAATTTGTATATAGGAATTAAGGATCTTATAATATTATATGCCTATCTTATATTACTAATCTTATTAGAATTACCAAAGAAGCAAATTAAATATTCAGGGGTGTAATTTTCTTATCCTAAATAAATGTCAAAGCTTTGAAAATTTATCTAGGCTATGTTGGTTTGAATTAAGATCAAATTTAAAAAGAATTATGCAATACAATATGGTAGAAATTTTTGGGTGTTAGACTCCAGATCGATTTGAGCCTAGATCGGATCGATCTGGTCCTGTAAAATGGGGATGGTTTGGTTTTTAGTTGGTTTGGTGGTTTTCTCAAGTTGGGGATTAGTTTTGGATGATTTTATGGTGATGTAAATTATAACTTCAAAACAATTGGTGAGTTGATCATGGTGGAGCATACATAATGCCTTAAAACATTTTCGAATAGTTTAGCAAATTAATTTTCGATTAATAATTCTTAGGAATGAATTAAGAATGATAACTCATAAGTTTAAATAACTTCTAGAATACTATAAATTATGATTTAGTACCGATAGGCAGGGTTCACGAGTTATAGAATACTTGTAACATATGTGTTATGGTGGGGTATGTTTGGTATATTGATTAATGGTTAGACACTGATATGTGGTTTGTTAGTTGATGATATGTAGGTACTTGTACCTATTTGGATAGTTTATGATGTTTATTGTAACAACCCGCCTAAAATAATAACGGGTGGCCAGCCCTATACAATATTAAATCAGGAATTCCAGATGGTCCAGTCTCAATATCAACTAACGGTACTATATAATATAGGACTAACTACCCGAAATCATATAAGCGAGATGTTATAAAAATTTAAAACTTGCAACATATGACAACCCAACACTATAAAACTACTAATGAATAGAAGAAATGCAGGAAGGAACTATAAGAAATGAAAGGTATCACTATACTTGAATATGCCATAAATAAATAAACCCGAATAAGCTGTCGGGTCACAGCAAATACAATAACTGAAGGGAAATAAATATAAACATGTAAGTAAATATCCCTTGGGTACAAACCCGATATACAACATGAATCCTACCTAGAATTTTAAAGAAGTAGGAAGCGGCTACATGAAACATCCCGCAACAGTCCGCACCTGTCACGGCTCCCAAGACTCAGGATAGAAGGTCATCCGGCATCCATGCGGTAGGATACCTGTGGTAACATATATATATACAAGAAGGAGGGAGAAGTAAATGGGTCAGAGCCCCGAATGTGTAAAATATTTAGCAAGTGTGTTAACCGTGCATAATAAATACCGGTGTACTTAATTTCATAAATAAGTGAGACCGCACTCTCGTGGAACCCCCAACTCACCTCTCATCTAAAGGCGCGCACCTAATCGCGTCCTCAAATTTTAGTTAAATTACCCCCATTTATTTTAGGACAACCTAACTTATCAGGCCTAGCCTATATCCACGAGAACTACCTTCCCGTCATAATCTAAGGATCCATCCATTTCTAATCCTATTAGATTATGATTACAACAATTATGCCATAAAAGGCTTAATGAATTCCGATTAATAATCTCATGAATTATAATTATCATAATTCTTAAAACATTACCCCTATACATATACACATATATATACATACCTATTTAGGCTAAAAGCGTAAGAATGAATATACTTAATAATATGCACATGGAATATTGGCAAGACTTCTCTCTAATCCCAAAATTGTACTACGTTTCGTGCGTGGGGAGTCTCGTAAAGCGAAATCCAAACAAGGAACCGCCCCGTTACACTACTCCTGACAAGGTCAAGATCAGAGATCCGAGATGCCACCTATGGAATTACTTCTCTCAAATCTCGACATGGCACTGCGTTTCGTGCGTGAGGTGTCTCGCAAAGCGAAATCCAAACAAGGAACCACCTCGTTACACTACTCCTGGGCAATGTCGATCCTAGAGATCCATAATCCTCAACATACAAGTATATACTAACATTACTATTAAACTATAACTCCTAAAGAAAGAAAGAAGAAAAGAAAAAGAAAACAAATAAAATAAAATAAAAGAACTTCCAATGATATCCTTGGGATGATGTAACCGAATAATACCTTATGTGCGATACATCAACCCCCATCAATCTAGTACACCATAATCATCTAAGATGTACTTCCTAAAAGTCCATATCCTTTCATCTATAGGATATATATATATAAATATATATATATAGGTATTTATTTCTAACCGTATATATATATCATCATCATTCCAATAGCCAAGTGTACATACTACATATGATGTACAAAGCCATGCACATAATATACCCGGCTATATATATCGCCGATAAACTGCATCAGTGCTATCATCTTCCCAGTGCCCGGCTCACGTAGCAATACTGGGGCCACCGTTGTGGGACTAAACGACACCCATCTCGTGGTAAACACACGCACACGACGTCCCGGGAAGCGGTCATAGTTCCAACCGGCAATGAGACGAAACATACCCACCACGTCTCATCCCAAAAATATATATCTATATGTATAATAATCACAAGGGACGACTATGACCTGGGGAATATCCACACCCTGCATTATAAGCCAGGATGCTCACCCTCTACGCGCGCAACTTCCCAATGTAAGCATGAGCGGGGTATGCTTAACCAATCAAGTATATGTATTATTCACATGCACAATATATATACATCCATATGATCCAATTATAGGATCAAATAATAAACCACCATATACGGTTTAAATAACCATACCATGTATGTCCACAACATAAAGATATCCATATATATATATATATATATATATATATATATATATATATATATATATATATATATATATATATATATATATATATATATCAACGCATATTCACATATCCTTATCTATATATATAAACTAATTCTCGTTCATATGTATAAGATATATATACCTGGCTATAAGTATACATAGTCCTCGATATACAAGCCGTCACTACCATTTCCATTAACTTTACCTCGATACGTGAATATAATCCCATATTTGAAACATATTCGATCATTTTCCTATGATGAATAGTCTCCCAAAACCATATGTATATATCTATACCTATATATATTCAACATTAGGGCTATCACCCAAGAGTTTGTGTAGGAATCTTTCACTACACATATCATCTATATCTCCGAGTACATTAAAGAATCTAGTAATCATTTTGACTATCGGTATACATATAACTAATAGTCTATCAGCCTCAAGCTCATTCTTTCAATCATCAGATAATCTCATTTCCCTCGATTTCGACTATGGTTCGATCACTTTTGTGAATACCCTGATCTAAGATCTCTCTAAGAGTTCTTAGCCTCACCTCACATCTACACTTACTTTTAATCTACAATTAGGATTCCCAATCCCAAAGGGTTTTCCCCCAAAATCTCTATACATAACTCCAAATACATACATGGATAAATTTCTCCCAAATTACCCTAAGGAGTCCCCAAAATTCTAATGTGTGAGAAACTCCTTATGTGTCTCCAAGAACATATCTCTTTTATCATAAGAGAAGGCCCCAAATCAATAAACCCAACCAAAAAGGGTTTGAATTCACTATGGAGAAAATACCTCAAAATGCCCTGTTTCCGAATCGATTCGGCCCTATTCCGAATCGATTCGGCCTCCAAGGCGAATCGATTCGGGTCCAAAGACCTGGGCTTCTGCAATAGGCCGAATCGATTCGGCTTGGGGTCCGAATCGATTCGGTCAATGCAGACCTGCCAATTTTACCAAACCGAATCGATTCGCTAGAGGGGGCGAATCGATTCGGACCTGCAATTTTTGAAGGTTTCATCTGCATCTTCAAAACCCACGAGTTTTAAACCCTTAATTTCCATTTCTAACCCTTAAACCTTCAACAATTTATGATTTTAAGCCCATCAACCAACCCAAAGTTGATCCCAACCATTTCTATGTCATTAATTCCATATTTAATCAATGATTTCAAGATTTAAACCTAAAATCTAGGTTTTGACATTAATACCCAAAAACCATTTCTTTACCCCACAATTTATGAAATGAAAAACACAAATAACTATTTAGCAAGATTAAACACTTGCCTCAGGTTTGTAGAGGTTGAATCGGTCTCGATGTCGCGTTTGGGCCGGGAATCTCCAAGATTTCTTCCTCTCTCTCTTCTTTTCTTCTTCTTCTTCTTTCCCTTTTCTTTCTCTCTTTTCTCAAATGAGAAATGGCTTCATCCGTAAGCCTCATAAACCTTTGAAACAAAATCCCAGTTTTAAATGTTAATACACACTTTAAATGACTCGTTGACTCCAATTCAAGTCAAAACAACTTAAAAACATTTCGGAGCCGAAATAAGACCCAATGACAGTCATTTTGACTATCTTCCGGGATCGATGGTACCCTCAAAAATATCATCCGGAATACTTTGAAACGTCCTCTATTTTTGGACTTAAATTTCCAAATTTTAGAATTCTCCAATTTAATTAAATTTTATTTTCCCAAAAACTTAATTTCTCAGTCTCCAAAATCGTGGGGTGTTACAATCTTCCCCCCTTACAAGAATTTCGTCCGCGAAATTTAAGATATGCCTAGGACCTCAATATCATCTAGTCCTTATATCAATCCTCAAGATCACTATGCCGATCCTTTCTAGTTCTCACGTCGAACTATATAGATCCTTACCGATCCCTAAAACCAACTAGCTACCCAGGGCGCCCATACACCCTGTACCCGAGTTTCTACTCGTGAAATCTTAATCAGGCTCCATTAGCCTCAAATTGTAAGATAACCCTCGGTAATATAATCTATAATAATATACTAAATATATAAAAGTTTGAAAATTTCCACTGGTTGAACTCTCCTCAATTCCTGACGCTAGCCACCTTCGTGCGGGGGAGGTCTCGCAAGCGAAATCCAAACAAGGAACCCTCCCAATACACTACTGTGTAGCTAGGTCGGGGATTGAGATTAGTTGAACCAGGGTTAAGGTTTTATAAAAGATTTTTCATATTTTAGATATTGCCCGAGGGCCTATACAATAATACAATATAAATATATTCCGCGTCTTTCGACACGCCAAACAAACACCTTATGTTTAGGACACAAGGCCTCAACCAATACAATACTCTAGCCAATAACTAGTTCTCAAAACTAGCACAACTATGAGCTAAATTATCCGCTCAATATACCCCTACTAAACTTTAAATCTCACAACTCTAAAACTTCTTTACATACGTTAACGTCTTTCCACAATATAAGTCTCCCCTCTTAGGCGCACTATAATCACATGCCCTACCTACCCATAAGACAAAAGTCTTATAGTAACTATTCAGCGAACCTAACATTCCTCACCTCCGGAATTCAATGTTATAACTCTCGACGTTCCCGGTATCGCACAAAGTATGACTTAAGCCCAAAGAAAGGTATTCTACCTTGCAATTCCATAACCTAATGGTTTCCCCTTACCCTAGAATCTCAACTCAGGGTCCTAAACCCCTTCCAGGAAAATCATTATCCCTAAGCCTATTTCTCCATAAGAGAAACATCTTCCTCAAAATCCTTCCTAACCATATTGAAGGATAAACACGATGGCGACAACCAAAAACTCCCTCAGTCCTGCACGACAAAACTGAGTCTCCAAATTTCTTACTCCCACTTCCCAAAAGGCAATACTCCCATTTGTTGGGATAACTCCACACACCTCGCGTCGGGAAAAGTCACCAACACCAGGTTTTCTAACGAAGGTTAACGGGTTTCTCAACCTAAACCTCCCAAGGATTTCACTAACCTCTCCTCAGACTTACTTTACTAAGTCCAAGGTTTGTCATTCGAGTAAATTTTCCTTTCTTACTCAACTGCCGAAAAATCACCTCGAACCATTGCTAGAAATCTCCTCAATAACTCCTCCAGAATCGGGGAAAATAACTACCCCCGATCAAAGCGTACCCAAAATATATTATGGGTATTGAACTTATAATCCTATCCCTTCCTAGACGACAAAATCTAGGCGACGTCTGAAATAAAACAAGAGCAATTGTTATCAGAACGTCAATCAAGTGAATATACTTCACAGAAGGAAACAACGCAGTGAACACAACAGTCCTAAATTTAGGGCTTTACGTCAAGAACGTTAACGGAAGAATGCATAAAGCTCGCACAGATCCTAAGGACTCTAGAACCTGATGCTCTGATACCATCTGTAACAACCCGCCTAAAATAATAACGGGTGGCCAGCCCTATACTATATTAAATCAGGAATTCCAGATGGTCCAGTCTCAATATCAACTAACGGTACTATATAATATAGGACTAACTACCCGAAATCATATAAGCGAGATGTTATAAAAATTTAAAACTTGCAACATATGACAACCCAACACTATAAAACTACTAATGAATAGAAGAAATGCAGGAAGGAACTATAAGAAATGAAAGGTATCACTATACTTGAATATGCCATAAATAAATAAACCCGAATAAGCTGTCGGGTCACAGCAAATACAATAACTGAAGGGAAATAAATATAAACATGTAAGTAAATATCCCTTGGGTACAAACCCGATATACAACATGAATCCTACCTAGAATTTTAAAGAAGTAGGAAGCGGCTACATGAAACATCCCGCAACAGTCCACACCTGTCACGGCTCCCAAGACTCAGGATAGAAGGTCATCCGGCATCCATGCGGTAGGATACCTGTGGTAACATATATATATACAAGAAGGAGGGAGAAGTAAACGGGTCAGAGCCCCGAATGTGTAAAATATTTAGCAAGTGTGTTAACCGTGCATAATAAATACCGGTGTACTTAATCTAAGGATCCATCCATTTCTAATCCTATTAGATTATGATTACAACAATTATGCCATAAAAGGCTTAATGAACTCCGATTAATAATCTCATGAATTATAATTATCATAATTCTTAAAACATTACCCCTATACATATACACATATATATACATACCTATTTAGGCTAAAAGCGTAAGATTGAATATACTTAATAATATGCACATGGAATATTGGCAAGACTTCTCTCTAATCCCAAAATTGTACTACGTTTCGTGCGTGGGGAGTCTCGCAAAGCGAAATCCAAACAAGGAACCGCCCCGTTACACTACTCCTGACAAGGTCAAGATCAGAGATCCGAGATGCCACCTATGGAATTACTTCTCTCAAATCTCGACATGGCACTGCGTTTCGTGCGTGAGGTGTCTCGCAAAGCGAAATCCAAACAAGGAACCACCTCGTTACACTACTCCTAGGCAATGTCGATCCTAGAGATCCATAATCCTCAACATACAAGTATATACTAACATTACTATTAAACTATAACTCCTAAAGAAAGAAAGAAGAAAAGAAAAAGAAAACAAATAAAATAAAATAAAAGAACTTCCAATGATATCCTTGGGATGATGTAACCGAATAATACCTTATGTGCGATACATCAACCCCCATCAATCTAGTACACCATAATCATCTAAGATGTACTTCCTAAAAGTCCATATCCTTTCATCAATAGGATATATATATATAAATATATATATATATATAGGTATTTATTTCTAACCGTATATATATATCATCATCATTCCAATAGCCAAGTGTACATACTACATATGATGTACAAGGCCATGCACATAATATACCCGGCTATATATATCGCCGATAAACTGCATCAGTGCTATCATCTTCCCAGTGCCCGGCTCACGTAGCAATACTGGGGCCACCGTTGTGGGACTAAACGACACCCATCTCGTGGTAAACACACGCACACGACGTCCCGGGAAGCGGTCATAGTTCCAACCGGCAATGAGACGAAACATACCCACCACGTCTCATCCCAAAAATATATATCTATATGTATAATAATCACAAGGGACGACTATGACCTGGGGAATATCCACACCCTGCATTATAAGCCAGGATGCTCACCCTCTACGCGCGCAACTTCCCAATGTAAGCATGAGCGGGGTATGCTTAACCAATCAAGTATATGTATTATTCACATGCACAATATATATACATCCATATGATCCAATTATAGGATCAAATAATAAACCACCATATACGGTTTAAATAACCATACCATGTATGTCCACAACATAAAGATATCCATATATATATATACATATAGATATATATATATATATATATATATACATATATATATATATATATATATATATATATATATATATATATATATATATATATATATCAACACATATTCACATATCCTTATCTATATATATAAACTAATTCTCGTTCATATGTATAAGATATATATACCTGGCTATAAGTATACATAGTCCTCGATATACAAGCCGTCACTACCATTTCCATTAACTTTACCTCGATACGTGAATATAATCCCATATTTGAAACATATTCGATCATTTTCCTATGATGAATAGTCTCCCAAAACCATATGTATATATCTATACCTATATATATTCAACATTAGGGCTATCACCTAAGAGTTTGTGTAGGAATCTTTCACTACACATATCATCTATATCTCCGAGTACATTAAAGAATCTAGTAATCATTTTGACTATCGGTATACATATAACTAATAGTCTATCAGCCTCAAGCTCATTCTTTCAATCATCAGATAATCTCATTTCCCTCGATTTCGACTATGGTTCGATCACTTTTGTGAATACCCTGATCTAAGATCTCTCTAAGAGTTCTTAGCCTCACCTCACATCTACACTTACTTTTAATCTACAATTAGGATTCCCAATCCCAAAGGGTTTTCCCCCAAAATCTCTATACATAACTCCAAATACATACATGGATACATTTCTCCCAAATTACCCTAAGGAGTCCCCAAAATTCTAATGTGTGAGAAACTCCTTATGTGTCTCCAAGAACATATCTCTTTTATCATAAGAGAAGGCCCCAAATCAATAAACCCAACCAAAAAGGGTTTGAATTCACTATGGAGAAAATACCTCAAAATGCCCTGTTTCCGAATCGATTCGGCCCTATTCCGAATCGATTCGGACTAGCGAATCGATTCGGCCTCCAAGGCGAATCGATTCGAGTCCAAAGACCTGGGCTTCTGCAATAGGACGAATCGATTCGGCTTGGGGTCCGAATCGATTCGGTCAATGCAGACCTGCCAATTTTACCAAACCGAATCGATTCGCTAGAGGGGGCGAATCGATTCGGACCTGCAATTTTTGAAGGTTTCATCTGCATCTTCAAAACCCACGAGTTTTAAACCCTTAATTTCCATTTCTAACCCTTAAACCTTCAACAATTTATGATTTTAAGCCCATCAACCAACCCAAAGTTGATCCCAACCATTTCTATGTCATTAATTCCATATTTAATCAATGATTTCAAGATTTAAACCTAAAATCTAGGTTTTGACATTAATACCCAAAAACCATTTCTTTACCCCACAATTTATGAAATGAAAAACACAAATAACTATTTAGCAAGATTAAACACTTGCCTCAGGTTTGTAGAGGTTGAATCGGCCTCGATGTCGCGTTTGGGCCGGGAATCTCCAAGATTTCTTCCTCTCTCTCTTCTTTTCTTCTTCTTCTTCTTTCCCTTTTCTTTCTCTCTTTTCTCAAATGAGAAATGGCTTCATCCGTAAGCCTCATAAACCTTTGAAACAAAATCCCAGTTTTAAATGTTAATACACACTTTAAATGACTCGTTGACTCCAATTCAAGTCAAAACAACTTAAAAACATTCCGGAGCCGAAATAAGACCCAATGACAGTCATTTTGACTATCTTCCGGGATCGATGGTACCCTCAAAAATATCATCCGGAATACTTTGAAACGTCCTCTATTTTTGGACTTAAATTTCCAAATTTTAGAATTCTCCAATTTAATTAAATTTTATTTTCCCAAAAACTTAATTTCTCAGTCTCCAAAATCGTGGGGTGTTACATTTATCCTATGAGTTCCTATTTTGATAGTCATGATGCATATCTGTGTGTATCTAGTTTGATCTATTTTAAGTTAATGGATAGACAATGGGTGTGTGCGTAGGCTCATGGAGAATATACTAGTAAGAGATATGATGGGTCACATGTGTTGGACAATATTTTAGGCCCCCGGGATAATAATGTCAGATGGGACATGCGTATTGGACTGTGTATATTATCCTAATCCTATGTGCCACTGATAGCCATTGTCTGTCGAGTCGGGACACTCATACTAGATCTTTTCGTGTAAACATTGGTACGTGGTTATATGGTTGGTGTGATGGCATACTTATTTCCCCTTAATGTGTACTTAGAGACTTTAGGAGTAGTGAACTTCTTATCTTGGACTAGTATAGGCACAAGAGATCCCCGAAGGTGTATCCCTTTGTGAAGTGATTTATGTGAGGCTATATGGATGCTCAATTCTTTATTGTCACGAGTCGAGAGGAATCGAATGAATTATTGTGATATTAATATTATGTCATAATATTACAAGTGATAATTATGTGTTTATGAGTGCTAATGGAGATTTATATCCTTTATCTTGTTACTTATATAATGAACTCCAATGACATAATGAAATAATATGATGGGTTGCTTGGGATAACTGTTATTATTATTATTTTTATTATGGGTAGAAATACTCATCTAATTAACTCATAATTGAAACAACTTGACATGGATCCTCTGACTGGGATCACGTACGAAGTTACTTTTGTCGGTCTGAATCTCTTTCATTGAAATATTTCAGGTTATAGGAAATAACATTATCAAGTTTGAGGTTATAACAATGTTTAGCCCCATATTAATATGTTTCATTTCATCTGTCAGGTATAAGATGCCATGGGAAGCATCCCTACATTTATCTTTATAGTTATTTACTTACGAGGGAGTTTTTGTATGGAGTCGTTGGTTGCCACAATACAAGTTTTATTTATCTTTTGCTGATTATTTTGTGGAGTTGCAACTTATGTTGGTTAATAAGATATTTTAGTTGCTAATTTTGATTAAATACTTAGTTTTTTCTATCATTCATTATTCTTACCTTTATTTATTCTTGCCTTCTCATAAGAATATATAATTGTTGGATTATCCTGATAAATTCTATTTGGGACTGGCCACCCCATGTATGGAAAATAGACTGTTTCACATCCTCTCTCTCTCTCTCTCTCTCTCTCTCTCTCTCTCTCTCTCTCTCTCTCTCTATATATATATATATATATATATATATATATATATATATATATATATATATATATATATATATATATATATATATGTATGTATATATGTATCACAAACACATGCAAAAGATTAATATGAAATTCGTTCTAAATATCGTTATTTTTCTTTATATGGATAATCAAACAGAAGATCCCATTATTTATAATAATTTCTTTAAAATGTTGGAAATTTACGGTACGAAAGAGTGAACATATGAAAAATTCAAGTTGACTAACAATGCTTCAAGGCTTGTAATTTGATTCTTTCAAATTATTATTCTCCTCTTTCATGTGATAACAAGGAATACACATTAAAATGAACGATGCCATTAAATTCAATAGAGCCTTTAATTAATTTATTGATTGCGAGTTATAAACACCATGGATCAAATTTTGGAACAATAAAAAAAATTGACACTAATGATTCCAAAAGATGGGCTTAGAATAAGTATATAATGCTATAAGTTTTGGATACAAAAATAGAGAACAAGATCTTTATTTATATCCTTTTTGTGTTTGTTCATGAACATGTATGATGTTGCCAAATAGTTGTTGGATAATGTACTATAGGATGCATGCTCAAGAGGGAACCAAAATGGTTATATTAGTTGGTATTTTTTGGTTCAAATTCCATCTACTCCTTGGATTTAGTTGATGGTCCATATTACTCCTAAATGATACCTTGATCAACCATCGTGATTGGATCCCACATGATCATTTTTAGATCATTCAATTATTAAATTCGAGGCTCCATAGGTCCTCTAAATAATTCATACATGTTAAGTACAAATTTCTCCATTAAAGTGCCCAATGACTCTATCACATAACACATAAATGCTCTATATTTTTGGCAATGATGGTGAAATTAAGCACCATAAAGACTGGATAAAATGATCCTTACTAAAAAGACAAAAATATAGTTATTAAATTGTATATATACCACATTTCAAGCTTTTATTCATTCTATGTGAGGATTTAGAATACCCACTAAAGTGATCCTCATTTACCCAACACAAGAGACCAATTCGGAACAAACCAAAAATTTGAAAAAAACACTAAAAAATTTTGTTCTCAACAAAAAAATTCACAAACATTACACTACATACCAAGCACCACTGTTAATCATCAAAGTTAATATTAACTATCTCCCTAGTACCTCACGATTTTAAGGGGTTATTATTTTTATTTTTAAAACTTGTATTGTTCTACTCTTAGTTGTAAGCACCGTCTATTACTCAAATACCACCGCAATGTACTGCATTGTAATCCCAACATCCTTTAAGAATATATGTTTGTTATGATTTGTGTTCAATAGTTAATGATATAAACCACTGATATGTGATGTTTATGAATTGTCATTTTGCTTAAATAGTATTTCAACCCTTAGGGGGATATATGGAATGGTTTAATTCCCTAGTGGTGATAATTATCTTTGATTATTTTCACTCAATCTCATATAAACTCCAATAATTCTCAACGTGAAAATGTGGTATGGATGATATTATATCTTTTAAAATTTACAAATCAATTTTTTGATGAATTCGTTGGTACAACGAAAGTGACTAAGTTACAATGGCCAACTGTAAACGTGCCACACAAAATTGATATCCTAGTTGCAAAAATTTCAATGACAAATGAAAATTTTACATGTCTGAAGCCCCTATTTTAAAGATTCAAATCCCCTTAAGTAAATATATTATGAAAAACATGCTCTAATGATGCTTCCATTGAGAGTTTTCTCTTAAAAAACACAATTCACTGAAGTGAATATACAAGACCCTATAGAGACAAAGATGCCTAATAAAAATGACGATATTTATATATTTAATATATTAAAAAAAAGAGAAATGAGGGATCATAAAGAGATTGTCATCGATGATATATTCTAATTTGAAGTATCTACTGAGATCTCAAAGGAAGATGGTGATAATAAACAATTTATTGTATAATAGGGAAAGATGATATTCAATCATAATTAAGTTCTTTGGAAATTTAGTGTAACTTACTTATAGTACAACGCAAAGTATTAACCCTACAGTTATAATTGTGTTATACTCGTGATATTAAATAAATAATATAATTGGATAAAATAATTAAATTAATTCAAAAAAGTTATGTTATTGATTTAATTGGATAATTTCTCGTGCTAAGTTATAGGATTCAACTTATGTGATAAATTATGTTATTTTATTGGGTTGTATTTTTATACTTATGGGGTCGTTTGGAAGCTTAGATGATGTTAGAAAGGTGGATGATTATACCTATGGTATGGGTGCCCCATTGGATTAAGTTTGTGTTTGGCTTTAAATTTTGGGAACATAAGCTAGATATAATTTAGGTTAATAAAAATGGTAAAAAATCATTATAAAGTCTACATTATATTGGTTTAGTTTAGCCTCACCTCATTATACCTAAAAAACTAGACCTAATTAAGAGTTAGATAGAGATAGTGTGATCTTGAAGGAAAGCTTCCACAGTAAAATTGGGAGAGGAAGGCTTGGAGGAACACAAATTGGAATTCAACCCCAAGTGGCATCATCTTCATAAAAAATTGGGGGTTTCTTCTCTAACAAATCAATGCAATAATTATTTTTTCTTATACCTTTTGATATGATTTGTTTATATTAGAATTCATGTAAATTAACTTAATAAATTGAAGATATAATCTTAGATTAATAAATATAAATTTAGAGTAGAAAATATGTTTGAATTATTAGAAAATTACAATTTGAGTCTAAATGATTAAACTAGGGTTCATATTTAAGTTATGAAATTGAGTTAAATATGATTGTGATTAATAGGTTAAATCATGGGTGCGTATGATAACTTTGTAATAATCATTATTCATATGGTTAATGAAAGATTTATTAGATGGAATCATTTGGAATTAGAGAATACATATCTTGTTAATGAAATTAGTTTTTTTATGCATAATATGGAATTTGGTAGATTCAATTTAGTAATTGGTTGGTTTAATTGTGGAACTCCGATTTAACTATATTAGAATCCTCATCTTTTATACCTATGTTGATAATTGATTGGATTCTTACGAAGGGTTTATGTAAATTATATTGAAATTATGATTGTATATCCATCAGAATTGAACATATAACCATGCTTATGTAGTATATGAACCCTTAAAATATATAAAATCCATGGGTATTGATTGGGATAAACTGGATTAAAATTGGTTAGTTTTGGAAGATAAAGTTCATAACTTTTCGAAGTGGGTTTTCGAATCTACTATAGTACCTAAATCGATACCCTTCTATAGTACCCGGATCGACTCTCCTCTCTACCCGGATGGATCTCCCTATAGTTAAAGGGTTTTGGTATATTTTTGGGTTGGAGGAGAACCTATATTCCTATAGATACTTACCTAATGATATTTTGGACCAATAAGGATTTCTGAATGAGATTAGTGAGTGGTAACTCGACCTAGATTACTTGAGATACCTTTTCGGAGTTAAATTACGGGTTATGGACCAATGTGTAATGCTTCAATTAGGGAATTGAATAGAGGATCATGCTTAATTATGGTTTGTACCAGTAACAGGGTTTTGGGCAGGGTAGAGTGTAACTTATGTCATAAGGCTAAGTGGAGATACTTATAAAGATTTAATTAACGGTTAGGAATCGTAACACGCTAAATGATATTATAGATTCCCTTTTGGTAATGTGTACCTATATGTTTATTTTAATGTGTGTGTACATACCTAGGTTCGTGAAAAATAAACTAAGTTAGGTATTTGATAGGATGCATGTGTTGGAATGTGGTCGAAACGCCCAAGATGATGCCACCGATTGGGTATAGGTACATTATCCCATTCCTATGCGTTTATTATAGCCCATCTCCCAACTTGGGATAATAGGACTAGATACTTCTATGTAAACATTGGTATGTGTATATACGGTTGGTATGGTGACGTAGTGGTTTTCCCTTGATGTGGGCTTTGAGTCTCAACGAGTCAAGAATTTTTATAATTGGGACAAGTAGAAGCACGAGTGATCCTCGAAGGTGTAGGGAAACCTTCACAAGATGTTTGGTTGGGGATAGTGTGAGAACTTCATAATTTTTTATCATGAGTTGAGTGGACTCATGGTGTTGATTTATTGATGGTCCATAAGAGTGCCCTATATATTGTATTATTGATTTATTAGTGGGTTGTGTGAATGCTATGTATGTTGTGGTTATGGCTCAGGTGTACTCATGTTTTTCATATTTAAGTGGTTGTATACTTACAGTATAATCAATCGTGTAAGGATATAATGTGGGTAGATAGTGGTTATTTTTCCTTCGGGTATTAAACTAAGTTTAGTAGCGAGTATTTTTAGAAACTCTTCCTTAGCTTGTGTGATAATATGAAATGTAGAGTACTTATAATACAACTGTTGGGTATTTACATCTATCAAGTAGATATATATAGTTTCCCTCTTAGATACGTGATCGGGTGTAGATAGGATATTCGGAGCTAAGGGACAATATGGATTTCCT
Source organism: Sambucus nigra (assembly GCA_949130495.1). Lineage (NCBI taxonomy): Eukaryota > Viridiplantae > Streptophyta > Magnoliopsida > Dipsacales > Adoxaceae > Sambucus > Sambucus nigra. The sequence continues at coordinate 206,643,083 of OX422208.1, forward strand.
AAGGTTAAAAGGCAGTGTAAATGCTCAACAGTGTCCGATGAGCTGTTAGGATGATTTTTTGGGATTTAGGATGCGCGGGATTATATACTAATGGGTATTGTTTATGTGTTCATTTGTAGTGATCCTGGATGTGATATATCTATGGAATTAATGTATTACTTTGGGAATGGGTAAACCCTACGGTGGTATAGTATATGAAGTACTTATTTAGTAGGTGATCTCATTAACTGAGAGTTCAGGACATTTATTATTGTCAAAATAGGGAGTTAAGAATAGACTGTCTAATATGTTGAGGGTGTACTAGTTATTGTTTTTGTTGTGATAGATATTCAGGATTAAAGGATTAATTTAGGTGAAATAAATATATATTAGTGACGAGGTCCTGTAACCGTTAGATCTCTACAATCAATTGATCTAGACGAAAATGTATCGGGGGTTCTTTATTCGAATTTTTATGTTTCCCATGCATGAAATCTAGTGCTAGTAAGGAGTGGGGAGATGATGTGATACTACGATGCTTAGTTCTACAATGGATCTTACTAACATTTTGATTGAGATAGTTGTCTAAAGATGAGTAATTATTTGGTGGTTAGTGTTTGAGTATGTGGTAGTCCTAATAACTCGTATTTGAGAATAGAACCCCCAATGGGTAACAATACTTTGTGCGTGGTGATCATCATAAAGTTGTACGTTACCATTTGTTCGAGAATTTATATATTAGAACCGTTCTACTTTCCACATAGGGAATATTGAGATATAATATGCATGTCATTTCATACATATTTGGGAAATCGTATTCTGTGTATCTTGAGGATCACTTAGTTTTAGTATACTTTATTCTTTTCTCTCTTTAGGTTACATAGAAGATTTCTTGTAGTGGGTTTTGATCCGAATTTATTGGCTTATTGTAATACCCCTTATTTTTATGGCATTTAACTATGTGATTAATTAAATTAAATTGGGATAAATTAATTTAATATTAATTCGAATTTAAAAATAAATATTTACTAGCGTGATGAGAGTTTGTAATTATTGGTAAAAATAATGTTGAATATTACTAGATGATTAATAATATATAAGAAATTGTCGCGAGCGAATAATATGACAATTATAGAAATTAAGCCGAGACGCGCATGTGTCATGTCGGGACTAAATTAATAGAATAAAAGTGAATAAATTATAATTTGCCCGTATGGTCATTTTGAGTGCACCATTGTGTCCGGAAGGGCCGAGATAGTTAGAAAAGTGTACCCGAGGGTTTAGTTTGGGTCTCGGGATGTTTTTAGGCCTAATCGGTAACCCGGGAGGGCATTTTGGTAATTACCCATTTTAAGGCTTAATTATGGACAAAAATTAAAGGGGTATATCTGATGGGAGTTAGAGTCTTCAATGATTAGAATTGGTAGAGTTGCAGAGAGGCTAAGGAAGGGAGAAGAGAGAAGACTCCAAAGGAGTACCTACACCACCTTTGCCATCTTTCACCACCAACGTGTAGATCGGGAAACGAGGGAAGCAACCATACCCGTCAACACCTGGGAATCAGAACTTCACATCTGAGGCAACTATCTATCTTGCTAATTTCTAGTTGATATCCCTTCTACGTTATCCTAGGAATGAAAATCATATGTTTCAATTGAAGAATTATATGTTTCGGAAGAGAATTTATATATTGTAGGGAGAATCCATGTAGTATGAAATCTTGATCTTATGTAGAGGATTACCCACGAACTTATTATGATATTTGGGAAGTAAATCTGGATTAAAATAGATATTCTTGATTGTTCATGCAAAATTATGTTTTATAAAGAAATCTATAATTAAACCCCTTTTTGATTGATTCGTTGAGGATTTATTGATGTCGTTACGTTAGAACTTGTTTATATAATACTTATACATTTGGATTACTTTGTTGGGAGTTTGGGATGAAATCATAAAGGTTTGGAGGAGTTATAATGATTGAACCCATAGGTTAAAAATTGTAGAAAACTAGGCCAACACCTGCTTGATTGATCTATCGACTCAAGAATGTCGATCAATCGACCACTTTCATCGATCGATCGACCCCTCCTGGAAACTGCATATTTTTCCTCTTTTTTTTCAATTAGGATAAAATGCATAGGAACCCTTGAATATCATTTACAGAGTATAATTGGTCATGAAGAGGACCAGTAGGGTCTAAGTAGATTCCGTCAAATGTAAGTTTATATGGGATGTAATCATGGGTCAACGGGGGTTTAACACATATTGGAAATCGTGCATACATTAACTAAGGAATTGATAGATTCGTGAATGACTTAGACCAGTATGTTAAAGAGGGTGTACCTACTTAATTTACCTTTAGGAAGAGAGAATACTTCGAGGGATGAGAAGTAATTACGAAATGATTATAATTGAGAATAAAAAGAGAGGAGTTCTTTATGCGTAAAGATTGGGTAAATTGTACTACGTACGGTTAAAAATATTATTATGGGTCGTGGTCGAACCTAATTGGAAAATGAGAATATTTATGTATATGACCGAGTGCATGTGTATATCTATATTATATTTGTGTATAATCATACCACACTACTTTCTATCACGGAGGTTGTTGCGCTGGGACAATCTTATCTCGATGAGACCTTTATGGGGGATATTGACTTGTACCCTAGGACATACGATTCCTTGGTACATGATATCTGAGAATGATAGTCAGATGGTCCTAAGATATGTGAGGGGTATGTGCTGACCTCTTAGTGACTTGGAACTATGCTTTGCCTCCATTTTGTGTGTATTGTGCAAATACAGTTCGAGAGTGATTTCGAACTAGTATTTCCCTTGGTACGAGAGATACATGTATTTAACATAGAGGAAGCATCATTGGATATAAAGAAATACTTAAATCGTTAGAATGATGATAATTCAAAAACCCTTGGTTCAAAATAATCATGTTCAAGTGTTAATGGTGTATTGATATACTTTTCATAATGCACAAGACCAAACACATTGTTCTTACTTAATCATTTGAAGAGATATTTTAGTGACTTTAAGACATAGGACTCCTACCAAACCTATTAGATACATTCGTGTAATTACAATCTTATGATTATGTTATTTAGATGAAAATTATATATATGATGTTTTAAAGGATTATAACTAACAAATTATGTCCCCCTCTTAGTGGCGATGATAAAGTCTCTTGTAAATTTACTAATAAAAATTGGTAACTATCCCCCTTTAATTATGCACATGATCTTAGTAGCAGTAAATGAAGCATTTAACTAATGTGTTCGGTTGAGATACTTAAGCAATATATCTATATGTTAAACACATGTGAATTGCCTCCAACAATATTTTTTTACTAGTATCTATGAAGACTATGGTGCTTGTATAGCTTTCGAGGACAACAAGGAAGCTATGCCTGATCACATCTCACTAAATTTATTTTACACATGAATTGTGGAAGAGTCATAAAGTCAAACTCAAATATAGATCAACTAATAATAATATAGTGCTCTTCACCAAAGATTTGCTAAAGTCAACATTCTAAAAAATAGTGCGCGATATTGAGGCATGCGTCAACTTCGTCTTCAGACAAATTAGGACTTTCCAATATTAGGTGGATTACTCATTAGGGAGATTTGGGACTTACATCCCCAATCCTAAAACTTTGCCATGTATTTATTTTATCACTAGATTTTCCTAATAAATCTTTTATTGAGGTACCATCAAATATATCCAAAACAGGTTCAATAATCTCAAAGAATGTTGTGCTTTTTCTTCTCTTCATTTTTCCTTCACATAGTTATCCGTTAACAATGTTTTCTTGAGATAACCATCGTTGAATGGTGGGTTAAATTAAAAAGGGAGTGATATAATTTTTTTGTTATAACATTTTCTCCTTGCAAATATACTAATTAAAGGAACCTAAAAATGAATGAAACAAGAAATAAAGGACATCCACTCATTTTATTCAATTTTTGCGATTTGTCAAAATTATGATTTGTTAGTCTGCCTAAAAATTAAAGTTTAGAAAAAAGACGAATTTGACATCTTGTCATTTTAAACCTTGACATGAATAAAAATATTTTCATCTGTAAATTTATTAACGAAAAATGATATAAACGAAAATAGTATAATGAGACAAAACAATCTAAAATTCCATTACAAGGTGAGTGAAAAGGGAACACATATGAGGTGTTGTGGAAGAAAGAGAGAAAAGTAAAAGAAAAGGTGTTGTCAATTTCATTCCAATACCTTCATTCAAGATTCTAAAATAGTATATTAAGTCACATGGAAACGAAAATGGTTGATTCAGAATTGCCTAAGAAAATACGAGGTATTGTTGACTTTTATATAATTTGGGATTTTGGCAAACAGATACTTAATACCAAGATATCAAATCAATTAGACTATTACCTTCTGAATAATAATAATAATAATAATAATAATAATAATAATAATAATAATAATAATAATAATAATAATAATAATAATAATAATAATAATAATAATAATAATAATAATAATAATAATAATAATAATAATAATAATAATAATAATAACAGGGACCCTAAAATTAGACCCTTTTTTGGACCTTGTGATGTGTTAAACATACATGAAATTATATATTGAAATATAAGATATATTGGCATCTTAAACACATTTTTGGACCTTGTGATAATCGGACCAACGAATTACCATGGATATTCAAGTAACATATACTTTGATGAAATGAGAGATATCTTGAAAAATTTTACACACGTTTTTTCCAAATTACAATAATTTATTAAAAAATTATAGTTTAATCAAATTAAAAATTATTTTCAAATATAAAATAAATACTTTGGGCTATTTTTTTTCCATGTTTAGAAAAGATAGTCAGTAAAAAGTAACTTACCAATACACAAAATCGACTTTAAAAAAAGAACTCAACATGATTACAGCTTGGTTAGGGCTTCAATGAGCGTCGCTAGAACTTCGGGGTGTCATTGCCTAACGTTGGTGAGCATTGCCAGGACTCTCGAGTCCTTGACTAAATCGATGTGTGAGATGGTCAGGATGACTAAAACCTTGCATTTCGTATTAGTTTTAGTTGTGAATTTATTATTTATTTAATAAATCAATTTTGTTGGTTTAATGATATTCATGTACTAGTATAACTACATAATATGTGATTTGGAGTGTAGAGTACGACGTACACATAAAAGATCAAATTTCCAGTTCTTGTATGATACAAGTTTCTCGTTCACAATCTTAGAAGAAACTTGGCACACCATCAACATGGCTATAACACAATATATATATATATATATATATATATATATATATAAGGAGGTATATATTGATTATGATAAAAAATATAGTTTTAATTTATTGTGTTAATACACTTTTTGTGTATTGAATTGGAACACCTCGAGGTTATTGTGTTCGTACTTATTTTAATAAGACAATGTACACCTCATGATTATTAGGTTTACTTAAGATCTGGATCATAATATACTTTATGGACAAGTGAACTAGTTGTTTATTGCTTTGATTTATCGGGTGAGATTCATTATTGGATCAATGATCTTGATAGATTGGGTGGGTTGATTAGTATATGCTTAAATTCATTTATGGATGGAATCGACATCTCAGTCTTAAGATTTGTGATACCCCCTTGAGAAGCATATATATTTTGTATGTATCAAACCCTGCAAGTGAATTATGTTCACCTGTCACTACATAAAAGTTAAGCTGAACCGCTCAAAGAATTAAAAAATTAATTAAAATAATTTTTTAATAATTTATTTTATTGACGCTTATATGTATCATTAACGTGGGGAGATTTACTTAATTATTAATATAAAGATCAAAATATAGTTTTGAGTTAAGGAATGGAATTACAATTATAAATATTTAGTGGAATTAATTTTAATTAATAAAATATGATTTGGATTAGGCCGAATCAGATTTTCCTAGACCCACATAGAGCCACATATTTATCTTTCCTTAGGATCCCTTTCATAGCCTATATATACTGCATTCAATCAAATTGAAGTATGTTTTTCAATTTCAAAATCCAATTCAATCCGAACTGTAGTCATAATCTGGAAGGGATATTTATTGTGACACCCCGCCTAATTAAATATCAGGTGATCAGTCCTTTATTAATTAAATCAGAATATCCAGTTGGTTCACATTATGCATCACTGTCGAAAATTTTATTATTAGAAACTAACCACCAAATATTTAAAAAGGTTGAGGTCAAAATTTTATCTTATCAATTAATGTAAACCATCTAGGGAAATAACTAAGCATTCACCATTCAATCCAACTCATAAGAAATGAGATAACTGACATAATATAAAAGAGCTGGAGTAAACAATTCCAGTCAAAATCAATTACAGTAATCCAACTAAATAAAGTCAACAAATGAGAAGAGTAATGAACTAAATATCAAATCTCTGAATATATAAATAAGAAGGGACTATAAAACCCCGCTTATTAAAATAAGAGGTGGCCAGCCTGTTACTTAAATAAAATTGGGAATCACAAATGGTCCATTCTTAGGATCACAGTCGTAATAATAATAGTACGAGACAACCACCAATCATTTTAGGAAACAGATGTCAATTTATTTTGGAATTTTAATAATAACTATTTCAACAATCCAATTTATATAAAGAAGGTGTATATATACCTAAAAATGTGTAACAGTTTAATAATCATTCTACGAAACATAACCGAATAAGCTGTCGATTAATAAACTAATACAAAATTTTATAGCAAGTATTACAGCAAGTATAAATAATAACTGGGGCAACACGCCCGAATATACAGACGAATCATAGCTAGAGTATCAAAATAAAATGATGCATCTAATACAAAAATCCTACAACATTCGCAAAAATGTTGTAGCTCCTTGACACCGAGAAGGAAAGATTAACACGGGCATCCTTACGGCGGAGCACCTGGGTGTGAATAAGAACCACACAAGATAGAGAAATATAAATGGGTCAGGTCCCGGTTTAATATGATATACATGTGAATAAAATTCATAACAATTATGAATGCTAAACATCATCAACAGGTTATGTTCGCTCTTCATAAAAATAATAATCCTCACCTCATCTACATGCACATCCTAGCGTCATATCATTACAATATAAGTTAAACTACCCATTCAATTAAGAGGAATAACCTAATTCTAATTAACATACTAAATTGTCAATTCATAAAGTATAGCTTCACAAGTCCATTTAACATTGGGAAATATTATGCCATACTGTTGAGTTATAAATGCATTATTCATTTATGAAATGCCACATTCATAAGGCTAGTTTCAATCATAATCTAACAAATCTAGGACCATCCTTCCGGGAGTCACTCTACTGGATGCTATCATCTTCCAGGGCCTATAATCAAGACCACCAGGGCACCATAAATCGCATCGCGTGGGAAGCAGCCATATACCTTCGATAGTGAGTAATAACCATACCCGGAATTACCTCACTTCGAATAAAACAACCACACAATGTATCCATTGGTCCTATGGTCGATGACTATATTCTCCCTGCATCACAAGCCAGGGGATTTACCTCAGGCGCGTAACTTACCTTATGATAGAATTTAGAGAGGTATGTATATGCATGCCATAATCACAAGATATGCCAATTTAAAATGTATATTTCTTATATCCGGAACCACATGTGCTTAACGACATAAGCTATAAAATTTAATTGTTCCCATACTAACCTCCAAGAGTTCACAACAACACTATAAGCTACCAAGTATAATTTTCCTCAAACTGGTCTTTAAAAGTCCAAAACAATACCACACAACTCTCCCTTAGTCCTAGGCTAGCTTACTAAATGAAAAAGACACTAACTTCTATTAAATAGCCCCTTGAGATAAGCCCAATTACCCCCTTATAAATCCAGGGTATTAATACCCATAATATAGGACTCTAATACTCTTTATCATTTCATAAGAGAAGGTTCCTAAGCCTCAAACATAAAATAAAAGGGCTAAAAACTAAGTTAGAAAAATATCCTAAAACAGCAGGATTTCCAAATTGATTCGCCTAGGGCCGAATCGATTCGCCCCTAATAGCGAATCGATTTATCCAAAAAGCGAATAGATTCGGTTGAGAAAACCAACCTTCTGTCTCAACCCTAGTCTATTCGGCCTTAAACCTAATCGATTCGGTTTCCCAAACCTGTAGCCGCCATCTTTAGAGAATCGATTCTCTAGGGAGGGTGAATCGATTCGCCCTGGTCGAGATGCCCAGTTGGGGCTAAGGGTTAGTATGAACCCTAAATACCCAAAACTCATTTTCTTCCCTAAAATCCCAACATCATCAACTCAAATAATCTCTAAATCATCTATCAAATTTATCTAGCTAGAAAGGACCATATAAAACAAGTTTAGATCCTATATAATATTGAATTTAACAAACAAAATCAACAAATTCCATTTATGGTTCAAACTTAAGAACACAACTATAAATACAAATTATTCACACTCAATCATACATATTTTCAAGTTAGAAACTTGCCTTCAGATCGTAGTCTCGGATTATCTTCCGGTAGCAACAATTCTAAGCTCAAATCACTAACTCTCTCTCTCTTTTCTCTTATTTCTCTTCTTTCTCTCAAGCTCTCTCTTCTCTTTAACTCTCTCTAAGTTTAGAAACATAAATGAGGAATAAATTTTCTTACAAGACTAAATGACTCAATTACATTAAGTCTAACATTAGATGTTATTACACACTTAAAATGACTCGTAACATCATAATAAAGTTATAACCGGTCAAAAGTGGCCCGGAACCCAAAATACAACTTGGTACTTATTTTGACTATCTCAACCATTTCCGGACTAACCATGTCCTCTAAATTGGCATCCGGGATATCATTAATTATTTTATGTTCCATCGTCAGATTAACTGTTAAATAATAATTCAATTGGAATATAAATCATAACCATCGCTTATAGTACAACGACACAACAAAACTAATGTTACACTATTTATAGTCGCTTACCAGTAAATATGCAAAACTCGGTAAATATTATCTCTCAAATCACTTAAATAAATATTTACTTCAACTTCCTTCATTTTGTATAATTAACCCACATGGAAAATTAATATAAAAATAATTACTCATAATTAAGGGGTATTACATACTCCCCCCACCCTTACAATGGAATTTTGTCCTCAAAATTTAGGCGTACCTTGTAAAAAGAGGTATGGGTATTTCTCTCGAATATCATCCTCCCGTTACCAAGTTGATTCCTAGGCATTGTGGTGTCCCCACTGACTCGAACCAAGGGCACCACTTTCGATCTTAGCCTATGCTCTCCGTGATCGATAATAGCAATCGGTTGTTCCTCATATGATATATATGGTTGTAACTCGATATCATCCAATGGAATGTGCCAATGAGCTCCCTCGCATCTCTTATACTTCTTCAAAGATGAAACGTGGAACACACCATGAATTTGTTGTAGGCATTCTAGCAAAGCAAGTTGATATGCTATAGGGCCTACCTTTGCAATAACGGGAAAAGGGCCTACATAGTGCGGCGTAAGTTTTCCTTTCTTCCTGAATCGTATTACACCCTTCATTGGGGATACCCGAACTAAAACTTGGTCCCCCACTTCTAATTCCACATGCCTCCGATTTGCGTCGGCATAGCTTTTCTGGTGATCTTGCGTAATTTAGATGCGATTTCGAATAAGCTCAATCTTCGAAGAGGTATCCTGGATCATTTTAGGTCCAAGGATCTTATTGTCTCCTACCTCCATCCAACAAGTAGGTGATCGGCATGGTCGTACATACAATGCCTCATACGGTGCCATACCTATCATAAATTGGTATGAATTATTATATTCAAATTCGACCAACAGAAGGTATTGTTCCCATCCTCCTCTAAAGTCAAGTACGCACATTTGAAGAATATCCACTAACATTTGGTTGACTCTCTCCGTTTGTACATCCATTTGTGGGTGGTATGATGTAGTCAACCGAAATTCAATACCCATAGCCTCTTGGAAACTTTGCCAAAAGTGGGATATAAAAATTTTGTCTCAATCTGGGACTATGTTGATAGGCACCCCATGGAGTTTCATAATTTCTGCAATAAAGAGCTGGGCATAGTCTGCCGGATTATAATATGTTCGTACCGGTAGGAAGTATGCCGATTTGTTCAAACGATCGACAATAACCCAAATATAATCATGACCGCTTTACGACGTCGGCAATCCCGTGATAAAATCCATTGAGATGCTCTCCCATTTCCACACCGGTATTTCTAACAATTGCAACAATCTAGTCGGTCGCTGATCGTCCACTTTTACCAGTTGACAAGTGGCGCATTGGGCGACAAACTCAGAAGTGTCTCTTTTCATACTCGCCCACCAATACTGACGGCGCATATCTTGGTACATTTTGTCCCCACTTGGATGTACTTCAAACCTTGAACCATGGGATTCAGTCATAACAGCACATCTTAAGTCTCCCTCGTCCGGGACTATAAGTCTTTCATGGAAACGTAACCCACCCTGAGAACTAATGGAGTAGGACTATGCTCCCTCGGTCAACAATTAGCATACCCGGTCTTGATAATCTTTTCCCTTTCCTTGCGCTTCTATAACTCTCATCACAATAGCAGGCATAACAGTCAACACTGACATAAATGCTCTTGCTACAACATCCTCTTGGCTAAGTTATTTCCACTTGGGTTTCCACACCTTCGCTAGTTCCCCCATGGGTTTACGACTCAGCGCATCTGCTACTACATTTTCCTTGCCTGGGTGGTAGTGAATGTCGAATTGATAGTCCTTTACAAACTCCAACCACCGATATTGCTGCATATTAAATCCTTTTGTGAGAACAAATATTGTAACGACTTGTGGTCCGTAAAAAGACTAAATTTCTCGCCCAGGAGGTAATGCCTTCATACCTTTAAGGAGAACACTACTGCGGCAAGTGATTAAGGGTGAAAATTAGCATCGCGTCAAAACGCTAATCGTTGTTTTCTGTTCACCGCCTTAATACAAAAACCTAAATTATGACTGCACTTGCGATACAAGTATAGCGGTAAGTCGGGTATTGAAAATCCACAGAGACGAGTTGCTAGAATTTATAGGATTTAATACTCCTAAAATAAAAATGTAAAATGTGATAGGTTGGAAATAAAGAAAAGGGAAAAAATAAGAAGTTAAGTCTAAACTATAATTAATAAAATGAGAGTCGGGATCGTGTCCCCACCATGGGCTAAACAACTAATAATTAGAATTTCGGTTCGAAAACATTTAATCAAGCATTTTCAATTAAGTATAAACATCACACAATAAGGAATTTAACCCAAAGTTGCGAGATTAAACAGTTAACAGAAAATGGTCACATGCATCTTAAATTCGGATTACCGCTATAAACACTAACGTTGCGTGACAAAGAAAGTTAAACGCATAATAGCTCGACTTTATTACGCGAGGTTTCAATTAGATGCAATTTTACACAAAACCTAATTTTCGGAGCTCAACGCCCATCAATGGAGGAAACGCAATCCCAACCCGTTATCTACTGACAATACATGGATTAAACTACTTTAAACAACAACTAAACTAATTAAAGCAATAAATAACAACAATAAACTAATTTGAAAGCAAGGAAACTAGTTATCAATGCAAGAAATCAAGAAATGGAAGCTTTATTAAAGAGGAAGAAGATGAATAGTAATAACTTACATACAAATTGGGATGGAACCCTAGGAGAGAGAAGCTCTAAAAAATATCACCTAAAAACTAACCTAAATGAATTCTATCCTCCAAATAAAAGCCTCCCATTCTATTTATACCCCAAAATAAACCCCCAACAAAACCAAGCCAAAAAACCAAAAATAAGTCAATTTTCGTCCATGTCTGATGGGACCGGTCGACCTCTATTTTGGGACCGGTCGACCGTACTTTTGGAATTTGTGACAGCCCCCTTTTCATCTCCGAACCAATTTTGAGGCGTTGCACGAAAACGGCTATAACTCCCTCATACGGAATCAAAATGAGGCGTGGTCAGAACCCACATGAAGCTAATTCAATTATCTACATGATTATGTTTTGATACCCTCCAAATTATGCAGTATGAAAGTACCAAAATTCCCTTGAAGTTGAAGAAAATACTGAAACCTTCCAAAAATGGGCATAACTTCCACATACGGAGTCAGAATGACGCACGGTCAGTGGCCAAGGAAAGATAATTTGATGATATACATGTTGGTAAATTCATTCCATAAAAAATAGTGAGTTTAAAAAGACCAAATTGCCCTTGAAGTAGCATTCGACGACGGAACTTCTTCGAAATGCAACCGAACCTCACTTTTAGCGTTCCAATACCTACAAATGCACAAATAACCCCTTCAAAGCATGTATATATCCAAATTCAAGGTTGTCTAGTTAATGAGCATAATTATAGGCATTTAGGACCGTAAAAGTGCTAGAATGCATAAAGATAACGGGCGAAAACATGCAATATTCGATAGGAATCAGCAAGCTCTAAGTCATGCATGGGATAATTCTTCTCATGGGGCTTAAGCTTGCGAGATGAATATGCAATGGCCCTGTGCTCCTTTTGTAACACACCTCCCAATCCTTATAGAGACGCGTCCGTAATGACCAAATAATCCACTCCCTATCTTAGTAACTCATCAAAAACTAGCTGACAGAAATCATCCCAAACAAATTGTACTCCTTTTCGGGTTAAGTTCGTTAAAGGGCCAATAATCTTGGAAAAACCCTTAATGAAACGGCGATAGTAACCCGCCAAACCAAGAAAACTATGGATCTCAGTTGGTGTCTTGGGCTGACCCCATTCCCTCACTGCGACAACTTTACTTGGTTCTATGGAAATACCCTCAGCCGTCACAATGTGCCCCAAAAGCTGCACTTCCAGCAACCAAAATCCACATTTCTCGAACTTGGCATAAAGTGGATGATCTTGTGGTGTCTACAACACCAATCGCAAGTGATCGGCATGATCAGCTTCGGTCCGAGAATAGACTAGAATGTCGTTAATGAACACGATGACAAACTGGTATAGGAAGTCCCGAAATACTCAATTCATAAGGTCCATAAATACGTTAGGAGCATTGGTTAGCCCAAAAGGCATGACCAAAAATTCATAGGACCCATATCTAGTTAAGAATGCGGTATTCGACACGTCCTGCTCTCGAATTCGTAGTTGATGATACCATGTCCTCAAATCTATTTTAGAGAAGTATGACGCTCCCCTTAATCTATCAAACAGATCGTCAATTCGAGGTAATGGGTATTTGTTTCTAATGGTGACGTTATTCAATTCCCGATAATCAATGCATAACTGGAGGGAACCATCCATATTCTTCACAAATAACACAGGAGTACCCCATGGTGACGTACTACACCGAATGAACCCATGTCCCAATAGTTACTGAATCTGATCCCTTAACTCCCTCATTTCCAAAGGAGCCATACGGTATGGACCTCGCGCAATCGGTCAAGTTCCCAACGCTAAATCAATTACAAACTCAGTCTCACTACTTGGAGGTAAGCCCGAAATCTCCTGAAAGACGTCCTTAAATTCTCTAACAGCCGAAATCGAATCTCTGGAAACAACTATTTCTCATGAAGTCTCTTCTTCAATACAATATAAGTGCGTGCTCGAACCTCCATCAGAGAGAGGCATAGCCACTAAAAACATTTCTTGCCCCGGAACGATGAAGACTATACTCCTCCAATAACAATTTACCATAGAACGGTATTTTACTAACCAATCCATGCCCAAAATAACATCATACCTGGCCATATCCAGGATGAGTAAATTGGCCTCAAAACGCAATCTACTAAGATCTATTCCCACCCCTTTACAAATAAAGAATATAAGTGAACCATCACCCATAGATGATTCACGCTAGTAAAAGTGCTCTCGGCAAACTTAATCAATCCCGTTGAATGATAAAAGTTCCTAGCGATAAATGAGTATAACACTCAACCCATATACCCGTGTATGGGAACTTACCCTCGATAGCTGGTAGTGCGTGCGACGCTGGAGGAAACAAAATATCCTGAATATTATACACATGCCCGTACTAAAGTTGTGCCTATTATAAAGGGACAGTTGGATTAGGTGCTGGGGGTTATGGATGTGCCTGCGAATTATGAGGGCCTCTAGGCAACTGTCCCCCAATCAATTGTGGACAAGCTCTCCTTATGTGACCCTGTTCCCCACACTGAAAACAACGACTCGTGAAGTTATCCAAATGTCGGCCCTGATTGTTGTTCCGAAATTTCCCTCACCTTGGCCCTGATGGCCTCAACTCCATTATTCCCTTTGCTTGCTTGGCCCTGTTGGCCTAACTGTTGTTGCTCCTGAGCACCTTGACCGTGCCTAAAACCACCTTCACCAAAACTAAAACCCCCAAAATGTTGCTTATTAGTCGAGTCTCCTTGCTGGAGATACCGCTCTTTTTTCTCATTCCCAGACTATTATGGCGGTGGTAGGACCTGCACCATTTCCTCCTTGCTTACTGGATTAACTAGAATCTCCAATATTCTTACTCCCCTTCAAGTGAAGGTAGTGGTCGTGGAATTGAAGTAATGCTTCCTTCATCACATCGCTAAATGTTTGTAAAGCTAGGTTCCCCAACAAGTGTTGCCTTATCCTCCAATTCAAACCCCGGATAAATTTTGAAATCCTCCTTTCTTCTGGAATTACTTCATCCGGCACAAAGTTTGCTAAACGAGTAAATTCCTCCTCATGTTTCACCACTGATCTCTCTCCTTGAACACGTCCTGAAGCTTCCACTTCATCTCCTTCTGTATTGCCGGAGGAAAGTACTTTCGATAAAATAGAACCATAATTCCGAGATAGTCATGGTATCCCTTTGTTCTGGAGTTGTCACTGACTCCCACCATTGTAGGGCTGCTCCTATAAGCTTAAAAGTGGCGAGAATCTATTTTTGCTCCCCATTACATTCCACCATTCGAAGATGGCGTTGCATATCTTTCTTCCATTGATTTTCCACAATCACATCAGTGCCACCCTAATATTCTGAAGGGTGACCCTTCAGAAAAGATTCCCTAACTCGTTCCCATGCGGAAGGTCCAGAATTGTCTTGAGCCACCGGTGCGATCGGTTGTTGAACTTGGGGAAGTTGCTGCGCTATAGAGGTCATTACAGCGTTGACTGCCTGGGCCACAATATTAGCCACCTCTATCGCATTTATAGTTCCTTGCGGTGGTGGGGTCTCTATATCATCTTCTACAACTCGATCTACCCTTGCCGAGCGACCTCGTCTAGGCGACATTTGAAATAAAAAGTAACTGAATCAGAATACAGCTAAAATAATTTATCCTTGCGGAAGATTGCATATATGCACAAACAAACAGTCCTAACAATGGCGCTCTAAATCAAAGAACTCTATGGTAGAACGTGATAAGTCCACATAGATCCTAAGGACTCAAAAACCTGATGCTATGATACCATATGTGACACCCCGCTTATTAAAATAAGAGGTGGCCATCCTGTTAATCAAATAAAATCAGGAATCATAAATGGTCCATTCTTATCATCACTGTCGTAATTATAATAGTATGAGACAAACACCAATCATTTTAGAAAAGGGATGTCAATTTATTTTTCAAGTTTAATAAAAACCATTGCAACAATCCAATTTATAAAAAGAAGGTGGATATATAACTAAAAACTTGTAACAGTTTAGTAATCATTCTACAAAACATAACCGAATAAGTTGTCGATTAACAGACTAATACAAAAGATTACATCAAGTATTACAGCCAGAATAAATTATAACTAGGGCAACACGCCCGAATATACAGATGGATCATAGCTAGAGTATAAAAATAAAATGATGCGTTTAATACAAAAATCCTACAACATTCGCAAAAATGTTATAGCTCCTTGACACCGAGAAGGAAAGACTAACACAGGCGTCCTTGCGGCGGAGCACCTGGGCGTACATAAGAACCGCACAAGACAGAGAAATATAAACGGGTCAGAGCCCGGTTTGATATGATATACGTGTGAATAAAATGCATAACAGTTATGAATGTTAAACATCATCAACAGGTTATGTTCGCTCTTCATAATAAGAATAATCCTCACCTCTCATCTAAATGCACATCCTAGGGACATATCATTACAATATAAGTTAAACTACCCATTCAATTGAGAAAAATAACCTAATTCTAATTAACATACCAAATTGCCAATTCATAAAGTATAACTTCACAAGTCCATTTAACATTGGGAAATCTTATGCCATACTGTTGAGTTATAAATGCATTATTCATTTATGAAATGCCACATTCATAATAGTAGTTTCAATCATAATGTAACGATCTAAGACCATCCTTCCGGGAGTCACCTCATTGGATGCGCCCCTAAATGCTATAATCTTCCAGGGCCTATAATCAAGACCACCAGTGCCCCATAAGTCGCGTCGCGTGGGAAGCGGCCATATACCTTCGACAGTGATCCATAACCATACTCGTAATCACCGCACTTCGAATAAAACAACAACACAATGTAACCACCGGTCCTATGGCTGAGGACTATATTCTCCCTGCATCACAATCAAGGGGATTTACCTCATGCGTGTAACTTCCCTTATGATATCATTTAGAGTGGTATGTATATGCATGCCATATAAACAAGATATGCCAATTTAAAATATAAATTTCTTATATCCGAAACCACATGTGCCTAATGACATAAGCTACAAAGTTTAATTTCCCCCATACAAACCTCTGAGAGTTCACAACAACACTATAAGCTACCAAGTGTAATTATCCTCATACTAGTCTTTAAAAGTCCAAAACAATACCACCTAACTCTCCCTTAGTCCTAGGCTAGCTTACTAAATGAAAAAGACATTAAATTCTATTAAATAGGCCCCCGAGCCCAATTACCCCCTTACAAATCTAAGTTATTAATCCCCCTAATACAGGACTCTAATACTCTTTCTTACTTTATAAGAGAAGGTTCCTAAGCCTCAAACCTAAAAGAAAAGGGATAAAAAGTAAGTTAGAAAAATATCCTAAAATAGCAGGATTTTCGAATCGATTCGCCCCTGATAGCGAATCGATTCGCCCAAAAAGTGAATCGATTTGGCTGAGAAAACCAACCTTTTATCTCATCCCGAATCGATTCGGCCTTAATCGGAATCAATTCGGTTTCCCAGACCTGTAGCCACCATCTTTGGCGAATCGATTCGCTAGGGAGGGGGAATCGGTTCGCCCTGGTCGAGATGCCGAGTTGGGGCTACGGGTTAGTATGAACCCTAAATACCCAAAACTTATTTTCTTCCCTCAAATCCCAACATCTTCAACTCAAATCATCTCCAAATCATCTATCAAGGTTGTCTACCTAGAAAGGACCATATAAAACAAGTCTAGATCCTATAATATTGAATTTAACCAACAAAATCAACAAATTCCATTTATGCTTCAAACTCAAGAACAAAACTATAAATACAAATTATTCGCACTCAATCATACATATTTGAAAGTTAGAAACTTGCATTAAGATCGTAGTCTCGGATTATCTTCCGGTAGCAACAATTCCAAGCTCAAATCACCAACTCTCTCTCTTTTCTCTTCTTTCACTCAATCTCTCTCTTCTCTCTAACTCTCTCTAAGTTTAGAAACATAAATGAGGAATAATTGTTCTTGCAAGACTAAATGCCCCAAAATGTATCAATTTCATTAAGTCCAACATTAAATGTTATTAGTCACTTAAAATGACCCGTAATATCATAATTAAGCTATAACCGGTCAAAAGTGCCCCGGAACCCAAAATACAACTTGGTACTTATTTTGACCATCTCAACCATTTTCAAACTAACCATGCCCTCTAAATTGGCATTCAGTTTATTATTTTATGTTCCAACATCATATTAACTCTTAAATAATATTCAATTGGAATATAAATCATAACCATCGCTTAAAGCACAACGATGCAACAAAACATAATGTTACACTATTATAGTCGCTTAACAGTAAATATGCAAAACTCGATAAATATTATCTCTCAAATCACTTAAAGAAATATTTACTTCAACTTCCTTTATTTTAAATAATTAACCCACATGGAAAATTAATATAAAAATAATTACTCATAAATAAGGAGTATTACAGGGACGACATGTCCAACTGATGCAAATAACTCAAAAGTAAGGAATGATATACTCAGAGGCGTCTACTACCAAAGTCTTGTAGCTTCCACAGAAACCACAACTCGTCGAATGAATGGAACTCCTAAGCCTGGTGTCCCTGTGGCTGAGCACCTAAAATAATTTTACAAGAAAAGAGATTTGCAGAAAACGGGTCAGAGCCCGAGTTGAAATAGTTTAAAAAAAATCAGCAAGTACTAAAATTGATTTATTAGCACATATATTTTTCATGTTAAGTTATCGAACTCCCTTGAGATGCTCACCTCTCATCCAATGTGTACGCCTAGAGAATATTCAAATCCCACAAATTCTATTCCCATACTAACTAGTAATTCCTTTCTAATAACCAATCATAGTCCGATATCATTCCTGCGTATTTCTCTTTCAATGTATAATACATAGAAGCAGTCCCTCTTTAGCATAAATACACACTTTCAGTTTAATATAGTTAAGTGTTCTCTGCTTAATTCATTTTCGTTTTCATTAATAAACCACCTACTTAATTCACAAAGTGGATATCATTTCAACTATATATATATATATATACTCTATCTTATATATATACAATATTGCACCCCGAGACACAGCTGCAGTGCCTGCATACTTTGCTATCATGTCTTGTCAAATCGCTCATTTGCATAAAGGACTAAAGGTTCAATCTCTTGCGAACCATCAAAACAAAACACATATATTAGAGGCAAACATAGTCCCAAGCCGATGGGCTCCACACATACCTACGCACCCATACGATCGTCTTCACTACTGTTCTCACAGATCGTCCGTACCTAGGTTTTATGCTTTAGTGATACCAATCAATATCCCACTCGAAGGCTCTTCAAGGCATGATTGTCCACAACGAGCAACCTCTGCTCGATAGCAAGCAGCGTATGTATATTATACACATAATAGTTTATTCAACAAGCATACACACAACTTAATATATGTACAATAGGTATTCTCATATCCCAGTTCCTCGAGTTTATAGATAGTATTATGTCTATGCTATTCACATTATTGTAACACTTCGACTTATCTCGCTAACATATACCTTTTCTCTAAGGATATAGTACCCCGCTATATCCCCTTGAATAGTTTCTCTCTCAACTCATTACTAACTAGGAATTTAAGTCATTCGATGATAGTGTAGGTTAATTTATCTCACTTGGACCAACCTAGAAGGGTTCTAACTTATCCGGGGAAAAAATAAGCGTTCTGGAATTTTGTTAGAAGTCCAGGATTCTCGTTCGAACGAAGTCATTCGAACGAACTTCTCACTTCGAACAAACTCAAAAATCTCGTTAGAAGTCTCTTTCGAACGACCTGGGAAGGTCTTCGAATGAGAATTCTGAGATTTCCCTTGTTCTTTCAAACTTCATTTTTTCAATCCTTCCCTCATCCAAATTCGTCTAAAATTCATCCCAAATCCCAATCAATGATTTTAAACTATTTTTAATCATAATAGGGTACTTTCTAACATAATTTCAATGACAAATCTTTACATAATCATGGGGAATTTAAACTAATACCTCAAATCCCTAAAAGTCCCTAACATAAACCCACCATAAACAATCATTCAAAATCCCCCAATTATTTTCATGATTCTAACATAAAATTTCTAGATTTATCATTCCTACAATTGGGTTATTCATCTACATGCAAACCTATCTTTAAATTTCGAAATTAGTTGACAATCTAGTCTTTATTCTATACTTTCATGGTTATCTCACCAACTAAGGTTAACATGAATCATATAAGCTCAGAATTTTAGCAAGATAAACACTTGACTTTTTGTGAACCTCTGAATCGTTGGACGAAATTGGTATGAGAATGATCATCTCTTCACGATCTACGCGTTGGTGTGATTTTTAGTGGAAGGGCTTGACTTCTTAGCCCAAAGCACTGTTGAGTTCTCCTTCTTCCTCTTGGTTCTCTCCCTCTCTCTCACGTAAGTTGGAAACTGACAACTCTCTTCTAACCCACATGCATTCCTAATTTAATTCCTGATTTTCGTCCATTTTAATTCCCAAAAATCCCCTAAGACCAAAATACCCCTCCAGGGTGTCGTTTTGGCCTAAAATGCCCCGAAATTCAAATAAAATACCCGAGTAGTGTTGTTTGACTATTTCGACCCTTTCGAACACAGTGGCACACTCAAAACGGCTATACGAGTTACTAAAAAATAAATTATCCCTTTTATCCCAATAAAGTATTACTGACATGACTCACACACGCATCCTAACTATGTGTGTTGCAACTGCCGTATTTTTCACTCCCGACCAAAATAATATTTTCGTATTCATATATTACTTTACTCTCTAAGTAATATTTAACATAATTATTTTCGATAAATACTAACTCTCGTCACGCTAGTAATTATTATAATTAAATCCAGATTAATTACAAATTAAATTTTCTCCATTTAAATCAAATAATCCAAACTCCGTAATTAAAATAAAATTTCACAAAATTATGAGGTATGCCATACTCACCCCCTAATAGCATAATTTCGTCCCGAAATTTAGAAAAAGGCTAAATCAAGGTATACCTAGTGGAAACAACTCTGGATACTTTTCTCGCATGTCATCCTAATGCTCCTAGGTAGACTCCTCTACATTATGATGCCACCACTGCACTCGTACTAACGACACTATCTTTGACCTCAGCTTTCTCTCAGTACGGTCCAGAATGGAAACTGGTCCCTCCTCATAGGAACTATCGGGCTATAAATCATTCTCCTCTAAGGCAATATGGGTGTGGGCCAAATCATACCGAAGATATCTCCTCAGTGATAAAATATGGAATACATCATGAATCCTATGAATCCGGTAATCCAAGTCGATAAGCTACTGGCCCAATCTGCTCAATAATAGGGAATGGACCAACATTCCTCGATGCTAACTTCCCTTTCTTCCCGAACCGCATTACCCCTTCATAGGAGATACTCGCAACGGCACCTGATCCCCAACACTAAACTCTCAGAATTTTTTTTAGTGTCGGCATAACTCTTGTGTCGGTCCTGAGCAACCCGAATGCGACTCCATATCAACTCAACCTTAGTCGAGGTGTCCTGAATCACCTCCGGCCCAAGTAATTTATTATCCCCCACTTCAATCCAACATGATGGAGAACGACACGGTCTGCCATACAACGCCTTAAACGAAGCCATGCCAATCGTAAACTGGTAGGAGTTATTATAAGAAAACTCCACCAATGGAAGGTACTACTCCCATGCCCCTCCAAACTCTAGGACACACATTCGCAACATGTCCTCCAACATATGTTTCGTCCGATCTGTCTGCCAGTCTGTCTATGGGTGATAGGCCAAACTCAACCGTAGCTCCGTACCCAGGGCTTCCTAGAAATTTTCCCAAAAGCTGGACACAAAAATCTTGTCCCAATCGGATACAATATCAAGGGGCATCTCAGGGAGTCTCACTATCTCGACAATGAAGATCTGAGCTTACTGCCCCGTAGTGTAGTCTATCCAAACTGGCAGAAAATGAGATACCTTGGTCAATCGATCCACAATCACCCATATGGAATCGTGACCTCTCTGTAATGTAGGTAGCCCTATAATGAAATCCATGGAACTGCTCTCCCATTTTCACATAGGGATATCCAACGGATGTAGTAGTCCTCCCGGTCTCTAATGGTCTGTCTTCACCAACTGACAAGTGGCACACCTCGAAACAAACTCGGCGATGTCCTTCTTCATTCCGCTCCACCAATACAATCGCCTCATATCCTGTTACATCTTATCCCCTCCGGGATGTACCACAAATCGTGAATCGTGCGACTCTGCCATCACTGCACATTGTAGCTCCTCCCCTTCTAGGACTACTAGTCTGCCATTAAAACGTAAGCCCCCATCCGAGCTCAGTGAGAAGGACTCTTCTCCTTCAGTTAAAAGCTGGACAATCCAATCCTGACAGAATGTATTAGCTTCTTGAGACTACATCACCCTGGTAACTATCTAGGGTGTAATCATTATCACTGACATAAATGAGTAGGAAACTGCATCCGGATGCCTGAGTTCTTTCCATTTTGCCTTCAACACCTCGACTGCATCACCTGCTGGCCTACGGTTCAACGTGTCTGCTACCACGTTTGCCTTCCTTGGGTGGTAATGGATGTCTAACTGGTAGTCTTTAACAAATTCAAGCCACCTCTGCTGACGCATATTCATCTCCCACTGTTAGAATAGATACTGCAGTGACTTATGATCCGTGAACAGGAAAAATCTCTCCTCCAAGAGATAATGCCTCCATATTCAAAATGCAAACACGACTGCCGATAACTCCAAGTCATGGGTAGGGTAATTGTAATACCCCGTATTTTTATGGCTTTTTAAATTTGGGAATTTATCAGATTTAAATCGAGATATTAATTTAATATTAATCCGGAAATCATTTAAATATTTACTAGCGTGATGAGAGTTAGTAATTATTGGAATTTTATTGTAAATTACATTATGGGTAAAGTAAGATGTGTAATTAAATTTAGTAAAATTATCATGAGAATATAATTTGATAATTTTGGAAATTTTATCGGGACGTGCCCGTGTCGTGTCGGGATTAAATTTGCATTATTAAAAGTGAATAAATTATAACTCATTCGTAGGGTCATTTTGAGTGCGTCATTGTGTTCGAAAGGGCCGAGATAGTCAAAATAATGTACCCGGGGGTTTAGTTTGGGTCTCGAGGCATTTTTAAGCCTAATTAACATCCTGGGAGGGCATTTTAGACATTTTGTATTTTTGGGCATGGAAACCCACGAATTTTCTAAGGGTATATCAGATGGTAGGAGTTGTCTTCTAGGGTTAGCATAACCAAAAACCAAGGATGACCATTGGAGAGGAAGAGGAGAAGCTTTCCAAGGAGTTCTAGGCCAAGAACTCCACCGTTTGCACCGCCGTCACCGCCAAATTGTAGATCACCCGACGAGGATCACAACCACACCAATTTCTGCCACAAACCAGAAACAAAGATTTATAGGAAAGTATCTATCCTGCTTTATCTTAGTTAATGCTTCAATGATATTAGTCTAGGGTTGATTAGGACTAGTTTTTATGAAAGAAAGCATATATTGGAGACTCGACTTTACATGTTGTAGAGGTAAAGATCGTATTCTGGAAATCTATTTCATATGTAGAGGTTGAACCACGAATTTGCTTTGAGTTAGGAGTAGAAAATCTGGAAAAAGAATGGGAAGAACTAAGTTAAAGAAAATATTAGGGTTCTTGAGATTTGTAGAGATTTTGCCCCTTTTAATTCGTTATACTTGATGAAAACTCACATGTCTTACGTAGAATATTGACTATTTGAGTATATAACACTTGTAGCATCGTTTTTTGGGAGTATGGGAGTCAAATACGATGATTTGGATGAGTTTGGAATAGGATTCCCGTAACTGGTATTTCTACAGTTTTGCCATAACTGTTTGATCGATCGATCGATCGAGCCCCTACCTTCGATCGATCGACCCCTCTTGGAAAACTCATATTCCCCTTTTTGAATAGTTTATTCCAAGTTAAATGAATAGTAATCATTGGATATTATTGTTAGAAGATTTTGGGAGATAAAGAAGACCAGTAGGACTTTATAAAAAAGGAGCATTTAATATAAGGAGAAATTAACATTAACAGAAGTATTTTACACTTAAGGAATAATGGGAATGTGTGTCTAAAGGAGTGATACTCGTAAGGAAGTTACGTCGTAAAATAAAAGAGTACCTACTGAAACTACACTTAGGGAGATAGGACTTTACGAGTGTTACTAAGTGAGTTTGGAAAAATCCCATAAATAAGAATAAAAGAGACGAGCCATTATACGGGATAATCTAGTAATCTATACTAAGAACGAATATCATATGTATTGGTCGTGGTTGTACCTAATTTAGAAATGGGAATGGTAGTATATATAAATATGACCGTGGTTGTGCATATACTATATAAGTGTAAAAATCATGAACGCGCTACTTGCTATCACTGAGGTTACCGCGTCGGGACAGTCTTATCTCGATGGGACCTTTATGGGGGATATTGACTTGTACCCTAGAACATAGGAATCCTTGGTACATGTTATGGGATCGATAGTCAGGCGGTCCTAAGAGACGTGAGGGAATGTGATGACCTCTTAGAGACTTGGAACTATGCTTCGCCTCTATTTGTATGTGTTTTGTGTTAATACAGTTCGAGAGTGATTCCGAACTAATATTTCCCTTAGTACGAGTGATAGGGGGACTTGATGGCAGAGTATGCCAGCACCATAAATTTTATGTTGGGTGCCGATAGTATATATATATATATATATATATATATATATATATATAGACTTGAAATTTGGAAACTTTCTACTGTGACTAAAAGTAGCTAAGTAATGAATAAATATTTAAATTTTTATATGAGCGTTTGAAAAGTTTGAGGCATTACTGTAAGATATTTTTAATGAAATGGAATCCTTATGAAAACTTTACTCTCATAAATTAATTATTTTAGCCCTAGAAATTGTCGGCTTGAAACTTTATGAGGTATTTAAGATAAGTTTAACATGTGGGGATTAATAGTGCGGTAGGTGTGCAAATTAGAAGAGAGGTGAGAATTTCTCAAGAGAGTGCCGCATACTAATATGATTGTTGCATTATCCAGTAAGCATTTTAAATACTTGCTAAAACTAATTTTTAAACTGTTTTACAATCGAGCTCTGACCCGTTTTCCACTTTCTCTACTCTCTTGTATATATATGTGTATATTACAGGTGTCCAGCCACTAGGGCGTCATGCTTATGATTCTTTGGAAGGAACGTGCTACAGCTTAGGTGGGAGTTGCAGGCCTTTTGCTTAGACGACCTCATTATTGATTCCACTCCTACTTCTATTTGATCCAGTTGGGCATGTGTCGCCCTCTTTCCCTTATTTAGTTAGTTTTTATCAGAGATTGTGATTCATTTACTTTCAGTATTTATACTTTGGGATTTGTTACTGTCAGGATGTTTTCCTTTGAAGTCTTAAAGTTTGAATTAGTATTTGAATGCTTAAATTACTAGGATTATATTTTCCAGTCTAGTTATTGTGTGACCCTTAAGCTATGAATTATGAAAGGTTTTTATTATGGGGTTTAAACTAAATATGGAACTAATATTTTAAAAAATGTTTTTGTCACTTAGCTTAATTATTTAGGGTGCTTAAATTGAAAAGTTATTTTACGACAGTGATGCTAAGAATGAACCAACCGTTAACCTTGGTTATAATTTTATAAAGGACTGACCACCAGGTATTTAATTAGGCGGGGTGTCACAGGTGGTATCAGAGCATCCGGTTCTAGTGTCCTTTAGGATCTGTACGGCTTATCTCATTTCCAACTTAGCGTCTTTGATTTAGAGCCCTGACATTAGGAATGTTGTATTCATCTTTATGCGTTAGAAATTCGTGCTTCTGCGATTTATCAATGAATGTTGAACTTATCCAAATTATTTTAAACTTTCAGATGGTCCGCCAAGAGGAACAAGCTAATGCCACTGGGGAAGTTAATGAGCAAGAACAACTCACCCCTCAGGTGTCTCCAAAGAGGGTATCAATTGCCGAATTTGCAGGCATTGTGGCACAAGCAGTTACCACTGTAGTCTTACAATATCATGATCGCAGTATGCAGCTCAAAGGAGGCAAAAGACCCAGAGAGATTAGTCAATTTCATATGACTAGAGTTGACAATTGTGCGAACTCACCGAAATTGCGGCAACAAACCCCTCAAGACCAAGACGGCTCCAGAGGTAACAAAATTTACGGAGAGGGCCAAAAGCGTCAGGTCCAACAAAGTCAGGGTCAGAATGAAGTCACAAAGAGGTGTTTCAAATGTGGAATGGACGGTCATAAACATCAATCTTGTCCGAATCAGACTGGAGAGAAACTCCAACCCGACCAACGAGAAATTTCAGGACTCTGCTATAAATGTATGCAATCGGGTCATAAGTGGAAGGATTATCCTCAACCTGACATCGTTTTCCCTCAATTTGCTGAGCAAGGCCACCAAGGCCAAGGAAAAGGCAAAACTAGACAACCATGTAGTAAAATGAGATAGTTTCGAGGCAGGTGCTTCAAATGTGGAAAGAATGTCCATAGATGTCAGGATTGCCTAGAGGGAATAGGGCCCCACGACAGCAGGATGGCCATAATAAACCGCAGAGGCCAACTCTACCAGCCACCCCAGCAGCCTCAAATCAGCAAGGGCAATTGTCATATGGACATGTCTATAACGTCCACCAGGCAACATCACCTCAAGCACCACCCGCGATAGAGGGTACGTTTCCTATACATGGTACTATGGATTGAGTTTTACTTGCTACTGGGGAATCACACTATTTTATAGCTACTCATTGTTCACGATCCTTAGGGTTATTAAACATGACAAAGAGTACAGTGTCGTGCGTAGACTCGCCATTGAGGAATGAGTCTTTAATTTTCTATATTTGACAGGGTGTAGATATAGAGATGGGTTGTTTCACTTTACCTGCGGATATACTTGTGTTAAATATGCGTGAGCACAATGTCATTATTGGCATGCTAGATTTTCTGATAGGAGTATTGTCTTTGCCATTTTGGGACAGGAGATGTGTTTGGTGGCGATGCCCTGCCTAGAGGGAGGATTATCCAAAGTGTTTGGCAAAGTAGAAGTATGACTTTTATCCTCAGAGGATGAGGTGTGTTTTAGGTGACACGAGAAAGTCACTATATTTTGTTTATTGCTAGATTCGCATGTGAGACGAGTTTAATGTGTACAACAATAAACATTACTATTATGTGAATATTTTCCCTAATGTAGCGGGATTATCTTTAGTGATAACCGCGGAGGAGGAATGGATGTATTACTAGTGTTATATACTTTATTGAGAGTAATCATTTTAGTAATGTGATACACGAGTATGATGTTGTCTTAGTTAGAACTTTATAGTAATTGTTAGTACGATAGTAGGTAGTTATTGCAAGGCTATCGGAATGGCTGCATTATTAGCAACATGTTTTGTTCTGGCGAGACCTCACCTACAAGTGGGTCGGACTCGCACTTATATTATCTATTCTAAAGACTTTGGAGGGGATAGTGGGATTGAGATATTAGATCCCGGTGTGTGTGGGGACTTTGTTGTTATGATTCAGTACATATTGGGTACTGTTGAGCAAAAAGATTTAACTCATTATTATTGTTAGCGCTCAAGATTTGGTGATAGGAAGAACGTATTAATGTATCTATCCTTTAGAGATGTGAGAATTAAGAGTTATAACCATATGTTTGGGGATAGGATTTTGAGAATCCCGATTGTATGTATCCAAGGTTCATGGAATACAATTACCACCATAATTGAACGATAGTGCAATTGGCGAAATGTTCTTTGTTAAGTGTAATTACGGGAGGAGATGTAACTTTTCTGTCAAGAGACGAAATAAGGGGATACATTCTACGGACGGAGGACTAACGGATCTCGATAACCGATAATGCTAGGTAGTAGTGTATCGGGGGGGGGGGCACTACAGGAATATTGATTTTTCCCAGCATAAATTAAATGCCGAAAAAAGCACTAAAAATGCCGGTAACGCTTTTTGCGGCACTTTTTGCGGCATTTCTACAAGTGCGGTAATAGCCAATGTGGTAAACGAACAACGACATTTTAAAAAATGCCGCGAAAAGTTAGCGGAACTTATAGCGGCATTTCCACAAGTGCAGTACCCAATGTGGTAAAAGAACAACGGCATTTTAAAAAATGCCGCGAAAAGTTAGCGGCACTTATAGCAGCATTTTCACAAGTGCGGTAGTCAATGTGGTAAAAGAACAACGGCACTTTAAAAAATGCGGCAAAAAGTTAGCAACACTTTTAAGCATTTATATTAATGCTGGTAATAACCTTTTAACGGCATTAAAAAATGTTGATAATAATCTTTTGCAACACCTATTAAATGTTCAACACACTTTTTGCGGCACTAAAAAAATGCTGAGAATAAATATAGCGGCATCAAACAAAATGCTGACATTATTTTGTAATATATGACTGGGAACAGGTGTTAAAAAAATCAATTGTAAGAAGTATTGTATTTATGTGCAAATACATTACCATAACATTAAATTCAGAGGGCAGTAATCAAATTAAAACGTCATTAAATTAAAACCAATAGTATTCATCGTAAATAAATATAATTGTGCTTGGAACAATTATCCATTCACAAAATAAAATGTATCACTTGTCCAATAAGAAAAAGGGGGAAACAGGGAAAATAAATTTTATATAATGTACGATCCTTCTTCATTAAAGTCAAACATCCTCTTCGACCTACAAAATAAAAAAGTCAATTGTTAGCCATTGATACTTATTCTTTAGTATTTTAATTAAAAAATTAAAATAAAAAATTAGTACATTAGCAATATGCCACGCTACTGTTGAATGATGTGCATCTCCAATTATGGACTTGTTTCCATAAGGTCTAGGCAATGATTCATTTGTTACAAATGTTCTCTCAATATATACTTCCCAAAAGTCTTCACCCAGTTGCGTACCCCCTACTTTTGTTGAAAGGTCCTTGCTCACAATGAATCCACGTGCCACAACCACTTTTGGAAATCCGGAAGTAAGAAGGTCTACAATTTTAGGAAGTGCATTATTTGAGACCCTTTGTCGTGGTTGATGGTGCTTCTTCTTCTTCTTTGATGGTTCTTTCTACAAACAAGATGAATATGTCATCAACCATATATTTCTGGAAAAAAATCGGCAGAGTTTTATTTGTTTTTAAGGCATCCCAATAATTTTAAGACTATATACAACCAAATATGCCAACAACTTAACGTCAAGTATACATAAACTCTCCAAGAAAGCGCAGATATATTGTTCCCTTTAAAATCCTTTAAATTAGTAACATACCTGAATTGAAGTAGCATTCGTTTGCTCACTAACACGAGCAGCGGTCTCGGGGGCATCCAAGTGTTGAGAATTTGCAATCTACAAAAAATGAATTATTTCAGTCATGAAAACATATAGTCATAAATTATGATTTTAAAAAGTAGTTACCTACTTGCCTGTTGAGATGGAGTTAAATGGTGATTTGATTGTGGTACCACTACAGGTTGAAATTGGTTGGTTTCTTCTAATTGTTGCTCGGGTTGCAAAATAGACCTATATGATGGTATGTTTTGCTCGTTGGAGGATTGAGGAACCTGTTAATAGCATAATTTAATACTAGAACATACATTTATATAAATACACGATAATTAAGCACAAAAGATAAAAGTGTGTACTTATTAACCTGTTTGGATACAACGGAAGGGCAAGTCATCATGTGTGTGCGTATCAACTCAAACTGAGCCTCTAAATGATCAAATTTATCCTGAAATTCAGATCGAATCTCAGATCTTAGTCGCTCATACTCTTTTTCATTAACCTTCGGGTGCTTAGTTCCATGCACATCAGTTGGAGATGGTCCATGCCCATAAGCTCGACAATGACCGTGTTTATCAGGTCCTAGGACTTCATAAAATATCTCATCTTTATGACTGACGGATTCATTACAATCTGACGGAAGTTGATCTACTTTTTGCCTCATTTTTGACTGAAATGAAACGATTCTTATTAACATAATAATTTCATGCATAATTTTAAATTTCATAAATAATAATAAACTTATTTAATTGTTAATTTAATCCTCATCCGTGTATGATATATATTATGCTTTTAATAATATGACACAATCTCCTGCATGTTGTCTTTTATAATGGTTGATAAATAGAATAAGAATTTTGATTAATAGGTAAAATGATGTCGTTGAGATTTTCTAAGAAATAAGGGAAGGAACATGGATGATATTTTTGTACCATTGCTTCAGCGGAATCCTTATTGATGGCTGAGCCATCGCTCCTCTCATGTGTTTTGATGTAAACATCAACCAACGAAACCTTTTTCCCTTGATCAGCCTCCATCTGCATAAACCCAATGACTCGTAAGTCGTTACATAAATAAATTTGAAAACCTAAAATAATATTCACAATCAAAATCTTTTATAAAACACCTTATGAGCAACATTCGCATGACTCTTTCTTCCAGAAGTATGTGGTGTTCTTTGCTTCTTACGAGTTCGACGATTTCTTCGACTCGTTTTCTGTTACAAAAATATATTTAAAATATATGTTTAACTTGAATTTATAAAACTTTATCGGTAGTAATATATTCATACCCTTGCCTCGCGAGTTCCCCAATACTTAACAAGTTGTGACCACTGCTCTAGCTTTACTCTAGGTTGACAATATTTCAATCTCTCTTCGTCAGTATCAAAGGCACGATAATGTTTCTTCACCTCTGCTTTCCAATTATTCCATATCTTTCCAACCTTCTTCATGCACATTTTTTTGAATTCTTCAGGGGCATCAGTGTTCTCCTATATAATTACAATGTATAGAAAAACAAGTCATCTACTACACATGAGTTTAGCTTGAATTATGTTTTATCATTTTCAAAGTTATGAGTTGAGCTATTATTGACATTGTTGTGATTGGCAAGACAACCCATGCATAGTTGACTTTTACCTAAAGAATTCAAAATTTTCATTTGCCACAAATTATGGTATCTTTTGATTTTACCTTCACCTCTCGCCAAACATGTTCCTTGTATGGGTATAACTCCTTGCATCTCCAATATTTGAAAGCCAACGGTAACCTGTTCAGCATCGATATAATAATAAATTAGTAACCTTTTACATCGATTAAATAATCATCTTTAAATTGTCAATAGATAACATACAGTATTGCAAAGAGTATTCTAATAAGAGTTGTGTTATATAGAAATTTACAAAACAAACTTTACATGTTCCCATCACGAACTAAAATGCCTAAATGGGTAGATAGTCTATCTGCGGTATCTCCGACTGGCTGATAGAAATCGTTGAAGTGAAGCTCTAAGCGTTTTCCCGTACCCCATAATTCACCCAACTTCGCAATGCCTCTACGTTTAGTGGCATATTGTGCTGAAGCTAAACCGTAAAAATTGAAAAAATAGGTTAACTTCAATCTACATAGTTAAATAAGCACATATAAATCAAATAACTTTGATTACCTTCTTCATGTGAATGGGCATCTTGGTTAGGTAACGGCTCACTCTCCGTCGAGCTACTATCGCTTTCACAGTCACTTGAGTTTGATCGTTCGGTCGAGCTAGAATCTGAAAGGGAATGAGAACTGGGTTGAGATTGTGGTTGAAATGGTGGTTGGAGATTGGATTGTGAGTGCAATCATGAATGGGAATGTGCGCGTGAGAGGGATTTACTGTGCCTCTGTGATGTCATAGCAACCTGCAATAATAAAAATTCACCACTGAGTTTACAAGAGTTATATATATACTAGGACTGTCCCACTGCTAAAACAAAATAAGCACAATTATTTCTTATCTGACAAACAACTCAAAAGCTATCAAACACGTTAACTACACAAATACGCGTCCACGGGATCATCAAAAAATAGGTAAAATGTTCACATACAACAAATGAAAATTTATAAATTAGTACAAAACACAAATCCAACAAAGCTTGTAACGAAAATTTTAGTATAAATGGAGATAATAAGACTGAAGCATGACCACCAGCGTCAGCTGCAACCAAAGTGGGTAAACCATGTCGATTGTGGTTGAAGCACTACGAGATGAGGAGTAGATGAAGATTATGTTCAAACGAGGGCTATCATTTGAAGATTAGTTCGACAAAACCATTATAATATGTAAACTCTTTTGAAATGGTTCATCATGCATTAATGAAAGTGAAGTTATACTTATTGTGACCACTCCAGAAGGCATGGATGTGGAATATACTCTAAGATTTTACTTTAGGGCCTCAAATAATGAAGCCAAATATGAGGCCCTGATTGTGGGAGTCAAGTTAGCTTCTTCTCTAGGAGCATAACAAGTGTCCACCCATAGCTATTTATAATGAGTTGTCAACCCGATTCTTCGCTCGTGTGAGGCAACAGAGGAAAAAAATTCTCGATATCTTACTAAGGTGAAGTAATTGATGCCAAAATTCCTAGCAATTAAGTCTGTTAGAATCCCTAGGCTAGAAAATTCATAAGCAAATTCACTAGTTGGTCTGGATTCAGCAACTCAAGTCGAACTCAGGAGAATAGTACCAATGGAAATCTTGTTACACCCAAGCATTAACGAGGATAAGTCCAAATTATGGATTTGGAAAGGGTACCATCATGGATGGACCTGATAGTTTATATCTGCAAACAAGGTAAGTCTTGGACAACCCAAAAAAAGCTAGACGTCTGCATTGCAAAGTAGTGAGGTACGTGCTCGATGGAGGAAATATATTTAAAAGAGGCTTTATGCTCCATTTATAGCAGACTGTTTTAATGCATGGGATGATAACATCCCAAAAGCATTATGTGCGTATATATGTATATATAATGAAGTTTGAATAAGATTACCTCACTGGAACAAAAGCAACGGTAAACGTGGCCAGAATCTAAAAGCTTTTCAACATATTGCTTGTACATAATATTTCTTTCAGACTGCCGATATGGGCCATAGTCTCCACCAACACCAGGACCTACATATTCACCACATGTATTTTAGTCTAATTTACCATATGCTATACCTTTTGAATAAAGAAAAGGAACCACACAAACTTGCTAAATAATGCGCAACAAATTTAGGCTGAAAAACACGTGTAACTAGATGTAAAACAGAACATTATGTAGGATATTCAGTATCTGTGACTGGTTTATCAAAACATCCGGATATAAGTGCCATAGTTGTCACAAGCAAAAGGCGCACCAAGGCACCAAGACATTTCGAATGCGAGTCAAGTGCAAAACAAAGAGGACTCAACCATGCAGTTTTTGCAAGAAACCCTCACGATGATTCGAATGCAGATAACTTCCCTAAAATATGCATTTTATGGCAAAGACTCTCTCTGTATCGCTCAAATGTCCCCAAAAGGGACTTTTAAACTGGAAAATTTTTGTCCTGACTTCGGGGTCAACCAAGTAAAAAACACAGAGGCAAAGCCTTAAACTAGAACTTGACAATTCAATTGCCCTACGGGGAAACAAAAGAAAAATGGCACCGTTTACTTGGGTAATGAAATGAATGGAACATATTATGACAACAAAGGACGAGTAAAATTGAAGGTACTGTTGAGTTCCAATTTTAAGACAGAAAATAATATCAAATTTGGCATTCGAATAAAATAACACAGATGACAGTGTTTCATATATACAATGAAGAATGTTGAAATACCAAACGAGAACAATAAAGTCTACTTGAAATACCAAACGAGAACAATAAAATCATTTGTATGCTCCTGATTAGACATGATAGATGGCTAATTGCAGAAACAAGAATGCCATATAGCCATGATATTGTGTCATTATGGGTAGGGCCGTTTGTGCGTAACCAGATATGACATCATTTGTCACTACAGATATAGCTTAAAACTTTACTCCTTGCAAACACAAGCACGGCCATATATATCTCACAGTTGGCATGCACACAAAAAGCAGTCACGCCTGCTAACAATGAAAATTTTGGTTAAATTCCGAAACTATTTAGTGGATCTTAGAGTGGACTGGGTCATGAATGGTTTGGGGTTTCCTGAACTTGGAGAATTAATACCCAAAGAATGGCTTGGGGGTCCTAGCACAACTAAGTAAAGAAAATCATTTCAAGAATTCAGATAGCAACTAAAGAAAGTAATTGCGAATATGAGAGTCATCATATCAATCTTAACCATACCCAAATGATTACTTATTAGTTTAACTAAAATAATATCCTTATTTGCTATCACACTCCTGCATATCCTAAAATGAGAAGTGCCAGAAGTTTTGTCATTAGGCCACACATGGAGGATTTAAGGGGTAAAGTTACCCCTGATGCATCACAATGGGAAAAGTAAATGGCTAGGCTACATTAACTGTACAAAGGGGTATGGGAGACCTAACTTTGCCTCTCAGCTAATTCATGAGAAAGTAGATCCCACGTTAGGGACAGTTAACTTTCTTCCGTGCCAAGCTTGGCAAAGAAACTTGGAAAAAGACATGTAGTAAATTCCATTTGGTACTTTTACGCTCATGGAATTAACTGTTCTATCATTTCTAAAATGGAATAATGTATCTCAATTCAAGTGCATCACCCAAGCGTATAAAAACATTTCAAAATGTCTATTGTCTATGCAAAATACACTAGAAATAAGAGAATTTATCTTTGGGATTATATACCCAATGAAGCCACTAATGTAGCATGGGTCGTGGGAGGGGACTTTAACACTGTAACCCTTGCTAATGCTCTTGCTAAAAGCAGAGGGCATGGAAAACATAGTTTTTAGTTCATCGCCTTACCAATGGTCATGGCATTCTCCATCAGAAGTTTCTTCCCCACTCAGCACTTCTGCAGTATCGCACTGACTGAACTCTCTAGCAACATCCTTGACAATGCTCTTGGCTGAAGCAGAAGCAACATCAGCCATTTATTCTTGAATTTCAAGTTCATCGACTCTGTGAAGCTTTGTACTGGTAAATGGTGTGGTAAAAAATTCTTTGAGCTCGCCTTCATGACATCTTTCAGGAGAATCGTTGTCAGTGATCTCTTCACCAGCAATAGAAAACTCATTCCATTTATGTAAAGATCTCTCATGTTCATTCTCCACCATTTCCTGGGCCTTCATCTTCAATGGACCTTAAACCTCCAATCTCACTATTAGACTTATCCACAGTACTGCAAAATCTTCCATCTCAGTTTCATAAGTAGAAATCATTTCCACTTTGTTTTGGTTCACACTACTTAGTGGTGTGGCAAACAGTCGGTTAAGTTCAAAATCTTGATCGATGTCATTGGAATTCTCCTCCACAGTTTCAACATCAGTAACTGGCAATAAATTTTTGGTCAGTACAGTTCCGTTATTTTCCCCGTTCTTTGCTACCACTATTTTTTCAGAATCCACTTGATTGAAATTTTTATTTATAGCTTTATCAGTCATTTTAACTTCTTGAGTAGAAGTTTCCTCCTCTTTGTAAGTCAAATCGCTGAACATAGCCAATAACATCCTTTGTCACAATTTCCCAAACCATCTGGTAACACTCATACCAAAAACAGTATTAGTGATCTAAGCAGCAGTGGGCATTGCAGTTATCTCATTATCACTTTCAGCAACAATTATGGTGATAATTTTAATACAGAGCAGGGGTCATGTAAGTTATGGAAGGGATCATGATAAAGCTCTTTAATAGCTAACAATGTGCCCAGCAATGGAATTAGGGGTACTGTGAACATTGTCTTCATCACATAAGGACATAATTCTAGACTTGGCCACCTTAACGGTAGTATAGGTAAAGAAAAACTTAGTACACTTAGTCCTTGAGTAAACCAGATTAGGCTGGCCTTCCCCTTTCAATATTCATGTTGAATTTGCAGAGCCTCCTTCGTATTGGTTTAGCACCTGGCCTCAGCAGCCATTTTATCATCAGAGAACCCATTCTCAGCCATATCATGTTGAATCCCCAATTACTCATCTTGGGCAGCCTTGACTTTATCAAATATATTTCCAAAGGTCATGAGGTTTCATTCTTTAAAGCGCCTTAAGCTTGTTAATAGCCACAAACATACTACACCCTTTGTCATTACAGTTAAACCATCAAGCAGCCATTACATCCTTAAAAGTGGGGTGAAGCATCCACATGTTTTTGAATTTAAATGAGTGACCTTTATTATGATCCACAAACACAAAAACGATAAGAGGGGAATAATCAGAAGAATGTCTTGAGATCACCTCACTAGAAATGTTCTTTGATATATTTCCTTCATAATCATGCTTATCAGTCTCTTTGTCAGTATCTTCCTACACTTGTCCCATGTATGCTCCCTCCTGAGATTAATTTTCTATTGTCATCACAGCATCTTCTATTCTTCCATCTGATATTTTAGCACCATAATATATACGTATGTAGTTGTGCCTTTCAAAAGGCTCCAAAATCCCAATCCTAATTTTTCAGAATTTTCAATTTTTTTTAATTAAACAAATACATGTGGAAACTTAACAACCCAACAAATCCGTAACTTTCCAAAACAAACTCATCCATTTCTCTTTTTAAACTTCCATATCCCTCCCTATTCCCCGCGTCATCCCTTCAAGCCTCTACAAAAGAAAGAAACATTCTGCTCTAACCGCTCATATATAAATAACCTCTCCTCTATGTCACCATGCTCGTGTTATTTGTGTCAGTTAGCGACATATTACCCGAACACGTTGCATCCCTCATATTCTCGATAAGTTTTCTTCTCTCTTTTAAGGTTTCATTTTTCTTCATTTTTGTATGATGCCACCTTTGAGTAGAAATGTATTTCATTCTGGTGCATATACATAACCTCTCCTCTCTCACACCATGTTCGTGTTATTTGTGTCAGCTAACGGCAAGTTACCAGAACATGTTGCATCCCTCAGATTTCTGATAAGTTATCTTCTCTCTCTTAAGGTTTCATTTCTCTTCATTTTTTTATGACGCAAGCTTTGAGTAGAAATGTATTTCATTCCGGTGTGCTACTCTCCATACTCCTCTCCATATATATATATAGCTCTGTTTTTTTTTGCGATGGCTTATGTTGTATTTGTGTTTGCT
Organism: Sambucus nigra; assembly: GCA_949130495.1. Lineage (NCBI taxonomy): Eukaryota > Viridiplantae > Streptophyta > Magnoliopsida > Dipsacales > Adoxaceae > Sambucus > Sambucus nigra. The sequence continues at coordinate 206,679,896 of OX422208.1, forward strand.
TCACAGTTTAGTACAGATATATGAAGTAACACGCAAAAAAGATGTTATCACTTCTCAATCGAACCGAGTTATTTTTTTGCATTGGTGCTTTAACCCTGTGCAATTGTCTGTTTTTTTCATTATCTTTACTCTGCTTTTTTCATCATCTTTAGTCTCGCTTCTGCATTTAATATTCTTAACCTTGCATTCCCGTGTAATTTTTTCTGTTATTCCTTATGGTGTGCATTTATTCAAATATATTTACTATTTTTTTTGTAGTTTAGCACCTCAAAGCATTGACTCGATTGTAGCATCTTCTCATAGAATTCCACTGGCCAAAACCAAATCTGAAGTTTCCAGAATAAATAATTGTAGCATATGATTAATATAGAGATAAATTAGATAAATGAATTTTGTTTCTATACATAATTAAATCTGAATTTGAAGAAGAGGATGAGATTTTAAAAGTTAAATCTGAATTTGAAGAGAGTCTTACTATGGAAAATAGAACAATTATGTCAGTTGCAATGGCAAATCTCAATCAATAGGAGGCGAAAATGGTGTGCGGAAAATGGTGGAAAGCTTCTTTTTAGGCTTGGAGCTACCTAAAATCATAACCTCTACCGCGATTGTCCTCATTCCCATAACCGATAATGTGTCTAATTACGGTGATATGCAGCCTATAAGCCATTGCATTTTTTCGAATAAAATCATCTTAAAGACTTTTACTTCTAGATTGGCTACTATACTTCCTAGGATCATCTCTCAAAATCAAAGTGGTTTTGTTAAAGGGAGTGAAATTACGGATAATGTACTATTGACTCAAGAAATGATCTCTAAGTTGAATGTCAAAAATAAAAGAGGTAACATTGCAATTAAACTAGACATGTCCAAAGCATATGATAAAGTGAATTGGTTCTGCCTTATCAAAATGTTAAGAAGGTTTGTATTTAATGAAGGTTTGATTGACATGATATGGAGGCTTATATCAAATGTTTGGCTCTTGGTGATGGTTAATGGCAAGGCAAATGGATTCTTTAAATCTACTAGGGGGTTGAGGCAAGGGGACCCTCTCTCCCTGAGCCTTTTCTCTACGCGCAGCAAATTAAATGGTACTTAGGAACAATGAGGAAAAAAATACTCAGGCACAAGAAAACATAAGACTCAAGCATCATCATCAAGAATAAAAAGGCATATACGAAAAGAATGTCAAACTCAATAATCAATACTCATCATCATCAAAAAACACAGTCATTCATTAATCATCAATAAACACAGAAATAAAATTGAAAACAAAAAGAACATAACTCTCCATCATTATTTATCCATTCATATATATGATATGAAACAAATAAAATGCATTCAGTCATTAGTCATTTTTAAAATATTAAACTAAGAACATCTAAGCATCCTTACAAATAAAACCATTCATAATTGAAAAATTCGTGTCAATTGTCATCTTCATCCATGTCAGTATCATAATCATCACTGGTCTCCTCATTTTCATCACTTTCATCTATATCACTCTCATTAGCTTCCTCGTCCGCCTCAGAATCATCTTCATAAGTCTCTGTCTCAGAAGCATCCTCATTAATATCAACACAAATATCATCACTGCCATCAATGTCAACTATATTGTCAACAATCGTTCCCTCCACACCAGCCCTAACCCATGTAATATCCCCATCATGGTTGATTAGAGTGTCATCCAATTGTTGGATATTGTATGGCTCAACTTCTGCATCTATTGTGTCATCTCCATAAGTATCTTTACCATACATGTCATAAAAATCTCTAGGTGTCATCTTCACGACAGCATGCCAATCTTCTTCAATCGGGTCTCGCACATACCAAATTTGTTTGGCCTGAGATGCTAATATAAACGGTTCATCTGACAGTCAATTATGCTTGTATAGTGAATGTTTGAAGTTCACTAATGTGAACTCAAAATCATCCTTGGTCGTCCCCGAATGCGTATCAACCCAATCACACTTGAATAGCACAAACTTGAAATCATTTGAATAGCGCAATTCAAATATATCTGTTAATACTCCATAATATGTTACATCCCCGGAAACAGGTCGCTTGTCCTTTGCACTTGCAAAACTTTCAGTGGTGGCATCAAGCATAACTCCACTATTCTGAGTATTCAATCTTCTCTCACGCTGCTTTGTGCGAAACCTAAACCCATTTACAATATATCCCGTATATCTTCTAGCCCATTGGGAGGGGCCTGAAGCCAAAATTGTAACTTCCTTTGACACCTTTCCCTCACTTAGATTCCGTACCTAATTTTTTCATATGATTGAGTAATAAAAATTAGATGTGTAAAAATTAAATGTGTCATTAGCATATTAAAATGTGGTTACATATAAATACAAAGATGACTTACATGATCCCCAAACCACTTGTGAAACGTTTCGTTGTGAATGCGATTAATTTCGTAGTGTCCCACACGAGGTCTCTCATGTTTTAGAATTGTTATATGTTTCCTGTAAAATATGTATGTATAAATTGTATAACGTAGAGGGATATTTAATTACATAAAATTTAAAATCCATTCAAATGTTATCTTACTCGCGAAAAGGCTTCACTGCGGCGGAGTCGAATAACACGTAACAATGTGCTTGTGAAAACGAAGTGTCATCAAGCATAAATTCTACTCCTTTACCTAATGCACGACCTATTGAACTTGAGTTTTCATTGGCTTCATCATTTCATAAAGGTCGATTTAACTTACTCTCAACATCACCCAGGTACCTCGCACAAAATGTTGTACATTCCTCTGCTAGGTATCCTTCAGCAATTGAACCTTCTGGACGACTTCGGTTACAAACATATTCTTTTAGTGTGAATAAAAACCTGTTCGTCATTGTAAAAAAATTATAGTATTTATATGCATTAATTTAGATGACAAATACATAATGCATACATGAAATATACCTCTCGATGGGATACATCCATCGAAATTGTACTGGTCCAGCAATCATTGCCTCCTCAGCTAAATGGATTGTCAAATGCTCCATAACATCGAAAAAATTTGGGGGGAATATTTTCTCTAGATGACAGAGTGTAAGAGCAACACGATCTTGAAAATATTCATAATCTTTGAAGGTCATTGTCTTTGAACAGAGCTGCCGATAAAAATTACATAATTCGATCAAAGACTTTGCTACATTCGTAGGCAATGATTTTCGTACTGCTAACGGGAGTAGTTGTTGCATTATGATATGATTATCGTGGCTCTTAAGTCCAGAAATATTCCGGCCTTTAATGTTTACACGCCGTGAAATATTAGATGCATAACCATCTGGGACTTTGATATTCTTTAAAACCTTACAAAATATGTCTTTATCACTTTTACTCATTGTGAAGCATGCTGGTGGTAAATATACTTTGCTATCTGGCAAGCTCTTAGGGTGCAATACTTTTCGAATACCCATGTTCTCAAGGTCTCGACGAGCCTTTATATTATCTTTTGACTTTCCATCAACATTTAACAATGTCCAAAGTATGTTATCGCACACATTTTTCTCTACATGCATAACATCAAGATTGTGACAAATCAAGTGATCCTTCCAGTATGGAAACTGAAAGAATATGCTTTTTTTCTTCCAATTTAGAGAACTATCACAATTCCCTTCACTATCGATACTCGTTTTTCTCTTCTTCGTTGTCGATGAGTGACCCTTCTCATTATTTCTTTCCATTGCCTCTAATTGCTCCAAGATATCACCCCCGGATACTTGAGTGGGCTTGACTTCTCTTTCAACTTTCCCATCAAAAGCTACGGTATCATTTCTAAATTTATGGTTGTGATCCAACCACCGACGATGACCCATATAGAAAAATTTCTTCCCATTCTTTAACCACTGTGAACGAGTGTTCTTGTTGCAACAAGGACAAGCCAATCTCCCTTTTGTACTCCAACCTGACAAGTTTGCATACGCAGGAAAGTCATTAATTGTCCACATTAACGCTGCACGCATGCAAAACATTTTTTCAGATGATGCATCGTAAGTAAGTATGCCATCATTCCACAATTCCTTCAATTCATCAATGAAAGGCTGCAAGTAAACATCAATATTATTTCCTGGGCCGCGTGGACCATCAATCAACGTAGACAGTATAAGATAAGGTTGTTTCATACACATCCGTGGAGGCAAGTTTTATATCATCAAAACAACGGGCCACGTGCTATGAGATATGCTCATTGTTCTAAAAGGATTGAAGCCATCGGCTGCTAGTCCGAGCCTAACATTGCGCGAGTCACTAGAAAAATTTGGATTTTGTTGATCGAAGGTTTTTTATGCTTTAGAATCAGCCGGGTGTCTTAATATGTTGTCGTCATCGCGTTCCTCCGCATGCCATCTCATGAGGGAGGATGTTTTCAATGACATAAAAAATCTCTGAAGCCTTGGTTTCAGTGGAAAGTACCTAACAACCTTTGCGGGAATTTTTCGACCCCTAGCTTCTTCATCATCAGACTCACCCGAAAATTGCTTCCATCTTGATGTATGACATACTATGCAATCCTCACGATCTTTGTTCTCTTTCCAATATATCATACAATCATTTGGACATGCATGAACTTTTCGATAATCAAACCCCAAATCATTAACCATCTTTCTTACTTGAGAGTATGAACCTGGTAGTTTCTCACCCTCCGGAAGTACCTCTTTTAAGAATTGAAGCAATGCTGTAAACGACGTGTGGCTCCACTTATAAAGTGTTTTCATATGAAATAGCCGAACAATAAATGAAAGTGATGAGAAAGATTTGCAACCAGGGTACAACTCGCGTTCCCCGTCTTTCAACAACTTGAAAAATGCTGATGCATTTTCATCCATCCCATCCTGGTCTTCGTACGGGTCGTTACATCGCATACCCTCTTCACTTCGATTTTCGAATATATCATGTAGTAGTCCACACATATCATCTATTGTATTCGAGTCATGCACTTCATCCGCTCCACTAATTCCCATTGTGTATGGAGCACCTTTTACGTGATAAATCCACCTAGTGTAATTCTTAACAAACCCATGTACGATGAGATGCTCATAAACAACTTCTCTTTCATGGCTAATGGTATTTCGACATTTCTTACACGGGCACTTGATCACTAGCTCAGGATATTTATTGGCAAATGCAAAATCAAGAAACCCATTAACTCCTTCAATATAAGGTTGAGAAACTCTTGACAATTCCATCCAACTCTTATCGCTATCCATTTGAAAAGATTGTTGATTACCTCACACTATCACAAAATTGTTGTTAGATTCATTAGGAAAAATTCATAAAAAAATATAATAAATAAACAAAATGTTAAACCATAAATAATTAATATGCTCCTTCAAAACTATGTAAATTTATAAATAGTAAGACTTTAATTATAACACCACTTGCATATGGCCTAATATGAAAACTACCAATATTTACTCATATAATATGGGAAAACTTAACAATCAATATATTTTAACCTTAATTAGTTGACAACAATTAAAAAAACTCACTCATAACATAAAAATTCTATTATTGATTTTTCAAGTGTCACATGAATGTGCTTTCTATAGTCTAACCCCATCATACCAAGTTGTAGTGGCAAAATGTGCCCCAAATATAAAACAACCCATATTAGCCCAGTCTTTTAAATATGGCGCCCATATTTAAAAACTATGAGTTTAATAAGGGGTCCATATTTAAAAGTTATGAGTCAAATATGGGGCCCATATTTGAAAGCTATAAATCAAATATGGAGCCCAATCTTAAAAGCTAAGAGTCAAATATAAAGGTCATTTTTAAAAATTGTGAGTAAAATATGATTTTTTTTACATATACCTGGAATTGTAATACTTACTTTAGTAGAATAAAAATGGGTTGGCCTAGTCCACATTTGGTCTGCCCATATTTGACCCAACCCACATTTAGACTGACCCATATTTGGCCCAACCCACATTTATTCCAATCCATATTTGACCCGCCCAAATTAGGCTCAGCCAATAGTTTTGCCCCTGTGTTAATATCAAGGTAAGATTTGTATTTTTTTCCCTCAAAGTATTAATCTTAGTCCATTCAATTTTTAGTTTTCTATTATATTTGTGATTTTAGGGGAGCTGGATGTTTGACGCATCCTACCCTCTCTACGATACGACGTCATGTCCGTTTATACAAAATGAGTTCAACTGCAAGAAGAATGGCCATCCGGATCAGATGTACCAAAAATATAGGTGGCAGCCTCATGACTGAAACTTAGCAAGGTACGATATATATATATATATATATATATATATATATATAGAGAGAGAGAGAGAGAGAGAAGCCAATCAAAACCCAATATATTCAACATAAAAAAAATACACCGAAATAAATTTTTTAAAAAAATATGCAATATACCACCAAGTACTGCTTGCCTCAGTTCAGTACGCATACAATATATTACCAAAGCTCAGATATAATTTGATAAGATAGAATTCAGAATGTATAAATCCGCTAAATAAATTATCACCTTATTGTCAAGTTATTAAATAATGAAAGAAAAAAAAGTGACATGAACAACCCATTATGCATACACTGAAATAAAATTAAAACCCATTGATTATTATCACCGCAACATACACTGAACGAGCTATCATCCATCGTCGTATTGGTAGTTTACCTTAAAGCTTAAATCTTTAAAAATAAAAAACGCATTTTATGATTAAAAAAACACAGTGATTCTCAGTAACTAAAAACGCAAATTTATGTTTAAAAAACACAATCTACCAGCCATTGATGCATACATTGAAATAAAAAAAACGCAATTTACCTTAAGCTTCAAAGATCAAAACCCAGTGATTATCCGAGCCAGTGGTAAAACTGAATGGATGATAGCACCGTTCCCTCTTCCTTCTTTTAATAGGGGAAAAAGAAACGAGATTGAGGGGTTCTTTTAATAGGGGAAAAAGAAGACGAGATTGAGGGGTATTGGGTTGGTTGATACCGAGACAAGTTGGGAGAGGATTAGGTTTATGAGATGGCGTGAGAGATGAGAACGTGACGGGTGAGAGATTGAGGGAGATACGGACGAGTGAGGGAGATACGGACGAGCGTGATGGGAGAGAGAGAGTGTGTATTTTTTTTTAACAAAAAAACAAACCCCCGCCAAAAACTTGAGAGATGCGCTTTTTTTTTTCTACTTTTAGTGGCATTAGTTATAAAATGTCTAAAAAATACCACATTTATTTTAGTATTAATTCAAAAAAAGCTTTATTTATGCGGCACATCAATATAAATGCTGTAAATTTTCAATACTTGTAAAAAAATGCTGGTAAAAAAAAATTCTCTGCATTTTTAAATAATACCGAGAAAAAAATGCCAGAAAAAATTAGTTTTCTTGTAGTGGGGTTTCCTTGTTTGGATTTCACTTTGCGAGACATCCCACGCATGAAACTTAGCGTAAAGTTAGAAATAGGGATATGTTTGGTCATTACTCCATGAGTTCGGTACCTCGATCGTTATAGGAGCGGGTAATTATATCTATAAGTTGGAAGTTTAATTATGTTTTAAGGCCAGTGGAGTCGGTGGGGGTGGTAAGGAAGCATTGAAAGTTTTGTTTTATCACCACGAGTTAAAGGGTGGAACGATGATAAGGAGAATTTAAAATTTCAATTTCTAGGGGTGAATGAGAATACCCAAGTGTTGTAATCGCGTTATGAGAACAAGGGAAATAAAGAGTAAGAATGATTTTTAGCGTGGATTATTTGGGAAATTTTTTAATACAAGAGAGAAGACTTGTATTTATTTTGATGTAAGTGATTTATTTTAGTAGTTGTATTTATTCGGGAGAATTATTGTACTTATTTTAAGGATTTGAGATTAGTGGTTCTCTTTTGTTGTTGTGGGATGTAGATGCTCTATACTTAGTATTTTGATGGATTTGGTTAGTTTTATCAATGAGTAGCGCGCCGTTCGCTCTTCCCGGGTGAGCGGGGTGCTACAGAATGTGGACATCCTGGTCAGCGGATGATAAAATTGTTCGAGTTGTAAGGATGTGGGAATATAGGTGTGGAATATATGTTTATAGGACTAACATAACGAGGTGGAAGTGGTAGAGTGGATTAAGCGTCGCATGAAAAACGATGATCCATATATACGGGTATGATTAGAGTAGCACACCTGAATTTGGTTGGAAGGCTGTGGGAAGCCATTTAAAAGGGGGGGTATTCCTTCACAAGGGTAGAATTTAATTATTATAGATAACACTCGGAGCGGAGTTGTAATTAGTCAAATGTTGAGAGCAACTGACGCGTACAAAGAATGAAGGTGTTAGTACAGTATAAAAGGGTCCATAAGTGCACATTGTAGAGAAAGGTGCATGGATCGAAACTTTCAGTATACACAAAGGAAAGAAGGAGAGTATTAAGTGGCACTTAATGTGAGACATTTCAAATAGAAGTCGATGTTGAGCGGAGCATAGTGAGTGGTCTCCTCATACACCACTCACAGATAGAAATCGGTTGAAACAAGGGGATCAACCAGAGTATTTTATGGCTACCGACAATTCCTATAGTGGAAGAGGCCAGTAAAGTTCATAAAGTTTATTGGATGAGTTGCCAACCTCAAGGTAAGATCAAGAGTTCCTTCGTACATGTGGAACAAGATGCCTAAGAAGGAAGTAATTGACACTCCTTGGAGTGATTTGCAATATTAGCTAGTGTGCCCCAGTCTTCCTTCGAGAGGAAGGATCGCGCCGGTACGTGATCCTACACGGTATTTTTCTGAATTAGGTTGAAATTTTTATACCCCACCTTCAATATGGGATTTTAGGAAGCAGCGAGGATATCATTTCATTTTAAGCAGGTTTTATCACCTATAATTCGGGGACTAAGAGAGCGGTGATTGACCATTAGTAGAGTAGTGTGAAAATAATTTTGGATTCATTGTGATCGTTTCATTTCCACAATGGTTATAGCTAGCAAGTTGAGTATAGTACGATAATTAGAGGAAGATATTACCTAATGTTAGGGTTCCATGGGAGCACTCATACCTACTTATTGTGAACAATGTGCTTATCGAGGTTTTGGATGTGGAAAAACCTTAACTTTTCTCACTCTGAATGTTAAGAGATGGGCGGATAATCAGAATTTTGGATTGGTTGACTTAGAGTCTGATGACTGGGTGGAATTCCACGACTGCTTTAGGCGAACAAGAGTGGTCAGATGTTCGTATGGTTCCTCTCAGAATGGGAGTTTTGTGTTTAGATAAATTCGAGTAGTTGTCAGGTAGTTAGGTGCGGCCTCCCAATGATGTTGAAATAATGGGAGTCAATGATATATAGACTTGCCTTATGCGAATGTTGTCGAATAGGAGCATATTGTGGAAGTGTCGTTAATGAGAGTGGTAAACAAGCTTGATGTGAAACGGGGGCTATAGTGATTGGGCGCCTTACTTTGAAGTTAGTTTGCATACTAATAATTATCCAAAAATTGTTTTACCGGATATGCCTTATTTTTCAAATTTTGGGACGAAATTCCGTTATTAAGGTGGAAGTATGTAATACCCCGTATTTTTATGGCTTTTTAAATTTGGGGATTTATTAGATTTAAATCGAGATATTAATTTAATATTAATCTGGAAATCATTTAAATATTTACTAGCGTGATGAGAGTTAGTAATTATTGGAATTTTGTTGTAAATTACTTTATGGGTAAAGTAAGATGTGTAATTAAATTTAGTAAAATTATCATGAGAATATAATTTGATAATTTTGGAAATTTTATCGGGACGCGCCTGTGTCGTGTCGGGATTAAATTTGCATTATTAAAAGTGAATAAATTATAAGTCATTCGTAGGGTCATTTTGAGTGCGTCAATGTGTCCGGAAGGGTCGAGATAATCAAAATAATGTACCTGGGGATTTAGTTTGGGTCTCGGGGCATTTTTAGGCCTAATTAACATCCCGGGAGGGCATTTTAGACACTTTGTATTTTTGGGCATGGAAACCCACGAATTTTCTAAGGGTATATCAGATGGTAGGAGTTGTCTTCTAGGGTTAGCATAACCAAAAACCAAGGACGGCCATTGGAGAGGAAGAGGAGAAGCTTTCCAAGGAGTTCTAGGCCAAGAACTCCACTGTTTGCACCGCCGTCACCGCCAAATTGTAGATCAGCGATGAGGATCACAACCACACCAATTTCTGCCACAAACCAGAAACAAAGATTTCCGTGCAAGTATCTATCTTGCTTTATTTTAGTTAATGCTTCAATGATATTATTCTAGGGTTCATTAGGACTAGTTTTTATGAAAGAAAACATATATTAGAGACTCGAATTTACATGTTGTAGAGGTAAAGATCGTATTATGGAAATCTATTTCATATGTAGAGGTTGAACCACGAATTTTCATTGACTTAGGAGTAGAAAATCTGGAAAAAGAATGGGAAGAACTAGGTTAAAGAAAATATTAGGGTTCTTGAGATTTATAGTGATTTTGCCCCTTTTAATTCGTTATACTTGATGAAAACTCACATGTCTTACGTAGAATATTAACTATTTGAGTATATAACACTTGTAGCATTGTTTGTTTGGAGTATGGGAGTCAAATATGATGATTTGGATGAGTTTGGAATAGGATTCTCGTAACTGGTATTTCTGCAGTTTCGGCATAACTGTTTGATCGATCGATCGACCCAAGAGCATCGATCGATCGATCGATCGAGCCCCTACCATCGATCGATCGACCCATGCTGGAAAAATCATATTCCCCTTTTTAAATAGTTGATTCCAAGTTAAATGAATAGTAATCATCTGATATTATTGTTAGAACATTTTGGGAGATAAAGAAGGCCAGTAGGACTTTATAAAAATGGAGCATTTAATGTAATACGAAATTAGCATTAACGGAAGTATTTTACACTTAAGGAGTAATGGGAACGTGTGTCTAAAGGAGTGAGACTCGTAAGGAAGTTACGTAGTAAAATAAAAGAGTACCTACTGAAACTACACTTAGGGAGATAGGACTTTACGAGTGTTACTAAGTGAGTTTGGAAAAATCCCATAAATAAGAATAAAAGAGACGAGCCGTTATACGGGATAATCTAGTAATGTGTACTAAGAACGAATATCATTAGTGTTGATGTAAAAAATTAGATCATATCTAATTATTCAATCACAGATAAATAAATGAGACAAAGAATATTTAAAGTGGTTCAGCCTTATAAGAATGGCCTACGTCCACTGTTATGTTATTGCTGAGTGTTTGGGAATTATCGATTACAAGTTCTATCAAGAAATTTCGATCCCCTTACAATGAGGATTGTACAATGTATTTATAGCCCTGAGGCTGTAATATGAAAGGGTAATACATTAAATGATATACATATGAAAGGGTAATACATTCAATGCCCCTTAAGCGTTTGCGTCTGAATGATAAGCATTTAATGAACAGTCAAACTGTTGGTTATCCAGCTATTAATGCTTTGTTCGAGGTGCAGCTCGGACCCCCTGAGTTGCTCGGACCGCCTAAGCTTCTCGGTGTTTAAGAGTTCCTCGGAGAGTTCTTATTCCTCGGAGCGTACGAGTTCCTCGGGGGAAGCAGTGTTCCTCGTTGTAGTATGGTTCCTCGGAGCGTGTGAGTTCCTCGAAAGTGTTTGTTGTTTCCATGTAGATTGCCACGTGTCTTCACTTGATTGAGCCATGTCAGCAGACTAAATTTGGTATCAACAGAAGCCCCAAATGTTTCATAGTTCGAACTTTGAGGAGTGTGGAACATTCTTTCTCGGAATATGGCAGTTTTAAATGGTCATCCTGAAATTTAGGAGTCTTTTGTATTTATTTCTCCTTCCAAATTCGTAGAATCAGGCTTTTTGAACTTTTATACTCGCTTTGATTTTCGCGCCCTTTTTATCTTTTTAGCCGCCGGTAGCATAATCATCTCTTTTTGTAATCATTACTTTTTCCTTTTCCCAAGGCAGAGTATTTAAACGTCACAGACAATACCATCGTCTTCTAATTTTTCAAATTTTTATCTTCGAGTTTTCCATCATCTCTTTCTCTCCTGTGTATTCATCTCTTCCATCGTTCGTTGTCAACAGATCCATTCTTTTTCTGTAAGATCTTCTTCCTTCTTCTTCATTTCTTTTATTCATCATGGTTTACCCTGTTGAATCTCTTGATAAGTTTCGCTCTGATTTTTCCATTCCCTCCTGGGTTGTTCTAGAAGAGCTTTCTGAGCCTTCTGGTTATTTCCGTTTGGCTGAGGGACATTGGTTCCCCAGTCTCTTTATTGCTAAGTGTGGATTTTCTTTTCCACCCAATCCCTTATGTCTGTAATTCTGTCAATACTTTGACGTTGTTCCTGCAAGAATAGCCCCAAATACATGGAGAATGGTTAATGGGGTTCATAGGTTAAATCAAATCTATGGAACTCGCATAGGAATTCCCGAAATCATGTTTTGCTATAGATGGGTTGTAGGCGATAATACTTTTTATTTAGAAACTAGATTTTTAAATAAGGCCTTAGTAGTCAATCTCCCGGATGCCAATATGACTATTTTGAGCACGGGGTTGTCATAAAAAATTGGCAACATGCTCCTTTATCTGGAGATGAAGTTTATCAGGGTCCCAGATGCCCTCCCTATGGCAATGGGATAGGTTATTTTTATTTCGTTTTATTTATTTTGAAATCATGCTTCTTTTGTGTTTGACAAAATGTGCCACTGATATTTTAATTTTGATTTATTTGCAGTTGACAACAAATGAAAGTGTCCAAAAGAAGCAGACATAAATATAAGGCACTTAAAACTTATCTGGAGTTTACATCAGAGTGTTGCCGAAGAGCACATTAGGCCAGCTTCGTATCTTCTGCAGTACAAGAGCTATACCACTTCTTTCACTGCTCGTCCGGTGATAAGTGAAGCAGAACCAGTACCAGCCTCTGCAAGTTCTTTGCCTGAATCACACATTCCTTTAAGTGAAAGGATGAAGAAGAGAAGACCTCTCACCCTTTTCGAGAAACCTGCCTCTAGTGCTGGAGATGCAAAAAGAAGTAAGGTTGACGTCCCAGGGGAGGGGACAAAGAAAACTGATGCACCTTCCTCGGCTGCTGCTGTGAAGGTTGCCGAGAAGCCCCAAGTGTCTTCGAGCAGGTCTGCTGCTCCAGGAGAAGTGATTGTAATATCACCGACCAAGAGTTCTTCCTTGGTCGAAACTGTTTCTGTTCCCCTGAGGAGGCTGAAGAAGAGCTCCTCGGTCAATTTGGCTGAAACCATCACTCAGCCCCAAATTACTGGAACTGGTGTTCCGACTTTTGTTCCCCCTAGCTCTGCCATGAGCTCGGTGAAGACTTGGATCATTCCCGAGATCCAAGCTGTTGAAGAAAACCTTACTCGGGACATGGTCACTTCGTTAGCTGCTCGCCATATTGCTTCTGTACGTCTATTTATTTTGAAATTTTCATCTTTCCTTTGTTATATCTGTCTCTGACTTGCTTTCATTTTCTTTTAACAGTTGGTGAGATGCTTCAACACAATTTTGAAGAAAGACGAAGCCATTAAAGCTTCAAGCTCCTCGTCAGGTGTAGAGGAGGCTCTGGTGGGCCTGAGGCAATCTTTTGAAGATTCTCGTCTGAAGTACGATGCTGATAAGGCAATCTGGGAGAAGAAATTTACCTCCATCGAGCAGGAGAAGGCTCAAGCTGTTCAAGTCTCCAAGGGTTTGGAGAAGAAAATAAAGGACTTGTAGGAGAAAAATAAAGACCTCGACAAGAAGCTCAAAATTGCTGGAAAGTTTGAGAATAAACTCAAGGTTGCTGAGGAAGAATTAATCCATCTTCGGGAAGTAAGTCGGCAGAAGGAGGAGGTGAAAATAAATTGAAAACTGCTGAAAACCTTCTGTCCGAGAAGATCTCCTCAGAGAAGTTAAAAAGAAAAATGGCTGTGAGGAAGTCTTTCAGCGCTGGCTGGGACAAGGGGTGGAACAAAGGCTTGGCTGCCATGATGTCGCAAGTTGAATATGGCAGCCTAAAATATTTTAGAGATGGGTGGGTCACAGCTCTTCAGGAGATGAGGATTGATGAAACTTCTGAGCTCTTCCAGCGACACATCCCTGGTCCCCTTCTAACTCCTGAAGATGAAGAAGAGGACGAAGCTGCCTCCGAAGAGTCTTCTATGGTGATGGGAGATCATCCCCCAGCCATCCAACCTGCTACCGAGGAACTTCAGCAGCTCGCTACTTCCTCCGAGCAACCTCTAACACTTCCCCAGCTACTATCCGTTCCGTCCGAGCAACCTACTTCCTCGTTCCAGCCTCCCGAGAAGGTTTTGGGAGACAAGAAAAAGGTGTAGAGTTGTTCGGGTTTCTCTTTATATTTTTCTTTTGTCAAATGTAACCATGAATATGTAACTTTGAACGTTGATATAATAAAACTTGAAATTTCATTTTTGCATACTGTTGTCTCTTCTTCATGCTCTGTTTTGATTCTTATTGATTATTGCTTTTCTTCCTCTGCTAGTTTCTGGCCAGGATGGAATTATTATCTGCTCACGATACAAAGCTGCTGAGGCAATGCAATGATTATTTTAAGGCGGGTCACACAGATCTGAGTACGACACAAATCCTCGACATCCTCGGCCAAGATGCTTCGGGCCAGGCAGTTGAAGCCTACCAATACTTGAAGACCCTGCTTGATCGTGCAGTGGCCAATAATGTGGCTTATTATGACATGATCGAGGATCTCCAAGGCATCCTCGAAGATCTTCAGCAACAATACAAAGAATCCACTGCCCTCTTGCACGAGGGGTATGAGAAGACATATTAACAAATCATTGCCGACAAGGGCTAACAGAAGCGTTTTGCTGGCTACGATGTGAGGGAGAGAACTCTGAGGGGTAAAGTCGAGGAGTGCAGACAAATAGATGAATTATTAGAGAAAAAGAACAACAACCTATAAAGAGAGTTGTCACAATTGAAGTCTGCAACTTCCACTTCAAAAGCCTTGATCCCTGTGACTGATGAGGGATTCTCGTTCTTGGAGGTCGAGAACGCCAATTTGAGGGACGAGTTAGAAACCTTGAAGTGGTCTGGCCCTTCTACATCTTCTAGTGGTCGAACAAGAGCTCCTCGGGGACGAGCAAGAGCTGCTCGGATTCCTGTCGAGGAACAGAGGACTCAGTCTGCTTTAGAGAACCGGGCCTTCCAATTAATGGCGAAGAACCAGGCATTGGTTGAAATGTCAAAGAAGATCAGGGACCTGGAAGAGAATCTTTCTGCACAGAAGTCAGTCTTGGAGAATAAGGAACTCTTCATCAAGAATCTCCACGAGCAGCTGGTAAGACTGACATATCAATTCCACAAACAGTCCAGGGAGTTCTGGATGGCTGGGTACAATGAGGCTCTTTACCACTTGGACGATCGTATCCAGAATGCCAATAATGAGGGCTATAAGCAAGGCTGGTTGAATGCCTTAGGTGTGCTGCAACTCAAACAGGGTCATTACCTGTGGGACTACCACGATCTTGGGCTGCTCGACCTACCCATGCCACCATTCAAATTGGATATGAGTTGGATCCCTGCTAGGGCCATTCCTCAGTGCTTGATTTCCAAATATCTCGGCGACTATAATATCCATTCAAATGTCGAGATATCTCGTCCAAAGCATCTCCTAGATCGATCATCCGTGATGAATATCAGGATGTTAAAAGATCTCAACTTCATAAATTCTCCTCTTGCTTTAAATGATCCGCGTGCTGGCGAGGAACGTGTTTCAAAAGCAGAGGGGAAAAGACCAATAAAATAGGAATATTAATGTAACAAATTTGTATACATTTCATTATCAATGTAATATGTTTTGGATTTAATGAAAGACTTTCATTTTTGTTCGCAATCTTAACTGCTATTATCTTGTAAAACACTTTATATTTGTGCATGTGTATCTGTTAAAAAGATAATGATATTGTGTTATTTGTTGACCAACTTATTGTCGACCAACTTATTGTCGAGTAGTCACTTGGTCGAAATGATGTTTTGTTCTAACTTAGTAATAATTAAAAAGTTACGAGTACCAAAAATGTTGCTCGATCACTTTCTCGTCTTCATAAAATGTTTCCGACCAACCAAGGTCGGTAAATTTTCCTTGTCGACCAACTACAGTTGGTGGGTTTTTATCCCCGACCAACCATACTTAGTAGAATTTTTTTCTTAAATGTTTCCGACCAACCAAGGTCGGTAAATTTTCCTTGTCGACCAACTACAGTTAGTGGGTTTTTATCCCCAACCAGCCATAGTTAGTAGATTTTTTTCTTAAATGTTTTCGACCAACCAAGGTCGGTAAATTTTCCTTGTCGACCAACTACAGTTAGTGGGTTTTTATCCCCGACCAGCCTTAGTTAGTCTTTTTGAAATAATTTTACTACCCGACCAACTCAAGTTGGCATTTTCGAGAATATATTTACTTCCTAACCGACATAAGTTGGCATTTTTAGGAATACTTTTATTTCCCGAGGAACATATAGTTTTACTTCCCGTAGGAATACAAGTTTTACTTCCCGGAGGAATACAAGTAGCTTTACTTCCCGGAGGAATACAGGTAGCTTTACTTCCCGGAAGAATATTGGTAACTTTACTTCCTGGAGGAATATTGGTAGCTTTACTTCCCGGAGGAATATTGGTAGCTTTACTTCCCGGAGGAATATTGGTTTTCGAGAATAAATTTGAGTAGCTTTACCAGTCGTTTCCCACAGACGGTGCCAATCTGTTGATGTAAAAAATTAGATCGTATCTAATTATTCAATCACAGATAAATAAATGAGATAAGGAATTTTTAAAGTGGTTCATCCTTATAAGAATGGCCCACATCCACTATTATGTTATTGCTGAGTGTTTGGGAATTCTCGATTACAAGTTCTATCAAGAAATTCCGATCCCCTTACAATGAGGATTGTACAATGTATTTATAGCCCTGAGGCTGTAATATGAAAGGGTAATACATTAAATGATGTACATATGAAAGGGTAATACATTCAATACCCCTTAAGCATGTGCGTCTGAATGATAAGCATTTAATGAACAGTTAAACTGTTGGTTATCCAGCTATTAATGCTTTTTTCGAGGTGCAGCTCGGACCGCCTGAGTTGCTCGGACTGCCTAAGCTTCTCGGTGTTTAAGAGTTCCTCGGAGAGTACTTGTTCCTCGGAGCGTATGAGTTCCTCGGGGGAAGCAGTGCTCCTCGTTGTAGTATGGTTCCTCAGAGCGTGTAAGTTCCTCGGAAGTGTTTGTTGTTGCCATGTAGATTGCCACGTGTCTTAACTTGATTGAGCCATGTCAGCAGACTAAATTTGGTATTAGCAATTAGTATGGGTCGTGGGTGTACCTAACTTAGAAATGGGAATGGTAGTTTATATAAATATGACTGTGGTTGTGGTTGTGAATATACAATAAAAGTGTAAAAATCATGCCCGCACTACTTGCTATCACTGAGGTTACTGCGCCGGGACAGTCTTATCTCAATGGGACCATATGGGGGATATTGACTTGTACCCTAGAACATAGGAATTCTTGGTACAGGATATCGGATCGATAGTCAGACGATCCTAAGATACGTGAGGGTATGTTATGGATTGCTTGTTAAAGAGTGTAAGGATCTTCTGAGAATCTCTTGGCTTGTCGGGTTGTTTGAGCCTCTCCCATAAGGTGACCAATAGATAGACTGTGTTTGATTTTAGGAGTCGCAATTGCCCAATCACGATCAATGCTCCTTATGTGTTGGCAAAGCTTTGCGTATTCGACTTCTTTAATTTCTCTCTCGAACCTTTTGTGAGTCGAATCACGAATGTCAAGGTAGATATCGTCCCAAATATTCATTACTACAAAATAGTATAAGTAACCAATGCGATAAAAAAAATATTCTTAGGAATAATCGTATAAATCGTAGGTGAAAGATTATTGTATTTGGTTCTGCATAGGCATAAAATCTGGTGATGCTTTGATACCATGTTGTCGCATTTGCGAAATTTATGTTTATAATGGTGAGTAAAGAATAAATTAAATTTAACAGTTAAACTAAAAGCAACGAAAATTTAAAAGACTTTTATTAAGGAGATGCCTAGCATCTTATTACATAGTTGAGTCTGAAATAAATGGAAATATATAATTTATTCGTACATGCCACATATAAGTTAAAATTGGTAGAAAACATTCGGGAATCATAAGAGCTGATAAGTCACGGTGTAGATATTCCAACAGGGACTACCATCTTTGTTTGCTACCACCCATAGGTATGTAACCGAAAATATTTCTTGAGGTATAATAGAATAAAAGTCCAGATGTGTGGGACGTATCTCAAATTCTCCAGGTTCGTCATCCATCTGGAAGGAAAATAATTAAGAAGACATGCCAAGTAGATAATTTTTATTTCTACACAAGGTACGAGAGAAAAATGTATTGTTATAAAGTTAGATTTAATATTCATGTCATAAAATTCTGGAGGCAACTAAAATATCATAGAACTGCCATGGGTGTACTGACATTTAATGATATGTAAATGATTGATATGGTAGAGTGTAATAAATTAAGGGTTCAGACTATAACAAGATAACCCATACATTATCAGTTATAGGGGCTTCAATTTCATAAACATACCATTACAATATCGTCCAAAGTATAATATATACTTGGAGAGGCAATCCCAAAATATTGGGGAATAATAAACACAATAAGTCTTGTCAACTTAGCTAGAGTGGTAATCATACGTATGTAGATAATAAAAACTAGGCACTCAACATCGGAGTCCTACAGACCAATTAGAATTACCGTGGTATACCAGGATCTAATCCTAGAATCGTAGGTATGCTATTAAGGGTTTCACTGATAATGGTTTATAAATTGAAGGGTAATATGCAATTATAGTAGGTTGTAGGGCTATACCACAATTAAAGGTAAACAAAAGAGTTCAGTGGCTTTAACTGAGTCATAAACTGTAACAGTTTATCGGTTTTAAGAATAACTAAAATATCAAGAGAATTAACATACGAAATAAATATGAACTACACAAATGAGTTTGTATGTGAAATACGAATTCAACTTTATCACAAAGTGAAATAAAAATCAGTAATTGGGAAAGACATAAGCTCAATGTTAATACTGAAGTTAAAATCACCTACTTTGAAATATATACGGATTCCGAGTGTATATGTCTAATTCATGGGGTTGACTGGGAAGTCTGAAATCATGGAGAGTGTAAGTAGGTCATAAAGGCCTAATATAACGCTTATGTGATGTAGTAAGATACAAAACTGGAATTAATTACACTACAAGATTTACTAGGAGGGTTATAATTATAATTATAATTTTTTTTACAATTAATGTTTCCTACATTTCTATTTGGATTTGAACTTAGTGATAGAAGACAATTTGGTATTATTTAGGCTAAAGAAATTGTGGAAAAAGTTTGGGGTCATTCTAAAATACTTGAAAAATAGCCAAGGGTTTATGTGCAAACTAAAACTTAATTTTTTTAAACTTAAAACGGGTTTTCTCGAGAAAATGCTTTCATGGGATCCAAATGGGGTGACATATACCATTTTGTTTGGATTAAAAAAGAATTTTTGGTAAAAAATCAAAATTTTCTGATTGAAGATACGCCCTCACGCGCTGAGTCAAATTAATCACGTGCCTGGTTTGATTCCCACTCACACGCGTGGAACCCTATCATCTTCAACCTTCGACAGTTTGACTTTAGGGTTTCAAAACTTTGACCTCAAATTCGAAATGTTTTAGGAATCTTATTAAGTTGATTCCTGAATGAAAGTTGCCTAATTTTTGAAGAGAGATCCAAACATATTGGTTTTAAGAATTTTGGTGGGCTAAATCAAGTTATTGGTTTTTCTGTAAAAATGGTGAAATTTTGACCAAATGTAAGTAACTCAAAGCTATCAATCCTGTTCTGGCACCATAAGGGTTTTATTCTATATAAAAGATGTGGAAGAATAAGCCTGGGGTAAGGGATTTTGGTGGAGTAAAACTCTCGAATTATTTTTCTAAAATTTCCAGGGCCAGAAACTTCAAGCTTTTATTTGGGGTATTAAACCAAGTTTAGTTCAATTTAAAAAGCCCAGGTTCCTGAGAGTCTAAGCTCAACTTACCCTTCTTTGAAACTGGTTCAAAGCCAAGGAAGCAGAATCCACCATTGAAACTCAAGCTTTAATGGAGTTTTCTGATTTTTGAGCCATTTCAGTGCATACACAAGTTAACATTCACATGAAAACTCATAATTCTACTCTATATATATGCAGAAATATAACCAAATTAAAGAACTAAGCATTCATGCATAAAATAATAGAAAAGCATAAACTCTTAAATTTTTAGTTTGAATTAACTCTCAGCTGGGATGGTTTTCTTTTGTGGTAAAAGAGGATATTTATAGTGTTTGTGGGGAGGATTTGATTGGTATGTTTGGAGGTGGAGATGAAGTTGAATTGCACAAGTTTTAATTAATGTTTTATTGGATGTAAAATGGGTATCATGTTTAACCCACATGGTACAAGCCATCCTAGTTGTCCAGCTGGTGCCATGTCACTAGGGGAAAGGGTAAATAATTTTAGGTTTTGGTTTTGTTCCTTGGATAGGTTTTGAATAAGTTTTAAGGGTTTTAATTTAATAAATAAAAGTTTAGGGACTTATGTGCAATTTATTCAATTCTAATGGGATGGTTCTTAATATTCCTGCAAAATATAAGTCATTTGATTAAACTTTGAGTATAGTTGGGGTTCAATTTATATAGGTAAGTGTTAGTTATCTAAATTTTCCTTAAGGGGCATCTTAGTAATTTGGTAAAAGTATAGGGTTTATTTGGAATTTCCATCTATTTAATGGACTAAAGGCATGTTTAGAGTGGGTTATTAAAATAGCGATTGAAAAAAAGGAGAGTATATCCGTCAGAATGGGGTGGAAACACCACATAGAAGTTAGAGGAATAAGAAGGGGGCAACGGATGATAATGCAATACAACCCTACAGAGAGAAAATCTCAACCATACGAAAAGGGAGGCATAGACGTTGTGTGTTCGATTTCAAATTATCAATTGGGGAAATTCCCTTTTCATATCTTTAATAACAAGAGTACACTCTTGATTCTAGTTAATTTAGCTTCTTTTGTCTTTTTTTGGTAGCTGATGGGGTATGCCCCTCAATTGTTTTGTTTATGTTCTTTGGCTTAAGGGGAATGCCCTTCATGTCTTCTTTGTCTTATGGTCATCCCTATTCTCATTAGTGGTTCTTCTTTCTTCAATATACAAATGATTTCCTATTTTTTTTTTCTAGAAAGATACATGAACCTAATTACATCATTTACAGTAAAACTAAACTTGTTATTTTACTCATTTGTTAACATCAAACCCAACCTCCCAGATTTGGCAGCGAAATCACGAGGCCTGAAAAACATAAACATAGGAATTGTGAGAAAAATACCTCAGTGAATGCATTACTTCTATATTATTGCATAAATGAGAATGCAATGAATCTGATCCATGTAATTATGTATTTACTGGTCTGGTATATTCATATTCAACGTCCCAACTTTCCAAACCATGGTTCACTAATCTTTTTTAGGAAATTGTGGGTATTATGAATAGAGAACCATATACAATGAAAAAGGATAACTCTCGAAGAAACTAGGCAAGCGAGACATCCCCTAGGCCCAACAATAAAACTACACTGAGGGGAATACCCCATCAGAGCACAAAAAAGAGAACTAAACTAACTATAATCAATATTTGATTTGGGTGACCCCAATACAAGAAAGCCATCCAGTTACCACCGATTCTCATAGATTTCTTCCAAGTACCTTAGCTTTAACCACGTTCTTAATCACTTTCATAATAGTCTCAATAGATTTGAACTTCCCATTAATACTTCTACGATTTCTCTCAAGCCATATGCAATACACAATGGCAAACAAGGATAAGCATATGATCTTGTTGATGAATTTCTTTCCCTTATATGCGAAGACATCAAACTCCAAGTCATTATCCCACTTGAACACCCATTTACATACTTGGTTACTGAGAAAGATCTCATCCCAAATACTTTTAGCAAAGCAACATTGAGAGAACAAATGATGTATGGACTCCTCATGTCTATTACAGATCTTACAAAGGTCATTATCAGCAATACCCCAACTATGAAGCTTATCTTTAGTGTAGAGAGCACCCCTAAAAACCATCCACAAAATGAAAGAACATTAGGGGATATAATATTTACTCTAAACTAACCTACTCCTATTAAAGGTTGAAAGATTGGTAGATACTTGCTACCAAGTAGAAGAGATAGATGATCTATCATTTTGGAAGCACCTTGGTTTTAACCATGTTATCAATCTCTTTGACAATAGTATCAGTAAATTTGAAGAACTCGTTTACATTTCTACCATTTCTCTCAAGCCATATGCAATACACAATGGAAGAAAATGATAAGTATCGGATCTTGTTGATGAATTTCTTTCCCTTATATGCGGAAATAGCAAAATCCAACTCATTATCCCACTTGAACACACCTTTATAGACATGGTTCCTGAGCAAGATCTCATCCGAAACACTTTTAACAAAGCGACATTCATAGAACAAGTGATGTATGGTTTCCTCATGGCTATTATAGATCCCATAAAGGTCATTATCATCAATACCAAAACCGTGAAGCTTATCTTTAGTATAGAGAGCACCCCTACAAACCAACCATAAAATGAAAGAACATTTGGGGATAGAGTATTTACTCTAAACTAGCTTACTCCAATTAAAGATTGGAAGAGTGGGAGAATATACTAAGAAAAAGCTATAGATAATCTACAATTTTGGTTAGGCAATTAAGTCACCCTATTAAGGACATCAACTCTAATAGTGGGGAGATCAACATTCCTAATCTCAAAGAAGCTCCTAAGTCACAGTAGAAGTCCATCTCCATCCATTGTTGTGGATGAATTCAACTAACTTAGCACTACACCAAAAAGGCCAAATTGCCACCCTTCAGCCGACCACCCTTGTCACGGGCAATGATCGTGATAAAAAACACATGTTTTTTATCACAGTCATTGACCGTGACAAGTCCGTGACAACTGTACTTGTCACGATCAATGACCGTGACAATCTTAGAAAGCTATCACGGTCAAAGACCTTAACAGGTTCGTGATAACTTTTTCAGTAAAATAAACCCTTCCCTCTTTTTTTCCCACCGTTTTGTTTTTCCACACTCTCTCTCTCTCTCTCTCTCTCTCTCTCTCTCTCTTTGTGTGTATATGAATATGTGTGCGTGTGTGTACAGTGTGCTGCGTGTGTGTGGGGGGGGTGGGGGGCAGTGTGCTTGGGTGTGTGCAGGTGTGTGTGCGTATATGTGTGTGTGTTGGGTGGGTGGAGGGGGTGGGGGTGGGAGGCAGTGTGTGTGTAGTGTGCGCGTGTGAGGGCAGTAAGGGTGGGGGGGGGGGGGGGCGTGTGTGTGTAGCGTGTGTGTGTAGTGTGTGTGTAGTGTGCATGTGTGGGTAATGGAACAATTAGGGTTTCATACGTAAATGTGTAAATACCCAAATATATGTTGTACCCTTAAGTATAAATACCCAAATATTATTGGCTAATACATAATGATAAGTAATTAACCCTTTAGATTCTCCCCATTGTTGGTTTCATACGTAAATATATAAATGATGATTCTCCCCATGTTTAAGAGGCTTAAAGTTCAATTTGAGATTTTTCTCACGAAATAGTCATAATAGGAATTGGAATTGGGACTTACAATTATTATTGTTAATTTAATTATGACTTTAATTGGATATAAATGAGTTAGGAGCCTTTAGATTCCCCCTATTAATTGTTGGTTTTAAATTAGTAAGTAGTTAGTTTGAATTGATGTTTAGGATTTTTAGTATTTGTACATATTGAGGGTTAGATGCTGTTATTTTGGAATTCAGAATTAAGTTGTTAAACATTAATATTACACCGTGACAATTGAAACGGACAAATTGATTAATAAAATATAGCTTTAATTGTAACTTTAATTGTATAGCTTTAATGATGATATATTTATAAGACGTGATGAAATGAATTAATTGAGTAGATGAATTAGAAGGAGTACGGGATACACATTTGTTGGTTTGTTGTTGTTATTGCTGTTGGATTATAATGGACCGATGTTGGGTTGGTTAATTTTGGAAGTGGCATGACCACTGGATTATTATCGAATTGGGGGGGGAGTTTTCCATTTTTTTCTAAAATTAATTTGTGTCACGAACAATATATTATTAATTCATATATATATATATATATATATATATATATATATATATATATGTTTAATTTATGATAATTAAATGAAACATACTTGAAATTACATATAGTGCGCATAAAAACTAGCCTTCTAGTTCTTATGTGTACGCATTCAATAGCCCTTAGACCCGTTCGAGAGTCATTACCCCAGTAATGAGATCTCTCGAATTGTCCCGTTTGGACAGTTTGGGACTGCATAATTTTTGTATAATAATATTCTTAGTGGCTTACACTTGTTACTTTTGGAGGAAGTTCTGCAGTCGTATCCTAATGTTCTTTGGGTACATACTAGATTGGCAAGTGTGAGTGTTATTTCAATTGATAAATTGAAATAATACTCACACTTGCGAATCTACGTCGTGTACTTGGAGAACTATGAGAATATGCTGTCGAATTTTTCTCAAATTGTAACAATGTGCATGAGCCGTTATGTATATTATAGAAATATGCGGTCTTGAATAGGATAGGACCACTCACCCTTTAGAGGAGAGGGAGGAAATAATCATTAATATTATAAATTGAATCTGAATTTGAAATTTAAAAATCGAATATAAATAGGACATAATTAAATGAAACATATTATAAATCTAAGTTTTGTTTATACTAATCCACTATTATACGCTTCTTACCTTTAATAGGTGATTATTTGTAGTAGCTGTGATGAGATATCCTAAATACAAAGAGTAGATGGGTGAGACAAATAGATTGGGGGATGTGTTTCGCAGAGGTGCTAATGAATTTGTGAAATACGCAAAGAGATGTCATAATGATGAAGAGTTTCCATGTTCGTGTGCTAGGTGTAAGAATGGTAAGGTGTTTGAGTGGAAACGGTTGAACTACATTTGTTAAGATGGGGTATGCAAGATAATTATCGATTTTGGAGTTTTCATAGGAAATTAAAAGTTCCTTTTGTCCTCGAACCTTCACAACAACCTTCAACAAGTAGGATAGATGTAAAAGGGGATGACATAGATCATAATATGTTAGAGTATTTAGTTGATGACGCGTACGGCGTTCATGAAGTGGAAGAGAATGTGGTCACTAACGATGTACAAGGTTCAAGTGCTCATGAAGATATCAGGATAAACCGTGACGATGACTACCAAAGTTTAAAATTTAAGGGGACCCATCCGTTATACTCTGACTGTGAGGATCAAACAACTTTACATGCCATGGTTGGTTTGAATAGTTTGAAGACCTAATATGATTTGTCTGGAAATAGCATGACAGAAATTCTGAAGTGGGTGAAGGGCTTCCTACCCAAGGAGAATATTCTTCCAAATAGCTATCATGTTATGAAGAATAGTTTGAAAGGTTTTGTTGATACCTAGGCCAAAGGAACCAAGTGATTACATCGACTTCTACCTGGCTCCTTTGGTAGAATAATTAAATGAGTTGTGGGAAGAGGGTGTGCAATCATTTTTAGAAAAGAAGAGTTTACGATGAAAGCTATGTTGATGTGGGCAATTCATGATTTTTCAGCTTATAGGACATTATTCGGTTGTGTAGTACATGGTTATTTGTGGTGTCCTATTTGTGGAGAGGAGACAGAATCTCTTCGTCTCCGCACTAGCTCAAAAAATGTATACCATTGTCATAGGAGGTTTTTACCCCCCCGCTCATAGTTTTAGACTTAAGAAATGTTCCAATTTTTTATCGGGCGGGGTTGAATATAGGCTACGACCGAGAAAACTTTCAGGTTCACAAATTGAAAGTAAATCTTCTGATTGTGGCCATAATATACAAGGCAATAATCCTAAATTTAAGAATGTCAAGCATAAAAAGACCCCAACTAGGAATGGAACTGAGACAAGAAAGGCATGGTCTAGGAGGTTAATTTTATTTGACTTGCCTTATTGGAAGAATAATCCGGTGCCCCATGTATTGGATGTGATACATGCAGAGAAGAACATCGCTGAACATATTGTGGGAACATGCCTTGGGGGAGTCATTCAAAGGATGGAGAAAATGCATGAAAAGTCCTTAAATCATTGAAACTTAAGCCATAACTATGGTTGAAAGAAGATAGTAGGGAAGGACAATAATTCCCCCTGGTGCGTTTACTTTGATGAGTGGGGAAATAAAGGTTATTTTAGACACAATATATAATTTGAAGGTTTCATCTAATTTTTTGTCCAATTTGCAAAGGACTGTGAATTATGCTGCCCATGATTTACATAAGTGTAAGTCCCACGATTGGCATGTGATCATGCAATTGGTTCCTCCATTGTTTAAACACTGTTTCTCCAAGCACAAGGAATTGCGGAGGGCTATTATGCAAATTAATATCTGCTTCTCCTTTTGTGTGAGAAGGGAGTCAATCGAGAGCACATAGTGGTTGCAAAATTGGCGGTGACCGAAGCAATTTGTGTGTTGGAGAAGTACTTTCCCCCATCATTCTTTGACATAAGTGTTCACTTGTTGGTACACCTATGCCGAGGAACTTCTTTGCGGTCCAATTAGATATCGATGGATGTATCCGTTTGAAAGATTAATGAAAGTTTTCAAAGATTGCGTCAAGAATACACGATACATTGCAGGATCAATTATAGAGGAATACATCACCGTGGAGTCATCAATCTATACTCGGGAATATATTCCTGACTCGACCATCGTTGATGACATTGATGAGTTCGTCAATGAGGGTGGTCATGTGATGGGCAAACGAGTGAAATTAACGAGTTTGCAACATGAACAAGTAGCACGTTATCCATTTGCCACACATGAAGATGTCGAAGAATGGAAAAGTAAGTTTAAATTACTTTAAGTTTTACATTATTTTAGATTATTTTATACATGATTAATTTTGTAATACGTTCGTCACATTAATTTTATGTAGAAAATATAAAGCATCTGAGAACAATAAAAGACGAAAAATAATGGCACACTCAGTCAGCGAATTTAGGCGGTGGTTGTCAGATGAGGTAATTATAATGAAAATGGTTGTTATATAACGTTACATTACAATAAAAATTTACAACTAACCTAATTAATTTATCTATATTCTCAGCTCTTAAAGACGGGTGATGCGATATCAAAGCTTGCTCGTCTAGCCACTGGACCCTTGTTCATGGCACAAGAGTACAAAACGTATCGATTGAACGGTTATGTATTCGGCACAAGGGTGTACGAGGAAAGTACAAAGGTATAGAACTCGGGCATTTCATACAAGGCTCTTACTTTCTTTTGAGCGAGCGCAAAAGATATAAACCTTGTTGCAGCTGAATGACTTACTATAGTGTAATTCAAAATAAATTTGAATTGGACTATGTAAGCTTCAAAGAGGTTGTAGTTTACTGTGATTGGGTGAGAGTTATGGATGAAAATGCTTGTAAAGTTGATCATGGGACCAATTTGATCATGATTGACTTGTCCAAGTTGAAGAGCAACGAACACGTGGGCGATGAGCCGTTTGTTCGTGCATTTCAAAAGGTCAAACAAGTGTTTTACTCGGAGTATATTAACAACAATTCGTGGTCAATCGTCCTACATGCGCCAAAGCGTCTAAGAAGTAGTGTGGATGACTTGGCCGCTCCTACTGAATATTAATCCACTTTTTTATGATAACCCGAATTTGAAATAATTTTTAGATTTGTAATAAATATTCCAATTATCAGACAATAGTTTGATGCTTTTATCGAACATCAGTTTACTGCTTTTAATTCATTTGTACTTGATCATTTTCTCTCTTTCTCTCTTTCCTTTGTATATGTGTGTGTGTGTGTGTGTGTGTGTGCAGGTGTGCGGTGGAGGGGGGGGGGAGAGTTTTCAACTATTTTCTAAAATTACTTCGTGTCATGACCCATTTGAGAGTGGCATGGCCACATAAAATGTTTGTATGTCTTCTTCAGGGGTGTGTGTGTGTAGGTGTGTTTGTATTCTTCTAATTCATTTGAATTTGTACTAATAACAACAATTTTTTTTTACAATAAATGTCTCCTTTGGGAATTAATGCAAGGATGATGATGATGATGATGATAATGATGATGTCTTCTTCAAGGCTCGACGGTAGCGGAGGCGACGAGGGCTCCTCGACCCCTAGGCTCCCCCAAATGGGACAAATTGATAATGGCCGTTGAGAACAAGACGAGCTTATTGACTCGATCCCTCGAACTAGTGAAGACGATTATCGGCCTGGGGTACACCAGTTGGAAGGAGATGCCAAATGAGCTCAAGGTAGCTATTTGGGCGGCACTACAGGTAATGTATTTATATTTTAATTTTAATTTTAATTTATATTTATTCTCAATAAACACTTACATTGTTTTTGTTTTGTATTTGTTTGACAGGAACAATTCAGCCTGCCCCCAGGTGTCCGCGATTTTATGTTGGAGCAGTTAAAGGAGCAACACAAGACATGGAAGAAAAATTTGCAATCTCGGTACTCTGGGAAGACCCCGCCGAAGGAGCCGATCGCATTGGCAAATGGCAAAAGTTCATTGACAATAAGATCGAGGAGCGACAATTGGCATCTCACCAATCGGGGAAGGAAAATCGGGTAAAAAAAGCGGATGTGTATTGCTCCGACCACACGTTTTACACCGTAAAGCACAAGATGGTAAGTTTTTATTTTTCAATAATTACAGAAATATGTTATTCTGCATTATTTTACTTTGCGTTACTTACTAATTTTGCATTATTTTATTTCAGGAGACAAGGAGTGGCCCTAGGGGTAGGCCACATAGGCTCGATGCCTATGTGGCAATTTGGACGAAGAAGGGCAAGGATAAGGAGGTCTCTCCGAGCATCGTGACCACGATTGTAAGTAATTAGATAGTTTAATTTTTGTGAATTGCGTTATAATTTTTTTATTCACTTATTTAACTAATCGTGTGCTTTTTGTTGTTCAGGCAAAGCTTAAGGAAGTGCATGAGTCGCAGTCTGATGCCGACAAGACATCTTTATCCACGGACGTACTCAACCAAGTGATTGGTGCTGATCGCAAGGGGAGGAGTAGGGGGTGAGCTCGCAGGTGGGCAAATCTAGGATCACCGAATGGAGACGAGCAACATCGGGTTGGCTCGTCAGGTGGACACGCATGACGTGAAGCTATCAAGGTTGTAGGCAACGGTCCTAGATATGTACGCATTCATGAAGAAACAGTTAGGCGGAAAGGGCAAGGGAAAGGGAAAGGGAAAGGGAAAGGGGAAGATGGTGGAGGAGGAGGTAGATGAGGATGAAGATGAGGATGTGGACGTGGACGTGGACGTCGCTGCTTCATCGCCGATACGCGTGGACTCACTGCTTGATGATTCAGTCCCCTACTTTTCTCCTGTCCAGCGGCCTATGTCAATAATCAGTTGGCCGAGCGTATTTTTACGTGACATATATGATGGCGAGCGGATAACGAGGGGGTTGAGGGACCCGAATGCCGTCTCGGGTATGCCAGTTCATGGACATACCCTTCAAAACATCGAGACCAAGGTGCTCGTCACGCATGTGATACCCAAAAAAGAGAACTACGCATTATGGTTGAGAAACAATGCAGCGTGACGCATATTAAGGGGTGTCTCAATGTGTATATCGTGTGGCCTTCCTTCCTCCTCGAATCTATCCCAAACTCTATGGCGTGACATTATTTTTATCTATTTTTATTTGGACACTTGGATTATATTTGAATTGTTTTTATTTGTTATATTTTGGTTTGGATATGGATTGTATTTTTATTTTATTTGGATATGGAGTTATATATGTGTTGATGTAAAAAATTAGATTTGCCCTAATTATTTTAATCAGAGATAAAAAGAATAAAGACATAATATACAATAGATTTTTAAAGTGGTTCGGCCTTGCAAGAATGGCCTACGTCCAATGTCTTTGTTATTGCTGATTGTTTGTTTGGAATTCTCGAGGAATGTTTTGCTCAAGAAATTTCGGTCCCTCTCCAATGAGGAGGTTACAATGTATTTATAGCCTTGAGGCTGTACAAATGAAAGGACAATGCGCTGTTATCTAGTAGACATGTACATCTGTATGATAATAAATGAGCATTTAATGCGCAGTCGTCTCCTTGATTATCCTGATTAGAATGCTATGTTGCTCGGACTGCCTAAGTTGCTCGGACCGCTTAAGCTGCTCGGACCGCCTAATTAGCTCGACACGCTCGAGCTGCTCGGGGACCCTGAGTTCCTTGTGGATTCTTAGTTTCTCGATGATCTTGAGTTGCTCGTGGCTTCTTAGTTGCTCGGTGATCTTGAGTTTCTCGATAGAAGTGTACATAATTGCCACGCTCGCAGACACATGCCTGTGAGTGAGTGGTCCATGTCAGCAGACTAAATTTGGTATCAACAGAAGCCCCCAATGTTTCGTAGTTTGATGATGAAGAAAAGTAAGGAACATTCTACTGCTTAGATTTTTGGTTTGTATGGATTTTAGGCAAATTTTCGTTGTATGTAACTCCTTTTTTGAGTGCATAGTATCAGGCTTTTAGAGTATTTTGAAGTTCCATATCCTCTTCGATTTTTGTACCCCTTTTCTTCTTTTTAGCCGTCAGATACGCAAACGTCCGCCTTGGTAATCATTGCTTTTTCTATTCCCGAGGTAAAGTATTTAAACGCGGCAGAAATCCTATCGTCTTTCACTTTTCAAATCTGTGTCTTCGAACTTTTCATTTCTTCTCTATCTTGTGCGTTCGTTTCTTTCATTGTTCGTTGCCAACAGATTCACTCTTCTCCTGTAAGATCTTCTTCCATCTCTTTTATTTATTTTGTTCATCATGGTTTACCCTGTTGAATCTCTTGACAAATTTCGTTCTGAATTTTCAATTCCTTCATGGATCATATTAGAAGAACTTTCTGAATCTTCTGACTATTTTTCTTTGGCTGAGGGACATTGATTCCCAAGTCTCTTTGTAGACGAATGTGGCTTCTCTTTTCCTCCAAATCCTTTATGTTAGGAGTTTTGTCAATATTTTGACGTTGTTCCTGCAAAAATAGCGTCAAATACCTGGAGAATAGTTAATGGAGTTCATAGGTTGTACCAACTTCATGGAACCCGTTTAGGGATTCCAGAAATTATGTATTGCTACAGATGGGTTGTCAGCGATAGTACTTTTTATTTGAAAACTAGGTTTTTGAATAGGGCGTTAGTTTTTAATCTTCCTGATGCCAACAGGGATTATTGTGAACATGGAGTGGTAATGAAAAATTGGCAACACCCTCCATTAAATGGAGATGATGTATACCAGGGTCCTAGATGTCCTCCTTATGGCAATGGGATAGGTTGTTTTTATTTTTTGAAATCTTGTTTTCTTTGTGTTTGATAAAATGTATCACTGACATTTAAATTTTGATTATTTGCAGTTGACAGTAAAAGAAAGTCTCCCAAGGAAACTGAGGTTAATTTAAAGCATTTGAAACTTATCTGGAGTTTTCACCAGTCTGTGGCCGAGGAACACATCTGTTTCTTATTTGTTGCAGTACAAGAACTATACTTCATCCTTTACTGCTCGTCCAGTGGTAGTTGACATTGGCCAAGTACCAGCTGATGATACTTCAGAGCCAAATATTCCTATTGGTGACATAATGAAGAGAAGAAAAGCTCCTTCCTTTTTCGACAAGTCTGATTCTCCTGCTGTGGAGGCAAAGAGAAGTAAAAAAGATATCCCAGAAAAGGGGATAAAGACTGTAGAGGTACCCCCTTCTGATGCTACTAAGAAACTTGGTGAGAAACCCCCTGTGGCTCCGAGCAAGATCGTTGAAAAGCCCCCTGTGGTCCCAAGCAAGATTGTTGCTATCACTCCTCCTAGTGAGGTTATTGTCATATCACCAGTTAAGACAACATCCTTAGTTGAGAGTGTTCATGTTCCTCCAAGCAGGTTAAAGAAAAATCTTTCTGAGAGACTTGCTGAACCAGTCTCTCAACCATCAACTGTTGAAGGTGGTGTTTCAACTTTTATTCCCCCGAGCTCCGCTGTGGGCTTAGTAAAATCTTGGACTATCCCAGAGGTCCCTGACATTGAAAATTCTCTCACTCGTGAGAGAGTTACTGCTCTAGCTGCTCAACACATTACCTCAGTAAGTATTATTGATCTGAGCCTTTTATTTTTTTAATGCTATATTCATACATTGACTTAGAGTTAATTCTTTTCTCAGCTGGTAACGTGTTTCAACAGCATTGTAAAAAGGGATAAAGCCATCAGGGCCTCCAGTTCCTCGGATGGAGTGGAAAAGGCTTTTTCTAGATTAACCCAGTCTTTGAAAGACTCTCATCAGAAGTATGAGGAAAATAAAGTTACTTGGGAGAAACAAGTTAAGTCCGTTGAGCAAGAGAGAGATCGAGCTGTGGAAGCCTCCAAGGAGTTGGAGAAGAAATTGAAAGAGTTTGAGAAGAACAATAAAGAGCTTGAGGAGAAGCTCGAGAATGCTGAAGAGCTTGAGAATAAGCTCAAAACTGTTGAAGAGGAAGTTGGTAGACTTCATGATGTTGATCGCCAGAAACAGGAGGTGGAAGGTAAGTTGAAGGATGCCGAGGAACTTCTTATTGAGAGGACTTCCTCGGAGAAGGCAAAAAGAAGAAATGCCGTTAAAAAGTCCTTCAGCGCTGGTTGGGACAAAGGATGGAACAAAGGCCTGGCTTCCATGTCCTCTCAAATGGAGTTTGCCAGCCTTAAATATTTCAGGGATGGATGGGTTACAGCTCTGCAGGAGCTAAAAATTGCTGAGAATTCTGAACTGTTCCAACGACACACTCATGGCCCTCCTCCCTCTCCTGGAGAAGAAGAAGAGGACGAAGCTGCCTTAAAAGAATCTTCCATGATAATTGGAGATCAGGCCCTTTCTGTTCCAGCTGTTCAATCGTGCTCCGAGCAACCCCAACCAACCATTACTCCTGCCGAGCAGCTACTCTTGTCCACCGAGCAACTAGTCTCTTCCTCAAAACCTCCTGAGGAAGTTATAGGAAATAAAGAGAAGGTGTAGAGTAGTTTGGGTGTTTATTTTGTCATTTTATTAAATGTAACCTCGACTTTTGTATTTTCCTTTATGATGAAATGAAAATTCAAACTTTTGGTTATTTGTCTTGACTTTTTCTTCTATTTGCTCTGTCTGCATTCTTATTGATTCTTTCTATCTCTTCTCTTTACTAGTTTATGGCTAGGATGGAGCTCTTGTCAGCTCATGACACCGAACTAATGAAAAAATGCAATGACTATTTGAAGGCTAGTCGTGCAGATCTGAATGATGATCAAATCTTGATATCCTGGGTTCAGATGCTTTTGAATGAGTAGTTGAAGCTTACCAGTATATGAAATGTTTGCTCGATCGTGCAGTAGCCAATAATGTGGCTTACTACGAGATGATTGAGGACCTCCAAGGAACTATCGAGGAACTCCAGCAGCAGTACAAAGAGTCCTCCACACTCTTGCACTAGGGGTATGAGAAGAAATATCAACAACTGAGTGCTGATAGAGGGTATGATAAATTTATATCTGCTTATGAGAAAGAGAAAGTGTTCTGAAGCTTGAAGTCGAGGATCATAGGCATATCGCCAAATTGCTAGAGCAGTAAAACATTGCCTTACAAGAAGAGAATACACAACTGAAATCTGCTGCATCTTCCTCGGGAGCCTTGGTTCCGATTAACGATGAAGGTTTCTCTTTCTTGGAGGTAAAAAATGCCAACTTAAGAGATGAGTTGGAAACTTTAAAAAGAATTGGACCTTCCACTTCTACTCGTGGACGAGCAAGATCTTCTTCTAGGGGGCGAGCAAGGGCTGGTTGAATTCTCTCTGTGTTTTAAAATTAGAGAGAGGTCATTTCCTGTGGGATTACTATAATCCTGGAGTTCTTGATTTACCCGTGCCTCATTTCAAGCTTGACCTTAGTTGGATTCCAGCCCAATCCATTCCTCGTGTTCTGATCTCTAAGTATCTTGATGATTATAGTCTTCATTCAGATTTCGAAATATCTCGCCCAGAACACCTGCTTGATCATCCATCTATAATGAACGTTAGAATGCTGCAAGATCTGAACTTCATAAATTCCCCTTATAGTCTTGATGATCCTCCAGCTGGGGTAGACCCTGTATCAAAGGCAGAAGGGAAAAAACCAATAGAATAGGATTTTTATGTAATGACTTGTACTTTCCACAGCATATGTAATCCTTCTCGATTTGAATGAAAAGTTTTAGTCTTTCACTATTTTATTTTCTTCTAAGTATTTTGCAGAATATCTTTATTTGTGAATATATGCACATTGTGATATGTCCATTCTGTTTTATTTTTTTATTATAGTGACTTATCACTCTTTGATCCTAAGCAATGAAACAACTTACATCCCATGATCCTGCTAAGTTTAACCAACCGGAGTTGATTGTATATGATTTACCGACCAACTGGAGTTGGAAGAGATTTATTTGCCGACCAACCGGAGTTGGAGGTAATTGATTCCCGACCAATCGAAGTTGGAAGAGTTTTGTTCCCGACCAACCGGAGTTGGAAGAGATTTATTTGCCGACCAACCGGAGTTGGAGGTAATTGATTCCCGACCAACCGGAGTTGGAAAAGATTTATTTGCCGACCAACCGGAGTTGGAGGTAATTGATTCCCGACCAACCGGAATTGGAAGAGATTTGTTCCCGACCAATCGGAGTTGGAAGAGATTCCCGACCAACCGGAGTTGGAAGAGATTATGCATAGTGTGTAGCACTAATACTCCGAAAAAATTTCAACAAAAAGAGAGAACTGGGTAAAACATTCAACACTTTATTCATACTAAAGAAAACTCCATTACATAAAAATTCCAACTACTGATAATACTTGCGTAGATGTTCTGCATTCCATGCATTCTTAAATTCTTCTCCTTCCAAGGTTTCAATCCTGTATGTCCCTGGACGAACAACTTCTGTTACTCTGTAGGGTCCATGCCAGTTAGCTTCCGGTTTGTTGTGCTTTTGAATTACTTTCTTCAGCACATACCTCGCCTAATTAAATACCGGACGATCACTCCTTTATTAAATTAAAATCAAGGTGAACAGTGGTTCATTCTTAGCATCACTGTCGTAAAAATAACTTTTCCAGTTTAAACACCCTAATTAATTAAGCTAAGTGTCAAAACCATTTTTAGACATTACTTTCCAAATTTTATTTTATAAACCAAGATTTAAATGTATACAACAATTCAATAATAAAGAATCACACCACAATTATCCTGGAACATATAATCCAAATAATTTAATCATTCAACAACTAAATCCCAACATTTAAAACTTAAGGTAAAACATCCAGACAGTAATAAATCCCAAGATGACAAAACTAGAAATAAATGAGTCATAATGTCCAATAAAACAACTGAATAATGGAAAGGGCGACACATGCCCAACTAAATGAACATGCTAGGAGTGGAATCAAATAAATGAAATCATCTAAACAAGAGGCCTGCAACTCCCACCTAAGCTGCAACGCGTTCCTTCCAAAGGATCCTATACAAGACGCCCGTGTGGCTGGGCACCTGTAATATATACATATATATATACAAGAGAGAAAGAGAAATAGAAACGGGTCAGAGCCCGATAGTGTAAATGATTTAAAATTCGTTTAGCAAGTATTTATATTGTTTACAGGCCAATGCAACAACATATTAGTGCGACACTCTCTTGAGAAATTCTCACCTCTCTTCTAATGTGCACACCTATCGCACTAACCTTCCCAACGGTTTATTTTATCTTATATTGCACTAATCTTCCCAATGATTTAACTTATCTTAGGTTACTCGTAAGATTTAAAACTGAACAACATAATTGTTTAAGAGGAAAATTTCATTCAATAACAAAGCTCTCATTTTAACTTTATTTATTAATAAAGTTTCCCAGTGTCATATTATACTTTTCAAAACAAGTATTTCCAATTTGAAGTCATTATTCATTACTTACTTACCGTAACACAGTAGGGAATTCCAAATTTCAGAATTTCATATATATATTAAATACTCGTATAATATATATATATATATATATATATATATATATATATTCTAACAGCACCCCACATAAAAATTATGGTGCGGGAATACTCTGCTATCCAATCCCAGTATCACTCGTACTAAGGGAAATACACGTTCGGAATCACTCTCGAACTGTATTAATACATACACAAACAATATTGAGGTGAAGCATAGTTTCCAAGTCCGAGAGGTCAGCACATACCCTCGCGTCTCTTAGGACCGTGACTATCGATTCGATAGCCTGTACCTAGGATTCCTATCTTCTTGGGTACAAGTCAATATCCCCCGTAAAGGTTGTGACACCCCACCTAATTAAATACCGGGCGATCACTCCTTTATTAAATTAAATCAAGGTAAACAGTTGGTTCATTCTCAGCATCACTGTCAATAAAAATAAATTTTCCAATTTAACACCCTAAATAATTAAGCTAAGTGTCAAAACCATTTTCATACATACTTTCAAAATTTTAATTAAAGAAAAAGATTTATTTATTTAAAAACAACATTTATACAATTAAGAATCACACCACAATAAACCAGATAATATAATACATTCATCAATCGAATGTCAACATATGAAAATTAAAGTCACAAATACAAACTGAATAAAACCCATAGTAACAATACTGGAAATAACTGAAATACAAATGTCCCAACAATAATGAAATAATGGCAAGGGCGACACATGCCCAATAAATGAGAATGCTAAAAGTGGAGTCAATAAGGGAAGCCGTCTACGCAAGTAACCTGCAACTCCCACCTAAGCTGCAGCACGTTCCTTTCAAGGGATCCTAAGCAAGACTCCCCTGTGGCTGGGCACCTGAAATATATACATATATATACAAGAGAGAGAGAGAAAAAGAAACGGGTCAGAGCCCGAAAGTTTGTTTGATTTAAAATACGTTTAGCAAGTATTTAAATTGATACAGGCCAATGCAACAACATATTAGAGCGACACTCTCTTGAGAAATTCTCACCTCTCTTCTAATGTGCACACCTATCGTGCTAACCTTCCCAACAGGTTATCTTAACATTTTATCATACTAACCTTCCCAATAAATTAGCGTA
Organism: Sambucus nigra; assembly: GCA_949130495.1. Classification (NCBI taxonomy): domain Eukaryota; kingdom Viridiplantae; phylum Streptophyta; class Magnoliopsida; order Dipsacales; family Adoxaceae; genus Sambucus; species Sambucus nigra. Next base: position 206,717,156 of record OX422208.1, read on the forward strand.
TCTTAAACTTACTCATAAGATTTCAAAACCGAACAATATTTTTGGTTTAAAAAGAATACTTCCAATTAGTAGTACTACTCTTGTTTTAGCTTTTATTCATTTATAAAGTTTCCCCGTGTCATACTATACTTCCACAAAATAAGTACTTACTATATGTGACATCAACCAAGTCCTACTTATCAAATCACAGTAGGCAGTTTCAAATTTCCAAGTCTCATATATATATTAACTACTCGTATAATATATATAAATAACAGCACCCCAATTAAAATTATGGTGCGTGCATACTTCTACTATCCAAACCCCATACCACTCATATCAAGGGGAATACAAGTTCGGAATCACTCTCGAACTGTATTAACTCATACACAAACAATATCGAGGCGAAGCATAGATTCCAAGTCTCTAAGAGGATGGCACATACTCGCGTCTCTTAGGACCGTCTGAACTATCGATTCGATAGCCTGTACCAAGGATAGCTATCTTCTAGGGTACAAGTCAATATCCCCCATAAAGGTCCCATCGAGATAAGACTGTCCCAGCGCGATAACCTCAAGGATAGCAAGTAGCGCGGTATGTTTTTCACATGTATATCATATATGTACACACAATCATATAAATATACCACAGTTATCATATTAATATAGGTTCTTCTCGTCACCCATAATTATACCATTTATCCTTAATTTCACATTATTAGTATTACGCATAAGGTTTCATCTCTAACCTTAACTCGAAGGGTTTTCTCACTTAATACGTGACATTCGTTGACTCTACCCTTCCAAGTAGGAAAATTCAGTAGGTATACCTCTATTCAGTATCGTAGCTATTCGCCGCATTCTCTCACTTGAAATACGTAGTTTCATAGTTCATTATATAATTATCCCAAAAACAAGATTCTCATCTTATAATAAAGTTCTCAAAACTTATTCAAATGTCCTACTGGTCCTTCTTATCTCCCAAAACATTTCATTAAGGATACCCAAGAATTATTTCATGATAAATTCAATTCAACTAAGTAAACAAGGGAAATAAGAGTCTGCCAGGAGGGGGAGATCGATCGAGGTCTGGGGCTCGATCGATCGAACCTTCGATCGATCGAAGCTCTAGGCTCGATCGATCGATTAAGCAGGTCTGCGAAAATTCTGCAGAAATGCAGTTACGGGTTCTACCAAATTTCTTCATCCAAAACCATGTTTTTCCATTCTAAACGTCCCAAAAATCCTACTACTATCATTATAACGTTATACCAGATGTTTTCAACGTAAAGCATGTGTATATCTAACATTAAACATGGATAATTAACCCAAAATTCCATCTAATCATCAAGAACCCTAGAGTTTTTCATAATCAAGTTTCTAATCTGTTTTTACCGAAATTTCCTTCTAATATATCATCAAAATTTCGTGGGTTATATTCCTCTACATGGCAAGGATTCCAGAATTTCATATAAATCATTTCTACATGCATTTTCCTAACACAAATTGGGTGTTCTTCCATATTTATCATCTCTAATCAATCCTAAACAAATATGAAGATTGCATTAACGAAAATACGCAAGTTAAACACTTGCCTGGGATTTTTCGTATTCTGATTCACGGCAGATTTTGGTATGGCTGCGTTCCTCGTCTCGCGATCTACGCGGTGGTGGCGGCGGCGGTGCAAATCGGTGACTTTTTGGCCTTGAATTTCCTTGGAGCTCTCTCCTCTCTTCTCCAATGGCCGTCACTTGATTTCTGGATATTCTAACCCTAAAAGCTAACCTAAATGGCTGATATAGGTTGCTGAATTTCGTGGGTTTATTTACCCAATTATGTAAAATGACTAAAATGCCCTCCCGGGGTACTAATTAGGCCTAAAAATGCCCCGAGACCCAAACTACACCCCCGGGTACACTTTTCTGACTATCTCGACCCTATCGGACGCGTTGGCACACTCAAAATGACCATACGGGCAACTTATAAAATATTCACTTTTTATTTAACAAAATTAGTCCCGACGTGACACGAGCACGTTCCGACTTAAATTTCTGAAATCGTCATTTAATTCACTCATGACATTCAATATAACCAATATAATATATTACTTTGCTCATTAGTAATATTCAACCAATTTTCCCATAATTACTAACTCTCGTCACGATAATAATTATAACATAATTAATTTTCGGATATTTATTAAATAAATCATCCACATTAAATTTAATAAATCCCCAATTAATATAGTATAAAAATACGGGGCATTACAAAGGTCCCATCAAGATAAGACTGTCCCGGCGCGGTAACCTCAGGGATAGCAAGTAGCGCGGGCATTATTTTCACATGTATATAATATATGCATACACATAGTCATATAAATATACTACTTTTATCATATCAATTTAGGTTCATCCCATAACCCATAATCACGACATTTATCCTGATTTTTCCGTTATTAGTTATCACGTATAACGGTTCGTCTCTAACTTTAATTCGAGGGATTTTCTAACTTACTACGTAATACTCATGGACTCTATCCTCTCAAGTGTAAAATTCAGTAGGTATTCACTTATGTTCCAACGTAACTATCTTACGCGTCTCTCCCTTTAATACATAGTTTCATCGACCCTTATGTGTAAATAACCCAAAAATACAACTCTCGTCTTACATTAAAGGTCCCATAATTATTTATAAGTCCTACTGGTCTTCTTCATCTCCCAAAATATTTTAATAAGGGTGTCCAAGGATTATTTCTCATTAAATTGAATTCAACTAATTAAAAAAGGGGAATTATGAGTCTGCCAGAAGGGGTCGATCGATCGAGGGCTGGGGCTCGATCGATCGAAGTTCTTGGCTCGATCGATCGATCGGTCAAGCAGGTATGGCAATTCTGCAGTTACCAGTTACGGGTTTTCTCACATAACCCCATCCAAATCCAAACTTTTCATTCCCAATCGCCCAGAAATTTGTACTACTGTGACACCCCGACTAATTAAATACCGGGTAGCTACTTCTTTATTAAATTAATACAAAATGCCAAGTTGGTTCAGTTAATAGCATCAGTGTCGAAAACATTTTAATAATTACTAACCACCTAGTATTTAAAAAGTAAGATGTCAAATTTTAAAATTAGTCTGATTAACATGCATTGAAAGAACAATGAAAGAGTAACATAACCATACACAATAAAGTCCCAATAGTGTAATCAACAAGTAATAAAGAGTCTAGAGGAAATACTCCTCACAACAATCCCACAACTGAAATAATAAAACAAGTCTGAATCCTGAATTAATTACAATCCACAATCTGAATAACTAAAATATAAAATGTCTCTAATAGAAATGGGCGACATGCCCTACAAATGATGGAACTGAATATGGAGTCAAAACCAAAGGAAGCGTCTACTAGCAAGGCCCTGTAACTTCCACAACAGCTACAACTCGTCACCTGAATGGAAATCCTATGCACGGTGTCCTTGTGGCTGGGCACCTAAAAGGTTTTTACAAAAAAATAGATTTGAAAGCAAACGGGTCAGAGCCCGAAAGTGGAGAGTATTTTAAAAACAACAAGTGCTTTAATAACATTAAAACAATGAATGAAAAATACATGTTAGGACGTGCACTCACATGAAATGCTCACCTCTCGACTAATTGTGCACTCCTAACGTACCGTACCCATCTAAGTGACATTCATATCTAACTAAACCGTCATAAGTTCTACCCCTTTCTACTCGATTCCCATTATACATTCTAACATTATCAATTAAATAGAGGCTTTACTTAAACTCGAATTCTCAATTATTAGCAATACAATTCACTACAGGTTATCCCTTTTTTATTTTCTCAAAGCGTTACCATAATTATACCAACACGTAAGTTCTCATTATTTAAGCGTATATTATTCACGTCATGAATATACAATACAAGCACCCGAGACTAAGCTGCGGTGCACACATACTCTGCTATCCATCCCGGTACATCACGTACATAAGGATCACGCATTCCGAATCTCTCAGGAATCGTTTTCAGATAACAACAATCACAAAAAATGGAGGCGAACACAGTCACATCACATGGGTCACGCACATACCTACGCTCCCACGATCAGCAGTCTTATTAACATCCCAATAAGTCCTTCTCTGACCTATGTTCTCGAGGTACCAATCTAAATCCCCCCGTAGGCACACAAAGAGTAGATGGACCTAAGCGAACGTGAACCTCCCGTGATAGCAAGTATGGTAGGTATGCCATACACATAAAATCATATACATATACTAAGCATGCAGACATCTTAGTAATTACCATAATTTATTAGTGGTATACTTCTCATTCTTATACCAACTTATAATGTACGCAATTCACATATCCCCGGTTAATACTAACATTTAAATCGTCAATTATTCTCACATCGTAATTAGTCACTCACGTCCTAATCCACAATTTTCATTTGGTTCCAATCACACTTCTATGTTTTACTCATCAATATATCCCAAATATCCCAACTATATTAATTAGTCATTAAGGGAATGTTATCTCTACAATTAAACCAGGTTACGGGACATTAGAAATCAAATCAGGCCAAAAAGGCCAATCTGTCAACTCGTTAGAAGTCTCGTTCGAACGAGGTCGTTCGAACGAGAGTTCATTCGAACGAAGTGGCAATCTAACGAGATCTTGTTCAAACGAAAGGCATCGAATGAACATCCCACTCGTTAGAAGTCAAACTGTCAACTCGTTAGAAGCTCGTTCGAACGACCTGGGCAGGTCTTCTAACGAGGTGATAGTTTCGAGCCCAGAATTCCTAAATTCGTTTTTCCTCCAACTTTCTCTTCTCAATACTCATCCAAACATTATCCCAACAGTGTTTTAAGGTTCCTAATCATTCCTAAACATACTTAGGTCATATTTTAACATATTTATAGCGTCAAATCTTCCTAAACAACATGAAATTATCATCAATCCCCAATTTTACCCAACCCTCATGAGTATGAACCCTAGAAATTTAAAGTCATCAATTTCCCTAAATAAATCCGTTTTTATATCATCAAAGTCATATTTCTATTAGTATAATCACCCAATAACAATTCTACATGCGATCCCTGTATCACAACCTGAATTTACAACTCCAATTTCATGGGTTTTTATAAATCTCCCAATACCATGCAATTATATAAATTTCTAAGCATGGAAGAAACATTCGCTTGAAATTAACGTAATTAAACCACTTGCCTCGGATTGTTCTCTGAATTTGATGTTGGATGTTGCTTTCCTTTCTTCTACAATTTCTCCCAAGGTTGAAGGTTGAAGATGATGGTTATGGTTTTTCTCTTTTGGGAACCTCTCCTAACTTCTCCTATAACTCCCGTAGCCCTCTAATTAGTTAAGTGCTGGTAATGGGTTAGTGGGTTCCTAAATACCCTATTTTTAATTCCCAAAATTCGTTGGTCAAAATTTCCCAAATTCCAAAATTACCAAAATACCCTTTTAAGTTGCCGGTATGGCTCAAAAATGCCCCGGGACCCAAACTAAACCCCCGACTAGTGTTTTCTGACTATATCGACCCTTCCGGACTCGTTGGCGCACTCAAAATGACCATATGGTTGATAAAAATAAAATTCACTTTTTAATTAAAAAAATTAATTACATTCCTGACGCGACTGTCACACGCGTCCCAACAAAATTTTCCAAATTTCCGTATTTCTATCTCACGACAAATTCAATATTTCTAATATTCAAATACTGCCATATATACACATTATAATCAAATACCAACTCACATTTCGCTAGTATTTTATCCGGATTAATTCCCAATTAATACACATTTAATTCAATTAATCCCATAAATAAATATCCATAAAAATACGGGGTATTACAACTACTAATAGTATAAACCCATTCCATACATCTTTTACGTAAAGCATGCAAATTTCCATTAATAACCATGGATTAACAGGCCAAAATTCATGTAAATCTCAAGAACCCTAAAAATCTCTTTAACATGGTTCTCAGTCTTTTCTAGAATTTTCTTCTTCTAAAACATCAAAATTTCATGGTTTAATCCTCTATATGTTAAGGGGTTTCCAGAATAACATTCAAATCATTGCTACATGCGATTTCCTATCTCAAATTTGGGTTTTCTTCCATAAAACTCATCCTAATCATCCCTAGACTAACATGAGTGATGCATTAACGAAAATAAGAAAGATAAACACTTGCCTGGGATTTTCAAAGTTCTAGTTTGATGACGAATTTTGTATGGTTGCGTTCCCCGTCACGTGATCTACGCGTTGGTGGTGGTGGCGGTGCAAACGGGTGGATTTTGGGCCTTGGATTGCTTTGAAGGCTCTCTCCTTCCCTCTCCTATGGCCGTCACTTGTCTTTGGTTGTTTTAACCCTAGAAGGAAACCTTAGACATCTGCTATATCCCTTGAAATTTCGTGGGTTTAATTATCCAAAAATGCAAAATGTCCAAAATGCCCTCCTACTAATTAAGCCTAAAAACGCCCCGAGACCCAATCTAAACCCCCAGGTACACTTTTCTGACTATCTCGACCCTTCTGGACACTTTGGCGCACTCAAAATGACCATACGAGCGACTTATAATATATTCACTTTTATTCATCAATATTTAGTCCCGACGCGACACGGGCGCGTCCCGACTCAATTTTCCAAAATTATCATTTTATTCACTCGTGACATTTAATATAACCAATATTATATATTACTTTGCTCATTAGTAATATTCAACAAATTTCCCATAATTACTAACTCTCATCACGTTAATAATTATAACATAATTAATTTCCGGATTTATATTAAATAATTAATTCACATTAAATTTAATAAATCCCCAAATTAATATAGCATAAAAATACGGGGTATTACATACTTCCCCCCTAATAACGGAATTTCGTCCCGAAATTCAAAAAATAAGGCGTACCTGGTAAGAATAAATCTGGGTATCTCTCGCGCATATCTGCCTCGCGCTCCCAAGTGGACTCCTCCACATTATGATGCTCCCACTAGACCCGTACAAGTGGAACTACCTTCGACCTCAATCTTCTCTCACTATGGTCTAGGATAGCCACCGGTCTCTCCTCGTAAGAGCTGTCAGGCTGTAAGTCTATCTCATCTATCGCGATGTGAGTATGGGCCATATCATCCCGAAGATATCGTCTCAACGACGAGATGTGGAATACATCGTGAATGCGATGTAAATGCTCTGGCAGTACCAATCTGTATGCTACCGGCCCAATCCTCTCGATAATGGGAAATGGTCCCACGTACCTCGGGGCCAATTTCCCTTTCTTCCCGAACCTCATCACTCCTTTCATAGGAGATACACGTAGTAACACCTGGTCCCCCACATTAAACTCCCGGAAGAACCGTTTCGCGTCGGCATAGCTTTTCTGCCTGTCCTGGGCTACTCGAATGCGATTCCTGATCATCTCAATCCTCACATAGGTTTCCTGAATTACCTCTGGTCCTAGTAACTTGTTATCCCCCACCTCGAGCCAACAAGTTGGGGAACGACAAGGCCTTCCATACAAAGCCTCATATGGAGCCATGACAATCGTGAACTGATAAGAGTTATTATAAGCAAACTCTACCAGTGGAAGATGTGGCTCCCAAACTCCTCCAAAATCAAGAACATACATGCGTAGCATATCCTCCAACATCTGATTAGTACGCTCTGTCTGTCCATCTGTCTGTGGGTGATAAGCTGAACTCAACCTCAACTCAGTACCCATAGCCTCCTGAAAGCTTTCCCAAAAATGCGACACAAAAATCTTATCTCTATCTGACACAATATTCAGGGGCATCCCATGTAATCTGACAATCTCAGCAATGAACAACTGAGCATACTGACCCGTGGTATAGTCTGTCCGCACCGGAAAAAAATGAGCCACCTTGGTCAAACGGTCTACAATCACCCAGATAGAGTCGTGGCCCCCTGTGATGTAGGCAACCCTGTAGTAAAATCCATGGAAATACTCTCCCACTTCCACGCGGGTATTTCCAATGGCTGAAGCAACCCTGACGGTTTCTGATGTTCCACCTTCACCAGCTGGCAGGTAGAACACTTGGACACGAACTCAGCAATGTCCTTCTTCATCCCACTCCACCAGTATTGCCACCTCATATCCTGTACATCTTATCTCCTCTAGGATGTACCGCAAATCGGGACCCGTGAGACTGGGGCATCACTGCATGACGTTATTCTGCTCCTTCTGGAACCACCAATCTCCCATTAAACCTCAAACCCCCATCAGAACTAACAGAATAGGACTCAACACCCTCAGCTAAGAGTCGTACAATCTTCTCCTGGCAAAACGGGTCTGCAGTCTGTGCCTGTATCACCCTCGTAATAATCTCGGGTGTCACTGTCATAACAGATATGAAGGAATGGGCTACTGCATCCTGGTGGCCTAACTCCTTCCACTTTTCTTTCCAGACGTCCGCTACCTCGTCTACCGGTCTACGACTCAATGCATCAGCAATTACATTAGCCTTCCCCAGATGGTACTGTATGTCGAACTGATAGTCCTTCACAAACTCTAACCATCTGCGTTGACGCATATTCAGCTCTCGCTGAGTGAACAAGTACTGCAGTGACTTGTGGTCTGTGAACCAACGGAATTTCTCCCCCAATAAATAGTGCCTCCATATCCTCAATGCAAAAACGACCGCTGCTAACTCCAGGTCGTGGGTGGGGTAATTCTTCTCATGCGGCTTAAGCTTGCGGGAGGCAAAAGCTATAGCCTACTCCTCCTGTTGAAGTACTCCCCCAAGTCCCCGTAAAGAGGCATCGGTGTAAACCATGTACTCCACACCCGGCTTCGGTAAAGCAAGGACTGGTGCTGAAGTAAGCTTGTCTTTCAGCTCGTTGAAAGCCAATTGACAAGCATCATCCCAAACATATGGTACCCCTTTGCGAGTCAGGTTCGTCAATGGACCCGCTATTTTGGAGAATCCCCGAATGAATCTCCTGTAGTATCCGGCTAACCCCAAGAAGCTACGCACTTCCGTCGGTGTCGTGGGTTGTCCCCACTCCCTCACCGTTGACACTTTACTCGGGTCAACTGCTATCCCCTGTTCAGAAACAACATGCCCCAAGAACTGTACTTCTCGCAACCAGAATCCGCACTTCTCGTACTTAGCATACAACTGATGCTCTCGCAAAAGTCTGAAGAACCTGTCTCAAGTGCTCGGCATGCTCCTCCTCGGAGTGTGAATATATCAAAATGTCATCTATGAAGACGATGACAAACTGATCCAAGAACTCTCTGAACACTCGGTTCATTAAGTCCATGAACACGACTGGAGCATTTGTGAGGCCGAATGGCATCACTCTGAACTCATAAGACCCATATCGTGTCAAGAAAGCAGTCTTTGAAACATCCTGCTCCCTAATACGTAGCTGATGGTACCCCGACCTCAGATCTATCTTCGAAAAGAAAGTTGCTCCCCTCAGTTGGTCGAACAGATCATCGATTCGAAGCAACGGATACTTATTTCTTATCGTGACCTTGTTCAACTCCCGGTAGTCCACACATAGCCTCAGTGAACCACCGGTAGTCCACACATAGCCTCAGTGAACCATCTCTTTTCGTCACAAACAAGACTGGAGCGCCCCAAGGTGAGGTACTCCTGCGAATGAAGCCCTGACCTAACAGCTGCTCTATCTGATCTCGTAACTCTCGCATCTCTGCCGGAGCCATACGGTATGGAGCGCGTGCTATCGGTCTAGTATCCGGTAATAAATCTACGACAAAGTCTATCTCTCGACTGGGGGTAGGCCTGGTATCTCCTGAAAGACATCGGAATACTCACGAACAACTAGGATCGAGTCTAAGGGAATCACAACCTCCTTATAGGTATCCTCCTCTATGTAATACAAATGAGCGGTCGAGCCTCCCTCTGGGCGAGGCATCTCCACTACAAACATCTCTTGACCCGGAATGGCAAAGATAATACTCCCATCGAAATAATCAATCATGGCTCTGTAAGCGGCGAGCCAATCCACACCGATAATAACATCGTGCTCATGCATATCTAAGACTAACATGTCTGCAGGTAATACCAAGATACCAATCTCTACCCCCACTCCCCGGCATATAAAGAAAATAAGCGACCCACTCCCCAGTGGTGAGTCTACACACGTCACAGTGCTCTCTGCTATGGCTAACAATCCTAAGGCCATCACAAAATGCGTAGCTATAAAACAATGCGTCGCCCCAGTATCAAACAAAACTCGACCCATAGTACCATGGATAGGAAACATACCCTCAATCGCGGGTGGTGCCTGTGGAGATGCTGCCTAGTGGACGTTATAGACAAGTCCATACTGTAACTGCCCCTGTTGCACTGGAGCTGCTGGAACGGCTGGTAGGGCTGGTACCTGGGCTGGTGCTGGGAGGGCAGCTGGCTCATTACGGGCACCCTACTGCTGTGGGGCCCTATCACCCTCTGGGCAATCCTGGCGCTTATGGCCATGCTTGACGCACACAAAACATCGGCCTCTGAAGTTACCTCCCCTCTGACCCTGCTGACCACGGCCCTACTGGCCGTTACCACCCCGCCACTGGCCCTGTTGGCCCTAATGGAAACGCTGTTGGCCCGGTTGGCCCTCCTGCTGTCGGTGTTGGACTTGCTGGCCCTGCTGATTAGGCTGGCCCTGCCTAAAACCCCCAAATCCCTGTCTAGAATCACCTGAATGGAATCGCTTAGCAGGGTCCCCCTGATGGGAACTCTGCTCGTGCTGACGAGTCTGTCCTTGAGATGTCGGTGCTCCACTAGCACTACTACTACCCCCGGTCCTGCCCTACTAGCCGAACTCTCCTGCTCTCTTGCTTCCCTGCAGATGGAAGCGGTGATCCTGGCAATGTAGTAAAGCAGCATTGAGTAAATCAGTGAAAGTACTCAGAGATAGATTCCCTATAAGGTGCTGACGGATCCTCCAAGCCAACCCGTCCACAAACAGCATTATCTTCTTGCCCTCAGTGGGTGCCTCATCTGGCACTATGGTGAGAAGTCTCACGAACTCCTCCTCATACTCAGCAACGGTGGAATTCTCCTATTTCAAGTTCAGTAGTTTCTGCCTCATCTTAGTCTGCACGGCGGGTGGAAAGTACTTACGGTCAAACCGCTCCCAAAATGACTGAATCGGGATCGTGTCCCTCTCCTCCAAGGTGGTGGTGGACTCCCACCACTGCAAAGCTCCCCCTACCAGCTTAAAGGAAGCCAACAACTGTTTATGCACGTCTGTACACTCATACATACGAAGATGCCGCTGGATATCTTTCTTCCATTGGCTGACGATGATTATATCTGAACTACCAGAGAACTCAGGGGGATGCGCCTTCTGAAAGGCATCCCTAACCCGCTCCCATGCAGATGGAAGCTGTGCAGGTACTGGCGCCACTGCCTGAATCTGGGGTGGAGCCTGCTGAACCACCACTAGCACAGCATTCACCGCCTGAGCAACAATAGCAGCTACCTCATTAGCATTCATCGTACCCTGTGCCGGAGCTGCTGGCTGCTCGGCTTGGGCACGCCTATCCTTTGGTGCACGTCTCGGAGGCATCTGAAACGTGAAGAAATGTATTAGTCTACAGTTATTATCAAATCTCAAATAGCTGAAGACGTAAACGTAAAAGCAAGAATACAACAATCCTAAAATAGGGCTCTATAGCAAAAATGTTAAGTTGAAAGCGAAATAAGCCGTACAGATCCTAAGGACACTAGAACCTGATGCTCTGATACCACCTGTGACACCCCGCCTAATTAAATACCGGGCGATCACTCCTTTATTAAATTAAAATCAAGGTGAACAGTTGGTTCATTCTTAGCATCACTATCGTAAAAATAACTTTTCCAGTTTAAACACCCTAAATAATTAAGCTAAGTGTCAAAACCATTTTTAGACATTACTTTCCAAATTTTATTTTATAAATCAAGATTTAAATGTATACAACAATTCAATAATAAAGAATCACACCACAATTGTTCTGGAACATATAATCCAAATAATTTAATCATTCAACAACTAAATCCCAACATTTAAAACTTAAGGTAAAACATCCAGACAGTAATAAATCTCAAGATGACAAAACTAGAAATAAATGAGTCATAATGTCCAATAAAACAAGTGAATAATGGAAAGGGCGACACATGCCCCACTAAATGAACATGCTAGGAGTGGAATCAAATAAATGAAGTCGTCTAAACAAGAGGCCTTCAACTCCCACCTAAGCTGCAGCGCGTTCCTTCCAAATGATCCTATGCAAGACGCCCCTATGGCTGGGCGCCTGTAATATATACATATATATATATATATATATACAAGAGAGAAAGAGAAATAGAAACGGGTCAGAGCCCGATAGTGTAAATGATTTAAAATTCGTTTAGCAAGTATTTAAAATATTTACAGACCAATGCAACAATACGATAGCCTGTACCTAGGATTCCTATCTTCTTGGGTACAAGTCAATATCCCCCGTAAAGGTCCCATCGAGATAAGACTGTCCCAGCGTGGTAACCTCAGGGATAGCAAGTAGCGCGGGCATGATTTTCACACATATATAGTATATGCATAAACACAGTCATATAAATATACTATTTTTTCTATATCAAATTTAGGTTTATCTCATAACCCATAATTATAACATTTATCCTTATTTCTCATTATTTAGTTATCACTTATAACGGTTCGTCTCATACTTTTCAAAACAAGTATTTCCAATTTGAAGTCATTATTCATTACTTACTTACCATAACACAGTAGGCAATTCCAAATTTCAGAATTTCATATATATATATTAAATACTCGTATAATATATATATATATATATATATATATATATATATTCTAACAGCACCCCACATAAAAATTATGGTGCGGGCATACTCTGCTATCCAATCCCCGTATCACTCGTACTAAGGGAAATACAAGTTCGGAATCACTCTCGAACTGTATTAATACATCCACAAACAGTATTGAGGCGAAGCATAGTTTCCAAGTCCAAGAGGTCGGCACATACCCTCGCGTCTCTTAGGACTGTGACTATCGATACGATAGCCTGTACCTAGGATTCCTATCTTCTTGGGTACAAGTCAATATCCCCCGTAAAGGTCCCATCGAGATAAGACTATCCCAGCGTGGTAACCTCAGGGATAGCAAGTAGCGCGGGCATGATTTTCACACGTATATAGTATATGCATAAACACAGTCATATAAATATACTATTTTTTCTATATCAAATTTAGGTTTATCTCATAACCCATAATTATAACATTTATCCTTATTTCTCATTATTTAGTTATCACTTATAACGGTTCGTCTCTAACTTTTAGTTTGAGGGATTATTCCAACTTACTACGTAACACTCATGGACTCTATCCTCCCAAGTGTAGAATTCAGTAGGTACTCATCTATTTTCCATCGTAACTATCTTACGCGTCTTTCCCTTTAATACACAATTCTATCGTCCCTTATATGTAAACATCCCAAAAATGCAAATCTCGTCTTACATTAAAGGTCTCATAATTATTAATAAGTCCTATTGGTCTTCTTTATCTCCCAAAATATTTTTTAATAAGGATGTCCAAATATTTTTACTCATTTAATTTGAATTTAACTATTTACAAAGGGGAAATATGAGTCTGCCAGAAGGGGTCGATCGATCGATGGCAGGAGCTCGATCGATCGACACTCCTGGTTCGATCGATCGATCAAACAGGTATGGCGAGTTCTGCAGTTTAACAGGTACGGGTTCTATAATCTAACATCAACCAAATCCAGATTTTTCACACCCAAACTCCCAAAAATTCATACTACAATCATTATAAACCCAAATTAAACATCTTCTACGTAAAGCATGTGAATTTTCATCAATAACCATGGATTAAAAGGGACAAAACTTTTATAAACCTTATGAACCCTAGAAATTTATTTAACTTTGTTCTAATCAATCTTTTTCCAGAATTTCTTCTTCTAAAACATCATAAATTTGTGGTTCAACCTCTACATATGAAGGGGGATTCCCAGATTTCCATTTATATCATTACTACATGCAATTTCCTATCTCCAACATGGGTTTTCTTCCATGAAACTCATCCTAATCAATCCTAAACTAACATGACTGATGCATTAACGAAAATAAGCAAGATAAACACTTTCCTGGAAATTTGTTAGTTCTGATTTGAGGACGAATTTGGTGTGGTTGCGTTACCCATCGCGTGATCTACACGTTGGTGGTGGTGGCGGTGCAACCGGATGAATTTTCGGCCTAGAACACCTTGGCAAACTCTCTCCTTCCCTCTCCTATGGCCGTCACTTATCTTTGGTTGTGTTAACCCTAGAAGGCAACCTTAGACATCTGATATAACCCTTGGAAATTCGTGGGTTTAATTGTTCAAAATTACAAAATGTCCAAAATGCCCTCCTGGGGCGCTAAATAAGCCTAAAAACGCCTCGAGACCCAAACTAAACCCCCGGGTACACTTTTTTTACTATCTCGACCTTTCCGGACACTTTGGCACACTCAAAATGACCATACGAGCCACTTATAATTTATTCACTTTTATTAATCAATATTTAGTCCCGACGCGACACGGGTGCGTCCCGACTCAAATTTCCAAAGTTGTCATTTTATTCACTCTTGACATTTAATAGAACCAATATTATATATTACTCTGCTCATTAGTAATATTCAACAAGTTTCCCATAATTACTAACTCACATCACGTTAATAATTATAAAGTAATTAATTTTCGAATTTATATTAAATTAATAACTCACATTAAATTTAATAAATCCCCAAATTTATAAAGCATAAAAATACGGGGTATTACAAGGATCATATATATTGATTCTAGTTATTAGATTCCTAAGGTTGCTTACTTCATTAGTCCAAGATCATGGAACTGGTCACCCTCTACTACTTAGGAATTCAATACGATAAAAAACTCTCCACTTCCCCCATCAATCCTAATTTGCTTGACCCCTGTAAGTTGATCTCCTACCAAGAATGGGATCTTCTCTACAAGATCCGATTTAAAGGCTAGTAAACCTTTGTGGGGTTCGAAATTTTTGAAGCATATGATCGACACAAGCGTTAAGATTACTTATGTCCGAAATTCATGAAGAGTCCAAGTCACAGGAGACTCCCACATGTTTGCCCCTTGGATCGATTGAAGTTGATAAAAGATAGGTCCAAACTTTTAGGGATAGTAATTGAAGGAGCTTAGGACTCTTCTAATCTCACCTATAAATGTAAACCACCTCCCATTGAGAGGAGCATGTGATATTGTATCGTCGAGCGGTACTAAAACTCTACCGACCATTTCTCTAAAGTAATAAAGTGCAAACCCTAAACCCCGTGAACGTAGGCACGTTGCTAAACCTTGTACGTCTTGTGTTGTGTGTGATTTCATCGCTCTCTTTGGAATTTATTCTTACTGGCTTGTGCGCATTGGATACTTTTACCTATAGAAAATTACCACCTATAATTGGCGCCGTCTTTGTGTACGATCTGAGTTCTTTGTCACTAGCTAATTTATTGAGATGTCTCACTCACTTGAGATCATCAAAATATCAATGACCAGGAGGCTCATGAACAACATGGTTATGGGGACTCGAAGGGTTATCCCATTGACTATGATAATCATGATGACCATGAGGGTCATCAATCATCTCTTCCCTTTCAGGGGGTTAGATCCGAGATTAGTAATTATTACCAATCCTCTAATGCACGCTACCGTCCTCGGGAGGATAAAATGGTGAACAATTATGATCTTGAATGATCTAACCAAATCTCAAGGCTCATTGACAACTATGATAAGCGCCTCCATGATGATAGGGTTGCCAATAGGAGCAAAATGTTGCACTCTAATGTCACCTAAAGAATTCAGAGAGGTCCCATAAGAATAAGCACAAATGTGGGAACAGGTCACGAACTACTATCTCTCAAGTTAGCAGAGCTCGCGTATGAGGAAGGAGCATTATGTGATAGAAGGAATCACCTCCTCGGGAGAGAACTCATAAGAGGAGACCACGCTTTAATGAGCGATGAGGGAACCTAGAGCTTCACAATTTCATCAGAAAAGAAGTAGATAGACATCCAACCCATCAAGGGGCTCTCACGGCCAAGGAGGTTGTTAGGAGAGCCCTTGTCTACCAGATGAAGTTGCCCTTAAGTCAGGAAATTGAGGACTTTGAGCCTCCTAAAAAGTTTAACCCATCCCCCGATTCCAAATCTATCACAGGAAGACCGACCCTACTGATCACGTTAGGCATTATCACTAGGAAATGATGTTATGGAACACAACTGAAGGATTGATATGCCGAATATTCCCCTTCAGTCTTGGAGACACTACCCAAAAGTGGTTTGAGAAGTTACCGAACAAATTGATTGCTTCTTTTAAGTAGCTACCCGAGACCTTTACGACTAAATTCGTTACTAGCAGCATTCATCCGAGATGGATGGAATCACTTCTGATGATAAAAAAGAAACCTATGGAAACACTCCATGAGTACACTAAAAGGTACTGGGAGGTGTATAATGAGGTGGAAGATTTCACCAAGTAGGTTGCGGTGGCATCCTTCAAGATCAGTCTGCTAATAAGCTTCGTGCTTTACCAGTCCATCACAAATAGAGAGAGACCATTATCTTTGACGACCTTATGGAGAGACTCGGGAAGTATTCCAAGTTAATGATATAGTGATCGAAGATGGCCATGAAGGAGATCGATAGAAACTGACCAAGGACGGGGAAGAAAGGAGGGAAGAAGCCAAATGGAAAGTCGAAGGGAATCGAGAAGAAGGATCCCAAGAAAGTCTTCAAAGCCATTAACATAATTTTCTCCGTACCACTCTATAGATTTTTTGCAAGATCAGAGGTTGATAATACTTTAAATGCCTTGAAAATATGTTTAGTGACCCCAAGAAGATAAACTAGGCATTGAAGTGTGCACATTATAAAGAGCACGATCACAAGACCAAAAATTGCAAAGCACTCAAGTCCCCATCTTGAGGAACCCATTCAGGCTCGACACATAAATGATTTCATAGAGAGGAAGGAGGGTGAAGCACCGTTTGTGCATGACCAGAGATCAGATAATGTCATGGATGATGACATGGGACATGAGTTTGTGATAATCTATGAGGGCCCAAGACCAGATATTGTCTTGGATGAATGTTTGGTTCATGAATTCGAAATGATTCATCGAGTCTCAAAACCAAAAAAGATCAAGGCTAATGCCCTCAAGATGGAAGTTAAGAAACTCATAGCAGTTAGGGTATCCTTTCAGATCGATCCGACCAAGGCTATCCCGAGCAAACTTCTATGACCTGAAGATATTGACTATTCAAATCACATTATTTTCACTAATGACAATCTAGATGGAATAAGGTTTCCCCATCATGACGCTCTTATAATCACTCTCAGAGTTGCTAAATGGTATATGAACAAGCTATGGGTGAATAAGGGGAGCTCCTCAGAAGTAATTTATCTCAAAATGTTCAATCAGTTGACCCAGCGCATAAAAGACCCACAAGAATCCATTGGGCCTCTGGTTGGATTTATAGAAAGGATGACATTGCCCCTGGGGAAGGTTATTCTCCCCGTTTGAGCAGGAGGAATATCTAATCTTATTGAGTTCCTCGTGATAGATATAGATTCTCCATACAATGCCATACTTGGCAGATGATGGTTGCATGCCATGTAGTCAATGCCATATACCTACCACCAAAAGGTAAAGTGCATTACTTACGAGGGGGCATGGAAATTTGAGGGAACCAAGCCTTGTCTCGAAAGTTCTTCGCAGTTTACATTCGACCAAAATGGGAGAAGAAGGATAAATTTGAGGAGCCAACGAAGGGCTCCGTACCCTCCAAGTAATAATGAAAGTATGGGCGACCTAGTCTTAAGGAAACTAGGGTGTCCCTTGTTGATCAGGTCATGGAACCTCTTCATGATGTAGCCTTTGAAAACGACCAGCTTGAGTAGAAGTTCTTAATCGATAGCTCACTCCTCGAAGAAGAGAGAGAAGAATAGGTTGCTTTCCTCAGAAATTAGGACATTTTTGCCTTTCAACCATACGATATGCTAGGATTAAATCCAAAAGTTATGTACCACAAGCTCCATGTGGATCCGTTACATCTACTAGTGACACAAAAGGCGTGATGAAAAACACTCGAAAAAGTCAGGGCAGTTGAAGTGGAAATGGGGAAACTTCATGAGGCGCGGTCCATCAAGTAAGTTTAAGTTTAATTCCCTAAGTGGATGTCAAATTCAGTGGTCTTAAAGAAAAAAATGGGAAGTGGAGAGTCTATATAGACTTCACTGATCTGAACCAGCATGTCCAAAGGATAGTTTTCCTTTGTACAAGATAGATCAGTTGGCCGGTGTCACCATTAGCCATGAACTTATGAGCTTCCTCGATGCCTACATAGGATACCACCAAATCCCACTGTTTGCCCCCAACCAGGAAAGACTTCCTTCATCACAATGTTGGGGCTATGATTCTACAGACTGATTCCATTCAAATTAAACAATGTTAGGGAAAATTATCAGAGACTAGTGATAAATATGTTCAAGGCTCCTGGTCCGGATGACTATAATGCTCTCTTCTTCAAGAAGAATTGGGAGGTGGTTGGTGAAGTTGTGACTAGTGCCATCAAGTTCTTTTTCACTAGCAACTACCTTACAAGACAGTGGAACTGTACTGCCTTGGATCTCATCCCCAAAGTCCCCTCTTCTGTAGGCATGAATGATTTTACACCTATATCTTGTTACTCTACCATTTACAAGTGCATTTAAAAGATTCTTGCCTAGAGATTGAAGCCTATCCTTCCTTGTATTATCAATCATAGCCAGGCTGCATTCGTGGAAGGGAGATCTATCTTTGACAATATTTTAGTGCTCCAAGAGGCGATGAGAAACTACCATAGGGATCTCAACCATCCTAGATGTACCTTTAAGATTGATCTCAGAAAGTCCTATGACACTATCAATTGGGATTTACTTTTCAAACTGCTTATGCACATGGGATTCCCTTCGTTGTTTGTGGGATGGATCCATGAATGCGTGACCACCACCAAATTCTTTATTACCTTTAATGGCCAACTTCATGGTTTTTTATGGAAATCAACATGCCCCCTCGTCACCCTACCTTTTCCTTTAGTCATAATACATTCTCTTGTATCATGGATAGAACTAGTAGGCATCCCAACTTTAATTACCACCCAAAGTATAAGGAAGTGGGGCCGAATCACTTGAGCTTCGCTGATGATCTGATCATCCTAAGTGGGGGGGGGGGGACATTAATTATTGTAGTCTTATCAAGGATGCCATTGATGGTTTCAGTGACATTACTGGCCTTATGCCTAATGCTAGTAAGAGCAGCTTCTATTCTTCAGGTGTTGAGGAAGCTATCATTCATGAGATTGAGGAAATAATGGGTTTCTCTAGAAGGATGCCCCCTTTCATGTATTTGGGTGTGCCCCTCAACTTCTAAACTGAAGGCTGATGATTGTAATAGGCTGATTGAGAGGTTTACCAATCGAATTAATAGTTGGGCTAATAGGTACTTGAGCTACGCTGGGAGAATTCAACTCATCAAGTCTGTGTTATTTAGTATGCAAGTTTATTAGGCTGGCCTTTTCATTTTGCCCAAAAGGGTCACTACAAAAATTGATCAACTTATGAGAGAATTTTTGTGGACTGGGAGTGATCAAAGACACACGGGTGCCAAGGTGGCTTGAAAGGACATATGAAATACCACTGAGAATGGGGGATTGGGCATCAAAAGCCTGGAGATGTGGAATGTGGCTGCCATCTTGAAGCTCCTATGGAATATCTGTAGCAAGAAAGATTTCCTCTGGGTGAAATGGTGCAATATCTACAAGATAAAAAGAAGAAGTATATGGGCCTTGTCAATTCCAAATGATTCGTCTTGGGGTTGGAGGAAGATCTTGTAAATTAGGCATATGACTAGACCTCTCATTAAGTATAGGTTTGGTAATGGCAGAGAGACCTTTCTTTGTTATGATAACTGGCACCCCAATGGGCCTTCAGTGGAGCGATACGGGGAGAGAGTTATATATGATGATGGCAGCAACCATGAAGCTGTGGTATGGCTCTAATTGGGTGTGGCCCTCTAACTCTTGGGACATAATGGAAATTAAAAATGTCGAGCTGCCTAGTATTAGATTAGGACACAGTGACGAGGTGGTATGGACTCCCACTAATCATGGGTTCTCTATAGGGTTTGCTTATAGGGAGCTTTGTCCCAATGTTAGTGCCATTAACTGGCATAAGTTGGTTTGGAATAAGACTAACATATCGAAATATGCCTTCATTCTATGGCTGACTTGTAAGAAGGCGTTACTAACTAAGGACAAGCTCTTTGATTGGAGTATTTTGAATAATAACCTTTGTTGCTACTGCAATCAAGAGGTAGAGACCATTGCACACTTATTTAATGAGTGTAGTTTTGCGGAATCGGTTTGGGAAGATATTAGATGAAGGAACCAGGAATATAGAGGGAGACTCAACTGGGATGGAAATTTACAGAATGCCACTACCTTTTATGGGGGATCCAACACCGTTGATAGGCTCAGGTGTATCTCCTTCTCCTCAACCACTTATTACCTATGGATGGAGAGGAATGGGAGGCTTTTCAATGGTATGACCAAGTTCACAGAGGTTATTATCAAGGAAATTGAGAGTGTGGTTAGAACGAGAGCCATCAGATGGAAGAATGGGAGGAGATCCTATAAAAATTGGATGGCGTGCATGAATTGGAACATAGCTGATAGTTGTTTAAGTTAGCCATGTTTGTATTATGTGAGTGTTAGTGTTTGTATTCTTGATTTCCCTTGTTTAAGCGGCCTTCTGTTAGGGTATGCCCATTAGTTTTTATTTTGGAGTAGTCCTCCTTATCGCCTGTAAAGTTCTTTCTTTGTTCTAATACACATAATTTTACCAAAAAAAAAAGATGTCCAAGCAACAACTCGAAGATATAGTGGAGGTGTACATATATGACAAGCTTATGATATGCTGGAAGAAGGAGTACCACCTGGTAGACTCAGGGAAAACTTTTGAAGTTCTTCGCTATTACAGGATGAAACTAAATGCAAACAAGTGCTCCTTTGGGATATAATAGGGAAAGTTCCTTGTATACCTAGTCAGTCAAATAGGTATCGAGGCAAACCCCCACCAAATTAAAGTTATGAGGAAGGTGCAACTCCCCAATACTGCGGCGAGGTGTAAAAGTTAACTGGCATGCTAGTCACGCTCAAACACTTCATAACAAGATCTTCGGAGAAGTGACGACCTTTCTTCCAAGTACTTAAGAAGTAAGGAAAGTAAATAAGAAATGGCAAATGCACCAAGACACTTGAAGAAGTGAAAAACTATTTGAGTTGACCACCACTACTAACTGTTTCAAATGACAAGTGACCTTTGTACTTGTATTTTACAGTGTCCACTAATGCAATTAGCTCGACTCTAGTTTGGGAAAAGAACGGGAGTCAGACCCCCATTTACTATGTGATTAAAACCTCGCTCGACGCTAAGAAAAGGTACCTCTCGTTGGAGAAACTTACCTATTAATTAGTGATAGCCTCTAGAAAGTTGAAATAATACTTTGAGGTACACACCATCATTCAAACTTTATTTCCTTTGAAGGCAATGTTCAAGAAGGGTGATCTATCTGTATGGATGTCCAAATGGTCGGTGGAACTCAAAAGGTTTGATATCCAATTTTATTTTAAGACGTCAGTCAAGGGGAAAGTCCTAGCAGACTTCATCGTTGAATTTTCCAACGACCAAGAGCTAGTGAAGACTAGAACTAAAAGTATAAATTCTATCCAATAACAGATCGAGGATAGGGAGAGATGGTCTCTTTATACTGATGGAGCCTCAAATTCGAAGGGGATAGGAGTATGGATTGTGCTGGTATCCCTAGAACAAACTGTTCTCAAGCAGGCAATTTGATTAGGATTTGAAGCTTCCAACAATGAGGCAGAGTATGAATCACCGATTGGCGATTTGAAGAAGGCTCTTTCCCTAGGTGCACATCAACTTGACGTCTTTAGTGAATCAATGGAGGTATTAAATAAGATATTGAGAGACTACAATGCCAGGGATGAACGCATGTCCAGATACCTTGAAGAATCTCAACACTTGGTCGCTCAATTCAAGCATGTACAAGTGCAACAATTCCCAAAGGGGAACAATAGTCATGAAGAAGCTCTTGCCATACTTGCTTTAGCTGTCAAGAGAGATATAAAACAAACTATCCAAGTAGATTACCTTGATCCCAGCATCAACAAAGGAAAAACTATTTAGCAAGTTATGGCCCTCGATGGACCCCCGAGATGGATGGATTCGACAGTACGTTATCTAAAAAAGGATGTCTCGCCAAACGATAGATTAGAGACACATATGATTCGAATGAAATTTCTCTCGTCCACTTGTTGGCAAAATATAAGCTTTATCGATGCTCTTTCTTAAGGCCTTACCTCCAATGTGTACATCCATATTACATCGACAAGACTCTCTATGAGTTGCATGAGGGAATATGTGGGAGCGATGCTAGGGGTAGGTCATTGGTATTTAGGGCCATGAAAGAAGGGTACTGGTGGCCATATATACAATAGGATGCAATCGCTTATGTTCGAAAATTTAAAAATTATCAACTTTTCTCACCATTAGTGCATCATCCCACCAGCAACCTCAAGTCCCACACAAGTCCTTGGCCTTTTGCCCACTTGGGGTTTGACATCATTTGCTCATTGCCCCTCGCCTATAGAAGCATAAATTATATGTTGGCCAGTACATACTACTTCTCTAAGTATATTGAAGGAGAGCCCTTGACGAACATTCAAGATGTCGATATGACCAAGTGTATATGGAATTACATCATAACTCAGTATGGCATTCCTTAGATCATCATTACAAATATGGAACTCAATTTGAGAGCATCGTTTTCTAAAACTTCTACGATGAGCACAACATTAGCCAATAATTCAGTGGCGTATCCTCAAAGTAACGAGCAAGAAGAAACCTTTAACATGATAGTCCTCGATGAGATAAGGAAGAGAATAATAAAAGGAAATGGTGCGTGGGTCAACTAGCTCCCCCATATCCTTTGGGAATTTTAAATAAGACCTAGGCGATCGATAAGGGAAACACCCTTTACCTTAGCTTCTGGAAAATAGGAAGTCATACCATTGGAAGCAGGTTTGTCGACCATGAAGTCCACCTCAGTTCACCAATACCTCAACAACGATGCAATTAGAGTAGAGCTTGACTTAGCCAACGAAAAGAGGGAATTGTGTCTTGTAAATCTTGCCTCCTATTAGCAACATTTGACCAAACAATACAACATAGGGGTCAGGGAGAAAAGATTTAAGGTCAGGGACTATGTACTTTGAAAGATTATGGACAACACCAAGAAGCCCTTAGACGGGAAACTCAGTACCAATTAGGAAGGCCCATTCAAAGTTATTCGAGACTACTTAATGAGAGCCTACCACTTAGAAATAATGGAGGGCAGAGAGATACTCCGAGCATTGAATGCAACTAACTTGAAGAAATTTTACTTTTAATGTATAATTTAATTTAGTCTATTTCAATTTCAAATTATTTTCAGAAGTTCTTTTAGACTTCTCGCATTTATCTCTATGCATTGTTCCAAGTAGACGGCAAATGAGTATTCAATAAAAAAGATCAATTAGTTAAATTTCGTTCTCTTTGACATGTTACTTATCGCTATCATGATTATCTTCTTTCAAATGCCTTCTTTTAAGACTGATTAAAGGGACGAACATAGATTGACTCCAAATTTAAATGTCTGTATACAAGACTAATTGGTTCGTCAGCTAATCATCAACTAAACTACAAATGTTTTAGCGATCAACAAAACATAAACAATGGCTCACCATCGATGAGAGGCCTACTGGGAAACATTATACACCCATGACCAACTGGATCGTAAAAATCCTCGATAGGGAACGACCCCACAAATAAGTGATTTTTTTTCTAGCTCTAGGCCTAAGGTTTGATGTGACAACGTCACCTAAAATGTAAGACCATAAGACCAAACACCATAAAAGGAAGAAAAATGCAAAAATTTCCATTAACTCGTTTAATTTATTATAAGAAAATTGAAAAGAAAACATATTACAACAAAATAATAAATACAACTAGATTAATTGAGCGACTGAGACGACTCATTTATTGACGTCCCAACTCCAGCAGGAGGAACGTCCAATAATAATCAGAGACATAGGCCTAATCCTTTATGGCCCCGCAGGACTCACCCTATTAACCAAGGGTTGAGGTCGGTAAAGTCCATCACCTCCATCAAGGCCGTAGTCACTGAGGTACTTCCTTATTAAGCTAACTAGAATGGCATTGTTAGGATCCACGAAACATCAAGCTTATAAGGAGGCTTTTGTTGATCAAGGCAACCTGCATCATACCAATACCATAACTCAGAATCCTGTGGCACCATTGCCATTGTAAGGGCATTGAGCTAGTCATTTTTGTGGCCAACATTCCGAGAAGCGTTCAGGTAAAAATATATATTAAAAAGGGCCTCAACATATCCATCCATCCATACTTAACGGAGGTCGCTTGTGGAATTGGAATGTAAGATAGTCAAGATTCTCGATCATACTCTTGATGGTCATCACTTCATTGAACAAAGACTTCTTGGTCTTCTCTATCTCTTTTGCTAGACGACCATCCTTATGCCTTTGGGATGAGCAACAGTTGCATCTTTATCATTCAAAGACTTTTGAGTCTTCTCGAGCTCCTCTCTTAGTTGAGGGTTCTCTTCTTCCAAAATAAGGTCCCTCTCCAACCTGTTTGCTTGGTCTGGACATGTTAAGTCTTTCAAATCAATCCTAAATTATTCTCCTTCTAGAGAATAGTGGTGACCTACTTGGCATCCATAAGGTCGACGTGTAGAATGAAATTCTTCCTCAAATATGCAAATTTAATGTTGTCAATCTCTTATCACATCCACCTCTTTGCTCAGCTCGACAAGCCTTTGGTCAAACTCATCCCTCAAATTGGCTAACAACTCCTTATAACTGCTTTGAGCAATGAAAATAATATTATGAAGGGCAATGTTATTTGCCACAGCCTTGTGGAAAAGGCGACGAAGATCCAAACATGCACTCAGACAGACATGTCAAGTCCCAAGTGCTCATCGATGTCATCTTCATCATCATTGGCATCTTCATCAAGATCAGTAATAAAGAGCCTTTTAGGTTTTTCCTAAAAGTGGAAGTGGGCATCGACAAACACTGCAACCCTCGTGTTGAACAACATGGAGAGGCGGTCGAACATATAAGCTTGGAAAAATGAAAAAAACATGCAAGGAATGATAAATCATACAAACTAGTAACAGTTGGATCAAACTATATGTTTCATTGAACATATTACAAATGGGGCAATCCCCTACGTTTATCATTGAATGTAAAGATATATAATGCTTCTTAAATTCTCCTAAGAGTCACTGTTGCAGACCTTCTCCTTCTCGACAGCCTGTTGAGAAACTATGGATTCTGGATGATTGGCCCCAATCATAGATGTTTGATCAATTTGCACCTAAGCAAAATAAATAGCAGTATCCCACTCTCCGACCATCACCTCATCATCATCCTCGACCTCTTCCTCAAATTGATTATGGGGAACGTGGGTGGTGCTCTTGGAAAAGGTCAAAATCTTTAGCAATGCCGACCTTGTCAAGAGCCTCATCCTAACCATTCTTAAAGAACGCCTTTTTAAGGTAGGCAATCTGGATTTAGGCATTAACGAAGGCCTTGTCCCATCCACGAGTGAATGCCTCATCCTTAGCCTTTGACACTCTAGATAAGGCCTCCTCGGCTTTGGCTGTGGCCTTAGTGGCCTATATATTGGCAAGATCGACCTTAGCCTTAGCATCCTCGACCTCCTTATTGGCCTGTTCAGTAGCATCCACCAACTTAGCAGTGTCATTAATCTTCTTTTGAAGCTCGATCTTCTCATCCTCCAGGCACTTGATCATTTTATTGAG
Organism: Sambucus nigra; assembly: GCA_949130495.1. Taxonomy (NCBI): domain Eukaryota; kingdom Viridiplantae; phylum Streptophyta; class Magnoliopsida; order Dipsacales; family Adoxaceae; genus Sambucus; species Sambucus nigra. The sequence continues at coordinate 206,743,212 of OX422208.1, forward strand.
CTCCAGCTTGTCAGTTACTTGGGCATCATTAAGCTTCTAAGCAAACTTTCCTCCACATCAGCAAATGATTTTTTCAATGTGTTTTTTCTCTCCAAGAATTGATCATAATCGATCAAAAACTACCACACAATGGGCAAACAATAATAAGCAAGAATCAAGTAAAATGAAGTGCAAAAAAATGAACACAAATGTTACACTTACAAGGGAGAGATTTTGGTTGGCACGCTCCAACAATCGAGAATATAGAAGGGCAGAAGAAGTCGCCCTATTAGCATAAAACACCCCTCGATCAACTCAAGTATTGGGCCGAGCAACTACAGACTGGGAAACACCCTTGCCCTTACGAGCATCCTTTTTCCCCATAATCCTGTGTGGGAGGGGGGATTTGATCCCCCATTTGCCTCTTCGAAAGGGGATCATTATCTTTGGAGGGGGAGTCATCAATGTTCATTGGATTAGTATCAGCCCCAATTTCACTTTTCTTGCTCGCCAGCTGAGCAAAATTTTTCTATTTCTTAACAGACAAGCATGGGGAAGAGACATGGATTCGACATTTGCCGTGATTAGGTTCATAACTTTCCTCTTGACCATGGCTCTAAGAGAATTCGCAGTTGAAAAAATCAACAAAATATATAGCGGTTCGAAGGAAGATGATGTTCTTTCCTCGTTTGACCCTCCCCTTATAAATTCTAAGAGGTATAAGCCTCTGGGTCTTCCAGAGAGATGGGGAGGACCAGTATTTTTTCTACTAGCCTCGTAACAAATGAGCTTGTAGAATTCTTGTAATTGGGCAGGAATGTTGTCGGCCTAGGGTGATCAACAAATGTAGCCCTTTGTTGAATAACCCAAACTGCTCGAAGATCAATAAAATTGATGTCACATTCAGGAAGTGATTTTTTCTTGGATTTCTCTAGAAAGAACAAGGAAAAACACTCAATATCATCCCAATTCAAGAAAATATTGCAAAGTAAAAATTTAGTTACTTTCTAAAATATGTCTCGCCTTTCGTGGGAACTTTTGGGTACTTCATATGCCCCACCCTTAGGAAGGGGAGAATTTTGCCAATTCTTCACAACCAGTCCATTATCTCAATAACCCTTATATGAATCAGGGAGATTCACGACTAGGGCCTAGCTAGCCACCCTTGTATTCATATAATATAAATTTTTATTAGTTGTTGCCCACTGATAACATTACATAATTTTCAGCGATGCTAAGATGGGTCCCATATAGCTCGTTAATACGGTGAACCCCATTAACAATCCTCCAAAAATTTGGGGCGATATGGGCTAGAACCACATCAAAATGTTGGGAGAAGTGCAATAACAAACAATTTGGGGGGAAAGTGACCTCACATTGAGCAATAAAAATATATGGCAACCAATGGCCCTCATAGAGGGCACACATGTCACAGGGGCCACCAACTAATTCTACCTTTACCCACTCTGGGATTTTGTAGTCAACTTTGAATTTTTTAATGGTATCTTCGTTAGTCACATACACCATCGTCAAAGACAACAACTCAAATGAAACATAAAATTGAGAGAGTGAAGAAGGGCTGAAAAGCGATAGAAATGAAGTGAAGAGTTTTGAGAGTTCTTACAGATAAAGTGCCGACAGCGAAAATCTCTCCTTTGAAAGTTTGATGGTTTTTTAAATAAAGTAAGGAAAGAGTGGGAACGATTGTCTTGTGGTGGAATATGTCGTCACGGTTCCCTAAAAGTATAATGATCACCCGCATGTGTGACGGCTATCGAAGTGATAATTCACTTCTAAGAAAATGGGCTTTATTTACCAGTGTGCCTCTAGGGCACTTAATGGATGAAAATTTTCCAATTCTTGGAGGATTTATAAATTTTCCCTATGGCTAAGTGCCGAGGACTCCAGGAAATAATCAAGTCCCGAGAAAGGGACACTTTTCTTCCCTTAGTGAGAAGTGTAATACCCCGTACTTTTGGCTATATTTATTTTGGGGATTAATTAATTAAATGCGTATTAATTGGAAATTAATCCGGGTTATAAATACTAATGTGATGCGAATTGGTATTTGATTATGTGCATATATGATTATATATGTATTTGGTATTATAAAATTTGTCGTGAGATTTATATACGGCATTTTAGAAATTTTGTTGAGACGCGTGGGACCGCCGCGTCACGGTATAATATTTTGATAATAAAAGTGAATTTAAAATCTATAAACCGTATGGTCGTTTTGAGTGTGCCAATGCGTCCGGAAGGGTCGAGATAGTCAGAAAACACTACTCTGGGGTGTAGTTTGGGTCCCGGGGTATTTTTAGGCCATACCGGCAACTTAAAGGGTATTTTGGTAATTTTACATTTTTAGGAATTAAAAGTGACGAAAATTAGAGATGTAAATCTGATGTGGATTTAACCCATTAAGACCATTAACCAAACCATATTAACCTAGAAAGCTACGTAGGTTATCATTTAGGTTTTCTAAGTTCCCAAATCAAAAACCCTAGCCACCTTAAGCCACCATTGGAGAAGGAGCTTGGAGAAGGAGAGAAAGAGAGAAAATTCTGCAGAGATTCTTCACCAAATCAACACCAAATCTGGAAACAAACAAGGCAAGTGGTTTAATTATGTTTAACTTCAGCAAATGTTCTTTCCATGTTAGAAAATTGAAGATTTATAATTGTTATTGGAAGATGAATGAAAACCCATGATTAACTGGACTTAGGTTCTGAATATTGAGGATAAATTGCATGTAGAATAGTTTGGAGACGATTAATCTGATGTTAATACATGATTGGGTGAAAGAAAAACGAATTAAATTCTGGGATTTGATGATGATATGTAGTTAGGGTTCATGTTCTTGAGATATTTGGAAAAAGTGTAGAAAGTTGTAAATTTAATTGATGTTAGGATGGATTGATCCCTTAAAAACATGTTAGGATGTGACTATATATGTTTAGTATTGATTATAGACCTTTAAACGATTGTTGGGACTTAGTTTAGAAGATTTGAGGTGTTAAAATGGATGAAAAATGATTTGGGGAAAAATCTAGGCCGAAGCTGGTAGCTCGTTAGAAGCAACCCCCAGGTCGTTCGAATGAACTCGTTCGAACGAGCTTCTAACGAGTTGACCAGTCGTTGCTAACGAGTAGGGATTTCGTTCGATATCTCGTTCGAACGAGATATCGTTAGAAGGTACAGTTCGTTCGAACGAACTGGGACCTTGTTCGAACAGCCTCATTCGAACGAGTCTTCTAACGAGTTGGCAGAGGAATCTCGTTCGAACAGTCTCGTTCGAACGAGACTTCTAACGAGTTGACAGTTTGGTCCTTTTTGGACTGTTTTGACTTTTGGAGTTCCGTAAACTTATTCGAGGATATAAATATCATTCCGTAGATGTAGTAATGATAGAATTGGGACATTTGGGTATTTATGAGAAGGAATTTACATACGAGAGTGTATTACATGGACGGTTTGTGTTGAGACGTGAGTGTCTACTACGACGTGAGATAATTATGGCGAGTACAATTACAAACCGAAACAGTATGAATTGTGATAATTATAAGTTAGTATGAGAATATGTACTACGATTAAAATACGGTATTACTAAGACGTGTGTTTACTTAGTATTGGTATATGATTGTGTGTATGACATACCTACCATACTTGCTATCACGGGAGGTTGCGTTCGCTTAGGACCCTCTAATCCTTGTGTGCCTACGGGGGGATATAGACTGGTACCTCGATGAACATAGGTCATAGAAGGACTTATTGTGATATGAATAAGTCTGCTGATCATGGGAGCGTAGGTATGTGCATAACCCATGTGATGGTGACTGTGTTCGCCTCCACTCTTTGTGATTTGTGTAGTTTGAACTATTCCTGAGAGATTCGGAATATGTGATCCTTATGTACGTGATGTACCGGGATGGATAGCAGAGTATGTGTGCACCGCAGCTTAGTTCTCGGGGTGCTTGTATTGTATATTTATGATGTGAATAATATACACTTAATTAATGAGAACCTCCATGTTAATGATGTGAATATAATTACGGCATTGTTTCGATAAATATAATGAGTTAGCTGATAGAGAAATATATTGCATATTGAGCATTTGAGTTTACATTAAGTCCCTATCTAATTACGAGCGTTATATGTTAATAGAACCGGGTAATAAGGGTAGGAACTATTACAATCTAGCTAGTTATGATGTCACTTAGCTAGTGGTTTATATCGTAGTAGATGGGTACTTACGTTAGGAGTGCACAGTTAGACGAGAGGTGAGAATATCATGGGAGTGTACGTCCTAACATGTACTTTGCATTTAATATTTTAAATGTTTTTAAAGCACTTACAGGTTTTTAAAATATAACTCCACATTCGGGCTCTGACCCGTTTTCTTTTCAAATCTTTTTCTTGTAAAACCATTTTAGGTGCCCAGCCATAAGGACACCAAGCATAGGTTATTCATTCAGGTGACGAGCTGTAGCGGTTTGTGGAAGCTACAGGGATTTGCATGTAGACGCTTCTATTTTTTGGATTCCAGAGTCACTATCTATCAGTTGTAGGGCATGTTGCCCATTTCTATTTAGAGACATCTTTTACATTTCAGTTTTCAGACTTTAGCATGTATTATTTCAGTTTCGGTTATTTATTTCAGTATGGGATTGTAGTGAGGAGTTTTCCCCCAGACTTTATTTACTCTTTTGTGATGGTTATTTGTTTTACTTCAGTATGGTGAATGGTGTTATTTATTTCTTCATTACACTTGTTGCATGTTAATCAGACTTTAAATAAAATTTGGCACTTACTTTTTAAATACTAGGTGGTTAGTAAAAATAAAATGTTTTCGACAGTGATGCTATTAACTGAGCCAACTTGGCATTTTGAATTAATTTAATAAAGGAGTAGCTACCCAGTATTTAATTAGTCGGGGTGTCACAGGTGGTATCAGAGAATCAGGTTCTAGATTCCTTTAGGATCTGTACGGCTATTATGTTTCCGCTACATTTCTTTGATATAGAGCCTAGGATTGTTGTACTCTTTTTGTGTATGCTTCGTTCTTCAGCTATATTAAGTTTATAACCGTGAACTTATAAACTTTGTTCTTATTTCAGATGCCTCCACGACGTGCACGACGAGTTCCCAGGAATGCAATGCCCGAACCCCAGCCCGCTCCAGTTCAGGGCATGATGAACGCCGCTGAGGTTGCAGCTATAGTAGCCCAAGTGGTAAATGCCGCGATTGCCGTGATTCAGCAGGCACCACCTCAGGTGCCGGTTGCCGCGCCAGCACAGGTTAATGCATTCCCGTCTGCTTGGGAGCGTGTATGAGATGCTTTTCAGAAACCGCATCCGCCAGAGTTTGCAGGTAGCTCCGATGTGGTAGTCTCAAGCCAATGGAGGAAGGACATACAGAGGCATTTGAGGATGCATGAGTGCACTGATGTTCAGAAACAGGTGCTAGCTACTTTCAAGCTAGTGGGAACTGCACTACAGTGGTGGGAGTCTATTACCACCGCAGAGGAGAGGGATACTCTCACGATTCAGGAGTTCTGGGTGCGGTTTGACCGCAAGTACTTTCCGTCCGCAGTTCATACAGAGATGAGGAGGAAGCTGATGAGTCTGAAGCAGGAAGGTAAGATAGTGACCGAGTATGAGGCCGAGTTCACTAACCTGTTGAATATCGTTCCAGACGAGATACCAACAGAGAAGAAGAAGATTGAGAAGTTCACCGATGGGTTGAATTGCAGGATCCGTCAGCATCTGCTAGGGAACCTATTGTTGGCCACTTATTCTGATGTGGTTAACGCTGCATTGTTACACTGCCAGGACCACCGTTTTCATATGGCCGAGGGCAAAAGGTCGGGAGAGTCTAGCCATCAGGGCAGGACTGGAGGATATGGTGCTAGCGGGGCACAATCTGGTCAAGGGCAGAGACAGAATGAGCAGGGCTCCCAACAGGGAGATAATAAGAGGTTCCGGTCAGGGAACTACAGGCAGGGACAGGGAGGTTTCCGTCAGGGCCATCAGGGGCAACAGGGGCAGAATGGGCAGCAGTTTCACCAGGGCCAGCAGGGCCAAGGGAGGAACGGTAACGGCCACCAGGGCCGGGGACAGCAGGGGCAGAGGGGAGGGAACTTCCCAGGGAAGTGCTTTGTTTGTGGCAAGACTGGCCATAAGAAGCAGGATTGTCCTGATAGGGGCAGGGCCCCTCAACAGAAGCAGCAGCAGGGTGCTCGCCAGGAGCCACAGAGACCTATGTTTCCCGCCGCTCTTCCCGCACCGCCGCAGATGGCAGCATTGCCACCCATTCCAGCAGTCCTCAGCAGGGGCAGCTACAGTATGGACGTGTCTACAACGTCCACCAGGCTGCAGTTCCACAGGCACCGCCCGCGATCGGGGGTACGTTTCCTATCCATGGCACTATGGGTCGGGTGTTATTTGATACGGGTGCTACACACTGTTTTATAGCTACACACTTCACGAAATCTTTAGGATTATTAGCTACGGCAGAGAGCATAGTGACGTGTGTCGACTCATCATTGGGGAGTGGGCCACTTATTTTCTTTATATGCCGGGGAGTGGGGGTAGAGATTGGTGGTTTGGTATTACCTGCGGACATGTTAGTATTAGACATGCACGTTCACGATGTGATCATCGGTATGGATTGGCTCGTAGCATATAGGGCCATGATTGATTGCTTCAGCGGGAGCATTGTTTTTGCCATTCCGGGGCAAGAGATGTTTATAGTGGCGATGCCTCGCCCAGAGGGAGGATCGACTGCTCATCTGTATTACATAGAGGAGGATACCTCTAAGAAGGTTGTGATTCCTTTAGATTCGATCTCGGTTGTCAGGGAGTATTCGGATGTGTTTCAGGAGATACCAGGCTTACCACCTAGTAGAGAGATAGACTTTGTTATAGATTTGCTACCAGGTACGAGACCTATAGCATGCTCACCGTACCGTATGGCTCCAGCTGAGATGAGGGAGTTACGGGATCAGATAGAACAGCTGTTAGGCCAGGGCTTTATTCGCAGGAGTACCTCACCTTGGGGCGCTCCAGTTCTGTTTGTGAAGAAGAGGGATGGTTCACTGAGATTGTGTGTGGACTACCGAGAGTTGAATAAGGTCACGATACGGAATAAGTATCCGTTGCCTCGAATCGATGACTTATTCGACCAGTTGAGAGGAGCTTCTTTCTTCTCGAAGATTGATTTGAGATCGGGATACCATCAGTTGTGTATCAGGGAGGAGGATGTCTCGAAGACCGCGTTCTTGTCGAGATATGGTTCTTACGAGTTTCGGGTTATGCCTTTCGGCTTGACCAATGCTCCAGCAGTGTTTATGGACTTGATGAACAGAGTGTTCAGGGATTTCCTAGACCAGTTTGTCATTGTCTTCATTGATGATATTCTGATTTACTCTCAGACAGAGGAGGAGCATGCCGAGCATTTGAGGCAGGTTTTGCAGACACTCCGTCAGAACGAGTTGTATGCAAAATATGAGAAGTGCGGGTTTTGGCTGAAGGAAGTCCAATTTTTGGGGCATATCATTTCCGACCAGGGAATATCTGTTGATCCGGGGAAGGTGTCAGCGGTGAGGGAGTGGGGACAGCCCACGACACCAACTGAGATTCGTAGTTTCTTGGGTCTAGCAGGATACTACAGGAGGTTTATTCGGGGTTTCTCGGAGATAGCAGGTCCTTTGACACATTTGACTCGTAAGGGTGTGCCCTACATCTGGAGTGATGCCTGTCAGTTGGCATTCGATGAATTGAAGGACAAATTGACCTCAGCACATGTGTTAGCATTGCCGAGATCGGGAGTTGAGTATTTGGTTTACACCGATGCGTCTTTGCAAGGATTGGGAGGTGTATTGCAGGAGGAGAGACAGGCCATAGCTTATGCTTCCCGTAAGCTTAAGCCTCACGAGAAGAATTACCCCACGCATGATTTGGAGTTGGCAGCAGTGGTATTTGCCTTACGGATTTGGAGGCACTATCTTTTGGGGGAGAAGTTTCAGCTGTTCACGGACCACAAGTCACTACAGTATCTGTTCACGCAGAAGGAATTGAATATGCGACAGCGTAGGTGGATTGAATTTGTGAAGGACTACCAGTTCGACATCCAGTACCACCCGGGTAAGGCTAACGTGGTAGCTGACGCGTTGAGCCGTAGGCCAGCAGATGAGGTGGCAGAGGTGTGGAAGGCAAAGTGGAAGGAATTGGGACACCAGGATGCAGTGGCCCGATCTTTCATGTCTGTGATGACCGTTACACCGCAGATTGTCACGAAGGTAGTACGGGCACAGGCCAATAACTCGTTCTGTCAGGAGCAGATAGTTCGATTACTAGCAGAGGGAGCCGAATCCTATACCGTTAGCTCAGACGGGGGATTACGCTTGAATGGGAGATTGGTAATTCCAGAAGGGGAGGAATTGCGGCATGATGTGATGGCAGAGTCACACGGCTCACGGTTCGCGGTACATCCCCGAGGGGACAAAATATACCAAGACATGAGACGACAGTATTGGTGGAGCGGTATGAAGAGAGATATCGTTGAGTTTGTATCGAAATGCGCCACTTGTCAGCTTGTAAAAGTGGATCATCAGAGACCAGCAGGATTGTTACAGCCGTTGGAGGTCCCGGTGTGGATGTGGGAGAGCATATCCATGGACTTTATCACGAGGTTGCCTACGCCGCAGAGGGGTCACGACTCCGTTTGGGTAATTGTGGACAAGTTGTCCAAGCTCGCTCACTTCTTACCCGTAAGGACTGACTACACTACGGGACAGTATGCCCAGCTCTTCATTTCAGAGATTGTGAGACTTCACGGTGTGCCCCTAAATATTGTGTCTGACAAAGACAAGATATTTGTTTCGCGGTTTTGGGAGAGTTTCCAGGAGGCCATGGGCACGGAATTGCGGTTGAGTACGGCTTATCATCCGCAGACCGATGGGCAGACAGAGCGCACCAATCAGATGTTGGAGGACATGCTACGCATGTGCATTATTGACTTTGGGGGTGGATGGGAGCAGTACCTTCCAGTGGTGGAGTTTGCTTACAACAACTCCTATCAGTTCACGATTGGCATGGCTCCGTTTGAGGCGTTGTACGGTAGGCCTTGTCGTTCCCCAGCATGTTGGTTAGAAGTGGGGGACAACAAACTACTTGGGCCGGAAGTGATTCAGGATACTTCGGCAAGGATTGAGTTGATTCGGAGTCGCATTCGGGTAGCTCAAGACAGGCTGAAGAGTTATGCTGATGCGAAGAGGTTTTTCAGGGAGTTCCAAGTGGGGGACCAGGTTTTGCTCAGGGTATCTCCGATGAAGGGGATTATGCGTTTCGGGAAGAAGGGGAAGTTGGCACTGAGGTATGTGGGGTCGTTTCCTATTATTGAGCGGATCGGACCGGTTGCGTATAGACTTGGACTACCGGAGCACTTGCATCGGATTCACGACGTGTTCCATATTTCCTCGCTGAGGAAATACCTTAGAGATAATTTGGCTCATTCTCACATTGCTGTGGAGGACATCGATCTCCAGTCGGATAGCTCCTACGAGGAGGGGCCAATTGCTATTTTGGACCGAAGCGAGAGGAAACTGCGGTCAAAGATAGTCCCGTTAGTGCGTGTTCAGTGGTGACATCACAATGTCGAGGAGTCCACATGGGAGCGCGAGGATGAGATGCGCGAGCGTTATCCAGAGCTGTTTTTAGCAGGTACTTTCTAGTTTCGAATTTCGGGACAAAATTCAGTTATTAGGGGGGAAGTATGTAATACCCCGTACTTTTGGCTATATTTATTTTGGGGATTAATTAATTAAATGCGTATTAATTGGAAATTAATCCGGGTTATAAATACTAATGTGATGCGAATTGGTATTTGATTATGTGCATATATGATTATATATGTATTTGGTATTATAAAATTTGTCGTGAGATTTATATACGGCATTTTAGAAATTTTGTTGAGACGCGTGGGACCGCCGCGTCACGGTATAATATTTTGATAATAAAAGTGAATTTAAAATCTATAAATCGTATGGTCGTTTTGAGTGCGCCAACGCGTCCGGAAGGGTCGAGATAGTCAGAAAACACTACCCGGGGGTGTAGTTTGGGTCCCGGGGTATTTTTAGGCCATACCGGCAACTTAAAGGGTATTTTGGTAATTTTACATTTTTAGGAATTAAAAGTGACGAAAATTAGAGATGTAAATCTGATGTGGATTTAACCCATTAAGCCCATTAACCAAACCATATTAACCTAGAAAGCTACGTAGGCTATCATTTAGGTTTTCTAAGTTCCCAAATCAAAAACCCTAGCCACCTTAAGCCACCATTGGAGAAGGAGCTTGGAGAAGGAGAGAAAGAGAGAAAATTCTGCAGAGATTCTTCACCAAATCAACACCAAATCCGAAAACAAACAAGGCAAGTGGTTTAATTATGTTTAACTTCAGCAAATGTTCTTTCCATGTTAGAAAATTGAAGATTTATAATTGTTATTGGAAGATGAATGAAAACCCATGATTAACTGGACTTAGGTTCTGAATATTGAGGATAAATTGCATCTAGAATAGTTTGGAGACGATTAATATGATGTTAATACATGATTGGGTGAAAGAAAAACGAATTAAATTCTGGGATTTGATGATGATATGTAGTTAGGGTTCATGTTCTTGAGATATTTGGAAAAAGTGTAGAAAGTTGTAAATTTAATTGATGTTAGGATGGATTGATCCCTTAAAAACATGTTAGGATGTGACTATATATGTTTAGTATTGATTATATACCTTTAAACCATTGTTGGGACTTAGTTTAGAAGATTCGAGGTGTTAAAATGGATCAAAAATGATTTGGGGAAAAATCCGGGCCGAAGCTGTTAGCTCGTTAGAAGCAACCCCCAGGTCGTTCGAACGAACTCGTTCGAACAAGCTTCTAACGAGTTGACCAGTTGTTGCTAACGAGTAGGGATTTCGTTCGATATCTCGTTCGAATGAGATATCGTTAGAAGGTACAGTTCGTTCGAACGAACTGGGACCTCGTTCGAACAGCCTCATTCGAACGAGTCTTCTAACGAGTTGGCAGAGGAATCTCGTTCGAACAGTCTCATTCGAACGAGACTTCTAACGAGCTGACAGTTTGGTCCTTTTTGGACTGTTTTGACTTTTGGAGTTCCGTAAACTTGTTCGAGGATATAGATATCATTCTGTAGATGTAGTAATGATAGAATTGGGACATTTGGGTATTTATGAGAAGGAATTTACATACGAGAGTGTATTACATGGACGGTTTGGGTTGAGATGTGAGTGTCTACTACGACGTGAGATAATTATGGCTAGTACAATTACAAACCGAAACAGTATGAATTGTGATAATTATAAGTTAGTATGAGAATATGTACTACAATTAAAATATGGTATTACTAAGACGTGTGTTTACTTAGTATTGGTATATGATTGTGTGTATGACATACCTACCATACTTGCTATCACGGGAGGTTGCATTCGCTTAGGACCCTCTAATCCTTGTGTGCCTACGGGGGGGATATAGACTGGTACCTCGATGAACATAGGTCATAGAAGGACTTATTGTGATATGAATAAGTCTGCTGATCATGGGAGCGTAGGTATGTGCGTAACCCATGTGATGGTGACTGTGTTCGCCTCCACTCTTTGTGATTTGTGTTATCTGAACTATTACTGAGAGATTCGGAATATGTGATCCTTATATACGTGATGTACCGGGATGGATAGCAGAGTATGTGTGCACCGCAGCTTAGTTCTCGGGGTGCTTGTATTGTATATTTATGATGTGAATAATATACACTTAATTAATGAGAACCTCCATGTTAATGATGTGAATATAATTACGGTATTGTTTCGATAAATATAATGAGTTAGCTGATAGAGAAATATATTGCATATTGAGCATTTGAGTTTACATTAACTCCCTATCTAATTACGAGCGTTATATGTTAATAGAACCGGGTAATAAGGGTAGGAACTATTACAATCTAGCTAGTTATGATGTCACTTAGCTAGTGGTTTATATCGTAGTAGATGGGTACTTACGTTAGGAGTGCACAGTTAGACGAGAGGTGAGAATATCATGGGAGTGTACGTCCTAACATGTACTTTGCATTTAATATTTTAAATGTTTTTAAAGCACTTGCAGGTTTTTAAAATATAACTCCACATTCGGGCTCTGACCCGTTTGCTTTTCAAATCTTTTTCTTGTAAAACCATTTTAGGTGCCCAGCCACAAGGACACCAAGCATAGGTTATTCATTCAGGTGACGAGCTATAGCGGTTTGTGGAAGCTACAGGGATTTGCATGTAGACGCTTCTATCTTTTGGATTCCAGAGTCACTATCTATCAGTTGTAGGGCATGTTGCCCATTTCTATTTAGAGACATCTTTTACATTTCACTTTTCAGACTTTAGCATGTATTATTTCAGTTTCGGTTATTTATTTCAGTATGGGATTGTAGTGAGGAGTTTTCCTCCAGACTTTATTTACTCTTTTGTGATGGTTATTTGTTTTACTTCAGTATGGTGAATGGTGTTATTTATTTCTTCATTACACTTGTTGCATGTTAATCAGACTTTAAATAAAATTTGGCACTTACTTTTTAAATACTAGGTGGTTAGTAAAAATAAAATGTTTTCGACCGTGATGCTATTAACTGAGCCAACTTGGCATTTTGAATTAATTTAATAAAGGAGTAGCTACCCGGTATTTAATTAGTCGGGGTGTCACAAGAAGTGTCGTTACAAATCAACAAACGACCTAGATGTAACAAAGCCATGTGACCTCAAAGCGATCCTGAGCTTTGGGGCCAATTATGAGGTCCATAATTATGAAAGCATATGATCGGTACAAGCGTTGGGATTACTCGCGCCCAAAGTTCATGAAGAGCCCTAGTCACCAAATAATCGCACATGTTCACCACTTTGAATGGTCGAAGTTGATAAAAATAGTTCGAAATTCTTAGGGATAGCAAGTAACGGAGCGTAGGACTCTCCTGAAGCTCCCCTATAAATGTAAACTCCCACACCATTGAGTGGGGCATGTGACATTGTATCGCCAAGCAGTACTATAACTCTTCCAACCAACTCTCTAATAATAAAGAGTATTACCTAAACCCTGTGGATGTAGGCACGTTGTCGAACTACATACATCTTGTTTCATGTGTGTGATTTCATCGATCTCTTTGGCATTTATTCTTATTTGTCTTGTGTGCATTGGATCTTTTACCTCTTACCACCTACAACCTCATTTCCCAATGACTAATTAGTGTAAGTTTTCTTTTTGGGAAAAAATATGTATATATAAATAAGCGAAAATAAAATAAGAGCACGATGGGATAAAACCCAGTCACATCCCTAGGCGTATACCCCAAAGGGGAGAAAAAACAAAAAAAAATGATCATTGGGAAATAAGCCCCAAACCCCACAAAACACTATTCAAGTGCACTCTCAGGGATACCCCAGTTCATGCATGCCATCCAGTTCTCAAATCTCCTAGTGCCTTTATTCCATTTCACGACCCTCGCTCTTATCATAACTTCGATCTCCTTGACAATGACATCACTGCTCTTGGCCACCCTCTTGAAGTGTTTAGCATTTCGCTCCATCCACATGCAGTAAATAGTATATGAGAACGAAATATTCCTATTACGATTATAAAAGCTAGTCCCACTATAATTTTAAATGGCATAAAGCATATCACCATCCCAATCCATAACATCTCTATACTCCTGATTCCTAGTCCTGACCTCCTTCCACACCTCCTTAGCAACAAGACACTTATTGAAAATGTGTTGACCCCATTGGAGCAACTACAACACAAATTGTCCTTAGAAATGCCCCAGCTATAAAGCTTGTCCTTAGTATGAATAGCATATCTACATATCATCCATAAAACAAAAGCACATTTAGGAATATTAACCTTGTTCCACACAATTTTATGCCAATAAACATTTGGGTGATTAGGCGCCATCATGTCATTGGTTGATCTGATATAAAACCCAGACTGGTTGGGAATCCAGACCACCTCGTCATTCGTGTCTTTTCTAATATGGGGCAGGACCCTATTCTTAATATCCAAGTGCTCCCAGGTAACCGCAGCAGGCCATCTCCACCTATTCTCAACAATGTAGTCAGTAACCAAAGCCTTATGATTACTAGTAGCGTCGTAGATGACACGATCACCAAACAAGTGGTGGAGAGGCCCCAATGGGTGCCAATTATCGTGCCATAAAAAGGTATCCCTGCTGTGATCGATATTCCACCTGATAAGAGGTCTGATCAGATTTCTCAACTGCATCATCTTCCTCCATCTCCAAGACGAGTCACTGGCTAAATTGATAGCCCACAAACTTCTTTTCTTTAATTTATACACATTCCACCACTTGACCCACAAGCAATCCTTCTTACTACTAAGATTCCAAAACATCTTCAAGATCGCAGCCACATTCCACCTCTCAATGCCACCACTCTCGTAGCTATTACAAAGATCCTTCCACGCCACCTTGGACCCCGAATGTTTAAGATCAGAGCCCATCCATAGAAATTCCTTCATCAACTGCTCAACTCTAGAGATAACTCCCTTAGGCAAAATGAACCAACTAGACCAATAGACATGGATCCCAAACATAACGGACTTGACAAGCTTTAATCTGCTAGCGTAGCTAAGAAGCTTGTTGGTCCAGCACTTAATCCTCCCAGTTATCCTATTAATCAACCTGCAATAATCCTCACTCTTGAGTCTAGAGGTGATGAGAGGCACCCCTAGGTACAAGAAAGGAGGGTTGTTATGACTGAAGCCAAGAATATCCCCCATCTGCCTGATCCTATCCTCTCCCAAGCCCGTGCAGCTCAGATTGAGCATGAGGCCCACAATGCTACAGAAATCGTCGGCCGCCTTCTTCGCAATTGTATAGGAGGTAATGCCCCCCATAAAGAATAATCACATCATCTGCAAAACATAGGTGGTTGTGACACCCCGCCTAATTAAATATCGGGTGATCAGTCCTTTATTAAATTATAATCAAGGTGAACGGTTGGTTCATTCTTAGCATCACTATTGCGAAATAATCATTCCAATTTAAACACCCTAAATAATTAAGCTAAGTGTCAAAACCATTTAAAATATTATTTCCATTTATTAAATCCAATTATGAAATCCTTTAATAAGTACCAGTTTAAGATTCACACAATTATTAAGACTGGAAATAAACACCCATGAATTTAACCGTTCACATAATCTAATACCAACTTTAAAACTACAAAGGGAAAACCATCCTGACAGTAAATAAATCCCAAAGAGTAAAAATGCTAAATATAAATGAACATAATCTCTGACAAAACTGAATAAGGAAACGGGCGACACATGCCCAAACTAATCAGAACTAGAATGAGAGTAGATTCAACATCGAGGTCGTCTAGGCAATGTCCTGCAACTCCCACATAAGCTACAGCGTGTCCGGTCCAAAGAATCTACCCAAGACGCCCCTGTGGCTGGGCACCTGAAATATATACATATATATATACAAGAGAAAAGAGATAACAGGAAACGAGTCAGAGCCCGAGTGTAAAACAGTTTAAAATTAGTTTAGCAAGTATTTAAAATGCTTACCTGCGAATGCAACAACCATGTTAGTATGCGACACTCTCTTGAGATTTCTCACCTATCATCTAGTATGCACACACCTACCGTACTAATAAATCTCATCAATTTCCCTATCTTATTCTCCATAATGATTTATCGTGTGAAAAGAAATGTTATGATATTTACTTTAGGAAATCATTCTCTTCTAGATTCCTTACGTTATTTAAAACAACTCATTACCGTTATAAAGTTCCCGAACACTTATAATAAAGTTGAAGCATTTATTCATTTTTTATCTACTTATACGCACAGTAAAAAGTTCCCATGTAAATATACGTGTATATATATATATATATATATATATATATATATATATATATATATATATATATATATATATATATATATATATATATATATATATATATTAGTCACACATATAATATATATACTGACGACACCTCACATAAGATCTAAGGTGCTGGCATACTCTGCTATCAAGTCCCCGTATCATACAAACTAAGGGAAATACTAGTTCGGAATCACTCTCGAACTGTATTAACACAAAACACAAACAAATGGAGGCGAAGCATAGTTCCCAGTCCTAAGAGGTCAGCACATACCCACACGTCTCTTAGGACCATCAGACTATAACTCAGATAGCCTGTAATCAAGGATACTATCTTCTAGGGTACAAGTCGTTATCCCCCATAAAGGTCCAATCGTGATAAGACTGTTCCGGCGCGAAAATCCCCGTGATAGCAAGTAGCTCGGGTACGATTTTTACACAGATATATAATATATGCACAATCACACAGTCGTATATATATAAATATCCACATTTCTAAATTAGGTGTGCTCACAACCCATAATAATAATTATCCGTTATTAACACATTTTATTCGATTATTACGCAGAACGAACTCGTCATTTTTATTCTCATTTATAAGGCACTTCATACTCACTTCTCCTTTCTCGACGTATTCTAAGTATAATTTCAGGAGGCATACACTCACTTACGTTTGGGTCTAACTCCCTTACGAGTCTCGATCTTTTTATTAAACATACGCATGATTTCTTATACACATGAATCATTCCTCGTTAACCCAAAATCTCATCCTACATTAAAATATTACTCAACGGGGTCTACCTAGACCCTACTGGTCCTATTTATATCCCATTATACTCCAACAACAACAATCAAGGTTTCCCATGCATCTAAATCGGGTTAAACCAACGGATGAGAAATATGCAGTTTTCCAGGAGTGGTCGATCGATCGATGGCAGGGGGTCGATCGATCGATCAAGCAGTTCTTGCCCAGAAACTGCAAATTAAACCTTCGGGTTTCATCTTCCAATTTCTCCAAAAACGTCATTAACAAGTCTAAAATTCTCAAATAACGATCCTACAAGTTCTATATACATATATACAAGATTTCCTACGTGAAACATGTATAAATACATCAACGATATCGAATTAATGGGGTAAAATCGGCATAATCTTCAAGAACCCTAATTTTGGAAGAATTATCCATTCCTCTAATTATTTCCCAGATTTCTTATTTCTAAACTCATAGTAATTTGTGGGTAATTCTCTACATATGATGGGTATATCCAGAATATTTTAAATCTCTCTAAACATGTGATTTAAAGTTTCTAAATTAACAATTTCTTTCATAAAACATGATCTTAGCAATCCTAAACTAACATGGGTGAGGCATTAACCAAAAATAAAGCAAGATAGATACTTTCCTGAAATTTAAGGTTCTGATTTCGTCAATGAAATGGTATGGTTGCGTTCCCCGTCGCGCGATCTATGTTTTGGTGGTGGTGGCGGTGCAACCGGATGAGTTCTTGGACTTGGATTGCTTGGAAAGCTTCCTACCTTCTTCTCTAATGCCGTTCTAAAGTTTTGAGTTTGCTAACCCTAAGAGACAACTCCAAATGGCTGATTTAACCTAATTAAATTCGTGGGTTTACCCAAAAATGCAAGATGTCCATAATACCCTCCCGGGATGTCAAATAGGCCTAAAAACGCCCCGAGACCCAAACTAAACCCCCGGGTACACTTTTTTTACTATCTCGACCCTTTCGGACACATTGGCGCACTCAAAACGGCCATACGAGCAACTTATAATTTATTCATTTTATATAATAATAATTTAGTCCTGACACGACACGGGTGCGTCCCGACTTAAATTTCCATAATTGCCATTTTATTCACTCGTGACATTTTTTATAACATCAATCTTATATATTAATTTACTCATCTACTAATATTCAACAATTTCAATAATTATTAACTCTTGTCACGCTAGTAAACATTTAAAATAAATTTTTGGATTAATATTAAATTAATATCTCAATTTCAATTAATAATTTCCCAAATTTAAAGTCCATAAAAATACGGGGTATTACAGTGGTTTAGCCCCACCTCCTTGCATCTAGGGTGATAAGTAAACATGGGATCATTGCAAGCCTTGTCCAAGATGCACGAGAACGTATCTATAACCAGGAGGAAAGGATAGGGAGAGAGGGGGTCACTGTGCCTCAACCCTCTCCTTCCCTCAAAGAAGCCATGAAGGTGCCAATTGACGCTAATGGAGAACTTGGTATTGGTCAAACATTCCCTAATCCAGCCAATAAAAATAGTAGGGAAGCCCAGGTGAGCCAACAAAGAGAAAAGAAAACCCCAATCCACCGTATCATAAGCCTTTAGCAAATCAATCTTCAAAGTACTTCTAGGCGGGCTAAGCTCTCTGTGGTAATTCCTCATAACCTCCTGGAGAAAAAGGATGTTATCAGAGATGGATCTCCCTTTAACAAAAGTGGCCTGGATCGGGTTGATCACGTGGGGGAGGATAGGCTTCATCCTGTTAGCAATAATCTTCGAGATGCACTTGTAGATTGTATTACAACAGGAGATGGGTCTGAAGTGATGCGTACCATTGGGGTGGTAACACTAGGGATAAGGGCCAAGGCGGTGCAATTCCACTGTCTAGGCAGATAGCTATAAATGAAGAAAAACTTAATGGCCTCAGTAACATCGCTCCCCACCACCTCCCAATTCTTCTTAAAAAATAATGCATTGAACCCATCAGGACCTGGGGCTTTATCAGACCCAATAGCGAACATGGCCCCCTTAATCTCATCATCATCAATGGGAGCACACGGAGTCATAACAACCTCATCACTAATTCTCTTAACAACATTCGCCTCCAGAATAGGAGCAGGGTCCGCACATGTGCTTATACTGTCTAGAAGTTTGCAAAATAACCCCACTACCATATTAGTCACCCCCTGAGTGCTCTCAACCTGAACCCCATTCTCATCGTCAATGCTAATAATCTACCTCCTGGCAGTAGCAAGGTTAGCCATTTTATGGAAGAAAGAGTTATTCCCATCACCTAACTGAAGCTATTTAACTCTGGAACGCTGCTTATAGTATGACTCTTCCGCACTCCTTAGCTCGAGGTAAACCGTTAACTTATCTCTCTCTTCCATTTGAAGGCCCAGATTGCCACCCATATTGTCCAGTCTAGTCTGCACGTCATCAAGCGCCCTCTTCACCTCCTCAACCTCCTGGATAGCTAGTTATAGAACTTCTTATTAAAATCTTTAAGGTTAATCTTCAGTCTTCTCATTTTCTTACTCAATCTCACCATAGGGTTACCTACATCATTCCCGTTCCAAGACTCGACCAGAACCTCCTGGAAATCAGCATGTCCCATCCAGAAGTTATAGAATTTGAATGGCTTAGGCCTATTAGGATCCAAGGGAGATAACAAGATAATGATAGGACTATATTCTGAAACACCCCGAGGAAGAACTGTAGCCTGAGACTCCGGAAAAATAGTGCTCCACGTATCATTATGGAGAACCCTATCCTGTCTCAACTAGACATTGTCACTACCCTCCTGACATTTATTCCACATAAACAAAAGTCGATTCGTCGTCATGTCATTGGCTTGGATATCATTAATACACTAGTTGAAGGCCTCCGTAGCACCCACATCAATACCATACACTCCTCTCTTATCCTCATGGGATCTCGCAACTTTGAAGTCCCCCATAAGAATCCACGGCATGCCCTCAGTACTACCTCTATTGAGCCTTAAAAATTCCCATAGTGGTTCTCTTCTATGAGGTAAGTTATCCCCATAGATGAAAGTCGCAAAAAGCCCGCTACTTCTGCCACATACGGCCTTACACAACATTGCTTGAGGGTGGGACTGAACCAACGTAACATTCACATAATTAGGATTCCAACCCACAATCGCCCTAGCCCCCCCCCCCTCCCCCCCCCCCCCCCAAATAGGGCAATTATAAAAAATATCCCAATGGAAGAAACAGTTATTATTAATGTTACATAAATTGTTTCTCCTAACTTTGCTCTCAACCAAACAAACTATATCAAGTTGTTGGTCACTACTTAACTTGCTAACTTCTTTCTGTTTATGAGGGGAATCGAGACTCCTTATGTTCCAAGACCCTATCTTAAACATCAACTTTTACTCCCCTTTCCCTTTTTTCGGTTCTTGCCACTGGAATGCCCCATCTTGTTCATCACCCCCTTTTGCTTATAGGCAACCTCATCCATGGCCATGACTTTTCTGGCAAGAGCAGTAGGTTCCGGAGTGATCTCATACTCACTATCGTTATCCACTGTGCTAAACTGGTTTGATAAACCGATAGTGGGCGAGACCACATCATGAGCTATCTCACCAATCTTCTCTATAGTCCTCACCTCCCCTTGAGCCTTTTCCACCACTCCAGATGGTTCACCCTTCTCTGTGATAGTGGGGGTTGTGGAAATATGTTTCTTCATAACCTAAGTCCATTCATCACCTGCATGGGGCTTTGTCTTTATAGCTTCAGAGTCCCTGTTCTAATTAAATTCCTTGCCTTTCATGCATCTAGTGACATTGTGTCCGAACACGAGGTAGTGAGGGCACGAAGGTGGTTTGACTTGGAATTCAACTCTCATCGGTGCAATAGTACCATCCTCCATAATGACATTGATGCTACTGGGATATGTCACTTTGGCTTCCACCTCTATACAAACACAATCATGGGAGATTCTATTCATCTCCCCCGTGACTGCGTCAGCATACAATGGAAGACCCACTGAGATTACAACGTAATTGAGCCCCTCCTCCATCAAAAGTTGGATCGAAATATTATGAAATTTCACCCAGATGGGTATCTTCTTCAAGGTTTCCTTATTAAAATTAAAGTTGGCTTTCCTTTTTTTAGAATAATGGACATCCCAGCAAAATGCCAAGGGCCATTTATCATTAACTTCATCACACTGCACAGGGTTGTCAAAAAGAAAGAAAAAAACCCATTATCGTGTGCTATGCCCTTTGTCATCCCATACTTACTCCACATTCTAGTAGCATCATTGTTCACATAGGAGAAATTGAGTTTTTTCCCCAAAAAATACCCAAGCATGTTGTTCTCCCACCTCTTATGGCCACCTCTACCCACCACAGCAGGAAACCTGACCGTAATGATAGAATCCACCACGGTGGGTTGGTGATATGTGAGTCTAATACTAGGTTGTTTCTTTTCTACCACCACTGAGCACCATGTCCTAACTTTTATGGCTCAATGTGTGGTGGGTTGGTGGAAAGGTCTGTGGCACAGAGTCGCTCACCTTATTCACTGACACCTTTTCCTGGTTAACCAAAGTTTTACTAATCATCGTACCATTGAGCCCAGTGCCAGGCACAACCCCGCTGGCTGAGCTACGCCCCTTAGGCACCTCCACATTAACCAGAGGTCCTATACCGCCAACGCACCGACCATCGACTTGACAATGTATATTTACATCTTCCTCAGAAAACCCCTTGCTTTTGATAAAGTCCCACATAATAGCGCCAGCCAAACTGACCTGGACCTTTTCCCCAGCGTCGCCGGAGGAAGGCCAGGAAATGAAGGTGAAGGCAGAGAGGAGCACCCACCATCATCGATCTCCCCAGATTTGTCAATAGTGCCCACAGAAATCTGGCCTTCTTCTAAAGTGTCAACCTCAACCACCACCGGCACAAGCAACTTATGGGGTCGAAGAGTAGGGTTTTGCGAAGATGCCATAATAGAACTAGAGAGTGTAATAAAGGTTTGACGCTGTGTTTAGATGGGTGTAGAAGACGTTTTTGGAAAGGGAGGTTCTAGAGGGAAGGAGGAGAATTTGTAAGTTAGTGTGGAATAAGTACAACATTCTCAAATACTATTTTATCTTATGGCTAGTTTGTAAGAGAGACGTAATTAAAAAAGATAAAATAGTTATGTCGGAGGTTGTTGAAGATAATGTATGCAACTTGTGCAACTCCACTATGCGGTTTATCAATCATTTGATGGATAAACGATCTTACTTTGCTGAGGCCTGGAATATGGTTATGTATTGGAATAAAATCTATAGAAATATGGGCATGTGGGAGAATGAGAGTGGAGAGATAATAAGCAATTTGAAAGGCAGTTCTTTCCTTCACAAATTGAGACTTTTATCCTTTTATACTGTATCTGGATGTAGAGGGATAATAGGAAACACAATAGGGAGTCAAGTCTATTGAAGCTTTAATTAGAGAGATTGAGTAAATCTTTGACTTGGAGGAAGGCTAGAAGAAGCTTAGATAACTGGATGGCATGAAAATATTGGGGCCTCCCTTATTCATCCTTGCATGATTAGTTTGTGCGGTTCCTTGTTTACTATTCTTAGTATAGGTTATTAGGGAGTTAGGAATACTCAGCCCTTTTTTGGGTTTTCTTGATTTAAAGTTGATGAGAGGGTATGCCCTTTTACATTCCCTATTCTAATACATTTTACTTACTAAAAAATTCCTTGAGGGGGTGCACTAACCTCACAATAAAATCACCCGAAGAAGAATCACTATACTAGTGGGAGATGGAAAAAGAAGACTGCATCTAAAAATAAGAGATGATCAAAGCTGCATCATGGAACATTAGGGGTCTTAATTCCCTTTCGCAAATAAAGAGAGCTGAGTAAATTCATTACAGACCATTATTTAGCTTTTGTTTGTCTTCTTAAGAGTAAGGTTAAGAGGAGTAATCTGGTGAATGTTAAGAATAATTTCTTCTACCAATTGAATTTTTTTAATAACTATCCAAGTGAGGGGGTATTGCTAGAGTTATTGCTAGGTGGAACCCATCCATTTTGAGTATTGTTTTGATTTCTTCGCATCCTCAAGCTATGATGTGCAAGGTTGAGGTGATTGGTAGTAGTACCACCCTTTTTGCCTCATTCATTTATGGTGATAATCTGCCTGGGAATAGGCAACAATTATGGATATTTTTGAGATCCAAATATGAGGGGGTGAATAATGTGCCTTGGGTTCCTATGGGGGATTTTAATCTTATTAGGAGGCATGGTGAGAATAGAGGTATTTAGAGCATTGACTTACTGCCCACTGAAGACTTCAATAGATGCCTCATAGATATCAAGGTTGATGATATGGTCATTAATGGATTGTGGTTCACTTGGAATAAGAAACATGAAGGTGTGGATAATATCCAGTCTAGAATTAAAGGCAGGAGCAATTGGGCTTTACAAATCCCAAACAATAGTGCTTGGAGATGGAGAAAGATTATGAACTTGAGGTAGATTACTAGACCTCTTATAAAAAATATGACTAGAAATGTTGTGGACACCTTCATGTGGTATGAGAATTGGCATCCCAATGGCCCACTTCTACCTCTATGAGGATAGAGTCATATATGATGATGCAAGTAACCATAAGGCTAAAGTGGTTGATTTTATGAATGGTAACTTGGACATGACCTTCTTCCATCACTTGGGAATTATTGACTTTTAGATCTGATTCAGTTGATTTAAGGATTTGTCTCCCCAATCAAAATGGCACATTCACTATTAGTTCTACCTACCATCAACAATCTCCTTCAAGGCCCAATGTTACCTGGTATAGACTGGTGTGGAACTTGAAAAACATTCCTAAATTCTCCTTCATATATTGGATGGTTTGAAGGAAAGCCATGTACACCAAAGAGAAGCTTTATGGGTAGGGCATTGTGGATTCTAATTTATATGGGATTTACAACATACACATGGAATCTATTACTCACTTGTTCTCTAAATCCAGCTTCTCTAGACAAGTTTAGGGGGGAGATGCTCTACAGGAACCAATTCTATAGAGGTGTATTCATTTGGCATGTTGAGATTCTCTTTGATATCAACAACTATAGGGGGAAGAAATTCATTAATAAGATTATGTGACTCTCTTTATCTGCAATAGTCTACTGCATTTAGTTAGAAAAGAATGCTAGGCTCATTAGTAGAGTCTTCAAGAGCCATGAAGCCATAAGTAAACATATTGAAGACATGGTTAAATCTAGAGTTATAACCTAGAGGAGAGATAGAAGTAGTAATGATAATTGGATGGCTTGTTTATATTAGGTTCTCTATGAAAACATTTCGGATTCTAGTTAGCTTAGCTTCTTCAACTTTTATAGCCTCTGATAGGTTCTACTGGGGTATTCCCCTCAGATTGTTAGCTTATTTTGTTTGACTTTTGTTTTGAAGTTCTCCCTTTTGTAAATGTTTTAGTATTTTTGTGTATAATGCACATACAGTTCCCCCAAAAAACTCGCAACAATGCCTGCCACTAACCCAGTTTGACGTGAGTCATTATTAATAGGATAGAGAGTAGGAAAGGGTCGGGATCAGCCACTTGGATGGGGGCAAAAACACTTAATATAGGGTGGAGTGGGGTGGCTGGTTAGAGGCACACACTCAAACCCCTAGAGAAAGAAGCTTTCAACTATTTGAGAAGGGAAATATTTTATGCTTTATATCCTAGATTCTAGTTAGCTTGGCTTCTTTACTTAGCTACTGGGGTATGCCCCTCAACTTTGTTTTATTGTGATTTTTTTCGACCTTAGGGGTGTTCCACTTTTTCCTTGGATTTGTGAGGTTCTTCCCACAATCTTCTTGTATAAATTCTGGTTTTTCTAATGTATATATCCAAAAAAAGAGTAAACTAACTAAACATGAGTAACATGATAAGAGAATTGTACAAAATTACTATAAATATAATCGACGCGCCGATATCAAAATCTCACTATAGGAAAGTGAATATGTTTATGTGGGATCACTGAAAGAGTAATAAAGTAAGGAACCTAACTACATGAATAAAATTCCAAGCAACCCTAGAGGCAATTAATCCAAATTTATGTTTTATGGCCATATCTTTTGATTCGGAAGTCCGATTTACACATGGTCAAGACCATTGGAAAGAGGATTTTGAGCTCTATAATTTTATACAGGAAGGACGCTTGGGTTCAAGAGTTGACAAAGTGAAATGATCTCTTATAGGATGTTATTATTCTCAGATTAGGATTTGAAGAAAGAACGGGGCTCTAAGATTAGGGACTTTGTTTGGACCCTATAGAAGAGTGTAGGGGTGTCAGGATAGGGTGTCTACAAGTTCTCTTTCCCTCCGTCACTTCTTATCCAATCTTCTTCAATTGTGGATCATCTATTTCTGCAATTTTGATCCTCTCTATCAACATAGGTTTAACCCTAAGTTTTAAATTATTCCTCCTTTACTATGAGTATGAATTTCTATCTCCAACTTCTTATATCCTTCAACAAAGGTTCCTGATTGGTAATGACACATGGAAAATTTTCTGAAGACTTCTAACTTAACTTGTCTTTTACTACATTAGCTTTTCCCAAGTGATAATGAAAATTTTAATCATAATCCTTCATCAATTAACCACCTTCTTCGTCTTATGTTTAATTCTTTCTAAGTAAAAAATACTTTAAAATCTTATGGTCCATATAAATTTCACAAGTCTCATCCTAAAGATACTATCTCCAAATCTTAAGAGGAAAAACTACATCAATTAATTCTAAGTCATGGGTTGTATAATTTTGCTCATATGGTTTTAACTGCCCCGGGGCATAAGCCAATACTTTTCCATTTTGCATTAACACACATGCTAAACCATTTTAAAAGCATACTCATCGAAGGAAACTACAAATCTCCATCACATTAGGTGGTCTTGGCCAATTTAGTATAGCCTCAATTCTTTAAGGGTCAACCGACACTACCTCTTTGGATATTATGTCCTAGAAAAGAAATGCTAGGCAACCAAAACTCACACTTTTTAATGTGGCATATAATTTCTCAATCCTAAGGACTTGTAATAATATCTCTAAAAACTTCTCATATTATTCAACACTGTTGAAACAAATAAAAATGTCATCGATGAAAACAACACAATTATCCAAATACTTCTTAAACAATCTATTCATCATATCCATAAAAGTGTTTAGTGCATTATTTGTTTTGGTAAAGTAAGAATATCATAAAACACATAAGAATATACAAGAGAAGGAGGGCATACCCTCACCGGGGTAGTTCAAAGAGGAAACATACCCCAAAGCAAAACATACAACAACTTTGCAAACGAAAAAACAAATAAGCTAAAAACACAACATGCTAATACAGATCAGTAAGTAGAGCATTATTATTAAGGCCCCAGTTCATGCATATCAGCCAGTTGTTGAAATTTCTTCTAGACTTCTTCCAAGTACGAGATTTGCAATTGATGAAGAAAGAGATCTCATTCATTATGTTCTCGTGGCTGTCCATAGAGCTCCTAAAAATATGATTATTTCTTTCCATCCATATGCAGTAGATGGTAGCAGCAAAAGAGTCCTTTTGATCTTGTGAGGGAGATTTTTCCCCGCAAAATTGTGGGTAACAAAAATAATGATCTCCTCCCAGGTGGTAGCCTCCAGGTTGCAAGAGTTGTTGAATTTTAAATCCTCCTAGACTACAGCAGATAGGTTATAATTGAAAAAAAAGGTGGCCACAAGTCTCAATTTCATTTCCACATAGCACACATATGCTATCCTGAGAGATACCCCACACCATTGTCTTGTCCTTAGTATTGAGAGCGTCCTTACAAACCAGCCAAAGAATGAAGGCACATTTCAGAATATTGTTGTTGTTCGACACAATAGGTGCCCATGTAGGAGGGTTAGAATGATGTCTAATGGCATTCCATGTAGAGTTGATGGAGAAGTGGTCATTTGTCGTGGGTAACCAAACAACATTGTCCACCACACTAGAGTTTATGGGAGGTAGGGCATCATTTTTTATCTCATTGAGTTCCCAAGTTTTAGTTGTGGGTCAATCCAAATTCCCATGCAAAATGAAGTCAGACACTTTTGCATTGTGATTGTTGGTCGCATCATATATGGTCCTATCCCCATACTCCATCCAAAGAGGTCCTCTAGGGTGCCATTTGTCATGCCCAAAGAAAGTGTTGCTCCCATTCCCAACGATCGATTTGAGGAACGGTCTGAACTTGCATCTAAGTTTCATCATTTTCTTCTAAGTCCATGAAACATCATTTGGTACATGAATATGCCATAAGCTTCTTCCTTTAAGCTTGTAGGTGTGGCACCATTTAACCCAAAGGTTGTCTTTCTTAATATAGATGTTCCAAAGGTTCTTAAACATAGCTGCGACATTCCAATCATGAGAGTTCTTGATACCAAGTCCCACTTCCAATTTTGGAAGGCAGACGTCACTCCTGTTGATCTTAGAACCAGACTTTTTCATGTCAGGGCCTGACCATAAGAACCTACACAATTTGATATCATAATGCATTATTTAGTCCAAATGGAATCACAAAAAATTACTAGTGACCATATCTAGTACGAAAAGCCGATTTCAAATTGTCATCTTCCTTAATCTTCAACTGATGATACCTAAGGTCAATTTTGGAGAATACTTTCACACCTTGTAGCTGGTCAAACAAATCATCTATACGAGGTAGGGGATATTTATTATTTTTTGGTTGATTCCATGGTATATATAGATTGAATTGAAGTATTGAAATTTGTTTAGTGCACGAGGGGTAAATATTTTCAGGTGACCATTTATTAAAAATAACCTAAAGTAGCTTCATTTAACAAGGCTTATAAGAAGCTACAAGAATACCTAATGTATCTATTAGTTGAGGATTATCATTTTCAATAATGCATTAATGACTACTAAAGGTTCATTTACTTTATAAATGATGTAAATTGTAGCCTCTCTTATATGATATATTTTTTACTTAATTTGTATTTGTATTTTTTCCTTTCTTTCTAACCATTTCTAATAATTGTAAAGCCTCTCTATTTTTTATTTCTGTATATTACATGTAAATCATTTAATTTGAAATTTTTTAATCAATGTATGAGTTTAAAAAGTTTGAAAGTTCTTTGGGAAAATTTATGGAAAAGCAACGATATTTGAAATTTATCTCTGACATGTAACATGAATGTTATTTTTTAATGTGCAATTTTTTAGGGTATGCAAAATGTATTAGAAATTAGAATGTACAAAACAAGGAGGGCATATCGTCACTGCTGCAAAGATGCATAAACAATCAAAAGAAGATGATGGGCATACCCAAACACCTAAACGCCAATACTAAATTAGTAAAGAATAATCTAAACTAACTACTCATGTAAGGATGAATCAGGCTGACCGCAATAATTGCGAGCCATCCAGTTATCAAAGCTTCTTCTAGCTCAAAACTTTACATTTAATCATAAAACTCAATTTCTTCAATCAAGGCAACAACAGATTTGATTCCTCTATTATGATTTATGTTGTTCTTCTCCATCTAGATGCAGTGAATAGTAGTAGAGAATGATGAAATTCTTAGCTTGTTAAGGTAAGAATATCCCATGTAGTTGCAAGAAACCTCTTCAATTTTAACCTACCATATTCCCATGTTCCTATAGATTTGATTCCTGTACACCACCTCATTTTAAACCTCAATAGAATAGGATCACCTTGCCATCCCATATTTTCTTCAATGGAGATGCATCTGCAAACGTTATCTTCAATTAGCCCCCACATAACTATCTTATCAATAGTAATGATTGCCTTCCTATGAACCAACCATAAAATAAATGAGCATTTATGAATGTTGTACTTGCTCTAGACTTGTAATACTCTAGGTAGTAGTAATAATATGACATCTAATGGCTTCCAAAGAAGATGTTGTAGAGTAGACTCCATTTTTGGCAGGAGTCCAAACAATGGTATCAGGTAAGCTAGGATTTATTGAGGGAATAAGTGAGTTCTTAATTACATTGAGCTCCCAAGTGGTAGAAGATGGCCAAAACCAAGTACCATCTTGTATAAAGTTAGCCACCTTGGCTTTGTAATTGTTGGCTACATCATACATTGTCCCCTCGCTATAAAGATAGAGGAATGGACCAAGAGAGTTCCAATTATCATGCCATATAAAAGTATCCCTGCCATTGCTAATTATTGATTTAAATAGTGGCCTGTAATCTTTTTAAACTTCAATTTTTTTCTCTAATTCTAAGTATAATCAACTGAGATAGATAGATCCCAAATACTCTTATTGTTGATGAAAAAAATTAGATTCGATCTAATTAGTTAATCACAGATAAATATGAGTAAATAAATAAGACAAGAGATTTTTAAAGTGGTTCAGCCATTATGAAATGGCCTACGTCCACTGTCTTGTATTACTGGGTGTCTTGCCTTAATCTCAATTATGTTTTCTTATCATAGCTTTTCTTCCATGAGGGTATTGCAATGTATTTATAGCCCTTGGGCTGTAAGTGTGAATAGATAATATGCCGTTATTGAATAGCCATATACATCTGTACATGGTAAGGAATAATCATTGAATCGGTCTTTGTCGTTTGGTATTCCTAACAAGTTGCTCATTACGCAGAGTAGCTGGTATGTTGAGTAGCTCGATATACTGAACTTGTGCCATGTTGGATGACACGTATCTTCATATAATTGGTCCATGTCAACTGACTAATTTCTATATCAACAGAAGCCCCCAATGTTTCACCGTTGAGGTTGGATGTGAGAGTGTGGAACATTTTACCCAAAAGTTGCTCGGGCACATTTCTCATGTCTTGCTTAATTACAGACCTTCGACACTTGTAAAATTTTTCCACTTTACGTAAGAGTTTTGAGCGCAAAATGGCAAATTTGTAAATATTTTGAATTTTTGGCAAACGCTTGGGTACTTGCGTCTTTTTCCCTTGATTAGCCGCCAGAAACACAACCATCGTCATTTGTGATCATTACTTTTCTCGTTTTCCAAGGCAGCGTATATTAAGGCGATAAAATCATATTGTCTTCTACCTTTTGCCATCTAGATTCCCAAACTCTTTGTTTTCTTGCTTTTCTTCTTACGATGTTCTTTCTGTCATTTGCCTTAGCTCATTTCTTTATTTTCTGTAAGAACTTCTCCCTTCTTTAGTCATCATGATTTACCTTATCGAGTCATTAGATAAGTTTAGAGACGATTTTGAAATTCCTTCTTGGGCTGTCTTGGAAGAACCTGTTAGTCCTTCTGATTTATTTTCTTTAGCTGATGGTGGTTTCCCTCTATTTTTGTAGCAGAATGTGGTTTTACTTTCCCGCCTAACCCCCTGTGTTTGGAATCTGCCAATATTTCGATATTGTACCTGCAAAAGTAGTTCCAAATATATGGAGGGTAGTTAATGACGTACATAGGTTGAATCAAATTCATGGAACTCATCTAGGGATTCCTGAAATTATGTTTTATTATAAATGGGTCACTAGCGACAGCACTTTTTATTTAAAAACTAGGTATTCTAACAAAGCCTTAGTGGTCAATCTCCCTGATTCCAACATAGATTATTTTGAACATGGGGTTGTGATGAAAAATTGGCAACACCCCCCGCTAAAGGGGAAAGATGTAACACCCCGTATTTTTTATGATTTAAATAATTATGTGATTAATTATTATTGTTGGATTAATTAAATTAAAATGAGAGAAATAATTTATTATTAATCCGGATTAAAATAATTATTAACTAGCGTGTCAAGGGTTAATACTTATTATTGAGAATTATTGAATATTACTGTGTGATATGTAATATGGAATTATAACATTTGATAAATTGTTGAAAGTGAGAAATACGGCTGTTTGGTAATTTAAGTCTGACATGTGTGTGAGTCGTGTCGGGACTAATTGAATGGAATAAAAAGAGAATTTATTTTTATTAACTCGTATGGTCATTTCGAGTGCGTCGTTGAGTCTGGGAGGGTCGAGATAGTCAAAATAGTATACTCAGGTGTTTAGTTTGGGTCCCGAGGCAATTTTAGGCCTAACCGGCGTCCCGAGAGGGCATTTTGGTAAATTGTATTTTTGGATTTAATTAATGGACAAAAATTACCAAACTCCAAGAGGGAAGGCCAAATTATCCTCACCTTGCACAATCGGGACCACCAATGCGTAGATCGAGAAGAGAGGAACGCGTATATACCAACATCACCAACGGATCAGACAGTCACATTCGAGGCAAGTGTTTATTACTTGCTTTCTTTTAGCAATAACCATGCTCATGTTAGTGTAGGTGAAATTAATCATGATTTACTTGTTAATTGGGTGAAAATTGGAGATTTAAATTATGATTAAGGACTGGGCTAATTAGTGGTTGAAATTCCTTCATGTATGTAGAGGATTAATCATGGAATTGAATTATATAGTGATCAACGAATCTGGGTTGATTAGGTCCTTTAATTCAAAATTTGAAAACTATGGTTCATATGAATTAATTTGGGGATTTTATATAATTATGATGATTAAGGACGAATTAATGATCCTAGGATGTTAGGAATGATTTATAACCTATTATGTGTTGATGGGTATTAATGATGAGGCGTTGGGTGTTGAATCTTAGAGGTTTGTAGGTCCAAAATGGTAGAAAACGCTAAAATTTGGTGAAGAAGACGAAACAGTGGGTCTCGCGCGAAGTCGCGCGAAGTGGTTCAAACGAGATGGGGATCTCGCACGAAGTGGTTCAAAGGACATGTGGAAGTGGTTCGAATGACATGTCATTCTGGTTCGAAAGACATGTCATTCTAGTTCGAACGACATGTCATCTAGTTCGAGCGATAGAGGAAATTTTTGGGAATTTTCTTAGAGTCCAGTTTTGAGTTTACCGGTTTATTGGAGTGAGAGAAACTGCCAAATAGTAAATTTAAATAAGATGGAATTTCGGGAAAGTATGTGAGAATAAATACTTTATTTATTTCGGTATAGAGAGAATGTACCCTGGAGATTACGAGAGAGATGGTAATCTAAATATTTATACCATACGTAGTGTTGAGGTTAAAAAAAATGTATAAGTATATATGTAGGTTGGAAAAATACCTATAAATTCTAATAGGATGTGTGTATGCCTATTATGTAATACTATTCACTACAAGAAAAAAGTTTTTTTATGACATTTTTTAAGTGTCATAAAACGCATTTTATGACGCTTTATTTTATTAATAAAAAAGTCATAAGTTTGGGTGTCACAATTGATACCCATAAAAAGTGTCATATTAAGTAACAATTATATATGACGTTTTTTTTCTTCAAAAGTGTCATATTTGCTACAAAAAAAGGTCATAATATAATATATAAGATGTTATATTTGATTTAAAAAGCGTCATGATAAATAATTTTCAAAATTTTAAAAAGGTCATATAAGAAATTTCATCACATGAGGATTTCATATAAATGATCATAAATTAAACATATAATAAATAAAATAATAACCAATATTAATGTCATAGTTGATAAATAAATCTAAGCACATCAAAATTTATAATAACACAAAAACAGTCTAGAATTTTTTTGTATTTGAAGTAAGTACAACTAAAATGCACCAAATCAAGCCATTTGTCCATATAAAAAAAATAGTGGGACACGAATAAATATACCCACCATCTAGATTAATTATCCACAAAAAAATAATGACCTACTACATGTATCATAGCTAGATCTACCCACTATGTACATCATTCAAAAAAAATCTCCAAAAAAATTTACATAAAAAATCACTCATAAATGCTTAAGTCTTCCTTTGGCTTTCGAGAAATTGTGTCGGCACCTCAAAAGCTCAAATCATATAATATAAGCCTGAATGAGCTTCCATCATGGACTTGCTTCTTCAAAGCATCCTACAATAAAGCAAATTATCAAGAGTATTGTTAAATCATATTCTTTTAAATCCTCTTATGTAGTATATGTCCAAATTTATAAAGATTATATAAAAAATTATGTTTAGTTAACTTTTGAAAAAAACTCACAATTTTTTCACCAACTTCCTTGGTTGCATTGTCTTGATATTCTCTATTTCTCGATTATCGAGCGATTATCCACATTAGAGACATATCATGCTCATCAAATGCATCTCCATGTATCTTTTTTTCCCAACTATAAAATAAAATATAAGAAATTAAGCACATAACATAAAATTCCCATAATAAATTGATTATGGTTGTATACTCTACAAATAATACAAAAATTCAATCACATGCCTCTAATCTAGCAATGATACGCCTTTCAAATTCCTCTAATTAAATGCCCCTGCATAAGTTCAAAACAACATATATAAATCTCTAGTGCAACACAAAACACAACATATAAATTCCAGTTTTTCCAAAGTATTACGTTGTGCATAATGTAAGTCGAAAAGATTTTTTATATAATACAAATAATTATAAACAATTTAAAAAAATTGGGCAGAGTTTCCTTTGTTTATAGGACTATCCGCGCTGTTTAAGAAATAAATAAAAAACTTCAACAATATTCAAAGAGACCCAATTTGTCAAACATGAACTAAGAATGAAAACAAGAGTGAGATTGTCAAATTTGTATGAAAATTAAACTTACAAAGATAAGATTTTCTGAACAAGAAGGATGAACCTTATGCCTCTAACTTGAATCCTCAATTCTTTCATATTAAGCTCGTTCCTATAATACAAGAACATAAACATAGCTGAAGTGCAAGCAAATTTGACAATGCTTGAAGCTTTTTAAGAGAAAATAGAGTTGAAGGTAAATTTCATTTAAGGGTAAATATAAACAACTTCCATTCTTAACTCTATAAAAATTAAACTTGCTTATTAATTAATTAATTAATCATATTACTGTAGATTGTAGCATATTAGTGGCTCAATGGACTTTTATCTTTATCACTATATCATTTAGTATGCTTTTTAAGTCTCTACCATAACTTGAATGGGCTATTATAAATATGTTTCCATTTCGTATTTTCTCAAAAAAGTCTAAAAACTTCACGGGCTAAAATTTTATAAATACATTAGCCTTTTGATGAAGGTGATAAAGAATCATATAGATGGAAGTTATGCACGGTGTTCCAAACCAATTTCTCTAAATCCTTGATTTCTCCCAGATCAGCTTGCCTAAGCTTTCAGTATTGTCAAATTTTAATAAGCCAAACACTGACTACAATTGAATTCACTATATTTCTTCATTATTTCCAGCTATTTAATTATTTGACTCTTCTTTTGTTGTTTTCCCCCTTCAAATTCAGCATCTAGTATGGGCAAAAAATCTACTGATTGATTAGAGTATTCAAACAACATACATTCAGGCGATACGATGTGCCTAACACTTTATATACATTGAGAAGAAGATTTGATTGAATAGTGAAGAAGATTTCTCTAGAATGTGGCTAAGAGATTCTTGGTACATAAGGAAATATCTAATGAGGATCTTTAAATGGTCTACAGATTTCAAGCCAGATGTTGAAACTAGTATTGCTCCCATATGGATCACTTTCCCTCATTTGCCAATACTTTTTTCTCTAAACCGACTTATACTCTATAGCCCAATTAATTGGAAAACCCCTAAAACTTGATACCTCAATAGTGGAAATTAACATACCAAGTTTAGCTAGAGTTTGTGTGGAAGTGGATCTTACTAAGAAGATTTTGAGGAGAGACTTGATAGGTTGTTGGGATAATGGATTCTGGCAGGACGTTCAGGTGGAGAACATGCGACAATATTGACTTTGTTGTCTCAAGAAAGGCCATGCAGAGGAGAATTGTATGTTTTATCCTATAAGCAATGAAAGGGGATCAAAGAATGAAACAACTCAAAATGTTGTGAAGCCATAAACCAATTAGGAAAAAAAAGGCAACTGAATATCACGTGAAGAATAAGGTGTTGGAAATTGAAGAAGTGACCAAATTGACAAGAAGAAGCAAGATTACCAAAAAATTATTGAAGATAACCAAAACCTACAGCCTATCCAATCAAAGAAAATGTTCAATGAGGAGCAAGAACCTGATTGTGAGCAGTTTGTTGATATATATGATAATTATAATGAAGAGGAAGTAGAAGAAGGTGTAATTTTGGAAGACATAGGGCAATATACAAGTCAGTAACTGGTGTGATTAGAGGAAAATCAGTGGAGGGTTAAAAAGAAAAAAAGAAAAGAAGATACAAGATTTCATAGACAAGATCAAGTCTCAAGAACTGGCAGCTGAAGATCCAATCATAGTGGAAAAAGGCTAACTTTCTCTAAGAGGTACAGAGCTTCCATAATCAAAATCAAGCTTTGCAGAAAATGTATTTATTTGATGGTGAAGATGATTATGATTTTCAAGTTCCTTCAATTAAGGAATTGATCATATTTTTAACAACAGTGGCACAAAAGATCTGTAAGATCAGGGATAAGAATGAGGAGATGCCTAGAAATTTAAAGACTCCTATCAGTAGTGAAAGAGGAGTTAAGCTATAGAAAAAACAAGATCCTATGTACACTAGGCTCACAAGAACTCTTACAAGAGGTATCAGACATTCTCAAAACCTCAATTATCAATGTTAAACTTTATAGTCTGGAATATTAGGGGTGCTAGCAAGAAATCAGCAAACTGAAGACTTAAGAAATTATGCAAAATTCATAAAGTCCCATTATTAGCTTTATTAGAGCCCGAGGTTCAAATGAATAAGTTGAATTTTTTTAAATTGCAGTGGGGATTTGATGGTGGGAGCAGTAACTGTAATGGAAAAAATTAGCTCATGTGGAGATTTAATTTATAATTTCAAGTAAAATTAATCATGATCATATGTTGGCAGTTATAATTAATCATCCATTTCTGAAATCTCAGGTATGTGTGTCAGTAGTGTATGCCAAATGTTCTAAAATATAAAGGAGGTACCTATGGTATCAAATGATGGAAGTAGCTAATGATATGGAAGCCATGC
Organism: Sambucus nigra; assembly: GCA_949130495.1. Lineage (NCBI taxonomy): Eukaryota > Viridiplantae > Streptophyta > Magnoliopsida > Dipsacales > Adoxaceae > Sambucus > Sambucus nigra. The sequence goes on from OX422208.1 coordinate 206,778,886, forward strand.
CTCACAATGTGACGGGAGATTTTAACATAGTGGATAATCAAGATTGAAAGCTAAGAGGAAATGATGTTGATTATGCAGCAGTGAGTGAATTTACTCAGCCTATTCACAATAGTGGGCTTAAAGAATTGGGGTATTAAGGCACTAGATATACTTGGTGTAATAATAGAGGTGATTCAGACCTAATTATGGCTAGACTTGATAGGTGTTTGTTCAACACTCAATGGGAGCATGATTATCCCCTTTCCTCCCTTAAACACTTGAATAAAACTCCATATGTCCATTCTCCCCTTCTTCTGTCATTAACTCTCATGAAGATGAAGTGCATACATGGTTCAAATTGATGAATTTTTGGAGTACTCACCCAGATTTTATTAAGAACATTGCAAACTCTTGGTGTGTTAATACCTCTTCAGTAGGTTTGTAGAACTTCTCAACTAAGCTCAAAATGCTTAAAGGAATTTTAAAATCTTGGAGGAAGGAAACATTTAAGAATGTCAACAAAACAGTGGTGGACTTAGAAGATGAAATATTACAATTAGAGATCAATTATGAATTGATCAATTTTGATGAAAATAGAGAGGCATTAAATCCTAGAAGGGCTAAACTCCAATCTGCTTTACAGATTGAGGAGATGTTTTGGAAGCAAAAGTCATCTCTTAGGTGGTTGTAGTTGGGTGACTCTAATAACAAGTTCTTTCATGCCAGTACTAAAGTCAAATTCCAAAAACTCAAGATTAATGGGATAAAAGATGATAATGGAGTATAATTGAAGACAACCAGGGAATAAAAATCGAATTGTTTAGTTTTTGGAAAAATTAATTGACTTCAATGCAGCCTTCATTCCTAAAATGATGAATCTAGAGGCAAATTCAGAATTAGAAGACTTTGTTGGTGAGTAAGAAGTGTTGGTAGCAGTTCTAAACTTGAGTGTATTCATTAACCAATAATTATAAAATGACTTCCGCCAACTATTTTTTGTCTCTGATAATGTTTATATGAGTTTATCAAATGTCATATTTTGGCATTTTGATAATATGATTTTACAACTCCTAAAAATTTGAGAATTACGATTTATAGGCTTTAATCCCACTTTAAAAGTTTTAGAATGTGTGTAAACACCCCTCTTCATTTACTTAGAGAATTCACTTGGTTTATGTATAGTCCTACAGAGATGAATAACTATAATACTTGTGAATACATCGAATGTAACTTTTTTCACATTGAGGGAAACCACTTATGTGATGATTTATTAAACTGCCACATTCGTCTTAGGATACAGGAAGGAATGAGTCACGCAGAGCATACCCAATTAGTCAGAATAGCAAGATGAGAACTGATATGTGCACTGGTTGATGCATTTTCATATAAACCCTTGAAAACCTGTGACAATAAGAGAATTCAAACTCAAAAAGTTGATTGACTTAATGAAAATTCAATATGAGATCGAATGATAACACACCTTTTGAAACATAGCCAATGCCGCCTCGTCTCAGATTATACATTCGAGAATGATTACAGGAACCTCAGAAATAATTGCGTGGGCACAAGAATTAAATTATAAATCTCAACATACATCCCAAGAGTAACAAAAAATAAATGAGAGCAGATAATTTTAAGGGCAGACAAGGAGAAAGAGAGAGAAAACAATATTGAAGGATAATGAATGAAATGAATTCTTTGTGTAGAATTTAAATTATCAAAGATATATACATATAGAATATACTCCAGCTGACAAAGAGAAGGAAGAGACAAGGCCTGAATTTATGTTTCCTTAGCATCACTGGATACTGCAGTGTCAAGCTGAAACAATATTTAGAAACATGCTTAGCAAATCAAATGAAACTAAATATAAAGCAAACACTATGTTCGTGTTTGTTTTCACGTGCACACGAATGTCCAATGATCATCAGAATACAATATGGATACAACTCATACAAATGCATACATCGATTATCATTTTTTATACTGCAAATTACAGGACTGGGAGAAGATGACGGCCCTTGGCCATAAAAAACACTTGTAACAAAAGAAGTAACAGTAGAAGAACAAGATGATCTATTCGAAACCTTTTTTGAAATAATCTAATGCATATCCAATGCATCGCCTATAGTCAATAAAGGTTCAACAGTGTTGCTTCCAAGGCGCTCAGAAGCAGAAGGTGAAGTTAATGGCTGTGCAGAAGCCCTCGATTCCTACTAGCCAAATAAAGCACACGTCACTAACTAGAATTGATCTTGAACAGCATACATACAAAAATCCACTAGCTACTACATCAGAAGTTTCACTAAATGCAAGTAAGCACATGGATACAAAATTTCACTAACTTTTACATCATTAGAAGTTTCGACTGAATGCGACTCTGAGGCTAACGCCAAAGGAAATGGAGCAACAGTAGTATCATTTTCAAAGTTGTGTGGACCAATATCCTCCTCCATCCCAATATAAATTGAGAAACCACTGAAATATTATAACAGGAAAACAAAAGAAAGAAAACAAATATCATAAATAGTAACAAAAGAATTTAGAATATAAAACCATATATAATAAAGAAGGCACTTATGAGGTTTTGTTGAAGTAGATTCCATATCATCAGGGATAAGATCCAAAGAGTGAGCAACCACACCAACTCCTATTTTCCTAGGGTATATGAGTAAATACCAGAGTTTAACTATCCGGGTGCTAAACCACTACACCAAATCTGCCCATTTGAGATCCAACTTGTCAAGGTCAATGACCGTGACATTTCGAGACGAGACAACTTTTTTTGTCACGGTCGTGTCGCGGTCCATGACCGTGACACGTTTGTCACAGTTTATAACCGTGACAAAGCCATGACCCTTTTTAAAAAAATTGTCACGACCATTGACCGTGACACGTCCGTGGCAACTTTTTGTCACGAACGTGTCACGGTCAATGACCATAACAATTCTGGGCAGAATTTAAAAAAAATCTGCTGGGCAGTATGGCCACTGCCACTGCCCAGCAGTATATTTGTACCTATTATAGCAACATTGTACCTGTTCCAAACAAACTAAAGATAATGCAAATATATATTCATGAAGATATAATCCAAATATTCAAAATAGAAATAATATACATGACGATATAATCCAAATATAATTAAAATGGACAAACTTAAAAATAATGTTACTACATGTCTTAGGTAAATGTGAGGAGGTGTGTAGGCCACACGACATACGAATTGACACACCCACTAATATACGTCGTGCCGCATTGTTCGCGCAACCACAATAGGGAGTTCTCCTTCCCGGGTATGACATGCGTGATGAGCACCCTGGACTCCATCTGTTGAAGCACACATCCATGAACTATTCCACCCTCGACGATATTCGGGTCCCTCAACCCCCTCCCTATCCGCTGGCATCAAATACGTCCAATATGAACACGCTCGGCCAACCAAGTGTCGACATTGGTCTGTTGAAGGGAGCCAAATAGGGAAGTGGATCATCAAAGTACGAACGTGTCGGTGATGAAGCAGCGAGGTCCACATACTCGTCGTCCTGCGCCTCGTCCTCCCGCAACTCCTCCTCCACCGCCTTCTCCTTCCCTTTCCCTTTCCCTTTAGGGTCTCCGCCCAACGTACGCTTCATGAATGCGTACATATCTTGGACCGTCGCCTCCAAACGGGACAGCTTCGCGTCGTGTGAATCCACCGTTTGAGCCAACCCGGTGTCGCTCGTCTCCAATCCGATGATCCTAGATTTGGCCACCCGCGAGCTCACTCCCCTTGTCCTCCCCTTGCGATCAGAGCCAAGCACTTGGCTGAGTGCGTCTGTGGACAAAGATGCCTTGTCGGCATCAGTCTGCGACTCATGCACTTCCTTAAGCTTTGCCTGAAACGACAAAAAAAGCACATGCTTAGTAAAATAAGTAAACTAAAAAATTATAACGTAATTAACAAAAATTAAACTATCGGATTACTTACAATCGTGGCCGCGACGCTCGGGGACACCTCCTTATCCTTCCCCTTCTTCGTCTGAAGAGCCACATAAGTATCGAGCCTATATGGCTTACCCCTGGCCCACTCCCTACCCCCTGAAATAAAATAAAGTAAAGTAAAATTAGTATCGGCCCCGCAAAGTAAAATAATGAAGAATAATATATTTCTGTAGTTATAGAAAAATTAAATCTTACCTGCATCCTAGGCTCCACCTCGGCGTAAGAGGTCCGGCCGGAGTAGTGCACGTCCGTCTTTTTTGCCCGATTTTCCCTCCACGATTAGCGAGATGCCAATTGTCGATCATCGATCTCATTGTCAATGAACTTCTGCCATTGTGCCAATGAGATCGGCTCCTTGGGGGGGACGGATTCACGCCATTGGATAATCGACTCTCTTGTTTTCCCAAAGTACCATGCCGCATATTTTTTTTCCACGACTTGAGTTGCTCCCTAATCTTCTCCAAGACGGGATCGCGTAGCTTTGGATCCAAGTTGAATTGTTCCTGTCCAACAAATACAATGTTAGTTGCGAATAAATATAAATATAAATATAAATATAAATATAAATATAAATATAAATATAAATATAAATATAAATATAAATATAAATATAAATATAAATATAAATATATTACCTGTAGTGCCGCCCAAACAGCTAACTTGAGCTCATATGGCACCTCCTTCCAACTCATAAACCCCGGGCCGATGACCATCTTTAGCAGCTCGAGGGATCTCGCTAATAGCTCCGACTTGTTCTCGACGGTAATCCCAAATTTTCCATATTTGGAGAGCCTAGGGGAGGAGGAGCCCTCGTCGCCTCCGCTACTATCGAGCCCAGACGACATCATCATAAACAACATCATCATCTTCGCCTTAATATCTGAAGGAGACATTTTTGTTGTAAAAAAATGTTATTAGTACAGATAAAAAAAATGTTAATAGTACACATACACACACCCCTACCCCACCCCCACCCCCACCACACACACGCACACGTCATGCCACTTTTAAAACTAACCAACCCAACATTTCATCAATAAAACTAACAATTAAAGTATACAATTATTAATTTACTAATTTACAATGAGGGACAATCCTACTTTCATATGAAATTGGCACTAATTATTAATTTACTTTCATCTAAAACTATACAATTAAAATTACAATTAAAGCTATACAATTTCTTAATTAAAGATATACAATTGTTAAAATTGCCCCTCCACACCCCCCACACCCCTTGCCCCCTCCCCCCGCCACGCACACACGCACACACCTACGCACACACACACACACCCCACCCCCACCACCCCACGCCCACCCCCTCCCCCCACCACGACCGTGACAATTGGGGTATTTTAAATATTTATATAATTAAATTTAACATTTGAATTATAGAACTTTTCTAACATTTACACAATTCTAACTATCATTAACCTTGCATTCATACTAAGGTTTACATAATTTTAACAAATTATAACAAAATATTATCATATTTTTAGTTAGAAAATTCCACCCCCACCCCCACCCCCACCCCCTCCCCCCACCCCACCCCACCCCCACTACCCCCTCCCCCACCACACACCACCATACACACACATATACACATACCCCACCCCCTCCCCCCGCCACGCACACACCTACGCGCACACACACACACCCCACCCCCACCACCCCACCCCTCCCCCCACCACGACCGTGACAACTACATTTATTGTTTATCAATAAAATTATGACATGAGATAATTATAATTGGAGCATAAATTTCATTATCATAAAGGGATAAATCCAACCAAGTACAGAGATTCTACAAATTAAAGTGAGAATTAAATTTAAGACTTTCTAACAACATACATGTGTATGGATTCTACATAGTTGGGCACGAAAGTAACTAATGATATTCCTAAAAACATACAATTGGCAACATTTTGTGAATTTACTAAACTTTATATAATATTATCAAATTCTGTTAAAAAATTATCTAGGGTTTTACCTAATTGAATTAATTTCATGAATAAAATTATTATCAATTTAAATATTTATATAATTAAATTTAACATATGAATTCTATAACTTTTCTAACATTTACACAATTTTAACTATCACTAACATTTACACCATTCTAACTATCACTAACATTTACACATATATATACACACATACACATACATATAGAAATGAAAGAGAAAGAGAGGAAAAAAAATATACCTTAGAGAGAGAGAGAGCAGAAATCGCGGATGAGAGAGAGAGAGGGGGGGGGAACCAAAAGAGGTGGGAAAAAAGAATCCTAGGGCTTTTTTTCTGCAAAAGTTGTCACGGTCGTGTCAAGGTCATTGACCGTGACACAAATCTCGCGTTTTGTGTCACGGTCATTGACCTTGACACGACCGTGACACAGAATTATCACGGTCAAAGACCACGACAAGGCCGTGACAAGTAAATTTGTCACGGCCTTATCACGGTCAACGACCGTGACAATTCTGTGTCACGGTCATGTCAAGGTCAATGACCGTGACACAAAACGCGAGATTTGTGTCACGGTCAATGACCTTGACAAGGGTGGTCGGCTGAAAGGTGACAATTTGGCCATTTTAGTGTAGTGAACCAAATCCCCCGGACAGGCCACCATTGACTGATGAAGCTAAAGAACCAACAAGAGCTGCATTTGAGCTCTAGGGAGATTTATTTTGTCAGGGTAACCGAATAAAATCCTGAACGAAAAAAAGGATACATGATTAAACACTAACCATCCTAGTCAGCCTAAGTATTCGTGACAGAGGTGGTCAGCAGGGGTTACCTCATAAACTCGCTGCGGAGAATGTGATAAGTGGCCATTATCAATTTGTGACTAAACGCAACAATTTGACATTGGGCATTTGGCATTTCGCATTTGGAAAATACTGAGTTACAAAGTTTAGCACGTTCAAATAATTACCAATGTGTAAATAATGACAACCTCAAATACATTATGAATGTCTTCAAAGCACACTTGTAGCAACTCAAAAAATCCATAACACTAAACAATCCCTCAATTACTTTATTCTCACAGCTAATTTACATAATACTAAAAGACAGATAGAGTAGCTGGTATAAGGGAGACTCGAAAGAGATGCACGAGAGAGAGATTCTTAGTATCATCACCAATGAAAGTATGGTATACAAAATAAATAGAAAAGTACAAAAAAAAATACAGAGCTTATATCGTAAGTCCTAATCTAAAAAACAAAAGAAATTTTTATACATGTCGGCCAATTATTTAGATAGGAAAAAGTGATTAAACATAAAGTGTAAACAAAGAGGAATCTCAATAAAACATCAACATAAAAAGGAAATTGGACATAATTCACTATAGGCTATGCAAAACATTGACAAATCCAACCAACTATACGTGTAAAAGAAAGTAAATAGTATTAAATTTGAAAACTGAGCTTATATATAAAACAAATCACATGTGCGTGTTTAAATACAAAATCAGTTTTTGTCTCTGAAATACAACTTATAAAAGAATTTATTCATCTTCCTCTAGTTGATACTTAATGATAAGAATAAACATGAACATGCTGATGAAAAGATTAGACACATGAGAGGCCAAATTCACCGATAGGAAGATGCTTGAACCTTTATCATTTAATAGCTAAATAATTACCAATACATGAACTTATACTTATCATGCCACTTTAAAGTTCTAGGTTGGTTATAAGAACCTATTTGGAATATAAAAATTATAGTTTGTTTTGAGTTTTCGCCCCTTAACGCCCATTTTTAACCCCAAATGAGCCTATACTAGTTAATTTTCGCAATCGAGAGCCCGATGAGAATGAGGTTACTTCCCACTAGTAACTTTTGTGCCCCACGGGGTGTCTGTGCCTCTCTCCGGAACACTCGATCGCTGTTTTGAGCTTTTGCCTCTTAACGCTCACTTTTAACCCCAAAATGATCCTATACTAGTTAATGTTGACAACCGGGAGCCCAGACAAGATGCGGTGACTTCCCATGAGTTACTTTTACGCCCCATGGTGTGTTTGTGCCTCTCTTTGAGCCACTTGGTCACTGTTTTGAATTCCCCCTGACACCTACTTTTAACCCCAAAACGAGCATATACTAGTAAATTTTGACAACTAGGAGCCCGATAAGGATGCGATCACTTATCACGAATTATGTTTATGCCCCATGGGGTGTCTGTGCATCTCTTCGAGCCATTCGATTACTATTTTGAGTTTTCGCCTCTTAACGCTCACTTTTATCCCCAAAGCAAGCTCATACTCCCATAGAGGATATGGTCACTTCCCACAGCTTACTTCTCTGTCCCATGGGGTGTCCGTGCCTCTCCCAGGGTCATTTGGTTACTATTTTGAATCCCCCCTTTAACGTCCATTTTTAACCCCAAAACGAGCTTATACTAGTAAATTTCAAAAACCGAGCGCCCGGAGGACGCAGTCACTTACCAAGGGTTACTTTTAAAACCAATAGTGTATCTATGCCACTTAATGCCAATTTCAATTACGAAACGAGTCTATACTAGTTAATTTCGGCAATCAAGAGCCCATTGAGAACACGATCACTTCCCACGAGTTATTTTTGTGCCCCATGGGGTGTGTGCCACTCCTCTGCCACTCGATCGTTGTTTTTAGTTTTCGCCCCTTAATTACCACTTTTAACCATGAAACAAGCCTATACTAGTTAATTTTTGTAACCTGGAGCCCGAATAGGACGTACTCACTCCCCACAGGTTATTTGTATGCCCTATGGGGTGTCTGTGTCACTCCCTGGGCCACTTGGTCATTCGTTTGAATTCCTCCACCCCTTAACGCTCACTTTGGACCCCAAAACGAGCCTATACTAGTTAATTTCTATAACCGGGAGCCCCGTGAGAATGCGGTCACCTCCCGTTGGTTACTATTGTGTGCCATGGGGTGTTCGTGCCTCTCTCCATGCCACTCGATCGCTGGAGTTAAGATTTAGAGTGTATTCCTACAGTTAAGAAATTCGTTAGTTACTTTAAAATGCAAAAGAAAATTAGAAAAATAAAATTATTACTTCCAATTACTATCAATAGTACATAAATCTTTTAAGGAACTACTCCAAAAAATTAGTTACAACTTACAACAATATATGATTGAGGGGAAGAGAGAATGAGTTAATGACAGAAAAAAGAGTGAGAGAGTGAGTTAGCTCATCTAATAAATTACTTAGCAGTAGACCAAATGATAACTCTCATACTCAACCATAAAAACTCTCTTCTTTAGTAGCATAACACCAACACTAATGAATAATTCACATTAAGACTAAAACAACAACTTGACACTATAAGAAACTGAATAATATAGCATTGAGAACATAAATTCTTCATATACCACCTCCCAATTATCAAATAGTGGCTCACACAAACCCAAACCATCTTTATAAAGCCAAAGAAAGTAGTTCTATTACAAAACAAACCAATTTGTACTAAATTATATTTAAAATTATGATTTTTATATTTAAAATGTCATAAAAAAATAACACTAATTTGTATGAAATGACATTTTATATTAGAAACGTCAAATTAATAATAGCATTAACCTTTAAATGACATTTTCCACAACTTTGTAAACATGCTTTTGTGATGAAAATTTAGTAAGCACTTCATCGAACTCATAGGTATCGGAGTCCCAGTTATTTTCTCGAAGTTTCAACATCTTCAGCTGGAAAATGAGGGGAAAAACAAGATTAGAAAATATAATCAGGCTTGGAAAAGGAGGGGAAAAACAAAATTTTGATCAAGCATTGAAATTTTAAAAATATTTTCCAAGAAGTAATCAACATGGAAGATGAGTTACTAATCAAAGAAGAATCCTACCAACAAAATCCATATCAAGAGAATATTCTATTTTAGAAGAAACCAAGCCAAACTTAATTGGGCTATTAAATGTGAAAAGCAATTCTGGACCCAAAAAGCCAGGATAAAATGGATAAAAGGGGACTTGAACACTAAATAATTTCATGTAGTAGTCAACAACTCTAGAAGAAAACTTCTAATCCTCAAAATCAAAAATAATAAGGGTGATTGGGAGGATTGAAGTGAGAAAATAAATGAAGTCTTTATTACCTATTTTAAAAATGTGCTTACTGAAGAAGGCACATAAGACATCAAGTACATGTTGGATTCTATTCCAAATCTTATTTCGTATGAAATCAATATAGATCTCACAAGAATCTCTGAAGAGGATTAAATTCAAGCTGCTATAAACTCTCTTAAGGCTGACAGGGGCCTGATGGTTTCAATGGTATATTCTATATAAACTGTTGGACCATAATTTAAAAAAGATCTTATTGAGGCAATTCAGGCCTTCTTTCTGGGAAAAGATATCCCAAAAGCTGGGGAGCCACTAACATATGCTTAATCCCTAAAACTTACAATCCAAAACATTGTAAAGATTACATACCAACAAGTCTGTGTAATTTTAGTAATAAATGATAAGTAAGGATTTCAGACCATTAAGTCTGAATAATGTAATTTATTCAATCCCCCCCCCCCCCATCATATTCAGACTCTCACCTATATTTTTTAGCAACACATAAGGAGTGTTTGCGACAAAATGCATAGTTTTTCACATAAAAATAGTTTGAGTTTTCTTGCAAAACTGCATAGTTCACATGGTTCTTTCGGACATTACCTTACTAGTATAAAACATAATAAGCAGTCAAAAAATGATACTCTGCTGTGATAAATAAAACAAGGTAGCCTTGTTAAGATAGACTGGATGACAAGGAAAATAAATAGAGACAGAGTCATTTGAAAGACAAAAAAACATTCAAACTAACCAGACGGACAATACGACAATCATGTTTTCCTGATGATCAGACATTGCGCCATATGTGGCACTACGAGAATCACCCCATTAGCATACATTCTTCTTGAAATAAACAAGATCGCTTTCATACCCTTTCAATATGACCAACCTATTACTCTGGATGACATTAGTATGTTCCTATGAGGAGAAATTTATTGTTGTTAATACAATAAGTATATTCAGAGAACAATAGTTCCATTCATCCCAAAAGTGAATCTCCCTAAACTAAAGAAATAATTGAAGGACTATGGCGTCTTACTTTCAGTTCTGGATTTATTTCTTAAAATGAGTGCTCATTAGAATATTAGATAGATTAACATTATCGATACCAAAAGTACATTTCACAAATAGAAAAATGTTGATGCATTTATTTGCATTGAAAAACTATGGGAAAATATTAAAATTGCAAGTTCATTAATTTTTCAAATTGGAATTCAATTTTGCATTGTAGTGGGGGTGGGGGTGGGGGAAGTCAACCTCAATAACCAGCAACAGTTATGCCAAAATAGTCTCCATATTTTGAATGCATATGCTTCACCTGCAAACAAAAACATAATGATTAGAATACAAGAACCTTAATTAAAAACCAAACAAAACAGCTTTACAATAATTTAAGTAGATAAGACATGCTATCTTTCTTTTGTCATTCTCCACCTCTAGCTCAAATCAGATGAGATGGTAATAAAGATTTAGATCATAATTCATCACATTGGGTATTAATTTATAGAGTATGAAATTAGAAAGAAAGTAAAGCAGCCGTCATTTAGCTAATCAGCGTATCAACAGGTAAAGTAGGCAAAACAAGCAGACTGTCAGTTTCCTTATCAAATCAGATACTAATAATAGATCCAAAAGAAGAGGGAAATCAAATTGAAATGAGGATTGAGATTCAGATAAGAGAGGATGCTGAACAAACTAATAAATATTATAAAATTGAAGAATATACAAAATGTAGTACAACAACCTTAATTTAGTTAAATAAGTAAGATTAAGAGAGTTCAGAGAAGATAAGTTGAACACGGAGAAAAAGGAGAATTGAGATTCAAATATAGACTAATTAACAAATAAGAATGTAGCAGATAATCAACCTTAATTTAACTATACATTTGAGATTCTGAGTAAATTGGAAATTAACAATATAGTAAATTAGCCTTAATTTACCTTAAGCATATAAGATCGTGATATCTAAAGTAGAAACGAACATTAACGTGGATAAAATGAATATGAAATTCATATTCGAGTAATGAGAATGTAGTGGTAGTAAATTAGGCTTAATTCAGCTCGAGCAATTAAATTACGAGATTCCAAATTATAATTGAACATCAACACATACAAATCAACCAATGAATATCAAATTCAAAAATAAAAATATATTAATAAATTAGCCTTTATTATTAAATGAGAATTCAGATTGAGATCCGAACAAATTGATAAATAAATATCAAAATTTAAAAATCAAAATGTGCTAGTATATTAACCTCAATTCAACTAAAGTAATTAACATTATGAGATAATATAAAATTTGAGATCAAGATCCAAACAAACTAACAAAACAACAATACGTCATGGCATCCCTCACCTAATATTACAAATTTCTACTCTTTATCCATCAATGGTTTACTAAGTTCATCTCAAGGAAATTATACTACTCGTTCATACCTTGGCTACTGTCAAATCTGCAGGATTTAGGGTCATACTGCCAAAAATGTTACTCCTTTCACCTAGTACCAGTTCAATTTCCCAACATCAATGCATCAATGAATAATCCTTCTTCACTCTGGAAACTAAGAGCACATTATGCTACTAACACTCCCACCAATCCATCGCGACTCTTGGAAAGTGGTTCTTCCCACTATGTTACCTCTGACTTAAGAAATCTCCCATTGTGTTCCCCTTACAATGGTGGTGATGACATTATGATCAGAGATGGCTCATTTCTCACCCTGAAACTTAACATGGAGAAAATAACAAACAAAGACATTAAATTTTGACAAAAGAAAGTAGGTAAATATTTCGATTAAACCTTAGTTTTGTGAAATCAATTCATCGTGGCTCTTGAAAAAGGGAACGGAAAGAGAAAAAATCTTGATATTCATATTGTTCTAACCAATCATATGATAATGCCACTATAAACCTCTTATGATGATGGTCTAACTAAGTTAACTCGTTAATTAGACTAAAATAATACACTGACTCCCAAATCAATTCATAATATTAGCTTTAGAGGTCCAAATACCCCCTTTCATAGCTTATTTGAAGGAATAAAATCACTAGTTGCAGATGTAACTCAACATAACTACAAGTGTTTGGGTTGGGGTCCATTCCCAGAAATTCAATAGAAAAATGCAAAAGAAGATCATATACTATATATAATATTGGCATTATGGAACTATAACATAAGTCATTGAGCTCTACCAGATTCTTGGAAAGTGGAATTTCAAGAAATGTGAAATCAATCATGCTTATCAATTACAAAAAGTGTTTTAGTAATCAAGTGAACCAAGAAGAAAAATAATTAGGGTATTCCTATACTTTATAATTTACCAATACAAGACACTAAACCAAACTTTAAATGTAGGTGGGCTATGGTAACATAGAATCCTTTTGTTAATGAAAATAAGGAATTATTTTATTCTTTTCGGTAAAATAAAAATAGAACACACTTTTAAAGTACATAAAATTTCAATGGTTAAAAATGACACCAACATTTTTTCACTATTTGACCCAAATATAAAGATCTTTTATATAAAGAAAATTAGAAACAATTGATCAAACCCTTTTTTATTCTTTCATTAGTTATTAAAACAAAAACAAAATACATAAATCATTTGCCAAACCCTCAAAAACAGAACCAAATCCGTTGATGTGAGTCTACTGTCCTCCGATTTAATCCATCTTATTATTATATATATATGAATTTCAAGATAATTTGTGTTACACCTGATCTGTGAATTCTAATATATATATATATATATATATATAGAGAGAGAGAGAGAGAGAGACCTGCTATAGACGAGTCAGTGTGAGAGAGAGGAGAGAGAGAAAAGTGACATACCTATGTGAGGGACAGAGACTGCGTGAGAGAGACGAGCGAGCGAGAGAGAGGGAGACCTGATTGACTGAGAGGGGAAAGAGAGCGGGAGACGAAATTGCCTTCTAAACTTTGACGGGGGAAAAAGCCTGCTCCTAAATTTTTAGGAGTGATAGAAAATGTCATAAGAGGTACACTTAGTTAAAAATTCTTAAAAAAGGTCATATTATCTATAATTAAATATGATCTTTATATTTAAAATGTCATGAAAAAATATCACTAATATATATAAACTTATGTTTTATATCAAAGATGTCATATTAATAACAATATTAATCTTTAAATAACATTTTTATAATAAATGTCTTTAAATTAATTTTTCGAGTGTCATAAAAAGATATTTTTCTTGCAGTGATTGTTAAGAGTACTAATGGGTGATAACCCAGAGGTGCAAGAATCTTACTATTAGGTGCACTAATGAGTGATAACTCGGGGGTGCAAGAACATTGTTGATTAAGTGTACTAATGGGTGATAACCCGGGGGTGCAAGGATGATTATCGTTAGGCGCACTAATGGGTGATAACCCGGGGGTGCTGAATTATTATTGAGAGGTGCATTAATGGGTGCTAACCCGGGGATGCAGGATTTTATCGATAGGTGCATTAATGGGTGCGCTAACCCGAGGATGCAGGATTCTCTTGATAGACGCACTAATGGGTGATAACCCGGGGGTGCTTGATTATTTTTTATAAGTGCATTAATGGGTGCTAACCCAGGGATGCAAGATTAGTATGTATATATATATATATATATATATATATATATGTATTGGGATGATGTGACTATATATATATATATATATATATATATGTGTGTGTGTGTGTGTGTGTGTGTGTGAACTTGTGAATATTTCTACTGTGTGAAATTAGTAGACTTGGTAATAGTAATAATCATTACATTGCGCCAAGTGGACTTAACCTAAGGGTGCAGGGTTAGTTTATATATATAGGATGATGAGACTATATATATATATGAGTGTACTTGTGAAACTTTCTACTTTGTGAGACTAGTAGATAAAATGGAAATGAGAAATAAAATAATCTTAGTGGATAAAAGATTTACCATTCGAACGGTGAATAATGAAACTTAGTATGTGAGATAAACTATTTGAATAGCGTATTGTATGGGCGATACGGGAATACTACTAGTGAGCATAGTTAGTATTAGTATGGGTTATGACTAGTTAGACTGGGTGGTATAACTAAGGGGATATTAGATGTACATTAGTCGTGCACAATAGATGAGAGGTGAGAAACTCATGTGAGAGTTCGATAACTAACATGCGTATAAGACTTGTTTTAAGAACCAATTTTAAATACTTGCTAAATAATTTTTACACCTCGGGCTCTGACCCGTTTCTTGTATTTCTTCTCTTTTGCTATATATATATATATATATATATATATATATATATATATATATATATATATGTATTAGTACAGGTGCCTATCCACAAGGACACCGGTTCTAGATACTTGGATGGTTTGTCGAGCTGCAACTATTTGTGGAAGTTGTGGGTCCTTGAGATTAGACGCTTCTCTCATTTTATTCAGTTCCTAGTTCAGATGTTTCAGTTCGGGCAGGTGTCACCCATCCTCATTAGCGGGATTGTACTCAGTTCCTTTGTAGTTCTTTTCTATTGGATTGAGTATTTATTTTGGTTTTGTTTGTGACTTTGAACTGGAAGGTTTTATCCAGTCTTAATTATTCAATATTTAATTCAATCAACATTCATTTATTGTGTGTGGTTTATATTTCGATGTTCAGAAATTAATTGAATTAATTGGTTTCAAATTAAATTGGGAAATGTTTTGACACTGGCTTAATTAAATGTTAGGTAATTAATTGGATTTAAGTTTTCGATAATGATGCTAAGAATGAACCAACCGAACATTCTGTTATAAATTTTATAAATGACTGATCACTCGATATTTAATTGGACGTGGTGTGACAGGTGGTATCAGAGCATCAGGTTCTAGTGTCCTTAGGATATGTGCGGCTTATTACGTTTCAGCGTATCGTTCTTTAATGTAGAGCCTTATGATAGGATTATTGTGTTCTCTTACGTATGCGACTTACGTTCTTTTTCTACAAATTATAATGGATGTGACTCATTATATGAAATTTTATGTGATTCGAACACCGAACATTTTAGGACGACCAGCGAGGGCCGCAAGAAGAACTGCAGGAGAAGAAACCCAACAGAAGGTATAGAGTAATCGGGAAAGAGTGATCGTGACAAAAATCACCATGAGAATTACTTAAGCAAGTGATAGTGAAATCATCACTGGGGAATAGTGGGTTCCCAAGACACAGTTGTAGATAACTGTGGAGTGATTTCAGGACCACCTAACATAGTCGATAAGGGGATATCAGAGGGACTCTATGCGGAGAAGAAAATGAGAAAGTGTAACAGACCAGCGGAAGTAAAAAATCCGAAGGCAATTGTGTAGAGTGGGGTGTGACGACACTCAGAATTAAATTTGGTGTTAAAAACTATAGCTCTTAGGAGCATCATGTAGTGATTAGAGGTAATCATCATATATGAAGAAGTGTGTTTGAAATTTAGAAATAAATTTGAGCACAATTTGACCGTGAGGTCTTCCATTCGATGTGGTAACAAAATGAGAGTGAAATTTTGATGTTTAGCATAATGGGTAAGATAGAACTCGATCATAAGAGAAAGGTTGAATTGCATAATGAACTTCGTACCTGGCAGAGGGGCATAAATTATCCAAAGGGTCTATAGTTGATAAAAGACCCGTGAGTTGAATAAAAGCATAAATGAGAAACCCAGCTAGGATGACTAATGTTGATGTCATCAAGGTTATACGGTGACTAGTTCTTGCGTTCTTTCCAGAAGAAGCAAGCCAAAAAGGTTAGAGAATCGGGCCGAAAAGAAAAACTGAACTTAACGGTGTTAGTGAAACACCACATGAGAGTATACCCCAATGGGGAACTCGGTTAGATGATTTTAAGTTGATTAAATTCCTGCAAAGTAACGATGAACTCAATCAGGGCCGTGGAGGCCAACCATAGTTTCGAAAGTCCAGCGTAGCTAGTAAGTTAAGACTACTCGGTCCGAGAGAAGGAAATTTCCAAAATGGTCGGTGGGACCAGTGATCGGGAAATGGCTCGTGAAGTTTTCCTAAGTGAAGGAAGTAGAACTATAAGTATTGAAGGTGTCCACAATTGAGAAGTGAGACCGAAAAGATTAGAAATGGTAAATCATACCAGTGAGGCATAACAACTGGAGGAGTGATACTTCCAACAAAGGAATTTGGGGTCAAGAGAATTAGGCCCAGGAAACTTATAACCCGAGAGTGATGGGTTCAGGCTGGACCAGTAGAGTCCTCGTTAATAGTAGCATATAGTATGTCAGGGTTGATGGGGCCCGGGATGTAAACGGGAGTTCAGTAAAGCCATAATTGAGGCCTAGAGAGCTTGGGCCAACGTTTCAATAATGGGCGTGAAACCCACATGATGGAATAAATTGTCCATGATGAGAGGGGGCAACTATAGGATGAAATCCTAGGATGTATGACGATTGCAGATGTTCATGGGTCGTGATGGAAGCCACGTGCTGAGACCCTGTGAATTGGCAAGACTGGTGAGGTTTTGCTACTTCCTTGTGAGTAAAGGATAAATTCTAGTGACATGGGTGTGCCACAACTTTTAGGTAAATTGGAAACCCTAAAATTCGTGTGCGAGTCGAGTTGAGTGGGGAACTTTATTTTTAATAGTCTAGTTACAAACGTATTTCTCGTTGTTAGCAGGGCATTTTGATGATTGCCCGTGACTGAACTGGGTGGGACCTAGGAATATGTTTTGTTGTTATAATTTACTACTGCATTGAGTCAGCTTTAATAGAGTTTATTATGGTAATGTGTAGTGATTAATTACCGTATGGTTAAACGATAGTCAAAATGAGTGATATGACTGTCGTGTCGGCTACTTCGGGAGGATAAATGTTTATTTTGTGCGGCGCCACCTGAAATAGGGTTGGGCCCAGATATATGAATATATGAAGAAAAAAAATCATGGTATTATAGACCTCAGCGAGTATGTTGTCTAATTATATGTGATTCCGGTGCGTAGGAATTTATTTTACTGAGGAGACTCAAGATGCATTGTGTTCTTCTTTGAGCAGAGAGATAGAGCTCATTATATATATATAGTGCTGAGTACCTGGGATAGTGAGAGCGCCATGCTTTATGTTATGTTTAAAGACATGAGAGTAGACGAGAAAACTCTTATGTCAACATACGGAGATTGTAGAGAGGTACATAGTATGGATTAAGGGCCTTACGAACCTTAACAACCGACTAGGTTAGTTAGTAGTGTATCGTGGGGGTTCCTTGTTTGGATTTCGATTTGCGAGACATCCCACGCATGAAACTAGCGAACATCGGGAGTTGGAGAGAAGTTTGGTCGATAGTGCATAAGTTTTGTATGTTAATTATCGTACCTATAAAGGAATATAATTGAGAGTCGATAATTCTTATATAACTTAAGGCCAATAGAGTCGCCTAGCATCATTCAAAATAAAGCAATAATACCATTGAAGGATTGACTAAGTTTTGTCTAGTGGGGTGGTTGAGTGCACCCCTACCACATCAGCATACCGAGTGTGCTAGAATTGAAGTAAGAAAATTTCATGTCATTTGTACAATAATGTGCGAGGCATAGGGTGTATGGGCGCCCTAGGTGATTAAATCAAGCAATGGATTATGATTATCATATGAATTCGATAACATGTAGTCGAGTAAGCCGAAGAGTACTCCGTAAGATTTGGCAGAGACTTACGTTTCAAGATAAACTGAAATTTATTCAAGAGAGTACAAAATGTATCAGGATACAAATAATAGTGGTAATGGGGTTTAATGTAGAGTAATTTCCAAAGTTAGTCTTGCAGTGGGTCACCTGACTGTTAGAAAAAGGGCGGACAATTCAAAACCAGTAGGGGCTCTTTCCACTAGAGAATGGAAGAGTATCCCCAAGGATCTTCTCTTGTAGCTGAGATAGTGAGATTATAGGTACTAAAATACGATTGAGTATGACCTAATACCCACAGAGGGATGGGCAGGACAAGCGGTCTAATCGGATGCGAAAGAGAAAATTTTATGTGGACCCTGAGATCTTAGAGGAGGATGGGAGCAGTACCTTCCACTAGTGGAGTTTGTGTCCAAATAACTCCTATAAGTTCACGTTCGGGTAAAGTGCTAGTTGAAGTATGGCACGGTAAACTTTGTTGTTGTCCTACTTTAGAGTTAGAGGTGGGGGACCAATTATGATTACAAATGTCGGAGAAGAATCGACATTATCGTACATATTGTGTGTCAAATATATATTGCACAACCAATTTACTTGTATGAATGACACGAGACGACGTCGTGTGTATATGAAATAGGATAAATCTACTAAGGTGCAAATACTAGAAGGCTAGATAGTGAATATCTAAATTAAAGTTGAAGTAGTGAAACTTAAGCAGAAGGGCTTGGACAAGAGCCTATATGATAGGGTAACCTGGAGTTTAAAGCAAACACATGTGAAGTGTTCATTATTAAGGGTATTCGATAGCGTACTATATGGGTGGTCCGAAGTAGCTTACTTGTGAGCGCCGGGATGCGATGCGCAATATTTTTACTGCGTTGTCTGTACCTAGTATACTTTTTTCGAATTTCGGGACGAAATTCCATTGCAAGGGGGGAAGTATGTAGCACCCCGTATTTTTGACAATTTAAATAATTATGCGATTAATTATTATTATTATGGGAATAAGTATGCGATTAATTATTGTTATTGGATTAATTAAATTAAAATGCGAGAAATTAATTTGTTATTAATCCGGATTAAAATAATTATTAACTAGCGTGCCAAGGGTTAATACTTATTGTTGAGAATTATTGAATATTACTATGTGATATGTAATATGGAATTATAACATTTGATAAATTGTCGGAAGTAAGAAATACGGCTGTTTGGTAATTTAAGTCTGACACGCGTGTGAATCGTGTCGGGACTAATTGAATGGAATAAAAAGAGAATTTATTTTTATTAACTCATATGGTCATTTTGAGTGCGTCGTTGAGTCCGGGAGGGTCGAGATAGTCAAAATAGTATACAAGTATTTAGTTTGGGTCCCGGGGCAATTTTAGGCCTAACCGGTGTCCCGAGAGGGCATTTTGGTAAATTATATTTTTGGGTTTAATTAATGGACGAAAATTGGGAGTTATTTTCTCAGCCAAGAAAAGTCTTTTAGGGTTGTGAGACGCAGGAAAGAAAGGACGGCCATAGAGAGTGTGAGGGAGAACCAAACTCCAAGAGGGAAGGCCAAATTATCCTCACCTTGCACAATCGAGACCACCAGCGCGTAGACCGAGAAGAGAGGAATGCGTATATACCAACATCACCAATAGATTAGACCGTCACATTTGAGGCAAGTGTTTATTACTTGCTTTCTTTTAGAAATAATCATGCTCATGTTAGTGTAGGTGAAATTAATCATGATTTACATGTTAATTGGGTGAAAATTGGAGATTTAAATTATGATTAAGGACTGGGCTAATTAGTGATTGAAATTCCTTCATGTATGTAAAGGATTAATCATGGAATTGAATTATATATTAATGAACGAATCTGGGTTGATTAGGTTCTTTAATTGAAAATTTGGAAACTAGGGTTCATATGAATTAATTTGGGGATTTTATATAATTATGATGATTAAGGACGAATTAATGATCCTGGGATGTTAGGAATGATTTATAACCTGTTATGTGTTGATGGGTATTGATGATGAGGCGTTGGGTGTTGAATCTTAGAGGTTTGTAGGTCCAAAAATGGTAGAAAACGCTGAAATTTGGTGAAGAAGACGAAATAATGGGCCTCACGCGAAGTCGCGCGATGTGGTTCAAACGAGATGGGGATCTCGCGCGAAGTGGTTTGAATGACATATGGAAGTGGTTCGAACGACATGACATTATTGGTTCGAACGACATGTCATTATGGTTCGAACGACATGTCATCTGGTTCGAGCGATAGAGGAAATTTTTGAGAATTTTCTTAGAGTATAGTTTTGAGTTTACCGGTTTATTGGAGTGAGAGAAACTGCCAAATAGTAAATTTAAATAAGATGGAATTTCGGGAAAGTATGTGAGAATAAATACTTTATTTATTTCGGTATAGAGAGAATGTACAATGTACCCTGGAGATTACGAGAGAGATAGGCTTCATCCTGTTAGCACTAATCTTCGAGATGCAGTTGTAGATTGTATTACAACAGGAGATGGGTCTGAAGTCATGCGTACCATTGGGGTGGTAACATTAGGGATAAGGGCCAAGGCGGTGCAATTCCACTGTCTAGGCAGATAGCTACAAATGAAGAAAAACTTAATGGCCTCAGTAACATCGCTCCCCACCACCTCCCAATTCTTCTTAAAAAAGAACGCATTGAACCCATCAGGACCTGGAGCTTTATCAGACCCAATAGCGAACATGGCCCCCTTAATCTCATCATCATCAATGGGAGCACACGGAGTCGTAACAACCTCATCACTAATTCTCTTAACAACATTCGCCTCCAGAATAGGAGCAGGGTCCGCACATGTGCTTATATTGTCCAGAAGTTTGCAAAATAACCCCACTACCGTATTAGTCACCCCCTGAGTGCTCTCAACCTGAACCCCATTCTCATCATCAATGCTAATAATCTTCCTCCTGGTAGTAGCAAGGTTAGCCCTTTTATGGAAGAAAGAGTTGTTCCCATCACCCAACTGAAGCCATTTAACTCTGGAACGCTGCTTATAGTATGACTCTTCCGCACTCCTTAGCTCGAGATAAACCGTTAACTTATCTCTCTCTTCCATTTGAAGGCTCAGATTGCCTCACATATTGTCCAGTCTAGTCTGCACGTCATCAAGCTCCCTCTTCACCTCCTAGATAGCTAGTTATAGAACTTCTTATTAAAATCTTTAAGGTTAATCTTCAGTCTTCTCATTTTCTTACTCAATCTCACCATAGGGTTACCTACATCATTCCCGTTCCAAGACTCGGCCAGAACCTCCTGGAAATCAGTATGTCCCATCCAGAAGTTATAGAATTTGAATGGCTTAGGCCTATTAGGATCCAAGGGAGATAACAAGATAATGATAGGACTATGTTCCGAAACACCCCGAGGAAGAACTGTAGCCTGAGACTCCGGAAAAATAGTGCTCCACGTATCATTATGGAGAACCCTATCATGTCTCAACTAGACATTGTCACTACCCTCCTGACATTTATTCCACATAAACAAAAGCCGATTCGTCGTCATGTCATTGGCTTGGATATCATTAATACACTAGTTGAAGGCCTCCGTAGCACCCACATCAATACCATACACTCCTCTCTTATCCTCATGGGATCTCACAACTTTGAAGTCCCCCATAAGAATCCACGGATGGCCCTCAGTATTACCTCTATTGAGCCTTAAAAATTCCCATAGTGGTTCTCTTCTATGTTATCCCCATAGATGAAAGTCACAAAAAGCCCGCTACTTCTGCCACATACCTCCACCTTACACAACATTGCTTGAGGGTGGGACTGAACCATCGTAACATTCACATAATTAGGATTCCAACCCACAATCACCCTAGCCCCCCCTCCCCCCCCCCCCCCCCCCACCCCCAATAGGGCAATTATAAAAAATATACCAATGGAAGAAACAGTTATTATTAATGTTACATAAATTGTTTCTCCTAACTTTGCTCTCAACCAAACAAACCATATCAAATTGTTGGTCACTAGTTAACTTGCTAACTTCTTTCTATTTATGAGGGGAATCGAGACTCCTTATGTTCCAAGACCCTATCTTAAACATCAACTTTTACTCCCCTTTCCCTTTTTTCGGTTCTTACCACTGGAATGGCCCATCTTGTTCATCACCCCCTTTTGCTTATAGGCAACCTCATCCATGGCCATGACTTTTCTGGCAAGAGAAGTAGGTTCCGGAGTGATCTCATACTCACTATCGTTATCCACTGTGCTAAACTGGTTAGATAAACCGATAGTGGGCGAGACCACATCATGAGATATCTCACCAATCTTCTCTATAGTCCTCACCTCCTCTTAAGCCTTTTCCACCACTCCAGATGGTTCACCCTTCTCTGTGATAGTGGGGGTTGTGGAAATATGTTTCTTCATAACCTAAGTCCATTCATCACCTGCATGGGGCTTTGTCTTCATAGCTTCAGAGTCCCTGTTCTAATTAAGTTCCTTGCCTTTCATGCATCTAGTGACATTGTGTCCGAACACGAGGTAGTGAGGGCACGAAGGTGGTTTGACTTGGAATTCAACTCTCACCGGTGCAATAGTACCATCCTCCATAATGACATTGATGCTACTGGGATATGTCTCTTTGGCTTCCACCTCTATACAAACACGAGCATAGGAGATTCTATTCATCTCCCCCGTGACTGCGTCAGCATACAAGGGAAGACCCACTGAGATTACAACGTAATTGAGCCCTTCCTCCATCAAAAGTTGGATCGAAATATTATGAAATTTCACCCAGATGGGTATCTTCTTCAAGGTTTCCTTATTAAAATTAAAGTTGGCTTGCCTTTTTTCAGAATAATGGACATCCCAGCAAAATGCCAAGGGCCATTTATCATTAACTTCATCACACTGCACAGGGTTGTCAAAAAGAAAGAAAAAAACCCATTATCGTGTGCCACCCTTTGTCATCCCATACTTACTCCACATTCTAGTAGCATCATTGTTCACATAGGTGAAATGGAGTTTTTTCCCCAAAAAATACCCAAGCATGTTGTTCTCCCACCTCTTATGGCCACCGCTACCCACCACAGCAGGAGGCCTGACCGTAATGATAGAATCCACCACGGTGGGTTGGTGATATGTGAGTCTCATACTAGGTTGTTTCTTTTCTGCCACCACTGAGCACCATGTCCTAACTTTTATGGCTCAATGTGTGGTGGGTTGGTGGAAAGGTCTGTGGCACAGAGTCGCTCACCTGATTCGCTGACACCTTTTCCTGGTTAACCAAAGTTTTACTAATCATCGTACCATTGAGCCCAGTGCCAGGCACAACCCCGCTGGCTGAGCTACGCACCTTAGGCACCTCCATATTAACCAGAGGTCCTATACCGCCAACGCACCGACCGTCGACTTGACAATGTATATTTACATCTTCCTCAGAAAACCCCTTGCTTTTGATAAAGTCCCACATAATAGCGCCAGCCAAACTGACCTGGACCTTTTCCCCAGCGTCGCCGGAAGAAGGCCAGGAAATGAAGGTGAAGGCAGAGAGGAGCACCCACCATCATCGATCTCCCCAGATTTGTCAATAGTGCCCACAGAAATCTGGCCTTCTTCTAAAGTGTCAACCTCAACCACCACCGGCACAAGCAACTTATGGGGTAGAAGAGTAGGGTTTTGCGAAGATGCCATAATAGAACTAGAGAGTGTAATAAAGGTTTGACGGTGTGTTTAGATGGGTGTAGAAGACGTTTTTGGAAAGGGAGGTTCTAGAGGGAAGGAGGAGAATTTGTAAGTTAGTGTGGAATAAGTACAACATTCTCAAATACTATTTTATCTTATGGCTAGTTTATAAGAGAGACGTAATTAAAAAAGATAAAATGGTTATGTCGGAGGTTGTTGAAGATAATGTATGCAACTTGTGCAAATCCACTATGCGGTTTATCAATCATTTGATGGATAAACGATCTTACTTTGCTGACGCCTGGAATATGGTTATGTATTGGAACAAAATCTATAGAAATATGGGCATGTGGGAGAATGAGAGTGGAGAGATAATAAGCAATTTCAAAGGCAATTCTTTCCTTCACAAATTGAGACTTTTATCCTTTTATACTGTATCTGGATGTAGAGGGATAATAGGAAACACAATAAGGGAGTCAAGTCTATTGAAGCTTTAATTAGAGAGATTGAGTAAATCTTTGACTTGGAGGAAGGCTAGAAGAAGCTTAGATAACTGGATGGCATGAAAATATTGGGGCCTCCCTTATTCATCCTTGCATGATTAGTTTATGTGGTTCCTTGTTTACTATTCTTAGTATAGGTTATTAGGGAGTTAGGAATACTCAGCCCTTTTTTGGGTTTTCTTGATTTAAAGTTGATGAGAGGGTATGCCCTTTTACATTCCCTATTCTAATACATTTTACTTACTAAAAAATTCCTTGAGGGGGTGCACTAACCTCACAATAGAATCACCCGAAGAAGAATCACTATACTAGTGGGAGATGGAAAAAGAAGCCTGCATCTAAAAATAAGAGATGATCAAAGCTGCATCATGGAACATTAGGGGTCTTAATTCCCTTTCGCAAACAAAGAGAGCTGAGTAAATTCATTACAGACCATAATTTAGCTTTTGTTTGTCTTCTTAAGAGTAAGGTTAAGAGGAGTAATCTGGTGAATGTTAAGAATAATTTCTTCTACCAATTGAATTTTTTTAATAACTATCCAAGTGAGGGGGTATTGCTAGAGTTATTGCTAGGTGGAACCCATCCATTTTGAGTATTGTTTTGATCTCTTCGCATCCTCAAGCTATGATGTGCAAGGTTGAGGTGATTGGTAGTAGTACCACCATTTTTACCTCATTCATTTATGGTGATAATCTGCCTGGGAATAGGCAACAATTATGGATATTTTTGAGATCCAAATATGAGGGGGTGAATAATGTGCCTTGGGTTCCTATGGGGGATTTTAATCTTATTAGGAGGCATGATGAGAATTGAGGTATTTAGAGCATTGACTTACTGCCCACTGAAGACTTCAATAGATGCCTCATAGATATCAAGGTTGATGATATGGTCATTAATGGATCGTGGTTCACTTGGAATAAGAAACATGAAGGTGTGGATAATATCCAGTCTAGAATTGATAAAGTTATACATAATGATATGTTGTTGACTGATTTTCCTGAGTCTCATGCAACTGTTCTTACTCATGGTGTTTCTCATCATTGCCCAATAATTATATCCTTATCTCCTACTGAGCCTATAAGGCCTAAAACTTTTAAGTTTTTTAATTTCTGGATGAATCACACTGATTTTCAAAATGTGATGGAGGATTCTTAGAGCATTGATGAAGTTGGCAATCTTATGGCCAAACTTGGCAAGAAACTTGGCAGACTTAAAACCAACCTTAAGGTCTTTGATAAGAAGTTTTGCTACCAAATTTCCAGAAGAGTATGAGAGGATAAACTTCATCTTAACCTTCAAAGAAGACTAAATCTTGATGGTTGTAATGTTGAGCTCCCAAAGGAAGAGAATGATATGGTCATTACACATTGAATCGAGGAATGCTGAAGAATCATTCTATAAATAGAAATCCAAAGTGAAATGGCTCCAGTTGGGGTACCTTAACATTGCTTTCTTCCACAAGAAAGTTAATCAACTTAGGGATAGTAGGAAGATTCTTAACATTGAGGATGAATTTGGGAATAGAACTGAGGGTGGTCATAATGTTGCTAATATGGAAAGGGATATTATAGGGCTTTGATGGGCAATAGTCATGAGTGTGTTTACTCTCAACATATCCTAAAGGATACCACTAATAGAATTGATGAAGAACAAGCTAACCAGTTGATCACCTCTGTAACTAAGGATGAAATCAAGATGTTAATATTCTTTATTAGTTCTGATAAAGCTCTTGGACTAGGAGGTGGTTGGAAATTATGTCATAGATGTTGTTTACTTCTTCTTCTTCAATAAGGGTAAACCTCTTAAAAGGTGGAATATCACTTTGTGACACACCGACTAATTAAATACTGGGTAGCTACTCCTTTATTAAATTAATACAAAATGCCAAGTTGGCTCAGTTAATAGCATCACTGTCGAAAAACATTTTAATGATTACTAACCACCTAGTATTTAAAAAGTAAGATGTCAAATTTTAAATTAAATCAAATTAATATGCAATAAATGAATTATAGAAAGAATAACATAACCATTCACCAAAAAGAAGCAATAGAATAACCAACAAATAATAATAAGTCTGGAGGAAATACTCCTCACAATAATCCCACAACTGAAATGAACAAAATAGTGTGTCCTGAATTAATTACATGACAAGAGATTTGAATAACTGAAATAAGAAATGTCTCTAATAGAAATGGGCGACATGCCCTACAAATGATGAAACTGAATATGGAGTCAAGACAAAAGAAGCGTCTACTATCAAGGCCCTGTAACTTCCACAACAGCTACAGCTCGCCACCTGAATGGAAATCCTATGCATGGTGTCCTTGTGGCTAGGCACCTAAAAGGTTTTTTTTTTAAAAAAATAGATTTGAAAGCAAACGGGTCAGAGCCCGAAAGTAGAGATTATTTTAAAAACAACAAGTGTTTTAATAACATTAAAACAATGAATGCAAAGTACATGTTAGGACGTGCTCTCACATGAGATACTCACCTCTCGACTAATTGTGCCCTCCTAACGTATAGTACCCATCTAAGTGGTATATATATATCTAACTAAACCGACATAAGTTCTAACCCATCTACTCGATTCACAATAGGAATTCCCAACGTCATCACTTAAATAGGCAGTCTTACTTAAACTTGGATTCTCAATTATTAGCAAAAACATTTCACAGCAGGTTATCCCTTTTTATCTTTATCAAGACGTTACTACAATTATACTCGCAATTAAATATAACAATTCCTTTTCATTTAACCGTATATTATTCACATCATGAATATACAATCTAAGCACCCCGAGGCTAAGCTGTGGTGCACACATACTCTGCTATCCATCCCGGTACATCACGTACATAAGGATTACAAATTCCGAATCTCTCAAGAATTGTTAGAATAAGCTCAACACACAAAAATGGAGGCGAACATAATTCAACATATCCATGGTCACGTACATACCTACGCTCCATAGTCAGCTGACTTATTAACTCACAAATAAGTCATTCTTTTGAACTATGTCCTCTCGGCACCAATCTAAATCCGGGCACACAAGGATTAGATGGCCCTAAGCGAACGTAACCTCCTGTGATAGCAAGTATGGTAGGTATGTCATACACATAAAATCATATACATATACTAAGCATGCACACATCTTAGTAATTACCATAATTTATTAGTGGTGTACTTCTCATTCTTATACCAATACTTGTGTGCCCGGATTTAGATCATCCGTTAATTGTAGAGATACTTGTTTAATTGTAGAGATACTTGTTTAATTCTTATACCAATACTTGTTTAATTGTAGAGATAACATTCTTATACTAAGCATACACATCATCCGTTATCCTCACGACGTAATTAGTTATTCGCGTCCTAACCCACAATTTCCATTTGGTTCAAATCATTCTTCTATATTTTACTCCTCAATATCTCCCGAATATCCCAACTATATCAATTAGTCATCAAGGTAGTGTTATCTCTACAATTAAACAAGGTTACGGGACACTAGAAATCAAACCAGGCCAAAAAGGTCAATTTGTCAACTCGTTAGAAGTCTCGTTCGAACGAGAGTTCGTTCGAACGAAATGGGCATCTAACGAGATCTCGTTCGAACGAAAGGCATCTAACGAACATCCCACTCGTTAGAATTCAAAATGTCAACTCGTTAGAAGTTCGTTCGAACGAGCTCGTTCGAACGACTTGGGCAGGCCTTCTAATGAGGTGACAGTTTCAAGCCCAGAATTTTCCTATCTCGTTTTTCCCAATTTTCTTCACCTCTAATCTCATCTAAACATCATTCCAACAGTAGTTCAAGGTTTCTAATCATTCTTAAACATACTTAGGTCGTATATTAACATATATGTGGGATCAAATCATCCTAAACCACATCTAATCATCAAATCTCCCCAATTTTTCCCCAAACCTTATGAACATGAACCCTAGAAATTTAAAGTCTTCAATTTGCATAAATAAATCCATTTTTGTAACATAAAAACTAGTAATTCTTTTAGTTCAATCACCCAACAACAATTCTACATGCAAACCTATATCATAATCTGAATTTATTACTCCAAATTACATGGGTTTTTACAAGTCTCCCAATACAATGCAATTATATCAATTTCTAAGCATGGAAGAAGCATTCGCTTGAAATTAACGTAATTAAACCACTTGCCTTAGATAGTTCTCTGAATTTGGTGTTGGTGAATGGGTTGATTCTCCCTCTTCTCTATGGATTTCCTCCCAAGGTTGAAGATTGTGGTTCTCTTTGGGAACCTCTTCTAACTTCTCTCCCACTTATTCCTATAACTCCCGTAGCCCTTTAGTTGGTTAAGTGCTGGTAATGGCTTAGTGGGTTAAAAAATAACCTAATATTAAGTCCCAAAATTCGTGGGTTATTATTCCCAAAATTTCATAATTACCAAAATACCCTTTTAAGTTGCCGGTATGGCCCGAAAATGCCCCGGGACCCAAACTAAACCCCCGGCTAGTGTTTTCTCACTATTTCGACCCTTCCGGACTCGTTGGCACACTTAAAATGACCATACAGTTGATAAAAATAAAATTCACTTTTTAATTTAAATAATTACATTCCTGACGCGACTGTCACGCTGTCCCAACGAAATTTCCCAAATTGACGTATTTCAATCTCACGACAAATTCAATATTTTCAATATTCATATATTGTCATATATACACATTATAATCAAATACCAACTCACATCTCGTTAGTATTTTATCCGAATTAATTCTCAATTAATTCACATTTAATTTAATTAATCCCATAAATAAATATCGATAAAAAATGCGGGGTATTACATACTTCCCCCCTAATAACAAAATTTCGTCCCGAAATTCGGAACTAAAAAGTACCTGGTAAAAATAACTCTGGATAACATTCGC
This sequence comes from Sambucus nigra, assembly GCA_949130495.1. NCBI lineage: Eukaryota > Viridiplantae > Streptophyta > Magnoliopsida > Dipsacales > Adoxaceae > Sambucus > Sambucus nigra. The sequence continues at coordinate 206,808,607 of OX422208.1, forward strand.
GCATCTCATCCTCGCGCTCCCATGTGGACTCCCCGACATTATGATGTCGCCATTGAACACGCACTAACGGAACTATCTTTGACCGTAGTTTCCGCTCATTTCGGTCCAAAATAGAAATCGGCCCCTCCTCGTAGGAGCTATCGGGCTGGAGATCGATGTCCTCCAAAGCAATGTGAGAATGAGCCAAATCATCTCTAAGATATTTCCTTAGCGAGGAAATATGAAACACATTATGAATCCTGTGCAAATGCTCCGGTAACCCAAGTCTATACGCAACAGACCCAATCCGCTCGATGATAGGAAATGGTCCCACATATCTCGGTGCCAACTTCCCCTTCTTCCCAAATCGCATAATCCCCTTCATAGGAGATACTCTGAGTAAAACCTGGTCCCCCACTTGGAACTCCCTGAAGAACCTCTTCGCATCAGCATAACTCTTCTGCCGATCTTGAGCTACCCGAATGCGACTCCGTATCAATTCTATCCTTGCCGAAGTATCCTGAATCACTTCCGGCCCAAGTAGTTTGTTGTTCCTCACCTCCAACCAACATGCTGGGGAACGACAAGGTCTACCGTACAACGCCTCAAATGGAGCCATGCCAATGGTGAACTGGTAGGAGTTGTTGTAAGAAAACTCCACCAGTGGAAGATACTGCTCCCATCCACCCCCGAAATCAATGATGCACATACGTAACATGTCCTCCAACATCTGATTTGTACGCTCGATTTGCCCATCGGTCTGCGGATGATAAGTCATACTCAACCGCAATTTCGTGCCCATGGTCTCCTGAAAACTCTCCCAAAACCGTGAAACAAATATCTTGTCTCGGTCAGACACGATATTTAGGGGCACACCGTTAAGTCTCACTATTTCTGCAATAAAAAGCTGGGCATACTGTCCCGTAGTGTAGTGTGTCCTTACGGGTAGAAAATGAGCAACTTTGGTCAACCTGTCCACAATTACCCAAATGGAGTCGTGACCCCTATGTGACGTAGGTAACACCGTGATAAAGTCCATGGAGATGCTCTCCCACATCCACATCGGGACCTCTAATGGCTGTAGAAGTCCTGCCGCTCTCTGATGATCCACTTTTACCTGCTGACAAGTGGCGCATTTAGAAACAAACACGGCAATATCTCTCTTTATCCCGCTCCACCAATACTGTTGTCTCATATCTTGGTACTTTTTGTCCCCACCGGGATGTACCGCGAACCGTGAGCCTGCGACTCTGCCATCACCTCGTGTCGCAATTCCTCCCCTTCCGGAACTACCAGTCTCCCGTTGAAGCGTAATCCCCCGTCTGAGTTAACGGTATAGGACTCGGCTCCCTCTGCTAGTAATCGAACTATCTGCTCCTGATAGAACGAGTCATTTGCCTGTGCCTGTACCACCTTCGTGACAATCTGCGGTGTAACAGTCATCACAGACACGAATGATCGGGCCACTACATCCTGGTGCCCCAACTCCTTCCACTTTGCCTTCCACACCCCTGCCACCTCATCTACTGGTCTACGGCTCAACGCGTTTGCTACCACGTTAGCCTTCCCCGGGTGATATTAGATATCAAACTGATAGTCCTTCACAAACTCAAGCCACCTCCTTTGCCGCATATTCAACTCCTTCTGCGTGAATAGGTACTTTAGGGACTTGTGGTCTGTGAACAATCGAAACTTCTCCCCCAAAAGGTAATGTCTCCAAATCCGAAGGGCAAATATAACTACCGCTAACTCCAAATCATGAGTGGGGTAATTCTTCTCATGAGGTAGCTTACGGGAAGCATAAGCTATGGCCTGACTCTCCTGCTGTAATACACCTCCAAGTCCTTGTAAGGACGCATCGGTGTAAACTAGATACTCAACTCCCGGTCTCGGCAATGCTAACACAGGTGCTGAGGTCAATTTGTCCTTCAACTCATCGAATGCCAACTGACAGGCATCACTCCAAATGAACGGCACACCTTTACGAGTCAAATGTGTCAAAGGAACCGCTATCTTTGAGAAACCCCGAATAAACCTCCTGTAGTATCCTGCTAGGCCCAAGAAACTACGGATCTCAGTCGGTGTCGTGGGCTGTCCCCACTCCCTCACCACGGATACCTTCCTCGGATCAACAGATATCCCTCGATCGGAAATAATATGTCCCAAAAACTGAACCTTCTTCAGCCAAAACCCACCCTTCTCATACTTTGGATACAGCTTGTTCTGACATAGCATCTGCAAAACCTGTCTCAAATGCTCGGCGTGCTCCTCTTCTGTCTGGGAGTAAACCAGTATATCATCAATGAAGACAATGACGAACTGATCTAGGAACTCTCTGAACACTCTATTCATCAAGTCCATAAACACGGCTGGAGCATTGGTCAAACCAAAAGGAATAACCCGAAACTCGTAGGAATCATATCTCGTTAAGAAAGCAGTCTTCGAGACGTCCTCTTCCCTGATACGCAACTGATGGTATCCTGATCATAAATCAATCTTTGAGAAGAAAGAAGCTCCTCTCAGCTGTTCGAATAAGTCATCGATTCGGGGCAACGGATACTTATTCGGTATCGTGACTTTATTCAACTCCCGGTAATCCACACACAACCTCAACGATCCATCCCTCTTCTTCACGAACAACACAGGGGCACCCCACGGAGAAGTACTCCTCCGTATAAACCTCTGACCCAACAACTGCTCAATTTGATCCCGTAACTCTCTCATCTCAGCTGGAGCCATATGGTAAGGTGCGCGGGCAATAGGCCGAGTGCCCGGCATCAAATCGATCACAAAATCTATCTCTCTTCTCAGAGGTAGTCCAGGTATATCCTGAAATACATCGGCGAACTCACTAACAACGGGTATCGAATCAAGTGGTATCACCACTTCCTTAGAAGTCTCCTCCTCTATGTAGTACAAATGAGTGGACGATCATCCCTCAGGACGAGGCATCGCCACCAAAAACATCTCCTGCCCGGGAATGGCAAAGATAATACTCCTACTAAAACAGTCAATCATGGCTCGGTAAGCAACTAGCCAATCCATACCAATAATGGCATCATACTCGGTCATCTCTAACACTAACATATCCGCGGGTAAAGTAAACCTCCCAATCTCTATACCCACACCTCTACACATAAGCGAAATCATGGAACCCCTACTCAACGGTGAGTCTACACAAGTAGCGGTGCTCTTTGCGGTGTCTAACAACCCAATGGTGCGTGCAAATCTCATAGCAATAAAACAGTGTGTAGCCCCCGTGTCAAATAAAATGCGCCCCATAGTCCCCTGAATAGAGAACATACCCTCAATGGCCGGTGGATTCTGTGGGGCTGCGACCTGCTGGAGCTAATACACTCTCCCATACTGAAGCTGTCCCTGCTGAACTGGGACTGCTGGAATGGGTGGTAATGTTGCCATCTGTGGTGCTGGGAGGGCGGCGGGAAACATAGGCCTCTGTGGCTCGTGTCGAGCACCCTGCTGCTGCTGCTGTGGGGCCTTGCCCTTATCAGGACACTCTTGATGTTTGTGGCCAATCTTACCACAAATGAAACACTTCCCCTGGAAGTTTCCCCCTCGCTGCCCCTGCTGACCACGCCCCTGGTGACCGTAACCATTTCTGCCCCGGCCTTGCTGGCCCTGCTGAAACTGCTGTTGACCATTCTGCCCCTGTTGCACTGGAGCTACTGGAAAGGTTAATAGGGCTGGTACCTGAGCTGGTGCTGGGAGAGCGATTGTAAAAAGTGGCCTCTGTGGATCATTACGGGCACCCTACTGCTGTGGGCCCTAACACCCTCTAGGCAATTCTGGCATTTATGGCCATGCGTGCCACACACAAAACATCGGCCTCTGAAGTTACTCCCCCTCTGACCCTGCTGCTGTCGGTGTCGGCCTTGCTGACTTGGGACTTTATTCCTCTTTCGAAACTGCTTCATTTCACCACGTTGTTGACTAGAACTGACTCGGTCTTGGGTAGTTTGTTGTCGAAATTTTGGGGTCTTCGCACATTTGTCAGCTTTAGTCACACGTATTTGGCTAACCTCTCTAGGTCTTTTGCCTCCGTTAAGTTGGATGTTGCGTTCTTGGTATTGTAAAACTGCAGTGGTAACTGTTTGTGCCATGATACCTGCTAACTATGAGGTTGATATTCTCTCTGGGGATACCTGAGGTGTGAGTCGATCTTGCTCGTTGACTCCCCCAACCGTCTTAGCTAGTTCTTTTTGACGACCCATCTGAAAATTTAAGTAATTTGGATGAGTCCATCATTCGTATAAATAATCGCAGAAGCACGAATTTTCCAATGTATAGAGATGAACACAACATTCCTAATATTTAGGGCTCTATATCAAAGAAATCTCAGCGGAAACATAATAAGTCGTACAGATCCTAAAGGACACTAGAACCTGATGCTCTGATACCACCTGTGACACCCCGACTAATTAAATACCGGGTAGCTACTCCTTTATTAAATTAATACAAAATGCCAAGTTGGTTCAATTATTAACATCACTGTCGAAAAACATTTTAATGATTACTAACCACCTAGTATTTAAAAAGTAAGATGTCAAATTTTAAATTAAATCTTATTAACATGCAATAAATGAATTATAGAAAGAATAACATAACCATTCACCATAAAGAAGCAATAGAATAACCAACAAATAATAATAAGTCTGGAGGAAATACTCCTCACAATAATCCCACAACTGAAATGAACAAAATAGTGTATCCTGAATTAATTACATGATAAGAGATCTGAATAACTGAAATAAGAAATGTCTCTAATAGAAATGGGTGACATGCCCTACAAATGATGAAACTGAATATGGAGTCAAGACAAAAGAAGTGTCTACTAGCAAGGCCCTGTAAATTCCACAACAGCTACAGCTCGCCACCTGAATGGAAATCCTATGCATGGTGTCCTTGTGGCTAGGCACCTAAAAGGTTTTTTTAAAAAAAAAATAGATTTGAAAGCAAACGGGTCAGAGCCCGAAAGTAGAGATTATTTTAAAAACAGCAAGTGTTTTAATAACATTAAAACAATGAATGCAAAGTACATGTTAGGACGTGCTCTCACATGAGATACTCACCTCTCGACTAATTGTGCCCTCCTAACGTACAGTACCCATCTAAGTGGTATATATATATATCTAACTAAACCGACATAAGTTCTAACCCATCTACTCGATTCACAATATGAATTCCCAACGTCATCACTTAAATAGGTAGTCTTACTTAAACTCGGATTCTCAATTATTAGCAAAAACATTTCACAGCAGGTTATCCCTTTTTATCTTTATCAAGACGTTACTACAATTATACTCGCAATTAAATATAACAATTCCATTTCATTTAACCGTATATTATTCACATCATGAATATACAATATAATCACCCCGAGGCTAAGCTGTGGTGCACACATACTCTGCTATCCATCTCGGTACATCACGTACATAAGAATTACAAATTCCGAATCTCTCAAGAATTGTTAGAATAAGCTCAACACACAAAAATGGAGGCGAACATAATTCAACATATCCATGGTCACGTACATACCTACGCTCCATAGTCAGCTGACTTATTAACTCACAAATAAGTCATTCTCTTGAACTATGTCCTCTGGGCACCAATCTAAATCCGGGCACACAAGGATTAGATGGCCCTAAGCGAACGTAACCTCCCGTGATAGCAAGTATGGTAGGTATGTCATACACATAAAATCATATACATATACTAAGCATGCACACATCTTAGTAATTACCATAATTTATTAGTGGTGTACTTCTCATTCTTATACCAATACACGTGTCCCCGGTTTATATATACACATCATCCGTTATCCTCACGACGTAATTAGTTATTCGCGTCCTAACCCACAATTTCCATTTGGTTCAAATCATTCTTCTATATTTTAGTCCTCAATATCTCCCAAATATCCCAACTATATCAATTAGTCATCAAGGTAGTGTTATCTCTACAATTAAACAAGGTTACGGGACACTAGAAATCAAACCAGGCCAAAAAGGTCAATCTGTCAACTCGTTAGAAGTCTCGTTCGAACGAGATCGTTCGAATGAAATGGGCATCTAACGAGATCTCGTTTGAACGAAAGGCATCGAACAAACATCCCACTCGTTAGAAGTCAAACTCTCAACTCGTTAGAAGCTCGTTCGAACGAGCTCGTTCGAACGACCTGGGCAGGCCTTCTAACGAGGTGACAATTTCAAGCCCAGAATTTTCCTATCTCGTTTTTCCCAATTTTCTTCACCTCTAATCTCATCTAAACATCATTCCAACAGTAGTTCAAGGTTTCTAATCATTCTTAAACATACTTAGGTCGTATATTAACATATATATGGGATCAAATCATCCTAAACCACATCTAATCATCAAATCTCCCCAATTTTTCCCCAAACCTTATGAACATGAACCCTAGAAATTTAAAGTCTTCAATTTGCATAAATAAATCCATTTTTGTAACATAAAAACTAGTAATTCTTTTAGTTCAATCACCCAACAACAATTCTACATTCAAACCTACATCATAATTTGAATTTATTACTCCAAATTACATGGGTTTTTACAAGTTTCCCAATACAATGCAATTATATCAATTTCTAAGCATGGAAGAAGCATTCGCTTCAAATTAACATAATTAAACCACTTGCCTTAGATAGTTCTCTGAATTTGGTGTTGGTGAATGGGTTGATTCTCCCATTTCTCTATGGATTTCCTCCCAAGGTTGAAGATGGTGGTTTTCTCTTTGGGAACCTCTTCTAACTTCTCTCCCACTTATTCCTATAACTCCCGTAGCCCTTTAGTTGGTTAAGTGCTGGTAATGGCTTAGTGGGTTACAAAATAACCTAATATTAAGTCCCAAAATTCGTTGGTTATTATTCCCAAAACTTCAAAATTACCAAAATACCCTTTTAAGTTGCCGGTATGGCCCGAAAATTCCCCGGGACCCAAACTAAACCCCCGACTAGTGTTTTCTGACTATTTCGACCCTTCCGGACTCGTTGGTGCACTCAAAATGACCATACGGTTGATAAAAATAAAATTCACTTTTTAATTTAAATAATTACATTCTGACGCGACTGTCAGCGCGTCCCAACAAAATTTCCCAAATTGCCGTATTTCTATCTCACGACAAATTCAATATTTTCAATATTCATATATTGCCATATATACACATTATAATCAAATACCAACTCACATCTCGTTAGTATTTTATCCGGATTAATTCTCAATTAATTCACATTTAATTTAATTAATCCCATAAATAAATATCGATAAAAAATGTTGGGTATTACACACTTCTCTTGCTCTTACCGCCAAGGTTGTGAACCCTAACAACATGGGAGAGTTCCGACTTATAACATACTGCAACACTGTGTATATATGCATCTCTAAGGTTATTGCTACTAAAGTCAAACCTATCCTAACACTGATGACCTGATTGTGCTTTATGGTGGGGATATCACCTATGTTGAAGGTAAAGATCAATTGCAGATTGCCTCTTATTATAAGAGGTCATAAAGAATTACCATAGATACATCACTCCTCCTATAAGCACTCTGAAGATTATCATTTTAAAAGCCTATGACACTTTCAACTGGGATTTCATGTTCACTTTTCTCTACTTCTTTGGTTTTCCATCTTTTTTCCTTGATTGATTATTGAACGTGTTACTATAACTAAATTCTTTGCCAGCCTCAATGGAGAGTTGCATGGTTTCTTGATGGTAAGAGAGGTTTAAGACAGGATGACCCCCTTTCTCCATACCTATTACTCCTTGTAATGGAATGCTTCTCTTGCATCCTCGAAAAAGCCTGCAACAATCCCCTATTCAAATATCACCCCAAATGTAAGGAGATTTCTCTCATCTATATATGTTTTACTGATGACCTGATTGTGCTTTATGGTGGGGATATCACTTATTATATGATTATCAAGGATGCTTTGAATACTCTCAGAAATATATATGGGCTAAGGTATATTCTTTCCATGAATAAACTTTTTACTACTGGTATTGAGGAAGATTAGATTTTTGGCTTGACTAATATTCCTTGCGTTCCTCATAAAAATCTCCCTTTCCTATACTTGGGGGTTCCTCTAAGTACAAATAGGCTGAAGGAGGTGGATTGCACTAGATTCATTGCCAAGATCACTTATAGAATTAGGAGTTTTGGATTAATATATTTTTGAGCTATGCAGGAAGACTCTAGTTAATCAACTTTATGATTTTCAGCATTCAGGTCTACTGGTCATACCTTTTTATGGTGCCCAAGATTATGATCAAGAGGGTTGAACAACTCATAAAAGACTTATTGTGGATAGGGATGACATTAAACACACTGGGGCCAAAGTTTCTTGGAGTGACTTGTGTTGCAGAAGTGAGGAGGGAGGCTTGATCATCAATAACATAGAGGTTTAAAATAAGGCTTCAAAGATAAAACACCTTTGGAACCTATGTAACAAGAAAGATAACCTTAGGATCAAAAGGTTAAATGTATATAGAATTAAAGGCAGGAGCAATTGGGCTTTACAAATCCCAAACAATAGTGCTTGGAGATGGAGAAAGATTATGAACTTGAGGTAGATTAGTAGACCTCTTATAAAAAATATGACTAGAAATGTTGTGGACACCTTCATGTGGTATGAGAATTGGCATCCCAATGTCCCACTTCTACCTCTATGAGGATAGAGTCATATATGATGATGCAAGTAACCATAAGGCTAAAGTGACTGATTTTATGAATGGTAACTTGGAGATGACCTTCTTCCATCACTTGGGAATTATTGACTTTTAAATCTGATTCAGTTGATTTAAGGATTTGTCTCCCCAATCAAAATGGCACATTCACTATTAGTTCTACCTACCATCAACAATCTCCTTCAAGGCCCAATGTTACCTGGTATAGACTGGTGTGGAACTTGAAAAACATTCCTAAATTCTCCTTCATATATTGGATGGTGTGAAGGAAAGCCATGTACACCAAAGAGAAGCTTTATGGGTAGCGTATTGTGGATTCTAACTTATATGAGATTTACAACACACACATGGAATCTATTACTCACTTGTTCTCTAAATCCAGCTTCTCTAGACAAGTTTAGGGGGGAGATTCTCTACAGGAACCAATTGTATAGAGGTGTGTTCATTTGGCATGTTGAGATTCTCCTTGATATCAACAACTATAGGGGGAAGAAATTCATTAATAAGATTATGTGACTCTCTTTATCTGCAATAGTCTACTGCATTTAGTTAGAAAAGAATGCTAGGCGCATTAGTAGAGTCTTCAAGAGCCATGAAGCCATAAGTAAACATATTGAAGACATGGTTAAATCTAGAATTATAACCTAGAGGAGAGATAGAAGTAGTAATGATAATTGGATGGCTTGTTTATATTAGGTTCTCTATGAAAACATTTCGGATTATAGTTAGCTTAGCTTCTTCAACTTTTATAGCCTCTGATAGGTTCTACTGGGCCCCTCAGATTGCTAGCTTATTTTGTTTGACTTTGGGGTACGACTCTAGGCCTTTTGTTTTGAAGTTCTCCCTTTTGTAAATGTTTTAGTATTTTTGTGTATAATGCACATACAGTTCCCCCAAAAAACTCACAACAATGCCTGCCACTAACCCCGTTTGACGTGAGTCATTATTAATAGGATAGAGAGTAGGAAAGGGTCGGGATCAGCCACTTGGATGGGGGCAATAACACTCAATATAGGGTGGAGTGGGGTGGCTGGTTAGAGGCACACACTCAAACCCCTAGAGAAAGAAGCTTTTAACTATTTGAGAAGGGAAATATTCTATGCCCCTCAACTTTGTTTATGTGGGATCACTGAAAGAGTAATAAAGTAAGGAACCTAACTACATGAATAAAATGCCATGTAACCCTAGAGGCAATTAATCCAAATTTATGTTTTATGGCCATGTCTTTTAATTCGGAAGTCCGATTTACACACGGTCAAGACCATTGGAAAGAGGATTTTGAGCTCTATAATTTTATACAGGAAGGACGCTTGGGTTCAAGAGTTGGCAAAGTCAAATGAGCCCTTATAGGATGTTATTATTCTCAGATTAAGATTTGAAGAAAGAACGGGGCTCTAAGATTAGGGGCTTTGTTTGGACCCTATATAAGAGTGTAGGGTTGTCAGGATAGGGTGTCTACAAGTTCTCTTTCCCTCCGTCACTTCTTCTCCAATCTTCTTCAATTTTGGATCATCTATTTCTGAAATTTTGATCCTCTCAACATAGGTTTATCCCTAAGTTTTCAATTATTCCTCCTTTACTATGAATATGAATTTATATCTCCAACTCCTTATATCCTTCAACAAAGGTTCCTGATTGGTAATGACACATGGAAAATTTTCTGAAGACTTCTAACTTAACTTGTCTTTTACTACATTAGCTTTTCCCAAGTGATAATGAAAATTTTAATCATAATCCTTCATCAATTAACCACCTTCTTCGTCTCATGTTTAATTCTTTCTAAGTAAAAAATACTTTAAAATCTTATGGTCCATATAAATTTCACAAGTCCCATCCTAAAGATACTATCTCCAAATCTTAAGAGGAAAAACTACATCTATTAATTCTAAGTCATAGGTTGTATAATTTTGCTCATATGGTTTTAACTGCCCCGGGGCATAAGCCACTACTTTTCCATTTTGCATTAACACACATACTAAACCATTTTAAAAGCATACTAATCGAAGGAAACTACAAATCTCCATCACATTAGGTGGTCTTGGCGAATTTAGTATAGCCTCAATTCTTAAAGGGTCAACCGACACTCCCTCTTTGGATATTATGTCCTAGAAAAGAAATGCTAGGCAACCAAAACTCACACTTTTTAATGTGGCATATAATTTCTCAATCCTAAGGACTTATCTCTAAAAACTTCTCATATTATTCAACACCGTTGAAACAAATAAAAATGTCATCGATGAAAACACAATTATCCAAATACTTCTTAAACAATCTATTCATCATATCCATAAAAGTGTCTAGTGCATTATTTGTTTTGGTAAAGTAATAATATCATAAAACACATAAGAATATACAAGAGAAGGAGGGCATACCCTCACCGGGGTAGTTCAAAGAGGAAACATACCCCAAAGCAAAACATACAACAACTTTGCAAACGAAAAAACAAATAAGCTAAAAACACAACATGTTAATACAGATCAGTAAGTAGAGCATTATCATTAAGGCCCCAGTTCATGCATATCAGCCAGTTGTTGAAATTTCTTCTAGACTTCTTCCAAGTACGAGATTTGCAATTGATGAAGAAAGAGATCTCATTCAATATGTTCTTGTGGCTGGCCATAGAGTTCCTAAAAATATGATTATTTCTTTCCATCCATATGCAGTAGATGGTAGCAGCAAAAGAGTCCTTTTGATCTTGTGAGGGAGATTTTTCCCCGCAAAATTGTGGGTAACAAAAATAATGATCTACTCCCAGGTGGTAGCCTTCAGGTTGCAAGATTTGTTGTATTTTAAATCCTCCTAGACTGCAGCAAATAGGTTATAATTGAAAAAAAGGTGGCCACAAGTCTCAATTGCATTTCCACATAGCACACATATGCTATCCTGAGAGATACCCCACACCATTGTCTTGCCCTTAGTATTGAGAGCGTCCTTACAAACCAGCCAAAGAATGAAGGCACATTTCATAATATTGTTGTTGTTCCACACAATAGGTGCCCATGTAGGAGGGTTAGAATGATGTCTAATGGCATTCCATGTAGAGTTGATGGAGAAGAGGTCATTTATCGTGGGTAACCAAACAACATTGTCCTCCACACTAGAGTTTATGGGAGGTAGGGCATCGTTTTTTATCTCATTGAGTTCCCAAGTTTTAGTTGTGGGTCAATCCAAATTCCCATGCAAAATGAAGTCAGACACTTTTGCATTGTGATTGTTGGTCGCATCATATATGGTCCTATCCCCATACTTCATCCAAAGAGGTCCTCTAGGGTGACATTTGTCATGCCAAAAGAAAGTGTTGCTCCCATTCCCAACGATCGATTTGAGGAACGGTCTGAACTTGCATCTAAGTTTCATCATTTTCTTCTAAGTCCATGAAACATCAGTTGGTACATGAATATGCCATAAGCTTCTTCCTTTAGGCTTGTAGGTGTGGCACCATTTAACCCAAAGGTTGTCTTTCTGAATATAGATGTTCCAAAGGTTCTTAAACATAGCTGCGACATTCCAATCATGAGAGTTCTTGATACCAAGTCCCACTTCCAATTTTGGAAGGCAGACGTCACTCCAGTTGATCTTAGAACCAAACTTTTTCATGTCAGGGTCTGACCATAAGAACCTACACAATTTGATATCATAATGCATTATTTAGTCCAAATGGAATCACAAAAAATTACAAGTGACCATATCTAGTACGAAAAGCCAATTTCAAATTGCCATCTTCCTTAATCTTCAACTGATGATACCTACGGTCAATTTTGGAGAATACTTTCACACCTTGTAGCTGGTAAAACGAATCATCTATACGAGGTAGGGGATTTATATTAGTTTTTGGTTGATTCCATGGTATATGTAGATTGAATTGAAGTATTGAAATTTGTTTAGTGCACGAGGGGTAAATATTTTCAGGTGACCATTTATTAAAAATAACCTAAAGTAGCTTCATTTAACAAGGCTTATAAGAAGCTACAAGAATACCTAATGTATCTATTAGTTGAGGATTATCATTTTCAATAATGCATTAATGACTACTAAAGGTTCATTTACTTTATAAATGATGTAAATTGTAGCCTCTTTTATATGATATATTTTTTATTTAATTTGTATTTGTATTTGTATTTTTTCCTTTCTTTCTAACCATTTTTAATAATTGTAAAGCCTCTCTATTTTTTATTTCTGTATATTACATGTAAATCATTTAATTTGAAATTTTTTAATCAATGTATGAGTTTAAAAAGTTTGAAAGTTCTTTGGGAAAATTTATGGAAACGCAACGATATTTGAAATTTATCTCTGACATGTAACATGAATGTTATTTTTTAATGTGCAATTTTTTAGGGTATGCAAAATGTATTAGAAATTAGAATGTACAAAACAAGGAGGGCATATCCTCACAACTGCAAAGATGCATAGACAATCAAAAGAAGGTGATGGGCATACCCAAACACCTAAACGCCAATACTAAATTAGTAAAGAATAATCTAAACTAACTACTCATGTAAGGATGAATCAGGGTGACCGCAATAATTGCGAGCCATCCAGTTATCAAAGCTTCTTCTAGCTCAAAACTTTACATTTAATCATAAACTCAATTTTTCAATCAAGGCAACAACATATTTGATTCCTCTATTATGATTTATGTTGTTCTTCTCCATCTAGATGCAGTGAATAGTAGTAGAGAATGATGAAATTATTAGCTTGTTAAGGTAAGAATATCCCATGTAGTTGCAAGAAACCTCTTCAATTTTAACCTACCATATTCCCATGTTCCTATAGATTTGATTCCTGTACACCACCTCATTTTAAACCTCATAGGATCACCTTGCCATCCCATATTTTCTTCAATGGAGATGCATCTGCAAACGTTATCTTCAATTAGTCCCCACATAACTATCTTATCAATAGTAATGATTGCCTTCCTATGAACCAACCATAAAATAAATGAGCATTTATGAATGTTGTACTTGCTCTAGACTTGTAATACTCTAGGTAGTAGTAATAATATGACATCTAATGGCTTCCAAAGAAGATGTTGTAGAGTAGACTCCATTTTTGGCAGGAGTCCAAACAATGGTATCAGGTAAGCTAGGATTTATTGAGGGAATAAGTGAGTTCTTAATTACATTGAGCTCCCAAGTGGTAGAAGATGGCCAAAACCAAGTACCATCTTGTATAAAGTTAGCCACCTTGGCTTTGTAATTGTTGGCTACATCATACATTGTCCCCTCGCTATAGAGATAGAGGAATGGACCAAGAGAGTTCCAATTATCATGCCATATAAAAGTATCCCTGCCATTGCTAATTATTGATTTAAATAGTGGCCTACAATCTTTTTAAACTTCAATTTTTTTCTCTAATTTTAAGTAGAATGAACTGAGATAGATAGATCCCAAATACTCTTATTGTTGATGAAAAAAATTAGATTCGATCTAATTAGTTAATCACAGATAAATATGAGTAAATAAGACAAGAGATTTTTAAAGTGGTTCAGCCATTATGAAATGGCCTACGTCCACTGTCTTGTATTACTGGGTGTCTTGCCTTAATCTCAATTATGTTTTCTTATCATAGCTTTTCTTCCATGAGGGTATTGCAATGTATTTATAGCCCTTGGGCTGTAAGTGTGAATAGATAATATGCCGTTATTGAATAGGCATATACATCTGTACATGGTAAGGAATAATCATTGAATCTGTCTTTGTCGTTTGGTATTCCTAACAAGTTGCTTAGTACGCAGAGTAGCTGGTATGTTGAGTAGCTCGATATACTGAACTTGTGCCATGTTGGATGACACGTATCTTCATATAATTGGTCCATGTCAACTGACTAATTTCTGTATCAACAGAAGCCCCCAATGTTTCACAGTTGAGGTTGGATGTGAGAATGTGGAATATTTTACCCAAAAGTTGCGCGGGCACATTTCTCATGTCTTGCTTAATTACAGACCTTCGACACTTGTAAAATTTTTCCACTTTACGTAACAGTTTTGAGCGCAAAATGGCAAATTTGTAAATATTTTGAATTTTTGGCAAACGCTTGGGTACTTGCGTCTTTTTCCCTTGATTAGCCGCCAGAAACACAACCGTCGTCATTTGTGATCATTACTTTTCTCGTTTTCCAAGGCATCGTATATTAAGGCGGTAAAATCATATTGTCTTCTACCTTTTTCCATCTAGATTCCCAAACTCTTTGTTTTCTTGCTTTTCTTCTTACGATGTTCTTTTTGTCATTTGCCTTAGCTCATTTCTTTATTTTCTATAAGAACTTCTTCCTTCTTTAGTCATCATGATTTACCTTATCGAGTCATTAGATAAGTTTAGAGACGATTTTGAAATTCCTTCTTGGGTTGTCTTGGAAGAACCTGTTAGTCCTTCTGATTTATTTTCTTTAGCTGATGGTGGTTTCCCTCTATTTTTGTAGCAGAATGTGGTTTTACTTTCCCGCCTAACCCCCTGTGTTTGGAATCTGCCAATATTTCGATATTGTACCTGCAAAAGTAGTTCCAAATATATGGAGGGTAGTTAATGACGTACATAGGTTGAATCAAATTCATGGAACTCATCTAGGGATTCCTGAAATTATGTTTTATTATAAATGGGTCACTAGCGACAGCACTTTTTATTTAAAAACTAGGTATTCTAACAAAGCCTTAGTGGTCAATCTCCCTGATTCCAACATAGATTATTTTGAACATGGGGTTGTGATGAAAAATTGGCAACACCCCCCGCTAAAGGGGAAAGATGTAACACCCCATATTTTTTACGATTTAAATAATTATGTGATTAATTATTATTGGTGGATTAATTAAATTAAAATGAGAGAAATTAATTTGTTATTAATCCGGATTAAAATAATTATTAACTAGCGTGTCAAGGGTTAATACTTATTATTGAGAATTATTGAATATTACTGTGTGATATGTAATATGGAATTATAACATTTGATAAATTGTCGGAAGTGAGAAATACGGCTGTTTGGTAATTTAAGTCTGACATGTGTGTGAGTCGTGTCAGGACTAATTGAATGGAATAAAAAGAGAATTTATTTTTATTAACTCGTATGGTCATTTCGAGTGCGTCGTTGAGTCCAGGAGGGTCGAGATAGTCAAAATAGTATACTCAGGTGTTTAGTTTGGGTCCCAAGGCAATTTTAGGCCTAACCGACGTCCCGAGAGGGCATTTTGGTAAATTGTATTTTTGGGTTTAATTAATGGACGAAAATTACCAAACTCCAAGAGGGAAGGCCAAATTATCCTCACCTTGCACAACCGTGATCACCAATGCGTAGATCGAGAAGAGAGGAACGCGTATATACCAACATCACCAACGGATCAGACAGTCACATTCGAGGCAAGTGTTATTACTTGCTTTCTTTTAGCAATAATCACGCTCATGTTAGTGTAGGTGAAATTAATCATGATTTACTTGTTAATTGGGTGAAAATTGGAGATTTAAATTATGATTAAGGACTGGGATAATTAGTGGTTGAAGTTCCTTCATGTATGTAGAGGATTAATCATGGAATTGAATTATATAGTGATGAACGAATCTGGGTTGATTAGGTCCTTTAATAGAAAATTTGGAAACTATGGTTCATATATATTAATTTGGGGATTTTATATAATTATGATGATTAAGGACGAATTAATGATCCTAGGATGTTAGGAATGATTTATAACCTATTATGTGTTGATGGGTATTGATGATGAGGCGTTGGGTGTTGAATCTTAGAGGTTTGTAGGTCCAAAAATGGTAGAAAATGCTGAAATTTGGTGAAGAAGACGAAACAGTGGGTCTCGCGCGAAGTGGTTCAAACGAGATGGGGATCTCGCACGAAGTGGTTCGAACGACATGTGGAAGTGGTTCGAACGACATGTCATTCTGGTTCGAATGACATGTCATCTGGTTCGAGCGATAGAGGAAATTTTTGGGAATTTTCTTAGAGTCCAGTTTTGAGTTTATCGGTTTATTGGAGTGCGAGAAACTGCCAAATAGTAAATTTAAATAAGATGGAATTTCGGGAAAGTATGTGAGAATAAATACTTTATTTATTTCGGTATAGAGAGAATATACCTTGGAGATTACGAGAGAGATGGTAATCTAAATATTTATACCATACGTAGTGTTGAGGTTAAAAAAAAACGTATAAGTATATATGTAGGTTGGAAAAATACCTATAAATTCTAATAGGATGTGTGTATGCCTATTATATAATACTATTCACTACAAGAAAAAAGCTTTTTTATGACATTTTTTAAGTGTCATAAAACGCATTTTATGACGCATTATTTTATTAATAAAAAAATCATAAGTCTGGGTGTCACAATTGAAACCCATAAAAAGTGTCATATTAAGTAACAATTATATATGACGTTTTTTTCAAAAGTGTCATATTTGCTACAAAAAAGGTCATAATATAATATATAAGATGTTATATTTGATTTAAAAAGCGTCATGATAAATAATTTTCAAAATTTTAAAAAGGTCATATAAGAAATTTCATCACATGAGGATTTCATATAAATGATCATAAATTAAACATATAATAAATAAAATAATAACCAATATTAATGTCATAGTTGACAAATAAATCTGAGCACGTCAAAATTTACAATAACACAAAAACAGTGTAGAATTTTTTTGTATTTGAAGTAAGTACAACTAAAATGCACCAAATCAAGCCATTCGTCCATATAAAAAAAATAGTGGGACACGAATAAATATACCCACCATCTAGATTTTTTATCCACAAAAAAATAATGACCTACTACATGTATCATAGCTAGATCTACCCACTATGTACATCATTAAAAAAAATCTCCAAAAAAATTTACATAAAAAATCACTCATAAATGCTTAAGTCTTCCTTTGGCTTTCGCGAAATTGTGTCGGCACCTCAAAAGCTTAAATCATATAATATAAGCCTGAATGAACTTCCATCATGGACTTGCTTCTTCAAAGCATCCTACAATAAAGCAAATTATCAAGAGTATTGTTAAATCATATTCTTTTAAATCCTCTTATGTAATATATGTCCAAATTTATAAAGATTATATAAAAAATTATGTTTAGTTAACTTTTGAAAAAAACTCACAATTTTTTCACCAACTTCCTTGGTTGCATTGTCTTGATATTCTATATTTCTCGATTATCGAGCGATTATCCACATTAGAGACATATCATGCTCATCAAATGCATCTCCATGTATCTTTTTTTCCCAATTATAAAATAAAATATAAGAAATTAAGCACATAACATAAAATTCCGACAATAAATTGATTATGGTTGTATACTCTACAAATAATACAAAAATTCAATCACATGCCTCTAATCTAGCAATGATACGCCTTTCACATGCCTCTAATTAAATGCCCCTGCATAAGTTCAAAACAACATATATAAATCTCTAGTGCAACACAAAACACAACATATAAATTCCAATTTTTCCAAAGTATTACGTTGTGCATAATGTAAGTCGAAAAGATTTTTTATATAATACAAATAATTATAAACAATTTAAAAAAATTGGGCAGAGTTTCCTTTGTTTATAGGACTATCCGCCCTGTTTAAGAAATAAATAAAAAACTTCAACAATATTCAAAGAGACCCAATTTGTCAAACATGAACTAAGAATGAAAACAAGAGTGAGATTGTCAAACTTGTATGAAAATTAAACTTACAAAGATAAGATTTTATGAACAAGAAGGATGAGCCTTATGCCTCTAACTTGAATCCTCAATTCTTTCATATCAAGCTCGTTCCTACAATACATGAACATAAACATAGCTGAAGTGCAAGCAAATTTGACAATGCTTGAAGCTTTTTAAGAGAAGATAGAGTTGAAGGTAAATTTCATTTAAGGGTAAATATAAACAACTTCCATTCTTAACTCTATAAAAATTAAACTTGCTTATTAATTAATTAAACATATTACTGTAGATTGTAGCATATTAGTGGCTCAATGGACTCTTATCTTTATCACTATATCATTTAGTATGCTCTTTAAGTCTCTACCATAACTTGAATGGGCTATTATAAATATGTTTTCATTTCGTATTTTCTCAAAAAACTCTAAAAACTTCACGGGCTAAAATTTTATAAATACATTAGCCCTTTGATGAAGGTGATAAAGAATCATATAGATGGAAGTTATGCACGGTGTTCCAAACCAATTTCTCTAAATCCTTGATTTCTCCCAGATCAACTTGCCTAAGGTTTCAGTATTGTCAAATTTTAATAAGCCAAACACTGACTACAATTGAATTCACTATATTTATTCATTCTTTCCAGCTATTTAATTATTTGACTCTTCTTTTGTTGTTTTCCCCCTTCAAATTCAGCATCTAGTATGGGCAAAAAATCTACTGATTGATTAGAGTATTCAAACAACATACATTCAGGCGATACGATGTGCCTAACACTTTATATACATTGAGAAGAAGATTTGATTGAATAGTGAAGAAGATTTCTCTAGAATGTGGCTAAGAGATTCTTGGTACATAAGGAAATATCTAATGAGGATCTTTAAATGGTCTACAGATTTCAGGCCAGATGTTGAAACTAGTATTGCTCCCATATGGATCACTTTCCCTCATCTGCCAATACTTTTTTTCTCTAAACCGACTTATACTCTATAGCCCAATTAATTGGAAAACCCCTAAAACTTGATACCTCAACAGTTGAAATTAACAGACCAAGTTTAGCTAGAGTTTGTGTGGAAGTGGATCTTACTAAGAAGATTTTGAGGAGAGACTTGATAGGTTGTTGGGATAATGGATTCTGGCAGGAGGTTCAGGTGGAGAACATGCCACAATATTGACTTTGTTGTCTCAAGAAAGGCCATGTAGAGGAGAATTGTATGTTTTATCCTATAAGCAATGAAAGGGGATCAAAGAATGAAACAACTCAAAATGTTGTGAAGCCATAAACCAATTAGGAAAAAAAAGGCAACTGAATATCACATGAAGAATAAGGTGTTGGAAATTGAAGAAGTGACCAAATTGACAAGAAGAAGCAAGATTACCAAAAAATTATTGAAGATAACCAAAACCTACAGCCTATCCAATCAAAGAAAGTGTTCAATGAGGAGCAAGAACCTGATTGTGAGCAGTTTGTTGATATATATGATAATTATAATGAAGAGGAAGTAGAAGAAGGTGTAATTTTGGAAGACATAGGGCAATCTACAAGTCAGTAACCGGTGTGATTAGAGGCAAATCAGTGGAGGGTTAAAAAGAAAAAAAGAAAAGAAGATACAAGATTTCGTAGACAAGATCAAGTCTCAAGAACTGGCAGCTGAAGATCCAATCATAGTGGACAAAGGCTAACTTTCTCCAAGAGGTACAGAGCTTCCAGAATCAAAATCAAGCTTTGCAGAAAATGTATTTATTTAATGGTGAAGATGATTATGATTTTCAAGTTCCTTCAATTAAGGAATTGATCATATTTTTAACAACAGTGGCACAAAAGATCTGTAAGATCAGGGATAAGAATGAGGAGATGCCTAGAAATTTAAATACTCCTATCAGTAGTGAAAGAGGAGTTAAGCTATAGAAAAAACAAGATCCTATGTACACTAGGCTCACAAGAACTCTTACAAGAGGTATCAGACATTCTCAAAACCCCAATTATCAATGTTAAACTTTATAGTCTGGAATACTAGGGGTGCTAGCAAGAAATCAGCAAACTGAAGACTTAAGAAATTATGCAGAATTCATAAAGTCCCATTATTAGCTTTATTAGAGCCCGAGGTTCAAATGAATAAGTTGAATTTTTTTAAATTGCAGTGGGGATTTGATGGTGGGAGCAGTAACTGTAATGGAAAAAATTAGCTCATGTGGAGATTTAATTTATAATTTCAAGTAAAATTAATCATGATCAAATGTTGGCAGTTATAATTAATCATCCATTTCTGAAATCTCAGGTATGTGTGTCAGTAGTGTATGCCAAATGTTCTAAAATATAAAGGAGGTACCTATGGTATCAAATGATGGAAGTAGCTAATGATATGGAAGCCATGCCTCACAATGTGACGAGGGATTTTAACATAGTGGCTAATCAAGATTGAAAGCTAAGAGGAAATGATGTTGATTATGCAGCAGTGAGTGAATTTACTCAGCCTATTCACAATAGTGGGCTTAAAGAATTGGGGTAATAAGGCACTAGATATACTTAGTGTAATAATAGAGGTGATTCAGACCTAATTATGGCTAGACTTGATAGGAGTTTGTTCAACACTCAATGGGAGCGTGATTATCCCCTTTCCTCCCTTAAACACTTGAATAAAACTCCATATGTCCATTCTCCCTGTTGATACCAAAATTAGTATGCTGATGTGGACGAATAATAAGAAGACACATGTCAATCTACGTGGCACAATAGCAACGAGGAAGATTGTTTCCCCGACCAACATACTCACTCCGAGCAACAAGTATACTCCGAGGAACGCCAGTCTTCCGAGGAACTCCAATGCTCCGAGGAACTCTTGGACGACAAGCAACTAAGGCGGTTCGAGCTGCATCTCGACCACAAAATTGATTGCCAGATAATCAACAGTTCAACTATTCATTGAATGCTTATCATCTTGACGCGCACGTTTGAAGAACATTAAATGAATTACCCTTTCATATGTGTATCATTTATTGTAAAACCCTTTCATGTACAGCCTAAGGGCTATAAATACCTTGTATCACCCTCATTCAAAGGGATCGGAATTTCTTGATAGCACTTGTAATCGAGAATTCCCAAACACTCAGCAATAACATAATAGTGGACGTAGGCCATTCATATAAGGCTAAACCACTTTAAAATCTTTTGTCTTATTTATTTATCTGTGATTAAATAATTAGAGTAATCTAGTTTTTTACATCAACAGATTGGCGCCATCTGTGGGAACGATTGTTATTATCGTTTTTCATCAAAAATCATTCATCATCAATGGCGGATAATCCAGAATCTAGCAATCGAAACGCTGGAAATGCTGGAAATCCTCCAAATCCCTCTGCACCTCCAGATCTAGCCGGGATTATGACGAATTTGGCTCAAGGACAAACCGCCATGCAAGAAACAATGAGGCAACTCATACAAACCCTTCATGGCGGTGCACCTGCACGTTCAGGACAGCGAAGTGGTCAGAGGCAAACTTATTTACTTTCTTCACGATCCAGGCGTACTGAGTCATATCGTAATGAGGAGTCTGATGATTTCTCTTATCAACAAGGGTGAACTTCGTCAATAAGGGCTACAGATACTGATCAACATATTACTCTCTCTCCAGAAAGACCCAGTGCCTTAGAAAGACTGAGTAGAGTGTCTCCTTTCAGTCGATTAGGCCCTAAGAGGAATAGGAGTCCACCTAAGACCATGTCGAGGAGTTTTCGACAACCATCAGATCTAAGAGAAGGATCAGCACAATCACGACCAGTTGCTCATCAAGATAGATCTCAAGAGGCTACTTCAGAACGATCTATTGCTCGAACTAATAGGCCCGAGGAAGGAAATGAAGCATGGAAAGGATCCCTTCAGCGGTTGGAGGATAGATTGGGAGAAATGGCTAAGGCGAAGAATCCCCTACAACGAACTTTTGTTCAAGGGACACCTTTTGTCCAGGCCATTGTTAATTTTCCTACACCGTCAAAGTTTAAAGCACCAGTAGTGACCCCCAAATATGATGGAAAGACAGATCCTGTTCTTCAAATAGAGCAATATCAAGCTGCTGCCGATATCTATGCTGGCCCCGACGAGATGACATGCAGAGCGTTTTCAAGAACTCTTACTGGAGCTGCCCAGATATGGTACAACAATCTTCCTCGTGGTAAGATTTCAACTTTCTTTCAGTTGGCCGAGTTGTTTATCGGCAATTTCTATTTTGGAGCAAAGCCAGTAAAACGAGTAGCACACTTGTTAAGTGTTAGACAAAAATCTGGTGAGAGTACTAGAGATTACATAACTCGTTTCAATAACGAGAAGCTGGAAGTCATAGATTACGAGGAGAAGACAGAAATCACCGCCTTGATGAGTGGGTTGTTGCCTAATAAGTTGTATTACACCTTGGCGAAAGATCCACCTAAAACTATGTCAGAGTTGATGGCAAAAGCGGCCAAAATCATGAATGCCGAGGAAGCTATGGCTGCAAAGAAGAATACGGATAAAGACACCAAGGTGGACGTCGACAAATTTAAAAATAAAGAGCATAAGGGCAATGGCGGTGACAAGCGTTCCAAAAATAATAAGGTATCATGGGAAGTCCTGAAGAAATTCGATAATTATACTCCCTTGAAAATGGGTATTAATCATGTCTTGGAAGAAATCAAGAATAGCGAGGAGGTAAAGTGGCCGAAGAAATTGAGGTCAGATCCTGAGGCGAGGAACAGGGATAAATATTGCGAGTTCCGCAAAGATCATGGCCATATGACTAAAAATTGCATAGCTCTTCAGAACGAGATTGAAACACTCATTCGAAGAGGAAAGCTAGCAAAGTATGTTGATCGGGGAGGCGAAAGAAGAAATAATGACCGAACTAGAGAAAGGTATAGATCTCCTCGTCAAGCAGAGGAGAAAAAGAAAAGGGATCATGAAGATGATACCAAGGATGACCCCGATCTTCCCAAGAACCCGAGGCAGCCAGAACGAGAGGTATTTTCCATACGTTTTGGTTCATTTGATTGTAATGTTATTACAGGAGGAGATGCAGGAGGAGGAGATCTTACTGCAGAAAGAAAAGCTTACCTCGGAGAGGCACAATCTTGCTCGTACATTCAACGAATAAATTTGGCCGAGGAGGATCGTCCGAGGAAGGTAAACAAAGAGAAGCTGGTTATTGGCTTTTCAAAAAATGACCTGGCAGGTGTTCTTTACCCTCACGACGACCCTTTGGTGATTAAAATGAGGATGAAAGAAGTAGTGATTTCAAGGGTGCTGGTAGACAATGGCAGTTCGGCAGATATCATGTACTATTCATGCTTTGACAGTTTAAATTTGAAATTATCTCAATTGGAGCCTTATCACAGACCTCTTCTGGGTTTCGCTGGCGAGAAAGTTTTTCCACTTGGGACGATCAAGTTGGATATATTCATTGGAACTTGTCCTGCTTGTCGAACAGAGAGAATACGCTTCTTTGTGATGGATAAGAATGTGCAGTCAGCCTACAACATCATCATGGGAACAGTTGGTTTGAAGAAGTTCGAAGCAGTCCCATCTACAGTACATCAATGTTTAAAATTCCCAACAAACTTCGGAGTGGGAGTAGTGAAAGGTGATCAAAAAGTAGCTCGGGAATGCTATTATTCATCTGCCGAGCAGGAGGAGCTTGAAGAATCAAGGAAAAAGACTACTACCTTTTAGGTGGATAAAGGTACAGAAATTGAAACACTCGATCCTAGAGATGAATCCCAACTTGTGAAAGGACAGGTGGTAGAATCTACAAAAAATATTATTCTGGACGACGAGCATCCTGAACGAGTAACCCAGATAGGTTCGTCGTTAGATGCTTCAATAAAACAGGAGTTGATAGCTTTCTTGAGAAACAGGAAGAAAACTTTTGCGTGGAGTCATGAAGACATGCCAGGAATAGATCCAAACTTCTTATGTCACGAGCTCAATGCGAATAAGGAGATCAAACCTGCAAAGCAAAGAAGAAGAGTATTTAGTCCCGAGAAGAATCAAGCCATACAAGAGGAGGTCGAGAAGCTCCAGAAAGCCCAATTCATTGAAGATGTGAAGTATCCAGACTGGTTGGCAAATGTGGTGATGGTGAAGAAGAAAAATAATAAATGGAGAATGTGTGTTGATTTCACTGATCTCAACAAGGCATGCCCAAAGGATCATTTTCCACTGCCCAGAATTGATCAACTAGTGGATGCTACCTCGGGACACGAGCTACTCAGCTTCATGGATGCTTACTCTGGATACAACCAGATCAAAATGAAACCTGAAGACAGGGAAAGCACTTCTTTCATTACCCCTAGGAGAACTTATTGTTATAATGTTATGCCTTTTGGTTTGAAAAATGCAGGAGCGACATACCAGCGACTGATGAACAAGGTTTTTGTCGAACAAATCAGTTGCAATATGGAAGTCTATGTCGACGATATGCTGACAAAGAGCAAGAAAGCTGCGGATCATCTAGTTGACTTAGGTCAAACCTTTTATCAACTGGATAAATACCAGATGAAGCTCAACCCGAGGAAGTGCACCTTTGGAGTACGAGAAGGAATGTTCCTCGGGTACATCGTCAACCAGCGAGGCATTGAGGCAAATCCAGCAAAGATCAAAGCTCTTTTAGAGTTGCGATCTCCAACGATGAAGAAGGAGGTGCAGAGTCTTACAGGACGAGTTGCAGCGCTCAATAGATTTGTATCTCGAGCAACTGATAGGTGCCTTCCATTCTTCAAAACACTCCGAAAAACTTTCGAGTGGAATGATGAATGTGAAAAAGCCTTTCAAGACTTAAAGAAATATATGGGAACACCTCCATTGCTGTCTAGACCAGTGATGGGAGAAAAGTTGTACTTATACCTGGCAGTATCAGAAAATGCGGTCAGCTCGGCATTAATCAGATTGGAGAATGGAGTCCAGAAGCCAATTTTTTACACAAGTAAGGCTTTCCGAGGTGCAGAGATCAGGTACCCAAAGTTAGAAAAATTAGCATTGGCATTAATTGAGGCAAGTAGAAGAATGAGGCCATATTTCTAGGCCCATACCATCATCGTGTATACCGACATGCCATTAAGACAAGCCCTTCATAAGCCAGAAAAGTCAGGGAGACTGATGTACTGGGCAATAGAGCTCGGTGAATATGATATTGTGTATGAACCTAGATCATCCTTAAAAGGGCAAGCTGTAGCAGACTTTATAGCAGAGTTTACATATCCTGATACCCCCGAGGAACAAAAGTTGCTCGTTGACCAACTCCGGTTGGTAAAAGGGCTTGTGGATGTAGAAAGATCATCAAATTTAAACCCAGACCAACTCCAGTTGGTAAAAGGGCGAGAAAAGATGGTCGACGAGGAGCGAAAAATACCAGGGGAGGATGAAACAAAAAAGCAGATATTTCACCGAGGAACTCTGTCAGATAAGAAATTTGAAGACGAGTTACCTACATGGAGATTATATGTAGATGGGTCATCTTGCACAACAGGGTGTGGAGCAGGGATTGTTTTGAACACCCCAGAAGAGATTAACATGGAATACGCCTTACGATTCCAATTCAAAGCTTCCAATAATGAGACTGAGTATGAAGTAGGGGTGTTCGCGGTCCGGTCCGATTCGGTTTTAAGGTTATTTTTGGACCGGACCGACTTGATCGGTCCTCTAAAAAATGGACCGAGACCGGACCGATAATGTCGGTTAACCGACCCTAGTCGGTTCGGTTTTTTATAGGGTCAGTCCGGTCTAACCCGTCTGTCCTCACATTAATGAATTGCATCATTTATAATAGTACAAATATACCCGAGTCTATTTTTTTCAAACATTAAAAACTAAAAAATATCAAAATTTGCGATTGAAACAAACCTACTATTGGATTAAACTATAATTTAAACTAATCAAATATTGAAATATATATTTTTACTATTTATTTATCTTATAAATATACATATATATGTAAAAATATATTATTTTATATACAGTCGGTCCGGGTCGGTCCTAACAGAGTTTTTAAAACTGTAAACCGTGGACCAGACCGACTAGGTCGGTCCACCAAATAAATAAACCGAGACCGGACCGATTAAGAAAAAAGACCCAAAAAAAGGGTCGGTTCGGCTCGATTTGATTCGGTCCATCGGTCCAGTCGATTTTTTGAACACCCCTAGTATGAAGCCTTGATAGCAGGTCTTAATTTAGCAAAGATTATGGAAGCACAACAAGTGATGGTATTGAGTGATTCTCAATTAATTGTGAATCAGATGATGGGAACTTATGCAGTTAAAGGAGAACTAATGGTCAAGTATCATGCAAAGGCAATGGAGTTGTTGGCAGAATTTGATGCCATTCAGTTGATCAGAATACCAAGAATGGAGAATGCACAAGCAGACGCACTGGCCCGACTAGCATCAGCTACTCGTACCGAGTTGCGAAGAACGATACCAATTGAGGTGTTAGAAAGTCGAAGCATAGATGAAAGCTTGACGATGAATGTTATTTCCCTTGATTTAGGACCATCTTGGATGGATCCCATCAGGGCATATGTCGAGGAAGGAGAATTACCGGAGGACAAGATCGCTGCCAAGAAATTGAAGTTTAAAGCTTCTCGGTATGTACTAACTAATGGTGTTTTGTATAGACGAGGAATTTTGGCAGGCTTGCAAAGATGTGTACATCCCTCCGAGGTGAAAGAATTTATTGAAGAAATCCATGAAGGGTCCTGTGCAGCCCATGTAGCAGGTCGAACACTTTTGCAAAGGGTGATGACGCAAGGATACTACTGGCCAACGATGAGAGCTGATTGTATAGCCTATGCTAAAAAATGTGATAAATGCCAATGTTTTTCTTCCATCCGACGTACTCCACAAGCATTATTGACACCCATAACTTCCCCTTGGCCATTTGCCATGTGGGGAATTGATCTGGTTGGACCACTGCCAACGACCCGAGGAAGATTCAAGTACCTCGTCGTCGCAGTGGATTATTTTACTAAGTGGGTAGAAGCTGAGCCTCTGATTGATATAACATGCGAGAAGGTGTACCAATTCGTTTGGAAGAATATCATCTGCCGATATGGTCTCCCTCATGCCTTCATCACAGACCATGGAACACAGTTTGATAACGAGGAGTTTGCCGCCTATTGTCATCAGTCAAACATTTTGAAGGTTCATTCAGCACCAGGCCATCCTCAAAGCAATGGACAGACTGAAGTGACGAACAGAACATTATTAAATGGTTTGAAGAAGAGGTTAAATGAGGCTAAAGCTAATTGGATTAATGAGCTACAATCAGTATTGTGGGCTTACCGAACAACTCCCCGAGCAGCAACTGGAGAATCACCATATATGCTGGCGTTTGGAAGTGAGGCTGTAATACCTGCTGAATTGGGTCTCCCAACACACAGAGTGCTGAATTTCAATTCCCCAGTCAGTGACTTGATGAGAAGATTAGATTTGGACATGCTCGAGGAGGTTAGAGAAGAAGCAGCCATTAGGAATGCTGCATATCAACAACGAACAGCTCTGTTCTACAACAAGAGGGTGAAGAAATGCAATTTAAAAGAAGGAGATTACGTGCTAAAGAAGGTCATTCAGAAGCACAATAAATTGGAAGCAAATTGGCATGGACCTTACCGAGTTACAGAAGTTGTTCGACCAGGAACTTACCGAATAGCAACTCTAGAAGGAGAGAAATTCAAGAATGCATGGAATGCTGAACACCTACGCAAGTATTATCAGTTTTGTAAAATGTAAAGCAGTTCCATCGATATGAATAAAACGAAGATGTTTTCACCATTTTCTCTCCTTTTATTGAAAGTTTTTCGAGGAATACTAGTGTACAACACTACGCTGCTCGACAGCAAAAAGAAGACGATAGTTTAGACCCACGACCAACTCTGGTTGGTAAAAGGGCGAGAAAAAACTATACTCCTTTGGTTAGGAGGCATACACTAGCGTGATCAACTCCGGTTGGTAAAATAACTAGTGGACATGATAGTTCGAGTGTGATCAACTTCGGTTGGTAAAATAGCGAGAACAAACTATACTCCTTTGGTTAGGAGGCATACACTAGCGTGATCAACTCCGGTTGGTAAAATAACTAGTGGACACTGATAGTTCGAGCGTGATCAACTTCGGTTGGTAAAATAGCGAGAACAAACTATACTCCTTTGGTTAGGAGGCATACACTAGCGTGATCAACTCCGGTTGGTAAAATAACTAGTGGACATGATAGTTCAAACCCATGACCAACTCCGGTTGGTAAAAGGGAAAGAAAAACATTCTTAAAAATGCCAATTTCGGCTGGTTAAGAAACAAAATATGCCAACTTATGTTGGTCGGAAGGTAAAACTATTCCAGAAAATACAAAATATTCCAAACTGAACCAAGTATGGTTGGTCGGGGATAAAAATCCACTAACTGTAGTTGGTCGACGAGGATAAAATTATCGACCTTGGTTGGTCGGACACATTTTATGAAAAAAATTGCCAAGTATGGTTAGTCGGGGATAAAAACTCTCACTAATTATAATTGGTCGATGAGCACAATTTAACAACCTTGGTTGGTTGGAAAAATTTTAAACATTTTTATACTCATAACTTTATTATTAAGTGATCGAG
The DNA here is from genome assembly GCA_949130495.1 of Sambucus nigra. Taxonomy (NCBI): domain Eukaryota; kingdom Viridiplantae; phylum Streptophyta; class Magnoliopsida; order Dipsacales; family Adoxaceae; genus Sambucus; species Sambucus nigra. Next base: position 206,837,561 of record OX422208.1, read on the forward strand.
CAACTTTTTGTATACTTGTTACCTTTTATTACTAGATTGGTCGATGAACCACAAAGTATTGTTATGCAATCACAAATATAAAAGTGTTAGACAAGTACAAAATAATAGCAATACAGATTTGCAAACAGAAAATGAAAGTCTTTCATTAAAATTCAAAACGAATTACAAATTACATGTATACTAACTATTACATTGAAATCCCTATTCTATTGGTTTCTTTCCTTCAGCTTTTGAAATAGGTTCCTCGCCAGCAAGAGGATCGTTTAAGGTCTGAGGAGAATTAATAAAATTCAAGTCCTTCAACATTCTGACATTCATTACTGAAGGAGTGTCCAATAGATGCTCGGGACAAGATACCTCGATCTGAGAATGAAGATTGTAATCATCGAGGTATTGTGCAATTAAGCTCCGAGGAATGGCACGAGCTGGGATCCATTCCTTGTCCAAATTAAACGGTGTCACGGGCAAATCGAGTACCCCGGGGTCATAATAGTCCCACAAGTAATGCCCCTGTTCAAGCTTCAACACGCATAAGGCATTCAACCATCCTTGTTTATAGCCCTCATTAGTGGCATTCTGGATACGAGCATCTAAATGGAATAATGCCTCATTGTACCCAGCCATCCAAAATTCCCTGGGCTACTTATGAAATTGGAAGGTCAGTCTCTCCAACCGCTCGTGAAGGCTTTTTGCAAAAATGTCCTTATTCTCTAAAGCAGACTTCGTCGCAATAAGTTGATCCTCCAAAGTTAGGATTTTCTTCGACATTTCAGACAAAGCCCGATCTTTGGCATTCAGCTGGTACGCTTGGGTTTCCAATGTTGACAGAGTACGAGCTTCTTCAATACTACGAGGAGTTCTTGATCGACCCCGAGCAGCTGGAGTACTTCGTTCCTCGATAACATCCTGGGCAACTCTTCCTCGCCCACGAGAACCTCTTCCTCATCCCCGAGTAGAAGTAGAAGTACCAGATCTTCCCAGGACATCAAACTCTTGCCTTAATTTGGCATTCTCAACTTCTAAGAAAGAAAATCCCTCATCGGTCACTGGGATCACCGTTGTTGAAGAAGAGGCTGCAGACTTGTATTGTGCTAGTTCTTTCTGCAAATTATTATTTTCTTGCTCCAGCAGTTCAGCAATTTGTCTACAGGCTCCAACTTCTCCCTTTAGGGTCCTCTCCCTGACATCATACCCAGTAATGAGTTTGTCATAGCCCTTCTCAGCAGAAAGCTGTTGATATTTCTTTTCATACCCCTCATGTAACAAGGCATTTGACTCCTTGTACTGAGTCTGAAGATCTTCTAGAGTATATTAGAGCTCCTCGATCAATTCGTAGTATGCCACATTATTGGCCACAGCTCGATCAAGTAAATCCTTCAGGTACCGATAAGCTTCAACTGCCTGTTCTGAAGCATCATGGCCAAGGATGTCAGTAATTTCTGATACACTCAGGTCTGTGTGACCATCCTTATAATATTCATGGCATTGCTGCATCAGCTTTGTATCATTGGCAGATATCAGTTCCATTCTAGCCATAAACTAATAAAGAAGAGAAGGCAAGAGTTAATATAAAAAGAAGCAGACAGAGCATCAACAATGTAGAGGAACAAAAAGAAGTGATTTTATTACATCATCAGAAAGAGTACATCGTTCAGAATACAAAGTACAAGTAAAAGAAAAACAGAAAGAGAGTACCGAACAACTTCACACCTTTTCCTTGTCTCCCAAGACTTTCTCGGGAGGCTGGGACGAGGAGCTTGGTTGCTCGGTGGGAACAACGATTTGGTTGGCAGAAGTTGGGACTTGTTCAGAAGGAGCAGGCATGGAAGAAATCTCCTCGGTGGCTGTCTGATTGGGCTGTAGAGCAAGGACCTGATCATCCACTATCACTGAAGACTCCTTGGATGCAGCTTATTCTCTTCTTCATCTTCAATAGCTGGAGGAGGACCAGGGAGATGTTGTTGAAATATTTCAGAATCCTCGCTCACTTTCAGTTCCTGCAAGGCAGCAACCCAACCATCTCGGAAGTATTTTAAACTTCCGTACTTGACCTGGGTCATCATTGCCGCTACACCCCTATCCCATCCTTTGTCCCAACCAGTTCGAAAGGATTTCTTCACAGCTGTTTTTCTCTTCATTTTCTCCGAGGACAGCTTCTCGGATAGAAGGTCCTCGGAGGCTTTCAGTTTGGCCTCCAACTCCTCCTTCTGATGATTTGCTTCGCGCAGAAGGGTCAGCTCTTCCTCAGCTGATTTCAGCTTATTTTCAAGCTCCCTGAAAGTGGTGAGCTTCTCGGAGTATTTCTTATTTTCCCTCTCCAAGTCCTTCACTTTATTTCCCAACTGCACCTTCTCTGCTTCAGATGCAGCCAGTTTCTTCTCCCATTCACCTTTATCCTCGTCGTACTTCTGACGGGATTCCTTCAGAGATTGGGCCAAACTTTGGAATGCATCCTATACTCCAGACGAGGAGCTTGAAGCCTTGAGTGCTTCATCTTTCTTCACAATGGTGTTAAAGCAACTCACCAGCTGAAAAAGAAGGTAGTGATGAGTTAGTGCTGAGATACATATATTGATAGAAGGAAATAAGAATTCAAGATAAGAAGAAACTTACTAAAGCGATGTGACGAGTAGCTAGGGATGTCAGCATATCCCTAGGCATGTTTTCCTCGATGCCTTGAACTTCAGGAATGATCCAAGTCTTTACCGAGATCATTGCAGAGCTCGGGGGAATAATGGTTGGAACACCAGCTCCACTAGTTTGGAGCTGGGGAATGACTTCAGAAAAACTAACCGTGGAAGACTTCTTCAATCTCCTCGGTGTCTTCTCAATAACCTCAACCAAAGAAGAATTTTTGGTTGGAGAGATAGTGATTGCTTCCACTGGCGCATTCTTCTGTACAGGAGCCACAGGGGGCTTCTCGACGACCTTCTGAGGAGCAGCATCAACTTTCTTTGTCCCCTTTGGGACATCGGCTTTGCTTCTCTTTCCATCTCCAGCAGAGGAGGTCTCTTCAAAGAGAGCAGGAACTCTTCTCTTGCCCATCTTCTGACTCAGAGGAATGTGAGAGTCTGGTGAAGAATCTTCAGAAGCTGGCAATTGTTCGCTAATGCTAGCCACAGGACGAGCAGTGTAAGAGGATGTGTAGCTCCTATATTGCAGCAAGTATGAAGCAGACCTAATGTGCTCGTCTGCAACCTTCTGATGCAAACTCCATATATGTTTTAAATGCTTGATATTAACTTCTGTTTCTTTTGGAGTTTTTCTCTTTCTGTCAACTGCAAATAAAAACATAGTGAAATATTAGTCATACATTTTGTCAAACACAATGAAATCATAATTTCGAAAAACAAAATAAGATGAAAAGAACTTATCCCATTGCCATATGGAGGGCATTTGGGACCCTCATATACTTCGTCTCCAATCAGAGGGGCATGTTGCCAATTTTTTACAACTACTCCATGTTCAAAATAATCCCTGTTGGCATCAGGGAGGTTGACTATTAGAGCCCTATTCAAAAATCTAGTTTTTAAATAATAAACATTGTCTAAAACAGCCCATCTATAACAGTACATAATCTCAGGAATTCCTATACGAGTTCCATGAGTTTGATTTAACCTATACACCCCATTAACTATTCTCCAGGTGTTGGGGGCTATTTTTGCAGGGACAACGTCGAAATATTGACAGAACTCTAAACATAAAGGGTTTGGTGGAAAAGAAAATCCACATTCAGCAATAAAGACGCTAGGGAACCAATGTCCCTCGGCCAAATCAAAATAATTTGAAGGCTCAGAAAGAACCTCCAAAATTACCCAAGATGGAATAGAGAAATCAGAACGGAATTTTTCAAGAGACTCAATAATATAAACCATGATGAATAAAAGGAAAAGGAAGAAGAGCTTACAGGGAAAAAGGAGATCTGTTGACAAACAAACGAAGAAAAGGATGGACGCACAGGAGAGAGAAAAGCTATAGAAAACTCGAAAGCAGAAATTGAAAAGGTAGAAGACGATGGGATTGCCTCTGAAGCTTAAATACTTTGCCTTGGGAAACGGCGAAAGAAATGATTACAAAAAGGAAACTATTACGCTATCGGTGGCTAAAAGGATAAAAAGGGCACGAAGATCGAAGCGCCTATAAAAATGCAAAAAGGCATATTCTGCAAATTTGGAAGGAAATTCAAATATGAAGAAAGGGCTCCTAAAACCCAGGAAGGTCATTTAATATAGCCATATACCGAGAAAGAATGTTCCATACTCCTCAAAGTTTGAAATATGAAACATTGGGGGCTTCTGTTGATACCAAAATTAGTATGCTGATGTGGACGAATAATAAGAAGACACGTATCAATCTACGTGGCACAATAGCAATGAGGAAGATTGTTTCCCCGACCAACATACTCACTCCGAGCAACAAGTATACTCCGAGGAACGCCAGTCTTCCGAGGAACTTCAATCCTCCGAGGAACTCTTGTACGACGAGCAACTAAGGCGGTTCGAGCTGCATCTCGACCACAACATTAATTTCCAGATAGTCAACAGTTCAACTATTCATTGAATGCTTATCATCTTGACGCGCACGTTTGAAGAACATTAAATGAATTACCCTTTCATATGTGTATCATTTATTGTAACACCCTTTCATGTACAGCCTAAGGGTTATAAATACCTTGTATCACCCTCATTCAAAGGGACCGGAATTTCTTGATAGCACTTGTAATCGAGAAATCCCAAACACTCAGCAATAACATAATAGTGGACGTAGGCCATTCATATAAGGCTGAACCACTTTAAAATCTTTTGTCTTATTTATTTATCTGTGATTAAATAATTAGAGTAATCTAGTTTGTTACATCAACACTCCCCTTCTTCTGTCAGTTAACTCTCATGAAGATGAAGTGCATACATTCAAATTTATGAATTTTTGGAGTACTCACCCAGATTTTATTAAGAACATTGCAAACTCTTGGTGTGTTAATACCTCTTCAGTAGGTTTGTGGAACTTCTCAACTAAGCTCAAAATGCTTAAAGGAATTTTAAAATCTTGGATCAAGGAAACAATTAAGAATGTCAACAAAGCAGTGGTGGACTTAGAAGATGAAATATTACAATTAGAGATCAATTATGAATTGATCAATTTTGATGAAAATAGAGAGGCATTGAATCCTAGAAGGGCTAAACTCCAATCTGCTTTACAGATTGAGGAGATGTTTTGGAAGCAAAAGTCATCTCTCAGGTGGTTGTAGTTGGGTGACTCTAATAACAAGTTCTTTCATGGCAGTACTAAAGTCAAATTCCAAAAACTCAAGATTAATGGGATAAAAGATGATAATGGAGTATAATTGAAGACAAGCAGGGGATAAAAAATCGAATTGTTTAGTTTTTGGAAAAATTAATTGACTTCAATGCAGCCTTCATTCCTAAAATGATCAATCTAGAGGCAAATTCAGAATTAGAAGACTTTGTTGGTGAGTAAGAAGTGTTGGTAGCAGTTCTAAACTTGAGTGTATTCATTAACCAATAATTATAAAATGACTTCCGCCAACTATTTTTTGTCTCTGATAATGTTTATATGAGTTTATCAAATGTCATATTTTGGCATTTTGATAATATGATTTTACAACTCCTAAAAATTTGAGAATTACGATTTATAGGCTTTAATCCCACTTTAAAAGTTTTAGAATGTGTGTAAACACCCCTCTTCATTTACTTAGAGAATTCACTTGGTTTATGTATAGTCCTACAGAGATGAATAACTACAATACTTGTGAATACATCGAATGTAACTTTTTTTCACATTGAGGGAAACCACTTATGTGATGATTTATTAAACTGCCACATTCGTCTTAGGATACAGGAAGGAATGAGTCACGCAGAGCATACTCAATTAGTCAGAATAGCAAGATGAGAACCGATATGTGCACTGTTTGATGCATTTTCATATAAACCCTTGAAAACCTGTGACAGTAAGAGAATTCAAACTCAAAAAGTTGATTGACTTAATGAAAATTCAATATGAGATCGAATGATAACACACCTTTTGAAACACAGCCAATGCCGCGTCGTCTCAGATTATACATTCAAGAATGATTACAGGAACCTCAAAAATAATTGTCTGGGCACAAGAATTAAATTATAAATCTCAACATACATCCCAAGAGTAACAAAAAATAAATGAGAGCAGATAATTTTAAGGGCGGACAAGGAGAAAGAGAGAGAAAACAATATTGAAGGATAATGAATGAAATGAATTCTTTGTGTAGAATTTAAATTATCAAAGATATATACATATAGAATATACTCCAGCTGACAAAGAGAAGGAAGAGACAAGGCCTGAATTTATGTTTCCTTAGCATCACTGGATACTGCAGTGTCAAGCTGAAACAATATTTAGAAACATGCTTAGCAAATCAAATGAAACTAAATATAAATCAAACACTATGTTCGTGTTTGTTTTCATGTGCACATGAATGTCCAATGATCATCAGAATCCAATATGGATACAACGCATAAAAATGCATATATCGATTATCATTTTTATACTGCAAATTACAGGACTGGGAGAAAATGACGGCCCTTGGCCATAAAAACACTTGTAACAGAAGAAGTAACAGTAGAAGAACAAGATGAGCTATTCGAAACCTTTTTTGAAATAATCTAATACATATCCAATGCATCGCCTATAGTCAATAAAGGTTCAACAATGTTGCTTCCAAGGCGCTTAGAAGCAGAAGGTGAAGTTAATGGCTGTGCAGAAGCCCTCGATTCCTACTAGCCAAATAAAGCACACGTCACTAACTAGAATTGATCTTGAGCAACATACATACAAAATTCCACTAGCTACTACATCAGAAGTTTCATAAATGCAAGTAAGCACATGGATACAAAATTTCACTAACTTTTACATCATTAGAAGTTTCGACTGAATGCGACTCCGAGGCTAACGCCAAAGGAAATGGAGCAACAGTAGTATCATTTTCAAAGTTGTGTGGACCAATATCCTCCTCCATCCTAATATAAATTGAGAAACCACTGAAATATTATAACAGGAAAACAAAAGAAAGAAAACAAATATCATAAATAGTAACAAAAGAATTTAGAATATAAAACCATATATAATGAAGAAGGCACTTATGAGGTTTTGTTGAAGTAGATTCCATATCATCAGGGATAAGATCCAAAGAGTGAGCAACCACACCAACTCCTGTTTTCCTAGGGTATATGAGTAAATACCAGAGTTTAACTATCCGGATGCTAAACCATATCCCCCGGACAGGCCATCATTGACTGATGAAGCTAAAGAACCAACAAGAGCTGCATTTGAGCTCTAGGGAGATTTATTTTGTCAGGGTAACCGAACAAATCCTGAACGAAAAAAAGGATACATGATTAAACACTAACCATCCTAGTCAGCCTAAGTATTCGTGACAGAGGTGGTCAACAGGGGTTACCTCATAAACTCGCTATGGAGAATGTGATAAGTGGCCATTATCAATTGGTGACTAAACGCAACAATTTGACATTGGGCATTTCGCATTTCGCATTTGGAAAATACTGAGTTACAAAGTTTAGCACGTTTAAATAATTACCAATGTGTAAATAATGACAACCTAAAATACATTATGAATGTCTTCAAAGCACACTTGTAGCAACTCAAAAAATCCATAACACTAAACAATCCCTCAATTACTTTATTCTCACAGCTAATTTACATAATACTAAGAGACAGATAGAGTAGCTGGTATAAGGGAGACTCGAAAGAGATGCACGAGAGAGAGAGATTCTTAGTATCATCACCAATGAAAGTATGGTATACAAAATACATAGAAAAGTACAAAAAAAAAAATTTAGAGCTTATATCGTAAGTCCTAATCTAAAAAACAAAAGAAATTTTTATACATGTCGGCCAATTATTTAGATAGGAAAAAGTGATTAAAAATAAAGTGTAAACAAAGAGGAATCTCAATAGAACATCAACATATAAAGGAAATTGGATATAATACTATATAGGCTACGCAAAACATTAACAAATCCAACCAACTATACGTGTAAAAGAAAGTAAATAGTGTTAAATTTGAAAACTGAGTTTATATATAAAAAAAATCACATGCGCGTGTTTAAATACAAAATCAGTTTTCCTCTCTGAAATACAACTTATAAAAGAATTTATTCATCTTCCTCTAGTTGATACTTAATGATAAGAATAAACATGAACATGCTCATGAAAAGATTAGACACATGAGAGGCCAAATTCACCGACATGAATATATGCTTGAACCTTTATCATTTAATAGCTAAATAATTACCAACACATGAACTTATACTTATCATGCCACTAAGAGTCAAAGTCTATAACAACTTTTAAGTTCTAGGTTGGTTATAAGAACCTATTTGGAATATAAAAATTATAGTTTGTTTTGAGTTTTCACCCCTTAACGCCCACTTTTAACCCCAAATGAGCCTATACTAGTTAATTTTCGCAATCGAGAGCCCGATGAGAATGAGGTTACTTCCCACTAGTAACTTTTGTGCCCCACGGGGTGTCTGTGCCTCTCTCCGGAACACTTGATCGCTGTTTTGAGCTTTTGCCTCTTAACGCTCACTTTTAACCCCAAAATGATCCTATACTAGTTAATGTTGACAACCGGGAGCCCAGACAAGATGCGATCACTTCCCATGAGTTACTTTTACGCCCCATGGGGTGTCTTTGCCTCTCCTTGAGCCACTTGGTCACTGTTTTGAATTCCCCCTGACACCTACTTTTAACCCCAAAATGAGCATATACTAGTAAATTTTGACAACTGGGAGCCCGATAAGGATGCGATCACTTATCACGAATTACGTTTATGCCCCATGGGGAGTCTGTGCATCTCTTCGAGCCATTCGATTACTATTTTCAGTTTTCGCCTCTTAACGCTCACTTTTATCCCCAAAGCAAGCTCATACTCCCATAGAGGATATGGTCACTTCCCACAGCTTACTTCTCTGTCCCATGGGGTGTCCGTGCCTCTCCCAGGGTCATTTGGTTACCATTTTGAATCCCCCCTTTAACGTCCATTTTTAACCCCAAAACGAGCTTATACTAGTAAATTTCAAAAACCGGGCGCCCGAAGGACGCAGTCACTTACCAAGGGTTACTTTTAAAACCAATAGTGTATCTATGCCACTTAATGCCAATTTCGATTACGAAACGAGTCTATACTAGTTAATTTCGGCAATCAAGAGCCCATTGAGAACAAGATCACTTCCCACGAGTTACTTTTGTGCCCCATGGGGTGTCTGTGCCACTCCTCTGCCACTCGATCGTTGTTTTTAGTTTTCGCCCCTTAATTACCACTTTTAACCATAAAACAAGCCTATACTAGTTAATTTCAGTAACCTGGAGCCCGAATAGGACGTACTCACTTCCCACAGGTTATTTGTATGCCCTATGGGGTGTCTGTGTCACTCCCTGGGCCACTTGGTCATTCGTTTGAATTCCTCCACCCCTTAACGCTCACTTTGGACCCCAAAACGAGCCTATACTAGTTAATTTCTATAATCGGGAGCCCCGTGAGAATGCGGTCACCTCCCGTTGGTTACTATTGTGTGCCATGGGGTGTTCGTGCCTCTCTCCATGCCACTCGATCGCTGGAGTTAAGATTTAGAGTGTATTCCTACAGTTAAGAAATTTATTAGTTAATTTAAAATGCAAAAGAAAACTAGAAAAATAAAATTATTACTTCCAATTACTATCAATAGTACATAAATCTTTTAAGGAACTACTCAAAAAAATTAGTTACAACTTACAACAATATATGATTGAGGGGAAGAGAGAATGAGTTAATGACAGAAAAAAGAGTGAGAGAGTGAGTTAGCTCATCTAATAAATTACTTAGCAGCAGACCAAATGATAACTCTCATACTCAACCATAAAAACTCTCTTCTTTAGTATCATAACACCAACACTAATGAATAATTCACATTAAGACTAAAACAACAACTTGACACTATAAGAAACTGAATAATATAGCATTGAGAACATAAATTCTTCATATACCACCTCCCAATTAGCAAATAGTGGCTCACACAAACCCAAACCATCTTTATAAAGCCAAAGAAATTAGTTCTACTACAAAACAAACCAATTTGTACTAAATTATATTTAAAATTATGATTTTTATATTTAAAATGTCATAAAAAAATTATACTAATCTGTATGAAATGACATTTTATATTAGAAACGTCAAATTAATAATAGCATTAACCTTTAAATGACATTTTCCACAACTTCGTAAACATGCTTTTGTGATGAAAATTTAGTAAGCACTTCATCGAACTCATAGGTATCGGAGTCCCAATTATTTTCTCGAAGTTTCAACATCTTCAGCTGGAAAATGAGGGGAAAAACAAGATTAGAAAATATAATCAAGCTTGGAAAAGGAGGGGAAAAACAAAATTTTAATCAAGCGTTGAAATTTTAAAAATATTTTCCAAGAAGTAATCAACATGGAAGATGAGTTACTAATCAAAGAAGAATCCTACCAACAAAATCCGTATCAAGAGAATATTCTATTTTAGAAGAAACCAAGCCAAACTTAATTGGGCTATTAAATGTGAAAAGCAATTATGGACCCAAAAAGCCAGGATAAAATGGATAAAAGGGGACTTGAACACTAAATAATTTCATGTAGTAGTCAACAACTCTAGAAGAAAACTTCTAATCCTCAAAATCAAAAATAATAAGGGTGATTGGGAGGATTGAAGTGAGAAAATAAATGAAGTCTTTATTACCTATTTTAAAAATGTGCTTACTGAAGAAGGCACATAAGACATCAAGTACATGTTGGATTCTATTCCAAATCTTATTTCGTATGAAATCAATATAGATCTCACAAGAATCTCTGAAGAGGATTAAATTCAAGCTGCTATAAACTCTCTTAAGGCTGACAGGGGCTTGATGGTTTCAATGGTATATTCTATATAAACTGTTGGACCATAATTTAAAAAAGATCTTATTGAGGCAATCCAGGCCTTCTTTCTGGGAAAAGATATCCCAAAAGCTGGGGAGCCACTAACATATGCTTAATCCCTATAACTTACAATCCAAAACATTGTAAAGATTACATACCAACAAGTCTGTGTAATTTTAGTAATAAATGATAAGTAAGGATTTCAGACCATTAGGTCTGAATAATGTAATTTATTCAATCCCCCCCCCCCCCATCATATTCAGACTCTCACCTATATTTTTTAGCAACACATAAGGACTGTTTGCGACAAAATGCATAGTTTTTCACATAAAAATAGTTTGAGTTTTCTTGCAAAACTGCATAGTTCACATGGTTCTTTCGGATATTACCTTACTAGTATAAAACATAATAAGCAGTCAAAAAATGATACTCTGCTGTGCTAAATAAAACAAGGTAGCCTTGTTAAGATAGACTGGATGACAAAGAAAATAAATAGAGACAGAGTCATTTGAAAGACAAAAAACCATTCAAACTAACCAGACGGACAATACGACAATCATGTTTTCCTGATGATCAGACATTGCGCCATATGTGGCACTACGAGAATCACCCCATTAGCATACATTCTTCTTGAAATAAACAAGATCGCTTTCATACCCTTCCAATATAACCAACTTATTACTCTGGATGACATTAGTATGTTCCTATGAGGAGAAATTTATTGTTGTTAATACAATAAGTATATTCAGAGAACACTAGTTCCATTCATCCCAAAAGTGAATCTCCCTAAACTAAAGAAATAATTGAAGGACTATGGCGTCTTACTTTCAGTTCTGGATTTATTTCTTAAAACGAGTGCTCATTAGAATATTAGATAGATTAACATTATCGATACCAAAAATACATTTCACAAATAGAAAAATGTTGATGCATTTATTTGCATTGAAAAACTATGGGAAAATATTAAAATTGCAAGTTCATTAATTTTTCAAATTGGAATTCAATTTTGCATTGTAGTGGGGGTGGGGGTGGGGGGAAGTCAACCTCAATAACCAGCAACAGTTATGCCAAAATAGTCTCCATATTTTGAATGCATATGCTTCACCTGCAAACAAAAACATAATGATTAGAATACAAGAACCTTAATTAAAAACCAAACAAAACAGCTTCACAATAATTTAAGTAGATAAGACATGCTATCTTTCTTTTGTCATTCTCCACCTCCAGCTCAAATCAGATGAGATGGTAATAAAGATTTAGATCATAATTCATCACATTGGGTATTAATTTATAGAGTATGAAATTAGAAAGAAAGTAAAGCAGCCGTCATTTAGCTAATGAACGTATCAACAGGTAAAGTAGGCAAAACAAGCAGACTGTCAGTTTCCTTATCAAATCAGATACTAATAATAGATCCAAAAGAAGAGGGAAATCAAATTGAAATGAGAATTGAGATTCAGATAAGAGAGGATGCTGAACAAACTAATAAATATTATAAAATTGAAGAATATACAAAATGTAGTACAACAACCTTAATTTAGTTAAATAAGTAAGATTAAGAGAGTTCAGAGAAGATAAGTTGAACACGGAGAAAAAGGAGAATTGAGATTCAAATATAGACTAATTAACAAATAAGAATGTAGCAGTTAATCAACCTTAATTTAACTATACATTTGAGATTCTGAGTAAATTGGAAATTAACAATATAGTAAATTAGCCTTAATTTACCTTAAGCATATAAGATCGTGATATCTAAAGTAGAAACGAACATTAACGTGGATAAAATGAATATGAAATTCATATTCGAGTAATGAGAATGTAGTGGTAGTAAATTAGGCTTAATTCGGCTCGAGCAATTAAATTACGAGATTCCAAATTATAATTGAACATCAACACATACAAATCAACCAATGAAATATCAAATTCAAAAATAAAAATATATTAATAAATTAGCCTTTATTATTAAATGAGAATTCAGATTGAGATCCGAACAAATTGATAAATAAATATCAAAAGTTAAAAATCAAAATGTGCAAGTATATTAAATTCAATTCAACTAAAGTAATTAACATTATGAGATAATATAAAATTTGAGATCAAGATCCAAACAAACTAACAAAACAACAATACTTCATGGCATCCCTCACCTAATATTACAAATTTCTACTCTTTATCCATCAATGGTTTACTAAGTTCATCTCAAGGAAATTATACTACTCGTTCATACCTTGGCTACTGTCAAATCTGCAGGATTTAGGGTCATACTGCCAAAAAATGTTACTCCTTTCACCTAGTACCAGTTCAACTTCCCAACATCAATGCATCAATGAATAATCCTTCTTCACTCTGGAAACTAAGAGCACATTATGCTACTAACACTCCCGCCAATCCATCGCGACTCTTGGAAAGTGGTTCTTCCCACCATGTTACCTCTGACTTAAGAAATCTCCCATTGTGTGCCCCTTACAATGGTGGTGATGACATTATGATCAGAGATGGCTCATTTCTCACCTTGAAACTTAACATGGGGAAAATAACAAACAAAGACATTAAATTTTGACAAAAGAAAGTAGGTAAATATTTCGATTAAACCTTAGTTTTGTGAAATCAATTCATCGTGGCTCTTGAAAAAGGGAACGAAAAGAGAAAAAATCTTGATATTCATATTTTTCTAACCAATCATATGATAATGCCACTATAAACCTCTTATGATGATGGTCTAACTAAATTAACTCGTTAATTAGACTAAAACAATACACTGACTCCCAAATCAATTCATAATATTAGCTTTAGAGGTCCAAATACCCCCTTTCATAACTTATTTGAAGGAATAAAATCACTAGTTGCAGATGTAACTCAACATAATTACAAGTGTTTGGGTTGGGGTCCATTCCCAGAAATTCAATAGAAAAATTCAAAAGAAGATCATATACTATATATAATATTGGCATTATGGAACTATAACATAAGTCATTGAGCTCTACCAGATTCTTGGAAAGTGGAATTTCAAGAAATGTGAAATCAATCATGCTTATCAATTACAAAAAGTGTTTTAGTAATCAAGTGAACCAAGAAGAAAAATAATTAGGGTATTCCTATACTTTATAATTTACCAAAACAAGACACTAAACAAAACTTTAAATTTAGGTGGGCTATGGTAACATAGAATCCTTTTGTTAATGAAAATAAGGAATTATTTTATTCTTTTCGGTAAAATAAAAATAGAACACACTTTTAAAGTACATAAAATTTCAATGGTTAAAAATGACACCAACACTTTTTCACTATTTGACCCAAATATAAAGATCTTTTATATAAAGAAAATTAGAAACAATTGATCAAACCCTTTTTTTATACTTTCATTAGTTATTAAAACAAAAACAAAATACATAAATCATTTCTCAAACCCTCAAAAACAGAACCAAATCCGTTGATGTGAGTCTACTGTCCTCCGATTTAATCCATCTTATTATTATATATATATGAATTTCAAGATAATTTGTGTTACACCTAATCTGTGAATTCTAATATATATATATATATATATATATATATATAGAGAGAGAGAGAGAGAGAGAGCCCTGCTATAGACGAGTCAGTGTGAGAGAGAGGAGAGAGAGAAAAGTGACATACCTATGTGAGGGACAGAGACTGCGTGAGAGAGACGAGCGAGCGAGAGAGAGGGAGACCTGATTGACTAAGAGGGGAAAGAGAGCGGGAGATGAAATTGCCTTCTAAACTTTGACGGGGGAAAAAGCCTGCTCCTAAATTTTTAGGAGTGATAGAAAATGTCATAAGAGGTACACTTAGTTAAAAATTCTTTAAAAAGGTCATATTATCTATAATTAAATATGATTTTTATATTTAAAGTGTCATGAAAAAATATCACTAATATATATAAACTGATGTTTTATATCAAAGATGTCATATTAGTAACAATATTAATCTTTAAATAACATTTTTATAATAAATGTCTTTAAATTAATTTTTCGAGTGTCATAAAAAGGTGTTTTTCTTGCAGTGATTGTTAAGAGTACTAATGGGTGATAACCCAGAGGTGCAAGAATCTTACTATTAGGTGCACTAATGAGTGATAACTCGGGGGTGCAAGAACATTGTTGATTAAGTGTACTAATGGGTGATAACCCCGGGGTACAAGGATGATTATCGTTAGGCGCACTAATGGGTGATAACCCGGGGGTGCTGAATTATTATTGATAGGTGCATTAATGGGTGCTAACCCAGGGATGCAGGATTTTATCGATAGGTGCATTAATGGGTGCTAACCCGGGGATGCAGGATTCTCTTGATAGGCGCACTAATGGGTGATAACCCGGGGGTGTTGGATTATTTTTTATAAGTGCATTAATGAGTGCTAACCCAGGGATGCAAGATTAGTATATATATATATATGTGTGTGTGTGTGTGTGTGTGTGTGTGTGTGTGTGTGTGTGTGTGTGTGTGTGTGTGAACTTGTGAATATTTCTACTGTGTGAAATTAGTAGACTTGGTAATAGTAATAATCATTACATTGCGCCAAGTGGACTTAACCTAAGGGTGCAGGGTTAGTTTATATATATAGGATGATGAGACTATATATATATATATATATGAGTGTACTTGTGAAACTTTCTACTTTGTGAGACTAGTAGATAAAATGGAAATGAGAAATAAAATAATCTTAGTGGATAAAAGATTTACCATTCGAACGGTGAATAATGAAACTTAGTATGTGAGATAAACTATTTGAATAGCGTATTGTATGGGCGATACGGGAATACTACTAGTGAGCATAGTTAGTATTAGTATGGGTTATGGCTAGTTAGACTGGGTGGTATAACTAGGGGGATATTAGATGTACATTAGTCGTGCGCAATAGATGAGAGGTGAGAAACTCATGTGAGAGTTCGATAACTAACATGCGTATAAGACTTGTTTTAAGAACCAATTTTAAATACTTGCTAAATAATTTTTACACCTCGGGCTCTGACCCGTTTCTTGTATTTCTTCTCTTTTGCTATATATATATATATATATGTATTAGTACAGGTGCCTATCCACAAGGACACCGGTTCTAGATACTTGGATGGTTTGCCGAGATGCAACTGTTTGTGGAAGTTACGGGTCATTGAGATTAGACGCTTCTCTCATTTTATTCAGTTCCTAGTTCAGATGTTTCAGTTCGGGCAGGTGTCACCCATCCTCATTAGCGGGATTGTACTCAGTTCCTTTGTAGTTCTTTTCTATTGGATTGAGTATTTATTTTGGTTTTGTTTGTGACTTTGAACTGGAAGGTTTTATCCAGTCTTAATTATTCAGTATTTAATTCAATCAACATTCATTTATTGTGTGTGGTTTATATTTCGATGTTCAGAAATTAATTGAATTAATTGGTTTCAAATTAAATTGGGAAATGTTTTGACACTAGCTTAATTAAATGTTAGGTAATTAATTGGATTTAAGTTTTCGATAATGATGTTAAGAATGAACCAACCGAACATTCTGATATAAATTTTATAAATGACTGATCACTCGATATTTAATTGGACGTGGTGTGACAGGTGGTATCAGAGCATCAGGTTCTAGTGTCCTTAGGATCTGTGCGGCTTATTACGTTTCAGCGTATCGTTCTTTAATGTAGAGCCTTATGATAGGATTGTTGTGTTCCCTTACGTATGCGACTTACGTTCTTCTGCTACAAATTATAATGGATGTGACTCATTATATGAAATTTTATGTGATTCGAACACCGAACATTTTAGGACGACCAGCGAGGGCCGCATGAAGAACTGCAGGAGAAGACACCCAACAGAAGGCATAGAGTAATCGGGAAAGAGTGATCGTGACAAAAATAACCATGAGAATTACTTAAGAAAGTGATAGTGAAATCATCACTGGGGAACAGTGGGTTCCCAAGACACAGTTGTAGATAACGGTGGAGTGATTTCAGGACCACCTAGCATAGTCGATAAGGGGAAATCAAAGGGACACTATGTGGAGAAGAAAATGAGAAAGTGTAACAGACCAGCGGAAGTAAAAATCCGAAGGCAATTGTGTAGAGTGGGGTGTGATGACTCTCAGAATTAAATTTGGTGTTAAAAACTATAGCTCTTAGGAGCATCATGTAGTGATTAGAGGTAATCACCATATATGAAGAAGTGTGTTTGAAATTTAGAAATAAATTTGAGCACAATTTGACCGTGAGGTCTTCCATTCGATGTGGTAACAAAATGAGAGTGAAATTTTGATGTTTAGCATAATGGGTAAGATAGAACTCGATCATAAGAGAAAGGTTGAATTGCATAATGAACTTCGTACCTGGCAGAGGGGCATAAATTATCCAAAGGGTCTATAGTTGATAAAAGACCCGTGAGTTGAATAAAAGCATAAATGAGAAACCCAGCTAGGATGACTAATGTTGATGTCATCAAGGTTATACGGTGACTAGTTCTTGCGTTCTTTCCAGAAGAAGCAAGCCAAAAAGCTTAGAGAATCTGGCCGAAAAGAAAAACTGAACTTAACAGTGTTAGTGAAACACCACATGAGAGTATACCCCAATGGGGAACTTGGTTAGATGATTTTAAGTTGATTAAATTCCTGCAAAGTAACGATGAACTCAATCAGGGCCGTGGACGCCAACCATAGTTTCGAAAGGCCAGCGTAGCCAGTAAGTTAAGACTACTCGGTCCGAGAGAAGGAAATTTCCAAAATGGTCGATGGGACCAGTGATGGGGAAATGGCTCGTGAAGTTTTCCTAAGTGAAGGAAGTAGAACTATAAGTATTGAAGGTGTCCACAATTGAGAAGTGAGACCGAAAAGATTAGAAATGGTAAATCATACTAGTGAAGCATAACAACTGGAGGAGTGATACTTCCAACAAAGGAATTTGGGGTCAAGAGAATTAGGCCCAGGAAACTTATAACCCGAGAGTGATGGGTTCAGGCTGGACCAGTAGAGTCCTCGTTAATAGTAGCATATAGTATGTCAGGGTCGATGGGGCTCGGGATGTAAACGGGAGTTCAGTAAAGCCATAATTGAGGCCTAGAGAGCTTGGGCCAACGTTTCAACCCACATGATGGAATAAATTGTCCATGATGAGAGGGGACAACTATAGGATGAAATCCTAGGATGTATGACGATTGCAAATGTTCATGGGTCGTGATGGAAGCCACGTGCTGAGACCCTGTGAATTGGCAAGACTGGTGAGGTTTTGTTTCTTCCTTGTGAGTAAAGGATAAATTCTAGTGACATGGGTGTGCCACAACTTTTAGGTAAATTGGAAACCCTAAAATTCGTGTGCGAGTCAAGTTGAGTGGGGAACTTTATTTTTAATAGTCTAGTTACAAACGTATTTCTCGTTGTTAGTAGGGCATTTTGATGATTGCCCGTGACTGAACTGGGTGGGACCTAGGAATATGTTTTGTTGTTATAATTTACTACTGCATTGAGTCAGCTTTAGTAGAGTTTATTATGGTAATGTGTAGTGATTAATTACAGTATGGTTAAACGATAGTCAAAATGAGTGATATGACTGTCGTGTCGGCTACTCCGGGAGGATAAATGTTTATTTTGTGCGGCGCCACCTGAAATAGGGTTGGGCCCAGATATATGAATATATGAAGAAAAAAATCATGGTATTATAGACCTCAGCGAGTATGTTGTCTAATTATATGTGATTCCGGTGCGTAGGAATTTATTTTACTGAGGAGACTCAAGATGCATTGTGTTCTTCTTTGAGCAGAGAGATAGAGCTCATTATATATATATATAGTGCTGAGTACCTGGGATAGTGAGAGCGCCATGCTTTATGTTATGTTAAGAGACATGAGACTGGACGAGAAAACTCTTATGTCAACATACGGAGATTGTAGAGAGGTACATAGTATGGATTAAGGGCCTTACGGCCTCAACAACCGACTAGGTTAGGTAGTAGTGTATCGTGGGGGTTCCTTGTTTGGATTTCGCTTTGCGAGACATCCCACGCATGAAACTAGCGAACATCGGGAGTTGGAGAGAAGTTTGGTCGATAGTGCATAAGTTTTGTATGTTGATTATTGTACCTATAAAGGAATATAATTGAGAGTCGATAATTCTTATATAACTTAAGGCCAATAGAGTCGCCTAGACTTAGTATCATTCGAAATAAATCAATGATACCATTGAAGGATTGACTAAGTTTTGGCTAGTGAGGTGGTTGAGTGCACCCCTACCACATCAGCATACCGAGTGTGCAAGAATTGAAGTAAGAAAATTTCATGTCATTTGTACAATAATGTGCGAGGCATAGGGTGTATGGGCGCCCTAGGTGATTAAATCAAGCAATGGATTATGATTATCATATGAATTCGATAACATGTAGTAGAGTAAGCCGAAGAGTACTCCGTAAGATTTGGCAGAGACTTACGTTTCAAGATAAACTGAAATTTATTCAAGAGAGTACAAAATGTATCAGGATACAAATAATAGTGGTAATGGGGTTTAATGTAGAGTAATTTCCAAAGTTGGTCTTGCAGTGGGTCACCTGACTGTTAGAAAAAGGGCGGACAATTCGAAACCAGTAGGGACTCTTTCCACTAGAGAATGGAAGAGTATCCCCAAGGATCTTCTCTTGTAGCTGAGATAGTGAGATTATAGGTACTAAAATGCGATTGAGTATGACCTAATACCCACAGAGGGATGGGCAGGACAAGCGGTCTAATCGGATGCGGAAGAGAAAATTTTATGTGGACCCTGAGATCTTAAAGGAGGATGGGAGCAGTACCTTCCACTAGTGGAGTTTGTGTCCAAATAACTCCTATAAGTTCACGTTCGGGTAAAGTGCTAGTAGAAGTATGGCACGGTAAACTTTGTTGTTGTCCTACTTGAGAGTTAGAGGTGGGGGACCAATTATGATTACAAATGTCGGAGAAGAATCGACATTATCGTACATATTGTGTGTCAAATATATATTGCACAGCCAATTTACTTGTATGAACGACACGAGACGACGCCGTGTGTATATGAAAGAGGATAAATCTACTAAGGTGCAAATACTAGAAGGCTAGATAGTGAATATCTAAATTAAAGTTGAAGTAGTGAAACTTAAACAGAAGGGCTTGGACAAGAGCCTATATGATAGGGTAACCTGGAGTTTAAAGCAAACACATGTGAAGTGTTCATTATTAAGGGTATTCGATAGCGTACTATATGGGTGGTCCGAAGTAGCTTACTTGTGAGCGCCGGGATGCGATGCGCAATATTTTTATAGCATTGTTTGTACCTAGTATACTTTTTCCGAATTTCGGGACGAAATTCCGTTGCAAGGGGGGAAGTATGTAGCACCCCGTATTTTTGACAATTTAAATAATTATGTGATTAATTATTATTATGGGAATAAGTATGCAATTAATTATTGTTGTTGGATTAATTAAATTAAAATGCGAGAAATTAATTTGTTATTAATCCGGATTAAAATAATTATTAACTAGCGTGCCAAGGGTTAATACTTATTGTTGAGAATTATTGAATATTACTGTGTGATATATAATATGGAATTATAACATTTGATAAATTGTCGGAAGTAAGAAATACGGCTGTTTGGTAATTTAAGTCTGACACGCGTGTGAATCGTGTCGGGACTAATTGAATGGAATAAAAAGAGAATTTATTTTTATTAACTCATATGGTCATTTTGAGTGCGTCGTTGAGTCCGGGAGGGTCGAGATAGTCAAAATAGTATACTTGGGTGTTTAGTTTGGGTCCCGGGGCAATTTTAGGCCTAATCGGTGTCCCGAGAGGGCATTTTGGTAAATTATATTTTTGGGTTTAATTAATGGACGAAAATTGGGAGTTATTTTATCATCCAAGAAAAGTCTTTTAGGGTTGTGAGACGCAGGAAAGAAAGGACGGCCATAGAGAGTGTGAGGGAGAACCAAACTCCAAGAGGGAAGGCCAAATTATCCTCACCTTGCACAACCGAGACCACCAGCGCGTAGATCGAGAAGAGAGGAATGCGTATATACCAACATCACCAATAGATTAGACCGTCACATTTGAGGCAAGTGTTTATTACTTGCTTTCTTTTAGAAATAATCATGCTCATGTTAGTGTAGGTGAAATTAATCATGATTTACATGTTAATTGGGTGAAAATTGGAGATTTAAATTATGATTAAGGACTGGGCTAATTAGTAGTTGAAATTCCTTCATGTATGTAGAGGATTAATCATGGAATTGAATTATATATTAATGAATGAATCTGGGTTGATTAGGTTCTTTAATTGAAAATTTGGAAACTAGGGTTCATATGAATTAATTTGGGGATTTTATATAATTATGATGATTAAGGACGAATTAATGATCCTAAGATGTTAGGAATGATTTATAACCTGTTATGTGTTGATGGGTATTGATGATGAGGCGCTGGGTGTTGAATCTTAGAGGTTTGTAGGTCCAAAAAGGTAGAAAACACTGAAATTTGGTGAAGAAGACGAAATAATGGGTCTCGCGCGAAGTCGCGCGATGTGGTTCAAACGAGATGGGGATCTCGCGCGAAGTGGTTCGAATGACATATGGAAGTGGTTCGAACGATATGTCATTATGGTTCGAACGACATGTCATCTGGTTCGAGCGATAGAGGAAATTTTTGAGAATTTTCTTAGAGTCTAGTTTTGAGTTTACCGGTTTATTGGAGTGAGAGAAACTGCCAAATAGTAAATTTAAATAAGATGGAATTTCGGGAAAGTATGTGAGAATAAATACTTTAGTTATTTCGGTATAGAGAGAATGTACCCTGGAGATTACGAGAGAGATAGGCTTCATCCTGGTAGCAATAATCTTCGAGATGCAGTTGTAGATTGTATTACAACAGGAGATGGGTCTGAAGTCATGCGTACCATTGGGGTGGTAACATTAGGGATAAGGGCCAAGGCGGTGCAACTCCACTGTCTAGGCAGATAGCTACAAATGAAGAAAAACTTAATGGCCTCAGTAAGATCGCTCCCCACCACCTCCCAATTCTTCTTAAAAAAGAACGCATTGAACCCATCAGGACCTGGGGCTTTATCACACCCAATAGCGAACATGGCCCCCTTAATCTCATCATCATCAATGGGAGCACACGGAGTCGTAACAACCTCATCACTAATTCTCTTAACAACATTCGCCTCCAGAATAGGAGAAGGGTCCGCACATGTGCTTATACTGTCCAGAAGTTTGCAAAATAACTCCACTACCGTATTAGTCACCCCCTGAGTGCTCTCAACCTGAACCCCATTCTCATCGTCAATGCTAATAATCTTCCTCCTGGCAGTAGCAAGGTTAGCCCTTTTATGGAAGAAAGAGTTGTTCCCATCACCCAACTGAAGCCATTTAACTCTGGAACGCTGCTTATAGTAGAAACAGAAGATCCAAATTTACCAAGGACAAAGAGTCAACTAAATACACGCATCTAGAGACCAACCATCTAAATAATTAGTCATACAAGAGAGAGTTGGGTAATCCCCATAAATTACAAGTCATCCAATTGGAGTAAGATCTTCAAAATTTCTTTCATCTGCTAGTTTTTCCTTGCACCATTTCCTCGATGCTCCTAATCACCTTGGTAGTTGTAGCCAATCCCTTGTTATTAAGTCTACTATTTCTTTCTTGCTATAGACAGTAGATGGAGGCAGACAAAGAAGTGGTCTTAATCCTGGATTTTAGGTCTTCCCCTTTACCATCAGCAACAGCCTTCCTGATCTCATTATCCCACCTTCCCATAGCTCTATAAGATTGGTTCCTAAATAGAATTTCATCCCAAATAATTTTGGAGAATGGGCATTCCATTAATATGTGCTTGATAGTATCAATCCCCGAGTTACAAAGTAAACAGGCTTTATTGTCTACTACTCCCCAATCAAAGAGTTTATCTTTAGTCACTAAAGCCTTTATGCAAGACAACCAAAGAATGAATGAACATTTTGGGATGCTCATCTTGTTCCAAACCAGCCCATGCCATTGAACTTCATTCCCCCTAGAATAAGTGGAATCATATGCAGACGCAATAGAGAAATTACCTGACCTGCTAGGAGTCCACTTTACACTATCAGTGATCATAGGATTTATAGAAGGCAGGGGAGAGTTTTTTATGTCATTCAGTTCCCAAGTGGTAGAAGCTGGCCATTTCCAATTGAACCCATCAATGAAATCAGATACCTTAGCCTTGGAGTTGCTAGCGGCATCATATATGGTACTATCCCCAAAAAGAGGTTGAGGAGGTCCAAGATGGTGCCAATTATCATGCCACATGAAAGTATTCCTGCTATTTCCAATATTAGCCTTAACCATGAGTCTACATTCCTCTTTAGCTTTAAGAATTTTCCTCCAACTCCATGAAGAGTCTTGAGGAATAGGGATTGCCCAAATGCTTCTACCTTTTATCTTGTAAGTATGACACCACTTGACCCAAAGACTATCCTTTTTGTTGAAGAGGTTCCAAAGGTTTTTCATAATTGCAGCCTTGTTCCAATGAGTCAGGCATTTAATTCCCAGACCCCCTTCCTTTTTAGGCTTGCAGACCTCATCCCATGCCACTTTAGCTCCACTGTGCTTGAGCTCAGGGCCAGTCCATATGAACTCTCTAATACATTGCTCAATAGCCTTCACCACACTTTTAGGCAGAATAAAAATCGATGACCAATAAATTTGGGAACTAAACAAGACAGAAATTGCAAGATGCAATCTGCCTGCATAGCTCAAGAATCTAGTGGTCCAACTCTTGACTTTATTAGTAATTCTATCAATAAGATCCATACAATCCACATGCTTGAGTCTGGTAGAGATTAGGGGGACTCCCAAGTACTTGAAAGGAGGTTGTTGGTGGGAGATGCCCAAGGAAGAAGACATAGAGTTGATAATTTCAGCATTCACTCCAGAACAGTAAAAATTACTTTTAGCCAGATTGGGGAGTAACCCACTATATTCAGCAAATTCCCCAAGAGCATTCTTAATACATTCCACTGATTGGGTATCTCCATTGCAGAACACCACCAGGTCATCCGCAAAGCACAGGTGGTTAATTTTATTTTCTTTGCATTTGGGATGGAAAATGAAGGTATCTTTGTTAGCATGCTTATCAAGAATACAAGAGAGGGCCTCCATCACAATAAGGAAGAGAAAGGGGGAGACGGGGTCTCCTTGTCTCAGCCCCCTTTTGCCTTCAAAGAACCCATTTAGAGTCCCATTCGGACTAATAGAGTACCAAACAGAGGAAACACATGCCTTAATCCAAGAAACAAACCTGGGAGGAAAGTTGATTTTGATAGGGATGTCAAAAAGGAACTCCCAATCCACTAAATCATAATCCTTCAGTATGTCGATCTTCACAGTGCATTAGGAGTGTTAAAGTCCCTGTGGTAGTTCCTCATCAATTCTTACAGCAAGAGGATATTATCTGTGATAGATCTCCCATGGACAAAGGCAGCTTGACTATCATTTATCAGTTGAGGCATAAGAGGCTTGAGTCTTAGGGTAAGAATCTTGGAAATGCACTTATAAACCGTGTTGCATCACGCTGTGGGTCTGAAATAAGCCATAGTGTTTGGGTTAGGAACTTTGGGGGTCAGAGCAAGAGAGGTGGTATTCCATTGTCTAGGCAATTAGTTGTGGATAAAAAATTGATGTATAGCTTCCACCACATCATCCCACATAACTTCCCAATTTTTCTTAAAGAAGGAAGTTCTAAATCCATCAGGACCAGGAGCTTTGTTGGAGGCAATGGAAAACATAGCATTTTTAATCTCAATATCAGATATTGGGGCAGTAAGGTTAGGCCATTGCGATGGGTCTAGCTTCCTTTTCATGAGTATAAGGATTGTGGTAGATCCCCTTCTTTATCTCCCCAGCAAATTAGTGAAAAAATGTATGGCCTCTTCACTCACTGCCTCAAGGCCTTCAATAGTGTCTCCTCTCTCATTCTGAATACACAAGACTTTTCTTATATAGGTGTTTGCTTTTACTTTATTATGGAAGAATCTTATGTTCATATCCCCTAACTGCAGCCAATTGATTCTAGCCTTTTGTTTGTAGTAGGCTTCTTCAGCAGCGCACAGGGAGCTGTAGAGAGTAGTACACTCATGTTCATCCTTCATGAGTCTGCTATTGGAACCATCATTGTCCAGGTAGCGCTGGATAAGGTCCAATTTATCTTTAGTGATCCTCACATGCTCAGAGATATTGGAGTAGAACTTATGATTAATAAGTCTTAAAGGAGGTTTTAGTCTTCTAAATTTGTGAGAAAGTTTAGCCATAGGGAATAGCTGACATTCCACTTGCCAATAGGTCACAAGCATAGGCATAAAGTCTGCATGATTCATCTAGTAATCAAAGAATTTGAAGGGCTTTGGCTTGTTGGGCTGATTGAGAAAAAAGATCACAATGGGGTTATGGTCAGAAACACCTGGGCATAGGTAATTGGCATGGGAATCAGGGAAAGAAACACTCTATGAGAGTTATGGAGAACTCTATTAATTCTGGTTTGGGTATTCTCAATCCCATCATTTTTGTTACTCCAAGAGAACCAAAGACCCGTGGCAAGTCATTGTCAAAGATATCGAAGTAATGATTAGAGCGAGAGTCTCAAATTGGAGCAGGGGGACGAGGAGATTTAAGAACTGGATGGCTTGCATGAACTGGGGTATCCCGGAGAGTGCTCTTGAATAGGGGACCGCGGGGTGTGGGGCTTCTCGCACTTGTTTCAGTTGTTTTTTGTTTTTCTCCCCTTTGGGGCATACCCCTAGGGGAGATGCTGGGTTTCATCCCTATGTGTATTTGTTGTAGTTGCAGTTGTCGATATATATACATAATTTTTCCCAAAAAAAAAAGACCCGTGGCAAGCATGTGACATCATTATCTCAAAGAGGCAGTTATTGAAATCATCAGCAGCCCTAACATATATTGCCAGCCTACCACATTTATCCTCTCTGTTTCTAGCAGTGTTAAAATCCCCCATAATGATCCATTGGCTATTGTTTGAGAGGTTGTGGTTTTGTCTAAGGAAACTCCATAGAGGAATCCTTTCAATAGGAAGATTAAGACCATAAACAAAAGTTGCATAGAAAAACTTGTTGACCCCCACACACTTGATCTTACAAAAAAGAACTTGGGGATGGGATAAGAGAATCTCCACTTCAAAAGTAATTGGGTCCCATGCTAAGATCACTCTTGCTACTCCACCATTATCTGGGCAGTTGTGACTATACTTCCAATTCCAGTGGTAATCTGGTTCCTTCTGACTTTAGATTCAAGGAGACAAACAAGGCTTAACTTATTATCATATATCAACTTCTTCACTTCCTAATGTTTGTGAGGGGAGTTGAGACCCCTAATGTTCCAAGACACAATCTTGGTCATTTGAATTGTTGTTTGGTACCGCCCTTCTTCTTCTTCTTCTTGCCCTTAGAAGATAGGGGAGATTCATCAGTCTTGATTTTGGTAGATAACTCATCCACAGCTTTGATCTTTAGCACAATACCAGAAGGCAAGGAAGTAATTTCTTCAATGTAGTCCTCTGTACCTATATCCATTAAGGCTTCAAACGAGTTGGTGGAGGTACTTTTGGGGGGAGTTAAGGTTGGGTATGGGGTTTGGTTCAGTAGCAGCTTCAATCATTTGGAGGTTACTGTTGGTAGTTGTTTCAATAACAGCTATGCACATGCTTGAGTCCTTTAGACCAGGTTTTCTTTTTGCCTACTACTGTTTTCCATCCATCATGGTTGGGCGCTTCCACAGTTATCTTTGGAGGAATGGTTTCCCCTCTCACTCCCTTGTCCTTCTTAGTGCACTTTATAATCGTGTGACCAAAGGCAATGCAGTGGCTGCAAGAATGAGGCATTGCTTGATATTCAACCTTAATTTGAGTAAATTCCCCATTTTCCATTTTTAAGTCAATGGTTGTGGGAATTTCTTTTGAGGTTTAATCTCTACACATATACGGGCATAGCTTATTCTCCTCATTTCTTCAGTGATAGAGTCAACATATAATAGAACACCAACTGCAAATGCAATGTAGCTTAATCCTTTTGCAGTCCAAAACTACCTAGGGACATTGTGAAACATGATCCAAACAGGAAAACTCTCAATATCTTCTTTAGCAAAGTTGCATTCCGGATACCATTTCTGTAGGATAATGTCATTACCAACAAAATGCCAAGGCCCATTTCCCACCACCTCATCCCTACCATTCTGGTTGTCACTGCCTTGATCATTGGCTATCACTTTATTTAAACCATACTTATCCCAAATTCTATAGGCAATGTTCTTAACTAGTGAATAGGGAAGATTTTGCCCAGAAAAAATCCCACACAAGCACATTCCATCTGGGAGTACCCAAGTTTGGCCACTTATATAGGGGGATTAACTTGAATCCTATCATAAAAAATAGTAGGTTTGTGGTATTGGAGAATAAATTTAGGTTCATTCTTAGGGTCACTCATATCTGTGATCACTGACTTCCACGATTTGATTGGTTGTTTCATCTCTTCCATATTTCCTCTGCCTTCATTCTCTGTTTCACTTGTGCTTCCAATGATTCCCCCTTCCAGTGATTGCTTCAGTGGTGAGGCAACCTTAATTATTGGGTTGTTTGTGCTTTTTCCTATCTATTCACCAGGAGAATTCAGTGAATACCTGGCGTACATTATGTCGTCATGAGACAGACCCATACTTTGGATGAATTTGGCATATACCATTTTCTCCACATCCAATTCATTCATCTTGTCGCCATTGGGAGTAGCTTCATAGTGGTCTTCTACAGTACTAATTTGGCCTTCTTCCATTTCCTTCATAGCAGCATCATAGCCTCCATCAATATGAGGAACACTGACAGTTTGGGCATGTTGGTTAATGGTGGACACTCCAGTAGATGTGGAGGTAACCATGGTAGTGGGAGTATCAACAGTAGTAGGAAAGTTGCTTGGGGTGGACCTAATGCTTGGGCTGGGTTTAGTCATGGATGTTTAGGTGTTTGGAGGTTGGGGGTGGGTTAAGTTTGTCTAAAAGGTTTCTAGAGAGAAGGAGGAGCATTTTCGGGTCCCAGGGGGTTTTGTTTTAGTAATCTAAATATTTATACCATACGTAGTGTTGAGGTTAAAAAAAACGTATAAGAAGTATATATGTAGGTTGGAGAAATACCTATAAATTCTAATAGGATGTGTGTATGCCTATTATGTAATACTATTGTTAAGAGTACTAATGGGTGATAACTCGGGGGTGCAAGAATCTTACTATTAGGTGCACTAATGAATGATAACTTGGGGGTGCAAGAACATTGTTGATTAAGTGTACAAATGGGTGATAACCCGGGGGTACAGGGATGATTATTGTTAGGCGCACTAATGGGTGATAATCCGTGGGTGCTCAATTATTATTGATAGGTGCATTAATGGGTGCTAACCCGGGGATGCAGGATTTTATCGATAGGTGCATTAATGGGTGCTAACCCGAGGATGCATGATTCTCTTGATAGGCGCACTAATGGGTGATAACTCGGGGGTGCTGGATTATTTTTGATAAGTGCATTAATGGGTGCTAACCCGAGGATGCAAGATTAGTATATATATATATATATATATATGAACTTGTGAATATTTCTATCGTGTGAAATTAGTAGACTTGGTAATAGTAATAATCATTACATTGCGCCAAGTGGTCTTAACCTAAGGGTGCAGGGTTAGTGTATATATATAGGATGATGAGACTATATATATATATATATATGAGTGTACTTGTGAAACTTTCTACTTTGTGAGACTAGTAGATAAAATGGAAATGAGAAATAACATAATCTTAGTGGATAAAAGATTTACCATTCGAACGGTGAATAATGAAACTTAGTATATGAGATAAACTATTTGAATAGCGTATTGTATGGGTGATATGGGGATACTACTCGTGAGCATAATTAGTATTAGTATGGGTTCTGACTAGTTAGACTAGGTGGTATAACTAGGGGGATTAGATGTACGTTAGTCTTGCACAATAGATGAGAGGTGAGGAGTAGTAGATAATAAAGCATGTTTGCTTTGTAACTCTGGGATTGAAACTATCAAGCACATCTTAATGGAATGCCCATTCTCCAATATTGTTTGGGATGAGTGTGACACCCCGACTAATTAAATACCGGGTAGCTACTCCTTTATTAAATTAATTCAAAATGCCAAGTTGGCTCAGTTAATAGCATCACTGTCGAAAACATTTTATTATTTCTAACTCACAACAAATCCCACAACTGAAATAAGTAAGGAAATACTAAATACTGAATTAATACATGCCAGAGTCTGAAAAACTGAAATGTAAATGTCTCTAATAGAATTTGGGCAACATGCCCTACAACTGAGGAATACTGAGTATGGAATCCAAATGATATAAGCGTCTAAAAGCAAATCCCTGTAGCTTCCACAAGCAGCTACAGCTCGTCATCTGAGTGAGAATCCTATGCATGGTGTCCTTGTGGCTGGGCACCTAAAATGGTTTTACAAAAAATAGATTTGAAAGCAAACGGGTCAGAACCCGAATGTGGAGATATTTTAAAAACCTGCAAGTGCTTTAAAAACATTTAAAACAGTATATGCAAAATACATGTTAGGACGTGCTTTCACATGATATACTCACCTCTCGTCTAACTGTGCACTCCTAACGTTCCTGTACCCATTCATGTGTTAACTCATAACTATCTACTTCTAAAGAGTTTCTAACACTTCTACTCGGTTCACGTTCAATTTCCAATCTTAACAATTAAATAGAGAGTTCTACTTTAATTCTCGGATTTCCAATTATTAACAAAACCATTTATTGATAAAAGTTCCCTTTTTATCTTTTCATAACATTACACTATACTCACAATTAACACAGTAAATTCCTTCTCATTTAACCGTATATTTTCACATCATAAATATACAATACAAGCACCCAAAGGCTAAGTTGCGGTGCACACATACTCTGCTATCCATCCCGGTACATCACGTACATAAGGATCACGCATTCCAAATCTCTCAGGAATAGTTCAGATAACAACATCACAAATAGTGG
The DNA here is from genome assembly GCA_949130495.1 of Sambucus nigra. Classification (NCBI taxonomy): domain Eukaryota; kingdom Viridiplantae; phylum Streptophyta; class Magnoliopsida; order Dipsacales; family Adoxaceae; genus Sambucus; species Sambucus nigra. Next base: position 206,867,558 of record OX422208.1, read on the forward strand.
AGATGAACACAGTCACCATCACATGGGTTACGCACATACCTACGCTCCCATGATCAGCAAACTTATTAACATCCCAATAAGTCCTTCAATGACCTATGTTCATCGAGGTAACCAATCTAAATCCGGGCAACACAAGGATAAGAAGGCCCTAAGCGAACGTAAACCTCCCGTGATAGCAAGTATGGTAGGTATGTCATACACATAAAATTATATACTAAGCATTCACACATCTTAGATATCTCAATATTAATAAAGGTATACTCTACATCATTATACCATTATTCCAAATTCATATATTTCAAGTATCCCGATAATATAGAAATTAAATTGTCGACACGTCTCACGTCGTAGTTTCCTTAAACTTAAAACCTATCTCAAATAGACTATTAAGTTCCCATTATTCTCACATATAACACCTTTACACCTAAGGTCTTTACTTCTGCCCCAAACCTTATTTCATCAATTTATTCAAATTGCACTATTAACCCAAATATTATCTCACATAACGAATTTCATTAATTTAAAATAATTCCTCAAATTGAATTCCAATTAAGGTCCATTCTCATAATCATGCCTACTGGTCTTCCTTAAGGTTAAGGGTATTCACAAGGTCTCCAATAATATCATTCAAGGATTAACACCATTAAAATTTAATTAGGGAAAAACTTTACTCAGTCTGGGAAGGTCGATCGATCGACTTTTACCTTCGATCGATCGATGGTGGTCGATCGATCGACTGAAGAACATCGATCGATCGAACGCACCAGGTCTGGTTACGGACTGCTTCATTTTGCAGTTACCAATTCGTCCAAAAACACCATTTTTAAGCATGAAACTCTAAGACAAGGTTACAATATCATCATACTATCATCCTACAACAGTATTAACACTCTAAATCCCATAATTCATCATTTAAAGGCTTTGTTTTAGATCAAAACTACATAAAGATTTCCAGATTTCTTCCTCATTCAAGAACATCAATAAACTACTTCTACATTCCATTTTTAGATCATCAATGGTTCTGTTTAGAACATAAATTTCATCCAGAATATTACTACATGCAATCCCTAACATAATTCCAAGCTTTAACTTCCAATTTATGGGTCTAAATCATCTCCCAAGATTAATTTCGAAAATTCCTAAACATGGAAAAGCATAGCTTGAATCAAATGAATTTAAACCACTTGTCTTAATATTTCTCTGAATTTGGTGTTGAATCTTGAAAGCTAAGTTGTTCTCCTTCTCTCTTTCTGCAGAATTCTCTTCCTTCTCTCTCTCTCTCTACAAGTTCTTCCCAAGGTTGATGACAATGGAGGTGATGGAGGTGTGTTTGGTTTTTGGTAAGTTGGAACTATATTTCAACCTCTCCCGTAGCCCATTAAGTCTCTTAGTGTAGTTAGTGGGTTAAGTGGGTTAAAGAAGAAGTCAAATTTGTATTTCCAATTTTTCGTCACTTTTAATTCCCAAAAATACAAAATTACCAAAATGCCCCTATAAGTTACCGGTATGGCCCAATAATGCCCCGGAACCCAAACTTAACCCCCGGCTAGTGTTTTCAGACTATTTCGACCCTTCCGGACGCGTTGGCGCACTCAAAATGACCATACAGGTGATGGAACTAAAATTCACTTTTTAAATATAATAATATATACCATGACGCGGCGGTCACACGCGTCTCAACAAAATTTCCAAATTGCCGTATTTAAATCTCACGACAATTTCAATATTTCCAATATTCATATATTGCCATATATACACATTATAATCAAATACTAACTCACATCTCGTTAATATTTTTATCCGGATTAATTTCCAAATTAATACACATTTAATTCAATTAATCCCAAAAATAAATATCACAGAAAATACGGGGTATTACAATGAGATTCTATTTAGGAACCAATCTTATAGAGCTATGGGAAGGTGGAATAATGAGATTAGGAAGGTTGTTGCTGATGGTAAAGTGGAAGACCTAAAATCAAGGATTAAGACCACTTCATTCTCTACCACCATCTACTGTCTGGGGCAAGGAAGAAATAAGGGATTGGCTACAACTACCAAGGTGATTAGGAGCGTCGAGGAAATGTGCAAGGAAAAACTAACAGATGGAATATTTTTGAAGATCTTACTCCAACTGGATGATTTGTAATTTATGGGAATTACCCAACTCTCACCTGTATGACTAATTGTTTAGATGGTTGGTCTCTAGATGCATGTATCTAGTTGACTCTTTAGCCTTTTGGCCTTTGTATATTTGGATCTTTTGTTTCTAATACACTTTAATTACCGAAAAAAAACTAACATGCGTATAAGACTTGTTTTAAGAACCAGTTTTAAATACTTGCTAAATCATTTTTACACCTCAGGCTCTGACCCGTTTCTTGTATTTCTTCTCTCTTTTACTATATATATATGTATTAGTACAGGTGCCTAGCCACAGGGACACCGGTTCTAAATACTTAGATGGTTTGCCGAGCTACAGCTGTTGTGGAATTTGCAGGTCATTGAGATTAGACGCTTCTCTCATTTTATTCAGTTCCTAGTTCATATGTTTCAGTTCGAGCAGGTGTCTCCCATCCTTATTAGCGGGATTGTACTCAGTTCCTTTATAGTTCTTTTCTGTTGGATTGAGTATTTATTTTGGTTTTGTTTGTGACTTTGAACTGGAAGGTTTTATCCAGTCTTAATTATTCAGTATTTAATTCAATCAACATTCATTTATTGTGTATGGTTTATATTTCGATGTTCAGATTTTAATTGAATTAATTGGTTTCAAATTAAATTGGGAAATGTTTTGACACTACCTTAATTAAATGTTAGGTAATTAATTGGATTTAAGTTTTCGACAGTGATGCTAAGAATGAACCAATCGAACATTCTGTTATAAATTTTATAAAGGACTGATCACCCGATATTTAATTGGGTGGGTTGTGACAAAAGATGTCTACTAAGGTCCGAGATGTCCACTTTATGGCAATGGGATAGGTTGTTTTGTCTTTCAAACTAGCTCAGTTTTTGTTTGATAAAATGTGTCACTGACTTTTACTTTTTGCTTTGCAGTAGTGTGATATCAATCTAAAAGATTTGAAATTTATCTGGGGTTTGCATCAATCAGTTGCTGGGGAGCAAGTGAGAGCTGCTTCCTATTTATTTCAATATAAGAACACCAGTTCCTCTTTTATTGCTCGTCCCAGTGCTTCTCCTTTGATGACCGATTTGAGCAGGTTCCAGCATCCTCTTCAACTGTTGAAGAATCTTCTTCTGATTTGTCCACCTTCATTACTGATTTGATGACGAAAAAGAGAAGAATGCCTAATCTCTTTGCTAAGATTGTCCCTGGTGCTGATGGGGCAACAAAGAGCAAAGAAAATGTCCCAACTGAAGGGACTAAGAAAAAGGATATTGCTCCATCTGGGGGAGCAGTTATAGCTATCAAGGAGGTCAGCAAAAAGCCCCCTATTGCTCCAAAAGAAGCAGAACCTTTTATTGAAGGGGTTGTTGTTATTCGAGAAGAGACAACACCTTTTATTGAAGAGGTTGCTCCTTTGAAAATATTAAGAAGGGGTCTTACTGAGAAGACCGTTGATGTTGCTGCTCAACATGCTGGGGTTGATATACCTTGTTTGAGAGCTAGTCCTCCAGCCTTCATTACTCCTGGCTTGGCTAAGAAATTGATCTCGTCTGAAACTCTTCCTGATCACAGAGCTGCTGAGACTTCTACTCCTCGGGGTAAGGTCACTGACTTGGTAGCCCAACACCTTACATCAGTAAGTGTCATTATACATGTCATTTCAGTTCTGCTTTCAATTTTTATATTCTAACTTGAGTTTTTCTTCTTCTTGCAGTTTTTAGTGTATTTTAATAATATACTGGAGAAGGATGAAGCTATCGAAGTTGCTTCCTCTTCCAGTAAAGTAGAAGAAGCCCTTGCTGGGTTATCAAAATCTTTGGAGGAGTCCCAAAAGAAGTATGAGGATGACAAAAATTCTTGGGAAAAGAAAATCAAGGCTGCGGAGACAGCTCAAAAAAAGCTGTGGAAGCTGACAAGGAGGCTGATCTAGCTCGGCAACAAGCTATAAATGCTTCCAAGGAGGCAGAGGAGAAATTGAAGGTCGTAGTTTCCAGCAAGGAGAAAGTGGAGAGCAATCTTGAAGAGGCTGAATGACGTAAGAAAGATCTTGAGCAAAAAGTAAAATCTGTTGAAGATCTTCTTAGGGTCCTCGGAGAGGGCGAAGAGAAAGTCTGCTATGAAGAAGTCCTTTATCTTTGGCTGGGACAAATGGTGGAACAAAGCTGAAACTTCTGCCTGTGATCAAATGGAGTATGCAAGTTTGAAGTTCTTTAGGGATGGATGGGTTGTAGTGTTGAAGGAGTTGAATGTCGCTGAGGACTCTGAACTATTTTAGAGACATGTTCACGACCCTCCTCCTGCTATTGAAAAAGAAGAAGATGAAGTTGGATCTGATGAATCTTCTTTGATGATAGTAGAAAAAACACCTGCTTCCACTATCCCTCAATCTTCCCGAGCAAGTTCAGCAGACAACAACTTCTACCGAATAACGTCAACTGCCCACTGAGTAACCAATCCCTTCTTTAAAATTAGCTGAGGATGTTGTAGGGAATAAGGAGAAGGTGTAATGTTGTTCGGCCATTTTTTGCTTCCTTCCATTTTCCCTTTGTTTTGTACTTTTATTTGTACCCTCCTCTATTATGATCAATAAAATGGACTTATTACTTATTCTAAATATCTCCTTTACTGTTCAATATAGCTGTGTTGTTGTTGATCTATTTTTACTTTTCCTTGCTAGTTTATTGCTAGGATGGAACTGTTGTCAGCTCATGATACAAATTTGATGAAGAAATGTACAGATTACTTCAAAGTTGGTCGTGCAGATTTCACTGAAGCACAAATAATTGATATTCTTTTAGATGATGCCTCTGAACGAGAAATTGAGGCTTACCTGTATTTAAAATGTCTACGTGATCGGGCGGTAGCAAATAACGTAGCTTACTATGAACTAATTGAAGATCTTCAAGGCATGATTGAAGAAATTCAACTTCAACACAAAAAAGCCACTGTTCTTCTTCATGAAGGTTATGAGAAAAAGTACCAACAGTTGAGCGCTGATCGGGGTTATGACAAATTTATCTCGGCCCATAATAAGAGAGAGTGTGCTAAAACTTGAAATTGAAGAACATAGAAACATTGCTAAGTTGCTGGAGGAGGAAAATATTGCTTTAAGAGAAGAACTGAGATAGCTATAATCTTCTTCTTCCTCTGGTGCTCTGGTCCCAGTTAATGATGAAGATTTTTCCTTTTTGGAGACTGAGAATGTTTCATTAAGAGAAGAATTAGAAGCTTTGAAAAGAGTCAGACCTGAATCCACTTCCCGTGGTAGAACAAGAGTTAGTTATAGTAGCATTGATGAGACTAGAACTCAACAAGCTTTAGAAAATCAAGTTGCTCAACTGAAGGTAAAAAATCAAGCTCTGTCTGAGATGTCCCAGAAAATTCAAACTCTTACCGAGCAACTTTCCAATCAGAGTTCTATGTTGCAGAATAAAGAAAGTTTGGTGAGGAGGCTTCATCAACATGTTGAACGATTAACCTATCAGTTTCACAAGTAGCCTAGAGAATTCTGGATGGAGGGATACAATGAAGCTTTATAACATCTTGATGCCAGGTTGAAACAATCAAACAGTGAGGGGTATAAATATGGATGAATGAATGCTCTAACTATGATGAAAGTTGAGCAAGGAATGAAACTGTGGGATTAGTGTGACCCTGGATTACTTGATCTACTAATACCTCCGTTCAAACTAGATGTTAGATGGATTCCAGTTAGCTCTATTCCTCAGTGTTTGATTTCCAATACCTTGGTGATTACCATCTTCATAAAGATTTTGAGATATCCCGATATCCATATTTGCTTGACCGACCAAGTACGAGCAATACCAAAATGCTGTAGGATTTGAATTTTATCAATTCTTCTTTTACTTTAAATGACCCTCCAGCTGGAATGGATCCTGTATCTAAATCTGAAGGAAAGAAACTAGTAGAATAGGCTATTTGTATTTCGTTAGTAATTATTAATGAAGAAAAATCATCTCTCTGTAATTTTATTTCCTTGGAGATAAAACAATCGCATGATATTTATTCTATCAATCTTTATTTACTATAGTAGTGTTGTACTTTACTTCCCAGTCAATTATTAATTGAATGGACAGTTTTCCCTTTGTTGATTTGATTGCCTAGACAATGGAACGTTTTCCCCATGTGTTTGCCTAGTTGTAGTGGCTTGTCATCCATAAATGCCTAAGCAATGGAATTAGTTTTATCCCATGTTCCTGCTTAGATGTAACAATCATTTATGTAAATAATTTCCCTGGTGCCTAGACAGTGGATATTTTACCCATCTTCTTGCCTAGTTTAGATGCCACTTGGGTCACCCATAATCAAACAGGCCTTGTCTTGCTCTAGTATTTTACCAACGTTATTGGTATGTAAGTTGATGCCAACCAACTTTTAGTTGGTGGTTGTTGATGTCGACTTACTTTGTTGGTGATTAGTAATGCCGACCAACTTTTAGTTGATGGTTGATATTTGTTGATGCCGAAAAAAATGTGTGTGTTGTGTTGCTGCAAAATTAAGCGCAGTGTGTAGCACTAGTACTCCGAAAAAATAGAACAAACGAATGGGAAATCATTGTTTTCATTCATAATGAAATAATTTGTACATGGGCAGTTACATTACTGGTAGTATTTGTGCAGGTGCTCTACATTCCAGACATTTTTGAATTCTTTCCCTTCAAGAGTTTTTATTCTGTAAGTGCCAGGTCGAACAACAGTTGGGATACGATAGGGCCCATGCCAATTGGCCTCTAACTTATTGTGATTTGGAATTATTTTCTTAAGCACGTAATCGCCTTCCTTGAGATCACATTTCTTGACCCTTTTGTTATAGAACATGGTAGTCCGTTGATGATAAGCTGCATTTCGGATCGCTGCATCTTCTCTGACTTTTTTGAGCAAGTCCAAACGTCTCATCAAATCACTTACAGGCGAATTGAAGTTAATCATCCTGTGAGTAGGTAATCCTAGTTTGGCAGGTATCACGGCTTCACTCCCAAAAGCCAACATATAAGGAGTTTCCCCAGTTACTGTTCACGAAGTTATTAGGTAAGCCCATAACACTGAGTATAACTCGTTGATCCAATTCCCTTTAGCATCGTCCAATATCTTCTTCAACCCATTCAGTAGAGTCTTGTTCGTCACTTCGATTTGCCCATAACTTTGGGGATGACCTGAAGCAGAATGGATCTTTTGAATGTTGCACTGTAGACATTATGATGCGAATTCATCATTGTCAAATTGGGTACTGTGATCGGTGATAAAAGCATGGGGCAAACCATATCTGCAAATAGTATTCTTCCAGATGAATTGATAGACCCTTTCGTAAGCCATATAGATGAGAGGTTCAGCTTCCACCCATTTTGTGAAATAATCAACAACTACCACCAGATATTTGAGTCATCCTCTTGTAGTTTGGCAGTAGCCCGACTAAATCTATTCCCCATATAGTGAATGGACAAGGTGAAGTGATTGGTGTTAGCAGTGCCTGAACAGTTCTTCGTATAGTAGAAAATCGCTGACACTTGTCGTATTTCTTAGCATAAGCTGTACAATATGCGCGCATTGTTGGCCAGTAGTACCCCTGCGTATTTATTCTCTGGTAAAGAGTTCGATCGGCTACATGAGCTCCAGAAGTTCCTTCTTGAATTTTCTCTATTAGATCTTTAACTTCTGCTTTATGAACACATCTTTACAGACCAGCTATCACACCTCTCCTGTAGAAAACTCCATTATTCAGAACATATCTGGCAGCCTTATACTTTAGCCTCTTGGCTACAAGTAGGTCGGCTGGTAAAGTACCTTCTTCAATATAAGCCCTGATGGGATCCATCTAGGATGGTCCCATATCCAAGGCAATAAAGTTCATCATCAAATCTTCATCAATACTTCTGCTCTTAAGTATTTCAATGGGGATTTTTCTTCATAGCTCGGTGCACGTAGCTGAGGTTAACCGAGCAAGTGCATCTGTCCTTGAATTCTCCACTCTTGGAATTCTAATCACTTGAACAGTTGTCAAATTAGATACAACCTCCATATCTTTAGTTAAATACCTTGATATGAACTCCCCTTTTTCTGTGTAAAGACTTAGCATTTGATTTTCCACTAGTTGCAAATAACTAAATACCACAACTTGCTCTGCATTCAATGATTTAGCTAAGTTAAGGCCCACAATCACAGCTTCATACTCAGCTTCATTATTCGAAGCATGGAATTGGAAACGCAGAGTATATTCTATGTCTATTCTGTCTGGACTGTTGAGAATAATGCCTGCTCCGCAACCTGTTGCACACGAAGAACCATCAACATATAAATTCCATATAGGAATATGTAATACCCCGTAATTTTATGGCTTTTAAAATTGGGGATTCATTGAATTTAATTGAGTTATTAATTTAATTGTAATCCGGAATTTTTATTTTAAATATTTACTAGTGTGACGAGAGTTAGTAATTATTGGGAATTCGTTGAATATTACTAGATGAGTAAAGTAATATATGAGATTGATTTTATTAAATGTGTCGCAAGTGAATAAAATGGCAATTATGAAAATTTAAGTCGGAACGCACCTGTGTCGTGTCGGGACTAAAGTATTGTTATAAAAGTGAATAAATATAAGTCACCCGTATGGTCGTTTTGAGTGAGCCAAAGTGTCTAGAAGGGTCAAGATAGTCAAAAAAGTGTCACGGGGGTTTAGTTTGTCTCGGGGCATTTTTATGCCTAATTGACATCCCGGGAGGGTATTATAGACATTTTGTATTTTTCAGTAATTAAACCCACGAATTTCTCTAAGATATATCATCCATTAGGAGTTGTCTTTTAGGGTTAACAAACACAGAACATAAGAACGGCCATTAGAGAAGAAGGTAGAGAGCTTTCCAAGAAATCCAAGGCCTAGAACTCACTCAATTGCACTGCCACCACCACCAAAACGTAGATCGCACAATGAGGAACACAACCATATCCTTTTGATCAACAAATCAGACCCTTGAATTCCAGGAAAGTATCTATCTTTCTTTGTTTTTAGTTAATGTTTCACCCATGTTAGATTAGGATTGATAAAAGCATGTTTCATGGAAGAATTTGATAACTTAAAGAATTTAAATCACATGTTTTAGAGGAAATAGATATATTCTGGACATCTCAATCATATGTAGAGGATTACCCACGAAATTGTATGGATTTAGAAGCAAGAAATCTGAAAAAGAATTAGAAGAATGGAAGTTTCATAAAAAATTAGGGTTCTTGATAATTATGTTTATTTACCCCATTAATTCAGTACCTTTGATGAACTTGGACATGTTTCAAGTAGGAAATTATGTATATAGGTATATATAACTAGTAGTAGTCTTGTTTGGGGAACGTTAATGGCGTTTTGGAGAAAATTATTGGATGAAACATGTAGGTCGAATTTGCAGATTCTGAGCAAGAACTGCTTGATCGATCGATCGACCCCTTTCCTCGATCGATCGACCCCTCCTGAAAAACTGCATGCTTTACCCCTTTTTGTTTAATCCGGTTAAAATACGTAGGAACCCTTGATTATTATTTATATAGTGACCTCTTAGTGACTTGGAACTATGCTTCGACTCCATTTTATGTGTATTGTGTTAATACAGTTCGAGAGTGATTCCGAACTAGTATTTCCCTTAGTACGAGTGATATGGGGACTTGATAGCAGAGTGTGCCAGCACCATAGATTTTATGTGGGGTGCCGATAGTATATATATTATATGAGTGACTAAAATATATATACTTATATATATGGAAACTATCTATTGTGCGTAAAACTAGTTAAGAAATGAATAAATGCTCTAACTTTATAATGAGTGTTCGGGAACTTTATAACTGTACTGAGTTGTTCTAAGTAACGTAAGAAAATGGAAGAGATTAATTTTCTAAAACTAAATATCATAGCCTTAGTATTTCTCAGGATAAAACTTTATGGAAAATAAGTTAGATGGACTTATGAGATCAGTAGTACATTAGGCGTGCACACTAGATGAGATGTGAGAATTCTCAAGAGAGTGTTGCATACTAACATGGTTGTCACATTAGCCAAAAAGCATTTTAAATTCTTGCTAAACAATTTTAAACTGTTTTACACTCGGACTCTGACCCGTTTTTTTATCATTTCTCTCTCTTGTATATATATATATATATATATATATATATATATATATATATAAGTATTACAAGTGCCCAGCCACAGGGGCGCCATGCATAGGTTCTTTGGATTTGACGTGCTGCAGCTTATGTGGGAGTTGCAGGCCTTTGATTTAGACGATCTCTTCATTGATTCTGTTTTTGCTTTAGTTTTGTTTAGTTACGGTATGTGTCTCCCGATTTCCTATTCCGTTTGGATTTGTCAGAGATTTATATTTATTTATATTTCCAGTATTCAGTACTCTTTGAGAGTTAACTATTGTCAAGATGATTTCATTTATGGTTCTTAAACTTAGTTTGGTTTATCTAGATGGTTTAAATTCTTGTGTGTTAATTGCCATCCTTAGCATTTAAGTGATTCTTAAACTGTTGTTTATTAAAAAGGTTTTATATCGGAATTTAATAAAGTAAAAATAAGACTTTAAATTGTTTTGACACTTAGCTTAATTATTTAGGGTGTTTAAATTGGAAATAATTATTTTGCGACAGTGATGCTAAGAATGAACCAACCATTCACCTTGACTTTAAATTGTTTTGACACTTAGCTTAATTATTTAGGGTGTTTAAATTGGAAATAATTATTTTGCGACAGTGATGCTAAGAATGAACCAACCGTTCACCTTGATTTTAATTTAATAAAGGACTTATCACCCGATATTTAATTAGGCGGGCTGTCACAGGTGGTATCAGAGCATCAGGTTCTAGTGTCCTTTAGGATATGTGCTGCTTATTATGCTTTCAGCGTAGCTTTCTTTGATATAGAGCCCTATGTTTAGGATTGTTGATTTCTTTGGTGTGATTATGTTCCCCTGCTATCATGTATATATCAGTGAATCTTATTTGCGTTCGGGCGTGTTCGAACAATGAAGTATGGCAGATGAGGGCCTTTGGGGATGATGATGACCATAGTGAGGTTGTAAAGTATATTCGAGGATGATGACCGTAGTCGAGGTCACCCCTATTATGGCTCGAGAGACCAGGACTGTAAAGACGACTAGGGCCCAACCTACGACTTCCAAGTGCTGTTATAGTCGAAGGTGAGGCCGAATCAGACTGACCCAACATGGTATGACTGGGAAAGAGTCAAACGAAGCTTGTAGGAGAACCATCGCTGGAAAATCTAGAAATGCGGGAATTGTGTGTGTTAGCCAAAGGAGGTAGTATATTCAAAGGCTTGGGCATATGGCGGAGTGTGGTTATCTGGAAGTGAAAATTTGGGGTAAAATCGGAGCAAAGTTATGATAGTGGGAGTCAACCACCACATTTTGTAGTGAAATGTTGCATAATTGGAAGGACCTTAGGTACAGTTTAACCACATGTTCCTTCATCAGTTGTTCAGAATAAGGTGTGAACGTTGTTCTGAACCCATCATGGGAGGGCCGAACAGAGGTCCATTTGTAAATGAATTTAGACTTTTAGAAAATCTTGTATCAACAGAAGTGGATACCAATGGTAGAGAAGATTTCAAGTGGGAGATCAACTTGTGAAGAAATTTGACAACACTTAAAGAGAATTATGTTAGGCAATCGATCCATATGGTGACAATGTCACACATTGTCCATAGAGATGTTAACGCTCTTATATGAAAGGAGCTAAAGTAATCGAAAGATTTATTGGAGAGTGAGACTAGATGGTTCTGTTGCCATATAAAGGTTGAAGGGAGGCCCTAGGGTGCCAGTTATCAAACCACATGAACGTGCTCTTCCCATTCCCAATGTTGGATTTAATGAATGGTCTAGCAGTGTCTCTAAGCTTCAACACTTTTCTCGAGCTCCATGAGGTTTCAGAAGGGATATTAATGGCCCAAATGCTTCTGTTTATAATTTTGTAGGTATGGCACCACTTCACCCATAAGTTGTCATTATTCTTGCTCAGGTTCTATAGGTGCCTCATCATGGAAGCTTTGTTCCAGTCTCGTTAATGACAAGCCCACCTTCATTTTTAGGCTTACAAACCTCCTTCCAGGCAACCTTGGCTCCCGTGTGTTTCAAATCAGATCCTTTCCACAAGAAGTTTCTGAGGAGTTGGCCATTTAATAATATTACTTAGTGCAGAATTATTTAGGAAGTAATACTATAATGATAGCTTAAATATTAGATAGGTGAATTAACCTTGGGAAATTCGAGAGTGTGAATAATCGAGTAAATTGCATAAGTAGTAAAGAAAAATATACTACGTGTAGAAATATAAATATGGGTTGGGTGAATACCTAAATCTTGTAAGGCTTCGGGAATGCCTATTATTACATGTTTATCATTATTGTGTGTATAGCATACCTACGTTGCTTGCTATGGGGCGAAGGTTTCGCGCAATGAACAGTCTTATCCTGGGTGACCCAATGGGGGGATATTTGATTTATACCCAGAGTATATGAACTTGGATACGTGATATCTGTTACGTAAGATAGTTTCGATAGTTGAATGGGAGCGTAGGTATGTGCGTGACCCATTTAGATGGTGAGTATGATTGCCTCCAATATTTGTGTTATGAGATTTATGGTTCGTGACGTGAGAGAAGCCAAACCAGTTGTCCTCTATGTAGCGAGGGATGCATCGGGACATGATAGCAGAGTATGCATTGCGCCAAGTGGTCCTAACCAAGGGGAGCAGGATTAGTATATATATGTATAGGGATGATTTGACTATATATAGTTGTGTTTGTGAATAATCCTAATGTGTGAAATTAGCAAATAGGTAAATGTTGGTAAAAAAAATAACTTAAGGGGATAAAGTATTTACTACTAGAACACAGAATATCCAATGCAGTTAATGGGGGTGAGGTATTAAATAACGTATTGTATGGGCGGTACGGGTTTCTCTTACGAGCTATAATTAGTAGTATATGTCTATGACCTAGTTGGGAATAATATGGGTAACGAGGTTAGGATAGATGTACGCTAGGTGTGCACATTAGTGTGTGTGTGGGGAGGGGGGGTGAGGATCTCATGTGAGAGATCGGAACTAATATGCACATAATAATTGAATAATGCAGTTTTAAATACTTGTTAAAATAAATATTTTTACAAATCGGGCTCTGATCCGTTTCTTGCTATTTCTCTTCTCTTTTGCAATATATATATATATATATATATATATATATTATCCCAGGTGTCCAGCCACAGGGTCACCACCAGACTTAGACGCGTGGATCATTCGATGAGCTGCAGCTGTTGTGGATGCTGTAGGTTATTGATATTAGACACTTCTATCTTTTCATTCAGTTCTTAGTTTAGACATATATATATATATATATATATATATATATATATATATATATATATATATATATATATATATATATATATATATATATATATATATATATATACCAGGTGTCCAGCCACAGGGTCACCACCAGACTTAGACGCGTGGATCATTCGATGAGCTGCAGCTGTTGTGGATGTTGTAGGTTATTGATATTAGACACTTCTATCTTTTCATTCAGTTCTTAGTTCAGACATTTCAGTTAGGGCATGTGTCTCCCGTTTTCAGCTTAGTTATTTCAGAGGCTGCATTTTCTTATTGGCTTTTCCTTTCTTGTTGGATTGAGTATTATGATTCTATTGGTTTTGGACTTTGAACTGGAATGTTTTATCCAGTCTCATTTATTTCAGTATTTGATTCATGTTCAGTATTTATTCTTTTGGAATGATAATGGCTTATATCTTAAAGCATTGAATTTATTAATGGATTAATTTGGTATAATTAATTTGGAAAATGTTTTGACACTTAGCTTAATTAATTATTAGGTTATTAATAATGAAAATTGTTTTTCGACAATGATGCTAAGAATGAACCAACCGGACACTTTGATTTTAATTTAATAAAGGACTGATCACCCGGTATTTAATTAGGCGGGGTGTCACAGACACTTTCACAGTAGAGCGAATGTGAAGGAAGCACTCAAAGATGAGAATTGGATAATTTCTATGTAAGATGATTTGCTTCAATTTTGAAAGAACAATGTTTGGTAATTAGTCCCCCGACCTAGCGAGACTAATGTGATTGGTACCAAGCTATGTACAAAAACAAGATAGATAAGAATGGTACCTTAGTTCGCAATAAGTCTAATTTGGTCACTTAAGGTTACACACAAGTTGAAGATGTGGAATTTAAAAGTGACATTCGCTCATGTTACGAGGCTTGACTCCATCCACTTACTACTCACCATAGCATGTCATTTACGATTTAAGCTTTACCAAATGAATGTCAAGAGTGCCTTTCTTAATGGAATTCTTCACGAGGAGGTTTATGTGGAACAACCAAAGGGGTACGACCCAAAACACTCGAAACACGTTTTTTTATCTAAAGAAGGCCTTGTATGGTTTGGAACAAGCACCCCCTGCTTGGTACGAAAGGCTAACTTTTTATCTATTAGCTTGTGGCTTCAAGAGAGGGGGAGTTGATATGATGTTATTTGTTAGAAGAGAGGGTAGTACTATTTTGGTTTCCCAAGTCTATGTAGATGACATAGTCTTTGGATCAACGTGTTTCCAATAACTTTTGAGGAGGAGATGAAGAGTGAATTTGAGATGAGCATGGTTGGTGAACTTACTTTCTTTCTATGCCTCCAAGTGCGTCAACTTGAGAATGGGGGATATTTATATATCAATTTAAATACGCTATGGATCTAATGAAGAAGTTTGGTTTAGACTTTGCTAAGCACTTTATCACACCCACGAGTTCCTCGACAAAGCTTAGCAAATACATCTTAGGTAAGGACGTAGGGCAAACACTCTATAGGAGTATGATAGGTAGTATCCTCTACTTGATCGCTAGCCATCCTGATATTTCCTTTATTGTTGGAGTTTGTGCACGGTACCAAGCATCCCCTAAAGACTCACACTTTCTTGCACTTAAACGTATCATCAAGTATGTGAGTGGCAATCTTTATTATGGCATTTGGTATTCGTTTCATACTGATGACCATTTGTCGGGTTATTCGGATGCCGATTGGGTCGGGGATGTTGATGGTTGTAAAACCACATCGGGTGGATGATTTTACTTTGAGACTCTCCTTGTCTCTTAGTTGAGTAAGAATCAAACTCTATTTATTTGTCCACAGAGGAGGCCGAGTATATAGACGCTAGGATTTGTTGCACACAACTTTTATGGATGAAACAACTGTTGGAAGATTATGGGATTATTCAAGACACAATGACTATTTCTTGAGATAATAAGATGAAATTAATATTTCTCGTAATCATGTTCAACACTATCGTATGAACCACATTAGTATTTGTGAGCACTTTATTCATGATCTTGTTGAGTAGAAGATCATTTTCTTGAGCTTCGTGAGTACCAAACGTCAATTGGCCGATATTTTTACTAAACCTTCAGGTGCACTTAGATTTGAGGATCTTAGGAAGTCTTTGGGTATTTGTTCCATTGATTGAGTTCGGGTATTGTTTTTAGTTTAGGGTGCTTTTTATGATTACTATCATTTATCCTTACTACTAGATTATATTCTTATGTGTATATATTGAAAAATTAGAAAATATTTTCTTTTGTTTTAGAAATTTTTTCAAAGGATTAAATTTTTTTAAAATTCAAAAATATCTTTTTATTTTGTTTTACACCATATATGGATGCACATTTAAGATGTTCGAATCACGATTTCATTATATCTGTTCATGTGACTTAATCATGGTGTTCTTTGACTTGCCTACGTTTTCTTTTTGTGCTTAATTATGCGTGTTTAGCATTGTGTCATTCATTGTTGATTACTACCTTCATGCTAGACTCGTTATATAGCCTTGATTGCGTGACACCCCGCCTAATTAAATACCGGGCGATCACTCCTTTATTAAATTAAAATCAAGGTGAACAGTTGGTTCCTTCTTAGCATCACTGTCGTAAAAATACTTTTCCAATTTAAACTCCCTAAATAATTAAGCTAAGTGTCAAAATCATTTAAAACCTTATTCTCATTTTATTAAATCCGGTTATAAAACCGTAAACCATTAACATCTAAAGAGTCACACATTAAGAATAAAAATAGAATTGAACATACACGAATTTAATCATCAATAATAAATCCCAACATTTACAACACTAAAGGAAAACATCCTGACAATAATAAATCCCGAAATAAAGGTACTGAAAGTAAAAATTTCAATCTCTGACAATACCAACTAAATAATAGAAAGAGGGCGACACATGCCACTGCTGGATAAAACTGAACTAGGAGTAAAGTCAATAATGAGGTCGTCTAATCAATGGCCTACAACTCCCACAAAAGCTACAGCGCGTTCCATCCCAAGAATTCCAAGTAAGACGCCCCTGTGGCTGGGCACCTGTAATACATATATATATATACACAAGAGAGAAGAGGTGACAACAAACGGGTCAGAGCCCGAATGTAAAGCAGTTTGAAAATATTTTAGCAAGTATTTAAAATGCTACCGGCTAATGCAACAGTCGTATTAGTATGCGACACTCTCTTGAGAATTCTCACCTCTCATCTAGTGTGCACATCTATCGTACTAATGAATCCCATCTCTCTCTCTAACTTATTCTCCATAAGTTTTAACACGTGGAATTAAGGTTATGATATTCACATTTAGAAAATCTAACCCTTCAAGATTTCTTACGTTATTTAGAAAAATTCCGTATTGTTATAACGTTTCCGAATAATTACAGTGAAGTTGATGAATTTCATACTTTACTTAACTACTATTTTACTCAATAGAAAGTTCTCATATAGTTACACGTATATATATATATATATTTATTTCTCGAATAATATATATATATATATATATATACCAACAGCACCCCACATAAAATCTATGGTGCTATACTTCCATATATAAGTATATATATACCATTCACTCATAAATTATATATACTAACGGCACCCCACATAAAATCTATGGTGCTGGCATACTCTGCTATCAAGTCTCCGTATCACACAAACTAAGGGAAATACTAGTTCAGAATCACTCTCGAACTGTATTAACACAAACACAAACAACATTGAGGCGAAGCATAGATTCCAAGTCTCTATGAGGTAAGTACATACCCTCACGCCTCTTAGGACCGTCTGAACTATCGATTCGATAGCCTGTACCAAGGATGTCTATCTTCTAGGGTACGAGTCAATATCCCCCATAAAGGTCACATCGAGATAAGACTGTCGCAGCGCGGTAACCTCAGGGATAGCAAGTAGCGCGGGTACGATTTTTACACAGAAATAATATATATGCACAATCACACCGTCATATATAAATATGTTTTCACATCCACATTATTAAATTAGGTACTCTCACGACCCAAAATTATCATTATCCGTTATTACACGTTTTACTCAATTATATCGTATAACGGCCTCATTCTTCTTTATTCTCGTAATTAAGTCATTTTTAACTCACTTCTCGTCTCTCGAAGTATTTCCTTTATCTAAGTGCAATTTCAGTAGGCCCTCTCTTGCCTTCTAATCCAACTTAATAGATGTTCCGATTATTTAATCACCACACGTATGATTTCTTAAGTCTGAAAGTCTCCCCGTTTACCCTTTACTTCCATTCACATTAAAGTTCCACTTTATGGGATTTCTCTTGACCCTACTGGTCCTCTTTATGTTCCATTATATTCTAGCAACCCTAACCAAGGTTTACTACGCATAAAATCGGATTAAGCTAACACGAGCAAAAATGCAGTTTTCCCAGGAGGGTCGATCGATCGATGAAAGGGGTCGATCGATCGAACCTTCGATCGATCGATGCTCTGGGCTCGATCGATCGATCAAGCAGTTATGCAGATTCTACAGCCAACCCAGTTACGGGATTCTCACCCCAAACTCCTCCAAATCATCATGTTACAGTCCCAAACTCCCAATCATCATGTATACCCATTTAAACAATTTCCTACGTAACACATGCGAATTTTCCTCAAGAATCATGGGTTAAAAAGGGGCGAATTCTACATAATTCTTATGAACCCTAATCTTTACTTTAACTTAATCTCTTTCATTCTTTTTCCAGACTTTCTATCTCTAATAACATGGAATTTCGTGGCTCATCCTCTATATGTGAAATGGGTTTTCAGAAATATGATCTCTAACATTATAACATGCAATATGTGTCTCCAATTTATGTTTTTCTTCAAGAATACTAATCTAATCGTACTAAGACTAATATAAAAGGATGCATTAACTTGATAAAAGCAAGATAGATACTTGCCTGGAAAATTTCAGTTCTGATTTGCGGACGATTTTGGTGTGGTTGTGTTCCCCGTCGCGCGACCTACGCGTTGGTGGTGACGGCGGTGCAATCGGAGGTGTTCTTGGCCTAGAACTCCTTGGAGAGCTTCTCCTCTTCCTCTCCAATGGCCGTCATTAGTATTTCATTGTGTTAACCCTAAAAGATGACACTTTCCATCTGATATAACCCTATAAAATTCGTGGGTTTAATTACCCATAATTACGAAATGTCCAAAATGCCCTCCCGGGGTACTAATTAGACCTAAAAATGCCCCGAGACCCAAACTAAACCCCCGGGTACAATTTTCTGACTATCTCGACCCTTCCGGCCACTTTGGCGCACTCAAAACGAACATACGAGCAACTTATAATTTATTCACTTTTATAAATCAACATTTAGTCCCGACACGACACAGGCGCGTCCCGACTTAAATTTCCATAATTGTCATTTTATTCACACGTGACAATATTATAAAAATAAATCTCATATATTACTATACTCATCCAGTAACATTCAACAAATAACAAATTTTTAATAATTAACTAACTCTCGTCACGCTAGTAAATATTTAAAACAACATTCCGGATTAAAATTAAATTAATTTATCTCAATTAAATTTAATAAATCCCTAAATTTAGAAGCCATAAAAATACGGGGTATTACATACTTCCCCCCTAATAACGGAATTTCGTCCCGAAATTCGCAAAATAAGGCCTACCAGGTAGCACAAATTCTGGATATCCTTGTCAGTACGCAAACTAACTACATATTACGGCACTCAAACATTATAGCCTTCTCCTCACAGCAACATTGTTTTACATTCTCATTGGGGACAATTCACATTGCGCTCCCAATCGACAACATTCGCATAGGTCACGCCTATACGTTATAAATTCCATTATCTCACTATCATTAGGAGGCCGCACCCCACTACATGACAACTACACGGATTTATTCATATACAAAACTCCCATTCTGAGAAAATCATACGAACATTTGATCACTCTTGTTCGCCTAAAACAGTCGTGGAATTCCACCATAGTTATCGGATATTATCTCGGCCGATCCAAAAATTCTGATTATCTACTCACCTCTAAACATACGGAAGGAGAATAGTCGAGGTTCTTCAATAACAAAACCTTAATAAGCACCTCATACGCAACATTTAGGTACGAGTGCTTCAACGGAGCATTCCTGAAATCATCGTACCAAGATTCCAAAATCTCCTTCACGTGGCTCCACTAAATCACCATGCGCTTATTCCCTGGCTAAGGGTGATACATCCTACTCGAAACGAAATCTTATCTCCGCTGGTTCCTGAAATCCCATATCAAAGGTGGGATTCACCAATCTCATCCTGATTCAGAAATTTATACTGCGCCGGACCATGAACTGGCGCGATCCTTCCTTTCAAAGGAAGTCTGGGGCATACTAGTTAATATTGTAAGCCAACCCAAAGGAATATCAATCACTTCCTTCTCGACGACTTAATTAACATGTTCGGGATAAACCCTTGATCTTGTTTTGAGGATGGCAACCCATCCAAGAACTTTACCGACTTTACCAACCTCTTCCAATTTCAGGAATTTTCGATAAACACAAAATTCTTTGGTTGATTCTCCTCTTTCAACCAAACCTTACCTATGGGCAGTGCATGTAGAGACTACTCACTACGTCCCGCTAAACATCGAATCTTCCCTTGAAATGTCTCACATTAAGTGACACGTAATACTCCCCTTCCTTTCTTGGAGTATGTCGAAAGTTCCGACCCGTGCTCTTCTCTCCACGAAGCGCACTTCTGGATCTCTCATACTATACTAACATCATTACTCTTTGTATGAGCAAGTCTCTCTCACACTTGACGAATAACAACTCTGTTCCGAGTGTGTTTCATAATAATTAAATTCTACTCTATTCAAGGAATACCAATTCTTGAATAGCTTCCCACAGCCTTCCAAACAAGTTAGGGCGTGCAATTCTAATTTCACACTTATGTATGGATTATCGCCCCTCATGTGACGTTTAATCCACTCTATCACTTCCACTTCATTATACTAGTCCCACAAACCTATATTTCACACGTCTATTACCACATCCCTTCGACTCGGACTATTTTAACTGTAGTTAACCAAGATGTCCACATTTTTACAACACTCTGACCCCTCTGGGAGAGCGAACGGCATGCTACTCTTCTGTAGGACTAACTAAATTCAATGAAATAGAAGAAATAGGGCATTCAAATTCCATGACAATAAAAGAGGAATAATAATTCTCAACCTCCCTCAGATAAGTACAACAATTTTCCCAAATAGGTACAATAACCAAAATAAATCACTAACTCTCTATTCATCAAAATAATTACAGGTCATCTCTTTTGTATAATATAAGGTTCTTTCCAGATAATCCATGCTAAAAATCATTCCAACTCTTTATTCACCTCGTGTTCTGAACGCGGTTACGACATTTGGGTATTCTCAATCACCCTAGAAATCAAAATTCTTAAATTCTCCTTACCATCGTTCCACCCCTCAAACCGTGGGGATAACTTTCAATGCTTTCTTACCACAAATTCCGGCTCCAACGGCTTTAATCACAAAATTCAACTTCCAACTTACATACATAATTACTTGATCCCATTTCGACCAGGGTACCGAACACATGGACGTCTCCCTATTTCCAACCTTACGCTAAGTTTCATGCGTGGGATGTCTCGCAAAGAGAAATCCAAATAAGGAACCCCCCCGATACACTACTACCTAGCATTGTCAGTTATCGAAATCCGCTAGGTCCTCTGTCCATAGCATGTACCCCTTTATTCCGTCCCTTGACGGAAAAGTTACAATTTCTCCCGTAATTATGTTTAACAAAGAACGTTTCGCCAATTTCACTATCGTCCCGTATTGGTTGATGGTAATTACATTCTATAAACCTCGGATACATACGATCGGAATTCCCTAAATTTCCTTTTTTTCTAACATTCGGGGTATAACTCTTAACTCCCACATCTCTTAAGGATAAATATAACACTGCACTCTTCCTATCACTAAGTCCGGAGTGCTAAACATAATACCGAGTCAAGTCTTTTCGCTCAACGGTAAATCCCGGTACATACTGAATCATACTGGAAAAGTCTATACATACTTTGGCATCAAATATCTCGAGCCCACTATCTCCTACGAAGTCTCTTGGATAGATAATATAAGTGCAAGTCCAACCTTCTTACAGGTAAAGCCTCGCCAAAACAAACATAAAACATGTTGCACTAATGCAACTACTCCGATAGCCTTGTAATAAATGCCCACTATCATACTACCCGTTTCTATAACATTTTAACAAAGACAATACCATACTCGTATATCGCATCACTACGATGAGTAACCTCAATGAAGTACGTAACAGTGTTAATATACACATTCATCCTCCGCGGATAGCACTAAAGAAAAATCCCACTACGCTAGGGAAAATATCCACATAATAATAACGTTTATGATTATATACATTAAACTCGTCTCACATGCTAATCTAGCAATGAATAAAATATGGTGACTCGCTCGTGTCACATAAAGATGTCGCATCCTCTGAGGGTACTACTTATACTTTCACCTTGTCAATCGTCTTGATTGCGCAAATGGTTTCCGGACGTAACACGTCTACTCAAACCAAACAAAATTTCTTTAATCGTTGCCTTTTTACTAGGCACCGTATTCTTGTCCTTTTTACTCACTTTGGAACATATTATCGCGAGCGATCTCACTCCGTACAAAACACCTCAACACATAATCCACTTACCACCTGTCCTACTAATCAGGTTAGGATTGTCCTTCTCTCGGACTTTAGTAAATTCGATTCCTGTTAGCCATCCCGGTTGTTCCCTTAGCTTTTTAGTACTTACTATAATAGTACTTACTGAATTTACCATCACTTGGTAAGAATTCAATTTTTTCGAATCATTTAAATGGGTCCCCTGATGTGTATCCACATCCCTTTGCGGTGTTACACGACCACCCTTATATTTAGTCTTATTCTCGACTAAATTTTTCGATCCTTTTAGCTTTCCCCCACAAAGAAGTGCCATCATCCATATTGACAAAATTCGACTTTGTCAACCTCTAAATCGACCGTCCATCAGAATTACCTCTTTGAGTGTTATCAACTATTACTACGTGTCAATCTCCCACTCGGAGTCGTTTCCCCCACTTGTATCTACATCTTCCGATACAAAATTCGCTAACGGTTAAGATTCATATTCACGAATGGACCCCTGACATGCCCTCCCTTGATGAGTTCAGAACCACATTTGTTTCTAATCCTGAACAGTTAAGGAAGGAATATACGGTCAACACTGTACCTAAGGTTCTCCTATAGGCATAGCATTCCATTTCTAAAATTAGTGGTTGACTCCTACCATTATAACTTCGTCCCGAAAGCCAAGAAAATTTTCTCTAAATTTTCACTTTTAGTTTGCCACACTCCGTACTATATCTAAGCCTTTGTATACTTTACCTCCTTTGGTAAACACATACAAATTTTCGCGTTTCTAAAATTTCCCACTGACAGTCTCTACACATTTTTGTAATACGTTGGGTAAGTTTACCCTAGTACCTCATTTGACTATAACAGCATTTGAAAATCATTGTTACACCTTAGTCGCCTTTCTAGTCGTGGATTCTCGTGCCATAATGGAGGTGACCTCGACTACGGTCATCATCCTCGGATATATTTTATAATCTCAACTAAGCCCTGCCTCCTGATGTCCGCTTAACGGTCCTCTTTTGACATCCGTCTTCGCTCGGTACACGCACACATCCGAACGAAATTAGAATTCACTGATGTATACACATTATAGCAGGAGGACGAAATCTCATCAAAGAAATCGACAATCCTAAACATAGAGCTCTATATCAAACAAAGCAACGCTGAAAGCATAATAAACCGTACAGATCCTAAGGACTCTAGAACCTGATGCTCTGATACCACCTGTGACACCCCGCCTAATTAAATACCGGGCGATCACTCCTTTATTAAATTAAAATCAAGGTGAACAGTTGGTTCATTCTTAGCATCACTATCGTAAAAATACTTTTCCAATTTAAACACCCTAAATAATTAAGCTAAGTGTCAAAACCATTTAAAACCTTATTCTCATTTTATTAAATCCGGTTATAAAACCTTAAACCATTAACATCTAAAGAGTCACACATTAAGAATAAAAATAGAATTGAACATACACGAATTTAATCATCAATAATAAATCCCAACATTTACAACACTAAAGGAAAACATCCTGATAGTAATAAATCCCGAAATAAAGGTACTGAAAGTAAAAATTTCAATCTCTGACAATACCAACTAAATAATAGAAAGAGGGCGACACATGCCACTGCT
This sequence comes from Sambucus nigra, assembly GCA_949130495.1. Taxonomy (NCBI): domain Eukaryota; kingdom Viridiplantae; phylum Streptophyta; class Magnoliopsida; order Dipsacales; family Adoxaceae; genus Sambucus; species Sambucus nigra. The sequence continues at coordinate 206,891,442 of OX422208.1, forward strand.
GGATAAAACAGAACTAGGAGTAGAGTCAATAATGAGGTCGTCTAATCAATGGCCTGCAACTCCCACAAAAGCTACAGCGCGTTCCATCCCAAGAATTCCAAGTAAGACGCCCCTGTGGCTGGGCACCTGTAATACATATATATATATATACACAAGAGAGAAGAGGTGACAACAAACGGGTCAGAGCCCGAATGTAAAGCAGTTTGAAAATATTTTAGCAAGTATTTAAAATGCTACCGGCTAATGCAACAGTCATATTAGTATGCGATACTCTCTTGAGAATTCTCACCTTTCATCTAGTGTGCACATCTATCGTACTAATGAATCCCATCTCTCTCTCTAACTTATTCTCCATAAGTTTTAACACGTGGAATTAAGGTTATGATATTCACATTTAGAAAATCTAACCCTTCAAGATTTCTTACGTTATTTAGAAAAATTCCGTATTGTTATAACGTTTCCGAATAATTACAGTGAAGTTGATGAATTTCATACTTTACTTAACTACTATTTTACTCAATAGAAAGTTTTCATATAGTTACACGTATATATATATTTATTTCTCGAATAATATATATATATATACCAACAGCACCCCACATAAAATCTATGGTGCTATACTTCCATATATAAGTATATATATACTATTCTCACTCATAAATTATATATACTAACGGCACCCCACATAAAATCTATGGTGCTAGCATACTCTGCTATCAAGTCTCCGTATCACACAAACTAAGGGAAATACTAGTTCAGAATCACTCTCGAACTGTATTAACACAAACACAAACAACATTGAGGCGAAGCATAGATTCCAAGTCTCTAAGAGGTCAGTACATACCCTCACGCCTCTTAGGACCGTCTGAACTATCGATTCGATAGCCTGTACCAAGGATGTCTATCTTCTAGGGTACGAGTCAATATCCCCCATAAAGGTCACATCGAGATAAGACTGTCCCAGCGCGGTAACCTCAGGGATAGAAAGTAGCGCGGGTACGATTTTTACACAAAAATAATATATATGCACAATCACACCGTCATATATAAATATGTATTCACATCCACATTATTAAATTAGGTACTCTCACGACCCAAAATTATCATTATCCGTTATTACACGTTTTACTCAATTATATCGTATAACGGCCTCATTCTTCTTTATTCTCGTAATTAAGTCATTTTTAACTCACTTCTCGTCTCTCGAAGTATTTCCTTTATCTGAGTGCAATTTCAGTAGGCCCTCTCTTGCCTTCTAATCCAACTTAATAGATGTTCCGATTATTTAATCACCACACGTATGATTTCTTAAGTCTGAAAGTCTCCCCGTTTACCCTTTACTTCCATTCACATTAAAGTTCCACTTTATGGGATTTCTCTTGACCCTACTGGTCCTCTTTATGTTCCATTATATTCTAGCAACCCTAACCAAGGTTTACTACGCATAAAATCGGATTAAGCTAACACGAGCAAAAATGCAATTTTCCCAGGAGGGTCGATCGATCGATGCTCTGGGCTCGATCGATCGATCAAGCAGTTATGCAGATTCTACAGCCAACCCAGTTACGGGATTATCACCCCAAACTCCTCCAAATCATCATGTTACAGTCCCAAACTCCCAATCATCATGTATACCCATTTAAACAATTTCCTACGTAACACATGCGAATTTTCCTCAAGAATCATGGGTTAAAAAGGGGCGAATTCTACATAATTCTTATGAACCCTAATCTTTACTTTAACTTAATCTCTTTCATTCTTTTTCCAGATTTTCTATCTCTAATAACATGGAATTTCGTGGCTCATCCTCTATATGTGAAATGGGCTTTCAGAAATATGATCTCTAACATTATAACATGCAATATGTGTCTCCAATTTATGTTTTTCTTCAAGAATACTAATCTAATCGACCTAAGACTAATATAAAAGGATGCATTAACTTGATAAAAGCAAGATAGATACTTGCCTGGAAAATTTCAGTTCTGATTTGCGGACGATTTTGGTGTGGTTGTGTTCCCCGTTGCGCGATCTACGCGTTGGTGGTGACGGCGGTGCAATCGGAGGTGTTCTTGGCCTAGAACTCCTTGGAGAGCTTCTCCTCTTCCTCTCCAATGGCCGTCATTAGTATTTCATTGTGTTAACCCTACAAGATGACACTTTCCATCTGATATAACCCTATAAAATTCGTGGGTTTAATTACCCATAATTACGAAATGTCCAAAATGCCCTCCCGGGGTACTAATTAGACCTAAAAATGCCCCGAGACCCAAACTAAACCCCCGGGTACACTTTTCTGACTATCTCGACCCTTCCGGACACTTTGGCGCACTCAAAATGACCATACGAGCAACTTATAATTTATTCACTTTTATAAATCAACATTTAGTCCCGACACGACACAGGCGCGTCCCGACTTAAATTTCCATAATTGTCATTTTATTCACATGTGACAATATTATAAAAATAAATCTCATATATTACTATACTCATCCAGTAACATTCAACAAATAACAAATTTCCAATAATTACTAAATCTCGTCACGCTAGTAAATATTTAAAACAACATTCTGGATTAAAATTAAATTAATTTATCTCAATTAAATTTAATAAATCCCTAAATTTAGAAGCCATAAAAATACAGGGTATTACAGATTGCACATATGCACGAACTTTTTGAACATTGAACTTGCTTGTCATATGTTGAATTTGATGTTCTCATCTCAATCGTGCTTAGTAATGGACCGAATGTACTGGAACTAATTGTGCATGTAAAAATGATTGCCCGTATTTTCTACCAAAAAATTAATTTATATTTAAGCAACGGAAAGGGGATACGAAAGAAGCAGTCTTCTTTGCATTAAAGTTCACCATTAGCAAGAGCCTAAAATAAGATTTTGGCACATAAAAACAGAAGTACCAAGGCCAAATTCATTTCATTGATGAAGCATTAATGGTGTAGCACAATTCCACTTTGTTCAACATTTTTTTTTCAAAAGGTTGAATTGATTTCTTTCTTTAGGAATGCCACTTTGAATTCGTGCACCATCACTACGTATGCCTATGTTGACTTTCCCGTTCATTAAGTTCACACTCTTTTATTCCATATCCATTGATTCAGATGTTTTCAGGCTACTCCATGGTGTGATTGTTTGTATTTGTATTTATATGTATATTTATGTACTTAAAAATTTCAAACATAGTTTTTTTTGGTAATTAACTTTATATTATAAACAAAAAGCATATACAAGAACATAAAATATGGAAAGTAGATACAAGCATCTAGAGCCAACAAGAGGCCAACTAACATAGGATAAAAAAAAAACCAAACCCATCGTAAAGTCTAGTCTAATCATACATTAAGGATTGTTGCAGACCCCATAAATTGCAGGTCATCCAGTTGTCAAATAATCTTCTAAACTTGTTCTATCTTTTCGATTTGGCTTGTACCATCTCCTTAATACCTCTGATCACCTATCCAAAGTTCTTAGCACCTCTATTATGGATCTTGTTATTTCTTTCCTACCAAATAAAGTAAGTAGTGGCAGAGAAGGAGGTGATTCTAAGAAGGGATACCAAGTTTTTACCCCTAGCTTCAGCAGCTGCTTTGGAGATCTCCTCCTCCCAGTTCCCAAGATTCCTATATGACTGGTTTCTCAGTAAAACCTCTTCCCAAACATTAGTTCAGAAAGTACATTCATTCATGATATGAGCAATAGTCTCATTGCCATAATTGCATAGGACACAATTGGAGTTATCAACAAGGCCGCACTCAAGAAGTTTGTCTTTAGTTGCAAGAGCATTATGGAACACAAGCCAAAGAATAAAAGAGCATTTCAGAATGCAGACCTTAATCTTCAGCTCTCTAAGTATAAGAAATATCATAGGCAAAGGCAATAGAGAAGTACCCATTGATGTTGGATGACCATATCACTCTATCTTCCAAATCCAGATTAATAGTAGGAAAATGAGAGTTCCCAATGTCATTGAGCTCCCACGTAACCATAGAAGGACAATTCTAGTTAGAGCCCACCATAAAGTCAACAACTATAGCCTTAGAGTTGTTAGCATCATCATAAATGGTCCTATCCCTAAACAGTGGCAATAGAGGGCTAAGATAGTGCCAATTGTCATGCCACATAAAAGTGTCTCTCCCATTGCTAAAAGTAACTTTCATGTTAGGCCTAACATCCTCCCTACTTTTAAGAATTTTTCTCCAGCTCCATAATGAATCTTGAGGACAATTAATTACCCATAATCTTCTCCTCTTTATCTTGTAGGTATGGCACCACTTCACCTGTAATGCCCCGACCCAGTTTCAAAGTTTATTAAAGGACTAACCTAATCCGGTTCGCACGTTAATTGTGAAGTGCAATGGAACACCCTAAATAATGTTTCTAATCCAGTTTTATTTGTATTTAACGTTACACTTATTAGCATGTGAGTCCAATTTACATTAATTACGTGATAGGACCCAAGGGAAGTGCCCCCAAGGACAAGTAAACATAGCTACTAATTGCAAAGGCAAATAGTTACTTACATGTATAACACTCTCAAAGTACTAAACATCATGCAACCTGGCGCAAGAGATCATATTCCTCAATTCCACCTCATTTTTCTAAAAGTATAATTTAATACCACCATTTCTGACACTATGTCCTAAGGACTATGTAGATTCATTCTTGAATTACTCTGAATCAATGTGGTCATCAAAACCCAAATCATAATCAAGTCACTTAGGCATTCTAATTTTCGTAGAATTATTTATTCACAAGTCACGCTACTTAGTCACCTAATCCCATCGGTGAAACCACAAGCATACTAGCTAAGATGCAACTGAAATCATTAAGAGTTTCCAATCATCAAACTTCCATGTGATACATCTCACACGAGCCTAAGGTGTAACCACCTAACGGCCTACACCAAAATTCGATACTTGCTAGCTAACACTACCAAAATAAATGCAACGGAATAAGAATGGCTACTAACTTAGTCAATCACCAACTCAAAGAGAAGAGAACATCATGCTCACGACCTCGACTTTATCATCAAGGTACAAATTGAAACCGTCACTAGCCAAGCGTGACAGTATCCAACTAACAACGATGCCGAAAGATCCACTATCGACCTCACCACGTCACACCTGAAAGGAACATTGAACCTAAAGCTCTAATACCAAGTTGTAACACCCCGACCCGATTTTAAAGGTTATAAAAGGACTAACCCGATCTGTTTCGCTCGTTAATTGTGAAGGGCAATGGAACACCCTAAATATTGTTTCTAATCCAGTTTTATTAGTATTTAACGTTACATTCATTAGCATGCGAGTCCGATTTACATTAACTACGTGATAGGATCCAAGGGAAGTGCCTCTAAGGCCAAGTAAACAGAGCTACTAATCGCAAAGGCAATAGTTACTTACTTGTATAACGCTCTCAAAGTACGGAACATCATGCAACTTGCCGTAACAAAATAAGGGATGTGAGCCGAATGCTTAATGGGATCATATACAAATGCAATATAGAAACAAGCGACAGAAGGGAGTACTCACACGCTACACTACATGCATGTGAAAATATGTGTATATCTACATATATACCCTTGAAAATACATATACCAATGTATTTGACCGTTTTATTCCAAAAACGTTAATTAATGCCACTTGACTTCCTTAACCTTACAAAAGAGTCACTATTTATTATCATGGTTTTAAAACTAGCATTCATTCCCATTACTCACGCAGTTAAACAAATGGCATTTGTTAGGAAAACCTCTTATATACTTTCAAAACATTTATTGTTCAAAGTTCATTAATTCACGCCTCAGTTACTTAACCATATTTCATGACTTTCATTTAACACACGCACATACCGTGTTTTAGAAAAATACTCTTTTCCTTTTAAGCCTCATGTGACACACACTTGTGTTTACTATGATTCAAGCCTTATTAGGTAGCTTAATATCATTAAGTCACCTTAACCATCCCATGTTACCACATGAACATTAAACATTTTAATGCGCTATTCTTGCATCAATAAATCTTTGGATCATTACCATCCATTTATGCCTTTTTCATGAATATTCGATTCATTACTTAGCAATATCTTTAGGGAATCCGCCAACACACGCACACCCATGGTTTCACGAAATTTCACCGCCCGTCACCAAGTGCCAAGTATCCTGCAGTTGGTTTGGGGTCTTTCACCACTAGGGACAGCATAGCCCTGCTTAATTATTTATCTCGGAATCATCCAATATCATTATCTTGCCAATGTGTTCAACATTTTCTCATGTTCACATTAATTTGACCTTTTGAGCCGAAGCTAAAACCTTGGACGTAACCATCCGCTTTTCCATTATTCATTTAGGAAAAATCATTAAATTCCATTGAAGTACTTTTGTTTTCTTTCACGTTGATTTTACACCAAAAATCATTTATGCTTTAAGGAATTATTTAATTCTTTCTTCATACGTATCAAAACACTCTTTAACATTTTATTCCAAAAAATGTTGTACTTTAAGTAAAATTATCATTTTACCCATTTATTTTCAAAATCACCTTTCACTCCATTTCACAAGTGTTAATTTCCTAAAACACAATTTAGCTAACCACATTAGCCACTTAGGTGTTTTTAATCGTTTTTCACCTTTTTACATTGGGGAGTAATCATTTACTTGATTGGAAACACTTTTACACCTATAACCCCTTTTTTAATCCAGTAAGTGTTAATATTTTTTAACATTAGTAGGTTATACTCACTAACCCCTTTTACATGTTTTACCCATTAACTCTTAATGTATACTTTCTATCAGTTTAAAAAAAACATTCTTTACTTTTAACTCGAGAAATACATCCACACTTAGGACTACTTTATAAGTAAATTGTCATTTCTTTTTTAATTAACATGTCGTCTTTTAATCTCATACTCGTCATATTATTTAGTCCTAATTTCACACACTTGAAGACTAAAATTTTAACTTTTTTCTTATTTTATGTTAAATCCAACAAATGCTTCATTAAACTTGCTTACACATTTAATATCAAAATACTACAAGTTTATGTTCATGAGAAAATGGATTTTTAACCCAAAAATCCCGTTACACGGTTTGGACATATATTTCACCAAATATTTACCAACAAATCATTATTTTCAAACATTTTATTTCATAAAATGTTTATAACATCCAAAACATTGAAATATTAACTTTTTCTATAATTTCAACAATATATAGTTTTTCAACATTTTTATTACCATAAAAATATTTATTGTTCCATTTCACTAAAAAATACACCAAGATGACATTTTCTTACATTTTTATTTCATAAAAATATTTATTATCAAATTTATTGGTAAATACACTAAAATAATATCATCTTACATTTTTATCACAAAAAAAAGTCCATTATTTCCCTCTTACTAGGAATACACAAAATAACCATTTTTTAACATTTTTATTCCGTAAAAATGTTTATTTTCGATTTTACATGAAAACTACATTTCCTACATATATTAAGCCTAATATATGTAAATAACTAACTAAAATTTTACTCATCAATAAAATCAAATCAAGGTTAGTAGATCCCACCTCTAAGCTCTCCAATGGTGGTGTTAGTGTAGGAGGAGCAACCCCCACCTCCAAAGGTGGGCCCCAAAGGGGTTGTCAAAAGCTTCATTTTGAACTCCAAACAAGACCCACTTCATCTCCATTAAAACCCCCAAACATAACTCCAAGATTCCTCCATTATAACAATAGTGGAAATGGTTGTGTTTGATTCAAATGTGGAGAAATGCACCCTTAAAGTGGTGGCTTATGGGTGGTTTATTAGGGAGGATTAGTGGTGTATGGTGGTTGGGGTGGTGGAAGCTCTCAAGCTAGAGAGAGAGAGAAAGAAAGAGAATAAATATCATGGGAAAATGCACAAATGGGCTAACTCTCACTTATATACTCCTTAAACCCGTAAGGGGTTAAATTCCCCAAAATACCCCCCACAAAATGTTGATTTTTGTCACTTTTTCTCTCCTGCCCCAATTTTTTGAAACTTTTAACTTGAGATTCATATTCCTTGCATTTTTTTGGCTAAAAAAATCATATTTACAATAGTCGTTTGGCCTCCCTTATTGTCATGTACAAGGCGCGCAAGAATCGGGACCTCGGTACAAAAGTATTTTTTTTTTCTATTTTTCTCTTCATAATAATATTTCTCAAATTTTTGTGAGTCAAAAAATATGTTCACAATATTTTTTTGACCTTCCGTGATGTCCTAAATAATGCACGCAAATTTGGGTTTCGCACTGTCGCGTGCTGACAAAAATTTGCCCATAATGGGTATAATAATTTTTTATGAAGATGTCGAAGAAGGGAAAGTTGTTCAGAATTAAATTTTACATCTTTATGGTGATTTTCAGATTTTTCTGAGCACTTTCATATTTTGACAAAATAAATAATCTTTATTTTTTTTTACTTTTGACCCCATGGTATTTTTGTATGTATTTTTTTAACTCTATAAAAGTGGTCATAGCGATATTTGGGACCGCGATGCATCCTACAAAAATCGCGCAAAGTTGCTTATCTTGTGCGTCGCGTACCGCCCAAATTACTGGATTAATAACCAAGACCGTGTCATGTCCATTCCTTGGTATTCTCGCGTCAAACTTAACCAACATAATTACTAGGACTATTAGAACTTAAACACGCATCCGTGCAAACCATGTAACGACAGAATTCTTCACCTTAATTCCTTTTTATAATGCGTCACTTTTCGTGCCATTTGGCGCAATCTCCTTATCTATTTATACCTCGAGTTTTCCTTCGAACTAAATACTTCAAATAAAATTAAGTATCTATTTTCTAGGACGGGGTATTACATCATCCATAGACTGTCCTTTTTGGAGAAGAGATTCCAGAGATTTTTCAAGATTTCCATAGCTCCATACCATAAGCCAAGGCCCCCTTCCTTCTTAGGCTTGCACACTTTCTACCAATCAACAGTGACACCCCGCCTAATAAAATACCGGGCCATCACTCCTATATCAAATTAAAACAGGAGTCTCATGTGGTTCATTCTTAACATCACTGTCGAAAACCAATTAATTACTAATATCCTATTAGGCCGACGTCAAAATTTTAAATTAACTAATCTTTTTAACCAAACCATCCAAATAAAATAAGGACAACAATTTATATGCAACAACTGAAATAAAATAAAGTAAAATAACCGAACACTCGGTCCAAATAATACAACCAAATCGAATTCCACACAAAAGACGGTAAATGAATAAATGAGTACAGTTGGGCCATTAGCCCGAATATGACTACAATACCTCCTATCTAGATCTCAATGATGGAAGCGTCTACAATAAACCTGCTTGCATCCACAGCTGCTGCAGCAAACGTCTGACTCGAATGAATTATTATCCAGGCGTCCCTGTGTCTGGACACCTATATATATATAGCAAGAGAGGGGAGAAGTAGAGAAAATGGGTCAGAGCCCGATTATTGAAAATATTTTAGCAAGTGCATAAAATCCATATTTTAAAATATGTTATTTCTCATATTTTAAACTGGTATCGCTCTTACATGAGATACACCTCACCCCTCTTCTAACAGTGCACAACTAGCGCATACCATTTTAGACAACCTAGTTAAGCTACCCTACCTAACTAATGTAATTACCCATCTTCTAATAAACCTCATCGATTCGGGTACTAAGGACTAAACTTCTCCCCATTCCCAACATTACGTTACGTTCGTGCGTGGGGTGTCTCGCGAAGCGAAATCCAAACAAGGAACCCCCCCCCCCCCGATACACTACTACGTGACAATGTTGATCACCGGGATCCATTAGGCCTTCAGTACATAACATATTTATACCATCTCGTATTTATTAATAGTTCTCATTAGAACCTATTATTCGCATTCATCTAAATCCGGATATAAATCTACCGGAAGTAATATCACACTTTATTCATTCTTTTCACTTTATACAAGGTTAGGTTATATGATATCTCATCTCATATTTATCAACAGTATACTATACGCAATAAGTATATTAATCATCCACCGAACTATAATATAAGTGGCTTAGTCATTCTCATTTACTAAGCATCCGTGAATTATCTCAAGTACACATATATGTTAATCGCAATACATATATAGATATATAGCACTCCTAGCCTCAGCTGCGGTGCACTCATACTCTGCTATCCAATCCAAGTACATCTCGTACAAAAAGGATTACCCGTTCCACATCACTCAGGAACTGTAACAATCACACGTATTGGAGGCGAACATAGTTCATGTACCTATGGGTCACGCACATACCTACGCTCCCATAAGCAGCGGACTTATCAACTCACAAATAAGCCTTTCACAGCCCTATGTTCTTGAGGTACCAAATCTAAAATCCCCCCGAAGGCAACACAGGATAAGATTGTCCTCTTTCGAACGTCAACCTCCCATGATAGCAAGTATGGTAGGTATGTCATACACATAATAAAAAAAATCATATAGGTACACATTCCACCTATATACATATATCATCAATTTGGTATTCACACAACCATATTATAATTATAGGTATTTCTCTCACCTATACATAATTCCCCATAGGTAATTATTTAACCCATGTATATAATAACATTCGAGCGTACGCACAACCCGTATAATAAATTTCCCACGTAGTATATTTATCTCTCGAATATCCTACGCATTAATCAATTTTAACTAATCCTCAATACATCATTTCCGATATTTTCTCACCGCACGATGACAATACCAACGACACCGATATATATTATTTATCTATTCTCAATCTTTTATGGCTATAATCTCCAAACTCTCGTAACGATAGCCAATAACCTTGAATATTCTCATTCACAATAATACAAGCCATCACACAATTAAAACACTACCCCAATACATGTTCCCTTATTTAACATTCAAATCACACTTAAATACCCCTTTAAGTATTTTTCCTCACGAACACCCCTATTGGGTAAATCTTGGATTTTACTTTCAACTAACCCAAGGTACACGCCTTACTAAAAAAAATATTTAGAAGTCCCCACACTATTTTTAGGAACCCCAAATATTTATCTCCAAATAATTCTAGCCTTTATTTTTCCAATTTCCGAGTGCATTTACGAGTTGGTAATTTCACCCCGGAACTGCCATCTTGTAAAAATCATAAAAATTCGAAGAAAAATCAGAAAAATACGCGGTTGGCGCCCACGCGACCGTATCAAAATTATCTACAACTTTTGTGTTTTGACCGAGAGTTTAATCGGTTGTCTTCCTGTCCGAAACAGCCCGGAAGTGAGCTGGTCACTATTCACCTTCTTCTCCAAAAATCCAAACCTCCATTAAAACACATCCAAGCTTTTTATCTCCTCTCTCATCATCATTCAACCTCAAATAACCATAAATACACACATTCAAAGGGTTCTAATCATCCTAGAACCCAGATCCAACAATTAATTTCAAGTTTCTCAAATTGGGTATTAATCGAGTTATATTCGTTTTAATCTTTCGAAAACCCCTTTGATCCACGAAATTTCAACCCAAAAATCTTTAGTTTTATACCAACTACAATATGAGAAATTAACACACTAAATCAATATGCAAGTTAAACACTTTCCTTGTGGAATAAATCCGACGTTCTCGAGTCGAATCCCGCGAATTTGGTCGGATTTTCCTTCTCTTCTTCTTCTTTTCTTTCTTCTTCTTCTTCTCTTCCTTCTCTCTACTCTCTTCTCTCTCTTAGGGCAGAAATGAAAGGAAAAGGGGGCTGCTTAAGTCTTTAAACCCGAAATTGGGTAAATGCCCAATTGTTAAATGACTCGTGTACCCGTTTACGAGCCCCTACTAGTCCAAAAATGTCCGGAACCCAAATACTACCCCCGGGTAGTCTATTTTGACTATCTCGGCCATTCTGAACCTAATGGCTTAGTCGAAATCTCCATCCGAGGTACTTAACTAAAATTCATTAATTTTTCCCCAACATGTTCAATATGCGTATTTTCCAATTTAAAATATTTTCTTTGTCGCTTTACCCAACTCGCGACATGTAATTAAAAATAATCCATGTAAATATTAATCTGGCACTTACAAACTAATATTTACTATTTACTTTATATTTTGAATTTATTCAATTTCACTCATAAATTCCATAATTACTATTCACAGTAATTCCTCAATTTACCAAATTACGCCCACCTTTGTAATTTAAATATCTTTAAAAGTACGGGGTATTACATACTTCCCCCCTTACAACAGAATTTCGTCCTCGAAATTCAGATATAGCCTGTACCACTACTCTAGGATCGGTATATACATTACGTCCTAGCTTAACCAAATTTAGATATAGCCTAACACAATGGTCTCTCACTGTATTCCACCCATCTCAAGGCGTATGCTCATATATATAGTCTCATCATCTCTATATATTTTCCCTAATCTTGCACCCTTTTTGTTAAGACCACTTAGCGTAAAGTATTTATTATTAATACCATATCTACTAGTCTCACACAGTAGAAATATTCGTAAATCCATATATATACACATATAGTCACATCATCCCTATACATATATATATATATATTAATCCTGCACCCCGGGTTAACATCCATTAGCGCACTTAATCAATAATGTTCTTGCACCCCCGGGGTTATCACCCATTAGTGCTCTTAATAATAATATCACATAATAGGCATACACACATCCTATTAAGATTCATAGGCATATTCCCATCCTAATTGTACACTTCTCATATGTGTTTTATTCTCATCGCTACGTATTATATAAATATTCAGATTACTATCTCTCTTGTAATCTACAAGGTATATTCCCTATGCCGAATAATTAAAGTATTAACTATCATATACTTTTCCGAAATTTGGTACTACATACACTCCTTCTTTACTTGGAGTATGCTAACCCTACAGTCACGCGCAAGCCACTCTTCAATACTCGCTTGAGTAAGACCCCGCTCCACTTTCTCACAATAAATTGGGTAACCTTTTCATTAAGAGGTACTTTTTAAAATGACTTTCCACAACCTTTCAATCCCATCTCGGGTGTGTTAGCTCTCGTTGCACATAAATGTTTGCATTATCATCATTCTTGCACGACATTCAATACGCTATACCGTTTAACCTTGTTTATAGCCGCCCTTCAGGCATATATTATACATATATATTTTCACATCTTTCTTCAATCTCGGACATTTTTGGGATTTACTAATCAGGGTACCCATACCCCCTATCATCCGTGCATATATGCACCACCATTGCAAACGTTTTGATACATCACACTCACTCTAAATAATGGGCCTCATTTCATTGGCCTAGTACTAACACATGGGTATCCCTTAACCCAAATAATTCGAAATTTAATTCAACTGATACTTGGAAATTCAATCCTTCTTAAGATTATCCCATCGATCTTCTTGTGGTTATCTTACAATAGTCTTCGTATATAAGTGCCTTATTGCCCTTACTTCGTGGTAGTCTTAAGATTAAGGTGTCTTTAACACACGTAATATGAGTACTATTCTAAATATTTCCCTAGTGCCCAAGACCTCTCTCAACTTCTGACATTTGCTCGGTTTCATGCGTGGGACGTCTCGCAAAGCGAAATCCAAACAAGGAACCCTCCCGTTACACTACTCCCTCGCATCATCGGTCATCGAGATATAAAGGTCCAAGGGACACCAACGGGATGTTCTAAATTTTACCTCGTTAACCTACCAGCGTACTTCTACCACTATATCATTCCATCTTAGTGAAATGCAAAATCTAACTAATTGGGCGCCTACTCTCTGCAAAAGCGCTATGAACATTATACCCAAAATGTATTTCCTCTAAATTTTCCTTCTATTCAAGGCCTGAATAAACGTCTCAAATCGATTTCCTTCACCTTAACTCACCCACATACTTGCGATGAGAGAATAATTTGCAGTGCTTCTTCGTAGCACTTATAACTCTATATGATTATTCCGTCATCAAACGTATCTCACTCAATAGTGTTTGCTCTACACTAGGTGACTTATCAACAAAACTAGCATCCTTGCATTATATAACATCTCTCCACTCCCGACGTCATTAAGGTTCATGCGTGGAGCGTCTCGCAAGCGAAATCCAAACAAGGAACCCCTCCTATACACTATTACTTAACTTTATCGGTCGTGGAGGTTCGCTAGTTCAAATATGCCACTCGGATAATCCCATCTCTCCTATCGACAAAATGTGGTCAAAACTCTTAATTCTTTCCAGGAGCCACACCACCAAGCGCTTGTACTAACACTAAGTCCTTAGCCCAAACAACAATGAGCTTAAACTCACAGCTCAATAATAAAGCCTGCATACCTTAAATTGTATCTATAAGGTCCCCATGCATTCAAATCATGGTAATGAAACATCTCCTCATCAAATTTTCATCTAAACAAGTAATCAAGGCGAGATCATCCAGCATTTATCTCGCATTCCATGCGTTATTATGTCCGTATATATATGTTTCACATCTTAAATAAATATATATACATTATACTATACACATCAAGTATATCCATACTTATATATCACACACTATATAAGTATAAATAACCATCCCTCAGAGCTATAACTCAATGGATGCAGTCTCTCAATGCTATCATCTTCCAGGGAATTACTCACACATCATCCTCGGTACCAGCTATCGGACTATCGCACCGACTTGGTAAAAACCAAATCACAATGAATGGGAAGCAATCATAGTTCCTCCGAGGAAATGAGAACGAAGCATACCCACCACGTCTCATTCCTGATAAAAATCACACAATATAAAATGGACATTATGACCTGGAGACTATACGCTCCCTGCTCCTCAAGCCAGGGGCCTCACCCAAAATGCATAACTTCCCATGATAGCACTAGAGGGGTATGTTTCATATAAATATACCAATCACATACATATATATTAAAACATATCACATATACGTCTCAATATGCTCGTGTATATATACAATATAATCGGCTAATCGTGTATATCTCTCGTAACATTAGCCCGTATTTCCCGAATAAACATATTCAATTTTTATCCTATAAGTATTCACTTACTTATAACATAAATAAATATTAAGCTTATCACAACTAGCTTGTATCCCAATTATATCCAAAATTTCAATTCGAATCCCAAGAGTCTTTATCCCATTTGACTCTTAAAATCACAAAGTCTCACAACTTTAATTTTTTTTTTTTTTTTTTTTGCATATTTCACACCTTGCACTAAAATAACTATAACTCACTCTACATAAGTCCAATTACTAGTGAGTCTATCATTCCACTGGAGAAGCCTCTTCCTCCCTTGTACCTACCTTACTCCGGTACTAACTTCACTTATCCATGTCACTCTTTATTCACCGTTGGTCTCTGACCGATTCTTATGTGAATAACCTAGAAACTTCATTCACTTCATTCTAAATCACGGGAATTTTCATTTTAAAACCGCCTGTAAGATTAATTTATGAGCAAAATATTATGCTCCTCTATATATGGTGACCATCATTCCCACTATTTCACATTGCTCCAACGAGTGACAAAAATTTCCTCAAATTTTCACATATGGGTATTTCCATACCCAACTCTAGGCCCAAGCTTTCGATCCTTCAACTTCCTAGAAGAAGTTACACTATTTTCGCCTAGCTCAACTTCAATGCACGATCCTCATCAAAGACCTCTTAACCTTTTTCCCCTTCTAACTTCACTGGGAAATTCAAGTTTAGCACCATTCTCTACTATAGTGGTGCATAGATAATTATAACTACTATCCTATAGTAGTCATTGCAGCAATCAATGACAATGCCGCAAGGAAAATGACCTTTACCGCGATCCTCATTTCCAACATCAACTTATAGCTCTAACTAAGCCCCGTCTCCTCCTGCCCTCACAATGGACTTCCATGGTCGCCCTTCGTCAATCAGCGCCCGAATCCCGAATGAGCGCGCAAAAGATTTACTATAATCTTACATAATGGCAGGAGAATGAAATCTCACAAGAGGATATAAACAATCCTAATCATAATGCTCTATATCAAATCAAAAGCAACGTTGAAAGCGTAGTACGTCCGCACAGATTCCTAAGGACACTAGAACCTGATGCTCTGATACCACCTGTGACACCCCGCCTAATAAAATACCGGGCGATCACTCCTATATCAAATTAAAACAGGAGTATCATGTGGTTCATTCTTAACATCACTGTCGAAAACCAATTAATTACTAATATCCTATTAGGCCGACGTCAAAATTTTAAATTAACTAATCTTTTTAACCAAACCATCCAAATAAAATAAGGACAACAATTTATATGCAACAACTGAAATAAAATAAAGTAAAATAACCGAACACTCGGTCCAAATAATACAACCAAATCGAATTCCACACAAAAGGCGGTAAATGAATAAATGAGTACAGTTGGGCCATTAGCCCGAATATGACTACAATACCTCCTATCTAGATCTCAATGATGGAAGCGTCTACAATAAACCTGCTTGCATCCACAGCTGCTGCAGCAAACGTCTGACTCGAATGAATTATTATCCAGGCGTCCCTGTGTCTGGACACCTATATATATATATATATATATATATATATATATATATATATATATATATAGCAAGAGAGGGGAGAAGTAGAGAAAATGGGTCAGAGCCCGATTATTGAAAATATTTTAGCAAGTGCATAAAATCCATATTTTAAAATATGTTATTTCTCATATTTTAAACTGGTATCGCTCTTACATGAGATACACCTCACCCCTCTTCTAACAGTGCACAACTAGCGCATACCATTTTAGACAACCTAGTTAAGCTACCCTACCTAACTAATGTAATTACCCATCTTCTAATAAACCTCATCGATTCGGGTACTAAGGACTAAACTTCTCCCCATTCCCAACATTACGTTACGTTCGTGCGTGGGGTGTCTCGCGAAGCGAAATCCAAACAAGGAACCCCCCCCCCCCCATACACTACTACGTGACAATGTTGATCACCGGGATCCATTAGGCCTTCAGTACATAACATATTTATACCATCTCGTATTTATTAATAGTTCTCATTAGAACCTATTATTCGCATTCATCTAAATCCGGATATAAATCTACCGGAAGTAATATCACACTTTATTCATTCTTTTCACTTTATACAAGCTTAGGTTATATGATATATCATCTCATATATATCAACAGTATACTATACGCAACAAGTATATTAATCATCCACCGAACTATAATATAAGTGGCTTAGTCATTCTCATTTACTAAGCATCCGTGAATTATCTCAAGTACACATATATGTTAATCGCAATACATATATAGATATATAGCACCCCTAGCCTCAGCTGCGGTGCACTCATACTCTGCTATCCAATCCAAGTACATCTCGTACAAAAAGGATTACCCGTTCCACATCACTCAGGAACTGTAACAATCACACGTATTGGAGGCGAACATAGTTCACGTACCTACGAGTCACGCACATACCTACGCTCCCATAAGCAGCGGACTTATCAACTCACAAATAAGCCTTTCACAGCCCTATGTTCTTGAGGTACCAAATATAAAATCCTCCCGAAGGCAACACAGGATAAGATTGTCCTCTTTCGAACGTCAACCTCCCATGATAGCAAGTATGGTAGGTATGTCATACACATAATAAAAAAAATCATATAGGTACACATTCCACCTATATACATATATCATCAATTTGGTATTCACACAACCATATTATAATTATAGGTATTTCTCTCACCTATACATAATTCTCCATAGGTAATTATTTAACCCATGTATATAATAACATTCGAGCGTACGCACAACCCGTATAATAAATTTCCCACGTAGTATATTTATCTCTCGAATATCCTACGCATTAATCAATTTTAACTAATCCTCAATACATCATTTCCGATATTTTCTCACCGCACGATGACAATACCAACGACACCAATATATATTATTTATCTATTCTCAATCTTTTATGGCTATAATCTCCAAACTCTCATAAGGATATCCAATAACCTTGAATATTCTCATTCACAATAATACAAGCCGTCACACAATTAAAACTCTACCCCAATACATGTTCCCTTATTTAACATTCAAATCACACTTAAATACCCCTTTAAGTATTTTTCCTCACGAACACCCCTATTGGGTAAATCTTGGATTTTACTTTCAACTAACCCAAGGTACACTCCTTACTAAAAAAAATATTTAGAAGTCCCCACACTATTTTTAGGAACCCCAAATATTTATCTCCAAATAATTCTAGCCTTTATTTTTCCAATTTCCGAGTGCATTTACGAGTTGGTAATTTCACCCCGGAACTGCCATCTTGTAAAAATCATAACAATTCGAAGAAAAATAAGAAAAATACGCGGTCGCTGCCCACGCGACCGTATCAAAATTATCTACAACTTTTGTGTTTTGACCGAGAGTTGAATCGGTTGTCTTCCTGTCCGAAACAGCCCGGAAGTGGGCTCGTCACTATTCACCTTCTTCTCCAAAAATCCAAACCTCCATTAAAACACATCCAAGCTTTTTATCTCCTCTCTCATCATCATTCAACCTCAAATAACCATAAATACACACATTCAAAGGGTTCTAATCATCCTAGAACCCAGATCCAACAATTAATTTCAATTAATTTCAAGTTTCTCAAATTGGGTATTAATCTAGTTATATTCGTTTTAATCTTTCGAAAACCCCTTTGATCCACGAAATTTCAACCCAAAAATCTTTAGTTTTATACCAACTACAATATGAGAAATTAACACACTAAATCAATATGCAAGTTAAACACTTGCCTTGTGGAATAAATCCGACGTTCTCGAGTCGAATCCCGCGAATTTGGCCGGATTTTCCTTCTCTTCTTCTTCTTCTCTTCCTTCTCTCTACTCTCTTCTCTCTCTTAGGGCAGAAATGAAAGGGAAAGGGGGCTGCTTAAGTCTTTAAACCCGAAATTGGGTAAATGCCCAATTGTTAAATGACTCGTGTACCCATTTACGAGCCCCTACTAGTCCAAAAATGTCCGGAACCCAAATATTACCCCCGGGTAGTCTATTTTGACTATCTCGGCCATTTCGAACCTAATGGCGTAGTCAAAATCTCCATCCGAGGTACTTAACTAAAATTCATTAATTTTGCCCCAACATGTTCAATATGCGTATTTTCCAATTTAAAATATTTTCTTTGTCGCTTTACCCAACTTGCGACATGTAATTAAAAATAATCCATGTAAATATTAATCTGGCACTTACAAACTAATATTTAGTATTTACTTTATATTCTGAATTTATTCAATTTCACTCATAAATTCCATAATTACTATTCATAGTAATTCCTCAATTTACCAAATTACGCCCACCTTTGTAATTTAAATATCTTTAAAAGTACGGGGTATTACATCAACTTTGGCCCTACT
This sequence comes from Sambucus nigra, assembly GCA_949130495.1. Classification (NCBI taxonomy): domain Eukaryota; kingdom Viridiplantae; phylum Streptophyta; class Magnoliopsida; order Dipsacales; family Adoxaceae; genus Sambucus; species Sambucus nigra. Next base: position 206,910,900 of record OX422208.1, read on the forward strand.
GTGCTTTAGCTCAGTCCCAATCCATATGAAGTCTTTAATACATTGTTCAATGGCCTTCACAACACTTTTAGGCAGGACGAAAATTGAAGCCCAATAGATTTGGTTGCTAAATAGGACAGAGGTGGCAAGTTGCAACCTCCCAGCATAACGAAGGAACCTAGAAGTCCAACTCTTAACTTTGAGAGTAATTCTGTCAATTAGATCCTTGCCATCAGCTTTGAGTCTAGTTTAGACGAGAGGGACTCCAGGTACTTGAAAAGGGGGTTTTGATGATCAAATCCAAGAAAAAAGGACGTGGAATTGATTTTATGTTGTTCCACCCCTGAATAATATAAGTTACTCTTAGCTAGGTCTAAGCCCACTCAAAATGGCAAACTCATCAAGAGCATTCTTCACACACTCAACAGATTGGATGCCACCACTGCTAAATATGACCAGGTCATCAGCGAAGCATAGGTGAGTAATATTGATTTCCTTGCATTTGGGGTGGAATTTGAAAGAGGAGCTGCTGGTATGTCTGTCCATCATGCAAGAAAGTGCCTCCATAACTAAAAGGAATAAGAAGGGAGATAGAGGATCCCCTTGCCTCAACCCTCTATTCCCAGCAAAGAATCCATTTAGTCCCCCATTAATACTAATAGAGCACCATACATTAGTCACACAAGCTTTAATCTAAGCAATAAAAATGGAAGGAATGTTGATCTGCTCCAGAATAGCAAACAAGAACTTCCAATCCATAATGTCATAAGCTTTCATGATGTCTACCTTCATAGTGAATTTAGGAGTTTCTGGATCTCTGTGGTAGTTCCTGATAATCTCTTGCAAGAGAAGAATATTATCAGTGATAGACCTGCCTTGAACAAAAGCTACTTGACTATTACTGACCAGGAGGGGCATGAGAGGTTTAAGCCTATTAGTAATGATTTTGGATATACACTTGTACACTCTGTTGCAACATACAATAGGTCTAAAATCTTTCATGGAGTTTGGGTTTGGAATTTTGGGAATAAGGGCTAAAATAATGCAATTCCACTGCCTTGGCATGTACCCAAAAGAGAAAAAGTTCTTCACCCCACTGATCACATCCTCCCCCACCACACCCCAATTCTTCTTGAAAAAGAAAGAATTAAAAACATCTGGCCCAGGGGCTTTGTTAACACTTAAATGCCGCCAGCTCTGCCTTCCTACTTAAGGCATCCGCGACCTGGTTGGTCCGTCCAAGCTTATACTCTAGCACCATATCAATCAAACTTGACAAGTTTGTCTTGCTTGCCATCGTCCCTGTTTTGGCGTGAGTTTCTTCTGGGTCAGGAAGTCACTCGTTGCCACATTATCCGTCTTGACCACGAATCGTGACCCGCCTCCACGTTCTCAAGTAGTGCACTATTGCTGTCATCTCCTTCTTTTGGCTCCATCTAGAAGGGCCTCCCTTACTTGTTTGGCTCATTGAGCTTTCGACTCAAATACACCCAAGATCCACAAGAATCGTACGAACATCTATGGAGCGTAGCAAGGAGCCTTGGCTTCAGCTCTCGTCACCTCACTCAATCCTACAGCGGACACTCGAGTCGAGGGGCTGCAAGCGAGCGAAGAAGCCCTTCTTGTAACCAAAACAAAAACCCCATGGATCCGCAAAGGCTTGTTCTGGACCACGCCGCTAGATTGATACTGCCAGCTTATTTTGGGGTGACTGCCACCTTCCTATTTGAGTAAGGAATGAATATCGGACCCCACTGACGTTCAACCGACGACCGGGCCTAGTGGTGCTTGCGGCTTTTCCTATTTCGGCTTGGATTGAAAATACTGGACAGGAAAGGAAAACGGTCCAGCCTTTCAAGCCCTACTAAGTAAAGGGGGATGTGTTGTTGGCTGCTTCAACCCCACTTCTGCTCAACAACGATCCTATCCTCTCACTACGATCATAAGGAGGAACTCGGTATGGGTCTTGATCACGTGGCAGGGGTCAGTCATAGTGCAATACCTTCAACAGCCCTTAAAGCGTGCGAGCGGCCCTAGCTAATAAAGTTGCGAGATTGAAAGGTCCGAAGGACTAAAGCTAAGGTTTTTTTAATAAGTAACTATGTAAAACAGCGGTAAACAGAATTCGTAAACTATGCAATGGCTATTTTCTTTTAGTTTATAGCAATAAAAGCAAAAACAATTCTCAACACCCTTACGAGGTAGTGATGAGTTAAACTACTCGTGTTGGCATGGAAGTCCGCCCGATAAACTGATTCCATTCTGCTACTAGGGTTCCAAACCTTCCCCTTAGCTCTATAAAGACCTTTCCTTATCAAGAGATGCTAAAGCTATTTATATAGAGTTGGTATTTCTAAGTCGGAAGGAGGTAGTAAGTGAAGGCAGTCGGTAACCCATAGATGATCGAAGTCCAAAAACAAAGGATTCTTAGCTAAGAAAAAGGAGGTCCGATGATGCTTTCGAGCAAGATGAATCTGCCTTTCCTTTCCTTTCATTCTATTCGATTTGGGAGGGCTAATCCGCACAGTAGGTTCCACACGTGCAAGTCCACCAAGGCAGGCGAGCTAACCTACCAAGACTGATACTCAAATGAGTCGCAGGGATGGCACTAAGAGAGTCTCATAGCTAAGATCCCTATCCTAGGCTTGTGTGAGCCAGGATCAAACCAAACCCTGACAAGTTTAGCCAATACAGAAAAAATCCTCCTTGATTTCAACATCTGTTACAAAATCAATAAGGCCATGGAACTGATTAGCTTCCAACTTATTAACCAAGAGGTTATTAGGAATGCTTGGGCCATGCACAAACCTCTCCTTCCCAATAAGTTTGCTAAAGAACTCAACAACTTCCTTAACAACAACATTTATGCCTTCTATATTGACCCCATTATAATCTTGAATGCTCAGAATTTTCCTCCTTGCATTGTTGGATTGGATTTTGTTGTGGAAGAAAGCAGTGTTGAGGTCACCATCTTGGAGCCATTTGATCTTGGACTTTTGTCTGAAATAGATTTCTTTAGCAGCTCTGAGATTACAATATAAAAAGAGCACTAGATTTTTTCTCCTGTCTGAGATGCATATTGGATCCATCTCTGTCCAAGTTAGCTTGGATAACATCTAAAGTCTGCTTGGCATTCTCCAGCCAAGTGGATATATTAGAAGAAAACTTGAAGTTCATAAGTTGTAACTCATTCTTGAGGCACTTGAGTTTGGAAGACAGCTTGGTCACAGGAGAAAGGGATCACTTTTCAGACCAAGAGTTCTCAAGGGTGGGAAAGAAATCTTCATGATGCATCCAGAATTCAAATAATTTAAATGGTTTAGGGAGGTTGCCTCTGAGGTTAAGAATAGAGACAACAATAGGTTTGTGATCATAAATACCAGGGCAAAGGTATTTAAATTGGGAAGCTAGGAAAGTAACACTCCATTGGGAATTATGCATCACTCTATCAATTCTAGTCTGGGTGTTAGCAGCCCCTTCACTCTTATTGGACCAAGAGTACCATAGGCCAGAGGTGGTCATGTCCTCCATCATAATACCAGCTAAGCACTTGTTGAATTCAGCTGAAGCCCTCAAATCAGTTACCATTCTTCCTTTTTTTTCTTCATTGCTTATGACTATATTGAAGTCTCCCATAATGGTCCACTGTTGATCATCAATGGTGCTACTATTTTGTCTCAAAAAAATCCACAAAGGAATTCTCTCATGGGCTAGGTTCAACCCATATATAAAGGTAGCATAGAAGATCTTATTCACCTCTACAAACTTAATCTTATAAAATAAAGCTTGAGGATGAGAATTCAAAACTTCAACTTAAAAAATGGTTAGGTCCCAAGTAATAAGGACCCTAGCAACACCCCCACTCTCAGGGCAGTTGTGGCAATAACTCCAGTTCCAGAATCCAAAGGCATGTGGTTCTTTCGGACTTTAGATTCAAAGAGACAAACAATGGATAATTGATTATCATTTATCAACTTTTTCACTTCTTTTTGCTTGTGAGGGGAGTTCAGACCCCTAATGTTCCACAAAGCAAGCTTGGTCATTTGGATTGTTCCCCCCCCCCCCCCTTCTTATTCCTTTTGTTATTTTTGTTATTTGGAGTCACCCTTAGAGTTTCCTTGTTGGCTAGCTCATCCACTGCTTTGATTTTGAGAGCTATCCCATAAGGTTCAGGTGTAGTATTTGTAATACCCCGCATTTTTATTGATATTTATTTATGGGATTAATTGAATTAATTGAGAATTAATCCGGATAAAATATTAACGAGATGTGAGTTAGTATTTGATTATAATGTGTATATATGGCAATATACGAATATTGTAACTATTGAAATTGTCGCGAGATTGAAATACGGCAGTTTGGGAAATTTTGTTGAGACGCGTGTGACAGTCGCGTCAGGAAAGATATTATTTAATTAAAAAGTGAATTTTATTTTTATTAACCATATGGTCATTTTGAGTGCGCCAACGTGTCCGGAAGGGTCGAAATAGTCAAAAAACACTGGCCGGGGGTTAAGTTTGGGTCCCGGGGCATTATTGGGCCATACCGGTAACTTAAAAGGGCATTTTGGTAATTTCGGAAATTTGGGAATTAAAACCCACGAAAAGTAGAAATAAAAATATGACTTATTCTTTATCCACTAAACCCACTAACTACACTAAGGGACTTAATGGGCTACGGGAGAAGTTAAGAAATAGTTTTAACTTGCCAAAAACCAACCCCCACCTCCATTGTCATCATCCTTAGAGAAGAACTTGTAGAGAGAGAGAGAGAAGAAAAATTCTGCACAGAGAGAGAGAGAGAACAACTCAGCCTTCAAGATTCAACATCAAATTCAGAGAAAGATTAGAGGCAAGTGATTTAATTATAATTGATTCAATGCTATGCTTTTCCACGTTTAGGATAATAATCAAATTTATCTTGGAAGATTGATTAGACCCATGAATTTGAGGATTAAAACTATGAACTATGTTAGGAATTGCATGTAGAAACATTCTAGACGAATTATGTATTCAAAACATAACCATTGATGATCTAAAAACGGAATTTAGAAGAAGTTTATTAATGTTCTTGAAAGAAATAGAAAACTGGAATTCTTGATGAAGATTTGATCCAAACAAAGCCCTTGAATGATGAATTATTGGTTTTAGAACGTTAACACTATTGTAGGATGGTTGTATGATGATATTATAACGTTATCTTAGAGTTCCATGCTTGTTAATGGTGTTTTGAGATGATTTGAAAACTGCAAATCGAAGCAGTCCGCAACCTACCTGGTGCGTTCGATCGATCGACATTCATCAGTCGATCGATCGACCACCATCGATCGATCGAAGGTCAAGGTCCATCGATCGACCTTCCCAGAAAGAGTAAAATTTCCCCTAGTTAAATTTTAATGATGTTAACCCTTGGAAAATATTATTGGAGACCTTATGAATATCCTTAGACTTAAGGAAGACCAGTAGGTATGGTTATAAAGTTTGGACCTTAATTAGAATTTAATTTGAGGAATTATTCTAAAAGCTAATGAAGCTCGATGAGTGAGATAATATTAGGGTTAAAAGAGTAATTTTGAATAAATTGATGAATTGAGGTTTGGGGCAGAAGTAAGGACCTTAAGAATAATGATGTAATATGTGGGAATAATAGGAAACTTAATAACCCCTTTGAGATAGGTTTTAAGTATAAGAATCTATGACGTGAGATGTGTCGACAGTCTACATTATATATTATCAGAAGACTAAAAATGTATACAATTAGAATAATGGTATAAGGATGTAGAAAATACCTTTATTAATATTGAGATATCTAAGATGTGTGCATGCTTAGTATATGATCTTATGTGTATGACATACCTACCATACTTGCTATCACGGGAGGTTTACATTCGCTTAGGGCCTTCTAATCCTTGTGTGCCCGGATTTAGTTTGGTACCTAGAGGACATAGTTCAAGGGAATGACTTAATTGTGAGTTATTAAGCCAGCTGACTATGGGGCGTAGGTATGTACGTGACCATGGATATGTTGAATTATATTCGCCTCCATTTTTCTGTGTTGTGCTTATTCTAACAATTCCTGAGAGATTCGGAATTTGTAATCCTTATGTACGTGATGTACCGAGATGGATAGCAGAGTATGTGTGCACCGCAGCTTAGCCTCAGGGTGCTTATATTGTATATTTATGATGCGAATAATATACGGTTGAATGAAAAGGAATTGTGATGTTTATTTATGAGAATCATTTATAGTAACTCCATAAGAAGATAAATAAGGGGACAACCTCCAGTAAACGGTAATGCTAACAATTGAGAATCCGAGTTCAGGTAAAGCTCTCTATTTAAGTAATAACATTGGGAATTCATATTGTGAATCGAGTAGTTGGGTTAGAACTTATGATGGTTTAGTTAGATAAATAACACATGTATGGGTACAGGAACGTTAGGAGTGCACTGTTAGACGAGAGGTGAGTATTTCATGTGAGAGCACGTCCTAACATGTATCTTGCATTCATTATTTTAATTGTTATTAAAGCACTTGCTGTTTTTAAAATACTCTCCACATTCGGGCTCTGACCCGTTTGCTTTCAAATTTATCTTTTTGTAAAAACCATTTTTAGGTGCCCAGCCACAAGGACACCATGCTTAGTATTTCCAGTCAGGTGATGAGCTGTAGCTGTTATGGAGGTTACAGGGCCTTGCTAGTAGACGCTTCATTTGCCTTGACTCTATATTCAGATTTCATCAGTTGTACGGCATGTCGCCCATTTCTTTTAGAGACATTTCATTTTATATTTCAGTTATTCAGACTTGGTTTGTAATTAATTCAGGATGCAGACTTTTTTTATTTCCTTTCATATTGGGATTGTTGTGAAGAGTATTTCCTCGAGACTCATCTTTAATTGTTGATTCATTATAGTTGGACTTTATCGTGAATGGTTGTGTTACATTTCTATATTTCATTTATTGCATGTTAAATAGATTTAATTTAAAATTTGACAACTCACTTTTTAAATACTAGGTGGTTAGTAATCATTAAAAATGTTTTCGACAGTGATGTTATTAACTGGGCCAACTTGGCATTGTGTATTGATTTAATAAAGGAGTAGCTACCCGATATTTAATTAGTCGGGGTGTCACAGGTGGTATCAGATCATCAAGTTCTAGTGTCCTTTAGGATCTGTACGTCTTATTATGTTTTCGCTGAGCTTTCTTTGATATAGAGCCCTATATTTTAGGACTGTTGTATTCTTTTATGTATGCTTCGCTCTTCAGCTGTTTTAAGTTTATAACTGCGAACTTATAAACTTTATTCTCATTTCAGATGCCTCCACGACGTGCGCAGCGAGTTCCTAGGGATGCACAGCCCGAGCCACAGCCAGCTCCAGTACAGGGCACCATGAATGCCGCCGAGGTTGCAGCCATTGTAGCCCAAGCGGTAAATGCCGCTCTCGTCATTGTACAGCAGGCACCACCCCAGGCGCCGATAGCCACGCCAGTTCAGGCATATGCATTCCCGTCTGCTTTGGAACGAGTTCGAGATGCTTTTCAGAAAGCACACCCTCCGGAGTTCGCAGGTAGCTCCGATGTTGTGGTATCTAGTCAGTGGAGGAAGAATATTCAGAGGCACTTGAGGATGTATGAGTGCACCGATGTTCCGAGGCAGATACTAGCTACTTTCAAGCTAGTGGGAGCTGCATTGCAGTGGTGGGAGTCTATTACCACCGCAGAGGAGAGAGATACTCTCACTATACAGGAGTTCTGGGTGCGGTTCGACCGCAAATATTTTCCGTCAGTTGTTCACATGGAAATGAGGAGGAAGTTGATAAGCCTTAGATAGGAGGGTAAGATTGTGGCCGAGTATGAGGCCGAATTCATAAATTTGCTGAACATTGTACCGGATGAGATACCGACGGAAGAGAAGAAGATTCAGAAATTCATAGATGGATTGACTTGGAGGATCCGTCAGCATTTATTGGGGAACCTCTCGTTGGCCACTTATTCTGACGTGGTTAACGCTGCATTGCTCCATTGCCAGGACCACCGCTTTCACTTGACAGAGGGGAAGCGATCAGGAGAGTCCAGCCATCAGGGCAGGACAGGGGGAAATGGTGCCAGCGGGGCACAATCAGCTCAAGGTCAGTATAGGCAGAGTGATCAGGGTTCCCAGCAGGGGGATCATAAAAGATTCCGATCAGGGGGTTTCAGGAACGGTCAGGGAGGATTCCGGAATGGCCAGCAGGGTCATAACGGCCATCAGGGCCAGCAGGGTCAAAATGGTCAACAACAGCAGTTTCACCAGGGCCAGCAAGGCCAGGGCAGAAATGGTAACGGCCACCAGGGCCGAGGGCAGCAGGGACAGCGAGGGGGAAACTTCTCGGGGAAGTGTTTCATTTGTGGTAAGTTTGGCCACAAACGTCAGGATTGTCCTGATAAGGGCAGGGCCCCACAACAGCAGCAGCAGGGTGCTCGACACGAGCCACAGAGGCCTATGTTTCCCGTCGCCCTCCCAGCACCACCGCAGATGGCAGTATTACCACCCATTCCAGCGATCCCAGTTTAGCAGGGACAGCTTCAGTATGGGAGAGTGTATCAGCTTCAGTAGGCCGCAACCCCACAGAATCCGCCAGCTATTGAGGGTATGTTCTCTATTCAGGGGACTCTGGGGTGCATTTTATTTGACACGGGGGCTACACACTGTTTTATTGCTATGAGATTTGCACGCACCATTGGGTTGTTAGACACAGCAGAGAGCACCTCTACTTATGTAGACTCACCGTTGAGTAGGGGTTCCATGATTTCGCTTATGTGTAGAGGTGTGGGTATAGAGATCGGGAGGTTTACTTTACCCGCCGATATGTTAGTGTTACAGATGACCGATTATGATGCCATTATTGGTATGGATTGGCTAGTAGCGTACCGAGCCATGATTGACTGTTTTAGTAGGAGTATTATCTTTGCCATTCCCGGGCAGGAGATGTTTTTAGTGGCGATGCCTCGTCCTGAGGGGGGATCGTCCACTCATTTGTACTACATAGAGGAGGAGACCTCTAAGGAAGTGGTGATACCACTTGATTCGATTCCGGTTGTTCGAGAGTTTGCCGATGTATTTCAGGATATACCTGGATTACCTCCGAGTAGAGAGATAGATTTCATGATTGATTTGACACCGGGCACTCGGCCTATTGCCCGCGAACCTTACCGTATGGCTCCAGCTGAGATAAGAGAGTTACGGGATCAGATTGAGCAGTTGTTGGGTCAGGGGTTCATCCGGAAGAGTACTTCGCCGTGGGGTGCCCCTGTGTTGTTCGTTAAGAAGAGGGATGGATCGTTGAGGTTGTGTGTGGATTACCGGGAGTTGAATAAGGTCACGATACGGAATAAGTATCCGTTGCCCCGAATCGATGACTTATTCGACCAGTTGAGAGGAGCTTCTTTCTTCTCGAAGATTGATTTACGATCTGGTTACCATCAGTTGCGTATCAGGGAGGAGGACGTCTCGAAGACTGCTTTCTTAACGAGATATGGTTCCTACGAGTTTCGGGTTATGCCTTTTGGTTTGACCAACGCTCCAGCCGTGTTTATGGACTTGATGAATAGGGTGTTCAGAGAGTTCCTAGATCAGTTCGTCATTGTCTTCATTGATGATATTCTGGTTTACTCCCAGACAGAGGAGGAGCACGCCGAGCATTTGAGGCAGGTTTTGCAGACGCTACGTCAGAACGAGCTGTATGCAAAGTATGAGAAGTGCGGATTTTGGCTGAAAGAGGTTCAGTTTTTGGGGCATATTATTTCCGATCGGGGGATATCTGTTGATCCGGGGAAGGTATCCGCGGGTGAGGGAGTGGGGACAGCCCACGACACCGACTGAGATCCGTAGTTTCTTGGGCTTAGCAGGATACTACAGGAGGTTTATTCGGGGTTCCTCCAAGATAGCGGGTCCCATGACACATCTGACTCGTAAAGGTGTGTCGTTCATTTGGAGTGATGCCTGTTAGTTGGCATTCGATGAGTTGAAGGACAAGTTAACCTCAGCACCTGTGTTAGCATTGCCGAGATCGGGAGTTGAGTATCTTGTTTACATCGATGCATCCTTACAAGGACTTGGAGGTGTACTGCAGCAGGAGAGTCAGGCCATAGCTTATTCTTCCCGTAAGCTTAAGCCTCATGAGAAGAATTACCCTACCCATGACTTAGAGTTAACGGCAGTGGTATTTGCCCTTCGGATTTAGAGACATTATCTTTTAGGGGAGAAGTTTCGATTGTTCACAGACCACAAGTCCCTACAGTACCTATTCACGCAGAAGGAGCTAAATATGAGGCAGCGGAGGTGGCTTGAGTTTGTGAAGGACTATCAGTTTGATATCCAATATCACCCGGGGAAGGCTAACGTGGTAGCAGACGCGTTGAGCCGTAGGCCAGTAGATGAGGTGGCAGGGGTGTGGAAGGCAAAGTGGAAGGAGTTGGGACACCAGGATGCAGTGGCCCGATCATTCATGTCAGTGATGACTGTTACACCGCAGATTGTCACGAAAGTAGTAAAGGCACAAGCAGATGACTCGTTCTGTCAGGAGCAGATAGTTCGATTATTAATAGAGGGAGCCGAGTCCTATACCGTTAGCTCAGACGGGGGATTACGCTTCAATGGGAGACTGGTAGTTCCGGAAGGGGAGGAATTGCGACACGAGGTGATGGCAGAGTGGCACGGCTCACGGTTCGCGGTACATCCCGATGGGGACAAAATGTACCAGGACATGAGACGTCAGTATTGGTGGAGCGGGATGAAGAGAGATATTGCCGTGTTTGTTTCTAAATGCGCCACTTGTCAGCTGGTAAAAGTGGACCATCAGAGATCGGCAGGACTTCTACAGCCATTAGAGGTCCCGATGTGGATGTGGGAGAGCATCTCCATGGACTTTATCACAGGGTTGCCTACGTCACAGAGAGGTCACGACTCCATTTGGGTAATTGTGGACAGGTTGACCAAAGTCGCTCATTTTCTACCCGTAAGGACAGACTACACTACGGGACAGTATGCCCAGCTCTTTATTGCAGAGATAGTGAGACTTCACGGTGTGCCCCTAAATATCGTGTCTGATCGAGACAAGATATTTGTTTCACGGTTTTGGGAAAGTTTTCAGGAGGCCATGGGCACGGAATTGCGGTTGAGTACGGCTTATCATCCACAGACCGATGGGCAATCCGAGCGTACAAATCAGATATTGGAAGACATGTTGCGGATGTGCATCATTGACTTCGAAGGTGGATGGGAGCAGTATCTTCCACTGGTGGAGTTTGCTTACAACAACTCCTACCAGTTCACCATTGGTATGGCTCCATTTGAGGCATTGTACGGTAGACCTTGTCGTTCCCCAGCATGTTGGTTGGAGGTGGGGGACAACAAACTACTTGGGCCGGAAGTGATTCAGGATACTTCGGCGAGGATAGAATTGATACGGAGTCGCATTCAGGTAGCTCGGGATCGGTAGAAGAGCTATGCTGATGCGAAGAGGTTCTTCAGGGAGATCCAAGTGGGGGACCAGGTTTTACTCAGCGTATCTCCTATGAAGAGGATTATGCGATTTGGGAAGAAGGGAAAGCTGGCACCGAGATATGTGGGACCATTTCCTATCATCGAGCGGATTGGGTCCATTGTGTATAGACTTGGCTTACCGGAGCATTTGCATCGGATTCATGATGTGTTTCATATTTCCTCGCTAAGGAAATATCTTAGAGATGATTTGGATCATTCTCACATTGCTTTGGAGGACATCGATCTCCAGCCCGATAGCTCCTACGAGGAGGGGCCGATTGCTATTTTGGACCGAAGTGAGCAGAAACTGCGGTCAAAGATAGTCCCGTTAGTGCGTGTTCAATGGCGACATCATAATGTCGAGGAGTCCCCATGGGAGCGCGAGGATGAGATGCGCGAACGTTATCCAGAGTTGTTTTTACCAGGTACTTTTTAGTTTCGAATTTCGGGACAAAATTCTGTTATTAGGGGGGAAGTATGTAATACCCCGCATTTTTATCGATATTTATTTATGGGATTAATTGAATTAAATGTGAATTAATTGAGAATTAATCCGAATAAAATATTAACGAGATGTGAGTTAGTATTTGATTATAATGTGTATATATGGCAATATACGAATATTGTAACTATTGAAATTGTCGCGAGATTGAAATACGGCAATTTGGGAAATTTTGTTGAGACGCGTGTGAGAGTCGCGTCAGGAAAGATATTATTTAATTAAAAAGTGAATTTTATTTTTATTAACCGTATGGTCATTTTGAGTGCGCCAACGTGTCCGGAAGGGTCGAAATAGTCAGAAAACACTAGCCGGGGCTTAAGTTTGGGTCCCGGGGCATTATTGGGCCATACCGGTAACTTAAAAGGGCGTTTTGGTAATTTCGGAAATTTGGGAATTAAAACCCACGAAAATTAGAAATAAAAATCTGACTTATTCTTTATCCACTAAACCCACTAACTACACTAAGGGACTTAATGGGCTACGGGAGAAGTTAAGAAATAGTTTTAACTTGCCAAAAACCAACCCCCACCTCCATTGTCATCATCCTTAGAGAAGAACTTGTAGAGAGAGAGAGAGAAGAAAAATTCTGCAGAGAGAGAGAGAGAGAGAACAACTCAGCCTTCAAGATTCAACATCAAATTCAGAGAAAGATTAGAGGCAAGTGGTTTAATTATAATTGATTCAATGCTATGCTTTTCCATGTTTAGGATAATAATCAAATTTATCTTGGAAGATTGATTATACCCATGAATTTGAGGATTAAAACTATGAACTATGTTAGGAATTGCATGTAGAAACATTCTGGACGAATTATGTATTCAAAACATAACCATTTGATGATCTAAAAACGGAATTTAGAAGAAGTTTATTAATGTTCTTGAAAGAAATAGAAAACTGGAATTCTTGATGAAGATTTGATCCAAACAAAGCCCTTGAATGATGAATTGTATGATGATATTATAACGTTATCTTAGAGTTCCATGCTTGTTAATGGTGTTTTGAGATGATTTGAAAACTGAAAATCGAAGCAGTCCGCAGCCTACCTGGTGCGTTCGATCGATCTACATTCATCAGTCGATCGATCGACCACCATCGATCGATCGAAGGTCAAGGTCGATCGATCGACCTTCCCAGAAAGAGTAAAATTTCCCCTATTTAAATTTTAATGATGTTAACCCTTGGAAAATATTATTGGAGACCTTATGAATATCCTTAGACTTAAGGAAGACCAGTAGGTATGGTTATAAAGTTTGGACCTTAATTAGAATTTAATTTGAGGAATTATTCTAAAAGCTAATGAAGCTCGATGAGTGAGATAATATTAGGGTTAAAAGAGTAATTTTGAATAAATTGATGAATTGAGGTTTCGGGCAGAAGTAAGGACCTTAAGAATAATGATGTAATATGTGGGAATAATAGGAAACTTAATAACCCCTTTGAGATAGGTTTTAAGTATAAGAATCTATGACGTGAGATGTGTCGACAGTCTACATTATATATTATCGGAAGACTAAAAATGTATACAATTAGAATAATTGTATAAGGATGTAGAAAATACCTTTATTAATATTGAGATATCTAAGATGTGTGCATGCTTAGTATATGATCTTATGTGTATGACATACCTACCATACTTGCTATCACGGGAGGTTTACGTTCGCTTAGGGCCTTCTAATCCTTGTGTGCCCGGATTTAGTTTGGTACCTAGAGGACATAGTTCAAGGGAATGACTTAATTGTGAGTTATTAAGCCAGCTGACTATGGAGCGTAGGTATGTACGTGACCATGGATATGTTGAATTATGTTCGCCTCCATTTTTCTGTGTTGTGCTTATTCTAACAATTGCTGAGAGATTCGGAATTTGTAATCCTTATGTACGTGATGTACCGGGATGGATAGCAGAGTATGTGTGCACCGCAGCTTAGCCTCAGGGTGCTTATATTGTATATTTATGATGCGAATAATATACGGTTGAATGAAAAGGAATTGTGATGTTTATTTATGAGAATCATTTATAGTAACTCCATGAGAAGATAAATAAGGGGATAACCTCCAGTAAACGGTAATGCTAACAATTGAGAATCCGAGTTCAGGTAAAGCTCTCTATTTAAGTAATAACATTGGGAATTCATATTGTGAATCGAGTAGTTGGGTTAGAACTTATGATGGTTTAGTTAGATAAATAACACATGTATGGGTACAGGAACATTAGGAGTGCACTGTTAGACGAGAGGTGAGTATTTCATGTGAGAGCACGTCCTAACATGTATCTTTCATTCATTGTTTTAATTGTTATTAAAGCACTCATTGTTTTTAAAATACTCTCCACATTCGGGCTCTGACCCGTTTGCTTTCAAATCTATCTTTTTGTAAAAACTATTTTTAGGTGCCCAGCCACAAGGACACCATGCTTAGTATTTCCAGTCAGGTGATGAGTTGTAGCTGTTATGGAGGTTACAGGGCCTTGCTAGTAGACGCTTCATTTGCCTTGACTCTATATTCAGATTTCATCAGTCGTAGGGTATGTCACCCATTTCTTTTAGAGACATTTCATTTTATATTTCAGTTATTCAGACTTGGTTTGTAATTAATTCTGGATGCAGACTTGTTTTATTTCCTTTCATATTGGGATTGTTGTGAAGAGTATTTCCTCGAGACTCATCTTTAATTATTGATTCATTATAGTTGGACTTTATCGTGAACGGTTGTGTTACATTTCTATATTTCATTTATTGCATGTTAAACAGATTTAATTTAAAATTTGACAACTCACTTTTTAAATACTAGGTGGTTAGTAAAAATGTTTTCGACAGTGATGCTATTAACTGGGCCAACTTGGCATTTTGTATTGATTTAATAAAGGAGTAGCTATCCGGTATTTAATTAGTCGGGTTGTCACAGTATCCTCATTATTCTCATCCATCTCTTCCATATCTTCACTGATAAGAACCCCAAAGGCATTAGAGGATATGCTAATAAGGTCTTTGGGCACCTCCTTAGCTTCAGTGTTGATAGCTTCCACACCTTTGTTGTTGGATTTGCTTGACTCCCCCATGCTAATTTTTGTCTTCCCAATCACTTTAGTCCATTCCTCTTTGGTGTTATCTTTGACTTGAACCTCTATTCGATTATTTTCTTTAGAGATTATCATTTTCTTCCCCTCTTCCATGGGGCATTTTGTAGTAGAATGACCAAACACAAGGCACTGACTTCATAATTGTGGAATGGATTGATACTCCACTCTTATTTGTGTGGTTTCCCCATCCTCCAACGTGAGATCAATGGTTTTTGGGTACTTGGATTGGGCCTTCATTTCCACACAGATACGAGTGTAGCTAATTCTTCTCATATTTTCAGTGATTGAATCTGCATAGATAGGAACTCCCATTGAGCTAGCAATGTAACTCAGACCTTCAGCTGTCCAAAATTGTAGGGGGATGTTATGAAACATGACCCGTACAAGAACTTTGTCAATGGTATCTTTGTTAAAGTTGCAATTAGGTTTCCATTTCCTTAGAATGATTGCATTACCTAAGTGCCATGGCCTATTCTAAATTTAATCCAGTTGCCTTTAGCCTCACCCAACGTTTTCTATAACCCATCTAGCAAGGTTTTGTTGGTTATTTCTGTCTGGCCATTGCATTATGGATACCCAGGTGCTGAATGAAGTTCTGGATACCTGACCGAATATTGCTCTCTTTAAATTCTTCATTATCAAATTGAGTGCCATGGTCGGTAATGAAGGCACAAGACATGCCATACCTACAAATGATCTACTTCCATATAAACTGGAAAACCCTTTGATAAGGCATATCAACCAAGGGCTCAGCCTCTACCCATTTGGTGAAATAATCAACAGTTACACCCAGGTACTTGAATTTTCCTTTGGTGGTCGTCAGTGGTCCGACCAGGTTAATTTCCTATATAGCGAAAGGCCATGGAGAAGTGATGGGTGCTAAAGTTTCTCCTGGTCCTCTATGGATGGTGGCAAATTTTTGGCACTTATCACACTTCTTGGTGAAAGCAATACAGTCTTCTTTCATCGTCGGCCAGTAGTAACCTTGCATTTCTATCCTTTATCCTAGAGATCTCTCGACTATATGAGCTCCACATGAGCCTTCATGCACCTTTTTGATCAAATTATTTACTTCGTTTGGATGACCACAACGAATTAGGGAAACAATATACCCTCTTCGATGTAGAACACATTTTCTCAACAAGTAATTAGCTAGTTTCTTTCTGGTCGGACTACAGTGTTCCTCTTTCAATGTATTCCCTAATTGGGTCCATCCATGAAGGACCTAATTCCATAGAGATGACGCTGACTTACATCCTATCAATACTTCTATAGGAAAGAATCTCCACTGGGATTATTCGTCTGAGTTCTGTTTGAGTTGCTGAAGTAAGTTGAGCAAGAGCATCTGCTTGGGCATTCTCTAGTCTGGGAATCCTCACCATCTTGACTGAAATGAACAAAGAAATAACCTCCATAGCTATTTTATGATATCTCACCATAGTTTCCCTTTGACGCCATAAATTTTTTGCATTTGATTAGCAATCAGCTGAGAATCACTATATACCAATACGTGGTCGGCTCCCAATAAAGAAGCCAATTCCAATCCTGTGATTAATGCTTCATATTCGACCTTATTATTGGAAGCCTTGAATTGGAATCGCATATCATATTCCACATCCAAGTTATCCAGAGTGTTGATGATGAGGCCTACTCCACTTTAAGTAGCATATGAGGATCCATCTACAAACAACTGCCATATTAGAGTACTATCAGAAAAACTCTTCTTCTATCAGCACTCCCTACTTGAACATCTTCTTGCTATGTTGAATTCTTTCTTGAGAAACCGATGAGTCAGGTTAATCGAACACAATATTTGTTTGCTTTTCAGCTAAGCTCTCTCCCGTAGAAGTCTAGTCGGTAGGAAAATGTGGATTATGTTGTGCCTCTGCATATGTGAATTCGGCAATGAAGTCTTCCACTGCTTAGACTTTTATTACAAATTTAGGCTCATAAATAATTTCATACTCTCCCAATTCAACTACCCAAGATATTAACCTGCAAAACTTCTCAGGTTTATGCAATGCTTGTCGCAAAGGCAAATATGTGTAGACGACAATGGTGTGGCTTGAAAGTATGGCCTCATCCTTCTAGAAGCTTCAATGAGAGCTAGGGATAACTTCTCCAGACGTGGATATCTGATTTCAGCTCCTCAAAATGCCTTGCTAGTATAATATAGTGGCCTTTGAACTCCTCCATCTAGTCGAATCAAAGTCGAAGTGACAGCTGATTCAGAAACAACAAAGTATAAATATAGTTTCTCTCCCAAAATTAGACGGGAAAGGAGTGGGGGAGAGCCCAAGTACTTCTTCAAATCTAGGAAGGATTTCTCGCATTCATTATTCCACTCAAAGGTTCTTCTAAGCACATTAAATAATGGAAGACATTTATCAGTTGCTTAGGAGACAAAACGGTTCAATGCAACTATTTTTCCTGTCAGTTTTTTAACTTCTTTCTTGTTGGTCGAGGACTGCATTTCAAGAAAGGCTTTAATTTTGGCAGGATTTGCTTCTATTCCCCTTTGATTGGCAATGTACCCTAAGAACATCCCTTCCTGTACTCCGAAGATACATTTGGTTGGGTTGAACTTCATCTGATGCTTTTCCAGTCGATCAAAGGTTTGAGCTAAGTCCGCAATGTGGTCACCATCACGTTTGCTCTTGGTGAGCATATCATTTACGTATACCTCCATGTTTTTACCAATTTGGTCTTCAAAAACCTTATTCACTGGTCTCTCATAGGTAGCGCCAACGTTCTTCAACCCCAAAGGCATGACATTAAAATAGTAAGCTCCTTGGTTGGTAATAAAAGAAGTAATTTCCTTGTCTTCTGGTTTCATCTTAATCTGATTATAACCAGAATATGCCTCCATAAAACTAAGTAATTCATGACCTGCTGTAGCATTGACTAGTTGATCAATCCTTGGTAAAGGAAAATGATCTTTTGGGCATACCTTATTGAGGATTGTGAAGTCAACACACATGCGTTATTTGTCATTATTTTTTCTTAACCATAACCACATTAGCCAACCAGCTTGGATACTAAACATCTTCAATGAACCATGTTCGCTGCAATTTTTCCACTTCCTCCTGGATTGCCATATTCTTCTCGGGGTTGAAGACTCTTCGGTTATTGCTTAATTGGCTTAGCATCTGGGCATATATTAAGCTCATGGCAAAGGAAGTTTGGATCAATCCCTGGCATGCCTTTGTGGCTCCAAGCGAACACATATTTCCTCTCTCCGAGGAATGTAATTAATTACTATTTGAGAGAGGGAGATAATCTAGAACCGATCTTGGTGGTTCTCTCTGGCTTCTCGTCGTCCAGTGCGATAACTTTTGTTTCTTCCATAACTTTCCCCTTTACCAACTTCTCTTCTTCCCGAGGATCCAGAGTGTCATTGTAAAAGGTGGTTGTGCCCTTCATTTGGATTTCCTGTTGGTTGGTTAAAGTATAATAACATTCCCCGGCTTCTTTCTGATTGCCATTTACTATGCCAACTCCATAATTTTTTGGAAATTTCATGCATTGATGCACTGTGGATAGCACAGCCTCTAGCTGTATTATTCCCACTCTTCTTAGGATTATATTATAAGTTGAAATCACACACAAAAAAAGAATTCTTTCTTTCCTGCTCGTCGGCCAGATGCCGACTAAGACTTCCTACTTTATTATTCCCAATGGGTACACTTTCTCTCCTGCAAATCTAATGAGAGGTTTATGGTATGGTTTTAGCTTGCTGTCCTTCAGCCCTAAGCTTTGCAAATAGTTGTAGAACATTACATCAGTCGAACTCCCATTATCAAACAATATCCTTGCAACTCTGCCATGATGAACTTTGCATAACAGATCCGATCACTTACCTGTCTCTGTTGACTTTCCTTGGCTGACTACCATTGGATTCAACCATATCAATTTTTATGACGGTTAGATAGGCCTTGGCTTCATTTAAGTAAGCTTGTATGTCTGCAATTACGTCTCCTCTTCCAGCATCTCCTCATGCGATGAAGTAGCATCCAAAGGATTTCATGCCGACCTCCACCTCTGATTCATCAGGTTTCTTCGGCAAGTGTGAATATTCTTTAAAATTATTGGTTCTCACCCTTTTGTTGTCTTCACTTACTCGGCCTAGAGATTTAGACCTCCTCCGATCAACTCGGTTGCCATTCCGATCAACAAAGTTGCTCAATTTTTATCGCCGAATAAGATTTTCAATCTCATTCTTTAGTGCAATGCAGTTATTGGTGTTGTGTCCATGATCCCTGTGAAAATCGCAATACTTGGACTTATCCCTCTTATTGGGGGATGTGTTCAACTTTTCAGGCCAATTCAATTCTCGATTTCCTTTGATTTCCTCCAAGATATGGTGAACACCCTTGTTAATGGGTTTATATTCATCATAATCTTGATCCTATCAAGCTTTTTGTCCTTTTGCTCCTTCTCGAACGAGATAGAGTTGTTTATCTGATTTTCACCCTTGGTCTCAGGAATAGCCTCCTTGGCATTTATTATCTTTCCATCCTTTGCCATTAATTTTGTCACGGTCTTGGGTGGATTCTTCGTTAAAGCATAATAGAGATCTTTAGCTAGCAACCCCTCATAAGTGCTGCAATGGCGGTCTTCTCCTCATAATCCACCACCTCTAGTTTTTCATTATTAAAACGTGTAATATATTCTCTAGTGCTTTCTCCCGGCTTTTGTCGCACAGTCAAGAGATGGTGACACTCTTGATCGTCTTAGCCCCAAAGCAAAAGTTATCTATGAATAATTCAGCTAACTGATGAAAACTAGAGATTTTACCTCTTGGGAGATTTATTATACCAGATTTGGTTTGGCCCTGTGATAGGAACTAGAGAAATCTCTACACCTCATCTCGTCGAGAACTAGAGAATTTATATTCTGAAATAAATTAATTAATTCGAAAATAATTATTTTAACCTTAAAATAAATTTACCATTTTTTGGAATTAATATATTTACAAATTTAAGTGATGAAAAATATAAGTTCAAGCAAGCACAAATAAATAAGCAAATAAAGTGCAAAAAATAAAATGACACCGAATTTAATGTGATTCGGCCAAAACTCGGCATACGTCCACGCGCCTAGAGCAACTCCCATCTCCTTGCGCTTCATTATTACTGATCCACTTGACAGTAGGATCCAACCACCAATTTACAAACACTTGAAGCAAATACCGGCTCCAAGAACTTGGCCCACTTTAGGATAGGTACCAATCACCGCTACAAACCGAAGCTTCAACAAAGCTTCAAAACAAATTTGAATTTGTCATACAAGGTTGAATAATGAAACCCCTTAAAATATAAATTGCAATCTGAGTTTTTTCTTCTTCAATGAGACTTCAATAAATGATGTTGGTGTAGGCATAAGTCTTCTTCTTCAATGATTGAGCAGAATGTAAAATTAATTTCTCACTTGAATGATGTAGTAGTAGCTGAATAATAAATTCAAGTGCTCTCAATAAATTCTCTAGTTCTTGCTCATAGAATTCATGTGTGTCTTCAATGCAGATCTTGAATATTTAAGATGGTCTTCAAAAACTAATTGTTAGAGACATCCATTGTGAGCATTAAATGCTCTGATTTTTCTAAGATGATGTAGCTGAATATTTGATCTGCAAATCTCCATTTTGCTTCTCAAAAAAATGTAGCCGTTGAAGTGTGGAAATGAACATCCTGAAAGTATGGGACTAAAAGATGCTATGATATATCCTAGAATAGCTTCCTGTTAGAGTATGTTAGTCCAAGAGAGAGACAATATGGTATTCAGATATATAAAATGATGTTAGACATTTGGTGTAAAAAAATTAAGTGCTTTGTCAAAAAGTTTAAACTATCGAGTATAAGACTGATATAAAAAGATTTATAATCAATATATTATTAACACTGTTAAAGAAATTTACAACTCTGAATGACGGATGCGCATGGTAAAATTATACTGACATTGGAGGTAGCATCAAAAAGAGGTTTTGATAGATATGTCCGTACACAGGAGATTACATGCTAGAAAGTGGTGTATCGTAAATGAAGAAGCTTTGAAGTACAATACTTAAAAAAAACAACGCCATAATATAATCGACACATTCTTATCGATAGAAGTTTAGACAAACTAAACTGTCTAAGCAGTCAAGTCTGTAACAGTAAATCAATGACGGGTTTAAGCTATAAAAACCGAAATCTCATAACCAAATGACACAAGTCCTAATAAAAAGGACGAAATCTTGCAAAAGCAACTAGTAGAGATAAGGTCAAAATCCAGCGGTGCAAAAAAATAATAATTAGCTACAACTATTAAAACGATATCTCTTACATCTAAGGTTCTCCTAATGGGTTCATATGCGATCAAGTCAAGTAAGTGACGCTCCTATGGTTTACAAAGTCTAAACCTCACTAAGGTTACTGCCTATGTTAGCGGAAAGTCACAGCTAGTATAGCTATTGAAACCACAAAATCAACAGAACCAAAAGTTAAAACGTATGAAATCGGCTAAGAACCTAAGGCTATATGCTTATGAACCTAAAGTCTCCCATATAATTCTATGAGGTCAAATCAAGTAGCAGGTCAAATAGAAAACATTGGCTAACATGAGAAATCTCTTATATATATATATATATATATATATATATATATATATATGCGTGTAAGTTTGAGGCTAAAAAAAATAACAGTTGTGGTAGGTATCAATGTCATGCCCATGAGCTATTAAATCACAGTAGATCTTTAAAAACCATCTAACAGGGTATGGCACAATCTGAAATTACGTGCCTCGATTGATATAAAAGAAAGCATAATTACTATAGAGATATATGGAGAGAGAAAAAACATAAATAAATAAAGTGCGTATAGTGTATAGTATAAAAGTAACGTATAAAAAAAAATATGTTAACAAAGAAATAATATAACGGTGGTATAAAACAAATGATTTGACCAAATTTTAAAAAAATGTTGAGCATATAATTATATATATAAACAAGTTGAACGAACAAAATTGATTTGGCGGGTCCTGTAAAAAAAACGCTTAGAAGCATTATAGCTTATGTCCAAAAGAAAGGTTAGCTGACATACGGTAATTATTCAAATGTGTAGTCATTTCAAATTTCAAGTCCTGTAGAAAGGGAAAGGCCTTATCAAGGTTCAAGGAATCCTTTATCCTTTATATACTATAAAATACTCTACAAAACTTTGATTCTACTTAATTATAAGGTTGTCCACGTGGCACTCCCTTGTTTTCATTTCATTTTTCTTTCCACCGCTATCAATCTTTTTTACTTCCCTTTTGGTCTTTCTGGTCTCCTTTTTATCATTTACAAAGTAAACATTCCTCCTATTCAATCCGTTTCTCTCTGGCTCTATTATTAAATGGTCATACAGTTTGTGACAACCCGTTATCCGAAATAAAGGGTGGCCAGCCCTATACCCCGATAAAATAGGAAATCATCGATAAATATCATTCTCAGCATCACAACAATAAGTAAAATATAAGGAATAACCACTCTATATTCCAGAAAACGGGTTATCAAAAACTTTGATTTAAAAAAAAAAGAAACATTTTCAATAACCCCTAATAGAAATAGAGGGTGGAAACCCCCACAAGCACATATAAGAAATCCCGAAAGATATAAGAGACCGAATGAAATGTCGGTCAATACCGTCCATACAACTTACATAATGTACCAAGTGTTACATAATAAAATTCATTATACAATTACAATTGTTTGGGCAACGAGCCCGAGTAAACTGAACATAACTAGAAACATAAATGGAGGCGTTTACACAAAATCCCGTGAAACCCGCACAGTGTCACGGCTCCTCAAAACATGCGGAAAGGAAAGTCATTACTGGCGACCGTGCGGAGGAACACCTGAACGGATCATATATATATATAGAGGTACAACAAGAAAAGAAAACCGGTCAGGGCCGGGTATATGTGTGATCAATAGATAAATGACAGGTATGACAATGATGCACAATAAGCATGGATGAGTCTAGCAGGTTAACATCATAAGGAACTAAAACTGATAAGGTGAGATTCATGTTAAAACAGAATTAAATGTACTTATGAGCCTTTATCGACATTCATCATATTTCTATTCAATCTTCTTTTCCCTTTCTTATTAGGAATACAATGATCATCATGTGCTCTATATGGCACTAATCTCAATAACATGCTCTTTGCGGCATAAGTTTGCTCTTTATGGCATTAATGTTCCATCGAGTCCAACTCGATAATTAGAATAGTCATAATTATAAATATAACGATTCTAAGACCGCCCGTCCGGGTTTCCCCACTGGGCGCGCCCCTAAATAACCATCATCTTCCAGGGCCTCCAAGACCACCTGGGCACCTAACGAAACACGTCGGGAAGCGGCCATGAGCCTGCGTGATAGCCAAGACCACACCCGGAATCTTCCTATCAGCACAGAAAATAATACATAACTATAAGCGCTCCCATGGCCTAGGACTATATCCACCCTGCATTCATTAGCCAGGGGGCTTCACCTATCGAGCGGACTTCCCTTAAGATGGTATTTAGAGAGGTGTGTAACATTCATTTTATTAATTTCCATTACATGATTAAGTAAATTATCATTTACCTTATCAATTACCCATTTTAAATAAATACATAAGTTAAATCGGGACTATAGACAATTCTTACCGACATAGCATCCTCAAAAGGAATTCAGACTCCAAAGTTATCCCCAAGGCCTCTTTTAGGCTTTAATATAAACCATCAAGTCAAATATACTCAAGTTGAATTCTAAAGCCTCCAAATTAACTTTAAAAATATTCTAGATCCTTATAAAACTACTAGACAAAGTAATGCCTAAACATCACTTTAAACTCTCCCTTGAAAGAACCCTAGATGAACCCTTTCGAGTCTAGGATGTCGACCCAACTCAACTAGAACTCTAAACCCTATGTTTACTTCATTTAAGAAGGTCCCTAATCAAAAATCCTAAAGAAAAGGGGTCAAAAATGAAAAAGAAAAAGTTGGAAAAATGCAGGGCAACCGAATCGATTCGCCCCCTTGGCCGAATCGATTCGGTCAGAAAATCTGGGTTTCTGCATAACTGCCGAATCGATTCGGATGGGAGACCGAATCGATTCGGTCAACAAGACCTGAGCACTGCCCCTAGCCGAATCGATTCGCCCAGGGGGCCGAATCGATTCGGGCCTGCGATTTTGCCAAGAAATGGCTATGGAGTCTTAGACTCCATTTTCTACCCAAACTCAATCTTCTCCAAACCAAACTCATATATTAACACTATAAGAACATCAATGATGCTATTGATCATCTTAAAACCTCATGAATTAACTTTGAATGAATCAAAACCCCAAAAACACATAATAAAACCCTAAGTTGCTAAACTAGGATTAATACACCATTATCATAAACAATCATCTATCTCAAGACAACAATTAGCAAGTAGAAACTTGCCTTGATTCAGCAAATATGCAGATTTCTAGGTGTAGTGGCAATCTCCCTCAATCTCCAAAGCTTTCTCTCCACTTCTCTCTTACTCTCTTAGGCTTAGGAATGAAATTAGGGGAAATTAGGAGACTTAGAAGACTTAAGTCGTGGCTTAAGGTAAATGGCCCACATAATTTAACCAAAAGTGCGATAAACTAATACGCAGTAGCATAATTAAGGCACAACCAGTCAAAAATGCCCAAAACTAAAAAATACAATATGGCACATTATTTGACTATCTCGCACATTCCGGAATCGACTGCAACCTCCAAATTATCATTTGGACATTTTAAAATTAAATTTAGATTCCGGTCTCATTATTAAGCCAAATATCATTTTAAATTCAGATGATATTAATAAACATGACATAGCAATATTTTCCCATATTTATGATATGTATGCTAACTCACAACAAACATTAACTTTTTTACATTGAATCAATATTCAAATCATAACCCAACACTGGTCTCTAATTACTATACTAAGTAAATAACGTAAAATACGGTCCCATAAGCGAGGGTTATTACACAGTTCTCCCTCAATCACCCTTCGCATCTTCCCCTTTCCAAACCCGGACTCCTCCTATCTGCCCCGGATATTATTTCTCGGTGGCCTCCATAAAGGGGATTTCATGGGGTTGGTTTTCTCCATCGGTCAAAATATAATTTTTTTGCTATTTTTTTAAGATTTGTATACATTTCTTATAGTCTAATTTGTTATGGCGCTAGAGCTTTTTGTGAGAGTTTGTTTGTTCCTTTCTTATGGTGCGATTTGTGTTCAAATTTAGGTTTTGCATACAATTTTGGGGATTTGTAATTCAAGGTTTTGTAAGTTAGGGCTTTATAATTAGATCTGTTTATGTTTATGTTATGGGATCTAAATATTTTTGCGTTTTTGTTGTTGATTTTATCTTTTGCAGATCAAGACAAGTATATCTACAATTTTGGATCTAAACGGGTAATCATCACTTGCTATGTGTTTTGTGTTATTGAGTATATTTTTGTGCATTATGGGTATTTGAAGTTTTGGGCGTTTTTACCTTTTAGGGTTTTCACTTCTTTGATGTATTCAAGGTTATGACCTGGTTATCATGTATGATTTGTGACACACGCGCCATGTATTTGATAAAAATCCTCATACAGTTTTCTCATTTTTTTCTGTACTTTATCCTTTTTTCAATAAAATTAATTGGATATGTTAATACTTTTACATTTGTTTTCTTCCCCTAGGTTTCTAAAGAGCGCACACAGTATGGAAAGATAACCCGGATGAAGAAACATGTTATATTGGCTCTTGGGCGGGGTGCTACTGCCATCTGCTATATATTTGATAAAGTGGTGCTCTCATTTTTCTTCTTTATGCAGACTAATATGGTTTAAGTGCGGAGGTATCATGTATAGTTATTCTATGATATTAATTCTTTCATATGTGTATTTGTTCATCCCCATCCTATATAAGTTTATGTGTTGTTGGTTTCCAAATATAATCAGTAAATTATGAGTTGCTAACTAAGTTTTTCAAGAATTTTTAATATCGCAAGCTAACCATTTGATAAAATTCCATGGAAAAAACTTGAACTGCATCATAACAGTAAATCAATGTTTGAGTTATGATGGAGAATCCGTTCTCTTGGTTCTATGTGCTCGATTAATTTTGTGTTTTATATTTAAAAATTGATGATTTTTTGTCAAAATTTATAATAAGATCGCAAAACTTGCAACAAAATAGTTATTGAAAAACAATATGAATCCTCCATACATTTTGAAAAATGCATTAACTTTTCGGGATGTTACGTAGATATTTTTTTTTTACATGTTTTGGAATCATAATTGTTCTGAAGTTTTTTACAGGTGAATTCGGGGTCTGCAATGGCGCCGGTGGGGTTAAGGCCAGGGCAGGATCAGGTGCATCATCATCAACATCAAAAGGCCCATTATCCGCATTCAGTTGGGGACCAGGTGAATTCGGGGCCTGCAATGGTGACAATGGGGTTAAGGCCAGGCCAGTATCAAGTGCAGCATCAACTTCAGAATAATGCACATTATACGCATCCGATTGGGGAACATGTTAATTCGGGGCCCACATCGGTAAGGTTAGGGTTAGGGCTAGGAAAAGTTGAGGTGAAGCACCATAAAAACTTGTATTTTTTGCATTAAATGGGGCCCACCGAGGCCAAAGGGGCTGAATACGACGGCTGCAGTGGCAACATTGTCACAGTTGGCGCAGTTTGCTGGGACTATGGATGTAGTAGAGAAGGCAATGATGGAGTTACAAGAGTGGCAGTTGTATGGCACTATGATGGGTCTGGGTCAAGGTTCAGACCCATTTATGGGGCCGAGGCTTAGGCATTATGGTGGGGGTCCAAAGCGTCCACCGATTGGTCAATCACCATACAGGGGTGGCGGTAGAAGGGGTAGAGGAGGTCCATTCAGAGGTGGCGGTCGAGGAATTGTATCTTACTCTTGGCTTAAGAATATATAATTGAAAAGAATGAGAAGAACATAGATTCGTCTACACCAAATATATTTAATTTTTCCACTCAGTCTCATATTCAACAATCTCAAAAGAATGAGTTTAAAAAATTTCCTCATCCAAATCAAAATTTTCAACCATATACTCTAAATTTTAACGTCGAGGCAATCAGTTCTTCTATAAAAAACGTGGTGGTTTTTATAATTGTGGTGGTTTCGATTTTGGTTGTGGTTGAGGTCGACAATCTTGGCATTCCAATAATAAAACTCAATATGAGTTGTGTGGATAATTTGGGAACATTGTGCAGAATTGCTACTTCAGGTTTGATTCTAAATTTCCTGGGTTGTCATCATTTCAAGGGAAAAAACATTTCAATCAAGGCAATCACATGTATGCATAAATGGATACACAAGTTACAACACCAGAAACAAATCATGACAACTACTGGTACCTTGATTCCGGAGCAACAAATCATGTCACCCTAGGACTGAACAATTTGAGGTACAAAACTGAGTACACGAGACAAGACAAAATCCATGTAGGCAATTGAGAAGGTTTGTATATCCAGAACTTCATCATACTTCTTTTCTTTCACCTTTCCATTCTAAGCAATTGTCCATAAATAATCTTCTTCATATGCCA
Source organism: Sambucus nigra (assembly GCA_949130495.1). Lineage (NCBI taxonomy): Eukaryota > Viridiplantae > Streptophyta > Magnoliopsida > Dipsacales > Adoxaceae > Sambucus > Sambucus nigra. Next base: position 206,938,587 of record OX422208.1, read on the forward strand.
TTAATTACTAAGAATCTCATAAGTGTTTCCAAATTTGCTTCTGATAGTAAAGTTTTTATTTAAATTTCATTCTAATCGATGTTTTGTCAGATAACAAAATTCAAGACTTATTATGTGTTTGATCATTATCACTTGGAACTTCAAAACAACTTATCGTGGGAAAGATTACTTCAACCTACCTCATCTCAACTAGCATGCAAGATATCAATTTACTCTACTGAGATATTTAAATTTCTAAATTCTAAATCAAATATTATATATGATTTGTTGCATAATAGGTTAGGTCAGCCTTCAGCCAAGATAGTTCAAACTGTTATATCACAGTGTACAGATTCAAATATTAATAGGAGCAAATCTCATTTCTATAATGCTTATTATATGGGAAAATACACAAAATAATCTCATTAGAATATGCTTATTATATGAACAAGGGGTGTAAGACAACCTCCCCCAAAAGAATATCCTTTTGGGTGCAGTGAAGAGAATAAATGATTGTTTTGTTTTGTTAATTTTCGTATTGGATTTGTGTGTGTGCACATAGGAGGAAGCTTGATATTTATATCTCAAGATTAAAAATCCATTTTATATATACTCTTACCTTTCTTTTTGGGCACGACTTTTTTCATAGCTATCAAATTCTGTTTTGATGTTTTTGGTAGTATTTTTTATGTTTGTTCACTGTGTCATTTAGTATGTTTTTTGAAAGAAATATAGTTCTTCTAATACTCCTTATTTAGTGAGGTGGCATTACGATACTAGAATTGTCACATTTAGTTTGGAATTATGGGTTTCATAATTATCTTATCTATATGATATTATGTTTGATAATTTACTACACTTTATTTCCATTGGTATTTTTTTTAGACCAACTGACTCTGCTTGAGTTTACATTCTACTGTGTAAGTGTTTCGGTTGGTTTTTATATTGGGTATTAAACTGTTTGGTGACATAGTGGGTTTTATGGGAATTAATAAGATGATTTGCCATTAACACTTCATTTTGTAAAAGAAAAATGTTAAACACTCTTAAATCATGAATTCAGTAGATTCGGTAGCTGGGTTTTGGTTAAACTAGCATAACTATGTTTTTTCGGAATGTTATGTAGTTATATTTGTTTTATCTGTTTTGGAATCACGAATACTAAGAAGTTTTTAACCGAGTTCCTATTTTGGTTTTCCATCTTTTATGTGTTTGCAATTCCTCGAGTGTATATCCTATTCTAACGTATAACCCGCGCATCGCGTGGGTTTCCAACTAGTCTTACTAATATAATAAAGAAAGGTGCCAAAGCAAGTGAACATTTAAGGAGCTTTGAATTGAAAGAATAAAAAAATAAAGTCAAAACATATAATAAAGTATGTATGGTGTATGTAAGTAACGTGTGTGTATAAAAACAACGTATAAAAAAAACTTAATTAGTACAAAAAAAAATTATACATATATATAATATAAACTAATTTTTTTTATATAAATCTATGTAAATAATTATACTAAAAAAACATAACTAATAATATACAACTAAAAGAAAATTAAATATCAAATTATAAATTACAAAATATTTATGTAAACTTTCAATAAAAGTTTGTTTGGAATCATCAAAATCAATATGTTGTATTAAACTAAAATGTACAATAATTACAATTAAACTAATTAAGTATTAATTAAAAAGTTAAATACATTTTCGTTTAACAAAATCGTAATCTCTCACATGTGTGTTTGATACTAATCATTGTGCTACGAGAACATGTGCATTTCTAGCATTAACTTGAGTGAAATGAAAAAAATTAGATACATATCAAATTACTCAATTGATCTTTCTTTGATCCTAAAATGGTTCTTGGATTACAATTCATCATACTTCAGCTCCAATTCCCAAATTGTGTTTTATTTTTTTAAGGGTCATTTACTGTTTGGGGAACGTTTGTTTATAATATTAGTTGCTTGGGGTATGTTTATTTACGTATTAGTTCGTTGGGTTCAAAACTAACGAAAACCGTTAGTTGACTCACTTGACCGTTAGCTGGCATCATCAACAGTTTTCTCTCACATGATAAAAGACATCTTTGCCCTTTAAATTAAAGCATAAAAATTGTTGTGTAATATTAATAATATATATATATATATATATATATATATATATATATATATAGAGAGAGAGAGAGAGAGAGGCTATAATACATCATGCTCTATACATCACTCGTGCATTACACCTAATTCTAGGCCCTAAAAAAAAATTTCAAATTTTATATTTTTCCCTTGAAATTAACCTTCCAATCAACCCATATACAAAAAATTATGTCAAAATACTTTTTTTACCTATTTTTAAAAAATCCACAAAAAACTATTAAAAATACCTTATTTATAAAGGTCTGCGCCAACAGTTTTTGTGAATTTTTTAAAAATAGCTACAAAATGTATTTTGACCTAATTTTTTGCATATGGCTTGATTAGAAGGTTAATTTCATGAGAAAAATATAAAATTTAAAAAAAAAATTAGGGCCTAAAATTAGGTGTGATGTACGGTGTGATGTATAGTGCATGATGTATGTGAAACTTCCTCTCTCTCTCTCTCTCTCTCTCTATATATATATATATATATATATACACAACCAGACTCTAATGCGGACGGATTTTTGTGTATTTTTTAAATTTAGCAAACAATCAAATTTCGACTTGACTTTTTTTCTGTGGTATTTAAACATTTCAGGGGACCCCTGTAAAAAAATCAACTCAAAATGAAATGTTTTACTATTTTTAAAAAATCGGTCAAACATATGTGAGTTTTAAAGAGCTTTAAAAATCGACATACGTTTGATCGATTTTTTTAAAATAGCAAAACAATTCATTTTGAATTGATTTTTTTATAAAGGTCCCTTGGAATGTTTAAATACCACAAAAAAAAATTCAAGTCGTAAAAAGTATTTTTACTATTTTAAAAATTACTTATATATATATATATAAGGTTAAATAATTAGAAAAAGTTGTTAAAAATTGTTTAAAAATAATTTTGGAAATTGTGAAAAATTGTTAAAAATAATTCTCGAAAACAAATATTTTCCACCAATTAAAAAATATATATGAAAAGGATTTCCACCAATTAAAAACTGTTTTCCACCCAAAAAAATAATTTTCGTAAATAAAAAAGGATTTTCAATTAAAAAAATACTATCGAGCGTGAAAAAATAAATTCCAGAAATATAACTGAATAAAAGATAAAATTGAATATATATATATATATATATATTATAATTTTAAAAACTGTATATATATACAAATAAAAAATTATATCTTAAAAACAATAATTTTAGCTTACACATACATCTTCAAAATCCTTTTGGACAGTTTATATATTAAAAATACATCTTGTTTATAATTTCAGCCTACAAATATGACCTGTTTATATATAAATATATTAAAAACTTTTTGACAGTTTTTTTAAGAATAAACTACTAAACTATTTAAAAATAATTGATTAAAAAAACTGTTTAAAATTGAGTTTCAACAAAAAAAAAATATGTTTTCAGAAAATAAATAAATAAAAAAAGGTCCAGAAAATCCAGTACACAAATTTATAAAACAGTAAAATCATTTAAATAAAATTATTCAAAACATTTAAAAATATCAAAAAATTGTTTAAAATATAAAAATAATTCCCATAAACAAAAAAAATAATTGTTTGGAATGTTTAAAAAAGATTTTCAATTAAAAACATTTTATGGAATTTGTGTGTGAATCACAGTGAGATCCTATAAAAATGGGTGAATCACAATGGTGTGCACTGGAACGATTTTAGTTAAAAAATTATATTTATCGAATAAAAAAAGTATATTCAACCAAATAAAAAATGTTTTCCACCCAAAGTATAATAAACAATTTTTTAAACTAAAAATCACTTTTAAACATTATAAATAGTTTTTTAACATTTTTTAAACATGATTTCAAAAAACTGTTGAGAATGTATAGTGGCGCATAGCATTTTAATTGGTGGAAAATATTTTTCTTTTTGGTTTTTTTTTGGGGGGGGGAAATATATATTTTTTTGGGTGGAAATCTGTTTTTTAACTAATTGGAAATCATGTTTTGGGTGGAAAACAATTTTTTTGTGTTGAAAATCATTTTAATTGGTGTGAAAATATTTTTTTTAACTAAAATCATTTATATTTTTTACTCTCTTGCTGGAAAACGTTTTTATTTTCTGGAAATAAATCTTTTTGCGTGGAAAGCATTTTTTATTTGGTGAAAATAATTTTTATCCTTTTTTTCTAAGGGTCAAATACCAAAAATTCTCTCAAATATTTTTTAATACACATTTAATTGAAGTCTTTATTTTGTACCAAAAAGTCCCTTATTCTCTTATCTTTAAAGGTTCGCGCCAGCGATATGGTGTAATAAAGGCTTTTTGACATGGTGAATGACTTTTTGATGCAGAATAAAAAAGTTTGGATTATACATGTATTAAAAAAAGTTCAAGGGACTATTTAGTATATGCCCCTTTTTCTAAATATTCAAACATTATTATACATTTTTTTCTAAATATTCAAAGCTTATAATTTATAAACAATTTTTAACATTTTTTAAACATTATTAAAAACATATTTTATAAATGAATATACTTTATAACATATTTTGTTGGATATACTTTTTTAAACATTATTATAAAACTCATTTTTAAACATTATTATAAAACTCATTTTTAAATGGGGTATAATGGTTTTAATTGAAATGGGGTTTAATGGTAAATGACCATAGAATATAAGGGTATAATGATGAATGACCATACAATATGACAAAGTTAGATGGCAATTGACGAAAATGATCAAAATATCACCCATGTAATTAATATGGAAACAAATATACCCCAAATAACTAATATTATAAACAAACGTACCTCAAATAGTAAATGACTCTTTTTTTAATGTACAACTTGAAGGTCTTCTCTAGGACATTTTGAGTGGTAGGATAGGGGAAAACTAAAGTGAATGTCTATGATTAAATTCTTTCCACCCTGATGCGTTAAGTGTGCCTAGCGGTCAACCTGTAAGGTGGTGAAGTGTAAAAGGGGGTCAAAGTTCAGGAGTCTAAATGTAAGGTGAAGTGTAAAAGTGTGCCTAGCGGTCAACCTGTAAGGTGGTGAGTAACACCAACTGTGGAAAACATCCTTTTTAAAACTCTTTTTTTCAGTTTTCCCTTTTTTTAAGTTTGACAATTGGCTTGCATCGAAATATAATGGAGGGTTGAATATTGTAGAGGACATTTGACTATTTTAGGAGAGCCGGTCTCCAACTTCTAAAGGTCGTGCCCAGTTCACAAGGTTCCCGCTTAACTACAGGTCTGGGAAAGGCGAATGTCGGTTGACCTTAACCCCATATATGAAGAGGATGCTCCCATATTTCGAACTCGAGACCAACCGCAGCTTGGACGAGAGCACTTGCCGTAACTTGGTCTCCAACTTGTGCTAATAGATTATATATCCCTTCAGCATCAACATGAATGGAACATTCTCAACAATCCTTTACGACTTGGCAAACAAAAATCATAGTTCCGCTAATCAGTGCCTTGGCAGCACACAAACTTTCGCGAGATGATACAACCACTGCTGCAGAGAAAGGTTTATTACTACAATATTCAACTAAAGGAGATCAAACCAAGCACCTGCAACTAGTGTCTGAGATATAAAGGAAACAAGAAGGTCCCATGCAAACTACAGTTTATAAAACACAAGTGGAAGTCCAAGTTTATTGATCCTCACATGTTATTAATTGAAGCATTTCATGCTGCTTCAACCAATATATGATGAGAGGGTCAAATAGAGAATCAAAAAGAAATACACACACAAGCAAAACAAGGGTTTGGGCTTCCAAACAGCAATAGGGGAATGAGGGTTGCGCTACTTTGACATTGTAGGAACATGAGATTCCCATGGCCATATCTCCGATGCACAACTTGCAGAATCGCACATTATGCCGTTACAATTTTTGAGTGCAAGGTTTGAATTTGTGTGTCCTGAAACAGTTAATCCTGGATACAACGCATCATTTCCACGTACTGCGATGGTCGGAGAAACGGTACCCACCCGGCACACATTATTAAATGATTGGGGATTGTTTAAATGATTGTGAAGATGAGTCAAACTAGAGGTCAACGAACCTCGAGCAACCATATCTTCCGCCAGCTTCACCTAAAATTAGAGTACATAACACAAGTAATAAGAAAAATATTTAGAGTTAAGTACATCAAAATTACAACGCTATAGGAAATCAGCTCTTCCTTAATAATGCTGTAGATTTGGGCTCTATTTGGTTCGGGCTCATATAGTTTTCCCAAATTCTAAGTTCAATTTTCTTTTTCAATCAAAGTTCCAGTTTATGCATCAGAAGTGAGGGGAAGTACATTGGAGCTGGATAATCTCTTAGTACTCCACTTCTGTATGCAATAGACCTCAACATAAAACCTATCAAATATACAACCTCGTATGGTTAAAAAAAATCTTTATTTACAACCTCATATGGTTTAAAAAAAATCTTTTAAATGAAATTGATGATATTGTAGTGGAAAGAGGAAAACTATATCTAAAAAAGGAAAAAGAAAAAAGTTGATACCTTGGCCCTCAAAGCTTCCACATCTGACTTAAGCACTAGATTATTCATCTTAGAGTCTTTAAATTGCTGAGTAGCATCGGTTAGCTGCTTGAACAAAGTTGAGTTTACTCCTCCAAGTTGATCAACCTGAGAAAGAGTCCATCCATAAATGAAACAAATAAATGCAACTTCAAAAATTATCCAGAGATTCGAAAGAAAATGTTCTCACTTGCAATATAAAATGGAAGTTTGTTTATCCTGTTCAGGATAAACATACAGTTTGCAGAAGCAAATATATGCATATATTTTTAACAAGTCTAATTTCCTATTGTTCTTTTTGTGGGAGTGAGAGAACCGGAGAAAAAGATAAATCATACAACAAAATTTCGAAGCCAAGTAAATGTATGAACAAGTGTAAAAATTCCTCATTTTTATTGTCTTTCTCATGAAACAAAAAAAAAGAACCATTAATATTTATAGATTATGTACTTTTAGGACTTAAAATAATATTGATTATGGATATAGGACAACAAACATTTTGTTTCCATTTTTAGTCCCTATTTTCAAATTAAAGGGACATGTGGCATGCTGTGATTGGTCGACATTTTATGAAAATGGGTCCGCGCCAGCGGCTTTATTCAAAAATAGGGACTTAGACTATAAATCAAATGTTTGTTGTCCTATTTTCAAAATACATAGTACAATAGGTCCTAAATTTACAAAGCCCTAATATTAAATATTAGTTGTCCGCAAATATAATAAGACATAAAAAAAAAATGATACCTGCTGCTCCAGATCTTGTAAATGTTCTTGTTTTCTTTTTCTTGAGCGCCTGGCAGACTCCCTGTTTGAGTCCATTCTAGAAAGAAAGAAAGAAAAAATAACAACCATATGAGGGTGGTTTTGTCAAGTTCATTTCATATCTCTACAGTCTCAGACATCAATGTACCTTTTAATGCGTTTTACATCGAGAGTGTCAGTGCTCTGTTCGCATTGACCAGCTTCTGTCTCCAAGTCATCATCATCAGATTGCTCATGCGATGAATCGTTATTAGCCCCCATTGCTTGATTATATCGGTCGATTGGTTTAGTAGCAGAAGTAGGACTCCCAACTGACAAATTAGAATTGCATTCCCATGTTAAACCACCTAAGATTATGGTTATGCACAATCAATTGCATCCTGTTATTATGCACATGTACTCTTTGCTCACTATAAATTAGCATATGAGATGTGAGTTGCTTCAAGTGTTGGATTGATTACTAGAAAAATAATGAAGGGATATAGACGTAAGCGTGCACATAAAATTTCCTAAGGGTTGTTTGATTTGCTAAATTTAAAAAAAATGATTTTCAACATTTAACCCCAGAAAAATACACTATTTATCAACCAATATTTTCATTTATGTACTTTTTGTTTGATCTTTTCATTGCGATAGTAGAGTGGCAAGGGTGGCTCACTGTAGTCACAAATATGATAATGGCCTGGCACGTGTCATGCATAGTAAACACAATTAATTTGCTAGTAAGGTGAATAAAGGAAGGCATTTCTTCCATACTACAGAATGAACAGAAACATAGATACAAAGGAAGTGGACAGCAGCAGCGAGCCACACTCCAAAAGCAACAACAATTTCCATAGGAAGTGGAGTCTCCCTCAGGGTAAAGGACAATTATTGTCGCTTGTGGAGTGTGGCACACTGCTGCTGTACTATAGTGGAGGGAGTCTATTGTAACACAGTCTAATGAAAGTGTTTCATCCGGAAAACTATTTACTCAGGGCAATGGAGATGAAAACCGAATTGGACATGCTGAAGTGGAACCCCAACTTGCGCCATGATGGCTGGTTGAGTAGGGCAGATCATTTATGATGAGTGAGGCTTACTTTCAAAGGTGCAAGTTTGATAAGGAATGAGCGAATGGCATAGGGACGCCCAAGATAGAAGGCCTCTAAAATTTTGGTATTGGTTCCTTTCTAGAATAGTTTTTTTTTCTTGGCAGCGATGCTTTTGTGAATTGATGATTGATGATTCTATAATTTTCTGTTTGTGGATTTAAATTGCTGATTCTAAAATTTTCTGTTTGTGGATTTAAATTGATGATTGATGATTCTAAAATATTCTGTTCAAATTGATGTAGATGGATGGAGTGAGTGAAGATCCGGCAAATGCTACTTTACATGGTTTGTCAGCGTCGCCAAGAACTCACCCCGTGCAACAGAAGCGAAAAAATGCATCTACGGTATGGGATCACTTCCATAAAAATACTGATGTCAAAAGGCCTAGAGCTATTTGTAATTATTGTGGCATTTCTTATGCGTGCGACTCTAAAAAGAATGGGACTAAAAATATGAAACAACACACTCCTTGTACGGAGTTATCCGCTATTAAAAGATTAGGAGAGGAAAATGGGCAAAAAAAGTTGTCATTTATGTTGAAAAAAGAACCAAATGGAAATGGGCCAAGTTCAAATTTATTGGCTATCTCTTTTAATGCGGAAGCTTGTCGTCAAGGGCTGGCCGAAATGCTTATAATTGACGAGCTACCGTATAAATTTGTGGAGAATGAGGGGTTTCGGAGGTTTATGGCTCTCGCACAACCAAAATTGCATATTCCTAGTCATCAAACAATTGCACGAGATTGCCTAAACATATATGTGGATTTAAAGAAAAGGTTGAAAAAAGATTTGAAAGGTCAAAAGATTTGCCTTACCACCGATACATGGACTTCCATTCAAAATGTAAATTACATGCGTCTCACCGCACATTATATTGATAAAGAATGCAACCTACACAAAAAGATTTTGAACTTTTGTCAAAGTCAAAACTCATAAGGGTGAGGAATTAGGACAAGTGGTTGAGGATTATTTGTGTGATTGGGGGATAGATAGTATTTTCACTCTCACAGTTGATAATGCTAGTTCTAATAATGGTACCATTAGTTATTTGAAAAGAATGACAAAACATTGGAATGGTACCATTTTGGACCATGAGTATTTACACATGAGATGTTGTGCACACATTCTCAATCTTATTGTTGGAGATGGATTAAGGGACACGAATGAATCAATTGCAAAAGTGCGTAGGGCCGTAAAATATGTGAAGTCGTCACCTTCTAGGTTGGTAAAGTTTAATAATTGTTAAGAGAAGCAAACGATAGAATCAAATGGTTTGTTATGTCTTGATGTTCCAACGAGATGGAACTCCACATTTATGATGTTGGAGGCGGCCATTAAATTTGAGAAAAGCCTTTAAAAGGATGGACGAAGATGACAATGATTATTTGTCCTACTTTGGTGTAGAGGAGGAAAATGATGGTGATGGTGATGGTGATGGTGATGGTGATGAGAGGGGAAGAGGGTCGGTGTATGGTAGAAATTTAGGACCTCCAAAATTTGAGGATTGGGAAAAAGCTAAGAGTTTTGTGAAATTTCTTCGAATCTTTTATAATGCTACTCTAAAATTCTCAGGGTCATTATATGTTACATCCAATACTTTTTTTCACGAACTTGTGATTATTGAAAGTAAGTTGGTTCATTTGAAAAATTTATGGTGATGATTTTTTTATCTTCAATGGCCGGGAAAATGATTGCAAATTTTGAAAAGTATTGGAATGTAGAAAAAATTAACTTCTTGTTGTTTATTGCCATTGTCCTAGACCCACATTACAAGTTAAAGTATGTTGAATTTTGGTTTAGTGAGTTGTATGGATGTGTTAAATCAATGGAGTTGTCAAGAAGAGTTAAAGATACATTAATTCGTTTGTTTGAGTGGTATGATGGTCATAAATCATCTAATGCATCTTCAAATAATATGAATAAACCAATTAATGTGGTTGGGGTTGATGAGGATGAGGATGGTCGTGCATTTTTAACATCTCAATTTAAAAGGCATTTAGAGTCGGAGGATAATTTAGGTGCAAAATCGGAGGTGGAAAAGTATTTATTGGAAACTTGTGAAGTGGAAAATGATAACTTTAATGTTCTTGGTTGGTTGAAAAATAATCAAGGCAAGTATCAAGTGCTATCTCGTATGGCACGAGATGTATTAGCTATTCCCGTGTCTACCGTTGCCTCCGAATCCGCTTTTAGTGCGGGTGGTCGTGTGCTTGATCCTTTTCGTAGCTCTCTAGCTCCTACAACGGTGGAGGCACTTGTTTGTGCACAAAATTGGCTCAAATCTTCAACAAAACCTATCAACATTCGAGATGCCATGGATGAAATTCAAGAAATGGAGAAACTTGATTCGGGTAATAGTTAATTTTAAATTGTAATGTATATTTTTCATAATTTAAATGTTAAAACTTTTGTTATTGAATTTTTATTTGACATATTCTTTGTTTTGTATTTTTTGTATAAATATTGGGAGAGAGATTCAAGACCTCAATTTCAACTATTGTGGTGGATTGATGCGCCTTTTGGAGGAGGTGGAGGAGACCCAGGACTTTGTTTTATTTAGCTTACTTTTGAAGCTATTTTGTTTTTATTCTAGACTATAGGACTTGTAATATGGTGGACATGTAATATTTTTTTATGGTGGACATGTATTACTTTTGAAGCTATTTTAATGTTTGCATATTATTGGGCAAAACAACATTTTATTCTACCAAAATTATGCAAAACAGAACAACACATTTAAAGGAAAAAACAGCACCTTAAATGGAGCAAAACAGCACCTTATATGGAGCAAAACAGCACTATTTCAATAGCAAAACAAGACCTCAAAGATGCAGAAACAGCACCTAAAAAGTTCAAAACAGCTTTTAAATAGTAAAACCAACAAAAAATTAACAGGATTTTATTGAAAAATAAAGTAAATAAATGTAAAAATGGACCGATTATTAACCGAACCGGACCGAAAATAGCCTAGACCGATTAAATCGGTCCGAATTCGGTCTTCTCAAATATAGGACCAAATAATTCGGTCCGACACCTAAAATGATAAAAAAACCGGACCGAACCGGACCGGACCGCGTCCACCCCTAATTAAACGTATATATAATAATAAATATTAATATAATAAATACAGATCAGATTGTTATCGGACTGGATTGACATCAATTTATATTCGGTGCATTAATAAAATGGATAAACAGATTATCTCGTAAACGGATTATCAGATTTAGAAAACTGATTTTGGATTCTGGTCCACTAACAACCATAGTTGGCTTGACATGTTAGGGAATGTTCTCAAAATGGAAAGTACTGTGTATGGTTAACGGTTAACGGTTAACTCAGCAATCCCTAGATGGAAATCTACCTTGTTTGATGGAAGACAAGTTTGATGGGGAGTCCGTTGAAGAAGTTGCATCTGGTGCATATCACAGGGATCTTGCGAAGGTAATATGTCTAGATCAAGGGGTAATGGGAAAGGCTGGTAATGTGATGTAAATATGAGGAAGCGTACACACAACTGAGAAAAATATGTTTCCTCTCACTTAGTTTCATTCTCCTTCATATAATATGTGAGGTGTTACAAAGAGAGGCCATCATACCTAGGGACGTAGCCAGAAATATGAGATAGTGAGGGCTATTTTTCGGGGGTTCGGGGGTGGGAGCCCCCGAAAATTTTTTTTTGAGGTTATTTTTGACTATTTGTATTAAATTTAAGTAAAAAACAAATAAATCTTTAAATAAATTAATCTTCAAATAAAAAATAAAGTTGCGCATCCAGTACAAATGGGGAAAGGAGAAAGGGGTTTTCGGTTACCTTTTCTCTAGAAACAAACAAATAAATAATTAAGAAAGTTACCTCTAGTCTAGACTTTAGAAGCAGGGGAGGGAGGGGACCACCACACAAAGGGAACAAGCAGGAGCAGCACTAGCACAAGCACCCATGGGTCTTGGGAAGGGAAAGGGCCGCACCACGAAAAGGGAACGGGGTTTTCGTTTTTGTTTTTGGAACGAGTGTATTTGATTGCTAACTTGCTGCTGTTTTCTTGTCATTGTTTTTAGGTATTATTGAGTTATAAGTATGGTATATTTATAAAAAAAGCCCTACAAATTTTCATAACTTACACTTTTACATCAAATACTTTAATATACTTTTTTTTTTTTTTTTTTTTTTTTTTGAAAATCTCGTGGGGGCTTGTGCCCCCACTCATCCCTTAACAGCTCCGCCCCTGATCATACCAAGGATATTAGGGTAAGCTAAAGATAAGTCTACCCTTATACTAACCAGTGGATATTTACAAGAAATATACCCTATTCTACTTATGTTAGATAATAAATTAAAAATAACAAATTACAATTAAGAGAATAAGACATTTTATGTACAGATATGGACACACACACACACACACACACATATATATATATATATATATATATGTATTTATTCTAGTAATTAATATTGTGCCGGAAAACAACTCGGATCACACACAAGCGTAGTCTGCAGTGACCAAAGAGTACAAAAAATTCAAGCAGTAGGCAAACACACAAAACAACGTGTGATTTTGATCGTACCACATACTGATGACTGAGAGTCAATAGTGACTGAGATGCAGGACTGCTTGGGAGAGAGATTTTGAGACCAGAGAGGGGTCCCTGTTAGTGCACCACAAGTTGAAAAACCATTCATTATCTCCTGCTATTAAAACAAGAAAATAAATTAATTTGTTTGTTAAGGAGAAAATAGACAATCAAGAATATTAATTTAGTGGAGGTGATCATCCCAACCCTGCCTTCATTGTTAGATTAAAAATCTGAGGCATCTACCTTAGGCAGACTAACTATCTATTGCACTAAGCATTTATATACATAAAAAAAAATAAGGTAAATAAAACAAAACGCCCTTATATAAAGTAATTTTTATCTTTTTTTAACAATAAATGTTGGATTATTATCTCACAAATGGGCCTCCGACTTGTGTCACAAGTGTACTATTCTAACCTCTTCATGAATTAGTTTTAAAAAATAGTGTAATATATAGACGAGGGAAGATGCTGCCTATCCAATATGTCACTTATGATACCAAGAAATCACGTTGGATTATAGGTTTCTTATATCACTACAGAACATACGCGTATTGTATCTTACGGTATACTCCCTCCGTCAAAAATAATAGTCGCCATTTGAAAAATCAAACATTTTAAGGAAAAAATTCCAAATTTATCCTACTAATTGATGAATATCCTTTGAGTTCAAGACATGCACTTGGATCATTGCTCTCATGGTATTATTTGTACGAGTAACTTTGTAATTTCACCTAATTTTATATACTATTTTTAAGAACACGAAATTTGGGACGGAGAGAGTATATCAGTGATATAAATTTCACAAATCGCTTTGCACCTCTCTCTCTTTCTCCAAAAGTTGTGCGACTTGTTCAAAAGTTGCATGATTTGTGTTGATCTGCGCTTGTCACTAGGAGGGCTTGAACGCACACATCTAAGAAGGTGGGTCATATCATATCAATGTAGGAACACATTCAACCAATCTCAGCAATTTGAGACCATAGTTATCGGGATCATTAAACCCCCTTACATACCGCAATCCGGGGTCGTACAACCCGAAACATGGTGGGTTCACGATCTGGATATCTAAATGTGGCGTTCCCAATTTTAATATTGATGATTTTAGCTATTATTGATAATAATGAATTTTTTTTACTCCAATAACAGAATAAATGAGAAGAAAAATGACTTCTCAACTAATATAATACAAAAATGGTTCGTATATCTTATTAATATATTGTAGAATGTGGAGATTATACACTGCATACATTCTTAGTGAACTCTTGTCGGTGTTCTTTTAGCAGTAGTATAATCATGTCTAATGAAACAATTAGGCCTACCTCCAATGTACCTCGTACCAGCTAAAGCAACGTACCGCGTACCAGATTGACCCACGTACCAGCTAACATTGCTCGAGAAGGATGTCTGTTGATCTCGCGACATTATAACATTGCTCGAGAAGGATGTCTGTTGACACGCGTGGCGTTCCAAGCGCCACAGTAATGTTGCACTTGTTTTCGGTTGAGCAAAGTAACATTGTTGCATTTTGCCCAAGCAAAATTACCTAACGCCTTTCGTAAAAGATCTCCACGGAGTATTTATAGCTACCAACATGTGATATGTGCGACAATCCCAGGTTGGACCATCTCCAAGAATTTGTCCATTTTACATGGCCAAATGATCATAACCTATTTTACAAGAGGCGTGAAACCAATGGTAAGCTCGGGTGTCGAGGTTTTTGGCATCCCAAATGTTTCTAGCAACAAAACCTTTATACCTTGGGCAATGGGTAGTAAATGACTAGTTTTTGCAAATCAATGTCTCTAATTTAAATAAACAATTCATTATACACTAAACTCAATACATATATCTCTGAACCCAATATTCTTGTTTGTTTTGAACCATTTGAATCCCTAAGAATGGATTTTGAATCCTAAATATCAAAGAGTAAAATTTCACTACCGAGGACATTCTATTTGGTTTTGTTGGAGCAATTTTTGAGGACTCCATAGCGGGAAGGAATTAAAAGCGTCTTTAGATTGGGGAAAAAAAAATGTCGCGCCCTTCAACGCCAACAATGTCTTCGTCGAGCCACGCATCCAGCCAGGTAGACGACTATATACAAGGTCGTCACCAAATTTATCAACATCCACGTCTGGTTAAATAGGGCGTTGGTGAGTGGCTACGACGATGTTAAGTTTTCCAAACACACTTTCATGAGATTGGGGAGTATTTCAAGTTCAACCACAACGGGGTCACGGACCTGCTAACTCGGTTCAAGCTGACGAAGAATAAGTAGCTTTAGGGTCCGTTTGGTTTGGGCCGAGATATTTTTCAACTCGGTGATGGTGAAATGTGTTTTCACATATTTTGGTTTAAAATTGTTTATTGTTGATAAGGGAAATTGAACCTAAAAATAGGCCCGCACCATTCGAATTTTTTTTAAATACAAAAAAAAATGCGGTTGATTTTTTTAGGGGGTTAGACATTTCATGGAACCCTTAAAAAAATCAACTCAAAATAGTTTCTTTTGTTATTTAAAAAATGGGGGAAATGTTTGACAATTTTTGAACCAGTAGTCATTCAGTAATACATCATACAATACATCATACATGAATCCATTGATTCTATATGACTTACTACCTTCTTTACCATTTTATTCGAACATGGAGTCGGGGGAGAATGGAATTTTTTTTAATTATTGCCTTATTCAACACTAGAAGTACATTGAGTGTTCCCAAATAATTGAATACTTTTGTCCATAGATACGGCATATTTGATACCATTTATAAATATATTTTTTTTCCCTATGACTTCCCATATGAGTTTGTCTCTATTTTAAAAAAGTGGGTCAAGTTTTTGAAATGTTTAATCAAACATTGACCTGATAATGTCTTTTGAAGGGTTCTCTAAATGTTTAAATCATCCCCCCACCGACCCCAAAAAAACATTTTTTGGTATTTGAAAAAAAAAAATCCCTATGGTGCGGTTGATAGGTGCAGGAAAGAGGCCCTTCGGTTAATAATAACATTGTAGGAGGGTAGTGAGATTGGGGTCTATGAATAACTGGAAAGGGTGAGGCGTAACCCACTCCAATGGACGTTGTCTGCCAGGTTCTCAAGAACTTCTGGAGCAGCTTCTGATGAAACCTTCTCCTTCTGGTAAAAATGGAGCTCAAGTTGAAAGATGAACCTCCACAATAATAATAGTAATTTTCTCAAGAGGAGCTCCTGAGAATGATGGTTGTCAGTGGGGAGTGAAAGAACAAGGCACTTAGAGAGAGAGCAGGGAGAGAATACTAAAAAGGTTCTGGTGTGATTTTGACATAGTAACTTTGCTATTGAGTTTTTCTATCATATTATGACCTTGCCCAGGGGTCCTATTTATACTTGGGCACTAGGGCTGGGTTGACACTTTTGACGCTAAAACTTAGATGGTTGGTGGGGGAAAAAGTCTACAGTGTACTATTTGTCCCTACCTGCAGGCAGCTCTGCATGTCCCCTCTGGCAGGTGCCACTTGGTGTCAACCAAAATCAAAAAGCAAATATGTCTTCTAATGGAGACAAAATATCTTATTTGCTAAATATCTTTTGAAACGGTAACTTGTGGTGCAATCTTTGCAAATCTTGAGAGAGGAGGCCTTAAGGACCCCTCTCTTCTAAAATCATTATTTTTCTTGAGAGGGACCTCGAGGACCCCCTCTTCTGAAAAAGTCATTTTTTGTAAAGAGTTTATTCCTTGTGAGCAGCCAGCTCTTTGGCTGCTCACTTCACTTGTGACCAGGTGTGAAGTGTGTGTAGTCTTCAGTGACTTCTGGGTCTTCCTACTAGTATTCTCTCAATCCTATAGTGTTAAGTGGTTGAGCTTGCTCAACATACCTCGTCCCTCAGCCGCCAATCCAAAACTCCCAAGAGATCCCAACTAGCCTACTTGAGATCTGCTTGCTCAACTAGGCAACCTGTACAAGAAAATAAGTGTTAGTACTTTTGTTCTTTTTCATGATGAGGGGTGTCATCATCCTAACTTGGTTTTCTGGGAGCAGAGGGGGAAGGACCTTGCGGGTCCCTCCTCCCATGTAAGTTTCTGTTGTTGAGGAACCCTAGTGACAGTTCCTTATCAAATGTCGTTTCTGCAGGGACCCTTGCGGTAGCGCTTCTCAACTTGAGTTTCTGCAGTGACCCTTACAGTGGCCCTTCTCAAACTTGGGTTCCTGCAGTGACCCTTGCGATGGCCCTTCTCAACTTGAGTTTCTGCAGGGACCCTTGCGGTAGCCCTTCTCAACTTGGATTTCTGCAGTGACCCTTGCGATGGCCCCTTTTGTATTTGAGTTTCTGCAGGGACCCTTGCGGTGGCCCTTCTCGACTTGGATTTCTACAGTGACCCTTGCGGTGGCCCTTCTCAACTTGAGTTTCTGCAGGGACCCTTGCGGTAGCCCTTCTCAACTTGGGTATCTGCAATGACCCTTGCGATGGCCCTTCTCAATTTGAGTTTCTGCAGTGACCCTTGCGGTGGCCCTTCTCAACTTGGGTGTCTGCAGTGACCCTTGCAGTGGCCCTTCTCAACTTAAGTTTCTGCAGTGACCCTTGCAGTAGCCCTTCTCAACTTGAGTTTCTGCAGTGACCCTTACGGTAGCCCTTCTCAACTTGGGTTTCTTCAGTAACCCTTGCGATGGCCCTTCTCAACTTGAGTTTCTGTAGTAACCCTTGTTGTGGCTCCTTCTGTACTTGAGTTTCTGCAGGGACCCTTGCGGTGGCCCTTCTCGACTTGGGTTTCTTGCAGTGACCCTTGCGGTGGCCCTTCTCAACTTGAGTTTCTGCAGGTACCCTTGCGATAGCCCTTCTCAACTTGGGTTTCTGCAATGACCCTTGCGGTGGCCCTTCTCAACTTGAGTTTCTGCAGGGACCCTTACGGTAGCCCTTCTCAACTTGGGTTTCTGCAATGACCCTTGCGGTGGCCCTTTGCAGGGCCCCTCTCAACTTGGGTTTCTGCAGTGTTGCAAGGACCCTTCTTAACATAGGCTTCTGTTACTATCTAGGTGGGTTCCCTCTCAATACCTCAAAAAGGTATTTTTTTTTTTTTTGGGGGGGGGGAAGGTACCCTTTTACATTAGCCCCTCATGCAAAGTCTTTTGTGTTGGGTAGACCAAAAGGCTTTGTACGCCACAAATTCGATTTTTTATTTTGAGGGACCCTAGGGTTCCTTCATCATTCCCCTTAGGGTCATTAAATGTTCTGTCACTTCATCCCAAGTTTTGTAGATGAGGCCACTTATAGTGGACCTCCTTATCTGGGTATCAACTAGGGCAAAGGGGTTACTCGCGGAGAGCCCCCTGTTCTTGGCCTTCTTCTATGGTCGTCTACTTTGTTTAGAAGGGTTGCTTATGGTGAGCCCCTCGTCCTTGGCTTTTTCCAGTGGTCTTCTATCTTGGGCAGAGGGGTTACTCGCGATGAGCCCCTCGCCCTTGGCCTTCTTCTATGGCCTTTCATCTTGGGTAGAGGGATTTCTCGTGGTGAGACCCTCGCCCTTGGCCTTCTTATGTTTCTTAGGTAGAGGGGTTGGTCGCGGTGAGCCCCTCGCCCTTGGTCTTCTTTTGTGGCCTTCTTTCTTGGGTAGAGGGGTTGCTCAAAGTGATCCCCTCGCCCTTGGCCTTCTTTTGTGGCCTCCTATCTCGGGCGAAGGGGTTACTCGCGATGAGCCCCTCGCCCTTGGCCTTCTTCTGTGGCCTTCTATCTCGGGCGGAGGGGTTACTCGGGGTGAGCCCCTCGCCCTTGGCCTTCTATCTCGGGCGGAGGGGTTACTCGGCGTGAGCTCCTCCCCCTTGACCTTCTTTTGTGGCCTTCTATCTCGGGGGGAGGGGTTACTCGCGACGAGCCCCTCACCCTTGGCCTTCTTCTGCGGCCTTCTATCTTGGGCGAAGGGGTAACTCGCGGGAGCCCCTCGCCCTTGGCCTTCTTCTTGTGGCCTTCCTTCTTAGACAGAGGGGTTGCTCGGGGTCAGCCCCTCACCCTTGGCCTTCTTCTGTGGCCTTCTTTCTTGGGCAGAGGGGTTGCTCAAAGTGAGCCCCTCGCCCTTGGCCTTCTTCTGTGGCCTTCTATCTCGGGCGGAGGGGTTACTCGCGGTAAGCCCCTCGCCCTTGGCCTTCTTCTGTGGCCTTCTATCTTGGGCGGAGGGGTAACTCGCGGGAGCCCCTCGCCCTTGGCCTTCTTCTGTGGCCTTCCTTCTTAGGCAGAGGGGTTGCTCGCGGTCAGCCCCTCACCCTTGGCCTTCTTCTGTGGCCTTCTTTCTTGGGGAGGGGGGTTGCTCAAAGTGAGCCCCTCTCCCTTGGCCTTCTTCTGTGGCCTTCTATCTCAGGCGGAGGGGTTACTCGCAGTGAGCCCCTCGCCCTTGGCCTTCTTCTGTGGCCTTCTATCTCGGGCGGAGGGGTTACTCGCCCTTGGCCTTCTTCTGTGGCCTTCTATCTTGGGCAGAGGGGTTGCTCGCCGTGAGCCCCTGGCCCTTAGCCTTCTTCTGTGGCCTTCTAGCTCGGGCGGAGGGGTTGCTCGCGGTGAGCCCCTCGCCCTTGGCCTTCTTTTGTGGCTTTCTAGCTCGGGCGGAGGGGTTGCACGCGGTGAGCCCCTCGCCCTTGGCCTTCTTCTGTGGCCTTCTATCTGGGGCGAAGGGGTTGCTCGCGGTGAGCTCCTCGCCCTTGGCCTTCTATCTTGGGCGGAGGGGTTGCTCACAGTGAGCCCCTCGCCCTTGACCTTCTTCTGTGGCCTTCTTTCTTGGGCAGAGGAGTTGGTCAAAGTGAACCCTTGGCCTTCTTTTGTAGCCTTCTATCTTGGGCAGAGGGGTTACTCGCGGTGAGCCCCTTCTTCTGTGGCCTTCTATCTTGGGCGGAGGGGTTGCTCGCGGTGAGCCCCTCGCCCTTGGCCTTCTTCTGTAGCCTTCTATCTTGGGCGAAGGGGTTGCTCGCGGTGAGCCCCTCGCCCTTGGCCTTCTTTTGTGGCCTTCTAGCTTGGGTAGAGGGGCTGCTCGCCCTTGGCCTTCTTCTGTGGCCTTCTATCTTGGGAAGAGGGGTTGATCGCGATGAGCCCTTCGCCCTTGGCCTTCTCCTGTGGCCTTCTAGCATTGGGTAGAGGTGTTACTCGCGGTGAGCCCCTCGCCCTTGGCCTTCTTCTGTGGCCTTCTATCTTGGGCAGAGGGGTTGCTCGCGATGAGCTCCTCACCCTTAGCTATTTACTGTCAAACTTGTAATCTTGGGCAAGTGGAGCCACTATAAGTGGATCCCCACACTCCAGGCTATTTTACTAGTTGTTCACTGGCTCGAGGACTTCTCAATATTAGCCCCCTCGTGCAAAAGTGTCTTGTAGTGTCGAGAGACTTGTGCACGAAAATGTCGTACCTTTTATTTATGGGCGCTCTAATGCCCTTGGAACCACAGGTACTAAACAGTCGTATCTTTTATTTATACTTGACAGTTTCTCAAGACTGTGAGCGCTTCGAGGCCCTTTGAGCCTTAGGTACTAAACATTCGTACCTTATATTTACACTTGGCAGTTGCTCAATATGATGAGCGCTCCGTTGCCCTTGGAGCCTGAGGTACTAAACTGTCGTACCTTTTATTTACACTTGGCAATTGCTGAATACTGTGAGCGCTCCGGTGCCCTTATAGCCTTAGGTACTAAACTGTCGTACCTTATATTTATACTTGGCAATTGCTCAATATTGTGAGCGCTCCGGTGCCCTTTGGAGCCTTAGGTACTAAACTGTCATACCTTATATTTATACTTGACACTTGCTCAAGACTGTGAGTTGCTTTATTTTCTGTGAGAACTTCAAGATCGAATTGCCCTGTAGTCTGTGGGGTATTTTGCATACAACTGAGCAAGTTAAAATTTTGAAGTTGCTGCGGGGTACGTGCATATAACTGAGCAAGTTAAAATTTTAAAGCTGCCCCTCTAACTGCGGGGTACTTGCATATAACTGAGCAGGTTAAAATTTTGAAGTTACCCCTCTAACCGCGAAGTACTTGCAGAGCAAGTTAAAATTTGGAAGCAGCCCTTCTAGCTGTGGGGTACTTGCATATAGCTGAGCAAGTTTAAAATTTCGAAGCTGCCCCTCTAACTACGGGGTACTTACATATAGCTGAGCAAGTTTAAAATTTTAAAGCAGCCCCTCTAGCTGCGGGGTACTTGCATACAACTAAGCAAGTTAAAATTTTGAAGTTGCCCATCTGACTGCGGGGTACTTGCATATAACCGAGCAAGTTAAAAGTTTGAAGCTACCCCTCTAACTGCGGGGTACTTGCATATGAGCTGAGCTAGTTAAAAAATTTAACGCATCCCCATGTCCCTGTGGGGTACTTTTTAGTGCAACCCCGTGTGACTTTAGGGTATTTCGTTATGCACATTCATTTCTTAGGGAGTAGCTAGGAGATGGGGTTAGTCCTTCTCCTTCCCACAAACTTTGAATAGAATTTCGCATATATCATAAGTAAAGAAATAATTATTTCTTTATACTGAAAATTTCCCTTGGTCTGCAGGGTCCTTGTTCCAAACTTTTCTTAGGAACCTTATTGTCTTATAAAATAACAAGTTTAGAGAGGGGGGTAGACATGCTTCTCTTTATTTTCTGAAAACTGGTCAAGTAATTTTTTTCTTGAGAACAGAGGTTGGGACTTGTTCTCTAAGCTATAAATCTGTATTGAATAATAAATAAAAAAATGTAGTGAATTTTTTTATTTTTTTTATTATTACTAGGAGGATAACCCCTGCTGGTCCTGTCGTGTCTGCAGGAGCTTTACTCACTATACTTTTACTTTTAGGTTGGATATACCCCCAAGTATAATGAGGAAAGTTCCTTATATCATGGGTCATTTTCTAATCTAGTAGAGGTTCTACCCTTCTTTTAAGAAAAAAAAACACACATAAATCTGATGTACCTCGTCGACGGCAGCTATGTCGGATAATCAGGGATCTATCATGGACCGGGGGTTCCTCTCCAGTTGTTTTTCAATTCGAGAGTTCCTCACATGTGCTTGGCCCCTCAATACTTAGAGGTTCCTCGCGAGGGCCGTTAATCATTGAGGGTTTCTCACCAATGTGCAACACTGACAGGGGTTCCTCGTCTATTTCGTATATATCGACTGAAACATTTGCAGCAACTTGGATTCTTTGCCCAAAATAATTTTTCATGAGGGGTCTTCGCGCGCCACTTTCTCGTTTGGCTTTGAATTGGGTTCCTCTCATGAGGTGTCCGCTGTCGGGGGTTTGGAACCTATTGGTTCCTTGCCGAAAATAATTTTCTATGAGGGGCCCTCACGCGCCACTGTTGGTGAGGAATTTAACTTTTTGCAGTATGGGTTATGTTCCCGCTACGGGTTCCTCGCTAGCGCCGTCAATCAATATGGCACTTGACTTTGAGTTAGAGGAAGGGAGTATAACTGTTAGCAATTTGGTATTTGGGGCGAGGACCCTTGAGGGTTCCTCGTCACTGGCTGGAATGAGGGGTGAGTCCTTGTATAGGGGTCCCTTGTCTGGGTCCCATTTTTTTTTCATGAGTTCCTCGACCATGATTGCGATGGGTTCTTTGTCAGATGCTATGCTGTCTGATACTTTGTTGGCGACCAGGGACACCCAGGGTTCCTCGCCCATGGGTTCCTCGCAATCTGGTGTTTCTACAGGGGTTGCCGCTGCCACTTCTTTTTTTAGTGGCGGGGAACACCCAGGGTTTCTCATCTATGGGTTCCTCGCGAGTTGGTATTTCCAGAGGCGCTGTTGCCGCGACTTGAGGGGTGTCTCGCCGACTGTTGGTACTATGGGGGGTGTGCTACTGGCCAAGGGTTCCTCGCAATCCCTTGCCAATGAGTTCATCGCGACCTCCTTGCCAGTTAGAGGTTTCCCATCTTTTGGGATTTCAACTATGGGACCCAATGCCGGGGGGTCCCTTCTCAACGTACGCTTATGTTGCTATCTAGGTGGGTTCCCTCTCGATACCTCAAAAAGGTTTTTTTTTTTTTTGGGAAGACACCCTTCTACAAACATAATTATCATGTGTGCAGTTATTAACAATTTCAAAAGAAGAAAATTTAATTTAGATATGTGAAAAATCATTTTAACATTTTAGTATTGAAGACGATTACAAATATTTGGAGGCGAACCAAAGGGAGCTTAAAATCTAAGAATTGATAGTGGTAACAAAAATAATTGATGGTAAAGAAGAAGAATGAATTGATTAAAGGATTTTGGGTGGATGTTAGTAAGTAGTAGTAGATAGAGAGAAAGTAGAGTATATATGAAAAGAGGTTGGAGAGAAAGAGTACACACAGTGAAAGGGAAGGTGAGATGATCGGTGTGGGTGTGCTTCGAAAACTCCTCCAGAGGTATCTCGAACACACACCGGTTCATGTCACCTCCGCCCAAGATAGACGCCTTTTTATCCATGCCTTGACTTGATCTATATCAATCAAACGTTTCTTAACTGCTAAGTAAGGAAAACCCAAAGTGTCTTTCACAAAGCCATCCACGTATCACTCTGCTTTTACTACTTTACTCTTTACCATTCCTAAACTCTCTCTCCTTCACCATCCTCATTAATTACGGTATTAACTTCTTCCATTCCATTCTATGACCACCCTACTAGGCTCTACGCCCATCACTTTTATAGCTTTTCATAATCGGAACCAATGTATGTTAGTTTTATTATTTTAAACAAAAATACTATTCTCACTTAATTTTTGACATAATTATTTAGAATAAACTGGTGTGATAGTTTATTATTGTTTCATTTTTGGGGTTCACGCCTAAAAATCAACCAATAACAAAATAACACGTCAATTTATTCAAAATAATTGTGTCAAAAATTAAGTCACAATAGAAGCACTCTATTTTAGAACTAAAACTAGAATCCTACAATGTGGAACCAAGGTCACCCAACCTCTGTGCATCAAAAGGGTAAATAGTTGTTTTGTTTTGTGTATGTTACATCATCCATTTGATTTGATTTTATGATTCTTGAAAGTGTGTTTTTATTTCCACCTAACATTTTTAACACTCTTAACTATTATGAATCCCACATAAATGGGATCATTATCATTTAAACCACCCCACTGTTTCGGTGTACATAAGAATTTCTGTAAAAAAAACATAAAACCTCATCTCCATCTTCATCGCCATTTCCCATCAATTACAAAACCTCAATCTTCCATCTCTAACCACCTCCATCTCCCATCTATGACGAAAAAACCTGATCTGACAAATTAATCTTCGGATTCGAACAGGTCTACATTCAGAAGAGAGAATTTTATCATAAGAGAAAGCAAGGAGAGAACACTAAAAAGCTTAGTGAATGACTGAATCTACGAACAAACTCTACATATACGCAAAGATGTTCAGTACCTTACTCATATTTCTTGAAAATATTTAATTGAGTAATATTTTATGTCGTTTGCTTGCTTCTGTATGAATGAATTTTTAGGTTGAAATATTTCCACTGCATGAGATACAAGAAACAATGTTGCTTTCATGAGCTTTAACACTGTTTGATAATTTTCGCAAATTGAATTCCTAAATTAGATAAAGGAGCATAAGCAAATTTGGCTTAATGTTGTTGTTTTCATGGATTTTTTTATATTAAATGATAAATCATCGGGTATTCATGGGTTTTTTTTATCTTGAAGGAGAAACCATGAAGGTCAAAATAAAAGAAGAAACCACCCGGGGTGTTGGAGAGGGGGTTATAAATGGGGTAGAAAGGTATTGTTCACACATTATTGTTTAACTCTTAACAATTTTTAATTCGGGTCTTAGAAAGATAAAGAGGGTGTGATTAAAAACACCATTCTAGGTTCCAGAAACACGATTATTTGAGCTTCTCCAGAAACACATTTAATTAATACTAGTTGTTTCACGGTGCAGCTGGAATTGGTCATTGTCTACTTCTCTAATCATGGTACTAAGTCTTATAAAAGCTTCTTCTCAGATCGTAGTTTCCCACCAATTATTGGGTGTGATATCCAAACTGAAAAGTAATAAATCCCAAGTATTCATGCTGCAAAATAGATTTATTATATAATAAAGGTAAAGAAGTTATGAAAAGTGTAAAATAACTAATAAGCTCAGCGAAATTTTTCCCATATAGGAATCTAACCTAACGTAATTTTTAGGAACACTCTATGATACCAACTTGTCACGCTATGATACTAACAAAGCAATAAACTAAAGTCAAGGCGGAAAACATAACTTTATTCATTAGAGATAGTTGCACATTTATTGTACTACCAACACAGGGGTGAATTACTAATATTACATATTATTTCCAAAATTGGAAAACAATGTAGGTCATTGAAAACGGCCACTCCTTGCTCCCATCTTCTTTAATCTCCCTCCATATAGTTATATAAGCAAACATGTGATCCGTGCATATCACAAAAAAGGATGGGGATTTATCCTATTTTTCCTGGAACATCTAGAGGAAAAAGAAATTAGCACAAACATGCTAAGCTGATCTTAGCAATTTTATAACAAATTACATGTAGATAGAAACTTGGAGTATGTACAAAGTTAATTATTTGCTACAAAAGCATAGGTATAATTTGTATAATAAGAAAGTCAGGGAATTTAAACTGATGATCCCCTACTTATCAACTTACTAGTTGGTATAGAAATAATGAAGCATAATCAGTATAACCAAATATAAATATCAGCCCAAAACCTTTGGGGAAAAGTAAACATCTAGGCACACTATTAAAGGGGCACTCATACGTATGGAGTTATAAATATAGGATCTTAAACTTTGAGACCTTAGGCTAAGTAGAAAAATTCTGTGGAATAACACTGCAGTCTACTCCCTATTTAATACTGATGCTTCTACAAGAATAGTTTGCATAAAGGTGTAGGGTGAACTAATTCAATCATTACAATGATTTCATTACATCACTTATTAGATGAGAGGGGTTACAATTGATCCAATCTATCCATAATTAAATGTCACATATATATAACATAAATAGTATGGTAGTATTATAACATACACATACTAGAAAAAATTTAGGCCTACAATGATTTCATGACATCACTTATTAGATGAGAGGGGTTATAATTTATCCAATTGATCCATAAGTAAATGTCACAGATATATAACAACATAAATAGTATGATAGTATTATAACATACACATACTAGGAAAAATTTAGGGCTATCATAGTGTGATATCAATAGCAATATAACAAGTACACTGAAATTTACTACTAAAAGGGTAAAACCTACTTGTATATTGAGTAGAGAGGGGTTAGATATGATTGAAGTTAAGATCGGGAGGGTCTGGTACTTGATTATCTATACATAAATATTTTTGTGAGTAGTTGTAATTGATAATAATGTCTGTTAGGAAAATAAATGGAAAAACTGTGTTTATTAAACTTTAGGGGCTAATTAGTAATTATTTTATGGCTTTAAAATATAGGACTTAGGTTCCAATTTGAAAGATGGTTCAGAAGACTTTGCGATTCAAAATTGACCAAAGTATATGTAGGAAAAAGCTCGGGTCAATACTCATAACTTGAAAAAACATGAGGGGTTAATTTGTAAATATAGGAAAATAGTTTTAACCTAAAACCTTGTTTTTCTATAACTTGAGCTAGGATTGACCAAACATCGCCTTACCTTATACCATTTTGATCAGAAAAATTTAATAAAAATAATGGGAAAAACTGAGAATTTTTTTTATTGCCACGTGCCCTCATGCGCTTGGTCAAGGTTTCCAGTTGAAAAGTTCATCTTCAACCTCTCGACATTTGACCTAAATTTTGAAAAACCTTTAACCTTGAATAACTTCTGATTTTCTAAACCATTTGTGATCATTCCTGAACTAATGCAACCTAATTTTTCACAAGGAATCCAAATATATATGTCTCATTGATTGAGATTCAATATTCATCCAGTTTCAGATACTGTGTGTTTTTTAGAAAATTTGACCAAACGTTCGTGGCTTTACTGGATATGGCAATGTGTTTTAAGGTTATGGATGGGTTTTTGCTATCCTAAGGAAGAGTTTGGATTTGGTTTGAAGGGTTGAGGTACTCTGGTTAAGGAGAATTTTGGATTTTCACTTTCTGCAACTAAAAAACACTTTCAAGAAATTGGGGTTCAAAGCTTATAAGTTTTCAAAAATGGCCATTGCACTTGAGCTCCTAGTCTCATAAGGAACTCATTCCTCACTTTGAAACTAGTTCAAAGTCAAAGAATGAAGTTTCACCATTAAAGCTTAAGCTTTAATGGAGTGTTTTTGAAAATTTCTTCGAACAGGCACTGTTTAATATGTAAGAACTTGGTGTTTTTTTTATTGGTTTGGACATAATAACAGTGCAGAAAACTATTGGAATTTGAAAATTATAAAATGATACTTAAAATGACAGTGTACCAATTTGAAGGGAAAATTTGAACTTTGGATAGGCTGAAGAGGTGAGTTTTGTTGTTGATGATCGTGAGGTTTATAGTAGAGGTTGGGGGGAGTTTTATTGGTGTAAATGGGAGGTGGTTTCTCCCTAGAATCAAGAAGATAAAATCGTGGGCAGTTTAACTTCACGTGGTTATAAACTTTTCCTGTAGGAAAGATCGTAAGTCCCCCACCCCTCCCCAAATAAAAAAAAAAAGAAAGAAAAATGCTCTCCATTCTCTCTAAACACTCTCCTTCCCCTATCGTTTACTACCACCACCTAAACACCTTCCCTACCTCCTCCCCCAGCCTCTAATTCCTCCATGTCCAATCTCTCCCCGTCTAGGAAGGACCTTCCTTTCCATAGAACCATGGTTTCTATCTCCAATATCACGGTTGAATTGACTGCACCATTTGATATGGTGGCTCTTCCCAAGCTTGTTGGTGGTGCCTTGGTCACTACCCCTACTCTTCAACCACTATTTATAACGGATGCTATAACCCCTCCCCTCCCTCTAGTACAAATAGAAGATACTCCTATCATCTTTAAGGGTGTTATGTCACCAGATGATTTGGAAGAAGGGCAAGTCTTTGTCTCAGTTGGGAATCGTAGTAAAGCCAACTTCAACGTTAGTAGGTTGAAGGAGTTGAATGAGGAGAAGGATATCTACCTCGAACTTCCTTCAAAGCAAAGGTTTTACCCATGATGATATCAACCACTTCTGGCATCCCAGTGGTGGAGCTAATGGTGATGCAAAAACTCCGTCAAAAAACCATCTGACGCATAGAGGTGTACAGTCTTCTGTCACTTCTGGAAAGCATGGCATGTGCACGAATTTTTGGGGTGTTGACCTGAAAAATAGTGCTAGTATACCATACCCTAGTAGTACTAAGTTTGACAAGGAGGTTACCCCTCTCAGAACTTCCCATAAGCAACCCCCCACTTGCTGACCATGTGGGTCCCAACAAATCTAGAAAATCAATTGTGGTTGATAAGAAAGAGCCCAAGTTCAAATTGTCCTACCACATGCCAACCTTTTTGGATGAAAAAGTGCAAGTGAAAACCCTAGCTGAGGTGGCCAAACTCGGCTACTCCCAGTGGGACATCACTGCTGTGGGTATTTTTGTTGGAAGGAAGCTGCCATTTACCTTGGTTAATAGTATAACGTACAGGTTATGGGATAAGTATGGCCTCTCTAAGGTAATATCTAAGGTCATCTTAATAGTATATCATTAGATGATTCAAATTTGAATCATCTAATGCTAGAGATGAGATTGTTTAAAATGGTCCTTGGCACTTTGTGGGGAATGCCATTATTTTGCAAAAATGGAAGCCTGACTGCATCTTCTCCAAAGACTTCATTGATAAAGTGCCCATTTGGGTGATGTTTCATAACATCCCCATATAATACTGGACTATTAGTGATCTTAGCTATGTGGCTAGTGCTATTGGGGTTCCCCTCTATGCGTTACACCTTTATTGAAGATATAAGAAGAATCAGCTATGCTAGAGTATGTGTGGAAATGCAGGCTCA
Organism: Sambucus nigra; assembly: GCA_949130495.1. NCBI lineage: Eukaryota > Viridiplantae > Streptophyta > Magnoliopsida > Dipsacales > Adoxaceae > Sambucus > Sambucus nigra. The sequence goes on from OX422208.1 coordinate 206,967,562, forward strand.
AGCTAAATACCCTAGATCTATTGAACTAATTGTGGAGGATGGAACAACTGTTAATGCTAGAGTAGAATACCAAGCAATGCCCCTCTCTTGTAGTCACTGTGTTTGCTTTTGTCACTTTTCTACCTAATGCAATAAAAATAAGCCTATAGAGGAAATTGGTACCCCTGTGATCACTCCTATAGAACCTGGTCCTAAGAATATGGAGTGGGTGCAGGTCAACAGCAAATCTAAGCCTCACACTCAAAACCCCCGCCTCTCCCAAGTCCATAATACGTACAGCTACTTCCTTGAACAAGGCCACTATTGTAGATCTCCCTACCATTATAACCCCCAACCAATTTGACCTTTTGGAATGTGATAGTAATTCCACTCCTGCTCCATCGGGTATAAGCCTCAAAGTTAAAGTTGTTGATGAATTGATGGTCAAGCAATTGCATTTAATCAAGCCTACCCCTAGCAACGGGAAGGGCAAGAAGAAATCAGGATTTAAAAGAAACTTTTGATGAACCCCATTGCTACATGGAATATTAGGGGCTCAACTCCTCCCACAAACAAGTTGATATTAGGAAGTTCATTTTAGATAATAATCTTGCTCTCATATGTATCCTTGAATCCAAAGTTCGAATCAATCATATGGCAGTTATCACCTCCAATTGCTTCTGGAATTGGGAATCCATTCATATCTGCCCTAGCAATGAGGGAGTGTCCAGAGTCCTCATTGGTTGGGACCCTAATATCTTCATAGTTGAGGAAATAGAAAAACATCCTTAGGCCATCTTCTGCTGCATCAAGGTTATGGGTTATGCCAGATCCTTCCTTACAACCGTCATTTATGGCGACAACTTACCTTCTGATAGGATTTCCCTTTGGAATTTTTTGAGATCCAACCACACCTATGCTCATGACATCATGGGTGATTTCAACATTGTCAGAAGTATTAATGAGAAAAAAGGCTTGCTCAACATGGATCACAAAACTGTCGATGACTTTAATAACTGTATTTTTTATGCTTAGCTGGATGACATGACTTCTAATGGCCTATGGTTCTCTTGGAATAATAAAAGTAGTGGGAATGCTAGCATCCAAACTAGGATTGATCGTGTGCTTCACAATACCTGTTGGAGTACTTCCTACCCTAACTCCCATGCCAAGGCATCTCTGACCATCGTCCTATTATCATTATTACCATTCTACCTCCTTACAACTACAAGCCTAAACCTTTTAAGTTCTATGACTACTAGATGAAGCATGAGGAACTATCTGAGATTCTTCAAGATTCATGGCACTCTACCTGTAATGGGAATCATATGGCTATATTATCTGAGAAATTGAGGAGGCTCAAGCCTCAACTCAAGCTTTCAATAATAAGTTCTACTCTAATATATCCATGAGGGTTGTTGAGGCCAAGCTTATGCTTGATGAGCTTCAAATTAGCCTGGATAATGATGGTTTTAACCAACAATTGAAGGAAGAGGAACATGATATAGTGATTGACTATAGTACACTTAGAGATGTTGAAGAAGCTTACTATAGAAAAAAAATCTAGGGTCAAGTGGTTGCAATTAGGGGATATGAACACTAGCTTCTTTCATAAAAAAATCAAGGCTAATAACTGTAGAAGCAAAATCCTTTCCATTCACAATGCTAGTGATGTGCTTGTGGAAGGTTTAGAAGTTGTGGAAATTAAATCTATTAATTTTTTCAAATCTCTCCTAGGGCCTGATCAGAGAAATAGGATGAGATTTTATCCCTCCAACAACTTCATGGTTAGGACCATCCCAAAGCCTATGCTCAATGGTCTTACTGCATGTGTTACCAGTGAAGAGATTAAGACTGTCATGTTCTCCATCGATGATAAGAAAGCACCTAGCCCTGATGGTTTTAATGCTGGATTCTTCAAGAAGAATTGGAATATAGTTAAGGAGGATGAGGGAATGGCTATTCAGCACTTCTTTACCTCTGGCCACATGCCTAGGCAGTGGAATAGTACCTTGTTGGCCCTTATTCCTAAAGTAAAGAATCCTAACTCCATGGGGGACTTCAAGCCTATCTCCTTCTATAATACTATGTACAAATGTATTTCTAAAATCTTAGTGAACCGAATTAAACCCCTCATGCCTCACTTAATTAGCAACCAACAAGCTGCCTTTATCTAAAGCAGGTCCATATCTAATAACATCTTTCTCCTTTAAGAGCTTATGAGAAACTACCATAATGTTCCCTCCAGATGCACTCTCAAGATTGACATTTAGAAGTCCTATGACACAATTAACTAAGAGTTTCTTTTTGAGGTTCTTAGACAAGTTGGCTTTCCCACAACCATGCTCTATTGGATCAAAGTCTGTGTTACTAGCACATGGTTCTCTATATGCCTCAATGGGGAGACCAACGACTTCTTTGTTATTACAAGAGGCCTTAGACAAGCAAAGCAATAACCCAAGCTTCACATACCACCCAATATGCAAAGAATTACAGCTTAATCACTTAAGCTTTGCGGATGATTTGGTCATCTTTTCGGGGGGTGATGTTCACTATATTAACTATATTAAAAGGTCCATTGATGAGTTTACTAAGTTATCAGGTCTTCACCCCAACTTGAACAAGAGTAACCTTTACACTACTAGTGTTTCTAAGGTGGACACTGCTCTAATGTCAACGCAATTAGGGATTGCCCACCACTCCCCCCATTAAAATATTTGGGAGTGCCCCTCATATCCACTAGGCTTAAAGATGCTGACTGCACTGGGTTAATTAATAGGACCACGAACAAAGTCAAAAGTTGGATGTGACACCCTGACTAATTAAATACTAGGTAGCTACTCCTTTATTAAAATTAATACAAAATGTCAAGTTGGTTCAGTTCAGAGCATCATTATCGAAAACATTTTTAAACAATTACTAGCCACCTAATATTTAAAAAGTGAGTTGTCAAATTTTATTTAAATGAGATTAACATGCAACCAATTAAATTATTAACTAATGACACCACAATCACATCACAGTCACGACATAATATAAATGGAATAATAAATGAGTCTAGAGTAACACTCCTCTGAATAATCCAAATACTGAATAAAACCAAATATAAAGTCTGAAAAATAAATTAATGAACTCTAAAACTGGAATGAAAACTGAAAGTACAATAAAGCTGTCTCTGAAGAAAAGGGGCGACATGCCCTAACTGATGAATAAATCTGAAATAGAATCAATGTAGAATGTGGAGGCATCTACTATCTAGGTCCTGTAACTTCCACAACAACTACAACACGTCAAAGGAATGAAACTCCTAAGCTTGGTGTCCCTGTGGCTGGGCACCTAAAAAGTTTTTACAAGAAAATAGTTTTGAAAACAAATGGTTCAGAGCCCGAGGTGAAAACAGTTTAAAAAATATAGTAAGTGTTTAATTGCATTAAACAGTAAATATTAAATACATGTTAGTTGTGTGCCCTCACATGAGTTCCTCACCCCTCAACTATTGTGCACGCCTAACGTGTATCCTTAACCCGTTCTAGTTATGCCACTAAATAACTAGTCTGTCTATCGTTTTATCCTCACATTAATAAGGGATTTTATTTATAACATTATAATATAACCTACGTATACCTCACTCTTTCATTAATCATTTGAATGTGTAACAGTTATGATAGGAAATTCTTTGTATTAAATTCCATTAAAAAATGTCCCAATAATTTATATCCACACTTTAACATATGAATTCATTAAAATCACAAGTATATTATTCTCAACACAAATATACAAAATATGGCACCCCTAGGCTAAGTTACGGTGCACACATACTCTGCTATCGAATCCCGGTACATCACGTACATAAGGACTATGTATTCCGAATCTCTCAGGAACCGTTTCAATAAGAAAAATCACACATAATGGAGGCGAATATAGTCACATACCCATGGGTCATGCATATACCTACGCTCCCATGGTCAGCTGACTTATTAACTCACAAATAAGTCATTCACATTCCTATGTCCTTAAGGTACCAATGTAGGTATGTTATACACATAATAATTAATACACTAAGCATTCACACAACTTAGATAACTTATAATATTATTAAAGGTACGTTCTCAACGCTATTCTGTTATTCAATTTCGTACGCTTTCATATTTTTAGATGGTATATCATATATCTTGCCGATACGTCTCGCGTCGTATAGTTTAAGTACTTAAAAACTAACCAAGAAGGTTACTAAGTCTCCTATTATTCCCACATTTTAATTCATTAATCTTAAGGTCCATATTTCTGTCTCTAACCTTAAATTATCAACTATATAGATTTAATTCCTTTTCCCGATATCTCCAATATTTCACTCGTTTGACCCTATTAATTCTAACGTAAAGTCCCAATTCAATTTTGATATAATCCGGTTTCTATATACACCCCTACTGGTCCTCCTTAAACTTAAATGTGTTCACAAGGTCCTTATCAATAATTTACAAGGGTCGGAATTGGATAAACTCAAAGAGGAAAAATATCACAATTTCTGGGGATCGATCGACTATGAATGTCGATCGATCGATCAAGCAGTTGCAGGTTATGGGTTTCTTAGTTTTTCAGTCCCAGATTTGTCCCAAAACGCCATTACATGATTCAGAAATTCTAATGTAAGTATAAGGGATCATTATACAACCTAATTACATGATTTCCAACGTTCCAAAATCTTTAAAACATCAACAATTAACCTTTCTTGGATTGAATCTTCATAATATCCAAAAAAAACCCTATTTTCTTCTATTTCATCAAGAATCATCATGTTTCTTTTCCAAATTCGTTTTTTATTTATCTACGATTACGATTTTGCTACTGAATAATTTCCAGAACTATTCTACATGCAAGTCCTATCCAAGATTTATGTTTATTATCCAAATTTCCATGAGTATTCATCATTTTTCAAGGTTATCCTATAATCCTACACTAGCATGGATGATATATTCACTGAAATTAATTGAAATCAAATCACTTGCCTTATAAATGGTGTTCTGATCTGCTGGTGGCGAAAATGGTTGGTTCTCCCTCTCTTTCCGGTGACAAATCCAGTGGATTTTGGTGGTTATGGCTTTGGAAGCCCTTTTGTAACCTCTCATCTAACTCACGCTGCCCACTCTTGCTTTTTGGATGATAATGACCCTCATAATAACTGTTAAATAAACCCTAAAATTCGTGGGTCTAAATTCCTTAAAATTTAAAATGACTAAAATACCCTTCCGGGTTGCCGGTTTGGCCTAAAAATGCCCTGGGACCCAAACTAAACTCCCGACTAGTGTTTTCTGACTATTTCGACCTCTCCGGACACGTTAGCGTACTCAAAATAACCATACCGGTGATCGAATTATAATTTACTTTTAAATCTCATTAAATTAATTTCTGACGTGACTGACATGCCCGTCCCAACTAAATTTTCAGAATTGTCGTATTTATGACTCGCGATAATTTTAATAAATTTAACAATCATATGTTACCACATATATCCAGTAATATTCATCATTTATTATCATAACCAAATACCAACTTACGTCTCGCTAGTATTTAAATCCGGATTAATTTCTAATTAATTCCCATTTAATTATATTAATCCCATTAAATAAACTCAATAAAATTATGGGGTATTACATACTTCCCCCATAATAACAGAATTTCATCTCGAAATTCGAAAATAAAATATACCTGGCAAAAATAACTCTGGATAACGCTCGCGCATCTCATCCTCTCGTTCCCAAGTAGACTCCTCGACATTATGATTCCGCCACTGAACACGTACTAACGGTACTATCTTCGACCTCAGTTTTCTCTCGCTGTGGTCCAGAATAGCAATCGACCCCTCCTCATAGGAACTATCAAGCTGTAGATCGATGTCCTCTAAAGCAATGTGGGTATGGGCCAAATCATCCCTAAGATATCTCCTTAGTGAGGAAATATGGAACACGTCATGGATCCTATGCAGGTGTTTCGGTAACCCGAGTCTATACGTAATTGGCCCAATTCTCTCGATAATAGGAAATGGCCCCACATAGCTAGGTGCCAATTTTTCCTTCTTCCCGAAACGCATAATCCCCTTCATAGGGGACACTCTGAGTAGCACCTGATCCCCCACCTTGAATTCTCTGAAGAATCTCTTGGCATCGACATAACTCTTATATCGGTCCTGAGCTACCCGAATACGGCTCCGTATTATCTCTATCCTCGCCGAAGTATCCTGAATCACCTCCGGTCTAAGAAATTTTTTATCCCCCACCTCTAGCCAACATGTTGGGGAACGACAAGGTCTACCGTATAACGCCTCGAATGGAGCCATGCCAATCGTGAACTGATAGGAGTTATTATAGGCAAACTCCACCAGTCGAAGGTACTGTTCCCAACCACCTCCAAAGTCTAGGATGCACATCCGTAACATATCTTCCAACATCTGATTCGTCCGCTCGGTCTGCCCATCTGTCTGCGAATGATATGTTGTACTCTGCCACAACTCTGTACCCATGGCTTCCTGGAAACTCTCCCAAAATCGCGAAAAAAATATCTTGTCTTGGTCAGACACGATACTAAGAGGCACCCCGTGGAGACTCACTATCTCCGCTATGAAAATCTGGGCATACTATCCCGTAGTGTAGTCTGTCCGGGCTGACAGAAAATGAGCAACTTTGGTCAACTGATCCACGATTACCCATATGGAGTCGTGACCCCTCTGTGATGTAGGTAACCCCGTGATGAAGTCCATAGAAATCCTCTCCCATTTCCACATAGGAACTTCTAATGGCTGTAGAAGTCCTGTCGATCTCTGATGATCCACTTTTATCAGCTGACAAGTGGCACATTTAGAAACGAACTCGGTAATGTCTCTCTTCATCCCGCTCCACCAGTATTGTCGCCTCATATCTTGGTACATCTTATCCCCACCAGGATGTACCGCGAATCGCGAACCGCGCGACTCTGTCATTACCTCGTGTTGTAAGTCTTCCCCTTCCAAAAGAATCAATCTCCCATTGAAGCGTAAGCCCCCGTCTGAACTAACAGTATAAGACTCGGCCCCCTCTGTTAGTAAGTGTACGATCTTCTCTTGAGAGAACGGGTCTGCTACCTGGGCCTGTATCACTCTCGTAATGATCTGTGGCGTGACTGTCATCATTGACATGAATGATCGGGCTACTGCGTCCTAGTGTCCCAACTCCTGCCACTTTGCTCTCCACACCTCAGCCACCTCACCTACTGGCCTACGGCTTAACGTGTCTGCTACCACATTGTAATAACCCTCGCTTATGAGAACATATTTTATGTTTATTTACTAGATATGGTAAATAGATATAAAATGTTGGGCTATGGATTGAGTATGAATTTAATGAAGAAAAGTAAATGTTTACTATGAGATTTCATATTTACCGTAACTATAAGTGAATATTGCCATGTTATGTTTTATAATATCATGAGAATTAAAATTCTATTTGGCTTAATAATGAGACCGGAACTTAACAATGAAATATAAACTATCCAAATGATAATTTAGAGACCGTAGTTGATTCCGGAACGTGCGAGATAGTCAATTATTGTGCCATATTATATTTTGAGGTTTTTGGCACTTTTGACTGGTTATACCTTAAAAATGCAGTGCGTATTATTTTATCGCAATATTGGTTAATTAAGTTGGGATTTGGACTATTGCCACGACTTAGTCTTACTAAGTCTTCTCTTTTTTCCCACATTTCTTTTCCTAAACCTAGAGAGAGAGAGTTTGAGAGAGGAAGTGAAAGAGTAGAGAGAAGAGAAGAGATTGAAGATATTGATGTGGGTGCAACGGAGGCGTTCAACCAGTGTATTAATGATTTTCAGGATGATGTTATGACGACGAATGGGCTTTGGTTTACGTGGAATAACCGCTAGGGGGGTAGGGACAACGTCCAATCGAGATTAGATAGGGTTCTTCATAACGACACGTGGAGTACCTACTTTCCCGAGTCTCAGGCGACTGTTCTTCCTCAGGGTGTTTCGGATCATTGCCCGATCATTATCTTGCTTGCTCCCGGGGAACCGAATAGGCCCAAACCGTTTAAGTTCTATAACTTTTGGATGGGACATGTTGATTTCCAGGATGTTCTGACTGAGTCTTGGTACGGGGACGATGTGGGTAATCCTATGGTGAGATTGAGTAAGAAGATGTATAGATTGAAGATTAACCTCAAAGACTTTAATAAGAAGTTCTATAGCCAGCTTTCTAGGAGGGTGGAGGAGGCTAAGAGGTTGCTTGATGATGTGCAGACTAGACTTGACAGTGACGGGAGCAACCTTAGCTTTCAACTGGAAGAGAGAGAGAAGTTGACGGCTTACCTGGAGCTCAGAAGCGCCGAAGAGTCTTATTATAAGCAGCGGTCAAGTGGCTACAGTTGGGGGATGGGAATAACTCCTTTTTCCATAAGAGGGCTAATCAAGCTACCGCTAGGAGGAAGATTATCATCATTGAGGATGAGAATGGGGTGCGGGTTGAAGGCTCTCAGGGGGTGGCTAATAAGGCAGTGGGTTTCTTCCGCAACCTTCTGGGCTATAGCAGCACTTGTGCGGACCCTGCTTCCATTCTGGATGCGAATGTAGTGAAAAGAGTCAGTGATGTGGCCGCCGCAACTATGACTGCGCCCATTGATGATGCTGAAATTAAGGGGGCTATGTTCGCCATTGGGTCGGATAAAGCCCCGGGTCCCGATAAATTCAATGCCTTCTTTTTCAAGCAGAATTGGGAGGTTGTGGGGAATGACGTCACTGAGGCGGTTAAGTTCTTCTTCAGGTGTAGCTACTTGCCTAGGCAATGGAATTGTACTGCCCTCGCCCTTATCCCAAAGGTTACCATTCCGAACGGTATGCAGGATTTCAGACCCATATCTTGTTGCAATACTATTTATAAGTGCATATCGAAGATTCTTGCCAACAGGATTAAGCCTATCCTCCCCCATGTGATCAATCCGAGTCAGGCCGCTTTTGTTAAAGGGAGATCTATTTCTGATAACATCCTTCTTCTCCAGGAGGTCATGAGGAATTACCATAGTGAGCTTAGCCCGCCTAGATGTACCTTGAAGATTGATTTGCTGAAAGCGTATGACACGGTGGATTGGGGATCTCTTTTCACCTTGCTGACTCATCTGGGGTTCCCTGCCATTTTCGTTGGGTGGATTAGAGAATGTATGACTAACACCAGGTTCTCTATCAGTCTGAATGGGCACCTGCATGGCTTCTTTGAGGGAAGGAGAGGGTTGAGGCAAGGGGACCCCCTATCTCCCTATCTTTTCCTTCTAGTGATGGAGTCTCTCTCGTGTATCTTGGACAAAGCTTGCACCAACCCATTGTTTACCTTTCACCCCAAGTGTAAGGAAGTGGGGCTTAACCACTTATGTTTCGCCGATGATGTGATAATTCTATGTGGGGGGGGGACATTCCCTCCCGCACCATTGTAAAGAAGGCGGTTGATGAGTTCTGTAGCATTGCGGGCCTCACTCCCAATTTGTGTAAGAGTAGCTTCTATTGCTCGGGATTGGAGGAGGATCGGATCGCGCAGATCGGGGATATTCTTGGTTTTGGTCATAGCAACCCCCCGTTCCTCTACCTCGGGGTTCCTCTCATCACCACCAGACTCAAGAAGGAGGATTGCAGTAGGCTAATCGACAGGATAACTGGGAGGATCAGGTGTTGGACCAACAAGCTTCTCAGCTACGCCGATAAATTACAGTTTATTAAGACAGTCTTGTTCGGGATCCAGGTCTATTGGTCTAGTCTGTTCATCTTGCCTAAGGGGGTTATTCTCAAGATTGAGCAGCTGCTGAGGGATTTCCTATGGACTGGTTCCGATCTTAAACATTCGGGGGCCAAGGTGGCTTGGAATGATCTTTGTAATAACTATGAGAGTGGCGGACTGGGTATCAAAAGCATTGAGAGGTGGAATGTGGCGGCCATTATGAAGATGCTTTGAAACCTCTGTAGCAAGAAGGACTGCCTTTGGGTTAAGTGGTGCAATGTGTATAAGTTGAAGAGAAGAAGTTTGTGGGCTATTAATATAGCCAGCAACTCGTCTTGGAGCTGGAGGAAGATGATGTAGTTGAGACATCGGGTCAGACCTCTCATCAGATGGAGTATTGGTAACGGTAGGGATACCTTTTTCTGGCACGATAATTGGCATCCTCTGGGGCCACTTCATCCTTTGTTTGGGGACCGTGTTATCTATGATGCTGCTAGTAACCATAAGGCTTTGGTTGCTGATTACATTGTCGAGGGGAGGTGGAGATGGCCAACGGTGGTTACTTGGGAGCTCTTGGATATTAGGAATGCGGTTTTGCCCGGAATTATATATGATTCTGTAGATGAGGTGGCCTGGATCCCCAACCAGAAGGATTTTTCTATCAGATCAGCCTATGAGGAGATAACCCCCACCCTCCCTCCTGCTCCCTGGCACAAAATTGTGTGGAATAAGAGTAATATCCCCAAATGTGCTTTTGTTCTTTGGATGATTTGTAAGGATGCGATTCACACTAAGGACAAGCTCTATAACTGGGGCATCTCGGAGGATAACGTGTGTTGTAGCTGCTCTAATGGGGTTGAGTCCATACCGCACGTCTTCAATGAGTGTCCAGTTACGAAGGAGGTTTGGGAGGAGGTTAGAACCAGGAATCAAGAGTACAGAGAGGCTTTGGATTGGGACGGTGAGTTGGCTCATGCCATTTCATGTTACAGTGGGACGAGTTTTTATAACCGTATTAGGAATATTTCTTTCTCCTCTACGGTGTACTGCCTTTGGATGGAGCGTAATGCCAGACATTTTAAGCAGGTGGCCAAGAGCAAGGATGTCATTGTCAGAGATATCGAAGTTATGATCAGAGCGAGAGTCACAATCTGGAGCAAGGGGACGAGGAGATTTGAGAACTGGATGGCTTGCATGAATTGGGGTATCCCGGAAAGTGTTCTTGAGTAGGGGATCGCGGGGTGTGTGGCTTCTTGCACTTGTTTCACTTGTTTTTGGTTTTCTCCCCTGTGGGGCATACCCCTAGGGGAGGTGATGGGTTTCATCTCTATGTGTACTTGTAGTAGTTTCCGTTGTTGATATATATACATAATTTTTCCCCCCAAAAAAAGAGATTGAAGATTGAGGGAGGACTCTTGGTTCTACACAAAGAAAATCTGCATTTCCTAGATTGAGGCAAGTTTCCTACTTGCTATTTGTGGTTTAAGATAGATGATTTGTAGTGATAATGGTGTATTGATCATGGTTTGATTAGTTTAGTTTTTTTTTAGTGTAAATGTTGATTTTGAACCATTGAAGAATAATTTGAATGATTATTGATAGTTGTGGTAGTAGTTAGTAGCATTTATGTTGTGTTGGTAACAATAAATAAGTTGGTTTGAATGGAATTGAGTTGGGAAAGATAATGGAGTCTAAGACTCCATAAGCAAATTTAGGAATTTCTGCAGATCCGAATCGATTCGGCCTGGCCGAATCGATTCGTTGCGAGACAGTTTTCAGGGTTGGGTGAACCGAATTGATTCGGCTTGGTCCGAATCGATTCGGCATTTATGCAGAAGCCATGATTTCTGGCCGAATCGATTCGGCCAGGCCGAATCGATTCGGAAGTCCTTAATTTGAAATTTTGTCTTCTTTTTCTTTTAACCCTTTTCTTTAGGATTAGTAATTAGGGACCTTCTTAAATGAAGTAAATATAGGGTTTTAGAGTATTAATGGAGTTTGGTCGACATCCTAGACTCGAAGGGGTTCATCTAGGGTTCATTTTAAAGGGGGGGGGGTTTAAAGTAATGTTTAGGCATTACTTCTCTCGTATAGTTTTATAATAGTCTAGGAGATCTTAGAGTCAAAATTGGAGACTTTGGGAGTTATTGTGAGCTAGGTTCGACTTGATGGTTTATTATGAAGCCAAAGAGGAGGCTTTGGAAAATAATTTGGGGAGTCTAACTATTTATCGAGGTTGTTAGGCTGATACGAAATACGTATAGTTCCGGATAACCTTAATGCATTTGATAAAATGTAAAAATGGACAAAGTAAATGATAATTTACTAAATCAGGTAATGGGAATTAATAAAATGGATGATACACACCTCTCTAAATACCATCTTAAGGGAAGTACGTGCGTGAGGTGAAGCCCCCTGGCTAATGAATGCAGGGTGGATATAGTCCTAGGCCATATGAGCGCTTGTTTTATATTTTCTGCGATGGGTAGGAGATTCTGGGTGTGGTCTTGACTACCCCACAGGCATATGGCCGCTTCCCGACATTTCGATAGGATCCCAGGTTGTCTTATGATAGGCCCTGGAAGATGATGGTTATTTAGGGGCGCGCACAGTGGGGAAACCCGGATGGGCAGTCTTAGAATCGTTATATATATATATACTTATAACTATTCTACTTATCGAGTTGGACTCGATGGAACATTAATGCCACAAAGAGCAAAGTATATGCCACAAAGAGCATACAATTGAGATTAGTGCCATAAAGAGCACATGATAATAATTGTATTCCTGATAAGGAATGGAAAGAAGATAAAATGAAAGGAATGAAAGATTGAGAACGGTTGATCAGTTTTCCTAATTGCATCTATAATCGATTCTTTTCTTGTAATCATTAAATTGTCTTAATTTTATCTGATTGTTACCATGCTAGAATACTACCTTTATCATCCATGCTTATCTATTCATCATTGTCATACTTGTCATTTATCTGGTGATCACATAAAATCGGGCTCTGACCGGTTCTTCTTTCTTGTTGTGCATATATATATATTATATCCGCTCAGGTGTTCCGCCGTAAGGTCGCCCGTAATGAACTTCCTATTCCAGTGTTTTGAGGAGCCTTGACATTTTGCGGGTATCACGAGACATTATGTGTAGACGCCTTCTTTATTGTTTTCTAGTTATGATCAGTCCCCACTCGGGCGTGTGGCCCAAACTGTTGTAATTGGATAATGGATGTATTATGTAACACATGAAACTTATTGTATATTGTATGTATTTCATTGACCGATGGTTCATTCGGTCCTTTCTTTTTATTGTTGGTTTATATATATATATGCTTGTGGGAGTTTCCACCCTCTTTTCTATTATGGGTTGTTGAACATGCTTTCTTTAAATTACTAAACTAAAATTTTTGATAACCCGTTTTCTGGAATATTGTGTGGTTAATCCGTATACTCTTTATTTTTTTACGATGCTGAGAATGATTTCCATCCATGACTCCTTTATTATTGGAGTATCGGGCTGGCCACCCCTTATTTCGGATACCGGGTTGTCACACACGTTAGCCTTCCTTAGGTGATATTGGATATCAAATTGATAATCTTTCACGAACTCAAGCCACCTACGTTGACGCATGTTCAGCTCCTTCTGCGTGAAGAGGTACTATAAGGACTTGTGGTCCATGAATAAACGAAATTTCTCCCCCAGGAGATAAATGTCTCCAAATCTGAAGAGCAAATAGACTGTCTCTAACTCCAAGTCGTGGGTGGGCTCTTCTCGTGAGGCTTAAGCTTACGGGATGCATAAGCTATAGCCTGACTCTCCTGTTGCAGTACACCCCCAAGTCCTAGTAAGGACGCATCGGTGTAGACTAGATACTCAACTCCCGGTCTGGGCAATGCTAACACTGGTGCTGAGGTCAACTCGTCCTTCAACTCGTTGAATGCTAATTGGCAAGCATCGCTCCAGATAAAGGGCACACCCTTGCGAGTCAGATGTGTCAAATGACCTGCTATCTTTGAGAAACCCCGAATAAACCTCCTGTAGTATCCTACTAGGCCCAAGAAACTACGTATCTCCGTCGGTGTCATGGGCTGTCCCCACTCCCTCACCGCTGATACCTTCCTCGGATCAACAGATTTTCCCCTATCGAAAATGATATGCCCCCAAAACTGAACCTCCTTCAGCCAGAATTCACACTTCTCATACTTTGCATATAACTCGTTCTGACGCAATGTCTGTAAAACCTACCTCAAGTGCTCGACATGTTCCTCCTCTGTCTGGTAGTAAACCACAATGTCATCAATGAAGATGATGATGAACTGGTCTAGGAACTCTCTGAACACCCTATTCATCAAGTCCATAAACACGATTGGGGCGTTGGTTAGGCCAAAAGGAATAACCCTGAACTCGTAGGAACCATATCTCGTCAAGAAGGCAGTCTTCGAGACATCCTGCTCTCTGATTTGCAACTGATGGTATCCCGATCTCAAGTCAATCTTTGAGAAGAAGGAATCTCCTCTCGACTGGTCGAATAAGTCATCCATTCGGGGCAGAGGATACTTATTCCGTATCGTGACTTTATTTTACTCCTGATAATCTACACACAACCTCAAATATCCATCCCTCTTCTTAATGAACAACACATGAGCACCCCACGGTAAAGTACTCCTAATAGCTGCTCTATCTGATCACGTAGCTCCCTCATCTTCGCTGGAGACATACGATAAGGTGTGCGGGCTATCGACCGAGTGCCCAACGTCAAATTGATAACAAAGTCTATCTTTCTGGTAGGAGGTAATCCCGGAATATCCTGGAATACGTCAGTGAACTCCCTCACAACTAGAATCGAATCAAGTGGCATCACCACTTCCCTAGAGGTCTCCTCCTCTATATAGTACAAGTGAGTGGACGATCCTCCCTTAGGACGAGGCATCGCCACTAGGAACATCTCCTGTCTGGGTATGGCAAAAATAATACTCCTACTGAAATAATCAATCATGGTTCGATACGCAACTAGCCAATCAATACCGATAATCGCATCCTACGCGATCATATCTAACACTAACATATTAGCAGGTAAAGTAAACCTCCCGATCTCTACACCCACACTTCTACATATAAGGGAAATCATAGAACCCCTGCTCAACGGTGAATCTACGCAAGTAGCAGTGCTCTCAGCGGTGTTTAACAACTCCATAGTGCATGCAAATCTTAAGGCAATGAACTAGTGTGTGGCCCCCGTGTCAAATAAAATACGCCCCATAGTCCCTCGAATAGAAAACATACCCTTAATAGCGGGTGGATCCTGTGGGGCTGCGGCATGCTGGAGCTGATAAACTCGCCCGTACTGAAGCTGTCCCTGTTGGACTGGGACTGCTGGGATGGGTGGTAAAGCTGGCATCTACGATGGTGTTAGGAGGGCGGCGGGAAACATAGGTCTCTAAGGCTCGTGTCGAGCACCCTACTGCTGCTGCTGTGGGGACCTGCCCCTTTCAAGGCACTCCTGGCGTTTGTAGCCAATCTCGCCACAAATAAAACATTTCCCGGCAAAGTTTCCCCCTCTCTGTCCTTGCTGCCCACAGCCTGATGGCCGTTACCATTCCTACCCTGACCATGCTGGCCCTGGTGAAACTGCTGTTACTGGTCGTGCTGGCCCTGATGGCCGTGCTGACCCTGCTGGCCATATCGAAAACCTCCCTGACCATTTTTGAACCCTCCAGATCTAAATCTCTTAGAATCCCCTTGCTGGGAACTCTGATCACCCTGTCTGTGTTGACCCTGAGCTGATTGTGGCCCACTGGCACCATTCCCCCTGTCTTGCCCTGATGGCTGGACTCTCTTGCTCACTTACCCTTTGACAAGTGAAAGCGGTGGTCCTGGAAGTGAAGCAATATTGCGTTAAACACATTAGAATAAGTGGCCAACGAGAGATTACCTAACAAGTGCTGACGAATCCTCCATGTCAACCCATCCATGAATTTCTAGATCTTCTTCTCTTCAGTTGGAATTTCATCGGGAATGATGTTCAAAAGATTTGTGAACTCGGCCTCATACTCAGCCACTGTCTTCCCCTCCTGCTTAAGGTTCATCAATTTCCTCCTCATCTCGGTATGAACTGCTGAGGGAAAATACTTACGGTCAAACCGCACCCAGAACTCTTGAATAGTAAGAACATCTCTCTTATTCGTTGTGGTAATAGATTCCCACCACTGCAACACTGCCCCTACCAGCTTAAAAGAAGCCAGTATCTGCCTCTGTACATCCGTACACTCGTACATCCTCAAGTGTCTTTGGATGTCCTTCTTCCACTGACTGGACACAATGACGTCGGAGCTACCTGTAAACTTCGGAGGGTGTGCCTTCTGAAAGGCATCTCAGACCCGTTCCCAAGTAGACAGGAATGCATGAGCCTGAACTGGGGCTGCCACAGGTGTCTGAGGTGGCGTCTGCTGTACAACTTTTAGAGCGACATTTACTGCCTGGGCTACTTTTGTACAACGGCGGCAACTTCTGCAGCGTTCATAGAACCCTGAACTGGTGCAGGCTGTGGTTCGGGCTGGGCACCCCTGGGAACTTTCTGTGCACGTTGTGGAGGGATTTGAAATAAGAGAGAAGTCTTATAAGTCCACAATTAATATCTCAAAATAGCTGAAGAGCGCAAGATAAACAAAAGAGTACAACAATCCTAAAATATAGGGCTCTATATCAAAGGACGCTATGCGGAAACATAACAAGCCGTACAGATTCGAAGGACACTAGAACCTGATGCTCTTATACCACATGTGACACCCCGACTAATTAAATACCGGGTAGCTACTCCTTTATTCAAATTAATACAAAATGTCAAGTTGGTTCAGTTCATAGAATCACTTTCGAAAATATTTTTAAACAATTACTAGCCACCTAATATTTAAAAAGTGACTTGTAAAATTTTATTTAAATGAGATAAACATGCAACCAATTAAATTATTAACTAATGACACCACAATCACATCACAGTCACAACATAATATAAATGGAGAGACTAGTCCAGTAAACTTGGATCTCAAATAGAATAGACTTGATAAGTTGTAGTCTGTCTGCATAGCTAAGAAACTTGTTGGTCCAACACTTAGTCCTGCCCGTTATCTTATCAATCAGTCTATAATAGTCTTCACGTTGATTGTTCGTATAGGTGATAAGAGGCACACCCAAGTACAAAAGGGGGGTTACTGTGATTGAAGACAAGAACATCCCCAATCTGCATGATTCTCTCCTCATTAACACCTGTACAGTAGAAGATACTCTTGCTAAGGTTGGGTTTGAGGCCCACAATGCTACAAAAATTATCCACTGCCTTATTCGCAATGGTAGAAGAGGAGATGTCCCCCCGCACAGAATTATAACATCATCCGCAAAACAAAGGTGGTTAAGCCCCACCTCCTTGCATCTAGGGTGGTAGGTAAACATGGGATCAGTGCAAGCCTTATCCAAGATGTAGGAGAGAGTATCCATGACCAGGAGGAAAAGATAGGGCGATAGGGGATCACCCTATCTCAAACCTTTCTTCCCCTCAAAGAACCTATAGAGGTGTCCATTTAAACTGATAGAGAACTTGGTGTTAGTAAAACACTCTTTAATCTAGCCAACAAAAACAGTGGGAAAGCCAAGATGAATAAGTGAAAAGAAACTCCCAGTTCATAGTATCGTATGCCTTCAACAAGTCAATCTTCATAGTGCATCTAGGCGGGGTGAGCTCTCTATGGTAATTCCTCATAACCTCCTGGAGAAGTAGGATATTATCAGAAATTGACCTTCCTTCAACAAACACAGTTTGACACGGGCTGATAATGTGGGGAAGAATTGGCTTCATCCTGTTCGCCAGAATCTTCGAGATGCATTTGTAGATGGTATTACAACAAGAAATAGGTCTAAAAGCATGCATACCACTAGGAGTAGTAACCTTAGGAATGAGCGTCGAGGCTGTGCAATTCCACTACTAAGCAAGTAGCTACCCTTGAAAAAGAATTGAATAGCATCAATCACGTCACTACCAATCACCTCCTAGTTTTTTTTAAAAAAAATACGCATTAAAACCATCAGGACCCGGGGCTTTATCAGACCCAATTAGAGAACATGGATTTCTAATAGTTAAATATTAAATGGCATTACTTCAAATAAAATTGTGAAAGGTGATACCCCACATGCTTTTAAAAGTTTGGTCAACCCATTGGAGGGGAAACAACATGGATCTGGAAAGGAGGATAATGCATAACTTATTGTAAGGAAGACAACTAAAGGGGGGGGGGGGGACTTCTAACAGTGTGGGTAACACTAGTGGAACCCAAACCTGAGCTCTGTTGTGGCTGAGAGGAAAGAGACGAAGTTTAAATTCACCTACCACAAATCGGTGGTGAATGAGGATGAAATTCTTGTGAAACCACCAGAAGAAGTTGCGAAGATTGGCTATGCTAAGTGGGAAAATAGCTGCGTGGGGTTTTTTCTCAGAAGACGTCTCCCATTCCATGTTGTGAACAACTTGGCTCATAATTTATGGGACAAGTTTGGGCTTTCTCAAGTCATTTCCTATGAACAAGGGTTCTTCTTCTTCAAGTTTGATAAAATTTTATGGAGAGACGATGTGGTGGAGAATGATCCTTGGCATATGGGCGATCACCCAGTTATGCTACAAAAATGGCAACCTAATTTCAACCTCAACAAGGCAATAGAAGGGCGTGTCCCTGTTTGGGTTAAATTCCATAATATCCCAATGCAATTTTGGACTGCAGAAGGTTTTAATTACATTGCTAGTGCCGTGGGAGTGCCTCTCTATGCTGACACTACCACTGAGGATATGAAGTGCATTAGTTATGTGAGAGTGTGTGGATATTGAAGCACAAGCAAGTTATCTCAAGCAGGTGGATCTCGTTTTGGAGGATGGCAATACTGTTTCTATCAGTATTGAATACTAAAGTCTACCCCATGTGTGTTCAATTGCATTACTTTTGGGCACTCTATCAATAAATGTACAAAGGATAAACGTATTTGGAAGGAAAAGAAAGACAAAAAAACTAATACTATGGTTAATGTTACTCCCACCACTGTTGACAAGTTGGGTGAAGTTGAAGAGTGGATGCTTATAGTGAATAACCACTCGAAGGTGAATACAACTGTAGAGGGGAGTACTTCCATAAAGGAGGTGGGGAAACCGTCTGATACAAAAGGGAAGAAACCATTAAGGGGATGAGTGTAGTGCAGCTACCAAAAGTTATAGAGAGCATCAACACTATCTCCACTTCCAACTCTTTCAGTCCTATGGAAGATGAGAGTGAGCTTAAAGCGACCCTTGAACCCACTGCTCTAGCTAAAAGAGTTAAGGTGGTTGGTGAGATTGCGGGGATAAATAATGGGATAGGAAGTAGTATGGGTATCTCTGGAGGGAAGAGTAGGAAAAGAAGGAAGGGTATGGGGACTAGATGATTAAGTTAGACTCATGGAATATAAGGGGTCTCAATTCCCCTCATAAATAACGTGAAGTTAATAAATTAATTAAAGACAACCGGTTAGATGTGGTGTGTCTGCTTGAAACCAAGGTGAGAAGGAATAACTTAGCTGAGGTTAAGAATAATTATTTTTTTAATTGGGAATGCGTAGATAATTGCCCTGATGGGGGAGGGGTTGCGAGAGTTATTGTGGGTTGGAACCCAAATAGTGTTAACATCCACCTACTTTATTCTCGTCCACAAGCTTTGTTGTGTAAAATGGACATCTGTGGGCGAAATAACAGTTATTTTGCCTCATTCATTTATGGGGACAACCTTCCAGCTAATAGACATCTTTTATGGGAGTTCCTGAGGTTAAATAAAGGGTCTGTGAATGATTAACCTTGGGTCTTGATGGGGGATTTTAATGATATTAGAGCACATAATGAGAAGAAAGGAATTCATGGTATTGATGTGGATGATACATTTTCTTTCAATCAGTGCATTAATGATCTTGAGGTTGATGATATGGTGACTAATGGTTTATGGTTCACTTGGAGTAAGAGAAATGAGGGAACTGATAGTGTTCAATCTAAATTGGATAGAGTTTTACAGAATGACCCTTGGATAGCTAGCTATCCTGACTCTCAAGCCACAGTTTTTCCATATGGGATATCTGACCATTCCCCCATTATTATTATTATGTTATCCCCTCCAGAACCTATTCGACATAAGCCTTTAAGTTCTACAATTTCTGGATGGGCTTTAAAGATTTCCATGATATCCTTATTGATTCTTGGTCTACTAATGATTGGGGTAATCCTATAGAGAAGTTGAGAAAAAAGATGAAGCGACTCAAGACAAATTTGAAGGATTTTGACAAGAAGTTTTATAACCATTTATCAAGAAGGGTGGATGAGGCCAAGGCAGCTTTGGATGTGGTTCAAACTATGTTGGATAATTATGGTGGTAATATTAGAATCCAACTTGAAGAGAGGGACTTGTTAACCAAGTATTTGTAGTTAAGAAATGCTGAAGAATCCTTTTACAAGCAACGCTATAAATGGCTCCAGCTAGGGGATGGGAACAACACTTTCTTTCATAATAAGGCTAATCAGGCTACTGCAAGGAGGAAAATAATTATTATAGAAGATGGGAATGGAATTATAATTAAGGGATCGCAAAATATGGCCAACAGTGTTGTGGATTTCTTCTATAACCTGCTTGGTACTAGCCGCGCCTGTGAGGACCCATGTCCTCTTTTCAATGAGGTGGTTCACAAGCATGTTCTTGAGCTGCATGTTGCTGCCTTGATTTCCCCCATCACTGATGAAGAAGTCAAGGAGGCCATGTTCTCCATAGGTCTGATAAGGCCCTTGGACCTTATGGATTTAACTCTCATTTCTTTAAGAGAAATGGGGGTGTGGTGGGGTGTGATGTGACTGATGTTGTCCAGTTCTTTTTCAAGCGCAGCTACTTCCCTAGACAATGGAATTGTACTGCATTGGCTCTCGTACCTAAGGTCCTTACTCCTAATGGTATGCGTGATTATAGACCAATCTCTTGTTGTAATATCATTTACAAGTGTATTTCCAAAGTTATTGCCAAAAGAATGAAACCTATCTTGCCCAATATTATCAACCAAAGTGGTCGCTTTTGTGGAGGGGTGATCCGTATCTGATAACATCCTGTTACTCTAGGAAGCAATGAGAAACTGTCATAGGGGGCTCAGCCCTCTAAGATGCACTTTAAAAATTGATCTTTTGAAGGCCTATGACATAGTGAACTGGGACTTCCTTTTCAAACTCCTTATCCATATGGTTTCCCTCCTTTATTTGTGGGATGGATCCATGAGTGTTTTACTACTACTAGATTCTCTATTTGTTTGAATGGACAACTTCATGGTTTCTTTGGAGGTAAACAAAGATTGAGGCAAGGTGATCCCCTCTCACCATACCTTTTTCTTTTAGTCATGGAAACATTTTCAAGCATTATGGATAGAACTAGTAGAGACCCTAGATTTAATTACAACCCAAAATGCAAGGAGGTGGGGATGCATTACTTATGCTTTGATGATGATTTAATAATACTTTGCGGTGGGGACCTTGCTTCTTGTAACCTTGCAAAGAATGCTGTGGATGAGTTCTGTAATATTAGTGGCCTGAAGCCTAATATTAACAAGAGCCAATTCTTTACTTCTGGCACTCATGAGCTAATCGATACTGAATTTGAGGAGATTCTTGGTTTCCCTCATAGCAGACTATATTTCATGTACCTAGAAGTTCGCCTCATCACCTCTAGGCTCAAGGTAGTGGATTGTAATATTAAAGGTTGGGCAAACAAGTTCTTGAGTTATGCAATCAGGTTATAACTAATCAAATCTGCGATCTCTAGGATACAAGTTTATTAGGCCAGCCTATTCATTTGCCTAAGGGAGTTATTGCTAAAATTGAGCAATCAATGAAATATTTCCTATGGATGGGATCTGATCTTAAGCACACTGGTGCTAAGGTGGCTTGGAAAGACATTTGTAGCAGTACTGAAGTTAGGGGATTAGACATCATAAGTCTAGAGAAGTGGAATGTGGCTGCTACCATGAAGCTGTTATGGAACATTTGTAGTAAGAAAGACTGTCTTTGGGTGAAGATGTGTAATTAATACAAGATAAAAAAAAGTGTTTGGGCCCTCTCAATTCCAAATGATTCATGATGGAGCTGGAGAAAGATTTTGCAACTCAGATATCTCTCATTAAACACATTCTTGGAAATGGGCAAGACACTTTCTTATGGTATGATAATTGGCACCCCAATGGTCCTTTACTTGATCTTTATGGGGATAGAGTTATATATGATGCTGCCAGCAACCATATAGCTATGATTGCTGATTACATTCAGGACAACAATTGGAGATGGCCTTCAACTACTACTTGGGAACTCATGGAGATTAGAAAAGCTGACATACCTACCATTAGACAGGGATCCAAAGATGAGATTTTATGGATTCCCACCACCTCTACTTTCTCAATTGGATCTGCTTATATGGAGATTTCCCCCGCTATTGCTGCCATAAATTGGCATTTGATTGTTTGGAACAAGAATAATATTCCCAAATGTGCCTTCATACTGTTGTTGATCTGCAAAGAGGCCTTGCACACTAAAGATAGGCTCAATACTTGGGGCATAGCTAAGGATAACCTTTGTTACAGCTGTAATGAAGAGGTGGAGACCATCTCTCACCTATTTAACGAGTGTAGCTTTTTTGATTCTGTGTGGCAGCAGATCAGATTCAGGAATCAAGAATATAGAGAGAAATTCAATTGGACTGATGAGGTTCATAATGCAATTACTAACTATGGAGTCTCCAAGTTTTTCAATAGAATCAAGAGTATCTCTTTCTCTACCACCATTTTTATTGCATTTGATTAGAAAGAAATAGAAGGCACTTCAGCAGCACGACCAAAACTAATGAGGTTATTATCAGGGAGATTGAGGGTATGGTCAGAGCTAGAGCCATTACTGGGAGGAAAGATAGAAGAAGCTACCAAAACTGGATGGCCTGTCTGAATTGGGATATCTCAAAAAGTGTTTTAAGTTAGATCTTTAATCCATTTTGCATACCATTTGTGTTGTGCACTGGGTCTTTTGATTGTATTCGTTTGTTTTGAGGCTTTTCCCTATTCATTTTGCCTAAGGGGGTTATTGCTAAAATTGAGCAATTAATGAAAAATTTCCTATGGACGGGATCTGATCTTAAGCACACTGGTGCTAAGGTGGCTTGGAAAGAAATTTGTAGCAATACTGAAGCTGGGGGATTAGACATCAAAAGTCTAGAGAAGTGGAATGCGGCTGCTATGCAACATTTGTAGTAAGAACGACTGCCTTTGGGTGAAGTGGTGTAATACATATAAGATAAAAAAAGTATTTGGGCCCTCTCAATTCCAAATGATTCATACTGAATCTAGAGAAACATTTTGCAACTCAGATATCTCTCATTAAACACATTATTGGAAATGGGCAAGACACTTTCTTATGGTATGATAATTGGCACCCCAATGGTCCTTTACTTGATCTTTATGGGGATAGAGTTATATATGATGCTTCCAACAACCATATAGCTATGGTTGCTGATTACATTCAGGACAACAATTGTAGATGGCCTTCAACTACTACTTGGGAACTCATGGAGATTAGAAAAGCTGACCTACCTACCATTAGACAGGGATCCAAAGATGTGATTTTATGGATTCCCACCATCTCTACTTTCTCAATTGGATCTTCTTATATGGAGCTTTCCCCCGCTATTACTGCCATGACATTCGATTGTTTGGAACAAGAATAATATTCCCAAATGTGCCTTCATATTGTGGTTGATCTGCAAAGAGGCCTTGCACACCAAAGATAAGCTCTATACTTGGGGCATAGCTAAGGATAACCTTTGTTGCAGCTGTAATGAAGAGGTGGAGACCACCTCTCACCTATTTAACGAGTGTAGCTTTGTTGATTCTATGTGGCAGGAGATCGGATTCAGGAATCAAGAATATAGAGAGAGATTCAATTGGACTGGTGAGGTTCATAATGCAATTACTAAATATGGAGTCTCCAAGTTTTTCAATAGAATCAAGAGTATCTCTTTGTCTACCATCATTTTTATTGCATTTGGTTAGAAAGAAATGGAAGGCAATTCAGCAGCACGGCCAAAACTAATGAGGTTATTGTCAAGGAGATTGAGGGTATGGTCAGAGCTAGAGCCATTACTTGGAGGAAAGATAAAAGAAGCTACCAAAACTAGATGGCCTGTCTGAATTGGGGTATCTCAAAAAGTGTTTTAAGTTAGATCTTTGATCCATTTTGCATACCATTTGTGTTGTGCATTGTGTCTTTTGATTGTATTTGTTTGTTTTGAGGATTTTCCCTATGCTTCGTAGGTTTCCTTCTCCTGTACTTATAATAGTTTTTCTATGTTCCTAAAATACATATTCCCCCCCATAAAAGTACACTTTGTTTAGCAAAGACAACTTTCTTGAAATTTCTCATTTATTTACACCAAATTTTCCTTTTTATTTTCCTTGAAAACCACCTTTGAACACACGCATGCAACGTGTTAGAATATACTTATTTTCCTTGAAAATCTTTCATAAACACACTCTTGTGTTTATTATGGGTTGAACATCGTTAGGTTGCTTAATTACCCATTTAATCACTTTACTTTACCATTCCTTTTATTTCATGGATATTAGCCAACTTCTCACATTACTTACACACATTTTCTATTAACCAGAACACTTATCAATTTCATTCAAGTTAGCTAATATCCATCATTTCTTGACCGAAGCCAAAACTCGAGGTTTCACCCCACCTTGTGTTATACTTTAAAATCATCATTTCTTGACCTTTACACACTTAAGATGTGGGTTCTTGAAATACAATTAGTATTTAATGAGGCGTAACCCCATATCAGAATGATGATAAATGCAGAAAGAATAACACAACAAATGTTATTGTCTGTAACATTTTAATGTATTTTAACATCTTAAAATTAATTATATTGTCTGTAACAAACAGTCTTTAAAACCAAAGGTCTATATTAAATGAAGTTATTACAACATAAATGCTCTTTGATCACAATAAATGAAATGGGATCCCCTAACCAACTTGATCCAAGGGAGAAAGAACAAGGAAGACATCAAACCAGAAGCATAATAATTGCTAGTGTTGGAGAGGTGATCAAGAGAATAATCAACAAATAATGAACAAACTCTTGTGTCTAGAGAGAACTGGGCATTAACTTTGGGAATAATAAGTTTGATCAAAGATCCTTTTAAAGAATACAAATAGAAGTATTTATATGAGGGCAAGTTCAATAGATCAACCTTTACCGCATTAAATGTTCTGACCTCATTTAATGCTGAGAGTACTGTGCAATTAATGCTAAAGATATTACATTAAATGCATGAGATATTATATTTTATCGGGAACACTGTTTTTTTTTCTATCAAGAATTCCTTTACATTGATTGAGATGTGATAGGTTGACACAAAGATATATTTTATGACGGCTGATAGGATATTCCCTTTAATGGATTGGTGGTTCAAGATAGAAACTCACTCGAGTGCTACTTTTCTCACGTTCCCAAAATGTCAGGAACATGACATCATAAAAGTTAGAAAAAATAACGTATGAGGTGAGCTACCTAATAAGCCAAATGTGGTCTTTCGGATGATAATTGTTCGAGAAACCTAGAAATATCTATGAGAGACCAAGGGAACATCTTTGAATAACTGTTGGAAATGAGGTCCCTCGAGAGAGGTCCCTCAGCAAATGGTATCTCGAGTGGCCATTTACTGTGCTTATTGACTAGAGGTTTTGCCTAAGTGTGCCAAAGAGGTTGGCATTGCTTACCCAATGTTACCTTGCTACCAATCCTCCAAACCATGTCCTTGCAAGGTCCCAAAATGAGGTTGTTCGATAGAGCATGTGAGCTCTCCCATGTCTTGCCAGATATGGTCCTTCGTAGGTATCGATCAGCCTCAAAATCATTACAAAACATATCTAAGTATTTCAATAATAGGAGGTAATACATGTACAACATAATTCCTATTACAAAATGTGTTTTCCATATCTCTCGGTTGAGCTTGATGTTTATGGGAGGTCCTTCGAGTGACCACAATCCCTACGAATGATCTTCTTTCGAACAATCTTTTTTTTTCTATCATTAATTCTTTGTTTGTGGAGGATTAGTCTTTCGATCACCCTTGATCTTGGACCTCTCCCTACATTGACCCTTTGTAGAGATATTTGATTATATGTAAAGAAATATCTATATGAAATACCATCACCTATTTTCAAGCAACCTATAGGAGGGGATTATTTCAAATAAGCAAATAAATAACTAAGGAAACAACAATTATTTGTATACAGACATGTGCGAATGATCAAACATGGATTTTCCCTCCGAGTGAGCTTTTGCTCGAGCGACCTGGAAACTTGGTCATGAAGTTTTCTGAAAGATAATAAAAAAATGTGTTGTGATAAATTTGTTTGTATTTATTGGGAAAATATAATGTTTTTTTTAAATCCCCCTCAAACTATTTGTTTCCCCAAGAAAAGAGATTTATGGGATGTTTTGCTCATTCCCCCAAGCTAAGACATCATTATTGAGGTATCGCCTCACATTAAATGAATATTTAACCCTTTCTCCTAGATTTACACATGGCGTGTTGGGGTCAGTGCGTGTATTACACGCAAGAGACTTCCACCATCATCAAATCAGATGTCATTATTGCACTGGCAGTAAATGCGTAGCCATGAACGTGTGAGATTAACTCCTGCCATTTCAAATTCGATATTTTGCCCCTTATAAAGGGCCCTATATTTTTCAAATCATTTTTTACATTTACACTTTTTTTCTTTGGCAAACATTATCTTTAAAGAGAGAAAACACTCCCTGTCTTCACTTACTTCTCCAAATCATATTCTTCTTCCTTCCAACCCTTAACATCACTTTTGTAATGGCTCCTATTATTAAGATGACTCTTTCTGCAAGAAGTGTTTCCCCTAGAACCCACGCCTATCAAAATCAATTTTCCAAATACAGCCATTCTTTATACTTTGGGGAGGCTGACTATTTTTGGGCTATTACGAATAAGTTCCGCAGCCGTCTGACTTCCAAAGAATCCCCACACCTACTTGTGGATGAGGAGGATGAGGTTGAAGACTGGGCTTACATCCCTGGCGTAAGTGTAACCAGGTTTAGGATTGAACATCGAAACTTTTCCTATTCCAGCATTGAATTTGAGTCGGCAGGAGGTTCCTGTGATGGCCTGAGTGTATAGACAGATTATATCCAAGGACTGTATGCTGCATAGTTATCTCTGGCGAGCCTTTCCTCTTCTATCTGGTTGGCAACTTGATTCATGCCAAAAATAACAACTCCTTGAGGTTGATGGTATCTCGTTGGAACCATAGGTCTCATAATTTTGTGGCTGCTTAGGGTGAATTTACAGTAACTTTTGAGGACGTGTGTGAGTTGATTGGGATTGACGCTACTGGTAATGAAACATTCTTTGAGGAATCTATCTCAAAGGAATAAATAACCATACAAAGGAGGTTAGAAAGTGTCAAATGTATGGGGAATTCTAATAAGTGTACCTTCTCGAAGCCCATCCATTTTTTATTTCATGGAGGACAAAGCAGTTTCTAAAATAAGGGAAACAACTAAGAGCAACCCCAAAGTCAAACAGGTTATCAATACCTCCTATCGGAGAGCGGTATGAGAGTAACCTAGAGCTTCCAGCATATATTTAGTTGGTATTATAAAAAATCTTCCTGCCTAGGAAGCCACACGACTACCCAAGGAAGGATTTAATCAACAAGACCGTTCGAATGTCCTTGGGTGTAAAAATACCTTTGGTTTCTATCACATTGGGTTAACTTTATACTTGGCTAGATAGAGTGCATGCTGATTCAACGAGGTCCATCGGGAGGTTTGATGTCTCCAGTTACGTTAACCATATGCTGCTTACTGCTTTTTTGTACGCTAGGTTCCCGACTATGTCCCTGATTCTTTACTTCTTGTTTCTTACACCATAAAAGTTCACCATATATATGCCACGAACCACAAACAGAGAAAAAATCCCTTTAACGCCTTGATCGATGATGTTTAGGCGTTTCATTTTCGTCCTTATATTGGTGTTAACCAATTTTTCATTAACGAATTTTTTGACAAGGCTTCTCGAACAGTGATCAGGATCAATGAGGCTTATGCTCGTAACTTCCCTTCTTCACCTATTCTTCTAACCATCACACCTTCTTACCTTCCTTCATACACTGAGTAGGCATCCTAATTCTCTGTATATTCCCCCTCTGTGTGGCCCCACAATTTGGGTATGACCAGGGGGTTCCCCTATTAAGCCACAAGCCCCCCGAGAAGCTTGACAACTTTTTTTTAGCTTGTGGGAACTTTCTTACTAGCACAATGGCCACTCTATTAGTTCAGTATAAGGGAAGGATGGTAATTCCTTCATAGAGAACTTGAGGTGGTAGGTTTTTCTACCTTCCTTAATGTATTTTGGTCCAACCAACTTGGTAAATTCTCGAAGGCCATTTTATGTCAACCAATTTACCCAGTTGTCAAGAGATTTCCTGATTAATATTGGATTGAAGACTTGTTCAATAAACCAATATAATTTTCCTTTGAGTACTATCAACGATGCAATACTATTTTGAAGAAGAATAAGGGGGCTTCTACCTCTCAACTTGTTCAGGAAAATGATGATGCCCCTGGCACCTCACAAGTTACCATCAAAGAGGAGACGCCTCTTGGTACTTCAACTAGGGCAACGGTGAAGGCAAAAAGAAAACATCCTAAAAATAAAAGCACTACTACTAATCGCCCGAAGGCCTCATTTCTAGCAACAAATGTTGATCCCAACTTAGTGAGCATTATTTCCAACTGGTTTGATGCCCCGATGAGAAAATGGGATCAAGTTTCATCGACTACTAGAGCTATGATTGATGAACAAATTGTCGCTCAAGGTTTATCCTTCACTCCCCCAACCAACACAAGTGGCAGAAAAAGGACATGATGAGAACCAAGGGCCCTTCGTCCAACTGTAGAAGATGTTGAGGAGGAGGAGGAGGATGTTAATGATTCTCCTTTAATACATCAGTCACGTAGGTTGCATAAGATGTCTTCCACTGAGAAACCCTCCTCTCCTCCTTTGGACGACACTGTCTTGGATGACTTTGCTGATGAAGAGGCATTATTTGCACTTACTTTGCCTTTTGTAATTGTTCATCTCTTTCATTTATTCACATATTATAGCACACAGATTGATGGGTACTGTGATACTCTTGTTACGAGAGCAAGTAGAGGACCAAGAGGCAGGGGACATATGCCATTCCTCGCACCAATAAACTCAATGTGGTCTCCTCTCATCACCTCAACTCTTAAAGGAATGAACTACCACTTCCTTAGAGCCAACTAATTTTCAAACTATTATCCCCAAAGCACCTGCCACCGTGAATGACCCTGAGGTAATGGTGGATTCCCCCCACGTGGAAGGGGTATTTTTCTCTGAGTGGGTCAATTAGTAGTGGTTATACTCTTGACTCATCTTTCCTTCTCAACCAAACAGCACTTGTTCAAGCTGGGATGGATTTTGCGAAAGATGAAGTGCGATAATCGTCAACTGTTGAACCGACTCCTTTGGTGAGTTTTGTGGCATAGTATGAGGTACCTTTTCTTTATGTTGTGTAGCTCAATTCCCTCTTTTCATTGTGATTATAGGTTATTCCTTCGAGGAAGTTCTTGTGAATACTTGTAGGGCCTTTATAATTGTTCCCATTATTCCAAAGATTAAAAAATGATGTTGTGAAACTATTTGGGCCCTCCATTTTGGAGGTTGGAGTAGCTGCTGAAGCTGAAAGGGTTGAGGAGGTTGTCCAAGACCCTACCATTGAACCTATTATTGAACGGACAACCCCTGTTGCATCTCCTCATAGAGGGGTATATTTTTATTTCTTTTACCCCTTTCTTCAGCCAAGTGTTACTGCAACACTTTTAAAAAACACTTTGAGCCATTCTTATCAAAAGACATGGTAAAATCAAACTCACCTAGAGTACTTAGTCGATCAACCTTAAAGGTCCTTCAAGTAATCTGGGATTTATAAATGACCATAAATGCCAAGCATGCCCAATTTACTTGGACGAGCAACCTAAAATGTCCTTCAAGTAAGTTGGGACTTTAAGCGTGCCCAGAATACTTGGTTGATCAACCTTAAAAGGTCCTTCAAGTAAACTAGAACTTTTAAGCGTTCCCAATTTACTTGGTCGAGAAGCCTTAAAGGTTCTTTAAGGAAGTTAAGACTTAAAGCGTGCCCAATTTACTTGGTCGAGCAACCTTAAAAGGTCCTTCAAGTAAACTGGAACTTTAAGCATGCCCAATTTACTTAGTCAAGCAGCCTTAAAAGGTCCTTCAAGTAAATTGGGACTTTAAGTGTGCCCAATTTACTTGGTCGAGCAACCTTAAAAGGTCCTTCAATTAAACTGGGACTTTAAGCAGACCCATTTACTTGGTCGAGCAACCTTAAAAGGTCCTTCAAGTAAACTGGGACTTTAAGCGTGCCTAATTTACTTAGTCGAGCAACCTTAAAAGGTCCTTCAAGTAAATTAAGACTTTGACTAACTATAAGGCCAAAACTTGCTCTTTTCTGACTTTAATTGCTTTAAGTTCCAGGTTTTAGCCAAGCGACCTGCCGTCATAACTGAGCCTGCTTGGTCAATCGAATAAGTCCCTTACGAGGATATTCATAGGGAAGCAGTTATTAGCTCTTTGTTGATGACGTTGTAGATCAATCTGCTCTCCCCTAAGTGGTCAAAATATTGAGGAGCCCTCCCGCGCTACCACACTTATTTTTCAAGAGGAAGATAGGGCATCGAACACGGTGTTGCCTTCAGCAAGCAACAATGCTTTTAGTGTTCATCCTCCATAGGCTTCTCCTACTGACTTAGTTAGGGAGACCATGCGTGATTTTCCTCATATTTTAAAAACTCTTCATCACAAGCTGCTTGAAAGATTGTTTGATCGTTACCCTTCCACCTTTGACCCCCATTGCATCTAACCTCTGCCAGTGATAATGGTTTGTAGGTTACAGATTTATCATTGTTCTTAGTGAAATTATGAGTAATTCACTACAATCACTTACATTATCCAAAATCTAAGAGATGATGGGCTAGGTTACTGTACTTGTAAATGATGGCTTTTCTTTAACATGGCTAATTAACCTACTGAGATACTTTAAGAAATTTGATTTGCCTTCTTTCTATGCCATACTTTAAGCCACGAATAGAACTCAAGCTGCTATTGTAGAAGAGGTGTCCAATCTGAGCCCTAGGCTCATTAAGGTAGAGGAAAAGGTTGTGGCTGCCCAAGAAGCCTTAGCCCAAGCTGAGGCAGAGTTGGAAAAGTTGCAACATCAAATAGAGGGCCATATGTCTAATCTGGCCAACAAGAAGGCTTCTTTGGAGACTATTTTACCAGATCATCACCATAAGTTTATTGAGTTTACTAACATATGTTTCATAATAGGTGATCTTAGTGATTATTAGGGCTTTGTACATTTTTGTTATTTTGTAATCCGAGACAGTATCTCCTCCCATTTTGTGCTCATAAAAAAATATACACTTGAATGATTCGCTACATAACATCCTTGTACTATAAACAACCAAATATTTCATTAAGTTATGAGAACAACCTCTCAACCAACCACAATGATTGTAAGCATAAACAAAAGAGAACAAAGGAGAATAAATAAAAAAATATTTCAAACATGGTAGATTCTTAGCCACTTATTATTAAGCTTGAACGTTATGTCATCTTCAATCTTTGAAATCTCACAGTAACCTGATTCATGTGCCTTTCACACGATATATGTTCCTTCCCAATTTGCTTCAAACTTAGGTAGTGAGAGACCTCGTATGTGTCTTATACAAGCTTCAAGACCAACTCTCCCTCCTTGAAGTTCCTTGGCCTCACCATCTGATCATAAGACCTGGAGAGCTACTTTTGTACATATCAAAGTGCCTCCTTGCATTGTCCCTATGCTCGTCTAGTGCCTTCAGTTGTACATGTCTACCTTGAGGCAGCATTACACTACGTAAGTTGTATCGGGCAGAGGGTACTTCTAGCTCATCTGGTAGGATAACTTCTGCCCCAAACACCAAGGAGAAAGGAGTATAACAAGCGGGTTTCCTTTTGGTTGTTCTATAAGCCCATAGAACCTCTGGTATCTTATCGTCCCAAGTTCTAGGAAAATCCACCAACATCTTTATCGGAATATTTACCAAAGTCTTATTAGTTAGTATCTTATGTTTGATCGTTGCACATAGGGTAGGCCACAGTGGACTTACGGTGGGTAATATAGTATTTGTCTATGAGTAACCTTACATCACTGTTTATAAATGGAGTCCCATTATCTGAAAAGAAAATCTTTGGGATGCCAAAATGATATATGATGTACTCCTTCATCAACTGAGCAACTACACCTGATATGGCCTTCTCTAATGGTATGGCATCTGCCCACTTAGTAAAGCACTCAGTGGAAACTAAGATCCAGATTTTGGCCCTGAAGGAGGGGTAATTTCCCCCACAAAATCAAACGAACTCAGCAGAGTCTTTCTCCATGGTTAGCCAAAAATATTCCAAGGTCATGAGCTGATCATAAAGCTTTACTCCCCTAATATGGCATTGATCATGAGCTTGCTTCAAAACTTCTTCTACCTCCTCCAACCTGATGCATCTCAGAGGTCTATCGTGATAACCCCTCCTATAGAGCTGGCCATTTTGCATGTAATATCTTCAAATCCTCCTCTTGAGTCTCATGGCATCATCTTTATCGGCTGGAACTATTCCATCCACCAGCATGTCAGTGTACAACTGCTTCCAATCAGGTGGTTACTCTATAAAGTTACACTCAGCTGCTTGGTAATATAACTGACATTTATCACAACCTCTTTGTACTTGCGAAACATCTTGATTCATTGTGGTCCAAAAGTAGTATGCCCTCTGAATTCACCGGTATAAAAGGATCTCAGTAGTCTCGCAGCTATCTTCATGGGCTTCTTTCAGTCTTCTGTCATCTTCCTTGCTATCAACACACCTTGACAACCAACTCCTTATTTTTGTAATACAAGTTGGCTGCTGTGGCAAAGTACTGGGCCAATTCCACTAAGCTTAGTGATCCTTCATCGGTGTCAAGATGCTTTATTATTTTGCCCCTCCAGTCATTGCTATATTCATTCGAATGACCTTTGAATGACCTTTGAATCCCCCTTGATGGCAACTTTCTGAGTAATAGTGGTATATTCATTCGCATGTCCATTCATCATTCTGGGGTTCCTTTTGATTGTGACCTCATGAAACTATCCAATTAACCTTTGAATGATCATTCGATAAGTCACCAGGCTTATATGTTTTGGAGAATCTTACCCAATAACTTGCTTTACCACTAAATTAGAGCCACACTTGTTTTAAGCACTTGGATGCCCATTCTCAAGGCCTCCAACAAGCCCAACAATAGGGCCTCATACTCAGCTTCACTATTTTTTTTGGTAACTAAAATTAATGACATAAAATAGGGAAATATATACAAGAAAATATGGACATACCCACCCAGGATCAAATTTAAACCAAAATTTATCCAAGAGTTGGCTTCATTATTGGATTAGCTAAAGTCCAATTTGAAGGACAATCAGACTTCCTCATCCCTTTTGCTTAAGATAACCCCTACACCTCCTTTGCCTTCAGCTGAGGAGCCATAAAACTCCATATTCCACCCTTCCAAACTGGCTTCTAGCTAGTTGTCTTGGAGATCATTGTGGATGCAAAAAACTAGACTAGGCCTAATTAATTGATCACAGATAAAATAAGTAAAACAAACAATACACAAGAAATTTTAAAGTGGTTCGGCTCAATGGAATAGCCTACGTCAATTGTTATGTATTAATTAACTTGAGTTGTTTTTCCAGTCCCTTGCAATGAGGGTGAGACAATGTATCTATAGCCCAAGAGGGGTATCGATAGTTATCGTGTGAAAGGATGGAATACTTTCATTCATTAGGGATTCACATCAATATATAATGAGAATTAAATATATGAATGTTGTCCTTTCATTGGCAATACAGGCTGTAAGACTGTTGTCGCTTTATTGGCAATGCAGGTTATTGGTCGGGCTTCATTGTTGGTTGGGCTTCCGTGCTTGTTAGGATTTTGTATCAGGCTGGCTTGGACTTGTGCCACATTGGATGACACCTGCTGGCTTATAATTGGTCCACATAGGGTGGTAAATTTTGGTATCAACAGAAGCCCCCAATGTTTCATACTTGGAGTTGATGCGAAAGTGTGGAATATTATACTTCAACAGTAGTTTGGGCTGCTTGGTCCACTGCAGAGCTTCCAGACTTGTGAAATTTATCCACTTAATTGACAGTTTTTTAGCACGAATGGCAATTTGGAAAATATGTCAAATTTCAGCGAACGTTTTGGGGGAAAATTAGTCTTTTCCTTTGTTAGCTATCGTAAACACAATCGTCGTTCACTTTAATCATTACTTTTCCCAGTTTTCGAGGCGACTTATAAAAAGGGCGGTAAAACTTTGATCATCTTTTACCTCTTACTTTTGATTCTGCTGCTGTGTTCTTTGAACTTTTGTGTGATCGTTTTCTTTTCTGTCTTCAGTTCTTGCTGAATTCTCAAACTATTGTAAAAAAAATTCTTCTCTTCTTCTGTGTTTTCTTCATCATGGTTTATTTTATCGAGTCGCTTCATAAATTCAGAATTGACTTTAACACTCCATCTTGGGTTGTACTGGAACATCCCACCTTTCCTTCTGATTTTTTCTCTCTCGCTGAAGGCCATTGGTTCCCTTCCATCTTTATTGCTGAATGTGGGTTCACATTTCCTCCCAATCCCTTGTGTCTAGAGTTTAGTCAATATTTTGACATTATTCCTGCAAGAGTGTCTCTCAACACATGGAGAGTAGTGAATGGAGTATATAGGTTAAATCAAATATATGAAACCCATCTAGGGATTCCAGAAATAATATTTTGTTATAAATGGGTAACTAGTGGTACTACTTATTATTTGAAGACTAGAGCTGTTAGTAAAGCTTTAGTACTTAACCTCCCTGATTCTAATAGGGATTATTTTGATCATGGGGTAGTTGTAAAAAATTGGCAACACACCCCTTTAGTTGGAGGTGCTAAATATCAAGGACCTAAATATCCGTTCTTTGGCAATGGAATAGGTTGTTTTATATTTTAGTAATTTTGCCTTGTTTATATTTGATAAAATGTCATACTAACCGTTGCTTTATAAATTGAATTGCAGTTGACCAGAAAAGAAAGTCCCCCAAAGAGAATGAAGTAAATTTGAAATAATTGAAGTTTATCTGGGGACTTCACGAGGTAGTTGCTGAGGAGCATGTTAGGTCCACCTCCTATTTGCTTCAATACAAAAACACTGTTTCTTCCTTTATTGCCAAACCTGCTACTTCTCCTGCTCTGGTAATTGATCTTGATCAAGAGGTTGTTACTGATTCAGACACTCCTTTGTTTAAAACCATGAAGAAGAAAAAATTTCCTGACCTTCTCAGTGGTGGAACTTCTGTCTCCCAAGCACCTGCTGAAGGAGACAAGAAGAAAACAAGGGATGTTATGAAGCCCCCAGTTCCCAAGGACCCAGCCCCCAAAGACTTAGCCCCCAAAGTATCAACCCCCAAAGATGCAGCTCCCAAAGATGTTGAAGTTCCTTTGAGGATACTTAGGAAAGGATTGCAGTGAAGCAGGTCGACCAGGTGACCGATCAACTATCCTTGGTTGAATTACACTCTTTTAATGTTGTTCCCCCAACAACTATTACTCTTATTTTGGCCAGGAAGTTGGTCAAGTTTGGTACTCTTCCAGACCACAGGGGGTGGATTCTATGCTCCCTCGAACGAGGGTTTCTGAATTGGCTGCTCAGAGCCTTGCATCAATAAGTAGTTTCCATTTTTTTTGGTTTGGTTGACTTTATATTTCTCATATACTCATCTTGATCTTCATCTCTTGTAGTTCTCGGTACACTTTAATACTATGCTGGAGAAAGATAATGCAATTAGGTCTTCTTCTTCAAATGATGTGGAGGAAGCCTTGGCTGGTTTGAAGAAGTCTCTGCTCGAATCTCAACAGGCCTTGGAGACTGAGAAGAGTCCCTGGAAGATAAACTGAAGACAGTTGAGACTGCTCGGTAGACGTTTAATGAGAATACCCTTGAAGTTGAGCGCATGGCAAAGGAAGCTGAGCGCATGGCTAAGGCTACTGAAGAGCTTGTATCCTCTACAACATCTAAGAGAAAGTTTGCTGTGAAGGCCTCCTTCAGTGCTGGTTGGGACAAAGGCTGGAACAAAGCCATTTCTGATGCCTCTGCTTAGATTGAGTAAGCAAAACAAAAATGCTTTAGAGATGGTTGAGTTGCTTCCCTTTAGGAGTTAAACACGGTTGAAGGCTCTAAACGTTTTCAGAGATATATTCATGGTCCTCCTCCAGCCATTGAGGATGAGGTTAAAGATGAGGCTGGTTCTGGAGAATCCTCTCTAGTGGTTGAATCTGCTGCCGATCAACCTGAAATCACTGAATCTTCTCTTCCTCATGTTAAACTAACAGAGCAACTCCAGCCTATAGTCTCTTCTTCTGAGCAGGTTAAGAAGGTTTGAGAATGATAGGGAGAAGGTGTAAAGTTGTTTAATATTTGCCCTTTTGCTTTTTTGCTTCTTTTTTCTTTCTTTTGATTGTATTTGAACTCTTTGTTATCAATAAAAAAACCTTTTGTTCCCTTTTTGTCTCTTATTGATTATACATGTTCTCCATTCTTGTTATTGATTGGTGGTCATTTATTCTTGCTAGTTTATAGCAAAGATGGAACAACTGTCTTCCAATGATATCGAGCTACTGAGGAAGTGCAATGGTTTTTTCAAAGCAGGTCATACGGACTTGTCCGAAGAAGAAATTGTTCAGTTGCTCGGTGATGATGTATCAGAGCAGGCTAAAGAAGCCTACAAGTATTTGACGTACTTACTTGATCGGGCAGTAACAAACAATGTTACCTACTATAAGATGGTAGAAGAACTATAAAGAATCACCGCGTTGTTGCACTAGAGCGATGAGCAGAAATAACAAAGCTTAAGTGTAGGTTGGGGTTTTGATAATTTTGTCTCTGATTACAATAAAAGGAAGCTTTGCTTAAGCTTGAAGTTGAAGAAACCAGAACAGTTGGCAAACTTCTGGAAAAAGAGAATAATAATTGAGAAATGAAGTGAATCTTTTGAAGTCTGCATCTGGAGTTGTTGTTGCTACTACTAATGAGGGTTACTCCTTTTTAGAGGTTGAAAATGCAACATTAAGAGATGAATTGGAAGCTTTAAAAAATATTAAGCGTGCATCTTCCTCCCGAGCAAGAAGTAGGCCTAGCTGAGGAACCACAGAAGAAATTAGGACCCAGCAGGACCTTGCCAATCAAGCGCATAGTTAAAAGCAAAAGACCGAGCTATTGCTGAGATGTCCCAAAAGCTGCAGACCTTGTTTGAACAATTATCCACTCAATCTTACCAATTAGAGGTCATGGAGTATTGAAAAATCTGTAGTCACGTGTTGATAAATTAACCTTTCAATTCCACAAGCAGCCAAAAGAAGTTTAGATGGATTGGTATAATGAAGCTTTGGGACATTTTGACGATAGACCACGACATGCCAATAATAAATCCTATAAATGGGGTTAGATGAATTCTTTAACCGTGATGAAGGTGGATCAGAATGACTCTTTGTGGGATTGGTATGATCCAGGTTTGTTGGAGCTTGACAATCCTCCATTCAAGTTAGATGTTAACTAGATTCCTGTTCATCGTATTCCTCAATGCTTGATTTTGAAATATTTAGGAGATTATGAGCTACATGATGAACTAGAGATCGTTCGACCTCCTCATTTACTTGATCATCCTAGTATCAGCAATACCAGGATACTTCAGAACTTTAATTTCATCAACTCCCCTTTTACTCCAGCTGGCATGGAACCCGTTTCTAAGGCTGAAGGAAAACGACCTGCAGAATAAGGCTTTGTATTTTGTTTCTGCGTGTTTAAGCAACAATATGTAATCATTTAATTTAATGAAAAGCTTATTTTACGAATGGATCAACTTTTAGTCAATCTTTGCATATATGAATGTTTCTTTAGTTTGACTATGAATGGATCAACTTTTAGTTAATCTTTAGTTTTTCACCGGTTCTATTGATATCCTTAGGATTATCCTAAGTATTATATTAATTACTGCATCACCATGGTTCTACTAATGTACCTAAAGTTTTTAAGTAATTTCATTAGTTACCTCGGTTTCGAGGCGTGAATGGAACATTTGTCCATCTTCTAGCCTAGTTTAAATGAAATTATTCATCCGGGTCTTCGTTAACCAAGCATTTGGGACTTACAATTTTGCCTTGCATGGTTTTTTATATGTTTGGCAACCAACTTTGTTGGTGCCTTTACTAATACTGACCAATATTTCACTGGTGGTTTATGTTAACGACCAACATTGTTGGTATTTTTGTGTTGACGACCAACTTTTTTAGTGCCTTTGTTGCTGCCGACCAACATTGTTGGTATTTTTGTGTTGACAATGAACTTTGTTGGTGCCTTTGTTGTTATCGACCAACAGTGTTGGTATTTTTGTGTTGACAACCAACTTTGTAGGTGCCTTTGTTGTGCCTGACCAACATTCTTGGTATTTTTGTAGATGCATAATGTAGTGCATAGCGCTAGTACTCGGGAAAAAATAACAATTTTATAGAAATCGTATTCTCATTAATATTGAAATAAACTTAATACAGCATGATTACATCAGTGAGAGTATTTCCTCAAGTGTTCTGCATTCCATGGGTGCTTGAATTCTTCACCTTCCAAAGTCTCAATTCGATATGTTCCTGGTCAGATGACTGCAGTAATACGATAAGGTCCATGCTAATTGGCTTCCAGCTTATTGCTCTTCTGAATCACTTTCTTCAAAACATAACCACCCTCTTTTAAGTTGCTCGATCATACCCTGTTGTTGTAGAAACATGCAATCCGTTGTTGATAGGTTGCATTCCTTAACGCTGCATCTTCATGTACCTCTTCCAATATGTCTAAGTCCAGACTTCTCATCAAATCACTGACTGGGGTATTGAAGTTAAGAACTCTGTGCATAGGTAAACCTAGCTTGGTAGGAATTACTGCTTCAGTACCAAATGTTAATATGTAGGGAGTTTCTCCAGTAGCTGTTCTAAGAGTTGTTCGGTAAGCCCACAAGATAGACTGCAGTTCATTGATCCAATTCCCTTTAGCATTTTCCAGCCTTTTCTTTAACCCATTCAGCAAAATTCTATTAGTTACCAATGTTTGGCCATTACTTTGAGGATGGCTAGGAGCAGAGTGGATTTTTTGGACATTGGATTGGGCACAATAAGTAGCAAATCATTCGTTGTCGAACTGTGTGCCATGATCAGTGATAAAGGCGTAGGGTAAGAAATATCTGCATATGATATTTTTCCAAATAAACTGATAAACCTTTTCATAGGACATATCGATCAATGGTTCGCCTTCAACCCATTTAGTAAGGTAATCAACAGCTACAACCAGGTATCTGAACCTTCCTCGGGTGGTCGGCAGAGGCCCGACTAAGTCAATTCCCCACATAGCAAAGGGCCAAGGTGAAGTGATTGGTGTTAGGAGAGCTTGTGGAGCTTTGCGTATGCTGGAAAGCCTCTGGCACTTATCACACTTCTTGGAAAAATCTGCACAATCTACTCGCATAGTTAGCCAGTAGTACCCCTGTGTGTGGATTCTCTGCAACAACGTTCTTTGTGCTACATGGGCTCTACAGGACCCTTCATGGACTTCTTCAATTAAATCCTTCACTTCAGCTAGATTCACACACTGTTGTAGACCAGTAGTTAATCCTCTTCTATATAACACACCACCTTCTAGTACATATCTTGCAACTTTGTATTTCAACTTCTTAGCTTCAAGTAGGTCGGCTAGAAGAAACCTTTCTTCAATATGTGCTCTTATGGGATCCATCCAAGATGGGCCCATATCAACTACAATAAAATTTACCATCAGATCTTCATCTATGGTATTAGCAAGTAGCTCGATAGGAATAGTTATTCGCAGCACAATCCTGGTTGTTGAAGCTAGTCGAGAAGTGCGTCTGCTTAGGCATTTTCTAATCTTAGAATTCGGATCATCCGGACATCTAGCAAAGTGGAAATTATTGTAATACCCCAAGACTTTTGGAATAGTAATTAATTTATTTTGGGAGAAATAAATAATATTTTATTGGAGAAATAATTAAGTTGGCAATTAAAGTCAAAATTTGGAGTTGTTAGAAAGTGTGTCGAAGGGAAATTCTGAGGGTACCATCATTTCCGGAAGGGTTAAGAAAGTCAAAATGACAGTACCTGGGGTCTATTTTGATTCCGAAATAAATTAGGACCATTTGACTCGAATTAAAGTTACCGGGTCATTTAAAGTGTGTATTATCATTTAAAGATGTGTATTTTGGGATTTAGGCATATTTAGCCTACGGGAGAAACAATTCTCCAAAGAGAAATAGAAATAAAGAGAGGAAGAAAGAAGAAGAAAAGGAAGGAGAAAAAGAGGGAGAAAGAGGATTTTCGGGCATATACGCGATCTCAAGGCGGATTCAGACCCTACGAACCCAAGGCTAGTGATTAAACTTGCTAAATAATTGTTGTGTACTAATTATTGCATGATTTGTGGATTGAATTTTGGGTTTTAGGTTTAAATTGTTAAAACCTAACTTTTGGGAGAAACCTTAGATTTGTAGTGTATAAATGAATTTTAAGGTTAGAAATTGGTTTATATGTGTTCTTGGATGAATATTAATGTTATATTTGTGATTGGGTTGGATCAAAATAGTTGGAAGAGGATTAAAATGATTTTTGGGTAATTTGGGTTAAGAAGAAAACAACCCATTTCGTAGCTTGCTGCACTTGCCGAATCGATTCGCCCCTACCGAATCGATTCGGTCTGTTGCAGATTGCCCAGGTCTTTAGGGCCGAATCGATTCGCCCCTTGCAAATCGATTCGGCATGTAGCAGACTCCCAGGTCTATTGGACCGAATCGATTCGGATGGGACGAATCGATTTGCTTTTCTGGGCCGAATCGATTCGGAAACAGGGGATTTTGGAGAAGTTTTTCTAGGAAGAATTTCATCCCATTTCGTCTAAAGTTATCAATTGGGAACTTCTATGGGAGTTATTTGGAGTATGTTTTGGAGACTTTTAGATAGTTTCCCTTATAGGAAATGATTAGAGTCATATTGACTAAGTTTGAGGAATACCGATTAGATATTATGGTTTATTCTAAGTGGGGAAGCCCACCTTGATCGGGAGGTTATACTTGGAGATAATAAATTCAATTCATATGAAAGAATGTGAATAATTTAGAGGTACCGGATCTTAGGATCCAAATCCCAAATGGGATAACTTTAAAAAGGTTCATAAATTGAATTGAACCCTATAATGGATAGAGAATCATAAATGCTATTTGATGTGCATATGGATATAGAAATATCCTTATTGATGATTGATTTGGGAGATATCTCACACAATGAGAAATGCTAATTGAGGTGCAATACGATATAGAATATCCTTAACTTATATAGAATTGAAAGACAATTCATACTAGAAGCGACATGAGAGCTTCAAGCGAAAATTAGTATAGCATATACTAAGTGGGGTATACTAAGTGTGAGTATTGACGGTTAGTGTATCAAAATAGAGGGATATACTAAACAATGATGTCAATCAAATTGCGCCTAAAAGCGTATAATGAAAATAAATATGTTGTTGCAGGTATACCTTATAAAATGGTATATCTTTATTATGTGGGATGTATGTATACCTTATATGATGGTGTATATACATGTTAAGCATACCCCCTCCTTGCTATCATTGGGAAGTTTCGTGCGTAGAGGGTGAGCATTCTGACTAGAAAAGCAAGATGTGGATATTCCCCAGGTCATAGTCGTCCTTTGTGGTCAGCAAATGACATATATATATATATATATATATATATTTATTTATTTTGGGGGTGAGAGGTCGTGGGTATGTGTCGCTCTCACTTGCCGGTTAGGAACTATAACCGCTTCTCGGACGTTGTGTGCGTGAGTAGATCACGAGGTGGGTGTCGTTGAACCCCACTAAGTGGCCCCAGTTTGCTACGTATATGGTCTGCTGGAAGATGATATCATGTGAGCCTGCGTCCTTCGAGTTATAGCTCGGTTGGATGGTTATTATTGCTTGTGTTTGTATTTGGGTATCAAGGGAATAATGGACCTCAACGACCTACATTGCCAGGATTAGTGTATCGGGGGAGTTCCTTATTTGGATTTCGCCTCGGCGAGACGTCCCATGCACGAACCGCAGTGTAATGTTGGAACTTGGGGATAAGGTTAGTCCTTAATGCTCATAATTACCTCTCTCTCTATATATATATCACCTATCCCGACGATCGACAGTGCCAGGAGTAGTGTAACGGGGGGGTTCCTTATTTGAATTTCGCTTCGGCGAGACGTCCCTCGCATGAAACGCCGTGTACTATTAAAAATTGGGAATATTAATTAATTAAAATTGGATAATAATCATTTGGGTTACATGCATCTTGCATTGAGGGCATAATGAGCCCCGAGGACCGATACGGTCAGGGGTAGTGTAACGGGGGGGGGTTCCTTGTTTGGATTTCGCTTCGGCGAGACGTCCCACACACGAAACGCAGCGCAGTGTTGAGAATCGGGAGGAGTTTAGTCCTTAACTCTTGATGCTAATAACTCATACTATAATTATATATATGGTTTCATCCCTTATAAGGGCATCTCTAGAATATAAATTCTAGTAAATGAGATTGTTGATGTATTGTGATGATGTGGACATGATTGGATCATGTAACTTTATGTGTTCAACAAATGAACATTATAAAGATAACTATAACAATTATATTAAAGTTAATATTTATAACTTTTAATCATGGAGTTATGTAGATTGGGAGATAGGCTAGATGATTTTCGCTTAAATACTTCTTTTTGGGTTTAAGTTAGAATCCTCTTACCTAAATTAGAATCGGACATCCATTTGGAGATCACGTGCATACGTTTAGTGCGCGCCTTAGATGAGAGGTGAGTTGAATTATTATGGAGAGTTCGATTCCAACTAAATCATGTAATAATGCATTTATAATTATTATGCATTTTAATACACTTGCTATAAAATGTTTTTCAAACTCGGGCTCTGACCCGTTTATATTTTCTCCTCCATGTATATATATTGTATTACTTCAGGTGTTCCTCCGCAAGGACGCTTTTGATGTTCATCCATTCAGGATTCGTGGAGCTGTGGCAGTAGCGGACTGTTGCGGCACTTTGCTTTAGTCGATTCCTATCTTTGTATATCTAGATTAGGATTCAGTTGTATTGAGTTAGTATTGAAGTGTTGTAGATTAACACTTTCATATTTCATTTAGCAGTTTATTGTATTGTCTGTTACCCGACAGCATATTCGGGTATTTTATTGGTTCCTTGTATTGCGCTCTTGTATATTAATAGAGTTTGCACATTTCACTCATCATAGTTAGATGTATATTGTTGGTTGTGATTGCACTATTGGTTTTGTTGTTGTTGTTAAATAAATTTTTTTAAATTTTTGACAATTCGCTTTTTATGATTATGGGTAGTTAGCCTTATATTATAGTGTTGTATATTGATGTTGAGACTGTAGCATCTGAGATACCTGATTTATGTAGTATAGGGCTGGCCACCCGTTATTATTTAGAGCGGGTTGTCACAGATGGTATCAGAGCATCAGGTTCTAGTGTCTTTAGGATCTGTGTGTGTTACTACAATCTTCCGTAAGCGTTCTTGATGTAGAGCCTTATTATTAGGACGATTACATTCATACGTTCATATCTTTCTGTGATTCGAAAATATTTGAAAGGCGTTCTGATACAATTGTTCTTATTTCAGATGCCACCGAAGAAGGTCGTTCAGTCAGGGCAAATAAAGGGCAACCCCAAATTCCTCAAAGGAACATGACTACGGATGATGTTGCCAATATTGTGGCACAAGCGGTCACTGCTGCCGTTTCTACGATGGCTCAGCAATCTGCCGCTCGAGCAGCCCCACCCCATTTAGGATTGTCTTTATGGGAGAGAGTGAAGGAAGATTTTAGTAAGGGGCATCCTCCCGAGTTTGCAGGGGGAGTTGATGCAATGGCTGCAAGTCAATGGAAGAATAGTATGCCTGCATCTTCGTATGGTTGAGTGTAGTGAGGTGCGGAAACAATTTTTAGTCCCCTTTAAGTTATCGGGTGCAGCTCTCCATTGGTGGGAGTCTG
Organism: Sambucus nigra; assembly: GCA_949130495.1. Taxonomy (NCBI): domain Eukaryota; kingdom Viridiplantae; phylum Streptophyta; class Magnoliopsida; order Dipsacales; family Adoxaceae; genus Sambucus; species Sambucus nigra. The sequence continues at coordinate 207,011,726 of OX422208.1, forward strand.
TTACCACATCTGAACAGAGAGATACTTTACCTATGGCAACATTTTGGAAACTTTTTGATCGAAGGTATTTGCTTTCCCCGAACCAAAATATGGGGATTTTTCAAGGAAATAGGACTGTGGCAGAATATGAGGAAGATTTTTCTCTATGGGCGAGATTAGTACCTAATGAGGTAAATACGGAAGAGAAACGTATATCGAAGTTTGTTCGAGGTTTAGATTGGAAAATCCAAAAACATTTGTTAGAGAGTCGTAAGATAGTGACTTTCGTTGAGGTAGTGAATGCGGCACTATCAAAGTGTCATGAATATAGTTTTCGTTCGCAAGAGATTAAGAACTTTGGAGATTCGAGTTCATCAAATAAGTTTGGCAAGGAGAGTGCCAGTAATGCGAGTGCCCAGAAAGGATTTGTGGGTAAGTGTTTCTTTTGTAAAGAAATAGGTCATAAAAAGATAGATTGTCCTAAAATAGGTAAAGGACCGCAATTTGATGAAATTTTGGAAGTGCAACCCCTACAGCAGATTCGAGGTCGCTTTAGACTGGGGGACTATGTTTGGGAGCCCATTGATGAGGAAGGGAAATCGGACTAGAGATGGATGTTGTAAGTTAATTTTCCTTTATTAATAGGATAATTACTAAAACGAGTTTTGGGAATATCGTATGTGAGATATTTGTAAATGGGTAATGCTATAGCCCTATTATGTATGTAATGACCCTAAGGGGAATTTTGAGCAAAAAAGGCTCTTATTCTATGATTTTGTAAAAGGACAGATGATTTTGCAAGGTGCTCAAAAAGAGCCTTAAACCTTGTGGTAAATGTAAGAATGGTAAGGGTGATAAGTAGTAATGATAAAAGCTACTTCTTTTATATAGTCATGATAGACTATTATGATTGTTGAATTCCAGATATGGATGTGCCTTATAAAATGGCTATATATATTAAAATGATGTGAGATGTTGTTTATGTTTGAAAGTTGATATTGTGGTTGGATGGGACGCAGGTAAAATTTTAGCTCATGGGTATGATAATATTTGTGAGCTACATGTTATAATAGATGATGATCTAAAAAGACCTTGTGTTGGACATAAGGCATTTTATATTATATTATTATATATAAACTGTTTTCAAAATAAACTATTCTCAAAATAAAACTTTTATCGGCCTTCGGGCCCTTTCAAAATAAATTTTCCACTAAAATATTTTCAAACTCTAGTCCGGATTTAACAAACTCTCAATCCCCGATGTCACCACATAGTAGTGTATTAGGAGGGTTTCTTGTTTGGATTTCGCTTTTACGAGACGTCCCCCGCACGAAAGTGGCGATTGTCAGGAATTGAGAGGAGTTATTTCTTTGGACCATTCCAATTTTACACTAATTAAAATTTAAGTACTATCTATATTTATGGGAATGTGGAACTTTCGAGGCAAATAAAGCCTCATTATGATTGCTGTGAGCATAAAGCTCAATTATAAAGGGTGTATGGGCGCCCTTGTTGTGGAAATTGGTTCTATTTAACTCCTAATTAACTTAATAATAAAATAAATTAAATAAATTCGTCATGGGAAGTTAGAGGTGTGGTGATAGGATTAGTGAGTATAGGTATATTAGAAGTAGTTGGACTTTGGAGAATTAGGCTTAGCTAAATTTCGAGGACGAAATTTTTGTAAGTGGGGAAGATTGTAATACCCCAAGACTTTTGGAACAGTAATTAATTTATTTCGTGAGAAATAAATAATATTTTATTGGAGAAATAATTAAGTTGGCAATTAAAGTCAAAATTTGGAGTTGTTAGAAAGTGTGTCGAATGGAAATTCTGAGGGTACCATCGTTTCCGGAAGGGTCAAGAAAGTCGAAATGACTGTACCTGGGTCTATTTGGGTTCCGAAATAAATTAGGACCGTTTGACTCGAATTAAAGTTATCGGGTCATTTAAAGTGTGTATTATCATTTAAAGATGTGTATTTTGGGATTTAGGCATATTTAGCCGACGGGAGAAACAATTCTCCAAAGAGAGAAATAGAAAGAAAGAGAGGAAGAAAGAAGAAGAAAAGGAAGGAGAAAAAGAGGGAGAAAGAGGATTTCCGGGCATATACGCGATCTCAAGGCGGATTCAGACCCTACGAACCCGAGGCAAGTGATTAAACTTGCTAAATAATTGTTGTGTACTAATTATTGCATGATTTGTGGATTGAATTTTGGGTTTTAGGTTTAAATTGTTAAAACCTAACTTTTGGGAGAAACCTTAGATTTGTAGTGTATAAATGAATTTTAAGGTTAGAAATTGGTTTATATGTGTTCTTGGATGAATATTAATGTTATATTTGTGATTGGGTTGGATCAAAATAGTTGGAAGAGGATTAAAATGATTTTTGGGTAATTTGGGTTAAGAAGAAAACAACCCATTTCGTAGCCTGCTGCACTTGCCGAATCGATTCGCCCCTACCGAATCGATTCGGTCTGTTGCAGATTGCCCAGGTCTTTAGGGCCGAATCGATTTGCCCCTTGCGAATCAATTCGGCATGTAGCAGACTCCCAGGTCTATTGGACCGAATCAATTCGGATGGGCCGAATCGATTAGCTTTTCTGCGCCGAATCGATTCGGATGGGCCGAATCGATTAGGAAACAGGGGATTTTGGAGATGTTTTTCTAGGAAGAATTTCATCCCATTTCGTCTAAAGTTATCGATTGGGAACTTCTATGGGAGTTATTTGGAGTATGTTTTGGAGACTTTTAGATAGTTTCCCTTATAGGAAATGATTGGAGTCATATTGACTAAGTTTGAGGAATACCGATTAGATATTGTGGTTTATTCTAAGTGGGGAAGCCCACCTTGATCGGGAGGTTATACTTGGAGATAATAAATTCAATTCATATGAAAGAATGTGAATAATTTAGAGATACCGGATCTTAGGATCCAAATCCCAAATGGGATAACTTTAAAAAGGTTCATAAATTGAATTGAACCCTATAATGGATAGAGAATCATAAATGCTATTTGATGTGCATATGGATATAGAAATATCCTTATTGATGATTGATTTGGGAGATATCTCACACAATGAGAAATGCTAATTGAGGTGCAATAGGATATAGAATATCCTTAACTTAAATATAATTGAAAGACAATTCATACTAGAAGCGACATGAGAGCTTCAAGCGAGAATTAGTATAGAATATACTAAGTGGGGTAAATGTGTGAGTATTGACGGTCAGTGTATCAAAAGAGAGGGATATACTAAACAATGATGTCAATCAAATTGCGCCTAAAAGCGTATAATGAAAATAAATATGTTGTTGCAGGTATGCCTTATAAAATGGTATATCTTTATTATGTGGGATGTATGTATACCTTATATGATTGTGTATATACATGCTAAGCATACCCCCTCCTTGCTATCATTGGGAAGTTTCGTGCGTAGAGGGTGAGTATTCTGACTAGAAAAGCAGGATGTGGATATTCCCCAGGTCATAGTCGTCCTTTGTGGTCAGCAAATGATATATATATATATATATATATATATTTATTTATTTTGGGGGTGAGAGGTCGTTGGTATGTGTCGCTCTCACTTGCCGGTTAGGAACTATGATCGCTTCTCGGACGTTGTGTGCGTGAGTAGATCACGAGGTGGGTGTCGTTGAACCCCACCAGGTGGCCCCAGTTTGCTACGTATATGGGCTGCTGGAAGATGATAACATGTGAGCCTGCGTCCTTCGAGTTATGGCTCGGTTGGATGGTTATTGTTGCTTGTGTTTGTATTTGGGTATCAAGGGCATAATGGACCTCAACGACCTACATTGCCAGGATTAGTGTATCGGGGGGGTTCCTTATTTGGATTTCGCCTCGGCGAGACGTCCCATGCATGAACCGCAGTGTAAAGTTGGAACTTGGGGATAAATTTAGTCCTTAATGCTCATAATTACCTATATATATATATCACCTATCCCGACGATCGACAGTGCCAGGAGTAGTGTAACGGGGGGGTTCCTTATTTGGATTTCGCTTCGGCGAGACGTCCCTCGCATGAAACGCCGTGTACTGTTGAAAATTGGGAATATTAATTAATTAAAATTGGATAATAATCATTTGGGTTTCATGCATCTTGCATTGAGGGCATAATGAGCCCCGAGGACCGATACGGTCAGGAGAAGTATAACGAGGGGGTTCCTTGTTTGGATTTCGCTTCGGCGAGACGTCCCACGCACGAAACGCAGTATTATGCATTTTAATACACTAAATATTTTTCAAACTCGGGCTTGTGACACCCCGCCTAATTAAATACCGGGCGATCACTCCTTTATTAAATTAAATCAAGGTGAACAGTTGGTTCATTCTTAGCATCACTGTCGTAAAATAAAATTTTCCAATTTAACACACTAAAATAATTAAGCTAAGTGTCAAAACCATTTTCATACATACGTTCCAAAATTTTATTTAAAGAAAAATCATTTCTTTTATTAACAACATTCAATAAGTAAGAATCACACCACATTAAATTCTGTAACATAATCCAATTAATATAATACATTCGTCAATCGAATGTCAACATATGAAATCTAAAGTCACACATCCAAACTGAATAAATCCCATAGTAATAATACTGGAAATAACTGAAATACAAATGTCCAATAACAACGGAATAATGGAAAGAGCTACACATGCTCAACTAGATGAAAGTACTAAGAATGGATCCGAATGAACGAAGTCGTCTAATCAAGAGACCTGCAACTCCCACCTAAGCTGCAGCGCGTTCCTTCCAAAAGATCCTAAGCAAGACGCCCCTGTGGCTGGGCACCTGTAATGCATACATATATATACAAGAGAGAGAAAGAGAAAAAGAAACGGGTCAGAGCCCGATAGTGTGTTTGATTTAAAATACGTTTAGCAAGTATTTAAATTGATACAGGCCAATGCAACAACATATTAGTGCGACACTCTCTTGAGAAATTCTCACCTCTCTTCTAATGTGCACACCTATCGCACTAACCTTCCCAATGGTCTATCTCATCATATAACATGCTATCCTTTCCCAATGGATTAATTTATCTTATATTACTCGTAAGATTCAAAATTAACGATTTAATTGTTTGAAGATACTATTCAATTAGTAACCAAAGTTCTCATTTTAACCTTATAAATCAATAAAGTTTTCCAGTGACATATTATACTTTCTCAACACAAGTATTTATAATTTGAGTTATCAACCACGTCCTACATATCACATCACAGTAGACAGTTCCAGATTTCAGAATTTCATATATATATTAACCACTCGTAAAATATATATATAAACCATAATAGCACCCTAAATAAAACTATGGTGCGGGCATACTCTACTATCCAAACCCCATATCACTCACATTAAGGGGAATACAAATTCGGAATCACTCTCAAATTGTATTAACACATACTCAAATAATCTTGAGACGAAGTATAGATTCCAAGTCTCGTAGGACCGTCTGAACTATCACGGCGATAGCCTGTACCAAGGATATCTATACACAAACAAAATGAGGCGAAGAATAGATTCCAAGTCTCTAAGAGGATGGCACATGCCTGCATCTCTTAGGACCGTCTGAACTATCATATCACTAGCCTGTACCAAGGATATCTATTTTTTCTAGGGTACAAGTCAATATCCCCCATAAAGGTCCCATCGAGATAAGACTGTCCCAGCGCGGAAACCTCAGGGATAGCAAGTAGCGTGGGCATGATTTTCACACATAGATAGTATATGCATACACAATCATATAACTATACTAATATTAGCATATCAATAATGGGTAAATTCTCAATTCCCATACTTACACATTTGTATTTATTTCTCATTATTTAGTTATCACGTATAACCATTCACATCTTATTTTAATTTGAGGAACTTCTCCACTTACTACATAACGCTCATGGATTCTATCCTCCCAAGTATAAAATTCAGTAGGTATACACATTTGTCCCAAAGTAACTCTCTTACGTGTCTCTCTCTCTTTAAATTATAAATTTACCGACCCTTATGTAGTTATCCCAAAATACAATCCTTGCCCGACATCGAGGGTCCCAAAATCTATTCACATGTCCTACTAGTCTCCCCTATCTCCCAAAACATTTCATTAAGGATGCCCAAGAATTTTCTCACAATAAATTGAATTTAACTCATTTAATAAGGGAAATAGGAGTCTGCCAGGAGGGGTCGATCGATCGAGGTCTGGGGATCGATCGATCAAACCTTCGATCGATCGAAGCTCTAGGCTCGATCGATCGATCAAGCAGGTCTGCGAAAACTGAAATTCTGCAGTTACGGGTTTCATCTCCAAACTTACACCAAATCCATATTTTCTAATCCCAATCCTCCCAGAATTGATACTACTAACCTTGTATCATCATATCAGGTATTTTCAACGTAAAACATGCCAATTTACATCACTAAACATGGATTAATCATGCCATAATTCATTTAAAACTCAAGAACCCTAAAAATCTCTAACTCATGATTCTAATATGTTTTATCCCATAATTTCTTTCTTATTTACACCAAAATTTCGTGGGTTATCTTTCTACATCACAAGAGACTTCCAGAATAAGGTTTAAGTCTTTACTACATGCAAATTCCTATCACAATTTGGGTTTTCTTCCATATATTTCATCCCTAATCATCCCTAAACTAATATGGAAATTGCACCAACGAAAATAGCAAGATAAACACTTGCCTGGGATTTTCGACGTTCTGATTTACAGATGTTTTTGGTGTGGTTGCGTAGCCCGTTGCGTGATCTACGCGTTGGTGGTGGTTGCGGTGCAAACGGATGATTTTTGGGGCCTTGGATTGCCTTGGAAGCTTTGTCCTTCCTCTCCCATGGCCGTCACTTGTGTTTAGAGTTTCTAACCCTAGAAGGTAACCTAGGTATCTGATATAACTCCTCTAATTTTCGTGGGTTTAATTACCCATAAATGTACAATGTCCAAAACGCCCTCCCGGGGTACTAATTAGGCCTAATAACTCCCCGAGACCCAAACTAAATCCCCGGGTACACTTTTCTGACTATCTCGACCCTTCCGGACGCGTTGGCTCACTCAAAACAACCATACGAACAACTTATAAAATATTCACTTTTATTAATTCACATTTAGTCCCGACACGACACAGGCGCGTCCCGACTTAAATTTCCAAAATTGCCATTCTATTCACACGTGACAATATTATAAAAATAAATCTCATATATTACTATACTCATCCAGTAATATGCAATAAATAACAAATTTCCAATAATTACTAACTCTCGTCACGCTAGTAAATATTTAAAGCAATATTCCGGATTAAAATTAAATTAATTTATCTCAATTAAATTTAATAAATCCCATAATTTAAAAGCTATAAAATACGGGGTATTACATACTTCCCCCCTAATAACTGAATTTCGTCCCGAAATTCGGAAAATAAGGCCTACCAGGTAGCACAATTCTGGATATCCTTGTTAGTATGCAAACTATCTACATAGTACTGCGCTCAATCACTATAGCTTTTTCCTTACAGCAACATTGTTTTACATTCTCATTGGAGACATTTCACATTGTGCTCCCACTCGACAGCATTCGCATAAGTCACGCCTATACGTTATAAGTTTCATATCTCACTAACATTAGGAGGCCGCACCTCACTACATGACAAATACTCGGATTTATTCATATATAAAACTCCCATTCTGAGAAAATATTACGAACATTTGATCACTCTTGCTCGCCTAAAACAGTCCTGGAATTCTACCACATTTATCGGATGTTCTCTCGACCGATCCAAAAATTTTGATTACCTACTCTCCTATAAACATACGGAAGGAGAATAGTCGAGGTTCTTTCATAACAAAACCTTAATAAATACCTTATACGCGACATACAGGTACGAGTGCTTCTACAGAGCATTCTTGAAATCATCGTATCAAGATTCCAAAATCTCCTTCACGTGGCTCTACAAATCTTTAATCACCGTGCGCCCATTCTTTGGCTAAGGTGATACATCCTACTCAAAATGAAATCTTATCTCCGCTGGTTCCTGAGATCTCATAACAAAGGTGGGATTTACCAATCTCATCCTGATTCAGAAATTTATACTGCGCCGGACCATGCACTGGCGCGATCCTTCCTTTCAAAGGAAGTCTGGGGCATACTAGTTACTATTATAAGCCAACCCAAAGGAATATCAATCATTTCCTTCTCGGCGACTTAATTCACGTGCTTGGGATAAACCCTTGATTTTGTTTTGAGGATGGCAACTCATCCAAGAACTTTACCGTCTTTACCGACCTCTTCCAAGTTCAGGAATTTTCGATAAACACAAAATTCTTTGGTTGATTCTCCTCTTTCAACCAAACTTTACCTATGGGCGGTGCATGTAGAGACTACTCACTACGTCTCGCTAAACATCGATTCTTTCCTTGAAATGTCTCACATTAAGTGACACGTAATATGTCGAAAGTTCCGACCCGTGCTCTTCTCTCCACGAAGCGCACTTCTGGATCTCTTATACTATACTAACATCATTATTCTTTGTAGGTGCAATTCGCTCTCACTCTTGACAAATAACAATTCCGCTCCGGGTGTGCTTCACAACAATTAAATTCTACTCTATTCAAGAAATACCAATCCTTGAATGGCTTCCCACAGCCTTCCAATCAAGTTAGGGCGTGCTATTCTGATTGCACACTTATGTATGGATTATTGCCCCTCATGTGACGTTTAATCCACTCTATCACTTCCACTTCGTTATACTAGTCCCACAAACATATATTTCAGATGTCCTTTACCACGTCCCTTCATCTCGGACGACGAGTTTAACATCAGTTAACCAGTCTACACACCCTATAAACCGGGCATACTAGCGTAAGCATCACATACGCTCCATACTAATAAACAAAATTCTTTGTTTTTCCCTGGTGCTTGCAGCGTGATTACAACACTCTAATCACTCCAAAAAAAAAATCAAAATTTTAAATCTTCCTTATCATCGTTCCACCCCTCAACTCGTGGGGATAACTTTCAATGCTCTCCTACCACAAAATCCGGCTTCAATAATCTTAAAACAAAATACAACTTCCAACTTACATACATAATTACTTGATCCCGTTTCGACCAGGATACCGAACTCGTGGAATAGTGACCAAACATCTCCCTATTTCCAACCTTACGCTAAGTTTCATGCGTGGGATGTCTCGCAAAGCGAAATCCAAACAAGAAACCCCCCCGATACACTACTACCTAGCATTGTCGGTTATCAAAATCCGTTAGGTCCTCCATCCATAGTATATACCCTTTATTCTGTCCCTTGACAGAAAAGTTACAATTTCTCCCGTAATTATGCTTAACAAAGAACGTTTCACTAATTGCACAATTGTTCAGTATAGGTTGGTGGTAATAGCATTTCATAAACCTCGAATACATACACTCGGAATTCTCGAAATTCCTTTCCCTAATAATAGGGGTATAAATATTAACTCCCACATCTCTAAAGGATAAATATTACAATGCACTCTTCTTATCACTAAGTCCGGAGTGCTAAACATAATACTGAGTCAAATCTTTTCGCTCAACGGTAAGTTCCGATACATACGGAATTATACTATCAAAGTCTATACATATATTGGCATCGAATATCTCGAGCCCACTATCTCCTCCGAAGTCTCTTGGATAGATAATATAAGTGCAAGTCCAACCTTCTTACAAGTAAAGCTCGCCAAAACAAAACATAAAACATGTTGCTCTAATGCAACCATTCCGATAGCCTAGCAATAAATGCCCACTATCGTACTAACCATTTCTATAACGTTTTAACAAAGATAATATCATACTCGTGTATCGCATCACTATAACGAGTAACCTCAATAAAGTATGAAACACTGTTAATATACTCATTCATCCTCCGCAGATAGCACTAAAGAAAAATCCCGCTACACTAGGGAAGAATATTCACATAATGGTAACATTTATAATTATATGCATTAAGCTCGTCTCACATGCTAATCTAGCAATGAACAAAATATAGTGACTCTCTCGTGTCACATAAACACGCCTCATCCTCTGAGGATACAACTTACACTTCTACCTTGTCAATCGTCTTAGCGCAAATGGTTTTCGGACGTAACACGTCTGCCCAAACCATAACAAAATTATTTTAATCGTTGCCTTTTACTAGGCACCGTATTCTTGTCCTTATACTCCCTTTGGAACATATTATCGTGAGCGATCTCACTCCGCACAAAATACCCCAGTACATAATCCACTTACCACCTGTCCTACTAACCAGGTTAGGATTTGTCCTCCTCTCGGACTTTAGTAAACTCAATTCCTGTAAACCATCCCGATTGTTCTCTTAACTTTTCAGGCCATAAAGATCATGTTACTATCTATAATAGTACTTACTGAATTTACCATCACTTGGTAAGAATTTAGCAATCTAAAGCATTTAAATGGTTTTCCTGATGGGCATCCACATCCTTTTTGTGGTGCTATACCACCATCGTTGCATTCAGTCTCATTCTCGACTAAATCCTTCGATTTCTTTAACTTCCCCCACAAAGAAGCGTTATCATCTATATTGATAAAATATGACATTGTTAACCTCTGAATCGGTCGTCCATCAGAATTTCCTCCTCGAGTATTATTAACTATTATTACAAGTTGGTCTCCCACTTGGAGTCGTTTCCTCCACTAGTATCTACCTCTTTCGATACAAAATCCGCTAACGGTTAAGATTCATATTCACGAATGGAACCCTGACATGCCCTCCCTCAATGAGCTCAGAACCACATTTGCTTCTAATCCTGAACAGTTAAGGAAGGAACATACGGTCAACACTGTACCTAAGGTTCTCCTATAGGCATAGCATTCCACTTCTAAAATTGGTGGTTGACTCCAACCATTATAATTTTGTCCCGAAAGCCAAGAAAATTTTCTCTAAATTTTCACTTTCGGTTTGCCACACTCCGTCCTATATTTAAGCCTTTGGATACTTCACCGCCTTTGGTAAAGACACATACAATTTTCGCGTTTCTAAAATTTCCCACTAACAGTCTCTACACATTTTTGTAATACGTTGGGTAAGTTTACCCTCGCACCTCATTTGACTATAACAGCATTTGAAAAAAAATCATTGCTGCACCTTAGTCGCCTTTCTAGTCGTGGCTTCTTGTGCCATAATGGAGGTGACCTTGACTACGGTCACCATCCTCGGATATATTTCATAATATCAACTAAGCCCTGCCTCCTGATGTACGCTTGACGGTCCTCTTCTGACATCCGTCATCGCTCGACACACGCACACATCCGAACGAAATTAGAATATACTAATGTATACACATTATAGCAGGAGAACGAAATCTCATCAAGGGAATCAACAATCTTAAACATATGGCTCTATAACAAACAAAGTAACGCTGAAAGCATAATAAGCCGTACAGATCCTAAGGACACTAGAACCTGATGCTCTGATACCACCTGTGACACCCCGCCTAATTAAATACCGGGCAATCACTCCTTTATTAAATTAAATCAAGGTGAACAGTTGGTTCATTCTTAGCATCACTGTCGTAAAATAAAATTTTCCAATTTAACACCCTAAAATAATTAAGCTAAGTGTCAAAACCATTTTCATACATACGTTCCAAAATTTTATTTAAAGAAAAATCATTTCTTTTATTAACAACATTCAATAAGTAAGAATCACACCACATTAAATTCTGTAACATAATCCAATTAATATAATACATTCGTCAATCGAATGTCAACATATGAAATCTAAAGTCACACATCCAAACTGAATAAATCCCATAGTAATAATACTGGAAATAACTGAAATACAAATGTCCAATAACAACGGAATAATGGAAAGAGCTACACATGCTCAACTAGATGAAAGTACTAAGAATGGATCCGAATGAACGAAGTCGTCTAATCAAGAGACCTGCAACTCCCACCTAAGCTGCAGCGCGTTCCTTCCAAAAGATCCTAAGCAAGACGCCCCTGTGGCTGGGCACCTGTAATGCATACATATATATACAAGAGAGAGAAAGAGAAAAAGAAACGGGTCAGAGCCCGATAGTGTGTTTGATTTAAAATACGTTTAGCAAGTATTTAAATTGATACAGGCCAATGCAACAACATATTAGTGCGACACTCTCTTGAGAAATTCTCACCTCTCTTCTAATGTGCACACCTATCGCACTAACCTTCCCAATGGTCTATCTCATCATATAACATGCTATCCTTTCCCAATGGATTAATTTATCTTATATTACTCGTAAGATTCAAAATTAACGATTTAATTGTTTGAAGATACTATTCAATTAGTAACCAAAGTTCTCATTTTAACCTTATAAATCAATAAAGTTTTCCAGTGACATATTATACTTTCTCAACACAAGTATTTATAATTTGAGTTATCAACCACGTCCTACATATCACATCACAGTAGACAGTTCCAGATTTCAGAATTTCATATATATATTAACCACTCGTAAAATATATATATAAACCATAACAGCACCCCAAATAAAACTATGGTGCGGGCATACTCTACTATCCAAACCCCATATCACTCACATTAAGGGGAATACAAATTCGGAATCACTCTCAAATTGTATTAACACATACTCAAATAATCTTGAGACGAAGTATAGATTCCAAGTCTCGTAGGACCGTCTGAACTATCACGGCGATAGCCTGTACCAAGGATATCTATACACAAACAAAATGAGGCGAAGAATAGATTCCAAGTCTCTAAGAGGATGGCACATGCCTGCATCTCTTAGGACCGTCTGAACTATCATATCACTAGCCTGTACCAAGGATATCTATTTTTTCTAGGGTACAAGTCAATATCCCCCATAAAGGTCCCATCGAGATAAGACTGTCCCAGCGCGGAAACCTCAGGGATAGCAAGTAGCGTGGGCATGATTTTCACACATAGATAGTATATGCATACACAATCATATAACTATACTAATATTAGCATATCAATAATGGGTAAATTCTCAATTCCCATACTTACACATTTGTATTTATTTCTCATTATTCAGTTATCACGTATAACCATTCACATCTTATTTTAATTTGAGGAACTTCTCCACTTACTACATAACGCTCATGGATTCTATCCTCCCAAGTATAAAATTCAGTAGGTATACACATTTGTCCCAAAGTAACTCTCTTACGTGTCTCTCTCTCTTTAAATTATAAATTTACCGACCCTTATGTAGTTATCCCAAAATACAATCCTTGCCCGACATCAAGGGTCCCAAAATCTATTCACATGTCCTACTGGTCTCCCCTATCTCCCAAAACATTTCATTAAGGATGCCCAAGAATTTTCTCACAATAAATTGAATTTAACTCATTTAATAAGGGAAATAGGAGTCTGCCAGGAGGGGTCGATCGATCGAGGTCTGGGGCTCGATCTATCGAACCTTCGATCGATCGAAGCTCTAGGCTCGATCGATCGATCAAGCAGGTCTGCGAGAACTGAAATTCTGCAGTTACGGGTTTCATCTCCAAACTTACACCAAATCCATATTTTCTAATCCCAATCATCCCAGAATTGATACTACTAACCTTATATCATCATATCAGGTATTTTCAACGTAAAACATGCCAATTTACATCACTAAACATGGATTAATCATGCCATAATTCATTTAAAACTCAAGAACCCTAAAAATATCTAACTCATGATTCTAATCTGTTTTATCCCATAATTTCTTTCTTATTTACACCAAAATTTCGTGGGTTATCTTTCTACATCACAAGAGACTTCCAGAATAAGGTGTAAGTAACTACATGCAAATTCCTATCACAATTTGGGTTTTCTTCCATATATTTCATCCCTAATCATCCCTAAACTAATATGGAAATTGCACCAACGAAAATAGCAAGATAAACACTTGCCTGGGATTTTCGACGTTCTGATTTGCAGATGTTTTTGGTGTGGTTGCGTAGCCCGTTGCGTGATCTACGCGTTGGTGGTGGTTGCGGTGCAAACGGATGACTTTTGGGGCCTTGGATTGCCTTGGAAGCTTTGTCCTTCCTCTCCCATGGCCGTCACTTGTGTTTAGAGTTTCTAACCCTAGAAGGTAACCTAGGTATCTGATATAACTCCTCTAATTTTCGTGGGTTTAATTACCCATAAATGTACAATGTCCAAAACGCCCTCCCGGGGTACTAATTAGGCCTAATAACGCCCCAAGACCCAAACTAAACCCCCGGGTACACTTTTCTGACTATCTCGACCCTTTCGGACGCGTTGGCGAACTCAAAACGACCATACGAACAACTTATAAAATATTCACTTTTATTAATTCACATTTAGTCCCGACACGACACAGGCGCGTCCCGACTTAAATTTCCAAAATTGCCATTTTATTCACACGTGACAATATTATAAAAATAAATCTCATATATTACTATACTCATCCAGTAATATGCAACAAATAACAAATTTCCAATAATTACTAACTCTCGTCACGCTTGTAAATATTTAAAGCAACATTCCGGATTCAAATTAAATTAATTTATCTCAATTAAATTTAATAAATCCAATAATTTAAAAGCTATAAAAATACGGGGTATTACAGGGCTCTGACCCGTTTATATTTTCTCCTCCATGTATATATATTGTATTACTTCAGGTGTTCCTCCGCAAGGACGCCTTTGATGTTCATCCATTCAGGATTCGTTGAGCTGTGGCAGTAGCGGACTGTTGCGACACTTTGCTTTAGTCGATTCCTATCTTTGTATATCTAGATTAGGATTCACTTATATTGAGTTAGTATTCAAGTGTTGTAGATTAACACTTTCATGTTTCATTTATCAGTTTATTGTATTGTCTGTTACCCGACAGCATATTCGGGTATTTTATTGGTTCCTTGTATTGCACTCTTGTATATTAATAGAGTTTGCACATTTCACTCACCATAGTTAGATGTATTTGTTGGTTGTGATTGCACTATTGGTTTTGTTGTTGTTGTTAAATAAAATGTTTTAAATTTTTGACAATTCGCTTTTTATGATTATGGGTAGTTAGCCTTATATTATAGTGTTGTATATTGATGTTGAGACTGTACCATCTGAGATACCTGATTTATGTAGTATAGGGCTGGCCACCCGTTATTATTTAGAGTGGGTTGTCACAGATGGTATCAGAGCATCAGGTTCTAGTGTCTTTAGGATCTGTGTGTGTTACTACGATCTTCCGTAAGCGTTCTTGATGTAGAGCCTTATTATTAGGACGATTACATTCATACGTCCATATCTTTCTGTGATTCGAAAATATTTGAAAGGCGTTCTGATACAATTGTTCTTGTTTCAGATGCCACCGAAGGGAGGTCGTTCAGTCAGGTCAAATAAAGGGCAACCCCAAATGCCTCAAAGGAACATAACTACGGATAATGTTGCCAATATTGTGGCACAAGCGGTCACTGCTGCCGTTTCTATGATGGCTCAGCAATCTACCGCTCGAGCAGCCCCACCCCATTTAGGATTGTCTTTATGGGAGAGAGTGAAGGAAAATTTTAGTAAGGGGAATCCTCCCAAGTTTGTAGGGGGAGTTGATGCAATGGCTGCAAGTCAATGGAAGAATAGTATGCCTGCATCTTCATATGGTTGAGTGTAGTGAGGTGCAGAAACAATTTTTAGTCACCTTTAAGTTATCGGGTGCAGCTCTCCATTGGTGGGAGTCTGTTACCACATCTGAACAGAGAGATACTTTACCTATGGCAACATTTTGGGAACTTTTTGATCGAAGGTATTTGCTTTCCCCGAACCAAAATATGGGGATTTTTCAAGGAAATAGGACTGTGGCAGAATATGAGGAAGATTTTTCTCTATGGGCGAGATTAGTACCTAATGAGGTAAATACGGAAGAGAAATGTATATCGAAGTTTGTTCGAGGTTTAGATTGGAAAATCCAAAAACATTTGTTAGAGAGTCCTAAGATAGTGACTTTCGTTGTGGTAGTGAATGCGGCACTATCAAAGTGTCATGAATATCGTTTTCGTTCGCAAGAGATTAAGAGCTTTGGAGATTCGAGTTCATCAAATAAGTTTGGCAAGGAGAGTGCCAGTTATGCGAGTGCGCAGAAAGGATTTGTGGGTAAGTGTTTCTTTTGTAAAGAAATAGGTCATAAAAAGATAAATTGTCCTAAAAGAGGTAAAGGACCACAATTTGATGAAATTTTGGAAGTGCAATCCCTACAGCAGATTCGAGGTCACTTTAGACCGGGGGACTATGTTTGGGAGCCCATTGATGATGAAGGGCAATTGGACTAGAGATGGATATTGTAAGTTAATTTTCCTTTATTAATAGGATAATTACTAAAACGAGTTTTGGGAATATCGTATGTGAGATATTTGTAAATGGGTAGTGCTATAGCCCTATTATGTATGTAATGACCCTAAGGGGAATTTTGAGCAAAATATGCTCTTATTCTATGATTTTATAAAAGGACAGATGATTTTGCAAGGTGCTCAAAAAGTGCCTTAAACCTTGTGGTAAATGTAATAATGGTAAGGGTGATAAGTAGTAATGATAAAAGCTACTTATTTTATATAGTCATGATAGACTATTATGATTGTTGAATTCCAGATATGGATGTGCCTTATAAAAAGGCTATATATATTAAAATGATGTGAGATGTTGTTTATGTTTGAAAGTTGAGATTGTGGTTGGATGGGACGCAGGTAAAATTTTAGCTCATGGGTATGATAATATTTGTGAGCTACATGTTAAGATGACGATCTAAAAAGACCTTGTGTTGGACATAAGGCATTTTATATTATATTATTATAGATAAACTGTTTTCAAAATAAACTATACTCAAAATAAAACTTTTATCGGCCTTCGGGCCCTTTCAAAATAAATTTTCCACTAAAATATTTTCAAACTCTAGTCCGGATTTAACAAACTCTCAATCCCCGATGTCGCCACATAGTAGTGTATTGGGAGGGTTCCTTGTTTGGATTTCGCTTTTACGAGACGTCCCCCGCACGAAAGTGGCGATTGTCAGGAATTGAGAGGAGTTATTTCTTTGGAGCATTCCAATTTTACACTAATTAAAATTTTAGTACTATCTATATTTATGGGAATGTGGAACTTTCGAGGCAAATAAAGCCTCATTATGATTGTTGTGAGCACAAAGCTCAATTATAAAGGGTGTAGGGGCGCCCTTGTTGTGGAAATTGGTTCTATTTAACTCCTAATTAACTTAATACTAAAATAAATTAAATAAATTCGTCGTGGGAAGTTAGAAGTGTGGTGATAGGATTAGTGAGTATGGGTATATTAGAAGTAGTTGGACTTTGGAGAATTAGGCTTAGCTAAATTTTGAGGACGAATTTTTTGTAAGTGGGGAAGATTGTAATACCCCAAGACTTTTGGAACAGTAATTAGTTTATTTTGGGAGAAATAAATAATATTTTATTGGAGAAATAATTAAGTTGGCAATTAAAGTCAAAATTTGGAGTTGTTAGAAAGTGTGTCGAATGGAAATTCTGAGGGTACCATCGTTTCCGGAAGGGTCAAGAAAGTCGAAATGACTGTACCTGGGTCTATTTGGGTTCTGAAATAAATTAGGACCGTTTGACTCGAATTAAAGTTACCGGGTCATTTAAAGTGTGTATTATCATTTAAAGATGTGAATTTTGGGATTTAGGCATATTTAGCCTACGGGAGAAACAATTCTCCATAGAGAAAAATAGAAAGAAAGAGAGGAAGAAAGAAGAAAAAAATGAAGGAGAAAAAGAGGGAGAAAGAGGATTTCCGGGCATATACGCGATCTCAAGGCGGATTCAGACCCTACGAACCCGAGGCAAGTGATTAAACTTGCTAAATAATTGTTGTGTACTAATTATTGCATGATTTGTGGATTGAATTTTGGGTTTTAGGTTTAAATTGTTAAAACCTAACTTTTGGGAGAAACCTTAGATTTGTAGTGTATAAATGAATTTTAAGGTTAGAAATTGGTTTATACGTGTTCTTGGATGAATATTAATGTTATATTTGTGATTGGGTTGGATCAAAATAGTTGGAAGAGCATTAAAATGATTTTTGGGTAATTTGGGTTAAGAAGAAAACAACCCATTTCGTAGCTTGCTGCACTTGCCCAATCGATTCGCCCCTACCGAATCGATTCGGCCTGTTGCAGATTGCCCAGGTCTTTAGGGAAGAATCGATTCGCCCCTTGTGAATCGATTCGGCATGTAGCAGACTCCCAGGTCTATTGGACCGAATCGATTCGGATGGGCCGAATCGATTCGAAAACAGGGGATTTTGGAGATGTTTTTCTCGGAAGAATTTCATCCCATCTCGTCTAAAGTTATCGATTGGGAACTTCTATGGGAGTTATTTGGAGTATGTTTTGAACCCCACCTGGTGGCCCCAGTTTGCTACGTATATGGGCTGCTGGAAGATGATAGCATGTGAGCCTGCGTCCTTCGAGTTATAGATCGGTTGGATGGTTATTATTGCTTGTGTTTGTATCTGGGTATTAAGGGGCATAATGGACCTCAACGACCTACACTGCCAGGATTAGTGTATCGGGAGGGTTCCTTGTTTGGATTTCGCCTCGGCGAGACGTCCCACGCACGAACCGCAGTGTAATGTTGGAACTTGGGGATAAGTTTAGTCCTTAATGCTCATAATTACCTATATATATATATCACCTATCCCGACGATCGACAGTGCCAGGAGTAGTGTAACGGGGGGGTTCCTTATTTGGATTTCGCTTCGGCGAGACGTCCCACGCATGAAATGCCGTGTACTGTTGAAATTTGGGAATATTAATTAATTAAAATTGGATAATAATCATTTGGGTTACATGCATCTTTCATTGAGGGCATAATGAGCCCCGAGGACCGATACGGTCAGGAGTAGTGTAACGGGGGGTTCCTTGTTTGGATTTCGCTTCAGCGAGACGTCCCACGCACGAAACGCAGCGCCGTGTTGAGAATCAGGAGGAGTTTAGTCCTTAACTCTTTATGCTAATAACTCATACTATAATTATATATATGGTTTCATGCCTTATAAGGGCATCTCTAGAATATAAATTCTAGTAAATGAGATTGTTGATGTATTGTGATGATGTGGACATGATTGGATCATGTAACTTTATATGTTTAACAAATGAACATTATAAAGATAACTATAACGATTATATTAAAATTAATATTTATAACTTTTAATCATGGAGTTATGTAGATTGGGAGATAGGTTAGATGATTTTCACTTAAATACTTCTTTTTGGGTTTAAGTTAGAATCCTCTTACCTAAATTAGAATCGGACATCCATTTGGAGATCACGTGCATACGTTTAGTGCGCGCCTTAGATGAGAGGTGAGTTGAATTATTATGGAGAGCTCGATTCCAACTAAATCATGTAATAATGCATTTATAATTATTATGCATTTTAATACACTTGCTATAAAATGTTTTTCAAACTCGGGCCCTGACCCGTTTATATTTTCTCCTCCATGTATATATATTGTATTACTTCAGGTGTTCCTCCGCAAGGACGCCTTTGATGTTCATCCATTCAGGATTCATGGAGATGTGGCAGTAGCAGACTGTTGCGGAACTTTGCTTTAGTCGATTCTTATCTTTGTATATCTAGATTAGGATTCAGTTGTATTGAGTTAGTATTCAAGTGTTGTAGATTAACACTTTCATATTTCATTTATCAGTTTATTGTATTGTCTGTTACCCGACAGCATATTCGGGTATTTTATTGGTTCCTTGTATTGCACTCTTGTATATTAATAGAGTTTGCACATTTCACTCATCATAGTTAGATGTATATTATTGGTTGTGATTGCACTATTGGTTTTGTTGTTGTTGTTAAATAAAAAGTTTTAAATTTTTGACAATTCGCTCTTTATGATTATGGGTAGTTAGCCTTATATTATAGTGTTGTATATTGATGTTGAGACTGTACCATCCGAGATACCTGATTTATGTAGTATAGGGCTGGCCACCCGTTATTATTTAGAGCGGGTTGTCACAATTATCTCCAACGCTTTGGCTAAGTATCTGGTCATCAGTGCTCCTTTAGCTACATATAAGTTCAACACTTGATTTACCACCAACTGTGAGTCATTATATACCACAACTTGCTCGGCATTCAGTGATTTAGCTAGATTTAACCCAACAATCACAGCCTCATACTCTACCTCATTATTAGAGGCTTGAAATTGAAATCATAGGGCATACTCTATATCTAATTTGTCTAGAGCATTGAGAATGATTCCAACTCCACATCCAGTTGCACAGGATGACCCATCAAGATACAAGTTCCATATGGGAATATCGTTGTCAAATGCTTGGTTTGTCAGAATTCCATGACGGAAATTTTTATCCTTTACCTCCTCATATTTCTTCTTCATCTCATGTACTCAGCTGATGGCTCTAGTTGATCATTGATAACTTCTTCAGCAGTTTCCCCCACTTAGAGTTGGTCGGGCGTATCTCCAGTAGGTTTACTGACTCCTAAAAGTTGCTTGGCCAGAATCCCTTGTTGCCTGGGGATCTCTGGGTAAGTGAATTCTGCAATAAAATCAACCACGGCTTGGCCTTTTAAAGCAGTTCTTGGTTCGTAGACAAGGTTATATTCCCCCAACTCCACAACCCAATACATCAATCTCCCGGATTTCTAGAGCTTATACAAAGCTTGCCTCAGTGGCATGTCAGTGTATAGAACTATGATGTGAGCTTGAAAATATGGCTTCATTCATCTACTAGCCTCAATTAAGGCCAATGTTACTTTCTCCAATTTCGGATATCTAACTTCTGCTCCTCGAACAACTTTGCTAGTGTAGTAAACTGGCTTTTGAATTCCATTCTCTTCCCTGATCAAGGCAGAGCTAACAGCTGATTCAGATACAGCTAGATACAAATATAGCTTTTCTCCCAACACTGGTCGGGTGAGTAGTGGTGGTGTTCCCAGGTACTTCTTCAATTCCAGGAAGGATTTTTCACATTCATCGTTCCATTCGAAGGTTTTTCAGCACCTTAAAGAATGGAAAACACCTGTCCATTGCTCGGGACACAAATTTGTTGAGCGCTGCTACGCGCCCTATTAGCCTTTGAACATCCTTTTTACAGGTCGAGGATTGCATTTCGATCAAAGTTTTAATCTTATCTAGATTAGCTTCAATGCCCCTTTGATTTACTATATATCCGAGAAACATTCCCTCCTGAACTCCGAAGACGCATTTGGTGGGGTTTAACTTCATCTGGTTCTTTTCCAATTTATCAAACGTTTGGCTGAGGTCGACAATATGATCAACAACTTTTTTGCTCTTAGTGAGCATATCATCAACATACACCTCCATGTTCTTGCCAATCTGCTCCTAAAATACTTTGTTCACCAGTCTCTAATAAGTAGCATCTGCATTTTTTAGACCAAATGGCATAACATTATAGCAATAAGTTCCCCGGGGAGTAATAAAGGAAGTACTTTCTCTATCTTTTGGCTTCTTTTTGATCTAGTTATAACCAGAATATGCATCCATGAAACTTAATAGCTCATTCCCTGAAGTAGCATCCACTAGTTAATCAGGAAAGTGATCCTTTGGGCATGCTTTGTTAAGGTTAGTAAACTCCACACACATCCTCCACTTATTGTTTTTCTTCTTGACCATAACTACGTTGGCTAACTAGTCCTGGTATTTCACGTCTTCGATGAAGAAAGATCTTTAAAGCTTCTCTCCACTTCTTCCTGTATAGCATGGTTCTTCTCCGGGTTAAAAAATCTTCTTCGTTGCTTCACAAGTTTAACCTCCTTATTAACATTAAGCTCATGGCATAGGAAATTTGGGTCTATGCATATCTTCATGGCGCCAAAAAACACCTATTTTCTTTGTCTCAAGAAATCCACCAACTCTTATTTAAGAACCGGTTCCAATGATGCTCCTATTTGAGTTTTTTCATTCTCGTTTATCATCGTCCAGAACAAGGCTTTATGTTGCCTCCATCACTTAGCCTTTTACAAGCTCAGATTCATCTCGCAGATCTAAGGTTTCAACCTCAGATTCGTTGTTCGGCTTAGATATATCCAATTGATAAGTGATTGTTTTCCTCATTGTTTCTAGCATATCTTCCTCTTAGACCGAGGAATAGTAGCATTCCTGAGCAACTTTCTGATCTCTTTTTACAACTCCAACTCTAAAGTTGGTCGGGAACTTCAGGCATTGATGAATAGTAGCGAGTACAACTTCGAATTTCTTCAGACCAACTCTTTCCATGATCATGTTATAGGAAGAATGAACATTTTTGTCCATTATAAAGAATCTCCCTTTCTCTGTCCTGCTTGCCTGCCATGTCCCAATCAACATGTCTAGTTTGATTATTTCTAATGGAAATACTTTCTCGCTAGAGAATCCAATGAGTGGCCTGTGGTAAGGCTCCAGTTGACTGAGTTTTAATTCCAAACTATCAAAACAAGGGTAGAACATGATGTCTGCCGAACTGCCATTATCCACTAATGTTCTTGCCACCAGTACTTCTTTCATCCTGACTCTGATAAGGATCACCATGAGGATACAACACTCCAGATAGATCATTCTTAGAAAATCCAATTACGAGCTTATCCTTGTTAACTTTTCTTGGTCGGTCTTCCTCGGTAGGTTAATTCGCTAGATATGAGAACAAGCTTGAGCCTCATTAAGGTAAGCCTTCCTTTCAGTTGTATGATCTCCTCCTCCTCCATACCCACTTGTAATCATGCGTTAATCAAAAGATCCAAAACTAAGTGTGAATACCTCACGTTCTGGCTGTCTAGGCTTCTTTGGAAGATCAGGATCATCTTTTGGATCCTCGTCATGGCTCCTCTTCTTATCTTCTCTGGGCTTAACTGGTGATTTAGATCTCCATCAACCTCTACCTCCAGTTCTTCCACTAACCTGTCGATCAACAAATCTGTCCAATTTTTCTCTTCGAATGAGTGCTTCTATCTCATTCTGGAGAACAATACACCAGTTGGTCGTATGACCATGATCTTTGTGAAATTCATAATACTTGGACTTATCCCTCTTATCAGCAGGTGACCTTAACTTTTCAGGGCAACTCAAATCATTTTTGTGCTTGATTTCTTCCAAAACATGATATATATCCACCGTTAAGGGAGTTTAATTGGTAAATTTCCTGAACCGATCTAGGCTCTCTTTTACTTTTGAATTCCTGCACTCATTGTGATTCTTGTGCTCCTTATTATCTGACTTTCCTTCTATCTTTGCTTCCGCCTTTGCATCTGAATTCTTTTTGGCAACCATAGCTGATGATGCCGGAAACAGCACCACCCTTCAAGGTGTTTGTGAGCTCAATTCAGTATTAACAATGGCAGTATAAAGGTATATAGTAGGAGGAGGTGAGGAGAAGAGGATTCACACCGAAATATAACTGGTTCAGCCAATTAGGCCTACATTCACTGTGCAAGTGTATGATATATATCACTATATGAGGGCTCCATTGGCCATAGATACAATCTTTCAAGCTTTCTCTCTCTACTGTGTATTTAGACAGAGTTTTAGCTAGGGTTGCTAATTTTGGATCCCTCTCCAAAAAGGAGAAGACAACTATATATAATACCTGGGGGGGTGTAATGCAACCCCCATGCATGCAATGAGCATGTGTGTGTTGATCTAGCCAATCGGATGAAGACATCTGTCACTGTCACATGTAGAGAATGATGACGAAATATTCCCTCACGTGAGGGGAATGATTCGGTTATAACTGATTGTGTACACTTGTTCCCAACAGAGCATATGCTGATAAGAACTCGGCAATCCGTTAATGGTCCCAACCTCGGCCTGGAAGTGGACGAGGTGGTGACCTTGGTTCAGGTGGAGAGACGAAGTAAGACATGTTGAGCTATGACATCGGCCTGGGCCGAGGTAGAGGTGGAAAAGCTGGAACGTCGACCGATCCCTAGCCGATATTGATGTTGATGATGGGATGGTGACCTCTTCATCTTTCGAGCCGAGGTTGCAATCTTTGGAAGATCAGGTGGATAACCTCCCCTGGATCATGGTGACCTCACATGCCGAGGTGGCTAGGAACGTCGTCCGTGGCCGACCTTGCCTAGGACGAGACTGCTAGTGGTGAATCCAAGGTCCCTCTAACATCGGCCATCTCCATGGTCGAGGTTGATGTCTCTGAGCCGAGGGGGTACATTTAGGGCATATCAATCACCCCCTAGCCCTTAGTTACATGTGGAAGCAGGTGACTATGGGGTCTACAACTCCGAGGTCCTTTTGCTTTGTACCAATATTCCTTTTTGACACTTGCCAATTACTAAAGTGGCTTGCGTGCTTGACAAGGGTAATGATGTTGGTTGTCTCTTGGGCTCCCAAGGCAATGATGGGCCTTAGGAAGTGTGCACTCACACTTAAGGGTTTAAACCCTATTTTTCTTCTCTTTCTTCCTCATTTCTCTCCTTCTCCTGATTCGACTGTTTCTGCAACTCTCTCTCTCTAGAAGAGCTCTGGTTTGAAGTTGCATTGGGTGGTCATTCCTTGCAATATCTTCCTTCTTCCTTACCATTTTTCTTCAGGTATCTTCTACCATCCTTTCTTCTTCATTTTTCCTGCCTTCTTCTTATTTTTGCATTTTTCGGTGAGCTTCAAGAGGTTTCTGGTGAGATCATTAGTTTTTCGGTGACACTGTTCTTATTATTCTTGGTAGTTGTTGTTCAAAGTTTGATAGTTTGATCTTTAATCCCATTTGTCAATCCTGTTTGTTGTTTAGGAGATTTGTAAGTGTAGGGTCTGCCTCATATGCTCAGACCCTTTACCAACTCTTAGAGGAATTCCCCTCTCTTAGAGAGAAGACCTTAGAGAAAATTAGGCAAATAGAAAGAGCGCAAGAGGAAGATCGTAGGGCAGAGGAATTCCCCCTCAGACCTATCTTTCCACCACCTCTGAAGGTCATATACCCTGAACCAACCGAACCAGTTAACCAAGCAGAAGTCCCAGCTGAACCTTCTCCAATGTCGGAGTCTGAGTCATCTACCTCAGACCCTATGTCTGTGGACTCCTTCCAAGAGGCTATGGACTTCTCAAATCAACAAGACCAGGTCCCTGATCAGGTAGAGGTTTCCAGTCGGGCCTCGCCTAAAAAAAGTTCGAGCACATCAACCTCTTCCTCGGAGGTTGAAATTATTGGTCCAAGTGTGACTGTTCCTCCGATTCTTGAAGCCATTCTTCTATCGGCAGTCACAGGGACTGAGTTCGCTCAGAGGTTTCCAGGTGGTCCCACATCGTTTGCTCGGGCCTCCGTTGAGCTAAATGATGATGATGGTGTTGAGAGTGATGTTGACACCTCTGAGACGGCCGAGATTGAGAGTACAGTCAGTGAGGTCGACCTTCTGGCCTTCAGACATCTATATTCCATAAGTCCTTCTATAAAAGTCAGGAGACCTCTGAGGGAAGAGAGGGCTTATGACGGCCGAGATGGTGAGATCTGCCTATATGAGCAGATATTCAAGTTGGGATTTCGTCTGCCCATCCATCCCATCATCAGGGATATATTGGCCTACATCAACTTGGCACCTTCCCAGTTGTCACCTAATGCTTGAAGGGTGATAATTGGAGCCATTGTCCATCACTCAGACCTTCCTGTCCAAGTCTTTACAAGGTGCTATGTCCCTTCATCTGCCAGAAACCATCCGAGCTATTATCATTTCTTAGCTCGGAAGTCAAACAAAAAGATGCTTCAGATTACCCAAACCTCAAAACATAACTGGAAGCCACATTACTTCTTTGCATCAGGGCCATAGGAATTTGGCCCATGTGCTCCCTCTTCCTCATTAGAGCCGAGAATACCCCTGAGATGGGGAAAGGTTGCAATGGCTGCCAGGGACGACCCTGGGCTAAGCCAACACAATCTTCAGAAGGTCAAAGACCTTCAAGATCAGGGGGAGCATGGTCTGTTTATCAAATTCGAGCACCTGATGACCCCCTACTATCTCTCTGAGACAGGGCTTGGGGGAAGTCCTTTAACAGAGCTTCGTAAGTCCTTTATATTTCAACAAGTTATACCTCTGAATTTTGTATATATGATTTTCTAACTCAGACCTATCTATTCTACAGAGCGCCCAAAAGGAATATCTAACGAATTGTGGGAGATGGCAGCCCCAAGTCTAACGAAGCTCGTCAATAAAGCTAGTTTGAATGCTCCTCCTCCCCCTCCTTCTACCTCGAGGGATGAGGCTACCAAGAAGAGGAAAATTAGTGATCTTACCCCTGAGGATCAGAGGTAGAAGAAGAAGGGGGGATCGTGCCATCCCTATTTCTTTTGAGGATGCCTTGATTGCTCGTCTTGAGCAATTAAATATTGGTGATAGTGTCATTGGCCAAAGTTTGAAGGCCTTGGATGCTATCGGCGGTGTCATGATCGAGTCTGACAAGCGCTTTTACCGGTCCCTGGATAATCCCCTACTGGTTCAATTCTCTCTTCACCTCACTATTCAGGTAAGACCTTTAACTCTTGCTTCTAAATTTATTCAAGTGTAACATCGTCATCGAACCATATCAGATCTTAGACTGACATCTTTGCAAATGTTTTGTAGGTCTCCTCACCATGCATCACTATGTTAACTGGACCTTGGGAAGTATCCTCTGATTGAGAAGGGCCAAGAGGCCGAGAAGACTGAAGCCATCTTAAACGCCGAAGTGGAACATCTGAAGGCTGCTCTAAAGAAGGCCGAGAACAAGGTGAAGGGATTGCAAAAGGATATGGACAAGCAGAGGGAAGATCATAATACTGCCATGAAGACTCATGCTGACTCTTCAGCATCAAGTCGATGTGGCTGTCAAGGCTGCCTTGGATGATGCCTTCGAGAAGATCTTGGAGGAGTACAAGGTCTCTGACGAGTTTGTCAGCTTCGGCTTTGAATATCTAGAGAGAAGGGTCAAGGCCACTGGTAAATGGGCTGCCATGAAGGAAAAGGAGTTAGGAAGCCTTGCAGCCGTGACTTCATCGGCCTACGTTATGCCGACCCTAAGTTTGGTCAGGCCCTGCAGGAGGTTGAAGAGGAGGGAGGTGATGCACCCACCGAGACTGCCCCTCAAGGAGACACCATGACTGAAGATGTTGGTGCTCAAGACGATGGGGTGGAAGTAGACACCCTCGGCCAAGGAAATGCAGACGTGACCCATAACCCTGAGGCTACGAACACTTAAATTTTTGTGAAGCTTTAATCTATCTTTTGTAACACTTGATTTGTTGTAACCTCTGATCAACATTGCTACTTTATGTTTTTGCATTTTATAACTTAATCTGTCAACCTCTGAGGAGGGCTTTTATTTCCTCTCAATGAATTGTTTATTGGATGACTTTCTTTGCCATGAAATGTGTTCAGCTCTGAAGTCTTGGTATAATGATGTCTTTGTTGAGCCAAATGAATGGTTTTTAAAGTCTGAGGTCATCCAAGTATGATGTCTGACCTCAGACCTTGTCATCACATTGTGTTGTTATAAGGTCTGAGGTCATCAACCAAGATGTTATCCTCACAAATAATTTCACCAAATTGATGATGTTAGTGGTCTGAGGTCATTCAAGTATGATGTCTAACCTCAGACCTTGTCACACATTGTGATGTTATAAGGTCTGAGTTCATCACTAAGATGTTATCCTCATAAATAATTTCACCAAATTAATGATGTTAAGGGTGTGAGGTCATCCAAGTATGATGTCTGACCTCAGACCTTATCACCAAATCATGATTTTATAAGGTCTGAGGTCATCACTAAGATGTTATCCTCATAAATAATTTCTCAAATTAATGATGTTAAGGGTCTGAGGTCATCCAAGTATGATGTTTGTCCTCAGACCTTATCACCACATTGTGATGTTATAAGGTCTGAGGTCATCAACTAAGATGTTATCCCCATAAATAATTTCATCACTAGAGCACAATGAATCGAGAATTGACATGGAAACTGATCTTCTCATTAATAACCTCTTCATAAGATGTTACATTTACACAAATTTTTACAACATCATATGTAATACTTCTTTAGATGATCAGCATTCCAGGGATTAGAAAAAGGTTCCCCCTCGAGGTTTTCCAGCCTGTAGGTCCCAGGTACAACCTCTTCATTTACTTTGTAAGGACTGTGCCAATTTGGGTGAAGCTTGTTTGGCTTCTGTAACGCCTTCTTTAGTACTAGGTCTCCCACGGTAATGGGTCTTGATTTTACCCTTCGGTTGTAGAACTTTGTTGTTCTCTGCTGGTAAGCTGCTTGTCTGATTTCTGCGTCTTCCCTTCTCTCTTCAATCAGATCTAGGTCAAGTCTTATCTCCTCCCCATTCTTTTTAGGGTCATAGGTCTGAACCCTATGAGTAGGGAGTCCCACTTCTGTTGGTATGACGGCCTCTAAGCCGTGTGCTAGCATGAATGGGGTTTCTCTTGTCGGTGTCCTTGTCGTTGTCCTGTAGGCCCACAACACAATATAAACCTCTTCAGTCCATCTTCCTTTAGCTTCTTCTAACCTCTTGTTGATTCTGTCGAGGATTGTTCTGTTTGTGACTTCGGTCTGACCGTTTGCCTGAGGTCGGCCAGGAGAAGAGAAAAATTACTTTATCCCCACTCTTTCGCAGTATTTTTCTAGGGAAGAATTCTTGAACTGGGTTCCGTTGTCCGAAATGAGGGTATTTGGGAGGCCATGTCTGCATATGATGTTCTTCCAAATAAATGGGAAGGTCTTCTGCTTTGTAATCGTGATCATCGGCTCTGCCTCTACCCACTTCGAGAAGTAATCAATGACAACTATCAGAAATCGGTAATTATTTGCAGCTCTTGGTAGGGGTCCTACTAAGTCAATTCCCCATATTGCGAATGGCCAAGGGGAACTGATTGACATCATAGGCTGATGAGGTTGATGTGGAATAGTAGAGTATCTCTGACATTTATCACACCTCTTCACGTAAGCTGCAGTATCCTTTGCCAAGGTTGGCCACCAGTACCCCTGCGTAATAATTCTTTTGGCCAAGGGTCTTCCTCCTATGTGACTGGAGCAAGAACCCTCATGTACCTCCTATAAGATGCGGGGAACTTTCGTGGGATGAACGCATCTGAAAAGAGGTAATAGGAATCCCTTCTTATATAGGACGTTTCCCACTATGGAGAATTTCGCAGCTCTGTATCTTAATTTCCTCCTTTCCAGCTTTGATTCCGACAGTTCTCCCTCTTTGATATACATGATAAGGGGGTCCATCCATGAATCCCCTAGGTTCAGATTGAGGCAAGGGTTACTAACCTCTTCTTCTTTAATGGTTGCTCTGGGCAAGATCTCGACTGGGACTGTTCTACGGATGTCTGTCTTCGTTGCCGAAGCCAACCTTGCTAAGGCATCTGCGTGGCTGTTGTTTTGTCAAGGTACTCTCTTCATCTTTACCTCTTCGAGACCTTCCAGTATCGTTCTCACCCTCTTCAGGTATTTAGCCATCCTTTCATCTTTGGCCTCATAAACCCCTAAGACTTGATTAACAACTAACCTTGAGTCACTATGAAGTAGAAGTCGTCCTACTTCCAGAGTCTTTGCCAATGAGAGACCTGCTATCATGGCTTCATATTTTGACTCATTATTCTATGCCTTGAAGTTAAACCTTAGGGCATATTCGATGTTAGTACCATCCGGGGCTGAGAGTATCAACCCCGCACCGCTCCCACTTTCGCAAGATAACCCGTCGATAAAGAGGTTCCAGATGTCTCTATCTGATGAGAAGCCACTTTCTAACATTATTCCCTCCCTGAAGAGGTACCGGTCTTCCTCATTCTCGGCTGTCCTATCGCTGGCTCCCTTGGTCATAACCTATTCTGGGTGTCGAAAGACGTTGTTGTTCGACTCTTCTACAGTCTCTTGATTATTCTCAAGTTTGACCTCTTCCCATGTGAACTCTGCGACGAAGTCTGAAAGCGCATGCCCTTTGATGGCCACCCTGGGCTGATAAGTGAGGTCGTATTCCCCCAACTCAATGGCCCATGTCATTAACCTACCCGACTTCTTAGGCTTATGGACGACCTGTCTTAGCGGGGAGTCAGTGTGAATGACCATGGAATGGGCTTAAAAGTAGGGCTTCATCTTCCTTGAAGTGTGTATCAAGGCGTAGGCTAATTTTTCCATCTGAGGATAATTCTGCTCAGCCCCTTGAAGGGCTTTACTGTTGAAGTATACGGGCTTTTGGATCCCAACGTCTTCCCATACTATGGCTGCACTTATAGCTGATTCAGACACTGCCAGATAAACGTATAATTTCTCTCCTACGATAGGCCTAGATAAGAGCAAGGGAGACCCGAGGTAGGACTTGAGTTGGTTGAAATCCTTGTCACACTCTTCGTCCCATTGGAAGGCCTTTCTGAGCACCTTAAAGAACGGAAGGCACTTGTCTGCCGCTCAGGAAACAAATCTGTTGAGTGAGGCCACTCTTCCCGTGAGCCTTTGAACGTCCTTGATACTCCTCGGTGTCTTCATATCGAGCAAAGCCTTGATTTTCTCTGGGTTCGCCTCTATTCCCCTCTGATTGACAATGAATCCAAGAAATTTCCCGGCTCCTACCCCGAAGACACATTTCATCGGGTTGAGTTTCATCCCGTACAGGTCCATGGTATTGAAGGTCTTTTCCAGGTCAGCCACATGAGTGCAGGCTTTTAAGCTCTTCGTCAACATCTCGTCTACATACACCTCCATAGTTTTGCCAATTTGGTCTTCGAACATCTTATTCACAAGACATTGATACGTCGTCCCCGTGTTTTTCAGACCGAACGACATCACCTTATAGCAATATATCCCTTTGTCAGTAATAAAGGCCGTCTTTTCCGAGTCTTCAGCATCCATGAAGATCTGATTGTAGCCTGAATATGCGTCCATGAAGCTCATGAGCTCATGTCCTGCAGTTGCATCTACCATCTGGTCGATCTGGGATAGGGGATAACTGTCTTTTGGGCAAGACTTGTTCAGGTCAGTAAAATCTACGCACATTTTCCATTGGCCTTGGGCACAATGACCGCATTTGATAGCCACTCTGGTATATCACTTCCCTGATGAATTCAGCCTCTTCCAACTTTCTGACCTCTTCCCGGATGATGTCGTACTTATCCCTAGAGTAGACTCTTCATCTTTGCTTTATTGGTTTTTCATCCTTACTCACATTGAGTTTGTGACACATAACCTCAGTATTGATGCCAGGC
Source organism: Sambucus nigra (assembly GCA_949130495.1). NCBI lineage: Eukaryota > Viridiplantae > Streptophyta > Magnoliopsida > Dipsacales > Adoxaceae > Sambucus > Sambucus nigra. The sequence goes on from OX422208.1 coordinate 207,042,940, forward strand.
ATGTCTGCGTGACTCCAAGCGAAGACACTCTGTCTCTTCCACAGGAAATTTATCAGTTCTTCCTTGATTTATACTTTTAAAGCTTTGCCGACTTTTACTGTTTTTTTTCCAGTTCGTCCTCATTGAGGACGATGGATTCTACCTCTTCCGCGGCCTCTCCTTTCTTCAACTTCGTTTCATCTCTTGGGTCAAGTGTGTCAATGTTATAAGTGGTGGTTGCCCTCTTATGGGCCTCTCTCTCTTCAGCCGAGTTGAAGTAGCATTCTTGTGCTATGGTATGGTCACCTTGCACTTCCCCTACCCCATAGGGGGTCGGGAATTTTAGCATCTGATGGACCGTTGATGGCACGACCTCAAACTCCTTAAGGGCCACTCTTCCTATGATGAGGTTATAGGCCGAGAAGACGTTTTCGTCCATAACGAAAAAATTGATCTTCTAGGTTAACCTCTTAGGCAACTCATCACCCATCCGCATGTCCATCTCATACATGCCCAATGGATGGACCTTTTCACCACTAAAGCCCATTAACGGATGATGATAGGGTACCAGCCTAGCTCTGCTAAGACCCAGGCTCTTGAAGCAAGGCCAAAACATCACATCTGCTGAGTTTCCTCCATCTACAAGAATTCTCTGCACCTCACATCCATGAACTCTTATTGTGATCACTAAAGGGTCATCATGAGGAGCTAGGATTCCTTTGAAGTCGAGTCGGGAGAACCCAACTACGAGAGCATCCATGTCTACCTTTTTTCTCTTCTGCGTAGTCTCGGAAGACGTTAGGTTTACCACTTCAAGTTTGATCACTGATTTGGCCTCTGCCACATGATCTTTTCTGTCAGCCACTTCAGAGCCACCCCCGCAAGTCCTCCGCATATAGTGTTAACACCAAAGGAGATCATACCAACCCTGTTCACTGGGGTGTTGTCATCTTTTGGAGGGAGGTCCGGATCGTCTTCATCATCTCCATCTGAATCATTGTCTCTTCTTGCTGGGATATTATCACGACATCTGTCGTTTCTCTTCTTTTTAGGGTCATCTCTTCCGCTTTTAGGAGTCTTACTATCAACATATTTCCTCAGCTTTCCAGATTTTAACATCTTTTCGATCTCATCCTTCAAGGCGAAGCACTTGTCTGTAACATGGCCATGGTCTTGGTGGAACGTGCACCATAGGTTCTTGTTCCTCTTATGCGGAGGAGCCTTCAGTTTCTCAGGCCATCTTAGAGACCTGTCATTTTTTATCTCATTGAGGATATTCTCGCAGCTCACCGGTTGAGGGGTATAACGTGCGAACTTGTCATCAGCTGGTCTCTTCTTTCCGTCCTTTTTTCTTTAGAACTTCCCGCTGCTACCGCCATTCTCGTCTTCATATTTTGCAGCCATGGCCTCTTCGGCATTCATAACCTTTCCCGCTGTAGTCAATAGCTCCGCCATGGACCTGGGAGGGTCTTTCGCAAGTTTCCATAACAATTTCCCTTTCTGAAGACCTCCTATGAGGGCGGTCATAGCTATATTCTCTTCGTAATCCTTAACCTCAAGCTTTTCTTTGTTGAACCTGGGGATGTAGTCTCTTAGGCTCTTGTTCTTCCCCTGCTTGACATACAACAGATGGGTGGTCTTCTTTTGAGGTCTTACCCCAAAGTAGAAGTTGTGAATGAATCGTTCATCCCAGCCCTTGAAGTTCTCAATTGAATTCTTCGGAAGAGAAGTAAACCAGATGTACACTGCTCCTATCAAAGTCCCGGAGAAGGCACGGCACTTCATCTAATCTGGTATCGAATAGATGTTTGCCGCCAACTGATACATCTCAATGTGATGCACAGGGTTGGTGCTACCGTCATACTTGGGAGAGACCATGGGTGGTTTGAACTTAGCGGGGGTTGGAAAGTTTACTATCTTGGCCACAAAGGGGGAGCCTTCCGAGAAGCCTCTTTGCAATGGGTCTCGGATTTTGATGAGGTCTCCTATCTTTTCTTCAAGATGTTGAATAGAGTCATTCCATGATCTTGCAACGTCGGCTTGGCTGAGGTTGTCCCCAGCCACCTCCAAGGGGTGGACTGAGGGTTCCCCAGCTATAGCACAACGTCGGCTGTTGACCTCATCCTGGTCTCTACCTCTTTCTGCATGGGGTCGGCCTTGATGAGGCCGACATTGCCCCTCTTCCCTTCGTGAGCCAACTGCACTTCTCGACCTTCATAACCTCTATCTTAGGTCATTTACCTGGCCCAGCCTTTCAAAAGCCGATCCTCTGCGCAGTCGATCAAAAGCTGATCCTCGTTGTTGGGCTTCGTCACCCCTTCGGCCTCCACAACCTTAGCTCCGGTTGGCAGGACGAACTGTGTTGTTCGAAACTTCACATGGCTCCCAACAGTCTTCTGGGACATCTTCCACCTCTAGATCATCATACCGGTCCACCGGACAAGGGTTTACTTACCTCCCCAGGAGTAAGCGCCTAGGGTCAGCAATATCTCTCCTCCGCTGTGGGGTAGGTTGGTCTTTTCACGGTGCCTGGGGTGGTCCCCTGGCATCAGGATGGGGCTGAACAGCCGTCGGGGTGATCATTTTCGGTGAGACTCCAGGTGGCCTCATCATATTTTGGCTGAGCTGTGCGAATTGCTCCTGCATTGCTTGTTGCGTTGCAGCCAAAGACCTCAAGGCTGCGGCCACCTCCGCCATTTTAGATGGGGGCGGTGCCTGGCTGGAGCTAGGTCCTCCCGCACCAGGCGGCGGAAGAGGTGGTGGTAATTCCGGTGCCATGTGTTAACACAAAAGAGCTGGTCTAGTAAATGAGCTTAATACCTTGCAGGACCTCTTTCAATGGTGAAACAACTCCGTGCAGTGGGGGGAGGCCCGGTTCACCACCAAAGTCTCCGGTGAGGTTAAGCGAGTAAAGAGGAAGAGATAGCTTCTCGTTCCCACAGACGGCGCCAAAATGATGATGCTGGAAACATCACCACCCTTCAAGGTGTTTGTGAGCTCAATTCACTATTAACAATGGTAGTATAAAGGTATATAGTAGGAGAAGGTGAGGAGAAGAGGATTCACACTGGGATATAAGTGGTTTAGCCAATTAGGCCTACGTCCACTGTGCAAGTGTATGATATATATCACTATATGAGGGCTCCATTGGCCATAGATCCAATCTCTCAAGCTTTCTCTCTCTACTGTGTATTTAGACATAGTTTTAGCTAGGGTTGCTAATTTCGGATCCCTCTCCAAAAAGGAGAAGACAATTATATATAATACCTGGGGGTGTAATGCACCCCCCATGCATGCAATGAGCATGTGTGTGTTGATCTAGCCAATCAGATGAAGACATCTGTCACTGCCACATGTAGAGAATGATGATGAAATATTCCCTCAGGTGAGGGGAATAATTCGGTTATAACTGATTGTGTACACGTGTTCCCAACAGAGCATATGCTGATAAGAACTCGACCATCCGTTAATGGTCCCAACCTCGGCCTGTAAGTGGACGAGGTGGTGACCTTGGTTCAGGTGGAGAGCCGAAGTAAGACATGTTGAGCTATGACATCGGCCTCAGCCGAGGTAGAGGTGGCAAAGCTGGAACGTCGGCCGATCCCTAGCCGAGATTGATGTTGATGATGGGATGGTGACCTCTTCATCTTCCGAGCCGAGGTTGCAATCCTTGGAAGATCAGGTGGATAATGGCCCCTGGATCATGGCTCACCTGCCGAGGTGGCTAGCAACGTCGGTCGTGGCTGACCTTGCCTAGGACGAGACTGCTAGTGATGAATCCAAGGTCCCTCTAACATCGGCCATCTCCATGGCCTCGATTGATGTCTCTGAGCCGAGGGGGTACATTTAGGCCGATCTAGGCTCTCTTTTACTTTTGAATTCCTGCGCTCATTATGATTCTTGTGCTTCTTCTTATCTGACTTTCCTTCTATCTTTGCTTCTGCCTTTGCATCTGAATTCTTTTTGTCAACCATAGCTTCCTAGGCATTCATAATCTTCGCTGCTTTGGCCATCAATTATGTCATCGTCTTTGGGGGATCTTTTTCCAAAGTATAGTACAGTTTGTCGGGGATAAAACCACTCATGAGGGCAGTGATTGCAGTCTTCTCTTCGTAATCAATGACTTCTAATTTCTCGTTGTCGAAATGAGTGATGCAATCCCTAGTACTTTCTCCCACCTTCTGTCTCACACTATGCAAATGAGCTACTCGCTCCACTGGTTTTGCTCCAAAGTAAAAATTACCAATGAATAGCTTGACGAGTTATTGGAAGCAAGAAATCTCCCCCCGAGGAAGAATATTATAACAGATTTGGGCAGATCTAGTGATTGTTCCTGAAAATGCCTTGTACCTCATCTCATCGGGAATGGCATAGATATCAGCCGCTGCTTGGTATTGTTCTATATGAAGAACTGGATCAGTCTTCCCATCATACTTGGGAGTGACCACTGGAGCTTTAAGCTTGGTCAGGAAATCTACAATGGTTTGCACAAAGGGAGATTCCTTAATAAAACTTATGTGAAGGGGATTCTTGGCCTTGGCCATTTCTCCCACCCTATTTTCCAAGCACTGAATGGAACCTTTCCAAGCATCGCTTCTAGCACTAGATTTGTGGATGGCGGATTTTCTATACCGGCCACTGATCGTGCTGAGCTTTCTTCTTGTGAGTCTTCTCTTTGGCTAGACCGAGCAATTCGTTGGGTGTTTAATATGTATTAGGCTGAACCTTCCTTCAAATCACTTGGTCGTCGAGTATTTTTCGACGCAACCCAAAGGGCATTCCCTTGGGGTCCCAAACGATCGAAAGGAGAAACCCTACTTAGGCTTTCTAAGGCACTCAATCTTTCTGGGATAAGGGACTGTCCATCAGAGGAATAAGTAATCCTGATGGAAGAAGTTGCTCCAGGAAGGTACGAAGGATCCCTTGAAGTTCTGGAATGTCTGTGCCCAATACTCCTTATTAGTGGTGGTGGCATACTCCTTTGATTGAATTATGCAGGAACTCCAGCTTGTAGAGTTTGGGCCATCTGTCGTATCGTGTCCTCCATAGCCTCTTGACCCTTGGCCAAGGTAGCCAAAATTCTAGTTAAATCATTGTTGATTGTAGGGGAAGAGGGATTACGAGGAATTCCCTCATTTCTGGTACTTGATTCAGGAATTTCATCCATGGATGATGAATTAGTGAGAACGTCTAGTAATACGTTCCCATAAACAGTGTCAATCTGTTGATGCAAAAAACTAGACTAGGCCGAATTAATTGATCACAGATAAAATAAGTAAAACAGACAAGACGCAAGAAATTTTAAAGTGGTTCGGCTCAATGGAATAGCCTATGTCCACTGTTATATATTGATTGCCTTGAGTTATTTTTCCAATCCCTTGCAATGAGGGTGATACAATGTATTCATAGCCCAAGAGGGGTATCGATAGTTGTCGTGTGAAAGGATGGAATGCCTTCATTTGTTAGGCATTCACATCAATACATAATGAAAATTAAATAAATGAATGTTGTCGCTTCATTGGCAATGCAGGCTGTAAGACTGCTATCGCTTTGTTGGCATGCATGCTGTTGGTCGGGCTTCCCAGTTGGTCAGGCTTAATTATTGGTTGAGTTTCTCTATTGGTAGGGCTTCCTTGCTCTTCGGGATTTTGTATCACGTTGAGTTGGACTCGTGCCACATTGGATGACACGTGATGTCTTGTAATTGGTCCACATAGGGTGGTAAATTTTGGTATCGACAATCATCCCCTAGGAGCTCTTCGTGTGGTGGTTCGAATGCCCAAGATGGTAATATGGCTAAAAGTCTGCATAAGCTTGACTCTTGATGGACTAGGGGATCACATATGTAAGATCATACTCCGAAAGAATTAGAAACCATCTAGATGCCTTGTTAATTAGTACAGTTATAGCTAACAAAAACTTTATAGGGTCACATCTTGTTACAATGTGGACCGTAAAAGATAACATGTAGTGTCTAAGTTTTTTAGCAGTGAAAACAAGGGCTAAACAGTGACTCTCAATACTAGTATATCTGACCTCAGGCCCATGTATAATGCGACTTAAGAAATAAATAGGTTTTTTATGTCTTCCCCTCACCATCACCCTACTCCCTCTGGTATGCATGAATTCAGGCCCATCTCTTGTTGCAACACCATCTACAAGTGTATCTCCAAAATTGTTGCCGAGAGGATGAAACCCATCTTCCCTTCCTTTATTAACCAGAGCCAGGCCGCGTTTGTGAAGCGTAGATCTATCTCTGACATTATCTTATTGCTTCAGGAGCTTATGAGGAATTATCACCGCGAGCTAACCCCATCTAGGTGTACCCTCAAGATTGATCTTCTCAAGGCCTATGATATTGTTAGTTGGGAGTTTTTGCTCAACCTTCTTATGCATATTGGCTTCTCGTCTATGTTTGTTGGTTGGGTGGAGGAGTGTATTACCACGGCTAGATTCTCTATCAGCTTGGATGGGCGTTTACATGGCTTCTTTGAGGGGAAGAGGGGGTTGAGACAAGGTGATCCTATCTCTCCTTTCTTATTCCTGCTTGTTATGGATACTTTCTCTTGTATTATGGACAAGGCTTGCCTCATTCCCGAGTTCAGTTTTCATCCTAGGTGCAAGGAGGTGGGCCTTAAGCATCTTTGCTTTGCAGACGATTTGATCATTCTGTGTGGTGGCGATCCTGCTTCGTGTAGCATTGTGAAGAGGGCTATTGTGGCCTTCTCTTCTATCTCTGGTCTTCACCCCAATACTAACAAATCTAGTTTCTATTGCTCTGGGGTCGATGGGGTGAACAGGTTGGGGGAGGTTTTTGGTTTCTCCCATTGTTCCCCTCCCTTCATGTATCTTGGGGTACCTCTTATCACTACTAGGCTTAAATCTGAGGATTGTGAGAAGTTGATTGATAAGATAACGGAGAGGATTAAGTGTTGGACTAACAGATTCCTCAGTTTTGCTGGGAGACTTCAGCTCATCAACTCGATCTTGTTTGGTATTCAGGTCTACTGGTCTTGCCTGTTCATTCTGCCTAAAGGGGTTATTAGAAGAATCGACCAACTTATGAAGGACTTCTTGTGGACGGGTTCTGATTCCAAACATATGGGGGCGAAGGTGTCTTGGGATGATCTGACGTGCAGTCATGATGAAGGGGGGTTGGGCATTAAGAATGTGGAATTATGGAACAGAGCTGCTATTCTTAAGCTTCTTTGGAACCTCTGTAGTAAGAAGGATTGCCTATGGGTCAAATGGTGTAATGTGTATAAGATCAAGAATAGAAGTATTTGGGCCATTAATATTCCAAGTGACTCTTCCTGGTGTTGGAGGAAACTGATGCTGTTGAGGGAGGTGGCCAAGCCTCTTATCATGTCCAACCTTGGCAATGGCGAAGATACCTTTGTGTGGCACGACAACTGGCATCCGTTAGGTTCCTTATTTGATCGCTATGGGGGAAGACTTATTTACAATGCGGCTAGCAATCATAAAGCAAGAGTGGCGGACTTTATACATGGGGAGAGGTGGATGTGGCCTTCTTCTGTTAGTTGGGAGATTTTGGAGATTAGGAATGCTGAGCTGCCTGTTATTCGCCAGGGGGTTAGTGATGAGGTGGTGTGGAAATCCAGTTGGGGTGGCTTCTCCATTGGGTCAGCTTTTATGGCTCTTACTATTGTTCGTCCTGTGTTCAATTGTCACAAGTTAATTTGGAACATCAATAATATACCAAAATGTGCTTTTAGTTTATGGATCATATTTAGGGATGCTCTTCATACGAGAGATAAACTGTTTAGCTGGGGTATTTCCAACAATAACTTGTGTTGTACTTGTGGTGAGGAGGTGGAGAACCGAGAACACTTGTTTATTGAATGTAATATTGCTAAAGAGGTTTGGCGCGAGGTCAGATTTAAGAACTAGGAGAACATAGAGGCTTTTAACTGGGAGGGTGAGCTGGGGTTTGCTAATTCTGAATATGTGGGCAAGAGCTTCTATAATAGACTTAGGTGTCTATCCTTTTCCACCACTATCTACTGTCTTTGGCTGGAGAGGAATGCGAGATTTTTCCAAGGAAAGGCCAAGAATAGTGATATGATTGTCAGAGATATTGTTGCTATGGTTTGTGCGAGGGCCTCAAAGTGGAAGAGCAATTGGAGAAGCTTCACCAACTGGATGGCATGTATGAACTGGAACATCCCCGAATCGGTGTTATCTTAGTTGGTTTGTTTTGTGTTTGGTAGTTTGTGTCCTTTGGGGAATGCCCCTAGGATTGTGGTTCTCCATTGAAATTTGTTTGTAAGTAGCTTTCCTGAGTTCTAATATACATAATTTTCCCCCCCAAAAAAAGTAGCACTGAGAGGATAAAGAAGCTCCACAGTGAGTTTACTAAAGAAGAAAAACATGCCTCTTTAAGTAATAAAAAAAGAAAAGAATGCTATCTTTATGTCTGTAAATGAACATGAATTTAAACGTAACTCTTTCTGCTCAACATCTAAAGAAGCATGGGACACGCTACTGACAGCCCATGAAGAGGATGAGCGTGTTAAGGCTGCGAAAACAAAGATGTTGATACAACAGTATTACACCTTACTCATGCATGATGAGACTGAGAACTTGGATGAATTTTACATTATATTGACTGATATCATAACAAAATTGCATGCTAATGGTATAATGTACAATAGAAAAGAAATTGTATCTAAGATCCTAAGATCCCTTCCCCCTAAATTTGACAATAAAAGATATGTAATTGAGGAGATAGACGATCCATATTTGAGCCCTAAACTCCTCAGTAGCAAACTTAGGACGGTAGAAATGGAACTTGAATTTAATAAAAATCTCTCCAATAATCAGAAAGGCAATCCAATTCTAATGTTGTATTTCAGTCCAAAATGACTTCACCTCTATTAGTGATGCCCAACATTGACCTTGATTCTGATGATGAATGTGATTTAGAAACCCTGGATAATCAGATAGCCCTTATGTCAAAAAATTTTAAGAAAAAATTAAAGTTTAGAAACGGTGCTGCTTCTAGACAAGGAAAACCTGCTTATCCTAATCATTCCAATAACAAGCCTCATGATAGTAATCAAGACAAACACAATAATGAGACCAACCATAGAAATAAAAGAGACCTTAAAAATACTCAGTGTTTTAGATGTGGTAAAATGGGTCACTTAGATGCTAATTGTAAGGTGAAATTAAATAACACTGCTAGAGAACATATCAATAAGACTTGGGATGATTCAAGCGATTCTGAAGAAGATGAGCCTGAATCATCCAATACTTTTGACCCTTGCATGTCCATTTTTGCTAAAATTGTTTATGCTAATGATGTGTCTACTAGTAATAATGAACTTGATGTTATCATGCCTAGTTCTGTTATGTCCTATGATGTCTTACCTGTTTCTGGATTATCAGCACTCTGCCTTGATAATGTTAATGTTGTTGATACTAGTAGTTATAATCCTACGACGATGTGTGTGAGTCAAAGTGTAACAACGAAGAATTGAATGGGTGTGAGTACGACAAATGAAGCATTAGGGGACAATTCACACACTGCACTTAATGAGTCTGATAATGATGATCTCCCTAACATTCACACACTATACACTAAAACACTTAGGAAGAGTGCCAAATTAGAAAAGACTCTCAAGGACCTGAGTGGAAGAATTGAAGCCTTAAGCCTAATGGTGAAGCAGAACACTGAGGATTATACAAATCAGTGTTTGGCCTACGAATCCAAAACCAAATCTTTTGTTGAAAAAATTAAAGCACTTTTTGAGTCAAATGACATTTTGGAAAAGAAATATAAGGAAACTTTGATAGAAATGGAACAATCTAAGGAAAAGGTTTCAACTATCTTAAAAAAAAATTCTTAGTTTGAAAATAATTCCAATGGTTTTGAAGATCGTGTTGCCTCTAGTAAAACCAATTCTGAATACAAAATAGGCATAAGTTTTGATAAAAAAAACTAAGACACAAAACAAACCTTTGCAAAACATAAAATGTGTGTCTTCTGGAAAAAGAGCTATTGATCTATGTCCTGATTTTCAATCCTTAAAAATTTATTTTGAGAATAAACAAAAAGGGGAAGATAACTTAATGAAAAATTATCTAAAGCCTACTGCTGAACCTAAGGCCAAATATTTTTGCCGCCCTGTGAGGGGATTTGAAGCTGAATGGAAAACTGTTGCAGTTAGACCTCAGGTCAATGTCCAGCAAATCGATAAACCTCTTTTCAAAGATTTTAAAAATCGGAGGCAACCGTCTAGCCACCAATATTTTTCATATTTCAATGTTTATGGACATTGTCTCGATGAATGTTTAAAAAAAAGACTGTATAAGCTTGTCTATAAATCACCTATTTATAAAAACTTTAACTATTCTAGACAGAGCAGAAACCATTATGTACTTCCTAAGAAGCCCAACAAAAACTCTAAGTATAGGAATAGGACGAAAAGATCTCACGCTAAGAAGAAGTTTAAGAGAAAGGGTCCTCGATCTCTTACTAAACCAAAATCTCAAAAACCTTTTAAAACTAGAGCTATATGGGTTAGAAATGACTATCTAATACACCAATTGAAGTGTAATATAGTGATAAGTGCTTTAAAAGCTGAACACGTTGCTTCTAGTTGGTACTTAGACTCTGGATGTTCCAAAACATATGACTGGAGATGATACTAAATTAACCGATAAAACTGCCTTCTTAGGAGGAAATGTTTTGTTTGGGGACAGAGTATCAGCTCAGATCATAGGCAAAGGAACACTCCAAGAAAAAGGACTCCCTGTTCTAAAAAATGTCCTATTAGTGAAAGGTCTTAAAGCTAATTTGTTAAGCATATCACAATTTTGTGACTCCAATCATAAAGTCACATTCTCAAAAACTAATTGCAAAATCTTAAATGAGAATGGTGATTGCATACTTACTGGTCACAAGACCCCAAACAACTGTTACACAGTGAATCTAGGTAATGAAACTTGTAGGTTCGCCAGACAGGATGATAATGAAATCTGTCATAATTGTTTGGGCCACATAAATTTTGATAACCTTAGCAAATTAAGGTCACAAGATATAGTTAGAGGTCCGCCAAAAATAAAACCAATTTCAATTTTTTTTGTAGGCCGTGTCGGGAAGGAAAAATTGTTAAATCTACTCATAAGAAAGTTAAAGAAACTTTAACAACAAAACCTCTATAAAGCTAATCAACATGGACCTCATGGGTCATTCTTGAACTGTAATCCGTTGTGGTAACAGTTATATTTTGGTCATGGTGGATGATTTCACTCGATTTACTTGGGTGGCCTTTTTAAAACAAAAATCTGATACATTTTGAGAATTTTTAAAAATTCTTTTAAGAATTGACAATGAAAAGGACACCCAAGTCAATCGAATCCATAGCGATAGAGGAGGTAAATTTAAAGACTTAGGCATAACGGGATATTGTAGTTGTAATTGTTACTTACATGAGTTCAGTGCACCTAAAACACCTCAGCAGAATGGTGTTATCGAGCATAAAAATTGCATAATCCAAGAAATGGCTAGGGTAATGATACATGCAAAGAACTTGCCAAAATACTTTTGGGTTGAGGTAGTTCAAATGGTGTGTCATATTATCAACAGAGTTACCTTCGTAAAAATACCAAACAAACGTCCTATGAACTTTGGTATGGAAAAAAACCCAATTTAAAATATTTTCAAACTTTTGGGCGCATTTGTTACGTTTGTAAAGACAGAGAACACTTGTCTAAATTTTTGGGTTACTCCCCTAATTGTCGGGCTTATCGAATTTATAATTTTTGTACCAAAGTCATAATGGAATCGATAAATGTAATAGTGAGTGACACTAATGTCGAGAGTAAAACCCATCTCTTAAAGATAATAAAAAATGCTCTCACTTCTCTCTAACATCTCTCTAGCCAAACAAAACCTCCACACATCGACCACCTTCACGACCTAGCCACCCTCTTTGAGACCATGGCTCCGATGACCAAGGTTTTAGGCCGTCTTCCCCCTCCTAACCTTACTTCATCTACCCTACCTTCAGCTGTACGTGGGAAAGCTATTTCCCAAACCCCATCTCCTTTGTTGGCAGAAACATGTGTATTGCCTTATGACGTGGTTAATGTTCCTATCCAACCTGATATCTCAACTTTTAATGTGATCTTGGCCATGATTGACGAAGTTGAAGAAGGGCAAATCATAATGTCCGATAATATCATAACAAGAGCTAATGAGCAACTCACAGGGTTACAATAGCCTAACATAGAAAAAAACATCTATTTGGACTTCCTTTTGAGCAAAGGCTACTCCTATGAAGATGTGAAGATATTCAAAACCTCTAATTGGCGGAGTGAGAACGATGCTTAGCCAGTGAAGGCAACGGATCTAGCGGTGGGTTTCATCCCTGAGAATAGTGCAACCAGTAACAGTAACAGTGGGCTCAAGGGTACGGAAGATGGTATAAAGGTGTCAGCTATTGAAAAGGTCTCAGTAGGTTAGCTAGTACTTCTACTACCCTACCTGTCACTATGCCTGCTAGTGAGTGAAAGCGGGATGATGGAAAAGTAAGCATGGGTGTCCCATTATCCCAGACTAATAACATGGTATGCATTGATAAGACGCGGAGTTCTGTTACCGCAGAAAATAAAAAACCTAAGCTCAGACTAACTTTTCACCAACCATCTGTAGTGGAGTCCACCATCACTATCAATCCACCGCTCGAGTTTCTAGGAAAGGTCATGGACGTTGGGAGAACAACATGGTAGGTTATTTCTTAAGGAAAAAGCTTTTGTTTTCCTTCGTTAACAACGCTGCTACAAGACTCTGGGGAAAATATGGTATGACTAACGTCATAGCTCATGATAATGGGTTTTTCTTCATGTTTGACAACCCAATCCAGCGTGATGAGGTGCTGGACAATGGGCCTTGGCATTTTGCAGGCATGACCATCAACCTCAAGAAATGTCAAGCACACTTAAACTTCTCTAAAGAGACTTTGAAGAAAATTCCTATTTGGGTTAAATTCCATGACATTCTTGTTCAACTTTGGACGGAAGAAGGGCTTAGTTACATTGCTAGCTTAGTGGGTCTTCCTCTGTATGATAATGCAATGACTGAAGAAATGAATAGAATAACCTATGCTCGCATTTGCATTGATATTAAGGCCAGGATGACTTACCCTAACAACATTAATGTTATCATGGAGGATGGTGTTATTGCACCAGTTAGGGTGGAGTTTCAAGCAAAAACGCCTTAATGCCCTAACTACCTTATGCTTGGTCACAACCTAAGTGCATGCCCAGTTCACAAACTTGAAGAGAAGGCCTTACCCAAGGCTGTTGTTACCCCTGTGAAGAAACCTTCGACGGATGAATGGAAGCAGGTTACTATAGATAGACCTGTTGCGAGATGTAAGGCTCATAATGAGGGTGAACATAGCCATAAAAAGATGACCTTCCTACTGTAGCCCATGCTGTCACTGAACAAAATAGCTTTGCCATTCTTGCCCTGGACGAGGAGATGGACACATTAGTTAATGATAATAATGATATGTCAGGACTAGAGGAGGCGTCACATGAGGAGACTACCCCAACCCACAAGGCATTGTGCTAAAGGTGAAAGCCATTACTGAAATGGATAGAAACTTGTCGAACACTAACCTTAACAGCAACTCATATTCCAAGAAGAAGAAGCAGAAGAAGAAAGGCAATGCTAGTTTGGTGAAACCACAACTAGAGCTAAAGAGAGGTGGAGGTAACCCTAAACCAAGACGATCAATCTAGCTTCATGGAACATTAGGGGTCTAAACTCCCCTCACAAGCAGGATGAAGTTAAGAAAACTATTAGAGACAATGATATTGCACTTATTGGATTGATGGAGACAAAAGTGAGGCTTAACCATATGAATGTTATTAAGAATAATTATTTCGTTAACTGGAATATGTGTCATAATTGTCTCGATAATGGTGGTGTGGCTAGGGTCATTATCGTTTGGAACCCTAATGTATTTGAAGTGAAAGTTTGTGACCTCCACCATCAAGTTATCTTTTGCAAGATTAAATTCGTGGGATTATACAAGATGTTTTTTGTCACGTTTGTCTATGGCCATAACTTACCTGCCAATAGAACTACAGTATGGGATTTCCTTAAAAGCAATTTCATTACCACTCTCAATTAGGATCATACTGGGGGATTTTAATGTTGTGAGAAGTCAGGAGGAAAAGAAGATCCAGATTGGGATTGATTTTCAGAGTTGTGGAAGACTTCAACAACTGCATTGAGGACATCAAAGTTGAGGATATGAAATCCACTAGAGTGTGGTTTTCATGGTCTAATAAAAGTGGGGGGACTGAGTGTGTGGAAACAAGGATGGACATAGTCCTTCAAAACTCTTCTTGGAGTACCTCATTCCCTGATAGACAAGCTAATTACCTTTGTCGTGGTATCTCAGACCACAACCCCATCATAATTACCTTCCTGCTCCTACGAGCACCAAACCTAAACCTTTCAAGTTCTACAATTTCTGGATGAAGCATGAAAAATTCATGGACACCCTCATGGAGTCTTGGTAGGAGGATTGTAGTGGGAACCCCATGTTTAACCTCTTTACTAAGCTTAGAAGACTAAATCCCCTTATTCGATGTTTGAACAAGAAGTTTTACTCTAATATTTCTGCTGGGGTTGATGAGGCTAAGAATCTCTTTAATCAGGTACAATCTAACCTGGACAATGATGGTAGTAATTATGAACTGAGGAGGGAGGAGGTTGAGCTTTCTAGCTACTACAACCATCTGAGAAATAATGAGGAATCCTTTTTTAAGAAAAAATCAAGGATTAACTGGCTCCAGTTGGGGGACATGAACACCTCCTTCTTCCATAAAAGAGTTAACCTTAATTGTGCTAGGAAGAAAACCCTCATGATTCAGAACTCCAATGGCCTTATCATTGATGATAGTGAGGCTTTAGCTAATGAAGCTATTATCTATTTCCAAAACTTATTCTCTGCTCATGATGTGAACAACTACATGCCCTTTAACATTGAGAACCTGATGGTTAGGAAGCTTACTCACAATCAGTGTGATGGCATAACTTTCATCCTGTCAGATGAAGAAATTAAAAAGGTTATGTTCTCTATTGGTTCTGATAAAGCACCCGAACCTGATGGATTCAATGCTGCCTTCTTCAAGCTGAACTGGGATGTTGTTGAGAATGATGTGACCAAGGTTGTAAATCACTTCTTTATCAACTGTAAAATGCCTAGGCAATGGAATTATTCAATCCTGGCCCTCATACCAAAGTCCTCGAGCCCCACTTCCATGAGAGACTTTAGACCAATTGCCTGCTACAATACTATCTATAAGTGCATCTATAAAATGTTAGCTTCCAGGATTATGCCCCTCATGAACCACCTAATAAGTGACAGAAAAGCTGCCTTTGTCAGGGGGAGATCCACTACTCATAATGTCCTTTTACTTTGAGAGCTCATGAGGAATTATCATATAGTCAATGGTGTGGCTAGATGTGCTATCAAGGTGGACATCATGAAGGCTTATGACACTATGATCTGGGAGTTTCTATTTGAAGCCTTGAAGCGGGTCAGGTTTCCTCATATCATGATCATTTGGATTAAGGAGTGTGTGTCCACTGCATGGTACTCCATTAGCCTCAATGGAGAATCCCATGGCTTCTTTAAGGGCTCTTGAGGCCTTAGACAAGGTGATCCTCTCTCCCTTTATCTTTTCTTCTGGCTATGGAGAGTTTTTCTTGCCTTCTTGACCAGCATTGCAACAACGTGAGCTTCAAATTCCACCCTAAATGTAAGGAAATTGGGCTTAACCACCTGTGCTTTGCTGATGACCTAATGATTTTCTGTGGGGGGATGAGCATTCAAATGACTGTATCAACCATGTTATTGAGGAGTTTGCTCTTCTCTCCGGGTTTGTCCTAATATTGAGAAAAGCAACATTTACTGTGGGGGAATGGATGATCTACAAGCCCAGGCATTGGCTAACAAAATTGGCTTCCAATTAATGAAGCCTCCATTCAGATACCTCGGAGTGCCATTGATCTCTACCAGACTTAAGAACGAGGACTGCATGGATCTTATCACTAAGCTTACTACGAGGATTAGAAGTTGGACCAACTAGCTTCTCAGCTATGCTGGCAGACTCTAGCTTTCTCTCTTAGTCCTTTTTAGTATACAGGTGTATTGGGCCAGTTTTTTCATCATGCCCAAATGGGTCATTAAGGATATTGATCTACTGATTAAAGACTTCATCTGGCATGGTTCTGACCTGAAGCACAGTGGGGCCAAAGATGCATGGCATAAGGTTTGCAAACCTAAATCTGAGGGGGGTCTTGGGATAAAATGCATTGAAGAGTGGAACAAGGATTCTATGATGAAACATATATGGAATGTCTCCAATAATAAGGAGAGTATTTGGGTGAAATGGTGTCACATGTACAAAATTAAAAGAAGGAGCTTCTGGGCACTTACTATTCCTAGTGATTGCTCATGGACATGGAGGAAAATTCTGAAAATGAGGAGGGAGAGCCGACTTCTAATTAAGTCTATCATTGGTAATGGAAACAACACTTTTATGTGGAATGATAATTTGCATCCTCTTGGCCCTCTATAACCTTTGTTTGGGGATAGGACCATTTATGACCCAACCAGCAACTCCTAGGTGGCTGACTTCATTTGTGGTACTAATTGGAGGTGGCCTTCCACCATTACGTCAAAGCTCAATGACATCCAGGATGGAACTCTACTAATTATTTCACATCATGAGGATAAATTAACCTGGATACCCTCTACCAATGGGATATTCACCACTCTGCCTATAACGCTCTTTGCAGTCACAACTCTTATGTGGAATGGGCTAAGTTGGTGTGGAACCGTGCCAATGCTCTTTCTTTTTTTGGCTACCCTACAGAATACGCCTTATTACCAAGGATAAACTGATGGATTGGGGGATAGTGGGCAACAATAGCTGCATCTTATGCACTGATGGGACTGAAACACTATCTCACATCCTTGCTGATTGCCCGTACTCTAAGGAGGTGTGGATGGAGGCTCTTTGCAGAAACCAATGTTACAGGACTATGGGGACTTGGGAGTTGGAGATGGTTGTGGTGTATGCTAACAGCAACAAGCTAATCCACAAAGTCAGAACTCTATCTTTCACTACTACCATCTATTGTATTTGGATGGAAAGGAATGGCAGGCTTCACAACAGAAGGATTTGATCTCCTGTCCAACTCATGAGTGAGATTAATAATATGATGAAGATCAAGATCAGTACATGGAAGAACACTAATAGAAGCTACACCAACTAGATGGTCTGCAACCAATGGGGGCTTCCTGAGTCCATGATGTACCTTTAATGTATTTCATTTTCCTCCCCGGTGCTGGATCCTGTTGGCCTTGCTTGGGGGATGATTTTATCTTGTTAATGTTGTTGGGGGGAGGGGGGGACTTCTTGTTTTCTAGTCTTTTGTCTTGGTGATTCTTATCACCTTGTATATCCTTCTTCTTTTCAATATACTTAATTACCAAAAAAAACTAATATCGAGAGTAAAGAACAACGATTAACTATAGTGGATGAGTTTGAAAACAATTTTACCTATGACTCTCTAGAGATATTTGATCCTTTACAAACTGAGAAACCTGAAGTGCCTAATTGGGTTTCTAAAGATCATCCCTTAGATAATATTATTGGTAACCTTGAAGAGCCAGTGCGTACAAGATCCCAATTACGTAATGTTACTCATTATGCATGCTTTGTTTCTTTAATTGAACCAAAGAATGTAAATGAAGCAGTTAATGACTCATTTTGGATAGGTGCTATGCAAGAACAACTCGTCCAATTCATAAGTCATGACGGTATCTCGTACCTAGGCCAGAAAATAAAAGGGTTATTGGCACTCCGAAGTTGAAGGAATAGATTTCGAGGAAACTTTTTCCCCTATCACACGCCTTGAATCTGTTCGCTTACTCTTGGCTATAGCTTGTCACTTACAATTCACACTTTATCAAATGGATGTGAAATTCACCTTTTTAAATGGTATTTTGACAGGGGAGACTTATGTTGAACAATCGAAAGGCTTTATTGATCCTCATTACCCAAACCATGTTTATAGATTGAAAAAGTCTCTATACAGTTTAAAGCAAGCCCCTTGGGCCTGGTACGAATGACTCTCAACCTTTTTAATCAATAAAGGGTTTCGACGAGGTGGAAATGTCCAGACATTATTTGTTAAACACTTTAATAAACAGGTCTTAATAGCTCAGGTGTATATCGATGACATAATATTTGGTTCCACTTCCTCGTCTGAGGTTAAAGATTTTTCTAAAATTGTGCATGGGAAATTCCAAATGCGCTTATGGGGGAGCTATAATATTTCTTCGGACTTCAAGTAGAACAAAATGATAATGGGTTATTCATTTCGCAATCTAAGTACGCAATATAGTTAGTAAAAAAATTCGGTTTAGACAATGCCAAAATTGCTAGGACTGCCATGAGTACTTCTATGAAGTTATCTAAAGATGAACTTGGGAAACCAATATATCCTACCCTATATAAAAGCATGATAGGCAAACGAAGAAACCTGAAAATGCTCCTCCTTCTCTCTAGAAACCCTCTAGCCAAACTTAACCCATTCCCAACCTCCACCCACCTAAACAATAAACCCAGCCCAAGCATTAGGGCCACCCCAAGCAACTATCCTACTACAGTTGATACTCCCACTACCATGGTTGCCTCCACATCTACTGGAGTGTCCACCATTAACCAACATGCACAAACTGTCAGTGTTCCTCTCATTGATGGAGGCTGTGATGCTGCTATGAAGGAAATGGAAGAAGGCCAGATTAGTACTGTAGAAGACCACTACGCAGCTACTCCCAATGGTGACAAGATGAATGAATTGGATGTGGAGAAAATGGCATATGCCAAATTCATCCAAAGTATGGGTCTATCTCATGACGACATAATGCACGCCAGGTATTCACTGAATTCTCCTAGTGAACAGATAGGAAAAAGCACAAACAACCCAATAATTAAGGTTGCCTCACCACTGAGGCAATCACTGGAAGGAGAATCATTGGAAGCACAAGTGAAACATAGAATGAAGGCAGAGGAAATATGGAAGAGATGAAACAACCAATCAAATCGTGGAAGTCAGTCATCACAGATAGGAGTGACTCTAAGAATGACATTAAATTTATTCTCCAATACCACAAACCTACTATTGTTGATGATAGGATTCAAGTTAATCCCCTTATAGAAGTGGCCAAACTTGGGTACTCCCAGATGGAATGTGCTTGTGTGGGATTTTTTCTGGGCAAAAATCTTCCTTATTCACTAGTTAAGAACATTGCCCGTCGAATTTGGGATAAGTATGGTTTAAATAAAGTGATAGCCAATGATCAAGGCCACGACATATTCATGTTTGACAACCAAAATAGTAGGGATGAGGTGGTGGAAAATGGGCCTTGGCATTTTGTTGGTAATGCCATTATCCTACAGAAATGGTATCCAGAATGCAACTTTGCTAAAGAAGATATTAAGAGAGTTCCTGTTTGGGTCATGTTTCACAATGTCCCTATGCAGTTTTGGACTGAAGAAGGATTAAGCTACATTGTGTAATACCCCGTATTTTTATGCTATATTAATTTGGGGATTTATTAAATTTAATGTGAGTTAATTATTTAATAAAAAAAATCCAGAAATTAATTATGTTATAATTATTAACGTGACGAGAGTTAGTAATTATGGGAAATTTGTTGAATATTACTAATGAGCAAAGTAATATATTATATTGATTATATTGAATGTCACGAGAGAATAAAATGACAATTTTGAAAATTTGAGTCAGGACGCGCCCGTGTCGCGTCGGGACTAAATATTGATAAATAAAAGTGAATATTTTATAAGTCATTCGTATGGTCATTTTGAGTGGGCCAACGCGTCCAGAAGGGTTGAGATAGTCAGAAAAGTGTACCCGGGAGTTTAGTTTGGGTCTCGGGGCGTTTTTAGGCCTAAGTGGTACCCCGGGAGGGCATTTTGGACATTTCACATTTATGGGTAATTAAACCCACGAAAATTCAATGGGTTATATCAGATATCTGGGCTGTCACCTAGGGTTAGAATTCTCAAAACCTAGAACAGCCATTGGAGAAGAGAGGAGAGAGCTCTCAAGCAATTTCAAGGCTCAAAACTCAACGGTTTGCGCCGCCGCCATCACCAACGCGTAGATCGCGAGACGAGGAACGCAACCACACCAAAATCAGCCGTAAATCAGAATACCAAAAATCCCAGGAAAGTGTTTATCTTTCTTATTTCGTTGATGCATCTTTCACATTAGTTTAGGAGTAATTAGGTTGAGTTTTAATGGAAGAAAACCCAATTTGTGATAGGAAAATCCATGTAGTATTGGTTTATATGATGATTCTGGAAGCCCTTGTCATGTAGAGGAATTTAACCACGAATTTTTGATGATTATAAGAAGGAAATTCTGGAGAAAATTTGTTAGAAACCTGTTTAAGAAAATTCTAGGGTTCTTGATAATTAGATATAACTCTGGGTTGATAATCCATGTTTAAATGATAGAAATACACATGCCTTACGTTGGAAATATCTGGTATATTGATATAATGTTAGTAGTAGAATTTTTAGGATGTTTGGGTTTGGAAAATATGGATTTGGATGAAGATAGGTGGTAGAACCCGTAACTGCAATTATGCAGAAATCGAAATACCTGCTTGATCGATCGATCGAGCCTAGAGCTTTCAATCAATCAAAGGCTCGATCGATCAAGCCCCAAACCTCGATCGATCGACCCCTCCTGACAGATTCCTATTTCCCTTGTTAAATGAGTTAAACTTAATTTATCTTGAGATAATTCTTGGGCATCCTTAATAAAATGTTTTGGGAGATAGGGAAGACCAGTAGGACATGTGAATAGATTTTGGGACCCTTGATGTCGGGCAAAGATTGTATTTTGGGAGAATTACATAAGGGTCGGTAAATTTATGATTTAAAGAGAAAGACACATAAGAGAGTTACTTTGGGACAAATGTGTATACCTACTGAATTTTATAATTGGGAGGATAGAATCCATGAAGCGTTATGTAGTAAGTGGAAAAGTTCCTCAAATTAAAGTAAGATGTGAATGGTTATACGTGATAACTATATAATGTGAAATAAATGCGAACGACGTAATTATGGGAATTGAGAATTTACCCATTATTGATATGGTAATATTAGTATAGTTATATGATTGTGTATGCATATACTATCTATGTGTGAAAAACATGCCCACGCTACTTGCTATCCCTGAGGTTTCCGCGCTGGGACAGTCTTATCTCAATGGGACCTTTATGGGGGATATTGACTTGTACCCTAGAAGATAGATATCCTTGGTACAGGCTATCGCAATGATAGTTCAGACGGTCCTAAGAGATGCGGGTATGTGCTTTCCTCTTAGAGACTTGGAATCTATGCTTCGCCTCATATTGTTTGTGTATAGGTATCCTTGGTACAGGCTATCGCAGTGATAGTTCAGACGGTCCTAAGGGACTTGGAATCTATACTTCGCCTCAATATTGTTTGAGTATGTGTTAAGACAGTTCGAGAGTGATTCCAAATTTGTATTCCCTTAGTACGAGTGATACGGGGATTGGATAGTAGAGTATGCCCGCACCATAGTTTTATTTGGGGTGCTGTTATGATATATAAGTTATGAGTAGTTAATATATATATGAAATTCTGAAATCTGGAACTACCTACTGTGATGTGATATGTAGGACATGGTAGATGACTCAATTCTAAATACTTGTTTTGAGAAAGTAAAATATCACTGGAAAACTTTATTGATTAATAAAGTCAAAATGAGAACTTTGGTTACTAATTGAAATATTCTTTTCAAACAATTGAATCATGAAATTTTGAATCTTACGAGTAATCTAAGATAAGTTAAATCATTGGGAAGATTTGTGCGTTATATGATAAGACAAACCGTGGGGAGGGTTAGTGCGATAGGTGTGCACATTAGAAGAGAGGTGAGAATTTCTCAAGAGAGTGTCGCACTAATATGTTGTTGCATTGGCCTGTATCAATTTAAATACTTGCTAAACGTATTTTAAATCAAACACACTATCGGGCTCTGACCCGTTTCTTTTTCTCTCTCTCTTATATATATATGTATGTATTACAGGTGCCCATCCACAGGGGCGTCTTGCTTAGGATCTCTTGGAAGGAACGCGCTGCAGCTTAGGTGGGAGTTGCAGGTCTCTTGATTAGACGACTCCGTTCATTCGGATCCACTCTTAGTACTTTCATGTAGTTGGGCATGTGTAGCTCTTTCCATTATTCCGTTGTTATTGGAAATTTGTATTTCAGTTATTTCCAGTATTGTTACTATGAGATTTATTCAGTTTGGATGTGTGACTTTAGATTTCGTATGTTGACATTCGATTGACGAATGTATTAAATTAATTGGATTATGTTGCAGAATTTAATGTGGTGTGATTCTTACTTATTGAAGGTTGTTAATAAAATAAATGATTTTTCTTTAAATAAAATTTGGAAAGTTATGTATGAAAATGGTTTTGACACTTAGCTTAATTATTTAGGGTGTTAAATTGGAAAAATTTATTTTAATCGACAGTGATGCAGAGAATGAACCAACTGTTCACCTTGATTTTAATTTAATAAAGGAGTGATCGCCCGATATTTAATTAGGCGGGGTGTCACAGGTGGTATCAGAGCATCAGGTTCTAGTGTCCATAGGATCTGTACGGCTTATTTCGCTTTCAGCTTAATGTTATTGCTATAGAGCCCTATTTTAGGATGGTTGTATTCTTGCTATCAAGTTTATGTCTTCAGCTATTTGAGATTTGTTAATGACTGTAGACTAATAAACTTCTTCACGTTTCAGATGCCTCCGAGACGTGCTCCGAAGGATAGGCATGCCCAGGCCGAGCAACCAGCAGTTCCGGCACAAGGCACTATGAATGCAAACGAAGTAGCCTCCATTGTTGCTCAGGCGGTGAATGTCGCACTAGCGGTGACTCAGCAGGCTCCACCTAGGTTCAGGCAGTGGCGCCAGTACCAGCACAGCTTCCATCTGCATGGGAGAGGGTTCGGGATGCTTTTTAGAAAGTGCATCCCCCTTGAGTCTCTGGTAGCTTTGATATTGTCACAGTTAGCCAATGGAAGAAAGACATCCAGTGGCATCTCCGTATGTATGAGTGCACAGACGTGCAAAAGTAGTTATTGGCTTCCTTTAAGCTGGTGGGAGCCGCTTTGCAGTGGTGGGAGTCCACTACCACATTGGAGGAGAGGGACACGATCCCTATTCAGTTGTTCTGGGAGCGGTTTGACCGCAAGTAGTTTCCACCCGCCGTGTAGACTGAGATGAGGCGGAAATTACTGAATCTGAAGCAGGAGAGTCTTAACATAGCGGAGTATGAGGAGGAGTTCACGAGACTTCTCACCATTGTGCCAGATGAGGCACCTACTGAGAGCAAGAAGATTATGTTGTTTGTCGACGGGTTAGCTTGGAGGATTCGTCAGCACCTTATTGGGAATTTATCCCTGAGTACTTTTACTGATGTACTCAATGCCGCGTTGCTACATTGCCAGGATCACTGCTTCCATCTTCAGGGAAGCAAGAGAGCAGGAGAGTCCAGCCAGCAGGGCAGGGCCGGGGGTAATAGTGCTGGTGGGGCACCATCTCATGGACAGACTCGTCAGCACGAGCAGAATTCCCATCAGGGGGACCCTGCTAAGCGATTCCATTCAGGTGATTCTAGGCAGGGATATGGGGGCTATAGGCAGGGCCAACACCGACAGCAGGGATAGCAGCAGGGCCAGCAGCGTGCTAATCAGGGCCAACAGGGCCAGTGTCGAGGAGGTAACGGCCAGTAGGGCCGTGGTCAGCAGGGTCAGAGGGGAGGCAACTTCAAGGGCCGCTGTTTTGGGTGTGGTAGACACGACCATAGGCGTCAGGATTGTTCGGAGGGAGATAGGGCCCCACAGCAGCAGGGTGCCCGTAATGAGCCACAGAGACCACTTTTTTCGGCTGCACTCCCAGCTCCAGCCCAGGTGCCAGCCCTACCAGCCGTTCCAGCAGCTCCAGTGCAGCAGGGGCAGTTACAGTACGGACGTGTCTATAACGTCCACCAGGCAGCAGCTCCACAGGCCCCACCCGCGATTGAGGGTATGTTTCCTATCTATGGTACTATGGGTCGAGTTTTGTTTGATACGGGGGCAACACATTGTTTTATAGCTACGCATTTTGCGAAGGCCTTAGGGTTGTTAGCCACAGCAGAGAGCACAGTGACGTGTGTGGACTCACCACTGGGGAGTGGGTCCCTTATTTTCTTTATATGCCGGGGAGTGGGGATAGAGATCGGTAGTTTGGTATTACCTGCGGACATGTTAGTCTTAGACATGCACGAGCATGATGTGATTATTGGTATGGATTGGCTCACAGCTTATAGAGACATGATTGATTGCTTCGGTGGGAGCATTATTTTTGCCATTCCGGGGTAGGAGATGTTTGTAGTGGCGATGCCTCGCCCAGAGGGAGGTTCGACCGCTCATTTGTATTACATAGAGGAGGATACCTCTAAGGAGGTTGTGATTCCCTTGGATTCGATACCAGTTGTCAGGGAGTATTCCGATGTGTTTCAGGAGATACCAGGCCTACCCCCCAGTCGAGAGATAGACTTTGTCATAGATTTATTGCCAGATATGAGACCTATAGCACGCGCACCGTACCGTATGGCTCCGGCAGAGATGCAAGAACTACGAGATCAGATAGAGCAGCTGTTAGGTCAGGGCTTCATTCGTAGGAGTACCTCACCTTGGGGCGCTCCAGTTTTGTTTGTGAAGAAGAGAGATGGTTCACTGAGATTGTGTGTGGACTACCGGGAGTTGAACAAGGTCACGATAAGGAATAAATATCCGTTGCCTCGAATCGATGATCTGTTCGACCAGCTGAGGGGAGAAACTTTCTTTTCGAAGATAGATCTGAGGTCGGGGTACCATCAGCTACGTATTAGAGAGCAGGATGTTTCAAAGACTGCCTTCTTGACGAGATATGGGTCCTAGGAGTTTAGGGTGATGCCGTTCGGACTCACAAATGCTCCAACCGTTTTCATGGACTTGATGAACCGAGTATTCAGAGAGTTCTTGGATCAGTTTGTCATCGTCTTCATAGATGACATCTTGATATATTCACACTCCGAGGAGGATCATGCCGAGCACTTGAGGCAGGTTCTTCAGACTCTACGAGAGCATCGTTGTATGCTAAGTACGAGAAGTGGGGATTCTGGTTGCGAGAAGTACAGTTCTTGGGCCATGTTATTTTTGAGCAGGGGATAGCAGTTGACCCGAGTAAAGTGTCAACGGTGAGGGAATGGGGACAGCCCACGACACCGACGGAAGTGCGTAGTTTCTTAGGGTTAGCCGGATACTACAGGAGATTCATTCGGGGATTCTCTAAAATAACGGGTCCATTGACCCATCTGACTCGCAAGGGGGTACCATATGTTTGGGATGACGCTTGTCAGTTGGCTTTCGACGAGCTGAAAGACAAGCTTACTTCAGCGCCAGTCCTTGCTTTACCGAAGCCGGGTGCGGAGTACCTAGTTTACACCGATGCCTCTTTACGGGAACTTGGGGGAGTACTTCAGCAGGAGGAGAAGGCTATAGCTTTTGCCTCCCGAAAGCTTAAACCGCATGAGAAGAATTACCCCACCCACGGCCTGGAGTTAGCAGCGGTCGTTTTTGCATTGAGGATATGGAGACACTACTTATTGGGGGAGAAATTCCGCTTGTTCACAGACCACAAGTCACTGCAGTAACTATTCACTCAGCGAGAGCTGAATATGCGACAACGCAGATGGTTAGAGTTTGTGAAGGACTATCAGTTTGACATACAATATCATCCAGGGAAAGCCAACGTAGTTGTTGATGCGTTGAGCCGTAGATCGGTAGACGAGGTAGCAGACGTCTGGAAAGCAAAGTGGAAGGAGTTAGGCCATCAGGACGCAGTAGCCCGTTCCTTCATATCTGTTATGACAGTCACACCCGAGATTGTTATGAGGGTGATACAGGCACAGACCACATACCCGTTTTGCCAGGAACAGATTGTACGACTTTTAGTCGAGGGTGCTGAGTCCTATTATGTTAGTTCTGATGGGGGTTTGAGGTTTAATGGGAGATTGGTGGTTCCAGAAGGAGCAGAATTACGTCATGCAGTGATGACCCAGTCTCACGGATCCCAATTTGTAGTACATCTTGGAGGAGATAAGATGTACCAGGATATGAGGAGGGAATACTGGTGGAGTGGGATGAAGAAGGACATTGCTGAGTTCGTGTCCAAGTGTTCTACCTGCCAGCTGGTGAAGGTGGACCACCAGAAACCGTCAGGATTGCTTCAGCCATTGGAAGTACCCGCGTGGAAGTGGGAGAGTATTTCCATGGATTTTATTACAGGGTTGCCTACATCACAGCAGGGCCACGATTCTATCTGGGTGATAGTAGACCGTTTGACCAAGGTGGTCATTTTCTGCCGGTGCGGACAGACTATACCACGGGTCAGTATGCTCAGTTGTTCATTGCTGAGGTTGTCAGATTACATGGGGTACCCCTGAATATTGTGTCGGATAGGGACAAGATTACGTTTCTGGGAAAGCTTTCAGGAGGCTATGGGTACCGAGTTGAGGTTGAGTTCAGCTTACCACCCACAGACAGATGGACAGACAGAGCATACTAATCAGATGTTAGAGGATATGCTACGCATGTGTGTTCTTGATTTTGGAGGAGGTTGGGAGCCACATCTTCCACTGGTAGAGTTTGCTTATAATAACTCTTATCAGTTTACGATTGGTATGGCTCCATTTGAGGCTTTGCATGGCATGCCTTATCGTTCTCCAACTTGTTGGCTCGAGGTGGGGGATAACAAGTTGTTGGGACCAGAGGTGATTCAGGAAACCTCCGCGAGGATTGAGATGATCAGAAGTTGCATTCGAGTATCCCAGGACAGGCAGAAGAGCTACGCCGATGCGAAACAGTTCTTCCGGGAGTTTAATGTGAGGGACCAAGTGTTACTGCGTGTATCTCCTATGAAAGGAGTGATGAGGTTCGGGAAGAAAGGGAAATTGGCCCCGAGGTACGTGGGACCATTTCCCATCATCGAGAGGATTGGGCCGGTAGAATACAGATTGGGACTACCAGAGCATTTACATCGCATTCACGATGTATTCCACATCTCGTCGTTGAGACGGTATCTTCGGGATGATATGGCCCATACTCACATCGCGATAGATGAGATAGACTTACAGCCTGACAGCTCTTACGAGGAGAGACCGGTGGGTATCCTAGACTATAGTGAGAGGAGATTGAGGTCGAAGATAGTTCCACTTGTACGGGTCCAGTGGGAGCACCACAATGTGGAGGAATCCACTTGGGAGCGCGAGGCCGATATGCGCGAGAGATATCCAGATTTGTTTTTACCAGGTATGCCTTGTTTTCCGAATTTCGGGACGAAATTCCGTTATTAGGGGGGAAGTATGTAATACCCCGTATTTTTATGCTATATTAATTTGGGGATTTATTAAATTTAAGGTGAGTTAATTATTTAATAAAAAAAATCCGGAAATTAATTATGTTATAATTATTAACGTGACGAGAGTTAGTAATTATGGGAAATTTGTTGAATATTACTAATGAGCAAAGTAATATATTATATTGATTATATTGAATGTCACGAGAGAATAAAATGACAATTTTAAAAATTTGAGTCGGGACGCGCTCGTGTCGCGTCGGGACTAAATATTGATAAATAAAAGTGAATATTTTATAAGTCGTTTGTATGGTCATTTTGAGTGCGCCAACGCATCCGAAAGGGTCGAGATAGTCAGAAAAGTGTACCCGGGGGTTTAGTTTGGGTCTCGGGGTGTTTTTAGGCCTAAGTGGTACCCCGGGAGGGCATTTTGGACATTTCACATTTATGGGTAATTAAACCCACGAAAATTCAATGGGTTATATCAGATATCTGGGCTGTCACCTTGGGTTAGAATTCCCAAAACCTAGAACGGCCATTGGAGAAGAGAGGAGAGAGCTCTCAAGCAATTTCAAGGCTCAAAACTCAACGGTTTGCGTCGCCGCCACCACCAATGCGTAGATCGCGAGACGAGGAACGCAACCACACCAAAATCAACCGTAAATCAGAATACCAAAAATCCCAGGCAAGTGTTTATCTTGCTTATTTCGTTGGTGCATCTTTCACATTAGTTTAGGAGTAATTAGGTTGAGTTTTAATGGAAGAAAACCCAATTTGTGATAGGAAAATCCATGTAGTATTGGTTTATATGATGATTCTGGAAACCCTTGTCATGTAGAGGAATTTAACCACGAAATTTTGATGATTATAAGAAGGAAATTCTGGAGAAAATTTGTTAGAAACCTGTTTAAGAAAATTCTAGGGTTCTTGATAATAGATATAACTTTGGGTTGATAATCCATGTTTAAATGATAGAAATACACATGCCTTACGTTGGAAATATCTGGTATATTGATATAATGTTAGTAGTAGAATTTTTGGGACGTTTGGGTTTGGAAAATATGGATTTGGATGAAGATAGGTGATAGAACCCGTAACTGTAATTCTGCAGAAATCGAAATACCTGCTTGATCGATCGATCGAGCCTAGAGCTTCGATCGATCGAAGGCTCGATCGATCACGCCCCAAACCTCGATCGATCGACCCCTCCTGGCAGATTCCTATTTCCCTTGTTAAATGAGTTAAACTTAATTTATCTTGAGATAATTCTTGGGCATCCTTAATAAAATGTTTTGGGAGATAGGGAAGACCAGTAGGACATGTGAATAGATTTTGGGACCCTTGATGTCGGGCAAAGATTGTATTTTGGGAGAATTACATAAGGGTCGGTAAATTTATGATTTAAAGAGAAAGACACATAAGAGAGTTACTTTGGGACAAATGTGTATACCTACTAAATTTTATAATTGGGAGGATAGAATCCATGAAGCGTTATGTAGTAAGTGGAAAAGTTCCTCAAATTAAAGTAAGATGTGAATGGTTATACGTGATAACTATATAATGTGAAATAAATGCGAACGACGTAATTATGGGAATTGAGAATTTACCCATTATTGATATGGTAATATTAGTATAGTTATATGATTGTGTATGCATATACTATCTATGTGTGAAAAACATGCCCACGCTACTTGCTATCCCTGAGGTTTCCGCGCTGGGACAGTCTTATCTCGATGGGACCTTTATGGGGGATATTGACTTGTACCCTAGAAGATAGATATCCTTGGTACAGGCTATCACAATGATAGTTCAGACGGTCCTAAGAGATGCGGGTATGTGATTTCCTCTTAGAGACTTGGAATCTATGCTTCACCTCATATTGTTTGTGTATAGGTATCCTTGGTACAGGCTATCGCAGTGATAGTTCAGAAGGTCCTAAGGGACTTGAAATCTATACTTCGCCTCAATATTGTTTGAGTATGTGTTAATAAAGTTCGAGAGTGATTCCGAATTCGTATTCCCTTAGTACGAGTGATACGGGGATTGGATAGTAGAGTATGCCCGCACCATAGTTTTATTTGGGGTGCTGTTATGATATATAAGTTATGAGTAGTTAATATATATATGAAATTCTGAAATCTGGAACTACCTACTGTGATGTGATATGTAGGACATGGTTGATGACTCAATTATAAATACTTGTTTTGAGAAAGTAAAATATCACTGGAAAACTTTATTGATTAATAAAGTCAAAATGAGAACTTTGGTTACTAATTGAAATATTCTTTTCAAACAATTGAATCATGAAATTTTGAATCTTACGAGTAATCTAAGATAAGTTAAATCATTGGGAAGATTTGTGCGTTATATGATAAGACAAACCGTGGGGAGGGTTAGTGCGATAGGTGTGCACATTAGAAGTGAGGTGAGAATTTCTCAAGAGAGTGTCGCACTAATATGTTGTTGCATTGGCCTGTATCAATTTAAATACTTGCTAAACATATTTTAAATCAAACACACTATCGGGCTCTGACCCGTTTCTTTTTCTCTCTCTCTTGTATATATATGTATGTATTACGTGTGCCCAGCCACAGGGGCGTCTTGCTTAGGATCTCTTGGAAGGAACGCGCTGCAGCTTAGGTGGGAGTTGCAGGTCTCTTGATTAGACGACTCCGTTCATTCGGATCCACTCTTAGTACTTTCATCTAGTTGGGCATGTGTAGCTCTTTCCATTATTCCGTTGTTATTGGACATTTGTATTTCAGTTATTTCCAGTATTGTTACTATGAGATTTATTCAGTTTGGATGTGTGACTTTAGATTTCGTATGTTGACATTCGATTGACGAATGTATTAAATTAATTGGATTATGTTGCAGAATTTAATGTGGTGTGATTCTTACTTATTGAAGGTTGTTAATAAAATAAATGATTTTTCTTTAAATAAAATTTGGGAATGAAAATGGTTTTGACACTTAGCTTAATTATTTAGGGTGTTAAATTGGAAAAATTTATTTTTATCGACAGTGATGCTGAGAATGAACCAACTGTTCACCTTGATTTTAATTTAATAAAGGAGTGATCGCCCGGTATTTAATTAGGCGGGATGTCACAGGTGGTATCAGAGCATGTAGTTGAGTTATGTACTTTTCTTTTTCTTGAAAACGGGGTAGGTAGACTTTTGTATAAGATTAGGGTTTTCTTATCTTTTGTTATCCCTATTAGTCCTAGATGACTTAAAGGAGATTTTGTCTCTCATTTCCAAAGGGGGAGATTGAAGCACACTATATAGGAGCTCAACTAGTTTAGAAAAGAAGACAAAACTATATTGAGTTTCTCCTACTTCATTGCATCTTCAAGAGATTGTCTACATCAGCAAATATCAAAGGCCATCAGGTTGAAAACCAATAAACAACACTCTCTAGGATTGCATATTTACATATTTTTGTTCATATATAAGGTGTGTGTGTTAATGTGGATTAAAATAAATTTTCTACATTTATTAGGAATTTTTAAAATCCATTTTTTTAAGAATTAAATTTAGGGTTTTTAAATGTTTTGGGTTAATTTTCATATTCTAAAACTTCCTGAAAACTGCCTTGGGTAGAATCCAAAAGAGCTAGAGAATTATGTGGATTCAAACGACATTTTTTATAGTATGAAAACATGCACTTTTCAGCCGCTCAGATTCATACATGTTGATACAAAAATTAGTCAGCTGACGTGGACTAATTATATGAGGACGCGTGTCATATTGCGTGGCATAAAATATATTTACCGAGCAACTCATAGTGCAAAGCTACTAAACATGCTGGGCTACTCAACACGTCGAGCTACTCAGCACACTGAGCTACTCAGCATGCCGAGCTACTCAGCTACCGAGCATCTAGTCAGGAAGATCAAACGACAAAAACAAATTCAATGAACATTCTTTTCATGTACAGATGTATATGTCTATTACATAACGACATATTGTCTATTCATACTGAGAGCCCAAAGGGATATAAATACTTTGTAATACCCCCTAGCGAGGCAAGCTTCCATAAGTGAACATACTGAAGACTAAGGCAAAGACCCAGCAATACAAAACAGTGGACGTAGCCCATTTTCCTAAGGATGAACCACTTTAAAAATCCTTTATCTTATTTCTTTATTCATATTTATCTGTGATTAATTAATTCGATCAATTCTAGTTTTTTACATCAACAAATTGGCGCCGTCTGTGGGAAATGACTATACGTTGCGTTTTTCTCCCAAAAATTCATCATAAATGATCAAAATCCCAGAATCTAGCAACAGGAACTATGACGGAATTCCTCTTAACCATTCTGCTCCTCCGAACGGAAACGATATCATAGGAATCTTGGCAAGTTTAGCTAGGGGGAAACAGCCATGCAAGATACTATACGACAGTTCATTCAGAATTTTCAAAATGGAGCTTCCATCCAGCCCAGTCAACGAAGTGTCATGCCACCACCGTCTTCACGAACCAGATTTCCGGAACCTCACCATACTGGAACCTCAAGTGATCCATCCTATCAGCCCGGCCTAACGTCTCCTATAAGAATTGTAGAGTCTCAAGAAAACATCACTTTGACTTCGGTATGAACGAGCGCTCTGGAAAGGTTGAGCAGAGTCTCCCCATTTGACCGTTTGGGCCCCAGGAGGAATAAAAATCCTCATTGGATTGCATCGAGAAATTCTCAACGACCAAATGAGTTAAGGGAAGGATCTTCCCAATCACATCCAAATATCAGGCCTGTAGCTCGCCCAGAAAGATCCCAGGAGGAGAACTCAACGTGATCTGTTGCTCGCACCCATAGATCCGATCGAAGCCGGAAATGAGTCATGGAAAGGATCTATTCAGCGACTGGAATACAGGTTAGGGGAAATGGATAAGGCCAGAAACCCTCTCCAAAGAACCTTTGTCAAAGGATCACCCTTCGTACAAGCAATTGTGGATTTTTCCACACCGTCAAAGTTTAAAGCTCATGTAGTTACACTGAAGTATGATGGAAAAACTGATCCTGTCCTCCACATAGAGCGGTACTAAGCTGCTGCAGATATCTATGCAGTTCCTGACGAGATGAGGTGCAGGGCATTCTCGGGGACTATCACTGGATCTGCTCAAATATGGTACAACAACCTTCCTCAGGGATATATTGCTACCTTCCATCAACTGGAAGAGATCTTTATCGGAAACTTCTATTTTGGTGCGAAGCCAGTCAAGAGGGTAGCACATATGTTGATCGTAAGGCAAAGGGCAGGAGCACTCGTTTTAATAACGAGAAACTGGAAGTCATTGACTATGAGGAGAAAACCGCTATTATATCCCTCATGAGCGGTCTTCTACCAGACAAGCTGTACTACACTTTAGCCAAGGATCCCCTCAAATCCATGGTGGAATTAATTGCTAAAGCAGCCAAGATTATGAACGCCGAAGAAGCTATGGCTGCGAAGAAGAATGGTGAGGCAAAAGCAGAGACTAAAGTTGAAGGTAGGTTTGAGAGGAGAGATCACAAGCAAAACGGGGGGAATAAGGAGTCGAAAGGCAAGGAAATATTGGAGCACTTGAGGAAATATGCCAATTATACCCCCACTAAAGGTCGATATAAACCATGTCCTGGAAGAGATCAAGAATAGTGAGGAATTAAATTGGCCAGGAAAATTGAGGACAACTCCTGAGAGAAGAGATAAGTCCAAATATTGCGAGTTCCACAAGGACCATGGTCACACGACCAAGCAATGTGTAGCTCTCCATAATGAGATGGAAACACTCATTAGGGGAGGAAATCTGAACCGATTTGTTGATCGCTGGAATGATGAGAAAACCAACAACAGATCACAGAAATGATCCAAATCTCCTCATAGACCAAGAAATGGCAGGAAAAGGATCACGAAAATGAACCTAAGGAAGACCCCGATCTCCCCAAAAAGCCAAGACAGCCGAACGTGAGGTAATTTCAATCCATTTTAGTTCATTTGACTGTAATATGATAACATGTGGAGATGCAGGGGTGGTGATCATACCGCTAAAAGGAAAGCTTACCTCAATGAGGCCCAAGCTTGTTCCTATATACAACGGATAAATCTAGCGAAAGAGGATCATCCGAGGAAGGTTAACAAAGATAAACTGGTCATCGATTTCTCTAAAAATGATCTGGAAGGTGTTTTGTATCCTCACGACGACCCTCCGATAATCAAGATGAGGATGAAGGATTTAATCATCTCAAGAGTATTGGTGGATAATGCTATCTCGACGAACATCATGTTTTACCCTTGCTTCGATAGTTTGAACCTGAAACTCTGCCAGTTGGAGCCGTATCACAGGCCCTTTATCGGATTTTCTGGCGAAAAAGTTTTTCCACTTGGGACGATCAAGTTGGACATGCTCATTGGTACCTGGCCTATCTGCAGATCGGAAAAGATACAATTCTTTGTGATGGATAAAAATTCCAATCGGCCTACAATATAATCAAGGGAAGAGTAGGCCTGAAAAAGTTTGAAGCAATGCCATCCACTGTACACCAATGTTTAAAGTTCCCGACCAACTTTGGGGTGGGACTTATGAACGGCGATCAGAAAGTAGTTCGGAAATGCTACTACTCATCTACCGAACAAGAAGAGTTAGAGGATACCAGGAAGAAAACCACCACTTACCAAGTGGTTGAGTCTAAAGAGTCAGAGATTGAAACACTAGACCCCAGAGACGAATCAGAGCTCGTGAAGGGTAAAGTCATGGAAGCGACGGAGAGCATTATTCTGGATGATGAAAGACTAGAAAGAACAACTTAGATTGGAACTTCACTTGATCCGACAATAAAGCAAGAGTGGGTGGCATGTTTGAGGCATAGGATCTTCTTATGCCACGAACTCAATGTCAATAAGGAGATCAATCCGGTGAAGCAACGAAGAAGTGTCTTTAGTCCAGAGAAGAACCAGGCTATTCTAGAGGAAGTAGAGAAACTGCAAAAGGCTTCTTTCATTGAGGATGTCAAATATCCTGATTGGTTAGCCAACGTGGTGATGGTAAAAAAGAAGAACAATAAATGGAGAATGTGCGTGGATTTCATAGATCTGAATAAAGCCTGCCCAAAAGATCACTTACCTCTGCCCCGAATAGATCAGCTGGTAGATGCTACTTCGGGACATGAATTGTTGAGCTTCATGGATGCTTATTCCGGCTACAACCAAATTAAGATTAAACCAGAAGACAGAGAGAGTACCTCTTTCATTACCCCACGGGGAACATACTGTTACAATGTTATGCCTTTTGGTCTTAAAAATGCAGGTGCTACGTACCAGCGGG
This sequence comes from Sambucus nigra, assembly GCA_949130495.1. Lineage (NCBI taxonomy): Eukaryota > Viridiplantae > Streptophyta > Magnoliopsida > Dipsacales > Adoxaceae > Sambucus > Sambucus nigra. Next base: position 207,077,800 of record OX422208.1, read on the forward strand.
TGATGAACAAGGTGTTCGAAGAGCAGATCGACAAAAATATAGAGGTTTATGTCGACGACATGATGACTAAGAGCAAGAAAGTTATTGACCACATAGCTGACCTGAGCCAAACATTTATCCAGTGGGAGAAATATCAGATGAAGCTGAACCCGACCAAGTTCGTTTTTGGTGTACAGGAAGGCGTATTCCTTGGTAATATTATAAATCAACAAGGTATTGAAGCAAACCCTGACAAGACAAAGGCCTTGCTAGAATTACGATCTCTAGCCACCAAGAAGGAAGAACAAGAAGTACAAAGCCTTATGGGGCGTGTAGCGGCTCTCAACAGGTTTATCTCCTGAGCAACTGATAGAGGTCTTCCATTCTTTAAGGTGCTCAGAAAGACATTTGAGTGGAATGATGAGTGTGAGAAGGCATTCATGGAGTTGAAAAAAATACCTGGGGACACCTCCTTTATAGTCCAGACTAGTGTTGGGAGAAAAGTTATACTTGTACCTGGTTGTCTCAGAAAATGCAGTCGGTTTAGCTTTGATAAGAATAGATGGTGGAGTAGAAAAATGATTTATTATACTAGCAAGGCATTCAGGGGAGCAGCAATCATATATCCAAAATTGGAGAAGTTGGCACTGACATTAATCGAGGCGAGCAGGAGAATGAAGCCATATTTTCAGGCCCATACAATAGTGGTATATACTGACATGACACTCACACAGGCTTTACACAAGCTGAAAAAATCTGGACGATTGATGTATTGGGCAGTGGAGTTAGGTGAATATGACCTTATCTACGAGCCAAGGTCTTCTCTCAAAGGACAGGCAGTGGCAGATTTCATTGCTAAATTCACTTACCCAAATACCTCCGACCAATAGGGTCTAACACAGAACAATCCACAAATGCTAGAGGATCATCAGAAACTGTCTCCGATCAACTCCCATCAGCAGACCTGCCGAAAAGGACAGTGACCGAGCAACAAGAATCCTCTCATAAAAGCCCAGAGTTAAGGGTTGATAAAAGGAAGCACCAGATATTCCATCCGGGGATTTTGTCAGACCAAGGGTTTGATAATTGTATTCCTGTATGGAATTTATATGTTGATGGTTCTTAGTGTGCCACAGGATGGGGAGTTGGAATAATTCTTAATAGTCCAGATGGATTAGACATAGAATATGCTCTGCGTTTCTAATTCAAAGCTTCCAACAATGAAGCTGAGTATGAAACCGTAATTATGTGACTTAGTTTAGCTGAATCACTTAATGCAGAGCAAGTAATGGTGTTCAGCGATTCACAATTAGTGGTAAATCAGATGCTTGGGCTGTACGCAGCAAAAGGAGAATTCTTGTCTAGGTATCACACCAAAGCTATGGAGATTATAGCCAACTTAGAAGCTGTCCAAATGGTTAGAATACAAGACTGGAGAATGCAAGGGTTGATGCACTAGCTCGGTTAGCTTCAGCTACCCGTACCGAGCTATGAAGAATAATTCCTATTGAGATACTTGCAAATAGAAGTATCGATGAAGATTTAATGGTCAAGTTTATCGTTTTGGATATGGGACCTTCCTAGATGGATCCCATCAGGGCTTACATCGAAGAAGGCATTTTACCAATCGACCAACTTGCAGCCAAGAGGTTAAAATTTAGAGTTGCTAGATATGTCTTAAACAATGGAGTTTTATATAGAAGGGGTATGATCGCAGGTCTGCAAAGATGTTCACCCAGCCGCAGTTCATATCTAGTGGAAGAAATTCATGAAGGCTCTTGTGGAGCTCACGTAGCAAGTCGGACTCTTTTTCAGAGAATAACGACACAGGGATACTACTAGCTAACAATGCGCACTGATTCTACAGCTTATGCTAAGAAATGCGACAAATGTCAGTGATATTCTACTATACGAAGAACTCCTAAGGCATTGCTAACGCCAATCAGTTCCCCTTGGCCATTTTCCATGTGGGGCATAGATTTAGTTGGGCCTCTGTTGACTACAAGAGGGCGCTTTAAATATTTGGTGGTCGCTGTTGATTATTTCCCAAAATGGGTGGACGCTGAGCCTCTCATTGATATGGTATATGAAAGAGTCTATCAATTCATCTAGAAGAATATTATTTGCAGATAAGGTCTGCCACATGCTTTTATCACTGATCTTGATACCCAATTTGATAATGAGGAGTTCACAACGTACTGTCTATAGTCTAACATCCAAAGGGTCCATTACGCTGTAGGTCATCCCCAAAGTAACGGGCAAACGGAGGTAACAAATAAAACTTTATTGAACGGGTTGGAGAAATGGTTGGATGATGCGAAAGGGAATTGGATTAATGAGCTGCATTCTGTGTTGTGGGCTTACCGAACAACTCCTCGAATAGCAACTGGGGAATCTCCTTACATGTTAGCCTTTGGAAGTGAAGCAGTCATACCCATTGAATTGAGCCTACCTACTCACATGGTGCTTAATTCCAGCACTCCAATAAGCGATTTGATGAGATGCTCAGATTTAGACATGCTCGAGGAAGTCTGGGAAGACGCAGCAATCCGAAATGCCGCTTATCAGCAACGGAGCCATGTTCTACAATAAACGCGTCAGGAAGTGTGATCTCAAGGCAGGAGATTATGTGCTCAAGAAAGTCATTTAGAAGCATAATAAGTTGGAGGCCAACTGGCATGGGCCTTATCGTGTTACAACGGTTGTTCGACCTGGAACCTACAGAATATAAACTTTAGAGGGGAAGAATTCAAAAATGCATGGAATGTAGAGCACCTGCGCAAATATTATCAGTAATGTAGATTCACATGTATTCCATTCTTTCAATCTGAATAAAAATGATAATTTTCCCATATTCTTTTTGGTTCAATTTTTTCAGAGTACTAGTGCTACACACTACACAAAATTCATCAACTACAGTTGGTCGACATCAACAACCACCAACTACGGTTGGTCGGCATATCAACAACCACCAACTACGATTGGTCAGCACATCAGCAACCACCAACTACGGTTGGTCGGCATCCAACAATGTTGGCACAACAATCATACAAGGCAAGGCCTGTTTGATTATGGGTGACCTCAAGAGGCATCTAAAACTAGGCAAGAAGATGGGTAAAATATCCACTGCCTAGGCACCAAGGCAATCTAGATAATATTTCTACAACTAAGCAGAAACAAGGGATGAAAATAATTCCATTGCTTAGGCACTTATGGGTGATAAGTCACTACAACTAGGCAAACAAATGGGGCAAAGTTCCATTGTCTAGGAAATCAAATCAAATCAATACAAGACAAATTGTCCCTTTATAGATACATACATTCATCAAAGTATAGTATGATAAGAAAAGCATCTTACAATTCATTTCCAAGGAAAGAAAATTACAAAAAAAATGTACTTTTTTCATTACATGATCAGTAACGAAATACAAATGTCCTATTCTATTGGTTTCTTTCCTTCAGATTTAGGTACAAGCTCCATTCCATCTGGAGGATCATCTAGGGCATAAAAAGAATTGATAAAATTCAAATCTCGCAGTATTCTGGTGTTGCTCGAGCTAGGTCGGTCAAGAAGATGTTGAGGACGAGATATCTTAAAATCTCCATGAAGATTGTAATCACCGAGGTACTTAGAGATCAAACACTAAGGAATGGAGTGAGATGGAATCCAACTAACATCCAATTTGAAAGGAGGAATGGGTAGATCAAGACATCCGGGTTCATACCAATCCCATAAGGAATTTCCTCTCTCAAGACGCATCACAGCTAGAGCATTCATCCATCCCTGTTTATACCCCCTCATTGTTTGACTGCTTTAAGTTGGAGTCAAGATGACATAAAGCCTCATTATATCAGATTGTCGATTGAAAGTTGTATCTCGCAAGCTATGATCAGAGTTATGGGCCATTGATGGCAAGTGTGTTATATGTGTAACAATAATGAGTTAAAGTGACGTAGGAGTGAAACCTAGATAGTCTTCCATGATGTGGTTTTGGAGAACGTGATGTGACATTGAGGAATAGGATCCCTCGTGATGTCGGTAGTGTGGATTTAGAGGCTTATAGGTTGTATATGACATCATATATCCTGCCTTAACCTTTAGTAGTATTAGTCTATGATTTAGTACGTGGTTTATGGCCTTAACCATTTGAAAGGGAGTTTTTGGACCCTTATGGGATCTTGAGGAAAGAGTAGTAGGTTAGACCTATGCTAGAATTTCAAACAAAAGGAAAATAAGTTTTTTTATCTAAATGTCGTAGCACTTTTTAACGGCGTAAGTGATGACTGAATGCAAGGAAATTTCGATATAAGTATGATTTAAGGAACTCTTGGAGTGTCCGTGGGACTGATTATATGTGGCGTTATTAGGAATAAAAATTAACTTGCTGTGATGCATTGAGTTGTTCAATGATCAAAGTGAGCCATGTGTAGAGGCTTGTAGACTAGTGTCTTTGCGAGTAACTGATAGTCATGTTGTGGATATTGAGAAATTTGTAGAGCATACTTACGACATGTTGTGGATATTGAAATCCTATCGTATTTTTAAGGACTTATAAGTAGGGTAAGCTTAGTGTCCTTAGGGAATGAGTTAAGTTTGGTATCACAAAACGCTAGTGTTCTAGTGATGATTGTATTACGGGTCACATAATGATCTCAGGTTTTTGGTCCAATTCTAAGGTGTGGAATCGTGTAATCCTTGGTGAGGTCATCCAAGTTGATATAAGTAGGTAAGGTAACCTTCTAAGGGTAATTGAAGATTAGTGCCTCGGTTAGGCATGACGCTCATTTATCCTAAAATGACTAGTGTAGGAAATGTACCACTTTTTTTTTTTTTTGTGTGTGTGTGTGGGGGGGGGGGGGGGGGGGGGGGGAATTATGTAAATTAATATCAACAAAAGGAACTACAACAATTGCAAGAAAAGGGAAACAATCCGTGAGAGCACCCTTAGGGGTATACCCCAAAAACGAGAAAAAAAGAAAACAAGCCAATGGGTAAAAGGCCCTAAACCCCACAAAAAACCTAGTCAAGTACTCTTTCTGGGATTCCCCAGTTCATGCAAGCCATCCAGTTCTTGAATCTCCTTCGACCTTTCTCCCAGTACGTGGCCCTGGCTCTCATCATTCCCTCAATCTCTTTGACTATGGCATCAATGCTCTTAGTCACCCTCTTAAAATGTCTAGCGTTTCTCTTAAAATGTCTAGCATTTATTTATAGACTTGTGTAGTACTTGCTATCCTTATAGTGCTAATGGCGACCAGTGTGGCCATCACGTAAATTTAGTTTGGGAAGAATCTGGAGATAGGCACAGTGATGACCTTGCATCATTAGAGGTTATAATAAGGTGAATGTTTTGCCTAGTTGGATACTGCCTAAGGAGACGTTGGGATATGGTCATGGTAAGATAAAGCATATAGTAACCCGGATGGGTTAGGTTAGTCACGACGTTATGATGACTAGAGAGATGACAAGGTCGATGTTAACAAAGGCGTTGGCATTCATCGACTGGAGCGACTCGCATCCGTCAAGGATGAAAGGAGGAAACCTTGTAATTAAGGACGAAAGTCTAGTGTTTGACTTTCTAAGGAGCAATAGGTTCATAAGATCCTTTCATCTCGAGGAGATGAGTGGTTTGTGGTTCGATTCATCATAACTGGTGACCCAAACCAGGGTGTATGACTATGCTAGGAGTTGATGAAAATGCTTAGGAGGGATCGTGGACTCTGAGCGTATTTCGTAGGTTCATCTTTCGTAAACCATAGCGGTTGCATGCAGATGGGATTCCCTCGGAACGATTATTTGTTCATTCTAATTCATTGTATTCTCTCAGTTTTGATAATTGGGGACCATGTTCCTCCAGTTCCAATAGTTGAGGATGATGTCCTTCCAATTTTGGTGGTCTGGTATTTTTCCATGTGATGGTTTGGTCATAGCGTGGCTTTTATGAGTGAGGATGGACTGGTTGTGGCCATTGCAACTCGGTAACTGATCTTTCTCTTGTTTGAAATATCCCTTTATTTACACAAGTTCTGTGTACGTGTGGTTGTACGTTCTGCAGCACGGTTTGCTCGTAGTATTCGCTTTCCTTAGGATTAGCGATCTTATATTGGCCGGTATGGCGATTAGAGGATCTAGTTTTAAAGAGAAGAATTATGATTCGAGGATATAGTAAGGTGTTAGAACTCGAGAAAAACTGGACATGTAGTGTTATTTTGTCGCATTGAATGGATTAGTATGATACTTGGATGAATGATTCATTATTAAACGCCTAGAGTGATCCAAGTTTAAAGAGGAATATTTTAGAAGCTGTAGGTAGGTGCACGATGGTGACATGGTTGGTGTGTTTCTCTTCAGAGTGAATAACTAGAAATGCGAGGTTAGTATCAAGTTTAAGTGAATTTTCACAGTCAGAAAGACACGAGAATTTGAGGGGACTCAGGATAAAGTAGTCCTAAGAATTGAAACAATTTGTGATAGTGAATAAGGGGTTAGTTGTGTGTCATTTTCTCTTGGGTTAGCGTAGATCACTAGAGTGTGCTACCGAAAGAGGCATTGGTAGGCTATGTGCACTAGAAAAGGAGTCTTAGGACTTGGGTGAGCATGATCATTGAGTGGGTGGAGACTCAAGGACAGTGATGTGACTTTGAGGGCTAGCCTGATGGAGAGCGTTAGAACATGTTGCATGTCGAGCTCTTTTATGGTAGCCCTTTTGGGAAAGAGCGTATGGTGACACCTTAGCGATTAAGTATTTTGATGATTTAACCTTGAAGGACTCCTAGACTTAGGATAAGAGTTGATAAACCCCAGGAACTTGAGGAATTAGTGGATCGATGATTTCGGCGATGAATTGTCCTAAGGAGGGGAGAATGTGACACCTGTGCCCGAAATTTTATTCCTTTTCTCGTGTAAATTTGTAATTATGTAGAAACCTTTGGGATTCGAATTGATAATGTATAGATTGTTGTTGACAATTGAATGTTCTTGTGGACCTTGTGGAATTTGTTGGGAATTGATTGGGCAAAATTGGAATTTAGAAATTTTATGTCGTTCTAACGAAGATACGGGTCATTCGAACCAGATCCTTATCTCTTTCACATAAAGTCCCTTCTAGTTCAACCGAGAAGCCCCTCTCGTTTGAACAAGCTTTTAATAAAATTCTAACGAACCACCTCTGTATTGGATTTTACCCCTCGTTAGTATGTCATTCGAACGAGACATGATCTCGTTCGAACGACCGCGCCTGAAATTTAATATTCCGAGTTGTCCTTGTGTGCTGTCGAATTTTGGACCCTTGGATGGATGATGTGTCGACCTCTGAATGCACCAGATGATAAAAAAATGTGTTAAGTGTATGGCCCTTGGTTTTTTAAATCATTTTTGGGTTTATTTGGGGTAATATAGGAGAGAGAGAGAGAGAGAGAGAGAGAGAGATGGTGGGTACTTCCCCACCATTTAATATCATTTACCTCTCTCTCTTTCTCTCTCTCTCTCTATATATATATATAGGCACACACGAGATTGTTACGAGGGTAATACAGGCACAAGCAGCAGATACTTTTTGTCAGGATCAGATTGTACGGCTTTTAGCTGAGGGTGCTGAATCCTATTCAGTGAGGTCTAATGGGGGTTTGAGGTTTAATGGGAGATTGGTGGTCCCGAAGGGAGATGCTTTACGTCTTGCAGTGATGACACAGTCGCACGACTCTAGATTTGCAGTACATCTCGAAGGGGATAAGATGTTCCAAGATATGATGTGATAATACTGGTGGACTAGGATGAAGAAGGACATTGCAGAGTTCGTGTCCAAGTGCGTCACCTGTCAGATAGTAAAACTAGACCACCAGAGACCGCCAGGGTTACTTCAGCCGTTGGAGATACCTACGTGAAAATGGGAGAGTATTTCCATGGACTTCATTACTGGGCTGCCTACATCACAGTGGGGTCACGATTCCATATGGGTTATAGTGGATCGGTTGACCAAGGTGGCTCATTTTCTGCCTGTATGGATAAATTACACCACGGGCCAGTATTCACAGTTATTTATTGCTGAGATAGTTAGGCTATATGGGATGCCCCGGGATATTGTGTCTGATAAAGACAAGATTTTTATGTCGCGCTTCTGGGAGAGCTTTCAAGAGGCCATGGGTACAGAGTTGAGATTGAGTGCAGTTTATCACCCACAGAAGGATGGACAGACAGAGCGTACCAATCAGATGCTGGAGGATATGCTACGCATGTGTGTCTTTGATTTTGGAGGGGGTTGGGAGCCGTATCTTCCACTGGTGGAGTTCGCTTATAATAACTCTTATCAGTTTACGATCGACATAGACCCATTTGAGGCTTTGTATTGCAGACGTTGTCATTCTCCCGCTTGTTGGCTAGAAGATGCTCCGACCAGAGGTGATTCGGGAGATGTCATCTAGGATTGAGCTTATCAGGAGTCGCATTCGGGTAGCCCAGGATCGACAGAAAATCTACGCCGATGCAAAATGGTCCTTCTGAAAGTTTAGTGTGGGGGACCAATTATTACTGCGCATGTCTCCTATGAAAGGAGTAATGAGATTCGCGAAGAAGGGGAAGTTGACTCCGAGGTACGTTGGACCATTTCCCATTATCGATAGGATAGTGCCGGTGGCATTCATATTGGGGTTGCCGGAGCACTTACATCGTATTCATGATGTATTACACATCTTGTCATTGACATGATATCTTCGGGATGATATGGCCCACACTCACATCGCGATAGAGGAGATTGACTTACAACCTGACAGTTCTTATGAGGAGAGTCCAGCGGCCATCCTAGACCATAGCGAGAGGAGATTGAGGTCAAAGGTAGTCCCACTTCTACGGGTCCAATGGGAGCATCATAACGTGAAAGAGTTCACTTGGGAGCGCGAGACAGATATGCGCAAAAAATACCCAGATTTATTTTTACCAGGTATGCCTAATTTTTTTGAATTTCGAGACAAAATTCCGTTATTAGGGAGGAAGTGTGTAATACCCATATTTTTATGGCTTTTAAATTGGTGATTAATGTAATTGAGATAAATTAATTTAATATTAATTCAAAATTACTAGTGTGACGAGAGATAGTATTTATTGGGAATTTGTTGAATATTACTTAATGAGTATGTGGAATTGAATTTATCAAAATTGTCACGAGTGAATTATATGACAATTATGCAAAATAAGTCGGGACGCGCCTGTGTCGTGTCGGGATTATATTATTATTATAAAAAATGAATAAATTATAAGTCGCCTGTATGGTCATTTCGATTGCGCCAACGTGTTCGTAAGGGTCGAGATAGTAAGTAAAGTGTACCCGGGGGTTTAGTTTGGGTCTCGGGGCATTTTTAGGCCTAATCGACACCCCGAAATGGCGATTTAGTCATTTCCAAATTAGGCCTTAGTTAAATGACGAAAATTGGTAATTAATATCAGATATTAGGAGAGTCTTCTAGGGTTAACATTCTCAAAAGTATAGAACGACATTGAGAGGAAGAAAGGAGAAAAGCTTTCCAAGAATCCAAGGCCAAGAACCAACCCAATTGCACCACCACCACCACCAAAACGCAGAATTGAGCGAGGGGATCAAGCCTATACCTGTCAAACTCGTGGAATCAGACCTACTATCTTAAGGCAAGTATCTATCTTGCTATTTTTCTAGTTGATATTTCACCTACGTTAGAATAGGATATATATATATATATATATATATATATATATATATATATATGTGTGTGTGTGTGTGTGTGTGTGTGTGTGTGTGTGTGTGTTCAAGTGTGTTTCATCTTCCCCAAGACTTTCCCACCATTATCACAGCTTGCCACCACCATACTACACCATTTCAAGCCTTATTCTTCCTTTACAAGCTTTATCAAGGATAAACGAGGGTTGAAGGGGATCTTGCTTGGAGCTTTCATGGAGACAGCCTTGGTGGAGCTAGGCAACCACTTTAAGACCACCTTAGGAGGTGGGAGATTGCCATATTTTTAGGCATTCATCCACCATTATTGAAGCTTCTTTGAGGTGAAAAAACTCTACTCTTAGCTTAAAACTCTATTTTTCCATAGTATTGATCTTGTTGTTGAATTTGTAAGAGTAGGATGCATATATAGTTTAACGAGGGTATTTCCTATAGTTTTGTGTAAATGGATTAAAAAGGAATTTCAAGAGTGTTGAGTAAATTATTTCAGGAAAACTTGGTGTTAACATTTTATGGAATAAAATGTTTTGAAAATAATGTTTATCTTGTTAAAGATATTTTGTGAACAAAAAAAATCTAAAGTTTTCTTATAAAATTTGGGATTTGAAAATAGGCAAATATTCAAGTTTTAAATGATCAAAATTGTCTTTAGTCTTGAAAAGCATGTTGTTGCAAATATTATGAAATTTTGTTGAATAAATCATGTGTTAAACTCATTTTCTTGGATTTTTGGACTTAAAATCCCTTTTTTCATGTGTATAAAACTTGTAGTATTTTGATGACAGGTATATAAACAAGTTTAACAGAGGTTTTAATGAATTTTACCTTGAAATAAAGAAATTATAAAATTCAGCCCTTAAAGTGTGTGAATAAGTCTTGAAAATGTGATAAGTGTATGGTCTTAATAAAAGAAAATATTTTTTTCCTATAAAGTAGTCTTCAAAATGTTCAATGATCTATAAGAGAAAGAAAGTAATGAAATAAATAGATTTTCAACTTGATAAGTATGTTACTCCAAAGCGTTAAAAATATTTGAGAAGTTGGCGTGTATAACTTAAAAATGTTTTTGGGAAAATATCACTTGTAAAAATGGAAGAAAAGGCAAGTTTGAAAATAAATGGGTAAAATGGTAATTTTACATAAAGTATAATATTTTTATGAAATAAAAATGTTGGAAATTGTGTTACAAATATAGTCTAAAATGAAAGTGTAGGGGAGGACCAAGCTCAAGGTTGATCGGCAGATAATCCTCCACAAATAAAGGATTAATGATAGAAGAAAGCAGATTGTTCGAAAGAAGATCATTCGCAGGGATTGTGGTCGCTCGAAGGACCTCCCACAAAGATCAAGCTCAATTGATAGATATGGAAAACACATTTTGTAATAGGAATTATGATGTACATGTATTACCTCCTATTATTGAAATACTTAGATGTGTTTTGTAATGAGTTTGAGGTTCGGTACCTACGAAGGACCATGTCTAGCAGGACATGGGAGAGATCACATGCTCTATCGAACAACCTCATTTTAGGAACCTTACAGGGATTTGGTTTGCAGGATTGGGAACAAGGTAATTTTGGGTATGCAATACCAACCTCTTGGCACACTTACGTAAAACCTCTATTCAATAAGTATAGTAAAGGACCGCTCGAGATACCATCTGCTAAGGGCCCTATCTCGAGGGACCTCATAGGTTACTATTTTCCACCTTTTATGATGTCGTGTTCCTGACATTTTGGGAACTCGGGAAAAGTAGAACTTGAGGGAATTTCCCATCAGCCGTCATAAAATATACCTTTGTGTCAACGTATCGCATCTTAATCAATGTAAAGGAACTCTTGATAGCACAAACAATGTTCCCGTCAAAATATAGTATCTCATTCATTTAATGCAACATCTTTAGCATTAATTTCACACCATTATCAACATTAAAAAGAGGTCAAAACATTTATTGCAGGCAAGGTCGCTCGATTTACCTTGCTCTCATATAAATAATTCTATTTATCTTTTTTAAACGGATATTTAATCAGACTTATTACTCCCAGAGATAATGCCCGATTCTCTCTAGACACGAGAGTTTGTTCATAATTTGTTGATTATTCCCTTGATCACTTTATTCTCCAACACTAGCATTCATTGTGCTTCTGGTTTGCTAGCTTTGACTTTATTTTGTTAGAGTGCTTGTTCTTTCTCCCTACAATCAACTTAGTTTTGGGGTGGGTCCCACTTCATTTACTGTGATCAAAGAGCATTTATGTTATAAGAGCTTCATGAAATATAGACTTTTGGTCTTAAATACTATTTGTTACAGACAATATAGTTATCATTTATTGTGTTGTTCTTTATGCATTTATCATCATTCTGGTAAGGTGTTACGCCTCGTTAAATAGTAATTGTATTTCAAGAAACCACATCTTACATTTGCGACTCTGTTGGGGATGTATTCTCTTTTGAGTAATGACTAATGATAATGTGGCAAAGAATATCAATTTTGATGCTCTACAACGTGAGGAAGAGGGGGACTTCACTGTCTTACCGGAGGCAGGAAAAACGACACAGGTGGAGGTTGCCCATTGGACCAATGCAAATGGCAGGGCTAAAGATCATGTTTATTGAGTTTATCAAGACTCTAGGTGCCCAGGCAGTATTGGGGGTCTCTGGGGGATCTAACTCCTTCACAACGCCACCTGAAGTGTTACGGTCTCCTTCCATTTTAGGAGGAGTTGCTCAGAGTACTACTAACAATGTTGCTGCTCTACCAACGGGATCACCAATCATGGCTCCTTCTACCGGGGGGGGGGGGGGCGCTCAAGCTAGTACCACTAATGTTGCTTCCCCACCTGTCGTAGCTCTTCTCGCCAGCATAGGAAGTGGAACACTTGTCACGCCACCAAGTGTACTCCTAACGGTGGTGGTCCCTATACAAAGTTGTTATCCACCTAGCATGGAGGAAATGAAGAAAGAATTTTGAGTATGATGGAAGTTTCTAAAGCCGAGGGAGAAGCTTCCTCGATATACGATGATTTTCGCACACCATACCGAGAGGAGTACAATAACGAACCTTATCTAGTGGGGCACACACCTATTTTTGAGAAGTACACATGAAAGGGGGGAAACCCCAAGGAGCACCTGAAAATATTTGTTAAGAATCTTGGTGCTCACTACAACGATAAGAAGTTAAGGCTGAGAGAGTTTTCCAAATCTCTGACTGAGAAAACTTACACATGGTACTCCAACTTGTCACAAGGAAGCATGGCATATTGGGAGGATCTCCATGTACAGTTTGTTCAAAAGTTCTTCTTGACCAAAGATGAATTCACCCTGACTTAGCTCGCTCGAGAGAAACAAAAGCCATGCGAGGATGTGGTGGCATATATCATAAGGTTTCTCGAGTGCTCTCTAGATGTGATAGAGGAGATGCGAGATAGGAAGCTTCTGCAATTTTGCATGGAGTATTTATTACCCGAATATATCTGTGACCCGATTAATGAGACCAGAGAAGGGACACTTTCATCCTTCATAAAGTCAGCTACGAATATTGCCTTGGTGGTAAAACCTTTACCACCAACCTTGTCAGGTTTGATGTTGAGACAACCATCTAACATGGGAAGGGAAATACCCCCGCGAGTGAACTCTACTGATGATTGGGATAGAAGTTAAAGAGTTGGCAATAACGCCCTAGGAGGAAGAGGCAACAAAAGGAAGTTTTAAAAACCCTCACTTAGTTATTTTAGCTTTTATTAAAAAGGTTAAATGAGTTCCTAATTACTTTTTGAAGCGAGTCTTGTAAAAATCTTTATTAATACACAAGATGTGTTAAAAATAGTTAGTTAGAACAATTTATTAAAGTTTCTTGGAAATAGGCTTTTAGTTTAAAACCTAAGTCTATATAAGGATATTGTAGCAATGGAAATTAAAGCAGCACACACAAAGATTCAAGATTTTTAACATGGTAAAACCCCACAAAATTGGAGAAACATCCACGGACGTCTCTACACCTCAAAATGAAAATCCACTAAAATAGTTTAAGGATTACAATCATTCAATGAGAAATACACATAAAGCATACCTATTCTAAGTCCAAAAATATACCTACGCTCCTCGGTTATTTCCTGACTTCTTTAAGGCTCTGATGTTGTCCTCTCCGTTCTTTAGATCTCTTCCTTTGCTCATTTAGCTTTAAATCGACTCAGAAGACCAGAATCTCTCAACCAACAACACTATTAAGTGATGGTGGGTGATTGTGATGTGAGTATTGTGCCTAAATCGCATGCATGCACTCACACACACGTAAGAAAAAAAACAATTCTTACCAATTACAAATAGTCTAAGTATGAAACCTCATTTTCACACTACTGAAATTAAACTTAGACTTATTTTCTCAGAAAGGTTTTAGATCTGTATATCTTCAGAATCTTTAAAACAGAGATTCTTTAGAAATTATTTATATACAAAATTTTTTGAACTGAAAAATTTATAAGATCTGAAATATGAAACTCTTTATTTTAGGTTTGTAAAAATAGAGAAAATGTTAGATAAACAGATTTACAAACCTTACAAAATAGATCCAAAATGAGAAAGTGACTTCTTTCGGAAGAAATCAAGAACAACCTAAGATCTATGTGACTATATCACTGAAATAGATATTCCAGTTTTTTAAAATAGAAATGAGATCTATTTTGTGTGAGGCGGTTGAGTGAGAGAGTTAGATCAAAGAGGATTTAAAATGTAAATAAGAAAACCTTAAACTCTCAAAATATTTTCTCTAGAAATTTGGCCAGAGTTTTGTTTATGTTTACGAATCTTCTCTCTTTTTATTTTTCTTCTCTCTCCTCTCTCTCTTTTTTCTCTCAAACCTTAAGCCTTTCCAAAGATTGAAATTGTGAAGACGCAAGCATATATTTATAGTTGTGATGGAAGGGTCTGGAAGCTTAAGGGCAATCGACGGTTGAGATTAGTTCGACTGTTTGAACTCTAAATCTTATGGCTCACAATGCACCGCATAAGGAATGATTTTGATTAGTTCTTTTTAAAGTCGCAGGGATCAAGTTACCACATACGGGCCTTAGATAACAATTGATCCAATGGTGAAGATTTGATCATTCAATACAGACACAAAAAAAACACAAAACCTTTCATTAATAAGCCAACACGTGTGTTGATGTAAAAAACTAGAATTGATCTAATTAATTAATCACAGATAAATATGAATAAAGAAATAAGACAAAGGATTTTTAAAGTGGTTCAGCCTTAGCAAAATGGCCTACGTCCACTGTTTTGTTTTGCTGGGTGCCTTAGTCTTCAGTATGTTCGCTTATGGAAGCTTGCCCCACTAGGGGGTATTACAAAGTATTTATAGCCCTTTGGGCTCTCAGTATGAATATACAATATGCCGTTATTTAATAGGCATATACATCTGTACATGATAAGAATGTTCATTGAATCTGTTTTTGTCGTTTGATCTTCCTGACTAGATGCTCAGTACGCTAAGTAGCTCGGCATGTTGAGTAGCTCGCTGTGTTGAATAGCTCAGCGTGTTGAGTAGCTTGGCACTATGAGTTGCTCAGTAAAGATATTTTATGCCACATAGGATGACACGCGTCCTCATATAATTAGTCCACGTCAGCTGACTAATTTTTGTATCAACAGAAGCCCCCAATGTTTCACAGTTGTGGTTGGATATGTGTGGAACATTATGCCCAGAAGTTGCTCGGGCATGTTTACCCAGTCTTGTTAGATTACAGATCTCCAACACTTGTGACATTTAATGATTTTGAGTGCGAAATGGCAAACTTGTAAATATTTTGAATCTTCGACAGACGCTTGGGTATTTGTGTCTTTTTCATCATTTAACCGCCGAAAATGCAATCGTCGTCTCTAGTGATCACTACTTTTCTCATTTCCCGAAGCAATGCATTTAAAGGCATTGTCTTCTACGTCTTCTATTTTTTGCCTTTTAGACTTCCAAACTCTTTGTCTTCTCACTTTTTCTTCTTATGCTCGTTCCTTCTGTCATCCACCTTAACTGAATCCTTGAGTTTCTATAAGAATTTCTTCTTTCTTCTTTCTTTGCTTTAGCCGGTTTACCTTATCGAATCATTGGATAAGTTTAGGGCTGATTTTGCGAATCCTTCTTGGGTTATTCTGGAAAAACCTCCTTGCCCTTATAATTTATTTTCTCTAGCCAAGGCACATTGGTTTCCTTCCATTTTTGTAGCTGAATGTGGTTTTTCTTTCCCGCCTAACCCCTTGTGTTTGGAATTTTGCCAATATTTTGATATTGTTCTTACAAGAGTAGTTCCAAATACATGAAGGGTAGTTAATGGCGTACATAGGTTGAATCAAATTCATGGAACTCATTTAGGGATGCCTGAAATTATGTACTGTTATAAATGGGTTACTAGCGATACCACCTTTTATTTAAAAACTAGGTATTCTAATAGTGCTTTAGTGGTCAATCTCCTTGATGCTATTTTGAACATCGAGTTGTGATGAAAAATTGGCAACACCCCCGATTAAAAGGGAGAGATGTGTACCAAGGTCCCAGATGTCCACTTTATGGCAATGGGATAGGTTGTTTTTAGTTTTTTAATTTAGCTCTGTTTTTGTTTGATGAAATGCGTCACTGACACTTATTTTTTATTTGTTGCAGTTGACAGTAAAAGGAAATCCCCAAGAGAGAGTGACATTAATATAAAAGATTTGAAATTTATCTGGGGGTTGCATCGAGCAATAGCTGGGGAACACGTGAGGACTTCCTATCTGCTGCAATACAAGAACACCACTTCTTTTATTGCTCGTCCTCTTGTTCCTCCCTTAGTGATTGACCTTGAGCAAGCTCTAGCATCTTCTTCATTTATTGAAGAAGCTTCTCCTGACTTGTGTACTGCTATTGCTGACCTAAAAATAAAGAAGAGTAAAGTGCCTGACCTCTTTGCCAAGTCTGCTCCTGGTACTGAAGGGGCGAAGAAAAGCAAAGAAGACGCTCCAGCTGAAGGAACTAAGAAAAAGGATGTTGTTCGTCCTGCCAAAGATATTAGCAAGAATCCCCCCATTGCCCCTAAAGAGGCAGTACCTTTGATTGAAGGGGTTGTCCTCATTCAAGAAAAGACAACACCTTTGATTGAAGATGCTCCTTTAAGGAGATTGAGAAGAGGTCTTGCTGAGAAGATTGTAGATGCTGCTGCCCAACCTTCTGGGGTTGAGGTTCCTTCGTTGAGAGCTAGTAATCCAGCTCTCATTGCTCCTAGCTTGGCAAAAAATTTGATCAAGTCTTGGACTCTTCTTGGCTGCCAAGCTGCTGAGACTTCTATTCCTCGGGAGAAGGTTACTGATTTGGCAGCCCAACATATTGCATCAGTAAGTATCATCACACTTACTATTTTACCTCTGTGTACCATATTCATATTCAAACTTGGGCTTCTTTCCTCTTGTAGTTTATGATGTATTTTAACAATATCCTGGAAAAGGATGAGGATATCAAGGCTTCAACTTCATCCTGTGGGGTGGAAGAAGCCTTTGTTAGGTTATCAAAATCTTTAACGGAGTCCCGACAAAGGTACGAGGAGGATAAAGCTGCCTGGGAGAATAAAATCCAATCTGCTGAGACAACTCGATAATAAGCTGATAAAGCGGCCAAAGATACTGACACAGCTCAACAGAAGGCTGATACAGCTCTGCAACAAGCTATAAATGCTTCCAAAGAGATGGAGGAAAAATTAAAAGTCACCGTTTCCAGCAAAGTGGAATCTGATGGCAAGCTTGAAGAGGCTGAATGGTGTAAGAAAGACCTTGAGGAGAAGGTGAAGTCTGCTGAGGAGCTTTTCAGGGAGAAAATTTCCTCGGAGAGGGTGAAGAGAAAAGCTGCTATGAAAAAGTCCTTTAGCTTTGGTTGGGACAAAGGATGGAACAAAGCTTTAGCTGTAGTCTCTTCCCAGATGGATTATGCGAGTTTGAAGTACTTCAGGGATGGATGGGTTGCAACTTTGAAGGAGTTAAATGTTGCTGATGATTCTGAACTATTTCAGAATCACACTCATGGCCCTCCTCTTACTATTAAAGAAGAAGAAGAAGATGAAGCTGGATCTGATGAATCTTCTATGTTGATAGTAGAACAAACACATGCTGCTACCATCCCTCAATCCTCCAAACAAGTTCAGCAGACAACAACCTCTATCGAGCAATGCAATTGCCTTCTGAGAAGCCAATTCCTTCCTCTAAATTGGCTCATGATGTTGTAGGGAATAAGGAGAAGGTGTAAAGTTATTCTGCAGTTTATTATCTTTCTCTGTTTATCCTTTTCATCTTGTACCTTTTGACTATACACTCTTTGCTTTTGATCAATAAAATGGACTTTGTCATTTACTTTGAGATTTCTCCTTTACCTGTTCAATATAAGTGTATAGTTGTTGATTTGATTTTACTTTTCCCTACTAATTTATTGCTAGGACGGAACTCTTGTCAGCACATGATACAAAGTTAATGAAGAAGTGCACTGATTACTTCAAAGTTGGTCGTACAGACTTCACTGAGGCACAAATAGTTGATATCCTGGGGCCTGATGCTTCTGAACGAGCAATTGATGCGTATTAATATTTAAAGTGCTTGCTTGATCGGGCTGTGGCGAATAATATGGCTTCTTATGAAATGATTGAAGATCTTCAGGGAATGATTGAAGAACTTCAATTGCAGCACAAAGAAGCCCCTTCTCTTTTACATGAGGGTTATGAGAAAAAGTACCAACAGTTGAGTGCTGATCGGGGTTATGACAAGTTCATTTCAGCCCATAATAAGAGAAAGAGTGTCCTAAAGCTTGAGATTTAAGATCACAGAAACATCGCTAAGTTGCTGGAAGAAGAAAATAATGCTTTGAGAGAAGAATTGAGACAACTAAAGTCTGCCTCTTCCTCTAGAGCTTTGGTACCAATAAGTGATGAGGGATTTTCATTTTTGGAAACTAAAAATGTTGCATTGAGAGAAGAATTGGAGGCTTTGAAAAGACCCAAGCCTACATCTTCCTCTCATGGTAGAGCAAGAGCTGGTCGGATCAGTATTAAAGAGACAGGGATTCAACAGGCCTTAGAAAATCAAGTTGTTCAACTAAGGTAAAAAATCAAGCCTTGGCTGAAATGTCCCAGAAAATTCAAAGTCTTACTGAGTAGCCTTCCAATCAAAATTCTTTGTTGGAGAGTAAAGAAAATTTGGTTAAGAGGCTTCATCAAAATGTTGAGAGATTGACATATCAATTCCACAAGTAGCCTCAAGAGTTTTGGATGGACTACCAAGGCACTTACTTATAATGATAGTATCCTATTAACTCGGGCCGAGCATACATCCTCAAGTAATAACAGGAACGATTCTACATGTCCACCGAGTTATTAAATGCCTATGACATGACACTACCCCAAAGGTTAAGTTCGTCTAATCACATCATCGTTACTAATTACCCGTAAGTACCTAACTAAGGAACTGAATGCGTCCTCATTACAAAACTAATACCATTTAGACATGGCACCATAGTCACCCAATCTCCATATTTGACTTTAAACAACTCATGTCTGCAATTTGATGGATGCTATTACCCTTTATTAATATCTTTTAGACCTCTCACATCGACAAAGGTTGACACAAAGCACCTCACACTAAAAAAACTGCGATGTCGCCACTATTGGATCTCATAAACACTCGCAAATTACTAACATGTCTAAATCAAAAGCAAAGAAGCTATTAATGGCAACTAACTTGGCCACATTCTACTTGGCAATGAACTACCCATCGTGTTAATCTCCCTGAGTCCACCATCAAGAATGCTAATTGAACAAATCCAGCGTGACTGACCCAAAACCAACATCGATGTTAAAGATCCACTATCGACCTCACAACATCACTCCTAAAAGGAACCTTGAACCTCGAGCTCTGATACCATTTATAAGGCCCGACCCAAATTTATGGATTACCTGTGGTCGACCCGGTCTAACCCGATTATTAGGTGTGAAGTGTAATGAGGCAACCTAAATAATGTTGCTAGTCTAATTTTACTTGATTAGGGTTTCACTTGTTTAACATGGGATTCCAATTTAAATCAAGTTATGTGAGGGATTTGTGGGAAGCATCCCCAGAATCCAAGCATACAAAGCTACTTATTTAAGCTCTTCCCTATGCTCTATTAGCTCTTTGGGTTCTCTGCGCTGGTGTACCCTTACAATCCTTGGGCCTAGATGATCAAATGCAGAGCCCCTAGAACTCTTGGCCTCTCTGCTGAATAAGTTTTTTCAATACCATAACATGTCAACCTGATGGTGGACATCGTCCTAGGGCAATAGGACCAGTCATTCCACAATCCGAAGCATTTGGACCTGCTACCTTCATCTTAAGATCCCAATTCGACCTATTAGGATTGTCTAATGCCTTGTTATAGTGAGCATGTCTCTTATCCTTATGTAGAGGGGGGCTTGAAGGTAATCCTGAGATTAGGGATAATCCCCCCATTTATAAAAGTGTCTAGGGTTAAGGCAGCATGGCAGATCAACCTGGCAACTCAGAAAGGCATCTCAGCGCGACATTTCAACGAGGCAGCTTAGCGTGGCAACTCATACTTTAGCTGGTTGTGTTACTTAGCCATATTGTATCTTTTGTTTGTAATGACTATGAGCTATAACGATTGTAATGAGAATAATGATTTTGTGTGAGGTCAAATGATACTCGTGAGAGACCAGGATTGGCAGGGCCTGGGAGAGCTTTCATGCTCTATCGAACGACCTCGCAGTGGGAACTTTGAAGGGACTTGGTTTGGAGGTTTGAGAAGTGAGGTACCGTTGGGGTTTGTCCTGACCATCTTAGATACACCTGGTAAAACACCGAAAGACCCTGACCGTGGAACCTTGGGCGGAGAAGCTTTGAGTTTTATCGGGCGTTGAGTTATGAGCCAAATGACCCTCTACTTAATGTCACATCCACTTTATCTGATGTCACTAACCAGTTAGACAATGTCAAACCTGCACTTGAGTAAAACACCGTGGTATTTGGGGCTATTAGATAGCTGGTGAGCCACCTCTGTGACGGCAACCCCTTGACACACAGTGGTTTGGCAAAAGGCATGTCTTGGCATTTAATGCTTATGACGTGGAGATAACTAGTGCATCAAGTATCTAATGCTTGTGACATAAAGTATAAGGGATGGGGAAAAGAGTGAAATGCTCCTCCTTCTCTCTAGAAACCTTCTTGCCAAACACACCTCCCTTCCTCAACCACCAACCAAATAATCAGCCATGGCTACACCCAACCCAATAATCAAAGCCACCCAAATTAACTGTCCTGCTCCTGTAGGTACACCCAGTACCATGGTTGCTGCCACTTCGATTGCTGGAGTCTCCACCTCAAATCGACCATTTGAATCTATGCCTCTATTTGATGATGGAAGTGTTGTTGCTATGAAGGAAATGGAAGAAGGCCAAATTGGGTTTGTTGATGGCCAGCACGAAGATAATCTCAACAATGATAAGATGATTGAAATGAATATGGAGAAAATGGCATATGCCAAATTCATCCAAACCCGGCCTATCTCATGATGACATAATGCACGCCAGGTATTCGAAGAATTCTCTAAGTGAACTGTCTCCAAAAATAAAGGATGTCTCATATCAGATGCAAGCAGTGGAAGGGGAAAACACTGAAAGTACAAATGGAACAAATAATGAAGCTAGAGGAAACAAGGATGACCTGAAGCAACCTATGAAGTCTTGGAAGTCTGTGATTACAGAAAGTAGTGACCCTAAGATCAAACCAAAATTCATACTCAAATAGCACAAACCTACTATAGTTGATGACAGGATTCAAGTCCAACCCCCTATTGAAGTGGCCAATGCTATTTCTTGTTATAGTGGGACTAGTTTTTATAATCGTATTAGGAATATTTCTTTCTCTTCTACTGTGTACTGCCTTTGGATGGAGCGTAACGCTAGACATTTTAAGCGGGTGGCCAAAAGCAAGGATGTCATTGTCAGATATATCGAGGTTATGATTAGAGCGAGAGTCGAAATGTGGAGCAGGGGGACGGGGAGATTTGAGAACTGGATGGATTGCATGAACTGGGGTATCCCGGAGAGTGCTCTTGATTAGGGGACTGCGGGGTGTGGGGCTTCTCGCACTTTTTTTCAGTTGTTTTGTTTTTCTCCCCTTTGGGGTATACCCCTAGGGGAGGTGCTGGGTTTCATCCCTATGTGTACTTGTTGTAGTTGCAGTTGTTGATATATATACATAATATTTCCCAAAAAAAAAAGAAGTGGCCAAGCTTGGGTACTCCCAGATGGAATGTTCGAGTGTGGGGTTTTTTCTTGGCAAAAATCTTCCCTTTTCTCTTGTTAAGAACATTGCCCACAGGATTTGGGATAAGTATGGGCTAAACAAGGTCATAGCCAATGATCAAGGTCACTACATCTTCATGTTTGATAACCAGGAAAGTAGAAATGAAGTGGTGGAAAGTGGTCCTTGGCATTTTGATGGGAATGCCATTATATTACAGAAATGGTATCCTGAATGTAACTTTTCTAAAGAAGCTATTGTAAGAGTTCCTGTTTGGGTCATGTTTCACAATGTACCTATACAATTCTGGACAGAGGAAGGCCTGAGCTACATTGCTTCTGCAATTGGTGTGCCACTTTATGCTGATTCAATCACTGAGGATATGAGGAGAATAAGCTATGCCCGTATATGTGTTGAAATTAAACCCCAAAAGAAATACCCCGCTTTCGTTGATTTAAAAATGGAAAATGGGGAATTTACTCAAATCAAGATTGAGTACCAAGCAATGCCTCACTCTTGTAGTCACTGCATTGCCTTTGGCCACACTATTGGTAAATGCACTAAGATTGATAAGGGATTGAGAGGGGAAATCATTCCTCCTAAAATAACTGAGGTATATAACAATGTTGGGTGGATACCAGTAGTGGGAAAGTCTAAGACTGACCATCAGGTATCAAAAGTAGCCAAGCTCACTGCTGTTACTGAGCCAGATGCCTTAACCAACCCCTCCATAACTGTATCTACCCCTACGCCCAAGACTAAAACCCCCATAACCTCTTCCACCAATTTATTCGAAGCATTAATGGATGTGGAACTTGAAGAACACACTGAGGATCTTACACCCCTACCTTCTGGTATTGTCCTCAAAATCAGAGCAGTGGATGAACTTTCAAACAAAAACAAGACTGCTACTGATACCAACTCATCTAAGGGTAAGAAGAATAGGAAGGGGGGTAACAAAAACCAATACTCATGACCAAGATTGCTTCTTGGAACATTAGGGGGTTGAATTCCCCTCACAAACAGAAGGAGGTTAAAAAGCTGATTCAGGACTATAAACTTAGCCTTGTTTGTCTCCTTGAATCCAAAGTTAGAAGATGCCATGTTGCCAAGGTGGCTCCCAACAGTTTCTGGAATTGGAATTACTGCCACAATTGTCCGGATAATGGGGGGTGGCTAGAGTTTTCTTAGCTTGGGACCCCAACATGTTTGAAGTGGAGATACTCTCCTCCCATTTCTAGGCCATGTTTTGCAAGATCAAGCTCTGCGGCACTAACAAGTTTTTCTTTGCAACCTTTGTTTATGGCCTCAACATTCCTAATGATAGAATTCCGCTTTGGAATTTCCTTAGACAAAACAACAGCTACTCAGATAATAATCAATGGATTATTTTGGGGGATTTTAACACTGTCAGAACCAATGAAGATAAACGTGGCAGGTTGGGGATAGATACTAGAGCTGCTGCTGAATTCAATAACTGCCTCGGAGACATCTTGATGGATGATATGTTATCTACTGGTCTCTGGTTCTCATGGATTAATAAAAATGAAGGTATGGAGAACACCCAAACTAGAATTGATAGGGTGTTTCAGAACCCTCAATGGAGTCTCTAACCTTTCCTGATTCTAATGCTAATTACTTATGTCCAGGGGTGTCTGACCATAGCCCCATTGTTATTACCTTCCTCAATCAAACCCGCAAGCCCAAGCCTTTCAAATTCTTTGATTACTGGATGAGGCACTCTGAGTTTAAAACCATTCTTGAAACCTCTTGGAATGAAGATTGTGCTATGTTTCCTATGGCCAAGCTCTCCCAAAAGCTCAGAAGACTCAAACCTCTTCTTAGAGGGTTTAATCACAAGTTTTACTCCAATATTTCTGAGCGTGTGAAAACTGCTAAAGGCAAGTTGGATTTCATCCAATCTTCTCTGGACTTGGATGGGTCTAATATATTGCTTAGACATGAGGAGGAGGAATGTTCTAAGCTATACAATTCCCTTCGTGCTGCTGAAGAGGCCTATTTCAGGCAAAAAGCTAGAATTAACTGGCTGCATCTTGGTGACATGAATACCAACTTCTTCCATAACAAAGTCAAATCCAACACCTCTAGAAGGAAGATTTTATGTATTCAAAATGCAAGAGGTGATATTGTTGAAGGGGTTGAGGCAGTTAATGAAGAGGCCATTGGGTTCTTTTCCAATCTGCTAGGTAGGGAGGGGAGGGGAGTCAGTACACCTTCGATGCTTATGAAGAGAAAGCTTGATCCTTCTCAATGCCACTCCCTTATTGCCCCTATTACTGATCTTGAAGTTAAAAATGCAATGTTTTCCATTGCATCCAATAAAGCTCTGGGGCCTGATGGTTATAGTGCGGGGTTTTTCAGAAAGAATTGGGATGTTGTGGGAGATGATGTGGTGGATGCTACTCACCAGTTCTTTAACCATAACTATATGCCCAGACAGTGGAACTGTACCTACCTTGCCTTGATTCCCAAAACTCACAACCCAAACACTATGGCTGATTTCAGACCTATTGCCTGTTGTAATACAATTTGCAAGTGCATTTCCAAGATCCTCACCTTAAGACTTAAACCTCTCATGCCTCTCCTCATCAACAATAGTCAAGCTGCCTTTGTCTATGGGAGATCCATTTCAGATAATATCCTTCTGCTTCAAGAACTTATGAGGAATTACCATAGGGACTCTAGCCCCCCGAAATGCACAGTTAAAATTGATATCATGAAGGCTTATGACTCTGTCGATTGGGACTTTTTGCTGGATATTTTGGCCCAAATTAACTTTCCTCCCAGATTCATATCCTGGATTAAAGCTTGTGTTTCTTCGGTTTGGTATTCTATCAGTATCAATGGGTCTCTTAATGGGTTCTTTGAAGGTAAAAGGGGGCTGAGACAAGGGGATCCCCTCTCTCCTTTTCTCTTCCTTACTGTTATGGAGGCTCTGTCCTGCACGCTGGATAAACACACGAGTAGGGATGCTTTTACTTTCCACCCCAAATGCAAAGAAATCAACATTAATCATTTGTGCTTTGTTGATGACCTGGTGGTGTTTAATAGTGGTGATACTCAGTCTGTTGGGTGTATTAAGGATGCTCTTGATGAATTTGCTGATTTCAATGGGTTACATCCCAATCTCTCTAAGAGTAAATTTTACTGTTCTGGAGTTAATGATGCTACCATCAATGTTATATCTTCCACTCTGGGATTCACCCACCAAAAACCTCCTTTCAAATACTTGGGAGTCCCCCTCATATCTACCAGACTCAAGCACTTGGATTGTATTGATCTTATTGACAAAATTACTAACAAGGTTAAGAGTTGGACAACCAGATTCCTT
Source organism: Sambucus nigra (assembly GCA_949130495.1). Taxonomy (NCBI): domain Eukaryota; kingdom Viridiplantae; phylum Streptophyta; class Magnoliopsida; order Dipsacales; family Adoxaceae; genus Sambucus; species Sambucus nigra. The sequence continues at coordinate 207,103,135 of OX422208.1, forward strand.
AGTTATGCTGGGAGATTGCAGCTAGCTATTTCAGTCCTGTTCAGTTCCCAGATCTATTGGGCTTCATCCTTCCTAATAGTGTGGTGAAGGCTATAGAGCAATGCATTAGAGACTTCATTTGGACTGGGCCTGAGCTCAAACACAGTGGTGCAAAAGTGGCTTGGGATGAGGTTTGTAAACCAAAGAAGGAAGGGGGTTTGGGCATCAAAAGTCTGAGTCAGTGGAACAAGGCAGCTATTATGAAGAACCTATGGAACCTATTCATGAAAAAGGATAGTCTTTGGGTCAAGTGGTGTCATACTTACAAGATTAAAGGTAGAAGTATATGGGCCATCAACATTCCCCAAGACTCTTCGTGGAGCTGGAGGAAGATTCTAAAAGCTAGAGAGGACTGCAGACCTTTGATTAAGGCTACTATAGGTAATGGTAGGAACACCTTCATGTGGCATGATAATTGGCCCCACTTAGGTCCTCTTCAACCTTTATTTGGGGATAGAACCATCTATGATGCAACTAGTAATTCTAAAGCCAAGGTTTCTGACTTCATTAATGGTTTCAATTGGAAATGGCCTGCAACCAACACTTAGGAGATGAATGATATCAAGTCTTATCCCCTGCCTCCTATCAATCCTCTTTTGACTGATAGTGTAAAGGGGATTCCCCACAGCTATGGGAATTTCACTATAGCTTCTGCTTATAATGCCATTTGTCCTAGGGGGAATGAATCTCTTTGGCATGGTCTGGTCTGGAATAAGGTTTGCATTCCTAAATGTTCCTTCATTCTCTGGCTTGTTTGTAGAAAGGCCCTTGTGACTAAAGACAAGCTCTTTGATTGGGGTCTTATTGGCAACAACATATGCATGCTCTGCAACTCTGGGATGGAGACGATCAAGCACATCATGAATGAGTGCCCCTTCTCCAAGATGGTTTGGGATGAGGTTCTTTTTCATAATCAGGATTATAGAACTCTAGAGAGCTAGGATATGGAGATCAGAAGAGCCACTGTGGCGGATAAAGGGAAGAACCTCAATTCCAAAATTAAGACCACGTCCTTCTCTGATACCACGTACTGCCTTTGGCTAGAGAGGAACAGTAGACTCCACAACAAAGGTTCTTCCTCTAGCAATAAGCTGATTAGAAATATTGAGGAGTTGGTGCAGGGCAAGACAAGTAGGTGGAAAAAAGTCAAAAGATCCTACACCAACTGGATGACTTGTAACTTGTGGGGGTTACCTTATTCTCTTTTGTTTGATTGATTGGTTTGTTTTGTTGGTCCTAGAATCATGTTTCTAGATGACTCCTTGCCTGCGGGCTGATGTATACGGGTTCCTTTGTTTCTAATACATATTTAATTACCGAAAAAAATAAAGTATGAGGGATGTCTTTCACAAGGCATTAATGACCGAGTTGCCTCGGGGGTAGCGTGGGGGGCTATTTTAGGACCCCAACCACCTCTGAGGAGGGATCATGTTATTATTGAGAGTTCAGAAGTTATTACTATAAAGAGATTTATTACGAACCAGAGAGTCTACTCACCCACCATTATCATTTATTACGAAGCTTTAATATTTGGCAGAGATCATTGAGGGTGGTAGGGGTATTTTGCTACCTACCAAGGTGTATCTAGGGTGCTCATTTTCTCTCTTCCTCTAGGAAAAGTTTCTTCTAAGTTCATTACAACCTTCAGAGTTATACATGAGAGATTTGTGAGTTCAAACTGAGTCTATCTTCATTGAGTCGTGTTTGTATGTCCTGTAATCAATAGTGTTACTAGTTAATGTATCATTACTGTACTCAAAAGGGGTTATGCCTCCATCTAATCTAAACTACCCTCTTACACCTTATAAGGAGCAGGAGGCGACAGATCATGCCTCCTATCAGATTTCTCATCCCCTATCGGGACCAAGTCTGTTTCGGGCCTACTATCTAGCCAAGAATGTCTATGTTTTTCACACTTTCTTAAATCGCCTCTTAGCATCTAGCCAGGCTCATTAGGATTCCCTCAAAGTTTCCCATACCAACATGCATAGAAGGAGGAATTGCTTCTGCAGCATAGCTACTTTCTAGGTTGTGAGCCATGTTTTATAAATTTTAAGAAAAATGGAGTATCGCAAATACTGAAATAGGGAACACCAAAATGATGACAGAATTTATAGGAAAACGAATCCAAAGAAGGATAAGTAGATCCAACCGAGGATTCAAGGAATTTAAAGAGAATTGAAAGGAAATTATTTATTTACAGACTCTAACCCAACAAAACACAGATGAAACGGATTGTCATTCCTATTTTCTCATAACTGCGTATCCTCTAGTTATGAATCAAAATGGTGGAAATCAACATATGGATTTTCAAGTTCCTACAAATGGAGCCAATCTAATATCTTCTAAAACTAGTATATGAATTAGGGCCTTAGATACACTAATCTTAAACTATAACAGATAAATAGGTATAAATAGTAATTATGCTAATCTAGAGCAAGCATTAGAGAGAGATGAGAGAAAGATATGGAAATCGGATTTCAGTTGTTCAGCCCAAAGTGATGCCTACGTCCACAGGTGTAGTGTAGATTAAATTGATTCTAATGGGAAAAAGCCATGGGTATAGTTACAAGATCTCATGTTCACTCTAGAAATGGACAGCATAACAGTAGGGAAAATATATCTCGATCCCTCATAATGAGGTATTGCATGCTATTTATAGGCTGTCAAAGGAGAGAGACTATAGTGGTAAGCAATTACAGCTTTTGCATGGAAGTAGGGTGGATAATCATGAGGTTATTACGCACAAATGGTGGAAGGATATTTGCATATCTCCCACATGTGCGAGTGATGTGACCGCTACTGACGTCATTCTATCACATGGTGAATGCTTGTTATAAAGGTGTTATTAACTATTGTGAGCTTTATGACTTAAATAGACCAGTTGTCATGCATTGATTGGTTCTTGGGTTGCGCTATACTCATGGTACAATAAGCACAATGGTGCCAAAGTGTCTTTGAAGGAGGTTTGTATGACGAAGAGGGAAGGCGGTTTGGTGTTGAAAAATATTGAGGCCTATAACAAAAGTTGCCATCGTGAGACATCTCTGGAACCTTTATTGTAAGAAGGACAACCTCTAGGTCAAATTGGTGACATGCAAGATAAAAAGGTTAGGCAATCAGCATACCAAGTGATACCTCATGGATCTTCAGGAAGAAGATCCTAAAAATTATAGAGGACTGTAGGCCTCTCATGAAAGTCATTATTGGGAATGGTAGGGATACATTTATGTGGCATGACAATTGGCACCACCTTGGCCCCCTCCATCATCTCTATAAGGACAAAGTTATATATGATGCTACTAGCAAATCAAAAGACAAAGTCTCCAACTTCATTAATGGTTCTAACTAGGCTTGGCCTAACTTTGACTTGGGAGCTTAATGGTATCAGTAACTCCCTTTTCTACTCTCTCTGTGATGAAAATGTTGTGTGGATCCCTGCTGTTAATGGAATCGATCTTATTTAATCCACCTATGAGACTATCAGGAACCATTTCCTTGTCAAAAATTGGTGTGGAACAATGTTAATATTCCTAAAAGTTTTTTATCCTTTGATAGCATGTAAAAATTATCTCTCTACCAAAGATAAGTTGCTTAACTGGGGTTTGATTGATGATGATACCTTCCACTTATACACCAGTAGGCATGAGGTTGACTACTCGTTTGTAAAATATGTGTAGGAAGAGGTTCTCAACATAAATTAATGCTACAGAAGCTTTGGTAGTTGGGAGAATAAGATAATCTCAACTACAATTGATGCCTGTTAAAATCCTATGTCAAAAACTTAAGAACCTTATCATTCTCTACCACTATCTATTTCATTTAGATATAGAGAAACAATAGGATTCCCAAAAGATTGGCCAAGACCTATTTGGTTTTTATCAAGCCTATTGAAGATATTGTGCATGCTAAAGTTCAAAGCTGGAGTAAGACTATAAGAAGCTATACTAACTAGATGGTATGTAATCTGTGGGGGCTCTCTCACACTATTATGCATTCTTAGTAAGGATAGAATATTTCTATTTGATTTTCCCTCCTTGTTTGGGCCTTTATCTTTCTCTTTGATGCTTGTTATTGAGCCAAATTCCCTTGTTAGGGTGCTAGCTCTGGTTGTTTAGCTTTTTATTTTTAGGCTTTTAGTCATGTGGTCTCATGGGGAGATTTATCCCTCATTAGACATCACTCCTTTATAATATAGATTTAATTTATCTAAAAATATTCCTAACTTTAGTTTGTTTGTGGGGGAATTTAGACCCCTAATGTCCCATGAAGCTAACTTTATCATCTTCTATTCTTCCACTGACTTCTTCTTACCTTGCCACTAGTGCTCTTAGTGGTGGCCTACAAGCTTTGGTTCTTATCTTGTAGATCATCTACTAAGTTAACTCTTAGGGTAAGCCCTGTGGGTTTGTAGATTCAAATTCACTATCACAATTCTGAAGATCAATAAAAGAGTTAGAAGTAATAACTTTAGGGGATTGAATGTTGGCTTCAGCATCATGGGTACCAGAGAAGCCCCCAATCTCCATAAAAGTATTATTCTCACCTCTATTAGTACCCACAACCCCAATCTTAATGGTGATCTTATGATAATGCTTCCCGGTTACATTGGTCCAACCCTCTTTGTCACATGTAGTAGCAGCAGACGTAGCATCATCCATAGGAGGGAACGTTGCAACATTATTGGCTAGGTTGTTTCTCCATCCAAACACTTTACTTTGGTACACTTAGAAATGAAGTGACAAAAAATAAGCAATGTGATAAAGAATATGGTAAGATATTATATTCAATATTTACACATGTAGTAGTTCCATATTTTAATAAGAGATCCAAAGACTTTGGATATACAAATTTTGGATTTACTTCCAATTAAATATGACCATAATTGATCCTCTTCATATCTTTAGTTACAATATCAACATTGATAGGGATTCCAACTGCGCTGGATATGTAACTTAAACCTTCTTCAGTCCAAAACTGCATGGGCATGTTGTGGAATTGCACCCAAACTGGAATTTTATCAGTTATGGCTTTGGTGAAGTTGAAGTTTTATTGCCATTTCTTCAAGATGATAGGGTTTCCTACAAAATGCCACGGACCATTCTCCACCACATCATCTCTGCAAGTAAGGTTATAAATCTCGATGAAGAAAAATCCTAGATCATGAGCTATAAACTACGATAGACCAAACTTATCCCATTTCTTATGGGAAATGCTATTAATAAGGGAAAAAGTGAGTTTTCTTCCCCAAAAGAATCCCACATAGCTACTCTCCCATTGAGCATAACCAAGCTTGGCCACCTCAAGTGGTGGTTTAACCTAAACTCTATCATCAACTATGGATGGTTTGTGGTTAGTAAGCTTGAACTTAGGTTCCCTCTTATTAGCCACAACCGAACTCCATGATTTTTTGGTCGTTGTAGCCTCACCATTACCATTGTTACACAAAGACATATTGGAGGCTGTCGGATCTTTTAAAATGTTGGATTTTCTACTAGCTATACCCTTTATTCCCATATAATTAAGAAGAAATACTACTAGGGTCTGAAGTAGGTGTACTCTTGACAAACTTAGCTAACTTGCTCATACAACTTTCCACGTTAGTTATTGTAGTAGACTGGTCCAAAGTCTGTATCTTTGGTTGTTGGCTTCCCTTCTAGTGTCCGTTAATGGAGTTTTGTTGCTTGTTCCCACCATTAGTAGCCAGAATAAATTGATATCATCATGGTTAAACCCTTACTCTTCAAAAACTAAAGTTAAACGTTCTTCTCGTCGTTAAGTTCTTGCATTCTAGACACATTAGCATTAGTTCTCTTAATGCTTTCTTCAATTGACATAATTTGGTGCTCTTCTACAGCTTCATCGTCAGTCTTAACTAGCCTTGGTAATGTAACAGAATCATATAGAACCAAAGGTAGAGTGAGGGTACTCTCCATATGAGAAGAGGGTTTCAAAGGAGCTGGTGCAATAGAAGGACCCACCTTCAAAGGACTTGGTGCACCCTTAATAGAAGGAGAAAACATGGAGGTTAGGAAAGATGGAGTTTATATGGAGATGAAGGAGTATAGGACTATAGTGAAGTAAGAGAATCTAGAGAGAGGAGAGAGCATTTTGATGAGTCGTTTGTTAACGGGTTGAGAGTTCGACCTTCTGAAATCTTTTTTGAGCTGCTAATATATTTTAACATCTCGTATACTTTACCTTTAAAATCTCTAATTCTTTTAAATCCCTTCTTCATGTTTTACTATTTTAAAAGGGAATGGGGTGAGTCATAGATTCCATACACTAAAGTCTTAAAAGGGGGAAAACATCCTGTGCCCACAAAGCACTGATGGACCTCATAGTGGAGGTTAGATAAAGCAACAAAAGAACTCTTGCCTTAGGTGGAATCATTATTTGACGAGAGGTGAGAAATCTCTTAAGCTTGTCAAAAGCTTCTTATTATGGTTCTTCCCATTCAATCTTCGTGGTCTTTCATAATAGCTCCATTAGTGGATGAGTTATCTTAGATAACCCAAGAACAGATCTCCTCAAGTAAGAAATATTTTTTAAGAAGTTCTTCAGCTCCTTCTGTGTCTTTGGAAATGGCTTGTAATGGATGGATTTTTGTTGTCTTTATTCCATCTTCGCTCCTTGCCAGTCAACCATAAATCCCAAGAATTTTCCACTTGTTACACCAAAGGCGCACTTGAGTGGGTTCATCTTCAGCTTGTACTTTCTATATCTGTTGAAAATTCTTTTTTTTGGTAAGTAAAAAATGCATTAAACAAAAAGGGATATACAAGAGGAAAAGGAGGGGCATACCCCTCCTGGGGTCAATTTAATAGCTGAAAAATAACCCTAGAGCAAGAAAGGGCAAACAAAACCATACAAGATAAAATAATCAGAAAAGAAGGAGGTTCTCATCAAGCCCCTAGTTCATACAACAAAGCCAATTGTCGAAGTTCCTTTTAGACTTCATCCAGTTATAAGACTTGCATTTGACAAAGAAAGTAATCTCATTCCTGATTCCAGCATGGTTGGACCTAGTGTTCTTGAAAATTCTGTTGTTTCTCGCCATCCATATACAGTATATAGAAGCAATGAAGGAAGAGCATCTAAGCTTATCAATGAAAGTTTTCCCTTTAAAATGAGTTGCTGCATCATAAATGATATCATCCCAATTTGTAGCATCACTCGAGTAAAAGTTTTTGTACTTTATCTCCTCCCAGATCCCCATTGAGAAAGTTTATTTGAAGAATAGGTGACCCTTAGTCTCAATTTCATTTACATAAACCACACACATATTGTCCTGAGAAATGCCCTGTACAAGAGTTTTATCTTTTGGATTGAGAGTATCCTTACATAAAAGCACATTTAGAGATCACTACTTATCCAAACCAAATGGGACCATTCAGGATGGTTGTGATACTACCTAATGGAATCCCCATGCAGAGTTGATGGTGAAGCATCCATTGTAATCCCCCGACTCGGATTGGATTACCGTTGGAATAACCCAAATCCGAATTGGGGTGTTAAAGGGGGAAGGGGGAAAAAGTTTACTTTATTATTTAAGAAAAATATTTATTTAATTGATTTAAGGACATGATATTCATTTGTCAAATTTTAAATTAAAAAGAATAAACGTTTGACATGCCTAATAAATTCAACTTATGAAATTGTCCATGAAATCCCATGTAATACCACACTTAATCTATCGTAAGACAACACAATAGTCCAAATCCCTTAATAAAGTTACAAAATATTAATTATAAGTGCTACAAATATAAATCTTAAACATATTATAAAACGGTCAATAGAGTGTCTAACGTCGAGTCACAACCTCCGCATCCTTACCGAGATCCTTTCCAGTGTCACCAACTGAAGTACCTGGGGTGGGGAAAAGTAAGGGGGTGAGCGAATGCCCAGTGGGGTGGGAAATACTAAGCAATAATTTGATAATCAAAATACTATACATATACAATGTCTTTCAGTGTTTTGTAAAATAATTTCCAATTCATTAACTGTTAATACAACTACATGCAATGCATTCGGGCTATACGCCCAACTCACACTTAAGTATTTTTCATGTCTCGTACCAGAGACTTAACTTATTAATCCAACTATGTTGTCATTTAATAAAATCCATTTACTCAAATTCATTAATCCATTAATTGTCCCAATCATTCATGAATATTACTTTTATTACTTTGGAATTTGCCAACATCCATGATTTCACGGCCTTTCACCGTCGGTATCGAGCACACATATGTTACACTGGCCAGGTTGTTTGGAGTCTTTCACCACTAGGGACGGCATGCCCTCAATTATTCTTTCCGACAACATCCGAATATCATTATCTTTTCATATATTCACATTCTTCTGAATATTCACATTCTTACAATTATTCTCATTATCCCAAGTACTCGCATTAATCTTTTGGTGTTACTTCTTTACTTCATTATTTGCCTTACTTATAAAATAGTCATGGAGGCCAACTAATAACAACATCGTACTTTGAACACTAACATACAATCATCATTTACCCTATTTATTCGTTAATGCATTAACACATTTTTAGTACCTTCAAAATGATTTTACTAGCATTTAAAGTAAAGAAACATTATCTTCCACTAGTTTTTCACATAATTACCAAAATTGCCATTACGCCATTTTTACACCAAAAATGCATCCTTTAAATGGGTTTTCAAGGAAAAAACATATCTTTATAAGACCTTACTGTTCTTCTATAATATTTTACTCATTTAATCATAAACTTAATTATTAAAGTTACCATTTTAATGTAGGGTTCAAATATAAGATTTTAAATGAGTTTTCTACACTATTTTAAATCATTATCATCACTTTTTAACATCATCAAAATAGGGGCTGAAATTTATCATTCTTTCAAAACATGATGAAATCTATCTATTTCATTTCAAAAGATATCATTTATCATGGCTAAAAAAATTATTCAAGTATATTTCACAAGAAATGAGGATTTCTACCTAATAAATCCATGCATATGCATCCTACACATTCATTTTCAAGTAGCATATGATTATAACATTTTTTTAACACTTTTCATGTTCTAATCATTCATTTATACAAGCATGATATTATGAAATTTAATCAACAAAGCTAGTTCATTTTAACACATAAAAGCTTGGGTTTTCATAATAGAAAATACAAGAACTAGCAATTGTTTACAAGAATCATCTTTCATCAACATAGGTACTTTAAGCTTTTGAAAATATAAATTTAGGAAGAGGAGATAACTTTGGAGAAGAAAACTTGAAGTCCTCCTAGAATGCTCCTAAATTCCACTCCTATGCTCCCAAAATCAAGATTTCAAGCCACACTAAGTTGACCCACCCCTTGTGTGATGTTTTAATGGAGTTTTGAGCTTCTTTAATGCAGTTTGAGGAGATAGAATATGGGCATAAAGGTGAGCTACAAAATTTAGAAGTATTTTTGCCCTTGAGGTTATAATAGAGAGGAAGAAGATGGAGGAGTTTATATTTTTTTGGTTTACTATGTTCATGAATCCCCCCACCCTTATTTATATCAATTTTAAGCTTCCCTTTTCAATATTTTGACTCATTTAAGTCTCCTGGGTTTGAAAATATAAGTGAAACACGTTTTTTCCCAAGTTGGAAAATATAAAAGCCAACCACCCAACAAATGAGCCAACCACCCAATAAATGAACCAACCCACCACCTAAAATAATTTTTTGACATAAATCCATCTAAAACGGGCCCTAAACCATTTTTTTTAGGATGATGAGGAAGGGAAAGTTGTTCAAAATTAAATTTTACATTTGTTTGTCAAGTTTCAGATTTTTCTGAGCACTTTCATTTTTTTGATGAAAAAATGAATTATTTATTTATTTATTTATTTATACACACACACACACACACACATACACACACACACACATATATATATATATATATATATATATATATATATATATATATATATATATATATATATATATATATATATATATATATATAGACCAAATTGCGTAAAACTTTACCAAGGTGCTTAAATAAACCATATAAACACAAATAAATTCCCATGTGAGACATGCAAATGTAGATTTTTTGTTAATGGCATGTTGACATATGAATAGGTCGAAATACAAGTACGTAATAAAAAGTGTGGTTATGACATTCTCCCTTCCTTAGAAAATTTCTTCTCCGAAATAAATCCTAAGTCACTCAAACAACTGTGGATATTTCTTCCGCAGCTGGGCTTCACGCTCCCAAGTAGTGCCTTCAACACCCTGTGATTCCCAAAGGACTTTCACTAAAGGGATAACCTTGTTGCGCAGTACCCTATCCTCATGATCCAAAATAGATAAAGGTCGCGTCGGAAACGTAGTATCTTCCTGCAACTAGATATTTTGCCAGTTGATCACATGACTAGGATCGTGTAGATACTTTTTCAAATTAGAAACGTGAAACACATTGTGAACATATGTCAATTGAGGAGGCTATGCCAAACGGTAAGAGACTCCCCTAACTCGCTCCAAGATCTCAAAGGGGCCAATATATCGAGGGGAGAGCTTGCCATTCTAGATAAACCTCTTGCTACCGGTTCGGGCCCTAACTTTCAATAACACATGGTCACCTACTCGGAACTCTAGAGGTATACGACGATTATCAGCATAATTCTTTTGCCTAATCTGGGTCGTAACAAGTCTATGTCTAATCAACTCAACCTTCTCAGTCATCTCCCAAATCATATCGGAACTCGTGAGATGCTTCTCGCCAACCTCTGCCCAAAATATCGGGGAACGACACGGTCTCCCATATAGTGCCTCAAAGGGGCCCATCTCGATGCTTGACTGATAATTGTTATTGTAAGAGAATTCTGCAAGAGGCAAGTTCTCATCCCAACTACCTCAAAAGTCTAAAGTACACGCTCGTAGTAAATCCTCCAAAATTTGAATAGTACGCTTAGACTGCCCACCAGTTTCGGGGTGATAAGCCGTACTCAAATTCAGATTAGTACCCAATTCCTCCTGAACCTTCCTCCAGAACCGAGAGACAAACCGAGGATCCCTATTTGAAACAATAGTGAGTGGAACACCATGTAGTCGAATAATCTCCCGAATATAAAGTCTAGCCAATTTTACTATGCTATCTGTGACTCTAATGGGTAGAAAATGTGCTGACATAGTGAGATGATATACTACAACCCAAACCGCATCGTGACCTCGCTCAGATCGAGCTAAATTCGTAACAAAATCCATAGTGATATGCTCCCATTTCCACTCGGCAATTGGAAGTGGTTGCAACAATCCAACCGGCTTCTTGTGTTCGGCCTTCACCTGCTAGCATGTGTAACACCTTGCCACAAACAAAGCCACGTCTCGTTTCATCCCTGACCACCAAAAATCTCTGTAAAGGTCCCTATACATCTTAGTAATTCCCGGATGTATACTGAATCGAGAATGGTGAAATTTTGCCAGAATCTCAGCTTGAAGCTCCTCAATTACTGGGAAAATCAACCTACCCTTATATCGAACACCACCATCTTGATCAACTGTGAGAGTATCAAATTCCTCGCCGTGCTGAATGTGATTTCAAAAAATCATGATCTCATCATCACATAATTGAGCATCCAAGACCTTCTGATGAACGACTGGCCTAACCATCAGACCCCATAAATAGGTCCTATCATTATTTCATTGAACATGAATGTCATAGCGTTGAAGTTCGGCATACATGTTTCCACGCTAGCATTTCATTGTTGCTAAGGCAGGATCAGACTTCTTGCTAAGGGCATAAACCACAACATTGGCCTTTCTCGGATGGTACTCCAACGTAAAGTCATAGTCTTCAAGAAGCTCGATCCACCTTCATTGTGGAAGGTTAAGATCTCCCTAAGTGAAGATGTACCAAAGACTCTTATGATCCGTGAATACCTCAAATCACTCGCCATATAGGTAATACCTACCACTCTTCAAAGTAAACACCACTACGGCTAACACAAGATCGTGAGTGGGGTAGTTCCTCTCATGCGTGTTAAGTTATCGAGAGGCATAAGCGACCACCGGACCCGCCTGTATAAGAACTGCACCAAGACCAGATCTGGAGGCATCACAGTACGCTGTATACCCTTTTCCACGCTCGGGAAGAATAAGAATAGGTGTTGAGGTAGCCTAAACTTCAACTCTTGGAAGGAAGCTTCACACTCATCTGACCACACAAAATGAACATTTTTTTGCGTCAATCGAGTAAGGGGCGATGCAACTCGAGAGAAATCCTGAACGAATCTCCTGTAGTATCCAGCCAAGCCAAGAAAACTCCGAATCTCTGTGACTGTCTTCGGTCTTGCCCATCCGAGGACAACTTCAACCTCAGATGAATCAACAGAAATGCCTGCACCGGACACTACATGGCCAAGAAATTTGACCTTATCCACCAAGAATTCACATTTGCTAAACTTTGCATATAATCGATTCTCCCTAAGTACCTGAAGTGTAGTATGCAAATGCTCCTCGTGATCAACATTAGAAGTCGAGTATATAAGAATATCATCAACGAAGACCACCACAAATCGGTCAAAGTATGGTCGGTAAATACGATTCATGAGGTCCATAAATGCAGCAGGGGCATTTGTCAAGCTGAAAGGCATGACCAAAAACTCGTAATGTTCGTACCTCGTTCAAAAAGCTGTCTTAGTGATATTTTCCTCCCTAAATCACAATTGATGATACCCAGATTGGAGATCAATCTTGGAGAACCTACTTGATCAAATAAATCATCGATTCTAGGCATAGGATATTTGTGTTTCACCGGCACCCTATGCAGTTGCTGTAATCAATGCAGAGTTCGAGAGTGTTGTCCTTTTTTTTTTGCAAAAAGGACCGGTGCTCCCCAAGGGGACACACTAGGGGGCATAAAAACCTTGCTAGTGAGATCATCCAACTGAGATTTTAATTCTTGCAACTTTGTCGGGGCCATTCGACGAGGAGGGATGGAAATAAGTGAAACACCCTGATGAATATCAATAGCAAAATAAATCTTTCGACTGAGGGGTAATTCGGGAAGTTCCTCAGAAAATACATCGAGAAAATCCCGCACAATAGGATAATCTGTAATCACACGTATAGGCTCTTCTTGCGCCACAATACTGCTTAACCATCCAAAGAAATGTTTCTGATCTCGGGTAGAAGAGAATTTACAATGACAATTTATGCTCTACTCACTGCCAAAGCGATAACGAGACCCATCTGGGAGAGATACTAACACACTGTGCCGATGGCACTCGATAGTGGCATCGAAACTGGACATCCAATTCATACCGAGGATAACTTCAAAGCCATCCATATCCATTAATATAAGATCATACTCCAGAATATAGTCTCCAGCTATGATTACACAATTACGACAAACTTTGCTAAGGACGACACCGCCACCTATGGGCAATCCCACAAATATGGGTGGGCTAAACTCAACTACCTCTAATCCCAAACAGAAAGCTAACGAACTAAATATGAATGAATGAGATGCTCCTTTAGTACCACTAAAGGTTAAAGGATGCAGTCATTGAAAATCCTTCAGCATAGAAGTTGCAGTAGTACTTTCCACAGTCCCGCTACGATTACCCCTCTCTCACTGCGAGAGGATGTCAGCTAACTGACGCACGGCCCTTTCCATGCGTTGAAGCTCGCTATTCCCAGAAGCGGAATTGTTACGCCAATCTTCCATCCTATAAGAACATGTAATTTAATATACTAGTTTATCCGAGGAAACATAAACAAGGAAGACGTGTTATCACTTCGTCGCACACGTGGATCCTAATGCTCTGATACCAAGTTGTAACACCCCGACCCGGATTTAGATTACCGTTCGAATAACCCAAATTCGAATTGGGGTGTTAAAGAAGGGGGGAAATGTTTACTTCATTATTTAAGAAAAATATTTATTTAATTGATTTAAGGAGATGATATTCATTTGTCAAATTTTAATTTAAAAAGAATAAATCTTTGACATGCCTAATAAATTCAACTTATGAAATTGTCCATTAAAAACCATGTAATACCACACTTAATCTATCGAAATAAAGTTCACTGAGTAAGACAACACAATAGTCCAAATCCCTTAATAAAGTTCCAAAATATTAATTAAAGTGCTACAAATATAAATCTTAAACATATTATGAAACGGTTAACAGAGCGTCTAACATCGAGTCACACACTCCGCATCCTTAAGAGACCCTTTCTAGTGTCACCAACTCAAGTACCTGGGGTGGGTAAAAGTAAGGGGGTGAGCGAATGACCAGTAGGGTGGGAAATACTAAGAACTAATTTGATAATCAAAATACTATACATATATAATGTCTTTCGGTATTTTGTAAAATAATTTCCAATTCATTAAATGTTAATACAACTACATGCAATGCACTCGGGCTATATGCCCAACTCACACTTAAGTATTTTTCATGTCTCGTTCCAGAGACTTAACTTATTAATCCAACTATGTTGTCATTTAATAAGATCCATTTATTCAAATTCATTCATCCATTCATTTTCCCAATCATTCATGAATATTACTTTTATTACTTTAGGATTTGCCAACATCCACGGTTTCACGGCCTTTCACCGTCGGTATCGAGCACACATATGTTACACTGGCCAGGTTGTTTGGGGTCTTTCACCACTAGGGATGTCATGCCCTCCTTAATTATTCTTTCCGGCAACATACGAATTTCATTATCTGTTCATATATTCACATTCTTCCGAATATTCACATTCTTACAATTATTCTCATTATGCCAAGTACTCACATTAATCTTTCGGTGTTACTTCTTAACATCATTATTTGCCTTACTTTTAAAATAGCCGAGAAGGCCAGCTAATAACAACATCGTACTTTGAACACTAACATCCAATCATCATTTACCCTATTTATTCATTAATGCATTAACACATTTTTAGTACCTTCAAAATGATTTTACTAGCATTTAAAGTAAAGAAACATTATCTTCCACTAGTTTTTCACATAATTACCAAAATTGCCATTACGCCATTTTTACACGAAAATGCATCCTTTAAATGGGTTTTCAAGGAAAAAACATAACTTTATAAGACCTTACTGTTCTTCTATAATATTTTACTCATTTAATCATAAACTTAATTGTTAAAATTACCATTTTAATGTAGGGTTCAAATATAAGATTTTAAATGAGTTTTCTACACCATTTTAAATCATTATCATCACTTTTTAACATCATCAAAATAGGGGCTGAAATTTATCATTCTTTCAAAACATGATGAAATCTATCTATTTCATTTCAAAAGATATCATTTATCATGGCTAAAAAAATTATTCAAGTATATTTCGCATGAAATGAGGATTTCTACCTAAGAAATCCATGCATATGCATCCTACACATTCATTTTCAAGTAGCATATGATTATAAATTTTTTTTAACACTTTTCATGTTCTAATCATTCATTTATACAAGCATGATATTATGAAATTTAATCAACAAAGCTAGTTCATTTTAACACGTAAAAGCAAGGGTTTGCGTAATAGAAAATACAAGAACTAGCAATTTTTTACAAGAATCATCTTTCATCGACATGGGTGTTTTAAGCTTTTGAAAATATAAATTTATAAAGAGAAAAACCCTAATTGATTTATGAAGAGGAGATAAACTTGGAGAAGAAAACTTCAAGTCCTCCTAGAATGCTCCTAAATTCCACTCCTATACTCCCAAAGTCAAGCTTTCAAGCCAAACCAAGTTGCCCCACTCCTTGTGTGATGTTTTAATGGAGTTTGCATAAGGAGAATATGGGTATAAGGGTGACCTATGAAGTTTATAAGTATTTTTGCCCTTGAGGATATAAGAGAGAGGAAGAAGATGGAGGAGTTTTTATTTTTTTGGTTTACTGGGTTCATGAATCCCCCCACCCTTATTTATATCAATTTTAAGCTTCCCTTTTCAATATTTTGACTCATTTAAGTCTCCTAGGCTTGAAAATATAAGTGAAACACATTTTTTCCCAAGTTGGAAAATATAAGATCCAACCACCCAATAAATGAGCCAACCACACCACCTAAATTTTTTTTTTGACATAAATTCGTCCAAAACGGGGACTAAACCATTTTTTTCAAAATGACGAAGAAGGGAAAGTTGTTCAAAATTAAATTTTACATTTGTGTGCAAAGTTTCAGATTTTTCTGAGCACTTTCATTTTTTTGACGTAAAAATGATTTATATATATATATATATATATATATATATATATAGTCCGGCTCTCATGCAGATCGTTCTATGCGGATTAGCTACTGTACGAATGCGTCTAAGGGACCACCTTCTCTTTTTAAGGTTTTTCGGAATATAAATTTCTACCCTAATGATTTCTATGGTCTTTTAAGCTTATTTTAAAGCTTAATTAATCTGGAAGTCTAAGTGTAGAAGTTTCAGGGCTGCTGCTACTTCTTAAGCTTCTTCCGTCACTATCGTATTGGATTTCTGAATAGCGAGGATTATCTACATAAATTCTTTCTTCAGGGAGTCTAGAAATTGAAATAGGTTTTGATGGAAAATATTCTAGTCTTATATGGTATCGTGGACTTATCTGTCTAGTTTCTTTATATATTTGATTAATAATATCAATTATATCGTTGTCTATAAATTCATCTAAATTATTATCACCATAAGATGACAAAAATCTACGGTATGTTCTAGGGGCAGCTGTCTCTACATTTTTAATAAGAGGGTGAATTCCTCCGGCTCTAATTAAAGTAGTCTTTGTTTCAGCTAACCTTTTACATCTAATAAATTTTAATACGTCTATACTGTCTTCAAGTATCCTAGTGTATTCTTGATATTTTTCGGGTCTTGATAGTTCTTCTGCAAAATCTTCAGTTCTTAATTTTTGTCTAAAAAGATCACGAATTCCTGTTCTAATTTTTTCTATTCTAGGTACTTCTCTTCCTAACCACTCAATGATTTGTCTATGTATTTAAAAGTACCACCTGCATATGTTAAAGCAGTTTCTATAAGTTCTTTGTCTTTAGGGTCTGTGAGAGTCCAATCTTGGATTTCTCTAGTTAAGTTCAAACTTGTTTGATTAACAAATTATAAAAATTCTTTAGTGATTTGTAAGCTCATATAAGATTCTTCTTAAGGATATAATATGTAAAAATAGTTAAAGGTTTGGTTCAAGTTATACCTTCCTTCTGGTCTGCAATATCTTTATCTTCTTCCCTTTGTCTCTTTAGCTTTGTTACTATTCTTCTCCGGTCTCGGCCTCCTACAACTCTCTCTTTATGTATCGCACCTCAATCCACTACTTTGGTGGTTGACCCGTTTCCTGCTTGTACGCCTTTGCGCCTAACGCCCACCTGGCTAACGGCTCACGGCTAATCGGCACCTGACGGCGGTTCACCAGTATAATACCTTGTGTGCTACACCAGAGGTTCCACACAATAGTCCTCTATGAACAGAAAGTTGGAGACAATTTGGAAAATAATAACAACTTAGCATAAGAGATTTCTGGAAAAGAAAATACTTTTATTGCATTGCATAAGTAAATACAACTCTCCCCTCTCCCCTAACTATGAGAGGTTTACTCACTCATGTACATATTACTCTCTACAAGCATACTCTCTCTAAAAGTCTAACAGTTGATCACTCTCTAACTCCTACCACTGATGTCTAAAACTCAAATGGACTTTCCCTTTTATAGCACAAGGGTACTTTACAATGACTGGTAACCGGCTATCCAAAGCGATCCGGTTGAAAGCATAATTATTAAAGGTCTTCAGTCTTGGAATCTTTCGAGTCTTTACCTTTCTGCTTTTTCAAAAGCAATCTTGGGGTTTTGCAATCATCTTGCACCAAACGTCTTTCACCGTCTTCCTTTAACTTTATGAAAGGAGGATGTCTGGGCCCGTATGGGGCAGGTCTGAGTTGCTTTATTCTGCAAGGGCATCAGCAGTCTAAATAATGGAGTCTTCTTGTCTTCTTGCAATAATGCAGGGGTCTAGTGCAGAGCATCTTCTGTCTTTAATAATTCCTCTGCTAACGAGGGACCCATCTTTGTCCCATCTGTGTCTTCTTCTTCCTTGTCTTGGTTTGGTAGGGCATTGCTGAAAATTTATCAATGAGGCCTATAGTTCTAAGGCTAGCTGGCAAAGCCATCTCTACCATTTCCTTGGATTACTTCTTGAGCCTTCCGTTGAATGGCTCATCAGCTTGGATTATCAGGTCTTCTTTGTGGTAGGTAGTGTACCACCTGTCTTCTCATGTCAATAACTCCATGATTTCAATTGTCTCCATGGATTGAGCGATCTGGAGCTTGGACTTATCAATAATTAAATCTTTAATCTCGTCTTCAGATAGGATCTCAATATCTTCAAATGTATAATTAGAAAATCTAACAAGTCTAAATCCTTCCACTCTCATTCCTCCGCAGGAACTTGGAGCAATCTGATAGATTCTAGCAAATAAAGGAAGGAAATCTTCTACTTTTTTAGCATACTCATGGACTATCTTTCCAAGAGCAACAGAGTCTAGTCTCAATTTTTATGAGTCCAATGAACCCATAGTCTTCTAAGGTTATCTGGGCAATTTCTGCTTTCCCAACAAGATAAATCTTTGGAACGTCTTTGAAGAAACCTTTCATTATTAAGGCATCTCCATTAGTCTCAGACAATAACATATTCAAATGTTCAATAATGCTATTAGATTCTTTCATATTTTCTTCTGTTAATGGAAGATTATTATGACCAAACGGTATAACAATCTTAGTCTTAAAAGTCTTTTTCTGATAACAAAAATTATCAGTGGGTCTAGCTTTGGAGGATTCTCCAAGAGTCTGAGCATAGGTTTGAGTCTGTGGTCTAGGTATAGAAGTACCACTGAGTTGGGTAAATGCAAGTCTTTGAGTCCTCATGAATCTGGCAATGGCTACCAAATTTTGTTTGAACTCGATCCATAGTCTATTCTTCACATTCCACCATATGGCATCTATAGGGTTATTTTCGTCTTTTGAAAATTCTTTTCTAAATTTGATCAAGTCTGGATATCTTTGATCGGGTCTATATCGGGGAAAGTACATTTTCCCAATGAGTCTATTTTGAGCAATAATCTCTAGTCTAGATTTTCCAGGAGGAACTAAGATATCATCAAAGTTCTCTAGGATTGGTCTTTCTTGAGAGTCTTGAATATGAGTTGGTCTTTGCGTTACACTAGCATTTGGTCTTACGCATCTAAGATAGTCTGCAACGTCTTCTCTGTTCAGTCTATTCGTTCCAGCGGAACTCATGTCTTCTAGGTCTTCTGTTTGCAACATAAAATATGAAATCATATTAGTGTTAGCAAACATTGGCTCTCTTGATATAATGTCTGGAATGGTATTTTTACTTCCCTTAATAAGTATAATAGAGAAGTCATAACCATTAAGCAATTGTTGCCATCTAATTAGTCTATTAGTCCTTGATTTGGACAAGTCTAAATCTCTGAATTTTACTGCATAAGAAGAGTTAGTATAAACAATAAAATGTTTAGGTCTAATAAACAACATATATTTTTCTATTTCCCTTACTATGGCTAAAACTTCTTTTCATGGGCAGTATATCTTGTTTTTGGGTCTGTAAAGGTTCCAAAGCTATGTCTACACAGTTTCTTCTTTTTTATCTGATGATTAATGGCAAAGTATACTGCTCCCCATTGTTTATCAGAGGCATCTGTTTCTACTATAAACTGGTCTTCTGTATTAGGCAGTTCAAGTAAAGGAATATTCTTGACTGCATCTTTAATTTGTCTTATGACTTCAAAATCATCTTTATTCCAATAAAAGGGATTGGTTTTGTCTGTTCCTTTTAATTTGGATGTTAAGCTTTGTCTTTTTGAAGCAAGCTCTTTAATAAAGTCTGCAGCACAATTAAGCAATCCTAAAAATGATTGTAATTGTTTTCTATCTTTGAGTTGATCTGGAAACTCAAGAATCAAATTCACAATTCTTATTTAATTGTCTATAATCTATAACCATGCGTCTTTTTCCTCTTTTACGTTCAGATTCATTTTGAACATAGAAGGATAAGCTATTATGTCTACTTTTACTTTCTCTAATAATGCCTAACTTAAGCATTTCGTCTATGTCTTTCTTGAATTCGTCCCTATCTTCTTGTGAGTATCCTTTCTTATAGGTTCCACCGTTAATAGTGGCGTATGGGTTAATAGGGATGATTTCACAATAGCTTTGGCCTTTATCCCACTTAGCGATGGGATTTTCTCCTAAAGTAGGCTCAGCTAGTTTCCTAATCTTTTCCTTTTCTACTTCTATATCCATTTTCTTTTGTTTGGATATAGCTTGAACCTGTAATAAGGTCTGCTGGGCTTGATCTAAAATGTCTTGTTGTATAAGTGCTATTTGCTTATAACACTTTTGGTTTGGACACTTACACTCTTTTTGTAAGGGTTTAGTAATTTCTAAGGCTTCTTGTTGGTTTGTAGGTCTAGGTCCACCATGCTCAGCTGAAGAACTTCGATGTTTTACGGGTCTATAATTGGGCTTGACATGCATAAGGTCAAAGGCAGTCTTATGATCTATTAGAGGGGCTTTAATATTAAATTCCTCTTGATCACTAATTAATATCTTATCATTATATTGAGTATAAGGATGATATTTACTAATAAAGTCTTGTCCTAAAATAATGTTTCCTATGAAACTAGGACGAGGATCCATTATCCAAAACCGATGATTAACGATTTTGTTGGTCTGATTTCCTAATTTAAAATAAATAGGAATAGTCTGGAAATATAAGATAAATGGATCTCCTTTAGCCACTTTACCATAGATTTCTTGAGTACTTTCTAAAAAATAGTCTTCAGGGAAGGCATTAGCCTTACAAATACTCTGAGAGCACCCTGTATCTATAAAGGCTGAAAGTCTTTTAGGATAGTCTTTATGTTGAACAGATAATTCTACAAAACAAGCATGTGGTTTAGTAGAAATTCTTAAATTATTCTTTTCTAAGATAGATATCCCTTTCTGAGGTTTATCTATAAAATCTAAGGGTATATGGTCTTCTGAACTACTATCAGAATGATATTCTTCTAAATCATAGGAAATTCCTTTTCCTTTGAAGTCTTCATTTTCTTGCAATCTTTTGGCTATATTTCTATCAATGTCTTGATAATATGTTTTAATATCTAAGTCTATTTGAGCGTCGTACTGGCTAGTATAAATTTCTCTATATCTAGTTCTCTAACAATCTTCATGGTAGTGTAATTGACAAATAACACAAACCATAAATAATTCTGTTTTTTATAATCTCAAAGCATTCTACGCATCTAAAGTCTTTCTTGTAACATTTCATCTCAAATGTGCAATAATGTCTTTCATCAAAGTAACATCTAGGTATATAGGTTACTAACTCAGGATTCCTAACTTTCCATCTTTTCTTTAAAAAGGGGCTTAATACACACTTATACCAAGCTTCTTCAAAGTTTATATATTCATCATCTAAATTATCTTGATTAGTCTGCATCATATATAAGTCTAGAGTATCTTGAGAGTCTTCATACTCATCAGTATCACTATAGTCTTCTGAATCACTGTCTGTGTGTGCACTATAGATACTAGTATTATCATCATCTTCTATGTCTGATATTTCTATAGCATATAGGATATCTAATTCTTCTTGATCTGCATAGTCTAATATTGTATTAATAATCTTAATACTTTCTTTATCTTTCTTATTTGGGCAGTCTTTAGCAAAGTGTCTTTCTTTGCCGCAAGTCCAACATTCTTTGGTGGCAGTCTTAGATTGAGCTACATCTATTTTTTTTTCTATAATTAGGAACCTTCTTATACTATTCTTCTTAAAATATCTTCTTTGGTTAAATCTATTTTTATTAGTCTTAGGATTCTTTTCCCTAAAGGTAGTAGATTGTCTAAATTTATACTTCTTTAGAAATCCTAAAGGTCTAGTCTTAAACTTCGTATGTTTCCATTCTAATTTCTTTTTGAATTTCTTAGATTCACTTCCACATCCCCATTGGATTGGAGATATGTCTCTTTCGTCTTTGATTGGAGTGATCTGCTTGAAAGTTTCTTCTATCAACTTTCCTTGAGTTATATCACGTCTCTTAGATATGATATAGTCTTTGGCGAAATTGATTCTTTCACCAAGGGAGTTGTTCTTAACTCCAGCTACTCCTGGCCAATTCCTATATTCATTAATTACGATTTGTCCTATGGCTGGTATCTTTCTAAAGTATTCATCTTTTAAGGCCTCTCCATATTCTTTAATTTGGTAATATAGTTGCTCATAATTATTGCTATATTCATTTATCTTATCTAATTTGCAAATGCTAAGGAGGGCTAACTTAGTTTTGGCTAGGTCTTGTTCATTGATCTGAGCTAGATGTCCAGCTCCAATGAATTCTGATGTGAACAATTGAATATATTCTTCAATTGATCTTTCTTTTAAGTTTTCTTTCATCTTCTCAACCTTAGCTAAGGAGTCTTCATCTGTAGCCTTTCTTAAACTATTTAAGTTGTCTTTTGCAATACCTCTAATGGATTGCTCAGCGTACTGCTTACATGAACTTGCATCCCATTGTTCATTAGATGCAAAATACATGTTCATATGATTACGCCATTCATCTAAGGCCTTCTTCCTATCTTTCACGTTGTCTAGGTTAAGGTATATACCTACTGGATTTATGGCTCGGCTTGCCATAGTCTTAATAGGAGTGAAACTCTTGTCACTGGCTGGGAAGTCTTTTATATAATCGGGTTTAGTCTTTACTACGGTGCTTGAGTATATAGGAATATTTATTCCTATTGGTTTACTAAAAAGTCTAGGAGCATCTTCTAGCCTACTACTTCCTATCTCTTGTTTACTAGATCTACTTGTGTAGCTGGCATTAATCTTTGTTCTCCTTCTTCTATTAGTAGTTTCTAAGAAGTTCCTTTGTATTCTTAGATTCTTTTAATTTTAATATGTGATTTTGAGCTATCATATTAAATCTTTCTCTTTCTTGAAACCTAAAAGAATGACTTTTCTTAAGGTTATCTTTAAATGTCTTCATATCCAATTCTGAGGGTTCATGTCCAAAGTTTTGGATTCTAGCTTTTTCTTTAATTAAATCTTTTTGTTCAAATTATAGGGGCTTGTCTTAGTAAACTAGCACTAGTCTTACTACTACATTCTCCTTCTGAAGGATCATTGATTATGGCTTCTCCCATATTCTTAAATCTGATTTCTTCGGTCTGTATATTCTTATTAACAATCTTAGGAGGACCAAACTGGATGGTAACATTTCCAGTGACGTCGTCTTGTTTAATAAACAAAGGTTTATTTTGTATAGTCTTAGTTTCTTGAAATTATGGCAATTGCCAGAGAGTCTTAGCTTTTTCTCTCATAGGTCCAGTATTCCTAATATTGTAGGTATGATTATAGTCTGATACGTTGGTTCTAACTAAGATTTCTTCATTAAGTCTACCGCTAGGAATTCCCGATTGCATTCCTTTATAAGGAAATTGGGAGAACTTCACATAGATTTGGAATTCTATAGTCTTCTGGGATTATATAGTCTTCATAGCCACTAGCATATAAGATTAACTTAAAATGTTTGGCTGTGTCTACGATTACTGTAAATGACAGAATGACATTAAAGTATCCTATGTTGTCTGACATTTCTAATTGGGCTATCCCAATAAGGCTCTTCTCAAAATCTTTCCATCTCTTGTCTACTAAACAACATAATATGTTGATATTATTCTGAAGTCTATGTAATCCTTGGATTCTTGCTTGAAAGAGTCCAAAGGTTAGAAATTGGAACTTCCTATCAGTTCCTCTAGATCTAAGCCATTCTGAGTCAAATGCTTGAAGCTCAGTATAGGATTTGTCTAACACATGATTTCTATAATGGTAGGTCATGTTATAGTTGGGAGTCTTAGGAGTGGCACCTTCTTTAAACAAGTCTATGTATCTCACGGCTGGAAGTTGTCCATTATGAATGGAATCTTCAACAATCTTCCAGTCAACTTCACCCCATTCTTTCCATTGGAGAGGATTAGTGAAATTTCATTCCTTCCACCATGTCCTAACATTGGAGGATGAATCCTTAAGTCTTTGGAGCATATGATTACTCTGTCTAATATTTGGGACAGAGCTGGCTATCTTACTAGTCTTATCTAATCCGTCATTTATGACTCGTCTACCTAAGATCTTTCCATCTCTATTCTCTATAGGAGGGGGTTCTCTAAATTTACAGGTGATTACCTATTTTTGTTCAAGTCTTTTTCAATTCTTTCTAAGAAGTCTGAATAATCTTTTTGTCTTTTTATCTGACTAAGGATTTCTTCTTTAAAATTCTTATTCTCTTTTCTAGTCTTTTCAGAAGTTTCTTCACTGTGTCTAGCTAGAGAATTAACAATGGTTTTACCAATATTAGTAATATATTCACTTCATTATCTTTTTCTTGTTGTTGCATAGATCTAATTTCTATGGCTTCTACAGTGTTTTCAATTTTATCTAACCGAGTTAGAATAAAAGGAGAGTCTATTTCTGCTTGAGAAGGTTTATTATATACGGCCTTAATTTCATTTATAATTTCTTTGTATTTTTCTTCTACTTGGGCCATGTCTAGTCTAAGTTCATTAATAATACTATCCATTTTGGATAGTAAGGTAATTTGCTAAATTCTGGTGGAATTTAACAAAGTCTGTATAGAAGGTAATTAATCCTTCTGTCTTAGCTTTTAAGTCTAGTTGTAAGTCTTTAACAAAGCTATTGTTATAGTCTTGGGTAGCTGCTATGGATGTAGAAATTAAATTTAATCTTTCTAATATAAGTCTAGTTGCTTTAGCTACGTTGGCAATCTCATTTTCATTTATCTTATAATAAAATCTATCATTGTAATACCCGTTATTTTTATGCTATATTTAATTTGGGGATTTATTTAATAAAAAAATCCGGAAATTAATGATGTTATAATTATTAACGTGACTAGAGTTAGTAATTATGGGAAACTTGTTGAATATTACTAATGAGCATAGTAATATGTTATATTGAATGTCATAAGTGAATTAAATGACAATTTTGGAAATTTTAGTCGGGACGCGCCCGTGTCGCGTCGGGACTAATTATTGAGACATAAAGGTGAATATTTTATAAGTTGTCCGTATGGTCATTTTGAGTGCGTCAACGCGTCCGGAAGGGTTGAGATAGTCAGAAAAGTGTACCCGGGGGTTTAGTTTGGGTCTCGGGATGTTTTTAGGCTTAATTAGTGACCCGGGAGGGCATTTTGGTCATTTTACAGAATAGGGTAATTAAACCCACGAATTTCAGCCATCCTTAGCAGCCATTTAAGTCAGCCTTTTAGGGTTAGAGCATTCAGAACCCTAAGACGGCTATTGGAGAAGAGAGGAGAGACCTTGCAAGGAGGTTCAAGGGCCAAAACACCACCATTTACACCGCCGTCACCACCAACGCGTAGATCGCAAGGAGGAAAACGCAACCACACCATTATCAGCAGGAAACCAGACCTCTGAAATCCCAGGCAAGTGTTTAACTTGCGTATTTTCGTTGATGCAATCCTCATATCAGTTAGTAATGATTAGGAGTATAATCTGTGGAAGAAAACCCCAGTTTTTGTTAGGAATTTGCATGTAGATGTCATTAAAACCATATGATGGAAACCTTATGTGAGGTAGATGATTAACCCACGAATTTTTGATGATTATGTAGAAGGAAAATTCTGGAGAAAACTGATTAGAACTAAAGTTAAGAAAACTTAGGGTTCTTGATAATTAGATGAAATTTTGGGTTGTTTAATCATGTTTAATGATGGATATACGCATGCTTAACGTTAGAAACATCTGGTAATATGTTATAATGTTTGTAGTAGAAGTTTTGGGACGATTAGAGTCGGAAAACATGTATTTGGATGAAGAATTTTGGTAAAACCCGTAACTGCACTTCTGCAGAATTTTCGCAGACCTGCTTGATCGATCGATCGACCCTAGAGCGTCGATCGATCGAACCCCAGTAGTCGATCGATCGACCCTTCCTGGCAGCCCCTTATTTTCCCTTGTTTAATTAGTTGAATTAATTTATCGTGGAATAATTTTTGGCGATTATGAATAAAGTGTTTCGGGATATAGGGGAGACCAGTAGGACATATGAACAAGTGTTGAGGACTTTATTATGAGACGAAAAATGTGTTTTAGGGATAATTAACTAAGGAACGACAAACTCCGTGTTTCAAGTGAGGGGTTACGAAGAATACCTACGGTAGTGAATAGAGAGTACTTACTGAATTTGTTACTTGGAAGGATAGAATCCACTAGTGTCACGTAAATTGGGAGAAAACCCTTCGAGTTAAGGTTAGAGACGAAGCCTTATACGAAATCGTAATAATGTGAAATTAAGGTTAAATGTGGTAATTATGGGTAATGAGAGGGGCCTATATTAATATGATGAAAGTGGTATATTTATATGATGTGTGTACATATCTTATATGCATGTGAAAAACATACCGCGCTACTTGCTATCCTTGAGGTTACCGCTGGGGCAAGTCTTATCTCGATGGGACCTTTATGGGGGATATTGACTTGTACCCTAGAAGATAGATATCCTTGGTACAGGCTATTGGATGAATAGTTCAGACGGTTCTAAGAGACGCGAGTATGTGCCATCCTCTTAGAGACTTGGAATCTATGCTTTGCCTCACTTGTTTGTGTATGTGTTAATACGATTCGAGAGTGATTCCGAATTCGTATTCCCCTTTATATGAGTGGTATGGGGTTTGGATAGTGGAAGTATGCACGCACCATAGTTTTAGTTGGGGTGCCGTTATATATATATATTATACGAGTAGTTAATATATATACGAGATTATGGAATTTAAACTGCCTACTGCGATTTGTTAAGTAGGACATGGTTGATGACTCCTATAAATAATTGTTTTGTGAGTATAATATGACACCGGAAAACTTTACAAATTAATGATGTTAAAACGAGAGTTATACTACAAATTGGCAGTAACCCTTTTTAAACAATGACATTGTTCAGTTTTGAAAAAATTATGATTAAGTTAAGTTAAACTAAATTATTTGGGAAGGTTAGTATAACATATATGATAAGATAAACCATCTGGGAAGGTTAGTACGATAGGAGTGCACATTAGAAGAGAGGTGAGAATTTCTCAAGAGAGTGACGAACTAATATGTTGTTGCATCGGCCTGTATCAATTTAAATACTTGCTAAACTAATTTTAAATCATACACACTTTCGGGCTCTGACCCGTTTTATCTCTCCCTCTCCCCCTTGTATATATATATGTATGTATTTCAGGTGCCCAGCCACAGTGGCGTCTTACGTAGGATCTTTTGGAAGGAACGCGCTGCAGCTTAGGTGGGAGTTGCAGGTCTTTTGATTAGACGACTTTGTTCATTCAGATACACTTCTAGCATTTTCATTCAGATGGGCATGTGTAGCCCTTTCCATTATTTCTTTATGTTGGGACATTGTTATTTCAGTTATTTCCTAGTTCGTTATTTTGGGATTTTGTTCAGGACGGATGTATTGCTTTATTTTCTTGCATGTTGACATTCGTTGATGAATGTTTTATATATTGGATTCTTTCGTTCCAGTTTATTGTGGTGTGAATCTTATTCTTTGAGCCTTGTTAATAAATTAAATAAATCTTTTCTTTAATTAAAATTTGGATGTGTGTATGAAAAATGTTTTTGACACTTAGCTTAATTATTTAGGGTGTTAAATTGGAAAAATTATTTTTATCGACAGTGATGCTGAGAATGAACCAACTGTTCACCTTGATATAATTTAATAAAGGAGTGATCGCCCGGTATTTAATTAGGCGGGGTGTCACAATCATCATTTATCTTTTCTAAAATTCTTTGATAAAATTCTGATAAAGTCTGAATGGAGAGGTCTCTTGGTACCTCATTCCAATTTAATCTAACTATCTCCATTAGGAAGATAACTATCTAATCTAGGGATAAGATTGGCTTGTTCTTTAGTAAGTTTAATTAACTCACTATCTTGATTTTTAATTAAAGTCTTAATTTCTAAAAGGTCTTTGTTAAGGACTTCTATACGATTAGTCTTAATATTTATTTCTTGTAAAATGTGTTCTAAGTCTATTGGGATTTGATTGTCTATTTATTAAAGTCTTTTAGAGATATTTTTTTATCTCTGTTTCTAAGGTTTGAGTGTCTTTTATTAATTTTCTTAATATAAGTAGTATACACTTATTTTGATCTATTATGCTATTGATAGCACTAGCAGTAACTTGTCTACTTTCTACGTGTTTGGCTGGGATGTGTTCAATGTGTGAACAACCGTCTATCTGTATGGTTAAACAACCTTCTGAGTCTAAATTAGTTATGGGTATAGGTTAATAGTCTGGGTTGGATCCAAAAATATCTTGGTAAATGCGGGGGATAAATCCCAAGGGCATTAAAGTCTTTTTACTTTTAGTCTAAAAGGAACGTCTTATGGCTCTGATACTAGAATTTTGGGTTTGGTTGGAATTTGGTGAGTTTCTAAAATCTTTAAGGTCTTGATACCAATTGGGTCTAAACTATAAATCTTTTAAATATCTAGTCTTAAACTAAGGTTTTAATATAAGACAAGAGGGGGACCTCTTGAGGATAATAACAAAATGTCTTTAGGGACCACGAGGGGACCATGTGAGGAATAGGACAAAGTCCGCACCGGGTGCGCACGGTTTGGTCCGCACCTGAGACTATCTAATATATATATATATATATATATATATATATATATATATATATATATATATATATATATATATATATATATATATATATATATATATTACCAAATTGCGTAAAACTTTACCAAGGTGCTTAAATAAACCATATAAACACAAATAAATTCCCATGTGAGACATGCAAATGTGTATTTTTTGTTAACGACACGTTTACATATAAATAAGTATGTAATAAAAAGTGTGGTTATTACATCCATTTGCCATGGGAAACCATAAGATATTGTCCTCTCAATTAGAGATGGGAGGTAAAGCAACATATTTTATTTCATTTAGCTCCCAAATAAAAGTTGAAGGCCAGGCCCACACACCATTAGTAATAAAATCAACCACTTTGGCTTTATGGTTGCTCGCAGCATCATACTCTCGCCATATTTCTCCCATAGAGCCCCAGAGGGTGCCAATGGTCGTGCCATATGAAGGCATTGTGTCCATTCCCTATGACGGATTTGATGAACGGTCTGATTTTATCTCTTATTTTCATAAGTTTATTCTTAGTCCAAGATGCATCGACTGGTGTTTGAATATGCTACATACTTCTTCCCTTTAGCTTGTAGGTATTGCATCACTTAACCCACGGAATGTCCTTCTTACTGCATAAGTTCCATAAGTGTTTGAACATAGCAGTAATGTTCCAATCATTTAAGTTCTTTATACCAAGACCCCCTTCAGTTTTTGGTAACCAGACATCACTCCACTTTACCTTAGACCTAGTTTTCCTCATATTTGGACCAGACCAGAGGAATCTTCGAAGCTTGGTATCAACCTCCATATTTTTTCTTTTAAGGAGGATGAAGATATTGGACCAATATATCTGCATGCTAAAGAGGACAAAAATTACCAGGTTAAGCCTGCCAGTATAGCTCAAGAATTTATTTGCCCAACTCATGACTCTATAAGTGATCTTATCAATAAGAGGAAAGCAGTCCTCATGCTTCAGCTTTGTTGAGATGAGGGGAACACCAAGATACTTGATTGGAAAATTATCCATTTGGAAACCTAGAAGGTTTGAGATAGCAATTTTATCATTGTTGGAGATCCCAACAACTAGAAAGGAGCATTTCAGAGGGTTTGGGTGAATCCCAGACGTAGCACTGAATTCCTGAATAACAGTATTGATGATGGATAGTGAGTTGATATCACCACCTGCTAAGATAAACAAATCATCAGCAAAACAAAGGTGGTTTATATTTAGCTCCTTGCATTTAGGGTGGTAAGTGAAGTGAGGAGACCTAGTGTGGAGGTTAATAAGTCTAGGAAAGGCTTCCATAATAAAAAGGAACAAAAAAGGGGAGAAGGGATCTCCCTGGCGCAAGCCTCTCTTTGCATGGAAGAAACCATGTGTGGCTCCATTCATTAAAATGGAGAACTTCGCAGTAGTCACACATTCTTTAATCTAGATAGTAAAGGTGGGAGGGAAACCCATGTGGTTTAGAACATGAAAGTGGAACTCCCAATTTACACTATCATAGGATTTGAGAATGTCAATCTTAAGAGCACATCTGGGAGGACCATGATTTTTATGATAGTTGCGCATCAGCTCTTGCATTATAAGAATGTTGTCCCTAATGGATCTACCCTGAACAAAGGCAAATTGCCTTTCATTAACTAGAAAAAGGATAAAAGGTTTCATCTTATTGACAAGGATTTTTTAGATACATTTGTAAATAGTATTACAAGCAGCAATGGGACGAAAGTCTTTCATGGAAACTGGGGAATTGTTTTTTGGAATAAGCACAAGGTTGGTGCAATTTCACTGTTTGAGCAAGTAGTTTTTATGGAAGAAAGAAGCAACAGCACGAGTGACATCATCTCCCACCATGCTCCAATTTTGAGTGAAGAATTTAGTATTAAACCCATCTGGTCTAGGAGCCTTATCATTTCCATGACTAAAGAAAGCATTCTCAATCTCCTCATTTGAAATACGGGTAAGGAGACTATTTGCCTGTTCAGGAGATAACTTTTTAGAGATGGCATAATTAAGGATATGAGGGTAAGGTCCCGGGTTGGACTGACCCAGAAGGTTTGTGAAGAAACGAACTGCCTCATCAGCAACCTGAGCACGCCCCTCAACCTTTTTCCCAAGTTGGTTTTGAATACATTAGATCCTATTCCTATTTTTGTTACCTCTAATTCTGGAGTGGAATAAATTGGAGTTTATATCACCCTCTTTTAGACATCTAGTTATAGATTTTTGCTTGAGAAAAGACTCTTCAGTAATACAATAATCAGTATATTCATCTCTAGCATGCCTCTTATCCGCTAGTAAAGTAGAGTTGCCTCCCTCTTAATTGAGCTAGTTTTGGATGTTAGTAAGAAGGATCCTTGCGTCAGTGGTTCTCTGGTTCAGATCGAGCTTGACCATCTCGAGTTCCATGGAAATCTGAAACATAGGGCTTCCATGAGCAAAGGTCTCCCAAGCCTTGCCAATGGTAGCATTAAAGTCCCTATACAACATCCAATAATTAAATTTTTTGAAAGGTTTAGCAAAGTTAAGAGGTAGGGGCATGATGGTAGTTATGATAGGGCAATGGTCAAATAGCCCCTGGCTAATAACCTCCACCTGAGATTCAGTGAAATTTGTTCGCCATTCCTCATTAATGAGGACTCTATCAATTTTGTTTGGATAAGAGCTTCATCACTATGGTTCTTAGTCCAGGTATACCAGAGACCCCTAGTGATCATGTCATCGACGTGAATGTTTAAAGGCATTGATTGAAATTATTACAACATTAACCTCAATATCTAGAATTCCTCTCTTCTCATTGCGAGCTCTGACAACATTGAAGTCCCCATAAGGATCCAATTATAATTGTGGGAAGTGTGGTATACCTCCTCAAGGTATGTCCAAAGGTTTATTCTCTGAGTAGGAAGGTTTAGGGCATAGACAAAAAGTAGCAAAGAAAGATTTGTCAAGGCTCAAAGATGTAATGTGGCAGGTTATGGATTGATTGTTAGAAGAGAGGGTGGTAATCCATCCAGTTATGGGACATTTTGAGATTGAACAAGGGCATGGTGAATAATAATCCATGGATGATGGTGGGGGACTTTAATATTGTGAGGACCAATGATGAAAAGAAGGGGATCTTGGAGATAGACTGGGAGGCTTCCTGTGACTTTAACAACTGCATTAATGATATCCAGGCTGAGGACATGGCCACGCATGGCATATGGTTCGCCTGGAGCAAAAAGAGTGGGGGCCCCAATAATGTGAAATCCAAATTGATAGAGTTCTTCACAATGATTATTGGACCACTGTTTTTCCTGACTCTCAAGCCACTGTACTATCTAATGGGATTTCTGACCATTCCCCTATAATCATTTTTCTATCCTTGATAGAGCCTAATAGGCCTAAACCTTTTAAGTTCCATAATTTCTAGATGGGCCATGCAGATTTCGGAGAGACTTTGTTGAATGCTTGGTCTCTTGTAGATGATGGCAGGCCCATGATTCAGCTCAGGAAGAAATTAAAGAGACTCACAAATAATTTGAAAGATTTTGACAAAATTTTTTTACAGTCATATAGCCAAGAGGGTGGAAGAGGCTAAGGCTACTTTGGATGAGGTCCAAAGTAGACTGGATAGGGAAGGTGGAAATATCAGAATCTAAGAGGAGGAAAGACATCTGCTGTAAACATACTTAAGGCTGTGAAATGCTGAGGAATCCTTCTATAAACAGCATTTTAGAGAGAAGTGGCTTCGATGGGGGGATGGGAACAACTCTTTTTTCCATAGGAAGGCCAATCAAACTACGGCCAGAAGGAAGATCATTAGCATTCAGAATGAGAATGGTACTCTTGTGGAGGGAGCTCAAAATGTGGCCAATGTTGTTATTAGCTAATTTCAGGACTTGCTTGGATCCTCCTCTCAATGTGAGGATCCCTACCCTATGGTGAATGAGGTGGAGCTGAAAAGAATTCCTCTTGATCATGTGGAGAACCTTATTGCCCCCATTGATGATGAGGAGATCGAGGAGGCTATGTTCTCTATAGGCTCTGACAAGGCACCCGGTCCTGATGGCTTCAATGCCTTTTTTTAAAGAAGAATTGTGAGGTGGTTTGGGATGTGGTGTCTAGTGCCATCAAGTTTTTCACTAGCAATTATCTCCCTAAGTAGTGGAATTGTACTGCCTTGTCTCTTATCCGCAAAGTCCCCTCCCCTGCTGGCATGGATGACTTTAGACCAATTTCCTGTTGCTCTACCATTTATAAATGCATCTCCAAGCTCCTTGCCAAGCGTATGAAGTCTATTTTACCTTGCATCATTAACCAAAGTCAGGCTGCTTTCGTGGAAGGGAGAGATATCTCTGATAATATCTTATTGCTTCAAGAGGTTATGAGGAATTACCATAGGATTCCCAACCCTCCCAGGTGCACTTATAAGATAGACTTCAGAAAGGCCTATGATACCATCAATTGGGATTTCCTTCTTTGTGTGTGGGATGGATCCATGAATGTGTGACCACCACTAGATTTTCTATCTCTTTGAATGGTCAACTTCATGGCTTTTTTAATGGCAAGAGAGGCCTTAGACAAGGGGATCCTCTGTCCCCTACCTTTTCCTTTTAGTCATGGAGACTTTCTCCTACATGATGGATAGAACTTGTAAACATCCTAATTTCATTTTCCACGCAAAATGTAAGGAAATGGGGCTGAATCATTTGAGTTTTGCTAATGACCTGATTATCCTGAGTGGGGGGGACATGAACTCCTGCAATCTTATAAAGGAGACCATTGATGGGTTTAGTGTTGTTACTGGCCTTATGCCTAATGCTAATAAGAGTAGCTTCTATTCTTCAGGTGTGGAGGAATCTACAATCCAGGAGATTGAGGAACTTATGGGATTCACTAGTAGCAGGCCTCTCCTTTCATGTATTTGGGAGTTCCCCTCATTACTACAAGACTGAAGGCTGATGATTGCAAAAGGCTAATTGAGAGAATTTCAAATTGCATCAATGGGTGGGCTAATAAGTTACCGAGCTACACGGGGAGATTGAAACTCATAAAGTCTGTTCTCTTTAGTATGCAAGTCTATTGAGCTGGGCTCTTCATTTTGCTAAAAGGGGTTACTACCAAAATTGATCAAGGTGACCAAAGACATACTGGTGCCAAGGTGGCTTGGAAGGATATTTGCAACACAACTGAAAATGGGGGATTGGGTATAAAAAGCTTAGAGATGTGGAATATGGTTGCCATTTTGAAACTCATATGGAACATCTGCAGCAAAAAGGACTACCTATGGGTGAGATGGTGTAACATTTACAAACTAAAAAGAAGAAGCATTTGGGCTCTGGCTACTCCAAATGAGTCTTCATGGGGATGGAGGAAGATTCTGCAAGTTAGGCAGCTGGGTAGACCTCTCATTAAGTATAGGATTGGGGATGGGAGTGGGACCTTTCTTTGGTATGATAATTGGCACCCCAATGGCCCTCTCTGGGTGTGGCCTTCGAATTCTTGGGAGTTATTGGAAATAAAAAATGTTGAGCTGCCTAGTATTAGATTAATCCAGAGCGATGAAGTGGTTTGGACTCCCTCTAGTCAGGGGTTCTCTATTGGGTCAGCTTATAGGGAGATTTGTACCAATGGGAATGCCATAAACTGACACAAGTTGGTTGGGAACAATTAAAGCATTCCAAAATGTGCTTTTATCCTTTGGCTATCATTGAAAAAGGCTTTACACACCAAGGACAAGCTGTTTGACTTGGGAATTTTGGACAATAACCTTTGTTGCTGCTACAATCAAGAGGTGGAGACCATTGCTCGCATATTTAATGAATGCAGTTTGGCTGTAGAAGTGTGGGAAGATATCAGATGGAGGAATCAGGAATATAGAGGGAAGCTTAATTGGGATGGTGAGATTCAAAATGCTACTAATTTGTATGGGGGTTCCAGCACAATGGAAAGGCTTAGGTGTATTTCCTTCTCTTCTACCATCTATTGCCTTTGGATGGAAAGAAATGGGAGGCTCTTCAATGGGCTGAGTAGGCCCCCAGAGGTCATAATCAAGGATATAGAGAACATGGTTAGATTGAAAGCTAGCAACTGGAAGAATAGGAGGAGATCATATAATAACTGGTTGGCGTGCTTTAATTGGAACACCCCTGACACATATTTTTCATAGGCAGAGTTCGAGGTGTGGGTTAGTGATTGTTTTTCGTCTAGTTCTTCCTTTATATAAGGTTTCCTTCTGGGGGGGATTGTCCCCCAACTTTGTTTTGGAGTAATTCTCCTCGCCGCTTGTAAAGTTCTTTCTTTGTTCTAATATACGTAATTTCCCAAAAAAAAAAGAGGGTGGTAACCTTGAAAAGGTTAGGGCTCCATCAAACAATTATTCTAGCCACTCCCCCATCACTGGGGCAGTTGTGCATGGTATCCCACTGAGGAAGGCTATTATTAGTAACATATAGCAAGCCGTTTCTTCTAACCTTAGTTTCAACAAGAGAAATGAGGGCAAGGTTATGGTCCCTAACAAGTTTTTTCACCTCTTGTTGCTTTAGGGGATTAATGATAATCCTCTTTCTTTGATTTAATGACTAGATCATCCTCATAAAATTCCACAATGTCATGGAAAAGGTCGTGAAAATATCCATAATTGTCCTCTGGTAAGTTCCCCCCACATTTTTCAGATCAAAAAGCATGACATTGTACATGAAATTTCCTAAAGGAGTCTTAAAACCTTTATTCTCCGCATAATCTAGATCCATATTGATCTGGTTATAACAAACATAACCATAAAGTTATACATCTCGTGACCATTAGTTGAGTCGATCAATCTATCAATCGATGGTATAGGAAACTCATCTTAGGGGAAAGCTCTATTAAGATCTCCAAAATCAACACAAATGAGAATTTGTGTTTTATGCTTCTTCCCCACTGGCACAATGCGAGGAAGCCAAATTGGATGTTGAATCGGCTCGATAAATCCAGTTTCCAGTAATCATTCCAACTCAACCTTTTTTTTGGTAAGTAAGAATAACATTAGACAAGGGAAATATGTACATAGAGAAGAAAACAAAAAGGAGGGGCATACCCCCCAAGTTAAATTTCACAGATGAAATTTACCCAAAGATGGACTGAAAAACAAAACACCAGAAAAATTAATCAGTGAGTAGCAAGTTAATATCTAGGCCCCAATTCATGCAAGACAACCAGTTATTCAAGTTCCTTCTCTATTTTTCCCAGCTATAAGATTTGCATCTGACAAAGAAGTTCCTCAATGATACCAGCAAAATTGGATCTAATATTCTTAAAGATTCTATTATTTCTCTCCATCCAGATGCAGTAAATGACAACAGCAAAGGAGGTACATTTGATCTTCTTAGTTAAAGATTTCCAAACAAAGTGATTGGCAGCATCCAAGATGATATCATCCCAAGAGTTAGAGGCACTTGTGTATGAGTTGTTATAATTTATCTCCTCCCATATCCCCTTGGTGAAACTTCAGTTAAAGAAGAGGTGGTCACAATTTTTAGTAGCAATTTCACACAACACACAAATGTTATCTTGCAAAATTCCCCATGCATAGGTTTTGTCCTTTGTGTTAATCGTATCAATGCAAACCATCCAAAGAATGAAGGCACATTTAGGAATAATGCAGTTATTCCACACCAGAGGGGTCCAAACTGGTTGGTTGTGACGCTGCCTAATGAAGTTCCATACCGAGTTTATGGAGAAAAGGCCACTTGCCATGGGGAGCTAAATGAACCTATCCTCATTATTGGTGTTGATGGCAGGAAGAGCTGCATGTTTTATCTCATTGAGTTCCCAGGTAACAGATGAAAGCCAAGCCGAAGTACCATTTTTAATGAAGTCCTCTACTTTAGTTTTATGGTTTCTTGTTGCATTATAGATCGTTCTATCCCCATATTTCATCCATAGAGAGCCAAGAGGGTGCCAATGGTCATGCCATATGAATGTGTTTTGCCCATTACCAATGATGGTTTTAATGAAAGGTCTGACTTTTTCTCTCAGCTTCAATAGTTTGTTCCAAGTCCAGGACGCTCCAGTTAGGTTGTGGATATGCCACACACATCTACCTTTCAATTTGTATATGTTGCACCATTTAACCCATAGAATGTCCTTCTTGCTGCATAAGTTCCATAAGTTCTTAAACATGGCTGCTTTGTTCCAATCATGAGAGTTCTTTATCCCAAGGCCTCCTTCCTTTTTTGGCATGCACACATTACTCCACTTAACTTTAGATCCAGTTTTCTTCATTTTAGGACCTGACCAAAGGAATCTACGCAACTTGGTGTCAATTTCTTCATTAGTTCTTTTGGGTAGTATGAACATACTAGCCCAGTAAATTTGAATGTTGAAAAGAACTGAGATCACAAGGTTGAGTCTACTACCCCCATAGCTCAAAAACCAATTAGTCCAACTCATGATTTTGTTAGTAATGTTGTCTATAAGAGGCAGGAAGTCCTCATGCTTCAGTTTAGTAGAAATGAGAGGCACACCCAGATACTTGATGGGGAAATGGTCCAATCGATAGCTCATAAGGTTGGATAAAGCCATTTTCTCATTGTTTGAAATACCCGTAGCAAGGAAGGAACATTTGAGGGGGTTTGGGTGCAAGCCTGGCATTTCACTAAACTCATGGATGGCAGTGGTGATGATGGCAAGGGAATTTATGTCAGCACCAGCTAAGATGAACAAATCGTCACCAAAATAAAGATGGTTTATATTCAACTCTTTGCAATTGGGATGGTAAGTGAAGTGGGGAGATCTAGTGTGTAGATCAAGGAGTCCAGCAAAGGCTTCCTTATCTCAACCCTCTCTTAGGTGAGAAGACTTCACGGGTTGATCCATTTAGGATTATAGAGTACTTTGCAGTAGTCACACACTCATGAATCCAGGTAATAAAAGGAGGAGGAAACCCATGTGCTTAAGAACCTGGAAAAGGAAAGTCCAACTCACAGTGTCATAAGCCTTGAGAATGTCAATTTTTAAGGCACATCTAGGTGGACCCAGGTTCCTATGGTAATTTCTCATTAGCTCTTGCATTATAAGGATGTTATCACCAATGGTTTTGCCCATCACAAAGGCAGATTCCTTTTATTAACAATGAGAGGGATGAGAGGTTTCATCCTGTTGACAAGGACTATAGATATACCCTTGTATACTTTATTACAATAAGAAATAGGATGAGAGTCAAGTGGGGGTGTTATTTTTAGGGATGAGTACCAGATTGGTGCAATTTCATTGTTTAAGCATTAAATTCAACTGGAAAAAGGAGGCAACTACCTGCGTGATCTCCTCACCAACCATGTCCCAGCTATTAGTAAAGAACTCAGTATTAAACCCATCAGGTCTAGGGGCCTTATATTTTCCAAGATCAAACAAAGCATTCTTAATTTCCTCATTTGCAATAGGAGTTGTGATACTGTTAGCTTGCTCAGTAGTGATCTTCTTGGTGATGGCATGGTTAAGGATATGTGGATAGGGTCCAGTACATGATTGCCCAAGAAGGTTAGTGAAGTAATTAATAGCCACATCAGTAACCTTTACATGTCGCTCCACTTTTTGGCCAGATTGATTCTGGATGCACATGATTTTATTTCTATTTATGTTGACTTTAATTCTAGAATGGAAAAACTTAGAGTTCATGTCACCCTCTTTTAGCCATCTGGTTCTAGATTTATGTTTAAGAAAAGCCTCTTCAGCAATATAGCACACAGAATACTCAGTTCTAACTTTCATCTCCTCCTCTTGAAGATTATTGTTATTACCCCCTGATTGAGCACTCCAGAAGTTGAAAATTTTGAACTGTTTAGCTAACTTTGGGGGCAGGGCATAGTGGTGGTTATGATAGGATAATGATCAGATGAAACTTGGCCAATGATCTCAGCATGAGATTCAGAGAAGTTAGTTTTCCAGTCCTCATTTATGAGCACTCTATCAATTTTTGTTTGGATTAAATGCTCATTTAAGTGGTTTCTAGTCCATGTGTACCAATGGCCCCTCGTGATAATGTCATCCACTTGAATGTTGTATAGGCATTGATTGAAATCATTAATAGCATTAACATCAATGTCAAGAATTCCCCTCTTTTTATTGCGATATCTGACAACATTGAAGTCCCCCATGAGGATCCAATTATGAGTTTGGGAATATTGGTGAACTTCCTCCAGGTGAGTCCAAAGGTTTAATCTCCGATTAGGAAGGTTTAGGGCATAAAGGTAGCATAGAAAGATTTGGCAAGGCTCAAAGAAGTAATATGGCAGGTAATGGCTTGATTATTAGAGGATAGAGTGGTTACCTTGAAATGGTTAGGACTCCAACCAACGATGAAGAGTATGAATACTTAGCTAGTTATGAATAGTATCCCAGTAAGGTAAACTTCTACTAGATGCCTTTTTCAGGTGGTTTCTCCTTACCTTAGTCTCCATAAGACAAATAAGGGATAGGTTTTGGTTCCTAATGATTTTTCGTACCTCTTGCTACTTTAGGGGATTGTTAAGTCCCCTAATGTTCCATGTAGCAATATTAGGCATTGAGGTTGGTTGGGCTTGGTGGGGAGGTTCCCACTGCATCTGTCGTTCCTTGAGTTTTGTTTCTGGTTTTCTTGTTTTGGTTCTTAGAAAAAATGGGATCAAACTTCCCCCCTTGCCATAAATATTAATAATCTTTAGAGCTATACCCGAAGGGGCATGTGTTGTGTCTTCATCATATTCCTCTTGTAAGTTTTGGAGTGCATCAAAGTTGTTGGATATGGTCGGTTCTTTCCCTACAGTCTGCTTCTTGGGATCCAAGGTTACAGTTTCATTTGGTATACTAGTAGCCTTTTCTTCTTCCTGGTCTTTGTGATTCACTTTCCTCTGTCTGGGTTTTTTTCCCAACTTGAATACATTCTTCACTTTTTGTTTCAACTGTTTCCTCAGCATGTTTGGTAACTTTTGGTAGCCACAACCTAGTTACATGAGGACATTTGGCGATTTTATTTCCAAAAATAAGGCAGTGGAAACATGAGAAGGGAATACCTTGGTATTCCACGTAGATTTCAGTGGTTTCACAATCATCATGTTGTAGGTCTATGGTTTTAGGGTATCTTTCTTTAGCTTGAACCTCAATACATATTCTAGCGTATCTAAGGTTATTCATCTTCTATGTGGCAATATCATAGAGTGGTTTCCCTATAGCACTAGCAATGTAGCTAAGTCCATCTTTCGACCAGAATTGGATAGGTATGTTATGGAATCTCACCCATATGGGCACTGACTTTGTAAGATCTTTGTTGGTATTGAAGTTCAGTTGCCATTTTTTCAAAATGATTGGGCTACCAACAAAGTGCCATGGACCATTAGAGATAATAATTTCTCTATCTTCCTGGTTTTTAAATTTGAATAAGAAGAAGCCATTTTCATGGGGTAAGACTTGAAATAGGCCGTATTTGTCCCAGAGTCCGTGGGCGAGGTTGTTTACCAAGGAGAATGGTAGTCTTCGACCAAGGAAGTATCCCACCACATCGTTGTTCCACATAGCGTTGCCAGTTGCTGCTACCTCCATAGGTGGTTTTACTGTAGGTTTACCATTTACCATTTCTGGTTTGTGGTATTTGAGTTTAAGTTGATTTGTACGTTTAAGGGCTACAACCGTACTCCATGATTTTATAGTATGGCTACTAATAATATTAGAGTCAGAAGGTCTGTCCTTTATTGTGGCTAGGGTTACCTCAGCTGTCCCATCACATTTATGTGGGAGTTGAGGTGGGTTTGGCGGAAGGACAACCTCCTT
The DNA here is from genome assembly GCA_949130495.1 of Sambucus nigra. NCBI lineage: Eukaryota > Viridiplantae > Streptophyta > Magnoliopsida > Dipsacales > Adoxaceae > Sambucus > Sambucus nigra. Next base: position 207,143,697 of record OX422208.1, read on the forward strand.
GGAGGCTTCACCTTGGTTTGCAGGAAGCGTGCCCCTCCCATGCACCGCTATATCGCCGTGGTGGTGATTTCCATTTTCTTGAGTTATCTCCATTATTTTACCTTCCACATCCCCAAGCTTTTGACCTAAGCCCTTTATCTCCTCACGTGAGAATCCTTTACTGAGGAGGAAACTGAGATAGGTATTATTTTCTTCGCATAAGTCTTATAGTCTCTGTTTGTCAGTGCAGTCAATGGGGTTACCAGTGGCTATGTCTAAAACTTGACCTTCTTCAATAACCTCATGCCCATGAAGAGCGTGAATAACTAGTGAAGAATTAGTTTCTTTGATCGTGCTGGGTGTACATTCCATACCAGCTAATGGCGTCGTAACACCATCCTTAGTGGTAGGGTGAGGGGAGACCATTCTGGTACCATGAACGACAAAAGTGAGAACCTTTGTAGTCTATCCTTCCACACCAGTGGACAGGTGAGGAGTGGCTATAGATAGCTAGAGGGTTGAGGTTAGGTATTTTGGTGGTGGTTGTAGGAGGTCCTAGAGAGAAGGGAGAGAATTTTTTGGATATGGCTCCTTATACAGATTTCAAATGCCCAACTCAACCTTAATTTTGAAGGTCAAGTTCAAGCTTTTATGTTTTGGTTAACTTCTTGATTAGTATTGTCGAAGGTAAAATATTCAACTTGTGACATCTCACTTATGGATCCAACCTCCGCATTTCAATGTAATTCTAGGCAAAAAATGTCTTTGAATTCCTGAATGAGCTTGATCATCTCCAGCCTCTTCGCATTTTTAAGGTCTTTTGAAATTAATATTGGCCTTGATTCATCGTTGTCTTCAAATAAATCAATCATCTCTAACTCTTGGATTTGTGGTTTAGGATGATCTTGCATACATTAAGGCTCATCTTCAATCTCTTCCATAAACTCTTGGATATTTGAGTTATCAAAGTCAAAACATTGTCCTTGATTATTAATTAAAAAGTTTTCATTCTTCAGATTAGCTTTTTTAGGATCTTCAACTTCCCGCTCATACCTTCAAAGGCGATATATCACCCTTCCATCATTGAGCACCATTTTTTTCATTGTCATGCAGAAGTTGGTGGTGCCTTCCTTTTCTTGCAATTTTCCAATTGCTCTATCACTAGTCTATTAGCTCTGCTCAGTGCACTCTATCATTTCAACTCTTATTCCATCAGGTATATCCTTATCTCCATTATATCTTTCAGTTATTTAGAGATATAATGAGTTTTAGGATTAACCTGCTTTGGTAGTTGAACTTGTAGAGCTTCTTCAAACTCTTGGTCCTGATCTTTCATAGGTCTCAATCTATTATTGATAAAGGGTACTTGAACCCTTTCTATATGCCTTATAAGGATACATGCTTCCTCATTTAACTTAGTGTAAAAGGCAGCATCCACCAAATGTGCTTACTCATTTACAAAAGGTTTTTTGGTAGCTCATATTACAATCTTTGTTCCTCTAACATTGGCTTTTGCACATTGATGATATGTTAAAGAAACCACACTATGGTTATGCATCCAAACCCTCCCAATCAATATATAGTATTAGGTATCTGACTCAATCATATGGAATTTAATGTGATGTGACATTTCTCATTGTTATTCTAACGTTCAGGTAACCAATGGACTTGAAAGTTTAGTTGTCATAACCTAAGGTTGAAAGGAGGGGTATTGCAACCAACCATGTCTCTGAGATATCAACAGAATAAAATGAGCAAATATTCATGAAGTTCAAAACAGCACCTCCATCTAACAAAGGACTAGATAAGCTTATTTCATTGATGCATGTTATTGCGTATGAAGGTCTACTGCGACGGAACCTGATTGATCTATCTGCATTTGAGAAAGTGATCTCAGACATAAACTTTCGTACCAATCTGACCACAAGTTCTCTCCTCCTTAATGACGAAACAACATTTTTGTTTGCGATGTCCAAAATGGTGTGAGTAATTTCTAACATGATTTTTGGTGTCATCCCAACCGGATTGAAGAACCACAAAAATTTGGGTGATTTCGATACAACTTGGTACTTCAAGCTTAGGTCCACCTCATAGGAAAGAACCACATCAGCCATTCCTTGCAAATATCTATCATATATAACTTGAAAATATTCTCCTCCTCTCATTTGACCTTCTTCTTCCTCGTTAAAAGTAATAACAACGTGAGCCTCATGGTCTGGTTGTGGATTATTATTAACATGGAGTTAAGGTATCTTGAAAGTCCCTACCACCATGTGCTTGCTGATAATCTTCCTCAAGGTAAAATATAAAACTATGGTATGACCAATGCGCCAATGGATCGGGCAATAATTTGGGTCAGCTTAAACATCTGCTACTGGAGCATAAGGTGGAGAGTTTTTTTTTTTTTTTGGGGGGGGGGGGGATTATGTATATTAGAATCAAGAAACAAAAACATCAACAAGAAAATAAAGAAAAAAACATTCCAATGGGGCATACCCCAAAGGACACAAACAACCAAACACTATCCTAAAGCCACATTAAGACAACACAGATTCTGGGATGTCCCAATTCATGCACGCCATCCAGTTAACATAGCTTCTTCTACTATTGTTCCACTTCGAAGCCCACGCACTGACCATAGCTACAATATCCCTAACAATCAAATCAATACTCTTGGCCCTACCATTGAAAAATCTCGCATTCCTATCAATCCACATGCAATAGATAGCAATGGAAAAGGATAGATACCTAAGTCTATTATAGAAGCTCTTTCCCATATATTCCGAATTACATAATCCAATTCACCCTCCCAACTGAGTGCCTCTCTATCCTTCTGATTCTTGAATCTAACCTCACGCCAGACCTCTTTAGCAATATTACACTCAACAACTCATTGCCTTTTCAACACTACAAGATAATGGAGGTGGATTCTCACGATCAAAATTCCTTTTGTTATTATTTTTCTTCAAATTGTTGTCTCCTTGTTTACCTCCATCATCATAGTTAATCATGGAAACTGAGCTGCTCTAACTTCTTGGCTAACTGGTTGCTTCCACGTGATGTGGGTCATGGCGAAAAGAGGTCGAATGTACAGTGCAATATTTTAGGTTTCTCTCGTGAAGGCTTTGAATATGTCTTCTCTAATCTCTTTTATCAAATGAAAAATGAACTCTAGTAACAAACCTTCTGCGAAAATTTGAAGTCTGTTGAAGCTTGCCATACATGTAAAGATCTTTATCTAAATCTCTTGATGTAAGACATCAACTCCTCAACTGACCTTTGCTTCTCTCGAACGAGCTGAGCCAGAGTAAACTCATTATCTGTAAGAAAGAAGTTCTAGAGGAATTGTACATGCATATGTTTCCATGTACCCACACTCCTTGGGGATAAATAAGAATGACATGTGTAAGCCTTGTCAGTGAGGGATTTTGAAAACTCCCTCAAACTTAGTTCTTTGTGGTTGCAATTAGCACCAAAATGCTCAATAAATCGCTTTAAATGTTCCTTTAGGAATGTACCCCTCAGATAAGGTTCATTATTGTACTCCTCTAGGTAAGGAGTACGAAAATCATCATAAATAGACTCAACATCTTCATCATTTCCATCTTGACCTCTTCAATGGTCTATGAAGGAGAAGAAGGTTCTTCTACTATCTTGTCATGTGATAGAACGACCATATTTAAATATGCAACTGTGGCATTATAGCAGGAGCAAGATTAACCATAACAAAAACAAATGGACTGGGAGGTGTAATGAGAACTTCGTTAAAGGAGCAAAAACTTGTGGATATCAATCCAATTGATGCTTGCTACCAAAATGGGGAGAAGGAGCGAACCCAAGTGAGTGATCAAAACACTAGGAAAATATGTATGGAGGAAAGGTCTGAATGTACTCAAGTGGTTAGTGTTAGCCCCAATTCTGCCCAGAGGGAGAATACAACAAAACGAGTGAGAAGTTAAACACCACCACTCCAGTGGAGAAGGTGGACATCCCTAAATCCCTAATTATTGACATTTCTAATTCATTCAGTGCCTTTGATAACATTGAAGGTGAGCTTCATACTTCCCCAGAAACTACTAGACTTGACTTGAGAGCCATTACTATTGATGAGCTTGAGGACAAGAAATCCAAATGATTTATTGCACCAAGACGAATCACAATACTATCGGGAGAGGGAAGAAGAAGTATGGCTCTAAAAATAAGAGATAATTAAAGTTGCATCATGGAACATTAGGAGACTTAAATTCCCCCACAAACAAAGAGAGGTGAGTAAACTCATTAGAGACAATAATTTAGCTTCGGTTTTGTAACACCCTATATTTTAAAGTATTTCAAATTACATGTGTGCTCGTAATTTTAAAATAATCCAAAAATAAATTGGCTTAAATAAATATTAATTAGAGAATAAAAAGGATTAATATTTATGTAAATTTATATTTACTTGTGTGATAAGTAAATGATAATGTATTAAATTACGTTACGTCGTAAGTGAGTAAATGCGACGGGTTTATCGATATTCCATTATGGACACATGGGTAGAGTCGTGTCGGGAATGAGATGGAAATATGATATTGGAGGACTCAAATGGTTGTTTTGATTGCACCGATGGTCCAGAATGGGTCAAAATAGTCCAGAATAGGCACCCGGGAGTTAAAATTGGGTTCCGGTGGCTTTTTAGACTAAGTGGGAGTCGTAGAAGGGCATGCAGGTCATTTTACTTTAGGGGGATGACCCTATTTTGGAACTAGAGAGTTTTAGGTTAATATTTAATCAAGGTTCATAGAGGAAGGCGGCTATCTATCCACCCAAAGAGGTAGGGTTTGTGAGAAAGTGAGAAAATAGAAGAGAAAGTGAGAAAAAAGGAGGAAAAGAGAATCCGGGGTGGAAGGCTATAATCTTCGGGTTGAAGATCGTCACCAAAAGAGGAATTTAAGAAGAGAAAATTCAGAATCCATCATCTCTAAGGAAATTATTTACTTGCTTCAATATTCTTTAGTGTTTTTATTTATTCATGCAACTTTGGTGTAGAATAACACGAATTTTATGCCGAGAAACTAAGAAAAATCCAAGTTTTGAATTATATAAGTGATGGGAGATTAATCTAATGATGTTTCTATGATAAATATGATATAAACCTATAATAAAATATAAGTTCTTAGATGAATTAAGATCACATAATCAAATATTGAAACTAGGGTTTAGCATTGAATGAATTCTTGATTTAATTCGTTATTCGGTGAAATAGATGTTGTTTCAAGATGGTTATTACGTAAAAAATTATTGTTTTATGTTTGGGGATGTATTAGGGTTCATGTGTGGGGGTTTAGTGAAGGTTGGGACCACTATGGATGAAGTTTGGAGATGAAATTTTGTCAAAAGTTCATTCTGGCATCCCAACAAACTGAACCGGTTCGATCGAGCCAGTGAATCGGTTTGGTTCTTATGGCTTGCCACCTTTGCCTTATGGTTGTTTTTTAAGATCATTTAAGGATTGGGCATGGAATCCTAGGTCTCGGGATGAGTTTAGGTTTTCTGGGAATTCAGTGTGAGGGTTAGGAAGAGTTGTAGGCTAACCGGGGATGAATTATGTGTAAGGAAATACGTGACTAAGTGAGTAAATGTTCACGGGTGGGAATCGGGAAATCGAGTTAGGATTTCGGGATGGATAGGCTAGTGCTTGATTAAAATACCAAGTTGGCCAAAATTATATAATTAGAGAGTTAACTACAAGTAAGGGGATACTTAGAAAAGGTAATGAAGTCGGGATAGACTTTGATATTTGGTAGGCTAGGGCTACGATAGATATTACGCACATATCTGGCTTTATATATATACACATATCGAGTGTGACAAATACAAATATGTCTATAGGTGATTGACTTCATGTGAACATGCCTACTCTACTGTGCTATCATTAGAGGTGGCGCGTAGTGGGCAGTCCACCCTAGTAATGACCCGCAGGTGTTGGATTGTTTTCCCAAGATCATAGTACCGTGGCATGATCACTATCCATATGTGAGGATAAGTGTTGGTTTCGAGTCCATTTGGGTGTGATATGGTAATGATTACAACCCATGAATCCATTATGTGTTTGTGAATTGGGATCGGTGGTGAGATTCCGACCCAGTGGCTCATGAGTGGTACGTGATGTACCTAGTGCCCGATAGCCACGGATGCATTTGGGAGATCCATCTCGAGGATGCTATGTATATATGTATAAAGCGTGACATGTTTATATATGTTTAAATGATTGTGTGAACATCCAAGTGTATCTAGTGTATGTTTACATTGCCTATATAGTGAGACAAATATAATCGATAAAACCTAAGTTATAAGCTTGTGGATTAACTACGTAGTACATAGTATGTGGTATCATATGGGCGGTAAAGATGGGCTAGTTGTTTATAGGATCAAAGTAGGTTAAGGATGGTTAGACTAGTTAGGTGGGGTAGTATAACTAGGTGGATAAAATACACACGTTAGGTGCGCATTATAGATGAGGGGTGAGCATAATCTCATGTGAGTGCGACACCAAGTTAACATGGATATTTCTTACTAATTTATTTGCATTTAAATACCAACAACCGTTTTTCAAAAGTTTTGGGCGCTAACACGTATCAAAAATATTTTTAAAACCTTTTAGGTGCTCAGCCATAGGTTCATCGAGGATAGCCATTCCATTCCAGTCAGACGATGCTATTGTGGTTGTGGAGACTTGCAGGACTTGATTAGACGCTTCACTCATTTCTATCTAGATTGGAGTCCAGTTTCAGTATTTCTCTTTGGGCATGTTGCCAGCAGTTGGACAGCTTTCTTATTAGACATTATTTACATTATTTTAGTTGGGAATTTGGATAATTGTATTCCAGATACTGAGAGTTTATTTGATTTATTTTATTTATGCTATAAGTAATCTTTACGTTTAGTAACTTTGGTGTTTGCAATTATATTGTTGAATGGTTTCATGTAAGCATGTTAACAAGATTTAAAAATTGACGCCTGACTTAGTTTAATTAACTGATTATTGACAGTGAAGCTTAGAATGAGATCAAATATGATTCTCGTTTAATTTTATAAAGGCCTGATCAACGGGTATTAGACTAGGTGGGGTGTCGTGAATGGTATCAGAGCATCAGGTTCTAGTGTCCTTAGGATTTGTACGACTTCATTACGTTTTCAGGGTAGCAATCTTTGTTATAGAGCCAAATGATTAGGATTATTTTATCCTTATTTGTGCATTTACGTTCTTCTGCTATATTGTTATATTTTATTTGTGATCTCATACAAATTCGGTTTAGTTTCAGATGCCAAATAGGAGAGGGCCACCAACTCAGACAGTTAGGAGGGTCGAAGGAAGGTAGGCTAAGCCAGAGCCGCGGGCCACTCCAGGAAAGCTGATAGCTGCAGATGTTTCCACCATTGTTTCTTAATGTCGCGATGACTGCCATAGTGATGAGAGTTGATGTGTGTATAGAATTCAGTATTTATATAGCAATGTGAAAGAATTAAAGGTGATAATTCCATACTTATCAATTTATTAAAGGATTTTTGAACTAATAATCCTATACTTGCCAGTTCATTTAAAGATCATATAAAGAAAGTCAAGGATCTTTGAACTAATAATCCCATACTTACTAGTTCACTAAGGGGTATAGAAATAATTAAGCCATAAACCAAATAATAATCAACCCAAAACCTTTGTTGGAAAGTAATCGGCTAGGCACATAATCAAAGTGCACTCATACGTATGTAGCAATAATCAAGGCTTTTAATCATCTGAGACCATTCGGGGTAAATGATACTTATTCTTAATAGTTACAGAGTTTAATTTATGATAATCTATGCATAAACTAAAGCTTCCATCGTGTTTCATGACAAATAATATCGAATCTCAGAAGGAACTATGCAAATTGGATGGCTTGTATGTACTGGAACATTCCTGAAGATAGTCTTCTGTACTAAGGATTAGTCTAGTTTTGGCTATTCTTGTTGTTTTGTTTGCCTTTGGGGTATGCCCTGGGGTCCTTTTCATTTGTTAAGGTTTTTTCCTCTGTAAATTCTTAGTTTTTTTTATATATTCTCAATCTTTCCCCAAAAAAAATATCGAATCTCCATAAGGAGATGAAATATGTCGAATAAAACCATTTTCAAGAAGGTCGTCTAATTAGGTACGTAGTTCTCGAAGTTCTAAAGGAGCCATTCAATACATAGGTATCGAAATAGGAAATGTATTACGATAAAGATCAATATTAAACTCGATTTCTCGAGAAGGGGGTAATCCTGATAATTCTTCGAGAAAAACATCTTTGAATTATTCCAAAAGGTTTGGAATTAAAGAAGAAATTTGAATTTGGAAATTTGATGGTTCAAACGGCGGACCTGATCCTTGAAATACAAAAGAACAATTATCTTCGTTTCGAAAATAAATTCTCTTGGCATGACAATCGATATAAACATGATGTCTTGACCGAACATCCATTCCGATTATAATATCAAAACCACGAATATCTAAAATTATCAAATTAACAAGGAGTGTTCCTAAATCAAGCTGAATTCAACAATTGTTATAACCTTGTGCTGGTGTATTGATTTCACCGGTCGATAATTCAATATCCAATGGAGCTGTTAAAGATGTAGGCAGTAATTGCAATAATTTATCTAGTCTAAGACTGATAAAGGAATGTGTTGAACCTCAATCAAATAAAACATATGAATGAAGATGTTGGAAAAATACCATATATGTCATGGGAGTTTCGTGTAAGAAGTATTGCATAATTCTTTCCATGACTCGGGATTGGCACAATTTCCTTAATAGGATTTAGCTTAGGTTTATTTTGGATAGGATGGGATTTTGAATTTTATGAGGGATAGTTTGACTGACAACGGATCGTAACAGATCTAACTTATGACATTCATGGCAATGAATCACTGAATGCGTTGTGTTATGATGGATCTAGGAGTAAGCTTGACCATTCGAATTTGGATAGGGTTGAGGTTGAGGTCGAGATTGAGGTGGGGTTCTAATAACATGATTATTTCTAGTAATGGGGGGAGAAGATCATATTACGGAGGAATAATTTGGTTCTACGATGGCCACAATGTCGATAAGTTTAGAATACTCATGGATTAATATAAAGGAGCGATCGAATTCTTGATTCTTAGATGTAGTCCTCTTTCAAATTACTTGTACTTCTTTTTCTTCGTATTATTCAAGGGCATAACGAGATAACTTGACAAATATGGCTTCATACTGGGCCACAAATGTATTGGCTTGTTGAAATTTTAAGAAATCAATAGTTCGTTGATCTCGTCCAGCCCCGGAAAAATACTTTTTGAAGAAAATCTATTCAAATTTCTCTCAAGTAAAATTAATAATGCTCTGGTTTCGTGGCATGGTTGGCCATCGGAAATCAGCTTCACCTTCAAACATATAGGCTACTAAAATTACTCAGACATTGGTAGTTATACCTACTCCATTCAGAATTTTCACAATCTGACGTACCCATTTCTCAACTTTACTAGCAGGTGGCTTTCCAATAAAAGACGGAGATCGTTGTCTCAAAAATTATTTAAGGGCATTCATCCTGCGGATTTCTTCAGAGATTTCCTCTAGAGTAGAATGAGAAGTTTGACTATATCTAGTTTAAGTTCCGGTGGAGGGAATTCAAGTACTAACCATCCTAAAATATAATAGAACAATTTTAATAATAAGAGTCATAAAACAAGGATATGTCACAAACCTATTATATTATACAAGATGAGTTGTATGATACATTAAAGTTATATATCAAAGACTAATTCTATGTTAATGCTTAACTATAACAGTTAGTTAATCTCCTAAGGGTTAGTATGACACACTATGTACAATACTTTATTATGCTATATACATTAGGAGATAACTTTAACTTTCGATTTTAAGTAGGAACAACAGCCTCGGCATCAGGGCTAGATTTTGGGCTAACTAGGTAATCTTCTTGGTCTGGGGAATCATCAGTCGAGTCATTGCTGGTGTCAGGAGAGTAATCACCATGCACTTCCGTAGTTGACGTAGCATCTAGATACATAGGTGGGATTAGTGGAGCATCTGTGAGTGCAAGACTGATAGCTTTTTAAAATATCACTAGATCATTTACGTAGTCATCTACTTTTCTCATAACTTGCATTTAACCTAAACTCTATTAGTTAGTACTAACCGCTTGACATCGCTACTGTCACCTGCCCTATCTTCTTCTATTGAACGAATCATTTCTCATAGCCTTGCTAACGTTTCTTCCCAAATTCTAGTTTCTCAATGGTTATTCGGCTCAGTCTCCACATTGAATAGAAACATATCCCAAGTATACTGCAAAACGGAATTACCATATAATAGTAATGAAAGAAGTTACGAAAAGATAAAATAACTAATATCTTATAAGTTTATTTTCCTGTATAGAATGCTAACTCGACGATATGTCAAATTTAAAACATGCTTTGATACCAACTTGTCACACCCTGCTTTTTGGTATGAATTCACAAGAGAGTATATATAAAGCAATGAATTAAATTTAAGGCGGAATAACAAAATTTTATTCATTATTAAAATAGTATACATAGGGTAGTACCACCGTAGGGGCGTTACATTTTTTTAACACGGACTATAAAGTAAAAAACTAAAAAGTGACACTCCTTGCTTCCATCTGGCTTATTCTCTTCCCATATAGTCACGTATGCAAACAGGTTATCGGTATCTGTCTCTAAAGGGGAAGAGATATTATCCTCTTTCTCCTAGTTCATCTGGAGGAAAAAGAAATTAGCACAAATACGCTAAGTAGGCTTTACCAGTTCTATAACAAGTATATGTATAGATGAGAGCTGGAGTGTGTATAGAATCCAGTGTTTGTATAGCAACGCTAAAGAATTAAAGTTGATAATCCCATACTTATTAGTTTATTAAGGGTTACATAAAGAAAGTAAAGTATTTTTGAACTAATAATCCCATACTTACCAGTTCATTTGAGGATCATATAAAGAAAGTCAATGATCTTTGAACTAATAATCCCATACTTACCAGTTCACTAAGGGTAATAGAAATAATTAAGTAGTCGATAAAACCAAAAAATAATCAACCCAAAACCTTTGGGTAAAAGTAACGGGCTAGGCACACAATCAATGTGGACTCATACGTATGTAGCAATAATCAAGGCTCTCAATCATCTGAGACCATTATGCCAAGTAGAAAAGTTATGTGAGACAACAGGGTAGTCTAATCCCTAGTTAATAGTGATGCTCATAATATAAAAATTTGCACAAAGATTTAAGGGTGAACTAAATCAATCATTGAAGCAGATTCTTCATGATATCAGTTATTAGATGAGGAAGGTTCAAATCAATTTAAATAATCATAATCAACACAATTTGCGAGAGGAAATCGATCTACAACCTGATAGTTCCTATGAGGACGGGTCGATTGCTATTCTAGACCATAGCGAGAGGAAACTGAGGTAAAAAATAGTACCGTTAGTACGTGTTCAGTGGCGGCATCATAATGCCGAGGAGTCTACCTGGGAACAAGAGGATGAGATGTGCGAGCGTTATCCACAATTATTTTTGCCAGGTATATTTTATTTCCGAATTTCGGGACGAAATTCTGTTATTAGGGAGGAAGTATGTAATACCCCGTAATTTTATTGATTTTATTTAATGGGATTAATATAATTAAATGGGAATTAATTAGAAATCAATCCGGATTTAAATACTAGCGAGACGTAAGTTGGTATTTGGTTATGATAATAAATGATGAATATTACGGGATATATGTGGTAACATATGATTGTTAAATTTATTAAAAAATTTCGCGAGTCATAAATACGACAATTCGGGAAATTTAGTTGGGACACGCGTGTCAGTCGCGTCAGAAATTAATTTAATGAGATTTAAAAGTAAATTATAATTCAATCAACCATATGGTTATTTTGAGTGTGCTAACGTGTCCGGAGAGGTCGAAATAGTCAGAAAACACTAGTCCGGAGTCTAGTTTGGGTCCCGGGGCATTTCTAGGCCAAACCGACAACTCGGAAGGGTATTTTAGTCATTTTAAATTTTAGGGAATTTAGACCCACGAATTTTAGGGTTTATTTAATGGTTATAATGAGGTCCATTAGGGCCATTATCAGCCAAAAAGCAAGAGTGGGCAACATGAGTTAGAGGAGAGGTTACAAAAGGGCTTCTAAAGCCATAACCACCATCCACCACCAAAATTCATCGGATTTGTCACCGGAGAGAGAGGGAGAACCAGCCATTTTCGCCACCAGCAGATCAGAACACCATTTATAAGGCAAGGGATTTGATTTCAATTAATTTTAGTGAATATAACATCCATGCTAGTGTAGGATTATACGATAACCTTGAAAAATGATGAATACTCATGGAAATTTGGAGAATAAACCTAAATCTTGGATAGGACTTGCATGTAGAATAGTTCTGGAAATTATTCAGTAGCAAAACCGTAACCGTAGATAAATAAAAAAACGAATTTGGAAGAGAAACATGATGATTCTTGATGAAATAGAAGAAAATATTTTTTTTTGGATATTATGAAGATTCAATCCAAGAAAGGTTAATTGTTGATGTTTTAAAGGTTTTGGAGCATTAGAACTCATGTAATTAGGTTGTATAATGATCCCTTATACTTACATTAGAATTTCTGATCTTCTAATGGCGTTTTAGGACAAATCTGGGACTGAAAAACTAAGAAACTCGTAATCTACAACTGCTTGATCGATCGATTGACATTCATAGTCGATCGATCGACAGCATCGATCGATCGACATTCATGATCGATCGATCGACCTCCCCAGAAATTGTGATATTTTCCCTTTTGGAGTTTATCCAATTCCAACCCTTGTAAATTATTGATAAGGACCTTGTGAACAAATTTAAGTTTAAGGAGGACCAGTAGGGGTGTATATAGAAATCGAATTATATCAAAATTGAATTGTTTTTTATGTTAGACTTAATAGGGTCAAACGAGTGAAATGCTATTAGAGATGTAGGGAAAAGGAATTAAATCTATATAGTTGATAATTTAAGGTTAGAGACAGAAATATGGACCTTAAGATTAATGAATTAAAATGTGGGAATAATAGGAGACTTAGTAACCTTCTTGGTTAGGTTTTAAGTACTTAAACTATACGACGCGAGACGTATCAGCAAGATATATGATATACCATCTAAAAATATCAAAGCGTACGAAATTGAATAACGGTATAGGGTTGAGAACGTACCTTTAATAATATTATAAGTTATCTAAGTTGTGTGAATGCTTAGTGTATTAATTATTATGTGTATAACATACCTACTATACTTGCTATCACGGGAGGTAGATTTTTGAAACAGAGCCATCTAATCTTTGTGTGCCTATGGGGGGATTTATATTGGTACCTTAAGGACATAGGACTGTAAATGGCTTATTTGTGAGTTAATAAGTCAGCTGACCATGGGAGCATCGGTATGTGCGTGACCCATGGGTATGTGACTATGTTCGCCTCCATTATATGTGATTTTGCTTGTTAAAATGGTTCCTGAGAGATTCGGAATACGTAGTCCTTATGTACGTGATGTACCGAGATTCGATAGCAGAGTATGTGTGCACCGTAGCTTAGCCTAGGGGTACCCTATTTTGTATATTTGTGCTGAGAATAATATACTTGTGATTTTAATGAATTCATATGTTAAAGTGTGGATATAAATTATTGGGACATTTTTTAATGGAATTTAATACGGAGAATTTCCTATCGTAACTGTTACACATTCAAATGATTAATGAAAGAGTGAGGTATACGTTGGTTATATTAGAATGTTTTAAATAAAATTCCTTATTAATGTGAGGATAAAACGATAGGCAGACTACTTATTTAGTGGCATAACTAGGACGGTTTAAGGATACACGTTAGGCGTGCACAATAGTTGAGGGGTGAGGAACTCATGTGAGGGAACGCAACTAACATGTATTTAATATTTACTGTTAAATGCAATTAAACACTTGCTATATTTTTAAACTGTTTTCACCTCGGGCTCTGACCTGTTTGCTTTCAAAACTATTTTCTTGTAAAAACCTTTTGGGTGCCCAGCCACAGGGACGCCAAGCTCAGGAGTTCCATTCCTTTGACGTGCTGTAGCGGCTGTGGAAGTTACAGGACCTCGATAGTAGACGCCTCCACATTCTACATTTATTCTATTTTCGATTTATTCATCAGTTAGGGCATGTCGCCCCTTTTCTTTAGAGATAGCTTTATTGTACTTTCAGTTTTCATTTCAGTTTTGGAGTTCATTAATTTATTTTTCAGACTTTATATTTGGTTTTATTCAGTATTTGGATTATTCAGAGGAGTGTTACTCCAGACTCATTTATTATTCCATTTATATTCTGTTGTGACTGTGATGTGATTGTGGTGTCATTAGTTAATAATTTAATTGGTTGCATGTTAATCTCATTTAAATAAAATTCGACAACTCACTTTTTAAATATTAGGTGGCTAGTAATTGTTTAAAAATGTTTTCGACAGTGATGCTATGAACTGAACCAACTTGACATTTTGTATTAATTTGAATAAAGGAGTAGCTACCCGGTATTTAATTAGTCGGGGTGTCACAAATGTTTGGGTCTTAAAAATCTTGGACTTAAGGTCATATTTGAACTTGGTGTAGGAGACTTTTTGTCTTAAAATATTTTGAAGTACTTATAGGCAAAGTTTGGGGTTCAAATTCATAAGTTAAAAAAATAAGGAGGGGTCAAATTGCAATTTAGGAAAAATATTTCAAAGTTTTTTTTTGTATGGAGGGCAATCCTCGGGCCATCTTGCACACACCTTGAGACTAATCCCTTCGCCCCGAACAAGGCTTTCGAAACAGGAGGTGTGGAATCACACATAAACAACCTGCGGTCCGTGGCGCTTGCGGTGACTCGATCTGACGAACTTTAGGGAGCACACCCAAGGCCTGACCAGCTGATCTACTGCTCAGGTTAATATTTCAAAGTTAAAACCTCATTTTTCCATAACGTAGGCTAGGCTTAACCAAACATGGCCTTACCTTATACATTTTTGGTTAGTAAAATGTATATATAAACAAACAAGCAAACAAGAGAACTAGGGGCATACCCCTAAGTAGCCATCTAGGCTACAGATAAAGAGGGTGGTGGGCATACCCAAGAAAAAACCAAATAAAAACAAAGCTAGGAACAACCATAGAGATCAACCATCTAGATACAATTCAACCAATTTATAGACAAAGGACCTCAGAATTGCAGAATTATATCAACACAACTTTGATTCAGATTGAATCAAAAAAAGTGAAGATGCTCCCGCTTCTCTCTAAAAAACCATAAGCCAAACACAACCCTAAAACTGTCACCGCCTTACCCAACCATTCTACCTCCAGCCACCTTAACCTATAGGCTACCATGAACAAACTACCTCCGGCCATTTGTGGTGGGTGGGCTCTTAACCCTAACCCTTCCCAAACGTCCACGCACACGGATGGGAACTTTCAGAGGCGTACCCCCCCCTTTGGAAGTTGCAAGATTTGTTCCTTATGATGCAGTGAGATTTCCCATCAATCAAGATAGCGGCATGGGAATGGAGTCTGGGCCGATTGATATTCAAGATTCAATTGACAAGGAAGAAACTGAAGAGGGACAAATTGTTGCCTTAGAAGATACGATTCAGGACTCCAAGATTGTAGAGATGTACAAGGAATTCATGAAGCATAAAGGTTTCTCATATGAGGATGTATTGCAACATGGAAGAGCCATAAACGAAAACAAGGACTCCACCAATACTGGGGGTGGAGGTAAGAGTGGGGTAATGCTAGTAGCAGGGGAATGTAATGATTGTGGACCTATTCCATGCTCCCCCAAGAAAGTAGCTGTGGAGAAAACTTGGAAGGAAGTTGTTGCCAATAAAAGATACCCCAAGCTGCGACTCACATATCATCCCCCCTCTATTTCTGATAACAGGATCACTGTGGCCCCTCCAGTGGAGATAGCAGCAAATGGATATGCTAAATGGGAGAATAGCATGGTGGGTTGCTTTCTGGGAAGGAAATTACCTTACACCTTAGTTTGCAATATAGCACATAAGTTATGGAACAAGTTTGGCCTCAAACAAATTGTGGGTCACAACAATGGTTTCTATTTCTTTATGTTTGATAACGCTAATATGAGGGATGAGGTAATTGACAATGGCCCATGGCATTTTGTGGGGAACCCAATTATCATCCAAAAATGGGCTCCAAACTTCTCTTTCAGCAAAGACTCAACTTCTGTGATTCCTGTTTGGGTCCAATTTCATGACATTCCTGTCCAGTTATGGACAGAGGAGGGGCTGAGCTATGTGGCTAGCTCAGTTGGAATACCTATGTATGCTGATACTATAACTGAAGGAATGCAGAAAATCAGTTTTGCTAGGATATGTGTTGAGTTAAAAGTCATGGGAGAATACCCAAGGACCATTGATATTAAAATGGAGGATGGGTCCATTGCTGTGGTTGCAGTTGAGTACCAAGAAAAACCTCCATCGTGTATCAAATGTGGCATTTTTGGTCATGATCTCCTCAATTGTTAGAAGGCCAAGAAGGCATGGGTGGCAACTAACAACAATGAGATGAAGTATCCTTTCAAAAGTCAGACTGAGATTCAGAAGGCCTTAGAAGAGGAATGGACCCAAGTGCAATACACAACCAATAAGAATCATAATGACAAGAGGGCAACAAAACCAAAAGAAGTTCAGGCCGAGGAAGGGATCAATCTAGTTCCTAATGCCAGGAATGATCCAGTGGCAGGGCAGCCTGAGGTAGTTACTAAGCCAGTGCTAGAAGAAGGGGATAAGAGCATAAATTCCCCTAATCCATTTGATATTTTGGAGACTGAGAATGAAGATCCTCTAATGTCCACTCCTGCACCAGCTGGCTTGGTTCTTAAGATTAAGGCAGTTGATGAACTTGACAAGGGGCTGGAAAGGGGAGGAGAAAAAGGTGGAGGCAATGAGTTACCTGGGAGTAACAAGAAAGGGAAGAAGAAATCAGGTAACAAAGTTAAGAAGTTTAGATGACCAGAATGGGTACATGGAATATAAGGGGCCTTAATGCTCCCCATAAGCAGGTGGAGGTGGTTAAACTAATAAAGGATAATAGATTAGACCTTATCAGTCTTGTGGAAACTAAGATTAGAAGGAACAATATGGAGACTATTAAAAGTTCTTGCTTCTATCATTGGGAGTATATCCATAATTGCCCCACGGATGGGGGTGTGGCTAGAGTGATTGTGGGCTGGAACCCAAATATTCTGAAGATTGAAGTGATCTACACTCATAGACAGGCCCTGTTCTGCCTTGTAAATATCATTGGTACCAGCTACTCCTTCCATGCTACCTTCATATATGGGGAAAACCTTCCTGAGCAGAGGAGATGTCTTTGGACTTTCCTTAGAGAAAATAAACTGGTGGTTAATGATGGGCCTTGGATACTAATGGGGGATTTTAATGTGGTCAGATGCCAGGAGGAAAAAATGGGAGTATTGGGTATTGACAGAGCTGCTGCTGAGGAGTTTAATGATTGTTTGAATGAGCTAAATGCGGATGATATGGTCAATAGTGGGTTATGGTTCACCTGGAATAGGAATCAGAGGGGTGACAATAATGTTCAATCGAGGATTGATAGAGTCATACACAATGATAGGTGGGCTGCTCTCTTCCCTAATTCACAAGCTATTACCCTTCCTTGTGGAATTTCGGACCACAGTCCCATTATCACCATGATGGATAACACTATTACTTGGAGACCTAAGCCATTCAAGTTCTTCAATTTCTGGATGAATCACGATGAGTTTATGCCTACTATCATTGAAGCTTGGGATGTTGATGTGGATGGGAACCCAATGCAGAAGCTCTTCAAGAAGCTGAATAGAGTCAAGGCCTCTTTGAAGCACTTTAATAGGAAGTTCTTTAACAAGATTTCAGCAATGGTTGCTGATTCCAAGTCTAAGCTTGATGCTATCCAAAGTGAACTGGACAGAGATGGTGCTAATAGGGAGAAGCAGGATGCTGCTAAGGCGATGAGAATCAAATATGCTAAGCTTAGGAATGAGGAGGAGTCATTCCTTAGACAGAAGGCTAGAGTTAAGTGGCTGCAGCTGGGAGAACAAAATAATACTTTCTTTCATAAGAAAGTAAATCAAAATGTGGCTAGAAGGAAAATTTTGAGCATTGATGATGATCATGGTGTGAGAATTGAAGGGAAAGAGCAGGTGGCTGGAGAAGTTGTGAAATTTTTTGGGAACTTGTTAGGGAATAGGTCGCGATGTATTGATGCTAACACTGTTTTGGGGGAGGTGATTAAGAATAAACTCACCTCTAATCAAGCTGAGTTATTGGAGAAAGAGGTCACACATGATGAAATCAAAGAGGCAATGTTTGGAATTGGGTCTGACAAGGCCCCTGGTCCGGATGGCTTTAACAGTTATTTCTTTAAAATGAATTGGCAGATTGTTGGGGAAGAGGTGTGTGAGGCTATAAAATTCTTTTTCGATAATGGAAGTTTCTTCAACCAGTGGAACTGTACCAGCCTGGCTTTGATTCCTAAGGTTGCAGCCCCTAGAAGTATGAGGGATTTCAGACCTATATCGTGCTGCAACACCTTGTACAAGTGCATCTCCAAAGTTATTACTTGCAGGCTTAAGAAGATGATGCCAGACCTCATTAGTAATAATCAGGCTGCCTTTGTTGAAGGCAGATCCATAGCTGATAACATCCTGCTATTACAAGAGTTAATGAGAAATTATCATAGGGACTCTAACCCTCCTAGATGTGCAATTAAGATAGATATTCTTAAAGCCTATGATACAGTGAGCTGGGACTTCCTGATGCAGCTATTGACTCATGTTGTCTTCCCCCCAAAGTCATTGGGTGGATCTCCAAGTGTGTGACTACTACCAGGTTCTCCATTAATCTGAATGGGGAACTGAATGGGTTTTTTCATGGGAATAGAGGGCTCAGGCAGGGAGACCCTCTCTCTCCATATCTTTTCCTGCTAGTGATGGAGGCTTTCTCAGGGATTATTTCTAAAGCTGCTGAATCAGACCTGTTTAGTTATCACCCCAGGTGCAAGGAGATGAACCTAACCCACCTTAGTTTTGCTGATGATCTGATAGTTTTTACTGGTGGGGACAGGGTGTCTTGCAGCATTGTGAAGGAGGCCATATCAAATTTCAGCTCTTTAACTGGGCTTATGGTCAACATGGAGAAGAGCAGGCGACACTGCTGGGGTTAATGTGGATGGGATTCAGGAGATCTCCTCTATTCTGGGAATACAGCACAGCTCCCCTCCTTTCAAATATCTGGGGGTTCCTCTCATCACAACTAGGTTGAAGAAAGAGGATTGCTCTCACTTGGTGGAGAGGATAACTATGAGAACTAGATGTTGGACTAATAAATTCCTGAGTTTTACAGGTAGGCTCCTCCTTGTGAAGACTGTGATTTTCAGCATCCAAGTGTATTGGGCAAGCATTTTTATCCTGCCCAAGAGCATCATTAAAAAAATTGAGCAGATTATGAGGAATTACTTATGGAAAGGGGATGAGGCTGATAGCAAAGGGGCAAAAGTTGCTTGGAAGGATATTTGTGTATCTCTGGATGAGGGGGGGGGGGGGGGCTAAATATCAAGTGTCTAGAGACTTGGAACAAAGCAGCTATGGCTAAGCACTTGTGGAATCTATGCAGTAAGAAGGACAGCCTATGGATCAAATGGTGCAACATTTATAAGATCAAGGGAAGGAGCATCTGGGCTCTGAGTATCCCAAATGATTCATCATGGAGCTGGAGGAAAATCCTCAAGAGCAGAGAGAAGTTTAGAAGAAAAATAAAGACCATCATTGGGAATGGAAATCATGCTTTTATGTGGTTTGATAATTGGCACCCTAATGGCCCGCTGCACCCCTTATATGGGGGAAACATTGTGTATGACTCTGCTAGTAATCTAAAAGCAAAAGTTTCTGATTTTATCCACCACTTGGAGTGGAGATGGCCTTCAACTGTGACTTGGGAGCTGAATGAAGTTAAGAATGCTATTCTTCCTACTATTCAGGATGCAAATGATAATGTTGTGTGGCTGCCCTCTAATAATGGGAAGTTCACCATAGCTTCTGCTTGGGATCTTTTAAAGGCACATATGCCTATGGTTAACTGGAGCAAGTTTGTGTGGAGTAAGGTATGCATCCCTAAATGCTCTTTCATTACCTGGTTGGTGGTTAGGAGGGCCATCAACACTAAAGTTAAGCTACATGAGTGGGGGGTTTCTATGGATGACCTGTGTGAGTTATGTGGGAATGAGAGGGAGACATATAACCACTTGTTCACTCAGTGCAGCCTTAGTAAAAGTATATGGGAAGAGGTGTGGCTTAGAAACCAATGCTATAGGGATACCCTGGATTTAAATAGTGAGTTGGATAAGGCTACTATTAACCACTCTACGAAGACTCTTTGCGATAAGATAAGATCTTTATCCTTTACTACTACTATCTACTGCATTTGGATGGAGAGGAATGCTAGATGCTTCAAGCATGTTTCCAATTCCCTTGACTCCATTGTGAAGGGCATTGAAAACATGGTTCGAGCGAAAGTGCTTACCTGGAAAAAGGATAGAAGGAACTATGCAAACTGGATGGCTTGTATGTACTGGAACATTCCTGAAGATAGTCTTCTGTACTAAGGATTAGTCTAGTTTTTGGCTCTTCTTGTTGTTTTGTTTGCCTTTGGGGTATGCCCTGGGGTTCTTTTTCTTTTGTTAAGGTTTTTTCCTCTGTAAATTCTTAGTTTTTTTTATATACTCAATCTTTCCCAAAAAAAAACCCATAGAGATCAAGGATGATAGGAATATCCAAACAACAAAGCTAAACAATGCAACTAAAAAGGGGAATAAGCAGCCAGATTATTCCACCATGGAGAACTCAGGGAGGTTTAAATAGTTGCAAGCCATTCAAAAAAATAAAATAAAAATATTATTTTATACTATTTTGACCATGACTAAGCCAGATTACCTTGCATAATTTTGACCAAAAAAATAAAATAAAAATATTAGAAATTGTTTTAGAAATTTCTGGTTGCCCATGCGACCTCACGTGCGAGGTCAAAGTTTTTGGTCAAAAAGTTCATCTTCTTCCCCTCAACAGTTGGCTTTAGGGTTTCTGATCTTTGACCTGATATTTCTCCTTCATTTCTTAACCATTCTTGATGATTTCTTAACAAACTCAACCTAAAATTTCATAAGGAATTCAAATATATAGGTTTTATGGATTGAGTTGCAGTATATCTCAAGTTCTATAATTGTGTTTTACCAAAATTTTGACTCAACATTCATGGCTTTGAAGGATATGGCAGGGATTCTTATGAACATAGCTTAGTTTCTGCTATGTGTAGGAATAGGTTGGTTTTGATTTCAAGGTTTGAGATGGATTATACAGGGAGAATTTAAGATTTTTAGTTTTCTGGTTCAAAATACACTTTCAATCGATTAGAGCTTATTACGCACTTTCATGGGATTTGATCATTACACTCGAGTTCGTAAGGTTCTAGTAAAGACAATTAAAGCTTTGTAGTGTTTGGTTGGGGTGAGTTTGAACTAATTAAATCATGGGGTACTTATAGTGTTTGGTTAGGAGAGTTCATTGGTTGAGAAGGGTGGTGGATTTGAACTGAATATATGAAGTTTTCTACCTTGGTTAGTGTAGCTCATATGTGTGCATGGTGTAAACATGTGGGTTTTGGCTTCTAGTGCTGATGTGTTGGCTTATTTGGATAGGGGGTAGTGTAAAATTATTCAAACTTTGGTGTTTTTTTGGGAAAAATTATGTATATTAGAACCAAGAACAAATACAATAGCAAAGGTCCTCACAAAACCAAAGACCTGGGGGCATACCCACCAGGAAACACCCAAACATCACTAGCCTAAGGCCAAACTCAAAACAACAACATTAAGATAACACACTTTCTGGGATACCCCGGTTCATACATGCCATCCAGTTAACATAGCTTCTCCTCCCATTCTTCCAATTCAAGGCTCTAGCTCTAACCATAACCTCAATATCCTTCACAATCATTTCAATACTTTTGGCCCTACCATTGAAGAGTCTCGCATTCCTTTCTAACCAAAGGCAGTAGACAGTGGAGGAAAAGGATAAACATCTGATTCTATCATAAAAATTATTCCCCCTAAAATTGGAAATATCATAACCCGATTCATCCACCTAACTTAGAGTGTCTCTATATTCCTGGTTCTGGAATCTAATCTCTTTCCAAACCTCAACAACAATATTACACTCATTAAATAAGTGCGCACAAGTCCCCACTTCCAAACTGCAGGTGCAACACAGATTGGTATCAGAAATACCCCAAGTATAAAGTTTGTCCCTGGTATGTAGAGAATCCTTACATATGATCCACAAACTAAAAGCACATTTGGGGATGATGTTTTTATTCCAAATCAACTTGTGCCAATTCAAAAGAGGATGAGAGGGAGTTAACTCCATAAATGTCGACCCAATGAAGAAGCCAACCTGGTTGGGATTCCAAACCACTTCATCTCTTATTCCTTGCCTAATACTAGGCAAGGCAGCATTTCTAATGTCCATCAGTTCCCAAGTCATAGTTAAAGACCATCTCCATCTATTGACATCAACAAAGTTATCCACCCTGTCCTTGTTGTTTCTTACTGCATTATAAATTACCATATCACCATGAAGATCCTGAAATGGACCCAAAGGGTGCCAGTTGTCATACCATACAAAAGTGTCCTCACCATTGCCAATCCTAGTCTTGAAGAGAGGTATGGCCAAGTGTCTCAACTGCATCATCATTCTCTAACTCCAAGAAGTGTCATTTGGAATTGTTATGGCCCATATACTCCTATTCTTCAGCTTGTAAACATTGCACCATTTTACCCACAAGCAATCCTTCTTGCTACATAGGTTCCACAACAATTTGAGAATGGCAGCCTTATTCCATGTCTCCACACTTTTAATGCCTACCCCCTCCTTATATCTGCAATTTAGGTCTTTCCAGGCAACCTTGGCCCCAGTGTGACTAGAATCAGAGCCAATCTACAAAAAGTCCTTCATCAGCTGTTCTATTCTCATAATAACCCATCGGGGACAAATGAAAAGACAAAAACAGTACACCTGAATACCAAACAAGACTGACTTGATCAACTGAAGCCTTCCAACATAGCTTAGGAATCTATTAGCCCAACAGCCAATCCTAGTAATAATTTTATCAATTAATATGTCATAGTCCTCACTCTTCAGTCTAGAAGTGATAAGAGGAACTCCTAGGTACAAGAAGGGAGGGCTTCTATGAGAGAATCCTAAAATATGCTCCAAAAGAAACGTGCCTTCCTCATCAGTACCAGAACTGTAGAAGTGGATCTTATTAAGATTGGGATTCAGGATAGAGATCTTAGAGAAGTCCACCACAGCTGTCTTAGAAATGGTGTAAGAAGAAGAGTCCCCACAACACATAATGATCAAGTCATCTGCAAAGCACAGATGATTTAACCCCACTTCCTTGCATTTTGGATGGAATGTGAAATTAGGATTAGTGCTAGCCCTATCCATGATACAAGAGAATGTATCCATAACTAAAAGAATTAAGAAAGGTGAGATTGGGTCCCCTTGTCTCAATCCCTTCATCCCCTCAAATAACCATGAAGTTATCCATACAAGCTAATAGATAACATTGTTATAGTAAAATATTCTCTAATCCAACCAACAAACTTAGGGGAAACAGTATGCACAAGAAGCTTGAGTAAAAACTCCCAATTCATAGTGTCATAGGCCTTTAATAGGTAATTTTTTAAGGTACATCTAGGAGGGTTGAGCACTCCATGGTAATTCCTCATAAGTTCTTGAAAGAACAAAATGTGATCAGAAATAGACATCCCTTTCACAAAGGCAGCCTGACTCTGGTTGATGAAAGTAGGGAGAATGGGTTTCATCCTTTCAACAATGACCTTGGAGATGCATTTATAAATGGAGTTACAACAGGAGATAGGCCTAAAGTCCTGCATACCAGAGGGAGTAGGAACCTTAGGAATAAGGGCCAGAGCAGTGCAGTTCCATTACCTAGGCAAGAAGTTGCGTTGGAAGAAGAAGGAAATGGCCTCGTCACATCACTCCCAATAATATCCCAGTTCTTCTTGAAGAAAAAGGCATTAAATCCATCAGGGCCAGGAGCCTTGTCAGACCCAATAGAGAACATAGCTTCCTTAATCTCCTTAGAAGTGATAGGACTCTCCAACGTAGCAACTTGATCATCAAAAATTCACTTGCAAACCACCTCATTAAGAATATGGAAAGGGTCCTCACAAGCACTGCTAGTACCAAGAAGGTTGTTGAAATACCCAACAGCAGTATTAGCTACATTTTGACTACCTTCAATTCTAACCCGATTCTCATCTTCAATACTAATGATTTTCCTTCTTACAGTGGCCTGATTAGCCTTCTTGTGGAAGAAAGGATTGTTTCCATCCCCCAACTGGAGCCACTTAACTCTGGATTGCTTCTTATAAAAGGACTCCTCCGCATTTCTCAGCTCTAGGTACTTGTGCATTTTGTGCCTCTCCTCAGCTAGAATAACTGTGTTTCCCCTTCATAATCCACCCTTGTTTGAGCCTCATCCAACAATGATTTGGCCTCCTCCACTCTTTTAGAAAGTTGGTTATAGAATTTCTTATTGAAGTCTTTCAAATTTGCCTTAACTTTTCTCATCTTCTTGCTCAGTCTCACCATAGGATTCCCCCCATCATCTACAAACTAGGAATCAAGGAGAACCTCCTGGAAATCATCATGTTCCATCCAAAAGTTTTAGAATTTAAAAGGCTTAGGTCTTCTCTGCTCCTGGGGGAGAGTAAGATAATGATTGGGTAGTGGTCAGAAACCCCCTCAGGAAGGACAGTCGCTTGAGACTCGGGGAATTTTGAGGCCCACACATCATTATGCAACACTTTATCCAACCTACATTGTACATTATCATTGCCCAACTCCCTCATGTTCCATGTAAACCGTAACCCATTAGTCACCATGCCATTAGCCTGAAGGTTATACATCGATTGAACTCAGTAGTTGTAGCTCTATCAATGCCACCAATGCCTCTCTTCTCTTCATGCGATCTAACCACATTAAAGTCCCCCATCATCACCCAAGGATGTTTATTAACCCTCCCAAAATTAAGCCTCAAAAACTCCCAAAGGTGAAGTCTTAAATTAGGTAGATTTTCCCCATATATGAAGGAAGCAAAAAAACAAAGACTGGTCCCACATATATCCACTTTCCAAAGCATAGCCTGTGAATGAGACTTAACAACACTCACAATTACACAATTGGGGTTCCAACCCACAATAATCCTAGCAACTCCACCCTCACTTGGGCAATTATCCAGGAACTCCCACTGAAAGAAACAGTTATTCATAACATTAACTAAATTGTTCCTCCTAACTTTAGTTTCTAATAAACACACCAAATTAAGATGGCGGTCCTAAATTAACTTATTAACTTCCCTTTGTTTATGAGGGGAATTTATCCCCCTTATATTCCAAGAGGCTAACTTGATCATCTAGACTTTTTCCCCTTCCCTTTCTTCATACTCTCCCCACTAATGGTTCCCACCTTGATTTCTTCCCCCCTTAAGTTTATGTGCGAGCTCATCAACAATCTTAACTCTCTTATCCAAGGCATTGGGTTCAAGGGTAAAATCAAATTCACTATCATTGTCCAGTACAGTAAAGGAGTTAGACAAGGAGATGGGTGGAATGGCTACTTGGATGGCTCAATCCTCATGTTGAGCAGTTAATATCTCCTCCCCATTTCTCTTCTCTTTGATTCCTGATGGTTCCCCCATCTCATTAACTGCCCTGGCTATGAAGTTCGTCTTCTTGGGTACCTGGGTCCATTCATCACCTTCTGAGCTCTTACACTCAGTGGTCTGAGTGGCATTTACCTAAGGTAAAATAACTCCTTTGTCTTTGGGTTACCCACTGAGACTGTGTCCAAACACCAGATAGTTTGAACATGAAGGTAGCTTAGCTTGAAATTTAATCTCCATCGGATCAACAACTCCATCTTCCGTGATCACATTCAGCTGGACGGATAGGTCTCCTTAGCATCCATTTCTATACAAATTTGAGCATAGGTGATCCTATTCATTTCTTCAGTAACAGCATCAGCATACAAAGGGAATCCAACTGAACTAGCTATGTAGTTGAGCCCTTCCTCAGTCCACAACTGGACAAGAATGTCATGAAATTTCACCCACATGGGTACTTTCTTCATAGTTTCTTTGTTGAAGTTAAAATTTGGTTGCCATTTTTTAAGAATGATGATCATACTAACAAAGTGCTAAGGGCCATTATCTATTACCTTGTCACGTGGGGAAGGGTTATCAAAAAGGAAGAAGAAGAAACCATTATCATGGGCAATGACCTTGGTCATCCCACACTTACCCCACGGTCTGGTTGCCGTATTATTGACAAGGGAAAATGGGAGTTTTTTCCCTAAGAAGTAACCAACCATGCTATTCTCCCATCGCCCATGACCACCACTGGCCCCCTCAACAGGAGGTTTGACAATAATGATGGAATCCACCACCTGTGGTTGGTGAAAAGTGAGTCTGAGTTTGGGTTGCTTCTTCTCTGCAGTAACAGAGCTCCATGTCTTCCCCTTATGGGCCATACTAATGTTTTGTTGGATGGGAGTTTTCAACCCCTCCTTTGTACCTTCATCCTTCACCCCATGAGTTGGGCGGTATGATTATCTGACAAAGTAAGGAATGTGTATTTATGGTGATACCACCTGACACCTTTCCTTGCTCTACCACCCTCTTTCCCATGAAGTTTCCATTGGTCCCAACGTTCCTAACATCCCCTCCAGCTAAGTTAGACCCGTCATTTAGCTCCACTTCTAATGGTGGTTGAACACCACCCTTTTTTCGGTCACCGGAGATCCTAAAATGCATAACATCTTCATGGGAAAAACCTTTGCTCAAAAGTAATTTCATGTAGGTATTCTTCTCATCACTAAGTTCCTCTTCTACCCACATTCGTGTTTGCCCTAGAGATGCTTTCACTAGAAGCAACAACTTGGCCTCTTCACACTCAGTTTCACTTGACAAATCCTCATTAACTGGGATGAGAGAAACTGTAACAGCATCGTAAGGTACTAAATGCATGGAAACCAAGGTTTCCTCAACTAACTTTAGGTTGGAACTAGAGACCAAAGATTGGGGGGTTGCTGGATTACCACGAGAAGCATCAAGGTGTGACAAGGAGGGAAGAGGTTGAGGGATGACATCCACTGAAGAGGGGACCCCATAGGCGGTCATAGCGAGCTAAGAGGAGGAAGGAATAGTGGACAGGGTGGTGGTTACAGGTGGTAGAGGCTTGGGGATATCTAGAGAGAAGGGAGAGCATATTAGTTGAGCTCTCTATTTCAATTATTAGTAAATTAAACTTTGGTGTTTGGTCCTTGGTTGGTCGATTATATGCATTTATAGCCTTAAAAGTTTTACTTTTGATGAAGTTTAGGGGTATTTTTATAAATTCAAAAAGCTTCAAGGGATGAAATTGTAATTTTGTGTTTGTTGAAGTCTAGAGGATTAATTTGATTTAAAGTTAGGGTTTAGGGTTTAAGTATAAGTCAAGTTATGTTGGATTGAAGTTTTCATGGGCTAGTTTGTAATTATTGAAACTCCAGGGTGTCTAGGTTATTAGTAAAGTTGTAGGGCATCAAGGATAGTTTTATTCTTCTTAGAAGACTTTTGAATTTGAATACTTTATGAGGGTTGAAACAATAAATATATGTGATTAGGGTTGGTAATGGAGATTCGATTCAAAAGTCTGTTTATTACATGCCATTTGTTTGGTATGATCAGTGTTAGTTAGCTTTCTTCGGCACCAGTGCTTGCACTATCTAGGGGAGGAGTGGAGTACTTTATTTCTATAGATGCATCCTTACAAGGACTTGGGAGAGTGCTACAGCTAGAGGATTGGGCTATAGCATATGCTTCTCGCTTGATTAAGTCCCATGAGAGACACTACCCCACACATGATTTGGAGCTTGTAGTAATCATTTTTTACTTGAGGATATGGAGGCACTATCTACTGGGGAAGAAGTTGATTCCATTCACGGATCATAAGTCACTATAGTATCTGTTCACACAAAAGGATCTTAACATGAGGCAACGTAGGTGGCTCGAATTCATGAAAGACTACTAGTTCGACATCTAGTATCACCCGGGGAAGGCTAACATGGTGGTAAACGCATTGATTCAAAGGCCTATGAGGGAATTAGCGGAGGTTTGGAAGACAAAATGGGGTGAGCTTCGGCATGAGGATGCAGTGGCCAGGGCTTGTATGGCAGTTTTGACTATCACACCCGAGGTTATCATAAAGGTTATGAAGGCAAAGGAGGGGATCCTTTTTTCAAGATAAGGTGCACCAGTTGTTAGCAAAGGGAGCAGAGATGTACTCGATCAACTCAGAGGGAGACTTATGCTTCAACGAGAGGCTGATAGTTACATGGGATGAGAACTTACGACATGCAGTGATGACATATTCACATAGGTTGCAATTTTCTGTATATCCCAGAGGTGATAAGATGTACCAAGGCATGAGGAGACAGTATTGATGGGCGGGATGAAGAGGGACATTTCTAAGTTTGTCTCAAATGCACCATTATTAGTTAGTGAAATTAGATCATCATAGACCAGCTGGGATTTTATAGCCATTGGAGAATCTAGTGTGGAAATAGGAGATAATTTTGATGGACTTCATCACGGGGCTACCGACGTCACAAAGGGGTAACGATTACAACTGGGTCATTATGGATTGCCTTATCAAGGTGGCCCATTTCTTGCGAGTTCAGACCGATTATATGACATGGTAGCACACCCACCTCTTTATAGCAAACATATTAAGGTTACATGGGGTGCCAATTAACATTGTGTCTGACCAGGACAAAGACTTTGTTTCCTATTTTTGGCAGAGTTTCTAGGAGGCTTTGGGGACTGAGTTATGGTTGAGTACAACTTATCACTCACAGATATGTGGGCAGTGAGTGAGTGAATCATATGCTTGAAGATAAGATGAGGATGTGCATACTAGATTTCAGGGGAGACTGGGAGTAATACCTTCCACTGGTAGAGTTTACCTATAACAACTCATACCAGTTCACGATAGGCATGGAACCTTTTGAGGCATTGTATGATAGGCCATATTATTCGCCTGCTTATTGGTAAGAGGTAGGGGACGAGAAGTTTCTTGGATCGGAGATGATTCAGGATACTTCTGCAATGATTGGGTTGATTCAGCATTGTATACGGATAGCTCATGATAAGTAGAAGAGTTATGTAAACACAGATCGGAGACACTTGGATTTCGAGGTGGGTGATCAGGTGTTATTACGGGTGTCTCCCATGAAGGAAATTATGCAGTTTGGAAAGAAGGAGAAGTTGGCTCAGAGATATATGGGGCCTTTCCCAATCATTGAGAGGATTGGGCTAGTTGTGTATAGGCTAGCCCTGCCAAAGCATGTGCAGAGGATTCACGACGTGTTTCATGTGTCGTAATTAAAGAAGTATCAAAGGAGTGACATGGCTTACTGGCATATACCGTTAGAGGAGATTGACCTACAGCCAAACATCTTGTATGAGGAGAGACTTGTTTCCATCATGGATGTTAGCAAGCGTAAGCTTTAGTCGAAGGTGGAACCATTCGTTTGTATTCAGTGGAGGCATCATAATGACGATGAGTCGCCTTGGGAGCATGAGGATGATATTAGGGAAAAATATCCAGAGCTTTTTATGCCATGTCTAAATTTCGAGGACGAAATTCCATTATTAGGGGGAAGTATGTAACACCATGTATTTTTAAAGTATTTTACATTACACGTGTGTTCGTAATTTTAAAATAACCAAGAAATAAATTGCCTTAGATAAATATTAATTAGTGAATAAAAAGAATTAATATTTATGTATATTTAAATTTACTTGTGTGATCTGTAAATGATAACGTATTAAATTATGTTACGTAGTAAGTGAGTAAAAGCGAGGGATTTATTGGTATTTTCATTGGAGACACATGGGTAGAGTCGTGCCGAGAATGAGATGGAAATTTTATGTTAGAGGACTCAGATGGTAGTTTTTTTGGGAAAAATTATGTATATATATCAACAACTGAAACTACAACAAGTACACATAGAGATGAAACCCATCACCTCCCCTAGGGGTAAGCCCCACAGGGGAGAAAACCAAAAACAAGTGAAACAAGTGCAAGAAGCCACACACCCGACGATCCCCTACTCAAGAACACTCTCCGGGATACCCCAATTCATGCAAGCCATCCAGCTCTCAAATCTCCTCGTCCCCTTGCTCCAGATTGCGACTCTCGCTCTGATCATAACTTCGATATCTCTGACAATGACATCCTTGCTCTTGGCCACCCGTTTAAAATGTCTGGCATTACGCTCCATCCAAAGGCAGTATACAGTAGAGGAGAAAGAAATATACCTAATACGATTATAAAAACTCGTCCCACTGTAACATGAAATAGCATGAGCCAACTCACCATCCCAATCCAAAGCCTCTCTGTACTCCTGATTCCTAGTTCTGATCTCCTCCCAAACCTCCTTCGCAACTGGACACTCATTGAAGACGTGCGGTATGGACTCTACCCCATTAGAGAAGCTACAACACACGTTATCGTCCGAGATGCCCCAGTTATAGAGCTTGTCCTTAGTGTGAATCGCATCCTTACATATCATCCAAAGAACAAAATCACATTTGGGGATATTACCCTTATTCCACACAATTTTGTGCCAGGGAGCAGGAGGGAGGGTGGGGGTTATCTCCTCATAGGCTGATCTGATAGAAAAATCCTTCTGGTTTGGAACCCAGACCACCTCATCTACAGAATCACGCCTAATGTCGGGCAAAACCACATTCCTAATATCCAAGAGCTCCCAAGTAACCACCGTTGGCCATCTCCACCTCCCCTCGACAATGTAATCAACAACCAAAGCCTTATGGTTACTAGCAGCGTCATAGATAACACGGTCCCCAAACAAAGGATGAAGTGGCCCCAAAGGGTGCCAGTTAACGTGCCAGAAAAAGGTATCCCTACCATTACCAATTCTCCATCTGATGAGAGGTCTGACCCGATGTCTCAACTGCATCATCTTCCTCCAGCTCCAAGACGAGTCGCTGGCTATATTAATAGCCCACAAACTTCTTCTCTTCAACTTGTACACATTGCACCACTTAACCCAAAGGCAGTCCTTCTTGCTACAGAGGTTCCACAGCATCTTCATGATGGCTACCACATTCCACCTCTCAATGCTTTTGATACCCAGTCCGCCGCTCTCATAGTTATTACAAAGATCATTCCAGGCCACCTTGGCCCCCGAATGTTTAAGATCGGAACCAGTCCAAAGGAAATCCCTCATCAGCTACTCAATCTTGAGAATAACCCCCTTAGGCAAGATGAACAGACTAGACCAATAAACCTGGATCCCGAACAAGATAGTCTTAATAAGCTGTAATTTGCTGGCGTAGCTGAGAAGCTTGTTGGTCCAACACTTGATCCTCCCAGTTATCCTATCGATTAGCCTACTGCAATCCTCCTTCTTAAGTCTGGTGGTGATGAGAGGAACCCCGAGGTAGAGGAATGGAGGGTTTTTATGACCAAAACAAAGAATATCCCCGATCTGCGCGATCCGATCCTCCTCCAATCCCGTGCAATAGAAGCTACTCTTACACAAATTGGGAGTGAGGCCCGCAATGCTATAGAAATCATCAACAGCCTTCTTCACAATGGTACAAGAGGGAATGTCCCCCTCCCCCCCCACACAGAATTATCACATCATCGGCGAAACATAAGTGGTTAAGCCCCACTTCCTTACACTTGGGGTGGAAGGTAAACAATGGGTTGGTCCAGGCTTTGTCCAAGATACACGAGAGAGAATCCATCACCAGAAGGAAAAAATAGGGAGATAGGGGGTCTCCTTGCCTCAACCCTCTCTTTACCTCAAAGAAGCCATGCAGGTGCCCATTCAGACTGATAGAGAACCTGGTGTTAGTCATACATTCTCTAATCCACCCAACGAAAATGGCAGGGAACCCCAGATGAGTCAGCAAGGTGAAAAGAAATCCCCAATCCACCGTGTCATACGCTTTCAACAAATCAATCTTCAAGGTACATCTAGGCGGGCTAAGCTCACTATGGTAATTCCTCATGACCTCCTGGAGAAGAAGGATGTTATCTGAAATAGATCTCCCTTTGACAAAAGCGGCCTAACTCGGATTGATCACATGGGGGAGGATAGGCTTAATCCTATTGGCAAGAATCTTCGATATGCACTTATAAATAGTATTGCAACAAGATATAGGTCTGAAATCATGCATACCGTTCGGAGTGGTAACCTTTGGGATAAGGGCGAGGGCAGTACAATTCCATTACCTAGGCAGGTAGCTACACCTGAAGAAGAACTTAACAGCCTCAGTGACGTCATTCCCCACTACCTCCCAATTCTGCTTGAAAAAGAAGGCATTGAATCCGTCAGGACCCGGGGCTTTATCTGACCCAATGGCGAACATAGCCCCCTTTATTTCTTCATCACCAATGGGAGCAGCCATAGTCGCAGCGGCCACATCACTGACTCTTTTCACTACATTCGCATCCAGAATGGGAGTAGGGTCCGCACAAGTGCTGCTATAGCCCAGAAGGTTGCGGAAGAAACCCACTGCCGTATTAGCCACCCCCTGAGAGCCTTCGACCCGCACCCCATTCTCATCCTTAATGCTGATAATCTTCCTCCTAGCGGTAGCTTGATTAGCCCTCTTATGGAAAAAGGAGTTATTCCCATCCCCCAACTATAGCCACTTGACTCTAGACCACTGCTTATAATAGGACTCTTCGGCGCTTCTGAGCTCCAGGTAAGCCGTCAACTTCTCTCTCTCTTCTAGTTGGAAGCTATTGTTGCTCCCGTTACTGTCAAGTCTAGTCTGCACATCATCAAGCAACCTCTTAGCCTCCTCTACCCTACTAGAAAGCTGTCTATAAAACTTCTTATTAAAGTCTTTGAGGTTAATTTTCAATCTACGCATCTTCTTACTCAATATCACCATGGGATTACCCACATCGTCCCCATACCAAGACTCAGTCAGAACTTCCTGGAAGTCAGCATGGCCCATCCAAAAGTTATAGAACTTAAACGGTTTGGGCCAATTCGGTTCCCCGGGAGCAAGCAAGATAATGATCGGGCAGTGATCCGAAACACCCTAAGGAAGAACAGTCGCCTGAGACTCCGGAAAGTAGGTACTCCACATGTCGTTATGAAGAACCCTATCTAGTCTCGATTAGACATTGTCCCTACCCCCTGGCGATTATTCCACGTAAACCAAAGCCCATTCGTCATCATATCATCAGCCTGGATATCATTAAAACACTAGTTGAACGCCTCCGTTGCACCCACGTCAATGCCATGCATCCCACTTTTCTCTTCATTGGTTCTCACAATGTTGAAGTCCCCCATAAGTATCCAGGGCTGCCCATCAGTGCAATCCCTATTGAGCTTGAGAAACTCCCAAAGAGGCTCTCTTCCGTGAGGTAAGTTCTCCCCGTAAATGAAGGTCGCAAAAAACTCGCAATTACTTCCACAGGCCTTCACCCTACACAGCATGGCTTGAGGGTGAGACTGGACCATAGTTACCGCCAAACAACTAGGATTCCATCCCACAATTACCCTGTCAACACCCCCCCTAAAGGGCAGTTATCAATGAGATCCCAATGTAAAAAACAATTATTTTTAACATTACATAAATTTTCCTTCCTAACTTTTATTTCCAGATGGTAGTTTTGACTGCACTAATGATCCGAAATGGGTCGAAATAGTCCATAATAGGTATCCGAGGGTTACAATTAGGTTTCGAGCGCTTTGTAGAATAAGTGGGAGCCCTAGAAAGGCATATGGGTCATTTCACCTGGGGGCTCACCCTATTTCTGAATTAGAGAGTTTTAGGTTAATATTTAATCAAGGTGGATAGAGGAGGAATGCAATATATCTACACAAAGAGGGTAGGGTTTGTGAGAAAGTGAGAAAAAGAGAAGATAAAAGTGAGAAAATAGGAGGAAAAGAGGATCCGAGGAGGAAGGTTATCGTCTTCGGGTTGAAGATAATCACCAAAAGAGGAATTTCAAAATAGAAAACTCAGAATCCATCATCTCTAAGGACAGTATTTACTTTCTTTAATATTCTTGTGTTGTTTCATTTATTCATATAACTTTGGTGTCGAATAACATGAATTTCAGGTTGGGAAAACTAAGGAAAATCCGGTTTTTGAATTATATAAATGATGGGAGATGAATCTAATCATGTTTCTATGATGAATCTTATATAAACCCATAATAAAATATAAGTTCTTGGATGAATTAAGAAAAGGGAATCAAATCTTGAAACTAGGGTTTAGTATTGCATGAATTCTTGATTTAATTCATTGTTCGGTGAATTAGATGTTGTTTCGGGATGGTTATTATGTAGAAAATTGTATGTTTATGTTTGGGGATGGATTAGGGTTCATGTATGGGGGCTTAGTCAAGCTTAGGACCACCATATATGAAGATTGAAGATGAAATCTCGTGAAAAGTTCATTTTGGCAGCCCAATTAATCGAACTGGTTCGTTGGGGGAGCTAATCAGTTTGGTCCAGCCAGCGAATTGGTTCGCTCTGGTGGATTTCCACCTTTGCCTTGTGGTTATTTTTCAGACTATTTGAGGATTGGGCATGGAATCTTGGGTCTGCAGATGAGTTTAGGTTTCTGGGAATTCAGAGTGAGGGTTAGGAAGTGTCGTATGCTAACTCGGGATGAATTTCATCTAAGGAAATATGTGAGCAAATAAATGTTCATGAGTGGGAATCGAGAAATCGATTTAGGATTTTGGGATAGCGAGGCTAGTTCTTAGTTAGAATATTATGTTGGCCAGAAGTATATAATCACAAAGTTAAACTAGAAGTAAGGGGATACTTAGAATAGGTCGGGAAGTCCGGTTAGACTTTAGGATTTGGTAGGCTAGTGGTATGAGAGATATTATGCATGTAGCCGACTTTATATATATACACGTATCGAGTGTGACCAGTACATATATGTCTATGTGTGATTAACTTTATGTGAACATACCTACTCTATTATGTTATCATTAGAGGTTGCACGTAGTGGGCGGTCCACCCTAGAATTGACCAACAGGTGTTGGATTGTTCCCCCAAGTCATAGTACCGTTGCATGACCATTATCCATATGTTATGTGTTGGTTTCGAGTTCAGTTGGGTGTGATGTGGTATGGTTACGACCCACGGATGTATGTTTATGACCGCCTCAGAGTCTTTGCGAATTGGGATCAGTGGTGGTGAGATTCTGACCCGGTGGCCCAGGAGTGGTACGTGATGTACCTGGTCGGGAATTCTATGAATATATATATATGTATATATATATATATATATGTATATATATATGTGTGTGTGTGTAAATGATTATATGAACATCTAAGTGTAGCTAGCATATAGTTACGTTGTCTATACAGCGAGACAAATGTAAATGAGAAAACCTATGTTTCAAGCTTATGGATCAACTATGTAGTACATAGTATGGGTTATTGTATGGGTGGTACAGATGGGTTATATGTTTAGCAGATCAAAGTAGGTTAAGGATTGTCAGACTAGTTAGGCGGGGTAGCATAACTAGACGAATAAAATACAAGTGTTAGGTGTGCATTGTAAGGGGTGAGGATAATCACATGTGAGCGCGACACTAGGTGAACATGGATATTTCTTACAACTTTATCATTATTTCATTTAAATACTTGCAACTATTTTTCAAATGTTTTG
Source organism: Sambucus nigra (assembly GCA_949130495.1). NCBI lineage: Eukaryota > Viridiplantae > Streptophyta > Magnoliopsida > Dipsacales > Adoxaceae > Sambucus > Sambucus nigra. Next base: position 207,179,626 of record OX422208.1, read on the forward strand.
GGCGTTGACCCGTATCAAAAATATTTTCAAAACCTTTTATGCACTCAGCCATAGGTTCACCAAGGATAACCATTTTTTTTGTAACTAAGTATATTGAAACAAAAAGAGGATATACAGGGTGACAATGAATCACCAAGCCAAAAGGCCAAAACACTAAGGGTAGGGTATACCCACCCCCATACTAAAAACAACACAAAATAAGCCCCCCAAATAAGGGTCAGACCTACAATAACCCTAGTAAGAAGGAAAATCAAGAGAAATCAAAGATACAACATGGACTCGGGAAGCCCCCATTGGTTGCACACCGTCCAAGGATAGCTATTCCATTCTAGTCAGACGATGCTGCAGCAACTATGGATGCCTGGAGGAATTGATTAGATGCTTCACTCATTTATATCTAGATAGGACTCCAGTTCAGTATTTCTCTTTGGGCATGTTGCCCGCAGTTGGACAGTTTTCTTATTAGACATTATTTACATTATTTCATTTCTTAGATTATCGTATTCTGGATATGGAGAATTATCATATTCTGGATATGGAGAGTTTATTCATTTTTTTTATTTATGGTATCAATACTATTTACGTTCAGTCACTGTGGATGTTTATAATTATATTATTGAATGGTTTCATGTATGCATGTTAATAAGATTTAAAAATTGACACCGGACTTAATGGGTTATTTCTTTTGGTAAGTACAAAATGAATTAAAACTGAGAACTGTACAAGTATAAGGTGGGCATACCCACCTACGAATCAATTTCGTAGGAGAAATTATTCCAAAGACCTCAAAAGAAAACCAAGAACATTAGCCTCCATAAGGCCATACAAACATTAGTTGCAAAGAAGCTTATTGTCATCACGACCCAAGTTCTAAAAATGATATCATAAATGATTCCCGTTTAATTTAATAAAGTCCTGATCAATCAGTATTAAACTAGGCGGGGTGTCACGAGTTTGTCTGCTTGAGACTAAGGAGGAGGAACAATATGATGAATGTTAAGAATATATGCTTCTACCATTGGGATTTTTTGAATAATTTCCCAAGTGAGGGAGTGTTGATATAGTTAAGGAACCCTTCCATTTTGATTATTGTTTTGATCTCCCCTTATCCTTAATCTATTTTGTGCAAGGTTGAGGTGGTTGGCAGTAGTACTACCTTTTATGTCTAATCCATTAATAGGGATAATCTGCCTGGGAATAGGCACTAATTATGGAAATTTTTTAGTGCCAATTATGAGGGGGAAATGGTATTTAGGGATTAACTTGATGGCCACTAAAGACTTCAATAGATGCCTCATTGATATCAATGTTGATGATATGGTGGCTAATATTGTGGTTCACTTGGATTAAGAAACATGAAGGTGTAGATAATATCCAATCTAGAATTGATAGAGTTATACATAATGATACATGGATGGATGTTTTCCCGAATTCCATGCAATTATTATTACTCAAGGTGTTTCTGATCACATACCAATCATTTATCCTTGTCTCCTGCTGAAACTAGTCGTCCTAAACCTTTTTAATTATTCATTTTCTAGATGGATCGCAGTGATAAAAAGTTTTATTGCCAAATTTCAAGAAGAGTGGGAGAGGCTAAACTTTTTCTTGATTACCTTCAAAGAAGATTGGATCTTGATAGTTGTAATGATGAGCGCCAGAAAGAAGAGAAAGATATGGTCACTAAGTACATTGAAGAATCATTTTACAAATAGAAGTGCAGAGTCAAATGGATGTAATTGGGGACCATAACAATGCTTTTTTCCACAAGAAAGCCCATTAGATTAGGGCCAGTAGGAAGATTTCTAACATTTATGATGACTTTGGGAATATAATTAAGGGTAGTCAGAATGTGGTTAATGTGGATGTGGATTACTATAGGGCTTTTTTTTGGGGAAATTTTGTGAGTATATAGAACAGTAACCGAACACTTTACAAGTAACAAAGAGGAAAACCTCAAATGAAAGAAGCCAAGGGAATACCCCAAAGGCAAACAAAAATAATACATGGTGGGGCATACCCTACCATTATAATCAACCGACACTAACACAATAAAGCAAAGCCCAACAAGGGCAACCCAATAAAACAAAGCCCAAATAAGGGCAACCCAATAAAACAAAGCCCAACAAGGGACACACAAGAGCAGCCCAGGCCCACACCCATGCTGGCCCAAACCCCAACAATCACCGGGTATACACATGAAGCACGACGGTGAGAAGACCACCAAAACGTATCGCCGGAGAATGATCAACGCCAGCCACGCCAAAAACCCACCATAGACCAGGCGCAAACACACCCGCCGGAGTAGCGTCTGACAAAAATGGTCAGCAACATCAAGGAAACACCATAGAACTGAGATCAGACAATGACCTCACCATTGCCGGCGTAAGAACGCGACCGAAAAACCTCCCATCCAAGCCACAAAGGAACACGGAAAAGCACCGTCTGATTACAAACTAACCGGAAACCACCTCTGAGCACATCGCCAGCAAAGAACGAAGCAAAATAAACAGAGGATAGGCGAACCTATTACCCCCCCCCCCCCATTTAGCAACACCCAACTCCCCAAACCGAATCCCACAAAACCAGTTCCACATCAGAGTATCTAGCGTACGATTCATCCATTCACCAACAAAAAATGCAACCAACAACCTTACATGAAGCAAACTGGGAAAAGTAGCGGTCACATGAAGGTTTTCAAGGTAAGAATAAAAGGGGCACGGACACAGCTGGGTCTCATACAAGGTGACATCCCCGGGGTCAGAAATTCCGATCAAGGTTCCGACCGACCCCAAAAAGCTGAGAATTCTAGATATGGTAACCATACATCTTGGTCTGACATGAAGCCTTTCATTAAGATGGCGGCCAAGTGGTATGGAATGGGAACCAACATCCAGAAAATATGAATTGAGGGGTCAAACCCATCTTCGATTAAGGAAACAACTCCCAAACCAGTCTGACATGAGGCGCACATAGGGAGATGGCGACATGAATTGTAAGGCTCCTCAATGTAGAGTGGGGTGGTCATGAGTGTGTTGATTCTCATCCTATCCTTGAGGATGCTATCACCAATGATGAAGATCCGGCTAACCAGTTCATCACCCATATAATTGAGGATGAAATCAAGATGGAAATGTTCTTTATTGGGTCTGATAAAGAACTTGGATAAGATGGATTTAATGCTTATGTCTTTAAGAAAAACTAGGAGGTTGTTGGAAAGGATATCATAGATGTTGTTTCCTTCTTATTCAATGAGGGTAAACTTCTTAAAAGGTGTAATTGCACTTCTCTTTCTCTTATCCCCAAGGTGGTGAATCCTAACAACATGAGAGAGTTCAGATCTATCTTTTTCTACAACATTACGTATAAGTCCACCTCTAAGATTGTTATTGCTAGAATCAAGCCTATTCTCCCCTACATTATTAGTGATAAACAACCTTCCTTTGTTAAATGAAGATCAATTGCTGACAACATCCTATTGTTGTAAGAGGTCATGAAGAATTACCACAAAGACATCACTCCTCCTAGATGCACTCTGAAGATAGACATTTTAAAACCCTATGACACTATCAACTGGGTTTTTTGTTCACTTTGCTCCATTTCTTTGGTTTTCCCTCTCATTTCCTTGATTGGATATATGCTTTGTCAGCCTCAATGGATAGTTACATGGTTTCTTTCATGGTAAGAGAGGTTTAAGGCAGGGTGACCCCCTTTCCCCATACCTCTTCCTCCTTTGGATGGAATGTTTCTCTTGCATTTTGAATAAAGCCTATAGCAATCCCCTATTCAAACATCACCCCAAATGTAAGGAGATTTCTCTCAACCATCTATGTTTGCTGATGACCTGATTGAGTTTTGTGGTAGGGATATCACATCTTGTATGATTATCCAGGATGTTTTGGATACTTTCATCAATATATCCGGGCTAAGGTCTAATCGTTCCAAGAGTAACTATTTACTGCTGGTATTGAGGATGATGAGATTCTTGGCTTGATTAGAATTCTTGGCATGACTCACAACAATCCCCATTTCTTATACTTGGGGTTCCTTTTATTACTACTAGACTAAGGGAGTTGGATTGCACTAGACTCATTGATAAGATCAGTCAATGAATTTTGAGTTTGACTAATAAATTTTTGAGCTATGCAGGAAGAATCCAGTTGATCAAGTCTATGAGTTTTAGTATTTAGGTCTACGGGTCTACCATTTTTATCCTGCCTAAGAGTGTGATCAAGAGGGTTGAACAACTCATGAAAGACTTCTTGTGGACTAGGGGTGACATCAAACACACTAGGGCTAAAGTTTCTTTGGACCTATGCTAGATAAGTAAGGAGGGAGGTTTGAACATAAAAAATTTAGAGGTTTGTAATAAGGTTGCCATGATCAATCCCCTTTGGAAACCTAAGTAACAAGGTAGATAGCCTTTGGATCAAATGGTGCAATATGTATAGAATTAAAGGCGGGAGCATTTGGGGTTTACAAATCCCAAATGATATATAGTTTTTGGAATTGGAGAAAGATTATGAATTTGAGGAAGATTGATAGACCTCTTATCAAATATGTGATTAGTAATGGTGTGGACACCTTCATGTGGTATGACAATTAGCATTCCATTTGCCCACTTCTACCTCTATATGGTGATAGAGTCATATATGATATGGCAAGTAATAATAAGGGTAAAGTGGCTAATTTATACACGGTAGTACTTAGAGGTGGCCTTCTTCCATCACTTGGGAATTGTTGTATATTAGGAATGTTGTGATTTCTACTTTTAGACCCGATTTAGCTGATTTAATTATTTGGCTCCCCAGTCAGAATGGCACGTTCACTAGTGGTTTTGCCTACCTTCAACCATATCCTTCTAGACCCAATATTACCTAGTACAGACTGGTGTGTAACTTGAACAACATTATTAAATGCTACTTCATCTTGTGGATGGTCTGTAAAAATGCCTTGTACACCAGAGAGAAATTTCATGGGTGGGGAATTGTGGATTACGTAAGATTTGAAACACACACAGATTGAATATATTATTCATTTGTTCTCTGAGTGTAGCTTCTATAGACAAGTTTGGGAGGAGATGACCTCTCCCTTATTTGTCTTATGGAAACCAAGGTGAGAAGATCCAACGTTCTCAACGCTACTAGAAATAGCTTTCCTCAATGGGATACTACTCACAACTGCCCCAATGAAAGGGGTGTGGCTAGAATCATAGTGGGATGGAATCCAAACCTGTTCAAGGTTAACACCCTCTATTATAATAACCAAGTTATTACTTGCCTCATTACCTCCCTCAGCCTTGATAAATCTTTCCTTTCAACCTTTGTCTATGCCCACAACCTTGCCTCTCAACGCAATAACCTTTGGACCTACCTTGAAGAGACCCGCCTCTATGCCCACAATAATAGATGTATCCTCTTAGGGGATTTCAATGTTGTCAGAGCTCGTAATAAGAAGAGGGGAATTTTGGATATTGATGTCAATGTTGTTAATGAGTTCAACCAATGTCTTTACAACATTCAGATGAATGACATGGTCACTAGGGACCTTTGGGACACCTGGACTAGGAACCATAATGATGTAACCTTAATCCAAAAAAAAATCGACCGTGTGCTCATTAATGAGGAATGGAAGGGAAACTTCTCTAAATCCCAAGATGATGTTATTAGCCAAGGACTCTCAGACCACTGCCCTATTAGTATCACCCTCCTGCCCCAACCACCAAATATGGCCAAACCTTTCAAGTTTTTCAATTACTGGATGGGACATAGTGACTTTAATGCTACTGTTGAGGAAGCTTGGGGGACTTATGTGCATGGTAACCCGATGTATATTATTTCCTCTAAACTTATTTTGGTCAAGCAAGCTCTTAAAGGATTCAACCACAAGTTCTACAGCAACCTTAGACAAAGAATAATTGATGCCAAGAACTATCTTACTGATATCCAAAACCAGCTCAATAGGGGGGAAGTAATTCTACTCTACAGGCTGAGGAGAAGATTGCCAGGGTTGTGTATACTGAGTGCAATATTGCTGAAGAGGGTTTCCTCAAATAAAAATCCGGACTAGATGGCTTAAATAGGGTTACTTGAACTCTAATTTCTTCCATTCTAGAATCAGAGGCAACAGAAATAGGAAGAAAATTCTTTGCATTCAAGATCTACGTGGGCACAAGATTGAAGGACATACTAAGGTTGCTGAGGAGGCTGTCCATTTCTCCATTAACTTGCTAGGCTAGCCTAGCACCTCCACCCATCCCCACATCCTCAACTATGCTATCACTAAAAATCTTTCGCCTAATCAGGCAAATAATCTTATTTCCCCCATCATTAATGATGAGATAAAGCTTGCTCTATTTAGTCTTGGTAAAGATAAGGCCCCTGGCCCTGATGGGTTTAATAAGGAGTTTTCACCCATAACTGGAACATGGTGGGGGATGAGGTCACTGCTACTGTTTCTTACTTCTTCCAAACTAGTACCATGCTCAAACAGTGGAATTGTACCAATCTGGTCCTTATACCTGAAACCAACTCTCCAACCTCCATGAAAGACTTCAGACATATTGCCTGTTGCAATGCTATGTACAAATGCATCACTAAAGTTTGGTTAATAGGATGAAGGCCTTCATACATTGGATGGTTAATGAAAGGCAATCTTCTTTTGTCTGGGGTAGATCCATTAGGGATAACATCCTTATCATGCAAGATCTGATGCATAATTACCGTAGAAACCATAGCCCTCCTAGATGTGCTTTAAAGATAGACCTCCTCAAAGCCTATGATTTTGTCAGTTGGAGCTTCATTTTCCATGTCCTCAACCATATGAGGTTTCCCCCTACTTTTATTGGCGGGATTATGGAATGTGTTACCACTGCCAAATTCTCCATTTCACTTAATGGGTCCTCTCATGGCTTCTTCAAAGCAAAGAGAGGATTGAGACAAGGAGACCCAATCTCCCCTTTCCTTTTCCTCTTTATTATGGAAGCTTTTGTTAGCCGCCTTGATCTCCATACTAGATCCCTTAACTTCACTTTTCACCCTAAGTGCAAGGAGCTCATTATTAATCATCTTTGTTTTGCTGGTGATCTTTTCATCTTAGCATGTGCTGATATCAACTCTATATCAATCATAAACACCGATATCATTTAGTTTTGTGCTATGTCTCGTCTTAAACCCAACCCCCTGAAGTGCTTTTTTCATTCCACTGGTATATCCAACGATGATAAAATTTGTATCTCTAACCTGTTGAGATTTCGAATGGTCTATTTTCCCACCAAATACCTTGGTGTCCCCCTCATCTTTACCAAGCTGAAACATGAGGATTGCCTCATTGACAAGATCATGAATAGAATCATGAGATGGACAAATAGGTTTTTGAGCTATGCGGGCAGGCTTAATCTGGTCATTTATGTTCTCTTTAGCATGCAAACATACTGGACTAGTATTTTCATCTTACTTAAAAGAACTACTGATGAAATTAACACAAAAATTCTTAGGTTCTTATGGTCTGGCCCTGATATGAAGAACACTAGTTCTAAGATTAAATGGAGTGATGTTTGTATGCCTAAATTAGAAGGGGGCTTAGGTATGAAGAACTCACATAATTGGAATGTCACCTCTATGTTCAAACACCTTTGAAACCTCTACAGCAAGAAAGACAATCTATGGGTTAAATGGTGTCACACCTATAAATTGAAAGGTAGAAGCATATGGCATATCCAAACCCCAGCTGATGTGTCTTGGACTTGGACGAAACTATTGAAGCTAAGGAGAAGATTTATACCTCTTATCAAATCAACTATTGGGAATGGGGGCAACACCTTCATCTGGCATGACCACTGGCGCTCATTGGGCCCCTTATGGATGAAGTATGGGGAGAGGACCATCTATGATGCGACTAGCAACCACAAAGCCAAAGTGGCTGACTTTATTTCTAATGGTCAGTGGGCTTGGCCCTCTACAGTCACTTGGGAGCTTAATGAGATCAAATATGCTGATTTACCCCCCATTAAGTCAAATTTGGAGGATGATATCACCTGGCTTCCAACGACTAAGGGGCTCTTCACTATCAATTCTGCGTGGAATGCCATTAGAAAGCAACAAAATCCTCTTGCTTGGGCCCCTATTATTTGGAGTTGAGGGCATCAATTCTTTGATTGATTTGCAATGATGCCCTCAACACCAAGGATACGACTATGGCCTGGGGCATTTCACAAGACAATATTTGTGTTCTATGTGATAATGAAATTGAGACTAGTGACTATCTATTCTTTAATTATAGTTTCTCTCAGGCAATCTGGGAGGAGGTTAATTATAACAACTCGTACACCCATGTGGCAACCACTTGGGAGGATGTCATTTTGGGGTCTGCCATAAACTTCTTAGGGAAATACTTCACTCAAAAGATCAAAATGTCCTCCTTTGTTGTTGCCATATACTGCTTATGGATGGAGAGAAACAATAGAATCTTCATAAACATTAGTGCAAACCATGCTGCCATTATGAATGAAATAACATTTTTTGTGAAATGTAAATCCTATCATTTGGGAAAATCTAGGAGAAACTTGAAAATTTGGCTTAGTTGTATGAACTGGGGTCTTGATGACACACTATTACTCTCTATTTAATCCTAGTTTGCTTCCTTATGATTAAAATAGTTTCCTTTCCACGGTCTAAGCTTTATCTGAGTTAATTTCACTTATGAAATTGGACCCTAGGGGGGTATGCCCTCCTCTTTCTTGTATATTCTTTTGTTTATGTTATTCTTGTTTACCAAAAAAAACTGTAGGGGAAGAAATTCATTAATAGAGTTAAGGGCCTCTCTTTCTCTATAGCAGTCTGCTGCATTTGGTTAGAAAGGAATGCTAGGTGCATTAGTAAATTCTTCAAGAGCCATGAAGCCATAATTAAAGACATTGAAGACATGATTAAACCTATCCTCGAGGAGAGCTAGAAGAAACTATGATAATTGGGGTCTCCCTAAAAACATTTTGGATTCTCATTATCTTTATAGTCTTTGTAGGTTCTGCTGGGGTATGCCCCTCAAATTGTTAGCTTATTTTGTTTGCCTTTGGGGTATGCCCCTATGCCTTTTGTTTTCAGGTTCTCATTCTTGTCCATCTTTGGGTATTTATATATAATACACACATAATTTCCCAAAAATGAGTATTCCACAATACTAAAGTTGTAGTGCTTTCTCTAATGATCTTTTAATATATATCATTTACTTTTCAACTTCAATCATGATCAAATTCTCACATGCATAAATAATTTAAAATGATACCCTTTTTGTTACAAATCCACACAAAAATTCTAATTTTTGTTAGAAATGGGAAAAAAATCCTTCATATATTTCACAATCAATTATATTGTGCAGTATAAAATTAATGACTTATGAAAACTACTATAATATTTTCAAGGTAAATTTTCCAAGTCATTTCAAGATACAAAATTCAAGCATGTAGTATATATGTGATAAATAAAACCACTTTTACAATATCTTATAATGTTGGTATATAATTAAGCATATGTGATATATGTATACCTACAAACATAGAAAAATAAAATTGTGCAAAAATAATATTTCCAGTGTGAACAAGAAAAGACATATACTAAAAATAAAAAATATGGAACCAAAAATAGATAGTATCGAGGAATAAGTTGAGAAATTTAAAGCACGTCCTAGGTATCTCAAAATATCATAACTTTGACTAGTAGAGGAGGAAAACGTCCTAAAATGATCTTCTAGGGCATTGATTATGGGTTTATCTATGACATGTTTTCTAACCCATACGATTTGCATCAGGTGCAGAGGTTTTGAACACGAATTTCTTACATTGTATCCCTTTATCCCTCCTAGAGGGCATGCCCTCTATCTTTTTGTATGTCCTCTCTTTCTTTCTAATACATTGAAGTTATCTCAAAACTGTGGTTTCTTTTCCCGTAGGAAATTTTTAGGGGTTCCTACCTTTTATTCCCCTTAAGATAAAAGCTCTCACTATTCCTATGCTCTCTAAAGGCATGGAAGGTTTAAGCAAAATCTAAAACTCTCTAAAACGACCTTGCTTAAAATAATGGGTACACCTTTGGGTTATATGGGAGTGATGGGGTGCTTAAGTTATTGCTTCTTACACATAAAATAAAACTCTTTCAAATGTCCTTTTTTGTCACAAAAAAAAAAACGAATAGGGGTGTGAAAGATCTAAACCAAACTGATGAAACCAACTGATCCAAATTTTAAAAAATGACTGAGGATTTGGTTTTTAAAAAAGCAACCCTAATTGGATCAGTTTCGGTTTTATATATATTCAAGAACCTGTGAAATTGATCCAAATTTACTATACCCTCTCCTTCCCCTACTATCCCCCTGATGTCCTCGCAAAACTGCCTTCTTCCATAAGAGTCAAGGCAATCACCCACCTTCCTATAAACCTCACTCCTACCATTATTGCAACACCTCCATTTTGGCTACTGCTGCAACAGTGAACAACTCTACTAATGCTGCTCTAGTTTCTTATGATAAGGTGCCTATTCCCATCTCAGTTGATATGGATGAAGGTGACTTTGCCAATGAAGATGAAATAGAAGAAGGCCAGATCATAACCTCAGATGTTAGTTCCAAAAGAACCATTGCTTATGGTGATAGGATGCAAGAGTTGAATGAGGAGGAAAAATGTATATGCCGAGTTCCTCCCAAGAAAATGTTATACCCATAAAGACATCAATAACTTAAGGTTCCCTAATAGTGGAAACATGCCAGCTATAACCCTCCCCGACCACCCTAAGAGGGAGGAGAAACCTACAAAATCTACACGTGCTAATGGTGGTAATCATGGTGGTGCAAATCCCCATATGGATGATCCTAAACAACCTCAGATGCAAGGCCTGTGACATTTTATTCTTAGAACCAAGGTTGTTAGTGGTATTAACATGGGTAAGCATGGGGAACAACAAACAAGTGGTGCAATTATTTATCTTTATAATGCTAAGATGGGAATAATGCAACCCATACTGGTATTTCGACGACTAACAACATGCTTAGTAATCATGGGGACCACCATAAGGCTGACATACCATCAAACTATGTTATGGTTGCAACCACTACAACCAAAACTACCGAGCAACCAATGTTGACTAAGTCTTGGAACTTAGTGGTTCCGACAAGATGAAGCTAAAGCTTAGACTCACGTATCACTAACCAACTTTGGTGGACTCCAAGGTAACTATCAAACCTCCTCTTGAGGTATCTACTAGACGGTATGTGAAATCGGAGAATAATATGGTTGGTTATTTTCTAAGAAGAAAACTACATTTCTTCCTTTTCAACAATGTGGCTACGAGAATGTGGGGTAAGTACGGACTATCTAAGGTTATTGATCATGATAATAGATTCTTCCTTTTACTATTTGAGAAACCAACCTCATGAGATGAAGTTTTGGATAATGGTCCATAACATTTTATGGGTCAGCCAATTATCCTCGAGAAATGGTATGCTAATTCGACTTTCACAAAAAGACTATGAAGAAGATTACAGTTTGGGTGAAATTTCGTAACATACTAGTTCAACTTTGGATGGGGCAAGGCCTTAGCTACATAGCAAGCTCGGTAGGCCTCTTATTATATGCGGATGCTATCACAAAAGAAATAAATAGAATCAGTTATGCCAGAATATGTATTGAAGTTGAAGCCAAAGAGAACTATCCCAATAATATGGATATCATTATGGAGGATGTAGCCACAACTCATGTGCAGATTGAATTTTAGGCAATTCCCCCATCATGTGTTCACTGCTATGTATTTAGGCATTCCCTCATCAAATTCCTCCAAGGCAACCGTACTTGGAGTGGTATTAACAACCAAACCATAACTATAGATGCTAAAGGCACTGTCAAGAGTGAGAAGAGTGATGAGAATGGATGGACACAAGTTAAAAAAAGAAAACCAATAACAAAAGTTATAGATGGAGATAAGCCTGGACTGATAGGCAAACTTAAAGAACACCATGCAAGAGAGGATATCATAACTGGGCAGAATAGTTTTGAACTCCTAATTGAGGAAGAGGTGGAAGCATTGCTTGAGGAAATGGAGAACTATGAGACCACACCAGAACCATCTAATATTGTGTTGAAAATTAAGGTCATTGATGAAGTAGGAAGTAAACAATCCCACAACTACACAAAGCCAAGACACTACCAGCTCAAGCATTAATAATAATAATAATAATAATAATAATAATAATAATAATAATAATAATAATAATAGTAAGAAGAATAAGAAGAAGAAGAAGAAGAAGAAGAAGAAGAAGAAGAAGAAGAAGAAACAAAAAGCTAATAATATTGAACATAAGGGGCCTCAATTCACCCCACAAACAAAAGGAAATCAGAAAGACCATTAGGGATAACAATTTATCTCCCATTGGACTTATGGAAACTAAAGCCAGGCTCAATTCCATTGAGGTAATAAAAAATTGGTGCTTTTAGAACTGGGACATTGCCCACAACTGGCTAGGATTATTCATCACAGTGTTTTTATGTGGAAGTTATTGATAGCCACCAACAAGTCATCCTATGCAACATTAGGATTTAGGTTTATCGAAGAATTTTTATTCAACATTCACTTATGGCCACAATCTCTGTTCTAGCAGACAACCTTTGTTGAGTTTTTTGAGTAGCAACTTCAGTACCACTATGGATCATGAATGGATTCTAATGGGGGACTTCAACATTGTTAGGAGATATTGGGAGAGAAGAGGGACCTTAGGCATTGATCACAGATCAGTGACAGACTCCAATAACTATATTAATGACATCCAAGTAGATGGCATGTCCTATACAGGTATTTGGTTTTCATGGAACAACAAGAGCCATCGCATCCACTGTTTGCAGACATAGATGGAGTGCCTCGTTTCCCAAATGTCAAGCTAACTACCTATGTCAAGGTATATCTGACCACATCCCTGTCATAATCACCATGATTCCTAGAAGATTTAGCAAATAAAAACCATTCAAGTTCTCTAAGTATTGGATGAAGCATGAAGATTTCAGAGATATTATGATGGAGTCGTAAAATGAGGAATGCCTTAGTAACCCCATGTTCATTTTATCCACCAAGTTAAGAAGACTTAAACCCCACTTCAAGCTAATAAATAGGAACCATTTCTCCAACACTTATGTCATAGTGGAATAAATAAAGAATCAGTTGTACCTAATCCAAGCCAGCCTTGATAAGGATGGAGAAAACACTAAATTGAGGAGGGAGGAGGCAGAGATGGCATATAACTATAGCCAACTTAGAGAGACTGAAGAATCCTATTATAAACAAAAATCTAGGATAATATGGCCTCAATTGGGAGATATGAACACTTATTTATTCCATAAAAGAGTCAATTCCAATACTGCTAGAAGGAAAATTCTTAGTATCCAGAATAAAGAAAGAGTGGTGGTAGAAGGCCTGGAAATTGTGACCAATGAAGTTGTTCTCTTTTTCAAGGAGTACCTTGGACCCGTTGATAGAAATATGGAATAACCTTACCACATGGAGAACATAATGATGAAGAAGCTCACTCCAGACCAAAGCTAAGGACTAGAAAATCAACCTAATAATGATGAAATTAAGTCTACTATGTTTTCCATAGGATCAGACAATACCCCTGGACTGGATGTGTATAATGATACATTTTTAAAGAAGAATTAGGAGGCTGGGGGGATGTTATAAAGGAAGTTAACCACTTCTTCTCCAATTGTAAAATGCCTAGACAATATAATTGTGCTTATGTTTCCCTTGTGCGCAAGGTGCCCAATCCATCTACCATGAGAGACTTCAGACCCATAACTTAATGAAACATACAAGTGCGTATCAAAGATCATTACTGAGAGACTTGAGCCATTGATGGGTCACCCGATTAGTGAGAGCTGGGCACCCTTTGTGCATGGGAGATCCATTATTGTTAACTTCAAGAGATCATGAGGAATTACCATAGGGGAACTGGGCATTGTAAAGTCAGAGTTCTCTATAAATTGGGAGTTTTTATTTGAAGTTCTAAAGTAAGTGACGATCCCCACCAGTATGATCAAGTGGATTAGAGAATGTGTGACCAAAGTGTGGTTCTCCATTTGCCTTAATGGTGAGTTCCATGGGTTATTTTACTGGTAGTAGAGACCTTAGATAAGGGGATCCCCTATTCCCTTACCTATTCCTCCTAGTCATAGAAAGCTTTTCATGTATTCTGGGCAAACGTTGTAGGAATCAGAATTTCACATATCATCCTAAATGCAAGGAGACACTTTTGAACCAACTCAGTTTTGCACTAGGCCATTTTTAGTGGGGGAATCTATAATCAGTGGACTGGATGAAACATGCTCTAGATGAATTCTACAACCTATCTGGGCTGCACACCAATCAGACTAAAAGATACTTGTACTTTTTTGGATTTAAAGATTTTGAAGCACTGTTGCCCATCAATTACGGTTCCACCTTGGTACTCCCCCATTCAAGTATCTAGGGGTGCCCCTTATCTCAACCAAACTTAAATTTAATGACTATAAAGACCTCATTAGCAAGATCTCCCTCAAAATTAGAAGTTGGACCAATAAACTTCTCAGTGATGATGGTAGATTATAATTAGTTGTTTCGGTTCTTTTCAGCACCTGTGTATTGGGCTAGCCTCTTAATCATCCTAAATGGAGTTCTCAAAGAAATTCACCAATTGATTAGGGACTTTATCTGGACTGGGCCAGATATGAAGCAAAGTGGGGCTAAAGTATAATGGAGTGAGATTTGTAAGCCAAAAACTGAAAGAGGTCTGGGTATAAAGATCCTTGAGGAGTGGAACATAGCTGCCATGATGAGACACCTATGGAATATTAACATAAATAAAAAGAGCCTATGGTTTAAATGGTTACACCCTTATAAGATCAATAGGAGAATATTGTGGACTATTAAAACACCAAATAGTTATTCTTGGACTTGGAGAAAGATTTTAAAGATGAGGGGAGGGTAGGCCTCTCATTAAATTCATCATTGGGAATGGGATCAGCACATATATCTGGCGTGATAATTGGCATTACTTGGGGCCCATACAACCTCATTTTGCGGATATCACTATCTATGATGCAGCTAGTAACTCGAGTGTTAAGGTGACTAATTTTATTTATTCACACGGAGATGGCCTACCACAGTTACATGGGATTTGAATGATATACAACACTCCCCCTGACAGATAAAAATTTAATACAATGGATCTGGACTCCTATAGTGAATGTGGTTTTCTCTACCTCCTCCACTTATGAGGCCATTAAAACCCATGGCAGCAGGGTAATATGGGCCAATTTGGTGTGGAATTATAGCAACATCCCAACGTGTTCCTTCATTAATTGGTTGGCTTATAGGAAAGGCTTGCTAACTAGAAATAAGCTAATGGAATGGGGAATTATTGATAATGACTCATGTAGACTGTGTAATAGAGGAAGAGAGACATTCATCCATCTAATGTTTGAATGTCCATACTCGTTAGAAGTATGGGATGAGTTATGTAGGAATCATTGCTATAGAGAGCTGGACACTTGGGATGAGGTATTGAATTTTTCCATTAGTTATGAAGCTAGTACGCTATTCATCAATAAGTTGAGGACCACATCCTTCTTTATACTATCTACTGTTTATGGATGGAAATGAACAATAAAAAGTGTCACAAAGGTCCTAAGTCTAGCAATGGATGGATTAGAGATATTGGAAGCATTGTGATGTTTGGAGTTAGAAAATGGAAGAAGAGTGGCAGAACTTATTCCAATTGGATGGATGGCATGCGATCAATGGGGGCTTCTTGAATATATGATGCAACTTAAATATGTTGTTAGGGTCTATTTGTATGTTGTAGTTGTTTATTATTAATTTCAAGTTGATGGTTATTAGGTGTGGGGTATTCCTTTCTCCTCTTGTTTTGCCTTTGGGCTTTGTGAGATTTCCTCACTCTTGCATATTCTTATTCGTTATTTTAATACATTTAATTACAAAAAAACATAGTGGCGAAATTATATGTTACTCTTTTTCCAAATGTTTCGCATAGACTATGTGATATCATTCTCCACACCTTCATCAACACCATCAATAATCGTGGAGGGAATTCCAATATCCTCCAAATAGTCTAATTTGTCAAATTTTTCTTAGGTCATAAATGTCAAAAAGTTATCATTGGGAACTCTTGATCCAAGTCAGAGGCATCATTGCTTAAAGTGGATTAATATACATTCTCACACTATCTTGACTCGGTTCCAAAATATATTGCTTAGAGACATGTCATTTACCACCACAACTGAAACATGTGATAGTGTTTGGGGAATCATACTTCTTTTTCCCACTTCTTTGACTGGTTTCAAACCTAGGCAGGTAAGATTTTTATTTGCCTTCAGAATACAAATATTTTTGTCATGACTTAACAAATTTCCTAGTAATTTGGTCTATGTGCTCCTCACTAACATCAATGAGAGTTCTCCATTCAAATTTCCATCGTAGGTTTGGAGGGAGCCCACTAAGTCGTCCACTCTTATATGAGTTTAACAATAGCTTGAACCTCTACAATGGCATTGACTTTGCAATGAAACCAATATGGTAGGATGTAAGGATCTTATCCCAATTGATATCCTCTTTAAGTACCTTGCCCAAAGCAAATGCCAAATTCATCATGTTATTGTGTTGAATACATTGAAAAATTCATTCTCTTTCATGTTAACATCTGGTCAACCATTGAAGCTTAGAGTGCCTTCATAGATCCCTAAAACTTCAAATTCCTTCTTAGATATAGAACATGTAAAAATACTTGTAAACTCACTAAAACTAACACAATAAAAAAGTAGGGTATAAACCTTTTGGGCTTGGTTGGTTATTTGTTTATAAATTATTTTCTATTTTTAACACAATTCTAGTTATAAACTACGCTTTTAATGGTTTTAAAAAACAGTTTAAAAAATCTTGCGTTTAAACTCTAATTTTTATAAAACAATATTTTGTTGTTTTTAGATTCTTGTTTTTTAAATCAATTCATTCTTACTATTTTAATTCATTTATAGGAAGACCTCTCATTAAATATAGGATCAAGGATAGTAAAGATACCTTTTTATGGTATGATAATTGCCCCCCCCCCCCCCCCCCCCCAATGGGCTTTTTAGTGGAGCTTTTTGGGGAGAGAGTTATATATGATGATGCCAACAACCACAAAGCTAAGGTACCTAACCATATATATGGTACTACCTGGAATTGGCCCTCTTCTTCTTGGGAGCTAATGGAAATCAGAAATGCTGAGCTGCCTAGTAATAGACAAGGATACAGTGATGAGGTGGTCTAGACTCCCAATAATCATGGGTTCTCTATTAGGTTTGCTTATAGGGAGCTAACTCCCAATATGAGTGCCATTAACTGGCATAAGATGGTGTGGAATAAGAATAACATCCCTAAATGTGCTTTCATTCTCTGGTTCACTTATAAGAAGGCTTTACACACTTAAGGACAAGCTCTTTGAATGGGGCATTTCGGAGAATAACCTTTGTTGCAGTTGTAACCAGGAGGTTGAGACCATTGCCCACTCGTTTAATGAGTACAGCTTTGCTCAGTCTGTTTGGGAAGAAATAAGATGGAGGAACCAGGAATACAGAGGGAGACTTAACTCGGATGGGGAGATACAAAATGTCATTACTTATTATGGGGGATCCAAGACTGTTGATAGGATCAGATGCATATATTTCTCTTCCACCATTTATTGCCTCTGGATGGAGAGGAATGGGAGGCATTTCAATGGTATGACCAAGACCAGGGAGGTTATTGTCAAGGATATTGAGAGTATGGTTAGAGCCAGAGCCATGAGATGGAAGAATGGAAGAAGATCCTATTAGAATTGGATAGCTTGCATGAATTGGAGTATTCCTGAAAGTATTTTAAGTTAGTTTACGTTTTGCTTTGAATGAGTGATGTGGTGAGGTGTTTGCTTTGTTTCCTTGGTTCTCTGCCTTGGTGCATGTTTGGGTTTCCCTTGTGGGCGGGTGTTTCTTTATCGTCCCTTGTTTTGGTGGTTATTTATATACATAATTTTGCCCCCAAAAAAACATTATGAGTACATACATGATATTTATGTATATCTTATACTTGTATGTACATACATACATTATATATGCATGTATATGTAGGTAGGTAGGTAGGTATATATGTATGTAATTTCAATTATGCAATATACATGCAACATCATAATAATAGTATATAGTCTAAATGTATAGTTTTATCTATATTGTACATATATTTAAGATAGAGTATACTCATATTATCTATGTATATATGTCTGGATACATATTATATATATGTTTACATGCTTATGTATGGATGTAGGTTGAGAGTTCGATTACCGATCCCTTCCGCCCTCCCCTTTACAAAAGATGAATATATATATATATTATACGTTCATGTCCAAAGTAAATACATGTTATATGTAAGCTTATATGCATAATATATATATATATATATATATATACAAGGGGTAGGCCATGCCTAAAGGCACGGTTAACAATTTTCAAAATGTATTAATGCATTCTTAACACTTGCCAAGAGCAAGGATGCCATTGTCAGAGATATCGAAGTTATTATCAGAGCGAGAGTTGCAATCTGGAGCAAGGGGACGAGGAGATTTGAGAACTGGATGGCTTGCATGAATTGGGGTATCCCGGAGAGTGTTCTTGAGTAGGGGATCGCGGGGTGTGTGGCTTCTTGCACTTGTTTCACTTGTTTTTGGTTTTCTCCCCTGTGGGGCATACCCCTAGGGGAGGTGATGGGTTTCATCTCTATGTGTACTTGTTGTAGTTTCCGTTGTTGATATATATACATAATTTTTCCCAAAAAAAAAACACTTGCCTGTGACATGGATAGTAAAACCGAACCGCCTGACAATTGACCAAATTATTTATGACTATAACACTACTACACAAGCATATTTCTAGCTTCTTATACTTGTAAAACATCCCCACTGTCCAAAAAATATAATAATAATAATAATAATAATAATAATAATAATAATAATAATAATAATAATAATAATAATAATAATAATAATAATAAGAAGAAGAAGAAGAAGAAGAAGAAGAAGAAGAAGAAGAAGAAGAAGAAGAAGAAGAAGAACAAGAAGAAGAACAAGAACAAGAACAAGAAGAAGAACAAGAAGAAGAACAAGAACAAGAACAAGAAGAAGGGAAAATTGCACGTAGCCCCTTCAACTATCTCAGGGTTATAGGTCACCCCCTAAATAAACTCGGCAAACTCACCCCTTTAACTAACAATCCATTGCAATTAAGACAATAAACCGGGTTCCCTTCATTTTTTTTTACACAAATTGACTAAATAACCACTCAGCCCAATTTAAAAGCTCAAAACTAAAAAAACAAAACAAAAATAAATAAAAAAAGAAATTAGAAAACAATTTCAAAATTGTAACCTAACCCATATCTCTCTCTCCTCACATCACCTCCACCACCAACTCCCCACCACCACCAACTCCCCACCACCATCGCCCAAACCTCCAGCCTCCACCCACAACCTGTCGCCCCAACGCACAAACATCCTGACACCACCTCTGCAACACCACAAACCCCAAATCGTTGAAAACCTAAAAATTCCTACCACCACCTAGATCGACAAAACTAGAACTTCTTGATCTCCTAGTCTCAAAATCAATCATGAATCAAGATATAAAAATCAAAGGCCCCACCACCATTCCCTTGTGACCAAAAAACACCAAACCCTAAAGCCATATTCAGAATACACTAGAAAAAAAAAAGAAAATCCATAAAACTCAAAAGTCATCATCAAAATCAGAAAAATTGGAAATCACAACATGAAATGGTGGGGGTGGTTGACATCGTAGGTGGTTGAAGTCATAGGTGGCTTGAAATTCTAGGCGCTTGAAGTCATGGTTCATTTGCAAGGGTTTAGGATGGAGGTTTCGGGTGGTGGATGGGATATAGTTGTGAAGATGTGGTGGTGGAGGTGAGAAGGTTGTGGTGGAGGTTTCGTGGGGGGGGGGGGGGGGGGGGAGAAGAGAAATGGGCTAGGTTTCAATTTTGAAATTGTTTGCTGATTTTTTGTTTTGTTTTTTTTATTTGTTTTGTGTTTTTTTTTTGAGTTTTTAAATTAGGTATGTGGTATTTTAGTCAATTTGTGTAAAAAATGGAAGGAACCTGGTTTCTGGGATTAATTGCAACGGGTTGTTAGTTAAAGAGGTGAGTTGTTGTGTTATTTTTTCGGGGGGTGACCCGTAAACCCGAAATAGTTAAAAGGGTCTAGGTGCAGTAATAATAATAATAATAATAATAATAATAATAATAATAATAATAATAATAATAATAATAATAATAATAATAATAATAATAATAATAATAATAAAAGCGGGTTGCCTTTCAAACCTGCATATATATATATATATATATATACATTAGGATGTGCCCGTGCCGATGGCACGATGAATATTAAATGTCGGTTCACATTCAAGGAAGATTAAATGTTCAACAACTCCCCACATATTTGTATATTCTTCCACTCCTCGAAGTAAATGACATATTTCAAACACCAAACCAACACACTTTTTGTTGATGGCACGGGTTATATAATAGCGATACGATAAAATTACGAAAAATAAACCATGTGTATTCCAAAACTTTCTTAAGAAAAACCCATAAATTATTTTTTTTAAATAGAATTCAGTTTATATTATCACTATTATAAACCTAAGCTTGGTAAAACTAATAAGTGTAAAGTTATCAATTCAAATTTTATAGAGTTCAATTTACATAGCAAATAGTGTCTAGTATAACAAAATTAATTATTTGCACATAATTAACCTCATAAACTTGTATCAATAAATTTATCATATTTTTATTCAAAATGGAGGCTAGATTAATCTAGAATAGTGGTAAGTCTTCTCTCCGACCTCTAGGATGCTCTCCCTTATCTCCACAACTCCCCTACCCCTAAACGTTAACAACCACCTCAAAACACCGTCCTCAACCTTTGCATCCCCTTCTAATCCTTCATGGCTTCTAAGCTACCCCCTCCTGTAGTCCAAGAAACCTAAGTACAAAACACTACACCCTCTAAAACCACCCACTCTGACTGGTCATGAGGACACTGTAGTCAACCCTGCTGCCAACGAGACTGAGAATCTACAGGATGGCCAAATATTGGTTAGAGGCACTGGCAACCCCATTGACAATGCTGATATGAAGAGCATGCAGACGTTGAATGAAGAAAAAAATATCTATCTCAACTTCCTCCTTAGAAAAGGTTTTATGCAAGAGGATATTCTTGGGATAGGAAAAAAATAACCATTGGACAATGGTACGAAAGCAATTAGTAGTGGAAATGTGGGAAACCACCACTAGGGGTGGGTGGAGAAGCCTCAAAAGGCGGTTGGTGGGAACTGTGCGCTGCAAAGGTTTGCAGAAGTTTCCTCAAATCAAGGCGAGAAAATCGAGGAATCTGTCCAACAAAACAACACATGTACCCTCCCACATAAATGTGATGGGACACAGGATGAACCTCAACCCACAAAGGTGGAAGAAAGTAAGATGCCCACTACACATGATAGAAGTACGATCAAATCGTGGAGTATGGTTGCTGCCCCCAAACGTACACTTACGCTCAAACTCTCATATCACCAACCTGTAATGGTAAATGGAAAATTGCTTGTAAAACCATCGATCGAATTTGCTAATGCTGGCAAGCCGAAGTGGAGCAACGGTGCGGTAGGTTACTTTCTGGGCAGAAAACTCCCCTACTCCCTTGTTAATACCATTGCCCACAAACTATGGGACAAACATGGCCTCATGCATGTCATTCCCCATGACAACGAGTTTTTCTTATTCAAATTCTCCAGTAATGAAGAGAGAGAAGTTGTCATCACCAATGGCCCTTGGCATTTTGCTAAAAATACCATCATTCTAAAGAAATGGCGACCTAACTTTAAGACCCACAAAGACCTCACAAAGTCTATTCCCATTTGGGTGCGAAATCCAAACAAGGAACCCCTCCTATACACTACTACTTAACTTTGTAGATCGTGGAGATATGTTAGCGTAAAACATGTAAAATAATAAATCCAGCATACCTTAGATCATATCTATAAGGTCCCCATGCACTAAAGTCATGCTAGTGAAACACCAACTCGCCGAAGTTCCATCTAAACATATAATAAATGGCGAGCTCAACCCGTATCCATGTGAGATATCATAAAAACAACTAGTTCCATACTTGTATAACACACACAAAATGAGCAGTACAAACCATATATAAATTCAAAATATCAACACCCACTTTTACATCGAATGAAGGAAAATAGAACCCCGCTACAATAGAAAAATACATAGACATACACTATATAATGTTACCGATACTACCAGTAAACTCGAATGCTAATAAAATACTGTGACCCAATCTTGTCACACAGAATATATCTCCTTCAACCAAGGTGAAACTCATAATAACATTCTTACTAATTACCCTGGCTGCTCCAAATGGTTCCCAGATACAGTACACTTGTCCTAACTGAACCAAAAACTACTTTGATCATTGCCCCACCTAGGCACCCTACTCTTGTCCTTTAACTCTTACCGAACAAGATTAAAGCGCGTGGTTGTACAGTCCACATCACCATATTCTCCATGTCTAGCCTCCCTGTCCATGTTAAGGTTGTCCGTATCTCAGACTCTATAGCCTCGATCCTAACAATCACCTTCGTAGTTCCTTAGCTCCTCCGACAAAAAGGAAACATGCTATCGGCCTCAACTACCTTATTTCAATGAATTCCTCGGGTGGATGTCCATTACTGGGATTCCATGAACACAACTTCTCCATAAGTGTTAGCAAGACTTACTAGTGAGCCTATCATTCCACTAAAGGACTCTCTCCTCATTGCACCTACCTTACTTCGGTACAAGGTTCACTTCTTCATATCAATCTTTATTCACTGTCGGCTTCTGATCGATCCTCGTGTAAATAATCCAGAAGCTGTATTTTCTCCAAGTTTGGTAAATTTAAGGAATTCACGGTTAAAGCCATTCGTAAGATTCCTCTATGAGCAACACATCCTGCTCCCCCAAACATAGTGACTACCGTTCCCACCATTTTGAAATTGCTCCAACGAGTGAAAAAAATTTCCTTAAATTTTCACATCTGGGCATTTCCATACCCTACTTTTAGCCGAAGCTCCTGAGCATTCTACTTCCATTGAATAAAGCTACACTGCCTCCGCATAATCTCAACTTCAATGTATGGTTCTATCAAAGACCTTTCAAACTTTTTCCCAATTTAACTTCACTGGGTAATTCAAGTCTAGCACCACCTCTACTATAGCGGTACTTGGAAAAATATAACTACTGTACTTTAGTAGTCGTTGTAGCAATCCACGAAAATGCCACGAAGGGAGTGACCTCCACTGCAGTCCTCATCCCCGACTTTAACTTACAGTTCTAACTAAGGCCCGCCTCCTGCTGTGCTCATAACGTCCTTCTCTGATCGCCCTTCATTAATCAAGTCACGAATATCGAACGAGCACACAAAAGATTTACTATAATCTTACATAATGGCAGGAGAACGAAATTTCACAAGAGGAATCAACAATCCTAATCATAAGGCTCTATGTCAAATCAAAAGTAATGCTGAAAGCATACTACATCCGCACAGATTCCTAAGGACACAAGAACCTGATGCTCTGATACCATCTGTGACACCCCATTAATAAAATACCGGGTGATCAATCCTATACCAAGTTAAAACAGGAGACTCATATGGTTCATTCTCAGCATCACTATCAAAAACCAACTTAATTACTAATAATCTATTAGGTTGGCGTCAAAATTTTATTTCACTAATCATTTTAACCAAACCATTCAAATAAATCAATCACAACAGTTTATATACACAAACAGAATTGAAATAAAAAAATAACCGAACACTCGGTATAACATAATACAACCAAATCGAATGTCGTACTAAAATGCGATGAAAGAATAAATGAATACAGTTGGGCTATCGGTCCGAATGTTACTACAATGCTTACTATCTAGATCACAAGAATAGAAGCGTCTAAAATAAACCTGCATGCATCCACAGCTGCTGCAACGAACGTCTGACTTGAACGGATCATCATCCAGGCGTCTCTATGTCTGAACCCCTAATATATATATATATATATATATATATATATATATATATATATATATATCAAGAGAGGGGAAAAATAGAGAAACGGGTCAGAGCCCGAGTTTGAAAATATTTTGCAAGTGCATGAATGCTATATTTTAAAATATGAAATATCTCATATTTAAACTGGTGTCGTACTCTCATGAGATACACATCACCCCTCTTCTAATAGTGCACACATATATCATACCTTTTTAAACAATCTAGTTAAGCTACCTGCCTAACAAATCCCTTCCACCCATCTACTGAATCCTCGTGACTATCACCTATCTTGCGTGATATAACATAATATAACTTAATATAGTAAGATATGAATATAAATATATCTATATGTGGGGCAAAAGTCGCTGACTTCATTGTGAATGGAAACTGGACATGGCCTTCTACCATTACCTGGGAACTGGATGAGATCAAGGATAGTGCACCTATAATTAATTATCCCCTGAATGAAGACTACATTTTCTGGACCCCTATGCCAAATGGCGACTTCACCATCAAGTCTGCTTGGAACACCTTCCAATGCAAACCTCCCCATCCTGTTTGGTCTAAGCTCATTTGGAACAGCAGTGTGATCCCAAATGCGCCTTCATTGCTTGGAAGGTCTATAAGAACGCTATTAACACCAAGGAAAAGACCCTCAACTGGGGTATATCAAATGACAATTATTGTGTTCTATGTGCTAATGAAATTGAAACCCGTGACCATCTTTTTTTCAATTGCAGACTATCTAAAGCCATTTGGATGGAAATAAACTATGATAAATCTTTCAACTGTTCAGGTAACACTTGGGAGACGATGATAATGGAGGTGTCCAACCAGTTCAAAGGGAAAACTATCACTGACATGATCAAAAGAGCTTCATTTGCTTTAGTCATTTATTGCATTTGGAATGAACGAAACAACAGAATCTTCCAAAACAAAGCATCCACTTATGAAGACATCCTTGGGGATATTATCTTCCTTGTCAAGTGCAAAGCCCAAAAATGGAATAAATCCAGGAGGAACTTCACAAATTGGCTCACGTGCATGAACTGGGGATTAGATGTAAATAATTTGTTAACCGTGTAGTGGGTGCCTTTGTTGGGTTTCTTTCCTATATGTATGTTTTTTTACTCATGTCCTTCGTTGAGTTTTCCTCCCAGATTTTTGTTACTTTGAAGGGTATGCCCTTCGTTTTGGCTGTACATATTTGTTTTTAATATATTTCTTAGTTACGAAAAAAACTATATCATATCATATATGTACTACTGTAACAACTTCTGTATATATAATATATATCCATTCTCAATATATCTATGGCTATAATTGCCAAACTCTTGTAGTGATAGCCAATAACTCCGAATGATCCCATTCGTAATAGTATTCTCTATACACACTTGCCGAAGACCTCTCTCGAATGTTGTTCAACCCGAACATTCACTAAGTCCATACCCCGGATTGTACACTAAACTAATCCAAGGTTCTCTCTTTCGTTCAAAGGTTTACTCACCCTCAAAACCGTCATCTAGGAGTTCTAATATCATAACTAGAATCCCCCATAATAATCTCCAATTGTAATTTAACTCCCCCTAAACTCAAAGAAGGAAAACTACCAAATTCAACAAAGGCAAATCGATTCGCCCCAAATAAGAATCGATTCGGGCTAGCAAATCGATTCGATTTCCATCCGAATCGACTCAGAAACTATTTTGCAAGTAGGTCCTCAAAGGTGAATCGATTCGGCCTGAGACAGACTTATAGGTCCCCTTATGCGAATCGATTCGGTCTAGACCGGAATCGGTTCGCCCTATTTGGAGGGCACTATTTAGGCGATTTCATCTTCTCCAAAATACCCACATATCAACCCATTCTCCATTAATACACCTTCAAGCTTTTTATTTCTTTTCCCAAACTTATTTAATCACTATATTCAAGGAAAAATGGTTCTTATCATCCTACAACCAAGAATCAACAACTAATTTCTAGAAATCCCAAAATTTTCCTAATATGAAATTTTATCCGATTTTAATCGTTCAACTTCCGAAAAACCCGTTTCGATTCGAGAAAACCCAACTCGAGAATCTTTATAGTTTATCACTACCAACTATAATATGAGATATATGCTTAAAATAATAAATCAAGTAAACACTTGCTTCGTGGATAAAATTCGATGACCTCGAGTCGAATCCCGCGGAGTTTGGCCCGAAATCCCCTTTCTTCCTTCTTCTCTTCTCTTCTTCCTTTTCTCTCTTCTCTTTCTCTCTCTTAGGGCTGAATTATGAAAGAAATGAGGGTTACAAGGGTTTATAAATCCTATTCCTTATTATACCCCAAATTGACTCGTTCAATTGCGAGTCCTTACTAGTCCAAAAATCCCCGGAACCTAAATGCTACCCCCGGATACTTTATTCTGACTATCTTGGCCATTCTGAAACCAGCCGTGCACTCAAAATCTCCATCCGAGTTAATTAACTAAAATTCACTAGTCATACCCGACACTTCTCAACACGTGTTTTCCACAACGTAAACTAATTTCCGTCGCTTAACCCAACTGCAACATGACATAAAAATATTTCGACTCATTTAGTTAATCCCCAGAGTAACTGTAACACACATCGGTAAACATCTAAACCTCATAAACTCCAAAAATTATTATTCACATTAATTCCTCAAATTTTCAAATTACACCCACTTATGTAATTTAAATATCCATAAAAGTACGTGGTATTACATTCTCCCCCCTTACAACGGAATTTCATCCCCGAAATTCGGATACGACTGGTACTACCAACCTAGGATCGTAAATCACATTTCATTCTTGTTCACACAAGTTGAAAGGTACTAACCCAAATGGTACCATGCTTGTTCACGGTACCCACCTATATCTTGGCTTATAGTTTAACGTACTAGCTTAACAACAAGCTTAACTAAGTCTCCATATGCTACAACACAACCTCGGTTGTAAGGTCGACTCTAATAACATCCCATCGTACCTAGCGTTTCTATTACTGCATATGAAGAAAACGAGTCTATACTCGCCACTCTAACTTATTGATCCCTTCGGAGATCCACTACAAGGCATCCACGCATCTACATCAGGACATCTAATTTTATTACACTAATGCTTAACTACTCTCGTTAGTCTCATCGCTTAGCTTGGGCGTGCTATCTCTTACTGCACCTATATAATTAGATTCTTGCGTACCCCATACGGCATCCCATCCGACAAACTCCAATCTCGTTTATAACTGCCCCAAAGCATATTCTTCATCTTTATATAATACGCTCCTTCTGTTTAGGACGATATAAGTAAAATCAACTAACCAAGGTGAGCACACACCCTATAATCCATGCTCATCTCCACCACTACTGCAAGCATCACAGATGTAACACTCTCTCTAAAGATGGGCCTTACTTTCTTTTAGGCCAGGAGCCCCGAGTTACTCGAGATTCCATTCTTCCTATTTCTGGAAACCCAATCCTTCTTAAATTTAACCCACCAATATTCTCGTGGTTAACTCACTACAACCTTCCTAAAACAGCGCCACATGCCCCACTGGCCTTACTTCCTAATAACCCTAAGATCGATGTGTTTCCTACACACGTAAAATGAGTACTACACTAACTATATCCCTAGTGCCCAAGACCTTTCTCAATTTCTGACATTCGCTCGGTTTCATGAGTGGGACGTCTCACAAAGCAAAATCCAAACAAGGAACCCTCACATTACACTACTACCTCGCATCATTGGTCATCAAGATATAACGGCCTAAGGCACACAATTGGGATCGCTAAAGTTCTATCTCGTAACCCTACTAACGCGCTTCTACCTCTTTGTCCTTCTATTTCGGCGAAATGGAAAGTGTAACTAATCGGCGCGCCTACTCTCTGCAAAAGCGTTACGAACATCCTACTCAAAACATATTTCCTCTGAATTTGCCTTCTATTCAAGGCCTGGCTATAAGCCTCAACCCGACTTTCTTTACCTTGCCTCGCCCACATATTTTCTGTAAGAGAAACATTTTCAGTGCTTTTCCACAACACATCTACTTTTTATCAGCCCCTAATCATCACATGACTCTCAGCTAATTTCACCAAAACCAACATCCTAGAATACAACAACATCTCTCCACTTTCAACGTCTTTAAGGTTCATGTGTAGAGTGTCTCGCAAGCAAAATCCAAACAAGGAACCCCTCTGATACACTACTACTTAACTTTGTCGATCATGGAGATATGTCAGCATAAAACATGTAAAATAATAAATCTTGCATACCTTAGATCATATCTATAAGGTCCCCGTGCACTAAAGTCATGCTAGTGAAACACCTACTCGCCAAAGTTCCATCTAAACATATAATAAATGGCGAGCTCAACCCGTATCCAGGTGAGATATCGCAAAAACAACCAGTTCCATACTTGTATAACACACACAAAATGAGCAGTACAAACCAGATATAAATTCAAAATATCAACACCCACTTTTACAGCGAATGAAGGAAAATATAACCCCGCTACCATGGAAAAATACATAGACATACACTATATAATGTTACCGATACTACCAGTAAACTCGAATGCTAATAAAATATTGTGACCCAATCTTGTCACACAGAATATATCTCCTTCAACCGAGGTGAAACTCATAATAACATTCTTACCAATTACCCTGGCTGCTCCAAATGGTTCCCAGATATAGGAAACTTGTCCTAACTAAACCAAAAATTACTTTGATCATTGCCCTACCTAGGCACCCTACTCTTGTCCTTTAACTCATACTGGACAAGATTAAAGCGTGTGGTTGTACACTCCACATCACCATATTCTCCATGTATGGCCTCCCTAGGCATGTTAAGGTTATCAGTATCTCAGATTCTATAGCCTTGATCCTGACAGTCACCCTCGTAGTTCCCTTAGCTCCTCTGATAAAAAGGAAACATACTACCAGCCTCAACTACCTTATTTCAATGAATTCCTCGGGTGGATGCCCACTACTGGGGTTCCACGAACATAATTTCTCCAATAGTGTTAGCAACACTTGCTAGTGAGCCTATCATTCCACTAAAGGACTCTCTCCTCGTTGCACCTACCTTACTTCGGTACAAGGTTCACTTCTCCATATCACTCTTTATTCACTGTCGGCTTCTGACCCATCCTCATGTGAATAATCCAGAAGATGCATTGTCTCCAAGTCTGGTAATTTTAAGGAATTCGCTATTAAACCCATTCGTAAGATTCCTCTATGAGCAAAACATCCTGCTCCCCCAAACATGGTGACTACCGTTCCCACTATTTTGACATTGCTCCAACGAGTGAAAAAAAATTCCTTAAATTTTCACATATAGGCATTTCTATACCCTTCTTTTAGCCGAGGCTCCTGAGCATTCTACTTCCATTGAATAAAGCTACACTGCCTCTGCATAATCTTAACTTCAACGTATGGTCCTTATAAAAGACCTTTCAAACTTTTTCCCAATTTAACTTCACTAGGTAATTCAAGTTTAGCACCACTCTCTACTATAGCGGTACTTGGATAAATATAACTACTGCACTATAGTAATCGTTGTAGCAATCCACAAAAATTCCATGAAGGGAGTGACCTCTACTGCGGTCCTCATCCCTGACTTTAACTTGCAGTTCTAACTAAGGCCTGCCTCCTGCTTCCCTCATAACGGCCTTCCTTGGTCGCCCTTCATTGATTAGCACACGAATCTCGAACGAGCACGCTAAAGATTTACTATAATCTTACATAATGGTAGGAGAACGAAATCTCATAAGAGGAATCAATAATCCTAATCATAAGGCTCTATATCAAATCAAAAGTAACGCTGAAAGCGTAGTACGACCACACAGATTCCTAAGGCCACTAGAACCTGATGCTCTGATACCATCTATGACACCCCGCTAATAAAATACCGGGTGATCAATCCTATACTAAATTAAAATCGGAGTCTCATATGGTTCATTCTGAGCATCACTGTCGAAAACCAACTTAATTACTAATAACTTATTAGGCTGGCGTCAAAATTTTATTTAAATAATCTTTTTAACCAAACCATTCAAATAAATCAATCACAACAGTTTATATACATGAACTGAAATGAAATAAAAAAATAACCGAACACTCGGTTTAATATAATACAACCAAATCGAATGCCGTACTAAAAGGCGGTGAAAGAATAAATGAATACAGTTGTGCTATTGGCCCGAATGTTACTACAATGCTTACTATCTAGATCACAAGAATAGAAGCGTCTAAAATAAACCTGCAGGCATCCACAACTGTTGCAGCGAACGTCTGACTCGAACGGATCATCATCCAGACGTCTTTATGTTTGGACACCTAATATATATATATATATATATATATATATATATATATATATATATAGGAAGAGAGGGGAAAATAGAGAAATGGGTCACAGCCTGAGTTTGAAAATATTTTGCAAGTGCATAAATGCCATATTTTAAAATATGAAATATCTCATATTTTAACTGGTATCACACTCTCCTGAGATACACCACACACCTCTTCTAATAGTGGACACCTATCGCATACCTTTTTAAACAATCTAGTTAAGCTATCCTGCCTGACAAATCCCTTCCACCCATCTACTAAATCCTCGTGACTATCACCTATCTTGCATGATATAACATAAGTTATACCGTAAGCTATCACATAGTATAACTTAATATAGTCCTCAATGTATATATATATATATATATATATATAGTTCTCGTTTCTATATATATACATAATAATAATAATAATAATAATAATAATAATAATAATAATAATAATAATAATAATAATAATAATAATAATAATAATGTCGTTCATATTCTATAACTTTCGCTAGTTTAAAATACCATTTTCACTTTAGTATATAAAATCCCGTATATATATAGTTCTCACTTTAATATACAAATCACAATTTAAATCCAGATATAATCTCCTGAAATGAGAATAAATCCTTATTCATTTTACTCTTTTACACCAGTTAAAGCTATATGATATCTCGTCTTCATATACAAGCAATATACTATACACAAAACCATCCCACTGAGTTATAACTCGAGGATGCAGTCTCATCTTCATATATATACTGTAACAACTTTCGTATATATAGTATATATCCATTCTCAATATATCTATTGCTATAATTGCCAAACTCTTCTAGCGATATCCAATAACCTCGAATGATCCCATTCGTAATAGTATATAAGCGTTCATACCCATAAATATTCTCTATACGCACTTGCTAAAGACCTCTCTCGAATGCTGTTCGACTTGAACATTCACTAAACCCATACCCCGGATTGTACACTAAACTAATCCAAGGTTCCTTCTTTCATTCAAAGGCTTATTCACCCTCAATACCGTCATCTAGGAGTCCTAATATCATAACTAGAATCCCCCATAATAATCTCCAATTGCAATTTAACTCCCCCTAAACTCAAAGAAGGAAAACTGCCAAATTTAACAAAGGAGAATCGATTCGACCCAAATGCGAATCGATTCAGGCTAGCGAAT
Organism: Sambucus nigra; assembly: GCA_949130495.1. Lineage (NCBI taxonomy): Eukaryota > Viridiplantae > Streptophyta > Magnoliopsida > Dipsacales > Adoxaceae > Sambucus > Sambucus nigra. Next base: position 207,211,362 of record OX422208.1, read on the forward strand.
CGATTCGGTTTCAATCCGAATCGATTCGAAAAGTATTCTGCATGAAGGTCCTCAAAGGTTGATCGATTTGGTCTCAATTCGAATCGATTCGGCATGAGACAACCTTACAGGTCCCCTTATGCGAATCGATTTGGTCTAGACCCGAATCGATTCGTCCTATTCGGAGGTCACTGTTTGGACTATTTCACCTTCTCCAAATAACCCAAATATCAACCCATTCTCCATTAATACACCTCCAAGCTTTTTATTTCTTCTCCCAACCTTATTTAATCACAACTAACTATATATATTCAAGGAAAATAGGTTCTAATCATCCTAGAACCAAGAATCAACAACTAATTTCTAGAAATCCCAAAGTTTTCCTAATGTGAGATTTTATTCGATTTTAATCATTCAACTTCCGGGAAAACCCGTTTCGATTCAAGAAAACCCAACCCGAGAATCTTTATAGTTTATCATTACCAACTATAATATGAGATATATGCTTAAAAGAATAAATCAAGTAAACACTTGCCTCGTGAATAAAATTCGATGACCTCGAGTCGAATCCCGCGGAGTTTAGCCCGAAAATCCCCTTTCTTCCTTCTTCTCTTCTCTTCTTCCTTTTCTCTCTTCTCTTGCTCTCTCTTAGGGCTGAATTGTGAGAGAGAGTTTACTCAATCAAGTAAGGGTTTATAAATCTTATTATCCCTTATTATACCCAAAATTGACTCGTTTACTCAATTGTGAGTCCCTACTAGTCCAAAAATCTCCAGAACCTAAACGCTACGCCGGATACTCTATTCTAACTATCCTGGCCATTTTGAAACCAATCGTGTACTCGAAATCTCCATCCGAGTCACTTAACTAAAATTCACTAGTCGTACCCGACACTTCTCAACACGTGTTTTCTAAAACGTAAACTAATTTTCGTCGCTTAACCTAACTGCAACGTGACATAAAAATATTCCGACTCATTTACTTAATCCCCAAAGTAATTGTAACACACATCGGTAAACATCTGACCCTCATAAACTCCAAAAATTATTATTCACAGAAATTTCGAAAATTTCCAAATTACACCCACGTATGTAATTTAAATATCCATAAAAGTACGGGGCATTACATCTTTTTCACCTGGACTAGAAACCATGATGAGGGAACCATTATCCAATCTAAGATTGATAGAGTGATCACAAATGATAGGTGGCAGACCGATTTCTCGGAGTCCTAAGCTGAGAATATCTATCAAGGTCTGTCCGACTATTGTCCCATCATCATAACCATCATCCCTAAGCCTCTTAATGTGCTTAAACCTTTCAAATTATTCAATTATTGGATGCTTCACAATGAGTTCAAGTCTATCATTGAGGAGTCATGGGATTTTTATGTGCACGACAGCCCTATGTTTCAAGTGTCTGCTAAACTGAAGAGGGTCAAGCTGGCTCTTAAAGGTTTCAACCATAAGTTCTATAATAATATATCCAAGAAAACCACTAATGTAAAATTTGTTTTGATGAATATCCAAAGCCAAATAAACATTGGGGGTAGCAACTCTACCTTGAAAGAGGAGGAAAAAATAGTTAGGGCCGAGTATGCCCAGTGCTGCATGGCTGAAGAAGCTCATTTTAAGTATAAGTCTAAAACCAATAGGAACAGAGGGGGACCTCAACACTTCTTTCTTCCATTCCAGAGTCAGAGGTAACATCAATAGGAACAGGATCCTCGGCATGCAAAACCAGTAGGGTCAAAAAGTGGAGGGGATGATCTTGTGGCAAATAAGGTTGTCCATTATTTCTCTAATCTTTTGGGTCAATCCAGCAGCCCTCCTTACCCTCACGTTCTCAACCATGCGATTACCAAGAAGCTCTCTAATATGCAGGCTAGCCAAATCATTGCCCCCGTTACCACAGAGGAAATAAAGATGGATTTTCTATCGCTTAGGAAAGATATGGCCCCTGGCCCTGATGGTTTCAACACTGAGTTCTTCATGCAAAATTGGGACATTGTGGGGGATGAGGTCACTGCTGATGTGGCTTCCTTTTTTAATTGTGGAAAAATTCTGAAGCAATGGAATTTGTAGAGCGGGCTTGAAGGTAATTTGGAGATCAGAAGTAATTCTACATTAGTAATAGTGTCTTGGGGATAAAGGCAACCCCAGCTCAAGCGTGGCAACTCAGCGAGGCAGTAGTGTGGCAACTCATACTTTAGCTTGTTGTGTTAATCATATTGTATCTTTGTTTATATTGACTGTAAGCTATAACGGTTGTAATGATGTAACGAGAATAATAACGAGTTTTAGTGTGAGGTCAAACGGTACTCGCGAGAGACCAGGCTTGGCAAGGCCTGGGATAGCTTTCATGCTCTATCGAATGACCTCACCATGGGAACTTTAGAGGGACCTAGTTTGGAGGATTGAGAAGTGAGGCACCGTTGGAACTTGTCTTGACCATCTTAGATACACCTGGTAAAACATCGAAGAACCCTGACCGTGGAAACTCAGGCGGAGCAGCTCGGAGTTCCATCGGGCGTTGAGTTGTGAACCAAACAGCCCTCTACTTAATGTCATATCTACTATAGGTGATGTCACTAGACAGCTAAACAATGTCAGACCTACACTTGAGTAAACCACTGTGGTATTTGGGGCTGTCAGGTAGTTGGTGAGCTACCTCTGCGATAACAGGGACACACAGTGGTTAGGTAAAAGGCATGTCTTAGCATTTAATGTTTATAACGTGGAGACAACTAGTGCATCAGGCGTTTAATGATGTGACATAAAGTATGAGGGATGTCTTTCATAGTCTTTAATGACTGAGTTGCCTCGGGGATGGTGTGGGGGCCCAACCACCCTTGAGGAAAATGATGATCTTTTGAGAGTTAAAGAAGTTATTACTAGAGAGAATACACATTAGAGAGAGTTATTTTACAAACCAGAGGTCTTATTCACTCACCATTGTAATTTATTACGAAGCTTTTAATAAGTGACAGAGATTCTTGAGAGTGTTTAGTGTGTTTGCCTGCCTACCAAGGGGTATCTAGGGTGCTTACTTCTCTCTCCCTCTAGCTAAGTTACTTCTAAGTTCATTACTACCTTTTGAGTTATACACGAGAGATTTGTGAGTTTAAACTGAGTCCTATCTTCATTAGTTTTGTGTTTGCATGTTCTATCACTAATCCAAGGTTTTGGCTAATTACCTTATCATTACTATACTTCAAAGATTTAGGGGTTACGCCTCCATCTTATCTAAAGTACCCTATAACTATGAAAGACTTCTGCTTATCCCTAAATCTTATACTAACCTTGTGCTTATACCTAAATCTAAGTCCCCTATAACTATGAAAGACTTTAGGGTTATTGCTTGTTACAACTCTATTTACACATGCATCTCTAAAGTCATTATTAATAGGATGAAATCGCATATTCCCTCCCTTATTAATTAAAGTCAGTCTACTTTTGTTCAAGGTAGATCCATTGGGGACAACATCCTTATCATGCAAGAGTTGATGAGAAATTACCACAAAAACCAAGGACCTCCCAGATATGCCTTAAAAATTGATATCCTAAAAGCATATGACTCAGTATATTGGGACTTCCTTATTCATGTCCTTCTCCACATGGGTTTCCCCCATAAGTTTATTGGATGGATTAAAGAGTGTGTTACTACTCCTATGTTCTCCATCATAATCAATGGTGTTTGAATGGTTTCTTCCCTGCCAAGCGTTGACTGAGACAAGGATACCCCTTTCCCCTTCTTATTTCTATGTATTATGGAAGTTTTTGCTAGCCTTCTTGACCTTCATACTAGTTCCCCTCTTTTTACATTCCACCCCAAGTGCAAGGAACTCCAAATCAATCACCTTTGTTTTGCCTATGATCTGTTTATCATATTAGGGGTTGACTTAAACTCCTTTGTCATCATAAACACTGCCATAAATGAGTTAAGTGTTATATCTGGCCTGCACCCTAATCCGTTGAAGTGCCCCTTCCTTGTTGCTGGGGTCTCAGACAGTGAAAAAGATTCCATGGCCAACCTCCTGGGGTACCAAATGGGTTAATTCCCTATTAAGTATCTGGGGGTCCCCTTGATCTCCACTAAATTGAAACATGATGAATGCCTTCCTCTTATTGATCATGAACAGAATTACGTGCTAAAATAATAGATTTCTAAGTTATGCTGGTAGTCTTAACCTTGCAACCTCTGTCCTTTTCAGCATGCAGATTTATTGGTCTATCCTCATTCTGCCTAAAATAACTACAAATGAGATTGACAAAAAGCTTAGAAGATTCCTATGGTCTGGACCTAACATGAAGAAAGCTGGAGAAAAAGTCAAATGGAGCGATGTCTGCTCCACAAAGAAGGAGGGAGGTCTTGGGATCAAAAACACGCATGAGTGGAACAAAGATATCATGGCCAAACACATATGGAATCTTTGTTCCAATAAAGATAACCTCTAGGTAAAATGGTGCCACATATATAAACGTAAAGGCAGAAGTTTATGGAACATTGTTGTTCCTACAGACGCCTCATGGACCTGGGCTAAACTTATGAAACTCAGATAAAAGGTCAGACCTTTCATTAAAACCATCATTGGTAATGGCCAAAACACATTTGTCTGGCATGATCAGTGGTACCCCAGGGGTCCACTTTGGCCTCTATATGGAGAGAGAACAATATATGACGTTGTGAGCAACCAAACGGCTAAAGTCGCTGACTACATTGTGAATGGAAACTGGGTTGGGCCTGCAACCATTGCCCGGGAGCTGAATGAGATTAATAATAATGCTCCCACATGTGACTCCCCGCTTAATTAAATATTGGGTGATCAGTCTTCTATTAAATTAAAATCAAGGTGAACGGTTGGTTCATTCTTAGCATCACTGTTGCAAAATAAATATTTCCAATTTAAACACCCTAAATAATTAAGCTAGGTGTCAAAATAATTTAAAATATTATTCCATTGACTAAATCCCAACGTGAAACCCTTTTTAAAATACAAATCAGTTTAATAATAACATAAATGCTAAGGATAGCAATCAACCGAAAGAAATAAACCAACTAGATTAACCAAACAAGTCAATAACCATAAGTGAAATCATCATGAAAAGAATTAACTCCCAAAGAGTATTGAATACTGAAAACAGAAATAAATACAAAATTTCTACTAAGCCTAAATGAAAATAGGAAATCGGGGGATGCATGCCCTAACTATGAAGTACTAAATCAAGAGCTGAATCAAGGAAGACGTCGTCTAGCAAGGGTCCTCAACTCCCACCTAAGCTGCAGCACGTCCAATCCAAAGAACCTACGGCTGATGCCCCTGTGGCTGGGCACCTGTAATACATACATATATATACAAGAGAGAGAGAAAATGACAGGAAAAGGGATAGAGCCCGAGTGTAAAATAGTTTTTAAAATAGTTTCGTAAGTATTTAAAATGCTTACAGGCTAATATAACAACCATGTTAGTATGCGACACTCTCTTGAGAATTCACACCTCTCATCTAGTGTGCACGCCTACCGTACTACTAAAATGCCACATAAGTTTACCTAATTCATCTCCCATAAATTCTATTTCGAGGAGCCACAAGAATATGATTTTAGTTTAGAGATTAGTCTCTTAATGATTACTTACGTCTATGTATTTCTCAATACTCTATTGTAACGTTCCCAAACACTTATCATAATTATGGAGCATTTATACAATATTTATCTACTTATACGCACAGTAGAAGAATTCCATATATACACGCATATATATTAAACACTCATATAATATATATACTATCGTCACCCCACATAAAATCTATGGTGTTGGCATACTCTGCTATCAAGTCCCCGTATCATTCGTACTAAGGGAAGTACTAGTTCGGAATAACTCTTGAACTGTATTAACAAAATACACGCAAAATGGAGGTGAAGCATAGTTCCAAGTCACTAAGAGGTCAGCATATACCCCTCACGTCTCTTAGGACCGTCTGACTATCATTCTTAGATATCCTGTACCAAGGAATCATATGATTTAGGGTACAAGTTAATATCCCCCATAAAGGTCCCATCGAGATAAGACTGCCCCAATGCGGCAACCTCCGTGATAGCAAGTAGCGCAGGTATGATTATACAAAAATATAATATAGATATATACATATGCACTCGATCATATATATAAATATTCTCATTTTCTAATTAGGTTCGCCCACGACCCATAATAATATTTTAACCATACGTAATACAATTTTACCCAATCGTTATGCATAAAGAACTCATCTCATTTTTTCGGGAAAAATTATGTATAAATCATAGAAAAACTTTACAAGTTCAAGGGAGATGACTCGAATCAAAGTCTTAGGGGCATTCCCCAGAAGACCTACCAAATACTAGAAATCAAATAAAACTTAGTTCAAAGCACTCTCAGGAATGCCCCAACTCACACATGCCATCTAGTTGTGATAGCTTCTTGTCCCTTTCCCCCGGTATAGCCTTTTCAAGAACTCATCTCATTTTATTCTCAATTATAATTATTTCGTAATTACTTCTCGTCCCTCGAAGTATTCTCCCTTCCTAAAGATCAATTAAGTAGGTACTCCCTCTCTAACATACTGGTCTAAGGCATTCACGAATCTCTCAATTTCATAGTTAATGTGCGCACGATTTCCAATATGTTTCAAACCCCTTCGTTAACGGTCTTCTTCATGACCCATTATATTCTTTAAATGATATTCAAGGGTTCCTATGTATTTTATCCGAATTAAACAAAAAGAGGAAAAACATGCAATTTCCAGAGGGTCGATCGATCGATCGAACAGGTATAGCCCAGATTCTGCCATTGTTAACTACGGGTTTCATTATTAAAACTCAACCAAAACTCCATGAATGAGTCCCAAACTCCCAACCAATTAAACCAGTGATTATATATACCTATCTACATGATTTTCTACGTAAAGCATGTACGAATTTCATCAAAGACATAGGATTAAAGGGCCAATTCACCATATTTGTCAAGAACCCTAGTTTCATCATAATTTCCAACATTCCAACTCTTTTTCCAGATTTCTTTCTTCTATACCATAATAATTTCGTGGGTAATCCTATATATATGACAAGGTTTCCAGATTACATGTATTACTCCTCCTAAAACATGTGATTCGAATCTCCTAATTCATGAAATTCTTCAATAAGACATATATTTATCAATCCTATTCTAACATGGGTGAAATATTAACTAGAAAAATATCAAGATAGATACTTGCCTTAAGATATTAGGTCCGATTCCATGAGTTTGACAGGTATAGGCTTGATCCCCTCACTCCCATCTACGTTTTGGTGGTGGTGGTGCAATTAGGTTGGTTCTTGGTCGGCCTTGGATTCTTGGAAAACTTCTCCTTCTCTCACTGTCATTCTAAACTTTTGAGAATGTTAAACCTAGAAGACTATTTAATATCTGATATTAATTTCCCAATTTTCATCATTTAACTAAGGCCTAATTTGGAAATGACTAAATCGCCCTCCCACGGTGCCGGTTAGGCCTAAAAATGCCCCGAGACCCAAACTAAATCCCCGGGTACACTTTTCTGACTATCTAGACCCTTCCGGACACGTTAGCGCACTCGAAATGACCATATAGGCAACTTATAATTTATTCACTTTATATAATAATATAGTCCCGACACGACATAGGCGCGTTCCGACTTAATTTCCATAATTGTCATATTATTCACTCGTGACAATTTTAATAAATTCATTTCTACATATTACTTTACTCATTAAGTAATATTCAACAAAATCCCAATAATTAGTAACTCTCGTCACGCTAGTAAATATTTAAATAAATTTTTGGATTAATATTAAATTAATTTATCTCAATTACATTTAATAAATCCCCAATTTAAAACCCATAAAAATACGGGGTATTACATACTTCTCCCCTAATAACAAAATTTTGTCCCGAAATTCGAAAAACAAGGCGTACCTGGTAAAAATAAATCTGGGTATTTTTCGCGCATATCTGCCTCACGCTCCCAAGTGGACTCCTCCACGTTATGATGCTCCCACTGAACTCGTACAAGTGAAACTACCTTCGGGCTATGGTCTAGGATAGCCACTAGTCTCCTCTCGCTATGGTCTAGGATAGCCACTAGTCTCTCCTCACAAGAATTGTCGGGCAGTAAGTCAATATCCTCTATCGCGATGTGGGTGTGGACCATATCATCCCAAAGATAACGTCTCAATGATGAGAAGTGGAATACATCGTGAATACGGTGCAAGTGCTCTGGCAACCCCAATCTGTATGCCACCGGTCATATCCTCTCGATAATGGGAAATGGTCTTATATACCTCGGAGCCAATTTCCCCTTCTTCCTAAATTTCATTACTCCTTTCATAGGAGACACACGTAGTAATACTTGGTCCCTACACTAAACTCTCGGAAGGATCGCTTTGCATCGACGTATCTTTTCTATCGGTCCTAGCCTACCCGAATGCGACTCCTAATAAGCTCAATCCTAGCTGACGTCTCCTGAATCACCTTTGGACCGAGCAACTTGTTGTCCCCAACCTCTATCCAATAAGCGCGAGAACGACAAGGTCTGACATACAAAGCCTCAAATGGGTCCATGTTGATTGTGAACTGATAGGAGTTATTATAAGCAAACTCCACCAGTGGAAGATGCGGCTTTCAACCTCCTCCAAAAGCAAGGACACACATGCATAGCATATCCTCCAGCATCTGATTGGTACGCTCTGTCTGTCCATCCGTCTGTGGGTGAAAAGTTGAACTCAATCTCAACTTTGTACCCATGGCCTCCTGAAAGCTCTCCCAGAAGTGTGACACAAAAATTTTGTCTCTATCAGACACAATATCCAGGGGCATCCCATGTAGCCTAACTATCTTAGAAATGAATGACTGTGCATATTGGCCAATGGTGTAGTCTGTTCATACTGGCAGAAAATGAGCTACCTTGGTCAACAGATCCACTATAACCCATATGGAATCGTGACCCCGTTGTGATGTAGGCAACCCAATAATGAAATCCATGGAAATGCTTTCCCATTTCCACGTAGGTATCTCCAACGTCTGAAGTAATCCTAGTGGTCTCGGGTGGTCCACCTTTACCATCTGACAGGTAGAACATTTCGACACGAACTCCGCAATGTTTTTCTTCATCCCACTCCACCAGTACTGCTGCCTCATATCCTGGTACATCTTATTTCCTTCGGGATGTACCACAAATTTAGACCCGTGAGACTGTGTCATCACTGTATGACGTAAATCATCCCCCTCGGAGACGACCAATCTCCCAGTAAACCTCAAACCCCCATCACAACTCACAAAAAGTATCCGCTACTTGTGCCTGTATCACCCTCATAATAATCTCGGGTGTGACTGACATAATAGATATAAAGGAACGGGTTACCGCATCCTGGTGTCCCAACTCTTTCCACTTCTCTCTTTATACTTCTGCTACGTCACCTACCGATCTACGGCTTAACGAATTAACAACCATGTTAGCTTTCCCCGGATGGTACTGTATCTCAAACTGGTAATCTTTCACAAACTCTAACCACTTGGCTGATGCATTTTCAACTCTCGCTGAGTGCACAAGTATTGCAGTGACTTGTGGTCTTTGAACAAGCGAAACTTCTCCACCAACAAGTAATGTCTCCAAATCCGTAATGCAAACACGACCGCTGTGAGCTCCAGGTCGTAGGTGGGGTAATTCCTTTCGTGAGGCTTAAGATTGCGGGGGGAAAAATCTATAGTCTGCTCATCCTGCTGTAATACTCCACCGAGTTCTTCTAAAGAGGCGTCAGTATAAACCAGGTATTCCACTCCCAGCCTGGGCAAAGCAAGAACTGGCGTCGAAGTCATCTTATCTTTCAGCTCGTCAAAAGCCAATTGACAAGCATCATCCCATACATACGGTACTCCCCTTGCGAGTCAGATTCGTCAACAGACTCTCTATCTTCGAAAACCCTCAAATGAATCACCTGTAGTATCCGGCTAACCCCAAGAAACTACGCACCTCTGTCGGTGTCGTGGGTTGTCCCTGCTACCTCACTACCGACATTTTGCTCGGGTCAACCAATATCCCTAATTTCGACACAACATGCCCTAAAAATTGTACCTCTCGTAACTAGAATTCGCACTTCTCATAATTAGCGTACAACTGATGCTCTCGTAGAGTCTGAAGAACCTATCTCAAGTGCTCGGAATGCTTCTCCTCAGTCTGTGAATAAATCAGGATGTCATCTATGAAGACAATGATAAACTGATCCAAGAACTCTCTAAACACTTGGTTCATCAAGTCCATGAACACGGCTGGAGCATTTGTCAGCCCAAACGGTATGACTCTAAACTCATAGGACCCTTATCTCATCAAGAAATAGTCTTCGACGCCCCCTACTCCCTGATACACAACTTATGGTATCCTGATCCCAATTAAATCTTTGAGGAGAAGGTAGCTCTCCTCAACTAATCGAATAAGTCAACGATTCGGAGCAATGAATACTTATTCCGTATCGTGATTTTATCATCTTCCCTTATTACACCGATTTATTCCCCATGTAAAATAATCGATATCACTTCTTACGTCACATCGTACGGTTCTACTGACCGTGAATAGGAATAAAATTATAGTTAAAGTTATGGTTTGCCTTGCGGATGACAACCAGGGTACCAAACTCGTGTACTAAATACCAACCATCCCCAGCTCCCGACGTTCGCTAGGTTTCATTTGTGGGATGTCTCGCAAAGTGAAATCCAAACAAGGAACCCCCCGATACACTACTAACTAACATTGTCGGTCAACGAAAGTTGTGGTCCTCAGTATTTGACTCGTACCCCATATCCCTGATTCCTGCTAATGTTAGCGCATCTTATTCTCATGTTACGAAAGAAATATTCAACACATTACTCCTACTAACTTGGCGTTAGGCTCATCAATTCACCACAAAATTATTCCCATGCCCAGAAATATTTCATTCTATCCTGAATCACTTTGCTAAACATTCCTACCCATAGGGATTTGGTATAACTTGACGACATACTCCACAAGTCTCTGTAGGATTCAATACATATATATATACAAGTGGTTATGTTTCCTCTCGGATGACACTTAGCACAAATTATTTTATACCTAGGACTAATGAACACCTAATATTACTCTAATGGTCTATTATCACTCAACATTAATTATCCAGTTCAAAATTGGGATAGTAATACATTTTACCCTCATGTTTCTCAAGTAATACAAGTAAGTTGTAATGCACACAGGTTATTCAAGGTTTTCCTTGTATCGAGAAATAAAACACTATAAATGATATGTAGATTATTTGCATACTGTTATGGTATCCAAAATTGTTTGACCAAGTAGGCCTTATTTTCCGAATTTCAGGACGAAATTCCGTTATTATGGGGGAAGTATGTAATACCCCGTATTTTTATGTCTTTTAAATTTAGGGATTTATTAAATTTAATTGAGATAAATTAATTTAATTTTAATTCAGAAAGTTGTTTTAAATATTTACTAGCATGACGACAGTTAGTAATTATTGAAAGTTTGTTGATTTGTTAGATATTACTTATTGAGTAGAGTAATATGTAGAATTGATTTTATTAAAAAAAATTGTCGCGAGGGAATAAAAATGACAATTATGGAAATTGAGTTGGGACGTGCCTGTGTCGTGTCAGGACTAAATTATTATTATTATTAGAAGTGAATAAATTATAAGTCACCCGTATGGTCATTTTGAGTGCGTCAATGTGTCCGGAAGGGTCGAGATAGTCAAAATAATGTACCCGGGGGTTTAGTTTGGGTCTCGGGACGTTTTTAGGCCTAATTAACATCCCGGGAGGGCGTTTTAGACATTTTGTATTTTTGGGCAAGGAAACCCACGAATTTTCTAAGGTTATATCAGATGGTAGGAGTTGTCTTCTAGGGTTAGCATAACCAAAAACCAAGGACGACCATTGGAGAGGAAGAGGAGAAGCTTTCCAAGGAGTTCTAGGCCAAGAACTCCACCGTTTGCACCGCCATCACCACCAAAGTGTAGATCGCGCGATGAGGATCACAACCACACCAATTTCTGCTACAAACCGGAAACAAAGATTTCCAGGCAAGTATCTATCTTGCTTATTTTAGTTAATGTTTCAATGAAATTAGTCTAATGTTGATTATGACTAATTTTTGTGAAAGAAATCATATATTGGAGACTAGAATTTGCATGTTGTAGAGATAAAAATCATATTCTGGAAATCTATTTCATATGTAAAGGTTGAACCGCGAATTTCCATTGATTTAGGAGTTGAAAATCTGGAAAAAGAATGGGAAGAACTAAGTTAAAGAAAATATTAGGGTTCTTGAGATTTGTATAGAGTTTACCCCTTTTAATTTGTTATACTTGATGAAAACTTACATGTCTTACTTAGAATATTAATTATTTGGATATATGACACTTGTAGTTTCATTTGTTGGGATTTTGGGAATCAAATATGATGGTTTGGATGAGTTTGGAATACGATTCTCGTAACTGGTATTTCTGCAGTTTCGCCATAACTGCTTGATCGATCGATCGACCAAAGAGCATCGATCGATCGATCAACCCCTCCTGGGAAACTCATATTTCCCTTTTTACATAGTTTAATTCTATTTAAATGAGTAGTAATCTTTGGACAATATTGTTAGAGCATCTTGGGACATAAATAGGACCAGTAGGACTTTATAAAAATGGATCATTGAATGTACAACGAAATTAGGGTTAATGGGAAGTGAATTACACTTAAGGTATAATGGAAACGGGTGTTTAAAGGAGTGAGACTCGTAAGGAAGTTACGTCGTAAAATTAAAGAGTACCTACTCAAATTACACTTAAGGATATAGGATACTACGAGTGATAGTTTGGAATAATCCCATAAACATGAATAAAAGGGACAAGCCATTATACGGGATAATCTAGTAATGTGTACTAAGAATGAATATCATAAGTATGGGTCGTGGGTGACCTAATTTAGAAATGGGAATGGTAGTATACATATATATGACTGTGTGTGTGCATCTATTATGTACGTGTAAAAATCATGCTCGCGCTACTTACTATCACTGAGGTTACCACGTCGGGGCAGTCTTATCTCGATGGGACCTTTATGGGGGATATTGACTTGTACCCTAGAACATAGGAATCCTTAGTAGAGGCTATCTGATCGATAGTCAGACGGTCCTAAGAGAAGTGAGGGTATGTGCTGACCTCTTAGTGACTTGGAACTATGCTTAGCCTCAATTTCTATGTGTTTTGTGTTAATACAGTTTGAGAGTGATTCCGAACTAGTATTTCCCTTAGTACGAGTGATACGGGGACTTGATAGCAGAGTATGCCAGCACCATAAATTTACGTGGGGTTCCGATAATATATATATATATATTATATAAGTTATTAATATACATATATACTTGAAATTTGGAAACTTTCTACTGTGACTAAAAGTAATTAAGTATTGAATAAATATTTCGAATTGGATTTAATGGTTTGAAAAGTTTGAGGCAATACCAAATGACTTTATAATGAAAGTAAATTCTTATGGAAACTTGACTCTCATAAATTAATTATCTCAGCCCTAGTAATTTTCGGCAATGAAACTTTATGAGGAATTAGGATAAGCTAAACTGTTGGGATGAATAGTACAATAGGTGTGCACATTAGAAGAGAGGTGAGAATTTCTCAAGAGAGTGTTGCACACTAATATGGTTGTTGCATTAGCCGGTAATCATTTTAAATACTTGCTAGACTAAATTTTAAACTGTTTTACAATCGGGATCTGACCCATTTCCTGTTATCTCTTCTCTCTCGTATATATATATGTATATATTACTGGTGCCCAGCCACAGGGGCGTCATGCTTAGGTTTCTTTGGAAGGAACGTGCTCCAGCTTAGGTGGGAGTTGCAGGCCTTTGGCTTAGACAACCTCATTATTGATTCCACTACTAGTCCTGTTTTATCCAGTTGGGCATGTGTCGCCCTTTTTCCCTTATTCAGTTGGTTTTTACCATAGATTGTGATTCATTTACTTTCAGTAGTTATACTTTGGGATTGTTATTGTCTAGATGTTTTCCTTTGAAGTTTTAAAGTTGGAATTAATTAGTTGAATGCATAAATTGCTTGGATTATATTTTCCAGTCTAGTTGTCGTGTGACTCTTAAACTATGAATTATGAAATGTGTTATTATTGGTTTTAAATTAAATATGGAATTAATGTTTTAAAAATGGTTTTATCACTTAGCTTAATTATTTAGGGTGTTTAATTTGAAAAGTTATTTTGCGACAGTGATGCTAAGAATGAACCAAACGTTCACCTTGGTTATAATTTAATAAAGGACTGATCACCCGGTATTTAATTAGGCGGGGTGTCACACACATGAGTTATATATGCTCCATTTAAATTCATCCTCAGTCCATGCAGTCACAGATTTTAAAGTAATTACGTTATCTACGGTGACAGTGGGAGGCGTTCACTCTCTTTCACACACTTATTCTTTGTTTTTGGCTCCCATGGCTTCTCGCACTTGCACCTACTCTTCTCTCTCTCATTTGGATTTTCGAAAATGTGTTAAGGATGCCACACCCTCTCGCTCTTAGGGTTTAATAACTCAATTCCTATTTTAGGCTGGGGGGCTTAATAAAAAGGGTTCAAACACTCTTACGTGGGCCCAATATGCCTAAAATACCCCTAGACTCATTTACTGCCCCTGAGTACTCTTTTCCTACTATTTTGACCCATCTGGACTCAACCGTGCCCTCATAATTGCCATCCGAATTAATTTATAACATTCCTTAATTTTTTACCTCAAAAATGCGACACAAAAATTATCACACCCCAAACCCAATATCCATACTAATCATTTCTTATTAGAATAATTAGACCATAATCTTGAGTCCATTGGAAATATAATTCATTTATCAATATTTTCCTACATAATGTGCACAATGAACATAATATTATTCTTATTCCATACCGAAATCAATAGCAGAGTCGTAATTAAGCAGACATACAATATGTGAGTGTATTAAAACCTCAGTGTGATAATGACAAAAACCCCATGTCTAATCCCTGGCTCTTTTTAACGGTGCAACTCTCAAATTCTGATCATATAACATCCTAGATGGTAGCGTACAACCCTGAAAATGTTAAAATATAAACCGTAAGCATTAAGCTTAGTGAGGTACTCCTTCCCTGAAGTGAAATAACAGTTCTATATCAAATCTGTGGATTTTAATCCAACCAATCCTACCATACAATGAATTAACAGTTATATATATCAAATATGTGGATATTAAATCCAACCAATCCTTCCATATAATGAATTAACGGTTACATATCAAATCTGTGGATATTAAATCTAATCAATCCTGCCATATAATGAATTAACAGTTATATATCAAATATGTGGATATTAAATCCAATCAATCCTGCCATATAATGAATTAACAGTTATATATCAAATATGTGGATATTAAATCCAATCAATCCTGCCATAAAATGAATTAACAGTTATATATCAAATCTGTGGATATTAAATCCAATCAATCCTGCCATATAATGAATTAACAGTTATATATCAAATCTGTGGATATTAAATCCAATCAATACTGCCCGTTGGCAATAACAAATCCTGGACCATAAGGCCCAAATAATTCTGCCCATTGGCAATGATAATTTTGCCCATCGACAATAGTATGTCTGCCCATTGGAAATAGTAATTCTGCCCATTGGCAATAAGAAGTCTGCCCGTTGGTAATAGGAATTCTTCCCATTGTCAATAATAAGTTTGCCCATTGGCAATAAGAAGTTTGTCCATTAGCAATAGTAATTCTACCCATTGGCAATAATAAGTCTGCCCATTGGCAATAACAAATCCTGGAACATAAGTTCCAACAAATCATTGGATCTTTATCCAATTCCAGTCCTGGATCATAACACCCAAACAAATCCTGGATATTTTAATATCCAAACAAATCCTGAATACTTAAGTATTCAAACAAATCCTGGATTATGAGACCCAAACAAATCCTGGATATTTTAATATCCAAACAAATCCTGAATACCAAAGTATTCAAACCAATCCTGGATCATGAGACCAAAACAAATCCTGGATATTTTAATATCCAAACAAATCCTGAATACCTAAGTATTCAAACAAATCCGCTCTTAGAGCTATATTCATATTTATATATGAAACAAATCATAAGTACACTCACCTTGGTAATTTAATAGGCTTTCCTTTTCCTTTATTCGGCACTTGTTCAACTGGTTTTTATTCCCTTTCTTCGAGACTTTTACGTAATTTCCACGGATTTTTCTCCAAATTTTCTCCTCACTTTCTTCCTAAACTTTCCAATTCTCTCTTCCTCTCAAGCCAAACTCTTTAATGGATGAGTTATGCTGAAGGAGGGGCTTATTTAAAGCCTTTAAAGTAGGCCAAAACCAACCTCCTTCTTTAACCAATCAAAATCCACCATTTGTTAGCCTAATAAGACGAAATATCATTTAACAAATGGATAAATTTGTCCCTGCTTCATAATTCTAGCATAACTTCTCGCTCGGACCTCCGTTTGGCACACCGTTTGTCGTGTTACAAACCTAATTCATATATATACAACTATTTAGTTTATACCTTAAGTCAACTGTTATATCATACAGGGAAAAACTAACCTTAAACATGAACATTCCTACCGAAAACTTCAAAATCTCCCAATTGTAACTAATTCGACATTTTCATGCTTTCTGAAGGTAGGATTAGACTAAACATAATAACTTAACATCATATATATTACTAACACGCTACTCATATCACATAAGCTAAGCATGCTTTAAGCATAATTAATCATAATTATATTCGGGTTGTCACAATTCTCCCCATGTTAGGAAATTTCATCCCCGAAATTGACATACCTTGGTTGTCCGAATCAAACAAATACGGATAACGCATCTTCATGCTATCCTTACTCTCCCATGTAGCCTCTTCCATGGAATGCCTTATCCACACAATTTTCACAAGTGGGATCACTTTTGACCTCAATATTTGTTCCTTCTTGTCCACGATAGCAAGTGGTTCTTCCACATAACTCAAGTCTTCCTTCAACTCAATAGGTTGCTCCACTAACACATGTGAAGGATCCTCTACATAATTTCTTAACATAGAAACATAGAAAACATCATGTAATCGAGTTAACTCTAGTGGTAACGCTAACTTGTAGGCAACCATCCCGACTTTCTCAAGAATTTCATAAGGTCCAATGTAGCGTTGACTTAATTTACCTTTATTTCCAAATCTCATAACTCCCTTCCATGGCGATGTTCGAAGAAACACATAATCCCCTTTCTGAAATTCTAAATCTTTCCGTCGGTTATCCGTATAACTTTTCTGTCTTCTTTGAGTTGTTCTCATTCTATCTTGAATAATCTTTACTTTTTCAGTGGTGACTTCAATCAACTCTGGACCCTCTATCTTCCTTTCACCAACTTCACCCCAACATATGGGTGTACGACACTGTCTGCTATAAAGCGCTTCATACGATGTCATACCAATAGTAGATTGAAAACTATTATTATATGCAAATTCTATCAAAGGAAAATATTCATCCCAATTTCCTTTAAAATCAAGCACACAAGCTCTAAGCATATCTTCCAAAATATGTATTGTCTTTTTAGACTGCCCATTTGTCTGAGGATGAAAAGTTGTACTAAACTTTAAGTTAGTACCCATAGCATACTGCAAGCTGTCCCAAAATCTTGATGTAAAAGTAGGGTCCCTGTCTGAAATAATAGAAACAGGTGCTCCATATAATCGAATAATTTCATTAACATACAATCTAGCATACCTATCAACTGTATATGTAGTCTTGACTATTGGAAAGTGAGCTGACTTGGTTAACCTGTCTACTACTACCCAAATCGAATCTGACCCTTTCTGAGATCAAGGAAGCCTAACCACAAAATCCATCGTTACATGATCCCATTTCCACTCCGGTATTGGCAACGATTGAAGTAAATTAGCAGGTTTCTGATGCTCCACTTTCACATGCTAACATAGAAGGCACCTAGCAACAAAATCAACTATTTTCTTCTTCATATTATTCCACCAATAATGCTCCGTCAAATCCCTGTACATTTTAGAACTACTAGGATGCATAGTATAAATGGAATTATGAGCCTCATCTAAAATTTCCTCTTTTAATTCACCCACATTAAGCACACATAACCACTGCTTATACAATAAAGTTCCATCATTCACAATACAAAAATCTTCAGACTTACCATCTCGGACATCTTATCGTTTCTTCTCAAGAAAAGGATCTTGACTTTGCAAATCACGAATACGGGTAGCTAACAAAGGCCTCACACTTACATGAGCAAAGAACTTATCCCCATCTGCTAGCTTAAATTCTACTCCCATTAATATCAACTCCATGATTTGGGAAACTCTATCACACCGAATACAAGATAACCTGCCCGAAGCCTTTCTACTTAAAGCATCTGCAACTACATTTGCCTTCTCTGGGTGGTAGTTAATTGTACAATCATAATATTTAATTAACTCCATCCATCGCCTATGCCTCAAATTCAACTCCTTCTGAGTAAATAAATACTTAAGGCTTTGATGGTCAGTAAAAATTTCACATACCTCACCATATAGATAATGATGCCATAATTTCAAAGCAAACACAATAGCAGAAAGTTCCAAATCATTTGTAGGATAATTACATTCATGTGTACGCAACTGCCTAGAAGCATAATCAATAACATTACCATGCTACATAAAAACACAACCCAACCCTTGATGTGAAGCATCGGTATAAATAACAAAACCATCTCCACCATGCGGAATAATAAGAACAGGTGCAGTTACCAACCTATTTTTCAATTCATCAAAACTATTTTCACAATCATAATTCCATTCAAGCTTAACATCTTTCCGAGTTGGTAAGGCAATCGAAGAAAATCCCTTAATAAACCTTCTATAATACCCAGCCAACCCCAAAAAAACTCCTCACCTCAGTCACATTATTGGGCCTCTCCCATTTTACCATAGCTTCTACCTTTTTAGGATCAACACATATACCATCTCTAGAAATAACATGGCCTAAAAATACAACTTGTGATAGCCAAAATTCACACTTGCTAAACTTAGCATACAACTTCTTATCTCTCAACAGATTCAAAATAGTTATGAGATGCTTTTCATGTTCAACCATATCACGTGAATAAATCATAATGTCATCAATAAAAACTATCACAAATGAATCAACAAAAGGATGCAGTACCCGGTTCATAAGATCCATAAATACAGTTGGAGCATTAGTCACCCCAAAAGGCATCACAAGAAATTCAAAATGACCATATTGAGTACGAAAAGATGTTTTAGAAATATCACTTTCCTTCACCCTCAACTGATGATAACCTGATCGTAAGTCTATCTTTGAAAACACTTTAGCACCGTGCAACTGATTAAACAAATCATCTATACGAGGTAAAGGATACTTGTTCTTAATTGTAGCTTTATTCAGTTGCCTATAATCAATACACAAACGCATAGTAGCATTTTTTTCTTTTTCACAAATAAAACTGGTGCACCCCATGGAGATGAAGTAGGTTGTATAAACCTGTAATACCCCGTATTTTCATGGCTTTTAAATTTAAGGATTTATTAAATTTAATTGAGATAAATTAATTTAATTTTAATCCGGAATGTTGTTCTAAATATTTACTAGCGTGACGAGAGTTAGTAATTATTGGAAATTTGTTATTTGTTGAATATTACTGGATGAGTATAGTAATATATGAAATTTATTTTTATAATATTGTCACGTGTGAATAAAATGACAATTGTTGAAATTTAAGTCGGGACGCGCCTGTGTCGTGTCGGGACTAAATGTGGATTAATAAAAGTGAATATTTTATAAGTTGTTCGTATGGTCATTTTGAGTGTACCAACGCATCCAAAAGGGTCGAGATAGTCAGAAAAGTGTACCCGGGGGTTTAGTTTGGGTCTCGGGGAGTTTTTAGGCCTAATTAGTACCCCGGGAGGGCGTTTTGGACATTTCGCAATTATGGGTAATTAAACCCACGAATTTTATAGGGTTATATCAGATGGGAAATGTCATATTTTAGGGTTCGCACAACCTAATACTAATGACGTCCATTGGATAGGAAGAAGAGAAGCTCTCCAAGGAGTTCTAGGCCAAGAACACCTCCGATTGCACCGCCGTCACCACCAACGCGTAGATCGCGCGACGGGGAACACAACCACATCAAAGTCGTCTGCAAATCAGAACACCAAAAATCCCAGGCAAGTGTTTATCTTGCTATTTTCGTTGATGCATCTTTTATATCAGCTTAGGAATGATTAGGGATGAATTACATTGAAGAAAAACCTAAATTGTGATAGGAATTTGCATGTAGTGATGACTTAAACCTTATTCTGGAAATTATTGGTGATGTAGAAGAATAATCCAAGAAATTTTAATGTTGTATTAGAAGGAAATTTTGTGAAAAATAGATTAGAACAATGATTAAGAAATTTCTAGGGTTCTTGATAATTGTATAGATCTTGGGCTGTTAATTTATGATTAAATGACTGAAATCCACATGCTTTACGTTGAAAATACCTAATATGATGATATAAGGTTAGTAGTATCAATTCTAGGATGATTGGGATTAGAAAATATGGAAATTGTTGAAGTTTGGAGATGAAACACGTAACTGCAGAATTTCAGTTTTCGCAGACCTGCTTGATCGATCGATCGAGCCCAGAGCTTCGATCGATCGAAGGTTCGATTTATCGAGCCCCAGAACTCGATCGATCGACCCCTCCTGGAAGACTCCTATTTCCCTTTTTAAATGAGTTAAATTCAATTTATCATGAGATAATTCTTGGACATCCTTAATAAAAAGTTTTGGGAGATAGGGAAGACCAGTAGGACATGTGAATAGATTTTGGGATCCTTGATGTCGGGCAAAGATTGTATCTTGGGATAATTATATAAGGGTCGGTGAATTTATGCTTTAAAGAGAGAGACACGTAAGAGAGTTACTTTGGGACAAATGTGTATACCTACTGAATTTTATACTTGGGAGGATAGAATCCATGAGCGTTATGTAGTAAGTGGAAAAGTTCCTCAAATTAAAATAAGATGTGAATGGTTATACGTGATAACTAAATAATGAGAAATAAATACAAATGTTGTAATTATGGGAATTGAGAATTTACCCATTATTGATATGGTAATATTAGTATAGTTATATGAGTGTGTATGCATATACTATCTATGTGTGAAAATCATGCCCACGCTACTTGTTATCCCTGAGGTTTCCGCGCGGGATAGTCTTATCTCGATGGGACCTTTATGGGGGATATTGACTTGTACCCTAGAAGATAGATATCCTTGGTACAGGCTATCGGAATGATAGTTCAGATGGTCCTAAGAGATGCGGGTATGTGCTTTCCTCTTAGAGACTTGGAATCTATGCTTCGCCTCATATTGTTTGTGTATAGGTATCCTTGGTACAGGTTATCGCAGTGATAGTTCAGACGGTCCGAAGAGACTTGGAATCTATACTTAGCCTCAATATTGTTTGAGTATGTGTTAATACAATTCGAGAGTGATTCCGAATCTGTATTCCCTTAGTACGAGTGATACGGGGATTGGATAGTAGAGTATGCCCGCACCATAGTTTTATTTGGGGTGCTGTTATGATATATATTTTATGAGTAGTTAATATATATATGAAATTCTGGAATCTGGAACTGCCTACTGTGATGTGATATGTAGTACATGGTTGATGACTCAATTATAAATACTTGTTTTGAGAAAGTATAATATGACACTGGAAAACTTTATTGATTTATAAAGTTAAAATGAGAACTTTGATTATTAATATTCTTTTCAAACAATTGAATCGTTAATTTTTGAATCTTACGAGTAATCTAAGATAAGTTAAATCATTGGTAAGATTAGTGCGATAAATGATAAGTCAAACCGTTGGGAAGGTTAGTGCGATAGGTGTGCACATTAGAAGAGAGGTGAGAATTTCTCAAGAGAGTGTCGCACTAATATGTTGTTGCATTGGCCTGTATCAATTTAAATACTTGCTAAACGTATTTTAAATCAAACACACTATCGGGATCTGACCCGTTTATTTTTCTCTTTCTCTCTCTTGTATATATATGTATGTATTACAGGTGCCCAGCCACAGGGGCGTCTTGCTTAAGATCCCTTGAAAGGAACGTGCTGCAGCTTAGGTGGGAGTTACAGGCCACTTGCATAGACGACTTCGTTCACTTGATTCCACATCTATCATACTCATTTATTGGGCATGTGTCGCCCTTTCCACTATTTATCTGTTTTATTGGGATATTTGTATTTCAGTTATTTCTAGTACTGTTATTATGGGATTCAGTTCAGTATGAATGTTTTACCTTAAGTCTTAAATGTTGGGATTTTGAATGTGAATGTTTAAATTAATTGGATTATGTTCCAGGAAAATTGTTGTATGATTCTTACTTATTGAAAATGTTGTTACTAATTAAATAAATAAGTTTTTCTTTAAAAATACATTTTGGTTATAAAGGTTAAAAAAATGGTTTTGACACTTAGCTTAATTAATTAGGGTGTTAATTTGGAAAAGTTTATTTTTACGACAGTGATGCTAAGAATGAATCAACTGATCACCTTGATTTTAATTTAATAAAGGAGTGATCGCCCGGTATTTAATTAGGCGGGGTGTCACAGGTGGTATCAGAGCATCAGGTTCTAGTGTCCTTAGGATCTGTACGGCTTATTATGCTTTCAGCGTTGCTTTGTTTGTTATAGATCCCTACGTTTAGGATTGTCGATTCCTTTGACGAGATTTCATTCTCCTACTATAATGTGTATACACTAGTGAATTCTAATTTCGTTCGGATGTGTGCGTGTGCCGAGCGATGACGGATGTCAAAAGAGGACCGTTAAGCGTACATCAGGAGGCAGGGCTCAGTTGAGATGATGAAATATATTCGAGGATGATGACCGTAGTTGAGGTCACCTCCATTATGGCACGAGAATCCACGACTAGAAAGGCGACTAAGGTGCAACAATGATTTTCAAATGCTGTTATAGTCAAATGAGGTGCGAGGGTAAACTTACCCAATGTATTACAAAAACATGTAGAGACTGTCAGTGGGAAATTTTAGAAACGCGAAAATTGTATGTGTTTACTAAAGGAGGTAAAGTATCCAAAGGCTTAAATATAGGACGGAGTGTGGCAAACTGAAAGTGAAAATTTAGAGAAAATTTTCTTGGCTTTCGAGACGAAATTATAATGGTTGGAGTCAACCACCAATTTTAGAAGTGGAATGCTATGCCTATAGGAGAACCATAGGTACAGTGTTGACCGTATGTTCCTTCCTCAACTGTTCAGGATGAAAAGCAAACGTGGTTCTGAACTCATCGCATGAGGGCATGGCAGAAGTCCAATTGTGGATATGAATCCTAATCGTTAGCAAATTTTGTATCGAAAGAGGTAGATACTAGTGGAGGAAACGACTCCAAGTGGGAGACCAACTTGTAATAATAGTTGATAATACTCGAGGAGGAAATTCGGATGGACGACCGATTCAGAGGTTGACAATGTCATATTTTGTCAATATGGATGATAATGCTTCTTTATGGGGGAAGTTAAAGGAAATCGAAGAATTTAGTCGAGAATAAGACTGAATACAACGGTGGTGGTATAGCACCACAAGAGGATGTGGATACACATCAGGGAAACCATTTAAATGCTGCTGATAGTTAAATTCTTACCAAGTGATGATAAATTCAGTCAGTACTATTATAGATAGTAACATGATCTTTATGGCCTAAAAAGTTAAGAGAACAACCGGGATGGCTAACAGGAATCGAGTTTACTAACGTCCGAGAGAAGGAAAATCCTAACCTGGTTAGTAGGACAGGTGGTAAGTGGATTATGTGTTGAGGTATTTTATGTGGAGTGAGATCGCTCACGATAATATGTTCTAAGGTGAGAAAAAGGGACCAGAATACGGTGCCTAGTAAGGCAACGATTAAAATAATTTGTTTTGGTTTGGGCAGACGTGTTACGTCCGAAAACCATTTGTGCAGTCAAGACGATTGCCAGGATGGAAGTATAAGTTATACCCTTAGAGGATGCGGCGTGTTTATGTGACACGAGCGAGTCACCACATTTTGTTTATTGCTAGATTAGCATGTGAGACGAGCTTAATGCATATCATTATAAACGTTATTAAAATGTGAATATTTTTCTTTAGTATAGCAGGATTTTTTCTTTGGTTCTATCCGCGGGGGATGAATGAGTATATTGACAGTGTTTTATACTTTATTGAGGTTACTCGTTGTAGTGATGCGATACACGAGTATGATATTATCTTTGTTAAAATGTTATATAAATGGGTAGTATGATAGTGGGCATTTATTGCAAGGCTATCGGAGTAGTTGCATTAGTGCAGCATGTTTTGTTGTGGCGAGCTTTACCTGTAAGAAGGTTGGACTCGCACCTATATTATCTATCCTAGAGGCTTCGTAGGAAATAGCAAGCTTGAGATATTCGATGCCAAAGTATGTATAGACTTTGTCAGTATAATTCCGTATGTATTGGGATTTACCATTGAGCGAAAAGATTTGACTCAGTATTATGTTTAGCACTCCGAACCTAGTGATAGGAAAAGTGCATTGTTATATTCATCCTTTAGGGATGTGGGAGTTAATATTTATACCCCTATTATTAGGGAAAGGAATTTCGAGAATTCCAAGTGTATGTATTCGAGGTTTATGAAATGCTATTACCACCAACCTATACTGAACAATAGTGCAATTAGTGAAACGTTCTTTGTTAAGCATAATTACGGGAGAAATTGTAACTTTTCTGTCAAGAGACGGAATAAAGGGGTACATGCCACGAACGGAGGACCTAATGGATTTCGATAACCAACAATGCTAGGTAGTAGTGTATCGGGGGGTTCCTTGTTTGGATTTCGCTTTGCGAGACATCCCATGCATGAAACTTAGCGTAAGGTTGGAAATAGGGAGACGTTTGGTCACTATTCCATGAGTTCGGTATCCTGGTCGAAATAGGATCAAGTAATTATGTATGTAAGTTGGAAGTTGAATTTTGTTTTAAAGTCATTGGAGCCGGATTTTTTGGGTAGGAAAGCATTGAAAGTTATCCCCACGAGTTGAGGGGTGGAACGACGATAAGGAGAATTTAAGAATTTTGATTTCTAGAGTGATTGAGTGTACCCAAATATCGTAACCACGTTCATAACACGAGGCGAATAAAGAGTTGGAATGATCTTTAGCACGAATTATCTGGAAAGAACTGTACTATACAAAAGAGAGGACCTGTAATTATTTTGATAAATAGAGCGTTAATGATTTATTTGGTTGTTGTACCTATTTGGGAAATTTGGTACTTATCTGAGGAAGGTTGAGCATTATTATTCCTCTTTTGTTGCCAGGGAATTTGGATGCCCTATTCCTTCTATTCCATTGAATTTAGTTAGTCCTACAGATGAGTAGCAAGTTGTTCGCTCTCCCAGGGCGGTCGGATTGTTGCAAAAATGTGGGCATCTTGGTTAACTGCAGTTAAAATAGTCTGAGTCGAAGGGACGTGGTAATAGATGTGTGAAATATATGTTTGTGGGACTAGTATAACGAAGTGGAAGTGATAGAGTGATTTAAACGTCACGTGAGGGGCGATGATCCATACATAAGTGTGCAATTAGAATAGCACGCCCTAACTTGATTGGAAGAAACCATTCAAGAATTGGTATTACTTGAATAGAGTAGAATTTAACTGTTAAGAAGCACACCCAGAGTGGAGTTGTTATTAGTCAAGTGTGAGAGAGATTTGCGCATACAAAGAGTAATGATGTTAGTATGGTATAAGAGATCCAGAAGTGCGCTTCGTGGAGAGAAGAGCACGGGTCGAAACTTTCGGCATACTCCAAGGAAGGAATGGGAGTATTACGTGTCACTTAATGTGAGACATTTCAAGGGAAGAATCGATGTTTAGCGAGACGTAGTGAGTAGTCTCTACATGCACTGCCCATAGGTAAGGTTTGATTGAAAGAGGAGAATCAACCAAAGAATTTTGTGTTTATAAAAAATTCCTGAAATTGGAAGAGGTTGGTAAAGTCGGTAAAGTTCTTGGATGAGTTGCCATCCTCAAAACAAGATCAAGGGTTTATCCCGAAAATGTGAATTAAGTCGCCGAGAAGGAAGTAATTGACATTCCTTTGGGCTGGCTTACAATATTAACTAGTATGCCCCAGACTTCCTTTGAAAGGAAGGATCGCGCCAGTGCATGGTCCGGTGCAGTATAAATTTCTAAATCAGGATGAGATTGGTGAATCCCACCTTTGATATGGGATTTCAGGAACCAACGGAGACAAGATTTCGTTTCGAGTAGGATGTATCACCCTTCGCCAGGGAATAAGCGCATGGAGATTAAAGATTTGTGGAGCCACGTGAAGGAGATTTTGGAATCTTGGTACGATGATTTCAAGCATGCTCTGTAGAAGTACTCGTACCTGTTTATCGTGTACGAGGTACTTATTAAGGTTTTGTTATGGAAGAACCTCGACTATTCTCCTTCCGTATGTTTAGAGGAGAGTAGATAACCAGAATTTTTGATCGGTCGAGAAAATATCCGATATCTATGGTGGAATTCCACGGCTGTTTTAGACAGTCAGGAGTGGTCGAATGTTCGTATGATCTTCTCAGAATGGGATTTTTGTGTATGAATAAATACGAGAAGTTTGTCATCTAGTGAGGGTCGGCCTCGTAATGATAGGGAGATAAGGAAATTAGAGCGTATAGGCGTGACCTATGCGAATGTTGTCGGGTGGGAGCACAATGTGAAGTGTCTCCAATGAGAATGTAAAACAATGTTGTTGTGAGGAAAAAGCTATAGTGATTGAGCGTCGTACTATTTAGATAGTTTGCGTACTGACAAGGATATCCAGAATTGTGCTACCTGGTAGGCCTTATTTTCCGAATTTTGGGACGAAATTCCGTTATTAGGGGGAAGTATGTAATACCCCGTATTTTCATGGCTTTTAAATTTAAGGATTTATTAAATTTAATTGAGATAAATTAATTTAATTTTAATCCGGAATGTTGTTTTAAATATTTGCTAGTGTGACGAGAGTTAGTAATTATTGGAAATTTGTTAAATATTACTGGATGAGTATAGTAATATATGAAATTTATTTTTATAATATTGTCACGTGTGAATAAAATGACAATTGTGGAAATTTAAGTCGGGACGCGCCTATGTCGTGTCGGGACTAAATGTGGATTAATAACAGTGAATATTTTATAAGTTATTCGTATGGTCATTTTGAGTGCGCCAACGCATCCAGAAGGGTCGAGATAGTCAGAAAAGTGTACCCGAGGGTTTAGTTTGGGTCTCGGGGCGTTTTTAAGGCCTAATTAGTACCCCGGGAGGGCGTTTTGGACATTTCGCAATTATGGGTAATTAAACCCACGAATTTTATAGGGTTATATCAGATGGGAAATGTCATCTTTTAGGTTTAACACAACCTAATACTAATGACGACCATTGGAGAGGAAGAGGAGAAGCTCTCCAAGGAGTTATAGCCCAAGAACACCTCCAATTGCACCGCCGCCACCACCAACGAGTAGATCGCGCGACGGGGAACACAACCACATCAAAATCGTCTACAAATCAGAACACAAAAAATCCCAAGCAAGTGTTTATCTTCCTATTTTCGTTGATGCATCTTTCATATTAGCTTAGGAATGATTAGGGATGAATTACATTGAAGAAAATCCTAAATTGTGATAGGAATTTGCATGTAGTGATGACTTAAACCTTATTCTGGAAATTATTGGTGATGTAGAAGAATAATCCATGATATTTTAATGTTGTATTAGAAGGAAATTTTGGGAAAAACAGATTAGAACAATGATTAAGAAATTTCTAGGGTTCTTGATAATTGTATAGATCTTGGCCTGTTAATCCATGATTAAATGACTGAAATCCACATGCTTTACGTTGAAAATACCTAATATGATGATATAAGGTTAGTAGTATCAATTCTGGGACGATTGGGATTAGAAAATATGGAAATTGTTGAAGTTTGGAGATGAAACCCGTAACTGCAGAATTTCAGTTTTCGCAGACCTGCTTGATCGATCGATCGAGCCCAGAGCTTCGATCGATCGAAGGTTCGATCGATCGAGCCCCAGACCTCGATCGATCAACCCCTCCAGGAAGACTCCTATTTCCCTTTTTAAATGAGTTAAATTCAATTTATCGTGAGATAATTCTTGGACATCCTTAATAAAATGTTTTGGGAGATAGGGAAGACCAGTAGGACATGTGAATAGATTTTGGGACCCTTGATGTCGGGCAAAGATTGTATTTTGGGATAATTACATAAGGGTCGGTGAATTTATGCTTTAAAGAGAGAGACACGTAAGAGAGTTACTTTGGGACAAATGTGTATACCTACTGAATTTTATACTTGGGAGGATAGAATCCATGAGCGTTATGTAGTAAGTGGAAAAGTTCCTCAAATTAAAATAAGATGTGAATGGTTATACATGATAACTAAATAATGAGATATAAATACAAATGTTGTAATTATGGTAATTGAGAATTTACCCATTATTGATATGGTAATATTAGTATAGTTATATGATTGTGTATGCATATACTATCTATGTGTGAAAATCATGCCCACGTTACTTGCTATCCCTGAGGTTTCCGCGCTGGGTCAGTCTTATCTCGATGGGACCTTTATGGGGGATATTGACTTGTACCCTATAAGATAGATATCCTTGGTACAGGCTATCGGAATGATAGTTCAGACGGTCCTAAGAGATGCGGGTATGTGCTTTCCTCTTAGAGACTTGGAATCTATGTTTCGCCTCATATTGTTTGTGTATAGGTATCCTTGGTACAGGTTATCGCAGTGATAGTTCAGACGGTCCGAAGAGACTTGGAATCTATACTTAGCCTCAATATTGTTTGAGTATGTGTTAATACAGTTCGAGAGTGATTCCGAATCTGTATTCCCTTAGTACGAGTGATACGGGGATTGGATAGTAGAGTATGCCCGCACCATAGTTTTATTTGGGGTGCTGTTATGATATATATATATATATTTTATGAGTAGTTAATATATATATGAAATTCTGGAATCTGGAACTACCTACTGTGATGTGATATGTAGTACATGGTTGATGAATCAATTATAAATACTTGTTTTGAGAAAGTATAATATGACACTGGAAAACTTTATTGATTTATAAAGTTAAAATGAGAACTTTGATTATTAATATTCTTTTCAAACAATTGAATCGTTAATTTTTGAATCTTACGAGTAATCTAAGATAAGTTAAATCATTGGGAAGATTAGTGCGATAAATGATAAGTCAAACCGTTGGGAAGGTTAGTGCGATAGGTGTGCACATTAGAAGAGAGGTGAGAATTTCTCAAGAGAGTGTCGCACTAATATGTTGTTGCATTGGCCTGTATCAATTTAAATACTTGCTAAACGTATTTTAAATCAAACACACTATCGGGCTCTGACCCGTTTATTTTTCTCTTTCTCTCTCTTGTATATATATGTATGTATTACAGGTGCCCAGCCACAGGGGCGTCTTGCTTAAGATCCCTTGAAAGGAACGTGCTGCAGCTTAGGTGGGAGTTGCAGGCCACTTGCATAGACGACTTCGTTCACTTGATTCCACATCTATCATACTCATTTATTGGGCATGTGTCGCCCTTTCCACTATTTATCTGTTTTATTGGGATATTTGTATTTCAGTTATTTCTAGTACTGTTATTATGGGATTCAGTTCAGTATGGATGTTTTACCTTAAGTCTTAAATGTTGGGACTTTGAATGTGAATGTTTAAATTAATTGGATTATGTTCCAGGATAATTGTTGTATGATTCTTACTTATTGAAAATGTTGTTACCAATTAAATAAATAAGTTTTTCTTTAAAAATACATTTTGGTTATAAAGGTTAAAAAAATGGTTTTGACACTTAGCTTAATTAATTAGGGTGTTAATTTGGAAAAGTTTATTTTTACTACAGTGATGCTAAGAATGAACCAACTGTTCACCTTGATTTTAATTTAATAAAGGAGTGATCGCCCGGTATTTAATTAGGCGGGGTGTCACAAAACCCCCTATCAAGTAAATCATGCAACTGAATCTGAAGTTCTTTTAATTCAACCGGTGCCATTCTATACGGTTCCATAGAAATATGGTATGTCCCTAGTGCGAATTCAATACTAAATTCAATTTCTCTTTCTGGAGGTAAACCAAGCAACTCACTAGGAAAAACTTCTGGAAAATCCCGTATAATAGGAACATCAACTAATTGTAAGGGCCCCTTTTTAGTGTCAAGAACATACGATTAAAACCCTCACAACCCTTACTTAATAATTTCCTCGTCCGAATAGCAGAAATGATGCAACTGGGAACAATTTTCCTTTCCCCCACAAATTTAAATTCAGGCTCACCAGGCATATTAAAAATAACTTCCTTACAGAAACAATCCATAGATGCATGATATTTAGATAACCAATCCATTCGCAGAATTATATCAAAATCAGAAATATCCTGTGGAGGTAGATTTATAATTGTATCTCTAACCCCCACAGTCAAAACACAATCACGAAAAACATATTCAGCTACAACCATATCCTTGTAGGCATATAAATACCCAACCCCACATCTAAATGAGTACATGATCTATTAATATATATAGCAAATGCATATAACACAAAAGAATGTGTGGAACCGGGATCAATCGAAACATAAGCACTTCTATTACTAATAGAAAGTGTACCTGTCACCACATTCGAAGTAACTTGAGCTTCTTTCATCGTAAAGACTCGTCCACCTGGCCTGGAACCACTAGCTTGTCCCATGCCCCAGGTTTCATCTATAATAACCGAGTTATAACAACCAAGACAAACAGTTTATAATACTAAATTATTGGTTAGTATATAAATAATTCATAAATATCAAATCAACTCAATAACTGCCATCTAACCGTCACACACATCCATAATTAATAACCTAAACGCTCTGATACCACTAATCGTCACACCCCAAACCCAATATCCATACTAATCATTTCTTATTAGAATAGTTAGATCATAATCTTGAGCCCATTGGAAATATAATTCATTTATCAATATTTTCCTACATTGTGCACAATGAACATAATATTATTCTTATTCCATACCGAAATCAATATCAGAGTCGTAATTAAGAAGACATACAATAATGTGATTAACTATGATCAACTCAATCCATGCTAACTCAATATATACAATATGTGAGTGTATTAAAACCTCAGTGTTACAATGACAAAACCCCCATGTCTAATCCCCGGCTCTTTCTAACGGTGCAACTCTCAAATTCTGATCATATAACATCCTAGCTGGTAGCGTAAAACGCTGGAAATGTTAAAACTTAAATCGTAAGCATTAAGCTTAGTGAGGTACTCCTTCCCTGAAATGAAATAACAGTTCTATATCAAATCTGTGGATATTAATCCAACCAATCCTGCCATACAATGAATTAACATTTATATATATCAAATATGTGGATATTAAATCCAACCAATCCTACCATATAATGAATTAACAGTTATATATCAAATCTGTGGATATTAAATCTAATCAATCCTGCCATATAATGAATTAACGGTTATATATCAAATCTATGGATATTAAATCCAATCAATCCTGCCATATAATGAATTAACAATTATATATCAAATCTGTGGATACTAAATCCAATCAATCCTGCCATATAATGAATTAACAGTTATATATCAAATCTGTGGATATTAAATCCAATCAATCCTGCCCGTTGGCAATAACAAATCCTGGACCATAAGGCCCAAATAATTCTGCCCATTGGCAATGATAATTTTGCCCATCGACAATAGTATGTCTGCCCATTGGCAATAGTAATTCTACCCATTGGCAATAAGAAGTCTGCCCATTGGCAATAGTAATTCTTCCCATTGTCAATAATAAGTCTGCCCATTGGCAATAAGAAGTCTGCCCATTGGCAATAGTAATTCTTCCCATTGTCAATAATAAGTCTTCCCATTGGCAATAACAAATCCTGGAACATAAGTTCCAATAAATCATTGGATCTTTGTCCAATTCCAATCCAGGATCATAAGACCCAAACAAATCTTGGATATTTTAATATCCAAAAAAATCCTGAATACCGAAGTATTCAAACAAATCCTGGATCACGAGACCCAAACAAATCCTGGATATTTTAATATCCAAACAAATCCTGAATACCAAAGTATTCAAACCAATCCTGGATCATGAGACCTAAACAAATCCTAGATATTTTAATATCCAAACAAATTCTGAATACCTAAGTATTCAAACAAATCCGCTCTTAGAGCTATATTCATATTTATATATGAAACAAATCATAAGTACACTCACCTTGGTAATTTAATAGGCTTTCCTTTTCCTTTGTTCGGCACTTGTTCAACTGGTTCTTATTCCCTTTCTTCGGGACTTTTACGTAATTTCCACGGATTTTTCTCCAAATTTTCTCCTCACTTTCTTCCTAAACTTTCCAATTCTCTCTTCCTCTCAAGCCAAACTCTTTAATGGCCGAGTTATGCTGAAGGAGGGGCTTATTTAAAGCCTTTAAATTCGGCCAAAACCAACCTCCTTCTTTAACCAATCAAAATCCACCATTTGTTAGCCTAATAAGACGAAATATGATTTAACGAATGGACAAATTTGTCCCTACTTCATAATTCCAGCATAACTTCTCGCTCGGACTTCCATTTAATACACCGTTTATCGTGTTACAAACCTAATTCATATATATACAACTATTTAGTTTATACCTAAAGTCAACTGTTATATCATACAGGGCAAAACTAGCCTTAAACATCAACATTCCTACCGAAAACTTCAAAATCTCCCATTTGTAACTAATTCGACATTTTCACGATTTCTGAAGGTAGGATTAGACACTTTCATGGTATTTTGATAGTGGATGTTCTAGGCGCATGACCGGTGATGTCTCATTTTTTATCCACCTAAGGATCGCAAGAAAGGTAAAGTCATCTTTGGAGATAGGAGTATATCTAGAATTTTAGGACGTGGCAGTATTGAGATACCCGAATTTCTTAAGCTAGATCATGAGTTGTAAATGAAGGGCTTGAAAGTGAACTTGATTAGCATAAGCCAATTGTGCGATGCAAACTTCGCGATAAATCTTAACCGATTCAAATGCAATGTTTATGATTATTCCATAAAACTTTTACTACAAACTGCGAGGAAGGAAGATAATTGTTATGGAATTGTATCCAAGTCCTCTTTTATGGGAAACAGTGCCACCGTCTCCACTATGGACCTTCGGCACCAATGGCTAGGTCACATGTACTTTAGAGACTTTAAGAGATTAGTAAAAAAGGACCTAGTACGTGGCTTACCATCACTTGGAAAACCAAGTTCCTCGATTTGTGGACCTTGGCAACAATGTAAACAAATTTGAAGTCCCCATCGAAAGTTGAATGTCATTACCACCTCTCGTGTTTTGGAGTTGATTCACATGGATCTTATGGGTCCTACTTACTTGGAGAGCTTAGGTAGTAAGAGATATATTCTCATAATGGTCGATGACTTTTCTAAATACTCGATTATAGGATTCCTTTGAGAAACGTCTGATGCAGTTGACTTCCTTACAACCAAGTGTCGTGTCCTACCAAACTAACACCGTGTCACTATTAATCGAATGCGTAGTGACAATGTCACTGAATTTAACCAAGCAAAAGTGGATAGCTATTGTGATGAAGTGGGCATCAAATATGATTTTTAACGGTTTGTACTCCTCGACAAAATGGGATTGTTGAGAGGAAGAATCGTACGATATAAAAGATGGATAGATCCATACTTCTTGGGAGAAACATGCCTAGACATTTTGGGTAGAGGCGGTGATGACGGCATGCCATATAGTGAATAGGTATATCTTCATATGCACACACTTCACACGCCTTGTGATTTGTAGACAAAGAAGAAACCCAACTTATCATATTTTTGTGTCTTTGGGATTACATGATACATCTTTCCAGATAGAGAGCCCTTAGGAAAGTTTGACTCCCAAAGTGATAAAGGGATATTTTCAGGACATTCATTGACGAGTAGGGATTATCAGGTTTATAATCTGTCTAGATCTAAGTTTATGAAGTCAATAAATGTCACGATTAGAAATGATGAGCCACCGACATTTGTTGCTCCTAGCCCCCAGTGTGAAGATGATTGATAAGCACCCAAAAGTGTACATATTATACCCTAAATAGACGTATTTTAGTTGATAATTCTTGGCAATTTGAGTCTTATATGCTTAATTGTTTATTGTATAGCTCAAATGCATGTTACGGTGTTCAAATGCTCAAATCAAGGAAATTACAACAAAAATAGAGCTTAGCTGTAACAACCCTCGCTTTTGAGAACTTATTTTATATTAATTCACTGTGTGAAGTAATTATATAAAATGTTGGGTAATGAAGTAAATATTAATTGAATGAGTTGAAAGTTAATATTTACTAGATTGTTGCATATTTACTGTATGTGTATGTAAATATCATCATGCTACATTTTATAGTGGCATATGCTTTAAATGACATTTATGGTTTAAATGAAACCGGAACTTGAAATGATTTATAAAATTTCCAAATGATAATTTAGAGGGCGTAGTTAGTTCTGAAATGTGCGAGATAGTCAAAATAAGTGCCATATTGTATATCTATGTTTCGGGCACTTTTGACTCGTTTTAGCTTAAATGTGTAGTTGTGAGTCATTTTAATGTGGTATTAACCATTTAAGTTAGGAATTTTAGACTAAAGCCACGATTTAGTCTTGCACCTCATTTATTTCTATTAAGTGTAATTACTAACCTAGAGAGTAAGAGAGAGGAAGAAGAAAATTGGAGATTGAAGCTTGGATTGTTGCTACCACAAGAGAAATCTGAGATTTCAATCTCAAGGCAAGTTTTCTACTTGCTAATATCTGATTTAAGATGAATAAATTATATTGATTGTTGTGTATTAGAAGTAATGGAATAGATATGGATTTTATGGTGTTTGAGCCCTAATTATGGTTTATGTTCATGATATTGTGGATTATAGTAGTTGATAATCATGTAGGATGGTTTGGGGTAGATTAATGTTGATGGATGTATGTAAAAATGGAGTAGGATTTGGTTTTGGGGAAAAACTAGGGTTAACAACCCATAACCCACTCTTGTCAAATTCACAAGGGCGAATCGATTCGGCCCTAGGGCGAATCGATTCGCTAAGGGGTCAACCTACAGGTCTGCAAACCCGAATCGATTTGGGTTAAGGTCGAATCGATTTGGCAGAGGTAGAAAGTTGGATTCTTCATCCGAATCGATTCTCTTTTGGGTAAATCGATTCGCTGCTTGGGGAAAATCGATTCGGCCCTAGGGCGAATCAATTCGAAATCAGGCTGTTTTCAGTTATTTTTCCAACTCAATTTTTATCCTTTTCTTTTAGGCTTAGGACCAAGGGACCTTCTTGTATGAAGTAAACTTAGAGTCCTAGAGTCTTAGATGAGTTGGGTAACTACCCTAGATTAGAAATGCATTAGATGGGGGTTATTCTGGGGACTTACACATAGATGATAAAGTGTCATTTTCCTTAGTAAGTTAGCTTGAACTTAGGAGTCGTAAAGATATATACTGGGAGACTTTAGGGGCTCAATTGAGGTATATAAAACCTTGTGACTTGTAGAAATATTGTGATTTCCTGGTGACTAATTTGGGAACTTATTATATGATGAAAGAAAACGATGATGTTAAATGACAACGGTTTCGGATAAAATGAAACATACACATGGCAAATGGAAATAAAATATGGTAAATAATAATTTTATTAAACACATCTCTCTAAATGCTATCATAAAGGAAGTTCTCACTTGAGGTGAAGTCCCCTGGCTAGTGAATGCATGGTGAATATAGTCCTCGACCATATGATCGTTTGTTAGATGTTTATTCTTAGCTAGTGAGGTAATTTCGGGTGTGGTTATGAATCACTCGCAGGCATATGGACACTTTTGACGTTGCGTTAGGTGCCCATGTTTTCTTGGTTGATAGGCCCTGGAAGATGATAGTCATTTAGGGGCGCACACAGTGGGGAAACCCGGACGGGCGGTCTTAGAATCATTATATGTATATGAATATAACTATTCTTATTCAAGTTGGACTTGATTTATGATAAATGCCATAGAGAGCATATAACTATGATTATGTTTCACGATGATAAATGGAACAATGAAATGGAACGGAGCATAATGGAGGCTTTTAATTAATGTTAATCATTCATATTCTTTTGCATAACTAAATTTAAACTTATGATTATTTAAATTGCCTTAGTTGATGCTTTAAAATTGTATAATAGATTCAAATCTTTATCAATCATGATTATCTGTTCATAACTGCCATACTCTTTAATTATCTGGTGATCATATAAAATCGGGCCCTGACCCATTCATGTTTCTTGTTGTGCATGAATCTTATATTCGCTCCATAGTTATAATACTCGTATTAATATATAATTCCAACTATACTTTCAATATAATAAATAACATTTCGGTTTTAACACCTACAAATTCGTTCCATAGTTAAGATGACCAAATTTGACTCTAAGTCCCCAAATAAAAGAAAAAAACATAAATTAGAAAACTCGACCACATGTCCACCAAATTTATCACCATAATTCGGTGACATTTCATTGAGTATAAATAAATTTTACATTGAATGCGACAATTGTACATACTCGTTGACTTGCCCCTAAAATTTGTCACCACATGCGACGACATGCCCACGAGAATAAATACAATTTTTACATTCAACGTACACAATTTGTGACTTAGACTCCAATTTGCGACTTAGACCCCAAAATCGTCACCAGATTCGGTGTCATGTCTCTAAATAAGTTCAATTTTCCCTTTTCCCTTTTAACTATTACATTTTTATGCGTACTCATAAATTTCATGCTGAATTTGGTAACTGTCTTTGAGGATTTGGTGAACAAAGTTGTATATTTTGGGGATATTAATGTATTTTTGAAATTTTAATAGATTTTGAATCCTATGTTAGTATGTATTTCCTTTTGAGTTATTTATGGGTTATTTTTGAGATAGAAAATGTTTTTTATGATCAAATTCTGATTTTCGGTACCCTACTAATCTCATTGATAGGGTAACAACCTCTTCTTCATAAAATAAGTGCCACCTTGGATTGCATCTCATTTTTTTCCTTTTATCTCTCCTTAAAAATAAAAAACTACTCAGTATTCCTTGCCTCATCAGTGTTCTTGCCTCATCACCTTGGATCTACAAGTTCTCCCTGCCTCGTCAGAGTTCCTTTGTTTTCAGAAACACCATTTTCCATAGATCCATAATTACTTCTTGCTAGTGATTTGGTTCAATATTGGCATAATATACTCTACTAATAAGAGTCACCACGCAGTGTTTGGCATGAGAAACACCATGATCTGCAACACCATTATCTGCAATAGTACAGAATCAACATTAGTTGAAAAATGCCCAAATCACTTTATCATCCAAAATCAATCGAGTGATCTTATGTTCCTCAATAAGGACATTGAAGAAATCGCAAATATGGTACTTGAAAGAATTCGTAGCCATGACATTGGCATAAAAATAATCACAGTCAAACCAAGACTATATCATATATGGACTTGAATTTGAATCAGAGGATGTTTAAGCTTCAAAGATCCTTGGTTTATGGTATGAAGTTTATGCCCAATAGGGAACAACTCACACTTAGTGCAGTTTCGGTTGTGAAGATGTCGCCAAATCTAAGAAGATGCATTACTTGCAAGCGCTCTGGCCACACCCATGTTCTAAAGTTGTCTATTAATTTCAAAATAGAGTGAAGCTATTTTGAATGCTTGATGTGTTCTTCATTTCAGAATTGATATAGAATTTCATAAACTAATTATTTGATGTCCATTACCTCTTTTTAATAGGTAGTACAGAGGGCACCCCATCTTTTAGGCGGCGAGGTAGAGGAAGTGCAAAACCATGGAAGGGATGGGGCAAAGACAAAAAGATAATTGATTGGAATGAAAAGTGTCAACCAGTTGGTGATGAGGCTCCAAAGTTGGCAACTCAGCTGACTTATTTTGCATGATAAGGGAACCTATTTTTGTTGGATGTGCCATCTTGGGATGTAAGGACATTTTTCTCATGTCCGATATCTTACATTTGTGTATGTCGTACGCCGCTACAAAAGGCACGTCACTTCATGATCTCACATGACGGCCTCTATCCAAATTCTTGGAATCAAGCATTCAACATCTCCATCATGTGTCCCACA
Organism: Sambucus nigra; assembly: GCA_949130495.1. NCBI lineage: Eukaryota > Viridiplantae > Streptophyta > Magnoliopsida > Dipsacales > Adoxaceae > Sambucus > Sambucus nigra. The sequence goes on from OX422208.1 coordinate 207,249,815, forward strand.
TCTGCCTCAACGACTTCACGTTCCACGATTTTAGTCACTTTATACAAGTGGTACGCAAGAGAAGTCAAAACAATAAAAGAAGGAAAGATAACAAAGTTTAAGGGAAATTTGGTAATTTTATAACCACCATCTGGAGGCTCGGTCAACTGGAAAGCTGAAGAGCTCGACGCCTTGAAGATACTGGAAGAAACAGAACCTCAATCCGAGCTATGGTGAAGAAGTTATGGTCCTTTGAAAATGGAGAAAATTTCGAGAAAATCCTTGGAAGAATGCTGTGTGATTTTTTGGCCCAAAACCAATGAAGTTTCGTGAACCGAAGGGCAAACCGGTTTAGGGGTGAATCAGTTCGAGGTACAAGCCAAACCGATTAGGGGTACCTGATGCTGGCAAGAGTTCCAAAATATTAAAATTGCTTTTGACTTCCTTATAAAAGCCAACTTAGGGGGAGTTTTTTTTCAAGACTTGGAGAGACGTTTTTTAGAGTTCTATTAGCTCAAGTCTTCATATTTTTGAGTCCCAAAACTCATGTTTTGATTCACACATCATTCTCATACTTTTGTGAATCCTTTTGAAACCCATGAACATTGCTTGGCCTTTGTTCATACTTGTGGAAAAGCCGTCTTTGTTCATACTTGTGGAGATTCCATCAAATGACATCAAAACTGACACCTGGGGGTATTTCTGTGTCACACTTATTTTCATTGTAATTCATGTAACCGTATATTACAAATTATAGTGAAAATAAAAAGGTTTTGCCCCTTTGGGGGATTTTTCCTCATTTGTGTGTATTTATGTGTGATTAAAAATTCTTGCATGATCATATTATTTCTAATCACACCTAGATGCATGTTTTAGGATTTAATTAAAAAACTGAGATTTAATTAAATAATTTCCTTATTTGAATGCACGCGCACTCTTCAAATTGGTATCAAAGCCAATTATACAATTATACCGTGTAATTTTTCACAAAATTTTTCTAAGATATCAATTTTCTGAAAAAAATGATTTTTGAGAAAGGGCGTGTTCAATGGTGAAATTATATAATAAAATGCCAGTTTTTGATGGGACACACTATGATTACTGGAAAGGCCGCATGAAATCTGCTTTAAAAGCCATTGATGAACGTGTTTGGATTTTGGTTGAAAGAGGGTGTACACCTCCCTCCATCACTGTTGAGAACGTGACTAGTTTAAACTCTGTCACTACTTGGACTGAAGAAGATTTTCAATGGTCATCTTTTAATTCAAAGGGTTTAAGTGCTATTTTCGAATCTGTCATTCCTGACGAGTTCCATCGCATAATGACATGCACCACGTCAAAACAGGCATGGGATGTTTTACAACTTACACATGAAGGAACTAATGCTCTGAAAGAGTCTAAACTGCAAAATTTGATAACTCAATTTGAAACTATCACCATGCTTGAGACTGAATGTTTTGATGAATTTTATGTTAGACTGTCTGATATTGTTAACACTAGCTTTAATCTTGGTGAACACATTCCTAATGCTAGAGTTGTTAAAAAGATTCTTAGATCACTACCTAAGTGTTTTATCCCTAAAGTCACTGTGCTAAATTATATGGGTAATTTAAACAAGCTTAAATTGGAGGAACTTGTAGGAGACTTACAAACGTATGAAATTGATATGTTTCCTAAATATTTCAAGCCTAAAGATAAGGGAATTACACTTAATGCCCAGGATAGAAAGATTGAGGGGTCGATAAGAAAGAGGGTAGAGTCATCTAGAAAAAGAGAGATAGAAACATCAGATTCTGAGTGTAACCTTGATTTAGACTATTTGGCTCTGCTTGCTAAAAAATTCAAGAAAATTCTCAAATTCAAGAAAAATGGTAATTTCAAAGATAAAAATAATTTTGAGAAAAGTAAATTTGAAAAGAAAAATGAAAAAGATTTTAAAGACCCTCTTAAGAAAGACAATGAGAGATGTTATGACTGTGACCTTAAGGGTCATAGAGCTTTTGAGTGTGCTACTAGGCTCAATAGAGAAAAGGGCAAAGTTATCCTTAATGCTACCTTTAGTGACGACAGTGAGGTTGAGTCGGTGGACTCTGGAGACGAGTCACCGCATGAGTGTAACTTCACCGCATTCATGGCTAGTCATGTGAGTTCTTCTAGTGCTCCTCATGACGATGAGGATGTTGCTTCATAGGGACACCTCGACAGTGAGAGCGATGTGAGTGAGGGGGAGGTTGATTCAAGTGAGAGCGAGAGTGATCTCCAATGCTCCTACGCTGAGTTATATACCGAGTCATTTAAAACCAAAGAGCGTAACAAAGCGTTAGTTCTTAGGATCACCGCTTTAGAGAAAGATTTAAGACTGTTTGGAGAGACAGAGACTCGGCGTGAGAATGAAAAAAAAAAGACAAACTTGAGAAGATAAGATGTTTTGAGTGCGATGGGATAGGGCACAAGAAATTTGAGTGTCCCACTAGACTTAGGAGAAGTGGAAGAAAGTTGCCATGCCCACTACCCTAAGCGATACTGAGGACGAGGATGGAGATGAAAGAGTGATCCGAAAAGCTTTTAGAAAGTTGTTTATCGAGACCATGGAAACAAAAAGGTCAAATAGGATCCTAGGTCTTCGGATTGGTGAGTTGAAGGAAGAGAATGATGAGCTAAAAAGGGAAAAATGTGACTTGACCAACACGGTGTCTATTTTGACGACATGTGTATCCCATCTCGAGGATAATCTCAAACAAGCACGGGAAGTCCAAGTCTCGTTAGAGAACGCATCTGAAAATGTTGATAAGATGGTTCCCTATCCCATTTTGAATGAGGTTGGAAAAGGTAATGACGGTGCATTCACTATTTTTAATGCGCCCGAGCCTATATCCCCTTTAATGAGTGAGTCTCATGGGTGCCCGTCTAGGAAAGCTCATCCAAAAATTATTGATAAATTAATTTCTAGACCGATTTATGTTTTCTCCTTCTGCAAGAAGCGAGGACATCTTAGGGAGTTTTGTTCTAAGTTGGGTTTTGTGCCATATCATGCCACTTCAAACGTCCCCGCACATGCACCCATTCATGATGCTTTGCTTGTACATAATGATAGAGAGTTTGCACATATTCGCGAGAAAGTTAAGTTTTTTATCAAGACCACGCATGATCTTATGGAGTTGGTTCAAAAGCTGTCACCATCTTTGGAAAACTCCACCGCTCTTCCTGGTTGAGGTCTTGACATGTTTACTAGCATAGGGTGTTTTACATTATGTCTCTTTTGCCTATTGCTAGCATGTACCATTAGTTTGTTTTATTTTCTGATCTTTATATTTTTTGAAAAATCCAAAAATATTTTCTTTTTATAAAATTTTTAGAAAAGAACAAAAAGATGTTTATATTTTACTTGCACCTTTTATGGATGAGCATTTAAGATAGCCGAGCCACAAAATTCATTCCATTTATTCACGTGACTGTTTGATAGTGATTCGAGATGCTACATCATTTCATCCATATGCTTTACATTGTTTGGAGACTTTGAGATGTTATAAGTGATATCTTTCTACATGTTTGGCTTCTTATCTTCTTTATTGTACACATGCACGATTTTATTTGATTATTATAATTGTCTATCACATATTGGCTTGATTATTGTACTTGTCTATCACATGATGACCTCTATCCGAATTTCGAGAATCAAGCATTCAACATATCCATCATGTGTCACACATCTGCCTCAACGACTTTACGTTCCACGATTTTAGGCACTTTATGCAAGTGGTACGCAAGAGAAGTCAAAATAATAAAAGAAGGAAAGATAACAAAGTTGAAGGGTATTTTGGTAATTTTATAGCCACCATCCAGAGGTCCGGTCACCTGGAAAGTTGAATATCTCGACGCCTCAAAGATACTGGAAGAAACAGAACCTCAATCCGAGCTACAGTGAAGAAATTATGGTCCTTTGAAAATGGAGAAAATTTCAAGAAAATCCTTGGAAGAATGTTGTGTTATTTTTACCCCCAAATCAGTGAAGTTTCGCGAACCGAAGGGCAAACCGGTTCAAGGGGTGGACCGATTCGAGGTACAATCAGAACCGGTTTGGGGTACCTAACACTGGCAAGAATTCCAAAATATTAAAATTCATTTTGGTTTCCTTATAAAATCCAACTTCGAGGGAGTTTTATTTCAAGACTTGGAGAGACATTTTTTAGAGTTCTATTAGCTCAAGTCTTCATATTTTTTAGTCCCAAAACTCATGTTTTGATTCACACATCATTCTCATACTTTTGAGAATCCTTTTGAAATCCAAGAACACTACTTTTCTTTTATTCATACTTGTGGAGAAGCCGTCTTTCTTCTTCATTGCTGCTCACCTGGAGTTCCTGCGAGAGATTCTAGCCGACGACATCAAAACTGACACCTGCGGGTATTTCTGCGTCACACTTATTTTCATTGTAATCCGTGTAATCGTATATTACAAATTATAGTCAAAATAAAAAGGGTTTTCCCCTTTGGGGGATTTTTCCTCATTTGTGTTTTTTTGTGTGTGATTAAATATTCTTGCATGATCATATTATTTCTAATCACACCTATATGCATGTTTTAGGATTTGATTGAAAAACTGAGATTTAATTAAATAATTTCCTTATTTGAACACACGCTCACTCTTCATGGGATAAAATGGATTCACACCGTCTTATAACAATTTGGGAAACCATGCAGGTAAAAGTTATTGATTTTTTTATCTACATTGATAATATAAAATTGCACATAATCCATTAACTCATTCATGGATTTTAGGGTATCCTTATCGAGAGCATAATACAACTTTCTGGGGAGTAAAATGCTCATTAAAGCAGTGATAGTCATATTTTCTTCATAATCTACCACCTCCAGTTTTTCACTATTAAAATAAGTTATGTACTTGAGAGTGGTTTCCCCTGGCTGTTAACGAACACTTAGTAAATGGATTACCCTCTTAATGGGCTTGTCTCCAAAGCTGGAGTTACTGATGTACAGCTCGGTGAGATGTTGGAAGCTAGAGATTTGTCCTTGAGGCAAATTATTATAACAAATTTGTACAGATCTAGCGATGGTGCTTGAGAATGCTCGATAACACATCTCATATGGGATGGATTAAATATTAGTTGCTACCTTGTACTATTCTACATGAAGCTGTATAAGGACAAGGTCGATTTTATCGTCATTTATTGGAGTAACCACAGGTGGTTTCAATTTAGCAGGCATAGGGAAATCCACTATGGCTGGGACAAAGAGTGACCCCTTTACAAAATTTCTTTGCAATGGATTTTTTGATTTGTCTATCTCTTCCAGGTGATCTTCCAAATGCTCGATCAAACCCTTCTAAGTGCGGTCCTCTAGATTAGTTTTAATGGAGGCAACTATGGTGGCTCAACTATGTGTTTGTGCTGAGCTCTTTTCCTGGGAAGTCTTCTCATCGCGTGCGGAACCTTTCACGTTGGCTCTAGATCTAATATATCCTTGTTGGAGGTCTCGTGATCTGGATAGTTCCTAGTGATTATAACCCCTCTTCTCTCAGGGCCCTAGATTATCAAAAGCATGAGGCTTTACCCAACCTTTCTAGGATGCTCGACTATTCTTGAGAAATAGACCATCCATCACAGTAGTCAGTGGATTTTACGGAGGAGGTCATACCGGGGTGGTCAGACTGGTCTTGTGATGGTCTAGAATACTTCGATCTGCTTCTCTCATTTCTAGGAGGTGGAGGCGACATTTTCCTCTTGGAAGATGGGGCAGCGATGGGCCTAGCATGGAGTGTTTGAGTAAGTTTCCTTACAGTTTCTTGAATTGCTTCTTTACTTTAGCAATATTAAGCGAAATACTTTAGATATCTCATATGACAGGAGGGGGAGAAGGATTGAAGTTATTGCCTCCAACAAGACTGCCTCCTGGAATGTCAGTCATATATAAAGAGCGTGAAAGAATAAGTTTTAAGAGAAAATAGGTGGGAAGCAATAATGGCTTGTCGAATTCCCACAGATGGTGCCAATGTTTTGATGTCTAAATTTGGGTGATATATTTGAGGAATGAACTTAACTTTAGTTACCCAAAATTATAATCACAGATAAAGAAAATAGAAAGAGACGCAAGGTTTTTACGTGGTTCAGCTCAATAATGGAGCCTACATCCATGGGTTAATGCCACTAAGGGTTTAGGGTTTTGTTCCAGTCTCTTAGTTTCAATCTTTAGGTTTTAGATCGATGTCCTTCCCTCTCAGCTGAGAGTAGTAGAATATTTATAGTAAGTGGGAGCTTAAGAGATGGAACACCTTTATATCTTAGGTATTACATCTTTATATGATAATATGTTGCTAGACATTGTTCACGTATGTGCATGGCGACTGTTGAATATCCCACGTGCATCTGTCTGCCTTACTAATGCTTCATCTTCCTGGATGTGGTCGGTTGGGCAGCTGACCAAAGAATACCTGAGCTTAACGGGTTTACCCACAGTTGAGGGTCCAATGGAAATGTTGATAGGTGTCACTAAAGTGTTGGTACACTTAGACTAACAATTTTTTATTGTAACATTATTGAACTGCACTTTGATTTCTCAATATTCTCAGGACAATTTTAGGGTTATAGTATTTCAATGATGGTTATGTTACCTATCTAGGGTAGCTGATCAAAGAGTGACACAATTTTACTAATTTTTTTAAAATTTTAATTTAGTCTAATAGTAGTTGACATATATTCCTTTTCTTTGGAAAAAACATCGAAAAATTCGTTTATAAATCGCGTCTTGATTTATATTTTTTCTTATGGGTGTCTGGTTTGTTTGTTGGAAGATAAATGCATTGTAGAAGCATGTTTGGTTAACATCGCAAACATTTTAAACAGTTAACGTTTAAAATGCATTGCGATCGTCTTTTTGTGGAAAATTGACATCCACATGCTTCCGAATGACAATGTCGGATGACACTCGGGATCTCCTCATCCGACACATATTTTCAGACTATTTGGTTAGCTCAATATTTAAACAACTAGGGACCGTCATAGAAAAACATGTGCGGCGATGTAAAGAACTTCCTCTTCTCTTGCGCTGTCCAATCGGAGTGGGCAACCCTCGTGACTAAGTAGTTCATGATATCTGCAAATTAAGTAAGGGAGGAAGTGGCAAATATTGCTCATCCAGAAAGTACTCGTCTATTGGTATGGGATCTTTAGGTATGACGGATGAGAGACTAGATAAGTGATTGACTACGACGTTCTCTATTCCTTTATTATCTTTAATGGAAAGATTGAACTCTTAGAGTAGTAAGATACACCTAATGAGGTGTGACTTTGCATACTTTTTGAAAGGAAGATATGTAAAAGTCACGAGGTCATTAAATGACATTATGGGTGACCCTATAAGATATGAATGGAATTTGTCTAAGGAGAACACTACTGCTAACAACTCTTCTCCATGGTGGAGTAGTTCGATTGAGGTCTGATTAACTTCCAACTAGCCTAGTATATGACATGGGCCTTCTTATCTCTCCTTTTCCCTAAAACATCCCCTATTATGTAATTACCCTCATCACACATAAGCTCGAATGGAAGGGTCCAATCGAGAGCTTGCATAATGGGAGAGTAGATAAGCACACTTTCTAATTTTTCACAAGCCTCTTGGAACTCTTCACTCCACTCAAAGGGGCATCCTTCTTGAGTAGGGTACTTAAGTGACTAGCTATGGATCTAACATCATTAATAAACCTACGATAAAATCCCACATGTCCTAAGAATTAGCGCACATCTTTTAGTGACTTGGGTGGGGGAAGTTCGATAATAATGTAAATTTTCATCCTATCGACCTCTATCCCTTTGGATGACACGATGTGGAAAAAATTACTGCTTCGGTAACCATAAAATGTCATTTCTCCCAATTTAGTACCAAGTTCCTTTCCACACACTAGGCAAGCACCTTTTTTAGATTAGCAAGGCAATGGTCAAAGGAGGGGCTTAAGACACTAAAATAGTCCATGAATACCTCAAGTCCCCTTTTGACCATGTCATAAAATAGACTAAGCATGCACCTTTGAAAGGTTGCGGGTGAAGTACATAATCCAAATGGCATATGTTTGCAAACATGCCAAATGGACATGTGAATGTAGTCTTCGCTTGATCTGGCACATCCGTCCACCTCAATTTGGTTATACCCAGAATCATTCTCTAAAAAATAGTAGAAGGGGTGGCCCGAGACTCTCTCAAGTATTTGGTCCATGAAGGGCAAAGGAAAGTGGTCTTTTCTAGTGCTGGCATTGAGCTTTCGGCTGTCAATGTAAGCGCACCACCAGGTGGTGGAACATTTTGGAATACGCTCCCCCTTTTCATTATGGACCATATTCATTCCCGACTTCTTCAAGAAGACTTGAATAGAACTCACCCATTTACTATCCAAGATGAAATAGATTATTCATGCATCTAATATCTTAATAATCTCCGTTCTAACGATCTCTTTCATAATCGGGTTCAAACGTGTTTGCATATCCCTAAAGGGCTTCACGTCCTCCTCTAGGTGGATTTTATAGGTACAAATCAAGGTACTTATACCCTTAAAATTCATGATGGTCCAATCAAAATCACTTTAATGCTTCCTCAAAATGTTCATAAGCTTTCCTACTTTCTCTTCATTTAGGATCGAGGAGACAAGAATGGGATATGTCTCATCCTCTCCCAAATAAGCGTATTTGACGTCGGAATGAAGCCTCTTTAACTTGAGTTTTGGAAATTTAACATCGAAGGGAGACGTTTATGATTCCCTTAGTGATAATTCCTCAAATTGGGAGACCCAACTAGCATCACTGTCTTCCTAATCTAAAAACTCTCACCTTACTCACCTCTCGATTGAAATTGGTATATGCACTCTCACTCTCCGTCACTAGACACACCTCAAGTGGATCCCAAGCGTGATTACCCTCAAAATGTTTGTGTACTACCTCCTCGATAAGATCCATGATCAGGCATAAATATTGTATACTTATCCCTTTAATTTAGGTACCTTTGTGAACCCGAGTGGTGCAATTGATATGTATTTAACTTGTAATTATGCTACTAACCTTAGTTAAAAAGTAGTTCTTATTTTGTGTTTCTCTTATGTGTATTAGAGGTCAATTATGCAAGCGGTGCAAAAGAGAAATCGAAATAATGAAAGAAAGGCTAGGAAGGCAAGTTGAAGGGAAATTTAGTAATTCTGTAGCCTGATCCCAGAGGAAGAGCCAACTGGAAAGTTGAACATCATGGAACAATGAGAATACTAGAAAAAATGGTACCCAAATCCGAGCTACGGTGAAAGAGTTATAACCCCTTGAAGTTGAAGAAAAATCCACAGAAGAAAGGAAGAAAACATGAAAATATTCTAAGTGTTGGAAATAAAGGAAGGGAGCCCCAAACCAGCGCGTTTCCCCGAACCACGTGGTGAACCGATTCGGGGCGAGCCGGTTCTGGGTACATGGCAAACGGGTTCGAGGTCCTTGGGACGCGACTTTCTTCTTAGATGTTGATTGGTCCAAAGAGTTATAATAGGTTACAAACTCTTCTAAAACGTATTTGGTATCTTGGTATTGACTTAAAAAAGATAGTTCTGAATAATTTTTGATAGAGAGAAAAGGAGGAGAATACCCTAGGAACATAGCTTTGATTTTGAGCTTCAAGATCAATTATTTTCGGGTTTGATTGCAAGTTTTAATTCAATTTGCATTCTCTCTATTATTGTTCTTGCATGTTTATTTTTCTTGCATAATTCAGACAGTTTCTAGGTTTATAATATTTCCTTGCATGTTTCAGTATACTTTCATCATGATTTCTTTCACATGCAACATACTTAATTTATGCATACTTAGGTTCAATATGTCCAGCTAGATTTTTAGGGTTGGGATGCATGAACTCAACCCGATGTGAGAGTTGCATGTGTATAAAATTAATCCTCTAAACTTAAGGGTTTATTTGACCGTGTTGCGTAGCGAGCACAACTATTGTAGATCTTTGGATCTCGTTTGCTTCAGGGTAATCGAGATGCTTCAAAATGCAATACGAGTGTAGCTATCGCGATACCGCTTTACTCGTCCTCTTATTATGTATGGTGCGGTCTTGAACCTCATATATGTAATGCTTGGGAGTATTAAAGTCTGGGTCTGATTAATCACTTAAATTTATGATTAATTTTATACTAGCAACACACTAGGGGTTGGGGGATTGTATTCCCGTCCTGTTTTTCGCTTCATATTTATTACATCATTCTTAGTTATTAGTCCTTACGTAATTCGTTAGTTCCATAGTTTTAATCTAGTTTACTTTTCCTTAGTAGGATTATTCGCAAATCGGGTATCTTTTCATTTTTTAGAGTTGAATTTAGGTTAACTGTCTGTCCTTTTGTCGTCACAATTTTCTTGTCCTATTTCCCTGTGGAGACGATCCCGACTTACTGGGTTTATTACTAATGCAACAGGCTTGCATTTGAGCCTAGAGAGTACGCACTTTAGAGATACATTCTTAGTCTCGTCAAGTTTTTGGCGCCGTTGCCGAGGACTTAGGTAGACGTAGGTTAGATTCCGTTAATCTAAAACTTCGACAAAAAAAAATACATATATATATATATATATATATATATATATATATCAAAAAGAACAAAAAGATACTTCATCTCTCAAAAGCCTATTAATGTAAAATCCTAAACTCACTCTAATTCCCCAAAATACTCCAACCAACATTCACGAAAACCCGATAGTTGAGTACGACCCCGATAGCCCTCACACCCCAAACGCTCCACAATTCTAGGTTTCACCTCCCACGCCTTCACACTCAATTGCAAGTAACATGCCGACATCCCTCTTAGGACACTCTTCAGAGCACACTCCAAGCATACCAAGTGAGGATAGAGAGTCATCAAGTGAGAGAGACATGTCACAACATGGTAGTGTAGTCACAGGTGAGGAAGAGGACCCGTACCACCCTTTGAGAGAAATCTTATATCTCGAGCGAAATGTCACTCCGGGATGCATTTTACTCCCGTATAATGGAGGGAAATTTCTCTTTAGGAATGGGATGATCCAGATACTTTCGAACTACTATGGAATGGAGTCAGAAAAGCCATATCTCCACATCTGGGAATTTGAGGAGGCGTGAGAGACCCTCAGCGATCAAACTTGCACAAAAGATGTGATCTGCCTGAAATTCTTCCCATTCTCGCTAACGGACAAGGCTAAGACCTGGCTATGGTCTTTACCTCCAAACTCGATTGAATCATGGAACGAGTTGTAATCTAAATTCCTTAAGAAATTCTTTCCCCCACATCGAACGAACTCCATCAAGGCTCAAATTCAAACCTTCTGACAATTAGAAAATGAGTCGTTTGATCGATGTTATGAGCATTTTAACGAGTTAATCACATCATGCCCTCATCATGGACTTGATAAATTGTAAATCATTTCCTTCTTCCATAATGGGCTGAATATAAGTTCCAAACAACTCATTGAAACCATGTGTGATGGTCCCTTTGTCGACCTAGACGCCAACGATGCTAAGCTTCACCTGAGGTATGTCACCAAGACAACCCAAGCATGGGATACATATGACCTTAGTTCTCATAATCGAACTTGCCAAATGACCACCACTCCATCGACGTTCGGCCTATTTCACGTCGAAAAGGATACTATGATGGACAGTCGACTCGATCTACTTGAGAAAGGAATGCGAGAAGTATTTGAGATATGTGCAAGAGGACCAAATGGATCCATACCGAACCCCATTGAGAAGATGTGTGCTATTTATGAGGTAGGACAATCGACAGAGGAATGCCCGATGATACCCGCCTACAAAGTTATGCTTCAAGAGCAAGTGAGTGGTGTAGGAGGATTTAAGGGTAATTTTGGTGCATTGCACGGGAATTCTTACAATCCTTCATGGAAAAACCATCATGGTTTTAGCTATGGGCAACAAAATGTTGCGATGAATCCTAATTCACATATTTCCCCTCCCCCTCCATCACACTTTCAACAAGCACCACACACGAAGGGACATGTGCAAGCACTACCACCTCCTGGGCCATATATCACTCCACCGCAGAGAAATTTTGAGGATACAATAAAGCAATTCATCACTGCCCAAAATGCAACCACTACTATACATGAGCACATGATCAACGACATAAATGCGGCTATTTCAAATATGCAATCATCATTGAGTATCCAAGAGAAGGGAAAGTTTCCTGCCTAGGGCCAAAGACCTCCCCAAGGTCAAACTAATGTTAGCTCCACACGCCATGACCATCTTGAGCAATGTAGGGTAATTACCACTCGACGTAGTGGGTGAGTAATTGACTTGTCACCTCCACCACAAGACCTACCTAAAAATAAGGAGGTTTTGCCCGACACGAAAGAGGCCGAAGATGCCCCTTTAATTGAAAGTGATAAAAAAGATAACACTGGCGGACCCAAGGTCATGGTGAAACCTCCCACCACTGTCCCATGCCCTCAACGGTTGGTCCCGCACTCCAAAGAGACTTCTCGGGATGATATTTTGGATGTCCTCAAGAAAGTAAAGATTAATTTACCCTTTCTCGAGACTATACAGAAAATTCCTGCATACGCTAAGTTCATTAAGGACTTACTCACTGTGAAACGCAAGCTAAAGGTAAATAAGAACGTCTTTTTGGCCCAGAATGTCAGTTCGGTTTTATCGAGTGACCTTTCGTTAAAGTATAAAGATCCGGATGCACCCACCGTCTCGTTCATCATGGGAAAGAGCCGAATCAAAAGTGTGCTAATAGATTTAGGGGAGAGTGTTAACATTATACCCTATTCCATAAATAAGAAACTAGATTTGGGAGCCCTTAAGCCCATAAATATGACTCTCTAGCTCGCGGATCGTTCTATGAAGATGCCTCGGGGAATCGTTGAGGATGTGATTGCCCAAACAAACACTTTATACTTCTCGTTGGATTTTTTCATTTGGGACGAGGAACCCTCCATTCTCTCGAGCAATCATGTTCCCGTTATCCTTGGTCGCCCATACTTAGCTACGGCTAATGCACTCATCAATACTTGGAGTGGGCGAATGAAATTAACATTTGGAAACATGACCCTCGAGACAAATATTTTTAATAATATCAATAACGAGGTTGAGAAAGGAGAACCATGAGAGACGGATCATTTAGAGGCAGCACACGAGCATGGGAGGACCCACACGTGAGAGCCGATAGGGGTATGCCTTTTTACATCAAGAGAGAGCGACAATTTAGAGGGCATCGGGAGAGGTTTGTATGAGTTCTTAGTGGAGAGTGAATGGCGAGGCACGATAGATACTTTTCTCCTCGATTGCTACCCACCCATGCCACCTAATAATTTTGAGATGGAGCAAGGAAGGAAGGATGTGGAAACAAAGTAAGAGAGAGATCTAGAGGAGTTGAGCCTAGCAAAATTTGAGAGAGAATTCGGTCAGATGGATGAGAGCCTTGACGATGAAGTCCAATCTCTATTGGACTCATGGAGTCATTTGGAGAGAGCGAGTGGAAAGATAAAATTGATGAGTTTCTTCGCAATGACCATCCACCCATGTAACTTGAGTCCTCAGCGGTAATTAAAGATAAGACTCAAGTCTCGTCTGACTTAGAGCCTGACCGACGTAGTAAGCATCGTGAGGATCCTTTTTCGATTAATCACGATGAGTCTCCCAGTCTTTCCTTTATTTATGGGCAAGGGCCCAACTTATTCCGGTTATTAGTGTATGACAGGCAGAGGGGAGATACTAGGATAATAATGGATCCCGTGTAAGGGGTTGGGTGATTTGTGGAGAGAAATAAGAGGTCGTCTCACCCTCAGCGCATATGAGGTGATTTTTATTGTATTTTTGAGTCATGTATGAGTGTCATATAGTGTCTTATTGCATTTTAATAATTTTCTTATTTTATTTGTCGCACTTGTTCTTTTTCTTCGTTAGATTTTAATCCTTTTGATTGAGGACAATGCAAAAGTCTAAGCTAGGGGGGGTGATAAGTGCGTTTTTCTAAAACTTCGCAAATTTTTCAAAATGCCCAAAAATATTTACTCTAAAAATTGAAAATTGAAAAAGTAAAAAAAAATATATATTTTTCTTCAAAATAAATAAAAATTAGAATTTAAAATTTTCAAAAATATCACCTTTATTTTATTTGAAGTCTCAAATTGGTAAATCTCAATTTCACTAAGCCGAATGACCAAAGATGGAAATTGTGCGAAAATTGACGACTTAACCAATAAGAGTGGAGATTAACAAAACCTGGTGAGATTTCGAGCCTATCAATCTTTTTGAGTTTTTAAATCAATCCGAGTTAATGGTTAACTCAAAGTTCGGATTCAGCATTTTAAATAACTCGTTGATGATCTCAATTCTTTGTTTTGATCGATTACAGGAAACATGTGTGATGTTGCCTCGAAAAGCGACTACAAATCTCTAAATTAAATTAATCTCGAGATGCATATGGTAAATTAATAAGTAATTCGGACAATGAAGTAGGCCATCGTTTGTTACCCAAAAATATTAGCCATAAAAAGATGTGAAAAATTATCCTTTTGATAACCCAATTGAGCCGAATAAAATTTTTCCTTTTCGTTTGGCAACCCGAAAAACCCAAGTACCCCAGAATTGTGAAAATTGGTAATGTCATCAAGTAAGTCCTAATAGTTCAATAAAAAGGGGCAAGAAAAAAAAATAGATATAAAAATGCTCAACAAAAATGGCAAGAAAAGAAAAGAAAAGAAGTGAAAAAGAATAGAAAATGAGCAAAAGACGAAAAAGCACTAAGGTACATCATAAGAAAAAAAATTCCAATTCCGAAGTTCCCAATCATTTCCATGTTACCCAATATACTTTTAACCTGAAAAGTCCTACCGAGTTCTGAATGCTAAATTAGTTATCACGTGGAGTGCCAAGACACCAAAAGATAAATAAGAAAGATTGAATGATGTGTATAAGAGGCAATGTTCCCATTTTTCGAAAACTGTATTCCGATGAAGAGATCGTTTCACCATATATTTTTATCCTTTCAAAATAGTATGTGTGAATTTGTGTTTCAATGCATTTAATATTTATGACACAAATACCGAGAGAATAGCCACAATTCGAGTGATTTGTTTGTGAGAGCATCCCATGAGCATTTGAATCAAAATAAATTTTCGGAAAGCAATGTAATGATCAATCGGTGGAAATTTGAGGTTAATTTTCGGCTTCGCACACACACACGCGCGACAAATTGAGACTCTTTTGAATATGAATTTATGGTGATTATTTTTTGAAAAGTTTAAAAGTATTTTGATTTTTCATTGAGTCTAAGTCGAATTTTGTGGGTATATTCACTGCAAACCCTCACGAGACAACACTCGTCCTACTAGGGTAACCTAGGGGTTTAACGGTTTTTTGCATACGATAAATGCAATCGCTTGATCGTGAAAAAGGTATTATATCCCAATAAAGTGTTTAGAAGAGTTGTGTGGTTATTTCTTTTCTTTTACATTGCTCGGGATGCGCAAATTTCTATGTCAGGGGGATTTGATTGGGCATAAATATTGTATACTTATCCCCTTAATTTCGGTACCTTTGTGAAGCCGAGTGGTGCAATTGATATGGATTTCACTCATAATTATGCTACTAACCTTCGTTATCAAGTAGTTCGTGTTTTTTGTTTCTCTTATGTGTTTTACGGATAAACCATGCAAGCGGTGCGAAAGAGAAATCGAAAGAATGAAAGAAAGGCTAGGAAGGCAAGTTCAGGGGCAATTTGGTAATTTTGTAGCCTGATCCTGGAGGAGGAGCCAACTGGAAAGTTAAAGATCATGGAAAATGGGAACACTAGAAAAACGGTACCCAAATTCGAGCTATGGTGAAAGAGCTATGACCCCTTGAAGTTGAAGAAAAATCCACAAAAGAAAGGAAGAAAACATGAAAATATTATAAGTGTTGGAAATGAAGGAAGGCCCAAATCAGCGCGTTTCCCCGAACCACATGGTGAACTGGTTCGGGGGCGAACCGATTCTGGGTACATAGCGAACCAGTTCGAGGAGCCTGGGATGCGAATTTCTTCTTAAATGTTGATTGGTCCAAAGAGTTCTAATAGGTTTCAAACTTTTCTAAAACGTATTTGGTATCTTGGTATTGACTTAAAAAAGATAGTTCTGAATAGTTTTTGATAGAGAGAAAAGGAGGAGAATACCCTAGGAACATAGCTTTGATTTAGTGCTTCAAGATCAATTATTTTCGGGTTTGATTGCAAATTTTAATTCAATTTACATTCTCTCTATTATTGTTCTTGCATGTTTATTTTTCTTGCATAATTCAGACGGTTTCTAGGTTTATAATATTTCCTTGCATGTTTCAGTATACTTTCATCATGATTTCTTTCACATGCAACATACTTAATTTATGCATACTTAGGTTCAATATGTCCAGTTAGATTTTTAGGGTTGGGATGCATGAACTCAACCCGATGTGAGAGTTGCATGTGTATAAAATTAATCCTCTAAACTTAAGGGTTTATTAGACCGTGTTGCGTAGTGAGCACAACTATTGTAGATCTTTGAATCTTGTTTGCTTCAGGGTAATCGGGATGCTTCAGAATGCAATACGAGTGTAGCTATCGCGATACCGCTTTACTCGTCCTCTGATTACGTATGGTGCAGGATTGAACCTCATATATGTAATTCTTGGTAGTACTAAAGTCTAGGTCTGATTAATCACTTAAATTTACGATTAATTTTATACTAGCAACACACTAGGGGTTGGGGGATTATATTCCCGGCCTATTTTTCTCTTCATATTTATTACTTCATTCTTAGTTATTAATCCTTGCTTAATTCGTTAGTTCCATAGTTTTAATCTAATTTCCTTTTACTTAGTCGGATTATTCGTAAATCAATCATCTTTTCATTTTTTTTTGAGTTGAATTTAGGTTAACCATCTGTCCTTCCGTCGTCAAGATTTTCTGGTCCTATTTTCCTGTGGAGACGATCCCGACTTACCGGGTTTATTACTAACGCGATAGGCTTGCACTTGATCCTAAAGAGCATGCACTTTAGAGACACATTCTTAGTCGTGTCAATCCAACTCGTGTAACTCATTCTCGTCACCCATTTGATTGGTGATGTTGAAGATATTTATTTCGAGTGTCATATTCCCAAATGTGAGATGCATTTACCCATTACGTGTGTTAACCAACATGTTACTCATGGCTTGGAAATGGCGGCCAAGAATAACATAAACATGATGACTCGAAGGAGAGGAGGGATCTGTGTCCCAAATAACGAAATCTATCGGGCAGTAGAAAGTGTCGACGTGGATGATCACGTCCCAACAATCCCACTTGGTACCATCATGGAATGATACACAAGTAGGAGAGTAATTTTGGTCGGCTTAAAATCTTTTAAGTCTAGCTTCCTATAGATGGAATAAGGGAGAATCTTGACACTAGCTCCTAAATCTAGTAAATCTCTCTCAATTTTATTCATTCCAATAACGTATGAAATGGTAGGCGCACTCGGATCTTTAATTTTATGTTTCACCATAAGTAATTCCTTTAACAACTTAGCAAACGCGAAAATTTTCTTGATAGCCTCAATAAAAAAGAAATGTATGCTTCACTTGCATAAGCACTTCTAGAATGTCATCAAGGGAGGCCTCTTTAGGAGGAGGGACCAACCGTTGAGGGTAACATGAGGCTATAGGGAGTTTTACCACCACCTCGGGCCTAACTGCGTCATCTTTTTCACTTTCTTCCAAGGGTGAATCGTCGGCCTCTTACGTGATGGGTGAAACCTCCTTGTTTTTTTGCACATCATGTAGGGGAAGTGACATGTCAACAATTATCCCACTACGTAGAGTGGTTACCGCTTGACATTACTTTTTATTTTCATCGGGATTAGAGCTCACACAATTTTACCTTGGGGAGGTCGTCAGCCTTGGGTGGGAAACTTACCCTTATCTTGGACACTTAAGGAAGATTGCAACTTAGAAAGCGATGCCTTTAAGAGGGAAATTTTTTGAGCGTTTTGGCATTTATTGCTACTGAGTTTGCATGAATTGAGCAAGAGTGACCTCAAGACTCTTTCGAGGTGAAATCACATAAGGCAAGGGAGGAGACGCTTACATGGGTGGTACTTTTTGATAGGGTGGGAGTGGTGATGGTGGTTGTTGGGCAACGTATAAATTCCGGTTCATCACTACATTCGGTTGCCCATAACTAAAATCGGGATGGTTTCACCACAAGGGATTAAAAGAATTCCTGTGAAGGGCATTAAAATTAGCCTTATACGCTCCTACCGCCTCAATTTGCTCTTGAAGCATAACTTTGTAGGCGGGTATAGTCATACATTCCTTCGTTAAATGTCCCATCTCACAAATCACGCAACTCCCTTCTAGTAAAGCTAGAGATGGGTCAGATATATCTCTCCCCTAGCTTTGACCACGTCTTCTAGCCGCTTAGCTAATTATTTAATTTGGAGCTTCAACTCGGCTTCCTTGTCCAATTGATAGAGTTCGGACACGGAAGGAGCTGGGGACGTGATTCTAGCTTTCAGTTGGGTTTTCAGATTCGATGTGTCCCAAGCTTGCGTAGTCTCAGTGACATACTCAAAACGGGCCTCCAATTGTCCGCATCTAACCAGAAGAACTCTCATGGGCACATAGTTTCAACAAGTTATTTTGATCTTAGGCTAAGCCCATGATAGAAGTAAGAGATGAGCCTCCACTTCTCAAAGTCATGATGTGGGCACATATTCATTAATTCATTGAACCTCTCCCAACACTTATTAAAAGGCTCGTTATCGTTTTGCTTAAAAGTCTAAATTTGAGCCCGAATAGAGTTGGTCCTTTATTCGGGAAAGAACTTATGGAGAAATTTGTCCTGCATGTCTCTCCACGTAGCTATCAAGTCCGGTGCTAGTGAAAAAATCCAAGTCTTGGCCTTGTCTTTAAGTGAAAATGGGAAAAGCTTGACGTGCACTACATCTTGGTTGTAGGCTTGATCATTAAACATCTCGCATGTGTCCTCGAACTCTTTATTGTGGAGATAAGGCTTCTCCAACTCCATCGCACTCACACTTATAAAATAACTTTCCACATTGAATTTCCTTGGTGTTCGACTCGTGGTGTGACTACTCGGTGTAGGAGGTGGTACCCAAAAATTTGGAGTGTTATTACTTGTCACACCCTAATTTTTCAGGGGAGAATATATCCTTCAGATAATACTAAATCAAAATTGAGTTATCCATATTATGCTAATTAAGACTTTATAAAAGCTAAACTGTCTTACACTGTAGTTTGAAAAGCTTATTCTTCTATGATTTCTCTGCGTATCACAACTGTTGTAGTATAATTCCTGAAGTATTTATCATTTCCTAGTGGTAGCTGGGCAAAATAACTGGAAGGAAACGATTTAGCAAAATTATTGAATAGGCTCCACCAGTTCTATAACGAATATAAATATAAAGAGAGCTTGGAATATATATAGAATTCAATGTTTATTAATTTAATAAATAAATAAACCATAAGCAATCGTTTTGTTCATAATAGCCCTTAAGTAAAATAAAGGAGTATGAACTCAAAATTCCATATTTACCAGATCATTAAGGGTCATGTAAAGCAAATCAGTGTTGTAGAAAATGTAATGGAAGAACGGTTCCTATAATATCAAAATCTTAGAATACATAATTCCATAATGATTAGTTCGTTTAAGAAATACGGTTCATTACCGTTAAGTCATGTTTGAAGAAAGTCAAAGAATTTGAACTAATAATCCCGTTCTTACTAGTTCACTAAAGGGTATAGAGGTAATTAAGCCATCAGTAAAACCATAAAAAAGAATCTGCAATCAACCCAAAAATTTTGGGGAAAAGTAACCTGCTTGGCACACTAGCTAAGTGGAACTCATACGTATGTAGCAATAATTAGGGATCTTAGTTATCTGAGATAAATAGGCCAAGTAGAAAGCTTCGTGGGACAACACGTCAGTCTACTTCCTAGTTAATACAGATGCTTATCATAAAAAAAGCACAAAAGTGCAAGGGCAGACTGAATCAATATGGTAAATGATCTCAATTATTTGGTGAGAAGGGTTAAAATTGATTCTAAAATTAAATACTGGTGATAATTCAAATACTGATGATGGTTAACAAAATACGCAGTATGGAAGTATAATAACATGAACATACTCAGCATCAATGTGGCTATCACAGAGTGATATCAATAGCATTATTTCAAATACACGACGCATAATACTGAAAATGTAGGAAAAACCTACTTATGGTTTATGAGCTTTACGTTGTCATTCATAGATCTTTCATTGTTACATTCCAGTTCCTGTAGTCATTTGTACTTGAGGGTTTCAATGAGAGTAGGTATATCGGTGTTTGGAGAAAAGGTTTTGGTAAATAAGAATAAAACTTATTCTATATGAATCTCTTATATAATTTGAATTACGATCTCTCGTTTATGGGTTGAATAAATTTATTACGTTAACTACTAACTGATGACTTGTATGAATTCAAGTTATATAGATGGGTTTATACGTAATATGTTTGAAATGGTCGGGCAAATAGGGCTATAACTTGTTTATATGTAATATCGGAGGTGGGAGAGAGTGGAGAAGAGGTTGGAGGTCTTTCGTCGGCAGTGTTAGAAGAAAAAGGAGAAGTCAATAGGGTTTCGTTCAGCGGTTTTTCCCGAGGTTCATTGGTTATTGATCGACGATGGTGGAGTTCAGGGAAAAAGAGGGTCGGAGATTAAGCTTGGAGGTGAAAGTTTGAACGATTTTGGATAGAGTTTCATTATTGTTGGTGGGTTTTGGGATTTTGAACAGGTATTTGGTGGCTTTCTTCATGGGTTTGTGGTAGAAGAACCAAGGCTGGAGGTGTTCTTCGTGGCTGTTGAAACGAAAAAACTCAGAGTTTTAGCTCTTTGATTGTTGAAATAATAAGAGCAGGGATTCGGCTCTTAAATTTCTTGAGAGAGAGAGAGAGAGAGAGAGAGAATAAACTGATTTGTTTCAACTGAGAATGGGGTGCAATTTTTTTCTACAGTAATTGTCGTCTATTTATAGTGTTATAAAACTACACGGTCAGTACATATTCAGTTGGATAATCGTTCAGCTGAGTGTTTTTGGTATTCAACTAATAATTTTTTTCGCATTGACATTAATTTTGGAATATGTGGGACACATTTTTTTATTTTTTTCGCATTGACATTACATTTGGATGATGCTAATTTATACACAATATAATATAAATAATAATTAAAAATAATATGCTTTAAATTTGTTCTAATCTCCGGTTTATATGAAAAAATTTCTATTTCGAACGAGAGAATAAATGTGTTGACCTTATTTTCAGGTTATAGAACATATGTACGGGACGTAAATGTCGCAAAATTTATTAATAGTTTATAAAATGCATTTTGACACAGAAATTATTGAATTAAAATAAAAATAAAAGTCAGGGTCTTACAATCTACCCACCTTAAAAAAAATCGTCCTCAAAACTTCCTACATTTCGAGAGTTAAAGTACTCGTGGTATTTATGTCGTTTACGATATGATGACATATTTGTTCGAGTTTATAAATCTATTGTATAATTTTGGCGATTATCTTCATGTCGTTATTTTGTAATTAGCAGGTTATACAAAATTATCGTATAAGAATTACTTGATGTAGCTAAGTTTAGAAACAATTGGAATTTCAACTAATTAATCGGCATTATTACAAGCTTCGCATGTGTCATCTGTCATCGTATAGGTTTATGTAATGAAGTTTTCATATTGCCTGGTTATATAGAGTTTGGTTATATCTAAATAATCGCATACTATCAAGATGGTGGTATTGGTACAATTTGAGAGTGCACCAGCAATCAATGTCAAAATTATTTAATTAAATTCCAATTTCAGTTCCAATAAGTTCAAACTCTTGCAAACAAACGTGATTGACCAAAGAAATAAACTAAGAATGCAAGACAATCACAATTGAGGAAAAATCCCCCATGGGGGAAAAACCATCTTATTTCCACTATAATATGTTATGGTGACAATAATATTCAATACAAATAAATGAGAGAAGCGCAATCACCAAAGAAAATAAAGAAGATAAATTGCCAATCACACAACACAGTGTGTACGTGGTTCAGCAAGAATGCCTACGTCCACGGTGGTTTAGTCAGTATTATTTCTATATATTTCGGGGAGCGTTTACAGATAATACAACGCGTGTCTTTTGCCCCAGGCTTAGGGTTTATTATATACATGTCTATCCTCGGGGAGCGGGGGTGTTGGACTCCCCCACGTCCATAATTTTCTCCTAGAATATCTATATATGAGATTCTAGGAGGAGACTAAGTCGTAACTTCTATTTAATTAAGGTGAGGGGTCTGGATTTTGGGCCATTTTCGTTAGGCTACTCGTCCGGGTCCATAATGGTAAATTCGGGTACCCACAATTGCCCCTAAAGTTGTTGGGCCACAATTTGGGCTCAATAAATTTAAATGATTTGTCATAATGGCACTTTTGTGAATCGTGTAACTTTTCCCAAAGTCGAGAACTGATTTAGGCGGAAGTTGCTCCGTGTCCAGTGCGCGATGATTGGGAGCATTTAAAAGCTATTTGGAGCAGCATTCCATAGTTGTCGTTTCAAATTTCTTTGCATTCACTCATCTTCTACGAGTTTTAGCTATTGTGTCTTCTTCTCCAGGCCTTCATTTTCTTCACTTTCAATCTTCCTCATCATCTGGGCTTGTGATATTTCATATCGTAAGTCCTCTTTGCTCTTTCTTTGTGCTTTCTTTGTTGAGTTTTCTCTGAATTTGCGATTTAGGGTTTACAAATGTCAAAGATAGGTAATAGATCATTGTTTGAGTTCAGGAAGTTCCATAATTTCCCAGAATGGGTAGAGATTGAGTGTGCCTTTCTCTCTAAGAATGTTAGAGAGATAGAG
This sequence comes from Sambucus nigra, assembly GCA_949130495.1. Classification (NCBI taxonomy): domain Eukaryota; kingdom Viridiplantae; phylum Streptophyta; class Magnoliopsida; order Dipsacales; family Adoxaceae; genus Sambucus; species Sambucus nigra. The sequence goes on from OX422208.1 coordinate 207,272,735, forward strand.
GGTGCTCATTGGATTCATGTCTTGTTGCTTTCTTAAGTTGGGCTTACTTTTCTTCCAAATAATTTGTTCCTTCATTTCTTTGGTTATTTCAACATTGTCCCTGCAGAGTGTTCACCCAACGTATGGAAGATAATCAATGGTGTCCATAGAATAAATTAACTTTATGGCTCTAAATTAGGGCTCGCCGAAGTTTGTTTTTATTATTCCTTCTCTCGAACTAGCTCTAGTATTCTTTATCTCAAGGCCAGGAGTCCTGATAGGGTATTGGTAGTAAATTTACGATATCAAATAAGCGTGCATAAAATTCATCGAAACACGTATTTTCATGCATGGAGATAGTTTCAAACTGTGTAGTTAAGTTTTACAATTTAGATTATTTCACTGCATTGGTGCCTTCATGGGTAAGTTGCAGAACATCCCATGCCTCTTTAGACGTGGTACACGTCATGATGCTTCCGAACTCATCAGGTGTGACAGCTCTAGAAATATAAGTAAGACCACATTGTAATACCCCGTATTTTTTTGGCTTTTAAATTTAGGGATTTATTAAATTTAATTGAGATAAATTAATTTAATTTTAATCCGAAAAGTTGTTTTAAATATTTACTAGCGTGACGAGAGTTAGTAATTATTGAAAGTTTGTTGATTTGTTAGATATTACTTATTAAGTAAAGTAATATGTATAATTAATTTTATTAAAAAAAATTGTCACGAGTGAATAAAAATGACAATTATGGAAATTGAGTCGGGACGCGCTTGTGTCGTGTCAGGACTAAATTATTATTATTATTGGAAGTGAATAAATTATAAGTTACCCATATGGTCATTTTGAGTGCGTCATTGTGTCCGGAAGGGTCGAGATAGTCAAAATAATGTACCCGGGGGTTTAGTTTGGGTCTCGTGGCATTTTTAGGCCTAATTAACATCTCGGGAGGGCGTTTTAGACATTTTGTATTTTTGGGCATGGAAACCCACGAATTTTCTAAAGTTATATCAGATGGTAGGAGTTGTCTTCTAGGGTTAGCATAACCAAAAACCAAGGACGGCCATTGGAGAGGAAGAGGAGAAGCTTTCCAAGGAGTTCTAGGCCAAGAACTCCACCGTTTGCACCACCGTCACCGCCAAAGTGTAGATCACGTGATGAGGATCACAACCACACCAATTTCTGCCACAAACCAGAAACAATGATTTCCAGGCAAGTATCTATCTTTCTTATTTTAATTAATGCTTCAATGATATTAGTTTAGGGTTGATTAGGAGTAATTTTTGTGAAAGTAATCATATATTGGAGACTAGAATTTGCATGTTGTAGAGATAAAAATCGTATTCTGGAAATCTATTTCATATGTAGAGGTTGAACCACGAATTTGCATTGAGTTAGGAGTAGAAAATCTCGAAAAAGAACGGGAAGAACTAAGTTAAAGAAAATATTAGGGTTCTTGAGATTTATATAGAGTTTGCCCCTTTTAATTCGTTATACTTGATGAAAACTCACATGTCTTACGTAGAATATTAATTATTTAGATATATGACACTTGTAGTATCATTTGTTGGGAGTTTGGGAATCAAATATGATGATTTGGGTGAGTTTGGAATAGGATTCCCGTAACTGGTATTTCTGCAGTTTCGCCATAACTGCTTGATCGATCGATCGACCAAAGAGCATCGATCGATCGAATGATCAATCGACCCACTTCCATCGATCGATTGACCCCCTCCTGGGAAACTCATAATTCCCTTTTTAAATAGTTTAATTTGATTTAAATGAGTAGTAATCTTTGGACAATATTGTTAGAGCATCGTGGGACATAAATAGGACCAGTAGGACTTTATAAAAATGGAGCATTGAATGTACGACGAAATTAAGGTTAACAGGGAGTGAATTACACTTAAGGAATTACGGAAACGGGTGTTTAAAGGGGTGAGACTCGTAAGGAAGTTACGTCGTAAAATAAAAGAGTACCTACTGAAATTACACTTAGGGAGATAGGATACTACGCGTGATACGAAGTAAGTTTGGAATAATCCCATAAATATGAATAAAAGAGACAAGCCATTATACGGGATAATCTAGTAATGTGTACTAAGAATGACTATTATAAGTATGGGTCGTGGGTGACCTAATTTAGAAATGGGAATGGTAGTATACATATATATGACTGTGTGTGTGCATCTATTATGTACGTGTAAAAATCATGCCCGCGCTACTTGCTATCACTGAGGTTACCACGTCGAAAAAGTCTTATCTCGATGGGACCTTTATAGGGGATATTGACTTGTACCCTAGAACATAGGAATCCTTGGTACAAGCTATCTGACCGATAGTCAGACGGTCCTAAGAGACGTGAGGGTATGTGCTAACCTCTTAGTGACTTGGAACTATGCTTCGCCTCAATTTGTATGTGCTTTGTGTTAATACAGTTCGAGAGTGATTCCGAACTAGTATTTCCCTTAGTACGAGTGATACGAGGACTTGATAGCAGAGTATTCCAGCACCATAAATTTATGTGGGGTGCCGATAATATATATATATATATATATATATATATATATATATATATATATATATATATATATATATATATATATATATATATATATATATATAGACTTGAAATTTGGAAACTTTCTACTGTGACTAAAAGTAGTTAAGTAATGAATAAATATTTCGAATTGGATTTAATGGTTTGAAAAGTTTGAGGCAATACTAAATGACTTTAAAATGAAATTAAATTCTTATGGAAACTTGACTCTCATAAATTAATTATCTCAGCCCTAGTAATTGTCGGCAATGAAACTTTATGAGGAATTAGGATAAGCTAAACTGTTGGGATGAATAGTACAATAGGTGTGCACATTAGAAGAGAGGTGAGAATTTCTCAAGAGAGTGTCGCACACTAATATGGTTGTTGCATTAGCCAGTAAGCATTTTAAATACTTGCTAAACTAAATTTTAAACTGTTTTACAATCGGGCTCTGACACGTTTCATGTTATCTCTTCTCTCTTGTATATATACGTATATATTACAGGTGCCCAGCCACAGGGGCGTCATGCTTAGGATTCTTTGGAAGGAACGTGTTGCAGCTTAGGTAGGAGTTGCAGGCCTTTTGCTTAGACAACCTCATTATTGATTCCACTACTAGTCCTGTTTTATCCAGTTGGGCAAGTGTCGCTCTTTTCCCTTATTCAGTTGGTTTTTACCAGAGAATGTGATTCATTTACTTTCAGTAGTTATACTTTAGGATTGTTACTGTCTGGATGTTTTCCTTTGAAGTTTTAAAGTTGAAATTAATTAGTTGAATGCTTAAATTGCTTGGATTATCTTTTTCAGTCTAGTTGTCGTGTGACTCTTAAACTATGAATTATGAAAGGTGTTATTATTGGTTTTAAATTAAATATGGAATTAATGTTTTAAAAATGGTTTTGTCACTTAGCTTAATTATTTAGGGTGCTTAACTTGAAAAGTTATTTTGCGATAGTGATGCTAAGAATGAACCAACCGTTCACCTTGGTTATAATTTAATAAAGGACTCATCACCCGGTATTTAATTAAGCGGGGTGTCACAGGTGGTATCAGAGCATCAGGTTCTAGTTTCCTTAGGATCTGTGCGGCTTATTATGCTTCTAGCGTTACTTTGTTTGATATAGAGCCCTATATTTAGGATTGTTGTTTTCTATGGTGAGATTCCGTTCTCCTGCTATAACGTATGTATCTTGGTGAATCTTAATTGCGTTCAGGCGTGTTCGAACAATTAAGTATGGAAGGCAAGGGCCGTTGGGCGAACATCAAGAGGCAAGGCTTAGTTGAGGTTGTAGAGCATATTCGAGGATGATAACCGTAGTTAAGGTCACCCCTATTATGGCACGGGAAGCCATGACTGTAAAGATGGCTAGGGTGCAACCTATGATTTCCAAGTGTTGTTATAGTCAAAAGAGGTGCGAGAGTAGACTCACACAACGTAGTACGAATGGGAAAAGTCAGACGAAGCATTGTAGAGAATTGTTAGTGGAAATTCTAGGAATGCGAAAATTGTGTTTGTTAGCCCAAGGAGGTAAAGTATCCAAAGGCTTGGACATAGGACGGAGTGTGGCCAGCTGAAAGTGAAAATTTGGAGACAAATTTTCTTGGCTTGTCAGAACAAGGTTATCATGGTGGGAGTCAGCCACTACTTTTGGAAGTGAAATGCTATGCCTATAGGAGAATCTTAGGTAGAGTTTGACCGCAAGTTCCTTCATCAGATGTTCAGGATAAGAAGTGGATGTTGTTCTGAAACTCATCACAGGAGGATCTGACAGAGGTCCATTTGTGAATATGAATCTAAACCGTTAGCGAATCTTGTATCGGAAGATGTAGATACAAATGGAGGAAGGGACTCCAAGTGGGAGATCGACTCGTAATAATAGTTGATAACACTTGAAAAGGGAATTCTGCTGGACGGTCGATTCAGGGGTTGACAAGATCGTACTTTGTCAATGAAGATGATAATGCTTCTTGGTGTGGGAAGCTAAAAGAATCAAAGAATTTAGTCAAGAATAAGATGGGATACAACGGTGGTAGTGTAGCACCATAAGGGGGTGTGGATACACATCAGGGCACCAATTTAAATGATTCGGATAACCGAATTCTTACCAAGCGATGGTAGATTTAGTAAGGACTATTGTAGTCAGTAACATGTTCTTTGGGGCCTACAAAGCTAAGGGAATAACGGGGGTAGCCATCAGAAACCGAGTTTACCAAAGTCCGAGAGAATGACAATCCTAACATGGTTAGTTAGGCAGGTGATAAGTGGATTATGTGTTGAGGTATTTTGCGGAGAGTGAAATCACACGCGCTAAATTTTTCCTGAAGCGTTTATAGGGTACAAGAGTATGGTGCCTAGTAAAGGAGAACGATTAAAGTAGTGTTGTTCTGGTTTGGACAGGCATGTTACGTCCGGAGACCATTTGTACAGTTAAGGCGTTTGGCAAGGTAGAAGTATGAGTTTTATCCTCGGAGGATAAGGCGTGTTTTATGTGACACGAGCGAGTCCATATATGTTGTTCACTGCTAGATTAGGATGTGAGACAAGTTTAATGCGTATAACTATAAACATTATTATTATGTGAATATGTTCCCTAGTGTAGCAGAATTATATTTAATGCTATCCGAGGAGGATGAATGTGTGTATTAATAGTGTTATATACTTTATTGAGGTTACTCATTTTAGTAGTGTGATATACGAGTACGATATTATCTTAGTTATAACTTTTAGGTAATGGTTAGTATGATAGTAGGCAATAATTGCAAGGCTATCGGAGTGGTTTCCTTAGTGCAGCATATTTTGTTCTGGCGAGGCCTCACCTGCGAGAGGGTTGGACTCGCACTTATATTAGCTATTTTAGATACTTCGGAGGGGATAGTGGGCTTGAGATATTCGATTCTGGTGTGTGTAGGGACTTTGTTGTTATGATTCAGTATATATTGGGTTCACTGTTGAGCGAAAATATTTAACTCATTATTATGTGGACCGCTCAGGACTTGGTGATAGGTAGAGAGCACTGATATATCTACCCTTTAGAGATGTGATAGTTAAGAGTTACTCATATGTTTGGGATCAGGATTTTGAGAGTCCTGATTGTATGTGTACGAAGTTTGCGAATAGTGATTACCACCAATACTGGATGATAGTGGATTGGCAAAATGTTCTTTGTGTAGGTGTAAGTATGGGAGATGATGAAAATTTTCTGGTAAGAGACGGAATAAAGGGGTACATGTTATGGGCGGAGGTCCTAACAGATTTCGATAACCGACAATGCTAGCTAGTAGTGTATCGGGGGGTTCCTTGTTTGGATTTCGCTTTACGAGACATCCCACGCATGAAACTTAGTGTAAGGTTGGAAGTAGGAAGATGTTTGGTCATTAGCCTATAAGTTTGGTACCTCGGTCATAGTAGGAGCATGTAATTTTATCTGTAAAAGGGAAGTTGACTGGTTGTGTGGTAAGAAAGCATTGAAAGTTTTATTTTATCACCACGAGTTGAGGGGTGGAACGCTGATAAGGAGAATTTAAAATTTCAATTTCTAGGGTGATTAGGAATACCCGAGTGTTGTAACCCCATTCTGAGCACAAAGGAAATAAAGAACTTGGATGATTTTGTGACACCGCGACTAATTAAATACCGGGTAGCTACTCCTTTATTAAATTAATACAAAATGCCAAGTTGGTTCAGTTAATAGCATCACTGTCGAAAACATTTTAATGATTACTAACCACCTAGTATTTAAAAAGTGAGTTGCCAAATTTTAAGTTAACTCTGATTAACATACAATAAGTGAAATGTAAAGGATAACATAACCATTCACAATAAAGTCCAACAATAGTAAATCAATAAGTAAAAATGAGTCTAGAGGAAATACTCCTCACAATAATCCCAATATGGAGAGAAAATAAAACAAGTCTGCATCCCGAATTAATTACAACCCAAAAGTCTGAATAACTTAAATAAATGAAATGTCTCTAAAAGAAATGGGCGACATGCCCTACAACTGAAGAAATCTGAATATAGAGTCAAGGTAGATGAAGCGTCTACTAGCAAGGTCCTGTAACTTCCACAACAGCTACAGCTCATCACCTGACTGGAAATACTATGCATGGTGTCCTTGTGGCTGGGCACCTAAAAAGGTTTTTTTACAAAAAGTAGATTTGAAAGAAAACGGGTCAGAGCCCGAAAGTGGAGAGTATTTTAAAAACAACAAGTGTTTTAATAACATTAAAACAATGAATGCAAAGTACATGTTAGGATGTGCTCTCACATGAAGTACTCACCTCTCGGCTATTTGTGCACTCCTAACGTACCATACCCATACAAGTGTTTCTCATAACTAACTAGACCAAAACAATTACTCTCCTTTCTACTCGATTAGTACTATAAGTCCCAACATTATCAATTTAATAGAGAGCTTTACTTAAATTTCAAATTTCAAAGTATTAGTAATATAATTTACCAAAAGTTATCTCCCATTTTATATTCTCAATGCGTTACTATAATGATTCTCACATTCAAACATAACAATTCTTTTCATTTAACCGTATATTCTTCACATCATAAATATACAATACAAGCACCCCGAGGCTAAGCTGCAGTGCACACATACTCTGCTATCCATCCCGGTACATCACGTACATAAGGATCACAAATTCCGAATCTCTCAGGAATTGTTAGAATAAGCACAACACACGAAAATGGAAGCGAACATAATTCAACATATCCATGGGTCACGTACATACCTACGCTCCATAGTCATCTGACTTATTAACTCACAAATAAGTCATTCTAGCATTATGTTCTCTAGGCACCAATCTAAATCCGGGCACACAAGGAGTAGATGGCCCTAAGCGAACGTAAACCTCCCGTGATAGCAAGTATGGTAGGTATGTCATACACATAAAATCATATACGTATACTAAGAATGCACACATCTTAGTACTTAACATATTTTATTAGTGGTATACTTCTCATTCTTATACCAATACACGTGTCCCCGGTTTATATATATACATCATCCATTATCCTCACGACGTAATTTGTTACTCACATTCTAACCCATAAATATCATTTGGTTCAAACCACACTTCTATGTTTTACTCCTCAAAATATTCCAAATGTCCCAACTATATCTATTTGTCATCAAGGAATTGTCATCTCTACAATTAAACAAGGTTACGGAATACTAGAAGTCAAATCAGGTCAAAAAGACCAAACTGTCAACTCGTTAGAAGTCTCGTTCGAACGAAGTGGGCATCTAATGAGATCTCGTTCGAACGAAAGGCATCGAACGAACATCCCTCTCGTTAGAAGGAAAACTGTCAACTCGTTAGAAGCTCGTTCGAACGAGCTCGTTCGAACGACCTGGGCAGGTCTTCTAACGAGGTGACAGTTCGAGCCCAGAAAATTCCTATTTCGTTTTTCACCAATTTTCTCTTCTCAAAACTCATCCCAACATTAACCCAACAACGTTTTAAGGTTTCTAATTCACATTAAGCATTCATAGGTCATAACTAAACTTTTATATAGGGACAAATCTTCCTAAACAGCATCTAATCAGCAAATCTCCCCACTTTTCCCCAAATCCCATGAACATGAACCCTAGAAAATTAAAGTCACCCATAGACATAATTAAATCCGTTTTTGGTGATATAAAAGATGTATTTTTCTCAGAAGACTCACCCTAACACAATTCTACATGCAATCTCCTCATCAAAAGTAATTTTCTAATTCCAATTCAATGGGTCTTTATCATTCTCCAAGAACAAAACAATTATAACAATTTCCTACGCATGGAAGAAACATTCTTTGCAAAATAACATAATTAAACCACTTGCCTCTAATCTTTCTCTGAATTTGATGTTGAATCTTGAAGGTTGAATTTTTCTCTCTCTCTCTGCAGAATTCTCTTCTCTCTCTCTCTACAAGTTCTTCTCTAAGGATGACAATGGAGGTGGAGGTTTAACTTTGGACCCTCAACTTCTATTCTAAACTTCTCCCGTAGCCCACTACTTGGTTTAGTGCTGATAATGGGTTGGTGGGTTTAATTAATAATCATAATTAAACTCTAATTTTCGTAGGTTTTAAAATTACCAAAATACCCTTATAAGTTGCCGGTATGGCCTAAGAATGCCCCGGGACACAAACTAAACCCCCGGCTAGTGTTTTCTGACTATTTCGACCCTTCCGGATGCGTTGGAGCACTCAAAATGACCATACGATTAATAGAAATAAAATTCACCTTTTAATTAAATAAATACTTTCCTGACGCGACTGTCACACGCGTCTCAACAAAATTTTCCAAATTGTCGTATATTAATCTCTCGACAAATTTAATAATTTCAATATTTATATAACGTCGTATGTACACATTATAATCAAATACCAACTCACATCTCGTTAGTATTTTAATCGGATTAATTCCCAATTACTACACATTTAATTCAATTAATCCCATAAATAAATATCACAAAAATACGGGGTATTACAGATTTTTAGCGTGGATTATCTGGGAAGAATTTGTCATAACAATAAAGAAGGCTTGTGTTTATTTTGATGTATAGAACATTGGTAAATTACTTTAGTTATTGTATTTATTCGTGAGAATTATTGTACTTATATGAAATGATTGATATTTAGAGTTTCTCTTTTGTTGTTGTGGGATTTAGATTCCCTATACCTTGTGATATTATGGATTTGTGTAGTTTTACCGATGAGTATAGCGCCGTTCGCTCTCCCCGGGCAGTCGGGGTGTTGCAAAATGTTGACATCCTAGTTAGCTGATGTTAGAATTGTCAGAGTGGAAGGTACGTGGGAATGGACGTGTAGAATATATGTTTTTGGGACTAGCATGACGAAGTGGAAGTGGTACAATAGATTAAGCATCGTGTGAAAGACGATAAATCCATATATATAAGTGCGATCAGAGTAGAACACCCTAACTTGGTTGGAAGGCCGTGGGATGCCATTTAAAAAGGGGTATTCCTTGAGAAGGGTAGAATTTAATCATTATGGGGAACACCCGGAGAGGATTTTTAATTAGTCAAATGTTGAGATCAAGATGCGCGTACAAAGAACGATGATGTTAGTATGGTATAAAAGGTGCAGAAGTGCACATTGTGGAGAAAAGTACACGGGATGGAACTTTCGGTATACACCAAGGAAATAAAGGGAGTATTAAGTGTCCCCTAATGTGAGACATTTCAAGTGGAAGTTGATGTTGAGAGGGATATAGTGAGTAGTCTCTGCATGCACCACTCATAGATAGAGATCGGTTGGAATAAGAGGATCAACTAGAGAATATTGTGGTTATCAATAATTCCTGTAACGAAAGAGGGCGGTAAAGTTCCTTGGATGGGTTACCATTTTCAAGGTAAGATCAATGGTTCATCTGAACATGTGGAGCAAGTCGCCCAAGAAGGAAGTGATTGATATTCCTTTAGAGTAATTCACAATATTAACTAGTGTGCCCCAGTCTCCCTTTGAAAGTAAGGGATCGCGCCGGTACGTGGTCCTACACGGTTTTATTTTCTGAATCAGGATGAGATTTATGAATCCCATCTTCAAAATGGGATTTCAGGAAACAGCGGAGGTAACGTTTCATTTTGAGTAGGAGGTATCACCCATAGCTGAGGAGTAGGCACTCGGTGATTAACGAGTAGTGGAGCCGCGTGAAGGGGATTTTAGAATCTTGGTGATCATTTCGTTTCCACAATGGATATAACTAGCAAGTGAAGTATAGTATGGTAGAGTTTCGTGGAAGCACTCGTACATGTTTTTCGTGAACGAGGTGCTTATTGAGGTTTTGGTGTGGAAGAACCTTAACTATTCTCCTTCTGTATGTTTAGAGGTGAACGGATAATCAGAATTTTGGATCGGTCGAGAATTGAAGAGTGTGTGTGCTCGCGTTCAAATGATCAAGTTATATATAAAACCCTTTTAACACAAACAAACCCTAAACATGCAGCAGTATGTGATTGAATAAATTGATAATCTACGCAAGAACATTCAAATACATGCAATTAAGGAAAATCCCCCTCAGGGGCAAAACCATTTATTATCACTATAATTTGTAAGAAAACGGCTTACAATCGGAGTACAATGAAAATACAAGTTGACTAAGAATTACCCTCGGGTATCGGATTCTGTAGTCGCGGCTGGAATTATCCCTTTCCAGTAGGGCTGCAATGAAGAAGAAGAACGGTCTCCTCCACAAGGGTTGAACAAACCAAAGTTGTGTTCTTGGGTTGCAAAAGGATTCACAAAGGATTGGCAAGGATGTGTGAATCAAAACATGAGTCTTGGGACTCAAAAATATGAAGACTGGATGTATTTGGACTCTCAAATTCGTCTCCTAAAGTTTTGCAAAACAACTCTCCCGAAGTTGGTATTTATAGGGAAATACATTAAGAGACCCACGGTCTTAAAATGCTAAAATTCTATCCAGCGTACAGGTACACCGAACCGGTTCGGGTACCCCTGCGAACCGGTTCGCCCCCCGAACCGGTTTGGGTCTGGGTTCGGGAAAGTGTGCTGGAAAAAGGCTTTAAACACTTAGAAAAATTTCCAGACTTTTCAATGAACATATCTCCATTTTCAACGGGCCATAACTTGTTCACCGTAGCTCGGATTGAGGTGTCGTTTCTTCCAGTATCTTTGTTGCAGCAAGCTCTTCAACTTTCCAGTTGACCGGTCCTCTGGACGATGGCTGTAAAATTACAAATATGCCCTTGAATCCCTATCATGCCTTGTTTCACTGATTTGACTTCTCTTGCGTTCCACTTGCATTACGAGCCTACAATCAAGGAACGTGAAGTCATTGATGCAGATGAGGGACATATTAGTGGAGATAATGCATGCTTGATTCCCGAAATTCGGATAGAGGCCGTCATGTGAGATCGAGAGGTGACGTGCCAAATGTAGCGGCGTACGACATAAATAAATGAAACATTTCAGACATGAGAAAAATGTCCTTACAAATCTCCCCCTATGTCTATGCCGGTACATACATTAAAAATCCGAATTATCAAATATGAAATTGCCTATACAAATCTACCCTCCCATGAACCCAGAACTGGAAAAGGTACAAATGAATAGTCTTCATCGTTTGTTCTTTAATTCTTCAGGAATCTCAAAACTTTTCTCATCAGGGTGTGCAACATATAGATCTGCAATCTTCATACCTACACACATGAGACAAAGCAAATACCACGTGACATATCGAGTTTGAAATGAAATAACATGGATATCAATATATGATAAAAACATAAGCAACATCTCAAAAGCTCCCCCAAAATTCAAACTCCCCCATAATATGATAATTCTTTCTCCCCCTTTTTATGATGTCCCCAAATAGACAAATTAGAGAAATAAATCAAATAAGCAAGGGCGGGGTGTCACTAGGATAAAAGCACACCATGAATAAACAAAAAGCAACCAAGTATATGATAGCGTAAATGAAGTGGTGTGAACAAATTCGATAGGAAAATCAATGCGTACAAACATGACATATGTGCACGATGAATATTGGATATTCCTAGCGAATGAACTCAAATGCTTCCTTTGGTGTAAAAGAGTGACAGTATAAGATATTGACTCAATCAAATCAACAAATCAAAGCTCAAAATGATTTTCACACCAATAACGTCCAAAATGATTTTATGCTTTTTCAGGACTTTCAAGGAAGTGCAAACCCGTTTAAAGATTCTCCAACCAAACTCCCTCAGATATAATTTTGAATAGAGGCATTCTAAATTCTCAAACTTTGGAGAATTGATGGTGAAACCTAAGTGGCCCATATTTGGCATGAATTGCTTTTTATTGCCTGTAAATTTTTTCGGGCTCTTTTAACCTCTTTGGACCTCGGATATTAAAATTCCTCCATTTTTTAGGTCCTTTTTAACGGTGGCTTTTGCGCAAAGGATAGATGATTACCTGTCGCAGCCCCTCCCCGTTATACAAAAACACACAGTCTCACCAAAACGGTTTTTACATGCATTCCAATCTTGTCAAGTTTTATCGCATATAGTACATTGTATAGACAGGATTGAGATGAAAACACGCAAGCCAACATGAGATAGATAAGTGAAATAATCAAATATAGCCGTGCATGTGTGCAATAAAGGATATAGGAGTCACACATGTAGGAAGATATCACTAATTACATCTCAAAGACTCCAATCAATGTAAAGCACATGGATGAAATAATGTAGCCTCTCAAATCTCTATCAAACAGTCACATGGATATATGGAATGAAGTTGTGACTTGGCTAACTTAAATGCTCATCCATAAAAGGTGCAAAAAACAGAAAAATCTTTTTTGGCCTTTTTCAAAAAAATATTATCAAAATAAAATCTTTTTGTGCTTTTTCTCAAAAATTTTCTTAAAGGAAAATCTTTTTGTATTTTTCAAAAGTAATATAAAAAGATACAAGAATAAAACAAAGTTGTACTACTAAGCAATGGTACATATAAAACAGACTAGCAATAGGAAGCATATGATATGAACATGAAGGAGCATCCTATTCTAGACATAGACCAACCCCTCAGTCAACTGTGCAAATCCCTAAAGATTTCCTAAGACTCTCAAATCTAAGGGCATCTAAAGATTTCGTGAAAATATCGGCTAACTGACGGTCGGTGGGAACAAAACTCAGGGATACGACTTTCTCTTCAACTAACTGACGTATAAAGTGCTCACGTATCCTGATGTGTTTTGCGCGCGAATGCTGAACTGGATTGCGGGATATGTGTATCGCGCTCGTGTTATCACAGGAAATGGTCATGGTGTCCTGTGATATCCCATAATCCTCCAGCATTTGCTTTATCCACAAGAGTTGTGTGCAACAACTCCCGGCGGCTATGTACTCAGCCTCCGCAGTGGACAAAGAGATGGAATTTTGCTTCTTCCTTAGCCAGGAGACAAGAGAAGAACCAAAATAGAAACACCCACCAGAAGTGCTCCTACATCCATCTACATCCCCAACCTAATCGGCATCCGAATAGGCGGACAGACGATCATCGGTATCAAAGGAATACCAAATTCCGTATGAGAGAGTCCCACTTACGTATTTAATAATACGTTTTAGAGCAAGTAAATGTGACTCTTTTGGGGATGCCTGATATCGCGCACAGATTCCAACACTAAAGGCGATGTCGGAACGACTGGCAGTCAAGTAGAGAAGACTACCTATCATACTCCGATATAAGGTTTGCTCTACGTCCTTGCCTGAAGTGTCCTTACTAAGCTTGGTAGTGGTACTCATAGGTGTACAGGCATGCTTAGCGGAGTCTAAACCAAATTTCTTCACTAGGTCTCTAACATACTTGAATTGGGAGATGAACATCCCATCCTCTAGCTGACGAACCTGGAGACCAAGGAAGAATGTAAGCTCACCAACCATGCTCATTTCAAACTCACTTTTCATCTCCTCCTCAAAGTGATGAGCATGCTGGGAGAATGTGGATCCAAAGACTATGTCGTCCACATAGACCTGGGCAACCAAAATAGTACCGTCATCTCTCCTGATGAACAACGTCATATCTACTCCCCCTCTCTTGAAGCCACGAGCTGAGAGATAGGAAGTAAGCCTCTCGTACCAAGCACGGGGTGCTTGTTTCAAACCATACAAGGCTTTCCTCAGATAGTAGACATGCTCAGGGTGCTGAGGGTCTTCAAACCCTTTTGGTTGTTCCACATAAACCTCCTCCTGTAGAATGCCATTCAAAAAGGCACTCTTGACATCCATCTGATACACCTTGAAGCGCAGATGACATGCAATGGCGAGCAGAAGACGGACGGACTCAAGCCTCGTAACAGGAGCAAATGTCTCCCCAAAGTCTACACCCTCTATTTGTGTGTATCCTTGAGCGACCAACCTAGCCTTATTTCTGATTATGGTACCATATTCATCCATTTTGTTCTTGAAAATCCACCGGGTACCTATCACATTAGTCTCACTAGGTCGGGGGACTAATTCCCAGACATTATTCTTTTTAAACTGAAGCAACTCATCCTGCATATCAGATATCCAGTGTTCATCCTTGAGTGCTTATCTATGGTTCTTGGGCTCGACTTTGGACGTGTAGCAAAGATGTCTAACAACGTTCTCTAGCTGAGCACGAGTCTTGACCCCTAGAGTGGGATCACCAACAATGGCAGAAGGGTCATGACTCTTGCGAACCCAAGCAGGTGTGTCCCCTAACACAGGAGTAGGATCCACAGAGTGTGAGAAAGGAACAGGTAAATCACTGTCAGAACAATCCTCATCCTCACACTTAAGGTTAGGATCAATAACCGTCGAAGGTTCGTCATCTTGCACGTTAACGTTTATTGATTCCATAACCCTAGAGCTCTTCAGGTTAAATACCCGGTATGCTCTACTATTCGATGAATATCCTAGAAATATTCCCTCGTCGCTCCGGGAGTCGAACTTTCCTAATTGCTCTCTATCCCATAGGATGTAGCATTTACTCCCAAAAACACGGAAATACGCCAGGTTGGGCTTCTTGCCGGTCCACAACTCATAAGGTGTCTGTAGTTTGTGTGGACACAAATAAACCCTATTCACCGTGTGGCATGCAGTCGACACTTCCTCTGCCCAAAATCTCCTAGAAACTTTACGACCTAGAAGCATAGATCTATCCATCTCTTGGATCGTTCTATTCTTTCTCTCAACAATCCCATTTTGCTGAGGAGTTCTCACAGCAGAAAACTCATGTTTGATCCCAAGGCTATCACAGTACAAATCCACCTTGGCTTCCTTAAATTCAGTGCCGTTGTCACTACGTATTCTGTTAATAGTGACACCGTGTTGATTTTGCAGGACACGGCACTTAATCGTTAAGAAATCTATAGCATCCGATTTCTCTCTCAGAAAACCTACAATGGAGTACCTGGAGAAATCATCTACCATCACGAGGATGTACCTCTTACCACCTAGACTCTCAGTACGAGTGGGACCCATAAGATCCATGTGAATCAACTCCAGAATACGAGAGGTGGTAATGGACTGCAACTTCCTATGAGGACTACGAATTTGTTTTCCCAACTGACAGGGTCCACAAACGGTTGAAGTTGACTTTTCAAGACATGGTAAGACACGTACTAGGTCCTTTTTAGATAAGCGATTAAGATCTCTAACGTTCACGTGACCTAGACTTTGGTGCCATAGATCCATTGGAGTGATCGTGGCGTTGTTGCAGACAAGTGAGGATGTGGGCTCAGTCCCATAGCAATTATCCTCGGTCCTCACCCCTTGCATCAATAGTTTACCGGTTTGATTGTAGACTTTACACGTGTCCCAGTCAAACTTTACTGCAAGGTCAGTGTCGCACAGCTGGCTAATGCTGAGAAGGTTTGCTTTCAAACCTTTGACGTACAAAACATTTTCTAGCTTAGGAAAACTAGGTAACTCGATAGTACCTCATCCTATAATGCTAGACTTACTCCCATCTCCAAAGGTGACTCTGCCATCTTGATAGTCCTCAAGAGTAGTAAAAAATGAGGCATCACCTGTCATGTGTCTGGAGCACCCACTATCAAAATACCACTGAGAGGTATTATGTGCTTTGAGAGCAACATGAACAACAAAAGCCTTTTTATCTTTCTTAGGTACCCAAGTCGAGATGACCTTTTGTTTGCCTTTGTTGTTGTTGGTTTTAGCTGGAATGTGAGAAGCATTCACTAACGGTGAAGACATCCGTGGGAATTCTTTCATCAAACTCTGAGTCGTGGCAGCTAAGAACTCAACTCGCTCTCTCAGACTAGAAAATTTATCAGTATGACGTGGTGGAGCAGTAGTACGTCGTGTTCGACCCATACTATATCAAGATTCCCTAAGGTGGCCTTTTCTTTTGCAATAAGTACAAAAGAGCACAGTCAAAGGAGGACCTTGGTTTGCTTTTCTTGGTCGAACTCTCCTTCGAGGTTTTTGACGGTGACCATAAGGAGTTGTAGTAAACTCAGGAACTGGTCCAGGTGCAATTTGGGACATGGAGGCACCATCATATCCAATTCCTTGACGATCACCAAAACCTAAAGCGAGGTCGAGGAGCATCTTTCCCATCTTCCCAGATATATCCTCGATTTGTACCTTGACTTCCCGTGCTTTCTCAAGATCATGAGTCAGCTGGGCAACAAGGGCTTCAAGTTTCTTCTGAGTCTCCACGGAGGAATGGAACTGACTTGTAAGACTAGCCACTTGCTTAATCAAGTCCTCTCTTTCTTTCTCTAAAACACTCTCTCTCTCTCTAAACAAATTCTCATTCTCGACACATGTAGAATCTCTCTCTCTCAGGGCGGTGCAAGTGGAGAACTCTCTTTCTCTTGCTTTCTTTAAATCTTCCTCTAAGCAGGTGATCTTAAGAACTAACTCTTTGTTACGCTTTTTAGTTTTAAATGACTCGGAATATAACTCAGCGTAGGCGCGTTGTATATCACTCTCGCTCTCACTTGTGTCATCCTCCCCCTCACTCACATCGCTCTCACTGTCGAGGTGTCCCTGTGACGCATCATCCTCAACGTCGTGAGGAGAACTAGGAGTGCTCACTTGGCTGGCCATGAATGCGGTGAAGTTACACTCATGCACTGAATCATCTCCAGAATCCACCGTCTCGACCTCACTGTCATCACTAAGGGTAGCATTAAGAACAGCTTTCCCTTTCTCTCTATTCAGACGATTGGCACACTCAAAAGCTCTATGACCCCCTACCATCACACTCAAAACATCTCTCATTTTCTTTCAGAGGAGGATTTTTGGAAACTTTTTCATTTTTCTTTTCAAACTTATTTTTCTCAAATTTCTTTTTATCTTTAAAATTGCCATTTTTCTTAAATTTGAGAATCCTCTTGAAATTTTTTGCGAACAGAGCCAAATCATCTAAGTCGAAATCGCACTCAGAATCTGACGTGTCAGTCTCTCTCTTTCTAGATGACTCTACCCTCTTTCTAGCTGACCCCTCACTCCTTCTCTCTTGGGCTTTAAGAGCAATTCCCTTATCTTTAGATTTAGCATTTTTAGGGAACATATCAATTTCATAAGTTTGCAAATCTCCTACAAGTTCTTCCAATTTTAGCGTATTTAAATTACCCATAGAATTTAGCACAGTGACTTTAGGGATAAAATGCTTAGGCAAAGAACGAAGAATCTTTTTAACAACTCTAGCATTCGGAATATGTTCACCAAGATTAAAACTAGTATTCACAATGTCAGAAAGTCTAGCATAAAATTCATCAAAGCATTCAGAATCAAGCATGGTGATTGTTTCAAATTGAGTTGTCAAGTTTTGCAACTTAGACTCTTTCACAGCATTAGTTCCTTCATGTGTGAGTTGTAAAACATCCCATGCCTCTTTTGACGTGGTACACGTCATTATGCGTTTGAACTCATCAGGTGTGACAGACCCAGAAATAGCACTTAGACCCTTAGAATTAAAAGATGACCATTTAATTTCTTCATCAGTCCAAGAAATGTCAGGTTTCAAGTTGGTCACATTATCAACAGTCACGGTGGGAGGAGTCCACCCTCGTTCAACCAAAATCCAGACACGTTCATCAATGGCTTTTAAAGCCGACCTCATACGGGCTTTCCAATAAGCATAATTTGTCCCGTCAAAAACAGGCATTTAGAATATGACTTCTCCATTTGAACACGCACTTTTTCAAAAATCAATTTTTTTTCAGAAAATTGATATCTTAGAAAATTTTTGCGGAAAATAGGAATACGCGATAGATTAGCATAACCATCTTTGATACCAATTTGAAGAGTGTGTGTGCTCGCGTTCAAATGATCAAGTTATATATAAAACCCTTTTAACACAAACAAACCCTAAACATGCAGCAGTATGTGATTAAATAAATTGATAATCTACGCAAGAACATTCAAACACATGCAATTAAGGAAAAATCCCCCTGAGGGGCAAAACCATTTATTTTCACTATAATTTGTAAGAAAACGGCTTACAATCGGATTACAATGAAAATACAAGTTGACTAAGAATTACCCTCGGGTATCGAATTCTGTAGTCACGGCTGACCTTTCGTTCGAGAGGCCCGGCACGGTTCCGCTTGGGGCGCTTCTGCAATAAATAGCGTATAGAATAAAGCGATACGATAGTTCCTTCCTCACGGGTGTCTTGGTCTTGGATCTCTTTCTCTTTCGTGCCCCTTTGGGAGCAAATCCGGAATGAGCACACCGATAACGCCGGACCATGAAAACGTTATAATCCACCTCGCCTCTCCCCTTCCCCACCTTATCCCCCCAGGCTCTACCCGGATGCTGGAATTATCCCTTTCCAGTAGGGCTGCAATGAAGAAGAATAACGGTCTCCTCCACAAGGGTTGAACAAACCAAAATTGTGTTCTTGGGTTGCAAAAGGATTCATAAAGGATTGGCAAGGATGTGTGAATCAAAACATGAGTCTTGGGACTCAAAAATATGAAGACTAGATGTATTTGGACTCTCAAATTCGTCTCCTAAAGTCTTGCAAAACAACTCTCCCGAAGTTGGTATTTATAGGGAAATACATGAAGAGACCACGATCTTAAAATGCTGAAATTCTATCCAGCGTACAGGTACACCGAATCGGTTCGGGTACCCCTGCGAACCGGTTCGCCCCCCCCGAACCGGTTTGGGTCTGGGTTCGGGAAAGTGTGATGGAAAAAGGCTTTAAACACTTAGAAAAATTTCCAGACTTTTCAATGAACATATCTCCATTTTCAACGGGTCATAACTTGTTCACCGTAGCTCAGATTGAGGTGACGTTTCTTCCAGTATCTTTGTTACGGTAAGCTCTTCAACTTTCCAGTTGACCGGTCCTCCGGACAGTGGTTGTAAAATTACCAATATGCCCTTGAACATCCCTATCATGCCTTGTTTCACTGATTTGACTTCTCTTGCGTTCCACTTGCATTACGAGCCTACAATCAAGGAACGTGAAGTCGTTGATGCAGATGAGGGACATATTAGTGGAGATAATGCATGCTTGATTCCCAGAATTCGGATAGAGGCCGTCATGTGAGATCGAGAGGTGACGTGCCAAATGTAGCGGCGTACGACATAAATAAATGAAACATTTCGGACATGAGAAAAATGTCCTAACAAGAATAATCCGATTACTATGGTGGAATTCCATGACTATTTTAGGCGAACAAGAGTGGTCAGATGTTCATATGGTTTCTCTAGGAATGGGAGTTTTATGGTTAGATAAATCCGAGTAGTTGTCATGTGGTGAGGTGCAACCTCCCAATGATATTGAAATAATGGGAATTAATAGTGTATAGGCTTGTCTTATGCGAATGTTGTCGGATAGGAGCTTTACATGAAGTTTCATTAATGAGAGTGTTAAACAAGCTTGCGGAGAGACGGGGGCTATAGTGATTGAGCTCCCTACTATGTAGATTATTTGCGTACTATTATGGTATCCAAAATTATTTGACTAGGTAGGCCTTATTTTCCGAATTTCAGGACAAAATTCCATTATTATGGGGGAAGTATGTAATACCCCGTATTTTTATGGCTTTTAAATTTAGGGATTTATTAAATTTAATTGAGATAAATTAATTTAATTTTAATTCGGAAAGTTGTTTTAAATATTTACTAGCGTGACGAGAGTTAGTAATTATTGAAAGTTTGTTGATTTGTTAGATATTACTTGTTGAGTAAAGTAATATGTAGAATTGATTTTATTAAAAAAATTGTCACGAGGGAAAAAAATGACATTTATGGAAATTGAGTTGGGACGCGCCTGTGTCGTGTCAGGACTAAATTATTATTATTATTATTATTATTATTATTATTATTATTAGAAGTGAATAAATTATAAGTCACCCGTATGGTCATTTTGAGTGCGTCAATGTGTCCGCAAGGGTCGAGATAGTCAAAATAATGTACCCGGGGGTTTAGTTTGGGTCTCGGGACGTTTTTAAGCCTAATTAACATCCCGGGAGGGCGTTTTAGACATTTTGTATTTTTGGGCAAGGAAACCCACGAATTTTCTAAGGTTATATTAGATCGTAGGAGTTGTTTTCTAGGGTTAGCATAACCAAAAACCAAGGACGGCCATTGGAGAGGAAGAGGAGAAGCTTTCCAAGGAGTTCTACGCCAAGAACTCCACCGTTTGCACCGCCATCACCACCAAAGTGTAGATCGCGCGATGAGGATCACAACCACACCAATTTCTGCCACAAACCAGAAACAAAGATTTCAAGGCAAGTATCTATCTTGATTATTTTAGTTAATGCTTCAATGAAATTAGTCTAGGGTAGATTATGACTAATTTTGTGAAAGAAATCATATATTGGAGACTAGAATTTGCATGTTGTAGAGATAAAAATCGTATTCTGGAAATCTATTTCATATGTAGAGGTTGAACCACGAATTTGCATTGAGTTAGGAGTAGAAAATCTGGAAAAAGAATGGGAAGAACTAAGTTAATGAAAATATTAGGGTTCCTGAGATTTATATAGAGTTTGCCCCTTTTAATTCGTTATACCTGATGAAAACTCACATGTCTTACGTAGAATATTAATTATTTGGATATATGACACTTGTAGTATCATTTTTTGGGAGTTTGGGAATCAAATATGATGATTTGGATGAGTTTGGAATAGGATTCCCGTAACTGGTATTTCTGTAGTTTCGCCATAACTGCTTGATCGATCGATTGACCAAAGAGCATCGATCGATCGAATGATCGATCGATCGACCCACTTCCATCGATCGATTGACCCCTCCTGGGAAACTCATATTTCCCTTTTACATAGTTTAATTCTATTTAAATGAGTAGTAATCTTTGGATAATATTGTTAGAGCATCTTGGGACATAAATAGGACTAGTAGGACATTATAAAAATGGAGCATTGAATGTACGACGAAATTAGGGTTAATGGGGAGTGAATTACACTTAAGGAATAATGAAAACGGGTGTTTAAAGGAGTGAGACTCGTAAGGATGTTACGTCGTAAAATAAAAGAGTACCTACTGAAATTACACTTAGGGAGATAGGATACTACGAGTGATATGAAGTAAGTTTGGAATAATCCAATAAATATGAATAAAAGGGACAAGCCATTATACGGGATAATCTAGTAATGTGTACAAAGAATGAATATCATAAGTATGGGTCGTGGGTGACCTAATTTAGAAATGGGAATGGTAGTATACATATATATGACTGTGTGTGTGCATCTATTATGTACGTGTAAAAATCATGCCCGCGCTACTTGCTATCACTGAGGTTACCACGTCGGGGCAGTCTTATCTCGATGGGACCTTTATGGGGGATATTGACTTGTACCCTAGAACATAGGAATCCTTAGTACAGGCTATGGGATCGATAGTCAGACGGTCCTAAGAGACGTGAGGGTATGTGTTGACCTCTTAGTGACTTGGAACTTTGTTTCGCCTCAATTTGCATGTGTTTTGTGTTAATACAGTTCGAGAGTGATTCCGAACTAGTATTTCCCTTAGTACGAGTGATACGGGGACTTGATAGCGGAGTATGCAATCACCATAAATTTATGTGGGGTGCCGATAATATATATATATATTATACAAGTGATTAATATATATATATATATATATATATATATATATACTTAAAATTTGGAAACTTTCTACTGTGACTAAAAGTAGTTAAGTAATGAATAAATATTTTGAATTGGATTTAATGGTTTGAAAAGTTTGAGGCAATACTAAATGACTTTATAATGAAATTAAATTCTTATGGAAACTTGAATCTCATAAATTAATTATCTCAGCCCAGTAATTTTCGGCAATGAAACTTTATGAGGAATTAGGATAAGCTAAACTGTTGGGATGAATAGTACAATAGGTGTGCACATTAAAAGAGAGGTGAGAATTTCTCAAGGGAGTGCCTCACACTAATATGGTTGTTGCATTAGCCGGTAAGCATTTTAAATACTTGCTAAACTAAATTTTAAACTTTTTTACAATCGGGATCTGACCCGTTTCCTGTTATCTCTTCTCTCTCGTATATATATGTATATATTACAGGTGCCCAGACACAGGGGCGTCATGCTTAGGATTCTTTGGAAGGAACGTGCTGCAGCTTAGGTGGGAGTTGCAGACCTTTTGCTTAGACGACCTCATTATTGATTCCACTACTAGTCCTGTTTTATCCAGTTGGGCATGTGTCGCCCTTTTTCCCTTATTCAGTTGGTTTTTACCATAGATTGTGATTCATTTACTTTCAGTAGTTATACTTTAGGATTGTTACTGTTTGGATGTTTTCCTTTGAAGTTTTAAAGTTGGAATTAATTAGTTGAATGCTTAAATTGCTTGGATTATATTTTCCAGTCTAGTTGTCGTGTGACTCTTAAACAATGACTTTTGAAAGGTGTTATTATTGGTTTTAAATTAAATATGGAATTAATGTTTTAAAAATGGTTTTATCACTTAGCTTAATTATTTAGGGTGTTTAATTTGAAAAGTTATTTTGCGACAGTGATGCTAAGAATGAACCAACCGTTCACCTTGGTTATAATTTAATAAAGGACTGATCACCCGGTATTTAATTAGGTGGGGTGTCACACACATGAGTTATATATGCTCCATTTAAATTCATCCTCAGTCCATGCAGTCACAGATTTTTAAGTAGTTACGTTATCTACGGTGACAGTGGGAGGCATCCACCCTCTTTCACACACTTATTCTTTGTTTTTGGCTCCCATGGCTTCTCCCACTTGCACCCACTCTTCACTCTCTCATTTGGATTTTCGAAAATGTGTTAAGGATGCCACACCCTATCGCTCTTAGGGTTTAATAACTCATTTCCTTTTTTAGACCGGGGGGCTTAATAAAAAGGGTTCAAACACTCTTATGTGGGCCCAATATGCCTAAAATACCCCTAGACTCATTTACTGCCCTTGGGTACTCTTTTCCTACTATTTTGACCCTTCTGGACTCAACTGTGCCCTCAGAATTGTCATCCGAATTAATTTATAACATTCTTTAATTTTTTACCTAAAAAATGCGACACAAAAATTGTCACACCCCAAACCAATATCCATACTAATCATTTCTTATTAGAATAATTAGACCATACTCTGGAACCCATTGGAAATATAATTCATTTATCAATATTTTCCAACACAATGTGCACAATGAACATAATATTATTCTTATTCCATACCGAAATCAATATCAGCGTTGTAATTAAGTAGACATACAATAATGTGATTAACTATGATCAACTCAATCCATGCTAACTCAATATATACAATATGTGAGTGTATTAAAACCTCAGTGTGACAATGACAAAACCCCCATGTCTAATCCCCAGCTCGTTCTAACGGTGCAACTCTCAAATTCTGATCATATAACATCCTAACTGGTAGCGTACAACCCTGAAAATGTTAAAATATAAACCGTAAGCATTAAGCTTAGTGATGTACTCCTTCCCTGAAATGAAATAACAGTTCTATATCAAATCTGTGGATATTAATCCAACCAATCATGCCATACAATGAATTAACAGTTACATATATCAAATCTGTGGATATTAAATCCAACCAATCCTGCCATATAATGAATTAACAGTTATATATCAAATCTGTGGATATTAAATCTAATCAATCCTGCCATATAATGAATTAACAGTTATATATCAAATCTGTGGATATTAAATCCAATCAATCCTGCCATATAATGAATTAACAGTTATATATCAAATCTGTGGATATCAAATCCAATCAATTCTACCATATAATGAATTAACAGTTATCTATCAAATCTGTGGATATTAAATCCAATCAATCCTGACATATAATGAATTAACAGTTATATATCAAATATGTGGATATTAAATCCAATCAATACTGCCCGTTGGCAACAACAAATCCTGGATCATAAGGCCCAAATAATTCTGCCCATTGGCAAGGATAATTTTGCCCATCGACAATAGTATGTCTTCCCATTGGCAATAGTAATTCTGCCCATTGGCAATAAGAAGTCTGCCCGTTGGCAATAGTAACTCTTCCCATTGTCAATAATAAGTCTGCCCATTGCCAATAGTAATTCTGCCCATTGGCAATAATAAGTCTGCCCATTGGCAATAATAAATCCTAGAACATAAGTTCCAACAAATCATTGGATCTTTGTCCAATTCCAATCTTGGATCATAAGACCCAAACAAATTTTGGATATTTTAATATCCAAACAAATCCTGAAGACCGAAGTATTCAAACAAATCCTGGATCATGAGACCCAAACAAATCCTGGATATTTTAATATCCAAACAAATCCTGAATACCAAAGTATTCAAACCAATCCTGGATCATGAGACCCAAACAAATCCTGGATATTTAATATCCAAACAAATCCTGAATACCTAAGTATTCAAACAAATCCGCTCTTAGAGCTATATTTATATTTATATATGAAACAAATCATAAGTACACTCACCTTGTTAATTTAATAGGCTTTCCTTTTCCTTTATTTGGCACTTGTTCAACTGGTTCTTATTCCCTTTCTTTGGGACTTTTATGTAATTTCCAAGGATTTTTCTCCAAATTTTCTCCTCACTTTCTTCCTAAACTTTCCAATTCTATCTTCCTCTCAAGCCAAACTCTTTAATGGATGAGTTATGCTGAAGGAGGGGCTTATTCAAAGCCTTTAAAGTCAGCCAAAACCAACCTCCTTCTTTAACCAATCAAAATCCACCATTTGTTAGCCTAATAAGACGAAATATCATTTAACAAATGGATAAATTTGTCCCTGCTTCCTAATTCCAGCATAACTTCTCGCTCGGACCTCCGTTTAACACACCGTTTATCGTGTTACAAACCAAATTCATATATATACAACTATTTAGTTTATACCTCAAGTCAACTATTATATCATACAGGGCAAAACTAGCCTTAAACATCAACATTCCTACCGAAAACGTCAAAATCTCCCATTTGTAACTAATTCGACATTTTCACGCTTTCTGAAGGTAGGATTAGACTAAACAAAATAACTTAACATCATATATATTACTAACACACTACTCATATCACATAAGCTAAGCATGCTTTAAGCATAATTAATCATAATTATATTCAAGTTGTCACAATTCTCCCCATGTTAGGAAATTTCGTCCCCGAAATTGACATACCTTGGTTGTCCGAATAAAACAAATACGGATAATGCATATTCATGATAGCCTTACTCTCCCATGTAGCCTCTTCCATGGAATGCCTTCTCCACACAACTTTCACAAGTGGGATCACTTTTGATCTCAACATTTGTTCCTTCCTGTCCAGGATAGCAAGTGGTTCTTCCACATAACTCAAGTCTTCCTTCAACTCAATAGGTTGCTCCACTAACACATGTGAAGGAGCCGCTACATACTTTCTTAACATAGAAACATAGAAAACATCATGTAATCGAGTTAACTCTAGTGGTAACGCTAACTTGTAGGCAACCATCATGACTTTCTCAAGAATTTCATAAGGTCCAATGTAGCGTTGACTTAATTTACCTTTCTTTCCAAATGTCATAACTCCCTTCCATGGCGATGTCCGAAGAAACACATAATCCCCTTTTTGAAATTCTAAATCTTTCCGTTGCTTATCCGCATAACTTTTCTGTCTTCTTTGAGCTGTTCTCATTCTATCTTGAATAATCTTCACTTTTTAAGTGGTGACTTCAATCAACTCTGGACCCTCTATCTTCCTTTCACCAACTTCACCCCAACATACGGGTGTACGACATGGTCTGCTATACAACGCTTCATATGGTGTCATACCAATAGTAGATTGAAAACTATTATTATATGCAAATTCTATCAAAGGCAAATATTCATCCCAATTTCCTTTAAAATCAAGCACACAAGCTCTAAGTATATCTTCCAAAATATGTATTGTCTTTTCAGACTGCCCATTTGTCTGAGGATGAAAACATGTACTAAACTTTAAGTTAATACCCATAGCATACTGCAAGTTGTCCCAAAATCTAGATGTAAAAGTAGGGTCCCTGTCTGAAACAACAGAAACAGGTGCTCCATGTAATCGAATAATTTCATTAACATACAATCTAGCATACCTATCAACTGTATACGTAGTCTTGACTGTTAGAAACTGAGCTGACTTGGTTAACCTGTCTACTACTACCCAAATTGAATCTGACCCCTTCTGAGATCGAGTAAGCCCAACCACAAAATCCATCGTTACACGATCCCATTTCCACTCCGGTATTGGCAACGGTTGAAGTAAACCAGCAGGTTTCTAATGCTCCACTTTCACATGCTAACATATAAGGCACCTAGCAACAAAATCAGCTATTTCCTTCTTCATATTATTCCACCAATAATGCTCCTTCAAATCCCTGTACATTTTAGAACTACCAGGATGCATAGTATAAATGGAATTATGAGCCTCATATAAAATTTCCTCTTTCAATTAACCCACATTAGGCACACATGACCACTGCTTATACAATAAAGTTCCATCATTCACAATACAAAAATCTTCAGACTTACCATCTCGGACATCTTGTCGTTTCTTCTCAAGAAAAGGATCTTGACTTTGCAAATCATGAATATGGGTAGCTAACAAAGGCCTCACGCTTACATGAGCAAAGAACTTGTCCCCATCTGCTAGCTTAAATTCTACTCCCATTAATATCAACTCCATGATTTGGAAAAATCTAGCACACCGAATACAAGATAACCTGTCCGAAGCCTTTCTACTTAAAGAATCTGCAACTACATTTGCCTTCCCTGGGTGGTAGTTAATTGTACAATCATAATCTTTAATTAACTCCATCCATCGCCTATGCCTCAAATTCAACTCCTTCTGAGTAAATAAATACTTAAGGCTTTGATGGTTAGTAAAAATTTCACATACCTCACCATATAGAAAATGACGCCATAATTTCAAAGCAAACACAATAGCAAAAAGTTCCAAATCATGTGTATGATAATTACGTTCATGTGTACGCAATTGCCTAGAAGCATAAGAAATAACATTACCATGCTGCATAAAAACAACCCAACCCTTGATGTGAAGCATCGGCATAAATAACAAAACTATCTCCACCATGCGGAATAGTAAGAACAGGTGCAGTTACTAACCTCTTTTTCAATTCATCAAAACTATTTTTGCAATCAGAATGCCATTCAAACTTAACATCTTTCCGAGTTAGTTTAGTCATTGGTAAGGCAATCAAAGAAAATCCCTTAATAAACCTTCTAGAATACCCAGCCAAACCCAAAAAAACTCCTCACCTCAGTCACATTATTGGGACTCTCCCATTTTACCATAGCTTCTACCTTTTTAGGATCAACACATATACCATCTCTAGAAATAACATGGCCTAAAAATACAACTTGTGATAGCCAAAATTCACACTTGCTAAACTTAGCATACAACTTCTTATCTCTCAACAGATTCAAAATAGTTATGAGATGCTTTTCATGTTCAACTATATCATGTGAATAAATCAGAATGTCATCAATAAAAACTATCACAAATGAATCAACAAAATAATGCAGTACCCGGTTCATAAGATCCATAAATACATCTGGAGCATTAGTCACCCCAAAAGGCATCACAAGAAATTCAAAATGGCCATACCGAGTACAAAAAGAAGTTTTAGAAATATCACTTTCCTTCACCCTCAACTGATGATAACCTGATCATAAGTCTATCTTTGAAAACACTTTAGCTCCGTGCAACTGATTAAACAAATCATCTATATGAGGTAAAGGATACTTGTTCTCAATTGTAGCTTTATTCAGTTGCCTTTAATCAATACACAAACGCATAGTAGAATTTTTTTCTTTTTCACAAATAAAACTGGCGCACCCCATGGAGATGAACGAGGTTGTATAAACCCCCTACCAAGTAAATCATGCAACTGAATCTTAAGTTCTTTTAATTCAACCGGTGCCATTCTATACGGTTCCATAGAAATAGGGTATGTCCCTGGTGCGAATTCAATACTAAATTCAATTTCTCTTTCTGGAGGTAAACCAAGCAACTCATTAGGAAACACTTCTGGAAAATCCCGTATAACAGGATCATCAACTAATTGTAAGGCCCCCTTTTTAGTGTCAAGAACATACGCAATAAAACCCTCACAACCCTTACTCAATAATTTCCTCGTCCGAATAGCAGAAATGATGCAACTGGGAACAATTTCGTTTCCCCCACAAATTTAAATTCAGGCTCACCAGGCATATTAAAAATAACTTCCTTATAGAAACAATCCATAGATGCATGATATTTAGATAACCAATCCACTCCCAGAATTATATCAAAATCAGAAATATCCAATGGAAGTAGATTTATAATTGTATCTCTAACCCCCACAGTTAAAACACAATCACGAAAAACATATTCAGCTACAACCATATCCCCTGTAGGCATATAAATACCCAACCCCACATCTAAATGAGTACATGGTCTATTAAGATATATAGAAAATGCATATGACACAAAAGAATGTGTGGGACCGGGATCAATCGAAACATAAGCACTTCTATTACTAATAGAAAGTGAACCTGTCACCACATCCGAAGTAACTTGAGCTTCTTTCATCGTAAAGGCTCGTCCACCTGGCCTGAAACCACTAGCTTGTCCCATGACCCAAGTTTCATCTATAATAACCGAGTTATAACAACCAACACAAACAGTTTATAATACTAAATTATTGGTTGGTACATAAATAATTCATAAATATCAAATCAACTCAATAACTGCCATCTAACCGTCACACACGTCCAGAATTAATAACCTAAACGCTCTGATACCACTAATCGTCTTACCCCAAACCCAATATCCATACTAATCATTTCTAATTAGAATATTTAGATCATAATCTTGAGCCCATTGGAAATATAATTCATTTATCAATATTTTCCTACATAATGTGCACAATGAACATAATATTATTCTTATTCCATACCGAAATCAATATAAGAGTCGTAATTAAGCAGACATACAATAATGTGATTAACTATGATCAACTCAATCCATGCTAACTCAATATATACAATATGTGAGTGTATTAAAATCTCAGTGTGACAATGACAAAACCCCCATGTCTAATCCCCGGCTCTTTCTAACGGTGCACCTCTCAAATTCTGATCATATAACATCCTAGATGGTAGCGTAAAACCCTGGAAATGTTAAAATATAAATTGTAAGCATTAAACTTAGTGAGGTACTCCTTCCCTGAAATGAAATAACAGTTCTATATCAAATCTGTGGATATTAATCCAACCAATCCTGCCATATAATGAATTAACAGTTATATATATCAAATCTGTGGATATTAAATCCAACCAATCCTACCATATAATGAATTAACAATTATATATCAAATATGTGGATATTAAATCTAATCAATCCTGCCATATAATGAATTAACAGTTATATATCAAATCTATGGACATTAAATCCAATCAATCCTGCCCGTTGGCAATAACAAATCCTGGACTATAAGGCCCAAATAATTATGCCCATTGGCAATGATAATTTTTTCCATCGACAATAGTATGTCTGCCCATTGGCAATAGTAATTCTACCCATTGGCAATAAGAATTCTGCCCATTAGCAATAGTAATTCTTCCCATTATCAATAATAAGTCTGCCCCATTGGCAATAAGAAGTCTGCCTATTGGCAATAGTAATTCTGTCCATTGGCAATAATAAGTCTTCCCATTGGCAATAACAAATCCTGGAACATTAGTTCCAATAAATCATTGGATCTTTGTCCAATTCCAATCCTGGATCATAAGACCCAAACAAATCCTGGATATTTTAATATCCAAACAAATCCTGAATACCGAAGTATTCAAACAAATCCTGGATCATGAGACCCAAAAAAATCCTAGATATTTTAATATCCAAACAAATCCTGAATACCAAAGTATTCAAACCAATCCTGGATCATGAGACCTAAACAAATCCTGGATATTTTAATATCCAAACAAATCCTGAATACCTAAGTATTCAAGCAAATCCGCTCTTAGAGCTATATTCATATTTATATATGAAACAAATCATAAGTACACTCACCTTGATAATTTAATAGGCTTTCCTTTTCCTTTGTTCGGCACTTGTTCAACTGGTTCTTATTCCCTTTCTTCGGGACTTTTACGTAATTTCCACATATTTTTCTCCAAATTTTCTGCTCACTTTCTTCCTAAACTTTCCAATTCTCTCTTCCTCTCAAGCCAAACTATTTAATGGTCGAGTTATGCTGAAGGAGGGTCTTATTTAAAGTCTTTAAATTCGGCCAAAACCAACCTCCTTCTTTAACCAATCAAAATCCACCATTTGTTAGCCTAATAAGACGAAATATGATTTAATGAATGGACAAATTTGTCCCTGCTTCATAATTCCATCATAACTTCTCGCTCGGACCTCCATTTAATACGCCGTTTATCGTGTTACAAACCTAATTCATATATATACAACTATTTAGTTTATACCTCAAGTCAACTGTTATATCATACAGGGCAAAACTAGCCTTAAACATCAACATTCCTACCGAAAACTTCAAAATCTCCCATTTGTAACTAATTCGACATTTTCATGCTTTCTGAAGGTAGGATTAGACTAAACAAAATAACTTAACATCATATATATTACTAACACACTACTCATATCAGATAAGCTAAGCATTCTTTAAGCATAATTAATCATAATTATATTCGGGTTGTCACAAAAATAATCCAAATAATTAATCTCAATTTTCCAATTAAAATAAATCCTCCAATTTAAATAATTTCTCCAAATCAAATAGTTTACTCCAGATCATAAATTTAATTTCTCCCAATAATATTATTTTTCCCAAAAATAATTAAATTAAAGTCCTCGAATATACGAGGTGTTACATGAGAGTGGCGAGAGAGAGTGAATCCTAGGTAAGAGAAGCTTTGGGAGAGAGTTTTTTTAATTGAGAGAGAGAACGGGGACTTGACCAACAAGGTGTCTAGTCCTACGAGAGATCTCCAAGAATCCGTGGAGTCTCATGAAACTTAAAACCCTTGTATCCTAACTCGAGAAAGATCTCAAATATGCCCGGGAGGTCACGGTAACTATCGAGGATACATCGAAGAAGGTAGGTAAGAGGCTCCTCGGCACCACTTTAGGAAATATCGAGAGGCAAGGAATAGATTATGATGGTGCATCCAGTTCCTATGTCGCACCCGAGACGGTTCCCGAGTTTTTGATGGACCCTTATGGCCCTCGACGGAATACATCTAGGCAGCCTAACCCACCTAGAAGAGTTGAACCTAGAAAAGTAAATCGAGGTAGACCCAAACCTATCTATGTTTGCACCTTTTGCAAAAGAAGAGGTCACCTTAGAGAGTTTTGCTATAAATTAAGTAGAATTAGTCGTACACCACTTGAGCGACTTTTCTAGTCTTATGGAGCAAGTTGAATTTCTAGTCGCGACTTCACATAGTTTAATGGAAGAATTTCAAAGATTGTCTTTGACTCCAACATTCCGACTAGCGTCAACAAAAATAACGGCAAACTAAAGGTTACCACCACTTGGGTGCCTAAGCGAGACGAGAAAGCCCTTGTTGTTCATGTTGCTCGTAATGGTATTTTGATAGTGGATGTTCTAGGCACATGACCGGTGATGTCTCATTTTTTATCCACCTAAGGATCACAAGGAAGGTAAAGTCATCTTTGGAGATAGGAGTATATCTAGAATTTTAGGATGTGGCGGTGTTGAGATACCCGAATTTCTTAAGCTAGATGATGTGTTGTAAATGAAGGGGTTAAAAGTGAACTTGATTAGCATAAGCCAACTGTGCGATGTAAACATCGCGGTAAAACTTAACCGGTTCGAATGCAATGTTTATGATTATTCCATTAAACTTTTACTACAAACTGTGAGGAAGGAAGATAATTGTTATGGAATTGTGCCCAAGTCCTCTTTTATGGGAAACAGTGCCACGATCTCCACTATGGACCTTCGGCACCAATGGCTAGGTCACATGTACTTTAGAGACCTTAAGAGATTAGTGAAAAAGGACCTAGTACGTGGCTTACCATCACTTGGGAAACCAAGTTCCTCGATTTGTGGACCTTGGCAACAATGTAAACAATTTGAAGTCCCCATCGAAAGTTGAATATCATTACCACCTCTCGTGTTTTGGAGTTAATTCACATGGATCTTATGGGTCCTACTTACTCGGAGAGCTTAGGTAGTTAGAGATATATTCTCATAATGGTCGATGACTTTTCTAGATACTCGATTATAGGATTCCTTTGAGAAAAGTCTGATGCAGTTGAGTTCCTTACAACCAAGTGTCGTGTCCTACCAAACCAACATGGTGTCACTATTAATCGAATGCGTAGTGACAACGTCACTGAATTTAACCAAGCAAAAGTGGATAGCTATTGTGATGAAGTGGGCATTAAATATGATTTTTGACGGTTTGTACTCCTTAGCAAAATGGGATTGTTGAGAGGAAGAATCGTACGATATAAGAGATGGTTAGATCCATACTTCTTGGGAGAAACATGCCTAGACATTTTGGGTAGAGGCGGTGATGACGGCATGCCATATAGTGAATAGATATATCTTCATACGCACACACTTCACACGCCTTGTGAGTTGTAGACAAAGAAGAAACCCAACTTATCATATTTTTGTGTCTTTGGGAGTACATGATACATCTTGCCAGATAAAGAGCCCTTAGGAAAGTTTGACTGCCAAAGTGATAAGGGGATATTTTCAAGATATTCATCGATGAGTAGGGCTTATCAGGTTTATAATATGTCTAGATCTAAGGTTATGAAGTCAATAAACGTCACGATTAGAAATGATGAGCAACCGACATTTATTGCTCCTAGCCCCCAGTGTGAAGATGATTGATAAGCACCCAAAAGTGTACATTTTATACCCTGAATAGACATATTTTAGTTGCTAATTCTTGGAAATTTGAGTTTTATATGCTTAATTGTTTATTGTATAGCTCAAATGCATGTTGCGGTGTTCAAATGCTCAAATCAAGGAAATTACAACAAAAATGTAGCTTAGCTGTAACAACCCTCGCGTTTGAGAACTTATTTTATATTAAGTCACTGTGTGAAGTAATTATATAAAATGTTGGGTAATGAAGTAAATATTAATTAAATGAGTTGAAAGTTAATATTTACTAGATTGTTGCATATTTACTGTATGTGTATGTAAATATCATCATGCTACATTTTATAGTGGCATATGCTTTAAATGACATTTACGGTTTAAATGAAACCGAAACTTGAAATGATTTATAAAATTTCCAAATGATAATTTAGAGGGCGTAGTTAGTCCTGAAATGTGCGAGATAGTCAAAATAAGTGCCATATTGTATATTTATATTTCGGACACTTTTGAGTGGTTTTAGCTTAAATGTGTAGTTGTGAGTAATTTTAATGTGGTATTAACCATTTAAGTTAGGAATTTTAGACTAAAGCCACGATTTAGTCTTGCGCCTCATTTATTTCTCTTAAGTGTAATTACTAATCTAGAGAGGAAGAGAGAGGAAGAAGAAAATTGGAGATTGAAGCTTGGATTGTTGCTACCACAAGATAAATATGAGATTTCAATCTCAAGGAAAGTTTTTTACTTGCTAATATGTGATTTAAGATGAATAAATTGTATTGATTGTTGTGTATTAGAAATAATGGAATAGATATGGATTTTATGGTGTTTGAGCCCTAATTATGGTTTATGTTCATGATATTGTGGATTATAGTAGTTGATAATCATGTAGGATGGTTTGGGGTAGATTAATGTTGATGGATGTATGTAAAAATGGAGTAGGATTTGGTTTTGGGGAAAAACTAGGGTTCACAACCCATAACCCACTCTTGGCAAATTCACAGGGTCGAATCGATTCACTAAGGGGTCAGCCTACAGGTCTGCAAATCCGAATCGATTCGGGTTAAGGCCGAATCGATTTGGCAGAGGCAGAAACTTGGATTCTTCATCCGAATCGATTTGGTTTTGGGCGAATCGATTCGCTGCTTGGGGACTTACACATAGATGATAAAGTGTCATTTTCCTTAGTAAGTTAGCTTGAACTTAGGAGTCGTAAAGATATATACTGGGAGACTTTAGGGGCTCAATTGAGGTATATAAAACCTTGTGACTTGTAGAAATATTGTGATTTCTTGGAGACTAATTTGGGAACTTATTATATGATGAAAGAAAATGATGATGTTAAATGACTACGGTTTCGGATAAAATGAAACATACACATGGCAAATGGAAATAAAATATGGTAAATAAT
The DNA here is from genome assembly GCA_949130495.1 of Sambucus nigra. Classification (NCBI taxonomy): domain Eukaryota; kingdom Viridiplantae; phylum Streptophyta; class Magnoliopsida; order Dipsacales; family Adoxaceae; genus Sambucus; species Sambucus nigra. The sequence continues at coordinate 207,307,511 of OX422208.1, forward strand.
AATTTTCTTAAACACATCTCTCTAAATGCTATCATAAGGGAAGTTCGCGCGTGAGGTGAAGTCCCCTAGCTAGTGAATGCAGGGTGAATATAGTCCTCGACCATATGATCGTTTGTTATATGTTTATTCTGTGCTAGTGAGGTAATTCTGGGTGTGGTTATGACTCACTCGCAGGCATATGGCCACTTCCCGACATTGCGTTAGGTGCCCAGGTTGTCTTGGTTGATAGGCACTGGAAGATGATAGTCATTTAGGATCGCACACAGTGGGGAAACCCAGACGGGCGGTCTTAGAATCGTTATATGTATATGAATATAACTATTCTTATTCAAGTTGGACTTGATTTATGATAAATGCCATAAAGAGCATATAACTATAATTATGTTTCACGATGATAAATGGAACAATGAAATGGAACGGAGTATAATGGAGGCTTTTAATTAATGTTAATCATTCATATTCTTTTGCATAACTAAATTTAAACTTATCATTATTTAAATTTCCTTAGTTGATGCTTTAAAATTGTATAATAGATTCACATCTTTATCAATCATGATTATCTGTTCATAATTGTCATACTCTTTATTCATCTGGTGATCATATAAAACCGGGCCCTGACCCGTTCATGTTTCTTGTTGTGCATGAATCTTATATTCGCTCCATAGTTATAATACTCGTATTAATATATAACTCCAACTATACTTTCAATATAATAAATAACTTTCCGGTTTTAACACCTACAAATTCGTTCCATAGTTAAGATGACCAAATTTGACTCTAAGTCCCCAAATAAAAGCAAAAGACATAAATTAGAAAATTCGACCACATGTCCACCAAATTTATCACCATAATTCGGTGACATTTCATTGAGTATAAATAAATTTTACATTGAATACGACAATTGTACATACTCGTTGACTTGCCCCTAAAATTTGTCACCACATCCGACGACATGCCCACAAGAATAAATACAATTTTTACATTCAACGTACACAATTTGTGACTTAGACTCCAATTTGCGACTTAGACCCCAAAATAGTCACCAGATTCGGCGTCATGTCTCTAAATATGTTCAATTTTCAAATTTAACTATTACATTTTTATGCGTACTCATAAATTTCATACTAAATTTGGTCACTGTCTTTGAGGATTTGGTGAACAAAGTTGCATATTTGAGGATATTAATGTATTTTTGAAATTTTAATAGATTTTGAATCCTATGTTAGTATGTATTTCCTTTTGAGTTGTTTATGGGTTATATTTGAGATAGAAAATGTTTTTTATGATCAAATTCTGATTTTCGGTACCCCACTAATCTCATTGATATGGTAACAACCTCTTCTTCATAAAATAAGTGCCACCTTGGATTGCATCTCATTTGTTTTCCTTTTATCTCTCCTTAAAAATAAAAAACTACACAATATTCCTTGCCTCGTCAGAGTTCTTGCCACATCACCTTGGATCTACAAGTGCTCCCTGCCTCGTCAGAGTTCCTCTGTTTTCTGAAACACCATTTTCCATAAATCCATAATTATTTCTTGCTAGTGATTTGGTTCAATATTGGCATAATATACTCTACTAATAAGAGTCACCACGCAGTGTTTGGCATGAGAAACACCATTATCTGCAACACCATTATCTGCAATAGTATAGAATCAACATTAGTTGAAAATGCCCAAATCACTTTATCATCCAAAATCAATCGAGTGATCTTATGTTCCTCAATAAGGACATTGAAGAAATCACAAATATGGTACTTGAAAGAATTCGTAACCATGACATTGGCATAAAAATAATCACAGTCAAACCAAGACTATATCGTATATGGACTTCATATTGAATCAGAGGATGTTTAAGCTTCAAAGATCCTTGGTTTAAGGTATGAAGTTTATGCCCAATAGGGAACAACTCACACTCCGTGAAGTTTCGGTTGTGAAGATGTCGCCAAATCTAAGAAGATGCGTTACTTGCAAGCGCTCTGGCCACACCCATGTTCTAAAGTTGTCTATTAATTTCAAATAGTGTGAAGCTATTTTGAATGCTTGATGTGTTCTTCATTTCAGAATTGATATAGAATTTCATAAACTAATTATTTGATGTCCATTACCTCTTTTTGATAGGTAGTACAGAGGGCACCCCATCTTCTAGGCGGCGAGGTAGAGAAAGTGCAAAACCATGGAAGGGATGGGGCAAAGACAAAAAGATAATTGATTGGAATGAAAACTGTCAACCAATTGGTGATGAAGCTCCAAAGTTGGCAACTCAGTTGACTTATTTTGCACGATAAGGGAACTTATTTCTGTTGGATGTGCCATCTTGGGATGTAAGGACATTTTTCTCTTGTCCGATATCTTACATTTGTGTATGTCGTACGCCGCTACAAAAGGCACGTCACTTCATGATCTCACATGATGGCCTCTATCCAAATTCTTGGAATCAAGAATTCAACATCTCCATCATGTGTCCCACATCCGCCTCAACGACTTCACGTTCCACGATTTTAGGCACTTTATGCAAGTGGTACGCAAGAGAAGTCAAAACAATAAAAGAAGGCAACATAACAAAGTTTAAGGGCATTTTAGTAATTTTATAACCACCATTTGGAGGTTCGGTCAACTGGAAAGCTGAAGAGCTCGACGCCTTGAAGATACTGGAAGAAACAGAACCTCAATCCGAGCTAGGGTGAAGAAGTTATGGTCCTTTGAAAATGGAGAAAATTTCGAGAAAATCCTTGGAAGAATGTTGTGCGATTTTTTGGCCCAAAACCAGCGAAGTTTCGTGAACCGAAGGGCAAAACGGTTCGGGGGGTGAATCGGTTCGAGGTACAAGCCGAACCGATTCGGGGTACCTGATGCTGGCAAGAGTTCCAAAATATTAAAATTCCTTTTGACTTCCTTATAAAAGCCAACTTAGGGAGAGTTTTTTTTTCAAGACTTGGAGAGACGTTTTTTAGAGTTCTATTAGCTCAAGTCTTCATATTTTTGAGTCCCAAAACTCATGTTTTGATTCACACATCATTCTCATACTTTTGTGAATCCTTTTGAAATCCAAGAACATTTCTTTGCTTTTGTTCATACTTGTGGACAAGCCGTCTTTCTTCTTCATTGCTGCTCATCTGGAGTTCCTGTGGGAGATTCCAGCCAATGACATCAAAACTGACACCTGGGGGTATTTCTGTGTCACACTTATTTTCATTATAAACCGTGTAACCGTATATTACAAATTATAGTGAAAATAAAAAGGTTTTGCCCCTTTGGGGGATTTTTCCTCATTTGTGTGTTTTTATGTGTGATTAAAAATTCTTTCATGATCATATGATTTTTAATCACACCTAGATGCATGTTTTAGGATTTAATTAAAAAACTGAGATTTAATTAAATAATTTCCTTATTTGAACGCACGCGCACTCTTCAAATTGGTATCAAAGCCAATTATACAATTATATCGTGTAATTTTCCACAAAATTTTTCTAAGATATCAATTTTCTGAAAAAAATGATTTTTGAGAAAGGGCGTGTTCAATAGTGAAATTATATAATAAAATGCCAGTTTTTTACGGGACAAACTATGATTACTGGAAAGCCCGCATGAAATCTTCTTTAAAAGCCATTGATGAACGTGTTTGGATTTTGGTTGAAAGAGGGTGTACACCTCCCTCCATCACTGTTGCGAACGTGACTAGTTTAAAATCTTTCACTACTTGGACTGAAGAAGAATTTAAATGGTCATCTTTTAATTCAAAGGGTTTAAGTGCTATTTTCGAATCCGTCACTCCTGACAAGTTCCGTCGCATAATGACATGCACCACGTCAAAAGAGGCATGGGATGTTTTATAACTTACACATGAAGGAACTAATGCTCTGAAAGAGTCTAAACTGCAAAATTTGACAACTCAATTTGAAACTATCACCATGCTTGAGACTGAATGTTTTGATGAATTTTATGTTAGACTGTTCGATATTGTTAACACTGGCTTTAATCTTGGTGAACACATTCCTAATGCTAGAGTTGTTAAAAAGATTCTTAGATCACTACATAAGTGTTTTATCCCTAAAGTCACTGTGCTAAATTCTATGGGTAATTTAAACACGCTTAAATTGGAGGAACTTGTATGAGACTTACAAACGTATGAAATTGATATGTTTCCTAAATATGTCAAGCCTAAAGATAAGGAAATTGCACTTAATGCCCAGGATAGAAAGATTGAGGGGTCGGTAAGAAAGAGGGTAGAGTCATCTAGAAAAAGAGAGATAGAAACATCAGATTCTGAGTGTGACCTTGATTTAGACGATTTGGCCCTGCTTGCTAAAAAATTCAAGAAAATTCTCAAATTCAAGAAAAATGGTAATTTCAAAGATAAAAAGAATTTTGAGAAAAGTAAATTTGAAAAGAAAAATGAAAAAGATTTTAAAGACCCTCTTAAGAAAGACAATGAGAGATGTTATGACTGCGACCTTAAGGGTCATAAAGCTTTTGAGTGTGCTACTAGGCTGAATAGAGAAAAGGGCAAAGTTTTCCTTAATGCTACCTTTAGTGACGACAGTGAGGTTGAGTCGGTGGACTTTGGAGACAAGTCACCGCATGAGTGTAACTTCACCGCATTCATGGCTAGTCATGTGAGTTCTTCTAGTGCTCCTCACGATGATGAGGATGTTACTTCATAGGGACACCTCAAAAGTGAGAGCGATGTGAGTGAGGGGGAGGTTGATTCAAGTGAGAGCGAGAGTGATCTCCAATGCTCCTACGCTAAGTTATATACCAAGTCATTTAAAACCAAAGAGCGTAACAAAGAGTTAGTTCTTAGGATCACCGCTTTAGAGAAAGATTTAAGACTGTTTGGAGAGAGAGAGAGAGACTTGGTGTGAGAATGAAAAAAAAAAAGACAAACTGGAGAAGATAAGATGTTTTGAGTGCGATGGGATAAGGCACAAGAAATTTGAGTGTCCCACTAGACTTAGGAGAAGGGGATAGAAAGTTGCCATGCCCACTACCCTAAGCGATACTGAGGACGAGGATGGAGATGAAAGAGTGATCCGAAAAGCTTTTAGAAAGTTATTTATCGAGATTATGGAAACAAAAAGGTCAAATAGGATCCTAGGTCTTCGGATTTGTGAGTTGAAGGAAGAGAATGATGAGCTAAAAAGGGAAAAATGTGACTTGACCAACACGGTGTCTAGTCTGACGACATGCGTATCCCATCTCGAGGATAATCTCAAATAAGCACGGGAGGTCCAAGTCTCGTTAGAGAACGCATCTGAAAAGGTTGATAAGATGGTTCCCTATCCCATTTTGAATGAGGTTGGAAAAGGTAATGACGGTGTATTCACTATTTTTAATGCGCCCGAGCCTATATCCACTTTAGTGAGTGAGTCTCATGGGTGCCCGTCTAGGAAAGCTCATCCAAAAATTCTTGATAAATTAATTCCTAGACCGGTTTATGTTTGCTCCCACTGCAAGAAGCGAGGACATCTTAGGGAGTTTTGTTCTAAGTTGGGTTTTGTGCCATATCATGCCACTTCAAACGTCCCCGCACATGCACCCATTCATGATGCTTTGCTTGCACATAATGATAGAGAGTTTGCACATATTCGCGAGCAAGTGAAGTTTTTTATCAAGACCACGCATGATCTTATGGAGTTGGTTCAAAAGATGTCACCATCTTTGGAAAACTCCACCGCTCTTCCTGGTTGAGGTCTTGACATGTTTTCTAGCATAGGGTGTTTTACATGATGTCTCTTTTGCCTATTGCTAGCATGTACCATTAGTTTATTTTATTTTCTGATCTTTATATTTTTTGAAAAATCTAAAAAGATTTTCTTTTTATAAAAATTTTAGAAAAGAACAAAAAGATGTTTATATTTTACTTGCACCTTTTATGGATGAGCATTTAAGATAGCCGAGTCACAAAATTCATTCCATTTATCCACGTGACTATTTGATAGTGATTCGAGATGCTACATCATTGCATCCATATGCTTTACATTGTTTGGATACTTTGAGATGTTATGAGTGATATCTTTCTACATGTTTGGCTCCTTATCTTCTTTATTGTACACATACACGGTTTTATTTGATTGTTATACTTGTCTATCACATATTGGCTTGATTATTGTACTTGTCTATCACATGACGACCTCTATCCGAATTCCAAGAATCAAGCATTCAATATCTCCATCATGTGTCACACATCATCCTCAACGACTTTACGTTCCACGATTTTAGGCACTTTATGCAAGTGGTATGCAAGAGAAGTCAAAACAATGAAAGAAGGAAAGATAACAAAGTTGAAGGGCATTTTGGTAATTTTATAGACACCATCCAGAGGTCTGATCAACTGGAAATTTGAATATCTCGATGCCTCGAAGATACTTGAAGAAACGACACCTCGATCCGAGCTACAGTGAAGAAGTTATGGTCCTTTGAAATTCTGAGAAAATCCTTGGAAGAATGCTGTGTGATTTTTACCCCAAAACCAACGAAGTTTCGCGAACCGAAGGGCAAATCGGTTCGAGGGGTGAACCAATTCGAGGTACAAGCCGAACCGGTTTGGGGTACCTAACACTGGCAAGAATTCCAAAATATTAAAATTCATTTTGGTTTCCTTATAAAAGCCAACTTCGGGGGAGTTTTTTTTCAAGACTTGGAGAGACATTTTTTAGAGTTCTATTAGCTCAAGTCTTCAAATTTTTAGTCCCAAAACTCATGTTTTGATTCACACATCATTCTCATACTTTTATGAATCCTTTTGAAATCCAAGAACACTGCTTTGCTTTTATTCATACTTGTGGAGAAGCCGTCTTTCTTCTTCATTGCTGCTCACCTGGAGTTCCTGAGAGAGATTCTAGCCGGCGACATCAAAACTGACACCTGCGGGTATTTCTGTAGCACACTTATTTTTATTGTAATCCGCGTAATCGTATATTACAAATTATAGTGAAAAAAAAAAGTTTTTTACCCCTTTGGGGGATTTTTCCTCATTTGTGTGTTTTTGTGTGTTTTTAAATATTCTTGCATGATCATATTATTTCTAATCACACCTATATGCATGTTTTAGGATTTGATTGAAAAACTGAGATTTAATTAAATAATTTCCTTATTTGAACACACACGCACTCTTCATGGGATAAAATGGATTCACACCGTCTCATAACAATTTGGGAAACCATGCAGGTAAAAGTTATTGATTTTTTTTATCTACATTGATAATATAAAATTGCACATAATCCATTAACTCAGTCATAGATTTCAGGGTATCCTTGTCGAGAGCATAATACAACTTTCTGGGGAGTAAAATGCCCATTAAAGTAGTGATAGTCATATTTTCTTCATAATCTACCACCTCCAGTTTTTCACTATAAAAATAAGTTATGTACTTGAGATTGGTTTCCCCTGGCTATGTTGGAAGCTAGAGATTTGTCCTTGAGGCAAATTATTATAACAAATTTGTGCAGATCTAGCGATGGTGCTTGAGAATGCTCGGTAACACATATCATATGGGATGGATTAAATATTAGTTGCTACCTTGTACTGTTCTACATGAAGCTGTATAAGGACAAGGTCGATTTTATCGTCATTTATTGGAGTAACCACAGGTAGTTTCAATTTAGCAGGCATAGGGAAATACACTATGGCTGGAACAAAGAGTGATCCCTTTACAAAATTTCTTTGTAATGGATTTTTGGATTTGTCTATCTCTTCCAGTTGATCTTCCAAATGCTCGATCAAACCCTTCCAAGGGCGGTCCTCTAGATTAGTTTTAAGGGAGGAAAATATGGTGGCTCAACTGTGTGTTTGTGCTGAGCTCTTTTCCTAGGAAGTCATCTCATCTCGTGCGGATCCTTGCACGTTGGATCTAGATCTAATATATTCTTGTTGGAGGTTTCGTGATCTGGATAGTTCCCAGTGATTATAACCCCTCTTCTCTCAAGGCCCTGGCTTATCAAAAGCATGAGGCTTTACCCAACCTTTCTAGGATGCTCGGTTGTTCCTGATAAATAGACCATCCATCATAGTAGTCAGTGGATTTTATGAAGGAGGTCATACCGGGGTGGTCAGACTGGTCTTGTGATGATCAAGAATACTTGGATCTTCTTCTCTCATTTCTAGGAGGTGGAGGCAACATTTTCCTCTTGGAAGATGGGGTAGCGATGGGCCTAGCATGGAGTGTTTGAGTAAGTTTCCTTACAGTTTCTTGCATTGCTTCTTTACTTTAGCAAAATTAAGCGAAATACCTTGGATATCTCATATGACAGGAGGGGGAGAAGGATTGAAGTTATTGCCTCCAACAAGACTACCTCCTGGAATGTCAGTCATATATAAAGAGCGTGAAAGAATAAGTTTTGAGAGAAAATAAGTGGGAAGCAATAATGGCTTGTCGAATTCCCACAGATGGTGCCAATGTTTTGATGTCTAAATTTGGGTGATATATTTGAGGAATGAACTTAACTTTAGTTACCCAAAATTATAATCACAGATAAAGAAAATAGAAAGATACACAAGGTTTTTACGTGGTTCAGCTCAATAATGGAGCCTACATCCATGGGGTAATTCCACTAAGGGTTTAGGGTTTCGTTCCAGTCTCTTAGTTTCAATCTTTAGGTTTTAGATCGATGTCCTTCCCTCTCAGCTGAGAGTAGTAGAATATTTATAGTAAGTGGGAGCTTAAGAGATGGAACACCTTTGTATCTTAGGTATTTACATCTTTATATGATAATATGTTGCTAGACATTTTTCACGTATGTGCATGGTGACTGTTGAATATCCCACATGCATCTGTCTACCTTACAAATCGTTCATGTTCCTGGATGTGGTCGGTTGGGTAGCTGACCAAAGGATACCTGAGCTGAACGGGTTTATCCACAGTTGAGGGTCCAATGTAAATGTTGATAGGTGTCACTAAAGTGTTGGTACACTTAGACTAACAATTTTTTATTGCAACACTATTGAACTGCACTTTGATTTCTCAATGTTCTCAGGATAATTTGAGGGTTATAGTATTTCAATGATGGTTATGTTACCTATCTAGGGTAGCTTATCAAAGAGTGACACAATTTTACTAATTTTTTTTAAATTTTAATTTAGTCTAATAGTAGTTGACATATATTTCTTTTCTTTGGAAAAAACATCAAAAAGTTCGTTTATAAATCGCGTCTTCATTTATATTTTTTCTTATGCGTGTCTGGTTTTTTTGTTGGAAGATAAATGCATTGCAGAAGCATGTTTGGTTAGCATCGCAAACATTTTAAACAGTTTACGTTTAAAATGCATTGCGATCGTCTTTTTGTGGAAAATTGACATCCATATGCTTCCGAATGACAAAATCGGATGACACTCGGGATCTCCTCATCTGGCACATATTTTCAGACTATTTGGTTAGCTCAATATTTAAACAAATAGGGACCGTCATAGAAAAACATGTGTGACCATGTAAAGAACTTCCTCTTCTCTTGCGCTGTCCAATTGGAGTGGGCAACCCTCGTGACTAAGTAGTTCATGATATCTGCAAATTAAGTAAGGGAGGAAGTGGCAAATATTGCTCATCCAGAAAGTACTCATATATTGGTATGGGATCTCTAGGTTTGACGGATGAGAGACTAGATAAGTGATTGACTACGATGTTCTTCATTCCTTTATTATCTTTAATGGAAAGATTGAACTCTTAGAAGTAGTATAATACACCTAATGAGGCGTGACTTCGCATACTTTTTGAAAATAAGATATGTAAAAGTCACGAGGTCATTAAATGACATTATGGGTGACCCTATAAGATATGAACGGAATTTGTCTAAGAAGAACACTAGTGCTAACAACTCTTCTCCATGGTGGAGTAGTTCGATTGAGGTTTGATTAACTTCCAACTAGCGTAGTATATGACATGGGCCTTCTTATCTCTCATTTGCCCTAAAACATCCCCTATTATGTAATTACTCTCATCACACATAAGCTCGAATGGAAGGGTCCAATCTAGAGCTTGCATAATGGGAGAGTAGATAAGCATACTTTCTAATTTTTCAAAAGCCTCTTGGAACTCTTCACTCCACTCAAAAGGGGCATCCTTCTTGAGTAGGGTACTTAAGTGCCTAGCTATGGATCTAACATCATTAATAAACCTACGATAAAATCCCATATGTCCTAAGAATGAGCACACATCTTTTAGTGACTTGGGTGGGGGAAGTTTGATAATAATGTCAATTTTCATCCTATCGACCTTTATCCCTTTGGATGACACGATGTGGAAAAAATTACTCCTTCGGTAACCATAAAATGGCATTTCTCCCAATTTAGTACCAAGTTCCTTTCCACACACTAGGCAAGCACCTTTTTTAGATTAGCAAGGCAATGGTCAAAGGAGGGGCTTAAGACACTAAAATAGTCCATGAACACCTCAAGTCCCCTTTTGACCATGCCATTAAATAGACTAAGCATGCACCTTTGAAAGGTTGCGAGTGAAGTACATAATCCAAATGGCATACATTTGCAAACATGCCAAATTGACATGTGAATGTAGTCTTCTCTTGATCTGGCACATCCTTCCACCTCAATTTGGTTATACCCAGAATAATTCTCTAAAAAATTATAGAAGGGGTGTCCCGAGACTCTCTTAAGTATTTGGTCCATGAAGGGCAAAGGGAAATGGTCTTTTCTAGTGCTGGCATTGAGCTTTCGGTTGTCAATGTAAGCGCGCCACCAGGTGGTGGTACGTTTTGGAATACACTCCCCCCTTTTCATTATGAACCATATTCATTCCCGACTTCTTCAAGATGACTTGAATAGGACTCACCCATTTACTATCCAAGTTGAAATAGATGATTCATGCATATAATATCTTAATAATCTCCGTTCTAATGATGTCTTTCATAATCGGGTTCAAACGTGTTTGCATATCCCTAAAGGGCTTCACGTCCTCCTCTTGGTGGATTTTATAGGTACAAATCAAGGTACTTATACCCTTCAAATTCAAGATGGTCCAATCAAAATCACTCTAATGCTTCCTCAAAATGTTCATAAGCTTTCCTACTTTCTCTTCATTTAGGATCGAGGAGACAAGAATGGGATATGTCTCATCCTCTCCGAGATACAGTGAAAGAGTTATAAACCCTTGAAGTTGAAGAAAAATCCACAAAAGAAAGGAAGAAAATATGAAAATATTCTAAGTATTAGAAATGAAGGAAGGGAGGCCCAAACCAGATCATTTCACCGAACCACGTGGTGAACCGGTTCGAGGGAAAACCGGTTCTGGGTACATGGCAAACGGGTTCGAGGTGCCTGGGACGCGACTTTCTTCTTAAATGTTGATTGGTCCAAAGAGTTCTAATAGGTTACAAACTCTTCTTAAACGTATTTGGTATCTTGGTATTGACTTAAAAAAGATAGTTCTGAATAGTTTTGATAGAGAGAAAAGGAGGAGAATACCCGAGGAACATAACTTTGATTTGGTGCTTCAAGATCAATTATTTTCGGGTTTGATTGCAAGTTTTAATTCAATTTGCATTCTCTCTATTATTGTTCTTGCATGTTTATTTTTCTTTCATAATTCAGACGGTTTCTAGGTTTATAATATTTCCTTGCATGTTTCAGTTTACTTTCATCATGATTTCTTTCACATGCAACATACTTAATTTATGCATACTTAGGTTCAATATGTCCAGCTAGATTTCTAGGGTTAGGATGCATGAACTCAACCCGATGTGAGAGTTGCATGCGTATAAAATTAATCCTCTAAACTTAAGGGTTTATTAGACCGTGTTGCGTAGCGAGCACAACTATTGTAGATCTTTGGATCTCGTTTGCTTCAGGGTAACCGAGATGCTTCAGAATGCAATACGAGTGTAGTTATCGCGATACCGCTTTACTCGTCCTCTGATTATGTATCGTGCGGTCTTAAACCACATATATGTAATGCTTGGGAGTACAGTCTGGGTCTGATTAATCACTTAAATTTACGATTAATTTTATACTAGCAACACACTAGGGGTTGGGGGATTGTATTCCCGTCCTGTTTTTCAATTCATATTTATTATTTCATTCTTAGTTATTAATCCTTGCTTAATTCGTTAGTTCCATAGTTTTAATCTAGTTTCCTTTTCCTTAGTAGGATTACTCGCAAATCGGTCATCTTTTCATTTTTTTAGAGTTGAATTTAGGTTAACCGTCTGTCCTTCCATCGTCACGATTTTCTCGTCCTATTTCCCCGTGGAGACGATCCTGACTTACTGGGTTTATTACTAATGCGACAGGCTTGCACTTGAGCCTAGAAAGTACTCACTTTAGAGATACATTCTTAGTCGCGTCAAGTTTTTGGCGTCGTTGACGAGGACTTAGGTAGACGTAGGCTAGATTCCGTTAATCTAAAACTTCGACCAAAAAAAATACATATATATATATATATATATATATATATATATATATATATATATATATATATATATATATATATATATATATATATATATATATATATAAATCAAAAAGATACTTCATCTCCCAAAAGCCTATTAATGCAAAATCCTGAACTCACTCTAACTCCCCAAAATACTCCAACTAACCTTCACGAAAACCCGATAGTTGAGTACGACCCCGATAGCCCTTCACACCCCAAACGCTCCACAATTCTAGGTTTCACCTCCCACGCCTTCACACTCAATTCCAAGTAACATGCCGACATCCCTCTTAGGACACCCTTCAGAGAAAGCTCCGAGCATAACAAGTGAGGATACAGAGTCATCAAGTGAGAGAGACATGTCACAACACGGTAGTGTAGTCACAGGTGAGGAAGAGGTCCCGTACTGCCCTTTGAGAGAAATCTTATATCCCGAGCGAACTATCACTCCGGGATGCATTTTACTCCCGTATAATGCAGGGCAATTTCTTTTTAGGAATGGGATGATCCAGATACTTTCGAACTACTATGGAATGGAGTCAGAAAAGTCAGATCTCCACATCTAGGAATTTGAGGAGGCGTGAGAGACCCTCAGCGATCAAACTTGCACAAAAGATGTGATATGCCTTAAACTCTTCCCATTCTCGCTAAAGGATAAGGCTAAGACCTGGTTATGGTCTTTACCTACAAACTCGATTGAATCATGGAACGAGTTGTAATCTAAATTCCTTAAGAAATTCTTTCCCCCACATCGAACGAACTCCATCAAGGCTCAAATTCAAACCTTACGACAATTAGAAAATGAGTCGTTTGATCGATGTTACGAGCATTTTAACGAGTTAATCACTTCGTGCCCTCATCATGGACTTGATAAATTGCAAATCATTTCCTTCTTCCATAATGGGCTGAATATAAATTCTAAATAACTCATTGAAACCATGTGTGATGGTCCCTTTGTCGACTTGGATGCCAACGATGCTAAGCTTCACCTGAGGTATGTCACCAAGACAACCCAAGCATGGGATACATCTGACCTTAGTTCTCATAATAGAACTTGCCAAATGACCACCACTCCATCGACGTTCGACGTATTTCACGTAGAAAAGGATATTATGATGGACTGTCGACTCGATCTACTTGAGAAAGGAATGCGAGAAGTACTTGAGATATGTGGAAGAGGACCAACTGGCTCCATCCCGAACCCCATTGATAAGATGTGTGCTATTTGTGAGGTAGGACATTCGACAGAGGAATGCCCGATGATACCCGCCTACAAAGTTATGCTTCAAGAGCAAGTGAGTGGTGTAGGAGGATTTAAGGGTAATTTTGGTGCATCGCACAGGAATTCTTACAACCCTTCATGGAAAAACCATCCTGGTTTTAACTATGGGCAACAAAATGTTGCGATGAATCCTAATTCACATATTTCCCCTCCCCCGCCATCACACTTTTAACAAGCACCACACATGAAGGGACATGTGCAAGCACTACCACCTCCTGGGCCATATATCACCCCACCACAGAGAAATTTCGAGGATACGATAAAGCAATTCATCACTGCCCAAAATACAACCACTACTAGACATGAGCACATGATCAATGACATAAATGCAACTATTTCAAAGATGCAATCATCGTTGAGTATCCAAGAGAAGGGAAAGTTTCCTGCCCAGGGCCAAAGACCTCCCCAAGGTCAAACTAATGTTAGCTCCACACGCCATGACCATCTTGAGCAATGTAGGGTAATTACCACTCTACGTGGTGGGTGAGTAATTGACTTGTCACCTCCCCCGCAAGACCTACCTAAAAATAAGGAGGTTTTGCCTCACGCGAAAGAAGCCGAAGATGCCCCTTTAATTGAAAGTGATAAAAATAATAACATTGGCGGACCCAAGGTCATGGTTAAACCCCCCACCACTGTCCCATACCCTCAACGGTTGGTCCCGCACTCCAAAGAGACTTCTCGGGATGATATTTTGGATCTCCTCAAGAAAGTAAAGATTAATTTACCTTTTCTCGAGACTATACAGAAAATTCCCACATACGCTAAGGTCATTAAGGACTTACTCACTATGAAACGCAAGCTAAAGGTAAATAAGAACGTCTTTTTGTCCCAGAATGTCAGTTCGGTTTTATCGAGTGACCTTTCGTTATAGTATAAAGATCCGGGTGCACCCACCATCTCGTTCATCATGGGGAAGAACCGAATCAAAAGGGTTCTAATAGATTTAGGTTAGAGTGTTAACAGTCTATCCTATTCCGTCAATAAGAAACTAGATTTGGGAGCCCTTAAGCCCATAAATATGACTCTCCAGCTCGCGGATCGTTCTATGAAGATGCCTCGGGGAATCGTTGAGGATGTGATTGCCCAAATAAACACTTTATACTTCCCGGTGGATTTTGTCATTTGGGACGAGGAGCCCTCCTTTCTCTCGAGCAATCATGTTCCCGTTATCCTTGATCGCCCATTCTTAGCTACGGCTAATGCACTCATCAATACTTGGAGTGGGTGAATGAAATTAACATTTGGAAACATGACCCTCGAGACAAATATTTTTAATAATATCAATAACGAGGTTGACAAAGGAGAACCACGAGAGACGGATCATTTAGAGGTAGCACACGAGCATGGGAGGACCCACACGTGAGAGCCGATAGGGGTATGCCTTGTTACATCAAGAGAGAGCGACAATTTAGAGGGCATCGGGAGAGGTTTGTATGAGTTCTTAGAGGAGAGTGAATGGAGAGACATGATAGATACTTTTCTCCTCGATTGCTACCCACCCATGCCACCTAATAATTTTGAGATGGAGCGAGGAAGGAAGGATGTGGAAACAAAGCAAGAGAGAGAGCTAGAGGAGTTGAGCCTAGCAAAATTTGAGAGAGAATTCGGGCAGGTGGATGAGAGCCTTAACGACGAAGTCCAATCTCTATTGGACTCATTGAGTCATTTTGGAGAGAGCGAGTGGAAAGATAAAATTGATGAGTTTCTTTGCAATGACCATCCACCCATGTAACTTGAGTCCTCAGGGGTAATTGAAGATAAGACTCAAGTCTTGTCTAACTTAGAGCCCGACCCACGTAGTAAGCATCACGAGGATCCTTTTTCGATTAATCACGATGAGTCTCCCAGTCTTTCCTTTATTTATAGGTTGGGCCCAACTTATTCCGGTTATTAGTGTATGACAGGCAGAGGGGAGAGACTAGGAGAGCAACGGATCCCATACAAGGGGTTGGGTGATTTTTGGAGAGAAATGAGAGGTCGTCTCACCCTCGACGCGTATGGGGTGATTTTTATTGTATTTTTGAGTCATGTATGAGTGTCATATAGTGTCTTGCTGCATTTTAATAATTTTCTTGTTTTATTTGTCTCACTTGTTCTTTTTCTTCATTAGATTTTAATCCTTTTGATTGAGGACAATGCAAAAGTCTAAGCTAGGGGCGTGATAAGTGCGTTTTTCTAAAACTTCACAAATTTTTCAAAATGCCCAAAAATATTTACTCTAAAAAATTTAAATTGAAAAAGTAAAAAATATATATATTTTTCTTCAAAATAAATAAAAATTAGAATTTAAAATTTTCAAAAATATCACCTTTATTTTATTTGAAGTCTCAAATTGGTAAATCTCAATTGCACTAAGCCGAAATTGACCAAAGATGGAAATTGTGCGAAAATTGACGACTTAACCAATAAGAGTGGAGATTAACAAAACCTGATGAGATTTCGAACCTATCAATCTTTTTGAGTTTTTAAATCAATCCGAGTTAATGGTTAACTCAAAGTTCGGATTCAGCATTTTAAATAACTCGTTGATGAACTCAATTCTTTGTTTTGATCGATTACTGGAAACATGTGTGATGTTGCCTCGAAAAGCGACTACAAATCTCTAAATTAAATTAATCTCGAGATTCATATGGTAAATTAATAAATAATTCGGACAATGAAGTAGGCCATCGTTTGTTACCCAAAAACATTATCCATAAAAAGATGTGAAAAATTATCCTTTGGATAACCCAATTGAGCCAAATAAAATTTTTCCTTTTCGTTTGGCAACCCGAAAAACCCAAGTACTCCGAAATTGTGAAAATTGGTAATGTCATCAAGTAAGTCTTAATAGTTCAATAAAAAGGGGCAAGAAAAATAAAAATAAAAATAAAAATAAATTGATATAAAAATGCTCAACAAAAATCGTAAGAAAAGAAAAGAAGTGAAAAATAAAAAAATAAAAATAGAGAAAAAGAATAGAAAATGAGAAAAAGACGAAAAAGCACTAAGGGACATCATAAGAAAAAAATTCCAATTCCGAAGTTCCCAATCATTTCCATGTTACCCAATACACCTTTAACCTGAAAAGTCCTACCGAGTTCGGAATGCTAAATTAATTATCACGTGGAGTGCTAAGACACTAAAAGATAAATAAGAAAGATTGAATGATGTGTATAAGAGGCAATGTTCCCATTTTTTGAAAACTATATTCCGATGAAGAGATCGTTTCACCATATATTTTCATCCTTTCAAAATAGTATGCGTGAATTTGTGTTTCAATGCATTTACTCTTTATGACACACATACCAAGAGAATAGCCACAATTCGAGTGATTCGTTTGTGAGAACATCCCATGAGTATTTGAATAAAATAAATTTTCGAAAAGCAACGTAATGATCAATCGGTGAAAAATTGAGGTTAATTTTCGGCTTCGCACACACACACGAGACAAATTGAGACTCTTTTGAATATGAATTTATCGTGATTATTTTTTGAAAAGTTTAAATTGTACAATTTTTAAGTATTTTGATTTTTCATTGAGTCTAAGTCGAATTTTGTGGGTATATTCACTGCAAACCCTCACGAGACAACACGCGTCCTACTAGGGTAACCTAGGGGTTTAACGTTTTTTTGCATACGATAAATGCAATCGCTTGATCGTGAAAAAGGTATTATATCCCAATAAAGTGTTTAGAAGAGTTGTGAGGTTATTCCTTTTCTTTTACATTGCTCGGGATGCGCAAAGTTCTATGTCAGGGGGATTTGATTGGGCATAAATATTGTATACTTATCCCCTTAATTTCGGTACCTTTGTGAAGCTGGGTGGTGCAATTGATATGGATTTAACTCATAATTATGCTACTAACCTTCGTTATCAAGTAGTTCGTGTTTTGTGTTTCTCTTATGTGTTTTACGGGTAAACTATGCAAGCGGTGCGAAAGAGAAATCGAAAGAATGAAAGAAAGGCTAAGAAGGCAAGTTCAAGGGCAATTTGGTAATTCTGTAACCTGATCCCGGAGGAGGAGCCAACTGGAAAGTTAAAGATCATGGAAAATGAGAACACTTGAAAAAACGGTACCCAAATTCGAGCTACGGTGAAAGAGTTATGACCCCTTGAAGTTGAAGAAAAATCCACAAAAGAAAGGAAGAAAACATGAAAATATTGTAAGTGTTGGAAATGAAGGAAGGCCCAAACCAGCGCGTTTCCCCGAACCACATGGTGAACTGGTTCGGGGGAGAACCGGTTATGGGTACATAGCGAACCAGTTCGAGGTGCCTGGGACGCCAATTTCTTCTTAAATGTTGATTGGTCCAAAGAGTTCTAATAGGTTTCAAACTTTTCTAAAACATATTTGGTATCTTGGTATTGACTTAAAAAAGATAGTTCTGAATAGTTTTTGATAGAGAGAAAAGGAGGAGAATACCCTAGGAACATAGCTTTGATTTGGTGCTTCAAGATCAATTATTTTCGGGTTTGATTGCAAGTTTTAATTCAATTTGCATTCTCTCTATTATTGTTCTTGCATGTTTATTTTTCTTGCATAATTCAGACGGTTTCTAGGTTTATAATATTTCCTTGCATGTTTCAGTATACTTTCATCATGATTTCTTTCACATGCAACATACTTAATTTATGCATACTTAGGTTCAATATGTCCAGCTAGATTTTTAGGGTTGAGATACATGAACTCAACCCGATGTGAGAGTTGCATGTGTGTAAAATTAATCCTCTAAACTTAAGGGTTTATTAGACCGTGCTGCGTAGTGAGCACAACTATTGTAGATATTTGAATCTCGTTTGCTTCAGGGTAATCGAGATGCTTCAGAATGCAATACGAGTGTAGCTATCGCGATACCGCTTTACTCGTCCTCTGATTACGTATGGTTCGGGATTGAACCTCATATATGTAATGCTTGGTAGCGTAATACCCCGTATTTTTGGCTATATTTATTTTTGGGATTAATTAATTAAATGCGTATTAATTGGAAATTAATCCGGGATAAAAATACTAATGTGATACGAGTTACTATTTGATTATGTGCATATGTGAGTATATATGAACTTGGTATTATAAAATTTGTCGAGGGATTTATATACGACATTTTAGAAATTTTGTTGAGACGCGTGGGACCGCCGCGTCACGGTATAATATTTTGATAATAAAAGTGAATTTAAAATCTATAATCCGTATGGTCGTTTTGAGTGCGCCAACGCGTCCGAAAGGGTCGAGATAGTCAGAAAACACTAGCCGGGGGTATAGTTTGGGTCCCGGGGTATTTTTAGGCCATACCGGTAACTTAAAGGGTATTTTGGTAATTTTATATTTTGAGGAATTAAAAGTGACGAAAATTGGCTAATTAAATCTGATGTGGATATTGACCCACTAAGCCATAACCAACCCATATTAACCCTTTAAGCTACGGAGGCTAATATTAGGTTTACAATCTTCCCCAAATCAAACCCTAGCCACCTTGAGCCACCATTGGAGAAGGAACTTAGAGAGAGAGGAAACTCTGCAGAATTCTCACCAAACCTACACCAAAGTCAGAAATCAAACCAAGGCAAGTGGTTTAATTATGTTTAATTTCAGCAAATGTTCTTTCCATGTTAGAAAATTCGGATTTATGGTTTGTTCTTGATAAATATGAAAACCCAGGTAGTTTAGATCATAGAACTTGAGAAATTGTGAAGAGAATTGCATGTAGAATAGTTTGGAGACAATTAATCTGATGTTAATACATGATTGGGTGAAAGAAAAACGAATTAAATTCTGGAATTTGATGTTGATATATATCTAGGGTTCATGTTCTTGATGATATTGGGGAAAAGTATAAAATCTTGGGATTTAATGATGTTTAGGATGCCTTATTGCCTTAAAAGACGTTAGTTTATGACCTAAGCATGTTTTAGTATGATTAGAGGACTTAAATCATTATTAGAACGAACTTTGGAGAAGGATTGAAGTGATAAAAATGGTGAAAAACGAGATGGGAAAAATCTGGGCCGAAACTGGTAGCTCGTTAGAAGCAGCCCCCAGGTCGTTCGAACGAACTCGTTCGAACGAGCTTCTAACGAAGTTGACCAGTCGTTACTAACGAGAAGGGATCTCGTTCGATATCTCGTTCGAACGAGATATCGTTAGAAGGAACAGTTCGTTCGAACGAACTGGGATCTCGTTCGAACAGCCTCGTTCGAACGAGACTTCTAACGAGCCGACAGTCCAAACTCGTTCGAACACTCGTTCGAACGAGACTTCTAACGAGTTGACAGTTTGGTCCTTTTTGGATTGTCTTGATTTTTGGAGTCCCGTAAACTTGTTCGAGGATATAGATGACCTTCCTTTATTGATGTGAGGATAGATTTGGGACTTTTGGGTTATTGAGATGAGTAAATTATATACTAGAGTTATATTCAATGAACCATTTGGGTTGAGACTTGAGTGTCTACTACGATGTGAGGATGAATTATGGCGCGTATAATTACAAACCGAAATAGTACGAATTTTGATAATTATAGTTAGTACGAGAGTGCAATATGTACTACGATTAAAATACGGTATTACTAAGATGTGTGTTTACTTAGTATTGGAATATGGATTGTGTGTATGACATACCTACCATACTTTCTATCACGGGAGGTTGCGTTCGCTTAGGACCCTCTAATCCTTGTGTGCCTACGGGGGGGATATAGACTGGTACCTTGATGAACATAGGTCACAGAAAGAATTATTGTGATATTAATAAGTCCGCTGACTATGGGAGCGTAGGTATGTGCGTGACCCACATGATGGTGACTGTGTTCGTCTCCACTATTTGTGATTTGTGTTATCTGAACTATTCCTGAGAGATTCGGAATGTGTGATCCTTATGTACGTGATGTACCGGGATGGATAGCAGAGTATGTGTGCACCATAGCTTAGATTGCGGGGTGCTTGTATCGTATATTTATGATGTGAATAATATACATTTAATTAATGGAAATTCTCTGTAATACCCCGTACTTTTGACTATATTTATTTTGAGGATTAATTAATTAAATGCGTATTAATTGGAAATTAATCCAGGATAAAAATACTAATGTGATGCGAATTGGTATTTGATTAAGTGCATATATGATTATATATGTATTTGGTATTATAAAATTTGTCGTGAGATTTATATACGACATTTTAGAAATTTTGTTGAGACGCGTGGGACCGCCGCGTCACGGTATAATATTTTGATAATAAAAGTAAA
The DNA here is from genome assembly GCA_949130495.1 of Sambucus nigra. Taxonomy (NCBI): domain Eukaryota; kingdom Viridiplantae; phylum Streptophyta; class Magnoliopsida; order Dipsacales; family Adoxaceae; genus Sambucus; species Sambucus nigra. Next base: position 207,328,392 of record OX422208.1, read on the forward strand.
TTTAAAATCTATAATCCGTATGGTCGTTTTGAGTGCTCCAACGCGTCCGGAAGGGTCGAGATAGTCAGAAAACACTAGTCGGGGGTATCGTTTGGGTCCCGGGGTATTTTTAGGCCATTCCGGCACCATAAAGGGTATTTTAGTAATTTGGTATTTTGGGGTAATTAAAAGTGACGAAAATTGAGAGTTGTAATCTGATAAGGAATTGACCCAACCAACCCTTATTAACCCAACAAGCTACGGAGGTTTATTAAATTAGGTTTTCATAAGTTTCCCCAAAGCAAACCCTAGCCACCATAGCTTTTTGGAGAAGAAAGCTTGGAGAAGGAGAGAGAGAGAGGAATTCTGCAGAAATTCTACACCGAATCCACACCAAATTCAGAGACAAACAAGGCAAGTGACTTTATTCCATTTAAATTCTGAGAATGTCTTTTCCATGTTAGAAAATTCGGATTTATGGTTGTTCTTGATAAAATATGAAAACCCATGTAGTCTAGATCATAAAACTTGAGGAATTTGAGAAGGATTGCATGTTGAATAGTTTGGAGACAATAAATCTGATGTTAATACATGTTTGGGTGAAAGAAAAACGAATTAAATTCTGGAATTGATGTTGATATATATATCTAGGGTTCATGTTCTTAATGATATTGGGGAAAAGTATAAAATCTTGGGATTTAATGATGTTTAGGATGCCTTATTGCCTTAAAAGACGTTAGTTAATAACCTAAGCATGTTTTAGTATGATTAGAGGACTTAAATCATTGTTAGGACGAACTTTGGAGAAGGATTGAAGTGATAAAAATGGATGAAAAACGATTTGGGAAAAATCTGGGCCGAAACTGGTAGCTCGTTAGAAGCAGCCCCCAGGTCGTTCGAACGAACTCGTTCGAACGAGCTTCTAACGAGTTGACCAATCGTTATTAACGAGTAGGGATTTTTGTTCGATATCTCGTTCGAACGAGATATCGTTAGAAGGGTCAGTTCGTTCGAACGAACTGGGATCTCGTTCGAACAGCCTCGTTCGAACGAGACTTCTAACGACCTGACAGTCCAAACTCATTCGAAGTCTCGTTCGAACGAGACTTCTAACGAGTTGACAGTTTGGTCCTTTTTGGACTGTTTTGATCTTTGGAGTTCCGTAAACTTGTTCGAGGATATAGACGACCTTCCTTTATTGATGTGAGGATTAGATTGGGGACTTTTGGATTATTGAGAGGAGTAAATTATATACGAGAGTTATATTCAATGAACCATTTGGGTTGAGACTTGAGTGTCTACTACGATGTGAGGATGAATTACAGTGCGTATAATTACAAACCGGTATAGTACGAATTGTGATAATTATAGTTAGTACGAAAATGCGATATGTACTACGATTAAAATACGGTATTACTAAGGCATGTGTTTACTTAGTATTGGTATATGAATTGTGTGTATGACATACCTACCATACTTGATATCACGGGAGGTTTGCGTTCGCTTAGGACCCTCTAATCCTTGTGTGCCTACGGGGGGGATATAGACTGGTACCTTGATGAACATAGGTCATAGAAAGACTTATTGTGATATTAATAAGTCCGCTGACCATGGGAGCGTAGGTATGTGCGTGACCCATGTGATGGTGACTGTGTTCGCCTCCATTATTTGTGATGTTGTTATCGGTAAACTATTCCTGAGAGATTCGGAATATGTAATCCTTATGTACGTGATGTACCGGGATGGATAGCAGAGTATGTGTGCACTACAGCTTAGATTGCGGGGTGCTTGTATTGTATATTTATGATATGAATAATATACATTATATAAATGGGAATCCTCATGTTAATGTTGTAAAAATATTACGGTATTGTTTCGAGATATATAATGAGTTAACTGATAGTTATATCCATGGCATATTTAATAACTGAGTTTACGTTAAACCTCTATTTAATTACGAGCGTTGTTATGTTAAATGGAACCGAGTAATATGGGTAGAACCTTTGGCAGTCTAGCTAGTTATGTTGTCAGTTAGCTAGTAGTATGGGTCGTTATAGATGGGTACTTACGTTAGGAGTGCACAGTTAGACGAGAGGTGAGGATATCATGCGAGTGTACGTCCTAACATGTACTTTGCATTTAATGTTTTAAATGTTTTTAAAGCACTTGCAGGTTTTTAAAATATAACTCCACATTCGGGCTCTGACCCGTTTGCTTTTCAAATTTCTTTTTCTTTGTAAAACCATTTTAGGTGCCCAGCCACAAGGACACCAAGCATAGAATACTCATTCAGGTGACGAGCTGTAGCTGCTTGTGGAAGCTACAGGGATTTGCATGTAGACGCTTCTATCTTTTGGATTCCAGAGTCACCATCTATCAGTTGTAGGGCATGTTGCCCATTTCTTTAGAGACATCTTTTATATTTCAGTTTTCAGACTTTAGCATATTTTATTTCAGTTTCGGTTATTCATTTCAGTTATGGGATTGTAGTGAGGAGTTTTCCTCCAGACTTTATTTACTCTATTGTGATGGTTATTCGTTTTACTTCAGTATGGTGAATGGTGTTACTTATTTCTTCATTACATTTGTTGCATGTTAATCAGACTTAAATTAAAATTTGGCAACTTGCTTTTTAAATACTAGGTGGTTAGAAATAATAAAATGTTTTCGACAGTGATGCTATTAACTGAGCCAACTTGGCATTTTGAATTAATTTTATAAAGGAGTAGCTACCCGGTATTTAATTATTTGGGGTGTCACATCCTCCTGTTAATATTGTGAACCTATTACGGTATTGTTTCGAGTTATATAATGAGTTAACTGATACTTATATATATGGCATATTTAGTAACTGAGTTACATTAAATCCCTATTTAATTACGAGCGTTATTATGTTAATGGAACCAAGTATTATGGGTAGAATCTTTGGCAGTCTAGCTAGATACGTTGTCACTTAGCTAGTGGTATGGGTAGATATAGATGGGTACTTGCGTTAGGAGTGCACAGTTAGACGAGAGGTGAGAATATCATGTGAGTGCACGTCCTAACATGTACTTTGCATTTAATGTTTTAAATGTTTTTAAAGCACTTGCAGGTTTTTAAAATATAACTCCACATTCGGGCTCTGACCCGTTTGCTTTTCAAATCTTTTCTTTGTAAAACCATTTTAGGTGCCCAGCCACAAGGACACCAAGCATAGGTACTCATTCAGGTGACGAGCTGTAGCTGCTTGTGGAAGCTACAGGGATTTGCATGTAGACGCTTCTATCTCTTTGGATTCCAGAGTCACTATCTATCAGTTGTAGGGCATGTTGCCCATTTCTTTAGAGACATCTTTTATATTTCAGTTTTCAGACTTTAGCATGTATTGTTTCAGTTTATTTATTTCAGTTATGGGATTGTAGTGAGGGGTTTTCCTCCAGACTTTATATACGCTATGTGATGATTATTCGTTTTACTTCAGTATGGTGAATGGTGTTATTTATTTCTTCATTTCACTTGTTGCATGTTAATCAAGACTTTAATTAAAATTTGGCAACTTGCTTTTTAAATACTAGGTGGTTAGTAATAATAAAATGTTTTCGACAGTGATGCTAGTAACTGAGCCAACTTGGCATTTTGAATTAATTTTATAAAGGAGTAGCTACCCGGTATTTAATTAGTCGGGGTGTCACAGGTGGTATCAGAGTATCAGGTTCTAGTGTCCTTTAGGATCTGTACGGCTATTATGTTTTCGCTACGTTTCTTTGATATAGAGCCCTATATTTTAGGACTGTTGCACTCTTTTTGTGTATGCTTCGTTCTTCAGCTATATTAAGTTTATAAACCGTGAACTTATAAACTTTTTTCTTATTTCAGATGCCTCCACGACGTGCACGACGAGTTCCCAGGGATGCTACGCCCGAACCACAGCCCGCTCCAGTTCAGGGTATGATGAACGCCGCTGAGGTTGCTGTTATAGTAGCCCAAGCGGTAAATGCCGCGATGGTCGTGATTCAGCAGGCACCACCTCAGGCGCCGGTTGCCGCGCCAGTACAGGTTAATGCATTCCCGTCTGCTTGGGAGCGTGTACGTGACGCTTTTCAGAAAGCGCATCCGCCAGAGTTTGCGGGTAGCTCAGATGTAGTAGTCTCGAGCCAATGGAAGAAGGACATGCAGAGGCATTTGAGGATGCATGAGTGCACAGATGTTCAGAAACAGGTGCTAGCTACTTTCAAGCTAGTGGGATCTGCACTACAGTGGTGGGAGTCTATTACCACCGCGGAGGAGAGGGATACTCTTACGATTCAGGAGTTCTGGGTGCAGTTTGACCGCAAGTACTTTCCGTCCGCAGTTCATACAGAGATGAGGAGAAAGCTGATGAGTTTGAAGAAGGAGGGCAAGACAGTGGCTGAGTATGAGGCCGAGTTTACTAATCTGTTGAACATCGTTCCATACGAGATTCCAACAGAGAAGAAGAAGATAGAGAAGTTCACCAATGGGTTGAATTGGAGAATCCGTCAGCATCTGCTTGGGAACCTATCGTTGGCCACGTATTCTGATGTGGTTAACGCTGCATTATTGCACTGCCAGGACCACCGTTTTCATATGGACGAGGGCAAGCGGTCGGGGGAGTCTAGCCATCAGGGCAGGACCGGAGGACATGGTGCCAGCGGGGCACAATCGGGTCAGGGGCAGAGACAGAATGAGCAGGGTACCCAGTAGGGGGATAATAAGAGGTTCCGGTCAGGGAACTACAGGCAGGGCAGGGAGGTTTCCGTCAGGGCCATCAGGGTCCAAACGGCCATCAGGGCCAACAGGGGCAGAATGGGCAGCAGTTTCATCAGGGCCAGCAGGGCCAAGGGAGGAATGGTAACGGCCACCAGGGCCGGGGACAGCAGGGGCAGAGGGGAGGGAACTTTCCAGGGAAGTGTTTCACTTGTGGCAAGACTGGCCATAAGAAACAGGATTGTCCTGATAGAGGCAGGACCCCACAGCAGCAGCAGTAGGGTGCTCTCCAGGAGCCACAGAGGCCTATGTTTCCCGCCGCTCTTCCCGCACCGCCGCAGATGGCAGCATTGCCACCCATTCCAGCAGTCCCAGCTCAGCAGGGGCAGCTACAGTATGGACGTGTCTACAACGTTCACCAGGCTGCAGTTCCACAGGCACCGCCCGCGATCGAGGGTACGTTTCCTATCCATGGCACTATGGGTCGAGTGTTATTTGATACGGGTGCTACACATTGTTTCATAGCTACACACTTCGCGAAAGCTTTAGGATTATTAGCTACGGCAGAGAGCACAGTGACGTGTGTCGACTCACCATTAGGGAGTGGGTCACTTATTTTCTTTATATGCCGGGGAGTGGGGGTAGAGATTGGTGGTTTGGTATTACCTGCAGACATGTTAGTGTTAGACATGCATGTTCATGATGTGATCATCGGTATGGATTGGCTCGTAGCATATAGGGCCATGATTGATTGCTTCAGCGGGAGCATTATTTTTGCCATTCCGGGGCAAGAGATGTTTATAGTGGCGATGCCTCGCCCAGAGGGAGGATTGACCGCTCATCTGTATTACATTGAGGAGGATACCTCTAAGGAGGTTGTGATTCCTTTAGATTCGATCCCAGTCGTCAGGGATTATTCGGATGTGTTTTAGGAGATACCAGGCTTACCACCCAGTCGAGAGATAGATTTCGTTATAGATTTGCTACCGGGTACGAGACCTATAGCACGTGCACCGTACCGTATGGCTCCAGCTGAGATGCGAGAGTTACGGGATCAGATAGAGCAGCTGTTAGGACAGGGCTTTATTCGTAGGAGTACCTCACCTTGGGGCGCTCCGGTTTTGTTTGTGAAGAAGAGGGACGGTTCACTGAGATTGTGTGTGGACTACCGAGAGTTGAATAAGGTCACGATACGGAATAAGTATCCGTTGCCTCGAATCGACGACTTATTCGACCAGTTGAGAAGAGCTTCTTTCTTCTCGAAGATTGACTTGAGGTCGGGATACCATCAGTTGCGTATCAGGGAGGAGGATATCTCGAAGACCGCGTTCTTATCGAGATATGGTTCTTACGAGTTTCGGGTTATGCCTTTCGGCTTGACCAACGCTCCAGCAGTGTTTATGGACTTGATGAACAGGGTGTTCAGGGATTTCCTAGATCAGTTTGTCATTGTCTTCATTGATGATATTCTGGTTTACTCTCAGACGGAGGAGGAGCACGCCGAGCATTTGAGGCAGGTTTTGCAGACACTCCGTCAGAACGAGTTGTATGCAAAATATGAGAAGTGCAGGTTTTGGCTGAAGGAAGTCCAGTTTTTGGGGCATATCATTTCCGACCAGGGAATATCTGTTGATCCGGGGAAGGTGTTAACGGTGAGGGAGTGGGGGCAGCCCACGACACCAACGGAGATTCGTAGTTTCTTGGGTTTAGCAGGATACTACAGGAGGTTTATTCGGGGTTTCTCAGAGATAGCAGGTCCTTTGACACATCTTACTCGTAAGGGTGTGCCATACATCTGGAGTGATGCCTGTCAGTTGGCATTCGATGAATTGAAGGACAAATTGACCTCAGCACCTGTGTTAGCATTGCCGAGACCAGGAGTTGAGTATTTGGTTTACACCGATGCATCTTTGCAAGGGCTTGGAGGTGTATTGCAGCAGGAGAGACAGGCCATAGCTTATGCTTCCCGTAAGCTCATGAGAAGAATTACCCCACGCATGATTTGGAGTTGGCAGCAGTGGTATTTGCCTTACGGATTTGGAGGCACTATCTGTTGGGGGAGAAGTTTCAGCTATTCACGGACCACAAGTCACTATAGTATCTATTCACGCAGAAGGAATTGAATATGCGGCAGCGTAGGTGGCTTGAATTTGTGAAGGACTACCAGTTCGACATCCAGTACCACCCGGGTAAGGCTAACGTGGTAGCAGACGCGTTGAGCCGCAGACCAGCAGATGAGGTGGCAGAGGTGTGGAAAGCTAAGTGGAAGGAATTGGGACACCAGGATGCAGTGGACCGATCTTTCATGTCTGTGATGACTGTTACACCGCAGATTGTCACGAAGGTAGTACGGGCACAGGCTAATGACTCGTTCTGTCAGGAGCAGATAGTTCGATTACTTGCAGAGGGAGCCGAGTCCTATACCGTTAGCTCAGACGGGGGATTGCGCTTCAATGGGAGATTGGTAGTTCCGGAAGGGGAAGAATTGCGGCACGAAGTGATGGCAGAGTCGCACGGCTCACGGTTCGCGGTACATCCCGGAGGGGACAAAATGTACCAAGACATGAGACGGCAATATTGGTGGAGCGGTATGAAGAGAGATATGGCTGAGTTTGTCTCGAAATGCGTCACTTGTCATCTTGTAAAAGTGGATCATCAGAGACCAGCAGGATTGCTACAGCCGTTGGAGGTTCCGGTATGGATGTGGGAGAGCATATCCATGGATTTTATCACGGGGTTGCCTACATCGCAGAGGGGTCACGACTCCGTTTGGGTAATTATGGACAGGTTGTCCAAGGTCGCTCACTTTTTACCCGTAAGGACTGACTACACTACGGGACAGTATGCCCAGCTCTTCATTTCAGAGATTGTGAGACTTCACGGTGTGCCCCTAAATATCGTGTCTGACAGAGACAAGATATTTGTTTCGAGGTTTTGGGAGAGTTTCCAGGAAGCAATGGGCACGGAATTGCGCTTGAGTACGGCCTATCACCCGCAGACCAATGGGCAGACAGAGTGCACCAATCAGATGTTGGAGGACATGCTACGCATGTGCATTATTGACTTCGGGGGTGGATGGGAGCAGTACCTTCCACTGGTGGAGTTTGCTTACAACAACTCCTATCAGTTCACTATTGGCATGGCTCCGTTTGAGGCATTGTACGGTAGGCCTTGTCGTTCCCCAGCATGTTGGTTAGAAGTGGGGGACAACAAACTACTTGGGCCGGAAGTGATTCAGGATACTTCGGCAAGGATTGAGTTGATTCGGAGTCGCATTCGGGTAGCTCAAGACAGGCAGAAGAGTTATGCTGATGCGAAGAGGTTTTTCAGGGAGTTCCAAGTGGGGGACCAGGTTTTGCTCAGGGTATCTCCAATGAAGGGGATTATGCGATTCGGGAAGAAGGGGAAGTTGGCACCGAGGTATGTGGGGCCGTTTCCTATTATTGAGCGGATCGGACCGGTTGCGTATAGACTTGGACTACCGGAGCACTTGCATCGGATTCACGACGTGTTCCATATTTCCTCGCTGAGGAAATACTTTAGAGATGATTTGGCTCATTCTCACATTGCTGTGGAGGACATCGATCTCCAGCCGGATAGCTCCTACGAGGAGGGGCCAATTGCTATTTTGGACCGAAGCGAGAGGAAACTGCGGTCAAAGATAGTCCCGTTAGTGCGTGTTCAGTGGCGACATCACAATGTCGAGGAGTCCACATGGGAGCGCGAGGATGAGATGCGCGAGCGTTATCCAGAGTTGTTTTTAGCAGGTACTTTCTAGTTTCGAATTTCGGGACGAAATTCAGTTATTAGGGGGGAAGTATGTAATACCCCGTATTTTTGGCTATATTTATTTTTGGGATTAATTAATTAAATGCGTATTAATTGGAAATTAATCCGGGATAAAAATACTAATGTGATACGAGTTAGTATTTGATTATGTGCATATGTGAGTATATATGAACTTGGTATTATAAAATTTGTCGAGGGATTTATATACGACATTTTAGAAATTTTGTTGAGACGCGTGGGACCGCCGCGTCACGGTATAATATTTTGATAATAAAAGTGAATTTAAAATCTATAATCCGTATGGTCGTTTTGAGTGCGCCAACGCGTCCGGAAGGGTCGAGATAGTCAGAAAACACTAGCCGGGGGTATAGTTTGGGTCCCGGGGTATTTTTAGGCCATACCGGTAACTTAAAGGGTATTTTGGTAATTTTACATTTTGAGGAATTAAAAGTGACGAAAATTGGTTAATTAAATCTGATGTGGATATTGACCCACTAAGCCATAACCAACCCATATTAACCCTTTAAGCTACGGAGGCTAATATTAGGTTTACAATCTTCCCCAAATCAAACCCTAGCCACCTTGAGCCACCATTGGAGAAGGAACTTAGAGAGAGAGGAAACTCTGCAGAATTCTCACCAAACCTACACCAAAGTCAGAAATCAAACCAAGGCAAGTGGTTTAATTATGTTTAATTTCAGCAAATGTTCTTTCCATGTTAGAAAATTCGGATTTATGGTTTGTTCTTGATAAATATGAAAACCCAGGTAGTTTAGATCATAGAACTTGAGAAATTGTGAAGAGAATTGCATGTAGAATAGTTTGGAGACAATTAATCTGATGTTAATACATGATTGGGTGAAAGAAAAACGAATTAAATTCTGGAATTTGATGTTGATATATATCTAGGGTTCATGTTCTTGATGATATTGGGGAAAAGTATAAAATCTTGGGATTTAATGATGTTTAGGATGCCTTATTGCCTTAAAAGACGTTAGTTTATGACCTAAGCATGTTTTAGTATGATTAGAGGACTTAAATCATTGTTAGAACGAACTTTGGAGAAGGATTGAAGTGATAAAAATGGTGAAAAACGAGATGGGAAAAATCTGGGCCGAAACTGGTAGCTCGTTAGAAGCAGCCCCCAGGTCGTTCGAACGAACTCGTTCGAACGAGCTTCTAACGAAGTTGACCAGTCGTTACTAACGAGAAGGGATCTCGTTCGATATCTCGTTCGAACGAGATATCGTTAGAAGGAACAGTTCGTTCGAACGAACTGGGATCTCGTTCGAACAGCCTCGTTCGAACGAGACTTCTAACGAGCCGACAGTCCAAACTCGTTCGAACACTCGTTCGAACGAGACTTCTAACGAGTTGACAGTTTGGTCCTTTTTGGATTGTCTTGATTTTTGGAGTCCCGTAAACTTGTTCGAGGATATAGATGACCTTCCTTTATTGATGTGAGGATAGATTTGGGACTTTTGGGTTATTGAGATGAGTAAATTATATACTAGAGTTATATTCAATGAACCATTTGGGTTGAGACTTGAGTGTCTACTACGATGTGAGGATGAATTATGGCGCGTATAATTACAAACCGGAATAGTACGAATTTTGATAATTATAGTTAGTACGAGAGTGCAATATGTACTACGATTAAAATACGGTATTACTAAGATGTGTGTTTACTTAGTATTGGTATATGGATTGTGTGTATGACATACCTACCATACTTTCTATCACGGGAGGTTGCGTTCGCTTAGGACCCTCTAATCCTTGTGTGCCTACGGGGGGGATATAGACTGGTACCTTGATGAACATAGGTCATAGAAAGACTTATTGTGATATTAATAAGTCCGCTGACCGTGGGAGCGCAGGTATGTGCGTGACCCATGTGATGGTGACTGTGTTCGCCTCCACTATTTCTGATTTGTGTTATCTGAACTATTCCTGAGAGATTCGGAATGTGTGATCCTTATGTACGTGATGTACCGGGATGGATAGCAGAGTATGTGTGCACCATAGCTTAGATTGCGGGGTGCTTGTATCGTATATTTATGATGTGAATAATATACATTTAATTAATGGAAATCCTCCTGTTAATATTGTGAACCTATTACGGTATTGTTTCGAGTTATATAATGAGTTAACTAATACTTATATATATGGCATATTTAGTAACTGAGTTGCATTAAATCCCTATTTAATTACGAGCGTTATTATGTTAATGGAACCAAGTATTATGGGTATAATCTTTGGCAGTCTAGCTAGATACGTTGTCACTTAGCTAGTGGTATGGGTAGATATAGATGGGTACTTGCGTTAGGAGTGCACAGTTAGACGAGAGGTGAGAATATCATGTGAGTGCACGTCCTAAAATGTACTTTGCATTTAATGTTTTAAATGTTTTTAAAGCACTTGCAGGTTTTTAAAATATAACTCCACATTCGGGCTCTGACCCGTTTGCTTTTCAAATCTTTTCTTTGTAAAACCATTTTAGGTGCCCAGCCACAAGGACACCAAGCATAGGTACTCATTCAGGTGACGAGCTGTAGCTGCTTGTGGAAGCTACAGGGATTTGCATGTAGACGCTTCTATCTCTTTGGATTCCAGAGTCACTATCTATCAGTTGTAGGGCATGTTGCCCATTTCTTTAGAGACATCTTTTATATTTCAGTTTTCAGACTTTAGCATGTATTGTTTCAGTTTATTTATTTCAGTTATGGGATTGTAGTGAGGGGTTTTCCTCCAGACTTTATATACGCTATGTGATGATTATTCGTTTTACTTCAGTATGGTGAATGGTGTTATTTATTTCTTCATTTCACTTGTTGCATGTTAATCAGACTTTAATTAAAATTTGGCAACTTGCTTTTTAAATACTAGGTGGTTAGTAATAATAAAATGTTTTCGACAGTGATGCTAGTAACTGAGCCAACTTGGCATTTTGAATTAATTTTATAAAGGAGTAGCTACCCGGTATTTAATTAGTCGGGGTGTCACAGGTAGTACTAAAGTCTAGGTCTGATTAATTACTTAAATTTACGATTAATTTTATACTAGCAACACACTAGGGGTTTGGGGATTATATTCCCGGCCTATTTTTCTCTTCATATTTATTACTTCATTCTTAGTTATTAATCCTTGCTTAATTCGTTAGTTCCATAGTTTTAATCTAATTTCCTTTTACTTAGTAGGATTATTCGCAAATCAATCATCTTTTCATTTTTTTAGAGTTGAATTTAGGTTAACCATCTGTCCTTCCGTCGTCACGATTTTCTCGTCCTATTTTCCTATGGAGACGATCCCTACTTACCGGGTTTATTACTAACGCGACAGGCTTGCACTTGAACCTAGAGAGTACGCACTTTAGAGACACATTCTTAGTCGTGTCAATCCAACTCGTGTAACTCATTCTTGTTACCCATTTGATTGGTGATGTTGAAGATATTTATTTCAAGTGTCATATTCCCAAATGTGAGTTGCATTTACCCATTACGTGTGTTAATCAACATGTTACTCATGGCTTGGAAATGGCGAACAAGAATAACAGGAACATGATGACTCGAAGGAGAGGAGGGATCTGTGTCCCAAATGACAAAATCTATCGGAAAGTAGAAAGTGTCGACGTGGATGATCGCGTCCCAACTATCCCACTTGGTACCTTCATGGAATGATACGCAAGTAGGAGAGTAATTTTGGTCGGCTTAAAATCTCCTAAGTCTAGCTTCCTATAGATGGAATAAGGGAGAATCTTGACACTGGCTCCTAAATCTAGTAAATCTCTCTCAATTTTATTCATTCCAATAACGTATGAAATGGTAGGCGCACTCGGATCTTTAATTTTACGTTTAACCATAAGTAATTCCTTTAACAACTTAACAAACGCGTATATTTTCTTGATAGCCTCAATAAAAAAGCAATTTAAGCTTCACTTGCATAATTACTTCTAGAATGTCATCAAGGGAGGCCTCTTTAGGAGGAGGGACCAACCGTTGAGGGTAACATGAGGCTATAGGGAGTTTTACCACCACCTCGGGCCTAACTGTGTCATCTTTTTCACTCTCTTCTAAGGGGGAATCTTCGGCCTCTTACGTGATGGGTGAAACCTCCTTGTTTTTTTGCACATCATGTAAGGGAAGTGACAAGTCAACAATTATCCCACTACGTAGAGTGGTTACCGCTTGACATTACTTTTTATTTTCATCGGGATTAGAGCTCAATCAATTTTACCTTGGGGAGGTCGTTAGCCTTGGGTGGGAAACTTACCCTTATCTTGGACACTTAAGGAAGATTGCAACTTAGAAAGCGATGCTTTTAAGTGGGCAAAATTTTGAGCATTTTGGCATTTATTGCTACTGAGTTTGCATGAATTGAGTAAGAGTGTCCTCAAGACTCTTTCGAGGTGAAATCACATAAGGTAAGCGAGGAGGCTCTTACATGGGTGCACTTTTTGATAGGGTGGGAGTGGTGGTGGTGGTTGTTGGGCAACGTATAAATTCAGGTTCATCACTACATTCGGTTGCCCATAACTAAAATCAGGATGGTTTCACCACAAGGGATTAAAATAATTCCTGTGAAGGGCATTAAAATTAGCCTTATACGCTCCTACCGCCTCAATTTGCTCTTGAAGCATAACTTTGTAGGCGGGTATAGTCATACATTCCTTCGTTAAATGTCCCATCTCACAAATCACGCAACTCCCTTCCAGTAAAGCTAGAGATGGGTAAGATATATCTCTCCCCTAACTTCGACTACGTCTTCTAGCCGCTTAGCTAATTATTTAATTTGGAGCTTCAACTCGGCTTCCTTGTCCAATTGATAGAGTTCGGACACGGAAGGAGCTGTGGACGTGATTCTAGCTTTCAGTTGGGTGTTCGGATTCGATGTGTCCCAAGCTTGCGTAGTCTCAGTGACATACTCAAAACGGGCCTCCAATTGTCCGTATCTAACCAGAAGAACTCTCATGGGCACATAGTTTCAACAAGTTATTTTGAGATTAGGCTAAGCCCATGATGGAAGTAAGAGATGAGTCTCCACTTCTCAAAGTCATGATGTGGGCATATATTCATTAACTCATTGAACCTCTCCCAACACTTATTAAAAGGCTCGTTATCATTTTGCTTAAAAGTCTAAATTTGAGACCGAATAGAGTTGGTCCTTTATGCGAGAAAGAACTTCTAGAGAAATTTGTCCTGCATGTCTCTCCACATAGCTATCAAATCCGGTGCTAGTGACAAAAGCCAAGTCTTGGCCTTGTCTTTAAGTGAAAATGGGAAAATCTTGACGTGCACTACATCTTGGTTGCAGGCTTGATCATTAAGCATCTCGCATGTCTCCTCGAACTCTTTATTGTGGAGATAAGGCTTCTCCGACTCCATCACACTCACACTTATAAAATAACCTTCCACATTGAATTTCTTTGGTGTTCGACTCGTGGTGTGATTACTCGGTGTAGGAGGTGGTACCCAAAAATTTGGAGTGTTTGGAGTGTTATTACTTGTCACACCCTTATTTTTCGGGGGCGAATATGTCCTTCAGATAATACTAAATCAAAATTGAGTCATCCATATTATGCTAATTAAGACTTTATAAAAGCTAAAGTGTCTTACACTGTAGTTTGAAAGGCTTATTCTTCTATGATTTCTCTGCGTATCTCAACTGTTGAAGTATTTATCATTTCCTAGTGGTACCTGGGTAAAATAACTGGAAGGAAACGATTTAGCAAAGTTATTGAATAGGCTCCACCAGTTCTATAACAAATATAAATATAAAGAGAGCTTGGAATGTATATAGAATTCAATGTTTATTAATTTAATAAATAAATAAACCATAAGCAATCGTTTTGTTCATAATAACCCTTAAGTAAAATAAAGGAGTATGAACTCATAATTCCATATTTACCAGATCATTAAGGGTAATGTAAAGAAAATCAGTGTTGTAGAAAATGTAATGGAACAATGGTTCCTATAATATCAAAATCTTATAATACATAATTCCATAATGATTAGTTCATTTAAGAAATACGGTTCATTACCGTTTAGTTAGAATCATGTTCGAAGAAAGTCAAAGAATTTGAACTAATAATTCCATTCTTACTAGTTCACTAAAGGGTATAGAGGTAATTAAGCCATCAGTAAAACCATATAAAATAATCTGCAATCAACCCAAAAATTTTGGGGCAAAGTAACCTGCTTGGCACACTAGCTAAGAGGAACTCATACGTATGTAGCAATAATCATGGCTCTCAATTATCTGAGATAAATAGGCCAAGTAGAAAGCTTCGTGGGACAACACGTCAGTCTACTTCCTAGTTAATACTGATGCTTATCATAAAAATAGCACAAAAGTGCAAGGGCAGACTGAATCAATATGGTACATGATCTCAATTATTAGGTGAGAAGGGTTAAAATTGATTCTAAAATTAAATACTCGTGATAATTCAAATACTAATGATGGTTAACAAAATACGTAGTATGGAAGTATAATAATATGAACATACTCAGCGTCAATGTGGCTATCACAGAGTGATATCAATAGCAGTATTTCAAATACGCGACGCATAATACTGAAAATGTAGGAAAAACCTACTTATGGTTTATGAGCTTTACGTTGTCATTCAGAGATCTTTCGTTGTTGCATTCCAGTTCCTATAGTCATTTGTACTTGAGGGTTTCAATGAGAGTAGGTGTATCGGTGTTTGGAGAGAAGGTTTTGGTATGATATTTTACGTCATTCGGTAAATAAGAATAAAACTTATTCTGTATGAATCTCTTATATAATTTGAATTACGATCTCTCGTTTATGGGTTGAATAAATATATTACGTTAACTAATAACTGATGACTTGTATGAATTCAAGTTATATAGACGGGTTTATACGTAAAATGTTTGAAATGGTTAGGAAGATAGGGCTATAACTTGCTTATATGTAATATCGAATTCACATAAATTTAGTAATTACATTACTAAAATAATAATTCTCATTGTTGATGAAAAATAAATAGCAAGTATCTCGGCTAGAAAAAAATCACTAAAGAGAATCAAATGATTCGATTTGTTTAAATACAATTCAATTTGAATAAATAATAATTTTATTCAAATAAAATGTTATCCTGATCAATATTTCTTTTGATCCGTCAAAAGTTGAGATTTATAGTTTTCATTTACATTGCTCGGATATATTAATATGATAATATATTATTCGTGACATAAAATGATTTTAGAAAATGACCCCCTATTTGGACACAATCCAGTGGTCGTGCCACTTCCAAAATTAACCAACACAACAAATTTAAGCATCCCAACACCTGCATAATCACAATATATAGTCTCGGGTTATAATGACGACATAACCTTGAGTCGTTTAGTATTATAACTCGTTAAAATATATTTTTAACTTTAAAATGACACTGGGTCAAATACACATTTTTAGAAAAAAAATACTACTAGTCGTACATATTCGGGGGTTCGGGTTTACGAAAAATTCAACGTAATCGAGTACAAATATGTACTCAAAATAACACAAAATATGTATGTGTTATTTTGAGTACATATTTTGGAACCGGTATTTGGCCATATATATGTATCTGTGTGTGTATATATATATACAAAAATTTCTCAAACCAAAAATTTCATGTACATGTGCTCTGTTTTCTCACCAACACAATAATTTCTCTCTCTCTCTCAACACAGCAACACAAAAAGCCACTCCCACATGCAAAATGTGCACACCTCTCCCTAAGCACCCCTAAAACAATAACAACAACCAACAACCAAGCATTTTTTTTTACCACCCTTACTTTTCTCTACCGTTTCATCCACAATGTGTATTTTCTATTAAACAAAACAAATAAAAACACCATCATTAGGTTACAGTACACAGTTACTCAAAATAAATAAAAATCAAGATCAACATTATTTGAACAACAAAAGATAAAAAAAAAATAGAGTTTCCAAACCAAACTTTGGTTGTTATGGGTGTGTGTGAGGCGGGGAGAGAGTTCGGAGAGAGCGAGGAGTAAATAGTGGAGAGTCAATCTAGTATTTGTAGCCCACGGTTATCATCTGCCTTGTGCGTTCTTAGCTTATACAACATGGGTTGTATACGTAGATTCATATGGGACTATGGGATACAAATTTTTAAGATTCAGTCCAATGACCCTATTTTCTCCACTTGGTTCCTCTTGCAACAGAACTTGAGGGATTGACAGTACACATTCATAAACCTTCTGTGCCAAAAGTTGTAGTTTGAGGCGTGACCACCATGTCGTCCTCTGCCATTGCCATCCATGGAAGTTTATCCTTCTTATGGAGGTACCCCAAGTTCAGATCTAGAAAAAGAAAATAAAAAAGTAAATGAAATATTAAGAGGTACATGGTGACGACGACAAACCAACCAAACAATTAAAAGAATACATCTATATAATAGAGAAAGATTTTGTTGTAAATCATAGAGGAAGATTTTGTTCAAAACTTACCCCAGTTTCTCCTTCTCATTCCATTGCCCCTTTATTTGGCCAATACAGAGAGAAGATATGGGTTTAAACTGGAAATTGAATTTGAATGAATGGTAAGTACCGTGTCTTGAGCCTTGTGCTCTGATTCCTCGGGTAGTGGGCGGGTGAAAGACAGCAAAAGAGGATGGGAAGTA
The DNA here is from genome assembly GCA_949130495.1 of Sambucus nigra. Classification (NCBI taxonomy): domain Eukaryota; kingdom Viridiplantae; phylum Streptophyta; class Magnoliopsida; order Dipsacales; family Adoxaceae; genus Sambucus; species Sambucus nigra. The sequence goes on from OX422208.1 coordinate 207,345,519, forward strand.
GGTGAGAGATTTAGAGGCTCAAGGTACAAAATCAAGAGTCGGTGGAAGCAAGGCACACGTTAGACAGAAAAGGCCAAAGTCCCTCCTTCGTAACACATGGGTCTTTATTATATAGACCTAGATACAAAATTTGTTTATAATGGTTTTGTATATAAGTTGTATGATGTGGCGAAATGATGTGGCGAAAGTTATATGACGTGGCGAAACCCCCTCCTGCTTTATTATATAGATGTTTGTGTGTATATATACACAAATATATATGGCTGGCTGGCCGGAGGTTGATTTCACACGCAGGTCTACACACACATATATATACTAAAATCACACGCTTCGAGCTTCTCTAATGGTGGCCAGAGAGAGAGAAACAAAATGAAACTAATAAAAGGAGAAAAGGGGAAACCCATTTCGCCGGAGGTGGGAGAGAGTGGAGAAGAGGTTGGAGGTCTTTCGTCGGCGGTTCTAAGAAAAAGGAGAAGTCCGCCGGGTTTCGTTCAGCGGTTTGTCCAGAGGTTCATTGGTTATTGATCGGCGATGGTGGAGCTCAGGGGAAAAGAGGGTCGGAGATTAAGCTTGGAGGTGAAGGTTTGAACGATTTTGGACAGAGTTTCGTTGTTGGTGGTGGGTTTTGGGATTTTGAACAGGTATTTGGTGGTTTTCTTCATGGGTTTGTGGTAGAAGAACAAAGGCTGGAGGTGTTCTTCGTGGCTGTTGAAATGAAAAAACTCAGTTTTAGCTCTTTGATTGTTGAAATAATAAGAGCAGGGCTTCGGCGAGAGAGAGAGAATAAACTCATTTGTTTCAACTGAGAATGGGGTGCAATTTTTTTCTACAGTAATTGTCGTCTATTTATAGTGTTCTAAAACTGCACGGTCAATACATAATCAGTTGGATAATCGTTCACCTGGGTGATTTTGGTACTCAACTAATAATTTTTTTTGCATTGACATTAATTATGGAATATGTGGAACACATTTTTTTATTTTTTTCGCATTGACATTACGTTTGGATGATGCTAATTTATACACAATATAAGATAAGTAATAATAAAAAATAATATGCTTTAAATTCGTTCTAATCTCCGTTTTATGTGAAAAAATTTCTATTTCGAACGAGAGAATAAATGTGTTGACCTTATTTTCAGGTTACAGAACATATGTACGGGGCGTAATTGTCGCAAAATTTATTAATAGTTTATAAAATGCATTTTGACACAAAAATTATTGAATTAAAATAAAAATAAAAGTCAGGGTCTTACAATCTACCCACCTTAAAAAAAATCGTCCTCAAAACTTCCTACATTCCGAGAGTTTAAGTACTCGTGGTACTTATGTCGTTTACGATATGATGACATATTTGTTCGAGTTTGTAAATCTATTGTATAATTTTGGCGATTATCTTCATGTCGTTATTTCGTAATTAGCAGGTTATACAAAATTATCGTATAAGAATTACTTGATGTAGCTAAGTTTAGAAACAATTGGAATTTCAACTAATTAATATATTGGAATTGTCGTAAATTATCGTAAATCTATTAGAATTGCCCCTAAAGTTGTTGGGCCACAATTTGGGCTCAATAAATTTAAATGATTTGTCATAATGGCAATTTTGTGAATCGTGTAACTCTTCCCAAAGTCGAGAACTGATTTAGGCGGCAGTTGCTTCGTGTCCTGTGCGCGATGATTGGGAGCATTTAAAAGCTATTTGGAGCAACATTCCATAGTTGTCGTTTCAAATTTCTTTGCATTCACTCATCTTCTGCGAGTTTTAGCTATTGTGTCTTCTTCTCCAGGCCTTCATTTTCTTCGCTTTCAATCTTCCTCATCATCTGGGCTTGTGATCTTTCATCTCGTAAGTCCTCTTTGTTATTTCTTTGTGCTTTCTTTGTTGAGTTTTCTCTGAATTTGTGATTTAGGGTTTACAAATGTCAAAGATAGGTAATAGCTCATTGTCTGAGTTTAGGAAGTTCTATAATATCCCAGAATGGGTAGAGATTGAGTGTGCCTCTCTCCCTAAGAATGTTAGAGAGATAGAGGGTGCTCATTGGATTCATGTCTTGTTGCTTTCTCAAGGTGGGCTTACTTTTCCTCCAAATAATTTGTTCCTTCATTTCTTTAGTTATTTCAACATTGTCCCTGCACAGTGTTCGCCCAACGTATGGAACATAATCAATGGTGTCCATAGAATAAATTATTTTTATGGCACTAAATTAGGGCTCACCGAAGTTTGTTTTTATTATTCCTTCTCTCGAACTAGCTCTAGTCTTCTTTATCTCAAGGCCAGGAGTCCTGATAGGGTATTGGTAGTAAATTTACCTGATTCCCACAAGGACTACTGGCAAGATGGCTTTCTTGCTAGGAATTGGCAGTTCTCCCCCAGACTGAGGGTCGAGGTCTGATAGATTCACTGTTCCCTTTTATGGGGAAGAGTACATAGGTAGTCTTTGCTCTACCCTTTCGTTCTCTTTATTAATTTGTGATTTTTCTGATACTTTCCTGTTTTCTTTTCAGCGAGGACAAAAACTTAGATTCTGCCCTCAGCGAGGTTCGAACATCCGAGCTGATTAAAGCTTGGAATATCAGGGAACCTTTGGCTGACGGTGAACACCCTCGGTCTGCTGCTTTCCTGCTCGAGTACAAGAACATTGTGTCCATTTTTATTACGAGGCCTGTGGATAGCATTTCTGAATTTGATACTTCTGAAGAAGCTGTTGCCGATCCCATTCAGTTGGACGAGGAAGAGAGCAGTTCTGAGAGTGATATAAGAGCAGGTGATGAAGGTGGTTCTAGCGAGGAGAGCTCTAGCAGTGACAGTTCTTCTAGCTCAGAAAAGGTTTCTGAAGCCCAAGAACCTTCAAGTACATCCAGCAGCTCTAGCAAGGAAATGGTTCCCCCAAGAAAAAACTTAATCTGTGATGAGGATGATGATGTGCTTCTCGCTCAGAGGGTGAAGAAGTAGAAATCCAGCAGTGGGGTTATTGCCACTGGTTCACGGTCTGCTGCTCAGGAGAAGGAGAAGAAGAGAAAAGAAGAAGAGCAGTTGAGAGAGAGAGAGAGAGAGATAGCGAGAAGAAGAGGGAATAGGAGAGAAAGAAGACTGAAGAGATAAAGAGGGTTGAGGAGCAAAAGAGGGAGGAGAAGGAGAAGGAGAGGGAGGAGGAGAGGAGGAAAATGGAAGCGAGGACGAAGGTTGAGCAGGCCTTAGTGCTTGTGTCTGCGTTTCCAGAAGGGGCCTCAGTTGCCATTTCTCCTCAGCTGGCCCCTGCGCGGCTCGAGAGAGCAGTCCTTGCTGTTGATCACCAAAAGGCGTTGGGACTGACCAGTTAGCCTTGCAAGCGAGTCAGAGGCTAGCCTTGATAAGTCTGTTTCTTATTTCTAATGCTCGTCAAATTATGTATGTTTCTTTCTTCTAATATCTTCTTTTACTTGCAGTTCATGACTGACTTCGCCGTGCTCTATCTCTCTCGCAATGAGCTAGTGAACAAGAACGGTAAGCTAGATAAGTAGAACGCTACTTTGAAAGTGAAGAGTATCGAGCTCGAGGCTAGCTTGAAGGCCACTGATGCTGCTCGAACGTCTTTCATTATAGCCCTTGCCAAAGCTAATCGAGAGAGGGAGGCAGCGATCAAAGAACTGAGCGAACTACGGCAGGCCTATTATTTGGTCTGCTCGATCAAGTTGGAGATAGTAAAGGAGAACAATGTGCTGACCGAGAAGCTGAAGGAGAAGGAGTTCGAGGTAGCCACCGTTAAGGAAGACTCGTATAACTTCGAGTGGGCTGCCGCATATGAAGATGGTGAGGTTCAGATAGGATACATCAGTTATCTGAACTTCAAGAAGGGATGGAACAAGGCCCTATTGGCTGCTAGGGTGGATGCTGCCTCTCCCTTGTTCGATGAGCACGATCCAAGCCCAAAGCCTATCATGGATGAAGCTCCTGCCCCAACCGTCAAAGGTGTTGACCCTGCTTCCCAATCAGCTTCTGTTGATGCCCTCCCTGCTCGGGCGACAGAAGTTGTCCCTACTGAGGGAGATGCTCCTACTAATGCCGATAAGGGGAAGTATCCAGCTTCTTCTGAACAACCCGAGGTCGCTAGATAATCTATCCTTAGGATTGCTTTTGTAATGTTCCTTTATGTTTCTCGATGTACTCTGATCCGTTTATGTATTAATAAAATGAGAAGGTTCTTTCCCTTAGTGTACTGATTTATTTTATCCTTTACTTCTCTTTTATGGCCTGTCGTTCATTGATGTAGATGACTATATGCCAGCCACTTCTCAGTTAGGGATAATGCTTGGTCCTGATGTGAGTCCCGAAGTTCGTCATACCTTTGTGAGAATTTGCAAATCAATGCGATTGAGAAATAAGCGTTTCATAGAGCAGACGGAGCTCGTTGTTAAACTGAAAGACAAGCTTTAGGAGATGGAAGAAGTTGGAGCTTCTGTTCAAGAGGAAGTCAATACTCTGAGAGCAAGACACCTCGATGCTACTCAGATTAACCAAGTTGGAAAAATTCTACAGCAGGAAAATGAGTCTTTGAGGAGGGAAGTGTTGCTCCTCAAGGAGCATGTGTTGAGCACTGCGCCGAGCATTTTAAGGGGTTCCTCCTCATCACGAGCTGGTGTAGGACCGAGCAACATTCCTCTGGTGATACGAGGTTCTATCCCATCGATCGTTCAACGAGATGGTACAAATGCAAGAAGCCCAGCTAGGGAAATGGATGAGCTTTGTGAGGATATTCATCGAGTATATGTTATTGATGCTGGGCTTCAAAGGGATGTCACACGGCTGAGGCATCTGTTTAAGAGAGGACCTCAGCGAGTATGGGCTGACGGTTACGACCAAGGTTAGGTGGATGCTCCGACGAGGCTGACAGAGTTTGAAGAGCTCGCCTTTATCAGGGGATGGTTGAGTACCCTAAGGGAGCTACAAGTTCTAAGGAACTCAATACTCTGGTATCGTAATGAGATCTCCCCTTCCACTTTAAGGCCTAACCCCTTCAGGAGGGATGATCAGTGGATCCTCATCGATGCCATCCCTCAGCAGTTATTACAGTCAGATGCAAATGAGGTCGAGGAGGAATTAACTCCTTAACCGGACGATGGTCGAAAAGCACAAGTGGTTGATTATCTTGTTCAGAGGCCTCAGCCTCATTAAGATTTTACCAGTTGTAATTCTGTATACATATGAAATGAATCAATGTAGTATTGATGCTTTGGGCGATCTCGCCGATTATACACGGGTTGTCCATTTTTGTTGTGACAAAGTAATATAAAATTTATGTTTTGGGCAAACTTGTCGACTAAACAAGTGTTCCCTATCTTTTACATCACTTATTCTTTGCTTAATAATCTTGGGCCTCTCTTGGACGACTAGATAGGTAGATTTGCATTGTCGAGTGAGTGTCCCTCCAGTCCAGTCTGCTTATGAGATACCATTCTGCCTTACTTTACCTTTTAGGTCGTGTCGTCACACTCCCTTAGGACTAAGTGTGGCAATTAGCGAGGACACACCTAGTGTTGGATGCTCTATCCGATCAGGGTTTCGTTGACCAAACATTGTTTGGCAACCAATTTGACTTGGCCGAATTGCCTAAGGATCTCCTGTAGGGCTTGATATATTTCCAGGGGCAATGCTAAGAGGTTGTTCATGCTTCATAACGAAAACCTGAGGAGGGTGTTTTCCCTACTATCGTATACTGAAGTAGTGTGCCTATCACTTGGAAAGGGTGTGCAAGTTATAAAGTTCATATATTAGTTAACTAACACCTCATAGAATGCAACTACAAAACAACTTTTATTAATCACAAGTAAATGAGTTGCCTTTTTCATGAATCTGGTAAAAAAGCGAAAGAAAAAAGTAGAAATAGAATTTCATAAGATTTGTCGCATTCCATGCTCGGGGTATCTCTCTGCCCTCCAGCGTTTCTAAGTGATAGGCTCCTTATAGATCATCTCTTATTATCTTGATTGGTCCTTCCCGGTTTGGCCCTAACTTGCCATCTGATGGTTTTATTGCGCTGCCAAAGACTTTCCTTAGGACATAGTCACCAACTTGGAATGCCCTTGGATTGACCTTCTTGTTATAGTGTTTTGCGAGTTGTTGCTGATAGCTCGCTAATTTCACTAAGGCATGTTCTCTGCATTCGTTGGCTAGGTCGAGTTCAGTGAGCAAGGCTGCATCATTCTGGCCCTGGTCGACAAGGGTGGACCTCATAGTTGGTAGGCATGCTTCTAATGGCATGACCGCTTCCATTCCATATGTTAGTGAAAATGGGCTTTCCCCCGTTGCCCGACATGGGGTAGTGCGGTAAGCCCACAGAATATGTGGCAGTTCGTTCACCCATGCGCCTTTGGCTCGCTCTAATCATTTCTTTAACCCATCACTATTTTGTTAGAAGCTTCAGCTTTACTGTTTCTCTGAGGATACGCCACTGAGCTGAAATAGTGCTTGATCCCGTGCTCATTGCAGAAGCTCTGAAAAGGGACACTTTCGAACTGTGTTCCGTTGTCAGCTATTATGTTTCTAGGGATTCCAAAATGGGTAATTATGTTTTTCCATATGAATCTCATCATATCTGCATCTCGGATGTTTGCCAGTGGCTCTGCCTCGATCCATTTGGTGAAGTAATCCGTTGCGACCAACAGATACTTGCGGTTGTTGACGGTGGTAGGAAGTGGTCCTATGATGTCCATTCCCCATTGGGCGAAGGGCCAGGGGTTGGTGAGTGATCTTAGGTCGATGGCAGGTTGGTGAACCATAGGGGAATGTAGTTGACATTTTTTACACTTGCGAGAGTATACTACAGAATATTTTTGCATATATGGCCACCAATAGCATTCCTTCATAGCTTGAAAAGCTAGTGATCTTCCTCCAATATGGCTCCCATAGATTCCTTCGTGGAGCTCATGTAAAATCTTCTCGACATCCCTCGGGTGAACACATTGTAGGTAAGGGCCGGAGAACGATCTCTTATACAGCTTGCCCTTAGGAGATAAGTGAAAGCGAGCAACTTTTACTCTTATCTGATGAGCGGTCTTCGTATCGCTTGGAAGTGCACCATCCTTCAAATAGTCCTTAAAGGGTCCATCCAACTGGGTGCTAACTCAATCTGGATCACATGTTCCACACTTGGTAGCTCATCGCTCTGACTGATGCTTAAGTGAGCGAAGAAGTCGATGGGGATCGTTATTTTCAAGTTGGAATTGATTGCCTAACTCAAGGCTGTCAGGGAGTCAGCATGGCTATTCTGTCCTCTGGGAAACTGCTGGACACTGACTTCCTCGAAGGTGGCCATTAGCCTCTTGGCCACGGCGAGATAGGTTGTCATTCTTTCATCTCTTACGCTGTAATCCCCACTTTTCTGATTGGAGAATAATTATGAGTCGCCGAACACCTGTAACTGCTTCGGTCCTAAAGTGTGTGCCTTATGGAGGTCGGCTATTCATATTTCGCTTCATTGTTGGAGGCTTCAAATCCAAGTCTGATTCCCTGTTCGAAGGTTGTATCTTCTAGAGTAATAAGCATAATGCCCACTCCCGCACCCTTTGAATTGGAGGATCCATCAACAAATAATTTTCAAACTCCCTCTGTTGCGTGGTTATCTCCTTGTTTCATGGGTTGAAGTTGGTCTAGAGGATGCTCGCTTGTGAATTCAGCTATGAAATCAGCAAGGACTTGTCCCTTGATTGCATTCCTTGGTTAAAATTGGATGTCAAATCGTCCGAGCTTGACTGACCATTTAGTCAGTCTGCCTGACGGATCCGCTTTCCTCCGGATTGGTTTAAGGGGGTGCGATGTAAGAACGATGATGGTGTGAGCTTCAAAATAGTGCTTCAACTTCCTTGAAGCTACTACAAGTGCAAAGGCGAGCTTCTCTAGTGGTAGGTATTGTTGCTTAGCCTCTAATAGAGTTTTGCTTGTGTAATAAATGGGGTGCTAAAATCCTGCTTTCTCAAACACCAGCGCAGAACTCATGGCGTGGTTGGAAACGACGAGGTATAAGTACAAGGAATCTCTTTCTTGAGGTATGACGAGCAGGGGTGGTGAGCTAAGGTAGTCCTTGAGCTCATTCAATGCTTGAGAGCAATCTTGATTCCATTCTACTGTCTTGTTTCCCTTCAAGAGCTGGAAGAATGGTTTGCATTTCTCGGAGGACTTCGAGATGAAATGGTTCAAGGCAACGAGAATGCGGGTGAGCTTTTGTACTTCTCGTCTTGTACGAGGGGGTTGTACCCTATTGATTGCGTCGATCTGGTCCGGGTTAGCCTTGATGCCTCTCTTACTGACCAAGTACCCAAGAAATTTTCCTGACTGGACACCGAAAGAACACTTGCTCGCGTTGAGTTTCATTCAGTATTTCCTGAGGATCTCGATAGGTCTGAGAGGTGGTCTTCTTATTTCTTCTCTTGACGAGCATATCGTCGATGTAGACCTCCATGGTGTCTCCCATTTGGTCGTTGAACATCTTGGTGACCAGCCGCTCGTAGTTGCCCCTGCGTTTTTTAGCCCGAAGGGCATGACTTTATAACAATATAATTCGACGGTGGTGATGAACGTTGTTTTGTCCTGGTCTGGTGCATACATAGGGATATGATGATACCCTGAATATGCATCCAGAAAACTCATTCTTTCGTGAGCTGCTGTGGCGTCCACCAATTGGTCAATTTTTTTTTTTTTTTTGGGGGGGGGGGGGGGGTCGTCCTTAGGGCAAGCCCTGTTAAGGTCAGTGAAGTCGATGCAAACTCTCCATTTCCCATTGTTCTTTGGAACTACTACTGGGCTGGATAACCATTTGAGGAATTGGACCTCCCGTATGGATCCTGCATCCAGTAATTTTTCAACTTCTTTTTCTACGGCTTTTGCCTTCTCGGGCGCAGTTCGCCATGCCTTCTGGGTTATAGGTTTTAAAGAGGGTGATAGGTTTGAAAGTGAGGTCGACATGCAACCGATGACAAACCACATTGGGATCAATTACAGGCAGCTCGTATGGTTCTCATGCGAAAACGTCTACGTTGCTTCTGAATAAAATCGTCAATTCATTCTTTTCTTGATCTGTGAGAGAAGCTCCAATCAAGAATACCCTGTCCTTCTTGCTACCACCAGCTGTAACTTCCTCCAGGTTTTCCAGGACCTGCTCAGAGGGGAGGAGCCTGGTCTCCTCTACTCTGGGTCTTTCGTATCATAACTGCTATTTTGAAGGTATCAGACCTTCATGTTCCTCGACCTTCTCATTGGGCTTCTCGGCCTTCTTCTCTGGTCTAGGGCGGATGGCCGTTATAAAGCACTTTCTTGACATCGCTTGATCGCCATGGATCTCCATTACTCCTCGTTCGGTCACATACTTGAGTTTCTGATGGTAGGTCGAGGGGACTGCCTTCATCGCATGTAGCCATCCTCTGCCGAGGATGGCTTGGTATGGCGAGTCAATGTCGACTACCAGAAACTCAATCATCTTAGAGATACTTCCTTCCCTTACCGGTAGCACAATCTTTCCCAGTGGGATAGTCACTTTTCCAGCGAAGCCAACTAGAGGGACAGTGGCCTCCTTCAGGTCGGCGACGCTCAACTTTAATTTTCTGAACAGATCGAGATACATTACCTCAGATGAGCTTCCTTGGTCGACGAGCAACTTGTCGACATCATAGTTGGCAATCCTGAGCGTAATGATTAAGGCGTCATGGTGTGGGGTTCTTACTCCCACCAAATCTTATTCTGTAAACACGATATGTTTGCTATAGTCGACGTCATCTACTCGCCGACGTTTTCCTAATTGGGTTTTTACTGGATCGATCTGAAAAGCTTGCATTACTGCTGTAAGCTTTTTTACCTCTATCCGAGATGAATTCCCCTGAATCTGCTTGATATTAGATGTCCCATGAATTATTGCGAATTCATGGCCAGCATCGTCTTAGAGTACGTTGTCAGGTCTTGCTTCTCTATTGGCAGCGACTTTCTCTGCTTTCTTCTCCACAAACTCGTTCAGATACCCAGACTGGGCCAGTTCTTCGAGGTGGGACTTAAGAGCTTTGCAATGCTCACTCTTATGTCCTCCCTTTTTATGAAAAGCGCATCTCAGGGCATTATTTCTCTTTTAGGGATCTCCTCCCATCTTTCTGGGCCATTTAATAAATGGCTCGTCTTTGATCTTCGTGAGAATCTTGTAAATTGGTTCTCTAAAGACAGTGTTGACTGCCTGAAATGCTTTTCACACATCGTTCTTGCCTCCGTTCTTGGAGCCATTCTTGCCCCCATTCTTTCCTCCTTTCTTCTGGTTCTCAGCTTTGTCATTGCCTTTAGCATCTAGCTTAGTTCGACCATTCTCCCCTGTGCTGGGGTGGGTCACATCCTCCATCTTGGCATATTTCTCAATGCGAGCCATCAGGTCGTCGATGGTCGTGGCCTCTTTCTTCGTCAGGGACTGGTACAGAAGGGAAGAGATGGGTAGCCTAATTTTGAAGGAGGCCATTACTACCTTCTCTGAGCAGTCCTCGACCTTGTTGAATAACTCCCAGTACCTCTTCGCGTAGTCTCAGGTGTCTTTTTCATTATTAGAAAAGCATCCATCCTTTTAGGATAGGAGCTACTAGTAATAAAGAGGGCCGTAAAGAGCTCATACAGGGACTCAAAGCTCCTGATAGACCTATGAGGGAGCCTTTTGAACTATTTCTACGCCACATCATGCAGGATTAAGGGAAAAATCCAGCACATCAGTGCATCTCGGTGGTTCCAGAGGGTCATGTCTTGCCTGTACTACCGAACATGATCAATGGGATCAGTTTTTCCATCATAAATCTTGAATATTGGAATAGCAAATTTCTTGGGGGCTTCCTCTTCTTCTATTTCCCTCGAGAAAGGGGATTTCATCTGGGTCCTGAGAGCTCGTCTAGCAAGCTCCCTGGTCGATCTTGCACCGCGATGTGCTGGGTGCTGGTCCATCTCCCTTCGGATCAAATTCTGTATGTTCTAATTATTGCAAGCTGGGCTCCTGTAATGGCGAGCCAGTCACTGGTGCTCGAGTGAGTCATTTCTTGTCTCGTGCCTCTCACTCTTTTGGGATCCACGCCTAGGGCTCCTTCCTCGGCTGCGAGACTTGCTCGCCTGAGGTCTAGGAGTGCGGTACGGACGTCGCCTGGTGCTGCGATGGAGCTCTTTCTTTCTAATTTCCTTTTAAGGCGAGCATTCTCAGCCTCCTACTTACGAGCGGACTCCCTTTGCTCTTGGAGCCTCACCTTATAGGCATCAATCAGCCTGGATATTTGCGTGGACCTCGCTGGTCCTTGGATTTCCTTTGAGGCTGGCCTCTCTGGGTGATCCCTCTGATAACTGAACGCCGAACTTCAGATCTGATCCTGTGAGGAGCAGGTTGTTCTTGGATATCTCCTGCTTGAGTAGCATTACTGTTGTGACCAGACATTTCGAACTTCTTTGTTGGTGTGGTCTTTCTCAGGGAAGACAAACATTCCCACAGACGGCGCCAATTGTGGTGACAATTATATTCAACACAAATAAATGAGAGAAGCGCAATCACCAAAGAAAATAAAGAAGATAAATTTCCAATCACACAACACAGTATGTACGTGGTTCAGCAAGAATGCCTACGTCCACGGTGGTGTAGTCAGTATTATTTCTATATACTCCGGGGAGCGTTTACAGAGAATACAGTACGTGTCTTTTGCCCCAGGCTTAGGGTTTATTATATACATGTCTATCCTCAGGGAGTGGGGGTGTTGGACTCCCCCACGTCCATCATTTTCTCTTGGAATATCTCTATACGAGATTCTAGGAGGAGACTAAGTCGTAACTTCTATTTAGTTAAGGTGAGGGGTTCGGATTTTGGGCCGTTTTCATTAGGCTACTCGTCCGAGCCCATAATGGTAAATTTGGGTACACACATATGTAAATATCAGTTTACACGAATTATAATGAAAATACAAATGACATGCGAAATACCCGCAGACATCGGTTCAATGTCGTCGTTAAGAGATCCCATAAGAACTTCAGGTGGTGCAAAGATGATCCTCAAATCATTATGCGTGTCTTCACAAAAATTTAATCATCTTCAAATCTTCAACACAATCTTTCTTTGTCATCATCAGGGTGTGCAAAGATGATCCTCCATTGATATACCTACACACATGAGATAAGAAACAATTACCCATGATGCGCAATAATTTGAAATATAATGATAAGCAAACATAAATATCAATTATGTGCAAGCAAATCATTATGAAATCAAAATTCTCCCTCATAATTCGTTCTCCCCCTTTTTATGATGTCCCCAAATAGACAAATATGAAGAACAAAAATAATGCAAAATGGAGAATGTCACAAGGTAATAAACTTTCTCTTTTTGAATTTTTCAAAAAATTTCAAAGTAAAAACAATCACACCATGAAAGAACACCAAAACAAGCAAGTCAGTGATTGCGGAAATGTAGGCATGTGAACAAAATTCGACATGAAAATCAATACATACAACCATAACGTATGTGCACGATGAATGTTGGATATTCCTAATGAATGAACTCAACATCTTCCTTAGGTGTAAAAATTGTGCAATTACAAGAAATTGACTCAATCAAATCAGCAAATCAAAGCTCAAAGTGATTTCCACACGGATAATATCCAAAACGTTTGAAACGCTTTTCAAGACTTTCAAGGACCTGCAAACTCGTTTTTCATTTTTTTCCATCTAAACTCCATCATAAATAATTATACATTATATTTTTCTTTTGAGGTGATGAAAATAAAACTTATTGGCCCATTTGATTTGGCATATTTTTCTTTTTATTTCCATTTAATTTTTTCGGGCTCCTTTTCAAATGGTGGCATTCTCGATGAGTTAATTTTGAACTCTCGTAGACCTTTCACGTGATTCACTCATCATATTTTGTTGCAATTAATTCCTCACGATAAACGGTTTTTACATGCACTACTATCTTGTCAAGTTTTATCGCATTTTGGTCATTGTATATACAGAACTGAGATGGAAACAGTCAAGCCAAATGTGATACACAAGTACAATACTAAAATAATACCATGCATGTATGCAGTAAAGGAGATAAGGAGACAAACATGTAGAAGATATCACTAATTACATCCCAAAGACTCCAAACAATGTAAAGTACATGGATGAAATGATGTAGCATCTCAAATCACTATCAAACAGTCACGTGGAATATGGAATGAAGTTGTGACTATGGTTATCTTAAATGTTCATCCATAAACGATGTGAACAAAATACAAAACTCTTTTTATGTTTTTCAAAAAAAATTATAAAAAGAAAATCTTTTTGGCTTTTTCTAAAAATTTTAAAAAATAAAATCTTTTTGGATTTTTCAATTTTTTCAAAAAAATAAAAATAAAAAAAGTAATGAGACAAATGATACAATCTAGAGATATGAATCTGATGATATGAACATGAAAAAATGCATCCTACTCTAGACATGGTGACCACCCCTCAGTCAACTGTGCAAATTCCTAAAGACTTCCTAAGACTCTCGAATCTAAGGGCATCTAAAGGCTTCGTGAAGATATCGGCTAACTAGAGGTCGGTAGATACCAAACTCAAGGATACGACCTTTTCCTCTAAAAGCTCACGAAAAAAGTGCTCTCGTATCCTAATGTGTTTTGTGCACGAATACTGGACTGGATTACGGGATATGTGTATTACGCTCGTGTTATCACAGGAAATAGTTATGGTGTCGTGTGACATCCCATAATCCTCCAACATTTTCTTTAGCCACAGAAGTTGCGTGCAACAACTCTCGGTGACTATGTACTTAGCCTCCGCATTGGACAAAGAGATGGAGTTTTGCTTCTTTCTCAACTAAGAGACAAGAGCAGAACCAAAGAAGAAACACCCACCAGAAGTGCTCCTACATCCATCTGCATCCCCGGCCTAATCGACTTCCGAATAGGTAGATAAACACTCACTGGTATCAAAGGAATACCAAATGCCAAGTGAGAGAGTCCCACTCACGTATTTGATAATACGTTTAAGAGCGAGTAAGTGTGTCTCTTTCGGGGGGACGCCTGATATCTCACACAGACTCCAACACTAAAGGTTATATCGTCACAACTAGCAGTCAAGTAGAGCAGACTACCTATCATACTCCGATACAAGGTTTGCTATACGTCCTTACCTGAAGTGTCCTTACTAAGCTTGGTTAAGGTACCCATCGGTGTATGTGCGTGCTTGACGGAGTCTAGACCAAATTTCTTTACAAGGTCTCTAGCATACTTGGATTGGGAGGTGACCATCCCATCCTCTAGATGAAGAACCTGGAGATCAAGGAAGAAAGTAAGCACACCAACCATAATCCTCTCAAACTCACTCTTCATCTCCTCCTCAAAGTGTTGATCATGCTGGGAGCACATGGTCCAAAGACTATATCGTCCACATAGACCTGGGCAACCAAAATAGCATGGTCATATCTCCTGACGAACAACATCATATCAACTCCCCCTCTCTTGAAGCCACGAGCTATGAGATAGGAAGTAATCCTCTCGTACCAAGCACGGGGTGCTTGCTTCAAACCATACAAGGCTTTCCTCAGATAATAGACGTGATTAGGGTCTTTAACCCTTTTGGTTGTTCCACGTAAACCTCTTCTTGTAGAATGCCATTCAGAAAGGCACTCTTGACATCCATCTAATATAACTTGAAGCTCATATGACATGCGATGGAGAGTAGTAAGCGAACGTACTCAAGCCTCGCAACAAGACCGAATGTCTCGTCAAAGTCTACACCCTCTATCTGTGTGTTTAATACCCCATTTTTTATAGCTTTTAAATTGGGGATTTATTAAATTTAATTGAGATAAATTAATTTAATATTAATCCGGAAATTTATTTTAGATATTTACTAGCGTGACGAGATTTAGTAATTAATGGGAATTTTTTGAATATTACTTAAGGAGTAAAGTAATATGTAGAATTGAATTTATAAAAATTGTCACGAGTGAATAATATGACAATTATGAAAATTAAGTCGGGACCCGCCTGTGTCGTGTAGGAACTATATTATTATAATAAAAGTGAATGAATTATAAGTCGTCCGTATGGTCATTTTGAGTATGCCAACGTGTCCAGAAGCGGCAAAATAGTCAGAAAAGTGTACCCGGGGATTTAGTTTGGGTCTAGGGGCATTTTTAGGCCTAACCGGCATCCCGGGAGGGCGATTTAGTCATTTTTCAAATTAGGCCTTAGTTAATGACGAAAATTAGGATTTAAAATCAAATGTTAGGAAAGTCTTCTAGAAAAAGATTATCAAAAGACTAGAATGACAGTGGGAGGAAGAGAGGAAAAATCCTTCCAAGAATTCAAGGCCAAGAACAAACTCGATTGTACCACACCTAAACGCAGATCGAAGCGAGGGGATCAAGTCTATACCGGTAAAATTAGTGGACCTAAGATCTTAAGGAAAGTATCTATCTTGATAATTCCTAGTTGGTATTTCACCCATGTTAGAATAGGATTAAGAATACATGTTTTATTGAAGAATTATATAATTTAGAAGATTTAAATCGCATGTCTTAGTAGTAATTCATGGAATCTAGAAGCCTTGTCATATGTAGAGGATTACCCACGAATTTGTAATGGTTTAATATAAATAAATCTGGAAGAAGAATGAGAATTTTGGAAATTAATACAAAACTAGGGTTCTAGATAATTCCGTTGAATTGGCCCTTTAATTCGATGTCTTTGATGAATTCGTACATGCTTTACGTAGGAAATCATGTAGATAGGTGTATATAATCAGTGGTTTAATTGTTTGGGAGTTTGGGATGCATTAAGCACGATTTAGAGGTTAAAAGGTGATGAAACCCGTAAGTTGGAATAGCAGAAACTGGGCAAGAACTCCTCGATCAACTCAAGACTATTGATCGATCGACTAATTGATCGATCGATCTCTTTCATCGATCGATCGACCCCTCCTGAAAACTGAATGTTTTTCCTCTTTTTGTTTAATTCGGATAAAATGCGAAGGAACCCTTGAATATCATTTAAAGTGCATAATGGGTCATGAAGAGGACCAATAGGGTCTAAGTAGATTCTGTTGAATGTAATTTTATAGGGGATGTAACCATGGGCTAACGGGGGTTTGACACAAATTGGGAATCGTGCGTACATTAACTAAGGACTTGAGAGATTCGTGAATGACTTAGACTAGTATGTTAGATAGGTTGTACCTACTAAATTTACCTTTACGAAGAGAGAATACTTCTAAGGTCGAGCAGTAAATATTGAAATGATTATAATTGAGAATAAAAAGAGATGAGTTCTTTATGCGTAAGGATTGAGTAAATGGTACTACGTACGGTTAAAAATATTATTATGGTTCGTGGGCGAACCTAATAGAAAAATGTGAGTATTGATATATATGACCGAGTACATGTGTTTATATATATTATATATTTGTGTATAATCATACCCGGGCTACTTGCTATCACAAAGGTTGCCATGCTGGGACAGTCTTATCTCGATGGGACCTTAATGGGGGATATTGACTTGTACCCTAGAACATAGGATTCCTTGGTACAGGCTATTTGAGAATGATAGTCAGACGATCCTAAGAGATGTGAGGGGTATGTGTTGACCTCTTAGTGACTTGGAACTATGATTCGCCTCCATTTTGTGTGTATTGTGTTAATACAGTTCTAGAGTGATTCCGAACTAGTATTTCCCTTGATGCGAGAGATACGGGGACTTGATAGCAGAGTATGCCATCACCATAGATTTTATGTGGAGTGTCTATAGTATATATATTATGTGTGATTAATATATATACGTATATATGGAATTCTTTTACTATGCGTAAGTAGATAAATATTTAGTAAATGCTCAAAAATTATAGTAGTTGTTCGGGACCTTTACAACAGTGTTGAGAAATACATAATCGACGTAAGTAGTCATTAATAAACTTATCCCTAAAACTAAAATCAAAAGCTTGTGACATCTCCAAATAGAATTAATGGGAGATGAATTAGATAGACTTATGAGGCATTTTAGTACGGTAGGCGTGCACACTAGATGAGAGGTGAGAATTCTCAAGGGAGTGTCGCGTACTAACATGGTTGTTATATTAGCTAGTAAGCATTTTAAATACTTGCTAAACTATTTTTACACTCGGGATCTGACCCGTTTCCTGTCATTTTATCTCTCTTGTATATAGATGTATATATTACAGGTGCCAGCCACAAGGGCGTCAGGTTTAGGTTCTTTGGATTGGACGTGCTGCAGCTTAGGTGGGAGTTGCAGGCCCTTGCAGTAGACAACCTCTTCCTTGATTCAGATCTTGATTTAGTGCTTCATAGCTAGGGCATGTGTCGCCCAATTTCCTATTTCAGTTTAGACTATTAGAGATTTTGTATTTATTTATGTTTTCAGTATTCATTACTCATTTGGGAGTCATTTCATGCCATGATGATTTCACTTATGGTTATTGACTTGGTTTGGATAATTTAGTTGACATGTTTTTTTTGGATGATTGTTATCCTTAGCATTTATGTTATTGTTAAACTGATTTATATATAAAAAGGTTATTACGATGGAATTTAATAAATGAAATAATATTCTAAATGTTTTGACACCTAGCTTAATTAATTATAGGGTGATTAAAATGGGAAAATTGTTTTCAACAGTGATGCTAAGAATGAACCACACTGTTCACCCTGATTTTTAATTTAATAAAGGACTGATCACCCGGTATTTAATTAGGAGGGGTGTTACAGTGTATATCCTTGAGCGACCACCTTATTTCAGATAATAGTACCAGTCTCATCCACCTTATTTTAAAAGATCCACTTGGTACCTATCATATTTGTCTCACTAGGTCGGGGGACCAGATCCCAGACATCATTCATTTAAACTGAAGCAACTCATCCTGCATAGCACATATCCAGTGTTAATCTTTGAGTGCTTCATTATAGTTCTTGGGATCGACTTTAGACGTGTAGAAAACATGGCTAACAATGTTCTCTAGCTGAGCACTTGTCTTAACACCTCACCCAAAAGGTTAGAATCAACAAATGTCGGTGGTTCGTCATCTTGCACAGTGACGTTTATTGACTCCACAACCTTAGAGTTATTTAGGTTATACACCCGATAAGCTTTGTTGGACGATGAATAACCTAAAAATATCCCCTCGTTGCTCCGGGAGTCGAACTTTCGTAATTTCTCTCTATCCCATAGGATTTAGAATTTGCTCCCAAAGACACAGAAATATAAAAGGTTGGATTTTTTTTCTAGTCCACAATTCGTAGGGCATCATAAGTGTGTGTGGACGAAGATATACCCTATTCACCGTATGGAATGTGGTAGACACCGCCTCTGCCCAAAATCTTCATGCAACTTCACGACCTAAAAGCATAGATCTAGCCATCTCCTGAATCGTCCTATTCTTCCTCTCAACAATCCTATTTTGTTGAGGAGTACTAACGATCAAAACTTCGTGTTTGATACCGAGGCTATTATAGTAAAGATCTACTTTTGCTTTTTAAACTGAGTGTCGTTGTTACTACATATTCTATTGATAGTGACACCATGTTGATTTTACAGGATACGACTCTTGGTAGTAAGAAAATCCACATCATTGGATTTCTCTTGCAAAAAACCTACAATCGAGTAGCGTGAGAAATTATCTACCATTACCAGAATGTATCCCTTACCACCTAAACTCTCAGTATGAGTAGGACCCATAAGATCCCTATGTATCAACTCAAGAATTTATGAGGTGGTTATGGAATTCAACTTCCGATGGGGGATATGGATTTTCTTTCCCAACTGGCAGGGACCACAAATTACGAAAGTTGTGTTTCCAAGTGGTGGTAAGTCACGTACTAGGTCCTTTTTAACTAACTTCTCTAAATCTCAAAAATTCACATGACCTAGATGTTGATGCCACAGATCCATAGTAGTGATCGTGGCGCTGTTGCAGATAAATATGGACTTAGGCATGATCCCATAGGAATTGTCTTCAGTCCTCACCCCTTGCAAAAGAAGTTTACCAGTTTGATCACAAACGTGGCATTCATTCTGATTAAACTTTACTGCAAAGTCGGTGTCGCCCAGCTGGCTAATGCTGAGTAAATTTGATTTCAATACCTTGACGTACAACACATTTTTTAGCTTAAGAAATCCCGGTAACTCTACTATACCTCGTCTTACTATTCTAGACTTGTTCCCGTCTCCAAAAGTGACTTTACCTTCCTTTCGATCCTCTAGGTAGGTAAACAGAGAGACGTCACCAGTCATGTGCCTGGAGCACCCACTATCAAAGTACCATTGTAGATATTTATGTGCGTTAAGAGCAACATGAACAACAAGGTCTTTTGCGTTATGTTTAGGCACCCAAGATGTGGTAACCTTCTGTTTCCCTTATCATTGTTGACTCTAGTCAGGATTTTAGAAGTGTCCTCTAACGGCATAGAAATCTGTTGGAACTCTTCCACTATACTCTGAGATGTGGCGACTAGAAACTCAACTCCCTCTCAAAGACTCTCAAAATCAGTAGTGGCATATGACAGAGCAAAAGTACGTCGTGTATGACCCATATTATAGCAATACTCATGAAGATGGCCTTTTCTTTTGCAGTAAGTACAAAAATATGTAGACTTAGGCTGACTTCAATTTTCTTTTGTTGGACGACTCTCTTCTGATTTTTAGGTGGGTGGCCATGTGGATTTGTAATAAACTTGGGAACTGGTTCCAATGTCGCATGGGACGTGGAAGCGCCACCAAAACCTATTCTCGGCATCTCACCAAAACCCAAAGCAGGGGCGAGAAGCATCTTTCCCATCTTACCAGATCGATCCTTAATTCTTACCTTGACTTCCTGCGCTCTCTCAAGGTCATGATGAAATGGGCTATAAGGGCTTCCAGTTTCTTTCGAGTGTTCAGGGAGGAATGGAGCTCACTCGTCAGATCAGCCACTTTCTTAGTCACGTCCCCTTTTTCTTTCTTAAAATCACTTTATCTCTCCAAAAACATTCTCTCTCCCCCTTAACAAGTTCTCTCTCTCTACACAAACTTTCTCTCTTTCAACACATGCGGTTTCTCTCTCTCAACGCAGTGGACATGGAGGTCTCTCTCTATCTCATCTCTCCTAAACCCTTCTCAAAAGATGTTATCCTAAGAGCTAACTATTTGTTACGCTTTTTTGGTCTTGAATGTATCAACATAATAAATCAGCATACATGCGTCGGAGATCATTGTCACTCTCACTTGCTTCTTCCTCCCCCTCGCTCACACCACTGTCACTGTCGAGGTGTCCCTGTGAGCTTGCATCCTCATCGTCATGCGGAGCACTATCAGTAATCGCATGACTATCCATGAATGCGTTGAAGTTACATTCATAGGGTGACTCGTCACCAGAGTCCACCGATTCGACCTCGCTATCGTCACTAAGGGTGGTATTTAACGCAGCTTTGGATTGTTCTAGACGTTTCAACCTAGTTGCACACTCAAAAAACCCTATGACCTCTACTGACTGACTCAAAGAATCTCTTACCTTCTTTCTTACGGGTGTCCTTTTTATCTTTCTCAAATTTATTTTTCTCAGAATTCTTTTTATCTTTAAAATTCCCATTTTTCTTTAATTTGAGATTTTTTTTGAAATTTTTAGCAAACAGGACCAAATTATCTAAGTCAAAATCATAATCAGAATTAGACATATCTTCCTCTATTTTCTTAGACGACTCACCTCTCTTTGACCCCTCACTCTTCCTGGCTTGGGCTTTAAGAGCTACCCCTTTGTCTTTTGATTTTATCGTGTTTTTGAACATGTCTATTTCATAGGTCTGTAAGTCTCTAACTAACTCTTATAATTTCGTCCTACTCAAATTACCTAATGAATTTGACATAGTGACTTTGGGGATAAATCTCTTAGGCAGTTATCTCAAAATTTTCTTAACTACTCTAGCATCAGGAATGTGTTCGCCTAAGTTGAAACTAGTGTTTACGATATCAAATAAGCGCGCATAAAATTCATCGAAACACTTATTTTCATGCATGGAGATAGTTTCAAACTGTGTAGTTAAGTTTTGCAATTTAGATTCTTTCACTTCATTTGTGCCTTCATGGGTAAGTTGCAGAACATCCCATGCCTCTTTAGACGTGGTACACGTCATGATGCTTCCAAACTCGTCAGGTGTGACAGCTCTAGAAATAGAACTAAGACCACATTGTAATACCCCGTATTTTTATGGATTTTAAATTTAGGGATTTATTAAATTTAATTAAGATAAATTAATTTAATTTTAATCTGAAAAGTTGTTTTAAATATTTACTAGCGTGACGAGAGTTAGTAATTATTGAAAGTTTGTTGATTTGTTAGATATTACTTATTGAGTAAAGTAATATGTAGAATTAATTTTATTAAAAAAAATTGTTACGAGTGAATAAAAATGACAATTATGGAAATTGAGTCGGGACGCGCCTGTGTCGTGTCAGGACTAAATTATTATTATAATTATTATTATTAGAAGTGAATAAATTATAAGTTACCCATATGGTCATTTTGAGTGCGTCAATGTGTCCGGAAGGGTCGAGATAGTTAAAATAATGTACTCGGGGGTTTAGTTTGGGTCTCGGGGCATTTTTAGGCCTAATTAACATCCCGGGAGGGTGTTTTAGACATTTTGTATTTTTGGGCATGGAAACCCACGAATTTTCTATGGTTATATCAGATGGTAGGAGTTTTCTTCTAGGTTTAGCATAACCAAAAACCAAGGACGGCTATTGGAGAGAGAGAGGAGAAGCTTTCCAAGGAGTTCTAGGCCAAGAACTCCACCGTTTGCACTACCGTCACCGCCAAAGTGTAGATCGCGCGATGAGGATCACAACCACACCAATTTCTGCCACAAACCAGAAACAAAGATTTCCAGGCAAGTTTCTATCTTGCTTATTTTAATTAATGCTTCAATGATATTAGTCTAGGGTTGATTAAGACTAATTTTTGTGAAAGTAATCATATATTGGAGACTAGAATTTGCATGTTGTAGAGATATAAATCATATTCTGGAAATCTATTTCATATGTAGAGGTTGAACCACGAATTTGCATGGAGTTAGGAGTAGAAAATCTGGAAAAAGAAAGGGAAGAACTAAGTTAAAGAAAATATTAGGGTTCTTGAGATTTATATAGAGTTTGTCCCTTTTAATTCGTTATACTTGATCAAAACTCACATGTCTTACGTAGAATATTCATTATTTGGATATATGACACATATAGTATCATTTGTTGGGAGTTTGGGAATCATATATGATGATTTGGGTGAGTTTGGAAAAGGATTCCCGTAACTGGTATTTCTGCAGTTTCGCCATAACTGCTTGATCGATCGATTGACCAAAGAGCATCGATCGATCGAATGATCGATCGATTGACCCACTTCCATCGATCGATTGACCCCTCCTGGGAAACTCATATTTCCCTTTTTAAATAGTTTAATTAGATTTAAATGAGTAGTAATCTTTGGACAATATTGTTAGAGCATCTTAGGACATAAATAGGACCAGTAGGACTTTATAAAAATGGAGCATTGAATGTACGACGAAATTAGGGTTAACGGGGAGTGAATTACACTTAAGGAATAATGGAAACGGGTGTTTAAAGGAGTGAGACTCGTAAGGAAGTTACGTCGTAAAATAATAGAGTACCTACTGAAATTACACTTAGGGAGATAGGATACTACGAGTGATATGAAGTAAGCGTGGAATAATCCCATAAATATGAATAAAAGAGACAAGCCATTATACGGGATAATCTAGTAATGTGTACTAAGAATGAATATCATAAGTATGGGTCATGGGTGACCTAATTTAGAAATGGGGATGGTAGTATACATATATATATGACTGTGTGTGTGCATCTATTATGTACTTGTATAAATTATGCTCGCGTTACTTGCTATCACTGAGGTAACCACGTCGGCGCAGTCTTATCTCGATAGGACCTTTATGGGGGATATTGACTTGTACCCTAGAACATAGGAATCCTTGGTATAGGCTATCTGATCGACAGTCAGACGGTCCTAAGAGACGTGAGGGTATGTGCTGACCTCTTAGTGACTTGGAACTATGCTTCACCTCAATTTGTATGTGTTTTGTGTTAATATAGTTCAAGAGTGATTCCGAACTAGTATTTCCCTTAGTACGAGTGATACGGGGACTTGATAGCAGAGTATGCCAGCACCATAAATTTATGTGGGGTGACGATAATATATATATATATATATATATATATATATATATATATATATATATATATATATTATACGAGTGATTAATATATATATAGACTTGAAATTTGGAAACTTTCTACTTTGACTAAAAGTAGTTAAGTAATGAATAAATATTTCGAATTGGATATAATGGTTTGAAAAGTTTGAGGCAATACTAAATGACTTTATAATGAAATTAAATTCTTATGGAAACTTGACTCTCATAAATTAATTATCTCAGCCCTAGTAATTTTCGGCAATGAAACTTTATGAGGAATTAGGATAAGCTAAACTGTTGGGATGAATAGTACAATAGGTGTGCACATTAGAAGATATGTGAGAATTTCTCAAGAGAGTGTCGCACACTAATATGGTTATTGCATTAGCCGGTAAGCATTTTAAATACTTGCTAAACTAAATTTTAAACTGTTTTACAATCGGGCTCTGACACGTTTCCTGTTATCTCTTCTCTCTTGTATATATATGTATATATTATAGGTGCCCAGCCACAAGGGCGTCATGCTTAGGATTCTTTGGAAGGAACGTGCTACAGCTTAGGTATGAGTTGCAGGCCTTTTGCTTAGACGACCTCATTATTGATTCCACTACTAGTCCTGTTTTATCCTGTTGGGCAAGTGACGCCCTTTTTCCCTTATTCAGTTGGTTTTTACCAGAGATTGTGATTCATTTACTTTCAGTAGTTATACTTTGGGATTTTTACTGCCTGGATGTTTTCCTTTGAAGTTTTAAAGTTGGAATTAATTAGTTGAATGCTTAAATTGCTCTGATTATCTTTTCCAGTCTAGTTGTCGTGTGACTCTTAAACTATGAATTATGAAAGGTGTTATTATTGGGTTTAAATTAAATATGGAATTAGTGTTTTAAAAATGGTTGTCACTTAGCTTAATTATTTAGGGTGTTTAATTTGAAAAGTTATTATACGACAGTGATGCTAAGAATGAACCAACCGTTCACCTTGGCTATAATTTAATAAAGGACTAATCACCCGGTATTTAATTAGGCGGGGTGTCACAGGTGGTATCAGAGCATCAGGTTCTAGTTTCCTTAGGATATGTGCGGCTTATTGTGCTTCTAGCGTTACTTTGTTTGATATAGAGCCCTATATTTAGGATTGTTGTTTTCTATGGTGAGATTTCGTTCTCCTGCTATAACATATGTATCTTGGTGAATCTTAATTGCGCTCGGGCGTGTTCGAACAATTAAATATGGAAGGCAAGGGCCGTTGGGCGAACAACAAGAGGTAAGGCTTAGTTGAGGTTGTAAAGCATATTCGAGGATGATAACCGTAGTTAAGGTCACCCCTATTATAGCACGGGAAGACAGGACTGTAAATACGGATAGGGCGCAACCTATGATTTCCAAGTGCTTCTATAGTCGAAAGAGGTGCAAGAGTAGACTCACCCAACGTAGTATGACTGGGAAAAGTCAGACGAAGCATTGTAGAGAACTGTTAGTGGAAATTCTAGGAATACAAAAATTGTGTTTGTTAGCCCAAGGAGGTAAAGTATACAAAGGCTTGGATATAGGACGGAGTGTGGCCAGCTGAAAGTGAAAATTTGGAGACAAATTTTTTTGGCTTGTCAGAACAAGGTTATCATGGTGGGAGTCAGCCACTACTTTTAGAAGTGGAATGCTATGCCTATAGGAGAATCTTAGGTAAAGTTTGACCGTAAGTTTCTTCATCAGATGTTTAGGATAAGAAGTGGATGTTGTTCTGAAACTCATCACAGGAGGATCTGACAGAGGTCCATTTGTGAATATGAATCTAAACCGTTAGCGAATCTTGTATCGGAAGATGTAGATACAAATGGAGGAAGGGACTCAAAGTGGGAGATCGACTCGTAATAATAGTTGATAACACTTGAAAAGGGAATTCTGCTAGACGGTCAATTCAGGGGTTTACAAGATTGTACTTTGTCAATGAAGATGATAATTCTTCTTGGTGTGGGAAGATAAAAGAATCAATAAATTTTGTCAAGAATAAGACGGGATACAACGGTGGTAGTGTAGCACCACAAGGGGGTGTGGATACACATCAGGGCACCAATTTAAATGATTCGGATAGAAGAATTCTTACCAAGCGATGGTAGATTTAGTAAGGACTATTGTAGTCAGTAACATGTTCTTTGGGGCCTACAAGGCTAAGGGAATAACGGGGGTAGACATCAGAAATCGAGTTTACCAAAGTCCGAGAGAATGACAATCCTAACATGGTTAGTATGGCAGGTGATAAGTGGATTATGTGTTGAGGTATTTTGTGGAGAATGAAATCACACGGGCTAAATTTTTCTTGAAGCGTTTATAGGGTACAAGAGTATGGTGCCTAGTAAAGGAGAACGATTAAAGTAGTGTTGTTCTGGTTTGGACAGGCATGTTACGTCTGGAGACCATTTGTACAGTTAAGGCGTTTGGCAAGGTAGAAGTATGAGTTTTATCCTCAGAGGATGAGGCGTGTTTTATGTGACATGAGCGAGTCAATATATGTTGTTCACTGCTAGATTAGCATGTGAGACAAGTTTAATGCGTATAACTATAAACATTATTATTACGTGAATATGTTCCCTAGTGTAGCAGAGTTATATTTAATGCTATCCGAGGAGGATGAATGTGTGTATTAATAGTGTTATATACTTTATTGAGGTTACTCATTTTAGTAATGTGATATACGAGTATGATATTATCTTAGTTATAACTTTTAGGTAATGGTTAGTACGATAGTAGGCAGTAATTGCAAGGCTATCGGAGTGGTTACCTTAGTGCAGCATATTTTGTTCTGGTGAGGCCTCACCTGCGAGAGGGTCGGACTCGCACTTATATTAGGTATTTTAGAGACTTCGGAGGGGATAGTGGGCTCGAGATATTCGATTATGGTGTGTGTAGGGACTTTATTGTTATGATTCAGTATATATTGGGTTTACTGTTGAGCGAAAATATTTAACTCATTATTATGTGGAGCGCTCAGGACTTGGTGATAGGTAGAGAGCACTGATATATCTACCCTTTAGAGATATGATAGTTAAGAGTTACTCATATGTTTGGGATCAGGATTTTGAGAGTCCTGATTGTATGTGTACGAAGTTTGCGAATAGTGATTACCACCAATACTGGATGATAGTGGATTGGCGAAATGTTCTTTGTGTAGGTGTAAGTATGGGAGATGATGAAACTTTTCTGGTAAGAGACGGAATAAAGGGGTACATGTTATGGGCGGAGGGCCTAACAAATTTTGATAACCGACAATGCTACCTAGTAGTGTATCGGGGGGATTCTTTGTCTGGATTTCGCTTTGCGAGACATCCCACGCATGAAACTTAGCGTAAGGTTGGAAGTAGGAAGATGTTTGGTCATTAGCTTATAAGTTTGGTACCTCGGTCATAGTAGGAGCAGGTAATTTTATCTGTAAATGGGAAGTTGAATTATGAATTAAGGCCAGTGGAGCCGGTTGTGTGGTAAGAAAGCATTGAAAGTTTTATTTTATCACCACGAGTTGAGGGGTGGAACGCTGATAAGGAGAATTTAAAATTTCAATTTCTAGGGTGATTGGGAATACCCGAGTGTTGTAACCCCATTCTGAGCACAAAGGAAATAAAGAACTTAGATGATTTTTAGCATGGATTATCGGGGAAGAATTTTTCATAACAAGAGAGAAGGCTTGTGTTTATTTTGATGTATAGAACATTAGTGAATTACTTTAGTTACTGTATTTATTCGTGAGAATTATTCTACTTATATGAAGAGATTGAGATTTGTGGTTTCTCTTTTGTTGTTGTGGGATTTAGATGCCCTATACCTTGTGATATTATGGATTTGTGTAGTTTTACCGATGAGTAGAGCGCCGTTTGCTCTCCCCGGATAGTCGGGGTGTTGCAAAATGTTGACATCCTAGTTAGCTGATATTAGAATAGTCAGAGTGGAAGGTACGTGGGAATGGATGTGTAGAATATATGTTTGTGGGACTAGCATGACGAAGTGGAATTGGTAGAATAGATTAAGCGCCGTGTGAAAGAAGATAAATCCATATATATGAGTGCGATCAGAGTAGCACACCCGAACTTGGTTGGAAGGTTGTGTGGTGACATTTAAAAAGGGGTATTCCTTGAGAAGGGTAGAATTTAATTATTATGGAGAATACTCGGAGAGGAGTTGTAATTAGTCAAATGTTGAGAGCATGATGCGCATACAAAGAACGATGATGTTAGTATGGTATAAAAGGTCCAGAAGTGCACATCGTGGAGAAAAGTACACGGGTCGGAACTTTTGGTATACGCCAAGGGAAGAAGGGGAGTATTAAGTGTCCCCTAGTGTGAGACATTTGAAGTGGAAGTTGATGTTGAGAGGGAAATAGTGAGTAGTATCTGCATGCACCATGTGACACCCCGACTAATTAAATACCGGGTAGCTACTCCTTTATTAAATTAATTCAAAATGCCAAGTTGGCTCAGTTAATAGCATCACTGTCGAAAAACATTTTTATTATTACTAACCACCTAGTATTTAAAAAGTAAATGCCAAATTTTAATTAAAGTCTGATTAACATGCCACAAGTGTAGTAAAGAATAATAACACCATTCACCATAAAGAAGTAAATAGAATAACCATCACATAACGTAAATAAAGTATGGAGGAAAACTCCTCACTACAAATCCCACAACTGATAAGTAAACTGAGTACTAAATCAATACATGCCAAAGTCTGAAAACTGTAATGGAAATGTAACTCTAATAGAAATGGGCAACATGCCCTACAACTGATAGATAATGAATCTGGAATCCAAGTGATAGAAGCGTCTACAAGCAAATCCCTGTAGCTTCCACAAACAGCTACAGCTCGTCACCTGAATGAGTATCCTATGCATGGTGTCCTTGTGGCTGGGCACCTAAAATGGTTTTACAAAGAAAAATAGATTTGAAAAGCAAACGGGTCAGAGCCCGAATGTGGAGTTATATTTTAAAAACCTGCAAGTGCTTTAAAAACATTTAAAACATTAAATGCAAAGTACATGTTAGGACGTGCACTCACATGATATTCTCACCTCTCGTCTAACTGTGCACTCCTAACGTAAGTACCCATCTACAACGACACAAACCACTAGCTAAGTGCCATCATATCTAGATAGACTGTCATAGGTCCTACCCTTATTACTCGGTTCTATTAACATTATAACGCTCGTAATTAAGTAGGGGTTTAACGTAAACTCAGATGCTCAATATGCAATATATATCACTATCAGTTAACTCGTTATATTTCTCGAAACAATACCGTAATTATATTCACATCAATAACATGAAGGTTCCCATTAATTAAGTGTATATTATTCACAGCGTAAATATACAATACAAGCACCCCGAGAACTAAGCTGTGGTGCACACATACTCTGCTATCCATCCCGGTACATCACGTACATAAGGATTACATATTCCGAATCTCTCAGGAATAGTTCACAGATAACAACATCACAAATAATGGAGGCGAACACAGTCACATCACATAGGTCACGCACATACCTACGCTCCTACGATCAGCGGACTTATTAATATCCCAATAAGTCTTTCTATGACCTATGTTCATCAAGGTAACCAGTCTAAATCCGGGCAACACAAGGATTAGAGGGCCCTAAGCGAACGCAAACCTCCCGTGATAGCAAGTATGGTAGGTATGTCATACACACAATTTATATACCAATACTAAGTAAACACACGTCTTAGTAATCCCGTAGTTTAATTGTAGTACTATTCTCATTCTAGTACCAATATATAATTTACACACTTTATACGATTCCAATTTATAATCATACGCGTTATAATCTATTCTCACGTCGTAGTAGACACTCACGTCACAACCCAAACGGTTCATTGATTTAAATCTCTCGTATATAATTTACTCCTCGGAATAACCCAAAAGTCCCAATTCTATCATTACATCATCCTCGGAATGTTATCTATATCCTCGAACAAGTTTACGGAACTCCAAAAATCGAAACAGTCCAAAAAGGCCCAGACTGCCAGCTCGTTAGAAGTCTCATTCGAACGAGACTGTTCGAACGAGATTCCACTGTCAACTCGTTAGAAGTCTCGTTCGAACGAGACTGTTCGAACGAGATCCAGTTCGTTCGAACGAACTGTACCTTCTAACGATATCTCGTTCGAACGAGATTATCGAACGAAGTTCCCTTTCATTAGAAGCGACTGGTCAATTCGTTAGAAGCTCGTTCGAACGACCTGGGCAGGGGCTTCTAACGACCTACCAGTTTCGTCCCAGATTTCTCTAAATTTCGTTTTTCACCATTCTTACTCCTCAAATATTCTCCAAAGTTCGTTCCAACAATGTTTTATGTTCTCTAATCATCCTAAAACATGCTAAGGTCATATACTAACATCTTTTAAGGCATTAATGTATCCTAAACATCATTAAATCACAAGATTCTATACTTTTCCCCCAATTTTTCAAGAACATGAACCCTAGATTTTTATCATCATCAAATCCCAGAATTTAATCCGTTTTTACCCTACATAAAAATAAAATCTCTGAATTCAATCTTCAAGCAATGTTTCTACATGCAAACCTATACCCAAAATTAAGCTAATAACTTCAAATTTCATGGGTTTTCCTTTAACTCTTAATTAAGATAGATTATCAAGATTTCTAACATGGAAGAAGCATTCACTGCATAAAGAATGTAATTTAAATCACTTGCCTTGATTCAATTTCTGATTTTGGTGTTGGTTTGGTGAAGATTTCTGCAGAATTCCCTCTCTCCCTCTTTCTCCAAGCTTCTTCTCTAAAGGTGGCTATGGTGGCTAGGGTTTTCTTTGGGAAAGTTGGAAACCTAAATGATAACCTCCGTAGCTTAATGGGTTAATATGGGTTGGTTAGTGGGTTTAGTGGGTTAAATCCACATCAGATTAAGACTCCTAATTTTCGTCATTATTAATTCTCCAAAAATACAAAATTACTAAAATGCCCTTTATGTTGCCGGTATGGCCTAAAAATACCCCGGGACCCAAACTAAACCCCCGGCTAGTGTTTTCTGACTATCTCGACCCTTCCGGACGCGTTGGCCCACTCAAAATGACCATACGGATAATAGAAATAAAAAATCACTTTTATAATTAAAATAATATACCATGACGCGGCAGTCACACGCGTCACAACAAAATTTCTAAAATGCCGTATATCAATCTCACGACAAATTTTTTCATAATCCAATATTCATATAAAAACATGTATGCACATAATCAAATACCAACTCGCATCTCGTTAGTATTTTTAACCCGGATTAATTTCCAATTAATACGCATTTAATTAATTAATCCCAAAAATAAATATAGCCAAAAGTACGGGGTATTACACACCACTCATAGATAGAGATCGGTTGGAATAAGAGGATCAACTAGATAATATTGTGGTTATTAACAATTCCTGTAACGGAAAAGGGCGGTAAAGTTGGTAAAGTTCCTTGGATGGGTTGCCATTTTCAAGGTAAGATCAAGGGTTCATACGAACATGTGGAGCAAGTCGCCCAGGAAGGAAGTGATTGATATTCCTTTGGGGTAATTCACAATATTAACTAGTGTGACCCAGTCTCCCTTTGAAAGTAAGGGATCGCACCGGTACGTGGTCCTACACGGTATTATTTTCTGAATCGGAATGAGATTTGTGAATCCCACCTTCAAAATGGGATTTCAGGAAACAGCGGAGGTAACGTTTCATTTTGAGTAGGAGGTATCACCTATAGCTGAGGAGTAGGCACTCGGTGATTAACGAGTAGTGGAGCCGCGTGAAGGTGATTTTAGAATCTTGGTGATCATTTCGTTTCCACAATGGATATAATTAGCAAGTGAAGTATAGTATGGTAGAGTTTCGTGGAAGCACTCGTACATGTTTGTCGTGAACGAGGTGCTTATTGAGGTTTTGGTGTGGAAGAACCTTAACTATTCTCCTTCTGTATGTTTAGAGGTGAGCGGATAATCAGAATTTTGGATCGGTCGAGAATAATCCGATTACTATGGTGGAATTACATAACTGCTTTAGGCGAACAAGAGTGGTCAGATGTTCGTATGGTTTCTCTAAGAATGGGAGTTTTATGGTTAGATAAATCCGAGTAGTTCTCATGTGGTGAGGTGCAGCCTCCTAATGATATTGAAATAATGGGAATTAATAGTGTATAGGCTTGTCTTATGCGAATGCTGTCGGATAGGAGCTTTACATGAAGTGTCTTTAATGAGAGTGTTAAACATGCTTGCGGAGAGATGGGGGCTATAGTGATTGAGCTCCCTACTATGTAGATTATTTGCGTACTGTTATGGTATCCAAAATTGCTTGACCGGTAGGCCTTATTTTCCGAATTTCGGGACGAAATTCCGTTATTATGGGGTAAGTATGTAATACCCCGTATTTTTATGGCTTTTAAATTTAGGGATTTATTAAATTTAATTGAGATAAATTAATTTAATTTTAATCCCGAAAGTTGTTTTAAATATTTACTGGCGTGACGAGAGTTAGTAATTATTGAAAGTTTGTTGATTTGTTAGATATTACTTATTGAGTAAAGTAATATGTAGAATTGATTTTATTAAAAAAAATTGTCACGAGGGAATAAAAATGGCAATTATGGAAATTGAGTCGGGACGTGCCTATGTCGTGTCAGGACTAAATTATTATTATTATTATTATTATTATTATTATTATTATTATTATTATTATTATTATTATTATTATTATTATTATTATTATTAGATGTGAATAAATTATAAGTCACTCGTATGATCATTTTGAGTGCGTCAATGTGTCCGGAAGGGTCGAGATAGTCAAAATAATGTACTCGGGGGTTTAGTTTGGGTCTCGGGGCGTTTTTAGGCCTAATTAACATCCCGAGAGGGCATTTTAGACATTTTGTATTTTTGGGCATGGAAACCCACGAATTTTCTAAGGTTATATCAGATGGTAGGATTTGTCTTCTAGGGTTAGCATAACCAAAAAC
The DNA here is from genome assembly GCA_949130495.1 of Sambucus nigra. Taxonomy (NCBI): domain Eukaryota; kingdom Viridiplantae; phylum Streptophyta; class Magnoliopsida; order Dipsacales; family Adoxaceae; genus Sambucus; species Sambucus nigra. Next base: position 207,377,740 of record OX422208.1, read on the forward strand.
CACGGACGACCATTGGAGAGGAAGAGGAGAAGCTTTCTAAGGAGTTCTAGGCCAAGAACTCCGCTGTTTGCACCGCCGTCACCACCAAGTGTAGATCGCGCGATGAGCATCACAACCACACCAATTTCTGCCACAAACCAGAAACAAAGATTTCCATGCAAGTATCTATCTTGCTTATTTTAGTTAATGCTTAAATGAAATTAGTCTAGGGTTGATTATGACTAATTTTTGTGAAAGAAATCATATATTGGAGACTAGAATTTGCACGTTGTAGAGATAAAAATCGTATTCTGGAAATCTACTTCATATGTAGAGGTTGAACCACGAATTTGCATGGACTTAGGAGTAGAAAATCTGGAAAAAGAATGGGAAGAACTAAGTTAAAGAAAATATTAGGGTTTTTGAGATTTATATAGAGTTTGCCCCTTTTAATTCGTTATACTTGATGAAAACTCACATGTCTTACGTAGAATATTAATTATTTGGATATACGAAACCTGTAGTATCATTTGTTGGGAGTTTGGGAATAAAATATGATGATTTGGATGAGTTTGGAATAGGATTCCTCTAACTGGTATTTCTGCAGTTTCGCCATAACTTCTTGATCGATTGATCGACGAAAGAGCATCGATCGATCGACCCCTCCTGGGAAACTCGTATTTCCCTTTTTAAATAGTTTAATTAGATTTAAATGAGTAGTAATCTTTGGACAATATTGTTAGAGCATCTTGGGACATAAATAGGACCAGTAGGACTTTATAAAAATGGAGCATTGAATGTACGACGAAATTAGGGTTAACGGGGAGTGAATTACACTTAAGGAATAATGGAAACAGGTGTTTAAAGGAGTGAGACTCGTAAGGAAGTTACGTCGTAAAATAAAAGAGTACCTACTGAAATTACACTTAGGGAGATAGGATACTATGAGTGATATGAAGTAAGCTTAGAATAATCCCATAAATATGAATAAAAGAGACAAGCCATTATACAGGATAATCTAGTAATGTGTACTAAGAATGAATATCATAAGTATGGGTCGTGGGTGACCTAATTTAGAAATGGGAATGGTAGTATACATATATATGACTATGTGTGTGCATCTATTATGTACGTGTAAAAATCATGCTCGCGCTACTTGCTATCACTGACGTTACCACGTCGGGACAATCTTATCTCGATAGGACCTTTATGGGGGATATTGACTTGTACCCTAGAACATAGAAATCCTTGGTATAGGCTATCTGATCGATAGTCAGAAGGTCCTAAGAGACGTGAGGGTATGTGCTGACCTCTTAGTGACTTGGAACTATGCTTCGCCTCAATTTGTATGTGTTTTGTGTTAATACAGTTCGAGAGTGATTCCGAACTAGTATTTCCCTTAGTACGACTGATACGGGGACTTGATAGCAGAGTATGCCAGCACTATAAATTTATGTGGGGTGCCGATAATATATACATATATATATATATTATACAAATGATTAATATATATATAGACTTGAAATTTAGAAACTTTTTACTGTGACTAAAAGTAGTTAAGTAATGAATAAATATTTCGAATTGGATATAATGGTTTGAAAAGTTTGAGGCAATACTAAATGACTTTATAATTAAATTAAATTCTTATGGAAACTTGACTCTCATAAATTAATTATCTCATCCCTAGTAATTGTCATCAATGAAACTTTATGAGGAATTAGGATAAGCTAAAAGGTTGGGATGAATAGTATAATAGGTGTGCACATTAGAAGAGATGTGAGAATTTTTTAAGAGAGTACCGCACACTAATATGGTTGTTGCATTAGCCGGAAAGCATTTTAAATACTTGCTAAACTAAATTTTAAACTGTTTTACAATCGGGATCTGACCCGTTTCCTGTTATCTCTTCTCTTTTGTATATATATGTATATATTACAGGTGCCCAGCCACAGGGGCGTCATGCTTAGGATTCTTTGGAAGGAACGTGCTCCAGGTGAGGTGGGAGTTGCAGGCCTTTTTCTTAGACGACCTCATTATTGATTCCACTACTAGTCCTGTTTTATCCAGTTGGGCATGTATCGCCCTTTTTCCATTATTCAGTTGGTTTTTACCAGAGATTGTGATTCATTTACTTTCAGTAGTTATACTTTGGGATTGTTACTGTCCAGATATTTTCCTTTGAAGTTTTAAAGCTGGAATTAATTAGTTGAATGCTTAAATTGCTTGGATTATCTTTTCCATTCTAGTTGTCATGTGACTCTTAAACTATGAATTATGAAAGGTGTTATTATTGTTTTTAAATTAAATATGGAATTAATGTTTTAAAAATGGTTTTGTCACTTAGCTTAATTATTTAGGGTGTTTAATTTGAAAAGTTATTTTGCGACAGTGATGCTAAGAATGAACCAACCGTTCACTTTGGTTATAATTTAATAAAGGACTGATCACCCGGTATTTAATTAGGCGGGGTGTCACACACATGAGTTATATATGCTCTATTTAAATTCATCCTCAGTCCATGCAGTCAAAGATTTTAAAGTTGTTATGTTATCTACGGTGACAGTGGAAGGCGTCCACCCTTTTTCACACACTTATTCTTTGTTTTTGGCTCCCATGGCTTCTCCCACTTGCACCCACTCTTCTCTCTCTCATTTGGATTTTCGAAAATGTGTTAAGGATGCCACACCCTCTCGCTCTTAGGGTTTAATAACTCAATTCCGTTTTTAGACTGGGGGGCTTAATAAAAATGGTTCAAACACTCTAACGTGGGCCCAATATGCCTAAAATACCCCTAGACTCATTTACTGCCCCTGGGTACTCTTTTCCTACTATTTTGACCCATCTGGACTCAACTGTGCCCTCAGAATTTCCATCCGAATTAATTTATAACATTCTTTAATTTTTTACCTCAAAAATGCGACACAAAAATTGTCACACCCCAAACCCAATATCCATACTAGTCATTTCTTATTAGAATAATTAGATCATAATCTTGAGCCCTTTGGAAATATAATTCATTTATCAATATTTTTCTACATAATGTGCACAGTGAACATAATATTATTCTTATTCCGTACCGAAATCAATATCAGAGTCGTAATTAAGCAGACATACAATAATGTGATTAACTATGATCAACTCAATCCATGCTAACTCAATATATACAATATGTGAGTGTATTAAAACTTCAGTGTGCCAATGACAAAACCCCCATGTCTAATCCCCAGCTCTTTCTAACGGTGAAACTCTCAAATTCTGATCATATAACATCCTAGCAGGTAGCGTACAACCCTGAAAATGTTAAAATATAAACCGTAAGCATTAAGCTTAATGAGGTACTCCTTCCCTGAAATGAAATAACAGTTCTATATAAAATATGTGGATATTAATCCAACCAATCCTGCCATACAATGAATTAACAGTTATATATATATCAAATCTGTGGATATTAAATCCAACCAATCCGGCCATATAATGAATTAACAGTTATATATCAAATCTGTGGATATTAAATCTAATCAATCCTGCCATATAATTAATTAACCGTTATATATCAAGTCTGTGGATATTAAATCCAATCAATCCTGCCATATAATGAATTAACAGTTATATATCAAATATGTGGATATTAAATCCAATCAGGCCATATAATGAATTAATAGTTGTATATCAAATCAGTGGATATTAAATCCAATCAATCCTGCCATATAATGCATTAACAATTATATATCAAATTTGTGGATATTAAATCCAACCAATCCTGCCCGTTGGCAATAACAAATCCTGGACCATAAGGCCCAAAAATTCTGCCGATTGGCAATAATAATTTTGCCCATCGACAATAGTATGTCTGCCCATTGGCAATAGTAATTCTGCCTATTGGCAATAAGAAGTCTGCCCGTTGGCAATAGTAATTCTTCCCATTGTCAATAATAAGTCTGCCAATTGGCAATAAGAAGTTTTCCCATTGGCAATAGTAATTCTGCCCATTGGCAATAATAAGTCTTCCCATTGGCAATAACAAACATAAGTTCCAACAAATTATTGGATCTTTGTCCAATTCCAATCCTGGATCATAAGACCCAAACAAATCCTGGATATTTTAATATCCAAACAAATCCTGAATACCGAAGTATTCAAACAAATCTAGATCATGAGACCCAAACAAATCCTGGATATTTTAATATCCAAACAAATCCTGAATACCAAAGTATTCAAACCAATCCCGGATCATGAGACCCAAACAAATACTGGATATTTTAATATCTAAACAAATCCTAAATACCTAAGTATTCAAACAAATCCGCTCTTAGAGCTATATTCATATTTATATATGAAAGAAATCATAAGTACACTCACCTTGGTAATTTAATAGGTTTTCCTTTTCCTTTGTTCTTCACTTGTTCAACTGGTTCTTATTCCCTTTCTTCTGGACTTTTATGTAATTTCCACGAATTTTTCTGCAAATTTTCTCCTCACTTTCTTCATAAACTTTCCAATTTTCTCTTCCTCTCAAGCCGAACTCTTTAATGGCTGAGTTATGCTGAAGGAGGGGCTTATTTAAAGCCTTTAAAGTCAGCCAAAACCAACCTCCTTCTTTAACCAATCAAAATTCACCACTTGTTAGCCTAATAAGACTAAATATCATTTAACGAATGGACAAATTTGTCCCTGCTTCATAATTCTAGCATAACTTCTCGTTCGGACCTCCGTTTAACACACCGTTTATCGTGTTACAAACCTAATTCATATATATACAACTATTTAGTTTATACCTCAAGTCAACTGTTATATCATACAGGGCAAAACTAGCCTTAAACATGAACATTCCAACTGAAAACTTCAAAATCTCCCATTTGTAACTAATTCGACATTTTCATGCTTTCTGAAGGTAGCATTAGACTAAACATAATAACTTAACATCATATATATTACTAGCACACTACTCATATCACATAAGCTAAGCATGCTTTAAGCATAATTAATCATAATTATATCCGAGTTGTCACAATTCTCCCCATGTTAGGAAATTTCGTCCCCGAAATTGACATACCTTGGTTGTCCGAATCAAACAAATACAGATAACGCATCTTGATGCTATCCTTACTCTCCCATGTAGCCTCTTCCATGGAATGCCTTCTCCACACAACTTTCACAAGTGGGATCACTTTTGATCTCAATATTTGTTCCTTCCTGTCCACGATAGCAAGTGGTTCTTCCACATAACTCAAGTCTTCCTTTAACTCAATAGGTTGCTCCACTAACACATGTGAAGGATCTGCTACATACTTTCTTAACATAGAAACATAGAAAACATCATGCCATCGAGTTAACTCTGGTGGTAACGCTAACTTGTAGGCAACCATCCCGACTTTCTCAAGAATTTCATAAGGTCCAATGTAGCGTTGACTTAATTTACCTTTCTTTCCAAATCTCGTAACTCCCTTCTATGGCGATGTCTGAAGAAACACATAATCCGCTTTCTGAAATTCTAAATCTTTCCGTCGCTTATCCGCATAACTTTTCTGTCTTTTTTGAGCTGTTCTCATTCTATCTTGAATAATCTTCACTTTTTCAGTGGTGACTTCAATCAACTCTGGACCCTCTATCTTTCTTTCACCAACTTCACCCCAACATATGGGTGTACGACATCGTCTGCTATACAACGCTTCATATGGTGTCATACCAATAGTAGATTGAAAACTATTATTATATGCAAATTCTGTCAAAGGCAAATATTCATCCCAATTTCCTTTAAAATCAAGCACACAAGCTCAAAGCATATCTTCCAAAATATGTATTGTCTTTTGAGACTGCCCATTTTTCTGAGGATGAAAACATGTACTAAACTTTAAGTTAGTACCCATAGCATATTGCAAGCTGTCCCAAAATCTAGATGTAAAAGTAGGGTCCCTGTCTGAAATAATAGAAACAGGTGCTCCATGTAATCGAATAATTTCATTAACATACAATCTAGCATACCTATTAACTGTATACGTAGTCTTGACTGTTAGAAAGTGAGCTGACTTGGTTAACCTGTCTACTACTACCCAAATCGAATCTAACCCGTTCTGAGATCGAGGAAGCCCAACCACAAAATCCATCGTTACATGATCCCATTTCCACTCCGGTATTGGCAACGGTTGAAGTAAACAGGTTTCTGATGCTCCACTTTCACATGCTAACATATAAGGCACCTAGCAACAAAATCAGCTATTTCCTTCTTATTATTATTCCACCAATAATGCTCCTTCAAATCCCTGTACATTTTAGAACTACCAGGATGCATAGTATAAATGGAATTATGAGCCTCATCTAAAATTTCCTCTTTCAATTCACCCACATTAGGCACACATAACCACTGCTTATACAATAAAGTGCCATCATTCACAATACAAAAATCTTCAGACTTACCATCTCGGACATCTTGTCATTTCTTCTCAAGAAAAGGATCTTGACTTTGCAAATCACGAATACGGGTAGCTAACAAAGGCCTCACGCTTACATGACCAAAGAACTTGTCCCCGTCTGCTAGCTTAAATTATACTCTCATTAATATTAACTCCATGATTTGGGAAACTCTAGCACACCGAATACAAGATAACCTGCCCGAAGCCTTTCTACTTAAAGCATCTGCAACTACATTTGCCTTCACTGGGTGGTAGTTAATTGTACAATCATAATCTTTAATTAACTCCATCCATCGCCTATGCCTCAAATTCAACTCCTTCAGAGAGAATAAATACTTAAGGCTTTGATGGTCAGTAAAAATTTCACATACCTCACCATATAGATAATGACACCATAATTTCAAAGAAAACACAATAGCAGAAAGTTCCAAATCATGTGTAGGATAATTACGTTCATGTGTACGAAACTGCCTAGAAGCATAAGCAATAACATTACCATGTTGCATAAAAACACAACCCAACCCTTGATGTGAAGCATCGGTATAAATAACAAAACCATCTCCACCATGCGGAATAGTAAGAACAGGTGCAGTTACCAACCACTTTTTCAATTCATCAAAAATATTTTCGCAATCAGAATTCCATTCAAACTTAACATCTTTTTGAGTTAGTTTAGTCATTGGTAAGGCAATCGAAGAAAATCCCTTAATAAACATGTGACACCCCGCCTAATTAAATACCGGGCGATCACTCCTTTATTAAATTAAAATCAAGGTGAACAGTTGGTTCATTCTTAGCATCACTGTCGTAAAAATAAATTTTTCCAAATTAACCCCCTACTTAATTAAGCTAAGTGTCAAAACCATTTTTTTTCAACATTTCTGACCAATTTTATTTTTAAATGAAAATTATTTATTTAATTAGTAACAATTTTTTCAATAAGTAAGAATCATACAACAATTATCCTGGAACATAATCCAATTACTTTAAACATTCAACATCCAAAATCCCAACATTTAAAACTTAACGTAAAACATACATGCTGAATAAATCCCAAAGCAACAGTACTAGAAATAACTGAAATACAAATGTCCCAACAAAATAGATAAATAGTGGAAAGGGTGACACATGCCCCAATAACTGAGAATCATAGGAGTTGAATCAAGTAAATGAAATCATCTAAGCAAGTGGCCTGCAACTCCCACCCAAGCTGCAGCACGTTCCTTCCAAGGGATCCTAAGCAAGATGCCCCTGTGGCTGGGCACCTGTGGTACATACATATATATACAAGAGAGAGAGAGAGAGAGAAAAAAATGGGTCAGAGCCCGATAGTGTATATGATTTAAAAATTGTTTAGCAAGTATTTAAATTGATACAGGCCAATGCAACAACATATTAGTTCGACACTCTCTTGAGAAATTCTCACCTCTCTTCTAATGTGCACACCTATCGCACTAACCTTCCCAGTGGTCTAACTCATCATATATCACGCTATCCTTTCCCAATGGTTTAACTTATCTTAGATTATTCGCAGGATTCAAAATTTAACGATTCAATTGTTTGAAAAGAATATTTCAATTAGTAACCAAAGTTCTTATTTTAACTTTATTAATCAGTAAAGTTTTCCAGTGTCGTATTATTCTTTCTCAAAACAGTATTTACAATTTGAGTCATCAACCATGTCCTACATATCAAATCACAGTAGGCAGTTCCAGATTTCAGAATTTCATATATATATTAACTACTCGTAAAATATATATATATATATATATATATATATATATATATATATATATATATATATATATATATCATAACAACACCCCAAATAAAAACTATGGTGCGGGCATACTCTACTATCCAATCCCCGTATCACTCGTACTAAGGGAAATACAAATTCGGAATCACTCTCGAACTGTATTAACACATACTCAAACAATATTGAGGCGAAGCATAGATTCCAAGTCTCTAAGAGGATGGCATATGTCTGCGTCTCTTAGGACCGTCTGAACTATCACTGCGATAGCCTGTACCAAGGATATCTATACACAAACAATATGAGGCGAAGCATATATTCCAAGTCTCTAAGAGGATGGCACATACCCGCATCTCTTAGGACCGTCTAAACTATCAAATCGATAGCCTATACCAAGGATATCTATCTTCTAGGGTACGAGTCAATATCCCCCACAAGGCAACACAGGATAAGATCGTCGCAGCGCGGCAACCTCAGGGATAGCAAGTAGCGTGTGTATGTTTTTCACACATAGATAGCATATGCATACACAATCATATAACTATACTAATATTACCATATCAAGAATGGGTATATTCTCAAATCCCATAGTTACGACTTTTATCCATATTATCATATTTTAGTAAACACTTATAACGGTTCGTTTCTAACCTTGATTCGGTATTATTCCAAAGTACCACACAACTCTCATTGCTTTATTCTCCAAATTATAAAATTCAGTAGGTATACACATTTATCCCAAAGTAACTCTCTTACGTGTCTCTTTCTTTAAATCATAAATTCACCGACCCTTATGTAATTATCCCAAAATACAATCTTTGCCCGACATCAAGGGTCCCAAAATTTATTCACATGTCCTACTGGTCTTCCCTATCTCCCAAAACATTTTATTAAGGATGCCCAAGAATTATTTCACAATAAATTGAACTTAACTAATTTAGAAAAGGAAATAGGAGTCTTCCAGGAGGGGTCGATCGATCGAGGTCTGGGGCTCGATCGATCGAACCTTCGATCGATCGAATCTCTGGGCTCGATCGATCGATCAAGCAGGTCTGCGAAATCTACAGATTTGCAGTTACGGGTTTCATCTTCTAACCTTCACCAAATCCATATTTTTCAATCCCAATCGTCCCAAAATTTATACTACTAACATTATATCATCATACTAGATATTTCCAACGTAAAGCATGTAGAATTCTATCACTAAACATGGATTAACAGCCCGAAAATTTATATAATTACCAAGAACCCTAGAAATCTCTTAAACATGGTTCTAACAAGAATTTTCCAGAATTTCCTTCTTGTAAACATCATAATTTCGTGGGTAATTCCTCTACATGGCAAGGGTTTCCATAATTATCATTTAAACCATAACTACATGCGATTCCTATCTCAAATATTTGGTTTTCTTCCATAAAAACTCATTTTAATTACTCCTAAACTAATATGAAAGATGCACCAACGAAATAAGCAAGATAAACACTTGCCTGGGATTTTCGACGTTCTGGTTTGGCGCCGAATTTGGTGTGGTTGCGTTCCCCGTCTCGCGATCTACGCGTTGGTGGTGGTGGCGGTGCAAACGGATGGATTTCGGGCCTTGGATTGCTTTGGAAGCTCTCTCCTTCCCTCTCCTATGGCCGTCACTTGTCTTTGGTTGTTCTAACCCTAGAAGACAACCTTAGACATCTGATATGACCCTTAGAATTTCGTGGGTTTAATTACCCAAAATTGTGAAATGTCCAAAACTCCCTCCCGGGGTACTAATTAGGCCTAAAAACGCCCCGAGACCCAAACTAAACCCCTGGGTACACTTTTCTGACTATCTCGACCTTTTCGGGTGCGTTGGCGCACTCAAAATGACCATACGAACGACTTATAAAATATTCACTTTTATTAATCAACATTTATTCCCGACACGACACAGGCGCGTCCCGACTTAAATTTTCATAATTGCCATTTTATTCACATGTGATAATATTATAAAAATAAATCTCATATATTACTATACTCATCCATTAATATTCAACAAATATTATATTTCCAATAATTACTAACTCTCGTCAGGCTAGTAAATATTTAAAACAACATTTCGGATAACAATTAAATTAATTTATCTCAATTAAATTTAATAAATCCCTAAATTTAAAAGCCATGAAAATACGGGATATTACATACTTTCCCCCTAATAACGGAATTTCTCCCTGAAATTCGGAAAATAAGGCCTACGAGGTAGTATAATTCTGGATATCCTTGTCGGTACGCAAACTATCTACATAGTACGACGCTCGATTACTATAGATTTTTCCTCACAGCAACTTTGTTTTTACATTTTCATTGGAGACACTTCACATTTCTCCCAACTGACAGCATTTGAATAGGTCACGCCTATACGTTATAATTTTCCATTATCTCACTATCATTAGAAGGCTGCACCTCACTACATGATAATTACTCGGATTTGTTTCATATACAAAACTCCCATTGTGAGAAAATTATACGAATATTTGATCACTCTTGCTCGCCTAAAACAGTCGTGGAATTCCACCATAGTTATCGGATATTATCTCGGCCGATCCAAAAATTTTGATTATTTACTCACCTCTAAGCATACGGAAGGAGAATAGTTGAGGTTCTTCCATAAGAAAACCTTAATAAGCACCTTGTACGCGACATTTAGGTACGAGTGCTTCTACAGAGCATTCCTGACATCATCGTACCAAGATTCCAAAATCTCATTCACGTGGCTCCACAAATCTTTAATCACCGTGCGCCTATTCCCTGGCTAAGGGTGATACATCCTACTCGAAACGAAACCTTATCTCCGTTGGTTCCTGAAATCCCATATCAAAGGTGGGATTCACCAATCTCATCCTGATTCAGAAATTCATACTGCACCGGACCATGTACTGGCGCGATCCTTCCATTCAAAGGAAGTCTGGGGCATACTAGTTAATATCGTAAGCCAAAGGAATATCAATCACTTCCTTCTCGGCAACTTAATTCACATGTTCGGGATAAACCCTTGATCTCGTTTTGAGGATGGTAACCCATCCAAGAACTTTATCGGCTTTACCGACATCTTCCCACTTCAGGAATTGTCGATAAACACAAAATTCTCTGGTCGCTTTTCCTCTTCCAACCGAACCCTACTCATGGGCGGTGCATGTTGGGACTACTTTCTACGTCCCGCTAAACATCGACCTTTCCTTGAATCGTCTCACGTTATGTGACACGTAACATTCCCTTTCCTTCCTTGGTGTATACCGAAAGTTCCGACCCGTGCTCTTTTCCTCCACGAAGCGCACTTTTGAATCCTTTACACCATACTAACATCATCACTCTTTGCATGCGCCAGTTCGCTCTCACACTTGACTAATAACTATTCCGCTCCGAGGGTTCTTCATAATAATTAAATTTCTACTCTATTCAAGGGATACCCCTTTTTTTTTAAATGGCCTCCCACAGCCTTCCCATCAAATTAGGTTGTGCTATTTTAATTGCACACTTACGTATGGATTATCGCCCCTCATGTGGAGTTTAATCCACTCTATCACTTCCACTTCGTTCTGTTAGCCCCACAAACACATTTTCCACACGTCCCTTGCCACGCCCCTTCATCTCGGACGAGTTTTAACATCAGTTAACCAGGATGTCAACACACCCTATAAATCGTGCATACTAGCGTAAGCATCACATACGCTCCATACTAATAAACAAATTCTTTGTTTTCCCTGGTGCTTGCAGCGTGATTACAACAATTTAATCACCCTAAAAAAATCAAAATTTTAAATCTTCCTTATTATCATTCCGCCCCCTTAACTCGTGGTGACAAAGCAAAACTTTCAATGCTTTTTTACCACATAACCGGCTCCACTGGCTTTAAATCAAAATTTAACTTCCCACTTAAAGGTATAATTACTTGATCCCCTTTCGATTGGGGTTCCGAACTCATGGAATAGTGACCAAACGTCTCCCTATTTCCAGCCTCACACTAAGTTTCATGCGTGGGATGTCTCGCAAAGCGAAATCCAAACAAGGAACCCTCCCGATACACTACTGCCTAGTATTGTCGGTTATCGAGATCCGTTAGGTCTTCCGTCCATATCATTTACCCCTCTACTCCGTCTTTTGAGAGAAAATTTACATTTCCTCCCGTAATTACACTTAACAAAGAATATCTCACCAATTGTACTCTCGTTCAGAATTGGGTGTTGGAAATATCGTTCCATGAATCTCGAATGCATACAATCGGAATTTGAAACTCCTTCCCCTAATAATAGGGGTATCACTGTTAATGCCCTCCTATCTAAAGGATATATATAGTAATGTACCCTTTTTATCACCAAGTCCTGAGCGCTACCCATAATACTGAGTTAAAAATAAACTTTTCGCTCAACCGTAAACCCGATGCATACTGAATCATAACAACCAAGTCCCCTCGCTCCGGTATCGAACATCTCAAACTCAATATCCCCTCCGAAGTCTCTAGGATGGATAGTATATAAGTGCGGGTCCAACCCTCTTGCAGGTGATGCATCGCCAAAATAGAACACGTTGCACTAAAGTAACCACTCCAATAGCCTTGCAATATCTGCCTACTATTATACTGACAATTTTTATAAAGTTGTAACCAATAGTATACTATACTCGTACATCACCTCACTAAAACGAGTAACTTCAATAAAGCATATAACACTATTAATTTACTAATTTATCCTCCGCGGATAGCACTAAGGAAAATCCCGCTACACTAGGAAAAATATCCATATGATAATACCGCTCGTAGTTATACACCTTAAATCCGCCCCACATGCCAATATAGTAATGAACATAATACAATGATTCGCTCCTGTCACAAAAAACATGCTTCACCCTCTGAGGATAAAACCTACAATTATGCCTTGCCAATCGTCTTGACCGTACAAATTGTCTCTGGATGTAAAATGCCTATCCAAGCAAAAAAAAACTACTATAATCATTGTCCCTTATTAGACACCACACTCTGTCTACATACTTGCTTCGAAAAAATATTTTAGCACGTGTGATTTCACTCTCCGCAAGATATTTCGATATTTAATCCACTTACCATTTGAAATACATTCGAAAGCTCACGAACTACTGGAATCAAATTTAGGAGAATTATAATTTCTTTAGAGGTATCCTCCTTTATATAAATAAAAGATAGGCGAAAGGTCCCCCTTCTGGGAGAGATATTTCCACTTAAGCATTTCTTGCCCCGAAATGGTAAAGACATTACTCTTACCAAAGCAATCTATCATGGCTCTATAAGCTGCGAGCCAATTCATACTAATAATATTGCATGCTCATGCATATTTAACACTAACATGTTTGCTGGTAATACTAAGCTACCAACCTCTACTCCCACTCCCCGGAATATAAAGAAACTAAGCGACCCACTCCCCAGTGATGAGTCTACACACGTCACTGTGCCCTCTGTTGTGGCTAACAACCCTAAGGCCTTCGCAAAATGTATAGCTATAAAACAATGCGTCGCCCCAGTATCAAATAAAACTCGACCCATAGTATCATGGATAGGAAACATACCTCTTTTCTCGGTTAAGGCCTGAGATGCTGCTACTGGTGGACGTTACAGACACGTCCATACTGTAACTGCCTCTGCTGAACTGAGGCTGTTGGAAAGGGTGGTGGAGCTGGCTTCTGTGTTTTATTACTATCACCTTCCTGTCGCGGGGACCTATTCTTCTCTGGGCAATCCTGACGCTTATGGCCATTTCTGCCACATTGGAAGAACCTTCCTCGAAACTGCTTTACTTCACTACGTTGTTGACTCTTCTCGCTTTTTCCCTGGTCTTGTTGGCCTTGGTGGGAAATTTGTGGGAAAACTATGTCAGGTTGAGGACAATCCCTCCACTTGTGACCCGACTTTACACATATATAGCAAAGTCCCAAAAGTTCTCGCTGGTTGATTTGAAGTTCCTTTTTAGACTGATCCGGACAAGTTTGACGTTCATGACCATCCATTCCATATCTGAAACACTCTTTCGTGACTTCACTCGGACCCTGGCTTTGTTGACCCTGACGCCTTTGGGTTTTCCCGCATAATTTGTTACCTTCGTGGCTTTTACGGGACTGAGGAGCTTGTTGTTGCAATTTTTGTGTCTTCACACACTTGTTATTTCCAATCATGACAGACTGACTGTACTCTCTAGATCTTTTGCCCCCATGAGCTGTGTGTTGCGTTCTTGATACTGCAAGACCGCAGTGGTAACTGCCTGTGCCACAATACCTGCTAACTCGGCGGTTGATATTCTCTTTAGAGATACCTGAGGTGTGAGACGATCTTGCTCGTTGACTCCCCTAACCGTTTTAGCTAGTTCTTCTTGACGATCCATCTGAAAATTTAAAATAAATTTGGATGAGTTCACCATTCATATAAACAAATCGCAGAAGCACGAGTTCCCAATGTATAGAGATGAACACAACATTCCTAGTATTAGGGCTCTATATCAAAGATGTTAAGCTGAAAGCAAAATAAGCCGTACAGATCCTAAAGGACACTAGAACCTGATGCTCTGATACCACCTGTGACACCCCGCCTAATTAAATACCGGGCGATCACTCCTTTATTAAATTAAAATCAAGGTGAACAGTTGGTTCATTCTTAGCATCACTGTCGTAAAAATAAATTTTTCCAAATTAACACCCTACTTAATTACGCTAAGTGTCAAAACCATTTTTTTCAACATTTCTGACCAATTTTATTTTTAAAGGAAAATTATTTATTTAATTAGTAACAACGTTTTCAATAAGTAAGAATCATACAACAATTATCCTGGAACATAATCCAATTAATTTAAACATTCAACATCCAAAATCCCAACATTTAAAACTTAATGTAAAACATACGTGCTAAATAAATTCCAAAGCAACAGTACTAGAAATAACTGAAATACAAATGTCCCAACAAAACAGATAAATAGTGGAAAGGGCGACACATGCCCCAATAACTGAGAATCATAGGAGTGGAATCAAGTAAATGAAATCGTCTAAGCAAGTGTCCTGCAACTCCCACCCAAGCTGCAGCACGTTCCTCCAATGGATTCTAAGCAAGATACCCCTGTGGCTAGGCACTTGTGGTACATACATATATATACAAGAGAGAGAGAGAGAGAGAGAGAGAAAAACGGGTCAGAGCCCGATAGTGTATATGATTTAAAAATTGTTTAGCAAGTATTTAAATTGATACAGGCCAATGCAACAACATATTAGTTCGACACTCTCTTGAGAAATTCTCACCTCTCTTCTAATGTGCACACCTATCGCACTAACCTTCCCAGTGGTCTAACTCATCATATATCACGCTATCCTTTCCCAATGGTTTAACTTATCGTAGATTATTCGCAGGGTTCAAAATTTAACGATTCAATTGTTTGAAAAGAATATTTCAATTAGTAACCAAAGTTCTTATTTTAACTTTATTAATCAGTAAAGTTTTCCAGTGTCGTATTATACTTTCTCAAAACAGTATTTACAATTTGAGTCATCAACCATGTCCTACATATCAAATCACAGTAGGCAGTTCCAGATTTCAGAATTTCATATATATATTAACTACTCGTAAAATATATATATATCATAACAGCACCCCAAATAAAAACTATGGTGCGGGCATACTCTACTATCCAATCCCCGTATCACTCGTACTAAGGGAAATACAAATTCGGAATCACTCTCGAACTGTATTAACACATACTCAAACAATATTGAGGCGAAGCATAGATTCCAAGTCTCTAAGAGGATGGCATATGTCTGCGTCTCTTAGGACCGTCCGAACTATCACTGCGATAGCCTGTACCAAGGATATCTATACACAAACAATATGAGGCGAAGCATAGATTCCAAGTCTCTAAGAGGATGGCACATACCCGCGTCTCTTAGGACCGTCTGAACTATCAAATCGATAGCCTATACCAAGGATATCTATCTTCTAGGGTACGAGCCAATATCCCCCACAAGGCAACACAGGATAAGATCGTCGCAGCGCGACAACCTCAGGGATAGCAAGTAGCGTGTGTATGTTTTTCACACATAGATAGCATATGCATACACAATCATATAACTATACTAATATTACCATATCAAGAATGGGTATATTCTCAAATCCCATAGTTACGACTTTTATCCATATTATCATATTTTAGTAAACACTTATAACGGTTCGTTTCTAACCTTGATTCGGTATTATTCCAACGTACCACACAACTCTCATGGCTTTAATCTCCAAATTATAAAATTCAGTAGGTATACACATTTGTCCCAAAGTAACTCTCTTACGTGTCTCTTTCTTTAAATCATAAATTCACCGACCCTTATGTAATTATCCCAAAATACAATCTTTGCCCGACATCAAGGATCCCAAAATTTATTCACATGTCCTACTGGTCTTCCCTATCTCCCAAAACATTTTATTAAGGATGCCCAAGAATTATTTCACAATAAATTGAACTTAACTAATTTAGAAAGGGAAATAGGAGTCTGCCAGGAGGGGTCGATCGATCGAGGTCTGGGGCTCGATCGATCGAACCTTCGATCGATCGAATCTCTGGGCTCGATCGATCGATCAAGCAGGTCTGCGAAATCTGCAGATTTGCAATTATAGTTTTCATCTTCTAACCTTCACCAAATCCATATTTTTCAATCCCAATCGTCCCAAAATTTATACTACTAACATTATATCATCATACTAGATATTTCCAACGTAAAGCATGTAGATTTCTATCACTAAACATGGATTAACAGCCCAAAAATTTATATAATTACCAAGAACCCTAGAAATCTCTTAAACATGGTTCTAACAAGAATTTTCCAGAATTTCCTTCTTGTAAACATCATAATTTCGTGGGTAATTCCTCTACATGGAAAGGGTTTCCATAATTATCATTTAAACCATAACTACATGCGATTCCTATCTCAAATCTTTGGTTTTCTTCCATAAAAACTCATTCTAATTACTCCTAAACTAATATGAAAGATGAACCAACGAAATAATCAAGATAAACACTTGCCTGGGATTTTCGGCGTTTTGGTTTGGTGCCGAATTTGGTGTGGTTGCATTCCCCGTCTCGCAATCTACGCGTTGGTGGTGGTGGCTGTGCAAACGGATGGATTTCGGGCCTTGGATTGCTTTTGAAGCTCTCTCCTTCCCTCTCCTATGGCCGTCACTTGTCTTTGGTTGTTCTAACCCTAGAAGACAACCTTAGACATCTGATATAACCCTTAGAATTTCGTGGGTTTAATTACCCAAAATTGTGAAATGTCCAAAACTCCCTCCCGGGGTACTAATTAGGCCTAAAAAAGCCCCGAGACCCAAACTAAACCCCCGGGTATACTTTTCTGACTATCTCGACCTTTCCGGGTGCATTGGTGCACTCAAAATGACCATGCGAATGACTTATAAAATATTCACTTATATTAATCAAAATTTATTCCCGACACGACACAGGCGCATCCCGACTTAAATTTCCACAATTGCCATTTTATTCACACGTGAAAATATTATAAAAATAAATCTCATATATTACTATACTCATCCAGTAATATTCAACAAATATTATATTTCCAATAATTACTAACTCTCGTCAGGCTAGTAATTATTTAAAACAACATTTCGGATAACAATTAAATTAATTTATCTCAATTAAATTTAATAAATCCCTAAATTTAAAAGCCATGAAAATACGGGGTATTACAAAACCTTCTATAATACCCAGCGAAACCCAAAAAAACTCCTCACCTCAGTCACATTATTGGGCCTCTCCCATTTTACCATAGCTTCTACCTTTTTAGGATCAACACATATACCATCTCTAGAAATAACATGGCCTAAAAATACAACTTGTGATAGCCAAAATTCACACTTGATAAACTTAGCATACAACTTCTTATCTCTCAACAGATTCAAAATAGTTATAAGATGCTTTTCATGTTCAACCATATCACGTGAATAAATCAAAATGTCATCAATAAAAACTATCACAAATGAATCAACAAAAGGATGTAGTACCCGGTTCATAAGATCCATAAATACAGCTGGAGCATTAGTCACCCCAAAAGGCATCACAAGAAATTCAAAGTGAACATACCGAGTACGAAAAGTAGTTTTAGAAATATCACTTTCCTTCACCCTCAACTGATGATAACCTGATCGTAAGTCTATCTTTGAAAACACTTTAGCACCATGCAACTGATCAAACAAATCATTTATACGAGGTAAAGGATACTTGTTCTTAATTGTAGCTTTATTCAGTTGCCTATAATCAATACACAAACGCATAGTAACATTTTTTTTTCTTTTTCACAAATAAAACTAGTGCATCCCATGGAGATGAACTAGGTTGTATAAACCCCCTATCATGTAAATCATGCAACTGAATCTTAAGTTCTTTTAATTCAACCGGTGCCATTCTGTACGGTTTCATAGAAATAGGGTATGTCCCTGGTGCGAATTCAATACTAAATGCAATTTCTCTTTCTGGAGGTAAACTAGGCAACTCACTAAGAAACACTTCTGGAAAATCTCGTATAATAGGAACATTAACTAATTGTAAGGCCCCCTTTTTAGTGTCAAGAACATACGCAATAAAACCCTCACAACCCTTACTCAATAATTTCCTCGTCCAAATAGCAGAAATGATGCAACTGTGAACAATTTTCCTTTCCCCTACAAATTTAAATTCAAGCTCACCAGCCATATTAAAAATAACTTCCTTACAGAAACAATCCATAGATGCATGATATTTAGATAACCAATCCATTCCCAGAATTATATCAAAATCAGAAATATCCAGTGGAAGTAGATTTATAATTGTATCTCTAACCCCCACAGTCAAAACACAATCACGAAAAACATATTCAGCTACAACCATATCCCTTGTAGGCATATAAATACCCAACCCCGCATCTAAATGAGTGCATGGTCTATTAAGATATATAGCAAAAGCATATGACACAAAAGAATGTGTGGGTCCGGGATTAATCGAAACATAAGCACTTCTATTACTAATAGAAAGTGTACATGTCACCACATCCGAAGTAACCTGAGCTTCTTTCATCGTAAAGACTCGTCCACCTGGCCTGGAACCACTAGCTTGTCCCATGCCCCGGGTTTCATCTATAATAACCGAGTTATAATAACCAACACAAACAGTTCATAATACTAAATTATTGGTTAGTACATAAACAATTCATAAATATCAAATCAACTCAATAACTGCCATCTAACCGTCACACACGTCCAGAACTAATAACCTAAACGCTCTAATACCACTAATCGTCACACCCCAAACCCAATATCCATACTAATCATTTGTTATTAGAATAGTTAGATCATAATACTGAGCACATTGGAAATATAATTCATTTATCAATATTTTCCTACATAATGTGCAGAATGAACATAATATTATTCTTATTCCATACCGAAATCAATATGAGAGTCATAATTAAGCAGACATACAATAATGTGATTAACTATGATCAACTCAATCCATGATAACTCAATATATACAATATATGAGTGTATTAAAACCTCAGTGTGACAATGACAAAACCCCCATGTCTAATCCCCGGCTCTTTCTAACGGTGCAACTCTCAAATTCTGATCATATAACATCCTAGCTGGTAGCGTACAACCCTGGAAATGTTCAAATATAAATCGTAAGCATTAAGCTTAGTGAGGTACTCCTTCCCTGAAATGAAATAACAATTCTATATCAAATATGTGGATATTAATCCAACCAATCCTGCCATACAATGAATTAACAGTTATATATATCAAATATGTAGATATTAAATCCAACCAATCCTGCCATATAATGAATTAACAGTTATATATCAAATTTGGGGATATTAAATCTAATCAACCCTGCCATATAATGAATTAACAGTTATATATCAAGTTTGGGGATATTAAATCCAATCAATCCTGCCATATAATGAATTAACAGTTATATATATAATCTGTGGATATTAAATCCAATCAATCCATCCATATAATGAATTAACCGTTATATATCAAATCTGTGGATATTAAATCCAATCAATCCTTCCATATAATGAATTAACAGTTATATATCAAATCTGTGGTTATTAAATCCAATCAATCCTGCCCGTTGGCAATAACAAATCCTGGACCATAAGGACCAAAGAATTCTGCCCATTGGCAATGATAATTTTGCCCAACGACAATAGTATGTCTGCCCATTGGCAATAGTAATTCTACCCATTGGCAATAAGAAGTCTGCCCATTGGCAATAGTAATTCTTCCCATTCTCAATAATAAGTCTGCCCATTGGCAATAAGAAGTCTGCCCATTGGCAATAGTAATTCTTCCCATTGGCAATAAGTCTGCCCATTGGCAATAACAATCCTGGAACATAAGTTCCAACAAATCATTGGATCTTTGTCCAATTCCAATCCTGGATCATAAGACCCAAACAAATCCTGGATATTTTAATATCCAAACAAATCCTGAATACCGAAGTATTCAAACAAATCCTGGATCATGAGACCCAAACAAATCCTGGATATTTTAATATCCAAACAAATCCTGAATACCAAAGTATTCAAACCAATCCTGGATCATGAGACCCAAACAAATCCTGGATATTTTAATATCTAAACAAATCCTGAATACCTAAGTATTCAAACAAATCCGCTCTTAGAGCTATATTCATATTTATATATGAAACAAATCATAAGTACACTCACCTTGGTAATTTAATAGGCTTTCCTTTTCCTTTGTTCAGCACTTGTTCAACTGGTTCTTATTCCCTTTCTTTGGGACTTTTATGTAATTTCCACGAATTTTTCTCCAAATTTTCTCCTCACTTTCTTCCTAAACTTTCCAATTTTCTCTTCCTCTCAAGCCAAACTCTTTAATGGCTGAGTTATGCTGAAGGAGGGGCTTATTTAAAGCCTTTAAAGTCATCCAAAACCAACCTCCTTCTTTAACCAATCAAAATCCACCATTTGTTAGCCTAATAAGACGAAATATCATTTAACGAATGGACAAATTTGTCCCTGCTTCATAATTCTAGCATAACTTCTCGCTCGGACCTCCGTTTAACACACCGTTTATCGTGTTAGAAACCTAATTCATATATATACAACTATTTAGTTTATACCTCAAGTCAACTGTTATATCATACCGGGCAAAACTAGCCTTAAACATGAACATTCCATCCGAAAACATCACAATCTCCCATTTGTAACTAATTTGACATTTTCATGCTTTCTGAAGGTTGGATTAGACTAAACATAATAACTTAACATCATATATATTACTAGCACACTACTCATATCACTTAAGCTAAGCATGCTTTAAGCATAATTAATCATAATTACATTCGGGTTGTCACAAAAATAATCCAAATAATTAAGTCTCAATTTTCCAATTTAAATAAATCCTCCGATTTAAATAATTTCTCCAAATCAAATAATTTACTCCAAATCATAAATTTAATTTCTCCCAATAATTTTATTTTTCCCAAAAATAATTAAATTAAAAGTCCTCAAATATACGTGGTGTTACATGAGAGTGGCGAGAGAGAGTGAATCCTAGGTGAGAGAAGCTTTGGGAGAGAGTTTTTTTAATTGAAAGAGAGAATAGGGACTTGACCAACAAGGTGTCTATTCCTACGAGAGATCTTCAAGCATCCGTGGAGTCTCATAAAACTTAAAACCCTTGTATCCTAACTCGAGAAAGATCCCAAATATGCCCGGGAGGTCATGGTAACTATTGAGGATACATCGAAGAAGGTAGGTAGGAGGATCCTCGGCGCCACTTTAGGAAATATTGAGAGGCAAGTAATAGATTATGATGGTGCATCCTGTTCCTATGTCGCACCCGAGACCGTTCCTGAGTTTTTGATGGACCCTTATGGCCCTCGACAGAATACATCTAGGCAGCCTAACCCACCTAGAAGAGTTCAACCTAGAAAAGTAAATCGAGGTAGACCCAAACCTATCTATGTTTGCACCTTTTGCAAAAGAAAAGGTCACCTTAGAGAGTTTTGCTATAAATTAAGTAGAACTAGTCATACACATACTTCCGTACACCACTTGATCGACTTTTCTAGGCTCATGAAGCAAGTTGAATTTCTAGTCGCGACTTCACATAGTTTAATGGAAGAATTTCAAAGATTGTCTTTGACTCCAACATTCCGACTAGCGTCAACAAAAATAACGGCAAATAAAAGGTTACCACCACTTGGGTGCCTAAGCGACTCGAGAAAGCCCTTGTTGTTCATGTTGCTCGTAATGGTATTTTGATAGTGGATGTTCTAGGCGCATGACCGGTGATGTCTCATTTTTTATCCACCTAAAGATCGCAAGGAAGGTAAAGTCATCTTTGGAGATAAGAGTATATCTAGAATTTTAGGACGTGGCAGTGCTGAGATACCCAAATTTCTTAAGCTAGATCATGTGTTATAAATGAAGGGGTTGAAAGTGAACTTGATTAGCATAAGCCAATTGTGCGATGCAAACTTTGTGGTAAAGCTTAACCGATTCGAATGCAATGTTTATGATTATTCCACTAAACTTTTACTACAAATTGTGAGGAAGGAAGATAATTGTTATGGAATTGTGTCCAAGTCCTCTTTTATGGGAAACAGTGCCACGGTCTCCACTATGGACCTTCGGCACCAATGGCTAGGTCACATGTACTTTAGAGACCTTAAGAGATTAGTGAAAAAGGACCTAGTACGTGGCTTACCATCACTTGGGAAACCAAGTTCCTCGATTTGTGGACCTTGGCAACAATGTAAACAAATTTGAAGTCCCCATCGAAAGTTGAATATCATTACCACCTCTCGTGTTTTGGAGTTGATTCACATGGATCTTATGGGTCCTACTTACTCGGAGAGCTTAGTTAGTAAGAGATATATTCTCATATGGTCGATGACTTTTCTAGATACTCGATTATAGGATTCCTTTTAGAAAAGTCTGATGCAGTTGAGTTCCTTACAACTAAGTGTCGTTTCCTACCAAACCAACATCGTGTCACTACTAATCGAATGCGTAGTGACAACGTCACTGAATTTAACCAAGAAAAAGTGGATAGCTATTGTGATGAAGTGGGCATCAAATATGATTTTTAACGGTTTGTACTCCTCGGCAAAATGGGATTGTTGAGAGGAAGAATCGTACGATATAAGAGATGGATAGATCCATACTTCTTAGGAGAAACATGCCTAGACATTTTGGGTAGAGGCGGTTATGACGGCATTCCATATAGTGAATATGTATATCTTCATACGCACACATTTCACACGCCTTGTGAGTTGTAGAAAAAGAAGAAACCCAACTTATCATATTTTTGTGTCTTTGGGAGTACATGATACATCTTGCCAGATAGAGAGCCCTTAGGAAAGTTTGACTCCCAAAGTGATAAGGGGATATTTTCAGGATATTCATCGACGAGTAGGGTTTATCAGGTTTATAATCTGTCTAGATCTAAGGTTATGAAGTCAATAAATGTCGCGATTAGAGATGATGAGCCACCGACATTTGTTGCTCCTAGCCCCCAGTGTGAAGATGATTGATAAGCACCCAAAAGTGTACATTTTATACCCTGAATAGACGTATTTTAGTTGCTAATTCTTGGCAATTTGAGTCTTATATGCTTAATTGTTTATTGTATAGCTCAAATGCATGTTGCGGTGTTCAAATGCTCAAATCAAGGAAATTACAACAAAAATAAAGCTTAGCTGTAACAACCCAAAATTTTTTTGAGAACTTATTTTATATTAATTCACTGTGTGAAGTAATTATATAAAATGTTGGGTAATGAAGTAAATATTAATTGAATGAGTTGAAAGTTAATATATACTAGATTGTTGCATATTTACTCTATGTGTTTGTAAATATCATCATGCTACATTTTATATATATTTATATGCTTTAAATGACATTTATGGTTGAAATAAAATCGGAACTTGAAATGATTTATAAAATTTCCAAATGATAATTTAGAGGGTGTAGTTAGTCCTGAAATGTGCGAGATGGTCGAAATAAGTGCCATGTTGTATATTTATGTTTCAGCCACTTTTGGCTGGTTTTAGCTTAAATGTGTAGTTGTGAGTCATTCTAATGTGGTATTAACCATTTAAGTTAGGAATTTTAGACTAAAGCCATGATTTAGTCTTGCCCCTCATTTATTTCTCTTAAGTGTAATTACTAACCTAGAGAGTAAGAGAGAGGAAGAAGAAAATTAGAGATTGAAGCTTGGATTGTTGCTACCACAAGAGAAATATGAGATTTCAACCTCAAGGCAAGTTTTCTACTTGCTAATATGTGATT
Source organism: Sambucus nigra (assembly GCA_949130495.1). Taxonomy (NCBI): domain Eukaryota; kingdom Viridiplantae; phylum Streptophyta; class Magnoliopsida; order Dipsacales; family Adoxaceae; genus Sambucus; species Sambucus nigra. The sequence goes on from OX422208.1 coordinate 207,402,229, forward strand.
TAAGATGAATAAATTGTATTGATTGTGGTGTATTAGAAATAATGGAATAGATATGGATTTTATGGTGTTTGAGCCCTAATTATGGTTTATGTTGATGATATTGTGGATGATAGTAGTTGATAATCATGTAGGATGGTTTGGGGTAGATTAATGTTGATGGATGTATGTAAAAATGGAGTAGGATTTGGTTTTGGGGAAAAACTAGGGTTCACAACTCATAACCCACTCTTGGCAAATTCGCAGGGGCGAATCGATTCGCTAAGGGGTTAGCCTACCGGTCTGCAAACCCGAATCAATTCGGGTCAAGGCCAAATCAATTCGGTAGAGGCAGAAACTTGGATTCTTCATCCGAATCGATTCCCTTTTGGGCGAATCGATTCGCTGCTTGGGGTGAATCGATTTGAAATCAGGCTGTTTTCAGTTATTTTTCCAACTCAATTTTTATCCTTTTCTTTTAGGCTTCGTACCCTGGGACCTTCTTGTATGAAGTAAACTTAGAGTCCTAGAGTCTTAGATGAGTTGAGTAACTACCCTAGATTACAAATTCATTAAATGGGGGTTATTCTGGGGATTTACACATAGATGATAAAGTATCATTTTCCTTAGTAAGTTAGCTTGAACTTAGGAGTTGTAAAGATATATACTGGGAGACTTTAGGGGATCAATTGAGGTATATAAAACCTTTTGACTTGTAGAAATATTGTGATTTCTTGGAGATTAATGTGGGAACTCATTATATGATGAAAGAAAAAGATGATGTTAAATGACTACTGTTTCGGATAAAATGAAACATACACATGGCAAATGGAAATAAAATATGGTAAATAATAATTTTCTTAAACAAATATCTCTAAATGCTATCATAAGGGAAGTTCGCGCGTGAGGTGAAGTCCCTTATCTAGTGAATGCAGGGTGAATAAAGTCCTCGGCCATATGATCATTTGTTATATGTTTATTCTGCGCTAGTGAGGTAATTCTGGGTGTGGCTATGACTCACTCGCAGGCATATGGCTACTTCCCGACGTTGCGTTAGGTGCCCAGGTTGTCTTGGTTGATAGGCCCTGAAAGATGATAGTCATTTAGGGGTGCGCACACTGGGGAAACCCGGAAGGGCGGTCTTAGAATCGTTATATGTATATGAATATAACTATTCTTATTCAAGTGGGACTTGATTTATGATAAATGCCATAAAGAGCATATAACTGTGATTATGTTTCATGATGAGAATTGGAACAATGAAATGGAACGGAGTATAATGGAGGCTTTTAATTAATGTTAATCATTCATATTCTCTTGCATAACTATATTTAAACTTATGATTATTTAAATTGCCTTAGTTGTTGCTTTAAAATTGTATAGTAGATTCACATCTTTATCAATCATGATTATCTATTAATAAATGTCATACTCTTTATTCATCTGGTGATCATATAAAACCGGGCCCTGACCCGTTCATGTTTCTTGTTGTGCATGAATCTTAAATTCACTCAGGTGCTCCGCCGCAAGGACATTCTAACTTTCTTATTCCGGTGTTTTTGTGGAGCCGTGATACCTTGCGGATATTATGGGATATTTTGTGTAGACGCCTTCATTTTTGTACTCTAGCTATGATCGGGTCATTTACTCAGGCGTGTGGCCCAAGCTTTTGTATTTGCTTATTGAAATGTATTATTTAACCTAATTAAACTGTTGTATTACCTTGTATGTGACTGTTGACCGACAGCATACTCGGCCCTCTTATTGCATATTGATGTGGATGTAAAATAAGTTCTTGTGGGTTTCCACTTTCTTTTCAAATTGGGTTGTTTAAATTCTTTCTTTAACATATAAAACTAATTTTTGGCAACCCATTTTCCGAATTATTGGGCGGTTATCCTGTATACTTATTGTATTATTGTGATGCTGAGGATGATCCATCTATGATTCCTGTTTTTATTTGAGTATCGGGCTGGCCACCCCTTATTTCGATGAGCGGGTTGTCACATTAGCTTATATACTTTGTCCCGTAACCCTAACCTAAGCCTAACCGAGCCTAAGCCTATCCCGAATCGTGTGTGTTTGGTTTGATTCCCTTTTATTTTACTTTATTTTTTTAGATTTTTATTTGTGTCGTTTATGATTTTTAGAATTTATTTTATATATTTTTTAGTCATGTATATATTTTTATATTTTACTTTTGTGTGTCGCACGTGTTTTTATTTTTAGTATTTTTATATTTTTAGAGGTGTGCATTTTAGTTTTATTGAATTTTTATTTTTATTTGATTTTAGTTTTTAGTATTAGTTTAGTTAGATTTATTAGTATCATTTTACTTTGTGTCTTTTATTTTTAGATTGGGAAATTAATTTTTCATTTTATATTTTCTTTAGTTTTATTTTAATTTATTTTATTATTTTTAGATTTGTAAATATTTAGTTTTTATTAGATTAGCATTTTAATTTTTATTAGATTTTAATTTTTTTATGTTCTTAGTTGGGTGTTAATTTTATTTTTAGATTCGGTACAAATTAAACACACACACACCACACTATCCTACACTCATATACACCCAAACAAACCCATACACAATATCCTACCCTCTCACACACACCCTAACACCGTACATCCTCATCATACGCAAACAACCCCCACTCAACTTTTTCCCCAGCAACCCATTTCACTCTCTTCCCTCCATTACCAACAACTCAACCTCACCAACACTTCCATTCAAACCACAATACCCATGACCCGACTTACCCCTTAACAACCCCAACCCGTTTCCAAAACCCGTTATCTCACCATATCCTCTACCCACAAAAATGTGTTTCCAATACCTCCTGACCTCCGGTGATCTCATCTCCGACCGGCAGACCCCTAGCAGCCACTCGCCATCTCCGGCAAACTAAACCCGTCGGACCTACCCTTATCGACCTCCAAATTCTGACCATCCCTGCCTTGACCCACCTACCCGATCGCCCCAGTAGTCCCATTTAGAGATCCCACAACCCGGAACGACCTCCATTAACCCGCGACCCTAACTGCAACCTGATACCCGCCTACCTATATGCCTAACCTTAACCCACTACCACCCGACCTCCATTCCATAAAAGCCCCGCCCTTTCTCCGGCCGCCATACTTCCTCAACAACCCGAGACCCACATCCTAACCATTCCAACCCATTTACCTAAAACCCATTTTCCCATTTTAAATCTTTTCAAGACCCATTCCATCTTTTACACGATTCTGCATAAACCCAAACCATAAAGCCTCACATGTGTTTAAAATGCCTTGTCCCCATTTTACCTAAATACCCCCAAACTACCCACTTCCCACATACACCTTCTATAACCCCAAATTGCCCTTAAACAAATCTCATTCCTTCCTCACCATTTCCATCCATGTGTCTAAAAATCCCAATTTATTCCTAAACCTTCTACTCCATGTGCACCCTATAAATTGAAGACTTGGTGCCATTTGAAAGGGATCTCTAAATTTATTTTTAAACTTTGTGTGATAAAATTCTCTCCACTCCTCTATAGAGAGTATTTGCATTTTTAGCAAATATCTCAATATAGAGGTGTGTAGTGAAATTTATCTCTAGGATGAATTCCACTCCACCCCTTTATAGTGGGTTTTTTCATTTTAGCAACTATTTCAAAATAGATTGATGTGGTTGAATTCATCCCTTATGGGAGGTAAATTCTAATCCATTCCTTTATGCTGAGTATTTGCATTTTTAGCAAATATCTCAACATAAAGTGATGATGTATAATTTATTTCCTTGGATGAGCTCTAATGTACAATTTTATAATATTAGGATTTGCATTTTTAGCAAATCCCTTTTATTATTTAAGTGTCCATTATGAATTCATCCATTATCTTGTCATTTGTTTTCTTATTTTTATTTTTATTTTGTAGTTTTTATTTTAGATTCAATAAATATAATTGTGAGTGATTGTAATTGAGAGATTGTTTATGTAATTGAAGATTGCATTCCAATTCAAGGCTTAAATGGGTTTGATCTATTCCACTCTTATTACTTTTATTTTAATCATCACATGTTTTCACTTGTTTATCTTATATTTTTGGATGATGATTATTGAGGGCTAATCTCCCATTCATGGGATGTATTTTGAAGCCCTCATGGCTCCAATTTAGTTAGTTTACTTGTTAGCACAATTTTATTTACCTCATTTTTTTATTAGCTATTACAACTTAGTTAGTACTTTAAAAATTAATATATAGTTAGTTAATTGATAATCCCTTGAAAAATCTAAAAAAATAGAAAAAGCAAAAAAATAGAAAAATCATAATAATATGCAAATGAATTACACATGTCTTCACATATTTTGTGTTTCATCCTTATAGTTGGATTGATACTCCCTTACTTACCCTATGCATATTTTGAGTTTATTTGTGAGTTCAAGGAAACTTTGATGGAAACGGAATTGCAACAATGACAAAAATACACAAGAGAGTCTATCAATGATGAACCCCTAGTGATGATCCCATCCTTCCTCATACTACCATGGTAAACCCCGTTCTTATTTTGGGGGAGACACCATCTTGGGTTCAAAAGAGTCATGACCTTTCTGCTATACTTGGTGATCCTACAATAGGTGTCAAGACTCATGCTTAACTAAAAAATGTTGTTAGATTTTTGTGCCACACATCGCTAGTCGAGCCCAAGAATGCGAAAGAAGCACTCAAGGATAAGCATTGGATATTGACCAAACAAGAAGAGTTGCTTCAGTTTAGAAAGAACAGTGTCTGGGAGTTGGTCCCCCAACCTAGAGATACTAATATGATAGGTATTAAGTGGATTTTCAAGAATAAGGTGGATGAAAATGATACCATAGTTTGTAATAAGGCTAGGTTAGTCGCTCAAGGATACACATAAATCGAGGGTGTAGACTTTCAGGAGACATTCGCTCATATTGTTAGGTTTGAGTCCGTCCACTTACTACTCACCATAGCATGTCACTTGTGCTTCAAGTTACATTAGATGAATGTAAAGAGTGCCTTTTTGAATGGCATTTTATAGGAGGAGGTTTACATGGAACAACTAAAAGGGTTTGAAGACCCTAAGCACCCAGGACACGTCTACTATCTTTGTAAAGCCTTGTATGGTTTGAAGCAAGTACCCCATGCTTGGTACGAGAGGCTTACTTCCTATCTCTTAGCTCGCGGCTTCAAGAAGGGGGAGTAGATAAGATATTATTTGTGACGAGAGAGAGAGTGGTGCTATTTTGGTTACCCAGGTCTAAGTGGACAACATAGTCTTTGGATCCACCTGCTCCCGCCATGCTCACACTTTCAAGGAGGAGATGACGAGTGAGTTTGAGATGAGCATGGTAGGTGAGCTTACATTCTTCCTAGGTCTACTAGTTCGTCAGCTTAAGGATGGGATATTCATATCTCAATCCAAATATGCAAGAGACCTTACGAAGAAATTTGGTCTAGACTCCGCTAAGCACGCTCGCACACCTATGAGTTCATCGACAAATCTTAGAAAATAAGCTTTAGGTAACGGCGTAGAGAAGGCTTTATATCGCAATATGGTAGGTAGTCTTCTTTACCTTATCACTAGTCGACCCGATATTACCTTTAGTGTTGGAGTTTGTATGTGATACCTGGTGTTCCCGAAAGAGTCACACTTACACACTCTTAAACGTATTATCAAATACGTGAGTGAGACTATATCATACGGTATTTGGTATTCCTTTGATACCGATGACCGTTTGTTTGCCTATTCGGATGTCAATTTGGTCGAGGATGTCCATGGGTGAGCACTTTGAGTGGGTATTTCTATTTTGGGAGTGCTCTTATCTCGTGGATGAGAAAGAAGAAAAACTCCGTATCTTTGTCCACGACGGAGGTTGAGTATATAGACGTCAGGAGTTGCTGCACGCAACTCTCGTGGATGAAGCAAATGTTGGAAGATTATGGCATTTCACAGGGCACGATGACTATTTACTGTGATAATACGAGTGCCATACACATTTACATAATCCAGTGTAGCATTTATGCACAAAGCACATTAAGAGGCACTAGCACTTTATTCGAGACATAGTTGAGGAGAAGGTAGTGTCCTTGAGCTTTGTGAGCACCGATCGTCAGTTAGCCGACATTTTCACAAAACCTTTAGATGCACTTCGATTTGAGGATCTTAGGAAGTCTTTAGGTACTCAAATTGGATGTGTTATCTAGTATAGGATGATTTTCATGCTTATTCATATTTATTCCTATTGCTAGATTGTACTACCATTGTATTATCATTGTATTTATCTTTTTTCATTTTGATATATTTTTCAAAAAATCCAAAAAGTGTTTTTGCTTTTCTTGAAAATTTTTGCAAATTCAAAAAGATTATTGGTTTATTTTTATGAAAAAGTGAAAAAGACAAAAAGATTTTATTTTGATTAATTTTTTTTGAAAATCCAAACTGAGTTTTGTATTTTGTTTATGCCCTATGTGGATGAACATTAAGGATGTCTGAGTCACCCATTCATTCCATACCCACATGTCTATTTTATAGTGTTTTAAGACGTGATATCATTTCATTTATGGTCTTTATAATGTGTGGAGTCATTAAGATGTGATATGATGACAACTTGCTACATGTTTGACTCCTTGTCACCTTTTAATGCACACGAGCACGGACTTATTTAAGTGTTTCACTTACCTTTCATGTGTCGATTGTAGTGTTTTCATCTCAATCCTGCTTTTAAAATAAACGAAATGTGAAAAACAAGATAATAAAAGTAGTGCATTTAAGAACCATTGCCCGGATTGAAAAAATAGAAAATCATCTATCCGATAAATTTTGTATATTTTAAGCAATGGAATCGGGTTGCGAAAGACATGCTGACTTTGCTTGAATAGACACCATTTTTAAAGAAAAAAGCCTAAAAGATTAAAAGCACACAAAAACAAAAGTGTCAGGCCAATTTCTAAGAGCATTGATGCTTCGCTACATATGAGCATTAATTTTTCAGAAAGAATTGAGAGAGTAATTCAATATGTGAGATTTTGAGGGAGTTCATTCGAAGATCAATGGGTTTGAACGTCCTATAAAAATCTCGTAAAGCATTACATAGTTTTGGGGGTTATTGGTGTGAAAATCACTTATGATCTTGATTAGTTGATTTGGTTAAGTCAATTTCGCTTGAGTTCACCACTTTTACATCCGAGGTGAACTTTGAGATCTTTCATTAGTGGTGTCTCATTCCTTCTTGCACATACATTTTGTCTTTCTACCTTGATTAACCTATGAAATATGCTCACACCCCTCCATTCCTTTTCCATGATTTGGTATTTTTTTTGTTTCTCCATGGTGTTGTATTTGTAAATTTTTATACTTAAAAAAATTCAAAAATAGTTTGTGGAGCCTTTGAGATTATCATTGAATGTTTATCATTCATATATGTTTTTGTGATGATATATTATTCTTTTCAGTGATGTTCCCTATTTTTAATGATGAGTTTCTACTCCTTGTCTATTTCGAACAAAATAAAAGGGGGAGAACAAATTATGGTGGAGTTTCTTTATGAATGTTATTTCTCTAACTCGATGCATTACGGGGTATTTTATTTGTTTCATGTGTGTAGATACTTTTGGAAGATCGTATTATCATTACAATCAATGAAGACAAAGTTCCCAAGAGAAGACCAAGAAGTATTGGAGATTTGAAGACATCATTTAACATGTACTTATCCATTTTAGGGTTTGAGAGGGTATTAGGATATTGTGTTTATCTTAAGGGGATTTCATTGTAATTTGGATATTGGTTTTATGTTTGTACCAGAATAGCCGGGGGGATTTGTAAGATCATGATTTCTATCATTTTCTTATAGATTAGTCTAACATAGTTTTTGGCACATCCCGTTACCATTTGACTCGAGCCGTCACGAAGAACCAAAATTTCCATCATCTCCAAGTTTAAGACGATCTCCACATTGCAAAGGTATACAATAATTTAGGACTTAGAATTTATGTACGTTTATATTGGGAGATGTTTTTATTTAAAAAATCAAGGCAATTTTCTTTATTTAAATTTTTTTCAAAGTTCGTACATATCGTTCAAACGAGATAGGATACTCGTTCGAATGAGATATCTTTTCATTCAAAGTCTCATTTTAAGTCTACATCGAACAAACATCTAATGAGGAGGTACCGACATACTGCTTTTCATCGTTTAAGCTTGTTCAAACGAGATAGCAATGTCGTTGGAACTAACTTTCTTTCATTCTAATGAGATGCTATTCTCGTTCAAAAGAGCATAGTTATAGTTCAAACGAATGACGTCGCCCCAAATTTTGTGACGACTTATAAATACCTTCTTTGTACAAATCTTCAGAGAGACTTTTGCAAAAACGATTTCTACATACATGGTGTAAGAATTCTCACTTTATTTAGGTATGAAACACCTTTTGATTCATAAATCATCACTTCCAAATATATATGTGAATCCATTTGAAACCCTAAATAGTTTCATATCTAAGTTACTCTTATGGATCGATCTTCTTCACTGCTTACCATTGTGGTTCTTGAGGGGATCACTATTGAAGGAAGACAAAGGCTGATTGGTGGATACTGAGGGTGAACCTCCACCTGTGGATGACTCGAGAGAGAGTCGTAGTCTTTAGAAATTTTGTAACTTGTGTCTTGTAGAACTCTAAAGTGATGATTGAAAAAAAGGTTTTACCCGTTTTTTTTCTCATTGCCTTGTCTCTTTGGATGCTTTAATTTATTTGCTTTATAACCTAGCTTATTGTCTTAGGATAAAAATATTAAAATTTGGAATTGTGTGTGTTGGACATTTAATTATATGAATAATCCATTAAGATCACGCACTCTCATAAATTTTGGCCTTGGAAAATATTTTTTATTTTCTTTCTTTCTAAAGGCTCTTGCCAATGGTGGCCTAGCATGCAAAGGATATTTACACCCTTCATATCCCTTTTCCTTGCACACTCTTATTATTTTTTATTCCTAAGAGCAGGCTCACATGCAATGGTTCTTGCATGCACAAATCCCCTAGATATGTAGATATGTATTTGACAAGACTAATAGGATAACACCTCACTTAGCTCATGTATAAATAGATATGAAATCCCAAAAAAGAAGGTGAAAGAGTGTGCAGAGGCATATACTTAGATGTACTCATTACAGAATATCAAATAAGAACAACTCTATGACAAGGAATGATTAAGAAACAATCCAAAGCATTTTAAATCATACTTAAATTGTAAGGCCCTGAAATGTGATTAGGAATGTTAATTACATGATTAAGTATAAGTTTGGTGAGGGATGTTAAACATGTTAATTATTATATTTGGGGGATAACTTATTTGGATCATATGATTAGTTATGTGGTTAAATGCATCATGAAAATATGTTTTTCATACGTCATTATGATTATAAAATATAACCAAGGTGTTGATCCGAAATTGGAGATGTTTGGTCGCCAAATGTGAAAGTTATGAAATTTTGAGTAAATTATTGCTCTTCTGTACAAGCCAAAATTAGGCGTGCTAATTTTATGATTTTGGAAAAACACAAAATATGAAAGTTGTACATATATAAGTTATATAAATGTAGATGCAAAGTGGGAGTAAATCGGGCCTCGTAATAGGGAGTTATGGTGATTTTACCAAGGCAAAACAAATTCATCATTATTGGAATCGCCTTATTTGACCTCTTGTCCAACCAATCACATGCCACCACCTTAAAATGGACACATGGGGACACGTTTTTTATGAGTATATATCAGACCTTTATCATCTTTCTCATTTCATACTATTATTTTGGTAAGAAATATGCCTATGGAGAGAGAAAAGGAAAGTTAAGGAAGAATTGCTTTGAAAAATTTCCATAAATCGAGGAATTCTCATAAGGTAATTATCTATTGATTAAACTTGGTCACATTAATGAGATTTATACTTTGTATTTTTTTTTATGATTTTGATAAAGATTTAAATGATACCCATTTTTCTAAATTGTGTTAAACTAAGGATGGCTTAAGAACATACGTGAGGACTTCTGCTAGGATCGTAAATATTAACTTTAAAGTCCCATATTTGAATTTCCTTCTCGTGAAGATTTTTAATGTAGTAAATTAATATATATGATGTGTGTATATACTAAAACATGTTTAATATATGTTTCCATGATTGATACCCGAGGTAGATGTGATATATGCTTAAAAAGGTTAAGTTATGCTTTAATGTTTTGTTCTAACCTAGTTGTGCTAAAAATGGCATACATCATGGAATACTTATTGAAATGAAGTGATTCCAATTGTATATTAAATTAGACTCATATATGTATACTATATCCGAAAATTCTGTAAAAATACCAAGAAATAAATCTTGGGTGACAGTTTGAAGTTCAGGTATAAAATTTGCCCCAAAAGTGTAAGTGCGCACACCAGGTGTTCGACATTTTTCTTGACTTAGTAAATGAACTCTAAAAATTATGAAATTTTAATTTTATATTATGCAATATGTTTAATATGTTTTTTCATGATTTATAACAGAGGTGGAGATTATATATGCTTGAAAAATATTAAGTTATGCTTTGATTGTCTACTGAGACCTAGATGTGTTAAAAGTGTCATAAATCATTGAATACTTGTTGAAATCAAGAAATTCCAATTGGAAATGTTTGAGAAAATATATGAGTATGATATATTTTAAGGGGAGAATAAAATACCTTCTGTTTTTCCTTGGGGGCTATGTTTAATTTGAAGTTTTGTTGTTGTTTTTCTCCAGAAATGATTGGGAAAAGGTTGTAATAAAACGGGCATAACTTTGTCTAGAGATTTCGTAATTTAATTCCGTAAATTGTGTTAGAACCCTAATGAATAAAGTGTTATAGAAATGTGAAGTATCATATTCAATTATTTTTCAGTTATATCATATTGACCAACTTATGTGATGTGTTACTGAGTTTAATGTGATTTGGGGTATTCAAATACTAATGATGTTGAATTGTTAGGTGGCGAAGCGGCTAACACTACCATACCAAGAAAATAGTTTTGGTATTAATATTAGTACCAAATTCAAGGTCAGTGACCTGCCCTATGAAATATAGATGTTTATATGTTCATATGGAAATGTGTAGTTAAATACATGTGTTAAAATGCTTATGGGAGTGATGTTTTATTTATGAAACATATGCATATGATTAAGAATGTTAAGCGATGTTATATAATGTTATGGACTGTGGCAGGTCATTTATCTAATGTTAAGGACTGTGGTGGGTCCTACGGGATGTGGCGGTCCCATTAATCCAACTTAAAGGTTTGTTGTACTCTGGCCTAATTATGGGATGTGGTGGTACCCATTAACTGCGGTGGGTTAATTAGACTGTGGCGGGTCCAGGCTTGCGATAGTTACACAATTCCTGTTGGGTTATAACATTAGAAAAATAAAAATGGTTATTCAAATTGGTTATATATGTGGTGTATGTGTGGTATATGGTCATTCACTAAGATTTTATTGCTTACACTCCTATAATGTCATGTTTTAGGTACGCCTATCATTGGAGTTCACTGCCAAATTAGGACCATAAAACGGGGGAGTGACGGATATCTAATATGGGTTGAATATCAACAAGATTTTGGGGTAAATATTAAACTAAAGAATTTTTGTATGTAAAGTTGTTTAGTACTTGTAAATTACATGTTAAGGTAGTTATGTTTTGATCCAAACATGAGTTTGAAAAAGTAAAAGGAAAGAAAAAAAATATGGTGCTATTTTTCAGAGAGTATTAAAGTAAAGTATTGTTTAAGGGAATTTATGTCTAAATAAAAGGATGATTTTAAGTTAATTAAGTGGGGGCACGACACAAATGCTCTATCCACATGGAATGAATGGGATTCAAATACAACACTTTGCCACACAAAATGTGTAAAATTGACTTACACAAAAGGAAAAAAATCTTTTTATATATTTTTTAAAAGGACTCAAAAAACGACGAATCAAAATACAAAAGACACAAACATAATATATAACATATAACATGAAAGACAAGTCTATTTTTGAAAAATAGGAAACCATGATCACGCATAAGATGTAGCATGTGAAAAATCATATTAAAGCATGCGAGAATCGATAAGTCTAACATTCAGTGCATCCAAATCAGATTTCCTTAACCACATAGATGTTGATTTAGAGCCTTGGTTTTTAGGAACTATTTCGTCACAATATTTAGACTTACTAGGACCTTTTCTAACATCAAAACAAAACCACCTAAAGTGAACTTTCATTCCACAGTGTGTGCATGTGTAAACTCTAGGAAGCCTACACTCACATTGAACTTTGGGAGTGTACTTCGCAACGGTTGTCTCTCTCATAATCATGGTCATGGCTTTAGGAGAAGAAGCATTTGAATCATTGTAGCCTAAACCTGTCTTGTCATTCTTGATTTGGATGGACCCTTACACTTTATCCCATTTTTGGGCCTAGATTATAAATCAATTTTGGCATGCCTTGAGTCATTTAATTCATCTTGTAAATTCAAAATTCTAGACTCAAGAAATTATTTAGACTCGTAAAATTTTAAGGACTCCACTTCATATTTTTTTCCATTCCTAGAAGATTATATATCTCCCCATCAATGTATGTGATATTATACCTAAGAGTATTCTCATGTTCCCTTAAAACCTCAATGAATTAATTCTTATTTCCTAAGGCACTCTCTTTTAACCTAGACTCTAATTTCGAGTTAGTCTTTCTCAATTTCAAATACTTCGCATATAACTCACAAAAGGCCGCTTGGAGCTCACTTTCCTCCTCCTCACTACTCTCCTCTTCTTCCTCCTCATTACAAACTTAAAAATCAAAATACTAGACATCGGAACCATCATGAATATGATTATATTCATCGATGGAAGATTTTTCATTTTGGCTCACATGACTAGCCATGAAAGCGGTGTAGATTTTCTCCACGAGAGAATTAGTTTCCTCTTTCGACTCACTATCACTAAGGGGTGCATTACAAGCTTTAGGATTTTTACCTTATCTCTTTAGTTTAGTGGGATACTCAAAAGCATGATACCCAACTCCTTAGCATTCATAAAAAAATGTATTGGTTATCCACCTTCTTAGGGTTATCCCTCTTCTTCCTATCACAATCACTGTTGAAGTTCTTGTACTTCTTATAGGAATTATTTTTTTCTTTAAGCTTAAGAAATTTATTGAATTTTTTCGCAAACCTACCTTTCTCTTCGGGTTCTAACTCATCCTCACTCTCATAATCTAACACCTCCTCCTTACGAGTTTTTAAAGATAAACTCTTTTTTTTAGGAGGACACAAGTTAATTTCATAGGCTTGGATATCACCTATAAGTTCCTGGACTCTAAGAGTCTCCACACCACCAAGAGAATCTAAGACCATGACCTTAGCATTAAATCTTTTGGGCAATGACCATAAGTTTTTTCTAACCACTTTTGGCTCAGGCATAGGTTCACCAAATTTAAATGAGGAATTAACAATTTCTTATAATTTCTCATAAATGGTATCAGACATATCATGCTCTTCCATTTTAATTGTCTTAAATTTAGTTGTGAGATTTTGTAACTTACACACTTTAATAGTATTTGTACCCTCATGTGTGGATCTCAAAATCTCCCAAGTATCTTTTGTGCTCTCACAGATCATTATACGGATAAATTCTTCCATCATGACATCACAAAAAATAGCATTAACACCCTTGGAATTAAAAGTCGAGGCATCTTTTTCAGTCTTAGTCCAAAGGGAATATGCTTTAGGCAAAACACCTTTCGTAAGAGGAGACTACCCTTACTCCACAGAGTTTTAAACTTTATCATCTATATATTTTAGGAAAAATTTCATTTAAGCCTTCCAATAGGGACAGTTTAAACCATCAAACATAGGAGGCCATGTAATGGAACTATCCTCACGAATAACATCCATCGCGAACCCTAAAACAGACAACCCTAAGGATCAATTATACAAAAAAGAGTTACCAACTCTCATACCAATGGAAAATGTGATAGCGTGCGTAAAGTATAACCAAATTCCAAATTTGAATCCAATTTATTAAATCGAATAAGCAATTAACCCAATTTTAATTTAAGAGGGGATTAAACAAACATTGTGTAAACTTCAACCCAATAGTATCTCACCTAAACATTCATCTACATGATAATGCAAGAGTAAAATAAGCAAACACATAATGTCACGATGTATGAGAAAAACTCACAACTGGAAAAACCTCGAATGGTCTAGCTTACACAAATACACTATGATATAGAATTTATAAAAGGATGACATGTTATTACTCACTGAGTCGACTCCCTTCAAACCTGATGAATTCTTCACTCCTTAAACCTTGTTAACAGCAACGACAATAATCTACAAGCGTCACACAAATCAATACACCCACGTCTTGATATCCACTGATCTCTAACTAATCTCCATCATGAATCAACACGGAATCCACCATGCCAAACAAACTCAAACAAATAAAGAGTAAACAACTTTGGGGATCAAAATATGAGATCTCTACATAGAATATTATGTTAAAACTTAGATCTCTTAAACTAGGTGTAAATTGGTGTATATAAGGCTATACTTTTGGCTATGTGAAAACAGTTTTGAAACTTTCAAAAATGGACTTCCATCTTCCCTATTCAAATTGAAAAATGTTTTAAAAAGACTGCATAAATTTTGAGGCACGAAACCTGATGTCATTCCAACGAGATTAATGTTTTATTAAAGGGACTAAGGTAAACTCGTTAGAATGAAACCAACTCGCTCGAATGATATAGTAGTTTCGTAAGCACTCATTTGAAGCCAGCTTGATCCTCATTCGAATGAAAATCCAATATCGTTCAAACTAGTATAAAAACTCATTCGAACAAGATGTCATATCTCATTAAAATGAAAAGCCTTTTCATTCGAACGACTTCACAAACAAAACAAAATTTATTTATTTTTTAAAAATGATTCAATAAAAATAAATTAACCAAAATAGAAATCCAGGGATTAACATAATAAAAATTTATACCTTTTCGAGATCCGAAGATTGATGACAAAAACAAGGCATGAATTTGTTGTCGCTTTACATGGGTCGCTTCATGTCTTCAGTGCATAGGCTTGGAGGTACAAATTCAAACAACCTAACCTACGACTCAAACAACTTTGTCCAATGGAATAAAACCAATTATACAAATTATAAATGTTTAATACATACATGACAAAATTTATCCTTACAATATTTATGGAGATCGTGGACTTTTGTTGAAACCCCTCTCCCATTTGGTAATTTAAACTTAAGGGTATTTTGAAAATTTGACACCCTATAAAATCCATAAATAGATTGATCATGCATAATAAAAAAATCACGGGAGTCAAAAATAATTAGTAACATTCTCAGAATAACAAAATAAGCTAAACGATATAAGTAAATGCACTGCACGATAATAATTGTTGAATAAATTAAAACATCTCTAATACCATGCATTAGACAACATAATCAAATTCAACTATGGAATATAAAATGTATCTCAATATCACTGTTGATACAAAAATTAGTCAGCTAATGTGGACCAGTTATATGAAGACACGTGTCATCCAGCGTGGTACAAGTTCAAGTACCGAGCTATTTCAAATGTACCGAGCTACTCAACGTACCGAGATACATATCATACCGAGCAACCTGTTGGGAAGACTAAACGACCAAGATAGATTCAATATTTAATGTATTTACAATCATTCCTTATCATGTGAATACGCCTATTCGATAAAGTCGTATTATCCATTCACATTGACAACCCAAGGGATATAAATACATTGTAATGCCCTCATGGAAGGATAAGCAATCATAAGCGAACCTAATCGAGATCAAGGCAAGATACCCAGTAATACAAAATAGTGGACGTAGGCCATTTTCCTTAAGGCTGAACCACTTTAAAAATCTCTTGTCTTATTTATTTATTCATATTTATCTGTGATTAATTAATTAGATCAAATCTAGTTTTTTACATCAACAATCACAATGCCCAATTCCATATAAAAATACATCTCGTACAATTGTCTGTCTTGGGAAATCTTAAATAATATAACCAACTTATACATGAAATAAAATGAATATGAAAATACAAAGGAGATACAATGCTCAACTCCTGCAACCTAGGAATGATGAATATAATGGTGTTGGAAAAAATCTTCTAATGAATAGCCTAAGTTTGTGACCTCTACAGTAGCTGAAGACCTATAAAAAAATTGTTCTACAATAAGGATTAAACCTCGAAAGTCTACAGTGAGTAAGAATATAACTATATTTAGGCCACAATAATAATAACATATCTTCATCCTGTGTTATAGTTATTTTTAAGTTATTTATGTCATCCAAACCCCCCCCCCCCCCCCCCAAAAAAAAAAAACACTAAATAAGTATACAAATCTACTCCCAACCCTAGTGTGTCTCAAATGAAGTTCATCGTTTAATTAAGTAATCTCTACTTTGACAATGTTAAGTTAATATATTATATTAAGAATATTTTAAACATTATTCACATAACTTTAACGATACCACATCAAGTAACTAAATGTATATCTCTGTTGTAACAAACTTAAAAATTTACAAATTGAGGTTTAGTAAATACGTCTCTTCTATATTTTATCACAATAGTCGGAGTGATATTTAATTACATACATCTCTAGTATAATTAAATTCGATATAATCATCCCAGTGTACCACAATGTAAAAACACATAATCCATAATATACGTGAGTATGCTCAACTCACATCAAATCGCATGGGTTATGATCTAGTCCGCAAATAAAGACATGTAGGCTTATCATTAACACCTATAGGGATCACTCGTGCATACTAAACATAGTTATAAGTCGTTTCGTCCCTATAACCTCAAATCCAAAGAAAAGGAAAAATCACTATGCCTTCCCTTCTATCATATAGACTCCACACCTAAGTCTATACGAAAGAACACCCCCATTTATCCCAATTAGGAATACTAGTACGTCAGCATTAGGATTGGAGTAAAAAGGACCTAGGTATAGCCCGTCTCAATTATCGAGAATACCACATGCTATCAACATTGTACAACCCTACTCAACTGGGTCAAATAATTAATCACAAATCCTACTCAACCAAGTTACATATAATGTATCTTTTATTATAAGTTAATACGCTCGTTAACTATAATTTCATACATATAATATTAGCCCGAACTCCCAAGGTGTAGGTACCATCTCACACCTAACATTTGTGAAGAATATTCTAAATCAGGGACTACCCTACTCGATGGGTACAAATATGTTCTTGATTATTATAGGTCTTGCGCAACCGCTAAACATTAATCATTATCATAAACTTGCCCTAAAATCCAAATCCCCTACCTTAGGTCTAATCTCCAACCTATTAGTTTACATGGAAACTCTAACTCGACCATTAATCTACTCGATGGGTTAAAAATACTATCTCGCCATTTATAATTTCAATTCTAACTTTTAATATTATTCGGTACTATAATCCTCCTCTCGAACTCACAATAATAGAAACTAGGTTTCAAACTTCAAACCTATTGACCTAAAGGTCAACAAACATGGTATAGGGTCCTAACTGAAACGTAATAGAAATTCAACCCAAACCATCTCATTAATAAAAGTCATTTGAATGAGACTATAAAGTCATTCGAACCGAAGATCTATATCATTCGAATTAAAATCTTTGTTGTTCAAACGAGATTTCCTTTCTCGTTTTAATGAGACACCAATATCATTCGCATAAGATGGTCGCATAAGGCCTTATTCTTCCTTGAATCAAAACAACCATAACACAAGAAAACCTCAAACTTAAAGCCTTTAATCATCAATTTACCTCTTTTCCTTCTAATCTAACCTTCATAACAATAATACTAAAATGAATCAACCAACTCTATGTGGATTAAACAAATGTATAAGGATTAAATATCATATTTTAAAGAACTAGGCCTAAGTTCATCATCTACACATGATTTATCAATTTGGCCTATGGATTTAGTTCCAAATTGATCTAAAGTGAGGGGTTTTATGATTAACATCTAACATTTTCAAAGATTCATGATTCAATTCAAGGGCTTATCAACAAAACCACACTAGTTCTTCAAGGTATGATTATGACTCAAGCAAGTAATTAATTTAGTCAAAATTAAATTATAATATGATTCCAAATCAAATTTCATGTGTTTAATTAAATATTTCAAAATATCACCATTATTCTAACACAAGCCTAATCATATTCTTAATTAAAATAGACATGCCTTTGAGTGATTGAAGAACCCACTCCCAATTTCCCGATTCCTCAAGCTAGGGTTTTCCACCTTTCCCTTAGTAGCTAGGATTTTCCCAAAAGTGTTTTATGATAAATAGGTTAACCTAAAAGTATATAACAAGCTATTAACCACAAAATTAAGCCTAGGCCTAAAACATGCTCCAAATGGCCTAAAATTTGGCCCACATTATATACTAACCCAAGGGGCTAAAATCCCACTATAGTAAGCTCCAACCGAACTATCTAAACATATCACGAACCTACTCAAAGGTTAAAATACTTTACAAGCCAATCATCTTATTACGTTAATTTAATTATCTCATTAAATTAATTAAACAGCCAGTACAAATAGCTTAAGATAAATATTTAATTATTAATTAATTAAATTACGACTCAATATTATAATAACCTACAATATGATTGGTGGGATCCGATACTGAGGGAATAATCCAATAAAGGAAATCCCCAAAACCTAGACCTTGACCATTCCATAAGTGCTCATGATACCAAGTCACTAATTATTAATTTAAAAGAACTATTACGATCTCGCTAACATCAATAGGAGTACAGTCAAATCAACATGTAACTCAGTTAAGTAATCCAACATGTGTGTCTCACGATCATATCTCAATCTACTAAATAACATATTAAAAGTCTAACATCTCAATGACATGTCATAAGAAAATAATAAAGCAATAAAATTTGATAAATAATTATACAAATTAATTAAATGCTATTAACATACTGGGTGTGGCATAAAACTATTCATTTAATTCTAAATCCTTGAACTAAATCCTCGATAATTTCTAATTTACTTGAACAAATTAAATTACCCGATCCAACTATTTTAAAAAATAAAATTATTTTTAAATTAAAATAAAACTTAGAGATCATAAACTAATTTATGCCTTAAATTAATTACCCGATTAAATTCAATTTAGAAAAGAATAAATATAAATAGAATATCCAAAAAAATCATGATCTAGGTCAGTCTCAAAATTAAAACCATGTGGGTCTCCTGGCCATGCGATCGATTACTACGTTCTACGTTAGTCCCGTAGGAGGTGTTGGCACCACTCACGGGGCCGTTTGGGGGGCGCTTTGTGTTTTTGACCTCTGACGGCACGTTTTCAGGACTAAGTGTGGATATTCTGAAATTTGGGTTGTGCTATCAAACCGTGGGTCCCATGGCAACGCGGTCAATTACTATGATCTACGTTGGTCTCGTGGAAGGTGTTGGCTTGTCATATGAGGCCGTTTGGGGAGTGCTTTGTGTTTTCGCCCTCTGACGGTACGTTTTTAGGTCTAAGTGTGGACATTCTGAAATTTGGCCCGTGATTTCAAACCATCGGTCTCATAGCCACACGATCAGTTACTACGACCTACGTTGGTCCCATGGGAGGTGTTGACGCCACTCACGGGGCCGTTTGAGGAGTGCTTTGTGTTTTTTCCCTCTCACGGCACGTTTTCAGGCCTAAGTGTGGATATTTTGAAATTTGGCCCATGCTCTCAAACCGTGGGTCCTATGGCCACGCGGTCGATTACTACGAGCTATGTCGGTTCTGTAGGAGGTGTTGGCGCTGCTCACGGAGCCGTTTGGGGGATGGTTCGTGGTTTCGACCTCTGACGGCACATTTTCAAGCCTAAGTGTGGATATTTTGAAATTTTGGCATGTTCTCTCAAACTGTGGGTCTCGTGCCACATGGTCAGTAACTACAAGCTACGTTGAACCTGTGGGAGGTGTTAGCGCCGCTCACGGGGCCATTTGGGGGCTTCTCTATTTTTTCGCCATCAGTTGTCACATTTTCAGGCCTAAGTGTGGATATTTTGAAATTTGGCCCGTGCTCTCTAACCATGGGTCCCGTGACCATGTGAAATTTGGTCCCGTGGGAGGTGTTGGCACCGCTCATGGCACCGTTTGGGAGGTGGTTCGGGGTTTCGCCCTTTGACGACATGTTTTCAGGCCTAAGTGTGGATATTCAAAAATTTGGCCCGTGCTCTCAAACCGTGGGTCTCGTGGTGATCTGGTCGGTTACTATGAGCAACATTGGTCCCGAGTGAGGTGTTGTCACCACTTATGGGGCCGTTTGTCGGGTTCTTTTTATTTACGCCCTCTAACGACAGGTTTTCAGGCCTGAGTGTCGATATTCAAAATTTTGGCCCGTCCTCTCAAACCGTGAGTCTTGTGGCCACGCGATTGGTTACTACGAGATATGTTGGTCTCATGGGAGGTGTTGGCGCCACTCACAGGGCCGTTTGGTGGGTGGTTCGTGATTTCACCATCTGACGGCACGTTTTAAGGCCTAAGTGTGGATATTCTAAAATTTGGCCCGTGCTCTCAAACTGTGGGCCCCGTGTCTAAGCTGGCAATTACTACAATCTATGTTGGTCCCTGGTAGGTGTTGGTACTACTCACGGGGATGTTTGGGGATGCTTTGTGTTTTCGCCCTCTGACGGCACGTTTTAAGGCCTAAGTGTAGATATTCTAATATTTGACCCATGCTCTCAAACTATTGGTCTAGTGGCCACGCGATCGATTACTATGACCTACGTTAATCCCGTTGGATGTGTTGTCCCCGCTTCCGGGGCCATTTGGGGGTGGTTCGTGGTTTCGCCCTCTAACGACATGTTTTCAGGCCTAAGTGTGGATATTCTAAAATTTGGCCCGTGCTCTCCAATCGTGGGTCCTGTGGCCACATGGTCGGTTACTACAAACTACATTGGTCTCGTGGGAGCTATTGGTGCCACTCACGGGGCCGTTTGTGGGGTCCTTTCTATTTTTGCCCTCTGACTGCACGTTTTCAGGCCTAAGTGTGGATATTTTGAAATTTGGCCCGTGCTCTCAAATAGTGGGTCTCGTGGCCACATGGTCGATTACTACGAGGTATGTTGGTCCCGTGGGAGGTGTTGACGATGCTCATGGGGTCGTTTGGGGGTGGTTTGTGGTTTCTCCCTCTGACGGCACGTTTTCAGGCCTAAGTGTGGATATTCTGAAATTTAGCTCGTGCTCTCAAAACGTGGGTCCCATGGCCATGTGGTTAATTAGTAAGAGTTATGTTGGTCCCGTGGGAGGTTTTGACGCCACTCACGGGGCTGTTTGGGGGGTGCTTTGTGTTTTCGGCCTCTGACGGCATTTTCAGGCCTAAGTGTGGATATTCTAAAATTTGGTCCGTCCTCTCAAACTGTGGGTCCCGTGGCCACGCTTTCAGTTACTATGGCCTATGTTGGTCCCATAGGAGGTGTTGGTGCAGCTCACGAGGCCGTTTTGGGGGTGGTCTCTGGTTTCGCCCTCTGACAGCATGTTTTCAGGTCCTAAGTGTGGATATTCTTAAATTTGGCTCGTGTTCTCAAACCGTGGCTCCCGTGGACATGCGGTCGGTTACTACGAGTTATGTTGGTCCCGTGGGAAGTGTTGGCATCACTCACTAGGCCGTTTGGGAGTGTTTTGCATTTTTGCCCTCTGACAGCAGGTTTTCAGGCCTAAGTGTGGATATTCTAAAATTCAGCCCCTACTCTAAAACGGTGGGTCCCAGGGCCACGCGATCAGTTACTACGAGCTACTTTGTTCCCATGGGAGGTGTTATCGCCTCTCACGGAGCCGATTTGGTTATGATTCGAGGTTTCGCCCTCTGCCGGCACGTTTTCAGGCCTAAGAGTGGATATTCTAAAATTTGGCCTGTGATCGCAAACTGTGGGTCCCGTGGCCATGCAATCGATTACTATGAGCTACGTTGGTCCCATGGGAGGTGTCGATTCCACTCACGAGGCCATTTGTGGGGTGCTTTTTTTTCCCCCTGACGGCACGTTTTCAGGCCTATGTGTGGATATTCTAAAATTCGGCCCATGCCCTCAAACCTTCTATCCCATGGCCATGCAGTCAGTTAGTACGAGCTATGTTGGTCCCGTGGGAGGTGTTAGCCCGGATCATGGGTCCGTTATGGGGGTGCTTTGTGTTTTCGCCCTTTGACGATACATTTTCGTGCCTAAGTGTGAATTTTCTAAAATTTGTCTCTTGCTCTCCAACCGTGGATCTTGTGGCCACATGGTCGGTTACTACGAGCTACGTTGGTCTCTTGAGAGGTGTTGGCGCCACTCAAGGGGCCGTTTGTGGGGTCCTTTCTATTTTTTCCCTCTGAATGCACGTTTTCAGACCTAAGTGTGGATATTCTAAAATTTGGCAAACCGTGGGTCTTGTGGCCATGCGGTCGATTACTATGAGGTATGTTCGTCCTGTGGGATGTGTTGGTGCTGCTCATGGGGCCGTTTGGGGGGTGGTTCGTGGTTTCTCCCTCTGACGGAATGTTTTCAAGCCTAAGTGTGAATATTCTGAAATTTTGCCCGTGCTCTCAAAACGTGGGTCACGTGGCCATGTGGTCAATTACTACAACTATATTGGTCCCTTGGGAGGTGTTGACGCCATTCACGGGGCCGTTTGGGGGGTGCTCTTTATTTTTGCCCCCTGACGGCACATTTTCAGGCCTAAGTGTGGATATTCTGAAACTTGGTATGTCCTCTCAAACCGTGGGTCCCGTGGCCACGCGATCGATTATTGTGACCTACGTTGGTCCCGTAGGAGGTGTTGGTGCCGCTCACGGGGCCGTTTTGGGGGTGGTCTGTGGTTTTTCCCTGTGACCGCACGTTTTCAGGGCTTAAGTGTGGATATTCTGAAATTTGGCCCGTTCTCTCAAACCGTGGGTCCCGTGGCGATGCGGTTGGTTACTAAGATCTATGTTGGTCCTGTGGGATGTGTTGGTACCGCTCACGAGGCCGTTTGGGGGGTGTTTCGTGTTTTTTCTTTCTGACGACACGCTTTCAGGCCTAAGTGTGGATATTCAAAAATTCAACCCCTGCTCTCAAACGACGGGTCTTGTGGCCACCTGATCGATTACTATGAGCTACGTTGGTCCTATGGGAGGTGTTGACACCACTCACAGGGCTATTTGGGGGTTGGTTCGTTGTTTCGCCTTCTGACGGCACATTTTCAGGCCTAAGTGTGGATAATCTAAAATTTGGACTGTGATCTCAAATCGTGGGTCCCGTGGCTGCACAATAGATTACTATGAGCTACGTTGGTCCCGTGGGAGGTATTAACACTACTCACAGGGACGTTTGTGGGGTCCTTTGTGTTTTTGCCTTTTGACTACACGTTTTTCAGGCCTAAGTGTGGATATTCTGAAATTCGGCCTGTGCTATCAAATCGTGGGTCCCGTGGCCATGCAGTCGGTTACTACGACCTATATTGGTCTCGTGGGAGGTGTTAGCGCTACTCACGGGGCCGTTTGTGGGGTCCTTTGTGGTTTCACCCTCTGACAGCACGTTTTCAGGGCTTAAGTGTGGATATTCTAAAATTTGGCTTGTGCTCTCAATCCATGGGTCTCGTGGCCATGCGATCGGTTACTACGAGCTACGTTGGTCCCGTGGGAGGTGCTGGCACTGCTCACGAGGCCACTTGGGGGTGCTTTGTGTTTTTACCCTCTTACGACACGTTTTCAGGCCTAAGTGTGGATATTCTTAAATTTGGCTCGTGCTATCAAATCGTGGGTCCCATGGCCTCGCGGTCGATTACTACGAGCTATGTTGGTCTCATGGAAGGTGTTGGCACCACACATGAGGCCGTTTGGGGGGTGCTTTGTGTTTTCGCCCTCTAACGGCACGTTTTCAAGACTAAGTGTGAATATTCTGAAATTTGGTCCGTGCTCTCAAACCATGGGTCCTGTGGCCATGAGGTCAGTTACTACAAACTACGTTGGTCCCGTGGGAGGTGTTGGCATCGCTCACGGGTCCATTTGGGGGGTGGTTCGTGGTTTCGCCCTCTAACGGAACGTTTTCAAGCCTAAGTGTGGATATTCTGAAATTTGTCTCGTGCTCTCAAACAGTGGGTCCCATGGCCATGCTGTCGGTTACTACGAACTACATTGGTTCCGTGGAAGGTGTTGGCGCCCCTCACAAGGCCGTTCGGGTGGCGCTTTGAGTTTTCGCCCTCTAACTGCATATTTTTAGGCCTAAGTGTGGATATTTCGAAATTTGGCTCGTGCTATCAAATCGTGGATCCCATGGCCTCGCGGTCGATTACTATGAGCTATGTTGGTCCCTTAGGAGGTGTTAGAGCCACTCACGGTTCTGTTCAAGGGTGGTTCGTTGTTTCGTCCTCTGACGGCTTATTTTCAGGCCTAAGTGTGGGGATTCTAAAATTTGGCCCGTGCTCTCAAACTGTGGGTCCCGTGCCCATGTAGTCGGAAACTACAGGCTATGTTAGTCCTGTGGGAGGTATTGGCACTGCTCACGCAGCCATTTGGGGGGTGGTTCGTGGTTTCGCCCTCTCACGGCACATTTTCAAGCCTAAGTGTGGATATTCTGAAATTTGGTCCATGCTCTAAAACTATGGGTCCCATGGACACACGATTAGTTCCTACAAGCTACGTTGGTCCCGTAGTAGGTGTTGTCACGGGGCCATTTGGGGGGGGGGGGGGTAGTGATTTCTCCCTCTAACGGAACGTTTTCATGCCTTAATGTGGATATTCTGAAATTTAGCCCATGCTCTCAAACTGTGGGTCCCGTGGCCATACGGTCGGTCACTATGAGATACATTGGTCCCGTAGGAGGTGTTATCGCCTCTCACGGGGCTGACTAGGTGGTGATTCGAGGTTTTGCCCTCTGCCAGCACGTTTTAAGGCCTAAGTGTGGATATTCTAAAATTTGTCCCGTGCTCTCAAACCGCGGGCCTTGTGGCCACGTGGTCGGTTACTACGAGCTGTGTTGGTCACGTGGGAGGTGTGGGTGCCGCTCACGGGGCCGTTTAGGGGTGCTTTGTGTTTTCTCCCTCTAACGGCTTATTTTTAAGCCGTTAGAGGGTTTATTGTATTCGGCACGAAATTCTATTATTATGGAGAAGTACGTAATACCCCGTATTTTTAAGGGATTTTATTTTAATTATGGGATTAAGATTAATTCATTTAAATGGCAAAAATTTATTTATAATTAATCCGGATTTAAATGTAACAATTACTAGCGTGATGAGAGTTAGTATGTATTGGTGATAATTATGTTTAATATTACTTAGCGAGTAAAGTAATATATGATTATGAAAATATTATTATGGCCGGGAGTAAAAAATACGACAGTTACAACACACTTAGTTGGGACACGAGTGTGAGTCGTGTCGATATTACATTATTGGGTTAAAAGGATAATTTATTTTTAAGTAACTTGTTTGATCGTTTTGAGTGCGTCGATGAGTCCGGAAGGGTCGAGATAGTCATAAAACACTACTCAAGTGTCTTATTTGGATTTCAGGGCAATTTAGGCCAAACCGACACCCCGGAGGGCTATTTTGGTCTTTTGAAATTTTAGGTAATTAAAATGGACAAAAATAGATAATTTAAAGGGAAGTGTACGTGGGTAATAGGTTATCTGTCAGTTTCCAAACCTAAGAGAGAGAGAGAGAGAGAGAGAGAGAGAACCAAAGAGGGAGAAGAAGAGCTCCATAGGTGCCCTGGGATAAAGACTCAAAATCTCACACCAAAAATCACACCAACGTGTAGATAGTGAAGAGAGGATCACCCCTATACCAGTTTCATTCAGCGAATCAAAAGTTCCCAAAAAGGCAAGTGTTTATATTGCTTGATTTTAGAGCATATATAATTCATGTTAATTTAGTTTATGGTTTAATCATAATATCATGTAATTGGGACTGAAATTGGAATTTTATATGTAGTTGAATAACTATATACTGGGGATTAGAAATATGAATTGTATCTGTTGAAACCACGAAATCATGTTTGATTTTAGTTGGTCATTAATGGTGATTATATGAAATTAGAACTTTTGAAGATTTGAGAAATTAATCGAAATTCATGTTAAAATTTTAAGGTTTTGATGTTAAAACGGATGGGAAAGTGTTCTAATACTAGGGGATATAGTTTAGAGTTGTTGGATTTGAATTAGGATGACCTTTAGGTGATTTTGTTGTTGAAAGAATTGGGAAAACAAAATTTTTGGAAGACATGGATGATCTCAGAATTTTCGTTCGAAGACCTGCCTAGGTCGTTCGAACGAGAATTCCAATGATAGTGCTAACGAGATTTGGTTTATAGTTCGTTCAAAGTGGAACCCTCATTCGAATGACCTCGTTCGAACGAGAATTCCCAGCTTCTAACGAGAAGTTAAAAACTTTAATTTTTTCCCGGACGAGTTAAAATCCTTCTAGGTTGATTCAAGTGAGAGAAATGGCCAACATTAACATTGAGTGATCTAAATGCCTACTCTAGTGGTGAGATGAGTGTGTGATTACTCAGGGAATATGTTAGAATAAGGGAGCCTCAAGGAGTATATATGATAGAGAGCTAAATCGTACGATTAGTGTATTATAAGTAGTAGGGATAACAATACTACTTATAAATTTGGGGATTTGGGTTGCGTGAATACCTAATGAGTATGATAAGTTGTGTTTATACATATTGATTGAACTATTATGTGTATAACATACCTACGTTGCTTGCTATTGAGTGGAGGTTGCGCATTATGAACGATCATACCTTGAGGAGCCTTCATATGGGTGCGTAGGTATGTGCGTAGCCCATTGGCTTGGAACTATGTTCACCTCCAATATATGTGTTTGTTTTGATGGTTCGCGAGAGATTGAACCATCATCCTTTATTCAATGAGCGATGCACCGGGACATGATAGCAGAGTATGCCTGGCACCAAGAGGGCCTTAACCCAAGGGTACAGTATTAGTATATGTAAATATAGAGAGATAGATATATGTATACCTGTTGTTTATTCTACTTTTTGTGTTTAGTAGTTTTGCAAATATCAATAGTTATTATATTAACTTAATGAGAAAAAGAATGTTATGATAATAACGATTGAATACTTATGTAGATATCCTTAACATATCTTCATGCGGATTTCGGGTGATATGGTTAATTACTTGAGAGTCTAGTCATAATTCCATTTAGCATCAGTCAAGATAGGCGGGGTAGCACAACTAGGATGGGTTGGTACATGCGTTAGGTGTGCACATTAGTTTAGGAGTGAGTATCGCAAGTGAGAGTGTGATAATCTAACATGAATAATATATGTGCTATTGATTCATTTAAGCACTTGCTGATTTTTAAATTGTTTTACAACTCAGGCTCTGACCCGTTTTCTGTAAATCTCTTTTCTTTATCAGATTATTTTAGGTGCCGAGTCACAGGTACACCAAGCATAGGAGTTCTATTCATTCAACATGTTGTAGCTGTTGTGGAAGTTACAGGACCTTGGTAGTAGATGCCTCTATGTCCATCATTTCTTCCTCTTGAGTTATTTTATCAGTTAGGACATGTTGCCCCTTTTCTATTCAGATATTCAGAGATTTTGGATTTATTTATTTACTCTTTCAGTTGTTTGTTTATCTTTATTGGATTATTGTATTTGTCACTTATATTGGAAGTGTTTACTCTAGTTACATTTATTATTGCAGTTATTTCCTATCATATGAGATTGGTGTGAATGGTGAATGTTTAATTATTCGTTAAACTAGTTTTATATTAATTCAAAGATAAAATTTTGACATCAATCTTTTTAAATATTAGGTGGTTAGTACTTAATAATAAAGTTTTCGACAGTGATGCATAATCTGAACCAATTGGATATTCTAATTTAATTTAATAAAGGATTGAT
Organism: Sambucus nigra; assembly: GCA_949130495.1. Classification (NCBI taxonomy): domain Eukaryota; kingdom Viridiplantae; phylum Streptophyta; class Magnoliopsida; order Dipsacales; family Adoxaceae; genus Sambucus; species Sambucus nigra. Next base: position 207,430,180 of record OX422208.1, read on the forward strand.
CACCCAGTATTTAATTAGGTGGGGTGTCACAGGTGGTATCAGAGCATCAGATTCTAGAGTCCTTAGGATCTGTGCGACTTATTATGCTTTCCGCGTAGCTTTCTTTGATGTAGAGCCCTATATTTAGGACTATTGCATTCGTTAATTGAGGATTCTACGTCTTTAGCTATTTGAGATATTTACCATGGACTTATAAAGATTCTTTCTCATTTCAGATGCCTTCTAGACGTGCATAGCGAGCCAATAGGGATGCCCAGCCCGAGCCGCAGCCAACTCCAGCCCAGGGCACGATGAATGTTGCGGAAGTTATCGTTATTGTAGCACAAGCGGTGAATGAAGAATTAGTCGTGGTACAGCAGGCCCCACCACCGACACCAGTAGTGGATCTAGCACCAGCCCACACTTTCCTTTCTACTTGGTAGCGCGTCAGAGATGCCTTCCAAAAGGCGCATCCTCCAGAGTTCATAGGAAATTCAGATGTGGTGTAGGTGAACCAATGGAAGAAGGATGTATGAGTGTACGGAGGTGAAAAAACATATTTTAGTTACCTTTAAATTGGTAGGAGCAGTGCTACAATGGTGGGAGTCCATTACCACTTCAGAGGAGCGGGATGTTTTGACTATTCGAGAGTTCTGGGTGCAGTTTAACCGCAAGTACTTACCTTCTTCGTGCAGACCGAGATGAGGCAAAAATAGTTGAACCTCAAATAGGAAGGGAAGATAGTTGTAGAGTATGAGAAAGAGTTTACAAATCTTCTCAATATTGTTCTAGATGAGATACCAACAGTGGAGAAGAAAATCCAAAGGTTTATGGATGGATTGACTTGGAGGATTTTCCCGCATCTGTTGGGGAATATTTCATTGGCCACTTATTCTGATGTGGTTAACGCTACCCTATTATATTGCTAGGACCACCGCTTCCATGAGCATGGAAGCAAACGAGTCGAGGAGTCCAGCCAATAGGGCTAAATAGGAAGCAGTAGTGCTAGTGGGGCACCGACAGCTCAGGGACAGGTCCATCAGGGTGAGCAGAGTTCCCATCGGGGGGACCCTGCTAAGAGATTCCATTTTGGAGACTTCAGACAGGGGCAGGAAGGTTTTAAACAGGGCTAGCCTGGTCAACCGAGCCATTAGGGGTAGCAGCGTTTCCAGCAGGGCCGGGGGAGGGGTGATAACGACCATCAGGGCCGAGGACAGCAGGGACAGAGGGGAGGGAACTTTCTAGGGAGGTGCTTTGCTTGTGGCAACATTGGACACAAATGTCAGTTTTGTCCTCAGAAGGATCGATCCCCATAGCAGTAGTAGCAGGGCGCTCGTCAGGAGCCCCAGCGACAGTTATTTCCAGCCGCCCTCCCAGCACCACCCTAGGTACCAGCTTTGCCAGCCATTCTAGCAATTCTAGTTTAGCAGGGGAAGCTATAGTATGGGCGTGTCTACAATGTCCATCAGCCTACGGTTCATCAGGTCCCACACGCAGTCGAGGGTATGTTTTCTACTTAGGGGACTTTGGGGCGGATATTATTTGACATGGGGGCTTCACATCGTTTCATTGCCACTAGTTTTGCACGCACCACAGGGCTATCAGACACAGTCACTGTTACTAGTGTAGAATCGCCATTGGGCTATGGATCTTTTATATTCTTTATATGTCAGGGAATAGGCATAGAGATTGGGAGATTACTTTTACCGGCCGATATGCTTGTCTTAGAGATGCACGAGTATGACGTTATTATCAGGATGGATTAGTTAGTCACGTATAGGGCTATAATTCATTGCTATAGCCATAGTATTGTGTTTACTGTACCGGGTCAGGAGATGTTTTTGGTGACGATGCCTTGTCTTGAGGGAGGTTTGTCCACCCATTTATATTATATAAAGGAGGAGACCTCTAAGGAGGTGGTGATACCACTTGATTCTATTTCGGTTGTTCGTTAGTTATCTGATGTCTTTCAAGACATACCAGGATTACGTCCCAGTAGGGAGATAGAGTTTATGATATATTTAATTCCATGCACTCGACCGATAGGATGTTCACCTTACCGTATGGCTCCAACGGAGATGAGGGAGCTAAGGGATCAAATCGAGCAGTTATTGGGTAAGAGTTTCATCCCTAGGAGTACTTCACCTTGGGGTGCTTCCGTACTGTTCGTGAAGAAGAGAGATGGGTCGCTACGATTATGTGTTGACTACCGAGAGTTGAATAAGTTTTCGATACGGAATAAATATCCATTGCCCCGAATCGATGACCTATTCGACCAGTTGAGGGGAGCTTCCTATTTTTCGAAGATATACTTGAGGTAGGGGTACCATCAGTTACGTATTAGGGAGCAGGTTGTCCCTAAGACTGCTTTTCTGATGAGGTATGGACCTTATGAGTTCAGGGTTATGCCATTTCGGCTAACCAACGCACCGACCATTTTCATGGACTTGATGAATAGGTTGTTCAGAGAGTTATTAGATCAGTTTGTTATTGTCTTCATTGATGACATCCTGATTTATTCTCGGACTGAGGAGGATCATGCCGAGCATCTGAGGATGGTTTTGAAAACACTATGTGAGCACAAGTTATATGAGAAATATGAGAAGTGTGGGTTCTGGCTGAGAGAGGCTCAGTTCTTGAGGCACGTCGTTACTATGAAAGGGATATCGTTACATCCAGGAAGGTGTCAGCAGTGAGGGGATGGGGATAACCAATGACGCCGACTGAGATACGTAGTTTCTTGGGGCTAGCAGGATACTACAGGTGGTTTATTCGGGGATTCTTGAAGATAGAGGGTGCGTTGACAAACTTGACTCGCAAAGGGATGGCATTTATATGCGATGATGCATGTCAGTTGGGTTTTAATGAGCTGAAGGACAAACTAACTTCAGCACCAGTTCTAGCATTACCCAGGTCAGGGGTCCTTACTATGACTTGGGGGCGTGCTTAAGCAGGAGGATAAGGCAATTGCTTATGCTTCCAGTAATCTTAAGTCTCACGAAAGGAGTTACCCCACCCATAACTTGGAGTTAGCGGCAGTCATGTTTGCATTGCGAATATGGAGGCATTATCTCTTGGGGGAGAGATTTTGCATGTTCACAGATCACAAGTCACTGTAGTATTTGTTCACGCAGTGGGAGTTGAACATGTGTCAGCGGAGGTGGCTAGAATTTATTAAGGACTATCAGTTCGACATCCATTACCACCCAGGGAAGGCTAACAAGGAAGCAGACGCATTGAGTCGTAGGCCAGCAGGTGAGGTGGCTAAGGTGTGGAAGGACAAATGAAAAGAACTCGGACATCAGGATGTAGTGGCCTGCTCATTCATGTCAGTGATGATAGTTACACCCGAGATAGTTACCAGGGTGATACAGGCTTAGGTAGTGGATTCCTTCTGGCAGGATTGGATTATCCAGCTTCTAGTCGAGGGAGCAAAGTCCTTCTTCGTGAGCTCAGATGGGGGTTTATGCTTTAATGGAAGACTAATAGTTCCATAGGGGGAGGAGTTACGACATGCGATGATGGCAGAGTCACACGGTTCACGGTTCGTAGTACATCTCGTAGGGGATTAGATGTACCAAGATATGAGGCGACAGTATTGGTGGAGTGGATTAAAGAAGGACATCGTCGAGTTTGTTTTGAAGTGTACCACTTGTCATTTGGTAAAGACAGACCATCAGAGATCGGGAGGATTACTACAGCCAGTAGATATCCCTATATGGAAATGGGAGAGAATTTCCATGGATTTCATCATAGGGCTGCCTACATCATAAAGGGGACACGATTCCATATGGGTGATTGTGGATCGGTTGACCAAGGTAGCCCATTTTCTGCCAGTTCAAACCGATTATAATATGGGGCAGTATGCTCAGATCTTCATTGCCGATATCGTGAGACTCCACGGGGTGCCCCTTGATATTGTGTCCGATCAGGATAAGATTTTTGTGTACAGATTTTGGGAGAGTTTCCAACAGGCCATGGGTACAGAGTTACGATTGAGTTTGGCCTATCACCCGCAGACAGACGGGCAGACAGAGCGAATGAATCAGATGTTGGAGGATATGTTGCAGATGTGTATCCTTGATTTTGGAGGGGGATGGGCAGTATCATCCACTGGTGGTGTTTGCTTATAATATATCCTACCAGTTTACTATTGGCATGGATCCATTTGAGGCGTTATATGGTAGACCTTGTCGTTCCCCAGCATGTTGGCTTGAGGTGGGGGATAACAAGTTACTTCGATCAGAAGTGATTCAGGATACTCGGAGCTATATTCGGGTTGCCCAAGATAGACAGAAGATCTATGCCGATGCCAATAGATTCTTCAGGGAGTTCAGTGTGGGGGACAGTTGTTATTGTCAGTATCTCCTATGAAGGGGATAATGCAGTTTGGGAAGAAAGGGAAGTTGGCGCCGAGATATGTTGTGGCATTTCCTACTATTGAGTGGATTGGGCCTGTAGCTTACAGACTTGGGTTATCGAAACACCTGCATGGGATTCATGATGTATCACTGAGGAGATATCTTCGGGATGACTTAACCCACAACCATATTGATTTAGATAAGATTGAGCTATTGCCCGAAAGTTCCTATGAGGAGGGACCGGTTTCTATCCTAGATCATAGTGAGAGGAAACTGAGGTCAAAGATAGTGTCGCTAGTACGAGTGCAGTGGCGACATCATAATGTAAAGGAGTCTACCTGGGAGTGTGAGGATGACATGCGGGACAAATATCCAAATTTATTCTTACTAGGTATACATTTATTTTGTTCTTTTTCGAATTTCGGGATGAAATTCTGAAGTATGTAATACCTCGTATTTTTTAGGGATTTTATTTTAATTATGGAATTGGGATTAATTAATTTAAATGGAGAAAATATATTTATAATTAATCCGAATTTAAATGTAAAAATTACTAGTGTGGTGAGAGTTAATATGTATTGGTTATAATTACATTGAATATTACTTAGCGAGTAAAGTAATATATAATTACGAAAATATTATTATGGCGGGGAGTGAAAAATACGGCAGTTGCAATACACTTAGTTGGGACGCACGTGTGAGTCGTGTCGGTATTACTTTATTGGGTTAAAAAGATAATTTATTTTTAAGTAACTCGTATGATCATTTTGAGTGCGCCGATGAGTCCGAAAGGGTCGAGATAGTCAGAAAACTCTACTCAAGTGTCTCATTTGGATTTTGGGGCAATTTAGGCCAAACCGACACCCCGGAGGGGTAATTTGGTCTTTTGAAATTTTGGGGAATTAAAATGGACAAAAATAGATAATTGAAAGGGAAGTGTATGTGGGTAATAGGTTATCTGTCAGTTTCCAAATGTAAGTGTGTGTGTGTGTGTGTGTGTGTGTGTGTGTGTGAGAGAGAGAGAGAGAGAGAGAGAGAGAGAGAGAGAGAACCAAAGAAGGAGAAGAAGAGCTCCATAGGTGCCCTCGGATAAAGACTCAAAATCTCATACCAACGCGTAGATAGTCAAGAGAGGATCACCCCTATACCAGTTTCATTCAGTGAATCAGAAGTTCACAAAAAGGCAAGTGTTTATCCTGCTTGATTTTAGAGCATATATGTTTCATGTCAATTTAATTGATGGTTTAATCATAATATCATGTTATTGGGACTGAAATCGGAATTTTATTCATGATTGTGGTAAAGGAATTGCATGTAGTTGAATGACTATATATTGGGGATTAGAAATATGAATTGTATCTGTTGAAACCACAAAATCATGTCTGAGTTTAGTTGGTCATTAATGGTGATTATATGAAATTAGAACTTTTGAAGATTTGGGAAATTAATCTAAATTCATGTTAAAATTTTAAGGTTTTGATGTTAAAAATGGATGGGAAAGTGTTCTAATACCAGGGATATAGTTTGGAGTTGTTGGATTTGAATTAGGATGACTCTTAAGTGATTTTGTTGTTGATAGAATTGGGAAAACAAAATTTTTGGGAGATATGGACGATCTCGAAATTTTTGTTCGAAGATCTGCCCACGTCGTTCAAATGAGAATTCCAATGAGATTACTAATGAGATTTGGTTTATAGTTCTTTCGAAGTAGGACACTCATTCGAACAACCTTGTTCGAACGAGAATTCCCAGCTTCTAACGAGAAGTCAGAAATGCTAATTTTTTCCTGGACGAGTTAACATCCTTATAGGTTGATTCAAGTGAGCGAAATGACCTACATTAACATTGAGTGACCTAAATTCCTAGTCTAGTGGTGAGATGAGTGTGTGATTACTACGGTAAGATGATGGAATAAGGGAGCCTTAAAGAGTATATACGATAGAGAGCTAAATCGTACGGTTAGTGTATTGTGAGTAGTAGGGATGATAATACTACTTATAAATTCGAGGATTTGGATTGCGTGAATACCTAATGAGTATGATAAGTCGTTTGTATACGTATTGATTGAACTATTTTGTGTATAACATAGCTACGCTGCTTGAAATCGAGTGGAGGTTGTGCGTTGTGGACGATCATGCCTTGAGGAGCCTTCGGGTGGTATATTGATTTGTACCACTAGAGCATATAACCGAGGTACGGTCTATCTCTGAGAATGATAGTGATGACGGTCGTATGGGTGAGTAGGTATGTGCGTAGCCCATTGGCTTGAAACTATGTTTGCCTCCAATATTTGTGTTTGTTTTAATGGTGCGCGAGAGATTGAACCATAGTCCTTTATGCAATGAGCGATGCACCGGGACATGATAGAAGAGTATGCCTGGCCCCAAGGGGGCCCTAACCCAAGGGTGCAGTATTAGTATATGTAAATATAGAGAGATAGATATATGTTTACCTGTTGTTTATTCTACTTTGTGTGTTTAGTAGTTTTGCAAATATCAATAGTTATTATATTAACTTAATGAGAAAAAGAATGTTATGAGTATAACGGTTGAATACTTATGTAGCTATCCTTAAATATGTTCATGTGGGTTAGGGGAGAGTCTTGGCGTAATTTCGTTTATCATCAGTCTAGTTAGGCGGGGTAGCATAACTAGGATGGGTTGGTACATGTGTTAGGTGTGCACATGAATTGAGGAGTAAGTATCTCCAGTGAGAGTGCAATAATCTAACATGAATAATATATGTGCTATTGATTCATTTAAGCACTTGTTGATTTTTAAACTGTTTTACAACTCGGGCTCTAACCCGTTTTCTGCAAATCTCTTTTCTTTGTCAAATTATTTTAGGTGCCTAGCCACAGGGACACGAAGCATAGGAGTTCCATTCATTCGACGAGTTGTAGCTGCTGTGGAAGTTATAGGACCTTGGTAGTAGATGCCTCTATGACCATCATTTCTTCCTCTTGTGTTATTTTATCAGTTAGGGCATGTTACCCCTTTTCTATTCATATATTCAGAGATTTTGTATTTATTTATATACTCTTTCAGTTGTTTGTTAATCTCTATTGGATTATTGTATTTGGTACTGAGACTGGAAGTGTTTACTCCAGGTACATTGCAGTCATTTCTTATCATATGATATTGGTGTGAATGGTGAATTTTAATTATTCGTTAACCTAGTTTTATATTAATTAAACCAACTAGATATTCTAATTTAATTTAATAATGGATTGGTCACCCGGTATTTAATTAGGCGGGGTGTCACATTTCACTTGATCTACAAAAAATTGAGAATAAGCTTGAATCTATACTTGATACATGATTTGTGAGATTTGATAGTGATTTGAAATTAAAAACCACATATCCTAAATTAAATTATATTTTATTCATACTTGAATTTGAATATCTAAAAGGAGGTGTTTGAGCTATTGGGGAGTTCAAGAATGGTTTGATCCGAGGATGGAGAATCCAACTTCCATATCCATTTGATGGAGCTTTGGACAGATCAATCATTCGAATAGGGGGAGTTTCAGCGTACGTAGGTAACTTTGTATTAGGGAACAAAAGAAAGTTACATTCTTGCATTACATAAAATCTCTTTTCAAATTGAATGAGATAATAGGATGCACCAGGGTTTTTTCACTCCTAGGTGGGGTTTGTCCTCGTAGATCTTGACTTTGTCTCTTGTGAGGTTGATTGTTGTTCGTGTGCACATTTTATATCATGCACACTTAGATCTATGGTTGTATCTAACATGATCCATTGATGAAATTAACTTAGGTCTTGCATCTAGTTAGTTTTCATAATTAACCTAGATTTGTTTTGTAATGTAACAACCCATATTTTTGAGAAATTAAAAATAAATTAATTCGGTATATTTGAGGAATTAAAAAAATGAATTAATTCGGTTAAATTTAAATTACACATACGACATAATTTAATGAAAATTAAATAGGGTCGATTAAATTAATAATTGGAGAGAAATGATTAATGTTTATCAAAAAATATTACTAAGTAAATAGTAATCACATATCTAACGTCATAACGAGTGACACTATTTTATCTCAACCAAACGTCGTGTGGGGACTATATGAGGTCAAGATAGAAACTTAATTATGAATAACGCAGATGATGATTTGGAGGTCACGGTTCGGTCCGGAAGGGCTAAAATAGTCAAAATAGTATAGTCGAGTTTATAGTTTGGGTCCCGGGGCAGTTTTATACCAAACTGATACCCCCCCCCCCCCCCCCCCCCGGAGCAGGCATTTTAGTCATTTTGTAGCCTAGGGTTAAGGGAGTTACGAGTTTGCAAAGGTTATATAAACTTGGAATATTGTGAGGCTAGGGTAAATGAAATAGAAAACACTTAGAGGAAATTAGAGAGGAGAGGAAGATCTTAGGAGAGGATTCTTGGAGAAGCTACCTTTGTTCTTGAGGATTCTTGGATAAGCTACCCTCGTTCTTGCATCACAACCATCGTTGGAGTGTGAACTAGAAGAAAAGAGTCATCAAGAACATGAAATCAGATTTCTTCCATACAAGGCAAGTATTTATCTTGCAAATTTTATGACTTATTATACCGATGTAGAATAGAAACTTTGAATTAAGGACAATTGATATTACCCTTGTATTCTGATTAGTAAAACTATAATTAGGAATAGGATTTTGTGTAGAATAAATCCAATTACATAGAGAAAACAAAATCAAAAGTTATGGGATTTGAATCATGGTTTAAATCTGGGTTTTGGTGAATTTATGTGCAGAACACGAGACTGTAGGATTAATGATTATGAGATGTTAAATCTAATTATAGGATGAAATGGTATGGATTTTATTCATGTTTTACGTTAAAAATCATCCCTAAATGATTATTTGATGTTTAGATATCAAATTAAGGGGGGGATTATGCTATGAAAGCTTAAGGAATTTAATAGTATGAAAATTCGTAACAGAAAAAAGGAAGACGAAGACCCCTGACGCTTTTCAAATCGATTCGGACCAAGGGCAAATTGATTCAGCAAGGCGAATCGATTCGGCCTTTCGGCGAATCGATGCTATCTTCTAGAATTGAAAATTGTTCATTTTAAGCCCAAAAATTATGGAGAATTCGTGAGGAGACTTTTGGAATAATTTTAAATTCTATAAGGGAATATAAAAATGGTCAGTACGCCTATAGGAGAGATTAGAATTGTGCAAGATTGAGACGAGTAAATAATTTGGGGAAATTGACAAAATATACGTAATTGATAAATGAAGGAAATTCGAGAAGGATTGCGTATAGAGGAGTGAACTTACGTTTATGACCAGTAGGATACGATGGGAATAACTACGGATTTCAGAATGAGTATTTAAGAGTAGGGAACAATACTCAAAATTATATGAATTGGAAGTTTAATTGAAATTTATGGTATCGAATATACGAGTGATACGTACAAGTTGCTGAAATTGGGTTGTGTGTATACCCACTGAATAATATATAAATAGGTTATGTGAATACCTATTCATATCAATTCATTGTGTGTGAACATGCCTACGTTGCCTGTTATTCGGAGGTTTACGCGCAGAGGGCGATCCCACCTTGACGATTCCAGTGAGGTCTGAATTAGTGCCCCAAAACATGGAACTTAGGGCGATCCACTATAACACCCCGCACGCCCAAAAAGAGACACGCGACGTGCTATTAAGATAAAAATTAAACTAAAATCATCCACAATAAATATAGAGAATCTATATTTCATAATTTAAATGTAACAAATCCATAAATTGTTAAACTTCCACAATAATTACAATAATATTTCTCCCAAAATACCCAATTCTCCAACTAATTATACCACCCATTTATACATCAAAAAAATAAATCTTCGAATCCATGCTCTAAAATAAACCTCTAAATAAGCCTTAGCATCGCAATCCATGTTAATCTTCCACTCAAAGAAAATACGGGGAAGTACACAATATGACATGAATAGAAGCTCAAAAATAAATATCACGCTGAATAAATCGCAACAATACGAATCCGCATATACGAATGAAATGTAATACTCAAGCATTGTACCAATATTAATTTCTCAACAACACGTCAATGGGTCACCAGGCCTCACCTCAACTCCCCTAGACATTCTCAAGCCATATATCGGATTTTGGACTATCTGCGGGTGCCCATTCTCCGTGCCATATTAAAATCTCAAGACACATTGCCCAAATCAACAATTCAATATCTCAATGATTCAATATAATAGATTCTAACAATTATTTCACAATTTTCAAATGAATATCACAATTCAACATGAGTTCAATTAACACATGAACAAATGGAATACTCTTGGGATAATTTAGGAGCATATTGTGTAAATCCCGTACCTCAAAATCATCACATGAATCATCACATATATTCTGCCTCAAAAATCATATTACACCATCACGTTCCCCTCGCAAAAAATTGTCAAGTCACGTTTTATCCCCAACACAATAACCCCAAATAGGCCTCCAGATCTATGGTTGAATGATGAAGGAAATAGGGATAGGGTTTGTAGATGAAAGGGAATAATTTTGAAGAGGTCTCCTGGTTGAAAAGTTGATAAAAAGTGATTTTTAAAAGCCAAGCCACGAATTTGTTGTGATATATGAAGGATTAAGAGTTTGATTAAGAAAAGAGTTCTAATCAGATACAAACACAAAAAAAAAAATCTGGACGATCGGACCGTTGGAATTGCCTAAAATTTGGGGGCATAGTAGCTGAAGACTAGAGGAAGTTGCAAAAAATTTCAGCTCGATCAGACGGTCAAATATTTTTATATATTTTTTCTAAAGAGTTTTATATTTTGAGGACTCTTCTAAACACCCCAAGACTTATATATACTCAGATTAGGAGTCTTGTAATCTAGCTTTCCGAATTTCGAATATAAAAACTAATATATTTAATTATTAAAAAATAATCAAATCCAAAATTTTATTTTTCTCTAATTTCCAAATTAATTTAAAAATTCCCATTTAAAAAAAATCCGGTTTGTTACATACTTCCCCACTAACAAGAAATTTTGCGCTCCAAATTCGACGTAGCCTAACGCTCGAAAATAAAATGCTACTTGATTCTATTTCCCAAAAATCACAACACTAAAGTCCTCAATCAATTCTACACGTTCTCACATCAAGATCATAAATCCCAACCTCGATGCCTGACACGTCTTCAAAAAATAATCTATCTCCAAAGAAAACACGTCTCTTACTCATGCTAGACCCAAAACCCAAAGACCCGAGGGCTGTCGTTTACCTAAGCTCTGATACCATCTATAACACCCGAATAACACCTTCTTATAATTATAACATTAGTTTAATCGGATTCAAATAACTTATTAATCATTTAATTTCCCACATTGTTGATTAATATTAAATATCTTAATCTTTCTCATCTACTAAGCATCACAGTAGAATAATCTCAAGTGTATATACATATATATCACTATCATACATATATATACTAATACGGCACCCTAAAGAGCTAAACCTGCGGTGCACACATACTCTACTATCAGTCCTGGTGCATCACGCACATAAGGACTACAAATACCGAATCACTCTGGAATCATAGCAACATATATCACACACAATGGAGGCGAACATAGTTCTTAGACCCACGGGCTACACACATACCTACACACCCATGTGATCGCAAACTTATCAACTCACAGATAAGTCTTTCCCAGACCTATGTCCTGAGGTCATAATCTAAAATACCCCCCAGAGGCTCATTAAGATAAGATTGTCCCCTTTCTAAGACCTCCCGTGATAGCAAGTATGGTATGCATGTCATACACATAAGGATTCATACAATAGGTACACACAACCCATATAATTAATAGGATCACACCACCTACATAATCCCGATTTGAACGAATTGTCATTCTTTACAATATTCACGATGTCCCCAATTATGACTATTCTCTCTATTGTATCGCACTACTTATAATGGATATCACTAAGTACTCCCTCTTATCCTTATATACTTCTATACTTCAAGTTTCTAGCTAAATAAATGTGGTTGTCCTACATAACCTTAAGTCATTTGTTAGTCTCGAATTATTTTCACCAAATTCTAGCTCGTCCCGTAAAATTTCTAAAAAACTGAAATCTCGTTCGAAGTGCCCAGAAATTTCGTTCAGACGAAACTTCGAATGAACTTCTCTCTGAAATATCGTTAGTAAGTCGTTCGAACGAACTTTAAATGAACTAAACTCTAAATTTTTGTTGGAATTCTCGTTAGGTTCTCGTTTGAACGAGGTTGTTCGAATGACTTTCTAGTTCCCCAGGTCGTTCGAACGACATTCACCCAGTTCGTCCTATACCTTATGAAACCTACGTTCACCCAATTCACATCAAACTTTACCCAACTCAAAATTAATAGTCCTAAAGCCATTTTACATACATTTAGATGACCCCTAACATCTTTTAACCATGAAACCTCATTAAATCTCATAAATGGGTGAAGGAATTTAATCAAATATCAAAAGACCTAGTTTTACACCATCAATGATTTTGTCCACCCAAAACCCAAAGTTAAATTCATTTTTCTTCATGTATCAACCCAGATTCATAGCCTCTACATATGGTAATTCATCTACGTTCAATTTCCTACCCAAGAGCTTGATTAATAATTCAATTTCAACCCAGATTTCATCATATCATGTGTATATCATCAATTCTACACCAATATGTATAATATATGCACTAATCAAAGCAAGATAACCACTTGCCTTATTGGGAAGGCCTGAATCGTTGAATGAAAGTGATATATATGTGTTCCTCTCTTCCCGATCTACACGTTGATGGTGTTCTTAGTGAAAGATGGGTGGGTTTCATCTTGGAGCTCCTAGAAATCTATTTTCCTTCTTCCTCTTTGACTCTCTCTTTTTTTTTTGCAGATAAAAACCCTAACTTCTTCCACGTACATGTAGATATATTTCTCCATTTTTTTCCATTAATTAGTCCCAATTTTTCAAAAGACAAAAAAAATCTCTAGGTGTTGATTTGGCCTAAAATATCCCGAAACCTAAACTAAACCCCCCGAGTAGACTTATCTGACTATTTTGACCCTACCGGATACGATGGCGCACTCAAAATGACCATTTGGGCGATGTATAATTATTTACTTTTTATTCTATTAATTTAGTGTCGACATGACTCACACGCGCATCCCGACTTAAATTTCATAATTGTCATATTTCTCTCTCACGACAATTTTCATAAATCCATAATCACATTCAGAATCACATATTACTTTATTTGCTCAGTAATATTCAATGTAATTCACAATAATAAATACTAACTCTTATCTTGCTAGTTAATGTTTATTTTATTTCGAATTAATTATGAATTAATTCTACTCAAATTTAATTCAATTAATTCCACAATTAAAATCAATAAAATTACAGGGTATTACATAATTCCATCCTAATTATGGAATTTTGTCTCAAAATTCAGAAATAAAAGGTATACCTGGTAAGAATAACTCTGGGTATCTCTCGCGCATATCATCCTCGAGCTCCCAAATCGACTCTTCGATATTGTGATGTCGCCACTGTACATGAACTAACAGCACCACCTTCGACCTCAGTTTCCTCTTGCCATGGTCTAAGATAGCATCTCACCTCTCCTCGTAGGAACTATCAGGCTGCAAATCAATCTCCTATAAAGAAATATGGGTGTGGGCCAAATTTTTTCGAAGGTATCTCCTCAACGAAGATATGTGAAACTCATCTTGAATCCTATGCAGGTGCTCGGGTAACCCAAGCCTGTAAGCTACTGGATATATAAAGGATTAAGAGTTTGATTAAGAAAAGAGTAATTAGATATAAACACTATAAAAAACATTTCGGACGATCGGGCCATTGGAATTAGCTGAAATTTGGCAGTGTAGTAGGTGAAGACGAGAGGAAGTTGTATAAAAATTTGGCTCGATCGGACGGTCAAATATTTTTATATATTTTTTCTAGAGAGTTTTATGTTTTGAAGACTCTTCTAAACACCCCAAGACTTATAATACTCAGATTAGGAGTCTTGTAATCTATCTTTCTAAATTTCGAATATAAAAACTAATATATTTAATTATTAAAACATTATCAAATCCAAAATTTTATTTTTCTCTAATTTTTGAATTAATTTAAAAAAATTAAAAATATGAGTTGTTACATCCACTATGTGTCGTGTATTAGTAGGATTCGCATGTCGTTTGGGTACGTTAGGTATGTGCGTATACCAAAGGCTTAGAACCATGTTCGCCTCCACTATTATATTGATTTATTTTGGGTTCGAGGAGACAAATCGAACCAATAGTCCTTATTTGACTATGAGAGGTACATGGACTTGATAGCATTAAGTTGTGAAACTTAAATAATTGACTCATAGAACAAATGGGAATAAATAATTCATTATTGAGACCGTAGTATCGTATACTATGGGGATAGATAGGAGAACTACACTTATCGAGAGTAGTCAGATACCTTTTCTAGTTGGGCAGGGGATACTAGTTAGGTAGAATACATTAGGCGTGCACATTGGTTGAGACGTGAGAATCTCAAGTGAGTGTATGTGAATAATACATGTGTAATAAATAACCTATTTATATTATAATTCAAATACTTGTTAAATATTTTTGAAATGTTTTACTTGGGCCCGTGTCAAAATATTTTTAAAACCTTTTAGGTGTCCAGCCACATGGATGCCTAGCTTAGAGATCATATCCAGTGACACGTAGCTGCATTAGTGTGGAGGCTTGCAAGATATTTTCTTAGACGCTTCAGCTCGTTCTTTCTAGTTGGGATATTTCATTAACATTTAATCTGGACGTGTTGCCTTCAGACTATTTTTTTATTCAGTTATGTATCAGATTGTATTCAGATTTTAATTATGTAGTTCAGATTGTGGTTGGATTTTAGGCTTAGAGAACCAATTGTTTATTCGGTCTCCTTTATTTATTTATATATGCCGTGTGATTGTTCAGATTATATTGATGTGTGAATGGTTTAGTTCATTTAATTTATTTTCGTATGTGTCCAAAATAAAAGATAATATTTGACAACCGCTTAATTTGACGTAGGTGATTAGTAAGTAAAAAAATTTCGACAATTATACTAAGAATGAAACCATTAATTATTCTAGTTTAATTTAATAATGGAATGATCACCCGGGATTAAAATAGGTATCAGAACATTAGTTTCTAGTGTCCATAGGATCTATATGGCTTATGATCATTTCAGCATAGCGTTCTTTGACATATAGCCCTATTCTTATGACTGTTGTATTCAAAATCATGTATTTGAGATTATGTTCTTCTGGGATTATATTTGTCTTGATTGTGAACTCATATAAGTTAATTTGTTTTTAGATGTCACCTAGGAGGGAACGACAGGCTGGGAACGCCGAAAGAGGTGATCATGTAAAGGATCAACGAGTACCTCAAGTACCACAGGATTCGTCACAAAGGTAGATGGTATTGTAGCACAAGAAGTTACTGTTGCATTATTAAACTACCGATATTGTGTCCAACTGATATGAACCCAAAAATCATGCCCATCTAGACAGTCAGGCAAGTCAGGAACAAAAAATAATAGTGTAACATCGAAGCAACAGCGACAGGATACTCGAGGTCGTCAGGGTCTAAAGAATAATGGAGAAGGATAGCAGAGTCAAAAGCACCAGGGCCAACACGGGAAGAGCATGAAGACTTCAACGGAAGATGTTTTAAATGTGGAAAATGTGGACATAAGCACCTACTTTTTCCACAAAAAGCTAAGGAAAAGCCTAAATCGGAATAGCAGGGTCAATACCGTCGGGGAAATCAGGGTCAGCTTCAGAGAGAGTTTCCAGTCCAGTGATTTATTTATGGATAAACGGGACACAAGAGGATGGATTACCCACAGTTAGGGAGAGCTCCGTAGCAGTAGGGTGTCCCGCAGGAGTAGCTGGCGTACTTAACCCTTGGAACACTAATTGCATTAGTCCCACAACTACAGGGGCAACTACAATACGGATGTTCCTATAATGTCCGATGCGCAGTCATGCCACGGCATCTCAAAATTTCTTTAAAGGTATGTTTCCTATTCATGGGCATAAGGATAGGATTTTATTTGATATGGGAACATCACATTCTTTCATAGCGACTAGATTTGCAGAGCTGTCGGCCTATTAGAGACAGTTGTTAGTCTCCTTATGTGTGTGGAGTCCCCGATGGGTAGTGGGTCACTTATACACATGATTTGTAGGGGTGTGGATATCGATGTAGGTAGATTTTGTTTAGCTGCGGATCTTTTTGTATTGGATATGGAGGGATATGACGTTATCTTGGGGATGGATTAGTTAGCCGATTATCGAGCAATGGTAGATTGTTACGAGAGGACTATTGTACTCTCGATACCAGGGCAGGAGATGTTCTTAGTGCCGATGCCTTTCCCTTAGGGAGGGTCGAGCACTCATCAATATTATATCGAGGAAGAGACATCACAAGAGGTGGTAGTTTTGTTAGACTCGATTCTAATTACGATGGAATTCGAGGATGTCTTCCAGGATATACCCAAATTACTGCCTAGTCGATAAATTAATTTTGTTATTGATCTAGCACCAGGTACGAGACATATAGATCGAGCGTCCTATCTCATGACTCCATCTGAGATGCAAGAATTGATAGAGAAAATTCAGTAACTATTAGGATAGGACTTTATTCGATGGAGTACTTCATCGTAGGGCACACTGGTGTTATTTTTCAAGAAGAATAATGGGTCACTTTTATTGTGTATTAACTACAGAGAGTTGAATAAGGTCATGATCCGAAATAAATATCCACATCCACCTATTGATGATTTAATCGACCAACTAAAGGGAGCAACTTACTTCTCCAAGATTGATTTGATGTCTGGTTATCATCAATTGCACGTCAGGGAAGAGGATGTTCCTAAGACTGCCTTTCTGACAGGATATGGGTCCTACGAGTTTAGGGTGATGCCATTTGGACTCACAAATGTGACAGTAGTGTTTATGGATCTGATGAAATGAGTTTTCTTAGAGTTCCTTGTCCAGTTTGTGATTGTGTTCATCGACGATATTCTGAGCTACTCTCGCTCTGAGGATGAGCATGCCAAGCATTTACGGAGGGTTTTACAAACACTTAGAGAACACAAATTTTATGCAAAGTTTAGTAAATGTGGGTTCTGGCTTTGGAAGGTGCAGTTTTGGGGCCACATTGTGTCTCAGAAGGGTATTATTATTGATTCGAGTAAGGTGTCAATGGTAAGGGAGTGGGGATAGCCCATGATGCCGACCAAGGTTAGCAGTTTTTTTAGGATTAGCAGAATATTACCGAAGCTTCGTTAAGGGTTTCTCAAAAATTACGGGTCCGTTGACAAACTTAACTCGTAAAGGGGTGTCATTTATTTTGGACGACCATTATCAGCTAGAATTTGATGAGCTAAAGGACAAACTCACCTTAGCACATGTACTTGCACTGCCTAAGGGAGTAGTGTCATACTGCGTCTACACTGATGCATCATTGCAGGAACTTAGGGGTGTATTGTAGCAGGAGGAGAGAGCCATAGCATATGCATCACGCAAGCTTAAGACCCATAAGAAGAATTACCCCACGCATGATTTGGAGCTAGCCGCGGTTATATTTGCCTCGAGGATATAAAGGCACTATTTATTGGGGGAACAATTTACCTTATTCACAGACCATAAATCGCTTCAATATCTGTTCACATAGAAAGATCTGAACATGAGGCAGAGGAGGTTATCAAATCATATATATATATATATATATATATATATATATATATATATATATATATATATATATATATATATATATATATATACACTGTAACAACACCCGTATATATAATATATATCACTTCTCAATATGCCATATCTACAATTGCCGAACTCTTATAGCGATGTCCAAAATATCCCGAATGTTCCCATTCGTAATAGTATATAATTATTTACACACTTAAAATACTAAACCTATAAACATTCTTTTACTTGTGATTTACTTACCTTAATCACTCAACAAAATAAAGCAAGTAAACACTTGCCTCGTGGATAAAATCCGACGACCTCGAGTCGAATTCCGTGGAGTTTGGCCCGGAATCCCCTTTTCTCTCTTCCTTTTCCTTCTTCCTTTCTTTCCTTCTTATTTTCTCTCTTTTCTTTTCTTTCTCTCTCTCTCTCTCTCTCTCTCTCTCTCGTGTGTGTTATAAGAGAAGAGATAAGGGTTATCCTTTATAAAACCCAATTTTGACTTGTATACTCAATTGCAAGTCCCTACTAGTCCAAAACTCCCCGGAACCTAAACACTACCCCCGGATACTCTATTCTGACTATCTCAGCCATTCCAAAACTAACCGTGCACTCGAAATCTCCATCCGAGTTACTTAACTAAAATTCACTATTCGGACCCGACGCTTCTCAACACGCATTTTCTACAACATAAACTATCACTCGTCACTTAACCCAACTACGACATAACATAAAAATATTTCGACTCATTTACCTAGTCCCCAAAGTAAATGTAACACACATTGGTAATTATCTAACACTCATAAATCCCGAATTACTATTTATAGTAATTCCTCTAATTACCAAATTACGCCCACTTATGTAATTTAAATATCTATAGAAGTATGGGGTATTACATACTTCCCCCCTTACAAAGGAATTTCATCCCCTAAATTCGTATACGACCTATGCTCAGAAGTCGAATGGTATCAACACAATGGTACCCTACCATATACTCGTTCAAGGTACCCACCTATCTCAAGGCTTATACTCTAGCGCACTAGCTTAACAACATGCTTGACTAAATCTCTACATGCTAACACACTACCTCAGTCGTAAGGTTAACTCTAATAATGACAAATCGCACCTAGTGCTTCTATAGCCGCATATAAAGAAAAATGAGCCTATAATCACTGGTCTAACGTATCGATCCCATTCAAAAACCGTTACTCTAAGCATCCATTCGTCTACATCATGACTTCAAATTTCCCTCAAAAAGGAAACTACACTAGCGCTTGACTACTCCCATCAGTTTTATTGCTTATCTTTGGTGTGCTAACTATTGTTGCACCTATATAATTAGATTATTGTGTACCTCCTACGACATTCCAATTCCACTTATAACTGCACCAAAGCATAATCTTCAGGTTTATATACTACGCCCCATCTATTTCGAACGATATATATAAAATCAACTTACCAAGGTGTGCACACGGCCTATAATCCATGCCTATCTGCACCACTATTACAAACGTCACACACGTAACACTCTCTCTAAAAATGGGCCTCACTTTCTTCTCGACCTGTTGCTAACACTTGGGTACTCTCAACCCGAATGACTCAAGATTCAATTCTTCCTATACTTGGAAATTTAACCCTTCTCAAGGTTAACCCACCAATCTTCTCGTGGTTAACTCACTATAATTTCCCTATGGCATCGCTACTGCCACTGGCCTTACTTTATGGTAACCCTAAGATTAATGTGTTTTCCTGCACATGTAAATGAGTTTTATACTAACTATATCCCTAACGGCCAAGACCTTTCCTAACTCCAGACATTAGTTCGGTTTCATGCGTGGAACGTCTCGCAAAGCAAAATCCAAACATGAAACCCTCCCGTTACACTACTACCTCGCATCGTCGGTCATCAAGATATAATGGCCTAAGGCACATAATCGGGACTTCCAAAATCCTATCTCATAACCATACTAACGCGCTTCTACCTCTATGTCCTTCCATTTCAGTGAAATGGAAAGTCTAACTAATCGAGGCGTCTATACTCTACACAAGTGTTACGATCATCATACACAAACATGTTACCTCAGAATTTGCCTCCTATCCACGACATGGCTATAAGCCTCAAATCAATTCCATTAACCTTACCTCACCCATTTACTTACGGTGCGAGAAACATTTCAGTGTGTTTCCACGGCACTTCCGTTTCCATTAGCCCCTAATCATCACATGACTCTCAACTAATTTATAATAAAAACCAACATCCTAGCATTCAATAACATCTCTCCACTTTCAACGTCGTTAAGGTTGATGCGTGGAGTGTCTCGCACGCGAAATCCAAACAAGGAACCCCTCCAATACACTACTACTTAACTTTGTCGGTCGTGGAGGTATGTCAGTGTAAAACGTACAACTGGGATATTCCTATCCCGTCTACTGACAAAATATGGTCAGAACCCTTACTTCTCTTAAGGAGCCAAACCATAAAGCGCTAGTACTAACATTAAGTCATTTGTGCGAATAACAATGAGCTTAAACTCATAGCTTAACACTAAATCCTGCGTACCTTAAATCACATCTATAAGGTCCCCATGCACTAAAATCATGCTAGTGAAACATCTACTCATCGAAGTTTCATCTAAACTTATAATAAAGGCAAGCTCAACTTGTATCCAGGTGAGATATCGCAAAACAACCAGTTCCACCCTGGAACCGCTGATACGATAGCCTTACAATCATTAGCCTACTATCACTCCGATCATACAAGAACATTTTATACTCAGAATAGTATTATACTCGTATAATACACACAAAACGAGCAGTGCAAACCAAGTATAAGCTCAAAATACCAACACCCGCTTCCACAGCGAATGAAGAAAAAATGGAACACCGCTATCTCAGAAAAACATATAGATATACCATTTATAATATTACCGATACTACCAATAAACTCGAATCACACATAAGAATCTAGGGCTAACAAAGTACTATGACTCAATCTTGCCATACAAAATATACCTCCTTCATCCGAGGTGAAACTCATAATAACAACTTTACCAATCACCCTGACTTCTCTAAATGGTTCCCAGACATAGCACACTTGTCTTAACCAAACCAAAAACTACTTTAATCAATGCCCCATCTAGGCACCCTACTCTTGTTTGTTAACTCATACCGGGCAAGATCAAAGCGTGTGGTTGGACGTTCCACATCACAATGTTCCCCATCTCTGGCCACCCTGACCATGTTAAGGTTATCAGCATCTCGAACTTTTAAAGCCTCGATTCTGACAATCAACCTCATAGTTCCCTTAGCTTGTGACACCCCGTTTAATTAAATATCGAGTAGCTACTCATTTATTAAATTAATACAGAATATTAAGTTGGTTCAGTCTTAGCATCACTGTCGAAAACATTTAATTAATTACTAGCCACCTAATATTTAAAAAGAGAGATGTCAAATTTTATTAATTAAGTTAACAAATGACCAAGAATTAAATCATTAACCATCAATCGCATAAACAATCTCATGTGAATAACCAACGAAATGAAATCAACGGAGTCTGGAGTAAACACTCCAATAATCATAATGCCAGAGTAAATAAAGTACAAGAGTCTGAATAAATAAACCCATAATCGAAATAATGAAAGTCTACAACTACAACCTCTAAATAATAATGGACGACATGCCCTAACTGATACAAATGACTCTGAAGGAACCAAGGATAAATATGAAGGCGTCTAATACCAAGATCCTGTAGCTTCCACAGTAGCTACAGCACGTCATCAGAATAGAATTCTTATGCTTGGCGTCCCTGTGGCTGGGCACCTAAAATGTTTTTACAAAACAAAAATAGATTTGGAGGAAAACGGGTCAGAGCTCGAGGTGAAAACAGTTTAAAAGTTTAGCAAGTGTTTAAATTACAAATAAACAGCACATATTATATACACGTTAGTTGTGTACTCTCACATGAGTTTCACACCTCTCAACTAATGTGCACGCCTAACATATACCCTTAACCCATCCTAGTTAAGTCGCTAACTAACTAGCCTGTACCACTTCTGCTTTCACATTCTACCTAGGATGTCTACTCTTAGTACCCAAACCAGTTATATTCATAACCCATATTCGCCTTCATTAAAATTACTTATCTCAAGTGTTAATTAAGTTATCATTCTTAGCCCATTCACATATCTTAGTTATTCACATCTACTAAGCAACAAGGAACCAGTCACAAGTACATAAGTATATCACTCTCAGTACCTAAATACATATATGGAACCCCTAGGCTAAGCTGTGGTGCACGCATACTCTACTATCAAATCCATGTACATCACGTATGTAAGGATCACATGTTCCTAATCACTCAACAACCATTTCAAAATAAATCACACATATTGGAGGCGAACATAGTTCACATAGCCATGGGTCACGCACGTACCTACGCTCTCGAGGTCAGCTGACTTATGTGACACCCCGACTAATTAAATACCGAGTAGCTACTCCTTTATTAAATTAAATCAAAATGCCAAGTTGGCTCAGTTAATAGCATCACTGTCGAAAACGTTTTATTATTACTAACCACCTAGTATTTAAAAAGTAAGTTGTCAAATTTTAATTAAAGTCTGATTAACATGCAGTAAAAGATTAAATGCAAAAATAATATCACCATTCACCATAACGAAATAATAGAATAACCATCACATGATATAAATAAATCCGGAGGAAAAACTCCTCACAACAAATCCCACAACTGAAATAAGTAACGAAATACTGAATACTGAAATAAGTAACGAAATAATGAATACTGAATCAATACATCGCATGATAAGCCGTACTCAACCGCAATTCCGTGCCCATGGCCTCCTGGAAACTCTCCCAAAACCGCGAAACAAATATCTTGTCTCTGTCAGACACGATATTTAGGGGTACACCGTGAAGTCTCACAATCTCTTAAATGAAGAGCTGGGCATACTGTCCCGTAGTGTAGTCAGTCCTTACGGGTAAAAAGTGAGCGACTTTGGACAACCTGTCCACAATTACCCAAACGGAGTCGTGACCCCTCTGCGACGTAGGCAACCCCGTGATAAAGTCCATGGATATGCTCTCCCACATCCACCTCGGAACCTCTAACGGCTGTAGAAGTCCTGTCGGTCTCTGATGATCCACTTTTACTAGTTGACAAGTGGTGCATTTCGAAACAAACGCAGCGATATCTCTCTTCATACCGCTCCACCAATACTAACGTCTCATGTCTTGGTACATTTTGTCCCCTCCGGGATGTACCGCGAACCGTGAGCCGTGCGACTCTTCCATCACTTCGTGTCGCAATTCCTTCCCTTCCGGAACCACCAATCTCCCATTTAAGCGTAATCCCCCGTTTGAGCTAACGGTATAGGACTCGGCTCCCTCTGCTAGTAATTAAACTATCTGCTCCTGACAGAACGAGTCAGTAGCCTGTGCCCGTACTACCTTCGTGGCAATCTGCGGTGTAACGGTCATCACAGACATGAAAGATCGGTCCACTGCATCCTGGTGTCCCAACTCCTTCCACTTTGCCTTCCACACCCCTGCCACCTCATCTGCTGGCCTACGGCTCAACGCGTCTGCTACCACGTTAGCCTTACCCGGGTGATACTGGATATCGAACTGGTAGTCCTTCACAAACTCAAGCCACCTCCTTTGCCGCATGTTCAACTCCTTCTGCGTGAACAGGTACTGTAGGGACTTGTGGTCCGTGAACAATTGGAACTTCTCCCCCAAAAGATAGTGCCTCCAAATCCGTAGGGCAAATACCACTGCCGCCAACTCCAAATCATGCGTGGGGTAATTCTTCTCATGAGGCTTAAGCTTACGGGAAACATAAGCTATGGCTTGTCTCTCCTGCTGCAATACACCTCCAAGTCCTTGCAAAGACGCATCGGTGTAAACCAAATACTCAACTCCCAATCTCGGCAATCCTAACACAGGTGCTGAGGTCAATTTATCCTTCAATTCATCGAATGCCAACTGACAGGCATCACTCCAGATGAATGGCACACCCTTACGAGTCAGATGTGTCAAAGGACCTGCTATCTTCGAGAAACCCCGAATAAACCTCCTGTAGTATCCTGCTAGACCCAAGAAACTACGAATCTCCGTCGGTGTCGTGGGCTGTCCCCACTCCCTCACCGCGGATACCTTCCCCGGATCAACAGATATTCCCCGGTTGGAAATAATATGTCCCAAAAACTGGACCTCCTTCAGCCAAAACCCGCACTCATATTTTGCATACAACTCGTTCTAACGTAATGTCTGCAAAACTTGCCTCAAATGCTCGGCGTGCTCCTCCTCTGTCTGGGAGTAAACCAGAATATCATCGATGAAGACAATGACAAACTGATCTAGGAAATCCCTGAACACTCTGTTCATCAAGTCCATAAACACTGCTGGAGCATTGGTCAAACCAAAAGGCATAACCCGAAACTCGTAAGAACCATATCTCGACAAGAACGCAGTCTTCGAGACATCCTCCTCCCTAATACGCAACTGATGGTATCCCGATCTCAAATCAATCTTCGAGAAGAAAGAAGCTCCTCTCAACTGGTCAAATAGGTCATCGATTTGAGGCAACAGATACTTATTCCGTATCGTGACCATGTTCAACTCCCGGTAGTCCACACACAATCTCAGTGAACCGTCCCTCTTCTTCACAAACAAAACTGGAGCGCCCCAAGGTGAGGTACTCCTGCGAATAAAGCCCTGACCTAACAGCTGCTCTATCTGATCTTGTAGCTCTCGCATCTCTGCCGGAGCCATACGGTACTGTGCGCGTGCTATAAGTCTCGTATCTGGAAATAGGTCTATAACAAAGTCTATCTCTCGACTGGGGGGTAGGCCTGGTATCTCCTGAAACACATCAGAATATTCCCTGACAACTGGGATCGAATCTAAAGGAATCACAACCTCCTTAGAGGTATCCTCCTCTAGGTAATACAAATGAGCGGTCGAGCCTCCCTCTGGGCGAGGTATCGCCACTACAAACATCTCTTGCCCCGGAATGGCAAAAACAATGCTCCCGCTGAAGCAATCATAAGCTACGAGCCAATCCATACCGATAATCACATCGTGCACATGCATATCTAATACCAACATGTCTGCAGGCAATACCAAACCACCAATCTCTACCCCCACTCCCCAGCATATAAAGAATATAAGTGACCCATTCCCCAATGGTGAGTCGACACACGTCACTGTGCTCTCCGCTGTGGCTAACAACCCTAAAGCCTTCGCGAAATGTGTAGCTATAAAACAATGTGTAGCCCCCGTATCAAACAATACCCGACCCATAGTGCCATGGATAGGAAACGTACCCTCAATCGCGGGCGGTGCTTGTGGAACTGCTGCCTGGTGGACGTTATAGACACGTCCATACTGTAGCTGCCCCTGCTGAGCTGGGACTGCTAGAATGGGTGGTAATGCTGCCATCTGTGGCGGTGCGGGGAGAGCGACGGGAAACATAGGCCTCTACGGCTCCTGGCGAGCACCCTGCTGCTGCTGCTGTGGGGCCCTGCCCCTATCAGGACAATCCTGTCGTTTATGGCCAGTTTTTCCACAAACATAACACTTCCCTGGGAAGTTCCCTCCTCTCTGCCCCTGCTGTCCCCGGCCCTGGTGGCCGTTACCATTCCTCCCTTGGCCCTACTGGCCCTGCTGAAACTGCTGCCCATTCTGCCCCTGATGGCCGTTTGGACCCTGATGACCCTGACGGGAACCTCCTTGTCCGTGCCTGTAATTCCCTGATCTGAACCTCTTCTGATCCCCCTGCTGGGAACCCTGCTCACCCTGTCTCTGACCCTGAACAGATTGTGCCCCACCGGCACCATGTCCTCCAGTCCAGCCCTGATGGCTAGACTCTCCCGATCTCTTGCCCTCAGCCATATGAAAGCGCTGATCCTGGCAGTGAAACAAAGCAGCGTTAACCACATCAGAATAAGTGGCCAAAGAAAGGTTCCCTAACAGATGCTGACGGATCCTCCATGTCAACCCGTCGGTGAATTTCTCAATCTTCTTCTTTTCTGTCGGTATCTCATCCGAAACGATATTCAACAGATTCGTGAACTTGGCCTCATACTCGGCCACGGTCTTACCCTCTTGCTTCAGATTCATCAGTTTCCTCCTCATTTCCGTGTGAACAGCTGACGGAAAGTATTTGCGGTCGAACCGCACCCAAAGTCCTGAATAGTGAGAGTATCCCTCTCCTCCACGGTGGTAATAGACTCCCACCACTGCAGTGTAGATCCAACTAGCTTGAAAGTAGCTAGCACCTGCTTCTGAACGTCCGTGCACTCATACATCCTCAAGTGCCTCTGCATATCCTTCCTCCACTGGCTCGAGACTACCACATCTGAGCTACCTGCAAACTCTGGCGGATGCGCTTTCTAAAAAGCGTCACGTACACGTTCCCAAGCAGACGGGAATGCATTTGCATGTACTGGCGCGGCAACCGGCGCCTGAGGTGGTGTCTGCTGAACTACGACAATTGCGGCATTTACCGCTTGGGTTACAATGGCTGTAACCTCAGCGGCGTTCATCATGCCCTGAACTGGAACGGGCTGGGGTTCGGGCGTTGCATCCCTGGGAACTCGTCGTGCACGTCGTGGAGGCATCTGAAATAAGAATAAAGTTTATAAGTTCACAGTTTATAAACTTAAAATAGCTGAAGAACGAAGCATACACAAAAAGAGTACAACAGACCTAAAATATAGGGCTCTATATCAAAGAAAACTTAGCGGAAACAAAATTGTCGTACAGATCCTAAAGGACACTAGAACCTGATGCTCTGATACCACCTGTGACACCCCGACTAATTAAATACCGGGTAGCTACTCCTTTATTAAATTAAATCAAAATGCCAAGTTGACTCAGTTAATAGCATCACCGTCGAAAACATTTTATTATTACTAACCACCTAGTATTTAAAAAGTAAGTTGTAAAATTTTAATTAAAGTCTGATTAACATGCAGTAAAAGATTTAATGCAAGAATAATATCACCATTCACCATAACGAAATAATAGAATAACCATCACATGATATAAATAAATCCGGAGGAAAAACTCCTCGCAACAAATCCCACAACTGAAATAAGTAACGAAATACTGAATACTGAATCAATACATGCCAAAGTCTGAAAAACTGAAATGGAAAAGTCTCTAATAGAATTTGGGCAACATGCCCTACAACTGAAGAATACTGAACATGGAATCCAAATGATAGAAGCGTCTAAAAGCAAATCCCTGTAACTTCCACAAACAGCTACAGCTCGTCATCGGAATGAGAATCCTATGCGTGGTGTCCTTGTGGCTGGGCACCTAAAATGGTTTTACAAGAAAATAGATTTGA
Organism: Sambucus nigra; assembly: GCA_949130495.1. Taxonomy (NCBI): domain Eukaryota; kingdom Viridiplantae; phylum Streptophyta; class Magnoliopsida; order Dipsacales; family Adoxaceae; genus Sambucus; species Sambucus nigra. The sequence goes on from OX422208.1 coordinate 207,457,677, forward strand.
AAGCAAACGGGTCAGAGCCCGAATGTGGAGATATTTCAAAAACCTAGAAGTGCTTTAAAAATATTTAAAACATTAAATGAAAAGTACATGTTAGTACGTGCACTCACATGAAATTCTCACCTCTCGACTAAATGTGCACTCCTAACGTAAGTACCCATCTAAAATGACGCTAATCCCTAGCTAAGTGACATCATATCTAGCTAGACTGTCATAAGTTCTACTCTTATTACTCGGTTCCCATTTACATTATAACGATCTCATTTAAATAGGGGCTTAACATAAATTCAGTTTCTCCCATAAAAGTATCACAACTCATTATAGATTATCCCTTTTATATTTTCCAAATTTATACACACAATACCATATGAAAGTTCCCATAATAAAGTGTATATTTTCCACAACATAAATATACAATATAAGCACCTCGAGACTAAGCTGCGGTGCACACATACTCTGCTATCCATCCCGGTACATCACGTACATAAGGAATCACGTATTCCGAATCTCTCAGGAATTGTTCAGATAACACAAATCACAAACAGTGGAGGCGAACACAGTCACATCACATGGGTCACGCACATACCTACGCTCCCACGATCAGCAGACTTATCAACATCCCAATAAGTCCTTCTCTGACCTATGTTCATCGAGGTAACCAGTCTAAATCCAGGCAACACAAGGATTAGAGGGCCCTAAGCGAACGCAAACCTCCCGTGATAGCAAGTATGGTAGGTATGTCATACACACAAATCATATATCAATACTAAGTAAACACGCATCTTAGTAATCACCGTAGTTTAATTGTAGTACTTATCGCATTCTCGTACCAACTTATAATTTATACAATTTATATAATCCCGGTTCATAATCATACACGCCATAATTTATTCTCACGTCGTAGTAGGCACTCGCGTCTCGACTCAAGTGTCTATTTGATTCGTTCCACAATTATAATTTACTCCTCATTATATCCCAAATGTCCCAAGTATACCAATACATTATCAAAGGAATGTTATCTCTACCCTCGAACAAGTTTACGGGACTCCCAAAATCAAAACAGGCCAAAAAGGCCTAAACTGCCAGCTCGTTAGAAGTCTCGTTCGAACGAGGCGGTTCGAACGAGACAGTTCGTTCGAACGAACTGTGCCTTCTAACGGCATCTCGTTCGAACGAAGGTATCGAACGAAATTTCCCCTTGTTAGAAGAAACTGGTCAACTCGTTAGAAGCTCATTCGAACGAGCTCGTTCGAACGACCAGTTTTTTGCCCAGAATTCCTATTTTCGTTTTTCACCAATTTCTACTCCTCAAATCTCCTCTAAAATTCGTCCCAACAATGTTTTAAGGTCTCTAATCAATCCTAAACATACTAAGGTCACATACTAACGTGTTTTAAGGAATAAATTCATCCTAAACATCATTAAATCATCAAGTCTCTTCACTTTTCCCCAAATTTTCAAGAACATAAACCCTAGAATTTATAATCATCAATTTACTCAAATTAGATCCGTTTTTGTTACATCCAACATATATTAACATCAGGGTAATCATCTCTATACGATTCTACATGCAATTTCTTCTCAAAATTTAAGTTCTAAGTCCAATTAAAATGGGTTTTTAATAAACTCCCAAGAACAATTTGATTTATGTAAATTCCTACGCATGGAAGAAGCATTCTCTATAATAATTGAAATTAAACCACTTGCCTTGATTCAATCTTTGATTTTGATGACGATTTGAAGAAGTTCCCTCTCTCTTCCTACAGAATTCCCTTCTATCTCTCTCTCTCCAAGATTTCTTCTCCAATGGCTATGGTGGCTAGGGTTTGTTTTGGGAACGTAGAAAATCTAATTCTAAAACTCCCCGTAGTCTTATGGGTCAATATGGTTGGTAGTGGGTTTAGTGGTTGGTTTCCTGAATCAGATATAATTTACTAATTTTCGTCACTTTTAATTCCCAAAAATACAAAATTACCAAAATACCCTTTATGTTGCCGGTATAGCCTAAAAATACCCCGGGACCCAAACTAAACCCCCGGCTAGTGTTTTCTGACTATCTCGACCCTTCCGGACGCGTTGGAGCACTCAAAACGACCGTATGGTTAATAGAATTTAAATTCACTTTTATAATTAAAATAATTATATCCTGACGCGACTGTCTCGCGCGTCCCAATAAAATGTCCAAATTGTCGTATATCAATCTCACGACAAATTTCATAATTCAATATTCATATATCATCATATATACTCAATATAGTCAAATACCAACTCACATCTCGCTAGTATTTTATCCGGATTAATTCCCAATTAATTCTCATTTAATTAATTAATCCCAAAAATAAATATCGCCAGAAATACGGGGTATTGCAACTTATCAACTCACAAATAAGTCATTTACAGTCCTATGTCCTTAAGGTACCAGTCTAAATCCCCCCAAAGGCACACAAGGATAAGAGGGTCCTTTTAAAAACTAACATCATGTGATAGCAACTATGGTAGGTATGTCATACACATAAGAAATCCATTCACTAGACATTCACACAATCTAAGAAATCATATTTCAATATAGATATACACATTCTATCTATTTAGTCTCGTATGTAGTAATTTTATCCCGAACCTCCTACGTAAATATACATGTAACTTGATAACTCTCTCCTCATATCAATTTGAGTACCTAAACCTATCCCAAAAGGTTACTAGGTCTCCTATTAGTTTCAAATGTTATCTCAGAAAATATAAAATCTCTTTGCTACTATTCATAACCTTATATTATCTTTCATTCTACTTTCAGTCCCAATTCAAAAGATTTTGAACCGTCCTCACTCGGTAATCGCTCGTAATTATAACATTTGATCCCATAAGTTATAACATTTTTCGGGCAATAACTAAGACTCTACTGACCTTAACTAAGTCCCATAATATCAAATTATTCACCCTAAGAATCATCATTGGCATTGGAATTTTCTTTAACCTTAAGGGAAAATAATTACCAAAAATCAGGAGGGGTCGATCAATCGAATAAAATAGGCCGATCGATCGACATTCTTGAGTCGATCGATCGATCAAGTAGGTATCAACCCATATTTTCTTTAAACAGTTACGGGTTTTCCTCTTTTTACACCTCTAATTCTTCATTACAATGTCTTAAACTCCCAACCAAGTATACTAATTATCATACCAACATGTTTGCATCATTTCCCATGTTTTAGAATCATCAAATCAAACTAGAATATCAAATTCTTTGATCAATTTACCAAATTTTCATATAAAAACCCTAGTTCTTCTATTTCTTCAAGAACACAATCTAATTCAAATAAAATTCCATAATTCTCTGCACATGGATCATGATTTCGTGGCTGCTAAAATCCCAGAAGATCTACAAGCAAAACCTACCCAAATTACGATTTCAACTCTTCAAATCCATTTAATTATCAATATTCAAGGTTATTATTAAATTCTAACCTAACATGGATGATATATGCGCTAAATTATTTCAAGTTAAATCACTTGCCTAGTAAGGAAGATTCTGGTCCGATGAAGTAGACGGTATGGGAATGATCCTTTCTTTTCGATCTATCCGGTGGTGGTGACGGTGGTGCAAAAGTCTCTAAGTGGTGGTTCTCCATTGGAAACTTCCTTCTTTTCCACTCTCATGGCCGTTTATATTTTTTTTTTTGGTTGATAAACCCTAAGGGACTCAAGTGTTGGCTGATATTAACTGTCTAAAATTCGTGGGTCACTATTCACCCAAAAATAGGAATGACTAAAATACCCTCCCGGGTTGCCGGTTACGATTAAAAATGCCCCGAGACCCAAACTAAACCCCCGATTAGTGTTTTCTGACTATCTCGACCCTAACGGACACGTTAGCGCACTCAAAATGCTCATATGGGTGACATAAAATAAAAATACTTTTAAATTCATTAAATTGAGTCCTGACACGACTGACACGCGCATCCCAACTTAATTATCGAAACTTCCGTATTTTTAACTCACTACAATTTTAATAAATTCAATAATCACATATTACCATAATCACTCAGTAATATTCAACAACATTATAATAATCAAATACTAACTCTCGTCTCGCTAGCATTTAAATTCGGATTATTTTCTAATTAATTATCCCAAATTAATTTTAATAAATCTCATAATTCAAGGAAATTTAATTTATTAAATCACATAATTAAAAGCCATAAAAATACGGGGTATTACATACTTCCCCCTAATAACGGAATTTCATCCCGAAATTCGAAAAATAGGCATATCTGGAAAAATTTGTAATCCTCCAGTACTCAAAGTAAAATACAAAGAAAGGCTCAATCACTACAGCCCTTGCTTCACAACAAGATTGTTGAACACTCTTGACACTTTATCAGTTATAGGGTTATACCTCAATAAATGCACCTCACGTTGCGCTCTTACTGACCAACATTCGAATAAAAAAAGCCTATACATCATTGGCCACATTATCTCAATATTATTGTGAGTCCGCACATCACTACGTATTAACTCCCATATTTATCTAGACACAAAACTCCCATCCTAGGAGAAACCATAGAACATCTTACTGCTCTTGTTTGTTCTTAATATCTCTGTTTCCAGCGTTGTGACTTTTACACAAGGGGAAAACCACTCATGGCAGTTGGTGGTTATCCCATTTTAGTCATCGTACTCTTACTCCTGACTGATCCAAAACTCTGATAATTCACTCACCTCTAAACATCCAGAGAAATAATGATAAGTTTTATCCACATAAAACCTCAGTAAGCACCTTGTCCACCATGAATAGATACGGGTGCTTTCACCCAACTGTACCATTAGGTAATATCTTTTCCCCATTACCACAATATACCTCACTTACTAGCTATACCCGTTTTGAAAATGAAATGATCGCAATGAATCCAAAATTACTTTCATACAGTTCCACCAGTCATCAATCAGCTTGCACCTATTCTTCGTGCTATAGGTGATACAACTTTCTCAAAACAAAATTATTCCCACTACTTCCTTATACCCCATATTGAAGGTGGGTTTCAGGTATCTCATACTAGTTCAGAATAATTCAGCGTAGGACCACGTACCGGCGTGTTCACTATCTAATAATGTAAATCACCCAAGGATATACCAATTTCTCACCTTTCGAATAACCTGTCCCACATATTCGAAGGAACTCGTTACTTATCTATAAGTGGGCAACCCCTCAAGGAAATTTACCAACTTAACTCTTCCATCACTGGAATCATCGGCTTGATACAAAATTATTTGGTTGATCATCTTACCCCAACCGATCTACTACTTACAATACCCCTTTCAATGCTGACTGTCACGTATAATTTTTCCCGTTAAGTGATACTTACTAACCCTCTTCTTCCCTCAACGTATACCAAAATTTTGACACGTGCACCTTTCACCACGTTATGCACATCTGGACTCTTATACCTTATTAACATCCTCACTCTATTTATGCGTAAACCACCCTTAACCTTCGATTAGGTGGGAGTCCGCTCCAAATCACCCATAATAGTAAAACATTTGTCTTCTCAAGGGATAACCCCTTTTAAATGGCTTCCCACTGCCCTTCAACCAATTTTGGACATGCTACTTTGATTGCACTTGAATCTATAGATTTTTCGTCCTTCTCACAACGCCTAATCCATTCTACCACTACTATTTTGTAATATCAGTCTTACAAGCATAAATTTTCACCAATCTCTGTCTCTTCTTCCGGCTATTTGTGACACCCCGACTAATTAAATACCGGGTAGCTACTCCTTTATTAAATTAATTCAAAATGCCAAGTTGGCTCAGCTAATAGCATCACTGTCGGAAACATTTTATTATTACTAACCACCTAGTATTTAAAAAGTAAGTTGCCAAATTTTAATTAAAGTCTGATTAACATGCAGTGACAGATTTAAAGCAAGAATAATATCACCATTCACTATAACGAAAACAATAGAATAACCATCACACGATATAAATAAATCCGGAGGAAAAACTCCTCATAACAAACTCCACAACTGAAATGAATAACTAAATACGGAATACTAAATCAATACATGCCAAGTCTGAAAACTGAAATGGAAAAGTCTCCAATAGAATTTGGGCAACATGCCCTACAACTGAAGAATACTGAATATGGAATCCAAATTGTAGAAGCGTATAAAAGCAAATCCCTGTAGCTTCCACAAACAGCTACAGCTCGTCACCTGAATGAGCATCCTATGCATGGTGTCCTTGTGGCTGGGCATCTAAAATGGTTTTACAAAAAAAAAGATTTGAAAGAAAACGGGTCAGAGCCCGAATGTGGAGATATTTTAAAAAACCTGCAAGTGCTTTAAAAACATTTAAAACATTAAATGCAAAGTACATGTTAGGACGTGCACTCACATGAAATTCTCACCTCTCGTCTAACTGTGCACTCCTAACGTAAGTACCCATCTAAAATGACACAAACCACTAGCTAGGTGACATCATATCTAGCTAGACTGTCATAGGTTCTACTCTTAGTACTCGGTTCCCATTTACATTATAACGATCTCATTTAAATAGGGGCTTAACGTAAATTCAGGTTCTCACATAAAAGTAATACAACTCATTATAGATCATCCCTTTTGTTATTCCATAGTTATACACACCATACCATATGAAAGTTCCCAGTTTATTAAGTGTATATTTTCCACAACATAAATATACAATATAAGCACCCCGAGACTAAGTTGCGGTGAACACATACTCTGCTATCCATTCCGGTACATCACGTACATAAGGAATCACGTATTTTGAATCTCTCAGGAATCGTTCAGATAACACAAATCACAAACAGTGGAGGCGAACACAGTCACATCACATGGGTCACGCACATACCTGCGCTCCCACGATCAGCAGACTTATTAACATCCCAATAAGTCCTTCTCTGACCTATGTTCATCGAGGTAACCAATCTAAATCCGGGCAACACAAGGATTAGAGGGCCCTAAGCGAATGCAAACCTCCCGTGATAACAAGTATGGTAGGTATGTCATACACACAAATCATATACCAATACTAAGTAAGCACACATCTTAGTAATCACCGTAGTTTAATTGTAGTACTTATCGAATTCTCGTACCAACTTATAATTTATGCAATTTATATAATCCCGGTCCATATTTATACCCGCCATAATTTATTCTCACGTCGTAGTAGGCACTCACGTCTCAGCTCATAATGTCTATTTGATTCGATCCACACTTATATAATTTACTCCTCATTATCTCCCAAATGTCCCAAGTATACCAATACATCATCAAAGGAATGTTATCTCTATCCTCGAACAAGTTTACGGGACTCCCAAAATCAAAACAGGCCAAAAAGGCCTAAACTGCCAGCTCGTTAGAAGTCTCGTTCGAACGAGGCTGTTCGAACGAGATTTCGTTCGAACGAACTGGGCTATCTAATGAGATCTCGTTCGAACGAGATTATCGAACGAACATCCCTCACGTTAGAAACCCAAACTGTCAACTCGTTAGAAGCTCGTTCGAACGAGCTCGTTCGAACGACCTGGGTAGGTCTTCTAACGAGTGACCAGATTCAAGCCCAGAAATCCTATCTCATTTTTCACCAATTTCTACACCTCAAATCTCAACCAAAATTCGTCCCAACAATGTTTAAAGGTCTCTAATGAATCCTAAACATATTAAAATCACATACTAACGTGTTTTAAGGAATTAATTCATCCTCAACATCATTAAATCATCAAGTCTCATCACTTTTCCCCAAATTCTCAAGAACATAAACCCTAGAATTTTAAATCTTCCATTCCCAGAAATAGATCCGTTTTTGTATCACATAAATTAGTAATTCTCTTAATTCGATCTTCCAATAACATTTCTACATGCAAACCTATCTCCAAAATTAAACTAACAACTCCAATTTTATGGGTTTTTATTTATCTCTCAATTAATTATGATTATGGAATTGTCTAAGCATGGAAGAAGCATTTACTGCATAAAAATGTAAATTAAACCACTTGCCTTGATTCAATCTCAGATCTTGATGACGATTTGAAGGAGTTCCCTCTCTCTTTCTGCAAAATTCCCTTCTATCTCTCTCTCTCCAAGCTTTCTTCTCCAATGGCTATGGTGGCTAGGGTTTGCTTTGGGCAATATTAGAAAACCTAATTCTAATAACCTACGTAGCCTTCTAGGTTAATATGGGTTGTTAATGGGTTAAGTGGGTCAATTCTCAATCAGATAAAAACTCTTAATTTTCGTCACTTTTAATTCCCAAAAATACGTAATTACCAAAATACCCTTTATGTTGCCGGTATGGCCTAAAAATATCCCGGGACCCAAACTAAACTCCCTGCTAGTGTTTTCTGACTATCTCGACCCTTCCGAACGCGTTGGCGCACTCAAAACGACCATACGGTTACTAGAATTTAAATTCACTTTTATAATTAAAATAATTCTATCCTGACGCGACTGTCACGCGCGTCCCAATAAAATGTCCAAATTAACGTATATCAATCTCACGACAAATTTCATAATTCAATATTCATATATCATCATATATACTTAATATAGTCAAATACCAACTCACAACTCGCTAGTATTTTATCCGGATTAATTCCCAATTAAATCTCATTTAATTAATTAATCCCAAAAATAAATATCTCCAAAAATACGGGGTATTACACTATTCTGACACCAGCAAACCAAGGTGTCCATAAACCCTATACAATGTGCAAATGGGTTTAAACATCAAATACGCTTCATAAGTACTCCAAACTCTTTATTGTCCCTACATTTGCAACGTGGATATACCAGTTAGGCGTTCTCAATCTCCCCCGAATTTGAAATTTAAATCCTCATTTCATCATTTCATCCTTCTCCCGCCAAAAATAAAACAAAATTATCAGTATTTCCTCACTAGCAACTGGCTCTACTGGCCTTATATCTTAATTTACCCTATTAAACTTCTAGTTATAACTACATACTTCCATAACGATCGAGGTACTCAAATCATGGACGAATGGCCAAACATCTCCTTACTACCAACCTCATGCTAAGTTTCATGCGTGGTATGTCTCGCAAAGCAAAATCCAAATAAGAAACCCTCCCGATACACCACTTCCTAGCATTGTCGGTCATCGGGATCCGTTAGACCCTCAGTCCCTAACATGTACCCCTATATTACCGTCTCTTGACAACAAAGTTACATCACTTCTCACAATTACACTTAAACAAGGAACTTCTTCCGAAAGACACTGTCTCTTAACATTGATGGTAATCACATTCCATAAACATCATGTGAATATAATCGGGGCTCGCAAAATCCCGTCCCCAGGCATACAACTATGAGTATTAACTTCCACGTCTCTAAAGGGTGATATAGCAATGCACTATTCTTATTACCACATCTTGAACGTTAACTATAATAACCAGCTAAATCTTTTCGTTGAACAATAAACCAAATACACTCTGGATCATATCAATAAAGTCCCTACACATATCGGGAACAAATAATCGAGACCATTATACTTTTTGAAGTCTCAACAATATATATACCTATATAAAAATATATAAACGCGAGTACGGCCCTCTCGCAGATGGGGCCTCGCCATAACAAAAACATTATACACCAAGGTAGTAACTCTGATGGACTAGCGATAATCCGCACACAATCGGTTTAATCATTATCATATAACCATAGTTAGGATAATATCATACTTGTATAACACAGTACTAAAATGAGAAATTTCAGTAAAGTATATACCACTATGGATACACCCATTCATCCTTCACGGATAACAATAAAGGTAACCCCACTATACCAAAGAAAATATTCACATAAATAATAACATTACCGAGATACTCACTAAACTCGTCTCTCATGCGAATATAGCAATAATAAAAATATAGTAAGTCGATCCTGACATATACAACACGCATCATCATCTGAGGATATAACTCATACTTCTATCTTGCCAATCACCCTGGCAGCTTAAATGGTTCCTGGACTTATCACACATGTCCGTACCAAACCAAAAATTTTAATAACTACTGCTCTTGCTAGGCACCATACTCTTATCCCTATACTTGCTTTGGGAAACATTTATAACGCACGGGTTTCACTCCCCACAAAATACCTCTACTCATACTCCACTTATCTCTGGTCACACTGACCATATTAAGGTGGTCCTTCTCTAGGACATTGGTATTCTCGACTCTAATGGCTACCTCTGTTGTTCCCTTAGCTTTTGATGGACTTAAAGAACAGGTTACTGGTTTCAACATCTCTTACTGAAACCACCTTCGCTCGGTAAATAATTTATCTATCCAAATCATTTAAACGGGTCCCCTGATGGATCTCCCCCTTGTGGTGCTTCACTAACACCGTTTCCCTCAGTCTTACTCTATCTGAATTTTTCGATTCTTATAGCTCCCCACACAAGGAAGCGTTTACCTCTATATTAACATAACACGATATTGTTACCATCTGCATTAACCATCTAAGCATAATCCCCCAGAAGTGCTAACATTTTCTCTTGTAAATTAATATTCCTCTTCAATGTCCTCTTCTCCATTGCACTTACTTCATCTGGTGTAAGGTTCGCTGATTAATTAAACTTCATTTCACAAAGATTTCCTTTCACAAAGTGACCTCAGTACGACACTCTTGTGTGAGTTCGCATCTTATCATGAACATCTGATGAAGGAACTTATGGCCAAGCCATACGTATGTGTAACAACCCGCGTAATTTTGGGCTATTTTAATTAATTTTTGGAAAATGGAGGAAAATAAAGTTTTTGATAAAATTATTTTTATTGCTCAAATATGTTGGTTATTGTTTTTAAAGGCGAGAATTTCAAACGGTTTCGAAAATGGAGTTAAAACGGATTTTAAAATGATTTTTAAATGTTTTTAACTCTTGGAGTTGTTTTGACTTCCAACTCTTCATTTCTTTGCCTTATTTAAAGGAGTCTTTTGGATTCCAACTCTTCATTTCTTTGCATTATAAAAGGGAGTCGTGGGTAACCTTTTTAACATACTTTTGGCACAAATTTTGGCAGAAAATATATTTTATATTCCTCTTCTTTTTATATACACATTGGCCCTTGAGATTTATGAGTTCCAACCTTAGATTAGAGGTGTTCTTGGGGCTATTTTGTTGGAGGTTCTTGGAGGATCTTCTTTAGATATTTTGTGTTGATCTTGAGGATGTGATCGTTGGTTTCTCATCATGGTTTGAGGTATGGGGTTTTACACAATATGCTCCTTAAATCTCGCGAGTGTTATTCTCTTTGATTTCTTATTAATTGAACTCATATTTGAATTGTTAAATTCATTGAAATCTGGAAAATAATTGTTGAAATTATTTTGATTCATGTTGTATCATTATATTGTTGATGAGCACGTTGTCATGAGATTTTAATATGGCACGGATGTTGGGCACCCGCCAAAATTCCTGTTTCCCGGGCTATGGCTTGATAAAGCATATACGGATGTGGTGAGGCCTGGTGACCCGGTTAAAGTGTTGTTGAGAAATTATATTGATAAATGCTTTGAGATTTGCATTTTGATTTGAATATTCGTACTCGTGTTGTTACGTTTTATTCATCGCTAATATATATTTGTTGAGCATCTTTCTTGTCGTATTGTATACTTCCCCATATTTTCTTTTAGTGGCAGGTTAGCGCGAATTTTGGGGCGCTATGGAGATTGATTTTAGCGAGGATTGTTTGGGAAAGATTTGTATTATTTTGATGTATAGAGCTTTGGAGATTTGTATTTTATTTTCGAGTTAGTTGTTGTATTTGAAGAGATTGAGATTTGTAGTTTCTCAATTATTGTTGTGGGATTTAGATGCTCTATACCTTGTCACTTGTGGATTTGGAGTTATTTTATCGAAGTGGCGCTCCGTTCGCTCTCCCCGGGCGGGCGGGGTGTTACAAATGGTATCAGAGCTTAGGTATACGGCAACCCTCGGGGCTTGGGTTTTGGTTTCATTGCGTGGTTAGCAATTTTTGGAGATAACAAATTTTAGGTGATATTCGTGATAGGTTTCGAGATTAGATGTGAGGAATTTATTTTTGGGAGACGTGATTTATTTTTGGAGTTAGTGTAGTGGCCTGATTTTGAGAGTTAGGCATTCGGCGAATTTCGAGGGCGAAATTCCATTGTTAGTGGGGAAGTGTAACAACCCGCGTAATTTTGGGCTATTTTAATTAATTTTTGGAAAATGGAGGAAAATAAAGTTTTTGATAAAATTATTTTTATTGCTCAAATATGTTGGTTATTATTTTTAAAGGCGAGAATTTCAAACGGTTTCGAAAATGGAGTTAAAACGGATTTTAAAATGATTTTTAAATGTTTTTAACTCTTGGAGTTGTTTTGACTTCCAACTCTTCATTTCTTTGCCTTATTTAAAGGAGTCTTTTGGATTCCAACTCTTCATTTCTTTGCATTATAAAAGGGAGTCGTGGGCAACCTTTTTAACATACTTTTGGCACAAATTTCGGCAGCAAATATATTTTATATTCCTCTTCTTTTTATATACACATTGGCCCTTGAGATTTATGAGTTCCAACCTTAGATTAGAGGTGTTCTTGGGGCTATTTTGTTGGAGGTTCTTGGAGGAGCTTCTTTAGATATTTTGTGTTGATCTTGAGGATGTGATCGTTGGTTTCTCATCATGGTTTGAGGTATGGGATTTTACACAATATGCTCCTTAAATCTCGCGAGTGTTATTCTCTTTGATTTCTTATTAATTGAACTCATATTTGAATTGTTAAATTCATTGAAATCTGGAAAATAATTGTTGAAATTATTTTGATTCATGTTGTATCATTATATTGTTGGTGAGCACGTTGTCATGAGATTTTAATATGGCACGGATGTTGGGCACCCGCCAAAATTCCTGTTTCCCGGGCTATGGCTTGATAAAGCATATACGGATGTGGTGAGGCCTGATGACCCGGTTAAAGTGTTGTTGAGAAATTATATTGATAAATGCTTTGAGATTTGCATTTTGATTTGAATATTCGTACTCGTGTTGTTACGTTTTATTCATCGCTAATATATATTTGTTGAGCATATTTCCTGTCGTATTGTGTACTTCCCCATATTTTCTTTTAGTGGCAGGTTAGCGCGGATTTTGGGGCGCTATGGAGATTGATTTTAGCGAGGATTGTTTGGGAAAGATTTGTATTATTTTGATGTATAGAGCTTTGGAGATTTGTATTTCATTTTCGAGTTAGTTGTTGTATTTGAAGAGATTGAGATTTGTAGTTTCTCTATTATTGTTGTGGGATTTAGATGCTCTATACCTTGTCACTTGTGGATTTGGATTTATTTTATCGCATTAGCGCTCCGTTCGCTCTCCCCGGGCGGATGGGGTGTTACAGTATGCTCCTTCTTTTGACAAAACATTCCACCTCTAAGTGTGGTGGTTGCCTTTCACCACATTAACTTTGCTCTTATGGGCCAAGAAAAAAAATTCCCAAAATTTCCACTCCCGATTAGCCTTGTTCCGACATATGCCCATGCCTTTGGATATTTTACCTTCTTTGGCTAACACGCGCCATCTCCGCATTTCTAATATTCCCACTTCTGGTTATCTTCAATATTTCGTCTAACTCTCTCCCATTCCAACCTTGTTGGGTGAGTCTAATTTGACCCCACTTTTTACACTTTTTACTATAGTGGTTCCTGAAAGTCGTATGTTGCATCCAAGCCGCCTTTACTGTCCTGGTCCTCCTTGCCATAATAGGGGTGACCTTAACTATGATCATCATTATCGAATATACCTTATAACCTCAATTGAGCTTTGCCTCCTTCTATCCTCCCAACTCGTACGATATACTCCATTGTTCGGTACACTAACACTCCCGAATTCAAATAAGATTCACTATCATATACATTATAGTAGGAGATCGAAATCTCACCAACGAATTCAACAATCATAAACATAGGGCTCTATATTAATGAAAGCTACGCTGGAAGCATAATAATCCGCACAGATCCTAAAGGACACTAGAACCTGATACTCTGATACCACCTGTGACACCCTGTCTAATTAAATACCGGGTAGCTACTCCTTTATTAAATTAATACAAAATATCAAGTTGGTTCAGTCGTAGCATCACTGTCGAAAATATTTAATTAATTACTAGCCACCTAATATTTAAAAAGGGAGATTTAAATTTTATTAATTAAGTTAACAAATGACCAAGAATTAAATCATTAACCATCAATCGCATAAACAATCTCATGTGAATAACCAATGAAATTAAATCAACTGAGTCTAGAGTAAACACTCCAATAATCATAATTCCAGAGTAAATAAAGTCCCAATACAAGAGTCTGAATAAATAAACCCATAACCGAAATAATGAAAGTCTGCAACTACAACTTCTAAATAAGAATGGGCGACATGCCCTAACTGATATAAGTGACTCTGAAGGAACCAAGGATAAATATGAAGGAGTCTAATACCAAGATCCTGTAGCTTCCATAGCAGCAACAGCACGTCATCAGAATGGAATTCCTATGCTTGGCGTCCCAGTGGCTGGGCACCTAAAATGTTTTTACAAAATAAAAATAGATTTTGAGGAAAACGGGTCAGAGCCCGAGATGAAAATAGTTTAAAAGTTTAGCAAGTGTTTAAATTATAAATAAACAATACATATTATATACACGTTAGTTGCGTACTCTCATATGAGTTTCTCACCATTCAACTAATGTGCACGCCTAACGTATGCCCTTAACCCATCTTAGTTAAGCTGCTAACTAACTAGCCTGTACCACTTCCGCTTCTACCATAGGATGTCTACTCTTAGTACCATAACCCATATTCGCTTTCATTAAAATTACTTATCTCAAGTGTTAATTAAGTTCTGATTCTTAACCCATTCAAATATCTTAGTTATTCACATCTACTAAGCAAACAAGGAACCAGTCACAAGTACATAAGTATATCATTCTCAGTACATAAATACATATATGGCACCCCTAGGCTAAGTTACAGTGCATGCATACTCTGCTATCAAATCCATGTACATCACGTACGTAAGGATCACGTGTTCCAAATCACTCAAGAACCGTTTCAAAACAAATCACACATATTGGAGGCGAACATAGTTCACTTACCCATGGGTCGCGCACGTACCTACTCTCCCATGTTCAGCTGACTTATCAACTCACAAATAAGTTATTTACAGTCCTATGTCCTTAAGGTACCAGTCTAAATCCCCCCAAAGGCACACAAGGATAAGAGGGTCCTTTTAAAAACTAACCTCCCTTGATAGCAAGTATGGTAGGTATGTCATACACATAAGAAATCCATTCACTAGACATTCACACAATCTAAGAAATCATATTTCAATATAGATATACACATTCTATCTATTTAGTCTCATACGTAGTAATTTTATTCCTAACCTCCTACGTAAATATACATGTAACTTGATAACTCTCTCGTCGTATCAATTTGAGTACCTAAACCTATCCCAAAAGGTTACTAGGTCTTCTATTAGTTTCAAATGTTATCTCAGCAAATATAAAATCCCTCTGCTACTGTTAATACCCTTATATTATCTTTCATTCTACTTTCAGTCCTAATTCGAAAGATTTTGAATCGTCCTCACTCAGTAACCGCTCATAATTATAACGTTCAATCCCATAAGTTATAACATTTTCCGGGCAATAACTAAGACTATACTGACCTTAACTAAGTCCCATAATATCAAATTAATCACCCTAAGAATCATCATAGGCCTTGGGATTTTCTTTAACCTTAAGGGAAAACAATTACTAAAAATCAGGAGGGGTCGATCGATCGAATAAAATAGGTCAATCGATCGATCGTCGATCGATCGACATTCTTGAGTCGATCGATCGATCAAGCAGGTATCAGTCCAGATTTTCTTTAAACAGTTACGGGTTTTCCTCTTTTTACACCTCTAATTCTTCATTATAATGTCTTAAACTCCCAACCAGGTATACTAATTATCATACCAACATGTTTGCATTATTTCCCACATTTTAGAATCATCAAATCAAAGTAGAACATCAAATTCTTGGATCAATTTACCAAATTTTCATTTAAAAACCCTAATTCTTCTATTTCTTCAAGAACACTATCTAATTCAAATAAAATTCCATAATTCTCTACATATGGATCATGATTTCGTGGCTGCTAAAATCCCAGATTTTAATCTACATGCAAAACCTACCCAAATTACGATTTTAACTCTTCAAATCCATTTAATTATCAATATTCAAGGTTATTCTTCAATTCTAACCTAACATGGATGATATATGCGCTAAATTATTGCAAGTTAAATCACATGCCTGGTAATGAAGATTCTGGTCTGATGAAGTAGACGGTATGGGAATGATCCTTGGTTTTCGATCTATCCGGTGGTGCTGACGGTGGTGCAAAAGTCTCTAAGTGGTGGTTCTCCATTGGAAACTTCCTTCTTTTCCACTCTCATGGTCGTTTATGATTTTTTTTTTTGGTTGAGAAACCCTAAGGGACTCAAGTGTTGGATGATATTAACTGTTTAAAGTTCGTGGGTCACTATTCACCCAAAAATAGGAATGACTAAAATACCCTCCCGGGTTGCCGGTTATGCTTAAAAATACCCCGGGACCCAAACTAAATCCCCGGCTAGTGTTTTCAGACTATCTTGACCCTACCGAACACGTTGGCGCACTCAAAATGCTCATACGGATGACATAAAATAAAAATACTTTTAAATCCATTAAATTGGTTCCTGACACGACTGACACGCATGTCCCCACTTAATTATCGAAACCGTCGTATTTTTAACTCACGACAATTTTTATAAATTTAATAATCACATATTACCATAATCACTCAGTAATATTCAACAAGATTATAATAATCAAATACTAACTCTCGTCTCGCTAAAATTTAAATCCGAATTATTTTCCAATTAATTATCCCAAATTAATTTTAATAAATCTCGTAATTCAAGGCAATTTAATTTATTAATTTACGTAATTAAAAGCCATAAAAATGGGTATTCGGCCAAAAGGAAACACACTATCAGCCTCAACTGCCCTGTTTCAATGAATCCCCACGTGGATCTCCACCTGTGGGGTTTCACAAACACAAACAGTTTCAGTTTATACCTTTGACTACATCCTTTAGCTCATCCATCTCCACTCCCATGGAAGCGTTAACATTCCTAGTATAAGACGCATGAGTCTTCCATCATATACAGAAGGAATTCGAGTAAAATATCCACAAACGTTAGCAACACTTACTAGTGAGCCTATCATTCCATTGAAGGACTCCCTCTTCATTGCACCTACCTTATCAGGTACCAAGTTCACTTAACCATATAACTCTTTATTCACTATCGACACCTGACCGATCCTCATGTGAGAAATTCAGAAACAGCATTCTCTTCATTTTTGATATATTAAAGGAACTCACGGTTAAATCCATCTCTAAGATTCCTCTATGAGAAAAATATTCTGCTTCCCCAAATACGGTGACCACCGTTCCCACCATTTCAACATTGCTCTAACGGGTGAAAAAAATTTACTCACATTTGGGCATTTCTATACCCTCCTCTAAGACAGAGCTTCTGAGCATTCTACTTCCATTGGATAACTCTACACTCCCTTTGCATAACTTAAACTTCAATGAATGGTTCTTATCAAATACCCTTCAGACTTGTTCCCAATTTAACTTCACTGGGTAATCCAAGTTTAGCACCACTCTCTACTATAGTGGTACATGGATAAATATAACTATATACTCTAGTAATCATTGCAGCAATACAAGAAAATGACACAAATGGAGTGACCTCAACTCCGGCCCTCATTCCCAACTTTAACTTACAACTCTGACTAAGCCCCGCCTCCTGCTGCCCTCGTAACGGTCATCCCTAATCGCCCTTCCTCGATCAGCACGCGAATCTCACACGAGCATGCAAAAGATTTACTATGATCTTACATAATAGCATGAGAATGAAATCTCACAATAGGAATTAACAATCCAAGTAATAAGGCTCTATCTCAAATAGAAAGCAACGCTGAAAGCGTAGTACGTCCGCACAGATTCCTAAGGACACTAGAGCTTGATGCTCTGATACCATCTGTGAAACCCCGCCTAATAAAATACCTAGTGATCAATCCTATACCAGATTAAAACGGGAATATTATATGGTTCATTCTTAGCATCACTGTCAAAAACCAATTTAATTACTAATAACTTATTAGGCTGGCGTCAAAATTTTATTTAAATAATCTTTTTAATCAAACCAACCAAGTAAAAAAATCATACAGTTTATAAACAACAACTGAAATGAAATAAGGTAATCGAACTTTGAGTACAACATAATATAACCAAATCGAATTGTCGCAAACTAAAATGCGGTAAAATAATAAATGAACACAGTTGGGCTATCGGCCCGAGTGTTTCTACAGTACCTCCTATCTAGATCATAAGGATAGAAGGGTCTAAAATAAACCTGCTTTCATCCATAACTGCTGCAACAACGTCTGAATCTAAGGAATCATCATCCAGGCGTCCCTGTGTCTGGACACCTAATATATATACATATATAACAAAAGAGGGAAAAATATAGAAACGGGTCAGAGCCCGACTTTTGAAATATTTAGCAAGCGCATCAAATGCTATATTTTTAAAATATGAAATCTCTCAAATTTAAACTGGTATCGCACTCTCATGAGATACGCCTCACCCCTCCTCTAATAGTGCACACCTATCCCATACATTTTAAACAACCCAGTTAAGCTACCCTGCCTAACTAATCTCTTTCACCCATCCTCTAATTCCTCATAACTATCACCAACCCTACATGATATAATATATGTTATACCGTAAGCTATCACCTAAGCTTTAGTTGGTATGACCATCAATGTGATATATATATACCGTTCATTTTCCGAAACTTTCACTAGTTTAAAATACCATTTTCACTTTAGTACATAAAATGTCATATATATAATTCTCATTTAATATACGATTCACTTTTGTATTAATCCGGATATAATTCTCTCGGAAGAGGAATAAACTCTTATTCATTTTACACTTTACATAAGTCTAAGTTATATGATATCTCATCTTCATATACGAGCAATATACTATACACAACCATTATATTTATACCTATATTACAATCATAAGTATAATAACCACCCCACCAAGCTATAACTCGAGGATGCTGTCTCAAAGTGTCATCTCCATCCGGGTATGCTCAACTTAACCCCGATACCACGTCAGACTCACTCATGACCATGGTAGAAATGCTAAATGGTGGAGGCGGTTATATTCCTCCCGAAAGTGGAATCATTATCGTACCCATATGCGGGACGATATGACCTGGGGATATACACTCCCTGCTCCTCAAGCCAGGGGATTCACCCACACCGTGCAACCTCCCTAGATTGCACTAGAGATATATGTATACATAAATATATCGATTTCATACCAATATATTTATTATCAAATCATATATATATATATATATATATTGTAACAACACACGTATATATAATATATATCGATTCTCAATATGCCATGGCTATAATTGCCGAACTCTTATAGCGATGGCCAAAATATTAGTATATAAGTATTTACACACTTAAAATACTAAACCTATAAGCATTCTTTTACTTAAGATTTACTTACCTTAACCACTTTTAAGGATTTGTATATAATCCCGAATATACCAATTCGTAATACTTAAATAAGTATACAAGCCACTTATCTTAATTCCATAGGTATCGCGTCACTTATAATAATAGTCGTCAATAAACGTACCGGATAGCCGCTCAATCCTCTTTATACCATATCCTAAATTCCATCCTAATCACATCCTAGGATTTACTCAAGTGCGATCGGCCCATATTTATTCTTAGATCTGTACACAATTGCCGAAGACTTTTCTCGAATATTACTCGTCCTAAACATTCATTAAATCCATACCCCAGATTGTACGCTCAACTAATCCAAGGTTCTCTCTTTCATCCCAAAGTTTACTCACCCTCAATTCCATTATCTAGGAGTCCTAATATAACTTCTAGAATCCCCTACAATAATCTCCAATTTGCAATTTAACCCCCCCCCCCTAAACTTAAAGGAGTAAAACTATCAAATCCGGTTCAGGCGAATCGATTCGCCCCTAATGCGAATCGATTTGGACCAGAGAATCGATTCGGTCTAAATTCGAATCAATTTGGTCTATATCCGAATCAATTTGAAAAAGGGTCTACAATCAGGTCTTCAAGGGAGAATCGATTCAGTCTCGATTCGAATTGATTCGGCCTGAGACAGCCTTACAGGACTCCTTATGCAAATCGATTCGGTCTAGACCCGAATCGATTCGCCCTGTTCGGAGATCACTGTTTGGGCGATTTCATCTTCTCCAAAAATCCCAAATATCATCCCAACCTCTAATTTTGTGGTTTCTAATCTCAACCAACAACACTATTATTATCCTAACACTAATTTATAACTAACACATCAATTAATTTATGGGATAGAACAATTTCTCTTGGATTTAAACCCTAAAACCAATTAAACTCTCTTATATCATTTCTAACCATTTATACCCACCATTAACATGGGATTAACACTAGAAGTCATCAAGAGTTAACAATACATAAATTTGTGAAATCAAAATCAATTTTTCTAAATTTATTTCAAGGGTTTTAACCCAAAAATCACATGGTTCACCAACTATAATATGAGATACACACACACTCAATAGAATAAAGAAAGTAAACACTTGCCTCATAGATAAAATTCGACGAACTCAAGTCGAATCCCGCGGAGTTTGGCCTGCAATCCATTTTTCTCTCTTCCTTTCTTTCCTTCCTCTTTTCTCTCTTTTCTTATCTCTCTCTCTCTCTCTCTCTCTCTCTCTCTCTCTCTCTCTCTCTCTCTCTCACGTGTGTTATAAGAGAAAAGATAAGGTTTGTACCTTATAAAACCCAATTTTGACTCATATACTCAATTGCGAGTCCCTACTAGTCTAAAAGTCCGTGGAACCTATACTGTAAGGACATATTTTTATAAATGTCCGTCACAATTAATTATGTCGTATACCGTTACAACTGTCAAAGAATTTCAAGAGCAATCTACATCGAGACGGATCCGAATATATCAAGGTTCTTCATTAAAAAGCCTCTGCAAAGTTTACTTTGGTAAGGTTGTGTTTTAAATACCTTAACTTTGCACTTAGATCTTTGGGATATTCTTTCAAAATATTTTCTAAGTGTTGAAGCGGACTTTTTTCGTCAAAAATTGAGAATGAGTAAATTTTCTAAGTCCTGTAGCGTTTCTCGATTTTGATGCCTAGGTCGTTCAAGCGACATCCCATCTCGTTCAAACGACATTAGATGTCGCGCGATGTCGTTCAAACGACACATGTCCTTCGTTCGAGCGAGATCCCATTTTGGTTCTAACGACCGAGGCAGCACGATTTTCTATAAATACTCATTAAATGGTTATATTTTCATTAAGAAGTCGCATTTTAAAAGACAGAAAACTGTGAATCTGCAGAATTCTTTTTAACTTCTTCTTTTAGGGTTTTCATCCCTTTTGTTTTCAATTCACAAAAATCCCATATGCTTTTGTGAATTGTTTTGGTGTTCAAAAACACACTTTGCTTTTGATCATTCTTTGTGGGGAGAACTCTACAACCGCAGAGTTGCGTGCTATTGTGGAGGAAGTCTTTATGAAGTTACTCTTATAGGGAGGATAACATACACCGTGAAGACTGCGTGTCTAGGATTGCGTGTTCTTGTGGTATAGCTGCGTGTGAACCACTGTTGATTTCTAGCCATTACTTTGAAGGTTTGATGAAGGCACTGTGCGTTACTCTTGTGGGTGACAGCAAGATGGTATATAAGTCAATGGTCTTGTAAACTTTTCAGAGATCTGGAAATAAAAGGTTTTTCCCTTTGGGGATTTTTCCTGAAATTTGTGTTGCGTGCTTTATTTATTTATGGTTTGACACACGCACACACGTAGTTGCGTGTTCAAGGGATGAATTAATTTGGTTTAAAAATAGACTCTAATTAAATAAGCTTTAATTGTAAACTTGCGAATTAATTTAAATCGGTATCACACACCGTCATATTTTACAAATTGGTATTAGAGCTTATTTAAGCGATCACCACTTTTACAAATTGGTATCAGAGTGGGTTGCGCTAATTTATCACGTATTTCTATTTTTCGCAAAATCATGTGATATTGATTTTTTTTGAAAAATCACTTTTGTGAAAAATCGTAATTTTTTCAATGGAGCACTTATTTAATCGGATGCCCCCCTTTGATGACATGAATCAGAGTTTTGATAATATAAATCATTTGAATTTGACGTTTGCTAAAAGAATTGATTTTTTGAAAAAAGAAAATTCTTGTTTTAAATCCACGTTGGATCTTTTGCAAATGGTTTAAAATCAAAGAGATTTTTATCATAAGAAACTCGTTTCTTTGAACTGAGACTTTAATGATTTAAAATTGTCCAAGAAGGAGAGTGACGATAGAGTCCTATTTTTAGAAAAAGAATTGGAGGACTTTAAAAATTCTAGTGCTTGTGTTTGTGCCAAAGAGGACAAAAATATTTTAATCAATGAGTTTGTGGCACATGAAGAGACTCTTGGGGAAAAGTTTGCTTTAATTGAGGGAGAGAGAGATACCCTTTTAGGAATTGTTGATAATTTGAAAAAGGCATCCCTTAAATTGGAAGAGTCTAATTCTTTGCTTGAATCAAATATTTTAAAGTTGAAAAATGATTTAAACGATTCAAGTAGGTTTGATAGTGATGGTAATGGCTCATTTTGTTCTCATGCTTCGAGTGTAAAAGCCAAAACCATAGTTTGTTTTAGAGGGTCAACCATTCCTAAGGACGTCAGACAAGGTCAACCCATAGGTGTCGATCCACCCGTTTACACATGTTCATATTGTGGTAGGAAAGGTCACCTTAGGCATTTTTGTTTTAATCTTGGAAAAAATCCTAGGAAGTTTATGTCTAGTGTTACCTTGGTTCCTAAATCCCCCACACGACGTTTCACATCTATTTGGGTTAAGAAATCACTTTTAGAGGCACTGGATTTTAGACAAGTTGATTCCTGTTTGCTTGCACATGATTATTCTCTTGCCATATCATATAGATGATTGTGTTCGTATGTTTGTCATACGCTAGGTTTTTGTTTCATGATATTTATGTTTGCTAGCGTTGTGACATGTACTTTTTGTATAATTTTTTGCTTTTGAAAATTTAGAAAAAGCCAAAAGGATTTTATTTTGATAAAATTTTGAAAAATACAAAAAGATTTTTGTATTTCATTTGCACCTTTTATGGAAGAACACTTAGGATGGCCGAGTCACAATTTCATTCCATTTATTCACGTGACTATTTGATAGTGTTTTGTGCATTATAATGTTTGGAGTCACTGAGATGTAATTAAGTGTTACTTCCTACATGTTTGACTCGTGATTTCCTTTATTTCACATGTGCACGGATTTGTTTGATTATTCTGCTTGTCTTATCACATGTAGGTTGGGTGTTTTCACTTCAATCTTGTCTTTAGAAAGAACCAAGCACGATAAAACTTGACAAGAAAGTTGTGCATGTAAGAACCATTTATGAGTTTGTGTGCTTTATTTGAAAATGGGAAAAGGATGCGAAAGGTTCTCATTTCACCATTGCGAATACTAAACCACTATTATATCGGACCTAAAAAAATTGAGGAATTTTATTATCCGGGGTCCAAAGAGGTTTAAAAGATCCCGAAAAAATTTAAAGGCAATAAAAAGAAATTCATACCAAAAAGGGGCCGTTAGGTTTTTGCACCAATTCTCCAATGTTTGAGAATTTAGATTACCTATAAAAGAAAATATGCATGAGGGAGTTTGGATGGAGAATTAAAACGAGTTTGTATGTCCTTGAAAGTCTTGAAAAATCTCTACATAGTTTTGGACATTATTGGTGTGGAAATCATTTAGATTTTGATTTGTTGATTTGTATAGGTCGATGTCATTTAAATTCAATAATTTTTACACCTAAGGAGGTTTTTGATGTTCATTCGTTAGGGGTACACGTATTCATCGTGCACATATGATTGATTGAGTTTATTTACCTATCGAATGTGTTCACACTCATTCATTCCGTTTTCATGACTTGGTTATTTGAGTTTAATTCCATGGTGTGATTTTGGGTATCTTATTTTTGTACAAAAAAATTGAAAAATTAAAAATAGTTTGTGAAAGTTTTTGAGATACTCCTTTGTATGTGCGTAGCTTGATTCATGTTTGCTATGCTTTTATCGTAACACTCTTGGTTTTGATTGTTTCTTCTTATCTCTCTATTTGGGGACACCATAAAATGGGGGAGAAAAAATTATCATGTTATGGGGGAGTTTTTGGAGTATTGGGGAGATTTGATTTATTGATGATTTATTCTTATATCATTTCAAACTCGATACGTCATGAAGGTTTTTGCTTTATCTCATGTGTGTAGGTACAAAGATTGATGATCATTATGTTGCACACCCTGAAGAGAAAAAGTTTGAGATTTGATGAAGATTTTTGAAGAAAAGTTTGAGAACCTGCAAATTTGTACCTTTTTTATTTTGAGATTCATGGGAGGGTAGATTTGTATACGCATTTTGGTATTTGATAATTCGAATATTTTTATGTATGTTTCGGCATAGACATAGGGAGAGATTTGCAAGGACATATTTTTATAAATGTCCATCACAATTAATTATGTCGTATACCATTACAACCGTCGAAGAAGTTCAAGAGCAATCTACATTAAAACTGATTCCAATATATCAAGGTTCTTCATCAAAAAGCCTCCGCAAAGTTTACTTTGGTAAGGTTATGTTTTAAATTACTTAACTTTGCACTTAGATCTTTAGGATATTTTTTCAAAATATTTTCTAAGTATTGAAGCGGACTTTTTTGTCAAAATTTGAGAATGAGTAAATTTTCTAAGTCCTGTAGCGTTCCTCGATTTTGACGATCAGGTCGTTCAAGCGAGATCCCATCTCGTTCGAACGACATTAGATGTCAGGCGATATCGTTCAAACGACACGTGTCCTTCGTTTCGAGCGAGACACCATTTTCGTTCTAACGGCCGAGGCGCCGTGATTTTCTATAAATACTCATTAAATGGTTTCGTTTTTATTAAGAAGTCCCAGCATTTTGAAAGACAGAAGACTGTGAATCTGCAGAATTCTTTTTGACTTCTTCTTTTAGGGTTTTCATCCCTTTTGTTTTCAATTCACAAAAATCCCATATGCTTTGGTGAATTATTTTGGTGTTCAAGAACACGCTTTGCTTTTTATCATTCTTTGTGGGGATAACTCTACAACCAGAGAGGTGCGTGCTATTGTGGAGGGAGTCTCTACGAAGTTACTCTTGTGGGGAGGATAACTAACCTACACCGTGAAGACTGCGTGTCTAGGACTGCGTGTTCTTGTGGTATAGCTGCGTGTGAACCACTGCTGATTTCTAGCCGTTACTTTGAAGTTTGACGAAGGCACCGTGCATTACTCTTGTGGGCAAAAGCAAGATGGTATGTGAGTCAATGGTCTTGTAAACTTGTCAGAGTTTTAGAAATAAAAGGTTTTTCCCTTCGGGGATTTTTCCTAAAATTTGTGTCGCATGCTTTATTTATTTATGATTTAACACATGTACACACGTAGTTGCATGTTTAGGCGCTAAATTAATTTGGTTTAAAAATAGACTCGAATTAAATAAGGTTTAATTGGAAAGTTACGAATTAATTTAAATTGGTATCACACACTATCATATTTTACAAATTGGTATGAGAGCTTATTTAAGCGATCACCACTTTTACATAAACACTACCCCCAGATACTCTATTCTAACTATCTCGTCCATTTCGAAATCAACCGTGCACTCAAAATCTCCATCCGAGTTACTTAACTAAAATTCACTAGTTAGACCCGACGCTTTTCAACATGCATTTTGTACAACGTAAACTATCACTCGTCAGTCACTCAACTGCGAGATGACATAAAAATATTCCAACTCATTTACTTAGTCCCCAAAGTAAATGTAACACACATTGGTAATGATCTAACACTCATAAATCCCGAATTACTATTCATAGTAATTCCTCTAATTACCAAATTACCCCCACTTATGTAATTTAAATATCTATAAAGTACAGGGTATTACACCTTGAACCTGGAGCGTTGATACCATTTGTAACTCCCCGACTTGGATTTATGGGTTACCCATTAGTCAGCCCGGTCCGACCCGAGCGTTAGGTGTGAAGTGCAATAGAACAACCTACATAATGTTGCGAGTACTGTTTTATTTTAATTAATGTTTCACTTGTTTAGCATGCGATTCCAGTTTCAAGATAAAACAACGTGAGCGATCCATGGGAGAATCTCGAAGTCCAAGTAAACAGGTAAAAATAAATAAAGTACTTACCTATATAACACCCTCAAAATACGAAATCCCTCCCAACCTACCATAGAAAGTGAGGGTGTGAGCCTATGCCCAGTGGGAATACACAAAAGCAGTATAGAAACAAACGGCAGAAAGGATACTCACACGCTACAATCACATGCATGCGAAATATATATATATATATATATATATATATATATATATATATATATATATATATATATATTTGTATATATATATATATATATATATATATATATATATTTCGCATGCATGTGATTGTAGCGTGTGAGTATCCTTTCTGTCGTTTGTTAGCGTTTACAGTTTTACTTCCGAAAACCTTACTTACCCAGATTAATTTGCCTTAATCGTACAGAGATTTCCTCTGTACACACTTAACATCTCCTCACTTTATTTAACACACCCGGTTCAACATTTGAAACCATTACTTTTACTTCATCCAAACACATTCATTTACTGGAATTATCCTTTTTATTTATCTCAACACACTTTAGTATTTTTGTTGAAACCCATCGTTTTAACACACGCGAACCCCGTGTAAAAAAATACTTATTTGAACTTTGAAAATTATTTTACAACACATTTGTGTGTTAATTATGGTTTTCACCGCTTAGGTTGCTTAATCACCCATTTACCGACTTACTTTACCCTTTTTTCCTTTCTTTTATGGACATTAATAGATTTACGCATTTACTTGTCCATTTCACAATTATCGAAACATTTATTACATTCATTCAAGTTAGGTTATATTAACATATTTTATCACACAATTCATTTCTTGACATGTTCCATCTTTCCTTTATCTTTTCTCAAAAAAAATTTATACCGCATACTTATACGGGTCCCACACCGTCGGCTATGTGCACCATATGCTCTGGCTAGTGTTTTAGGAATTTTCACCCAAGGGATTTGGGTCGTTCTTGCTTTATCCCGGTATCATCCAAGTTCCCTTTTTATGTTTTAACATTTTACAAATTTCCATATTATTCCACTTTCCCTTTTTACCCGGTCGAAGCTAAAACCCGAGACTTTACCTCCGTATTTGTGTTACACTTTGAAAATCGACATTTCATGTCCTTTACACTTTAACCTTGTTTTTATTCCAAAATCATATTCGTTTAGGACCACTTTGTGTAACACCTATTCCAAAATTTTTATTTCTTAAAAATATTACACTTTAAGTAAAATTACCATTTTACCCATTTGTTTCCAAAATCACATTTTACTCCATTTCACAAGTGTTAATTTCCCCCAAAACACTATTAAGTTATTCACTACTTATTAAGTGTTTTAACCCTTTAACACTTTTTTACACTTAGAGTAATATTCTTCTTAATTGGAAATACTTTTACACCTTTAATTCTCTTTCAACTTCATAAGTGTTAATATCTTTCAACATTACTAAGTTACACACTCTAACTTTTCCACGTTTATACATTAACACTTAATGAACACTTTTATCGATATTTTCCCAAAACGCACATTTCTTTGCTTTCTTTATTCAAGAATTCCACTTACACTTAAGACTACTTTTATACGAAAATATCATTTCTTTTTATCAATACATGTCATCTTTGATCACATGTTCACCATATCTTTTAGTCCCAATTTCACAAATTTTGAAGACTATTTCCTAACTTTCCTTATTTTATGTTCAAACCTAATAAAAACCTTCTCTAAACTAGTTTATACATTTAATGACAAAAAATACTACAAGTTTATATACATGATAAGATTGATTTTAAACCCAAAGTCCTACTACATGGTCTAAACATACATTTCATGTTGGGAAAATCATTACACTTGCAAAAATATATTTTAAAGCACAAGAGACATTTTTATTTCTTCAATCCCAACAAATGTTTATTTCTCATAAAACCTTATTTTTGCAAGAACTTTGAAATATTATTATTTCACCAGATATTTACTGTGGTGATAAAAATCACAACACAAATAATAATGAAAGAAAGCAATCACCAAGAAAATAAGAATAGCAAACAATCACAATCACCACACAAAAATATACGTGGTTCGGCAACTTGCCTACGTCCATGGAAAGGTCTATTGTTTTTATTAAGTAACTCTCGAGAAGGTTTTTGCTAGATTCCCCCATGCCCCAGGCTAGGGGTACAATATATACTCAAGTAATTGAAAGTGTTGGTAACTACCACATTGAGCCTGCATCCCTTGAATATCTCCCCGAGATATTTGGGGGTAAACTCGCCCATATTATCAAATGTAAATGCGCAAACAAGGCTCACATTTTGCATCAAAAACCTCATAACTCACTTGGGTTTGGCCGGCTACTTTTATGGGCTTGATCGACACAATAGGAACCCATAATTGCCGCTAAAATTTTGGGGGTCTTTGGGCACATAAATTTTAAAAATCATCTTCTCGTCCCCCTTTGATGGTCGTAGTTCAGGAGACTGATAGGGATGTGAATCATCATTTGGCAGGGAGTTTAAGCAGCAAATCTTTTTTGATCTGTGTGCACTATCAATGATGAGTTTAAACCAAAGTGTTGGATGATTATATCATCACTTAAACTCCTTGATTCTCCCACTTCCAAGATATCTCTTGCTCCTAAGTTGTCTCCTACTATTCATCTTCCAAATTTTTGGTTTTCATCATCCCAAGCTTCATTTTTTCTTCGTAAGCTCTCAGTTCCCTTCTCTTTCTGTATTTCTTTTAGTCGGTTTTTTTCTTCCTACTGTAGCTAGGGTTTTCTCATGGCAAAAATAGACAACAAATCTCTGGCTGAATTCAGGAGATGCTATAATATACCAGATGGGTGGATATTGAGTGTGCCCATGTGCCTCACAATATTCATGACATTGAGGATGGCCACTGGATTCATGTTCTCCTATTATCTCAAGGAGGTTTAACCTTTCCCACAAATCGCCTGTTCTTACATTTCTTTCAATACTTTGATATAGCTCCAGCTCAGTGTTCTCCAAATGTTTGAAAAATTGTAAATGTCATCCATAGAATAAATCAACTTTATGGAACTAATTTAGGATTGGTTGAAATTTTCTTCTGTTATACCTTTTCTCGCACGAGCTCTGGTCTTCTTTACTTGAAAGCGAGGAGTCTAGATAGGTTATTGGTAGTGAACATAACTGATTCCCATAAGGACTATTGGTCTGAGGGGTTCATTGCTAGGAATTCGCAATTCCCTGCCCATGTAGGGGGAGCAAGGTACGAGGGACCTCGAATACCTAAATATGGGGAGGTGTTGTCGTCCAACCTTATTGCTTGTTGCTCTAATGTGTTCTTCCTCTAATATTTTATTTTCTTTTTCAACGAAGGCTAAGAACCAAGAACTTGCTCCTCACGAGATATGTGTTGTTGAATTGATCAAAGCTTGGAAAATAAGGGACTCTATTATAGAGGGTGAGCATCATAGGTCGGCTAACTTCTTGTTGAAATATAAGAACACTACCACTAACTTCATTGCCCATCAAATTTACTGCCTTCCCCATCTTGATATCCCATAGGAAGTAGAAAGAGAAGAAGGTATTCTCGAACCCATCGAGCTAGACTATGAGGAGGAGAGCAGCTCAGAGACTAGTGTTGCTGAAGGTGACAGAGGTAATAGTGGTGAGGTAGGATCCAATGAGGAAGAATCTGGTGGAGAGAGGTCCAGCGAGGTAGGTTCTAGTTTAGGAGATTCCATTTCAGGAAGTTCTAGCGAGGAAGGTATGGCTCCCCTTAGAAGAAAAAACTTGATCCATAATGGTGATGATGATGATGTCCTGTTGTCCAATAGGCTGAAGATCTAGAAGCCAATGTCTGGGGATATTTCTAGTGGTTCCCAGGTAACAACTCATGGGAAAGAGGTGGATAGAGAGAGAGAGAGAGAGAGAGAGAGAGAGAGAGAGAGAGAGAGAGAGAGAGAGAGAGAGAGAGAGGGAGAGAAATAAAGAGGAAGAGATAAGAGGAGGAGAAGAAGAAAGAAGCTGAGAAGAGTAGAGGAGAGGGTAGGGGAGGAGAGGAGAAGAGAGGATGAAGAAAGCACAGGCCTCTCTTGTGCCTTTGGCTGTCCCAGCTGCGGGGTCCTCCGTATCTCTGACCCCTCATCTTGCTCTAATGATGCTTGAGAAATCTGTGCTCATGGCGAACTATAAACGGTCTTTGAACATGGGACCTGACCAGTTAGCCCTAAAAGCAGATCAAGGGGTTACTTTGGTAAGGCCACCTCCTCTTTTCCCTATTTCTTTGACTTGTAATTTCTTCACGCTCTATTTACTAACCTCTGTCTCTTCTTATAGTTTATGTCTGACTATACCGTCCTTAGGCGCAGTCGAAATGAGCTGGCAAGGAGGAATTTTGAGCTCAAGGAGAGCCTGAAGTCTCACTAGGAGGCCCAGAAATCCTCTGAGAAGGCTCTCACGGAGGTTGAGGCTTCTTTTGCTAAGGAAAGGGCTTAAGTGGCCAATGAGCTGAAGGAACTTCGCGAGTCCTATGAGCTAGTCGTGACGAGTAAGCTGGTCGTCACAGAGGAGAACAAGGTGCTTACAGATGAAAATAAAGGGCTTATTGAGAAAGTGAAGAAGCTGGAGTTAGAGGCATCTTTCGTCAGAGAGAACGGCTATAATGAGGTCTGGGAGGCAGCGTATGTAGATGTCGAAGGACGGATTGACTACATTAGTTAAGCAAAATTTAAGAAAGGCTGGGATCGAGCCTTAGTTACTGTCGACTCCTCTCTATTCGGCGAGCATAATCCTGTTCCCAAGTCCATCATTGATGAAGAAGTCCCTGCTACTCGGACCATTGTGAGCCTGCTACTCTTGCTACTGATGCCCTTGCTGGCAACCTGGGAGTGAATCTTACCTCGGTCGAGGGAGGTGTACTTGGGGCTAAGATGAGTGAGGCTGTCACTGACAAGGGGAAGAAGCCAACTTTTATCGAGAAGGTTGATGCTGCTAAATAGACTTCTAGTCTTTTTCCTTCACTTGTGTATTTTTTGTTCTTTCCTTTTGACATTCCGTATATCTATACCTGGACAGTGCCATTTGTTAATGAAATGAAAGAATTTTGTTTTCGCATTCACTTATATACCTATCATTTATGTTTCATATCTTGTAGTTTGTCGATCTTGATGATTACATTCCTGCCACCTCTCATCTAGGCCAAATCATTGGTTCGAATGTAAATGACCAAGCTCGCTGAGATTTTATCAATATTTGTAAATCCCTTAGGGTAAGGAACAAGGACTATAAAGATCAGGTCGAAGTAGTTTCCATACTAAAGGATAGGCTTGCAGAGATGGAGGAGATCGGTGCCTCCGTTTAAGAAGATATGGATGCTCTGAAGGCTAAGCTCTTGGATGCATCCGAGATCAATCAGGTTAGGGAGGTGCTACAGCAGGAAAATGATGCCTTAAGGAGGGAGATTGCACGCCTTAAGGAAAATTATCTAAGAAGTGCTCCTCGAGTTATTCAAGGTTCCTCCTCTTCATCTACGTGGCGAGCTAGGAGAGATGACAGCAGTTCCTAGAGGGAGATTACCGAGCTGAAGGGGATATTCAACGATCATATGTAATCATCGTCGGACTACAAAGAGATGTCATAAGTCTATGGAACTTATTTCAAAAGGTTCCTCGGCATATGTGGGCTGACGGCTACGATCAAGGCTAAATAGATGCCCCTAAAAAGTTAAAAGAAATGGAGGAGCTGGCCTTTATTAGAGGGTGGCTAAGTGACCTCAGGGAGTTGATGGTTCCCAAAAACTTTTGCCTGTGGTACAAGCATGAGATCACTCCCCCAATATTGGAGCCAAGTCCCTTTCGAAGGGATGATCGCTGGATCCCTATCGATGATATTCCAAGCCAGCTGCTGGAACCGATCTCGGAGGAGGCCATGGAGAGCTTTGCCCCTCACCCTGATGATGGTCGGAGAGCTCGAGTAGCGGACTACCTTGATCAGTGATCGGGATCCTCTTAGGGTTAATTTATTTCATTACTGTTGTATATGTAACTATACAATTCTTAATAAGAAAGAAAATATTTATGTTTTAGGCATATACCGACTAAACATATGTTGCTTGCTTTCGACTTACTAATAAACTCTGTTATTTTGGGCACTTTAGCCGACTAAATGTCAGTTAAAGTTTAATTTTAATTGAGCATTCCCCAATTCCAGTATGCTTTAGCCATACCATTCCTCCCACTTTACCTTTTAGATCGAGTCGTCACACTACTTTAGGCCTAAGTAAGGGAATACACCTGATTAACGGGCAATCCACCCGAGTAGGATTTTGGAGCCAAATTATGTTGGCGACCAACCTGAGTTGATCGTATTGCCTAAGGATCCCCTGTAGGTCTTTATTTATTCCCGGATCAACCTAGGAGGCCAATTATGTTTTGGAACAAAGGCCTGAGGAGGGATATCACCTGTTGACCCTGCTAGGTATGCTTTGAGAAAGTTGAGCTAGGATAGTCCTAACCACTGTGTTACAACAATAAGAGGCTGATTCAGAAGATCATTTGACTGAAGTAAGTTAACCAACTTACTGTAATCCAGGAATTCTATTATATTCAGAAAAATAGTGGAGCTTGTAACTTAGAAAGGGTGCATATAACAAAATACATTAGAGACAACCAATACATGTAGAATGTCAAGGTCAATCAATCTTTATTAATCGCAGTCATAAACAAAGAGCAACATTAGTTTGTAAAATAAAAATTTGCCTAAACTAATGGTGCATGGATAGAGAAATCTAGAAGTAGAATTTCTTCAGGTTGGTCGCATTCCAAGCCCTTGGTATCTCCCTACCCTCTAGTATTTCCAAGTGGTAGGCTCGTTGCAAGTGATCCCTCACTACCTTGAAAGGTCCTTCCTAGTTTGGTTCAAGTTTGACATCTAATGATTGCACAACACTGCAAAGAACTTTCCTCAGGACATAGTCCCCAACTTGAAATTTCCTTAGATTGACTTTTTATTTGTTCTATTTGGCTACTTATTGATGGTAAGATGCCAGTTTAATGTGACACCCCGTGATCCGAAATAAGGGGTAGCCAGCCCAATACTCCAATATAACGGAATCATAGATGGAATCATTCTCAGCATCTCAATAAAATATAGAGTATCCAGGACAACCACCCACTATTTCAGAAAACGGGTTGCCAAAAATTTTAAATTGAAAGTAAATAAAAGAAAACAAACAACCCATTTCCTGAAAAGATAAGGGAAACCACAAGGATGTATATATATATCTATAACAACAGATAACAAATAAGAGGACTGAATATGTTATCGGTCCGCTGATTCTTACAACATGATTAAACAATTACAATAAATTTATATATTACATTACATTAATCAATTACAAAAGCTTGGGCCTCGCTCGAGTGAAAGAGACCCGATCTTAACTAGAATTCAAAAATGAAAACGTCTATACCAAAAGTGTCCCGTAATACCCGCAATGCATCACGGCTTGACGAGGACATCGGAATAGGAATTCAAATCAGGCATCCTTGCGGCGGAGTACCTGAGCGGAGACAAGATGCATATGCAACAAGAAATATAAACGGGTCAGGGCCCGGTTCTATATGATTACCAGATGAATAAAGAGTATGACAGTTATGAATGATGAATCATGATGAGAGAGATAACTATCTAACTACACAATTTAAAACATAAACTAAGCAGGAAGACAAAACAATTAACATTAATCTGAAAACTTATCATGTGTACCAATTATCTCATATATCTTTTCCCTAATAGGAAATATATGTGAAATCACAATGTTATGCTCTTTATGGAATTTTTATCTCACTTTTACATTTTGGTAAAAATCCTTTCCTTATCAGGAAATTAATCATTTTCAAATGCTCTTTGTGGCATTTATATGTGCTCTTTGTGGCACTACAGTATGCTCTTTATGGCATATAATCCATCAAATCCAACTTGATTATAAATAGTTATATTTATATATATATATATATATATATATATAACGATTCTAAGACCGCCCGTCCGGGTTTCCCCACTGTGCGCGCCCCTAAATGACCATCATCTTCCAGGGCCTATCATAAGACAACCTGGGCACCTATAACGCAAAACGTCGGGAAGCGGCCATGTGCCTGCGGGATAGTCAAGACCACACCCAGAATCTCCTACCCATCGCAGAAAAATATACAACAATAAACGCTCACATGGCCTATGGACTATATCCACCCTGCGTTAATTTGCCAGGGGGCATCACCTCACGCGCGAACTTCCCTTATGATGTCATTTAGAGAGGTGTGTTTAAACCACTTTATTTATCATTTTCAAAAATCAAGTAGATTATCATTTACCAGTTTCATGATTAAGTAAATTATCATTTACTAAAATCAATACCATTTCCATTTCATTTCATTTCCATGTATATGTTTCATTTCATCCGAAACCATTACTATTTACTTTTGGTAAATAACATAACTTATTATCCGGAGCCATACTATAGCTTATATCGACACTACAACCTCAAAGGAGTAAATAACCTCTTGATTATCTCCAAGCATTTTAGGGTATTATTTTAAAACCCCAAGATTATCATCTTTCAAAGGAATGAATGAACTTTCAATTTATTCTCCAAACTCACCTTTATGGTGTTATGATGAACCCCCAAGATTAACATAGCTCAATTGAGCTTCCAAAATCTCCCAACATTCTTTTGGGGTGATAATATAAACCATCAAAACTAATATAGCTCAAGTGAGCTTCTAAAGTCTCCCAAACATAATACTACATCTCCTAGTTTTATGAAAATCAACTAGAAGAAAAATGCCCTAACTTCAATTGGCACATCCCCGGAAAACCCCACCAAAACCATTTCTAATCTAGGGTAGTATCTCAACTCATCTAGAACTCTAGGACTCTAAGTTTACTTCATTCAAGAAGGTTCCTAGTTCCTATCGAGAAGAAAAAATCTAGGAAACAAAAATAAGTTTTAAAGCGGTCGACTGCGTCTCAAGGTTTTGCCTACGGAGGAAAGCAGAAAGCTCAAAATGATGTAGTCGGTCGATCGGTCAAAGGACCGCGGTCGACCGCGCAAGAATTTTATGCCTTTGTGGGAAAGCAGTAAGCCTGCCCCGAAGGCCCGGTCGACCGGTCCTGAGACCACGGTCGACCGATCGTAGCAGACCTAGGGTTCTTTCACCTTCAAAAACTACACCCAAATGATGATTTACATTTTCCCAAATCTCAAACCTTGTCCATCTTAAACTCCACCAACAATTTTTATCTACCCAAAGATTTTCCTATATGATTTATAACCATCAAGACCCACAATTTCTTTAACATAAATCAAGATTAGGGTTTAAATCCCACAAATTCCACATTTAAACCATAAATGAAAATACACAACTATCATACAATTTATACATCTTAAATCACATATTTGCAAGTAGAATACTTGCCTTAGGGTTGATATTTCTGATTTATTTGTAGAAGAAGCATCAATCCATCTTAAATCTTCATTTTCTCTCTTCTTCCTCCACTTTTCTCTTCCTCTCTCTTTCTCTTTCATTCTCTCTAGGGCTTAAGACCAAAAATAGAGAAATTAGGGGATTTAAAAGACTTAAATCGTGGCTTAACATAAGTCTCCCCACTTAAGTGGTTAATACCACATGAAAATGACTCGCAATTACACGTTTGAGTTAAAACCAGGTAAAAGTGCCCGAAACTCAAAAATACAATATGGCACTTATTTTGACTGTCACGCACATCCCGGGACTAACTACGCCCTCTAAAATGGCATCCGACATTTTTCTAAACCACTTTAAATTCCAGTTTCAATTAAACCATAATGTGATTTAAAACACATAGCACTAAAAAACATACAATAGAATGATATTTACTTTCTCATGCAGTAAATATGCAATAACCCAGCAAATATTGACTTTCATTTCATAAAATTAATATTTACTCCAGTTCCAACATTTTATTTAATTACCTTATACGGTAAAATTAATATAAAATGAGCCTTCCAGAATCGAGGGTTGTTACATACTCCCCCCCTTAAGAGGGAATTTTTTCCCCAAAATTCGGGCATACCCAAACCTCATAAAGGGTATACTACTCTAAATTAGGATTCTACCATCCTAAACAAACCCCTCGTCATCACAGTCATCCTAAATGGACCCGGACTAAGGTTGACTTTATCGATCTCAGCCTACATCATTTGTGCTCTAGCGTAGCACAAAGCGTTCTTCCCTAACTATCAATTCTACCGTCTTATAACGGAAGAAGATACCCTTATAACTCGGCATAGACCGCTTTACTCCCTCCTCGGGGATGTTTATGCCAACTCTAATTGGTTTAACCCCAACACTACTCAACTTTCTTCGCATTGACGTATCCCATCATGGCGTATGGCTCAAAAGCCAAATCTTTAAAGAAATGTTCCGAGACCACTCCAAGTCTAAGGAACATATTACCCCTTGGTTCCATCCAACGAGTATGCGAATTACTCAACCGACTACACTAGGCCACTCACGGTTCCAAGCCTTAGGAAATGATCCATAAGGCCATTCAAAGCCTAATGTTTGTACGGGAATTTCCCTCCATGCCGTTATGCTCTCAATAGCTATGTGTCCTAAGGCGCACATTCCAGGTATGCCTTTCGACATTAAGTCAACTTCCTCCATTCATCAATCCTCTTTAGGGTGGTAAGGTATACTTCATTCCCATACGGTTCCCATTACCTTATGGAAACTTGTACCCAACCTCCGATACGAATATCTAGTCTCAGTCCACCCTATTTTAATAAGCACCTCCTACGGTTCTACCATTCCTCCACCGAGAATGGGGCGTACTCTTCTACATCTAGTCCGCCCATAATGGCCGAAAAAGTATGGATTTGGTCGAACGATCAACAATTTTCTCAAAGAGGATCATAACCATAACGGTTTTTGCCCTTCAATACAACCGTCAATGAATATACCCCTCTTCATTCCACCGATACTCTTCTTCGCATTAGTAGGTGAAATGGTTGATCACCGACCGGAATACTCTCGTTACAGAGTCTTTCGAGTCATGCTCGTTTCTTTTGGCTTTCCA
The DNA here is from genome assembly GCA_949130495.1 of Sambucus nigra. Classification (NCBI taxonomy): domain Eukaryota; kingdom Viridiplantae; phylum Streptophyta; class Magnoliopsida; order Dipsacales; family Adoxaceae; genus Sambucus; species Sambucus nigra. The sequence goes on from OX422208.1 coordinate 207,495,201, forward strand.
TGCCAAAACAAATATCTCCGATGAGTTTCTTACTCGACGCATCTACTACCCCAATCGCATTTCCTTAGCGAATGAGAAAATACCCAATCACTAGTTCTTCTGAAATCCGACCACTAACTCGATTTCTCCCGCGACCTATTGCAACAACCTGTTGCTTCGCGAGAAAGACTAAGTTTCCTTGCCCAAGAAGTAGTGCCTCCATTTCTTTAAGGCAATTTCCACAGCAATGAATTTTAAATTCAAGCGTGGGATAATACTTCCCACAAGTTTAGGCTCCAGTATTAATACTTCCCGCTCCTGGCAGAGACTTATTCATTTAACCCACTCCCGATATCACTATCATGAGCTCAAGAGTGAAGGTCAGCCCGTACCTTAACTCCCCATAAGTAAAGTCGCCACGTAGCAACATATCTAAGAAAGGCCTTATCTTCTTCGGCCAAACCACCCAAACCTCTCGAGACCCCATAAATCTCGTTCCTAGGGATCTAATCCCACATAGAGTTAACCCACAACTCATTCGTGGTCAACTCCTTACCGCCTTCCTAAATCAACATCACCTGCCCTAAGGGCCTTATGTTCTAATAAACCTAAGGTCGATCTACCAGTATACATCCTACCTAAGTCGTAGATAGATAATACCAAATATATCCCTGGTGTCCCAGACCTATCTCAACTTCCGACAATTCGCTCAGTTTTGTGCGTGGGACGTCTCGCCAAAGGGAAATCCAAACAAGGAACCCTCCCGTTACACTACTACCTCGCATCGTTGGTCATTAAGATGTAACGGTCTAAGACACATGATCGGGATCGGTACAATTCTAATTTACAATCCTACGTACCATAGCATCTTTTAAAGATCTTAACTGATCAGACATTCACTTCCTGTGGAGTCTTTTAGATACATATCCCCCTTATAAAAATATGGCCTTCTTATCAAGGCACAATCCCGAAGTCTCAATCCGACTTCGTATCACAGTCTCCCTCACATCGATCAGAGGAGAGAACTATATACAGTGCTTCTATCTCGCACTTTAATAGCCCTTAATCACTCTTCTACGTGATTCTCGGCTAATCTTCCAATCCCACTTCCAACAACAAAATAAATAAAGTAAAAGAGAAAGAAAGGATAGCGTCTCTCCAATCACAGCATCGTTAAGTGTTCATGCGGTGGAGTGTCTCGCCGAAGCAAAATCCAAATAAGGAACCTCTCCGACACATGCCTACTTAACTAGTTGATCATGGAGATAAGCATAACATGCATAAACAAGACAAACAATCAAACACTCACACAAGATAACTAAACAAATAACAAAATCTCCTACCTACCTCGATTCACCTCTATAAAGTCTCAACCTGTATCCAGGGGAGAAATCATAGAACAACTAGTTCCATTTTGAACTAGAAGTAAGATAGCCTTACAATTTTATTTGCTTGCTATCACACCAAACCGACCAAAATATATTTACTCGCATAATGTACATAAAACAAGAGAAAGGAAAAATAACATCTCTCTACTCCCAACGTCGTTAAGGTTCATGCGTGGAGCGTCCTGCAAAAGCGGAATCCAAACAAGGAACCCCTCTTATGCATTACTACTTAACTTTGTTGGTTGTGGAGATAAGTCATAACATCCACATACAATGCAATTTACACATACTACATGCACATTTTAGAAAATCATCACTCGTTTCATAACGAGTGAGGAAAAATAGAACTTCCACACCAAGGAAGTCATATAAGTATTCTTCCTATAATGACGTCAATACAACAACAAGCTCAATACACACACCCGAATCTACAATAGATAAAATACTACTAAGTCTTATAATAGGGAATACACCACCCACTAATAAGGTGGAATTCCCATCCACATTCTTGCCAACCACTCCGCATCCTAGCCCTTACTCCGACTCTGGTCGACAACAATTACCCACGTAGTCCCTCTTACTTCCTCAGTAAAAGAGGACACGCTCTCGACCTCCTCTTCCTCAGTTCAATGAAACCTCCCCAGGCGTATGTCTACCAACGGGGTTTCATGATCTTACTCCATTAGAAGTGTTAACGCCACCTATCCTGGAGCCTATCATTTCCTGGTGCACGGTCTCCCTAACCGTACAACACCTTATTTCCCATCGGTCTTTAACCGAACATTTGTGAACATTCGAGAATCCACCTTCTCCTCAGTCCAGTTATCCCAGAGAAACTCGCCAATGCAAGTATCCACCGGGTTTCTCTATGGGCCAAACTTTCGGCACCCACGAATATGGTGACCATGTTCACCATCTCAGCACTACTTCTACGGGTGAAGGATTTTCCTCCATCCTACTTCAGGGCACTTCTCTACTTCAATTTAATGTCGCTTGAATTCTCAAGCTTAGTATCACTTTCTACTTCTAGCGGTACTTGGGAAACTACATCAACTGTAATTAGTAGTCGTAGTAGCAAGACAAGGAAGTGCAACAAAAAGGGAGCGACCTTCAAAGCGGTCCTCCTCCCCGACCACAATTTACAGTCCTTAGTAGTTCCTTCTCATGACGCACTTCTCCAATCAACCTGTTGTTCTCACACGAATGCGTAGAAGATTTTATAAGTTTTACCTCATGGCAGAAGAGCGAGATCTCACTAGAGAAATCAACAATCTTAATCCTAAGGCTTTATTTCAAATCAAAAGCAACGCTGAAAACGTAAGGCGTCCACACAGATTCCTAAGGACTCTAGAACCTGATGCTCTGATACCATCTGTGACACCCGATCCGAAATAAGGGGTGGCCAGCCCAATACTCCAATATAACGGAATCATAGATGGAATCATTCTCAGCATCTCAATAAAATATAGAGTATCCAGGACAACCACCCACTATTTCAGAAAACGGGTTGCCAAAAATTTTAAATTGAAAGTAAATAAAAGAAAACAAACAACCCATTTCCTGAAAAGATAAGGGAAACCACAAGGATGTATATATATCTATAACAACAGATAACAAATAAGAGGACCGAATATGTTATCGGTCCGCTGATTCTTACAACATGATTAAACAATTACAATAAATTTATATATTACATTACATTAATCAATTACAAAAGCTTGGGCCTCGCCCGAGTGAAAGAGACCCGATCTTAACTAGAATACAAAAATGAAAACGTCTATACCAAAAGTGTCCCGTAATACCAGCAATGCATCACGGCTTGACGAGGACATCAGAATAGGAATTCAAATCAGGCATCCTTGCGGCGGAGTACCTGAGCGGAGACAAGATGCATATGCAACAAGAAATATAAACGGGTCAGGGCCCGGTTCTATATGATTACCAGATGAATAAAAAGTATGACAGTTATGAATGATGAATCATGATGAGAGATATAACTATCTAACTACACAATTTAAAACATAAACTAAGCAGGAAGACAAAACAATTAACATTAATCTGAAAACTTATCATGTGTACCAATTATCTCATATATCTTTTCCCTAATAGGAAATATATGTGAAATCACAATGTTATGCTCTTCATGGCATTTTTATCTCACTTTTACATTTTGGTAAAAATCCTTTCCTTATTAGGAAAATAATCTTTTTCAAATGCTCTTTGTGGCATTTATATGTGCTCTTTGTGGCACTACAGTATGCTCTTTATGGCATATAATCCATCAAATCCAACTTGATTATATATATATATATATATATATATATAATGATTCTAAGACCGCCCGTCCGGGTTTCCCCACTGTGCGCGCCCCTGAATGACCATTATCTTCCAGGGCCTATCATAAGACAACCTGGGCACCTATAACGCAAAACGTCGGGAAGCGGCCATGTGCCTGCGGGATAGTCAAGACCACACCCGAAATCTCCTACCCATCGCAGAAAAATATACAACAATAAACGCTCACATGGCCTATGGACTATATCCACCCTGCGTTAATTTGCCAGGGGGCATCACCTCACACGCGATCTTCCCTTATGATGTCATTTAGAGAGGTGTGTTTGTTTTTATTTATCATTTTCAAAAATCAAGTAGATTTTCATTTACCAGTTTCATGATTAAGTAAATTATCATTTACTAAAATCAATACCATTTCCATTTCATTTCATTTCCATGTATATGTTTCATTTCATCCGAAACCATTACTATTTACTTTTGGTAAATAACATAACTTATTATCTGGAGCCATACTATAGCTTATATCGACACTACAACCTCAAAGGAGTAAATAACCTATTGATTATCTCCAAGCATTTTAGGGTATTATTTTAAAACCCCAAGATTATCATCTTTCAAAGGAATGAATGAACTTTCAATTTATTCTCCAAACTCACCTTTATGGTGTTATGATGAACCCCCAAGGTTAACATAGCTCAATTGAGCTTCCAAAATCTCCCAACATTCTTTTGGGGTGATAATATAAACCATCAAAACTAATATAGCTCAATTGAGCTTCTAAAGTCTCCCAAACATAATACTACATCTCCTAGTTTTATGAAAATCAACTAGAAGAAAAATGCCCTAACTTCAATTGGCACATCCCCGGAAAACCCCACCAAAACCATTTCTAATCTAGGGTAGCATCTCAACTCATCTAGAACTCTAGGACTCTAAGTCTACTTCATTCAAGAAGGTTCCTAGTTCCTATAGAGAAGAAAAAATCTAGGAAACAAAAATAAGTTTTAAAGTGGAAAACAGGGGACCGGTCCCGAGACCGCGGTCGACTGCGTCTCAAGGTTTTGCCTACGGAGGAAAGCAGAAAGCTCAAAATGATGTAGTCGGTCGACCGGTCAAAGGACCGTGGTCGACCGCGCAAGAATTTTATGCCTTTGTGGGAAAGCAGTAAGCCTGCCCCGAAGGCCCGGTCGACCGGTCCTGAGACCACGGTCGACCGGTCGTAGCAGACCTAGGGTTCTTTCACCTTCAAAAACTACACCCAAATGATGATTTACATTTTCCCAAATCTCAAACCTTGTCCATCTTAAACTCCACCAACAATTTTTATCTACCCAAAGATTTTCCTATATGATTTATAACCATCAAGACCCACAATTTCTTTAACATAAATCAAGATTAGGGTTTAAATCCCACAAATTCCACATTTAAACCATAAATGAAAATACACAACTATCATACAATTTATACATCTTAAATCACATATTTTGCAAGTAGAATACTTGCCTTAGGGTTGATATTTCTGATTTATTTGTAGAAGAAGCATCAATCCATCTTAAATCTTCATTTTCTCCCTTCTTCCTCCACTTTTCTCTTCCTCTCTCTTTCCCTCTCATTCTCTCTAGGGCTTAAGACCTAAAATAGAGAAATTAAGGGATTTAACAGACTTAAATCGTGGCTTAACATAAGTCTCCCCACTTAAGTGGTTAATACCACATGAAAATGACTCGCAATTACGCGTTTGAGTTAAAACCAGGTAAAAGTGCCCGAAACTCAAAAATGCAATATGGCACTTATTTTGACTGTCACGCACATCCCGGGACTAACTACGCCCTCTAAAATGGCATCCGGCAATTTTCTAAACCACTTTAAATTCCAGTTTCAATTAAACCATAATGTGATTTAAAACACATAGCACTATAAAACATATAATAGAATGATATTTACTTTCTCATGCCGTAAATATGCAATAACCCAGCAAATATTAACTTTCATTTCATAAAATTAATATTTACTCCAGTTCCAACATTTTACGTAATTACCTTATGCGATAAAATTAATATAAAATGAGCCTTCCAGAATCGAGGGTTGTTACATACTCCCCCCCTTAAGAGGGAATTTTGTCCCCAAAATTCGGGCATACCCAAACCTCATAAAGGGTATACTACTCTAAATTAGGATTCTACTATCCTGAGCAAACCCCTCGTCATCACAGTCATCCTAAATGGACCCGGACTAAGGTCGACTTTATCGATCTCAGCCTACATCATTTGTGCTCTAGCGTAGCACAAAGCGTTCTTCCCTAACTATCAATTCTACCGTCTTCTAACGGAAGAAGATACCCTCATAACTCGGCATAGACCGCTTTACTCCCTCCTCGGGGATGTTTATACCAACTCTAATTGGTTTAACCCCAACACTACTCAACTTTCTTCGCATTGACGTATCCCATCATGGCGTATGGCTCAAAAGCCAAATCTTTAAAGAAATGTTCCGAGACCACTCCAAGTCTAAGGAACATATTACCCTTTGGTTCCATTCAACGAGTATGCGAATTACTCAACCGACTACACTAGGCCACTCACGGTTCCAAGCCTTAGGAAATGATCCATAAGGCCATTCAAAGCCTAATGTTTGTACGGGAATTTCCCTCCATGCCGTTATGCTCTCAATAGCTATCTGTCCTAAGGCGCACATTCCAGGTATGCCTTTCGGCATTAAGTCAACTTCCTCTATTCATCAATCCTCTTTAGGGTGGTAAGGTATACTCCATTCCCATATGGTTCCCATTACCTCATGGAAACTTGTACCCAACCTCCGATACGAATATATAGTCTCAGTCCACCCTATTTTAATAAGCACCTCCTACGGTTCTACCATTCCTCAACCGAGAATGGGGTGTACTCTTCTACATCTAGTTTGTCTATAATGGACGGAAAAGTAACGATTTGGTCGAACGATCAACAATTTTCTCAAAGGGGATCATAACCATAACGGTTTTGGCCCTTCAATACAACCGTCAATGAATATACCCCTCTTCATTCCACCGATACTCTTCTTCGCATTAGTAGGTGAAATGGTTGATCACCGACCGGAATGCTCTCGTTACAGAGTCTTTCGAGTCATGCTCGTTTCATTTGGATTTCCATGCCAACACAAATATCTCCGACGAGTTTCTTACTCGACGCATCTACTACCCCAATCGCATTTCCTTAGCGAATGAGAAAATACCCAATCACTAGTTCTTCTGAAATCCGACCACTAACTCGATTTCTCCCGCGACCTATTGCAACAACTTGTTGCTTCGCGAGAAAGACTAAGTTTCCTTGCCCATGAAGTAGTGCCTCCATTTCTTTAAGGCAATTTCCACAGCAATGAATTTTAAATTCAAGCGTGGGATAATACTTCCCAAAAGTTTAGGCTTGTGAGACGCATAGACGACGAGTCCATGCTCCAGTATTAATACTTCCCGCTCCTGGCAGAGACTTATTCATTTAACCCACTCCCGATATCACTATCATGAGCTCAGGAGTGAAGGTCAGCCCGTCCCTTAACTCCCCGTAAGTAAAGTCGCCACGTAGCAACATATCTAAGAAAGGCCTTATATTCTTCGGCCAAACCACCCAAACCTCTCGAGACCCCATAAATCTCGTTCCTAGGGATCTAATCCCACATAGAGTTAACCCACAACTCATTCGTGGTCAACTCCTTACCGCCTTCCTAAATCAACATCACCTTCCCTAAGGGCCTTATGTTATAATAAACCTAAGGTCGATCTACCAGTATACATCCTACCTAAGTCGTAGATAGATAATACCAAATATATCCCTAGTGTCCTAGACCTATCTCAACTTCTGACAATTCGCTCGGTTTTGTGCGTGGGACGTCTCGCCGAAGCGAAATCCAAACAAGGAACCCTCCCGTTACACTACTACCTCGCATCGTTGGTCATTAAGATGTGACGGTCTAAGACACATGATCGGGATCGGTACAATTCTAATTTACAATCCTACTTACCATAGCATCTTTTAAAGATCTTAACTGATCAGACATTCACTTCCTGTGGAGTCTTTTAGATACATATCCCCCTTATAAAAACAAGGCCTTCTTATCAAGGCATAATCCCGAAGTCTCAATCCGACTTCGTATCACAGTCTCCCTCACATCGATCAGAGGAGAGAACTATATACAGTGCTTCTATCTCGCACTTTAATAGCCCTTAATCACTCTTCTACGTGATTCTCGGCTAATCTTCCAATCCCACTTCCAACAACAAAATAAATAAAGTAAAAGTGAAAGAAAGGATAGCGTCTCTCCAATCACAGCATCGTTAAGTGTTCATGCGGTGGAGTGTCTCGCCGAAGCAAAATCCAAATAAGGAACCTCTCCGACACATGCCTACTTAACTAGTTGATCATGGAGATAAGTGTAACATGCATAAACAAGACAAACAATCAAACACTCACACAAGATAACTAAACAAATAATAAAATCTCCTACCTACCTCGATTCACCTCTATAAAGTTTCAACCTGGGGGTGAAATCATAGAACAACTAGTTCCATTTTGAACTAGAAGTAAGATAGTGCTATCACACCAAACCGACCAAAATATATTTACTCGCATAATGTACATAAAACAAGAGAAAGGAAAAATAACATCTCTCCACTCCCAACGTCGTTAAGGTTCATGCGTGGAACGTCCTGCAAAAGCGGAATCCAAACAAGGAACCCCTCCTATGCATTACTACTTAACTTTGTTGGTTGTGGAGATAAGTCATAACATACACATACAATGCAATTTACACATACTACATGCACATTTTAGAATATCATCACTTGTTTCATAACGAGTGAGGAAAAATAGAACTTCCACACCAAGGAAGTCATATAAGTATTCTTGCTATAATGACGTCAATACAACAACAAGCTCAATACACACACCCGAATCTACAATAAATATAATACTACTAAGTCTTATAATAGGGAATACACCACCCACTAATAAGGTGGAATTCCCATCCACATTCTTGCTAACCACTCCGCATCCTAGCCCTTACTCCAACTCTGGTCGACAACAATTACCCACGTAGTCCCTCTTACTTCCTCAGTAAAAGAGGACACGCTCTCGGCCTCCTCTTCCTCAGTTCAATGAAACCTCCCCAGGCGGATGTCTACTAATGGGGTTTCCTGGATCTTACTCCATTAGAAGTGTTAACGACACCTATCCTGGAGCCTATCATTTCCTGGTGCACGGTTTCCCTAACCGTACAACACCTTATTCCCCATCGGTCTTTAACCGAACATTTGTGAACATTCGAGAATCCACCTTCTCCTCAGTCCAGTTATCCCAGAGAAACTCGCCATTGCAAGTATCTACCGGGTTTCTCTATGGGCCAAACTTCCGGCACCCACGAATATGGTGACCATGTTCACCATCTCAGCACTACTTCTACGGGTGAAGGAATTTCCTCCATTCTACTTCAGGGCACTTCTCTACTTCAATTTAATGTCGCTTGAATTCTCAAGCTTAGTACCACTTTCTACTTCTAGCGGTACTTGGGAAACTACATCAACTGTAATTAGTAGTCGTAGTAGCAAGACAAGGAAGTTCTACAAAAAGGGAGCGAACTCCAAAGCGGTCCTCCTCCACGACCACAATTTACAGTCCTTAGTAGTTCCTTCTCATGACGCACTTCTCCAATCAACCTGCTGTTCTCACACGAATGCGTAGAAGATTTGATAAGTTCTACCCCATGGCAGAAGAGCGAGATCTCACTAGAGAAATCAACAATCTTAATCCTAAGGCTTTATGTCAAATCAAAAGCGACGCTGAAAACGTAAGGCGCCCACACAGATTCCTAAGGACTCTAGAACCTGATGCTCTGATACCATCTGTGACACCCCGTGATCCGAAATAAGGGGTGGCCAGCCCAATACTCCAATATAACGGAATCATAGATGGAATCATTCTCAGCATCTCAATAAAATATAGAGTATCCAGGACAACCACCCACTATTTCAGAAAACGGGTTGCCAAAATTTTTAAATTGAAAGTAAATAAAAGAAAACAAACAACCCATTTCCTGAAAAGATAAGGGAAACCACAAGGATGTATATATATCTATAACAACAGATAACAAATAAGAGGACCGAATATGTTATCGGTCCGCTGATTCTTACAACATGATTAAACAATTACAATAAATTTATATATTACATTACATTAATCAATTACAAAAGCTTGGGCCTCGCCCGAGTGAAAGAGACCCGATCTTAACTAGAATACAAAAATGAAAACGTCTATACCAAAAGTGTCCCGTAATACCCGCAATGCATCACGGCTTGACGAGGACATCGGAATAGGAATTCAAATCAGGCATCCTTGCGGCGGAGTACCTGAGCGGAGACAAGATGCATATGCAACAAGAAATATAAACGGGTCAGGGCCCGGTTCTATATGATTACCAGATGAATAAAGAGTATGACAGTTATGAATGATGAATCATGATGAGAGAGATAACTATCTAACTACACAATTTAAAACATAAACTAAGCAGGAAGACAAAACAATTAACATTAATCTGAAAACTTATCATGTGTACCAATTATCTCATATATCTTTTCCCTAATAGGAAATATATGTGAAATCACAATGTTATGCTCTTTATGGAATTTTTATCTCACTTTTACATTTTGGTAAAAATCATTTCCTTATCAGGAAATTAATCATTTTCAAATGCTCTTTGTGGCATTTATATGTGCTCTTTGTGGCACTACAGTATGCTCTTTATGGCATATAATCCATCAAATCCAACTTGATTATAAATAGTTATATATATATATATATATATATATATATATATATATATAACGATTCTAAGACCGCCCGTCCGGGTTTCCCCACTGTGCGCGCCCCTAAATGACCATCATCTTCCAGGGCCTATCATAAGACAACCTGGGCACCTATAACGCAAAACATCGTGAAGCGTCCATGTGCCTGCGGAATAGTCAAGACCACACCCGGAATCTCCTACCCATCGCAGAAAAATATACAAAAATAAACGCTCACATGGCCTATGGACTATATCCACCCTGCGTTAATTTGCCAGGGGGCATCACCTCACGCGCGAACTTTCCTTATGATGTCATTTAGAGAGGTGTGTTTAAACCATTTTATTTATCATTTTCAAAAATCAAGTAGATTATCATTTACCAATTTCATGATTAAGTAAATTATCATTTACTAAAATCAATACCATTTCCATTTCATTTCATTTCCATGTATATGTTTCATTTCATCCGAAACCATTACTATTTACTTTTGGTAAATAACATAACTTATTATCTGGAGCCATACTATAGCTTATATCGACACTACAACCTCAAAGGAGTAAATAACCTCTTGATTATCTCCAAGCATTTTAGGGTATTATTTTAAAACCCCAAGATTATCATCTTTCAAAGAAATGAATGAACTTTCAATTTATTCTCCAAACTCACCTTTATGGTGTTATGATGAACCCCCAAGGTTAACATAGCTCAATTGAGCTTCCAAAATCTCCCAACATTCTTTTGGGGTGATAATATAAACCATCAAAACTAATATAGCTCAATTGAGCTTCTAAAGTCTCCCAAACATAATACTTCATCTTCTAGTTTTATGAAAATCAACTAGAAGAAAAATGCCCTAACTTCAATTGGCACATCCCCGAAAAACCCCACCAAAATCATTTCTAATCTAGGGTAGTATCTCAACTCATCCCGAATTCTAGGAATCTAAGTTTACTTCATTCAAGAAGGTTCCTAGTTCCTATCGAGAAGAAAAAATCTAGGAAACAAAAATAAGTTTTAAAGTGCAAAACAGGGGACCGGTCGACCGGTCTCGAGACCGCGGTCGACCGCGTCTCAAGGTTTTGCCTACGGAGGAAAGCAGAAAGCTCAAAATGATGTAGTCGTTCGACCGGTCAAAGGACTGCGGTCGATCGCGCAAGAATTTTATGCCTTTGTGGGAAAGCAGTAAGCCTGCCTCGAAGGCCCGGTCGACCGGTCCTGAGACCATGGTCGACCGGTCGTAGCAGACCTAGGGTTCTTTCACCTTCAAAAACTACACCCTAATGGTGATTTACATTTTCCCAAATCTCAAACCTTGTCCATCTTAAACTCCACCAATAATTTTTATCTACCCAAAGATTTTCCTATATGATTTATAACCATCAAGACCCACAATTTCTTTAACATAAATCAAGATTAGGGTTTAAATCCCACAAATTCCACATTTAAACCATAAATGAAAATACACAACTATCATACAATTTATACATCTTAAATCACATATTTGCAAGTAGAATACTTGCCTTAGGGTTGATATTTCTGATTTATTTGTAGAAGAAGCATCAATCCATCTTAAATCTTCATTTTCTCTCTTCTTCCTCCACTTTTCTCTTCCTCTTTCTTTCTCTCTCATTCTCTCTAAGGCTTAAGACCTAAAATAGAGTAATTAGGGGATTTAAAAGACTTAAATTGTGGCTTAACATAAGTCTCCCCACTTAAGTGGTTAATACCACATGAAAATGACTCGCAATTACGCGTTTGAGTTAAAACCAGGTAAAAGTGACCAAAACTCAAAAATACAATATGGCACTTATTTTGACTGTCACGCACATCCCGGGACTAACTACGCCCTCTAAAATGGCATCCGACAATTTTCTAAACCACTTTAAATTCTAGTTTCAATTAAACCATAATGTGATTTAAAACACATAGCACTATAAAACATACAATAGAATGATATTTACTTTCTCATGCAGTAAATATGCAATAACCCAGCAAATATTAACTTTCATTTCATAAAATTAATATTTACTCCAGTTCCAACATTTTATGTAATTACCTTATGCGCTAAAATTAATATAAAATGAGCCTTCCAGAATCGAGGGTTGTTACATTTAACTAGAGCTAATTCTCGTCGTTCATCAGCTAAGTCAAGTTTAGTGAACAATGCTTCATCATTATGGCCTTTGTCGACCAACTTAGACCTCATGGTAGGGAGACCAGCTTCTAGTGGGATAACTGTTTCCATTCCATATGTAAGTGCAAATGGTGTTTCCCCAGTTGCTCGCCTTGGGGTGGTGCGGTTGGCCTAGAGGATGTGGGGTAATTCGTTTGCCCAAGCTCATTTGGCTCGTTCCAAGCGTTTCTTTAGTCCATTGATCACTGTCTTGTTGGAAACCTCGGATTGACCATTGCTCTGGGGATATGCTACAGAGCTGAAGTAATGCCTAATTCCATAATCGTCGCAAAAACTTTGGATGGGGCCACTCTCGAACTAGGTCTTGTTATCAATATTGATTATCGTGGGTATGCCGAAGTGGGTAATTATGTTTCTCCAAATAAACCTCATTATGTCTTCGTCCCTGATGTTCGCTAGTGGTTATGTCTCTATCCACTTAGTGAAGTAGTCTATGACGACCTACAGATACTTTCCATTGCTTGCTTAGTAGGCAGAGGACCTGCGATGTCCAATCCCCACTAGGCGAAGGGCCATGAGCTAGTTAATGACTTTAGGTTACTGGCGAGATGGTGGACCATGGGTGAGTGTCTTTGGCATTTTTCGCACTTTCGAATGTAGACTTCGACATCCTTCTGCATGTATGTCCACCAATACCCTTCATTTATTACTCGAAAGGCTAGCGACCTTCCTCCTGTGTAACTTTCACAAATTCCCTCATGAAGTTCGTACTAGGGGTGGAAGCGGTACGGGTTTTTACCGTACCGTACCGTTTTGGTCCAAAAAAAATGGTTTTGGTTTCATATATTAAAATACCAGAAACCAGTCTTACCGAAACTGAAATTACCGCAAAAAAGTTGGTTGGTTTTGGTTTTAATATTTAAAAAACTGATTTACCGAAATTATCGTACCGAATTTACTAAAACTAGAAAAAACCGTACCGAAATTACCATACCGTACCGAATTTATCGAAACCAGAAAAAACCGTACTGAAATTACCGTACCGTACCGAATTTACCAAAATTACCGTACCGAATTTACCAAAACCAGAAAAATGTTGGTTTTGGTTTTAATATTTAAAAAAGTTGGTTGGTTTTGTTTTTGGTTTTGGTTTTTTGGGACTTTTAGTGTTCTTTACAGAAACCAGAAACCAGAAAAAACCAGAATTTACCGAAACCAGAAGAAACCAAAAAAAAAACAGAATTTATCGAAACCAGAAGAAACCAGAATTTATCGAAACCAGAAAAAAACCAAAATTACCAAAAAAATCGAAATACAAGTCGGTTTGGTTTTGGAATTGATTTTGGTGTACCGGGTGGTAAACTGGTACGGTTTGGTTTTACCATCTAGAGTTTGGTATTGGTATTGGTATCTACTATTTACCGACCAAACCGTACCGCTTACACCCCTAGTTCGTACAGAACTTACTCGACGTCTTGTGGATGAACGTACTGAAGTTAGGGTCCGGTGAAGAATCTCTTATACAACTTCCCATCAGGAGATAAGTGAAAGCGAGCAGCTTTGACTCTTATCTAATGAGCCGACCTCTTGTCACTAGGCAGTATATCACTTCGTAAGTAGTCTGTAGTGGGGTCTATCTAGTTTGGAGCCTTTTATGTGGAGAATCATCTCGGTATTCAGCAACTCAGTAGTTTAATCAATGCTGGGTTACGCGAGGAAATCTATTTGGATTGTTTTTCTCAAGTCAGAGTCTATTGCTGAACTCAAAGCTTCTAGGGCGTCTACATGGCTTTTTTATCCTCTGGGGAACTACTGAACATCCACTTGATCAAAGTTAGCTATTAGTCCCTTCACAATGGTGAGATAAGCTACCATACTTTCATCCTTTGCATTAAAATCACCGTTTATCTGGTTGAATACCAGCTAAGAGTCACCGAAGACTTGAAGGTGCCTTTCCCCTAGCAATTGTGCTTTGTGTAACCCAGCGATCATCACCTCGTATTCTGCTTCGTTGTTCGAGGCTTCAAATCCCAGTCTGATTCCCTTCTCGAGTATTGTGTTTTTTAGAGTTACTAGTATGATACCTACTCTTGCCCCTTGAGTTGGAGGCTCCATCAATGCATAAGGTGCAAACGCTCGATTCCTTCAATCTCTCCATTGATCGACTGATCGAAAGGTTGTTCTCCTATGAAATCAACGATGAAATCAGCTAGGATCTACACCTTGATGGTTGTTCTTGGTTAAAAGTGAATATCAAACCTTTCGAGCTCAACTGACCACTTTAACAGTCAGCCAGAGAGGTCTGCTTTCCTCAGAACAGCCTTTAAAGGGTGCGAAGTAACCACGAAGATGGAGTGGGCCTCAAAATAATGCTTCAGTTTCCTCGAGGCTATCACCAATGCGTAGGCGAAATTCTCCAATGGCAGGTATCACTGCTCGGCTTCCAAAAGAGTCTTACTTGCATAGTAGAATAGATATTGGCCTCCCTTTCTTTCACATACAAAGGTGGAGCTCACAGCATGGTTTGACACAGTGAGGTAGAGGTATAAAGGATCGCCCTCTCTAGGAATCACATGCAAAGTGGTCCTTTCGAGATAGGCCTTGAGTTCTTCTAAGGCTCTAGAGCAGTCCCCGTTCCATGTCATGCCCTTATTTCTTTTCAACAACTGAAAGAATGGTTGACATCATTCTGAGGATTTTGAAATGAATCGATTGAGCATGGCGAGAATTCCGGTGAACTTCTGTACATCTCTTACTATTTGAGGGGGCTGACCTTTGTTAATGGAGTCAATATGGTCGGGGTTTGCCTCTGTTCCTCTCTTGCTGGCCAAGTATCCAAGGAATTTTCCTGACTGGACACCGACAGAACACTTACTTGCATTGAGTTTCATTCGGTATTTCCTGGGGATATCGAAAGTCCTCGCCAGGTCAGATAGGTAACCGTCTTTAAGCTTGCTCTTGACGAGTTTGTCATCAATGTAAACTTCTATAGTATCCCCTATTTTCTCTTTAAACATCTTTGTAACTAGCCGCTGATACATTGCTCCTGCATTCTTAAGACCGAAGGGCATAACTTTATAACAATACAAACCAACAGTGGTTATGAAGGAGGTCTTATCTTGGTCCGGCACGTGAAGGGGGATTTGGTGGTATCCAGAGTAAGCATCTAAAAAGATCATCCTCTCACGAGCTACTATACCGTCGACCAGTTGATCAATCTTTGGAAGGGAGAAACTGTCTTTAGGACAAGCCCGGTTGAGGTCGAGAAGTTGATACAAACTCTCCATTTTCCAATGCTTTTAGTAACTGCTACCGGGTTGGATAACCATTTAGAGAACTAAACCTACCTCCCGTATGGCACATGCATCCAGTAGCTTTCCGACCTCTCTCTACTACTTTAGCTTTCTTCGGGACTATTCGATGAGCCTTCTGTGTGACTGGCTTGAAGGTTGGGTCGATATGTAATCGATGACAAGCAATGGTGGGATCAATACCAAGCAACTCGTAGGGTTTCCATGCAAAAACATCCAAATTTCTTCAAAGGAGGGTGACTAATTCTTTCTTCTCGCGATCGGTCAAACAAGTACCAATCAAAAACTTTTTCTCAGTCGAGCTACTTCCAACAGTGGCTTCTTTTACGTCTTCAATGAATCTCTCAGAGGGATGGAGCCTGGTCTCCCTCACTCCTGGTCGGTTGTACCATAGCTGCTATTTGGAGGGTATTAACCCCTCTTAGGATTCTTCCTTTCTTTTTTATTCATCATTTTTCCTTTCCTACTTGGGGCGAATGGACGCGATAAAACATTTATTGGCCATGGCCTGGTCACCATGTATCTCAACCACTCCCCGATTTTTTATACACTTCATCTATTGATGGTACGTTGAGGGTATGACCTTTATTATATGGAGCCACCCTCTGTCGAGGATGGCATGGTACGAATATTTAATGTCAATTACTAGAAACTCGACCATTTTTGAAATGTTTCCTGCCCTGACTGGCACGACAATCTTCCTCAAAGGAACTATAATCTTCCCAGCGAAGCCGACCAATGGAAGAGTGGCTTCCTTAAAGTTGGCTATACTCAGTTTCAACTTCCTGAATAACTCTAGGTACATCACTTCGGATACCTTGGTCAACGAACAACCTGTCGACATCCCAGTTGTCTATCCTGAGTGTGATGACCAGCGCATCATGATGACTCAATCAAGTCTTCATCACTGAAAATAATGTGCTTATTTTAATCGATATCCTCCGATCGTCGCCGCTTCTCGGCCTGAGTTTTGGCTAGGTAAATCTGAAAGGCCTGCATAATGGTAGTAAGTTTCTTTACTTCCATCTGAGCTACATTCCCTTGAATTTGCTTGAGGTCTGACGCCCTATGTATCATCACGAACTCGTGGCAGATATCCTCCTTGAGAACGTTATCAGGTCTTTGTTCGCCATTCGCTGCTACCTTTTATTCCTTCTTTTCCATAAACTCATTAAGATGGTCGGTTTGGGCCAACTCTTTGAGATAAGATTTAAGGGCTTTACAATATTCAGTTTTGTGGTCTCCTTCCTTGTGAAAGGCGCACCTCAATGCGTCATTCCGCTTGGAGGGGTCTCCTCCTATCTTCTTCGGCCACTTAATAAAGGGCTCTTCTTTGATCTTAGCAAGAATCTTGTATATTGGCTCCTTAAAGACTATATTCACAGCCTGAAATGCCTTCGAGGCGTCATTTTTGCTTCCATTCTTGGAGCCATTTTTGCTCCCATTCATCTTCCCTTTCTACTGAGGTTCGCTATTCTCGACTCTTTTCCCAGCCTTTACGCGACCATTATTCCCTGCATTAAGATGGGTCACATCCTCGAATTTAGTGTACTTATTAATGAGAGCCATTAAGTCGTCGATAAATGTAGCCTCCTTCTTAGTTAAGGACTGGTGCATGAGGCAGAAGCTCGGCAAATTAATTTTAAAGGATGCTACAGCGGCCTACTCCGAGCAATCTTAGAATTCATTAAACACTTACCAATACCTCTTCGCGTACTCTTTGAGGTTCTCTTGTAACTTCTTCTTCATAGTAAGTAATGCATCCATCATCTTCGGGTGGGAGATGCTTGTTATAAAATGAGTTGTAAATTGCTCAGCTAAAGATTTAAAATTTCTGATAGACCTATGTGGTATCTTCTCAAACCACTTTTTAGCCACATCGTGCAAGCTCTCAGGGAAGATTTGACACATGAGCGCATCATTATCACTCCATAGAATCATAGCTTGTCGGTATTTCCTGACATGGTCAATGGGGTCAGTCTTCCCATCATAAATCTTGAACCTAAGAATCGCGAACTTCTTTGGGGCCTCTTCTTCTTCTATTTCCTTTTAAAAATGGGACTTCATCTGGGTTTTGAGAGCTCGCTTAGCTATCTATCTAGTAGATCTTGTAACGACGACCAGAACTCCATCTCCCTTCGAACCAAAGTTCGTATGTCATCGTTCTGTCGACCAGAACTCCTGTAACGGCAAACTGGTTGCAGTCGTTCGAAATGGTCATCATATGACCAGTGCTTCTCAGTTATTTCTAACCCATGTCTCGGGCTCCTTCCTCGGCTGTGATATTTTCTCACCAGAGGGTTAGGAGTCCGATTATGGAGTCGCCTTGTGCTTCGACGAAGTTCTCTCTCCATTCTTTCCAATTGCCTCTTGAGGCGAGCATTTTCATCTTACTGTTGGCGAGTAGCCTCCTCCTACTCTTGGAGTCTAGCTTCATAGGCGTCTATTAATCTAGAGATCTGCGTGGACCTGGGGGCTCATGGCTTTCTTCGAAGACTTGCCTCTCCTGGAGAAGTCTTGGGTTTGAATGACGAAGCTCAGACCTTACCCTTTAAGGTTTAGGCTACGCTGAATGTCAGCTACTTGAGGGACAAAACTGTTATGATGGGACATCGCTGGTTCTTGTTGATGAAGGTTTTTGTAGGAATAACTATCGATTCTGATAGACGGCGCCAATTGCAATGACAAAAATCACAACACAAATAATAATGAAAGAAAACAATCACCAAGAAAATAAGAACAGCAAACAATCACACTCACGACATAAAAATATATGTGGTTCGGTAACTTGTCTACATCCACGGAGAGATCTACTGTTTTTATTAAGTAACTCTCAAGAAGGTTTTTGCTAGATGCCCCTATGCCTCGGGCAAGGGGTACAATATATACTCAATTAATTAAAAGTGCTAGTAATTATCACGTTGAGCCTGTATCCCTTGAATATCTCCCCGAGATATTTGGGGTAGACTCGATCATATTATCAAATGTAAATGCGTAACCAAGGCTCATAATTTGGTCCAAAAACCTAATTAACTCACTTGGGCCTGGCCGACTACTTTTATGGGCTTGATCGACACAATAGGCACCCACATTTACCAAAGCAAATTATTATTTCTAGACATTTTATTTCATAAAATGTTTAACACCAATATTTCTAGAAAATACACATTTTCATAAAAACACCATCTTTTAATATTCCAAAACCTTGAGATATTTACTTATTCTTTATTTTCAATAAAAATCATTTTCCAACATTTTTATTTTGTAAAAATATTTATTGTCTTTTTCACAACAATTATACAATTTAACTAAATGCACCCTACTCAAATTGTTTATCTACAAGACAACAATGTGTAAAAATAATTATTACACAAAGAGTAAGGTTTTCCCACCTCTAATTGCACTAATGGTGGTAGGAAAGTTGGTGTAGGAGGAGAAGCCCCCACCTCCAAAGGTGGCCTCAAGAGGTTAGGAATGCATCCTCCAAAAGCTCCAAAATACTTTTCTTCCAAGTTTCCTAGAAGACCCACTTCAACACTCACTTCAACTCCATTAAAACCCACCTTCATCTTCTCCAAAAATCCCCGAAGTATAATTCTCAAAATTCATAGATATTCTTTGTTAATGGTGGAAATGGGTATAAAGTGTTCAAATGTGGTGGAATACACTAAGAAAGTGGTGGGCAATGGTGGTTGGAGGTGGAAGACCACCCACCGCTCTCTATCCCCTTATTCCATTTTCTCTCAACAAAATAACCCAAATATACCCTTTTAAAACCTTTTCTAATGCCTAAATTCCCCTTTTGCCCAATCTGGGCTATTTTGGGATCGACAACACACAAAATAAACGCTCTAAATTGTGATAGCGCACAAGGGCAATCAGATTTAAAAACTCGACTTACGTCGTTCGAATGACCTGTCCTATGTCGTTCAAATGACTTAATATATGTCGTTCGAACTCTGGAGTCGCGCGACCTGCTACTATAAGTCGGTAGCACGTCGTTAGAAGCCCTGTATCTCGCGACCTTCACACTGTCGTTCCAACGACAGCCCCATGTCATTTGAACAACCCTTTTCCTTTTTCTTTTATTTTTCCCCAGTTTTCATCCATAATTCTTCTATAATTATAATTAATCCCTCCTCATATATAATTTAATTAATTTATCGGGGCGGGATATTACATTTTGGTATTCTGATACCATCCAAATAATGGAGTATGAAATGATCCACTTTCCCTTAATGATGAAGCATATGCCAAAACTTTCCCGAAACACATCCAAACTTCACGTCTCGCATCCCTAACACCTATAAAATCTCAATTAAACCTAAAAAAATATAATAATTGATAATAAAGTTAAAAAATATGATAAAAGAAATGTGAGGATATACAGGCTTTAAAATTCTAGATTTTACAAGTATAAAGGGTTAAAAATGCAATAACCGGGACTAATTAATCCCACACTAACGGATTCAAAATATGCACACACAAAAGAATGGGGGGATTGCTATGCAGTCATACCATTATGTGGTCACATACCAAACTACTTGACAGATCAAGTCAAAAACATCTCCCAGTTGCGAGACGATGACCGACTAAACTCAGGATCAAACATCGACCTATACATAACCAAATGCATCACTTAGGGGTGTAGTCCCCTGTCCCACAATCCATTTAAAAAAATAACCCCCGCCGATAGATTCCTCATGAGCCAAATATGTACATATGGTATGCTTCCAAGGAACACATAAGTATATAACATTAATATATATACTGACTATAATATTACAACTCACGTACCCTAATATCATTCGAATTCCAGAAATCAGAGTTTCCCAAAATATACGTAGGTTTACATACTTAAATCCCAACAAGGAGTTTCCTAAGATACTCTAAGTCCCCATATATATATATGTTTGTGTGTGTGTGCGTGTATGTGTGTGCGCGCGCGTGCGCGCAGGTGCGTTTAAAAAATCATTCAAACACCCCAACTAAAATCCACCGAAAACCTAACATGCTTGCCTCTTTACCAGACTCACGGGCACGGTCTGAGCAACGGCAGTTATGGCTTATCCAAACGTAGGCGTGGATAGAGACCTTGTGGGCACGGTCCTTGTGCAAAACTACCAATAATACATAGTTTTAACCTATGTGTCACCCCTAATCCCAATTTCCAATTTCTAGGTCTCCAATCCGCCATTGATGGTTGCCCAACCCTCACGTCTACACCAAAACATCTTCAGATTATCTGTAAATGTTTCTAAATCATAATATAACATTATAGGGTCATAATTTAACAATGATTCATCAAAATAATTCTTAAATCATCACTTTTGTCATCTCTAAATAAAGGCTCATTAACAGATTCGAGTTTTATTGTTAATATGTGTTTTCATCATCAAAATCTCCTCTAAATGCATGAATCGTCTCTATAATCCAACCCTAAATGTTTTATAGAATATTACATATGTTCTTATCATTAGTCCTTATTAATTTCGTATTTATAGTAGATTTAACAAGTCTAAATCCTTGATCCACATTTTCTAAATATAAAATATGTTTAATTCTCAGATCAGATCCTTACATGTGTCTAACACCAAATTGATTTATTACAATAATCAAAATATAAATAAATTACATATCAAACTATGATAGAGCAAGATATTTTATGTGTGCTAATGAAAGTTGAAGGTCCTAGCTTGAGTCTCCTTTGTGATCTCATAGTTCTTCTCAAAAACCCTCCTTAATTCTCCCAAATCTCCTCTCTTGCAAGAATTTGTGATTTTGGTTTAGGTAAATGAGTTAATGAGGGTTATTACTCCTAATAAACCTTAATCACGTAATTCCATAAAGGCCTAATTTTATACCTCCGTATGAGCCTAAAATGTTACCCATACTAACTCAAAACTTAGCCCAAAGGTATACCTACCCCTGGGGCCCAATCCAATAGACTAAGAATATATCTTTGAGACTATTTACCATCCTAGAGTCCGGTCTAAATGATTATACCTAACAACGTAAAATAAAATACATGTCTTAAATATTTTACAAGATAATAACACATAATTAATTTCACAAATTAATTCATTTATAACTAGAAATCTAGATGTCATATAACATGTTAGTCTAAATATCACATAAATTATGCATAAATTATTACAATCTCACACAAGTAATAGTTATTTATATTTAATAATTTATTCATGTAGGGGATATCATTCATATAATAATGCCAAATACCAATTCAGACCCAAAATATAAGTTCAATATGAAAGTAAACACATGAATTTATGTGGTTCAATAGGTTGACCTAGCTACGTCCACCAGGAAGGGAGAGCAGGGCTTTATTACTATAAGAGGAAGAAGATGACTTCGAGTGCTATGGATGATAGCTAAGAGTCCAAGATGTGGATATAAGAGTTTGTTAATCGATGCCCTAAGTCATTGGTTGTTGATATTTATAGATACGAGTGTCCTATAGTTCTAGGTCCTTTCTATAGTGATTGGTTGTTACCCTTGATCTTATCTTTGAAGTAATAAAGTAACAATAAATCTATATCTATCCAACTCGAACCGTCATCTCCTTTATTACTCCTTAGCATGTTCGTGAACTTTAGACGACTATATTATCGCAATCATTTAGTTCCACGTGTTATGACACGTGGCCTTCCCGACACAAGAATTATTGGGCTGAACTACCTCTCCTTCTGGGGTTATTGGGAACTCGACTATTAAAATGGCTAGAACCTTCCACTTAATGGTTGTTTGGGGCTCATAAATGATGTCAAAATGGCCCAACTCTAGTGATTACTTGGTCATCCTATTAGACATATCTGCTTTCTTTAATACCTTTTTTAGAAGAAAAGAAGTCAGGATGACTATAGTGTGAGCGTCAAAGTAATGGCACGACTTTCTTGAAGACGTTATAAGTTTTAGTTCTAGTTTTTCAATAGGGATGCATCTTATTTCTTATTCAAGGAAAGTATGACTGATGTAGTGGATTGATAATTGTTCTCCATCTTGATGCCGAAATACTGCTCCATTGGTTATATGTTGAGAGATGACTAGGTATAAGCAGGTATAAGTAGAGCTTCTCTCCACTAACTAATATTAATAATAAAGGAGGAAATATCAAGTGTTATCTATTTTTTTCAAGCGCTTATTGCAATCCTTTCTCCAAATTATTATATTTGCCTTCTTCAAGGCTTGAAAGAATGGACAACATTCCTCAAACGATCGTTATATGAACCAATTAAGGACGATTAACATCCCGATTAAGACTTGGATGTCCATAATATTAGTCGAATTCTTACATCTTAAAGGGCCTTGATTTAGTATAGATTGGCTTCAATACCTCTTTGCATCAAAAGGTATCCCCAAAACTTTCCAAAATTAACCCCGAAGCCACACTTAAACGCTTTCAACTTTATTTTGTAGTCCTCGAGAATTTTGAAGGTGTTGGAGAGATATCCGATGTTGTCAGTCGAATATTTTCACTTGTCGATCATATCATCAATATAAACCTCTATAGTTTAACCTGTTTGATTTTTGAACACCTTGGTCATAAGGCGTTGGTATGTTAATCCGGTGTTCTTAACGTCAAAAGGTATGACATTGTAGTAATAAATTTCCAGAGCTACGTTGAAGGAGCTTTTGTCACACCCTAAACCCAAATCCATCCTAATCATTTATTCACAATAATTAAATCATAATATACAACCAAATGAGATATAATTCATTTCATAATTATCATGTACAATGTACACAATGAACCTAAACATGTTTTCTATAGCATAACATAATTAACATCAGAGTCATAATTAAGCGAACTTACAATACTATGATTAACTAGTACCATCATCAAATTAAACCACTATAACTTAATATATACAAGTATGAGTGTAGTAAAATCATCTGTGTGACACTAACAAAAATTTTATATCAAAACCCAAGCTCTTTTTAACGGTGCAGCTCTCAAAATCACTGATCATATGATGTCCTAACTGGAAGTATACAAACCTGAAAAATATTAAAATATAAATATTAAACTATAAATCTTAGTGAGTTACTCTTTCCTATAATGAAATAACAGTTCTATATCAAAACTTTGAATATAAAGTCCAAATAATCCTGCCCGTTATGGCAATGAAAAATCCTGGAACAAAATTTCCAACAAATCCTTTTCGTAAGACAAAAGAAATCATTGGATCTTTGTCCAATTCCAATCCTAGATCATAAGACCCAACTATACCATATCATTCATGTATATGTATATATTAAACAATCATAAGTACGCTCATCTTGGCAACTTAATGGACTTTTCATTTGCCTTTGTTTGGCACTTGTTCAACCGGTTCTTCTTTTCTTCCTAACATTCTTACAATATTAGTATCATCATAAGAACATTAATAATCCAAAGAATAACTTAAATGTAACCCACTTCATAAGAATCATATGATCCCATTCAAATCATTTATCATAAATGAAGTTCCATCTAATTCATATTAAGATATTTAACATATCCAAACCATAGCATAAATCATAATAAACCATTTCAATTCCATCATGTAAATTACTGACTCATAGTTAATCAATATATATATATATATATCAAAGAGATATGGAAATATGGTCGAAAATATAATCAGTTTATAGTTAGCATATCATTTTATGCTTTTAATTGCTAAATTTCTATTCAATACCCCAAACATACTTTAATTTCTTCTTGTTAATTCAATCCTTGTCATATTAAATTTCCAAGATATAAGACAATGCATCATTTCAAGTTTCCTAGAGCAAGATATGCTCATTTATTTATAACATAGTAAATCAGCCATATAAGCTCCTCTAGTATGCAGTCAACTTCCAAGAATTTTTATGATTTTTCTGCACCATAACTTTATATGATCTTCCATATATATTTTTAGTACACATACTGAGCAATAAAAAATTAAAGTTTCATGATTTTTAGAGGTCATTTGCTATGTTAAAGTCTTTATGAAACTCAAGGCATATCTAAATAAATTGTTAAAATAACAACTACGTACCAACTTCCAATCATAACCAAGGTCTAACCACGAGGAGTTAAATTCTAATATTTGTATATTATTTGAATATATAAGTCTAATTTCATCTCCAAATGGAATTATTGAATTTCAGTAAGTATACAAGAAGTTATAGAAGCCTGAGTACACAAGGTTTCTAATCAAAGCAATATAAAGGGTTTACAGATTCAACTTTCTTTGAACTTGTATCTATCCATACATATACACCAAGGCATGAAAGTTTAGTGAAAAATTGATGATTTCTATCATTTTGTTCACTAATACAAAAATTAAACAAGATTTATTCCTTAGGAACTCTGTAAGGACATAATTTTATAAATGTTCGGGTAGTATCTAGGAATTTTCTATTTTCCTAGATCACAGTTTGTATGTCTAATACCGCTACATTCGGCATGTCTCTACACGATCTCATACGACGGCCTCAATTCGAATTTCGAGAATCAAGTATTCAACATCTCCATTATGTGTCCCACATCGGCCTCAATGACTTCACGTTCCACGATTTTAGGCACTTTATGCAAGTGGTACGCAAGAGAAGTCAAAACAGTGAAAGAAGACACGATATGAAAGTTCAAGGGCATTTTGGTAATTTATACACTCACCATCCAGAGGACTGGTCAACTGGAAAGTTGAAGTGCTCGACGCCACAAAGATACTGGAATAAACATCACCTCAATCCGAGCTACGGTGAAGAAGTTATGGCCTTTTGAAAATTGAGAAGAAAAATAATAATGGAGTGACGTAAATCTCTTTTTAGTCTTCATTATTTTTTTTGTCTTTCTCATTTTAAGGGTCTTGTCTTCATCATTTTAAGGCCTTTGTCTTCATCATTTTAAGGGTCTTGTCTTCATCATTGTAAGGACACAAATTTCCAATTGAGTTCATATATAGTTTTGGCTCAATTCCGGACAAAAACATTTATACATAGGATTGTATTTAATTGTAATATTCTCAAGCCTATGAAAAGTTTGTTTGAAGATGTAGAGGCAAATAGTATAAAGCTTCATCATTATGCCGGTTTGCGTGCCTCGTTTCTACGTTATCAAACTATGGTTCCATGCTCCCAAGGTATGAATGCAATATTATATATATAGGAGCTTGGAACAAGTTTAATTGGGTGTTAGGTTTAATTAAAACTGTGTTTTATTTTCAGAAAGAATTAAATAAAACTTTAAAATAGGTTTATAAAGTTTTCTGGGCTAAAATCGAATTTTCCAAACTTTCGGGAAGTTCGTTCGATATGTCGTTCGAACGAGATTGTCGTTCGAACCAGATGTCGTTCGAACGAGATTGCCAACGACTTTCCATTAACGCATAATGGAACTTCGTTCGAAATGTCGTTCGAACGAGATTGTCATTCTAACGAGATTTTTAACAAGTTTCTAACGAGTTCATACTGAAACTTAGTTAGAAGACTCGTTCGAACGAGAATGTCATTTCGTTCGAACGAGATGCCAGGCGGGAATAATTTTTGGCAGTTTTAAGCAGTTTTTCACCCACTTCCCCACTTATTTCTTAACCAACTTTTCACAGCATAACTATGTGCGGGAATCACTTTTGAAAAGCAATCTTTTTCATATCCTACTAACTCCTAGAGAGTGTTTTGAGAGTAAAATCAAAGAGGGAAAAAGATCATGTTTTGAGTGAGTTTTTATCAAAGAGAAAAATATACACCACTCTAGTTTACACCCAAATTAGTTTCTTCCAAGTTCCCATATTCATATATCTTGCTTGGAGATTGGCACCGGGTTCATCTCTTCCGTTCAAAGAGAAGTTTTGGGTTTTCTTCTACATCCCATAAAGAAAGAAGAAGAGGTTGTTGCAGCATTACCCACTTGGAGAAAGGCTCCTTGCTCGGGTGACGGTGACCATATAAAGTCCGATCGGTGGATTCCGAGACCGCGGTGGAGCTCCAAGGTTATCCGCTAGGAAGAGGTATCTACAAGAAGAAGCGTCGGGGCTTGAGAGGGATCGAGTCGTGTGTTGTAAGCCTTTCTGTCTTGTATTTGTAAATTTCGTACTTAGTGGATTTGTGGCTAGGGCCGTCCGAGGTTGTTTCCCGTTGTGGGTTTTTCCTAGTACATCGCGGCGTAATGGATTGATTGTTTATTTTATCTTTTGCAAAATCACCTAGAACACATGCTTAGGTAAAAAGATAAAAATTGGTTTAATTTAATCTCTACGTGTTTAATTTGGGCAATGTGTAGTTAACTTGGTTTAAGTGAAAATGATTTTAAAGCGTTAATTTAATTTCACTCGGTTTAATTTTAATTTGTTTAAGAAAATTGAAATTTGGAAATTCGTTTGTTTGTGAAACATTACACTTCTTTACGCTTCCGCTTCTTGATATATAGAAAAGGAAATAAGATTTTAATTGAGTCAAATACTTTCAAATTAGTATCAAAGCGATAAATTATTTCGTTAAGATCCTTTAAATAATTTTTGGCTAAAATGGAATTTTCCCCATTTTCTAAATTTCCTATTTTCGATGGTTCTAACTATGCGTATTGGAAAGTGCGAATGAAATCGGCACTAAAATCTATCGACGAGAGAGTTTGGATGTCTGTAGTTAACGGGTGGTCCCCACCAACTCACTTAGTTGAAAATGAACGTGTTCCCAAACCGGCCGATAGATGGACTGAGAATGAGTTTAAACTTTCTAATTTTAATTCACGTGGTTTGAATGCTTTGTTTAGCGTTGTCACGCCGGATGAATTCCAACGTATTATGACGTTTGAAACCGCTAAAGAAGCTTAGGATATTTTACAACTAACTCATGAAGGAACTAGTGTCGTTAAAGCTTCGGAACTCCAAAACCTCACCACTCAATTTGAAACTATCAAAATGAATGATAATGAAACTTTTGATGAATTTTATGCTAGACTTTTCGATATTGTCAATTCATCTTTTAATTTGGGAGAGAAAATACCCGACAACCGAGTTGTAAAGAAAATTTTAAGGTCCCTACCCGATAGATTTATTACAAAAGTGACCGTTTTAAATTATTTACCAACTTTAGCCTCTACGAAATTAGAAGAGCTTGTAGGTGATTTACAAACCTATGAACTAGATATGTTTTCCTCTAAAACTGAAAAGAAAATTGAAAAGGGCGTTGCTTTAAAAGCCCGAAAAGAGGTCAAACAAGTAGTAGAGAGCGAGAGTGATAGTGACTCGGAAGATATGGCTTTGTTTGCTCGTAAATTTAGAAAATTTCTTAAATTTAACAAAGAAAAATTTAAAAATGGTTTTAAGAAATTTGAAACTTCTAAGCATGACAAAGCCGAGAAGATCCCTAAAGCTGAGAAGATCCCTAAACCTATTAATGAAAATTTACAGAGGGACGAGTCTAACAGGTGTTTTGGTTGTGAGGGTTATGGCCATAGGGCTTCTGAGTGCCCCACTAAACTGAGGAAAGAGGGTAAACGACCCATTGTATATAATGCGACCCTTAGTGATAGTGATAAGGAAGAGGGACCCGATTCCCCCACTAAGCCTAATTTTGTGGCTTTTATGGCTAGTCATGTGAGTGACAGTGAGAACTCATCGATTGATGAAACGTTAACACATGACACTTCCAAGGTTATAGTTTATGATTCTCTTGTTTTTTATGATAGTGAGAGTGGAGAAGAAAGAGAGAGTGAAAATGAAGAAGAGGTTAATGTGAGTGAACTTCAAAATGCTTTTCAAGAATTATATAAAGAATCTATTAAATTGAAAAGAGCTAATTTGAAGTGAGAAGCTAGTTTGAAAGAACGTGTCAAGGTTGTTGATAATAGTATATTGGTTGAAGACCTTAGGACACGAGATAAAGCTCTTCTAGAGAAGCTTGAATATATAGAAGGCGAGAGAGATAGCCTTAGGGGTTTAATGGAATCCTTGAAAAGGGAGCTTCTTGCTTTTGAAGAGCGAAATGTTTTATTAGAGTCTAACATTTTAGAATTGCAAAATAAATTAAAAGACTCCAGTAATGTCAAATTTGATTTGAAGTGTCGTTTGGAAAAATTAGATAAAATATTATGAACGGTCCAAATTAAAAATGACACTTGTGGTTTAGGCTTCAATACTTGTAATGAATCTACTCATAAAGCCAAGACCAACGTTTTAGGAGAATCTACTAGGAAAGCATTTAGAGATCACTCCTTAGGTAAATCATTTCGACATGTTTTTACTTGTACACATTGTGGTCGAAAAGGTCATCTTAAGAAATTTTGTTTTAATCTTAAACGAATTCCTAGAAAATCCCAACGTAAAGCAACCAATGTATTTAAAATTCCTACACCCCAAGATAGTCATTCTTCATTAATTTGGGTTAGGAAATCTGACTTGGTTGCCTTGCAAAATAAGGTTTTTGATTCTCATTTACTTTCACATGCTTCCTCCCTTGCTAAATCTAAAGGATGAATGTGTTAGTCATTTGCATACATTAGCTTTTGTACCTCATGTTATATCATTATGCTAATTGTATGCTTGTTTAATCATTTTCTAGTCATTACTTTATTTCATACCACTTGCTAGAATAATGATTTTTGTTTATCTTTTGTATTTTATTTCTTCATTTTGTTTGCATTAAATGAAAAATACAAAAAGATTTTTGTTTATCATTTGGGTTTTTATCTCTTGATAATTTAAGCTTAATGAAAAGTTCAAATGATTTTTGTTTGTCTTTTGAGTATATATTTTTATTTTTGGTTAAAAAATGTCAAAACTCAAAAAGATTTTATTTTTGTGTGTATTTTGGTTTGACACACTTTAAGTGGCATATACTTGTGTTAGAATCCCATATTTTACTCTCCCATATGGCTAGAACTTTTGGTTTAGATTATCAATCCTTATTATGTTCTTTACCACATTTTATGGAGTAGTTGGATTTTGTGTTGGTTAAATGGATTCTATTTTTATATGCCTCTATTCACACATGCACGAGCTCTTTTGAAATTTTAACTTCAAATGTATATTTGAGCTATGTGAGGTGTTCTCCTTCCAATCTTGTCATCTACATATTTGTGACTTATGAGGACTAGTTCATGTCAAAATCTGTTGCACGTGAGATTTGTGTGAAAAATGAAAACATGATAAATATAAATGTTCACGGGGAAGGGATCTGAAAGGTCTTAGTGATCCTTTGCGATTGTAAGCCACCGTTTGAAATGGACCTAAAAGAAATACGTGGTCCAAAGGCCTAAAAACAGAAAATATGGCATTAAAAAGATATATAAATTTCCAAGGCCTATGTTTGATTGATATATTCATTCAAAATTAACATAAATGCTTATTGAGGGAGATTGGATGGTATATCAACGGTTTGCACAATGTCCGTTTATCCTAGTTGCGTATCTCATGTCATGACTCTATTGGTTTATAGAATCATCAATATGATAGGCTTGTATGCATTGTGTATGTTTGTTAATTGAGTTCAATTTATATTGTCACATGAGGATATATTCAAATGTGATGAAGTTTGTAATCAATTGAGAACTCCGTGAACATGTTTTAAGTGATTGGGTCTAAATTCAATCGTTACTAGCTCACACCCCAACACTTCCGTTTCCATATGACACATTTTTGCCATACGAGTGTGCAAACTTATTGTATTTTGTGCCATGTGTGTGTTTATATCTATATATATATATATATGCGTGTACATTATTGATATATTTCTAGTACATATATATCTGATATTTTGTTTTGCCTTTGCCTTGCTTTCTAGTCCTTCTATGCTTATATTTTAGTTTTGGTATCACTTTAAGCTTAAACATGCTTTTATATTTGTTCTTTATCCTTTGCTTATTACTGAACAAAAAGGGGGAGAATGATAGGGGGAGAAATGGTATCTTATCATATTATATCTTATCTAGTTTAGGAGATTTAACTTAGGGGGAGTAGCTAACTTCTTGGGTTGATCTTTTTGATAAAGGGGGAGAATTAATTTTTGGGGAGTATTTATTTTAATTGCATTAAATACTTTGATATTCCCTATGCATTTGATAGTTTGCTTAAGTGTGCAGGAATTCTTCTAAAGCGGCAAATTTCAATGGCAAAGCATTTGGTCCTTGGGTTGAGTCAAGTTTGGGTGGGTTATGTTTTGAGTCTAGTAGAGCTTGACGGCCCTTTAGGATTTTTGTTTGGTTTTTTCTCCCGGAATAGCCAAAAGGGGGAGATTTGTAAGGACACAAATTTCCAATTGAGTCCATATATAGTTTTGGCTCAATTCCGGACAAAAACATTTATACATAGGATTGTGTTTAATTGTAATATTCTCACGCCTATGAAAAGTTTGTTTGAAGACGTAGCGGAAAATAGTTTTAAGCTTCATCATCATATCGGTTTGCGTGCCTCGTTTCTACGTCATCAAACTATGGTTTCATGCTCCCAAGGTATGAATGAAATATTATATATATAGGAGCTTGGAACAAGTTTAATTGGGTGTTAGGTTTAATTAAAACTCTGTTTTATTTTCAGAAAGAATTAATTAAAACTTTAAATAAGTTTATAAAGTTTTCTGGGCTAAAATCGAATTTTCCAAACTTTCTGGAAGTTCGTTCGATATGTCGTTCGAACGAGATTGTCGTTCGAACCAGATGTCGTTCGAACGAGATTGCCAATGACTTCCCATTAACGCATACTAGAACTTCGTTCGAAATATCGTTCGAACGAGATTATCGTTCTAACAAAATTTCCAACAAGTTTCTAACGAGTTCATACTGGAACTTCGTTAGAAGACTCGTTCGAACGAGAATGTCGTTCGAACGAGATGCTAGGCGGGAACAGTTTTTGACAGTTTTAAGCAGTTTTTCACCCACTTCCCCACTTGTTTCTTAACCAACTTTTCACAGCATAACTATGTGCGGGAATCACTTTTGAAAAGCAATCTTTTTCATATCCTACTAACTCCTAGAGAGTGTTTTGAGAGTAAAATCAAAGAGGGAAAAAAAATCATGTTTTGAGTGAGTTTTTATCAAAGAGAAAAATATACACCACTCGAGTTTACACCCAAATTCGTTTCTTCCAAGTTCCCATATTCATATATCTTGCTTGGAGATTGGCATCAGGTTCATCTCTTCCGTTCAAAGAGAAGTTTCGGGTTTTCTTCTACATCCCATAAAGAAAGAAGAAGAGGTTATTGCAGCATTACCCACTTGGAGAAAGGCTCCTTGCTCGGGTGACGGTGACCATATATAGTCCGATCGGTGGATTCCGAGACCGCGATGGAGCTCCAAGGTTATCCGCTAGGAAGGGATATCTACAAGAAGAAGAGTCGGGGCTTGAGAGGGATCGAGTCGTGTGTTGTAAGCCTTTTTGTCTTGTATTTGTAAATTCCGTACTTAGTGGATTTGTGGCTAGGGCCGTCCGAGATTATTTCCCGTTGTGGGTTTTTCCTCGTACATCGCGGCGTAGTGGATTGATTGTTTATTTTATCTTTTGCAAAATCACCTAAAACACATGCTTAGGTAAAAAGATAAAAATTGGTTTAATTTAATCTCTACGTGTTTAATTTGGGCAATGTGTAGTTAACTTGGTTTAAGTGAAAATGATTTTAAAGCGTTAATTTATTTTCACTCGGTTTAATTTTAATTTGTTTAAGAAAATTGAAATTTAGAAATTCGTTTGTTTGTGAACCATCACACTTCTTTACGCTTCCGCATCTTGATATATAGAAAAGGAAATAATATTTTAATTGAGTCAAATACTTTCAATCATTTTAAGGCTTTTGTCTTCATCATTTTAAGGGTCTTGTCTTCATCATTTTAAGGCTTTTGTCTTCATCCTTTTAAGGCATTTGTCTTCATTATTTTAAGACTTTATGCCCCTATAAATACACACTTCATTCCCATTTAACTCTTGCACATTTCTAAACCTTTAAGAGGTCATTTACACTCATTTGGAGTATTTTGTGGAGAAGTCGGTATCTTCTTCATTGCTGCCCATCTGAAATTCTTGCGGGAGGTTTCAGTCGACGACATCAGAACCGACACTTACGGGTATTTTCGTATGTCACACTTATGTTCATTATAATCCGTGTAACCATTCTTTACAAATTATAGTGAAAATAATATGGTTTTGCCCTGTGGGGATTTTTCCTGATATGTTGTGTCACATGCTATATTTATTTTAATTGATAAATCATCTAGACGCATATTTTTAGGATTTAATTGAAAAACTGTGTTTAATTAAATAATTGCTTTATCTGAACAAAAGCGCACTCTTCAAATTGGTATCAGAGCCAATTACACAATTATACCGTGTAATTTTTCGCAAAATTTTTCTAAGATATCAATTTTCTGAAAATTTGATTTTTGAAAAAGGGCGTGTTCAATGGAGAAATTATATAATAAAATGCCAGTTTTTTATGGCACAAACTATACTTACTGGAAAGCCCGCATGAAATCTGCCTTAAAATCCATAGATGAACGTGTTTGGATTTTAGTAGAAAAAGGGTGGACACCTCCCTCCGTCACTGCTTATAACGTGACTAATTTAAAATATGTGACTGATTGGACTGAAGAAGAATTTAAATGGTCACCTTTTAATTCTAAGGGTTTAAGTGCTATTTTCGGATCCGTCACTCCTGACGAGTTCCGACGAATAATGACGTGCTCCACGTCAAAAGAGGCATGGGATGTTTTGCAACTTACCCATGAAGGAACTAATGCTGTGAAAGAATCTAAACTGCAAAATTTAACAACTCAATTTGAAACTATCACCATGCTTGAGACTGAATGTTTTGATGAATTTTATGCTAGGTTATCTGATATTGTTAACACTAGTTTTAATCTTGGTGAACACATTCCTAATGCTAGAGTTGTTAAAAATATTCTAAGATCACTTCCTAAGGGTTTTATCCCTAAAGTCATTGTGCTAAATTCTATAGGTAATTTAAACACGCTTAAATTGGATGAACTTGTAGGAGACTTACAAACTTATGAAATCGATATGTTTCCTAAATCCTTCAAACCTAAAGATAAAGGCATTGCACTTAATGCCCAGGCTAGAAAAAATGAGGGTTCGATAAGAAATAGCGTTGAGTCATCTAGAAAAAGGGAGATAGAAACATCTGATTCTGAGTGTGATTTTGATTTAGATGATTTGGCCCTATATGCTAAAAATTTCAAGAAAATTCTCAAATTCAAGAAAAATGAAAATTTCAAAGATAAAAAGTTTTTTGAGAAAAATAAGAAAAATGAAAAAGATTTTAAATACCCTCCTAAATATGGTGAGAGATGCTATGAGTGCGACGCTAAGGGTCATAGAGCTTTTGAGTGTGCCACTAGGCTGAATAGACTTGCAAAAGAAAAAAAAAATTGTTCTAAATGTTACCCTTAGTGACGACAGTGAGGTCGAGTCGGTGGATTCTAGAGACGAATCACTGCATGAATCTAACTTCACCGCATTCATGGCTAGTCATACTTCTAGTGCTCCTCACGACGTTGAGGATGCTACTTCACAGGGACTCCTCGACAGTGAGAATGATGTGAGTGAAGGGGAGGATAATGCAAGTGAGAGTGAGTGTAATCTTCAACGTGCCTACGCTGAGTTATATAATGAGTCATTTAAAACCAAAAAGCGTAACAAAGCACTAGTTCTTAGGATCACCGCTTTGAAAGAATATTTAAAAGAAGCGAGAGAGAGAGAATCCTCCACCTGCACTACCTTGAGAGAAAGAGAGATACTTGTATTGAGAAAAAAAGTTTGTTTAGAGAAAGAAAGAGACTATTTAGAGAGAAAGAGAGACTGGTTTTGAGAAAGAGATAGGGGACTTGACTAATTAAGTGGCTAGTCTTACGAGTGAGATTCATTCCTCCATGGAAACTTGGAAGAAACTTTAAGCCCTTGTTACCCAGCTTACTCATGATCTTGAGAGAGCACGGGAAGTCAAGGTTCAAATTGAGGACAGATCTGGAAAGATGGGAAAGATGCTCCTCGACCCCGCTTTAGGTTTTGGTGATAGGCAAGGAATAGGTTATGATGGTGCCACCATATCCCAAATTTCACTTTGACCAATTCCTGAGTTTACTACGACTCCATATGTCCATCGTCAAAAATTTTACGTAGGAGAGTTCGACCAAGAAAAGAAAACCAAGGTCCGCCTAATACTGTGTTCTTTTTCACTTATTGCAAAATAAATGGCCATCGAGGGGAGTTTTGCTATAGTTTGGGTCAAACACGACGTACTACTGCTTCACCACATCACACTGATGATTTTACCAGTCTGAGAGAGCGTGTTGAGTTTTTAGCTGCCACATCATAGAGGTTGATGGAGGAATTCCTACGAATATCTTAACCGTTGTGAATGCTTCTCGTATCCCAGCTAAAACCAACAACAACAAGGGTATACAAAAGGTTACCACGTCTTGGGTTCCTAAGAAAGACAAAAAGGCCCTTGTTGTTCATATCGCTCTCAAAGCACGTAATACCTCACAGTGGTATTTTCATAGTGGGTGCTCCAGACATATGACAGGTGATGTCTCATTTTTTACCTACCTAAAGAATATAAGGATGGTAGTGTCACCTTTGGAGACGGGAGAAAGTTTAGCATTATAGGACGTGGTACAGTTGTGTTACCCGGATTTCCTATGCTAGAGAATGTTTTGTATGTCAAAGGTTTGAAGGCAAACCTTCTCAGCATTAGCCAGCTGTGTGACGATGACTTTTTCGTAAAGTTTGACCGGGACGTGTGTAATGTCTATAATCAAACCGGTAAACTTTTAGTGCAAGAGGTAAGGACAGAAGATAATTGTTATGGGATTTTGCCCACATCCTCACTTGTCTGCAATAGCGCCACGATCACTCCTATGGATTTGTGGCACCAACGTCTAGGTCACGTGAACGTAAGAGGTTTGACATGTTTATTTAAAAAGGACCTAGTATGTGGCTTACCATCTCTTGGAAAGACAACTTCCACGGTTTGTGGACCCTGTCAGATAGGAAAACAAATTTGTAGTCCCCACCGGAAGCTGCATTCCATTACCACCTCCCGTGTACTTGAGTTAATTCATATGGATCTTATGGGTCCTACTCGCACTGAGAGTCTGGGTGGTAAGAGGTATATCCTCGTGATGGTAGATGATTTCTCCAGATATTCGATTGTTGGTTTTCTGAGAGAGAAATCATATGTTGTAGAGTTTTTAACGACCAAGTGTCATATCCTGCAAAATCAACACGGAGTCACTATTAACAGGATACGTAGTGACAATGGCACAGAATTTAAGGAAGTAAAGGTAGATCTTTACTGTGACAGCCTAGGAATCAAACATGAGTTTTCTGCTGTGAAAACTCCTCAGTAAAATGGGATTATTGAGAGAAAGAATAGGACGATTCAAGAAATGGCTAGATCTATCCTTCTAGGTCGTAAGGTTGTTAGGAGATTTGGGCAGAGGTAGTGTCTACTGCATGCCATACGGTGAATAGGGTGTAATACCCCGTATTTTTATGTTATATTAATTTGGGGATTTATTAAATTTAATGTGAGTTAATTATTTCATATAAATCCGAAAATTAATTATGTTATAATTATTAACGTGATGTGAGTTAGTAATTATGGAAAACTTGTTGAATATTACTAATGAGTAAAGTAATATATGATATTGGTTCTATTAAATGTCAAGAGTGAATAAAATGATAATTTTAGAAATTTGAGTCGAGACGTGCCCGTGTCGCGTCGGGACTAAATATTGATGAATAAAAGTGAATAAATTATAAGTCACCCGTATGGTCATTTCGAGTGCATCAAAGTGTCTGGAAGGGTCGAGATAGTAAGAGAAGTGTACCCGGGGGTTTAGTTTGGGTATCGGGGGGGTTTAGGCTTAATTAGTACCCCGGGAGGGCATTTTGGTCATTTTGCATTTTTGGGTAATTAAACCCACGAAAATTATTAAACTATATTAGCCATTTGGAATAGCCCTTTAAGGTTAGCAGACTCAAAATATTAGAACGGCCATAGGAGAGGGAAGGAGAAAGCTCTCCAAGAAAACCAAGTCCAAAAAGTCACCCGATTGCACCGCCACCACCACCAACGCGTAGATCGCGCGACGGGGAACACAACCACACCAAAATCGTCCACAAATCAGAACGCTGAAAATCCCAGGCAAGTATTTATCTTGCTTATTTTCGTTAATGCATCGTTCATGTTAGTCTAGGGTGATTAGGACGAGTTTGGTAGAAGAAAATCCATGTTGGAGATAGTAAAATCGCATGTAGAATTATTTTGAATGAAAATCTGGAAACCCCTTCATATGTAGAGGCTTAACCATGAAATTATGATGAATTAGGAGTAGAAATTTCTGGAAAAAGACTGATTAGAACCATGTTAAAGAAATTCTAGGGTTCTTGATATTTTTATGAAGTTTTGGCCTATTAATTCATGGTTATTGATGAAAAATTGCATGCTTTACGTAAAAGATGAATAATATGGGTGTATACTGATTATAGTACGAATTTTAGGGAGATTGGGAATGAAAAATATGGATTTGGATGAGGTTGTATGATAGAACCCGTAACTGGTTTCCTGCAGAATTCGCCATACCTGCTTGATCGATCGATCGAGCCAAGAGCTTCGATCGATCAAAGGTTCGATCGATCGAGCCCCTGCCCTCGATCGATCGACCCCTTCTGGCAGACTTAAAATCCCCTTTTCAAATTGTTGAATTAATTCTAAATGAAGAATACTCCTTAGACATCCTTATTAAAATATTTGGGGAGATAAAGATGACCAGTAGGATTTATTAATGATTAAGAGACCTTTAATGTAAGGCGAGATTTACATTTTGGGGTGTTTATATATAAGGGACGATGGAACTTTGTATTAAAGGGGGAGATACATAAAATAGTTATGATGGAATATAGATGAATACCTACTGAATTTTACATTTGGGAGGATAGAGTCCATGAGTGTTACGTAATAAGTTGGAATGATCCCTCAAATTAAAGTAAGAAATGAACGGTTATACGTGATAACTAAATAATGAGAAATAAGGACAAATGTCGTAATTATGGGATTAGAGATGTACTTAATTTGATATGGTAATAGTAGTATAGTTATATGACTGTGTTTATGCATATACTATCTATGTGTGAGAATCATGCCCACGCTACTTGCTATC
The DNA here is from genome assembly GCA_949130495.1 of Sambucus nigra. NCBI lineage: Eukaryota > Viridiplantae > Streptophyta > Magnoliopsida > Dipsacales > Adoxaceae > Sambucus > Sambucus nigra. Next base: position 207,533,299 of record OX422208.1, read on the forward strand.
CCTGAGGTTACCGCGCTGGGACAGTCTTATCTCGATGGGACCTTTATGGGGGATATTGACTCGTACCCTAGAAGATAGATATCCTTGGTACAGGCTATTTGATCGATGGTCAGACGGTCCTAAGAGACGTGAGGGTATGTGCTGACCTCTTAGAGACTTGGAATCTATAATTCGCTTCAATATTATTTGTGTATGTGTTAATACAGTTCGAGAGTGATTTCGAACTTGTATTTCCCTTAGTACGAGTGATACGGGGATTGGATAGCAGAGTATGCCCGCACCATAATATTTATGTGGGGAGCTGTTAGAATATATATTATATGAGTATTTAATATATATATATTAAATTATGAAATTTGGAATTTCATACTGTGCTTATGGAAAGTAAGAAATGAATCATGACTTCAATTTGGGAATACTTGCTTTGAAAAGTATAATATGACACTGGGAAACTTTATTAATAAATAAAGTTAAAAATGAGATCTTTGTTACTGAATGAAATTTTCCTCTTAAACAATTATATTGTCAGTTTTAAATCTTACGAGTAACCTAAGATAAGATAAACCATTGGGAAGATTAGTGCGATATAAGATAAGATAATCAGTTGGGAAGATTAGTGCGATAGGCGTGCACATTAGAAGAGAGGTGAGGATTTCTCAAGAGAGTGTCGCACTAATATGTTGTTGCATTGGCCTGTAAACATTTTAAATACTTGCTAAACAAATTTTAAATCATATACACTATCGGGCTCTGACCCGTTTCTATTTTCCTTTCTCTCTTGTATATATATGTACATATTACAGGTGCCCAGCCACAGGGGCGTCTTGCATAGGATCCTTTGGAAGGAACGCGCTGCAGCTTAGGTGGGAGTTGCAGGCCTCTTGCTCAGACGACTTCATTTATTTGACTCCACTCCTAGCATATTTATTCAGTTGGGCATGTGTCGCCCGTTTCCATTATCCAGTTGTTTTATTGGACATTGTGATTCATTTATTTCTAGTATTGTCACTTTGGGATTTATTATTGTCTGGATGTTTTACTTTAAGTTTCAATGTTGGGATTTAGTTGTTGAATGTTTAATTTATTTGGATTATATGTTCTAGGATAATTGTGGTGTGAATCTTTAATATTGAATTGTTGTAAATATTTAAATCTTGGTTTATAAAATATAATTAGGAAAGTAATGACAAAAAAAAATGGTTTTGACACTTAGCTTAATTAATTAGGGTGTTTAAATTGGAAAAGTTATTTTTACGACAGTGATGCTAAGAATGAACCAACTGTTCACCTTGATTTTAATTTAATAAAGGAGTGATCGCCCGGTATTTAATTAGGCGGGGTGTCACAGGTGGTATCAGAGCATCAAGTTCTAGAGTCCATAGGATCTGTACGGCTTATTTTGCTTTCAGCTTAACATTTTTTGCTATAGAGTCCTATTTTAGGATTGTTGTATTCTTGCTTTTACGTTTACGTCTTCAGCTATTTGAGATTTGATAATAACTGTAGACTAATAAATTTCTTCACGTTTCAGATGCCTCTGAGACGTGCACCAAAGGATAGGCGTGCCCAAGCCGAGCAGCCAGTAGCTTCGGCACAGGGTACGATGAATGCTAATGAGGTAGCCGCTATTGTTGCTCAGGCGGTGAATGCCGCGCTAGCGGTGGTATAGCAGGCTCCACCCCAGATTCAGGCAGTGGCGCCAGTACCTGCACAGCTTCCATCTGCATGGGAGTGGTTAGGGATTCCTTTCAGAAGGCGCATCCCCCTGAGTTCTCGGGTAGTTCAGATATCATCATCGTCAGCTAATGGAAGAAAGATATCCAGCAGCATCTTCGTATGTATGAGTGCACAGATGTGCAGAAACAGTTGTTGGCTTCCTTCAAGATAGTGGGGGCCACTTTGCAGTGGTGGTAATCCACCACCACCTTGGAGGAGAGGGATATTATGCCAATTCAGGTATTCTGGGAGCGGTTTGACCGCAAGTACTTTCCACCCGCCGTGCAGACTGAGATGAGGCGGAAATTACTGAACTTGAAACAGGAGAATTCTACCGTTGCTGAGTATGAGGGGGAGTTCACGAGACTTCTCACCATAGTGCCTGATGAGGCACCTACTGAGGGTAAGAAGATAATGCTGTTTGTGGACGGGTTAGCTTGGAGGATCCGTCAGCATCTTATAAGGAATTTGCCTCTGAGTACCTTTACAAATGTACTCAATGCTGCCTTACTACATTGCCAGGATCACCGCTTCCATCTACAGGGAAGCAAGCGAGCAGGAGAGTCCGGCCAGCAGGGCATGACAGAGGGTAGTGGCACTGGTGGAGCACCGACATCCCAGGGATAGACTCGTCAGCATGAGCAGAGTTCCCATCAGGGGGACCCTGCTAAGCGCTTCCGATCAGGTGATTCCAGGCAAGGATTTGGGGGTTTTAGGCAGGGCCAGCAAGCCCAACACCGACAGCAGCAGGGTCAGCAGTAGGGCCAACAGCGTTTTCATCAGGGCCAACAAGGCCAGTGGCGGGGTGGTAACGACCAGCAGGGCCGTGGTCAGCAGAGTCAGAGGGGAGGTAACTTCAAACGCCGATATTTCGGGTGCGGCAAGAATGGCCATAGGCGCCAGGATTGTTTAGAGGGAGAGAGGGCCCCACAGCAGCAGGGTGCCCGTAATGAGCCACAGAGGCCACTTTTTCCAGCCGCCCTACCAGCCATTCCATCAGCTCCAGTGCAGCAAGGGCAGTTATAGTATGGACGTGTCTATAACGTCCACCAGGCAGCAGATCCACAGGCACCACCCACGATTGAGGGTATGTTTCCTATCCATGGTACTATGGGTCGAGTTTTATTTGATACTGGGGCGACGCACTATTTTATAGCTACCCATTTTGCTAAGGCCTTAGGGTTATTAGTCACAGCAGAGAGCACTGTGACGTGTGTAGACTCACCACTGGGGAGTGGATCGCTTATTTTCTTTACATGCCGGGGTATGGGGTAGAGATTGGTAGCTTGGTATTACCTGTAGACATGTTAGTCTTAGATATGCATGAGCCTGACGTTATTATCGGCATGGATTGGCTCGCTGCTTACAGGGCCATGATAGATTATTTTGGTGGGAGTATTGTTTTTGCCATTCCGGGGCAAGAGATGTTTGTAGTGGCGATGCCTCGCCCAAAGGGAGGTTCGACCGCTCATTTGTATTACATAGAGGAGGATACCTTTAAGGAGGTTGTGATTCCCTTAGACTCGATCCCAGTTGTTCGTGAGTATTCCGATGTATTCCAGGAGATACCAGGCCTACCCCCCAGTCGAGAGATAGACTTTGTCATATATTTATTACCGGATACTAGACCTATAGCACGCGCTCCATACCGTATGGCTCCGACGGAAATGCAAGAGTTACGAGATCAGATAGAGCATCTGTTAGGTCAGGGCTTCATTCGCAGGAGCACCTCACCTTGGGGCGCTCCAGTCTTGTTTGTGAAGAAGAGAGATGGTTCACTGAGGCTATGTGTGGACTATCGGGACTTGAACAAGGTCACGATACAGAATAAATATCCGTTGCCTCGAATCGATGACCTATTCGACCAGCTGAGGGGAGCAACTTTCTTTTCGAAGATAGATCTGAGGTCGGGGTACCATCAGCTACGTATTAGGGAGAAGGATGTTTCAAAGACTGCCTTCTTGATGAGATATGGGTCCTATGAGTTCAGGGTGATGCCATTTGGCCTCACAAATGCTCCAGCCGTATTCATGGACTTGATGAACCGAGTGTTCAGAGAGTTCTTGGATCAGTTTGTCATCGTCTTCATAGATGACATTTTGATATATTCACACTCCGAGGAGGAACATGCCGAGCACTTGAGGCAGGTTCTTCAGACTCTACGAGAGCATCAGTTATATGCTAAGTACGAGAAGTGCGGATTCTGGTTGTGAGAAGTACAGTTCTTGGGGCATATTGTTTCTGAGCAGGGGATAGCAGTTGACCTGAGTAAAGTGTCAGCGATGAGGGAGTGGGGACAGCCCACGACACTAACGGAAGTGCTTAGTTTCTTGGAGTTAGTCGGATACTACAGGAGATTCATTAAGGGATTCTCCAAAATAGTGGGTCCATTGACGAACCTGACTCGCAAAGGGGTTCCATATGTTTGGGGTGATGCTTGCCAATTGGCTTTCGACGAGCTGAAAGACAAGCTTACTTCAGCATCGGTCCTTGCGTTAGCGAAGCCGGGTGTGGAGTACCTGATTTACACCGATGCCTCTTTACGGGGACTTGGGGGAGTACTTCAGTAGGAAGAGAAGGCTATAGATTTTGCCTCCCGCAAGCTTAAGTCACATGAGAAGAACTACCCCACCCACGACCTGGAGTTAGCAGCGGTCGATTTGCATTGAGGATATGGAGGCACTATTTATTGGGGGAGAAATTCCGCTTGTTCACAGACCACAAGTCACTGCAGTACATGTTCACTCAGTGAGAGGTGAATATGCGTCAGCGCAGATGGTTATAGTTTGTGAAGGACTATCAGTTCGACATACAGTACCATCAGGGGAAGGCCAACGTAGTTGCTGATGCGTTGAGCCGTAGATCGGTAGACGATGTAGCGGACGTCTGGAAAGTAAAGTGGAAGGAGTTGGGTCACCAGGACGCAGTAGCCCGTTCCTTCATATCTATTATGACAGTGACGCCCGAGATTGTTACGAGGGTGATACAGGCACAGACCGCAGACCCATTTTGCCAGGAGCAAATTGTACGACTTTTAGCTGAGGGTGTTGAGTCCTATTCTGTTAGTTCTGATGGGGGTTTGAGGTTTACTGAGAGATTGATGGTCCCACAAGGAGCAGAATTACGTCATGTAGTGATGACCCAGTCTCACGGGTCCCGATTTGTGGTACATCCTGGAGGAGATAAGATGTACAAGGATATGAGGCGGCAATACTGGTGGAGTGGGATGAAGAAGGACATTGCTGAGTTCGTTTCCAAGTGTTTAACCTGCCAGCTGGTAAAGGTGGACCATCAGAAGCCATCGGGGTTGCTTCATCCATTGGAAGTACCCGCGTGGAAGTGGGAGAGTATTTCCATGGATTTTATTACAGGGTTGCCTACATCACAGCGGGGCCACGACTCTATCTGGGTGATTATATACCGTTTGACCAAGGTGGCTCATTTTCTGCCGGTGCGGACAGACTATACCACGGGTCAGTATGCTCAGTTGTTCGTTGCTGAGATTGTCAGGTTACATGGGGTGCCCCTGAATATTGTGTCAGATAGAGACAAGATTTTCGTGTCGCATTTTTGGGAAAGCTTTCAGGAGGCTATGGGTACTGAGTTGAGGTTGATTTCAGCTTATCACGCACAGACAGATGGACAGACAGAGCATACTAATCAGATGTTGGAGGATATGCGACGCATGTGTGTTCTTGATTTTGGAGGAGATTGGGAGACATATCTTCCACTGGTAGAGTTTTCTTATAATAACTCTTATCAGTTCACGATTGACATGGCTCCATTCGAGGCTTTGTATGGAAGGCCTTGTCGCTCCCCAACTTGTTGGCTCGAGGTGGAGGATAACAAGTTGCTAAGACCAGAGGTAATTCAGGAAACCTCCGCGAGGATTGAGATGATCAGGAGTCGTATTCGAGTAGCCCAGGACAGACAGAAAAACTACTCCGATGCGAAATGGTTCTTTTAGGAGTTTAATGTGGGGGACCAAGTGTTACTACGTGTATCTCCTATGAACGGAGTGTTGAGGTTCGAGAAGAAATGGAAATTGGCCCCGAGGTACGTGGGACCATTTCCCATTATCGAGAGGATTGGGCCGGTAGCATACAGGTTGGGACTGCCAGAGCATTTACATCGCATTCATGATGTATTCCACATCTCGTCGGTGAGACGATATCTTCGGGATGATATGGCCCATACTTACATCGCGATAGATGAGATAGACTTACAGTCTGACAGCTCTTACGAGGAGAGACCGGAGGCTATCCTAGACCATAGCAAGAGGAGATTGAGGTCGAAGGTAGTTCCACTTGTACGGGTCCAGTGGGAGCATCATAATGTGGAGGAATCCACTTGGGAGCGTGAAACAGACATGCGGGAGAGATACCCAGATTTATTCTTATCAGGTATGCCTTATTTTTCGAATTTCGGGACAAAATTCCGTTATTAGGGGGGAAGTATGTAATACCCCGTATTTTTATGCTATATTGATTTGGGGATTTGTTAAATTTAATGTGAGTTAATTATTTCATATAAATCCGGAAATTAATTATATTATAATTATTAACGTGATGTGAGTTAGTAATTATGGGAAACTTGTTGAATATTACTAATGAGTAAAGTAATATATGATATTGGTTCTATTAAATGTCAAGAGTGAATAAAATGATAATTTTGGAAATTGGAGTCGGGACGCGCCCATGTCGCGTCGGAACTAAATATTGATGAATAAATTATAAGTCACCCGTATGGTCATTTCGAGTGCGTCAAAGTGTCCGAAAGGGTCGAGATAGTCAGAAAAGTGTACCCGGGGATTTAGTTTGGGTCTCGGAGGGTTTTTAGGCTTAATTAGTACCCCGGGAGGGCATTTTGGTCATTTTGCATTTTTGGGTAATTAAACCCACGAAAATTATTAAACTATGTCATCCATTTGGAATATCCCTTTAGGGTTAGCAGACTCAAAACATTAGAACGGCCATAGGAGAGGGAAGGAGAAAGCTCTCCAAGCAAACCAAGTCCAAAAAGTCACCCGATTGCACCGCCACCACCACCAACGCGTAGATCGCGCGACGGGGAACACAACCACACCAAAATCTTCCACAAATCAGAACGCTGAAAATCCCAGGCAAGTAGTTATCTTTCTTCTTTTCGTTAATGCCTCGTTCATGTTAGTCTAGGGTGATTAGGACGAGTTTGGTAGAAGAAAATCCATGTTGGAGATAGTAAAATCGCTTGTAGAATTGTTTTGAATGAAAATCTGGAAACCCCTTCATATGTAGAGGCTTAACCATGAAATTATGATGAATTAGGAGTAGAAATTTCTGGAAAAAGACTGATTAGAACCATGTTAAAGAAATTCTAGGGTTCTTGAGATTTTTATGAAGTTTTGGTCTATTAATTCATGGTTATTGATGAAAAATTGCATGCTTTACGTAAAAGATGAATAATATGGGTGTATACTGATTATAGTATGAATTTTAGGGAGATTGGGAATGCAAAATATGGATTTGGATGAGGTTGTATGATAGAACCCGTAACTGGTTTCCTGCAGAATTCGCCATACCTGTTTGATCGATCGATCGAGCCAAGAGCTTCGATCGATCGAAGGTTCGATCGATTGAGCCCCTGCCCTCGATCGATCGACCCCTTCTGGCAGACTTAAAATCCCCTTTTAAAATTATTGAATTAATTCTAAATGAAGAATACTCCTTAGACATCCTTATTAAAATATTTGGGGAGATAAAGATGACCAGTAGGATTTATTAATGATTAAGAGACCTTTAATGTAAGGCGAGATTTACATTTTGGGGTGTTTATATATAAGGGACGATGGAATTTTGTATTAAAGGGAGAGATACATAAAATAGTTATGATGGAATATAGATGAATACCTACTGGATTTTACACTTGGGAGGATAGAGTCCATGAGTGTTACGTAATAAGTTGGAATGATCCCTCAAATTAAAGTAAGAAATGAACGGTTATACGTGATAACTAAATAAGGACAAATAAGGACAAATGTCATAATTATGGGATTAGAGATGTACTTAATTTGATATGGTAATAGTAGTATAGTTATATGACTGTGTTTATGCATATACTATCTATGTGTGAAAATCATGCCCGCGCTACTTGTTATCCTTGAGGTTACCGCGCTGGGACAGTCTTATCTCGATGGGACCTTTATGGGGGATATTGACTCGTACCCTATAAGATATATATCCTTGGTACAGGCTATCTGATCGATGGTCAGACGGTCCTAAGAGACGTGAGGGTATGTGCTGACCTCTTAGAGACTTGGAATCTATGCTTCGCTTCAATATTGTTTGTGTATGTGTTAATACAGTTCGAGAGTGATTCTGAACTTGTATTTCCCTTAGTACGAGTGATACGGGGATTGGATAGCAGAGTATGTCCGCACCATAATATTTATGTGGGGTGCTGTTAGAATATATATTATACGAGTATTTATATATATATTAAATTATGAAATTTGGAATTTCATACTGTGCTTATGGAAAGTAAGAAATGAATCATGACTTCAATTTGGGAATACTTGCTTTGAAAAGTATAATATGACACTGGGAAACTTTATTAATAAATAAAGTTAAAAATGAGAGCTTTGTTTCTGAATGAAATTTTCCTCTTAAACAATTATATTGTCAGTTTTAAATCTTACGAGTAACCTAAGATGAGTTAAACCATTGGGAAGATTAGTGCGATATAAGATAAGATAATCAGTTGGGAAGATTAGTGCGATAGGCGTGCACATTAGAAGAGAGGTGAGGATTTCTCAAGAGAGTGTCGCATTAATATGTTGTTGCATTGGCCTGTAAACATTTTAAATACTTGCTAAACAAATTTTAAATCATATACACTATCGGGCTCTGACCCGTTTCTATTTTCCTTTCTCTCTTGTATATATTACAGGTGCCCAGCCACAGGGGCGTCTTGCATAGGATCCTTTGGAAGGAACGCGCTGCAGCTTAGGTGGGAGTTGCAGGCCTCTTGCTTAGACGACTTCATTTATTTGACTCCACTCCTAGAATATTTATTCAGTTGGGCATGTGTCGCCCGTTTCCATTCTCCAGTTGTTTTATTGGACATTGTGATTCATTTATTTCTAGTATTGTCACTTTGGGATTTATTATTGTCTGGATGTTTTAATTTAAGTTTTAATGTTGGGATTTAGTTGTTGAATGTTTAATTTATTTGGATTATATGTTCCAGGATAATTGTGGTGTGAATCTTTAATATTGAATTGTTGTAAATATTTAAATCTTGGTTTATAAAATAAAATTTGGAAAGTAATGACAAAAAAAAATGGTTTTGACACTTAGCTTAATTAATTAGGGTGTTTAAATTGGAAAAGTTTTTTTATGACAGTGATGCTAAGAATGAACCAACTGTTCACCTTGATTTTAATTTAATAAAGAAGTGATCCCCCGGTATTTAATTAGGCAGTGTGTCACATAGGGTCTACCTACATCCATATACACTTAAAACGCCTTATGAATTATGGACTGGCAAGAAACCCAACCTTTCATATTTCTGTGTCTTTGGGAGTAAATGCTACATTCTACGGGATAGAGAGCAATTAGGAAAGTTTGGCTCCCGGGGCGACGAGGGAATATTGCTAGGATATTCATCAAATAGAAGAGCATACCGAGTTTTTAACCTGAAGAGCTCCAAGGTTATGGAGTCAATAAACGTCACCGTGCAAGATGACGAACCTTCTGCGTTTATTGACCCTGGCCTTCAAAGTGAGGATGAGGAATTTTCTGACACTGATTTACTTGTCCCTCACCCACATTCTGTGGACCCTTTTCCTGTGTTAGAGGACACGCCTGCTTGGGTTCGAAAGAGTCGTGATCTTTCTGTCATTATTGGCGATCCCACTTTAGGGGTCAAGACTCGTACTCGGCTAGAGAACGTTGTTAGTCATTTTTGCTAAACGTCCACAGTCGAGCCCAAGAATAACAAAGAAGCACTCAAGGATGAACACTGGATATCTGCTATACAGGATGAGTTTCTTCAGTTTAAAAAGAACAATGTCTGGGAACTAGTCCCCCGACCTAGTGAGACTAATGTGATAGGTACCAGGTCGATTTTCAAGAATAAAATGGATGAAAATGGTACCATAATCAGAAATAAAGCTAGGTTGGTCGCTCGAGGCTACACACAAATTGAGGGTGTAGACTTTGGGGAGACATTTGCTCCTGTTACGAGGCTTGAGTCCGTCCGCTTACTACTCGCCATCGCATGTCATTTGCACTTTAATATATCAGATGGATGTCAAGAGTGCCTTTCCAAATGGCATTCTATAGGAAGAGGTTTCTGTGGTTCAACCAAAAGGGTTTGAAGACCCCATGCACCCGGAGCACGTATATTATCTAAGGAAAGTCTGGTATGGTTTGAAGCAAGGACCCCGTGCTTGGTACGAGAGGCTTACTTCCTATCTCTTAGACCGTGGCTTCAAGAGAGGGGGAGTTGATATGACGTTGTTCGTCAGGAGAGATGACGGTGTTATTTTGGTTGCCCAGGTCTATGTGGACGACATAGTCTTTGGATCCACATGCTCCCAACATGCTCACCACTTTAAGGAGGAGATGAAAAGTGAGTTTGAGATGAGCATGGTAGGTGAGCTTACATTATTCCTTGGTCTCCAGGTTCGTCATCTAGAGGATGGGATGTTCATCTCCCAATACAAGTATGCTAGAGACCTAGTGAAGAAATTTGGTTTAGACTCTGCTAAGCATGCTCGTACACCTATGAGTACTTCTATCAAGCTTAGTAAGGACATTTCAGGCAAGGACGTAGAGCAAACCTTGTATCGGAGTATGATAGGTAGTCTTCTCTACTTGACTGCTAGTCGTCCCGACATTGCCTTTAGTGTTGGACTCTGTGCGCATTATCAGGCGTCCCCGAAAGAGTCACACTGACTCGTTGTAAAACGTATTATCAAATACGTAAGTGGGACTCTCTCATTTGGTATTTGGTATTCCTTTGATACCGATGGCGATTTATCTGCCTATTCAGATACCGATTGGGCTGGGGATGTAGATGGATGTAAGAGCACTTCTGGTGGTCTTTTTATTTTGGTTCTGCTCTTGTCTCCTGGTTGAGCAAGAAGATAAACTCCATCTCTTTGTCGACTGCGGAGGCTGAGTACATCGCCGCCGGGAGTTGTTGCACGCAACTCTTGTGGATGAAAAAGATGCTGGAGGATTATGGGATTTCACAAGACACCATGACGATTTCCTGTGATAACACGAGCACGATACACATATCTCGCAATCCAGTCCAGCATTCGCACACAAAACACATCAGGATACGCGAGCACCTTATACGACAGCTTGTTGAGGAGAAAGTTGTATCCCTGACTTATGTTCCCACCAACCGTCAGTTAGCTGTATTTTCATGAAACCTTTAGATGCCCTTAGATTCGAAAGTCTTAGGAAGTCTTTAGGGATTTGCACAGTTGACTGAGGGGATGGTCCGTGTCTAGGACATGCTTTTTCATGTTTATATCATATGATTCCTATTGCTAGACTGTATCATGTGTATTCTTATTACTTTTATATTTAAAAAAATGGAAAAACAAAAAGATTTTCTTTTATAAAAAATTTAGAAAAGAACAAAAAGATTTTATTTTTATAAAAAATTTAGAAAAGAACAAAAAGATTTTCTTTTTATAAAAGCACAAAAAGATTTTTGTATTTACACCTTTTATGAATAAGCATTTAAGATAGCCAAGTCACAATTTCATTTCATTTATTCATGTGACTATTTGATAGTGTTTCGAGATAATATATCTTGTCATCTTTGTACTTTATAATGTTTGGAATCATTCAGATGTAATTAAGTATTACTTCCTACATGTGTGACTCATGATTTCCTTTATTGAACACATGCACGGATTGGTTTGATTATTGTTCTTGTCTTAGCACATATTGGTTGAGTGTTTTCACTTCAATCATGTCCTTAAAATGAACCAAGCGTGATAAAACTTTATTAGAAAGGTGTGCATGTAAAAACCATTTGGTGAGATTGTGTGGTATTTTAAAAACCGGGGAGGGGCTACGAAAGGTAATTATCTATCATTTGCACTAAAGCCACCGTTAAAACAGACCTACAAAATTGAGAAATTTTACTATCCGGGGTCCAAAGAAGTTAAAAGAGCCAGAAAAATTTAAAGGCAATAAAAAGCAATACATGCCAAAATATGGGCCATTAGGTTTCACCATCAATTCTTCAAAGTTTGAGAATTTAGATCACCTCTATTCAAAATATATATCTGAGGGAGTTTGGTTGGAAAATTTAAACGGGTTTGCACGTCCTTGAAAATCTTGAAAAAGCGTTAAATAGTTTTGACGCTATTGGTGTGGAAATCACTTTAACTTTGATTTGTTTATTTGATTAAGACGATGTCATCTAAATTCAATAATTTTTACACCTAAGGATATTTTTTATGTTCATTCGTTAAGGGTACACGAATGCATCGTACACATATAATTGATTGAGTTTATTTACCTATCGAATGTGTTCACACCCCCACATTTACACTATCATCAACTTGGTTGTTTTTGTGTTCTTTCATGGTGTGATTCCTTTTGTATATTTTATGTACAAATTTTGAAAAAATAAAAAATAGAACATTCTTTGATTCTTTTTGTATATTTTGTGTACAAATTTTGAAAAATTCAAAAATAGGAGATTCTTTGATTCTTTGTTGTATATTTTGAGTAAAATTTTGAAAAATAGAACATTTTTTTGTGACATTTTTCATATCTATGCTTCTCATATCTGTCTATTTGGGGACATTATAAAAAGGGGGAGAATGAATTATGGGGGAGAAATTATGTTGATTTATCAATGATTTGCTTAAGCTTAAATGATCTTTGATTTTTGCATATCATTATAAATCAAACTGTTGCGTGTCATGGGTATTTGCTTTATCTCATGTGTGTAAGTACAAAGTTTATATATATTGGATTACACACCATGATGAGAAAAGCTTTCGAAGTTTCTGAAGTGTTGAAGATTTGAAGATGTTGAAGTCTGATTGATGACATGTCACTTAATATTCTCAGTTTGAGGGTTTAATGGAGATATTATGTTATATGTCATTTGGTTCTGGAGATTGCATAATTCGAATTTTTATGTATATACAGGCATAGATATAGGGGAAAATTTGTAAGGACATAATTTATAAATGTTCGGATAGTATCTAGAAATTTCTATTTTCCTAGATCACAGTTTGTATGTCTAATACCGCTACATTCGGCACGTCTCTACACGATCTCATATGACGACCTCAATCTGAATTCTGGGAATCAAGTATTCAACATCTCCATCATGTGTCCCACATTGGCCTCAATGACTTCACGTTCCACGATTTTAGGCACTTTATGCAAGTGGTACGCAAGAGAAGTCAAAACTGTGAAAGAAGACACGGTATGAAAATTTAAGGGAATTTTGGTAATTTTACAGTCACCATCCGGAGGACTGGTCAACTGGAGTTGAAGTGCTCGACGCCACAAAGATACTGGAAGAAACGGCACCTCAATCCGAGCTACAGTGAAAAAGTTATAGCCTTTTGAAAATGGAGAAGAAAAATAATAATGGAGTGACGCAAATCTCTTTTTAGTCTTCATTATTTTTTTTGTCTTCCTCATTTTAAGGTTCTTGTCGTCATCATTTTAAGGCCTTTGCCTTCATCATTTTAAGGGTCTTGTCTTCATCATTTTAAGGCTTTTGCCTTCATCATTTTAAGGGTCTTATCTTCGTCATTTTAAGGCTTTTGTCTTCATCATTTTAAGGCATTTGTCTTCATTATTTTAAGACTTTATGCCCCTATAAATACACATTCCATTCCCATTTAACTATTTCTAAACCTTCAGGAGGTCATTTACACTAATTTGGAGTATTTTGTGGAGAAGCCGTATCTTCTTCATTGCTGGCCATCTGAAATTCTTGATGGAGATTTCAGCCGACGACATCGGAACCGACACCTACGGGTATTTTCGTATGTCACACTTATTTTCATTATAATCCGTGTAACCGTTCTTTACAAATTATAGTGAAAATAATATGGTTTTACCCTGCGGGGATTTTTCCTGATATGTTGTGTCACATGCTATATTTATTTTAATTGATAAATCATCTAGACGCATGTTTTTAGGATTTAATTGAAAAACTGTGTTTAATTAAATAATTGCTTTATTTGAACAAAAACGCACTCTTCAAACTCTTATATGATTTTTATGGATTTTTTTTCCTATTTTCTCCTCACACTTTTCTTCATAAGCTTCACAATTCTCTCTCTTCAAGAAAAAGTTCTCTAATGGCTGAAATGTGTGTTAAAATTGAAGAATAAAGGATGATTTTAGCTGCTAAAGTTGGCCTAAGAGTGCCACCCACTCTAACCAATCAAAACATTACATTTAGATACAATAAAGACAACAAAAAAACTTAAATAATGGACGGCTTTACCCTTAGTTCGTAATTTTGTTATATCTTTTCGCTCGTATGTCCGTTTTACACACCGTTTATTGCGTTTACATTCTAACTCATAGAGATACATGTTTTTAGTCTTAGATCAAATTATTATGTATAATGGGTCAAAATGAGTCTCAAACTTGAAATTGTCTTCCGAAACTTTAAAATTAGAAGTTTATCACAAATTTTTGAAAATCCTCAGTAATAAAAGGTAAAATCAAACTAAATGATAATAATATAACATATTGTGTACCAAAAAAATATTATTTAAAATATTATATAATCATGATTGAGGTAATTGAGGTCATGAGTATGATCGTGTTCTCACAACTTTCACTCCTTTAGAAATTTCATCCCCGAAATTGACATACCTTGGTTGCTCGAGTCAAACAAATAAGGATAACGCATTTTCATGCTATCCTCCCTCTCCTAGGTAGCTCCGTCCATGTATTGCCTACTCCACATAACTTTCACAAGTGGGATCACCTAGGATTTCAACACTTTTTCCTTCCTATTCACAATGGCAAGTGGTTCTTCCACATAGCTCAAGTCTCCCTTCAACTCAATAGGCTTCTCCATCAATATATGTGAAGGATCCACTATATTCCTTCTCAACATAGAGACATGAAAAACATCATGTAATCGGGCTAACTCCGGTGGCAATGCTAGCCTGTAGGCAACCATCCCAACATTTTCAAGAATTTTATAAGGTCCAATGTAGCGTGGACTTAACTTCCCTTTTTTTCCAAACCTCATAACACCTTTCCATGGAGATATCTGAAGAAACACATAATCTCCTTTCTGAAATTCCAATCTTTTCACCCTTTGCCCGCATAACATTTTTGTTTGCTTTGAGTTGTTCTCATTTTATCTTGAATAAACTTCACTTTTTCAGTGGTGACTTCAATAAACTCTGGACCCACTATCTTCCCGTCACCAACTTCACCCCAACATACCGGTGTACGACACCGTCTATCGTACAATGCTTCATATGGATCCATACCAATAGTAGACTGAAAACTATTATTATATGTGAATTTTATCAAAGGCAAATATTGACATCAATTATCTTTGAAATCAAGCACATAAGCTCTAAGAATATCTTTCAAAATCTATATTGTCCCCTCAGACTGTCCATCTGTTGGAGGATGAAAAGTTATACTAAACTTTAAGTTAGTACCCATAGCACCTCTCAACTAATGTGCACGCCTTATATTTTCTACTTAGCCCACCTAGCTATTCTACCCACGCAACTAGACATAAGTATCTATATGAACTATCAAATTGTTTAAGTCCTCGTACCGCTCATACAGTATGCTAATTGATAATTAACCATTCTCGTAGATTATTAGCATCTTAAGTAACATTTCACATATATACTCTTTAAATCATTTAATTAAGTTTCTCTACTTAATTTACTTTTAGACATATACTATCTAGCTATCTATAGTCACACGTAAGTAGAATATTCTGCTTTTCTACAAAGAAATGTAATGATGGCAACACATATATATGAAATGAAAGGGGATTTTATTTATTTATCTTTGCTTTAAATGACTTAATATACATGCACTTTTTACTTTGTTTGTCGAGACCCTAAAAAAGGATTAAAATTACTTAAAAGATAATTTATTTTAAAACGGGATGAGTTAAAAATATAAGGAGAGAAAAATTATGCATTCTTTGGAATAAAAATTAATTTTATTATGTTTTTTATTTGGACAAAAAAAGGAACAATGGAATTTTCTAAAAATAGGGCGAACCCGATCAGGACCCTGCCTATCGCCGGGTCAGTCCAGTCAAATCACCCCAAAGCTTTGATTGCACTTTCTTCAGCTACTTTGTCCTTGATGGGGTAGTGTTCCATTCGGATTTTGTAGGCTCCTTGACTTTAGCCAAATTTTTTAAGTATAAAAAGGGGGGAAGTGGAGAGGTTTATTTATCCATTCACATTTTCTTTCTCTTGCTTTTTTTTTGCTTTTTGTCTTATTATTTCCAACCTAGCTCTTCCCGCAAGTGCAAAATTTGCCTCTTATATTGAGAATTTAGAGGCTATGTGTTCGTTCAATGTAGACTATGACGCCTTTAACCTACGTCGGGTTTCTTTGTGGCGCAAACATCCCATTGACTGGAACATGCTAACAGCGGCAGCACAATTCTGGTACCCCGCGGATCATGTTTGTTATTTTAGCTTGGATGAGGTCTGCCCAACCTATGAGGAGTTTTCTTCTATATTGGGGGTAAATCCTAGTGTGGTGGAGGCCATGCCAGAATTCTCTCAGTCACTTCAGGCACTATTGGTGGAATTTCTCCATATCTCACTTTTGGCGGCTTGGTCATTGGTCACAGGAGGAGTGATCTCCCTCCCATCTGTGTTGTATTCTGTGCGTATGTGGTATGTCGATGATGCGGGCAATGCCGGAGTCGTTGCCCTTGGCTTAACTTCAAAGCTACTGTTAGTGCCTGATGGTGGACCCTTAACTTGTTTCCATTACTGCGTGGATGTCATATCATCGCAATCCTACGGTGGTGATATAGGAGGAGACCCGGGACGGTCTAGATGCTTGGCAGGAAGACCATTCTGATTTTTTGAGAGGTAACCCGATTATGCTATTCACGTGGTAGTCTGAGAAATTTCTCTTGGCGGTCCCCCTGAATATTTCTTGGCAGTTGTGCCAAATTTTATCACCTGTTATTTCGTCAAATTTGGCCTGACTATAGAGAACTGGGTAAACTGGTTCGTGGAGCACAGAGTTCGACGAATGTGTTGGTCGGTGCCCTAGTGGGGGGAGTTACAACCCATTTTAGAACTGGGGAAATACCAGTATGTTTGTTTGGTTGGCCACCGGTAGACCTCCTTCTATTTTCCCTAGTGGCTCATACGTCCAGTTGGATGGGAGCAGATTGTACCTTAAATTTCTTCCCTGTAGAAGATTTGATGGAAGGAATGTGCATGCGGTTGGTCTCTCTGTAGGAGAATCGTCGACCATCGACCCATCCCTCTCAATCTATTGGAAGAGTTTGGCATGTTTCTGAAGACTATATGAAATGGCTATGGAGGAGGGTAGTGGCTAAGATCTTGGCCTAGGAGGCAGGCCAGAGACGGTTTGCCATGTTTGACACTATGAAGGGGGAATAATGGTTTTCTCTAGGCTGGTCTGAGCTTACCATTCCATAGAGCGCCTTCGGCATACTATCTAGGTAGGAGAAGTTTTGGGGCCTTAAGATGTGGATGCTGATGGTGCTAGATATTCAAGTAACTGCGGGTAGGGTCGTTTTGTCAAGCTGGTGACATTTGTGAAGGTTTTATGTGTTGGTTATGTATTTGGTTATTTTTGGAAATAATCTGGGAGGGGTTGGTTAATTTGGGTTTAGGACAGTTAGGTTAGCGGGGGTAGTTATTTGACTACCTATGCTTATATTTCTTGTAATCGTACCGAGATTTCCCAAAATGGAATAAAAAGTAATTTAAGTATTTCATTGTGCCTCTTGATAAGTTTTACATTTGAATTATCTATACCAATCGTTAAGGCATACACAATCCTTTTGTTCATGTAAATGATAAAATGAACTTTCATTCTCGGAGGTAAGAAAAGAATATCATTTTATGAAAAAGAAAGGGGTTGTGCCCATGTAAAGCATATGGGCTGCCTACATACCTCTGAGGGATTGCAAATTTTATGAGTTTCATTTTGAAAGATTTTTTAGAGGATCAATCCCCACGTAGTTCTGAGTAGAGGTAAATAAAGATTGTTTTAGAATAGAAGGGGATAAGAGGAGTTGCACGTCGAGATTTCGGACAAGGGGTAGAATTTCTTAAGATGGTCCACGTTGAATGGTCGATCGATCTCTTCTCCATCAAGGTCGGTGAGTATAGCGGTGCCACCGGACAAGATCTTCTTCATTATGTAGGGGCCACTCTAGTTTGGCCAAAATTTCCCTTTGGGGTCCCAGACGAGTTCTTTATGATTTCTTTGAATGCTGAATCCCCTTCTCCAACACCACGGACCTTAACTCTCCTATTGAAATATCGCTTTATCCAATGATGGTACCCCCATATATAATATAAAGACTTTAGCCTCCTTTTGTCTAAGAGCGATAACTCGTCAAGACGGCTCTGATGCTAGTCTTTTTCGTTGACTTCGCTTTCAAGTATGACGCGTAATGAAGGTATTTATAGTTCAAAGGGTAGAACTGCTTTCATGTCGTATACCAGAGAGTAAGGGGTATCCCTAGTAGATGCTCGGACATAAGTACGATAGCTCCAGAGGGCATAAGGGATCCGATCAGCCCAATCTCATTAACTCTCGATCATCTTACTAAAGATCCATGATTAATTCCCAAAGAGATGATGTGGTAAACCAAAAGAGAGGATGACATACCATAAATATTAGGGAACCTAGAGTCACCCAAAATCAATCTCTCTCTCTCTCTCTCTCTCCGACATTACCATAATATAAGCACAATGGTATTTATAAGAGATTAAAGGAAAAAAAATCTAAAATTTGCATTTTCAGATAAAAAGGATTTATTATATACTTTTTACTCAAAATAACACTTGAATTTTATTATATAATTACTAAATAATTGAGATAAATTTTTAGCTACATTTTATTTTTGGGAATGCAAATTTAACATTTAAGTTTAGGGTCATTTTTAATTTTAGACCTGATGTTTCAAACGTTGGAATGTCAAGCTTGATGTGTGAAATTCATCCAATTTTAGCCCTTAACCACATCTCGATAGGAGACTTACAAAGAGTGGATAACTGAGCATCATATTACCATTTGTCACACGATCCTTTAAGCCAAATGTGATGGACGGCTAAAATTGCAAGAATTTGGAAACTTCAAGACTAAAATTTCAACTTCTGAAACATTAGGTCAAAAATAAAAAAATGACTCAAAACTTCGGGATCAATGGTTAATTTTATATTTAACCCTTTATTTTTTAAGTTAGCTATTCCGCAATTTATAACAGCGTCTATAAAAGCCATTTCGAAAACAAGTGTGGCAATAGCTAATAGATATTAGAATAAATTACCTTTTTACTCCCTGAACAATCTCTCAAGTTTTGAAATAGCCCCTAATCTTTGGTTTGACTCAAGTTAATTCCTAAATTATATCACTTATTCCAAAAAGGGTAATCCATTAATCCGGCTGTTATAATTTGACTAGAAAAATGTCATGTGCTCTTCGCATGTCAATGATGGAAGGATAAAACTGTATTTACCACCTCATTTCTCATTTCAAGTGTTTGGCTTTCTACTCATCCTACATGCCAAAACCCTAGAATTTTCGATCAACCCATTATTTCGTTCAATCTTGGACTAAATGGAGTGGACGTTGCAATGTATTGATGATCAAGAATTGATAATCGACCCTAATAGTATATATGGTTTGTGAAATTTTCATGTATTCAGCTTGGGGTTCAATTTAGTTTCATTTAGTTGCTTGTTCAGCTAGACATTGATGTTGATTATTACGTTAAATAGAAAAAACCCTAATTTTCTTGTATTATTGGACCTATGAAATCCATTATCCTTACATTGATGTTTAGTCATTAGGTTATTCAACAACAACCCCTTTTTTCTCATGTTAAATATATTGCATGTCTCATAATTTGTATTTTTATCCTTTTTTCATTATGCATGTAATATTACATATGAAAGTCAACCTTATATCACTGTTAAGTTACATCATGGTGATTGTTTTCAAGAGAATCCAAAGAAAGCATATATATGTGGACTTGTAAACCATTTTTATTTTTGTGATCCAGATATATTGTCCCTCCAAGACTTATTTGAAATGTTTATAGAATTAGGATTTTATAATCCCAACCAATTGTGGCACAAGGACCCAAATTTGGGTTTAAAGTTTGGTTTGTACAAAATATATAATGATAGGGATGTTGTGGAAATGTGTGAGTGGGTTCCTACATATAGGGAAAATGGCGTGTACATGGAAATTTCACAAGATGATTTGTGCTTTGATCCTAGTGAGCTGGGGTTTGATCTTGATGAGATAGAAGTAGAAGAATGTGAAGATGAAACTCCTACGTCTGAATGTGAAGAAGAAAGAGGAGAGAATATAGATGAGGAGGTAGAAGTTATTGAAGAGAAAACATAAGATAAAAATTAGGGGAAAAAGATGGATATAGATGAGGAAGTAGAAGTTAATGAAGACAACTTGGGATTTTTGTCTGATATGGATGACTTTAATGAGCTTATTAGCCCGGGTTCTTCTGAAGGTGAGGGAGATAATGCATGTAAATAAAGTATAAGATTTTTTTAGTTTAATGGAGAATATGATATGTTAAATCCTCAATTTGAACTTGGTCGGAAGTTTGCAAGTACTCATGTGTTTAGACAAATAGTCAGGGAGTATGCAATTTAAAACAAAAAGTACATTAAGTTCACAAAGAATGATACAATGAGGATTATATCTAATTGTGCTGCACCGTGTTAAGAAGGATCTATGCTTTAAAAATAACTGGTGAAGAAACATTTCAAGCGAAAACTTTACATAATGTACATAAGAATTGTAAGGCAGCCACTTCAATAGGTTTGTGACATCAAAATGGTTATCAAATAGGTATTTGGACACATTCATGTCAAACCCAAGTGTACCTTTGATGGAAATTAGGGAGATTGTTAAAAGGGATCTATTGTTGGGCTGTCAAGAAGCCAAGCATATAGGGCAAAGAAAAAAGCTAAAATATTGATTGATGGAAGCTTCAAAGACTAATATGAAGGGCTGTGAAGGCATTGTGCTTAAGTGAAAAGAACTATGCATGATTCCACAATTAAAATTCATGTAAATGAGGCTAGCATTGAGGATGAGAACCCTAAATTTTAAAGAACGTATTGTGCTTTTGGGACATTCAAAAAAATATTACTTGATGCATGTAGAATTATTATTAGACTGAATGGCTGCTTTTTATAGGATCCCTACCCTGGTCATCTTCTATCACCTATTGGTACAGATGCAAATAATGGAATTTGGCCATTTGTTTATGCCGTGGTGGAAAAAGAGTACAAAAGTTCTTGGGTATAGTTATTGATATACCAAAATACACCCTCGGCCTAACCGACAGTATCCTCATATAAGACGAGGGTCCAACTCTATTACACCGGGGGTCTTATCAGAGATCGGGAGACCCTAAAAATGGGTCGACCCTTCACCATAAGTCAGACGACCCTATAAGGGGCCGACCCTTCACCACAGGTCGGGCGACCGTATAAGGGGCCGACCCTACACCATAGGTCAGACGAGCCTATAAAGGACCGACCCTTCATCATAGGCCGGACGATCCTAAGAGGGGATGACAGTGCAAGGCCCACATCCAACAGGACCCAGTGCCAGCATGAACTTTAGCCTCGGCCTGACGTCATAGGCCGAGGGTGACATCACCGAGGCGCATGATTTGGGAGACGCATGGCACAGCACGCATGGGGCTCATATCGCACGTGACCCTGACCGTATTAACAATATCATTCCCTCAGGTGAGGGAATATTATCTCATCATTAATCACAAGTGGGACAGCCAAGTGTCAAGAGGGAATTGGCTACATCATCAGTCACATTCTCAATGCATGCTTGGGGGGTACACTACTCCCCCCAAGCCCTATATATACTTGTCATCTTTAACCTTGTAAAGGGATCGATATTCGTAACCCTAGCTAAAACTCTGCTTGTACACACAGTAGAGAGAGAATGAGAATATGAGCATTGTATCTAAGGCCATTAGTGCCCGTATTTAATGGATCACACACTCACAGTGGATGTAGGCCTGATTGGCTGAACCACTATGCATCATTATCTTCATTCCTCTTATACTCATCCCCTTTTATACACTTATACACATGCATAACTCTATTATTGCCATTGTTATTACTGTTTGAGCTCATCATCTCTTATCTGGTGGAACTAAATCTTAGCATCATCAGTTTGGCGCCGTCTATGGGAATGAGAGGCTATCTCTTCCTTTATACAGCTTGACCTCACCAAAAACTCTGGTGGTGAGCCAGTTCTCCCTCTTCGCATGGAGCTGTTTCACCATTGAAAGAGACACATTAAGGTTCTCAAGCTCTTTTGATCATCATAGCTCAAACATATGGCACCGGAGTTACCACCACCACCTCCTCCACCAGCTAGTGGAGTAGGACCTTCTTCCAGTCAAATACCACCTCTGTCTGAGATGGAAGATGTGGCTACCGCCCTGAAGTCCTTAGCAGCAAGTCAGTAGATTATGCAGGAGCAGTTTGCAACTCTTAGCCAAAACATATTGAGACCACATGTCTCACCGGAGATGATTACTCTGACAGCAACTCCAGGGCAGCATGAGGCCAGGTGACCACCCCAGTCACCACACAAAGACTTTCCACCTCCACAACGGTGGAGGGATGTTACTGACCCCCGGCGTCTACGCCCAGGGAGGTAAGGAAACCCTTGTCCAGATGACAGATATGATGATGTGGAGGTAGAAGAGGCCCCCATAGATTGCTGGGAACTGTATGAGGTCTCCAACAATACTATACGACCTATCCAGGAAAATAAAGGGAAGTGTAGGGGGTAAAATTCTTATGATCGCCTGAGAGGCTCAGCTTTTTATCGTCTGAGCAAAGGGTCGGCCTTTGACAAGCTGGGCCCAGTAAATGACCTGGTGGAAAGATTATCCAGATCGAGGAGTAATGTGAGGTCCATAAGGGAGGCAGCAGATGGCCCACCCCACGGACGGGACGACGGTCAGGGGGAAGTGAACATCCGACACAGATCTGCCACAGCAAAACCCTCAGTTCACCCCAAAGAGGCGACAGGGGATAACATCGGTCAAACTGACCCTACGAGGCCCTGGAAGGACTCGATCCAAAGGCTAGAGGATCAAATTGATGATATCCTGAGAAGCAGGGACCCTCTTCAAAGAGGATAATCCATAGGCTCACCCTTTATGGTGAAGATAGTCAACTTCCCAACGCCATCCAAGTTTAAGCCGCATGTGGTCACCCCAAGGTATGACGGGAATACCAATCCTGTCCATCATATTAAGATGTACCAATCAGCGGCAGACATATACTCTATCTCAGATGAGATGAGGTGTCGTGCCTTTTTCGGCACTCTGACTGGGGCTGCACATGTCTGGTATATGTCTCTTCCAAAGAACTCCATTGAAAGATTTAAGCAGTTAGCATACCGATTTTTTCGTAACTTTTGCTTCGGAGTGAGGCCACAAAAGAATACCACACACCTGCTCTATGTTAAGCAGGGGAAGAAAGAGAGCCTAAGGGACTACATAGCCAATTTTAATAAAGAACAGTTAGAGGTCAAAGATTACGAGGAGAGTACAGCCATGACAACCCTCATTGGAGGACTCCAGAAAGGGAAGTTATTATGGAAGCTTGCTGAGGGAGGACTTAACATTAAAAACATCATTAGTTTGGTGATAACCACCCTCGACTATGATGAGGGTGAATGGTAGGGATGACCCTCCATTCACTCTCAAGAAAGACGAGGGAGGACTTGAAATTCAAAAATATCATAGCCAATGCACATATCATAAAAGAGGCAAATATAGAAAAGACAGGAGGAGAGCAATTCCACTACAAAATTAAGTGTTACAATATTTGTCCAAAAGAAAGTGAAATACAAAAACTTTACAAATAGAGGGTATAGGCCACAGATGGCCACCCTATTGAGCAACATCGGAAGGCGGAGCATCAACATCAACAAGAGGAACCCCTTCGGTGACCATAATATGAGGTTGATCCTCAAACATGCCGGTGCCTTTGATGTGAACTTGAGACTCTATATAGGCTAGAGCCTCAACTATCACGGGGTCATCCAGATCCACTGCTTCCAGAGAGGGGTGAATAGATGACACGGTGTCAGTAAATTTCAAGACGACCCACCGGAAGGCCGTTTTGATTCCTCTCTCCAAGTACTCAAGACCGAAGCCCTGGAACTCGTTGGAGAGTTTGTAAGCCTCCACAACATCGATGTCGGCCCTCTTTACTGCTTCATCAAGTTCATTCTTGAACTGGACCCCCGGTTGGTCATATCCTCATCTTTTGCTTTTATGAGGTTGTCCTTTAATTTTAGGCCGGCCTCATACTACTTCACAAGCTCGTCAAGAACCCTTACATGCTCGGTCCTCACACTCTCCAGCTCAACACTGGCAGTTTATAACTCAGTCTTCAGGTCGGAGTCATTTTGACTAGCTCGCCATCCACTTGGTGGTAGAAGTGAAGGCACAGACAAACTGTATAAGACAAGAGAGAGGTCATATTAAAGAGCCGAGGGAATAGTTTATAAAATATTAGTGAATCAAAAGCGAATAGGTGAATGAGATACCTGGGCCAGAGTATGAAGCCCGTAGTCATAAGCCTTGGTCGGGAGCATCTTGGATAAGAATTCATAGTCCACGACCGATGGTGCCAAGAACATGAAGGCCTTGGATGCCCTCAAGTTGGCTATCAAAGAGGAAGGTTTGCCCCTCAAGAAGGTCAGATTTTGAGACCAGTAAGCGCCCATATAGGAGGAGGAGATGGTCCCATTAGTATGTGTCTGAGGGACCTCTACCCTTGCCCTCGTACGTGAGTTAGGTCGAGAGCCAGCAGGGACTTCTGGCTCCTTACATATGCGAGTGTCCACGGTCGGTTCTACTTGGGTCAGCCCCATAGCCTTTATCTTTTTATGAGGAAGATGAGGCTCCTTGGCTTTTTTCTTGCCTAGGGCAGACATCAAGCTGGGGCAGTCATCTCCCAAAGTTGATCAGACACGTTTGCAGGCCGACCTGAAAAAGAGACGATACATCAAATATAAGCAGCAATAATGAGGAAACACTTCGAAACAAATGAAACAAAAAAAATAACTCACATAATTCTATTAATGGACCGACCCTCAGACCAGCTTCTTTGAGGAAATGAGGGGTCATCAAATCTTCAAACTTGGCAAGTCCACCCTCTTTCCCTTGTTCCCTCAGGTAATCAACTATATCCCTCTCATCCAAGCTAAGTCTAGGGTCTGACCTTACTTTTATAGAGGGTTTAGACCATTCCCTTGGTACCCTCGAATTGTCTTATAAAGGCTTAACCCCGGCGGGGAATTCCCAATCCCCAGAGACGAAGAAGAACCTCTTCTTCCAATCATCATTAGAAGTTTGTGCTATATGAAGAAGTTTTTGTTGGACTTCCTTGCCCCTAAATGAAAATACCTAGGTTACTTGGACGAGGAAGTTATATTGTAGTAGGCTATGAACAAATCAGTCGAGGGCTCATCAGTGAAAGTGTCCTTTCAGAGGGAGACATAGCCGAGGATGGTCCTCCAGGAGTTAGGAGAAAGTTGAGAAGGAGCAACCCCAAGGGCAAAAAGTATATCAACTATTATAGGGTGTAGAGAAAACCTAACACCTACTCTGAGCATCTTCTCATAAACATCAACTTCCCCTTCATTCCCCTGGAGACCCTCTCATCCTCATTTGGAACCCCCATACTTACATTTGGTTGTATATCAAAGAAGTGCCTCCACAGTAAGAAGTCATGATCCCTAGCTGACGAGACGTAATTCGAGGCACTAGAAGTGTCAACTTGATCAGTATCAGAATTCTCACTATCGTCCTCAACCCTCTCATCCCCAGATCTCTCAGCCTCATCGCCTGTCGGTAGGCCATCTGGAAAGGCCACTTGGAAGGCAAGAGGGGACAGGGCTTTCACAGGGACAGCCTCAGAATGAACTGTCCCCTCGTCCTGTCGATTTGGGCTAAGTGTTGATGTCTCTCCTCTCCCAGAAGGCCCAGCACCCGTCGGTGACGATGCTCGTTCATTCATTTCTCCCTCTTGTGTCTAACACTCGGTTGGACGATAGGAAGACCCAAAGGGATTAAAGGGTAAAATTATGGCTAGTGGAATTGGGAAGATGGGTCATACCCAAATAGGGTCGGTCCCTCATTTACGCACATCCTCTTCCTCTATTCGTCTGATCTTCGTAAAACACCTCTCCCTCAAAGTTGGAAACTCCTCTGCTAAATCATAAAGTCTTTTGAGCATGAAGAGGGAGACCCTACACTTGGCAGAATTTTTCTCAAATGATCTACAAACAAATTAAATAGTTGACTTATGGATCAAACCTAGAAAAAAAAGGTTTTTATTGATGAGAACTCAAGAATGGGAAGAACAAAGCTCACCGGAAAAGGAAACCGAAGGTTCCCTGGAGAACCTCAAAGCATAAAAACTCAAGGTATAACCACCGTTAGGGGGTGTCAGGGGAATTCGGGAAGCTTAAAGCCTAATATCAAGCCCTACAACCACTACAGGAGGGCGGGTTCTCATGCCGAAAAAGTATAAACAATCAAGAAAATATTAAAGAAACCAAAGCAAGAAAGAGACGAGAATGGAAGATTAAAAAGTAATTTAGGGTAGAAAGATTACCTTGGGGTGAGGAATGAGACTGATCGAAGCTTGGAACACACAAAAAATGGCAGAAATATCGATTGGAGCTGCTAAGAAGCTAGAGAGAGAGAGCGTGCACGTGAAGAAGAAGGAAAGAAATGATTGTTTAAGAATGGTTTAAATACTTTGTTACTAGTGGGGCCATAATCAAGGCAGTGCACAGTAGAGGAGGAGAAGCATCATTAGGGCACAAAGTCCCAAACATAGTGTGCAGCCGTCACATCTGGGAAATAGACATGATGATTAACACGTGACAAGACGTTAATCAACTTGATAAATGTCACTCATCAACCTGACCACCATTTGGAATTTCAATGCAACATTACCCCTCAGCCATCTCAACAGTATCGATGACCAAGGGCTGGGGGTGATTGATATACCAAAATACACCCTCGGCCTGGCCGAGGGTATCCTCATATAAGACGAGGGTCCAACTCTATCACACTAGGGGTCTTATTAAAGACTGGGAGACCCCAAAAATGGGTCGACTCTTCACCATAGGCCAGAAGACCCTATAAGGGGTCGACCCTTCATCACAGGCCGGACGATCGTATAAGGGGTCGACCTTACACCATAGGTTAGACGACCCTATAAGGGGCCGACCCTTCATCATAGGCCGGACGACCCTAACAGGGGACGACAGTACGAGGCCCACATCTAATAGGACCTAGTGTCAGCATGAACTTTAGCCTCAGCCTGACGTCATAGGCCGGGGGTGACATCATCGAGGCTCGTGATTTAGGAGACGCGTGGCACAGCGCACGTGGGACTCATATAGCGGGTGGCCCTGACCGTTATAACAATATCATTCCCTCACATGAGGGAATATTATGTCATCATTAATCACAAGTGGGACAACCAGGTGTCAAAAGGTAATTGGTTAGATCATCATTCACATGCTCGATGCATGCTTGGGGGGTACACTACTCCCCTCAAGCCTTATATATACTTGTCATCTTCAAACTTATAAAGGGATCGATATTTGTAACCCTAGCTAAAACTCTGCTTGTACACACAGTAGAGAGAGAGTGAGATTATGAGCATTGTATCTAAGGCCATTAGTGCCCGTATTTAATGGATCACACACTCACAGTGGATGTAGGCCTGATTGGCTGAACCACTATACATCATTGTCTTCATTCCTCTTATACGCATCCCCTTCTATACACTTATACACATACAAAACTCTATTGCTGCCATTGTTATGACTTTTTGAGCTCGTCATCTCTTATCTGGTGGAGCTAAATCTTAGCATCATCAGTTATTGGAGTTATTGTGTGAGGATGTTGGCATGGAAAATGAAGAAAAATTTACTTTCATATGTGATCAACATAATATGTTACTCATATACAAATTTACTTTCATCCCAACATATTTTAACATTTATAAGTCTATTCAAATTTACTTTCATACAAACATGTAACATTTCTAAGTCTATTCAAATTTACTTATTTTCATTATGTTTGTAGGGTTTGGCACCAGCTCTTCCGCATGTTGTGCCCCAGTGTGAGCAGAGACCATAATAATTTCAGGAAGGAGTTTAAGGGAAAATAATGAAAGATTTATTTTGAAAATGTGCCAAAGTAAGTACTCCAGAATATTTCAACAGATGCATGGAGGAAGTGAAGCAAATTTCTAAAAAAGGAAACTGGTGGATGGATACAATACTTCCACTTAAGAATTAGAATAGGTCACACTTCTCTACTCAGCCAAAGTGTTATATTCTCATAAACAACCACTGTGAAGTGTTCAATAATTTCATATCTGATGCAAGGGATAAGCCTATTATCTCAATGATGGAAATAATTAGGGAATTGATAATGAAAATAATTCGAGTGAATAGGGATAAGATGACCAAAGTGTAATGACCCCACTTTTATATTCTCATATATATAGTTCGTTTTTACACTCATGTGTTACTTATTATCTTATAAATGTTGTATTATTAAATATGTGGTAGGCTATCAATATAAGAAACCCCATTTTAACATATGAAGAATCAACTGTAAATTGGATCAAATCGAAGTCTTATGTCATATCTTAAGGTAAATAATAAGTTTTGGGGTAGAAAAGATAATTTTATGAAACTTTAGGGACTAAAATAAAAATATAAAAAGGACAATTTGGTAAATAAAATATTTTCAAGGACGTCTAAGAAAATTTGAAAATATATAGTGTAAAATTACCAAAATAACCTTCATGTGTAAAATGACCCTTATGCCCTTATCACCTTTCCACCACATGTTGGTCACCTCCACCTTACACATGTCATCTTTAGAGAGAAAGCAAAAACACTTGTCATCATTTGGTGATGTTAAGACTGCAAGACCACCCCGGAGCTCGACACCCAAACGATGACTTGCCACCGTAAATGCTTGATCACCTAGACACGTGTTAACACCGTAATACTTTTGGAAACCTATAAATAGGGTATTTAGGATCATTTATAACTCACACCAATTCCTTGAGAATTATAGTAAGAAAGAGTGATAGAAAGCTTAGAAAATATCTTAAGACGGGGTTCTAAAATTTTGAAGAAAGAATTCATTTCGTAGGTATGATTTTATTTAAATGTTGTAATGCATTTTTATAGATTTAATTTCATGTTTTATAGCTTTACTTAGTAGTTATGCTGGTAATATACACTAAAGGCTCCACTAATGAAAACTTAAAATTTGGAAATAATCTAAATGGATTTTATTTTCAAAATATGTAAACTTGTTTGAAAATATATATATATATATATATATATATATATATATATATATATATATATATATATATATATATATACGCTTTTTGTAAGTAATTACTATGGAATCTCATATAAGTAATTCCAAAGTCAGTCCCGGTGAAATCCTGTCTAGTTGATATGGTATTTAAGTGGTGCCCCTGTGACCCTCCATCTCTACTGGGAATAAATCCAAAAATATTTTGTCTAGATGAGATGGTATTTAAGTGGTGCCCCTGTGACCCTCCATCTCTACTGGGAACCGATTGATTAGGAAGAACTATGAATTGAATTCTTCAATTTCGATTAATGAATATACAAAAATTGAGAAAATGGTTTTTAGTAACCTTTTATAGCAAGTATTGTAGAATTAAAACGCAATATTTATAATTGGTCTTTGTTTAGAATACGTAATTAAACCTTTTGTATTTATTAGATTAACGTGTGATCCAAGACTCAAAATTTGTATTTTCGAACCTCTATTTTAGGTGAGTACTCTATGTCATTTCTTCCACATTTAAATTATATGACATTATGCAAACTATGTATTTTGTGAACTTCTTTTATTCTCAAAATGCATTTGCTACCGATGATTGATTCATTTGTGATATGTTTATATCTCTCCATATAGACATACTGATTGAAATGAGTATTGAAAATGAGATTAAATATTAAAAATAAGATTCGGCCTAAGGGACTTCTTTAATGACTGACCTTCCCAGTTGGGTTATAGCTGGTGTGCCCTAAATAAGGCGTTGTGATGAGCTAGTTCGATTGACCCTCAACTACCGGGGTATAATACGGTAGAACAACACGGTATTAGAGTGTACTTGGCCATTAAAATGATATGATTGAAAGAAAAATATATCACATTTGATTTGTTGCATTCTTCTTATTCTGAGTTATCCAATTGTGATATATATACTATCATTTCAAAATATATATCTATTTACTGCAAATTCCTATCCATGTATGTATATGCCTTCTCTTTTGACTTGAATAGGTATCTATTTTCTGAAAATCTTGGAATGTCAGGAGATTAAATCTTATTCAGCTTTTAGTTGACGTTGTATAAATAACAATTTTTCAGGAAATAATTAGACTGGAGGATGGAGTGTTTAAGGACTATGTTGAAGATTTAGCTTAAGGAGCTCTTTTGTTATACTTTTAAATAAAACGTTTGTTTTTATGAGATAGAGCATGTTTGGCTCTTCAGTAATAGGTTTTTAATTTTGGCATGAGTTGTAATCCGTTCATACTTTTAATATATATGAAGTTTCCTTTTAGAAAGCTCTGATGACGTAATTCCATTTTTTTCAATAGTTTACGATTCATGACTATGTGAATGTATTTCCTTTGCATTTATTTTAAGAAATATTTTAAGGTCAAAACATTGAATGCCTTGGTGGCATGTCGAGACACTCATTCCCTACTACTATTGGGTTAGGGTCGTGACACAAACACCCTGTTGTAATTTGTCCAAGAATTGAATAAAAGCTTAACTGCTTGCTTAAAGAAACTATAGGGTTCATATGTGAATGGAATTGAGGATTTAAATTTCAAGTTAAAGGTCCATTTGTTCAATTTGTTGTCGATATGAGGGAGAGAAGTTATTCTTGTAGGGTTTGGCAGTTGAAGGATTGCCTTGTATTCATGGATTATGTGCAATATTATACAAAGGGGAAAAGCCTGAAAGCTATGTGGATGAGTGATACACCAAAGAAAAACATCTCCAAGCATATGGAAACATCCTCATGCCATTAAATGGCAAAGACTTATGGCCTAACTCTGCAAAGAAAGCATTATCACCACCTGATGTTGCAGCCCAGCCAGGCAGACCAAAGAAAAATAGGAACAAAGAACAAGGTGAAGTTCATACAAATGGAGTGTAGCTTGGTAAACGTGGGATTAAGCAGAAATGTAGCAGGTGTGGTTATTTGGGCAACAATATAAGGAGCTGCCCAAAAAAGAGTGAGATAAAAAATAATGTCCCCCAAAAGAAAATCAAAATAAGTCTCACAATCCTAAATTCAGTTTTGTGATCCATTATCATTAATTTTTGAGATTGTATTCTCATTGGACTATTATAAATGCAGGCGAGGAAGCAAAAACAACAACAATATACACAACCTCAGAGCCAACATTCTCAAATGACAAAATTTGAAGTGAAGATTTGGATGTTTTTGCCGAAGCAACAACCCTTGGATGGTTTTTGCTGAAGTAGCAACCTTTGGAGGTAGTGTTTTGTAATACCCCATAGTTTTATGATTTTTAAAATATATAATTAATTAAAAATTAAATGTGGGAAATTAATTGATAATTAATTCGAATTAAGATAAATATTAACTAGCGAGATAAGAGTTAGTATTTATTGGTGTGAATTAAATTGAATATTACTGAGTGAATAAATTAATATGTGATTATGAAAATATTAAAGTTGTAGCGAGTGATATATACGACACTTATGATAATTAAGTCGGGACGCACGTGTCAGTCGTGTCGGGACGCAATTTATTGAGATAAAAAGTAATTAATTTTTAAGTCATCCAAATGGTCATTTTGAGTTTGCCATTGTGACCGGGAGGTTCGAGATAGTCAGAAAAGTCTACCCAGTTTGGGTCTTGGGGTGATTTTAGGCCATACCGACATCTTGGGAGGGCATTTTAGTAAATTGTACTTTTGGGGTGAATAGTATTTACGAAATTTTAATGGTATTATATCTCATTGGGAAAATAGGATTAGGGTAAGTTACGTAAGGAATAGAAGAAAGCCATAGAGAGACCATAGGAAGAGGAGAAGGGAGGTTCCAAGGCTAGAACCACCAATTTGCACCACTACCACCACCGGATTATAGATCGAAGGAGGAGAAACCCCAATCCATCATCTTCTTTAACGGATCAGACCTACATACAAGAGGCAAGTGTTTAAACTTGCGCACTTTTAGCAATAATGGCATTCCTGTTAGTGTAGGCTGAATTGAACATGTATTGCGTACAAATTTGATTAAAAAAATTGGGAGATTTATATCATAATTTGGGACTGAAATTAGTATAGGTTTGATTCCCCATGATTGTAGATTTTAACCTGTGAAATTTAATTAAAGTTGATAAATAAATCTGGGCTTTCATGATAGTTCTTGAATAAGATGATAAACTAGGGCTCTTAATGTTTTATCTTGAATTAACCCCAATAATTGATTCCCCTTTTATGAATGATGATTCTTAGACGTTTGAACTTATGTAATTATATTGTCTAAGATCTAGAATGATTATTTGGGAGTTTGGGTTGATTAAATTGAGGAGTTGGTGTCGAAAATTGGAGAAACCCGTAAGAACACTTATGTAGACTTCCCATACCTGTACGAGCTAATCGAATCGGTCCTAGCTTAATCGATTTGGCAAAGCGAATCAATTTGGACCAGGCCGAATCGATTCGGCTACATAGAATTTAGTTTCTTTCCCCCTTTTGTCTAAAATTCTTGGTAGATGTTCAGGATTTAATCGTGGGCTTTAATCACTACACCAAAAATAGCAATCTGACATGGTTTAAAACTGCGCTAGATCAAATTTGGCATGATTTTGAACTGTGTCAGAATCAGGTGTTCCAAAATGGCCATTTTTTCTGGCACGATTTAAAAGTGTGCCAGATTTAGCCAAACAGGAACACTTCTGGCACACTTTTGGCATACTTTATAACTGTGCCAGATTAAGTACATTTTGGTACACCTTTGGCACAATTCAAACCCGTGCCAAAATTTGATACACTTTTGGCATGATTTTGAATTGTGCCCAATTTTTGGAACAAAGAAAAACTTTTTATTTGAAAACAAGAAAATTCACAAATTGCGAATCTTTCACGTTGTTGATAAACTAATGTACATACAAACTTCAAAATATTACAAGTCTTAATAGTTCACATACCAGAAAAAATTGGCCAAAATTTTCTCTATTTTCTGGACATTCCAAAACCTGTTAATATAAACCTGCGTAATGTAAATTTCGCACGACCATAAAATATAACAATAAAATTACAAAAGCCCGCAAGACCATAAAAGTTAACAATAAAACTACAAAAGTTGTCCATAATAAAAAAATAGAATCCTGAATATTAACGACATTAAATAAATAATTTCCCTGTAAACATTGACTTCTTTGTGTGTTCCACGTAGATAAAAGCTAACGATAAAATGTTATCCTGCAAAAAAAAGGATACAAAAAAGAAATGATATTAGTAACCAACTAATTTAAAAAAAATCTTACTCAAGCTGAAAAATTACATATACGAGTTACAATTATTATTGCATTCTCAAACCGAAAGTCTTGTGACTACGTGATCAGTGACTACGAGTTACATTAGTCATATGTGAGGTGTTAATGCCTCTTAAGGGTTGAGTTTTCACCCTCAAAAAACATGTTTTTAAGAATAATCTAAATATTTTCAAATTATCGTCATATTCTCAAACCGGGAAACCCATGACTACGCAGTTAGTTCCTACAAGTTACATTGGTCCCGTGCGAGGTGTTCATGCCTCTTACGTGGACGTTTGGGGGTTGATTTGGGTTTTTATCCTTTAACGACTCATTTTTAATCCTAATCTAGATGTTTTCAAATTATCGTCATATTCTCAAATCGGGAGACACGTGACTACGCGGTCAGTTCCTATGAGTTACATTAGTCTCGTACGAGGTGTTTGTGCCTCTTATGGGACCGTTTGAGGGTTGACTTAGGTTTTCACCCTCTAACGGCATGTTATCTAGATATTTTAAAATTATCGTCATATTCTCAAACCAGGAGAACGGTGACTACACGGTCAGTTCCTACGAGTTACATTGATCCCATACGAGGTATTAGTGACTCTTACGAGGCTGTTTGAGGGCGGGTTTAGGTTATCACCCTTTAACGGCATGTTTTAAGCTTAATCTAGATATTTTCAAATTATCGCCATATTCATAAACAGAGAGACCCGTGACTACGCAGTCAGTTCTTACAAGAAAAATTGGTCCCGTGCAAGGTGTTCATGCCTCTTACGGGGCCGTTCGGGACTGGTTTGGGATGAATAGTGAGATTCAGTTAAGAAATGACAAGGGGAAATGCTGATATTCATTAATTGCTAGTGATGGTGGTGCCGTGATGTAGCAGCACATACTCACACAATGCAAATATCAAACTTCTATTAAATTGAATAAAGAAGAACCTCAACACACACACCATTATTTAGGGAATGGGAGAACAATCATTAAAATGTAAAAAATGCATAAAAAGAATATAGATCATAAACAACCATAGGATTAGATTAAATATCAAAAATACTAAAATTCCATCGACTATCCCCCTTAACTCTCCATGGGCAATTTCATCCACTTCTAATATAGCTCACTGAAATGGCATGCTTGCTAAGTGTTATCAGAGTATGCATCAAGCATAAATGGCATGCCTGCTGAATGTTTGTAAAGTTTTTCACGCAAGTGATGTGTGTGTAAAATTGTTCATTTCTCTGTTTGTAAATGTGGTGTGTGTTAGTTTGAAAACTCTCAACTTCCAACTTAACACTCAAAACTATAAATATAAAATTACTTTCATGAGAACAAATTTGAAACGTGAAACAATGATAAAATTGAAAATATACAATCTGAAATTTTCAAAAAATATTATTTGGATATAAAACAGAAATAAAATTCAACAGAGCACTTTCCAAGTAATAGAAGAGGATATTTTAAAATATCAATGCTATGTATTCAATGAAATTTTAGTACATAAACAATGGGAAAATAAGGACAATCACACGGTGAGATAGCTAAAATTTTACCTCAACATTACGTGGTCAAGTTGCAGCACCAAAAGCACTTGTTCCTTGTTCATCAACCAAATTTGGGCAGTTGGGGTGAAGAACGCCACAAAACATAGATGACCTCCGCCAAGTATAACACTCACTTTCTCAGTTGATCAATCCAAAACCTCTTCAACATCGTTGATCACACATATATTAGAAAGAAAAGAAAATAGTAACCCCTACTATTTGGACAAACCTAACACTTTTAGAATTTTTTTTAAAGTAATTAATATTTTCTATGGATAAAATGATGAAATAGAGATCTTTACACTCCGGTCCATATTTTAATAGATAATTAAAGAAATTTATTATGAGATAGTTACCAATCACGTAAAATGCAACGATGCACCGAGAATCACTGTGGTTGTCTTCGCTCATCTTCTTCATCTGTCTCACCACCATCTCTAGGTAAGATTTCACCTCGAATTTTAGTTTGGATATCTCTTGAGAATGTTGTTTAAATAAATCCATATCTTCTTCTTCATCCATATAACCATAGAGTTAGCGGTGCCCCCATAATAGAATGGCACACAACCACGATTCCAAGCTTTTTTATCAATTCCTTGTGACTCAAAATGCTTACTCAAACACTCGACCTCTAAATAACCAACAGTTGTGGCCTCAAAAACAAAAATATTCTTTCCCCTGATTCACATCAGCATAAGAACTGAAGTAATCAATGCCCTTGATTCTCCACGGTAGCTTCCAATGGCCTTGATTCTCCACGGTAGCTTTCGATGGCCAGTAATGATCATAAAAACTGTACACAATAAATAAAATAGATTTTGTGGGCACAGTAAGTGATAGAGTGAGGGGGTAGCCGAAAAAAAAAATTAAGGTATCACAAACGCTCCATTGCCAGCGCCACCTGCTTCAGAGGTGCCTCCGTTGTTAATGTTATTATTGATTGTTGCTACTGCTGCATTTTGTTTAAATAGGTTGTTGTTGAATGTTCGGAGACACCCCGATGCTGAATGATTGTTGTTGCTGCTGCATTTTATGATTCAAGTGATCATAATAGATCAGATGGCCTCGATTCTATTGTCACAGATGTCTCCGATCGACGTAGATTCTCGCGCCGATGGCTGTGGCCTCTAAATTTTGTTTCAGTTTTAAATAATTTTTATAAACTGAAATAAAAACATTATGGCAAATGCATTACCTGGATACATTATTCATGCATGGCTAACTAATCAAATATTATAAGAAAGCAACTAAATGCAGTTTCTCCAAACCTTAACGCAAAACTAAATTCCTTTTAATGGCTCAAAATGAGAATTCTGATAACTTGAGTCTCAATTATGTTCAAGTTCTAC
This sequence comes from Sambucus nigra, assembly GCA_949130495.1. NCBI lineage: Eukaryota > Viridiplantae > Streptophyta > Magnoliopsida > Dipsacales > Adoxaceae > Sambucus > Sambucus nigra. The sequence goes on from OX422208.1 coordinate 207,569,835, forward strand.
CAATTACAGCCAGTATGATCCGCAATCACAAAAAAAATGTTAAAATCTCAAATAAGACAAAACCAATAAAAGAAATAAATAGATTACATTGAAACAAAACCAATTAAAATCATATCCTATATAAAAAAAAACGCGTATAATACGTGCTCACATTGATCAACTTGATTGGGCACTTTGATGGGATCCCCAAATTGCTTTAATATCCTAATAAAAAAACACATACATTTTCTTTAGTTAATAAAGCATTGATTAACCACTATACCATAAAACATTTGTGCTAAAAAAAATCCACTATTTGTGTGAAAAAAGAATCTGCTATTTGCATACGCAAATTCTCAGCTACGGTTACATGAAATTTTAAAAAACCAGAGAAATAACAGAGTACTGAGATCAATTTTACTAACGAAAATGAAGATCAACAAAAAAGAAAAAAAGTCGAATATAGATGATGAAATACAAATAGCAGCGGCACTGTTATATATATATATATATATATATATATATATATATATATATATATATATATATATAATAACAATGATGTTTAAGGTAAATTATCAAGTTTTAGTGTTCACCCATAAGACATCAACATGCATTTCTTATGTGAAAAAGACTAAAAATCGGGTCGTACTTTGTTGCTCTCTGAAGCTAAAGCTAAGCTCATTTTTTAAGCGATGACGGAAAAAACAAAACGAGATGATATATAATACATATTGTTGTATTACCTTAAAATTCAAGCCAAACTTTTCCATATGAGTTGAAATATATTGCACCAACTCTCGAAAAAAGAAAACCAAACACTTTACCACATGAATTCAAGTGGATTCTCTGTTATTGAGCGGTGATCAAACAAGGTATAATCTATGTCCAAAACAAGCGACTTCTTCTTTTTATGACATGGATTACAGAGTTCAATCTATAATCAATAACTCAACAAACATCATCAAATGAGGTGCAAAATATCATCATATGGACCCGGCCTAACCTTTTATCTATGTCTATGCTATTTCAATCCATGTAATCATCTCAAATAAAAATGATATGCAGGAGTACTTTATCAATCATATCTCGTGGAAACTACATAATGATTATGATCTATACACATCCGAACATAATACCAATACTCGTAAATGGTCTCAAGAATATTACTCTCCCATTCTCCATACAATTTGGACATTGCGTACAACAACCATGAGCAACACGCTAGGCATTTCCACTATAATAAGAGGCAGATTCATATAAAATTATAGAGAAATTAAGAAAAACTATCAAACTTCATTCCCAAAACAAAACCTAATTCCATTATATTATCCCCCCAAACCCAATTCCAATATATTATTAACAGTAGATAAAACATACATACAGATAAACTAATCAACCAAGCCCCAATTAATTTAACCCAAATAAACCAAACCCTAAATCCAAGGCATACATATATATAATAAAATCCAAGTAATACATAGACATATACATGTTTCAATTAGGATTCTTTCTTAAATCTTATCATTCAAGTTTAATTGATTCTTGAGTTTGTTGCAGGTTACCTGAGTAGAAGAAGATGGTTATGATGATAGAATCCAGAAGAAACCTCGGCCGTGAGTAGAACTAGGTTAGATACTGAATCACATAAACACTATCATGTTTACCCAACACAATCAGATTTTCTTCATACAATACCCACCCCATGTCATTTGATGATGATTTAACGAGAATCTTATACATTTACCTAAATAAAAAATGGAATCCACTATGAAATTCCAAGAGTATGTATAACCGGTGATACATTTCTAAATATGATGCACATTATATATATAGAACATATTTATACACATACACACACACACACACACACACACACACACACACACACTATATATATATATATATATATATATCACAACTTCCCATTTACAACACAACTTCCCAATTTGTAGTAAACAAGGGGCACATTCTTCTGACACATATGTAATTAGTTTGGATTTTGTTCTAATTATTGGTACGAGTAGAATTATTCATAAGGCATATGTGTAAAGTAATATAAAGCATATCACCCTAAAATTACTTTTTTGAATCTCAAACCCCATCGGCACCAAAACGAAACTCACATCAATCTGACTGGAAACCCTAATTGAAACCCAAATTGACCTAAATAGAAACTATAAATAATCCTGATAACAACCCTAATTTAAACCAAAATTAACCCAAGTCGAAACCCTCATTTCAACCCCCTCAAATATTCCTTATTGCAATCACATAAACAAAGACCCTTCGATTCACACACCCTTCAAATCATGAACATATTAGACCTTAAATCATGAACCTCATACAAAACGTAAACAAAAATTTACCTTAAACCCTTATTTAGATTGAACATATATATATATATATATATATATATATATATATATATATATATAGAGAGAGAGAGAGAGAGAGAGTGATCGAACCTAGTTCAAGTCGGGTTGAGAGATATAATGTGCAACGTGGTGGAGAAGTTGTGACGAAAAATGGCCGCGATAGAGAGTGATGGGAAGAGATATGTCATATGCGAGAGTGAGGGGAGAAGAGAGGGTGGGCACGGGAGGGGCTTTGAGCGAGAATGGGTTATTGGGCTCTAAACAATTTGGAGAGATAATACTTTTAGGATATTTATATTTTAGTTAAGTGTGCTCAATTTTGGCACACTTTTAAACAGTGCCAAATTTTGGCACGGTTTTAAAGTGTGTCAGATTATCATTTAATCGTGCCAGATTTTGGAACAGTTTTAAACTGTGACAAAATTTTAATATCAATGTGTGCCAAATTATTATTTTTGATGTAGTGAATTGCAAGCATATTGAGGAATATTTGGGAATACCAATAGGCCTAGATTTTAATTTGGGTTTATTTCCATGAGAACGAATTTAGGGTTAAACGAAATTCGGTTCAAGTGAGAAAAATTTACTAATTAAGCGAAGAAATTCAAATTGTGAGAATTCAAGGGTTAGGATGACTTAGACCAGTAGGGTGTGGAGAAATTACCTACTGCTATTATGTTGGTATATTGATTTCATTTCAAGTGGTGAGAAATACTCGGGAGCATACGATCAGGAGTAAATTATAAATAAAAATACATAGAATAATCGAGATTCATTTACTACGTATAGAATATACGATATAAGAGGTGATTATGCCTATACTGATGAAATTAATACATAAGTGTGTGAATAATTATAGTGTGACTTATTATGTGTATAACATACCTACGTTGCTTACTATCGCGGGAGGTTTGAAAGGGGGACAATCTCATCCTAATGAGCCCACTGGGGGGATTTTAGATTAATGCCTCAGAACATAGAATCTAGGGACGACTTGTTAGTGAGTTGATAAGTTGACGGTCATATGGGTGAGTAGGTATGTGTGTAGTCCGTAGGCTTGAAACTATGTTCGCCTCCAATATATGTGACTTGTATTTATATAGTTCGCGAGTGATTCCGAACCGATAGTCCTTATTTTGTACGTGATGTACTGGGACTTGATATAGCAGAGTATGCATGCACCACATGATAGCCTTTGGGGTGCAGTATATATATATATATATATTGAAAAAACGTGACTGTGTGATAATTGATTAAATTCGCAAATATCTAATTTGGCACACTTATTTAATTAGAGTCTATTTTTAAACAAAATAATTCAGCCCCTAAACATGCATCTAAATATGATTAATAAATAAAGCATGTGACACAAATATTAAGAAAAAATCCCCGAAGGGCAAAACCTTTTATTTCTATAACTTTGAAGAATTTACAAGACCATTGACTTACATATAACCTGATAATCGCCCACAAGTATAACACACGGTGTCTTTGTCAAACCTCCAAAGCAACGGCTAGAAATATTGACACAGAAATACCCGCAGGTGTCGGTTCTGATGTCGTCGGCTGGAACTTTCCCTATCCAGGAGGGCTGCAATGAAGAAGAGGACATCTTCTCCATAAGATGTGAACTTTATAAGGACTCCCTCCACAATAGCACGCAACTTTCGGTTGTAGAGCTTTCCCCACAAAGAATAAACCAAAGCAAAATATGTTCTTGGGTTCCACAAAACAATTCACATAAAAGTAATTGGGATTTTGTGAATTAAAAACAAAACATTTGAACCCTTAAAATTGTTGGAGAAAAAATTTATGTTAAAAGGTATTGAATTAAATCTGGGCAGATACACAAAAGTTTCAAAAGAATCAGACTCTTAAAAGTTAAAACTGTTCTCCACGTTTTTCAAGGCTGCAAGGACCCCTTTTTATACAAAATTTAAGTCGGTCAAAGGATAAGCATTACAGCAGCGTGTCAGCCAAAAAGCAGGGTCGTTCGAACGAGAACCCCATCTCGCTTGAACGAGATCGCGTGTCGTTTGAACGACTACGCGGATATCCCAATGTCGTTCGAACGAGATTGAGATCTCGCTTGAACGACCTTGGCGTCGAAACCGAGGTGCGTTAACTGCCAATGAAATTATCTCAATACTATACTTTTTCTAAAACAGTTAACACCTTTTTAAAAATATCCCAATACTCTTAATATGAAATATATATGAAACTTTAAAACAATATCTTACCAAAGTTCATATTGTTGGGCTTGAATGTTAAAGGCAACTGGTAATTCGGATCCGTATTTTGTAGATGCAATCTTCACAATTCTTCGACGACTTGTAGCGGTATACGACATAATTAATTGTGACGGACTTATTAAAAATATGTCCTTACAAATCTCCACCTATGTCTATGCCGGTACATACATATAAACATCCGAATTATAAAAAACCAAAATGCTTATACAAGTCTATCCTCCCATGAATCCCAAAACTGAAATGGCAAAATTTGTAAGTTCTCAAATTTTTCTTCAACATCAAAAATCTCAAAGCTTTTCTCATCAGGGTGTGCAACATCATGATCTTCAATCTTCGTACCTCCTACACACATGAGATAAAGAAAAAACCTTCGTGATGCATCGAGTTTGAAATGATATAGAAATAAAGCATTAATAATCAAATCTCCCCAAAATGCAAAAACTCCCCATACCATGATAATTCTTTCTCCCCCTTTTTATGATGTCCCCAAATAGACAGATAAGAAGAAAAAATCAAAACATGGAGTGTCACGATAAAATGCATAGCAAACAAAGATCAAGCTACGCGTATGCAAAGGTATGTTCCAAAAACATCCACAAACTATTTTTGATTTTTCAAAATTTTCATACAAAAATAAGATATAAAAAAAAATCACACCATGGATTTAAACTAAAACTATCAAGTCATGAAAACGAAATGTACGGGTGTGAACACATTCGATAGATAAATAAACTCAATCAATCATATGTGCACGATGCATACGTGTACTAACGAATGAACATTAAAAACATCCTTTGGTGTAAAAATTATTGAATTTAGATGGCATCGTCTTATGCAAATCAACAAATCAAAGTCAAATGATTTCCACACCAAAAACGTCCAAAACTATTTAGCGCTTTTTCAAGATTTTCAAGGACATGAAAACCCATTTTAATGCTCCATACAAACTCCCTCATATATATTTTCTTCTAGAGGTGAATCTAAATTCTCAAACTTTGGAGAATTGGTGCAAAAACCTAAATGGCCCATAATTTGGCATGAATTTCTTTTTATTGCCTTTAAATTTTTTCGAGCTCTTTTAAACCTCTTTGAACTCCGGATAATAAAATTCCTCCATTTTTTAGGTCCAATTTAAAGGTGGCTTAGTATTCGCAAAGGCAAAATAAACCTTTCGCAGCCCTTTCCCGTTTTTTAAATAAAGCACACAAACTCACAAAATGGTTCTTATATGCACAATTTTATTATCAAAATATATCACGCTTAGTTAGTTTTAAAGGACAGTATTGAAGTGAAAACACCCAACCAACATGTGATAATACAAGCACAATAATCAAACAAATCCGTGCATTTGTGCGACAAAGAAAATCATGAGTCAAACATGTATGAAGTAACACTTAATTACATCTTAATGACTCCAAACATTGTAAAGCACATGGATGAATTGACCTATTGTCTCAAAACACTATCAAATAGTCACATGAAAAATTGAATGATGTTGTGACTTGGTCATTTAAAGTGTCCATCCATAACAGGTGCAAACAAAATACAAAACTCTTTTTAGATTTTTTAAAAATTTTGTCAAAATAAAATCTTTTTGTATTTTTCAAAAATTTTCAAAAGCAAAAATCTATACAAAAAATATATGTCACAACGCTAGCAAAAATATATCAAAAAGCATAACTTGCGTATGACAAACATGCAAACACAATCATCTATATGATATGACAAGCGAATAATTATGTGCCAGCAAATGAGAATCAACTATTCTAAGATCTAGTGTATCCAAAAGTGATTTTCTAACCCAAACGGATGTAACACGTCGACACGGGGTTTTGGGAACCAACAAAATACTAGACTTCGAATTCCTAGGACCTCTTCCAAGATCAAAACAAAATCTCCTAAAGTGACATTTCCTACCACAATATGAACATGTATAAACAGGTGGAATGACACCTAAAGTGTGATCTTTTCTAACATCCTTGCAATTAGTTGACCCTCTAAAATAAATAATGGTTTTGGCTTTAGCATTAGAAGCATGAGAACACGATGAGCCATTGCCATCACTATCAAACCTACTTGAGTCTGTCAAATCATTTTTTAACTTCAAAATTTTTTACTCAAGCAAAGAATTATACTCTTCCAAAGACAGGGATTTCTTTTTCAAAATTTCAATTAAACTTAACAGTTTATCGCGCTCATCCTCAATTAAGACAAACTTATCCCTAAGAGTCTTTTCACGTGCCGTAAAATCATCGATTAATTTTTTATCCTCGACGGCACAAACGGAAACCCTAGAATTTTTTAAGTCCTCTAATTCCTTCTCTAAAATAAGGACTCTCTCATCACTCTTCTTTTTGGCAATTTTCAAAGAATCAAAATCAATACACAAATTATCAAAGTGCTCACGACAAATATCACTTTGAGTTTGAAACGCTTGCAAATATTCAATCTTACTTTTAAAGAGAGAATTTTCTTTTTCCAAAACTTTAATTCTTTTGTAAAGTTTCAAATTCAAACTTTTTAATTTTTCAGCACGGTCGTCAATTTTTTCAAAAATAGGCTCCTCATTAAATGGGCGTTCCATTGAAAAATTACGATTTTTCACAAAACTGATTTAAAAAAAAATCAATATCACACAATTTTTTGCGAAAAATAGGAATACGCAATAAATTAGCGCAACCTCCTCTGATACCAATTTGAAAACGTGAGTAGACAAATTGTATCAGAAAGTAAATCCTCGAAAAATCAGGATCACGCGATAAATTAGTGTAACCCGCTCTGATACCAATTTGAAAAAACGTGACTGTGTGATAATTGATTAAATTCACAAATATCTAATTTGGCACACTTATTTAATTATAATCTATTTTTAAACAAACTAATTCAGCCCCTAAACATGCATCTAAATATGATAAATAAATAAAGCATGTGACACAAATATTCTGAAAAAATCCCCGAAGGGAAAAACCTTTTATTTCTGGAACTTTGAATAATTTATAAGACCATTAACTTACATACAACCTGATAATCGCCCACAAGTGTAACACACGGTGTCTTCTTCAAACCTCCAAAGCAACGGCTAGAAATATTGACACAAAAATACCCGCAGGTGTCGATTCTGATGTCGTCGACTGGAACTTTCCATTTCCAGGAGGGCTGCATTGAAGAAGAGGATGGCTTCTCCATAAGATGTGAACTTTATAAGGACTCCCTCCACAATAGCACGCAACTGTCGATTGTAGAGTTTTTTCCACAAAGAATAAACCAAAGCAAAATATGTTCTTGGGTTCCACAAAACAATTCACATAAAAGTAATTGGGAATTTGTGAATTAAAAACAAAACATTTGAACCCTTAAAATTGTTGGAGAAAAACTTTCTGCCAAAAGGTATTGAATTAAATATGGGCAGATACACAAAAGTTTCAAAAGAATAAGACTCTTAAAAGTTGAAACTGTTCTCCACGTTTTTCAAGGCTGTCAGGACCCCTTTTTAGCAGGGTCATTCGAACGAGAACCCCATCTCGCTTGAACGAGATAGCGTGTCGTTTGAACGACTACATACGACATCCCAATGTCGTTCGAACGAGATTAAGATCTCGTTCGAGCGTCGAAACCGAGGTGCATTAACTGCCAATGAAATTATCTCAATATTATTCTTTTTTCTAAAATAGTTAACACCTTTTTAAAAATATCCCAACACTCTTAATATGAAATATATATGAAACTTTAAAATAATATCTTACCAAAGTTCATATTGTTGGGCTTGAATGTTGAAGGCAACTGGTAATTCGGATCCGTCTTTTGTAGATGCAATCTTCACAATTCTTCAACGACTTGTAGATGTATACGACATAATTAATTGTGACAAACTTATTAAAAATATGTCCTTATATATATATATGTATGATATTATGATGAGTCTATATATACCTGTGATGTGTTCTACTGTGTGAACTTAGTAAATAAGTTGGATAGTGAAATCTGAAATAACTTACGTATGAGAACAATTAACTTTATTTATGAAAACTCCTATTTGAATTCAAAAAGGTAGAATTATTTAATATGATATTTCGGGGGAAACTACGAGTGGGTACGTAGAGTGATAATAGGAGGTCATTACATTCGTATTAGTTAGGTGGAGGAGTAACATTAACTAGAATGGTTTAGAGGTACGTTAGGTGTGCACTGTCTGTAGTTGAGAGGTGAGAATCTCAAGAGAGAGCTCGAAAAACTAACATGTGTATTATATTTGCTTTACCGCAATTTAAATACTTGATAAACTATTTTAAAATATTTTACACTCGGGCTCTGACCCGTCTCTTACAAAATCTCCTTTTTCTCTTGTGAAATTATTTTTAGGTTTTCAGTTACAGGGATGCTAGGCTTAGACTATCGGATCGTTTGATGTGTTGCAGCTATTGTGGGAGTTGTAGGTCCTCTTGATTAGACGCCTCTACCCTTATTTCATTCAGCTCCTATTTTATTCATCTCAGTTACGACATGTGTCGCCCCTTTCCAGATATTATTATATAAGAGAGATATTGTACTCATTTTATTTCAGTATTCAGTTTGTAGTTGGATTCAGTTTTATATTAGTTGTTAGATTTGAGACTTTGAATTGGAGCGTTTTTTCCTGTCTTATTATTTCAGCAGTTGGTTTTATATTTAGTATTATTTTATTCATGAGTATGATGAATAAGTTAATGTTTCAAATTAATTGAATTTAAAATAAAATGGGTTAAATGTTTTGACACGAGTTTAATTCAATATCAAGTGATTAATTAAGTAAACGTTTTCGACAGTGATGCTAAGAATGAACCAACCAGATACTCTACTTTAAATTTTATAAAGGACTGATCACCCAGTATTTAATTGGGCGGGCCATATTTAAATGTTTTCTGCATGTAATGACTGAAGTGTGAACTGCTTGGATGTAATGTTTCATAGTTGGAACTGCTTGTATTGACATTAGTTTTTTGGATGTAACTATTTTTTTGATGTAATGTTCAATAGTTGAAACTGCTTGTAATGACTGCCCAATAATGAATGCTCAACATAACATAACCCTGGTATGAACGTGCCTTTAGTAAGTGGTTGATAAAGAAATTTTAAGTATTGTATTTGAGGTATCTAAAATAATTTTTTGGAATTTTTCAAAGGGCAAAATAGTCTTTTAACAGTCCAACTGAGTTCTTCAAGTCAGAAAGTCGTGTACACACCATTTTAAGATTTCTAAACAAAAGTGTCAATATCAATTGGGAACCTAAATAACTCACAATGTTTTTAGCCGAAAGAAAACATAGCCCCCCGGAATAAACCGAGTCATGAACAAACTTGGCCTTTAAGCACCCAAAAAAGTTTAAATAAAATCCCAAATAAATGATTATTAATTACTAATTATCGAAAAAATTGGTCTTATGCGCGTTCATGTCTATTTTGTAGGTTTAATGCCATTTGTGAATTTAAAAGTCTTATTGCAAGTCAAATGTGGCAGTGATGATTAAGGATGGCAACAGGGCGGGTTTGGCAAAATCCTAACCCGCCCCATTTAATAAACGGGACGGTACGGGGCGAGTTGGTTTTTGTTTAAATTAACTCCTAACCCGCCCCATTTAATAAACGGGACGGGTCGAGGCTCCCACGGGTTGGGTTAATTTTAAAAATAAAATTATAATATTACATTATAGTCTTAGAGGCCTATAATGATTCATATTTCAATATGTGAGACAATCCCCCAATTGTCAATCCATATTTTCACATAAATCTTTTACAAAATTAACATACAAATAAATGTTTTTTTAGTGTGTGTGTGTTTATGTATGTGTGTGTGTGTATGGTTTAATTATAATTAACATACATATAAAGGATAATTATGTAGGCATAAGTTAAACGGATCGGGACCGATCGGGGTGGTTTTATTTAACTTGACTCCTAACCCGCCCCATTTAATAAACATATTTAAAAAAAAAACCCATACCCGCTCCTAATTCATTAATCGAGTTTTAACGCCATTAGGGTCGGGGCGGGGTGGGGCTCCTACGGGTCGGGTTAAATTGCCATCCCTAGTGATGATGTTAAAAGAGCCTAAACACAATTCCCGTACCAATTACCCAAACTGAACCTAAGTTCAGAGCATCCCAAACCCCTAGTGCATAGTGTAGTATTCATTTTATTATTTTCTATATTTTTGAGTCATTTTATTATTTTATTTTATTTAGTGTTTTTATTATTTTATGTAAATATAATGTGCGTGAGTATGTTTGTGTCATTTTACATTCTTTTTTCTTAAAGTTCGTAATTGTAAATATTAGGGTCCGTTATTGTGTGTTATATTTTTTTATGTAAATATAGTAGGTGTCTGTTTTATGACATTTTTAGAATTTCTTTATTTTATTTGTTTTGTTTTTAATTTTATTAGTTTAGTTTTATTAATATTTTTTATTTTATTTCATTTTGAGTCTCTTATTCATAGTTTAGGATTTAAGTTTTTAACTTTTAATTTTAATAGATTTTAATTTTATTAATTTAGTTAGTTTTATTTTTTAGTTAAATATAAGGAGTGTTACTTTAATTTTTACGAGCAATTTAAGCACTCACACAAACTCTAATCCCATACACACACCCTAACATATCCCTCATCTACACCTAATCTATCATACACCTTACACACACACACACACACACTAATACATCTCCTATCCCATACCTAATTCCATCTCTCACCTCACTCTCTCTCCTACCTCCAAAGCCAAAACACATACTCACCTGCTTCTCCTTACATCGAGACCCTATACACCTGCCATAACCGATGTAAACCCAACAACCCCATATTCCCTGCCCTAAGCTCCATTAAAACCAACCAAACCCAAGATCCTTATCCATACCCTCCGACCATTAACCCGCCATACCCATTTCAACAACCACCCCATCTGAAATCTATCTCTAAGACCGCCTAAAACCTACTCGATCGCAACCCACGAGCCATATACCTACCACTACCCATTGTCTATAACCCAATACCCACTTCTACCTATACCCGAGTTACCCCAACACCGGACATCCTTCAACCCGACCAACCCGACACCCATAAAAAACTCCAAAACCCACCCTATTCGGCCGTACTCGGATGCCAAAATACGGCTGGTTTCAGCCATGCAATCACAATAAAACAAATTAAACAACAAATAAATACAACCGAAAGCCCCAATATCTAACAAATTCAGGCTTCTTCCAAACAATGTAATAACCAAAAATCAACAAAGTCAGATTATTTTTCAAAGAATTAATTATACTCATCTAATTTTCCAACTTTTCTAAGTTGATAAACACAATAAATAATTCAAATCCAAAAAACCCCAAATCATACAAATTGTAAAAAGTTTTTTAAAACTCAGTTCCCAAATTCTTGAATAACCTTAAAGTACACCCTATTTTTACATTTCCCAGCAACACAACATATAGTAAGTTTTAATTATTTAAACACATTAAATGAAAAACAAATGTAAATTTGTTCTTTATTTGTTAACTTTGTTGCTAATATCCTCTATATCAAGGGGCATTTGTTTTTTCTCAGGATGAACCAAACTGGTTTCAGGAACCAATAAAGCCGGTCCCTCCTATTACACACACCACTTTTCCTTTCTTCTCCATTTCCTTTCTCAATATTATGGGTTTTCACTTCTCACTACTTAGTCAACCAACCCCAAAGGTTAAATGAAGTTTATATTTAACATGTTGGGGAGGGGAAAAGACACAAAAGAGTAAAAGAAGATGAAAAGCGGTGAAAAATTTGTACGATTTTTAAACATGAATAGTTGAAATTAGTGCAATGACACCCGAAGGCTTTTTAGGAGGAGCTTTTGTTTCGCATGTATAAATTTACGAGGTATCATGCGTACGCCTTAAGTGAGAGGAAACTTTAATTCTTGTATAGTATTTTAGTGTATATAGAGATAGAGATTTTGGTGCCGCATCGCCTAGTGAGAGAAGAAAATGATGGAAATTTTGAGACCACTCGTAAGAATCGAAAAGGCAAAAGATGATTTCCATTTTGAATTATAACAAATATCGATGTTTGGTTGTAAGACGCGGCCTGTATATGAAGGGGATAACACTAGTAGTAGGTGAGTTGTAAGGGGGATTTGAAGAGAATTTTGAAGGTGCTACTCACCCAACTTGCATGACAGACTAGTGACACTAGTACTAACTCTCTCTGTTGATTAAGTGAACGCCGAAAAGACACTAGTTGTCTAGGGCTGGGACAATAAAAGTGAACATGGAGAAGAGAGCCATGGAAGCAGTAATGTGCAAATACAGTTGTATGCCTGTTCCTGTTGGGGCATATGCTTATCGACCGAGAAACCAAATTTCGTTTACTAAAAAGGCAAAGGTGTTGCGAATATCTAATTTTGCGGCGAGCAGCAGCAGCAGCAGCAGCAGCAGCAGCAGCAGCAGCGCTTTGGAACAACTAGATATTGAGCGCGGTGTTTGTGTTCCGTTTCCCAAGTACACCCCTGAGACAGTATGATTCGTACCTTGTTTTTCTCTTGAATTGTTTGTTTGAAATTGAAATTGAAATTGAAATTGAAATTGAATTTGAATTTGAAGGTGAGGAGTAAAGTATTGGAATCGAGAGGAGCTATTTTGTCCCTAATTGGTCGCGGGGTTGAGATAGTATGGAAGTTGGGGTTGTATTGGTCTGCCTTAGCCTATGATTTCTTGGTTGGTCGTGACCAAGAAGTTGTTCCTTATCGTGCCCGTCAGCTTAGGAATCTCTTGTGTGATTTAGGCCCTTCTTTCATCAAAGCTGGCCAGGTCTTTCCTCATATCATATGCTTATGCTGCTACTCCTACTTGTGTTATTCTTTTACCTCCTCCTCAGGCTTGCTTTTCTATTCAACAGGTTCTTGCCAATAGACCTGATATTATCAGGGAAGATTATATGAATGAACTTTGCATTCTTCAAGATGATGTTCCTCCTTTTCTCAACCAGGTACTATTACACTCGTATCTTCACCACCATTTTATCTTCTATCATCCTCGACTACATCAATTTTCCATTAACCATGCTTTAGGTTGCTTTCAACATTATAGAACAGGAACTGGGTCAACCCCTTGAAGCTGTTTTCACCAAAATTTCCTCACAGACAATAGCAGCTGCTAGTTTGGGTCAGGTCTATCGCGCTACTCTACGTGCCACGGGAGAGGATGTTGCCATTAAGGTTGTAACACTTTCATCTCATCCCCTTTCCTTTCCAAGTTTATAAAACATGCAAAAGTTTTATATGAATGATCTAAATTTGAAACATATAACATAAATTACTATTGTACAATTATATCAACATTTGAAAAGGATTTATAATTAAATATCAAATTTATTTAACAATTTAATTATCCAATAATTGACAAATGAAAAGATAGTGACATAATTGAATAAAAGACACTCCAATGTGTGAAAAGAAAAATCAAATTCAACAACTAAATTGTTCTAAAATGCAACAACTTTTGGAGTTTAATTTTATTTGTTTCTTATGCCTAAGTAGAGACTAGTGAGAAAGATAAAATGTCACTAGGAATCAAGGACTTACTTTGCTTAGTTTTGGGATTGGGGAATCATCTAATTTCCATATACCGTAGGCCTAATATTCTAATTTCCATGTGATTTTGATCTGTTGAAGCCACCCAGTTGACCTTCAATGTGACTTCATAGTAGCATTGCCGCAAAGAAGTATCATGAAGTGATGTATATTATGTGTGGAGCATTTGAAAAGCCATCTTAGACATAATTGCATGTTTTCTTCTCATTTATTGCATGGTTGGGAATGATAGATTTAAGGTTTGTTGCATATTGGAAGAGAAAGATTGAGTAGATGGAATTTTTCAGTTAAATCCTATATTGCATATTGTTCTTTACATGTATTTGACTTCAGCGAAGGGATGCAGTATATTGTGCATATTTTCTAACCTTGCTGATATAGACAGCATTTGTTTTCTTTTTCTATATTTTGGATATGTAATCTGTATTTTCTTTTCAATATAGGTTCATCATCAGCTTTATTATGTGTGAGGTTTAAATTTTTCCTTATCAAACAAGGCAACAAGTGAACTTATTCTGAAATCTGTACGAATTTTGAAGTGTACAGGTGCAAAGACCCAAAATAGAGCCTATTATCTACCGGGATCTTTTCCTTTTTCGCAATCTTGCTTCATTCTTGAATGGAATCAGTCTACAGAAACTGGGTTGCAATGCAGAGCTTATAGTTGATGAATTTGGGGAGAAGCTTTTGGAGGAGCTTGATTATACCTTGGTATTTTTCAGCATTGTTTCTTATGTTTAGAAAGGAAAGAAATTAAAACGTTATACTTTAAAATAGATAAAATAAAAAATACGATAGCTTTAAATTTTATGCATCAAAGAGGCTGATGTTTTTGTATGTGCACATTATAATTGTCACTTCCATGACACTCAGACTATCATAGTAGTTTTCTGGTGCAAATTGAATTGTTGTTATGGAATAGTTTTACAGGTATATGTTTAAGATTTTTTTCTTCAAATATTCAGGAAGCTCGCAATATTGAAGATTTTCTGGAGAACTTCAAAGATGATCCTACAGTTAAAATTCCTCGGGTTTATAAAGAGCTTTGTGGTTCACGTGTTTTGGTGATGGAATGGATTGATGGAATTCGGTGCACTGATCCACAGGTTTAAATGCAATATTATTTCCAAAAGCAAACTCGATGATATCATTTATATTGTTGTTGTTGATATCTCATTCATGTAACTCAGGCTATAAAGGATGAAGGTATTGATGTAAATGGATTTTTGACTGTTGGAGTGAGTGCTGCTTTGAGGCAGTTGTTGGAATTTGGGTTCTTTCATGGAGATCCACACCCTGGAAATATCTTTGCTATGCGTGATGGGCGAATTGCATATGTGGACTTTGGTAATGTTGCCGTGCTAAGTCAGGTAATATACGATATTCAATCGAAAGATTATGCTCTTATTAAAGAGTGTCTCCTTCTATTTTTCCCTTGTTATCCATTTTTTTATTAGGTAAAATTTTGGGCCTCATTTCGTCTGAGCTTTGACACATTATCAAACCCTTATTTTCTCTGGATTATTTTTTGAGCTAACTCATATACTAGCTCTACTTTATTTGTATACAATGTCTTGTTTTATAATTTTTTATATGATACATGATATTACATGGAAAATAATTCAACTAGACCGTTTAGAATGGATCCAGATTTCTTATGTGCAAGTATACAGTAATAGCCTTAACTTGGATGGGTTGTTTACTTACCCATGTTTATGTAACTATCAATGACTGTGCTATAATGAATTACCTGTGTGGTTGTGCAACTTGTCCCTATGGCATAGCCCAAATGGAATTCTTAAAAGTTAGCCAAACACTATTTTTAGTAAATATAAACAAAGTTAATTTAATTAGATAATGTTTTATAATTCTTTTTCTCAAATGTTGTGATATTAAAAAATGAAAAAATACTTCTTTCCCGTCAATTTTATAGACCTCTCACCCTAGCCTGTGTTTATATTTCTGCTTCTCTCTCCCTCTCCATCTTCGTCCATGAGAAGATTCAATGGATCCTTGGAGACAGAAGCTCTACACTTGATTACATATGGCAAGCTTGGATATAAGTATCGAGGCAAAGCTTAGAAAAATATGTAGGATTTATTTCCTTCCATATTTCTTCTTTTTATTTTTTTGCTGGAGATTGTTAGACCATCCTGTTTCTAGAATATATATTTGTTATATAAATCAATGTTTGAATGCATTCTAACTTATGTCCATCCAAACATGTCATATTGCCTCCAAAGGGATGTCTCATTTGCTATGAAGCACGGACACTCTCTAGGAAGTCAACGTGTCGTGTCCGACAACGAGTCGGACACCTATGAAGCAAGAACACTTTCCCGGAAGCCACGAGTCAGTTGACTCAAGTGATGGCGATTGTGCTTTATTTATGATTCTTAAGGTCAAAGTATATTTGAATTTTGTTTTGTATGGTCCATTTTCTTAATTTCATGGTAAGAATGGTCTAATAATATATTTTATGGAGAAAATCCGTTTTATTTCATTAATATATATTTAAATATATATTATATATTATACGTATCATAACGTGTCGTATCCTAGTTTTTGGATCAATCACGTGTCACGTATCACGTGTCGAAACACGTATTACATCCCCGTGCTTCATAGCTCATTTGTTAAGCCTGGTTGCCGTGACACATCCCACGACACAAGTCATGAGGACATTTTCAATAAACACAGGACACAAACACATTGGAAACACGAATTATACACACGCACATAGTATAATAAAAAAATCAACATTATATGATGAGTGTTAAAATCGTAAGTGACTTTGGACCCACAAGTGTTCCCCTCTGGACCTCAGACGGGTAAGAGGAGAAGAGTGCCAAAGTAAGAGACAATAATTTAAAGTGGTTCAAACCTCAAGTGAGAATCCTACGTCCACTGCCAAAGGTGTTGAACTGGTTTATTAGAATGTAAATGAGCTATTATAGTTTACGAGACCCCTTGAGCTTTGATTAAGGGAGTCTGAGGTCTTGCGTCCTTTGTCAACAGTGCGGAGGACCTCATGAAGTAACTTAATAAACTTCTCTAACGATTCCTAAGTACTGCTTTAGGGCTCAACAAGATATACAAAAGGTTTGACAATTGAAAATTATCTGAGTCACAAGCATATACTCTTAACAGTGGGTCGAGAGTATGAAACAATGAGTGAACACTTAAGAAATGCTTGAACTCTCTTGATTCTCTCTAAGCCTGATTCCTTGAACCAGTCTGCATCATTCAATTATTCCCCTATTTATACACAAACACCCAGAAAGGTAATGAGTGGATTGACGCAGCATGGCTGGGGGTTCCTTGAGGTCTGCCGATGTCGGCAAGGTGGTGGAGTGTTGGTCAATGTATTTATAGGGGGTGTAAGATGGTTGTTGGTATCATTAAATGTTGATGGGAGCATTCAATGAACGTGGAGCTAGGTAGTGGCGGTAGGTGGAATAGTGTTCTTTTTTTTACCTACTCGATAGACTGTTTGTAAGTGCTTTGTCGAAGGTCTGAGAGCTTGAGAATTGCTGCAAAATGGCCAAAGGTTGTCCTTGAGATGCTACGCAACGATAGAAACTAGTTCTGAGGGTCAGGCGACCTTGGGAGGTCACTCCTCTTTAGACTGAGGTCTGTTCTAGGCGTCAGACGTGGCGGGATCCTGGTGCGGTGGTCCATGAGCTTGATTGAGAAGTTGTATTGGGACGACTGACCATATTTAAGCAGAAGGAGAAGTGTTAGAGGCCTGCTACAGTACCATGGCCTGTTCTTGAGTGCAACGGAGGTCTTGGGGGTCAAATGACGATCTGTCTGAGGTTAAAGGTCATCTGTGGGACCTCAGCTTCTGCTCGAGGGTATCCGAAGGTCTTTAGAGCCTTTCTAACACTAAGTGTAAGATAGGGTATCATCAACAACCCCTTGTTGCTTCTTGCAAAGATTGCAAGGGGCAACACTTATCTTTTGCGCAAGTTGGGGGTAAGGTCGTATCTAACCACTGAGATTCTCGTCATGATTAGATTGCGTTGGGAAGGTGCTCGCACGTGGGTATGGACAGGTGTTGAGGATTGAGGATATTGATGTGACTGAAGCTTCAGATCTTGGAGATGGAAGGGGCTGGAACCCTAGGCCTTGGGGGCTATAAAAGAGCCCTTTGGGTTGAGTTGAGTTCTTTACCGTTAATTTTCACTCTTTTTTTTTTCTTTCTAAACTTCCTTTGAGCAAGCAAACCCTTTTTCCCAAACCATGTCTTCTGAGATAATCTCCCCCTTTAAGGTCTTGGACCCCACACCGATATTTGCCGTTAGACCCCACGTTTCTCTACCTCCTGTGGTGAAGCCTAAGGATGAGCCTTCCGCTTATACTCCCACTAGGTTAGTTCCACCTGGTGCGAAGGTGATGAGCTATGAGGGGTTTTTTAACCCCGACTTTGTAGGTGGGGCCTATAATGCCTCACGTATATGGAGCATGATCTGGTGGAGATCTGGACGAGATTCCAAATCCCGGACTCTATTACTTTGAGGGGAGAGGGCCTGTTCCATGATGGCCTATCACTCTGTATGGGGCGAGATTCTCGTTACCCTTACCAGTGATGAGGGTTTTGAAAGCTATCGGGATACCCCTCCCAATTGGTGGCTAACGTGTGGCAACCTCTGATGGCCACCGTTTTGGCCTTTAGGGAGTTTAGCGGAGGCAAGGGTGACGTTTCTCACCAGGGTTCAGGAGCAGAGCAAGCCGAATGACAGGGTCTGAAGTATTTAAACCCTAGGCCCAGCATGATGACTATTGGTAAGGACATGCACAATGCCCCTAAGAACTGGAAGCAGAGGTTCTTCTTCGTTGAGGGTGCTTGGGCCAACCAGACTTTGTTGAGCCCATTGGTTGCCGCACCCTCTGGTGCACTCCTTGGGTACTAGGTAAGCTGGAGTTTGTTTTTGTTTCCATATCCGGGTTGACCATTATCTTGGGACTTGGAATTTTTTTTTTCATCTTTTGCAGCGGTTCCTGAGTCCACTATGTCGGAATTAAGCAACACTGTTGAGGCCCAGAAGTTGGCCTATACTCCTTGTTTGTGCGTCAACACTCCTTTTGAGATCCTGGTCACTGCTAGACGTCTCTTCAATTGCGGGTTGGGCCTGAGCCTAAGCCCTTGACACTTGTTGGAGTCCCTGAGGTCCCCAAGATTATTGTGGGGGCCACGCTGGAGTCCAAGCCTTACATCTTGGCTTCCCGGAAGAGGAAGGTTGTGTCTGGAGTTATAGCAGTGGTGCCTGAGGCCTCTGAAGGCTAAGATGACCATCATAAGGGCAAGGCTGATCTTTCAAAGGCTGAAGGGGTCTCTACCTCAGTTGATGAGCCCATTCTGCTTTCTGACTGTTCCTCTTGTAAGTAGTTTTCTTCTTTTTTTATGCTATTGCCTTCGTTTCTAATCTTCCAAAAGCTAAATTTAACTCGTTGCTAATCCAATAAATGAACGGGAAGAGCAGAGGATGACTCGGAGGCTTGGCCAAGAGATTCTATCCGAGTCTTTCGTCAACAAGAAGAAGTCCAAGACCACCAAGTTTTTGAAGTTTGGCACTCCAGTGGACATTCCAATTCCTGGGGTCAAGCTGGTGGAGGAGGTTGACTTGGGGTTTGGCCTTGCTGAAGGCTCAGTGCTGGAGCTTGTAAAGACCCAACCCTTGCTGTAAGCAGAATCGGGGGTAAGCGGGGCTTGTGGGGAAACCCAGAAAGATCCTTTTATTCCAAGGGACTTGCAGCCCTTGGTCTCACAGGAAGAAGCCATTGAGAAGTTGGTGCCCTCTCAGGAGGAGGGGGGTTTGTAGAAGGCATCTGAGGTGCCTAATACATCGAAGGGACTTGCTGTTGCTGAGGGGGAGAAATTGCTGCCCCTGTGGTTGAGAACTATTCGAGACCTCCCTCTGCTGAGGGAACATACTCTTATACCTCAGCAGTTGATGCCCTACGCTGGTCAGGACAAACCCTGCAAATGCTGAGGAGCGGAGCTGGTCCTTTTGATGTGCAAGGTATTTGCACATTTCTCTGACTTCGTCCTTAGCTTTTTTAATTTATGTTCTTTGTTCTCACATCCCTTTTCTTTTGTAGGCTAAGCACTTGACAAAAGCTTTTTTGGTTGATGCTCTTGATGGTAGTAGAGCATGGAAGAAGGCTAATGAGATGGCAAGCACCTGCCTGTATTTAGACCGAGCGATCAACGATCAGAGGCCGCGGGTGGAGGCTCTTGAGAATGAGAGGGATTTTTTGAAGGTCCGGGTCATGTCCAGGGGAAGCTTTCGAACGAGAAGACTCCCAGAGATAGCGCCTATTTGCTGGACGCTGCACAGGATACTTTGGCCAATGTTGATGAGCTACATGCCCTTGGTCCGATGGAGCTCAAGGTGACAGTGGAGGCCCTCAAAGGCCAAATGATGGAGCTTTAGAGTTTTGAAGAGAGACTTCTTCGAGTTGATGGTGAGGTTGAGAACTTGAAGAAGTCAATTAAAGACCTTACTGCTGAGAAGGGCAAGCTGATCTCGTATAACTAGGAGCTGAAAACAAGATATGCCGAATTCTTGGTCAAGCACAAGGAACTTCAGGGACAAATCCGTACTGACTGTATTTAGACCGAGCGATCAACGATCAGAGAGACTTCTTCGAGTTGATGGTGAGGTTGAGAACTTGAAGAAGTCAATTAAAGACCTTACTGCTGAGAAGGGCAAGCTGATCTCCCATAACTAGGAGCTGCAAACAAGCTAAGCCGAAGTCTTGGTCAAGCACAAGAAACTTCAGGGAAAAATCCGCATTGCTGTGCAGAGCCAGTTGGATGCCTACCAGAAGAAGCTTGAGGTCTTTCAGAAGTATCTCTTTTAGAATTTCAGTGCCGGTTTCGAAGCTTGAAAGGCCAAAGTCTAAGCATTGTTTCCTGATATGGACGTCTCCGGTCTGTTCCTAAAGCCCCTCAGTCAGAAGAAGAGAACGCGAATGATGAAGGTAGCACTGATGGTGATGTTGTTGAAGCCTCTGCTCCCAAGACCCAAGAAGAAGAAACCAAGAAAGCTATCTCTTCCCTTTGCCTTCAAAAAGTGAAGCCCTTGCGGACCCTCAAAATCTCAAGCCTCAAAAGGCTTTTATGTAATTTTTTAGTAAACTGTTGGTTGTCCATGGGCCACTCTTTGTGATCTCCATCTTATCTCTTAATGAGAATGTAGTTTTGAAGTCGTGGAATTCTATTGCTCTTCAATCTTTACTTCATATGTGCTTTATTTTTGCTTTGCTAAGGAATTTTCTGCACTGCTTGAGATGTTTGAGGTCTGCCTAGTATGTAGTAACCCCTTAGCCCCCAAGATTACTTTGTAAAGAAAAATAACTTGGGTTGCAAATTTGTTGAAGTAAATTCGAGGGCCCTGAGACCTCTGCCATATACTTGCGCAGTTGTCGAAGTCAAGACTGAGGTTCTATAGTGGGGCATTAAGCCTTATTACCTTAGCACGCTACTTATACTTTTATAAGACTGAAAGCCCACAATTTTTGTTTGAATACTTAGCCCTCCAAAAATTTAGGTTTTAAAATCAAACTAGTGAGGGTCTTAAGACCTTAGGTTTAAAATTTTGCTTATCCTTAAGCCTATTGGGTTCTCAGACCTCTGAGCTTAGGTGTACTGAATACTGAGTTTTATAAAATGAGTCGTGAGACCTTTAGACTTGATAATCCTCAAAATTTGAAGCCCTTATAAGGGTCATAAGACCTCGGAAGTCCCTTACAGGACTTGAAAATTTTGAATGTGAAGTCATTATAAGGTCCTGAAACCCCCAGACTTTAGAAAATTTTGAAATTCTCACGACCTCCGGACTAAGTTTTTTTTTTTTAAATCTGAAGTCCCTATATGGCTCTTAAGACCTCTGAACTCAGAAAATTTTGAAATTCTGAAGTCCTTACAAGGGTCTTTCAACCTTCGGACTTAGAAAATTTGAAATTCGAAAGTCCATATAAGGGTCGTTTGACCTCCGGACTTAAGAAATTTTGAATATGAAGTCCTTATAACGGTCCTAAGGCCTCCAAGACGTAGAAAATTTTGAAGAAGTCCCGCAAAAGGTCATAGGACCTTTGGACTTAGGGCCTTGCGCTTTTATTCAAGGGAAAAATGAAGTTTTGGACAATTTTTTGTTTGAACACTTGCCCCTCCCCACCCCAGCAAAAAAAAAAAATCGAAAATGGAAGTTCGATCCTTAAATATTTTTGTAAAATAGGTTTAAGGGGCGTTGCTTTGTGGTAGAAAATGAAAAATTAGCGCAAAAGAAACCTTTTCAGTGGGCTGTTTATGAGTCTTTAGACCTTAGCCTATGGGAATGAAAATCTCAATAATTTTTTTCTTTATTTGGGTCCTTAGACATTTGATTATGAGGTTTGGGTATAGACCTGAGGACTGTAGTCTTTTTTGGGTCTTGAGACCTTTGAATGTTAGTTCCAAGCCAAGGCTGGAATTCTTGCAACTTGAAATTTAGGTCTTGAGACCTTAGCTTAAACTTAGAGCCAAGGATGAAATCCTTGCAACTCTTTATTTTGGGTCCTTAGACCTTAGTTAAAGTTTTGAGCCAAGGCTGAAGTCCTTGCAACTCAGTTTTGTTTGTCCTTAGACCTTAGGTATTTAGAGCCAAGGTTGAATTCCTTGCAACTCTGAAAAAAAAAAAAAACTTATGTTGAATATATCATGGGTAACAAAAGGCTTCATTTAATTTTGATGGAAATGGGCCCTGTTTTAGGTTATTTTGTCATTTTCATTTTCTTTTGTATTTTCTTTATTTTTGTTATTTGTATTTTCCTTTATTTGCTTTGTTATTTAGAGGTAAGGAGTAGTAATGACAATTTTTGTAATTAGTGCCTTAGCTTGTAATTACTACTCCTTACCTCTAAATAACAAAGCAAATAAAGGAAAATACAAATAACAAAAATAAAGAAAATACAAAAGAAAATAAAAATGACAAAAATAACCCTAGAACGGGGCCCATTTCCATCAAATTTCTTTCAAGTAACAAATTACATTGTTCATATCCACTTGGGGGGAGACCATGCATCCTTTAAGACTTTTGCGGCCATTATTTTCTTTCTTCGTTTTTCCCCTTAGTAGCGAGGGTAACCGTACTCATCTTTCAAGTCCGGGGTATTTAAATTCATCAATTCTATACCCAGACTCTCTTGAGGGAGCTCAGACATAGGTGGAGGTGGAGGTAAACCTTTTGAAGCTTTGTTGGGGCCTCCGTCAGGCCTTGTGGAGCATTGAATGACCTCCTCATATCTTTCATGGAGATGATATAACATTCCCGAGCCTTTCTCTGATCCCCGAAGACCTCACTTATATCCTTGGGGGTTGGGAACCTCATCATTAGCCTTTATGTTGAGATAAAAACTTCTAAGTCGTTAAGTGATGGTCGGCCCATTATCACATAGTAAGCGGAGGTCAAGTCCACTACTATGAACTTGTTCCAGATAGTTTTCCAGCAATCTTTGGAGCCAAGGGTCAGGGGGAGAGTGACACACCCTAAGGAATATGTTCGTTCTCCATTGAATCCGATGAGAGGAGTGGTGACTGGCTGCATGTGCCTCGCGCCAAGGCCCATAGCCTCCCAAAGGCGTCCAAGAATAGGATGCCTACAGAGCTCCTTGTGTCAATTAGAACCCGCTTCATATTAGCATTCCCATGATCACTGTAATGACGAAGGGTCGTCATGAGGCAATTGTTGTGCCCCAACGCCTAATTTGTTGGGGCACTCTCCAATCAACGTCGACCCTCAGATATAATCGAGATAAAATGATAATAATGGCAAGCACAATAAAAATGTAAACAAGAGAGAACATTAAGATATACCTGGTTCACCAACTTGGCACGGAGAGGCCCGATTCCACTATATTTGAAGAAATTACAAGTGCAATAGAGAATATACAAGGATAAATCACATACTCTCTACTCTCCTATCCAAATCCCGGATAGCCATTGTACACCAACTCTCTACCCAAATGAATCCAAATTCTAAGCCAATAACCCTCTCAATTTCTTTCCCTCAAGTGTTTCCCATGTACCCAATTCGGTGTATCCCGCTCCCATGTAAACCGGTGAGAAATCGCCCACACATTACATCTTAAGCACATATACCTCACACTCACACTCACACTCACACTCACACTCACACTCACACCCTTCTCTTACCTTTGAGCAATACCCATGGGTCAAAGGGAAAATCCCTCACCCCAAACTCTCACTGTTGGAAGAAGACTCTCTCTAACTTTGGTTTGGTTATGGTGTGTTTTGAAACACAGTTGAAATCCTCCTTAAATAAGGAGAAAAAGTGAACAATACCCCTCTATGAACAGTAAATCACGTATGGACAGTATCCCCCGCATATGAATAGTACCCGCGCAAAATTCAAGCCAAATTCAACAAATCTCCACCTTGGTGAGAAATACTGCAAACTACGACCGAGACTCCACCTGATGAGAATTTCCCGTATCCGAATCTTCCCGTTTGTCACACCACCAAAAGAACCACCATTGAGCGTACATTATTTCAGCTACACATCCGTATACCGTTCAATGCCTCTTCAAAGATCCAAAATAATACGTGAAAATTGCCCTCGAAGTATGCTCCTCCTTTTGCAAATATTCCCATTGCACCTTGCAATTTTCAACTGCTCTTCTTGGACATCTTCTGAAGTTGAGCGCACGAGTCAATGCCTAGATGTAGCTGCAACCAGTCGAATATACCCATCGACTCCGAAAAGGGACCTTGACTCGACCCCTTCACTAATCCTCTCACCATCGTCTGCTGGAACATACACCCCCCGCTCATCGGTTGTAAATGAGAGCATTTGGAAGCTTTCCTCACGTGTGCACCTTATTCCCAAAATATACCATCGAGATTAATTCAGAAGAAATCAAACAATCACATACGACCCATATAACACCACGTGATTTATGAACTCCACTTACAATCGAGCACCGCTGTCCTTGGAATTCATCACTTTTGGAGATTGTGAGAATATCCCCAAAAGTTCAACATATACCGTTAACCGTCTTTTTCCGAGCCACCACCATCCTTGTTTCAAATACCGAATCAAGAAGCGACTCATTTCCCCCACACGTAGCAATTCTCATTGTCCTTGGATGTAGACTTGCTATGACAACATCCCCGACAATCAATTTTCTTCATGGTGAAAATCAAACCATATCAATAAACCTTGCTGGTGGCTGTCACACCGTTACCAATTGCATTCCAGGCTAGCAATCATGCCCTCTCCAATTGCATTTCAAGTAAGCAAGCACACCCTCCCATCTTTTTATGGCTTCCATTCCTCCATCAATTCCGGTACACGACCCATGTTAAACAAGAATGACCTCCACTCTAATCACCAAGAGCGAAGCACCCATTACCATTAAATCCCTCCACCTAAAATTGTGAAACAATATCCATTGTCATGATTAAATGAACACACCTAATAAATCCAAGCACTAGTGGTTTAACACCAAAATCTCATTCCGAATTTTTGACCAACACCTTGTGCGCACCAAGAGCTCTGATACCAATTGTTGTCCCTGATGCCCAATTTGTTGGGGCACCCTCTAATCAGCCATGACCCCCGGATATAATCGAGATAAAATGGTAATAATGGCAAGCACAATAAAGATGTAAACAAGAGAGACAACATCAAGATATAATACACAGTTCACGAACTTGGATACATCCGCGGAGAGGTACGATTCCACTATATTTGAAGAAATTACAAGTACAATAGAGAATATACAAAAATAAATCACATACCCTCTACTCTCATACCCAAATCCCGAATAACCATTATACACCAACTCTCCACCCAAGTGAATTCAAGTTCTAAGCCAAGAATGCTCTCAATCTCTTGCCCTCAAGTGTTTCCCAAGTGCCCATTTCGGTGTATCCCGCTCCCATGTAAACCGGTGAGAAATCCCCCACACATTACATTTTAAGCACACCTACCATACATGAAACACGCATACTCACACCCTTCTTCCATCTTTGAGAAATACCCATGGGTGAGAGAGAATCCCTCACCTCTCACCCCAAACTCTCACCTTTAGAAGAAGACTCTCTCTAAATCTGTTTTGGTTATGGTGTGTTTTGAAACCCTTCTTAAATAAGGAGAAAACGTGAACAGTATCTCGCGTATGAAAAGTTGCCCTGCGTATGAATAGTACCCTCGCAAAATTCAAGTCAAATTTCATAGCAATCCTCGTGAGGTATGCTCTTGGGAAGACTATCATAGGGGCTTCTTTCGGGGGGAAAAAGACATGGTTGACCTGTACTCCTTATTGGATACTTCTGAGGTGAGCCTTTCTGGCTATGGTAGATAGACCATCCCCCGCGAAGCCTCCGGTGTGGACTTTTAGTAGAGGGACATCATCTTTGTTCTTGTTTTTGTTGTCATGTTGGCCTTTGCCTGAATCTTTGGCCACATATTCTTTGAGATAGCCCTATTTATTCAGTCTGAAGCAGTCGCTTGTGTTGTGGCTATGGTCTCTATGGAACCGACAATATTTGGACTTCTCTCTTGTCGTCCGTAGTTCTCATGTGTTTTGGCTGAGGCAAGATATAATGAGCTTCCACAGCTATAAAGACCTCCTCTATCGTGATTGTGAGTGGGGTGACGTGTTTGGCCTTTGGAGGTCCGCTTTTCTTAACCCCGTCCTTCTTCTTCTTGGCCTCAAATGAATCTGTCCCCAAGATGGGAAAAGACATATATCCTCTTTCCTTGCTAGGGAGAGGTTATGGCATGCCTGACTGAGATAGTGTCCTCAGCATTCATATATTTTTGACCTCTTTCCAGTAGCTCAATCATAGATCTTGGGGTTCTTGTTAAAAGATTGCGACAGCCCTTCTGAGGTGAGGCTTGAGATAAGGGCTGCACACAGATGGTGTCATGGAGATCGTCCACCTGGAGTGCTTCTTGATTGAACCTCTTAGCATATTCCCGGAGGGATTCGCCAGTATTTTGTCTGAAATGGAGGAGGGAAGTGACACGTTTCCTTATCTTATGAGCTCCAATAAAGGGAAGTGACATGCTTCCTCATCTTTTGAGCTCCAATAAAGTGCTTGACAAAAGATCTCGCTAGCTCAGTGAAGCCTGTGATGGTCCCAACTTGAGCTTGGCAAACTAGTGCCAGCAGGAAAAGCCCCACACAAGACCTCATCTGGGGTGTCTTGGAAGAGCATGAGTGACCTGTAGGTCTCCAGGTTGTCGATGGGATCTTTGGACTCATCGAATGGTTTAATGCTAGGCATCTTCCACATTGGGGGAAGGGCATAATGCCGAACATCATTAGAGAAAGGAGACAATGCCTTTTGGAGGGCCAATTCAATGCTGTTGAGAGTTTGAGTGTTCTATTATTTGAGGAAATTCCCCAGCCTGTCCTGCATCTTCTTTATCTCTCCATCCCAAGGTTTAGCCGTCCTGGAACCTCGTTGGGATTGATCTCTCGAGAATGATAACTTGTACTTGACAGGGATGCGGGTCACTGATCATTGGGGGGCTCTAGGCACACCCTCAAGATCGTTCTCTCTTTTTAACGGGGGTTCGCGATTTTTCCCAATTTTACTGTGCTCTGGTTCCACAGGTTCCTCCACCACTGGTGGCAGCAGAGGGAGCTCACTGAGGATGGTAGCCAGTTGCTCATGGAGGACTTTCTGTTGGGCCTCCATTTCTTTGAAGGAGCGGTCTAAGGCAGCGTTAGTTACCATTTTGGAGAGAGTGAGTTGTGTATTTGGAGGAAATGGAACTTGTCGTTCCCATAGAAGGCACCAACCTGATGAGTGTTAAAATCGTAAGTGACTTTGGATCCACAGGTGCTCCCCTCCAGTCCTTAAACGGTAAGAGGAGAGGAGTGTCAAAGTAAGAGAGTGATTTAAATTGGGTTATGTGCCCTAGATTGTGATATTGAAATAATGCACGCATTCAAGAAGTATCCTGGAATGTTTTGATGCAGATAATGGAGTGTGGGTGCGTGCAACGGGATCTAGTATTTTCGTATGATCTTGGGCTCCAAGTCTTTGGGACTTGTACATTGTTTGGTCTTCTCTCATTTAAAGGCAAATATTTAGATGTATATGAATGGAGAGATTCTTGCGAGTGTTGTTCAAGTGTGCATGTTTGCATCACATTCTACTAGCGTCCCAAAAGTTTCTGCACCCAAAATGGGTACAATATGGATTCGACTCTGTAATGAAAGTGCCATGCTTCCTAGCTTATGTAGATCTTTTAGGGTTAATGTTGTATAACTATTGTGTGATCACATGAAACGCATGGAAAATGTTACATTTGAATTATCTGCCAGGTGCTTTTCATTCTTAGAAATTTAATAACTCTATTGTTACGTCTTGTAGTTACTTTTTTCATACTCCCATTTGCATGTAAAGAAGTTTTTACTGCGGTTTCGTATTTATCTGCTCTCCCTCCTCAGAGGAATATTAACTTATTTTTTCTATTCTCTGTCAGCAAAATAAACAGATTTTGATTGATGCTGTTGTCCATGCTGTAAATGAGGATTATGTTGAAATGGCTAATGATTTCACCAGGCTTGGTTTCCTTGCTAGCGGAACTGATGTCTCTCCCATTGTCCCAGCCTTGGAAGCAATTTGGCAGAATTCTCTTGGAAAGGGACTCTCTGATTTTAACTTCAGAAGTGTTACAGGTAAATTTAAGGGCTTTTTTTTACTTAAACCTGTAATAATGCCGTATTTAGACACACTCCCCTCAATGTTAAAAAATTAGAGACATAACCCTCCAAAAACTGTAGGCGTCAATCCTCCTTTAATAAACACTCTTTCTGTAATTTGACTTTACCTCCTAACTTTTAATGGACTAAAATACCCTTACATCTCTTTCCCTAATTCATAACTTCCCCAGAATTAAAACTCAACCCTAATTTAAAAAGTCCAAATTCCTATTTACCATCAACCTAACTCCTTTACATGTCCCAACACATATACCAAAGCGTTGAGGAATCCAACTTTGCCCCATCTGTCTCTTCTGCAATTGAAGCATTATCCATTCTGTGCAATTTTGAAGGAAAGAGAGGTTGTCCTCTTTCTTCTGCGCAGCCTTGCCAAGGCACCCAAGACAACCTTTAGTATTCCGCCGTCGAGGACAAACTTACACATTTGGAACACATGACTTTCGTGAGAGTACGAGTTACTCCATCATGCATCTTCAACTTGGTTGTGCCAACACTCTTTCTTCTCTTATGAAGACCTTCCCTCCATCCACCTCCGTAGACGTATGAAACTAATCTCTGTTTGAGCACACATGTTATGAGCATCTTGATTCTAAGACCCCCTCACTCGATGAGATTCCCTTGCAGTAACCACCAACGTTCTCCCAAAGTCATCTTCCAATTTGTGGCTTCTTGCCTTTTACTTATGATAATCCTTTATAAAATTTCCCTACCCCTTGCACTTGGACATTAGCCAAACTCTTGGTCACCTGGACCTAAACTTTCCTCTTTCACCGTGCTTTCTCTCCTTGGTCCCGTCGTGTGCAAACAATGCTTCGGATTGACAATCACCTTTCTCATTTTTCCCTTCTCACTTCTTAATACTGCTGAAGAACATCATCAAATCTCACTCCATCCTTCCCATATAGCTAAGTGGGTCTCAAATGCTGAAATGAACCCGAAAGTGAATCGAGAAGTACCAAAGCTTTATCTTTATCATCAATATCAACATCTAAGCTAAATAAATAAGAGAGAATTTTATTAAACTCATCAAGATGTTCAGTGTCTTATTAAACTCATCAAGATGTTCAGGCAACGATCTAACTTCCATATAATTAAATTAGGAACTTCCTCTTGAGATGGAACCGATGCTCTATGCTCTTCAACATGTTGTCATCCAATTTCTTCCATATTGATGTTGCCTATTCCGTGGGCATTACATGTTCCTTCCTATTTTCAGCGGACATATCCGTGGGTTTACTCTCAGTGACCCTCATTGCCTTGTGCATATCTTGTTGGATTAAAACATCCCCTCTTTCAAATTGTCGCGTGCTAAAATTTATAATTTTTCCATCAAACTTCTCTAGGTTAAATTTGACCGTGGACACAATTGCAACCTTTCAAGTAAATATTCTCAATCCCCAATTAGTTTCCTTGAAGAGACAACCGGACTAAGACCGAAATTTCACTTTAATATTTTATCAAACACCTTGGGTGCACACAAAGAAAAATCCCCACAAGCCAAAGCTCTAATACCAGTTTGTTGTGCGGATATTCATGTACGCCCAAGACCCAGCTCTAAGGCAAACTGAGAGATCGAAAGAGAAAATACGATCTTAAAGCAAAGTTTACGAGAGAGCATAGAAAAACACACCACAAGCAACCACGAGACATTATGTACGTGATTCACCAACATGGTTACATCCACATATAATCGTGGCTTTTTATATTTAATTTGATAAACAATGGGGTTTACAACTTCTCTCAAGCCTCCCCTATCCTTTCCCTAGCTCTTGTGTATACAAAGTAAGTTGAAGTAAAACTGGGGAAAAAAATCCATCTATATAGGGGAAAACAAGTGGAAAGAAAACAAAAAGTATCCTTCATTAAACCCAGTTGCGAACCCCAACATAGGTCTGTTGGAGGACCCCAATAGAGATCTGTTGGGTAGAAGAGTGCAGCCCGGCTGAAGACGCCTAACAGATAGTCATCTGTTGATCCTGAATGCTGTTTCTGGCAACATGGATGAGAATGGTCAACTCAAAAGTGGAATATTTTGAGTGTGTTTCACTGTTGCCTTTGGGGTGAGGTGAAGGGAATATCTTTGATTTTGGGAGGACAATTCAGGACGGGAAGTCCCATTTGGCCCCTAAACTTTATTTAAGAGTAAATCATTTATTTGGCCCCTAAAATTTTAAAAATATTTCAATCAACCCTTGATGTTTTTTTTACCAATTGATCCTTAAATGTGTGAAAGTTATTCCAATCAGTTATTCAGAAAAAAATCTATTAAAGTTAACAGTTTGTGAATTTACTAGTCTGCCCTTATTTAAACCTTTGAATGTACTTTTTTTTATCCATTTTAAACCTTCTAGCCTAACTTTTATTCTTTAGTTTTGTAATTTTAACACATTTTTAGTTAACGTTTAGTAGTGAACAAATTTTAAAATTAACTTGTAATATTTAATATTTTAGAATTAGCTGCAGTTAAATGTTAAATTTTTTTTTGACAATTTATTAAATATTAAATGTCTAATTAAAAATCTGTTAAATTAAAATAGTTATATATTAAAAGTTTGTTTCAATAGCCGTTAAATACTAAATATAGAATTTAATGACCCAGTCCCAAAACCGTGACTCACTAAGTTTAAAATCCCTTTTTTTCGTTTAGTCTTTAGGCTTGGTGGCACAAAAATGTTAGGCAAACTCCTAAACTTTTAAATTTTGTACAGCTGTAAAGCTTTATACAGCACAAAATACTCCAAGCATCCCACTACCATCGCACCTCTTTATTTCAACATCACATTCCGCAGTATTTGAACTATCTTCCCCATTGCTGCCACTCACCAATCTCGTCTGCAGTGGTCCAAAATTGTTGCCCCAAAATACCTCTCCTGGGTAGACCATAATAGTCGACGTCATTTTCTTGCCCTGCAATTCTCCCTCCGGTGAGGCCTCCCTTACGAGCCCGCAGAAATCCATTGCATGATTTTTTTTGGACAAAACTGAGATTGCCCGATATGCTTCAAAGGGTCTTCAGAAACTGCGATTCCCTTGTCAATGGTGGTTCGTTTCGAAAAGTCATAGAAAGGGTCCTTTACTATGATGAGATTAACTTGTGGAAATATCACCTGTGATACTGAGATAAAATGGCATTTTAAAAGGCTTCAACTTACCTTGGTTTTTTACACTTCCAAATATGTCTTCAATTTGTCAAGTATAAATTCATGGAACTGATATGAAAAGGCATATTAAATGCCTTGAATCTGCCTTGTCATGGAATGGTTAGTGTGTATGCATATTCATTGTGTATACGTCTCTGAAAAATCGATAACATGATTGAAAATCGTTAACATATATATATATATATATATATATATATATATATATATATATATATATATATATATATATATATATATACATAGGGAATCGGTAACTTGTCTAAAAAATTTGTGTATATAACTCCGAGGAAGTAGTAACATGCCTGCGAAAAGCATTAAAATGACTGAAGGGTATTCTTGTCCAGCAACGTACAAATGGAAACTGGAATTAAAATGGAAAAAAGATGGGACCGTCGACTAAAAAATTATAAATAATAGGACCTAGAACTAAAGAGCCCATATTAAATATTAAATATTAAACTTCATTAAATATTAAAAGTTTGTTTCTAAATTCGTTAGATATGAAAATATTAAATAAATAAAATCCATTAAAACATTAAAATTTAATTTCAAAAGACGTCAAATACTAAATAGTAAATATTAATAGCCGTTAAAAATAAAAAAATTATACCTATAAAAATAAATATATAGAAATTATTTTAATTTTGTATATTATTAAAATATTTTTAAGAATCTGTTAATTATAAAATACGAATTATTAAAAGGTCATATTAGACTTTAATAAATTTTAAAAGCTCAATTTAAATATTGTTTAACATGGCTATCCACTCAAGCATGATACATTACATGACTTTATTATCCTGCAGGAAAATTCAATCAACTGGTTTACCAATATCCTATCCGTATCCCCGAGAGGTTTTCTCTTGTTATCCGTTCTTTATTGACTCAAGAAGGCATTTGTTTCACGATGAAGCCAGATTTCAAATTTCTTGAGGTGAAGAGTCTTGTTCTTCTTAAATTAGTTTCTTTGTCTTGTGCATGCTTTTAACTACGTGAAACAAGTCTATGCATACCTTCTTAGAGTTTTGGCTAAAATCGAGTTAAATAATTTATATAATGAATGTCTGATATTTCCAAAGGGATGGGGATAAACAACAACAATAATAATAATGATAATAATAATAATAATAATAATAATAACACTTTTTTACTAAGTTTTCATGGATCATAGTCAAGGTCCGAAGGCTCGCCCTTAACATCTCCAAATCTGTTTGAGTCATCTTGATTTCTGTACTCAACTTTCCAAAATCGCTACGCGTGCGTACTTCTTTGGACTAGGCATGGCAAGACTTATGTTTTTGACCAAAATGGCAAGACTTATGTTTTTGACCAAAATGGCCAAAATATCATTTAAGTCTCTGAGTCCAGTTGAAGGGTCACCGAACTCCGTCCAATAAATTTTTATATCGTCCAACTAATACTGAGTGCAAATTTGGACACCTGAAATACTGAAGCTGTGTCTTTAAACCACAACTTCAAATGAATTAGCTAACTATTATAATTTACAACATGTAGTTTTCTAGTGTTCATGAAGGTTATGGGTAGATATTAAGGTTATGGGTATAGTTGCCTCTAATTTGTATTTTGGCACCTCCTTTTAAATATAAAGATAACTAAGTAAAGCTTTATAGCCATCCATTTTTTTTTTTCTATTACAAGTTTTCTCTCTACCCCCTTTTCTTTCTCAATTCCATTGGATCACTCCGCTCCTTCTTGATCTTTTTTCTGGATTTATCTATTGTGGGATCCTTTGGAATATCAAAAATTTCATAGCAACTCTTCTATGAAGTTGTTTGCTTCGTTTGGGGAGGCGAAGCTACCAGAGTTTGGCTATTAGAGTATTCAGGTGTCTAAAAAAATGGTTATCATGTTCTACAATAGAACTAGTAGCATCTGTTGAAGCACTGACTAATGGCTAGAGTTTTTCTTCATTAACATGCGCTGCAGAGTCCTTTGCTCAGGAAGATGCTATGTATACTTGTCCGGTGTTTAAATATATCTCTTAATATGACTGAGTTATCATTACAATTAAATGTGCTCCTATAGATTATTGATATAAATGTGGGTGCCTAAAATTACGGTGATAAAATAACATTTGAAGGTGCCTTTACTGCCATGAAGCACGGATGCAGGTGCGATACGGTGCAGGCGCAGCGATTCAGAAAATCTATAAAAAGTAGGATTCCAGTGTGTTGGGAAATAAATTAATACTATAAAAATATATAATATTAATAACGACATTCATTTGCTCCAACACAAGTTTAATGGACCATAACGAAAATGATGTACGTGTGAAAAAGATATATTCCCAATACTGAATTTTGTCTATCGTAAAATCTAGACGTGTCAAACTTCTCGAACATTACTTATGTAAATCATTCTGAAACTATTATTTTGTTTCATCGCTCGAGGTCCGAAGATGTTGAAAGTTGATTTGCAATAACACGATAATCTTGAGATTCAATCCGCAACGTCAATTATTTTTAATTTACAACGCTTCAATCTTTATCTTTCTAAATCTCGAATCTATCATTATCTCGGGCCAACTCTCATCCTCTCTCCTTCCCAAAGTTCCATCCAATCTTGATTATATACCCTCATAGCTACAAAAATGACGTTGATCCGAAAAATACCACCAATCTCGGTTGTTGGTTGAGCTTCGAAAAATCAGCATTCTTAAAGAATGCATGAAGAATCTGTAATTAAATTTAATTAAAAAATTGGATTCGCAGTGGGTGCGGATTCGTTTACCATTTAGTAGAATCCGTGCTTTATAGCTTTACTGGCAACCTTCAACATGATCATAGTAATAATTCTTTATTTCGGATTGGTTGAGATATTGTGTGATACCCTTAAAAATACAAATATTTTATACCAATATGACTACACAGGGTTGATAAAGTTATACAAGCACGAAATAAACCAGATTTGTTTTACTCAAGTACCTCCATAATTTGAGTTCTCGGACTTTAGTATCTCCTGCGAATTATAGTTGACTTGTTACCTTTCTGTTATAGACCGTTAGAGCTAACAGTCATGTGCGACCTCTTTAAAAAATACAAGAAAATTGTAAGAAATAATTTAAAAACCGAAAAATCTAATACATAAAAAAGAATCCCAGCCCCCCTCTCGTCGGGAAATCGAACCTCTTGCCCAAACCTCAGTGGAAAATTAAATCTCACCGCCAAACCTTGCTGGAAGTTAGAACCCATTGCCAAATCATCGCCGAAAATGATTTAGTCTTTCAATGATTGAAGATTTGGGCTTCATTTTTTATTATTTAGGATTCATTTTAGATTTAGGGCTTCGTATTTTATTCAGGGTTCCGAATTGGTGGTGACGGTGGCGTTGGAACCAGGAGGAAGTGATCATGATGATGGCGATGTTGTCCTGGTTCAAAACATATTCATCGATTTGGATATATATACAGATCGAATCGATGTTTACAATCGGAGTCGATGTGTATATATATTGATGTGTAGTTCGGAGCGAAACGATTTAATTATACTTCACAACACCAACAACATTTAGAGGCCAAGGGCCCAATTTCAATTTTTCATTCATATCTCCAAATCCAAATAAATAAAAATAAAAGGTGCTTACAAAGAGTATAATTATCCTATTTATATGGTACAATGTAATAAAGAAAGATGGTTATAGAAAAATGATGTCACAAGATAGTGGCCCTCAAAGGTGACATCAACAATATAGAATCCTCTCAAAATATCTAATGACATAAGTACAAAATTCACCTTTATCTCTCATCATCCTCTCCTCCACGAAAAGCTGCCATATAGTCCCAATACAGGCAGTATAATTTAGGTTCAATGCATTGCAACGTGGCCTATGTGATTCAAGTATCTTTGGCCTCTTACCGACAATGGCATCGGATGAGAACGGGTGTATTCGTTAAAAGGGGAGGAAACCATCTCCGATGCTAGGACACGATCAAATGTGGGAATGGAGTTGGTGACCATTTACGGGGGGAGGAGGTATTGGGGAAATGTGGGTGCCTTTGAAGGGAGAGAGGTGGACAACATTGAAGGGGAGATGCATGCAGAAATGTGCTGCAAATCGACCTCATAGGCATTGTACCCACATCTTCAAATCACTTGGAATGACCCAAACGCCGCATTTGAATCTTATGCCCTTTGCCCTAGCGGCGAGCCTTCTGAAGGTAGACCATGACTAAATCCTCCGAGTGGAAGACAATGTCATGACGGTGTGCGTCGGCATGGTCTTTATATGAGGCGTACATATCATAGTTGTTAAAATCGTACGATTCGCGATTCGAATCGTACGATTCGGTTCGATTAAGAGGCATAACGATTCGAATCAGCACAAGAATCGAAAGGGCCCAAAGAATCGTCCGATTCGAGTTGGAATCGGGAATCGGGTGCTAAAGCGATTCGCTTCCAGCTTCCAGCTTTTGAAAAAAGTTCAAAGAAAGGGATGGAAAATAGAAGCGACAAACACTAGTGGAGCTTCCAGCTTTTGAATCAGGTTCGTATACTTCTTTTCTTCATTTTATTTTCCCGTTTTTCTCTTGTTCGTAACTTCTTTTTCTCTTTCTTCTTGAGTTTCTTCTCTCTTTTCCCATGCGATCAAGTTGCGAACCATATTTTGTCTTTTTTTTTTTGGGGGGGGGGGTCTTTCTTTGCAAAACTGCTTCTGGTACTGTCGGTTTGGCTTATCAGCTTGAGAAATGTAATATATATTTATGTCAGTACCTAATAATATATTAATATAATATATCAGTGGGGTTAATATCTGTTGGCTTATCAGCTTGAGAGATGTATTAATATAATATATATCTATGTGGTGTGTATAGCGGTTAGACTGCCACGATTTGATGGAACTAAAGCTTTTTCTATTTCTGAAAAGTGAAGTCAACTATTCAGATAATGGACTCCAGCTGTCTTGTTTTATCCAATTGTTTCCCTTAAAATACTTCCATAGCTTCGTACATTAAAAATAAGAGACATTTGCATTTATTTCCTTTAAAAAAGCTTACTATTATTTTGGTTAAAAAACATATTTTAGTTACTTATTTTTTTTAAATAAAAAAATATTGATGGATTTTCAGTTATAAAAATAGTACTACTTTTTTAAATTAAAAAAAACATTAATAGCTTCTTTAGTTTTTATAAAAAAAACATTGTTTTAATTTCTTCTATATTAAATGATTAAAACCCTATAATCATTTCTTCTATTTTAAATTAATATTGTTTAACACTGTTTTAAATTAATATTGTTTTAATTTTGTGTTAAACTTTGTGATATATTTTTGTTTTTTTACATTTTTAAGCTTAAAATGAATGAGAACATGAGCTACGGTTAATTTTTGTGATATATTTTGGTATATTATCACTTGCTACGATTAGTTTTTTTGTCATATTATGCTTAATTACCAATTCTTTAGTGTCAAATCCCATTTACGTGTGTTTTATTTTATTTTTATCATTTGATTCCGATTCGACCGGTTCGATTCGCGATTCGGGGGGTAAACGATTCACGATACGATTCGCAATTTGACAACTATGGTACATATGCTGAAGGCAAGTGCGAATATCATCATAGATGGTGGTCATTCGGTTGGCAAACTCAATGATGGTAGGGCTAGGGATTGTAAAGGTAACTCTGCCAGCAGGACCTTCACCAATGGACCCTTGGCCTCAACATTTTGGAGTCACTCAGCCCTCTATGGCTTATAGACCCTCAGCACCTTAGGCCTATGGATCTTTGACTCCAACATTTTGGAGCCCTCAGGACCTTCGGCTCCAACATTTTGGGGTCCCTTAGAACCTTCAGCTCCAACATTTTGGGATCCCTCAGGATTTTCGGCTTTAACATTTTGGGGTTCCTCAGCTCCATCCGCCTATGGACCTTTGGCTACAACATATTGGGGTCCCTCAGGACCTTCGACTTCAATATTTTGGGGTCCCTAAGCTCCTTTGGCCTATGGAACTTTGGATCCAACATTTTGGGGTCCCTCAAGACCTTCGGCTTAACATTTTGGGTCCTCAACTCCTTTGGCCTATGGATCTTCGGCTCCAATGTTTTACCGCCCTCCAGACTTTTGACTTCAACATTTTGGGGTCCCTTAAAACCTTTGGCTCCAACATTTTGGGGTCCCTCATGACATTCAACTTCAAAATTTTAGAGTCCCTCAGCTCCATCTGCCAATGGGCCTTCGGCTACAACATTTTGGGGTCCGTTAGGACCTTCGACTTCAACATTTTGGCGTCCTTCAGCTCCTTCGGCCTATATGTATCTTCAGTTCCAACATTTTTGGGTCCTTCAGGACCTTCGACTTGAACATTTTGGGGTCCCTTAGCTCCTTTGACCTATGGACCTCCGGCTCCAACATTTTGGGGTTTCTCAGGACCTTCAATTTCAACATTTTGGTGGGCCCTCAGCTCCTTCGACCTATGGACCTTTGGCTCCAATATTTAGGGGTCTCCTAGAACCTTCGGCTTCAACATTTTGGGGACCCTCAGCTCCTTCGGCCTATGTACCTTCGACTCCAACATTTTGGGGTTTCTCAGGATCTTCGGCTTCAACATTTGGGGGGACCCTCAGCTCCTTCGGCCTATGTACCTTCGACTCCAACATTTTGGGGTCTCAAAGGATCTTCGGCTTCAACATTTGGGGGTTCCTCAGCTCCTTCGACCTATGTACCTTAGGCTCAACATTTTGGGGTCCCTTAGGACCTTCGACTCCAACATTTTGGGGTCCCTCAGGATCTTCATCTTCAACATTTTGAGGTCACTCAGCTCCATCCGCCTATGGACCTTCGGCTCCAACATTTTAGGGCCCCTCAGGACCTTCGGCTTCAACATTTTGGGGTTCCTCAACTCCTTCGGCCTCACGATCTTCGACTCCAAAAAGAGATATCGAAGTAGTTTTGATGATTTAATTTAATAATATTAGTACTTCAATTCGAAGTTCTTAGTTACTTCGGCTGGATGAATCGTAGTGATGGAATAAACATTTTGGGGCCCCTCAAGGCCTTCGACCTCAACATTTTGGGGTTCCTCAGCTCCTTCGGCTCCAACATTTTGGGCTTCAACATTTTTGGGTCCCCCAGCTCCTTCGGCCTATGGGCATTCGGTTCCAACATTTTATGGTCCTTCAGGACCTTCAGCTTCAACATTTCAGGGCGCCTTAGCTCCTTCGGCCTATGTGCCTTCGTCTCCAATATTTTTGGATCCCTAAGGACTTTCGGCTTCAACATTTTGGGGTCCCACGGCTCCTTCGGCCTATGGACCTTAGACTCCAGCATTTTAGGGTCTCTTAGGACCTTCGGCTTCAATATTTTCGGTCCCTCAGCTCCTTCGGCCTATGGATCTTCGACAACGTTTTAGCGACCTCAGGATCTTCTTCGGCTTAACATTTTGGCCCCCCTTAGTTCATTCGGCCTATATTCCTTTGGTCTTAATTGATGTAAAGAAAAGATGCGGAAGGGTGAAATTTAATCTACACAACAACAACATCAACAACTAAAAGAATAAGTCGTGAAAGTTCATAATTTCTCTCTTCAAGTTCTCATTATCAAAAGTCAAAAGTGTTACAAGAGTTGCCTCTTAAGGCTATTTATACCAAGGATAAAAGGATTAAAAAAAGACAAATAAGAAAGAATAATAAAAATGACGCCCATGTCCTATGCTCCTGCATCACTCTCCCTCCCTTGAGAAGATGCCATATACTCCCTATACTGGCGATAAAAATCCGGGTCAATGTGTTGCAGGGTTGCCTCGGTAACCCAATAGTCTTCGGCCTCGGGTCGACCTACCCAACGAACCAAGTAGCAGGTATAATCACTCGAAGATGAGGAGGTAGATGCGGAATCTAGAATCCCCTCAACACGATCAACGTGAGAGCGAACTGGGTGGGCTGTGGCGGGAGGGATGGGAATCGGTGGAGCATGTGTACCTCAAAAAGGAGAGAGATCCGTCACATTGAACGTGCGGTGCATACGGAATTCGTCGGAGAGATTAACCTCATAAGCATTCGGCCCACAAGCTCGGACAATGGGGAATGGGCCAAATCGTCGCATGAGAAGTTTGTTACCCTTACTCTGCCGGCGCGCTTTCTGGAGGAACACCATGATCAAATCACGCAGGTGATAGGAGGCAAACGGTGATGCTCATCTACGGCCTCCTTATAAGAGGCATAAGTGGTCTAAGTGAGCACGAACGTTGATCTGGATGATGGGTAACAAACTCCTCTGCTAAAGAAAAGTAGGTACTGTTGGACGAAGCTCAGCAAGGTCTATAGGAATAGTTGGTGACTGTCCCCATACAATCTGTAAATGAGAGAGGTCGGTAGAGTGATTGACGACAAGGCAAACTCGGCCTGTGCTATCACAACGTTCCACCGCCGAGGATGCTCGGAAGACAGGCATCGCAATAGGTCACCCACACTTCGATTGACCACTTCGGTCTGGCCATCCATCTAAGGGTGGAAGGATGTCGAAAACTATAACTCCGTCCGTAAGAGTCGTCCCAGCGTACGCCAGAAATGCCTCGTAAAACGTACGTCCATGTTAGAGGTACAAGGTATGAAGTGGGACATCTTAGAGAACCTTTCCACCACGACAAAGATGGAATCATGGCCACTAAATGTACAGGGAAGTCCCACGATAAAGTCCATAGAGACATCCTATCACGGTCTCTCGAGAATTGGTAATGGTGTGCTGGCCCTTGGCTGTCTGGCAAGTGTAGCAATGCTGAATGAAGGCGTTGGCATCCCTCCTCATCGTCGGCTAATAAAATCGGTCCCTCAGCATCGCGTGGGTATGCGCTTGTCCCAAATACCCTGATAATCCCCCTCCGTGGACGTCCGAAATAATCTTCCCTCGAAGAGAAGATGGAATGCATAAGGCTGTCCCTTGTGTAAAAATCCGTCCTGTAGTAAATACTCGTTTGATGCGCCCTTGCCCCGCTGAGAGGCTGCAACAATTGGTTCAAACTCCACATCGGTCGGGTAAAGATCACGGACCTTATCGAATCCAAAAACTTGACTCCGAAGAATTAATAAAGCATGTTCTCTCCTGATAAGGGCATCAGCCACCTGATTCTCCTTTCCCGGTTTGTACTGCAAATGGAATGTATACCTCTGGAGATAGTCTGTCCACTTGGCGTGTCTATCACTAATACGCCTCTGACTGTGTAAAAATTGTAGGGCCTCATGATCCGACTTGATGACAAACTCCTTGTGTAGGAGATAAGAAGACTAAAACTTCATTACCTTGACCACCGCATAGAATTCCAGATCATACGTCGAATAGTTGAGGGCGACCCCTGTCGGCTTCTGACTAAAGAAGGCAATCGACTTCCCATTTTGGCTCAAAACGGCACTCACTCCTGTCTTGCGAGCATCGCAAGACAACTCAAATAATTTATCAAAATCAGGTAAAGATAAGATAGGTGCTGTCGTCATCAACTCCTTGACATGCCTGAAGGCCCTATCCGCCTCTGCTGTCCATCTAAATTCAGCATTCAAAGAGGTACTCATCAAATTCGTAATAGGTGCCATGACAGTGCCAAACCCTGCTATAAAACGTCGGTAAAACCTTGCCAGGCCATGAAAACTGCGAACCTGGGATACTAACATGGGTGGGGCCAATCAACTATCGCCCGAGTCTTGGCGCCGTTCACTCTGACGTCCTCTCCTGAAACCACATATCCCAAAAAGTCACCGAAGGTACCATGAAGGGGCACTTCTTATATGTGAGGAAGAAGCGCTCGGCTCGTAGGACAGCTAAAACCTGAGCCACATGCTCAAGATGCTCCTCCTCCGACTGGCTATAAATCAAGATATCATCAAAATACACAACCACAAACTTGCCCATGAGAGGATGTAAAATCTGAGTCTTCACCCGCATAAAGGTAGACAGAGCATTGGATAAACTGAAAGGCATCACCATCCACTCATATAATCTGTCCATCTTGAAGGCAGTCTTCCAGTCATCTCCTTGCTTCATGCGGCTTTGATGGTACCCACTCTTCAAATCTAGCTCGGAGAAAACTCAAGCGCCATGGAGTTGGTCTGGCATATTCTCTAACCGTGGAATAGGAAATCGGTATTTCATGGTGATCTTGTCAATAGCCCGACTATCAACACACATTCGCCAACTCCTATCCTTTTTTTTCGTTAAAAGGGCTGGTACTGCACAAGGGGACACTCTCTCCCGAATATACCCTTTGTCAAACAACTCTGTGACCTGTCTCTGTAGCTCTGTGTGCTCCGTAGGCGACATACAATAATGGGGTAGGATGGGGAGCTGTGCCCTGGGCACAAAATCAATGGTGTGCATCATCTGGAGGAGTACACACATCAGAATAAGAGTCCAACAGAATCTGAACTTGTGGGGAAACGGCCGTTTCCAGAGTGGTGATGTGACTTATAAGAGCATAACATAACCCTGTCTCGGCGACCTCTGTGGCTAGCTCCTCCTGTGATACTACCAGAGCAGAAAGTCGCGGCATCGGGAATGGCCTCATGGGACGGAGAAGAAAGTCCCGCCCCTCATGCATGAATGAATAAGTGTTAGCTCGCTCATCACGCATGCTGCGATGATCAAACTGCCATGGTCTCCCCAACAGAAGATGGCACACCCTCATATCTACCACGGTACACAGGATCTCATCATGGTAATCTCCAATAGATAAACCTACTCGGCACTGTTGGCTAGGGGCAAGTGTGGCCCCACCACCTAACCACCTAATACGACACGAGGTGGTTAAAGACTCCATGGGTAACTTCAGTCTATCCACCATCTCTTGTGCCACCAAATTGTCGCTAGCTCCCCTATCAATAATCACTGTACATAGTCGCCCCCGGCGGTGCAACGGGTAAAAAAATGCTCATGCGGATTCATGTATCATCACTAGGTGGGGTTGATTGTGGGTCCACCGATGTCGATATCATCGAAGTATGCACATAGGCTGTAGAAACCCCCGTGAGCTCCGTTTGGGTATGGCAAATGAATCCCTTCGCCTACAAATAGATTGGGCGATGGATAATGGGACATGAGATGGAAAAGGAAGGATGCCCAATGAAGAACACCCTTTGTAAATAGGGTTGGGTTTAGGGTTTGGATCCATGGATATTTGGCTAGGGTTTGTGGTAAGAAATTTGAGTGTTGGGGGAAGATTGAGAATTCTTTGTCAAATTAGGTGTAGAAGGATTAGGGTTAGGGTTTGAATTGCGAAAAGAATTGAAAATTAGGGTTTCTTGGGAAGTAGGAACAATTGGGTGAGGATTTAGATTTTGGTTGTGGTTTACGGCCGGAAGAGGTGGGCTGGACGTCGCGCCCCGTGGGGAGTCAGCGACGCCACTGGCGGTGACCGAGCGGCCTGGGCGGCAGCCGATAGGTCTGTTTGGGCAGTCTTCGGTGGTCGAGGTTGGTTCGCGGCACTCTCCGGTGGTTTACGGGGTGTTTTTGGTAGCCGCGGTAGATGATGTTGTATTGGGATTTGATAGACTTTGTTTCTTGTTGTTCTAGGGTTAGGGCTTCATAATGGTGCTCGAGGGTATGTTGTAATTCATCCGGGTGAGACAAACCCCGAATCCCAATCGTCTATGAACATCTTTGATCCAAGAACAAACAAGGCTCTAATACTAATTTGATGTAAAGAAACGATGCTGAAGCGTGAAATTTAATCTACACAACAACAATTAAAAGAAGTCACGAAAGTTCTCAATTTCTCTCTAAATTCTCATTATCAAAAGTCAAAAATGTTAAAAGAGGAGCCTCTTAAGGCTATTTATACTAAGGATAAAAAAAGTCTAAAAAAAGGACAAATAAGAAAGAATAATAAAAATGACGCCCATGTCCTATGCTCCTGCATCACTAACATTTTGGGTCTCTCAAGGCTTCGGCTTTGGCATTCTGGGTCCCTCAGCTCCTTCGGCTCTAAAATTTTGGGGTCTCTCAGATCCCTCGGTTTCAACATCTTGGGGTCCCTCACCTCCTTTGCCTATGGACTTTTGGCTCCAACATTTTGTGGTCTCTCAGGACCTTAGGCTTTGACGCTTTGGGTCCCTGAGCTCCTTTGGCTTATTTATGTTTAGCTCATTTACACTTCACTTATAGCCTCCAATCTTGCATTGCAACTGTGGGGAAATTCTCCGACCTAATCGGAAGAGCCGAAACGTTTTCGATAGTCCTGATAAGCCATCACAACTTGAAGATAAGAACAAAAGAGGATCCGACCAATGGATATCTTGGGTTTGGATCTACTCGGATAAATCTCAACTGCATCCCAAGGCCAGAGAGTCCTACACGACTTATTCTCTTAATGTTCTCTATAAATGTAAACCCCACTCGTAGGAAAAAAGGCATGTAATCTTTGTTATCAAGAATTGATTAGTAGAGAGAGAGAGAAACACCACCGTGGATGTAGGCACGTTGCTGAACCACGTATATCTTGAGTTGTCTGATTGTGTGATTTTCCTTTACTGCTCGGCTTTACTGTGTTGAATTATCATAGTAGGATTTTACCACCTACAACAACCATAATTGCTCAAAAGATTGAAGACTAAGGTATACTTGATCCTGGAAACAACCTCATATGGAAATAGAGTTGAAATGATCCTCACCCTTGCCATTTCATCCTTGGCCATAATAGGGTCGACCATTTCATGACAAGCAGCCTGAAAAGTGCATATATCTCTAGAAATTGCATTTTGGACATTTTCTACTACTGTGAACGTGAACACTGATCAAGATAGCGCGTGGGGGAATAATCACACATTTAATCAGACCTTCTAGAAGAACATAAGTCAACTTCATGGAGGATCAG
Source organism: Sambucus nigra (assembly GCA_949130495.1). Lineage (NCBI taxonomy): Eukaryota > Viridiplantae > Streptophyta > Magnoliopsida > Dipsacales > Adoxaceae > Sambucus > Sambucus nigra. Next base: position 207,614,767 of record OX422208.1, read on the forward strand.
AATGTAATGTGTGACTTGGGGTGCACATTACACCCCCAGCCATCTATAAAAGGTAACTAAGATGAAACTTAAAACCCAAGTCATTCCTTATTGTGTTGTTACTCTGCAAAAGTATATTCTAGAGAGAGCAAGTGAGTACAAATTTGTAAAACCCTAACATTGGTGATTTACCACCATATTTAGTGAAAAATAAGCTTCCTTCTCAGTGGATGTAGGGCTAATTGGCTGAACCACTTAAATCTCTGTGTTTGATCTCTCTCACATCTTCTCTTTCTATATTTACTATTCATGTTCATACCCAGGGGCAGATCCATGTGAAGGCCATGGTGGGCAATTGACCACCTTAACTCCTGAGATTTGTAATAATTAATTATATAAACTATGGAATTTTTAGACGAAAGAGAGTAAAGTTTGAGAAATCTTAACCTGTTGTCCACCTTAATATTGAGATAAACTATCAATATTATAATTTACTCACCTTGATTAATTTTTCTGCCTCCGTTCTGTTCGTACCCAAATGCCGATATTCACATATTTATTTTTATTTAACTGATCCTCATTTCTAAGCATTATCAGTGAGCTCGGGTCGGGTCAAAAATGTTAGTTGTAGGTTTGGATCAGGTGTTTCTGGCAAGGGGCGAGGTCGTTTGGTGTGATTTTGCCCGAGTGGTCTGCGATGGGCCGACGAGGTCAAATCTGCAATAGATCTGATTGGAGGGGCCCAGTTGGGCTTCTTTGGGTGGACAATGGTCGGTGGTGGGTTGGATTTACTATGAAGGCTGCAAACTAACTCGTATGTGGGCGGGTCGCGTTAGCCGTCCGTTATATGGACTGGTGAGGTTGGCGTTTGGTCGGAAAGTTCCAGGAGTTTGGCACCAAAGGCTGGAGGTTGATGGAGCTATGGCTTGGACATTGGTCCTTAATTTCAGAACCATCTAAGCCTTGTGATGCTGCTGGTGGAATTCCGACCTCCAGGGAAGCTGATTTCAGTGGTGGCTCGTGCCTTGTTTGGGTGGCACCACTCAAAATCCCTATCATCTACATCCATGTTTAACACCTAAGAGAAAACGTTGATCTTATCCCAATTTGATGTGTAGTTTCGAGCGGAAGCGATTTACTTGCACTACACAACAACGACGACAACAATAACATTTAGGGCACGTTTGGTTCAAGTTTGGAAAAGGAATATAGGATTCCTGGGACTTAGGATTCCAATAATATAGAATTACAATGTTTGGTTGTAATTTTAGTGGGAACTTAGAATTCTTGGAATATATAATTCCCACAAATTTGGAATTCTCCTTTCCCGTTTAAAATAGGGGGAAAGATATATTCTTGGGAATTCTATCTTACTTTTGTGGTGAGACAAAAATACTCGCTCTCACATACACTTACACTCTCTCTCGCGCACGCACACACACTCTCTCTCTCTCTCAAACACCGTTCGATTCTACTCTTAGCTTTCAACCGGACGATTTCTAGCCGCTAGGAAGAACAACGGACGATTTGTATCATGCCACTAGCTCAAGTCCCACAGCTTCATGTGCAACCTTTCTTGTTATACGATAGCCACAGCTTACTGTCCCTCTTTCTAGCTCTTCCCCTGTAGTAAAGTTGAAAAGACCTATTTTGTCTTGGGGTGTTAAGCTTCATCTGGATCCAAGCCCAAAGGCTTCATATCAAATAGAGTAAGTCCCTGGTTGTAATGCTACAGAGAGAGGTTCTGAGTAAAAACTAGGTATTGATCCAGGTGTTGCTGATCGAACTAATCTACTTTAGGGATTCACCTAGCAACCCTTAATAGTTATGGTAAACCAACTAGCTATGTTGTTTCCATAGCATCTGTGCTTGGATATACTCACACACACAACAACACACACACAACACTCAGTACACACATCGAGACATATACTCTCTCTCTCTCTCTCTCTCTCACATACACAAACACACAATCTCTCTTTCACACACACTCTCTCTCATACACATACTCTCTCTCTCTCTCTCACACACACACACACACACACACACACACATATACACACACATGCACACACTCTCTCTAGCACACTCATACACAAACTGAGGTGAATAAAGATTTTTTTAGTACTTCATTGTATTTTTGTTATTTTTTAGTCTTTCTTTTATTTTTAGTATTTCATTGTATTTTCCTTTTTTGTTAGTGTTTAGAAGAATGAAGGTTAATGGCTCTTAGGGACATAATTGCAATTAGATTCTTAGCTTAGAGGCCAAGCAACCTCCTTCCTATAAATATTCATATGTAGCCTCATTTGTGGCATTCTTCCATTTTATGAGATATCGATTAAAGAGAGTTTGAGAGAGATTTATCTTTTCTTGCTCCCATTTGACGTCATTTACGTCAATTGGTATCAGAGCCAGGTTCGCTCCACCGCTTATTGTTGTTGTTATAAAGAAACAAAAACTCGTAAACAACGTCAAGGTGGGTCCAAGAAAAGATGAACACCTCCGCGACAAATCCTTCCGATCAAATCATGGAAGCCCTCAACCAATTGAAGGCCCAGATGGATGGATACATCGCTCCTCCCCCCCCCCCCCCACCCCCCCCACCCCACCCCACCCCCACAAATAACATTTTAAGCTGAAATTTTATAAATAAGTAACATTTTAAATTGATAATTATAAAATATTAACATTTTAAACTGATATTTATTAAAACATATAAACATTTAAACTGAAAATTAAAACACAACATTTTAAGCTGAATTTTTTTAAATAAGTAACATTTTACAACGAAAATTATAAATATTAACATTTTAAACTGGAAAATATAAAGTAACATTTTAAGCTGAAATTTTGTAAATAAGTAACATTTTAAACTGAAAATTATAAAATATTAAAATTTTAACTGAAATTTTTAAAAATAGTAACATATTTAAACTGAAAATTATAAAACAAATAACATTTTAGAGTTGACTGAGATATTAATAAAAATGTGAGAGTTATTGAAAAAAAGTTACAAAAAAGTGACTTTTTAAAGCTCCCAACTAAAAGGAGTTAACTGAAAAAAAACATACTGAGAAACGAAAAAAAAAATGTGTTAAAAGCTCCCAAACACCTTGATATCTAAAAAAAAGGGTAAACGTAACTTACAAAAGAAAAGAAGGCAGTAGAATGACCTACGAACTAGATCGGCAGCAACAAGGTGACTTCGAGCTCAATCGGCAATAGGTATGGAGCCTTTTTAGGTTTTTTTAATGTTATCTCTTTCTGTGAGGGTTAAGGGTGGGATACGGCTTTTCACTGCCCGAAAGTTTTATTAAGGTAAGGGTTAACGGCGTACAATTTTTTTTCTTTAAAGCTCCGATTGCGTCGCTATTGTGAGTTTTTGCATAGAATAGCGCATTTTTGCGTGACACGTCGGCCAATAGCGCACGCTATTGGGCAGGGCCGGTCCTAAGATTGAGAGTGCCCTGTGTGAAAATCAATTTAGGGCCCTTTTAAAAAAATATTGTACAAAGATATTAAATACCTAAAATGGGCCCCTAAAAATTTAAACTTATTTTTGGGGGCCCATTTTAGTTGGGTAAGATTTTTTGGTAGTTGAATCATTCTTTGTACAAATTGTTTTTGAGTAGTTAAAAAAATGGACACCTAAAAAATTAAACTTATTTTAAAAATTGACATTTTTAATATACATAAAATATTTTTGGATTCCAATAATATACATATATAGGTCCATACTCTAAAATGGGCATTGTGCCATTGCCCATTTGGCACATGACCAGGGCTGACCATGCTGTTGGGGTATTCTGCAAAAAAACCTGCGCTACATAGCGTTTTTCTAGGGCAAAAGGCAATAGCGTGCTTTTAGAAACACTGCTCCAGACCACCGGAGATTTTGTCCCGTCCATTAAAAACCCCCTTCGCAACCGATCGCACCAAGAAACCCATCGAAAGGGTCTGACTATCACGTTGGCAGTCCTCGACGCATCGACTGCCCATAACTGACACAAGCAACTGCCGAACAGCCCCTCCGAAGGTCGTTTGGTACCCACACCTCATTCCGACACCTTGCTACTGTCCTCCTCTCCAAGATATGGCCGGACCACCACTTCGATGGTCGGTCGAGACTTTCCAATTGTCCCCAGTGACAGGAAACTCCAGCAGCAGCCATACAGCCCCAGTGAGAGTGATTTCCCCTCCGACAACTTCAAGAACCCTAAGCGGGTCAACCCGAAGCCTTGAAGACCTTCCCAACAAGGTATTGGTTCACTCTACTCCAATCCGGGTGCAACCACCCCTTCTTTGGTTGACAACCCATCTCCAACGATCGCCGCACTCAAGAAGCCCCATAATCAAGATTTTGATCAAGAAACCCTAGGGTTTCTACTCCCTCATGTCCGAGAATCCATACAAACAAACCCTAACCCCACCACATGCTCCCTTTTGTTTGAATTCTCTCAAGAACATGTGCAAGAACTAGGGTTTGGCACCAAAACTTTGGTTTTTGACCCCAATGGTAGATTTTTTTTTTTGAAGATTCGTACGAGTGGCATGAGGAAGAAGATGAAGATTGATGCAATAATTCAAAAATCTTCTGCAAATTTTCAGAAATTGCATCGTTCGCACATTTTGGGACTTTTTGCATTCGACTTCAACTTTAAAGTTTGAGGACGAACTTTTTCGAAGGCGGAGAGAATGATGTGAATCAAGATTTAGAAGTTATTTTTAGTATTTTATTGTATTTTTGTTAATTATTAGTCTTTCCTTTATTTTTAGTATTTCATTGTATTTTATTTTTTTGTTAGTATTTAGAAGAAGGAAGGTTAATGGCTCTTAGGGACATAATTATAATTAGATTCTTAGTTTAGAGGCCAAGCAACCTCCTTATAAATACTCATATGTAGCATCATTTGGGCATTTTTCCAATTTATGAGATATTGATTAGAGAGAGTTTGAGAGAGATTTATCTTTTCTTGCTCCCATTTGACTCATTTACGTCACAAACACACACACACACACACACACATTCTCTCTCTCACATACACACATGACAACCACCCACACACTCACATACACCCACACACAAATACATACCCATACCCTCTCTCACACACACACCACATGCCCTATCTCACACACACATAGAAACACTCACACATGCACATAGCCACTCTCTCTGTCACACACATACACACATACACACATATACACTCACAATCTCTCACACACATACACCCACCCACGCATACACACTAACACACACATACACACTCTCACTAACACACACACAATAACCACTCGCACACAAATACACACAGACACTGTGTGTGATAGAGTATGCATGTTAATGCGTGTGTGAGAGAGAATGCAGGTGTGTGGGTGGGAGAGAGTGTGTGATTATGTCCGTATGAAGGCGTGTGTTTGAGAGAGAGATAAGAGAGAGAGTGTGTGTGTGTGTGTTAGACAAAGAGTGCGCGTTTGTGAGCGTGTGTAAGACAATGCACGCGTGTGTGAGAGAGGGAGAGAGAGGGAGAGTGTATGTGAGAGAGAGAGAGTGTGTGTGAAGGAGTGAGTATTTGAGAGTGAGAGAGAGAGCGACAAATAGCGCATTTGTGTGTGCGCGAGACAGAGAGTGCGTGTGTGTGCAAGTGTGTACGTGAGACAGAGAGCACGCGCGTGTGAGATGTGTGTATCATTCTTCAATTTAAATGTTGATGTTTAATTATACATATCTTAATATTACTTATTAAAAAAAAATTATACGTATCTTAATGTAAATAAAAAAATCAAGTAGAAGGGTATTTTAGTTCAGAGATATAGATGTTGGGAAAATAAATTTCTGTTTGAACCAATCAGTGGCAAGGAATTAAAGATTCTAGGAATTTAGAATTCTTGGAATAAAAAATTCTCATTCTCTTTCCAAATCTCGAACGAAACGAGCCCTTAGAGGCCAAGGGCCCAATTTATATTTCGCATTCATTTCTCCAAATAAAAAGTGCTTACAAAGAGATAGGAGCATCCTATTTATAGGGTACAATGAAATAAATGAGAGGTTTCTAAAAGAATGATGTCACAAGATAGTGGCCCTGAAAGATGACATCATCAATATAGAAGCCTCTCAAAATATCTAATAACAAAAGTACATGCTCCTGCATCATATACACAAATCGATGCTAAGGGGTGTAAATCAGGGGCAAGATAGTGGTTGGCATGGTTCAAAGTCAAGGCCGATACCGCGACGATACGACCGAGTTGACTAGGTATCGGTGCCCACCGATCCGATTCCGAGTTACGAGTTGAGTTTTCAATTATTGATGTGAATCGACCCTATATCGGTAATGTCTCGGTAGTATCAATGATATAGCGGTATAATCGCCCATATCGATGATATCGCGGTATAATCGGCCCATATCGGCAATATCGCGATGGAATCGGCCCATATCGGCGATATCACAATAATATCAACCCATATCGGTGATATATCGACCGAGATGGTATAAGTTACTAAGCATCAATCTCTCTCTCTCTCTCTCTCTCTCCAGTGTTATGTTGGTAAGCGTGGCTTTTTGGGGGGGTTACGAAATGTTAATTGTTTTTTTAATTTAGTGTGCTGTGCGTGTGGGTTATTTGGTCATCGTGTGGGGCTAATTTAGTGCGTTGTATATGTGCCAGTTTTTTTTTTTAAAATAATGCAAATGATCCAAATATTATTTATTATTTTTTATAATAATGTTCCCAATGTTATTTTATAATATGTTATTATTTATTAAAAAAACGTAAATGTTATTCTTTTACAAACAAATATACAACTGTAATTATTGTAAAAATAATATTTGTATCCTTTAAACATTTGTAAAAATAATATACAACTGTAATTATTGTAAAAATAATATTTGTATCCTTTAAACATTTGTAAAAATAATATTTGCATCCTTTATGTAAAAATAACATTTGCAACACAACTAAAAAAAAATATTTGCATCCTCTTTGTAAAAAAATAACATTTCCATCAATATAAAAAATAACATTTGCAACACAACAACAAAAAAAAACATTTACATTTCTTTTATAAAAAAAATAACATTTGCATCATTTTTTGTAAGAAAATAACATTTGCATCATTTTGTAAAAAACGATTGTAAAACAAAATGTAGCGTTTTGTCAAAATCACAATTTATAAAAAAATAACAATACTAAAAAAGAAACATTTCTATCTTTTTTAGAAAAATATAACATACTTAAAAACACATTTGTATCCCCTTACTAAAAATAATACTAAGAATATAATAGTTGTATCCTCTCTATAAAAATAAAAATTATCCTCTTACTAAAAAAGTAACATTTGTTTTTTTATGTAAAAACATAATATTTGTATCGTCAGTGAAATAAAACATTGATTTATTATGGAAAATTGAATCTGCCAAGTTCGCACCATGCCAATATAATCAATTGTACAATGTTATGCATATTACAGTATAGTTTTAAACTTATCTGATTGGTTCACATTGTTAATCGTATTTTTTTTAAATTTTCTAATTATTTTTCGGATTTTTTACGCTCTCTAAATAGTGTATCTTTGCGTATCGCCCGATACCGTGACCGATATCGTGACCGAGATGAAAATCGAGTGGCCGATACCGGGACCGATACCGAGACTTTGAACCATGGTGGTTGGGGTGGTTAGCAGATGTAATGGTCGCCGGTGAGGTGAGGTAAGTTTTTCTATCTCGTTTTTTCTTTTTAATTTGTTTCTCTTCTATTTTTAGTTTTTTCCCCGGTTTTTAATTTTTCTTTTTTAAAAATTATTTCCTTTTTAAAGAGGTCACTTGAACAATAACGGAAAAGGTACCAAAGTCAATTATAATTAGTTGAAGGTACTAAAGTTTTGAATTCCAAAACATGGAGGTATTTAAGTGTAAAGAAAACAATAAACAATGATAGGGACTAAAACACAACACAGCACATACACGTGCAAGGAAACGAAATTTTATGTGGTTTTTGTACTTGATCATGTTTTCTAGGAGATAAATCTTGATGATAGAAGAACATGGTTGTGTTTTTCTCTGTTAATCCTGAATCCCATCATAATCAGTCTACTGATCATACAGGTGGACAAATAAATTGGGCCTATACTGAGTTAATTCCTTGTATAGATATTCAAATCTGTTGGGGGTTAGAGAAAAATTCAAAGGGGAAAGTACTCGTAGGTCCCTCACAAACAAATTTTAAACATTAAAAGAGTTTTGACAAATTTTAAACACTCAGGTCCACTAATTCTCTCCTTGTTCCACGCTAGTTGCATAACAAGTGGACCTAATAGTAAATTGTCCTTCAATATTTAAAAACTGTTACCAAGGACCTAATTGTAAATTGCCCAAATTCAAATCGGTAATTTCATGACAACTTTTTCCAGGAACAAACATGAGAGTTCCTGAACCGAAAATCCCTACAATGACTTCAAATCCCATACAGTATTACAAATCCTTGTATGGGCCAGGTTTTTTGTACGGGGCTACAAATTTGAAAATAAGATTTATGAGCAATAACGGAATGAACAGAAAACATCATATTTCTGATCAAAAAAGTAAATAAACAAATTAGAACACGAAACATTATATATCCACCTTGGCTTCTGTGAAGTCATAAACTGAATAAAACTTATCCATCACCTTCTCCACTGTGGCAACTTAGACAGTATGAACACTAATAGGCTTAAACATTCACAAAATAGTCTGTTGTAGACAAAGTAACAGTCCACTGTAGGAGAACGTTGTGCTTCTCTCACAAGCCTAAAACCCCAGTAAACCTAATCTCTCAATATGTTACTTTCTCGTATGTTATAAAGACCATAAATGAGCCTTATAGAGGTGAAAAAACTAGAGTATTGGCGTATATAATTCCTGCATGGGATTCAAATCATAAATTCATTGAAGGGAAAAAAACATATGGTTCTTCCAAAGGTGCTTTACCCTATATACTGGAAGAATACTGACCACCTGAATCGAAAGCCCCAACAGGGAAACAATATTTCTTAGCTGACATGACATCCGCAATATGATTGTGATAGGAAAGTTGAAGTGGGCTATACAAACTACAACTATATTTGCTATATGTTATGTGCCCTATGACACAATTCTATAACTAGTTGATTTTACTTGTTCTTCTCACTTAAGCTAGAGACGCACTGATGTATTGAGATATTACTGCAGTGAAATGTACACTTTCCGTAAAATAAACAGAATAATTTAACATAGAACTTTAGTCCCTTGGAAAGCTTTGTATGATGATCAGGCTGCAAGTCACAATCTGTAGGCCATAATCCTCAAATCTACTGAAGCATATCATATACTCCCTCTGTCCCACAAACTTGGAAATATTTTTCCCAAATGTATCCTTCTAAATTTAGCTTTAAGGGATACTAGGGTAATACCAAGTTGTACACAAAATTTATACATATGCAATAGCTTATGTCTGAATTAGTTAATTAAAAGCAATAGTTCTCTCATTTCCTTGGGGAGGAGCATTCTCCAATATTATACTTCATGCTGATTATTCTTCATTTTTTTCATTAGAAGTAGTTCCGCATCTAATAATAGCAAGCATTATACTAGGTTGCCTATCCGTATGTGGCAAAGCGCCTTCTGACGGATCCAAACCCTGCTCTACGTGAACGCCTTATTCAGGTCAGTTGAGCACTTCCATTAAAAGTTTATTTGTTTCTAAATTCTAGGGTTATTTATGAACTGTTCTCTTTTTCATAATATAATTTATTTGAGTTAAATATTTAAAAATTAGGCTCTTTCAATTACTAAATTTGTCTTTTGCTATGTGCAATGAATACTTATAATTAATTCTCTGATAGATCTGCTGCTTTTGAATTGGTTATTCTTTTGTTCTAATTCTAATCCCTTTCTAATTTTTTTCACATGGTACAAAAGTAGTTCCAAATAACCTGAATATTTTTACCTGCATAGCATGTGCAGTTCTTCTAGTTTTCAGAAAAAAGGAGACCTACTTTAGGTTGTAGTTAGAAAGGTTCAATAACCTGAAGCCAAAGGCATAACATATGACGTATCATGTTTGAGCTAAAAAAATTTCTGACTAATTGACCTCATGATTTTCCAATTTTATCATTAGTTTTAGGTCTAAATAAGGTTTTATTTAACATAATTGTATAACTAGTGGGATTCAGGTTTTATGGTGTGTTGGAGTTGTATTTATTCATGGAGAGAGAGAGAGACTTTCTGTTCACAAGTTTGTTACTAAGTACCAACTGTTTGCAACTGAATGTAGTTAGTAAATAGCTTTGTGAAATAGTGATCAATCAGTTTCTTTCACTCTTTTCTTAGATTGAGCCATGGAATATTGGAGTTGCTTAACGCACATATAACTAAGTGATTTAATTGGCAAAGTCCAAATTGCACTGCAGAATCTTTGTTTCAATATGTAATTTTTAATTGATAGGCTTCTTTTGTTAGGTTCTATTTAAAGATGGAAATTTCCAATGGAAACGGCTTGAAAACCTAATCGTGTTGGCAAAGGAAAATGTGGCAATGATCAGCAGCAACCCTGCATTCCAAGGGAAAGAAATGTGTGTGCCTTTTCATCTCTCCATTGTCTGATTGTTTGGGTTTTCTACTGGAGTGGTTTAGACCCTAATTAATTTTGGGTGAATTATTGTTTTCACCTGGGTTATAAAAGAAATGGCAAACATTATTTTCACCTATTCAAAGTTTAAATTACAATGTTTGTATATAGTACATATAAGTTATAGGGTCAATTACCAAATAGTTCCCAACATAAATACATATTTTTTTAAAAAGACACCTATTTTTAGTAACACATTTAGTTCCTCAAACATCCATTTACTCAAAATTCTCTTATTTTTAAAGGTCTGCGTTAGCGGCACCCCCTCCCCACCCCCACCTCCACCCCACTGTCAGAGCTCCGGCAACTCTCACTGAAGCTCCGGTAGGGGGTCGCTGGAGCTCCGGCAGTGGGGGTGGAGGGTGGTTGGTAAATGGGTTTGTGTATTTTTTTTAGTGTTTTTATGTGGTAAGGGACTTTTCGGAACAAAATAAAAAGGCTTGGACTAAACGTGTATTAAAAAATGTTCGAGGGGTGGAGGGAGGTGGGTAAATGGGTTTGTGTTTTTTTTTTTAGTGTTTTTATGTGGTGAGGGGATTTTTGGAACAAAATAAAAAGGCTTGGACTAAACGTGTGTTAAAAAATATTCGAGAGATTATTCGGTATATAAATAGGCGAAAAGTAAATTACCCTGAATTAAAGGGGTCATTATTTACATTTTAGACTCATGGTTTATGACCGCCAGACGAAGGTCTAGAGAGTTGCAGGTTCAAAAAAAGTTGGACCTCACAGACACCATCAAGGATGGAGCTCGCCTTTTCCTTATTGATGAAGGAATTCGAAGACAACTGCTTCTTGCTTTCACAGAAGACTCTAAGCTTCACATCGAAGAGGTATGTAACATATCTGCTGAGGAGCAAACCCATGTGTTCTGCAAAATGATATGGACCTCTCGTTAATTCTAACAAATTGTCCACAAACCTCCCTTGATAAAATAAAATCATTAAATTTCAAATTCCCAATATTATATTGTTACTCAGTTTGTTTAATAAATCAACCAAGAAGGGAACAATTGTCATTTTACTATGTCATTTAACTGTTCATTGGTGGATAATTTATAAAAGTTAGGGGAGGTGGGTACTATTTTGCAAAATACCAGCAGGTGTGCCTGGATTACAATTACAAGAAAACACTAGTGGAGAGGAGATATATATAAAAAAAGAAGGTTGTTGGAATGGATAACAAAATGTGTTGTACAGCTGGTGGATGTATATAGATTGCTTGAAGACCAGATTGATATTCCGTCGGTGGCTTTGGAGATGGCACGAGGTAAAATTTCAGTGGTCATTAGGAGCAAACTCACAGAAATATTAATTAGCATGATGTTTGTTAAATGTAAACTTATGGTGATTCTTTTTGTGGGGCTTGCAGACTTGCCATCAGTCGCACGGGATGTGATGCTTTCCTGGAGTGCCTCCGTCTTATCTGATAGATAGATAGATAATTCAGGTTGGGCCTGGGGGCAGGAGCCTGTTATATAATATAGTGAGCAAATCTGAGGTAGACAAATGCTGTAACAAAATATATATACATACACCCCTTTTTATCGTCCTCTTTGATCAATGAAATTGAAACAAAAACATATACGTCGCTTCTGTGTATAGTTCAACTCTAATTTTAATAGATAATTGTTTTATGAATGTAGGTTTTTTATTTTAAAGAAGACGGGGCTTAAATGCACATGCCATATTAATTAGAGTTGAATATATAAATTATTTTACTCTAAATTAATTAGGGCTGGAAAATATAATGGCGGGATGATGATGCATCTATATCTTTTTGGGTGCTCTTGGGCCAGTGCCACCACTACCATCTTGTCCCTGCTATTTAAATGGCCCGTGAACAGTTGAGAATCGGCTCCACCTTTTATTTTTATTTTTATATTATTCTAAGAGACCATCTTTTTTTTGTAACTGTTTTGTGTGAAACTCTTTGTATTTTCATATCTAAAACTTCAAGCTGTAGAGAGAGAGAGAGAGAGAGAGAGAGAGAGAGAGAGAGAGATTGTTGCTCGTCTGTTTTGGTTTGTTTTTAGAGTTCGAAGTTTGGGTTCAGTCCTTTAGTGTATTATACAATTATTTTTTATAATTTTTTTTCCTACTTCATTTAAGGGCCTTCCTTTTCTCAGTCTAAAGTCTTCAGTTTTTAGTTTTTGAGGTTTCCCGTTTTTTCCTCGGAATATATTATAGACTACCTTAGAGTGAGAGTAGGCTTTTCATACCCGTGCGGATTTTATACCCTAAGGGCATTTTTCTCTTTTTAAGTCATTTAACCATCCTTTAAGGCCGCTTGATTTCGCAAATTGATTCATTGTTAATTATAAATGTGTGGATTTGAAATAAGTTTAAATTCAATTTTACTCAAAGTTTGGTGCTTTGAAAATGATGTTAAGGTTCATCAGGAAAAAGAGTAAAAATGAAGAGAGGGGGGGGGGGGGGGGGGAGCTTACGGATATGGATGAGCAGCGAGAAGAACTTTCTGTGAAATGTTTTTTATTTTCAAATGAATGCATTTTACTTTTTTTTGTGTGCAAGTACATAGTTTGTAAGTCCTATTTACATTTAAGTATGTCGTATACCGCTACAATCGTCGAAGAGTATTCAAGATCATTCTAGCATCAAGACGGATTCGAATATCAAAGATCTTCATCAAAGGAGTCTTCGCGAGATTAATTTTGGTAAGGTTGTATTTAAGTATCTTAGCATTTCACTTAGAGTATTGGGATTATTTTTCATAAAATATTTTCTAAGTGTTGGAGTGAAGCTTTAAATATTTTTCGTCAAAAATATAATTTTCAGAGTTTTTGAGGCTATGAATTTAATGAGAAAAAGAAAGGAAAAAATATTGAATTTTATTGTCGTCGTTCAAACGACAACCTATGTCTTTCAAACGATATGACATGTCGCGCGAAGTATCAAACGACATTGGATATCATTCGAACAACATCCAATCTCGTTTGAACGAGCCGTCGCCTTAACTCTTTTATAAATAGGATTCTCCAATTCCGTTTTTCATGAGAAGACCTATGCAAAAACTATCTACGTTTTCTGCAAAGAGTAGTACAAATTTGTCTTCACACTTTTAGAGGTTTAATCTTTTGTTTTTACAATTCACAAAACATCCCAATCCTTAGTGAATTGTTTTGGTTATTGTGTTTTGATCTTGATTGTTTTTCCAAACCTGTTTTTGTAATCCCGATTTTCCTAAATATGCCTTTTGTGACGAAAATATTTGGAAATCTCGATTGAAGTCTGCTTTTAAAACTCTTGTTAAAAAAAGAATATGAGAGATGTCTTTGTTGTGAATTGGCCATAACATAGATGAGTGTCCCACCAAAGTTAGGGAGAGTTTTAATAAACCAGTTGCTTATGTTGCCACCCTTAGTAAGAGTGACCCGAGTGAAGAAATTTTTGTGCAAGTAAGCGTGCCCTTCCCAATTGTATGTCTACTCATGAGAATGACGATGATACTTCTTCCACAGCCAGTGATAGTGTATCCCATGAAAGTGAGGGTGATGGGAGTGTCGATGGAAGTGAAGATGATCGTAACTTGCAAACGACTTTCAATGAACTTTATGCTGAAGCTTTGAAAGCAAAGAAAGAAAATTTAGAATTAAAAGCTCAATTGAAAGAGCGTGCCTTAAAAAATAATGATGTCTTAGTTGAAGATCTTAGGACACGTGAGAAAATTTTGAGAGAGAAGCTTTAGTACGTTGAGGGAGAGAGAGATAGTCTTCGAGCGGTGATTAAAGGAGCTTATTGAGTTTGAGGATTATAGGCGCGTACTTGAATCTAGGATAGGTGAACTTGAGAGAAGCTTAAGAGATTCGACTAAAGTGAAATTTGATTTGGAGTCTAGGTCTGAGAAGCTTGATAAGATTTTAGGCACTGTCAAAATAAAAAAGGATAGGGGTAGGAGTGGTTTTGAAAAACAAATTGCTCCCATACCCAAAGCCATCCCCACACGTGTGAGAGAGCCTCCTAGGGTTGTTAAGAGAGAGGCACCGAGGGTTGTCAAGCTAGAGGCACCTAGGATCATTAGGAGAGAGCCCACCTAGGATCATTAAGAGAGCGCCACCTAGGAGGTAACGTTCACCGCCACATTTACACTTGCACACATTGCGGCAAGTATGGTCATCTTAGGCGTTTATGTTATAAACTTTTAAATGGACCAAGGAAGTTTAATAGAAAAGTAAATTCGATTCCTCAAACCCCCACTTGTCGTTACAAATCTGTTTGGGTTAGGAAATCGGATTTAGAGGCTTATGGTCTAATTGTTCACGACTCTCGTTTGCTTACACGTGATTCACCCCATGTGAGATCGTTTGGTTGATTGTGTTGATATTTGTCATATGCTAGTTGTGCTCCATGATACATTCTTGCTAGTGTTATGACTCACTTTGTAGTAGCTTACTTTGTTTTATTAGTTTAACTACTTTTTTTTAGTACTGTTTTGGATCTGTCAGCACCTTCCAGGTATTTGTTTCTGAATTTTTTTTCACTGGGCAACACTGTTTAACATTCTGGGCAAATTGTGAAAATTTATTTTTCTCGTTCGAGCGAGATTAGTCTTCGTTCGAGTGACTTCTTTTTCACGCGAAACTATCGTTCTAATGACATGCATTTTCGTTTGAGCGATATTAAACTTCGTTTGAACGACCTGTTTGGTTGGTAACTTTTATCTGCTTCAGTACCCTGAGTTCATATGCTTATGTTTTTGGTACTGCTGGGTTGCCTCTAACAGTTTATATGCAGTTACTTTTGGTATTTATGCGTAATTGCTTATACTGCATTTTTCGTTTAATCTCACCCGCTTAGATTGATTCTTTGTGTGATTTACTGTTTGCTAGCATAGGATAATGCTAATGCTGATATTATGCCTATTGCTAGTGTGTACCATGTTTGTATTTATGTTTTTTTTTTTTTTGGAAAAATACAAAAAGATTTTCATTTTTTTTGAAAAATTGAAAAAGACAAAAGGAGTTTTGTATCTTTTTCCACCGTATATGAATAGACATTTAGGATGACCAAGTCACAATTTCATTCCATTTATCCATGTGACAATTTGATAGTGTTTTGAGACAATATATCATGTGATCCATGTGCTTTACAATGTTTGGAGTCATTAAGATGTTATTAGTTGACACTTCCTACATGTTTGATTCATTATTTCCTTTAATGCACACATGCACGGAATTGTTTGATTATTGTACTTGTCTATCACATGTTGATCGAGTGTTTTCATCTCAATCATGTCCTTAAAACGAACGAAGTGCAATAATATGGGAGTAATAAAAGTAGTGCATGTAAAAACCATTGCCCGTGAGGAATTTGTTTATATTTAAAAAAATGATGAGTGCACGAGAAAGGTCTACGAGAGTGTAAAATTGACTTTGCGTGAAAGCCATTGCAAAGAGCCTGCACAAAAATTAAGACAATAAAAAGATGAAATATGCATAAATTTTGGGCCAATAGGTTTTCTCTAAGTTAAGAATTTAGTACCTCATTAGATATAAAAATTGCATTATTATATATGAGGGAGTTTGGTTGGAAAGTAATCAATGGGTTTGCACGTCCTTTGAAAAGTTCTCGAAACGGCACTAAATAGTTTTGGACGTTATTGGTGTAAAAATCACTTAGGTTTTGATTTGTTGATTTGATTTAGTCGATATCATCTAAATTCAACAATTTTACACCTAAGGATATTTTTGATGTTCAATCAATAGGAGTACACTTATGCATCATGCACATATGCTAGATTGAGTTTTATTACCTATTGAATTTGTTTCACACCTATTCATTCCATATCCATGATTTAGTTGTCTTAGGGTCCGTTTGGTTGGCTCTTTTTGCCTAGGCAAATGTTAAAAAGTTGACAAATATGAAAATTTGTCCACATTTTGGCTGTTTGGTTGCTCAATTTGCCTAGGCATTATTTGCCAATGTACAACACCTTCTATGCACAATCTGTGGGCAAAATTTTCGTACCTATTTGAGTGGAAAATATTTGCCAACAATTTTTCAACTTCTTAAACTGTTTTAATGTTTTAAAAAATAATTTAAAAACTGTTTTAAATAATCAAAAAACTGTTATGAATATTTAAAAATTATTTTGCAATGTTTTAAAAATTGTTTTTAATATTATAAAAAATTGTTAAAAAAATGTTTTACAATTTTTTAAAAAAAATCGTATTAACAAAATATTGTAAAAACTGTTTTTAACATTTTTAAAACTATTGTGGATATATTATAAAAACAGTTTTAAAGTTAAAAAAAATAATTTTAAAAACTGTTTTAAATAGTTAAAAAAACTGTTATAAATATTTAAAAACTGTTTTGTAATGTTTTGAAAACTTTTTTTAATATTATAAAAAATTATTAAGAAAATGTTTTACAATTTTTTTAAAAAAATCGTAATATAAAAATATTGTAAAAACTGTTTTAACATTTTTGAATATAATATAAAAATTATTTTTAAATAAATTAATTGGATGGACTTTAATTTCGCCTAATGGTTGTTTGATAGTCTCATGTGAAAAACAATAGGTAAAATTTGCCTAGGCAAATTTTGCCATGCCCACTATTTTGCCCATTGTCAACCAAACGGACCCTTAATGTTATCCATGGTGTGATTTTTGTAAATTGTTGTTGTTTAAAAAATGAAAAATAAAAAATAGTGTGGATTTTTTGATTATTTCCTCTATATGCGCGTAGTTTGATTTGCTTCTCGTGACAACTCTATGCGTATTTTGTTTATTCGTTTCCATGTCTATTTCGGTCAAATAAAAAGGGGGAGAACGAATTATGGGGGAGTTTTGCATTATGAGGGAGATTTGATTATATTGATTGATGTATTTTTATATCATTTCAAACTCGATCCGTCACAAAGGTATTTGATTTATCTCATGTGTGTAGGTACAAAAGTGAAGATCATTATGTTGCACATCCTGATGAGAAAAACTTTGATATTTGAGGATTGATGAAGATTTTTGAAAAATATTTGAAGTCTTGCTTTTTACCTTTTCACTTTTGGGTTCATAGGAGGGTATTAGATTTGTATAGGCATTTTTTGAGTTGATAATTCGTATTGTTTTATTTTGTACCGGCATAGACACAGGGGGAGATTTGTAAGGACATATATTATAAGTCCTGTTTACATTTAAGTATGTCTATCGCTACAATCGTCGAAGAGTATTCAAGATCATTGTAGCATCAAAACGAATCCGAATATCAAAGTTCTTCATCAAAGGAGTCTCAACGAGATTAGTTTTGGTAAGGTTGTGTTTAAGTACCTTAGCATTTCACTTAGAGTATTGAGATTATTTTTCATAAAATATTTTCTAAGTGTTGGAGCGGAGCTTTAAATGTTTTTCGTAAAAAATATAATTTTCGGAGTTTTTGAGGCGGTGCATTTAACGAGCAAAAGAAAAGGAAAAAATATTGAATTTACCGTCGTCGTTCAAATGACAACCTATGTCGATCAAACGACATGGCATGTTGCGCGAAGTATTAAACGACATTGGATATCATTCAAACGACATCCAATCTCGTTTGAACGAGCCGCCTCCTTAAGTCTTTTATAAATAGGACTCTCCAACTTCGTTTTTCAAGAGAAGACCTGTGCAAAAACTATCTACGTTTTCTGCAAAGAGCAATACGAATTCGTCTTCACACTTTTAGAGGTTTAATCATTTGTTTTTACAATTCACAAAACATCCCAATCCTTAGTGAATTGTTTTGGATCCCAAAATACGATCTTGCTGATCTTGCTCTTGTAGAGAGGGTAAATCTACTTCATATGGCTGCATGTCATTGAGGATCTTACTGCGTGAAGATTCTTTGCTGATTTGGACTGAGGTTCATAGGGAGTGCTGCTGTATTCTTGGGCTGAAGATAGGACTGCCGTTCTTGTAGGTTTGCTGCACGCGGATCTATTGCCGACAACACCGACTGACACATGCGGGTATTCGTGTGTCAAACTCTATTTCATTGTAACCGTGTAAGTTGCGATTTATAATTATAGTGAAATAAAAGGTTTTGCCCTTCGGGAATTTTCCTGAAATTGGTTTCCTTTGCATGCTTATTGATTTTATGTTATCAAATCACCTAGATGCATGTGTAAGGGTGACACACCCCAACCCAGTTACTTATAATTAAGTTTGAAAGTCAAAGTGAGTCAAACCATGATTAATTTAACCAAACCATAAACACGAGTTCTAATTTCAGATTCATCATTGTAAATCCATATAACTGAAAACCTTTTTACAACATCAGAGTAGTCATACTTATACAAACTTGCTTGAAGGATAATTTAACTTAATTACGTCATTTACATTTAAACAAAATCTTTGTTTCTCCCATTCCTGGCTAACCCAACCCGACTTCCAAGATTTGGCAGTGACATCGTGTTACCTGAAAAAAATGTGAACATAGAAACCGTGAGAAAAATAGAGCACTCTCATTGTGAAACGATCAAGTTTTAGATTTTACACAGGAGTGAAAATGGGTCAGTTAATGAATAATTCGTTAATGAAATCAAACACAATTAATGAGTCAACTCACAATTTTAGGACAATCAAAAGACGCATAAGTATTTTTGCTTTATTGAGCGACTTTTCATCTCATAATAGCTTAGGGAGTCTTTCCAAGGAGTTGTTGCACCATTATACTGATGTCTGTGACCCTATACGGATGATGCATCACTGGTAGTATTTGCCTCTCCTTCAAACATGGGAGAAGAGTTCGAAGAGATCCAATCTGGTACGCTCGAGGTGTCTCCAGCTAGGGAGTTTGTCATTCTTGCTAATAAAATGTTATCCCGAGATGCGTAGGAGTTAGAAGTTTGAACATCTACTAGAGAGGTCTTAGAGGCCTCAAATTCTAGGGATTCCTTATCCTCACTCCTCGGGTCCTCGCTCCTTGGATGTGCACGTGGAGATGTCGAGTAGTCTTGAAGTTCAAATGCTAGACTACTATGTCAAGGGAATTCACACCACCCTTACTGAGGATGATCTTCCCAAGAATATGCTTTTTTTTTACAGTCTCCATGATTTTAAGACCTCTCTCTCCTTGAAAAACTTCCTGCCATATGTCTTTGAACCAAACAAGGTTGTCGTTAACTTGGGTGGTTTATATAGTGGATTGCATATCCCTCTCTTCCCAACTACTAGGGACCTCTCGCGTTTCCTAGACACTGCTTGATAGGTTGAATGTTGTTGCGGTCTTAGTTCTCCGGTCAGAATTTTAGCCTCTCTAAGATCCCATTCCGAGGATAACTATTGCTTATAAGGATAAATAAAAAATTATGAGAGAAGCAATAACAAGAGCAATGTGAGCTTTTATTTATCATTGGAAAGATGCTTTTTCATATATGTGCTTATGAGAGACAAAAAATGAAATATTTATTGTGCAAAGTTCATATTATCAAGTATTAAAACTGAATATCACTAAAAAGTACATTTTGAGGGAGATATAAGTTCAATACCAATGGGTGTGAACATAATCGTCTAGTATATAACTTTGTTTTAACCCTATTGTACATTAACTTAAGCCTGTTAGCTTTAAGCCTTTATCCACGCGAACCTATGTGATCTCAATATTATGGTTGACTTTCTAACTTTTTCAATTATGTGTTATTTTTTTGGGGTTCATGTGAAAATGTACGTGGTTTCCACCTCTTTCCAGGTTTTGAATCCATTTCATTCCCAATAAATATTATGCGTGGGATTACTCAATTAGATTTTATCTCGCATTAGTGAACCACACCTTTTTGGGTTGAGTTTTTGTTTTATTTGGGGAAATAGATTTTTTTGCAAAAAAATGCTAAATTATTCAAGTGCGCTTTGGACTTTAGTGTATTTGTATTCTAACCATAAGTTTTGAGATATTGGCACATTGCATCCTTATAACTTCTTTTTGCCTACTACTACCTTGGGGCAAAAACTAAATTTTTTGATAGCCCCGGGTTGTTTTAAATATAATTATTGTTTGGATTGGGATCATAACCCTTATATATGGTATTATTGGGAAATATAGACAACGAATTTCGTAGAGTTTTGAAAATAATCTCAAGGACCTAAGTATGAATATACAAAAGTGAGGGGATTAGTAAGTGAGGTCAAGGTTGTTTCAGTTAGGGTTTATAATATATGAAAGTAGTTTTGCTTAGTGCTTAACAATGAGTTGCGATATTCAGGAAGAATGACAATGCATTAGGAATTATAAGGTTGCTTAATACCAAATATGTTATTGGATATAGTATCATGCATTCATAAAATGTAGGGTCAAATATTACTTATGAAAGAAATGTGTAATGTGCACTAAGTAAGCATCAACAACAAACCTGGGGGGGGGGGGGGGGGGATAGTTTTGAAGGCATCTCATGATCAATTTTTGATTTCAAACAATTTTTCTTGCACATACTAGTTACTTAACACAAGTTTTACCAAATTAATTACCAAACGACTTGATTAACTCACACAACAAAAATAATTATTTAAATGAGAAAACTAGATTTAACACACCTAAGTCAATTTTAATCCAATTCACTTGATTTAAATTATATTTAAGTGATGTGTGTGATCAAACGTGTGCATACAAGTATAAATCATTCACAATAACCATAAGACATATTCACGAGGAAAATTCCCCACCTAGGGGTAAAAAATCCCGACGCACTCCAATTTTCATTTCTACTTGAAAATGAATTTTACATAAGGCAATAAGATACCTATCACACAAGCACTGTAGTGTAATTATCAATGAACCTTGCAAATCTTCCTAATAAACAATGAAAATCTGTAATGAGCTCCACGTCACGAATGAAGAAGTCCTTAATCTTCCTTGGAAGTCGTGCCCTACTCTAATTCTCTAATAATTCTAAGTGCCTCCTCTTTTAGATATAGGAGTATATGATCACACAATTCAATGGATGTAGATTTTAACTAAGAGGGCTAGTATATTGATCTCGACCAAAACATACTCAATTCTCTTTTAAAAGCATAGATTAAGTATAAATCTAAATTTTATCAAAATATGAGGGAAGAAGTGAAATTGGAAAGAGAAACAAAGGTAAAATGCTCTCAACCTCATAAATGTTCTTAGAAATTTATGCGAGTTATGAGATTTTCAGAGCTTAAAAATTAAGAGGGTACTTGGCCTTTAAATATGATTTTTTCAAAATCTAAAGACGCCGTGCACACGGTTAGATGTGTCCATATGCACGATTCCAGGTAGTGTGGAATCATGGCCTTGGTCATGCGTCGTGCTCCTTTTGTATCCATGAGAATGAGCCGTGTGTGTAGGCTCACTTCAGAATCGTGCGAATGATTAAAACGAACAATTATTTTCAAAAGGTTTTAACAGTTCAAAATGGCTTGACAATTCCCAAATTAGTTTCAAAAATATTTTAGAATCTATGAGACAGTTTTTTCCATTAATTTTCAAAGTCCTCACACATTTTGTTCACGTGTATGTATTTTAGCCATAATCAATTCACAATCTATCAAAAAAGGATACAGTCTTCACTAACATATTTTGACCGATTTTTTTTTAAAATAACAAAAAAATCATTTTGAGCTGATTTTTTTATGGGTTCCTTGAAATGTTTAAAAACCATAAAAAAATCAACTCAATTTTTTTTACTATTTTACAAAAATGATTCGTTTTTGAGGTCTGTTAACTGGAATCCATTTTAGAGACGTGCTGATGTAAAGTATATGTCATATTCAATGTACAGAGAGAATGTAGAGTCGAGATTGTAAAGGTATCATCTTACCTACCATATTATGAGTATATAAATGCATAAATTATTGAACCTCAAAACACATACTTGTTTATTTATTTTTATTATTTTTTTAAACATGAAGTTGTTTGACAACTGATAATGTGAGATTACTATATTTTAAATGAAAAATAAGATAAGATATGTGAAATGAGCTACTATATTCTACTTTTTCCCAATGAATGACGTTAGGGAAGTGTAGCATATGAACACAAAGTTTGCCTTAAGAATATAGGATCATTTCATGAGATTAAATCTTCTAATAATATCAGTTATGAATAAAATACGAATTCTAAATTTTGTGCAATTTTTGGTTACATAAGAAATGATAGAAGAGAATTCCTATTTAATAATTTTCTTAATATATATATAATTTTCAAAATAACTATCAATCTATAGAATAGACATCCTAAAATAAGTTTGAATTAATAAGATTTTATTCATATGTTGTATGGAATATAACAAGTTACGTGGAAATTTTAATAATTTTACGAATCCTATCTCTTATCAATTTGAACATCAAGATTGGAGATTTTATAGTTGTTGTTAATCAATTAGTTCCTAGTCGGTATATGGGATGTCAAGAGGATTCAACTATCTTGTCTTGACATATTATTTCACTAGTTTTTTTTATTTGTATCTTAAGGTAAAGACTTATTTTTACAAAATCATTTTCATAGTCTAAATTCTAAACATGCTAAGAGTTGGATAGATAAATCAATTCAAAAGTGATTTAATTAAAAGTAGGTAATTGAAATAATAGGAAGTATCATTTTGAAAGTAATATATATAGTGCAATTTACTGATCCCCCCTTGTAGACAAACGTGTACAAGTATTGGGCCAACATGCAAACATATTCAGGCTAAAGCCCCTTACACGTGTTTATAGTTGTTAAGTTTTCAAAAATACCCATTACATGGTAAACGGTCAATAATAAGTTGCAAAATGGATGTGATTACAATGACAAGCCACGGGTCCAATACCGTTTTTGATTCAATGATCATCTCAATTATGGTATCTAAAAGATTACCTCTACGATTTTAGGCAAGCTATATGTGATAGCATGTCTGCTTATATACGTAACTCTACTTCGTTTTTCAATCTTACGATTCTTTTAGGGTTCTTATTATTTGAATCTTGATAATTCAGTCTTATTTAACAAGTTAATGATGGAAAACAATTATGTTACATGTTTTGTCAAGCATGGTAAATTGAGTGCTGCCATAGTGATATCTATAGAATTTCATACGATGATTTTGTTAAAAACATTTGTGTGAAATGGGGAAGTTGATATCAACATCATTTTATATGTGTTATGAAGTCTCGGGTAATACATCATGTTGTATGCTAAATGATGAGATTGATACGGAGAATATGCTTGGATATATATATATATATATATAGGGTTGTAAATGGAAAATTCACGCTTTAATTGAACAATGTAATGCTTTTTTGTTACAAGGACTTTTAATGATGATCATACTTGTGGTTATGTTGTGCGCACTGGTAAGAATCATAGGGTTACATCGGAGCTAGTTTCAGATTTGATCGTGGATGAGATACGTTAAATTTTTTTAACTAGACCTTGTGATGTAATTCATATATTAAATTTAAATTATGGAATACAAATGCCATATCATTCTACTTGGTTGGGTGTTGAAAAGGCAACGACGCAGTTATATGGTGATGCATGTCTTTCATTTGATCAACTTAGGCGATAAGCTGATAAAGTGAGGATAACTAATCCGGGAAGTGTTGTTAACTTAAGTTGTAATTCTCCAACAAAGAGCTTCAAAGGGTTTTTTGTATCTTTTGGCGCATGTATCAGTGGTTTCAAATTTTGTTGACCATTGATATTTCTAGGTGGTGTATTGTTAAAAAGTAGACGTAAAGGGAATTTAGTTACAACTACTGGAAAGAATGGAAATCAAGGTACAACCCCGCATTTTGGAACTCATATTTCAGAGTTCCATATTGATGAAATTCTGAATTGCCATTTCTCATTGCTATTTCACAATGCAAATTGGTACGTTATGCGAATTTGCAATGCGAAATATCAATGCTTAAGATTATTATATGCGAAATGCATTGCGAAGTTGAAACGCAAAATTTTAAATTTAAACTTCAAAGAGGAAATACAACTCTAAAATATGTCATTTAGAAATAAAATTATGAAATGCGAATACAAACATGCTGGCCGAAAATTAAGACTTTGTTGTAATATGTAATTGATTTTAGTACAAATATGACATATATTCTAACAAATGAATCATTTTCCGTTGAAATCATGCTAGAGGAATTTACATTATTGTCAAACGATGAAGCTTTTGTATATCCTAATAGGATTTTCTGTTTCCTTATATCTTCAAAGTGGAAATATGTAAATTTTCTTGTTACAACAGATATGAACCATTTTTGGTTCCTTTGGAGGTATTCAGAGAAGAAATGATACATCAATTCTATAACACATCATAATTTTTTAGTCCAACCACTCATATTTGTTCAATTCTTTTTGCGATCCTTTTACCGTTTCTTGTATCGGTGATATTATGATCGAATGTTCATTTGATATCTTCATACAAGTAGTAAAAACCTAATAGTTTATGAATCTTATAATTGAGTTGAAGAAGAAATTCAATAGTGTCACCGTTGACATGCTTGACAATTATGGTGAAGGGCTTCATGTTGTTCAGATCATCATAAAAGCAGCCACATTTTTTGTAGTTAAACATTACTAGTTTATGTAGTCTACACAATTCATTATTTTAGGATTTTTATGATACTTTCATCATGTGATTAAAATGTGTGGAATTGGCAGGAAAATAATTAATAAGTTGAAGTTACACATGGGCGCAAAAAATGTGATTGAATAGTTTCGCGCTTTGAATTTTATCATTTCTCAGTGAGAAATGGGTTATTTCTCAATGATAAATAAATCATTTCACATTGCGAAGTATAATATTTCTCAACGCGAAATCATTTAAAATTTATTTAATTTGGAAAATTTGCAAGTACGTTCTGCCTTGCATTTTGTTGTAGTAGTTGTAGAAAATGAGGAAAGCTGGACATGGTTTTTAAACTAGTTTCTTTGTGTTGTTGGTTATTATAGAGAGCCGACTTTCATTTTTTATTGTAATTATGGGTTTAAGGAAGCTCTGCTTAATGTTTTCCCTCGCAGTCACCACCCATACTTTGTGCAACATCTCAAGGGAAATTTAAGGAATTTGTTTAGTGGTGGTCATCAATACACTAAGATTCTACGTGAAACAGTTATCAGCAGGGTCAAAGATGCATCTTATGCAAAGAAAATAGAGGTATATGAGAGGTGTATGGATGAACTAAGGAAGTATGGTGGTGAGAAGATTAAATTTTTTCAAGAGGACTGTGATCCAAAGCATTGGGCAAATATAGAGTTTATGGTAAACAGTACTACGAGATGTATTCTAATCTGGCTGAATCTTTTAATTCGTAGATTAGGGATGCTCGTCATTTATCGATTACTAGAATGATTGACAATGTAAGAATGAAGATGATGAGCATGATGTCAAAAAGCCTCACACAATCAAGATAATGGATTGATATGGCGTGTCTTGACATGAAAAAAAGATTGCAACTTAGTATAAAAGAGGGTTGTACTTGGTGTGTAGCCTAGTCCACAGATGGCATAAATGAGGTGGTTTTCCATTCTTATTTCGTGTCGGTCAACATCGACAATAAGACTTGCTCGTGTGGGAAGTGGAAGATACAAGGATTTCCTTGTTCTCATGCAGTTACAACAATGAAAAGAGTGGAAAAAATTGCTATAATTACGTGGACATATAGTTCTATGCCGATACTTTTAGAAATGCTTATAGAGATTACATTGTTCCAATACCTATTAACAAACCCGAATTCAAGATAAAAGATTCACTTATTATACCACCAAATACAAAGAAACAACCTAGCCGTCCAAGAAAGAAGAGGATTCCATCCAAAGGGGAGGCTAGAAGGTTGACTAATATGGTAGACATAAAAAATTTGCACGTCGTAATAGTAGGACATGTAAGGAGTAAATAACGGATGGTGAAGTACATGAGAAATACAAATTTTCATTAACAATTTATTGATTTTAAGTAATTATCCATATTTTAATTTCGTACTGAGATGCGAACTATTATGTTTCATAGTGTGAAATAATATAATTCTTGGTGCGAAATATATATATCATAATTATAAGTTATTATAAAACAATAATTTTATATTTCCTTAAGCAAGGATTATTAGAATTTCTATAATTCCATGTAAAAATATTTCTATCTTGTTAGGAGTTTCCTTATAATAAAAAAATGTTGTTTTATATTGATAAAATTAAAACTTTGTTTGCTAATATCATAATATTTTAATCAAAATTTATTTTTTATATTGATAAAATTAAAACGTTTTTTGTGATCAAGCGATGATTGATAAAATAAGATATAAAAGAATAATTTTTTATTTCCTCTAGCGAGGTCTATTGAAAGAACACGTAAATGCATGTAGATAATTGGGTACACGTCACAAAATTTGATTAACTGATTACTATTTCAACTTTCCTTATGAAAAAACTATCCACTCACTTCATAAGGGGGAAATATCCAAATTATCAGAAGAGCTAACATGTGTTTGGCTATCCTTATAGATGGTCATTTTATGAAGATAAGAACAAAAGAGGATCCGATCAGCGAAAATCTTGGGATTGGATCTACTTGACCAAATCACAAATGCATTCCAAGGCCATAAAGTCCCCACATAAATCATTCTCTTTATGTTTTCTATAAATGCGACCCTCACCCTTGAGAAAAGGGGCATGCAATATTTGTTACCAAAAATTGGTCAATAAACAGAGAGAGAAACACCCCGTGAACGTAGGCACATTGCCGAACTATGTATATCTTGTGTTGTGTGATTTTCCTTTACTGCTCATCTTAACTCTGTTGAATTAATCAAAGTAGGATTTTACTACCTACACTTAATATAATGTTATATTTAATTACTTTATTTCACATTGTGAAATATAATTTTTTGCATTGCGAATTACTGTATTTCGCAGTGTGAAATATAACAATTCTTAGTGCGAAATACATATATCATAATCATAAGTTGTTACATGTTTCGATACGATATCTTGCTATTGTTTGGAACATGAACAACAATTGGAAATACATTTTAAAAAGGTAATTGACTAAATCAGCCTTCAGTGTTCTTTAATTTCTCTTGAACAAGCTCTAAACATCACTTGATAAACTTCGGTACTTCGGATGAAGATATTGATTTCATAATAGTAGTTTTCTCCTTTCATAATAATAACCTTTATGATGGAGTCAGTTCCACGTGAGCTTCACCAACCCGACATTATGATGGAGTCAGTTCCACGTGAGCTTCACCAACCTGACATAGTCAAAGGACAAAACTACTATTATGAAACCAACATCTCCATCTGAAATGTCAAAATTTCTCAAGTGGTGTTTAGACCTTCTTCACGCCAAATTAAAGTACATCTAAAAAGGGAACATATGATCTGGGAAGTCAGCATAAACATCCCCAAAATCGCCAAGGGATTTTATTAAGTCGATAATATTGGTTACCCTTATTAGAATCGATCCTTCACATAAATGTAATCTTGAATCCTTTTGTGAAACCAAATACTCATAATGTGGTATGACTTATTTGAAATAGAAAGACAATAAATCATCAAAGTTATGAGGAATGTCAATCCCCTCACTTAGTTTGGGTTTGGGGGTAATCCAATGCAACCTTATCCTACATGTATGAAGAACTCATGGTATGCATCATTGTATTGATGGATAATGATGATACCCTATTTCACACTTGGTGTTTATAAGATCTTACAACTCCCCAACTCCCCCTAAGGTAGAGCAGAGGTCCCAAGGCTAGCTCCTAATATTAAGAAGAATACTACTTGCCTCATAAAGCCTCCACTGCTCCCAAGGTTGGGCTATGGTATTGTGGTAGACCTCCGTCGCGCATTCTCACCCGGGAAGGTAAGTCGTTCCAGCATACTACCTCAAACAAGCTTAAAGACCATAACGCCAAGGTTTCGTTATGATTTTCACTTAGATCCTACCTCATATTGAAAGATGATAACCTCCTGAGGTTACCCATGCCTTAGTCACAGGATGTGGTAGTACGTGATACTTTAAGATTAAGTTCGAGTAAGTCTATGGCCCTTTCAGACCCCATTGGATGGGTAAAGCTTCTGTAAATAGTCTGGCGAAGTAGGTGAGAATCAGAACACTATTCCACCTACTGCCACTACCCATATCCACTTGCATTGAATGCTACCATCAACATTAAATGCACTCAACAATCATCTTACAACACCTGTAAATACTTACCCAACACGCCATCACCTTGCTGACACGGGCAAACCTCAGGGACACCCCATCCATGCTATCATAGCCCACTCATTCTCGATCATTTAAAGAGATTAATGCATTCAAGCAATCAGTCCTACAAGAGTTATAAGCATATAAAAGTGTTTACACTTCGTTCCACACTCACAACCCACTTTTATGAGTTGATATGTGACACATGAGTCATTTCCATTGTTTACACCATTTTTACTTATTTTTGAGCACTAAACCAGTACCTTGGAACCCTCAGAGAGGTCATTTAGTTACTTCCTAAGTTCCTTTGTGTTGTTGAGAAAGGTCACAAGAGCTCAAACTCTCTTGACCAAAGCTCAAGAGGTCTCCTACACTGTAATACATTATTTACAATCTAATAAACCCATGGAATACATTTGACAGTGGATGTAAGACCCACAGTTGATGTCCTAACCACTTTAAACCCCTGTCTCTTATATTGACACTTCTCTCCTCTTACTCGTCTGAGTTCCACAGGGGAGCACTTGTGGGTCTAAATTCATTTATGATGTTAACACTCATTAGTTTTGCACCGTCTATGGGAACAACAAGTTTCATTTCTTTCAAATACATAATGTGATCCCTTTAAAATGGTGACAAATGCAGCTTTAGCTCGTTCTTTCAAAGAAATGGACGCCCAGCAGAAAATGCTCCAAGAGCAGCTGGCCACCATTCTCAACAGTCTCCCTTTACCTTCGGTGGTAGTGGAACCAGTGGTACCAGAAGGCAGTGTTAACGAGGAGAACCATGAACCCTAGTTACATAAGAATAATGGTACATAGAGTGTGCCTAGGGGCCCCCGAGCAATCAGTCACCCGCATTCCTACTAAAATAGATTATCACTCTTAGGAGATCATTCTTAAGGAGGTTTCATGGTAGCTAGGCCTTGGGATGGAGAGATAAAGAAGATGAAAGACCAGTTGGAGAATTTCCTCAACTAATACAAGACTCAAACTTCTAACATCATTGAGTTGGACCTTCAAAAGATATTGTCTCAGTTCTCTAATGACGTTCACTATTACAATCTTCCCCTAAAGTGGAATATGGCTAATATTGAACCATTTGATGGATCCAAGGACCCCATCAATCATTTGGAAACTTACAATTCATTGAATCTTCTTCATGATACTCCACATAAGGTCCTGTGCCAAGCCTTTACTTCCACCTTAAGGGGAATAACTAGGCAGTGGTTTGGAAGCTTAATCTAGGAATCATCATGAGCTTTACATAGTTGGAAAGATCCTTTATCAATTGTTTTATTAAAGATGAGAAGAAGAGGAAGTTTGTCACTTACCTCCCCCACTTCAGATAAAAGGATGGGGAATCCCTCAAGAATTATACTTAGAGATTCAGCTAAGAAGCACGGTCGATGATCTAAATGACATAATCTGTATAGCCGCCTTTATCTCTGGCCTTACCTCAGAAGATTTATTGAGGTCTTTTAGCAAGAAGCCTCCAAAGTCCACGACTAAGCTGCTTAAAAGAGCTCAAAAGTACATGAATGATTAGGATGCTATCTCAACAAGGCACATCTTCTCCCCAAAAGGGGAACATAAAAGATGCCTTCTCCCGCCTTGGAGAGGCCTCAAGAGCTGCTAAGGTAAAGAAGAAGAAGAAGGAAGGGGCTAAGAAAAGTGGGCCTCTCGAGGTCAAACACTTTGCTCCCCTCACAACTGTTTCGTATCAAATATTGCATATTTTCGCCCTATATCTTTATGCATTCTAGTGATTTATGATCCTAAATACCTATATTTATGCTCATTAACTACATAACCTTGGATTTGGATATATACATGCTTTGCAGGGGTTAATTGTGCTTTTATAGGTATTGGAGCGCTAAAAGTGAGGATTCGTTGCATTTTGGAGAAGTTCCGTCACCGGATGCTACTTCAAGGGCATTTTAGTCAATTCACATTTCATCTTTGGCTCATGGAATTTCCACGGATGCGTATTTCGTTGAGCAAGCTTCGCGTGGCCACAAACGGTGCGCGATTCTGAGTCCGAACGATGAAGATATGGTCGTTTTCGTAATGGACCTTTCCTCCCCACTTTGTGGACCAAATAGCTGCCAAAAAAAGAGTCTCGGTCGACTGTGGTTTGAGTCCCGATCGATCGCGGTCTTGAGTTTTTTCGTGGAAAGGAGACAGTGTGCTTCAAATTGAAAGCGCAGTCGATCGCGCCCTTGCGAATGGTCGACCGCGATCACCAGATATTTGTTGATCTTTTCCTTTTCTTTTCTTTTCCCTTTTCTTTTCTATTTTATTTCCCACTTACTATATAAAGGAACTTTGTTGTAAATATCAAATATATTAGATTTTAGATAGTTTTAGGTTTGGGTTTGAGGGTTTTGAGAGCTCTTTCTTCTTCCTCATTTGGTTGGCACCCATTTAGGTTTGTAAGTTGCACTTTTCTTTACCCTCTCCATTAATTTAGTTGTATTTCCTTTATTTCCATTGTTGTAGATTAATTTACCTGCTTTCATAATTAGATTTACTTGCTTTATTTACTCGCTTTCTAGTGTAGGTTTATCGCGTTTATTTACTGTGTTTTTTTTACTGTGTTTATTTACTGCATTTTTAATATGCTTTCTAGCTAAGTTAGTCTAGGTTGTGTCGGATTGAACTCATTTCGGGTTGACATGTTGCTTGGCTTTGGTGATGGAGTTTATGGGTCTATTTCGGGTGCGTTGTTCTAGTTATAACGCCCAGGGGATTTAATGGGGCATATCATGTATACTCCGTGCTTACGACCTTGCGTGCATAATTTCTCGGGTATTTGTTGACGCCAGAATCATATTAGGCTTTTATGCGAATTTAGGGGTGTGACAACCCTTGATTTAATTAACTTTCGAAACGAGACGCATTCGTAATAACTCATCGATCCATGTAACCATTTTATACTAATTAACTCGGGGTGAGGGATATTCGATGCAACCTATTATTTTTATTCCTTTGTTAATTTTAGTTTAAATACACTCATGCCTAGTTTATCTTTTATTTCTTTTTGGTTAGACAAAAATATCTTTTACACTTTTATTTAGAAGTAATAAATCAATTAAATTCTAGAAACTCGTCTTTGTGGATTCGATACCCGGACTGACCGCTATACTCCCTTAAAAGAGTCTAGTCATAGTTTAGGTTTTTGTACAGAGTTGGTGAGTCGAATATAACAAACGACCGGCGTCCGTGACACGACGCCGCGGTAAAACCCAGTCTATCAAATGGCACCGTTGCCGGGGATGAGTTTGTTTTAGAATTTATTTGATTTAGTATTTCGTAGTATTTTCTTTCTATTTGTATTATTTGCCTAACATTTTTGTAGGACTTTTACATTTGAGCGCCAAGAAACGCTTGAATTTCCCGTGCACATCTACTTTGTGGAATTCGCCACTTCGAGCCATCTTTGGGGTAAACATGTCTTATTCCAATTATTTCAGTAATCATTGTTATAATTCTCAAAATGCTCGTAATCCTATGACTTTCGGTCAATACTTAGAGTCCCAAAAAATAACAAATTCAAATATGACTTTGGGCGAGGATAACGAAAGTCAAAACTTGGGTTATTGGAATTTTGATGATGATGATAATGATTTTGGGCCTCTAATTCCTTATAATGGGAATTTTGAAACGAATTGCAGTAGTTTTCAAAATTCCTATAATAATAAGTTTAAGTTTAAGTCCGATGGTAATTTCAAAGTTCCCATTTTCAAGTATCTGCGCCTTGGCCTATGACTTTTGGCGAGGGCTTGCGTATGCTTGAGCATGAGAGACTTGAAAATCTCTATCGGGAAGAAAATCGTTTGTGGGAACATGAATTGGATTTACTATTTGAATCCGACGACGATTTTTCTTCCGAAACTTTTGAAGTCGAGGAATGTTTTGAACCAAATGAGGACTTTGTGACTACTTTGGAACAAATCATTATCGACTTTGCCCATTGCATAATAGATATTTAAAGTGAGGATGAGAATGATGTAATATCTATTTGCAATGAAATGATTTCTTCTTTGGCCCCCAAAGGAGAGCATTTCATTGAAAATGATCTTATTTCCTTCGAAACTTAATCTTGAGGCGATGATAACTCATATCTTGAGTTTGAATTTCTTTCCTCCCCATTTTCATTCTCTGTTATCACACCATCACAAGTACCCGATGAATCGGTTTCAAACTTTAATGTGTTAAACCTTTTCGCCGATGAGGAGTACTTGCTCGAGTCGCCTTCCATGAACGCATCTTTGCCTTCATGTACGACCCCTCCCATTATAATTTCAAAATCCTTGGGAGGATATTCTGCTTTTCTTGGTCCCCACATGTTTTTGTCACCCGTTCAATCCAAATCCCCCATCGTCCCTCAAAAACTTTTAATTGACGATGGTTCATTTCTTCCGCCTTACACATGCCTTCCGTTTTTCAAACGGAATTCATATTTTTTGGAAGGCATGCTTGAGAGTGAGGGTACACCGGTTATCCTCCAAAGTCAAATCATTTTCATGGTGGACCCTCAGCTATTTAGACTTCTAGTGTACAGTTAGTATGAAGCATAAATAGTAGGTTGTATATAGTTAGCTTTTTTTTCTTTTTATTTTTTCTTTACTTTTTAATTTAGTCTAGTGTAATTAGTTAATTCTTTGTTATATTTTTTTTGCTATACTCGGTACTAACTTATTTTGTAGATTCTGTGTACTTGTTCTTATGGGGATCGTTCCCATTTTGGGTAATATTTCTCTTTTCCTCTCTTTATCTTGGTTGTTAATTCACATTGAGGACAATGTCAAGTTTTAAGTTAGGGGGTGTGGGATATTCTATCCATTTTTTTATTTAGTCCATGTTTTTGCTCACATGTTAGTTACTTAGTATGCTTTTCTTAGAAAAATTAAAAATTTCAAAAAGATTTTCTTTCTTTTTTCTCCTTTTTTGGGCATTTTACCTTCGTTTTCGATGATAAATTTCAGTAATTTCCCAATCCAATAGACAACCCAAAGATGCATGTTCTCTATTTTAGAAGTTATTAGACTTTAGTCCACTAATCATTGATATTATGAATAACTTCATGAATTAAACTTTAATCCCATGAGCACATGCGTTTTTCTTGTTTTATTGATTTGGTTTAAGATTTTTATAACCCGATAATATTTTGTTGCATTGTATATACTTACACCGAGTAAGCTTTGTACCTTTCGTCATTTGTGAGTGTATACACTATTCTTTCCTCTTTGAAAACGTTACAGTCGTTGGTAATCTCTCTATTCTTTCATTTGATCGTTAATTAATTGAGTTCATATATGAACTGTGTTAATTGATCATGATTTTCAAAGTTTGTTTTGACTCGAGAATTGCGCAAACTTTATGAAATTATCATAGGCATTCTTTGTTATATCACCCATATTGACCTTGACCTCACCTAAAATGTTTTCCCTCGTTAACCCCTTTGAGCCTAAATATTAGCCTTTTATTTCATAACCCAAAATCCCATAACCAACTATAAATTGGAGTTTTAGCCCATATATACACCTTCCATACCTTTTTTTGGAATGTTACTTGGGATTGAATGTCGTGGTTGTGTTCCGGTTGCAATTTAGGCATATGAGAGTGAAAAGTAAAGAAGAAAAGAGATGTGAAAAAAGAGATGAAAAAAAGAAGTAAAAAGCAAAAGAAAACATGAGAAAAAGAAGAAAAGAAAAATAAAGAGAAAGTTGTAAATGCTGTATAGTGTTTAATAAGCTTTGAATACTCTCTCCATTGTTATATTCAATGCTTATTTGGAACTCGTTTTCCAATTTTGATATTGCCCGCAAGTTCCTATTATTCCAAGTTTTTCATTCCTCACACTTTGAATCCGTACATACATTCCTTTCATTTCGTACCCGAGCCTAACCTACATTATAACCCTATTCAAGTCCTATGAGATCTCAGGGTACATTTAATTTAAAAGTCATAATAATTTTGATAATCTGTGAAAATGCATTTCGCCTCTTTTATATATGCGATATCTTTGATTGAGATTATAATTTTTAATTTCATATATAGCATTCTTTATTTGTGACATGTGTGCAGTCTAGTTTCCATTTACATTTACTCCTTATGCTCGCATGTTCCGTGTGTTACCTCCCTATTTCGAGTGAATTCACTTGATGAGTGTAATGCCCGTGAGGATTGAATTTATACTTGCCTTTATGTTTATCCGATTTATATAAGTTTTTGCCAAATCACACTTTGCATGTGCTCGCTCCCCTCCCACATTTTAAGGTTTCAATTCTATGAGGTGCATTCAATAATGTTAATGATTTTGGACGTTTGTTTGAATTCTTTCATTGTGCTAATAATGCGTATGAAATCTAGTTCGCTATTGTTGGTCTTGTCGCATGTTGGTTTGGGCATTTTTTGAGGAAACCATATGATGATTGTGGGTATCATCCCTAAAAACCCTCAAGAGATGACACTCATCCACTAGAGTAGCCTAGGGTTTTAACGGCTTATTGCATATGCTAAAAGAAATCGTGTTCCGTACGAAAGTGGCATTTATATTTTGATGCATATATACGTCTTGTACTGCTTTCTGTGGATTGTTCTATTTTTTTCATTACTAGGGACTAGCCATGTTTAAGTTAGGGGGTGTGATTCATATCAAATATTGCATATTTCCGCCCTATATCTTTATGCATTCTAGTGATTTTATGATCCTAAATACCTATATTTATGCTCATTAACTACATAACCTTGGATTTGGATATATACATGCTTTGCAGGGGTTAATTGTGCTTTTATAGGTATTGGAGCGCTAAAAGTGAGGATTCGTTGCATTTTGGAGAAGTTCCGTCACTGGATGCTTCTTCAAGGGCATTTTAGTCAATTCACATTTCATCTTCGGCTCATGGAATTTCCACGGATGCGTATTTCGTTGAGCAAGCTTCGCGTGGCCACAAACGGTGCGCGATTCTGAGTCCGGACGATGAAGATCTGGTCGTTTTCGTAATGGACCTTTCCTCCCTACTTTGTGGACCAAATAGCTGCCAAAAAAAGAGTCTCGGTCGACTGTGGTTTGAGTCCCGATCGATCGCGGTTTTGAGTTTTTCCGTGGAAAGGAGACAGTGTGCTTCAAATTGAAGGCGCAGTCGATCGCGCCCTTGTGACTGGTCGACCGCGATCACCAGATATTTGTTGATCTTTTCCTTTTCTTTTCTTTTCCCTTTTCTTTTCTATTTTATTTCCCACTTACTATATAAAGGAATTTTGTTGTAAATATCAAATATATTAGATTTTAGATAGTTTTAGGTTAGGGTTTGAGGGTTTTGAGAGCTATTTCTTCTTCCTCATTTGGTTGACACCCATTTGGGTTTATAAGTTACACTTTTCTTTACCCTCTCCATTAATTTAGTTGTATTCCCTTTATTTCCATTGTTGTAAATTAATTTACATGATTTTATAATTAGATTTACTTGCTTTATTTACTTTCTTTCTAGTGTAGGTTTATCACGTTTATTTACCGTGTTTATTTGTCGCATTTTTAATATACTTTCTAGCTAAGTTCGTCTAGGTTCTGTCTGATTGAACTCATTTCGGCTTGACATGTTGCTTGGATTTGGTGATGGAGTTTACGGGTTTATTTCGGGTGCGTTGTCTTAGTTATTATGCCTAGGGGATTTGACGGGGCATATCATGTATGCTCCGTGCTTACGACCTTGCGTGCGTAATTTTGGGGGTATTTGTTGACGACAAAATCATATTAGGCTTTTATGCGAATTTAGGGGTGTGACAACCCTTGATTTAATTAACTGTCGAAACGAGACGCATTCGTAATAACTCGTCAACCCATGTAACCATTTTATACTAATTAACTCAGGGTGAGGGATATTCTACGTAACCTATTGTTTTTATTCCTTTGTTAATTTTAGTTTAAATACACTCATGCCTAGTTTATCTTTTATTTCTTTTTGGTTATGAAAAAATATCTTTTACACTTTTATTTAGAAGTAATGAATCAATTAAATTCTAGTAACTCGTCTTTGTGGATTCGATACCCGGACTGGCCTCTATACTCACTTAAAAGTGTGTAGTCATAGTTTAGGTTTTTGTATAGAGTTGGTGAGCCAAATATAACAAACGATCGGCGTCGGTGACGCGATGCCGCGATAAAACCAAGTCTATCAAACCATTGTGGAAGTGGTCTTTGTAGTTGTAAACAATTAAGACATCTTGCCACATCGAAAGCCTATAAGGATTGAGGATGGCAAAAAGGTCAAGTCTAAGTATTGTCAATTCCATAGAGATCATGAACACAACATAAATGATTGCTTCCGACTAAAGAAGACCGTCAAGGGGTGATAAAGAGGGAACACCTCAAAGAGTTTGGGCCAAAGCTGCAGGTTGAGGTCAACACAACCACAATAACAATAATAAGGACGATTCCCTTTTATTGACATCCAGTGCATCTTTGGAGGCTTCGTCGGAGTTGGGATTTCTGGCACAATGAGGAAGGTCCACCTCTGAAGCTTCTAGCATGAAGGGATACAAGTCATCCATGCTTCTCTCCCACTTCAGACCCCCAAGGAGGTTCTAATGATGGTCTTCCTAGATACTGACCTCATAAGGGTCTTACTTTCTCATAACGATCCTTTTGTGATCACAATAATCATGGAAAATGTCAACATGAGGAGGATCCTAATTGATATGGGAAGCTCCATAGACATTGAGTTCTTGGACACTTTCGAATCCATGGTCCTTAGCGCAAAGCACATAGAACCAACCACTACCCCTCTAATTGGGTTCAACGGATAACATACCCATTCCTTAGGGTATGTCACCCTCCCCCTCATTATTGGTTCCAAGGATTGCTGCAGAACCATCTGGAATAAATTCATAGTGGTGGACCTCCCCTCAGCCTACAATGTCATCATGGGCAGACCATCAGTAAATGAGTTAATTAGATGTCGGGATCTCATCCCGCTGGTTGGTGATGAGGTTCCTAACCTCAAAGGGGCTAAGAGAGGCATTTGGAGACTAGAAAATCTCGGGAGTGCTACATCACATTCATCAAAGACAATGATAAGTCGCTCAACGCTCCATAGGGTTTGATGGAGGCCTTGATAAAGCTCCAAATGATCTCTGAGGTCTCACTAGCGGTCTTGCCTCTTCCACCACCAATGTCTGACCTCACTCTAGAAATCCTGGGCATAGAGATGATGAGTTTGGGTGCCTCTACCTCATAAGATGAGGGTATTTACCTACATAACTAAAAGTCCAAATGAAGGTAGCAGAAACCTCAGGAAATGTATGCCATTTTACCTGAACAACTATAAATCATTTATTCTTCTACTTAAATGAAAAATAAACTTTTTGTTACTCACGATGTATTCAATATAAATATTCTTTTAGAGCTATAAGGGCTTCAACCATGGCTCAAAACTTATACCAATGTCTAAGGACCCTAAATAAAAAGTTGCAAGGATTTCATCCTTAACTCTAGGTTTAAGCTAAGGTCTTAGGACCCAACGTTCAAGTTACAAGGATTTTAGCCTTGGCTGAAGACTAACAATCAAAGGTCTTATAACCCCTAAAAGACTATAGTCCTTGGTTCAAACAACCCAAAAGCTTAGTCAAAGCTCTCCGGACCCATAAAAGACTGAAGGAATTATAGACTTTCATCCCTAATTCCAAAAGGCTAGTCTATAGACCTATCTATAAACAACCCACTTCCTTACAAAAAATATTTTCTTTACTATGGAGTTACACAAAAAAGTGCAAACCTTATATTCCTCATACGTAGTTTTTAAAAACATTTAAGAAAAACTTTTGTTTTAATTTTTTTAGGGGGTTAAAGTGTTCAAATACAATTTTTTTTGTCCAAAACGTTATTTTTAGCAGAGCAAGGGTGTAAGGCCCAAAGTTCGGAGATCTCAGACCCTTATAAGGACTTCATATTCCATTTTTTTAGTCTAGAGGTTTCAAAACCTTACAAGGACTTCAAAATTTCCATTTTTCTTTCATTCCAGAGGTCTCAGACCCTTATAAGGACTTCAACATTTTAAATGATTTCTAAGCCTAGTGGTCACATACCCTTTTAAGAACTTCAAATTCCAAATTTTTTTAGTCCCGAGGTTTCATACCCTTACAAGGACTTCAAAATTCCAAATTGTTTCCAAGTCTGTAGTTTCTAAACCCTTGAAAGGACTTCAAATTCTAAAAAAACTCAGTTATGGGGTTTCAGACCCTTACAAGGGCTTTAAAATTTCCACCTTTTCTTTTGGTCTGGAGGCCTCAGACCCTTATAAGGACTTTAAATTGCAAATTTTTGTAGTTCGGAGGTCTTAGATCCTTATAAGGACTTTGAAATTTCAAACATTATAAGTTCAGAGGTCTTAGGTTCCTTTATAGGATTTCATATTCAATCTTACCTAAGTTTAGAGGTCTTGGTACCCTTCATGGGACTTTATGTTATAATTTCACTAAATTCGGAGGTCTTAGGACCCTTATAAGGACTTCAGATTTCATATATTCAAATCCATATTTTAAATCTAAGGTCTTACGACCCTTTACATATTTGATCTTAAGTCTTTACACCCAAATTATTTTGGGCTTCCAGTCTCACGAAAGTACAAGCATCATGCATGCTAAGGTTTTAAGGCTTAACGCCCCACTACAAAGCCTTAGTCTTGACTTAGGCAAATTGAACAAGTATAATGCAGAGGTCTCAGGGCCCTTAATTGTACTTCAACAAGTTTATATCCCCAGTTATCTTGCTTTGCTAAGTAATTTTTTGCACTGCTTGGGGTTTTTTGAGGTTTTCCCCCTATGTAGTACACCCTTGATGTAATGAAGGAAAGGTTGAAGAGAAGGAAGATTAGGAAAAGTCCATGATTCCAAAACTACCTTCTTATTAAGGGTAAAAATGGAATTTACAAAGAGTGGGCCACGACCAACACCTGTATTCATCCACGTACGAGCTCCCTACCAACACAATCTAATGATGACAAAAATATCAATGGTTAATTACATCCATACCCCCAACTTGAACAAGGGATAATTTTTCCCTTTGTAACCTTTGTAAGAATCAACAAAGGCTACTAATGATACCCTATTTTGCACTTGGTGTTTAAAAGATCTTCCAATTCCCTAACTTTCCCTAAGGTAGATCAGAGGTCCTAAGGTTATCTCATAATCTCAGAAAGACTACTAGTTACCTTGTAAAGCCTCTGCAACTCCCAAGGTTTGGCTATGGTAATGTGGAAGATCTCAGTCTCACATTCTCCCGCCTCTGAAGGGTAGTCGTTCTAACATACTTCCTTAAGCAAGCTCAGATACCAAAATGCCAAGGTTATGTCATGATTAGTTCTCAGAGTCGAACTCAGATTGAAGGAATATGACCACCCGAGGCCACCCAAGCCCTATTCATAGGATGTGTTTATATGTGGTACATCATGATCAAGTTCGAGAAAGTCCATGACCCTTTAAGACCCCTTGGACCTCTGGTAAAGCTCATACAAATAGTCTGACGGAGTAGGTGAAAAGTATAACACTATTCCACCTACTGCCACTACCTATCTCCACTTGAATTGAATGCTCCCATCAACATTAAATGCCCTCAACAACCATCTTACACCACCTGCAAATACTTTTCCCAATACTCCATCACCTTGTTGACATCGACAGACCTCAGTGACACCCCAACCATGGTGTGACTGTCCACCTATTCTCTCTCCAAGACTTCCCCTATAAATGGAAAGCCGGTAAAAGGTAAAAAGGCACCGATATCGAGCATTCAAAGAGATTAAGGGATTCAAGCAATAAATCTTCTAAGAGTTCTAATCATACACAAGTGTTTACACTTTGTTCCATCCTTACAACCCACTATTATGAGTTGGCATTTGTAACGCGGATCTTTTCCAGTGTTTACACCATGCGTACTTCTTGTTGAGCCCTCAATTAGTACCTTGGCACCCTTAGAGAAGTCATTTAGTTGCTTCCTAAAGCCGTCTGTGCTGTTGACAAAGGCCGCAAGACCTCAGACTCTCTTGGCCAAAGCTCAAAAGGTCTTTTAGATTGTAATACATTATTTTCAATATAATAAACCCCTGGAATGCCTTTGACAGTGGATGTAGAACCCTCAGTTATGGTCCGAACCACTTTAAAACTTTGTCTCTTACATTGACACTTCTCTTCTCTTACCAGTCTGAGGTCTAGAGGGGAGCCCATGTGGGTCTAAAGTCACTTACAATTTTAACACTCATCAGATAACATTATCAATATCTTCAAGTTCTTGTCTTCACTTCGTTTTCATATCCAGATAGTCTTGAAAACGTCTGATAAGGTGAACATTATTGACATGAAAAGTTAAGAGTATTAGGGTTTCTTTTTTGATATTTTGTAGAGAATATTGAGTGAATGTTGAATGGGAATAGGATTAATTTATATCAATAGACGAATGCGTGTAGAGAAGTGGATAACAAAAACATCACATCATTTCATTATCTAAAATTTTAAATATCAAATCCACCTTTTTAGCCTACGCATAGACAATTAATTAACTTTATTGAATACGTATCCTGCCATAAGTGCTCTCTGTATGTTGGGTCACTTATCCGCTCCGTTCATTTAATGAAATACATCATTAGGAAGAAAATTATTCCAACATATACATGAATATATATGCTATTTTAACAGTTCTCGCTAGAGGGAGAAAATAAAATTTTAATTATTATCAATATAAAATAATAAATTTTGATTAAAAAATAATAAAATATTACGATATTATCAAACAAAGCTTTAAGTACACAGGAGATATAAAACAATAATTTTTTATTACAACATCATAAAACATTTACGATATTAGCAAAGAAAGTTTTAATTATATGGAAGATATAAAACAATAGTTTTTTATTTCCTCCATCGAGGACTACTAAAATAACATATAAATGGGTGTAGAGACATTGGTAATACATATGTCAAACAATTTGATTAATTGACTACTATTTTAACTTTTTTTCGATATGCAAAAAGTATCTGTTCACTTCTTTAAATAGGCAAACAATCATCATCATTATTACTCTATACTCGTTTTAACTTAAGCATTTAGTTCATCTAATGCAATTCATTATTAATTCGATTAGTATTCCACAATAAAGATGAAAGTTTAATTAATTACTATGAAGTGTAGTTACAAAGATGTGACATTTCACACTACGAGTTTTTATTGTCATTTCGTAGTGATATGCCGCATTGCGAATTTTCAGGGAAGTTGCTATAAGAAATCATTACCTATAGACAGGCTTTTGAACTACCATCAATTTTTATATTCTTCATAACTACTTTCAAGACAGGCCACACATTTTCCAAGATGTGGGATATTATCTGCTTCTATAAATATTTGCTAACCTTTTCATGACATCAGATATCTCTTATTCTTCTTCTATTATTTGAAGAAACATTATCTCTTAAAAAATTACATACATAATGGCATACATGTTTGATCTTAAAGATGAATTCTTAATTAATATATTTTCTCTTTTGTTTATTGCTGATATTTTGAAGGCACTTGCTACATCCGAAAAAACTATGAAAATATGTTGATATGATGAGACACTAGATGAAATTTATATGGGAGATATACCCATTGAAAAATTCTACAATAGCGACTTGTTGAAAAAATGGTTATGTATATGGTATAACAAGCCTTTAAATGACATCAAAAATATTTATGCTAGGATGAGGTTATGGAAGCAGGAGCTGGTGGAGAGTCACAGTCTTTACTAAAAAATTTGGGTGTTAGGGAAGATATACACAATTTACATGCTTTTGCAATTTTCTATCCGCACTTGTTTAGGACAACGAATTTGTAATATAATTTTTGAAGGAGAAGATTTTTGAAAGGGATTGGGTTTTTTGGAAGGAATCATTTCAGCATTTTGAAGTAGTTATGAGAAATTCACGGTTCTATGGCTGTTACGCTTGATATGAGTTTATTTGTAAGATACATGATAATCTTAGGATGTGCTTATCTAAGGATGAGTATGAACAATTTAGAGTGTACAAAATGAAAAATTGAGGCAATCCTTAGGATGGACACTTTTTTTTAAATGTAAGCGTAAAATTATCAATGTCAGTCATATATATTTTTTTAGTGTAGTAAGTGTTCTTTCTACTTAGTCATCATACTTAACCTATGTTATATTTTTGAGTTCCAAAAATGGTGTCATAGAGAGAATATGGTATAACAATGTTCATCGCGCATTGCGAAATGGTCATTTCACACTGCGAAGGATAATAATTTCACAATGGGAAAT
Source organism: Sambucus nigra (assembly GCA_949130495.1). Lineage (NCBI taxonomy): Eukaryota > Viridiplantae > Streptophyta > Magnoliopsida > Dipsacales > Adoxaceae > Sambucus > Sambucus nigra. The sequence continues at coordinate 207,657,857 of OX422208.1, forward strand.
ATATATATTTCTCACTACGAAATTTATGATTTTACAATGAGAAATGTTCATGTCGCAATGCAAGATTTTACAAAAATAGTGAACTTTGTTTGTTCTTTTGAAATATGAATTCCTCTAGCGACGACTATTACCACCAAATGAAAGACATATATTAATGCTTCAGTTTTGTAAAAAAATATTAAAAACTAAAGAAATGATAATAAGGACTATTAACAGAAAATGAAAGAGATATATTAATGATGAAATTTCTTAAAAAAGTGTTAAAAATAAAAGAAACGATTATTATTTTCTCATTATTATATCACAATTACATTTACAATCATCTATTTGGGACTGCTATTTTGAACCAGTATTTCTCACTGCTCTTTCGCACTGACATTTCTCGATGTTATTTCGTAATGACCATTATTGACTTTCCCAATTGCTAATTTTCAATGAGGTCTGAGTATGTTATATAACACTAAGCAAAAATAGAAATCGTGAACAAAATTGAATTATAATGTATTGTATTTCGTAGATCAAAATACAAATATCATTGATAATATGATCATAATGTTTTACATTGCAAACATTAGTTCAACGTATCAATAAGAATAAATGAGAAAAAAAAAAAAAAAAAAAAACACACCTCTCAAAAAAAACAAAATGCTCCTCCTTCTCTCTAGAAACCTTCTAGCCAAACACACCTCCCTTCCCAAATCACCAGCCATCTAACCAGCCATGTCTAAACCTAACCCTAGCCTTATGACCAACCATACCGCGGAGGCCTCCACTTCGGTAGCTGGAGTGCCTTCCACTATTCAACCTGATCTAACTTACTCGGTTCCCCTCATTGTAGATGGATGTGCTAATGTTTTGATGGAAATGGAAGAAGGGCAACTTGGAACTGCTGAAGGCCACTACGAAGCTAATCCCAATGATGACAAGCTGATTGAAGTGAACATGGAGAAAATGGCATATGCCAAATTCATCCAAAGTATGGGTCTAACCCATGAAGACATTATGCACGCCAGGTATTCGATGAAAACTTTGGATGAACAGACTGATAAAAGTTCTAGCAAAATGGTTTGCCCAACTTTGAATCATTCAGAGGAGGGGGTAAACAAAGGAATCACAGATGGAGCAAAGAAGGAAACTAGAGAAAATAAGGAAGAACTGAAGCAACCAATCAAGTCTTGGAAGTCAGTTATCACTGATAGGAATGAACCAAAGAAGGAGCCTAAATTTAATCTCAAATACCACAAGCCTACTATTGTTGATGATAGGATTCAAGTTAACCCCCCGATTGATGTGGCTAAGCTTGGTTACTCCCAGATGGAATGTGCGAGTGTGGGATTCTTTCTTGGCAAAACTCTTCCCTACTCCCTAGTAAAGAATATTGCCCACAGATACTGGGATAAGTATGGGCTTAACAAGGTGATAGCTAATGACCAAGGCCACTACATTTTCATGTTTGATAGCCAGGATGGTAGGAATGAGGTGGTGGTATATGGCCCTTGGCATTTTGTTGGTAATGCCATTATCTTGCAGAAATGGTATCCTGGCTGCAACTTTTCTAAAGAAGACATTAGTAGAGTTCCTGTCTGGGTCATGTTCCATAATGTTCCCATGCAATTCTGGACTGAAGAGGGCCTTAGTTATATTGCATCCGCAGTTGGTGTGCCTATTTATGCTGACTCTGTCACTGAAGAAATGAGGAGAATTAACTATGCCCGTATATGTGTTGAAATAAAGCCTCAAAAGAAGTACCCTACCTCCATTGATCTTATAATGGAAACCGGGGAAATTACTCAGATCAAAATTGAATACCAAGCTATGCCTCATTCTTGTAGTCATTGCATTGTGTTTGGCCATAACATTGCAAAGTGCACTAAGATTGATAAGGGATTGAAAGGGGACAGCATTCCTGAACCAACAGTGGAACCCATCTCTAAGGAGTGGATACCAGTTGTTGGCAAGACTAAAGCTGCCCAGAAGGAACCATGCCCCAATGCTGTTACTGAACCTACAATTTTAACCAAACCTAACCTAGGTAACAACCCCAGTCCCAAGCCTAAATCTCCTAGAGCCACCTCCACCAACTCATTTGATGCTTTGATGGATATGGGCTTGGAGGAACACAATGATGATCTCACCCCTCTGCCTGCTGGCATTGTGCTCAAAATCAAAGATGTGGATGAGCTCGCTAATAAAAACATGCAGGAGGTCACTCCTAATTCATCTAAGGGGAAGAAGAAGAGAAAGGGGGGTAACAAAAAGCTAAACTCATGACCAAGATTGCTTCATGGAACATTAGGGGTATGAACTCCCCCCACAAGCAACAGGAAGTTAAAAGGTTGATCCATGATAATAATCTAAGCCTTGTATGTATCCTGGAATCAAAAGTTAGAAGAAGCCATATTGCTAATGTGGCCTCTAATTGTTTTAGGAACTGGAATTACTGTCACAATTGCCCGGTCAATGGGGGTGTGACTAGAGTCTTCTTAGCCTGGGACCCCAACATGTTTGAAGTGGAAATCCTTCACTCCCACCACCAGGCTATTTTTTGCAAGATTAAGTTTTGGGGAACTAGTAATTTCTTCTTTGCTACATTTGTTTATGGGCTCAATCTCCCTAATGATAGAGTCCCTCTTTGGAACTTTCTGAGACAAAACCACAGCTTAACTGCTAATAGTCAATGGATTATTATGGGGGATTTCAACACTGTGAGAAGCAAAGAGGACAAACGTGGCAGGCTGGGGATTGATGCAAGGGTTGTTGCTGACTTCAATATTTGCCTATCTGACATTATGATGGATGATATGTTATCCAATGGCCTCTGGTTCTCTTGGAGCAATAAAAGTGATGGTATGGAGTGCACCCAAACTAGAATTGATAGAGTGTTGCACAACCTTCAATGGGGGGTAACTTTCCCTGATTCCAATGCTAATTACCTGTGCCCTGGTGCTTCTGATCATAGCCCTATTGTCATTTCTTTCCTCAACCAGATCAGCAAGCCTAAGCCTTTCAAGTTCTTTGACTACTGGATGAAACATTCTGAGTTTAGCCCCATTCTTGAGACCTCTTGGAGTGTGGACTGCAATATGTTCCCTATGGCCAGCCTTTCGCATAAGCTTAGAAGACTCAAGCCTCTGCTTAGATCCCTTAATCACAAATTCTTCTCCAACATTTCTGAGAGAGTGAGGATCACTAAAGGCAAGCTGGACCTCATTCAAACTTACCTGGACAGTGATGGTTCTAACAGCTTCCTTAGAACTGAGGAGCAGGATTGTGCTAAGATGTACTGCTCTCTTCGTGCTGCTGAAGAGGCCTATTACAGACAAAAAGCTAGAATCAACTGGCTGCAGCTTGGAGACATGAATACCAACTTTTTCCATAACAAAGTCAAAGCTAACACCTCTAGAAGAAAGGTCTTATGTATCCAAAATGATAGTGGAGATGTTATGGAAGGTGTTGAGGCTGTTAATGGAGAGGCCATTAACTTCTTTACCAATATTCTTGGGAGGAAAGGGAGGGGGGCTACTACCCCTCCTATGCTGATGAAGAGGAAGCTGGATCCTTCTCAGTGCCATGCCCTGATTGCCCTTATTACTGCTGATGAGATTAAAAATGCCATGTTTTCCATTGCTTCCAACAAAGCCCCTGGGCCTGATGGTTATAGTGCTGGCTTCTTCAAGGAAAATTGGGATGTTGTGGGTGATGATGTGATAGCTGCTGCTCTTCAGTTCTTCAACCATAGCTATATGCCCAGACAGTGGAATAGTACCTCTCTTGCCTTGATCCCCAAAATTCCTAACCCAAACACTATGGCTGACTTTAGACCTATAGCCTGCTGCAACACAATCTATAAGTGCATTTCTAAGATTCTCACCCTTAGACTTAAACCTCTAATGCCTCTCCTCATTAACAATAGTCAAGCTGCCTTTGTTCATGGGAGATCCATTACTGATAATATCCTGCTGCTGCAAGAGCTTATGAGAAATTACCATAGGGACTCAAGCCCCCCGAAGTGCACTGTTAAGATTGACATCATGAAGGCTTATGACTCAGTGGAGTGGGATTTTCTTCTTGACATTTTGGCCCAAATAAACATCCCTACCAGATTTATTTATTGGATTAAAGCTTGCATCTCTTCTGTTTGGTACTCTATCAGTATGAATGGGTCCCTGAATGGGTTCTTTGAAGGCAAAAGGGGGTTGAGACAAGGGGACCCCCTCTCTCCTTTTCTGTTCCTTATTGTTAAGGAGGCTCTGTCTTATACTCTTGATAAGCACACTAGTAGGACATCCTTTACTTTTCATCCCAAGTGAAAAGAGGCTAACATCAATAATTTGTGTTTTGCTGATGACCTGGTGGTGTTTTGCAGTGGTGATATTTCCTCTGTTGAGTGTATCAAGGATTCTCTTATTGAATTTGTTGGATTCAGTGGGATATCCCCCAATCTCTCCAAAAGCAACTTCTACTGTTCTGGAGTTAATACTGCTACTATCAATGCTATGTCCTCTGCCCTGGGTATCTCCCATCAACAACCCCCTTTCAAGTACTTAGGTGTCCCCCTCATCTCAACCAGACTCAAGCATGGGGATTGTAAGGTTCTTATTGATAATATTACCAACAAAGTCAAGAGCTGGACCACTAGATTCTTGAGCTATGCAGGTAGACTTCAGCTTGCTACCTCTGTTTTGTTTAGCTCCCAAATCTATTGGTCTTCTATCTTTATTCTGCCTAATAGTGTGGTCAAGGCAATTGAGTAATGTATTAGAGACTTCATTTGGTCTGGTCCTGAGCTCAAGCACAGTGGTGCTAAAGTGGCATGGGATGATGTGTGCATGCCTAAAAAGGAGGGAGGGCTGGGGATAAAAAGCTTGACTCATTGGAACAAGGCTGCAATTATGAAAAACCTGTGGAACCTCTTCAACAAAAAGGATAGTCTTTGGGTCAAATGGTGCCATACCTATAAAATTAAAGGTAGAAGCATATGGGCAATCCCCATTCCTCAAGACTCTTCTTGGAGTTGGAGGAAAATTCTCAAAGCTAGAGAGGATTGTAGACTTTTGTTTAAAGTTAATATTGGCAATGGTAGGAATACCTTTATGTGGCATGATAATTGGCACCATCTTGGCCCTCTTCAACCTCTGTTTGGGGACAGAACTATTTATGATGCTGCTAGCAATTCCAAGGCTATGGTCTCTGACTTCATTAATGGGTATAATTGGAGATGGCCTGCTTCCACTACGTGGGAATTAAACGACATCAAAAACTCTCCCCTGGCTCCTATTTATCCGCTGCTCACTGATAAAGTGACATGGACTCCTAATAAGACTGGTAGCTTCTCCATTTCCTCTGCGTATGTCTCCATTTGTCCTAGGGGCAATGAGGCTCACTGGTATGGGTTGGTTTGGAACAAGGTGTGCATTCCCAAGTGTTCCTTCATTCTTTGGCTTGCTTGCCGTAAGGCTTTAGTGACTAAAGATAAGCTCATGGGTTGGGGGCTTGTTGATAATAAGAATTGCATGCTGTGCAACTCGGGCATTGAGACTATCAAGCACATATTAATGGAATGCCCCTTTTCCAAAACTGTTTGGGATGAGATTCTTTTTCGCAACCAGTCTTATAGAGCTGTGGAGAGTTGGGAGAATGAAGTTAGAAGAGCTGCTGCTGATAGTAAAGGGGGGAACCTTAATTCTAGGATTAAAACCACCACCTTCTCTGCCACTATCTACTGTCTCTGGCAGGAAAGGAATTGCAGACTTCACGATAGGGGCCATTCCACTGAAAACAAGGTGATAAGGAACATTGAGGAGTTGGTGCAAGGTAAGGCTACCAGATGGAAGAAATCACGAAGATCCTACTCCAATTGGATGACGTGTAACCTATGGGGATTACCCTATTCTCTTATGTATGACTAAGTGTTGTGTTTATGGTCTCTAGAAGCTTGTTTCTAGTTGACCCTTTGGCCTTTTGGCTTTGTATATTGGTTCTCTGTTTCTAATACATTTAATTACCGAAAAAAAAAGAATAAATGAATTTTTACAACATATTTGGATGTAATTTCAGCTATAAACAAGAAAATAACAAAAAAAATATAATGACTGAACTCACTGAGTACGAGGTTTCAGATTAAAACTTACTCTTTTTTTATACTGGATCTAATTCAAAATCAATGTTTTCACTTATTGTTGATAATGCTATTTATTAAGATTAAAAAAATTGACATACCGCAGTAGATGGCCATTATTCATAACAAAATGAGGAATGTACAAAAAGCTTAAATTTCAATTTGCAAACAGAACAACTTGATATTTGTATGAAGACGATAATGATGGAAAATTTCATTGTACAACAATGGAGAACTTTTTCATTTTTTGGAACACTTCTTTTTTTTGAAAATTCAACACACGTGTAAGGGATAATCGTTTGGTTATGGTAGCCAGTTATTGCCGGTTAACACTTTGAACTGTCATTAAGAATCTAATTTTTTATTGAAAAGGGCCTTAAACTAAACATGTTTTAAGACGGGGATTTTTGTTCCAAACGTTTCATGCCAAGGGTGGATCGTTGATCGCCTCTATATATTGTTGATTCGTATTTCAAAGATTTTAGTGCCCCATTTACCTTTATTCTATGACGTGCATTATTTTGTCAATTTATATTATTGCTAGTTTAGTTGTTTTACGGGTTATTCATTTGCACATTGTCAAATTCTTCACTTTGTCTATTCTAGACAAAAGCAGGAGATCATTAATGAAGGGTGAGTAGTTTTAGTGTGTGAGTTCATGCATTACATCTTTATATACTTGTCAATTTATTATTCTCTTATATCTTTAATACGCCACTTGTGTGCTTAAGTGTGCCAGATATGGGGTTCGTAAGTACCAATAAAGATGACATAAAGATGGATTTAAGGTTGGATCCTTTATATATATTGATCATTTGCCGATTTCCAAAGTTATTTGTTAGGGACATGTCTACTGGTGGATCAAATCTAGAACTTAAACTATTGACTACATTTAAATAAGTGGATACTAAGGCCTATGTGTTTTGTATGTCGTTGCGGAGCTATAGTGGAGAGAGACATGTCTAGTGCTGCAAAGATTAAGGGTCAGAACGCTGAAGATTCAAGTTGTGATTCATTTCGGTGGTATAAGTCGTATCTTATCTTTGTAATGCCCGTAAATGATGATTTTCACTAGTGAACTTATTAGGTCGGGTGAGACATTGGGTTCTCCTGCAGGGGTTTCAAGTTAAATACTTGTGTTCTTGTGTGTTATGATTTTTAATACTTATGTCTTACCATAATTTGCAACCACCATATGTAATGGGATTTAATTAATGGAATTGGGTAAATAATAAAATTGATCTTAATTGGATTCAATCAAATCGATAATTTTAATTTGGACTGTTTAGTTAATCTGGACATAATAACGCTTTGACATAGATTAATTATTATTTAGTATCTCCAAAAGCAACTTGCAAAATATAATTTCAAAACCTTTTATCCCTCTTTGGGATTGGATTAATGTAACAAACTAGTGCCTTAGACTTACATCCCACATTTCCTAGGTGAGGGAAAGTAATGGTACATATATGTAGATTTTTACTCTTCTAACACTGAGGCATTTTCAGCTCCACTGGTAAGGAATGTGATTTATGACACCACACATTAGGGGTTTAAACCTCGTTGGCACTAGTTTGTGAATGTGAGTTGGAATAAAACCCATACCGCTATAAATGATGGTTAAATTAGGGACAATATCAATGGTGGTAAAGTAAGATATTACAGAATAGTATTAGAGCCAGTACCCAGTTGAAATAAGTGTGCCAACGTGTTGGGTGATGGTTGATTTCATCCCAACGAGGACATTGGGATACCTAAGGGTAGGGGTGGCAACGGGTCGTGTCGAGCCGGGTTCGTGTCGGGTGATAAACGAATCGTGTCAAAAATTCATCCACCCAAACACGATTCGTTTACTAAACGGGTGGAAAAATGAAATTCATACACGATTCGTTTACTTAACGAATGACACGACACGACCCGTTTACACCCGTTAAGTAAACGAATGGTTTTGACCCGGTTCACCCGTTTAACCCGGTTCACCCGTTTAACCCGATTAATTCGTTTAATTCGGTTCACCCGTTTAACCCGGTTCACTCGTTTAACACGATTCACCCGTTTAACCCGGTAACCCGATTACTTTAAAAATCTAAAGAGGTAACAACTTACTTATACTTAGTCAAGAATGGAGAATTTTCATAACAAATCGATGTGGGATGCTTAGATTACGGGTTGTTAACGGGTTAACGGGTTGTAAACGAGTTAACGGGTTACAAACGGGTCGCGGGTTGCAAACGGGTCGCGGGTTCTAAACGGGTGACGGGTTCTAAACGAGTGAAGGGTTATAAACGGGTGACGGGTTGTAAACGGGTAGCGGGTCACACGGATTCTAAACGGGTGACGGGTCACTAACGGGTTTCGCGAATATACACGAACCCGATTCGTTTTCTTAACGGGTCTGGCGGGTCCACCCGTTTATGACCCGAACCCGTTAAGGCTATACCCAAACCCGCTTAAAGCGTGTCGATTTCGTGTCGGGTTAACGGGTCGTGTCGCAAATTGCCACCCCTACCTAAGGGGTTTGGATTATAATAAGATGGTGCCATAGTTATTTTGGTAGCCATAGAGTCACATCCCTCATCACTTGGGTGATGGAAAGTAATGGTTCATGTATGTAGATTTTTACTCTTCTAACACTGAGGCATTTTAATCTCAATTGGTAAGGCATGTGGTTTATGATACCACACATCAGGCGTTCAAACCCCATTGGAACCAATTTGTGGATGTGAGTTGGAATAAAACCCCATACCGCTAGCGGTGGTTAAATTGAACACTTGTCTTAATTGTATTTTCCACTACTTCTTATTTTTCCTACAAAAGTACATTAGCTAACACACCATATCATTCCCTCCAAATGTCATAGTAATTTTTTCTATGAAAATCTGTGTTAAAAAGCATTAGGGAAACGTCCCAAAATACTTGCCACATCGAACGTTTACTTTCTCTGATCGCGATTAGTCGAGAACCTTTGGCAAAATCCTTGATTGTATGCGTGACTTACATCGCTAATATTTCTCCACAGTGAAGTCGGACTTGTCCCGGTGAAATATCTCACGGATATCACCTTTCATGCTTTGTATTGTAGAAAACTCCCTAGTGGATGTCACGACCTAGCTTCATTGAAAGTTCGCTTTAGTGAAGACCTTTGTCCGCTGCAGCTAATGGTAAGCAATGACAGTTGACGTAATTTTTTTTTCTAGAAAACAAAAGATCCTTTTGGGATATTTAAAAAAAACACCTTTTGCTAATGGGACCTTTGGGACTACTTGTTTATTCATTTCCAAGACAAGTGGAAGCATGGATATTCTTCGTTATGTACCTCATTTTGTATTTCTCTTTCACATGGCTTAATATTTTCAAGGGAGAAAAAATATCAAAAGAAACCAAGCATTTTTATGTTCTTCATTTTTTAAGAACCTAGAACATTTTTAGTGAATGAAGACTAGTTCATTCTTTTTATTACTTTTACTTATTTATATCAAAGAATAAGAAGTACATTTTGTAAACCTACCAAAAAATTATCATCTTAATCTTTTTAAACATATGACATATAATCCTTGGGAGATTTCACGATTGTGTTGTTCTTTATGGGTTTAATCAAGCGTGAATTCAAGATAACTTTTCAAGGCAATATTGTTGGTCGTTTGATTAGACATCGATGTGTTGAGATTCTCATCGACGTTACAAAGGTCTTCAAATTTCTAGGAATTGGTGAAAAAAGGGTGAGGTGTGAGTTAGTGCGGTGAGTGATCATAAGACATTTATCCCCTCTATAAGTCTTTAATAAGTTTTTTGTGAGATTATTGCATTGGCCAGAGATTTTTTCCCATTAGTCGTTTATTTCCTCGTATATCTCGTTTTATGGTGCGATTTACCTTTTTGCATGATTTTTTTAATCTCAAAAGCTTAAGGAATATTAAAATTTTACTTGTTGATTAAATTATTTGTAAATCTTATCACATAGACCTTAGGTTGGGCTCGATTTTTAGTATCGATAAAAATTCAAAAACTAAAATTTTAATTTTCCATGATCTTCCATTTTGAATAGCTCAGAGCACACTTTCAACTGGTATTAGAGCTAGTCCTATTTTTATTAGGTTTAATCACCTAGAGGAAAAATCCTATTTCTGGATTATTATAGAAGATAATGTTATGTGATGTGGTATGGATATATTTGAAGATGATTTTGCCTGATCTGAAAATATTTCGCTCATTGGATGGTGTCAAGCCAAATGAAAATATATGTAGTAATCTTCACTCTCAAGCAATATGACGTTTCTAAGATACCTTCATTTCGTTATTCTGACGAAGAATTCTGTGAGGAGGAAGATTGTGATTTACTGCTTGCTTTCGATAAATCGTGCGTTTAAAAAGCCAAGCTTAAAAAGCATTTTTTGAAAGTGTCCTTGAAATTAAGAATGGTTGAAAAAAATCATTAAAAGTTGTAGTTTGAGCCTTGTGGAGGCTCAAAGATCTACTTTAAGGGAAAATCTCCTATCTATGGAGATAAAGATAAATGATTTGCAATAAAGAATAAATGTTTTCAAATTGCGTTTAAAGAATATAAATTTATAATAACTCTTTAAATTAAAAGATCATCTTGAAAGTAATATTTTTACTACTAAAACTGTGAAAGTCAATTTAGAAGACTGGTCTAAGAAATTGGGAAAAATGTTTTGGGATTTTTTTTTATTCTCACAATCGATATTTGAATGATAAAAGTGTTATTGATTTTAATAAATTTGATGCAAAATCCAATGTGAATCCCAAGACCACATTTGTCAAACCATATCAAGAGACTCATGCTTCTAAAAGGTCTATTCCACAAGATGAGAATAATTTTTTTTGAAGATTCCTAATGAAAAAGTCTAATGATTTGTGTACTAGTGAACATTTTGCAAGAAAATGGAAATTTGAAGGATTTTTTTTTCTATAAGCTTCATAAAACAAAAGTGACCCAAAGACCACATGATTTATATTGTATTGAGATTTCTATACTAAAGAGTGGTTTCAAAACCCTTGTTGAAAAATCTAGAATCAATTTGTCCAACATTGAGATAATTTCTAAAGCTAGAAATATTAAATAAAGTGTGAAAGATTTGGATAAGAATATCAAGACTAATCCTGATGGAAAACCTCTTTAGGCGTAAAAACATATATTAAATGTCTTGTTATATATACTACTTTGGTTACACATAATCTCTCACAATGGTATTTCGATAGTGGGTGTTTCAGGAACATGATAAGGGATAAGTCTTTTTAAAAAATTATTGAAGACGAAACTTGTATGATTACTTTTAGCGATGGTAGTATGTCTAATGCATTATGTAAGAACATATTTTTTATAAGTCCGTTATCAATTTATTATGTCATATACCGCTATACCGTTGAAGAGCATTCAAGAGCCATCTACATCAAAGATGGATCCGAATTAATCAAGTTCTTCATCATTCAAGACTCCGTGAAGTTTACTTTGGTAAGGTTATGTTTTAAATACATTAACTTTCCACTTAGAGCTTTTGAGATATTTTTACAAAATATTTTCTAAGTGTTGGAGTGGACTTTTTCGTCAAAATTTCAGAATGAGTATTTTTTCTAAGTATTGAAGCGGACATTAAAATAATAATTTTTTGACGCAACAGTCGTTCGCGCGAGATAACAATGTCGTTCACGCGATCTCGTTCGAGCGACATTTGTCCTTCGTTTGAGCGACATGTTGATCTCGTTCGAACGAGCAAGATTTTCGAGGCGACGTGTTTTTCTATAAAAACTCATTCTGTGGTCTCGTTTTGTTTAAGAAGTCCCAACGTTTTACACAACAGAAAAACTGCGAAAGCATAATTCTTTTGGCTTCTTCCTTTTGGGGTCTAATCCCTTTTTGGTTTTCCATTCACAAAACTCCCATATGCTTTAGTGAATTATTTTGGTGTTTGAAGAACACACTTTGCTGTTGTTTACTCTTGTGGGGAGGATAACCTACACAGCGAAGACTGCGTGTCTAGGATTGTAGTCCTTGTGGTATAGCTGCGTGTGAACCATTGCTGTTTTGTTTCTAGCCGTTGCTTTGGAGGTTTGTCAAAGACACCGTGCGTTACTCTTGTGGGGAAAAGCAAGATTGTATGTAGTCAATGGTCTTGTAAACTTGTCAAAGTTCTAGAAATAAAAAAGGTTTTTCCTTTCGGGGATTTTTCCTTAAACTTGTGTCGCATGCTTTATTTATTTATGGATTGACACATGCACACATGTAATTGAATGGTTTAGGGCTAATTTAAGTTTGTTTAAAAATAGAATCTAATTAAATAAGGTTTAATTGGAAACTTGCGAATAATTTGAAATCGATATCACACACCGCGTTTATTTCAATTTTACAAATTGGTATCAGAGCGAGTTACGCTAATTTATCCCGTATTCCTATTTTTCACAAAATTTGTGTGATAGCGACATAGAGGTTTTTGATTCGGGTGATGAAAAAGAGCACGGTATGTGTGTCGGGTTTTTAGCTAGTCGGGTTAGCACACCTAGTTTGGATGGAGGTGAGGGGACTATTTCTAGTGAGACCCCCGAGGAGGATGATTTGAGTGGTTCTAGTGGGGATGAGAGTGAATTTGAGAGTGGAGATGAAAGTGAGCTCCGAAAAGATTTTAGAGATTTGTACACCGAGACCTTGAAAACAAAGATATCGTTGGGTTTTAGATTTGAAGAGAGAGAAGGAGGTTTTAAGAAAGGAGAAGTGTGATTTGACCAACATGTTGTCTAATATGACGACACGTGTATCCCAACTCGAGAGTGATATCGAACGTGCTAGGGAGGTCAAAGTCAATTTTGAGAACGCACCTAAGAAGGTTGAAAAGGTGGTTCTTAAGGGTAAAGGTGAGAAGTTAGGAATAAGTCATGACGGTGCTTCCACTTCCCAATTAGCACCCGAGCCGGTTCCCACTTTAGTGTTAGATTCACGTGTGTCTCAACCTAACCCAACTAGGCGTCCCATTCCTATTAGGAGAGCACGTCCTAGAGTTTTTGAGAGAGGTGTTCCTAGGCCTATTATGTTTGTTCACATTGCAAGAGGAGAGGTCACCTTAAGGAATTTTGTTTTAAGTTGGGTTATGTGTCATGTTTTTCTTCTACACGTGTTTCTAACACACATGCACCCACACTTGATACTTTACATGCTCCTGGACACTACATGAGAGAGTTTGCACATTTAGGTGAGCAAGTTAAGTTTTTGGTCAAAACTTCATAAAATTTAATAGAGTTTTTTCATAAGTTGGCACCACCTTTGGAAAATCCCTCCGCACCTAACGATTGAGGTTTGACTTGTTTACTAGCTTAGGATGTTTTCCATGATGCCATTATTTGCCTATTTCTAGTATGTATCATTTTTGTATGTTTTCCATTTTTTAGAAATTTTTTGAAAAATACAAAAAGATTTTATTTTGATAAAATTTGTGAAAAATCCAAAAAGATTTTTGTATTTTGTTTGCACCGTTTATGGATGGACACTTAAGATGACCAACTCACAACATCATTCCATTTTTCATGTGACTATTTGATAGTGTTTTGAGACAATAGGTCAATTCATCCATGTACTTTATAATGTTTGGAGTCATTAAGATGTAATTAAGTGTTACTACTTCCTACATGTTTGACTCATGATTTCCTTTATTGCACACATGCACGGATTTGTTTAATTATTTTGCTTGTCTTATCACATGTTGGTTGGGTGTTTTCACTTCAATCCTGTCTTTAAAACGAACCAAGCGCGATAAAACTTTATAAGAAAGTTGTGCATGTAAGAGCCGTTTGTGAGGTTGTGTGCTTTATTTAAAAACGAGGAAGGGCTGTGAAAGGTTCACATTTGGCCTTTGCAAATACTAAGCCACCAGTATATCGGACCTAAAAAATTGAGGAATTTTATTATCCGGGGTCCTAAAGAGGTTTAAAAGAGCTCGAAAAAATTGAAAGTCAATAAAAAGAAATTCATGCCAATTATGGGCCATTTAGGTTTTTGCACCAATTCTCCAAAGTTTGAGAATTTAGTTTATACACCTCTAAAAGAAAATATTTTTGAGGGAGTTTGATTGGAGATTTTATAATGGGTTTGCACGTCCTTGAAAATATTGAAAAAGTGCTAAATAGTTTTGGATGTTATTGGTGTGGAAATCACCTTGACTTTGATTTGTTGATTTGTATAAGACGATGTCATCTAAATTCAACAGATTTTTACACCTAAGGATACTTTTGATGTTCATTCGTTAGGAGTAAACGTATGCATCGTGCACATATGATTGCTTGAGTTTATTTACCTATCGAATGTATTCACACCCATTCATTCCATTCCCATGACTTGGTTGCTTGAGTTTAAATCCATGGTGTGATTTTTAGTATTTTTTTGTATGAAATATTTGAAAAATCAAAAATAGTTTGTGGATGTTTGTGGGATACTCATTTACATGCGCGTTGATTGATTCACATTTGCTATGCATTTTTATCGTGACACTCCATGTTTTGATTGTTTCTTCTTATCTGTCTATTTGAGGACATCATAAAAAGGGGGAGAGAATTATCATGTTATGGGGGAGTTTTTGCATTATGGGGGAGAATTTATTTATTAATGATTTATTCTTATATCATTTCAAACTCGTTGCGTCACGAAGGTATTTGTTTTATCTCATGTGTGTAGGTACAAAGATTGACGATCATGATGTTGCACACCTTGATGAGAAAAGATTTGAGGAAGATGTTTGAAGAACAGTTTTGAGGTCTTAAAAATTTATTCATGGGAGGGTAGATTTGTATAGGCATTTTGGTTTTTGATAATTCGGATTTTTTATGTATGTATCGGCATAGACATAGGGAGAGATTTGTAAGGACATATTTTTTATAAGTCGGTTATCATTTTATTATGTCATATACACCATCGAAGAGCATTCAATAGCCATCTACATCAAAGACGAATCCGAATTAATCAAGTTCTTCATCATTCAAGACTCCCCGAAGTTTACTTTGGTAAGGTTATGTTTTAAATACCTTAACTTTCCACTTAGAGCTTTTGGGATATTTTTACAAAATATTTTCTAAGTGTTGGAGCGGACTTTTTTGTCAAAATTTCAGAATGAGTATTTTTTCTAAGTATTGAAGCGACATTAAAATAATAAGTTTTTGACGCAACAGTCGTTCGCGTGAGATAGGCATGTCGCGCGATCTCGTTCGAGAGATAGCTGTCCTTCGTTCGAGCGATATGTTAATCTCGTTCGAATGAGCACGATTTTTGAGGCGACGTGTTTTTTTTATAAAAACTCCTTCTGTGGTTTTGTTTTGTTTAAGAAGTCCCAGTGTTTTACACAACAGAAAAACTACGAAAGCAGAATTCTTTTGGCTTCTTCCTTTTGGGGTATAATCCCTTTTTGGTTTTCAATTCACAAAACTCCCATATGCTTTAGTGAATTGTTTTGGTGTTTGAAGAACACACTTTGCTGTTGTTTACTCTTGTGGGGAGGATAACCTACACCGAGAAGACTGCGTGTCTAGGATTGCGGTCCTTATGGTATAACTGCGTGTGAACCATTGCTGTTTTGTTTCTAGCCGTTGCTTTGGAAGTTTGTCGAAGACACAGTGCATTACTCTTGTGGGACAAAGAAAGATTGTATGTAACTCAATGGTCTTGTAAACTTGTTAGAGTTTTAGGAATAAAAAAGGTTTTGCCCTTCGGGGATTTTTCCTTAAACTTGTGTCGCATGCTTTATTTATTTATGGGTTGACACATGCACACACGTAGTTGAATGGTTTGGGGATGATTTAAGTTTGTTTAAAAATAGAATATAATTAAATAAGGTTTCATTGGGTCTGACAAGGCCCCGAGCCCTGATGGGTTTAACATCTACTTCTTTAAAAAGAATTGGGAGCTCATTGGGAGAGAGGTGTGTGAGGCAATTAAATTCTTCCTTGATACGGGGACTTTCTTCAAGCAGTGGAATTGTACTGCTCTGGCTTTAATCCCAAAGGTAGCTACCCCTAGAAGTATGAGGGATTTTAGACCCATCTCTTGCTGTAACACCTTGTACAAGTGTATTTCCAAAGTGATCACTTGCAGGCTAAAGAAGATGATGCCTGGCCTTATTAGTATTAATCAAGCTGCCTTTGTTGAAGGTAGATCCATTGCTGATGATATCTTGTTATTACAGGAGTTAATGAGGAATTATCATAGGGACTCTTGGCCTCCGAGATGTGCAATCAAGATTGATATTCTGAAAGCATATGATACTGTGAGCTGGGACTTTTTGATAAAGCTGTTGGCCCATGTTGGTTTCCCTTCCAAAGTCATTGGGTGGATCACCAAATGTGTGACTACTACTAGATTCTCCATTAGCATGAATGGGGAACTTAAGGGCTTCTTTCATGGGAAAAGAGGGCTCAGGCAGGGGGACCCTATCTCTCCCTACCTTTTCTTGCTTGTGATGGAGGTTTTCTCTGGGATAATTACTAAAGCTACTGAATCTGACCTGTTCAGTTTTCACCCAAGATGCAAGGAGATAGCTTTGACTCACCTAAGTTTTGCTGATGATTTAATTGTCTTTGCTGGAGGGGACACTGTTTCCTGCAGTATTGTGAAGGAGGCAATATCAAAGTTTAGCTCCTTATCTGGGCTGATGATCAACTTAGAGAAGAGCAACCTTTTCACTGCAGGGATTAATGAGAATGAGATTCAGGACATTTCAACTATTCTTGGCATTCAGCAAGGGACCCCTCCATTTCGATATCTTGGGGTTCCTCTCATCACAACTAGGTTGAAGAAGGAGGACTGCTCTCACTTAGTGGATAGAATAACAATGAGAACCAGATGTTGGACTAATAAGTTCTTGAGTTTTGCAGGTAGGCTCCTTCTAGTGAAGACTGTGATTTTCAGCATTCAAGTGTATTGGTCTAGCATTTTTATTCTGCCCAAGAGTATTATAAAGAAGATTGAGCAAATTATGAGAAATTACTTATGGAAAGGGGATGAGGCTAATAGTAAAGGGGCTAAAGTTGCGTGGGTGGATCTTTGTGTTTCTCTTGATGAAAGAGGGCTCAATATTAAATGTTTAGAGACTTGGAACACAACGGCTATGGCGAAGCATTTGTGGAATCTTTTTAGTAAGAAGGACAACTTATGGATCAAGTGGTGTAATACTTACAAGATCAAAGGAAGGAGCATATGGGCTTTGAGTATCCCAAATGATTCTTCATGGAGTTGGAGGAAAATCCTCAAGAACAGAGAGAAATTTAGAAGTCAAATCAAGACCTTCATTGGGAATGGTGCGCGTGCATTTATGTGGTTCGATTATTGGCACCCTAATGGCCCTTTACATACCCTTTATGGGGATAACATTGTCTATGACTCTGCTAGCAATCTAAAAGCTAAAGTGTCTGATTTTATACACCATTTGGAGTGGAGATGGCCTTCAAGAGTGACATGGGAGCTGAATGAAGTGAAGAATGCTACTCTTCCTACAATCCACGAGGGAAATGATACTGTTGTTTGGCTCCCATCAAATCATGGAATGTTCACCATTGCGTCCGCTTGGGAACTTTTAAAGGCCCATAAGCCTATGGTCAACTGGAGCAAGTTTGTGTGGAGTAAGGTTTGTATCCCTAAATGCTCTTTCATAACTTGGTTGGTGTTTAGGAAGGCCATCAACACTAAAGTTAAATTACATGATTGGGGAGTTTCGGTGGATGACCTGTGTGAGTTATGTGGGACTGAAAGGGAAATATATAACCATTTGTTCTCTCAGTGCAGCCTTAGTAAATGTATATGGGAGGAGGTGATGCTTAGGAACCAATATTACAGGGATACCCAGGGTCTGAATAGTGAGTTGGTTTTGGCTACTGTTAACCATTCTACGAAGACCCTTTGTGACAAGATTAGATCCCTTTCTTTTACTACCACTATCTATTGCATTTGGATGGAGAGGAATTCTAGATGCTTTAAGCATGTCTCCAATTCCCTTGATTCTATTATCAAGGGTATTGAAAACATGGTTAGAGCAAAAGCTCTCACGTGGAAAAAGGACAGAAGGAGTTTTACTAACTGGATGGCTTGTATGTACTGGAACATCCCTGAAGATAAGCTTCTAGTTTAGGCTTTGTTTGGTTCCTGCCTGGTTGGCTTGTTTGCCTGTGGGGTATGCCCTAGGGTTTTCTTGTTCTGTGGAGGGGTTTCTTCCTCTGTATATCTTTTGGCTTTTTATATATACAATTAAATTCCCCCCCCAAAAAAATAAGGTTTAATTGGAAGCTTGCGAATAATTTGAAATCGATATCACCCATCGCGTTTATTTCGGTTTTACACATTAGGATCGGGTACTATTGAAATATTTAGGTTTCTTAAGTTAGAAAATTTTCTTTGGATAGACAACTTGATGCCTAACTTTATTAACAATAGCCAAATGAGTCATGATCATCACAACATGGTTTTTACCATGAATTGATGTCAAGTTCTTAATCCTTAGGGAAAATTCATTTTTAAGGGCACTAGAACAACAGAGAATTGTATGTAATAAATGTCTCAAAAGGTTGTTTGCAATAGTGCTAAGGAGGACGAGGATGATTTATTACATAAGAGGTTGGTTATGTGAAGTTTAGGGATATTGGAAAACTTACTATAATTGAATTAGTTCGTGCCCTACCTCATTTTAAGTTGACTTATTACCGAATATGTGGTATTTTTAAAATGGGCAAAAATAATCCATAATCGACCCAAGAATTTAAACATGATGTTTACGTTTCGAGTTTTAGAGCTCTTACAGATGAAACTTGGTGGGTGTTGAAATCATATATGACCTCAGACCCACAAGTGATCCCCTCTGGACCTTAGACAAGTAAGAGGAGAGAAATGTAAAAGTTTAAGAAAATTGTTTAAAGTGGTTCGAACCTCAACTGAGGATCCTACGTCCACTGTTAAATAGCGTTTCTGCTATTTATTAGATCACAAAGGAGTTATTACAATCTAAGAGACCTCCTGGGCATTAGTTATGAGAGTCTAAGGTCTTACGGCCTGTTCAACAATCCAAAAGTCCTTAGGAAGTAACTAAAGGACTTCTCTAAGGGTTTATGAGTATTGATTTAGGGATCAACAAGGTATACAAGATATAAGATAACTGGAAATTATCCAAGTTGTAAGTATATGCTCACAAAAATGGGTTGAGAGGATACAAAGTACTGAATAAACACTTATGAATTCTAGAACTCTTTGTTCTATGGATGTATGATCACTTGAAAGTGTTAACCTCTTTGATTACTCGAGACTAGTTTTCTTTTAACCATAGCGCCTTCCTTTTATATCCAAACTCTCTAAAAAAGAATGCATGGACTATCACAACATGACTGTGGTGCCTCTGAGGTCCCACGGTGTCAACAAGGTGGTGGAGTGTTGGCCAAAGGTTTTACAATTGGTGTAAGGTAGTTATTGAGTGCATATAATGCATATGGGAGCCATCAATGCAAGTGGAGTTGAGTAGTGGAGGTAGGTGGAATAGTGTTCTTCTTTCTACTTACTTGCCAGACTAGTTGTAGGTGCTCTTTCGGAGGTCTAGGATCTTGAGAACTGGTATAGGATTGCCATAGGTTGACCTTGAGGTGTTAGGCAATGATACACCTCAGTGCCGAGGGTTAGGAAACCTTGGAAGGTCATTTCTATTCAAACTGGGCATTAGATTTGGTGGAACCTAGTGTTGTGGTCTTTGATCTTGTTTGAGGAGACTTGTTGGAATAAATAACCATTATACGAGGAATGAAGGAAGACTGAGGTCTCTGATAGTACTGTGACATATTCTGGAGATTAACAGAGGTAATGGGGACTAAGAAGTGGTTTATCTGAGGGTAGTCGAGGGGACTAAGAGTCTTGAATATACCAAGTCTTAAATAGGTTACCATCAATATCCCTTTGTTTCTTCTTACCATGATTTCAAAGGGAAACACTTATCAATTTATGCAAGTTTGGATTAGAAGGGTAACTAGCCAAGATTCATCATAATGAGAGTGTGTTAGGAAGAAGCTTGCAAGTGTCTGAGATTACTTGATGAGACGTGCATTTGAGGTTGAAAGGATTAAAACAGTTGGCCTTTAGGGCTATAAAGGAACCTTTTAGCTAATTTGAATCTTCACATCTCACCCTAGCTATATCTTCTCTTTCTAGAATTCTCCGGAGTGATCAACCCCTTCTTTCTAATCATGTCTATCGAAAATATTTCCCCCTTAAAGGTTTTGGACCCAAAATCCTTATCTGCCATTAGTCCCCATTTTCTCTACTTTTGGCTATGGAGACAACGGTTGATACTTCTGATCATATCCCTACGTGGTCAGTTCCCCCAGTACAAAGGTGATTAGCCATCAGGGTGTTCATACCCCTGATCACTAGCAGAGCTCACCCCATTTCTTGAATCTATGAGAAAAACTTGAAGGGGATTCAAAAGACCTATTAGATTATGAGCCTGTCACCCCGAGGGTATGTTCCATGGCCACCCAAAATGTGTTCTTCAATAAATGCTTCCTCCAATATGGGGCTAGGGAATAATGAGGAGCCAAATATGACATTACCCAGACCCATTTCTTCAAGATGTGCAGGGTTTAGGAAGCCCAATGATAAAGGATAAAAAGTACCTAGCTCCTAGGGTTTCCGATGTATTTAGCAGGGACAAGCAAAATGATCCTAAGAACTAAAAAGATATATTATTCTTCATAGGTGGATCCTGGGCCACCCCAGACCCCGCTGAGATAATTGGATGCCAGACTCTTCAGCGCACTCCTCTGAACACGGGTAAGTAAATTTTTTACCTCTGCTCTTATGCGTGAGTTCTCTTGACCTCTATTATGAGTTTTAAACCATTTCCTCTCTTTATTAATGGTTGATGATCTATCTCATGAGGAGGTCGGAAGGATAGCTAAGGCCCTAAAGTTGGCTTCCATACCTCTCAAGCTCATTATGATAACCAAACTCCTCTTTAACTATGGGCTGGGACCTGATCCCAAGACTTTACTTATGATGCCGCTCTTATAACTCCTAAAATTATGGTTGGGGATAGGTTGGAGTCTGAGACTTTTGTCTTTGTTCCCCAAAAGAGGAAGACAACCACTGAGGTCCCTGAGGCCTTTGAGGGTGAAGATGATCAGCCCTTTGCCAAGGCCTAACTTCCCCTAGGTTTGAAGACGTTACCCCCAGCTAACGAACCCATTTTGCTAGATTCTAAATGTTCCCCCAGTAATACCCCGTATTTTCATGGCATTTAATTATGGGATTAATTAAATTAAATTGGGATAAATTATTTAATATTAATCCAAATTTTAAAATAGATATTTACTAGCGTGACGACAGTTAGTAATTATTGGTAAGAATTATGTTTAATGTTACTTAATGAGTAAAGTAATATATGAGATTGAATTTATTAAAATTGTCGCGAGTGAATAATACGACAGTTATAGAAATTAAGCCGGGACACGCGTGTGTCGTGTCGGGACTAAATTAATGGGATAAAAACTAAATTAATTATAAGTCACCCGTATGGTCATTTCAAGTGCGCCAATGTGTTCGGAAGAGTCGAGATAGTCAGAAAAGTGTACTCAGGGGTTTAGTTTGGGTCTCAGGACGTTTTTAGGCCTAACCAGCAACCCGGGAGGGCATTTCGGTAATTTTCCATTCTAGGCCTTAATTAATGACGAAAATTGAGAGGTTATATCTGATGAAAGTAGGAGTCCTCTAGGGTTAGAAACATTGGAGCTGCACAGAGTCTAAGGACAAGAGAAGAGAGAAGGCTTCCAAGGAGGAGAGCCACCAACCTTACACCACTCTCACCAATTCCACCACCAACGCGTAGATCGGGGAACGAGGAGCGGGATCATACCCACCATTCTCTATGATTAAGACATTGAATTCCAGACAAGTATCTAAATTGCTGTTCTTTAGTTGATAACAAATCCATGCTAGTGTAGGAGATAATTATTTTATATCTCATGAAAATATAATGTTGTTTGGGAGATTATTATTACAATTTGGAGTAGGAACTATGTAAGGATGAATATCTTGCTATATGTGGGATATTAACCTCAAATTTTGATGCCCAATAGAGATAGAAATTTGGAAATTAATGGAATTCTTGAGAAAATTTGATAACTAGGGTTAAATGATAAATTCTTGAATCAATCTAATTGATGACGAATCTTGAGGAATTAATGAATGTTTTTGTCATAAATCATCCATATTAGTTTATATAGCGTTCATGATGTTTGGTTGGGAGTTTGGGACATGTTAATGGAGTATGATGATTTAAGTTAGAAGAAACCTGTAGGCTTAATATGCAGAATTCTGGGCAATAACTGCTTGGTCGATCGATCAACTCAAGAATGTCGATCGATCGACTGGATTGATCTATCGACCCCTTTTCATCGATCGATCAAATCCTCATGGAAATGAAAACTTTTTCCCCTTTTAAATGTTAATCCAATCCCAATGTGTAAGGACCTTTGGACATAATTTAAATATCATAATGGGACTTGAGAAGGACTAGTATGGTATAAGTAGGGTCCGGATAAGATTACTTTATATGAGATTTAACTGTGGGATTTCGGGATTGAGTGGGAAATCGTGCGTATGTAAAATTAGGCCTTGTAAGAATTAAGAAGGGCTTAGACCAGTAGGGTAGTGAGTGTACAGCTATTGATTTTATATTCATCAAGCGGATACACTTTGAGAGTCGATAAGTACTTAAGGATTTGCGGTAATTGAGAAAATAAAAAGAATGATTTACTTATACGTAGAACTCGGGCATTATGTGCCACTTATGGTTAAAATATTATGGGTTGTTGGCATACCTAGTTGAATAATGTATATATATATATATATATATATATATATATATATATATATATATATATATATATATATATATATATATATATATAATATTGTATGTTTGTGTGTAATCATACTCGCGCTACTTGATATCACGGAGGTTTCGCACTGGGACAGTCTTATCTCGATTGAACCTTTATGGGAGATATTGACTTGTACCCGAACATATCATCCTTGGTACAGGCTATCTGAGAATGATAGTCAGACAGTTCTAAGAGGCATGAGGGTATGTGCTGACCTCTTAGTGACTTGGAACTATGCTTCACCTCCAATATGTGTGTTTTGTCTTAATACAGTTCGAGAGTGATTTCGAACTAGTATTTCCCTTTTGTACGAGAGATACGAGAACTTGATAGCAGACTATGCCAGCACCATAGACTTATTTGCGATGCCCTATTAGTATATATATTATGAGTGATAAATATATATATCGAAAATTAATCTACTGTCCTTGTGAGTAGATAAAATGGAATAATTAATATTAAATGAATTAGGTGGCTGAGAACTTAAGTCTGTATTGAAATGAACATAACTGGCTTAATATATTCGTAATAAAAGGTTATTAGATACAAACTACGGTTATGCGATTACTTGAAACAGAATCCGGTGAAGGGAAATTGGGTTATACTAGTGAATCGGGTTAAACTAGTGAGTTGGGTTAGATTTATCTAGATTAGTTTAGTAGTACGTTAGGTATGCACACTAGTTGAGGGGCGAGAATTCCCAAGTGAGTGTCAAAGTACTAACATGTATGTAATATCAACTGGTAAGCATTTTAAATACTTGCTAAACTATTTTTAAAGCTGTTTTACACTCGGGCTCTGACTCGTTTCCTTCCATATCTTCTTTCTCTTGTATATGTATATTAATTACAGGTGCCCAGCCACAGGGGCATCAGGCTTAGATCTTTGGACCGTTGACATGCTGCAGTTGGTATGGGAGTTGCAGGTCTTTGCAGTAGACGACTCCATCCTTGTCTTCTCAGTCTTCCATTTAGTCATTATTAGACAGGGCATGTGTCGTCAATTTCCTTTTTTCATTTAGTTCAGAGAGTGACTTGTACTCTTTATTATTTTCGTATTCAGCTATTGTTGGGATTGTTTTATTTATTTCATTGTCCTGCGATTTGGGATATATTATTTGGATTGGTTAATCTAGCTTAGTTATTTCATTTGGATGATTTGGTTTTTAATATTTTTATATGTGTTCGCAAAAATGGTTTCGTATAATAAATCATAAGAATAGGTCTTAATTTATAAAATTAAATGTTTTGACACTTAGCTTAATTATTTATTAGGTGATTAATAAAAAAAATATCATTTTTCGACAGTGATGCTAAGAATGAACCAACCGGACACTTTGATTTAATTTAATAAAGGACTGATCACCCAATATTTTATCATGCGGGATGTCACAGGTGGTATGAGAGCCTCAGGTTCTTGAGTCCTTTAGGATCTGTACGGGTTATTATGCTTTCAGCTTAGTGTCCTTCGATATAGAGCCCTATCTTTAGGATTGTTGTACTCTTATTTATTCGATTACGTCTTCAGCTATTTGAGATTTGATAATCACTGCGGACTAATAAAATTCCTTCTCGTTTTAGATGCCTCCTAGATGCTCCCTGAGGGATAGAAATCCCCAGCTAGAGCAGCCAGGGAATGATGAACGCAACTGAAGTTACCGCCATAGTTGCTTAGGAGGTAAATGCATCTTTAGCAATGATGCAGTAGGCCCCACCCCATGTTCAGGCTATGGCGCTAGTTCCAGCTCAGTTTCCCACTACATGGGAGAGGGTTAGGGATGCTTTTTATAGGGCCCATCCCCCAGAGTTCTCGGGCAGTTCTGATATTGTCATCGTGAGCCAACGGAAGAAAGACATCCAGAGGCATCTTCGCATGTATGAGTGTACATACATTCAGAGATAGTTACTGGCTTCCTGCAAGCTAGCGAGGGCAGCCTTACAGTGGTGGGAGTCCACAAACACCTTGGAGGAGAGGGATAATATGACGATTAAGAGTTTTTAGGTGTTGTTTGACCGCAAATACTTTCCTTCCGCCGTGCAGACTGAGATGAGGTGAAATTTTTTAAATCTCAAGCAGGAAAATATGACTGTCGCGGAGTATGAAGAGGAGTTCACGAGAGTGATTACTATTATGCCAGATGAGGCACCTACCGAAAAGAAGAAGATTCATGTATTCATAGATGGTTTGACCTGGAGGATTCACCAACACCTCTTGGGTAATCTGCCGTTGGGTACTTATACTAATGTACTCAAAACCGCCCTATTACATTTTCAAAACCACCACTTCCACCAACAGGGGAGCAAACGAGCCGGGGAGTCCAGCCAACAGGCCGAACAGGAGATAGTAGTGCTAGTGGGGCACCAACAGCTTAGGGGCAGGTCCATCAGGGTGAGCAAAGTTCCCACCAGGGGGACCCTTCTAAGTGATTCCTACCTGGTGACTCGAGGCAGGGACATGGGGTCTATAGACAGGACCACCAGGGCCAGTCTGATCATCAGGGCCAATATCATTATCAGCAGGGCCAACAACGGTATCAGCAGGGCCAGTGGAGGGGTGGTAACGACCATCAGGGCCGAGAATAATAGGGACAGATGGGAGGAAATTTTAGGGGCAGATGCTTTGGTTGTGTCAAGAATGGACATAGACGTCTGGATTGCCCCGAGAGGGACAGAACCCCGCAGCAGTAGGGTGGCTGTCAGGAGCCATAGAGACCGATCTTCCCAGCTGCCCTCCCAACACCACCTCACATGCCGGACTTACCATCCATCCCATCCATCCCAGTTCAGCAGAGACAATTCCAATATGGACGTGTTTATAACGTCCACCAGGCAGCAGCACCGCAGGCGCCACCCACAGTTAAGGGTAAGTTTTCTATCCATGGTACTATAGGGCACATTTTATTTGACACCGGGGAATCACATTTCTTCATAACCACTAGTTTTGCACGGGCTACAGGGTATTAGTCTCGACAGAGAGTACAGTGACATGTGTAGACTCACCATTGGTTAATGGTTCATTGATTTTCTTTATATGCCGGGGAGTAGGTATAGAGATTGGGAGTCTGATTTTTCCTGCAGATATGCTAATCTTAAATATGCATGAGCATGATGCCATTATTGGCATGGATTGGATTGCTGCTTATAGATCAATGATAGACTATTACAGTAAGAGTATTATTTTTTCTATTTTGGGTCAAGAGATGTTCCTAGTGGCGATGCCTCATCCTGAGGGAGGATCGTCCACCCATTTATATTATATAGAGGAGGGGACCTCTAAGGATATAGTGATTCCCATTGATACCATTCCCGTAGTTCGCAAGTTTTTCAACGTGTTCCAGGAGATACCAAGACTATCGCCTAGTCGAGAGATAGATTTCATTATAGATTTGATGCTGATAACTTGGCTGATAGCCCGAGCACCATACCGTATAGCTCCAGTTGAGATGAGAGAGGTACGTGATCAAATTGAGAAGTTATTGGGACAGGGCTTCATCCGTAGGAGTACCTCACCTTAGGGTGATCCTGTGCTGTTTGTGAGGAAAAGAGATGGGTCATTGAGGTTGTGTCTGGATTACCGAGAGTTTAATAAAGTCACGATAGAGAATAAGTATTCGTTGCTGCGAATCGATGACTTGTTCAACCAATTGAGAGGAGTTGCCTTCTTCTCAAAGATAGACTTGTGGTCGGGATACCATTAGTTACAAATTAGGGAGCAGGATGTGTCAAAGACTACTTTCTTGGTGCGTTATGGATCTTACGAGTTTCGGGTTATGCCGTTCGGGCTAACCAATGCTCCATTCGTGTTTATGGAATTAAAGAACAGGGTGTTCAGAATGTTCCTGGATTAGTTTGTCATTGTCTTCATAGATGACATCCTGATATATTCCCAGACTAAGGAGGTGCATGCCGAGCATTTGAGATGGGTCCTTCAAACTCTGTGAGAGCATCAACTATATGCTAAGTATGAGAAGTGCGGGTTTTGTATACCAAAGGTCTAGTTCTTAGGGCACATTGTTTTCCGCCAGGGGGATATCAGTGGATTCGGGAAAGGTGTTCGCAATGAGGGAGTGGGGGTAACCCACAACACCATCAGAGATCCGTAGTTTCTTAGGATTGGTAGGGTACTACAGGCCGTTCATTCGAGGGTTTTCAAAGATAGCGGGTCCATTGACTAATCTGACTCGCAAGGGGGTACCGTACGTATGGGATGACGCTTGTTAGTTAGCTTTCGATGAGCTAAAGGATAAGTTGATTTCGCTACTAGTCCTTGCTTTACCCAGGCCAGGAGTAGAGTACATGGTGTATACTAACGCTTCTATATAGGGATTTAGTAGATAACTTCAGCAAGAGGACCAAGCTATAGCTTATGCCTCCCGTAAGCTTAAGCCTCACGAGAGTAATTACCCCGCCCACGACTTGGAGCTAGCAGCTGTCGTGTTTGCCTTCTAGATTTGGAGACACTACTTGTTGGGGGAGAAATTTCACCTGTTCAAAGACCACAAGTCACTGTAATACTTGTTCACTTAGCGGGAGTTGAACATGCGTCAGCACAGGTGGCTGGAGTTTGTGAAGGATTACCAGTTCGAGATACAGTACCACCCGGGGAAGGCTAATGTAGTTGCTGATGCATTGAGCTGTAGGCCAGTAGGTGAGGTGGCAGATGTGTGGAAGGCGAAGTGGAAAGAGTTGGGACATCAAGAGGCAGTGGCCCGTTCCTTTATGTCCGTAATGACTGTCACACTAGAAATTATTACGAGAGTGATCCATGACCAAGCAGATGATTCGTTTTTCCAGGATCAGATTATACGGTTTCTAGCCGAGGGAACGGAGTCCTACTCAGTGAGTTTAGATGGAGGATTGTGATTTAATGGGAGGTTAGTGGTCCCAGAGGGTGAGTACTTGCATCATGAAGTGATGATAGAGTCGCATGGATCTCAATTTTCAGTACATTTTGGAGGGGATAAGATGTTCCAAGATATGAGGCGACAGTACTGGCGGAGTGGGATGAAGAAGGACATTGCGAAATTTGTGTCCAAGTGTGACATCTGTCAGCTGGTAAAGGTGGACCATCAGAGTCCTCCAGGGTTACTTCAGCCGCTAGAGATCCCTATATGGAAATGGGAGAACGTTTCCATGGATTTCATCATTGGGTTGCCGATATCACAACGGGGTCACGATTCTATATGGGTAGTGGTGGATTGTTTGACCAAGATAGCGCATTTTCTGCTGGTATGGATAGACTACAATACTGGACAGTATGCCCAGTTATTTATTACTGAGATAGTGAGGTTGCGTGGGGTCCCCCTGCATATCGTGTTTGATAGAGACAAGATTTTTGTGTCACGCTTCTGGGAGAGCTTTCAAGAGGCTATGGACACCGAGCTACGATTGAGTATGGCGTATCACCCGCAGACAGATGGGCAGAGTGAGCGTACTAATCAGATGCTGGAGGATATGCTATGCATGTGTGTCCTTGATTTTGGAGGAGGATGGGAGCAGTACCTTCCTTTGGTGGAGTTCACTTATAATAAATCCTACCAGTTTACGATTGATATGGCCCCTTTCGAGTCGTTGTACGACATACCTTGTCTAGAGGTGGGGTTTAGGAGACGTCAGCCAGGATTGAGTTAATCAGGAGTCACATTCAGGTATCCCAAGATAGGCATAAAAGCTACATCGATGTAAAGTGGTTCTTCAGGGAGTTTAGTGTGGGGGACCAGGTACTATTGCGAGTGTCTCCCTATGAAAGGAGTGACGAGGTTCAGAAAGAAAGGGAAATTGGCTCCGAGGTACGTAGGACCATTTCCCATTATAGGAGGATTTGACCAGTGGCATACAGACTTGGGTTGCCAGAGCACTTGCACCGTATTCTTGATGTGTTCCACATTTCGTCGTTGAGGCGGTACCTTCAGTATGATTTGGCCCACACTCATATTGCGATTAATGAGATTGATTTGCAGCTCGACAGTTCTTATGAGGAGAGACCAGTGGATATCCTAGACCATAGTGAGAGGAGATTGAGATAAAAGGTAGTCCCACTTGAATGGGTTCAGTGAGAGCATCATAATGTAGAAGAGTCCACTTGAGAGCGCGAGTCAGATATGCGCGAAAAGTATCCGGAGTTATTTTTACCAGGTATACCTTACTTTCCCAATTTCGGGATGAAATTCCGTTATTAGGGGGGAAGTATGTAATACCCCGTATTTTTATGACATTTAATTATGGGATTAATTAAATTAAATTGGAATAAACTAATTTAATATTAATTCCAATTTTAAAATAGAGATTTACTAGTGTGATGAGAGTTAGTAATTATTGGTAAGATTATATTGAATATTAATTAATGAGTAAAGTGATATATGAGATTGAATTTATCAAAATTGTCGCGAGTGAATACTACGACAGTTATAGAAATTAAGCTGGGACTCGTGTGTGTCATGTCGGGATTAAATTAATGGGATAGCAACTAAATTAATTATAAGTCACCCGTATGGTCATTTCGAGTGCGTCAATGTGTCCGGAAGGGTCGAGATAGTCAGAAATGTGTATCCAGGGGTTTAGTTTGGGTCTCGGGACGTTTTTAGGCCTAACCGGCAACCCAAGAGGGCATTTCGATAATTTTCCATTTTAGGCCTTAATTAATGACGAAAATTGAGAGGTTATATCTAATGAAAGTAGGAGTCCTCTAGGTTTAGAAACATTGGAGTTGCATAGATTCTAAGGAAGAGAGAAGAGAGAATGCTTCTAAGGAGGAGAGCCACGAACCCTACACCACGCTCACTAATTCCACCACCAATGCGTAGATCGGGGAACGAGGAGCGGGATCATACCCACCATTCTCTATGATTCAGACTTTGAATTCTAGGCAAGTATCTAACTTGCTATTCTTTAGTTGATAACACATCCATGCTATGCTAGTGTAGGAGATAATTATTTTATGTCTCATGAAAATATAATGTTGTTTGGGAGATTGTTATTGCAATTTGGAGTAGGAACCATGTTAGGACGAATATCTTGCTATATGTGGGATATTAACCTCAAATTTTGATGCTCAATATAAATAGAAATTTGGAAATTAATGGAATTCTTGAGAAAATTTGATAACTAGGGTTAAATGATAAATTCTTGAATCAATCTAATTGATGACGAATCTTGAGGAATTAATGAATGTTTTTGTCATAAATCATCCATATTAGTTTCTATAGCGTTCATGATATTTGGTTGGGAGTTTGGGACATGTTAATGGAGTTTTGATGATTTAAGTATGAAGAAACCCGTAGGCTTAATATGCAGAATTCTGGGCAATAACTGCTTGGTCGATCGATCGACTCCTCCTGAAAGTGGAAACTTTTTCCCCTTTTAAATGTTAATCTAATCCCAATGTGTAAGGACATTTGGACATAATTTAAATATCATAATGGCACTTGAGAAGGACTAGTATGGTATACGTAGGGTCCGGGTTAAATGACTTTATATGAGATTTAATCGTGGGACTTTGGGGGTATAAATTAAGTGGGAAATCTTGCATACGTGAAATTAGGTCTCGGGCATTATGTGCCATATATGGTTAAAATATTATGGTTCATTGGCATACCTAGATGAATAATATGTATATATATATATATATGGGTGCATGTATATATATATAATATTGTATGTTTGTGTGTAATCATACCCGCGCTACTTGCTATCACGGAGGTTCCGCACCGGGAGAGTCTTATCTCGATTGGACCTTTCTGGGAGATATTAACTTGTACCCTAGAACATATCATCCTTGGTACAGGCTATCCGAGAATGATAGTCAGTCGGTCCTAAGAGATGTTAGGGTATATGCTGACCTCTTAGTGACTTGAAACTATGTTCGCCTCTAATATGTGTGTTTTGTGTTAATACAGTTCGAGAGTGATTTCGAACTAGTATTTCCCTTTTGTACGAGAGATACGGGGACTTTATAGTAGAGTATGCCTGCACTATAGACTTATATGGGGTTCCCTATTAGTATATATATTATGAGTGATAAATATATGTATCGATAATTAATCTACTGTGCTTGTAAGTAGGTAAAATGGAATAATTAATATTAAATGAATTAGGTGGCTGAGAACTTAAGTCTGTATTGAAATGAACATAATTGGCTTAATATATTCGTAAGAAAAGGTTATCAGATACAAACTATGGTTATGCGATTACTTGAAACAGAATCCGGTGAAGGGAAATTGGGTTAGACTAGTGAATCGGGTTAGACTAGTGAGTTGGGTTAGCTTTATCTAGATTAGTTTAGTAGTATGTTAGGCATGCACACCAGTTGAGGGGTGAGAATTCCCAAGTGAGTGTCGAAGTACTAACATGTATGTAATATCAACTAGTAAGCATTTTAAATACTTGTTAAACTATTTTTAAAGTTATTTCGGGCTATGACCCGCTTCCTGCCATCTCTTCTTTCTCTTGTATTGTATTACAGGTGCCCAGCCACAGGGGCGTCAGGCTTAGATCTTTGGGCCGTTGACGTGCTGCAGCTGGTATGGGAGTTGCAGGTCTTTGTAGTAGACGACTTCATCCTTGTCTTCTCTTTCTTCCATTTAGTCGTTATTAGATAGGGCATGTGTCGCCCATTTCCATATGTCATTTAGTTCAGAGAGAGACTTGTACTCTTTATTATTTCAGTATTCAACTATTGTTGGGATTGTTTTATTTATTTTCTTATCCTACGATTTGGGATATATTATTTGGATTGGTTAATCTTGGTTGGTTATTTCATTTGGATGATTTGGTTTTTAATATTATTATCCGTGTTCGCAAAAATGGTTTCGTATATTAAATCATAACAATAGGTCGTAATTTATAAAATTAAATATTTTGACACTTAGCTTAATTATTTATTAGGTGATTAATAAAGATTTTTTTTCGACAATAATGCTAAGAATGAACCAACCGGACACTTTGATTTAATTCAAGAAAGGACTGATCACCCGGTATTTAATTAGGCGGGGTGTCACCCACCCTTTAAGTAGCTTGGAGCTCTCTTTATGAAATTATCCTCACTCGTAGTTCTCTAACAACGAACTCTGATTCATTGCTAATCCAGTAGATGAATTGGATGAATGGAGGATGGCTAGGTGGATTTCCAAAGAGATTCCTGCTAAGAATATGGTCAGTAAGATGAAGAGGTCCAAGACTACCAAACATCTAAATTTCAACACCTATGTGGCTCTTTGAATTTATGGAGTCAAGCTATTGGACGAGGTAGATATAAGTTCTGATCCAGGTGATGGCTTAGTGTTGGAGCTTAAGAAAACCTTACCCTTGCTGCAAGTAGAATCAGAGGTAGTTGGGACATCTAGGGAAACTCAAAATGATCCTTTTATTATAGGGGACTTACAACACCTAGTCTCAAGAATTAATGAAGCCTTACGTGATCCCCTTCCAAAAGGGAAGGCTATGACAATGTCCCCCCATAAGGAATAGGGTCTAAAAGAGGTAGCTTAGGTATCAGGTCAACCCAAAGAGCCTACTTCTATGGTGAGGGAAAAAGGACTTTTAGCCTCAAGAGTTGAGGGATACTCGAGGCCTCCGTCCGTAGAAGAGCTTAACTCCTATGCATCTATTGCGAATGCACTCCATTTATTGGAAAAAATAAATTCTTTGGAGATGATAGGCCAGTTGAGGGTCCGAGGGGCCTCTGCTAATGTTCATGAGCTCATCCATTTGTCGAGCAATGTATTTTCATATCTTTTTTTGTCTTTTTGTTAGCAGCTTTTGTCTTGGTCTATTTCGTTCTTATATTTTTATCCTTTTCTTGCAGGCTCGACAATTAACAGATGCTCTCACAAATGATGTCGTGGTAGTCTAAAGAGTATGTAATAAGGCTATAGATATGTCTGATATATGTTACCTCATCTAACTAGATCTAAATCAGATAATTACCAAATAGCGGCTGAAGTTGGCTTCTTTAGAGGGGGAGAGGATGGATCTGAGGTCCAAAATAACCTTGTTGGAGTAGGACAAACTCTTAAATAAGAAGACCCAGAGGAAAAGTACTTCCCTCTTGGCTGTAAATAAGAAGACCCAAATGCCCATGCTATGGTTTATATTGAGCACAAAGTGATAGTGGAGGCACTTCACAGTCAAGCCCTCAAACTTCAAAGTACTCAGGGGAGGATGCTTTGGGATAAAAAGGATATGGAACCTTTATAATATAAACAAACGTTAGATCTTAATGATGTGAAAGACCTTATAACCTCTAAAGGTCAGGAGTCGCATAACGAATATTCCCGAGATCATGGTGAAGCATACTTAGCTCTAAGAAAAGATTAACGCCATTATGAAGAGCAAGATGGATGCCTATTTTGAGTTTGATCCCTTTAAGAAGCTTCTCTTCCAAAAGTACTAATCTTGTTTTGAGGCTTATAAGGCTAAGGTCCAGGAGCTCTTTCCTAATGTGGATGTTTCCGGCCTATTTTCTAAAGCCCATCATTTTGGTGAAGAGAGATGAGAGGATGAGAGCAGTAGTGGTGATGATACTGACAAAGTTTCTACCTCCCAGTACAAGAAAGAGAAAAAACTCTAAAGAAAGCCTCTTAATCCCAGCCCCAATTAAGCCCCCCTCCAAAAAAGTGAATCACTTGTTGACCCCACCAATCTCAAGCGCTAAAGAGGCTTTTATGTATTTTTTGGTTTTTTCTTCTTAAGTGTTTTGGTTGTGGGCCCTTTAAATGTAATCTCTCAAATCTTTTGTCAATGATAATGGCCCTATTTTAGCAATTTTAACTTCTATACTTATTTTTGTAATAATTCTCTTTACTTCATAGTTGCTTTACTTTTGCTTTGCTAAGGAATTTTCGCATAACATTCGCCTACCTAAGGTCTGCCAGTAGGCAGTGAACCTTGGCCCCCAAGATTTCTTGGTAAAGTAAAATAATCTGAGTATCAAGTTTGTTGAAGTTGATATGAGGATCCTAAGACCTTTGTCATATTCTTGTGAAGTTTTTAAAGTCAAGACTGAGGTTCTGTGATGGTTTATTAGATCTTCGAACCATTGAGTGATTGATACTTGTACTCTTTAGGACTGATGGGCCAAATTTTTTGTACAAACACTTATCCCCCAGAAGTTTTGGGAATAAGAGCCAAAGAATAAATCTATTGAGGGTCATAAGACCTTATATTTGGAATTCCAACTTGAAATCTATTCCTTAAAGGGTCCTAAGATCCCTGAAACATGTTTTCAAAATCTAAAGTCCCATACATGGTCATGAGACCTCTGTACTTAGAAAAATTTGAACCCGAAGTCCCACAAAGGGTCATAAGGCATATGGACTTAGAAAATCTGAAACATGAAGTCCCATAAAGGGTCAGACGACCTTAAACTTAAGTAATTTTTGAATTCGAAGTTCCACAATGGGTCATAAGATCTTTGAGCTTGGATAATTTGAAACCTAAAGTACTAAAAATTATCATAAGACCTTTGAACCTAAGTAAATTTTAAAGGTTGTACGGGGCTGAAAAGCCTTTGGACCTTAGCCTCCTAAGAGAAGGACATCATGAGGTTCCATCAAAGATCCTAAGACCACTAAACTTTAGGCTTTGCACCTTTGTTTATGAAACTATATTTTTTGGCAATTTTTTGCACTTGAACACTTAGCCCATTGTTTTTGAAAAAAATGAAAGTTTTATCTCGAATTTTATAGCTAAAAGAGATACTTGGCACTTGGTATTTTTTCACAAGTGAGTTAAACAAGATTTGGCTAAGGTTTTTATATATTTGTGTAACATTGCCCATTTGAAAACATTTTTTAAGTGCGTAAAAAGCCTCTGGGCCTACTTTTGTTGGGTCTTGGACCTTAGCCAGTTTGAATGGGATCAAAGATGAAAACCTTGATGATTCCTTTAGTCTTTTTTAGGTCCTTAGACCTTTGTCTATTTTCCTGAGGATGCATGGAGCTTAGCCAAGTTTGGTGCACTATTATGAGCTGAATGTTATGGGCCCTTAGAACTTAGTCAGTTTGAATAGGATCAAAGTGAAAACCTCAATAATTCCTTTAGTGTTTTTTGGGTTCTTAGATCTTTAAATGTGCTTCTTGGGTCATTTGGACTTATGAACTATAGTCTTTTTTTTTGGGTCCTGAGACCTTTGACTATTAGTCTTAAGCCAAGACTGGAGTCCTTGAAACTTGAGTTTTGGGTCCTGAGACCTTAGGTGGTAGAGCCAAGGCTGAATTCCTTGTAACTCTTAAAGAATACTTATACTGAATACATAGTGGGTAACAAAAATATTCTTTTCATTTCATTTGAGCATTAAATACATAATTGATAATATATTTTGAGGTGTTCAACGTTCTAGGGGTGAGGAAGTTCATATATTACCAAGTTTTTGAGATAGTAACAACCTGACCTTGCAATTTTGGTCACCACATATGGGCCTTCCCATTTGGTGCCCAACTTCCCTTCTCTTGGATTCCTAGTCGCAATGGTGACTTATCTTAAGACCAAGTCACCCACTTTGAATTATCTGTGGTGAACATTCTTGTTAAACTAGGAGGTTATCCTTTGCTTGTATGTAGCCATTCAGATTAAAGTATTTTCCCTTTTTTCCTCCAGCTTATCTAGATATATTTTATGACCATCATCATTGGCCTATGGTTCAAATTGGGCTACCCTCTGCGTAAGAACTTCAACCTATATTGGGATCGCCTCTTCAGTGCCCAAAGTTAGGGAGAATGGATTTTCCCCTATTAGACCTCTGATGTAAGACCAAAAGATGCTTGGAAGTTCGTCAACCCACAACCCTTTAGCGTTTTCTAACATCTTCTTTAGATTGTGGAAGATGGTTATATCGTTGAACTCAAATTTTCCATTAGCTAAGGATGGCCTGGAGAGGAGTTGTGGTTGGCTATGCCATAGTTTGGGCAGAACTCTCTAAAGTTTGGGTTTTTGAACTATTTTCTATTATCTGAGATGATGTCCTTGGGCAAGACAAACCTGCAGATGATATTTTTCCAGATCAAGTTAGTAGTATTCTTCTCTGTGATGGTGGTTTAGGGATCATCCTCACCCCACTTGGTGAAGTAATAAATGTCCACAATATAAAACTTGTTTTGTCCTTTGCTGAGGGGAAAAGGTCATAATAAATCCACTCTCCATTGAGCAAAGGGCCATTTACTTAGAATAAGAGCCTTATTATTTACTAGATGCTTTAGTACAATAGAGAACCTTTGACATTTGTCATAATGTTGAACTAGGTCCTTGGATTCCTTTCCCAATGTTGGCTAGACCTTATAGGCTAAAGGTCTTTAGGATTGTATACACACTACAAACACCTTCGTGGAGGTCTTTAAGAACATAGATGGCCTCTACTAGTTTGAGGCATCTCTGAAGTGGTAAACAATATTCTTTCTTGAATAATACCCCAACTTCGATGTAGTATCTCGAAGTCAGAGACTTCATCTATTTGGCTTGGAGTTTATCTTTGGGCAAGACCCCATCTCTGAGGTAAGCCTTGATGGAAGTGATCCAGTTTGAGATTTGGTCAACCTTTGAAACATTGATCTGAAGTTGAGTGATGCTTGGTTAGTATAAAGTGACAACTAGGACCTCTGGATCTATCTATCTGATGAGGCCACTTGTGCAAAGTGGTCAACCTTTGAATTATTTTCTTGGGGGACCCTACGGATGAAAAATATGGGGATTCTCTGGATGAGGTGCTTACAATGGTCAAGTAATATACTATTGTATCACCTTTTCCCTCATAGACCTTAGTGACATGGTTAACCACCAGTTGAGAGTCTCTAATGGCCTCCACCTGTTGTGTTCTTAAATGGATGGCTATGCCTAAGCCTCCCACAAACGGTTCATACTCCGCTTTATTATTAAAGGTATTTAATTTAAAATGAAGAGCAAGAGATATGGTACCTCCTTTTGGAATTGCCAAATGAAGTCCAACTCTGCTGATTGATCTATTTGAGGGGACATCTATGTGCAAGACCCATGAGGGAGAGTGGTGATCTATCTCTTAGAACAACGGATGCTTAGGATTTTCGAGCACTGTTGTGACTTCTATTGTGCTTGTTTATGAGCCCTTGTACTATTCTTCTACCTCTTCCAGGTTGCATAATTTTGCTAAGAAGTCAGATGAGGTCTGATCTTTGATGGTGCTTCACGGTTGATACCTAACATCAAACTCTTCTAAGTCCACTAACCACTTAACAAGACTATCTAAGGTATTTGGCTTGTGGATGATCTATTTAAGGGGATGATCGGTTATGACTACCATTGCATGATATTAGAAATAGTGCCTCGGATGTCTGGCTGAGATAATGAGGCAGAGGCAGAGCTTATCCATCTTTGGATATTTTCTTTCATCCCCTTGCAGAGCTCGACTGATATAGTACACAGGGTATTGAACCCCAAACTCTTCCCTGATTAGATCTGAGCTAACCTTGGTTGGTGAAGCAACAAGGTGTAAGTTTAAATCTTCACCAGTAATGGTTTGAGACAGCAGTGATAGGGACTCCAGATACTTTTTGAGGTTCTAGAAGTCTTCCTCAACTCCAGGAGTACATTCAAAGGCCTTCTTGAGTATTTTGAAGAAGAACAAACACCTTTCCTTAGCCTTTGAAACAAATCGAATAAGGGCAACAACTCTCTTAGTTAGTATCTTGAACTCTTTGACTATTCTTGGAGACTTCATGTCTAGAAAATCTTGAATTTTCTCTAGATTGGCCTCTATGACTCGCTTGGTGACCATGAACCCTTGGAACTTACCTCAAGCAACCCCAAAAGCACATTTCTTTGGGTTTAGGCTCATTTAGTTCCGTATAAGGACATCAAAGGTCTCCTTGAGGTTATGCACATTAGCTGAGCCCAATGAACTTTTCATTAATCTTTCATTAACATATACCTCCATGGTCTTACCAAAAAGGTCCTTGAAGATGGAGTTCACCACCCTCTAATAGGTTTCATCTACATTTTTTAGTCTGAAAGGCATAACTTTGTAACAGTGGGTACCTTTATTTGTAATAAATGAGGTCTTTTACTCATGGAAATGGGCCATTTTGATTTGGTTGTATCCAAAGTATGCATCCATGAATGAGAGGAGCTCATAGCCACCTATGGAGTCTACCAAGGTATCAATCTGAGGTATAGGATAATTTTTCTTAGGGAATGCCTTGTTGAAATTAGTGAAGTAATTGCACATTCTCTAATTTTTATTGACTTTAGGTAAAATCACCACGTTGGCGAGCCATTTTGGGTACTTGAACTCTCTAATGAAGTCAGTCGCTAAGAGTTTATGGCTTCGGTCAACATTGAGGTGGTGAACCATGACCTCAGTATCCATACCGATAATGCCTGAGTGTCTCCAGGAGAAGACATCTTTATTTTCCCTTAGGAACTGAATGAGATCTTCTCTAAGAGATGAGATTAGGCCAGCACTGCCCTAATTTGAACTTCCTTGGTTAGATCCTCCACATCAATGTATACGGTGATAGAACCTCTACTGGATCACCTCTTTGCTTTTTTTTCCTCATCTCGTGGGTCTAAGGAATGAAGGAAGACTGAGGTCTTCGATTGTACTATAGAATTTTTAGGAGATCAATGGAGGTCTTGGGGACCAAACAGTGGTCTATCTGAGGTTAGGGGTCAGCCTTGAGATTCTTTTTTTTGAGTGAGGGTAGTCGAGGGGACTAAGAGTCTTTTATATAATAAGTGTTATGTAGGTTATCGTCAGAATCGTGGGTCTAATGTTGGAGAGTTAGGGGTAAGCCCTATATCCTCGTGAATGTAGATGATTACTCTAGGATCAAATTTGTAGGTATTTTACGTAGTAAGTCCAATGGGTATACAACTCGAAAATATGAAAGGTTGCACTATCATTAGAATTCGTAAGGACCATGGGAAAGAATTTTAGGGAATAAGAATTCCGAAGTGGTGTAGTGATGTAGGGATGCACCATGAATTTTGCCCCTAAAAGACCTCAATAGAATGGGATTGTTGAATACAAAAATCAAATAATACAAGATATGGCAATTTCCATGTTCATATGGGAGGGTGTGCCTAAGAGGTTTTGGGAGAAGGTGGTAAGCACAACATGTCATACAACAAACCGTGTCTATAGGAGGTATAGTGCTAATAATACCAATTATGATATTTGGAAAGGTAAGAAACCCACAATTTAGTATTTTAATGTTTTTAGAATCAAATTTTATATACTCAAGGATCAAGATTATTTGACTAAGATTGACTTTAGGAGAGAAATTAGGATCTTTCTCGGCTATTTCATAAATAGTCCGGCCTACCGCATGTATAATTATTTGGTTCAAAAGACGATGGAGTTGGTAAATGTTGTCATCGATTATAAGGACTCCTTTGCATTTAACGAGGATAATTTTGAAAACCCAGTTTCTTTATTTCCTTAAGTTGAAGAAGGAAATAAAGAAGAAACGTATGAGTGTGTAGAGGTTCCAACACCACCACAAGTGGATGACCCACCTCCTTGGGTAAAAAAGGATAACCCTACTTCCAAAATAATTGGTAGTCCTAATGTTAGAGTTAATACCCATTATAAAGAAGTTAACTTTTTTTTATACTTCTACTCTCGAACCCAATAATGTGAATGAATCCTTATTAGACGAAATATTGGGTCAGTGATATATGGGATGAATCAGACCAATTCACAAAACTAGATGTTTGAAATCTAGTTCCTACGTCAAAATATGTTCATATCATTGGTACCAAATAGATATTCAAGGAAAATTATGAAGAAAAAGTTATCTTTTTGCGTAATAAGGCTAGGATAGAGGCTCAAGGATACACTCAAGTTGATGAGTTTTTTTGTCTCGATTGCTCTGTTAGATTTGGGTCGCTTCCTCTTGGGTATATCACATGCCTTAGATTGAATTGAAGTTCCATCAAATGGATGTGAAGATTGCATTTCTAACACTACATCAAAAAGGCCAAATTGTCACCTTTTAACCGGCCAACCTTGTCATGGTCATTGACCGTGACAAAAAAACATGCATTTTTTTATCACGGTCAAAGATCGTGACAAGTCCGTGATAAAGGCTTGTCACGGTCATTGATCGTGACAATTGTTTTAGGGTTTGTCACGATCTTTAATCATGATAAAACTTATCACGGTCAAAGACCGTGATAGGAACGTGACAAGTTAAATGAACTTGTCATGGTTTTGACCGTGACAAGTCCGTGACAAAAACAATTGTCACCCTCAGACTTGTCATGGTCAATGACCGTGATAATCCGACAGTTTTGGTATAGTGTAAGTGGTACTCTCCAAAAGAGAGTCTATGTGTCACAACTGAAAGGCTTTGAGGGACCTAAGTTTTCTATATATGTTTATCACCTTAAAAAAGCATTGTATGGCCTTCAACAAGCTTTGAGATCTTGTTATGAGAGACTTAGCTTGAATGTTATTGGAAAAGGTTTCGACATAGGAAGTGTGGATAAGACTTTGTTTTATAAGTTTTGTGGGAAGGATATAGTGATTGCCTAAGTCTATGTAGACGATATTGTGTTTGGCTCCACTAATGAAGACCTTGCTCATAGCTTTTGATTGCTAATGCAAAAGGAATTTGAAATGATCTTGGTTAGGGAACTCAACCTTTTCCTTTATTTGCAAGTTAATCAAATAAAAAGTGGAACATTTATTTCATAATCAAAATTTGCAAAAGACTTTGTGATGAAATTTGATCTCGACTCTTTGAAGCATAAACTGTGACAACCCGAATATAATTATGATAAATTATGTTTAAATAATGATTAGATTATGTGATATGGATAATATGTTATTAGTATATATAATATTAAGTCATTATATTTAGTATAATCCTATCTTCATAAAGCATGAAATATTGAATTAGTCAAACACCAAATTTTGAAGTTTTCGGTAAGAATTTTCATGTTGGAGGCTAGTTTTGGCCATTATAATATAATAATTCACTTGAGGTATTAGATATTTGTAGATATATGAGTTAGGTTTGTAACACAATAAACGGTGCATCAAACGAACATCCGAGGGAGAAGATATTGTCTTTTTACGAATAGGGGGTAAAATAGTCATTTAGCCTTAAATGATATTTTGTCTTATATGACGCCACATGTTATATTTTGATTAGACCAAGGGGGGTGCCCTTATGCCGACTTATAAACCTTTAATTAATCTCTTCCTTCATCATATTTCAGCCATGGAAGAGTTTTAACCTAAGGAAAGAGAATTTTGAAGTTTAGGAAGTAGGTGTGAGGATAAATTGAAGAAAAATTCATAGAAATTTACGTAAAAGCCCCTAAGGTAATTCCATACATAAATCTTGTTTATTTTTTTTGTATTAATGATTTAAATGATATAAATAATCACTTTTTTTACTGAAATTCCATGTCTTGATGTGTACTTATGGATAGATGCAAGTTTAAGCAAACTTGAATGTGTAAACCCTTGAAATTGTTTCGTTTGGAAATTTTGTGTATTTAAACTTCCATATCTTTTTGTATGATTACTGGAATTGATTGATTCTAATTGTAGATTAAAATATGCTCATATATGTATATCATATCAGAAAATCAAGTCAAAATACCAATAAATGAATCTTGGGTGATGGTTTGAAGTTCGAATATGAAATCTGCCCCAAAGGAGTAAATATGCATACCATATGTTTGATGTTTTGCTTGACATAGAAAATGAACTCTAAAAATTATGAAATTTTAATCTTGAATTATTCAATATGTTTTCTGAAATTGGGTGAAATATCATAAAAAGTTATGATGTATAAAAATAATGAAAATTCTTGGAAGATGACTGAATGATATAGGAGCCTATACGACGGATTTGCTATGTAGTAAAGAAATGGGCATATCTTGCTCTAGGAAACTTGGAATGATGTGTCGTCTTTTGTGTTGGAAACCTAATATGGTAAGGATTGATTTACCAAGAAGAATTAAAGTAGTTTTGGGATATAATTTGAATATTTTAGATATCATAACCTGAATCTAGATGGGACTTCATTTGTGATGAATGATTTGAATATAATCATATGATGCTTATGAATTGAGTTATGTTGAAGTTATTATTTGAATTTTTAATATTCTTATGATGATACTAATATTGTAAGAATAAAAAAACAAAAGAAGAACCGACTGAACAAGATTCAAATAAAGGAAAAGGGAAAGCTTGTTAAATTTCCAAGGTCAGTGTACATCTGATTGTTTCACATATAGATATGAAAATTATATGCTTGTTTCACAATCTAAGAGCAGGATTTGTTTGGATATTAAATTATCCAGGATTGGTTTGAATACTTCAGTATTTAGGATATGTTTGGATATTCAAATATCCAGAATTTATTTGGGTCTTATGATCCAGGAATATAATTGGACAAAGATCCAATGATTTGTTGGAACTTATGTTCCAGGATTTGTTATTGCCAATGGGCAGGATTATTTGGATTTTATATCCATAGATTTGATATAGAACTGTTAATTCATTGTAGGGAAGGATTACCTCACTAAGCTTAATGCTTATCGTTTATATTTTAATGTTTTCAGGTTTGTACAATGCCAGTTAGGATACCATATAATGGGAAATTTTGAGAATTTCACCGATAGAGAGAGTTGGGGTTTAAATAGGGGATTTTGTCATTGTCACACTGAAGATTTTGATACACTCACACATTGTATATATTGCGTTAGCATGGGTTGATTTGATGTTTGTAATAGT
Source organism: Sambucus nigra (assembly GCA_949130495.1). Classification (NCBI taxonomy): domain Eukaryota; kingdom Viridiplantae; phylum Streptophyta; class Magnoliopsida; order Dipsacales; family Adoxaceae; genus Sambucus; species Sambucus nigra. The sequence goes on from OX422208.1 coordinate 207,700,596, forward strand.
AAATCATAGTATTGTATAACCGCTAATTATGACTCTGATGTTGATTAAGTCATGGTACAAGAACTATACTATATTCATTATGCATATAAATATTGATAATGTGACACCCCGCCTAATTAAATACCGGGTGAGCAGTCCTTTATTAAATTAAAAATCAAGGTGGACGGTTGGTTCATTCTTAGCACCACTGTCACAAAATAAAATTTCCAATTTAACACCCTAAGTAATTAAGCAAAGTGTCAAAATAATTTAGAACCTCATTTCCATTTTTATTAAGGCCAGATATGATAACCTTTTTAATAACCAGCTATTTAAGACTTCATAAATACTAAGGATAAATAATAGCACACAAGAATTTAAATCATCTAAATAAACCAAACCAGTTTAAAACTATAAATGAAACCATGTTGACAATAGTTAAAACCCAAAGGGTACCAAATACTGAAAATAAAAGAACATTAATCTTTGACAAATTCAACTGAATAGGGAAACCGACGACACATGCCCTAACTAATAAGAACTAAAAGTAAGGGTGGAGTCAATAATGAGGTCGCCTAAGCAATGGCCTGCAACTCCCACCTAAGCTGCAGCGCGTCCGTTCCAAGGAATCTAAGCCTGACGCCCTTGTGGCCGGGTACCTGTAATATATACGTGTATATATATATATATATAAGAGAAGAGAAATAACAGGAAATGGGTCAGAGCCCGAGTGTAAAACAGTTTAAAATTAGTTTAGCAAGTATTTAAAATGCTTACCGGCTAATGTAATAAACCATGTTAGTATGCGTCACTCTCATGGGAAATTCTCACCTCTCATCTAGTGTGCACGTCTATCGTACTATTAACCTCAAAAGTTCATTTTAACTTAACCTTCCCATAAAGTTTCATACAGCTAACTACGATGGCTAAGATAATTAATTTATGAAATTTAAGCTCTCATATAGATCTTATTTTATAAAAAAAAATAGCCCAGTGTTGTCACAAAATTTTCAAACACTTATAATAAAGCCTGAGTATTTACTCATTACTCAACTACTTCTATGCACAGTAGCAAGTTCCCATACTTAAGTATAAATATATATATTAGCCACTGATATAATATATATACTATCGACACCTCGCATAAAATCAATGGTGTTGGCATACTCTGCTATCAAGTCTCCGTATCACACATATTAAGGGAAATACTAGTTCGGAATCACTCTCGAACTATATTAACATAAAACATATACAAATGGAGGTGAAGCTTACTTCCAAGTCACTAAGAGGTCAACACATACCCTCACCTCTCTTAGGACCGTCTGACTATCAATCAGATAGCATGTACCAAGGAATCCTATGTTCTAGGGTACGAGTCAATATCCCCCATAAAGGCCCAATCGAGATAAGACCATTCCGACGTGGAAACCCCCATGATAGCAAGTAGCCCGAGTATGATTTTTATACAGATATATAATTTATGCACAATCACACAGTCATATATATATAAATATCCACATTTCTAAATTAGGTGCACTCATGACCCATAATTATAATTATTCGTTATTAACACATTTTACTCGATTATTTCGCATAACGGTCTCGTCATTTTTATTCTCATTTATAATTAACGGCATACTCACTTATCTTCTATCGAATTATTCTAAGTATAATTTCAGTAGGCACACACTTACTCACCTTATGGTCTAACTCCCTTACGAGCCTCGATCTTTCTATTAAACGTACACCTGTTTTCTTGTACGCAAAAATAATTCCTCGTTGACCCAAAATCTCACCCTACATTAAATTTCACTCAACGGGGTCTACCTAGATCCTACTGGTCTTCTCTATATCCCATCATACACAAATAATAATAATCAAGGGTTCCTATGAATTTTAACCGGATTAAACCATCGAACCAAAATTATGCATTTTTCCAGGAGGGATCGATCGATCGATGTAAGGGGGTCGATTGATCGATCGTTGATCGATCGATTGATCAAGCAGTTATAGTGAAACCCGCTCTTTTCCAGTTACAACTTTACCTCTTCAACTTCAACCAAATCTCCATTAACGATTCCCAAACTCGCAATTAGCAATACTACAAGTATCATATACCTAACAATAAGATTTCCTACGTAAAATATGTCCGAATTCATCAAGTATCATGATTTAATGGGGTAAAATTCATATAAAACACAAGAACCCTAATTCTCTTTTAGTTTCCATTCTTTCCCAGATTTCTTAGTTCTAATACCATACAAATCCGTGTCTTGTCCTCTACATGTGATTTAGATGTCCAGAATACGTCTACTTCCTCTACACATGATTTGAAATCTCTAAAAATATAATTTCTTCCATGAAACATGTTCTAAACAACCCTAAACTAACATGATTGAAACATGAACTAAAAAAAAGAAAAATAGATACTTGCTTGGAATTTGGGTTTCTGAATTGTGGACGAAAGTGGTATGGTTGCGTTCCTTGTCGCGTGATCTACACTTTGGCGGTGGTGGCAGTGTAAACGATCGAGTCCTTGTCCTTGAGTTGCTTGGGAAGCTCTCCAACCCCTTCTCTAATGGCCGTTCTTTGCTTTTATTTTTGTTAACCCTAGTAGGAAACTCTTAAAGGCCGATTTATCCTCAGGAAATTCGCGGTTTTAATTACCCAAAAATGTAAAATGTCTATAATACCCTCCCGGGATGCCAATTGGGCTTAAAAACGCCCCGAGACCCAAACTAAACCCCCGGGTACATTATTTTGACTATCTCGACCCTTCCGGACACATTGGCGCACTCGAAATGACCATACGAGAGACTTGTAATTTATTCACTCTTAATAATAATAATTTAATCCCGACATGACATCGATGCATCCCGATTTAATTTCCATAATTGCCATTATTTCACTCGTGACAATTTTAATAAAATCAATCTTATATATTACTTTGCTCATCCAGTAATTTTCAACAAATATCTAATAATTACTAACTCATATCATGCTAATAAAAAAAATAAACTTTCGGATAAATATTAAATTAATATCTCAATCAAATTTAATAAATAAATCCCTAATTTTAAAAGCCATAAAAATATGGGGTATTACATACTTCCCTCCTAATAACGAAATTTCGTCCCGAAATTCGAAAAATACAGTATGCCTGGTAAAAATAGATCTGGATACTTTAACAATACCCAAAATGGACTTTTGGGTAAGGCGAATTTCCTATAGTCCTCCCCGCCTCACAATAAGCTTATTTGTTACTTTCAATACAATCAGTTATAGCGCCACACTTTAATAACGGCACTTCACATTATGCTCCAATCCGTGCTATTCGCATAAGATAAGCCTACTCTTCGTTGGCCCCCATTAGCTCAATATTATTGGGAGGCCGCACCTCACTACATAACGAACACTCGTATTTATCAAATCACAAAACTCTCTTTTCTGAAAGAAACCTTGCGGACAATTGACCACTCTTGTCAGTTCTTCAAATCTGGATTTTGGCAATGAACTCTTATGTCATTCAAAAGTCACCTAAAATGGCCATGGTGATTCCACCACAGTTATTAGACTCTAACTCGGTGGATCAAAAATTTTGGTTATCCACTCACCTCTAAACAACCAGGGGGAGAATATTTAAGGTCTTTCCACACAATATTTTAATAAGCAGTTTGTCCACAATAAACAACTACGAGTGCTTCCACGGAACTCTACTATACTTAACGTCACTTGCTAGATAAATTCGTTGTCGAAATGAAATGACCACCATGAATTTAAAAATTACTTACATGCGGTTCCACTAATCTTTAATTACCTCGCCTACTCCTTGGCTAAGGGTGATACAACCTACTCAAAACGAAACGATATCCCATTCTAGTCCATAAATTACTAGGAAGATCCTCTTACCAACGTGATTCTTATTTCCAAAGAAAGGTTGGGTCACACTGTCTAATAGTGTACAACCCCAAAAGAATAATGATCATTTTGTTTTAGGTAAACTTGTTCCACACATTCTAAGGAACTCGTGACCTTACCTTGGGGTTGGCAACTTATCCAAAAAAAACCTTTACCGAATTTACTGGCCTCTTCCATTATAGGAATTGTCGATATTCACAAAATTCTCTGGTTGATCCTCTTATTCCCACCGATTTCTATTTATGAGTGGTGCATGCGGAGACCACTCACTATGTCCCGCTCAACATCGACTTCTACTTGAAATGTCTCACATTAAGTGACACTTAATACTCCCCTTCTTTCCTTAGCATATACCGAAAGTTCCGATCCGTCCACTCTTCTCCACGATGTGCATTTCTGGACCATTTATACCATACTAACATCTTCACTCTTTGTACGCGTCAATCGCTCTTAACATTTGACTAATTACAACTCCGCTCTGAGTGTTCTCCATAATAATTAAATTCTACCTTTATCAAGGGATACCCCCTTTTTAAATGACTTCCTACAGCCTTCTAATCAAATTCGGGTGTGCTACTCTGATCGCACACGTATATATGGATCATCGTTCTTCACGCGACGCTTAATCCACTCTACCACTTCCACCTCGCTATGTTAGTCCCATAAACATATATTCCACATGTATATTCCCACATCCCTATAACTCAAACAATTCTATCATCGGCTAACTAGGATGCCCACATTCTGTAGCACCCCGCCCACCCGGGAAGAGCGAACGGTGCGCTACTCATCGATAAAACTAGCCAAATTCATAAAAATACTAGGTATAAAACATTTAAATCCCACAACAACGAAAGAGAAAACACTAATCTCAAATTTCTTCAACTAAGTACAATAATCCTCCCGAATACATACAACACCTAAAATAAATCACCAATGCTCTATACATCAAAATAAATACAAGTCTTCTCTCTTGTATTAAAAATTCTTCCTAGATAATCCACGCTAAAAATCATCCCAACTATTTATTTCCCTTGTGCTCAGAACACGGTTACAACACTTGGGTATTCTCAATCACCCCTAAAAATCAAAATTTTAATTTCCCTTTATCATCGTTCCATCCTTCAACTCGTAGTGATAAAACAAAACTTTCAATGCTTTCTTACCACACCACCGGCTCCACTGGCCTTAAATCATAATTTAACTCCCAACTTATATATATAATTACTTGCTCCTATTACGACCGAGGTACCGAACTTATGGACTAACGACCAAACATCTCCCTATTTCCTACTTTATGCTAAGTTTCATGGGTGGGATGTCTCGCAAAGCGAAATCCAAATAAGGAAACCCCTGATACACTACTACCTAGCATTGTCGATTATCGAGATCCATTAGGTCCTCCGTCCATTGCATGTATCCTTTTATTCCGTCTCTTGACAGAAAAGTTACATGTCCTCTCGTAATTATACTTAACAAAGAACATTTTGCCAATTGCACTATCATTCAGTATTGGTGGTAATCACATTATACCTTGAATACATACAATCGGGATTCTCGAAATCCCGTTCCCAATCATATGGATGTAACTCTCAACTCCCACATCTCTAAAGGATAGGTATATCAACGTGTTCTTCCTATCACCAAGTCCTGAGCGCTAAGCATAATAATGAGTTAAATCTTTTCGTTCAACAGTAACCCAATACATACTGTATCATAACAACAAAGTCCCTACACACATCGGGATCAAATATCTCGAGCCCACTATTCCCTCTGAAGTCTCTAAAATGGATAATATAAGTGTGAGTCCGACCCTCTCGCAGGTGAGGCCTCGCCAGAACAAAACACGATTCATTAAGGCAACCACTCCGATAGCCTTGCAATAACTGCCTACTATTGTACAAATTATTACTATAAATCTATAACCAAGACAATATCATACTCGTATATCGCATCACTAAAACGAGTAATCTCAATAAAAATATATAACACTATTAATACACCCATTCCTCCTCCGCAGTTTGCACTAAAGATAATCCACCTACACTAGGGAAAAATATTCACATAATAGTAATGTTTATAGTTGTACGCATTAAACTCGTCTCACATGCTAATCTAGTAATAAACAAAATATAGTGACTTGCTCGTGTCAACTAAAACACGCCTCATCCTCCGAGGATAAAAGTCATACTTCTACTTTGCCAATCTCCTTGGCTAGTCCTCCCTCTGGGCGAGGCATCACCACCAAACACATCTCCTGTCCCCAAATGGCAAAGACAATACTCCATTCAAAAAATCTATCATGCCAATAATGACATTGTGCTCATGCATATCTAACACTAGCATGTCCGCAGGTAAAGTGAAGCTACCCATTTCTATATCTACACCCCGTCAAATATAGAAAATCAAAGACTCGTTCCCCAATGGTAAATCTACGAACGACACTGTACTCTTTGCTGTGTCTAATAACCCTAAAGATCGTGCAAAATTAGTAGCTATAAAACAGTGTGATGCCCCAATACCAAATAAAACTCGACCCATAGTACCATGTATAGGAAACGTACCCTCTATTGCGGGTGGTGCCTGAGGTGCTGCTGCCTGGTGGACGTTATAGACACGTTTATACTGTAATTTCCCCTACTAATCTGTGGCTGATGAGAGGGCTGGTAGAGCTGGCCTCTGCGGTTTATTATGGGACCCCTGCTGCCATGGGGCCCTATTCCCTTCTGGTCAATCCTGACTTCTATGGCCATTCTTGCCACATTTGAAGCACCTACTTCGAAACTGTCTCATTTTGCTACACGGTTGTCTAGTTTCACCTTTCCTTGGCCTTGTTGGCCTTGCTGAGCAACTTGAGGAAAAACGATGTCAGGTTGAGGACAATCCTTCCACTTGTGACTCGGTTGCACACATTTATAACAGAGTCCTGAAATTTCTCGCTGGTCTGATTCGGACAAAATTGACGTTCATGGCCGTCCATTCCATATTTGAAACACCTTTTTGTGACTTCATTCTGACCCTAGCTTTGTTGGCCCTGACGCTTTTGGATCTCCACATAAATTTTGTTACCTTTGTGGCCTTTTTGGTCTTGGTGAGCTAGTTGCTACGATTTTGGTGTCTTCGCACAATTGTCAACTCTAGTTATATCAAATTAACTAATCTCGCCAGGTCTTTTGCCTTCTCACTTCATATTGCGATCGGGGTACTGTAAGACTGCAGTGGTAACTACCTGTGCCACAATGCCTGCAAATTTAGCGATTGATACCCTCTTTGGAGACACCTAATATGTGAGTTGTTCTTGCTCATTAACTTCCCCAATGGCATTAGCTTGTTCGTCTTGACGGGACATCTGAAAGTTTAAAATAATCTGGATAAGTTCAAAATTCACATCGACAAATTGCAGAAGCACGAATTTCCAACGCATAAAGATGAATACGACATTCCTAATATTAAGGCTCTAAATCAAAGGTGCTAAGCTGGAAACGAGATAAGCCGTACAGATCCTAAAGGACACTAGAACCTGATGCTCTGATACCACCTGTGACACCCCGCCTAATTAAATACCGGGTGATCAGTCCTTTATTGAATTAAAAATCAAGGTGGATGGTTGGTTCATTCTTAGCATCACTGTCACAAAATAAAATTTCCAATTTAACATCCTAAATAATTAAGCTATGTGCCAAAACAATTTAGAACCTTATTTCCATTTTTATTAAGTCCAGATGTGATAACCTTTTTAATAACCAGCAGTTTAAGACTTCATAAATACTAAGGATGAATAATAGGACACAAGAATTTAAATCATCTAAATAAACCAAACCAGTTTAAAACTATAAATGAAACCATCCCGACAATAGTTAAAACCCAAAGGGTACCAAATACTGAAAATAAAAGAACATTAATCTCTGAAAAATTCAACTGAATAGGGAAATGGGCGACACATGCCCCAACTAATAAGAACTAAAAGTAAGAGTGGAGTCAACAATGAGGTCGCCTAAGTAATGGCCTATAGCTCCCACCTAAGCTGCAGCGCGTCCGTTCCAAGGAATCTAAGTCTGACGCCCTTGTGGCTGGGCACCTGTAATATATATATATATATATGTATATATATATATATATATATATATATATATATATATATATATATAAGAGAAGAGAAGAGAAATAACAGGAAACGGGTCAGAGCCCGAGTGTAAAACAGTTTAAAATTAGTCTAACAAGTATTTAAAATACTTACCGGCTAATGTAACAACCATGTTAGTATGCGTCACTCTCTTAGGAAATTCTCACCTCTCATCTAGTGTGCACGTCTACCGTACTATTAACCTTAAAAGTTCATTTTAACTTAACCTTCCCATAAAGTTTCATACAGCTAACTACGATGGCTAAGATAATTAATTTCTGAAATTTAAGCTCTCATATATATCTTATTTGATATAAAAAATAGCCCAGTGTTGTCACAAAATTTTCAAACACTTATAATAAAGTCCGAGTATTTACTCATTACTTAACTACTTCTATGCACAGTAGAAAGTTCCCATACTCAAGTATAAATATATATATTAGCCACTCATATAATATATATACTATCGGCACCTCGCATAAAATCTATGGTGCTGGCATACTCTGCTATCAAGTCCCCGTATCACACATATTAAGGGAAATACTAGTTCGGAATCACTCTCGAACTATATTAACATAAAACACATACAAATGGAGGCGAAGCATAGTTCCAAGTCACTAAGAGGTCAACACATACCCTCACGTCTCTTAGGACCGTCTGACTATCAATCAGATAGCCTGTACCAAGGAATCCTATGTTCTAGGGTACGAGTCAATATCCCCCCATAAAGGCCCAATCGAGATAAGACCGTCCCGACGCGGAAACTCCCGTGATAGCAAGTAGCCCGAGTATGATTTTTATATAGATATATAATATATGCACAATCACACAGTCATCTATATATAAATATCCACATTTCTAAATTAGGTGCGCTCACGACCCATAATTATAATTGTCCGTTATTAACACATTTTACTCGATTATTTCGCATAACGGTCTCATCATTTTTATTCTCATTTATAATTCACGTCATACTCACTTCTCTTCTCTCGAAGTATTCTAAGTATAATTTCACTAGGCACACACTTACCCACCTTATGGTCTAACTCCCTTACGAGCCTCAATTTTTCTATTAAACGTATGCCTGTTTTCTTGTACACAAAAATAATTCCTCGTTGACCCAAAATCTCACCCTACATTAAATTTCACTCAACGGGGTATACCTAGACCCTACTAGTCTTCTCTATATCCCATCATACACCAATAATAATAATCAAGGGTTCCTATGCATTTTAACCGAATTAAAGCATCGAACGAGAATTATGCAGTTTTCCAGGAGGGATTAATCAATCGATGTAAGGGGGTCGATCGATCGATGTTCTTGATCGGTCGATCGATGTTCTTGATCGATCGATCGATCAAGAAGTTATGTTGAAACCCACTCTTTTCCAGTTACGACTTTACCTCTTCAACTTCAACCAAATCTCCATTAACGTTTCCCAAACTCCCAATTAGCAATACTACAAGTATCATATACTAACAACAAGATTTCCTACGTAAAATTTGTTCGAATTCATCAAGTATCATGATTTAATGAGGTAAAATTCATATAAAACATAAGAACCCTAATTCTCTTTTAGTTTCCATTCTTTTAATTCTTTCCCAGATTTCTTAGTTCTAATCCCATACAAATCCGTGGCTTATCCTCTACATGTGATTTAGATGTCCAGAATACGTTTACTTCCTCTACACATATGATTTGAAATCTCCAAAAATATAATTTCTTCCATGAAACTTGTTCTAAACAACCCTAGACTAACATAATTGAAACATTAACTAAAATAAAGCAAGATAGATACTTGCCTGGAATTTGGGTTTCTGATTTATGGACGAAAGTGGTTTGGTTGCGTTCTTTGTCGCGCGATCTACGCTTTGGCCGTGGTGGCAGTGTAAACGGTCGAGTCCTTGGCCTTTAGTTGCTTGGGAAGCTCTCCAACCCCTTCTCTAATTGCCGCTCTTTGCTTTTGTTTTTATTAACCCTAGTAGGAAACTCCTAAAGGTTGATTTATCCTTAGGAAATTCGCGGTTTTAATTACCCAAAAATGTAAAATATCTATAATACCCTCCCGAGATGCCAATTACGCTTAAAAATGCCCCGAGGCCCAAACTAAACCCCTGGGTACATTATTTTGACTATCTCGACCCTTCCAGACACATTGGTGAATTCGAAATGACCATATGGGTGACTTATAATTTATTCACTCTTAATAATAATAATAATTTAATCCTTACACGACACCGACGCGTCCCGATTTAATTTCCATAATTGTCATTATTTCACTCGTGACAATTTTAATAAAATCAATCTTATATATTACTTTACTCATCCAATAATATTCAATAAATATCCAATAATTACTAACTCATATCACGCTAATAAAAAAAATAAACTTTCGGATTAATATTAAATTAATATCTCAATCAAATTTAATAAATAAATCCCCAATTTGAAAAGCCATAAAAATACGGGATATTACAGATATGTGGATTATATTTCAAATGGACTGAAGATCATGATTTAATTTTTATGAAAATAAATTATTAGAATGGATTTGGGCTTGGGGTGTGACAATTAGTGGTATCATAGCATCTTGGTTATTAATTTTGGACGTGTGTGACAGTTAAATGGCAGTTATTGAGTTAATTTTTTATAATTATGAACTGTGTAGGTACTAACCAATAGTTTAGTATTGTAAACTGTTTATATTGGTTGTTAGAATTTTTCTCTATTACAGATAATTACAGATGGAACCTGGGAATGGACAACATAGAGAAGAGGGAGTAGCTTCTCCTACAGACAATATTGAAGTAGGCAGAGTGTTGCTGGAAGGGTTAGAGAGCATGAGTAGCCTACATAGATGCAAATAATGGCATAGACAATATTAAGGATGGCAGAACAACAGGGAAGAAATAAGGCATTAATGGCAGAGTAATAGACTAAATATCTTGAATAAAAGACTGTAGCTATAATTGAGAAAGAGGCAAGGAAGGAAATGAAAGATTCCATGCGTGAGAAGTTCCTAAAGTTGAATCCTCCAGAATATTCAGGGTCAGTGGAACCTACAGAAGCTGAGATGTGGGTCAGAGATCAAGAGACCATCTTTGTAGTGATGAAAGTTCCAGATAACCAAATAGTAAATTTGGTTGTGTTTAGGCTGAAAGGGGAGGCCAAATATTGATGGGAAGCCAGCAACCATTTGGTGCCCAGGATGGAAGGTATTGATGTTATTACTTGGGCTGAATTTATTAAAGCTTTACATGTTAAGTTTTTCCCTAAATTTTATAGGAGGGAGAAGGTACGGGAATTTATAAATTTGACCCAAGGGAAAATGTCTGTGAGGGAGTATGAGGCTAAATTTACATCTTTGTAAAGATTTGCTATTAAGTATGTGGAGGATGAAGAAGAGAAATCAAGTAAGTTTCAAGAGGGACTTATTTGGCCTATTCAAAATAGAGTGGCTACTTATGAGTTAAAAGATTATGCTTCTTTTGTGAATAAAGCCACAATAGCAAAAAGGCAAATGAACAAAGGGGTGGCGAGTAGAGAGAGTTTTAAGAAAAGTAGATTCGACGCATCTCAGTCTAAGGGAGGCGAGGGTGGAAGTGTTAAGATGGAACCTCATAAATTTCAGAGAGGTGGTGGAGATAGTGTGGTAGAGGTCAGGGGAGATTTGGCAGAGATACTAGGTGTGGAGAATCTTTTAGTCTGGTTAGGAGGTCAGGAAGAGGTGCGGCACCGACGAGAGTTGTTACATATTTCTTTTGTAAAGAGGAGGGGCATTATAAATTCGTGTGCCCTAATATTTAAGGAGTGGAATGCTACCATTGTCATTAAGTGGGGCATGCTAAGAAGAATTGTCCACTGTTGGCAAAGACTCCAGCAGCACCTAGTGGAGCAGAAAGCAAAGTGTTATCTCCAGGAAGTGAAGCAAAAAGCGTGGGTAGAGGACAAGCTAATGGTTCCAGGCCAAGTGGATGAGTCTTTACATTGAAAGAGGCTCATATTACCCCAGATGTGGTGACAGGTACATGTGACACCTAGCCTAATTAAATACCGGGTGATCAGTCCTTTATTAAATTATAATCAAGGTGACGGTCGATTCATTCTTAGCATCACTGTCGTAAAAATAACATTTCCAATTTAAACACCCTAAATAATTAAGCTAAGTGTCAAAACCATTTTTAGACATTACTTTCCAAATTTTATTTTATAAACCAACATTTAAAACCTTACATAATTCACAGTTAAATAATCACACAACAACTATCCTGGAACATATAATCCAAAGAATTAAACATTCAACTAATTAATTCCGACATTAAAACTTAAAGGAAAAACATCGTGACAATGATAAATCCCAAAGTGTAAATACTGGAAATAAACGAATCACAATATCCGATAAAACAACTGAATAATGGAAAAGGGCGACACATGCCCAACTGGATAAAATAAAATCTAGAAGTGGAATCAAGAAATGAGGTCATCTAAGCAAGAGGCCTGCAACTCCCACCTAAGCTGCAACACATTCCTTCCAAAGGATCCTATGCAAGATGCCCCTGTGGATGGGCACCTGTAATATATACATATATATACAAGAGAGAAAAGAAAATGGAAACGGCTCAGAACCCGATTGTAAAAATAATTTAAAATTTGTTTAGCAAGTATTTAAAATGTTTACTGGCCAATGCAACAACATATTAGTGCGAAACTCCCTTGAGAAATTCTCACCTCTCTTTTAATGTGCACGCCTATCGCACTAACCTTCCCAACGATTTTATGTATCCTATCTTATGTCGCTTGTAAGATTTAAACTGATAATTTCAACTGTTTAAGAGGTTGAATTCATTTAACAACAAAGTTCTCATTTAACTTTATTTACTAACAAAGTCTCTCAGCAATATATTATACTTTTCAAACACTTATTCCCAAATTGACATAATTATTCATTTCTTACTTCCCATAAACACAGTAGGTAGTTCCCAAGTTCCAGAATTAAATATATATATTAAATACTCATATAATATATATATATATATTCTAACGGCACCTCACATAATAATTATGGTGCGGGCATACTCTGCTATCCAGTCCCCGCATCACTCGTACTAAGGGAAATACAAGATCGGAATCACTCTCGAACTGTATTAACACAAACACAACAATATTGAGGCGAAGCATAGATTCCAAGTCTCTAAGAGGTCAGCACATTCCCCCACATCTCTTAGGACCGTCTGACTATCGATCCAATAGACTGTACTAAAGGATTTTTATCTTCTAGCGTACGAGTCAATATCCCCCATAAAGGCCCATCGAGATAAGACAGTCCCAGCGCGGTAACCTCAGGGATAGCAAGTAGCGCGGGCATGATTTTCACACGTATATAGTATATGCATAAACGCAGTCATATAAATATACTACTATTACCATATCAAATTTAGGTACATCTCATAACCCATAATTATGACATTTATCCTTATTTCTCGTTATTTAGTTATCACGTATAACGTTTGCCTCTTATCTTAATTTGTGGATTATTCCAACTTATCAAGTGACACTCGTGAATTTCTATACTCCGAAGTGTAATTTCAGTAGGTACTCATTTATTTTCCAACGTAACTATCTTACGCGTCTCCTTCTTTAATACATAGTTCCATCGTCCCTTATATGTAAACATCCCCGAAAATGTGAATCTCATCTTACATTAAAGGTTTCATATTTTTAATAAGTCCTACTGGTCTTCTTTATCTCTCAAAATATTTTAATAAGGATGTCCAAAGATTATTACTCGTTTAAATTGAATTCAACTATTTATAAGGGAACTATGAGTCTTCCAGGAGGGGTCGATCGATCGATGGAAGGAGCTCGATCGATCGATGCATCGATCGATCGATACTCCTGGTTCGATCGATCGATCAAACAGGTATAACGAATTCTGCAGAAAACCAGTTACGGGTTCTATCATCCAACATCATTCAAATCCAAAGTTTTAACTCCCAAACTCCTAGAAATTTATACCACAAACGTGCTAAACCCAAATGGACATTATTTAACGTAAAGCATGCGAGTTTTCATCAAGATTCATGGATTAAAAGTGCCCAAATTTATACAATTCTCATGAACCCTAAAAATTTCTTTAACTTAATTCAAATCATTCTTTCTCCAGAAATTCTACTTCTAATTCATCATAAATCCGTGGTTAATCCTCTACATATGAAGGGGATTTCCAGATTATCACTTATATCACTAAAACATGCAATTTTCTAATCTCCAACATGGGTTTTCTTTCATAGAACTCATCCTAATCAACCCTAAACTAATATGAATGAAGCATTAACGAAATTAAGCAAGATAAATACTTGCCTGGAAATATTTGTCTCTGGTTTGTGGCTGAAATCAGCGTGGTTGTAATCCTTATCACGCGATCTATCGTTTGGCGGCGACGGCGGCGCAAACGGAGGAGTTTTTGGCCTAGAACTCCTTTGTAACCTCTCCTTTCCTTCTCCAATGGCCGTCACTTGGTTTTGGTTGTGTTAACCCTAGAAGACAACCCTAAGAAACTGATATAACCCTTGAAAATTCGTGGGTTTAATTACCCAAAATTACAAAATGTCCAAAAGGCCCTCCCGGGGTACTAATTAAGCCTAAAAACGCCCCGAGACCCGAACTAGACCCCCGGGTACACTTTTCTGACTATTTCGACCCTTTCGGACACTTTGGCGCACTCAAAACGACCATACGAGCAACTTATAATTTATTCACTTTTTATTAATCGATATTTAGTCCCGACACGACACAGGCGCGTCCCGACTTAAATTTCCAAAATTGTCATTTTATTCACTCGTGACATTTAATAGAACCAATATCATATATTACTTTGCTCATTAGTAATATTCAACAAGTTTCCCATACTTACTAACTCACATCACGTTAGTAATTATTAAAAATAATTAATTTTCGGATTTATATTAAATTAATATCTCACATTAAATTTAATAAATCCCCAAATTTAGAAAGCATAAAAATACGGGTTTTTACATACTTCCCCCCTAATAACGGAATTTCATCCCGAAATTCGGAAAAATAAGGCATACCTGGTAAGAATAAATCTAGGTATCTCTCGCGCATATCTGCCTCGCATTCCCAGGTGGATTCCTCCACATTATGATGCTCCCACTGGACTCGTACAAGTGGAACTACCTTCGACCTCTATCTCCTCTCGCTATGGTCTAGGATAGCCACTGGTCTCTCCTCATAAGAGCTGTCAGGCTGTAAGTCTATCTCTTCTATCGCGATGTGGGTGTGGGCCATAGCATCCCGAAGGTATCATCTCAACGACGAGATGTGGAATACATCGTGGATGCGATGTAAATGCTCTGGAAGTCCTAATCTATATGCTACCGACCCAACCCTCTCTATAATGGGAAATGGTCCCACGTACCTCGGGGCCAATTTCCCTTTCTTCCCGAACCTCATCACTCCTTTCATAGGAGATACTCGTAGTAATACTTGGTCCTCCACATTAAACTCTCGAAAGAACCGTTTCGCATCGGCGTAGCTTTTCTGCCTGTCTTGGGCTACCCGAATGCGACTCCTGATAATCTCAATCCTTGCGGAGGTTTCCTGAATCACCTCTGGTTCGAGCAACTTGTTATCCCCCACTTCTAGACAACACGTTGGGGAACGACAAGGCCTGCCATACAAAGCCTCGAATGGAGTCATGCCAATCGTGAAATGATAAGAGTTATTATAAGCGAACTCTACCAGTGGAAGATGTGGCTCCCAACCTCCTCCAAAGTCAAGGACACACATGCGTAGCATATCCTCCAACATTTGATTAGTACGCTCTGTTTGTCCATCTGTCTGTGGGTGATAAGCTGAACTCAACCTCAACTCTTTACCCATAGCCTCCTGAAAGCTCTCCCAGAAATGCGATACGAAAATTTTGTCTCTATCTGACACAATATTCAGGGGCACCCCATGTAATCTGACAATCTCAGCAATGAACAACTGAGCATACTGACCCATGATATAGTCTGTCCGCACCGGCAAAAAATGAGCCACCTTGGTCAAACAGTCCATAATCACCCAGATGGAGTCATGGCTCCGCTGTGATGTAGGCAACCCAGTAATAAAATCCATAGAAATACTCTCCCACTTCCATGCTGGTATTTCCAATGGCTGAAGCAACCCTGACGATTTCTGGTGGTCCACCTTTACCAGCTGGCAGGTAAAACACTTTGACACGAACTCAGCAATGTCCTTTTTCATCCCACTCCACCAGTATTACCACCTCATATCCTGGTACATCTTATCTCCCCCAGGATGTACCACAAATCGGGATCCGTGAGACTGGGTCATCACTGCATGACGTAAGTCTGCTCCTTCTGGGACCAACAATCTCCTCAAACCCCCATCAGGACTAACAGAATAGGGCTCAGCACCCTCGGCTAAAAGTTGTACAATCTGCTCCTAGCAAAATGGGTCTGCGGTCTGTGCCTGTATCACCCTCGTAACAATCTCGGGTGTCATTGTCATAACAGATATGAAGGAACGGGCTACTGCGTCCTGGTGACCCAACTCTTTCCACTTTGCTTTCCAGATGTCCGCTACATCGTCTACCGGTCTACGGCTCAACGCATCTGCAACTGCGTTGGCCCTCCTCGGATGGTACTGTATGTC
Organism: Sambucus nigra; assembly: GCA_949130495.1. Lineage (NCBI taxonomy): Eukaryota > Viridiplantae > Streptophyta > Magnoliopsida > Dipsacales > Adoxaceae > Sambucus > Sambucus nigra. The sequence continues at coordinate 207,717,296 of OX422208.1, forward strand.
GAACTGATAGTCCTTCACAAACTCTTACCACCTGCGCTGATGCATATTCAGCTCTCGCTAAGTGAACAGGTACTGCAGTGACTTGTGGTTTGTGAACAGGCAAAATTTCTCCCCCAATAAATAGTGCCTCCATATTCTCAATGCAAAAATGACCGCTGCTAACTCTAGGTCGTTTGTGGTTAATTCTTCTCGTGCGGCTTAAGCTTGCGGGAGGCAAAAGCTATAGCCTTTTCATCCTGCTGAAGTACTCCCCCAAGTCCCCGTAAAGAGGCATCGGTGTAAACCAGTTATTCCACGCCCGGTTTAGGTAAAGCAAGGACCGGTGCTGAAGTAAGCTTGTCTTTCAGCTCGTCGAAAGCCAATTGACAAGCATCATCCCAAACATATGGAACCCCCTTGCGAGTCAGGTTCGTCAATGGACCCGCTATTTTGGAGAACCCCCAAATGAATCTCCTATAGTATCCGGCTAGTCCCAAGAAACTACGCACTTCCATCGGTGTCGTGGGCTGTCCCCACTCCCTCACCCCTGACACTTTACTCAGGTCAACTGCTACCTTGTTCAAAAACAACATGTCCCAAGAACTGCACTTCGCGTAACCAGAACTCGCACTTCTCATACTTAGCATACAGCTGATGCTCTCGTAGAGTCTGAAGAGCCTGCCTCAAGTGCTCGACATGCTCCTCCTCGGAGTGTGAATATATCAGGATGTCATCTATGAAGACGATGACAAACTGATCCAAGAACTCTCTGAACACTCGGTTCATCAAGTCCATGAATATGGCTGGGGCATTTGTGAGTCCAAATGGCATCACTCTGAACTCATAGGACCCATATATCGTCAAGAAAGCAGTCTTTGAAACATCCTACTCCCTAATGCGTAGCTGATGGTACCCTGACCTCAGATTTATCCTCGAAAAGAAAGTTGCTCCCCTCAGCTGGTCAAACAGATCATCGATTCGCGACAATGGATACTTGTTCTGTATCATGACCTTGTTCAGCTCCCGGTAGTCCACACATAGCCTAAGTGAACCATCTCTCTTTTTCACAAACAAAACTGGAGCGCCCCAAGGTGAGGTACTCCTGCGAATGAAGCCCTGACCTAATAGCTGCTCTATCTGATCTCGTAACTCTCGCATCTTCGCCTAAGCCATACAGTATGGAGCGCGTGCTATAGGTCGAGTATCCGGTAATAAGTATATGATAAAATCTATCTCTCGACTGGGAGGTAGGCCTCATATCTCCTGAAATACATCGGAGTACTCACGAACAACTGGGATCGAGTCTAAGGGAATCACAACCTCCTTAGAGGTATCCTCTTCCATGTAATATAAATGAGCGGTCGATCCTCCCTCTGGGCGAGGCATCGCCACTACAAACATCTCTTGCCCCGGAATGGCAAAGACAATACTCCCACCGAAACAATCTATCATGGCCCTGTAAGCGGCGAGCCAATCCATACCAATAATAACGTCGTGCTCATGCATATCTAAGACTAACATGTCTGCTGGTAATACCAAGCTACCAATATCTACCCGCACACCCCGGTATATAAAGAAAATTAGTGATCCATTTCCCAGTGGTGAGTCTACACACATTACAGTGCTCTCTGCTGTGGCTAATAACCCTAAGGCCTTCGCAAAATGGGTAGCTATAAAACAGTGCGTCGCCCCAATATCAAATAAAACCAGACCCATAGTACCATGGATAGGAAACATACCCTCAATCGCGGGCGATGCCTGTGGAGCTGCTGCCTGGAGGACGTTATAGACACGTCCGTATTGTAACTGCCCCTGCTGCACTGGAGCGGCCAGGCTGGTACCTGAACTGGTGCGGGAGGGATGCTAGAAAAAGTGGACTATGTGGCTCATTAATGGCACCCTGCTGCTGTGGGGCCCTATCGCCCTCTGGACAATCCTGGCGCTTATGGCCATTCTTGCCGCACACAAAACATCGACCCCTGAAATTTCCTCCCCTCTGACCCTGTTAACCACGGCCCTGTTGGCCGTTACCACCCCGCCACTGGCCCTGTTGGCCCTGATGAAAATGTTGTTGGCCCTGCTGCTGACCCTGCTGCTGGCGGTGTTGGCCTTACTGACCCTGCTGATTAGGCTGACCCTGCCTAAATCCCCCAAATCCCTGTCTGGAATCACCCGATCGGAACCGCTTGGCAGGATCCCCCTGATGGGAACTCTGCTCATGCTGACGAGTCTGCCCCTAGGATGTCGGTGCTCCACTAGTGCCACTACCCCCTGTCCTGCCTTGTTGGTCGGACTCTCCTGCTCGCTTGCTTCCCTGCAGATGGAAGCGGTGATCCTGGCAGTGTAGCAAAGCACCATTGAGTACATCCGTGTAGGTACTCAAAGACAGATTCCCTATAAGGTGCTGACGGATTCTCCAAGCTAACCCGTCCACAAACAATAGTATCTTCTTACCTTCAGTGGGTGCCTCATCTGGAACTATAGTGAGAAGTCTTGTGAATTCCTCTTCATACTCAGTAATAGTAGAATTCTCCTGTTTCAAGTTCAGTAACTTTTGCCTCATCTCAGTTTTCACGGCGGATGGAAAATACTTGTTGTCAAACCGCTCCCAGAATGACTGAATCGGGATAGTATCCCTCTCCTCCAAGGTGATGGTGGATTCCCACCATTGCAAAGCGGCTCCCACTAGCATAAATGAGGCCAACAACTGTTTCTGCACGTCTGTGCACTCATACATATGCAGATGCCTCTGTATGTCTTTCTTCCACTGGCTGACAATGATGATATCTGAACTACCCGAGAACTCAGGGGGATGTGCCTTCTGAAAGGCATCCCTAACCCGATCCCATGCTGATGGAAGCTATGCAGGTACTGGCGCCACTGCCTGAACTTGGGGTGGAGCCTGCTATACTACCGTTAGTGCGGCATTCACCGCCTGAGCAACAATAGTGGCTACCTCATTAGCATTCATTGTCCCCTGAGCCAAAGCTACTGGCTGCTCGGCTTGGGTACGCCTATCCTTTGGTGCACGTCTTGGAGTCATCTGAAACGTGAAGAAATTATTAGTCTACAGTTATTATCAAATCTCAAATAGCTGAAGACGTAATCGTAAAAGCAAGAATACAACAATCCTAAAATAGGGCTCTATAACAAAAATGCTAAGCTGAAAGCGAAATAAGCCGTACATATCCTAAAGACACTAGAACCTGATGCTCTGATACCACCTGTGACACCCCGCCTAATTAAATATCGGGTGATCAGTCCTTTATTAAATTATAATCAAGGTGACGGTCGGTTCATTCTTATCATCACTGTCGTAAAAATAACATTTCCAATTTAAACACCATAAATAATTAAGCTAAGTGTCAAAACCATTTTTAGACATTACTTTCCAAATTTTATTTTATAAACCAACATTTAAAACCTTACATAATTCACAGTTAAATAATCACACAACAACTATCCTGGAACATATAATCCAAAGAATTAAACATTCAACTAATTAATTCCGACATTAAAACTTAAAGGAAAAACATCCTGACAATGATAAATCCCAAAGTGTAAATACAGGAAATAACCGAATCACAATATCCGATAAAACAACTGAATAATGGAAAAGGGCGACACATGCCCAACTGGATAAAATAAATGCTAGAAGTGGAATCAAGAAATGAGGTCGTCTAAGCAAGAGGCCTGCAACTCCCACCTAAGCTGCAACACGTTCCTTCCAAAGGATCCTATGCAAGACTCCCCTGTGGCTGGGCACCTATAATATATACATATATATACAAGAGAAAAAAGAAAATGGAAACGGGTCAGAACCCGATTGTAAAAATAATTAAAAATTTATTTAGCAAGTATTTAAAATATTTACTGGCCAATGCAACAACATATTAGTGCGACACTCCCTTGAGAAATTCTCACCTCTCTTCTAATGTGCACGCCTATCGCACTAACCTTCCCAACAGTTTTATGTATCCTATCTTATGTCGCTCGTAAGATTTAAACTAACAATTTCAACTGTTTAAGAGGTTGATTTCATTTAACAACAAAGTTCTCATTTAACTTTATTTACTAATAAAGTCTCTCAGCAATATATTATACTTTTCAAACACTTATTTCCAAATTGAAATAATTATTCATTTCTTACTTCCCATAAACACAGTAGGTAGTTCCCAAGTTCCAGAATTAAATATATATATATATTAAATACTCGTATAATATATATATATATATATATATATATATTCTAACGGCACCCCACATAATAATTATGGTGCGGGCATACTCTGCTATCCAGTCCCCGTATCACTCGTACTAAGGGAAACACAAGTTTGGAATCACTCTCGAACTGTATTAACACAAACACAAACAATGTTGAGGCGAATCATAGATTCCAAGTCTCTAAGAGGTCAGCACATGCCCCCAAGTCTCTTAGGACCGTCTGACTATCGATCCGATAGCCTGTACCAAAGTATTTCTATCTTCTAGGGTACGAGTCAATATCCCCCATAAAGGCCCATCGAGATAAGACTGTCCCAGCGTGGTAACCTCAGGGATAGCAAGTAGCGCGGGAATGATTTTCACACGTATATAGTATATGCATAAACACAGTCATATGAATATACTACTATTACCATATCAAATTTAGGTACATCTCATAACCCATAATTATGATATTTATCCTTATTTCTCGTTATTTAGTTATCACGTATAACGTTTGCCTCTTATCATAATTTGTGGGATTATTCCAACTTATCAAGTGACACTCGTGAATTTCTATACTCCCAAGTGTAATTTCAGTAGGTACTCATTTATTTTCCAACGTAACTATCTTACGCGTCTCCTTCTTTAATACATAGTTCCATCGTCCCTTATATGTAAACATCCCCGAAAATGTGAATCTCGTCTTACATTAAACGTTTCATATTTTTAATAAGTCCTACTGGTCTTCTTTATATCCCAAAATATTTTAATAAGGATGTCCAAAGATTATTACACATTTAAATTGAATTCAACTATTTAGAAGGTAATTATGAGTCTTCCAGGAGGGGTCGATCGATCGATGGCAGGAGCTCGATCGATCGATACTCCTGGTTCGATCGATCGATCAAATAAGTATGATGAATTCTACAGAAAACCAGTTACGGGTTCTATCATCCAACATCATTCAAATCCAAAGTTTTAACTCCTAAACTCCTAGAAATTTATACCACAAACGTCCTAAACCCAAATGGACAATATTTAACGTAAAGCATGCGAGTTTTCATCAAGATTCATGGATTAAAAGTGCCCAAATTTATACAATTATCATGAACCCCAAAAATTTCTTTAACTTAATTCAAATCATTATTTCTCCAGAAATTCTACTTCTAATTCATCATAAATCCGTGGTTAATCCTCTACATATGAAGGGGATTTCCAGATTATCACTTATATCACTAAAACATGCAATTTTCTAATCTCCAACATGGGTTTTCTTTCATAGAACTCATCCTAATCAACCCTAAACTAATATGAATGAAGCATTAAAGAAATTAAGAAAGATAAATACTTGCCTGGAAATATTTGTCTCTGGTTTGTGGCTGAAATCAGCGTGGTTGTAATCCTTATCACGCGATCTATCATTTGGCGGCGACGACGGCGCAAACGGAGGAGTTTTTGGCCTAGAACTCCTTGGTAACCTCTCCTTTCCTTCTCCAATGGCCATCACTTGGTTTTGGTTGTGTTAAACCTAGAAGACAACCCTAAGCAACTGATATAACCCTTGAAAATTCGTGGGTTTAATTACCCAAAATTACAAAATGTCCAAAATGCCCTCCCGGGGTACTAATTAAGCCTAAAAACGCCCCGAGACCCAAACTAAACCCCCGGGTACACTTTTCTGACTATTTCGACCCTTCCGGACACTTTGGCGCACTCAAAACGACCATACGAGCAACTTATAATTTATTCACTTTTTATTAATCGATATTTAGTCCCGACATGACACAGGCGCGTCCCGACTTAAATTTCCAAAATTGTCATTTTATTCACTCTTGACATTTAATAGAACCAATATCATATATTAATTTGCTCATTATTAATATTCAACAAGTTTCCCATACTTACTAACTCACATCACGTTAGTAATTATTAAAAACAATTAATTTTCGGATGTATATTAAATTAATATCTCACATTAAATTTAATAAATCCCTAAATTTAGAAAGCATAAAAATACGGGGTATTACAGTACACTTTTTATTACTAATAGAAGTGCTTATGTTTTGATTGATCCTAGTTCCACACATTCTTTTGTGTCCTATGCTTTTGCTGTATACCTGAATAGACCATGTACTCGTTTAGATGTGGGGTTGGGTATTTATATACCTATGGGGGATATGGTTGAAGCTGAACATGTTTTTCATGATTGTGTTTTGACTGTGGGGGTTAGAGATACAGTTCTAGATCTACTTCCATTGGATATTTCTGATTTTGATATAATTCTGGGAATGGATTGGTTATCTAAATATCATGCATCTATGGATTGTTTCTATAAGGAAGTTGTTTTTAATATGCCTAGTGAGCCTGAATTTAAATTTGTGGGGGAAAGGAAAATTGTTCCTAGTTGCATCATTTGTTCTATTTAGATGAGGAAATTATTGAGTAAGGGTTGTGGGGTTTTTATTGCATATGTTATTGACACTAGGAAGGGGGATTTACAATTAGTCGATGTTCCTATTGTACGAGATTTTCCAAAAGTGTTTCCTAGTGAGTTGCCCGGGTTACCTCCTGAGAGAGAAGTTGAATTTAGTATCGAATTAGCACCGGGGACATACCCTATTTCCGTGGCACCGTATAGAATGGCACATGTTGAATTAAAAGAACTTAAGACTCAGTTGCAGGATTTACTTGATAAGGGGTTCATACAGCCTAGTGTATCTCCTTGCGATCGGGTTATCATCAGTTGAGGGTCAAGGAGAGTGATATTTCTAAAACTTCTTTTCGTACTCGATATGGTCATTTTGAATTTCTGGTGATGCCTTTTGGATTGACTAATGCTCCAGCTGTATTTATGGATCTTACGAATCGGGTACTGCATCTTTTTGTTGATTCATTTGTGATAGTTTTTATTGATGATATTCTGATTTACTCACATGATATGGTTGAACATGAAAAGCATCTCCGAACTATTTTGAAAGTGTTTAAAGATAAGCAGTAGTATGCCAAGTTTAGCAAATGTGAATTTTGTCTATCACAAGTTGTATTTTTAGGCCATGTTATTTTTGGAGATGGTATATTTGTTGATCCCAAGAAAGTATAAGATATTGTAAAATGGGAGAGGCCCAATAATGTGATCGAGGTAAGGAATTTTCTGGGTTTAGCTTGGTATTATAGGAGGTTTATAAAGGGATTTTCTGCAATTGCCTTGCCAATGACTAAATTAACCCCAAAAGATATTAAGTTTGAATGGAACTCTGATTGGGAAACACTACACCAAAAACAACAATTTGGCACACTTTGATATTAAAAATCTGGCACAGTTTACAATCGTGCCAAATTATGGCACGGTTTAATGATAATTTGGCACACTTTAAAACAGTACCAAAATTTGCCACTGTTTTTAAGTGTGCCAAAATTGAGTACACTTTACTAAAATATAAAATGCCTTAAAAAATTACACTTCCTCTTCCCACTCACTCTTCCCTCTCACTTTGGAGTCTCCCGCTCGTATCTCTCTCACATTTTAGTCACAGCTCTGGTGGTGTAGGTGTTCGTCTCTCATTCTCTAGTCGGCTCCGATGGTGTAGCTGTTCGGTTCTGGTGGTGTAGCTGATGGTGTGGCTCTGGTTGGCTCTTTCTCTCACTCTTTATCATATCATTATCCGGTCTCAACTCTGCTATTGAGGGCCTATCACTACTAAAATAGGTATGCGCCTAGGTATTCTTCAAATTTTTACTTAAGGATTCGTCATTTTTGCAGTTTTAGGGTTTTATATGTACATTTTAAAATATTTATTATTTTTTTTATCAATGTATGATTTTTTTTGTACAAATTGAATATTGATAATAAAAAAGACAAATCATTGGTTTCTGGATGAAAACTTGGGATCTTTTAGTGGTAATATGTGTTTTTATGTTCTTACCCTTTTATTTAAAAGGTATATTTGTTCTCATTCGTATTGATTATGGAGTTTTTCTACGCATGCGATTGTTCTAGGGCTTATTTTCTGTTTATAACACTTTCTTCAAAATTGAAGGTATTATATGTTTAATACACCTAGTCCTTTACTTTGTAAGTAAGTTCTTCATTCGATTTGGGAAAATAGAAGATTAAGTAGTTCAATTTAATTTAACATGTATAAGTAATGGTATTGAGACTGTGATTAATTGTTGAATAATAGGGTTGTATCTATTTTTATATGTTTTTAGTTCTCTATTGCATTTTGTTTATTTGTTTGCTGTTTTTATCATTGATCGATTACCTATGCTTTGAAATTAGTTACTATGAGTATATATGAAAGAGAGGTATGGAACCATTAGTTTCTATTTAGTTATTCCAATGTGTTTATTTGATTAAATTTGTGTTGTATTGAGTTATTCCACATAATTTATGGTTTGTCTATATGGGATTTTACAAATTTTGAAAGGTGGGTGTGACAGGTGTTTGAATGATCATGTACTTTATTTTAGAAGAATTTGAATTTTGGTATTTAAGTAATGAAATTTGACTGAATTATGATCATATGACCTTTTTCAGTTTGGCTTCTATTGTGTGTTTGATGAGATGAGTGGTTTGGCTTTCTGAAGGCAGGAATAAGTTCTTGTACATATTTTTGGACTTGGGTTATGTTAATTTGGTAAACTGCAAGTCGTTTTGATATTTCAATAACCATCTTTGAATAAACTCTTTCCTCCTATTATTAGATCTCTCCTCCTATTATTTATGATCACCCAATACTTAATTGTTGTGTTCCTTTATTGATTTGTTTGATTAAATTATGTTACAACTCGATGATGGAAGATGAATCGATATTTCCACGTGCTCTTCTCTCACGTATCATAGGTAGCAGGTATACTTTATTAATCACTGCAATGCATACGTATAGACATAATTATCTTGTAATGCCCTAAAATCTAACTCAAGATTTGTTCATTTTTACAGGAAATGTAGAAATCTTTTAAAATCACCGAGTCACCAGGTAATGACTCTCCTCTGTTTTGTACGCTGACTCTCTATAAGGTGGTGTCACTAAACAAATCCATTTTTTTTATATGTTTCTTGTTCATAAATAACTAATTTATTTTTGGGGAAAGCACTCTTAGGTCCCTCGCAAACAAATTTTAAACATTAAAGGAATTTTAACAAATTTTAATCAATTAGATCCACTAATTCTCTTCTTGTATAAGTCCACGCTAGTGGCATAGTAAGTGGACCTAATTGTAAATTGTCCTTAAAAGTTTAAAAATTGTTACCAAGGGACCTAATTGTAAATTGCCCTTTATTTTAAAGGGTTTATACACGTAGTTTGATAAGAGGGTGCTATACCAGTGAGTCGAGTAGTGTGGATGATAAAGATTTGAAACAGTTTTAGTCTAATAGAGATCATGACTCTAGTAGTTTGATAAGAGGGTGCTAATGCTACCTCACCTCCCACACCCGCTGCTCTAAATAATTCACCCTATATTTATAATATGGTTGTAAAGAAGCACCTTAAGAGGTAGGTATCCTCATCTTAATTCACATATTCATGTTTTTAAATAATACCACTATATGATTATGTTAGTAGAAATAGAGCTTTGATAATAAAATGACAAACTTGAGGCAATTTTGCTAGCCCTGCCTTGTACTATGTTAGGAGCCCCACGAACTATTTTGAAGTGATATATGTAGTTTGACTCTGGGTGTGTGAAGAAGAGCAATAGCAGGTGTTGGTGTGTGTGTGTGTAGGTACTCAGGTACAAAAATTTTTCATTCTCCATTCTATTTTTCGGGAAGCGTGTTTTGCATAGATATTGTCATTTCCCTTTTTGATCGACAAATTTTTTCTGATATTTTCTTCAGTGGAGCGACCATCATTCATTAGTGCCTCCTCTGGCATTATACCCTCCTCAATTTGAGAACTCCCCTGAGCTAGTATGCTGTCACCCTCTGCTGTGGAAGCATCATCAGACGGATCATCCATCTGATATAACACGGGTGCCATTGCCGTGGTTGCACAAAAAGTATGCACACTAAAGTCGCATTCACCACAACCACAAGCATACGATTTTTATTTTTATTTATATTTTATGTTGTATTAGTTCCTGATTACAATGTCAGTGTTGCTGAATTGCTAAGGGAGGAGGTTGGAGAAGGCAACTTTTTCCTCTTTGGTGCTCAAGCGCATGAAATTGCGGGGCTGTGAATCAATCACGTAGGGCCCTGACATTAGGGCCCGCCCCAATGTCAAACCAAACATGATGACGGAAAACATAACTAAGAAACATGAGATCCCAGCGTATGTGTACCACCAAACCAATCCAAACGCTATCCTCTAAGACTCCTAAGTGTGATGGATATGATGGTCTCTTCTTTTCTAGTGTGTTGGCCTCCTTTTAATAATTTGGGATTGCTCCATATGTGAAGTACTTAATAAATGAATACCACCAATCCTCTAAGACTCCTAAGTGGTTTACAAATTATTGTTGTGGTACTTCTTGGCATGTCTTGCAATTTCCCTCCATTTTTGTTCCTTTCTTTCTCATTAGTGGCTAATAGAATCCAAGTTTTGCGAGTATCATGTAAGGAGCGAAGTTTTGGAACTATAGAGTTTTTATGCATGTTATAAATTCTTTTTTGAGATTCCTTTTCCCCCATACATTGATAAAGTAATTATACCAACCCTATGTTGTATATATCACTTTCAGTAATGAGAAAATTCTCGAGTCCCCTGGATTGTAGTGGTATCTATTCTAATTTTTTTTATCACTGGGGTGTCTAAATTTTGAGTCATGCCAATCTGGAATATCTTCAATAGTAATTTCTTTTAGGGTTGAGAAGGGTAATGTTATTCTGATGATTGTAGTCGAGGTGGAGGTTTCTAGTATGTCTATTTTTGTGCAATTTTTACAAGTGAATTTGGGTATTAATTAAGGGAGCTTGGACGTTGTTCAGTGGGTCATGGAACATGGGTGAAAATGATAGCCTTCAAAATATAGACTGGGTTCTTGGTCTAGCAAAAGAATCAGTTCTAAGACATGGGGCTAATGGGCTTGTCATTGATCCATACAATGAGCTTGATCATCAGTGTCCTGTAAACCAGTGAGTCACCTTTCGTACATCTTATATAATTAATGTTTTGGCGAATAGGGTTGGTTCAAGTTGAGAACTCATTTAATACTATGAAATTTGAAGCTCATTATAGATGGAAAATAGATTTCATTAACTTTCTTTTCATTTAGGTAAGGAATATTTATTCCCAAATGGAACAGAACCTAAGTGTTTTTCTGTAAGAGGACTGAAACAGAGTACGTGAGTCGGACACGAACAAAAGTCAAGCGATTTTCTCAACACCATTCATGTCATGTTTGGTTTGTAGCACATCCAAGAGAGGTATTGTCCTTATATAACAACTGTTTGTAGTTGAAAATGTCAGAGATAGAGTATGCTGGGTTTATATGTACATGTTTGCTTTAGGTCAATATATAACAACAGTTGTTATAATAGCAGCAGTATATATCTATATATGTTGTATATACAGCAGTATATCTACATCATATATATATATATATATATCATATCATATATAAATTACTGATTAAAATTAATCCCAATGAATAACACGTTCCTCCCTTGTTCATTTATCATATACTACTGTGGAAATTAATTCTTATTTCAGAGATTATTGAGATAAACTAGCGAAGAGGAATTTCTCCTTATCTGCTAAAACCCCATTTGATTCTAAATTTTTCCATTTTACTCTTGTCCATTTTAGGTTCTAAGAGAGATAACACATGCATTTTGTGAGTTTTCATAAAATTTTTAACTCTTATTGAATAAGATCTTTGAGCCACTCAACTAATGTTCCACACAATGAGACTGATCATTTCGTTACTTTGGGATTGGAGTTTGAGGATCCTTTAGAAGTGGATCTGGTAGTCCTTCTATTCGTGTCTTTGAGCCGAGCATTATTGGCTACTTTAATAATGTTTTTTTCCCTTGTGAGCATTATTTATTGCTTTATATTTTCCTAGAATCTGGAATCTTAGGGCCTGTTTGATAGGGGACATTTGCCTTGGCAAATATCTAATTTCCATTTTTTATGGCTTAATCTCCAACTAGAGATGTAGCAATCCAATTTCAAATTTTTATGTCCAATTTCCAATTTTTATATACATTAACTGGTATGGTACTTGAATTGAATTTCTACTACTTGAACTACAATTCAATAATTGATTTGAATTGAATTTTATACATGAACTGGTATGCTACTAATTGAATTCTATACATGAACTGGTATGCTACTTGAAATGAATTACTACTACTTGAACTGGAATATGGTATGAACTGGTCTATACATGAAGTGTTCTATACAATATGGTATGAGGTATAAGGTATAAGCTGATATATAGAGGATATCTGATGGCTATAGCAGCTATATACACTGCTATAGCAGCTGCTATATACACTGCTATCTGATGTGTATATAGCAGCTATATACACTGCAATAGCCCACTGAATTATACACTAATTTAAATATACACAAATACACTAGTCTAGATTATGTCTATCAATTTTCCATTCCACCTCTATTCTAAGTTTTCTATCAAACAGGCCCTTAGTTCTTTCGAAAAAAAAAATCAGTTGCTGCTAAATGTGGCTGAAGCGGCTACTTGGAGAGTTGAAAATTCCTAGTGACAAGGCCATGGAAATGCTTAAACACATGATGATGTGTAGTTCTTTTATTATTAACTATTAAATTACTTGGTCAGTGACCCTTTTTTACCGAATTACATAATCACACATCAAAATATCATTGTATTTCCCCCTTTGTAGTAATTGTGCAGTTTGATACACTTCCACCCATTTACATCAGAATCAATTACGGTGTGTTTGATAGCCAACATTTGCCACTATAAACGTGAAAGATTTCAGACGTATGGTTAAAAGTGAATTGGGGTGTATAAATGTTGAAAGAGCGAATAGAATACATACTGCGTTGGTTCTGGGACGAAGATGGACATAATCTCTTAAAAATTCCAAAGTCAATTTAATCTTAGGCAAAGGGTACTTATCCGGATCTGCAGTCCCAACTTGGAGAATTTTCTGAGCCTTAAGTTCAATCCTCTGGGTTTTCCCTTGAGAGGGTACTTGTAGCAGACCCTCCACGACTATTTTTCTTCTTCCTAATCCTCGTTGAATGAGTAGGCCACATCCTTAAAAAATTTAGAGATTACATAGGTGATAAAAGCCGTTGAAGATTACGATAATTTCAAAACATGCAGATTAGGCTTGAAAACAAGCCCTTGAAGGGTGAAAACCCAAACCAGCCCCCAAACGACCCTGTAGGAGGCACGAATACCTCGCATGGGACCAATGTAATTTTTAGGAACTGACCGCGTAGTCCCGGGTCTCCCGGTTTGAGAGTATAACGATAATTTGCAAAAATCACACTTAGACTTAAAAATAAGCCGTTAAAGGGTGAAAACCCAAACCATCCCCCAAACGACCCCGTAGGAGGCACGAACACCTCGCACGGGACCAATGTAACTTGTGGGAACTGACCGCGTAGTCCCGGGTCTCCCGGTTTGAGAGTATGACGATAATTTGCAAAAATGACACTTAGACTTAAACACAAGTCGTTAAAGGGTGAAAACCCAAACCAGCCCCCAAACGACCCCGTAAGATGCACTAACACCTCGTACGAGACCAATGTAACTTGTAGAGCCTGACCGCATAGTCCTGGGTCTCCCGGTTTGAGAATATGACGATAATTTCCACTCATATCACACTTAGACTTAAAAACAAGCCGTTAAAGGGTGAAAACCCAAACCAGCTCCCAAACGACCCTGTAGGAGGCACGAACACCTCGCACGGGACCAATGTAACTTGTAAGAACAAACCGCGTAGTCCCGAGTACCCGGTTTGAGAGTATGACGATAATTTGCAAAAATCACACTTAGACTTAAAAACAAGCCGTTAAAGGGTGAAAACCCAAACCAGCCCCCAAACGATCCCGTAGGAGGTACGAACACCTCACACGGGACCAATGCAACTTGTAGGAACTAACTGCATAGTCTCGAGTCTCCCGGTTTGAGAGTATGATGATAATTTGCAAAAATCACACTTAGACTTAAAAACAAACCGTTAAAGGGTGAAAACCCAAACCAACCCCCAAACAACCCCGTAGGAGGCACGAACACCTCGCACGGGACCAATGTAACTTGTAGGAACTGACCGCGTAGTCCCGGGTCTCCCGATTTGACAGTATGACGATAATTTGCAAAAATCATACTTAGACTTAAAAACAAGTCGTTAAAGGGTGAAAACCCAAACCAGCACCCAAACAACCCCGTAGGAGGCACGAAGACCTCGCACGGGACCAATGTAACTTATAGGAACTGACCGCGTAGTCCCGGGTCTCCCGGTTTGAGAGTATGACGATAATTTGCAAAAATCACACTTAGACTTAAAAACAAGTCGTTAAAGGGTGAAAACCCAAACCAGCCCCCAAACGGCCCCGTAGGAGGCACGAACACCTCGCACGGGACCAATGTAACATGTAGGAACTGATCGCGTAGTCCCGGGTCTCCCGGTTTGAGAGTATGATGATAGTTTGCAAAAATCACACTTAGACTTAAAAACAAGCCGTTAAAGGGTGAAAATCAAAACCAGCCCCCAAACGACCCCGTAGGAGGAACACCTCGCACGGGACCAATGTAACTTGTAGGAACTGATCGCGTAGTCCCGGGTCTCCCGATTTGAGAGTATGACGATAATTTGCAAAAATCACACTTAAACTTAAAAATAAGCCATTAAAGGGTGAAAACCCAAACCAGCTCCCAAACGACCCCGTAGGAGGCACGGACACCTCGCACGAGACCAATGTAACTTGTAGGAATTGACCGCGTAGTCCCAACTCTCCTGGTTCGCGAGTATGATGATAATTTGAAAAAATACACTTAGACTTAAACAAGCCGTTAAAGGGTGAAAACCCAAACCAGCCCCCAGACGACCCCGTAGGAGGCACGAACACCTCGCACGGGACCAATGTAACTTGTAGGAACTGACCGCGTAGTCCCGGGTCTCCCGATTTGAGAGTATGACAATAATTTGCAAAAATCACACTTAGACTTAAAAATAAGCCGTTAAAGGGTGAAAACCCAAACTAGCCCCCAAGCGACCCCGTAGGAGGCACGAACACCTCGCACGAAACCAATGTAACTTGTTGGAACTGACCGCGTAGTCCTGGGTCTCCCGGTTTGAGAGTATGATGATAGTTTGCAAAAATCACACTTAGACTTAAAAACAAGCCGTTAAAGGGTGAAAACCCAAACCAGCCCCCAAACAACCCTGTAAGAGGCACGAACACCTCGCACGAGACCAATGTAACTTGTAGGAACAAACCGTGTAGTCCCGGGTCTCCCGGTTTGAGAGTATGACGCTAATTTCCAAAAATCACACTTAGACTCAAAAACAAGCCGTTAAAGGGTGAAAACCCAAACCAACCCCCAAACGACCCCGTAGGAGGCACGAACACCTCGCACGGGACCAATGTAACTTGTAGGAACTGACCGCGTAGTCCCGGGTCTCTCGATTTGAGAGTATGATGATAATTTGCAAAAATCACACTTAGACTATAAATAAGCCGTTAAAGGGTGAAAATCCAAACTAACCCCCAAACGACCCCGTAGGAGGCACGAACACCTCGCACGGGATCAATGTAACTTGTAGGAACTGACTGCGTAGTCCCGGGTCTCCCGATTTGAGAGTAGACGATAATTTACAAAAATCACACTTAGACTTAAAAACAAGCCGTTAAAGGGTGAAAACCCAAACCAGCCCCCAAACAACCCCATAGGAGGCACGAACACCTCGCACGGGACCAATGTAACTTGTACGAACTGACCGCATTGTCCCGGGTCTCCCGGTTTGAGAATATGACGATAATTTCCACTCATATATGTAATTTTTTAGTTTGAGTAATTTTTTTTTGTAAATTATTGGGTTACTAATATCGTATGTTTTTTGTATCCTATTTTTTTTGTTGGATAACAGCTTATTGTTGTCATTTATTCACGTGGAACACACAAAGAACTCAATGGTTTACAACAAGGGGTTTATTCATGATTCCATTTTTTTTGTGTCATGGTTGTTCGGTCTTTTGTTGTTTTATTGTTGACTTTTATGGCCGTGTGGGCTTTATGTTAGGCAGGTTTTGTATTAAAAGTTTTTGGAATGTTTAAAAAATAGAGGAAACTCTGCCCAATTTTTTTGAGCCTGTGAACTGTTAAAGACTTATAATATTTTGAAGCTTGTATGTACATTCATTTATTAACAACGTGCAATATAATTGATTTGTGAATTTTGTGCTTTCAAATAATTATTTTTTTTTATAAAAAATTTGGCACAGTTCAAAATCGTGGCAAAAGTGTATCATATTTTGGCACGGTTTTGAACTGTGCCAAATTTTTTTAAACTGTGCTAAATCTGGAACAGTTAAAAACTGTGCCAGAAATATCAAATTCTGGCACAGTTTAAAAGTGTGCCAGAAGTGTTCCTGTTCGGCTGAATCTGGCACAATTAAAAACTGTGCCAAAAGTGTGTCAGAAATATTAAATTCTGGCACGGTTTAAAAGTGTGCCAGAAGTGTTCCTGTTTGGCCAAATCTGGCACACTTTTGAGCCATGACAGAAAAAAATTGCCATTTTGAAACACCTGATTCTGGCACAGTTCAAAACCGTGCCAGATTTGATCTGGCACAGTTTTAAACCATATCAGATTCCTGTTTTTGGTGTAGTGAAAACAGTTTTGATGAATTGAAAATGAGGTTGGTAACTGCACGTGTTCTTACTATTCCGCATGGTGGAGATGGTTTTGTTATTTATATCGATGCTTCAATTAGGGGTTGGTTTGTGTTTTTATGCAACATGGTAAGGTTATTGCTTATGCTTGTAGACAATTGCGTACACATGAACGTAATTATCCTACACATGATTTAGAACTTGCTGCTACTGTGTTTTCTCTGAAATTATGGTGCCATTATTTATATGGTGAAGTGTGTGAAATTTTTACAGACCATTAGAGCCTTAAGTATTTATTTACTCAGAAAAAGTTGAATTTGAGGCAGAGGCGGTGGATGGAGTTAATTAAATATTATGACTGTACAATTCACTACCACCCAGGGAAGGCAAATGTAGCTGCATATGCTCTGAGTAGAAAGGCTTCGGGTAGGTTATCTTGTATTCAGTGTGCTAGATTTGCCCACATGATGGAGTTGAGATTGATGGGAGTAGAATTGAAGCTAGCAGATGGGGACAGGTTCTTTGCTCACCTGAGCGTGAGGCCTTTGTTATCATTACCACCAGAGTTAGCCCGATTGCATAATGTTTTCCATGTTTTTATGTTGAGAAAGTCTATAGCGAACCCTTCACACGTATTGGCGGAACAACCTATTGAGTTGAAGGAAGACTTGAGCTATGTGGAAGAACCACTTGCTATCGTGGATAGGAAGGAACATATATTGAGATCCAAAGTGATCCCACTTGTGAAGGTTGTGTGGAGAAGGCATTCCATGGAAGAAGCTACATGGCAGAGTGAGGATAGCAAGAAGATGCATTATCTGTATTTGTTTGATTCGGACAACCAATGTATGTCAATTTCGGGGACGAAATTTCCTAACAGGGGGAGAATTGTGACAACCCGAATATAATTATGATAAATTATGTTTAAATCATGATTATCTTATGTGATATGGATACTATGTTATTAGCATATATAATGTTAAGTCACTATATTTAGTATAATCCTACCTTAATAAAGCATGAAATATTGAATTAGTTACAAACACCAAATTTTAAAGTTTTCGGTAAGAATGTTCATGTTTGAGGATAGTTTTGACCATTATAATATAATAATTGATTTTAGGTATAAACCATATAGTTGTAGATATATGAGTTAGGTTTGTAACATAACAAACGGTACATCAAACGGACATCCGAGTGAGAAGATATCGTCTTTTTACGAACAGGGGGTAAAGTAGTCATTAGCCTTAAATGATTTTTTGTCTTATATGACGCCACATGTTATATTTTGATTGGAACAAGGGGGTGACCTTATGCTGACATATAACCCTTGAATTAAGATCTTCCTTCAACATATTTCATCCATGGAATAGTTTTAACCGAAGGAAAGAGAATTTTTGAAGTTTAGGCAAAAGGTTGAGGGAAAATTGAAGAAAAATTCATAGAAAATTATGTAAAAGCCCCTAAGGTGATTCCATCCATAAATCTTGTTTATTTTTTTGTATTACTGATTTAAATGATATATATCATCACTTTTTTTACTGAAATTCCATGTCTTGATGTGTACTTACGGGTAGATACAAGTTTAATCAAACTTGAATGTGTAAACCCTTTCGTTTAGAAACCTTGTGTATTCAAACTTCCATATCTTTTTGTATACTTAATGGAGTTGATTGATTCTAATTGCAGATTAAAATAGACTCATATATGTATGTCATATACTAAAATCAAGTCAAAATATCAAGAAATGAATCTTGGGTGATGGTTTGAAGTTAGGGTATGAAATCTGCCCCTAAAGAGTAAATATGCATACCACATGTTTGATGTTTTGCTTGACATAGCAAATTAGCTATGAAAATTATGAAATTTTAATCTTGTATTATTTAATATGTTTTTCGAAATTGGGTGACATATCATAGAAAGTTATGATGTGTAAAAATTATGAAAATTCTTGGAAGATAACTGAATGATAGAGGAGCCTATAGGCCGGATTTGCTATGTAGTAAAGAAATGGGCATATCTTGCTCTAGGAAACTTGGAATGATGTGTCGTATTTTGTGTTGAAAACCTAATATGATAAGTATTTAGTTAACAAGATTGATTAAAGTAGGTTTGGGCTATAATTTGAATATCTTAGATATCATAACCTGAATCTAGATGGGACTTCATTTATGATGAATGATTTGAATAGAACCATATGATGCTTATGAATTGAGTTATGTTGAAGTTATTCTTTGAATTGTTAATATTCTCATGATGATACTAATATTTTAATAATGATAGGAATAAAAGAAGAACCGAATGAACAAGATCTAGATAAAGGAAAAGGGAAAGCTTGTTAAATTTCCAAGGTGAGTGTCCTCCTGATTGTTTCACATATAGATATGAAAATTATATGATGGTTATGAATATATCTCTAAGAGAAGGATTTGCTTGGATATTAAATTATCCAGGATTGGTTTGAATACTTTGGTATTCAGGACTTATTTGGATAATCAAATATCCAGGATTTTTTTGGGTCTTATGATTCAGGAATGGAATTGGACAAAGATCCAATGATTTGTTGGAACTTATGTTCCAGGATTTGTTATTGCCAATGTGCAGGATTGTTTGGATTTTATATCCACAGATTTGATATAGAACTGTTAATTCATTGCAGGATAGGAGTACCTCACTAAGCTTAATGCTTATGGTTTATATTTTAACATTTTTAGGTTTGTACGCTGCCAGTTAGGATACCATATAATGGGAGATTTTGAGAATTGCACCCTTAGAGAGAGCTAGGGTTTACATAGGGGATTTTGTCATTGTCACACTGAAGATTTTGATACATTCACACATTGTATATATTGCGTCAATAGTTAATCATAGTATTGTATAACCGCTAATTATGCATATAAATATTGATAAGTAGATTATATTTCAAATGGACTGAAGATCATGATTTAATTGTTATGAAAATAAATTATTAGAATGGATTTGGGTTCGGGGTGTGACATAAATGCTCGCCCATGAGTGTTTCTAAAAAGTTTGGAAAGGGCGTCGATGGAAAGGACATGAAAAAAACATTATATCGAATTATAATAGGTAGTGTGTTATACCATATGGTTAATAATCGTAATATAGACTTTAGTGTAGGAGTTTGTGCTTTCTACCAATCTTGTCTTGAAGAATCCCTTTTGAAAGCCATTAATTATATCATCATGTATGTGGCTGGTACAATAGGTTTTGGTGTTTGGTACCCCTACAGTGTGACACCCTATAATTTTTAATAATTAGGTTGATCAAGTCTATTTATTAAACCTTACAGTTTGTTAATTCAATTTAAATATCATCCTTAGAATGAGTGAAAACAAACGATAGAGATAATCCAACTATAATACGATAACAAAATTTCAAAAGAAATAATATAATAGGAATGACATCCCCACCAATTAATCACAAAATACGACCATAATCGAAGGTCTACAATAAGATTCCAAATAAACCTCCACAAAGACATGCCACCATAATTTAATTTGAACAACCAACTAGAATAGAGTACATGTATTGCAAAGTTAATTTCCACCTCTCTTAAAAGTAAATGACTGCAAATAACCTAGACTGAAGCCTAAGTCCTCAACTAGTGGTGAGACCGACATATACTTCAGGCTGCGGGAATAAAATATGCTAAACCAGATGGTTAGGAACACTTAAAGGGGGGTTCAACATTGATGGTCAAGCCACCGCAAGCTAACATAGATACGTCACCCGATGAAAGTTGTGCAAGTAAATAATAATTCTATAGTTTATACATTACATCTCACAAGCGTATAATGTGCCTCATAAAAATTTCAACTAAACAAGTTTCCATCTTTAAGTAAAGCATTAATAACGACCATGAACGTACCTACTACCCCACATCCCTGGAGGTATCTAGAGTCCTATCACGCATACGCAATTAAGTAAATAATAATATAAATTCCCCATAAAACAATAATGTCAAACCTCCACCATATACACCCCAAAATATCGCCACATAACAATAACCCAGCCTCAACTATATACACCCTAAATTTCTCCATAACTCATCGTAATCATGTCTGGATTCCAGTCTTCTTTGGGATCACCAAGCCACACGATATGGAAAATCAACCTCCCCCGTATACACCCCAAACTTCTCCAATGAAAATAGGATAAACAATATTGGCCTCATTTATAAGGTCATATATAAAAGAGTAATATTTCACCACTCTCGATGTCAATCCACAATTTAGACTCACACGTCGCTAATTTATTTCAACATCTTGTAAACTTTTCCTTTTATTTATGTAATTCTCTTAATTTCCTTCTTAATATTTTACTACTTTAATAGGAAATGGGTTGAGGCATAGATTTCAAACACAAAAGTTTCAAAAGGGGGATGTCTTATTTAGAAATTAGAATATTTCTTCGCATGTTGTAACTTACTATTTTTCTCACGTAGTCATACTATGTGGACATCGTGAATTTTAATTATAAGGTTCACTTTGCACTACTAAAGTCACAATTGTAAATCATAAGGGTGTGACATCAATTTCAATACAATATGAGAATTTAAGTAAATCGTTGCTATCAACATACATGTAGGGGATAGTTATTTCTACTTGGACAACAAGTAAATAAATCATGGAATTAACAACAATCATACAAATGGCGACTACTCATGTGTTCCCATGTTTACATAATCATATAAGTATCAATTCACAATTTATATAGGACAATATTAACTTAATCTAGTTCCATAATTCAATAATATTTTTATTTAGAAAATTACATAACTAGAGTGGGCAAGGGAAATTTACAATTAAAATTTACATATGAATTTATCCAAGTTCTTATAGTCACACTTTATCAATTTTCTATTTATCACAATTTATAAATTTTTAATTAAAATTATAATTTTTCAATAATTCAACAATTTAATAATATCATATTATTTAATTATAAAATTTCGCAAGACAAATTATAAACCTAATTATCTTTAATAGATTTTATAAAAAAATTAGGTTGAAGTAGAAAAATACAATTGTTATTGGGAATTGTAGGCTATATTTTTAGGATTGGGATGGTATAATTTGGGTGAGAAATGGATTAAATATTTGGATTGAGTTGTGTACTAAAAATGACAAAGCAATAGGGTTTTTGGATACTAGTGCTGTAGAGAAATGAGAGAATGTCGTCTCTTTTTAAGAATGAGAAGCGTCGCTTCATTTTTTTTTAAATTATCCCTTTTTGATTTAAAAATGTTCTTTTTTCTTTAATTACACCTTAATTCCATGTTTCTTTCTTTAATAACTCTAACGCTAAACCTTTCTCCAAGTAACTACCTTATTACCAAAGTACCCTCTATCTTAAACCATAATTTCTTTTGTACCAAACCTTCCATTTACTTTATATAATTATAATTAAATACCATACTTTTATTTATTTATGATTAGGTCAAACACTTTATTAATTCACCAAATAAATTATATAATTCATAATAAATACTATAATTCATCAAATAAAATTCTAAAATTCATCAAATGAATTCTATAATTATAATAACTTTCATACTTTCAATAATTTACACACCAACTCCAATTCAACATATACAACTTCATGTTTTTCAATTATATTATCTAAAATTCCGCTTTTCAATTAAATAATTAATTAAAATTTCCCCTAATTTTATATTTAATTATTTAATAATTACCACTAAATTATGGAGTATTACAATCTTCCTCCTTAAGAAAAAGAGTTATGTCCTTGAAATTCACAAATTTAAGTTTATATTTGACTCAAAATAGATGTGGGTATTATTGTCTAATCAAATCATCGCGCTCCAAAGTAGACTCCTCCTCATTGTAGGGGTATCTTACACTCGTACTAATGCTATCTCTTTGGAACATAATTTCTGAATCCTCCCATCCAAAATACCTACTAGATGCTCACTATACGAAGCGTCTGAGTCTAACTCGATCTGACGCAAATCAAATGCTGATAAGAATCCTAGTATGTAGGAATCTATGAAGTAAGAATACGTGGAACATGATATGCACCTGATCTATATGATCCATGAGTGCTAAATGGTCTGCGACTATAATACTTGTGAAATTTTAAAAATAAAAATACGTAAATTGCATGCCGAATTGAAAATTTTAAAAAGAAATAGCACTTATAATAAACCATTAAACTTGGGGAAGCATAAAATGACATTTGTAAATAAATAACCAATTTGCAATTTTCATAAAATACAAAGATTATTATTATTTTTTCATAATTAAATTCTTTTTTTTACAACGTCCCCACGTCTCAAAAAATCCACATATCTTTAATGAATCCAACATGGATATAAACCTGAAATACAAATATAAAACTATAGAGGGGTTGTGACACCCCGCGTAATTAAATACCGGGTGATCAATCATTTATTAATTAATTCAGAATATCTAGTTGGTTCCGATTATGCATCACTGCCGAAAACTTTATGATTAAAATGAACCACCTAATATTTAAGAAAAACTGATGTCAAAATTTTATGTTTTCAACTAATTATAGAACCATAAGAAAAATAACTAAACATTCACCATTTAATCCAATCACATAAAAAATGAAATACTGAGATAATAAAAGGGACTGGAGTAAACACATCCAACCCAAAGTCAAATACAATAGTCCAACTAAATAAATCCAATAAGTGAAGGGTAAATAACTAAGTTCATAATCTCTGAATAACTGAATAGAAATGGGCAACAACCCCTAAATGATGAAATGGCTCAAAGGAAGTCAATGAGAGTCATGAAGGCAGCTACTACCAATGCCCTATAGCTTCCACAACAGCTACAACTCGTCAAATGATTGAATCTCCTATACTTAGTGTCCCCGTGGCTGGGCACCTGAAATTGGTTTGACAAGAAAAGAGATTTGTAGAAAACGGTTCAGATCCCGAGTTGAAAACAATTTAAAAATCAGCAAGTGCTTAAAATGATTTATTAGCACATATATTTATCATGTTAAAGTACCGAACTCACTTGGGAATGCTCACCTCTCATCTAGTGTGCACGCCTAGCGAATATACAAACAACACCAGTTCTATTCCCATACTAACTAGTTCTTCCTGTCTAAACCTATCACAGTCCAATACCATCCCGATTATTTCCCTCTCAAAGTACAATACATATAATCAATCCCACTTTAGCATAAATAAGCATTTTCAGTTTTTATCCAATTAAGTGACCGCTACTTAATTCATTTCGGATTTCATTATAAATTTTTACCTACTAAGTTCACACAGTAGATATCAACACAAGGGTATACATATATTCACTCTATCTCATATATATATATACACACAATACTGCACCCCGAGACACAACTGCGGTGCCTACATACTCTAATATCATGTCCTATTGCATCTCTCATTTGCATAAAGGACTAAAGGTTCAGTCTCTCGTGAACCATCAAAATGAAACAAATATATTGGAGGCGAACATAGTTCAAAGTCGATGGGCTACGCACATACCCATACGGCCGTCATCACTATCGTTCTCATAGATAGTCCGTACCTAGGTTCTATGCTCTAGTGATACCAATCACTATCCCACCCGAAGGCTCCTCAAGGCATGATTGTCCACAACGCGCAATCTCCGCTCGATAGAAAACAACATAGGTATGGTATACACATAATCATTAAATCAATAAGTATGCACACAACTTATTATATTCATTAGGTATTCACGCACCCTAAGTTCCTGAAATTATAGATAGTATCATTGCCTCTACTATTCAATTTATCGCAACACTTCGACTTATCTCTCTAACATATACCTTTTATCTAAGGCTCTATTACCCCTCTACACCCCCCTGAGTAATCGCTTTCTCCACTCATTAATAGCTAGGAATTTAAGTCATTCGATAATAGCGTAGATTAATTTCTCTCACTTGGACCAACCTATAGGGTTTCTAACTGGTCCAGGGCAAAAGTAATCATTCTGGAAATCTCGTTATAAGTCCAGGATTCTCGTTCGAACGAGGTCGTTCACAAGAACTTCTCACTTCAAACGAACTCAAAAATCTCTTTGGAATTCTCGTTCGAACGACCTGGGCAGGTCTTCGAAGGAAAATTCTGAGGGTTCCCCTGTTCGTCCAAAGTTCATTTTTTCAAGATTTTCCTCATCCAAATTCGTCTAAAATTCATCCCACACCCACTCAATGATTCCGAACCATTCCTAATCATAATAGGGTACTTTCTAACATAATTTAAATGACAAATCCTTACATAATTATAGGGAATCTAAACTAATGTCTTAAATTTCTAAAGTCCATTAATAATAAACCCACCATGAATTATCATTCAAACCCCCCAATTATTTCATGATTATAACATAAAATTTCCAGATTTACCATTCCTACAATAGTGTTATTCATCTACATGTAACCCTATCTTCCAATTTTACAATTTAATGGCTATTCAGTCTCAAATTCATAGCATCAATGGTTATCTCATAATCTAGGTTAACATGAATCATATATGCTCAGAATTTTAGCAAGATAAACACTTGCCTTTTCGTGATCTTCTGAATTGTTGAACAAAATTGGCATGTAGGTGCTCCTTTCTTCGCGATCTACGCGTTGGTGTGATTTTCGGTGGAAGAACTTGAATCTTTGGCCTGATTCACCTATGTGTTCCTCTCCCTCTATGGTTCTCTCCTTCTCTCTCACGTAAGTTGGAAACTGATAACCTATTTTAACCCACATATAACCCTTATTTATTTCCTAATTTTCGTTCATTTAATTCTCCAAAAATACCAAAAGACCAAAATACCCCTCCGGGGTGTCGTCTTGGGCTAAAATGCCCCGGACTCCAAATAAAACACTCGAGTAGTGTTTTCTGACTATTTCGACCCTTCCAGACACATTGGTGGGCTCAAAATGGCCATACGAGTTACTTAAAAACAAATTTTACTAGCTCAATAAAGTAATACTGACACGACTCACACATGCGTCCCAACTAAGTGTATTATAACCGCCGTATATTTCACTCCCGACCAAAATAATATTCTCATATTCATATATTAATTTACTCGCTAAGTACTATTTCACGTAGTTATTTCCAATAAATACTAAATCTCGTCACGCTAGTAATTATTACAATTAAATCTAGATTAATTATAAATTAAATTTTCTCCATTTAAATCAATTAATCCAAATTCCATAATTAAAATAAAATTCTACAAAAATATGGGGTATTACATACTTCCCCCTCTAATAACAGAATTTCGACCCGAAATTCAGAAACATGCTAAATTAATGTTTACTTGCTGAAAACAACTTTGGATACTTTTCCCGCATGTCATCCTCATGCTCCCAAGTAGACTCCTCTACATTATGATTCTTCCACTACACTCTTACTGACAGCACTACCTTTGACCTCAGTTTCCTCTCACTACCGTCAAGAATAGCTACTGGTCCCTCCTCGTAGGAACTATCAGGCTGAAGATCAGTTTCCTCCAATGTAATGTGGGTATGGGCCTAATCATCCTGAAGATATCTCCTCATCGAGGAAATGTGGAACACATCATGAATCCTATGCAAATGCTCCGGTAATCCAAGTCGATAAGCTACTGGCCCAATTCGCTCAATAATATGGAATGGCCCCACATACCTCACGCCAACTTCCCTTTCGCCCCGAACCGCATTACCCCTTTAATAGGAGATACTCGTAATAGCACCTGGTCCCCAACGTTGAACTCTCTGAAAAATATTTTGGCATCGGCGTAGATCTTCTGTCGGTACTGAGCAACCCGAATGTGACTCTGTATCAACTCAACCTTAACTGGTGTGTCTTGAATCACCTTCGACGCAAGTAACTTGTTGTCCCCCACTTTAAGCCAACATGTTGGAGAATGACACGGTCTTCCATACAATGCCTCAAATGGAGCCATGATAATCGTAAACTCGTAGGAGTTATTATAAGCAAACTCCACCAATGGAAAGTACTGTTCCCATCCCCCTCCAAAATCTAAGACACCACATGTCTTCCAGCATCTGATTTATTTGCTCTGTCTTCCCGTCTATCTGCGGTTGATAGGTCTAACTCAATCGTAACTTCGTACCCATGGAATGATGGAAACTCTCCAAAAATCTGGACACAAAAATCTTATCCATGTCGGACACAATATGAAGGGGCACCCCATGGAGTCTCACTATCTCAGTAATGAAAATCTGAGCATACTACCCCGTAGTATAGGCTGTTCGAACTGGCAGAAAATGGTCCACCTTGGTCAATCGATCTACAATCACCCATATGGAATCATGACCTCTCTACGATGTAGGTAGCCCTATAATGAAATCCAAGGAAATGCTCTCCCATTTCCACATAGGGATCTCTAATGGCTGTAGTAGTCCTCCCAGTCTCTGATTGTCTATCTTCACCAACCGACAAGTGGTACACCTCAAAACAAACTCAACGATGTCCTTCTTCATTTCGCTTCACTAATACTGTCCCCTCATATCCTGGTACATCTTATCCCCTCCGGGATGTACCGCAAATAGTGAACCATGCGACTCTGTCATCACTGCATGGTGCAACTCCTCCCCCTCTGGGACTACTAGTCTTCCATTAAAGCGTAAAACCCCATCTGAGCTAACGGAGAAATATTCTGCTCCCTCGTCTAGAAGCTGGATAATCCGATCCTGACAGAAGGAATCTGCTGCCTGAGCCCTAGGAACTATCTCGGGTGTAACTGTCATCACCGACATGAATGAGCGGGAAACTGCATCCTGATGCTCGAGTTCTTTCCATTTCTCCTTCCACACTTCGGCCACCTCATTTGTTGACATATGGCTCAACGCGTATGCTACCACGTTAGCCTTCCCCTGGTGGTAATAGATGTCGAACTGGTAGTCCTTCATAAATTCCAGCCACCTCCGCTGATGCATATTCAGCTCCCGTTGTGTGAACATATACTGTAAGGATTTGTGATCCGTGAACATGAAAAATTTCTCCCCCAAGAGACAATGCCTCCATATCCACAATGCAAACACGACTGCCGCTAACTCCAAGTCGCGGGTGGGGTAATTCTTCTCGTGAGGCTTAAGCTTATGGGAAGCATAAGCAATTGCCTTATCCTCCTATTGAAGTACACCTCAAGTCCTGACAAGGACGCATCAGTGTAGATCAGGTACTCCAATTCGGGCCTGGGTAGTGCTAGAACTGGTGCTGAAGTCAGCTTGTCCTTCAGCTCGTCAAAGGCCAACTGGCAGGCATCATCCCATATAAACGGTACCCCTTTGCGAGTTAAGTTTGTCAACGGACCAACAATCTTCGAGAATCCATGAATAAACCTCCTGTAGTATCCTTCCAGCCCCAAGAAACTATATACCTCAATCGGTGTCATGGGCGCACTCCCTCACCGCTGACACCTTTCCTGAATCTACCGATATCCCCTCCTCAGAAATTTTGTGACCTAAGAACTGAACCTTCTTCAACCACAATCCACACTTTTCATACCTTTCATACAACTCATGCTCACGCAGTGTCTGCAAAACCATCCTCAAATGCTCAGCATGCTCCTCCTCAGTCCGTGAATAAATCAAGATGTCATTAATGACGACGATGACAAATTGATCTAGGAACTCTCTGAGCACCCTATTCATTAAGTCCATGAAAATAGTTGGGGCATTCGTGTGACACCCCGACTAATTAAATACCGGGTAGCTACTCCTTTATTAAATTAATTCAAAATGCCAAGTTGGCTCAGTTAATAGCATCACTGTCGAAAACATTTTATTATTACTAACCACCTAGTATTTAAAAAGTAAGTTGCCAAATTTTAATTTAAGTCTGATTAACATACAACAAGTATAATGAAGAAATAAATAACACCATTCACCATACTGAAGTAAAACGAATAACCATCACAATAGAGTAAATAAAGTCTGGAGGAAAACTCCTCACTACAATCCCATACTGAAATAATTAACCGAAACTGAAATAATACATGCTAAAGTCTGAAAACTGAAATGTAAAAGATGTCTCTAAATAGAAATGGGCAACATGCCCTACAACTGATAGATAGTGACTCTGGAATCCAAAAGATAGAAGCGTCTACATGCAAATCCCTGTAGCTTCCACAAACCGCTACAGCTCGTCACCTGAATGAATAACCTATGCTTGGTGTCCTTGTGGCTGGGCACCTAAAAGGGTTTTACAAGAAAAAGATTTGAAAAGCAAACGGGTCAGAGCCCGAATGTGGAGTTATATTTTAAAAACCTGCAAGTGCTTTAAAAACATTTAAAACATTAAATGCAAAGTACATGTTAGGACGTGCACTCACATTATATTCTCACCTCTCGTCTAACTGTGCACTCCTAACGCAAGTACCCATCTATAACTACCCATACTACTAGTTAAGGTGACAATATATCTAGCTAGACTGCCAATGGTCCTACCCATAATACTCGGTTCCATTTAACATAATAACGCTCGTAATTAAATAGGGGTTTAACGTAAACTCAGATACTCAACATGCGATATATATAACCATCAGTTAACTCGTTATATTTCTCGAAACAATACCGTAATATATTTACAACATTAACATGAGGATTCTCATTAATTAAATGTATACTAATCACATCGTAAATATACAATATAAGCACCCCGAGAACTAAGCGGCGGTGCACACATACTCTGCTATCCATCCCGGTACATCACGTACATAAGGATCACATATTCCGAATCTCTCAGGAATAGTTCAGATAACACAAATCACAAATAGTGGAGGCGAACACAGTCACCATCACGTGGGTCACGCACATACCTACGCTCCCACGGTCAGCGGACTTATTAATATCCCAATAAGTCTTTCTATGACCTATGTTCATCGAGGTACCAGTTTATATCCCCCCCGTAGGCACACAAGGATTAGAGAGTCCTAAGCGAACGCAACCTCCCGTGATAGCAAGTATGGTAGGTATGTCATACACACAGTCATATACCAATACTAAGTAAACACACGTCTTAGTAATACCGTATTTTAATCGTAGTACATATTCTCATACTAACTTATAATTATCACAATTCATACTGTTTCGGTTTGTAATTGTACGCGCCATAATTATCTCACGTCGTAGTAGACACTCACGTCTCAACCCAAAACCGTCCATGTAATACACTCTCGTATGTAAATTCCTTCTCATAAATACCCAAATGTCCCAATTCTATCATTACTACATCTACGGAATGATATCTATATCCTCGAACAAGTTTACGGAACTCCAAAAGTCAAAACAGTCCAAAAAGGACCAAACTGTCAACTCGTTAGAAGTCTCGTTCGAACGAGACTGTTCGAACGAGACTGTTCGAACGAGATTCCTCTGCCAACTCGTTAGAAGACTCATTCGAACGAGGCTGTTCGAACGAGGTCCCAGTTCGTTCGAACGAACTGTACCTTCTAACGATATCTCGTTCGAATGAGATATCGAACGAAATCCATTCTCATTAGCAGCGACTGGTCAACTTGTTAGAAGCTCGTTCGAACGAGTTCGTTCGAACGACTTGGGGGTTGCTTCTAACTAGCTACCAGCTTCGGCCCAGATTTTTCCCCAAATCGTTTTTCATCCATTTTAACACCTCAAATCTTCTAAACTAAGTCCCGAAAATCGTTTAAAGGTCTATAATCAATACTAAACATATTTAGTCACATCCTAACATGTTTTTAAGGAATCAATCCATCCTAACATCAATTAAATTTACAACTTTCTACACTTTTTCCAAATATCTCAAGAACATGAACCCTAACTACATATCATCATCAAATCCCAGAATTTAATTCGTTTTTCTTTCACCCAATCATGTATTAACATCAGATTAATCGTCTCCAAACTATTCTACATGCAATTTATCCTCAATATTCAGAACCTAAGTCCAATTAATCATGGGTTTTCATTCATCTTCCAATAACAATTATAAATCTTCAATTTTCTAACATGGAAAGAACATTTGCTGAAGTTAAACATAATTAAACCACTTGCCTTGTTTGTTTCCGGATTTGGTGTTGATTTGGTGAAGAATCTCTACAGAATCTTCTCTCTTTCTCTCCTTCTCCAATGGTGGCTTAAGGTGGCTAGGGTTTTGATTTGGGAACTTAGAAAACCTAAATGATAACCTACGTAGCTTTCTAGGTTAATATGGTTTGGTTAATGGGCTTAATGGGTTAAATCCACATCAGATTTACATCTCTAATTTTCGTCACTTTTAATTCCTAAAAATGTAAAATTACCAAAATACCTTTTAAGTTGCCGGTATGGCCTAAAATTACCCCGGGACCCAAACTACACCCCCGGGTAGTGTTTTCTGACTATCTCGACCCTTCCGGACGCGTTGGCGCACTCAAAACGGCCATACGTTTTATAGATTTTAAATTCACTTTTATTATCAAAATATTATACCGTGACGGGGCGGTCCCACGCGTCTTAACAAAATTTCTAAAATGCCGTATATAAATCTCACGACAAATTTTATAATACCAAATACATATATAATCATATATGCACATAATCAAATACCAATTCGCATCTCATTAGTATTTATAACCCGGATTAATTTCCAATTAATACGCATTTAATTAATTAATCCCAAAATAAATATAGTCAAAAGTACGGGGTATTACAATTGGTTAGTCCGAACGGCATCACCCCAAATTCATAAGACCCATATCTCATCAAGAATGCGGTCTTTGATACGTCCTGCTCCTGAATTCGTAGTTGGTGATAGCCCGACCTCAAATCTATCTTTGAGAAGAAAGCAACCCCTCTCAATTGGTCGAAAAAGTCATTGATTCGGGGAAACAAATACTTATTTCATATCGTGACTTTGTTCAACTCTCTATAATCCACACACAACCTTAAGGGACCGTCTCTTTTCTTCACAAATAATACTGGAGCACCCCAAGGTGAGGTACTCCTATGAATGAAGACCTATCCCAACAACTGCTCAATCTGGTCTTGTAACTCTCTCATCTCAGCTGGTGCCATACGGTAGGGTGCTCGAGCTATTGTCGAATGCCCGATATCAAATTTATGATGAAATCAATCTCTCGGCTAGGCGGTAGTCCCGGTATATCCTAGAACACATTAGTGAAATAACGGACTACGGGAATCGAATCAATGGGAATCACTATCTCCCTAGAGGTCTCCTCCTCTATGTAATATAAATGGGTGGACGATTCTCCCTCAAAATAAGGCATCTCCACTAGGAACATCTCCCGTCCCGTTATAGCAAAGATGATACTCTAAAACAGTCTATCATGGCTCTATAAGAAGTAAGCCAATCCATGCCAATAATGGCGTTATGCTTGTGCATATCTAAGACTAGCACATCTGCTGGAAAAATCAAACTCCCAATCTCTATACCTACTCCCCGGCATATAAAGAAGATTAACGACCCATTTCCTAGAGGTGAGTCTACGCAAGTCATTGTACTCTCTGTTGTGTCTAACAACCCGGTGGCCCATGTAAAACTAGTAACTATAAAGCAATGTGATGCCCCCATGTCAAATAAAATGCACGTCATAGTACCATGGATAGGGAACCTACCCTCAACAGCGGGTGGCACCTGATGAACTGGGGCCTGATGGATGTTGTAGACATGCCCATACTGCAACTGACCCTGCTGTAACAGAGCTGCTGGAATAGCTGGCAAGGCTGGAACCTAGGGTGGTGTTGGAGGGCGGCTAAAAATAACTGTTGTTGGGGCTCCTGACGAGCACCCTGCTGCTGCGGGGCTCTACCCCTATGGGGATCGTCCTGACGTTTGTGGCTAGTATTGCCACAAGTAAAACACCTCCCTGGAAAGTGTCCTCCCCTCTGTCCCGTCTGCCCTCGGCCCTGATGGCCGTTACCTGCCCTCCCTTGGTCCTACTGGCCCTGCTAAAATTACTGTTGACCCTGTTGGGCCTGCTGATCAGGCTGGCCCTAATGGCCCTGCCTAAAACCTCCATGTCTCTGGCTGAAATCTCTAGAATGGAATCTCTAAGCAGGATCTCCCTGATGGAAACCCTTCTCACTATGACGGACCTGTCCCTGAGCTGCGAATGTCCCACTGATACCACTAACTCCTGTTCGGCCCTACTGACTGGACTCCCCAACTCGTTTGCTTCCCTGCTGGTGGGGTGGTCCTAACAATGTAGTAGGGCAGCATTAACCACATCAGAATAATTGGCCAATGAAAGATTCCCTAATAAATGCTGACGAATCTTTTAAGTCAAACCATCCATGAATCTCCGAATCTTCTTCTCTTATGTTGGTATATCATCTGTAACTAGATTCAGAAATTCTGTAAACTCCTCTTCATACTCAACAACTATCCTTCCTTCTTCCTTGAGTTTCATTAGCTTCCGCCTCATCTCGGTCTACACGGCGGAAGGGAAGTACTTGCAGTCAAACCGCACCCAGAAATCCCTGATAGTCAAGTTGTATTTCTCCTCCACAGTGGTGATGGACTCCCACCACTGTAATGCTTCTCCTACCAACTTAAAGGTAGATAGAATCTTCTTTTGTACCTCGGTGCACTCATACATCCTCAGGTACCTTTGTATATCTTTCCTCCACTGGCCCACCTTTACTACATCTAAACTCCAAGTGAACTCTGGAGGGTATGCCTTCTGAAAGGCATCTCTGATGTGCACCCAAACATAAGGGAAGGCGTGAACTGGTGCTAGATCCACTGCTGGTGTCTGTGGTGCTGCCTGTTGCACCACGACTAATGCTACGTTCATCGCCTGTGCTATAATAGCGACAACTTACGTAACATTCATTGTACCCTGGGCCGGAACTGGCTGGGGCTCGGGCTGGGCATACTTATTGGCTCGTTGTGCACGTCTGGGAGGCATCTGAAATGAGAGAGAATATTTATAAATCCACAGTAAATATCTCAAATAGCTTAAGATGTAAAAAGCACAAATAATGAATACAACAATCCTAATTATAGGGCTCTACATCAAAGATAGCTACGCGAAAAACATAATAAGCCGTACAGATAAGGATCTCGCACAAAGTCGTTCGAATGAAACGTGCATTCGAATGACAGCCCGTTCTGGTTCGAGCGACAAGTTCAAATTTATGGGAATTTCCATTTTACTCCAGATTAAGTTATGCAATAAATTTGGGTGAGAAAACTGCTATTCGATGGACTTAGTCTAGTGCATAATTTTTGGGAAGTATTTGGGAAATAATACTTTAAATAATTGGAACCGTATGTTGGCCTTGGATATTACATGAGAGATAGTAATCGAATTAAATATATTATACGTAGTTATGAGATTAAAATACATATGAGAAGTATATAATTAGGTGGGGTAAATGCCTATGAATTTTAATAGGATGTGTGTATGCCTATTATATACTATGATTGTTAAGTGTACTAATGGGTGATAACCCGGGGGTACAAGAATTACATGAGTGATAGTAATTGCATTTAAAAATACCATACGTAGTGATGAGAATAAAATACGTATGAGATGTACATAATTTAGGTTGGGTGAATACCTATGAATTTTTAATAGGATGTGTGTATACCTATTATATGATATTGTTATTAAGTGCACTAATGGGTGCTAACCCGAGGGTGCAGGATTATTATGGTTAGGGGCGTTAATGGGTCTTAGCCCGGGGGTGCAAAAATAGTATATATATGTATAGGGATGATGTGACTATATGTATATTAGTATATAAGAGCTTGTAAATATTTCTACTGTGTGAAACTGGTGGATATAGTGATAATATTAAAATGCTTTATGCCAAGTGGTGTTAACCTAAGGGTGCAAGATTGATATGTATATATATAGGGGTGATGTGACTATATATATTTATGAAAATAATTGGGAACATTCTACCTTTTGAAATTAGTAGATTTTGTATAAATGAGAAATAAAATAATCTTAGTGGGTAAAAGATTAACCATTCGAACGTGAATAATGGAACTTTTAGTTATGTGAGATAAATTATTTCTTTTACGTATTGTATGGGCGATACGGGTATACTACTGGAGATTGTAGATGATGATATGATTTCAAACTAGTTAGGACGGGTAGCTTAGCTAGTGTGGGTTAAATGTACGTTAGGCGTGCACAATAGATGAGAGATGAGAATCTCATGTGAGTGCGATATCTAACATGCACATAATACTTGCTTCATTGTAGTTTTAAATACTTGCTAAATATTTTAAAACATCGGGCTCTGACCCGTCTCTTGCATATCTTCTCTTATTTGCTATATGTATGTATGTATGTATGTATGTATGTATTATATCAGGTACTCATCCACATGGATACCAGAACTAGAGATTTGGATTGCTTTACGTGTTGCAGCTGTTGTGGAACCTGTAGGTCCTTGCATTAGACGCATCCATCATTTCCATTCAGTTATCTAGACATCACAGTTGGGGCATGTGTCGCCCATTCCTAGTTTTTATCAGAGTTATTATTCAGTTTACTTTACCGTTCTTTTAGTTGGATGGATTTTACTATGAGTATGTGAATTGGAATTTGGAACTGGGAGGTTTTACCCAGTCTTATTTATTTCAGTGTTTGATTCATGTTCAGTGTTTAGTATATTCATGTGTATGATTAATGGTTTATAATTTTATAATTAAATAGAGAAATGGTTTTATTTGGTTATATGTAAAGGAAATTTTTTCTTGATGCCTAACTTAATTCTATATTAGGTGATTAATATGTTTATAAGTTTTTCGACAGTGATACTAAGAATGAGAAAACTGGACATTCTGTTTTAAATTTGGTAAAGGACTGATCACCCTTTATTTTATTGGGCGGGGTGACACAGTATGTAAACCAAATATTAGACAATCATTAAATTTCAACATTATTATATCCTCACCATTTTAAATGTATGAAACAGATAATAATGGCCTTCAGTAAAATACTGAGGAAAAATTGTCAAAGGAAGGGTTCTTCACCATACACACTTTTTCTGATTATTATTGGGTAAGGAAAATTAAACCGAAAACTTTTGTGCGTTGTAATACCCCGTACTTTTGGCTATATTTATTTTTGGGATTAATTAATTAAATGCGTATTAATTGGAAATTAATCCGGGTTATAAATACTGATGTGATGCGAATTGGTATTTGATTATGTGCATATATGATTATATATGTACTTGGTATTATAAAATTTGTCGTGGGATTTATATACGGCATTTTAGAAATTTTGTTGAGACGCGTGGGACCGCCGCGTCACGGTATAATATTTTGATATTAAAAGTGAATTTAAAATCTATAATCCGTATGGTCGTTTTGAGTGCGCCAACGCGTCCGGAAGGGTCGAGATAGTCAGAAAACACTAGCCGGGGGTATAGTTTGGGTCCCGGGGTATTTTTAGGCCATCCCGGCACTATAAAGGGTATTTTAGTAATTTGATATTTTTGGGTAATTAAAAGTGACGAAAATTGAGAGTTGTAATCTGATAAGGGATTGACCCAACCAACCTTTATTAACCCAACAAGCTATGGAGGTTTATTAAATTAGGTTTTCATAAGTTCCCTCAAAGCAAACCCTAGCCACCATAGCCTTTTGGAGAAGAAAGCTTGGAGAAGGAGAGAGAGAGAGGAATTCTGCAGAAATTCTACACCGAATCCACACCAAATTCAGAAATCAAACCAAGGCAAGTGACTTTATTTCATTTAAATTCGAAGAATGTCTTTTCCATGTTAGAAATTGAAGAATCTTGATTGTTCTTGAAAGATTAAAAGAAAACCCATGAAATTTGAAGTTATTATTGAATGTTGGGATAGGTTTGCATGTAGAAACATTGTTGGGAGATTTAATTTCGGAGATTTCATATCTAGGTGATGTATAAACGAATTAAAATCTGGGAATTTCTGATGAGAAAAAGTTAGGGTTTATGTTCTTGAAGAAAATTGGGAATTAATGTAGAAATTGTGATTTAATGATGTTTAGATGATATCAAACCCTTTAATGATGTTAGTATAGCCCCTTAACATGTTTGAGGATGATTAGAGAACTCAATATATTGTGGGAACGAATTTTTAGAAGAGGTTTGAGGAGTAAAAATGGTGAAAAACGATTTTTGGGAAGTTCTGGGCCGAAACTGGCATCTCGTTAGAAGCAGCCCCAGGTCGTTCGAACGAACTCGTTCGAACGAGCTTCTAACGAGTTGACCAGTCGTTATTAACGAGTAGGATTTTCGTTCGATATCTCGTTCGAACGAGATATCGTTAGAAGAGTCAGTTCGTTCGAACGAACTGGGACCTCGTTCGAACAGCCTCGTTCGAACGAGACTTCTAACGACCTGACAGTCCAAACTCGTTCGAAGCCTCGTTCGAACGAGACTTCTAACGAGTTGACAGTTTGGTCCTTTTTGGACTGTTTTGACTTTTGGAGTCCCGGAAACTGGTTCAAGGGTAGAGTTAGCATCCCTTTGATGATATAGTGATTGATTTGGGACTTTTGGGTTATTGAGATGAGTAAATCATACACTAGAGTTATATTCAATGAACCGTTTGGGTTGAGACGTGAGTGTCTACTACGATGTGAGGATAAATTATGGCACGTATAATTATGAACCGGAATAAAATAAGTTGTGATAATTATAATTAGTACGAGAGTGCAATATGTACTACGAATATAATACGATATTACTAAGATGTGTGTTTACTTAGTATTAGTATATGGATTGTTTGTATGACATACCTACCATACTTGCTATCACGGGAGGTTGCGTTCGCTTAGGACCCTCTAATCCTTGTGTGCCTACGGGGGGGATATAGACTGGTACCTTGATGAACATAGGTCATAGAAAGACTTATTGTGATATTAATAAGTCCGCTGACCATGGGAGCGTAGGTATGTGCGTGACCCATGTGATGGTGACTATGTTCGCCTCCACTATTTGTGATTTGTGTTATCTGAACTATTCCTGAGAGATTCGGAATATGTGATCCTTATGTACGTGATGTACCGGGATGGATAGCAGAGTATGTGTGCACCATAGCTTAGATTGCGGGGTGCTTGTATCGTATATCTATGATGTGAATAATATACATTAAATTTATGGAAATCCTCATGTTAATGTTGTAAAAATATTACGGTATTGTTTCGAGATATATAATGAGTTAGCTGATAGTTATATCAATGGCATATTTAGTAACTGAGTTTACGTTAAACCTCTATTAAATTACGAGCGTTGTTATGTTAAATTAACCGAGTAATATGGGTAGAACCTTTGGCAGTTTAGCTAGTTATGTTGTCAGTTAGCTAGTAATATGGGTCGTTATAGATGGGTACTTACGTTAGGAGTGCACAGTTAGTCGAGAGGTGAGAATTTAATGTGAGTGCACGTCCTAACATGTACTTTGCATTTAATGTTTTAAATGTTTTTAAAGCACTTGCAGGTTTTTAAAATGATTTCCACTTTCGGGCTCTGACCCATTTGCTTTCAAATATATTTTCTTGTAAAACCATTTTAGGTGCCCAGCCACAAGGACACCAAGCATAGGATTCTCATTCAGGTGACGAGCTGTAGCTGTTTGTGGAAGCTACAGGGATTTGCATGTAGACGCTTCTCTCATTTGGATTCCAGTCTCAGCATCTATCAGTTGTAGGGCATGTTGCCCAATTCTATTAGACATTTTTACATTTCAGTTTTCAGACTCTAGCATGTATTGCTCAGTATTCAGTTTTAGTTATTTATTTCAGTTTACTTATCAGTTGTGGGATTTGTATTGAGGAGTTTTTCCTCCAGGTTTTATTTACATTTTGTGATGGTTATTCGTTTCACTTCAGTATGGTGAATGGTGTTATTTATTTCTTCATTACTTTTGTTGCATGTTAATCAGATTTAATAAAATTTGGCACTTACTTTTTAAATACTAGGTGGTTAGTAATTAATAAAACGTTTTCGACAGTGATGCTATTAACTGAGCCAACTTGGCATTTTGAATTAATTTTATAAAGGAGTAGCTACCCGGTGTTTAATTAGTCGGGGTGTCACATGCGTCACAATCACATAAATACTATAATTTTTCTTACTAACACAATGACTATAATGTTTTTCAGAAAGAAGCTTGTAGCAAAAATGAAGTCAATAAGAAGGGCAGGTTATACAAAGATTTATTTCAATACTTGAGCAGTTGTAATATTTTGTTCATTGTACTAAAACATAAAATAGGACATTTCACATTACTTACGATATATAAAGACCAAAATAAAGTCATCCATATGGATTCTCTTCGACCGGATGATAAGGAACAAAACAAATCATACTTCGATAATGCCAAAAAATGGTTAGAGCCTAAACTTAAACTTAGTTATCTTACCTATACGTTTATGATTCACGTGTACTTTTCAATATGGATGTTGTGTACTTTGCATCAGTTCCAAATAATCACCAAGAGTATCAAAGTATTGTCATAATTTTATAAAATACACGCGAAATGCAGAAATACATGCATGCATACTTTAATATTATGCATGTACTTAGCACTTTAAATCTACATATACTTTTTTATTTGTATACACTCACTATTTATCCTCTTAACAATTTTCTGTCTTCCAAAAAACACTGTGCATATTGAAATCTAAGCTAAAACATTGAAAAAAAACAATTTCGTAACTCAGAGAACGATTGATGAAGGTAATCCACATCTATTTACAATTGATGATGATCCATTGACAGAACAAGAAAAAAGAATAGTAAATTTCTTGCTGGAAAGTGATCTCAAATTTAACCTAATAAGAGATCATGAATGCCCTAAGCAATATAATGGGTAAGCAAAAACTTCATTCCTATAAAGTAATAATTTGTAAATTTACAATAAATTTGATTCACATCATACTAATTTGTATATTTGTTTTATTTTAATTTCAAGTTTGACCATGGGGTCTTTTGCATGTACTTTATTGAACAAATTAGTAAGACAAGGAACTGAAAAAATCCTTTCAAGACTTCAAATTCTACAATGCAGAGCATATGTAATAAGCGAAATTCTATTTTTAGAACATTAATACCAAGAAGGATCCTTTGTAAATTGATTCAAATACATACCATATTTTTAATTTTTTTATTTTCTATTGGTTATTGTTCCTTATATGTATTACTCCAAAATGGTTCAGCTGGCGCAAACTATGAAAGCTATACACAAAATGATAACTAACACAAAATCTCTTATGTAAGATTATATTGTAGCCGGCGAAGACCACAATACACGCAAGGTATACACGGTGATAATTACATGAACAATTTCTTCAAAATAAATGTTATGAAAAAAATTACACACATTTTTGGAACAAAGTACATGCTTTATGAGCAAAGTACATGCAATATAAACAAAGTACACGCATGGATGAATACTTTCTTCAAAGTAAATGTTATGAAACAAAGTACACATATTTTAATAAAAAATATACGCTTTGTGAGCAAAGACACTCAATATAAACAAAATACATGCATTGATTGTTTAATTAGATTTTGATTTTACAATTGAAAATTACTATTAAATTATAAGACATGCATGAAAGAAAATAATTTTTTATTAGAAACACAAAAAAGAGGGTAAAAGAGATTTTGAAAGAAAAACATAAAAAAAATCCAAACTTAAAAAGCTTATTAGGAAATTTTGCAAATGAAAATTTCTATTGAATTATAAGACATGTAAGAAAGAAAATAATTTTTTTATTAGAAAAACAAAGAAAAGGTAAAAGAGATTTTGAAAGAAAAACATAAAAAAAAATCAAAATATAAAAGCCTATCAGGAAAACTTTTAAAACTATATATAATGTCAAGATGATATGAAAGCTATACACAACGATAACTAACACAAAATATCCTATGTAAGCTTATATTACAGCTGGCGCGGACTACAATACACGTAAGGTATACACGATGATAATTACATGAACAATTTCTTCAAAGTAAATATTATGAAACAAATTACACGCATTTTTGGAACAAAGTACACGCTTTATGAGTAAAGTACATGCAATATAAACAAAGTACACGTAGGGATGAACAATTTCTTCAAAGTAAATGTTATAAAACAAAGTACATGCATTTTAATCAAAAGTATACGCTTTATGAGCAAAGTACACGCAATATAAATAAAGTACATGCATGGATAAAAAATTTCTTCAAAGTAAATGTTATGAAACAAAGTACACGCATTTTAATCAAAAGTACACGCTTTATGAGCAAAGTACACACAATATAAACAAAGTACACGCATTGATTAATTGAATAAATTTTGATTTTACAATTGAAAACTACTATTTATATTTAAAAAGTTTATAGGTTTACAAGTATGAAAATGCAAGAAATAGAAAGTCTACACATGTTCTTTACTTTGTTTATATCCACTTATACACAATAACAAAAAATTATGTACCTCGTTTATATTCAGTAAAACACAATAAACCAATAACCATTTATTAAGCTCAACTACTCATGTATCCCAACCACTTCCTGCCAAAGAAATAAATAGCTTTTATTTGGCCTATAAAATAGTAATATTGCTTCCTTTCTATAGCATTACATCTCAAGTAAAAATTAGATAATGAGTATCCCAGAAGAAAAGCTACGAGATAGTTTAGAAAAGGAAGAAAGATACAAAAAAATTAAGGGAAATTGAGGAAACTCTTTCCTTATATGAAACTGTATATGATCAGTTTCAAGCATATGTCAGGGAAGGCTTCTTTGGACTTCCGCCCAATTCCATTTATTTATTTGATGTGGATGAGGATCCTCTTCAACACATTAAGGCCTCATGTCTTTCTATACATATGAGGTTACCAAAAAAATTATGGAGCTGAGGGAGAACAAGGCTTACCAGGGAGGCCTTGTAGCTGCGATGGAAGAACAAATTCGAGTCTACTTGAATTTAATTGACTCTCTTCCTGACATCACATATGCCTTTAACAGCTTTCCCAACTATCAGTCTTCCTTATTTTTTTTAAACTTTTGTTATTGATAAAATTGTACTTTTTTTGTTTTAATAAAAAAATATTTTCTTTCATGCGTGTCTTGTGATATATCATACACTAGTACCCATATAATATACCGATGGCTAGAACCATGATTCATACATAAAGTGCAAAAATATAAAATACACGTAAATTTAATAAAATACACGTGAACTTTAGGAAAAATAATTGTGTACTTTATAAATAATACGTGTACTTAGCTGAACTGCCATACAAAAAATAAATAAAAAATAGAACTAAACAATAAACAATAAAATTACATTCATTTATTCAATGTAATGGGTTAGACAATCATACATAGGGTGCAAAATGTAAAATACATGCATATTTAATCAAGTACAGGATAACTTTAGAAAAAATGATCACGTGTACTTTATAAAAAAAGTATGTGCTTTGCTGCACTACCATATAAAAAAATAAATAAAAATGGGTCATATACCAAAAAAGTCCCTCAAATATTTTTAATACAAATTTAGTCCAACCCTTTTTCTTTATTTCAAAAAAAGTCCCTCGCCAGATAAAAACATTACGAAAAAATGAACTACGATTATGGTGTGTGTGGGTGGGGAGGGGGGGGGGGGGGAGGTGGTTGGTGAATGCCGCTAGCGCGAACTTTTAAAAATAAGAAAATATTAGTTAAATGGGTCTTTGAAGGACTTTTTTAAACAATGTAAAAGACTTGGACTAAATGGGTATTTTGTTATGTATAAATTTGTAGACATTACATATGGATTGATGAAACACTTTTTGTTTGTTAATTATATAAAAAAATACAATATGAATCTAACTTGTACATTTGTTGCTCGGATTTTAAATGCAAACACACCTTTTGCATTAAAAAATGTTTGAAGGACTTTTTGGTATTTTATCCTAAAAAATAGAACTAAACAATAAAATTACATTTATTTATTCAATTAAATGGGTTTTTAAATAATTTTATTCAATCCAATGGTTAAAATGAATGAATTCAACAATTTTAAAGAATGCAACAATGTAAAATACACGTAAATTTAATAATTTACAGGTGAACTTTATGAAAAATGATCCCG
Source organism: Sambucus nigra (assembly GCA_949130495.1). Taxonomy (NCBI): domain Eukaryota; kingdom Viridiplantae; phylum Streptophyta; class Magnoliopsida; order Dipsacales; family Adoxaceae; genus Sambucus; species Sambucus nigra. The sequence goes on from OX422208.1 coordinate 207,760,334, forward strand.
TGTACTCTATAAAAAATACGGGTACTTTGGTGAACTGCCATACAAAAAAGAAATAAAAAAAATAATTGGTTTACTTTATGTATTCTACGTGTACAAAAAATAAGAAACAAAAAACAAAGAAAGTACACGTAAATAAAAAGATATTTTGGTTAGTACAATGTGCGTGTACTTTATGTATTCTACATGTACTTTATGTACACGTAGAATACATAAAGTACACGCACATTATAATTGATTTTGGTCAGTACATTGTGCGTGTACTTTACATTGATCACATTCACAAAGAAAAAAATAGAAATATACACTCAACAATAAAATTACATTAACTTATTCAAATATGAATGTTCATTGATTTTATTAAAAACTATTGTTACAATAAATGAATTGAACAATATTAAGTGGAATCAAATTTGTTCTTTACCCGTGGACTTGTAATGATCGATTTTACTACACCTAGAGCAAGTAACTTCCCGTATTATGACCTCACAAGCAGATTTTATTCTCTTATTTCTTGGCCTCCCTGTCGATCTCTTTGTTAACAGAGGAAGGATTGCTGGATTTTCAGGTAATGGAATATTTAGGGACATCAAATTAGGAAGAGGAACTATAGGTGATGAGTATGACTTTTTGTAGAATAAAAACCTTATAATAATCCTCAAAATGATCACAAATACTTCCACATGCCTTCCATATGACAAAAACACCATGAGAACAAGGAAAGCATCGCAGTTGTTAACTCTTACAAGAGCAGATTCCTTGTTCTAAGTCAGCCGTGGCCCGCACATCTGAATGAACTTCAAATACAAGTTTACTTAAGCGGATAATATTCCATTGGGGCTTTTATTTCAATTTTTACTCAAAAATTTATCAAAACGTGGACACAACTCCTTTGGCCATGTTTCAGATTCAACAAGTTTGTTTGATTTAAAATTCTTAATCTTGATCCTCATTTTGTCCAACATATTTATTATCGATAAATGACTTTCCTCTAGGATCAAAGAGTTAAATGATTCCATAAAACTTGATTCCATGTCACCATAATGTTTGCTAATGAAAAGTGCACAATACCAATTCTTCATAGGAAAATTAATAAGAAAATCAGCAATAGCAGCTCCACTTTCCTTCTTCAGGGCATCAATGTTCTTATGAAATTCATCAACCGTTATAGTATATGCACAACATATGGAATCTTGCACAAGATTCTTTCGAAAGTTCCCACTCCCCCGTATTTTCTTCTTTATATTTCCCTATAAATGATGTATACAGTAGGAATCTGCAGACATTGGAAAGACCCTTGAAACGCGTTCAATAAGACTATCATTACGATCATATATGAATGTGATGTTTCGAGCTTGATGAGCTAGCGCATCATGTAAATTAATGAGAAACCACATCCAATTATCCTCCATCTCTGAATCAACAACTGCATATGCAAGAGGATAGAGACCTAAAAATATAATGAAATATATCAGTATATGCACATTGTATGAAGAACTCAAAAAATGGTGCTGCTGGCGCAAACCATTAAACACATAGGATATACAAAAGAATAAATATATTTGTAGTGATAGGCTTCACAGATGTAAAGTATAAACATATTATTCTTGTACTTTAATATATATGGGTTTACTTTATTAAATTTGACCATAACAAAGAAAGAATAGCAAAGTACATGCATCACATTACAAAGTACACGTAAACTGTAATCATCAGTTCATGTGAGCTTTGTAAATATGTGCGTGTACTTTAAAAAATCTTGCTAAGAACAAACGAAGATTACTAAAGTACACCCAGGACATTACAAAGTAAAACAAAAGAGAAATTTACATGTACTTTTAATCTTATGCGTGTACTTTGGGATTTTATGCAAATAACAAAAACAGACCTCAAAGTACACGCATGTCACTACAAAGTATACACATATATTCATGTGTACTTTATAATGTCTTACGTGTACTTTATATTCTGTCGAAAGAACATAAAAAGAATCCCAAAGTAAAGGTATAATATTATATAGTAAATTTCAAGGCTTCACATTTACCATTGTTCCCATTCATTTCCGTTTTCGACAAAATCGTTCCACGGTAGCGGCTCTTCAAAAACGCACCATCAAGAAATAAAATAGGCCCGCAGTACTAAAATCCATTAATGGATCATGCAAACATTACAAAAATTCTTTTAAATAATTTTCTCTTCTATTCCACATCGGTAATGCAATGCGATCTGAGATTATACTGCAATAAAAGTTCCCAATAATCATTGATTAATGCATAGAAAACTTTCTCATCACCATGAAGCTATCTCTTTCCCACACCATGCATGATGATAACCTATATCAAGACCATAATTCTTCTTCATATCTCTAATTACATAAATTTTTCTCAATAATGGTTTATCCCTTAGCTCATCAGAAAGCAATGTCGAAACCAATTTAGAGTCCATCATTTTGCTTGACGAACTATGATATACACCGCTACAAGTATGCTCATTGTTCAAACTTCTTATATAAAAGTAACCATTTACTGTTGATAATGAGGCATGAACTCGCCACATGCAATTCTCACTACTCCTTTTAGAACACTCTGCTGTAACCCGAGTTTTATCATTCTTCAATTATATATACTTGAAACCAACCTTAACAGCATACTTTCATAACTTATCATGAAACTCAACCATACCTCCTTCGAAACACTGCTCTTCATGACTAATATATGTCTTCCAATCATTCGACAAATAAACTTTTGACGAACTCGACTCCACACCTTAAAAATAAACATCATTTTTAACTTCAATACTAATATCAATTGCAATGGTTGATGATATATAGTCTACCATTTCTCTACTTGTACCTCTGCATTCATAACTTATATAACTGTGGTTAACTCGTTAACGAAATCTATACGTGCATTAAACCCGTTCGTGAATTGTATTAGTGGCCAAAGTTGTCGAATCAAAGACATGTATCCAAATAAAATTATCTTTGAGAATCACTTCAGACTGCAACGTACAACGGACAACGAACATCTTTATCATAAACCCACATGAATCAAGTTTCGTCACCAGAGTCGTACTTTAACGAACAAGATCCAGCTTTCAAATAAAAAAACCCACTACATAATGCATTGCATATGAAATCTAATGAGCTGTCTTCATATATTTCAATGCAAGTCATATTATCTAAATAACAACACGGGGCAATCCTATAACTTTCCATTATGGCCTGCATTAAATTAAAATAGAAAAATACTTTTCTTAAAGCTCAAGATTAATTAATTCCATTTACGCGGACACAGAAAACAGATGACCAACTAAGACATGACTACTTTATTAAGCATGAGTCAATAGTAACAAAGTAATTGCACATTAACATTATGACAAATTAATGTAAAAAAAATGAGAATTAATCATTAGAAAATCACGTGTACTTTATATCAAATTGCATGTACTTTATTGCAATTTTCCCGTGATCTATATACAAATGACTTTACTATTGTAAAACCTTAAGATTTGTCAATGCCACTGGCCCCGACCCACAAATACATGCCCAACTAACACATGAAAAGTCTATTAAGCAATGAGTCAAAAGTAACAGACACATTAACATTATGCCAAATTAATGTCAAAACAGAAAATCAGAATTAATCATTAGAAATTTACGTGTACTTTATATCAATTTGCATGTACTTTACTGCAATTTTCCTGTGAGGTATTTACAGGAACAACTTGTATATACATAAAGTACACACACACATGAACACACATTAAGACACACACATGAACACACAATCAAAACATATACATACACAACCTGTTACAAAATCAAAACATAAAGTCAAATTATATTTATATAAAATTAAAATAAAATTATAAAAACACACAATCAAATCATTCATTCAATATTCGAGTTAATTCAGCACATGAATTACACAATTATAATTATTTGATTAATCGAAAACAAATACATCTACCTATTTTAATCGATCGACATGTAAACATTTCTTGATAATAGGTATAAACTTACAAATGATCGAATTAATGCAAAGGTAAATCTAGGTTAAACAAAACCAGAAAGAATTGATTTGTTCAAAGGAATTGATACCTTCTTTCTTTAAGAGAACAAAGCTGGTTGAAAAGAAGTGGAAAGAAGAAAAATATCCTAAGTTATTGGGGAGAACGGAGTTGTTTGACAGAAGTGAAAAGGAGAAAGAAAAGATAATTAGCTTATTGGAAATTTGCCAATCTCTAGTTAGGTTAATGATAACAAAATGAATGAAATGACTGAAATAGGTATTTATATGGATCTAATCATTTAAATTTGATTGACCCCATTAAAAATTCCAAAATGACCAGTCAAGGGATTAGATCGTAAAAGCCTATTAATGCAAAAGTCCAAAATCTCCTTTTCACTTCTATCTATGTATATTTATTAGTGGTCTCTAGCTTTTCTAGATGCATTATTTCTCTTCTAGTTTTTTCTTAGCACAAAGAAATAAATGGTTCGACGACAACAAGGCCTTATTCGGCAGTGGTCTTAGTCAATTGAGACGACCAATCTTTCATTCTCTCTTTCCAAAAGCCATGATTATCATTGTCGCAGTGACTTCGACTACATATCTCCTTACAAAGCCATAACTCTCGCGCTGGCAACGATCACATCAGGGATTCTCATGTGGAGTCGACAAAAGAGGCATTGAAACACGCAAGGGGGAAAGGAATTTTCAAGAACATGGACTCAGTTTGATCATTTTCTTGACTAATTTGCTTGTATAACATAAATTTTTAATGAGATTGTTTGACAAAATGTATAAAATGTTTTAGTGATTTTATGTTTCTCCATTTGGAATAGTTTTTATTGTCTTCTATTTTGTTTCTTATGTAATGTATGTACATTGACCGTTTAATGTTCATTATAATTGATACTGTAGTGATAACATGGTGAAATAAATTGGTTTCTGGGGCCGTGTGGGTCTAACACTTGCATAGAGTATTTGTTTATTTTGAAATATTGTGTGCCTTTTATACTTTGAGAATACAGTTGTTGCTATGTATTTATTTTACTGAGGTATCATCTACAAATGCTTTTTTGTTCATTTAGAAATTTATTTAAGTGTGTTCAATAAACTTTTTTATTACAATTTTTTATTTTAATAATGAGTTGGTCTCTTGCATATATTTTCATTTTGGATTTTTGGAGTTCAATGTCTCTAATTTGGTGTCAATATTGTGTTAATTTTTGTTTTACAAGTATTAATATGGTATTTATTTTTATTTTGCAGACACGCGCTTTCTCTTTAAAACTTTCTTAGGTCTCTCTGATCTCACTCCACCCGTCTGTTTTTCATTCTTTTTGGCTTTTTAGGGTTCTTTGGATTTTTTTTTGGATTTTGTAGGTTTCATTTTGATGTTCTATGGGAATATTAAAATCATGAGTTTCTTTTTACTTGTGATAACCGATGTTGGGTAAACCACAAAGTGGATTATGAACTAACGACTCAATTTTAGTGTTTTAATTGGGGTCTATCTCCGTTAAATTCATTGGCAGAAAATTGACACCGCTCATAATTGATCATAGAAATTTTGTTCCTTTTTTTCTTTGTGCATTTTAAGCCTTGAAGTGTGGATATTTTTGCAAACCTTTAGTTTTGGTGGCATAAACTTTTTGTCTTTACTTTGAAATAGAGTTAGATCTAGGCATTTGGTCTTTACTTTCTTGTTATATATAAACATTTAGAAATTGGGCTTCATTCATGTATTGAAAACACATGTTCATATGGTTATTATTACTAATAAAATACACAATCTATATAAGAGTATTATGTCTCCTTTTGCTACATTATTTTTTTGCTTCCTTGAAGTGTTAAATATGTAGGACATAGATTAGTTTCATTTTTAACATATTTTTGGATGTCTGTTAATGAGGTATTCAAAAAATAAATTCTTTAAGCATCAAAGAATTTTGTGCATATTAGTTTTCATCTCCCAATAAAGGTAATTCAGTAAATCAAGTTTGTGGGAGGGAATACCGTTGTTGATACCAAAAATTATCCGTCTGCATGGAACAATCTGAAATAAAAATTTATTCTCCTACGTGACCTTAATCTCAATCAGCTGATAGTAGTCTAACAAGGAATGCCGACCAAAACAAGGAATTCCGACCAAGTGCTGGGAAGGCCCCAAACAAGATCAGTAAAACACATATCAAGAGTCATATTACTCAAAGTTTGTACAACTAATCATCACATATAATATCTAGGGATGTAAATGCTTAATATATAAATGCATTCCATCCCTTGACATTCCAAACCTTGGCCTCAGGGTCATTATAAATACATTGTACCCCTACCATCAAAGTCAATAACACAAGAAATCAAGCTATTGCAACGACTAATACCATAACAGTGGATGTAGGCTTTAATATATAACCGAACCATTTTAAAATCTTGTGTTGTTCTCTTTCTATTTACATATTTTATCTGTGATTAAAGAATTAGATATAGTATTTTTTTACATCAACAATTGTATTGTTGGAGGAATTCATTACCATTTAGAGGAGACCAAAAGGGTTGATTTGGTGGAGTGTTAATATTTCACACCATAAAAAATTCTTTATTGTTTGAGAAAAAGTACATCTCATATTATCTTAACATCTATAGTAAAGGATCCTATTATATTTTATATTTCACAATGTAATTATATGTTTTGTTCTTACACGAAATGGGGGTAAATGAAGGAAAGGTGCAGAATAGGGTAGAAGGTTCGAGTTAATACTAATTCTTTATATTTGAGGAACGCAATGTACTCATATATGCTTGGACATTGATCTAAAATTTGAGTTAAATTTTATTTTATAAGTGGTCCTTAAGTATATGATGAATGAGGAATTTTAGTCCTTAATGGGATTAGGAGATGACTGTTGTGATCTTGATTTTTATGTTGCACTTCTCTATCTCTTTCTTTCTTTAATACATGTCATGCGTCATAACTATCACAATCAGCTAGCATGCTCAATTCTCCATTTTACGCATAATGTCTTACAAAATGGACTACTATATTAAGTTTCTCTCGCTTATCAGCTATTCCACGTGGCACCCGTCCATTGGTTATCTATAGAAATGCATCTTTATATCTTTTCCTCTCTTTTATTATAATCTTATTTTCTCCCTTCACGCCCTTTCTCCGACTTGAGTCAATTTTATCTATCTTGGGTTATTATAAATTAAATGTCGATGCCCCAACAATGTCTGCACAAATAATCCCCTATTTCATCTACTCCGCAACCTGGAAGCTAAGACATTTCGGGTCTTCATATCTGCGCCCGACAACTACATGGTGATTCCACCACAAACCTTCCTGCACCAACAAATTCCCTCTTGCGATCGAAATAAGTTTTCCTAATTTCATTCAAGGATCGACCACATGACAGGGTCAACAACCATTTACTTCTGATGATTCTTTAAATTCTTTTTAATTTTTTTTATTTAGATGCGATAAAAGGGTTTGCAGGTATGTAGAGTGTTGTAATTTATTTAATTTTTTTATGGCTTTGCATATTTTTTGTTTGTGAAAATGACGAAAGGTAATGAGTGTATTTTTATTGTCGATCTGTATTTTTTATGCAGTAGTTTTTTCACAGGGGACGACAAATTGTCAACTGTAATTGTAATTACTTCAACTTGGCAAATACATAATAAACTCATTTTGTTATCATATACAACTTCTTTTATGAATGCATTCATAAAATAGAGAAAATAAATCGGTCTTCACTTTCAAAGGACATGAAAAGTTTATATTAAGGGTTTAAGTTGCATATATTACTCTATTTTTCAACGTGCTGCAGATTCTAAATTAAGGTTTTCCTATTTGAAAGTAATTTGGCCAATTGACATCAACTATTATAATGGAGTGTTGATTTCACTAAAAATATCAAATACTTCATCTTATCTACCTTCCTAAATTATGCCAAAATATTTGCACAATTTTCTTGAATTTTGATAGCATTTTACTATATTATAACTATAACTAAGGTTGTAATTTTAAACTTTATTACGTTAGCAGATATAACTCGGCCAGATTGCACTATTTCCATAGACAAATTCTATTCCATTTCTTGGTTTAATTTCAATTTTCTTTTTAATTATTCTTGTCAATGAATCTTGATGCAGCGTAACATATTTAAAGAAAAAGATATCTTGGGCGTTTTTAAGCTTGGTTCCTATAAAACATTATGTTTTTGGTGATCGATATATACATTACAGTTTTAGGAATGGTTGAGTAAGTGGACAAAGAAAATGGTAATGTGAATTATCTTTAAAATATATTTCTTAAAGTCTTTTTTTAGATTGTCTATTGGATTCTTTCATTTTTTCATGTGAGTTTGTTTTTCCTATGGGTAGATGTGATAAGGTAATTGTGACACCCCTCCTAATTAAATATCGGGTGATCAGTCCTTTATTAAATTAAATCAGAATATCCAGTTGGTTTAGAATATGCATCACTATCGATTTTTTTTATTAAAATACTAACCACCTAATATTAAAAAAGGTTGATGACAAAATTTTATCTTTTAATTAGTGTAAAATCAAATTAATGAATAATTAACATTCACCATCCAAATCAAACTCATATGAAAGGAAAAGACTAAAATAATAAATGCAACTGGAGTAAACATATCCAGTATAAGTATCAAGTACAATAATCCAACCAAAAATAATCCATCGACTGAACTGAATAAATAAATGAATCCATAAAATCTCTGACTGTCTAATAGAAAGGGGCAACATGACCTAAAAGAAGTAAATAGCTCGGAATGAGGAAGTGATAAATTTGGAGGCATTTACTACCGAGGTCCTGTAACTTGCACTGCAGCTACAACGCGTCAAACGAATGGAACTCCTATGCTTAGTGTCCCTGTGGCTAGGCCCCTAAAATAGTTTGACAAACGAGAAGATTTGCAAGAGACGGGTCAGAGCTCGAGTGTAAAACATTTAAAATTTGTATCAAATATTTAAATGTTGCAGTAAATCAAATAGTATGCGCATGTTATCTTTTCAAACACTCACTTGAGGTTCTAACCTCTCAACTAATGTGTACGCCTAACGCATCTCTAAACCCATTAATTATTCTATCATCTAGCTGGACTATATAAAACAATCCTTCTAATCTCTACCCGCAATCCCAACCCGCATTTTCCTTACAACACTATATTAAATGTTTTCACGAATGTTATCTCAATTTGGGAAATATTTATAAATCAGGTTAAGTGCTCGCTTACTTAAGTTATTCAGAGATTAACATCATTATATATCTCATCCACATACTTTCACACAACAAGTATCACTACAGGTGTGTGTGTGTGTGTGTGTGTATATATATATACATCACTATACATTATATATACTAAAAGGCACCTCTAGACTCAGCTATTGTGCCCTCATACTCTGCTATCACGTCTCGGTACATCTTGCTCTGAATACAGACAATGGGTTCGAAATCTCCCACGAACCATAAATTTTCAAATCACACATATTGGAGGCGAACATGGTTCTAAGCCTATGGGCTACGCACATACTTACTCACCCATATGACCGTCAACACTATCATTCTCAGATAGCCCGTACCTAGGTTCCATGCCCTTGAGGTACCAGTTGAATATCCCCCCGAACGCTCCTCAAGATAGGACCGTCACCTTTTCCCAACCTCCCTGTGATAACAAGTATGGTCGATATGTCATACATAAAATACATATCATTATAGGCATTCACGCAACCTATCAAGTTAATAAGGTATACATACAACCTGATTATTTAATTTATATGTAGTATCTCTCATTACTACTTGCATTACCCATACTAGATTACGAATACCCTCCCCCTCGTAACTTAGAGATAACTCGTCACTCCAATTATCATAAATCATCGTACCTATTATAGTCCCAGCCAATTCTATTCTATGTGACACCCCGCCCAATAAAACATAGGGTGATAAGTCCTTTACCAAGTTTAAAACAGAATGTTCGGTTGGTTCATTCTTAGCATCACTGTCGAAAAACTTATAAACATATTAATCACCTAATATAGAATTAATCTAGGTGTCAAAAATCTTTTTTGTTTTACATATAACCAAATAAAACCATTTCTCTATTTAATTATGAAAATGTAAACCATTCATCATACACATGAATATACTAAACATGGATCAAACACTAGAATAAATAAGACTGGGTAAAAACCTCCCAGTTCAAAACTCCAAATTCACGTACTCATAGTAAGATTCCATCCAATCTAAAATAACTGCAAAGTAAACTAAATAATAACTCTGATAAAAACTAGGTATGGGCGACACATGCCCCATCTGAATGGAAATGATGGAGGCGTCTACTGCAAGGACCTACAACTTCCACAACAGATGCATCATGTAAAACAATCCAACTCTCTTATCCTAGTATCCTTGTGGCTGAGCACCTAATATGATTCATATATATAGCAAAAGAGAGAAGATATGCAAGAGACGAGTCAGAGCCCGATGTTTTAAAAATATTTAGCAAGTATTTAAAACTGCAATGAAGCAAGTATTTTGTGCATGTTAGATATCGCACTCACATGAGATTCTCACCTCTCATCTATTGTGCACGCCTAACGTACATCTAACCCACACTAGCTAAGATACCCGGCCTAACTAGTTCGAAATCATAATATCATCATCTACATTCTCCAGTAGTATACCCGTATCGTCCGTACAATACGTTAAAGAAATAGTTTCTCTCTCAAAACTAAAAGTTCCATTAATCACTGTTCGAATGGTTAATCTTTTACCCACTAAGATTATTTTATTTCTCATTTATACTATATCAACTAATTTGACAAAGTAGAATGTTCCCTGGTATTTTCATATATATATATATATATATTCACATCACCCCTATATATATATACTAATCCTGCATCCTTAGGTTAACACCACTTGGCGCAAAGCATTTTATTATTATCATTATATCTACCAGTTTCACTCAGTAGGAATATTCACAAGTTCAAATATATATATATATATATACACACACACACACACATATATAGTCACATCATCCCTATACATATATATACTGTTTCTGCACCCCCGGGCTAAGACCCATTAGTGTACTTAACAACCATATCATATAATAGGCATACACACATCCTATTAAAATTCATAGGTATTCACCCAACCTAAATCATATACATCTCATACGTATTTTAATCTCATCACTATGTATGGTATATTTAATTCAATTACTATCATTCATGTAATTCTTGTACCCCCGGGTTATCACCCATTAGTACACTTAACAATAATATTCTCTTACCCCCGGGTTATCACACTTAACAATAATATTCTTTTACCCCCAGGTTATCACCCATTAGTAAGTACACTTAACAATAATATTATTGTACCCCCGGGTTATCACCCATTAGTACACTTAACAATAATATTCTTGTACCCCCAGGTTATCACCCATCAGTACACTTAACAACAATATCATATAATAGGCATACACACATCCTATTAAAATTTATAGGTATTCACCCAACCCAAGTATATACTTATTATACGTATTTTAATCTTATCACTACGTATGGTATATTTAATTCGATTACTACCGCTCATGTAATCTCCAAGGTCAACATACCGTTCCAATTATTTAAAGTATTATTTCCCAAATACTTCCTACAAATTCTGCACTAGACTAAGTCCATCAAATAGCAGTTTTCTCACTCAAATTTATTGCGTAACTTAATTTGAGGGTAAAAATGGAAATTCCCATAAATTTGAACCTATCGCTCGAACGACTACCGCGTATCATTCGAACGACTTCGAGTGAGATCCTTATCTCACGCGAACGACCTTCGCGCGAGACCCTCTATCTCGTCTTCTTCCCCAAAATTTCAGCATTTTTCCACAATTTACACCTCTAAAACCTCTACTCTTTAATCCCAAATTCCCAAACAACAAATCCAATTATTGATCTAACATATTTAGATGATTTCTAATAACCTAGAATCATTAAATCCTCACCATACATCAATTAATTAGGAAATCCCCAATTTATTTAACAAGAACCCTAGTTCTTAAATTAAGAGTTTAACTCCAAATTAAACCCAGATTTGTTCATGGAAAATTATCATAAATCTGTGAATGTAATCTTATTTACATGAAGGGATTTAATCTCTTGAAATTTCAGTCCCAAAATAAATCAAATACTCAAATTTCCATCAAAATTAATTCTCATAAATTGATGGGTTCTCACCTACTCTAACATGAACACAATTATTACTAAAACACGCAAGTAATAAACACTTTCCTCGAATATGATGGTCTGATCCGTTGGTGATGTTGGTATAGACGAATTCCTCTCTTTGCAATCTACACGTTGGTGGTCACGGTGGTGGAAGACGATGGCGAAAGGTTTTGGCTCTTTGGGATTTTCTCTCCCTTTCTTTCTATAACTCTCTCTTGAGTTTTGTGATTGTGAGCCTAATTATCTCCCACATAGCTGAGATAATACACTCCCAATTTTCGTCCATTTAGTTTCTCCAAAAATTAAAATTACAAAATTACCCCTACGGGGTGTCGGTTTGACCTAAAATCTCCCGGAGTCCAAATAAAATACCCAGGTAGAGTTTTCCGACTATCTCGACCATCCCAGACTCAACGATGCACTCGAAATTACCATACGAGTTACTTAAAAATAATTTACCTTTATATTCCATTCAATTAGTCCCGACACGACTCACATGCATGTCCCGACTTAATATACTAAACTGCCGTATATTTCTCTCGAAAATTTATCAAATTTCATAATTCCATATTACATATCACACAGTAATATTCAATAATTCTCAACAATAAGTATTAACCCTTGGCACGCTAGTTAATAATTATTTTAATCCGAATTAATAAAAAATAATTTCTCACATTTTAATTTAATTAATCCAACAACAATAATTAATCGCATAGTTATTCCCACAAAATAATTAATCACATAATTATTTAAACCATAAAAAATACAGGGTGTTACATTCTACTTGAATCTTAATTAAACTGCCAAACATCACTTTAAATAAACATGTTACCTAGGGTATGAAACAAAAGAAATTTACCAGAACCTGGCACTGTCGTTCAAACCAAGAGCTATCTCGTTTGAATAAGATATCATGTCGTTAGAATGACATATCGCGCGACAGGGGTTCTCATTCGAACCAGGCTCCATCTCGTTTGAACGAGATTGAGCAGTTTCGTCCCCAACCTGTACCTGCTACGTTTTACCTCCATGAACAGTCCTAAAACCTCTATGAACCAGTCCCAACTCCTTCCATTCATTTCCAACTCAATTTCCCACATCAAAGAAAGATTTCTAATATCTTAAACACATAAATTCATGATTAATTAATCCACAAACCAAAAATTCCCAAATTTCAGATTCATAAACCCTAGTTTATAGGATTTTCAATTAACCATTTTTAATCCCAGATTTACCTTGCAAATATCAACATAAATTCGTAGTTAATCTTCAAATTACAATAACCATTCCACTTCATATAAATTTAACCCTAACATATCATTTAATCATGATTTCTTCATCAAATCATATTCAATTTTAGGGGGTTTCATCTCCTACACTAACATGACTACATTTAATGGTAAAAGAGTAAGATTTAAACACTCGCCTTACGAAAGATGACCTGATCCTTTGATATTGTTAGTATAGTTGCGACCCTCATTCTCCAATCTATGTGATGGTGGTCACGGTGGTGGAAGAGGTGCACTTGTGGTGGCTCTTCCTTAGATTTTTCTTCCTCTTTTTCTCTTTTGGGTCTCTCTCTGTGTCTAACTTTTCTCTCACGGCAGATAACCTAATCGAACCCACGTAGAAGATATTTATTTCTCTAATTTTCGTCCTTTAATAATACCCCCAAAATACAATTTACCAAAATACCCTTCCGGGGTGCCGCTTCGGCCTAAAACTACCCCGAAACTCAAACTAAGCCCCCGGGTGTACTTTTCTGACTATCTCGACCCTTTAGGACTCAACGGCGCACTCGAAACGACCATATGAGCGACTTATAAATATTTTACTTTTTATTCCATTAATTTAGTCCAAACATGACTGACACGTGCATCCTGACTTAATTTCTATAATTGTCGTATTTTTCACTCACAACTACTTTAATATATTTCCACAATTATATATTACTTTTCTCGCAAAGTAATATTCAAAATAATTATCACCAATAAATACTAACTCTTGTCACGCTAGTAATTATTTAAATTTAAATCTGGATAAATTATAAATAAATTTTCTCTCCATTTAAATTAATTAATCCCAGTCCCATTATTAAAATAAAATCTTTTAAAAATACGGGGTAATACAGTATTTTGATAATGCTAATAATTTTTGTTTATTCCTGTAATTGGTCATTAAATTATAAGTCAATTATTTGATGAATTCCCAAACAAAACCAAATTGATTCTTTCTCCTAGAAACTTTTTGAGAGTAATTTTTTTTACTTCTTGACTTAATGTCACTGTGAGTCCAATCAATTTCACGAAATCTCAATATTAATGATGCTATGTCCTTGGTTTACAACAAACCCCTATTTTACATGCTTTAGTTTATACCAGTAATTAGATTTTATATGATCAAAACATTATTTTTCTTGTCCATCCATTTTTATTAATATATTTTTTCCATCTGGAATGGAATTTTACACTTCATGACTAGATATTGCTTGTAATGAATTCTTTCTTTATACACATTATTGAGCGTTATTAGATACATTTACACATAATAAGTAATTTTGTTCTACATGCATACTGACATAGAACTTTAGTGGAAATAATCTTTCGACATTGCTTTTTAACATGTCATTTGGTTGCGAAATAAAACAATGGCATTGGGGTTAAGAGTAATGGATATTTTCTTTATTTTATGCCTAGCATTACAAAATGTCTGGGTCAGTGATTTAATTTCTTTGGAAAGTCCTCTGGCTAAATGTCAATTATCATAATTGTGAAGGTGCGTTCTGGTTTCAGTTTCAAAATCATTTGTCTAATCTTCTTTTAGTTAGAAAAGATTTAATGTTCCATTTCAAATTCAAGAAGTTGAGTCACGAGGATCGAACATCAGGAAGCTTCGTGGCAAATCATGTGGAAGAAACAAACGATCCCGACTTTAATATGAATAAGAAGTTGAAAAAAAAGCTCATATCTTTCATTTTTTTTCATTTTGGACTATTTATCTTTACTTAATTAGAATAAGTTTATTGAATGAAAAATCAATAATCATACGCAATAGGCTCATTCGTGTAAAGATTCAGTGCTATCAAAAAAATAAAATAAAATATTCATACATAATTTCTTAATGCCAATTAACTCTAATATCATCAGCATACCTACGTGCATGTGCATCCATCCAACATGTGTTGCACGTGCAATGCACATGATTAGTACCCTTAAAAACACATTAATACTTGTCCCCCACTCTTCCTCCCTTCAATTTCCCATTTAACCCTATTAAGTGGGCTAATAACACATCAACCAATTAATATTCTTCCCAACTTAATTTTGATGATTTTCAGTCAAAATAAATTTATAAAATATATGCAAAAGTTGTACCAATATGACTTCCATAATCTTACTCATTTAATTTCTCTTAATTTTATAATACAGGCCATTAAACTAACACACAAACCCTTATTAATGAGAAAACAACTAATATCCATTTAATTTATTAATGAGAAAACAACTGCATCCTGGTGTCCCAACTCCTTCCATTTCGCCTTCCATACCTCAGCCACGTCACCTACTGGCCTCTGTCTCAACGCATCAGCTACTACGATAGCTTTCCTCGGGTGGTAATGGATATCAAATTGGTTGTCCTACACAAATTCAAGCCGCCTACGTTGACGCAAAATTCCATATGAGTGAACAAATACTGTAGTGACTTGTGATCTATGAACAAGCAAAACTTCTCCCCCAACAAATAGCGTCTCTAAATTCGAAGAGCAAACACGATAGCTACTAGCTCTAAGTCATGGGTGGGATAATTCCTCTCGTGAGGCTTGAGCTTATGGGAGGCATAAGATATAGCCTGATCTTCCTGTTGAAGTACACCTCCAAGTCCCTGTAGGGATGCATCGGTATAGACTAAGTACTCCACTCCTGGTCTGAGAAATACTAGAACTGGTGATGAAGTCAGCTTGTCCTTCATCTCATCGAAAGCCAATTGACAAGTATCAGCCTAGATAAATGGCATTCCTTTTCGAGTCAAATTTTTCAACAGACCTGCTATCTTTGAGAATCCCCGAATAAACCGCATGTAAGTGCCTGCTAATCCTAAGAAAATCCGTACCTCAATCAGCATCGTGGGTTGTCCCCACTCCCTCACCGCTGACACTTTTTTGGGGTCCACCGATATTCCCTTATCTGATATGATGTGCCCTAAGAATTGTACCTCTCGCAGCTAGAATCCATATTTCTCAAATTTGGCATACAACTCATTCTCCCGTAAAGTCTGCAAAACCCTACATAAGTGCTCAGCACGCTCCTCCTCGGTCTGTGAATAAATCAGGATGTCATCTATGAAGGCAATAACAAAATGATCTAAGAACTCTCTGAACACTCTGTTCATTAAGTTCATAAATACTTCTAGGGCATTGATTAGACCGAATGGAATAACTCGAAACTCATAGGATCCATACCTCATCAGAAAAGCAGTCTTAGACACATCCTACTCCCTGATCCTCAACAAATGGTATCCTGACCTCAAGTCTATCTTCGAAAAGAAAGCTGCTCCCCTTAGTTGGTCGAATAAGTCATCAATTCTGGGAAATAAATACTTATTCCGTATCGTAACATTATTCAACTCCCAATAATCTATGCATAGTCGTAAGGATCCGCCCCTCTTCTTCACAAACAGAACTGGGGCACCCCAAGGTGAGGTACTTCGACAGATGAAACCCTGTCCCAACAACTACTCAATTTGATCCCCTAGCTCCCTTATTTCCGCAGGAGCCATACGGTAAGGTGAACGAGCTATCGGCTGAGTGCCCGACGCTAAGTCAATCACAAACTCTATCTCTCTACTTGGCGGTAGCCCTGGTATATCCTGAAACACATCGGCGTACTCACGAACAACTAGAATATAATCAAGGGGAATCACAAATCCCGTAGAGGTCTCCTCCTCTATATAAAACAAGTGGGTGGATGATCCTCCCTCGAGGCGAGGCATACACTAAAAACATCTCATGACGAGGGATAGCGAATACTATGCTCCTACTAAAGCAATCGATCATGCCCCTATACTTGACTAGCCAATATATCCCAATAAAAGCATTATACACGTGCATATCTAAAACAAGCATATCATCTGGTAGGATTAAACTCCCAATATCTATGCCTACTCCCCGACATATAAAGAAAATCAATGACCTATAGCCCAACGGTGAATCTACACTAGCGACTGTGCTCCTGCCGTGTCTAATAACCCAATGACGCATGCAAAACTAGTGGCAATGAAACTATGTGAAGCTCCCGTGTTAAATAATATCCGCCCCAAAGTCCCTTTAATAGAAAACATACCTTTAACCATAGGTGGAGCCTGTGGGACTACGGCCTGATGGATGTTGTAAACATGCTCGTACTATAATTACCCCTACTGAATCGGAACTGTTGGATTGGCATGAAAGGCTGGGACAGGTGCTAGTGCTAGAAGAGCGGCTGGGAAAATCGACCTCTGGGGCTCCTGGGGAGCGCCCTGCTGCTGAGGATACTTCCCCTTATCAAGGCATTCAAATCGTCTGTGGCCAGTCTTGCCACAAATAAAACACTTCCCAGTAAAATTTCCCCCTTTCTGCCCCTGTTGGCCTTAGCCCTGTTGGTTGTTGCCACCTCTCCCTTGGCCCCGATGGCCCTGCTGAAACTGTTGTTAGCTCGGGTGGCCCTGATGGCCATGCTGACCCTAGTGTCCATGTTTGAAACCTCCCTGTCCCTAAAAAAAACCAGATCTGAATCTCTTAGAAGGATCTCCCTGATGGGAAACCTGCTCACTCTGCCTCTGTTGACTTTGAGCTGCTTGTGCCCCACTGGCACTACCTCCACCTGTCCTACCCTACAGGTTGGACTCATCTGCCCGATTATTCCCCTTTACATGGAAACGGTGGTCCTGGAAGTGTAGTAAAGCAGTGTTAAGTACATCAACATAAGACTGAAAAGAAAGGTTACCTAGAAGATGTTATCGAATCCTCCAGGTCAAGCTATCCATGAACATCTGAATTTTCTTCTCTTCAGTAGGCACCTCAGTCAGTACTAATTTTACCAATCTAGTAAAATCCTCCTCATACTCTGCTACAGTCTTTCCCTCTTGGGTGAGGTCCAGTAGTTTTCGCCTCATCTCAGTCTGAACGAAGATGGGGAATACTTGTGGTCAAACCGCACCCAGAAGTCCTGTATAGTCATAACGTCACGCTCCTCTGCTGTAGTAGTGGACTCCCACCACTGTAACGTTGGTCCTACTAGATTGAAGGTCGTTAATATTTGTTTCTGCACCTCCATGCACTCGTACATCCTCAGATGCCTCTGGATATCTTTTTTCCACTGGATGGCTGTAACCACATTAGAACCCCCTGTGAACTCCGAAGGATGTGCCTTTTGGAAGGCATCCCTAACTCGCTCCCATGTGGAAGGGAATGCATGATCTGGTGCTGGCGCAACCACCTGTGCTTGTGGAGGGGCCTGCTGAACCACAACTAGTGTTGCGTTAACTGCCTGAACAACAATGGCAACAACCTCAACAGCATTTATTGTACCCTGAGTTGGTGCTGGCTGAGGCTTGAGTTGGGATTTTCTGGCCCTAGGTGCACGTCTCAAAGGCATCTAAAATGAGAATTAATTTATAATTCCACAGTTATCAAATCTCAAATAGCTGAAGATGTAAACACATAATCAAGAATGCAACAATCCTAATAATAGGGCTCGACATCAAAGAATGCTAAGATGAAAGCACAATAAGCTGCACATATCCTAAAAGACTCTAGATCCAGATGCTTTGATACCACCCAAATTAAATACAGGGTGATCAGTCCTTTATTAAATTAATTCAGAATATCCAGTTGGTTCAGAATATGCATCACTGTCGAAAAAATTTATTATTAACACTAACCACCTAATATATAAAAAGGTTGATGTCAAATTTATCCATTTACATAAAACCAATTTTGTTGAATTACAAACCATACATCATTCAAAACAAACCTCGTATAAATTAAAATGACTAATGTAATAAAAGAGACTAGAGTAAACATGTCCAGCCTAAATCCCCATACAATAATCAAACAAAGTAAATCAACAGTTGAAAGGAATAACTAAAATAGATCCACAAGTCTCTGACTGTCTAAACAAGAAAAAAAGGGCAACATGCCCTAACTGAAATAGAGAAGCTCAATATGCAGGAATGAGAATCATAAAGGCGTCTGTTACCAAGTCCTGTAACTTCCACAGCAGCTACAGCTCGTCAAATGAATCGACTTCCTAACTTTGGTGTCTCTGTGGCTGGGCACCTAAAATAATTTGACAAGAAAAAAAGATTTGCAATAAACGGGTCAGAGTTCAAGTTGAAAACAGTTTAAAAATCAGCAAGTGTTTAAAATGCTGTAAACAATAAATATTATATCCACGTTAGTTTCTCGTGCCCTCACTTGAGATCCTCACCTCTCAACTATTGTGCACGCCTAGCGTAGACTCCTAATCCCCTCCTAGTCACACTATCCCACTTATCTAACGTAGCCAAATTCGTTTACCGAAATTCCTAAGACATCGTACTCAATTATAACATACGAGTAATACATTCTTATAGTTATAACGCCAACTTATACGGATTCAAATATCTCATTAATCATTCAAGTTCTCGTATTGTTGATTAATATTAAATATTGTAGTCTTTCTCATCTACTAAGCAACACAGTAGAATAATCTCAAGTGTATATATATATATATATTGTAACACCCCGTAATTTTATGCATTTAATATTTAATTAATTGGGAAAATTCTAAATCACTTGTCTGTCGTAATTTTGATTGAATTAAATGGTAATATTTATTTAAATATTAATAGGAGATTAAATGATGACTATTTAGGGGAATTTAAATTACTAAGTGAATAGGAATAAATTATTTGTGTCATTACGGCTATTAGTGACGGGGTATTTAGTTATCTCAACCGGGAGTCGGTATAAACTAATTTTGGGTGTGAGATAAGAATTTTTATAAATTATTTTGGATGCCAATTCTGGGTGTAAGGTTGAGTCCGGATGGGCCGAGATAGTCGGAAAAGTGTACCCAGGGGTAGTAAATGGGTCACGGGATGTTTTTAGACATAGTCGGGCCCACACGAGGGCATTTGGGTCACTTGGGCTTGGCCCATTAAGCAAAAAAGGGATTAAGCCTAATTACTTAATTATAAGGAAAAGGGGAATGGCTGATGAATGTTTAGAAAACACTTAGTGGGAGAGGAAACCCTAAGAGGCAGTTAAAAGTAATTTGGGGGATAAAGGAAAGATCCAAAAGAAGGAATTTCATCTTCAACCTTGGAATTCACAACTTCAAATCAGACTCTACGAAATCATAAGGCAAGTGGTTAACTTGCTGTAGCATTTAATTACGTTTTCAATTCATATTTATGTGATGTGAATACCTAAAAATTCGTTTTAGGGATAAATGGGTACAAAAAAATGGGACTTTTGTAATTGGAACACAAGATGATAATTGGTGTAAGAAATTATGGTGTAACATGATTCTGAACAGATATTTGCCTTAGTTGTAATAAACCCAGATGAATTTGGAATGATATCAAGTTAGTAATTTGGTGTTATGACTCATATACGAATAACCCGGATTTTCCCCAATTTAGAACAAAACAGTAGAGAACGAAAAATTAAACGAAGTTGGGGACTTTATGGGGGTCTCTTATGGTGTTCTTGACGTGTTATATTGATGAGAGGACTTGGGTTAGACTGTAGAAGAAGTTGGGGATTTGATTTTTTCATCGATGGCTGAAACAGAGACTTGGGGAAGATGAAGACCTGCTCGATTGATCAATCGATGGTTGGGGATCGATCGTTCGATCGATGGTCGGGGAATTCTGGCAGTTCGTCCAGTTTATATATATATAAGGGGAAATTAATTAAAAACTTCTTCCCAAACCTTTTTTAATGTGAAATAAAAATAGGAGATACAATCAAATTAATTGTGAGGGAAAAATAATTGGGATTGGAGAAAATTTATGTGTGACACACTATGGTTAAATATTGGGAAGAATATTTCGAAATAATTAAATGCGAATAGAGTGAGCGAGTCCAGGTATAATGGTTGAGTGATACCAAGGCGTTGAATTAATTTAGAGTGAAAGATAAATAATTTGGAGTCGGGGATTTAGACTTGCGTATAGTTTTATTTCGGGACACGAGAACGAGTCCAAATATATTGGTTGGGGCGACACCAAAAGTAATTTAATTAATTAATGTGCAAATTAATTAATAATCAAAGTGGGCCATAAACCCAGGATAAATTGTAGGGGCTTGTGTTACGGACTTAGTACACGGTTTAGTCGGGGCATTTTATTTATATATATATATATATATATATATATATATATATATATATATGGTGTGCGATAGTATATATGTGGTATGTACATTAATATTAGTGGCTAGATATTAGTATTATATATACCCTAGTGCTATAGGGGGAGGTTGCGCGTAGTGGATGAGTCCCCTAGCTTGAGGAGTAGGGAGAGTATATTTCCAGGTCATAGCGTCCATTATATGGGTGAGGGACATCTCACTTTCAGGGAAGGAATATGATCGCCTCCAATATTTATGTATTAACCAAGTTAGTGAGCGATTTTGACTTGGGATAACTAGGTTATCTGAGTATACCTAGTGGGATAACACTTTAAAGGATATACATCCGGTGAGTTATTACTCAGGAGGATGTTCATTATTAATTATTAGTTCAGCATATTTGTGCATGTTGTAATATGACTATACGTTTATAATTAGGTAAATAAATATATACGGGTTAATTGATACCGACTGTGAATGGTATTATATGTATAATGGCTGTGAAAGTTTTATGAATTTAAAAAGGAGAATGATTAATTAAGTTAGTGTTAGTAATAACTTAGAAATCATAATTATGTCATACTCGGTTAGAGTAGGGTGGTTGCAAGGGGCTATATTAGTTATCTAGTCATGGGATAAATAACTAGGTAAATTAATTAAGGCGTTAGTAGTGCACATTAGAAGAGGGGAGAGAATGTCCTCAAGGGAGTGCGGCACTAACTAAAATATGAAGAGCATGCATACATATTTATTACTTCAAGTTAATCATTTGGTAAATATTTTCCAAATCTTTTGGGTACTAACCCTTGCTATAAAAACTTTTAAAAACCTTTTAGGTGTCCAGCCACAGGGACGCCAGGCTTAACTCATTCTAGAGATCCGTTGCTGCAGCATATGTGGATGTTGCGGGAGTTCAATAGGTGCCTCGTTCTTTTCATTTCTAGTGTAGAGATTTCCTGTCAGTTATTCGAGCATGTCGCTCACAGTTATTCAGTACTTATATCAGACTTGTTGGGAATTATTACTTGTCTTTACTTTTATTGGATTTGAGCCGATGGTTTATTCGGTTAGTTATTTAGATGTGAATGGTTGATTTCAGTTAATTGTGATTGTTTCAATTAATTTATTTCCGCGTGAGTATTTCATTAGATTAATGAAAGATAAAAACATGGCACCAGTATAATTTTCTCACTTAGGTGGTTAGTAATTAAAAAGGCGACAGTGATGCTAAGAATGAACCAACTGAGAAATCTGTTCTAATTTAATTTAGGACTGATCACCCGGGGTTAATTAGGCGGGGTGTCACACACACACCCACCCACCTACACACACACACACACACACACACACACACACACACACACACACACACACACACACACACACACATATATATATATATATACATTAATACGACACCCCAAAAGGATAAACCTACGGTGCACACATACTCTACTATCAGTCCCGGTAAATCACGCACGTAAGGACTACGAATTCCGAATCACTCTGGAATCGCATCAACACATCTCACACATAATGGAGGCGAACTTAGTTCCCAGCCCCATGGGCTATACAACATACCTACGCACCCACGTGACCGTAAACTTATCAATTCACAAATAAGTCATTCCCAGACCTATGTCCCGAGGTAGCAATTTAAAATCCTCCCAAAGGCTCATCAAGATAATATTATCCCCTTCCGAAGACGTCCCGTGATAGCAAGTATGTTTTTTTTTTGGTAAGTAAGAAATTAATAAAATAACACAAATGTACACGATAATGAGGGCATACCCTCTTAGGATCAATTTTCACAATCGAAAATGATCCCCAAAAAGCTACAGAATAACATCAAAAGGCCAGGAACACAAGGCCATTAACGGAAAAGCAACTGATTCTCATCTAGACCCCAATTTCTGCAAATAAGCCAAGACTTGAAGTTTCTCCTCGATTTAGTCCACTTGAGGGACTTGCATCTAAAAAGGAAAGAAATGTCACTCATGATGTCAATATAGTTGAAGCACTTGTTCTTGAATATTCAATTATTCCTCTCGATCCAAATGCAGTAGATTGTGACAGCAAAAGATGATCTTTTTTTTTGGTAATTAAATGTATTAGAAACAGATAACCAATATACAAAGCCAAAAGGCCAGAGGGTCAACTAGAAACAAGCTTCTAGAGACCACAAACACAACACTTAGTCATACATAAGAGAATTGGGTAATCCCCATAAGTTACACGTCATCCAATTGGAATAGGATCTTCGAACCTTCTTCCATCTGGTAGTCTTACCTTGCACCATCTCCTCAATGTTCCTTATCACCTTGCTTGCAGTAGAATGGCCCCTATCGTGAAGTCTGCAATTCCTTTCATGCCAGAGACAGTAGATAGTGGCAGAGAAGGTGGTGGTTTTAATCCTATAATTAAGGTTCCCCCCTTTACTATCAGCAGCAGCTCTTCTTAACTCATTCTCCCAACTCTCCACAGCTCTATAAGACTGGTTACGAAATAGAATCTCATCCCAAACAGTTTTGGAAAAAGGGCAATCCATTAATATGTGCTTGATATTCTCAATGCCCGAGTTGCACAGCATACAAGTATTATTATCAACAAGCCCCCAATCCATGAGCTTATCTTTAGTCACTAAAGCCTTACGGCAAGCAAGCCAGAGTATGAAAGAACACTTGGGAATGCACACCTTGTTCCAAACTAACCCATGCCAATGAGCCTCATTGCCCCTTGGACAGATGGAGACATACGCAGAGGAAATGGAGAAGTTGCCAGTCCTATTAGGAGCCCAAGTCACTTTATCAGTGGTCAGCGGATAAATAGGAGGCAGGCAAGAGTTCTTGATGTCATTCAATTCCCACGTTATGGAAGCATGCCATCTCCAAGTGAACCCATTAATGAAGTCAGAGACCATAGCCTTGGAGTTGCTAGCTGTATCATAAATAGTTCTGTCCCCAAACAGAGGTTGAAGAGGGCCAAGATGGTGCCAATTATCATGCCACATAAAGTTATTCCTACCATTGCCAATATTAACCTTAAAAAAAAGTCTACAATCCTCTCTAGCTTTGAGTATTTTCCTCCAACTCCAAGAAGAGTCTTGAGGAATGGGGATTGCCCATATGCTTCTACCTTTAATTTTATAGGTATGACACCATTTGACCCAAAGACTATCCTTCTTGTTGAAGAGGTTCCAAAGGTTTTTCATAATTGCAGCCTTGTTCCATTGAGTCAAGCTTTTTATCCCCAACCCTCCCTCCTTTTTAGGCATGCACACATCATCCCATGCCACCTTAGCACCACTGTGCTTGAGCTCAGGACCAGACCAAATGAAGTCTCTAATACATTGCTCAATAGCCCTGACCACACTTTTAGGCAAAATAAAGATAGAAGACCAATAGATTTGGGAGCTAAACAAAACAGAGGTAGCAAGCTGGAGTTTACCTGCATAGCTCAAGAATCTACCTGTAGGAGTTGTTGTAGTTGACCTCCTCCCAAATAGCTTTAGAGAATATGCAATTAAAGAAGAGGTGGTCACGATTTTTTAAAGCATTGTTACAAAACACATAGCTACTATCATTTGAGATACCCCAACTGTGGGTCTTATCTTTAGTGTTGATAGCATTCTTGAATACCAACCACAGAATGAAGGCACATTTTGGGATGACACTACTATTCCAAATAGTGGGAGCCCATATAGTGGAGGGCTTGTGGGTTCTGATGGCATTCCAAGCAGAGTTGATGGTGAAGCAACCATTAGGCTTAGGGGTCCAAGTATGGTAGGTATGCCATACACATAAGAATTAATATAGTAGGTACACACAACTCATATAATTAATAGGATCACACCACCTATATATTTTAAATTTACACGAGTTATCATTTTTACAATGTTCACGATGTCTCTCAATTACAACTATTTTATCTAACATAACACATCGCTTATAATGAATATCACTAAGTAGTCCCTCTTATCCTTATATACACCTATGCCCATATTACTAGCTTAAGAACTACGTTTTCCCTACATATACTTGAGTCATTCATAGTTCTCGTATTATTTTCACTAAATTCCAGCTCGCCTCGTAAATTCCTAAAATTCTAAAATTTTGTTCAAAGTGCCCAGTATCTGGTTCGAACGAATTTCAAACAAACTTGTAAGGACATAATTTTATAAATGTCTGGGGTAGAATATAGGAATTTTCTATTTTCTCCTATATCACAGTTTGTATGTCTGATACCGCTAAATTCAGCACGTCAACACGATCAACCTCGACAGCCTTTATCCGAATTCAATGCATCCATTATCTTCACGTGCATCATGCTACATACGACGTGCTGCTCATCTCATTCCCACTACTCCACTACACTTTATCGGTAAAATGGTTTATTAGAGCTTTAATATTTGGAAAAAAATTTAGAAAAATTATTTTTGAAGTCTGGATTAATTTTTTATCAAAAGCAGAATTTTTTCTAAGTGTAGAAGTGAAGTGCCTTGAACGATGAGCTCTCTCAAACGACTTTGACTGTCGTTCGTGCAAGATAGGCATGTCGCACGATCTCGTTCGAACGACATCTGTCCTTCGTTCGAGCGACATGGCTATCTTGTTCAAATGAGCCATCGCCTCAATTTTCGTATAAATACTTGTTCACCTTTTACACGATTTTTAAGTCTTTCTGCAATCTCAAAATTCTGCGAAACAGTCCAGAATAAGATTTCATCTTTTTAAGGTTTTCAAAACCTTTTTGATTCACAAAACCATTCCCATATATGTGTATGAATCTTTAAACCTTCAAGAGGATCTTTTACTCATCTGGAGTAATTTGTGAGGAAGCCGTTCTCTTCTTCATTGCTGCCCTACTAGAAAGGGATAGTTCCAGCCGACGACATCAGAACCAACACCCGAGGGTATTTTTGTGTCACACATTTTCATTGTAATCTGTGTAAGCTGTTTTCTTACAAAATTATAGTGAAAATAAATGGTTTTGCCCCTTTGGGGGATTTTTCCTCATTTGTGTGTGTTTGAATGTTCTTGCTTGATTTTATCATCATCAATCACACCTAGATGCATGTTTAGGACTTAATTGATAAAAACTGAGATTAATTAAATAATTTCCTTATTTGAAAGCAAGCGCACTCTTCTCAAATTGGTATCAGAGCCAGTTACACAATTTTACCGTGTAATTTTCCGCAAAATTTTTCTAAGATATCAATTTTCTAAAAAAATTAATTTTTGAAAACGAGTGTGTTCATAATGGAGAAGTTATATAATAAAATGCCAATTCTTTACCGGACAAACTATGCATACTGGAAATCCCGCATGAGATCTGCATTAAAAGCCATTGATGAACATGTCTGGATTTTGGTTGAAAGAAGGTGGACACCTCCCTCCGTCACTCTTGAAAATGTGACCAATTTAAAACCTGTTACTATATGGAGTGAAGGAGAATTTAAATGGTCATATTTTAATTCTATGGGTTTAAGTGCTATTTATGGGTCTGCCACTTCTGATGAGTTCAAACGCATAATGACATTCACCACGTCAAAAGAGGCATGGGATGTTTTGCAACTTACCCATGAAGGTACTAATGCTGTGAAAGAGTCTAAACTGCAAAATTTAACAACTCAATTTGAAATAATCACCATGCTTGAATCTGAATGTTTTGATGAATTTTATGCTAGACTGTCTGATATTGTTAACACTAGCTTTAATCTTGGTGAACATATTCCTAATGCTAGAGTTGTTAAAAGGATTCTTAGATCACTGCCTAAGCGTTTTATCCCTAAAGTCAATGTGTTAAATTCTATGGGTAATTTAAATACGCTTAAATTGGAGGAACTTGAAGGAGACTTGCAAACGTATGAAATTGATATGTTTCCTAAATTTGTCAAGTCTAAAGATAGAATTGCACTTAATGCCCAGGAGAGAAAGAGTGAGGGGTCTGCAAGAAAGAGGGGAGAGTCATCTAGAAAAAAAGAGACAGATACGTCAGATTCTGAGTGTGATTTTGACTTAGATGATTTGACCCTATTTGCTAAAAATTTCAAGAGAATTCTCAAATTCAAGAAAAATGGTAATTTTAAAGATAAAAAGAAGTTTGAGAAAAATAAGTTTGAAAAGAAAAATGATTTTTTTTAAAGATCCTTCTAAAAAGGAAAGTGAGAGATGCTTTGAGTGCGATGGTAGCGGTCATAGAGCTTTTGAGTGTGCTACTAGGCTGAACAGAGAAAAGGGCAAAGCTGTCCTTAATGCTACCTTTAGTGACGACAATGAGGTCGAGTCGGTGGATTCTGGAGATGAGTCACCGCATGAGTGTGACTTCACTACATTCATGGCTAGTCATGTGAGTACTTCTAGTGCTCCTCACGACGATGAGGATGCTGCTTCACAGGGACACCTCGATAGTGAGATCGATGTGAGTGAGGGGGAGGATGACACAAGTGAGAGCGATAGTGATCTTCAATGTGCCTACACCGAGCTATATTCTGATTCATTTAAAACTAAAAAGCATAAAAAAGCGTTAGTTCTTAGGATCACCGCTTTAGAGGAAGATTTAAGAAAAACAAGAGAGGGAGAGTCCTCCACCTGCACTACCTTAAGAGAGAGAGAGTCTACCTGTGTTGAGAAAGAGAGTTTGTTTAGAGAGAGAGAGTTGTTTTGAGAAAGAGAGAGGGGACTTGACTAAACAAGTGGCTAGTCTTACGAGTGAGCTCCATTCCTCCGTGGAGACTCGAAAGAAACTTGAAGCCTTTGTAGCCCAGCTTACTCATGATCTAGAGAGAGAACGAGAAGTCAAGGTACAAATCGAGGACAGATCTGGGAAGATGGGAAAGATGCTCCTCGGCCCCGCTTTATGTTTTGGTGATAGGCATGGAATTGGTTATGACGGTGCTTCCACATCCCAAATTGCACCCAGACCAGTTCATGAGTTTACTACAACTCTTTATGGCCATCTTCAAAAACCTTGAAGGAGAGTTCGACCAAGAAAAGAAAACCAAGGTCCGCCTTTAACTGTGTTATTTTGTACTTATTGCAAAAGAAAATGCCATCTCAGGGAGTTTTGCTATAGTATGGGTCGAACACGACGTACTACTGCTCCACCACAGCATACTGATGATTTTACCAGTCTGAGAGAGCGAGTTGAGTTTTTAGCTGAAACATCACAGAGTTTGATGGAGGAATTTCGACAGATGTCTTTACCGTCAGTGAATGCTTCTCACATTCCGGCTAAAACCTACAACAACAAAGGTAAACAAAAGGTCACCACTTCTTGGGTACCTAAGAGAGATAAAAAGGCCTTTGTTGTTCATGTCGCTCTCAAAGCACATAATACCTCACAGTGGTATTTTGATAGTGGGTGCTCCAGACATATGACAGGTGATGCCTCATATTTTACTTCTCTTGAGGATTATAAGGATGGTAGAGTCACCTTTGGAGATGGGAGAAAGTCTAGCATTGTAGGACATGGTACTGTAGAGTTACCAGGATTTCCTAAGCTAGAGAATATTTTGTACGTCAAAGGTTTGAAAGCAAACCTTCTCAGCATTAGCCAGCTATGCGACGCTGACTTTGCCGTAAAGTTTGATCGGGATGCATGTAATGTCTATAATCAAGCCGATAAAATTTTAGTGCGAGTGGTGAGGACAAAGGATAATTGCTATGGGACTGAGCCCACATCCTCACTTGTCTGCAATAAATCCACGATGACTCCTATGGATATGTGGCACCAACATCTAGGTCACGTGAACGTTAGAGATCTAACTCGTTTAGCTAAAAAGGACCTAGTATGTGGCTTACCATCACTTGGAAAGTCAACTTCGACGGTTTGTGGACCCTGTCAGTTGGGAAAACAAATTCGTAGCCCCCATAGGAAGTTGCATTCCATTACTACCTCTCGTGTACTGAGCTTATTCACATGGATCTTATGAGTCTTACTCGTACTGAGAGTCTGGGTGGTAAGAGGTATATCCTCGTGATGGTGGATGATTTCTCCAGATACTCGATTGCAGGTTTTCTGAGAGAGAAATCCGATGTTGTGGAGTTTTTAACGACCAAGTGTTGTGTCCTGCAAAATCAACACGGAATCACTATTAACAGGATACGTAGTGACAACGGCACTGAATTTAAGAAAGCAAAGGTAGATCTTTACTGTGATAGCACTGGGATCAAACATGAGTTTTCTGCTGTGAAGACTCCTCAGTAAAATGGGATTGTTGAGAGAAAGAATAGGATGATCTAGGAAATGGCTAGATCTATGCTTCTAGGTCGTAAGGTTTCTAGGAGATTTTGGGCAGAGAAAGTTTCTACTGCATGCCACGCGGTAAATAGGATTTACCTGCATCCACACACACTTAAGACGCCTTGTGAATTGTGGACTGTCAAGAAACCCGACCTTGCATATTTTTGTGTTTTGGGGAGTAAATGCTACATTCTACGGGATAGAGAGCAATTAGGAAAGTTTGACTCCCGAAGCGATGAGGGAATACTGTTAGGCTATTCATCAAATAGCAGAGCGTACCGGGTTTTTAACCTGAAGAGCTTTAAGGTTATGGAGTCAATAAACGTCACCGTGCAAGATGATGAACCTTCGACGTTTATTGATTCTAGCCTTCAGTGTGAAGATGAGGATGCTTCTGGCAGTAATTTACTTGTACCTCACCCACACTCTGTGGACCATACTCCTGTGTTAGGGGACACACCTGCTTGGGTTCTCAAGAGTCATGACCCTTCTGCCATTGTTCATGATCCCACTCTAGGGGTCAAGACTCGTGCTCAGCTCGAGAACATTGTTAGCCATTTTTGCTACACGTCCAAAGTCGAGCCCAAGAATCACAAAGAAGCTCTCAAGGATGAATACTGGATATCTTCTATGCAGGATGAGTTGATTCAGTTTAAAAAAGAATAATGTCTGGAAACTTGTTCCCCGACCTAGTGAGACTAATGTGATAGGTACCAGATGGATTTTCAAGAATAAAATGGATAAAAATGGTACCATAATCAGAAATAAGGCTAGGTTGGTCTCTCAAGGATACACACAGATAGCAGGTGTAGACTTTGGGGAGACATTTACTCCTATTGCGCGACTTGAGTCCGTCCGCTTACTACTCGCCATCGCATGTCATCTGCGCTTCAAGTTATATCAGATGGATGTCAAGAGTGCCTTTTTAAATGGCATTCTACAGGAAGAGGTTTATGTGGAACAACTGAAAGGGTTTGAAGACCCTAAGCACTCGGAGCACGTCTACTATCTGAGGAAAGCCTTGTATGGTTTGAAGCAAGCACCCCGTGCTTGATACGAGAGGCTTACTTACTATCTCTTAGCCCGTGGCTTCATGAGAGGGGGAGTTGATATGACGTTGTTCGTCAGGAGAGATGACGGTGCTATTTTGGTTGCCCAGGTCTATGTGGACGACATAGTCTTTAGATACACATGCTCCCAACATGCTCATCACTTTGAGGAGGAGATGAAAAGTGAGTTTGAGATGAGCATGGTTGGTGAGCTTACTTTCTTCCTTGGTCTCCAGGTTCGTTAGCTAGAGGATGGGATGTTCATCTCCCAATCTAAGTATGCTAGAGACCTAGTGAAGAAATTTGGGTTAGACTCCTCTAACATGCACGTACACCTATGAGTACCACTACCAAGCTTAGTAAGGACACTTCAGGTAAGGATGTAGAGCAAACCTTGTATCGGAGTATGATAGGTATGTGTGTGTATCTTTAAAAATTCAAGAGGATCTTTTTCTCATCTGGAGTAATTTGTGAGGAAGTCATTCTCTTCTTCATTGCTGCCCTACTAGAAAGGGATAGTTCCAGCCGACGACATCAGAACCGACACCCAAGGGTATTTCTGTGTCACGTATTTTCATTGTAATCCGTGTAAGACGTTTTCTTACAAAATTATAGTGAAAATAAAAGGTTTTGAACCTTTGGGGGATTTTTCCTCATTTGTGTGTTTTTGAATATTCTTGCTTGATTTTATCATCATCAATCACACCTAGATGCATGTTTAGGACTTAATTGATAAAAACTGAGTTTAATCAAATAACTTCCTTATTTGAATGCAAGCGCACTCTTCTCAGAACTAAGTTCTAAATTCTTGTTAGATTCTTGTTGGATTATCATTCGAACGATGTCGTTCGAACGACTTTCCCTTCCCCCAGGTCGTTCAAACGATTTTTGTCCAGTTCGTCTTCTACCTTAGAAAATCTGCATTTTCGCCCATTTCTGTTCACCCAATTCACATCAAACTTCATCCAACTCACAATTAATAGTCCTCAAGCCATTTTACATACATATAGATGATCCCTAATATCTTTTAACCATCAAACCTCACGAAATCTCATATATGGGTGAAGGAATTTAATTAAATGTCAAAAGCCCTAATTTTACATCATCATTAATTTTATCCACTCTAAACCTAAAATTAAAATCATTTTCCTTTAAGTAACATACCATATTCATAGCCTCTACATATAGTATTTCATCTACCATCAATTTTCTACCCACAATTTGATTAACTATTCAATTACAATCCAAATTTCATCATAATAGGTGTATATCATCAATTCTGCACTAACATGTGTAATATATGCACTAATTCAAAGCAAGATAACCACTTGCCTTTTTGGGAAGGTCTTAATCGTTGAATAAAAGTGGTATAAATGTGTTCCTCTCTTCCCGATATACACGTTGATGGTGTTTTTGTGAAGGATGGTTGGTTTTGGTCTTGGGGCTCTTAGAAATCCCTTCTTCTTCTTCTTCTTCTTCTTCTTCTTCCTCCTCCTCCTCTTGGATTCTCTCTTTTTCTCTACTGATAAAACCTAACTTCTCTCATGTACGTGAAGCTATAATCCTCCCAATTTTTGTCCATTAATTTGCCTAAATTTTTCAAAAGACAAAAATACCCCTCATGGGTGTCGGTTTGGCCCAAAACTATCCCGAAACCCAAACTGAACCCCTAGTAGACTTTTCTGATTATTTCGACCCTTTCTAATTATTTTATTTTTATCTTACTAATTTAGTCCCGACACGACTTAGTCGCGCGTCCTGACTTAAATTTCCATAATTGTCGTATTTTTCACTCACGACATCATTAATATTTTCATTACTCACTAAGTAATATTCAACATAACTCAAATCAATAAGTACTAACTCCCATCACGCTGGTAATTATTTAATTAAATCCAGATTAATTACAAATAAATTTTCCATTTAAGTCCATTAATCCCATAATTTAAAATCATTAAAAATACGGGGTATTACATTTATTTTTCTAGTCAAAATAGTATATTACATTTTTCTGTTTGGTTACTCAGAAAGAATTTTCCAGAGAAAACAGTTTTGAAAGTTAAACACCAAACTTTTAATTTGCACATAAATCCCTAGATTTCGAAACTCTTAAATATCAACCCCGAAACTTAAATTCAAGCCCTTTTCAACAAATATAACCTAATTATCTCTTATCACCTATCCCTAAAATGAAAACAACTTAGAAAAATAATTAAAACCATAAACTATTAATAATTATATAATTGGCCACATATAAATTCTAAATTTTAAATAAATTACATTAAAACCCCCTGTTTTACTTAGATTCTTATTTATTTACCATACCCTAAACATTTACTATATAAATTATTTCAGAATCCTTGGGTGATTTGAATAAGAAGATCATACACATCAAGTTCGAAATTAAAAAGTATGTAACTTCCATTTTGGTACTATTTGGATCATTTTTCATAAAATCTCCTCACTAAAAGTGCAAATATGCTCTCTCTTCTCTCTAAAACCCCCTGCCCATAATCCAATACAACCACCACCTAAACACCACCCCAACCTTTTTTTCACCCTCTAACCACCCCATGGCCACCACGCAACCCCCTCCCTCCTCGTCTAGGCTGCTTCCTAATCCCAGAAACTAGGGGTGGAATCGGTATGAGTTTTTACCGTATCGTACCATTTTGGTTCGAAAAAAATGGTTTGGGTTTCATATATTAAAATACCAGAAACCGGTCTTACGGAAACCGAAATTATTGCAAAAAAGTTGGTTGGTTTTGGTTTTAATATTTAAAAACCCGATTTACTGAAATTACCGTACCGAATTTACTGAAACAAAAAAAACCGTACCGAAATTAACAAAACCAGAAAAACTGTACCGAAATTACCGTACCATATCGAATTTACCAAAATTACCGTACAAAATTTATCGAAACCAGAAAAAAGTTGGTTTTGGTTTTAGTATTTAAAAAAGTTGGTTGGTTTTGTTTTTTGGGGATTTTAGTGACAACAAAAATCAAAACCAGAAAAAACCAGAATTTACCGAAACCCGAAAAATCGATATTATCGAAAAAAATGAAATACCGGCCGGTTTGGTTTTGGTATTGATTTTGGTGTACTGGGTGGTAAACTGGTATGGGTTGGTTTTACCATCTAGAGTTTGGTTTTGGTATTGGTATTTACTATTTACCGACCAAACCGTACCGCTTACACCCCTACCAGAACCATTAGGGTTTGTACTCTATCCACCTTCAATAGGGCTACCCGGTCCACCATTCTCAAGCCAGTTAGTGATGAGATGCTAATTCCTTATTATGTTATTCCCACAGTAGTTGATAGTGTGGAAGGTCAGGTGCTCGACACCAGCCTTATTAGGGTAATGGCTTCCATACAACCCAGTAATGATGACGACCATTAGAGCTTTGATCAGAGGATGAGTGTCACACCCCGCAAAATTCTACAGACGGGGTGGCCAACCACCTCCGCCGAACTATGACGGACGTGAACTAAATCAATACCATTCTTAGCATGAGACAGATATGAGACATGAATAAATCAGTCCATAAGATAAATAGTGAATCAATCTCAAATGATCATAAACAACTAAGTGATAAAAGATCCATCACATGCTAACTCCGAATAAATCCAATCTCCAATAATTATAAAACTGAATAAAGATCGAACTCTGAATAACTAGAAAAAAAACCATAAATAATTTTGGAATCAAATGGCCCAATAACTCTCTTAACCGAGTCTCCTAATGAAATACGAATGAAAGGAAAGTCTAAACTAAAACAAAGCAATAAAGTAATCCAGCTCCTCTGCACCTCCAAACGATATCTCCGATAATCTTATACAGCTTCTCCAATTCTAATCCTGAAAAAGGTTAGTCAACGCAGGGTCAGAGCTAAAGCGCCGAGCAAGAATACACATTACTCCCCTCAAATAGGATCCTTGAATCTAGACAGTAGCATTATACGCAATAAATATCACAATAGAATATTTTAAATTAAACGAGATAATTATAAATCACTAACTACCCGAAGGAATCCCCATTTAAAAAGGCACACCAATATGATTTTAAATTTCCCAAACCCCGCGATGTTAATTAATTAAATTAACCAACTTTTATTATTGTTTTCACTTTTTATTAAAGTGTCACACTTCCCCTTGTCAATCGCCCTCTGACCCGTTTAAACTGTCGGCCCCGATACATGACAAGGTTCCACACACGACACGACATAAATTGCTCTCTGACCCATTTAAACTGTCGGCACCGACACATTATGTCGCCATAAATTTTATTACCTGTTTTTTATCTTAGGCATTAATTCTCAATTTATAAATTACCCCACCCTTTTAATCGATGTGAGATCCTCAAAGTACCCCTTAGTCTCATAACTAAGGGCACTCAAGTTATTAATTCGTCCTATCCTATCTATAGGATGAATTTCTAACCTAAATCTCGACCTATTCGCATGCCTAGGGTAGCATAATGACGAAAAAGTACCAAAAATCAGCCCACCCCCAAGATGATAAAAGCGCGATAATCTACCCTCACTAGTCTCATACCTAGAAGGTGTAAATCATCAAAAAGCCTACCCACTAGTCCCATACCTAGAAGGCATCCTAAAATACAGGGAGACCAAAACCCAACAACCCATCATCACAAAGGCAATATAATAATACCAACAAGTCACACAAACAAGCATAATTAATCAACGTACAAAACTACGCATGATAGTCCAATTCAGTTAAATCTTAATTTAATTATCACAACGTCAAAATACCCAAATAATCTCATTTAATTATTTTAAATTAAATATACCAATTTTTCATCATATATACATGAAAAACTAAATTTCATTGTCTCTACATGTATTACATGAGTTATACGCCCCATAACTTTATTTTTTTCAAAACTAGGGTTTTTCTACATGTAACCTACACCAATGAAACCCAAAATCACTCATGAATCCTACATACCCAAAGAGTTATGAATATTATTC
Organism: Sambucus nigra; assembly: GCA_949130495.1. NCBI lineage: Eukaryota > Viridiplantae > Streptophyta > Magnoliopsida > Dipsacales > Adoxaceae > Sambucus > Sambucus nigra. The sequence continues at coordinate 207,796,274 of OX422208.1, forward strand.
AGATTAAAAGATTTTATAAAAATAGCCCCATAGCTAGTGTCCACTTTCTCTAATTAAGTTACTAATTGTGTTTAAGAAAACATGTAATTAAGTATTTAGGCGACACTTAAAACGCATAATACTAAAGGAAAAGAATAGAGTATTCATGCCTGTGAAGATCGTGTTGAAAATCTGATTAGAAATCTGGACTCCTCTCGAAAATTTAGCGAATAAGTGTTCTTGAACAAACTTGATTAAACCCGAATTAAGCCTCCCAAAACTTGTGACAAAAACTTGATTGTGTTAGAGGTTGATGAATATGGTTGAGAGGAAAAATATTTGGAAGTGTTTTCTGGTGAAAAGCTTGAAAAAAGGTTATTATGAGAAGTCCCCCTACAGATTATTAAGGTTATATAGTGATTAGGAGTCCTAATCCTAAACAAACTCTAATTAAAAACAACTTGCAGCGAACGATTTCTTCTAGGGTCGATCGATCACCCCCTGGCGTTGATCGATCGATCTCCCCCTGGCATCGATCGATCGATTGCCCTGGAAACCTCACAGTTCGCCTTAAAAATTATAAGGGACAAATATTTTAAAAATTCATATAAAATCCGTTTTAACTGCGATTTTAATTCCGATTGAAGTTTTATTCCTCTAAAATCATAACCAACATATTTAGCCAATATAAATTATTAAATCCAAAAATTTATTTTTCTCGAATATTCCAATTAATTAATTGAATTAAATAATAAAAACACGGGGTGTTACATACTTCCCCACTAGCGAAGAATTTCATCCTCGAAATTAGACGAAGCATACACATCAACGCGTAAATATCCCAAAAGAAAATAAGGCTCACATGTTCCTACCTCGTAGAATAACACAATTAGGCACCCATACAATATATATAAAGCCTACATATATAAGTATCTAAGAAGGTATTACGTATCGCGATACACCACTAGCCACGCAATCTCTCCTGCACTGACTGAACCTGAGGTACATAGCACCACCCATAACTGAGATTGGTTGGTGCAGTGACCACCCCCTGTGCCCCTGACGCTGCTGGTGCTCCCTAAACGCTAACTGCTGCTAAGACTAGAGGCCTCAGTCCTAGCTTCCCCTGAACTACTTGCCCTTATTGTCTTTGCATAACTTGAACTTGTTGGGCTGGTTGTCCTTGGTTTTATTGGCCTTCTCTCTTGTAATACTTTGCCGCTGGATGTCCTACTTTTCCACATACAAAGCATTCACCCCTAAAGGTCCGAAACGCCTAGTATTGGCTTGCTCCTCTCCTTTACCTTGTTGTTCCTGGTTGGTCCTCTGCCTCTTCCATGCTTGATCATTGCGACCCTTATTCTCACCTCCATGTCCATTAGAATCTTATCTCTTTTCCAGCTTCTTTTGATAACTGGCCTTCTCTTTCCATAACAACATCGCGACATCCACCACCTGAGCATAGGTAGTGTAGGCCGAATTCCCCAACACCATCTACCTAATTAACCAAGACAATCCCTTAATGAAACACTCTATCGTCTTCATCTCAGTGCTCACCTCTTCTGGTACAAACATAGATATATCGGTGAACTCCTGTTCATACTCGACAATCGACTTTGAACCTTGATCCAAGTCCATAAATTCTCTCTTCTTCGCGTACCTAATTGCATACAAAAATTACTTATTGTTAAACTTTACCAGAAACTTTACGTAACCCAACTGATCTATCTCCTCTGATGTGGTGGCACTCTCCCACCATTGCAACACATCCCTTCTCAGCTTAAAAGTTGCTAACATTTGCTTCTGCACCTCCGTGCAGTCCACCATCCTAAAATGCCTCTCCATATCTCTCCTCCACTAGTGAGCAAACATTGGGTCAAATCCCCTTCCAAAGGTGGGAGGATTTACCTTAAAGAAATTGGTTCTCACCCTATCCCAAGCTGCGACGAGTGTACCCCACTGTTGTGCCTCTAAAGTCACCCATCTCTGTCTTCCCATCTCCAGACCATCTGTCGTGGCCTCACAAATGATTGCCGCTAACTCTTCGGCCTCCAAAGTAATCTGACACCACCTCTCCTGAGCCACGGGACCAGAAACAGACTCTTCTCTCCTGTTCCCAACTCTCCTTGTGTTAGCCATCTGAAAAGATAGGAACAAAACAATATCAGACTCGGAATGACTACGAGTACAAATCATCAAAACGGTATCAAAGATAAGCAACACGGAAGCTAAAACGGACTCATAACCTACGAGACCTAAGACCATGCTCTGATACCATCTATCACACCCTACAAAATTCGACAGACGGGGTGGCCATCCACCACCGCCGAACTATGTTGGGCATGAACTAAATAAATACCATTCTTAGCATGAGACAAATATGAGACATAAATAAATAAATCCATAAGATAAATAATTGAATCAATATCAAATGATCATAAACAACTAAGCAATAAAATATCCATGACATGCTAACTCCGAATAAATCCAATCTCCAATAATTCTAAAAGTGAATAAAGATCCAACTCCGAATAATTGAAATAAAACCCATAAACAACTTTGGAACCGAATGGCCCAATAACTCTCTTAACTGAGTCTCATAATGAAATACGACTGAAAGGAAAGTCTAAACTAAAACAAAACAATAAAGTAATTCAGCTCCTGCTGCACCTTCAAACGATAACTCTGATAATCTTATGTAGCTTCTCCAATTCTAATCCTTAAAAAGGTTAGTCAACGCATGGGTCAAAGCCAAAGCCCCGAGCAAGAATACACACTACTCCCCTCAAATAGGATCCTTGAATCCAGACAGTAGCATTATACGCAATAAATATCACAATAGAATATTTTAAATTAATCGAGATAAATATAAATCACTAACTACCCGAAGGAATCCCCATTTAAAAAGGCACACTAATATGATTTAAAATTTCCCAAGTCCCACGATATTAATTAATTAATTAAATTAACCAACTTTTATTATTGTTCTCACTTTTTATTAAAGTGTCACACTTCCCCTTGTCAATCGCCCTCTGACCCGTTTAAACTGTCGGCCCCGACACATTATGTCGCCACAAATTTTAATACCCATTTTTATCTTAGGCATTAATTATCAATTTATAAATTACCCCACCCTTTTAATCAATGTGAGATCATCAAAATACCCCTTAGTCCCATAACTAAGGGTACTCAAGTTATTAATCCGTCATATCCTATGTATAGGATGAATTTATAACCTAAGCCTCGACCTAATCTCATGCCTAGGCTAGCGTAATGACAAAAAAGTACCAAAAATCATCCCACTCCCAAGATGATAAAACCGCGATAATCTACCCTCACTAGTCCCATACCTAGAAGGCATAAATTATTAAAGCCTACCCACTAGTCCCATACCTAGAAGGCATCCTAAAATATAGGGAGAGCAAAACCCAACAACCCGTCATCACAAGGCAATATAATAATACCAACAAGTAGGCCCGGCAAAATGGTTTAACATGGACAAAACCGTCCATTACCCGCCCACATTTCTTATTTGGGGTCCATGTAATTTGGAGATGGATATAAATGGTTTAAAATAAAGAAAATGGCGCGTATGAGCGGGTTGATGTTGGGCCCATATGGTTTAGCCCACCGAACTAACCCATTAAGTCATTTCAGCAACACCAAAGCAATTCCCAGTTATCTCAGTTGATGTTACGAACTTATGAACTTACGATTTCACTGAAATCATTACAGCAACACCAAAGCAATTCCCAGTTATCTCAGTTGTTATCTCAATTGACGATTTCAGCAAAGTAACAATTCCGAGTTGACGATTTCAGCAACAATTCCCAGTTTCTCTTTCTATGATTTGGGGATTAGGGTATCTCAGTTGATGAAATATGATTTGGGGATTAGGGTATCTCAGTCAACTTGACGTTGCGTTGGCAAAGATTTGGAGATGCTATAGGCTATAGCATATACGAATTTCAGCAACGTCTCTCTCTCTCTCTGATTTAGAGATTTCAGCAACAGGTATGTTTTTCTTTTACTTTTTTATTTCAATTTTTTTCTAAATAATCTTTTATAAACTTTCCCTAAAGTCGAGATAGTATAGTTATAAACTTAAAATATCTTTTTATAACTGTTATCGTTCTAATTTTTGGGTTATTCAAAACTTGTCAACTGGGTTATAAAAGAAGTTTATAACAGTTATAAACCTTTGTGATTTGTATATCATTTTTTTCTAAAAATAACAAAATACGTGTTGAGTAAATGATTATCACCTTCAAATGGGTTATAGTTGATTTTGTAGGTTTATTTTTTATTTTTTTGTATATTTAATGTTATTTGTGTATTTTTTTTCAAAATTTCAGCACACACACACACACACACACACACACATATATATATATATATATATATATATATATATATATATATATATATATATATATATATATAATATGGTAGAAAATAGTGTGAATGACTCGACTGCAACTTCTAGGGGTAAACGATCCACTTTTCTGGCGTGGGACACTTTTAAAAAATTGCCGCTTAGTGAAGATGGTAAACAAAGGGAAAAATGTAGGAAGTGCGTTGTAGTTTATCTCGCTGAAAAAAAATCTGGTACAAGCAATCTGAAAGTTTTCATCAAAAAAATCTGGTACAGACTAGTTGGCAACAAGTCACACAAACAAGCATAATTAATCAACGTATAAAATTACGCATGATAGTCCAATTCAATTAAATCTCAATTTAATTATCACAACGTAAAAATACTCAAATAATCTCATTTAATTATTTTAAATTAAATATATCAAGTTTTCATCATATATACATCAAATACTAAATTTCATTATCTCTACATGTATTGCATGAGTCATACGCCCCTAACTTAATTTCTTCAAAACTAGGGTTTTTCTAAATGTAACTTACACCAATAAAATCCAAAATCACTCATGAATCCTACGTACCCAAAGAGTTATGAATATTATTCATATTAAAAGATTTTATAAAAATAGCCCCATAGTTAGTGTCCACTTTCTCTAATTAAGTTACTAATTGTTTTTAAGAAAACATGTAATTAAGTATTTAGGCGACACTTAAAACGCATAATACTAAAGGAAAAGAATAGAGTATTCATGCCTGTGAAGATTGTGTTGAAAATCTGATTAGAAATCTAGACTCCTCTCGAAAAATTAGTGAAGAAATGTTCTTGAACAAACTTGATTAAACCCGAATTAAGCCTCCCAAAACTTGTGACAAAAACTTGATTGTGTTGGAGGTTGATTAATATGGTTGAGAGGAAAAATATTTGGAAGTGTTTTCTGGTGAAAAACCTTAGAAAAAGTGATTATGAGAAGTTCCCCTACGGATTATTAAGGTTATATAGTGATTAGGAGTCCTAATCCTAAACAAACTCTAATTAAAAACAACTTGCAACGCACTATTTCTGCTGGGGTCGATCGATTGACCCCTGGCGTCGATCGATCGATCGCCTAGGAAACCTGACAGTTCACCTTAAAAATTATAAGGGACAAATATTTTAAAAATTCATATAAAATCCGTTTTAACTCAGATTTTAATTCCCCTTGAAGTTTTATTCTTCTAAAATCATAACCAACATATTTAGCCAATAAAAATTATTAAATCGAAAAATTTATTTTTCTCAAATCTTCCAAATAAGTAATTAAATTAAATAATAAAAACACGAGATGTTACACTGAGAAACATGTAAACTTCCTTAACTATGCTGACGTGGAAAGAATGAAAGAGTTAAATGAAAAGAAAAATCTTTATCTCAGTTTCCTCCTGAGCAAAGGTTTCACGCATGAGGATATTAATGGGAAAGATAAAAGTCAGGTTCCTAACGTTGGAGTCAATCCAACCAAGATAGAAGATGATCCAAACCACCACCAGGTAAAGGTAGTGGAAAACCACTCGTTGGTCATTAGGAGCAGTGCAATGCATGGTAGTAGTTCTGAATCCTTAATACCAGGGGGGATTCATAAGGAAATCTATCCTCCTAATAACATTAGTCTATTCGCACATAAACGTGATGGTACAGCTGGCACATCCACTTCCTCCACGGTGGCGTGATACCCTGACTAATTAAATACTGGGTAGCTACTCCTTTATTTAGATTATTACAAAATGTCAAGTTGGTTCAGTTCATAGCATCACTGTCAAAAACATTTAATGATTTACTAACCACCTAATATTTAAAATAGTGAAGTGTCAAATTTTTATATTTAAATTAACCATCAACTAAATAATGTAAATCATCATCCAACAATCACATGGACAATCTCACAAAGTAATCAACGGAATGAAATAACTGATGTGTGGAGTAAACTCTCCAACAATAGTAGCAATGTAAATAAACCCAATTCAAATATTTAAATGAAAAAAATAAATCCCAAGACTGAAATAAAATGAAGGTCTCAAATTGTTGTCTCTGAATAAGAGTGGGAAACAGGTCCTAACTAGAATAAATGACTCTAAAAGAAGCAACGATAGATGTGGAGGCGTCTAGTAACGAGATCCTGTAACTTCCACACCAGCTATAGCACATCAATGGAATGGAACTCCTATGCTTGGCGTCCCTTTGGCTAGGCACCTAAAACGTTTTTTACCAAAAAAAAGGATTTGGAAGCAAATGGGTCAGAGCCGGAGGTGAAAACATTTTAAAATATAGCAAGTGTTTAGTTGCATTAAATAGTAGATATTATACACATGTTAGTTACATGCTCTCACATGAGTTCCTCACCCCTCAACTAATGTGCACGCCTAACGTATACCCTTAACCCATCCTAGTTATGCCACTAATTAACTAGTCCGTACTAACTCCTGTCTTCACATTTTAATAGAGGGTGCCTATTCATATTACCCAAAGATACCCTACGTAAGTCTTATATTTACGTTAATTAAATTGGTTATCTCAAGTATTATATGAATTCTCACATTGTTAACCCATTTAAATATCTTAATTATTCGCATCTACCAAACAACCGTCAACAAGTCACAAGTACATATATATAAATCTCAGTACATATATACAAATATAGCACCCCTAGGCTAAGCTGCGGTGCACGTATACTCTGCTATCGAATCTCGGTACATCACGTACATTAGGATCACACGTTCTGACTCTCTCAGGAAACGTTTCAATAAAAGTCACACATATTGGAGGCGAACATAGTTCACATACCCATGGGTCACGCACATACCTACGCTCTCATGGTCAGCTGAGTTATCAACTCATAGATAAGTCATTCACAGTCCTATGTCCTTAAGGTTCCAATCTAAATCCCCTTGAAGGCACACAAAGATAAGATGGTCCTTTTTCCGAAAATCAACCTCCCGTGATAGCAAGCATGGTAGGTATGTCATACACACAATAATCCATATACCAAGCATGCACACAACTTAGATAATCATCATATTACTATAGGTATTTTTCCAGCCCTATACCATAAGTCTCACACGTACTCTAATATCATCCCATTTATTTCAAGTAATACGTTTAGCCGATAACGCTCTCGTCGTATAATTCCGAGTACTTAAACCTCACCCAAAAGGTTAATGAGTCTCCCACTTGTCCCTAAGGTTAATTCAGTAATTTAAGGTCCCTATTTCTGCCTCTAACCTTAAGTTATCACTTATATAAATTGAATTCATTTTCTCACAACTTCTAATAGTAACTCACTCATCGGACACTCGTAAGTTTAACACTAAGTCCCAAATCAATTCTAATACGTTCTGGGCTTTAAATACACCCCTGCTGGTCTTCCTTAAGTCTTAATATGTTCACATAGTCCCCACCAATAACTTTCAAGAGTCAGAATCGATTTAATCTTAAAAAGGAAAAATATCACAAGTCCAGGGGGAGTCGATCGATCGACTCAAGAATGTCGATCGATCGATCAAGCAGTTACAACCCAATTTTTTCTGCATTTTTGGCATGGTTTAATCTCCACTTTTCATCACATGATGCCATATTCTAAAGTAAACGTATTGGATGGTATAAAAACCTAAATACATCATTCCCAATGTTCCAGAATTCTTAAATCATCATGAATCATCTTTTTCTTGAATTAAATCATCTAATTATCATAAAAACCCTATTTCTCTATTTTCTTCAAGAACATCATAAAACTCAACGTAAATTCATAATTATCCGTGCATGGATCATGATTTCGTGACTGATGTATTTCCAGAATTGAATATACATACAAATCCTACCCAGATTAATATTCCTGTCTCCAATTTCACCAATTTTGAATATTGTTAACGTTATTCTTGGGTAACATATACACTGATTATCGCAAGTTAAATTACTTGCCTGGAAATAAAGATTTTGATCCATTGAAGCAGATGATATGGAAGTAATCCTCTCTTCCCGATATACCCGGTGGTGGTGGTGGTGACGGTGGTGCAAAAGCCTCTAAGTGGTGGTTCTCCTTTGGAAACTTCCTTCTCTTCCTCTCTAATGGCCATTTGTGACTTTTGGTTGTGAAAACCCTAGGAAACCTAAGTGTTGGATGATATGATTACTCTAAAATTCGTAGGTTACTATTTCTCAAAAACTCAAAAAGACTAAAATACCCTCCCGGGTTGTCGTTTAGGGTTAAAATGCCCCGGGACCCAAACTAAACCCCCAGCTAGTGTTTTCTGACTATCTCGACCCTTACGTACATGTTGGCGCACTTAAAATGACCATATGGATGATATAAAAATAATTTACTTTTAAATTCATTAAATTGGTTATTGACACGACTAATACGCGCGTCCCAACTTAATTTCTGAAATTTTCGTATTTATAACTCGTGACAATTTTAATAAATTCAATAATCATATATTATCATATTCACTCAGTTATATTCAACATTATTATCATAATCACTTACTAAGTCTCGTCCTGCTAGTATTTAAATCCGATTTAATTTTCAATTAATTATCCAATTTAATTTAATTAATCCCAATAAATAAAATCAATAAAAATAGGGGTATTACATACTTTCCCCCTAATAGCAGAATTTTGTCCAAAAATTCAGAAATAGGATATACCTGGTAAAAATAACTCTGGATAACGCTCGCGCATCTCATCCTCACGCTCCCAGGTAGACTCCTTGGCATTATGATGCCGCCATTAAACACGCACTAACGGTACTATCTTCGACCTCAATTTTCTCTCGCTACGGTCTAGGATAGCAACCGGGACCTCCTCATAGGAACTATCAGGCTGCATATCAATCTCCTCTAAAGCAATGTGAGTATGGGCCAAATCATCTCGAAGGTATCTCCTCGGCGAGGAAATGTGGAACACATCATGGATTCTGTGCAAGTGTTTCGATAACCCAAGTCTATACGAAACTTGCCCAATCCGCTCGATCATAGGGAATGGCCCCACATATCTAGGCGCCAACTTCCCCTTTTTCCCAAAACGCATAACCCCTTCATAGGAGATACTCAGAGTAACACTTGGTCCCCCACATTAAACTCTCGGAAGAACCTCTTGGCATCGGCATAACTCTTCTGTCGATCCTGAGCAACCTGAATACGGCTTCGTATCATCTTTATCCTCGTTGAAGTATCCTGAATCACTTCCGTCCCAAGTATTTTGTTGTCCCCCACCTCTAACCAACATGCTTGGAGCGACAAGGCCTACCGTACAACTCCTCGAATGGAGCCATACTAATAGTAAACTGGTAGGAGTTATTATAAGCAAACTCCACCAGTGGGAGATACTTCTCCCAACGTCCACCAAAATCGAGGATGCGCATACGCAACATGTCCTCTAACATCTTATTCGTCAACTCGATCTGTCCATCTGTCTACGGGTGATACGCTGTAATCAATCGCAACTCCATACCCATAGCTTTCTGGAAACTCTCCCAAAACTGAGATACAAATATCTTATCTTTGTCAGATACGATATTGAGAGGTACCCTGTGAAGTCTCACTATCTCAGCTATGAAGATCTGTGCATATTGTCCCGTGGTGTAATATATTCGGGCTGGAAGAAAGTGAGAAACCTTGGTCAACTGATCCACAATCACCCATATGGAATCGTGACCCCTTTGCGATGTAGGTAATCCCATGATGAAGTCCATGGAAATGCTCTCCCATTTCCATCTAGGGACCTCTAATGGTTGTAGGAGTCCTACCGGTCTCTGATGGTCCACCTTTACCAGCTGATAAGTAGCACATTTTAACACACACTTGACAATATCCTTCTTCTTCCCGCTCCACCAGTACTGTCACCTCATATCCTGGTACATCTTATCCCCACCGGGATGTATCGTGAATCATGAACCGTGCAACTCTGTCATTACCTCGTGTCGTAAGTCCTCTCCCTTAGGAATAACCAATCTCCCATTGAAGCATAAGCCCCCGTCTGAACCAAAAGAATAAGACTCAGCCCCCTTTACTAGTAACTGTACTATCCGCTTCTGACAGAACGGGTCCGCTGCCTCAGCATGTACTACTCTCATAATGACCTAAGGCATAACTGTCATCACAGACATGAATTATCATGCCACTGTATCCTGGTGTCCCAACTCCTTCCACTTCACTTTCCACACCTCGGCCACCTCACCTACTGGCCTACGGCTCAATGCGTCTGCTACCACATTAGCCTTCCCTGGGTGGTATTGGATCGAACTAATAATCCTTCACAAACTCGAGCCACTGACATTGACGCATATTCAGCTTCTTCTGCATGAAGAGGTATTGTAATGACTTGTGGTCTGTGAATAAAAGGAATTTCTCCTCTAGGAGATAATGTCTCCAAATCCGAAGTGCAAACACGACGTTTGCTAAATCCAAGTCATGGATGGGGTAATTCCTCTCGTAAGGATTAAGCTTGCGGGAAGCATAAGCTATAGCCTGACTCTCCTATTATAGTACACCCCCAAGTCCTAGTAAGGACGCATCCGTGTAGACTTGATACTTCACTCTCGGCCTGGTCAAGGCTAACACTGGTGCTGAGGTCAGTTTGTCCTTCAACTCATTAAAAGACAAATGGCAGGCATCGCTCCAGATAAGTGGCACCCCCTTGCGAGTCAGATGCGCAATGGACCCGCTATCTTTGAAAACCCCCCGAATGAACCTCTTGTAGTATCCTGCTAGGCCAAAGAAACTACGTATCTCTATCGGTGTCGTGGGTTGTCCCCACTCCCTCACCACTGATACCTTCCCCGGGTCTACAGATATTCCCCTGTCAGAAATGATGTGCCGCAAAAATAGTACCTCTTTCAGCCAAAACCCGCACTTCTCATATTTTGCATAAAATTCATGCTGATGCAGTGTCTGCAAAACCCGCCTCAAGTGCTCGATATGCTCCTCCTCGGTCTGGGAGTAAACCAGATGTCATCTATGAAGACAATGATGAACTATTCCAGGAACTCTCTGAACACCCTGTTCATCAAGTCCATAAACACGGCTGGGGCATTTGTTAGACCAAAAGGCATAACCCTGAACTCGTAGGAATCATATCTTGTCAAGAAGGCAGTCTTAGAGACATCCTGCTCCCTGATACGCAACTGATGGTATTCCGATCTCAAGTCAATCTTTGAGAAGAAGGAAACTCTTCTTAACTGATCGAATAAGTCATCGATTCGGGGTAACAGATACTTATTTCGTATTATGACTTTATTCAACTCATGATAATCGGCACACAGCCTCAAAGATCCATCCCTCTTCTTAAGGAATAGCACAGTAGCACCCCACGACAAAGTACTCCCATGGATAAACCCCTGTCCCAATAGCTACTCTATCAGATCTCGTAGCTCCCTCATTTCCACTGAAACCATTCGATAAGGTGCACAGGCTATCAAACGAGTGCCCGACGTCAAATTTATAACAAATTCTATCTCTCTACTCGGTGGTAATCTCAAAATATCCTGAAACACTTCAGTGAACTCCCGAACAACAGGAATCGAATCAAGTGGTATCACCACCTCCCTAGAGGTCTCCTCCTCTATATAGTACAAGTGAGTGGACGATCCTCCCTCAGGACGAGGCATTTCCACTAGGAACATCTCCTGACCGGATATGGCAAAAATAATATTCCTACTAAAACAATCGATCATGGCTCTATACGTAACTAGCCAATCCATACCGATAATCACATCATCCATATCTAATATGAGAATTTCAGTAGGTAAAGTAAATCTATTAATCTCTATACCCTCACCTCTATATATAAAGGAAATCACAGAATCCTTACTCAATGATGAATCTACACAAGTAATAGTGCTCTCCGTTATATCTAATAATCCCATAGCGCGTGCAAATATGGTGGCAATAAAATAGTGTGTCCCTTATGTCAAATAAAATACGCCCCATAGTCCACTGAATAGAAAAAATACCCTCAATCGTGGGTGGATCCTACAGGACTGCGTCCTGATGAAGGTTATAAACCCGACCATACTAAAGTTGTCCCTGCTAAATTGGGACTGCTGGAATAGGTGGCAGTACTGGCATCTGTGGTCGTGCTGGGAGGGCGGTGAGAAACATCGATCTCTTGGGCTCCTATCGAGTACCCTGCTGCTGCGGGGCCCTGTCCTTCTCGAGACAATCCTATCATTTATGGCCAATATTAGCACTTATGAAGCATTTTCCTGCAAAGTTTCCCTCTCTCTGACCCTGATGCCCGTGGCCCTGATGACCGTGACCACATCTACCTTGGCCATGCTAAAACTGCTGCTGGCCCTAATGGCCGTGCTGACCCTGCTGGCCTAAAACTTCCCCGGCTATATTAAAAACCCCCTGATCTGAATATCTAAGAATCCCCCTACTGGGAACTCTTATTCCCTGCCTATGCTGAACCTAAGCGGGTTGTGCCCCACTAGCACCATTACCTCCTGTTCTGCCCGCTTAGTTGGACTCTCCTACACGCTTACCCTCTGACAGATGAAAGTGGTGGTCCTGACAGTGAAGTAGCAATGCGTTAACCATATCTGAATAGTGTCCAACAAGAGATTCACTAGAAGGAGTTGGCGAATCCTCCACGTTAACCCATCCATGAACTTCTGGATCTTCTTATCTTCAATTGGGATCTCATCAAGTACTATGTTCAGAAGATTGGTGAACTCGGCCTCATACTCTCCCACTGTCCTCCCTTCCTGCTTAAGATTCATCAATTTCCGTCTGATCTCTGTCTAAACTGCATAGGGGAAATATTTACGGTCGAACCACACCCATAACTCCTGAATAGCAAGGACATCTCACTGTCAAAAACATTTAGATTAATACAAAATGTCAAGTTGGTTCAGTTCATAGCATCACTGTCGAAAACATTTAATTAATTACTAACCACCTAATATTTAAAATAGTGAAGTGTCAGATTTTAATATTTAAATTAACCATCAACTAAATAATTTAAATCATCATCCAATAATCACATGAACAATCTCATAAAGTAATCAATGAAATGAAATAACTGATGTCTAGAGTAAACTCTCCAATAGTAATAGCAATGTAAATAAACCCAATACAAATGTCTAAATGAAAAAATAAATCCCAAGATGGAAATAAAATGAAGATCTAAAACTAATGTCTCTGAATAAAAGTCGGCAACAAGCCCTAACTGGAATAAATGACTCCGAAAGAAGAAAGAATAGATGTGGGTGCGTCTAGTAACAAGATCATATAACTTTCACAGCAGCTACAGCACGTCAATGGATTGGACCTCCTATGCTTGGCATCCCTGTGGCTAGGCATCTAAAAAGTTTTTACAAAAAAAATTTATTTGGAAGCAAACGAGTGAGAGTCAGAGCCTGAGGTGAAAACAGTTTAAAATATAGCAAGTGTTTAATTGCATTAAATAGTAGATATTATACACATGTTAGTTACGTGCTCTCACATGAGTTCCTCACCCCTCAACTAATGTGCACGCCTAACGTATACCCTTGACCCATCCAAGTTAAGCCACTAATTAATTAGTCCGTACTAACTCATGTCTTCACATTTTAATATAGGGTGTCTATTCATATTACCCAAAGATACCCTACGTAAGTCTTATATTTACGTTAATTAAATTGCTTATCTCAAGTATTATATGAATTTTCACATTGTTAACCCATTTAAATATCTTAATTATTCGCATCTACCAAACAACTGTGAACCAGTCACAAGTACATATATATAAATCTCAGTACATATATACAAATATAGCACCCCTAGGCTAAGCTGCGGTGCACGTATACTCTGCTATCGAATCTCGGTACATCACGTACATTAGGATCACACGTTCTGACTCACTCAGGAAACGTTTCAATAAAAGTCACACATATTGGAGGCGAACATAGTTCATATACCCATGGGTCACGCACATACCTACGCTCTCATGGTCAGCTGAGTTATCAACTCATAGATAAGTCATTCACAGTCCTATGTCCTTAAGGTACCAATCTAAATCCCCCTGAAGGTACATAAAGATAAGATGGCCCTTTTTTTGTAAATCAACCTCCCGTGATAGCAAGCATGGTATGTATGTCATACACACAATAATCCATATACCAAGCATTCACACAACTTAGATAATCATCATTTACTATAGGTATTTTTTTCAGCCCTATACCATAAGTCTTATACGCACTCTAATATCATCCAATTTATTTCACGTAATACGTTTAGCCAATACCAATCTCGTCGTATAATTCCGAGTACTTAAACCTGTCCCAAAAGGTTACTAAGTCTCCCACGTGTCCCTAAGGTTAATTCAGTAATATAAGGTCCCTATTTCTGCCTCCAACATTAAGTTATCACTTATATAAATTGAATTCATTTTCTCGCAACTTCTAATAGTAACTCACTCGTCGGACACTCATAAGTTTAGCACTAAGTCCAAAATCAATTCTAATATGTTTCGGGCTTCAAATACACCCCTACTGGTCTTCCTTAAGTCTTAATATGTTCACATAGTCCCCACCAATAACTTTTAAGAGTCAAAATCAATTCAATCTTAAAAAGGAAAAATATCACAAGTGCAGGGGGAGTCCATCGATCGATCAAGCAGTTACAACCCAGATTTTTCTGCGTTTTTGGCATGGTTTAATCTCCAATTTTCATTACATGATGCCATATTCTAAAGTAAACACATTGGATGGTATAACAACCTAAATACATGATTCCTAATATTCCAGATTTCTTAAATCATCATGAATCACCCTTTTCTTGAATTAAATCATCTAATTATCATAAAAACCCTATTTCTCTATTTTCTTCAAGAACATCATACAACTCAACATAAATTCATAATTATTTACGTATGGATCATGATTTTGTGACTGATGTATTTCTAAAATTGATTCTACATACAAATGCTACCCAGATTAATATTTTTGTCTCCAATTTCACCAATTTTGAATATTATTAAGGTTATTCTCAATTCCCAAACTATCATGGGTAATATATACACTGATTATTGCAAGTTATTCACTTGCCTGGAAATAAATATTTTAATCCTTTGAAGCAGATGATATGGAAGTGATCTTCTCTTCCCGATCTACCTGGTGGTGGTGACGGTGGTGCAAAAGCCTCTAAGTGGTGGTTCTCCTTTGGGAACTTCCTTCTCTTCCTCTCTAATGGCCGTTTGAGATTTATGGTTGTGAAAAACCTAAGGACACCTAAGTATTGGCTGATATGGTTACTCTAAAATTCGTGGGTTACTATTTCTCAAAAGTCAAAATGACTCAAATACCCTCCTAGGTTGCGGTTAGGCCTAAAATGCCCTCGGACCCAAACTAAACCACCGGCTAGTGTTTTTTGACTATCTCGATCCTTCCGAACACGTTGGCGCACTTAAAGTGACCATACGGATGATATAAAGTAATTTACTTTTAAATTCATTAAATTGGTTCCTGACACAACTAAAATGTGCAACTGAACTTAATTTCCGAAATTTTCGTATATAACTCGCGACAATTTTAATAAATTCAATAATCATATATTACAATATTCACTCAGTAATATTCAACATTATTATCATAATCACACTCTAAGTGTCGTCCCGCTAGTATTTAAATCCGAATTAATTTTCAATTAATTATCCAATTTAATTTAATTTAATTAATCCCAATAAATAAAGTTAATAAAAATATGGGGTATTACAGGTGGACAGTCATGTAGACCCTAAATCACAGAGCAATAGTATTCTCAAGTCATGGAGTACGATTGTAGCCCCTAAACTTACACCTACCCTCAAACTCTCTTACCACAAACCAGAAATGGTTAATGGTATTCTGATGGTGAAACCACCAATTAAGGTAGTAGAAGCTGGGAAAACTATGTGGAGTAATAGTGTTGTGGGATACTTCCTTGGCATAAGGTTTCCCTACACCCTGTTAACAACCTTGCACACAAACTATGGGACAAACATGTCCTCATACAGGTTATCCCCCACGACAATGGCTTCTTTTTATTCAAATTCAATCATGTTGAGGATAAAGATATTGCCATGTCTAATGGCCTATGGAAATTTGATGAAAAACCCATCACATTGAAAGAACGGCAACCCAACTTCAAGGCTAACAAAGATCTCACCAAGTTTGTTCCTATATGGGTTAGATTCCACAATGTCCCAGTCCAATACTAGACTAAAGATGGCCTTAGCTACATTGCCAATGCCACGGGTAAGCCTCTATATGCCGATGCAACTAGAGAAAAGATGAATATACTTAGCTACGCTAGAATCTGTATTGAAGTAGATGCCAAAGATAGATTCCCCAAAACTATTGATTTGCAGCACAATGATGGAGAATCTATTATGTTCCATGTGGAGTATCAAGGTATTCCTTTATCTTGCTCCAACTGCCTTGTCTTTGGTCACAAAACCTTGAAATTCCCTCATGTGTCTCTAATGTGGGTGAAGAAACAAGATACCCCCAAGGTTGAAGCAGTAGAAACACAAAGCACAGATTGGAAAATGGTGGGTCATAACGGGCAGAAAGAGGATCTTACACCTGAGCTTGCTAAGGTTACTCCTACTAAAACCATAACTGGGAAGCCAAAAATTGAGACTCAAGCTGTTCCCCCTACTATAGCTAATAAGTTTGATGCTCTACAAGATATAGAAGAGGTCTGTGACAATGAAACAACTCCAATTCCTTCTAGAATAGCCTTAAAAAGCAAAGATATTGATGGCATGGGAGGTATATTTGAATCAAACTTATCTAAGAAGCAGCAGAAAAAACTTCTAAAGAGGACACATGGTATGCTTAACACCAATGTTAACACTCCCCCAATCCCAATCAATCTCAATGATTAAGCTTGCATCCTAGAACATTTGGGGCCTCAACAACCCCTTAAACAACAAGAGGTACATAAACTAATCAGAAATCATAACCTCTCCCTTATTTGTCTTGTGGAAACCAAGGTGAGAAGAACTAACCTTCTCAATGCTACTAGAAATAGCTTTCCTCAATGGGATACTACTCACAACTGCCCCAGTGAAGGGGATGTGGCTAAAATAATTGTCGGATGGAATCTAAACCTGTTTAAGGTTAACACCTTCTCTTCTAATACCCAAGCTATTACTTCCCTAATTACCTCCCTCAGCCTTGACAAATATTTATTTGCAACCTTTATCTATGCACACAACCTTGCCTCTCGGCGCAATTACCTTTAGACCTACCCTGAAGAGTGAAAACGATAGTTTTTCTAAATCAATGCTCTGATACCACTTGTTGGAAATGACAACCCCAAATTTTTAAATCTTTCTCTTTAAAAATCCATTTCCTTTAGTGCGGAATAAAGATGGCTCAACACAACACACACAAATAACAAATTTTAATTTCTTTCAAATTAAAATTAAACTAAACTCAAAGTGAAAATAAATTACACAAGAAATACATTTTTCACTTAAACCAAATTAATTCAACCCCAAGTCCTAGAAATTTTCCTACCATAACAATAATTAATCCATTTTTGCAAATTAGGCCAAATCAATTTTTATCCAATAAAATTAATGACTTGAATTAAATGATTTTTTACCCAAACAAATTTGGCACCAAATTAAATATTCCAATTTTATCTTTTACCTATGCATGTATCTAATGTGAATTTGCAAAAGATAAGATAAACAAACCACTACGCCGCGATGTACGAGGAAAAACCCACAATGGGAGAAAACCTCGGATGACCCTAGCCTTAAGTCCACTAAGTATGGTTTTATGATTACAAGATAGATGACTTACCCAACTCGACTTGACTTCGTCCAAGCCCCTGACGCGTCTTCTTGTAACTACCTCCGCCTAGTCGACAATCCCGGAGTCCATCGGAACCTTAGAATCCACCAATGAATCTTTTAGGAACCCATCAACCACACACGGTGCCTTTCACCGTATGAGAAAGTCGCAGCCAAAATAATGAACTTCTTCTTTGTGGGATGAATAAGTAAACCCAAACTTCTCTTCTTTGAGGTGTAGAGATAAACCCGGTGCCAAACACTCCAAGCAAAGATATATATGAGGAAACTTAGAATTAACTCTTATGGGTGTAAACAAGAGTGTTTAAGAAAGATTTTCTTAAAAAACACAATCAAAACATGAACTCTTCCTTTTTGAAATTAAGATCTCAAAACTCTTTCTTGGAGATTGTGGAATGTGAAAAAGTTGGTTTGAAAGAGTTGGTTCCCGACCTTAATAATTCTGGAAAAATTAGTGGGAACAAAAGAGTGGGTGGAGAAAATGCCAAAAAATAATTCCCGTCGAAAACTCGTTCGAACGAAGTCTCATTCGAACGACCCTTCTAACGAAGTTCCAGAGGCGAATGGGGAAAATTCGTTGGCAAACTCGTTCGAACGACAATCTCGAACGAAGTGACAGATTCTTTATATTTTGATTTTAAGCCCAAAAACTTTTAAATAAACATATCACCCACTAAAAATATTATTCCAAGTCTCCTACAAATATATAACAACATTCATACCTTTGGAGACTATGCAATATGATGTTGATGACGTGAAATGTGGCACATGTAAATCGGCAATGATGATTTCTTGATAAGTAGGCTGCAACGTCTTCAACTTTAACATGTCATAGGCTTGAAGGATACACAAGAACACTGTCCTATGACTCAAATATTTTTGTCCGTAATTGAGACAACACTACGTTAAGACTCAATCAGAGACTTTTGTCCTTATAAATCTCCCCCTTTGGCTATATCGGGACAAAAACTAAAACAAAATCCTAAAGGGCCGTCAAGCTCTACTAGACTCAAACATCCCACCCAAACCTGACTCAAGACCCAAGGATCAATATCTTTGCCAATGAAAGTTACCACTTAGATGGATTCCTTCACACTTAAGCAATCTGTCAAAAGCATAGGGAATATCAACATATTAAATGCAATTAAAATAATTACTCCCCCTAAATTCATTCTCCCTTTATCAACTATGATCAACCTAAGAAGATAGCGCTCTCCCGTTAAGTTAAATCTCCTAGACTTAGTAAAGATAACAATAGGATTAGATACCACTTCTCCCCTAACAATAGGATTAGATACCATTTCTCCCCTATCATTCTCCCCCTCTTTGTTCAGGAATAGACAAAGGATAAAACTAATTTAAACACGATGATGCTTAGAATGATAAGAGCATGAAAACATATGGGCAACAAAATCATAACTAATCCATACAAATACCAACGAAGATGCAAAAAAAATGATATCAATGAGATACTTAAGATACTAAGTATGTGATATCAACAACAATATGCAACACGATAGATACCAATTATGAATTAAAAGTATAAATGGACTAGAAAGAGAGGCAAAGAAAAAAAAATACCATATATATGTAGACATAATGACTATCACTAACGCACATGCACATATATATAGGTATAGACACCACACATGACACAAAATACAATAAGATTTTCACACTCGTATGGCAAAAATGTGTCATATGGAAATGGAAGTGTAGGGGTGTGAACTAGTAACACTTAAATTTAGACCCAATCACTTAAAACATGTTCACGGACTTCTCATTTGATTGCAAACTTTATCACATTTGAATATAACCTCGTGTGACAATATAGATTGAACTCAATGAACAAACATACAAAATGCATACAAGCCTAGAATTTTGATGATTCTACAAACCAATAGAGTCATGACATTGAAAGTACAACTAGGATAAACGGATATTGTGCAAATCGTTGATATACCATCCAATCTCCATCAAAATATGCATATATAGTTTAATCTTTTGAATGAATAAATCAACTAAACAAAATAGGCCTTGGCAAAATATTTGTCTTTTAATGCCATTTTCTTTTAGGCCTTTGGACCACGTATTTCTTTTAGGTCCAAGCAAACGGTGGCTTATTCGCAAAGGATGATATTTCCTTTCGGAGCCCTTCCCTGCACACATTTATATACATCATTTTTATATCTCACACAAATCTCACGTGCAATGGATTTTAACATGCACTAGTCCTCCTAGGTCACATAATACATAGATGACTAGATTGGTAGGAGAACACCTCACAAAGCTCAAGTATACATGTGAAGTTAAAATTTCAAGAGAGTTCTTGCATGTTTGAATTGAGGTATATAAAAATAGAATCCATTATAGCAACACAAAACCCAACTACTCCATGTAAGCATGGTAAAGAACATTTTAAGGATTGACAATCTTAACCAAAAGTTCTAGCCACATGGGAGCGAAAAAGAAGGGATTCAAACACAAGTATATGCCACATAGAGTGTGTCAAACTAAAATACACACAAAATAAAAATCTTTTTGAGTTTTTGAAATTTTTAATCAAACAAACAAAAATATTTACTCAAAAGACAAACAAAAATCATTTGTATTTTTCATTAAGACTAAATTACTCTTAAGATAAAACAACAAATGATAAACAAAATATTTTTTGTATTTTTCATTTAATGCCAACTAAAATGAAAGGACTATAATACCAAAGATAAACAAACATCATAATTCTAGCATGTGATATGTGATAAAGCAATGACTAGAAAATGACTAAACATGCATACACCTAGCAATGATATATAATATGAGGCAAAAAAAGCTAGAGTATGCAAAGAAAACTAACACATTAAACCTTTAAATTTATCAAGGGAGGTTTCATGTGAAAGAAAACGAGGATCAACAAATCTAATGTCTAGTGCGTCTAAAAATGATTTCCTAACCCATATAGATGTATATTTAAAATGATGGGATTTGGGAACTAATGAAATGCTAGACATAGACTTCCTAGGACTTCTTTTAAGATCAAAACAAAATGACCTAAGGTGACCTTTCCTACCACAATGCAAGCATGTGAAAACACGAGGAATGATACCTAAGGTGTGACCTTTTCTAAAGTCCTTGAATAAAATTGACCCTCTAAAACAAACAATGGTCTTAACTTTAGCAACATAAATATTTGAACAAGATGAGCTAGAACCATTATAACTACTACTCGAGTCTTGTAAATCATTTTTCATTTTTAAAATTTTGGACTCAAGTAATAAATTAGACTCCTCAATTTTACGGGACTCCTTCTTTAAATTTTCTATAACTCCTAGAAGGTTATCATGCTCCCTCTCAATGTGAGCAAACTTGTCCGTAAGAGTCTTTTCTCGACTATCACTCTCTTTCTTGGGCATATTTAAAATATTAAAATTGTAATTTATGTCCATGAGCTTTTCACGAAAAATATCTTTTTGAGATAGAGAGGTTTGCAAAAGTTCAATTCTAGATTTAAAACATAAATTTTCATTTTTAAGAAACTTAATTCCTTTTGTAAATGTCACATTTAATTCTCTTAAATTTTCGTTACACTTATTAAGCACATTAAATTACTCTCGAATATCAAAAAATTCATTATCATTAGAAATGGACAAATTATCATTAAGACGTCCCATCAAGAGATACAAAACAAAAATGAGAGTGAGTAAAAAATGAACCACCTAAAAATACAAGGAGCACAAAAATTATAAAAGTAAAAAAATGGATCTTTAACGAGATAAATTAGCGCTCCGGCTCTGATACCACTTTGAAAACGATAGCTTTTCTAAATCAATGCTCCGGTACCACTTGTTGGAAATAATGACCCCCAATTTTTAAATCTTTCTCTTTAAAAATCAATTTCCTTTAGTGTGGAATAAAGATAACTCAACACAACACACACAAACAATAAATTTTAATTTCTTTCAAATTAAAATTAAACTAAACTCAAAGTGAAATTAAATTAAACAAGAAATACATTTTTCACTTAAACCAAATTAATTCAACACAAGTCCTAGAAATTTGCCTACCACAATAATAATTAATCCCTTTTTGCAAATTAGGCCAAACCAATTTTTATCCAATAAAATTAATGACTTGAATTAAATGAATTTTTACTCAAATAAATTTAGCACCAAATTAAATATTCCAATTTTATCTTTTACCTATGCATGCATCTAATGTGAATTTGTAAAAAATAAAATAAACAAACCACTACGCCGCGATGTACGACAAAAAACCCACAACGGGAAAAAACCTCGGACGGCCCTAGCCTTATGTCCACTAAGTATGTTTTTATGATTATAAGACAGATGACTTACACAACTCGACTTCACTCCGTCCAAGCCCCTGACGCATCTTCTTGTAACTACCTCCGCTTAGTCGAAAATCCCGGAGTCCACCGGAACCTTGGAATCCACCAATGAAGCTTTTAGGAACCCATCAACCACACACGGTGCCTTTCACTGTATGGGAAAGCCGTAGCCAAAATAATGAACTTCTTCTTTGTGGGATGAAGAAGTAAACCCAAACTTCTCTTCGTTGAGGTGTAGAGATAAACCCGGTGCTAAACACTCCAAGCAAAGATATATATAAATAAACTTGGAATTAACTCTTATGGGTGTAAACAATAGTGTTTAAGAAAGATTTTCTTGAAAAACACACTCAAAACATGAACTCTTCCCTTTTGAAATTAAACTCTCAAAACTCTCTCTTAGATATTGTGGATTGTGAAAAAGTTGGTTTGAAAGAGTTGGTTCCCAACCTTAATAATTCTGGAAAAATTAGTGGGAACAAAAGAGTGGGATAGTGGAGAAAACTTCCAAAAAACTGCCAAAAAATTTTGTCGCCGAAAATCTCGTTCGAATGAGATTTTCGTTCGAACGAAGTCTCGTTCGAACGACCCTTCTAACGAAGTTCCAGAGGCCAATGGGGAAAAGTTGTTGGCAAACTCGTTCGAACGACATTCTTCGTTCGAATGACAAACTTGTTCGAATGACAAACTCGTTCGAACGACAATATCGAACGAAGTGACAAATTCCTTATATTTCAATTTTAAGCCCAGAAACTTTTAAATAAACATAACACCCACTAAAAATATTAATCCAAGTCTCGTAAAAATATATAAAAGCATTCATACCTTTGGAGACTATGGAATATGATGTTGATGACGTGAAACGTGGTACATGTAAATCGGCAATGACGATCTCTTGATAAGTAGGCCGCAACATCTTCAATTTTAACATGTCATAGGCTTGAAGGATACACAAGAACACTATCCTATGACTCAAACATTTTTGTCCGAAATTGAGCCAACACTACATTAAGACTCAATCGGAGACTTGTGTCCTTACAAAGATACACACCTCTATACCCACAACAATGTCTGGATCCTTTTGGGGGATTTCAATGTTGTCAGATCCCGTAAAGAGAAGATGGGAATCTTGGATATTGATGTCAATGATGTTAATGAGTTCAACCAATGTCTTTACAACATTCAGGTGGATGATATGGTCACTAGGAACCATAATGACGAAACCTTTGCCCAGACGAAAATCAATCGTGTGGTCATTAATGAGGAATGGAAGGGCAAATTCACTAAATCCCAAGATAAAGTTACTAGCCAAGGGCTCTCAAACCACTGCCTTATTATCACCACCATCCTGCCCCAATCACCAATTATGGCCAAACCTTTCAAGTTTTTCAATTACTGGATGGGTCATAGTGACTTTAATGCTACTGTTGAGGAAGCTTGGGGGACTTATGTTCATGGAAAACGGATGTATATTGTTTCCTCTAAATTTTTTTTGGTCAATCATGCTCTTAAAGTCTTCAACCACAAGTTCTACAACAGCCTTAACCAAAGAACAATTGATGCCAAGAACTATCTTACTGATAACCAAAGCCATCTCAATGGCAGGGGGGAGAAATTCTACTCTACAAGATGAGGAGAATATTTCCAGGACTATGTATGCTGAGTGTAGCATTGCTGACGAGGGTTTCCTCAAATAAAAGTCCAGGACTAGACGGATAAAAGAGGGTGACATGAACTCTAATTTCTTTCACTCTAAAATCAGAGGCAACAAAAATAGGAACAAAATTCTTTGCATTCAGAATCAACATGGGAACAAGGTAGAGGTACATGCTAAGGTTGCTGAGGAGGCTGTCCAATTCTTCATTAACATTATAGGACAACCTAGCACTTCCACCCATCCCCACATCCTCAACTATGATGTTACTAAAAAGCTTTCTCCTAATCAGGCAAATACTCTTATTTCCCCCGTCACTAATGAGGAAATAAAGCTTGCTCTCATTTTTCTTGGTAAAGATAAGTCCCCTAGCCATAATGGGTTTAATACTGAGTTCTTCACCCATAACTGGAACATGGTGGGGGATGAGGTCATTGTTGCTTCCTTCTTCCAAACCAGTACCATGCTCAAGTAGTGGAATTGTACAAATTTGGTACTTATACCTAAAACCAACTCTCCAACCTCCATTAAAGACTTCAGACCTATTTCCTGCTACAATACTATATACAAATGCATCTCTAAAGTTTTGGTTAATAGGATGAAGGCCTTCGTTCCTGGCTGGTTAATGATAGGCAATCTGCTTTTGTCCAGGGTAGATCAATTGGGGATAACTTCCTTATCATGCAAGAACTGATGCATAATTATCAGATAAACCATGGCCCTCTTAGATGTGATTTAAAGATTAACCTCCTCAAAGACTATGATTCTGTTAGTTGGAAATTCCTTTTTCATGTTCTTAACCATATGGAGTTTCCCCCTTACTTTTATTGGATGGATTAAGGAATGTGTTACCACTGCCAAATTCTCCATATCCCTTAATTGATCCACTCATGGCTTCTTCAATGCAAAGAGAGGGTTGAGATGAGGATACCGAAGCTCCCCTTTCCTTTTCCTCTTTATTATGGAAGCTTTTGTTGGCCTTCTTGATCTCCATAGTAGATCCCCAAACTTCACTTTTCACCCTAAGTGCAAGGAGCTCAATATTAATCATCTTTGTTTTGCTGATGATCTTTTCATCTTAGCAGATGTTGATATCAACTCCATCTCAATCAGTAACACTGCTATCATTAAGTTCATTGCTATGTCTGGTCTTCAACCCAACCCCTTGAAGTGTTCTTTCCATGCCGCTGGTACATCTAACGATGATAAAATTTGTATCTCTAACTTACTGGGATTCTAAATGGGCTCTTTTCCCATCAAATACCTTGGTGTCCCCCTCATTTCTACCAAGATGAAGCATGAGGATTGCCTTCCTCTCATTGATAAGATCACGAATAGAATCATGAGCTGGACAAATAGGTTTTTAAGCTATGTGGGTTAAATCTAGTCACTTTTGTTTTTTTAGCATGCAAACATACTGGACTAGTGTTTTCATCTTACCTAAAATAACTACTGATGAAATTTATACCAAACTTCGTAAGTTCTTATGGTCTGGCCCTGATATGAAGAAGACTGGTTCTAAGGTTAAATGGAGTGATGTTTTTATGCCTAAACTGGAAGGTGGATTAGGTATGACGAGCTCACATGATTGGAATGTGGCCTCTTTGTTCAAACACCTATGGAACCTCTGCAGCAAGAAAGATAATCTATGGGTTAAATGGTGTCACACCTATAAGTTGAAAGGTAGAACCTTATGGAATATCCAAACCCCAACTGATGTGTCTTGGATTTAGAAGATTCTCATGAAGCTAAGGAGAAGATTCAAACCTCTAGTCAAATCAACCATTGGGAATAGGGGCAACACTTTCATCTGGCATGACCACTAACACCCGTTGGGCCCTCTATGGATGAAATATGGGGAGAGGACCATCTATGATGTGACTAGCAATCACAAAGTCAAACTGGCTGACTTTATTTCAAATGGTCAGTGGGCTTGGCCCTCTACAACCAGTTGGGAGCTTAATGAGATTAAATATGTTGATTTACCTCCCATTAACCCTAATATGGAGGACAAAATCGCTTGGCTTCCAATGACCAAGGGACTCTTCACTATCAATTCTGCGTGGAATGCCTTTAGAAGTCAACACAATCCTCCTACTTGGGCCCCTATTATTTGGATTAGTAGTAATATTACAAAGTGTG
The DNA here is from genome assembly GCA_949130495.1 of Sambucus nigra. Taxonomy (NCBI): domain Eukaryota; kingdom Viridiplantae; phylum Streptophyta; class Magnoliopsida; order Dipsacales; family Adoxaceae; genus Sambucus; species Sambucus nigra. Next base: position 207,822,590 of record OX422208.1, read on the forward strand.
CCTTCATATTATGGATGATTTGCAATGATGGTCTCTACACCAAGGATAAGACTATGGCCTAGGGCATTTCACAAGACAATATCTATTTTCTGTGTGATAATGCAACTGAGACTCATGACCACCTCTTCTTCAATTGTAGTTTCTCTAAGGAAATTTGGGAGGATGTTAATTACAATAACTCGTGCATCCATAAAGCAACCACCTGAGAGGATATCATTCGGGGGCTGCCACAAATTTGTTAGGGAAAAACTTCAATCAAAAGATCAAAAGGTCCTCCTTTGCTGCTACCATCTACTTCTTATGGATAGAGAGAAATAATATAATTTTCAGAAATAATAGTGCAAACCATGATGGCATAATGAATGAAATCACTTTTTTTGTCAAATGTAAATCCTATCTCTCGGAAAAATCTAGGAGAAACTTCAACAATTGGTTTATTTGTATGAACAAGGGTTGATGACACGCTATTACTCATTGATTAATCCTAGTTTGATTCCTTATGGTTAGGATAGTTTCATTTTCACTGTCTAAGCTTTATCTGGGTAAATTTCAATTACGAAATTGGACCCAAGGGGTGTATGCCCTCCTCTTCATTGTATATTATTTTGTTTAATGTTATTATTGTTTAAAAAAAAGGTATTATTTCACGTAATCACCTTGACTACGTCAATTGTTTATATCACTTTGTGATAGCCCCAGAAATCTTATCGAGTGGACTCTTTTCTGTAGTTCACAAATCTTGTGAAAATTGATATAATCCTTATCTAAGTAAACTCTAACCCTATTCATGCAACTAATGATTTTAGTAAACCAATGATTTGATAAACTGGAGATGATTTCATTAAACCGAGTAGCATACAATATAATTCAGGCTATAAATTTTGGCACACCCAAGGGAGTGTTATTTAGCCTGTAGGACTCAGGAGTTGAGTGCCTAGTTTGCTTATAATATGGATGCCACTCTTTAGAGATGGGCTTAGTAGTGTTATTTTATCTCCAAAGGTTTAAGATTGATTTCTCTCTAAAGGTTTTGGATGAATGATAGTTAAGGGTATTGTTATGCATTTGAAGCCTCTATAAACGATAATTATGGGTTATCCTATTATAGAAAAGCCTGGACCCTTACTATTATGACTCGATGACACTTATCTGGTTATAATAATCATACTATCCTTGCAAATATCAACAGACTCCTTTATGCCTTTATTCGCTACTATTGATATTTCATATTATTCCAAATGCTATAAACTGTTCCATTTATGCTATTTAAACTCTGAACTATAAACTTGTTATAATAATAGAATTTCCTATTTGGAAAAGTTTGGCTTATTCGTTTTCTTTCCAGTTGGAAAGTGAACTTGAGGAAGGAGAGATAACCCCGACACAATGTACTTTTATTTTGTTTTACCATGGAAAACCTTTTCCATTACATATGTATGGGCAATAACTAGCAAAGACAACAACATAAATTGGAATACTTTCACTACAACTTATCAGCTTATGTAACCCTATTAGTCCCCCTTTTGTTTATGTTATATGAGACATCGAATAATGTAAGAAGATGCAATTGCATCCTGCTTAAATAAAGTTTCATTTTCTTTTTCTTCCTGAAACTTTATATTATTACAATAATGATTATATATTATTATTACTACCATATATAAAGCACTAGGTGTGACAACATGGTATTAAAGTGTTCCCTGAGTTTATTATGCCTATAAGAGACTTAGGATATCATATTAGTTATTTTCATAAACTTCCTTGTTACATTATGTAACTGATTCTATCTTGCAGACATGAATATTTGGGATGAAATTTACATGGATACATATGACATAACTTATGAAAGATTTGAGCAATCTATGAGGGAGGAAGGGTATGCTAAGTTACGAAAAAAACTCTTAAAGCAACGATCATGAGAGGTCCATTACTACCTCGTATATTAAGCATAGTTTGTAAATCAGTCGGTTGATGGGAGAAGAACAAGTAGCAAAATAAGCAAAAAGGTATTATGAGGACCCAAATATAGTCCAAGAAGCTATTCATCTGCTGTGCAATGTCTTTCCAACAGAAGAACTTGTAGTTACTCCACCAATCTCTCCGATAGACTATGAAACTATTTCATCAGCCTTAAGTTGTTTTACTTCCACTTCCTCATCGTCAAGCTCCACCTCTGGTGACTCCAAACTTAAACCCAAACTCGAGACTAATGGCATCGTACCCCAACTCATTTAAAGTAACATAGGAAAGGAACATGGTTCTATATAAATATGATACGAGGGATCGTGTACCTTTCATCTTGTATGTGTGTGTGGTTAGAAGAAGTTGATTACCATATTCCTAGTAGAAGTTGGTAGGTGAAACTGATAATTTTGTACAGTTTCTTTGAAGTTCCTAAAAGGTTTGACTGTATAATACCTCGGTACATGTTGTACTAATATAAAAGTTTGTTTGGTTTACTCCCATTGTCTTTATATCTTTAGTTAGTTTTACATATTGGATGGTAAATACCTGAGCATTTGGCAGTGGATAACAACCTCAAAGAGAGAACAAAAATGATCCAAATCACCAAATCTACCTGCTACCAATGAAGGTATAATGCACTGTCTACAAGAATTAACTGCACTAACTAGGTTGTAACAAAATGTACCACCTCAACACCCGATTAATAATGATATCACCGAAGAAACACGAAGAATGAAGGCCCCAAAATAATTTCTTTGGCAAAGACCACTGGTATTTTATGGAAAACCTGGTGGCATTAAGGCCGAAAAGTGGGTACGTCAAACACTTAAAGTCTTCAATGGAGTAGGTATAATCCATGAACTTAGGGTAAAATTAGCAACCTATTAAGACAATTTTTGGTGGCAGTCTGTCATTCGATCTCATAATGTTGAAGGATTAACTTGGGATCAATTTGAAGGAATTTTCTTTAGAAAATACTTTTCAGAATCAGTAAGAGATCAGATGATAGTGGAATTTCTAGGTTTGCAACAACAACAAATGACAATAGCATAGTATTAGCCTAAGTTTATAGAAATTTCTTGGTATACCTAAGAGTACATAGATACGAAATCCAAAAAGTGTAAACACTTCAAATGTGGGTTACGAATTGTGACAACCCGCCTACTAAAATAATAGGTGGTCAACCCAATACTCTAATAATCACAGGAATCATAGATGGTCCATTCTCAGCATCACTGTCGATTAAAAATAATAGTACGAGATAACCACCAATCATTTTAGAAAACGAATTGTCAATGTAAAAGAATTTGCAAGTAAAAGAAAAACACTTAGACAATCCCATTAGTAAAAACGGTGGATATTAAAAACCGAAGAATAAAAAGTGACAATGTAATAAATAATCACCGAATAGGCTATCGGTGAACAAACCAATACAAATAATTATACCGAGTATTACATTGCAATATTTATAATATAATAAATGGCTGCAACACTTGGGCAACACGCCCGAATAATTAAACTGAACATAACTAGAGTGCAATAGATAGAGGCGTCTAATACAATTAACCTACAACATCCGCAATATGCTGTAGCTCCATGACAACAGGAATGGAAATGCAAACTCGGGTGTCCATGCGGAAGAGCACCTGTACGGCAAAGAGTATATGCAGAAACAAAGAAATATAGATACGGGTCAGGGCCCGGTTTGATATGATTACCGTGTGACTAAAAATGCATGACAGTTAAGTGCGTAATCCTCTCGCAGATAACAGTAATATTTCTCACCTCTCAATCTAGCAGCAACCTAGCGCAATATCGTGAGATGTTTTAGTTAACCCTAAGTACTAAGGGCTAACTTCTCCCCATTCTCAACACTATGCCTTATTCGTGCGTGGGGTGTCTCGCAAAGCGAAATCCAAACAAGGAACCCCCCGATACACTACTACTTAGGCAAGGTTGATCGTCGAGATCCATTATATCCTTAGCACGAAATAATCAATAAATGTATATGTGCGTGCATATGTGTGGGAGGTCACATCTATAACTACACAAAGAAAATATAAAATAATACCCATTCATCATCTAATGGCACAATTCCTAATTTCTTTCTTTAGGAATATATATAAATGGTACAACATTTTATCAAATGTTTACCAAGTCAATCTCATTTACCAATTTTATTTCCTTTCTTCCATCCAGGAAGAATACATAATTTAAAGCAGGTTTTATTATCATAAAAAGTGCTTTATCCTTTTTCATAAAACCCCACTTCCCTTCTTTCATCCAGGAAGTGTAATCAAAAGTCATTTTTATTATCATAAAAATACTTTTGTATGCCATATGCTTCCATTTCCCTCCTTATTTCGGGAAATATTATCCGAAGCCAAACCATATATCCCATTTCCCTTCTTCCATCCAGGAAATGTAATTAAAGCCAATCCATTATCATGAATTGCATTAATGAATCTAAGACCGTCCCTCTGGGTTTCCCCACTGGACGCACCCCTAAATGGCTATCATCTTCCAGGGCCTATCTATACAAGACAACTTGGGAACCTACCGAAACGTCGGGAAGCGGCCATATTGCCTGCGGGAAAGTCAGGACCACACCCGGAATCCCCTAACTAGCACAGTAATATACCTGCCCATATGGCCTAGGGACTATATCCACCCTGCACAATAGCCAGGGGGCTTCACCACAATGCCGCAACTTCCCTTATGATAGCGATTTAGGGAGGTGTGTAATCCATAAATTATCATTTATGAAAACTTTACTTTTTCCTTCTTGAAAACATCATCTTTTACATTTCCAAGAATCATCCATTTGTACTTTTTCATTTAGTACCATGTTCTATAATATTCATTCTTTGTTCATTAAGTCATGTTTATTAATGACCTAAGACCCAAAGTGCCACTAACCTCAAACTAGCCTCCAAGAGTTCATATAATTTTATAAACCCCCAAAGTAAGCCTCCTTCAAGGAGTATCTCCCAAGAGTCTCAACTTTCGCATTTTATCCCCAATTTTATCTTTCGGTAACTTCCTATATCATTAGGGCATTAACTTATACAAACTAGCCCTTGGGTAAGCCCAAATCATCCTATTTTAGCCTAGGACATTAGTCTACCCATAACAACCCTCTAGGACTCTTAGTTACTTCCCAAAGGAAGGTTTCTAAACCTCGAACCTAAAGGAAAAGAGATAAAACTAAACTAGAAAAACATCCCAAAAATGCAGGAATTCCGAATCGATTCGCCCTGGCCGAATTGATTCGGGCCCATAGCGAATCGATTCGGTAGGTCCGAATCGATTCGGTCCAGAAGACCTTGGCATTATGCATAATCCCGAATCGATTCGGATGGTCTGAATCGATTTGGTCAACCCAGACCTGACTCTTTCCCTCTTACCAAATCGATTCGCTAGGGCCGAATCGATTCGGTTCTGCAGAATTCCCAAGTTTGGGCTACGGGTTGTCTGAACCCTAAAGCCCCAAAACCTCTAAACCCTTAATTTTCCCCAACATCAACAACAACACTTCAACCCAAAACATTCCTACACCATTAACAACTAATACTTTATCCTCAATTCAAATTTAAAACCAAGAATTAAGGGTTTAATCATCAAAATCAACAAAACCAAATTTATGGTTTAAATCTCCCAAAACTTAACTAAACATGCAATTTATCACATTAAATCAATATCTAGCAAGTAAGAAACTTGCCTCGAGGTTAGTAGTCTCTGAGCCACCTCCGGTAGCGACGGAACCCGGCACAAATCTTCCATTTTTCTCTTCCTCTCCATTTCTCCCAACTCTCTCTCTCTCTCTCTCTCTCTCTCTCTCTCTCCTTTGGCTTTTCTCACAAATGAAGAAAGAAAAAGGGATGGGGGACTTAAACGGGTTATAAAACAAAAATGCCCTCTTTTAATTGCTAATACACCATTAAAATGACTCATATACACTTAATTGAGTCATAACGCGTTAAAAGTGCCCGAAACCCCAAAATACAACTTGGCACTTATTTCGACTATCTCGACCATTCTAACAACAACCGCACCCCCTATTTTGGCATTCGGGAAAATGTGAACATGTTTTATGTTCCAATTTCATTTTAATGCATTAATTTTACCAAATTTTAAATGTAGGCCACAACCGTCGTTTGACATGTAACGATGCAATATATCACAATATAACGCTATTTACCTTCTCATACGGTAAATAGACAAAACATAGTAAATATTATCCCTTAATATTGCGGGAAACAATATTTACTCCAACATCCCCTATTTTATAAAATTAGCCCATCGGGCAAAATAATATAAAATAGTCGCTCAAAAACCTGGGTTGTTACATACTCCCCCCCCCCCCCCCTAAAGGGGAATTTTGCCCTCAAAATTCAGGCGTAACCCATAACCATATAAAGGTTATACTATACTAAAACCTGTACTATCATACTAGCAAACTCCTCTGCAGTGTAGCGTCCTTATAGGACACAGACTAATGTCATCACTGTGGACCTCAGTCCACATCATCATGCTATAACGTAGCCTAAATCGTTCCTCATGAATTATCGATCCTACCTTACCACTACGGACGAAGATACCTACACATCTCGGCATACCTTGCCTTTCTTCCCGAATCATGTTATACCTTTGCTAGGGAATAACTACACTAGGCCACACTCTCGGTACCCTCGTAAGAATCGATCTGAACCATCGTACGGAAATTTGATTCCGAAAAGCTACTACTCCACTCCTTCCTCATCCCACCACTAGTTTCTTCACTCTAGTAGGTGAGTTGGTTAATCACAGATGTGAACTCCCTTACTATAGCGTCCCCTCGGTGAAGCTCGTTCTACTTGGTATTCCATGCCACGACTAAACTCTCTGACGGGTTTTCTACTAGGCGCATTGGCTACCCCATCCGCATTTCCTTAGCGAAAGGGAATACCCAATTAATAATCCTTTACGAATTCCAACTTGTTCTTCGTGAAAAGACCCAAATTCCTGCCCAGGAAGTAGTGCCTCAGATTCTTTAAGGCGAACACTACCGCTATGCACTTTAAATCGAGCGTGGGACGACACTTCGTATAAGTGTGAGGCACATGAACAATGGGTCCATGATTCCGCACTAACACTTCCCAGTCCTGGCAGAGACTCGTACGTCAAATCTACTCTCGATCATAACAACACGAGTGCAGGAGAAAAAGTCAGCTCATGCTTCAACTCCTCAAAAGGTAGGTTACCGACGTAACAATCTATCTAAGAAAGGCCTCATCTCCTTTGGCCCAACATCCCGAATAGCTCGAGATCCCATACTTCTTGTTCTAGGGATCAAATCCTACTTAGAGTTAACCTACAAACCTATTGTAGTCAACTCCCAACCACCCTCCTAATATAACGTCACATGCCCTAAGGGCCTAGCGTCCTAAAAATCCTAAAGTCAATCTATCTATCCTAGTATAATAATATAAATATAACACTAAATATATCCCTAGTGCCCAAGACCTTTCCCGACTTACGACATTCGTTCGGTTTCATGTGTGGGACGTCTCGCCGAAGCGAAATCTAAACAAGGAACCCTCCCATTACACTACTACCTCGCATCGTCGGTCGTCGAGAAGTAACGGTCGAAGACACATAATCGGGAACGCTAAGGTTCTAACTGGTAACTCAATTAATACATATATACTTCTAAGTCCTACCATAACAATCAACTGAGGCATTTACCTTCGGTAAAATGCCACAAATACTTTATCCCAAAATACACATATACCTCTTTACAAATGGCCTTCTCATTAAGGCACAATCATAAGTCTCTATCGGACTTTCAGATCTTAGTCTTCCCCACATCGATCAGAGGAAAGCTATCATAGTGCTCATATATCGCACATCAACTTAGCCCTTAATCACTCATATACGTGATTCTTGGCTAAACCTTCCAACCCAGCATCTCAACCAACAGAAAAAGAAAAGAAAGAACAGAAAAGAAAATGCACATCTCTCCACTCCCAATGTCGTTAAGGTTCATGCGTGGAGCGTCTCGCCGAAGCAAAATCCAAACAAGGAACCCCTCCACACAATCCCCTTAACTAGTTGGTTATGGAGATCAAGCAACATCATACACAAGCAAGGCAAAGCAAGCAAGCAAGAAATAAAAAAAACAAATAAAGCAAGACAAACAAAATAAAATAAAAATGAAAACTAACTACACACCGTAAACCACCTCTATAAAGTCTCAACCTGTATCTAGGAGAGATATTATAGAACAACTAGTCCTTCTCTAGAACTAGAATTAGGGTAGCCTCGCGATTTTATTTCTTTACTCGTACCAATCCATCCAAGAATATCTTTAGTCGTATCACCTATAATACAAGTAACACATACTACCCATATCATCACTCGCCCCATAACGAGTGAAAGAAAATGCAAACTTCCTTATCTTGAAAGTTATATAAATACATTCTCTATATAAACATCCATAATACCACAAGCTCGATACACACCCGAATCTAGGGTAAACACAATATTGTTCCATCTTATCTTAAGGAACACCCCACCCTCAACGACGGTGGAAGTTTCTGTCAACATTCATGCCAATCTACTTGGCCACTACAAATGGTTTCCTAGGCACATAATCTAGTCCCATTCAAACTAAACTACTTCCATGTCTAGCTACCCCAACAATTTCCTCACATAGTTCCCTTAACTTCTTCAGCAAGGAGAACATTCTACCAGCCTCCCCGGCCTAGTTCAGTGAGTCCTTTCCCGGGTGGAGGTCCACAGATGGGGTCTCACGAACAACACTTCTCCTAAAGTGTTAACAACACTTACTGATGAGCCTATCACTTCCACTTAAAGGTCTCTCTCTTCCTTGTGCCCTCCTTAATTCGGTGCATAATTTCCTTAACTGTAGCACCCTCTATTCACTGTCGGCCTCTAACCGAACCTTGCGTGAATACTTGAGAATCTACTTTCTCATCACTCCTAACTTCTCGGAGAAACTCGTTGTTGAAAACCTCTAACCGGTTCCTCTATGGGAAAAACTTCTTGCGCCACCAAGATAAGGTGACTATATTTTCCGCCACTTATCCTTACTCCAATTGGGTAGAAGATTTTCCTCCAATCTTCACACCTGGGCACTTCTATACCCCATTCTAAGACAAAACTCTCGGGCCTTACATTCTCACCAAATGAGATTACACTTCCTCAATCTAACTTGACTCCAACATGTGGTCCCTATCAAGGACCCCTCAACTTAAAATCAATGTCGTTTGAAATTTCAAGCTTAGTACCACTCTCTGCTTGTAGCGGTATATGGAAAAAAAACTATTCCTACTGCACTTAGTAGTCACGGTAGCAATGTTAGAATAATGCTACAATGGGACGACCTTCAAACGATCCTTATCCCCAACTACAACCTACAGTTCTTAGTGATCTCGCCTCGTGATGCTTTCACAACGGCCTTCCTTGATGCCCATCATCTGACGACCTATGAGTCTCACACGAACGCGCAAAGGATTTTTTTTTTCCCGGGGTTCTCATCTCGTAGCCGGAGAAGGAATTCTCACCAGATAAATCAATGAACTTAATCTTAGGGCTCTATATCAAATCAAAAGTAACGCTGAAAGCGAATACATCCGCACAGATTCCTAAGGACTCTAGAACCTAATGCTCTGATACCATCTGTGACAACCCGCCTACTAAAATAATAGGTGGCCAACCCAATACTCTAATAATCACAGGAATCATAGATGGTCCATTCTCAGCATCACTGTCGATTAAAAATAATAGTAAGAGATAACCACCAATCATTTTAGACAACGGATTGTCAATGTAAAAGAATTTGCAAGTAAAAGAAAAACACTTAGACAATCCCATTAGTAAAAACGGTGGATATTAAAAACGGAAGAATAAAAAGTGACAATGTAATAAATAATCACCGAATAGGCTGTCGGTGAACAGACCAATACAAATAATTACACCGAGTATTACATTTCAATATTTACAATATAATAAATTAGTGCAACACTTGGGAAACACGCCCGAATAATTAAACTGAACATAACTAGAGTGCAATAGATAGAGGCGTCTAAAACAATTAACCTACAACATCCGCAATATGCTGTAGCTCCATAACAACAGGAATGGAAATGCAAACTCGGGTGTCCATGCGGAAGAGCACCTGTACGGCAAACAGTATATGCAGAAACAAAGAAATATAGATACAGGTCAGGGCCCGGTTTGATATGATTACCATGTGAATAAAAATGCATGACAGTTAAGTGCGTAATCCTCTCGCAGATAACAGTAATATTTCTCACCTCTCAATCTAGCAGCAACCTAGCGTAATATCGTGAGATGTTTTAGTTAACCCTAAGTATTAAGGGCTAACTTCTCCCCATTCTCAACACTATGCCTTATTCGTGCGTGGGGTGTCTCGCAAAGCGAAATCCAAACAAGGAACCCCCCCGATACACTACTACTTAGGCAAGGTTGATCGTCGAGATCCATTAGATCCTTAGCACGAAATAATCAATAAATGTATGTGCGTGCATATGTGTGGGAGGTCACATCTACAGCTACACAAAGAAAATATAAAATAATACCCATCCATCATCAAATGGCACAATTCCTAATTTCTTTCTTTAGGAATATATATAAATGGTACAACATTTTATCAAATGTTTACCAAGTCAATCTCATTTACCAATTTTATTTCCTTTCTTCCATCCAGGAAGAATACATAATTTAAAGCAGGTTTTATTATCATAAAAAGTGCTTTATCCTTTTTCATAAAACCCCACTTCCCTTCTTTCATCCAGGAAGTGTAATCAAAAGTCAATTTTATTATCATAAAAATACCTTTGTATGCCATATGCTTCCGTTTCTCTCCTTATTTCGAGCAATATTATCCGAAGCCAAACCATATATCCCATTTCCCTTCTTCCATCCAGGAAATGTAATTAAAGCCAATCCATTATCATGAATTGCTTTAATGAATCTAAGATCGTCCCTCCGGGTTTCCCCACTGGACGCGCCCCTAAATGGCTATCATCTTCCAGGGCCTATTTATACAAGACAACCTGGGACACTACCGAAACGTCGGGAAGCGGCCATATTGCCTGCAGGAAAGTCAGGACCACACCCGGAATCCCCTAACCAGCGTAGTAATATACCTGCCCATATGGCCTAGGGACTATATCCACCCTGCTCAATAGCTAGTGGGCTTCACCACAACGCGCGCAACTTCCCTTATGATAGCGATTTAGGGAGGTGTGTAATCCATAAATTATCATTTATGAAAACTTTACTTTTTCCTTCTTGAAAACATCATCTTTTACATTTCCAAAAATCATCCATTTGTACTTATTCATTTAGTACCATGTTCTATAATATTCATTCTTTGTTCATTAAGTCATGTTTATTAATGACCTAAGACCCAAAGTGCCACTAACCTCAAACTAGCCTCCAAGAGTTCATATAATTTTATAAACCCTCAAAGTGAGCCTCCTTCAAGGAGTATCTCCCAAGAGTCTCAACTTTCTCATTTTATCCAATTTTATCTTTTGGTAACTTCCTATATCATTAGGGCATTAACTTATACAAACTAGCCCTCGGGTAAGCCCAAATCATCCTATTTTAGCCTAGGACATTAGTCTACCCATAACAACCCTCTAGGACTCTTAATTACTTCCCAAAGGAAGGTTCCTAAACCTCGAACCTAAAGGAAAAGGGATAAAACTAAACTAGAAAAACATTCCAAAAATGCAAGAATTCCGAATCGATTCGCCCTGGCCGAATCGATTCGGGCCCATAGCGAATCGATTCGGTAGGCCCGAATCGATTCGGTCCAGAAGACCCTGGCATTATGCATAATCCTGAATTGATTCGGATGGTCCGAATCGATTCGGTCAACCCAGACCTGACTCTTTCCCTCTTACCGAATCGATTCACTAGGGCCGAATCGATTCGGTTCTGCAGAATTCCCAAGTTTGGGCTATGCGTTGTCTGAACCCTAAAGCCCCAAAACCTCTAAACCCTTAATTTTCTCCAACATCAAAAACAACACTTCAACCCAAAACATTCCTACACCATTAACAACTAATAATTTATCGTCAATTCAAATTAAAACCAAAAATTAAGGGTTTAATCATCAAAATCAACAAAACCAAATTTATGGTTTAAATCTCCCAAAACTTAACTAAACATGCAATTTATCACATTAAATCAATATCTAGCAAGTAAGAAACTTGCCTCGAGGTTAGTAGTCTCTGAGCCACCTCCGATAGCGACGGAACCCGGCACAAATCTTCCATTTTTCTCTTCCTCTCCATTTCTCCCAACTCTCTCTCTCTCTCTCTCTCTCTCTCTCTCTCTCTCTCCTTTGGCTTTTCTCACAAATGAAGAAAGAAAAAGGGGTGGGGGACTTAAACGGGTTATAAAACAAAAATGCCCTTTTTTAATTGCTAATATACACCATTAAAATGACTCGTATACACTTAATTGAGTCATAACACGTTAAAAGTGCCTGAAACTCCAAAATACAACTTGGCACTTATTTCGACTATCTCGACCATTCTAAAAAAAACCGCACCCCCTATTTTGGCATTCGGGAAAATGTGAACATGTTTTATGTTCCAATTTCATTTTAATGCATTAATTTTACCAAATTTTAAATGTAGGCCACAACCGTCGTTTTACATGTAACGACGCAATATATCACAATACAACGCTATTTACCTTCTCATACGGTAAATAGACAAAATATAGTAAATATTATCCCTTAATATCGCGGGAAACAATATTTACTCCAACATCCCCTATTTTATAAAATTAGCCCATCGGGTAAAATAATATAAAATAGTCGCTCAAAAACCTGGGTTGTTACACGAATCAACGTTAAAGCTTCTATTATTCCATTTCACTCCATGGTTTTAATCAAATGATAGATTTAGTCTCTCTCATTGAACGAAATCTAGCGTCTGGAGGAGTTACTCGAATTACATCCCCACCTCCTAGGAACTCATATGTAGCAAGAAACCAACACAATCGGAGGGACCAACCTTATGTCAAACCAAAGGATGGTCGGATTTTAAGTCATATCAATCATAATAATAGTGGATCCATGATGTGATGTCTTGAGAGTGACAAATTAGGTCACATAAGTTCGCAATGCACGAAGTTACAACAATCTTATCCTAGGAACTTTACTTCTTCACTATTAACTAAACCCACCAATTTTATCAAACCCCTATTTGTTGTACCAACTGGTAATCTTAACAGTCATCCGTCCCAGTAAAAGTTTCGTGGGAATAGATAGGAACATATGAATATGACTCGAGGCTGGAACTTTGCCATTATGCCAACCAAAGATCCAAACAAATATGATGTGGTGGAAGGTAATATATTTTTCCACAATGTTTTGACTCATATATTATTTAATTTTGTCTCAACGCATACTTTCATTAGCAACGACTTCGTAAGTTTATTGAAATTATTTACTAGTCCCTTAGAATATTTGTTATCCATGGGAATACTAACCGGAGATATAGCTATAATAAATCGAGTTAGTAGATTATGTGCCATAAGGATCGGGACTGGAATTTTAATTGTAGATCTAGTAGTCTTAGACCTAAAGGAATTCGACTTAATAATAGGAATGGACATTTCATCACCAAACTTAGCTCACATTGACTATCATGAGAAGATAGTAATGTTCAGAAACCCTTATCAAAACTCATTTTATTTTCAATGGAAGGATCACTCTAATTCAGTGTTTTCTCAACTTCATGAAAAAATATCTACATTTTCTCTTACTATTTTTTATAAATATGGTGACGCATTTCCTAACGAATTACCCGGTATACCCCCACAATGAGAACTAGAATCTACCATTGAATTGTTACAAAATACCTCTCTTATCTATATACCTCCTTATCGTATGACACCCATATAATTACGAGAACTTCAAACTCAACTTAATGAATTATTAGAGAAAGGTTTTATATAACTTAGTATGTCCCCATGGGAAGAACCTGTCCTATTTATGAGAAATAAGGATGGAACATTTCGTTTGTGAATTGACTATCGGAAACTAAATCAAGTAACTACCAAGAATAAATATCCTTTCCCTAGAATAGGAGATCTTTTTGACCAGTTGCGAGGATCTAAGATATTCTCAAAAATTGATTTACGGTCCAGATATCATCAACTCCTTGTTAAAGCAGAGGACATACCTAAAAATGCTTTTTGAACTCGGTAGAAAATGAGATTTTATTATAAGAGAAGTGAAGTTTTTAAGGAATGTGATTACTTAGATGGGTATATAAGTAGATTCAACAAAAATTGCGACAGTGATAAAATGGCAACAACCCATAAATATTACAAAAATTTGGAGTTTTGTCGGACTCACAGGTTATCATCGGTGCTTTATAGAAGGATTTTCAAATATTTCCTTATCGTTAATAAAGTTGACCCAAAAGGATTTACAATTTTCTTGGACCCGAGAATGTAAATAAAAACTCCTTACATTAAAAGAGAATATAACCATTACCCCAATCCTTAATATTCCCACTAGTAATATTGGCTACGACGTATATATCAATACCTCATTAAAAGGATTAATATGTGTACTTATAAAATGAGGAAATGTGATCGACTATGGATCGTGTGAATTAAAAATTCACGAGCCTTACTACCCAATACATGATTTAGATTTAGCTGCAGTAGTTTTCGCACTGAAAATTTGGAGATATTATTTGTATGGAGAAGAATTTCAAGTATTATCAAATCATATAAGTCTTAAGTATATATTCACCCAGAAAGATTTACATATTCGACAACAACGATGGATTGATTTATTGGAGGATTATAAATTTCACATACAATATCTCCCATGTAAAGGTAATGTAGTTGTCGACGCCTTAAGTCAAAAATCAAGAGGAAAACTCAATAGTATGTTTACATTTATAACTATTATAGGAGAGTATAACTTAGATAGAGAATCTTCAGAAAATCCAATCATTCTTAGAAATATTATTTCTTATCCAACCCCCATAAGAGAATTTTGGAACAATAATTAGATTATGTTTCTTTAAAAGTCAACAACAAAGATTGAAAGATAAGCGAGGAGAGAAATATTGATCCTATAACCCAGAAAGAGGACTCAAATTTAAAACTCAATTATGTGTACCGTTAGATCCTTCCTTACGAAATGAAATATTAAGTAAAGCTCATCATTCAAAATTTATGATTCATCCAGAAAGTACTAAAATGTATCACAATCTTAAATGGAAATATTGGTGGCAAGGCATGAATTGAGACATAGCCAATTTTGTGGCAAAATGTCTGACATGTCATCAAGTAAAGATTGAACATCAAAATCCTGGAGTATTATTACAACCACTCCCTATCCTGGAATAGAAATGGGATCATATTACAATGGATTTTGTTACTAGATTTCCCAAAACATGTCAAGGTTACAATTCAATATGGGTCATTATCAATCGACTTACCAAATAAGCCCATTTTCTACAAACGAAAACTACTGATTCCTTATTAAAACTCAGTTAGATTTATATTCAAGAAATCATTAGTCTACACATAGGGGCCCTATCCATTATATATGATCGTGATCTCCAATTCATTAGAATATTTTGACAAACATTGCAGAAAAAGCCATGGGAATGAAACTTTACTTATGTACAACCTTTCATCGAAAAATAGATGGACAATCTGAAAGAGTAATTTAAACTCTCAAATATATGTTAGAAGCTTGTGCTCTACACTTATTCGAGATTTGGATCAATCTTCCAACATTAATTAAATTCTCCTACAACAATAGCTATCAAACTCGCATTTAGGTAACCCCTTATGAAGCCCTATATGGTAGACCTTGTCGTTCACCATTATGCGGGAATGAATCAAGAGAAAATAGTGTCTTTGTATGTGAATTTATAATCAAAACCACATAAGAGATACATTTAATCCGAGAGAGATTGCATATGACCCATAGTCGATAAAAGAGTTTTGTTCACAACACAAGAAAGCCTTTGGAATTTCAGGTAGACAATAAGGTATTCTTGAAGGTATTCCCATAGAAAGGAATTATTCGATTTGTAAAAAAAGGAACATTATCACCTCGCTATATTGGACCTTTTAAAATCACCAATTGTATAGGACTAATAGCCTATCATTTAGAACTACCTTTAGAATTATCCAACATACATGATGTTTTCCATATTTCAAAATGACATAAATATATACCTGACCCCAACCATATCATTACTTGGGAAGGTGTATCTATGCAACCAAATCATGATTTCAAAGAAAAACATATTAAAATTTTAGATTTTTAGAATATGGTTCTTTAACGAAAAACCATTCCTCTAGTGAAGATTCTTTGGCAACATCTTGGCATGAAAGAAGCTACAAGGAAACTAAAGAGTCTACAAAATTACGCTATCTAACACTCTTTGAAGGTCATTTCGAGGACGATTTTTTTAGGTGAGTAGAATGTAAAAAATCGTATTCATTTTGTTATATATATATATATATAATCGTATGCCTTAAAAAACTTTTCCATTAAAAGAATCCGAATATCAAATACACGTACATCGAGAATATATATACCTTGTCCCGTCAATACAAAAGACTCAAGAAACTCAAGATGAATTAAATGTCTCAAGCAACTCTAAGAAAATAAGATAATTATCCTAGTAACCCTCAAAATTTCAAAATTACCAAAACACCCCCATAAACTTCAATGTCCTTATTTAACCCATACAATGCTCCTATACCCCAACCTTAAACACTAAACTTATCTATATTGTACATATTTTACAAAATTATAGAAATCCATTCTCCACAGTGAAAAACACAAAGCCAAGTTTAGTTTAATTGCTATTTCAATCATTTTATGTAGAATTTTTGTTTCTTTTCAGGTGGTTAAGTTTCTACACATTCGTAGGTTTCATTTATGGTTTTACATTGAATTCCTAATGTAGGAAAGGCACTAAAAAGGCTTGAATACTAGAAACTACCATTAAAGCTTGAGCTTCAATGGTGGAATATGTAATCCTGACTTTGATCCAGTTTGAAAGTGGGAGAACTTAAGCTTTGGATCTAAGGAACATAGATGCATAGGTTAATTTTATTTAAAATAAACTTTAATACCAAAAATTGAAGATTTTATTTTACAGAGTTGAAAATTTTAGAAACTAAATTCAGGAGTTATGGTAAACCATAATCCATGAAACCAAAGTGGTTCGATTCATTTTTTATCCTACAACATGAATATAATCATGTTTGGTTAAAATGTTAACCAAACTCCGTGAATCTTAAACTCAAACTTTCACCACTTTCCAAAAATCAATAACTCGAACAAGTGAACCTCAATTGTGAAACCAATATGGTTGGAATCCAAAAAAAATATACAACTTTCATTCAGGAATCAACCGAAATGGTATTTATAATTGCACGAATCAGTGGTCAAAGTTTTAAAAACCCTAAGTCAAACAATCAAAGGTTGAAGATGAGGAGGGTTATATGCGCAAGAGTGAGGTCAAAACCAGGCACGTGTGGGCTTTGACCCAGTGCGTGAGGGCGTGTCTCCAATCAGAAAATTCAGATTTTTTCTCAAAATTCTTATTTTATTTTTCTTGTCAAAATAGTATATAACATTTTTCTGTTTGGTTACCCAAAAAGCACTTTCCAAAGAAAGTAGTTTTGAAAGTTAAAAAGAGAACTTTTAATTTGCACATATACCCCTAGATTTTGAAAATTTTAAATATCAACCCCAAAACTTAAATCCAATCCGTTTTCAACATATATAACTTAATTGTCTCTACCACCAATCCTAAAAATGAATACAACTTAGAAAAATAACTAAAAACATAAACTATTAATAATTACATAATTATCCCCACATAAATTCTAAATTTTAAATAAATTACATACAAACCCCCAACTTTACTTAGATTCTTATTTATATACCATACCCTAAACATTTACTATATATATGATTCCAGAAACCTCGGTTTACCCCTTTGAATAAGAAGATCATATGATTAAGTATGAAATTAAAAAAAGTAGGTAACTTCTATTTTGATATTATTTCACGCAATTACCTTGATTATGTTAATTATTTATATCACTTTGTGATAGGCCCAAAAATCTTATCCTCATTTATGAACTCTTTTATGTGGTTCACAAATCCCGTGAAAATTGATTCAAATATTATTCGAGTAAACCCTAACCCTATGATTTCATGTAACTGATGATTTCAGTAAACCAGTGATTTCATGAACACAAGATGATTTCATTAAACCCTATAGAATACATTATAATTCAGGGAATATACTTCCACTATACCCACATGAATATTATTTACCTTGTAGGACTTAGGGTTTGAGTCCCTAGTTTGCTTACCATATGGATGTCACTCTCCGGAGATGGGCTTAATGGTGTTATTTTTTCTCTAAAGGTTTTGGATTGATTTCTCTCCAAAGGGTTTGGATGAATGATATTATAAGGGTAATGTTATGCATTTGAAACGTCTTTAACCGATAATTATGGGTTATCCTGTTATAGAAAAGCACAGACCTTTATCTTTATGACTCGATGACACTTATCTGGTTATAATCACCATACTATCCTTACAAATATCAACAGACTACATTATGCCTTTATTCATTACTATTGATATTTCATATTGTTTCAAATGCTATAAACTATGATATATTATATTTACTTCATTCCATTTATGCTATCTAAACTCTGAAACGGCTTGGAAAAGTTTTTCTTATTTGTTTTCCTTCCAGATGGAAAGTGAACTCGAGGAAGGAGAGATAACCCCCACCCCAATGAACTTTTATTCTATTTTACAGAGGAAAATCCTTTTCGTTACATATGTATGGGTAGTAACTAACAAAGACGAAAACATAAAAATGAATACTTTCACTACTACTTATCAACTTATGTAACCCTATTAGTCCCCCTTTTATTTCTATTATATGAAATCTCGAATAATGAAATAAGATGCGGTTGCACCCTGCTTAGATAAAGTTCCTTTTTTTTCTGCCTGAAACTTTATTTTATTAGAATTATTATTCAATATTATTATTACTACCATATATAGAAGGTGTCACATAACATCTCATCTCATCTCAACTCCTCATTTGAGGGTACCACAAATCTACCCTTATAATGCACCCTGCCATTCAAACCCCATTGAAGAGAATGGTACACCGGTAGCGAGAAGCTCCATCACATCCTCTTTGCTAATCATGTTTTGTGACTATCCTTGGATCACCCGTATTGTAATCCTTATAGTCACTGTAAATATACCCATAAAGGCCCCAGTTAACTCAATAATTATCTCAATTGAACCCTACTCGGTCAACTGCACTACCTCATATTCAAATATTTCTGTGTAAATAGATACAGTAGAATCTTGTGATCACTGAAGTGCCTAAACTTTTAACCCCAAAGATAATGCATCCATGCATGAAACACAAATATAATGGCCGCCAACTCCAAGTTGTGAGGTGGATAATGAACCTCATGCCGCTTTAGCTTTTGAGAGGCATCAGAAATTGGCATATCCTCCCACATCAAAACCCACCTAATCCCTGAAGTGAAACATCAGTGTAAATCAAGAACTCTCCTCCACTCTTAGGCAAGGTAAGAATCAGTGCAGAAGTCAAATTTTTCTTGAGAGGGTCGAAGGCCTGATGACACTTCTCCATCCAAAAGAATGGTGCACCATTCTTTGTTAAATTGGTCATCGGCCCAACTATCTTTGAGAAACTATGAATGAATCTCCTATAATAATTAATAGACCCTAAAAATGTACAGTCCTCGATTGGTGTCATGGGTTGTCCCCATTCAAAAAGTTTATACACCTTACTCGGATCCAAGGATAGTTCCTTCTCAGACATAACATTCCCTAAAAACTTCACTTTGATTTTCCAAAACTCACATTAGGAGAACTTCGCATAAAGATTATGCTCACTTAATGTATGCAATAAAATATGTAAATGTCGATCGTACTGATCCTCTGTCCATGAGGATATCATCAATGAAAACTATGATGAACTGGTCCATATATGATCATAACACTCGATTCATCAAGTCCATGAATACTGATGGGGTATTCGTCAACCCAAATAATATAACTTTGAACTCATAAGACCCACATCGAGTCAAGAAAGCCGTCTTGGGCATATCCTCCTCTCTCAGCCTTAGCTGATGGTAACCAAATAGAAAATCAATCTTTGAGAAGAATAAAGCTCCCTCCAACTGATCGAAAAGATTATTAATCCTCGGTAGTGTATATTTATTCTTCATCCTCACCTTATTCAAATCATGGTAATTGATAAAAAAACACGAATAACCCCTCTTTCATCTTCATAAACATAATTAGTGTCCCCTAAAGTAAAGTGCTACGATGAATGAAACATTTCTTTAATAGCTGCTTAACCAGCTCTCTAAGATCCTTCATCTCCATAGGGGCCATACAATATGGAGTTGTAGCTGTAGACTTCGTGTCCAGTGCTAATATATCACAAAGTCAATCTCACGACTAGGTGGTAAACTTTGAATCTCGTCAAACACATGTGAGAAATCCTGAATGATTAAAATCATATCTAGGGCACTCTGGTCTCCTCTCGGGTCTCCTTATCAATAAAATACAAGTGGGTAGATGCTCTACCCTCATTCATAGACATATTAGTCCAATTCAACTCCCGACTTGGTATAACATAAATAATAGCTCCACCAACCCAGTCTATCTAAGTTTGATAAATACACAACCTAATGGGTGATAAAATCGTAAGTGACTTTAGGTTCTCCTCTCTGGACCTTAGAAAGGTAAGAGGAGAGGAGCATCAACGTGTGAGACAATGATTTAAAGTGGTTCAGACATCAGGAAGTGGTCCTACATCCACTTTCAAAGTGTTTCACTTGTTTATTAGATCATAAATAAGTTATTACAGTCTAAGGGACTCTCAAGATTTGGTCAAGAGAGTCTGAGGTCTTACGTCCTTTATCAGCGATTCAAAGAACCTTAGGAAGTAACTGATTGACTTATTTAATGGTTCATAAGTATCGCTTTAGGGCTAAACAACATATACAAAGTGTTTGATAACTAGAAATGACTCGAGTTACAAGTATATGGTCTCAACAATGGGTCAAGAATATGGAACAGGGAGTAAACACTTGTGAAGTGGTAAAACTTTTGGTTCTCTCTATGTATAATTTCTTGAACCTGTCTTTATCTTTTAACTAACCTCCTATTTATATGTAAACTATAGGGGAGATAATGAGTGGGCTATCATAGCACGGAGGGGTGCTTCTGAGGTGTGACGATGTAATCAAGGAGGTGGTGTTAATAAAAGGATTTGCAGGTGGTGTAAGGCGGTTGTTACTGATGGGATGATTCAATGAAAGTATAGTTGGGTAGTGGTGGTAAGTGGAATAGTGTTCTTCTTTCCACTGTGACACCCCGACTAATTAAATACCGGGTAGCTACTCCTTTATTAAATTAATACAAAATATCAAGTTGGTTCAGTCTTAGCATCACTATCGAAAACATTTAGTTACTTACTAGCCACCTAATATTTAAAATAGAGAGATGCAAAATTTTATTAATCAAATTAATAATTAACCAAGTAATTAAATCATTATCCATCAATCGCATAAACAATCTCATATGAATAACCAACGTGATGAAATAAACTGAGTCTGGAGTAAACACTCCAATAATAATAACAGAGTAAAATAAAATCTCAATACAAGAGTCTGAATAAATAAACCAACACCTGAAATAAAGAAAGTATGTATCTACAATCTCTAAATAAGAATGGGAACTTGCCCTAACTGACATGATTGACTCTGAAGGAACCAAGGATAAATATGGAGGTGTCTAATATCGAGATCCTGTAGTTTCCACAATAGCTACAATACGTCTTCAAAATGGAGCTCCTATGCTTGGCGTCCCTGTGACTGGGCACCTAAAAGGTTTTTATAAAAAAAATAGATTTGGAGGAAAATGGGTCAAAGCCCGAGGTGAAAACAGTTTAAAAACAACAAGGGTTTAATTGCAATAAACAGTAAATATAATATACATGTTAGTTACGTACTCTTGCATGAGTTTCTCACCCCTCAACTAATGTGCACGCCTAACGTATACCTTTAACCCATCCTAGTTATGCCACTATCTAACTAGTTCGTACTAACTCATGTTTTCACATTCTAATAGTGTGTACTCGCATTACCCAAATATGTCATACCCATATCTCACATTTACATTAATCAAATATCTTATCCCATGTGCTATATAAATTCTAACATTTTTAACCCATTTAAATATTTTAGTTATTCGTATCTACTAAGCAATAATGGAATAATCACAAGTATATATATATATATATATATATATATATATATATATATATATATATATATATATATATAATTCACTAGCATAATATATATACAAATTCGGAACCCCAAAAGGCTGGAACCTGCGATGCACACATGCTCTACTGTCAATCCCGATACATCACGCACGTAGGTATTTACATGTTTCGAATCACTCAAGAACCGTATCAATACAATTCACACATATTGGAGGCGAACATAGTTCACATACCCGTGGGTCACGTACATACCTATTCTCCCATGTTCAGCTAACTTATCAACTCACAAATAAGTCATTCACAGTCCTATGTCCTTGAGGTACCAATCTAACCCCCCCCCCTCCCCCGAAAGCACACAAAGATAAGATGGTCCTCTTCCAAAAATCAAACCTCCTGTGATAGCAAGTATGGTAGGTATGTCATACACAAATCATCCATATACTAGGTAATTGTAATACCCCGTATTTTTATGACTTTTAAATTTAGGGATTTATTAAATTTAATTGAGATAAATTAATTTAATTTTAATCCGAAATGTTGTTTTAAATATTTACTAGCGTGACGAGAGTTAGTAATTATTGGAAATCTGTTATTTGTTGAATATTACTGGATGAGTATAGTAATATATGAGATTTATTTTTATAATATTGTCACGTGTGAATAAAATGGCAATTATAGAAATTTAAGTCGGGACGCGCCCATGTCGTGTCGGGACTAAATGTTGATTTATAAAAGTGAATAAATTATAAGTTACTCGTATGGTCATTTTGAGTTCGCCAAAGTGTCCGTAAGGGTCGAGATAGTCAGAAAAGTGTACCCGGGGGTTTAGTTTGGGTCTCAGGGCGTTTTTAGGCCTAATTAGTACCCCGGGAGGGCGTTTTGGACATTTTGTAATTATGAGTAATTAAACCCACGAATTTTATAGAGTTATATCAGATGGAAAATGTCATCTTTTAGGGTTAACACAACCTAAAACTAATGACGGCCATTGGAGAGGAAGAGGAGAAGCTCTCCAAGGAGTTCTAGGCCAAGAACACCTCCGATTTCACCGCCGTCACCACCAACGCGTAGATCGCACGATGGGGAACGCAACCACACCAAATTCGTCCACAAATCAGAGACTAAATTTCCAGGAAAGTATCTATCTTGCTTTTATCAAGTTAATGCATCCTTTTATATTAGTCTTAGGTCGATTAGATTAGTATTCTTGAAGAAAAACATAAATTGGAGACACAAATTGCATGTTATAATGTTAGAGATCATATTTCTGAAAATCCATTTCACATATAGAGGATGAGCCACGAAATTCCATGTTATTAGAGATAGAAAATCTGGAAAAAGAATGAAAGAGATTAAGTTAAAGTAAAGATTAGGGTTCATAAGAATTATGTAGAGTTTGCCCCTTTTTAACCCATGATTCTTGAGGAAAATTCGCATGTGTTACGTAGGAAATTGTTTAAATGGGTATACAACACTTATAGTATAATTGATTGGGAGTTTGGGACTGTAACATGATGATTTGGAGGAGTTTGGGGTGAGAATCCCGTAACTGGGTTGGCTGCAGAATCTGCATAACTGCTTGATCGATCGATTGAGCCCAGAGCATCGATCGATCGAAGGTTCGATCGATCGACCCCTTTCATCAATCGATCGACCCTCCTGGGAAAACTGCATTTTCGCTCGTGTTAACTTAATTCGATTTTATGCGTAGTAAACCTTGGCTAGGGTTGCTAAAATATAATGGAACATAAAGAGGACCAGTAGGGTCAAGAGAAATCCCATAAAGTGGAACTTTAATGTGAATGGAAATAAAGGGTAAACGGGAGACTTTCAGACTTAAGAAATCATATGTGTGGTGATTAAATAATTGAAACATCTATTAAGTTGGATTAGAAGACAAGAGAGGGCCTACTGAAATTGCACTTAGATAAAGGAAATACTTCGAGAGACGAGAAGTGAGTTAAAAATGACTTAATTACGAGAATAAAGAAGAATGAGGCCGTTATACGATATAATCGAGTAAAACGTGTAATAACGGATAATGATAATTTTTGGTCGTGAGAGTACCAAATTTAATAATGTGGATGTGAATACATATTTATATATGACGGTGTGATTGTGCATATATATTATTTCTGTGTAAAAATCGTACCCGCGCTACTTGCTATCCCTGAGGTTACAACGCTGGGACAGTCTTATCTCGATGTGACCTTTATGGGTGATATTGACTCGTACCCTAGAAGATAGACATCCTTGGTACAGGCTATCAAATCGATAGTTCAGACGGTCCTAAGAGGCGTGAGGGTATGTACTGACCTCTTAGAGACTTGGAATCTATGCTTCGCCTCAATGTTGTTTGTGTTTGTGTTAATACAATTCGAGAGTGATTCCGAACTAGTATTTCCCTTAGTTTGTGTGATACGGGGACTTGATAGCAGAGTATACCAGTACCATAGGTTTTATGTGGGGTGCCGTTAGTATATATATAATTTATGAGTGAATGGTATATATATACTTATATATGGAAGTATAGCATCATAGATTTTATGTGGGGTGCTGTTGGTATATATATATATATATATATATATATATTATTCGAGAAACAAATATATATATACGGGTAACTATATGAGAACTTTCTATTGAGTAAAATAGTAGTTAAGTAAAGTATGAAATTCATCAACTTCACTGTAATTATTCGGAAACGTTATAACAATACGGAATTATTCTAAATAACGTAAGAAATCTTGAAGAGTTAGGTTTTCTAAAAGTGAATATCATAACCTTAATTCCATGTGTTAAAACTTATGGAGAATAAGTTAGAGAGAGAGATGGGGTTCATTAGTACGATATATGTGCACACTAGATGAGAGGTGAGAATTCTCAAGAGAGTGTCGCATACTAATATGACTGTTGCATTAGCCGGTAGCATTTTAAATACTTGCTAAACTATTTTTAAACTGCTTTACATTCGGGCTCCGACTCGTTTATTGTCACCTCTTCTCTCTCTCTTGTGTGTGTGTGTGTATATATATATATATATATGTATTACAGGTGCCCAGCCACAGGGATGTCTTACTTAGGATTCTTTGGATGGAACGCGTTGTAGCTTTTGTGGGAGTTGCAGGACATTGATTAGACGACCTCATTATTGACTCTACTCCTAGTTCAACTTTATCTAGTAGGGGCATGTGTCGCCCTTTTCTATTATTTAGTTGGTATTGTCAGAGATTGAAATTTTTACTTTCAGTACCTTTATTTCAGGATTTATTACTGTCAGGATGTTTTCCTTTAGTGTTGTAAATGTTGGGATTTGTTATTGATGATTAAATTCGTGTATGTTCAATTCTATTTTTATTCTTAATGTGTGACTCTTTAGATGTTAATGGTTTAAGGTTTTGTAACCGGATTTAATAAAATGAGAATAAGGTTTTAAATGGTTTTGACACTTAGCTTAATTATTTAGGGTGTTTAAATTGGAAAAGTATTTTTACGACAGTGATGCTAAGAATGAACCAACTGTTCACCTTGATTTTAATTTAATAATGGAGTGATCGCCCGGTATTTAATTAGGCGGGGTGTCACAGTAATCACACCCCTAAGTATTTATCAACATTAATATAGGTACTCTCTATCCTATGTTACGAGTCACATACACATTTTAATGTGAACCCAGATATTCTACGTAATACGTGTAGCGTGACAACTCTCTCGTCGTATAAATTTGAATACTTAAACCTATCTCAAAGGTTACTAAGTCACCCCCTTACCTCCAAGGTTATTTAAGTAATTCAAAGTCCCTCTTCTACTAGTCCTAACCTTAAATTAACATTTGTCCAATTTAAATCTCAATTTTATGAAATTTCTAACCGTACCTCTCTCGGTAAACACTCGTAAGTATTCCATTCAATCCCATAAGGTATAACATATTTCAGGCATTAACTACTACCCTACTGACCTTAACCAAGTCCCATAATATCCTATTAATCTCCATAAGAGTTCTTACTAGCTTGGGATTTGTCAAACCTTAAAGGGAAATAATCTACAAAAATCAGGAGGAGTCGATCGATCGAGGGAAAGGGTTGATCGATCGACATTCGTGGGTCGATCGATCGATCCAATAGGTATTGCGATTTTGCATAATTTTTCCTACGGGTTTCATCAAACTTAACCCTCAAATCCTCTACAATAATGTCCTAAACTCCCAAATATTTATTCCTACCATCACATCAACATAAATACATAAGTTCCAACGTTTTAGAATCATCAAAACATAATGGGGAATCAATTTCTTGGATCAACTCATATATTTTTCATAAAAACCCTAGTTCTCCTATTTTCTTTAAGAACACAATATAATTCATTACAAATTCATAATTCTTTACACATGGATCATAATTTCATGGCTGATATATTCCCAGAAGTTAAACTACATGCAAAACCTACCAAGATTAGGATTTTAACTCTTCAAATCCATTCATTCATCATTTTTCCAAGATTATTCTCCAATTATAAACTAACATGGATGATGTATGCACTGAATTATTGCAAGTTAAATCACTTGCCTGGAAATAGAAGTTCTAATCCTTTGGATAAGATGATACGGGAGTAATCGTCTCTTCTCGATCTATCCGATGGTGGTGACGTTGGTGCAAAAGAAGTCTCTAAGTGGTGGTTCTTCTTTGGAAACTTTTTCCTCTTCCTCTCTAATGGCCGTTTGTGAAATTTGGTTGTGAAACCCTAAGGACCCTAAGTGTTAGCTAATATAATCAACCTAGAATTCGTGGGTTACTATTCCTCAAAAAGTCAAAATGACTATAATACCTTCCAGGGTTGTCGGTTAGGCCTAAAAATCCCCCGGATGCAAACTAAACCCCCGTCTAGTGTTTTCTGACTATCTCGACCCTTCTGGACCCTTTGGCGCACTCTAAATGACCATACGGATGATACAAAAATGATTTAATTTTAAATCCATTAAATTGGTTCCTGACACGAGTGCCCCAACTTAATTACCAAAACTATCGTATTTTTAACTCGCGATAATTTTAATAAATTCAAAATCATATATTACTATACTAACTCAGTAATATTCAACACAGTTATCATAATCAAATGCTAACTCTCGTCTCGCTAGCATTTAAATTCGGATTAATTTCCAATTAATTTATCCTAATTTTATTTAATTAATCCATAATTAAAGGCCATAAAAATACGTAAAAGTATGGGGTATTACATAATTCCCCCCTAATAACGGAATTTCATCCCAAAATTCGGAAAAGTAAGGCATACCTGGTAGAAAACAGATGTCCTCCGGAACTCAAAACCAACTTTAAAGTAAGGCTCAATCACTATTGTTCCCCCGCTTCACAGCTAGATTGTTTAACACTCTCGACACCTTATCAGCTATAGGTTCACACCTCAATAACGTCACCTCACCTTTTTCTCCTACCAAACAACATTCGAATAAAAGTATCCTATACCTTATTGGTCGCATTATCTCAATATTATTGGGAGTCCTCACCTCACTTTGTATCAACTCCCGCGTTTATCTAAACACAAAACTCCCATCCTGGGAGAAACTATATGAACATCTGACTACTCTTGTCCGTTCTTCGAATCTTTGTTCCCGGCGGTGTAACATTTACAACAGGAAAATGCCACCAAAGACAGTTTGTGGTTATCCCATTATATTCATCAGACTCTAACTCCTGACTAATTCAAAACTCTAATTATCCGCTCACCTCTAAACATCCGGAGGAAAAATAGTAAGGTTTATCCACACAAAACCTCAATAAGCACCTTATCCACAATAAATATGTACGGGTGATTTCACACAACTCTACCATTAGGTAATATTCTCTCCCCATTATCGTATTATACTTTACTTACTAGCTATACCCGTTGTGGAAATTAAATGATCTCCATTAGTCCAAAATTACTTTCATACAGCTCCACAATCGTTAATCACCTTGCGTCTACTCCTTGGGCTATAGGTGATACAACTTGCTTAAAACGAAATGATATCCCCACTACTTCCTAAAATTTCATATTGAAGGTGGGGTTCATGGGTCTCATCCTAGTTCAGAACAATACTGGGCAGGACCACGTACTGGTGCGATCCTACTTTTTAAAGACAGACTGGGTCACACTATCTAATGACGCAAATCACCCAAAGGTATAACAATTACTTTCCTTTTGGTCAACATCTTCCTCACATTTTGAGGGACTCGTGACTTATCCTGAGGTTGGCAACCCATCAAAGAAAGTCACCAACTTGACTCTTCCACTATTAGAATTGTCGGTTTGATACAAAATTTTCTGGCTGATCATCTTACTCTAACAAAATTCTATCTATGAGTGGTGTACGTGAAGACTACTTACTATGTCCCGCTCAACACTGACTTTTACTTATAATTCCTACCATTAAGTGGTACTTAATATCCTCTTCTTTCCTCAGCTTATAGCAAAAGTTCCGACCCGTGCACTTTTCACCACGATGTGCACTTCTGGACTCTTTATACCTTATTGAGATCATCATTCTATTTACGTGCAAGTCACTCTCAACATTCAACTGGGTAGAACTCTTCTCCAAATTGTTCATAATAGTTAAATATTTGTCTTCTCAAGTGATACCCCCTTTTAAATAGATTCCCACTGCCTTTCAACCAGGTTTCGATGTGCTACTCTGATTGCACATGAATCTATGGATTATATTCCTTCTCTCACGACGCTTAATCCACTCTACCACTTCCATTTTGTTATATTAGTCTCACAAGCATATATTTCACCCATCTATACCCATGTCTCTTTTCCCGACGATTCTGACATCAGCAAACCAACAGACCCTATAAACCGTGCATACTGGTTTAAACATTGTATACGCTTTATATATACACCTAATTCTTTATTGCCCCTACATTCACAATGTGGCTATACCACTTGGGCATTCTCAATCATCCTGGGATTTCAAAATTCCAAATACTCCTTAACATTATTCCACCCTTCAACCCGCAGTGATAAAATAAAAAAATTCAATACTTCTTCACCACACAATTGGATCCACTGGCCTTATATTGTAATTTAACTTTCAACTTACAATTATAACTACATACCTTTATAACAACCGAGGTACCGAACTTATGGTCGAATGGTCAAACAACTCCGTACTTCCAACCTTACGCTAAGTTTCATGCGTGGGATGTCTCACAAGCAAAATCCAAATAAGGAACCCCCCGGTACACTATTACCTAGCATTGTCAGTTATCGAAATACGTTAGGCCCTTAGTCTATAACATGTACCCCTATTTTCCCGTCTCTTGACACAAATGTTACATCTCCTTCCGTAATTACACTTAAACAAGGAACTTCTTTTGAAAGACACCATCATTTAACATTAGTGGTAGTCAGATTCCACAAAAATCGTGCACATATAATCGGGGCTCTAGAAATTGTGTCCCCATACATACAACTATGAGCCTTAACTACCACGTCTCTAAAGGGGTGATATAACAATGCTCTCTTCCTAATACCAAGTCCTGAGCATTAAACATAATAACAAGCTAAATCTTTCTGCTGAACAATAAACCCAATACACTCTGAATTATATCAATAAACTCGCTACACATACCGAGATCGAATATCTCGAGATCATTATACCTTTTTAAGTCTCTCTCTCTCTCTCTCTCTCTCTCTCTATATATATATATATATATATATATATATATATATATATATATAAACGCGATCCCGGCCCTCTCGCAAGTGAGGTCTCGCCAGAACAAAACATCTTACACTAAGGTAGTAACCCCAATAGACTTGCGACATTCGCTCACTATCGGTCTAAGCATCACTATAAAACCATAAGCAGGATAATATCATACTCATATAACACGTCACTAAAATGAGCAGTCTCAATAAATTATATACCACTATCGATACATCCATTCATCCTCCACAGATAACACTAAAGGTAACCTCGTTATACCAGGGAAAACATTCACATAATAATAACGTTGTCGATATACGCATTAAACTCGTCTCACATGCGAATCTAATAGTGATCAAAATGTAGTGACTCGTTCGAGTCACATAAAATACGCCTCATCATCTAAGGATAAAACTCATACTTCTTCCTTGCCAATCACCCTGGCTGCTCAAATGGTTCTTGGACTTAACACGCCTTTTTGTACCAAACCGAAAATTACATTAACCATTTCCTTTGCTAGGCATCATACCCTTGTCCCTTTACTCGCTATGGAAAAATTTTAACGCACGGGGTTTCACTCCCCATAAAGTACCTCTACACATACTCCATTTATCTCCGGTTATACTGACTATGTTAGTGTTGTCCTTCTCTCGGACTTCGGTAGTCTTGATCCTGATGGCTACCCCCGTTATTCCCTTAGCTTTGTTGGCCCTAAGGAACATGCTACTGTCTTTAACAACCCTTACTGAATTCACCATCGCTTGGTAAAATTCAGGTATCTGAATCATTTAAATGGGTCCCTTGATGGGTCGCTCCCCCTTGCGGTGCTTCACAAACACCGTTTCACCTAGTCTCACTCTTTGACTAAATTCTTCTATTCTTGTAGCTCCCCATACGAGGAAGCGTTAACATCCATATCGACAAACGCAACATTGTTTTCATCTGCAGTGACCGCCCAGATAGAATTACCCATAAGTGCTAGAAAATTTTCTTATGAGTTAATTTCCCCCTTTAAAATTCTCTTCTCCATTGTACCTACTTCATCCGGTGAAAGGTTTGCTAATTAATTAAATTCCTTTTCATAAAGGGGACCTCTGTTTGGCCCTCTGGTGTGAGTTCAGAACAACGTTCGCATGAAGGAACTTGAGGTTAAACAGTACCTAATATCCTTCCATTTACATAATATTCCACTAATAAATATGGTGATTGACTCGTACCATTATAACTTTTCTCTGACGAGCCAAGAAAATTTTTACCCCAAATTTCACTTCCGGTTAGCCACACTCCGACATATGCCCAAGCCTTTGGATATTTTACCTTTGTTGGCTAACACACACCATTTTTTCATTTCTAGAATTTCCACTATTGGTTCTCTTCAATGTTTCATCTAACTCTTTCCCAATCCAACCACATTGGGTGAGTCTAATTTGACTCCCCTATCTACTATAGAGGTACCTGAAAGTCATATGTTGTGCCTAAGTCGTATTTACCGTCCTGTATTTTCGTACCATAATAGGGGTGACCTCAACTACGATCATAATTCTTGAATATACCCTATAACCTCAACTAAGCTCTGCCTCCTGCTGTTCGCCCAACTGCCCTCGCCTGACATACTGCATGGTTTGGAACACGAACATACCTGAGTGCAAATAAGATTCACTAACATATATATTATAGCATGAGAACGAAATCTCACCAAAAAAATCAAAAATCCTAAACATAGGGCTCTATATCAAAGAAAGATATGCTGGAAGCATAATAAGCTGCACGTATCCTAAAGGACACTAGAACCTGATGCTCTGATACCACCTGTGACACCCCGACTAATTAAATATCGGGTAGCTACTCCTTTATTAAATTAATACAGAATATTAAGTTGGTTTAGTCTTAGCATCACTGTTGAAAACATTTAGTTACTTACTAGCCACCTAATATTTAAAATAAAGAGATGCCAAATTTTACTAATCAAATTAACAATTAACCAAGTAATTAAATCATCATCCATCAATCGCATAAACAGTCTCATATGAATAACCAACGTGATGAAATAAACTGAGTCTGGATTAAACACTCCAATAATAATACCAAAGTAAAATAAAATCCCAATACAAGAGTCTGAATGAATAAACCAACATCTGAAATAAAGAAAGTCTGTATCTACAATCTCTCAATAAGAATGGGGAACTTGCCCTAACTGACATGAATGACTCTGAAGGAACCAAGGATAAATATGGAGGCGTCTAATACCGAGATCATATAGCTTCCACAATAGCTACATCACGTCTTCAAAATGGAACTCCTATGCTTGGTGTCCCTGTGGCTGGGGACCTAAAAGATTTTTACAAAACAAAATAGATTTGGAGGAAAATGGGTCAGAGCCCGAGGTGAAAACAGTTTAAAAATAACAAGTGTTTAATTACATTAAATAGTAAATATAATATACATATTACGTACTCTCTCATGAGTTTCTCACCCCTCAACTAATGTGCACGCCTAACGTATACCCTTAACCCATCCTAGTTATGCCACCATCTAACTAGTCCGTACTAACTCATGTTTTCACATTCTAATATAGGGTGTCTACTCTTATTACCCAAATATGTCATACTTATATCTCACATTTACATTAATCAAATATTTATCTCAGGTGCTATATAATCCTCACATTTTTAACCCATTTAAATATCTTAGTTATTCGTATCTACTAAGAAACAATGGAATAATCACAAGTATATATATAATTCACTAGCATAATATATATACAAATCTGGCACCCCAAAAGGCTGGAACCTGCGGTGCACACATACTCTGCTATCAATATCGATACATCACGCACGTTAGGATTTACAAGTTCTAAATCACTCAAGAACCCTATCAATACATATCACACATATTGGAGGCGAACATAGTTCACATACCCATGGGTCATGCACATACCTACTCTCCCATGGTCAGTTGACTTATCAAGTCACAAATAAGTCATTCATAGTCCTATGTCCTTGAGGTACCAATCTAAATCCCCCCGAAGTCACACAAAGATAAGATGGTCCTCTTCCAAAAATCAAACCTCCCTTGATAGCAAGTAAAAGTTATGTTCGTCTTTTTAATAAAAATTAAACATCCCAAATATGATTCTCTAAATTAATTCAAACTCTAAATCATTTTTTGGAGATGCTTGATTTCGATTCATCTGAAGATGAGTGACAATTTGTAATGGGATACGCCAAACTAGCTTAAAGCTATGCTATGAACAATGATAGAAAAATTATTCTTACATCCAAGATCATCGAGTTAGAGAAAAATAAGTTTATTGACGATAAGACTCTCAAGGATAGTTATTCCCTCTTGTCTACTACCCGGGACTCTCTGGCTAAGGTTAAGTAAGATCATGCCTTGGGTGAGATTGAGCTAAAGGTCATATCAGAGGCACTCCAAGAAAAAATCCTTAAGCTTCAAAATTCTCAAGAGAGGCTCCTTTAGGATGAAAAGGACATGGGTCTTCTGAAATAACAAGTGGAAAATCTCAACCCCATAAAGGACCTTTCGACTTTTGAGGGCCAAGAACTAAAAAAAGACTATGCTAAGGTCTTGTTGAAGAATAAAAAGTTCCAAGGGAAGATTCATACCACGGTAAAGAACAACTTGGGCGAAGCACACAAAGCTCAAAGAGAAGATTCATACCGCTGTAAAGAACAACCTGGGTGTTTATCTTGAATATGAACCTTTCAAAAACTTTCTTCTTCAAAATTTTAACTTTGGGTTTGAGGCCTGTAAAGCTAAGGTCTAGGATCTCTTTCCTAATTTGGACATTTTCGGCCTATTTGTTAAGGCCCCTCAATCTGATGAAGAAGGTTTGAGCGAAGAGAGCAGTGGTAGTGATGATGTTGGTGAGGCCTATATTTTTCAAGTCAAAAAATAAAAAGCTCTGAATAAGACCTCCTCCTCTATACCTCAGTCACCCCCCCTCCTTCGAAAAAGAAAATAAAGCTTTTGTGAAGGAAATCACATATCTCCTAAGCCTTAAGAAGGCTTCATGCAATTTTTGTTTATTTTTGAACTGCTTTGGGCCATGGGCCTTTGATGTAATCCCCAAATCTTTTATCCTTTAATGACATAATAGATTTTTTATTATAAGACTTCATTTCTTTTGCACTGCTCTACTTTACCCCGGTCTCTTCTTTTACTTTTTTGCTTTGCTATGGAAACTTTTTGCACTGCCTGAAGTCTATTCGCGGTCTGTCAGTGGGTAGTATTCCCTCAGCCCCAAGATTTTTTAGTAAAGCAAAGTAACTTGAGTGGTAAATTCACTAGAGTAGCCGAGAATAAGGTTCTATAGTGGGTCATTAGACCTTAGAACCTTAAAGTTATTGATACTTGTACTTTTTTTGGACTGAAAGCCCAAAATTTTTGCACGAATACTTATCCCCCCCCCCCCAAATATTTGGGCATAAATGGATCATGAGACCTTTGGACTTGATATTTTTTAAACTTGAAGTCCCATAAAGGGTCAGAATACCTCTCAACATAGGGTAAATGTTGAATTCGAAGTCCCACAAAGGGTCATAAAACCTCTGAACTTGGAATACATTAGAGTCAAAAATCCTTCGTAGGGTTGTAAGACCTTCAAATTTTTGAAGTTATAAATCTCAAGTCCTTATAAGCCTCTTTCGACCTCCGAACATAGAAAATTTTAAATCTAAAGTCCCACCCTTTAACCTCCAGACTTAGAAAAATTTTAAGGTCGCACTGGGTTGAAAAGTCCTTAGACCCCCTAAGGAGGATGTTTCGAGGTTCCACAAAGGGTCCTAAGTACTTTGAACCTTAAGCCATATACCTTTGCTCCATATAAAAACTAAAGTTTTTAATAATTTTTTGCACTTGAACACTTGGCCCTCTAGAGAATTCCAAAATAAAAGTTTTTCTCTAAAAAATTTCATAAATAGATTCGACGAGTGATTAGTCAAGGTTCACATATATTTTTTATAACTCCGCAGTTTTTTTTTAAAATGTGCAAAAAAAACCTTTATATGGGTTCTTTGTGGGTTTTGGCCTTTTGTAATTGTGGATTAAAATCTTAGCACTTCCTTGCAGTCTTTATTGGGTCCTCAAACCTTTGGCTATGCATTTTGGATCATGAAGATCTATGGACTGTAGTCTTTTTTGTGCCCTAAGACCTTTTACTATTAGTCTTAAGATAAGGATGAAGTCCTTGTAACTTGAATTTTGAGTCCTGAGACCTTAACTTAAACTTAGAGCCAAGGTTGAAATCTTTGCAACTCTTTATTTTGAGTCCTTAGACCTTAGTTTAAGTATTGAGCCAAGGTTGAAGTCCTTGCGACTCGATTTATGGGTATTTAGTCCTTAAAACGAAGGCTGAAATCCTTGTAACTCTGAAAGAATACTTATGCTGAATACATCAAGAGTAACAAAAAGTTTCCCTTTTCATTTCATTTCAGCACGGGATACAACATTGGTAGTATGTTTTGAGTTTCTCTACATTCCATGAATGGGGGAGTTTGTATCCCTCTATATCTTTTAGGTAATAAGCAATTTTGGTCACCACATATGGGAGTTCCCATTTATGTCCCAGCTTCTCCTCACTTGGATTCCTAGTTACAAGGGTGACCTCCCTCATGACTAAATCCCCCACCTTGAACTCTTTGTGGCGAACTTTCTTTCTGAAATAGGAGGCTATCTTTTGCTTGTAAGCATCCATTCATATCAAAGAAATGTAATACCCCGTATCTTTATGGCTTTTAAATTTGAGGATTTATTAAATTTAATTTAAGATATTTATTTAATATTAATCCGGAAATTTATTTTTAATATTTACTAGCGTGACGAGAGTTAGTAATTATTAAGAATTTGTTGAATATTACTAGATGAGTAAAGTAATATATAAGGTTGATTTTATTAAAATTTTTACGAGTGAATAAAATGGCAATTATGAAAATATAAGTCAGGACGCGCCTGTGTCGTGTCGGGACTAAATTATTATTATAAAAGTGAATAAATTATAAGTCACACGTATGGTTATTTTGAGTGCACCAAAGTGTCCGGAAGGGTCGAGATAGTCAGAAGGGATTTAGTTTGGGTCTCGGGGCGTTTATAGGCCTAATTGACATCCCGGGAGGGTATTATAGACATTTTGTATTTTTGGGTAATTAAACCCACGAATTTACTTAAGATATATCAGCCATCAGGAGTTGTATTTTAGGCTTATCAATCACAGAACATAAGAACGTCCATTAGAGAGGAAGGTAGGAAGCTTTCCAAGCAATCCAAGGCTAAGAACTCACTCGATTGCACCGCCATCACCACCAAAATGTAGATCTCACAACGAGGAATGCAACCATATCTTTTTCATCAACAAATCAGACCCTCGAATTCCAAGCAAGTATCTATCTTGCTTTGTTTTTAGTTAATGTCTCACCCATGTTAGATTAGGATTGATAAAAGCATGTTTCATGGAAGAATTTGATAACTTAGAGAATTTAAATCACATGTTTTAGAGGGAATAGATATATTCTTGACATCTCAATCACATGTAGAGGATTACCCACGAAATTGTATGGATTTAGAGCAAGAAATCTGGAAAAGAATTAGAAGAATGAAAGTTTCATTGAAAAATTAGGGTTCTTGGTAATTATGTTAATTTACCCCATTAATTCAATACCTTTGATGAATTTGGACATGTTTCACGTAGGAAATCATGTATATACGTATATATAACCACTAGTAATCTTGTTTGGGAGTTTGGGGTTCATTAATGGCGTTTTGGAGAAATTTTTTGGATGAAACCCGTAGGTCGAATTTGCAGATTCTAGGCAAGAACTGCTTTTTCGATCCATCGATGATCGATCGATCGACCCTTTTCCCCGATCGATCGATCCCTCCTGGAAAACTGCATATTTTCCCTTTTTTGTTTAATCCGGTTTAAATATGTAGGAACCCTTGATTATTATTTATAGAGTATAATGGGTCATAAAGAGGACCAGTAGGGTCTAAGTAGACTCCGTTGAGTGAAATTTAAAATGGGATGAAATTGTGGGTTGACGAGGAGTTATTCATACTTCTGAAATTATGTGTACGTTCACTAAAGAATTGAGACTCGTGAAAGATTTAGACCAAAAGCTAAGTGAGGGTATACCTACTAAAATTATACTTAGTGAGAGAATACTTCGAGAGATGATAAGTAAGTATGAAATAAATTATAAATGAGAATAAAAGAGACGAATCCGTTATGCGAGATAATTGAGTAAAATTTGCGCTAAGAACAGATAAATAATAATTATGGGTCGTGGGCGAACCTAATTTGGAAAATGTGAATATATATATATATATATATATATATATATATGACTGTGTGACTGTACATATATTAAGTATTATGTATCTGTGTATAATCATACTCGAGCTACTTCCTATCACGGAGGTTTCCACGCCGGGACAGTCTTATCTCGATTGGACCTTTATGGGGGATATTAACTCGTACCCTATAAGATAGTATCCTCGATATGGGCTATCTGAAAATGATAGTCAGATGGTCCTAAGAGACGTGAGGGTATGTGTTGACCTCTTAGGGACTTGGAACTATGCTTTGCCTCCATTTGTATGTGTATTGTGTTAATACAGGTCGAGAGTGATTCCGAAATAGTATTTCCCTTAGTACGAGTGATACGGGGACTTGATAGCAGAGTATGCCAGCACCATAGATTTATGTGGGGTGCCGATAGTGTATATATATATATATATATATATATATATATATATATATATATATATATATATTATATGAGTGACTAATACATATAGAGAGACTTATATATAGAGAGACTTTCTATTGTGTGCATAAGTAGTTAAGTAAGGAATAAATGCTCCATCTTTATAACAAGTGTTCGTGAATTTTGTAATGGTACTGAGTGGTTCTAAGTAACGTAAGAAAATGAAAGAGATTAATTTTCTAAAACTAAATATCATAGCCTTACTAATTG
This sequence comes from Sambucus nigra, assembly GCA_949130495.1. NCBI lineage: Eukaryota > Viridiplantae > Streptophyta > Magnoliopsida > Dipsacales > Adoxaceae > Sambucus > Sambucus nigra. The sequence goes on from OX422208.1 coordinate 207,860,674, forward strand.
TCGGGATAAAACGTTATGAAAAATAAGTTAGATAGACTTATGAGATCAGTAGTATGGTAGGCGTGCACACTAGATGAGAGGTAAGGATTCTGAAGAGAGTGTCGCATACTAACATGGTTGTCAAATTAGCCAGGAAGCACTTTAAATACTTGCTAAACTATTTTAAAACTGTTTTACACTCGGCCTCTGACCCATCTTCTATCATTTTTCTCTCTTGTATATATATATGTAAAACAGGTGCCCAGCCACAGGAACGCCATGCATAGATTCTTTGGATTAGACATGTTGCAGCTTATGTGGGAGTTGCAGGCCTTTGCTTTAGATGACCTCTTCATTGATACTGTTCTTTCTTTAGTTCTGTTTAGTTAGGGCTTGTGTCGCCCATTTTCCTATTCTGTTTGGATTTGTCAGAGATTTATGTTTTTTTATATTTTAGGTATTCAGTACTCTTTGGGAGTTAACTATTGTCGGGATGATTTCATTGATGGTTCTTAAACTTGGTTTGGTTTATCTAGATGGTTTAAATTCATGTGTGTTAATTTCCATCCTTAGAATTTATGTGATTCTTAAACTGTTGGTTATTAAAAAGGTTTTAATATTGGTAATTAATAAAATAAAAATAAGACTTTAAATTGTTTTGACACTTCGCTTAATTATTTAGGGCGTTTAAATTGGAAATATTTATTTTGCGATAGTGATGCTGAGAATGAACAAACTGTTCGCCTTGATTTTAATTTAATAAAGGATTGATCACTCGGTATTTAATTAGGCGGGATGTCACAGGTGGTATTAGAGCTTCAGGCTCTAGTGTCCTTTATGATCTGTACGGCTTATTTCGTTTCCATCTTAGCATCTTTAATTTAGAGCCCTATTTTTAGGAATGTTGTATTCTTGTATTTACGCTTACGTCTTCAACTATTTGAGATTTGATAATAACTGTAGACTAATAAACTTCCTTCTCATTTTAGATGCCTCTGAGATGCGCACCCCAAGACAGGAATGCCCAGCCCGAGCAGCTAGTAGCTCCGGCTCAGGGAATGATGAATGCAACCGAAGTAGCCTCTATTGTTGCTCAAGCGGTGAATGCCGCATTATCGGTGGTGCAACAGGCTCCAACCCAGGTTCAAGCAGTGGCGCTAGTACTAGCACAACTTCCTACTGCATGGGACCGATTCAGGGATGCCTTTCAGAAGGCGCACCCCCTTGAGTTCTTGAGTAGTTCGAACATCGTAGTCTCTAGCCAATGGAAGAAGGATATCCATAGGCATCTGCACATGTTTGAGTGCACCGACGTGCAGAGAAAGTTACTAGCTTCCTTTAAGCTAGTGTGGGCTGCTTTGCAGTGGTGGGAGTCCACCACCACCTTGGAGGAGAGGGACATCATACCGATTCAGTCATTTTAGGCGCGGTTTGACCGCAAGTATTTCCCATTCATTGTGCAGACTGAGATGAGGTGGGGGTTACTAAATCTCCAGCAGGAGAGTATGACCGTTGCTGAGTATGAGGAGGAATTCACTAGACTTCTCACTATATTGCCGAATGAGTTACGCACTGAGGAGAATAAGTTACTATTATTTTTAGATGAATTGGCCTAGAGGATTCGTCAGCACCTCATAGGCAATATATCATTGAGTACTTAAATGGACGTACATAACGCTGCTTTGTTACACTACCAGGATCACCGCTTCCATCATCAGGGGAGCAAACGATCAGGGGAGTCCAGCCAGTAGGGCAGGACAGGGGGCAATAGTAGAACTGGTAGGGCACCAGTAGCCCAAGGGTAGACCCGTCACAGTGAGCAGAGTTCCCATCAGGGGGACCCTACTAAGCGATTCCGATCAGGTGATTCCAGGTAGGGATTTAGGGGATTTAGACAGGGCCAGCAGGGCCAGTCCGATTAGCATGGCCAACAGGGCCAACACCGTCAGCAGCAAGGCCATCAGGGCCAACAACATTTTTAGTAGGGCTCGTAGGGCCAGTGGCGGGGTGGTAATGGCCAACAGGGCCGTGATCAGCAGGGACAAAGGGGAGGTAACTTTAGGGGTAGATGTTTTGGATGTGGCAATAATGGCCATAAATGTCAGGATTGCCCAGAGGGGGATAGGGCCCCACAGCAGTAGGGTGCCCGTAATGAGCCTCAGAGGCCACTCTTTTCAGCCTCTCTCCCAATGCCAGCTCAGATCCCAGCCCTACCAGCCATCCCAACAACCCTAGTTCAGCTGGGGCAATTACAGTATGGACGTGTTTATAATGTCCACCAAGTAGCAGCACCTCAGGCACCACCCGCGATTGAGGGTACGTTTCCTATACATGGCACTATGGGTCGAGTTTTATTTGATACTGGGGCATCCACTGTTTTATAGCTACTCATTTTGCACGAGCCATAGGGTTATTAGACACGACAGAGAGTATAGTGACATGCGTAGACTCACCACTGGGGAATGGGTCCTTGATTTTCTTTATATATCGGGGCATAGGTATAGAGATCGACAGTTTGATTTTACCTGTAGACATGCTAATTTTAGATATACATGAGCACGATGTCATTATTGGCATGGATTGGCTCGTCGCGTACAGAGCCATGATAGATTGTTTTGGTAGGAGTATTGTCTTTGCCATTCCAGAGCAAAAGATGTTTTTGGTGGCGATGCCTCACCTAGAGGGAGGATCTTCCACCCATTTATATTATATAGAGGAGGATACCTCTAAGGAGATTGTGATTTCCCTAGATTCGATTCCAGTCGTTCGTGAGTTTTTGGATGTATTTTAGGAGATATCGGGCCTACCCCCTAGTTGAGAGATAAATTTCGTCATAAACTTGATGTCGGGCACTCGAGCGATATCATGTGCACCGCATCGTATGGCTCCTACGGAGATGAGGGAGTTACGGGATCAGATAGAGCAGTTGTAGGCCAGGGCTTCATTCATAGGAGCACCTCACCTTGAGGCACTCGAGTGTTGTTTGTGAAGAAGAGAGATGGTTCACTGAGGTTATGTGTGGATTATCGGGAGTTGAATAAGGTCACTATACAGAATAAATATTCGTTGCCCCGAATTGATGACCTATTCGACCAGTTGAGAGGAGCAACCTTCTTTTTTAAGATAGATTTGAGGTCGGGATATCATTAGCTACGAATTAGGGAGCAAGATGTGTCGAAGACTGATTTCTTGACGAGATATGGATCCTATGAATTCAGAGTCATGTCATTTGGGCTGACAAATGCTCCAGCCGTATTCATGGATTTGATGAACCGAGTGTTCAGAGAGTTCTTGGATCAACTTGCAGCTAGCAACTCCAAGGCTATGGTCTCTGACTTCATTAATGGGTTCACTTGGAGATGGCCTGCTTCCACTACGTGGGAATTGAATGACATCAAGAACTCTCCCCTGCCTCCTATTTATTCGCTGACCACTGATAAAGTGACTTGGGCTCCTAATAAGATTGGCAACTTCTCCATTTCCTCTGCGTATGTCTCCATCTGTCCAAGGGGTAATGAGGCTCATTGGCATGGGTTAGTTTGGAACAAGGTGTGCATTCCCAAGTGTTCTTTCATACTCTGGCTTGCTTACCGTAAGGCTTTAGTGACTAAAGATAAGCTCATGGATTGGGGGCTTGTTGATAATAATACTTGTATGCTGTGCAACTCGGGCATTGAGACTATCAAGCACATATTAATGGATTGCCCTTTTTCCAAAACTGTTTGGGATGAGATTCTATTTCGTAACCAGTCTTATAGAGCTGTGGAGAGTTGGGAGAATGAGTTAAGAAGAGCTACTGCTGATAGTAAAGGGGGGAACCTTAATTCTAGGATTGAAACCACCACCTTCTCTGCCACTATCTACTGTCTCTGGTATGAAAGGAATTGCAGACTTCACGATAGGGGCCATTCTACTGCAAACAAGGTGATAAGGAACATTGAGGAGATGGTGCAAGGTAAGACTACCAGATGGAAGAAGGTTCGAAGATCCTATTCCAATTGGATGACGTGTAACTTATGGGGATTACCCAATTCTCTTATGTATGACTAAGTGTTGTGTTTGTGGTCTCTAGAAGCTTGTTTCTAGTTGACCCTCTGGCCTTTTGGCTTTGTATATTGGTTCCCTGTTTCTAATACATTTAATTACCGAAAAAAAAACTTGTCATCATCTTCATAGATGACATCCTGATTTACTCATAGAATGAGGAGGAGCATACCGAGCACTTGAGATATGTTCTTCAGACACTATGAGAGCATCAGATGTATGTTAAGTATGAGAAGTGAGGATTTTGGCTATGGGAAGTATAGTTTCTGGGGCATGTTGTGTCATAATTAGGGATATCGGTTTACCCAAGCAAAGTGTCGGCAGTGAGGGAGTGGGGACAACCCACGACACCGACAGAGGTGCGTAGTTTTTTGGGGTTAGCCGGGTACTACAGGAGGTTCATCATAGGCTTTTTGATGAATCTGACTCATAAGGAGGTACCGTATGTTTGGGATGATGCTTGTCAATTGGCTTTGATGAGCTGAAAGATTAGTTGACTTCGACGCCAGTTCTTGATTTTCCCAAGCAGGGAGTAGAGTACTTGGTGTACACTGACGCCTATTTATGGTGACTTGAAGGAGTACTTCAGCAGGAGGAGCAAGCTATAGCTTTTGCCTCCCATAAGCTTAAGCCTCACGAAAGGAATTACCCCACCCATGACCTGGAGTTACAAGCGGTCATATTTGCATTGCGCATTTGGAGACATTACTTATTGGGGGAAAAGTTCCGCTTGTTCACAGACCACAAGTCACTTCAATACTTATTCACTCAGCGAGAGTTGAACATACGTCAGCGCAGGTGGTTGGAGTTTGTGAAAGACTACCAGTTCGAGATACAGTACCATCCGGGGAAGGCTAACGTAGTTGTTGGTACGTTAAGCCATTGACCGGAAGGTGACGTAGAGAAAGTATGGAGAGCGAAAGTGGAAAGAATTGGGTCACCAGGACGCATCCCGTTCTTTTATATCGATTATATCAGTCACACCCGAGATTGTCACAAGGGTGATATAGGCACAGGCAGCAGATATGTTTTGCCAGGAGCAGATTATACGGCTCTTAGCTGAGGGTGTTGAATCCTATTCAGTGGGCTCTGATGGGGGTTTGAGATTTAATGGGAGATTGGTGGTCCCAGAAGGAGAAGACTTAAGTCATGCAGTGATTGCATAGTCGCGCGGGTCTAGATTTACGGTACATCCCGAAGGGGATAAGATGTACCAGGATATAAGGCAACAATACCGAAGGAGTGGGATGAAGAAGGACAATGCTGAGTTTGTGTCCAAATGTTCTACCTGTCAGATGGTAAAGGTGGACCACCAGAGACCGCCATGGTTACTTCAGCCGTTGGAGATACCTATGTGGAAATGGGAAAGTATTTCCATGGACTTCATTACTGGGTTGCCTACATCACAACGGGGTCACGATTCCATATGGGTTCTAGTGGATCGATTGAACAAGGTAACTCATTTTCTACCAATACGAACAGATTACACCACGGGCCAGTATGCACAATTATTCATTATCGAGATTGTTAGGCTACATGGGGTGCCCCTGGATATTGTGTCTGACAAAGACAAGATTTTTGTATCGCGCTTTTAAGAGAGCTTTCAGGAGGCCATGGGTATAGAGTTGAGATTGAGTTTAGTTTACCACCCATAAACAGATGGACAAATAGAGCGTACCAATCAGATGTTGGAGGATATGCTATGCATGTGTGTCTTATCTTCCACTGGTGGAGTTCTCTTATAATAACTCCTATCAGTTCACGATCGGCATGGCCCCATTTGAGGCATTGTATGGAAGGCCTTATCGATCTCCCGCTTGTTGGCTAGAGGTGGAGGACAACAAGCTGCTCGACCAGAGGTGATTTAGGAGACTTCAACTAGGATTGAGATTATCAGGAGTCGCATTCGGGTAGCGCAGGACCGACAGAAGAGCTACAACAATACAAAGCGGTCCTTTCGAGAGTTTAGTGTGGAGGACTAAGTGTTACTACATGTATCTCCTATGAAAGGAGTAATAAGGTTCAGGAAAAAGGGGAAGTTGGCTCTGAGGTACGTGGGCCCATTTCCCATTATCGAGAGGATTGGGCCAATGGCATACAAATTGGGGTTGCCAGAGCACTTGCACCATATTCACGTTGTATTCCACATCTTGTCATTGAGACGATATCTTCAGGATGATATGGCCCCCACACACATCACGATTACATCCCGACAGTTCTTATGAGGAGAGACCAGTGGCTATTCTAGATCATAGCGAGAGGAAATTGAGGTCGAAGGTAGTTCTCGTTGTACGGTTCCAGTGGGACCATCATAATGTGGAGGAATCCACTTAGGAGCGCGAGGCAGATATGCGCAAAAAATATCCAGATCTATTTTTACTAGGTATGCCTTATTTTCCAAATTTCGGGACAAAATTTCGTTCGTAGGGGGGAAGTATGTAATACCCCATATTTTTATGGCTTCTAAATTTGAGGATTTATTAAATTTAATATTAATCCGAAAATTTATTCTTAATATTTACTAGCGTGACGAGAGTTAGTAATTATTTGGAATTTGTTAAATATTACTAGATGAGTAAAGTAATATAAGATTGATTTTATTTAAAATGTCACGAGTGAATAAAATAGCAATTATGGAAATTTAAGTCAGGACGTGCTTGTGTCGTGTCGAGACTAAATTACTATTATAAAAGTGAATAAATTATAAGTTTCCTGTATGGTCATTTTGAGTGCGCCAAAGTATCCGAAAGGGTCAAGATAGTCAGAAAAGTGTACCCGGGAGTTTAGTTTGGGTCTCAGGGCGTTTTTAGGCCTAATTGACATCCCGGGAGGGTATTATAGACATTTTGTATTTTTGGGTAATTAAACCCCCGAATTTCCTTAAGATACATCAGCCATTAGGAGTTGTCTTTTAGGGTTATCAATCACAAAACATAATAACGGACATTAGAGAGGAAGGTAGGAAGCTTTCCAAGCAATCCAAGGCCAAGAACTCACTCGATTGCACCGCCACCACCACCAAAACGTAGATCGCACGACGAGAAACGCAACCATATCTTTTTCATCAACAAATCAGAATCTTGAATTCCAAGCAAGTATCTATCTTTCTTTGTTTTTAGTTAATGTTTCACCCATGTTAGATTAGGATTGATAAAAGCATGTTTCATGGAAGAATTTAATAACTTAGAGAATTTAAATCACATGTTTTAGAGGAAATAGATATATCCTGGACATCTCAATCACATGTAGAGGATTACCCACAAAATTGTATGGATTTAGAAGCAAGAAAGATGAAAAATAATTAGAAGAATGAAAGTTTCATTGAAAAATTAGGGTTCTTGATAATTATGTTAATTTACCCCATTAATTCAATACCTTTGATGAATTTGGACATGTTTCACATTGGAAATCATGTATATATGTATATATAGCTAGTAGTAATCTTGTTTGGGAGTTTGGGGATCATTAATGGCATTTTGGAGAAAATTTTTGGATGAAACCCGTAGGTTGAATTTGCATATTCTGGGCAAGAACTGCTCGATCGATCGATCAACCTCTTTCCTCGATCGATCTAACCCTCCTGGAAAACTGCATACTTTCCCCCTTTTTGTTTAATCCGGTTTAAATACGTAGGACCCCTTGATTATTATTTATAGAGTGTAATGGGTTATGAAGAAGACCAATAGGGTCTAAGTAGACTTCGTTGAGTGAAATTTAATATGGGATGAAATTATGGGTTAACGGGGAGTTATTCATACATTGGAAATTGTGCGTACGTTCACTAAAGAATTGAGACTCGTGAAAGATTTAGTCCAGAAGGTAAGTGAGTGTATACCTACTGAAATTATACTTAGTAAGAGAGAATAATTAGAGAGATGAGAAGTAAGTATGAAATAAATTATAAATGAGAATAAAAGAGACGAATCCGTTATGCGAGATAATTGACTAAAATTTGCGCTAAGAACGGATAATATTAAGTATGGGTCATGGGCGAACCTAATTTGGAAAATGTGAATATCTATATATATGACTGTGTGACTATACATATATTAAGTACTATATATCTGTGTATAATCATACCCGAGCTACATGCTTTCACGAAGGTTTTCGCGCCGGGACAGTCTTATCTCGATTGTACTTTTATGAGGGATATTGACTCGTACCCTAGAAGATAGTATCCTCGATATACGTTATCTAAAAATGATAGTCTGATGGTCCCAAGTGATGTGAGGGTATGTGCTGACCTCTTACTGACTTGGAACTATGCTTCGCTTCCATTTGTATGTGTATTGTCTTAATACAGTTCGAAAGCGATTCCGAACTAGTATTTCCCTTAGTACGAGTGATACGGGGACTTGATAGCAGAGTATGCCAGCACCATAGATTTATGTGCGGTTCCAATAGTATATATATATTATATGAGCGACTAATACACACACACACACACACACACACACACACATATATATATATATATATATATATATTGTTGATGTAAAAAATTAGATTATATCTAATTGTTCAATCACAGATAAAAAATAAATAAGACAAGAGATTTTAAAGTGGTTCAGCCTTGAACGAATGGCCTACATCCACTGTTTGTGTTATTATTGATTGATTGGGAATTCTCGAGGTAGGGTTTATCTCCAGAAATTCCGGTGCCCCTCCAATGAGGATGATACAATGTATTTATAGGCATGAGGTTGCGCATGTGAATGGGTAATACATAGCTGTTCAATAAGCGTATACATCCGTATGATAATAATCAGCATTTAATGCGCATTTAATCCTCTTAATTGTCTAATAATAAATGCTATGATCGAGGTGCAGCTCGGACCGCCTAAGTATCTCGGTATCAATGAGTTGCTCGGTGCAGTAAAGTTCCTCGGTGAGCATCTACTGCTCGGAGTATCTGAGTTGGTCGGGGAATTTGAGTTCCTCGAAGTCAAGGTATTGTTCAGAAATGTTTGTTAGTGCCATGTAGATTGACAGGTGTCTCCACTTAACTGAGCCATGTCAGCAGACTAAATTTGGTATCAACAGAAGCCCCCAATGTTTCACAGTTCGAGACTGAGGAGTATGGAACATTCTTCTCGATATATGGCGGGGTTAAATGGTCATCCTGAATTTTAGGAGCATTTTCTTTGCATTTATTTTTCTTTTCGAATTCATAGAATCAGACTTTTCGAATTTTTCTAACTGTTTCGATCTCCGCACCCTTTTTGTCCTTTTAGCTACCGGTAGCGTAAATGTCTCCCTTTATAATCATTATTTTTACCTTTTCCCAAGGTAAGGTATTTAATCGTTGAAGAAAATCATATCGTCTTTTACTTTCTCAAATCTGTATCTTTGAGTTTTCCATTTTCTCTCTCTCTTGTGCGTTCATCCCTTTCATCGTTCGTTGTCAACAGATCCATCCTTTTTCCAGTAAGATCTTCTTCCTTCTCTTTTATTTCCTTTATTCATCATGGTTTGCCTTGTTGAGTCGCTTGATAAGTTTCGTTCTGATTTCTCTATTCCTTCATGGGTAGTTCTGGAGGAACTTTCTGAACCTTCAGATTATTTCCGTTTGGCTGAGGGACATTAGTTCCCCAGTCTCTTTGTGGCTGAATTGGCCTTTCTTTTCCCCCAAACCCTTTGTGTCTGGAATTCTGTCAATATTTTGACGTGGTTCCTGCAAAAATAGCTCCCAATACATGGATAATAGTTAATGGAGTTCATAGATTAAATCAAATTCATGGAACTCGTATAGGAATTCTAGAAATTATATTTTGCTATAGATGGGCTGTCAGCGACGGTACTTTTTACTTAAAAACTAGGTTTTTAAATAGAGCTTTAGTGGTCAATCTCCCAGATGCCAATAGGGATTATTTCTAGCATGGTGTTGTTATGAAAAATTGGTAACATGCTCCACTAACTGGAAATGATGTGTATCAGGGTCCCAGATGCCCTCCCTATGGCAATGGGATAGGTTGTTTTTTCTTTACTTTAATTTTGAAATTATACTTCCTTTGTGTTTGATAAAATGTGTCACTGATACTTTAATTTTCATTTATCTGCAGTTGACAGCAAAATAAGGTCTCCAAAAGAGACAGAAGTTAACTTAAAACATCTTAAACTTATTTGGGGTTTGCATCAGACTGTTGTCGACGAGCATATCAGATCAGCTTCATATTTGCTGCAGTATAAGAGTTACACCTCGTCTTTTACTGCTCGTCTAGTGATAAGTGACATAGAACCAGTACCAGCTTCTGCAAGTTCTTCACATGAGTCACATATTCCTCTGAGTGAAAGAATGAAGAAAAGAAGGGCTCCTGCACTCTTCGAGAAATCTACCTCTATTGCTGGAGAGGCAAAGAAAAGCAAGCATGATGTCCCAGAAGAAGGGATAAGAAAAATCGATGCACCTCCTCCGGCTGCTACTGTGAAGGTTGCCGAGAAGCCCCTAGTGGCTCCGAGCAAGGTTGCTGCTCCAAGCGAGGTTATAATCATATCCACGACTAAGACTACATCCTTGGTTGAGACCGTTGATGCTCCTCCGAGGAGGTTGGAGAAGAGCTCCTCGATCAATTTGGCTGAATCCATCTCTCAGCCTCCAACTACTGGAAGTGGTGTTCCCACTTTCATTGCTCCGAGCTCTGCCATGAGCTCGGTGAAATCTTGGATCATCCCCCAGATCTAAGTTACTAAAGAAAATCTTTCTCGGGATATGGTTACCACATTGGCTGCTCGTCATATTGCTTCTGTAAGTCTTATTGTCCTAGACTTTCATTTTTCCACTGTTATATCTTTGAGCTGACTTGCTATTGTTTTCTTTTCTCAGTTGGTAACCTGTTTCAATACAATTTTGAAGAAGGATGAAGCTATTAAAGCTTCAAGTTCCTCATCAGGTGTAGAGGAAGCTTTGGTGGGTCTGATGCAGTCTCTGAAGGATTCTCGTCAGAGGTATGTTGATGATAAAGCTGCTTGGGAGAAGAAGCATAATTCCACCGAGCAGGAGAGGGATCAAGCTGTTGAAGTCTCCAAGGGGGTGGAGAAGAAAATAAAAGACTTGGAGGAGAAGAATAAAGAGCTCGAAGGGAAGCTCCAAAATGCTGGAGAGCTTGAAAGTAAGCTCAAGTCTGCTGAGGAAGAGTTAAACAAGCTTTGTGAAGTAAGTCGTCAGAAGGAGGAAGTGGAGAATAAATTGAAGGCTACCGAGGAACTTCTATCCGAGAAGCTTTCCTCGGAGAAGGTGAAAAGAAAGTTAGCCGTAAAAAAGTCCTTTAGTGCTGGCTGGGACAAAGGTTGGAATAAGGGTTTAGCTGCCATGATGTCACAAGTGGAATATGGTAGCCTTAAGTACTTTAGGGATGGCTGGGTCGTTGCTCTGAAAGAGATGAATGTTGATGAAAATTTTGACTTGTTTCAACGACACGTCCCTGGCCCCTCTCCAACTCCTGAAGAAGAAGAAGAGGACGAAGTTGCCCTTGAGGAATCCTCCATGGTGATGGGAAATCAAATTTCTCATCCCCCAGTTGTCCAGTCCTCCTGCGAGCAACTTCAACCATCCATTATTTCAACCGAGTAGCTTTCAGCACCCACCGAGCAACCATCTGTGCCATCCGAGCAACCAACCTCCTCGTCCCAGCCTCCCGAGAAAGTTTTGGGAGACAAGGAGAAGGTGTAGAGTTGTTCGGATTTTTCTCTCTATTTATTTTTGCTAATTGTAACTCTGAACCATGTACTTCTCTTTTATGATGTAATAAAATTTGAAATTTTGACTATTCATACTGCTGATTCTCTTCCTCTTGCTCTTTGTTGATTCTTTCTATCTCTTTTTTTTACTAGTTTATGGCCAGGATGGAATTGTTATCTGCTCATGATACAAAATTGTTGAGACACTGCAATGAGTACTTCAAAGTTGGTCATACAGATATGACTGAAGCTCAAATCGTTGATATCCTTGGTCAAGATGCTTCAGAGCAAGCAGTTGAAGCCTACCAGTATTTAAAGTGTCTGCTCGACCGGGCAGTGGCTAATAATGTAGCATATTATGAGATGATTGAAGACCTCCAGGTCACTCTCGAGGAGCTTCAACAATAATACAAGTAATCTACAGCCCTCTTGCATCAAGGATATGAGAAGAAGTATCAGCAACTGAATGCTGATAAGGGATATGATAAGTTGTTTGCTTCTTATGATGTGAGGGAGAGAACTTTGAAGGCCGAGGTCGAAAGCACAGGCAGATAGCTGAGTTGCTGGAGCAGGAAAATAAGAACCTGTGAGGAGAGGTGTCTCAGTTGAAATCTGCAGCGTCTTCCTCGAACGCTTTGGTCCCTGTCAACGACGAGGGTTTCTCTTTCTTGGAGGTTGAAAATGCCAATCTGAGAGATGAATTGGAAACCTTGAAGAGAGCTGGTCCTTCTACCTCTGCTCGTGGACAAGCAAGAGGTTCTCGAGGATGAGCAAGGGCTGCTCGTCTTACCGTTGAAGAGGTAAGAACTCAAGCTTCTCTGGAAAATCAAGCAGTTCAGTTAGTTGCGAAGAATAAAGCTCTGGCAGAGATGTCCAGGAAGATTCGAAATCTGGACGAGCAGCTCTCTGTACACAAGTCTGCCTTGGAGAATAAAGAACTCTTCGTAAAAAATCTTCACGAGCAGTTGGAAAGGTTGACTTATCAATTCCACAAGCAGCCCAGAGAGTTCTGGATGGCTGGTTATAACGAGGCTCTCTACCATCTAGATGATCGGATCCAAAATACGAATAATGAGGGTTACAAATAAGGGTGGTTGAATGCCTTAGGTGTGCTGCAATTGGAACAGGGTCACTATTTGTGGGATTACTATAACCCTGGGTTGCTCGACCTGCCAGTGCCACCATTCAAACTCGACATGAGCTGGATTCCAGCTCGGGCAATCCCCCAGTGTTTGATTTCCAAATATCTTGGTGACTATAGTCTCCATTCTAATGTTGAGATATCTCTCCCAGAGCACCTACTCGATCAACCATCTGTGATGAACATCAGGATGCTCAAAGACCTTAATTTCATAAATTCCCCCTATGCCTTAGACGATCCTCCTGCTGGCGAGGAACCTGTTTCAAAAGCAGAAGGGAAAAAACCAATAGAGTAGGAATCTTGATGTAATAATTAATATGTATTTCATTCTAAATGTATTTTGTTTTGGTTTTAATGAAAAACTTCTATTTTTCTTTGCAATCTTGATTGCCATTGTCTTGTAGGTAAAAACACTTTACTTATTTACTAATGAATGTGCATGTATATCTGTTAAAAAGATAACAACATTGTGTTATTTGCCGACCAATTAAAGTTGGTGAAACTTATTATTGATTATCTTAAATTGATAATCATTTGTCGACCAACCAGAGTTGATGATATTTTGTTTCTCGACCAACTTGATGAAATGTTTCAAGTATTAAAATTTTGCTTGATCACTTTTTAATTCTAAGCCATTATTTGTTTAACCAACTATTTCCGACCAAAGAGAGTTGGTGTTTTTAATTCTCAACCAACCTTAGCTGGTAAAATTTTTTAATTCCCGACCAACTATAGTGGATGAATCTTCTTCCCAACCAACCGGAAGTGGGAATTTCTGGGAAATATTTTTATTCCCGACCAACCGGAGTTGGTGGATTTTCTTCCCAACCAACCGGAGTTGGTATTTCTGGGAAATATCTTTATTCCCGACCAACCGGAGTTGGTGGATTTTCTTCCCAACCAATCAGAGTTGGTATTTCTGGAAAATATTTTTATTCCCGACCAACCGGAGTTGGTGGATTTTGCTGAGTAGTGTGTAGCACTAGTATTCTGCGAAAAAATTTCAACAAAATGAGATAATTGGGTAGAATATTCACATTTTATTCATACTGATGAAACTGCATTACATGAGGGTTTACATTACTGATAATATTTGCGCAGGTGCTCTGCATTCCATGCATTCTTAAATTCCTCCCCTTCTAAAGTTTCCATTCTGTAGGTTCCTGGTCGAACAACTTCTGTAACTCGGTAAGGTCCATGCCAGTTCGCTTCCAGTTTGTTGTGCTTTTGAATCACTTTCTTTAGCACATAGTCAATTTATCATGATTGGTAGTGATAAGAATCTACCTACTCAAACTCAAAGCATGAACTAAGGCAATTAAATGATCATAAGTTTAATTTAGTTATGCAAGAAGATATGAATGAATATCATTAACTAAAAATCTCCATTCTTGACACTGTTTCATTTCATCGTTCCATATCTCATTAGGAAACATAATCACAATTATTTGCTCTTTATGGCATTTATCATAAATCAAGTCCCACTTGAATAAGAATAGTTATATTCATCTATATATAACAATTCTAAGACCGTCCTTCCGAGTTTCCCCACTGAACGCGCCCCTAAATGACTATCATCTTCTAGGGCCTATCAAACAAGACAACCTGGGCATCCTAACGCACGTCGGGAAGTGCCCTGCGAGTGAGTCATAACCACACCCGGAATTACCCCACATGGCACAATAAATACAACATACATAATAACCGATCATATGGCCGAGGACTGTATTCACCCTGCATTCACTAGCCAGGGGACTTCACCTCATGCGCGTACTTCCCTTATGATAGAATTTAGAGAGGTGTGTTTAAGTAGATTATTATTTACCATATTATTTTCATTTTTATATATACATCACATTTTATCCGGAGCCATACATGATTTATATCATCATTTTAACCTAAATGATTAATGAACCTCTTATTGATTAATGAATCTCTTATTCGTTCTCCAATAGTTTATGGTGCAACTATAAACCACCAAGTATAGCATACCTCAAATGAGCTTCTAAAGTCTCCCAAAGTAACCTTACAACTCCTAGTCTCAGAATAATTAACTAAAAGAAAATAATGCCTTAACATCAATTTGGACACCCCCGGAACAAGCCCTATTTAATCCATTTCTAATGTAGGGTAGTTAACTAACTCATCTAAGACTTTAGGACTCTAAGTTTACTTCATAAGAAAAGTTTCCTAGGTCCTAAGCCTAAAGAAAAAGGGTGAAAATTGAGTTACAAAAATAACTCAAAACAGCAGGATTTTCGAATCGATTCGCCCCATGCAGCGAATCGATTCGCCCAAAAGCAAATCGATTCGGATGGAGAATCCAAGTTTCTGCCTCCTCCGAATCGATTCGGCCTTAACCCTAATCGATTCAGGTTTGCAGACCTGTAACCTGACCCCTTAGCGAATCGATTCGCAGGACGGGCGAATCGATTCGCCCCTGCGAATTTGCCAAGAAAGGGAGCTACGGGTTATAAACCCTAATTTTCCCCAAACTCCATTTCTACTCCAACCAACATCATTAATCCAACCAACCAAATCATAAATGCATTTAACTACGATCATTCACACAAATAATAAATCAACTTTTAAGGGTTTAAAACCTACAAATCCCTCAAAATTTCAAAGTTGGTAAACCATAACAACTACACAACAATCAATGCAATTTATTCACCCTAAACCATATATTAGCAAGTAAGAAAACTTGCCTTGAGGTAGAAATCTCAGATTTGCTTTGGTAGCAAGAACTCCAATCTTCAATCTCCAATTTTTCTTCTTTTTCCTCTCTTTTCTCCACATTCTTCTCTCTTTCTCTCTAGGTTTAGTAATGCACACTTAAGAGAAATAAATGAGGTGCAAGACTTAAACGTGCCTCTCTCCATTATTCCCACCATTAAGTGTCAATACCACATTAAAATGACTCGTAACTACGCATTTAAGCCATAACCAGTCAAAAGTGCCCGAAACCCAAAAATACAATATGACACTTATTTTGACTATCTCGCACATTTCGGGACTAACTACGCCCTCTAAATTGGCATCCTACAATTTTATAAATCATTTGAAGTTCCGATTTCATTTATATCATAAATGTTATTTAAAGCATACGACATTATAAAATGTAACATGAGGATATATACATACACATAACAGTAAATATGCAACAGTCTAGTAAATATTATCTTTCAACTCATTTAATTGATGTTTATTCCATCATCCATTATTTTATATAATTACTTCACACTGTAAATTAATATAAAATAAGTTTCTCAAAAGTGAGGGTTATTACAGTTATTTCCATTGAAAGAGAGGTGGGCGAGTAACTAAACTACCCTCCGTAGAAAATCAGAATGGACCAAGGAATACAACTCAATAACCTAGAGGAACGGGCCCTGATACCAATTGAAAGTGTGATTTCCTATGATATTTCAACTTTAACTCCAAATTATTAATTAAGCTATTTGCAATGAAAATGATTATCAATTTTATTCTTGATTATACCTGTTTATAAAGTGAGAATTCAACCTTCAATTGATAATTCACAATTATAAAGCACAACCACAAAGAGACCGCGATGTTTATGAAAATCCAAAAAAAACATGGACGACCTAGCCTAGAGAAAAATTTACTATAATTAAGGTTTTTTAAAAGACTCAAAAGCCTTTTTTTGGAAAATTTATGTATATAACGAACAACAAATCATTTACAGGTACATGATGGGAAAAACCCACAAACCTCTATAGGGGCATACCCAAAGTGAAAGAAATAAGGAAACATGGACACAAGTCCTCACAAACCCTAAGGAAACGTCTACTCCAAGGCACTCTCTGGGATACCCCAGTTCATGCAAGCCATCCAATTTTCGAAGCTTCTTCTCCCTTTCCTCCAAGTCATGGCCCTGGCTCTAATAATTACCTCGATCTCTTTAACTATTGCCCCAGTGCTTCTGTTAATCTTCTTGTAGAGTCTCACGTTTCTCTCCATCCACAAACAGTAGATAGTAGTGGAGAAAGAAATGCATCTAATACGGTTGTACAACTTAGGTCCCCCATAGTTATCAATGACATGTTGCATTTCACCATCCCAAGCCATTGCATCTCTACACTCCTGGTTCCTGAACCTCACCTCCTTCGAAACCTCCCTGGCCACATGGCAATCAATGAATAGGTGAGCAATAGTCTCCACCCCATTGGAACAGCTACAACACAGGTTGTTGTCAAAAATGCCCCAACTGAAGAGCTTATTCTTCGTTTGTAGAGCATCCCAGCAAATCATCCAAAAAATGAAGGCATACTTCGGTATATTATTCTTATTCCACACTAAGTGGTGCCAGCTTTAGGGTGGGAGACTCAAACTCGTCGCTTCATAAGCCGAACTAATAGAGAAACAACATTGACTGGGGATCCACACCATCTCATCCATGGTGTCTGTCCTGATGCATGGAAGCTCAGCACTCCTAATTTCAAGGAGTTCCCAAGTAACTGTAGTGGGCCACCTCCAGCTATCCCCAATAATGTAATCTGCCATTGTTGCCTTATGGTTGCTAGCTGCATCATAGATAAACCTATCCCCATAGAGGGAATGCAAAGGCCCTAAGGAATGACAGTTATCATACCATTAATAATAATGCTTTTGATGTGAGGCCTGATCAGGTGTCTAAGTTACATCATCTTCCTCCAACTCCATGTTGTGTCATTTACAAAATCAATTGCCCAAAGAATCCTCCTTTTTAATTTATAACCACTTAACACACAAATAATCTTTCTTGCTACTGAGATTCCAAAGAAGCTTCATTATAGCATCAGCATTCCACCTTTCAATGCTCTTGATACCCAATCCCCCCTCTTCAAGTCTGCCACATAGGTCCTTTCAAGCTACCTTCGCCCCAGTGTGCTTTATGTCAGCACCAGTCCATAGAAAGTCCTTCTTCAACTACTCGATCCGGAGGATAACTCCTTTTGGAAGGATAAACAGACTAGTCCAATACACTTGGATCCCAAAGAGAATAGATTTAATGAGTTGAAGTCTCCCAGCGTAGCTGAGAAAACGATTGGTCCAGCACTTGATTCTAGCAGTAATCCTATCAATCAACCTATTGCAGTCCTTGCTCTTAATCCTAGAAGTGATGAGAGGCACGCCAAGGTACTGTAAGGGAGGCCTGCTATGATTGAACCCAAGAATACTCCAATCTGATTAATATCACCCCCCATCAATACCGGAGCAGTAGAAACTACTCTTATTGGGGTTGGGTCTGAGCCCTGAATGCTGCAGAAGTCATCCATCACCTTCTTGGAAATATTACAAGTGGTCGTGTCCCCTCCACAAAGAATAATCAAATCATTCGCAAAGAACAAGAGGTGAAGCCCTACCTCCTTGCACCTAGGGTGGAAGGTAAAAGACGGGTCGACGCTTACCTTGTCCATGATACTGGAGAAGGTATCCATAACCAGGATAAACAGATAGGGAGAGAGGGGGTCTCCCTATCTTAACCCCCTCTTGCCCTCAAAGAACCCATGCAAGTGACCATTCAAACTAATGTAGAACCTGGTCTTCGTACACCACTCCACAATCCATCCAACAAAACAAGAGGGAAAGCCAAGGTGCTCTAACAGCTTGAACAGAAACTCCCAACTCACAGTGTCATGTGCCTTTAAAAGCTCAATCTTCAAGGTGCATCTGGGGGGCTTAGCTCCCTGTGGTAGTTCCTCATTAACTCCTGAAGCAGAAGGATATTATCAGAGATAGACCTCCCTTTCACAAACGTGGCGTGAGTCGGGTTGATGATGTTGCGAAGTAGAGGCTTGATTCTATTGGCAAGAACCTTAGAGATGCACTTATAAATGGTGTTACGACTAGATATAGGCCGAAAATCATGCATACCAATAGGGGTAGGAACCTTCGAAATGAGGGCCACGGCAGTACAATTCCATTAACGAGGCATGTAACTGCATCTGAAGAAGAACTTGATGGCCTTGGTCACATCACTCCCAACCACCTCCCAATTATCTTTGAAAAAATGCACATTGAACCCATCTGGGCCTGGGGATTTATCAGACCCAATAGAGAACATGGCCCTCCTTATCTCCTCATCACTGATAGGTTTAGACAAAGCCGCAATGTAGTCATCGCTAATTCTCTTGCAAACATTCACGATAAGGAAAGGATAAGGATCCTCACAAATGTTGTTACTACCCAAGAGGTTGCTGAAGTAGTCGACAGCCATGTTGGCCACGTTCTGAGTTCCCTCCACTTTAATGCCATTTGCGTCTTCAATACATATAATATTCCTTTTGGCCATGGCGTGGTTTGACTTCTATGAAAGAAGGAGTTATTCCCGTTACCCAGCTGAAGCCACCTCACCCTGGAGTGTTGCTTGTAGTAAGACTCCTTCACATTCCGCAATTCCAGGTAGTTGGATAGGTTATGCCTCTCTTCCTATTGAATGCTATGGTTTCCACCATCAGTGTCCAACCTGGTTTGTACCTCATCCAGCAGCGCCTTGGCCTCCCCAACTCTCAATAACAGGTGGTTGAATAAGCTTTTATCAAAACCTTTAAGATTTTCCTTCAGTCTTTTCATCTTCTTACTTAATCTAACCATTAGGTTTCCCTGAACACTCCCATTATAGGACTCAGCAATAACCTCCTAAAAATCAGTGTAGGTCATCCAAAAGTTGAAGAACTTAAAAGGCTTAGGTCTTCTAGGCTCAATTGGTGATAACAAGACGATGATAGAACAGTGATACGAAATACCATGAGGTAACACCGCTGCTTATGACTCAGGAAACTCCGTATTCCAAGCATCATTATGGAGAACTCTATTCAGCCTAGATTGATTATTATCATCACCCTCTTGTTTCTTATTCCATGTGAACCATAACCCATTGGTAGACATATCATCCACATGTATGTCATAAATACATTGATTAAAAACATCAATTGCTTCCATATCAATGCCATGCATGCCCCTCTTCTCGTCATGAACTCTCACTACGTTGAAGTCCCCCATGAGAACCTAAGGTAGGTCATTAACAATACCACTGTTGGATCTCAAAGAGTCCCACAAAGGGAGTCTTCTACTAGGCAGGTTATCACCATAAATGAAGGTAGCCTAGAAACTGGTGCTCCTCCCCCTAATATCCACCTTACACACCATAGCTTGGGGGTGAGACTGGACCAACGTCACAGTGACACTAAGTGGATTCCACCCCACAATAACCCTAGCCACACCCCCTTCATTAGGGCAGTTGTCAAGGCATTCCCATTGAGAGAAATAATTATTCTTTACATTACTTAAATTATTCCTCCTAACTTTGGTTTCCAGTAAACACACCATGTCAAGTTGTTGGTCTATAATGAGTTTACTAATTTCATGTTGTTTATGAGGGGAGTTGAGCCCCCTTATATTCCATGAATAGATCTTGATCATCGACTTTTGTTCCCCTTCCCTTTTTTCCTACTCTTTCCCCCGGAATGGCCCACTCTCATCACCTCACCATTATTTTTATTAGACAGCTCGTCAACTGCTAATACTTTCCTTGCAAGGGCAGTGGGTTCAGGTGTGGTCTCAAATTCACTGTCGTGATCCATAGCACTAAACGAATTAGGCAAAGGGATAATGGGTGTGGCTACTTGTTGCAAAGGCTATGGGGGAAGTCTAAACTGCCATTTTCCATGGTGAACACAGTGGCGTTTAGACTATGGGGGAAGTGCGGTCTAACCAAGGTCATTGCGCATGATAAAGGATTCTACTTCTTTCTCTTTGATAACCCTACTCAGAGGGATGAGGTGATAGACAATGGGTCGTGGCATTTTGCGAGAATCACCATCATTCTCAAAAAATGGCAACCAAACTTTAGTTTTGATAAGGTTACGATGAAGAAGATACCTATGTGGGTTAAATTTTTTGATATCCCAGTGCAACTTTGGACTGAGGAGGGTCTCAGTTATGTTGCCAGCTCCGTGGGTCTCCCATTGTATGCTGATGTGATGACGGAAGAAATGAACAGGATTACCTTTGCCCGTATATGTATTGATGTGGAGGCTAAAGAGACTTATCCCTCAAGCGTTAATGTGGTGATGGAAGATGGCACTATTGTTGTGGTTAAAGTGGAATTCCAAGCCAAACCTCCCTCATGCACACATTGCCTCGTGTTTGGTCACAAGCTTAGTGGATGCCCTAAAAATAAAGGTGAGGGTGGTAACAAGGTCACTAACCCACATGCTAGTAATGCTTCCACCAGTAATGTATGTGGATGGACTCATGTCATCAAGAAGACGAAAGTTGGCGTCAGCCCTGTGATAGAAGTGGGAGAGACTTCGTGCAAGGCCAATGCTGAGAAGAACCCAAGCACTGCCGTTGTGTCGTGTAGTGCTAATGATGAGATGAAGTATGATGTTGGTAGTCCTGTACAGTATAGGGTTCCACCTATTCCTTTGTCTAACTCCTTCAGTGCAGTCTGCATGGAGAGCGACACGGATATGACGTCTGCCCCTACTGCTCTTGCATTGCGGGTTACCCTAGTGGACGAACTGGCACAGAAAAGGGTGGGGGGGGATAGAGAGGTGAGTAATAGTAGCGGGAAGAACAGGCGGAAGGGGAAAGGGAAGAAGAATAGATGATTAAGTTTGCTTCTTGGAATATTAGGGGCCTTAATTCCCCTCATAAGCAAAGGGAAATCAATAAGCTAATTAGGGATAACCACCTTGATTTGATGTGTATGCTTGAAACTAAGGTTAGAAAAAATAACTTGGGTTGTGTTTTGAATAATTGTTGTTTTCAATGGGATTTCTTGGACAACTGCCCGCTGCCGGGGGGGGAGGGGGGGTTGCCAGAATCATTGTGGCTTGGAACCCCAACCGTGTTGTTGTGAGTTTGATTCAGTCCCATCCCCAGGCCATGCTCTGTAAGGTGGATTTATGTGGGTCTGGGATGAGCTTCTTTGCATCTTTCATTTATGGGGATAACCTTCCTGGGGATAGAAGACACCTTTGGGATTTTTTTAGGATGAATTCAGGGAGTGTGGGAGAGTTTCTGTGGGTTTTATTGTGCGACTTTAATGTTGTCAGATCTCATGATGAAAAAAGAGGCATCCGGGGTATTGATACGACTGCTAATGGAGAGTTCAACCAATGCATTCAAGGCTTGCATGCAGATGATATGGTCACGAATGGGTTGTGCTTTACGTGGAATAAGAAGGAGTTGGGAGCTGGTAATGTTCATTCGACGTTGGATAGAGTCTTGCATAATGATGCATGGGCCTCGTGGTTCCCCGAGAGTCAAGCTTCTGTCCTTCCTCACGGGGTTTCTAACCACTGCCCTATCATTATTTTACTGGCCCCCTTGGAGCGGAGTAGACCTAAACCATTCAAATTTTTCAATTTTTGGATGGATCATAGCGACTTTTATCAGATTCTTAGTGAGTCCTGGCAGGATGATGGTGAGGGGAATCCTATGGTTAGGCTGAGTAAGAAACTGAGAAGAGTTAAATCGAGGCTGAAATATTTCAACAAGAAGTTTTTTAGTAACATCTCTGGTAGGGTGGAGGAGGCTAAGTCTTTACTGGATGAGGTTCAGACTAGAGTTGATACTGATGGGTGCAACAATGAGGCGCTCTTGGATGAAAGGGTCAAACTTCACACGTATTTGGAGCTGAGGGAGGCGGAGGAGTCCTTTTTCAAGCAGAAGTCTCGAGTTAAATGGCTCCAGCTGGGGGATGGTAATAATGCGTTCTTTCACAAGAAGGCTAACCAGGCTACTACCAGAAGGAAGATCCTTAGTGTTTTGGATGACCATGGTGTGAGAATTGAGGGGAGTCAGAATGTGGCTAAGGTGGCTGTTGATTATTTCAGCAACCTCCTTGGCACTACCAATTCCTGTGTGGACCCATTTCCTATTCTTAATGATGTGGTGTGCAAGAGAATCACGGTTGATCAGGCGGCTGCTCTGGAGGCTCCCATTACTGAAGCGGAGATCAAGAATGCCATGTTTTCCATTGGGTCCGATAAAACTCCTGGGCCGGAAGATTTTAATGCATGTTTCTATAAGAAGAACTGGGACGTGGTGGGAGGAGATATGATTGATGCCATTACCTTCTTCTTCCATTGTAGCTACCTGCCCAGGCAATGGAACTGCACTGCTTTGGCGCTTATTCCGAAGGTTACTACTCCCTCTGGTATGCATGAATTCAGGCCCATCTCTTATTGCAACACCATCTACAAGTGTATCTCCAAAATTGTTGTCGAGAGGATGAAACCCATCCTCCCTTCCTTCATTAACCAGAGCCAGACCGCGTTTGTGAAGGGTAGATCTATCTCTGACAATATCTTATTGCTTCAGGAGCTTATGAGGAATTATCACCGCGAGCTAACCCCGTCTAGGTGTACCCTCAAGATTGATCTTCTCAAGGCCTATGATACTGTTAGTTGGGAGTTTTTGCTCAACCTTCTTATGCATATTGGCTTCCCGTCTATGTTTGTTGGTTGGGTGGAGGAGTGTATTACCACGACTAGATTCTCTATCAGCTTGGATGGGCGTTTACATGGCTTCTTTGAGGGGAAGAGGGGGTTGAGACAAAGTGATCCTATCTCTCCTTTCTTATTCCTGCTTGTTATGGATACTTTCTCTTGTATTATGGACAAGGCTTGCCTCAATCCCGAGTTCAGTTTTCATCCTAGGTGCAAGGAGGTGGGCCTTAATCATCTTTGCTTTGCGGACGATTTGATCATTCTGTGTGGTGGTGATTTTGCTTCGTGTAGCATTGTGAAGAGGGCTATTGTGGCCTTCTCTTCGATCTCTAGTCTTCACCCCAATACTAACAAATCTAGCTTCTATTGCTCTGGGGTCGATGTCGATGGGATGAACAGGGTGGGGGAGGTTTTTGGTTTCTCCCATTGTTCCCCTCCCTTCATGTATCTTGGGGTACCTCTTATCACTACTAGGCTTAAATCTGAGGATTGTGAGAAGTTGATTGATAAGATAACGGGGAGGATTAAGTGTTGGACTAACAGATTCCTCAATTTTGCTTGGAGACTTCAGCTCATCAGCTCGGTCTTGTTTGGTATTTAGGTTTACTGGTCTTGCCTATTCATTCTGCCTAAAAGGGTTATTAGAAGAATCGACCAACTTATGAAGGACTTCTTGTGGACGGGTTCTGATTCCAAACATACGGGGGCGAAGGTGTCTTGGGATGATCTGACGTGCAGTCATGAGGAAGGGGGGTTGGGCATTAAGAATGTGGAATTATGGAACAGAGATGCTATTCTTAAGCTTCTTTGGAACCTCTGTAGTAAGAAGGATTGTGTGACACCCCGACTAATTAAACACCGGGTAGCTACTCCTTTATAAAATTAATTCAAAATGCCAAGTTGGCTCAGTTAATAGCATCACTGTCGAAAACGTTTTATTATTGCTAACCACCTAGTATTTAAAAAGTAAGTGCCAAATTTTATTAAATCTGATTAACATGCAACAAGAGTAATGAATAACTAAATAACACCATTCACCATGCTGAAGTAAAACGAATAACCATCACAAAATGTAAATAAAACCTGGAGGAAAAACTCCTCAATACAAATCCCACAACAGATAAGTAAACTGAAATAAATAACTAAAACTGAATACTGAGCAATACATGCTAGAGTCTGAAAACTGAAATGTAAAAATGTCTAATAGAATTGGGCAACATGCCCTACAACTGATAGATGCTGAGACTGGAATCCAAATGAGAGAAGCGTCTACATGCAAATCCCTGTAGCTTCCACAAACAGCTACAGCTCGTCACCTGAATGAGAATCCTATGCTTGGTGTCCTTGTGGCTGGGCACCTAAAAATGGTTTTACAAGAAAATATATTTGAAAGCAAATGGGTCAGAGCCCGAAAGTGGAAATCATTTTAAAAACCTGCAAGTGCTTTAAAAACATTTAAAACATTAAATGCAAAGTACATGTTAGGACGTGCACTCACATTAGATTCTCACCTCTCGACTAACTGTGCACTCCTAACGTAAATACCCATCTATAACTACCCTTTCCACTAGCTAAGTGACAACGTAACTAGCTAGACTACCAAAGGTTCTACCCATTTTACTCGGTTAATTTAACATAACAACGCTCGTAATTAAATAGGGGTTTAACGTAAACTCAGTTACTAACTATGCCATTGATATAACTATCAGCTAACTCATTATATATCTCGAAACAATACCGTAATATTTTTACAACACTAACATGAGGATTTCCATTAATTTAATGTATATTATTCACATCATAAATATACGATACAAGCACCCCGCAATCTAAGCTATGGTGCACACATACTCTGCTATCCATCCCGGTACATCACGTACATAAGGATCACATATTCCGAATCTCTCAGGAATAGTGCAGATAACACAAATCACAAATAGTGGAGGCGAACACAGTCACTATCACATGGGTCACGCACATACCTACGCTCCCATGATCATGCAGACTTATTAATATCACAATAAGTCCTTCTATGACCTATGTTCATCAAGGTACCAGTCTAAATCCCCCCCGTAGGCACACAAGGATTAGAGGGTCCTAAGCGAACGCAAACCTCCCGTGATAGCAAGTATGGTAGGTATGTCATACACACAAATACTATATCAATACCAAGTATACACGCATCTTAGTAATCACCGTAGTATAATTGTAATACTCTACATCATTATACCATTTCCAAACTTATATTTTTCAAGTCTCCCGTTAATATAAAGTTAAATTGCCGACACGTCTCACGCCGTAGTCCCTTATCCTTAAAACCTATCTATAATAGATCATTAGGTTCCGATTATTCCCAAATATAACATCTTTATTTCTAAGGTCTTTACTTCTGCTCTAAACCTTATTTCATCGAATTACACAATTTTGCACTATTAACCCAAACGTTACCTCTCTAACGAATTTCAATAACCTAGAATAATTCCCCGAATTGCATTCTAATTAAAGTCCCCTATAATAATCACACCTACTGGTCTTCCTTAAGGGTGAGGGCATTCATAAGTTCTCCAAACATATTCTCCGAGGGTTTCCGCCATTAAAATCAAATTAAGGAAAATTTTACTCATTCTGGGAAGGTCGATCGATCGACCTATGGATATCGATCGATCGATCTAGTCGATCAATCGACTGATGAATGTCGATCGATCGATCGAACAGGTATGGCTACGGACTGCTTCGTTCTGCAGATTTGAAAACGTCCCAAAACTTATTTCTAACGTATGATTCTCAGATATAACGTTATAGTAATGTCATATAACAATCCTACAATATTACTAACGTCCATAAATCAATATTTCAACAATTATAGGCTACATATGGATCAAACTTCATCAAAAACCTAGTTTCCAGATTTTATCTCAAGAACATTCATAAACTTCATCTTAAATCCGTTTTTGGTATAACCAAAGTCGATAATTCTCTTAATATAATCTTCCAGTAACATTCTACATGCAACCTATATCCCAAAATTTAAACTAATAACTCCAATCTTATGGGTTTTTCATTATCTTCCAAGAACATACAAAATTTATGAATAATCTAACATGGAAGAAGCATTCTCTGAAATTTAAATGGAATAAATCACTTGCCTTGATTGTTTCTGAATCTGGTGTTGGATTTGTAATCTCTTTCTGCAGATTTTCTGCAGAATTTCTCCTCTTTCCCTTTCTCTCTAAGCTTTCTTCTTCCAAAGATGGCTATGGTGGCTAGGGTTTTCTTTGGGAGAGTTGGAAGACTAAATGATAACCTACGTAGCTTATGGGGTTAATAAAGGATTGGTTGGGTCAATTCCTTATCAGATTACAACTCTCAATTTTCGTCACTTTTAATTACCCAAAAATACCAAATTACTAAAATACCCTTTAAGTTACCGGTATGGCCTAAAAATACCCCGGGACCCAAAATATACCCCCGGCTAGTGTTTTCTGACTATCTCGACCCTTCCGGACGCGTTGGCGCACTCAAAACGACCATACGGATTATAGATTTTAAATTCACTTTTATTATCAAAATATTATACCGTGACGCGGCGGTCCCACGCGTCTCAACAAAATTTCTAAAATGCCGTTTATAAATCTCACGACAAATTTTATAATACCAAATACATATATAATCATATATGCACATAATCAAATACCAATTCGCATCTCATTAGTATTTATAACCCGGATTAATTTCCAATTAATACGCTAATTAATTAATTAATCCCAAAAATAATTATAGTCAAAAGTACGGGGTATTACATACTTCCCCCCTAATAACTGAATTTCGTCCCGAAATTCGAAACTAGAAAGTACCTGCTAAAAACAGCTCTGGATAACGTTCGCGCATCTCATCCTCGCGCTCCCATGTGGACTCCTCGACATTGTGATGTCGCCACTGAACACGCACTAAGGGGACTATCTTTGACCGCAGTTTCCTCTCGCTTCGGTCCAAAATAGCAATTGGCCCCTCCTCGTAGGAGCTATCCGGCTGGAGATCGATGTCCTCCACAGCAATGTGAGAATGAGCCAAATTGTCCCTAAGGTATTTCCTCAGCGAGGAAATATGGAACACGTTGTGAATCCGATGCAAGTGCTCCGGTAGTCCAAGTCTATATGCAACCGGTCCTATCCGCTCAATAATAGGAAACGGCCCCACATACCTCGGTGCCAACTTCCCCTTCTTCCCGAATCGCATAATCCCCTTCATCGGAGATACCCTGAGCAAAACCTGGTCCCCCACTTGGAACTCCCTGAAAAATCTCTTCGCATCAGCATAACTCTTCTGCCTGTCTTGAGCTACCCGAATGCGACTCCGAATCAACTCAATTCTTGCCGAAGTATCCTGAATCACTTCCGGCCCAAGTAGTTTGTTGTCCCCCACCTCCAACCAACATGCTGGGGAACGACAAGGTCTACCGTACAATGCCTCAAACGGAGCCATGCCAATCGTGAACTGATAGGAGTTATTGTAAGCAAACTCTACCAGTGGAAGGTACTGCTCCCATCCACCCCCAAAGTCAATAATGCACATGCGTAGCATGTCCTCCAACATCTGGTTGGTGCGCTCTGTCTGCCCATCGGTCTGCGGGTGATAAGCCGTACTCAACCGCAATTCCGTGCCCATGGCCTCCTGGAAACTCTCCCAAAACCTCGAAACAAATATCTTGTCTCTGTCAGACACGATATTCAGGGGCACGCCGTGAAGTCTCACAATCTCTGAAATGAAAAGCTGGGCATACTGTCCCGTAGTGTAGTCAGTCCTTACGGGTAAGAAGTGAGCGACCTTGGACAACCTGTCCACAATTACCCAAACGGAGTCGTGACCCCTCTGCGACGTAGGCAACCCCGTGACAAAATCCATGGATATGCTCTCCCACATCCACACCGGAACCTCCAACGGCTGTAGCAATCCTGCTGGTCTCTGATGGTCCACTTTTACAAGCTGACAAGTGGCGCATTTCGAGACAAACTCAGCGATGTCTCTCTTCATACCGCTCCACCAATACTGGCGTCTCATGTCCTGGTACATTTTGTCCCCTCCGGGATGTATCGCGAACCGTGAGCCGTGCGACTCAGCCATAACATCGTGTCGCAATTCTTCCCCTTCCGGAACTACCAACCTCCCATTGAAGCGCAATCCCCCGTCTGAGCTAACGGTATGGGACTCGGCTCCCTCTGCTAGCAATCGAACTATCTGCTCCTGACAGAACGTGTCATTAGCTTTTGCCCGTACAATCCTCGTGACAATCTGCGGTGTAACGGTCATCACAGACATGAAAGATCCGGCCACTGCATCCTGGTGTCCCAATTCCTTCCACTTAGCCTTCCACACCTCTGCCACCTCATCTGCTGGCCTGCGGCTCAACGCGTCTGCTACCACGTTAGCCTTACCCGGGTGGTACTGGATGTCGAACTGGTAGTCCTTCACAAATTCAAGCCACCTACGCTGTCGCATATTCAACTCTTTCTGCGTGAACAGATACTGTAGGGACTTGTGGTCCGTGAACAGCTGAAACTTCTCCCCCAAAAGATAGTGCCTCCAAATTCGTAAGGCAAATACTATTGCTGCCAACTCCAAATCATGCGTGGGGTAATTCTTCTCATGAGGCTTAAGCTTACGAGAAGCATAAGCTATGGCCTTTCTCTCCTGCTGCAAAACACCTCCAAGCCCTTGCAAAGACGCATCGGTGTAAACCAAATACTCAACTCCCGGTCTCGGCAATGCTAACACAGGTGCTGAGGTCAATTTGTCCTTCAACTCATCGAATGCCAACTGACAGGCATCACTCCAGATATATGGCACACCTTTACGAGTAAGATGTGTCAAAGGACCCGCTATCTCCGAGAAACCCCGAATAAATCTCCTGTAGTATCCTGCTAAACCCAAGAAACTACGAATCTCCGTTGGTGTCGTGGGCTGTCCCCACTCTCTCACCGCTGATACCTTCCCCGGATCGACAGATATTCCCTGGTCGGAAATAATGTGACCCAAGAACTGGACCTCCTTCAGCCAAAACCCGCACTTCTCATATTTTGCATACAGCTCGTTCTGACGAAGTGTCTGCAAAACCTGCCTCAAATGCTCGGCGTGCTCCTCCTCTGTCTGAGAGTAAACCAGAATGTCATCAATGAAGACAATGACAAACTGATCTAGGAAATCTCTGAACACCCTGTTCATCAAGTCCATAAACACTGCTGGAGCGTTGGTCAAGCCGAAAGGCATAACCTGAAACTCGTAAGAACCATATCTCGACAAGAACGCGGTCTTCGAGACATCCTCCTCCCTGATACGCAACTGATGGTATCCCGACCTCAAGTCAATCTTCGAGAAGAAAGAAGCTCCTCTCAACTGGTCGAATAAGCCATCGATTCGAGGCAACGGATACTTATTTCGTATCGTGACCTTATTCAACTCTCGATAGTCCACGCACAATCTAAGTGAACCATCCCTCTTCTTTACAAACAAAACTGGAGCGCCCCAAGGTGAGGTACTCCTGCGAATAAAGCCCTGCCCTAACAGCTGCTCTATCTGATCCCGTAACTCTCGCATTTCAGCCGGAGCCATACGGTACGGTGCACGTGCTATAGGTCTCGTACCCGGTAGCAAGTCAATAACGAAGTCTATCTCTCGACTGGGTGGTAAGCCTGGTATCTCCTGAAACACATCTGAATACTCCCCGACAACTGGAATAGAATCTAAAGGAATAACAACCTCCCTAGAGGTATCCTCCTCAATGTAATACAGATGAGCGGTCGATCCTCCCTCTGGGCGAGGCATCGCCACTACAAACATCTCTTGCCCCGGAATGGCAAAAACAATGCTTCCGCTGAAGCAGTCAACCATGGCCCTATATGCTACGAGCCAATCCATACTGATGATCACATCGTGAACATGCATGTCTAATACTAACATGTCCGCAGGTAATACCAAACCACCAACCTCTACCCCCACTCCCCGGCATATAAAGAAAATAAGTGACCCACTCCCTAATGGTGAGTCGACACACGTCACTGTGCTCTCTGCCATAGCTAACAATCCTAAAGCTTTCGCGAAGTGTGTAGCAATAAAACAGTGTGTAGCACCCGTATCAAATAACACCCGACCCTAGTGCCATGGATAGGAAACGTACCCTCGATCGCGGGCGGTGCCTATGGAACTGCAGCCTGGTGAATGTTGTAGACACGTCCATACTGTAGCTGCCCCTGCTGAGCTGGAACTGCTGGAATGGGTGGCAATGCTGCCATCTGTGGCGGTGCGGGAAGAGCGGCGGGAAACATGGGTCTCTGTGGCTCCTGGCGAGCACCCTTCTGCTGCTGTGGGGCCATGCCCCTATCAGGACAATCCTGCTTCTTATGGCCAGTCTTGCCACAAATAAAGCACTTCCTCGGAAAGTTCCCTCCTCTCTGCCCTTGCTGACCCCGACCCTGATGGCCGTTACCGTTCCTCCCTTGGCCCTGCTGGCCCTGGTGAAACTGCTTCCCATTCTGCCCCTGTTGGCCCTGCTGGCCGTTTGGACCCTGATGGCCCTGACGGAAACCTCCCTGTCCCTGCCTGTAGTTCCCTGACCGGAACCTCTTATTGTCCCCCTGCTGGGTACCCTGCTCAGTCTGTCTCTGCCCCTGACCGGTCTGTGCCCCGCTGGCACCATGTCCTCCCGTCCTGCCCTGATGGCTAGACTCCCCTGACCGCTTGCCCTCGGCCATATGAAAACGGTGGTCCTGGCAGTGCAATAGTGCAGCGTTAACCACATCAAAATACGTGGCCAACGATAGGTTCCCTAGCAGATGCTGACGGATCCTCCAATTCAACCCATCTGTGAACTTCTCTATCTTCTTCTTCTCTGTTGGAATCTCGTCTGGAACGATATTCAACAGGTTAGTAAACTCGGCCTCATATTCGGCCACTGTCTTGCCCTCCTGCCTCAGACTCATAAGCTTCCTCTTCATCTCTGTATGAACTGCGTATGGAAAGTACTTGCGGTCAAACCGCACCCAGAACTCCTGTATCGTGAGGGTATCCCTCTCCTACGCGGTGGTAATAGACTCCCACCATTGCAGCGCAGATCCAACTAGCTTGAAAGTAGCTAGCACATGCTTCTGAACATCAGAGCACTCATGCATCCTCAAATGCCTCTGTATGTCCTTCCTCCATTGGCTCGAGACTACCACGTCTGAGCTACCTGTAAACTCTGGCGGATGCGCTTTCTGAAAAGCGTCACGTACACGCTCCCAAGCAGACGGGAATGCATTAACCTGTGCTGGCGCGGCAACCGGCGCCTGAGGCGGTGCTTGCTGAACAACGGCAATCGCGGCATTCACCGCTTGAGCTACTATAGCTGCAACCTCAGCGGCGCTCAACATGCCCTGAACTGGAGCGGGCTGGGGTTCGGGCACTGCATTCCTGGGAACTCGTCGTGCACGTCGTGGAGGCATCTGAAAAAAGAACAAAGTTTATAAGTTCACGGTTTATAAACTTAAAATAGGTGAAGATCGAAGCATACACAAAAGAATACAACAGTCCTAAAATATAGGGCTCTATATCAAAGAAAACGTAGCGGAAACATAATAGCCGTACAGATCCTAAAGGACACTAGAACCTGATGCTCTGATACCACCTGTGACACCCCGACTAATTAAACACCGGGTAGCTACTCCTTTATAAAATTAATTCAAAATGCCAAGTTGGCTCAGTTAATAGCATCACTGTCGAAAACGTTTTATTATTGCTAACCACCTAGTATTTAAAAAGTAAGTGCCAAATTTTATTAAATCTGATTAACATGCAACAAGAGTAATGAATAACTAAATAACACCATTCACCATGCTGAAGTAAAACGAATAACCATCACAAAATGTAAATAAAACCTGGAGGAAAAACTCCTCAATACAAATCCCACAACAGATAAGTAAACTGAAATAAATAACTAAAACTGAATACTGAGCAATACATGCTAGAGTCTGAAAACTGAAATGTAAAAATGTCTAATAGAATTGGGCAACATGCCCTACAACTGATAGATGCTGAGACTGGAATCCAAATGAGAGAAGCGTCTACATGCAAATCCCTGTAGCTTCCACAAACAGCTACAGCTCGTCACCTGAATGAGAATCCTATGCTTGGTGTCCTTGTGGCTGGGCACCTAAAAATGGTTTTACAAGAAAATATATTTGAAAGCAAATGGGTCAGAGCCCGAAAGTGGAAATCATTTTAAAAACCTGCAAGTGCTTTAAAAACATTTAAAACATTAAATGCAAAGTACATGTTAGGACGTGCACTCACATTAGATTCTCACCTCTCGACTAACTGTGCACTCCTAACGTAAATACCCATCTATAACTACCCTTTCCACTAGCTAAGTGACAACGTAACTAGCTAGACTACCAAAGGTTCTACCCATTTTACTCGGTTAATTTAACATAACAACGCTCGTAATTAAATAGGGGTTTAACGTAAACTCAGTTACTAACTATGCCATTGATATAACTATCAGCTAACTCATTATATATCTCGAAACAATACCGTAATATTTTTACAACACTAACATGAGGATTTCCATTAATTTAATGTATATTATTCACATCATAAATATACGATACAAGCACCCCGCAATCTAAGCTATGGTGCACACATACTCTGCTATCCATCCCGGTACATCACGTACATAAGGATCACATATTCCGAATCTCTCAGGAATAGTGCAGATAACACAAATCACAAATAGTGGAGGCGAACACAGTCACCATCACATGGGTCACGCACATACCTACGCTCCCATGATCATGCAGACTTATTAATATCACAATAAGTCCTTCTATGACCTATGTTCATCAAGGTACCAGTCTAAATCCCCCCCGTAGGCACACAAGGATTAGAGGGTCCTAAGCGAACGCAAACCTCCCGTGATAGCAAGTATGGTAGGTATGTCATACACACAAATACTATATCAATACCAAGTATACACGCATCTTAGTAATCACCGTAGTATAATTGTAATACTCTACATCATTATACCATTTCCAAACTTATATTTTTCAAGTCTCCCGTTAATATAAAGTTAAATTGCCGACACGTCTCACGCCGTAGTCCCTTATCCTTAAAACCTATCTATAATAGATCATTAGGTTCCGATTATTCCCAAATATAACATCTTTATTTCTAAGGTCTTTACTTCTGCTCTAAACCTTATTTCATCGAATTACACAATTTTGCACTATTAACCCAAACGTTACCTCTCTAACGAATTTCAATAACCTAGAATAATTCCCCGAATTGCATTCTAATTAAAGTCCCCTATAATAATCACACCTACTGGTCTTCCTTAAGGGTGAGGGCATTCATAAGTTCTCCAAACATATTCTCCGAGGGTTTCCGCCATTAAAATCAAATTAAGGAAAATTTTACTCATTCTGGGAAGGTCGATCGATCGACCTATGGATATCGATCGATCGATCTAGTCGATCGATCGACTGATGAATGTCGATCGATCGATCGAACAGGTATGGCTACGGATTGCTTCGTTCTGCAGATTTGAAAACGTCCCAAAACTTATTTCTAACGTATGATTCTCAGATATAACGTTATAGTAATGTCATATAACAATCCTACAATATTACTAACGTCCATAAATCAATATTTCAACAATTATAGGCTACATATGGATCAAACTTCATCAAAAACCTAGTTTCCAGATTTTATCTCAAGAACATTCATAAACTTCATCTTAAATCCGTTTTTGGTATAACCAAAGTCGATAATTCTCTTAATATAATCTTCCAGTAACATTCTACATGCAACCTATATCCCAAAATTTAAACTAATAACTCCAATCTTATGGGTTTTTCATTATCTTCCAAGAACATACAAAATTTATGAATAATCTAACATGGAAGAAGCATTCTCTGAAATTTAAATGGAATAAATCCCTTGCCTTGATTGTTTCTGAATCTGGTGTTGGATTTGTAATCTCTTTCTGCAGATTTTCTGCAGAATTTCTCCTCTTTCCCTTTCTCTCTAAGCTTTCTTCTTCCAAAGATGGCTATGGTGGCTAGGGTTTTCTTTGGGAGAGTTGGAAGACTAAATGATAACCTACGTAGCTTATGGGGTTAATAAAGGATTGGTTGGGTCAATTCCTTATCAGATTACAACTCTCAATTTTCGTCACTTTTAATTACCCAAAAATACCAAATTACTAAAATACCCTTTAAGTTACCGGTATGGCCTAAAAATACCCCGGGACCCAAACTATACCCCCGGCTAGTGTTTTCTGACTATCTTGACCCTTCCGGACGCGTTGGCGCACTCAAAACGACCATACGGATTATAGATTTTAAATTCACTTTTATTATCAAAATATTATACCGTGACGCGGCGGTCCCACGCGTCTCAACAAAATTTCTAAAATGCCGTATATAAATCTCACGATAAATTTTATAATACCAAATACATATATAATCATATATGCACATAATCAAATACCAATTCGCATCTCATTAGTATTTATAACCCGGATTAATTTCCAATTAATACGCTAATTAATTAATTAATCCCAAAAATAATTATAGTCAAAAGTACGGGGTATTACAGATTGCATATGGGTCAAATGGTGTAATGTGTATAAGATCAAGAATAGAAGTATTTGGGCCATTAATATTCCAAGTGACTCTTCCTGGTGTTGGAGGAAACTGATGCAGTTGAGGGAGGTGGCCAAGCCTCTTATCATGTCCAACATTGGCAATGGCGAAGATATCTTTGTGTGGCACGACAACTGGCATCCGTTAGGTCCCCTATTTGATTGCTATGGGGGAAGACTTATTTACGATGCGACTAGCAATCATAAAGCAAGAGTGGAGGACTTTATACATGGGGAGAGGTGGATGTGGCCTTCTTCTGTTACTTGGGAGCTTTTGGAGATTAGGAATGCTGAGCTGCCTGTTATTCGCCAGGGGGTTAGTGATGAGGTGGTGTGGAAATCCAGTCGGGTGGCTTCTCCATTGGGTCGGCTTTTACGGCTCTTACTATTGTTCGTCATGTGTTCAATTGTCACAAGTTGATTTGGAACATCAATAATATTCCAAAATGTGCTTTTAGTTTATGGATCATATGTAGGGATGCTCTTCATACGAGAGATAAACTGTTTAGCTGGGGTATTTCCAACAATAACTTGTGTTGTACTTGTGGCGAGGAGGTGGAGAACGGGGAACACTTGTTTATTGAATGTAATATTGCTAAAGAGGTTTGGCGCGAGGTCAGATTTAAGAACCAGGAGATCAGAGAGGCTTTTAACTAGGAGGGTGAGCTGGGGTTTGCTAATTCCGAATATGTGGGCAAGAGATTCTATAATAGACTTAGGTGTCTATCCTTCTCCACCACTATCTACTGTCTTTGGATGAAGAGGAATGCGAGATTTTTCCAAGGAAAGGCCAAGAATAGTGATATGATTGTCAGAGATATTGTTGCTATGGTTTGTGCGAGGGCCTCAAAGTGGAAGAACAATAGGAGAAGCTTCACCAACTGGATGGCATGTATGAACTGGGACATCCCCGAATCGGTGTTATCTTAGTTGGTTTGTTTTGTGTTTGGTAGTTTGGGTCCTTTGGGGAATGCCCCTAGGATTGCGGTTCTCCATTGAAATTTGTTTGTAAGTAGCTTTCCTGTGTTCGAATATACATAATTTTTCCCAAAAAAAGGCTTTCCATACATCTCTAATTGTTTCTCCTACTCTGGCTCTATATCTTTAACTCTGGAAGGTTCTCCCAATTCGCAAACAGAGGGAGTCAAAGGTTTATGTTTATTTTGGACCACCATCCACACAGCATCTTCAGGTAACTTTGCCTTCATGGAATTTCTAGTTATGTCCTCGTATGGATAGTTTCCCTGTTTCCGGTGCATCTACTGACATTATGTCCAAACACCAAACAGTTAGGGCCAGATGGAGGTTTACCTTGGTATTTAATTCTCACCGATGCAATTGCACCATCTTCCATAATGACATTAACACTGTTTGGGTAGGAATCTTTGGCCTCTACATCAATATAGATATGGGCATAGGATATCATATTCATCTCCTCCGTAACTGCATCGGCGTACAATGGGAGTCCCATCGAGCTGGCGATGTAACTGAGTCATTCCTCTATCCACAACTGGACCGAACTAAACTTTACTCCTCAAGCCTATAAAAATTACAGTCTTTAAGATCACAATAACTGTAGCACTTTGGCTACAGCAACTCAATAATTCCATGCCTTGAAATCCACCGAACATCTAACCATCATCCAATAGTGCAGAATCCACCATACAATGATGTAGACTTGAAATTTCTAGGGTTTGGTTTGAGAGATCATTTAATGATGATAATTCTTTATATTTTTATCTTAAAAGAAAAGTGTTTAAAAGCTTAGAGGCGTATTTTCTGCTGTTGAAAAACTTAGTTCATGCTAACTGGAAAAAAAAACACATATAGATTGAGGGAAGCATGGAAGAAGTGGGCATAGCCATTTTTCAAAACTTGTTTGAATGACATTGGCTTGTCGTTCAAACGATGTTTGGTACTTTGTTATAACGACAAGATCTCATTCAAATGGCTACCCTAATGTCTTTCGAACAAGCTAGCAACAAGCCTCTGATGACATTAAGTAATATTGAGGCAGAATGGCCTCATTGGAAGCTCGTTAGAATGTCAATCAACCCAAAAATGGGATCTTGTTCGAAACAAACCAATCTCCTTCAATGAGATGCTTTATCTCGTTAGAACCGGCTTCTAATGACATTGAAAAAGTTTGGATAGTAGGTCCTCGTTAGAAACTCATTCGAACAAGAAAGGAATATCGTTCGAATGAGATTTCCTATCCCATTAGAACAAGATAGCAATGTCGTTGGAACAACATGCAAAAATATAAGTATATAAAATTGTAGTTTTAAAAAGGTAAAATATTGCCTCTAGAATTTTTTCAAATGAGTATAAAAACACCAAATGCAAAATATCATCACAAGGAATACATAGACTACATCATTTAACTTTTTTAAGAAGAGTGTAATGCGATATGTATTAATCCTTGAAGCTTTTAATGCAACGAAAACTTGAATTCCATGGAATATAGGCTTGAGTAATAACACATGACATACCTAAACTATTCACGAGTGTTTTGTCTGACAAAACAAATCCAATAATACAAAAATTAATATTATTACATATTTTGTCCTTGCAGATCGATCATGCAATGGAAAGTAAAATACAAGAAGTAGTCTTGAAGTAGAAACCTAGGGTTTTGAATATACCTTGTGGATCTTGTTATGATTTGTATGAGGATAAATATGTTGATGAAGATGATGATCTTTCTCCCCAACCAATGTCTCCAAAAATCTTGCTAGAATGCTCTGAACATCTCAAATCTTCTAGTATATGATCGAGTTGATAGATGTTGCTAAAAATCGATTAATGGCAAATTGATTTGACCAAGAGGGCATCGGACACTTAAAGTGGGGAATCACATTATGTACCAAAATCAACTCTCCAAATAAGACCTCTTTATTCCGAGTGATTTAGAGATAATTAAATTGGAGGAAAATCGTGATTATTTAGTGGTGTAAATTATGATTAAATAAAGAAAGTAAATAGTTACAGTAATCATAATTGGGATTTTTGAATATTTATTTTGAAGCCAAATTAATTATTTGTAATAAAAGAAATATTTTCCCAAATCAACTGGATGGCTTGCATGAACTGGGGTATCCCTGAGTGTGCTCTGGAGTAGATGTGTTCTTAGGACTTGTTAGGACCTTTGTCCTTTGTTTCTATGTTTTTCCATTTAGGGTATTCCCCTTTGGGGGTGAGAGGACCTTTGTCCATTGTTTCTATGTTTTCCATTTGGGGTATGCCCCTCTGGAGGTGTGAGGTTTTCCTCTAATTTGTTCCGACGGTTGTTTTGTTTATAATATACATAATTCCACCCCACCCCCCACCCCCCACCCCCCCAAAAAAAAGAGATATTTTCCTTTAATTCCTTTTAGGTACAAAACAGACAACCTATGTCCAAGTAATCATAATTTTACCAATTAAATGACTCCAAATTTTATCTTCAATTAAAGTTGATTTAATCTAAATGTGGAATTAAATAAAAAAATCACACACAACTAAGTTGTACAAGGAAAAACCCATAACGGAAAAAAATCTCAAGCGAGACAAAATGACAAATGCACAATGGTAGAGTATTATGAATAAAAATATAATGATTTACAGTCAAACAATGCATTGACTGACGCTTTCACACCATAGCCTCTGAAAAGACCGCCAATTGTTGGAGAACATTACATAGTTGCAACTAGTTTTGGACTCGTCCAATGTCTTTTGAAACTACGCCACGAACCAAAAATCCTCTTTAAAGCATAAGACGAACTTTTTTGATAAGCCACTAATGCTTAGACTACCATTTTCTAGGATAGGAGTTTTTTTAAAGGTTTTGAAAGTGTTTAAAATGATTTGTCTTGATCAAAACTCACAACGTGTTTTTGAGATATTCACATGTCTTTCAAGAGAAAAAGAATACAAGTATTTTAGTTAAAGAAAAAAGGTAGAAGGTACAAGTATTCACATGTCTTTCAATTGATGAAAGTTTGAAAATTGATGAAAGTTTGAAAATCAAACACCTCAAGAACACACGAAGAAATCTGAAGAAGACAAATTATGGTTTAACTCTTTATAGTAATCAAACTCAAAAAAAATCTTTCAAAATATTTACTCTTTCATCAAGTCTCTTTGCTATTAAAAATAGTTTAAAATTCTTCCATTAAACTTTGAGAAGTCACAACTAGGAACTCAACTTGGTCTCTAAGACTAGAAAAGTCGTTATAGCAGTTCGCATGAGTATGTGTACGATGAGTTCTCCATAACTTGTAGAAAAATTCCCTAAGATGACCTCTTCTTTTACAATATGTGTAAACATAAACTTGTTTGGGTCTACCTTGGTTCGCTCTTTTAGGCTAAACTTTGTTTTATGGTTTAGGTCGAAGCCCATAAGGATCTACCACAAATTTAGGAACCGGTTCCAGTGGGACATGGGAAGTGGATGCACCATCGTAACCTATTCCTTGCCTCTCCCTAAAACTCGGGATCGAGGAACATCTTTCTAACCTTTTTCGATGTATCCTCTATAGTACACTTTCGAAATATTTTCGAGTTAGGATACATGGGCTTCAAGTTTCTCACGAGTCTCCAATGAAGCTTGAAGACTTCTCACAAGACTAGACACTTTGTTGGTCAAGTCACCATTTTCCCTATCCACTAAAATGACTCTCTTTCCCAAATAAATTCTCACCGAGGACTCACTCTCTCTCGACTCTCTCTAATCCTTCTCTAAAGTTAAACCCTAAGTGACAAACTTTTATTTTGCCTTTTCATTTTAAATGACTAGGCGTAAAGCTCGGCATAAGCGCATTGAAGGTCACTCTCTTCCTCACTCTCTCTGGAATGACTAGGCACATTGTCGAGGTCATCGTGTTTAGAAACATCCTCATCGACGTGAGATGTACTTGATGTACTAACATGACTAGCCATGAATGCGCTGAAGTTACGTCCATATGGTGATTCATCCCCAGAATCCACGGACTCGACATCTCTATCACTAAAAGTGGCATTGAAGGCAACTTTGCCCTTGACCCATCTCTTTAACCTCGTAGCACACTCGTGAACTTTGTGTCCCTTGCCTTCGCACTGATAGAATCTCTCCTTATCTTTTTAGGATATTCTCCTCTCGCTTTTTCAAAACTTTTCTTGCTTGACTTTTTATCTTTCTAAAAACCTTTATTTTCTTTAGAAGTATTTTCTTTTCTAAGCTTGAGAATTTTTTTGAATTTTTTTGCGAAAAGGGAAAGATTATTGAAGTCAAAATCAAATTCGGAGTTAGACGAAATCTCCTATTTCTTTTTAGATTAAACTTTCAAAGAAATTCCCTTTTTCTAAGGTTTAAAAGTTTTTGGAAAACATATCGATTTCATAAGTTTGAAGGTCTTCTACGAGTTCTTCTAGCCTAAGCATATCTAAAATTTTTAACGAATTAAGGACAGTGACCTTAGGAATAAATCGGGATGGAAATGATCTCAAAAGCTTTTTCACAACGCGCATCTCAAGAATTCTTTCACCCAAATTAAAACTAGAGTTAATGATATCAGACAATCGTGCATAAAATTCATCATATGACTCAGTCTTTAGCATCGTAATAGCCTCAAACTGTGTGGTGAGATTTTGTAGCTTATAAGATTTCACAATATTGGTACCCTCGTGAATGAATTGGAGTATATCCCATGATTTCTTAGACGTGGTGGATGTCATGATACGATGAAACTCATCAGGGGTGACGACTTTAAAAAAAAAGTACTTAAACCACGAGAGCTAAAATTACCCCATTTTAGTTCATCCTCTGTCCAAGTGGTGATGGGTTTAAGACTTATGACATCGCCATTAATCACAGTGGCGATGTCCACCTACTGTGATTAATGGC
Source organism: Sambucus nigra (assembly GCA_949130495.1). NCBI lineage: Eukaryota > Viridiplantae > Streptophyta > Magnoliopsida > Dipsacales > Adoxaceae > Sambucus > Sambucus nigra. The sequence goes on from OX422208.1 coordinate 207,901,515, forward strand.
GATGTCATAAGGAGTTTTTCCTCTATGATTGATATGATCGAACACGATTTTCTCCCAGGATGGTTCCATCTAATGGACAATTTATCGAGTACATGCCCTTGGATAGAACAATAACGGAAAAGATAGTAAAAACATCTTAACCTATCTTGGGAGGTTTCACAATCCTTACGGTAATAGCCTTATCAAATTTTGGCCCGTGGAATCATCGGTTCTCACTCCTACGACTTGAACTTATACAATTGAACCCGACCCATAAGCCATAAAACATGTTACGAGGGTTTTAAGCTTTTTTGGGATCTTTGGTCTAAAAGGAAACGATTCTCTAATCAGATATGCTAAATATGCCAAAAATAGAAGAATTGGCGTACAATGTCAACTAGAGGCCGCGTCTTGTAGCATGACAACATGTACATGCCTCAGACAATAGGGGCAGAGCGTAGATTCTAACCCTAATTAGCCCAAATGTGATTTTTCATCCATAGAATTGAACTAAAAAGTCTCTGGGGTGGGTATTGAACCTAGGCATAGAAAATCCTTATGTGTAAAATGACATAAGTTTAACAGGAACTACTTAATATATGGAGAATAATATGGCGAAAATGCCTAAAAGTGCAGAGAAAGTAGAAAATATGCACATCCCTGTGACACTCCGCCTAATTAAATACCGGGTGATCAGTCCTTTATTAAATTAAATCAAAGTGTCCGGTTTGTTCATTCTTAGCATCACTGTCGAAAAATAATTTTTATTATTAATCACCTAATAAATAATTAAGCTAAGTGTCAAAGCATTTTTTTCCCAATTATTTATACCCAATAAAACCATTAATAAAATCCATACTTTAAGATATAAGCCATTCCATTCCACAAGAATAAATACTAAACATGAATCAAATACTGAAATAAATGAGACTAGATAAAACATTCCAGTTCAAAGTCTAAAAACCAATAGAATCATAATACTCAATCCAACACGAAAAGAAAAAACTAATAAGAAATACAATCTCTAAACTAACTAAGCTGGAAACGGGCGACACATGCCCTAACTGAAATGTCTGAACTAAGAACTGAATGAAAAGATAGAGGCGTCAAATATTAATGACATACAACTTCCACAACAACTACAGCTCGTCGAAAGATCCACGAGTGTGTGTGTGTGTATATATATATATATATATATATATATATAGCAAAAGAGAAGAGAAATAGCAAGGAACGGGTCAGAGCTTGATTTGTAAAAATATTTATTTTAGTAAACATTTAAAACTGCATTAACGCAATTATTGTGTGCATATTAGTTCCGAACTCTCGCCTGAGATCCTCACCCCTCTACTAATGTGCACACCTAGCGTACGTCTACCCTAGCCTGGTCATCTATAATATTCCTAACTAGGTCGTTGACAAAAGCTCCTAAATATATCTCAAGGGAGTAACCCGTATCGCCTATACAATACGCTAATAATATTCTTTTATGCCAGTCACCCATTTTATATTCACTATTTGATAAAAATCTTTTATCCACTGGAATTACTTTACTTACCCATACTTATACATTTTTCTAATTTCACAGATTAGAATCATTCATTCTTAAGTCACACCATCCCTATATATATATATATATATATATACTTGGCGCAATGCATACTCTGCTATCGTGTCCCGGTGCATCGCTCGCTGCATAATGGACAACTGGTTCGGCGTCTATCACGAACCATAAATCTCATAACACAAATATTGGAGGCGACCATACTCACCAGTCAAATGGGTCACGCACATACCTACGCTCCCATTCAACCATCGAAACTATCCTACGTAACATATAGCATGTATCCAAGTTCATATGCTCTAGGTACAAGTCAAATATCCCCCATCGGGTCATCCAGGATAAAAGACTGTCCACTGAGCGAAAACTCATCCCGATAGCAAGCAGCGTAGGTATGCCTTTACACAATGATAATAATCACAACATAATAGGCATTCCCTAAGTCTTATAAAAATTCTGGTATTCACCTAACCCATATTCATATTTTTCTACACGTAGTACAATTCTCGTTACTACCAATTATGAAATTAACTCGCTTATTTCCTCTCTCGAAAGTTTCTAAGGTTATCTCACTTAACAAATCCCTAAGTGTAGTCCTAGGAATGTTTTTCCAAAATTCTGCAGTAAGTTAATCTCTGAAAAGTGGCAGTTTTCCTCATTAAACTAAATATGTAACACAATTTGGGGAAAAATATAAAAATATGGATTTTACTGGGAAAGTCATTCGAACCAGAAAGGGTTTCGTTCGAACAAGTTTAGCATGTCGTTCGAACGACTATGCATCTCGTTCGTATGAGGCATCGTCGTCTCCAATATCTGATACCTGCTAAGTTTCTCCAAAAAATTTCAAAGTAAAAACCTCTACAGTTTTTGCCCAAACTCCCAGCAATCGTTACCAATAATTACTATATCATGTATGGGAAGTAATTAATTATTTAGAATCAGAAAATCATTAACAACTTTTGATAATTCCTAAATATCCCCAATTTATGAATTAAACCCTAGTTTCTCAAATTTTCATATAAGATGATAAAAAAAAATTTGTCCAGTATCTTTATTCATTAATTTGGGATTTCTAACCTATCTACATGAGGGATTCATCCTAATTATTTTTTCAGATTTCAATTCATACCCTTAAATCTCCAATTTCATCAAGACTCATAAATCAAAGGTGAATATTATCTACCTACACCAATATGAACATGTTTATTGCTATAAATTGCAAGTATTAAACACTTGCCTTAATTTCGACGGTTTGATCCGCTGTTGATATGGGTATTAGTGCATTCCTCGTCTCGCGATCTACACATTGGTATAGTTTTTGGTGTGTTCCTGAGTTAGGCACCAAGAACACCAATGGCTTATTCTTCCTTCCTCTCTGTTGTTCTCTTTTCTCTCACATAGGTTTGGAGATGATAACTCCCCACTAACCCATGTACCTCCGTATTTAATTTCTTAATTTTCGTCCATATTATTACTCCAAATTTCCAAAAGATAAAAATACCCCTACAGAGTGTCGGTTAGGCTAAAATTACCTCGGAGTCCAAATAAAATGACCGGGTAGAGTTTTATGACTATCTCAATCCTTCCGGACTCAATGGTGCACTCGAAATTACCATACGAGTTATACAAAAATAATTTATCTTTTTATTCCATACAATTCGTCTAGACACGACTCACACGCGCGTCCTGACTTAAAATACCAAACCGTCGTATTTCGCATTCCGATAATTTATAAAAATTTATATAATTCCATGTTACATTTACCCACGGTAATAATCAATGATTTCCATCAATAAGTATTAACCCTTGGCACGCTAGTTAATTATTATTTTAAATTCGGATTAATTAACAATTAAATTTCCCGGCCTTTTTAATTTAATTAATCCAACAATAATAATTAATCCCATAATTATCATAAAAATGCGGGGTATTACAATCCCTAGTTTCTAATCTTTAAAAGGCCACGGCCTCTCAAGCTTCTTAGTAAGATTTAGACATGGAAACATTATTGGGGTAGATAGATCTACCAAAAACCTAAAGACTGTCTTGGGAAAACATATATGAAAATATGAAGATACCCTAAATCGGTTTATATGCAAACACGGGTCTAACGACTACAACCTCATTTCCCACAGACGATGCCAAATTGTTGTTATCTAAAATTGGATCTACTAGAGTAAGACATACCATCAAAGCATACACAACAGTCAAAATATTGAAAATAGAGATAAAGAGAGATAACACAAGTGGTTCGGCCATGAAAATGAGCATACGTTCACTATGGATCCTTATTCTCATTAGATTCATGTAATAATAAAAGTTTAGGGGGGCTTAGAGGCATATAAGAGGAGGGAAATAGGTTAAATGCTTACATGTTCGTTATAGTGGAGGTTGTGGCATTGTAGTGTAGACAGGAGGGAGGCTGCGACTACAGATGATTCAAGTTATCTAAAAAGATGACCAAAGTGTGGAATCCAATTTAGAGAGAAGCTGGAGAGAGTTGGGAAAAACTTTGTTATCCAGATCTTGCTTGTCAAATGAGGAGTTGAGGACCTCTATTTATAGTGCTTAGTGAGATCATCGCATTCAGTGTGCATATATGCCTTATGGATAAGTATTGTTGAGAGGCAATCTTTCTAAAAGGTGGACAATTGGTAGTCCATTGAAGATGTGTGAGGGTCCACGACATAGGTAGCTCGGGATGTGTAGAGGATGAGAGGTTGCGGCCTATCCAAGGCCTAGTTTTGTCCCTCTAATCCAGTCGTGTCTTAGGGTATGTGGCTTGTCTGTGCACTAGGCCATAGTTTTTAGTATATAAAGGGACAAATGGATTATAGTCTACGACCTGGTTATGTACCATTTTGTGGCCTCCTTTGTAGGTTAAGGCCTTTTGTCAACACTTGAGTATACCTTCATTGAGTTCGTCTATGTCGCGTGTCTTATGTCTACTGCTTGACAAATTTTGTGTAACACCTCGACCCGGATATATTGGTTACCCGTGAGTCAACTCGATCCTAACCGAGTGTTTGGTATGAAGTGCAATGGAACAACCTATATAATGTTCCTAGTCCAGTTCTATTTTAATTAACATTTCACTTGTTTAGCATGCGATTCCGATTTCATAATAAACTACGTGTGGGACCCTAGAGGAGCACCCAGAAGTCCAATTAAACCAAGCTACTAACGTAAAATAAATAAAGTACTTCCATGTACAATGCTCTTGAAATACGAAACTGCTACCAACCTGCCGTGACAAAGTGAGGGTGTGAGCCGATGCCCAGTGGGAATATACAAAACAGTATAGAAGTGAATGACAAAAAGAGACTCAACATGTTACAACTATGTATACATGCAACTTTCTTATATATATATGTACCTATATATATATAATTTAATGCATGAAATCATTTTACACAAAGGCGTTAGTTATCCGGGTTAATTCACCTTACTCTCATAAAAGAAGTTCTTGTTAATGCTTAACATTTATTCATTCATTTAACTCACGCAGTTAAATACTTAAACAGTTACACTTGTTCAACGGAAAATCTTGTCTTTACCGAAACTGCCCCTTTTTGCATAACTAAATAATATCAGTATTTTCATTGAAAGCACTAATTCAACACGTGCGACCACTACATTGGAAAATACTTATTTAACCTTTGGAAAACGTTTATGAACACACTATCATGTTAATTATGGGTTGAACCTATAAGGTTACTTAACTCATCCATTTAACCACTATACCTTACATATATCTTGATATGTTCCACATCTAGTTAACTTTTTCTCGGAATCATTCACGTTAACCACATACTTTAACGGGCTCCACACCGCTGGCTATATGCACCATATGGTCTGGCCAGTGATTTAGGTCTTTTCACCCAGGGGCTCCGGGCACTTCTTACTTACTTCCCGGTTACATCCGAGTCTTTATTTATGTGTTTAACATTTTACACATGTTCACATTATTCTGTTTCTTTACTTGCACCCGGTCGTAGCCAAAACGCAAACTTAACCGTTCATTTTTCCATTAACACTTGGAAAATTGTCTTCTTTCTCTTTTAAGTCCCTTATTCACACACACGTGATTTGTTGATCCGAGAAATTGGACACAAGTATACTCACATCAGCATATCAAGTGCAGAGTAAACATAAAGCAAGTAAAGACAGAGAAAACACAAGATATAGAGTGGTTTGGAAATTAAAATGAGCCTACGTCCACTTTGGTGACTCATTCTCATTATATGTGTTGTCGTACAGGTTTACAATGCCATAATAGGCGTATAATGTAGATGAGAAAGGAGAATACATGTCTGTAGTAGTTTCGAGAGAGCTGGTGAGATGACTGTCAGGTAGCCCCCAAGGTGTGTTGGGGGTATGTAGAGAGTTTAGCAGAGATTTTTCAAGTGTAGTGACTTTGGATCTAGAGATCAACACCCGAACCAAAACTTGGAACCTCGAGGTGTGGGCCTCTATTTATAAGAGGTGTATGTGTTGCGTCATTGTTATAAATGAGACGGATGCGGCTAGCAGAGTAGACAGGTTGGGGCCGCACCCTGTAATATGTAATGTTGAGGCATATAGAGGTAAGGCCGTGGTAATAATACTTTGGTGCATGCCTTCCAAGGATGTCACGGCAGGGGTATAATATTTGTTATATCAATAAGCCCCCAAGTCGTAGTGTCAAGAGGTGGCGATTAGGGTTGCGGCTGAGTAATCGTGTCTTCTGCTCACAAGTTGTCGCGACCAATTTAAATGTGATGCTTCATCTTCCCGTGTGGCCTTTTATATAAATGGGAACTGGTCGTGGCCTCCATTACATTTTCCAATTCCTTGAGAGCAAATCGAGAACAAACCCTTGTCATTTCCTTCTTCAAGTTTCCCGACGATCGTCAAGCGGTGTTGAGTGGTTGAGCAACTGATTTTCATCAACTTTCAGGTAATTGTCACACCAAATACCTCCTGAATAATCCTAGGATTCCAGTTTTATTATCTCTTCTTGATTTCTGTTTGTAAATTAACCATATGGATTAACGTCTTGCAAATGATCATAATAACTTACTTGATCCACATTGTTAATTCCATAATGACGTGAACTCATTTAAATCCTTTAATTTGCCTAGATCATAATAGAGAACTTGCTTGGAATTGAATGAATTTTTAATCAGTGGAGCGGATTATTAATCATCCATGTTGATTCAAGAAATAGAACTTGCTAGCTGGGCTTAGATTTTTAAAGCTTTTTGAATTCCTTGTACCCGTATAAGATCAAATTTGCTGCCTTTAGAGTTTCATAAGTTAAAAACATTCCACTATGTTCTTGATGTTCTTGAGCAAACCTTTCAAATTCTAGGGTTTTGATCTTTAGATTAGGCAACTTTCGTTATCAGCCAGTTTATGAGTCTGTCTGCGACATGTAGCATTTTGTTGTGTTAATTGGTTGCAGCATCATGACAACACTTGAATGATAATACTTCCCTTTTGACCTTAGGGTTCAGCCTTAAGCAATTTTTCCGCAGCTCTTTTACCGATAAACTGAAGGACTGCGGCATATAAGAACATACATAATGTCTTCTTTCCCAAAAATAACATGTCGCGGCAGTATTATGATCTCTAGGATTCTAAGACTAACACTTAGTGTAAGCTGTAATTATTGAAACTTATATTTAATCTTTCAAACTTGTGGTTATGTTTTTTTTTTGGTAACTAAATATATTGAAAAGAAAGAAATATACAAGGTGAAGAACACCAAGCCCAGAGGCTAGTAACCAGAAGGTGGGGCATACCCCCCCCCCCCCCCCCTCCCAACAAACATCAACAAAGGAAATCAAAAGAAACAAAACAACCCCAAAACATCAACAAGGTAAATCAAAAGAAAATAACATTAGAGATACAACATGGATTCAGGAATCCCCCATTGGTTGCAGACCATCCAATTGGTGTAGCTTCTGTTAGTGTTCTTCCAGGTACTGATCTTGATCTTCATCATATTATTAATCTCATTCATGAGCTGACCAGGAGTTCTATCCCCTCTGATGTGCAGCCTGCCATTCCTTTCCATCCAAATACAATAGATGGTGGTAGTGAAAGATAGAGTTCTGACTTTGTTGATGAGATTGTTGTTGTTAGCATACTCCACAGCCCTCTCTAGCTCTCTCTCCCAAGTCCCTAAATTCCTGTAGCATTGGTTTCTGCAAAGAACTTCCATCCACACCTCCTTAGTGTATGGGCAGTCAGCAAGTATGTGCGATAAAGTTTCAGCCCCATTAGTGCATAACATGCAATTATTGTTGTCCACTATCCCCCACTCCATCAATTTATCTTTGGTAATAAGACTTCTTTTGCAGACCAGCCAAGAGATGAAAGAGCATTTAGGTATGTTGGCACGGTTCCATACCAACCTATTCCATTCCACCTCATTGTTGTGACTGCAAATAGCCTTATAGGCAGATTGAATGGAGAATATCCCATTGGTAGAAGGAACCCAAGTTACCACATCCTCATGATGAGAAATAATTGGAAGAGCGGCATTCTGGATGTCATTAAGCTCCCACGTAACTGTGGAAGGCCACCTCCAATCCGTTCCTCTAATGAATTCAGCCACCTTGGCATAGGAGTTGCTGGCTGCATCATAAATGGTCCTATCCCCAAATAAAGGTTGTAGAGGCCCAAGAGGGTGCCAGTTATCATGCCAAATAAAAGTGTTATTACCATTACCAATGATAGACTTAATGAGAGGTCTGCTCTCCCTCCTCATTTTCAGAATTTTCTTCCATGTCCATGAGCAATCGCTAGGAATAGCAATCGCCCAGAAACTCCTTCTCTTGATTTTATACATGTGACACCATTTCACCCAAAGACTCTCTTTATTATTGCATATATTCCATATATGTTTCATCATAGCAGCCTTATTCCATTCTTCAATACATTTAATCCCCAACCCTCCCTCAGATTTAGGCTTACATACCTTACTCCAAGCCACTTTGGCCCCACTAGGCTTCAGGTCAGAACCATGCTAGATGAAGTCTCTAATCAGTTGGTCAATATCTTTAATGACTCCTTTGGGCATGATGAAAAGATTGGCCCAATACACCTGTATACTGAAAAGGATAGAGAGAGCAAACTGAAGTCTACCAGCATAGCTGAGCATCTTGTTGGTCCAATTTTTAATCCTCTATGTAAGTCTATTGATGAGATCCAAGCAGTCCTCCTTCCTAAGTCTCGTGGAGATCAAAGCCACCCCAAGGTAATTGAAAGGAGGCTTCTTTAATTGGAACCCAATTTTGTCAGCCAAAGCCTGAGCCTGAAGAACATCCATTCCCCCACAGTAAATGTTGCTTTTCTCCATGTTGGGACAAAGCCCAGAAAGAAGAGCAAACTCCTCAATAGTATGATTGATGCAGTTAATTTTCTGCTCATCCCCCCCACAAAATATCATCAGGTCATCAGCAAAGCATAGGTGGTTAAGACCAATTTCCTTACATTTAGGGTGGTATTTGAAATTCATGTTGTTGCAGTGTTGGTCCAGAAGACAGGAAAAACTCTCCATAGCCAGAAGAAAAAGACATAACTTGTGGTTTTGTTGTTCCTACCGCGGCCTTTAAGAAGCTTCTCTGACCATATTGGTTGTGGCACCTAACAGCATAGCTTCTCAGGCCTTTCTCAGCCATATGAGTTGGAATCCTGACGAATTTCAAAAGGACTTTTGGAACACACATTTTGGGTTTTCTCCTCCTGAAATTCCATCAGTGCATCCTCTAAAGACATTTGGGCCTTGCCTGCTCAAAGATTGCCCACATTACGTCGTTTTATACTCTGACTCTGCATACTCTACTTTTAGGGAGAATATTAAGGTTGTGGCAATGAAAGAAGAAACCAACTCCAGTAACACTCCTGTTGACAATGAGGCCACAATAGTTGGGCCTTCTGAGGCCAGGGACGCACCTGCAGGCCAATCTAATAGGGCAGACCCCCTGCAGCCTTAAACATCCGCGACATTTTGATTGCGGAATGGGTCAACCAAGTTGTTGAGGCATTTGAGTTTCCAGAAAATGTAATTTGCTCCGCATTCACGGAGCAGAGTCCATGCTCCATTATTACTGATGATGGGGCCTACTTCCCCCTCCACGCTTTCATATATGGGTTGCGGCTGCCCGTGCTAGTCCCAATTAGGAGAATTTTCAATGCAATGAAGTTAGTCCTAGCCCAATTAGATCCCAATGGTTGGAGGTAAATTCTTGCATCTGTAGTGTTGTGGAAGAATAAATTCAAGAGGGACATATCTCCCACGGAGTTCTTCCACTTTTACAGACCAAATGAGAACTCTGTAAAGCTTGCGTGGTATTACTACTTTGCCCTCCGCAAAAATGAGGAGGCCCTTTATAATAAAAGACCTTACAGTGTAAACAACTGGAAGGGTAAGTACTTTTATATTTCTAGAGAAGGGTGGGAGATCCACCCATATGAATCAGAGAGAGAGAAATCATACACGATGCCACAACAATGGGGACGCCCATCCAAGCTAGGTACATAAGACCACAGCCTTTGAAAATATGTCGCGTCCTATTTTTATAGTTTGTATTTGCCTTATTCCTTCTATTTTATTGTACTAGTATTACTCTTATGCAGCTCTTAACAACTTACACCTCAGTGACCGGAAGGAGAGAAGAGTAAGAAATGCCTTGAGCACCAAGGACAAGCTCATGCTTTAGGGAGTGAGTGATAACACCAGCTGCGAGATTTGTGATAATGGGACTGAAACCATCAACCACCTCATGACTGACTGCCCTTACTCTAAGGTGGTGTGGAACGAAATCCTCTACAGAAATTAGCAATATAGAGCAATGGGGACATGGCAGGATGAGGTCAATGATGCGATAAAGAATACTCAAGACAAGTCTTTCATGATTAAAATCAAATCATTGGCTTTCTCCACCACTGTGTACTACATCTGGAATGAAAGAAATAACAGGATCCATAGAAGAGGTTTTAGGAATCCTAATGAGCTGATTAAGGACATTGAATTCATGATTAGATGCAAAATTCTGACTTGGGGGAAATCTAGTAGAAATTACTACAACTTGATGGCTTGAAAATACTGGAACCTACCTGAATCCTCCTTAGAAAACTAGCTTAGTTGGTTGTGGTTGCGGTCTTTCTTTTTGTATGCTTATGCTTTGATGTTTGGGTATGCCCTCATCTTTTTGTTTAGCCCTCTTGGGCTTTAAGGGTCTGATCACCCTTTCTCCTGTATTTTTGTCTCTTATTTATATACACATTTTACTTACCAAAAAAAGACAAGAACTTATGCACTCTAGTTACTTCTGCTTCTATTTTTTATGGAGGCTACTTCACCAATAAATCCTTGCCAAAAGTGATGGCTACAGAAGGTAATAATCCATTTCTTTATTCATGTCGCGACAGCTATTTTTGAATATTTAATTTTTAATTTTGCTTCATTCCTTATTCAGGTGAGGAGATAAATATCAATTAGCTGAGATGGACGAGGATGCGGCTTCCCTCAATAATGCAGTTAGACAAAAGAAGAGAAAAAGGACCAAGTCCAAACGTCCTACCGTAGCCAATGTGGGTGACCAAACAGCCCCTATTACACAGACATTGCAGGTTGAGGAGTTTATTCCCCAGGAGACCTGAGAGCCATTATGATGATGATATTGGCAGCAACGTGTCCGCGACAAGCTTAATGCCAACTAAATATGAGTTGCAGCATAGTTGCATACCCTCTCAAACTACCACCTCTAATTCACCCTCTCCTCCAGTAATTATGGCTGTTAATACCAACTCGGCACCTCCTCAAAGTCGTGCCAATGTTGGCCTAGATGGTCGTTCGCGGCCTCAATTGTGGAGACCAGATCCTCAATCATCTTGGGATATAACGGCCACGACGGTCCACAGGATGTGAAAGGTTCCTGACAAACATGGACCTGGACCACCTGGTGGAGGAGGACCATGAGCATCTTAAAGAATATGCTCTCCATATCCTGTTGAGGGTAAGGGCAACATCACTTTCAAACATTTTTCCTTTTGTAGCTCATATTTTGTTTCTAACCTTCAATTTCTTTACAGGCTACAAACGTTGTGATGTCCCCGAGGCTCAAGTATGAAGGCCTTTACAAACTGAAGGAGGTCATGGAGAGGGTGAATTCAACTGACTTAGAGAATGCCAAGAAGTCTTCATTTAAGGCAGGCAAACAGTTTGATGTCGCGGCACTCCAAGCAGCTCAGATGGACCTTAAAGCTGCAGTCAAGGCCAAGAATGATGCTGAGGTTAAGTTGACAATGGCCACGGCATCTCTTGAAATGGATCAAACTAAGGCTGCGGATGCCATCAAATATGCCTTCACTCTTGAGATAGAGATGAAGGAGCTCCAAGAGAAATATAGCCAAAAGGAGACAGAACATGCCGTAGCCATCACACAGATGGAGGAGTCGCACTCGATAGCCTTTAAGCAGGCCGTATAAGATGTTATGGGCGACTATAAAAAGTCCAGGGATTTTTTCATCGCCGATAATAAGGCATACATCCACGGCTACCAGTAGTTGAGATATATAGGGTCACCAAAAGATTTCCAGATGCCAAGGACCAAATCATGTCCTGAAGTGTTGGTGATGATGAACACAATGCCTGTGTAGCTGAGATGAAGGCTGTGACAAAGGAGAGGGCTCGGAAGCTGTTGGAGGAGGCTACAATAGAGGATGAGGAGACGGAGACGGATGCAGAAGGTGAAGATGGAGATGATGAAGACGATGTTGCGTCTTAGATTTAGGTCTTTGTTACCTTATGTAATGTTCACAGGGTTGTGACCTTTTTTTATTTAAACTTCATTAAAGGCTGCGACCGTTTGTCTGTAATTTTAACCAAGGCTGAGACCTTTATTCTCATTTTTTCTTTCTTAAATGCTCATTTGTTTATTCCTCTACTGTTTGCTTATTTATTTGAATGGACGATGTCTCCATATATGTATGATTACTTGAATGAACAACTTGCAAAAATGTTTCTTCAATAACTGTAATGTGGATATAAGGTCGCGGTAACACCTCCTCAAAATAGGTTGCGACCTGTTACATTTTGCCTTGAGATTTTTCAAATTTTCCACTCTATATTTGTGCCTATCATCTCCCAAGCCGCGATGCCAAAGAAAAATGGCCTTGGGGCTGCATCTTAACTTCTTTGGCCTCTTGGTTAACTTTTCCATCATTTTATATCGTCTTGGTAGCAATTCAGAGGCTGCGCCTGGTTTGCTAGCCTTCCGCGGCATTTGAGCAATTCAGATCCAACATACTTGTAGATTTCCCATGCTTTAGGACTGTTGTAGGTATTGAATGTGGTCACGGCCTTGAAATTTACGTCGTCATCTTTTCAAGCTATATAGCTTTAACTCATAGGTGTTTGTGTCCTATAAGTGTTCTTGAGTTCTGTCGCGATCTTTGCCCAAGTTCCTTTGGTTCTAGAATCCATCTATGTTTTGTTGTAACCTTTTTATTAAGGACGTGGTCTTTGAAACTTGTGAATCCCTTCCATTTCGTTCATGGTGGTCGTGGTCCTCTAACTATGGACATTTCTCTACTTTTACAAGTTACTGCAGCAGCCTTATGGATTGGATAACTTGGGAGTACTCAAAGGATTTCTTAATAAGGCATCTTGGTGTTCCTCCTCCCGCGATGTTAAACATAAACCCCTTAAAAATCAGGGGGCTGGTAAATTAAAAGAGTGTCCAACCTATATTCACGTTGATTCTGAGTTCGCGAAGTCTTCTGGCTGTAGGGTTAGGGCTGCAGAGGATAGCCACAAAGTTGAGGAGGATACTGGCTCTACAAATAATCAAATGCCAGTTGAGAGAACGCTCGTGGATCCCATTGGGTAAGTTTATACTGTGCAAGTAAGGAATACTGGAGTTAGGTTGTCCAGCCATGGTACTGAGACAACAAGGGATCCTATAGCCCTCAATTATCCTTGTATAATGAACGAGGGGTGTTTAGCTCAGCTGGTTGAGGCTTGCGAATTCCCCGAGGTGACCATCCGTACGTTTCCTTTTGCAAACCAATGATCATGTTTCGCGATTCTTAATGGAGTCTGGTTCCCTTTGCACGCCTTCCTCTTAGACTGCGACTTTCAATGCCAGTTCCCGTGAGGAAGATTTTGAAAGTGATAAATCTATCCCAAGCCAAGTTGAACCTAATGGGTGGAGGGAAATCTTGGCGGGTTTGGTGGTTTGGCAGAATAAATTCTCGAAGGACATTAGGTCACGAAGTTCTTCGATTTTTACTGACATTTGTGGTATTACTACATGGGTTGGTAGAATGATAATTGGTATCTCATGAGAGGACGACCTTCCAGTACCAAAAACTAGAAAGGAAAATAATCTATTTATTTCTAGGGACAAGTGGGAGACACACGCTGAGGAGAGAGAGAGAGAGAGCACATAGGGTTCTGCAGTCCTGGGGACAGCCCCCTGTGGAAGGTTAAACAAATTGCATAATAAGGCTGTGGCATTTAGTTTTCATTCTTGAAATAATATTGACGTCAATTATTTTTGCAGTCTGTGCAGGTTTGGCCCCAACAGAGCGTCAAGGAAAGAGGATTGAGGCTGCAATCTTAATTCCTGACAATAAAAAGTACTTTGCTACGGTGGTTACTCTTAGGACCTTATACGGGCTTGGATATTATACTCCCCATGTTGCACTTATGAGGCAAGCACTAGAAGGTAATAAATTTTTACTTCATAGTCTGCGCCCTATTTTGCTACTTTTAATTTTCAGCTTCTCGCTTGAACTTTTTCTTTGTTTGCCAACTCTTGTACGCGTGCCTCTACGGACGGACATCCGGTAATGGAGATTGATAGGGAATTGCTCCTTTATAAATAGGACGAGCTGGGAGGGGATATCCAAGCTTTTAATCAAGCTCCGCGAAAGGTAAAGGGTAAAAAGAGAAAGAGGCCAACGAACAAAGGTGTTGCTCCGGTAGCTGACGTCCTTATTGGGACCCAAAATGAGGTTGCAGATGGTGATTTAAACATACCACTTTTTGATAATGTCGCGGTCAACGTATTAAATGTAGGATTAGTTTTCCCCACTTTTGGGGAGAAAAATAAAGAATCGATAAACTCTGGCCATATCACCATCACAGAGTCGCCCCGTATGTTCCATCGGACATAAATGCTCTAACTCCACAAATTAAAACCTTTACTTCTACTTCTTATCCACAACCTTATATAAGGAAAGCGAACCCAACTTTTCCATGGGATACTACTAGTACCGCAGTCCCATTGGCGAGTGGGGTTGCTAATTCTGCTAACCTCAAATGTTTGTATGAGGAAGATGCCGAGGATTTGTAGGAAAACCAGCACCATTGCGTTCTTAGGGTAAGTTTGCGTATACATCCATGACTTTTTCCCATATTGACTACTTTGACTAACCTCTTATGTTTTCTTTTTTCCAAATTACTGCGGCTGCTATAAGACAGAGGGGCAAATATGAATACCTCTATGTTCTGCATAAGGCCAAGGACTCTACACATCTGCTTGAAATGGAAAAAAAGACAAGACATCTTCTTTCAAATCTAGGAAGGCATCTGCGACATCTTCTTTTAAAGCTGCTTGACTTCCGGTGGAAGCTTCTGACAAGGCCAAAAATAAGGTCAAGGATAATTTTAAGCAGGCAGCGAACACTCTAAAGGTTTCTAAGGTGAAGTGTCTAGAGGTTGCAAAACAGGTCGCAACCATCCAAAATAAGGCTTAAGTATTGAGGTCCAACTTGCCTCTTTATCTAAAAGTCATACCTTGGCCATGCAAAAAGTTATTAATGAACATGCCACGTTTATCCAGAAGATGATGAACATGCTGAGACATTAAAGAAAACTACCGAGGACGTCATGGCTAATTTCAAGACTCCATAGACTTTTTTATTGGCCAGAACAAAGCGTACATTCGTGGCGATAAGGAGATGAGGCACAGCATTGACAAAATCTATCCTGAGGCTAAGGAAACCATATTTTCCTGGATATTTACTGATACCCAGTGTGCGAAGGATATGAAAGAGGTTGATGCCAGGAAGCAGAAAGAGGAGATCGTAACTGTAGCACTTGAAGCTGAGAAACTAAAACTAGCTTGGAGGATGAAGATGGTGATGATTAAGGGGGCATTGAGTCTTAGGCTTATCCCACTATATTATTTCACATTTTGATTGTAACCATTTTGTGATAAAATAATGTTTACATCGAACTCTGATTCATTGGAATGAATTTTTAATTTTGTAGCCTTGTGTGCATATGGCTTTGCATATTTCATCTTTAAACTGCAAATTATATGCTAGACTTGCTTGCTCTTTAGTCTTCAGTGACTTGTATGTCTGGTTATCTTCACACTATAGCATTACTATAATTATAGTTTGATTGATTATAATCGCAGCTTTATACCATGAACTACATTTAGTTTAACTGCTATGCTTGATTGTGGCCCTGGACTTAGTAATAAAATGTCTCTTTAGATAGTATCTATGGCCTAAGGGGTACAATGGCCCCAAAGGCTTCAGATATGGTTGTCTTCCTAGGCTTGTTATGTCCAATGGCTTCAAATAACACTCCATGAACCTAAGGGGTATAGTGGCCCCAAATGCTTTAGAGAATCCTCCGCGGTCCTGAGGGGTAAAGTGGCCCTCTAACCCTTTGGTCATGATTGCGGCCTTTACAAATGTGATCTTAATTTCATTGTAGTTGTAGCCTTAGTAATGTGATCTTTTCCAAAGGCTTCAGATAATACTCTGCAGACCTACGGGGCGGCGTAGTGGCCTTAAATGCTTTAGAGAATACTTTGCGAACCTGAGGCGTACAGTAACCCCTAAGGCATTGGGCATGATGCTTTTCAATAGTTGTGAACGTTAGGATGATGTCTTTAACTTCTGTGGTCTTTCATTGCTACCACGGTCTTCAAGCTTTTTAAGTCTTTAAAGAATGTTGAGGTAGTATTTAGGAGTGTCCCAAGCTACTGAGGCTATGTTTTATAAACTCCCCAAGGCTTCTGAGGTTGTGTTTTACAGACCCCTAGGCTTAATTGTGTTATTTCAAAGTCGGCCCCAAATCTTTGATAAAAGACTCACTCCAATCAGGGAACCATCATTATAGAGAATCTGACCATAACCATTAGCACGAGGTTCTTACTAGTTGGTATCTCAGTGCGGACTAAATCTAATTTCTTATGACTTAGGTTTTTCTATTGAAGTTGAATCTGATTGTCTTTCATCTTCAAGGTTTATGGGCACCTCTGCCTCCGCGACCGTTGATATGGTTATTAGGCATTCCTTCCTCCCTGGTCGCGATCTTCTTTCTCTGAGGTTTTCAGGCACCTCTGCCTCCGCGATCGTTGATAGGGTTATTAGGTATTTCTGACTCCCTAGTCGCGATCTTCTTGCTCTCAGGTTTTTGGGTACATCTGCCTCCGCGTCCGTTGATAGGGTTATTATGCAATTCGGTCTCCCTGGTCGCGATCTTCTCGTGATCTTAAGAACCATTGCCTTAGTTGTTGTCTTAAGGTGTGATTGTTGATGGTTTTTTAGTTAAACCCGTTGAACAAGAATTTACAAAGTCATTAAAGTAAAATTCTAACTTTTCGTTGATATATAAGCTTAGAGAGTATAAATTAGATTTTTCTAGCCATACTATTATGGCTTTACAGTGATTGCAAAAGTATAAAATAAACAAAATTCTCCCATAAAACTTTCGGAGGGATCCAATTGCATTATGTTCAGTCAAAATTTATAGCCTTTGTGAATCATTATAGCAATCCTTGTCTGACAAGCCTCTCGACCTCATTCTTTAGGCTTAGGAACTTGTTAGTCGTGTGGAAAATGTCATTACAAAAATCACACCGCTTTATTTTATCTCTCTTATGAGCATGAGATTTCAGCTTCCATGTCCATTTTAGGAGGTTCTCTCCTTTGATGATGGCCAAAATAGTTTCCAGGTCGCAGTTCATAAGCGTAAACTCCTCATACGACCTTTCTAGACATTCTTCATGCTTCCTCTTCTTTTCGTCCACTGATTCTGTCGTAGTCTTCCTCTTAGAGGGTGTGGACACAGTCTTTGCCTTCAGATCTTTGGCCTTCAATGTGTTAAGGAAGGATACAGGCTCAAGTATAGGCATTCTCTACCTAGGAGGTTGATTTAGCCCTAAAGTGAGGCCAGACCCTCATACAGATGGTTAATGCACCTCATTAAGTGGGCCACAACTTCAGTCTATTTGGGGCCTAATCCTGAGTTTCCTTCCATGATCATTCTTTTTAAATCATTAGTTCTTTAGAAAATATTTTCTCCAAGATGGACTAAACACAGTGAGAAACTCAATGGTCATAGAGTAAGCATAGTCAAACATTGAGCATATTGTAACAATGGGATGTGATTCAACACGAATATTGTATTTTTCACCCCTTATACTTATGCATTTTATTCTCCTCGGGTACCTTAATTCCTATATTTATGCTTGTTAACCAGATAACCTCCGTTTTATATGTTTACATGCTATATGACGTATAACTGAGTTTTTGTAGGTATTAAAGTGCTTAGCGTGAAGCTTGATCGCTTTTCGAAAATGTTTCGTTAAAGATTGCAGCTTCGGGGGTATTTTGGTAATTCCAGCATTCGGATTTTGATCCCAAACTCTGCAGGAAAGTTGAATCCCTTTGATTTCTCTTTGCAGGGCCGCTAACGGTGCATGATTCTAATGTATAATGAGGGAGTTATGGCATTTTAAGGATGATTTTATCTTCAAAATCACACTCAAGGTCACATTCAGGGGCATTTTAGTCATTTTATAATTTAGTTTTTCGGCCTAATGTCTTCTTGGATGTTATAACCCTTTGAGTATCTTCTCTTAGCCTCCGCCCGTGCCTAATTCCGAGTTATAACGAAGAAGTTACGACATTTTTTGTAAAGTTGGACAAAGCTGAGATTTTGGACTGGTGCGAATCGATTCGCACCTATGCGAATCGATTGGGCGGAATGTCCGCAAATTTCATTTTTTAAGTTAGTTTTTGGTTGGGTATATGTATATAAACATTCTTTTAAGTTGGGAGATCATTTTCTAGACTTCATATAATTCATTTTAGGTTAGATTTTTGGGGATTTTGGGGGGAGCTTTCCCTCTCCTCTCTCTTTGGGTTTAAACCCACTTTGTAAGTACTATTCATTATCTCTTTCACTTAATTAAAGTTGTATTTGCTTGTTTATGCTTTGTTCTCTAGATTTCATGCTTTGTAGTTACTTTTATTGCTTAGTTAATTAGTTGTTGGTAGTTTAATTCTTGTTTTCTTTATTAATTAGTTACGTTAACCACGTCTAATACGTAGTTAAATAGGGTTTGGATCGTGTGACCGCCATTGATGGGCGTCGAGCTCCGAAAATTAGGTTTCGTGTAAAATCACATGTAATTGAAACCACGTGTATTAAAATGAAATTATTATGCATTTAACTTTCTTTGTCACGCAACGTTAGTGTTTGTAGCGATAATTCGATTTTAAGACACGTGTGACCATTTTGAATTAAATGTTTTATCTCGCAACTTTGTGTTAAATTTCTTCTTGCGTGATTTTTATGATTAACTAAAAATGCTCGGTTAAATATTTTCGAACCGAAATTCTAATTATTAGTTGTTTAGCCCATGGCGAGGACGCTATCCCGACTCTCGTTTTATTAATATTGTTTAGACTTAACATATTATTTTTCCTTTTTCACCATAACACCCTATCACCTTTTACACTTTTATTTTTGAAGTAGTAAAATAATTAAAATCTAAAATTCAATCACTCCTTGTGGATTCTCAATACCCGACTTACCGATGTACTTGCTTCTCAAGTGTAGTCATAGTTTAGGTTTTTTGCATTGAGTCACCAAACCGATAACAATGATTTGCCTATTACACGACACATGGTTCACGCTCGATCAAAAATGGCGCCGTTGCCGGGGATTGTGTTTTAGTTCGCAATTGTTTTATTATTTCATAGTATTTTTTTCTTTTGTATTTGTATTCTTTGTTTTAACCTTTTTTGTAGGATAGAATATTTGAGCACTAAGAAATTTGGATTCGCGGTTTCTCACTTTCTTGCTCGAATTCTTCATCTACACACAATGAGGGAATCATGTCCTACTATTATAATAATTACGGTTATTCTAATGATTCTTACTTTGGGGATAGTTTTCAAGTTTTCCATTTTCAAGATTTTTTTAAGAATGAAAGACTTGAAAACATTTATCGGAATGCAAATCTTTTTTGGGAGCTTGAGTTGGATTCATTATTCGAATCCAATGATGATTTTTATTCCGATAATTTTGAAGACGAGTTTCAACCAAATGAGGAGTCCGAGGCTCTTGAGCCGAGGAAGCCTACTTTGGAAGAAACTTTTCTTCTTTACTCCCAAAGTTTGGAAAGCCTTAATGGTACTGGATTAAGACTTGAATCACTTTGCAATGAGATGGATTCTTATGTGCAAAACAACAAGGTGGAAACTTGTGTTTCACCTCAATTTTTCAAAGAATTTCTCATCGAATGTGAATCTTTCTCCCCTGAAATTCAATCTCCTTCCGACGATATGTTGACTGAGATTGAATTTAGTTCATCACCATATTTGTTTTTCGTTATTGAACCATTAGAATTACCGGTTGATTCCTATGAGTCGGTAGAAATTCTTAAAAATTCTACACCTTTTGCCGATGAGGACTCTTTGTCGAACTTGTTTTCTAAGATGGATGTTTCCCCCATGTGTGCACCACCTCCCACTCCAACTGAAAATTCTTGGGGAGATGAATTTATTTTTCTTGGATCTCAATTGTACCTTTCCCCCTTATTATCCAAACCACCCATCGTCCGCCCAAAATTTTTAATTGGCGACGGTTTACTTTTTTCACCACCCGCATGCCTTTCGTCATTCAAACGGAAATTTTATCTTCCGGGAGGCATGTTTGCTTTGGAGGGTCCACCGTTGATCTTTCAAAGTCAAATCCCTTTTTGGGTGGACCCTCAACTATTTAGACTTCTAGTGTATAGTTAGTGTGTAGTCTAAATAGTAGGTTGTAAATACTTAGCTTTTTATTTTTATTTTTTTTATTTTCTTTGTTTAGATTTTCTTTCCTTTTTAATTTAGTCTATTGTAATCAGTTAAACTTTTTGTTATTGCTTTTTGTTATGCTCGATACTAACTTGTTTTGCAGATTCTTTGGACTCGTACTCAACGAGGATCACTCCAATTTTGGGTAAATATCATTCTTTTCCTATCTTTGTGTTGTGTTCTTAATGCACATTGAGGACAATGCAACATTTAAGTTAGGGGGCGTGGGATATTCTATCCATTTTTTTGTTTTGTCCATTGATTTTATCACATGTTACCTAAGTACGATTTCTTAGAAAAAATTGAAAATTTCAAAAATATTTTCTTTCTTTTTTCTCCTTTGTTGGGCTTTTGACTTTGTTTTCGATGATAAATTTCAATACTTGTTCGATTCAATAGACAATTCAATGATGCATGTTCTCGATTTTAGAAGTTATTAGACTTTAGTCCTCAAATCATTGATATTAGGAATACCTTCATGAATTAAACTTTATCCCATGAGCACATGCACTTTTCTTGTTATATTGATTTGATTTAAGATTTTTATAACTCAGTATTCTTTTGTTGCATTGTATATACTTACACTGAATTAGCTTTGTACCTTTCATCGTTTGTCAGTGTATACACTTTTCTTTCCTCTTTGAAAAATCTGAATTCGTCGGTAATCTCTCTATTCTTTCATTGATCGTTCATTAATTGAGTTTATATCTTGAAATTTGTTACTTGAGCAAGATTTCATATATTGTTTTGACTCGAGAATTTCATAAACTTTATGAAATGATCATAGGCAATCTTTGTTATATCACCATTATTAGCCTTAACCTCGCCTTATATATTTTCCCTAGTTAACCCCTTTGAGCCTAAATATAGCCTTTCATTTTATTACCCAAGATTAGATAACCCACTCCACATCGGAGTTATAAACCATACATATTACTTTCCATACCTTTGTTTGGAATGATACTTGGGATATAATGATGTTGTGTAATGTGGTTGCAATTTAAGCATATGAAAAGAGTGAGAAAAGAAAAGAAAGTAGTGAAAAAGAAAAGAAAAAGCAAAAAGCAAAAGAAAAGAAAAGAAAAACATGAGAAAAAGAAGAAGAAAAAAGAGAAATTTTTTTATATGTTGTGTATGTATAGTCCAATAATCCTTGTTGCTCTCTAATTGTTAAATTTAATGCTTGATTATGGAACTTGTTTTCCATTTTTGTTATTGCCAGCATTCTTACCATTATTCTAAGTTTTCATTCCGAACACTTTGAATACATACAAAAAGGGGTATTTATTATCGAACCCGTTCGTCTGTCTATAAAAAATGATGGAAAATTTATTATGTATCAAACCATAGGTATTTCATTGGTTCATAAGAGTAAGCACCAAAGTAATCAAAGATACCGAGAACAAAGATATGTTGATAAGAATAATTTTGATGAATCCACTCGAAGACATCAAAGAATAACGGAAAATAGAGATAAAAATGATTATGATTTGCTTGTTCCTGAAAATATTTTCTCGTCTAGACGTCGTAGAGAATTTAGAATTCTAATTTCTTTCAATTTAAAGAATAGGAATGGTGTGGATAAAAATCCAGTATTTTGCAACGAAAATAACATAAAAAAATGGGGTCAATTTTTGGATGAAAGTAAACATCTTGATAGAGATAAAAATGAATTAATTAAATTAAAGTTCTTTCTTTGGCCTAATTATCGATTAGAAGATTTAGCTTGTATGAATCGCTATTGGTTTGATACCAATAATGGCAGCCGTTTCAGTATGTTAAGGATATATATGTATCCGCGATCAAAAATCCGTTGATGAAAAATTTTTCATCGATATTCTGTACCAGATATGGTATATGAAAGCAAACGTTTCGTACCTTAGCCTAGCCTACATAATAACCCTATTCAAGTCCTATGTGATCTTAAGGTGAATTTAATTTAAAAGTTTAAATATTTTTGATAATATGTAAAAATGCATTTCGCCTCTTTTAATGTGCGATCCTTCATTGAGATTACAAGTTTTTCATTTCCTATATAACGTTCTTCATTTGTGACACGTGTGCGGCCTAGTTTCCATTTACATTTACTCTTTATGTCCGCATGTTCCGTGTATTACCTCCCCTTTCATAGTGATTTCATTTGTTGAGTGTGATATCCGGTGAGGATTGATATATGCATGCTTTTTTTTGGAAGTTTTGTGTATATATGAAACTGAAATAATTACAAAGGAATTAAGCAAAACACCCAGGGGCATTCCAAAAAGGCATAGCAACCACAAGAAAAAAAGCAAACAAGCAATCTAAACTTGGCCACAAAAGGCAAGAAGCCAAAACAAAGGAACACACGCTACGTGTCATCAATGTAGCTATCAGGCAGACCCCAATTCATACATGTCATCCAATTGGTATAGTTCCTCCTGGATCTACCCCATTGCCCAACTTTTGCCTTGATCATATCTTCAATATCTTTCATGAGAGAGACAAAATCATGAGACACTCTTCTTATGCATCTTCCATTCCTCTCCATCCAAATACAGTAGGTGGTGATAGAAAAAGACATGCATCTAATCATATTGATGAAGGTTTCCCCCCTATAGTGCTGAATGGCATGCTCCAAGTCATCCCCCTAACAAAAAACATCTTTGTAATACCCCGTATTTTTATGACTTTTAAATTAGGGATTTATTAAATTTAATTGAGATAAATTAATTTAATATAATCCGAAGTTTAATTTATATATTTACTAGTGTGGCGAGAGTTAGTAATTATTGGGAATTTGTCGAATATTACTTAATGAGTAAAATAATATATAGAATTGAATTTATAAAAAATTGTGGCGAGTAAATAATACGGCACTTATGGAAAATTTAGTCGGGATGCGCATGTGTCGTGTCGGGATAAAATTATTATAATAAAAGTGAATAAATTATAAGTCGCTCGTATAGTCATTTTGAGTGCTCCAAAGTATCCAGACGGGTCGAGATAGTCAGAAAAGCATACCCGCATGTTTAGTATGGGTCTCGGGACGTTTTTAGACCTAACCGACAATCCGAGAGGGCGTTTTAGTAATTAGTCATTTTTAGGCTTAATGATGGACGAAAATAGTAGGTTTATATCTGATGATTTTAGAGTCCTCGAGGTTAGGGAGTTAGAAAGTTACAGAGTGGCTAAGTTAGAGAAAAGAGGGAGACCTTCCAATGAGGAGAACCACCAATTCACGACTTTTATTACCGGATTCCACCACCGTCGCGTAGATCGGGAAATAACGATCGCAGCTATATCCCTTAACACCTGGAAATCAGACTTCCATATCCAAGGCAAGTATCTATCTTGCTGATTCCTAGTTAATATTTGACCCATGTTAGATTAGGAATGGTGATTGAAGAAATTTATGATTTTGGAAATTTAAATCGCATATTTTAGGAGGAATGCATGTAGTCTGGAACCCTTGACATATGTAGAGGATCACCCACGAATTTGTAATGATTAAATAGAAAGAAATCTGAAAAAAGATTGAGAATATTGGAATTTATGATAAAACTATGGTTCTTGATAATTCTACTGAATTTGTCCCTTTAAATCCAAGCCTTTGATGAATCCGTACATGTTTTACATAGGAAATCATGTAGATATGTTGATATAACTCTTGGTTTAATTGTTTGGGAGTTTGGGATGAATTAAGCATGATTTAGAGGTTGAAATGTGATGAAACCCGTAGGTTGGAAGAGAAGAATCTCGACAAGAACTGCCCGATCAATCGATCGACTCAAGAATGTCGATCGATCGATCAACCTCCTTCATCAATCGATCGACCCCTCCTGGAAACTGAATGTTTTTCCTCTTTTGTTTAATTCGGATAAAATGCGTATGAGCCCTTGAATATCATTTAAAGATCATAATGGGCCATGAAGAGGACCAGTTGGGTCTAAGTAGGTTCCGTTGAATATAATTTTTATACGGGATGTAACGGTGGGATAACAGGGGTATGACACATATTAGAAATCGTGCGTACGTTGACTAAGGAATTGAGAGATTCATGAAGGACTTAGTCCAGTATGTTAGTGAGGGTGTACCTACTCAATTTACCTTTAGGAAGAGAGAATACTTCTAGGGATGAGAAGTAATTATGAAATGATGATAATTAAGGATAAAAAGAAATGGGTTGATTAGACGTAGGAATTGGGGTGAATTATACTACGTAAGGTTAAAAATATTTTTATGGATCGTGAGCGAACCTAATTGAAAAATGTGAATATTTATATATATGACCAAGTGCTTGTGTACATATATTGAATGTATATATTTGTGTATAATCATACCCGCACTACTTGCTATCACAAAGGCTGTCGCGCTGGGACAGTCTTATCTCGATGGGACCTTTATGTGGGATATTGACTTGTACCCTAGAACATAGGATTCCTTGGTACAGGATATCTGAGAAACCTAAGAGATGTGAGGGGTATGTGCTTACCTTTTAGTGACTTGGAACTATGCTTCGCCTCCATTTTGTGTGTATTGTGTTAATACAGTTTGAGAGTGATTCTGAACTAGTATTTCCCTTGGTACGAGAGATACGGAGACTTGATAGCAGAGTATGCCAGCACCATATATTTTATGTTGGGTGCCGATAGTATATATATTATATGAGTGATTAATATATATACGTATATATGGAATTCTTCTACTATGCGTATAAGTAGATAAATATAAAATAAATGCTCCAAAATTGTAGTAAGTGTTCGGGAACTTCACAACGGTATTGAGAAATACATAATCGACGTAAGTAATTGTTAAGAAATCGACCTCTAAATTAAAATCATAGACTTGTGACCTCACGAAATAGAATTTATAGGAGATGAATTAGACAAACTTATGAGGCATTTTAGTAGCACGGTAGGCATGCACACTAGATGAGAGGTGAGAATTCTCAAGAGAGTGTTGTGTACTAACATGGTTGAGAGCTTCTCTCTCTAGGGTTTGGTTGCATCTGATTTCCAGCCGCCTCCCCCTCTCTTGTTCCTCCCTCTTCTTTGTGTCGTCCCCACCCCATTCTACGTTGAGGAACCTTGCAAATCATGTCGCCATCTCCTTGTGTACGCCTCATGTCAGACTGGTTTGGGAGTTTTTTCCTTATTTGATGACGGGTATGGCCCCTCACTTCATATCTTCTGGATGTTGGTTCCCATCCTAAGCCACTTGGTCGCCATCTTTATGGGAAGCTTCATGTCAGACCAATGTGGATGGCTTCCATATCTAGAAGTTCCCTAATTTGTGGGGTCGGTCGGAACTTTGATCGGATTTTTGACCCCGGTGATGGCACCTAGATTGAGACCCAGCGGTGTCAGGCCCCTATTATCCTTACCATCAAATCCCTCCTATGGCCGCTATTTTTCCTGTTTGCTTCATGTAAGGTTGATGGATACGATTTTTCTGGTGTATGGATGACTCGTTCGCTTGACACTCTGGTGAGGAACTGGCTTTGTGGGAATCGGTTTGGGGTTTGGGTGACGCTGGCGTTTGGTGGGGTTATGGTTCGCCCTCCCCATGTTTTTGTTTGTTTCATTTTTGTTGGCGATTGCTTGTGGTGGCTTCCAATTTGTGCGCAGGTGGACGGTGGGCGGTGTTTTTCCGGGTTACTTTGTGGCTTGGATGAGGGGTTTCTGTGTCTTGGCTAACGCCGGCACTGGAATGGTGGTAATTTCCGTTTGCAGTTCGTTTGTTCTAGACGACGCTGTGATGTGGTGGCTTTACCGCAGTCGTGGTTGCCTTGCGTTGGCAACGGGTGATGTTGACAACGAATGACGGTCTTCTTGCCGTCGTGCTACGGGTGTATACCCGGTGATTGTGGGGTTTGGGCCAACATGGGTTTGGGCCTGGATCTACTTTGGTGTGTCCATTGTTGGGACGTTTTTGGGTTACCCTTTTGGGGCTTTGTTTAATTGGGATGCCCTTATTGGGCTTTGTTTTTATTGTGTTAGTGTTGGTTGTTTATGTCGGTGGGGTATGCCCCACCATGTTTTATTTTTGCTTGCCTTTGGGGTATGCCCCGTGGCTTCTTTGTTTTGAGGTTTTCCTCTTTGTTACTTGTAAAGTGCTCGGTTACTGTTCTATATAATCACATAATTTTCCCAAAAAAAAAAATACGTGCTAAAATATTTTTAAAATTGTTTTACACTCGGGCTCTGACCCGTTTCCTATTATTTTATCTCTCTTGTGTATATATATATATATATTACAGGCGCTCAACCACAGGGGCGCCAGGCGTTGCTTCTTTGGATTGGACGTGCTGCAGCTTGTGTGGGAGTTGCAGTAGACGCTTCCTCTTTTTGGCTCCTCAGATTCCTATTTAGTTCCTTAGTTAGGGCATGCGTCGCCCATTTCCAAACTTTTGTTTAGACTTGATGGGGATTTCATACACTTCTATTATTTCAGTATTTGTTCTTATTTGGGATTATTTTATCTATCACATTGTCAGTGGTTGTGGTCATTTATTTGGATTTGAGTAATCTAGTTGGCATGTTTCATTGGATGATTGGTATCTTCATCAACTGTGATTATCATTAACTGATTTACACTTAAAAAGGTTTTTACAACGAAAATTTAATAAATAAAATAATTTAAGTTGTTTTGACACTTAGCTTAATTATTTAGGGTGATTAAAACTGAAATATTGTTTTTGGCAGTGATACTAAGAACAAACCACACCGTTCACCTTGATTTTTAATTTAATAAAGGATTGATCACCCGGTACTTAATTAGGTGGGGTGTTACCGGTGGTATCAGAGCATCAGGTTCAAGTGTCCTTTAGGATCTGTATGGCTTATTGTGCTTTTAACTTAGCATCCTTGATATAGAGCCCTATTTTAAGACTGTTATATTCTTGTTTATACGACTTACGTCCTCAGCTATTCGAGATTGTTAATAAATTGTAGACTAATAAACTTCCTTCTCGTTTCAGATGCCTCCGAGACGAGTACCCCGAGACAGGAATGCCCAGCCCGAGCAGCCAGTAGCTCCCGCTCAGGGAATGATGAACACAACAGAAGTAGCCGCCATAGTTGCTCAGGCAGTGAATGTTGTATTAACAGGGGTATAGTAGGCTCCACCCCAGGTTCAGGTAGTAGCGCCAGTGCCATCACAACTTCCCACGACATGGGAACGGGCCTGGGTTGCCTTTCAGAAGACACATCCCCCACAGTTCTCGGGTGGTTCGGACATCGTGATCACCAGCCAATGGAAGAAGGATATCCAGAGGCATCTGTGCATGTATGAGTTCACTAACATGCAGAGACAGTTACTGACTTCCTTCAAGCTAGTGGGGGCCACTTTGCAGCGGTGGGAGTCCACCACCACCTTCGAGGAGAGGGACAGCATGTCGATTCAGTCATTTTGGGTGCGATTTGATCGCAAATATTTCCCATCCATCGTGCAGACTGAGATGAGACGGAGGTTACTGAATCTTAAGTAGGAGAGTATAACCGTTGTTGAATATGAGGATGAGTTCATGAGATTTCTCACTATAGTAGCAGATGAGGCACCCACTGAGGAGAAGAAGATATTGCTATTTTTAGATGGATTGGCCTAGAGGATTCGTCAGCACCTCATAGGTAATCTATCGTTGGGTACCTACACTGACGTACTCAATGCCGCTCTGTTGCACCGTCAGGATCACCGCTTCCATCAGCAGGGGAGAAAATGAGCAGGGGAGTCCAACCAGTAGGGACAGACTGGAGGTAGTGGTGCCGGTGGAGCACCATCAGCTCAGGGGCAGACCCATCATAGTAAGTAGAGTTCCCATCAGGGGGACCTTGCCAAGCGATTCCAATCCGACAATTCCAAGCAAGGATTTGGGGGATTTAGACAGGGCCAATCTAGTCAGTATGGCAAGCAGGGCCAACACCGTCAACAGTAAGGCCATCAGGGCCAGTGGCGGGGTGGTAACGGCCAACAGGGTCGTAGTCAGCAGGGACAGAGGGGAGGAAACTTTAGGGGCAGGTGTTTTGGATGTGACAAGAATGGCCATAGGCACCAGGATTTCCCAGTAGGGATGGGGTTTCACAGCAGCAGGGTGCCCGTCATGAGCCACAGAGGCCACTCTTTCCAGACGCCCTCCCAGCGCCAGCTCAGATGCCAGCCTACCATCCATCCCAACAGCCCCCATTCAGAGGGGCAATTGCAGTATGGACGTGTCTATAATGTCCACCAGCGCGCAGCACCTCAGGCGCCACCTACGATAGAAGGTACGTTTCCTATCCATGGCACTATGGATCGAGTCTTATTTGATACTGGGGCGTCGCACTATTTTATATCTACTCATTTTGCACGGGCCATAGGGTTCTTAGACATGGAAGAGAGTACAGTGACATGTGTAGACTCACCACTGAGGAACGGGTCTTTGATTTTCTTCAAATGTCGGGGGGTAGGTATAGAGATTGGTAGCTTGATTCTACCCTCGAATATGCTAGTTTTAGATATGCACGAGCATGACGCCATTATCGGCATGGATTGGCTAGCGACTTATAAGGCCATGATAGATTGTTATGGTAGGAGTATTAGCTTTGTCATTTTGAGTCAGGAGATGTTTTTGGTGGCGATGCCTCGCCCTGAGGGAGGATCGTCCACCCATTTGTATTACATATAGGAGGAGACCTCTACAGAGATAGTGATTCCTTTGGACTCGATACCTGTTGTTTGCAAGTTTTCGGACGTATTCCAGGAGATACCAGGCTTACCTCTCAATAGAGAGATATATTTCGTTATAGACTTGATGCCGAGCACTCGATCGATAGCACGTGCACTGTACCGTAAGGCTCCAGTCGAGATGAGGGAGTTACGAGATCATATAGAGCAGGTATTAGGTTAAGGCATCATTCGTAGGTGCACCTCACCTTGGGGCGCTCCGGTGGTGTTCATGAAAAAGAGAGATGGTTCACTGAGGTTGTGCATGGACTATCGGGAGTTGAACAAGGTCACGATACGAAATAAGTATCCGTTACCCCAATCAATGACCTGTTCGACCAGCTAAGGGGAGTTACCTTCTTTTTGAAGATAGATTTGAGATCGGGATACCATCAGCTACGGATTAGGGAGCAAGATGTGTCGAAGATTGCTTTCTTGACGAGATATGGGTCCTATGAGTTCATAGTCATGCCGTTTGGGCTGACAAATGCTCCAACCGTATTCATGGACTTGATGAACCGAGTGTTCAGAGAGTTCTTGGATCAGTTTGTCATCATCTTCATAGATGACATCCTGATTTATTCACATACCGAAGAGGAGCATGCCGAGCACTTGAGACAGGTTCTTCAGACTCTACGAGAGCATCAGTTGTATGCTAAGTTTGAGAAGTGTGGATTCTGGTTACAGAAGGTATAATTTCTGGGGCATGTTGTGTCGAAAGTGGGGATATCAGTTAACCCGAGCAAAATTTCGACAATGAGGGAGTGGGGACAGCCCATGATACCGACAGATGTGCATAGTTTTGTAGGATTAGTTGGGTACTATAGGCAGTTCATTCGAGGCTTTTCGAAGATAGCGGACCCATTGACGAATCTGAGTCGTAAGGGGGTACCGTACGCATGGGATGACACTTGTCAATTGGCTTATGACGAGCTGAAGGATAAGATGACTTCGGTGCCAGTTCTTGCTCTACCCAGGCTGGGAGTGTAGTATCTGGTGTATTCTAATGCCTCTCTATAGGGACTCGATGGAGTAATTCAGTAGGAGGAGCAGCCTATAGCTTATGCCTCTCACAAGCTTAAGCCTATGAAAGAAATCACCCCACCCATGACCTGGAGCTAGCAGCGGTTATGTTTGCATTACGGATTTGGAGACATTACTTGTTGGGGGAGAAGTTTCGCTTGTTAACAGACCATAAGTCATTGCAATACTTGTTCACTCAACGGGAGTTGAACATGAGTCAGCGCGGATAGCTGGAGTTTGTAAAGGACTACCAGTTTGAGATACAGTACCATCGGGGGAAGGTTAACGTAGTTGCTGATGCGTTAAGCCATAGGTCGGTAGGTGAGGTAGCGAAAGTATGGAAAGCGAAGTGGAAAAAATTGGGACATCAAGACGCGGTGGCCCGATC
Organism: Sambucus nigra; assembly: GCA_949130495.1. Classification (NCBI taxonomy): domain Eukaryota; kingdom Viridiplantae; phylum Streptophyta; class Magnoliopsida; order Dipsacales; family Adoxaceae; genus Sambucus; species Sambucus nigra. Next base: position 207,932,261 of record OX422208.1, read on the forward strand.
CTTCATATCTGTGATGACAGTCATGCCAGAGATTGTTACGAGGGTGATCCAGGCCCAAGAAGCTAATACGTTTTATCAGTATCAGATTGTACGACTACTAGCTGAGGGTGCTGAGCCCTATTCAGTGAGCTTTGATGGAGGTTTGCAGTTTAATAGGAGGTTGGTGGTCCCAGAGGGAGATGACTTACGTCATGCAGTAATGATACAATCGTACGAGTCTAGATTTTCGATACATCCTAGAGGGGATAAAATGCACCAGGACATGAGGAGTCAGTACTGGTAGAGTGGGGTGAAGAAGGACATTGCGGAGTTCGTGTCCAAGTGCACAACCTGTCAGATGGTAAAGGTGGACCACTAGAGACTGCCAGGGATACTTCAGTCGTTGGAGATACCTAGGTGAAAATAGGAGAGCATTTCCATGGATTTCATTACTGGGCTGCCTACATCACAGCGGGGTCATGATTCCAGATGGGTTATAGTGGATCGGTTGACTAAGGTATGGCCCCATTTGAGGCGTTGTATTGCAGACCTTGTCGTTCTCCCACTTGTTGGTTAGAGGTGGGGGACAACAAGTTACTCGGACCAGAGGTAATTCAGGAGACGTCAGCTAAGGTGGAGTTAATCAGGAGTCGCATTCGGGTAGCCCAGGACAGACAGAAAAGCTACGCCAATGCAAAGCGGTTCTTCCGAGAGTTTAGCATGGGGGACCAAGTATTACTACGTGTGTCTTCTATGAAAGGAGTAATGATTTCGGGAAGAAAAGGAAATTTGCTCCGAGATACGTAGGACCATTTCCCATTATCGAAAGGATGGGGCCGGTGGCATACAGATTGGGGTTACCATAACAATTGCACCGTATTCACGATGTATTCCACATCTCGTCATTGAGACAATATCTTTGGGATGGTATGGCCCACACTCACATCGCGATATAGGAGATTGACTTACAGACCGACAGTTCTTATGAGGAGAGACCAGTGGCTATCCTAGACCATAGCGAGAGGAGATTGAGGTCAAAGGTAGTTCCACTTGTATGGGTCCAGTGGGAGCATCATAACGTGGAGGAGTCCACTTGGGAGCGCGAGGCAGATATGCGTGAAAAATATCCAGATTTATTTTTACCAGATATGCCTTATTTTCCGAATTTCGGGACAAAATTCCGTTATTAGGGGGGAATTATTTAATACCCCGCATTTTTATGACTTTTAAAATTGAAAATTTATTAAATTTAATTGAGATAAATTAATTTAATATTAATTCGGAGTTTAACTTAAATATTTACTAGCGTGACGAGAGTTAGTAATTATTGGGAATTTGTCGAATATTACTTAATGAGTAAAGTAATATATAGAATTGAATTTATGAAAAATTGTCGCGAGTAAATAATACGTCAATTATAGAAAATTAAATCGGGACACGCATGTGTCGTGTCGGGACAAAATTATTATAATAAAAGTGAATAAATTATAAGTCGCTCGTATAGTCATTTCGACTGCGCCAAAGTGTCCGGAAGGGTCGAGATAGTCAAAAAAATATACGCGGGGGTTTAGTTTGGGTTTCGGGATGTTTTTAGGCCTAACCGACAACCCGAGAGGGAGTTTTAGTAATTAGCCACTTTTAGGCTTAATGATGGACGAAAATAGTAGGTTTATATCTGATGAATGTAGAGTCCTCGAGGGTTAGGGAGTTAGAATGTTACAAAGGGGCTAAGTTAGAGAGAAGATGGAGACCTTCCAAGGAGGAGAACCACCAATTCACGACTTTTCTTGCAGGATTCCACCACCGTCGCGTAGATTGGGAAACAAGGATTGCAGCCATACCCATCAACACCTGAAAATCAGACTTTCATATCCAAGGCAAGTATATATCTTGCTGATTGCTAGTTAATATTTCACCCAAGTTAGATTAGGAATGGTGAATACATGTTTTTATTGAAGAACTATATGATTTAGGAAATTTAAATCGCATGTTTTAGGAGGAATGCATATAGTTTGGAACCCTTGACATATGTAGAGAATCACCCACGAACTTGTAATGATTTAATAGAAAGCAATCTAGAAAAAGATTGAGAATATTGGAATTTATGATAAAACTAGGGTTCTTGATAATTCTACTGAATTTGCCCCTTTAAATCCATGCCTTTGATGAATTCGTACATGTTTTACATAGGAAATCATGTAGATAGGTTGATATAACCCTTGGTTTGATTGTTTGGGATGAATTAAGAATGATTTAGAGGTTGAAAGGTGATGAAACTTGTAGGTTGGAATAGCAGAATCTGGCCAAGAACTGCTCGATCGATCGACTTAAGAATGTCGATCGATCGACCCCTCCTAGAAACTGAATGTATTTCCTATTTTTGTTTAATTCGGATAAAATGCGTATGAGCCCTTGGATATCATTTAAAGATCATAATGGGTCATGAAGAGGACCAGTAGGGTCTAAGTAGGTTCCGTTGAATATAATTTTTATACAGGATGTAACCATGGGATAACAGGGGTATGACACATATTAGAAATTATGCATACATTAACTAAGGAATTGGGAGATTCATAAAGGACTTAGACCTGTGAGGGTGTACCTACTGAATTTACCTTCAGGAAGAGAGAATACTTCTAGGGACGAGAAGTAATTATGAAATGATGATAATTAAGAATAAAAAGAAATGGGTTGATTAGACGTAGGAATTGGGGTGAATTATACTACGTACGGTTAAAAATATGATTATGGGTCGTGGGCGAACCTAATTGAAAAATGTGAATATTTATATATATGACCAAGTGCTTGTGTACATATATTGAATGTATATATTTGTGTATAATCATACTCGCGCTACTTGCTATCACAGAGGTTGCCGCGCCGGGACGGTCTTGTCTCGGTGGGACCTTTATGGGGGATATTGACTTGTACCCTAGAACATAGGATTCCTTAGTACAGGCTATCTGAGAATGATAGTCAAACGGTCCTAAGAGACGTGAGGGGTATGTGTTTACCTCTTAGTGACTTGGAACTATGCTTCGCCTCCATATTGTGTTAATACAGTTCGAGAGTGATTCCGAACTAGTAATTACCTTGGTACGAGAGATACAAGGACTTGATAGAAGAGTATGCCAGCACCATAGATTTTATGTGGGGTGCCGATAGTATATATATATATTATATGAGTGATTAATATATATACGTATATATGGAATTCTTCTACTATGCGTATAAGTAGATAAATATTAAATAAATGTTCCAAAATTGTAGTAAGTGTTCGAGAACTTCACAACAGTATTGAGAAATACATAATCGACGTAAGTAATCATTAAGACATCGACCTCTAAACTATAATCATAGACTTGTGACCTCACGAAATAGAATTTATGGGAGATGAATTAGACAGAATTATGAGGCATTTTAGTAGTACGGTAGGCGTGCACATTAGATGAGAGATGAAAATTCTCAAGAGAGTGTTGTGTACTTACATGGTTGTCATATTAGCTAGTAAGCATTTTAAATACTTGCTAAAATATTTTTAAAACTGTTTTACACTCGGGCTCTGACCCGTTTCCTATCATTTTATCTCTCTTGTGTGTGTGTGTATATATATATATATATATTACAGGCGCTCAACCACAGGGGCGTCAGGCATAGCTTCTTTGGATTGGACGTGCTGCAGCTTGTGTGGGAGTTGCAGTAGACGCTTCCTCTTTTTGGCTCCTCAGATTCTTATTTAGCTCCTTAGTTAGGGCATGCGTAGCCCATTTCCAGACTTTTGTTTAGACTTGATGGGGATTTCATACACTTCTACTATTTTAGTATTTTGTTCTTATTTGGGATTATTTTATCTATCACGTTGTCAGTGGTTGTGGTCATTTATTTGGATTTGAGTAATCTAGTTGGTATGTTTCATTGGATGATTGGTATCTTCATCAGCTGTGATTATCATTAACTGGTTTACACTTAAAAAGGTTTTTACAACGAAAATTTAATAAATAAAATAATTTAAATTGTTTTGAAACTTAGCTTAGTTATTTAGGGTGATTAAAACGGAAATATTATTTTCGACAGTGATGCTAAAAATGAACCATACCGTTCACCTTGATTTTTAATTTAATAAATGATTGATCACCCGGTATTTAATTAGGCGGGGTGTTACAAATCTCTATATTGAAGGTTCCTGAAATGGACTTCATTCCACAACTGCTTAGCCCATATGCAGTGAGAAAAAGGTGGTTAATAGTCTCAACATGTAAGTTGCACATCCCACACTCTTTAGTTTCTGTGATGCCCCATAAGAACAACTTGTCCCTGGTATATAAAGCTTTCCTACAAATCATCCAAAGAATGAAAGAGCATTTGGTAATGCTACTCTTACTCCAAACCAACTTACTCCAACTAATAAGAGGAAAAGAGGGGAAAATGAGACTATTAGCAAAGCCTACAGTAAATGTGCTAGAGATATTAGCCACCCAATGCACTGTATCCTCCCAACAAGGAAAATAGTAGGCAACAGGTCATTCCCTAAAATCAAGCAACTCCTAAGTAGGCCATCTCCACCTCCTATCATAAATTACCTGAGTCACCTTGGCCTTGTGATTGCTCGCAGCATCATAAATGACCCTATCTCCATACAGAGGTTGAAGAGGACCTTTCGGGTTCCAATTATCATACCACAAGAAAGCCTCATAACCATTCCCAATCTTAGTTTTGATGAAGGCCCTAGCATGTTGTCTTAACTTCAGGATTTTCCTCCAACTCCAAAAGCAATCATAGGGAATGTTGATTGCCCAAATGCTCTTGCCTTTGATCCAGTACACCTTTCACTATTTAATCCATGGGCTATCTTTTTTACAGCATAAGTTATAAAGATGCTTCATCATAGCAGCTTTATTCCAAGCCTCAAAGCTTTTAATGTTGAGCCCCCTTCTTCCTTGCTGCAGCAGAGGTCATGCCATGCCACCTTTACTCCAGTGTGCTTGAGCTCAGTGCCAGTGCATAGGAAATTTTTCATCATATGCTCCACATCAAGAATCACACTCTTAAGCATGATGAAGATACTAGACCAGAACACCTGTATGCTGAAAATAATTGACTTAATCAATTGCAGCCTCCCAGCATAACTAAGAAGTTTGTTAGTCCAAAACTTGAATTTATTAGTCAATAAGCCTCTTATAATCATCCTTATTAAGCCTAGAAGTAATAAGGGGAAACCCTAAGTAGGTGAAAGAAGGTTCAAAATGAGGGATACCCAACATGCTGACCAACTGATCAATCACCTCCCTCCTAATTCCAGAAGTATATAGGCTGCTTTTAGACATATTTAGCTTGAGACCGAAGATCTCACCAAACTTCTTCAAGGTATCATTAATAATGTTGCAATAAATATTATCCCCTCCACAAAACACAATGAGGTCATCATCAAAACACATATAGTTCATTTGGATCTCCCTACATCTAGGATGGTATTTGAAGTCAGTATTAAGGCAAGCTTTGTCAAGCATACATGAGAAGCTCACCATCACAATAAGGAAAATGTAAGGAGACAGAGGGTCCCTTTGCCTAAAGCCTTTTTTCCCCTCAAAGAAACCATAAAGATCATCACTGAGATAGACATAAAATCTAGTGGTAGTGTGAATAAGAAACCCCAGTTGACAGTATCATATGCTTCGAGGATATAAATTTTAAAGGTGCATCTAGAAGGGGATAAGTCCCTATGGTGATTCCTCATGATTTCCTGGAGAAGGAGAATGTTATCTGCAATGGATCTGCCTTTCACGAAGGCTGCCTGCTTTTTGCTGATAAGATATGGAAGAGTGCCCTTCAATCTAGTAGCAATGACCTTTGCAATACACTTGTAGATAATATTGCAACAATATATAGGTCTAAATTCTTTCAAAGAATTGGGAGTTGGAACTTTGGGAATTAGGTCAAGGGCAGTACAATTCCATCTCCATAAAGATTGATCCTCATTAAAGAAGAACAACACAACCTCAATCACATCAGGCCCAATGAGATCCCAATTTTTCTTAAAGAAAAGAGCATTAAAACCATCAGGTCCAGGGGCTTTATCAGAGCCAATAGAGAACATTGCTCCTCTAATCTCCTCTTCAGAAATGGGGCTAATAAGACTGGAGGCACTAGCATAATCCACCTGCTTGGTAATGACCTTATGCAGCATGGGTAAGGGGTTATCACACACCTGATCCTTACCAAGCAAGTTGGCAAAGTAGTCCACAACTAACTGAGCGGCCTTCCCTTCAGCTCTATTCCCATTTGAATCTTCAATACTAAGAATTTTCCTCATGTTTCTCTGTTGATTATCTTTCTTGTGAAAGAAATCATTATTCAAGTCCCCCAACTGCAGCCATTTAGTTCTAGATTTCTGTTTGAAATAAGATTCTTCAGCATTTGTTGCATGTTTTTATGTTTATCCTATTTATTTAAGTTTTGGCCAAGTCATTTTTTTCATGTGCTCTCCCCCCCTCCCACTTTTGAAGTTTCAATTATATGAGGTTCATTAAACTTGTTAATAACAATGGACTTTGGCTTGAATTGATTCAATATGCTAATAACGCGTTTGAAATATTTTTCGTTGTTGTTGAGTTTATCGTATGTTGGATTGGGCATATTTTGAGAAAACCGTATGATGTTTGTGGGTTTCATCCTTGAAAAGCCTCATGAGACGACACTCGTCCACTAGGGTAACCTAGGGGTTTAACGGCTTATTGCAAATGCTAAATGCAATCGTTCGCCGGCGAAAGTGGCATTTATCCCTTTTGTACATATCTTTTTTTTTTGTGGTTTGCTTGTAGTTCTTTTAGCTTTGTATTTCATTGTTATAGACTAGCAATGTGTAAGTATTAAAGTGTATTTTTCATTAGGTGTGATTCGGCACGAATATTGTATTTTTCACTCCTTATACTTACGTTTTTTAGCCACATCGGGTACCTTAATCCCTACATTTATGCTCGTTAACTAGATAACCTATGTTTTATATGTTTACATGCTATATGAAGTACAATTGAGCTTTTGTATGTATTAAAGTGCTTAGCGTGAAGTTTGGTCGCTTTTTGGAAATTTTCGTTAAAGATTGCAGTTTCAGGGGCAATTTAGTAATTCTAGAATTCAGATTTTGAACCCGAACCCTGCATGGAAGTTGAAGCCCTTTGATTTCTCTTCGCGTGGCCGCCAACGGTGCATGATTCCGATGTATAATGAGGGAGTTATGGCATTTTTAGGATGGTTTTATCTTCAAAATCACACTCAAGGTCACATTCAGGGGCATTTTAGTCATTTCATAATTTTGTTTTTTGGCCTAATGCCTTCTTGGATGTTGTAACCCTATGAGTTTCTTCTCTTAGCCTCCCACTGTGCCTAATTCCAAGTTATAACGAAGAAGTTACGACATTTTTCGTAAGGTTGGACAAAGTTGAGAATTCAGGACTATCAGGTGCGAATCGATTCAGCGGAATGTCTGCAAATTTCATTTTTTAAGTTGGTTTTTGGTTGGGTATATATATATAAACATTCTATTAAGATGGGAGATCATTTTCTAGACTTCATATAATTCATTGTAGGTTAGATTTTTGGGGAGTTTTGTGGGAGCTTTCCCTTTCCTCTCTCTTTGGGTTTAAACCCACATTGTAAGTACTACTCATTATCTCTTTCACTTAATTAAAGTTGCATTTGCTTCTTTATGCTTTGTTCTCTAGATTTCATGCTTTGTAGTTACTTTTAGCGGTTGGTAGTTTAATTCTTGTTTTCTTTATTCATTAGTTGTTTATTTACCTTAACCATGTCTAATACCGTTAAATAGGGTTTGGATCGTGCGTACGCCATTGATGGGAGTCGAGCTCCAAAAATTAGGTTTCGTGTAAAATCACATTTAATTGAAAACGCGAGTATTAAAATGGAATTATTATGCGTTTAACTTTCTTTATCACGCAACATAGTGTTTATAGCGATGATTCGATTTTAAGACACGTGTGACCATTTTGAATTAAATGTTTTATCTCACAACTTTGAGTTAAATTTCTTCTTGCGTGATTTTTATGATTAACTAAAAATGCTCGGTTAAATATTTTTGAATCGAAATTCTAATTATTAGTTGTTTAGCCCATGGTGGGGACGTTATCTCGACTCTCGTTTTATTAATATTGTTTAGACTTAACTTATTATTTTTCCTTTTTCACTATAACACCCTATCAACTTTTACACTTTTATTTTTAAGTAGCAAAATAATTAAAATCTAAAATTCAATCACTCCCTATGGATTCTCAATACCCGACGTACCGATGTGCTTGCTTCTCAAGTGTAGTTGTAGTTTAGGTTGTTTGCATTAAGTCGCCGAACCGATAACAACGATTTATGTATTACACGACGCATGGTTCACACTCGATTAGGATGTAACCATTTCCATTGACGTTGCGACGTGTCAACACAATAAGGGACGAGGATGTAACTTTTATCCTTTTCAAGGAGTTTTTTACTGTGATTGATACGATTGAACATGATTTTCTCTTGGGATGGTTCCATCTAGCGGACGATTTACCGAGTACATGCCCTTGGATAAACAATAACTGAAAAATTAGTAAAAATAACTTAAACTATCTTGGGCGGTTTTACAATTCTTAAGGTAATAGCCCTGTTGAATTTTGCCCGTGGAATAATCGGTTTTCACTCCTACGACCTGGCCTTATGCAATTTAACCCGACGTGTAAGCCATAAAACATGTTATGAGGATTTTTAACCATTTTTTGGCATCTTTGGTTAAAAAAGACAATTCTTAAATCAGATATGCTAAACATGCCAAAAATATAAGAATTAGCCTATTATGTCAACCGGAGTCCACGACCTATAGCACGATAACATGCACATGTCGCAGACAGAAGGGGTAGAGCACAAATTCTAACCCAAATTTGCCAAAATGTGATTTTTCACCCTAAGAATTGGACTAAAAAGTCATTAGGGTATTGAACTTAGGCATAACAAGTCCTTATGTGCAAAATAACATAAGTTTAGCAGCAAATACCAAATATATAGATCATAATATGGCGAAAATGCTTAAAAGTGTAAAGCACATCCCTACTTCCCAATATTTATGAGGTCGCAGCCTATCAAGTTTAGCAAGATGTAGACATGGTAATATCATTGGGGTAGATGGATCTGATCAAAAACCTCAAGATTATCTTGGGAAAATAGATCTGAAAATATAGAGATACCCTAAATTGGTTTATATACATATACGGGTCTAACCACCACAACCTCACCCACAAGATATAGATCCAGAGATCCTTATAGATGAAGTAAGGCATAATAGACCCGATTTATGAGAAACTTAATAGAACACCTTGTTTCCACATATGATGCTAAACTGTTGTTGTCTAAAATTGGATCCACTAGAGTAAATCATATCGTCAAGCTATACACGACAACTAAAGTATTGAAAATAGAATAAAAGAGAGATAAAGAGAGATAACACGAGATTTATAGTCGCTCATCCATGAAAATCAGCATACCTTCACTATAGATCATGGTTCTCATTATATACATGTAATTGTACAAGTTTGGGGGCCCCCGCCTTAGAGGCATACAAGAGGAGAGATATAGGTGAAGTGCATAAACATGCATGTTGGGTGTGGTGGAGCTTGTGGCCTTGTAGGGTAGACAAGAGCGAGGCCGCGGCTTTAAATGATTTAAGCTATCGGAGAAGGTGATCGGAGTGTGGAATCCGATGTAGAGAGAAGCTGGAGAGAGTTGGGCAGAACTTCATTACCCAGATCTTGCTTGTCAAATGATGAAGTTAATACTTCTATTTATAATGGTTGGTGAGGGCATCACGTGCACAGTGCATGTGCCTTGTGGATAAGTATTGTTGGTACGGAATCTTTCTAGAAGGTGGACAGCAAACATGAAATTGATGACATGTAAGGGTCTGCGGCATATACATCCAAGGGTGTTCTGAGGCTTAGGGGTAGTGGCCTATCCAAGGCCTGGCTATGACCACCCTCTAATTTAGTCATGTCTTAGGGTCCGCTATTTGTGCACCATGCCATAGTTTTGAATATATAAAGGTACTAAGGTTCCAATTCAGTTTTGAGTATTTTTTTTTACCGGACCGATTTTGTCGGTCCTCTTAAAAAATGGATCGATACCGGACCGATAATGTTTGTTAATCGACCCTATTCGGTTCGATTTTTTATAGGGTCGGTCCAGTCCGGTTTGTCGATCCTAACATTAATAAATTATGTCCCAAAATTTATGGCAGCAACCAAAGTTATCAAAATTTATAACAGCAGCAAAATTATTTTGTCCCAAAATTTATAGCAATAAGATATTGGTTGCTCCAAACAAACAGTTATTCACGTTTACACATATATTATTATGTCCCAAACAGTTATCCAAACAAATAGTTATAGCAATAAGATATTGTTTATAACAACAACCAAAGTTTATACTGATTGTTTATAGCAGTAACAAAATAAAATCAGTTGTTTATAAAAGTAAAACACATCAAATGAGATCCCTTTTTCCCAACAGATGAGAGAAAAAAGTGGACATACCTGATTCGTGAGGGAGTGATGACGACAGCAGGTGGAGGGGGGCGATAATTGGGGGGTTGTTCACAGTTGTAAAAGGGGAACCCGATCTCAGAAACAAAAAGGGGAACCCGATCATACCTGACCTAACGACATGAGATAAGAGTTAGCAGCGGCGGATAGGATAGGAATGAATGGGGCAGCAGAACCACCTAGGAGAGAGGGTGGGGCAGCAGTGACGTGAGAGTTTAGTGAGAGAGGGAGAGTTTTTTATTTGTTTTGGTCTTGTGTGAGAAAGAAGAAAAAACGGGTGAGAGAGAATGAGATGGAATGAAAGGATAGAGTAAGGTTTAATTTAGTGACTCTAGGCATAACAGACGCACACAAAGCATTAAATAAAATATAAAATATATATATTTAATTACAGTCGGTCTAGGTCGATCCAGACCGACCATATCAGCTCAAAACACGAGGATCGGACCGACTTAGTCGGTTTAAAAAAAAGGGGAATGAACCGATTAATAACAAAAATCGATAAAATAAGGCGGTTCGGCTCTGTTGGTTCGGTTCGTCGGTTTGGTCGATTTTTTGAACACCCCTAAAAGGTACTAATGGAATATGGTCCGTGGTGTAACACCTCGTATTTTTGGAAATATATTAAATTACACATGTGCTCAGAATTTAACTAATTTAAGAAACAAAGTGAATTGAATAAATGTTAGTTAGGGAATATTGGATTAATATTTATGTGTTATTTGTATTTACTTGTGGGATAAGTAAATGAAAACGTGTTATTTTACATTACCTCGTGAGTAAAATCGATAAGTTTGACAGCATCTTATTGGGGACGCGCTTGTGGGGTTGTATTAGGAATGAGATGAGAAAAGTATGTTGGGTGACTCGGATGGTGATTTCGAGTGCGACGATGATCCAGAATGGGTCGAGATGGTCAAAATTAGATACTCGGGGCTAGTAATCGAGTTTTGGGGACTTTTTAAAGTAAATAGTTACCGTATAGGGGCATCCGAGTCATTTTACACTTAGCATGTAACCTAATTTCGGGATTTGTAATATAAGTGGGGAAGGTGAATGGAATGAGCAGCCATTCCACCATCCTAAGATATCTAAACTTGAGAGATAAGAGAAAAGAGAAGGTATAACTCAAGAGGAAGCCAATAAATTCAATTCGAGAGAGAATTGGACCAATTTCCGGGTTAGAACAAACACGTATAAAGGATCCCAAGAAAGAAATCAGAATTCTCTATTATTAAAGGCAAGTGTTTAAACTTGCTTTGATATTTAATGCTACATCAATACTTCATATTATAGTTGGGGTAAAATATGATTTTTGGGTGGGAGTCACATGATAAAAATGGGATTTGGGGGAATGATATTATAAAAGTTGATTTAATTATAATCCCATATAAAATATGAGATTGATTTATATATCAAAAATGTGATCTTGAATAAAATTTGAGATTGATTCATAGAGAAGACGTGACCTTGAATGATTCTTGCGAGAATTTAAAGAATCTTAAAACTGGGGTTTAATATCGAATGATGTATTAATTTAATTGATGAATCTGACAGAAATTTTGATGTCACTTCAAATGCATAACATTTTATTTTTATATTGAATAAGATTATGAGACATAGATGAAAAGAAATGTATAGATCTTGGATTTCTAATGAGCTTTGAATAAGGTCATTTAGACTTCTATGGAGGGAGTAATAACCATTTTAGTAAAAGGTGCTTGATCTGTCGAAATATCTTATTTTTGCGAATTTTGGCGTCACTTCAAATGCATGCCATTTTAGTTTTACATTGAATTATACTATGATCCATAGATGAAAATGAATGTATGGATCGAATATTTTCAATGAGCTTTAAATCAGGTCATTTGGACTTTTGTGCAGGGAGTAATAGTCATTTTAGTAAAATGTGTTTAATCTGCTAGAATATTAAAGTTGTGGGAATTTGTGATTTTTAAGAGTTCTAACAGGATAAGGACTCTTATATTTTTACCTATGTAGAGGGAGATCGTGGGAGTAGTTTTATATTTTTACCCATGTTAATTTATTTCCAAGAGACGTAGGAAGTGTCGTAGGCTAACCGAAGATGGATTCCGTGTAAGGAAATATGCGACTAAGCGAGTAAATGATCAGGGTGAAAATCGAAAAATCAGGTTAGGATTTCGAGATGACTAGGCTAAGTGCTAGGGTAGAATAGCATGTTGGCTAGAAATGTGAAGTTAGAGAATTAATAATAAGTAAATGAATATTTGATAAATCGGTAGTCGGGGTAAACTCGTGATTTGTGGGCTAGTGCTACGATATATATATATATATATAAAACATACCTACTCTATGGATGTTGTCGTTGGAGGTTGCGCGCAGTGGATGATCCACCCTGGCGTTGACCAACATGTGTTGGATCGGTTCCCCAGGTCATAGGACCGTCACATAACCACTGTATGTTAGTTTAGATTTTAGTGGGGTAATGTGGTATGGTTATGATCCATGGATGTATGTCTATGCCCACCTCCGATTACGTGTTTACGAATTGGGTTCGGTGGCGAGATTCTTACCCGTTGGATCATGAGTGGTATGTGATGTACCTGGAGCCCAATAGCAAGCTAAAGAATACATCCGCGAGGTTAAGCTCTGGGGATGCGGTTATACGTATATAACGAGTGATATATATGTATGTGTACGAGATGTGATATGTATATACGTGTATATATGGGTTAAATATATATGGGTGAAGTAAAATGAATTTGTGAACATTAAATTATATGCATCCGGGAGAACAGCTTGGGGATGTTATGTTTATATACTTGTACAAGAGTGATGTATATGTGCAAATTAAACGAATGTGTGAACATTGAAATCATAACTAGCATAAAGTTATGTAAAAATGATTAACGAAAAGATTAAAATTGAGAGTTAAAATGATAAAGCTTGTGTGTTAGCTAAATGAGAAATAAAACGAAGTAAAATACGTGTAGCACGATTGGGTCAGAAGATTAGCGTGTGGGATTAATTTAAGTGATGGTACTAGTTAGCAGGGTATTATAACTAGGGTGTTTAAAATACATTCGTTAGGTGCGCATAATAGATGAGGGGTGAGGATTATCTCCTGGGAGTGCGACACCAGTTTAAATATGAACGATTACATTGCATATTTGTTATTGTATTTTAAGCACTTGCAAAATATTTTCAAATGTTTCTTGGGCTCTGACCCGTATCAAAATCTTTTCAAAACCTTTTAGGTGCTCAGCCAAGGACGTCAGGGTCCTTCCAGTCAGACGATGCTGCAGTAGTTGTGGATGCCTGCAGGGATTGCTTAGACGCTTCTATCTTTGTGATCTATATAGGATGTTTCTTTAGGTTTAAATTCGGATTTGTCACACAGTTTTCGTTCAGTATTCATTTAATTTGTGTGGTAAATGTGCATACTAGCTATATGGAATGGTTTGTTGCATTGATTAAAAGTTTTATTAAAGCAAGTTGAGTTGTTAATAAGTTTTTAAAATTTTGACACCACGCTCAATAGATTGTTAGTAATTAAATTGATTTTTGACAGTGATGCTACGAATGAAACAGGCTGAGATTCACGTTTTATTTTAGTAGAGGACTGATCATTAGTCATTAGAATAGGTGGGGGTCATATGTGGCCTGGTTAGGTACCATATCATGGCCTTCTTTATAAGATGAGGCCTTTTGTCGGGACTTGAGTGTATCTTCATTGATATTGTGTGGACGTCCATGCTAAGTGTCTTATGTCTATCAGTTGACATCTTTTTTTTAATAGAGGTTTTAGTAAGAATGAATAAAGTGATGTGAAATGAAAGAATTAAAGATAATCGTCGAACAATGGCAAACAAGTAATTTGTAGTGTACTCCAACTCATTAGTGGGGTGATCATTAATTATTTTGAATATTTATGGGTTCATTATACCAACAAGATTTGCGCTTGTATCTAATGTATACAGAGGAAGAGTCGAGGATATTTAGCTAATCTTTATAAAAAGAAAAAGTTGCAAGAAAATAAGCACTTTTCAGTTTTTGCCTCCATATTTTTTTTCCTTCATGATTTTATCTTTCTTTGAGGATATTTTCCTTTTTTTATCTAGAATCTTCTATAATATGTAATAAAAAGCTTGAATTTTCATGGTGATTTTCTACCAATTTTTACAATTTGGAATACTTTTTCTACTCAACTCAACAAAGCCTTTTCTCAATTATTTGGGGTCGGCTACATGAATCATATTTTTCCACTCCATTCTGTCCAGTGCAATATCTTCGGTTAAACCACATGATATCATGTCCTTTTTTATAATATCCCACCAAGTTAATTTAGGCCTACCTCTATCCCTTGTGTTACCATCAATACTAACTAAATCACTCTTCCTTACAGGAGCATCCATTGGTTTACGCTTGACGTGTCCAAACCATCTAAGTCGATTTTCTCTCAATTTATCCTCTATAGGAGCTACTTTTACCGTTTCACGAATTTGTTCATTTTTAATTTTATCCTTTCGAGTTTTACCACAAATCCATCTTAGCATTCGCATCTCCGCCACACTCATTTTCTGCACAGTTTGTTTCTTGGTTGTCCAACACTCTGTCCCATATAACATGGCAGGTCTAATGGCCGTCCTATAAAATTTTCCTTTTAACTTCAAAGGTATACGCCTATCACACAAAACGCCCGTAGCACTTCTCCACTTAACCCAACCTGCTATAATCCTATGCGTAACACCATCACTAATATCTCCATCTTTTTGTATAATCGATCGTAAATAACGAAAATGGTCATTTCAACGTATTTCTTGACCCTCCAATTTCACCACATCTCCATTTGTCCTCCTATTACTACTAAAATTACACACCACATATTCTGTTTTAGTTCTGCTTATTTTAAATCCTCTTGTTTCTAAAGTTTCTCTCCACAATTCTAACTTAGCATTAATCCCCATCTTAGTCTCATCCACTAAAACAATATCATCTGCAAATAGCATACTGTAATACCCCGTACTTTTGGCTATATTTATTTTTGGGATTAATTAATTAAATGCGTATTAATTAGAAATTAATCCGGGTTAAAAATACTAACGAGATGCGAGTTGGTATTTGATTATGTGCATACATGTTTTATATGAATTTGGAATTATGAAAATTATTGTGAGATTAATATATGGCAAATTGGGAATTTTGTTGAGACGCGTGTGACCGCTGCGTCATGGTATATTATGTTAATTATAAAAGTGATTTTTATTTCTATTATCCGTATGGTCGTTTTGAGTGCGCCAACGCGTCCGAAAGGGTCGAGATAGTCAGAAAACACTAGCCGGGGGTGTAGTTTGGATTCCGGGGTATTTTTAGGCCATACCGGCATCATAAAGGGTATTTTGGTAATTTTGTATTTTGGGAAATTAAAAGTGACGAAAATTGGTTAATTACATCTGATGTGGATTTGACCCACTAAACCCACTAACCAACCCATATTAACCCATTAAGCTACGGAGGCTATCATTAGGTTTACAACTTTCCCAAAGAAAAACCCTAGCCACCATAAACCACCATTGGAGAAGAAGCTTGGAGAGAGAAGAAATTCTGCAGAAAAGCTCTATCAAACCATCATCCAAACTCAGAGACAATCAAGGCAAGTGTTTAATTATATTTAAATTCGTAGAATGTTTCTTCCATGTTAGAAAATTGAAGAATATCAATTGTTCTTGAAAGATAATGAAAACCCATGTAGTTTGGAACTTAGAACTTGAAAATCTTGAGGAGAATTGCATGTAGAATGATAGGTAGATGAGTATTCCCATAATATTTGTGATTGGAAGAAATTAAAACGGATTTATATTGGGTTAATTCATGATTCAAAAAGTTAGGGTTCATGTTCTAGAAAAATTGGGAAAAAGTGTAGAGATTTGTAAATTTGGTTGATGTTAGGATGGATTAATCCTTCAAAACGTGTTAGGATGTGATTATAATATGTTTAGGATTGTTTAGAGACCTTAAAACGATTTTTGGGACTTAGTTTAGAAGAGATTTGAGGAGTAAGAATGGTGAAAAAACGAGATTAGACAAATCTGGGACGAATCTGGTAGGTCGTTAGAAGCCCCTGCCCAGGTCGTTCGAACGAATTCGTTCGAACGAGCTTCTAACGAATTGACCAGTCGTTCTAACGAAAGGGAGCCTCGTTCGATAACTTCGTTCGAACGAGATATCGTTAGAAGGTACAGTTCGTTCGAAGGAACTGGAATCTCGTTCGAACAGTCTCGTTTGAACGAGACTTCTAACGAGTTGACAATTTGGGCCTTTTTGGACTGTTTTGATTTTTAGAGTCCCGTAAACTTGTTCGAGGATATAGATAGCATTCCGATGATGATGTAATGATAGAATTGAGACTTTTGGGTATTTATGAGAAGGAAATTATATACGCGAGTTATATTAAATGGACGGTGGTTAGTAATCATTAAAATGTTTTCGACAATGATGCTATTAACTGGACCAACTTGGCATTTTGAATTAATTTAATAAAGAAGTAGCTACCCGGTATTTAATTAGTCGGGGTGTCACAGGTGGTATCAGAGCATCAGGTTCTAGTGTCCTTTAGGATCTGACGGCTTATTATGTTTCCGCTAAGTTTCTTTGATATAGAGCCCTATATTTTAGGATTGTTGTACTCTTTTTGTGTATGCTTCGTTCTTAAGCTATTTTAAGTTTATAAACAGCGAACTTATAAACTTTGCTCTTATTTCAGATGCCTCCACGACGTGAACGACGAGTTCCCAGGGATGCAACTCCCGAACCCCAGCCCGCTCCAGTTCAGGGCATGATGAACGCCGCTGAGGTTGCAGCTATAGTAGCCCAAGCGGTAAATGCCGCCATTGCCGTTGTTCAGCAGGCACCACCTCAGGCGCCGGTTGCCGCGCCAGTACAGGCTAATGCATTCCCGTCTGCTTGGGAGCGTGTACGTGACGCTTTTCAGAAAGCGCATCCGCCAGAGTTTGCAGGTAGCTCAGATGTGGTAGTCTCGAGCCAGTGGAGGAAGGATATGCAGAGGCACTTGAGGATGTATGAGTGCACGGACGTCCAGAAACAGGTGCTAGCTACTTTCAAGCTAGTTGGATCTGCGCTACAGTGGTGGGAGTCTATTACCACCGCGGAGGAGAGGGATACTCTCACTATTCAGGAGTTCTGGGTGCGGTTCGACTGCAAGTACTTTGCGTCAGCTGTTCATACGGAAATGAGGAGGAGATTGATGAGTCTGAAGCAGGAGGGTAAGACTGTGGCCGAGTTCACAAATCTGTTGAATATCGTTCCAGATGAGATACCAACAGAGAAGAAGAAGATTGAGAAGTTCACGGACGGGTTGACATGGAGGATCCATCAGCATCTGCTAGGGAACCTATCGTTGGCCACTTATTCTGATGTGGTTAACGCTGCATTGTTACACTGCCAGGACCACCGTTTTCATATGGCCGAGGGCAAGAGGTCGGGGGAGTCTAGCCATCAGGGCAGGACCGGAGGACATGGTGCCAGCGGGGCACAATCTGGTCAGGGGCAGAGACAGAATGAGTAGGGCTCCCAGCAGGGGGATAATAAGAGGTTCCGGTCAGGGAACTACAGGCAGGGACAAGGAGGTTTCCGTCAGGGCCATCAGGGGCAGAATGGGCAGGAGTTTCACCAGGGCCAGCAGGGCCAAGGGAGGAACGGTAACGGCCACCAGGGCTGGGGACAGCAGGGGCAGAGAGGAGGGAACTTCCCAGGGAAGTGCTTTGTTTGTGGCAAGACTGGCCATAAGCGACAGGATTGTCCTGATAGGGGCAGGGCCCCACAGCAGCAACAGCAGGGTGCTCGCCAGGAGCCACAGAGGCCTATGTTTCCCGCCGCTCTTCCCGCACCGCCACAGATGGCAGCATTGCCACCCATTCCAGCAGTCCCAGTTCAGCAGGGACAGCTACAGTATGGACGTGTCTACAACGTCCACCAGGCTACAGTTCCACAGGCACCGCCCGCGATTGAGGGTACGTTTCCTATCCATGGCACTATGGGTCGGGTATTATTTGATACGGGGGCTACACATTATTTTATAGCTACACACTTCGCGAAAGCTTTAGGATTGTTAGCTACGGCAGAGAGCATAGTGACGTGTGTCGACTCACCATTGCGGAGTGGGTCCCTTATTTTCTTTATATGCCGGGGAGTGGGGGTAAAGATTGGTGGTTTGGTATTACCTGCAGACATGTTGGTATTAAATATGCATGTTCACGATGTGATTATCGATATGGATTGGCTCGTAACTTATAGGGCCATAATTGATTGCTTCAGCGGGAGCATAGTTTTTTGCCATTCCGGGGCAAGAGATGTTTGTAGTGGCGATGCCTCGCCCAGAGGGAGGATCGACCGCTCATCTGTATTACATTGAGGAGGATACCTCTAAGGAGGTAGTGATTCCTTTAGATTCTATCCCAGTAGTCAGGGAGTATTCGGATGTGTTTCAGGAGATACCAGGCTTACCCCCCAGTCGAGAGATAGACTTTGTTATAGATTTGCTACCGGATACGAGACCTATAGCACGCGCACCGAACCGTATGGCTCCAGCTGAGATGAGGGAGTTACGGGATCAGATAGAGCAGCTGTTAGGTCAGGGCTTTATTCGCAGGAGTACCTCACCTTGGGGCGCTCCAGTTTTGTTTGTGAAGAAGAGGGACGGTTCACTGAGATTGTGTGTGGACTACCGAGAGTTGAATAAGGTCACGATACGGAATAAGTATCCGTTGCCTCGAATTGATGACTTATTCGACCAGTTGAGAGGAGCTTCTTTCTTCTCGAAGATTGATTTGAGATCGGGATACCATCAGTTGCGTATCAGGGAGGAGGATGTCTCGAAGACTGCGTTCTTGTCGAGATATGGTTCTTACGAGATTCGGGTTATGCCTTTCGGTTTGACCAACGCTCCAGCAGTGTTTATGGACTTGATGAACAGAGTGTTCAGGGATTTCCTAGACCAGTTTGTCATTGTCTTCATTGATGATATTCTGGTTTACTCCCAGACAGAGGAGGAGCACGCCGAGCATTTGAGGCAGGTTTTGCAGACACTTAGTCAGAACGAGTTATATGCAAAATATGAGAAATGCGGGTTTTGGTTAAAGGAGGTCCAGTTTTTGGGACACATTATTTCCGACCAGGGAATATCTGTTGATCCGGGGAAGGTATCAGCGGTGAGGGAGTGGGGACAGCCCACAACACCGACTGAAATTCGTAGTTTCTTGGGTCTAGCAGGTTACTACAGGAGATTTATTCGGGGCTTCTCAGAGATAGCAGGTCCTTTGACACATCTGACTCGTAAGGGTGTGCCATACATCTGGAGTGATGCCTGTCAGTTGGCATTCGATGAATTGAAGGACAAATTGACCTCAGCACCTGTGTTAGCATTGTCGAGACCGGGAGTTGAGTATTTGGTTTACACCGATGCATCTTTGCAAAGACTGGGAGGTGTATTGCAGCAGGAGAGACAGGCCATAACTTATGCTTCCCGTAAGCTTAAGCCTCATGAGAAGAATTACCCCACGCATGATTTGGAGTTGGCGGCAGTGGTATTTGCCCTACGGATTTGGAGGTACTATCTTTTGGGGGAGAAGTTCCAACTGTTCACGGACCACAAGTCCCTACAGTATATGTTCACGCAGAAGGAATTGAATATGCGGCAGCGTAGGTGGCTTAAGTTTGTGAAGGACTACCAGTTCGACATCCAGTACCACCCAGGAAAGGCTAACGTGGTAGCAGACGCGTTGAGCCGTAGGCCAGTAGATGAGGTGGCAGAGGTGTGGAAGGCTAAGTGGAAGGAATTGGGACACCAGGATGCAGTTGCCCGATCTTTCATGTCTGTGATGACCGTTACACCGCAGATTGTCACGAAGGTAGTACGGGCACAGGCTAATGACTCGTTCTATCAGGAGCAGATAGTTCGATTACTAGCAGAGGGAGCCGAGTCCTATACCGTTAGCTCAGACGGGGGATTACGCTTCAATGGGAGATTGGTAGTTCCAGAAGGGGAGAAATTACGACACGAGGTGATGGCAGAGTCGCACGGCTCACGGTTCGCGGTACATCCCGGAGGGGACAAAATGTACCAGGACATGAGACGACGAGCGGTATGAAGAGAGATATCGCTGAGTTTGTTTCGAAATGCGCCACTTGTCAGCTTGTAAAAGTGGATCATCAGAGACCGGCAGGATTGCTACAACCATTGGAGGTCCTGGTGTGGATGTGGGAGAGCATATCCATGGACTTTATCATGGGGTTGCCTACGTCGCAGAGAGGTCACGACTCCGTTTGGGTAATTGTGGACAGGTTGTCTAAGGTCGCTCACTTTTTACCCGTAAGGACTGACTACACTACGGGACAGTATGCCCAGCTCTTCATTTCAGAGATTGTGAGACTTCACGGTGTGCCCCTAAATATCGTGTCTGACAGAGACAAGATATTTGTTTTGAGGTTTTAGGAGAGTTTCCAGGAGGCCATGGGCACGGAATTGCGGTTGAGTACGGCTTATCATCCGCAGACTGATGGGCAGACTGAGCGCACAAATCAGATGTTGGAGGACATGCTACGCATGTGCATTATTGACTTTTGGGGTGGATGGGAGCAGTACCTTCCACTGGTGGAGTTTGCTTACAAGAACTCCTATCAGTTCACTATTGGCATGGCTCCGTTTGAGGCATTGTACGGTAGGCCTTGTCGTTCCCCAGCATGTTGGTTAGAGGTGGGGGACAACAAACTGCTTGGGCCGGCAGTGATTCAGGATACTTCGGCAAGGATTGAGTTGATTCGGAGTCGCATTCGGGTAGCTCAAGACATGCAGAAGAGTTATGCTGATGCGAAGAGTTTTTTCAGGGAGTTCCAAGTGGGGGACTAGGTTTTGCTCAGAGTGTCTCCTATGAAGGGGATCATGCGTTTCTGGAAGAAGGGGAAGTTGGCACCGAGGTATGTGGGGCCGTTTCCCATTATTGAGCGGATCAGACCAGTTGCGTATAGACTCGGGTTACCGGAGCATTTACATCGGATTCACGATGTGTTCCATATTTCCTCGCTAAGGAAATACCTTAGAGATAATTTGGCTCACTCTCACATTGCTGTGGAGGACATCGATCTCCAGCCGGATAGCTCCTACGAGGAGGGGCCGATTGCTATTTTGGACCGAAGCGAGAGGAAACTGCGGTCAAAGATAGTCCCGTTAGTGCGTGTTCAGTGGCGACATCACAATGTCGAGGAATCCACATGGGAACGCGAGGATGAGATGCGCGAACGTTATCCAGAGTTGTTCATACTAGGTACTTTCTAGTCTCAAATTTCGGGACGAAATTCAGTTATTAGGGGGGAAGTATGTAATACCCCGTACTTTTGGCTATATTTATTTTTGGGATTAATTAATTAAATGCGTATTAATTGGAAATTAATCCGGGTTAAAAATGCTAACGAGATGCGAGTTGGTATTTGATTATGTGCATACATGTTTTATATGAATTTGGAATTATGAAAATTGTTGTGAGATTAATATATGGCAAATTGGGAATTTTGTTGAGACGAGTGTGACCGCCGCGTCATGGTATATTATGTTAATTATAAAAGTAATTTTTATTTCTATTATCCGTATGGTCGTTTTGAGTGCGCCAACGCGTCCGGAAGGGTCGAGATAGTCAGAAAACACTAGCCGGGGGTGTAGTTTGGATTCCGGGGTATTTTTAGGCCATACCGGCATCATAAAGGGTATTTTGGTAATTTTGTATTTTGGGAAATTAAAAGTTACGAAAATTGGTTAATTACATCTGATGTGGATTTGACCCACTAAACCCACTAACCAACCCATATTAACCCATTAAGCTACGGAGGCTATCATTAGGTTTACAACTTTCCCAAAGAAAAACCCTAGCCACCATAAACCACCATTGGAGAAGAAGCTTGGAGAGAGAAGAAATTCTGCAGAAAAGCTCTATCAAACCATCATCCAAACTCAGAGACAATCAAGGCAAGTGTTTAATTATATTTAAATTCGTAGAATGTTTCTTCCATGTTAGAAAATTGAAGAATATCAATTGTTCTTGAAAGATAATGAAAACCCATGTAGTTTGGAACTTAGAACTTGAAAATCTTGAGGAGAATTGCATGTAGAATGATAGGTAGATGAGTATTCCCATAATATTTGTGATTGGAAGAAATTAAAACGGATTTATATTGGGTTAATTCATGATTCAAAAAGTTAGGGTTCATGTTCTAGAAAAATTGGGAAAAAGTGTAGAGATTTGTAAATTTGGTTGATGTTAGGATGGATTAATCCTTCAAAACGTGTTAGGATGTGATTATAATATGTTTAGGATTGTTTAGAGACCTTAAAACGATTTTTGGGACTTAGTTTAGAAGAGATTTGAGGAGTAAGAATGGTGAAAAAACGAGATTAGACAAATCTGGGACGAATCTGGTAGGTCGTTAGAAGCCCCTGCCCAGGTCGTTCGAACGAATTCGTTCGAACGAGCTTCTAACGAATTGACCAGTCGTTCTAACGAAAGGGAGCCTCGTTCGATAACTTCGTTCGAACGAGATATCGTTAGAAGGTACAGTTCGTTCGAACGAACTGGAATCTCGTTCGAACAGCCTCGTTCGAACGAGACTTCTAACGAGTTGACAGAGGAATCTCGTTCGAACAGTCTCGTTTGAACGAGACTTCTAACGAGTTGACAGTTTGGGCCTTTTTGGACTGTTTTGATTTTTAGAGTCCCGTAAACTTGTTCGAGGATATAGATGGCATTCCGATGATGATGTAATGATAGAATTGAGACTTTTGGGTATTTATGAGAAGGAAATTATATACGAGAGTTATATTAAATGGACGGTTTGGGTTGAGACGTGAGTGTCTACTACGACGAGAGAATAAATTATGGTGCGTATGATTATAAATCGGAATAGTATAAATTGTGATAATTATAAGTTGGTACGAGAATGCGATATGTACTACGATTAAACTACGGGATTACTAAGATGTGTGTTTACTTAGTATTGGTATATGAATTGTGTGTATGACATACCTACCATACTTACTATCACGGGAGGTTTGCGTTCGCTTAGGGCCCTCTAATCCTTGTGTTGCCCGGATTTAGACTGGTTACGTTGATGAACATAGGTCATAGAAAGACTTATTGGGATATTAATAAGTCCGCTGATCATGGGAGCGTAGGTATGTGCGTGACCCATGTGATGTGACTGTGTTCGCCTCCATTATTTGTGATGTTGTTATCTGTGAACTATTCCTGAGAGATTCGGAATATGTAATCCTTATGTATGTGATGTACCGGGATGGATAGCAGAGTATGTGTATATTTATGATGTGATTAATATACACTTAATTAATGGGAACCTTCATGTTAATGTTGTGAATATAATTACGGTATTGCTTCGAGAAATATAACAAGTTAACTGATAGTGATATATATTGCATATTGAGCATCTGAGTTTATGTTAAACCCCTACTTAATTACGAGCGTTATAATCTTAATAGAACCGAGTGATAAGGGTAGGACCTATGACAGTCTAGCTAGATATGATGGCACTTAGCTAGTGGTTTGTGTCGTTATAGATGGGTACTTACGTTAGGAGTGCACAGTTAGACGAGAGGTGAGAATAACATATGAGTGCACGTCCTAACATGTACTTTGTATTTAATGTTTTAAATGTTTTTAAAGCACTTGCAGGTTTTTAAAATATAACTCCACATTCGGGCTCTGACCCGTTTGCTTTTCAAATCTATTTTTCTTTGTAAAACCATTTTAGGTGCCCAACCACAAGGACACCATGCATAGGATATTCATTCAGGTGACGAGCTGTAGCTGTTTGTGGAAGCTACAGGGATTTGCTTGTAGACGCTTCTATCACTTGGATTCCAGATTCATCATCTATCAGTTGTAGGGCATGTTGCCCATTTTTATTAGAGTTACATTTCCATTACAGTTTTCAGACTTTGGCATGTACTGTTTTAGTTTTCGGTTTACTTATTTCAGTTGTGGGATTGTAGTGAGGAGTTTTTCCTCCAGACTTTATTTACGTTATGTGATGGTCATTCTATTTACTTCATTATGGTGAATGGTGTTATTATTCTTTATTACACTTGTTGCATGTTAATCAGACTTTAATTAAAATTTGAGACTTACTTTTTAAATACTAGGTGGTTAGTAATCATTAAAATGTTTTCGACAGTGATGCTATTAACTGGACCAACTTGGCATTTTGAATTAATTTAATAAAGGAGTAGCTACCCGGTATTTAATTAATCGGGGTGTCACACATACACCATGTAACCTCACCTTGTATTTGTCCAGTCAACTCATCCATAACAAGAGCAAATAGATAAGGACTTAATGCTGAACCTTGGTGTAGTCCTACCGTAATTGAAAGTTCACTACTTTCTCCGGATGATGTTCTTACTGTAGTCGTCGCACCATCATACATATCCTTGATCACATCAATATATCTGCGAGTCACTAATTTTTTATGTAGAACCCACCATATTATATCTCTGGGTATCCTATCATACGCCTTCTCCAAATCTATAAAAATCATATGAAGATCCTTCTTTTTCTCCTTATACCTCTCCATTAATCTCCTCAATAAATAGATTGCTTCCATTGTTGACCTCCCAGGCATAAACCCAAATTGATTCTCAGATACTGTTGTCTTCAATCTCAATCTATATTCAATCACTCTCTCCCAAAGTTTCATTGTATGACTCATTAACTTAATACCACGATAATTTGAACAATTTTGTATGTCCCCTTTATTTTTATAAATAGGTACTAAAATACCTTTTCTCCATTCATCGGGCATCCTATTAGTCATTAGAATTCTATTAAATAATTTTGTAAGCCATGATACTCCATCATCCCCTAAGCACTTCCAAACCTCAATAGGGATACCATCTGGTCCTAAAGCCTTTCCTGTTTTCATCTTTTTTAGAGCAATCCTGACCTTTGTTGTCCTAATTCTACGAAAAAATATATTTTCTCGAGTCTCCCTAAGTTCCTCTATATCTAATCTACTCCCATTATTTCCATTTAATAACCTCTCATAATAGTTTTTTCATCTTTCCATAATTTCATCATCTTTGACTAGGACCCTCGAATCATCACTTTTGATGCAATTAACGTTATTAAAATCTTTTGTTTTCCTATCCCTAAGTTTAGCAAGCTTATAAATACTTTTTTCCCCTTTGTGTGTTCCTAATTTTGTATAAAGATCATCATACGCTTTTAACTTAACATCATCTCTTACGACTTTCTTAACTTCCTTTTTAGCCCATTTATATTTCTCAAAATTCTCTTCATTTCTATTTGTTTGCCATGTTTTAAAGCACTCCTTTTTAATTTTTACTATATTCTGTACTTCTTCATTCCACCACCAAGTTTCTTTAGACTGTGGCCTTTTGCCTTTTGATTCTCCAAGAATTTCTTTTGATATTCTCCTAATGCATGTGGCCATCTTATTCCACATTATGTTAGTTTCTTCTTCACTATTCCATGTTGCTTCATTTAATACTTTATCTTTAAATAGTTCTAATTTCTCACCTTTTAAATTCCACCACCTAGTTCGTGGGTTAATCTTTACTTTTCGCACTCATGATTGATTTTTAATATTTATATCCAACACCATTATCCTATGTTGTTAGGTTAAGCTCTCTCCCGGGATAACCTTACAATCTTTAAATGTTAATCGATCTCCTTTCCTAGTAATGAAAAAATCTATTTGGCTCTTATGCGTTTCACTTTTATAAGTTATTAAGTGTTCAAGACTCTTTTTAAAACATGTATTTACTAGTACAAAATCATAAGCCATCGCAAAATCTAAGATAAACTCTCCCCCGTCGTTCCTATCTCCAAAACCATACCCTCCATGCACTATCTCATATCCTACACGATCTTCTCCTACATGGCCATTAAAATCTCCACCTATGTAGATTTTCTCACCTAGGGGTATTTCTTGAGTTAGTTCATCCATCTGTTCCCAAAATTGTACTTTAGTGTGCTCATCTAATTCTACTTGGGGTGCATAAGCACTAACAATATTAATTATATTTTCACCTAATACCAATTTTACAAGTATAAGTCTATCACCTTTACTAATAACAGTTACAATATCGTCCTTAAAGTTTTTATCTACTATTATTCCAACTCCGTTCTTATTTCTATGTTTTCCTGTATAATATAATTTAAATCCTGTATTTTCTATTTCTCTAGCTTTCTCACTGACCCATTTAGTTTCTTGTAAATAAGCTATGTTAACTTTTCTTCTTATCATGGTATCTACTAACTCCATCCCTTTTTCTGTCATAGTCCCTATGTTCCAAGTACCTAAGTCTAGTATCCTGGACTAGTTTTTTTACCCGCACACGTCCAGCTTATTGTAGGAACCCTTGCGTATTTATCATCGCATCCGGGCGCCGATGCGACGCCCCGGCGCAACGCCCCTTGCCTATTTTTCGAGACACCCGGTGGCAAGCGCAATGCATCACTTAAGGGGAATGCCCTAGCATTAGCACGTATATTCATAGGATTCATGTTCATAAGGATCTGACAAAGTTTTACGCTGGCTGTCAGCTACCTAACGTAACCCTCCTTTTTTCGGGCTTAGGACCGGCAATGTAAAAAAAAAGAAATTAAGCACGACACAGGCGGAGTTTGGAATACTTTTTTATTTAAAAAAATATTTATTATATGGGTAATGAAATTTATAATGTATTTTTTTTAGTTTTTCTTTCATGGAAAAATCTTAATGGGGAAGAGAGACAAGTAGAGATTTATACCGAGGTAGGTTAGGAGTAATAGAATGTTAGGATTCCAAAAAAATAAATAAACAAAGTAACAGTGTTGTTATTAGATGACAAATTTTGTCGAAATTCGTGGATCAATGTTATAATATATTTATACTACCTACAAAGGCCTCTTAAACAAAAATGTACCATTTTGACACTTTTAATCCTTAGTTCTATTGAAAACACTTATTTGTCACTTGATGTACCCGAATCATCAATTCAACCCCAGACTCTCTCCCTCTCTCAACCCTTCCTCTTACTCCGTACTTTAATTCCAATTCATCAATATTCCATTAAATCTAAAACTCAAAATCCTCTACAAAAAAATCCATACCCCCACTGCCTTACACAATAGTTCTCGGTATTTCCCCTTAGTTTTCTTCCATTTGAATTCATTTGTTGTGTTTCTTGCTTAGTTACTCAGTCCCCAACTTTTTTTTTAACTATATTTAATTTGAATCTATAAAATAAACTAAGGCAAAAAAATTCTAACATATATATTATTAATAACTATTCCTTCCCCATCCTTTCTTTTAACCACATATAACTTGATTAATTCTAATCTAGAAAATTAATTAAGGACAACAAAATTAACGTACATATTATTAATATTTTTATCTTTGTTAATTAAAACTGACTAGTTGTTGACAATCTTTGGGGACAAAAGTTTATTGGATTAATGAAATTTGATGGTTTTAGTTTGAGAATGTTAATTTTTAAGATTAGAAGAAGAAATAAACGTTGGGTTCTCCTAACCTAACTTCAACACATACACAACGTGTTTGAATAGATAAATAAAATGTGAGTTGAATTTTGAATAAACATGGAGACCGAGCTAGAGAAGAACAAACTGTGGAGATCAATTCCATTCACATATATGATTGACATGGTTGTTCAATAACATATTTAAGTTAGACCTCAAATTGACAGGACTAAGTTTCGAAAAGAAGATAACTATTATGTGGACCATCCGACACCAAAAAATTAACTTTTGTTTTTGAAAGGCAAAGTTTTTATGGTATAACATCTACAACGTCGATGCAACATTTTTAGATGTTTTCTCTATTTTTTCTTCCCTGACTTTCATTATGGCGACCGAGGATAACAGTACAAAAGTGAAGAAACAACATGAATGACATCAAGAAAACATCATCGTTTTTATCCTTTTTATTTCCGGTTAATTAAATTTGTAGTGTTTTGCACGACATTACTATTCTTTCCCTTTACTTTTGCATTGTCTTCGACAAGTGTTCGAAAAAACAGAGTTGTCGTGTGCTAGCCTCAACTTATCGAAAATGTGAAGTCTTGGAAGAGTAATTATACCTTAGTATAAGATAAATAAAGGCTAATGATGTTGGGGGTAATAGTTATTATTTTATATTTATAGGTTAAAGTATAGGAAAAAGGTTAAGGAGGTGAATTCTCTTTATTTAAGTCTTGATGCAACTTTCTCAATATGCATAATAAGAAAGTAAACAAGTGACTCATGTTTTGTATATGTTGTTTCAGGGCTAAAAATTTGAGTTCACTATGCTTATAAAATTTTGTAATTTCGAGTTTGATTTTGGGTATTTAAAATACAATAATGTGTTTGCAAATTGAATGAAATTTACATTATTTTAGTGACTGACTTTTTTTATGGAATGTGGTTATAGGTATATTGCATGCTTAGATGGTAGGAAATAGGTTCTTGGAAATTCAAAAGTATTGATATAAGGTAGGGTCATTTAGTCCAAGGTCTCTAACACATTCAATTTAGTGAGCCATAGATGCCTTGGAAACCTAGTTCTCGGTCCCATGTGTTGTTTTAACACTGTTATCTATAAGATGCAATGTTATATTAACAACATTATTTATATTTTTAGTCATATTTATTTTTTTTAATATTTTTAACAATGTAAGTTTAGAATCCAATGTTATTTTAAGTACAACAATGTATTTGAGTTGTACGAACCGACCAATAATAAAAATTTATTTAAAACATGGACCAATGACTAATATTTTAAAAACACCGCTCACCAAATCAACCAAGTTTTGAGTTGCGGTCCATGCTTAAGATATTTTAGTGAAAAATCCAAAATTTTAAGACTTTAGTTTTCAATGCTAATTTACCATTGTTACTTCATAATTTTACTATTGTTTTATAGTTGACATTTTTACGAATCCTTTACATATTTATTCGTACACTCTCCCATTTAATGGTTATGAAATATATTTTAAGGTGACATTTCAAAAATTGATTTCAAACACATGTTACATGTGCAATGCACGTGTGCTACTAACTAGTATATATATATATGTGTGTGTGGGGGGGGGGGGGGGATTTTATCTTACATGTAGTGGGACAAGAATCTTACTTGAGATAACTTATATTACTTAAAATCCTATCCCATCCAACACCAAACACGGAATGTGATAACTTATCCCATTTGAAATCCTATGACCCCACCTTATCCTGCGAATGAAACGAGACGTAAATGACAATAAATGGGATTTGGGTGTTGTATTGCATTGAAATCACAAATGTACTAGCATGCAACCCGCGCGATGCACGAGCACATTATAATTAGCTACAAAGAGTTACAACATAACATGTAAAATAAATAAATACATGTCTACTGAGACTTTTTCGAAGATGGTGACAAATTCAAATATTTTTGAAATCCCAATTCAATGCCTTAAATTGGAATATTTATAGTTTTAAGTAATCACCAAAGATTAAATTAGTAAAACAACGTGAAGACAATTTTAAGCACCACATGGTTGTTTAATTTACCCACTCATATTGTATTGATCTTGGTAAAAGATAATAATATCAAAACAATTTTACAAATAATCTCTAAAAAAATAAAAACATTAAACGTGTTCGCATAAATTTGTGATGATCTTTTTAACCTATAGAGAATGTACACATTCATAAAGCATTAAAATTTGCATTTTTCAAATTAATTTTTTATCTCACTCCCAAATAAAAAAAATTCTCGATAAAATTTCATTGTCTAAACATAAATAAATTCATAATTTCTCATCATATTACACAATTAAAATCAAAACACGTCAAATAAATTAATAATAGATTTAATAAAAAAAATGTTGTGATGAAGTTTATAAGTAAATTTAAAATTGAATAGCTTATTTCTGTTGGATTACATATAATTTGTATACAATAATAACTAAACGGGGGCAAAATAAGATGTCACAATACGCCATAAAACTTACCAATTTTTTTTTTCGAATAATCAATTATACCAAAAGAAATCATACAAAAATTTGATTAAAAATGGTCAAGTGTAGTCCAAATAAACCTACAATGCAATACAACTCCAAAATTTTTGTTAATAACTCTACACAATCACATAATATCGCTACTAACAAAATCATATAAAATTGAAGAAGGATCGTGCAATATATTTTGAAATCTCATATCCAAAGATTTCTTAAACTCAAAACTAAAGTGAAAATCATGGGAGACACTCACGGTGTATATACTTATAGATAAACCATTTTGAAAATGGCAACCACCTAAACCACATACATAGATATACAAACAACCACCTAAACCACACATACCAGATCTAGGAAAAATAAAAGAAAGGAAAACTCAACTGAACAGTCGAACACTACAAAATCAATTCGTTTATATTCATTGCTCGAAAAAAATATTTTCACAATGTCTTTTCCGAATATTTGAGACAAAATTGAACTTTCATTTCACATCAAGCAAAAGAGGGTTAATGATGATAATTCAAAAGATGGAGATATACAAAAAGGATATCTAAATATAGATATATTTTTTATTTTTTAAAATAACAATGCTATAATAAAGCAATTATTACTCTTTCTTATTCCCATTGAACTAAAACTTGGTAAACAAAGTTACAAAACAAAATGAAATAGAGTTCATAAGAAATTCAAGGTACATGCATCAAATGATTAATCATTCCAAAAACAATCTTGGCTAGGCAGTCCCATCAGAGGCAAAAAGGCAACAACAATCTCAACTTATTGAAAATTGGATTTAGAACCTAATAGCTTTAAGGTCACTTCACTCCTCTCCATCATTCAAAGCATGTGCAACATCCACAACCCTAGGAGATGACTTTGCGAAAGACCCATCAAATCTTTGGGGCACTCCGTATATGCAGATTCAATACTCATCCCAACACCAAAAACGACTGATGGCTTACGTGTCGCGGGACTCCGAAAGAGGAGGAGACCACCAAAAGCATCCACCAAAGAAGAATAAACAAATCGTCGAACACCCAAATTTAAACAGGCATCCGACTTTGCATTAAGATCATATTGGGGTGGGATTTGCTTGTTTTCATCCCTTAAAGAGACTTTTAAAGAGTAAATATATTATAGATAAGGAATCCTTTTCGCATTCTCAAATCTTTACCCTTTCACATTCTAAAATATTTGGCTAATGAGTTCCCATCCCTTATTATTTTTTAAACGGTTCTATTTTATAATGATAATATAGAAAAAAGATGCATTGATCGTAATAATATAGGATATAAATGATTGGAACGGAGCAAGAAAGTCAAGGGGGTGGGAAATCCAATAGCCATAGTGGTTAGTTCCGGAAGGAAATCCCTTTTGTTTTGGTTTTGATGATGTGATTGTGAATCCAACGGGGTTTTGTTCGTCCCAGCAGTGAGCCTTCCTCCGCTCCTCCTTACCCCTGGAAGTGGAATACTAGGTTAGATAGCTAACTACATATACCCTCCTTTCCGGTGGTTGACTTTTAGTTTTTGTATCTACCTGCTCCATTAACAAGTGTTAAATAAATAAATTCACCTATTTTTGGAGTGGATCCATTCCAATTCGATACATCGGTGCGTTCATTCAACTGCTTCTGCTTTTGCTTCTTTCTAGGGTGAACAAATGCACCACATGTTTATATTATGTGGAATTGACTTTGTATTTCCTTTTTTTGTTGCATATATGGGGGATTTTCGCTCTTTCTCTATGTATTGTATTTATGCTTAATTATTCCCAAACTCCTTTTTTTTTTAGACATGCTTGATTAGCTATGGTCGCCATATGTATTAAAAAAATAAATAAACATTAAGGTCTCGTTTGGTTGTCCCAAAATTGTAAATTGATTCATTAATAAATTGGTCAATTTATAAATTGATCCATTAATTGTGTTTGGTTTCATTAAAGAAATGATTTATTAATTGCCCCATTTTAGTTCATTTATAAAATTTGAAATTGAATCATTTCACAAAAAACGTGAAATGCATCTATTTGAGATAGGAATCACATAAAGTGCAAGATTCTCACTCTCTTTTCCTCCCTTCCCCCGTCCCCCTCCTCCTTCCTCTTAATTTGTTTTTATCTTTTTTTCTCATAGAACCTTAACATCAATTTCAGATGCCAAACATTGGATAAAATTGGATTTAAACTCATTTCAAATCCACTCATTTACAATTCAATAATTCACAATGAACCCGTTTACATAATCA
Source organism: Sambucus nigra (assembly GCA_949130495.1). Lineage (NCBI taxonomy): Eukaryota > Viridiplantae > Streptophyta > Magnoliopsida > Dipsacales > Adoxaceae > Sambucus > Sambucus nigra. The sequence continues at coordinate 207,965,131 of OX422208.1, forward strand.
AACAATTTGAGCAACTAAACAGGGCCTAACAGTCTTTGCTATATTTTGTGTAAGCAGAATCGTCGTTTGATTGGGCCATATAATAAAGGGATAAACAATTAAGTCTTGCGTTTCTACTTCTAAGCCATCGTCTTTTCAAGTTTCCAACCTTATGCATGCAGTTTCTTATATGTCAATTTTTTAAGCATTTGCCTATTAGGATTAGGATTAGGATTTTGACACCAAAGTTATGCATAATATAGATTTAGAAAAAATCCAAGTCCATTGCTAGATATGTCTAACGCTGAAAAATACCCCCTTTATCAACGAAAACACAGCAATAGCACATTTTCTATACCAAAAAAACCCACTCTTCTACTTTCAATCATTATCTCGGTAGTTATCTCAGGGTTCGTTTGGTTCGGGTTGAAATACTTTTAATCACGGTGAAAATTAAAATGGTGAAATGTTTTTCATATATTTAAAATTAAATTTTTATTGAGTTAACAGTATGAATAAGTGCACACCCTATAATTATGAATCTTTAAACAAGAATAGAGAAAAAAATTTAACTCTAAATAGGTGAAAACGTATTTCACCATATTACTTTTCACCGCATTAAAACATATTTTACCTCGAACCAAACGGATCCTAAAGTGCAAAAAAATCATTCAGGCCACATAATTGCAATAAACTTTTTGATGTATTTTATCAACCAACCACCTGAACCCTCTCCATTCTCTTCCCCAAATCACCCTCCAACCGACAGTTAACATCACTCTCAGTCAGTGTCGTATGCTCAACCTCTGAAACTGAAATATTGTTGTTAGTAGGTCTAAACATCTTTTATTATCACTTTGCTGGGAAAACTACAGGATGTCAAGATCGTTCCTTCTTATATGCCTATATGGCCATCTATTCCAAGAAGTAACACTGAAACCATATTTTGTTGTTAATTATGGATCACTTATTGTATTTTAATCCATAACCCCTCTCCTCATCCAGCACTGCACTTAGAAAAACAAATAGAAAACTGTTGGTTTTAGTGCCTCTTATTGCTCACACAAAATTCTCGCTATTCAAGATGCAGGTTTCCAATTTTTTTAAACTATTTTTCCGTCCTGTAATAAATTGAGTTGTTTGAGTTAGTTATGATCAATAATTAGTTGTGCATGCATCTGTGTAAAAAAAATCCTTTAGTTTAAAGCACACATTATTTGTATTTCCTCATCCAACAGAATGGCCTGTATCAATTGGCATACGATTAAAATTTATTTTAGTTCATTTACATTATCATATGCTACGTTACGTTATATGTCTTAACAGATGTTTACATTTGCATGTTTAAGTCATAGTATTAAAACCCAACTTCTATTGAGTCCACCGGTTTAGTAACAAAATAAATATATGAAATGAGAAGAAAGATGCTTCTAACTCCTAAGAGTTTCTGTTTCTTCAAAATTCTCACCCCAATTTTGTGCAGTTCTTTAGATCCGGAATTATAATTTTCAAAATTAGAGGACATACACACAAATTTTTTCGCATTTGCGTAATTTCTTGAGATTGTGGGGCTTTTTGTTAATTAAAAAAATTGGCCAATTTTTTTTTTAAATAAATAAATTAGGGCATCTGGGTCTTTAACCCGGCTAATACCCGAGGGCATGTGTGCACCGGTAGCTGATGCTTAATAACAGAGATTAGTACCCACTTTTTCTCTCTCTTTTCTCTCTACATGTGTTTATGGTTGCTTTTCCAAGTATATGTTCTTTCTTCACAACTTAATTCGCATGAATGGTTCTTTTTTACCATGTGCAGATGTCTATAATTGTATGATATACTAGATCAAGTGGCTCTTCTATATTGGCCCTGCCACACTGCATAGTAAAGTTGATTTCTGATCCGTACGTTTATTAAGTATATTAATATTCACTGTTGATCATTTCAATATTTATTTTTGATGCGAGAAGAGCAAGTTAACTGCACATGGAATGCATACGCATTCTTATGACTAGTCTCATGTCCAAACAAACTTTATGTAGAAAGGATCTCAATCTTAACCCTTCCAGTATGGCCGAGCTTAATACCACCAACTGGGAAGATGTGATTTGTCCCATATGCTTGGATTTCCCTCATAATGGTGTTCTCCTGCAATGTGCATCTTATGATAATGGATGCCGGCCTTTTGTGTGTGACACTGACCATTTGCACTCCAATTGTTTGGACCGTTTCAAAATCGCACATGGGATGTTATCTGGGATGCAATCACCTTCAACGTCCGCCGAAAATATTCACCTCATGGATTCAAAAGCCACCGGCAAGCCAATGTGCCCTTTATGCAGAGGAGAAGTTACTGGGTGGGTTATTGTAGATAAGGCCCGTGTACATTTCGATGAAAAAAGACGCTGTTGTGAACAGGACCAGTGTCCATATATGGGGACATACTTGGAACTTCGAAAACATGCCCAACTAGAGCATCCTCATGCACGGCCTTCGAAAATTGATCCCGCACGGCAGCTTGATTGGGAGAATTTCCAGCAATCCTCTGAAATCATAGATGTTTTGAGTACTATTCATTCAGAAGTCCCACGGGGGGTGGTTCTGGGAGACTATGTGATCGAATATGGGGATGATGGTGACTCTGGAGATGATTTTGAGGACTTCCCTGGGGATGATGGAAACTGGTGGACATCGTGTATCTTATATCACGTGTTCGATAACTTTCGGACTTCTAGAAGCAGAAGAAGGTCAAGGGCCAGAGGAAGCCGCCATTTGAGTTATGATACTTCCAATTCAGATGAGGGCTCTGTAGAATTTGCAGAATATAGAGTTGATGAAACTAACGATGAGTTTGTTAGTGCAAGTAGCCTCTCGAGGAGTCGAGCTGGTCATCGCAGGTCAGTGAATGCTTGATTGCGTATGTAATCAGTTTTGTTTTACGATGTTCCACAATTTCACCTTTTTGCTTTTCCTGTTGTACATGCATTGGTTTTATATATGTTTGTGTGCCTTTTTTCCAGTTAGAAACGGTAGAAATGTTATTGATAATATAACAAGTACAATATAAATGAACCAGCAGTCCATCGAAGACGAGTAAAACAGAAGTACTGAGAAACAAAACAAGGAAAAAGTGTCAAAGAGCTCTAAACAGCTCAACAAATCGCAGCGTCAATGGCCAAAGGCTTGGCAACTGATAGCATGAGTTTGCTACAATATTAATATCAATGTTTTTGAAATATTTGGAAGAAGATGACCATGAGGTTGAACCAACATTTATTCTCTCCCAAACCTCCACTTATTCACTTTCTTAACCCTAAAAAAATTATTTTGATGCTCTCCAACTGTAGGGGGACCTTGTAGATAACAAATTATAATTAGAGGTAATCCCCCACATTAAAGGAATGCACAGAGTCAAGTGAGCAGACTCATAAGCTAACTCGAGCAAAGAACGAAAAAAGCAAGTAAGTCGTAGTAGGCACCGAGGAAGCTTCCCCAAAGGAGCTGTTCGTGGAAGCTTTGTATTTTTTTTGTACTTTAAATTATGTATTTATGAGACATATTGTAAATTTATGAGATGAATTGTAATGTGTGGGTGAGGTTAATTGATATCCGCGAGGGACGAGTTCTGGCAAGGCTTGGGAGAGCTTCTATGCTCTATCGAACGACCTCACTGTGTGAACCTGTGAGGGAATTGGTTTGCGGGATTGAGAATTAAGTCAACGTTAAGACACGATTTAACCTCTCTAGACACACTACGTAAAACACTAATAGAGCATAACCCGGAAAGAGCATCATCCGAGCAACCATGAGTCACATCATTCATTGGGTTTAGTGCCAAACCGTCCTTTACTAAAAGTAACAAATGTCTTGAGTGACGTCACGCGTGACCTACCCCATGTCCAATCCAAAGTTGAGTAAACCATGGTGGTTTGGGGGTTGTCAGGTAGTTTGTTAGATTACCACTATGTTAGATTACCACTAGTGAATAGCCGCCTGACACATAGTTGGTCACAAAAGCCTTTGGCATTTAATGCCAATGACGTAGAGGCACGCTGGTACAACTTTACATTAAATGCCAGTGATATAAAGGCATGAGAGGCTGTCCTTGCATTTAATGAGCCTGATATTACTCGAGTGGGGGTTGACTGACCATATAGATACTACAACCGCTCCTTAAGAGGAGAGAGATCATTAAAGAGAGTTATTGCAAAGAATCAGAGCATTTATCCTTCACCATTAATGTACTTTTGTTTAAGCTTTTCCATCAAGAACCTAAGCATTTATTGATTCTTGACTTGTGTTCCCCTATGCCTTGGTGTTTGAGTTACTAAGTTGCCTAAGGTGTATCTAAGAGTGCTTGCTTCTCTCTCCTCTGGCTAGTTATTTCAAAGGTTCATTTATTGATTTTAAACAAACAACATTTATTGCTTATCATCGAGTTATACGAGGTGGTTGGTCTTGAGACGAGTAGGGGTGGAGTGGTCGGTCTTGAGACGAGGCGTCAATATACCATAATACCACTGCTAGTTATAAGAAAGAAAGAAGAGATCTCAGATAGGTCAAGTTAATGGACATAGATATTATTTGAGTTTTGAACTTTTGACCCCTGTTTTCTGCTATATTTCACATTTATCCCCAAATAATTTTTTCCCCAAAATTCCTAGCGGTGGGCACCACCCAGCCTACAAAATAGCCTGGGCACTGGCCTGGCGTGGTGCTCACACTTAGCTCCAAGGAGTGTGGTTACCTGGGAGGACATGCACGCCTTGTTTGTTCAAAAGTTCTTTCTGGCTGAGGAGTTCACTCTGACCCAGCTTGCATGGAAAAGCAACGACGGAGTGAGGAGGTGGTGGCAAATATACGAAGGTTTAGGAAAAGGTCTCTCGACACAAGAGAAGAGGCGAAAGAATCCAAGTTGCTTCAGCTTTGTGTCGAAGGTTTGCTCCCTGAATATATTTTCCATCTATTTTCCATCTGATAAATGAAACGCGTGGGGGCATATTTGCGGCCTTCTTGAAATCGGCACGAAACTCGTTGGTTGTCCGCCCAAACCCAATCTTGACCAATATGATGTTTAGACCACAAACAGGGGCCGAAAGAGGCCAGTATTCACGAGTGGGTTGTGCGGATGAAGTTGGTGTGTGGGTGGGTGGGGTGGGGGGGGGGGGGGGGGACAGAGGAAGGACAAGAAGAGGAAGTTTGGGAAAGAGAAAGAAGACCCTCCACCAATGGCCTTGCACAGTTGAGAAGGCCATTAGCTGTTATACCGCCATGCTTCGTGGAGGGGTAGTTTATGCGCCCAAAGATGCTCCCCAAAATGAACTAGGAGCAGATATTCAGGCTGATCCTAAATATTGTTACGTACATTGGCGTGTTTGCCACCCAACAAACTCATGCTTTATGTTGAGGGGAATTATCAACAAGCATTTGTTAGCTGAAACGCTGCACCTTAGGAGATGTCAGCAGCAACCTATTGCCAACTCATGGGGCAAATATGGTTGTAGCTTATGACGAGGAGGTTGAGGATCGTGCGAAGCAGTTGAGAAGAGAAATGGAGGAGTTTGAAGCAGCATTAGAAGATTGCACGGTGGGAATGGCAAACATAGTTATTGTCTATGACGAGTTGACTGCTAGGGACATAAAGGAAGTGTACAATGTGGAAGGATATGTAGTGGAACCCAGTTTGGAGTATCATGCTGTGTCCCGGTCCCCCCAAATTTGCATGGTTCTTCGATCAAGTGGGGATGTCTTAGGAAAGCAGATTGGAGATCACCTAGGCGATATTGGATATCGCAAAGAAAATGCGTTTCCTTCGCTGAGATGGAGGGGCCCAATGGCCAGACTGGTAAGGAAGTTTATGTTGGAAATAATTTTCTTTGATGCTGACAGAGCAGTGAGATGCCCCCATAACCGGCCGTTGTATGTCACAACAAGTGTAAACGGGATAAGCTTTGCTAGAACTTTGATGGATGGGGGAGCCTCTATCAATATCATGCCTATTGGCTCTTTCTATGCAACTAATATCTTTGAGGCAAGGTTGATACCAATGCCATTAGCAATTTCTGGTTATGATAACCAATCTTCAAAGTCCATTGGATATGTGAACGTTGGGATTGTGATGGGGAATCTCACATCACACATTATGTTCCATGTGATAGAGAGTGCCACTTAATACCACCTTTTGGTAGGTGTGGATTTACAACTATGGCTTAGTTCCTTCGACGTGTCACCAATGCGCTAAAGCTAACGTAATGGGAACGAAGATAGTGATCCGAGCAACTAAGAAGCCGTTTGCATAAGAGGAGGCACACTTGGTAGATACTGCATTTTACACTGAGCTGGCAGATGATGCGCGTGTTCTAACACGGCGTATGGAGAGAGTCAGAGTTCCCTCGATTAAAGAGAGGTTGGGGTCAGTGAACAACCACGTTGAAGTAGAGGCAAATGCTAAGCAAAGGGTTGAGGAGGCACACAACGTCATTCCTAAGCCTCAAACTATCTCCAAACAGTTAAGAGATATAATGAGGCCAAGGATTGATCTGATAGAGCATGAGGTGAGGCGGCAGAGCATGCTCAACAAATTTTCTGAGATAAGATTAGAGGAAGCCGAAAGAGATCAAAAGAGGAAGGCAGTTGCATCGCCCAACCGCTAGTGCAAGAAAGTATAATTAGAGGACGGAAGGGTGGTATATCACCATTGAAGGTGTGAGCGCACAACTGAAGAAGCCGAAGAAGAAGCTGACCCAGAATATGAGTGTTTCTTGGTGGATAATCAACGACAATGCCTTGTTATTGATGATTTCGACATTCATGAATTTATTGAGGAGGTTGAAGATGAAGTGGAATATATGATCAATCTCCCAAAGTCGTAAGTACAAGAGTTGGAGCATATTGACTTGGCTGAGGGTGGAGAAGATCAAAGGCCAATCTTCATTTCGAAGGACCTGGATGCTGAGAAGAAACGGGGGTTGATTGAGCTTATTTGTGAATACAAAGACGCTTTTGCATGGAAGTACACAGAGATGGCGGGGATAAATCAAGAGGTGAGTTGCCACAAATTGAATGTTATGCCTTCAGCCATACCAGTGAAGCAGGCAACCAGAACGTACAAGCCAGAGCTAGATCTCAAGATCAAGAAGGAGGAGGTGCAGTGGTTATTGGCAGCTGGATTCATCAAGCCAATTCAACATCTAATTTGGCTCTCCAACATTGTGCCAATGGGGAAGAAGGATAAAAATTCAATACGCATATTTGTTGATTATAGAGATCTCAATAGAGCTTGCCCAAAGGATGAGTTCTCTTTGCCATCTATTGATAGTCTGATTGATTCAACGGCAGGCCATGAAATGTATAGCTTTATGGATGGGTATATGGGTTATAACCAGATCAAGATGGATCCAACTGACGCAGAGAAGATAGCATTTAGGACTCCATTGGGTAATTTTATGTTTAATGTCATGCCTTTTGGGTTGAAGAACGCCAGTTAACATATCAAAGAACGATGATGGCCATCTTCCATAATTTCTTTCATGACATTTTGGAGTTCTATGTGGATGATCTGGTTATCGAGTCAAGAAAGGAGGAATCTCACTTGATTGACCTAAGAAGAGTTTTCAGCAGGTGTAGGAAATATAAATTGAGGATGAACTCACTCAAATGCGCCTTTGGTGTAACGAGTAGGAAATTCTTCGACTTTGTGGTGGATCGCAATGGAGTCCAGATGGACTAAGATAAGCAGAAGGCCATCCTTGACATGCCTTGCCCAAGAACAACGAAGGAGCTTAAGAGCTTCCTCGGGAAGGTTTCCTATCTAAGAAGATTTGTGCCAAAGCTCGGCTAAGATTACTCATCCTTTGATGGATTTGTTGTACAAGACCATGAAGTTTAAATGGGAGGAATCTCATTAAGAAGCTTTTGGCAAGCTCAAGAAGTTACTCACTTCCCCACAAACTATGATTCCTCCAAGTGCTGGAGTACCGTTGCAGCTTTATCTTACTTCCACCATGAGATCAATCGGTGCTTTGTTAGCACAGGGATTGATGGACTAGAACGACCTATATACTATATGAGTAGAACCATTCACGGTCGTGGACACAAAATGTTTTACGAAGTGGGCAGAGGTAAAATTTGAGTAGAACCTTCCTCAAGGGGTAAAATTTGGATACTGATGGACACAAAGTGTTTTACGAAATGGGCAGAGGCAATACCTTTGAAGAGAGCAACAATGGGCGTGGTGGCACAACTCACTAGAGAGTACATAATTTGTCGTTTTGGCATTTCCAAGGTTATTTTGTCTGATAATGAAACTCCATTTATCAACAAGGAGGTGACCTTGCTCACAGTCAAATATTCGATCATACACCACACCTCAACGGTGGCCTACCCCAAAGGCAACCGTCAAGTTAAAGCAATAAACAAGACTTTGGTCAACATCTTGGCCAAGACGATGGAGGATTTCCCTGGAGCATGGGATGACAAAATTCCAGTAGTACTGTGAGCCTATCGAACGACTGGAGTTGAAGCAATTTTTCCGGTCGAACTAGAAGTTTCTTCGGCCAGATATGCCTTACGAAACAGTATGCTCCCTTAGGACAGGCTTGTTCAACTAGAGGCGTTGGATGAGCACAGAGATGACGCGAGGCAGCACTTCCAGATGTACACAAAGCAACTCTCCAATACACATGATAATTTGGTTAAGCCAAGAAGGTTTGTGGAAGGAGATTTAGTGCTAAAAGCAGCTGTTAGGCACATCAGAGGACTTCCATTGCCTAAGTTTGCAACCAATTTGGGAGGGACCATTTATAGTCAAGGAAGCATATGACTCAGGCTCCTGCTCAATCTTCAAGATAAAAGAAGATAAGCCTTTCAAGGTTAACAACAAATGATTGAAAGTTTATCATGTTTAGAGTTGATTAGCCTATTTTGAGTTTTAACTCCATTTTGCCTTCCGGCTCATATATAATATCTTAAAAGATGTTTAAAGATTGTAAACAAACGCAATTCCAAAGTTTTATAATAAATGTAAATGTTGAAAGTAAATAAAGGAGTAAGAGGGTGCACAAATGAGAATGACAAAATATTGCTCCCTTTGTATTTCAATTGTAACAGAGTTATATTATGCATGGGACCATTACCCAGAGATACAAGAAAACAGAATAATTCCTAGCCTATGAGAAACCACTCTGGGGAGGTAAAATAACCCCCAAGTAACACAGAGGCATCTCGAATACTAGACTGCTGAGCCTCCATGGTAGTTTGGAGCTTGATTTGAACTTGAGATCTCTGCTCTAGCACAACTTTGCGGTCACTCACAACCTTGACCAAGTCTTCTTTTGGCTGCCTTGACTTTGTTATTAAGCTCCTTAATCAAGGGATCAAGCTCTCTCAGCTTTGCCTCTTCAGTGCGTTGAGCCTCAATGCTTTTGAGATATAGCTCACGTTGGGTCTCCAGGCGAGCGTCCTTTAAAAGTTTCAGATGATTGATGAGCCAACCAAAGTTGAACCCATCATTGGATAATTCTCTCAAGTTACTCAAATGTTGATTGATCGTGGCCCTATTAAGGTTGGTCGTTGAAGTATTCACGATCTCTGCCACTGTGGTCGCCACGCCTTGGAGCCTATATCCCATGATAACAAGGTAGGACCTTAGGCACCCCACCACAAAAATGTCCAGGTGGTGACGAATCAGCTGTTTTAAAACCCGTGCGGTGGCAACCTTGGATAAACGAGCACTGTTGAAGCACCTATTGGCAAAACTCTGGAGGTGCAACGCTAGGTAATGGGACCTCACACCCAGATTCACTATCAACAGCTGGGGCGTTAGTCTTGGAACCACGATCGCTATCACCGGAAGATTCAACATGAGAAGGCAGCTGGGGAGAAGGCATAGTGGCTTGTGAAGGAACAATTGAAAGTAACTCAGATGTTGCAGCAGGTTCCCTCGAGGGGTGCCATGAGATGAAAGTAATAATTAGACGTTGGGGCATATACTCCCTAGGTTACCAGAGAGGTAACTCAGGAATAAAGTGTGAGATTTGAGTTAAAATCTTAGAAAATATTTTGCTAAGTCACCAAGCAGGTGTGAGATTTGAGTTAAAGTCTTAGCAAATATTTTGCTAAGTCACCAAGTAGGTGCGAGATGTGAGTTTAAGTCTTAAGTCACAAAGCAGGTGTGAGCTTTCATTGTCTCTTTATGCAATTGTATTTTCAAGCACTAGAGAAATTGGGAATAGACCTCTGGAGCTTAATCACCCACAATTGGGGATAAGGGAGTGTTGACATCCCTAACTTTATCGTCAGGACTTTAGTTGGTGGGAGCTTCCTTATGAGTTAACGCAGAATTATGAGCTTCCCCTAGCATAAGAGCCGGGTAAGACGCAAGCTCTGCCAATGAAACACCAACATTAGGAGGCGATGGGGTGGTTTCCACCACTGGAGAATAACCTCATGGCCAGACATAGTTTAGTCATCCTGAGGATGCTGTATTAATAGAGAAGGAAAATAAGAAAATTATCAAGAGATAACATGTGATGGAATCGGTTATAACGAATCGAAACTTTACTTCTTCAAAAACCTCCCCGGGAATCCAACTCACGACGGGGAAAGAAGAAATAGACTCGTTTAGTGCACGAACGACTGCCTGAAGGTCAACCAAGGCAACAACATATGAGTAGAGGTTTATCAGCATAATAGTTGGAGGAAGCATCCCTATAAGTCTTAAGAGCAAAGAGAAATAAGTTCCTCTGGCAGATTGGCAGGAGGAATCACAGCCAGGGGTAGAACGTTGGATATTGGTGAGTCAGAGGCTGTGGGGGGAGCTTGCTCAGGTGTCATCGAAGCTCCATCAACATTGTCTGTGGGCCTAACACTGTCTTTTCCCAACGAAAGTCTACGTGCTACCTCACTCACACGAGTGGAGGCAGAGTAGGTAAGCCCAATCATCGAGGAATAGGGGGCTGGAGCTGGTTTAAGAATGGGTTATTCGATGATTGAGCTTGGGGAGTTCCTTGGAAATGGGGGTGAATAACTAGGATATTGAAGTCCCTAAAGAACAAAGAGTAAAATACACAAAGTGTCAAAACCCAAAAGATTCAACAAAACTTATACAAAAGAAAAGGGTGGCGTTTAGACAACTTGCGTTGAAACTACCGCAACATTTTCTGCCACAAGGCTGTCATCTAAAATAATGGGTTTAGAGGAACCTGGGAGTGGAGTTGAATTTGGACTACGAGGGACCGCAACATGCTCCTGAGTTGTGCATTTCCTTTAAGTTTTGGTGCCTTTGCTTTTCTTCCGTTGAGCTGGGGCACCAGAGGAAGGTCCCTCTTTAGAAGAGCCAACGTGGGAACTTCGCTCGCGTGGAACCTGTGCAGCAACAACAGGTCGAGCCTGGAGTGGCACCAGGGGAACATTTGACAAAGGCTGGAAGGCACGCAAAATTCGTTAAGCCTCCGAACGATATTTTTTGGCCAACTCAGGGTCAACGGGTCGACTGGTCTCTGGAGGAATCCCGGGCAACTCAGTAGCATTTTTCTTGGATTTGGATTTCTTCGGAGCTGGGGCTGAAGTTTCTTCCATAGATGAACCAACTGCAGAGGAAGCTGCTCTTTTGGCAAAGACAGGGGCGGGGCAACAACTTTCTTCTTACCCTTTTGAAGCACATTGTTCAAAGGGGCAAAGAGGAGGTAACTCTTCAGGCGAACCCTTCTTTGAACTTAATGGAAACTTAACTCCTATCACTAAGTTGTTTTTTAGTCTCAGCTCTAACGGAGGATACTTTTGTACCATAGGATAAACCGGATGAGTTTCAATCCACTCCTTTATCTGGGTGAGCTGTTTTGGCCCAAAATACATGAGGTTGACGTAATCGCACGTCTAATGGCAACTCTAAAGGCACCACACCAATTTAGAGACATAAATATAACTAAGATTTTATTAAAAAGTCGATTCCCTTCCAAATGAGTACAAAAGACTATTTATAAGGAGAGGTTGGAGCAATAAAAGGCCCCCCAATCAATGTGGGACAGAAGTTAACTAAGCTTCATCTCTTCACCTTATAATAGCATAAAAGAACAAAAAGAAATAAAAAGGGTAATACATGCAAGTAAACTAAAAGTAGGAAAAAACAGTAAGTATCCTAACAATGGGTCCTAATTCACATCATTCTCCCCGTCTTCCAAAAAGCTCGTCGTCGAGCGTGTGGGGGAACGCCACCAAAAGGGACCCATCCTCTATGGGCCGCATGCCATGGAAGTCGTCCTCTAACTCGAACCGAATATCGGCTTGAAAAGTGGCGGAGGAGGGTAAATCGTGGGAGCATACGGAGGGTAAAACTCCAAAAATGGGTCATGGTAGGGGGTGGGGGCATACATGGAGGGTGAGGGGTGAAGTTGGGTGGGTTGCGTGTATAAAGGTGAGATTTTAGAGGGGTGAGGGATAAAAATGGGTTAGGATAGGTTGGGGATCGGAGTTGGCCAATTAAAATGAAAATAGAGGGGTTGGGTCGCTCGGGGGTGGGGAGTATGGATCCGAAGTCGAATCGTTGATTGGACTATCGGTAGGAGGTGGGGGAAGGGCGCCGACTTCGCCAGAGCCGAGGGAAAAAGGGGCGGTAGAGACTGCTTTAGGGGATTTTTGGGAGAGGTTCTTTAGGAAAATTTGTAGATTGGGTTGAGATGAGGGTGGCGGAGAAATTTGGAGGGATTTGGAGGAGTTTGAAATTTTTTCAGCGACTAGAAAAGTGACAGCTGCAAGGAGCGGCAGGGGGCTGGTGGCGGCAGGAGGGTGGTTTAAGTTCGGTGGTGAAATATTAGTAGGTGGGTGGGTAGTTAAGGCGATGGTGTAGTGAGTGGTGGGGTTAGGGTTAGGGTTTAGGTTGGGGGGGGGTGGTTGTTTCGGTATCTGGTTAGGGTTGGGTTAGGGTTTTGCAAAAGTGATGATATGTGTTGGATGAGAGTGGCCATGTGTTGCTCCATGAGGGAGGCCATTTCTTCTCTCATTTGTTCTTGCATTTGGATAAATCTCTCATCAATTGCTGCTTTTTTGGGAGCCATTAAAATGAAAAAAAAAAATATTGACACCTCACAAATGAAAAAAATAATTGTGGTGACACCTCACACACAAATGGGGGAGCGACACCTCGCTCTGATATCAATTGACGTAACCACACGTCTAATGGCAACTCTAAAGGCACCACACCAATTTATAGAGAGATATAACTAAGCTTTTACTCAAAAATTCGATTCCCTTCCAAATGAGTACAAAAGGCTATTTATAAGGAGACGGTGGAGCACTAAAAGGCCTCCCAATCAATGTGGGACAAAACTAAGCTTCATCTCTCCACTTATAATAGCATAAAAGAGCAAAAAGAAATACAAAGGGTAATACATGCAAGTAAACTAAAAATAGGAAAAAATAGTAAAATTGTCCTAATGATGGGTCCTAATTCACATCAGAGCCAATTGAGGGAAACGTCACCTTCCCTTTTGTAACTTGGAGTGGTGAGTTTGCCTTTCATTTCTTCACACATAAGTACAACAGTTGCAGTCGTAAAGTCTTTGCAAACGTGGGAGAAAGTTTCATCCTCAGTGATGCCAACTGCTTTGACAGATCGTTGAAGGAACACCCCGGTTATACCTAAATTGTCGTCCAGTACGATTGGGATTATAGGCTTCAGCTGCAACGCCCCGTTCAGTAAACAAGGGAAGATGACCCGGAGTTAAAACGAGCACAACGGCTAAAGAGGGTCTCTAACTGACCATTTCTTCTGTCACAGTTTGAAGAGGTAGATTGGACATGAGTTCCCTCATTATAAGGCCTTGCGACAGAGGCTGAATATTTATCAAGAAAGGGAAGAAGGTCTTTCTTGCTTTGCTTCTTGTTCCAACGGAGTAGCCTTCGGGGCTTTATAGAAGATGGAATGACAGGAATTTCCGCGGGTGCAACATCGGGGAACCTTGTGTAGAGAAAAGCTGTGAGGAGAAATGTGTTGGCAAAGTTTGAAATATCGTACCTTCCTAAAGAGCGTTCCATATCAATGTGGAATCTAGCCAACCATGTGTAAAGAGACCCAGTGTAATAGCAGTAAGAGGGAGATTAACTCCATGATCCAGCCTCACAACTATGTTTATCAAGTCCCTACGAGGTTAGTCGTTGGGTTTGCCGGGCAGCAGGAAGAGAGAGAGCGCACATAGTATATTATAGGTGGTAGGTAACTCCAAAGGGGAATATTTACCTTCTCCGAAAGGTGTTGCCTTTGGCTTGCTCAGCCTCGATGAGCTTGGAGGGAACATGGTAGTAATGTTTGATGAGATGGGGGAAGGTTGCTTTGTTAAAATTACCAACACATTCATGACAAACTTTGCCTTAATTGGTTCGCGCCTTAGCTTCGTTGGCATCAAGAGCTTCATCGTCAAAAGTAGAAGCACCATGGGGTTCCAGCCCTATCAGCTCACACACATCCTTAAGGGTGACTATGAATTCACCCCCTGAATATTTAAATGGTTAAAAGTCTACCTTAATGAAATTCAAATCTGAAGTAAAGGAAACCTAGACCCTAATTTACCTCATATGCTTCACAAATTCCTCTTTAGTTCAAACTCAAATTCAAATGAAGATTCCCTTTTTAAGTTAAGGGCTTTAACCCATTTAGTCCCTTAAACAAATATTAATACATGATTAGTCCAAACCTTTTATTTTGTTCCAAAAAGTCCCCCACCATATAAAAACACCCAAAAACAAGGACACACACAAACTCATTTACCCACCTCCCTCCCTCCCCTCCCCCACCCCACTGCCGAAGCTCCGGCAGCCCCCGATGGTGATGCTAACACCTATACCTTCCAGCATCAAAGTGAGTAGCTCCAGTAACTGAAGTGAGAGCTCCATCCCCATGGCCATCCTCGTTCTTATTGCCCTCCCCGCCTTAGTTGAGGATGTCGAGGAGATTGACATGTCCTATGCTCTTATTAGCCCCATCACTATCCTAAAGTTGACTATTTCCCCCTCTGTGTAGTTCTCTTGGATTTTTTCGTTGATATTTGCAGCCCTTCAGATGATTTCTGTGACATCCAACATGCCGTTAATTTCCTAGTCAACCTACCACACTACCATATGTCTCCAGCTTAGTCAAGTTATGTGACGAGGACTACTTTCGAGAGAGTATTTCACCCTGCGATCTTAGCCATTCTTATGCTAAAGGACGTAGCTAGCTGTATGTGTGTTGACAGTTGCATTGGTCCATAAAATCATGATTAAGTAGTGGTGCCTTATTTCTCGTTTGGAGGACATGTTGGATCAGTTGTACAGTTATAAGGTTTTCTCAAGCTAGATTTGAATATTGGATACCATTGATTTCGCATGCGCCCGGAGATGAGTTGCTGAGAACCTTCGAGACGAATGCTGGATTGTCTGAGTGCACGGCGGTCGTGCAGTGTGGGTTGTCCAACACCTCCTCCAACTTCATGCGGATAGATCTTCTGGCGGCTTCTTGATAAGTTTGTTGTGGTTTATTTTGACGATATTTTGACATATAGTCTAGTATCATGTATCTCATGTTGCACATGTTTTGGAGGTCCTTTGGTTGGAGAAGAAGTGCTTGGAGCCTTTTTATTTTGCACTTAAAGAATTGCTTGGAGACTTTTGATTTGCATTTGAAGAATGCTCGCTTTTGTTACCCCATATCACCTTCCTTAGGTATGTGGTTTTAGGATAGGGGATCCATGTTGATGCGGCTAAGGTCCAGCCTAAAGTTCAGTGGTCAACGACTACTTTAGTTTCGCAGGTCTAGAGTTTCAACAAGATGGCTAAATTTTACCGACACTTCATTTTTGGGTTTAGTTCAGGCCCTATGGCCCTATTATCGATATGATGAGCTTATCCAACTTTGAGTTCCAATAGATTACTGTTGCTAAGAGGGCTTTATGGTGCATCAAGTCTGTGATGACTTGGGGTCCTGTATTGGCCTTACGACTTTATGTAGTTGATTGAGTTGATTTGTGACACGAAAACGGGTATTGATGCCGTTTTGAGTACAATGGGTAGCCCGTCAAATTATTTAGGCTTTTGAATTGTCCTTAAACTCTTTTGACGTGGAAAAGTGGGCCATTATGGCACTCATATCTTCTCCACTACGAGTTAATGATCGAATTGGACCACGAGACTCTTGATTAGTTGAAATCCACAAAAAGGTTAGTGATTGGAATGCCAAAGTGGACCTCGTACTTGCAATGCTATACATTTTATCTTTGGTACAAGCCGCAACTACAAGAATTGAGTTGTGGATGCCTTGGGCCGATATAGTCATGATTTGATAGTTATACTATCAGTCTTTGATATTTATGAGGTGCGCTTTCTCAATGCCACTGAGTCCTACTTTGGGTTTGTATTTCTAACCTTTGGGCTTTTGGTATTTTCGGGGATTTTTATAGGTAAGGTTGATTGGTGTTTGGTATAGGAGTGGTTTAGAGCCAAAACTAATGAATTGACTTGGTTTAGGTATTTTAGGTTGATTTTGGGCCAAGAACACGAACCGTTGTTCATGGACAAAACACTAGGTTTTGGTGTTTTTGATCTTGTTGGATCATACAAATTGTATCATAGGTATTTGTCCTCTTACGACGCGGTTGGTTGTGCCCTTAGACCTGCCTACTTCAGCTGATAGTGGCCTTGTTCAACTGGTTGTGTCCTTGGACCTGTCTTTGAACTAGTTTTGCCCTTGGACAGCTCTTGACCCTACCGCGATAGCTTACACCTCCACACCGGAATACTTTAGCCTGTTTTGTGTTTTTGAACTCAGTTCAGTATTTGGGAAGATTCATGTTCAGTATTTGGGATTAAGATTTGGTGTTCGGGCATTCAAAACACAAACCCACAAAACAATTCAGCGTTTGGAAAATGAAACGATTCAGTGTTCGTGAAAGTGAAACCATAAATGATTTAGTGTTCTCATCAACTTTAATCAAGAATCTTTCGAGAAAATGAAAACAGGTGCAAATTCGAACGAAAATTGGTAGAAATTGCAAGAAAAACAAACCTGGATTGAAGAATTGGTTAGACGCTGGAGAGTTCGTCGAAGGTATTGCCGGAAATCGTCTGTCCTCGCTTGAAATTGCTGAAACAGCTTCGCTCTCAAGTGTTGAATAAAATACCGAGGCCACGGCCTCAGTCCATTTATATAAGAGGTCGCGGAAAGTCGAAACGTCAGAATTTGGAACGCCTCAGTAAGAAGCCGCGACACCCGTATGGTGATGTCAGCGCTCTCAAATAGAGAAAGGAAATAAACGACCAACTTTAAAACTCAAGTGTGGCCGCAACCCCAAGAAAAACTCCGTAGACGAACAAAACCCTAGCACCAAATCACTTATCTCACGAACTCGTAATACGCGTTTCGACACGCGACACGCGATACGTGATTCTTTCAAAAACTAGGATACGACACGTTAGGATAAGTATAATATATAATATACATATTAATGAAATGAAACATATTTTTTCCATGAAATGCATTATTAGAGCATTCTTAATATGAAATTAAGAAACTGGACCATACAAAACAAAATTCAAATACACTTTTAACATTAAAAATCATAAATATAAAGCAGAATCACCATCACATGTCCCATCGTGTCCATAACGTATCGGTAACGTTTTGGAGCGCGCACATAATACGTGTTTCGACACGACACGCGATTCGTGGCTTCTGGGAGAGTGTCCATGCTTTACAGCCAGGCACTGAGCTTGGAGGGCTTCTGTTATACCCAAAATATGTCCACTTATAAACACATGACACATGGCATGGAGGCCCACGTAAGATAATGAAGAACCAGGCCGCGGACTACTTGAACCCTTTATACTCAAGACTACAGCGTGTACGCAGATAGGTCGTGAAGCTAGTAGGTCGCTAACGTCAAAAGGTCATGACGACACTAGTAATAGGCGTGGTCCTCCAGCCTCAACACATCATCAGATGTACCTACCCCAGATGAAGACATGTCAGCAACAACCTACCAGCTGTCTACCTACGAGAAAGATTCCATCTCCACAATACTTATCCATAAATCACATGTATCATGCATGTGACACTCCCACCAATCTCTATAAAAGATGTCCTTATCTCCTCATTTGGAGACAACTTTTAGTCAGCAAATTCTCTCATACATCTCTCTACTCTTGAGAACATACTCAGGTCACCTACTAATCTGCACTACCACTACCAGGCCGCATCCTCTACAACACAAAACCTAACATCATTATTCTTATGGTGAAATCAATTCAAGGCACCAAGAAAAGTGCTCGGCAATTCAGAAGTAAGAAGACCAGACCACGGCCAGGGTGGCAGAAATGCCCAATAACCCTATCAGCGGCCGCGGAGGCAGAGATGCCCACAAACCTAGGAGCTGAAAAACGAAATCAGATTCAACTCCGACGACAAAACCTAAGTCTAGAAATCAAACTTAGTCTGCACCGAGATCCTAAGAGGTAAGAACCTTGTGCTAGTGGTTCTGGTCGGATCCTCTACAATGGCGGTTACCCGATTGGAGCGAGTCTTTTAGCAAATTCCCGAGGCCGACTCTGAATAGTACAACCTCCTTGGGTGGCTCCTACTACCCAAGGCTGGGGGCTTTTAGGTTATAGGGATTGCTTGTATAGTGGCATTTATGAGGGAATGGTTCTTTTGCCCATTGAAGAGGGGGGACACAAGCGCCTTCTTGTATTATTAATTTATTTTACAAGTAAATTGTATCAAAAACTTGCTTAAGGGATGGAATCCCATATGCAGTATGTATACAAAAAGACGAGAAAAAAAGAATAAACATGACAACCCATATAAACATTTCAAAATTGGAAAACAAAACGGGCTACTCCCTTCGCCTAAGCTCATCCAAAAAATCTACAAAAAAATCAAGACCTCGGATATTTCTCTTTAAGCCACATATGACGAGAGCTCAACATAAAATAACGCAGCTTAGCCGGATCTGCCTCCATACATTTAAAATATTTTCTATTCCGTTCTCTCCACAAAGCCCCCATAAACTGGTTGTCTCACTCTTTCACGAGGCCAACACCTCCACCACCAAAGTTGACATAACTCACGATGATAGACCAAAGAAGAGAAAACCACATCCCACACACTCCTTGCTACCGAGCAAAGAATAAGAAGGTGATTCACTGTCTCCTCGTCCTCCTTACACAACCAACAACGACTAGCCATAAACCTGCCCATTCTCTTCAAATGATCTAGATGTCAAAATTGCTTGCTTAGTTATTCTTTAAGAAAAAAAGCGATTTCAATCGTAGCCTTGGTTCATTATAATTGCTTCCACGAAAAAAGGCGACCTCCACCCCCACTAACAATGAGTAGTATGCTTTCACTAAGAACTAGCCTTAATTGCCTTTCCACCTTAGCACATCGTCACCCCCGGTGGTAACCCCACCTCCCCAGCCTCTCATAGTTAGCCTTGACCTCCTCTAACTCCCAGTCGTGACACAACCTCTTGAACCTTGGATTCCACACCTCGATTCCACCCATCCAAACGAGATAGTCGACCATCGAACCCTCCTTATTACTGGAAATACTAAATAAATAAGGGAATTCCTCTTCTAGTGAGCCCTCGATGAACCATATATCCTTCTAAGACCTCACCTTTTGTCCGCTACCCTACCGAAAGGAAGTGTGATTGCACAAATCCTTCCATCCCCCAACACTGAACTTCCGAAATCCCACATGAGGAATTCGGGAGGTATGAGAACTCCATCCATTATTACTAAGACCGGATCTCACATTCACTATTAGCCTCCACAAACAAATCTCCTCAAAAGGAAACTTTCAAAACCATTTTCCCTACAACGCCTTATTGAAAAAAGATAAGTTTTTTACCAGCTCTATCCTCCTTCTCTGGCTTACAAATCTCATCCCAATTCACCAAATAATAATTGAAATCCTCTCCATTACGTTTTCTAGAGAATGTCCCTCATAATCTTCGCTAGCCTTTTGATAGCCTTTTTATGACAAAGGAAGGAAGGTGCAAAATCGACATATAATTAGTTGATATACTTGACAAGGTACTCTTGATGAACGTGAGCCTGACCGCCCTTCGAAAGATTCCTTTTGACCCTCTCTAATACGGGGTCCCAATTGGCCTTGGAATCAAACTGCGCTGTAGATAAATGATAACAACTCCGATCCCCATCCACTAGTATCAATTCACACTTCCTTAAATTGATATGAAGACTCGATAATACTTCAAATCACATCAAAAGCGAACTATGGACGTGCTCCTCCTCAACCCACAAAAATGACCGTGTCATATGCAAACAAGAGCAGGGGAACTATCACAGGGAATTTCTACTCTCCCCTGCTAGAAAGCCACTAATCGACCCCGCCTGGATATACACCTACTCAATGCCTCCATCACAAAAATGAATAGGAATGGAGACATAGGATCACTTGTGCCTCTAATACTGTGGAAAAAAAATCTTCCGTGTGCCACTTATCCACATTGAAAATTTGATGGTAAAAATGCATCTCAGAATATACCCTCTCCAACGTTCCCCCAAACCCATCATCTACTGAACATTTACAACATAATATCCCGACTTACGTGGTTATATGCCTTCCTAATATCAAGCTTGCAAATGACCCCAAGATTCCCACTCCTCAACGTAGCTTCCACACACTCATTAGTCACAAAAGCAACATCTAGTTACTGACGACCTCCCACAAAGTTTTTGCGCCTTTGAAATAACAGGGTCAATCACCTTTCTTCTCTTGATAGACAACACTTAAGCCAAGAGTTTGTAAATACTCCCCATCAAACTAATAGGCCTAAAATCCCTAACATCAACTGCCCCCCCTTCTTGGGACTACTCTAGAAAATGTAGCATTAAAGCTCTTCTCAAACTGTCCTTGTGCGTGGAAGTCTCTAAAGAAAGCCATAACATCATCTCGCACCACATCATGACATTAGTTCATCCACTACCCTCCTCCGCAAAAGGTCTCTCGAGCCACTCTTTATCTTACCCTGAATTAAAATCGAACTCCAAATAGAATAGATCTCCCCTCCTGCTCCTCAAATGCAACTCTTCGTAGAACTGTGTAATAGCACTCCAAATTTCCTCATCTTTTGAAAACTCGTTCCTTCCCCCACCTTCCCGATGCTATTAAATCTCCGATGGGAATTGGCCACCACGTGAATTTTTTTAGTTAACCTATCTCTTTCCTTAAGCTATAGGGCACATGATTATTTGCCTCTTTCTCCTTTAACATCTTCCTTCCTTCCCTTTCAACTCCTTCCTCCTTCCCAACCCTCTCTCGTCAAAAATCCCATTCCTCCCTTTCATCCAACTCCTTGATCTCCACCAATCCCCTAGAATTACATAATATGACTTTGTCAAAATGCTCCTTATTACACTTCTTGAGATGGAATATTTTCTCAACCAACACAACTCGCATTCCCCTCTACCCATACATGCCACCATCACCTCATCATCTCCAAAAAAATCTTAATCCTTCAACTACATATTTTCAAGTTTGAAAGTAACGTGCCCCCACATCAGTCCACCACACTCCAAGAAAATCAGTAGATGATTTGAAACGATTTTGGGTAAGCGTGACTAAGAGACCCTCGAGAAAGCCTCCTTCCATTCATGTGAAATAAAAAAACGGTCCCACCTGGATAGAGACGGGGAGAGTCTATTTCTAGACCTAATTGTATGGGCGCCCCTATTAAGGCAAATCAACTAGCTCCATCTCATTAATGAACGCTTAAAACTCCCTCATATATAATCTAATCTAGGATGTCAGACATTGCCACTACAATCCAAAGTAAATTGCGCCTCATTAAAGTCCCCTCCTATGAACCAAGGAACACCTCAAAAACTGCTTACCCTCGCCAACTCCTCCTAGTGTTCCCACCTGACATCCTCCTTAACCGGTTTATACACTCTCAAAAGGCACCACAAAGAAACCATCGTCTATATTTTTAAATACACGAGAGATGAAGTGTCTTCCTTGAACACAATCTAACTTCTCCACCACCCTACAATCCACATAATTGTAACTCCTCCAGAGGCCTTGCATGCGTTTAAGCAACACCATTTTACCAATCGCCCACACCAAAAGTGTCGGCATACAACTCACCTTAGTCTATTGCAAGCACACCACATCCAGCCTCCATCGAGAAATAACACCCTTGACTATAGCCCTTTTATCATGGTCGTTAAGCCCTTTCACGTTCCAAGAAATGATACGTAAATTCATAACGATCCGATATCCAAAGTCATTCCGTTCCCCCTTACCTCCCCGCCCCATTTTCTCCCATCATAATTAATTGAGCATTGTTGTTTTTTGAGTTCTCTCTTTAGGATTTTTCCCATTCGTCAGCAGTCACCCTTCTCTCCCTCCCCTCCCCAAGTCTTCTCAATTTTTCTAAACAGCATAGTGTCTCCCTCATGCTATTCATATGACACTACAAAAAATTTACTACATCACCCAATAGTAGCCACCACCCAACTTTCCACGTCTACATCAAATATACTCACCTCTTCTCCTCTCACATGCCAGTAACACTATTGGCAGGGACCAATTCTATTGCGTACGAATCCAACGCCTCTAATGAAAAGCATAAAATGGGTGAGGAAACATCCGAACTCTGCCCTATGTTCATACTCCCCTCCACCGAGTGACCCACTAGTATACCCAACTTTTCTAGAAAAGAAAATCTCCCCCAATCCATTTTGTTAGAATGATCAACACCTCGGCTAATAAAATTGATGGCTCGAGGTGGGTACAAGTGTCACCACCCAGAAGCCAACTCCAATTTTCTCTCCCCTACAACTATTGAATTCTAACGACGTAGCACTAGTTGTGGCAGTAATACTTGTCCCACTCGATTCATCAATCTTGTATATTGGCCCCCCCAAAACATGACATTGTGGCGTCTCTGCCTCCAGTAAAACCAGCGCCAGACGCCCTTCCAGATTGGGATTGAGTTCCATACTCCCCTGCATGCATTGCCTGGATAGAATTATCAATAAACTTAGGGCGCCGGATATTTTTGATGAACAAACCTGGGACTTGTTACCCACTGTGTTCAAAGAGCCAGCTGAACTGGGGCTGGATTAAAGAAAGATCTTGGGCCTTTTCCTATTCATAAAAATGCCTCCTCTTTTAAAACTAATTTTCCCTCGTGAAAACCGCCGACTGAGAATTAAAAGAAGGGTCCAGTCCTCTCCTAAGATGAGGCCCAGAAGGATCCTTATAAAGACCATCTGAATACCATTTATAGTCCAAAAATCCTTTTCCAGAATAGGCCTCACCAGCTCCGTTCCATTTAGTAGAATCGTTTTGGGACATTTAAGGGCTGGCCAAATAACTTCTCAGGCTTGTCATTAAATCAGTGGAGACATATCAGCCTCAAAGTCAAATGACTTTCTGCAGCACTCCAGCCCTCTCCATACTCTTTTAGCTGATAAAGAGATGCAAGACTGCGCAGTTCCAACGGCTCCATTGCCAGAGTCATAGACGCTTCCTTCCTTTCTCATTTTTACGCTCGTGTGTGCCACCATCAGACCTCCCACCATTCCGATTCTTTTTGCCGGCAACAACCGGAAAATTATGCCTGTGCGAACAAAGTGCCAGGCCCTCTTGAACTGGAACCTTGATTCCCAATAGCCTTGAACACCTTAAGTCCATCTGTCTAACAAGATGGGATCCCCCTTGAAAGAACACTTCTTCATCTCCAAAATCCTTAAAGCTTCTTGTTCAAAGGGAAACACAAAAAGAAAAAGTGAATGCTCAAAAGAGACACGGACACTCCCCCTGGAAATTTCCACCACTCCTTTACCCAAAACTCTCTCTCTTCACATGACAGTGTTACCGAAGAATTACCTCCCACCCTTCCAACCAGTGCTCTATTCAAGATTTCCACCCTTGAACGACAAGATTCTTCAGCAATCTCCACATGGATTTCGTTCAACAAACTAGCCTTGGCCACAAGAGGGACTTCTGACCAACTTCGATTTTTGGAACTTGCAGCAACAATTTGGGTTCAGACGAGGGAGAAGGCTTCAAAGCTCTACCCCATTAACTCACCACTGGAGTCTTGGATTATTTTGGATAAACAATTCTTACTGCTGGTTCCATTGATTTAAAGGCATCTTCGCCAAACCCCATCCTCCTCCTTTATCCAACTCTGGTATATTGAATGCCTTATGAATACTAACCTCCTTGCTAACAATGGTAAAAAAGGAATCTCTCCTATTCAAACGGAAAAGCAACTAACTCTCACCTTACTTCATTTCTTCTTGAAAAACCTGCCATGATTCCGCGAGGCTTCCATAAGTCAAGAACTTAGCCACAAAACTTTAAGGATACCTTAAAACGAGCACTCCTGTCCCCTTTTGCAAAATCTAAAACAAAACTGTTGTTCCTGGGCTCGCTCAAAAGTTTTCCATCCGAACTGGAATGAAACACTGTTTCGACTTCCATACTCTCTGTTAAGTTCATAGATATTTGAAGGATTGAGTTGAAATCTCTTAAACTAGTAGAAGCAATCCTAAGCGTGAATTTATTATTTGCCACTAAAAAAAATTTGAAGTCACTTGAACTGTTCGTAAATTCTTCAAGAATCGTTATGTTGTTAAGAGAAACTTGCTAGACGACTAAGGGTCTCCCTTACTGATCTCGGGATATAGTTCAAAGTCGTGGTATTGTCAGTTTCGGTGTTATGCACAACAAATACACTGTTTAAAGAGCCCAAAAATATTAGAAAAGGCATAAAAAATATTAGAAAAATAAGAATATATGAATTAATTGGATGAGTACTAAACAATCCTATAATATGCATGACATTGTCTATTTGATTTCATCACCAGTTAACTGCGAAATTTCGTAATAATTAAATTAGAAAAACAATCTAATAAGACATTTAACTTCATAAAGAAGTTATCATCATTTTCAACTCCTTATTCAACTACGATATTGATCGTGGTAAGGATATGAATAAGGTAACTACCAGAAACATGAACCATGTTACAACTCTAATTGACTGGATGGTCTATAATCCAGAAAATGTGGCATATGTCAACACCAACTGTACCATATTCCAACACTAATTACTAATCACTATATATACGTAATAAAGGTAATGCTAACCATATCAAAATCTGTCATAATAAATCAACCTTAACCAAATCAACTCTTATCCTTACTTGTAGCTGCAACAAACGAAAGAAGGCTGTGACAAGCGTGGAGTGCTGCAAAAAAACGCTGGTGACTTCCAACAAACTCCGGCGAGCAGAAAATATGGTAAGACACGTCTGATTTGCTGATATTGTAAGATTCTCTCGATATTTCGCCGATATGGACCAATTCAAGTCAATACCTCTTACATACTCGTATCACGTTATCGGATCAACAAGTTTCAATACTAAGCCATCTCATCCGTTACCGAATGACTTGGCCGATATTTTGAATCATGTGGTTAATTGGCAAATTGACTTGGTGGGGCACCAAGATTTTTTGCCGTTTTGCTAAAAAAAACTCGGCATGTCACTAAGAGTCAAGTTTGCTTCGTTGATATATAGGTACGGGTAATGGTTTCGTATTAGTGGGTACCGAAACTTAGTCAACTCGGCCATATCCATCTCAGTTCCTGCCTTTACTTTGAACCATCGCTGGATAAGTTTACTGGGATGTTTCTATGAACTTCATTGCTTCCTCACATCGTTCGCGATGATTCCATCTTTTGGTTAACTTGTTCTTCAAGATAACTCATTGAATCCCCTTGCTATCGGCACAACCGATGCCTATTTTCGGGAGATTGTTCAATTACAAGGCTGAACAAGGCGTTGTAGTTGTTGCGCACTCTTTGGTGCCTTCTGCGTTGCTCGCTCTAATCTCCTTTGCCTTTCACCTGCAGATTGACAACCAGGTGGTCAATTGGAGCGTAGGGGATTTACTTTTGTGATACTCGGGACATCATGATATGCACATGAATCTTACCAAGCTTCACCTTGCTGTGAGCTCCTTAGCTACCGTGTTTGCTAGCATGACAGTCATTCATTAGAATGTGCATGCTCGCCTACATTGTATATATGCCCATTTCCATCACCTCTTATAAGAAGCTTTTATTTCATTCCAAGTGATTTAGTGATGGTATACTTGGAAGGAGGATGTCGGGGAAAGGACGCAAGTTGTTGATGATGCGTCGATTTAACTCTTCTCGGTAATGCGTTTTTGCGGTGGGAGAGTGTGTACAAGATCAATTTGCTCGTGGATTTACAAATGCACTGCATGTTTAACATTGTGGATCTCTCTTTATTCATGGGTACTCATAACTCCTCTACAATTCGATCTCACGTAGACCGCGTTGAGGGTGTAGTTGACTCTGAGTTAGTTACGTCTGCCCTGGTGACTATACCCTCTTCCTTCTGCATTGGTTTATTCTCTATGAGGCGAAGAACACTTGTATCACCAAGGCTACCCTTCAGCGCCTGGATCTGATCTTTTAACGTCGGTATAGAGATTATATGTCAATTCTAAGGAGAGGGTGATGCAAGAAACTTTTTCATTTGAATTCTTTAGGCCCCCTTTTTGCCTATATTTAAATTATGGAATGTGGAAGATTCTAACTAGACCATTCTCTAGTTAGTTATGATGAGGAATTAGGCCCTAGCATTAAAAAATGTGAGTCTCGCTTGTAATAACGAATATTCTGTGGTTGATAGTTATGCCCTTTGGGTTGTCCAACGGCCCTTACACCTCCACGTGGTTGAGATTTTGCAACCATTCCTTGACCATTTTATTGTGTATTTTGAAGATATTCTGATCTATAGTCGATCTTAGGGCGAACATATTGTGTCAAGCAGTTCTCGATATTTTGCGGACCCAAGTGGTTTACGTCCAATTAAAGAAATGCTCCTTATGGTTCATTGCGTAGCATTTGTGGGGTAGGTTGCCTTTGGTGAAGGATTGTGAGATAACAACTCCATGCTATTGTCGAGTGGTGTCTATACCTACTTCATTTTCCAAGCTCGTGGAAGAGTTTCCACGGGCGAGGAGTTTTCACAGACTCCCTAGCTTTTATTTTTGTTTCATTGCTAGGTTAGCTCCATCATGGATCCCATCATTGAACTTATGGGATCATAATTCTGGTGGATTGATGAGGCCGAGGCGGCCTTCACTTCCAAGTGCAAAGATCTTCTCACTAGTATAGGTTGGAGCCTTTTCAAATCCAAACATGATGTATGTATATGTATAAATACATAGAAGACAGATTCAGTTGGGTTGAACCATAGTTATCATCACATCCCTTCAGTACCACGATTTCGGGATTGCACCACTCATAATATAATGGATAATGGGTTAGCTCGGGATCTCTAAATTGGCACGTCCAATTTCTATATTAATATTTTAGTTATTATTGGTAATGATGAAAGACAAAACAAATAGCAAAAAATATTAATAAATAAAGAAGTCTTCTCAAGAAAATATATATGTACGCACAAGTATTGTTTTATATTTCTTATTAATATATTATAAGGATTATACGATGCATAGTTTCTTACTTCACCCTTAAATGTTGATTATGGGTGGCTTAAGCTCTGGATCTCTAAAGTGGTGCCAATCTGGATCTCTAAAGTGGTGCCTCCAATTTTAGCATTAATATTTTAGCTAGGGTTATTTGGACCTTGCCCCCCATTAGTTATTGTCATTTGCCTCAACTCCCCTCGCGCGCGCGGAGGAAAAACTAATACATCATTGACCCCCCAGTTTTGACATATTTATTAGTTAAGTTACTAAAGTACCCTTTTAAAAATAAAACAAAAATGTAAAAACAACCACCCACTCAGTTTCTTTCAAGAGAAGCTACCCATCTCTAACTCTCTCACCCCATGTCACCACACCCAACTTGCCTCCACGCTGGCTAACCCCACCACACCCAACCTGCCTCCACACGGGCCAACCCACCCTACCCCACCATAGCCGCCCAATCCCACGTAACCCTCTCACCACCAGACTTTTTCTCCTTTCTTTTGGGGTTTTTGGATCTGGTACACACAACACATATATTCAAATTTCTTTCTCAATTTTTTTAAACTTTGGGAGATCTGTTAATATATGGGTCAGTTTTTACCCGGATCCGATATCCGCCCACATAATAATTGGATTATCCATTTAGTATTGGATAAGTCCTTATCATATTAGATATGATAGAGTCCAACTTTGTGTTGTTTTAGGATTCTTATTATCTTATCTAATATATCTATATCTATATGGGAGATAAATCAAAAGAACTAATTCAGTATTGACCCAAAAATTTATCTCTCTACTTTCTCTCTCTTCAAATTTCGTGGGTCTCTCTCTCTCTCTCTCTCTCTTGGTTCATCATCCAAGAACCTTGGATTTGTGATCGTGAAGATCAAAGGGGCAACTCTCATAGCCAATCCAAACATTCACGAGTCACAAAGCGTACACGGAGGAAGAAAAAGAGTGCGTATCATATTTCTCGGTGTTCAACAGAGGATTATATTCTGCAAATCAGGTAATCCTAAACCCGTATGTGCTACGTGCATGTACTGTAAGTTTACATTGGTATCAGAGCCATTATAGAAATTTGATCGCCATTAGCGAATGAGTTTCTCTCCTTATACCCGATTTGATTTCGATGAGTAAAATATGTTTTTAATCTGAAATTTTTGCATGAATATGTTTCTGCACATGTGAGGAGAATGGACGTTAAGTTTCGTTGCATTCCGTTCAGTAGTTTATGAGAAAATTGAAAAATTAGTTCTGTTATAATTTTTTTTGGCCAACTTTGAGACCAAAAACCAGTAGCCTTAACGATGATGAAAAATTAATATTTTTGCATATTATTGTTCCTCGCAAGGGCTTTCCAACCATATATCATATGCCTTTTTTGGACTTAAAACGAATGAGATATAGCTCTCCAAAGTTGGCCTCATGAAACTCGTTTTTTGGAAATTTTTTCTTGTTGAAAAAGACGATGAACAGTGTTTTTTTAAATATTTAAATTATTTAATTTTAAATTAAATAAACGGAGGCCTTAATGATGAAATAAAATGAAAAAAATTATTTTTGGAATCAGTAGGTCAAAACCTATTTTTCCATGTTGTCAAAATATTTTTTACTGTTATGCAATAATAAAAGCTAATTAAAGTGCATTTTTGGACACTTTAATAATGTCTAATAAATACTGGAAAATCCCAGAAAATTATAGAAAATTTTTCTGACTTAGTGGATGAAAAATTAGACCCTTTTTTTTGAGCATTTTTAATATTCTGGAAATTTTTATGCACCTTAGGCCTTTAAATGGACAATTATTGTCACACTCTCCAACTTAGGGAGCGAGCAGGGTCAACATGATCATTGTGTGAACTACGCAAGTTTTTTGTTATTTGGCGCAAAATTGGTTATCATATCTGCTGTGATTTTAAATTATGAGATGGAATTGATTAATAGATGTGCTCATTAATCCGAAAATTCGTTCAAAAATCAATTGGAAAATATATTCTAATTTTACAACATTAGGAGATGACTGCGAGCTTTGCAAACTTTCGATTTTAATGTGTAAGAAAAGAAAATATTTTCTAATTGGATTTTAAAACAAATTAAAAAGATGTGTTTCATAATATTAATGTCAATTTTTGTGAAAATTTAATGTAGTGATGGCAACCAATAACGTTATCGCCGCTATGACTAAAGATTATAAGCTAACTGGTAACAACTACAACATATGGCACCGTAAGATCCAATATCTTCTCAATCAGCATGAGTTGCTTGATTGTCTCACCACTGTTATGTCTGAGCCTGCTGAGGGTAGTATTGTCGCCAACCGGCGTGAGCATGAAGCTTACCAGGCTTGGGTAAATAAGGATTGTGCTGCGCGCTTTACTATGCTAAGCCACATGCACGACGACCTCATCGGGCATTACGATCACTTCAAAATAGTCAAAGAAATGTGGGATCAACTTCAATTCGACTTCGGTGGTATGTCCACTACGAGACTTAGGAGTCTTGTTTTGAAGTTCGAAACTTATCGTAAGGATAATAAGCATACGATGACTAAGCATCTTCGAATGATGTCCACTTTGATTCGTGAGCTTAAGGAAGCTGACCGCATTCTCTCTAATGAGCAACAGGTTCAGGCTGTTATCCGTTCCCTTCCTGAATCATGGGTGCATATGAAGCGTGACTCACAATGACAATATTAAGAATTTTTCTGACATATCACGCCGTGTTGAGCTTGAGGCGGAGCGCCGAGAGGCGAACCGTGCTGCTGCCCAGAGTGGCAAAAGTCAGGGAAATAGCCCAGACAAAATGGAAAAGGAAAGCAGAACAAGCAGGCCAGGGCAAATGGCCCTAAAGGGGAAAAAAATAGCAACGCGCCATAGAGGCAAGCGAGGTGGCAAGAAAGATACTTCCAAAGTAAAGTGCTACAACTGTGGGAACAAGGGACACTTTGCTCGTGATTGCACTGAGCCAAAAAAAGGTACCCTCTTCTTTTTCCTCTTACTTTCCACTCTCCATATCTGTGTATGTTATCATGTATTAGTTGCTCATTCTATTCCTATGTGGATTGTAGATACAGGAGCAACAAAACATGTGACGAGGGATAGAGGAGGATTTGTAGACTATCGCTGCATTCCAGCTAGTACTCAGAGTGTACATGGGAAATGGTGCTCGTGAAGATGCTGAAGGAGTCGGTTCGTACGAACTCCATCTTAGTACTGGGACCAAGCTACTTCTCCGTGATGTGCTATATGTGCCTGGAATAAAGCATAATCTGCTTTCAGTTTTAGCTTTATCAGACTATGGTTTTTCTTTCAGTTTTAGTAGTAGTGGTTTGAATATTATTTTGGAAAAATATTATTTGTGGACCTCTTTATGGAATAATTTGTTTACTTTGGATTTATTTGATTATATTTCTTCTCCTTTATTATCATATATTGCAAATGTTAATGTTGATTCAGTTACTTGGCATGCTAAGCTTGGGCATATAGGAAAAGATAAGATGACCCAATTAGCTAGAGAAGGCCTTTTAGGCCCACTCGCTAAGGTCGACCTACCTATATGTGAGCCTTGTTTGGTAGGAAAAGCCTGTAGAAAGCCTTTTGGTAAGGCTTTACAAGCTAATCAACCGCTAGAATTAGTACACTCAGACATATGTGGACCTATGAGTGTAAAGGAACGTCATGGCGCCTCTTATTTTATCACGTTTATTGATGACTATACGCGATTTGGACATTTCTTCTGGGGCCGCCTACATACTAAATAGAGTGCCTTCTCAATCAGTTTCGTCCACTCCGTATGAACTCTGGAAAGGCGAAAAACCCAATTTGGATCATTTCGCTCGTGGGGTTCAGCAGGTTATGTTCATACAACTTCCCATAAGTTTTGGAAGTTAGGCCACGGAGCTCGAAAGCATATCTTTATAAGATAGCTCAAAAGGCTACGTTATGTACGGTGAACACCCTGATGGAGGAATGACTGAAATAGAGTCACGTGATGTTGATTTCTTAGAAAAGGATTTCCCTAGCATCAGCAATGCAAAAGAGGATCCTGAACTCAATGAGTTAGAGGAAAATGAAGACATTTTACCATCTTCAGGCGAGGCTGGGGGATTAGTTCCTCCCCTTGTAATCGCTGAAGATAGTAATGGTCTTTAGCCTAGTGGGAGCATTCCAGTCAATGAGAGTGCACCACCACTAGATACCCAAGGTTCTCAAATTCGCCGTAGTAAACGAGGAAATATTCCACGTCGTCATTTTGAGATTGAGGGGAATACCTTCCTAAGCATTGCTTTAGATGAAGAAGAGCCAACTTCTTTTGCAGAAGTTCTTTCCTCGAGTGCTAAGGATGAGTTGATGGTTGCTATGCAGGAAGAATTGAGCTCCATGGCTAAGAACGAAGTCTGGGAGTTAGTTGACCTTCCATCTGGGCGCAAGACAATTGGGAACAAATGGGTTCTAAAAGAAGTGTAAAGTGGATGGTTCAATTGACAAGCATAAGGCACGCCTTGTGGCGAAGGGCTATACCCAACGAGAGGGTGTAGACTACGAAGAGACATTCTCCCCAGTGGTGAGGTTTGCCTCTATCCGCCTTATCCTAGCTATTATCGCACAAATGAGTTTAGAAATATTTCAAATGGATGTTAAGACTGCATTTCTCAATGGAGAACTTGACGAAGAGATCTATATGGATCAACCTGTGGGTTTTGTATCTAAAGGACAAGAGCGCAAAGTTTGTCGTCTCAAACGTTCTATAAATGGTCTCAAGCAATCGTCAAGACAATGGTATTTTCGATTTCATCATGCCATTACCTCTGTTGGTTTTGAGATGATTGAAGAAGACCACTGTGTATATCTTAAACGATCCAAGAAAAGTGTTCTTATCCTTTCATTATATGTTGACGACATCTTGTTAGCTGGGAATGACCTTGGACTCCATAGTCGCCACTAAAGAGTGGTTGTCCTCAACTTTTGAGATGAAGCACATGGGTGAAGCAAATTATGTGCTAGGAGTTAAGATCGTGAGAGATCGATCTAAGAAGCTTCTCTGTTTGTCTCAGGAGACTTGCCTAAAGAAGATTCTGGAAAGGTTTCGCATGCAGAGCTCCAAACCCATAGACACCCCAATGGAGAAAGGGTGTACAGTAAGCCTAGACGATTGTCCAAGAACTGATGAAGAAAAGAATCAAATGTCCAAAGTACCATATGCAACAGCCATAGGGAGTCTGCTGTACATTATGTTGTGTACGCGTCCAGACATCTGCTATGCAGTTGGTATAGTTAGCCGCTATCAGAGTAACCCAGGCCACACTCACTGGAGAGCGGTGACGAGTATTTTTCGATACCTACGTGGGACTGTGATCTCGTCCTATGTTACCATGGAGGGGACTTGAGACTTGAGAGGCTACAACGATGTTGATTGGGCTGGTGACAGAGATGGAAGGAAGTCCACTTCAGGATATGCGTTTATTCTCGGGGGTGGAGCTGTCACATGGTGCAGTAAAAAGCAAACGTGTATTGCTTTATCCACAATGGAATCGGAATACGTGGCATTCTCGGCAGTTGTTCAGGAAGCTGTTTGGCTGAGGAGATTCTTGCAAAGGCTAGGCGTTTGAGATCATGCAACAGACATTGTGCTTGTCTATTGTGATAGCACGTCAGCCCTAGCTTATGTGAAGGATCCAAAGTATTATGGGAAGTCTAAGCACATTGGCATTCGTTATCATTACATTAGAGATATGGTTGCGCAAGGGGAGGTTGTCGTGAAACATATCTCCACGGGTTGTATGGTGGCTGATCCATTAACCAAGACCATTGCTCGAGATGTTTTCCTTTTTTATGTTAGGAGCATGGGGCTTCGTAGGATTTGATATGTTTGGCATCGTATTGTTCATTGACATTATTATTATTTATTTGATATAGTATTCATTTTTTTTTAATTAAATGAATTGTTATCATTATGTACACATCTTATAGATATGTCACCGGGTTGAATCGACTCTCTCACACGGGTGATTCACCTTGGCGCTTAGACAGCGAGCAAGATGAGACATTTATGTCTGTGGCGCTTTGACAGCGAGCTGAGACATTTATATTTTTGGCGCCTGAAAGGCGAGCAAGATATATACGATTATGCATATTTTGCTATATGTCACCTTAGTTGGGTACTAAGATGAGACCTTATATATATAAAGGTCGATCATAGAGTGTCTCCATAACTCTATGTAGCCTGTTTTAGCCGAATGTGAGATTTCAGGCAGTAACTATGCGAGTGACTGGGTTGAAACTCAGGTTAGGCGCTAGATGGCGACTAGATTCAGATTCGTACGGCGTCCTTTTTATTTCAAAAGTGACGTACCCATTTTTATGGGATGACGCCATAGCATACATTTCATACTGTATGTGCTTTTCCGACCATTACTGGGAGCGATGAATGAATCCCTGCTTCATCGCTGTGTGAGCCACAAGGATTATTATAATCCTACTCTATGCCTTTTGTTGACACGAGACTAGCTTGTTTATCTAGGACGATGGATGATACCGTCTAAGGGACACGACTAGGAAAGCGGTTGAGTCTAATTGAATTGACATGAGGACTTAGGGAAGACTATTTGATTATACACCATGATAATGTGACTCATAGTCCGGACGGCTTTATCGTGTTTTGTATACGACTTAGTCATGAGTACATTACATATATGGAGTATATCACTGCTTTCTTGAGGGATTAAAGAGTGGTAAATTCGGTGTAAATCAAACTGTCTGGGTATATACGAGATTCCTTCGAGTGATGCGTCTTCGTTAGTTAGATGATGACTTAATGATTATGCTCCTGAAACTGTACGTTTTTCTCGTGAGGTCGCACGTCACATTTCCTGTATGAGGAGATGAGTGATGGAGATCGTTGAAGATATGTTTGAGAAAGCACGCCATTTGTGGGCGAGTGGGAGATGTTAATATATGGGTCGGGTTTTTACCCGGATCCGATAGCCGCCCACATAATAATTGGATTATCCATTTAGTATTGGTTAAGTCCTTATCATATTAGATACGATAGAGTCCAACTTTGTGTTGTTTTAGGATTCTTAATATCTTATCTAATATATATATATCTATATGGGCGATAAATCAAAAGAACTAATTCAGTATTGACCCAAAAATTTATCTCTCTACTTTCTCTCTCTTCAAATTTCGTGGGTCTCTCTCTCTCTCTCTCTTGGTTCATCATCCAAGAACCTTGGATTTGTGATCGTGAAGATCAAAGGGGTAACTCTCGTAGCCAACCCAGACATTCACGAGTCGCAAAGCGTACACGGAGGAAGAACAAGAGTGCGTATCAGATTTCTCGGCGTTCGGCAGAGGATTATATTCCGCAAATTAGGTAATCCTAAACCCGTATGTGCTACGTGTATGTATTGTAAGTTTACAAGATCTGTTTACTCTAGATCTATACATGTGTGTGTGTGTATATATATATATATTTATATGTAAGATTTTCTATGATTTATTTCCATTTTTTCATATTTCCAAAAAATGCATACAAAAAATCTAAAAATGTTGTGCTGATTTTTTCTCCATTTTCAGATATGATATGATATGATATGTATGTATGTGTGTAGTATATATATATATCATATCATATTTTCTAGTTTCTTTTTTCTTTTTTCTTTTTGCATATTTTTTTTTTGTATATTCTGATATTTTTTCATTTTTTTCAATATTTACAGATTGCGAATGTGATTTTATGATTTTTTATTTTATTTTTCCAGATTACATTTTTTTGGTATTTTCCCGAATTTTTTTGCATTTGTTAAATTGGGAAAAAACTTTCAGAAATTTCTAATAAATTTTTGAGCAGTAGTGAATTTATTTTATTTATTTTTTTCCTGGATATTTTATAATTTCATTTGGGTGGGTGATGGTTATTTTTATGAATTTGTTTAAATTTCCAATTTTTGTTTTTTAATTTTATTTTCTAGTGTTGCAAAAGCTTTGAAGCTTGAGCAATCATGGGAGTGAATGGAGGGAGATAGAAGAAGATAGAGAAGGAATTAGAGGTTAGAGATAAAGGGTATTTTGGGATATTAACAAAAAAAAATATTGATTAACGGTCAAAATAATCCACTAACGGAATCTGTCAAATATTGGTTGGGGGTCGGTGGTGAATTAGTTTTTTCTACGGGGTCAATCCCCAAAGGCAATAACTAATGGGGGGCCATCTAATCCTTTTAGCTATTATTAGTAGTGATGAAACTTTTGGTTCAACAACAAAATAAATAG
Source organism: Sambucus nigra (assembly GCA_949130495.1). Taxonomy (NCBI): domain Eukaryota; kingdom Viridiplantae; phylum Streptophyta; class Magnoliopsida; order Dipsacales; family Adoxaceae; genus Sambucus; species Sambucus nigra. Next base: position 208,000,918 of record OX422208.1, read on the forward strand.
CAAAAAAAGGGGGGAAAAAAGACTTCTGAAGAAATAAGTGGTGCCAATGGTGAAATTGCTGGGTGAAGGAAAAACTCCTGATGAAGGGTAGAAATAAGTAGAAATCTTTACTAAGTCCTTAATATCTGCATCTGCATTGCGTTGACAAAACAATTATCTGATTAAGTTTGTTCACGACTTTCTTAACTTGCCGAAAAATAAATAAGCTTGCTTGATTGTATATTTAATGTTAAAAGTAAGATGGATCATCCGAAACTACAAGTAGCCATTATTGTTTAGTTCGTCCATTAAAAAGTTTAGTAAGATGGATTATCTCAATCTACAAGTAGCCATTATTTTCTTGTTTAGTTCATGCAAATCATATGGGCAATTTTTATCTTTTATTTCCGCCCTTATTGATTAGTACATACAATTGTTTTATGCCACAGTTCTCGAAGACGCCGTTCCCGCTTCTATGATAATTAGGTATTCCCTATTCATCCTCTGCATTATTTTCAGCTAGACTGAATTTATTATAGTAAAAAGTGCAGAAAAAAATGCACTCAATTCTGTAACTTTTTGAAAGAAACACCCTAAACAATTTATATGCGTAAAACTTTGAACAATGCATTCGGTTGAAAATAGATCTTGGGGAGTTTTTGCCTGCTAAAAATGAGGACTTTCCACAATATGGGGATCTTTGCAACAAAAAGTATAGTTCAGGGAAAATTTTGTGCAAAAATAAGTTCAATACGGGTTCTTTTGAAAAAATGCATAGCACAGTTTTTTATTTTCTCCTTTTTTATTTTTACAAATTTACCTTTTTTGGTTGTAATCAACTACTTATGCTCTGATGTTTGAATTGCAAATCAAATGGTAAAAACTTGTGTTATGTGACTCATGGTACTTTCTTAAATTTGCTAGTATGTTGATGGATTCGAAGTAGAAACCCTTGGATGCTTGTTGCGGTTCATGTTATTGTCCCAAGTCTTTAAAAGATATCTCAAGAAAATATTGAATCAGATATCCTCAGTAGACATGATTTTTCATAGTTAGTGGCAATTCCTTGCTACTTCGTCAAGCCTGTTTTTACTTAATGGATTTGTGGCATCAAGTGGGATATTTTGTTTATTGCCCCAGTTGTAGTTCATGGTGATGGAGAAGATTTAGATATCTCAAATATTTGTTTAATCAGAATGATTAAATACCTGTTTTTATGTTGCATTTCTTATCACCAGAGTTGACAGCATGAGTTTTGCTTAATGCTCTCTAATTTTTCAACTGAAAATTTTCAGTTGACATTGATTATTAGGGTGTGAGAATGTGTCTTCTATTAACCTGACTAACATGTGTGATATATGTTACATGATTATACGTGTATTCTATATTGATTATAGTAAATACTCAAGATTGGAGGGGAAATTGATGCTACTGATCCTGATAGCACTTGCAATATTTATTTATTTATTTATTATACATTATTATTTTTTTTTTTTTGTGTGCGTGTGTGGTTGTTGGAGTGGGGTGTTTTTAAAATTTTGAGGTTTAAACTAAAGTTTTTCTGGCTCCACCACTTGATCACAGCTGTTGCACGTATCTCCTTGAACTATTTTCATTATACGCAGTTCCCGCTTATTTGTCTCTAATGTTTACAACATTTGTAGCGAGACTGATGTGATATTTGCAGTTTTTCGTAGTTTAGGTTATATATAACACTAGGGATATTTGCTAACAGAGCAATAGTTTAAGAGGTTTCTTGCAATGTTGGTAATGACAAGAACAAGGGTAGTGGACAGTGGACATAGCCTTCCTCTAAATAAAGATGAATTGGCAAGCTTATTCTCTATATGAGGTCTGCTGATTATTCCATATCTGAACAAATTGTCTCTAATAGTAAAGCTAATCCCAATGATCCTGGGTCCAATTTAATTGTCCACAAGAACCTCGTAGTCGTAGGTGTAAAGAAAAGTTATTAAAACTCACAATTTTTTTCCCTAAGGCATGTCAGTGTTGATTTTTATAATGTCAAATTTATCGACAAATGGACATAGGAAACAAAAATTATTTATTTGACAGTTTGGAAACAAATTTAAATTACAAGTTAGGAATATTTTCTCTAGAAAGTGTAGATAATGTCAGCCTGAGGAACTCTTGGCACATGATGTCAGCATGTCTATTTTAGACTTATTATAGAACTTTGCCCAAATCCTGTCGAAACACTACCTCCCACCCCATTGACGACCTCACCGTACCTCTCTCCCCCTCAACCTCTCCTCACCAGTGTAAATGGCTTCTTGTCCATTGTATAGGTGAATGAATGCAAATATTTTGCCTCTGTAATACGTCTGCCCAAAATCATGTATTCATTCATCTCCAGCCCTTCCTGTTTTCTTATTAGCTGCACATACACAAAAAGAAATTACCAAAAAATTACCAGATCAGAGTTGGAGGATTTTGATTTGATTTGATTGACCACTACGATACCCCCCCACTCGCACTTGATTTGACATTTATTTCTTGATTTAACACACCCGGTTAAACACTTTAAACAATAACATTTGTTTAAGAAAAAGTATATATGTCACCGAAATTACCCCTTTGTTCGTATCAATTCACACTAGTTTATTCATTGAAAATCACCTTTCAACACACGCAAACACCGTGTTAGAAAATAATTATTTTTCTTTGAAAATCTTTCATAAACACACCCTTGTGTTAATTATGGATTAAATTTCTTTAGGATGCTTAACTACACATTTAGTCATTTGACTTTACCATTCCTTACTTTATAGACATTAATCAAATTTCACATTTACTTGTCCACTTTATTCTTTACTGGAACATTTATTAATTCATTTAAGTTAGGTCGTCTTTTCTCATATTCATTCGTCTTTTCTCATATTCATTCCACAACCCATTTCTTGACATGTTCCACCTTTCATATCTCTTTCTCGGAATCTTCTAATATTTGCATACTTTAACGAGCTCTACATCGCCGGTTATGCTACCATATCCGTTGGCTTGGGTCTTTCACCCTCGGGCTCCGGGCCCTCTTTAATTATCCCGGTGTCATTCGAGTCCATATTAATGTGTTTTAACATTTTACAAAAGTCCACATTATTCCACTTTTCCTTTACCGACCAAAGTCAAAATTTAGCGTTTCACCCCAACTTGTGTTACACTTTAAAATAATAATTTCTTGTCCCTATTTTATCCCGAAAATCAAGTTCATTTAGGATCATTTTGTGTAACATCTCTTTTAACATTCTTATTTCATAAAAATGTTCCACTTTACGTAAAATTACCATTTTACCCATTGGTTTTCAAACTAGTCATTTTCTCCATTTAACAAATGTTTTGTAATACCCCGTAATTTTAAATGACTTTTAAAATGGGTTATATTTTAAATTAATGGATGAATTGGATTTTATTATTAATTAATTCATTCGGGTTTTATTCGGACGGTGGATATTAAAATGGATGATTCTGAATATTACTTAAAGGTATTTAGGTAATATATGAATGTGATGTCATTGATATGATTGTATGATATAAATTCGGTAATTTATATTTTTAGTCAGACGCGGTATGGGACGTGTCGGGACTAGTTTATTAAATTAAAAAGGAAATTTATTTTCTGTCGATCTAATAGTCATTTCGACTGCGTCGTTGCGTCCGGAAGGTTCGAAATAGTCAGAAAAGTCTATTTGGATGTTAATTTTGAGTCTCGGGTCATTTGGAAATGAATAGACAACCCGAAAGGGCATTTTGGTCATTTTTCTAGGGGGGATGAATAGTGATTACGGATTTGGCACTATTATAAGTATTGGTAGATTAAGTGTATGGGGGTTATTCATCTCCTCTTCACAAATAAGAGCAACCATCTTCCTAGAGAGAGTGTAAGAGTGCTTGGGAAGGGAAAAGCCACTTGGGAAGGAGAAGAACAAGAACCAAGGTTCACCAACACCAACCACCACCGGAGTTTGACCGGAGAAGGGACAACCAACTGAAATATACTACACCAAAGGATCAGACCTACAGTAAAGGCAAGTGTTTGATAATGACAATTTAAGTTTGTATATTGTCCATGTTAGAATAATATGAAAAGAGAAGATTATTATTGTTTGGAAGAAATAATGGAGTATTAAATGGATTTCTGGAAAACTGAAATGATATAGGAATCTAACTCATGTTTTAGGATGATATTAATCCATGAAATAGTCATGAATATGTTGAAGAAAAATCTGAAATACCATTGTAGTGTTCTTGAAGTTAATATGTTGATGATTTTCTGGAAATAAGGAGAGAAACATGCTTTTAATCCAATCCCTTGAAGATTCTAGGATGTTTAGAGTATTGGAAATCGTTCATATATGTTGATATATCATGTAGAAATAATTATTACTCATTTTGGAGGTTAATATGAAGGTTTAAATGAGTAAAAATGGTGAAACCCGTAGTTGCAAAAAAATGCAGAAAACCAGGCTTGGACCCGAGGGATCGATCGATCGACCCCTGCCTTCGATCGATCGACCTCCCCAGATTATGTAAAGTTGTTTCTTTTTTTTTAAATGTTGATTCTTATCCCAAACCTTTTGTGGATCTTTGGTGATTATTATTTGGATATTATGGACCTAGAAAATATCAGTAAACCCTTGATAAGATTTGAATTAAATTGATTTGGATTCGAGTGATTTAAATGATGAAAATTATATTGAATGGAATTTCGGTTGCTAGATTCATTAGTTAAATTTCCAAATGGGGATGTATGAGGATTTAAGATAGGACCAGTAGGGGGTGATTGAATATAACACCTGGGTATCCTTAAGTTTACAAGAGGGTTTAATCCAAAGTGAAAGAAGATGTGTTTATAAGAGATTTGAAACTATCGATTTTAACCTTAATGAAAAGGAGAATTTAACTCGTAGTAATTCGGGAGAAATGATGTTATGAACCAGTAGGATATTAGTGAATTCTTACTGAATATATGTTGAGGAAAAACCTATTTGAATCTTGTGTATTGAGTGAGGGTAGCCTTAGGGTTACAATTTGAACATCAAGGACTGAGTTTAAACTCATTATTGATTACGCAAGGACTGAGTGTAGTACAAGAGCGTAGTGGTATGACTCCTGGATAGAGATGGGAGTTTAAAACACTTTTGGGTTGAAAGAGGTATGAGGTTATCCCGATCGCATAGTTGTAGTTGTCGGACCATCTCGATCGACAAAGTTAAGTAGTAGTGTATTGGAGGGGTTCCTTGTTTGGATTTCGCTTTGCGAGACGCTCCGCGCATGAACCTTAACGACGTCGGGAGTGGAGAGATGTTATAGGATGCGAGGATAATTAAATTATGAAGTAAAGATATAATATGTTAATACGTGGGATTTAAAAGGGATATAATGCTACGTATGGGAAATATCTTAGGGTAGTGATAATTACCTCATTGATATTATGTTATAGTTATGATAATACCTATTTGATTGATTATTGATTTATGTGTATGACATACCTAGCTTACTTGCTATCGGTGGGAGGTTTGCGCGTGAGGGCAGTCATATCCTGATGAATCCATGGGATCTTTGATTTGTCGCTCGAGAACATAGGTCTATGAAAGACTTATCGGGGAGTTGATAAGTCCGCTGACTGTGGGTACGTAGGTATGTGCGTGACCCATGGATACGAGAACTATGTTCGCCTCCAATTTGTTTGTTGTTGTTTGTGGTTCGTGGAATCTTACCGAACCTGTAGTCCCCTATTCGGCGACCTGCGATGATGGGACATGATAGCAGAGTAATGCATTGCACCACAGCTGTGACTCGGGGTGCCGTATTATATATGAATATATATATATAATGGATTAAATGATTAAATGGATATATATTGTGGTTAAATCTATCTACGGTGATAATTGTAGATAACGGTGAATAGAGAAAGATAATGGAATTAAGTTAATGAATGTTTATGCTTATAGAATTGAAAAGCTTAACTCATGTTCATGAGAAAAGATTTATATTGATGAGTAATGATTCATGTTAATGAGAAACTAATCATATAAAGAAGAGATGTAAATGAATAATAATGTGACGTATGGTATGGGACATACGGGGATTATGATATGGGAATGAAATTTATATATGGAGACTAGAAAAGAGGAACCATTAACTAGGAGGTTAATAGGAAACGTTAAGTGTGCACTCTAGTTGAGAGGTGAGAATTGCAAGTGAAAGTTGGGTCTAGCATGTACATAATAAATGCTTTATTGCACTTGTTAAATACTTGCTGTTTTAAAAATAATCTATACATTCGGGCTCTGACCCGTTTCCTTGCATATTTTCTCTTCTATTGTATCTCTATATCAGGTGTCCAGAAACAGGGACGCCAACGTTAGCGGATTATGACAGGCTATGGATTTATGGAGTTTTGCCTAGACGCCTTCCATCTTTTGATTCACAGTATTCTTAGTTAGGGCATGTCGCACAAAGGATTCAGTTATCTTTTCTATCGAGGTCAAATACTATTGTATTCGGGTCTTTTTAATACATTTAACATTGTTGGGATTATTGTAAAGGATTTATATTATTTGGGAATGTTTATTCCAATTGCATTTAAATTCTTTTGAGTTATTTATTGTGTTATCAGTGTTGTAGAATAAAATGTGTTGGGTTATGCTTAAACTAAAAATGGTTTTGTTGAAATGTAAATGTGGAAAGTTTTTAACACCAGCTTAATTGAGTTTTGGGTGAGTTGTAAATGTTTTCGACAGTGATGCTAAGAATGAGCCAACTGTATATTCTGTTTTAATTTGGTATGGGACTGGCCACCCGGTATTTAATTAGGCGGGGTGTTACATGTTTTTTTTCCAAATTATGATTAACTTACCCACACTAACTTGTCGAATGTCTTTAATTCATTAACACATGTTTAACACTTGGAGTAATATATTTTCAAGTTGGAAACCTCTTTGTTTCATCACTTTCTTTTTCTAAGAAATCATTGAATATTTAAAGACTACTTTATATGAAAACACCATTTTCCTTTATTAACACATGAAGTCTTGAGATCTTACATTTATCACACTTTTAACATTTTTCACACACTTCAAGGCCTGAAATTTAATTTTTCTCATTTTATGTTTAAACCCAACAAAACCTTCATCAAACTTATTTATATATTCATCATCAAAATACTACAAGTTTATATGCACGAGAAGATAGATTTTAAGTCCAAAAATCCTATTGAATGGGCCTAACATGTGGTTCATTCTAGAAATTTCACAATATTAACAAAAACATGCTTTTCAAGATAAGAAAATATTTTTATTTATCCAAAACTTGAGTAAATGTCTATTTATACAAAAATCGCATTTTTTTTTGTAAGAAAAGTTTGTAATTGGGTTCATAAAACATTCCCAACATTTTTATTCCATAAAAATGTTTAAACAACAAGCTTCCTTGAAACATATAATTTTTTTGTAATCTCATTTTCACAAATCATAAAAAATATCATTGTTAAATCATACACGCATCCTACTCTTAAACTCTATATTTAAGATCATATACTAAGGGCATAGAGTCTTAAACTTAAAGAATAGAGTTTTTTTCACCTCAATGGGGATCCAAAAATGGTAGGATGAAGATATAAGAAGATGGCAATCTTCCACCTCCTAAGGTGGCCTCAAAGAGGTTGCCTAGCTCCACAAATCTTTCCTCCATGAAAGCTCCAAAACAAACCCTCCGCTTCAAACTCCATTAATCTTCTATTCTCCTTCCTCCCCCTCCAAAAAAAAAATCACTAAATTTCATAGTTTTCCTCAACCATGGTGGAAATGGGTGTATACTAGTGTTTGGAGGTGGTGGCAATGTGTGACTATGTGGGAAAAATGGTTGGGGAAGAAGGCGAGTCTTCACCCTTTGAGACAGAGGGGAAATGTGCTAAAAATGGTAGGGGAACCCACGCTCACTCTCTCCTCTTCTAATCCACAAACAACCCCAACAAAACCCTTTTAAAATCAACCCCAACACTTAAATTCCGATTTTGATCATCAGGGTTCACCAGGAGTCGACACGTTATTGATTAAAGGGCCCAAAACGAGACAGCACACAAGGGCATTTCGATTTAAAAGATTTTTGAACCGGTCGTTCGAACGAGAATTAGACCTCGTTCGAACGAGATTAGGTTCTCGTTCGATCACACTTCGAACGACCTTCTAATGAGGTTGGGAACCTAATACATGGAAATCTCGTTAGATCTTCATTAGAACCTAACTTCGATCGACTTGCGTTTTTCGTTTGAACCAACATCATTCTCGTTCGAACGAGATAGGGATCTCGTTCGAACGACCCTCGTAATCGTTTGAACCACCAAATTTCCTAAAATTTCCCATAACTTCCAACAATTGTCTTCAAGACCAAATGAATAATTGAATATAAATAATAGCTCATATATTAACGATCCAAATCCCAAGGGTTTCCTATGATTACAACTTACCCGAAAAAGATAATAATATATTGGGTGAGGGTATTACACATTGTCTCCTTCTACACAATAATAATAATAACTCTATCCACCATTTGGTTATCATCAGTAGACTTTAGATACCATTTTATTTCGCATTAGACATTAGTCATTAAAATTGATGGAACCTTCAATCCACGTTCTTCATAGTTTATGAGTTTATGGTCTTTGAGCAAGATCCCCAAAGATCCTTGAACAGGTTGATGAGCTCATTAAGGAAAATTGGTTTCAGGAAACAAAGTGCCTGAGCATGGAAACAACTGGCCTCTCTTTTGGAAAAGGAAAACCTTGCTCTTCACCAAATGAATGCAAAGTTAAAGGTGTTTATCTTTGAAGAGGAATCATATAAGAGCCCACACAAGACTTGACAAGTTGGGTACAAGTAGGGGTGGCAATTTTGGAAACGAAACCAAATTAACACGGCATATCGTGTTTGGGTCATGTTCGGGTCTAGGTTGTCAGACCCGCTGTCGTGTCGTGTCGTGTTCGTGTTAATTTTTAGTCACGAAATGGACCCGAATTAGACCCGTTAAAGACCCAATAATAACCCCGTTATGACCCATTATTAACCCGATTAAAAACTGATTATAGATCCGTTAATAAACCCATTACTACCCAATACATATCTATTAAAAATAAAAGGCTTTTATTAAAAAGCCCACCCAACCCAACCCAACCCAATCCATAAAACATTTGAGATCCCTTCATTTTTATACCACAAAACAAAACCAAATATAAAAAACCCTAGCCACCACAAAACATTTCTCCACAAAGAAGTTAACCGCCGGCGGTTCTGTTTCTTCCCCACAAAAAATCCGACGACTTTATTCGGTTTCCTGCGGTTCTTTCCGGCGGTATGTATTCCTTTTTGATTTCGTTCGTTTTTGTTTTTGTTAGTACCTGTTTGTTTTCGATTTCGTTCGTTTGTTCCGGTGGTTGTTAGTATCTGTTTGTTTATCTGTTCGTTCCGGTGGTTCGTTCGTTCCGGTTATTTATCTGTTTGTTTTCGATTTCGGTTGTTAGTATCTGTTTGTTAATATTTTTGATTTCTTTCGTTCACTAATATTTTCCATTTCGTTCACTAATATTTTTTATTTCTCCCGTTTTTGTTAATATTTTTTATTCCGATTTCTTTCGTTCACGATTTCTTCCGTTTTTTTTTCGTTCACTAACATTTTTTTCCGTTTTTTTTACAAAGAAACACCCCTGTTTTATGTTTTTTTTTATGTGACTAACATTGGATTTTTTTTTATGTGAGTAACAACTCTATTAACATTTATATTTTTTTATGTGACTAACATTTGATTTTTTTTTCATTTGGCAGATCTCAAAATGAACTCAACTAATGTTAATGAGAAGAAAATGTCAAAATCATTAGAAGTTGGAGAGAAGAAAAGGGTGAAATTTTCAGAACCTCTTGAGAACAATTTAAATGAAAATGAGGTAATTATGTATTCTATGTTGTTAGATTTTTTATAGTTTGTCTTATTTATGGTGTTATGATTTTTTTAGGGTGATAGCGAAGATGATAGTTCGTGTGAATATGATGGTGATGACGTTGTTGAAGTTAATGTGAAGTTAAAGACGGAAACACAAGGGGATTTAGTCAAGCAATGTAGGGAACGTCAGTCCGAGGTATGGAATTTTTTTGACCTTCTTCCCATTGGTGATGATGGAAAAGAAAGAGCTAAATGTAAAAAATGTTCAAAAGTTTACATGTGTTCGTCTAAGAATGGGATGAGTAGCTTGAGAAAACATATGAAAAGGTGTCCAAGAAGGGATAAAAATGACGTATCCTAAATGTTAATGAATTAATCTCGTGGGTATATGTTGATGTGCTCTTCCAAATTTGACCCCGAAAGATTTCGGGATTTAATTACTGAGGCCATTGTAATGCATGATTTACCATTTCAGTTTGTAGAGTACGAGGGTATTAGGGCTATTTTTCATTACTTGTATGAGGATGTGATAACTATCTCAAGAAATACCGCAAAGGCCGATGCCTTAAAAATGCATAAAAGGCAGAAGAAAAAATTAAAGAAAATGCTTGAGTTAGCTCCCGGTAGGGTTTCTTTAACATCCGATTTATGGTCTTCAATTAACACGAATGGATTTGTTTGTGTCACTTCACATTTTATTGACAAAGATTGGAAATTGCAAAAAAGGATTCTCAATTTTCAAGTGATGCCACCTCCACATAATGGTATTTGCTTAACCGAGAAAATATCCAATTTTTGTCTGAGTGGAGCATTGAGAAAAAGTTGTTCAGTATCACGTTGGACAATGCATCAAGCAATGATACATTTTTTGAATTGCTAAAAATTCAGTTAAATAATGAAGGCTCACTTTTAAGTAAGGGTGATTATTTTTATATTCGATGTTGTGCTCATGTTTTGAATTTAATTGTTCAAGATGGTTTAAAGGCAATAGATGAACGGGTGGGAAAGGTGCGGGAGTGTGTGAAGTATGTAAAAGGGTCACAAGTTAGAAAAGCAAAATTTATGGAATGTGTGAAATTTGTTCATTTGGATGCAAAGAGAGGATTGCGTCAAGATGTCCCTACTAGGTGGAATGCAACATTTCTAATGATAGAGAGTGCTATATTTTATCGTCGTGCATTTGTTCGTTTAGCACTTAGTGACTCAAATTTTTTGCATTGTCCAAATGAAACGGAGTGGGGAGAGATTGATAAATTTTTTAAGTTTTTGGAGGTTTTCTATGAAGTGACTTGCATCTTCTCCGGAAACAAATACCCTACGGCGAACTTATATTTTACTTTCGTTTCCATGGTTGAGTTCACTTTAAGAGAAGAAATGCAAAGTTCAGATGTCTTTATGAAGCAAATGGCATGTAAAATGTATGAGAAATTTTCCAAGTATTGGTCGGATTATAATTTCCTTTTGGCAATGGCCGCTGTTTTGGATCCTCGTCTCAAATTTCAATATGTTGAGTTCACTTACCAAAAACTTTATGGTATCAATAATTATCAAAATCGTCTTGTTAAAGAAAAGTTGTTTGATCTTTTTGGTGAATACATGAGCAACTCTACTATGGGCGAGAACACGTCTATTACAATGGTAGACAGATGTAAAAAAGTTGATGTTGAGAAGACAAATGCTACCATACTAAGTAGAACCACCAAAAACATGTTCAAGGTACATATACATTGCTTGTTTTTTAAGTAAATGCAAACGTTGCTGTTTTTTAATGAAAAAACATTGCTATTTTTTTTTTATGAAATAATATGCTTTATTTTTTATGAAAAAATATGTTGTTTTTTTTTTATTACAAAAGTTGCTGTTTTTTTAATGAAAAAACATGTTGTTTTTCTATTACAAAAGTTATGTTTTTTTTAAGTAAATGCAAAAGTTGCTGTTTTTTAATGAAAAAACATTGCTGTTATTTTTTTTATGAAATAATATGCTGTTTTTTTTTTAATTACAAAAAAAGTTGTTTTTTTTAATGAAAAAACATGTTGTTTTTCTATTACAAAAGTTATGTTTTTTTTAGTAAATGCAAAAGTTGTTGTTTTTTAATGAAAAAATATTGTTTTTTTTTTTTATGAAATAATATGCTGTTTTTTTAATGAAAAAACATGTTTTTCTATTACAAAAGTTATGTTTTTTTTTAGTAAATGCAAAAGTTGCTGTTTTTTTATGAAAAAACATTGCTGTTTTTTTAATGAAAAAACATGCTGTTTTTTTAATGAAAAAACATGCTGTTTTTTTTTGTTTTGTTTTTAGGAGTTCACTTCTTATGAGAGTCGAGCACTTTCTTCAATGCAAAAGACACAACTTGAGATGTATTTAGATGAACCAAGGAGTGACTTAGCAGAACAATTGGATGTTAAGTTTTTGGAGAGCTCATCAATACCGATACCCTGATTTAGCGTGCATGGCTCGTGATGTCTTAAGTGTCCCTGTATCCACAGTTGCATCGGAATCGGTGTTTAGTAGTGGTGGTCGTGTGCTCGATCAATATCGGAGCTCACTTAAGCCTGAAACTGTAGAGGCACTGATTTGTACTAGAGATTGGCTTTTTGGCATTAAAGGTAAATTTTCTTTACAATTCGATTTTTTAAATAAATGATTTTCACTTAATCATTTTGAATTTTTGTATTAAAAAGGTGATTTGGAGCTTAATTTGCTTGAGCTCACTGAAGACATCATAGAATTTGATAAGAAGGACAGCAATTCATCTGATACTATCAAGGTTAATACATGCAATTTTTAATATTTAATTTTGTTCACTTGTATTACTAACTTGTTTTATTCTAATAATGCTTATATTTTTTTTTTATAGGAATGATATTATGCATGATGATGGAAGAAAGAATGATGCAAGCACTCGGGAGGAGAGTAGTGATCTTTTGAAGACTTTATTAGTTGTCATCTTAGCTAAAAACTACTTTTTGTGAATTGTAATCTCATTAACAACTTTAAGTATGTCTGAATTTTTTTGTAACTTTTGGTTGTTGAGATTACATAAGTTTTATCTGTGCTTGTTTATTGTGATGTAATTCCTACTTGTGCATGCTCACTATATAAATTTTATATATTATGAAATTTATGCAAATTGTTGATTTAATATGTAATATAATTAAGCATTAATTAAAAAAATATGCTACAAATTGTATCGTTCCAAACGGGTCGTATCGTGGTGGGTCAAACGGGTCGTGTTAATGAGTTTTAATCAGATCAAAATTTTAAATCGTGTCAATCGTGTCGTGTCGTGTCGTGTTAGAAGCGGATCGTGTTCGGGTTATTAGAAAATAACACGACATCGGGTCGTGTCGTGTTCGTGTCACTAAAAATCATTTCGTGTCGTGTCGGGTTGGTCCTGAACCCGACCCAATAACACGATTTGCCACCCCTAGGTACAAGTTTGTTTAGTAGATGCTGACCTCAACGTGAATAACATCCAAAAGCGGACTTGCAAACATGATTACCTTAACGTACTGTGCATTCTCAAGCACCCATATGATCTGATACATGGCGTGGATATTCTCCTCATTGTCTTTTTGTGCGAAATTCACCATTAGGTGATAAGGATTCCTGGGTTTCTTTGTATGCCATTTCGATTGCTTTGTTTCCAGACGAAGAAGATCTTCTCAATCCTTAAGGTCATGATGAGGGTGGATAAAGTAGTTCTTCGTCAACCCTGACACATTATAACCCTTATCTTTCTTTCTTTTGTAGTTTTTTTATTGTTATTGTATTACTAGTTCAAGTTGATTTTAATAGTAACACAAGGCTTTGAGTCTCCATCTACATTCTACTTTGTCAAACCTTTTCACCTTGCTAACCCATAGTTTGGTCGAGGTTATTTACTTTAATATTTCATTAACTCTTAATGTTGTTGGCCGGGTCTTACTCTTTACCTTTTAGGTGGTGGTCTATCATTCGACCTTAGGCCTAGGAATAATTAGTGAGAACACTCCCGTGGTGTGGGGTTCTAGCCATAGTTTGCGATTTATGTTTAGTTGAATTTTCATTTTTTATTATTTTCTTAGAGTTCATCAGTGGGTCTTTGCTGCGAACTGGGTAATTCAGATAATAAGTTATGGCTACAATATATTTTGTAATCTTGACCAAATGCATTTCTCGTATACTATTTCAAATATATCAATAATGGACAAGTGGTACCAAAATAACACTTTTTCATGACTAAGAGATATTCCCCCCTTACCAGGGTGAAGTACAAATATGTCACTTGAAAAAAAGGAATTAAAGGTAAAACAACAAGTTAACTTATGTAATAGTTGAAAGAAACATCGCGCCATTATGAGTGCAAATTCTTATAATTAAAATATCTTTTGTGTTCTAGTGTTTAGGTATACCCATTAATTCCATTATTTTCAAGTGATAGGCTCTGTCTTTGTTGATTGTTGTTACCCGGAAAGTCCTAAATTGTGCCTAGTTTTTAATCGAAGGTTTTTTTTACACTCCTCACTATCTTGTAGAGTACGAAGTTCCCAACCTTAAAGTCTTTCTGCTTTGTGTGTTGATTGTATTGTTTTGTGAGTTATTGTTGGTATGACGAGTTAAATTAAGGCTTGGTTTATTCATTCCTCAATGAGGTCCAACTCTACCCGGGAGGCTTTTATTTTTTCTGCCTTCGCCCACTCATGAAGATCTCATAGTTGAAAGACCAAACTCTAAGGGTGTTACCGCTCCCATCCCATAGGCAAGAGCAAAATGCGTTTCCATGTGGGTTTCCTCGGAGTAGTTCTATAATCCCAAATCACATGTGGTAACTTGTCGACCCAACCTTCATTGGCCTTCTCAACCACTTCTTGATTCTGGAGAGCACTATCTTTTTGAAGGCATTTACTTATACATTTTAGGGTGTTTCGTACAATGAGATGAAGTAATGTCATATTGCGTGGTCGGTACAAACTATCTCAAGGGGCCACTTTCAAACTGAGTTCCATTATCTGTCATGATTATTTGAGAGACGTCAAATCTAGTGATAATGTTTCTCCAAATGAACATATCATATTCGAGTCCTTTATATTAGGTAGTGGCTCGACCTTTATCATTTCATGAATAGTTAGTTCCGACCAAACGATAGTTCCCATTTTGTATAGTTGTGGGTAAATGACCTATTATATCCATCCCCCATTCACCAAAAGGCCAAGGTCTAATGTGTTTCCCTTACCCAAATTTTACATTAAATTAACCTTAATCCTTACTTAATGTCCACTGACACCAAAAAGAGAATAGGCACGGTTGCTAACAACCATAAATCAAATACACAAATCACTTGTTGCAAGACATTTTTATCATTATAAAAAAAATTGTTTTAAAAATCGAAGAAATTTGATCGAGTTTCCTTTGTTTATTCATGAAAATTCCATTTTATAACTAATTACGAGTTTTTAACAAAACTATTGATTTCATTCATTAAGCACAAATGTAAGGTATGTAATATGGGCCACATGACTTCAATGGTTGCAATTTAATTGTAAGATAATTAATATGAAGTTTGTAATCTCAAACTATGTAATTTTTAAATGAACATAAGTCTCACAAAACCAATAGTTCCACCTATACAACATAAAGTCCAATGAATCCAAAAACCTAGGTAATCGGACTTCACATTGTCTAATAATCTCAAAAGTCCAAATAGTTAGAATCCTCACAACATAATTAATGGTCTGCAACCATTTCATAATTAAGTAACACATGCGCATGACTACACGGTCCAAATACAGTATATAATCAAATTAGAAAGTAACACACCTACTATAGTAGGCATGTCGTCATGGGCGGATCTATGTGGAAGGGAGGTGGGGCAAGTACCCCACCCTAAATCTCAAAATTGAAAATTTAACCTTCAGAAAATTGTAAATTTATAGTTGTGCCTCACCCAAAAAAAAAAAAAAATTCAAATTTTTACCCCTATAAAATTTGCAACCTAAGAAAAATTTCGGGGGCTTTCGCCCCTGAACCTCCGATAATGGTTTGTGCCCCACCCGAAATATATTTCTGGCTTCGCCTCTGCATGTCGTGGCATAAACCCAAAGCCATTCTTCGATTCGTCTAATCTGAAATATCCTTGTGTCCTCACCATTCTTAATACTTGATGGGGAGGGAAAAATAAGACACTAAATGAATTAAATTCCCAACAAGAAAATAACAAGTGTTAGGGAATGTAAATGTAAATGGAACAATATATAATGATGCCAATAATATTATCAAAAGGGATATGATAAGGGGATGGTTCAATGGAAGGAGTAAAGGTAGATGTTCAAATAAAATTAAATATTAAAATTTATTACAATTTAATTTAATGAAGTTATCAAGGTTAAAAATATTTGAAGTGTTAAACTGTACAAGTATCTGTGAAAACATAACAATTAAATCTCAAAATAAAACTATATATTTTTTAAAATCTCTTTATAGAATTTATTTGAACCCATTTTTCATTACCACTTACAATATATATAGTATATACCATAGTACCCTAACTTACCGTACTAAAAAAATCAATGGTGTTGGTCTTCTTCGCAAATAGTGTGGTTTTCGGACCTTTTGTGATCTCCTCACCTCATGGCACCATTGCTTACTTTACACTTGGAAGGATCGGGGACGGCCCATGATGTAATCATCCCCATATAGTTTTCTCAATGTTCACCAACCACACCTAATGATACCAAGTACGCTTTTCAACTACAAATTCATGTAAGAGACCCCATAGCCATATAGTTGTTTGAGGTCAAGAAGACGATCAACTACTCAACCCCACACCTCAACATCTGTATAGGATACCAACCAAGGCTCATTGGCCATGTAAGCTCCACAGATAGCCTTATCGCCCAAGACTTCAGTGAGGGCTCAACCAACAATGCTAAGGTCTGAATAAGAACCTCATTCCCCCTTTCTAAGAGGATAATCACACCGCAAAAGTCCAATACAAATGTTCTACAAATCATAATCAAACAAGATAAATTCATAACGACTGAGTCCACAAAGGCGGGATGGCCGTAGTCGAGTCCCTTAGCCATGTGATGTGAGAGCGTCTACCCCACTATCTTCTTTATCCTTATCCTCATGTTTACCTGAGGGAGAGGATGATCAGGGTGTGAGCCAAATGCTCAACAATAATATAACAAACATCAATAGATACATAACACATATCTCAATGTTAAAATATGAAGAGGTCAAACGAGGTAACATCACTAAGTCCAAAAAGTCAATTAGTCCGTTTTGGTTAGGTGAAGTACCAAAGGTTAAAATCAGGTTTGAGGAATATGAATAGATGTAAAATAGAAATTCATATTTACACAAAAATGTAAAATTTCTATATGCGGGAAATTATAGTATCACATTAAGAATTTCAACATATAATTTTTTTTGAAGTAAACGGAATTAATAACAAAGTAATTTAAAGAAATCAAAGTATTTTAACTAAAAGAACGTGTTTGCGAAGTCACTTTAAATCACAATTAAACCTCTAGTTTATCCGGACTTATCACCAGAGGTGCTTGTGACACCTCGCCTATTAAAATAACGGGTGGTCAGCCCCCTACCAAAATAAAACAAGAATCTCATATGGCTCATTCTTAGTATCACTATCGAACTTCAATTAATTACTAACCACCTATTACTTTAACAAGCAGTGTCAAATTTTAATCTTTCATTAACATGCAACAATATGAACCCATCAATAATAAATCACACACAGTGACTGATATACCCGAAATCACAATATAGAGTCTGAAGCCGAGATAAAAATAAAGTCTCCGAATAAACCATCGAGTAATAATCGAATACATCCAATCCAAGATCTGAAATAGTCTGAAATACATAAGTCTAATAAAAAGGGCAACACGCCCAACCAATACTGGAATAGAGAACCTAATCTAGAATATCAATGATAGAATCGGTTACTCGAAAATTCTGCAAGCCTCCACATCAGCTGCAACTACGTATCCCTGGAAAGAACAATCATTCTTGGCGTCCCTGTGGCTGGACACCTAAAAGTTTTGAAAATAGATTTGATAAGGGTCAGGGCCCAAAATATTTCAAAAGTATTTGCAAGTATTTAAAATGCAGTAAGAACAGTTATTATATACACGTTAGCTTCACGTACACTCACTTGAGTTCCTTACCTCTCAACTATAGTGCACACCTAATGTTACATACTAAATCTACCTAGGTATGCTATCCAACCTAACTAGTCACAATAAGCATCTACCTAACCACTTTCTCTAAGCCCACCGTATCGCCCAAATGATACGCTACCGTAAAATCATAATCATTAGCCAAATATTATTGCTGAACAATTATTTAAGTTTCTCTTACTTAAATTACTTTAGATATACATTATCTATAGCTTCTACTACCACACAAGAGTAGAATAAATCACACGTATACACACACACACACACACACACACACACACACACACACACACACACGACTATAACATCCCTAGAATGATCATCGCGATGCATGCATACTTTGTTATCGAGTTCATATACCTCACGTACCAAATCAAGGACTATCGATTCAAAATCACCCTCGAGCCATAATTGAAATAAACACATAATGGAGGTGAACGTAGTCTTAAGCCTTTGGGCTACGTACATACCTAATGCGCCCAAACGACCGGTCACACGATCGTACACTCAAATAGTTGTCAGCCCTAAGTTCTATGTTCCGATGCACACATCCAGACCTTGCTAGCATTGCCAAGGTGGGATCGCCCACTGAGCGTGACCTCCTGTTATAGAAGGCAGCGTAGGTATGCTTATATACATAGAAATCATACATAACAAGCATTCACACAACCCATGTATATTCATATAGTACGTTCCATATATATCTCAATTATTCAACGTACTACTATTTCACACTTTATTTTTCAATTCCCTTTATTACGAATATCACTCGCTATTCAAAAAGTTCTAATCATCTCTTTAATAATTTCAGTAGTTAATATCATATTATTCTACTAATCCAAATTTCAGGTTCATCTCAATTCTCTACGTACCCCCATTTGATTCTCGTACGCTAATTCGTTCAATAATTTTCGATAGAGTCTATAAATTCGACTTCTCGACTACCCCTGTGTCTTAATTATATACGACTGGTAGGGGTGTTCACGGGTCAGTTCGTGTCAGTTTTGGACCGTAATTCAAATCGAACCGATCGGTTCGGTTTTGAAAAAAGTCAGACCGAAATCGAACTGGCTATGAAAAAAATCGTCGATTTCAGTTCACATCGGTTTCGGGTTGATTTTTGACTTTTTTTTGGTTTGGACCGTTATTTAAGGCCGGTTTTCGGTTTGGGTCAGTTTTTGAAGGTGGTTAATGGTTTTTGGATATAAAAATATAAGTTATTTAGTTTTTTTAATAGAAATATTGGTTTCAGGTCGGTTCGATTTGAATCGGTTTTTCCCATGTCTAAACCATCAACCGGACTGACATGTTCGATTTTTTATATCCGTAAATCGTAGGCCGAACCGGGCTAAAAAAATCACCGATTTTGTTTCGATTCGATTTGATTTTCGGGCCGATCGATTTTTTTGCACACCCCTAACAACTGGTATTCCATTGATTTTTCCATAATCCCAAACTACTAAAGTTATGGTTCCAATAATGTTTTAATAAAGTTTTACACCTAAACTACCAAAATTGTCATTTTCTGAGCAACCGAATCAGGTCATAAATTTTCTGGTAGATTAAACACCCTTTAGTAAAATCAAGATTGCTCCCTTTACAGAAGTCAAAATGACCTCATTCAAGGCTCATTGGAAATCTAAGACCTCGACCTTTCCAGGCATATATGACTCTCAATATAATTCTAAGTAAAATTAAAATGGCATACGTTTAAATAACATAAATTTTTTTGGCATATTAATATGCTGACGAGTTAGATACCCTATGGTAAAAAGTTGATTACTCCCTCTGCAGAACTCCAAATGACCTCATTCAAATATCATTGGAAAGTTAAGACTTAGACCTTTCCAGATATCTATGGATCACAATCTAATTCCAAGTACATTTAGATGGCATACATTTAAAGTAACGCCAAAAATTCTGACGGATTGTTATCTTATATTCATCAATTAAACCCTAAGTTATTCCAGATTTATGTTCTTCAACTAAGAACCCAACAAGATTCCATCCTTATGCGTCTTAAAAATCAAGTTTTGAAATATAATCCCAGGGGGGTAAATTCTAATATGATTCCCAATCAAAACCATAATTAAATCCCATGAAATCACCTAACAAAACATATTTTCACTCTAGTGATAATTCTAGACTAGCATGGACATTATTACTATATGCTAGTTTAAACTCTTACCTTAGATGATGAAGGTCTAATTTCAGTATTTTGGTGATGGAGGTTTCTCCTCCTTGTGCCCCTCTCA
This sequence comes from Sambucus nigra, assembly GCA_949130495.1. NCBI lineage: Eukaryota > Viridiplantae > Streptophyta > Magnoliopsida > Dipsacales > Adoxaceae > Sambucus > Sambucus nigra. The sequence continues at coordinate 208,021,295 of OX422208.1, forward strand.
ATTCCGGAGGCAACGGTGATACTAGGTGGTGGTGAATGGCCTGGAAACACTTTCCTCTTCCTCTCCTATGGCCTCTCTTGTTTTCCACTTGTTCTAACCCTACCCTCTACAATATATCAAATGATATAGTCTTCCCAAATTCGTTGGTCTTCTAACCCTAGAAAACCAAAAGACAAAATACACTTATGGGGTACTTAGTTGGTCTAAAAATTCTCCGGGACCCAAACACAACCCTCGAGAATTCTTTTTTGGCTATTTCGACCTGTCTGGACACATCGGCGCACTCAAAATAACTATTTCGACCTGACACGACTCGCATGCGCATCCCGACTAAATTATCGTAAACCATCGTATTTCTCACTCACGACTAAACATAGTGCATTCTCTATATTTTATTATAGTGCATTCTCTATATTTTATTACTTTTTTGGGTAAACAAGAATAACATTAAACAAAAGAATATACAAGAAAGAGGAGGGCATACCCCCCTTGGTTCTAATTTCGTAAGTGAAATTTACCCAAATAAAGATTAGACAACGGAAATGAAACTATCCTAACCATAAGGAAGCAAACTAGGATTAATCAGTGAGTAATAACGTGTCATCAAGACCCCAGTTCATACAAATCAACCAATTTTTGAAGTTTCTCCTAAATTTTTCCTAGAGATAGGATTTACATTTGACAAAAAAGGTTATTTCATTCATGATGCCAGCATGGTTTGCATTATTGTTTATGAAAATTCTATTGTTTCTCTCCATCCATAAGTAGTAGATGGAAGCAACAAAGGAGGACCTTTTGATCTTTTGAGTGAAGTTTTTCCCTAAGAAATTTGTGGCAGCCCCCGAAATGATATCCTCCCAGGTGGTTGCTTCATGGATGTACGAGTTGTTGTAATTAACATTATCCCAAATTGCCTTATAGAAACTACAATTGAAGAAGAGATGGTCACGAGTCTCAGTTGCATTATCACACAGAACACAGATATTGTCTTGTGAAATGCCCCAGACAATAGTCTTATCCTTGGTGTTGAGAGCATCATTGCAAACCAGCCATAATATGAAAGCACACTTTGGAATATTACTACTACTCCAAATAATAGGGGGACGAGCAGGAGGATTGTGTTGATATTCAATGGCATTCCACGCATAATTGATTATGAAGAGTCCCTTAGTCATTGGAAGTCAAGTGATTTTGTCCTCCAAATTAGGGTTAATGTAGGTAAATCAACATATTTAATCTCATTAATCTCCCAAGTGATTGTAAGGGGCCAAGCCCATTGACCTTTTGAAATTGTGTTTGCCAGCCACATCATAGATGGTCTTCTCCCCATATTTTGTCCATAGAGGGCCCAACGGGTGCCAGTGGTCATGCTAGATGAAAGTGTTGCTCCCATTCCCAATGGTGTAAAATCCCGTATTTTTATGCTATATTAATTTGGGGATTTATTAAATTTAATGCGAATTACTTATTTAATAAAAATTCGGAAATTAATTATGTTATAATTATTAACGTGACGAGAGTTAGTAATTATGGAAAATTGTTGAATATTACTAATGAGCAAAGTAATATGTAATATTGGTTATATTGAATGTCCCGAGTGAATAAAATGACAATTTTGGAAATTTGAGTCGGGACGCGCCTGTGTCGCGTCGGGACTAAATATTGATAAATAAAAGTGAATATTTTATAAGTTGTTCGTATGGTCGTTTTGAGTGCGCCAACGCATCCAGAAGGGTCGAGATAGTCAGAAAAGTGTAACCGGGAGTTTAGTTTGGGTCTCGGGGCGTTTTTAGGCCTAATTAGTACCCCGGGAGGGCGTTTTGGACATTTCGCAATTATGGGTAATTAAACCCACGAAATTCAAGGGTTATATCAGATGTCTAAGGTTTCCTTCTAGGGTTAGAACAACCAAAGACAAATGACGGCCATAGGAGAGGAAAGGAGAGAGCTCTCTAGGCAATCCAAAGCCCAAAACCCATCCGTTTGCACCGCCACCACTACCAACGCGTAGATCGCGCGACGGGGAACACAACCACACCAAAATCATCTGCAAATCAGAACACCAAAAATCTCAGGCAAGTGTTTATCTTGCTTATTTCATTGGTGCATCTTTCATATTAGTTTAGGAGTAATTAGAATGAGTTTTTATGGAAGAAAACCAAAGATTTGAGATAGGAATCGCATGTTGTTATGGTTTAAATGATAATTCTGGAAACCCTTTGTGACACCCCGACTAATTAAATACCGGGTAGCTACTCCTTTATTAAATTAATACAAAATGTCAAGTTGGTCCAGTTAACAGCATCACTGTCGAAAACATTTTAATCATTGCTAACCACCTAGTATTTAAAAAGTAAGATGTCAAATTTTAAATTAAGTCTGATTAACATACAATAAAAGAATTATGAAAGAATATCATAACCATACACCATAAAGTCTCAATAAAGTAACCAACACATATTAATAAGTCCGGAGGAAAAACTCCTCACCACCATCCCACAACTGAAATAAATAAAACAGTGTATCCTGAATTAATTACATGCCAAAGATCTGAATAACTGCAATAAGAAATGTCTCTAATAGAAATGGGCGACATGCCCTACAAATGATGAAACTGAATATGGAGTCAAGACAAAAGAAGCGTCTACTAGCAAGGCCCTGTAACTTCCACAACAGCTACAGCTCGTCACCTGAATGGAAATCCTATGCATGGTGTCCTTGTGGCTGGGCACCTAAAAGGTTTTTACAAAAATAGATTTGAAAGCAAATGGGTCAGAGCCCGAAAGTGGAGAGTATTTTTAAAAACAGCAAGTGCTTTAATAACATTAAAACAATGAATGCAAAATACATGTTAGGACGTGCTCTCACATGAAATAATCACCTCTCGACTAATTGTACACTCCTAACGTACCGTACCCATTCAAGTGATTCTCATATCTAACTAAACCGACATAAGTTCTAACCTTCCTACTCGATTCACCATATGAATTCCCAATGTTATCACTTGAATAGATAACTTTACTTAAACTCGGATTCTCAATTATTAGCATTACCATTTACTGGAGGTTATCCCCTTATTTATCTTCTCAAGGAGTTACTATAAATTATTCTCATAATTAAACATGACAAGTCTGTTCATTTAACCGTATATCATTCACATCATAAATATACAATACAAGCACCCTGAGACTAAGCTACGGTGCACACATACTCTGCTATCCATCCCGATACATCACGTACATAAGGATCACGCATTCCGAATCTCTCAGGAATCGTTCTCAGATAACAACAATCACAATAAATGGAGGCGAACACAGTCACATCACATGGATCACGCACATACCTACGCTCCCACGATCAGCGGTCTTATTAACTTCCCAATAAGTCCTTCTCTGACCTATGTCCTTGAGGTACCAATCTAAATCCGGGCACACAAAGATTAGATGGCCCTAAGCGAACGTAAACCTCCCGTGATAGCAAGTATGGTAGGTATGTCATACACATAAAATCATATACATATACTAAGCATGCACACATCCTAGTAATTATCATAATTTATTAGTGGTATACTTCTCATTCTGATACCAACTTATAATGTTACGCAATTCACATATCCCCGGTTAATACTAACATTTAAATCGTCAATTATTCTCATATCGTAATTAGTCACTCTCGTCCTAATCCACAATTTTCATTTGGTTCAAATCACACGTCTATGTTTTACCCCTCAATATATCCCAAATATCACAACTATATCAATTAGTCATCAATGGAATTTATCTTTACAATTAAACCAGGTTACGGGACATTATAAATCAAATCAGGCCAAAAAGGCCAATCTGTCAACTCGTTAGAAGTCTCGTTCGAACGAAGTGGGCATCTAACGAGATCTCGTTCGAACGAAAGGCATCGAACGAACATCCCACTCGTTAGAAGTCAAACTGTCAACTCGTTAGAAGCTCGTTCGAACGACCTGGGCAGGTCTTCTAACGAGGTGACAGTTTCGAGCCCAGAATTTCTAAATTCGTTTTTCCTCCAACTTTCTCTTCTCAAAACTCATCCAAACATTATCCCAACAGTGTTTTAAGGTTCCTAATCATTCCTAAACATACTTAGGTCGTATTTTAACATATTTATGGGGTTAAGTCTCCCTAAACAACACTCAATTATCAAATCTCCCCATATTCCCCCAACCCTTATGAATATGAACCCTAGAAAATTAAAGTCATCAATATCCACAATTAAATCCGTTTTTGTAATATAAAAGATGTATTTCTAACAATATAATCGCCCAAACATAATTCTACATGAAATCTCTTTATCAAAACATGAATTTATAACTCCAATTACATGGTTTTTTTTACAAGTCTCCCAATACAATGCAATTATATCAATTTCTAAGCATGGAAGAAACATTCGCTTGAAATTAACGTAATTAAACCACTTGCCTTGGATTATTCTCTGAATTTGGTGTTGAATTGATGAAGGTTGCTCTCTCTCTCTCTCTCTACAATTTCCTCCAAAGATGGTGATGGTGGCTAGGGTTTCCTCTTTGGAACTTCTCCTAACTTCTCCTATAACTCCCGTAGCCCTCTAATTAGTTAAGTGCTGGCAATGGCTTAGTGGGTTACTAAACAGCCTATTTTTAATTTTCAAAATTCGTTGGTTATAAATCCCAAAATTCCAAAATTACCAAAATACCCTTTTAAGTTGCCGGTATGGCCCAAAAATGCCCGGGACCCAAACTAAACCCCCGGCTAGTGTTTTCTGACTATTTCAACCCTTCCGGACTCGTTGGCCCACTCAAAATGACCATACGGTTGATAAAAATAAAATTCACTTTTTAATTAAAATAAATACATTTCTGACGCGACTGTCACACGCGTCCCAACAAAATTTCCCAAATTGCCGTATTTCAATCTCGCGACAATCTCTATATTTCAAATATTCATATATTGCCATATATACACATTATAATCCAATACCAACTCACATCTCGTTAGTACTATATCCGGATTAATTCTCAATTAATTCATATTTAATTTAATTAATCCCTTAAATAAATATCAATAAAAGTACGGGGTATTACATACTTCCCCCCTAATAACAGAATTTCGTCCCGAAATTCGGAAAAAAAAGGCATACCTGGAAAAATTCGGTACCCTCCAGTGTTCCAAACAAAATATAAAGAAAATCCCAATCACTAAAGCCCTTGTTCACAACAAGCTTGTTTAATAGACTTGATACCTTATCAGAATACACTTCAATAAATGTACCTCATGTTGCGCTCTGATTAAACAGCATTCGAAGAAAAATGGCCTACACATCGTTAGCCGCATCGTTTCAATATTATTGTTAGCCCGTGCCTCTTTACGCATTAATTTCCGCATTTAGCAACACACCAAACTCCCACCTGAAAGAAATTAATAACACAGCTGACTACTTCTTGTCCATTCCTTGAATCTCTGTTCCATACGTTGTGAATTACACAAGGTAAAACTTCATTCGGGTGGTGTTTCACAAAACAATTTTCGGCACCTTGTCCACAATAAAATAGATACGGGTGGTTTCACCCAGCTCTACTATTAGGTAATATTTTCTTCCCATTACCACAATGTACCTTGCTTACTAGTTTCTCGATTTGGAAAATAAAAATATCGAAATGAATTCAACATTCTTTTATACAGCCCACCAGTCGCCAATCACCTTGCGCCTACACCTCGGGCCATAGGTGATACAGCCTAGTCCAAGTGAAACGTATTTCCTCTACTTCTTGTTACCCCACGTTAAAGGTGGATTTCGGGGATCTCATCCTAGTTCTAAATAGTACTACGTCGAACCACGTACCGACGTGTTCACTATCTAATAGTGTAAATCACCCCAAGCATATAACAATTTCTCTCCTTCTGGACAACATGTCCCACATAATCGAAGGAACTCATTACTTATCAATAAGTTGGCTACCTCTCAAGAAAATTCTCCAACTTGACCCTCCCATTCTTGAAATCGTCGTCTTGATACAAAATTATTTGGTTGATCATCTAACCCCAACTGTTTTACTAACTTACTATACCTCTTTCAATGTCGATATTCACATAAAATTTTCCCTGTTAAATGATACTTAAGGTTTTTATTCTTCCGACGAATACCAAAAGTTTGGACCTTTACACTTTTTACCACTTTGTGCATATCTGGACTTTATACTTGATTGACATCCTCATTCTATTTACTCTTGAGTCACCCTCAACATTCGGTTGATCGGAACTCTACTCCAAATTGATTATAATAATTTATTCGCCTTCTCAAGAGATATCCTTTTATTAAATGGCTTTCTACTGCCTTTTCTCCAAGTTTGAATGTGCTACACTGACTACACATGATATTCACTTACACCTTTTCTTATGACGTTTAATCTCATAAGTAATAATCTCACCCGTCTATGTTCCCTCTTCCTTTGATTTACACTTTAGCAAATCAAGATGATACGCCCCTTATAACCCAACCATACGGTTTTTAAACATTATATACGCTTCATACAAATCCCAAACTCTTTATTGTCACTGTAAATATAACGGTGCTATACCACTTGGGCGTTCTCAATCGCTTCTGAATTAGAAATCCTAAATCCTCCTTATCCTCAATGCATCCTTCAACACGCCGTGACAAAACCAACATTATTAGTACTTATATCGTAATTTACTAACAACTGGCTCTAATGGCCGTACATCATAATTTACTCCTTGTAACTTCCCGTTATAACTACGTACTCCCATAACGATAGAGGGATCCAAATCATGAACGAAGGGCCACACATTTCCTTACTACCAACCTTACGCTAAGTTTCATGCGTGGGGTGTCTCGCAAAGCGAAATCCAAACAAGGAACCCCCCGATACACTACTACCTAACATTGTTGGTCATCGGAATCTGTTAAGCCCTGTCCATAATATGTACCCCTACACTCTCGTCTTTTAACAACAAAGTTTCATCTCAGTTCGCAATTATACATAAACAAAGAACTCCTTCTGAAAGACACTTTTCTCTTTACAGTGATGGAAATCACATTTCATATACAACATGCGAGATATTTGAGACCCTCAAATTCCCGTCCCCAGACACACAACTATGAGTATAAACTTCCAAATTTCTAACGGGTGATAAAATAATGCACTCTTTTTGTTACGACCTCTCTATCGTTAATTATAAAAACCAACTAACTCTTTGTTGACTAGTAAATCAATTACATACGACTCATAATAATGAAATCCCTACGCATACTGGGATTAAATATCCGAGACCATTATACTTTGAAATCACAACATATATATATATATATATATATATATATATGCACGAAAGTACAATTGCAAGCCCGACCCTCTAACAGATGGGGCCTCGCCAGAACAAAACATTCTACCCCGATGTAGTAATCCCAATAAACTTGCAATACCAGCACACTATCGGTATAATCATATATATAAAACAATAATTAAGATCATATCATACTCGTATAACACAGCACTAAAACGAGTAATTTCGATAAAGCATAAACCGCTATTAATATACCCATTCATCCTCTGCGGATGACAATAAAAGTAACCCCCACACTATCAGGGAAAATGTTCTTATATATAATAAACTTACTGATATACTCACTAAACTCGACTCTCAAGTGAAAATACAATTGTAACAAATGTAGTAACTCATTCATGCCACAAATAACATGCATCCTCGTCTGAGGATATAACTCATACTTCTATCCTAATAATCGTCCCGGCTGCTCAAATGGTTCCTGGACTTACCACACATGTCTGTCCCAAACTGGATATTTCAATAACTGTTGCCCTCGCTAGGCACAATACCTTGATCCATACTCTTGTATCGGTAAAAATTTATAATGTAATGGATCTCCCATGAACAAAGGCAGCTGGACTATTGTTAATGAGGAGAGGCATTAGAGGTTTAAGTCTAAGGGTGAGAATCTTAGAAATGCACTTATAGATTGTGTTGCAGCAGGCTATAGGTCTAAAATCGGCCATAGTGTTTGGGTTAGGAATTTTGGGGATCAAGGCAAGAGAGGTACTATTCCACTGTTTGGGAATGTAGCTATGGTTGAAGAACTGAAGAGCAACAGCTATCACAACATCACCCACAACATCCCAATTATTCTTGAAGAAACCAGCACTATAACCATCAGGCCCAGGGGCTTTGTTGGAAGCAATGGAAAACATGGCATTTTTAATCTCAATAGCAGTAATAGGGGCAGTCAGGGCATGGCAATGAGAAGGATCCAACTTTCTCTTCATCAGCATAGGAGGGGTAGTAGCACCCCTCCCCTTCCTCCCAAGAAGATTGGTAAAGAAATTAATGGCCTCTCCATTAACTACCTCAACACCTTCAATAACATCACCTCTAGCATTTTGGATACATAAAACCTTTCTTCTAGAGGTGTTAGCTTTGACTTTGTTATGGAAGAAGTTGGTATTCATGTCTCCAAGATGCAGCCAGTTGATTCTGGCTTTTTGTCTGTAGTAGGCCTCTTCAGCAGCACGAAGAGAGCAGTACAGCTAACACTCCTGCTCCTCAATTCTAAGCAAGCTATTAGAACCATCACTGTCCAGGTTAGATTGGATGAGGTCCAGATTGCCTTTAGTGATCCTCACTCTCTCAAAAATGTTGGAGAAGAATTTGTGGTTAAGGGATCTAAGGAGAGGCTTGAGTCTTCTAAGCTTATGCGAAAGGTTAGCCATAGGAAACATATTGCTATCCACACTCCAAGAGGTCTCAAGAATGGGACTAAAATCAGAATGTTTCATCCAGTAGTCAAAGAACTTGAAAGGCTTAGGCTTGCTGATCTGGTTGAGGAAAGTAATGACAATAGGGCAATGATCAGAAGCTCCTGGGCATAAGTAATTAGCATTGGAATCAGGGAAAGTTACACTCCATTGAGGGTTGTGCAATACTCTATCTATTCTAGTTTGGGTGCACTCCATACCATCACTTTTATTGCTCCAAGAGAACCAAAGGCCATTGGATAACATATCATCCATCATAATGTCAGATAGACAATTATTGAAGTCAGCAACAGCCCTAACATCAATCCCCAACCTTCCACGTTTGTCCTCATTGCTTATCACAGTGTTGAAATCCCCCATAATAATCCATTGGCTATTAGCAGAGAAGCTGTGGTTTTTTCTAAGAAAATTCCAAAGAGGGACTCTATCATTTGGGAGATTGAGCCCATAAACAAATGAAGCAAAGAAAAAATTATTAGTTCCCCAAAACTTAATCTTGCAAAATATAGCCTGGTGATGGGAGTGAAGGATTTCCACTTCAAACATGTTGGGGTCCCAGGCTAAGATAACTCTAGCCACACCCCCATTGACCGGGCAATTGTGGCTGTAATTCCAGTTCCAAAAACTGCTAGAGGCCACATTGGCAATATGGCTTCTTCTAACTTTTGATTCAAGTATACACACAAGGCTAAGGTTATTATCATGGATCAACCTTTTAACTTCCTGTTGCTTGTGAGGGGAATTCATTCCCCTAATGTTCCATGAAGCAATCTTGGTCATGAGGTTTGCTTTTTGTTACCACCTTCCTCTTCTTCTTCCCCTTAGATGAATTAGGAGTGACATCATACTTGTTTTTGTTAGCGAGCTCATCCACAACTTTGATTTTGAGCACAATACCAGCAGGCAGAGGGGTGAGATCATCATTGTGGTCCTCCATGTCCTTATCCATCAGAGCTTCAAATGAGTTGGTGGAGGTGGCTCTGGGGGATTTAGGCTTGGGATTGGGGGTGTATTCTAGGTTAGGCTTGGTTAAAATTGTTGGTTCAGTAACAGCATGGGGACATGGTTCCTTTTGGACAGCTTTAGTCTTGCCAACAACTGGTATCCAATCCTCAGAGTTGGGTTCCACTGTTGATTTAGGAATGCTTTCCCCTTTCAATCCCTTATCAATCTTTGTGCACTTTGCAATGTTATGGCCAAACACAATGCAATGACTACAAGAATGAGGCATAGCTTGGTATTCAATTTTGATCTGAGTAATTTCCCCGTTTTCTATTTTTAGATCAATGGAAGTAGGGTACTTCTTTTGAGGCTTAACTTCAACACATATACGGGCATAGTTAATTCTCCTCATTTCTTCAGTGACAGAGTCAGCATAAATAGGCACACCAACTGCGGATGCGATACAACTAATGCCCTCTTCAGTCCAGAATTGCATGGGAACATTATGGAACATGACCCAAACAGGAACTCTAACAATATCTTCTTTAGAAAAGTTGCAGTCAGGATACCATTTCTGTAAGATAATGGCATTACCAACAAAATGCCAAGGACCATTTTCCACCACCTCATTCCTACCATCCTGGTTGTCAAACATGAAAATGTAGTGGCCTTGGTCATTAGCTATCACCTTGTTTAGCCCATACTTATCCCAGTATCTGTGGGCAATATTCTTAACTAGGGAGTAGGGAAGAGTTTTGCCTAGAAAGAATCCCACACTCGCACATTCCATCTGGGAGTAACCAAGCTTAGCCACATCTATCGGGGGGTTAACTTGAATCCTATCATCAACAATAGTAGGTTTGTGGTATTTGAGATTAAATTTAGGATCCTTCTTTGGTTCATTCCTGTCAGTGATAACTGACTTCCAAGACTTGATTGGTTGCTTCAGTTCTTCCTTGTTTCCTCTAGATTCCTTCTTTGCTCCATCTGTACTTCCTTTGTTTTCCCCCTCCTCTGAATGCTTCAGAGTTGGGATAGCCTTATTGTTAGAACTTTTATCAGTCTGTTCATCCAGAGTTTTCATCGAATACCTGGCGTGCATAATGTCCTCATGAGTTAGACCCATACTTTGGATGAATTTGGCATATGCCATTTTCTCCTTGTTCACTTCTATCAGCTTGTCATCATTGGGAGTAGCTTCGTAGTGGACTTCAGCAGTTCCAAGTTGCCCTTCTTCCATTTCCATCATAGCAGTAGCACAACCATCTTCAATGAGGGGAACCGAGTTAGTTAGATCATGTTGAATAGTGGCGGGCACTCCAGCAACCGATGTGGAGGCATCCGTAGTACTGGACGTACCAACAGCACCAGGATGGTTGCTCTGGGTGGTCTTAATGCTTGGGTTAGGTTTAGCCATATCTGGTTAGATGGATGGTGATTGGGGAAGGGAGGTGTGTTTGGCTAAAAGGTTTCTAGAGAGAAGGAGGAGAATTTCTGATTCACTCAAATCGTTCTTTTAATTAATTATCAGTTCCTTTAAACTTATAAGGTATTACATCGAGCATGATTGGGGCAAGAGATAATTGAGGAATGATATGTTGATATACGATGATCTATGATCTATGATCTATGTTACTTATAGATTAATACCTTAGAGATGGTAGGTGTAAGGGATATAAAATCCATGATAAATACAATATTACTAATTGGCCCCAAAATATGAATGCAATATAAAAAGTCACACATGATGTACGTGGTTCGGCATATCACCTTGCCTATGTCCACGGAGAAAGAGGGAGAGTTGTATATTAGTTGAGAACAAGGAAGGGCGATTGGACTATTAGGGTTGCTAGCTAAGAGTCCAAATCGTCGTGATTAGAATACAATTAAATACTCTCAAATTGGCTGGGTTCGTCCTTATTTATAAGTACAAGGTGCCTACAAATCTAGGTCTCTTCCCTTTGCGCTAATCTCCAAAGTGGTAGAATCGTGACCGGTGATGAGTGCATTATTTTGCATTATTTATACTCAAATCTAGGACTTGTTAGGCCCGTGCATTATATATAAAGAACTTTTAGGCCATTTTTGTTATTTAGAAGAAAAATACAAATTTATGCATAAATCGGGCTAATAATGCAAATTTTAAAAACACCATACTCGTGTTATACTCATTAACTTAAATATTCATTGATAATCGCTTGTGCGGTTGAAGACCGCGACCATCTTTTCTTTAATTGCCAGTTCTCTAAGGCAATCTGGGAGGATACAAAATTCAATAACTCCTTCACTAATGTTAACACTAACTGGAATGAGGTACTGGCGACAGCAGCTAGAGATTTCAAAGGTAAGACCCTTATTGACAAGACTAGAAGATCCTCATTTGTTGTTGTTGTTGTTGTTGTCTACTTCTTATGGATGGAACGCAACAACAGAATTTTCAAGAACACAAAGGCCAATCACGAAGATATCATGAACGATATTTCCTTCTTCCTCAGGTGTAAGTCCCATAAGTGGACCAAATCTAGAAGAAACTTCTCCAATTGGCTTATATGTATGAACTGGGGTCTTGACGACTCAAAACTGTTGTATACCTAGTATCTTAGGTGTTGTTTTTATTCTTGGGTCAATCTTCAATTGCGAAGTTGTGGCTTAGGGAGGTATGCCCCCTTATATTTGTATATATCCGTTGTTTCATGTTATTTCTTAGTTATCCAAAGAAAAAAAATCGCTTGTGCAAGGCTTATTTTGAGTATTGGCAGATTTAGAATGCAAGCGACAATGTGGATGCAAATTAGGCAAGAAACTATCACTTAGGGGTAAAATGGTAAATTCAGATGATCAATTTCGGACCCAGACTATTCGTGAAAGTTATAGGTCTCGAATCAAGAAACACATGTGTTCAAACAGCGTGTCAATCGGCGCTCAAACGAAGAAATTATGACTGTAAAGTTCAAAATCGAAAGAAAGTAAAAGTCAAAGCTTCGAGTCAAACCACCATGACCCGTGCACTATTAAAATATTATTGGCATCAAACTGAGGGTCACATCGGTTCTTGAGGTTCGTTGATTGGAGGTTGAATGAGAAAGTTAGAAGTTTTGGGGTTTTAATTAAAATTTTGGAAAATGAGTTTTAGTAAGGGTTATGTATATTTCGTGCCATATTTATTTCGAAGATAACGCTTGGATTAGTGGTAAAGAAAGTCACACGCGAATGCAAGGTTAAGCGTTCGACCCCTGCCTAACCCAATTTTGGTTTTAATTAAACCAAAGCCAGGCGCATGAGGCAGATGAAGGGGTGACAATTTTAGAAACGACACAGAACAACACGAAATTTACCTGAAATTGACACGATGTTTCGTGTTCGTGTCGTGTTATTTTTACACGAAGTCGTGTCGTGTTCGTGTCGTGCCGTGTTATTTTTTATTCGGATCGTGTTCGTGTGAATTAAAAAAAACACGGATTCGTGTTCGAAAAAATCTTATCGTGTCGTGTCGTGGCGGTTCGAAACACGACCCGTTAACCCGAATTACCACCCCTAGGCAGATGGTCGTCCAAGGCGCATGGCCCTGGCCCCCTCCCTCACGCGCATGCGTCGCCCCATTTCCTCCCTTTTTATTTATTTGCCCCAGATTCCCCCCACCACAAAGCTATTTCGATGTTTGGTTTTGTAGATTTAGCTATTTTATTCCTTTTCCCTTTTTCTTTTCTTTTATTTTGTTTCTTCCAAAGCACCTGTGACACCCCGACTAATTAAATACCGGGTAGCTACTCCGGTACACAACTTGGTTTTGGAAGATATGGCACTCAAAGTTGTAGAGCTGGTCGTCTTTCATATCGAGCCATTGAAGCAGCGCGTCGGGCTATAATCGGACAATTCCATCGTGCTATGAGCGGACAATTCCGAAGAAATGGTAAGATATGGGTAAGAGTTCTCGCAGATCTCCCTATTACCGGGAAACCTACAGAAGTCAGAATGGGAAGAGGAAAAGGAAATCCTACGGGTTGGATTGCTCGTGTGTCCACGGGACAAATCCCATTTGAAATGGATGGTGTGAGTTTGTCAAATGCTCGACAAGCCGCTACATTAGCGGCGCATAAACCATGTTCGTCAACCAAGTTTGTTCAGTGGTCGTAACGTAATTAGTTAGTGGGGAAAAACCGGGCCGGGATTCAAAAGAATTAGGCGAAGTGTTTGTTCCTGAACGACGGAAGTGGAAAGACACTAAGGGAGAGGGATATACTCCTTTCTTTTTTAAATCAAAATGCCAAGTTGGCTCAGTTAATAGCATCACTGTCGAAAACATTTTTATTATTACTAACCACCTAGTATTTAAAAAGTAAGTTGCCAAATTTTAATTAAAGCCTGATTAACATGCAGAAAAAGCTTTAAAGCAAGAATAATATCACCATTCACCATAACGAAATAATAGAATAACCAACTCATGATATAAATAAATCTGGAGGAAAAACTCCTCACAACAAAATCCCGCAACTGAAGTAAGTAACGAAATATTGAATACTGAAACAATACATGCCAAAGTCTGAAAAACTGAAATGGAAATGTCTCTAATAGAAATTGGGCAACATGCCCTACAACTGAGGAATACCGAGTATGGAATCCAAATGATATAAGCGTCTAAAGGCAAATCCCTGTAGCTTCCACAAGCAGCTACAGCTCGTCATTTGAGTGAGAATCCAATGCATGGTGTCCTTGTGGCTGGGCACCTAAAAATGGTTTTACAAAAATATAGATTTGAAAGCAAACGGGTCAGAGCCCGAATGTGGAGATATTTTAAAAACCTGCAAGTGCTTTAAAAACATTTAAAACAGTATATGCAAAATACATGTTAGGACGTGCTCTCACATGAGATACTCACCTCTCGTCTAACTGTGCACTCCTAACGTTCCTGTACCCATTCATGTGTTATCTCATAACTATCTAATTCTGAAGAGTTTCTAACACTACTACTCGGTTCACGTTTAATTTCCAACCTTAATAATTAAATAGAGAGTTCTACTTTAATTATCGGATTCCCAATTATTAACAAAACCATTTATAGATATAAGTTCCCTTTTTATCTACATAGCATTACCATAACTATACTCACAATTTAACATAGTAAATTCCTTCTCGTTTAACCGTATATTTTCACATCATAAATATACAATACAAGCACCCAAAGGCTAAGCTGCGGTGCACACATACTCTGCTATCCATCCCGGTACATCACGTACATAAGGATCACGCATTCCGAATCTCTCAGGAATCGTTCAGATGACAACATCACAAATAGTGGAGGCGAACACAGTCACATCACATGGGTCACGCACATACCTATGCTCCCACGATCAGCAAACTTATTAATATCCCAATAAGTCCTTTTATGACCTATGTTCATCGAGGTAACCAATCTAAATCCGGGCAACACAAGGATAAGAAGGCCCTAAGCGAACGTAAACCTCCCGTGATAGCAAGTATGGTAGGTATGTCATACACATACAATTATATACTAAGCATTCACACATCTTAGATATCTCGATATTAATAAAGGTATACTCTACATCTTTACACCATTATTCCAAATTCATATATTTCAAGTATCCCGATAATATAGAATTTAAATTGTCGACACGTCTCACGTCGTAGTTTCTTAAACTTAAAACCTATCTCGAATAGACTATTAAGTTCCTCTTATTCCCCCATATAACATCTTTACACCTAAGGTCTTTACTTCTGCCCCAAGCCTTATTTCATCAAATTATTCAAATTTACCCTATTAACCCAAATATTATCTCAATTATCGAATTTCATTAATTTAGAATAATTCCTCAAATTGAATTCCAATTAAGGTCCAATCTCATAATCATGCCTATTGGTCTTCCTTAAGGTTAAGGGTATTCATAAGGTCTCTATCATTCAAGGATTAACACCATTAAAATTTAATTAGGGAAAAACTTTACTCATTCTGGGAAGGTCGATCGATCGACCTTTACCTTCGATCCATCGATGGTGGTCGATCGATCGACTGAAGAACATCGATCGATCGAACGCACCAGGTATAGTTACGGACTGCTTCGTTTTGCAGTTACCAATTCGTCCCAAAACACCATTTTCAAGCATGAAACTCTAAGACAAGGTTACAATATCATCATACTATCATTCTACAACAGTATTAACATTCTAAAACCCATAATTCATCATTCAAAGGCTTTGTTTAAATTAAAACTACATCAAAAATTTCCAGATTTATTCCCCATTCAAGAACATCAATAAACTACTTCTAAACTCCATTTTTAGATCATCAATGGTTCTGTTTAGAACATATAATTCGTCCAGAATATTACTACATGCAATCCCTAACATAATTCATAACTTTTAACTTCCAATATATGGGTCTAAATCATCTTCCAAGATCAATTTCGAAAATTGCTAAACATGGAAAAGCATAGCTTGAATCAAATGAATTTAAACCACTTGCCTTAATCTTTCTCTGAATTTGATGTTGAATTTGAAGGTTGAATCTGTCCTCTATCTCTCTTTCTGCAGAATTCTTTCCTTTCTCTCTCTCTCTACAAGTTCTTCCCAAGGATGATGATAATGGAGGTGTGTTTGGTTTTTGGTAAGTTGGGACTATATTTCAACTTCTCCCGTAGCCCATTAAGTCTCTTAGTGTAGTTAGTAGGGGTGTTCGCGGTCCGGTCCGGTTCGGTTTTGGAGTTTTTTTTGGACCGGACCGACTATGTCGGTCCTCTAAAAAAATGGACCAAGATCGAACCGATTATGTCGGTTAACCGACCCTATTCGGTTCGGTTTGTTTCATGGTCGGTTCGGTTTAGTTTGTCGGTCTTAAGATTAATTAATTATATTATTTAAAAAAAATCTTGAACTTTTTTTTCAATTATAAACTGTCCAAATGAGCTTGTGAAAAAATAAACAACCCATAAATCTGTCCAATGTTAGTACATAAACAACACAAAAACAGCACCATCTTTGTTAGCTTCTTTTTCAGCCATCTACAACACAACAACAAATAACAAAGCACAAAATCATATATTTTAAAAACACTTAAAAACTGTTTTGATTATATATTTTAAAAAATAATTATTTTTACTCTTTTTTTTACAGTTTTATATATATTTTTTAAAACAGTTATATATATATATATATATATATATATATATATTATAAAAAACAGTTATAGATATATAAATATGGTATATAAAAACAGTTTTTCATATCTTTA
Organism: Sambucus nigra; assembly: GCA_949130495.1. Taxonomy (NCBI): domain Eukaryota; kingdom Viridiplantae; phylum Streptophyta; class Magnoliopsida; order Dipsacales; family Adoxaceae; genus Sambucus; species Sambucus nigra. Next base: position 208,038,274 of record OX422208.1, read on the forward strand.
TAAAAAAATATTTATATATAAATATGGTATGTATTAAAAAAATAGTAAAAAAACAGTTATAAATATATAAATATGGTATATTAAAAAAGTTTAAAAAACAGTTATAAATATATAAATATGGTATATAAAAATAGTTTTTCATATCTTTATAAAAAAATATTTTTATATAAATATGGTATATATACAAAAAACAGTAAAAAACAGTTATAAATTTATAAATATGGTATATAAAAAAACAAATGATAAAAAAACAGTTATAAAAAACAGTTACAAAAAAAACGAATGATAAAAACAAACGAATTATAAAAACATGTTATAAAATGAATGATAAAGAAAAACGGTTATAAAAACGAATAATAAAAAAAAATACCTGTTAAAAAATCAGCGTTAGTCGGCAACAGATCTGGGAATCGGCGGCAACAGATCTGGGAATCGGGGGCTGCAGTCGGCGGCAGCAAGGCGGAAGTCGGTCGGCGGCAGCAGTCGATCGGCGGCAGCAACAGCAAGGGGGTTGGTTGGATGGATGGTGGAGAGGAGATGGAGAATGGCTTTGGGTTTGAGAGAGAGGTGAGATGTGAGAGTTCTTTGTTTGTTTTGATAGAGAATGACGGCTGCTGATATCTTAATGTGTAGGGTTTGGTTTACCATTTTGACTATTATATCCCCCATCTTCTTTTTATTTTACACCTAACACCACACACTTGTAGGAAGGAGCATATATGTGACACATAAAATATAAAAAAAATATATATTTAATTCATGTCGGTCCGGGTCGGTCCAGACCGACCCTGTCAAGCCCAAAACCGAGGACCGGACCGACTCAGTCGGTTTTAAAAAAAAAAAAACCGGGAACGAACCGATTATAAAAAAAACCGACAAAAATAAGGCGGTTCGGCTCGGCCCGGTTCGGTCCTTCGGTTCGGTCGGTTTTCTGAACACCCCTAGTAGTTAGTGGGTTTAGTGGGTTAAAGAAGAAGTAAGATTTCTATTCTAATTTTCGTCACTTTTAATTCCCAAAAATACAAAATTACCAAAATACCCTTTATGATGCCGGTATGGCCTAAAAATACCCCGGGACCCAAACTAAACTCCCGGCTAGTATTTTCTGACTATCTCGACCCTTACGGACACGTTGGCGCACTCAAAATGAACATACGGGTGATAAAAATAAAATTCACTTTTTAATTCAAATAATTATATTCCTGACGCGACTGTCACGCGCGTCCCAACAAAGTTTCCCAAATTGTCGTAGTTCAATCTCGTGACAATTTCAATATTTTCCAATATTCATATAATGCCAAGTATACACATTATAATAAAATACTAACTCACATCTCGTTAATATTATTATCCGGATTAATTTCCAATTAATAAACATTTAATTCAATTAATCCCCAAAAATAAATATCATAGAAAATACGGGGTATTACAGCACCCTGTTTTGACCAAGATTTGGTTCCACGTCTCTTTCCCTTGTCTTATTCCCTTGTTTTATTCTTTTTTTATTACTTAAACACTCCTCCCATTCATTCCTTCACACTTCTCTCTTTTGGTTCTGTCCGGGACATTCCCACCTTTTGTGCACCCTTTGCATTTATTATTATTTTTATATTTATATTTTCTTTTTTATATACTTTTCCTCCATTACTTTTCACAATCCCCAACCCTTTTGTCTTCTTTTAAATTCGGCCGAAAGTTGCCCCAAGAAAAAGATGTATTTTGTTTTGTATTATATACTTTTCCTTATGTTTTTGTTTTTTTCATAGATTTTGCAACAGATGTATTTTGTTTTGTATTATTAAATCTTTTTTTATCCTTTGTCCCATATTTCTTTTATCCATTTTCCTTGTTTTGAGATCTATGTTTTCAGACGTCCCAAATTTATTATCAGCTCTTATGAACATATTTTTGTCTTGGACATACTTAACGGGGGTGTGGAGACTACAAGTGAAGGAGCCACTTTCACAAAGAAGGGAGATTTTGAAGAGGACGCAACACATTTTTAAAGAGGGACGTAAATTTTTAGAGTGTACTTTTAGGGGCACCAAAAATAGTAAATCTTGGTATTTTTATTTTTGGTGCTCCTAAAATAATTTGTGTGCAAGTTTGGGATGAATTTTATTGTATTGACATTTAAATATTGGGACTTTAATTTTGTAAGTTGATTATTATGAATGATAATTAGTATTTGATCTTGCAATTTTTGTGTTTTAATTATGATGCTAGTTTAATTTAAATTGCTAAGATGAGGTGAAATTTACCCTGATTATCAGTGTATGTAAAAGTGGTTAAATTCGCTTAAATTCCCTACTTGTTTCATTTATAAAAAAAATCGGTATTCATTTAAAATAGTCACGAAAGTTATATTTTAAACCTTCAAAATTAATTGTTTTATTCCTTTAATTTTATGTACTTACACTTGATGAATTATGTTTATATTAAATAGTTTGATAGTCCATGCTTAGGAATGATATTTTTTAAGGGAATATGGATTTTTGGCATCTAAAAAGAGATATAAAAATTTTAATTTAAATTTTAATGTTTTTATCATTTGAAATTTATGCAACGAGAGTCAGTACAATTTTGAGTTATAAAACGGAATTGCGAGTTAGACTAATTTATCATGGGCTAGTAAAAGGATCCGAAATTCTAGTAATATCTCCATATTTGTTACATAATATGTGTTCATTCGTTTGTTATTATTTTATTTTGTTTTATCTCAACCATATCTTTATACCCAGTTGTCTAGTTGGAAAATCGATAGTTTATAAAAATTAACCAAATCTCTGTAGGCTCAACCCGTATTTACAACCGCTATATTTCAATAGCCCGTGCACTTGCGATAATTTTAACATTTAAAATTTGACAAAAGTTTTTGGCCCTATTACCAGGGATTTCGGTCGATTTTAAAAATATTGATTTTCTGACTTGTTCAAATTAAAAAAATAAAAATTAATAAATCTAGAATATAAAAATAGAAAAAAAAATCCGATAGCATTTTTTTTTGGAAAATTAATTGTATTAAAAGAAACAAAGAATACATCCAAAGGCAAGCAAAAACATCAAGGCATGAGGCCAAATAAAAGCCCAAAACAGACATTAACGAAAAAGCCTATGTTTCGGAATATTCCAATACATACAAGCCATCCAGTTTGCATAACTCCTTCTATCTTTCTTCCAAGTTAGAACCTTAGCTCGAACCATTAGGGGTGTTCAGAAAATCGATTTGACCGGTGGACCGAACCGGACCGCCTTAATTTTTCCGGTCTTTTTTTAATCAGTTCGGTCCATTTTTTTTTGGCAAACCGGTCTAACCGGTCCGGTCCTCGGTCCGTCACAAAAAATAACCAATATGGAACGGCCTGAACCGGTTACATATAAATATATATATTTTATTATATTTTAACATAGAAAAAACTAAGGATAAGTCGGTAATTTTAAAAAATAAAGAAGTTAGAAAACCTAATTTAACACTCACTCAACTCACTCTCGTCTCAGTCTTTCTCTTCTCTCTCACAAGGCCAGCACCTCACTCTCTCGTCCAGCACCTCACTCTATCTTCTCTCTCGGCCAACCCATCCCCTCACTCTCTCGTCTCTCTCACTCATCTCTCAGCCCTCACAGCCACTCCTCGTCGCCTCTCAGCCCTCACAGTTGGCGTTCATCCGCTTAACCTCACAGTTGGCGTTCAATAGATTTATGCTGTTGTTTCTCTCGGTTTTATTTTTCTGATTTGGTTTTCGATTTGCTGTTGATTTGCTGTCGGATCAAATGTAACCTATGATATGAAAGAGACCCTAAGTTCACTTCATTACTGGTATTTCATAAAATGAAAACTTTGTCAGTTTTTTATTTATGTTAAAATTGGAACAACATTGTATTGTTTTGGACAAATTTGGATAGTTTTTATGGTAAAATTTGAGCAGTTTCTATGATAAAATTTGGACAGTTTTGACGGTAAATTTGGGTTGTTTCAATAAGATTAGGACCGACAAGTTAGACCGGATCGACCATACAAAAAACCGGACCGACTAAGCCCGAGAAATCGGTTTAATCGGTTCGGTCTTGGTCCCTTTTTTTAGGACCGGTTTAATCATTCCGATCCTTAAAATTACTAAAAATCGAATCGGACCGGACCGAGAACACCCCTACGAACCATGTTTTCAATACCCCTTACAATGGTGTCTAAGGAATTGAAGATGTGCTTAAAACACCTTGCATTCCTTTCCATACAAATGTAGTATATAGTAGCAACAAAGGAAAGGGATTTAATCTTGTTACATAAAGTCTTGGCGTTGTGGTGAGAAATGGCCATTTGCAGCTCGCTATCCCAGCTTTTCACATCTCTATAACACTGTTTCCCATCACCTCCTCCCAAACACTTTTACTCAGATTGCATTGTGAGAAAAGATGGTTATAGGTCTCCTTTTCAACCCCCCACACCCCACGTAGATCATCATGAGTAATTCCCCCAAGAGAGTAATTTAACCTTAGTATTAATTCTTACAAACTAACCAAGCAATGAAAGAACACTTGGGGATGCAGACCTTACTCCAAAACGAACTTGCTCCAGGTCCAAAATATAGAGTAAATAAATAAATAAAAATAAGATTTAAAGTCTATTATAAGTAAAAATAGTTGTTTTTGACATTAGTTATCTCACAAAAGTACATAAAAATTTGAAAAATTTGGAAATAATAATTGTGTTTTTCTGAAAATTTCCAAATATTTATCTGTAATTTGGATAGAAAAGTAGAAAACTTCCAAAAATTAAAAAAATCGTAATTCTAGTAGCCTATAATTTTATTTTTCAGAATATAAAAATAAATTCTTGTAGTGTGCCTTTTGTTATAATTTTTTTTCTCTTTCTCATGTCAAAATACACCGTAAGTGCTTTACATTTGGTGTAATTATTTTTGTGTTATATTTCTATAGTGCACTAAAAAAATTAATGAAAAATAAAAAATATATGAAATAAAAATTGAAGTATGATCCGCATATTGTTATCCTGCCATATTTTTCAGATTCCTCTATTGATCCTTTGGATGTATGGCAAGAAAATATTGAAAATTTGGATGACTAGATATTTTTATTTGAGTTGGATGGGTCAGTAATGAATTTTAAAGAAATTATAGAAGGCATGGACGAGAGTCCAACTCCTTTAATTACTATTTGCCCACCAAAGTGTATCAATTGGGAGAGGTGAATAAACGTTGTAATGACGATATTTTTGAAAACAGTCATGAAATAATTGAGGATAATCAATTTTGTGAGGATAAAATTGACAAAATTGACACTTGTAATACTTGTAATGATTTGGATGTTGATTTTGGTCATGTTTTTTCTAAGAATTTAATTGAGAAAAATGCTACTTTACCTTATATGCGGGAAAATTTAATTGAGGATTCGTTACCTGATTTTATTGATATATGTGGTGATTGTGACGGCCTTCCCATTTTTTATGACGAAATGTATCCCCACATAATACCTCTTCGTCTTGTGCTTTTTGCAAAGTCTCACATTTAGGAGTGGAGTACGCATCTCCACTTTTACGTGACTATTTTAAGAAAATGGATAATAATTTTATGTAACCTCATTGTAATTTATTACCCCAATGTGATACATCGGGATTTGATTCATGTGATTTAGATTCCTAATTTATAATGTCAATGATCACTATTATGACTATTTTTTTAAGGTTAAGATTATTATTGTGTGGTCAAAAATCGAGTTTATGATATTTTTGCACTTCGTGCTAAAAACATTATTTATTGGATTGACCCAAAATTATTTCGATTATTAATTTATTGTGGTTGTGATAATTGTCACGACTTTGTATATAATTATTTTTTTCTTCTTTCTTTCTTAGATTTTTTTAGGTTGTTTTATTTTTATTTTTTTTTATGACTAGCATATATGTGTATAATTTGGAAGTTGGTGACACAAGTAGAAATCCATAGGTAATATCTTCTTTTTACTTCTTTACTTTATTTTCTTTGTCCATAGTTAATTTGAGCATACATTGAGGACAATGTAAAATTTAGGTTTAGGGGTAAAGATGGTATTTAAAAAAAATAAAAAAAAAACATAATTCACAAATCTATCAACTTATAATTTTTTTTGACACGTAGCCATCTGATATGAACGAAAATGGATATTGAGGCGAAAGTTAATATATTTAACGAATAAATATGGAGATTTTAATCATGTGAGATTAGCGCGCCATTCATCGTTTTTAAGAGATTTAAATCAATCTGAGTTAAGATAACTTAAACTTTCCTTTAGCAATTGATTCTTGATGATCTCAAATTCTTTGTTTTGTTCTATTACTGAAAACAAAATATAAAAATGTGAATTTTAAGCACTAGATGGATTAGTAAGTTGACTTGAGATACAAATTAACTAAACGAAACTTGAGAAATGAGATTAGGTCATCGTTTTGAAAAGTAAAAAATTAAGCTTAAACCAACTTTTTTATATTATTTCGCTGCAAGCCCATTTGTGGCAAAAATAAAAATGAGCCTTTTATTGAAAACTCAAAACTGATACCCATTTTCTAAGATTATCAGGGTAAAATTACGGTAAAAGGCCAAAGAAGAATGCTTACAAGAATAATGCATGAAAAGAAAGAAGAAAGGGGAAGAAAGAAAGAATGCGAAATGAAAAAGAAAAAAAGGAGTATGTGAGTCGGGAAAAAAAGAAACGAAAGTGGAGGTTAGAAAAAATGCACAAATATTCAAAATACAGAGAAACCTCTCTATTCTCAGAAAATTTTTGAAACGCATTTTTAGCCAAAATTCGAGCCTACAATACAATCAAAAGAAAGTACTAATTGATTTCAAGTGAAGTTAATAATAATGTGGAGAGAAGACAAATAGGATATATGGTGTGATTCAAAGTTTTTAAAAAGTAAATCGATTTTTCGTTCATGAGATCATAATCATCCATTATAGAATGCTTGTCTTTCACGATGTATATGTGAACTTTACTCATTGAATTTACTCTTGTATTCACATATATCGAGAGAAAATACCCCATTTTGACTGTTCGTTTATGAGCGCATCCTGTGAGAATTTGAATCAAAACAAACTTTCGGATAAGAAACGTAACGATCAAATCTTTTGAATTGGACGGTCATATTGGCTATGCACACACGCATAATAAGTTGAGATTGTAAAGTGAATTTTTACTATATTTATGAAATTTTCGTTTGAGACTTGGTTATATTACTTGCGTGTCTTTTATAAATTGAGTCAAGTTTTTAAATTTTGTGGGTGTATTCACTGCAAACCCTCACAAGACAAAACTCGTCCACTAGGGAAGCCTATGGGTTTAACCACTTGTTGCACATGCTAAGTGCAATCGTGATTTCTATGAAAGTGAGATAGATTTGAATTTTTTTAGTGTTGCTCGAGGAAGAGAAAGGTTTAGGTTTGGAGTTATTTGATGAGTGCATTATTTTATATTATTTATACACAAATCTAGGACTTATTAGGCTCGTACATAATAAATAAAGAGCTTTTAGATCCATTTTTGTTATGTAAAAGAAAATTACAAATTTATACATAAATCAGGTTAATAATGAAAATTTAGAAAACCCCATGCTCATGTTATTATTCATTGCCTTAAATATTTATTCATAATCACTTGTGCAAGTTTTTTTCTTTTTTGGTAAATTAAGAATATCATAAATAAACAAAAGGGTATACAAGAAAAGGAGGGCATACCCTCATAGGGGGTGGTTTCATACGAGAAACACAACCCTAAAACAAACAACAAAGTCTCCGAATGAAGGAGGACACCAATCCAAAATACAGCCCACTATTACAAATCAGAAAGTAGACCACTCTCATCAAGACCCCAGTTCTTGCATATCATCCAGTTATTGAAGTTTCTCCTCGACTTTTTCCAATTATAGGATTTGCAATTGACAAAAAAGGAGATATCATTCATGATCCTCGCATGGTTGGCCTTTAAGTTCCTAAAAATCCGGTTGTTTCGCTCCATCCATATGCAGTAGATGGCTGCCGCAAAGGAGGTTCTCTTGATCTTTTGCATGAGGTTTTTTCCAGCAAAGTATTGAGAGGTGTCCATGATGATCTCCTCCTAGCTTGATGCATCATTGATATATGCATTGTAGTATTTAATATTCTCCCAAATTGTAGCAGATACACTAGAGGTGAAGAAGAGGTGATCACGATTCTCTTGAGCATTACCACATAGAACACAAATATC